>JAIOJX010000032.1:212682438-217682438 GCA_022376925.1 Tragulus kanchil | reverse complement strand
AATGGTCTTAAAGGGAAGAAAAAAGTAATTCATATGGGTACCTGTATGTGCCACACTGGCCATTCTCATATCCTGATTTTATTTAAAGTTTTGAGTGTGTTCTCATGTTCTCTGTGCAGATATAGGCTAGTTCATAGTCAGCAATCATCATTAGGCTAAAATTCTTCCTTCAAGGAAGTAAGGGATCAGGCCTCATCAGACTGTTTCTGCACCACTACATTGCTTCTGCTTCTCAGGAATGTCTTTGACCTTCCTGACTCCTATGGTAAGTCTCCCACAAGGGAGGCAGGTATGTGCCCTGCTCACTCTGCACCCCACTGAGGTCTTGGTTCTAAGTCACCTTCTCAGGGAGGACTGTGGCCCCCATCCCTGCATCCCACTGTCTTTTCTACATTTTGCACCTGCAGTATGCATCTGGTGTGAATCAGGTAAACTCTGCTTCACACAGTCTCTCAGGGCCTAAACAAAGAGCGTGTGAATCAACCACATGCCTGCAAGTAGGAATGCTGCAATATTTGATGAATAGCACTGATCACCACCATGATCTGTCTCTAACTGCCAGATGTTTTGCCTGTCTTTCCTTCATCAAGACAGACAGTCTTTCTTCAATTGAGGCAACCCAAAAGGTCCACCCGGTCCCACCCCAGCATCACGGTTGCCTGGATGTGTACTAGTCTCCATCTCCAGTTTCTACATGGCTTTCCTTGGTCCACCAACCTCTAAACTGAAGAGAAAACTGTCTAACCTACAGCAACATGTACAGTTTAGCTACCAGGATGAAGGGCCAGGATAATCACAGTCAATCCACTTCTGACTAAACAGCAACAACTGAGGACTTAAGCCTAGGAGACAGCCTCATAGCTCTGAGGAACTGCTCTGAAGAGGTAAGAAAGAAGCCAGGACACATAGTTTTTTGATGGGGAAAAAAAGTGTCTTCAGAGCTTGCTCAAACTCATGTCCATTGACTCAGTGATGCTGTCCAACTCTCTTGTCCTCTGTCATGCCCTTCTCCTTCTGCCTTCTATCTTTCCAAGCATCAGGATCTTCTCCAATGAGTTGTACCTTTGCATCAGGTGGCCAAAGTATTGTAGCTTCAGCTTCAGTCTTTACCCAATAAAATGGTCTTAAAGGGAAGAAAAAAGTAATTCATATGGGTACCTGTATGTGCCACACTGGCCATTCTCATATCCTGATTTTATTTAAAGTTTTGAGTGTGTTCTCATGTTCTCTGTGCAGATATAGGCTAGTTCATAGTCAGCAATCATCATTAGGCTAAAATTCTTCCTTCAAGGAAGTAAGGGATCAGGCCTCATCAGACTGTTTCTGCACCACTACATTGCTTCTGCTTCTCAGGAATGTCTTTGACCTTCCTGACTCCTATGGTAAGTCTCCCACAAGGGAGGCAGGTATGTGCCCTGCTCACTCTGCACCCCACTGAGGTCTTGGTTCTAAGTCACCTTCTCAGGGAGGACTGTGGCCCCCATCCCTGCATCCCACTGTCTTTTCTACATTTTGCACCTGCAGTATGCATCTGGTGTGAATCAGGTAAACTCTGCTTCACACAGTCTCTCAGGGCCTAAACAAAGAGCGTGTGAATCAACCACATGCCTGCAAGTAGGAATGCTGCAATATTTGATGAATAGCACTGATCACCACCATGATCTGTCTCTAACTGCCAGATGTTTTGCCTGTCTTTCCTTCATCAAGACAGACAGTCTTTCTTCAATTGAGGCAACCCAAAAGGTCCACCCGGTCCCACCCCAGCATCACGGTTGCCTGGATGTGTACTAGTCTCCATCTCCAGTTTCTACATGGCTTTCCTTGGTCCACCAACCTCTAAACTGAAGAGAAAACTGTCTAACCTACAGCAACATGTACAGTTTAGCTACCAGGATGAAGGGCCAGGATAATCACAGTCAATCCACTTCTGACTAAACAGCAACAACTGAGGACTTAAGCCTAGGAGACAGCCTCATAGCTCTGAGGAACTGCTCTGAAGAGGTAAGAAAGAAGCCAGGACACATAGTTTTTTGATGGGGAAAAAAAGTGTCGTCAAACATCAAAAGATCACTGCTAATTACAAAGAATAGGTATCTCAAGTTAATTTTGATGCTTTTCTATGTCTGAGAAGATGTAAGACTCTAGGTTCCCTGATATTATCCCTTAGATGTACATCTTAACTATCTAGGGCCAGTTTCCAAAGCACAAAGTACTTCCTGTTTTTCTCCATCCTGAATTCGCCTCAGGGTGCACCACTGGGGATGTATAGAGGGGGCCACTGCAGTGGCTGATGGTTTGATCCTTGTAGAACTGGAAATTGGGGCAAAAGTCTTTGTTTACTGGAATGGCAGGTAACAGTCCCTGTTCATACTTTCATAACTGCTTTCAAATCGGCCAGTTATCCTCTGAGGTAATTTCTTTCATGTGTTAACTTACCAAGCATAGGCAATAGCAGTCAATATATCAGACATGTCATGTTTTCACCTTAATTGGCTATTTAAGGCCTGTCTTCCCTGATTGAAATATAAGACCCAGGGAGGCCCAGGCTTTTCCTGTTGGCACAGTTCTGGGCCTTCTGTGGTTTGCAGGGCCTGACATAGCCAGTGCAACAAAGAGAGTGGATGAGGAAATTAGTTAATAAAGGTTGTATTTGGTCTGCTGAATTACCTGTCTCAGAAAAGTTACTTAATTGTAAATAATAAAAAGTATAAATATGAGGTTTGTTGAGAATCACTGAACTCTGTAAAAACAGCTCATTCATAACATCCAATATGGAAGGAAGCTATGAAAGATATTAAAATTGCTAACAGTCTACTTATAGATCCTCTTTATTGTGGACCTAAAGCTAATCTATGATTGTGGGAAGAACCCCTGAGGTAGCCAGACTTGAGACGTTTCTCTCAGTCTCATAGTGACATCAGCCGCACTCTGTATCTAACAGAACTGGTCTAACCTACAGCAACATGTACAGTTTAGCTACCAGGATGAAGGGCCAGGATAATCACAGTCAATCCACTTCTGACTAAACAGCAACAACTGAGGACTTAAGCCTAGGAGACAGCCTCATAGCTCTGAGGAACTGCTCTGAAGAGGTAAGAAAGAAGCCAGGACACATAGTTTTTTGATGGGGAAAAAAAGTGTCGTCAAACATCAAAAGATCACTGCTAATTACAAAGAATAGGTATCTCAAGTTAATTTTGATGCTTTTCTATGTCTGAGAAGATGTAAGACTCTAGGTTCCCTGATATTATCCCTTAGATGTACATCTTAACTATCTAGGGCCAGTTTCCAAAGCACAAAGTACTTCCTGTTTTTCTCCATCCTGAATTCGCCTCAGGGTGCACCACTGGGGATGTATAGAGGGGGCCACTGCAGTGGCTGATGGTTTGATCCTTGTAGAACTGGAAATTGGGGCAAAAGTCTTTGTTTACTGGAATGGCAGGTAACAGTCCCTGTTCATACTTTCATAACTGCTTTCAAATCGGCCAGTTATCCTCTGAGGTAATTTCTTTCATGTGTTAACTTACCAAGCATAGGCAATAGCAGTCAATATATCAGACATGTCATGTTTTCACCTTAATTGGCTATTTAAGGCCTGTCTTCCCTGATTGAAATATAAGACCCAGGGAGGCCCAGGCTTTTCCTGTTGGCACAGTTCTGGGCCTTCTGTGGTTTGCAGGGCCTGACATAGCCAGTGCAACAAAGAGAGTGGATGAGGAAATTAGTTAATAAAGGTTGTATTTGGTCTGCTGAATTACCTGTCTCAGAAAAGTTACTTAATTGTAAATAATAAAAAGTATAAATATGAGGTTTGTTGAGAATCACTGAACTCTGTAAAAACAGCTCATTCATAACATCCAATATGGAAGGAAGCTATGAAAGATATTAAAATTGCTAACAGTCTACTTATAGATCCTCTTTATTGTGGACCTAAAGCTAATCTATGATTGTGGGAAGAACCCCTGAGGTAGCCAGACTTGAGACGTTTCTCTCAGTCTCATAGTGACATCAGCCGCACTCTGTATCTAATCTGCTGTGCATACTGGGATTGCTTCCAGTTAAAGAAGTTAATTTGTGCCCCTTCAGCCCTCTGTTGGAATGAGCACTTGACTTGGGTGGATGTCAGCTTTTTTTTTTTTGTCACTGCTTATTTTTCTACTTTTCTGTTTGATTTGAGTTGATTTTTTATTTGAGAAGGCTCTTGAGTGAAAATGATAATTACTATTATTATATAAGCTAGTGCTTTATGGCTCATTGGTTCTGTGTCAGGCACTAGAGCTTTTTATTTAATCATTCATTTCTTCCATATAACCCCTTGAAGAAGTAGATAGATACTACTATTCTATTCATTTTATAGAATAGAGAAAGGTAAATTTTGCTCCCTGCCAGAGCTTGCATTTAGGAAGGTCTGCCTCTGTGTTCTGAATCACATTCTACTGTCTCATGGCCCCTCGTGTGTGCATGCTTAGTTGCTCAGATGTGTCCAACTCTCTGGGTCCCCATGAACTGCAGGCCACCAGGATCCTCTGTTCATGGGAATTCTCCAGGCAAGAGCAGTGGACTGGGTTGCCATGCTCTCCTCCAGGGAATCTTCCCAACCCAGTGATTGAACCCAGGTCTCCCACATTGCAGGCAGATTCTTCACTAGCTGAGCTAGCAGGGAAGCTCACACCACATTCTGTGTATTTATTGCAATTTATTATTTACAGGGCATTTTCATATGTTATCACACTGTTGACTAATAATGTCTGTAACCTTTGTTGAGTGTCTGCCATATTGATCCAGGCATGATGGTAAGTGCTAACAGAAAGGGATATGGGCAGGTGAGGATGTAAACATGAGGACCAAACTCCTAAGAAAGAAAGCAAAGCCTGCAGAAAACGCACTAATAGAAATGTCTTTCCCCTCCTTTTGCTCTGTTTCAGGAGTATCAAATTGATATTTTTTTTGCCCAGACTTGGACAGACAGTCGCCTTCGGTTCAACAGCACCATGAAAATACTTACTCTGAACAGCAACATGGTGGGGTTAATATGGATTCCAGATACGATCTTCCGCAATTCTAAAACCGCAGAGGCTCACTGGATCACCACCCCCAATCAACTCCTCAGAATTTGGAATGATGGGAAAATCCTTTACACTTTAAGGTGAGATGCTAGTGGATCTTTAATCACTAATGGTCTGATACTGGGGACTTTAGATCAGTGTAGGAAAGGAACCCTATTTTCATTGCTACGTTCTATCACTTCTCATGTTCAACATGCTACTGGGTCTTGAAGTTTTTCCTAATCCAATGTGTGTAAAACTAAAGGCATACAAATAATCTTTGATGAATATAAACTCATTTCTTCATCAGAATCCATTTCTGCCAGAAGTGGGCTGTGAAAATTATCTTTAATACATTTAACCCACAGGTCCATTTAGCTAAGAAATAAAGATGTCTGGGTGTACTAATTGACAAATGTAATTATAGCCAAATTTGAGACCACAAGGAACAAAAGAGCTAACATTTTTTTTTGGGAATCACATTCTACTGTCTCATGGCCCCTCGTGTGTGCATGCTTAGTTGCTCAGATGTGTCCAACTCTCTGGGTCCCCATGAACTGCAGGCCACCAGGATCCTCTGTTCATGGGAATTCTCCAGGCAAGAGCAGTGGACTGGGTTGCCATGCTCTCCTCCAGGGAATCTTCCCAACCCAGTGATTGAACCCAGGTCTCCCACATTGCAGGCAGATTCTTCACTAGCTGAGCTAGCAGGGAAGCTCACACCACATTCTGTGTATTTATTGCAATTTATTATTTACAGGGCATTTTCATATGTTATCACACTGTTGACTAATAATGTCTGTAACCTTTGTTGAGTGTCTGCCATATTGATCCAGGCATGATGGTAAGTGCTAACAGAAAGGGATATGGGCAGGTGAGGATGTAAACATGAGGACCAAACTCCTAAGAAAGAAAGCAAAGCCTGCAGAAAACGCACTAATAGAAATGTCTTTCCCCTCCTTTTGCTCTGTTTCAGGAGTATCAAATTGATATTTTTTTTGCCCAGACTTGGACAGACAGTCGCCTTCGGTTCAACAGCACCATGAAAATACTTACTCTGAACAGCAACATGGTGGGGTTAATATGGATTCCAGATACGATCTTCCGCAATTCTAAAACCGCAGAGGCTCACTGGATCACCACCCCCAATCAACTCCTCAGAATTTGGAATGATGGGAAAATCCTTTACACTTTAAGGTGAGATGCTAGTGGATCTTTAATCACTAATGGTCTGATACTGGGGACTTTAGATCAGTGTAGGAAAGGAACCCTATTTTCATTGCTACGTTCTATCACTTCTCATGTTCAACATGCTACTGGGTCTTGAAGTTTTTCCTAATCCAATGTGTGTAAAACTAAAGGCATACAAATAATCTTTGATGAATATAAACTCATTTCTTCATCAGAATCCATTTCTGCCAGAAGTGGGCTGTGAAAATTATCTTTAATACATTTAACCCACAGGTCCATTTAGCTAAGAAATAAAGATGTCTGGGTGTACTAATTGACAAATGTAATTATAGCCAAATTTGAGACCACAAGGAACAAAAGAGCTCAGAGGGTGTTCCCTAATGCATCCCTAATGGAAGTGGCAGCTACCTTGTAATGAGTCCTCCAGGGGGGCCAGGCTGTCCTCACAAAAATCCAGCACGGTAAGAGGGGCTGGGTTTGACAGATGTGAACTGACCTGCCTGCCCAAAGTCTTCACTAGAACTAATGTTACCCAGGTTGAAACCTGGATCTTTATCTCCCAAGAGTCTCTCTGCTGGTGTGATCTAAGTCTAACTGAACACATGACTGCAACATACCATACAATGTATGATAAGCACCTAAGCCAGTCTTTCTGCTCATCTGGCGTTGGGATCAAGGTCACTGCCTCCCAAGGTCTGAGGCCTCTTTTAGAGCACTGGATTGACTGCCTTTTTCTGATGGTCTTTCTCACTGGCTTTGCTGCTCTACGGCTGCTTCCTGCACCTCCTGTCTTGCTCCTAACACAGAACCTCTTCATTCTGCTCCTCCTGCCTTAGGACTTTACCCACTTTCCACTTTCCTGCTGACTTAGCTCATCCACTCCTAAGACTTTAAAAGCCATATCCATGCTGAGGATTCATCCCACATGTTATTTCCAACCCAAAATGTCCCTTCTGGGCACCAGATTCTTAGAGCTACCTGCCCATGTCATATTTCCTCCTGAAATCCTAAAAGGCATTTGATTCAGCATGCTACCCCAGAAGGTGATTTCTCTAATACCTCTGACCATGTCCCTGTGTCCTCCTGGCTGTCACGCCTGAACACAGCTCGCACCCTACATCCAGAAAATCCTTTACACTTTAAGGTGAGATGCTAGTGGATCTTTAATCACTAATGGTCTGATACTGGGGACTTTAGATCAGTGTAGGAAAGGAACCCTATTTTCATTGCTACGTTCTATCACTTCTCATGTTCAACATGCTACTGGGTCTTGAAGTTTTTCCTAATCCAATGTGTGTAAAACTAAAGGCATACAAATAATCTTTGATGAATATAAACTCATTTCTTCATCAGAATCCATTTCTGCCAGAAGTGGGCTGTGAAAATTATCTTTAATACATTTAACCCACAGGTCCATTTAGCTAAGAAATAAAGATGTCTGGGTGTACTAATTGACAAATGTAATTATAGCCAAATTTGAGACCACAAGGAACAAAAGAGCTCAGAGGGTGTTCCCTAATGCATCCCTAATGGAAGTGGCAGCTACCTTGTAATGAGTCCTCCAGGGGGGCCAGGCTGTCCTCACAAAAATCCAGCACGGTAAGAGGGGCTGGGTTTGACAGATGTGAACTGACCTGCCTGCCCAAAGTCTTCACTAGAACTAATGTTACCCAGGTTGAAACCTGGATCTTTATCTCCCAAGAGTCTCTCTGCTGGTGTGATCTAAGTCTAACTGAACACATGACTGCAACATACCATACAATGTATGATAAGCACCTAAGCCAGTCTTTCTGCTCATCTGGCGTTGGGATCAAGGTCACTGCCTCCCAAGGTCTGAGGCCTCTTTTAGAGCACTGGATTGACTGCCTTTTGCTGATGGTCTTTCTCACTGGCTTTGCTGCTCTACGGCTGCTTCCTGCACCTCCTGTCTTGCTCCTAACACAGAACCTCTTCATTCTGCTCCTCCTGCCTTAGGACTTTACCCACTTTCCACTTTCCTGCTGACTTAGCTCATCCACTCCTAAGACTTTAAAAGCCATATCCATGCTGAGGATTCATCCCACATGTTATTTCCAACCCAAAATGTCCCTTCTGGGCACCAGATTCTTAGAGCTACCTGCCCATGTCATATTTCCTCCTGAAATCCTAAAAGGCATTTGATTCAGCATGCTACCCCAGAAGGTGATTTCTCTAATACCTCTGACCATGTCCCTGTGTCCTCCTGGCTCAGTACCACTGCCTGAACACAGCTCCCGCACCCTACATCCAGTATTAGGAGCTTTTAATTGCAAGTGATTTGTGGGCATAAGGAAAAATCTGTTAATTCACATGGTAAGTAAGTATTTGTCACATAGGTAAAGGCACAAACTAATATCAAAATGAGAAAAAGATTAAAGAATTTTTCAGTTTCAGGGAAATAATAGTGTTGGCAGACTGGGAACTGCAACATCAAAAATGCCACAACAGGAAACTCCACTGATGAGTTACATTTGGAGAACAGAACTTTTTCTTTTTTTCCCATCATGCCTCTTTTTATCTCTTTTTTTCATCAAACTTTTTTTTTTCATTCTTTGGCGTGTGTGGGCCTCCCATTGCAGTGGCCTCTCTCACTGCAGAGCACCGGCATGTGCTCCAGAGCGCTGGCTCGCAGTTGGACACCAGTCTAGCCACTGCACCGCACACAGGATCTTCCTGGTCCAAGGATGGAACCGGTGCCTTTTGCACTGCAAGGTGGACTCTTTACCCACTGGACCACCAGGGAAGCCCAACAGGACTTTGTAATAGCTATTTCTTCATCAATTCTTGGAAGAATATAAGTGAGACTATGAAATGAATGTAAGCTTCAGCAAACCAGAATCAAGACATGGCCAGTCCTTGGACCCTTTACAGAAACTCTAACCCCAGGAATGTCTGCTTTGAAAGGATGCAGTACACACATTTAGTGCAGTCACCACCTGCTGAGTCAAGTGGAAGGCTGGCCAAATATAAAATCTTCCCTACAAATGGAGGAATTTGGCATTGAACCTATCTAGGCAAATAAACCAGTTTCAAAATGGAGGAAGGATTTAAGTCAGTCAAGCAGATTAAAATAAAGGACATAGGGCTTCCTTGGTGGCACAGTGGGTAAAGAGTCCACCTTGCAATGTGAGGGGCATCAGTTGGATCCCTGATCTGGAAGGATCCCATGTGCCACAAAGTGGCTGGACCAGTGTGTCCAATTACAAGTCAGCGCTCTGGAGCACATGTGCCCAGAGCTGGTGCTCTGCAGCAATAGAGGCCATTGCAATGGGAGTACCATACAGACCAAAGAATAAAGATGGATGAAAATAACTGAATAAAAGAGGTCAAAATTAAACAAAAAAAAGAAGACATAGGACAATAAGGCCATATTGTTTCAATCTGTTTTGTTTCTTACTTGGCTTGTGTTTCTCAACATGGGGATGTTTTTAATGGACTTTTCCTATGATTCTGATAGTTAAAAGTTAAACCATGGGGCTTCCCTGGTGGTTCAGTGGATAAAGACACCACCTTGCAGTGCAAGGGGTGCCGGTTCGATCCCTGGCCTGGGAAGATCCCACGTGCCGCGGAGCAGCTGGACCGATGTGTCCAACTACCGAGCCAGAGCTCTGGAGCACATGCGCCCAGAGCTGGTGCAATGGGAGGCCCACACAGGCGAAAGAACAAAGAAAAATAAATTAAAAATCAACAGAAGTGGCTCCCCCCAAAAAAGTTAAACCACATAACACAACACACAAAAACCAAATGGTATACTGAATGGATGGTGCCCTGGCCAAGAGTGAATTCCATGTGGCCACCCCAGCCCCCACCTCCTATATTGTGGTAATGTGACTGCTCTTGACCTTGCTTAGGGCCTGTGCTACTGGCTGACCACAAGAGTGACACTTGGCTCTCCCACAGGCTCACCATAAATGCAGAATGCCAGCTGCAGCTGCACAACTTCCCCATGGATGAGCACTCCTGCCCGCTGATATTCTCCAGCTGTGAGTACTAGCTTGGGTTTGACTGCTGTGTAAGTGACTATCTAGCATATGCAGATTTCTAGCAAACAGTCACATGATTGATTAGCATTGCTTGCAACCAGAGAAAATGGATATCATCTTTTGGTCTGGGCCACCTGAGTATATTCACTCTAGACTTTGTTACATAGGACCCATGTTACAAAACAGGTAGCTCTGATAAATCCTTGAGCAAATTAAGCCATTGTTATCATATTAAAGAGCTCAGAAATGAATGAACTATTGACTTACCAAAGACCCTTCTGCTAATAAGCTGAGCACATTATTTGGATGTATACAGAATTTGTTTGCATTAATTTTAGGTTTAATGTCATCTTCAACCAGGTATTTTTTCTCCAAAATAAAAAGATAAAGTTTTTGCTTAAATACATTTGTCTCAGTACACTGTATTAGGATGTAATTTTTAATAGTATTTTATTTTCCAGTATTTTACATAGGACTGATACTAGAGCTAACAAGTACTCATTTACTAATTATTATAGGCAGTGTCTAATGCTAAGTATAATGATACCAGTAAAAGGAAATATCACATTTGTTTGCTTATGAATTTTTAAAGTAAAGGTCAATATGGAAATATATCTGCAGAGTTTATTATGGTTCATTTAAAATTTATTGACCATGATGTTTAAGTATGACTCATGAGAATTCAACTACTTTATTGACTGTCTTTAAAATTGCATATGGGGTAGACATACAGATATGATGAAGTGTCAGGCAGAAAGTTTTGTGGCTTTCTTCACTAGACATTACAGTGAAAAGACAAAAATGAAATAACAAACAAGCACATTTTATAATTCATTGTAAATTCCGAAAAAGGCAAGATAGAAAGCAAAGTTTCACCTAGGGATAGACTTAACCAAGGTCAAAGCCATCTTGAGAAAGAAGAACAAAGCTGGAAATGCCTCTGTCACTGATTTCAAACTATACTACCGGGCTATAGTTATCAAAACAGCATGATACTAGCATAAAAACAGATGTATAACCTAGTTGAGAAGCATAGAGAACCCAGAAGTAAACTCACATGTATGTGGTCATTAATTTATGATAAAGGAAACAAGAATATATATAATGAAGAAAGAACAGTCTCTTCCGTAAATAGTGTTGGGAAAACACAGCAACTACATGCAAGAGAATAAAATTCAACCACTCTTTTACACTACACACAAAAATTAACTCAAAATATATTAAGAGTTGAACACAAGACTTAAAATTTAAGAGTCAGTTTTTTTAAAAAAAATCTGCTTGCAACCAGAGAAAATGGATATCATCTTTTGGTCTGGGCCACCTGAGTATATTCACTCTAGACTTTGTTACATAGGACCCATGTTACAAAACAGGTAGCTCTGATAAATCCTTGAGCAAATTAAGCCATTGTTATCATATTAAAGAGCTCAGAAATGAATGAACTATTGACTTACCAAAGACCCTTCTGCTAATAAGCTGAGCACATTATTTGGATGTATACAGAATTTGTTTGCATTAATTTTAGGTTTAATGTCATCTTCAACCAGGTAGTTTTTCTCCAAAATAAAAAGATAAAGTTTTTGCTTAAATACATTTGTCTCAGTACACTGTATTAGGATGTAATTTTTAATAGTATTTTATTTTCCAGTATTTTACATAGGACTGATACTAGAGCTAACAAGTACTCATTTACTAATTATTATAGGCAGTGTCTAATGCTAAGTATAATGATACCAGTAAAAGGAAATATCACATTTGTTTGCTTATGAATTTTTAAAGTAAAGGTCAATATGGAAATATATCTGCAGAGTTTATTATGGTTCATTTAAAATTTATTGACCATGATGTTTAAGTATGACTCATGAGAATTCAACTACTTTATTGACTGTCTTTAAAATTGCATATGGGGTAGACATACAGATATGATGAAGTGTCAGGCAGAAAGTTTTGTGGCTTTCTTCACTAGACATTACAGTGAAAAGACAAAAATGAAATAACAAACAAGCACATTTTATAATTCATTGTAAATTCCGAAAAAGGCAAGATAGAAAGCAAAGTTTCACCTAGGGATAGACTTAACCAAGGTCAAAGCCATCTTGAGAAAGAAGAACAAAGCTGGAAATGCCTCTGTCACTGATTTCAAACTATACTACCGGGCTATAGTTATCAAAACAGCATGATACTAGCATAAAAACAGATGTATAACCTAGTTGAGAAGCATAGAGAACCCAGAAGTAAACTCACATGTATGTGGTCATTAATTTATGATAAAGGAAACAAGAATATATATAATGAAGAAAGAACAGTCTCTTCCGTAAATAGTGTTGGGAAAACACAGCAACTACATGCAAGAGAATAAAATTCAACCACTCTTTTACACTACACACAAAAATTAACTCAAAATATATTAAGAGTTGAACACAAGACTTTAAAACTCCTAGAAGAAAAATAGGCAATAAGCTCCTTGACATAGTTCTTGGTGATGATTTGTTTAATCTGACACCAAAGACAAAAGAAACAAAACCAAAAATAAACAAATGGACCTCTGTATCATACTGAAAATCTTCTGTAAGCTAAAGAAAACCATCAACAAAATGGGAAGGCCACTTACTGAATGGAGATAATATCTGTAAAACATAAGGGACTAATAGCTAAAGTATGTAAAGACCTCATTCAACTCAGTAAAAAAGAAAATTTTGATTAAAAAGTGGGCAGAGGGGCTTCACTGGTGGTCCAGTGGGTAAGGACACTGCCTTGCAGTGCAAGGGGTGCTGGTTCGATCCCTGGCCTGGGAAGATCCCGTGTGCCATGGAGTGGCTGAACCAATGTGTTCAACTACCGAACCGGAGCTCTGGAGCACATGCGCCCAGAGCTGTGCTCTGCAACGAGAGAGGCCACTGCAATGGGAGGCCCACACAGGCCAAAGAACAAAGATGGAAATAAATGAAAGATCAATAGAAGTCGCCTAAAATAAATAAATACATAAAAATAAAATTTTAAAAAAATGGGCAGAAAAGCCAAATAGACATTTTTCCAAAGAAGACATACAGAGGGCCAATAGGTAGATAGAAAGACATTGAACATCATTAATCATCAGGGAAATGTGAATCAAAACCACAGTGAGATAGCACTTCACACCTATCCAAATGGCTATCATCAAAAACAACAAAATCAGAGACCATGTGGAGAAAATGAAAGCCTTCAGCACTGTTGGTGGGAATTAAATTGGTGCAGTCATTGTGGAAAATCATATGAATATTCCTTAAAAAATGTAATAATAGAACTACCATTTGACTCAGAAAGGAAAAACAAGAAACCCTTCTTAACTGAAAAATGCAAAGAAAAAGAAGAAAACAGTGGAATGGGAAAGACCAGAGATCTCTTAAAGAAAACTGGAGATAACAAGGGAGTATTTCATGCAAAGGTGGACACCATAAAGGACAGAACCAGCAAGGACATAACAGAAGCAGAAAGGATTAAGAAGAGATGGCAAGAATACATAGAATAACTGTACAAAGAAGGTCTTAATGACCTGGATAACCATGATGGTTTAGTTACTAACCTACAGTCAGACATCCTGGTGGGTGAAATCGTAAGAAGAAAAATAGGCAATAAGCTCCTTGACATAGTTCTTGGTGATGATTTGTTTAATCTGACACCAAAGACAAAAGAAACAAAACCAAAAATAAACAAATGGACCTCTGTATCATACTGAAAATCTTCTGTAAGCTAAAGAAAACCATCAACAAAATGGGAAGGCCACTTACTGAATGGAGATAATATCTGTAAAACATAAGGGACTAATAGCTAAAGTATGTAAAGACCTCATTCAACTCAGTAAAAAAGAAAATTTTGATTAAAAAGTGGGCAGAGGGGCTTCACTGGTGGTCCAGTGGGTAAGGACACTGCCTTGCAGTGCAAGGGGTGCTGGTTCGATCCCTGGCCTGGGAAGATCCCGTGTGCCATGGAGTGGCTGAACCAATGTGTTCAACTACCGAACCGGAGCTCTGGAGCACATGCGCCCAGAGCTGTGCTCTGCAACGAGAGAGGCCACTGCAATGGGAGGCCCACACAGGCCAAAGAACAAAGATGGAAATAAATGAAAGATCAATAGAAGTCGCCTAAAATAAATAAATACATAAAAATAAAATTTTAAAAAACTGGGCAGAAAAGCCAAATAGACATTTTTCCAAAGAAGACATACAGAGGGCCAATAGGTAGATAGAAAGACATTGAACATCATTAATCATCAGGGAAATGTGAATCAAAACCACAGTGAGATAGCACTTCACACCTATCCAAATGGCTATCATCAAAAACAACAAAATCAGAGACCATGTGGAGAAAATGAAAGCCTTCAGCACTGTTGGTGGGAATTAAATTGGTGCAGTCATTGTGGAAAATCATATGAATATTCCTTAAAAAATGTAATAATAGAACTACCATTTGACTCAGAAAGGAAAAACAAGAAACCCTTCTTAACTGAAAAATGCAAAGAAAAAGAAGAAAACAGTGGAATGGGAAAGACCAGAGATCTCTTAAAGAAAACTGGAGATAACAAGGGAGTATTTCATGCAAAGGTGGACACCATAAAGGACAGAACCAGCAAGGACATAACAGAAGCAGAAAGGATTAAGAAGAGATGGCAAGAATACATAGAATAACTGTACAAAGAAGGTCTTAATGACCTGGATAACCATGATGGTTTAGTTACTAACCTACAGTCAGACATCCTGGTGGGTGAAATCGTAAGAACAAAACTAGTGGAGGTGATGGAATTCCAGCTGAGCTATTTTAAATCCTAAAAGATGTTGCTATTAAAGTGTTGCACTCAATATGTCAGCAAATTTGGAAATCTCATTTGTGGCCCAGGAATGGAAAAGGTAAATTTTCATTCCAGTCCAAAAGAAAGGCAATGTCAGAGGATGTTAAAACTACCATACAATTGCACACATTTCATGTGCTAACAAGGTTTCAGTGCTCAAAAAGATTGAGGATGAGGATTTCAATGCTCAAAATCCTTCAAGGTAGGCTTGAACAGTATGTGAACTGAGAAATTCCAGATGTACAAGCTGGGTTTAGAAAAGGCAGAAGAACCAGAGATCAAATTTCCAACATTCGCTAGATCATGGGAAAATAAAGGGAACTACAAAAAAAAAAATCTGTTTCTGCTTCATTGACAATGCTAAAGCCTTTGACTGTGAGGATCACAATAATTGTTGAAAACTCTTAAAGAGATGGTAATACCAGACTACCCTACCTATCTCCTGAGAAACCAGTATGTAGGACAAGAAGCAACAGTTAGAACTGAACAACAAACTGGCTGAAAATTGGGAAAGGAATATGTCATGGTTGTATATAGTCACCCTGTATATTTAACTGATATAAAGAGTACATCAAGCAAAATGCCAGGTTGGATGAAGCACAAACTGGAATCAAGATTGCCAGGAGAAATATCAACAACCTGAGACATGCAGGTGATACCACTTTAATAGCAGTAAGAGAAGAGGAACTAAAGACCCTCTTGATGAAGATGAAAGAGGAGAGTGAAAAAACAGGCTTAAAACTCAACATTCAAAAAACCAAGATCATGGCAACAGGCCCATCACTTAATGGCAAAAAGGTGGGGAAAAAGTGGAAGCAGTGACAGATAGTTTTTCTTGAGCTCCAAAATCAGTGCATATGGTGACTGTGGATTTAAAGATGCTTGATTCTTGACATAACAGAAGCAGAAAGGATTAAGAAGAGATGGCAAGAATACATAGAATAACTGTACAAAGAAGGTCTTAATGACCTGGATAACCATGATGGTTTAGTTACTAACCTACAGTCAGACATCCTGGTGGGTGAAATCGTAAGAACAAAACTAGTGGAGGTGATGGAATTCCAGCTGAGCTATTTTAAATCCTAAAAGATGTTGCTATTAAAGTGTTGCACTCAATATGTCAGCAAATTTGGAAATCTCATTTGTGGCCCAGGAATGGAAAAGGTAAATTTTCATTCCAGTCCAAAAGAAAGGCAATGTCAGAGGATGTTAAAACTACCATACAATTGCACACATTTCATGTGCTAACAAGGTTTCAGTGCTCAAAAAGATTGAGGATGAGGATTTCAATGCTCAAAATCCTTCAAGGTAGGCTTGAACAGTATGTGAACTGAGAAATTCCAGATGTACAAGCTGGGTTTAGAAAAGGCAGAAGAACCAGAGATCAAATTTCCAACATTCGCTAGATCATGGGAAAATAAAGGGAACTACAAAAAAAAAAATCTGTTTCTGCTTCATTGACAATGCTAAAGCCTTTGACTGTGAGGATCACAATAATTGTTGAAAACTCTTAAAGAGATGGTAATACCAGACTACCCTACCTATCTCCTGAGAAACCAGTATGTAGGACAAGAAGCAACAGTTAGAACTGAACAACAAACTGGCTGAAAATTGGGAAAGGAATATGTCATGGTTGTATATAGTCACCCTGTATATTTAACTGATATAAAGAGTACATCAAGCAAAATGCCAGGTTGGATGAAGCACAAACTGGAATCAAGATTGCCAGGAGAAATATCAACAACCTGAGACATGCAGGTGATACCACTTTAATAGCAGTAAGAGAAGAGGAACTAAAGACCCTCTTGATGAAGATGAAAGAGGAGAGTGAAAAAACAGGCTTAAAACTCAACATTCAAAAAACCAAGATCATGGCAACAGGCCCATCACTTAATGGCAAAAAGGTGGGGAAAAAGTGGAAGCAGTGACAGATAGTTTTTCTTGAGCTCCAAAATCAGTGCATATGGTGACTGTGGATTTAAAGATGCTTGCTTCTTGAAAGGAAAACTATGAAAAATATAAACAGTGTATTAAAAAGCAGAGACATAACTTTGCTGACAAATATCCATATATTTAAAGCTATCATTTTTCCAGTAATCATATATGGATATGGGAGTTGGATCCTAAAGAAGACTGAGCAGTGAACAATTGATGTTTTTAGATTGTGATTTTAGAGAAGACTCTTGAGAGTCCCTTGGACTGCAGGGAGATCAAACTAGTCAATCCTAAAGGAAATCAACCCTAAATATTCATTGAAAGGACTGATGCTGAAGCTCCAATACTTTGGCCAGCTGATGCAAATAGCCAACTCATTAGAAAAGTCCAGAGGTGGGCTACAGAGAATGAGATGGTTGGATGGCATCATTGACTCAGTGGACATGAGTTTGAGCAAACGCTGGGAGATAGTTAATGACAGGGAAGTCTGGTGTGCTGCAGTCCATAGGGTCGCAAAGAGTCAGACACAACTTAGCAACAGCTCCAACAGTGGGCTTGTTGGGTGATATTTGTTGGGTGACATTGGTAGTTTTATTCCTATATTTTTAAGGAATCTTCGTACTGTTCTCCATAGAGGCTCTAATAGTTGGTACACCCACCAGCAGTGCAAGAGGGTTCTCTTTCTCTACATCCTTTTCAGCATTTGTTGCTTATAGATTTTTTGATGATGACTATTCTGACTGGTTTAAAACTTAATATTCAGAAAACTAAGATCATGGCATCCAGTCCCATTCTTCATGTCAAAGAGATGGAGAAAAAATGGAAGTGACAGAATTTATTTTCTTGGGCTCCAAAATCACTGCAGATGGTAACTTCAGCCATGAAACTAAAGGATGCTTGCTCCTTAGAAGAAAAACTATGAGAAACCTAGACAGCATATTATAAATGAGATATCACTTTGCCAAAAAAGGTCCATGTAGTCAAAGCTATGGTTTTTCCAATAGTCACATACAGAAGTGAGAGTTGGACCATAATTGGAAAAGACCCTGATTCTAGGAAATATTAAAGGCAATTAGAAGGGGGAAGCACTGGTGGTTCAGTGGGTAGAGAGTCTGCCTTGCAGTGCAAGGGGCACTGGTTCAAACCCTGGCCTGGGAAGATCCAACATGCCAAGGAGCAGCTGGACCAGCGTGTCCAACTACAAGCCAGCGCTTTGGAGTGAGTGCACCCAAAGCCAGTGCTCTGCAGCGATAGAGGCTGCTGTGATGGGAGGCCCACACATGCCAAAGAATAAAGATTGATGAAAAATAAATGATGGCTTAGAGACAAAAAAAAAAGGTGGGGAGAAGCAGAGGATGAGGTGGTTAGATAGCATTACTGACTCAGTGTACATGAATTTGAGCTAACTCCAGGAGATAGTGAAGGACAGAGGAGCCTGGTCTGCTGCAATCTATGGGATTGCAAAGAGTCAGAGACAACTTAGTGACTGAATAGCTACAAGTCATAGCTTTATTCCTAGTTTTTAAAGGAATCTCCATACTCTTTTCAGTAGTGACTGTATTAGTGTAATTCCCACCAGCATTGCAATTTGGAGAATTTTCCACATTCTCTCTACTACTTATTGCTTGTTAGTTTTTTAACGATGGCCATTCTGACCAGCGTGATTTGATCCTTTATTGTAGTTTGATTTGTATTACTCTTATGATTAGTGATGTTGAGCATTTTTTCTTGCATTTGTTGGCCATCTGTTTGTCCTCTCTGAAGAAATTTCTGTTTAGGTTTTCTGCCCATTTTTCAGCATTTGTTGCTATAGATTTTGATGATGACTATTCTGACTGGTTTAAAACTTAATATTCAGAAAACTAAGATCATGGCATCCAGTCCCATTCTTCATGTCAAAGAGATGGAGAAAAAATGGAAGTGACAGAATTTATTTTCTTGGGCTCCAAAATCACTGCAGATGGTAACTTCAGCCATGAAACTAAAGGATGCTTGCTCCTTAGAAGAAAAACTATGAGAAACCTAGACAGCATATTATAAATGAGATATCACTTTGCCAAAAAAGGTCCATGTAGTCAAAGCTATGGTTTTTCCAATAGTCACATACAGAAGTGAGAGTTGGACCATAATTGGAAAAGACCCTGATTCTAGGAAATATTAAAGGCAATTAGAAGGGGGAAGCACTGGTGGTTCAGTGGGTAGAGAGTCTGCCTTGCAGTGCAAGGGGCACTGGTTCAAACCCTGGCCTGGGAAGATCCAACATGCCAAGGAGCAGCTGGACCAGCGTGTCCAACTACAAGCCAGCGCTTTGGAGTGAGTGCACCCAAAGCCAGTGCTCTGCAGCGATAGAGGCTGCTGTGATGGGAGGCCCACACATGCCAAAGAATAAAGATTGATGAAAAATAAATGATGGCTTAGAGACAAAAAAAAAAGGTGGGGAGAAGCAGAGGATGAGGTGGTTAGATAGCATTACTGACTCAGTGTACATGAATTTGAGCTAACTCCAGGAGATAGTGAAGGACAGAGGAGCCTGGTCTGCTGCAATCTATGGGATTGCAAAGAGTCAGAGACAACTTAGTGACTGAATAGCTACAAGTCATAGCTTTATTCCTAGTTTTTAAAGGAATCTCCATACTCTTTTCAGTAGTGACTGTATTAGTGTAATTCCCACCAGCATTGCAATTTGGAGAATTTTCCACATTCTCTCTACTACTTATTGCTTGTTAGTTTTTTAACGATGGCCATTCTGACCAGCGTGATTTGATCCTTTATTGTAGTTTGATTTGTATTACTCTTATGATTAGTGATGTTGAGCATTTTTTCTTGCATTTGTTGGCCATCTGTTTGTCCTCTCTGAAGAAATTTCTGTTTAGGTTTTCTGCCCATTTTTCCATTGTACTGTTTGTTTTTCTGTTATTGAGCTGCATGAGCTGCTGTCTGTTTTGGAAAGTAACTCTTTGTCCTTTGCTTCATTTGCAAATATTTATTCCCATATGATAGCTGTCTTTTCATCTTGTTTACTGTTTTGCTGTGTAAATGCTTCTAAGTTTAATTAGGTAAAATTTGTTAATTTTTTTAACTTCTATTACTTTTGGAGGTGGGTTAAAGAGGATCTTGCTGTAATTTATGTCAAAGATTGTCTTCCTGTGTTTTTCTTCAAGAGTTTTTTAGTGTCTTGGATTATATTTAGGTCTTCAATATGTTTTGAGTTTATATGTTGTTATGAAGTGTTGTAGTTTCATTCTTTTACACATAGCTGTCCATTTTTCCCAGCTACATTATTGAATAGGGTGTCTTTTCTCTATTGTATATTCTTGCCTCCTTTGTCAAAGATAAGGTACCTATACCTGTTTTCGTTTATCTCTGGGTTTTCTGTCTTGTTCCATTGGTCTATATTTCTGTTTTTGTGCCAATACCATAATGTCTTGATGTCTGTACTTTTGTAGTATACTCTAAAGTCAGGAATGTTGATTTCTCCAGCTTTGTTTTTTTTCTTGAGTTTGTTTAGCTATTCAAGATCTTTTGTGTTTCCATACAAATTATAAAATCTTTTTCTAGTTCTGTGAAAAATTCCATTGGGAATTTGATAGAGATTTTAGTGAATCTGTAGACTACTTTGGGTAGTATAGTCATTTTCACAATATTGATTCTTCCAATCCAAGAATGTAGTAAATCTCTCTATGTCATGATTTCTTTTGTCAGTGTGTTATAGTTTTCCACATACAAGTCTTGTGTTTCTCTAGGTAGATTTGTTTCTGTATTTTTTATTCCTCTTGTTGCATTGGTAAATGGAATTGTTTCTTTAATTTCTCTTTCTTATTTTTCATTGTTACTGTATAGGAATGGAAAGGATTTCTGTGTATTAAGTTTATATCCAGCAAGTTTACTATATTCATTGAGTAGGTCTAGTAATTTTCTGGTGGCATCTTTGGGGTTTTCTATGTATTGTACTATGTCATCTGCAAGCAGTGAGAATTTTGCTTCTTTTTAAATCTGGTATCCTCTTATTTCTTTCTCTTCTCTAATTTTGGTGGTTCGGACTTCCAAAACTATGTTGAATAACAACAGTGAGAGTGGACACCCTTTTCTTGCTCCTGCTTCTCTTTCACCAAATGCATTCATTTTCTGCCTGTCGAGAATAATATTTGCCATGGATTTGTTGTGTGTGGTCTTTATCATGTTGAGTTATGTTCCTTCTGTGCCTACTTTCTGAAAAGGTTTTTATCCTAAAAGGGTGTTGAATTATGTTAAAGGCTTTCTCTGCATCTGTTAAAACAATCATATGGTTTTTGTCTTTCAGTTTGTTAATACGGTATATCACATTGGTTGATTTGTGTATATTGAAGAGTCCTTGCATCTCTAAGATAAAGCCCACTTGATCTTGATGTATGAGCCTTTTATTTTTATTTTCTATTTTGTTGTCAGAGATAAGGTACCTATACCTGTTTTCGTTTATCTCTGGGTTTTCTGTCTTGTTCCATTGGTCTATATTTCTGTTTTTGTGCCAATACCATAATGTCTTGATGTCTGTACTTTTGTAGTATACTCTAAAGTCAGGAATGTTGATTTCTCCAGCTTTGTTTTTTCTTGAGTTTGTTTAGCTATTCAAGATCTTTTGTGTTTCCATACAAATTATAAAATCTTTTTCTAGTTCTGTGAAAAATTCCATTGGGAATTTGATAGAGATTTTAGTGAATCTGTAGACTACTTTGGGTAGTATAGTCATTTTCACAATATTGATTCTTCCAATCCAAGAATGTAGTAAATCTCTCTATGTCATGATTTCTTTTGTCAGTGTGTTATAGTTTTCCACATACAAGTCTTGTGTTTCTCTAGGTAGATTTGTTTCTGTATTTTTTATTCCTCTTGTTGCATTGGTAAATGGAATTGTTTCTTTAATTTCTCTTTCTTATTTTTCATTGTTACTGTATAGGAATGGAAAGGATTTCTGTGTATTAAGTTTATATCCAGCAAGTTTACTATATTCATTGAGTAGGTCTAGTAATTTTCTGGTGGCATCTTTGGGGTTTTCTATGTATTGTACTATGTCATCTGCAAGCAGTGAGAATTTTGCTTCTTTTTAAATCTGGTATCCTCTTATTTCTTTCTCTTCTCTAATTTTGGTGGTTCGGACTTCCAAAACTATGTTGAATAACAACAGTGAGAGTGGACACCCTTTTCTTGCTCCTGCTTCTCTTTCACCAAATGCATTCATTTTCTGCCTGTCGAGAATAATATTTGCCATGGATTTGTTGTGTGTGGTCTTTATCATGTTGAGTTATGTTCCTTCTGTGCCTACTTTCTGAAAAGGTTTTTATCCTAAAAGGGTGTTGAATTATGTTAAAGGCTTTCTCTGCATCTGTTAAAACAATCATATGGTTTTTGTCTTTCAGTTTGTTAATACGGTATATCACATTGGTTGATTTGTGTATATTGAAGAGTCCTTGCATCTCTAAGATAAAGCCCACTTGATCTTGATGTATGAGCCTTTTAATGTGTTGTTGGATTCTGTTTGCTAGAATTTTTTGATTATGTTTGTAATAGATTCATCAGTGATATTGGCCCGTAATTTTCTTTTTGTAATATCTTCATCTGGTTTTGGTATAAGGGTAATGGTGACCTCACAGAATGAGTTTGAGAGTTTTCCATCTTTTGCAATTTTCTGAAAGAGCTTGAGCATGAAAGGTGTTACCTCATCTCTAAACTTTTAGTAGAATTCACATGTGAAGGCTTCTGGCCCAAGTCGTTTGTTTGTTAGAAGACTTTTGATTTCTGTGCTTGTGATTAGTCTGTGCATGTTTCCTATTTCTTTGTGTGCATATTTCCTATTTCAGTCGTGGAAGATAATTTTTTGCAAACAATTGGTCCATTTCTTCCAGGTTTTCCATTTTGTTGGCATATAGTTGTTTGTGTCAGTCTCTTACGATCCTTTGTATTTCTGGGTTGTTTTTGGTAACTTCTCCTTTTTCATTACTAATGTTATTGATACGAGTCTTATCCTTTTTTTTTCTTGATGAGTCTGGCTAATGGTTTATAGTTATTTTTATCTTCTCAAAGAATGAACTTTTAGTTTTACACGTCTTTGCTATTGTCTCCTTTGAAAAAGGAATTTCATTTGTTTCTGCTCTGTATCTTTATGATTTCATTCCTTCTACTAATTGTGGGGGAGAGCTTGTTCTTCTTTATATATTTGCTTTAGGTGCAAGATATTTATTTGATGTTTCTCTTGTTTCTTGAGGTTGGCTGGTATTGCTAAACATTTCACTCTTAGCATTGGTCTTAAATTTGAGATGGAGGCCTTTGGAGAGCTCATGCTGATTAATGTTACATGGGGTCAGGAGTTCTCTGGTGGTCCAAAGTCCAGGAATTTTGGTCTGCCAACTCTTGAGGTTCATGTCCAGTCTCTTACTGTAGCATCAAGACTCCCATAAGCCACACAGCACAGAAGACAAATCCCCAAGACAATTTCTGAAAAGGTTTTTATCCTAAAAGGGTGTTGAATTATGTTAAAGGCTTTCTCTGCATCTGTTAAAACAATCATATGGTTTTTGTCTTTCAGTTTGTTAATACGGTATATCACATTGGTTGATTTGTGTATATTGAAGAGTCCTTGCATCTCTAAGATAAAGCCCACTTGATCTTGATGTATGAGCCTTTTAATGTGTTGTTGGATTCTGTTTGCTAGAATTTTTTGATTATGTTTGTAATAGATTCATCAGTGATATTGGCCCGTAATTTTCTTTTTGTAATATCTTCATCTGGTTTTGGTATAAGGGTAATGGTGACCTCACAGAATGAGTTTGAGAGTTTTCCATCTTTTGCAATTTTCTGAAAGAGCTTGAGCATGAAAGGTGTTACCTCATCTCTAAACTTTTAGTAGAATTCACATGTGAAGGCTTCTGGCCCAAGTCGTTTGTTTGTTAGAAGACTTTTGATTTCTGTGCTTGTGATTAGTCTGTGCATGTTTCCTATTTCTTTGTGTGCATATTTCCTATTTCAGTCGTGGAAGATAATTTTTTGCAAACAATTGGTCCATTTCTTCCAGGTTTTCCATTTTGTTGGCATATAGTTGTTTGTGTCAGTCTCTTACGATCCTTTGTATTTCTGGGTTGTTTTTGGTAACTTCTCCTTTTTCATTACTAATGTTATTGATACGAGTCTTATCCTTTTTTTTTCTTGATGAGTCTGGCTAATGGTTTATAGTTATTTTTATCTTCTCAAAGAATGAACTTTTAGTTTTACACGTCTTTGCTATTGTCTCCTTTGAAAAAGGAATTTCATTTGTTTCTGCTCTGTATCTTTATGATTTCATTCCTTCTACTAATTGTGGGGGAGAGCTTGTTCTTCTTTATATATTTGCTTTAGGTGCAAGATATTTATTTGATGTTTCTCTTGTTTCTTGAGGTTGGCTGGTATTGCTAAACATTTCACTCTTAGCATTGGTCTTAAATTTGAGATGGAGGCCTTTGGAGAGCTCATGCTGATTAATGTTACATGGGGTCAGGAGTTCTCTGGTGGTCCAAAGTCCAGGAATTTTGGTCTGCCAACTCTTGAGGTTCATGTCCAGTCTCTTACTGTAGCATCAAGACTCCCATAAGCCACACAGCACAGAAGACAAATCCCCAAGACAAATGGTGAAAACAACACTCAACAGCCAGTAGCACCCAGAGAAACTCACATACTTACAAAGAGGAAAAGGACAAAAAAAGAATAAAAACAGGAATCAAAAAAAAGAAGAGAGCATTCAAGCCAATAAACAAACCCGTAAGTGAAAATGAAGGCTAAAAACTATACCATCAAAAAGACAAAATCATAAATGAGCAAAAAAATACAATATAACTAAAGAGTACTGTAAAAATAGGCAAAAATAAAATAAGCTTATTTAAAACTAAAATTTTTAAAAAGGGAAGAAAATTAAAGAATAAAAACTAAAGGAATAACAAAGAACAACACTAGAACAATAT
Source organism: Tragulus kanchil (assembly GCA_022376925.1). Lineage (NCBI taxonomy): Eukaryota > Metazoa > Chordata > Mammalia > Artiodactyla > Tragulidae > Tragulus > Tragulus kanchil. Next base: position 217,657,477 of record JAIOJX010000032.1, on the reverse strand, counting down.
GAAAAATAAAAACAAAGTAAAAAGAGAGTTGTTGCAAGAAGAATGTCCTCCTCAGTCCTCCGTTGTCCTCCCCACACAACACCAGCCAATCCACCTACTCAGAAAGTCCTCCAGTATCTCTAGGAAGGTCTCTGGACCTGCTGAGGGTGCTTTGGAGTCAACTCAGACTAAGATCTGGCCTTATTCCAGCTTGCACTTACTCCCAAAGTCTACAGTTGCCCCCAAAGTTCACAGTCTGACACCAATTGCAAGGATTTAACCTGCTGCACATCTAGTTGCAGGAGCAAATTCCCTTCCTCTTCTTTGCTCTCAGAGTCCCTGATGCCTTGATTTGCTTTTGGGCCAATTCGACCCATGGGCCACCCTCCAGTGTCTGTTTCCCACCCAGACCAGAGGGGACAAAAGTAGTGGCTTATTAGGGCTCACTTGTTCAGTCATACTGGGAAGAGGGAGGGGCACATAGGCCAGAATCAGGGTGTTTGGGGAGTTTTTGCTGTGGCTGAGGCCTGCAGGAAGTGACTAAAGTCTGAGGTGGGTCATGAAACTTTCCCAGGTCATTCCATCATTCTTCAAGCATTGGAACATTGGAAGACCAATGAATTCCAAGAGCATGGGTGTTTTACCACAATTCATTGCTGGCACATGTTGGACACTGTCCTGAGGCACCCAAAGTGTCAAAACCAGGTGTAATCCTCAGGACGAATAAATTCAGATCATTACCAGCCCACTGGAAGACAACTTTTAGGAGAAATGCCTCTCCTATTATTCAAATGCAACTAAATGTCCCATAATTTGATCTTGCTTCATTTTCCTGAATTGCATTGACATTCATGCTGTTCATCCTCACTACAATTTGTAGGAAAGCACCACAGGACCATTTAATAATAGAACTTTTCGACAATCACACGCATTTGTCTAACCAGTTCTTACTCTGATTGAGATGGAAATTGTTTAATTTAATACAGCCTTGGTTGTTGGGAATGCAATACTTTTTCCCTGAAATTGTATCCCCATTTACGTGCTTATCGCCTTAAGAGATGTTCCACAGCTGTCTCATGATTTGAGGAAATGCAAACTCTATCTCATTATCTTGCTCAGAAGCAATCGACATCAGAGATTGAGTGGCAATATAATGTGCCTCTCAGGGGAGTCTATGTGAATTGAGCCGGACTTAGTCTCTTCTTATGCTTCTGACCAAAAAAATCACCAAAAGAAAAGTCATCCAAGCTTATTTATTGGAAGTGTTTTTTTTTCTTTTTACCTTTTGACCCGCTTCACACATTTCTTCCACCCTTTGCCCTCGGCCTCTGGTAGCCACCAGTCTGCTGTTTATACCTATGACCTTGGCTTTGTTCTATATTGTTTTTCAGATTCACATGTAAGAGTGATCATAGGGTATTTATCTTTCTTGGAGATTATTTCTTGTGAGCTAAATGGATGCAAATTGTTGCAGGCACCCTACAGCAGAGGAGGCATTGATGAGCATTTAGATTGCAGTCTGTTTTTTTTTTAATTTTTTAAAAATTTTTAGGGCTTGCATATCTGGGAAGAGGGAGGCACATAGGCCAGAATCAGGGTGTTTGGGGAGTTTTTGCTGTGGCTGAGGCCTGCAGGAAGTGACTAAAGTCTGAGGTGGGTCATGAAACTTTCCCAGGTCATTCCATCATTCTTCAAGCATTGGAACATTGGAAGACCAATGAATTCCAAGAGCATGGGTGTTTTACCACAATTCATTGCTGGCACATGTTGGACACTGTCCTGAGGCACCCAAAGTGTCAAAACCAGGTGTAATCCTCAGGACGAATAAATTCAGATCATTACCAGCCCACTGGAAGACAACTTTTAGGAGAAATGCCTCTCCTATTATTCAAATGCAACTAAATGTCCCATAATTTGATCTTGCTTCATTTTCCTGAATTGCATTGACATTCATGCTGTTCATCCTCACTACAATTTGTAGGAAAGCACCACAGGACCATTTAATAATAGAACTTTTCGACAATCACACGCATTTGTCTAACCAGTTCTTACTCTGATTGAGATGGAAATTGTTTAATTTAATACAGCCTTGGTTGTTGGGAATGCAATACTTTTTCCCTGAAATTGTATCCCCATTTACGTGCTTATCGCCTTAAGAGATGTTCCACAGCTGTCTCATGATTTGAGGAAATGCAAACTCTATCTCATTATCTTGCTCAGAAGCAATCGACATCAGAGATTGAGTGGCAATATAATGTGCCTCTCAGGGGAGTCTATGTGAATTGAGCCGGACTTAGTCTCTTCTTATGCTTCTGACCAAAAAAATCACCAAAAGAAAAGTCATCCAAGCTTATTTATTGGAAGTGTTTTTTTTTCTTTTTACCTTTTGACCCGCTTCACACATTTCTTCCACCCTTTGCCCTCGGCCTCTGGTAGCCACCAGTCTGCTGTTTATACCTATGACCTTGGCTTTGTTCTATATTGTTTTTCAGATTCACATGTAAGAGTGATCATAGGGTATTTATCTTTCTTGGAGATTATTTCTTGTGAGCTAAATGGATGCAAATTGTTGCAGGCACCCTACAGCAGAGGAGGCATTGATGAGCATTTAGATTGCAGTCTGTTTTTTTTTTAATTTTTTAAAAAAATTTTTAGAGTTTTGTTGTCCAGAGACATGTATGCTTCCAAATCAGTCGTATGCATATCCCTGGTACCCTCTCCCCTCACAGTCCCCCCTATCCTACCCCTCCAGACCATCGCACCCCACCCCTGCAGGATCTCCTATTCCCTCAGGGCAATGACAATAGCTGTCTTTTTCACATATGATAGTATAGGTTTCCATGTTACTCCCTCTACACCTGCCACCCACTGTTCATTCCCCACAATGTCCATGTGTCTGTTCTCTATGTCTGTTTTTCCATCACTTCACTGTATACATTACCATTACCCTCTTACTAGATTCCATATATGTGTATTAGTATATTGTACTTGTCTTTCTCTTTTTGACTTACTTCACTTTTTATGATACGTTCGAGATCCATCCACCTCATTAGGGCTGATTCTTCTGTATTTCTTTTAATAGGTGAGAAGTACTCCATTGTATATATGTACCAGAGCTTCTTTATCCATTCATTCGTCGATGGGCATCTAGGTTGCTTCCATGTTCTAGCAATTGTATAGAGAGCTGCAATGAACATTGGGGTACAGGTGCTTCTTTCAGATTTGATTTCATCAGGGTATAAGCCTAATGGTGGGATTGCTGGGTCCTATGGTGCTTCTATTTGTAGTTTTTTAAGGAATCTCCAAACTGTCTTCCATAGCGGCTGTATCAGTTTGCATTCCCACCAGCAATGCAAGAGTGTTCCCTTTTCTCTGCACCCTCTCCAGCATTTATTGTCTGTCTATTTGTTGATGATGGTCATTCTGACGGGTGTGAGGTGATGTCTCATTGTAGTTTTGATTTGCATTTCTCTAATAATAAGCGAGGTTGAGCATCGTTTCATGTACTTTTGGGCCATCTATATGTCCTCTTTGGTGAGATGTCTGCTTAGGTCCTTTTCTCATTTTTTGATTGGGTTGTTCATTTTTCCTGTGCTGAGTTGTCTGAGTTGCTTGTAGATTTTGGAGATTAATTCTTTGTCTATTGTTTCATTTGCTATGATTTTCTCACTTTTCCCATTTTTTGAATTTTTTAAAAAAATTTTTAGAGTTTTGTTGTCCAGAGACATGTATGCTTCCAAATCAGTCGTATGCATATCCCTGGTACCCTCTCCCCTCACAGTCCCCCCTATCCTACCCCTCCAGACCATCGCACCCCACCCCTGCAGGATCTCCTATTCCCTCAGGGCAATGACAATAGCTGTCTTTTTCACATATGATAGTATAGGTTTCCATGTTACTCCCTCTACACCTGCCACCCACTGTTCATTCCCCACAATGTCCATGTGTCTGTTCTCTATGTCTGTTTTTCCATCACTTCACTGTATACATTACCATTACCCTCTTACTAGATTCCATATATGTGTATTAGTATATTGTACTTGTCTTTCTCTTTTTGACTTACTTCACTTTTTATGATACGTTCGAGATCCATCCACCTCATTAGGGCTGATTCTTCTGTATTTCTTTTAATAGGTGAGAAGTACTCCATTGTATATATGTACCAGAGCTTCTTTATCCATTCATTCGTCGATGGGCATCTAGGTTGCTTCCATGTTCTAGCAATTGTATAGAGAGCTGCAATGAACATTGGGGTACAGGTGCTTCTTTCAGATTTGATTTCATCAGGGTATAAGCCTAATGGTGGGATTGCTGGGTCCTATGGTGCTTCTATTTGTAGTTTTTTAAGGAATCTCCAAACTGTCTTCCATAGCGGCTGTATCAGTTTGCATTCCCACCAGCAATGCAAGAGTGTTCCCTTTTCTCCACACCCTCTCCAGCATTTATTGTCTGTCGATTTGTGGATGATGGCCATTCTGATGGGTGTGAGGTGATATCTCATTGTAGTTTTGATTTGCATTTCTCTAATAATAAGCGAGGTTGAGCATAGTTTCATGTGCTTTTTGGCCATCTGTATGTCCTCTTTGGTGAGATGTCTCTTTAGGTCCTTTTCCCATTTTTTGATTGGGTTGTTCATTTTTCCTGTGCTGAGTTGTCTGAGTTGCTTGTAGATTTTGGAGATTAATTCTTTTTCTATTATTTCATTTGGTATGATTTTCTCCTATTCTGTGGACTGTCTGTTCAGCTTTTTTGTAATTTCTTTGGCTGTACAAAAGCTTTTAAGTTTCATTAGGTCCCACATGTTAATTTTTGTTTTTAGTTCCACTATTCTAGTAGGCGGGTCGTGGAAGATCTTTCTTTGGTTTATGTCCTTGAGTGTTTTGCCTATATTCTCCTCTAAGAGTTTTATGGTTTCTGGTCTTACATTTAGGTCTTTAATCCATTTTGAGTTGATCTTTGTGTATGGTGTCAGGGAATGTTCCAACTTCATTTTCTTGCATATAGCTGTCCAATTTTCCCAGCACCATTTGTTGAATAGGCTATCTTTGTCCCATTTTATATGTTCACCTCCTTTGTCAAAAATAAGGTACCCATAGGTGTGTAGGTTTATCTCTGGGTTCTCTATCTTGTTCCATTGGTCTATATTTCTGTTTTTGTGCCAATACCATACTGTCTTGATGACTGTTGCTTTGTAATATAGTCTGAAGTTAGGGAGGCTGATCCCTCCAGCTCCGTTTTTCTTTCTCAGGATTGCTTTGGCTATTCAGGGTATTTTAACAAATGGAGAGATATTCCATGTTCCTGGGTCAGAAGAATCAATATTGTGAAAATAACCATACTACCAAATATCATCTACAGATTCAGTGTTATCCCTATCAAACTACCAATGACATTCTTCACAGAACTAGACCAAAGAATAACACAGTTCATATGGAAACACAATAGACTGTGCACAGTCTTTTAGAGGAGCTCTTGATTCATGTGGTACTCAGGCATGGGAGAGTGGCTCCCCAGAAACTCAGGTCTCTTTGACTCTCCTATCTCTACAACGTTCCTGCACATCCTTTCTGGTCCCAGTGCCCATGACATCCTCCCCATACTCTTTCCCACCCATGTCCTCTCCTATAAGACTATTTTTCCTTCTGGCCAATCAGGCACCCTCTATCCAGCACACATTCATGAATCTCAAAAATCTCTTGTTCTTTACTCTGTCTCAAGAATTTTTAGATATGATATGGAATGGCCATTGAGAAGATATCAATATAAAAATATGAAAGGGGACTATTTTCTTTCAGAAAATGCTGTTCTCCCAGTGAGACAAAGACCCCCTCACAGTAGTGACTGCTCTACTTTTGACCCAGTCTCACATCCTCATATCTGCTGTGAGTCCCTGGCACGGCACTGTGAGCACATGTGAGCTGTGAGACAAGGACAGACTATGTTATGTGGCACAGGTGACAATGTGGGAGCTTTCCAAAAGAGGGGGAAACCACTGCAAAAGTGTTGTCAGATGAAAGAAAGAAAATTCCCCAAAAAGAAACCAGAAAACAAATTACAGTCAGCATAGTAAAATTTGAAAATTCAAGGTGATAACTTGAATATTGCTCTTGGAAAGTCCTTTGTAATTTCATGGATAGTTTTCAGGTTTTTTCCCCAGAGTTTTTCTAATGGGTTGTTTCTGATTTGTAGGAGTAAGAGAAATGTGACTATGACTGGCTGAATCACGGGAAGTCAAAATCATTGAATGTAGGTCCATTCTGTGGAATTAGACCATGTGAAGCTCACCCCACCCAAAATCGCCTCCAGTTTTCGCTTTGTAATATAGTCTGAAGTTAGGAGGCTGATCCCTCCAGCTCCGTTTTTCTTTCTCAGGATTGCTTTGGCTATTCAGGGTATTTTAACAAATGGAGAGATATTCCATGTTCCTGGGTCAGAAGAATCAATATTGTGAAAATAACCATACTACCAAATATCATCTACAGATTCAGTGTTATCCCTATCAAACTACCAATGACATTCTTCACAGAACTAGACCAAAGAATAACACAGTTCATATGGAAACACAATAGACTGTGCACAGTCTTTTAGAGGAGCTCTTGATTCATGTGGTACTCAGGCATGGGAGAGTGGCTCCCCAGAAACTCAGGTCTCTTTGACTCTCCTATCTCTACAACGTTCCTGCACATCCTTTCTGGTCCCAGTGCCCATGACATCCTCCCCATACTCTTTCCCACCCATGTCCTCTCCTATAAGACTATTTTTCCTTCTGGCCAATCAGGCACCCTCTATCCAGCACACATTCATGAATCTCAAAAATCTCTTGTTCTTTACTCTGTCTCAAGAATTTTTAGATATGATATGGAATGGCCATTGAGAAGATATCAATATAAAAATATGAAAGGGGACTATTTTCTTTCAGAAAATGCTGTTCTCCCAGTGAGACAAAGACCCCCTCACAGTAGTGACTGCTCTACTTTTGACCCAGTCTCACATCCTCATATCTGCTGTGAGTCCCTGGCACGGCACTGTGAGCACATGTGAGCTGTGAGACAAGGACAGACTATGTTATGTGGCACAGGTGACAATGTGGGAGCTTTCCAAAAGAGGGGGAAACCACTGCAAAAGTGTTGTCAGATGAAAGAAAGAAAATTCCCCAAAAAGAAACCAGAAAACAAATTACAGTCAGCATAGTAAAATTTGAAAATTCAAGGTGATAACTTGAATATTGCTCTTGGAAAGTCCTTTGTAATTTCATGGATAGTTTTCAGGTTTTTTCCCCAGAGTTTTTCTAATGGGTTGTTTCTGATTTGTAGGGAGTAAGAGAAATGTGACTATGACTGGCTGAATCACGGGAAGTCAAAAATCATTGAATGTAGGTCCATTCTGTGGAATTAGACCATGTGCTATTTTTATGATTACTCAATGACCATCCCTCTGGAGCTGCCACTATATCCAAGAATATTTGAGCTTACTAACTAAACTAACATTTGAGCAAAGTTAGACATTATCATAGTATTGGATAAATGTGAGTATTTTAGTGCTATTGGATAAATTTGGGTATTATTATAATTTTAAAAATATTACCAGTGGTAATATTTTTGCCCACAATTTCCTCAAATACTCTGTTCCATTTTATTTATTTTTAGTTTTTCATATTAGGTAGACACAGACATAAAACAGTATTTAGGGTGACTTCTTGGCAATAAGTTACATGCTTTGGCAATTTGTAAAATGTCTCAAGTAAAGGAAAAGCATTCGAATACTCCTCATGGTATCCACAACACTGCTCAACGTTGAGCTGGGGCGGGAGCGGGGGGTCACACATTGTACTTGTCCAAACATTTATGTTTGCTCAAGAAAGCATAAGTACACACATATGCACATGCATAGGTTGTATTTTTTTAGCTAAGAAAAATTCATACTCAACGTATCATTCTGGATCTTATTTTTTTAATTATTTATTTTTGACTGCGCTGAGTCTTTATTGCTAGGTACAGGCTTACTCTTCATTGTGGCGCATGGGCTTCTCATTGTGGTAGCTTCTCTTGTTGCAGAGCATGGGCTCTACAGCACAGGCCCAGTAGTTGCACTACACTAGCTTAGTTGTCCCACAGCATATTGGAATGGAACCTGTATCCCTGTATTGGCAGGTGGATATCCAAGGGCATTTTATAAAGTGCTGTGCATGCTTCCAACCTGACTCATGTGGAGCTTAAAAACCACTGCAAAAGTGTTGTCAGATGAAAGAAAGAAAATTCCCCAAAAAGAAACCAGAAAACAAATTACAGTCAGCATAGTAAAATTTGAAAATTCAAGGTGATAACTTGAATATTGCTCTTGGAAAGTCCTTTGTAATTTCATGGATAGTTTTCAGGTTTTTTCCCCAGAGTTTTTCTAATGGGTTGTTTCTGATTTATGGGGAGTGGGAGAAATGTGACTATGACTGGCTGAATCACGGGAAGTCAAAAATCATTGAATGTAGGTCCATTCTGTGGAATTAGACCATGTGCTATTTTTATGATTACTCAATGACCATCCCTCTGGAGCTGCCACTATATCCAAGAATATTTGAGCTTACTAACTAAACTAACATTTGAGCAAAGTTAGACATTATCATAGTATTGGATAAATGTGAGTATTTTAGTGCTATTGGATAAATTTGGGTATTATTATAATTTTAAAAATATTACCAGTGGTAATATTTTTGCCCACAATTTCCTCAAATACTCTGTTCCATTTTATTTATTTTTAGTTTTTCATATTAGGTAGACACAGACATAAAACAGTATTTAGGGTGACTTCTTGGCAATAAGTTACATGCTTTGGCAATTTGTAAAATGTCTCAAGTAAAGGAAAAGCATTCGAATACTCCTCATGGTATCCACAACACTGCTCAACGTTGAGCTGGGGCGGGAGCGGGGGGTCACACATTGTACTTGTCCAAACATTTATGTTTGCTCAAGAAAGCATAAGTACACACATATGCACATGCATAGGTTGTATTTTTTTAGCTAAGAAAAATTCATACTCAACGTATCATTCTGGATCTTATTTTTTTAATTATTTATTTTTGACTGCGCTGAGTCTTTATTGCTAGGTACAGGCTTACTCTTCATTGTGGCGCATGGGCTTCTCATTGTGGTAGCTTCTCTTGTTGCAGAGCATGGGTTCTACAGCACAGGCCCAGTAGTTGCAATACACTAGCTTAGTTGTCCCACAGCATATGGAATCTTCCCGGACCAGGGATGGAACCTGTATCCCCTGTATTGGCAGGTGGATTCCTAACGACTAGGCTGCCAGGAATGCCTGAATCTTGCATTTTATAAAGTGCTGTGTGCATGCTTCCAATGCAATACATATTGTGCTACTTCATTCTTTTTAATGACTGTGTAATAATCAAGAATGTGAATGGAGCATAATAGCTTTCACCATTCAAGTTGTTTAAAAATAGCATGACAATAAATGTGTGTCCATTTTGTTTTTATTTTATTGCTGTCATTATTATTTTTTCTGACACTGTATTTCTGTCAAATACAAAAGTCAAAACTTAAGAACATTTACCACTTCAAAAAAATAGTGTCACATTTTATGCCATAATTTGATATGAATTAATAGTAGAGAAATGGCCTCTTTTCCACCACTTTTCTCACTCTAAATGTTATGACACCTGTTAAAATGAGTTTATATACACATGTATTTATAAATATGATATTTTCAAACTACTATGAGACTATAAATCAACTATAAGAAACAAAATCTGAAGCAAACACAAAGATGAGGTGGTTGAACAATATGCAATCAGTGGATCATGGAATAAATTTTAAAATACAAAAATAGCCAAACCCCAAACCTCACAACTATCAAAAACCTATGTAATACAGCAAAAGCAATTCAAAGAGGGGATTTTATAGTGGTACTAGTTTACCTCAGAGGGAAAAAAAAAAATCTCAAACAGCCTAACCTAACATGTAAAGGAACCAGAAAAAGAACAAACAAAACCCAACGTTAGTGAAAATAATAAAATCATAGATTAGAGCAGAATATAGAAACTACAAAAATAGAAAAAAAATCAATGAAACTACACTTTGGCTCTTTAGAAAGATTTTTAAAAAATGTTTAGCCAGACTCATCAAGAGAACAAAAGGTCAAGACCAATAAAACCAGAAGTAAAGAAGAACATTACAGAATTACCAAAGAATATAAATGACTGTTCTAAACAACTATACTCCAACCTAAAAGAAATGAACAAATTCATAGCAATGTACAGTCTTTGAAGAATGAACCAGCAAGAAATAAAAAGTATGAACAGACCAGTCACTTTAAATGTATCAGGACTTCCCTGGTAGCTCAGTGGTAAACAGTTCGCCTGCCAGTGCAGGAGACACGGGTTTTATCCCTGATCCGGGAGGATCCCACATGCTGCGGAGCAACTAAGCCAGTGAGCCACAACTATTAAGCCTGTGTTCTAGAGCCTTGGAGCCACAACTATTGAGCCCGTGTGCCACAACTACTGAAGCCCATGAGCCCTAAAGGCCTAGTTCCACAACAAGAGAAGTCACCACAGCAAGAAGCCTGCTCACCTTAACAGGAGAGTAGCCCCCTCTCCCTGCAACTAGAGAAGATCCTGTGGCAACAGTGAAAACCCAGATTAGCCAAAAATAATAAATAAACAAATGAAATTAATCAGGAATTTAAAAATTCCTAACAAACAAAAGTCCAGGAACACATGGGTTTCCAGGTGAATATTACCAAATATTCAGAGAAGAGTTAACACATTTCCTCTAAAACTAGTACAAAAAATTGCAAAGGAAGGACTGCTCCAAAACTTTTAATCTTTGAGATCAGCAAACACTGAAGCCAGCAGTAGACAAAGTCACAAAAAAATAGAAAATTACAGGCCATTATCGCTGATGAACGTAGTCGTGAAAATCCTTAATAAAATATTAGCAAACTAGACCCAACAATAGATTTAAAGGATCCTACACTGTGATCAAATGAGATTTATCCTAGGGATGCAATGATAGTTCATTATCTGCAATCAATCAATGTGGTACACCACATTCACAAATGATCACTCAATGGGTACAGAAAAACTTTGAACAAAATTCAACAACAATTTATGATTTAAAAGGTATGGAGGAAATGTACCTCAGCATAATAAAGACCATATGTGATAACCTCACAGTTAACAGCATGATATTCAACAGTAAAAAACTGAAAGCATTTTCTATAAAATTAGGACTAAGATAAGGATTCCTACTCTCATCAATTTTATACAATATATTGTTGGAAATTCTAGCCATGGCAATCAGACAAGTAAAAGAAATAAAAAGCACCAAAATTTGAAAGAGAGAAGTAAAAAATCACTGTTTGCAGATGATATGATACTTTACACAAAAACACTAAATATACCGCCAAAATACTGCTAGTGCTTATCAAACTTGGTAAAATTACAGGATACAGAATTAACATGCAGAAATCTGTTGTATTTCTATGCACTAACAATGAACTCTCAGAAAGAGAAGTTTAAAAAGGAATCCCATTGGCAGTTACGCCAGAAAGATTAAAATACCTAGAAATTGACCTAACTAAAGAAGTGAATGACCTGCACTCCAAGAATTTGGGGTTTCACAGGTGGCTCAGTGGGTAAAGAATCTGCCTACAGTGCAGGAGACATGGGTTCAATCCCTGAATCAGGAAGATCCTCTGGAGGAGGGCATGGTAACCCGCTCCACTATTCTTGCCTGGAGAATGCCATAGACAGAGGAGCCTGGTAGGCTACAGTCCATAGGGTCACAAAGAGTTGGACATGACTGAAGTGACTGAGCACACACATACTCCAAAAATTATGAGACGTTAATGAAAAAAAATTGAAGATAACACAAAAAGATGGATATACTCTGTTCATGATTAAAAGAATTAATATTTTAATATGACTGTACTACCCAAGGTGATCTGCAGATTTAAATGCAATCCCTATCAAAATACCAATGGCATTTTTCACAGAACTGGAACAAATAATTTTGAAAATTTTATGGAACCCAAAAGACTTTGAACAGCCAAAGCAATCTTAAGAAAGAAGAATTGGGAATAAAGGAGCCAATCTAACAACTCTGATCAGAAAGGAAAAACCATGGAGAAAGCAGATTATCTGAAAGAGTTTTTTTCAAAATGATATAAATATTTCATTAGCAATTCTCAGCCCCTTTATTAATAAAGTTTGCATAAGTATATGTATATCGAAGTAGTACTTTCATATTTGGGTAACTCATCAAGATGGTGCCTACATTAGAGAGCTCCAGCCAGAGTTAATGATGTGGTTCCAAGCGCTGTCCAGAAAGAGAATCTAGCAGTTGAAAAACAGACATCAGGCCAATCTCTGGTTGGGATTAGGGAGCCCACAGACCCATGATAACAGTATCAGCAGGAGAGGGGCAGAACCTCTACCCAAGGCATCCGACTCTGGGCATGTCAAGTATTATGTTATCCGAGATATTATGTTAAGTGAAATAAGTCAGACAGAGAAAGATAAATACTGTATGATATCACTAAAATGTAGAAATTAAAATACACAGCACACTAATGAATGTAACAAAAAAAAAACTGCCCCACAGATTAGAAGACACACTCATAGTTTCCAGTGCACAGAAGAAAGCAGAGGAAACATAAGTTAGGGGATTAAGAGGTATAAACTATTATGTATAAAATAACAGGACTTCCCTGGTGGTCCAGTGGGTAAGGACACTGCCTTGCAGTGCAAGGGGTACCGGTTCGATCCCTGGCCTGGGAAGATCCCACATGGCACGGAGCAGCTTGACCTATGTATCCAACTACCAAGCCGGCGCTCTGGAGCGCATGTACCCAGAGCCAGTGCTCTGCGGTGAGAGAGGCCACTGCAGTGGGAGGCCCACACAGGCCAAAGAACAAAGGTGGAAATTAATGAAAGACCAATAGAAGTGGCCAAAAATAAATAAATAAACTACAAAGATATAGCACACAACACAGGGAAAATAGCCAATACTTTCTAAGAAATATGATTGTAGTATAATCTTTAAAAATTGTGACCCACTGTATTGTATATGCATAACTTATCTAAACCTGGCATGCTGCAGTACATGGGGTCGCAGAGTCAGACACGACTTAGTGACTGAACAACAACAACTTACATAATATTGTACATCAGCTACACTTCAGTGATAATAATAAGCATAAATATGTTAACAGCTGTTTATAATAAAAAAGTAAATTTGCCTTTCCTTAGGTCTGGACAGACTAAGTTCTAGACCAGGGTAAAATGTCTGCTGAGAGTAAGGCCAACAGTTAGATGAATACTTTCAGATCCATTCCTTGAAGGTTGACTACAACCAACCCCTCCAGAGTGAAAGGTTTGTGCTGTGTCCACGTAGACAGGGCTTATGGCTGGGGACATTTTGTTGATCATGAAGGTCTGCAGCAGAAACCTTCTGGATTAAGTGGCCTTTTCTCATTCATTTTTGGAGTTGCTATGCATATGAGGAAAATTTAGTGATTAAATGTGGACTAAAATTTCAACGCTTTATTACGTGATGAGAATTATAATTTTGACTTTTGTTAATGTGTTACAAGCCTACATCTTCAAGTGTTAATATTTATTCTGCATTTTTAGATGGCTACCCCAAAGAAGAAATGATCTATAGATGGAGAAGAAATTCAGTTGAGGCAGCTGATCAGAAATCCTGGCGGCTTTATCAGTTTGACTTCATGGGCCTCAGAAACACCACAGAAATCGTGAAAACGTCTGCAGGTAAGAGTTAACTTAGAGATGCGTAGTTCTCAAAAAAGCTGACTTTTTTACCCTAATACCTAGGGCATACTTTTCATATAGAATTCCTTCCTGTGTGTGTTCTAACTAATTATATTCAGACAATCATTATTCCTAAGTGATACATGAGGCAAAATGGCTGATATAAAAGTCAAAAATCATTAATATTTTAATTGTGATGCGGAAAGGGTGGTTAGAATTGCCTTATAATTTTAAATTGAAACTATGTAGGTATTATGTCTATAAACCTAACTAGGATTACTCATCACTGACTAGATTTATGTAAACCAGTTTCTCTAACAGTGAGAGTTCTACAGCTTTCCACATACATGATAAACATGAGATACTACAAATAATCCACAGAACAAAAAGCTGATGTGAAATGTCCTTTGAATTTTAACTTCTAGCTTCTTCGTTTCATTCAAACTTTGTCTCTTTTTCCATATGTTGAGCACAATAGTTATCCAGTTTGATTTGTGTGCCTATTATAACCCATGTAATTAGATGAAAGAGATACTTCACCTATTAATGTCCTTAAATATGTTTTTTGTTTTATGGATTTTGTTTGTCTTCTGGTAATTTCCACAATAGGCATCTATGGTTCACTATTTTACGATTCTTTTATAATAAAAAGTAAATTTGCCTTTCCTTAGGTCTGGACAGACTAAGTTCTAGACCAGGGTAAAATGTCTGCTGAGAGTAAGGCCAACAGTTAGATGAATACTTTCAGATCCATTCCTTGAAGGTTGACTACAACCAACCCCTCCAGAGTGAAAGGTTTGTGCTGTGTCCACGTAGACAGGGCTTATGGCTGGGGACATTTTGTTGATCATGAAGGTCTGCAGCAGAAACCTTCTGGATTAAGTGGCCTTTTCTCATTCATTTTTGGAGTTGCTATGCATATGAGGAAAATTTAGTGATTAAATGTGGACTAAAATTTCAACGCTTTATTACGTGATGAGAATTATAATTTTGACTTTTGTTAATGTGTTACAAGCCTACATCTTCAAGTGTTAATATTTATTCTGCATTTTTAGATGGCTACCCCAAAGAAGAAATGATCTATAGATGGAGAAGAAATTCAGTTGAGGCAGCTGATCAGAAATCCTGGCGGCTTTATCAGTTTGACTTCATGGGCCTCAGAAACACCACAGAAATCGTGAAAACGTCTGCAGGTAAGAGTTAACTTAGAGATGCGTAGTTCTCAAAAAAGCTGACTTTTTTACCCTAATACCTAGGGCATACTTTTCATATAGAATTCCTTCCTGTGTGTGTTCTAACTAATTATATTCAGACAATCATTATTCCTAAGTGATACATGAGGCAAAATGGCTGATATAAAAGTCAAAAATCATTAATATTTTAATTGTGATGCGGAAAGGGTGGTTAGAATTGCCTTATAATTTTAAATTGAAACTATGTAGGTATTATGTCTATAAACCTAACTAGGATTACTCATCACTGACTAGATTTATGTAAACCAGTTTCTCTAACAGTGAGAGTTCTACAGCTTTCCACATACATGATAAACATGAGATACTACAAATAATCCACAGAACAAAAAGCTGATGTGAAATGTCCTTTGAATTTTAACTTCTAGCTTCTTCGTTTCATTCAAACTTTGTCTCTTTTTCCATATGTTGAGCACAATAGTTATCCAGTTTGATTTGTGTGCCTATTATAACCCATGTAATTAGATGAAAGAGATACTTCACCTATTAATGTCCTTAAATATGTTTTTTGTTTTATGGATTTTGTTTGTCTTCTGGTAATTTCCACAATAGGCATCTATGGTTCACTATTTTACGATTCTTTTTTTCCTAACAGAATTTAGGGAGTAGGTTGGTTTCAAGTCAGCTTTTCTTCTAATCTAATTATCTGATAATGTAAATAATTTATTGGCTTTTAATATTCCATAATGATTTGCTACATATGGCTAGATTAAGATGTAAATTTTAATAATTAGTGGTAATATCTTTAAAGAACAATCTGAATTTTTAAAAATTTTTATTTTGTATTGGGATGTAGCCAATATTACAATATTGTGATAGTTTCAGGTGAACAGCAAAGGGGCTCAGCCATACATATACATGCATCCATTCTCCCCTAGACTCCCCTGCTGTTCAGGGCTCCAGGTACTGCAGGTCCTTGTTTGTTCTCCATTCTAATACAACAGCGTGTACGTGTCCATCCCAAACTCTCTAACTATCCCTTCCCCACCTCCATTCTTCTACATGGTAACAAGTTCATTCTCTAAGTCTGTGAGTCTGTTTTGTAAATAAGTTTATTTATATAATTTCTTTTTAGATTCCACATATAAGGGATTTCATATGATATTTCTCTTTCTCTGTCTGACTTACTTCACTCAATATGACAATCTCTATGTTCATACATGTTGATCTGAAAATCACTGTATATAGGTACCATATCTTCTTTATACATTCCTCTGTAAATAGACATTTATTTTTTTTAACTGTTTTCTCTCTCTCTCTTTTTTTTTTTTTTTTTTTGGATTGCATCTGTGTCTCGCTACTGTAATCAGTGCTGCAATGTAAACAGAGGTGCATGGATCCTCTCAGAGCATGTTTTTCTCTAGATGCCTAGGAATGGGATTTCAGGGTCATTTTGTTATTGTTGTTGTTGTTCAGTCACTAACTTGTGCCTGACTTTTTGTGACCACATGGACTGCAGCATGCCAGGCTCTTCTGTCCTCCACTCTCTCCCAGAGCTTGCATTGGACTTATGTCCATTGAGTCAGTGATACTCAATGATAACATCTCATCCTCTAATGATCCCTACTCCTTTTGCCTTCAGTCTTTCCCAGTATCAGAGTCTTTTCCAATCAGATGGCCAATGTATTAGAGCTTCTGCTTCAGCATCAGAATTTCCAATGAATATTCAGGATTGATTTCTTTTAGGATTGACTGGTTTGATCTCCTTGCAGTCCAAGGGACTCTCAAGAAGCATCTCCTGCACCACAATTCAAAGGCATCAATTCTTTGGCACTCACACTTCTTTATAGACCAACTCTCCACCCATACATGACTGCTGGAAAACCATAGGTTTGACTATATGGATCATTGTTATCAAAGTGATATCTCTATTTTGGGTCGGGGGGAAGGATCACTTCTATTGGCCTTTCATTTATCTATTTTCATCCATCTTTGTTCTTCGGCCCATTTGGGCCTCACATTGCAGTGGCTTTTGTTGCTACAGAGCACTGGCTCGGCACATGTACTCCAGAGCTAAAGCTCGGTAGATGGACACATAGGTCCAGTCACTCCAGGGACATGGGATCTTCCCAGGCCAGGGATCAAACCAGCGCTCCTTTCACTGCAAGGCAATGTCCTTACCCGCTGGACCACCAGGGAAGCCCAAAGTGATGTCTCTATTTTTTAATACACTATCTAGATTTGTCATAGCTTTCTTTCCAAGGAGCAAGCGTCTTTTAATTTCATGGCTGTAGCAAATGTCAACAGTAAGTTTAGAGCCCAAGAAAACAAAATCTGTAACTGCTTCCACACTTTCCCCTTCTCTGTGCCATGGGACCAGATGCCATGATGTTAGTTGTTTTAACGTTTAGTTTCAAGTCAGCTTTTTTTACTCTCCTCTTTCACACTCATCAAGAGGCTCTTTAGTTTCTCTTAACTTTCTGCCATTAGACTGGTATCATCTAAATGTCTCAGGTTTGTTGATATTTCTCCCAGCAATCTTGATTGCCCCTTGTGATTCATGCAGCCTGACATTTTGCATGATGTACTCTGCATCATGTTAAATAAGTTAAATAAGCAGGGTGACAATAGACAACCTTGTACTCCTTTCCCCATTGGACTTATGTCCATTGAATATTCAGGATTTTTGATTTCCCAGTATCAGAGTCTTTTCCAATCAGATGGCCAATGTATTAGAGCTTCTGCTTCAGCATCAGAATTTCCAATGAATATTCAGGATTGATTTCTTTTAGGATTGACTGGTTTGATCTCCTTGCAGTCCAAGGGACTCTCAAGAAGCATCTCCTGCACCACAATTCAAAGGCATCAATTCTTTGGCACTCACACTTCTTTATAGACCAACTCTCCACCCATACATGACTGCTGGAAAACCATAGGTTTGACTATATGGATCATTGTTATCAAAGTGATATCTCTATTTTGGGTCGGGGGGAAGGATCACTTCTATTGGCCTTTCATTTATCTATTTTCATCCATCTTTGTTCTTCGGCCCATTTGGGCCTCACATTGCAGTGGCTTTTGTTGCTACAGAGCACTGGCTCGGCACATGTACTCCAGAGCTAAAGCTCGGTAGATGGACACATAGGTCCAGTCACTCCGCGGCACATGGGATCTTCCCAGGCCAGGGATCAAACCAGCGCTCCTTTCACTGCAAGGCAATGTCCTTACCCGCTGGACCACCAGGGAAGCCCAAAGTGATGTCTCTATTTTTTAATACACTATCTAGATTTGTCATAGCTTTCTTTCCAAGGAGCAAGCGTCTTTTAATTTCATGGCTGTAGCAAATGTCAACAGTAAGTTTAGAGCCCAAGAAAACAAAATCTGTAACTGCTTCCACACTTTCCCCTTCTCTGTGCCATGGGACCAGATGCCATGATGTTAGTTGTTTTAACGTTTAGTTTCAAGTCAGCTTTTTTTACTCTCCTCTTTCACACTCATCAAGAGGCTCTTTAGTTTCTCTTAACTTTCTGCCATTAGACTGGTATCATCTAAATGTCTCAGGTTTGTTGATATTTCTCCCAGCAATCTTGATTGCCCCTTGTGATTCATGCAGCCTGACATTTTGCATGATGTACTCTGCATCATGTTAAATAAGTTAAATAAGCAGGGTGACAATAGACAACCTTGTACTCCTTTCCCAATTTTGAACCAGTCAGTTATTTCATGTCCACTTGAAACTGTTGCTTCTTGGCCCACATTCAGGTTTCTCAGGAGACAGATAAGGTGATCTAGTACCCCCATTTCTTTAAGAATTTTCCAGTTTGTTGTGATTCAGACAGTCAAAAGTTTAGTGTTGTCAATGAAGCCAAAGTAGTTGTTTTATGGAACTCCTTTGATTTCTCCATGATCCAACAAATGCAGGCAACTTGATCTCTGATTCCTCTGCCAGTTGGAAACCCAGCTTATGCATCTCGAAGTTCTCAGCTCAGATTCAGCTGAAACCTAGCTCGAAGGACTTGAGCAAAACCTTGGTAGCATGGGAAATTAATGCACTTGTACAGTAGTTTGAACATTATTTGACATTGGTCTTCTTTGGGATTGGAATGAAACTGATCTTTTCCAGTTTTATGACCACTGATGGGTTTCCCAAATTTGCTGGCGTATTGACTGAAGCAATTTAACAGCATCATCTTTTAGGATTTGAAATAGCTCAGCTGGAATTGCATCACCTCTGCTAACTTTGTTTGTAGTGATGCTTCCTAAGGCTCACTTGACTTTGTATTACAGGATGTCTGGCTCTAGGTGAGTAATCACACCATTGTGATTATCTAGGCCATTAAGATCTTTTTTGTATAGTTCTTCTGGATATTCTTGCCACCTCTTCTTAATATCATCTGCTTCTGTTAGGTCCACACCGTTTTTTTTCCTTTACTGTGACCATCTTTGCATGAAATCTTCTCTTGGTATCTCTAATTACCTTGAAGAGATCTGTTCTTTCCCATTCTATTGTTCTCCTCTGTTGCTTTGCATTGTTCACTTAGAAAGGTTTTCTTATTTCTCCTTGCTGTTCTCTGGAACTCTCATTCATATGGGGAAAACTTTACTTTTCTCTTTTGCCTTTTGCTTCTATTCTTTTCTCAGCTATTTGTAAGGCCTCCTCAGACAGCCATTTTGCCTTTTTGCATTTCTTTTTCTTAGAGATGGTTTTGATCACCTCCTCCTTTACAATGTTATGAACCTCTGTCCTTAGTTCTTCAGGCACTCTGTCAATCAGATCTAGTCCCTTGAATCTGTTTGTCACTTTCACTGTATAATTGTAAGAGATTTGGTTAGGTCATACCTGAATGGCCTAGTGGTTTTCCATTCTTTCTTCAATTTAAGTCTGAATTTTGCAATAAGGAGTTCATGATCTGAGCCACAGTTAACTCCTGGGCTGGCTTTTGCTGACAGTATAGAGCTTCTCCATCTGCGGTTGCAAAGAACATAATCAATCTGATTTCAGTGTTGAACATCTGGTGATGTCCATGTGTAGATTTGTCTTTTGTGTTGTTGAAAGAGGGTATTTGCTATAATGAGTGTTCTCTTGGTGAAACTCTGTTGGCCTTTGTCCTGCTTCATTCTGTACTTCAAGGCCAACCTTGCCTGTTACTCCAGGTATCTCTTGACTTCCTATGTTTGCATTCCAATCCTCTGTGATGTATAGGACAATTTTTTTTTTTTTTTTTTTGGTGCTAGTTCTAGAAGATCTTGTGGGTCTTCATAGAACTATTCAACTTCAGGTTCTTTAGCATTAGTGGTTGGGGCATACACTTAGATTACTGAGATATTGAATGGTTTGTTGACTTGCTTTTGTTTGGTATTTACTAGGGCACAATCCTTTGTTATATGAGTATGCCAGGGGTCACAGTGTGGCATTAGAACCTTCCCACTCACATAACAAAGGATTGTGCCCTAGCGAATACCAAAAGAGAGCAAGCCAGCTGTCATTTGTGGCCCTCCCTGGAGGCAGGGAGGCAGGTGCACAACAGCTAGAGGTGGAAGACCAGGGGCCACTGCAATCTGAACCCCAGATACTACATGTCCCACCAAGCTGTGAGAAGGCCTCCAATCACTATCCACATCTTCCTGGGACCCTGGGTGGATCATATCCTCTGGAAGTGTCACAACCTGAAATCAACCCTGAGGAGATCCTCGGCCTACCTGGGACTGTGTCCTCACTGCACACCCAGGAGCCAGAGCATTTTGTGCCTGGGAGGTGCACACCACCTTGGAATAAAGGCCTAGTGGTACATATGTACAATGGAATATTACTCACCTACAAAAGGAACACATTTTAGTCAGTTCTAGTGAGGTAGATGAACCTGGAGCCTATTATACAGAGTGAAGTAAGTCAGAAAGAGAAAGATAAATACCGTAAACATACGCAAATTTTAGTTCCCAGTTTATCTAAAGGGGGGAATTAGAGAATAGCATTGAAACAATAAGAGTTCATGATCTGAGCCACAGTTAACTCCTGGGCTGGCTTTTGCTGACAGTATAGAGCTTCTCCATCTGCGGTTGCAAAGAACATAATCAATCTGATTTCAGTGTTGAACATCTGGTGATGTCCATGTGTAGATTTGTCTTTTGTGTTGTTGAAAGAGGGTATTTGCTATAATGAGTGTTCTCTTGGTGAAACTCTGTTGGCCTTTGTCCTGCTTCATTCTGTACTTCAAGGCCAACCTTGCCTGTTACTCCAGGTATCTCTTGACTTCCTATGTTTGCATTCCAATCCTCTG
The DNA here is from genome assembly GCA_022376925.1 of Tragulus kanchil. Classification (NCBI taxonomy): domain Eukaryota; kingdom Metazoa; phylum Chordata; class Mammalia; order Artiodactyla; family Tragulidae; genus Tragulus; species Tragulus kanchil. The sequence goes on along the minus strand of JAIOJX010000032.1, from coordinate 217,636,247 downwards.
TGATGTATAGGACAATTTTTTTTTTTTTTTTTTGGTGCTAGTTCTAGAAGATCTTGTGGGTCTTCATAGAACTATTCAACTTCAGGTTCTTTAGCATTAGTGGTTGGGGCATACACTTAGATTACTGAGATATTGAATGGTTTGTTGACTTGCTTTTGTTTGGTATTTACTAGGGCACAATCCTTTGTTATATGAGTATGCCAGGGGTCACAGTGTGGCATTAGAACCTTCCCACTCACATAACAAAGGATTGTGCCCTAGCGAATACCAAAAGAGAGCAAGCCAGCTGTCATTTGTGGCCCTCCCTGGAGGCAGGGAGGCAGGTGCACAACAGCTAGAGGTGGAAGACCAGGGGCCACTGCAATCTGAACCCCAGATACTACATGTCCCACCAAGCTGTGAGAAGGCCTCCAATCACTATCCACATCTTCCTGGGACCCTGGGTGGATCATATCCTCTGGAAGTGTCACAACCTGAAATCAACCCTGAGGAGATCCTCGGCCTACCTGGGACTGTGTCCTCACTGCACACCCAGGAGCCAGAGCATTTTGTGCCTGGGAGGTGCACACCACCTTGGAATAAAGGCCTAGTGGTACATATGTACAATGGAATATTACTCACCTACAAAAAGGAACACATTTTAGTCAGTTCTAGTGAGGTAGATGAACCTGGAGCCTATTATACAGAGTGAAGTAAGTCAGAAAGAGAAAGATAAATACCGTAAACATACGCATATATGTGGAATTTAGAAAGATGGTACTGACGATCCTACATGCAGGGCAGCAAAGGAGACACAGACATAAAGAACAAACTTTTGGACTCAGTGGAAGAAGGCGAGGGTGGGATAATTTGAGAGAATAGCATTGAAACATATACATTACCATATGTAAAATAGTCGACCAGTGTGAGTTAAGTGCATAAAACAGAGCACCCAAGCCAGTGCTCTGAGACAGCCGAGAGGAATGGGCAGGGAGAGGTGGGAGGAGGGTTCAAGATGAGGGGCAACGCATGTATGCCTATGGCTGATTCATGTTGATGTGTGCCAAAACCATCACAATATTGTAAATAATCATCCTCCAATTAAAATAAATTAATTAATTCAAAAAATAAAGAGGAAACTATAAATAAAACAAAAAGCCAACTCACCAAATGGGAGAAAATAGTTGCAAACATGGTGACTGACAAGGTATTAATACCCAAAATATATGGATACTTCATGCAACTCAATAACCAAAAACAACTAACAACCCAATCAAAAAATGAGCAAAGGATCATAATAGACATTTCTCCAAAGAAGACATCACAGGCCAAAAAGCATGTGAAAGGATGTTCAACATCACTAATTATTAGAGAAATTCAAATCAAAACTATAATGAGTTATCACCTCATACCATCAGAAAAGCCATCATCAAAGTCTAAAAACAATAAGTCCTGGAGAGGCTGTCAAGAAAAGGGGAGCCTCCTGCACTGTTAGTAAAAATGTATACAGGGGGAGAAAAGTGTGTACAGGGGACTTCCCTAATGGTCCACTGGGTAACGAGTCCACTTTGCAGTGCAAGGGGCACCAGTTCCATCCCTGGCCCAGGGAGATCCCACATGCAGTGGAGCAGCTGGGCTGGTGTGTCCAATTACTAGCCAGCACTCTGGAGCACATGCACCCAGAGCCAGTGCTCTGCAACAAGAGGCCACTGCAGTGGGAGGCCGACACAAGCCAACAAGTAAAGATCGATAAAAATAGATGAATTTTTAAAAATAAATAAATAAATAAAAGAGGCTAAAATTTTTTTTAATGTTAAGAAAAAAAATTAAAAATAATACTGGAGTGGGTTTGCCGTTTCCTACTCCAGAGGATCTTCCCAACCCAGGGATTGAACTAGCATCTCCTGCATCTCCTTGGCACAGGATTTACAGGCAGATTCTTTCCCACTGAGCCAGCTGGAGAGCCACCATAGACATGTATGTACTACTACATATAAAATAGGTATCAACAAGAACCAATTGGATGGCATGGGAAATTCTATGGAAGAGAATCTGAAAAAGAATGAATATATGTATACGTATAACTGAATGACTTTGTTGTACATCTGAAACCATACCCCAGGATAAAATAAAAATTAAATCAAAAAATAAAAATGGGCAGAAAAACTGAATAGACGTTTTTCCAAAGAGGAAATGCAAGTTAACAGGCACATGAAAAGATGTTTAACATTACTAATCACCAGGGAAATGTAAATCAAAACCACAATGAGAGGGTTTCCCTGGTGGTCCAGTGGGTAGAGAGTCTGCCTGGCAGTACAAGCGGCACCAGTTCGATCCCTGGCCTGGGAAGATCCCACGTGCCGCAGAGCGGCTGGACCAGTGTGTCCAATTACAAGCCAGAGCTCTGGAGCACATGCACCCAGAGCCAGTGCTCTGCAACAAGAGGCCACTGCAGTGGGAGGCCGACACAAGCCAACAAGTAAAGATCGATAAAAATAGATGAATTTTTAAAAATAAATAAATAAATAAAAGAGGCTAAAATTTTTTTTAATGTTAAGAAAAAAAATTAAAAATAATACTGGAGTGGGTTTGCCGTTTCCTACTCCAGAGGATCTTCCCAACCCAGGGATTGAACTAGCATCTCCTGCATCTCCTTGGCACAGGATTTACAGGCAGATTCTTTCCCACTGAGCCAGCTGGAGAGCCACCATAGACATGTATGTACTACTACATATAAAATAGGTATCAACAAGAACCAATTGGATGGCATGGGAAATTCTATGGAAGAGAATCTGAAAAAGAATGAATATATGTATACGTATAACTGAATGACTTTGTTGTACATCTGAAACCATACCCCAGGATAAAATAAAAATTAAATCAAAAAATAAAAATGGGCAGAAAAACTGAATAGACGTTTTTCCAAAGAGGAAATGCAAGTTAACAGGCACATGAAAAGATGTTTAACATTACTAATCACCAGGGAAATGTAAATCAAAACCACAATGAGAGGGTTTCCCTGGTGGTCCAGTGGGTAGAGAGTCTGCCTGGCAGTACAAGCGGCACCAGTTCGATCCCTGGCCTGGGAAGATCCCACATGCTGCAGAGTGGCTGGACCAGTGTGTCCAATTACAAGCCAGAGCTCTGGAGCACATGCGCCCAAAGCTGGTGCTCTGCAGTGAGCGAGGCCACTGCAATGGGAGGCCCACACAGGCCAAAGGATAAAGATGGATGAAAATAAATAAATAACCAATAAAAGAGGCCAACATAAAAAAAAAAAACCCACAATGAGAGATATCACTTCACACCAGTCACAATAGCCATTATCAAAAAGAAAACAAAGAAGAGAAAAGGGAATCCCATACACTGTTTTGGGGTATGTAAATTCATGCAACCAGTGTGGAAAACAATATGGAGTTTTCTCAAAAAAATGAAAAAAGGAACTACCATATGACCCTGAAATTCTGTTTCCTGGGTATATATCCCAAAAACCCTGAAAACACTAATTTGAATAGGTACATGCACCCCAGTGTTCATAGTAGCATTATTTACAGTTGACAAGATATGTGTGCAACCTGTGTGTCCATGAAAAGATACATTGATAAAGAAGTATATATATCACACACCATATAGATAGATACATGATAAATAGATATACATATGCACAAATGGAATACTACTCAGCCATTAAAATGGATGAAATTTTGCCATTAGCTGCTACCTAGATGGACTTGGAGGGCATTATGCTAAATGAAATAAATAAGACGGAGAAAGAAAAATACTGTACCACTTATATGTGGAAAAATACTGTATCACTTATATGTGGGATCTAAAAAATACATAAACTTGTGAATATAGCAGGAAAGAAGTAGACTCCTCAATACAGAAAACAAACTAGTGATTACCAGTAGGGAGAGGGAAGAGAGGAGGAGCAATATGAAGGAGGTAAGTTACAAACTATTAGGTATAAAATAAGCTGTAGGGGATTCCACAGGGACGCTGTGCGATGGCCAGGAGGGGTGAGATGTCAGGGACTGGGAGGGGGTGGAGGAGGGAGGGGGCCAGGGATACACACATGACTAATCTGAGATTATACATACCTATAAACAACAAAACTCTGTAAAAATAAAAAGTAAAATTAAAAAATACATAAGCTATAGGGATATATTGTACAACACAGAGAATATAACCAATATCTTTAAATGTCTATAAGTAGAATATTTATAACCTTCTGAAATAATTTTTAAAAATTGTGAACCATTAAATTGTCACCTGTAACGTATAAGCTTGTGCATAAAATATACCTTAGTTTTTAAAAAAGAAACAGGAGAACCAGAAAATACTGATTAAAATTATCTGAAAAGATGTGTCAAGCAATCATCCTTCAATTTTAAAAAATTTATTAAAAATTAATTTAAGAAATTGTTTGAAAAATGAGTTTCAACAAACGCAAGTTCGTGATTTTTCCCACACCCTGGTTTTGAGCCAGCTTTCTGCATGACTGCCTGGATTGGCCAGTGTGGAAAACAATATGGAGTTTTCTCAAAAAAATGAAAAAAGGAACTACCATATGACCCTGAAATTCTGTTTCCTGGGTATATATCCCAAAAACCCTGAAAACACTAATTTGAATAGGTACATGCACCCCAGTGTTCATAGTAGCATTATTTACAGTTGACAAGATATGTGTGCAACCTGTGTGTCCATGAAAAGATACATTGATAAAGAAGTATATATATCACACACCATATAGATAGATACATGATAAATAGATATACATATGCACAAAATGGAATACTACTCAGCCATTAAAATGGATGAAATTTTGCCATTAGCTGCTACCTAGATGGACTTGGAGGGCATTATGCTAAATGAAATAAATAAGACGGAGAAAGAAAAATACTGTACCACTTATATGTGGAAAAATACTGTATCACTTATATGTGGGATCTAAAAAATACATAAACTTGTGAATATAGCAGGAAAGAAGTAGACTCCTCAATACAGAAAACAAACTAGTGATTACCAGTAGGGAGAGGGAAGAGAGGAGGAGCGATATGAAGGAGGTAAGTTACAAACTATTAGGTATAAAATAAGCTGTAGGGGATTCCACAGGGACGCTGTGCGATGGCCAGGAGGGGTGAGATGTCAGGGACTGGGAGGGGGTGGAGGAGGGAGGGGGCCAGGGATACACACATGACTAATCTGAGATTATACATACCTATAAACAACAAAACTCTGTAAAAATAAAAAGTAAAATTAAAAAATACATAAGCTATAGGGATATATTGTACAACACAGAGAATATAACCAATATCTTTAAATGTCTATAAGTAGAATATTTATAACCTTCTGAAATAATTTTTAAAAATTGTGAACCATTAAATTGTTACCTGTAACGTATAATATTGTGCATAAAATATACTTTAGTTTTTAAAAAAGAAACAGGAGAACCAGAAAATACTGATTAAAATTATCTGAAAAGATGTGTCAAGCAATCATCCTTCAATTTTAAAAAATTTATTAAAAATTAATTTAAGAAATTGTTTGAAAAATGAGTTTGAACAAAAGCATGTTCGTGGTTTCTCCCAGACCCTGGATTTGAGCCAGCTTTCTGCATGTGCTCACTAGCCGTGTGCTGAAGCTTGTTCTCGCCACCGTTGGGAGCAAACACTGGGAGCTAGCTGCAGGTTGCAGGGGGGTGGTCCCAGGCAGAGTGCTGGAACTGCCTGCAGGCCAGTTGGGGAAATCCACAGATGAGGCACCCTCAGCAGCTTGTGGGCATACCTCCTGAGGGAATCCCTGAAGCAGTTAGTCGAGTCTGTAGCCATTTGTTCTGTTCCATTCAAGGCCCTGGCTGTTGTTTTCTAAGTGCTCACCACCCCCCAGGTTGCAGCTCAGGACTTGGTGCTCTGGATGAGGGAAGAGAGGAACGGGTGTCATTGGCAGCATCCCTCACACCAGGGAAGTCAGGCATTCACTCATGCGAGTTTCTTCTATGGAAAAATCACAGGTGAAGAAAATCTCTTGGACCCGAGCTGTACTGCCTTGGGGGAAAGGGTGATATGAGTAAGGTCTAATTTTAGTGCAACTTTTCTACTTGACTCCTGGACTTCCACATAGGCTCTCTTGTCTGTGGGTGGCTGTTTAAATCAGTGTTTTCAGGAGCTCCCAGGTCACAACTAAGAGGAGCAGGAGTTGATTCATGGGCCACTTTGTGGCCCACAGCTGAGACCAAGTTCTGTGTTCCTACTGGCCAACACACAGTGGATGTGACCTCTCATGGGCCCCTCGGCATATGGTACTGGAGTTAGAATCAAAGCCAAACAGGACTGTGGCTGAGTCCTAAGACAAACAGAGCTGTTTCTAGGCCTGTAGCTGTGACTGTGATCAATGAGTCAGTCTTCTGGGTATAAATCAGTTTTCTTAGTATGGCTCTCTCTATTCTTCAACAGCATCATTGTTTTGCAGTCTCCTATCTCGATCTCGTATGTCCCACAAAGGCCCAAGTTAGAAGTGTTAAGGGAGCAATATGTTTGAAGGACATCTAGTTTGGCCATTGTGCTGATGTTGTTCTCCCTTATTTTTCCATTTCTACTTAACAAATTACCAGCAATTTAGTGCCTTAACACAAATTAAACTGATAAAAAAATGTGTCAAGCAATCATCCTTCAATTTTAAAAAATTTATTAAAAATTAATTTAAGAAATTGTTTGAAAAATGAGTTTGAACAAAAGCATGTTCGTGGTTTCTCCCAGACCCTGGATTTGAGCCAGCTTTCTGCATGTGCTCACTAGCCGTGTGCTGAAGCTTGTTCTCGCCACCGTTGGGAGCAAACACTGGGAGCTAGCTGCAGGTTGCAGGGGGGTGGTCCCAGGCAGAGTGCTGGAACTGCCTGCAGGCCAGTTGGGGAAATCCACAGATGAGGCACCCTCAGCAGCTTGTGGGCATACCTCCTGAGGGAATCCCTGAAGCAGTTAGTCGAGTCTGTAGCCATTTGTTCTGTTCCATTCAAGGCCCTGGCTGTTGTTTTCTAAGTGCTCACCACCCCCCAGGTTGCAGCTCAGGACTTGGTGCTCTGGATGAGGGAAGAGAGGAACGGGTGTCATTGGCAGCATCCCTCACACCAGGGAAGTCAGGCATTCACTCATGCGAGTTTCTTCTATGGAAAAATCACAGGTGAAGAAAATCTCTTGGACCCGAGCTGTACTGCCTTGGGGGAAAGGGTGATATGAGTAAGGTCTAATTTTAGTGCAACTTTTCTACTTGACTCCTGGACTTCCACATAGGCTCTCTTGTCTGTGGGTGGCTGTTTAAATCAGTGTTTTCAGGAGCTCCCAGGTCACAACTAAGAGGAGCAGGAGTTGATTCATGGGCCACTTTGTGGCCCACAGCTGAGACCAAGTTCTGTGTTCCTACTGGCCAACACACAGTGGATGTGACCTCTCATGGGCCCCTCGGCATATGGTACTGGAGTTAGAATCAAAGCCAAACAGGACTGTGGCTGAGTCCTAAGACAAACAGAGCTGTTTCTAGGCCTGTAGCTGTGACTGTGATCAATGAGTCAGTCTTCTGGGTATAAATCAGTTTTCTTAGTATGGCTCTCTCTATTCTTCAACAGCATCATTGTTTTGCAGTCTCCTATCTCGATCTCGTATGTCCCACAAAGGCCCAAGTTAGAAGTGTTAAGGGAGCAATATGTTTGAAAGACATCTAGTTTGGCCATTGTGCTGATGTTGTTCTCCCTTATTTTTCCATTTCTACTTAACAAATTACCAGCAATTTAGTGCCTTAAGACAAAATAAACATAATTCAACAGTTTCTGTAAGAAGTATGGATGTCACTTATCTGGGTCCTTTGTCTAGGCTCTCATAAGCCTGCAGTTGAGGTACTGCTTGAGCTTAATTGTCATCTGGAATCTTGACTGGGGAAAAATACTTCTTTGGTGGAATTCATTGTTTGTAACTGTAGAGCTAATGGTAGCTCACTTCTTCAAGACCAGAAGGAGAATTTCTCATCATGAAAGACTCAGTTCTTTTAAGGATTTTCCTCTGATTAAGTCAGATCTATCCTCAATAATCTTTCTTTGAATCAAACTTGAAATTAACAGATCTACAAAGTCTATTCACCTTTGTAATATAAAGTAACTTCATCAAGGAAGTAAAAGGAAGTCTGTTGGCTAAAACCAAATCATATGTTCTTCCCAGGTTCTCAAGAGGAGAGAATTATACAAATGTGTGACTAATTTGGAGCCATTTTAGGGTATTTCTGCCAGGCATATCTTCGGTGTCTGAGGAGAGATAAAGAAATGAGGGGGAAAAAAGAAATGAAGGTATCCATGACATTGAGTAAATAAGGATTTATAATAGTAGTCTCTGGGAACAATAGAGATTATGAAAGATATGTCTAGTCTTTAAGCTTCAGGAAACATTCCATATCTTATTAATCTTCATATTTCATGGAACACAGTACTAACTTAATTTTTATTTCGTAAGTAGTATTAACAGTCTTTTCTGTGCTGTTGTCCTAAAAAGTAGCAATTCACTTGCTCTCCCAAAAAATCTTCAGTATTTCATACAGCTTTCCCTACCTTGACTCAGAAAAAAAGAGTCACAAAAATGAACAGTTGGCAAAAGGTAACTTGTTTCTACAATTCCACTGGCCCAAGATGACTTTTCTATCTTGATAAATCACACAGGAACTTCTCACTCCCTCCCTTAACTTTTTCCATTCCATCTGCCCCTGGGAAAGAGGCATCAGGTATATTCCATGGTGGATCCTGATGACCCTGTGGATTCTATAATCACTGGACCCTGTTGTCTGTCATAAGAGTTCATTAGAAACTCAAGAGTCTGAGTTAGAAAGAACTAATCACAATAAAACAAGATCTCTTCGATTTAGTTTGTGAGTTGCACTAGGAAAGCTGCACACTTATCAGAGTGAATGGCTAAAACACCTCAGAGAAGCGTGCACTAAGAACAAGGACTTCTTACTCAAGTTGCAGCTCACAGGGTCCCCGAGAGTGTGTCTACATGATATGCATGTGTGCAGGTATATGTACACTTGCAAGAGTGGAAGCACATAGAAGGAACAGGATTTTTTTTTTTTTGGTCAGCAGCCCTAGAACTAATAGAAAATATAACTAGACATGGGCCTGGCCTGTCTGAGAAACCACATGTGTAGTTCTCAGCTTCTCAAGTCATGTCTGGCTCTTTGTGACTCTATGGGCTACAGCCCAGTAGGCTTCTCTGCCCATGGGATTCTCCAGGCATCAGGAGTGGAATGGATTGCCATTTCTTCCTCCAAAGGGATCTTCCCAACCCAGGACTTGACCCTATGTCTCCGGTGTCTCCTGCATTGGCAGGTGGATTCTTTGCCACTGAGCCCTGAGAATGCCCTGAGAAACTTTCTAGACAGATGTTTTCAGAAACCAGGTAATGGTTTTGCTTTCTATGAAGATATGTTTTAACTTAGGACTAGACAAATAAATTAGTGTACAGAAACATGACATTTCTGAAAATGAGAACCCTATGGCCTCTTCCTTCCAACTGGGATGAGTGGCAGATAGGCTTTGTATTGGTCTTCCTGTGGGAGACAGTGGAGCTGGAACCCACATTCTTCCTGCTGCTGCTTCTCCAAGTATTTGCTCCCCGCGGAAGCTGGAAAACAGGAACCATGGGGTTCTCTGGAACCACTGTTTAGTGTGTGTCCCAGAATCTCACAAAAAGCCACCTGAGTTACAAAATCCAGCCCCAGAAGGTGGCCCTGACAACCCTTCCTGCTTTCCCATCTAACAGCAGGACATGCAGGCAGGCCTCTGAGTTAGGCAAAGGGGTTTAACCTTTCACTCCTCCTTAACTTTTCCATTCCATCTGCCCCTGGGAAAGAGGCATCAGGTATATTCCATGGTGGATCCTGATGACCCTGTGGATTCTATAATCACTGGACCCTGTTGTCTGTCATAAGAGTTCATTAGAAACTCAAGAGTCTGAGTTAGAAAGAACTAATCACAATAAAACAAGATCTCTTCGATTTAGTTTGTGAGTTGCACTAGGAAAGCTGCACACTTATCAGAGTGAATGGCTAAAACACCTCAGAGAAGCGTGCACTAAGAACAAGGACTTCTTACTAAAATTGTAGCTCANAGAGTCCCCGAGTGTGTCTACATGATATGCATGTGTGCAGGTATATGTACACTTGCAAGAGTGGAAGCACATAGAAGGAACAGGATTTTTTTTTTTTTGGTCAGCAGCCCTAGAACTAATAGAAAATATAACTAGACATGGGCCTGGCCTGTCTGAGAAACCACATGTGTAGTTCTCAGCTTCTCAAGTCATGTCTGGCTCTTTGTGACTCTATGGGCTACAGCCCAGTAGGCTTCTCTGCCCATGGGATTCTCCAGGCATCAGGAGTGGAATGGATTGCCATTTCTTCCTCCAAAGGGATCTTCCCAACCCAGGACTTGACCCTATGTCTCCGGTGTCTCCTGCATTGGCAGGTGGATTCTTTGCCACTGAGCCCTGAGAATGCCCTGAGAAACTTTCTAGACAGATGTTTTCAGAAACCAGGTAATGGTTTTGCTTTCTATGAAGATATGTTTTAACTTAGGACTAGACAAATAAATTAGTGTACAGAAACATGACATTTCTGAAAATGAGAACCCTATGGCCTCTTCCTTCCAACTGGGATGAGTGGCAGATAGGCTTTGTATTGGTCTTCCTGTGGGAGACAGTGGAGCTGGAACCCACATTCTTCCTGCTGCTGCTTCTCCAAGTATTTGCTCCCCGCGGAAGCTGGAAAACAGGAACCATGGGGTTCTCTGGAACCACTGTTTAGTGTGTGTCCCAGAATCTCACAAAAAGCCACCTGAGTTACAAAATCCAGCCCCAGAAGGTGGCCCTGACAACCCCTTCCTGCTTTCCCATCTAACAGCAGGACATGCAGGCAGGCCTCTGAGTTAGGCAAAGGGGTATTCTGAACACAGAATATGGGGAGCCTGTTCACCTCAGGTTGGTGCAAAGCAGAATGAATTTGTTGAAATGAATCTGCTGTGGAGTCATCCCTCTGTTTATCTTACTGAGGAAACTTCAGTGGTGGTTGAAGAAATTATTCAGTGCGTAGAATATTCCATTGGGCTTGTGTTCATAACCGCTAGAGTGTTTTATTATGTTTTGCTTTTCTATTTTCTGCTCAGTTTTTATTGAAATTTTATGTAAAAATTAATACACATTTGAATATCACACATAATTCAATAATATTTCCCCAGGAAATGATATAGCTTTACATTCATATTACTTAGAAAAATATTTTTGTGTTTTTTTATTGCTTCCGGTTAATTATTCTGATTCCTTTGTACTGAGATGCTAATTTGACAGAAATTTTAAATGTTTCTTGGGAAATAATCTCAAAATTCATGCTTTTATTGGCCATCTTGGATATTGCTATAACAGAACACACATTCTGCAAAAAATATTCTAATTTGTTGAAAGGCATAATTTTACATGGGCTTAATGTAGTCTCCTTGTGAATATTTTAAGTAAAAATGGGACCTTCTAAAAAATGGGACTTTCTTAATGATCTTCTTATTAAACAAATACCAATGGATTTCTTATCAGGTCACATTGATAAACAAGACATATATTCTATAATCCAACTAGTTTATTGGTTTTGAACCTGATATTTTATTAATAATTATAGAAATAAGTCAATCACAGTTGTCAGGAACAGATAGGAGTGCGTCCTGGTGGACTAAACGATTTCTAAACTGAGCTGCAAAGCTGAGTGGGAGCTATTTGGACTCAGATGAAAGGAAGAGAGTGCTAACAGGAAACAAATAAATTAGTGTACAGAAACATGACATTTCTGAAAATGAGAACCCTATGGCCTCTTCCTTCCAACTGGGATGAGTGGCAGATAGGCTTTGTATTGGTCTTCCTGTGGGAGACAGTGGAGCTGGAACCCACATTCTTCCTGCTGCTGCTTTTTTCCCAAAGGAATTTCTCAACCAAAAAAAAGCCACCTGAGTTACAAAATCCAGCCCCAGAAGGTGGCCCTGACAACCCCTTCCTGCTTCTCCATCTAACAGCAGGACATGCAGGCAGGCCTCTGAGTTAGGCAAAGGGGTATTCTGAACACAGAATATGGGGAGCCTGTTCACCTCAGGTTGGTGCAAAGCAGAATGAATTTGTTGAAATGAATCTGCTGTGGAGTCATCCCTCTGTTTATCTTACTGAGGAAACTTCAGTGGTGGTTGAAGAAATTATTCAGTGCGTAGAATATTCCATTGGGCTTGTGTTCATAACCGCTAGAGTGTTTTATTATGTTTTGCTTTTCTATTTTCTGCTCAGTTTTTATTGAAATTTTATGTAAAAATTAATACACATTTGAATATCACACATAATTCAATAATATTTCCCCAGGAAATGATATAGCTTTACATTCATATTACTTAGAAAAATATTTTTGTGTTTTTTTATTGCTTCCGGTTAATTATTCTGATTCCTTTGTACTGAGATGCTAATTTGACAGAAATTTTAAATGTTTCTTGGGAAATAATCTCAAAATTCATGCTTTTATTGGCCATCTTGGATATTGCTATAACAGAACACACATTCTGCAAAAAATATTCTAATTTGTTGAAAGGCATAATTTTACATGGGCTTAATGTAGTCTCCTTGTGAATATTTTAAGTAAAAATGGGACCTTCTAAAAAATGGGACTTTCTTAATGATCTTCTTATTAAACAAATACCAATGGATTTCTTATCAGGTCACATTGATAAACAAGACATATATTCTATAATCCAACTAGTTTATTGGTTTTGAACCTGATATTTTATTAATAATTATAGAAATAAGTCAATCACAGTTGTCAGGAACAGATAGGGAGTGCGTCCTGGTGGACTAAACGATTTCTAAACTGAGCTGCAAAGCTGAGTGGGAGCTATTTGGACTCAGATGAAAGGAAGAGGAGTCTACACAGGACAGAAGATACCATATAGCAGCAGCCATCGGGGAAGGATCTTGGCGCATCTGAGGACCTGGGGGAGACCTAGAGTGCCAAGAACACAGGGACACAGGGCAATTCACGCAGAATTATGTAGACTGTTGCAGAGGGGGAAACTGCCCCCTGCCCACTTCTTGAGTTCTTGTGTCTGGACTAATACTAAAAATCAAGATGAGACAGATCAACAAGAGAAAGAGAAACAAAATTTAATTCATGCACATGGAGGTCTCACAGAAATGGAACCTAAGAAGTGCCCAGACAGGTAGCTTTTATACGTTTTAAACAAAGAAACAATACAGTTGTAAGGAATTAGTAGAATAAAGAAATTAGGCTTTGAGTGCTTAATTAGGAAGGAATCTAAACAGAGTTTTGATTTGGGGCAGTAAATTAAAAGGTTTGTTTTATGCAGGCTTCCTAGCACTAGAGGTGTCTCTAGATGTGGGGAGTACAATTTTCACATGAGAGATTTTTTTTTCCCTACTTTTGGAAGCAGAGAGGAAGGTTAGATAGAGTGTATCTCTTGCATTGGTCATTTCTTATGTTAGTTGCTCAGTCTCGTCCGACTCTTTGCACCCCATAGGCTATAGCCCACCAGGCTTCTCTGTCCATGGAATTCCCCAGGCAAGAATACTGGAATGGGTTGCCATTTCATTCTCCAAGGAACTTAAAGTTCCTTAAGTAACTTTAATTCAAAATAACCACTATGCTATTGAGGCATATTTTGGGGTAGCCTACCCTGGGCCCCAGAAAGACCATAATAAAGTTTGGACAGTTGTACTACAGAAGCAAGATGCTGTGTCCTGGAAAGATCATTTTGGTGACAGGACATAGAATGGTCCAGAGTACTGATGGTTATTATGAGACAAGCCAGGGGCTATGAAAAATAGTACATGGCTGGGTAGGAAGGGGAATTGGGGGAAATATAGGAGCTGAAGAAGGGAAAATGATCTGATTTCCCACCTTGAATAAATGAAAGGAGGACCTAAATTAAGAAAAGGTATTGGTGTGCTAGAGATGAAAGTTGACTTCTGTGTGTGTGTGTGTTAGCTGCTCAGTTGTGTCCGACTCTTTGCAATCCCATGGACTGTAGCCCACTGGGCTCTTCTGTTCATGGGATTTCCCAGGCAAGAATACTGGAGTGGGTTGCCATTCCCTTCTCCAGGGGATCTTTCCAACCCAGGGATCAAACCCGGGTCTCCTGCATTGTAGGTGGATGCTTTACCGTCTGAGCCACCAGGGAAGCCACCAGGGAAGAAGTTCTGAAGCCACCAGGGAAGAAGTTCACTTCTGGTCATCGTGAATTTCAGGTGCCAGAAGGTTGAATCCAGCAGGCTGAAGGATGGAGGTCAAATGGGAGGAAGGGGAGAGACACAATCTCTGCAGAAGATCACCTAGAAAAGACATGGGTAGAGGCAACTTTGGAATAAAATGTACAATGTACTAGGCATGCACCCTCTCTCAGTCCCTCATGGAATCTTACAAAATTTCTAGTAACGTCTGTTAATCCCAGCTCTTTTTGGTGTGGATTTGCTTTAGAGGAGGAAGTAGAATGCTATAAAATGATTTCTTCTGTTTGTTTTCTGGGTAGTCATGAAAGGATAAGATAAATATAAAAATATTAAGCAAAACATATAGTAAGTGATTGATAAACTTAAATTCAGACTACAAAAATGGAAATGTAAATTTGTTAGAGAAGTTTAGATATGGAAGTTTATGTATAGGTCTGTTACTATTGAAAAAGCAAAATGACAATGGATCTGCTCAAGGTTGAGTTTTTTATTTATTACCTTCGGTTTTAAATATGTAACATATAGCTGAACACAAGCAATAATAGCTCATTGAGAAATGGCCTGCCATAGAATAAATGTGCATGTCTATCACATCTATTAAGTAATAGGTATCCTTTTGTGTCTTTTGTGTGTAAAATGCCTCACACAGCCATGGATATGATAAAAATTAAGTTTCAGAGCCCCAGAATTTTGACTCTTGCCCCAATTTGATAATGTTGTATTTGGATATTTTTATCCAAGTCATTCATTTAACAAAATAAGTTATAAATTATTACGTTGAATTATTTCAACACAAGAAAGTTTTGCTAATCTTGACAATACTTCATTACAGGTGATTATGTTGTCATGACTATATATTTTGAATTGAGTAGAAGAATGGGATATTTCACGATTCAAACATACATTCCTTGTATACTGACTGTGGTTTTATCCTGGGTGTCATTTTGGATCAAAAAAGATGCTACACCAGCAAGAACAGCATTAGGTAAGTTTCCAAAAAGTCTTCTACCATTTTGTATAATTTTAACATAGATATATATTCATAAATATACTTTCAATAAAAAAGACTATTCAAATGTAACTGATCTAATTTGAGGAAAACTTAACTATTTTATTTATTTTTAAGTAGACAAGTTAGATTATTCTTCCTGACAATAGAATCACACATGTGCCACTTAAGTGAGGTTAGGGATTCAAAATAATCAATTGCATCATCTGATACTGTGCTCTAAGGATGATGCCAACAAAAAAAGTAGTCATGCTATGAAAAGTAGTCAAACCTGCCACATTCAAAAGTCTCATTTATGGCCGTGTGTGGAAATAGAACTTACCACCTACCTTTGAGGATTGGTGACCAAATCAGTAAAACAGTCTCTCAGTAAAAGAAGTTCTGCTTGTCTAGAGCAACTTTACCAGCAAAGAAGAAAATGATTATTCTTTTCAGCTGTAATTTACACATTAAAGCTCAAAGTCTTTTTAGAAATTTTTCTCTGGCACCCAAAGTTCTCTTAATAAAACATTAAATTCAGTGGTTTTAGGATTGTACAGTATGTTTTATATCAGTTTTCTTTTATGGTAGGAATTTTGCCTTTCTGATTTGTTAATAATGTATATTATATAGTTGTTTCTACCACCATTCCCACAATTTCTTTCAGAAACCAGCTACCTCAATTTTAAAAATTTTGCTAAGTCTCCTATATTACATTGCACCCTTTCTGTTGCTTTTTTCTTTGTTTGTTTAACAACAAAGTACTTTTTGAACAAGATAAATTAGCCTTTAATATCCTCTGCCCAGTATTAGTTCTGCATGCTTATAGAAAATACATGATAGAATTGGTGAATCAGCTGACAAAGGCACAAATTTAGTAACTATTCTTGAGGTTATGACCTCACAATGAAAAATTCAGGTGTCATTGTGAGTATGACTTTAAGATCAGCTTCAAAACAAAATAATATGTCTGCACAACTTGAGACTATGGAAGTCCTGTCAAAGAGTAGCCATCATGGTGTTAAGAGGACAGAGATTCTAGAAATACACAGTGCTTGCAGGTAATAGACTTACAGACCAGAAGAGTGGGAAAATGCCATTAACACAAGAATATTTGTTGAGACACAGAAGGGCTGTGTTTAACAATAAAAGAGTACTCTAGATCTTCTTTAAATAAAAACTGATTCAAAGAGGGCAAGTGACTTCGTATGACCAACTGTTAAGAAGGCCTAGAGCAAGGCTCTGAAGGCTTTGACTTCTAGTTCAGTATCCGATACGCCTGACCAAATTGTTCATGCTTGCTATTTGACTTATTCTACAACTGGCCTTTGCTGATTGACAGACCAGGGAGGCACCAAATAAGAGCTGTGTGCTACTGCAAAGGTGGAAACTGGCATGCATTCATTTACCATGGCTACCTGATATTTCCATCACATATATGTCTCTTTCTTAAGTTTGTTCCACAGTCTAACTAAATCTTCAGTGTTTGCCAACATATATGAAATAAAGTCAGATTAATTCTGAGTGTTATTAGTTAACTAATTAATCAGTGAATCAGTACACTCATGCAAAACATTTATTGAAATACTTAGAATGCTAGATATACTGCTAGGTAATGGGCAAGCAAGAATGAGCAAGATACAGTGTTGCTCTTAGAGATCACACATTCTGTTCAGGGAGACAGACTGCAAAGACATGCAATTCAATGTGACAATGCAGAAAATGAGGAACGTACAATGTACAAGAATAGTGAAGATGTGTGTATTATCAGCTCTGCCTGGGGTGGTAGAAAGTGATTTGCCTCAGAAAAAGTGATATTTCAGCTGAGTCTTCAAAAAAAAAGTGAGTTTATAAATTGTATAGAGAAGGAAAAGTAAGACAAGGAATGGTTTTTCTGGGCAGAAGAAAAGTGTGAGATGAGGAACAGACAGCAAGTATAGGGGATTGCAAACTTCACCTCCAGCCAATATATGTTTGGCAGAAACCAACAAAATTCTGTAAAGCAATTATTCTTTGATTTAAAAAAATGATTTAAAAAAATATCTAAAGAAAAAATATCAAACATTACTGAATTATTAAAATTACTGAATAAATTGAACAGCATCAACTTAATCCATGTATTTTAATGTCATTGTGAAGACGATAATGAAACATTTATGGTCATGTTGCTTATAAAATTATAGACACATTACAATTCAGTGTTATTACATTTACGCAGTGTCAGGAAGGGAGGGAGGGATTCTGTGTGGCTTCTTTACAGCTTGGTATGTGTCCTCTCTGCAGGCATCACCACAGTGCTGACCATGACCACACTCAGCACCATAGCCAGGAATTCCCTGCCCCGCGTTTCCTATGTGACCGCCATGGACCTTTTTGTGACTGTGTGCTTCTTATTTGTCTTTGCTGCTCTGATGGAGTATGCGACCCTCAACTACTACTCAAGTTGTAGAAAACCAACTACCACTAAGAAAAAAACATCGGTGAGTTCCAGTAGTAAAGATTTTCTCAGAAGATAGTAGGAGAATATTTTGAGGTAAATGATTCTCATTCATGAGGATTTATACAACATGATTAAATAGTTAATTTAATAAGACTCTTGAAAAACAAGACAGGTATTCAGAATGGGGCCCTCAGGCACTCGTCAGCTTCCCCTACCAGTGGCATGGAAAGATTCTTCTTTACCAGAGTGCTCTGTAATACATCTTTCCATATCAGTTTTCAATTGCATTTTTCTGCTTTCCTTGTAGTTACTACATTCAGATTCCTCAAGATGGATTCACGAAAGGATAAGCCTACAAGCCCCCTCCGTACGTATATCATTGCAAGTACAAATATTTCTGAGAACTCTGAATAAACTACAATTGAAAGATATTATTGTTTACATATGCATCTACTGAAGACCAAAGAGTGATGTATGTACTCCCTCAAAAATGTCTACAAAGTAATGTTCAATTTTGAAAATTTGGAAAATAAAGGAAAGATCTACTTTTCTACGTAAAATAGGGTTTATAAATTGTATAGAGAAGGAAAAGTAAGACAAGGAATGGTTTTTCTGGGCAGAAGAAAAGTGTGAGATGAGGAACAGACAGCAAGTATAGGGGATTGCAAACTTCACCTCCAGCCAATATATGTTTGGCAGAAACCAACAAAATTCTGTAAAGCAATTATTCTTTGATTTAAAAAAATGATTTAAAAAAATATCTAAAGAAAAAATATCAAACATTACTGAATTATTAAAATTACTGAATAAATTGAACAGCATCAACTTAATCCATGTATTTTAATGTCATTGTGAAGACGATAATGAAACATTTATGGTCATGTTGCTTATAAAATTATAGACACATTACAATTCAGTGTTATTACATTTACGCAGTGTCAGGAAGGGAGGGAGGGATTCTGTGTGGCTTCTTTACAGCTTGGTATGTGTCCTCTCTGCAGGCATCACCACAGTGCTGACCATGACCACACTCAGCACCATAGCCAGGAATTCCCTGCCCCGCGTTTCCTATGTGACCGCCATGGACCTTTTTGTGACTGTGTGCTTCTTATTTGTCTTTGCTGCTCTGATGGAGTATGCGACCCTCAACTACTACTCAAGTTGTAGAAAACCAACTACCACTAAGAAAAAAACATCGGTGAGTTCCAGTAGTAAAGATTTTCTCAGAAGATAGTAGGAGAATATTTTGAGGTAAATGATTCTCATTCATGAGGATTTATACAACATGATTAAATAGTTAATTTAATAAGACTCTTGAAAAACAAGACAGGTATTCAGAATGGGGCCCTCAGGCACTCGTCAGCTTCCCCTACCAGTGGCATGGAAAGATTCTTCTTTACCAGAGTGCTCTGTAATACATCTTTCCATATCAGTTTTCAATTGCATTTTTCTGCTTTCCTTGTAGTTACTACATTCAGATTCCTCAAGATGGATTCACGAAAGGATAAGCCTACAAGCCCCCTCCGTACGTATATCATTGCAAGTACAAATATTTCTGAGAACTCTGAATAAACTACAATTGAAAGATATTATTGTTTACATATGCATCTACTGAAGACCAAAGAGTGATGTATGTACTCCCTCAAAAATGTCTACAAAGTAATGTTCAATTTTGAAAATTTGGAAAATAAAGGAAAGATCACTCCTACTCAAGGATTAGTGTATAGCATACATATTTCTGTAACTGAAAAATATATTGTGAATATATTTCTGGGTCAAAATATTAATTTGTAATTCATTTTTTTGTAGGATCATTTTAATGATCGCATCATATGTTCATGGTTGATGCACACACAATTGGCTGGACACTGGAATAATCTGTGACTTTTCACTTTTAAACTTATTTTTATCCCTACAGTTTTGTACATACATGTGACTATTTTCTTAGTATTCCTTCCTATAAACAGAATGACTAGGCCAAAGAATTGCATGGTTTTAGCCAAATTACATTCCACCAAGTTTCTGTTAGTAGTGTGGGTCTCTCTCCCTGCACTTGGTTAGATAGCCAAATAGAAGAACAATTCCTACAAACTTTTCCTATTGGCATTCCTTCAATTATTGATTAAGCTTAATTTTTTCACTTGTTAATTTTTTATTTTCACGTATTCCTGTGAATTGCTTTTTATGTACATTCACTTTTATAAAACTTTTTGTATAAGAAAACTGGAGTTATTTAACTGTTGAATGATAATATCTTCAGCTCTGTTCTGACATATCCACAGTGTTAGGTTAATTAAGGTGCCACTATCCCCCAAAAGGAAAAGCAGAGATGAACAACCTTTCAGCAACCAGGGTCAGGAACTGGCCCGAGGATCACATGTTGCTTTGGGGCTGAAAGGAAAAACAAGACAGGTATTCAGAATGGGGCCCTCAGGCACTCGTCAGCTTCCCCTACCAGTGGCATGGAAAGATTCTTCTTTACCAGAGTGCTCTGTAATACATCTTTCCATATCAGTTTTCAATTGCATTTTTCTGCTTTCCTTGTAGTTACTACATTCAGATTCCTCAAGATGGATTCACGAAAGGATAAGCCTACAAGCCCCCTCCGTACGTATATCATTGCAAGTACAAATATTTCTGAGAACTCTGAATAAACTACAATTGAAAGATATTATTGTTTACATATGCATCTACTGAAGACCAAAGAGTGATGTATGTACTCCCTCAAAAATGTCTACAAAGTAATGTTCAATTTTGAAAATTTGGAAAATAAAGAAAAGATCACTCCTACTCAAGGATTAGTGTATAGCATACATATTTCTGTAACTGAAAAATATATTGTGAATATATTTCTGGGTCAAAATATTAATTTGTAATTCATTTTTTTGTAGGATCATTTTAATGATCGCATCATATGTTCATGGTTGATGCACACACAATTGGCTGGACACTGGAATAATCTGTGACTTTTCACTTTTAAACTTATTTTTATCCCTACAGTTTTGTACATACATGTGACTATTTTCTTAGTATTCCTTCCTATAAACAGAATGACTGGGCCAAAGAATTGCATGGTTTTAGCCAAATTACATTCCACCAAGTTTCTGTTAGTAGTGTGGGTCTCTCTCCCTGCACTTGGTTAGATAGCCAAATAGAAGAACAATTCCTACAAACTTTTCCTATTGGCATTCCTTCAATTATTGATTAAGCTTAATTTTTTCACTTGTTAATTTTTTATTTTCACGTATTCCTGTGAATTGCTTTTTATGTACATTCACTTTTATAAAACTTTTTGTATAAGAAAACTGGAGTTATTTAACTGTTGAATGATAATATCTTCAGCTCTGTTCTGACATATCCACAGTGTTAGGTTAATTAAGGTGCCACTATCCCCCAAAAGGAAAAGCAGAGATGAACAACCTTTCAGCAACCAGGGTCAGGAACTGGCTGCCCTGAGGATCACATGTTGCTTTGGGGCAAGTTGTCCAAATAACTCTGTGCCCATAAAATGCAAGACTAGAGTACTTTGAGTGTGCAATAGCACCTGCTGCCCAGGAAGCACAGTGGTTCCAAGAAAGTCATGGGATGCATTATACAAAGAAGCAAAACAGGAGTGAGTCAGACAGGGACCCAGCTGGGTTGAAGATGACCCTGGAGACTCATTAATTAAAATCTCTATTTTGGGCATAGTTTGAAATTCTCTTGACAAATGAGAGGACTACATTTGAAGTGCTTAGGCAATTTAACATATGTCTGTTTAAGGCTCTTAACGTTCTAAGTTTTATTTCAATATTGTAAAATGGAATTAGTGTCATTTCAAAACAGTGAATTATAAAGATTTAACACTTGGACATGGAACAACAGATTGGTTCCAAATGGGGACAGGAGTACATCTGTATATTGTCACCCTGCTGATTTAACTTATATGCAAAGTACATCATGTAAAATGCAGGCTAGATGAAGCACGAGCTGGAATCAAGAATGCAGGGAGAAATATCAATAACTTCGAATATGCAGAAGACACCACTCTTATGGCAGAAAATGAAGAGGAATTGAGTATTTTGGTGAAGGTGAAAGAGGACAGTGAAAAATGACTTAAAACTCAATATTCAGAAACCAAAGGTCATGGCATCTGATTGCATCACTTCGTGGCAAATAGATTGGGAAACAATGGAAACAGTGACAGACTTTATTTTTCTTGGGCTCCAAAATCACTGTGGATGGCGATTGCAGCCATGAAATTAAAAGACGCTTGCTCCTTGGAAGAAAAGCTACAACAAACCTAGACAGCATATTAAAAAGCAGAAAGACACTATTTTGCCTACAGAGGTCCATATAGTCAAAGCTGTGGTTTTTCCAGTAGTCACATATGGATGGGATAGCAGGACAATAAAAAAGACTGAACACCGAAGAACTGATGCCTTCAAACTGTGGTGCTGGAGAAGACTCTTGAGAGTCCCTTGGACTGCAAGAAAATCAAACTAGTCATTCCTAATGGAAATCAACCCTGAATATTCATTGGAAGAACTGATGCTGAAGCTGAAGATACTTTTGGTCACCTGACATGAAGAGACAACTCATTGGAAAAGACCCTGATGCTGGGAAAGATTGAAGGCAGGAGGAGAATGGGACAACAGAGAATGAGATGGTTTAATGGCATCACCAACTCAATGGACATAAGTTTGATCAAGTTCTGGAAGATCGTGAAGGACAGAGGGGCTTGGCATGCTGCAGTCCATGGGGTTGCAAAGAGTCAGACATGACTGAGAATGGAACAACAATAAAGCTATAACTAGAGCTCTCTTAATATTTGTTTCAGTGATCATGAGTTTTTGATTTTCTAAATGAGTAAGTGAAGTTTATAAGTTTTCTCTTGTTCCCAGAAATCTTACTCCTTTTAGCCTGTGACTTTCTTGGGCATCCTTTGAATCTCTAGTGAGGGCCCCATCCCTACAGAGGCTTCTCATGTCCAACAGATTGGTTCCAAATGGGGACAGGAGTACATCTGTATATTGTCACCCTGCTGATTTAACTTATATGCAAAGTACATCATGTGAAATGCAGGCTAGATGAAGCACGAGCTGGAATCAAGAATACAGGGAGAAATATCAATAACTTCGAATATGCAGAAGACACCACTCTTATGGCAGAAAATGAAGAGGAATTGAGTATTTTGGTGAAGGTGAAAGAGGACAGTGAAAAATGACTTAAAACTCAATATTCAGAAACCAAAGGTCATGGCATCTGATTGCATCACTTCGTGGCAAATAGATGGGGAAACAATGGAAACAGTGACAGACTTTATTTTTCTTGGGCTCCAAAATCACTGTGGATGGCGATTGCAGCCATGAAATTAAAAGACGCTTGCTCCTTGGAAGAAAAGCTACAACAAACCTAGACAGCATATTAAAAAGCAGAAAGACACTATTTTGCCTACAGAGGTCCATATAGTCAAAGCTGTGGTTTTTCCAGTAGTCACATATGGATGGGATAGCAGGACAATAAAAAAGACCGAACACCGAAGAACTGATGCCTTCAAACTGTGGTGCTGGAGAAGACTCTTGAGAGTCCCTTGGACTGCAAGAAAATCAAACTAGTCATTCCTAATGGAAATCAACCCTGAATATTCATTGGAAGAACTGATGCTGAAGCTGAAGATACTTTTGGTCACCTGACATGAAGAGACAACTCATTGGAAAAGACCCTGATGCTGGGAAAGATTGAAGGCAGGAGGAGAATGGGACAACAGAGAATGAGATGGTTTAATGGCATCACCAACTCAATGGACATAAGTTTGATCAAGTTCTGGAAGATCGTGAAGGACAGAGGGGCTTGGCATGCTGCAGTCCATGGGGTTGCAAAGAGTCAGACATGACTGAGAATGGAACAACAATAAAGCTATAACTAGAGCTCTCTTAATATTTGTTTCAGTGATCATGAGTTTTTGATTTTCTAAATGAGTAAGTGAAGTTTATAAGTTTTCTCTTGTTCCCAGAAATCTTACTCCTTTTAGCCTGTGACTTTCTTGGGCATCCTTTGAATCTCTAGTGAGCTGTCCCCATCCCTACAGAGGCTTCTCATGTCCATTTTGAGTCAGCTCCTTCTGCTGGGCCCGCCTGTCTGTCATGGCTGGACTTCTCTGAGTAACAAGCAATAAAAGGATGAAAATCTGGCTGAACACTGTCATAACACATGTTCCATTATTATGTACTAAAAGTAGATTTTTCTAGACAAGACTGGAGCTTGTCAAAAAAAAAAAACAAATTCCTCACATGCAGTACAGTGAGGAATTTACGTTTTTCAGCACACCTCCAGGTGGAATTTATACCCACTCTGGGTTAAGGACTATTAACCTGGAGACTGTGTAGCTACACTATCACCTAGGAGACCGCAAGGCTTTCATTTCTACCCATTGCCTAGACGAAAGTAGACAACTGCACCATGGTGCCCCTGACTGGCTACTGGCCCAGGACGTCTTGATTCAAGTCAATCCTCACACACAGATACTTCACAACTAAAAGGAGCCCCAAAGGTTACCAGTCATGACACTGGATGCTGTACATGTGTACTTGCTTCTCTCCAATTTGACTTCACACAGCTATAAGATTATTCAACCAACCTAACAGCCAGAAGTAGAAGGAAGGAGTGCCATATTTCCTTGTAATAATGGCATTTGATTATATATATATATATATACATATAATATATAATAAGTATTCATGATGAATCTTGAAAAGCCTCTCTCCCAGCATTGAGCAGAGGACCTAGCCAGCCAGCCAGCTGAGAATTTCAGCCTCCATTGACACACATGATTTCTGTTGACAGCACAGACCCTCAGTTCCTACAGCACAAATAAAATCAGAGCAGAAAGGCAACTATGATCTTTAGTTCTTATGCATTATTCAGTCAAATTTAGAAATTTATCCTCTCTACTGACTTCTGTTTAGTACCTGGTTCGTAGTTGTAGGGGAGAGCTCTGCAACTGCCTGAAGAATTGACGAGTCTATTTGAAGCCATTACTCAAGGTTAAGAATGATTCTTCTCATTTATGAGTGACTAGAAGTCATCTCCTCTCCCTAGCTGCCCCATATTGACTTCCTCACATCAGGAAAAGAGCTTGTGAAGTAGAAAACAAAAACATCCCAATTGTACACAATTTTTGACTGTCTAGAGATGACAAGCAATGTCTGGTATTCCCATACTGAAAGTTCATTTTTCACCTGAACTACATGGAGCAAGAAGATTCACTTGTCATCCCTATACACCATTGTGTTGTTGTTGTTTTACTATTTGCTAACTAAAAAAAAAGAAGAAATTTGTTTCTCCATAAGTTGATATGCAAGGTATTATATATAAGGTGTGTGCATATATACTCTAAATCAGCAAAGAAGTAGGCATAGCAGGGGCTTGAAATGGCTAATACACATTTGGAAATATGCTCAGTCTCCCTTATCTGTAATCTGAAAAATACAAGTTTGAAAACTGAGCTCAAGTTTTTCTTTCATTACATTTGCAGAGATTGAATTCTCCATTGCAGGGATGGAGGAGCAGAAGGAGGGCCTAGCATTGTCGTCATTATTTTGTGAACAGACATAATCTCTGCTTATTGCCATGCTTATTCATCTCGAGCTGTTCTTGATGCATTTCACGATGATTTCTGTGTTGTTCTTGTTGCCTGCAGAACTATTCTCTGCTCGACACGAGACCACCGCCACCTGTAACAGTGACTCTAAACAATTCCATGTACTGGCAGGAATTAGAAGATACCTGTGTCTATGAGTGTCTGGATGGCAAAGACTGTCAGAGCTTCTTCTGCTGCTATGAAGAATGCAAATCAGGATCATGGAGGAAAGGGCATATTCACATAGACATCTTGGAATTGGACTCGTATTCCCGGGTCTTTTTCCCTACATCGTTCCTGCTCTTCAACTTGGTTTATTGGGTGGGATACCTCTATCTCTAAGTGTTCTTCCTGGTGATAAGTGAAGCGTGTTAGGTTCCCCTCTAAACTTTCACCTTCCCCAGACCAGTAGTGACCAACTGGAATAGCAAGGAAAGATACTGGTCAGTTTATCTGAAATACATTAACCTTTGAGCAGTGTAGGAGTATGTGGCAAATATTCCTATTTCGTATTTCAAACTCACACATACATGCGTGTGCACACACAAGTTAACTGAGTTTTAAAGTGATATTCTTGCTAATCCCTTACTGAATCTGTAGCTTGGTGATATTTATGGATATTTTTTGTATACTGGAAGCAGCTGCCAGTTTTCTTTTGTGAAGAGATTCATGAAACATGCAAGCAAATACCTGAGACGCTCTCTCAGACTCCAACCTTTCCTGGATCTTTCCTTGGGCCCTCGGCGGCCCTGGCACCCATTTGTGCAGAGTCATTGCTGGCTGAGACACTCCTGCTGGTCTCAGACACTGGCAGTCTGAGTTCAAATGTGAACTTCAGTGAGTTACCACCCAGTTTCCTCTGTCTGGGTCGTCTTTGCTCTGGCACCACCTTCATTGGTTGGCATAGCTTTACCTAATAACCTCACCCTGGGTTTGGGAAGGGTGTATCTGTATCATCCACAAGTTTTCAGTTGAGGAAAAAGTCTGATTTTCAAAATTCTCGTGTTTCCGAAGTCAAAAGATGTTTATTATTGCTGAACATTTTAAGTTCAACATTTTACCATAAGAACTGTGCTTTACTAGACCAAGGTGCAGCCACAGAGTATATGCTATTATAGGTTCAGTGACTATCTTTATCTTGCAAAGAAAGGTATATAGCATTGACAAGCATTTGTTTTGAAATTGTTTTCCAGAGTGTGAAAGAAATGTAGATAGAATTTGTACCAATTTTTCTTAGTGACTACTAACTTTCAAGTCAAATCAATTTTAGATGCAAAATATGGGTTATGGCTATCATCAATAATATTTTTTGATGAAAAAATTATTTTATACTTTGAAATAAGGGTATGTAGCAAGAGTCTAAAGAAAAAAAAACCCTTGAAATTATTACTCTTTTGATATTACATCGTTCCTGCTCTTCAACTTGGTTTATTGGGTGGGATACCTCTATCTCTAAGTGTTCTTCCTGGTGATAAGTGAAGCGTGTTAGGTTCCCCTCTAAACTTTCACCTTCCCCAGACCAGTAGTGACCAACTGGAATAGCAAGGAAAGATACTGGTCAGTTTATCTGAAATACATTAACCTTTGAGCAGTGTAGGAGTATGTGGCAAATATTCCTATTTCGTATTTCAAACTCACACATACATGCGTGTGCACACACAAGTTAACTGAGTTTTAAAGTGATATTCTTGCTAATCCCTTACTGAATCTGTAGCTTGGTGATATTTATGGATATTTTTTGTATACTGGAAGCAGCTGCCAGTTTTCTTTTGTGAAGAGATTCGTGAAACATGCAAGCAAATACCTGAGACGCTCTCTCAGACTCCAACCTTTCCTGGATCTTTCCTTGGGCCCTCGGCGGCCCTGGCGCCCATTTGTGCAGAGTCATTGCTGGCTGAGACACTCCTGCTGGTCTCAGACACTGGCAGTCTGAGTTCAAATGTGAACTTCAGTGAGTTACCACCCAGTTTCCTCTGTCTGGGTCGTCTTTGCTCTGGCACCACCTTCATTGGTTGGCATAGCTTTACCTAATAACCTCACCCTGGGTTTGGGAAGGGTGTATCTGTATCATCCACAAGTTTTCAGTTGAGGAAAAAGTCTGATTTTCAAAATTCTCGTGTTTCCGAAGTCAAAAGATGTTTATTATTGCTGAACATTTTAAGTTCAACATTTTACCATAAGAACTGTGCTTTACTAGACCAAGGTGCAGCCACAGAGTATATGCTATTATAGGTTCAGTGACTATCTTTATCTTGCAAAGAAAGGTATATAGCATTGACAAGCATTTGTTTTGAAATTGTTTTCCAGAGTGTGAAAGAAATGTAGATAGAATTTGTACCAATTTTTCTTAGTGACTACTAACTTTCAAGTCAAATCAATTTTAGATGCAAAATATGGGTTATGGCTATCATCAATAATATTTTTTGATGAAAAAATTATTTTATACTTTGAAATAAGGGTATGTAGCAAGAGTCTAAAGAAAAAAAAAACCCTTGAAATTATTACTCTTTTGATATTTTTGTAACACAAAGCCAACTTGCTTCTTGATGTTAGTTCTTCGTTAGAACTGGATGTTGGTATGTCCTTCCCAAAGTTCTTCAGAAGCTTTCCACCACAGATAGGAAAAGAAAAATCCTACCATTAGTTTAACAGATGCTTTGGCATTATTAAAAATTTGGTACTAACTCTGCTCCTCATCTTTCTCATACAGAAAAGTGAATTTGTTTTATTGGAAACCATAACATTTCATTTTAATTGTGTGGTATATACTATTATTATTCAGAAAAAAAGAGATAAAACATTCAGGAAAAGTATAGAAAAGTGCTTATTTCATACAGTTTAATGGATGCAGACCAGACACAGAAGTGATGGGAGTGGAAGAGACCAGAAAAGTTGAAATTAGGTGAGTCTGTTTTTATGGGCATGGTTTTATATCAAGTAAATGCAAATATATTGAACTTTATCACCCAGTTTTCAAGGATTAAGTCTATGTAACGTGAGACACTAAGTTACTTCCTGTCCACTGCCCCCCTGCCCCCCTGCCTTTTGATCTGAGAGTTGCTGCATAGGCCAAAAGCCAAATGGCTTTTATTTTGAAAATCAAATTTAAAACATAAAACATAATGAGTATTTGTAGAGAAACAGGTTGAATCTATTGGCCTAAATGAAATGTCTGCCCTGTTGGAGAACTGCACCTACTGACGGTCTCATCCTTTTCTCATGCGTCAGCCTCCACTCACTCCCACTCACTCCTGCTGGTTCTGGACCCTGACCACATCCCACCAGAGGAGCTGAGCATCCAGGAAGAGCGTCCCAAGGTTGTTCTTCTTCAAACACCAGTCCAAACTTTGTAATTTCTAACAATATGAAGAAATTCAATTTGTTATTTCTTTTTTAAGACAATTCTATATGAAGCTGAATTTTCCAGTAACTTTCTTGGGATAAAGATAGTCTTAAAGAATTTCAAGTCAAATCAATTTTAGATGCAAAATATGGGTTATGGCTATCATCAATAATATTTTTTGATGAAAAAATTATTTTATACTTTGAAATAAGGGTATGTAGCAAGAGTCTAAAGAAAAAAAAAACCCTTGAAATTATTACTCTTTTGATATTTTTGTAACACAAAGCCAACTTGCTTCTTGATGTTAGTTCTTCGTTAGAACTGGATGTTGGTATGTCCTTCCCAAAGTTCTTCAGAAGCTTTCCACCACAGATAGGAAAAGAAAAATCCTACCATTAGTTTAACAGATGCTTTGGCATTATTAAAAATTTGGTACTAACTCTGCTCCTCATCTTTCTCATACAGAAAAGTGAATTTGTTTTATTGGAAACCATAACATTTCATTTTAATTGTGTGGTATATACTATTATTATTCAGAAAAAAAGAGATAAAACATTCAGGAAAAGTATAGAAAAGTGCTTATTTCATACAGTTTAATGGATGCAGACCAGACACAGAAGTGATGGGAGTGGAAGAGACCAGAAAAGTTGAAATTAGGTGAGTCTGTTTTTATGGGCATGGTTTTATATCAAGTAAATGCAAATATATTGAACTTTATCACCCAGTTTTCAAGGATTAAGTCTATGTAACGTGAGACACTAAGTTACTTCCTGTCCACTGCCCCCCTGCCCCCCTGCCTTTTGATCTGAGAGTTGCTGCATAGGCCAAAAGCCAAATGGCTTTTATTTTGAAAATCAAATTTAAAACATAAAACATAATGAGTATTTGTAGAGAAACAGGTTGAATCTATTGGCCTAAATGAAATGTCTGCCCTGTTGGAGAACTGCACCTACTGACGGTCTCATCCTTTTCTCATGCGTCAGCCTCCACTCACTCCCACTCACTCCTGCTGGTTCTGGACCCTGACCACATCCCACCAGAGGAGCTGAGCATCCAGGAAGAGCGTCCCAAGGTTGTTCTTCTTCAAACACCAGTCCAAACTTTGTAATTTCTAACAATATGAAGAAATTCAATTTGTTATTTCTTTTTTAAGACAATTCTATATGAAGCTGAATTTTCCAGTGACCTTCTTGGGAGAAAGATAGTCTAAAAGAATTTTTATGACATAGATTAAATCCAATTTTACCTTTAAAAGTGTTTACTAAAACCTCTTGTTTCGAGGCCATTCAATAATTGAGCATCATTGGCAACTCTTACAAAATTATATGTATAGGATCATCTGTGTTTTCTGAATCCAACCATTCTCTCCCTCCCAGTATCAGTCACTCTGCTGATCTAAATAAACACACTAAGTTCAGGGTCTCTTTTCCATGAAAGAGAACCTTCATCTCAAGAGAGTGTAACATACTCACAGAGCATAAAATGGTTTTCTGCACATCTGTCCACTACAGGATCTTACTAAAAAAAACTCCCAGCATTTCCTGAGAGCACACCAATACCCGCTTCTCTGCAACTAACCCATTCAAGTTCTCCTTACTGATCTCAGCTCCCGAGATTAGCCGTTTCAATCTACAGTAAAGATACGAGGCGTGTACCTCACGCAAGTACAAAGCTCAGGGGCATGCTTTTAAATATGTATGGGTATACTTTGTGGAGAAGTGGTCTGAGTGACCTGGAGTCCAAAAGTGCTGCTGTGTTCCTCACTTTTAGAAACACTAAATTGAGGAGATGACTGTTCTGCATTTTCACAAACATTTCTAATTTCTGACCACCATAACTCATACTTACAACCATGACTGTCTCTTTTAAGCTGCATTCAGGCTGTGATGGAGAAAAAATAAATTTTTCACTAATGGAATCAGAGTAAGATGCATCTTCAGACCTTAGAAACCTTTTAGTTTCTACAGAGCCTGAATACTGCAGACCAGAAAAGAGACTGTCATATACATGACTGGGAAGGACAATATAGCTGTAACTTGCTCTGGACCCAGCCAATACTGTCCCTAATTTACCTAGGATATGCCTTAAAGTTAAACATAACTCTTAAATCATATGTATCATGTAGATTTTTCATTTCCTGTGATCAGGTATATCTCATGCCAGGTTTTACTTGTCATTTATGAATGATGAAGACAAGATTTCTTTATATGCCCAACAGTTTTATCTTTATATTTATTATCAAATCAGTTAAAAACTCAACTTTTGTGGATTCTTCCCTGAAGAAATGCTTTTCCTGTATAGCAGAGCATTTTCAAGCTACATATATGAGAAATTCGGGCCAATCTAAAAGTCAGTAACATAGTACTTGTGGTAGCGTTGAGTGTTCACTTAGAACCTACACACCAAGTCTTTTTACCTGGTCACAGCTTTGCTGCATTAAAGTGTGTAGCCAAATTTTGCTGAAAATACCACACCCTGGAAGCAAGAAGGGTCAGTCACTCTGTATCTAAATAAATACACTAGTTCAGGGTCTCTTTTCCATGAAAGAGAACCTTCATCTCAAGAGAGTGTAACATACTCACAGAGCATAAAATGGTTTTCTGCACATCTGTCCACTACAGGATCTTACTAAAAAAAACTCCCAGCATTTCCTGAGAGCACACCAATACCCGCTTCTCTGCAACTAACCCATTCAAGTTCTCCTTACTGATCTCAGCTCCCGAGATTAGCCGTTTCAATCTACAGTAAAGATACGAGGCGTGTACCTCACGCAAGTACAAAGCTCAGGGGCATGCTTTTAAATATGTATGGGTATACTTTGTGGAGAAGTGGTCTGAGTGACCTGGAGTCCAAAAGTGCTGCTGTGTTCCTCACTTTTAGAAACACTAAATTGAGGAGATGACTGTTCTGCATTTTCACAAACATTTCTAATTTCTGACCACCATAACTCATACTTACAACCATGACTGTCTCTTTTAAGCTGCATTCAGGCTGTGATGGAGAAAAAATAAATTTTTCACTAATGAAATTAGAGTAAAATGCATCTTCAGACCTTAGAAACCTTTTAGTTTCTACAGAGCCTGAATACTGCAGACCAGAAAAGAGACTGTCATATACATGACTGGGAAGGACAATATAGCTGTAACTTGCTCTGGACCCAGCCAATACTGTCCCTAATTTACCTAGGATATGCCTTAAAGTTAAACATAACTCTTAAATCATATGTATCATGTAGATTTTTCATTTCCTGTGATCAGGTATATCTCATGCCAGGTTTTACTTGTCATTTATGAATGATGAAGACAAGATTTCTTTATATGCCCAACAGTTTTATCTTTATATTTATTATCAAATCAGTTAAAAACTCAACTTTTGTGGATTCTTCCCTGAAGAAATGCTTTTCCTGTATAGCAGAGCATTTTCAAGCTACATATATGAGAAATTCGGGCCAATCTAAAAGTCAGTAACATAGTACTTGTGGTAGCGTTGAGTGTTCACTTAGAACCTACACACCAAGTCTTTTTACCTGGTCACAGCTTTGCTGCATTAAAGTGTGTAGCCAAATTTTTGTTTCTCTGCAAAATACCACACCCTGGAAGCAAAAGAAGGGTCACTGATGACCCTATTTTGCACTGATGGATACTTGCCACAACAGGGCATTCTTTATTAAAAGGGCTACAGTCCAAAACAAACAAAACCTCATTTTTGACCACTTCTGTCTTGGCTTCCAATAACTGAAAACTTTCTATGATTTCCTTTGCAGCCTTGAAGAGTTCTAACTGGTCTCCAACCATTACACTTATCACTGTACCAAATCAGTGCTCTCAAAATACAAAGCATTTTGAATTATCTTTATGATCTTGTGACTCTGAAGTTT
Organism: Tragulus kanchil; assembly: GCA_022376925.1. Lineage (NCBI taxonomy): Eukaryota > Metazoa > Chordata > Mammalia > Artiodactyla > Tragulidae > Tragulus > Tragulus kanchil. The sequence goes on along the minus strand of JAIOJX010000032.1, from coordinate 217,603,705 downwards.
TCTGAAAGTTTATATACATATATATATATGAAATCTTATCCTCAATTTCTATAAAAAGGCAAAATGTGAATGACTTGAGATAAGCATAATAGGATATAAATTCACATTGCAATATTTACTATTAGACTTCAGAACACCATCACATTTAAAAATATTCAGAAAGATGTCTGTAAATAAGAAAGAACCAGATAGTGAACACACTGTAATGTGAAATTCATAATTTTCTGATGAAGCCCCTTTCAAGTTGCCCAAAATTTAAGAAGTGTGTAATCTGTACATGTTTTTTTCCCTCAAATTTGCCTGTAGGAAACCTTCAGATTCATACAGTTTAACAGTACCTACCGCCACATTGTACACTCATATCCAGAGAAACAAAAATAAAAATTCAGGCTAAATGACCCCTTCTCAAATTCCTTGTTGACTTACCTTTTACTGTAGAAATAGCTTTCTATCATTATGGGGATAAAACACCATAGAAGATAGAGAAAAGTGTTGAGATAATAGGAAAACGGCCTAGCTATTCATATCTCTGGGGAAAAAAAGACTTTGTCTTTTGAAATAAAATATCTGGTAATCTTTGAAGACTAGCCATTAGGGCATTTCCACTCCTCTTTTACAATTTCTTCCAGTTACAAGTTAGCAATTCCAGGATGTAAACTTGGTCTAGTTCTTTTTAGATCAAAAGAGAATCTTTCCTACTTTTTCAAAATGTCTTTTACCTGGTCACAGCTTTGCTGCATTAAAGTGTGTAGCCAAATTTTTGTTTCTCTGCAAAATACCACACCCTGGAAGCAAAAGAAGGGTCACTGATGACCCTATTTTGCACTGATGGATACTTGCCACAACAGGGCATTCTTTATTAAAAGGGCTACAGTCCAAAACAAACAAAACCTCATTTTTGACCACTTCTGTCTTGGCTTCCAATAACTGAAAACTTTCTATGATTTCCTTTGCAGCCTTGAAGAGCTCTAACTGGTCTCCAACCATTACACTTATCACTGTACCAAATCAGTGCTCTCAAAATACAAAGCATTTTGAATTATCTTTATGATCTTGTGACTCTGAAGTTTTCTGAAAGTTTATATACATATATATATATGAAATCTTATCCTCAATTTCTATAAAAAGGCAAAATGTGAATGACTTGAGATAAGCATAATAGGATATAAATTCACATTGCAATATTTACTATTAGACTTCAGAACACCATCACATTTAAAAATATTCAGAAAGATGTCTGTAAATAAGAAAGAACCAGATAGTGAACACACTGTAATGTGAAATTCATAATTTTCTGATGAAGCCCCTTTCAAGTTGCCCAAAATTTAAGAAGTGTGTAATCTGTACATGTTTTTTTCCCTCAAATTTGCCTGTAGGAAACCTTCAGATTCATACAGTTTAACAGTACCTACCGCCACATTGTACACTCATATCCAGAGAAACAAAAATAAAAATTCAGGCTAAATGACCCCTTCTCAAATTCCTTGTTGACTTACCTTTTACTGTAGAAATAGCTTTCTATCATTATGGGGATAAAACACCATAGAAGATAGAGAAAAGTGTTGAGATAATAGGAAAACGGCCTAGCTATTCATATCTCTGGGGAAAAAAAGACTTTGTCTTTTGAAATAAAATATCTGGTAATCTTTGAAGACTAGCCATTAGGGCATTTCCACTCCTCTTTTACAATTTCTTCCAGTTACAAGTTAGCAATTCCAGGATGTAAACTTGGTCTAGTTCTTTTTAGATCAAAAGAGAATCTTTCCTACTTTTTTCAAAATGTCCTTTCTTAAATGATGTTTTGTTTTAATGTTGTCAATGAAACATCTTAAATTTCTTATAACTCTGCTCATATAAAAACCAAATTTAGACCAGTTTATATCAGTCCTAACAAAGTAGTTGTACATTGACTAAAAAGTCTTCAATGTTTTGAGTTAACTAAGCCAGTTTTTAAAATTGTATTATGTAGGAACTTGAGCTAGAAAATAATTAGCAAGACAAAACATAGGAGCATGTATACAATGCACGTGCACATTCACACACATAGAGCAGCATATTTGAATGTACCATTCAGGTAAGGAGAGGGGAATGTGAAATTGTTTTGCTTGAATTATTCAGATAGTCACCTACCCTCTACCACTTAGGGTTTTGGGGGGAGTTTTTTGCATTTGTAAACACAGGGGTTTCCCAGGCCAGTGGGCTGCTCTATGATGTGAGGGTGATAGTGGTTTCTGCAGGGAAGGATGGTCCTTTATAGCTGCTGAACAGTTTAAACTGTACAGGTTGGAAAGGACAATGACGATTGATGGCCAATAATGAAATCCCCCCGCCCCTGATGGAGAAGGTGGTTGCTATGTTTTCTTTTCTACAGGTTTGAGATTCATTATTTTTCCCAATAACCACGTTTCACAAAAAGTATCAAAATTTCCATTTTTCATAAAAAGCAGAACTCACTGCTTTTTTTTGCTTTTTTTTTTAGAACTCACTGTGAGTGCTTTGATTGGGTTTTGTTTATTACAGCAGGTTTTGTTTTCAAGTGCTATTTGTTTATAAGAGGAAGGATTGGGGTGTCATCTTTGTCCACTGATATGTGACAGCCCCGCAATACACACAGCAGCATTTGAGTCACTGATGAGATCAGAACACCTCATCCTCTTAACGAGCTGTGGCAGTTCCCATCAGCCCATCTACCCATCAGCTCACCTGCCCCATTTATTGAGTTCATGCACTGGTTAGAGCCAGGATAGAAGCTACAGAGGGCTTAGATAAAAACTGAAGATAGAGAAAAGTGTTGAGATAATAGGAAAACGGCCTAGCTATTCATATCTCTGGGGAAAAAAAGACTTTGTCTTTTGAAATAAAATATCTGGTAATCTTTGAAGACTAGCCATTAGGGCATTTCCACTCCTCTTTTACAATTTCTTCCAGTTACAAGTTAGCAATTCCAGGATGTAAACTTGGTCTAGTTCTTTTTAGATCAAAAGAGAATCTTTCCTACTTTTTTCAAAATGTCCTTTCTTAAATGATGTTTTGTTTTAATGTTGTCAATGAAACATCTTAAATTTCTTATAACTCTGCTCATATAAAAACCAAATTTAGACCAGTTTATATCAGTCCTAACAAAGTAGTTGTACATTGACTAAAAAGTCTTCAATGTTTTGAGTTAACTAAGCCAGTTTTTAAAATTGTATTATGTAGGAACTTGAGCTAGAAAATAATTAGCAAGACAAAACATAGGAGCATGTATACAATGCACGTGCACATTCACACACATAGAGCAGCATATTTGAATGTACCATTCAGGTAAGGAGAGGGGAATGTGAAATTGTTTTGCTTGAATTATTCAGATAGTCACCTACCCTCTACCACTTAGGGTTTTGGGGGGAGTTTTTTGCATTTGTAAACACAGGGGTTTCCCAGGCCAGTGGGCTGCTCTATGATGTGAGGGTGATAGTGGTTTCTGCAGGGAAGGATGGTCCTTTATAGCTGCTGAACAGTTTAAACTGTACAGGTTGGAAAGGACAATGACGATTGATGGCCAATAATGAAATCCCCCCGCCCCTGATGGAGAAGGTGGTTGCTATGTTTTCTTTTCTAGAGGTTTGAGATTCATTATTTTTCCCAATAACCACGTTTCACAAAAAGTATCAAAATTTCCATTTTTCATAAAAAGCAGAACTCACTGCTTTTTTTTGCTTTTTTTTTTTAGAACTCACTGTGAGTGCTTTGATTGGGTTTTGTTTATTACAGCAGGTTTTGTTTTCAAGTGCTATTTGTTTATAAGAGGAAGGATTGGGGTGTCATCTTTGTCCACTGATATGTGACAGCCCCGCAATACACACAGCAGCATTTGAGTCACTGATGAGATCAGAACACCTCATCCTCTTAACGAGCTGTGGCAGTTCCCATCAGCCCATCTACCCATCAGCTCACCTGCCCCATTTATTGAGTTCATGCACTGGTTAGAGCCAGGATAGAAGCTACAGAGGGCTTAGAGAACAAAGAAAGGCTTCATTCTGAAGTGACTTTCAATGTAATTAAATGAAAGCATTGATAAAGGTCACATAATTTGCTGATCAAATTTTTAAGTTGGCAGCAGAATATGATAGGATTTCAGAATAAGCTATGCTGCATCATCATTATCATCATCACTGTTCTCACCATCATCACTGTCACTATTTATCATCATCATTATCGTTATATTTTTCAGGTTCCACATTAGTGCTGGGCTTCCAAGGTGGCGCTAGTGGTTAGGAACCCGCCTGCCAATGCAGGAGACGCAAGAGATATGGGTTCAGCCCCCGGGTCAGGAAAGTTCCCTGGAGAAGGAAACGGCAACACACACCAGTATTCTTGCCTGGAAAATCCCATGGACAAAGGAGCCTAGCAGGCTACTGTCCATAGGTCGCAAAGAATCAGATATGACTGAACATACATCCATGGACCCTAGTGCTTAACTGTTCACACAACACAAAAGTTTAATGTCTTCTCCAAGCTAAAGCAAAATTAGAACTTAAGGAGAACATGGAAAAGTTTTATTTCAGTTTAAATACACAGATCTTAGTTCAAATATTTGCTTTCCTAAAACATTTCTAGAACTGTTCTTTGTCCCAGAGCTCCTGTGTGTCTACCCTGCCTCAACCAGAATTTGAAATTGTTTCTTAGGAGAATATTCCACCTAATTATTTTTTGATTGCTTGGTTTTTCTTCTTTTGGGTTTGTTGTCTTTATTGTGCTTTGATGTTTTTTTAATTCCCTTTTTATGAAATTATCCATTTAAATTGCCTAGGAACTATCTTTTTTCCCTAAAATGAATGCTTCTGTGTACACTTCAGATTTTGTTCACTCCCCAAAGGACAATCAATATGCTTCTTATTATATAATTGGGGTCTAGCCTTTGAGTCTTTCTAATATATCTTGAGATTTTTACTTTTGGATAGAAATAGACCCAGGTAAAATATATTAATGAAATTTACAATATTGATTATTATTACATTAGCTGTTTAGAGCAATTCTATGAAAACATTTAAAGAGAAATGTACGATCATTCTTGACCTTCAAAATGACTAATTTTGTGATAGTGAACAATGTTTACATGCATATGTTTGTGCAACTACATGACATATTTTTCTTTATAAGCAGCTCTGGGATTAAGTGAGAGATTCATTCCTCATGAATGCATTCTCTGTAGAAGGTTCTCAAAGAGCAACTGTTTTCAGGGACTTGACTGGTGTAGTCTTGTGAGAAGTAAGGGGCCACCTTGTGCTTACATGCAGTGATGTGTGTGTTTATATCCGTATGTACAGTGGTAGAACTGGAACAGCTTATTAGTGTTTATATTACTCTACCTACCACCCTAAACATAGGTGAAACGAGGAGAAAGGAAACGGCAACCCACACCAGTATTATTGCCTGGAAAATCCCATGGACAAAGGAGCCTAGCAGGCTACTGTCCATAGGTCGCAAAGAATCAGATATGACTGAACATACATCCATGGACCCTAGTGCTTAACTGTTCACACAACACAAAAGTTTAATGTCTTCTCCAAGCTAAAGCAAAATTAGAACTTAAGGAGAACATGGAAAAGTTTTATTTCAGTTTAAATACACAGATCTTAGTTCAAATATTTGCTTTCCTAAAACATTTCTAGAACTGTTCTTTGTCCCAGAGCTCCTGTGTGTCTACCCTGCCTCAACCAGAATTTGAAATTGTTTCTTAGGAGAATATTCCACCTAATTATTTTTTGATTGCTTGGTTTTTCTTCTTTTGGGTTTGTTGTCTTTATTGTGCTTTGACGTTTTTTTAATTCCTTTTCATGAAATTATCCATTTAAATTGCCTAGGAACTATCTTTTTTCCCTAAAATGAATGCTTCTGTGTACACTTCAGATTTTGTTCACTCCCCAAAGGACAATCAATATGCTTCTTATTATATAATTGGGGTCTAGCCTTTGAGTCTTTCTAATATATCTTGAGATTTTTACTTTTGGATAGAAATAGACCCAGGTAAAATATATTAATGAAATTTACAATATTGATTATTATTACATTAGCTGTTTAGAGCAATTCTATGAAAACATTTAAAGAGAAATGTACGATCATTCTTGACCTTCAAAATGACTAATTTTGTGATAGTGAACAATGTTTACATGCATATGTTTGTGCAACTACATGACATATTTTTCTTTATAAGCAGCTCTGGGATTAAGTGAGAGATTCATTCCTCATGAATGGATTCTCTGTAGAAGGTTCTCAAAGAGCAACTGTTTTCAGGGACTGGACCGGGGTAGTCTTGTGAGAAGTAAGGGGCCACCTTGTGCTTACATGCAGTGATGTGTGTGTTTATATCCGTATGTACAGTGGTAGAACTGGAACAGCTTATTAGTGTTTATATTACTCTACCTACCACCCTAAACATAGGTGAAACAAGGAGAAAGGAGCTTGGTTGCCTAATGATAGCATATTGGCTTCTTAAGCCTTTTGTTATGGAAAAAAAGAAACACAAATTAACTGTCTTTTTATTTCCCAGAAATATGGGACCGCATTCTTTCTTTAAAAAGAAAGCCAAGCATAAATCACTGATCAGAAGTTGTTTTTGAAGTCCAAATGAGTCAGCCTTCTGCTGAAAGCAGCAGATCATCATGTTTTCACTAGGGCACATCTGAGTGATTCCTTGGTCATTTGTGCACAGTGGTCTATTTTAATTGATAAGCCAAAAGTAGTTCTTCAAGATACAGGTGGCAAATAGCCCCTGAACACTTGTTTAGGACACAACTTTCATGTATAATGTGAGAAAGCACCAGGTCTAGTGTAAACTATGCCACATGTAAGAGTCAACCATAGTGCGCAGTCCTTTCTTTTTGAAACTTGTGTGTAGAGGAATCCCATCAGGGGCCCTAGGAGATGCCCTAGGCAGAAAGGGAGAGAAGAGGTGCATATATGCTCTCTGCTTGGATGGAATCCTTCCTGCCTGTGAATTCATCTGCTCCAAGTGGGAAGGAGAAAGGGATTCAAAACCTGAGGGGCTTCTTGGAATCTGCATTGAGCCCTCAGTGTAGAGGCTCAGTGTAGAGACCTGACCCTAAGAGGAGACCTGCCCTGGCCAAATGTATGCTCCGGTCCCTTTCCAGACATGTGGGCTGAGGGCCAGGCCAGAGCCCCTGCCTTCATCACGTGGCACCCAACAGCCCCTGCTCTACCGTCCTCCCATGAGGGCCTGAAGGCTCTGGCTCTGGATCCAAGGTCCCTCCTCCCTCTCTGTCAAGGATGTGACTCCCTACTAGTTGTCCAGCTCATGGTGTCCTAGGGAAAAGTGGGCACACTCGTCGTCGCGACGTGCCTGAGACGTGGAATGTTTCATTAACTCTGTAGAAGGTTCTCAAAGAGCAACTGTTTTCAGGGACTGGACCGGGTAGTCTTGTGAAGTAAGGGGCCACCTTGTGCTTACATGCAGTGATGTGTGTGTTTATATCCGTATGTACAGTGGTAGAACTGGAACAGCTTATTAGTGTTTATATTACTCTACCTACCACCCTAAACATAGGTGAAACAAGGAGAAAGGAGCTTGGTTGCCTAATGATAGCATATTGGCTTCTTAAGCCTTTTGTTATGGAAAAAAAGAAACACAAATTAACTGTCTTTTTATTTCCCAGAAATATGGGACCGCATTCTTTTTTTAAAAAAGAAAGCCAAGCATAAATCACTGATCAGAAGTTGTTTTTGAAGTCCAAATGAGTCAGCCTTCTGCTGAAAGCAGCAGATCATCATGTTTTCACTAGGGCACATCTGAGTGATTCCTTGGTCATTTGTGCACAGTGGTCTATTTTAATTGATAAGCCAAAAGTAGTTCTTCAAGATACAGGTGGCAAATAGCCCCTGAACACTTGTTTAGGACACAACTTTCATGTATAATGTGAGAAAGCACCAGGTCTAGTGTAAACTATGCCACATGTAAGAGTCAACCATAGTGCACAGTCCTTTCTTTTTGAAACTTGTGTGTAGAGGAATCCCATCAGGGGCCCTAGGAGATGCCCTAGGCAGAAAGGGAGAGAAGAGGTGCATATATGCTCTCTGCTTGGATGGAATCCTTCCTGCCTGTGAATTCATCTGCTCCAAGTGGGAAGGAGAAAGGGATTCAAAACCTGAGGGGCTTCTTGGAATCTGCATTGAGCCCTCAGTGTAGAGGCTCAGTGTAGAGACCTGACCCTAAGAGGAGACCTGCCCTGGCCAAATGTATGCTCCGGTCCCTTTCCAGACATGTGGGCTGAGGGCCAGGCCAGAGCCCCTGCCTTCATCACGTGGCACCCAACAGCCCCTGCTCTACCGTCCTCCCATGAGGGCCTGAAGGCTCTGGCTCTGGATCCAAGGTCCCTCCTCCCCCTCTCTGTCAAGGATGTGACTCCCTACTAGTTGTCCAGCTCATGGTGTCCTAGGGAAAAGTGGGCACACTCGTGTCCGACGTGCCTTGGCGATACGGGTGGCGCTGAGACGTGGGAGGCGCTCCACCTCGCTTCGCCAGTCTGGTCCCCACTGTGCCCTGCTCGGGGTGGACTAAGCCGCCCTCTGTATTTGTATTTGGATTCCTACGTTTGTACTTCTAATACAAATAAATGCACATGTTGTCAGAAATATTTGAGCCAGAAGTAGATATCTTTCTGGTTTTGAATGGCCAAACAGGAAGCTGGGGAAAGGCATGGGCTTTCAGGTCCACATGCGGGGTAGTCCCTGCCCACCGGGGTAGGGGTGACATCAAGAACCCCTCCCAGAGGCTCCCCGGCCCCATGCTAGGCCTACCCAGAGGCAGATCCTGCAACTGTTAAGAAAGAGGGGGGTGCTTCCCTTGTGGCTCAGTGGATAAGAACCCATCTTTCAATGCAGGAGACGGGTTTGATCCCTGAACCAGGAAGATCCCATATACTGCAGAACAGCTAAACCCACACATCAACAAAGACCCAGCACAGCCAAAAATAAATAAATAAAAGTTTAAAAAAAAAAAAAGAGGGGGAAGGTTACAAGTGACCTATGTTCAAGGTGTGCACCTCCCTCCTCCACGCCTGATGGAGCCCAGAAACAGAGACGCTTTAGCCCATACATCACACCCAGCCCTGCCCATGGAGAGCCTGAAACCCCACCCTAGCCAAGCCGGGAGGCAGGTGCCAGTCTCCAGGGCCTCTGTGGACTTGACCTGCAGTTCAGATGTGGATTCAGTAATATGAACAGGGGGTTCTTGGGTGCCTAAGTGGGAAGGAGAAAGGGATTCAAAACCTGAGGGGCTTCTTGGAATCTGCATTGAGCCCTCAGTGTAGAGGCTCAGTGTAGAGACCTGACCCTAAGAGGAGACCTGCCCTGGCCAAATGTATGCTCCGGTCCCTTTCCAGACATGTGGGCTGAGGGCCAGGCCAGAGCCCCTGCCTTCATCACGTGGCACCCAACAGCCCCTGCTCTACCGTCCTCCCATGAGGGCCTGAAGGCTCTGGCTCTGGATCCAAGGTCCCTCCTCCCCCTCTCTGTCAAGGATGTGACTCCCTACTAGTTGTCCAGCTCATGGTGTCCTAGGGAAAAGTGGGCACACTCGTGTCCGACGTGCCTTGGCGATACGGGTGGCGCTGAGACGTGGGAGGCGCTCCACCTCGCTTCGCCAGTCTGGTCCCCACTGTGCCCTGCTCGGGGTGGACTAAGCCGCCCTCTGTATTTGTATTTGGATTCCTACGTTTGTACTTCTAATACAAATAAATGCACATGTTGTCAGAAATATTTGAGCCAGAAGTAGATATCTTTCTGGTTTTGAATGGCCAAACAGGAAGCTGGGGAAAGGCATGGGCTTTCAGGTCCACATGTGGGGTGGTCCCTGCCCACCGGGGTAGGGGTGACATCAAGAATCCCTCCCAGAGGCTCCCCGGCCCCATGCTAGGCCTACCCAGAGGCAGATCCTGCAACTGTTAAGAAAGAGGGGGGTGCTTCCCTTGTGGCTCAGTGGATAAGAACCCATCTTTCAGTGCAGGAGACAGGTTTGATCCCTGAACCAGGAAGATCCCATATACTGCAGAACAGCTAAACCCACACATCAACAAAGACCCAGCACAGCCAAAAATAAATAAATAAAAGTTTAAAAAAAAAAAAAGAGGGGGAAGGTTACAAGTGACCTATGTTCAAGGTGTGCACCTCCCTCCTCCACGCCTGATGGAGCCCAGAAACAGAGACGCTTTAGCCCATACATCACACCCAGCCCTGCCCATGGAGAGCCTGAAACCCCACCCTAGCCAAGCCGGGAGGCAGGTGCCAGTCTCCAGGGCCTCTGTGGACTTGACCTGCAGTTCAGATGTGGATTCAGTAATATGAACAGGGTTCTGGGTTTCCGCCCCACACGCCTACACTATCCATGAATGTGGAAGGGAGAGCTGACTGCTCCCAAAATCTGACTAGCTGCTTTGTCAGAAAGGGCTACAGCCCCAAACTGAAGTAAATGGCTAGCTTAGCAAACATGACCACACACCAATGGCTGCTGCCACCACTGAGGGCAGGTTTTACACCCCACTTTGGTCAATTTGAATGAAGCACGTTTTACTGAAAACAACATCAGGTCTCCTGGCTTATCTGTTACAACTTCAGCAAGGCAGCCCAGCCTGCTCCTAGGAGGGCGCCGCACTGGAGGGATGGGACAGGGCAGCTACAGGACATTTTCTATTTCGGCTCCAAGGTTTAACACGGGCTTCTGAACTTGACAGTACATTTTCAGACATCAATTAGATGGGTCAGAAGTATCTATTTTGGTATTTTCAGCAATTACTTCTTAGATTTGAATGACAGTGTGCATTTCGTGTTCATTAATCCCTCCCTCTTACCAGAATTGTCAGGTTGTCCGTGGGCTGTGACCATCAGTGCAGGCCCCCTTTACAGATAAATTACAACAGCAGCTGTCTTTTATGGAGGACTGTATGCTAAGAACTATGCACATGCTGAATGACTCAGTCCTTCTAGTACTCTCTGAAGAAGGTACCGTTGTTACCACGTTTTTACTGATAAGAAAGCTGAGGTTTTTCACAATGCTAATGACCTAGGAAAATGCAAAAAAAGGTTTCAAATGCTGGAAATATAGCTTTAAGTTCTTCAGGACATCTATGCTTAAATGCTACATTCTGCAGTTAGTGTCTTGGAAACTGGGACATTATGGAGTGAATGTCGGAGACAATTTTATTTTACTGTGGTCAAAATTTACTTTTAAATTAATTTAAACATGCTTTTGTCTGGAAAAAAATTTTTTTTCAAAAGGATATGAGAAGGCTTCCCTGGTGGTCCAGTGCGTAAGGACACTGCCTTGCAGTGCAAGGGGCGCCAGTTCGATCCCCGGCCTGGGGAGATTCCACATGCTGCGGAGTAGCTGGACCGATGTGTCCAACTACTGAGCAGGAGCTCTGGAGCGCATGCTCCCAGAGGACTTGACCTGCAGTTCAGATGTGGATTCAGTAATATGAACAGGGTTCTGGGTTTCCGCCCCACACGCCTACACTATCCATGAATGTGGAAGGGAGAGCTGACTGCTCCCAAAATTTGACTAGCTGCTTTGTCAGAAAGGGCTACAGCCCCAAACTGAAGTAAATGGCTAGCTTAGCAAACATGACCACACACCAATGGCTGCTGCCACCACTGAGGGCAGGTTTTACACCCCACTTTGGTCAATTTGAATGAAGCACGTTTTACTGAAAACAACATCAGGTCTCCTGGCTTATCTGTTACAACTTCAGCAAGGCAGCCCAGCCTGCTCCTAGGAGGGCGCCGCACTGGAGGGATGGGACAGGGCAGCTACAGGACATTTTCTATTTCGGCTCCAAGGTTTAACACGGGCTTCTGAACTTGACAGTACATTTTCAGACATCAATTAGATGGGTCAGAAGTATCTATTTTGGTATTTTCAGCAATTACTTCTTAGATTTGAATGACAGTGTGCATTTCGTGTTCATTAATCCCTCCCTCTTACCAGAATTGTCAGGTTGTCCGTGGGCTGTGACCATCAGTGCAGGCCCCTTCACAGATAAATTACAACAGCAGCTGTCTTTTATGGAGGACTGTATGCTAAGAACTATGCACATGCTGAATGACTCAGTCCTTCTAGTACTCTCTGAAGAAGGTACCGTTGTTACCACGTTTTTACTGATAAGAAAGCTGAGGTTTTTCACAATGCTAATGACCTAGGAAAATGCAAAAAAAGGTTTCAAATGCTGGAAATATAGCTTTAAGTTCTTCAGGACATCTATGCTTAAATGCTACATTCTGCAGTTAGTGTCTTGGAAACTGGGACATTATGGAGTGAATGTCGGGAGACAATTTTATTTTTACTGTGGTCAAAATTTACTTTTAAATTAATTTAAACATGCTTTTGTCTGGAAAAAAATTTTTTTTCAAAAGGATATGAGAAGGCTTCCCTGGTGGTCCAGTGCGTAAGGACACTGCCTTGCAGTGCAAGGGGCGCCAGTTCGATCCCCGGCCTGGGGAGATTCCACATGCTGCGGAGTAGCTGGACCGATGTGTCCAACTACTGAGCAGGAGCTCTGGAGCGCATGCTCCCAGAGTCGGTGCTCAGCAGCAAGAGAGGCCACTGCAATGGGAGGCCCACACAGGCCAAAGAACAAAGATGGATGGAAACATATAAATGAAAGACCAATAGAAGTGGCCAAAAAAAAAAAAAAGGATATGGGAATGTAAATTGGTACAACCACTATGGAGAATAGTATTAGGTTCCTTGAGAAACTAAAAATAGAGCTATTGTATAATCCAGCAATCCCATTCCTGGGCATATATCTAGAAAGAAAAAAAGACGACTATAGGTGGAATCTAAAAAATATATGTGAACTTATGTAAAACAGAAAGACTTATAAACGTAGAGAAGGCACTTATGGTTACCTGGGGGGAAGGGTGGCGTGAGGGGAAAGACTGGGAGTTTGGGATGGACATGTACACACTACTGTATCTACAACAGATAACCAACAAGAGCCTGCTGTGTAGTACAGGGAACTCTGTTCAATATTCTATAATAACCTAAATAGGAAAAGCATTTGAAAAAATAGATTGATTTGTTTATATGTTAAAAAAAATTTTTTTAAGGCATCTAAGGAATGTGCTAAAATGACTGAGTGAGGTCAGCAGTATTTAGTAAGGGTCCACAGAAATCAATGATAGCTATTCTCAGCTGAAAAGTAATATATAAAATGATGACTTAATTTGTAAAGTCAGAACAGATTTTATGACCAGACTCTGAATATACTGGTCACAGAGAGGGAATTCTTAGTAAAGGAGATCCTTCACAAAATCTCGTGATTTGGAACCCTGAGACTTGAAGTGGCATGTTTGCACCTTCTACCCCACACCAGACTGGCTTTTCTTCTCTAAAACCTATTCAGTGATGCCTCCTGGGTCAGTAGTGTCTCAAGGATGCTCTTCTCGTTGTCTCAGGCCTAACACAATGTGACATCCAAGCACAGCCCAGAAGGAGGACCTCAAGTTCTATTCCCCAGGAGGTTGCAGACACACTTGAGAGACTGCAGCATCTTGAATATTTGTAGTTGGCAAGAGTCTGTGAAGCTGGCCTGGGAGCTACTTTAAGGATATTAGAACCAGAGAGGCCCAGCTGTAACACTGGGATGACTGCATTTGTAAATGAAGGATTAAACAAGACCAACATTTGTTTTAGAGCTTAACAGTTTAAAAACTTGAAATCTTTCTCAGCAGCAAGAGAGGCCACTGCAATGGGAGGCCCACACAGGCCAAAGAACAAAGATGGATGGAAACATATAAATGAAAGACCAATAGAAGTGGCCAAAAAAAAAAAAAAGGATATGGGAATGTAAATTGGTACAACCACTATGGAGAATAGTATTAGGTTCCTTGAGAAACTAAAAATAGAGCTATTGTATAATCCAGCAATCCCATTCCTGGGCATATATCTAGAAAGAAAAAAAGACGACTATAGGTGGAATCTAAAAAATATATGTGAACTTATGTAAAACAGAAAGACTTATAAACGTAGAGAAGGCACTTATGGTTACCTGGGGGGAAGGGTGGCGTGAGGGGAAAGACTGGGAGTTTGGGATGGACATGTACACACTACTGTATCTACAACAGATAACCAACAAGAGCCTGCTGTGTAGTACAGGGAACTCTGTTCAATATTCTATAATAACCTAAATAGGAAAAGCATTTGAAAAAATAGATTGATTTGTTTATATGTTAAAAAAAATTTTTTTAAGGCATCTAAGGAATGTGCTAAAATGACTGAGTGAGGTCAGCAGTATTTAGTAAGGGTCCACAGAAATCAATGATAGCTATTCTCAGCTGAAAAGTAATATATAAAATGATGACTTAATTTGTAAAGTCAGAACAGATTTTATGACCAGACTCTGAATATACTGGTCACAGAGAGGGAATTCTTAGTAAAGGAGATCCTTCACAAAATCTCGTGATTTGGAACCCTGAGACTTGAAGTGGCATGTTTGCACCTTCTACCCCACACCAGACTGGCTTTTCTTCTCTAAAACCTATTCAGTGATGCCTCCTGGGTCAGTAGTGTCTCAAGGGATGCTCTTCTCGTTGTCTCAGGCCTAACACAATGTGACATCCAAGCACAGCCCAGAAGGAGGACCTCAAGTTCTATTCCCCAGGGAGGTTGCAGACACACTTGAGAGACTGCAGCATCTTGAATATTTGTAGTTGGCAAGAGTCTGTGAAGCTGGCCTGGGAGCTACTTTAAGGATATTAGAACCAGAGAGGCCCAGCTGTAACACTGGGATGACTGCATTTGTAAATGAAGGGATTAAACAAGACCAACATTTGTTTTAGAGCTTAACAGTGAAACTACTTGCACAAAATGACTTGAAATCTGAATTCACAGTGGCCTTCAGCCAAAGACATTGAAATGCTGGCACTTCCCCGATACACTCGAAAGGAAAAAGTCCAAGTCTTTAAGAAGTGGAAATGTTGGAGTGGGTTCATCATATACAATTAATCCATTTATAATCTTGCCATAAATAGGAACATTCAGGGATAACCCCCTGACTGAGATATTTAGAAAGGCACCGGTGAAGAGTCTCAGCATCCATGGAAGCTCAGCAGAGACCGTAGACAATGGCGGAAGAGGCCACCATGAACTCTAACTCTTGGAGTAGCAGGACCAGGTGGCAGGATTTAACTTACAGAGGCAGTAGGTGCAATGGCCATGATGAGCCCTAGGAATGGAAGGAAAACCAGAGCAATGTGGTCCGCAGCATCTGAAACAATGACCAGTTGATCTGTAGCAATGGCATAGATGCAAAAAAGGTCTGTAGCAATGGCATAGATGCAAAATCTATGAAGGCTGTGCTTGGTATATATAATCTGGGAAGACGGGGGCATAGCAGCACATGCTGACATAAGGGGCTCTTTCAAATTAGCACATAGATTCAGAGTCTCTTTACTGAGCAGATCCCTTTGAAAGGAACCCTACATTATCACCACAGATCCATACTGTAATTAAGTCCTTCCCAAAGAAAAGGAGCTATTCACCAGGGTTACTGTGTCCAGAGGAAAGGAAAACAATCAGAATTTCTGGAGTTATTCCATTCTGGCTAGAGTTTTAAAAATTCCCTGGGGACACAAAATAACATTATGGTCTAAAGTCAGAAGCAGATATGGAGCTCAGGTAATAAGCAGTCTTATTTACCCATGGATCCCAGAAAAGTGACTGGGTTTCATCTCCTTAGAACTGACTCAAATGTGTTTCTTTTTATGACTGAGTAGTTTTTTAAAATTCCATTCAGGAGGTTGCAGACACACTTGAGAGACTGCAGCATCTTGAATATTTGTAGTTGGCAAGAGTCTGTGAAGCTGGCCTGGGAGCTACTTTAAGGATATTAGAACCAGAGAGGCCCAGCTGTAACACTGGGATGACTGCATTTGTAAATGAAGGGATTAAACAAGACCAACATTTGTTTTAGAGCTTAACAGTGAAACTACTTGCACAAAATGACTTGAAATCTGAATTCACAGTGGCCTTCAGCCAAAGACATTGAAATGCTGGCACTTCCCCGATACACTCGAAAGGAAAAAGTCCAAGTCTTTAAGAAGTGGAAATGTTGGAGTGGGTTCATCATATACAATTAATCCATTTATAATCTTGCCATAAATAGGAACATTCAGGGATAACCCCCTGACTGAGATATTTAGAAAGGCACCGGTGAAGAGTCTCAGCATCCATGGAAGCTCAGCAGAGACCGTAGACAATGGCGGAAGAGGCCACCATGAACTCTAACTCTTGGAGTAGCAGGACCAGGTGGCAGGATTTAACTTACAGAGGCAGTAGGTGCAATGGCCATGATGAGCCCTAGGAATGGAAGGAAAACCAGAGCAATGTGGTCCGCAGCATCTGAAACAATGACCAGTTGATCTGTAGCAATGGCATAGATGCAAAAAAGGTCTGTAGCAATGGCATAGATGCAAAATCTATGAAGGCTGTGCTTGGTATATATAATCTGGGAAGACGGGGGCATAGCAGCACATGCTGACATAAGGGGCTCTTTCAAATTAGCACATAGATTCAGAGTCTCTTTACTGAGCAGATCCCTTTGAAAGGAACCCTACATTATCACCACAGATCCATACTGTAATTAAGTCCTTCCCAAAGAAAAGGAGCTATTCACCAGGGTTACTGTGTCCAGAGGAAAGGAAAACAATCAGAATTTCTGGAGTTATTCCATTCTGGCTAGAGTTTTAAAAATTCCCTGGGGACACAAAATAACATTATGGTCTAAAGTCAGAAGCAGATATGGAGCTCAGGTAATAAGCAGTCTTATTTACCCATGGATCCCAGAAAAGTGACTGGGTTTCATCTCCTTAGAACTGACTCAAATGTGTTTCTTTTTATGACTGAGTAGTATTCCATTCATATATGTATCACAACTTCTTTATCCATTCATCTGTCGATGGACCTAGGTTGCTTCCATGTTCAAGCAATTGAAAATAGTGCTGCAATGAACATTGGAGTATATGTGTCTTTTCAATTTTGGTTTCCTCAGGATATTCGCCTAGAAGTAGTATTGTTGGGTTGGGTTGTATGGTAGCTTTACTCCTACTTTTTCTAAGGAGTCTCCATAGTGTCTTCCATAGTGGATGTAACAATTTACATGCCCACCAGCAGTACAAGAGGTCTCCCTTTTCTCCACACCCTCTCCAGCACTTGTTGTTTGTGAACTTTTTGATGCTGACCATTCTGACCACTATGAAGTGATATCTCATTGTAGTTGATATGCATTTCTCTCATAATGGCAGAAAGAAAAGAGGAACTAAATAACCTCTTGATGAAGCTAAAAGAAGAGAGTGAAAAAGCTGGCTTAAAACTCAACATTCAAAACATGAAGATCATGGCATTCGGATCCATCACTTCGTGGCAAATAGATGGTCAAACAATGGAAACAATGACATTTTATTTTCTTGTGTTCCAAAATCACTGCAGATGATGACTGTAGCCACGAAATTAAAAGATGCTTGCTCCTTGGAAGAAAAGTTTTGACAAACCTACACAGCATATTAAAAATCAGAGACACTACTTTGCCAGAAAAGGTACACAAAAAAAAGATTGCATTTTGGGGGGCATGCAGCACATGCTGACATAAGGGGCTCTTTCAAATTAGCACATAGATTCAGAGTCTCTTTACTGAGCAGATCCCTTTGAAAGGAACCCTACATTATCACCACAGATCCATACTGTAATTAAGTCCTTCCCAAAGAAAAGGAGCTATTCACCAGGGTTACTGTGTCCAGAGGAAAGGAAAACAATCAGAATTTCTGGAGTTATTCCATTCTGGCTAGAGTTTTAAAAATTCCCTGGGGACACAAAATAACATTATGGTCTAAAGTCAGAAGCAGATATGGAGCTCAGGTAATAAGCAGTCTTATTTACCCATGGATCCCAGAAAAGTGACTGGGTTTCATCTCCTTAGAACTGACTCAAATGTGTTTCTTTTTATGACTGAGTAGTATTCCATTCATATATGTATCACAACTTCTTTATCCATTCATCTGTCGATGGACCTAGGTTGCTTCCATGTTCAAGCAATTGAAAATAGTGCTGCAATGAACATTGGAGTATATGTGTCTTTTCAATTTTGGTTTCCTCAGGATATTCGCCTAGAAGTAGTATTGTTGGGTTGGGTTGTATGGTAGCTTTACTCCTACTTTTTCTAAGGAGTCTCCATAGTGTCTTCCATAGTGGATGTAACAATTTACATGCCCACCAGCATTACAAGAGGTCTCCCTTTTCTCCACACCCTCTCCAGCACTTGTTGTTTGTGAACTTTTTGATGCTGACCATTCTGACCACTATGAAGTGATATCTCATTGTAGTTGATATGCATTTCTCTCATAATGGCAGAAAGAAAAGAGGAACTAAATAACCTCTTGATGAAGCTAAAAGAAGAGAGTGAAAAAGCTGGCTTAAAACTCAACATTCAAAACATGAAGATCATGGCATTCGGATCCATCACTTCGTGGCAAATAGATGGTCAAACAATGGAAACAATGACATTTTATTTTCTTGTGTTCCAAAATCACTGCAGATGATGACTGTAGCCACGAAATTAAAAGATGCTTGCTCCTTGGAAGAAAAGTTTTGACAAACCTACACAGCATATTAAAAATCAGAGACACTACTTTGCCAGAAAAGGTCCATACAGTCAAAGCTATGGTTTTTCCAGTAGTTGTATATGGATGTAAGAAGGCTGAGCACCAAAGAATCGATGCTTTTGAACTGTGGTATTGAGGAGACTCTTGAGAGTCCCTTGGACTGCAAGATCAAACTAGTCAATGTTAAAGGAAATCAACCCTGAATATTCATTGGAAGGACTGATGCTGAAGTTGAAGCTCCAATGCTTTGGTCACCTGATGTGAAGAGACAACTTATTGAAAAAGACCTTGATGCTGGGAAAGATTTAAGGGAGGTGGAGAAGAGGGTGGCAGAAGACGAGATGGTTGGACGGCATCACTGACTCAATGGACATGAGTCTGAGCAAGCTCCAGGAGATGGTGAAGGACAGGGAAACCTGGCGTGCTGCAGTCCATGGAGCCACAAAGAGTGGGACATGACTGAGCAACTGAACAACAACAACATAATTAGTCATGGCTGAGCATCTTTTAATGTATTACCTATCTGCTTACCCCAGGCATTAAAGGTAAGACTTAACACGGCTGCCACCTTGTGGACATTTTCTGTAACTAAAACTTTATCTCCAGTGTTCCCTGACACCTCAATTCACAAGAGCTGGGGTTCTGCTCATGACAGATGCCCTCAGGAAATGTCCTGGGGCAGGTACTGGAGAAATAAATTCTAAGCGCTACTGGCTTTTCTTTTTTTTTTAATTTTGGCCTTTTTTTATTGATTTTTTAATTTATTTATTTTTCATCCATCTTTACTCTTTGGCCTGTATGGGCCTCCCATTGCAGCGGCCTTTCTCCTTACAGAGCGTCAGCTCCAGGCACATGCACTCCAGAGTGCTGGCTTGTAATTGGATACACCGATCCAGCCACTCCGGGGCATGTGGGATCTTCCCGGGCCAGGGATCAAACTGGTGCTGCTTGCACTGCAAGGTGAACTCTTTACCCGCTGGACCACTAGAGAAGCCCACTACTGGCTTTTAGGAAGCCAACTGTCAAGTGAAAGTATCCTGACACCCTTTAAGGAAAAAATACAACAAAATAAAACCTCCACAACAGGACAAGATGCTAACTAAGGATCCCTAATTACTGCTGGAATGCCAATCGAAAGGACAGTGGAAAATGAGTCCCACCAGTCACAATCACCGTCACGAATCTATGAACAATAAATGCAGAAGATAGCCTGGAGGAAAAAGAATGCCTCTAAGCTGTCTGTGGGAATATACATTGGCAACAGTCAATATAATGGACAGTCTCTGAATGCCTGGGAAAAAAACTCTCAGAGAGATCAAAACTAGGATCTGACATCCTCACATCTTGGCCTATATCCTGAAAAAAACATCAATCAAAATGCGCATGCACCATATTGAACACTGCAACACTGCCTCCAATAGCCGAGACATACAACCGGAGAAGTCTCCAGCAAGTGGTTACAGCTGAGACAAGATGTAATGTGTATATATATTGTAGACTATTTCTCACTCATTAAAAACAGCTACTAAAAGAAAAAAAAAACAGCTACTGAAACTAGGGAATTGTGACACTGGAAGCCACAGGGACGAACCTTGAAGGATCGTATACTGAGAAAACTCAGGCAGAGAGGAGCACTATGGCATATCTGGTACCTTACAGGCAGGGGCTTCCCCGGTGGCTCAGCTGGTAAAGAATCCACCCCCAGTGTGGGAGACCAGGGTTTGTTGCCTGGGTTGGGAAGATCCCCTGGAGAAGGGAATGGCTACCTATTCCCGCATTCTTGCCTGGAGAATTCCATGGACAGAGGAGCCTGGCCCATGGGGTCACAGAGTGAGACAGGACTGAGTGACTTTCACTTTTCCAGGCAGAATAAAAATAGACATACAAGACAACAAATCTACAATCCAAAAAGAGACTCAGAGAATTCAACGGCAAACAAAGGCTCCAGGGGGGAAAAAAAAAGGTGAATGGTCTTGAATGAATTATGAGGTCCTTACCCTTATAAACAAGAAATGTGGGGCTTCCCTGGTAGCTCAGTGGTAAAGAGCTCACCTGCCAATGCAGGAGACACAGGTTCAATCCCTGATCCAGGGAGATCCCACATGCTGTGGAGCAATTAAACCCACGAGCCACAACTATGGAGCCTGTGCTCTAAAGCCTCGGAGTCAGAACTATTGAGTCCATGTGCTGCAACTACTGAAGCCCGTGAGCCCTAGAGCCCAAGTTCCACAACAAGAGAAGTCAACGCAACAGGAAGCCTGCTCACCTCAACTAGAGAGTAGCCCCCAGGGTGGAGCTAAGATGGCGGCATAGAAGGCCGTGCACTCATCTCTCCTGCAAAATCGCCTGAATTGCAACAAGTTCCTGAAAAACCATCGACAGGAGGAGGTTGGATCCCCACATCAAAGAACAAAGGAGAAGCCGCAACAAGACAGCAGGAAGGGCACAATCGCACTTTTAAAAGTCAAACCTCATGCCGGCCAGAGGGGCTGGGTGAGCCATATACGCAAAGCCTGTTGCAAATCAAGACCCAGGAAAGGAGCAGTGACGCCCACAAGACAGTAGCCCCCACTCCCTGCAACTATAGAAGAGCCTGCAGCAGCAATGAAAACCCAGAATAACCAAAAACAAATAAAATGCACTTCTTTTAAAAAAAAAAAAAAAAGAAATGTGAACCTATAATACACCATCCACAAGGAATATTCTTTTCTCTCCTTCCATCATTCCTTCCTTCCTTCCCTGCACAGAGACACAGAAATCTGTAACTCTTAAGAGATAATCCACAATAATTGTCTCCTAACTTTTACTTTGTATACACAGAACACTATAACTGAGGTATATAATTCAGAAGGCCCTGATGGTCAGCTCTCTTCTCATCCTTCTATAGCAAAAATTACAAAAAATATATATAGAGAGAGACATACCCCATAAACATGCAATACTCGAGTCAGGGAGCTGAACACTGACAACAGTCACAACATGGCATATTGGCTGCACTGCACGGCAACATCAGTGCAGTGTGAGAGAGAGAGAGAAGCAGTGCCTACTCACTCACCTCTGACCACACTGACTGGGATGCCATCCTATCCCTGGAACCTGGAAAGGCTTGGATCCCACTGCTGGACTGGGGGTGGTTGACGCAGACTGGCAGAGTGCCCTTGGTCGAATCCTTTTTAAATACCTACTGTCTCCTCCATTCTGGCTCCCGCGTGGCATCAAGTCCTGGAGGAATTTGAAGATAACGTTCAGCTAGTCTTGACCTCTCTTGGTGTAGAGTTCTCAGCTCAAGCTTTGTTCCTGAGAGTGCAGCCTCCTAGACATCTAAGCACCCTCAGCAGTGTGCTGTGGCCCTAGAAAGGAGTAGTCAGGACAGGCTGTTTGTGTGAGGCATTAGAGGGAAAAATTACTGAGACTCAAGCTCAAACCCTTTCATGTTAGCTCAAGTACATCCCATGCCATGCTACTACCCAGGAAGCAAAGTTTCCCTAAGGTTTTGGTTACCCCAGGAACCAAAGGTGGGCCTGAATAGTGCTTTCACCTTCTGGATATTTTCTGCGATTACATTTCTCCGGTGTTTGCATTGTGCTTAGTCACTCAGTCGTATCTGACTCTTTGCAACCCCACAAGACAGTAGCCCCACTCCCTGCAACTATAGAAGAGCCTGAAGCAGCAAAGAAAACCCAAAAAAATCAAAAAACAAAAAAAATGCACTTCTTTTAAAAAAAAAAAAAAAAGAAATGTGAACCTATAATACACCATCCACAAGGAATATTCTTTTCTCTCCTTCCATCATTCCTTCCTTCCTTCCCTGCACAGAGACACAGAAATCTGTAACTCTTAAGAGATAATCCACAATAATTGTCTCCTAACTTTTACTTTGTATACACAGAACACTATAACTGAGGTATATAATTCAGAAGGCCCTGATGGTCAGCTCTCTTCTCATCCTTCTATAGCAAAAATTACAAAAAATATATATAGAGAGAGACATACCCCATAAACATGCAATACTCGAGTCAGGGAGCTGAACACTGACAACAGTCACAACATGGCATATTGGCTGCACTGCACGGCAACATCAGTGCAGTGTGAGAGAGAGAGAGAAGCAGTGCCTACTCACTCACCTCTGACCACACTGACTGGGATGCCATCCTATCCCTGGAACCTGGAAAGGCTTGGATCCCACTGCTGGACTGGGGGTGGTTGACGCAGACTGGCAGAGTGCCCTTGGTCGAATCCTTTTTAAATACCTACTGTCTCCTCCATTCTGGCTCCCGCGTGGCATCAAGTCCTGGAGGAATTTGAAGATAACGTTCAGCTAGTCTTGACCTCTCTTGGTGTAGAGTTCTCAGCTCAAGCTTTGTTCCTGAGAGTGCAGCCTCCTAGACATCTAAGCACCCTCAGCAGTGTGCTGTGGCCCTAGAAAGGAGTAGTCAGGACAGGCTGTTTGTGTGAGGCATTAGAGGGAAAAATTACTGAGACTCAAGCTCAAACCCTTTCATGTTAGCTCAAGTACATCCCATGCCATGCTACTACCCAGGAAGCAAAGTTTCCCTAAGGTTTTGGTTACCCCAGGAACCAAAGGTGGGCCTGAATAGTGCTTTCACCTTCTGGATATTTTCTGCGATTACATTTCTCCGGTGTTTGCATTGTGCTTAGTCACTCAGTCGTATCTGACTCTTTGCAACCCCACAGGGTCCTCTGTTACTGGGATTCTCCAGGTATGACCAGTTTGGGATTATACATATCTGTAAACAACAAAACTCTGTAAAAATAAAAAGTAAAAAGAAAAAGAATACTGTAGTGGGTTGCCACTCCCTCCTCCTGGGGGACCTTCCCAACCCAGGGATTGAACCCAGGTCTCTCACATTGTTGACAGATGCTTTACCAGCTGAGCCACCAGGGAATCCCAGCAATGCTGGAGTGGGCAGCCTATCCCTTCTCCAGGGGGTCTTCCTGACCCAGGAAGCAAATAGGAGTCTCCTGCATTGCAGGAGGATTCTTTACCAGCTGAGCCACCGGGGAAGCCCAGTGCTCACGGGCAATTACAATCACAAAGGCTAGGTTTCTGTTCATGATAGATACCCTCAGAAGTTGTCCTGGGGCAGGTAAGGAAAAAATAAACTCCAAACACACCCGACTTTCAGGAACCTCACAGTCAAGGCAAATTGTCCTGACAACCTTTTAGGGACCAAAAAAAAAAAAAAATCAAACCTCCACAACAGGACAAGATGCTAAGGACCTCTAATTGCTGGGGGAATGCCAATCAGAATGACAGTGGGAAATCAAATCACATAAGTCACAATCTCTATCATCACAAATTTGCAAACGCTAAATGCAACAGAGAACCTGCAGGGAAAACGAATGCCCCCAAGCTATTGGTGGAAAAGTATTATGGGAACAGCCAGTATAGTGGACAGTCTCTGAAGGCCTGAAGAAACTAGCCAGAGAGGTTAAGTCTAGGATCTGACATTCTCCCACCTCAGCCATATCCCGGGAAAACCATCGATCGACAAACACGTATATAGCATGCTGTATTTTTACAATGATGGGCGCGTGACTCTGTTCCATCCTCTATTTGTTCACCATATCTGTCTTCCAGAAACATCACCTGTCCTTTCTCCTGCAGGCTCTTTTTTTTTTTTTTTGATAGGTAAGAAATGGATTTATTCAGATTCAGAGAAAGCACACTCCACAGACAGAGGGTGGGCCATGGCAGAGCAAATCCAGTGACCCCAAAAATATGGCGTTCTTAGCTTTTATAGGCTGGGTAATTTCATATGCTAATGAGTGGGAGGGCTAATCCAATAACAGCATTACTGCCCTTAAAGGGTGCAGTTATTTTAGCAAAAACAAACAAAAGACACAGGCACCCCAACAAACTCTGTAACACTACTTCCAGTAGCCAAGACACATAACTACCAAGATCGCCAATGAGAAGTTAAAGCGTAAAGAAGATGTGGTACATATATACTGTAGACTATTTCTCACTCAGTAAAAACAGCCACTGAAATTAGGGAATTATGACACTGTTAGCCACAGGGCTTGACTGTGAATGATCAAACACTAAAGGAAGTCAGTCAAGCAGAAGATGAGTATGTTATATGAGAAACCTTCCAGGCAAAATAAAAATAGACATGCAAGAGATTCTGAAAATGCAAACAAAGGGTTCCAGAAAAAAAAAAAAAAAAAGAATGGCCTGAAATGAATTAGAAAGTCTATATCTACATAGACAAGAAATGTGTATCTATAATAGATTATCCACAAGGAATAGCCTTTTCCTTCCTTCAATACTTCCACATATACACAGAAATCTGTGTCTCTAACCTATACACAAAAATCTGTATCTCTAATAGATAATCCACAATAATTATCTCCTATCTTTCTTCTTTGTATACACA
This sequence comes from Tragulus kanchil, assembly GCA_022376925.1. Classification (NCBI taxonomy): domain Eukaryota; kingdom Metazoa; phylum Chordata; class Mammalia; order Artiodactyla; family Tragulidae; genus Tragulus; species Tragulus kanchil. The sequence continues at coordinate 217,578,659 of JAIOJX010000032.1, read as the reverse complement.
GAAACATGTATCTGAGATAGATAATTCACAAAGACCAGGGACTCAGCAAATTGCTCGTTCTTCCATGGAAAACCCCAAAAAACAATAGAGATATCCCATAGATACCTAATACCTAAACCAGGCAGCTGTACACCGACCGCAATCCCAGCATTGCACATCCACTATACCGCACGGCAGCATCGGCAAGATGTTAAAGGAAAGAAAAGTAGAGCATACTCTCTTATCTTTCCGACTCCCCTGACGAGCAATGCAATCCTGTCTCTGGACGCTGAGCCATCCTGGGTCCCACTGATGGACCCGGGGAGGTCAACTCAACCTGACTTGGTGCCCTTCGTTGAGTGCTTCTTAAATGATTAATGTCTTCTACAGCCGGCTAGGTCAGAGTCCTGCATGGCATCAAGACCTCGAAGAATCTGAAGGCAAAATTCAGCTAGGGCCGACCTCTCCTAATGCTGGGGTTCCCAGCTCCAGCCTCGTTCTTGAGAGTGCAGCCTCAACCCTGCTAAGCACCCGGAGCAATAAGCTGTGAACCTGGACAGGATTAGTCCAGACGGGCCGTTTGTGTGATGCTTTAGGGGGGAAAAGTACTGAGACCAAGCCCTTTTGTGTTTGTTCAGGCTCGTTTCACTCTATTTCACAGTCCAGAAAGCCAGCTTCCCCTAAGGCTCTGCTTATCCCAGGAATAGAAGGTTGGAGTGAACACTGCTTCCGCCTTGTGGTCATTTTCTGTCACTACAGCTTTATCTCCAGCCTTCCCTCTCACCTCCATTCACAAGGGCTAGAGTTCTGTTCATTAAATGCCCTCAGGAAATGGCCTGGGCGGGGTTTTGGAGAAATAAACCCCAAACACACCGGACCTTTCTGAACCCAATCGTCAAAAGCAAACTGTCCTGGACACTTTAAGGGTAAAGCCAAAACAGCTTCAAACCTCTACAACAGGACAAGGTGCTAATTATTCCTAACTGCTGCTGGAATGTCAATGAAAACCAAAATGGGAAATCAAATTCTACCGGTCACGATCTCTATCATCACAAATCTACAGACAATCAATGAGAGAGAGAGAGAGCCTGAGGGATAAAAATGCCCCTAAGCTGTGGATGGATAAATCCTGTGGTAACAGCCACTATGGGCTTCACTGGCAGCTCAGATGGTAAACAGAGTCTGCCTGGAATGCAGGACAGCAGGGTTTGATCCCTGGTTCAGGAAGATCGCCTGGAGAAGAAAATGGCAACCCACTCCACTATTCTTGCCTGGGAAATCCCATGAACAGAGGAGCCTGACGGACTAAAGTTCATGGAGTCACAGAAGATTCGGGCATGACTGAGCAACTAAAACATGACAGCCAGTATAATGGTTACTCTCTGAATGGCCTTAAAAAAAAAAAAACTCTCAGGAAGGTTAGCCTGGGATCTGACCTCTCACAGCTAGGCCAGTATCCCAAAAAACCATCAATCCCGAGGCAGAGGCACCCCAGCGAACACTGTAACACTACTTTCAGGAGCCAAGACACATAACTCCCAATGGTCCCAAGGAGAAATCAAAGCTTGAAACAGGTATGGTACTTACAGGTGGTGGACTGTTTCTCATTCGGTAACTTAGGAATGTATGACAGTGTTTGCCACAGGGATGCTCTTTGAGTGATCATACACTTGGTCAGGCATAGGAAGACTATGGTATAGGAGATACCTTCCAGTCAAAATAAAAAGAGACACGCAAGTCAACAGATACACACTCCAAAAAGAGACTCGGAAAATAAGTCAAGGAAATAGCTCTGAAAAAACAAAGGGGGAGAAGGGACTCTAATGAATTAGGCAGTCCATACCTACACAGACAAGAAATGTGTACCTGGGCTTCCCCTGGTGGTCCAGTGGGTAAGGACACCGCCTTGCAGTGCAAGGGGCGCCGGTTCGATCCCTGGCCTGGGAAGATCCCACGTGCTGCGGAGCAGCTGGACCGATGTGTCCAACTACAGAGCCGGAGCTCTGGCGCACATGCGCCCAGAGCCGGCACTCTGCAACGACAGATGCCACCTCGATGGGAGGCCCACAGGAGCCAAAGAACAAAGACAGATGAAAATAGAGACATGAAAGACCAATAGATGTGGCCCACCCGCTCCCCTCCCTCCCCGACCCCACCCCTGCCCAAAATAAAATAAATTAATAAATCTTTAGAAAAAGAAAAAAGAAATGTGTACCTGTACTAGATAGTCCGCAAGGAGCATCCTTTTCCTTCCTTCTTCCTTTCACATACACACAGAAGTCTGTGGGTCTAATCTGTCCACAGAAATCTGTCTCTAAGAGAAAGACCACAATAATTATCTCCTAACTTTTTTCTTCGTGTGTACATAGAAGTGTATCTGAGATAGATAATTCACAAGGACCTTATGCTCAGTGTAAGGACTATGAGGTCAAGAAGTGGTTCAGGTTTGAGACAGAAAAGAGAAAGAAGGAAAACTGACCTCATTGCTTTATTTACAGCAATGAGGGCCAGTCTCTCAGCGGCACAGACTGCTGCGCTTTCGCACTGAGGGAAGATTCCTCTTATTCACAAAGTGGTGGGGAGTGTGCTGCCGACTCCCAAGTATTCTGTCTTCGTACTGGGTCACGTAGTGGGTCTCACAGCTAGGCCAGTATCCCAAAAAACCATCAATCCCGAGGCAGAGGCACCCCAGCGAACACTGTAACACTACTTTCAGGAGCCAAGACACATAACTCCCAATGGTCCCAAGGAGAAATCAAAGCTTGAAACAGGTATGGTACTTACAGGTGGTGGACTGTTTCTCATTCGGTAACTTAGGAATGTATGACAGTGTTTGCCACAGGGATGCTCTTTGAGTGATCATACACTTGGTCAGGCATAGGAAGACTATGGTATAGGAGATACCTTCCAGTCAAAATAAAAAGAGACACGCAAGTCAACAGATACACACTCCAAAAAGAGACTCGGAAAATAAGTCAAGGAAATAGCTCTGAAAAAACAAAGGGGGAGAAGGGACTCTAATGAATTAGGCAGTCCATACCTACACAGACAAGAAATGTGTACCTGGGCTTCCCCTGGTGGTCCAGTGGGTAAGGACACCGCCTTGCAGTGCAAGGGGCGCCGGTTCGAGCCCTGGCCTGGGAAGATCCCACGTGCCGCGGAGCGGCTGGACCGATGTGTCCAACTACAGAGCCGGAGCTCTGGCGCACATGCGCCCAGAGCCGGCACTCTGCAACGACAGACGCCACCTCGATGGGAGGCCCACAGGAGCCAAAGAACAAAGACAGATGAAAATAGAGACATGAAAGACCAATAGATGTGGCCCACCCGCTCCCCTCCCTCCCCGACCCCACCCCTGCCCAAAATAAAATAAATTAATAAATCTTTAGAAAAAGAAAAAAGAAATGTGTACCTGTACTAGATAGTCCGCAAGGAGCATCCTTTTCCTTCCTTCTTCCTTTCACATACACACAGAAGTCTGTGGGTCTAATCTGTCCACAGAAATCTGTCTCTAAGAGAAAGACCACAATAATTATCTCCTAACTTTTTTCTTCGTGTGTACATAGAAGTGTATCTGAGATAGATAATTCACAAGGACCTTATGCTCAGTGTAAGGACTATGAGGTCAAGAAGTGGTTCAGGTTTGAGACAGAAAAGAGAAAGAAGGAAAACTGACCTCATTGCTTTATTTACAGCAATGAGGGCCAGTCTCTCAGCGGCACAGACTGCTGCGCTTTCGCACTGAGGGAAGATTCCTCTTATTCACAAAGTGGTGGGGAGTGTGCTGCCGACTCCCAAGTATTCTGTCTTCGTACTGGGTCTCACGTCTGCAGTTGGGCTCCCTGTGAGTCACGTACACAGTTCTGCTCACGTCCCCATCTCCTCCAGCTAGGTCTTTATGGCCTTGGGGATTGGGCTGTCGCTGTTTCAGTCTTGGTCCCTTTACTCAGCAGTTCTCTCGCCCTTCAATGGCAAGAAAAAGAAAAAACAACAACAAAAAGATGATATCCCATGGGTATGTAATACCCGAATCAGGCAGCTGTACATGACAAACCCAGCGTTGCAGATCGACTATACTGCACTGCAGCATTGGCAAGATGCAAAAAGTAAAACAGAGAAAAGCAGTGCCTACTCTATTATCTCCAACTTCCCTGACATGGGATGCTATCCCAGCCCTGGATCCTGGACAGGACTGGCTCTCACTGCTGAACTGGGGGTGGTTAACACGGCCTGGCAGCGTGTCCTCGGCTGAACATTTTTTTTAATGTCTATTGTCGCCTACATTCTGGCTGGGACCAGAGTTCCACATGGTATCAAGGTCTCAAGGAATTTGAAGGCAAGATTCAGCTAGCCTCTCCTGATGCGGGTTCCCAGCTCAAGCCTCACTCTTCAGAGTTCAGCCTCCTAGCCCCCTAAGCACCCTGAGCAGTGTGCTGTGGACCTGGAAAGGATTAGTCAGGGTGGGTGGTCTGTGTTATGTTTTAAGGAGGAAAAGTACTGAGACGAGTTCATTTGTGTTTGTGCATGATCATTTCACTCTGTTTCACAGCCCAGAAAACCAACATTCCCTAAGGCTCTGCTTATCCCAGGAACTAAACCTAACAGTGGACACTGTGCCACCTTGTGGACATTTTCTGTCACTACAGCTTTATCTCCAGTGTTCGCTGGCACCTCCGTTCACGAGGGCTGGAGTTCTGTTCATGACAGATGCCCTCAGGAAATGGCCTGGACTGGGTGTTGGTAAAATAAACCCCAAACACAGCTGACTTTCAGGAGCCCAACTGTCAAAGTTAAATCGTCCTTTAAGGAAAAGAAAAAGGCAAAATGAAATCAAACCTCTACAACAACAACAACAACAAAAACCCTCCACAACAGGACAATATGCTAAGGATCCCTAATTACTGCCATAATGGCAATCAAAATGACAATGGGAAATCAAGTCACACCAATCACGATTGCTATTATCACAAATCTACAAACAATAAATACAGGAGAGGGCCTGGAGGAAAAAGAATGCCACAAAGCTGTCAGTGGGAATATACAGGGGCAACATCCAGTCTGAGGGAACGTCTCTGAATGCCTGAGCAAAACTATCAGGAGGGGATAAGCCTATGATCTGCCATGGCCATCCCTGGGCCTGTATTTTGAGAAAACCGTCAATCAAAAGGCACGTGCAGGGGCTTCCCTGGTGGTCCAGTGGGTAAGGACACCGCCTTGCACTGCAAGGGGCACCGGTTTGATCCCTGGCCTGGGAAGATCCCACGTGCCGCACAGCAGCAGGACTGATGCGTCCAATTACCGAGCTGGAGCTCTGGGGCGCATTCACCCAGAGCCGGCGCTCTGTGATGACAGATGCCACAACGATGGGAGGCCCACAGGAGCCAAAGAACAAAGACGGATGAAAATAGAGAAATGAAAGACCAATGGAAGTGGCCCACCCGTCCCCCTCATTCCCCACCATCCCCCAAAAGATAAATAAATAAAATAAAGGTTTAAAACAAAAAGGCACGTGTACCCCAACAAACCTTTAGCACTACTTCCAACATCCAAGACCCACTACCAGCAAGATCCCCAGTGAGGGATTAGACCTGAAACAAGGTGTGGTACATTTATACAATAGACTACCCCTCACTCATGAAAAAGCCATCACTGAAATTAGGTAAGAATGCCACTGGTGGCCACAGGGATAGACCTTGAAGGATCACGCACTAAGGGAAGTCTGTCTGGCAGAGGAAGACTAGGGTATATAAGGCACCTTCCAGGCAGAGCAGCAACCCGAAAAGAGACCCTGAGGATTCAAAGTCAAATGAAGAGTCCCAGTAAAAAATAAGTGATGACCTAGGAATGAACTAGGACCACACCTACATATACAAGAAATCTATACTGTAATAGATAATCTACAAGAATTAACTCCGTCCTTTCTTCCTCCCTCCCTCCCATATATACATAGCAATCTGTATCTCTAAAGACAGAAATCTGTCTCTCTAAGAGATAATCCACAAAGATTATTCCCTAATTTCCTTCTTTGTGTACACAGAAAAATATATCTGAGGTATATAATTCACAAGAACCTGATACTTGGCACTCTTCTTGACCTTCTATGGTAAAGAAAAAAATCCAAAAGTACAATAGAGATTTACCACGTACATGTTACACCTGAATTGGGCAGCCCTGCACTGAAGACAAGCATTGTAAATCAACTGTACTCCAACATAGCATCGGCATGTTGTTAAAGAAAAAGAAAGAAACATGATGCCGGCTTCATTGCCTCCAACTTCCCTGACTTGAAGTGTTACCCATTCCTGGAGCCCCTGAAGGCTTGGGTCTCAAGGCTAGACTACGATGTTTTTGAGACGGGCTGGCAGGGTGTCCTTCGTTGAGCCCTTCTTAAACCTATATTGTCCACTGTGCTCTGGTTGGGACCAGAGACCCAAGTGGGATCAAGTCCTTGAAGACCCTGGGGGCAATAGTCTCCTGGTGCTGGAGTTCCCAGCTCAAGCCTCTTTCCTGAGAGTGCCATTTCCTAGGCGCTGAAGCACACTCAGTTGGCTGGGTGGAAGTCGTGTGTGTGTGTGTGTTTGTGGGGGGGGGGGGGGCTGTGGGTCTCTGTGTGTGTGTGAGAGAGAGAGAGCGAGAGAGAGGAGAGAGAGAGAGATGCTCTAAACCCTTAAGTGTTCGCTCAGACACATTCTACTCTTATTTCACAACCCAGGAAACCGACTTTCCCTATGGCGCTTCTGTTTGCCCCCAGGAACCATTGTGGGAATCACAAAGTGCTGCCTCTTGGTGGACATTTTCTGTAACTACAACTTGATCACCTGCATTTACCCCTAATTCACAAGAGCTCCTGGACGGTTAATGACAGCTGCCTTCAGAAGAGGTCCTGGGGCGAATATTGCAAAAAAGAAAAAAAAAATTACAAACACAACTAACTTTCAAAAAATCAAGTACAGGGCTTCCCTGGTGGTCCAGTGGGTAAAGAGTCCGCCTTGCAGTGCAAGGGGCGCCAATTCCATCTCTGGCCTGGGAAAATCCCACGAACCGCGGAGCGGCTGAACCGGTGTGTCCAATTAGGAGCCAGCGCTCTGGAGCGCATGCGCCCAGAGCCAGTGTTCTGCAAGGAGAGAGGCCACTGCCATGGGAGGCCCACACAGGCCAAAGAATAAAGATAAATGAAAATAAATAAAGGAAAAAAAAAAAAAAAACAATGAAAGAGGCAAAAAAAAAAAATTTTAAATCAGCTACAACATGTAACTTTCCCTCACAACCATGAAGGAGGCTAAAAAGAAAAAAAAATTACTGCCACAAGACTTGCTGAATATCCTTAACTATTGCATGAAGAATACCAACCAAAATTATAAGAAATCAATCAAATCTCAACAGACTGGCCATTTTCACAAGTCTGTATACAATAAATGCGAGCTAACCTACCATCTGACATTCCCACAGCTGGGCCTATGTCCCAAGAAAACCATCTTTCAAGGAATCCCACACACCCCAACATTCGCTTTAGCACTGGCTCAAATAGCCTGAACACAGGCCCAGCGAGAGGTCCACCTTCGGATTAAAGCTGGTGGCACATGGAGCAGAGGAACGAGTACTAAGCCATGAAGATCAGTCACTGGAATCATGACACTGTGCCGCTGGGAATGGATCTCGGAGGATCACAAACCAAGCGAAGTCAGCCAGAGAAAGACTATAATATATGATAGCCCTTCGAGGCAAAAGAAAAAAAGAGATGCAAAGGGATTAAATTACAACAAAGAAAAGAGACTCTTAAAATTCAAATGCAAAGAATTCCAAATAATAACAATAAAACCAAAGGGCTGGGCTTCCCTGGTAGCTCAATGGTAAAGAGTTCACCTGCCAATACAAGAGACGAGTTTGATCCCTGATCCGGGAAGATCCCACATGCTGCCGAGCAACTGAGCCTGTGAGCCACAGCTATGGAGCCTGTGCTCTAGAGCCTGGGAGCCGCAACTAATGAAGCCTGTATGACCTAGAGCCCAAGTTCCATAACAAGAAAAGTCACCGCAACAAGAAGCCTGCTCACCTCAACTAGAGAGTAGCCCCCACTCCCTGCAGCTAGAGAAGAGCCTATAGCAGCAGTGAAAACCCAGAATGGCCAAAAATAAATAAATAAATAAATAAAAATTTAGAAAGAAAAAAAACCAAAGGACCAGGCATGAATTAGGAGGTTGGATTAACACATACACATAAATAGTGAAAGTCACTCAGTCCTGTCTGACTCTGCGACCCACGGACGAACCATGGAATTCTCCAGGCAAGAGCACTGGAGTGGGCAGCCTTTCCCTTCTCCAGCAGATCTTCCCAACCCAGGGATCAGACTCAGGTCTCTCGCACGGCGGGTGGATTCTTTACCATCTGAGCCCCTAGGGAAGAAATGTGTATCTATAGTAAATAATCTGCAGGGATGATCTCCTTCGTCATTCCTTCCACAGAAGTCTCTATCTGTGACAGGCGCTCCCCAGGGACACAATAGTCAGCACAGGGAACCTTGCTCCACCTTTGGCAATAATCCGACAGCCGATGAATCCAGAAAAGAGTATGTGTAATTTACATACATATCCTAACTCAGTCAGGCGGCTGTGCACTGACCATAGGCACAGCACTGCCCATCGACGACACTCCAGCACACCACAGGTATGACATTAAAGCATCGAAAAGAAAAGTCACGATTCGTTTATTCCTGCCGACCTCCCTGACCAGCGCTGCTGTCCTGTCGCCGCAGCCTGAGCAGGCTGTGGGTCAAAGCCTGGACTGGGGTACGTTGAACTCACCAGACAGGATGCCCTTACTTGAGACTCCTCTTAAACTTGTGCCTTCTGACAGGGGCCGTCGTCCAGAGTGCGCCCAAAGGTCGTTGTGATGACCACCTGGCCTCGAGGCCATTGGAGGTGTCACCTAGTTTTCAGTTCTCCTGGTGCTGGGTTTGCAGCCTCCTCCCGGAAAGTGCAGCCTCCTAGCACCTCCGCAGGGTGCTGCGGCCTCGATTAGCATGAATCTGAAGGAAAGAGGTGAAGCTTTAGGGGCAACAAGAAGTGAGACACGAGCCCTTGGGTGTTTGTTCAGGCGCATCTCACTCTAATTCACAGCCTAGGAAGCCAACTCTTCCTGAGGCCCTGGTTGCCCCAGGAACCAGAGTCGGCAATGAAAAACTGCTGCCACTGTGTGGACATTTTCTGTAACCACAACTTGACCAACTATGACTATCCTCCAGGCTCCTCTCTGTCCGTGGAGTTTCCCAGGCTAGAATACTGGAAGTGGCTTGCCATTCCCTTCTCCAGGATATCTTCCTGAAAGAGTTTTACCTCTATTTGAGACTTAAACCCAGGGCCCAGACCTGATGGAACCCTGCTTGGGACTTGAACCCATGTGCCTGGAGCTTGAATTCCAGCCAAAACCCTGTCTGGGACTTGAACCCACGTAACTGGGGCTTGACCCTAGCCAAAACCTGCTTTGGGATTCGAACTCACGTGGCTAACGCTTAACCTCTGCCAAAACCCTGTCTGGGACTCGAACCCACGGCTGGGACAATCCAGCACTCACCCAACGTCTGGATCCACTGAGGCTCAGGGTCTTCGTGCCTCAACACAGAAGGAATTCAGCGAGAAGCAGAGTGATAGACAAGAAGGGGATTCATTAGGATAGGGTACTTGTAAGGAGTGAAAGAGGGCGGGCAGGCAGGAAAGCTCTGCTCCCTCTTCGATTGAGTGGGCAGCAATATATATAGGATGGTAGAAGACCGCCCCCCTCAAGTAGACACAGGTGGAAGGCATACATCATTAGTTCCTTCTTTGCCAGCCCCTCCTTCATCAGCTGTTTATACCTAGTCAAACCTACTTTACTGAACAAGGAGCAGCTCTCCTGAGTTATCGTCAACTCACTGGCCTCCCAACCTTTCTCAGGTGTCTCCCTTCTACCTACTGTCCCCTACTAGGACTCTACAAACACCTACCTATTCTACTCAGTTCCTATCGGTTATGTTGGAGCATGTCCTTGAGCTTGGGAAACACACACTCAAGTCATTAAGCAGAGAAGAGTTGTTCTACCTTGGAAAGCAGGATACCAGCAAAGTGGGTGGGAGGATAGGCTTTAAAATCCAAGACACCTGACTTCTATGGCAGGCCAAGTCTCAGCTTCTTCATCTGTAAAGTGAAGCTAGGACTATACTTACCTTATTGAATTTTAAGAATTCGGTGAGGGACTTTCCTGGTGGTCCCAATGATTAAGAATCCATCTTGCAATGCTAGGAACCTGGGGTCTACCCTGGTCAGGGAACTGGAAAAAACTTGGCTCCTCTCTGTCCGTGGAGTTTCCCAGGCTAGAATACTGGAAGTGGCTTGCCATTCCTTCTCCAGGATATCTTCCTGAAAGAGTTTTACCTCTATTTGAGACTTAAACCCAGGGCCCAGACCTGATGGAACCCTGCTTGGGACTTGAACCCATGTGCCTGGAGCTTGAATTCCAGCCAAAACCCTGTCTGGGACTTGAACCCACGTAACTGGGGCTTGACCCTAGCCAAAACCTGCTTTGGGATTCGAACTCACGTGGCTAACGCTTAACCTCTGCCAAAACCCTGTCTGGGACTCGAACCCACGCGGCTGGGACAATCCAGCACTCACCCAACGTCTGGATCCACTGAGGCTCAGGGTCTTCGTGCCTCAACGCAGAAGGAATTCAGCGAGAAGCAGAGTGATAGACAAGAAGGGGATTCATTAGGATAGGGTACTTGTAAGGAGTGAAAGAGGGCGGGCAGGCAGGAAAGCTCTGCTCCCTCTTCGATTGAGTGGGCAGCAATATATATAGGATGGTAGAAGACCGCCCCCCTCAAGTAGACACAGGTGGAAGGCATACATCATTAGTTCCTTCTTTGCCAGCCCCTCCTTCATCAGCTGTTTATACCTAGTCAAACCTACTTTACTGAACAAGGAGCAGCTCTCCTGAGTTATCGTCAACTCACTGGCCTCCCAACCTTTCTCAGGTGTCTCCCTTCTACCTACTGTCCCCTACTAGGACTCTACAAACACCTACCTATTCTACTCAGTTCCTATCGGTTATGTTGGAGCATGTCCTTGAGCTTGGGAAACACACACTCAAGTCATTAAGCAGAGAAGAGTTGTTCTACCTTGGAAAGCAGGATACCAGCAAAGTGGGTGGGAGGATAGGCTTTAAAATCCAAGACACCTGACTTCTATGGCAGGCCAAGTCTCAGCTTCTTCATCTGTAAAGTGAAGCTAGGACTATACTTACCTTATTGAATTTTAAGAATTCGGTGAGGGACTTTCCTGGTGGTCCCAATGATTAAGAATCCATCTTGCAATGCTAGGAACCTGGGGTCTACCCCTGGTCAGGGAACTAAGGTCCCACATGCCATAGTGAAGTGAAAGTGTCGGCCTCTCATTCATGTCTGACTCTTAGCAACCCCATGAACTACCAGGCTTTGCTATCCATGGAATTCTCCAGGCAAGAATACTGGAGTGGGTTGCCATTACCTTCCCCAGGGTATCTTCCCAACCCCGGGATGGAACCCGGGTCTCCTGCATTGCAGGCAGACTCTTTACCATCTGAGCCACCAGGGAAGTCCAAGTAGGGCCAAAAATTAAATTAAAAAAAAAAAAAACATTGTTGGTAAAGAGCTTATCCTGATACCTGGCACTCAGCAAGCCATCTACAGCCTCTAGCTGTCTTTATTGCCTGAACATGTTTCAAAGGGATGAAGAACTGTCATTGTACAAACACTGGCTTTCCAGCTCTGTGGCTGGTCCCTCCCGGCTTCCCTCCTGGCTGCTCTGCTTGGAGACCATGTCACCATCATTGTAGGCATTGTTGTCTTTGGGATCAGCCACTAGTTAGAATTATTTTCTTTGGCCTGAATTCAGATTCCCAGGTTAAAGTGTTGACGTCTGAAGGGAAGCCCCAGCATGGAGCCCTTGCTTCAAAATCCGCGTTTCCTGTCCCTTGCTGGGGCCAGCATCTATCTCTTCCTGAACAGCCTGGGACTTGATTGAATTTCCTCTTGGCCTCCAGAGGGCTTGACTCTGAATCCGGAGGTGGCCCATCCAAATCGCCCCACTTTAGAAGTTGTGGAAGGCAGCCAGGTACTCCCGGCCAATGGCTTCTTCCTAAAAGCTGGTCACCAGTGTCTCCTAAATGTATGTGGGTGGGAATGAAGGTACATATGGGAGGCCAGACCCTGAAGGTCGGTGTGTAGCCGCAGGCAGGGGAAGCGGCATATTTCTAAATTGGACACTGAAGGGTGTGGTTTGGGCCCTACTCTGACTCAGCACTTAAAGCACAAATTCAGGAAGCCCCGGAGCGTGGGGGTGTCCGTAGATTAGGAAGCGCATGCTCAGTTTTCATCCATCTGAAAGCAGAGCATTCCTTGCAATTTTAATCTTCACACTCTTTAGAGACTGTACCCACCTTGGTGTTTCAAGTATTGCGTGATTTAAATTAAAATGTTGAACTAAGCCTTGAAGCAAAATTATTTATTATCTCAAGGTTTCTGTTGGTTAGAAATTCGGAAGAAACGGTGCGGATAACGATTCTCTGCCCCGTGGTATCTGGGGCTTCAGATGGCAGATGTTGATGAAAACTAGAGGTTGGAGTCATTTAAAGGTGTCTTCATTGTTCCCAGGCCCCAGCACCAAAAAAATAAAGCAAAGGTGCCTGCACTCACAAGTCTGGTGGTTGACTCTGGCTGCCGCTGGGAGCCTCCCTGAGGCTGTTGGTGGGAGCATCCACACGTGGCTTCCACACATGATCTGGGCTTCTTTATGACATGGCAGCTTCTTTTCAAAAGCAAGTACCCAGAGAAAAGGGGAGAGCAAGGTGAAGGATGCATTGCCTTTTATGACCTAGTATGTCAGAGTACTTGAGGTAGAGAAAATGCTAGAAGGTGTGTGTGTGTGTGTGCGTGTGTGTATCAGTTGACCTCTGAACAATATGGGTTTGAACTGCATGGGTCTAAGAATTTGTACAAGGATTTTTTTTTTTCAAGAGTAAATACTTGTAAATACAAGTAAGGACTTCCCTGGTGGTCCAGTGGGTAAGGACACCGCCTTGCAGTGCAAGGGGCACCGGTTGGATCCCTGGCCTGGGAAGATCCCACATGCCGCGGAAAGGCTGGACTGATGTGTCCAATTACCGAGCTGGAGCTCTGGGCCCATCCAAATCGCCCCACTTTAGAAGTTGTGGAAGGCAGCCAGGTACTCCCGGCCAATGGCTTCTTCCTAAAAGCTGGTCACCAGTGTCTCCTAAATGTATGTGGGTGGGAATGAAGGTACATATGGGAGGCCAGACCCTGAAGGTCGGTGTGTAGCCGCAGGCAGGGAAGCGCATATTTCTAAATTGGACACTGAAGGGTGTGGTTTGGGCCCTACTCTGACTCAGCACTTAAAGCACAAATTCAGGAAGCCCCGGAGCGTGGGGGTGTCCGTAGATTAGGAAGCGCATGCTCAGTTTTCATCCATCTGAAAGCAGAGCATTCCTTGCAATTTTAATCTTCACACTCTTTAGAGACTGTACCCACCTTGGTGTTTCAAGTATTGCGTGATTTAAATTAAAATGTTGAACTAAGCCTTGAAGCAAAATTATTTATTATCTCAAGGTTTCTGTTGGTTAGAAATTCGGAAGAAACGGTGCGGATAACGATTCTCTGCCCCGTGGTATCTGGGGCTTCAGATGGCAGATGTTGATGAAAACTAGAGGTTGGAGTCATTTAAAGGTGTCTTCATTGTTCCCAGGCCCCAGCACCAAAAAAATAAAGCAAAGGTGCCTGCACTCACAAGTCTGGTGGTTGACTCTGGCTGCCGCTGGGAGCCTCCCTGAGGCTGTTGGTGGGAGCATCCACACGTGGCTTCCACACATGATCTGGGCTTCTTTATGACATGGCAGCTTCTTTTCAAAAGCAAGTACCCAGAGAAAAGGGGAGAGCAAGGTGAAGGATGCATTGCCTTTTATGACCTAGTATGTCAGAGTACTTGAGGTAGAGAAAATGCTAGAAGGTGTGTGTGTGTGTGTGCGTGTGTGTATCAGTTGACCTCTGAACAATATGGGTTTGAACTGCATGGGTCTAAGAATTTGTACAAGGATTTTTTTTTTTCAAGAGTAAATACTTGTAAATACAAGTAAGGACTTCCCTGGTGGTCCAGTGGGTAAGGACACCGCCTTGCAGTGCAAGGGGCACCGGTTGGATCCCTGGCCTGGGAAGATCCCACATGCCGCGGAAAGGCTGGACTGATGTGTCCAATTACCGAGCTGGAGCTCTGGGGCGCATGCGCCCAAAGCTGGTGCTCTGCGACGACAGAGGCCACTGCGATGGGAGGCCCACAGGAGCCAAAGAACAAAGAAGGATGAAAATGGATAAATGGAAAGACCAATGGAAGTGGCCCACCCGCCCCCTCCCTCCCCACCCCACCCCCAAAAGATAAATAAATAAAATAAATGGTTTTTTTTTAAAAAAAAAAAAAAAAGAGTAAATACTACAATGCTACACCATCCTCAGTCGATGGAATACTTAGATACAGAACCGTGAATACAAAGGAACTGCAGATTTTCAGCTATGTGGAGAATCATCACCCCTAATCCTTACAGTGTTCAAGGGTCTATATATAGATAGATACTTTTAAAAAAGAAAACAGGGCTTCCCTGATGGTCCAGTGGATACAGAGCCCGCCTTGCAGTGCAGGGGGCACCGGTTCGATCCTTGGCCCAGGGGGATGCCCCGTGCCATGAAACAGCTGGACTGGTGTGTCCAGTTGTGAGCCAGCACTCTGGAGCACATGTGCCCAAAGCCGGGAGCTCCGAGGCCACTGTGATGGGAGGCCCACGCAAGCCATAGAGTGGAGATGGAGGAAAATAAATTCAAACAAACAAACAAACAAAGAGGCCAAAATTGAAAAAAAAAAAAAAAAACTTTAGAAAAGAAAACAAAGTATCATTCAGGAACCTTTATGTTATACGGGGTAAATCCTTCCAAATCCCTACCCCTGGGCCTTTGCACCTGTCATCTTCCCTGCTGGAAAGCTGTTTCCACTGCTGGAAAGTCATCTCCCCTGCTGGAAACCTGTGTAAAGCCTTTTTACCCTCAGTTCCACTTTTTTCACGAAGTCTGGGGTTCCCAACACAACCCAAGGAGACCTCTCTTCCTCCCCACACACAATTCTGTCTCTTATGGACTCATGAGCCCCATAGGACTCACATGCGTTGCATATATCTTTCATCCAGCTCTTCTCTGTCACTGGACACTTTCTTAAGGACAGTACTGAGGCTGACTCCCCTATTCTTTGTATCTCTCCCAGAGCACCTAGCCCAGTGCCTTGATCACAGTATGCATATTTTAGATTAATTCAATAGGAATGAAACCCTATCAAATTCTGCAACTTGATATATGGCAGCTTTAACCTCCTGAGATCAGACTAAACTTTCTTGCATTCCTATTAACTGCTGTCATTTTCAGAGCCTCCCTTCTTCCCAGGAGAGGCTGAAATGTGAACTGCTACTTTAAACAATAGGTGGTTGATTCTGTGTAAGCTGCTGCTGGGAAGGGCTGCAGGAAAGGGAAAGCTGCAAAGGTCTGAGTCAGGAAGGCAGGGCAGGTGAAAAGGGAGTAAATTCTCCTGGGCCTTAAAGAGGAGGAGGAGGAAGGCAGCATGAGAGTTTCTTCAATTATCATCCTCAAACTTTATGGCCTGTTCGCATATCTAAATATTCCCATGAAGGATTTTCAGACACTCCACAGAGGTGGGTGGAGCTTCTGTGCCCCCAAATGGTGAAAAATTTCAGAAACCCACTGAATTACAAGAACATCTTCATTTCAGTTTCCAGTTGATGGGGAGGTATTTTTGGTTTCACAGGTCCTAAATTTGCCATTTAAGAGTGTCTATGCTCTTGTCCTGTAACCTTGGTTCAATTCTCAGGTCCGGTCTCCCTGCATTATAGTTTCATTGTCGCCAAGACATCTTGGCATTTGTACAAGTGTGCTAAAGACTCTATTTTTTAATAATCTGTTTAATGTCTCCTTCTGCTGAGTTGCCGCCCTTGAGAGCAAGTGGCCAGGCCTGCCAGGTCCACCACTGTGCTATCGGGCCCTGGCGCAGCACGTAGGAGGGCTGGTTACCATGCCCTGAGTGAGAGAAGAGTCTGGAAGTTCCTCAGGGTGGTAGAATGGCCATACTGCATGATCACTTCCACTCCTAGAGCTAGGAGAATTTTTACCCTCAGTTCCACTTTTTTCACGAAGTCTGGGGTTCCCAACACAACCCAAGGAGACCTCTCTTCCTCCCCACACACAATTCTGTCTCTTATGGACTCATGAGCCCCATAGGACTCACATGCGTTGCATATATCTTTCATCCAGCTCTTCTCTGTCACTGGACACTTTCTTAAGGACAGTACTGAGGCTGACTCCCCTATTCTTTGTATCTCTCCCAGAGCACCTAGCCCAGTGCCTTGATCACAGTATGCATATTTTAGATTAATTCAATAGGAATGAAACCCTATCAAATTCTGCAACTTGATATATGGCAGCTTTAACCTCCTGAGATCAGACTAAACTTTCTTGCATTCCTATTAACTGCTGTCATTTTCAGAGCCTCCCTTCTTCCCAGGAGAGGCTGAAATGTGAACTGCTACTTTAAACAATAGGTGGTTGATTCTGTGTAAGCTGCTGCTGGGAAGGGCTGCAGGAAAGGGAAAGCTGCAAAGGTCTGAGTCAGGAAGGCAGGGCAGGTGAAAAGGGAGTAAATTCTCCTGGGCCTTAAAGAGGAGGAGGAGGAAGGCAGCATGAGAGTTTCTTCAATTATCATCCTCAAACTTTATGGCCTGTTCGCATATCTAAATATTCCCATGAAGGATTTTCAGACACTCCACAGAGGTGGGTGGAGCTTCTGTGCCCCCAAATGGTGAAAAATTTCAGAAACCCACTGAATTACAAGAACATCTTCATTTCAGTTTCCAGTTGATGGGGAGGTATTTTTGGTTTCACAGGTCCTAAATTTGCCATTTAAGAGTGTCTATGCTCTTGTCCTGTAACCTTGGTTCAATTCTCAGGTCCGGTCTCCCTGCATTATAGTTTCATTGTCGCCAAGACATCTTGGCATTTGTACAAGTGTGCTAAAGACTCTATTTTTTAATAATCTGTTTAATGTCTCCTTCTGCTGAGTTGCCGCCCTTGAGAGCAAGTGGCCAGGCCTGCCAGGTCCACCACTGTGCTATCGGGCCCTGGCGCAGCACGTAGGAGGGCTGGTTACCATGCCCTGAGTGAGAGAAGAGTCTGGAAGTTCCTCAGGAGGGTAGAATGGCCATACTGTGCCATTGATCACTTCCACTCCTAAGTATTTGCTCAGGAGAATTAAAAACAAGGGCCCACACAGAAACTTGTATATGAATGTTCATAGCTATTCATAAGAACACAAAACTGGAAATACCCAAACGTCCATCAGTTCATGCATGCTTGAACAGAATGGGGTCCATCCAGACAATTATTCAACCATAAAAAGCAATGACTACTGTTACAACCTTGAAAACATTATGCTAAGTGAAATAAGCCAGATACCAAAGGCTGCATATTATATGAATTCACCTATATTAAGTGTCCAGAATAGACAAATCCATTAAAAAAAAAGAAAAGAAACAGTGGTTGTTAGGGGTTTGGGGAAGGAGGAAATGGTAAATAACTTCCCATGAGGTTTCTTTTTGTTGTGATTGAAATCCTTTGGAATGAGTTGAGAGAGGTGTAATTGTTGCACAGTATAGGAAATATGCTAAAAAACATTGAACTGTAAACGTTAAAGTGATGATTTTTACATTATGTGAATTGTACCCCAATTTTAAAAAACACTACCTTAAAATACACATATTTTTCCCTTTGGCGAGGGGCATGCTGTACTTTCGGGTCCTTCATTCCCCCAATCAGGGATCGAACTTGAGCCTGCCTGTAATGAACGCATGGAATCCTAGCCACTGGACCACAAGGGAATTCCCAGTACACACATTTATTGAGTGGACAGTTCATCCCTGAAACAGAAGCCCCAGGGACTCTGGATCAACTCTTAAGATTTTTGAGTTTTTACAGCTAGCTGTGGTTCCTAAACTGTGGTCTCTGAAGGGTGAGATGTTGGCACTCTGTGAGAACACGGCGTGGCTGCAGTTTATCTTTGACTGCGTGTTGGCTGCCAGCAGTCCTGCTGGGCGTAGTCCATCCCTGACATTTCTATTAACTTCAAGAGAGGAAGTGGGAGAGGAAGGCATCTGCTCTTCTTTCTTGAGACTGATTTCTGAGGTGTTTCAGATGAACAAAAACATCCTAGACTTCAAGGCCAAGTGTACCAGTTTCATCTTAGTGGGACAGGGACCGGCGGCAAATACTCAGGGAGGATTTGGCTGTGTTTTATTGTAGTCTTTGGAAGTTTATATAAGAGGTGAAAGAAAACCAGTTGGTGCTACATGAGGCCGTGGTTCAGAGCTGGCACGAATACAGAGAAATGTGCTATGTCTGTAGTTCAAACCCTGGTGCGGTGGGTGTCGGGACGGGGCAGACATTCCTCATGTGAATATGCTTGGGAGCCCTTCAGTTTGGTTGAACAAGAGGAATTTTCAGGGCTTGTCCTTGCAGACAGATTTCCACTGAATGAGAAGAGAAGATGAATCCTTTACCAGGTTCTCTGTTCTTATCAAGAAGCAAAAAGGTCCTGAGGAAAATCAATGTGGAAAAGGGAGAAACCATTTTTGCAGGAAAGTCACAGGAATTCTTTGCTTTCCACAGCAGGTCTTGGTCCAGGCCACTTAGAGATCGAGGCTGACCTGCAGTTGTGTGCATTTTTTTAGTATATTAAATTGTGAAGAAATGTCCCCCATCTAAAGGTTGCTGAGAACCGTGGTCTATTTTGTTATTTTTTGTGGTATATTTTAAATGTTTACATTTGACAGATTCATACTTTTACCGCAGAAACACAGAGTACAGGTAACTGTGCTATTGTGATATAATGTCATGACATATTTTAAATCTATGAACTGAAGTGCTCTATAAGCAGTGATGGGACTTGACCTCAGAGTTCTACCCCGAACATCAGCGTCTCTCAATCCTGTCATCTAGAGATATTCAAAGCCAGAGGCGAGGACCCTTTGTGAACTGTGAGACCAGAGCCCAGGGCATTTTATGTGTGTGTGCTCAGTTTATCAGTCGTCTCCAACTCTTTGTGACTCCATGAACTGCAGCCTGTCAGGCTCCTCTGTCCATGGGATTCTCCAGGCAAGAATACTGGCATGGGTTGCTATGCCCTCCTCCAGGGGATCTTCCCAACCCAGGGATCGAACCCAGGTCTCCCTCATTCCAGGCGGATTCTCTACAGTATGAGCCACAAGGGAAGCTATACCTGACCTGATACGGGCCGCGCAGGCCCCCTTAGCTATGACAAGTCAATTGGGTAGGAGTGAGATGCTGTGGACTCAAAAGCTGTGTTCTTGCTAAGAGCTTTCTCTTCAGTCAACAAGCACTTTGTTCTTGAGACCTTAGTACCCTTTCTGGTTAGCTCCATATGCCTGTTTGCTGAGTGTTTTTGTGGATTTTATTTTTGTTTAATTTTAGTCAAAAGCAGTAGCTTGTTACTAGGGCAAAGGCATTAATTATTCATTTTCCCACTGTAAACAACCAAGTGTCAGGTAAGGACACACTTCGGCCCTCCTAGGTCCGGCTGTTGAACTGGCTCCTGTGAAGGACGTCTTTGAGGCCTTGGCCTGCTCTAGACCCTCATGCATCTCTTTGCCTGAAGCCTCACACCCAGAAGGCCACACCAGCCGGTGACTGGGTAGTGGCACTGTGAGCCCAAGGGCCCACTGGGGCTCACTTAGGGGAATTTGGGAAAGAGCATTGAACTTCATTCAAACATCTTTAGGGCTTCCGCCTTTCGCTACAGGGAATACCAGTTTGATTTCTGATCCAGGAAGATCCCACATGCTGCGAAGCAACTAAGCCCACGTGCTGCAACTACTTGAGCCTGCACTCTGGAGCCCATGAGCCGCGACCACTGAACCCATGTGCCACAAGTACTGAGCCCTTGTGCTGCAACTACTGAGCCCATATGCTGCAACTACTGAAGCCTGCATGCCTAAAGCCCACGCTCCATAAGAGAAGCCACTGCAACGAAAAACCCATGCACGGCAACTAGAAAATGCTTGCACGTCCAGCATTGGTAACCCCCTAAAAAATAAATAATTAAAAAAAGAAGAATATCTTTTAACAAGAGTTGGGGTGGAGTGAGAGGGGAAGTGAAATTCCCTGGCAGTCCAGTGGTTAGGACTCGGCACTTTCACTGCTGGGCCCAGTTCTGATCCCTAATCAGGGTGCTGAGATCCTGCAAGCTGTGCAGCCTAAAAGAAAAAAAGAGTAAGGGGACAACGGGTATTTTGGATCATTGTAGAATTTTGTGTCATTGGAGGGGGCAAGCTCAAGGAGTTGCCTGGATACTAAATTTTCATGTGAGGTACCATGTGTGAAATCCCTTGCCATCCCCCAGTTGTGGCAGTCAGGGCACATTCCAGAAGACCCATCATGTCCCAGGTTGGAATCACACACTTGTCATGGCATGATCTCATTTCACCTTCACCACAACCCAATGGTATAGGTACTAGTCTTGTGCCCATTTTACAGATGAGGAAACCAAGGGTAGAATGGCTAAGCAACTGCCCCCACATCATACAGCCACTCAGCAGCAAGAGCCAGGATCTGAAGACTGGACTGTCTGATTCCAGAGGTCATAATCTCAGAAGCTCTATTTCTGGGTTTCTAGAGAACTTTCCTTTTCCAAACCAACTTCATGTTCTCTGGGACCTTTGAACAGAAAGCTAACTATCCACCCTGTATTCACTGTGTGGGTGAGAATGCAAACAAGGACACACAAAGTTCTGAGCCTCAGGAGGAGGGAGGTCACAAGAAGAGTTTAGAACAGGGAAGCAGGAGGAGGCATCTGCACCCTGTGGAGACCAGCCTCCTAAGCAGGTCACCCAGGGTTTCCCTGAAGCTTCTCAACAAGGACAGAAAGAGACTCGGGAGTCTTGGAGCGGGAGGAAGCCTTAATGATCATTCACCCTCTCCTGTTTCTGAAAGGGAAACAATCCAGGGAAACTGGGTAGAGAACAACTTTACTGTTTGCAAACACACCTGGGTCTCCTGGTTCCTACACCATTTAGAAGATGGGCCAGTTTCTTAACAAGGAGGCCCAGAACCTGGGAGGTAATATAATTGACCATAGAAGTAATTCTGGGTATCGAAGGCCTGCAGTGGCTTGAAGTAGGATTTGGGTTCCTGGGCAGACACTGAGGTCAGGCAGAGGCAGGGAGAGCCCTGAATCCTAGCCGCTAGACCACAGGGAACAGTGGCTAGTGGCAAGGCCCTAGCCTGTCAGCTGTGTAGAAATGAATTTCCACATAGCGATGGAAACTAGTGAATCAAGTAAAGAATTATTAGGAGGAAAAGAGTATGTGTGGACCGATACACGGGCGGGCTCAGAGAGAGAGAGTTACACCCTCGTGGTAGTTTGGATCACTGACGTGGGGCATTTCTACTGGGTTTCCTTTGACCAGTCATCTTGCTTTGCCGGATTCTGAATCCATATTTGGTTTATCTCAGAGCCCTCCCTGTAAGTACATCTCTTAGCCAAGATGGATTTTAGTGAAGAGGCCTGTGGTTATCTGACATCACTTACTGTGAGGTGACACCCCCTCTCTTTTGACCTCCAAGGTAGTTGGGAAGCTCTGCCTAACTTTGAGAATGCGGAATATATGTTGTCTTTTATCTCTTACCTGGGCAGGGCTCAGCCTCCTCCACAGTCCTGCTTTTATGAGTTTCTGCTTTTATGGAGTTTCTGTCTACAGTGGAGAAAGCCTACAGCCAAGGGCCTATCTATCTTCTCCCGAAGGAAGGGACCCAGCCTGGAGTCCCTAGGGGTTGGCCAGTTGCTAAAGTGGTAGTGGACTGTGAATGGAATGAATCATACGAATTTTTGTAAACATAAGAATGTTCTGGGCACATGTTAAAATGGAAAAAACCTCTGCACCCTGTGGAGACCAGCCTCTAAGCAGGTCACCCAGGGTTTCCTGAAGCTTCTCAACAAGGACAGAAAGAGACTCGGGAGTCTTGGAGCGGAGGAAGCCTTAATGATCATTCACCCTCTCCTGTTTCTGAAAGGGAAACAATCCAGGGAAACTGGGTGAGAACAACTTTACTGTTTGCAAACACACCTGGGTCTCCTGGTTCCTACACCATTTAGAAGATGGGCCAGTTTCTTAACAAGGAGGCCCAGAACCTGGGAGGTAATATAATTGACCATAGAAGTAATTCTGGGTATCGAAGGCCTGCAGTGGCTTGAAGTAGGATTTGGGTTCCTGGGCAGACACTGAGGTCAGGCAGAGGCAGGGAGAGCCCTGAATCCTAGCCGCTAGACCACAGGGAACAGTGGCTAGTGGCAAGGCCCTAGCCTGTCAGCTGTGTAGAAATGAATTTCCACATAGCGATGGAAACTAGTGAATCAAGTAAAGAATTATTAGGAGGAAAAGAGTATGTGTGGACCGATACACGGGCGGGCTCAGAGAGAGAGAGTTACACCCTCGTGGTAGTTTGGATCACTGACGTGGGGCATTTCTACTGGGTTTCCTTTGACCAGTCATCTTGCTTTGCCGGATTCTGAATCCATATTTGGTTTATCTCAGAGCCCTCCCTGTAAGTACATCTCTTAGCCAAGATGGATTTTAGTGAAGAGGCCTGTGGTTATCTGACATCACTTACTGTGAGGTGACACCCCCTCTCTTTTGACCTCCAAGGTAGTTGGGAAGCTCTGCCTAACTTTGAGAATGCGGAATATATGTTGTCTTTTATCTCTTACCTGGGCAGGGCTCAGCCTCCTCCACAGTCCTGCTTTTATGAGTTTCTGCTTTTATGGAGTTTCTGTCTACAGTGGAGAAAGCCTACAGCCAAGGGCCTATCTATCTTCTCCCGAAGGAAGGGACCCAGCCTGGAGTCCCTAGGGGTTGGCCAGTTGCTAAAGTGGTAGTGGACTGTGAATGGAATGAATCATACGAATTTTTGTAAACATAAGAATGTTCTGGGCACATGTTAAAAATGACTCCAGTCTGAAGGCAGGTCTTGCCCCTGATGCACTGTTCCCACTGCTGATCCAGGAAGTCCTCAACCCATTGCCACCAACTTCTCATGGAATAAATGATGTTCTTTATAGATTTGTTTCCTGCAGGTCTGGACCTGTCTGGATTTGAGAACAAAATTTTCCCGTTTCTTTCTTGTCTTTATTCTCCCTGGGCTGTGTCCTCTAGAGGGCAGAAAGGAGCCATTTGTTCTTCGGGACTGAGCCTTGAGATGTTTCAGAACTTTAAGAAGAAAGTAAATACCAGAAGATCCTACACTGATAGAAATGTGATCTAGAATCCTCTAAGAGAGGAAATACTGGTAGGAACTCAGGTTATGAATTCAAAGAGACTCAAATTTATGGAACTAATGTACAATACAGTGACTATAGTTCGCAATTGTTGTTTAGTTACTAAGTTGTGTCCAACTCTTTTGTAACTTCATGGGCTGTAACCCGCCAGGCTCCCCTGTCCATGAGATTTTCCAGGCAAGAGTACTGGAGTGCGTTGCCATTTCCTTCTCCAGGGATCTTCCTGGCCTGGAGATCAAAACCAGTTCTTCTGCTTGGCAGGCAAACTGTTTACTATTGAGGCACCTGGAAGTATGTATACTTCACAATACTATACTGTATGTTTGAAATTTGCCAAGAAAGTAGACCTTAAATGCTCTCAACACACACACATGCAGAGTAACCATGTGAATTGATGGCTGCATTAACTAACCTTATTATGGTAAATATTTCATGATATATATGAATATCAAATAACTCAACATATACTTTAAATTTCCACAGTTATTTTACAATTACATCTCAATGGAGTATAAAAAATTAGGAAAGAAAGAAAAGGAAACCAATGCCCCCAAAACAGACAAGGTTACATCCACCATCAGCCGTCTACTGTTTCTGTGACCATAGCAGGGTATGTAAATTCATCAAGCCTCAGTTTCCTGTTTTGTAAAATAGGAATAATAATACAGCTAAACGAGATTGTTGTGTGCTTTATATTGCAATTGCTAAAATAAGTTTACTTTCATTATTACCTCTAATGTTACTGCTGATCTCTAAATAACAATGATTTACAAGTCTGAAGGGAAGGCGAACCCACTTTCTTCAGTATTGGCTAAAGCTCTCTATGGAGGTATTCAGCCCATTCTTTTCCAGGCTTTGTCCTAGGATGACACTTTGCATCCTGGAAACCAATAACATGAACAACACAGAGGCCACACTGGACAGACGGAAATGCTGGCTTCCTCAATACAATCAAACCTGCTTCCTTCAAGGTTGACCCCGGCTGCACCAATACTATCTGCATGGGAAGGGTGGCTGGATCTCTTGTTTTTGTCCTCAAAGATTTGCCTTCCCCTGGAGATTCTGCCTTAATCTCAGTGGTGCAAATACGGGCAAGGAAAGCTGTATGTACCTTTCCCTACCCCCATGAGAATTTTGCCTTTAGCTCCCACCTTAGTGGATCTGGGTTTGGTTTTATTGAGGGTGTCAGTAAGATTTTTGCCCTGAGACTTGGGGGCTCTCTTCTTTTTAGCTTCCTCCTGAGATTTCAGGGTGCTTAGTGCCCAGCTGGAAATAACAGTCATCTACCATTCTATGTGCCAAGTGCCTGTGGTTTCCCTCATTCCATTTCCACTGCAATCCAGTGATGGAGTTCCTATGACAAACTCATTTTACAGATGGAGAAACTGAGGCACCGTGACATTAGGCAACTTCCTCAAAGCCTCTTTTTTCTCTTCTAATTGGAGTACAGTTGATTTACAATGTTATGTTCGTTTCAGGTATACAGAAAAGTTATTCTGTTTTACACATATGTAAAAGCTTCTCTGGTAGCTCAGACTGTTAAGAATCTGCATGCAATGCAGGAGACCAGGTTCAGTCCCTGGGTCTGGAAGATCCCTGGGAGGAGAAACCCATTCCAGTATTCTTTGCCTGGAGAATTACGTGGACAGTGGAACCTGGCGAGGGTTATAGTCCACAGGGTTGCAAGAGTTGTACATGACCAAAGTGACTTAGCATATATATATATAAGTGTATATATATATATATTCTTATATATTCTTTTTCAGATTCTCTTCCATTATAGTTTTTTAAGTTTTTTTCCATTATAGGTTTTATTTTCCATTATAGCTTATTTTAATGTATTGAATATAGTCCTCTGTGCTATACAGTAGGTCCTTGTTGTTTCTCTATTTTATATACAATAGTGCATAATTGTTAATCCCAAGCTCCTAATTTGCCTCTCTCCCACTTCTTTCCTCTTTGGTACCATAAGATTGTTTTCTATGTCTTTTTATTTCTGTTTTGTAAGCAAATTCATTTGTATCAGTCTTTTTAGATTCCACATACAAGTAATATGTGTCATTCGTCTTTCTCTGTCTGACTTACTTCATTCTGTATGGTAGTCTCTAGATCCATCCATATTGCTGCAAATGGTGGTGTTTCATTCTTTTCATGGCTGAGTAATATTCTACCACATTTGTATATGTGATATATATTCCTACATATACTATATATATCATGAGATATACATTACTATACATATGCTATATATAGTATATTATCTATGTATCCACCACATCTTTATCCATTCATCTCTTGATGGACGTTGAAATTGCCTCCATGTCTTGGCTACTGTAAATAGTGCATCTACGAACATTGCATGTATCTTTTTGAATTAGAATTTTTCCTGGATTTATGCCCAGAGGTGGCATTGCAGGTTCACACAGTGTATCTTTAGTTTTTTAAGGAACCTCTATACTGTGTTCTATAGTGACTGCACCAACAGTATGGGAGGATTCTTTTTTTCTACACACCCTCTCCAGTATCTATTATGTGTAGACTTTTGGTGATGGCCATTCTGACTGGTGGAGGTGATACCTGGCTGTAGTTTTGATTTGCATTTCTCTAATAATTAGCAATGTTGAGCACCTCTTTTTACTTGTTTTACACATATGTAAAAGCTTCTCTGGTAGCTCAGACTGTTAAGAATCTGCATGCAATGCAGGAGACCAGGTTCAGTCCCTGGGTCTGGAAGATCCCTGGGAGGAGAAACCCATTCCAGTATTCTTTGCCTGGAGAATTACGTGGACAGTGGAACCTGGCGAGGGTTATAGTCCACAGGGTTGCAAGAGTTGTACATGACCAAAGTGACTTAGCATATATATATATAAGTGTATATATATATATATTCTTATATATTCTTTTTCAGATTCTCTTCCATTATAGTTTTTTAAGTTTTTTTCCATTATAGGTTTTATTTTCCATTATAGCTTATTTTAATGTATTGAATATAGTCCTCTGTGCTATACAGTAGGTCCTTGTTGTTTCTCTATTTTATATACAATAGTGCATAATTGTTAATCCCAAGCTCCTAATTTGCCTCTCTCCCACTTCTTTCCTCTTTGGTACCATAAGATTGTTTTCTATGTCTTTTTATTTCTGTTTTGTAAGCAAATTCATTTGTATCAGTCTTTTTAGATTCCACATACAAGTAATATGTGTCATTCGTCTTTCTCTGTCTGACTTACTTCATTCTGTATGGTAGTCTCTAGATCCATCCATATTGCTGCAAATGGTGGTGTTTCATTCTTTTCATGGCTGAGTAATATTCTACCACATTTGTATATGTGATATATATTCCTACATATACTATATATATCATGAGATATACATTACTATACATATGCTATATATAGTATATTATCTATGTATCCACCACATCTTTATCCATTCATCTCTTGATGGACGTTGAAATTGCCTCCATGTCTTGGCTACTGTAAATAGTGCATCTACGAACATTGCATGTATCTTTTTGAATTAGAATTTTTCCTGGATTTATGCCCAGAGGTGGCATTGCAGGTTCACACAGTGTATCTTTAGTTTTTTAAGGAACCTCTATACTGTGTTCTATAGTGACTGCACCAACAGTATGGGAGGATTCTTTTTTTCTACACACCCTCTCCAGTATCTATTATGTGTAGACTTTTTGATGATGGTCATTCTGACTGGTGTGAGGTGACACCTCACTGTAGTTTTGATTTGCATTTCTCTAATAATTAGCTATGTTGAGCATCTTTTCACGTGTCTGTTGGTCACTGTATGTCTTTTTTGGAGAATTGTCTATCTAGGTCTTTTGCCCACCTCAAAGTCTCTTGGGTAGTCTATTTGCAGAATTGAATTCCTGGTCACTTGACCATGAAGGGAATCGAATAAACAGACACTGCATCCTCATCTCTCCTATGGCTGGAGCACTAATAACCCCTAAAGTCTTTGATGATACCAGTTTAATCAAAAAGTTTAAGTGCAGCCTGGGCTCCCTCTGGCTGGCCCCTGAGCCAGGTCCAGGCATCAGTGACGTCAGGGAAGAGCTGTCTTGCAAGGAAATGGCCAGCATCCCTCAGTCATACTCTCTTTCCTATATGCTTCCCCACCCAACCCCAACAGCAAATTCCCTCCATGTTTGAGATCCTGAGAGACACTCAGCTGTATGATGCTTTGCAAAGGCCCATAGAGGGTGAAAGAGGGGGTTGTGGGGCTTCTCAGAGGCACAGTCAGCTTGCAAATGTCTGACACAGGCAGGAAGAGAAACACTTCAGAAGATCTCCCTTGTCAGGCAAACTGAGCCTTGCTCAGAAACACAAATTCTGTTCCCTCTAGTCTTAACCTTCTCACCTCCCTATTTCTTTACTACTGTGAAGGCAACACTGAACAGGGCATGTACAGACACCATCC
Source organism: Tragulus kanchil (assembly GCA_022376925.1). NCBI lineage: Eukaryota > Metazoa > Chordata > Mammalia > Artiodactyla > Tragulidae > Tragulus > Tragulus kanchil. The sequence continues at coordinate 217,550,778 of JAIOJX010000032.1, read as the reverse complement.
CCGCCCTGGAGATTCAGAATCTGTCGCCAACTCTATGAAGTGAAAAGGAAATTGCAGTGTTGAGGTTTCTGGCTTCTTCCTCTCTGAGACAGAAAACCCCAACTGTCAACAAACCCCAAACCAACCAAGCAACCAAATGATGCTGGGAGGTTGCTAGCAGCAGGACTGCATCTGTGACAAATGAGATGACCTGGGCACATAAGACGAAGGTATCTTTGAAGTTTTTCCTGGATTTATGCCCAGAGGTGGCATTGCAGGTTCACACAGTGTATCTTTAGTTTTTTAAGGAACCTCTATACTGTGTTCTATAGTGACTGCACCAACAGTATGGGAGGATTCTTTTTTTCTACACACCCTCTCCAGTATCTATTATGTGTAGACTTTTTGATGATGGTCATTCTGACTGGTGTGAGGTGACACCTCACTGTAGTTTTGATTTGCATTTCTCTAATAATTAGCTATGTTGAGCATCTTTTCACGTGTCTGTTGGTCACTGTATGTCTTTTTTGGAGAATTGTCTATCTAGGTCTTTTGCCCACCTCAAAGTCTCTTGGGTAGTCTATTTGCAGAATTGAATTCCTGGTCACTTGACCATGAAGGGAATCGAATAAACAGACACTGCATCCTCATCTCTCCTATGGCTGGAGCACTAATAACCCCTAAAGTCTTTGATGATACCAGTTTAATCAAAAAGTTTAAGTGCAGCCTGGGCTCCCTCTGGCTGGCCCCTGAGCCAGGTCCAGGCATCAGTGACGTCAGGGAAGAGCTGTCTTGCAAGGAAATGGCCAGCATCCCTCAGTCATACTCTCTTTCCTATATGCTTCCCCACCCAACCCCAACAGCAAATTCCCTCCATGTTTGAGACCCTGAGAGACACTCAGCTGTATGATGCTTTGCAAAGGCCCATAGAGGGTGAAAGAGGGGGTTGTGGGGCTTCTCAGAGGCACAGTCAGCTTGCAAATGTCTGACACAGGCAGGAAGAGAAACACTTCAGAAGATCCCCCTTGTCAGGCAAACTGAGCCTTGCTCAGAAACACAAATTCTGTTCCCTCTAGTCTTAACCTTCTCACCTCCCTATTTCTTTACTACTGTGAAGGCAACACTGAACAGGGCATGTACAGACACCATCCCCGCCCTGGAGATTCAGAATCTGTCGCCAACTCTATGAAGTGAAAAGGAAATTGCAGTGTTGAGGTTTCTGGCTTCTTCCTCTCTGAGACAGAAAACCCCAACTGTCAACAAACCCCAAACCAACCAAGCAACCAAATGATGCTGGGAGGTTGCTAGCAGCAGGACTGCATCTGTGACAAATGAGATGACCTGGGCACATAAACGAAGGTCATGAAGGATTGAAAGACGAGGAAAGAGCTTGAGAACAGGGATGATTGAAATTCAAAGGGAATGAGGCCAGTATGAGTAAGTCCCCAGCTACCCAGAAAAGTCAGGGCTAGTCAGTGAGGAGGAGAGAAAGGTGCTGGGTGGGGAGGGATCTGAAAAGAGGGCCAAAAGAAAGACCTTGAAATGGTTCCAGAGAAGCAGCCAGATTAGGACAGTAAATATTCAAACACACTGTCAGAACTGTTGTTGTCGTGTCCAAATCTTTGCAACTCCGTGGACTGCATCACACCAGGCTTCCCTATCCTTCACCATCTTCTGTTTGCTCAAACTCATGTCCATTGAGTCAGTGATGCCATCCAACTATTTTGTCCTGTGTTGTCCCCTTCTCTCCCTGCCTTCAATCTTTCCCAACATCAGGGTATTTTCTAATGAGTTGGCTCTTTTAATCAAGTGGCCAAGGTATTGGAGCTTCAGCTTCAGCATTAGTCCTTCCAATGAATATTCATGGCTAATTTCTTTTAGGATTGACTGGTTTGATCTCCTTGCAGTTCAAGGGACTCTCAAGAGTCTTCTCCAGCACCACAGTTCAAAAGCATCAATTCTGCAATCAGCCTTCTTTATGGTCCAACTCTCACATCCACACATGACTACTGGAAAACCAGATTTGACTATACAAGGGACCTGTCTTCTGCTTTAAAAGCACATTCTGACAGAAGAGAAACACTTCAGAAGATCTCCTTGTCAGGCAAACTGAGCCTTGCTCAGAAACACAAATTCTGTTCCCTCTAGTCTTAACCTTCTCACCTCCCTATTTCTTTACTACTGTGAAGGCAACACTGAACAGGGCATGTACAGACACCATCCCCGCCCTGGAGATTCAGAATCTGTCGCCAACTCTATGAAGTGAAAAGGAAATTGCAGTGTTGAGGTTTCTGGCTTCTTCCTCTCTGAGACAGAAAACCCCAACTGTCAACAAACCCCAAACCAACCAAGCAACCAAATGATGCTGGGAGGTTGCTAGCAGCAGGACTGCATCTGTGACAAATGAGATGACCTGGGCACATAAACGAAGGTCATGAAGGATTGAAAGACGAGGAAAGAGCTTGAGAACAGGGATGATTGAAATTCAAAGGGAATGAGGCCAGTATGAGTAAGTCCCCAGCTACCCAGAAAAGTCAGGGCTAGTCAGTGAGGAGGAGAGAAAGGTGCTGGGTGGGGAGGGATCTGAAAAGAGGGCCAAAAGAAAGACCTTGAAATGGTTCCAGAGAAGCAGCCAGATTAGGACAGTAAATATTCAAACACACTGTCAGAACTGTTGTTGTCGTGTCCAAATCTTTGCAACTCCGTGGACTGCATCACACCAGGCTTCCCTATCCTTCACCATCTTCTGTTTGCTCAAACTCATGTCCATTGAGTCAGTGATGCCATCCAACTATTTTGTCCTGTGTTGTCCCCTTCTCTCCCTGCCTTCAATCTTTCCCAACATCAGGGTATTTTCTAATGAGTTGGCTCTTTTAATCAAGTGGCCAAGGTATTGGAGCTTCAGCTTCAGCATTAGTCCTTCCAATGAATATTCATGGCTAATTTCTTTTAGGATTGACTGGTTTGATCTCCTTGCAGTTCAAGGGACTCTCAAGAGTCTTCTCCAGCACCACAGTTCAAAAGCATCAATTCTGCAATCAGCCTTCTTTATGGTCCAACTCTCACATCCACACATGACTACTGGAAAAACCGCAGATTTGACTATACAGACCTTTGTCGGCAGAGTGATGTCTCTGCTTTTTAATACACTGTCTAAGTTTCTCATAGCTTTTCTTCCAATAAGCAAGCAACTTTAAATTTCATGGCTGAAGTCACCACCTGCAGTGATTTTGGAGCCCAAGAAAATAGTCATCACTCTTTCCATTGTCTGCCCATCTGTTTGCCATGAAGTGATGGAACTGGATGCCACGATCTTAGTTTTTTCAATGTTGAGTATATAAATCGTGCCTCATAAACCTGACTTAAAAATAAGCTGGGGAAGGCATCAAAAATTACAAACAACAGTTTGACTACCTTAAAAAAAAAAGAGAGAGAAAACAATTTAGGCTTTTATTTCTTAGAACCAACATAAGCTTCTTCACAAATGTTTACTCCCATTAATCTTAGGTGGGAGAATTTAAACTTGACAGTTAAAGAAAAACAAATCTCTTTCACTTTAAAATCATTTTATTCAATTAGTTAAGCTTCTTTTGGATAAATATTCAGTTCTATCCACGCCTGGACTGTTACTGGCTCTCCAGATGAACCCCCTCTGCCCCCACTCTGTGTATAACTCTGGGACAATGGAGAGGGTGACTGCTCTGGATGCCGGACCTGTGTCATCCTCTGGTCCTCGGTGACCTCTGTGAGATGCCCTTCGCTCACCGGGTTTGTGGGCATCCACGACTGTGGGCCTGGCAGGTGGAGCCTGCTGCTTCACCTGACGTGTCAGCCCTGCCTCAGCTCTGCTGGTTCTGTGCATTCACACCTGCACATGTTCCATGCCTCTGCGTGTTTTCCATTTCTCAAGGCAGATGTGAGAGTTGGACCATAAAGAAGGCTGAACAGTAAAAGTTAAAAGTAAAATAAAAGTTTTTTTTTAAAAAAAAGGTTGAACATCAAAGAATTGATACTTTCCGACTGTGGTGCCAGAGAAGACTCTTGAGAGTCCTTTGGACAGCAAGGAGATCAAACCAGTCAATTCTAAAGGAAACCAACTCTGAATACTCACTGCAAGGACTGATGCTGAAGCTGAAGCTCCTACACTTTGGCCACCAGATGCGAAGAGACAACTCATTGGAAAAGACCTTGATGCTGGGAAAGATTAAAGGGAGGTGGAGAAGGGGGTAGCAGAGGATGAGATGGTTGGATGGCATCACTGACGCAGCGGACATGAGTTGAGCAAGTTCCGGGAGACAGTGAAGGACAGGAAAGCCTTTAGTGCTGCAGTGCATAGGGTTGCAAAGAGTCAGACATGACTGAGCGATTCAACAGTAAGAGCAGGAGGCAGAGGACACCTCCATTCCCTCTCCCAGACTAAAGATTCCATGCAGTCAGCTCTGCTTTCCTGAGCTGCCCTAAGTGCCCCACCCAGGGTTTCAGTGGAGGAGCAAGACACACATCTTCTGTGTTCCCCGTTTGCTCTCAACCCCTGGGGTTTTCTCCTGCCCTCCACGCTGGCAGTAAGGTTTGACAAGAGTGGAAGAGCGCTGGCTGCTGGCCTCCCAGAACCCCACACTCCCCCTCCAAGCACCACAGGACTTTGAACTTCCTCTTTCTGTTTTTTAAAGACTTCCTTTTTGTTGTATCTTCCTTCTCCCCTCCCCATGGGTCTTGTTCTAAACAGTATCCTCCTTCCTTCCCTAGGGACATAAGCCCTGTGGTGAAGTGAGTGTCCCTCACTGTCAGGAAGTGTTTCAGAACAGTAGTTTCATTACTATAGGATTTTAGGAACAAGGAGTCATTTCCAAGGGAATGTCCTCGGTGACCTCTGCGAGATGCCCTTCGCTCACCGGGTTTGTGGGCATCCACGACTGTGGGCCTGGCAGGTGGAGCCTGCTGCTTCACCTGACGTGTCAGCCCTGCCTCAGCTCTGCTGGTTCTGTGCATTCACACCTGCACATGTTCCATGCCTCTGCGTGTTTTCCATTTCTCAAGGCAGATGTGAGAGTTGGACCATAAAGAAGGCTGAACAGTAAAAGGTGAAAGTAGAATAAAAGTTTCTTTTTAAAAAAAAGTTTGAACATCAAAGAATTGATGCTTTCCGACTGTGGTGCCAGAGAAGACTCTTGAGAGTCCTTTGGACAGCAAGGAGATCAAACCAGTCAATTCTAAAGGAAACCAACTCTGAATACTCACTGCAAGGACTGATGCTGAAGCTGAAGCTCCTACACTTTGGCCACCAGATGCGAAGAGACAACTCATTGGAAAAGACCTTGATGCTGGGAAAGATTAAAGGGAGGTGGAGAAGGGGGTAGCAGAGGATGAGATGGTTGGATGGCATCACTGACGCAGCGGACATGAGTTGAGCAAGTTCCGGGAGACAGTGAAGGACAGGAAAGCCTTTAGTGCTGCAGTGCATAGGGTTGCAAAGAGTCAGACATGACTGAGCGATTCAACAGTAAGAGCAGGAGGCAGAGGACACCTCCATTCCCTCTCCCAGACTAAAGATTCCATGCAGTCAGCTCTGCTTTCCTGAGCTGCCCTAAGTGCCCCCACCCAGGGTTTCAGTGGAGGAGCAAGACACACATCTTCTGTGTTCCCCGTTTGCTCTCAACCCCTGGGGTTTTCTCCTGCCCTCCACGCTGGCAGTAAGGTTTGACAAGAGTGGAAGAGCGCTGGCTGCTGGCCTCCCAGAACCCCACACTCCCCCTCCAAGCACCACAGGACTTTGAACTTCCTCTTTCTGTTTTTTAAAGACTTCCTTTTTGTTGTATCTTCCTTCTCCCCTCCCCATGGGTCTTGTTCTAAACAGTATCCTCCTTCCTTCCCTAGGGACATAAGCCCTGTGGTGAAGTGAGTGTCCCTCACTGGTCAGGGAAGTGTTTCAGAACAGTAGTTTCATTACTATAGGATTTTAGGAACAAGGAGTCATTTCCAAGGGAATGGGTTTTTTTGTTTGTTTTTCTTGGCCATGATGTGCGGCTTTCAGGATCTTAGTTCCCGGACCAGGGATTGAACCCTCGGCAGTGCAAGTGTGAAGTCCTAACCACTGGACAGCCAGGGAATTCCCACCAGTGGAGTATTTTTGTGAACATACTAAAGGTCAGAGTTTTAAATGAAAGTTTTTTTTTTTTTTAATAGCGGAATTCTCATCCACTGAAATAAACAACACTCACTTCATTATCTTTGCCAAAGCCACCTCCTCTGTTTTCCCCCTGTTCTTCCTTCTGTGTTTCTTTCTCTCTTTTTTAATGTAGTACCTGCTCTTTTTATTTATTTGTTTGGCTGTGTTGTGTCTTAGTGTGGCATGTGGGATCTTTGTGGCATCATGCAAGATCTTTCATTGTGGTGCATGAACTCAGTAGTTGTGGTATGGGGACTCCAGAGCACACAGGCTCAGCATGTGGTGCCCAGGCTTAGCTGCTACAAGGAATGTGACATCTTAATTCCCTGATCAGGAACTGAACCCATGTTCCTTGCATTGTAAGTTGGATTCTTTAACTACTGGACCACAGGGAAGTCCCTTTCCTTCAGTGTTTCTAATCTACCCAGACACTCAGGTCAGAGACTGAGACTTCTCCTAGACTGCCTGTTTCATATTCAGTCTATCACTGAACCTTCTTCCTCCTTCAGCTGCAAGAAGGCTGTCTCTGTCCTAATTCCATCCCCATCACTACTGCCTACGTTCAGGCCCTTGTGTTTCTCACCTGGATTGTTGCAAGGCTTCTGAGCAATCTTTCTACCTGGGCTTCCTGATGGTCCAGTGGGTAAGGACACCGCCTTGCAGTGCAAGGCACCAGTTCGATCCCTGGCCTGGGAAGATCCCACATGTCTGGACTTCCTCTTTCTGTTTTTTAAAGACTTCCTTTTTGTTGTATCTTCCTTCTCCCCTCCCCATGGGTCTTGTTCTAAACAGTATCCTCCTTCCTTCCCTAGGGACATAAGCCCTGTGGTGAAGTGAGTGTCCCTCACTGGTCAGGGAAGTGTTTCAGAACAGTAGTTTCATTACTATAGGATTTTAGGAACAAGGAGTCATTTCCAAGGGAATGGGTTTTTTTGTTTGTTTTTCTTGGCCATGATGTGCGGCTTTCAGGATCTTAGTTCCCGGACCAGGGATTGAACCCTCGGCAGTGCAAGTGTGAAGTCCTAACCACTGGACAGCCAGGGAATTCCCACCAGTGGAGTATTTTTGTGAACATACTAAAGGTCAGAGTTTTAAATGAAATTTTTTTTTCTTTTTTTTAATAGCGGAATTCTCATCCACTGAAATAAACAACACTCACTTCATTATCTTTGCCAAAGCCACCTCCTCTGTTTTCCCCCTGTTCTTCCTTCTGTGTTTCTTTCTCTCTTTTTTAATGTAGTACCTGCTCTTTTTATTTATTTGTTTGGCTGTGTTGTGTCTTAGTGTGGCATGTGGGATCTTTGTGGCATCATGCAAGATCTTTCATTGTGGTGCATGAACTCAGTAGTTGTGGTATGGGGACTCCAGAGCACACAGGCTCAGCATGTGGTGCCCAGGCTTAGCTGCTACAAGGAATGTGACATCTTAATTCCCTGATCAGGAACTGAACCCATGTTCCTTGCATTGTAAGTTGGATTCTTTAACTACTGGACCACAGGGAAGTCCCTTTCCTTCAGTGTTTCTAATCTACCCAGACACTCAGGTCAGAGACTGAGACTTCTCCTAGACTGCCTGTTTCATATTCAGTCTATCACTGAACCTTCTTCCTCCTTCAGCTGCAAGAAGGCTGTCTCTGTCCTAATTCCATCCCCATCACTACTGCCTACGTTCAGGCCCTTGTGTTTCTCACCTGGATTGTTGCAAGGCTTCTGAGCAATCTTTCTACCCCTGGGCTTCCCTGATGGTCCAGTGGGTAAGGACACCGCCTTGCAGTGCAAGGGGCACCAGTTCGATCCCTGGCCTGGGAAGATCCCACATGCTGCGGAGCAGCTGGACCGATGTGTCCAATTACCAAGCCCGAGCTCTGGAGTGTATCTGCCCAGAGCCTGCACTCTGCAGCGACAGACGCCACTGCGATGGGAGGCCCACACGGGCCAAAGAACAAAGATGGATGAAAATGGACAAATGAAAGACCAATAGAAGTGGCCTGCCTGCTCCTCTCCCTCCCCACCAACCCCTACCAAAATAAGTAAATAAATAAATCTTCAAAAAAAAAAATCTTTCTACCCCTAGACTTTCTTCCTTGCTTTTGTTCTTTTGATCACTGGTGTGAGTTTCCCAGTACATATCAGGCCCTGTCATGTCTCCACTCAAGGCCCTTTGTGGTTCCCCATAACTGCATCACACGGCCCTGCCCATCTCTCAAGACTCAGGTCCTTCTGCTAGGCACAAAACTTTATTCCAGCCACACCAAACAGCTTGCAGTGGACTGGCAATGCCGTGCTGGTAGCCTCTGTGAATTTGCACATGCTGCTTCCTCTGACTGGAATATCCCTTCCTTCCTTCTTATCATGCAACATTCAGCTCAAAGATTTCCTTCTCCTTGAAGCCTTTCTGGTCCCCCAAGCAAGAACGCTATGCTTTTTTTAAAAAATCTTTTTGTTTTGTATTGGAATATAGCCGATTAACAATGCTGTGATAATTTCAGGTGAACAGTGAAGGAACTCAGCCCTACACGTACATGTATCCATTCTCCCCCACACTCCTCTCCCATCCAGGCTACCACATAACACTGAGCAGATCTCCATGTGCACAGTAGGTCCTGTTGGTTATCCATTTTAAATATAGCAGTGTGTACATGTCCATCCCAAACTCTCTACCTATCCCTTCTCCCCATCCTTCCCCCGGCAACCATAAATTTATTCTCTGTGAGTCTTTTTCTGTTTTGTAAGTAAAAGAACTCTTTTTTCAGTTATCATGGTACCAACTTGCCTATGTTAGGTGACCTGCCATTTAGAATTGTATTACATCACAGTGCTAGGCTGTGGCTCCTTGGGGACAGTGATGGGTTACAGTAATCTTTGTGTCTCCAGCATGTGGCACAGGTGTCTAGCCCAAGCTAGTTAAATGAAGGAATTAACCCTAAACATCAGCTCTGGAGTGGGAAGAGACCTTGAGGGTCACTGGATTCAATGTTTGCATTTTCCGAATGATTCTCAGAGAGGTTAAGTCACCAGCTGACCTCACACAGAAATGGATAACAGACCTGGTCCTTTGAATCCGAGAACAGAGCATTTTCTTACTACTCTAGACACAGCTGAGGGGAGTGAGGGTGGAGGCCAAGGTGTGGGTTGGGGATGGCGAGAAGACAACAGAAGCAAAAGTTTAATGCAGGGCCTGGTATAACTTATTCTCAAGCAGGAAAAGGGGTCAGTCCCACAAAGGGTTTTTGTAAAACCTGTGTTACTCTCACCTGGGCAATTGGAGAGAGTACAGAATGTCAGCGTGAGCAGCTGGACCTGAGGTTACAATAACAACGCTGTGGAGGAAACTCAGATAGAGCCTCACTTGTTCGCTACTGATTTGTTTGAGGCCCAGAGGACGTATCTAGCCTGATTGCACTACCACACTACCATCATCACACGGTTTTCTCTTGTTTTTTTTTTTTTTTTCAGAGTTTAAATTTTACAATTAAAACAAAACAAAACAAAACAACAACAACAACAACAAAACAGTCACGGGCTTTCCTAGTGGCTCAGTCAGTGGTACAGAATCCACCTGCCAATGCAAAAGACAAGGGTTTGATCCCTGATCTAGGAAGATCCTCCACACCTGCCAATTTAGCCACAACTGTTGAGCCAGTGCTCCTCAATAAGAATAGGACCACAATGAATCCATTCTCCCCCACACTCCTCTCCCATCCAGGCTACCACATAACACTGAGCAGATCTCCATGTGCACAGTAGGTCCTGTTGGTTATCCATTTTAAATATAGCAGTGTGTACATGTCCATCCCAAACTCTCTACCTATCCCTTCTCCCCATCCTTCCCCCGGCAACCATAAATTTATTCTCTGTGAGTCTTTTTCTGTTTTGTAAGTAAAAGAACTCTTTTTTCAGTTATCATGGTACCAACTTGCCTATCTTAGGTGACCTGCCATTTAGAATTGTATTACATCACAGTGCTAGGCTGTGGCTCCTTGGGGACAGTGATGGGTTACAGTAATCTTTGTGTCTCCAGCATGTGGCACAGGTGTCTAGCCCAAGCTAGTTAAATGAAGGAATTAACCCTAAACATCAGCTCTGGAGTGGGAAGAGACCTTGAGGGTCACTGGATTCAATGTTTGCATTTTCCGAATGATTCTCAGAGAGGTTAAGTCACCAGCTGACCTCACACAGAAATGGATAACAGACCTGGTCCTTTGAATCCGAGAACAGAGCATTTTCTTACTACTCTAGACACAGCTGAGGGGAGTGAGGGTGGAGGCCAAGGTGTGGGTTGGGGATGGCGAGAAGACAACAGAAGCAAAAGTTTAATGCAGGGCCTGGTATAACTTATTCTCAAGCAGGAAAAGGGGTCAGTCCCACAAAGGGTTTTTGTAAAACCTGTGTTACTCTCACCTGGGCAATTGGAGAGAGTACAGAATGTCAGCGTGAGCAGCTGGACCTGAGGTTACAATAACAACGCTGTGGAGGAAACTCAGATAGAGCCTCACTTGTTCGCTACTGATTTGTTTGAGGCCCAGAGGACGTATCTAGCCTGATTGCACTACCACACTACCATCATCACACGGTTTTCTCTTGTTTTTTTTTTTTTTTCAGAGTTTAAATTTTACAATTAAAACAAAACAAAACAAAACAACAACAACAACAACAAAACAGTCACGGGCTTTCCTAGTGGCTCAGTCAGTGGTACAGAATCCACCTGCCAATGCAAAAGACAAGGGTTTGATCCCTGATCTAGGAAGATCCTCCACACCTTAAGCAACTAAGTCCGTGAGCCACAACTGTTGAGCCAGTGCTCCTCAATAAGAATAGGACCACAATGAAAAACCTGAGCATCACAACTGGAGAGCAGCCCCCGCTCCCCACAACTAGAGGAAAGCTAGAATAGCATGGAAGACCCAGCACAGCCTAACTTACAATAAAGAAATTTTAAAAATTTAAAAATCAACAACCCGCAACAGAATTTAGTAACATTTATCTAAAAAGAAGGGGCTTCCCTGGTGGTCCAGTGGGTAAAGAGTCCGCCTTGCAGTGCGAGGGGCACCAATTCAATTCCTGGCCTGGGAAGATCCCACTTGCTGTGGAGCAGCTGGACCGGCGTGGCCAGTTATGAGCCAGTGCTCTGCAACGAGAGAGGTCACTACGATGGGAGGCCCACACAGGCCAAAGAACAAAGATGGATGAAAATAAATAAATGAAAGACCAATAAAAGGCCAAATAAAAAGAGGCCAAGGGGCTTCCCTGGTGGTCCAGTGGCTAAGACTCTGTGCTCCCAAAGCAGGGGGCCTGGGTTTGATCCCTGGTCAGGTAACTAGATCCCACATGCTGCAACTAAAGATTCCAGGTTCCCAAACTAAGGCCCAGCACAGCCAAATAAATAAATATTTTTTAAAAAAATAGTAAAATAGGGCTTCCCTGGTGGTCCAGTGGCTAAGACTCTGTGTTCCCAATGCAGGGGGCCCGGGTTCAATCCCCAGTCACGGAACTAGATCCCACATGCTGCAACTAAGGTCAGGCACAGACAAATAAATAAAATAAACAAATATTTAAAATAATAGTAATAATAATAATAAAATAAAATAATTTTTTAAAAAGAAGAAGAAGGAAGAAAAGGAAAAAAAATAGACCAAGCCATATAACTCACACCTTGCTTCCTCCTGGAGACAGAGAGGGAGATATTGTGTGGACTTTCCCAGCCCAGGTGAAAGCTTGAATTCAGGGTTTATTTAGGGCATGACTTCACTGCGCCGCGCCTCAGCTTGTAAGTTTGTGGAAATAGAGGTCATGTGAGTTCTCCCCCATGGTTATTGTGGGAATTGAAAAAAAGGCACTAAGGCAGCAGCCAGCAGAGTGGGTGAAGCCTGGCCCTGGAGCCAGGTCGCTGGGATTGGAACTCTGGCTGCACCCTGGCAAGGTGCGTGACCTCAGACAGGTGGCTGCCCTCTCTGTGACTCAGTCGGGGGTCGTCAGGACCTGTGTGGTGCTTGACAGTGCCTGGCACATAATGTTTGCTGGTGGATGCTGGTGGAAGCGCTGGGCCAGGTGCCGGGTACTTAATACAGGGGAACACCTTTCTCCTTCCACAGCTGGAGGGAGCCCCATCTCTGCATCCATCTGTGGATACAACAGGACCTTGGCTGTGCTCTTCAGCCCAGACAGTATCGATTCATGATAAATCTGGAGGGACCAAGCCCTCCCTTTTCTCTGTTAAGCCAGTGACCAGTAACTCTCTCGTGGTCCCTGGAGTTACCATACATTGACCCCAGGCCCAGATTCCTGGAGCCTGCTCCTCCCCACCGCCACCCCAGCAGGTACAGGCCCGGTCTTGAGCCAGGCTCCTGCTCCCAGGTCCGGGCAGTGTGGTCTCCTCCCCAGTTTGACACAGCGTGCTTTGTTCACTTCTGCAACCTGGGCCCCAGCTCCTGGAACCTCCCTGAGACCTGTTTGGACCTGTCGTCCCTTGGGTTTATTAGTCTCAGCTTGTTTGCTAGACTCTCAACTCTGCATGCCCACCCCCGTCTCCCTTCCCGTGTGGACTTGCCCCCGGGGCCCTGAGAGGGATGCTCAGCACCAGCCTCGAATCACAGCTGTGGGGCTGGTAGACGGAGGTGGGGGTCTGAGGACAGGGGCTAGAACCTGAATTCAGAAGAGAAGGAGCCTGAATCCTGCTTCTGGTGGGAAGCTGAAACAAAGACAGCAAAGCCTCTGTGCCTCTTAGAAACCCCTGGGCCCTGTGAGAGTTTTAGGATCCCGGAAATAGAAGAGACCACAGAACTCTTCCGGGCCGCTCTTGACTTATCTGAAACAGGAAGCCACACGATAGCATCCCAAGCAGGAGGTCCTCCAGCTTCTGTGTGAACGTATTCTGAGAGCTCACTCGCTCCCTTTCAACTTACACATGCACGACGCAGTCTGCCACGGGCTGGAAACGTGGCTTCTGAAATTTTGACCCAGGGCTTCTCGTCCCTGTTCTGTGTAATGGTTGGTTTGAGCATTATTCCCATCCCCCCAGCTTCTCCAGGCTCCACACTTCCATGGTTCCTCACGTCACATGACGCCCAGACCCCTCCCCATCCCACCTGGGGTCACCAGACTTCTCTCATGCCCACAGAGAGGCATTTTTACCATAACAAGGAATAACTTCCCTGAGGGTCTCGTAGTTAAGAATCTGCCTGCCAATGCAGGGGACTCAGGTTTGATCCCTGGCTGGGGAAAATCCCACAGGCCTTGAGGCAACTAAGCCCATGCACCACATTTACTGAAGCCTGAGCTCTAGGGACAGTGCTCCCCCCGAGAATCTCTGCATCCATCTGTGGATACAACAGGACCTTGGCTGTGCTCTTCAGCCCAGACAGTATCGATTCATGATAAATCTGGAGGGACCAAGCCCTCCCTTTCTCTGTTAAGCCAGTGACCAGTAACTCTCGTGGTCCCTGGAGTTACCATACATTGACCCCAGGCCCAGATTCCTGGAGCCTGCTCCTCCCACCGCCACCCCAGCAGGTACAGGCCCGGTCTTGAGCCAGGCTCCTGCTCCCAGGTCCGGGCAGTGTGGTCTCCTCCCCAGCTTGACACAGCGTGCTTTGTTCACTTCTGCAACCTGGGCCCCAGCTCCTGGAACCTCCCTGAGACCTGTTTGGACCTGTCGTCCCTTGGGTTTATTAGTCTCAGCTTGTTTGCTAGACTCTCAACTCTGCATGCCCACCCCCGTCTCCCTTCCCGTGTGGACTTGCCCCCGGGGCCCTGAGAGGGATGCTCAGCACCAGCCTCGAATCACAGCTGTGGGGCTGGTAGACGGAGGTGGGGGTCTGAGGACAGGGGCTAGAACCTGAATTCAGAAGAGAAGGAGCCTGAATCCTGCTTCTGGTGGGAAGCTGAAACAAAGACAGCAAAGCCTCTGTGCCTCTTAGAAACCCCTGGGCCCTGTGAGAGTTTTAGGATCCCGGAAATAGAAGAGACCACAGAACTCTTCCGGGCCGCTCTTGACTTATCTGAAACAGGAAGCCACACGATAGCATCCCAAGCAGGAGGTCCTCCAGCTTCTGTGTGAACGTATTCTGAGAGCTCACTCGCTCCCTTTCAACCTACACATGCACGACGCAGTCTGCCACGGGCTGGAAACGTGGCTTCTGAAATTTTGACCCAGGGCTTCTCGTCCCTGTTCTGTGTAATGGTTGGTTTGAGCATTATTCCCATCCCCCCAGCTTCTCCAGGCTCCACACTTCCATGGTTCCTCACGTCACATGACGCCCAGACCCCTCCCCATCCCACCTGGGGTCACCAGACTTCTCTCATGCCCACAGAGAGGCATTTTTACCATAACAAGGAATAACTTCCCTGAGGGTCTCGTAGTTAAGAATCTGCCTGCCAATGCAGGGGACTCAGGTTTGATCCCTGGCTGGGGAAAATCCCACAGGCCTTGAGGCAACTAAGCCCATGCACCACATTTACTGAAGCCTGAGCTCTAGGGCCAGTGCTCCACAAGAGAAGCCGCCACAATGAGAAGCCCTAGCATCACAGCAAAGAGTAGCTCCTGTTCACCTTAACTAGAGAAATTCCATGTGCAGCAAAACAAAGACCCAACCCGGCCAATAAAATAAAATAGTAAAACAATAACAAGGAAGCCAGCAAACATTCCAGGCCCTACTGTGTGGCAGGGATGGTGTGGAGGAGGGACACAGGTATCACAGCTGGCCCCTCACATCAGCGAGCTGACCATAGTTGTGAGAAGAAGGCAACTTCCCCTCATGTTTGCAGCCAGTGAAGGTTACCCGCCACATGCCTACAGATTAAACATTTGACGTTTGGTGGGGGAACTACAGATAGAGAGGGTTTTCTTTCTTCTTTCTTTTTTTTGAGGTAGTGAAAACATCTGAAAATAATGGTGGTAGAAGGTGCACACATCTGTGAAGATGCTAAAGATGGTGGTAGAAGGTGCACACATCTGTGAAGATGCTAAAGACCTGCAATTTTCACTTTCATTATGGGAATGGAAATTTCCGTGCTGTTTAACCGTTAAGTCATGTCCGACACTGCAACCCCAGGGACTGTAGCCCGCCCAGTTCCTCTGACCATGGGGTTTCTCAGGCAAGAACCCTGGAGTGGGTTGTCATTTCCTTCTCCAGAGGATCTTCCTGACCCAGGGATCGAGCCCAGTGCTCTTGCATTGGCAGGCAGATTCTTTACTGTTGAGCCACCTGGGAAGTCGTGGTATGGGAATTAAATCTTAGTAAAGTTAAGGTTTTAAAAGTTTAACAGTTAAACAAAATGTATTCTCTCGTTCTACCTGGAAAAGTATTCCTTCATAAGGACCAGACCCAGAAGGTCAGGTTTGCGGTTAGCATTCCTGACATCCTCCGATTCTGTTCAGGAAGCACAGGAAAGCCAGTCTGGCCTCATGCCCACAGAGAGGCATTTTACCATAACAAGGAATAACTTCCTGAGGGTCTCGTAGTTAAGAATCTGCCTGCCAATGCAGGGGACTCAGGTTTGATCCCTGGCTGGGGAAAATCCCACAGGCCTTGAGGCAACTAAGCCCATGCACCACATTTACTGAAGCCTGAGCTCTAGGGCCAGTGCTCCACAAGAGAAGCCGCCACAATGAGAAGCCCTAGCATCACAGCAAAGAGTAGCTCCTGTTCACCTTAACTAGAGAAATTCCATGTGCAGCAAAACAAAGACCCAACCCGGCCAATAAAATAAAATAGTAAAACAATAACAAGGAAGCCAGCAAACATTCCAGGCCCTACTGTGTGGCAGGGATGGTGTGGAGGAGGGACACAGGTATCACAGCTGGCCCCTGGCCTCAGGGAGCTGACCATAGTTGTGAGAAGAAGGCAACTTCCCCTCATGTTTGCAGCCAGTGAAGGTTACCCGCCACATGCCTACAGATTAAACATTTGACGTTTGGTGGGGGAACTACAGATAGAGAGGGTTTTCTTTCTTCTTTCTTTTTTTTGAGGTAGTGAAAACATCTGAAAATAATGGTGGTAGAAGGTGCACACATCTGTGAAGATGCTAAAGATGGTGGTAGAAGGTGCACACATCTGTGAAGATGCTAAAGACCTGCGAATTTTCACTTTCATTATGGGAATGGAAATTTCCGTGCTGTTTAACCGTTAAGTCATGTCCGACACTGCAACCCCAGGGACTGTAGCCCGCCCAGTTCCTCTGACCATGGGGTTTCTCAGGCAAGAACCCTGGAGTGGGTTGTCATTTCCTTCTCCAGAGGATCTTCCTGACCCAGGGATCGAGCCCAGTGCTCTTGCATTGGCAGGCAGATTCTTTACTGTTGAGCCACCTGGGAAGTCGTGGTATGGGAATTAAATCTTAGTAAAGTTAAGGTTTTAAAAGTTTAACAGTTAAACAAAATGTATTCTCTCGTTCTACCTGGAAAAGTATTCCTTCATAAGGACCAGACCCAGAAGGTCAGGTTTGCGGTTAGCATTCCTGACATCCTCCGATTCTGTTCAGGAAGCACAGGGAAAGCCAGTCTGGCCCTCACACCTTCTCCGGCCATCCTCCCACCCCAGCTCTTCTGCACCTTGAGAAGCTTCCTGAGCATGCAGGCAGGCTCTTCAGTTCACGGGTTTCCAGCTCCATCCACAGTCCCCGGCAGATGCCCTTAACCGCTGGTGGTGGGGTCTCCTCTAGGGAGGCCAGACCCAGGGAAGACTTTATCACAGGCCCAAGCTGACGCTGGCCTTTTTTTTTTCACACTTTCTGTGGAGTATAATTGATTTGCAGTGTGTTAATTTCAGGTGTACGGCCAAGTGAATCAGCTCTACATATGCATGTATCTGCTCTGTTTTAGACGCCTTCTCCACAGAGGGCATTACAGAGGATGGAGTAGAGGTTCCTGTGCTATACAGTGGGTCCATATTATTAATAGTAATCTATTTTATATATAGTAATGTGGACCTAGAGATTGTCAACCTAGTGAAGTAAGTCAAACAGAAAAAGACAAATATCATATGGTATTGCTTATATGGTGGAGGTTTAGCTGCTAGGTTGAGTCTGACTCTTGAGACCCCATGGACTGCAACCCACCAGGCTCCTCCGTCCATGGGATTTCCCAGGCAAGAATACTGGAGTATCCAAGAAGTTTGTCATTTCCTTCTCCAGGGGATCTTTCTGACCCAGGGATCAAATCCATGTCTCCTGCATTGCAGGCAGATTCTTTACCACTGAGCCACCAGGGAAGCCCATCAGGAAAAGTGGTACAGGGCTTCCCTCATGGCTCAGTGGTAACAAATCCACCCGTCAATGCAGGAGACATGAGTTTGATCCCTGGTTCTTGAGGATCCCACATACTGTGGAACAATTAAGCCCGTGGCACCACAACTATTGAGCCTGTGGTCTAGTGCTCAGGAGCTGCAACTATTGAAACTCTATGTTGCTGAGCCTGTGCTCTACAACAAGGGAAGCCACTGTGATGAGAAGGCCATGCACCACAACTAGAGAGTAGCCCCCTGCTTGCTGCAACTAGAGGAAAGGCTGCACAGCAACAAAAACTCAGCACAGCCAAAAATAAGTTATTTTTAAAGGATTTCATATTAAAATAAATAAAAATGCTTTTAAAAATTTTTAAATGGCACAAATGAACTCACACAATAGAAATGGAGGCACAGATGTAGAAAACAAACTTACGGTGACTGGAGGGGAAAGGGAGAGGCAGGGATACATTGGGAGACTGGGGCAGGGGACCTTTCTACTAGAAGATTCCAGAGCTGGTGGGGTCTCCTCTAGGAGGCCAGACCCAGGGAAGACTTTATCACAGGCCCAAGCTGACGCTGGCCTTTTTTTTTTCACACTTTCTGTGGAGTATAATTGATTTGCAGTGTGTTAATTTCAGGTGTACGGCCAAGTGAATCAGCTCTACATATGCATGTATCTGCTCTGTTTTAGACGCCTTCTCCACAGAGGGCATTACAGAGGATGGAGTAGAGGTTCCTGTGCTATACAGTGGGTCCATATTATTAATAGTAATCTATTTTATATATAGTAATGTGGACCTAGAGATTGTCAACCTAGTGAAGTAAGTCAAACAGAAAAAGACAAATATCATATGGTATTGCTTATATGGTGGAGGTTTAGCTGCTAGGTTGAGTCTGACTCTTGAGACCCCATGGACTGCAACCCACCAGGCTCCTCCGTCCAGGGGATTCCAGGCAAGAATACTGGAGTATCCAAGAAGTTTGTCATTTCCTTCTCCAGGGATCTTTCTGACCCAGGGATCAAATCCATGTCTCCTGCATTGCAGGCAGATTCTTTACCACTGAGCCACCAGGGAAGCCCATCAGGAAAAGTGGTACAGGGCTTCCCTCATGGCTCAGTGGTAACAAATCCACCCGTCAATGCAGGAGACATGAGTTTGATCCCTGGTTCTTGCGGATCCCACATACTGTGGAACAATTAAGCCCGTGGCACCACAACTATTGAGCCTGTGGTCTAGTGCTCAGGAGCTGCAACTATTGAAACTCTATGTTGCTGAGCCTGTGCTCTACAAAAAGGGGAAGCCACTGTGATGAGAAGGCCATGCACCACAACTAGAGAGTAGCCCCCTGCTTGCTGCAACTAGAGGAAAGGCTGCACAGCAACAAAAACTCAGCACAGCCAAAAATAAGTTATTTTTAAAGGATTTCATATTAAAATAAATAAAAATGCTTTTAAAAATTTTTAAATGGCACAAATGAACTCACACAATAGAAATGGAGGCACAGATGTAGAAAACAAACTTACGGTGACTGGAGGGGAAAGGGAGAGGCAGGGATACATTGGGAGACTGGGGCAGGGGACCTTTCTACTAGAAGATTCCAGAGCTTGGTCTGGAGCAGTGCTACATGACAGAACATTCTGTAATGTTGGAAATGCTCTGTACCTGTGCCATCACTAGCCTCTGGTGGCAAGTGAGCACTTTAGATGTGGCTAGCACACACAAGAATGGAATTTCTTAACTGAAACATTGTCATTAAAGAACATTTAAGGGTTTCCCTGGTGGTCCAGTGGGTGAGGACACCGCCTTGCACTTCAGAGGGCGCCAGTTCAATCCCTGGTCTGGGAAGATCCTGCGTGCCACGGAGCAGCTGGACCGATGTGTCCAACTACCGAGCCGGAGCTCTGGAGCGCATGTGCCCAGAGCCGGTGCCCTGCAGCGAGAGAGGCCACTGCAATGGAAGGCCCACACAGGCCAAAGAACAAAGATGGAAATAAATGAAAGACCAATAGACGTGGCCAAAAAAAAAAGAACATTTAAGTTGCTACATGTGGTTACTGGCTACCATAGGCCTAGAAAGCGGGGGGAGCGGGACTCTGAATGGACAAGTCCTGTTGACTCCATCCCATGGGGAGGGGGCAGGCTGGAGGAGCACCCAGATAGCGCTTTCAGGTCTCAGGAAGTTACTGGAGAGATTTGTTCTCAGAAGGAGAACAGCCATATAAGGCTGCTTATCCCCGGCCAGCGTGGCTGTGTGCTGGGGGAGGGGAGTGACTCCAGGGCACCCCTTAACAAGTCTTCCTGAGAGTTTTGCAGGGACCTGTTTCACATGAGAGGCCTGGTTTGGTAGTTCAAGTCTGCTAGGACTGTGGGTATTGGCAGACGGGGAAGACGCTGTTTTTTTTTTCTTCCAAGGCCATGTGAACGGGGCAGTCCGTCTGCATAGTTTCCATGGCATAATCTGACTAGAAAGCCCTGTGTGTCTGGGGGGTGGGGTGGCGAGGAGGGGCCCTCAGCCCAGCCTCCATCAGAACTGGGCACCAGCCCAGGAGGCACATTCCCTCTCGATTCCTGCAGGGTCCTGAGCCGTGAGGCGGGGAGGGCCTCGCCTGGCTGGCCAGAGCCTTTGGAAGCTTGTTTGGTTGCTGAGGGGTGTGGGTGTTGGCTTTTCCTGAAGCCTGGATGTGAGATAGAGGAACGATGTTGTCAGAAGAACTGGGCCAGGTGGAGGCTCAGGCGGAGCCCAGGGGAGGAGTTCACGGGGAGGCAGAGCCGAGGTGAAGGAGGGCCTCTCTTTTCATCTCTGCCCTTGGCTGCTATCTCCCACCTGCTGAACAGAAGCTCCCTGCAGGCTGGCTGGATCTAGACCTGGGGAGGAAGCAAGTAGAATCAAATACTTCTGCTGCTGGAGAAAGGCCCCTCTAAAGAAAAGAGGCCACCCTGCCAGCCCTCGGAAACTGGGGAAGCAAAGAAGTCAGGGATGCAGAGCGGAGACTAGCATTAATTAAGCATCTCTGTTTTGGGTACCAGGCTCCAAGCTAAGTGTTCTGCACTTCTGGTCTCATTTGGAACAATATAGACTAATAATCATTAAAAGGGACTCTCTTGGCAGTCTAGGGGTTAAGAAATTGGGCTTCCACTGCATGGGGTGTGGCTTTGATCCCTGGTCAGGGAACTAAGATCCCACATGCTGGTGGCCAAAAAATATATTTAAAAAAATCATTATAATAGGTGATACTGCTTGAGTGTCTACAAAGGGACCATCAATCCATTTAATCCTCACAACCCCCTTTTTTCTGGAGTTACTCAGTCAGAAAATATTTCAAATGAAAATTTAAACCCAGACACTAACTCTACACTCCTGCTCTTAAACCCCCAATTTTCATGAGGGCCTGGTTTGGTAGTTCAAGTCTGCTAGGACTGTGGGTATTGGCAGACGGGAAGACGCTGTTTTTTTCTTCCAAGGCCATGTGAACGGGCAGTCCGTCTGCATAGTTTCCATGGCATAATCTGACTAGAAAGCCCTGTGTGTCTGGGGGGTGGGGTGGCGAGGAGGGGCCCTCAGCCCAGCCTCCATCAGAACTGGGCACCAGCCCAGGAGGCACATTCCCTCTCGATTCCTGCAGGGTCCTGAGCCGTGAGGCGGGGAGGGCCTCGCCTGGCTGGCCAGAGCCTTTGGAAGCTTGTTTGGTTGCTGAGGGGTGTGGGTGTTGGCTTTTCCTGAAGCCTGGATGTGAGATAGAGGAACGATGTTGTCAGAAGAACTGGGCCAGGTGGAGGCTCAGGCGGAGCCCAGGGGAGGAGTTCACGGGGAGGCAGAGCCGAGGTGAAGGAGGGCCTCTCTTTCCATCTCTGCCCTTGGCTGCTATCTCCCACCTGCTGAACAGAAGCTCCCTGCAGGCTGGCTGGATCTAGACCTGGGGAGGAAGCAAGTAGAATCAAATACTTCTGCTGCTGGAGAAAGGCTCTCTCTAAAGAAAAGAGGCCACCCTGCCAGCCCTCGGAAACTGGGGAAGCAAAGAAGTCAGGGATGCAGAGCGGAGACTAGCATTAATTAAGCATCTCTGTTTTGGGTACCAGGCTCCAAGCTAAGTGTTCTGCACTTCTGGTCTCATTTGGAACAATATAGACTAATAATCATTAAAAGGGACTCTCTTGGCAGTCTAGGGGTTAAGAAATTGGGCTTCCACTGCATGGGGTGTGGCTTTGATCCCTGGTCAGGGAACTAAGATCCCACATGCTGGTGGCCAAAAAATATATTTAAAAAAATCATTATAATAGGTGATACTGCTTGAGTGTCTACAAAGGGACCATCAATCCATTTAATCCTCACAACCCCCTTTTTTCTGGAGTTACTCAGTCAGAAAATATTTCAAATGAAAATTTAAACCCAGACACTAACTCTACACTCCTGCTCTTAAACCCCCAATTTTCTTGACAACTGTTCTGGTGTAAGGTAGATTTCCTGGAGCTCTGGCCCAGGGTCTTCAAAAAGATCCCGCAGCTAGGAATAATCCAGGTTTTCCCAAAGCTTCCGCTTCCTTTCTCTCTCCTGGCTCTCTGGGGTCTGGAAGCCTAGCATCTCAAAGGCTCCCTGTCCTTGGACAGTGGCTGTCCCTTCACTTGCTCAGGGTTTGTTGTGACGTGCAGGCCGGCTGCCCCGGGGCACGGAGGTTGCCCAAGACAATCCTGCCTTTCTGAGGGGCGCCACAGCCGGCACACACAATGCCCTCTGTCTCGGCCTGGGCAGAAAGGCACATTATCGCGGTCGGGTGACTCGGGCTCCGCTGGGGTGATGTTTGTGGTCCACACATCCCCCACCCGGTGCCTCCGCACAGCAGCCGGCTGGCCAGAGGCTCCGGGGAGCAGGCACGGGTCACTCAGGCCTGGGAATCCCTTCCTCTTGAGGTCCCTGCCTTGCCTCCCAGATCAGACATACCACCCCCCACCCCCGTCCGTCACACTCCCAAGCCTGTGAGGCTCTAATTTCAATTACTTTTGGGAAAGCACACAGCACCATGCCTGGTACAATGAGCCCCCACAAATGTGACTTTCTCTTCTGTTTTTTGGTTCCTCGTGTTTAGAGGGTAGGCAGGTTGGAGATCATTTTGTTATCAGGAATTTTGAAAGAGACCCTGAACACAAGTGTGCTCTTAGTAGCAGTTGCAGCCACACGTTTTCTAAGCCCTTAGCATATGCCAGGCATGGCGCCAAGCCACATCCTCACTATAGACCAGGGAGGCTGCGCTCTATTGATTTATTTATTTTTGGCTGTTCTGGGTCTTCGTTGCTGTGTGCCGTCTTTCTCTTTGCAGCCAGCGGGGGTTACTCTTCGTTTTGGTGTGTGGGCTCCTCAGTGCAATGGTTTCTCTTTTTGTGGAGCACAGGCTCTAGGCGCATGGGCTTCAGTAGCTGTGGCACATGGGTTTAGTTGCTCCGAGGCATGTGGAATCTTCCCAGACCAGGGAGCAAGCCCATGTCTCCCGCACTGGCATGCGTGCATACTCAGTTGTTAAATTATGTCCAACTCTTTGGGACCCCATGAACTGTAGCCCACCAAGCTCCCAGGGAAAATCCCTGGGATTTTACAGGCAAGACTACAGGAGTGGGTCATCATTTCCTCCTCCAGGGGATCTTCCTGACCCAGGAATGGAAGCTGGGTCTCCTACATGAACAGGCAAATTCTTTACCACTGAGCTGTTGGCAGGTGGATTCTTATCCACTGAACCATCAGGGAAGTTCGAGGCCATGCTCTTTCTAGTTCCACATGAAGTATGAGAAGGGGATGCTCAGAAGCCTGGAGTGACTTGCGCGAGGCTGCAAAACCAGCAAGTGGTGCCCCTGGGAGTGGAGCTCAGCTCTGATGTCAAGCACCAGCAAATGGCCATTGTTCCAGTGCCGGGATCCATTTCCCAGGGTTCCAAAGACTAGGTGGCCTAGAACAACAGATGCATATTGTCTCGCAGGTGTAGAGGCTCGGAGTCCGAGGTCAAGGTACCAGTAGGGCTAGTCCCGCCCGGGGTCTGTGAGGAGGCTCTGCTCCTGCCTTTCCCCCAGCTCCTGGGGGTTCGCTGGCCATCTCTGGTGGCCTGATGCTCTTTGGTTTCTGGATGCATCACCCCAGTGTCTGCTTTCATATTCACCCTGTGTATTCTGTGTCTCTTATTATTAGGACACCATTTATGTTACATTAGAGCCCACTCTGATGGCCTTATTTTTCTCTGGACATCTGCAAAGACCTTATTTCCAAATAAAGTCACATTTATATGTTCTGGGGGCTGAGACTTCAGTGTCTTTTTCAGGGAATGCAATTCAACCCTTAATGATGCCTTTCCCTTCTCAGTATACTTGGTTGTTCAGGTTTTGGGTTTTTTTTTAATGTATTTATGTATTTGGCTGCAGTGGGTCTTAGTTGCAGCATGTGGGATCTATTTCCCAGACCAGGGATCAAATCCAGGTCCGCTGCATTGGGGGTGCGGAATCCTAGCCACTGGACCACCAGGGAAGTCCCTCAGGCTTTCTTAAGAAGAGGTGACGTTTCCTTAACCCCAAGGACAAGACAATCTTCATTCTAGGACTCCTTTCACTGGCTCACATGGTGTATGCACACACACGTACACATATATGCACGACAATTTAGTCATGCTGACTGAAAAAAAAAAGCACAACCTAAAAGTTGAGAGCTGCATTTTTTTTTTTTTTTCCAGTCAACAAAACAGAGGCTGGACTGCCACACTAACTCCAGGGCCCCATTCAGCCAAGATAAGGTGTGGAAGGTGCCAGGGCCACAGCAGGACGACCAGGAGACAACCCGCAGTGTGGACACTCAGTTCTCTGAACCCAGCCAAGGTTCTCTGAGAACAGCCCACTCCCCAACCCTCTACGCTCCAGACTCATCCACTTTCACCCCTCTTCACCAAACCTCCCTCAGGTTCCAGGCTTCCAAAATCAGAATGGCAGGGGCAGGGTGCCATCTCTGAGCTCTAGTGTATGGTCCAGGAGTGTTGTTTAGGGAGCACTGAGGGCAGAGGGATGCAGCCGCCAGCTTGCGAGTTGTGATGTGGATTCTTCCATCTGTACCTCTAGCCCCTTACTAGTCCCGCCCGGGGTCTGTGAGGAGGCTCTGCTCCTGCCTTTCCCCAGCTCCTGGGGTTCGCTGGCCATCTCTGGTGGCCTGATGCTCTTTGGTTTCTGGATGCATCACCCCAGTGTCTGCTTTCATATTCACCCTGTGTATTCTGTGTCTCTTATTATTAGGACACCATTTATGTTACATTAGAGCCCACTCTGATGGCCTTATTTTTCTCTGGACATCTGCAAAGACCTTATTTCCAAATAAAGTCACATTTATATGTTCTGGGGGCTGAGACTTCAGTGTCTTTTTCAGGGAATGCAATTCAACCCTTAATGATGCCTTTCCCTTCTCAGTATACTTGGTTGTTCAGGTTTTGGGTTTTTTTTTAATGTATTTATGTATTTGGCTGCAGTGGGTCTTAGTTGCAGCATGTGGGATCTATTTCCCAGACCAGGGATCAAATCCAGGTCCGCTGCATTGGGGGTGCGGAATCCTAGCCACTGGACCACCAGGGAAGTCCCTCAGGCTTTCTTAAGAAGAGGTGACGTTTCCTTAACCCCAAGGACAAGACAATCTTCATTCTAGGACTCCTTTCACTGGCTCACATGGTGTATGCACACACACGACACATATATGCACGACAATTTAGTCATGCTGACTGAAAAAAGCACAACCTAAAAGTTGAGAGCTGCATTTTTTTTTTTCCAGTCAACAAAACAGAGGCTGGACTGCCACACTAACTCCAGGGCCCCATTCAGCCAAGATAAGGTGTGGAAGGTGCCAGGGCCACAGCAGGACGACCAGGAGACAACCCGCAGTGTGGACACTCAGTTCTCTGAACCCAGCCAAGGTTCTCTGAGAACAGCCCACTCCCCAACCCTCTACGCTCCAGACTCATCCACTTTCACCCCTCTTCACCAAACCTCCCTCAGGTTCCAGGCTTCCAAAATCAGAATGGCAGGGGCAGGGTGCCATCTCTGAGCTCTAGTGTATGGTCCAGGAGTGTTGTTTAGGGAGCACTGAGGGCAGAGGGATGCAGCCGCCAGCTTGCGAGTTGTGATGTGGATTCTTCCATCTGTACCTCTAGCTATACCCAATTTTCTCACCTGGTGAGTTACTACTTCCCTTGGATCTCAGGTGACAAGCCCCCTTCATTAGGTGTAAGGGGGGCCAGGAGCGGCGTGCACTGGGGGTAGGAATGGTGCTTCCTGGGCCCCTGACCCTAGGCATACAGGCCCTTGCAGACATTTGGCCCCAGGCACCCAGAGGCTCTTCTAGCCCACAGGCCTTCTCTCTGACCCTCCCCTGAGTTCAAGCAGACACCCAGACCCACTTTTCCTGGCACATGGGTCACTCCTCCTCTTTCACAGGCACTCACTTCTACCAAGAAATCTGATGGGCGACACTCAGCACTGGATTTTTCCAGCGCCACAACCAATCCCTAAGACCCTTGCTTTGGCTGAAGAGACAACTCTGTCCTTTTGATTGTTAGCATTTCAATAGGATTCAAGCCACCTGGAAGGAGCCAACACTGCCAGGATGTGGAGGGACAGTGATGAATTAAGTTACGGATCTGCTGAGGAGAAGGGCATTTTGCAAACCAAAAGCACAGTGCTCAAAGATTTGCCTATTGCTGCATTCAGTCACTGGATAGGACTCAGACACACAGGACCTGCCTTACTGTGCTGGGGATGAGGAAATGGTGGAGACAAGACAGGGCAGACCCTACCCTCATGGAGCCTGCTGTCATGTGGTGGAAACAAACACAAAGGAAGCAATTCACAAGCAATATGAGCTGTGACAAAAAGACCCAGGGCAGCCGGAAAAAAAAAAAAAAAATTCTCCCCTTAGGACAGAATTTGGAGATAGCCTGGGACATCCTTTGACTCTTCCTTGGTAGCCTAGTGGTTAAGAATCCACCTTCCAATGCAGTGGCACGGCATGGCATGTTGGTTTCCCAGTCATGTCTGGCTCTTTATGACCCCATGAACTGATTGAAGCCTGCTGGGCTCTTCTGTCCGTGGGATTCTCCAGGCAAGAATACTGGAATGTGTTGCCATTCCCTTCTCCAGGGATCTTCCCAACTCAGGGATTAAACCTGGGTCTCTCACATTGCAAGCAGATTCTATACTATTGAAAAGGAAGCCCCTTCCAATGTAGGGAATATGGGTTCAATCCCTGGTACAGCATGCTGCAACTACAGAAGCCCAAGTGTTGCAACTACTGAACCCACACACTCTAGAAACCATGCCCCACAACTAGAAAAGCCTGCGTGCCACACGAAGACTCAGTGCAGCCAAAAAAATTTAAAAAGCATTTCTCCTCTTAGGCCAGAATTTGGAGACAGGTGGAACATCCCTTGACTCTTCTTTTCTGAAGCCCTTTCTGGTTTTCCTTAGAGCATGTCCAGAGGCTCAGCCTTCTCCCATGGTTCCTTCTACCTCCTCACCACCTTTCCCTCGCTAGCTCTGGGCAGCTGGGATCCTCGCACTGCCTCGGGTGGTGGATGCTGCCCCTGGGCACAGCTGGAGCCATGGTGGCACTTCAAGCTCTCCTGCTGCCCAGCACCAGCCTCCTGGGCCTTGGAGAGCTGCTCTGATCACCAGTGCTAGAAAGTAAGAAGGGCTGGTCTGCCACTCACTCCCCTTCCTTGTGGCAAGGACTTGCTTATCAGGGGTGGCTCACCCTTCCTGACACACAGGAAGACAGCCACCTGATAAACTGGGTTGTAGCCTGGTGTCAGCCACTTACCCAGGAATATTTGCGTATTCGATGACACAATGCAAAGGAGTTGCTAATTAGGGGCCATCCACACTCATTGGAAGATTTTCTTTGAGTAACACACAGGAGACCTGCTCACACTGCCAGCGGTTGACTTTCATTAAGAGCATATCCTCTCTAATCTCTGCCCTACGATATTGCTGTTTTTTCAACTGAGAGAAGTCTGTAGAAAGGAAACATTTGCTCAAGAACGGGAGCCCCTCATGTTCTGAGGCTGTCATCTCCACCAAACTCCCCTCTGGAAAAGTCATCTCTGTTGCACAAGTGGCCCCACAGCCTGGTAAATGCAGAACCGCCATAAGGAGGAGCCACAGTGGCAAAGCCCATGATGTCAGCACGGCAGGCTGGTGTTTAGCTCCTAGAACCAATCTACTATGAAAGAAAAAAATGGGATGAATATTACCAACATAACAATATAAATGTGGGAGCACAACTGATAGAACTTGGGACTGGAAGGGGCACCTTGCTGGCAAGATTGGGAAAAGGCTGTAGTAATCTCATTTTACAAAACTAGGAGACTATTGAAAATTGACCCAGCCAGCAATCACGTAAGCTTTTAGTATATTGTTTAAAGTTACCAAGATACCGCTTCTCAACCTTTTCACTAAGATCAAGTGTAAAGTGACCAAGATAATCATTAGAGGGACTTCCCTGTTGGCCCAGTGGCTAAGACTCCAAGCTCCCAGTTCAGGCAGCCCAGGTTCAATCCTTGGTCAGAAAAGTGATTTCACATGCTGTAAGAAAGATTGAAGATCCTGTGTGCTGCAGATAAACCCAGTGCAGACAAATAAATAATAAGTGATTTTGATGGTGGTGCAGTAGTTAAGAATCCGCCTACCAATGCAGGGAACATGGGCTCGATCTCTGGTCCAAGAAGATTTCACATGCCATAGGGTAACTAAGTTCATATGCCACAATCACTGAGCCACATTCTAGAGCCTGTGCTCTGCAACAGGAGGAGCCATAGTGTGGAGAAGCTCGTACACCAAAACTGGAGAGTAGCCTCCACTCACCCAGTTCAGTTCATTCACTCAGTCGTGCCCAACTCTTTGCAACCCCGTGGACTGCAACACATTCACTACAGCTAGAGAAAGCCTTCGCACAGCAATGAAGGCCCAGTGCAGCCAAAATAAAAATTTTTAAATATTTTTAAAAGATAACAAGTAGAATGGCCTCGGGGTTGACTTTCATTAAGAGCATATCCTCTCTAATCTCTGCCCTACGATATTGCTGTTTTTCAACTGAGAGAAGTCTGTAGAAAGGAAACATTTGCTCAAGAACGGGAGCCCCTCATGTTCTGAGGCTGTCATCTCCACCAAACTCCCCTCTGGAAAAGTCATCTCTGTTGCACAAGTGGCCCCACAGCCTGGTAAATGCAGAACCGCCATAAGGAGGAGCCACAGTGGCAAAGCCCATGATGTCAGCACGGCAGGCTGGTGTTTAGCTCCTAGAACCAATCTACTATGAAAGAAAAAAATGGGATGAATATTACCAACATAACAATATAAATGTGGGAGCACAACTGATAGAACTTGGGACTGGAAGGGGCACCTTGCTGGCAAGATTGGGAAAAGGCTGTAGTAATCTCATTTTACAAAACTAGGAGACTATTGAAAATTGACCCAGCCAGCAATCACGTAAGCTTTTAGTATATTGTTTAAAGTTACCAAGATACCGCTTCTCAACCTTTTCACTAAGATCAAGTGTAAAGTGACCAAGATAATCATTAGAGGGACTTCCCTGTTGGCCCAGTGGCTAAGACTCCAAGCTCCCAGTTCAGGCAGCCCAGGTTCAATCCTTGGTCAGAAAAGTGATTTCACATGCTGTAAGAAAGATTGAAGATCCTGTGTGCTGCAGATAAACCCAGTGCAGACAAATAAATAATAAGTGATTTTGATGGTGGTGCAGTAGTTAAGAATCCGCCTACCAATGCAGGGAACATGGGCTCGATCTCTGGTCCAAGAAGATTTCACATGCCATAGGGTAACTAAGTTCATATGCCACAATCACTGAGCCACATTCTAGAGCCTGTGCTCTGCAACAGGAGGAGCCATAGTGTGGAGAAGCTCGTACACCAAAACTGGAGAGTAGCCTCCACTCACCCAGTTCAGTTCATTCACTCAGTCGTGCCCAACTCTTTGCAACCCCGTGGACTGCAACACATTCACTACAGCTAGAGAAAGCCTTCGCACAGCAATGAAGGCCCAGTTCAGACAAAAATAAAAATTTTTAAATATTTTTAAAAAGATAACAAGTAGAATAACTGAAAATTTTCTTGACTAAAAACAAGTGGCTTCCCTGGTAGCTCAGTGGTAGAGTTCGCCTGCCGATGAAGGAGACGTGAGTTTGATCCCCGATCCGGGAAGATCCCACAGGCTGCAGAGCAGTTAGACCCAGGAGCCACAACTATTGAGCCTCTGCTCTAGAGCCTCGGAGCTGCAATTATTGAGCCCATGTGCTGCAACTACTGAAGTCTGTGTGCCCTAGAGCTCAAGATCCACCACAGGAGAAGTCACCACAGCAAGAAGCCTGCTCACCTCAACTAGAGAGTAGCCCCACTCCCTGCAACTAGAAAAGAGCCTGCGGCGGCAGTGAAAATCCAGAATAGCCAAAAGTAAATAAACAAATAAATAATTTTTTAAAAAATTCTTTACTTTAAAGGTTTTACAGAGTTTTGTTGCTCACAGACATGTATGTTCCCAGATCAGTCATATGCATGTAATAATTTTTTAAAAAAAAGTAGATTGGCAGAGGAAAACATGGCCCCAAAGATACACGCACCCCAGTGTTTATTGCAGCACTGTTTACAATGGCCAAGACATGGAAACAAAAAATGTCCATCAACAAAGGAATGGATAAAGAAGATGTGATATACATTTACAATGGAATATTACTCAATCTTTAAAAAGAATAAAATAAGGCCATTTGCAGCAACATGGATGGACCTAGAGATTGTCATAATGAGTGAAATAAGTCAGACAGAAGGAAAAACATCATATGACATTCCCTATATGTGGAATCTAAAAAGAAATAATACAAATGAACTTACAAAACAGGAAGAGAGTCACAGACTTAAAAAACGAGCTCATGGTTGCTGGGGGGAAGGGATAGTTAGGGACTTTCAGAAGGTCATGTACACACTGCTGTATTTAAAATGGATAACCAAGAAAATCATATTGTACAGTACATGGAACTCTGCTCAATGTTATGCGCCAGCCTGGATGGGAGAGGGGTCTCGTGGGAGAATGGATACATGTGTATGTATGGCTGAGTCCCTTCACTGCTCACCTGAACCTATCACAACACTGTTAATCAGCTATACCCCGATGCAAAATATTTTTTGTGTTAAAAATAGTAAAGCATTAACAAAATAAACTAAACTAAAATAAATGAAAACAAAAGAATTGGGAAGGTGGATGGAAGTTGCTAGTGGACTAAATCCTCATCTTTCTTGGGCAGGAGCTAGAGGCATCTGAGGCTGATAAACCAACACGGAGCAGTTAATTCCTTTGTGGTAGAGTGATGACCATCTAAAAGCAGAGACATGTAAAGCCAGTTACCTGTGGAAAGGAAGCCCAGAGTGTGAGTAGGGAAGTGTTGCTATTCCTTATAAACTCCATTATACCACACTTAAATGATAGTCAGGCTTTATTTTCACAAAACTTACGAGAAACTCTTTTTCAATTTTCCACATTTTCTATAATCTGCACAATTGATGATGATGATGAATAAATAAGAGAATATAGGAAAAACTTAGTCAATCAATTATAAAATTTTGATTGTGGTGGAAATGCAAGACAAAAACATGACAAGATTTTTTTAGGTCTATAACTCAATAGTGTTCATTATATGCACGTGTTGTGCAACAGACCTCTAGAACACTTTCCTCTTGTGAAACTGAAATTCTATACCTACTGAACAAAAGTTCCTCATTTCCCTTCCCTCCAGCCTCTGGCAACCACCATTTTATTTTCTGTTTGTTGAATCTGACTACTTTAGATATCTCATATAAATGAAATCATACAATATTTGGCTTATTTCACTTAGCAGGATGTCCTCAAGTTTCATCCATATTATAGTATGTGAGAGGGTTTCCCTCAGTTTTTAAAATTTTATTTATTTATTTACTTTTGGCTATTTTGGGTTTTCACTGCTGCCACAGGCTCTTCTCTAGTTGCAGGGAGTGGGGGCTGCTCTCTAGTTGACATGAGCGGGCTTCTTGCTGTGGTGACTTCTGTTGTGGACCTCAAGCTCTAGGGCTCACGGTCTTCAGTAGTTGCAGCACATGGGCTCAATAATTGCAGCTCCGAGGCTCTAGAGCAGAGGCTCAATAGTTGTGGTTCAATAGCTCAATAGCTGCGGGTCTAATCGCTCCACAGCATGTGGGATCCTCCCAGATCAGGGACTGAACTCGTGTCTCCCGCACTGGCAGGTGAACTCTTTACCACTGAGCTACCAGGGAAGACCTCTCTAATTTTTTTTTTTAATTTTATTGATTTTCTATTTACTTATTTTCATCCATTTTTATTCTTCAATCCGTGTGGGCCTCCCATTGCAGTGGCCTCTCTCGTTGCAGAGCACCGACTCTAGGCACATGCACTCAAGAGCCAGACTCACGACTGGACACACCGGTCCAGCCACTCCATGGCATGTGGGATCCTCCTGGGCCAGGGATAAAACCAATGCTCCTTGAGCTGCAAGGCAAACTCTCCACCCACTGGACCACCAGGGAAGCCCTCCCTCATTTTTAAGACAATAATATTCCACTGTACATATGTATCATATTTTCTTGGCTGTTGCAAATAATGTTGCAATGAAGATGGATGTTTATGCAAGCTTGATTTACTTCTAAAAAGGAATACCTCAGGGCCTTCTCTGATGGTCAATGCTTCAGAATGGCCTTGCAATGCAGGGGACTCAGGTTCAATCCCTGGTCAGAAAACTAAGATCCTACATGCGTGAAACTAAGCCAGTGTGCCACAACTACTGAGCCTGTTTGCCACAACTAGAGAGTCCATGTGCCACATCAAAAGATCCCATGGGCCACAATTGAGGCCCAACACAACCGAATAAATACATAAAATAAAAAAGATATCCCAAATGGATACAGGAACCATGGTCAGACCCATAACTAGTTTAAGTCCCTCTTGGACTATGGCAAGCTCAGGCTTTGCCTTCCCTCTCCTCATAACAAGATACCTGTCAAAGCCTGACCTCTTGAGATGGTCTGTAAACTGGAGGAAGTCTGAAGAGCATGGAAGGTACAAGGAAAGAAGCCAAGTTGGCACCAGCCTGGCATGGAGTCCTCCTCACAATCCATCCACCTCCATGGTACTTTCCACTGTTGGTGTTCTTCCAGCCCTGACCATACCTACCCAGTGCCCTAGTATGGCTTCTGGTGCCTGTGAGAAGCTGTGATCTGAGTTCAGTGAAAATGTTTTTGATTTAATCATCTCACTGTCCCATAAGCTCACTATTTTCTTTGAGTCTGAGGCCTGTGTCTTGGGTTGATCTGCAGGCTGGCTGAGGGCTCTCCTGGGCTGTCAGGACCCATTCATTCGCCTAGTCCTTGACCGCCCTGGTAGAGCAGATCCCTTTCTGGGATGGAGGCTGAGGGTGGAACTGTGTCATCGGTGCTGGCTTGGCTTGGCTGGATTCCCACTGTGTTAGGTGACAGATTGTTCTTGGAAAGGAAATTTTTAAGTTCAGCATTTCCTCTGATGATCTGGGAGGCACTCAACCAACACATGTGGAACTGATATTCCACAGGGACCTGGCCAGTAATGGGCACCTGAACTGGGTGTCCTCAGGGAGGGCATGAGATACTTCCCACAGTGGGGTATGGGGACTCCAAAGCATGGCCTAGGGGCGGGGAGTTCCCTACGGAGCTATTGGGAGGTGTGGAAGTGATTTCCTTCCTCACTGGACTGTGGTGTTGGGGCCACCTGGTAGCCTCAGATGACCTTGTGTGAGGTCCTTTTCTGAGCCAATGACTCTGAGGTTGGGGAGGAGGGCGCTGGCCGGGGTGACGGTTGCCAGAGTTCAGGCAGCTGATGTCTATGTCTAGGAAGGAAGTTGACACCAGGGGTCTTCCCCGTTTCCCATTCTGCACCATCTGCCTTTTCTGACGTAGATCCTTGATTTGGATGTTCCATTTCAACTTATCCTGTCTTTTCTCTCCCAAGCCCTGGAGGTGGGTGAGGAAGGAAGGATATTCTCCAAGGTTTTCTGTCTAATACATAGCCTCTAGCCACATGTGGCTATTGAGATTTACAGTCACTTCAATTAAATAAAATTAAAAATTCTGTCCCTCGGTTGCATTAACCACACTGCCAGTGGCTACCGTAATGGATTGCAGACATAAAATGTTTCCATCATCTCAGAAAGCTCTGTTGACAGGCTGCCCTGAGCCGCTTCTCTTTCCTTCTCTATGACTCTGATCTGGAGTGACTGAAGCTGCTGTTTCCTTAGGCTGGGGCATTCAGAGTGCTGCCTATTGAGAATTTAAAAACAGAGAACGAGCAGCTTGGAAATGCCCTCTGTCCCCGACTCAGTGCTGAGTTCAGGGCAGCCTTGGGCTCTGAAATCTTGCTCTTCTTGAGTGTGGCACCAACAGTGTTGAAGCTGCCACTCATGCCCTTAGCTTCCCAGGGGGCTCAAGAGGTAAAGGATCTGCCAGGCAATGCAGGACCCGCAGGAACTGCAGTGACTTCAATTCTTGGGTCAGAAAGATCCCTTGGATCCTGCAGGGGCGCTGTGCAATGGCCTAGAGGTGTGGGATGGTGGGGATATACATATGACTAATCTGGAATCATACATATCTGTAAACAACAAAACTCTGTAAAAGTAAAATAAAAACTTAAAAAAAAAAAGGGGAGGGAGAAAGATACCCTGGAGGAGGAAATGGCAACTCACTCCAGTGTTCTTGCTTGGATAATCCCCATGGACAGAGGAGCCTGGCGGGCTACAGCCCATAGGGCCACAAAGAGGCAGACACGACTGAAGTGACTGAGCATGCATGCCAACTCTTTAAGTGAGATCTGGCCTGCTGCAGGGATTCAGCTCTGCTTGCCACCAAATCCATTTCATGAATGCTCCAGGGTCTGAGGGCGTTCCCACCTCATCTGGTCTTCTGACCTAGATCCCTGTCCTAAAACACCACTCCTCTTCAGTGACTATCTAGTCACTAACCCTCCTCTGACAGACGGTTACTGTCTGTAGGCCATCGGTCCTGACACTTCACCATTTGCTTCCCTGTGAAGAATCTGGCCATTAGGGTTGGAAGGAAGTGGGGACATGTGTCTGTCTTGGAAGTCCGTACAGAGTGTGGTTTTCCAGAATAGTGCAGCACAGCCTTGCTTTCTTCCCCATATCTGTCCAAGACTGTCCTTTTTGTCTTTCAGGTCCACCCCGCAGCACCACCTTATTCCCACATGACAGCCAATTTGGGGACTCCTTTTTTCTTTTTTTCTTCTTTTTTTAAGATTTATTTATTTTATTTTTGGGCAGAGGTCGGGTTAGGGAGGGAGGGGAGCGGGCGGGTCACTTCTATTGGTCTTTCATTTTTCTATTTTCATCCGTCTTTGTTCTTTGGCTCCTGTGGGCCTCCCATCGCAGTGGCGTCTGTCGCTGCAGAGTGATGGCTCTGGGCACATGCGCTCCAGAGCTCCAACTCAGTAATTGGACACATCAGTCCAGCCGCTCCGTGGCACGTGGGATCTTCCCAGGCCAGGGCTCGAACTGGCGCCCCTTGCACTGCAAGGCGGTGTCCTTACCCACTGGACCACCAGGGGAAGCCCTCCTTTTTTCTTAAAGTTAGTGTTCTTATTGGAGTGTAATTGCTTTACAGTATGGTTAGTTTCAATGTGGGGCTAGTTTCTACATATATCAGTGGCAGCACTAGTGGTAATGAATTCACCTGCCAATGCAGGAGACCCAGGAGATGTAGGTTAAATCCCTGGCTTGGGAATATCCAGTGGAGAAGGAAATAGCAACCTACTCCAGCATTCTTACCTGGAGAATCCCATGGACAGAGGAGCCTGGTGGGCTACAGTCCACAGGGTCATGAAGAGTTAGACACGACTGAGTACATATGTACATATGTACTCCACACACATGACACACACATCCATATGTCGCCTCCCCTCTTGGATCTCCCTCCCTGTATCCCACCCTTTTGGTCATCACAGAGCACTGAGCTGCACTCCCTGTGCTTTATAGCAGGTTCCCATTCACTGTCTAGTTCACACATGGTAATGTGCATACGTTAGTGCTACTCCTGGTTCATCTCACCCACCCTTCCCCACCCTGTGCCCACATGCCCATTCTCTGCATCTGCATCTCGATTCCTGCCCCTCATAGAGGTTCATCTGTACCCTTTTCTAGATTCCACATGTACCTGCTAATATGTGATGTTTGTTTTTCTCTGTCTGACTTACTTCACTCTGTATGACAGACTCTTAGCCATAAAAAGAGATGAAACTGGGTCATTTATGGAGATGAAGGTGGACCTAGAGGCTGTCAGTGAACCTCTTTTACCCGCTTTGTCTGGGGCCCTGACAAGAGGCCAAGAGGAGAGTTAGGAGTTTCTTTCCACTGGGGTCCATAAACTAAGACAATATGAATGGGAGGGCTGGTCTGGAGCAGCCTATAAGGTCGGGTTTCACTTCTATTGGTCTTTCATTTTTCTATTTTCATCCGTCTTTGTTCTTTGGCTCCTGTGGGCCTCCCATCGCAGTGGCGTCTGTCGCTGCAGAGTGATGGCTCTGGGCACATGCGCTCCAGAGCTCCAACTCAGTAATTGGACACATCAGTCCAGCCGCTCCGTGGCACGTGGGATCTTCCCAGGCCAGGGCTCGAACTGGCGCCCCTTGCACTGCAAGGCGGTGTCCTTACCCACTGGACCACCAGGGGAAGCCCTCCTTTTTTCTTAAAGTTAGTGTTCTTATTGGAGTGTAATTGCTTTACAGTATGGTTAGTTTCAATGTGGGGCTAGTTTCTACATATATCAGTGGCAGCACTAGTGGTAATGAATTCACCTGCCAATGCAGGAGACCCAGGAGATGTAGGTTAAATCCCTGGCTTGGGAATATCCAGTGGAGAAGGAAATAGCAACCTACTCCAGCATTCTTACCTGGAGAATCCCATGGACAGAGGAGCCTGGTGGGCTACAGTCCACAGGGTCATGAAGAGTTAGACACGACTGAGTACATATGTACATATGTACTCCACACACATGACACACACATCCATATGTCGCCTCCCCTCTTGGATCTCCCTCCCTGTATCCCACCCTTTTGGTCATCACAGAGCACTGAGCTGCACTCCCTGTGCTTTATAGCAGGTTCCCATTCACTGTCTAGTTCACACATGGTAATGTGCATACGTTAGTGCTACTCCTGGTTCATCTCACCCACCCTTCCCCACCCTGTGCCCACATGCCCATTCTCTGCATCTGCATCTCGATTCCTGCCCCTCATAGAGGTTCATCTGTACCCTTTTCTAGATTCCACATGTACCTGCTAATATGTGATGTTTGTTTTTCTCTGTCTGACTTACTTCACTCTGTATGACAGACTCTTAGCCATAAAAAGAGATGAAACTGGGTCATTTATGGAGATGAAGGTGGACCTAGAGGCTGTCAGTGAACCTCTTTTACCCGCTTTGTCTGGGGCCCTGACAAGAGGCCAAGAGGAGAGTTAGGAGTTTCTTTCCACTGGGGTCCATAAACTAAGACAATATGAATGCAGGGCTGCTAGCAGGCAGCGTGTCTGGCTCTCACTGGAGCCAGCCTATAAAGTGGATCTCAGTAGACAGGAAAAGGGAGAGAAAACAGAACTCTATGATATTATCAATATTTTGCAAACTGATGTACTTCCATACCTGAACTTTCTCATTATAAGAAGCAATTAAAGCTGAAGACAGTATCAAAGACAGTTTTCTACTAGAGTTAGCATACATTGAGTTTCTGTCACTTGCAACCAAAAAACTTCTAATACAAAGTCACTATGTCCAGATTTTCAGGAGGAGGAGCCTTAAGACTCCATGCTCCCAATGTAGGGGGCCTGAGTTCGATCCCCAGTCAGAAAACTAGATCCCACATGCTGCAACTAACACCTGGCACAGCCAAACAAGTAAATAAATAAAATAAATATTTAAACAAAAACAAAAACAAAATTGAATGACCAGACTGAAACAACAAATGGACCAGAGATGGGTCACACACAGACTGCACAAGAGTCACGCACAGACGGATCTGGACTGTAGGCTTTCCTTCCTAGCACTGTCTTCTGCTCTAGATATTTCTTTTCCTCTTCAGCTCCCCCAATCCTCCTTATCTTAAGAGCTTATTATAGCCCAGCACAACCCACTCCAGTCTTCTTGCCTGGAGAATCCCATGGACAAAGGAGCCTGGTAGGCTACAGTCTGTAGGGTCACACAGAGTCGGACATGACTGAAGTGACTTAGCATGCACACGCTTCTGAGAAGCCTTCCCCTGACCACCCCAGCCTCTACTTTCTGGTGTCTAGTGTCAATTATAATTATCAAAGAACTGAGAACCTTCTTTTACCAACATCTGCTTTCATTGTTAGAGTGTCACTTTAAAGATTTGACCGTTACATGTGTACAGTTGTCCCGGTCTCTCACCTGATCAGAGATGGGCTCTGATGCTTTTGTGTCTCTGATAGGATTCAGGACTGGCCTGGGACACCTCAGTGAATATTTGTGGACACAAGTGTGAGAGCCCCAGGAGTCCAGACAGAATGCAGCTCTCCTCAGTGGGAAATAAACTCCACTTAAGTGGAGTCCATGAAACAGAATGACAGCAGGTGATAGTCCTCTAGCAAAGCTAGAGTGAGCATGGATAAAGGAGGAGGAGGAGCCGAAGGAGAGCCTGGAGACAGGTGAGAATGTAGGTCTTCGCTGATGACTGAGACCTTCCAGGCAACGCCTCCAGGGTCCCATGGGGATGGTGGAGAAGAGCGATGTCTCTGTGCCTCAGACTCCTCTGAACTTGAGTCCCTTGGGCGTGGGGAGGGGAGTGCCAACCGGGAGGGTGGGCTCGGGGTGGGGAAAGGCACAGGTCAGAATCGGCTCCTCTTTGAAAATGTCTTCATTGCTGGGCCAAGAGCCACGTGGGAGAAGCTAGTGCCTCCTTCCATGTTCACTCCTCATTCTCGATCTATTTTAACGCAGCCTGGAGACTACACTCTCCATGAGACCTGGGTCCAAATGGCTTCTGGCTATTTCCTCCATGTCCTATTCCAACCTGCAAAGCCCAAGATTCTCCAACATTGAGGCTGATACGCTGGGTCTCTAGTTGTGGACCTTAGTCACCCCATGACTTGTGGATCTTGGCTCCTCAACCTGGGATCGGACTCTCCTTCTCTTCATTGGAAGGCAGATTCTTAACCACTGGGCCACCAGGGATGTTCCTAATGGTCTTTTGAGTGATGAGAGGCTCTTTGACATAAGCATATGTTCTCATTCTTTGAAAGCTAACTGTATACGAGTGTATGCATTCTGAGTCATTCCTAAAAGGGAAGGGAATCTCTTTCCTCCCTTCAGGTATGATCATTTTCACATCTGAGAGCTAGAAAACATGGCAGTTAGGCCCTCAGCTGTTCTTTAATTGCTTTCTGGCTCTTTTCTTTTTGATTTGATTGCACATTTCCCTCCCGGGGCAATGCTACATCTTATTCTAAAGGGCACATCTCCTAGCAACCAACACACTGACTAAGTGACTATTGGATGGATGGATAGATGGGGGGATACTCAGTAAATATTACCTTCTACATGAACAAATGAACAACAACAACACCTGTATGAGTCAGGGTTCTCCAGAAAAACAGAACCAATTGGATGGAGATGGATATATACAAGAAAAGGCTTATTACAAGGCGTTGGCTCATGTGCTTACGGAGGCTGAGAGGTCACATGATCCACCATAACCTGGAGCCCCAGGAAAGCTGGTGGTGTGGTTGGAAGGCCTGAGAACCAGAACACCAATGGTCTAGTCCAAGTCTGAAGGCCTGAGAGCCAGGAGTGCTGAAGACAGAAGAAGATCTACGTTCCAGCTTGTCAGTCAGGTGAGAGTGAACTCAAACTTCCTCCACCTTTTTGTTCTGTGTAGGCCGCACGCTGAGGGTGGTACACTTGACTCAGTCCACCAGTTCAAATGCTAATCTCTTCTGGAAACATCCTTACAGACAACCAAAAACAACATTTAACCAGGTGTCTGAACATCCTGTGATCCAGTCAAGCTGACACATAAAATTAACACTCATAAACCCTAACATTGACCAAACACTTATTATAGTCCAGGCACATGCTAAGTATTTTACTGATACTATCTCACTCTTAGGGATGTGTTGGAGAAGGAAATGGCAACCCAGTCCAGTATTCTTGCCTGGAGAATTCTATGGACAGAGGAGCCTGACAGGCTATAGTCCATGGGGTTGCAAAGAGTCGGATACGACTGAGCAACGATCACTCACTCACTTAGGGATGTGTGTGTGTGTTTCCACAGAGGAAAAAATACTTACATTAGGTGACGTCCAGAGTCTCTTCCAGTTAAATGATTCTTTCACTTGATGTTGGCATTAAGGAAACTAGGATATTGAGGTGTGGGGCTTGGAAACCTAACATCTAGAAGAAGAAATAAAAATAACATTACTAGTTACTCCTTTCTGTGGACTAGTCCACAGAAGTGTTATGTTCCTTACAGATATTTTCTCCCTTATTCCTGAGATAAGAACTACTACTACTCACTCCATTTTTAGAGGAGGCAAGCAGAGAGATGTAAGTGCCTTGCCTAAGAAGCAGAGCTAGCACACAGGTCTGCTGACCCCCAGGTCTGTGCTCTTAACCACCTTGCCTGCCTCCAGAGGGACTGCAGAGCCCTCCACCTTGGCCTGGATGCTTGAAGAAGTGCCTTTCCCTGGGGCCACAGGGAGGCAGGCGATCTGGGGGAGGGAGAACACTGCTGTGGGACCTAGTGAGGAGATTTAGTGAGGAGGGGTGGCCCGTAAGAGAGCTGGAGCTAGGGAAGGTTCTGGAGTCTGTTGTGAGGCATGCTCAGTGAAGCACCCAACTCTGCTCATGGTAGATGGAAATGAGGTTTATTTAGGCTGGTACCAGCGACCACCCACAAGGAACTGTTTCCTGCAAGGGCCCTGACTGGAGGTAAAGGGCAGTTTTTAAAGCTGGTCCAATCAATGGCGCAAGACCCTCCCCTTTGATTGAGATTGGCCACACATGCTCATTCCCTCTTACAATCATCAGAATAGTCTAGGCGTTTCTTCGTTAATTGCAGTCAGCTACCATCAAATAAAGATTAACAGATAACAATTGATACTAACAGATGAATCTCTAAATAGTAACCGTCAGAAAACCATTATGCACTCCCTTTTACAGAGTTGATGCTGCAGGAGCCTTGGAGCCCAGCAGGAAGAAGACGACCTCCCCACTCCCTCCAACAGCTCTTGGTAAACCCCAGCTTTGCTCCCTCTGTGTCTCCCTGGGGGCAGGCAGGACAGGATGTTCTGGAGTTCTAGCAGGGGGACCATTCCTTGGGAACAGGCAGGAGTGCTATGATTAGAGCTTAAAAAGTCTGTCGTTGCCAGGCAAAGGCCCTGCCTCACCTTTTATAGCCGGCTAGCTTGAGACGTCATGTCACAAGTATTTAGAGACTTTTGCTTCCCCCACTCCCCCACAATCTGCTTTATGACCCTGAACACATTCTTCCTTTTCTTCCCATCGCTCAATTTTCCAGCCCCTGGAACAAGTCTGTATCTCACGTGTGAGCCTAGAGGCTTTCTGGCAGATTGAAAGGCAGTTTGAACTGGTTTGATTGGGCAAAACAGGGTGGGAGCATTTCTTATCTTGGGTTTGATTTGCTAAAGTTGCCTTCACCTTTTCTGCTTGGGTTTAGAGGCTCCTTGGGAGCTGGGGTGGGGTACTTTGGTACCCCAATGAGTTTAGGCTGCAGAGGGGCCTGTGAACAGTTCTGGGGTTGCCACTAAGCACCACAGGACTGGGACCTGGGACTTGACCTCTCTGAGACTCATGTTACTCATCTGTAAAATGAGAGAATACTACCTGCCTCCATGGCGTATTGAGCAATCCTCAAAGATGGTTGACTCTTCCTGGTCTGTGTTCTCCCCATCACAGCACAGGCTGAAGACAGCCACGGGCCTGTGATAAGGTTTTTGAATCAGAGAATCAGGAGTTATGAAGCCAGGCTTCTCTCCCTAGACAAGCTTGGATGTTAAGGGGAAAGAGCCTGTTGTAGCTGAAAGATCCAGAGTGAGCTTCCTTCCGAGGGTAGAATCCAAGGTTTTTAAGATAGGAAGAAACCCTGGAAATGCTCTAAGACCTATAGGAAGGCAGTTAGATAGCAGGAGAGTGAAAGAGAGCAGGCAAGACTGACTTCCACAAAGCCCTGCTTCTGAAGGGGTTGGAGATTTTGAGAGGAATGCCTGGCCACCAAGAACTGCACTCCCTTTTACAGAGTTGATGCTGCAGGAGCCTTGGAGCCCAGCAGGAAGAAGACGACCTCCCACTCCCTCCAACAGCTCTTGGTAAACCCCAGCTTTGCTCCTCTGTGTCTCCCTGGGGCAGGCAGGACAGGATGTTCTGGAGTTCTAGCAGGGGGACCATTCCTTGGGAACAGGCAGGAGTGCTATGATTAGAGCTTAAAAAGTCTGTCGTTGCCAGGCAAAGGCCCTGCCTCACCTTTTATAGCCGGCTAGCTTGAGACGTCATGTCACAAGTATTTAGAGACTTTTGCTTCCCCCACTCCCCCACAATCTGCTTTATGACC
The DNA here is from genome assembly GCA_022376925.1 of Tragulus kanchil. Lineage (NCBI taxonomy): Eukaryota > Metazoa > Chordata > Mammalia > Artiodactyla > Tragulidae > Tragulus > Tragulus kanchil. The sequence continues at coordinate 217,508,733 of JAIOJX010000032.1, read as the reverse complement.
CTGAACACATTCTTCCTTTTCTTCCCATCGCTCAATTTTCCAGCCCCTGGAACAAGTCTGTATCTCACGTGTGAGCCTAGAGGCTTTCTGGCAGATTGAAAGGCAGTTTGAACTGGTTTGATTGGGCAAAACAGGGTGGGAGCATTTCTTATCTTGGGTTTGATTTGCTAAAGTTGCCTTCACCTTTTCTGCTTGGGTTTAGAGGCTCCTTGGGAGCTGGGGTGGGGTACTTTGGTACCCCAATGAGTTTAGGCTGCAGAGGGGCCTGTGAACAGTTCTGGGGTTGCCACTAAGCACCACAGGACTGGGACCTGGGACTTGACCTCTCTGAGACTCATGTTACTCATCTGTAAAATGAGAGAATACTACCTGCCTCCACGGCGTATTGAGCAATCCTCAAAAGATGGTTGACTCTTCCTGGTCTGTGTTCTCCCCATCACAGCACAGGCTGAAGACAGCCACGGGCCTGTGATAAGGTTTTTGAATCAGAGAATCAGGAGTTATGAAGCCAGGCTTCTCTCCCTAGACAAGCTTGGATGTTAAGGGGAAAGAGCCTGTTGTAGCTGAAAGATCCAGAGTGAGCTTCCTTCCGAGGGTAGAATCCAAGGTTTTTAAGATAGGAAGAAACCCTGGAAATGCTCTAAGACCTATAGGAAGGCAGTTAGATAGCAGGAGAGTGAAAGAGAGCAGGCAAGACTGACTTCCACAAAGCCCTGCTTCTGAAGGGGTTGGAGATTTTGAGAGGAATGCCTGGCCACCAAGAACTGTAGATATGGACTGAGTGGGGACTGGAAGCCTGATTAGTGCTCAGGTGAAGAAACCAAGTTCCTCCACCCACCCTTGGGTCGACTCTTCATTCCCCGTGGAGGAGACACCTATGGTTCAGGAAATTAGATGGACCTGGTCCCAGGTGCCCTAATCCGGTTGTAACAACCCGTGTTTCCTGGGTGGTCTGGCACAGAAACCAGAGGAAAGGTATGCGGGTCTGGTCCCCCTTGTCGGTCGCCTTGGCACAACTGCTCTGCCTTCTTTGACAGAGAAGCCAGGGAACCCAGAGGTCCCCGTCTAAAAGGAAAACATCAACAACCAAAATTATAGTCAGGATGAACTGCCTGCATCTGCAAGTAACTGGGCAATTACCTCCTAATTAAGCTCTTATTAATTTGCTTTTTGGAAGTTACAATATAGGACTTGGTCTGTGTACCCCGCCTTACTTCTCACTGAACTGCTGATTAAGCATTTCCCGTGGAATCAAGGTGGAACTCTTTCATCTGATTAAATATAATAACCTGATTAATTCTAACATCTGAGGTCTTAAAAGTCATACTCTTTTACCTTTGGAGCACTGGGAGGGATTTGGGGGTTTTAATCTTGAGTCCCGTGTTTCAGGGGAGGGAGAGGAAGCACCAGGAGGGGAAAAGACACAAAGTAGAATTCAGATCCATGTTTTTTTTAAGTGTGGCTTAATGAATCTCTCTTGTATCTGATTTACTTATTTTAAAAAATGCAGATTCCTGGGGTCTGTCTCTGAGTCAGAAATGTGCCAGGCGGTTTTTATGACCACCCAGGTCTGAAAAATTGCAGCTAGAAGTGACAAGTCTCCTAGGATATCAACCACATTGATAAATGAAGTATTCAGACAACTCAAAACACCAGCTCAGCTAATAGGTTTTTAACCCACGTCAAAAAATCTTTCAGTTTAGCATTAGTCTGGGTAAAGCCTGACAATTCTATGTTTACACTTTGTTCATCTACAGGAGGTGTTGTGGCCCAAACAGAAAAACTCCTGGCCCAAAACCAAGAGGTCTTTGTGACTTTGTTGCTCTTGTTCAGTCTCCCAGTTGTGTGTCCGACTGTTTGCGACCCTATGGCCTACAGCACAACAGGCTTCTTTGTTCTTCACTATCTCCTGGAGTTTGCCCAAACTCATGTCCATTGAATCAGGCTTCTTTGTTTCCTTCACTATCTTCCGTAGATAGACTAGGGGACTGGAAGCCTGATTAGTGCTCAGGTGAAGAAACCAAGTTCCTCCACCCACCCTTGGGTCGACTCTTCATTCCCCGTGGAGGAGACACCTATGGTTCAGGAAATTAGATGGACCTGGTCCCAGGTGCCCTAATCCGGTTGTAACAACCCGTGTTTCCTGGGTGGTCTGGCACAGAAACCAGAGGAAAGGTATGCGGGTCTGGTCCCCCTTGTCGGTCGCCTTGGCACAACTGCTCTGCCTTCTTTGACAGAGAAGCCAGGGAACCCAGAGGTCCCCGTCTAAAAGGAAAACATCAACAACCAAAATTATAGTCAGGATGAACTGCCTGCATCTGCAAGTAACTGGGCAATTACCTCCTAATTAAGCTCTTATTAATTTGCTTTTTGGAAGTTACAATATAGGACTTGGTCTGTGTACCCCGCCTTACTTCTCACTGAACTGCTGATTAAGCATTTCCCGTGGAATCAAGGTGGAACTCTTTCATCTGATTAAATATAATAACCTGATTAATTCTAACATCTGAGGTCTTAAAAGTCATACTCTTTTACCTTTGGAGCACTGGGAGGGATTTGGGGGTTTTAATCTTGAGTCCCGTGTTTCAGGGGAGGGAGAGGAAGCACCAGGAGGAAAAGACACAAAGTAGAATTCAGATCCATGTTTTTTTTAAGTGTGGCTTAATGAATCTCTCTTGTATCTGATTTACTTATTTTAAAAAATGCAGATTCCTGGGGTCTGTCTCTGAGTCAGAAATGTGCCAGGCGGTTTTTATGACCACCCAGGTCTGAAAAATTGCAGCTAGAAGTGACAAGTCTCCTAGGATATCAACCACATTGATAAATGAAGTATTCAGACAACTCAAAACACCAGCTCAGCTAATAGGTTTTTAACCCACGTCAAAAAATCTTTCAGTTTAGCATTAGTCTGGGTAAAGCCTGACAATTCTATGTTTACACTTTGTTCATCTACAGGAGGTGTTGTGGCCCAAACAGAAAAACTCCTGGCCCAAAACCAAGAGGTCTTTGTGACTTTGTTGCTCTTGTTCAGTCTCCCAGTTGTGTGTCCGACTGTTTGCGACCCTATGGCCTACAGCACAACAGGCTTCTTTGTTCTTCACTATCTCCTGGAGTTTGCCCAAACTCATGTCCATTGAATCAGTGGTCCCATCCAACCATCTTATCCTCTGTCACTCTCTTCTCCTTCCACCTTCAGTCTTTCCCAGCCTCAGGGTCTTTTCTGATGAGTCTACTGTTCACACCAGGTGGCCAAAGTGTTGGAGCTTCAGCTTCAACATCAGTCTTTCCCATAAGTATTCAGGGTTGATCTCCTTGTCCACGGGACTCTCAAGAGCCTTCTCCAGCACCACAATTTGAAAGCATCAGTTCTTGGGGGCTCAACCTTCTTTATGATCCAACTCTCACATCCTGCATGGCTACTGGAAAGACCATAGCCTTGACTATAGAGACCTTTGCTGGCAAAGTGATGTCTCTGCTTTTTAATACTCTGTCTAAGTTTGTCATAGCTTTCCTACCAAGGAACAATCATCTGCAGGTGGTAAATCTTTCTGACTTACTTTCTGATTAAGAGAATGCAGATTCCAAGGGTCTGTTTCTGTCTAGGTCAGAAACTTTCCAGGCAATTTTTATGAACACTCAGATCTAGATAGTCTCAGCTAGAGGAGGCCAGAAGTTAGAGAAGGAACGGCATGTTTGTGTATAAATGACCCCTCGATCATCAAAGGCTAACATCTTCATGCCAACTCCCAGGTCTCAGGTGTTGTAAATGCTGGCTTACAGCTCTTTTATCTACTTGATAACAAAGGTGAACATAAGTGATCTCCAGAAATGGTTCACATGCACTCTCAGGTTCTTGAAAAACCACAAGTGATTGGCAAATGTTTCTGTTGCAAACACAAACTCAAATAAACAGCTCATTTCCTTCAAAATCTCCCCACAGCAATGGCCATGAGCCTGAAAGTAGTAAGAAGAGATGTCTTCCTCTCCCTCACCCCATACTTTCTTCCCCTTTCTAATGTCAGATTTTTCTGACACTGAAGGAGTCCAGACTGAGGGAAAGAAGTTACTAAAAAAGAGCTTCAGGAAGCACCCCGGCATGCACCCACTGCCCCTTGCCCAGGCCACTGCCCTTTCTCCTCTAATGGAGGAGAAAAGGGTCTCCTCTACAGAGCCTCCATTCTCCTCGTTTCAGGAAGCCCGGGGGCTACATGGTTTGAATCACTGTCTTGTAAGGCACAGTGAACTTCGTTTAGTGTGCTCTGGGAACGTGCAGAGTTGGGGCTTGCCCACCGAAGATTCCAATAGGATTCTGATTATAGGTAGCCTGGCTAACTCTGGAACATGTGGTAAAGGCACACTTAAAAAGAAACATACTTATTGTTTCAAACTTGAGTACTAACTTCAATGACTTTTAGTATATTAAAATTTTTGTCCACGGACTCTCAAGAGCCTTCTCCAGCACCACAATTTGAAAGCATCAGTTCTTGGGGCTCATTTTAATCCTACAGTGGCTACGGGAAAGACCAGAGCCTTGACTATAGAGACCTTTGCTGGCAAAGTGATGTCTCTGCTTTTTAATACTCTGTCTAAGTTTGTCATAGCTTTCCTACCAAGGAACAATCATCTGCAGGTGGTAAATCTTTCTGACTTACTTTCTGATTAAGAGAATGCAGATTCCAAGGGTCTGTTTCTGTCTAGGTCAGAAACTTTCCAGGCAATTTTTATGAACACTCAGATCTAGATAGTCTCAGCTAGAGGAGGCCAGAAGTTAGAGAAGGAACGGCATGTTTGTGTATAAATGACCCCTCGATCATCAAAGGCTAACATCTTCATGCCAACTCCCAGGTCTCAGGTGTTGTAAATGCTGGCTTACAGCTCTTTTATCTACTTGATAACAAAGGTGAACATAAGTGATCTCCAGAAATGGTTCACATGCACTCTCAGGTTCTTGAAAAACCACAAGTGATTGGCAAATGTTTCTGTTGCAAACACAAACTCAAATAAACAGCTCATTTCCTTCAAAATCTCCCCACAGCAATGGCCATGAGCCTGAAAGTAGTAAGAAGAGATGTCTTCCTCTCCCTCACCCCATACTTTCTTCCCCTTTCTAATGTCAGATTTTTCTGACACTGAAGGAGTCCAGACTGAGGGAAAGAAGTTACTAAAAAAGAGCTTCAGGAAGCACCCCGGCATGCACCCACTGCCCCTTGCCCAGGCCACTGCCCTTTCTCCTCTAATGGAGGAGAAAAGGGTCTCCTCTACAGAGCCTCCATTCTCCTCGTTTCAGGAAGCCCGGGGGCTACATGGTTTGAATCACTGTCTTGTAAGGCACAGTGAACTTCGTTTAGTGTGCTCTGGGAACGTGCAGAGTTGGGGCTTGCCCACCGAAGATTCCAATAGGATTCTGATTATAGGTAGCCTGGCTAACTCTGGAACATGTGGTAAAGGCACACTTAAAAAAAAGAAACATACTTATTGAAATATAATTCACATACCAAACAACTTGCCCAGTTACAATACACAATTCAATGACTTTTAGTATATTAAAATTTTTAGTACTTTATCACTATTAAAAAGAAGCTCCGAACCAGTCAGCAGTCTCATCATCCTCCCCTTCTCCAGTTTCCAGCAATCTCCCTTCACCCTGTACTCCAGCTCTAGGCAACCGTCTACTTTGTTCATATTTGCCTATTCTGGGCAGTTCATGTAAATGGAATTCTATATGTGTATCCTAGAGACTGGCTACTTTCACTGAGCATAATCTTTTCAAAGGGCATCCCTGTTGTAGCATAAATCAGCACTTCATTCCTTTTTATAACTGAATACTATTCCATTTCATGGATATATATTTTATTTACACATTCATCAGTTGGTGGGGGGTTGGGCTGTTCCTACCTTTTGGCTATTATGAATAATGCTGCTGTGACCACTTGGGTATAAAGGATTGTGTGGACGGATTGTTTTCATTCCTCTTGGGTACATAGTTAGGAGTAGAATTGTTGAGTCCTATGGTAATTCCGTGTTTAACCCTTTGAGGAACTGCTAGAACATTTTTCAAAGTGACTATACCATTTTATATTCATTAACAGTGAGACTTCTAATTTCTCCACATCTTCCTTAACACTTATTATTATGTGTGTGTGTGTTGGTTTCTTTTTTTTTTTCCCAGTCTCTGTTATGTGTGTGTTTTTTTTTTTTAAGATTTATTTATTTATTTATTTTTGGGCGGGGGTCGGGTTGGGGAGGGAGGGGAGCGGGCGGGCCACTTCTATTGGTCTTTCATTTCTCTAGTTTCATCTGTCTTTGTTCTTTGGCCCGTGTGGGCCGCCCATCGCGGTGGCCTCTGTCGTTGCCAAGCGCCGGCTCTGGGCGCATGCGCTCCAGAGCTCCGGCTCGGTAATTGGACACATCGGTCCAGCTGCTCCGCGGCACGTGGGATCTTCCCAGGCCAGGGATCGAACCAGTGCCCCTTGCACTGCAAGGCGGTGTCCTTACCCACTGGACCACCAGGGGAAGCCCTGTTACGTGTTTTTGATTTTAGCTTTCCTAAAAGGTATGAGAGGACTTTCCTGGTGTTCCAGTGGTTAAAACTCCATGCTGCCAATGCAGGGAGCCTGGGTTTGATCCCGCTTCTAGAACTAGATCCTGCCTGCAGGCTGCAATGGAAGTTTCTGAGTGCTGCGACTAAGACCCAGCACAGCCAAAACCAAACCAAAGTATGAAGCAATATTTCATTGCTTTTTGATTTGCATAGCCATTATGGCTAATGACTTTGAGCATCTTTTCATGTCATACTGGCCATTTGTATATCTTCTTTGGAGGGATGTCTATTTACATCCTTAGCCCATTTTACAATTGGAGTTGCTTTTTTATTATTGAGTTGAAGGAGTTCTTTATATATTCTATATACAGTCTTTTATCAGATATGTGATTGCAAAATCTTTCTCCCATTCTTGGCATTTTTGCACTTTCTTGATGTCCTTTGAGGCACAGAAGTTTTGTATTCTGATGTCCATTGTATTTCTTGTTGCTGTGGCCTGTCACTCAGACTTTGAGAAACATTGCTAAAATGCAGCTTGAAACTCTAGAAACTTTGAGACTGCAAAGTTTGGTGGTGTTTTATAGGTTGCCTTTGACAGGGATTTCGTCCCAGTTTGGGATCTTATTCCCCACCCAGCCAAACAGCCCTAGCTCCTTCTCCAGGCTGGGAGCACAGAGCCCCAGGGAAACTTCAGCGTGTTTACATCCCCTCCCTCTCCTGAGGTCTACCACAATAGAGCAGCTGAGAGGACAGTTTGGAAATGTCCTTTATTGTGAAAACTCAATGGCCTTTGTCTCTGGGATTTGAAATTTAGATGCAAATGTTGGCAGAGTTAGGAAGGAGGAGGGGAAGGGCTGGGAGAAGAAACCCTGCCATTGATTTCCATAGTGAGTCATTCCGACTCCGTTGTCTTGGTTTTCTCACCCATAAAATGGAGAAAAGTATGTCCATCTCCCCATTTCAGTGAGAGTACTTTGAAGATGAGTTAGAACACTTTGAGATCTTGGATTAAAGACATTACTAAGGCACAAGGTGTTATTATAATAATAAATGACCTAATAGCAGAAAGGGTGAGGCCTCTGAAGAAGAAGACTGAAGGAAAGAGGCTCTGTGCTGTGGAGTGGCTTCAGTCTAGAGCTCCTGGGCCAGACACAGAGTTTTATTCTTTGTTGTTGTTGTTTAGTTGCTCAGTCGACTCTTTGCGACCTCATGAACTGGTACATAGTAAGCCCTCAAAGTAAGCCCTATTAGACCTATCAGGCTTGGCTTTTGCTGCTTCTGTAGTATTGGTCAAGAGGCTAGATCTCCCTGACTCCTAGTTATCCCATCTGTAAAACAGAGATATGCAACCTTACTAGGAAATGGAGAAAGACCCTGTGGGGCCCTCCCAGGTGCCAATCCTTTCTGTGTCCCCCATTTTTTATTTGCAAAAAATAGGCTTCATTCTGCCTCCTTGAGTTCTAAAGGGCAGATTCAAACAGTTGTTGACCAGGGAAGGGAGGGTATGCAGAAACAAAGGAGGTAAAGTCCAGAAATAATAGTGCAGAAATGCGACAGGGTCTGGGTTCCCTGTCATCTGTTGTTTAGTTGCTAAGTTGTATCCAACTCTTTTGCAACCCCATGGACTGTAGCTGCTTGCCAGGCTCCTCATCCATGGGATTTCCCAGGCAAGAACACTGGAGTGAGTTACCATTTCCTTCTCCAGGGAATCTTCTTGAACAAGGGATCAAACTCACGTCTGCTGCATTGCAGACAGATTCTTTACCACTGAGCCACCATGAAAGTCGTTCCAAGTCAAGGAACACACACAATATCTTTTGAGTTCTTCTGCGGAAACTAAGGCCCATCATCTAGGTGGAGGATGGTAACTTCAGGCAAGATTTCTGGGATACCGCCCCGTTACCTTAGCACCAACCAATCAGAAGAAAGTCAGCACACAGTGGAAGGTTAAGAAAGACTCTGACCCTTTCCCTAAATGATTCTCCCTTTAAAAACTTTCCCGGAGGGACAACATCTCCAGAGCTGGCTTTTGGCTAGGAGTCGGCCATCTCTGTAGGTGGCCGGTCTCCTGAGTAAAGGGAGGTTTCCTTTCCAGCCAACACTTGTATCTGGAGTATTGGCTTTCCAGCAGCAAGCAGATGAACCTGATTTCGGATACTAGCTCACCAGGCGGCAGTGAGGATGGAGACAGTGTTTGTAGCACAGAAGGAGCCTTACATACGGTAAGCACTCACTAAATGAGTTACTATTATTATTACTGTCAGGAACTGCCTGGGGTGGCAAGGAGTGGGACAGGACTGAGTGACCCAACAACTGAGATCACCTGTCCAGACTGGGAGTGAGGGGTGCCACTCACCCATGTGAGCTCAGCACTCAGGGCAACCCCATGGATTGCAGCCCGCCAGGCTCCTCTGTCCTTGGAATCTTCCAGGCAAGAATACTGGAGTGGGTTGCCATTGCCTCCTCCAGAGGAACGTCCCCACCCAGGGATGGAGCCCGTGTCTCGTGCCTCTCTTGCATTGGCAGGCGGACTCCCAGCCACTGCACCACCTGTGGCTTTAGTTAAGCTAACTGGCTTTCTTTGGAAGCTGGAATCTGAGATGGGCAGGACTGATAGGATTTGGGTGATCAGAGAAGAGAGCAGGATCAAAGAAAAAGCAGAAGCCTGAGGCTGAACTGCGCTATGGAACGCAGGAGCGGACTGGAACTTCTCTTTTCTTCCCCCAGCCTGGAGCCTGGCCGGCTGCTTCAGGCTGAGCAGCGTTGGCTGTTTACCTCGGATCCTCACCCCCGCCCCACACCTTCCGCCATCGCTTTCACCTCTCCAGTCGGCGCGGGCAGGGCTCTGCTAGGCTGGAGCAGGCTCTCCCTCCCGGAGGAATGCGCGACCCTCCTTCTCAGGAATGTGCGCCCGGCTTCCCGCGCGGATCAGGCCCAGCGCCTACCCCTTTCCCCGCCGCGGGTCGCCAGGAGCCCTGCGGTCTTCACCCCACCCTCGGCCTGGATCCAGTTTCAAAGTCACCTGAAAGCCATTTCCTTCCGCGCCCGCCCCTCCTCTCTCTGCAAATCACCTGGAGCTTGCCTGAGCCGGGAGTAGCTTATTTTTCTTTTCTTTTTGGCTCGTTTGTTTTTTAATGTGAATATTCGTTGTTTACTAGACACACTGGTCCCTGCTGGATGTCAGCTGTACTCAGTGGTTCTAATGTTAATGTCCCATCCCTCCTGCCTTACTGGACTTCTCTCCTTGTCCCTGTGCTGGGACAGCATCTTTTCTTTTTTTAACAGCAACTTTATTGATGAATTATTTCCGGTTTTAAAGTCTCTTGCTTTAAACCCAGCTTGTCCTTAGGAGTGTCTCCGTCCGGCGCCCAGCCCCTCACTTTCCAGGCGTGCACCTTTCCACGCCCATGTGATCACATACAGACACCAAAACAGGAGACAGGTTCCCTTCGTTTCACCAAAATGGGTCCTTTATTACATGGGTTTCTGCCTCTTGCTTTTCCCATCTAACAGTATCTTGGTGGATTCCAAGTTATTGGCTTCATTTCTTTCTTGTCAGTTTCTCAAAGGCCTGAATTTACATCTGTAAAGGGTCGCGGAACCAGACTTCAGTGGGGAATACAAGACGTGCCTTTCCGACTCAGGGAAAGCCGAGGTGCCCTGCTCCGGACAGGGTCCCAGATCCGATTCCACTAACGACCCCTGAGATGGCACTGGAACTTCTTTTCAGAGAAGAGAGCAGGATCAAAGAAAAGCAGAAGCCAGAGGCTGAACTGCGCTATGGAACGCAGGAGCGGACTGGAACTTCTTTCTTCCCCAGCCTGGAGCCTGGCCGGCTGCTTCAGGCTGAGCAGCGTTGGCTGTTTACCTCGGATCCTCACCCCCGCCCCACACCTTCCGCCATCGCTTTCACCTCTCCAGTCGGCGCGGGCAGGGCTCTGCTAGGCTGGAGCAGGCTCTCCCTCCCGGAGGAATGCGCGACCCTCCTTCTCAGGAATGTGCGCCCGGCTTCCCGCGCGGATCAGGCCCAGCGCCTACCCTTTCCCCGCCGCGGGTCGCCAGGAGCCCTGCGGTCTTCACCCCACCCTCGGCCTGGATCCAGTTTCAAAGTCACCTGAAAGCCATTTCCTTCCGCGCCCGCCCCTCCTCTCTCTGCAAATCACCTGGAGCTTGCCTGAGCCGGGAGTAGCTTATTTTTCTTTTCTTTTTGGCTCGTTTGTTTTTTAATGTGAATATTCGTTGTTTACTAGACACACTGGTCCCTGCTGGATGTCAGCTGTACTCAGTGGTTCTAATGTTAATGTCCCATCCCTCCTGCCTTACTGGACTTCTCTCCTTGTCCCTGTGCTGGGACAGCATCTTTTCTTTTTTTAACAGCAACTTTATTGATGAATTATTTCCGGTTTTAAAGTCTCTTGCTTTAAACCCAGCTTGTCCTTAGGAGTGTCTCCGTCCGGCGCCCAGCCCCTCACTTTCCAGGCGTGCACCTTTCCACGCCCATGTGATCACATACAGACACCAAAACAGGAGACAGGTTCCCTTCGTTTCACCAAAATGGGTCCTTTATTACATGGGTTTCTGCCTCTTGCTTTTCCCATCTAACAGTATCTTGGTGGATTCCAAGTTATTGGCTTCATTTCTTTCTTGTCAGTTTCTCAAAGGCCTGAATTTACATCTGTAAAGGGTCGCGGGAACCAGACTTCAGTGGGGAATACAAGACGTGCCTTTCCGACTCAGGGAAAGCCGAGGTGCCCTGCTCCGGAAGAATCAGGGCTCCCAGATCCGATTCCCACTAACGACCTTTCCTGTCCGTAAAACTGACGCCGTTTTGGTCGTCCAGTGCCTCCTTGGGACTCGGGGATATCAGGTCTGTGACTTCAGGGTGACCCCTCCATCCCCCGCCCCACGTGCGTCTTTGTGTCTAAGTGCACCTAGGTGGCTTCGGGGCGCCTAGCCTTCCGCCGGGCGGGCACCGCCGGGGCAGCGCGCTCACTCCACCTGCGGGCGTTAATCATTAGCTGCGCGCGAGCCCCGCCGCAGCCGCCGCAGCCTTTACACCGGGTTCCAGCTCGCAGCGCCGCGAAGTTTCCCCCGGCCGAAGCCGCCAATCGCGGGATTCCAGCCGCGGGCCCGAGTCTCCACCCATTGGAAAAATTCCTGGTCCGCCCTCCCGGCCTCCCTTCCCCCTCCAGCGGCCGCTCCAGCTCTGCTCGGCCCCGACTTCCTGCCGGGCGCTGGGAAGGCGCGCGCGGGCTGGGGTCCCCGGGGGCCGCGCTCGCAGCTGGCCGCGCCCCGGCCGCCAAGGGCTTGGCGGTGGGCGGGAGCGGCCGGCAGTCTCGGCCTCTTCCCGGAGCGACTTTCAAACTCGCGCCCGCGGTGCGACGGCGCTTAGGTGGCTTTGCGCGCCTTGCGTTCCGGACCCGGCGGGGCAGCCGCTGCTTGGTGAGTATCCCTCCGTTCTCTCCACGCCCTCTGCCAGCGCAGCGGGCCGAGCGGCAGTGCCCGGGCTGGGTTTGAAGCCCCGACCCTCCCAGGCACCCGGCCTAGCGCCCTGCGGGGTGAGGATTCGGGGAGACAGAGGGGGGCCGGGGGTCGCGTAGGCTCCTTCCAGGGTGACCCTCCTGGCCAAGGGCTGGAGCGCGGGAGGCTGATACCTGGAGACCTTTTCCGTCCTTTAGCCCCCACCCCGGAAACGAGAGGAGCGAATGCGCCGGGTGGCTAGAGGCTCAGTTTGAAACCCGGGAAGCCCGCGAGGCTGCGCCCACCCGCGCCCACTGCGCATTCGTTCGCGGGAGGGCTGGTCCTTGTCTCGGGCTGGGGGCGCGGGCGGGGTGGGTCCTTCTGGGGAAGGATCCGAGCCTCTGGGGAAGGATCCGAGCCTCTGATCCCTAGAGTCCGAAGGAGATAGCCGCCTGTTCCGGGTTGGTGTCACACGGTACTTGCTCTGGGAATCTCAGCTCGCGTCCTCACTAGAGTGGGTGCCAGAAATGGGGTGTCGGGGAGCCGAACGCGCAGAAGCCATTGCCTGCCACGGTCTACCTCGACCTCGCCTGCTCCCCAAAGCGGGTTGGTTGATTTTCTCCCAATTCTCAGCCATTTGGTTTGGAGAGCTAGGAGAAGGCATGCAAATTTCGAGAGGTTTTAGGGGTAGCGACTTTTATTCTTTGGAGTTACTTTTGGAAAACAAAAGGCAGAACGGAGTAGGGAGTGGAATATTGGGAGGCGGAGGGGTGTGGCCTGGGGGGGCGGTGTTCTAGTGGCCACTCTTAAGAGTTTCAACTTAGAAGCCACTTGCCTGTCTCCCGTCGTGGGGCCCCCAGGAGGCGATCTGGCCGCATCGCCCTCCAGGGGACCCTCACTGGGGTTCCCAGAGCCTCCTCAGCCCCGCCTCCGCGTGCAATTCAGTCACACCGACCTTGCTCAAGAAATAATAAGCAGGGAGAGTAATGACCGCCCCCAGGGCTCTCCGCTGAGCGCACCGCCCGTCTCCCTTCAGGAAAGTGCCATATCAGCCTCGCCTTTGCTGGACTGGGAATGGAGTGCTGAGTGGCTTAGCTGGGAGTGACTTCACCCCAACCATTTCCAGCAGAACACCTAGGGTGTGAGAACCCAGAGAAGGTGTACCCCTTTCTCTGATGCCCTCTTCCCTGTGGCTCTTGGACCACCTCATTTCCTCCCCGGATGATAATGCCCTTCTGCCTCTGCGGCCCCACTCCCTTCCTGGAAGGCTCGGCAAATCTCTTCCATCTAAGCCCTGGACACCTTGCTCTGGGGGTGCGGCAGGGAGTGGGCTTGGAATAAGCCAAGTCCTAGAAGCAGAGAGTGGTTTGCTGAAGAGCCACTTGGGCCTTTTTTTTTTTTTTAATTTCCTTTTTTTTGAAATTGGGACATGGACAGAGTGGGAAAGGTCCTGGCCTGGGAACCCAGCCCAGGCTCTCCTGTGTGGCATCAAAGACTGTTAGAGTCATTGGGCTGGAAGACAACTGGGATGTGCCTGCCCTATTTAGACATGAAGGCAGCAGAGCCCAGAGAGGCGAGGTGGCTGCAGCGGGGCTCCTGTTGGCCATACCGGGACCAGAACTCAGGTTTCCTCATGGTCTAGTCCATGCTTTCCCACACATGACCTGAATAAGTCACATTTTTTTTTCTGACTCAGTTTACCCTTGAACAGAGTTAGGGACTTGCCTACTTTTCTCCCTACGGGGGTTGGTAAAGATCAGAGGAAGCCAGGTATGTGGAAAGCAAAGTATTAACTCCTACACACCTGGCTCATAGGGGCCCCTAGGAGCTTTACAGTTTACTGGAAACATCCCACGTGTGCCACAAACGGTAGATACCCAGAGCCAATGGCGGACAGCCCCTGACCTATAATATCTCAGCTCTAGGGTAAACATTTGCCCTACCAAATCGACAGCCATCCCAGGGTCACTGTGTTTACGCTGGAGGCGGCCAAAGGCCATGGCCTGAGGGCCAACCAGGGCAGGAGGGGAAAAGGAACTGGATTCCAGATGTACAACTTGCCCCATCTCTGCTCTCTTCTCGGAACCTTTTGAAGGCTCTGCTCCAAGCCTGGGGGTTGCTACAAGCCCAGGCTGAGCTCCGACTTTGAAGGGTTAATCGGGAAGCCATCTAGCTGTTATTCCACTTGTATGATTCCAGTTGTACTGAGAGTATGAGGGGACTCCCTCTGTCTCCGAGAGGTGCTGCCTTTGCAGCTACCCTGCGGGCTGTCTTCAGCTTCTCCTTTGCCCTCCTCACCCCATCCCAGGCTCCCCCTCTGACCCAGGCCAAGCTGCTCAGTCCTGGCCAGCTGCGTGTGCATAGGCCTTTGTTTCGTTGCAAGTCCGCCCTCCCCAGCAGGAGCCCTCAGGCTGGGGCCCTGGCAGCTGGAAGTCACTGCTGCCAGCGGGGAAGGCTTTACTGGAGTCCACCTGGGACCTGGCAGACCTTCGTTTCCTCTTGTAGGCCCCATCTGGAGCCCCCAGCTCACTCCGGGCCGGATTTCTCTCACCAGATCCACCCTGAATGGATGGATCGTCCTCTTTCCTTCCTACCCTCATATGTCTTAGTTCTATTGTAAAGGATTCATTCATTCAGCAGTTTTTTGAATGAATGAATCTGCTATATATGAATGCTGGACACAGGGGACACAGCAGTAGACAAGATACATGAGAGTCGTTGACCTCATGGCAGTGAGTTCTGGTGGGGGAAGCTGGCAACAAGCAAGATAGAGAATGGAAAGCAAGTTAATGATGAGCAGAGCAGTGTGATAGGGAAGGTGGATGTGGATTGTCATCGAGTGGCTGGGAGGGTGTTCTAGATGGATAACCTGGGAGACATGGGAAAGCGAAAGGTTTTTACTGATTAACTCCTACACACCTGGCTCATAGGGGCCCCTAGGAGCTTTACAGTTTACTGGAAACATCCCACGTGTGCCACAAACGGTAGATACCCAGAGCCAATGGCGGACAGCCCCTGACCTATAATATCTCAGCTCTAGGGTAAACATTTGCCCTACCAAATCGACAGCCATCCCAGGGTCACTGTGTTTACGCTGGAGGCGGCCAAAGGCCATGGCCTGAGGGCCAACCAGGGCAGGAGGGGAAAAGGAACTGGATTCCAGATGTACAACTTGCCCCATCTCTGCTCTCTTCTCGGAACCTTTTGAAGGCTCTGCTCCAAGCCTGGGGGTTGCTACAAGCCCAGGCTGAGCTCCGACTTTGAAGGGTTAATCGGGAAGCCATCTAGCTGTTATTCCACTTGTATGATTCCAGTTGTACTGAGAGTATGAGGGGACTCCCTCTGTCTCCGAGAGGTGCTGCCTTTGCAGCTACCCTGCGGGCTGTCTTCAGCTTCTCCTTTGCCCTCCTCACCCCATCCCAGGCTCCCCCTCTGACCCAGGCCAAGCTGCTCAGTCCTGGCCAGCTGCGTGTGCATAGGCCTTTGTTTCGTTGCAAGTCCGCCCTCCCCAGCAGGAGCCCTCAGGCTGGGGCCCTGGCAGCTGGAAGTCACTGCTGCCAGCGGGGAAGGCTTTACTGGAGTCCACCTGGGACCTGGCAGACCTTCGTTTCCTCTTGTAGGCCCCATCTGGAGCCCCCAGCTCACTCCGGGCCGGATTTCTCTCACCAGATCCACCCTGAATGGATGGATCGTCCTCTTTCCTTCCTACCCTCATATGTCTTAGTTCTATTGTAAAGGATTCATTCATTCAGCAGTTTTTTGAATGAATGAATCTGCTATATATGAATGCTGGACACAGGGGACACAGCAGTAGACAAGATACATGAGAGTCGTTGACCTCATGGCAGTGAGTTCTGGTGGGGGAAGCTGGCAACAAGCAAGATAGAGAATGGAAAGCAAGTTAATGATGAGCAGAGCAGTGTGATAGGGAAGGTGGATGTGGATTGTCATCGAGTGGCTGGGAGGGTGTTCTAGATGGATAACCTGGGAGACATCCCAAGAAAGGGCTCTTCGATAATGCCTGAAGGAGGAATTTCCCTGGTCTCTGGTTTCCTTTTCTTGATACCCAGCTCAAGCACCTCACTGTGGGCTTGACAGCTTCCCAGCCCTGCAGGTATTCACCTTCTTTGAGCCTGTGTTTCTTACCTGTATTATGGAGTTAGACATCATACCTGCCACGCATGGTTTTGTGAGACTGAACAGTTGAGCTCACGTCTGTTAAATGCTTAGCAGAGCCTATGGATATCTTCAATCAGTGAGAGTCTTCTATTTTTTTTTATTTCTCCAACCAAATTCTGCAGGGGTAGCCCAGGCTCTTTACTGCCATTGCTAAAAGAAAAGCTTGAGGCAAGTGGGGTATTGGAGGCAGGTGAAAATAGGAACCCTAGTTAGTGCACAATCCTATCCTCAATTCCGAAGGGGGGAATGTTGAGGATGTGGGTCTCCCAGGTGTGTGTGTGCGGCTTCCTCTGCTAACAGGGTGAACTGGAGGACAGCCCTGACCTTCCCTTGCTCCGGAATTCCCCTTGCTTCCAACAAGCCTGGATGAATCACACCTTCATCCCTGCCTCACAGCTGAGAAGGCTAACTGTCTCTCCCCCAAGGTCCTGTAGATAAATTCCGCTCTGAGAGAGAGAGGGAAAGGGCTCGTGAAAGCCAGGGAGGGGCAGGGAAGGCTGGGCAGATGGTGGGTGGAGCATTTTGAGAGAGCTCTGCAGAAGTGCCAGAGAATTATGACAGAGGCTCGGGCAGCCCCAGAAACGATTTCAAAAAAGGTCCACGGGGGACCAGAATTTTGAGTAATAGGACAGATGGACACTGCGAGCGCTGAGTCTGGCCGGACTCCACTCAGCTCTGCGCTGTTTTCCATTCAGCCAGTCTGATGAGTCTTTCACCCTCTCGACTGAACCAGGACCTCAAAGGGAGGCGCCTGAGCTCAAAGACGGCTGCTGTCAAAAGCTGTGGTGAGCGGTTTCCTGGGGACCCAGCCCCGGCTCAGGAAGCAGCGGTGGGCGGGCCTGGGGAAGTGGTCATCAGCCAGACCACTCCCTCTGAGAGCCCTGTTGCAGGCACGGGACAGCCAGGAAGGCCCTGTGGTGAAGGAGCTTGCTGGGCCTGCCAGTGGGTGCCTGGAGACCGGGTTAAACTAGATACAATCTGGTTTCAGAGGAAGTGGCAGGAAGGGCCCTAAAAGGCCTCCGGCAATTTGGTGATGTTGGGTGAGCTCAAGTCAGAGGCGAATGAAAACTGGGCTGGGTCAACTAACTTGTGATCCGAAAGAGGTACCTCCAGAGATACTGGCTGCCCCTCTGGGTGTTGGCTGTCCGGATACAGGCTGGCCTTGTGAACAGGGTCTCTGCTCTGCTCTAGTTTTGATTGGCAGTTCTCTGAAGGCAGGGGCTCTGCTGGAGTCACCTTTGTTCCCACATAGCATGGAGGACAGTGTAATCACCAGGGCGTTATGATTGTGCTGGGTCCCATCCTGAGAGCAGTCTGGGCTCAGTGATCTCATCTGCCCCAGTTTTTGTTCCATGGAGTTAGAGGAAGAAGGCCGTGCTGGGGCTCAAGCCTAGCCCTGGGTGGACGGTTGCCATCTGGGAATGCCAGCCAAGAGAGAATGGGACTTTTTACAGTTCTCTTGCTGGTCTTTGGGGTGAGAACCCTCCTGGCTTAAGCTCAAGGGGTGGCTTTCAAGGACTCTCAAACTCTTCCTTCATGCTGAGCAGACCCTGGAGCCGACCACAGGACTTGAATGAGGTTCCAGTGGGCACAGTGGCAACTGTGCATGTAGCCTTTTGGGAAGTAGAATTGGAGGGTCCTAGGGGTTGCTCTAAGTGTTGCTGGACTTTGGCTGAGAGTGGAAGGAGGGATGGTAGAGGAGTGAGGTCTGTTTCTCTATGGTAACGGTATCTCAGGAAGAAAGATGGGTTCTACAGGAACTGGATACTCTTAAAAACTCATATCCTTTACTCCCCAGGCCACAAGACTGTGTGTGTGTGTGTGTGTGTGTACATATATATATATATATAGAGAGAGAGATCTCGAGAGAGAGCGAGCACATGTGCATATCAGTCGGCGGTTCTTGAGCAATAGATGGCAAGTGTTTATTGAAAGGAAAAGGAGAATGAAAGCCTCTTAAAGCCGCTCTCTGTCCTTGTGCATCGCTGCATCTCCAGTACTTGCTGCATAGTAGGATTCCAATAAATACTTGTTGAATAAATAAAACCTGACAGTGATAAAACTTTAGGAATTAGAGAAGTTCACTCTTCACAGATGTTCTCATCTTATCTGAAAGTATCTAGGATAGAGTACAAGATTCTAAGACGCTGAACTTGTGGTCAGCTGCTGTGGCACAGGGTCAGGCAGCTCCGTGTGCCTCCAGAGACTGTACCTCCCAGACCTGCTGAGAGTTTGCCCCATGCATGTTGTGTCCAACGTGGATGGTTTGTGAACAGGGTCTCTGCTCTGCTCTAGTTTTGATTGGCAGTTCTCTGAAGGCAGGGGCTCTGCTGGAGTCACCTTTGTTCCCACATAGCATGGAG
Organism: Tragulus kanchil; assembly: GCA_022376925.1. Taxonomy (NCBI): domain Eukaryota; kingdom Metazoa; phylum Chordata; class Mammalia; order Artiodactyla; family Tragulidae; genus Tragulus; species Tragulus kanchil. Next base: position 217,490,190 of record JAIOJX010000032.1, on the reverse strand, counting down.
GACAGTGTAATCACCAGGGCGTTATGATTGTGCTGGGTCCCATCCTGAGAGCAGTCTGGGCTCAGTGATCTCATCTGCCCCAGTTTTTGTTCCATGGAGTTAGAGGAAGAAGGCCGTGCTGGGGCTCAAGCCTAGCCCTGGGTGGACGGTTGCCATCTGGGAATGCCAGCCAAGAGAGAATGGGACTTTTTACAGTTCTCTTGCTGGTCTTTGGGGTGAGAACCCTCCTGGCTTAAGCTCAAGGGGTGGCTTTCAAGGACTCTCAAACTCTTCCTTCATGCTGAGCAGACCCTGGAGCCGACCACAGGACTTGAATGAGGTTCCAGTGGGCACAGTGGCAACTGTGCATGTAGCCTTTTGGGAAGTAGAATTGGAGGGTCCTAGGGGTTGCTCTAAGTGTTGCTGGACTTTGGCTGAGAGTGGAAGGAGGGATGGTAGAGGAGTGAGGTCTGTTTCTCTATGGTAACGGTATCTCAGGAAGAAAGATGGGTTCTACAGGAACTGGATACTCTTAAAAACTCATATCCTTTACTCCCCAGGCCACAAGACTGTGTGTGTGTGTGTGTGTGTGTACATATATATATATATAGAGAGAGAGATCTCGAGAGAGAGCGAGCACATGTGCATATCAGTCGGCGGTTCTTGAGCAATAGATGGCAAGTGTTTATTGAAAGGAAAAGGAGAATGAAAGCCTCTTAAAGCCGCTCTCTGTCCTTGTGCATCGCTGCATCTCCAGTACTTGCTGCATAGTAGGATTCCAATAAATACTTGTTGAATAAATAAAACCTGACAGTGATAAAACTTTAGGAATTAGAGAAGTTCACTCTTCACAGATGTTCTCATCTTATCTGAAAGTATCTAGGATAGAGTACAAGATTCTAAGACGCTGAACTTGTGGTCAGCTGCTGTGGCACAGGGTCAGGCAGCTCCGTGTGCCTCCAGAGACTGTACCTCCCAGACCTGCTGAGAGTTTGCCCCATGCATGTTGTGTCCAACGTGGATGGTAGGGTATGCTTATAGTCTTGAAAATACTTCATCCCATAGTATGTCCCATAATATCCCATAGTCTCTCTTCTACCCCATTCAGGACATGGCCACCCAGTAGCTTTGCTTATCTGCATGTAGCCAAGATGGTCTTCGGATCAACCAGGATTCAAGCACCTGTACTTTCTTTCATACCAACTCCCTCAGACTTAACTTTTATATAGGAGCTGTGTCATCCTGGGGCTTCCCAGGTGGCACTAGTGGTAAAGGACCCATTTGCCAATGCGGGAGATGCGGTTCCATCCCTGGGTTGGGAATATTCCCTGGAGGAGGGCATGGCGACACACTCCGGTATTCTTGCCTGGAGAAACCCAGGGACAGAGGAGCCTGATGGACTACAGTCCATAGGGTCACAAAGAGTTGGACACGACTGAAGTGACTTAGCATGCATGTGTCATCCTATGTCCAGTCCCTCAGCTGAAGGGAAGCAGCACAGGAAAGAATGCAGAGACAAGCATAGACAGGAAAGATGGCCACAGTGCAACTGAGAATTGATAGAGTGGACAGAGATCTAGACACTGTGGAAAGCAGGCATGAGTCTAAGAGCCAGGGGTCATTATTTATGTAAGGGGAGGGGCTTGGCACACCTAGGCCTTTAGGGGGATCATTATTTTGATAATTGATGCTTTGCTGGTAATTCTGACCCTGAGTCAGTCATCAAGCAGAGGTTAAATGATATTCCCTGTTAGGAAGGCAGGGAAGGAAGTGTGAAACGTGTTTTTAAACGATGTCCCAGTCAGATTGACTACAGTTTTTTAGAAGTGTGGACTCTTCGGTAATATCATTAATCCTTTCAACAAGGCCTAGTAAGAGGTGGTACCTGCAGCTTTAGACAAGGAACCTGAGTCCACCCACACAGTCTTTTGGGGGATCTCAACTAAGACATGCCAGGGTTGAGATTTGAACTTCTAAATGACTCTGGAGCACATGCTCCCAGATTCTTTGGAAACTGGGCACACTTAAAAATGTGGCATTTGGATAGCTGTCTCTGCAGGGGTTCTGGCTACTCCAGGTTTTACTGTGTTACTGTGGAGCCAGGGTGGGCCCCAACATCATTCCAGGCACCCATGGCAGTCTGCCAATTATCCCAGAGGGTGCTTGCCTCCGTGGAAACAAGAATGCCTTTAATGCATTTACATTTCTTAAGCTCCTACCTGGGTGCCACACAGCATCCCGCGGCCAGAAAATGATGGGGAGGAGCTGTAATTTCAAAAGTCCCAGGCCTCTTTCCATCAGGAGCTTTTGTTCCTTTGTTTGGGTTCTGGATGCTGCCATGCTATACGGTCTCCTTCTGGTTGTCTGGTTGTTGGCGGCCTGCCCCTGTGTAGGAACCCCTGGCCCCATGTTCTTACCATCCAGATCTGGCAAATGGTAATTTTCTCCTGTTCTCTCACTTATTGTGGATACAGAATGTTAAACAGATGCAATGGACACTTTCTTTTTCTTCCCAATTGCTTTCTCTTTCCTCCCTTCCCAGAACTAGCTTTCTTCTGAGTATGGTGTTTATCACTGCTGTGCATGTTTTCATACTTTTAACTGTTGTCTCTAATTTATAGTTTCATGTTGTTTTAATTTTGACGTGTAGCATCATGTTGAATAAACATTGTTGTCTAGATTTATCCATGTTGAAATAATTCAGTCTACTTTATTCACCGAACTGTTATAGGGTGTCTGTTGTATAATTGAGTTTCCTGATGGATAGACATTTAGATTGTTTCCACATCCCCATGCCCGCCTCCTCTACCATGTATATCAGTGGGATTACATTTTGAATGTGCTTTGCTGGTAATTCTGACCCTGAGTCAGTCATCAGCAGAGGTTAAATGATATTCCCTGTTAGGAAGGCAGGGAAGGAAGTGTGAAACGTGTTTTTAAACGATGTCCCAGTCAGATTGACTACAGTTTTTTAGAAGTGTGGACTCTTCGGTAATATCATTAATCCTTTCAACAAGGCCTAGTAAGAGGTGGTACCTGCAGCTTTAGACAAGGAACCTGAGTCCACCCACACAGTCTTTTGGGGGATCTCAACTAAGACATGCCAGGGTTGAGATTTGAACTTCTAAATGACTCTGGAGCACATGCTCCCAGATTCTTTGGAAACTGGGCACACTTAAAAATGTGGCATTTGGATAGCTGTCTCTGCAGGGGTTCTGGCTACTCCAGGTTTTACTGTGTTACTGTGGAGCCAGGGTGGGCCCCAACATCATTCCGCGGCACCCATGGCAGTCTGCCAATTATCCCAGAGGGTGCTTGCCTCCGTGGAAACAAGAATGCCTTTAATGCATTTACATTTCTTAAGCTCCTACCTGGGTGCCACACAGCATCCCGCGGCCAGAAAATGATGGGGAGGAGCTGTAATTTCAAAAGTCCCAGGCCTCTTTCCATCAGGAGCTTTTGTTCCTTTGTTTGGGTTCTGGATGCTGCCATGCTATACGGTCTCCTTCTGGTTGTCTGGTTGTTGGCGGCCTGCCCCTGTGTAGGAACCCCTGGCCCCATGTTCTTACCATCCAGATCTGGCAAATGGTAATTTTCTCCTGTTCTCTCACTTATTGTGGATACAGAATGTTAAACAGATGCAATGGACACTTTCTTTTTCTTCCCAATTGCTTTCTCTTTCCTCCCTTCCCAGAACTAGCTTTCTTCTGAGTATGGTGTTTATCACTGCTGTGCATGTTTTCATACTTTTAACTGTTGTCTCTAATTTATAGTTTCATGTTGTTTTAATTTTGACGTGTAGCATCATGTTGAATAAACATTGTTGTCTAGATTTATCCATGTTGAAATAATTCAGTCTACTTTATTCACCGAACTGTTATAGGGTGTCTGTTGTATAATTGAGTTTCCTGATGGATAGACATTTAGATTGTTTCCACATCCCCATGCCCGCCTCCTCTACCATGTATATCAGTGGGCTTCCTTGGTGGCTCAGACAATAAAGATTCTGCCTGCAAAGCAGGAGACCCTGGTTTGACCCCTGGGTCACAAAGATCCCCTGGAGAAGGATAAGGCAACCTACTACAATATTCTTGCCTATACAAACCATGGGGTCACAAAGAGTCAGACACTGAGCAACTAACACTTTCATGTCAGTGGTGGGATTATTGGGCTATACATTGTGCTTTCAAGATACTGCCAGACGATGTCCCAATTACTGCAATTTGTGAAGCAGTGTATGTATGTTCTTACCAGAAACTTGAGAACCCCTATTTTGCTAACATTTGGATTGTATTGTAATCGAGTAGGTGTAGTTTTTTTTTTTTTAATATTTATTTTATTTATCTTTTGGGGGGTGAGGTGGGGAGGGAGGGGAACGGGCGGGCCACTTCTATTGGTCTTTCATTTCTCTATTTTCATCTGTCTTTGTTCTTTGGCTCCTGTGGGCCTCCCATCGCGGTGGCATCTGTCGTCACAGAGCACCGGCTCTGGGCACATGTGCTCCAGAGCTCCAGCTCAGTGCTTGGACACATCAGTCTAGCCACTCCGCGGCACGTGGGATCTTCCCAGGCCAGGGATCGAACCGGCGCCCCTTGCACTGCAAGACGGTGTCCTTACCCACTGGACAACCAGGGGAAGCCCCAAGTAGCTGTAGTTTTTTTTTTTTTTTTAACTTTATTTATTTTTGGCTGTGCTGGGTCTTTGTTGATGTGTGGGTTTAGCTGCTCTGCGGTATGTGGGATCTTCCCGGATCAGGGATTGAACCTGGGTCTCCTGCACTGGCAGACTGGTTCTTATCCACTGAGCCACAAGGGAAGCCCCAGAACTAGTTTTTGATTGGCACTGCTGTGCATGTTTTCATACTTTTAACTGTTGTCTCTAATTTATAGTTTCATGTTGTTTTAATTTTGACGTGTAGCATCATGTTGAATAAACATTGTTGTCTAGATTTATCCATGTTGAAATAATTCAGTCTACTTTATTCACCGAACTGTTATAGGGTGTCTGTTGTATAATTGAGTTTCCTGATGGATAGACATTTAGATTGTTTCCACATCCCCATGCCCGCCTCCTCTACCATGTATATCAGTGGGCTTCCTTGGTGGCTCAGACAATAAAGATTCTGCCTGCAAAGCAGGAGACCCTGGTTTGACCCCTGGGTCACAAAGATCCCCTGGAGAAGGATAAGGCAACCTACTACAATATTCTTGCCTATACAAACCATGGGGTCACAAAGAGTCAGACACTGAGCAACTAACACTTTCATGTCAGTGGTGGGATTATTGGGCTATACATTGTGCTTTCAAGATACTGCCAGACGATGTCCCAATTACTGCAATTTGTGAAGCAGTGTATGTATGTTCTTACCAGAAACTTGAGAACCCCTATTTTGCTAACATTTGGATTGTATTGTAATCGAGTAGGTGTAGTTTTTTTTTTTTTTTAATATTTATTTTATTTATCTTTTGGGGGGTGAGGTGGGGAGGGAGGGGAACGGGCGGGCCACTTCTATTGGTCTTTCATTTCTCTATTTTCATCTGTCTTTGTTCTTTGGCTCCTGTGGGCCTCCCATCGCGGTGGCATCTGTCGTCACAGAGCACCGGCTCTGGGCACATGTGCTCCAGAGCTCCAGCTCAGTGCTTGGACACATCAGTCTAGCCACTCCGCGGCACGTGGGATCTTCCCAGGCCAGGGATCGAACCGGCGCCCCTTGCACTGCAAGACGGTGTCCTTACCCACTGGACAACCAGGGGAAGCCCCAAGTAGCTGTAGTTTTTTTTTTTTTTTTAACTTTATTTATTTTTGGCTGTGCTGGGTCTTTGTTGATGTGTGGGTTTAGCTGCTCTGCGGTATGTGGGATCTTCCCGGATCAGGGATTGAACCTGGGTCTCCTGCACTGGCAGACTGGTTCTTATCCACTGAGCCACAAGGGAAGCCCCAGGTGTAGTTTTAAAATTATTTTATAAACTGGTTCTTTATTTTTTAAAAAACTGGTTCTTAAAATTAGCACTTTTGATTAAAAATAGGGATGAGCGCTTTTCATGCTTATTGGCTAGCCATGTTTATTATTATGTAAGGCTTTGCCTTTTGCATTTAAAAAAAATTAATCAAGTAATACATCGACATGATCAAGCCCCAAAAGGTAATGCAGTGAAAAGTCTCCAGCTTCTGTGTCCTTGTTCCTAGTTCCCCTCTCTGTGGTAAGTTACAGGTTCTTGGTACTTTTTCAGCATTTTATTTGTTATTTTTTTGTTGATTTTTAGGAGTTTAAAAAATATATATATTAAATAATAATAAACGATTTTTCCGGGTTCTATTCACTACATATAGCCCTGGATTGTATTTAAAATTTAAATTTCCCTGTGAAAAATAACATTAATAATGTCAGATTTGACAATCTTTTGTTCATACCACGAAATCTTTTCCTGGGCTTCCCTGGTGACTCAGTGGTAACGAATCTACCTGCCAATGCAGGAGGCATGGGTTTCATCCCTGGTCCAGGAAGATCCCACATGCCAGGGAGCAACTAAGCATGGGTGCCACAACTATTGAGCCTATGCTCTAGAGCCCAGAAGCCTCAACTACTGAGGCCCGTGTGACCTAGAGCCCCTGCGCCCTGCAACAGTGAGAAGCCTGTTTCCTGCAACTGGAGAGTCGCCCCCGTCCACCACAACTAGACTGCCAAAATCAAATACATACATGAAATTATAAAGAGAAAACAAAGAAATCTTTTCCTACTCTGATTTTTTTAAAACGGGCTCTTTAAAAAAATTTTTTTTATTAAAAGTTAAAAAATGTTTTTTGGCTACACTGAGTCCTTGTTGTAATATGTGGACTCTTCGTTGTAGCTCCAGGGCTTCTCTCTTTTTTTGTATATGATTTTATCTATTTATTTTTGGCTGTACTGGGTCTTCATTGCTGTGCTGGCTTTTCGCTAGTTGCAGTGTACAGGAGGCTACTCTAGTTGCGGTGTGCAGCCTTCTCAGTGTAGTGGCTGTTGGGCACGTGGATTTCAGTTGCTGTGGGCACGTGGGCTCTAGAGCATGGGCTCAATACTTGTGGCCCACAGACTTTGTTCCTCCTCGGTATGTGGGATCTTCCTGGATCGGGACTGAACCCATGCCTCCTGCACTGGCAGGTGGATTCTTTTTTTTTTTTTTTAATTTTCTTATTGGTCCTTCATTTATTTTCATCCATCTCAATTCCTTGTCCTGTGTGGGCCTCCCATCGCAGAGGCCTCTGTCGCTTCAGAGCATCGGCTCTGGGCGCATGCGCTCCAGAGCTCTGGCTCAGTAGTTGGACACATCGGTCCAGCCACTCCATGGCACATGAAATCTTCCCAGCCCAGGGATCAAACTGGCGCCCCTTGCACCACAAGGTGGTGTCCTTACCCACTGGACCACCAGGGGAGCCCGGCAGGTGGATTCTTTATCACTACGCCACCAGGGAAGCCCTTCAGGGCTTCTCCAGTTATGGTATGTGTGTGCAGGCTTAATTGCCACAGGCAATATGGGATCTCAATTCCATGACCAAGGATCAAATCTGTGTTCACTGCATTAAAAGGTGTATTCTTAACCACTGGACCGTCAGAGAACTCCCTCCCTACTCTGATTTCATAGAAACTTATATAAGTTTTGCTTCCACTCTTGCATTTTAAATTCATCTGGAGTGTATTTTCTCTATTAACAGTGGTTCTACACTCTGCTTAAATATGAAAACCTCATGAGGAGCTTTTTAAAAAAGTACTATTGTCTGAGCTTCGTTTAAGATCAGCCCAGTAAAAGTAAATATCTTGGGGTAGGGCCCAGGCATGGTTATGAAATGGCCCAGGTAACTTTATGTTCAGTCAAGGTTGAGAATCACTCATCCTTGTAAGATAGAACTGATTTTATTTTTTCCAGAGAAATAGCCAGTTTTTCCAGTGCTAGTTCCTAAAGAGTCTATGCTCTTCCTGCTGACTTTTTACTGTTTAAGATTTGATAGATTGATAACTTTATTGAGATAATATTTCACATATCTTAAAATTTACCCATTTTTTAGTGTAGATTCACAGAATTGTAAAAGCATCCCTGCTATCTAATCATGTTTTTTGTTTTTTTCCTTTTGGCCCTGCATCTCAGCTTGTGGGATCCTAGTTCCTGACCCTCCTCGGCAGTGAGAGTGCAGAGTCCTAGCCATTGCACCACCAGGGAATTCCCTCTACTTTCTAATCTTGCATTCTCAGTCACTTTGGGCTCCTTTGACCCTGGGATTCTCCAGGCAAGAATACTGGAGTAAAGGCTTCCCTGGTGGTCCAGTGGGTAAAGAGTTTGCCTTGCAGTGCAAGGGGCACCAGTTCGATCCCTGGTCTGGGAAGATCCCACGTGCGGTGAAGTGGCTGGGTCGGTGTGTCCAATTATGAGCCAGAGCTCTGGAGCGCATGTGCCCGGCACTCTGCAACAAGAGTCTACTGCAGTGGGAGGCCCACACAGGCCAAAGAATAAAGATGGATGAAAATAAATAAATAAAAAACCAATAAAGGGGCCAAAAGTTAAAAGAAAAGAAAAGAAAAAACTGTTAAAAGAATACTGGAGTGAATTGCCATGCCCTCCACCAGAGGATCTTCCCTATCCAAGGATCAAGTCTGCGTCTCTTACATCTCCTGCATTGACAAATGGGCTCTTTACCACGAACTCCACTTGGGAAGCCTGCTGTCTAATCTTAAACCATTTTTATTACCCTGAAGAGAAACTCTGTACCTTTAGCAATCATATCCCCCATCCACTAGCCCAAGGCAATCACTGATCTACTTTTATCTTTCTAGATTTTTCTATTCTGGACATTTTACCTAAATGTGTGTGTCTCTGTGTTAGTCACTTAGGGCTCCTCTGTCCATGGAATTTTCCATGCAAGAACACTGGAGTGGATTGCCATTCCTTTTTCCAGGGGATCTTCCTAACCTAGGGACTGAACCCGGGTCTTCTGCACAGATTCTTTACCCTCTGAGTCACCAGGGAAGCCCCTGTGGACTGGCCTTTTTCATTTAACATAATGTTTTCAAGAGTCATCCATGTTGTGGCATGTTATGAGTTCTGCATTCTTTTTAATTGCATTGTATGGGTATATTATATTTTGTTTATCAATAATCAGTTGATGGACGTTTGAGCTGTTTCTGCTTTTTTGGTATTATAAATAATGCTGCTATGACCAGTTGTGTACAACTTTTTGCACATAGCATATAGATCTCCTAGCTTCTCTATGATCTACTGGGAGATGATTTATTTACAAGTTAACTTTTTGAGGAACTAAAAATGCTACACTGTGTTTTCTAAATATACTACACTGTTTCTTACAAACAATGTACAGGAGTTCTAATTTCCTTTATCCTCACCAACACTTGTTATTTAACATGGTTTTGATTTTAGCCATCTTAGACTGACTATGAAATGGATTTAATTGTGATCTTGATTTGCATTTTACTAATGACTAACGATGTTGAACATCTTTTCTTGTGCTTTTTTTTTGTTTTTTGGAGAACTATCCAGATTTTTGCATATTTTAAAATTGGGTTATTTTATCGTTGAGTTGTAAGGGTTCTTTATATAGTCTGGATCCAAGTCTGTTATCAGATTTACAAATATTTTCGCCAAGTATGTGATTTGTCTTTTCACTTTTTCTCTTTTAAAAATTAAAAAAAAGTGAGTTGTAACTGATATGTCATTATTAGTTTCAGATATACAACTTAATGTTTCAATATTTGTATACATTGTAAAATGATCTAGTCTACTTTCTTTTCATTTTCTTAATTTTTTTATTATTTTTATTTTTTCAATTAAAAATTTGTTTATTTTAATTGAAGGATAATTGCTCTACAGAATTTTGTGTTTTAAATCTTAATGAAGTCCAGTTTATCTATTTTTGTTTTGTTTTGTTGCTTGTGCTTTTGCTGTAATATCTAAGAAACAACTGCTTGCTCAAGTTCACAAAAAATTACCCCTATATATTCTTCTAAATGTTTTATAGTTTTCGACTTTATATTTAGGTTTGTGGTTCATTTTGACTTAATTTTTGCACATGATATGAGTTGGATATACAGATTTATACTTTTGCATGTGAATATATAGTTCTGCTAACATCATTTGTTGAAAAGACTATTCTTTTCCTATTGCGTGGTTTCGGTACCCTTAATGAAAATCAGTTGACTGTAAATGTGAGGTTTTATTTCTGTACTCTCAGTTCTATTGCATTGACCTGTATGTCTATCTATATGTCAGTATCGTCTTGGTAACTGTAGCTTTATAGTCAGTTTTGGAACTGGGAACCTTCCAACTGTTTTCTTTTTCAAGATTGTTTTAGCTATTCCAGCTCCCTGGCTTTTCCATACAAATTTTATGATCAACTTGTCAATTTCTACAAAAATGCCAGCTAGACTTTTGAAGTAGATTGCATTGAGTCTGTGGATCAATTTAGTATCATTAACTAAGACTATTAAGTGTTCTGATCCATGAACATGCGATGTCCTTCTATTTATTCAGGTCTTTCATTTTTCTCAAGTGTTTTGTAGCTTCCGTATACAAGTCTTACACTCCTTTTGTTTGATTTATTCCACAGTTCTTAATACTTTCTGGTTGTATTATAAATTAGATCGTTTGTTTCTTGTGGGGAGAGGACAAGCCACTCAGTTTGCAGGGTCCTAGTTTTCCCATCAGAGCTTAAATCCCTTCCCTTGGCAGTGAAAGTACAAAGTCCCAAGCACTGGACTGTCAGGGAATTCCCCTTCATTGCACGTTTGTATTGTGTACTACTAGTATATAGAAATACAGCTGATTTAAGACTCTCTCTATATAAGATCATGTCATCTATGTATAGAGATACTTTTACTTCTTCCTTTTCAATCCTGAATGCCACTTATATCTTTGTCTTGGCTTAATTTTCATGGCTAGAACTCCAGTACAATATTGAACAGAAGTATTATCAGGGGAGATTTTTGTCTTATTCCTAATCTTATGGGGAAAACTTTCCTTCTTTCACCATTGAGATGAAGTACCTGTGGGGATTTTTTTGTAGCCGTTCTTTATTAAGACTGGGGATGTTTTCTTCTATTCCTTGTTTGTGTGGTGTTTTTATCGTGGAAGGGGGTCAGATGTTGTTAATTTTTTTTTTTTTTTTCGGGCTCTATTGAGATAACCAGGTGGTTTTTGTATTTTACTCTATTAATATCTAAAATGATATTAATTTTGGTTTTGGATGTTAACCTAATCTTATATTTCTGGGATAAATTCACATGGGCATAGTATATATTCCTTTTTATATGTTGCTGGATTCAGGTTGTTAGTTTACTGTTGAAGATTTTTATAGCCATGTTTATAAGGGATGTTGGCGTGTAGCCTCTTTTTTTTTGTTGTTATATTTTATTTGGTCTTGATATCAGGCCTCATAGAACGAGTAGGAAATGTCCCTGATTTTTGGAACAGTTTGTGAAGAATTGCTATTGATTCTTTAAATGTTTGGTAAATTCGCCAGTGGAATCATCGAGTCCTGGGCTTTTCTTTATTGGAAGTTTAAAAATTATTAATCTGGTCTATTTACTTGTTAACAGGTCTCTTCAGATTTTCTGTTCCTTCCAAAATCACTCATGGGTTTATATCATTGTAGAAATTTGTCTAGGAATTTCATCCAAGTTATTTGATTCATTGGTTGTTCATAGTATTTCCTTACACTCCTTAAAGATATTCTTTTTTGTTTTTGATGTTCTTCATTTATATTATGTATGATATGTCTAAGCATGCGCTTTTTAAAACTTAGTTGTGCTTTCAATATAAGGACAGAATGACTGTTCAGTTCTGGAAAATTCATATACATTCTGTCTTTCAAAATTGTCTCTCCCTTATTCTTTTCTTTTTCTTCCTTTGGAACTCTTTGGATCTCGTCTCTTAATGTTCACATTGCTCTTTGCGTCTATTTCAGGATAATTTCCTCAGTTACTTCCCCCCCCCCCCCCATTTTACTAATTCTTTATTTAGCTGTATTCAATTTTCTGTTTAGCTTACCTATTGGGTTTGAGATGTCAATATTCTGTACAATTAACCCTTGAAAAATCTATGTTTGAACTGTATGGGCTCACTTATATGTGGATTTTTTTTTCAACGAATATGTACTATAGTACTACCTGGAGCCTCCCTGGTGGCTCAGTGGTAAAGAATACACCTACCAATACAGGAGGCTTGGGTTTGAGCCCTGGATCAGGAAGATCCCTGGAGGAGGAAATGGCAACCTGCTCCAGTATTCTTGCCTGAGAAATCCCACGGAGAGAGGAACCTGGTTGGCTATAGTCCATGGTGTCTCAAAGGGTCGGACACAGCTTAGCAACTAAACAGTACTACACAGTCTGCAGCTTGTTCAATCTGTAGATGATGAACCATGGATACAGAGGGCTGACTGTGAAGTTGTACATGGATTTCTACTGCATTGAGGAGGGGGGCTGGTGCCCCTAAGCCCCGTGGTGTTCAAAGGTCAACTATTTTATTTCCATTCAGTAATTTTTCAGTCTATTTCAGATTTTTCCTTTTATTTCCGATTTTTGGAGTACCAGCTTGTTTCATATTCTGAAATATGGTTTGTTTTATTGTGTGGCTAGTAGTTTTTATACTGAGAAATAGTGGGATGCTTACAAAGATCAATCTGGTCTATTTACTTGTTAACAGGTCTCTTCAGATTTTCTGTTCCTTCCAAAATCACTCATGGGTTTATATCATTGTAGAAATTTGTCTAGGAATTTCATCCAAGTTATTTGATTCATTGGTTGTTCATAGTATTTCCTTACACTCCTTAAAGATATTCTTTTTTGTTTTTGATGTTCTTCATTTATATTATGTATGATATGTCTAAGCATGCGCTTTTTAAAACTTAGTTGTGCTTTCAATATAAGGACAGAATGACTGTTCAGTTCTGGAAAATTCATATACATTCTGTCTTTCAAAATTGTCTCTCCCTTATTCTTTTCTTTTTCTTCCTTTGGAACTCTTTGGATCTCGTCTCTTAATGTTCACATTGCTCTTTGCGTCTATTTCAGGATAATTTCCTCAGTTACTTCCCCCCCCCCCCCCATTTTACTAATTCTTTATTTAGCTGTATTCAATTTTCTGTTTAGCTTACCTATTGGGTTTGAGATGTCAATATTCTGTACAATTAACCCTTGAAAAATCTATGTTTGAACTGTATGGGCTCACTTATATGTGGATTTTTTTTTCAACGAATATGTACTATAGTACTACCTGGAGCCTCCCTGGTGGCTCAGTGGTAAAGAATACACCTACCAATACAGGAGGCTTGGGTTTGAGCCCTGGATCAGGAAGATCCCCTGGAGGAGGAAATGGCAACCTGCTCCAGTATTCTTGCCTGAGAAATCCCACGGAGAGAGGAACCTGGTTGGCTATAGTCCATGGTGTCTCAAAGGGTCGGACACAGCTTAGCAACTAAACAGTACTACACAGTCTGCAGCTTGTTCAATCTGTAGATGATGAACCATGGATACAGAGGGCTGACTGTGAAGTTGTACATGGATTTCTACTGCATTGAGGAGGGGGGCTGGTGCCCCTAAGCCCCGTGGTGTTCAAAGGTCAACTATTTTATTTCCATTCAGTAATTTTTCAGTCTATTTCAGATTTTTCCTTTTATTTCCGATTTTTGGAGTACCAGCTTGTTTCATATTCTGAAATATGGTTTGTTTTATTGTGTGGCTAGTAGTTTTTATACTGAGAAATAGTGGGATGCTTACAAAGATCATACGTCTACACTGACTATGATGATGAGGTTTGGGATGGTCCAAATGTGTGGGTGGGTGGCAGAGGTGGGGCAGAGGAAAAGATTGGCAGTAACTTTGCATATCTGGTTGCTCCCTGTCACACAGGTCTGGGCCTAAGAGTCACCTTTTCAGAGCCTTCCCAGGCTTCCCTAACTAGCAGTCTCTACCTTTCATACTGGTTTGTTGTTGTTGTTGCCTTTTTTTTTTTTTTTTTTGCTTTTTCATAATACTTATCTCTATCCAGAAATGTATTACCTATTTGTCTACCTCTTGTGACCGTCTTTCATATTGGAATGTAAGCTCCATGATAGTAAGGATCTGTCTTATTCACTGCTATGTCCCCCGCCTGGGGCACGTGGTTGATACTGTCAACAAATATGAGTGAGTCGTGCTGTTTTTAGGTGGAAGTCATCTGAGCCCTGATGATGCAACTTTCAGCTGGACTGAGCCTGACCAGGCAACAGAGAAGAGGTGAACAGTTTGCCTCTTCATCCCCAAATCTTTCTGGGTTTCCCCTGGAGATGTCTTTTTCTCCCCTTATAAGAGCCCAGATAATAATGCCTTTTATCCTGTGTGCTTCAGCTTTCTTTTGGCATGAGCTCTGTGGCTGCCAAAATCAGTAGTAGGGATTGGGAGTTAGAAACCCCGGGGGAAGAAAACGCACAGCATCTTGGAGAGATTTGGTCCTTAGCTTTAGGAGGCCTTGACTAAGAAAAGAAGACAACACACACAGAAAACAAGTTAGGACGGTTGCCTGATCGCTGAGTCAGCTATGTAGATCAGCACTCGGGCTGTGAGCCTGTGGTAGAGAAGGCAACCTGTGTGCTGGCCCCTGGGTCACATCCCACACCGAAGTAGTTTCTGGAGGCATCAACGGGCAGGTTACAAATTCCCGGGTGACTCCATCTTGGCCTCCTTCTGAGGGTACTCCATGCTGTAGGAACTTGTCTGGAGCATGGTGTTACTTATAAAAGGGCAGAAAGTGCCTGTGGGCATTCCCATGAGGTGCGCTAGGGGTGGCATCTTTCCATCCATCTTTGGCTGTATCTCTTGGCCCCGTTGAGGCTGGGCATGAGGAATAGCAATGCGAAGCCTTGGCTTTTTTTTTTTTTTTAAACGTTTATTTATTTACTTGGAGGAGGGGGCGGGCCACTTCTATTGGTCTTTCATTTCTCTATTTTCATCCGTCTTTGTTCTTTGGCCCATGTGAGCCTCCCATCGCGGTGGCCTCTGTTGTCGCAGAGCACCGGCTCTGGGCGCATATGCTCCAGAGCTCCGGCTCAGTAATTGGACACATCAGTCCAGCCGCTCCGCAGCACGTGGGATCTTCCCAGGCCAGGGATCGAACCGGCGCCCCTTGCACTGCAAGGCGGTGTCCTTACCCACTGGACCACCAGGGCAAGCCCAAGCCTTGGCTTTCTTTTGGTGAGTGAGTAAATAGCTGTGGTACACAGAGTTCACAGAGAATGTGTTTATTAGCACATTGCTTGCTACAGCCTAGTAAAATGCTACTTGATATTATTCCAGGTTGGCATCTTGGGGTCCACTTGTGCCTCAGTTTCCTGATCTCTGTAGAATGGGGAAGTAACTCCCAACCCCTGTCTGCTGTCCCTCCCCTGGAACTCTGGCTGTGGTTAAGGGTTAATATCCCCAGGGCCTGGAGAGGGGGAGGAGCCGCATAAATGGGTTATTGTTGCGCTGGTGAATGATCTGGCTGTGTTCAAGTGTCTTCACTCTTTTACTTCCTGCAGTTGGCCTCCCCTGACTTTAATTGCTCGAGATACTTGGTCCTTAGCTTTAGGAGGCCTTGACTAAGAAAAGAAGACAACACACAGAAAACAAGTTAGGACGGTTGCCTGATCGCTGAGTCAGCTATGTAGATCAGCACTCGGGCTGTGAGCCTGTGGTAGAGAAGGCAACCTGTGTGCTGGCCCTGGGTCACATCCCACACCGAAGTAGTTTCTGGAGGCATCAACGGGCAGGTTACAAATTCCCGGGTGACTCCATCTTGGCCTCCTTCTGAGGGTACTCCATGCTGTAGGAACTTGTCTGGAGCATGGTGTTACTTATAAAAGGGCAGAAAGTGCCTGTGGGCATTCCCATGAGGTGCGCTAGGGGTGGCATCTTTCCATCCATCTTTGGCTGTATCTCTTGGCCCCGTTGAGGCTGGGCATGAGGAATAGCAATGCGAAGCCTTGGCTTTTTTTTTTTTTTTTAAACGTTTATTTATTTACTTGGAGGAGGGGGCGGGCCACTTCTATTGGTCTTTCATTTCTCTATTTTCATCCGTCTTTGTTCTTTGGCCCATGTGAGCCTCCCATCGCGGTGGCCTCTGTTGTCGCAGAGCACCGGCTCTGGGCGCATATGCTCCAGAGCTCCGGCTCAGTAATTGGACACATCAGTCCAGCCGCTCCGCAGCACGTGGGATCTTCCCAGGCCAGGGATCGAACCGGCGCCCCTTGCACTGCAAGGCGGTGTCCTTACCCACTGGACCACCAGGGCAAGCCCAAGCCTTGGCTTTCTTTTGGTGAGTGAGTAAATAGCTGTGGTACACAGAGTTCACAGAGAATGTGTTTATTAGCACATTGCTTGCTACAGCCTAGTAAAATGCTACTTGATATTATTCCAGGTTGGCATCTTGGGGTCCACTTGTGCCTCAGTTTCCTGATCTCTGTAGAATGGGGAAGTAACTCCCAACCCCTGTCTGCTGTCCCTCCCCTGGAACTCTGGCTGTGGTTAAGGGTTAATATCCCCAGGGCCTGGAGAGGGGGAGGAGCCGCATAAATGGGTTATTGTTGCGCTGGTGAATGATCTGGCTGTGTTCAAGTGTCTTCACTCTTTTACTTCCTGCAGTTGGCCTCCCCTGACTTTAATTGCTCGAGATACTTGTGTGTCCTCAGCAGCTGGTGGCGTGCACCTTCCTGGCTGTGTCCTGGGTCCTCACCCAGCGGGGACCTGCTGAGGTGGGGTGGGAAGCTCCATTTCCTCTGTGAGGGCCGCCTCCCCTCCCCCCGGGCATCAGGAATGAAAGAAATGCAGAAAGTATGACCCACACACGCAACTGATTCTGAATAGGACGTTTATTGAAGAGGTTTTGCAGGAGGCGGCGGGCGCTTTAATTCCCGAGGCTGTCGGTGGCAGTTCTCTGCTCGCCCCAAGCCTGTTAACTGCTCAGCTGCCGGGCTTTGGGACGATGCGGCTCTACGGCCCCACGGGGCCCTCCTGGTGCTCGGATGGGAGCCCTTTTGAGGAAAGCGGTAGGTACCTGACTAGCCAGGCCAGCGTGGGTGAGCGAGGCAGGGCCAGGTCTGTCCCAGTTCCAGGCCTCTGAGTCTTGCCACGCTCTTCTGTGAAACTTGGCTGTCCCCAGCCTTTGGGGTGAAAGGTAAGTTTCTCCCTTGGGCCTTTAGAAACGGAGGACAGGTGCAGGAGAGTTGATCCTTTTTTTTTTTTTAAAGTCCTGGCCAGACTTCTTCCAGGGGATGTGTCCACCGAGGCCCCAGGTTCTTTTTAGAGGTGACTGCACATAGTTCTGCGAGGGGCTTTGGAGGATCTTATGATCTCTGAACACTCAGAGCTGGGTGATTAGAGAAGGGGGCTGTTTCTAGGGGGACCCATCGCCCCCTGGGAAAAGCAGAGTTAATCTCCCACTTCATCCGGAAGTTTCCTTTTCCCAGAATCCACCGAGGGTGGTTATTTTAGATAAAATCAACAAGTGGTGCAGGTTGGGCAGGTGGAGGGATGTTCTTCCCAACGCTGCCAGGCTAGGGCTGTGCCCACCCCTTCCAGATCGCGGGACTGCAGAAGCGGGGAGGTCGAGGGCACATCGCTGTCCTGCCCTGGCTTGACTTTCACCCCTAAATCAAGGCCTGGTTTTTCCAGGGGCAGGACAGCTACCTGGGCCATGCCTATGTGTGCCCGCTTGCCCCAGAATCTAGGACTTGGTGACAGTTGCTCCTCTCTCTGTGTGTAACCGCTTAGCTGAGGGAGGAAGCTACTCTCCTTCCACCTGGGAACTGGTTGGATGAGTTTCTCAGGCCTCCCTGGTGGAGGCCCCTTAGAAGGGAAGGCAGGGATATGGGGGGTGGCAGTGGATCTGTAAGGTGGAGAGGGGCCCTTCTGGATTCTGGGGTAGGGATCCCTGAGGGACAGGGTCGTTCAGGAGGCCCTGCTCTCCCAAGGGCTGGCTGCCTTTGAGAACTGACCTTGTTGTGTGAGTCTGTAAGCTGTGTCGCGGAACATCCACTTTCCCAACTTGTCTGGGTCAGGTGCCAGGCCAGGATCAGTGTCCAGGGCAAAGAGGGGGTGTTGGAGCTCTTGCTGTTGTGCCTAAGGGCCAGAAGGATCAGAGTGCGTGGCTAATGGCAGCAATTCATAAAGGGGGGCTGCTTTTGCTTGTAATTGGAGACCAGTTTGTGTTTGGGAGAGCCTCTCTAATTCTAATTTGCTTGGAGAGGGAACATGAGAATTTGGGGAAGGGAAAAACCTTTGGGGAAGGTGGTAATAGTGACCCCCCGGGCCAGCTGGGAGCTGCTATTCTGGAATCCTAGGGAGAGATTCCCTTCCAGTTAAACCCTGGCATCTCAGTTTCTAGACTTGGCATTTCACCCCCTATAATGTTTTCGGACCATTTTGTATCTGTGAGCTTCATACATCCACATTTGTTGGGGGCCTTGTTTCCTTCCCTTCACGGGGACTGGGATAGGGTCATTCTTTGTAGCACATGCTCCCTGTCTCCTCCTCTGTTTCTTCTTGAAGCTGTCTTGTGAACAGCCTGCATCTTCTTGGGCCTCTGGATTCTTCAGAAACATTCTGGCTGTATAGACCCTGGTGGCCATAACACCACCTGCGAGTTTGTACCTTTTAGGGGGGGGTTTCTCACTTTGCTCTCCCTGAGTCTTGGTGGTGGGTCTTCTAGCCCCAGCCTGGTCCTTGCGTGGTCCAGGTCCTTTTCGGGACTCCACTGTCCCCTGCCACCACGTTAGTACCAGATGCCTTTAGAGCTCATCTTCACCTGGCCAAAGCTTTGTTGTCTTTCAAGCCTCAGCTAAAATGTCACCTCATTTAAAGCTGCCTGGTGGGTTCCCCAGGTGACACTTTCTGCTCCTTGTTCCTTGAGCAGAACTTAGGTACTTGCATTTGAGGCACTGCTTTGTGGGTAATCTGTCTATTTTAAAAAAACAAAATTATTGTTATTAGTACTTCTTTTTGGCTGCACAGCATGACTTCTGGGATTTTAGTTCCCCAGCCAGGGATCGAACCCGGGCCTCCTGCAGTGGAAGTTTGGCGTCTTAACCATGGGACTGCCAGGGAAGTCCGTGCTTTCCTTCTTTTTTTTTTTTTTGGTATTTTATTTATTTACTTATTTATGGCTATTCTGGGTTTTCACTGCTGCTGCAGGCTCTAGTTGCAGGGAGTGGGGGCTACTCTTTAGTTGAGGTGAGCAGGCTTCTTGTTGCAGTGACTTCTCTTGTGGAACTCGGGCTCGAGGGCACACAGGCTTCAGTAGTTGTGGCTCCGAGGCTCTAGAGCACAGGCTCAACAGTTGTGACTCACAGGCTTAGTTGCTGCACAGCAGGTGGGATCCTCCTGGATAAGGGATCGAACCCGTGTCTCCTGCATTGGCAGGCGAACTCTTCACCACCGAGCTATCAGGGAAGCCCCTGTGCTTTCCTTTTGTTATTGATGTGCTTGTCTCCTTTCTCCTGATACAATGACAGCTCTTGGGAGCGGGCCCTGTGTGTGATTCACCTTTGTGTCACCCACAAGGCTGCCACAGTCTTCGTGCAAAGTGGGTGCTTGAATGTACTTGTCGAGTGAATTCTGAAGCTCATGACTTGGGAAGGGCCGCTAGTCTTATCCCTAAATGAGCAGGTAGACCTTGCGGTACAGGTGGCTCACTGCCCCGCTCCCTGTCCTCTAACAAGTTAGGAGCAGAACTCGTGCTGGCTGGTGTCGCAAGGTTGTTCATATACATCCATTCTGCTGCCTTCCTCTCTTTGGTATTCCTTGTGACTTTGGAAGTGGGCAAGCACCGAGGTTGTTTCCCACTGTGTCCTGGCTCTCCGACAGGTCTACCCTGGAACTGAATTGTGTTTTTTCTTTAAATTCCAAGGACCAGTGTTAGCGATGGTTTCTACCGATCACGTCCCTACCTCACGTCACCTTGAATTCTGTTCTTGCTCAGGCCTGTTGTTCTGCATGGCTCTGCTCCTCCCTGCTTCTGGCTGAGCATGCCACCGTCTCTGCCTGCAGCACCCTGAGGAACGCGCCCTGCCTGTGCCGGCCTGGGACTGACTCATTCATATTTCGTCTTCTGGCTTGACCTTTTGAGGGGCATAGATATCAGACTGTTTCCGTTTCCAGTCAGATTGCTTTATATTAGCCCTGACACGATCGTGGTCCAAATCTCTGTTGGGATTGCAGATGAGGGTTGATTGGCGGGAAGCGGGTGAGGTTGGGAGGGGAGGGCTAGGTCATGGTGGTTCACCAGTTTAACTCACCTTTATTAATGATTTGAGATATGGGTCCACGTTTTTAGACGCACATCAGAGAAATCTCTTGTCCTGGTGCTTATGGACAAGTGGTAACTCATCCATCCTTGTCATCATCACTGTTCATGGAGGCTGTGTGTGTCAGTTATTGGACCCATTGCTGGATTTGTAGGACCAGGACTCTTGGGGACCAGTGAAGTGTTGGTGGTATCGCTGTGCTCGTTTTACAGGTGAGGAACTTGAAGCTTTGTCAGGTTGAGTGACTTGCCCGAGGCCCCACGTAACTGGTAAAATAAAGGCCCCGGGATCCAAACCGTGTCTGCCTGAGTTCACAGCCTATGAGCCCGTTTCGTGCATTTAGCCTCTGCTCTTCGGATGCTCATGCTCTTACTACTTGCTCGTTCTCTTCTTCTCATCAGAGAACTCAGATCGGGGGCCCTCTGTTTCCACTTGCTTCCCACTTTGCTTCTCCAGTGCCTTTGAACCTGATGCAGTAGTACATGCTGCACCTCTTGAAGGTGTGGTTCAGGGCTGGAGGCCTCAAAACAAGAAGCCCCTATCATGAGTGTAGGGGGTGCCACCAGATGGCTAATGTGTAGGGCTAGGTCCCTGAATTTTGCTGATAAGGCGAGGATGGTCCTGTGAACCTCCCTGAGACGGGAGCCATGAGGCCTCTGGGAAGGTAGGAGGTGTCTCTGATTTCTAGCACGGTCCTAAACTCCTCCATCTTCCAGAGACATTGTGTCTGTGTCATTTTCCTGCTTAGTGACACATTGTGCTGGGAACAAATTGACATGTCCTGGCTGTGACCAATAGCAATTTCTGATCCATAGGAATTGTTCTCATTTGCCTTCAGTATGTGTTTCTGTGAAACTTCCTGGTGGACTGCTTTTCCTGGGATATCTGTAGGGCCATTCTGTTGTTGTCCCTTCTCCAAACTCCAGAGTGGTCTCTTCTCCCAGTTTTTGTGGCTGGCCACATCACCTGTCCCTGCTCTGATCCCTCATCCGGGGCCTAGAGTGGACTGCCGCGTGAATGAGTAGTCACTGTGCCGTGCTTGTCAGATGAGGGTTGATTGGCGGGAAGCGGGTGAGGTTGGGAGGGGAGGGCTAGGTCATGGTGGTTCACCAGTTTAACTCACCTTTATTAATGATTTGAGATATGGGTCCACGTTTTTAGACGCACATCAGAGAAATCTCTTGTCCTGGTGCTTATGGACAAGTGGTAACTCATCCATCCTTGTCATCATCACTGTTCATGGAGGCTGTGTGTGTCAGTTATTGGACCCATTGCTGGATTTGTAGGACCAGGACTCTTGGGGACCAGTGAAGTGTTGGTGGTATCGCTGTGCTCGTTTTACAGGTGAGGAACTTGAAGCTTTGTCAGGTTGAGTGACTTGCCCGAGGCCCCACGTAACTGGTAAAATAAAGGCCCCGGGATCCAAACCGTGTCTGCCTGAGTTCACAGCCTATGAGCCCGTTTCGTGCATTTAGCCTCTGCTCTTCGGATGCTCATGCTCTTACTACTTGCTCGTTCTCTTCTTCTCATCAGAGAACTCAGATCGGGGGCCCTCTGTTTCCACTTGCTTCCCACTTTGCTTCTCCAGTGCCTTTGAACCTGATGCAGTAGTACATGCTGCACCTCTTGAAGGTGTGGTTCAGGGCTGGAGGCCTCAAAACAAGAAGCCCCTATCATGAGTGTAGGGGGTGCCACCAGATGGCTAATGTGTAGGGCTAGGTCCCTGAATTTTGCTGATAAGGCGAGGATGGTCCTGTGAACCTCCCTGAGACGGGAGCCATGAGGCCTCTGGGAAGGTAGGAGGTGTCTCTGATTTCTAGCACGGTCCTAAACTCCTCCATCTTCCAGAGACATTGTGTCTGTGTCATTTTCCTGCTTAGTGACACATTGTGCTGGGAACAAATTGACATGTCCTGGCTGTGACCAATAGCAATTTCTGATCCATAGGAATTGTTCTCATTTGCCTTCAGTATGTGTTTCTGTGAAACTTCCTGGTGGACTGCTTTTCCTGGGATATCTGTAGGGCCATTCTGTTGTTGTCCCTTCTCCAAACTCCAGAGTGGTCTCTTCTCCCAGTTTTTGTGGCTGGCCACATCACCTGTCCCTGCTCTGATCCCTCATCCGGGGCCTAGAGTACGGGACTGCCGCGGTGAATGAGTAGTCACTGTGCCTGTGTGCCTCTTGGTGAATCGGAAATTTGCTGGCAGTGACTAAGTGGAAACTCATTAGACTAGGAGGAACTGGCTCAGGTCTTGACTTTGGCCACTGTTTATCTTTCACCTGACTACCGTGGGAGTGGCGAGGCACTCTAGGCGCAATCTTAAAGGAATTTATTGAACACCTAGTGCATGCATTGCCTTCTCGGGGTGAAAGAAGGTCCAGCCCCCACTAGGTTTTACTGTCTAGCCTGGAAGGAAAGCTCGCACATGAGAACCCCAAGTGTTTTATGTGACACTCAGACTCTGTTGAGTCCAAAGAAGTGCCTGTGTATTAGTGTCCCACGGCTGTTGTAACAAATTCTGTAATCTTAGTGGCCTCAGATGACACACATGTGGGCTTCCCTGGTGGCTCAGTGGTAAAGAGTCCACATGCCCATGACAGGGGTTCGCTTCCTGGTCTGGGAAGACCCACATACCATGGAGCAACTAAGCCCACGGGCCACAGCTATTGAGCCTATACGCTAGAGTCTCAATGCTGCAACTACCGAAGCCTGTGCATCCTAAAGCCTCTGCTCTGCAAGAAGAGAAGCCTCCATGATGAGAAGCCAGCGCCACAACTAGAGAGCAGCCGCTGCTTGCTGCAACTAGAGAAAAACCCGCCCGGCAACAAGATCCAACACAGTCAGAAATAAACAAAACAGCACACTTTATTATTTTACAGTTCTGGAGGTCAGATATCAGTCTGGGCCTGTGGGGCTATTTTCCTTCTGGAGGCTCCAGGGAAAATTTTGTTTTCTTGTCCTTTCCGGCTTCTTGAAGCTGTCTAGGTCTTTTGACTTATGGTCCTTTTCCTCCATCTACAAAACCAGCAACCTAGCCTCTACCTGCCACTCCCCCTCTGTCCCTGTGCTTTTGCTGTCACATCAACCTCTGACCTCTGCTGCTTCCCTCTTCTCAGGACCCTTGTGATTACATCAGGCCTACCCACATCACCTAGAACAGTCTTCCCCATCACAAGATCCTTAACTTGATCTTACCGTCAAAGTTTCTTTCACCATACAAGGTAACCTGCATAGATAGGCTGCTTGTATCCAGGGATTAAGATGTAAATATTCTTGGGGGAGAAACATTTTCAGCCTGTATCCCCGTGTGTGTCGGATGGGGTGGTGATGGTTGGAGAGGCCTTTCTGAGGGAGATGATTGGACCAGATTTGTGGAGGGAGAGAATGTCTGGGACACCTTCCAGAATTGGGAAGCCACGTGAGCCGATGTTGCCTTTGTGGGTGGTGGAGACAGTGAGGTGTGGGTTGAACGGTCCTCCTATGGACATGAGACGCCAGGGGTTTTCCTTCCCTTCCAAGGCCAGACTGAGGGAGTTTTCTGCACTTCAGTCTGTAAGCCCAGACTCTCTCCCATAATTCAGGAAGGAGGCCTCCACTGGCAACCAGAATCTTTCCTTCCAAGCAGCTGACACAGCCACACTTGGGGGGCCCCTGCTATTCTTGGGTGGAATTCACAAGGGAAAATGAATTCATGAGGGAAAAGGAATTTGAGCCAGCTGGCCTGGGTTTGGGTGGCCCAGAAACCCTGGTCACACTGTTCGCACAGCCTCTGTGACAGTCACGTTGCTCGCAGCGAGCACAGGCTGTCCCTAGAGAGCCTTCGCTTGTCTTCTCCTAGGGTGCTTGGGGGCCCTGGGTCTCTGGGGAGGGACAGAAGGGTCAGAGGGAGAGGGGCAAAGAATCAGCCCCTCTCAGGGATGCTCCCTGTCCTCGGGAAGGCCTTGAGGGTGGGGGGACAGGTATCCTTCGATGGTGCAACCTCACCTCAGCTCTGCTCACCCTCTGCTGGTCGGGGGAGCTGTAGGAACAGACTCTCGTGACCCCCGCTTCTGTGAGCAGCGTGGCCGAGGTGGTCCTGGCCTAGTGTGTGAGTATGTTTGTAGCACACCTGGGCTCAGGATCTCAAGGTGAGGTCTCTGGAAGTTCACATTGCTCTCACCCTGTCTGTCTGGGCGGGTTGTATCTTTTCTCTGTATCTCGCTCCCAGTACCCTCTCTGAGCAGATCCTGACAGTGCAGTGTTGGGGGGCGGGGGGAGGATTAAAGCGGGTGGCTGCCTGGGTTGGGGAACCTTTGGAATACCTACTCGGTGTGGGGAGTTGGGAGATGAAAGAAGGCAGAGAAGGAGCTGTGCTGGCTGCAGCCGCTGGGGAAGGAGGGGCTTGGCCTGCGTGCAGGTGCCAGGTGACTGCTCCCCTTCCCTCCCTGGGGCCCCTGGACTTTGGAGCAGTGGCCTTTGGGGGAGCCCCTCCGTCGTCGGTTCCATCTGCCTCCAGAGCAGGTGTGGCATGTCGGCCTTCTGCCTCCGGGGTGTGGGGCGAAGGGTAGTAGGTGAAAGGATGACGTCAGCCGCCTCCGCACCTGGACCCAGCCTCTCTGAACCAAAATGTTTTCTGGGGTGTCTCTGGGAGCGCTGGCTCAAACAGCCTCCTCCCCATCTCCTGCCTTCTCACCCCACCGGTCCCTGAGGGAGGGCTGGAAGGGAAAGTTACTGAGTTCTGGGGACTCCCTAGGACTAGAGCAGCAGAGGTTCTCCAGAAAGTTCCATCCAGGTGAGCACCCCTGTGGGACCCTTTTTTCTGGGGGTGGGGCTGGGAGCAGGGTCCTACCATGTTAGTGACAAGAGCTGAGGACAGAACATGGGGCCTCTGGTGGGTTTGGGTGGTCATTTTTTCTGGTGGAGGCAGGAGGCTGGGTCAGATCTGGGGCACGGTGCTGAGGCCTCGCAGGGAGGATATGGGACCCGGTCCCAGTCAGCTGTGCTGGGACTTGATGAGGGAGAGGGCAAAGAATCAGCCCCTCTCAGGGATGCTCCTGTCCTCGGAAGGCCTTGGGGGGTGGGGGACAGGTATCCTTCGATGGTGCAACCTCACCTCAGCTCTGCTCACCCTCTGCTGGTCGGGGGAGCTGTAGGAACAGACTCTCGTGACCCCCGCTTCTGTGAGCAGCGTGGCCGAGGTGGTCCTGGCCTAGTGTGTGAGTATGTTTGTAGCACACCTGGGCTCAGGATCTCAAGGTGAGGTCTCTGGAAGTTCACATTGCTCTCACCCTGTCTGTCTGGGCGGGTTGTATCTTTTCTCTGTATCTCGCTCCCAGTACCCTCTCTGAGCAGATCCTGACAGTGCAGTGTTGGGGGGCGGGGGGAGGATTAAAGCGGGTGGCTGCCTGGGTTGGGGAACCTTTGGAATACCTACTCGGTGTGGGAGTTGGGAGATGAAAGAAGGCAGAGAAGGAGCTGTGCTGGCTGCAGCCGCTGGGGAAGGAGGGGCTTGGCCTGCGTGCAGGTGCCAGGTGACTGCTCCCCTTCCCTCCCTGGGGCCCCTGGACTTTGGAGCAGTGGCCTTTGGGGGAGCCCCTCCGTCGTCGGTTCCATCTGCCTCCAGAGCAGGTGTGGCATGTCGGCCTTCTGCCTCCGGGGTGTGGGGCGAAGGGTAGTAGGTGAAAGGATGACGTCAGCCGCCTCCGCACCTGGACCCAGCCTCTCTGAACCAAAATGTTTTCTGGGGTGTCTCTGGGAGCGCTGGCTCAAACAGCCTCCTCCCCATCTCCTGCCTTCTCACCCCACCGGTCCCTGAGGGAGGGCTGGAAGGGAAAGTTACTGAGTTCTGGGGACTCCCTAGGACTAGAGCAGCAGAGGTTCTCCAGAAAGTTCCATCCAGGTGAGCACCCCTGTGGGACCCTTTTTTCTGGGGGTGGGGCTGGGGAGCAGGGTCCTACCATGTTAGTGACAAGAGCTGAGGACAGAACATGGGGCCTCTGGTGGGTTTGGGTGGTCATTTTTTCTGGTGGAGGCAGGAGGCTGGGTCAGATCTGGGGCACGGTGCTGAGGCCTCGCAGGGAGGATATGGGACCCGGTCCCAGTCAGCTGTGCTGGGACTTGATGAGGCCAGGTGCAGCCTACCTGCCTCCCTGCCTTGGGATGTTCAGAGAAGACCCCTGAGAGGTGTGAGGCGGAAGGGTGTGGATTCTGTTTAAATTTAGAGAAAGTTAAAAAAAAAAAAAAAGGAAACTAATCCCCCTTCCTCTCCTGCACCCAGACCCTTAAAGGTACATGTCTGAGCAGTTTACGGGGGCCATCAGAATGGCCTTGGGGACTCTATCCCAGAGGGCCTCTCAGGTTTGGGAGTTGCAGAGTTTCCTAGAAGACTGACTGATGGCTGACGGGATTGGTTCCTGTTGAATGATGGACGAGGTCCCAGGGAGATGAAGACCAATGTGATAGAATGCGCGGGGCGTGGGCATGGGGCCTGGGGTTTGGCGGCTGTCTGTCACCCTCTCGAGACACCCATTGACCCAGCAGACAGTGTCTTCCAAGATGAGTTTCAAGACCCGAGTTCTAATCTTGGCTTTGGGGTGAATCTTACCACAAGGGACAATGCTCCTGGGAGAGGAAGGAAAGGCCGCCTCCGCCCAGGAGCATGTGGCGGGGGCAGGGGGGACGGGGCGGTGGTTCCAGCGTCCCGGTGGGAGCCTGAACGCCACTATAAACAGTGGGGGGAGGCGGGGCAGTGGTGGTGGTGGTGTGCTCAGTCGTGTTTGAGTCTTTGCGACCTCATGGACTATAGGCTGCCAGGCTCCTCCGTCCATGGAATTTTCCAGGCAGGAATACTACAGAAGGGTGGGGATCGGGTCCTTAGGACCGCAGGGCACTTTTTCCTCTGTGAGGTCTCTTTTTCCTTACTGTCTCATGGTGCGGGTAGGAGTCCCACTTGCACTCTGTCTGGTCTGCACTCATTGGCTCTTGCTCTTCATCCCTCCCTTTCTGGGTCTCTGTTCTTTTCCAGAAAGTCCTCTTGTCCAGGAGAGACAGAGCTTTGTGGTCCTAGGTCTCCTGGTCACTGCAGGGCTTCTCTTATCATCCAAGGAGTTACAGTTCCATCCCAGTGCCCTCCTGCCTCTTCCCTTCTCCAGGACCTCCAATCCTTTGACCTGGAATCTGTATTTTTCTGTGTTGTTCCAAGGAAAGGGTAAATAGGCAAAGGTCACATAGTAGGAAGTCCAGAATTAGCTTTAAGGAATTTCAGCTCTCAGTTTTTTAACCTCCATTGGCCTTTGTGAGGTAAATGTGAAAAGCCCTGAGCTTTATGTCTTAATATGTCCCCCATGGTTTATGCTGAGGCAGAGCCATGGCATCCAGGGCTGTGACTAATCCTTTGCTGTAGTTCTAGCTGGTGTGAAATCCATCAGGGAGGCAGCCAGGAGTGGGCAGGGCCAGGAGAGCATGAACACTGAAACCTGAGTGCCGAAGTCCAAATCCAGGGCCTACCACATGCTACTTCCGTGGCCTCAGTTTCTGCATCTGTAAGGTGGGGATAATAATAGTACTGATCTCATAGAGCTGTTATGAGATGAAAGTGTCTTGTTATATTTACAGCACGTGGACCATTTTTAGCTGTTAGCCATTATGCTGTCTTTTAACCCCAGGAGGATTTGGGCATGGGCGCTATGAAAATATGAGCTTGGGTCGCAGGCAGATGGCTGTATGCAACCAGAGAAAATTTCTCCAAGTAGGAAAGACGTTTTAGTTCCCTGACTTTTGAAGTGTGCTTAGGGACCCTGTGGAGATGGGGTTCCTAAGGAGTGACCTCAGAAGATAGTCTTTAGAGAGAAATCTCCCTGAGAGAGTGTGTGGGGGGTGGGGGCGGAGGGCTGTGACTAATCCTTCACTTTAAGGCCGTGACCTGGCCAGCTGTGGAGTCCATTATAGACTTGGGCCTTTTCCGCTTAACAGCCCCACGGGGGCTGACGACCCCAGGTTTTATCTGGGAAAGGTCTTGTTCAGGCAGGAATACTACAGAAGGGTGGGGATCGGGTCCTTAGGACCGCAGGGCACTTTTTCCTCTGTGAGGTCTCTTTTCCTTACTGTCTCATGGTGCGGGTAGGAGTCCCACTTGCACTCTGTCTGGTCTGCACTCATTGGCTCTTGCTCTTCATCCCTCCCTTTCTGGGTCTCTGTTCTTTTCCAGAAAGTCCTCTTGTCCAGGAGAGACAGAGCTTTGTGGTCCTAGGTCTCCTGGTCACTGCAGGGCTTCTCTTATCATCCAAGGAGTTACAGTTCCATCCCAGTGCCCTCCTGCCTCTTCCCTTCTCCAGGACCTCCAATCCTTTGACCTGGAATCTGTATTTTTCTGTGTTGTTCCAAGGAAAGGGTAAATAGGCAAAGGTCACATAGTAGGAAGTCCAGAATTAGCTTTAAGGAATTTCAGCTCTCAGTTTTTTAACCTCCATTGGCCTTTGTGAGGTAAATGTGAAAAGCCCTGAGCTTTATGTCTTAATATGTCCCCCATGGTTTATGCTGAGGCAGAGCCATGGCATCCAGGGCTGTGACTAAGCCTTTGCTGTAGTTCTAGCTGGTGTGAAATCCATCGGGGAGGCAGCCAGGAGTGGGCAGGGCCAGGAGAGCATGAACACTGAAACCTGAGTGCCGAAGTCCAAATCCAGGGCCTACCACATGCTACTTCCGTGGCCTCAGTTTCTGCATCTGTAAGGTGGGGATAATAATAGTACTGATCTCATAGAGCTGTTATGAGATGAAAGTGTCTTGTTATATTTACAGCACGTGGACCATTTTTAGCTGTTAGCCATTATGCTGTCTTTTAACCCCAGGAGGATTTGGGCATGGGCGCTATGAAAATATGAGCTTGGGTCGCAGGCAGATGGCTGTATGCAACCAGAGAAAATTTCTCCAAGTAGGAAAGACGTTTTAGTTCCCTGACTTTTGAAGTGTGCTTAGGGACCCTGTGGAGATGGGGTTCCTAAGGAGTGACCTCAGAAGATAGTCTTTAGAGAGAAATCTCCCTGAGAGAGTGTGTGGGGGGTGGGGGCGGAGGGCTGTGACTAATCCTTCACTTTAAGGCCGTGACCTGGCCAGCTGTGGAGTCCATTATAGACTTGGGCCTTTTCCGCTTAACAGCCCCACGGGGGCTGACGACCCCAGGTTTTATCTGGGAAAGGTCTTGTTCAGCTGGGATTGGCAGGCCTGGGGGCCTGGAGGGACCGAGGGGAGACGGGGTGGAGGGGGAGGGTGTGCCTGACAGGGGACCGCCTTTGAAGGACACCAGAGTCCCACAGGGCTGGGGTTAAGGGCTGGTGCAGAGTTTGGGTCTTTGTGTGAAATGACACACCACCGCCCCCGGTGGGTAGAAATGGCCAGCTGGTTCATCTTAAAGGCTGTTTTGAGGAGGTAGGAGAAAGCAGCACTTCTGCAGTTCCCAGGGGCTCTCCTCTGAGCTGCTCAGATGGTTTCACCAAGGTGAGCCTGTTCGTTAATCCTTTCACTGCACCTGGAGAGAGAGAGCAGTCAGGACTGCCCCAGCGCCACCACTGGGTCCCCGTCTGCAAGCGGAGAGGCTCACGTGCAGCGTCGTGGAAGTGATCTGCTCCCCCAGCTGAGAGAGGCAGTGGGAAGTGGCTGTGCGTGAGAGGGTCCTTGCTGGGCTGGATGAACAGGGCTCTGTGTGTGGCAAATGGGGCTCTGTGCCCTGACTTCAGCTCAGTGGTCCTACCGGTTTGTCTGCTGTCATTATCCACTTGCCGGATCACCTTTTAAGGCCGCTGCCCCTAGGCCACTGCCTATGGCGGGGAGTCACACACAGTGAGTGCTAAAACGGGATAACCATGGGTGCTGTGAGAGGACCCAGAAGGCACCCCAGATTTGATTTCTAGGGATGTATATGGGGGTATGTGGCTTCTAACTGAGACACAAGGACTGGTTTCAGTGACACAGGTTAGGGGTGTGGTGTGAGGTGATGGGGCGGAAGGAACGACCAGGCAGTGGGGACGTTTGCCAGAGCCAGAGCCCAGGGGGACACATTCAAGATGGTCAGAGTGATGGCACCTTCTAGGCCTTTCTCATAACTCTAGCTTGTGTCTAGTCACTTCTTGTTCTTGTTCTTTTTTTTTTTTTTTTTTTTTAATTCTGGCCTCTTTCCTTAGTTTTTTGTTTATTTATTTTCATTCATCTTTTTTATTTTCTGGCCTTTGTGGGCCTCTCTCGCAGTGGCCTCTCTCGCCCAGGTGCGCATGCACTCCTATGAGCTGCATCATCTGTTTAGGGAATAAAGTCCACCCGAGGCTATGTTTGCCTCACCTGGGAGCAGTTTCCTGCTTGCCTGCTGCCCTGACCTGGCTGTGCTGGAGGGAGCTTAGGGAGACCCACCCGTGCCTCCGCCCTGGGGCATTTCCTGTGCCCCTGGAGCCCAGCTGAGTCAGGACCAGAAGCTGGGGGAAAGGGGTGACGTGGGCTCAGCCCTTGCATCGTCTCGTCTGCCTTCTCTGTCAGTATCCAGGTTTCAGGTTCATGCTTAAGCCGCTGGTGCCCCAGAGATTTTGCAGTCCTACATACCCTCTGGCATAGTTAAGAGCCAGATCCTTGACAGGTGAACACTGGGGAAGTGTGTTTTGACAACTGCCGTTGTTATCCCTGTTCTGATGGCTTACGGAGCCGTTGCTTTGTGCCAGGCCCCAGGCTCACAGCTGTACATCCAGCAGCTCACCGCGTGGATGTGGGGGGCAGCCTGGTGTAGGTGTGAGGAGTGGAGGCTCTGGGAGGCTGGGTACTAAGGAGCAGAGGGACTGGGCTTCAGAGTCCATCAGAAGGCACCCCGGCCCCTGCTCTGGCAGAGATGCCCTCTCTGCTCTTCGGGGCCTCAGGTTTCTGAGGCCTTTATTGATCCTGGATGTGGGCCACCTTTGTTCCACCCTGGGAAAGATGGAGGTGTAGCTGTTGGAAGTCAGGCAGGAATGTCACTTGGGCATCCTCGTAGATGCTCATACAATATGAAAGGAAGGGACCTCCTTGAGATTCAAAATTGTTGCTTTTAAAGTTGTGGTAAAACACTTAACATAAAATCCACATTTAAAAATATTCAGGGGCATTAAGTATGTTTACATTGTTGTGTATCTATCACCGCCGCCCATCCATAGAGCTTCTGTTATCTCGCACAACTGAAATTGGATCCATTAAATAGTAACTCCCCATTCCTTCCTCCTCCAGCCCCTGGCGGCTGCCCTTTTACTTTCTGTTTCTGCGAGGATTCCAGAGGTCTGACCCTTCGCCTGTCTCTCCCAGAATCTCCCCGGAGTGCCTCCGGCAGGCAGCGATGCCGAGATGCCCGTCTCTGCCTCTCTCCACCAAAGTGGCAGCCAGGAGCGACCGGCAAGCCTGACCTCCACGACCTCCTCCTCGGGCTCCTCCCGTGACAGCCACGGGGCCATGGAGGAGCCCAGCGGCTCTGAGGCTTTGGCCGAGAATGGCCAGCATTTCCCCAACAGCAACAATAACTCCAGCGGCTGGCGGACCATGCGGGGCTCCCTGTCCCCCTTCAGCAGACGGACAGCAGTGGCGCCTGCGGACAAGTTCGGCTACCTGGGCCGCGTGGTGCGGGAAATCGTGGAAACCGAGCGCACGTACGTGCAGGACCTGCGCAGCATCGTGGAGGTGAGGCGCGCCTCTTGCCCCCACCAGGCTTCGGAGCCGAGGTCGGGAGGAACGGCCCTTTCCTCCAGGGCTGGGGTTGACCTCTGGTTTGGCCAGCGCTTGCGCAGCACCCTACTTCCACCCAGGGAAGGAGCGCTCTCCCTGGGGAGTTTGTTTCCAGGATCTGCTTCCCCTGGAGTAGCGGGGAGGCCTCCCGCCTCCCGCCCAGGAAGCTGCCAGCTGCTAATGCTGCGTTCCGACGTGAGGTCCCGTCTGTAGCTTGGGCCCGCTGAACGTTCTGCGGACGCTTGCAGGTGCAGGCACCCTTGATAGGGAGCAGGGACGACTGTGCTTAGCCGAGATTGAGCCACAGTGGAGGAACTGGCTCTGGGCCCTTCCCCGCCTGCCATGTTGTTGCCTGCCCATGGGGTCTCGGGGCACCTGTAACCCCTGCCTCCGGCTCCTCCTGTGTACATTGAAGACGCAGGGCCATGTGCGTGTTTCACACTGGCTGGGGCCCAGGAGGAGGTGACTGTGGCTGCCACTGAGGAAGCCCTCTGCCCTTCGGAGGGAGATATGTTCGTTTCCTAGGCCTGCCTAACAGCCGCACACTGGAGGCCTAAGAAGGCCTAGGCAATGTTTTCACACGCATCCATAATGTATCCCATACTTTGTCCTAAGACTTCCCCCCTGGCGGCTGCCCTTTTACTTTCTGTTTCTGCGAGGATTCCAGAGGTCTGACCCTTCGCCTGTCTCTCCCAGAATCTCCCCGGAGTGCCTCCGGCAGGCAGCGATGCCGAGATGCCCGTCTCTGCCTCTCTCCACCAAAGTGGCAGCCAGGAGCGACCGGCAAGCCTGACCTCCACGACCTCCTCCTCGGGCTCCTCCCGTGACAGCCACGGGGCCATGGAGGAGCCCAGCGGCTCTGAGGCTTTGGCCGAGAATGGCCAGCATTTCCCCAACAGCAACAATAACTCCAGCGGCTGGCGGACCATGCGGGGCTCCCTGTCCCCCTTCAGCAGACGGACAGCAGTGGCGCCTGCGGACAAGTTCGGCTACCTGGGCCGCGTGGTGCGGGAAATCGTGGAAACCGAGCGCACGTACGTGCAGGACCTGCGCAGCATCGTGGAGGTGAGGCGCGCCTCTTGCCCCCACCAGGCTTCGGAGCCGAGGTCGGGAGGAACGGCCCTTTCCTCCAGGGCTGGGGTTGACCTCTGGTTTGGCCAGCGCTTGCGCAGCACCCTACTTCCACCCAGGGAAGGAGCGCTCTCCCTGGGGAGTTTGTTTCCAGGATCTGCTTCCCCTGGAGTAGCGGGGAGGCCTCCCGCCTCCCGCCCAGGAAGCTGCCAGCTGCTAATGCTGCGTTCCGACGTGAGGTCCCGTCTGTAGCTTGGGCCCGCTGAACGTTCTGCGGACGCTTGCAGGTGCAGGCACCCTTGATAGGGAGCAGGGACGACTGTGCTTAGCCGAGATTGAGCCACAGTGGAGGAACTGGCTCTGGGCCCTTCCCCGCCTGCCATGTTGTTGCCTGCCCATGGGGTCTCGGGGCACCTGTAACCCCTGCCTCCGGCTCCTCCTGTGTACATTGAAGACGCAGGGCCATGTGCGTGTTTCACACTGGCTGGGGCCCAGGAGGAGGTGACTGTGGCTGCCACTGAGGAAGCCCTCTGCCCTTCGGAGGGAGATATGTTCGTTTCCTAGGCCTGCCTAACAGCCGCACACTGGAGGCCTAAGAGGCACAAGGTTATCCTGTCCTGGTGGAGGAGGCCAGAGGTCGACACTCAAGATGCTGGCAGGGTTGGTTTCTTCTGGAGGCTCTGTGGCAGAGTGTGTTCCAGGGCTCTCCTGGCTCCTGGATGCTACTGACAACCCTCAGTGCCCCTTGGCCAGCGGATGTGTCACCCCAGTATCTGCCTCCATCTTCACATGGCTTTTTCTGTGTCTCTGTGCTCTGCTCTTACGAGGACACCTGTCACTTGATTTAGGGCTCAGCCTACGTCCAGGGTGGTATCATCTTGAGGTCCTTAATCGTTACTTCTACAAAGATCCTGTTTCCAAATAAGGTCACACGCAGAAATTCCAAGTGGGTGTTAAATGTGAGAGAGAACATCTAGGCGCAGTAGGTGACATCTGTGAAACTGTCATAGCAGTAAAACGCAGCACAGAAATGAGGCCTAGAAAAAAAAAAAAATGAGGCCTGGCTGGGGGAGGGGACAGGGGATGGAACCGGGTTGTGCCTGGGGACTGGAATCTGATGCCTTTCTCTGCACAGGACTACCTCTTGAAGATCATTGACACACCCGGGCTGCTGAACCCAGAGCAAGTCAGCGCCCTGTTTGGGAACATAGAAAGCATCTATGCACTGAACAGGTACGGCGTGGGCCTGGCACGCACCATGGGTTGCCTGTGATTCCCATGTCAGGGTCTGGGGCGGAGCCCGGATGTCCCTGGTCTCAGGGGCTGTAACACGGGGGCCAGGGTCTGATCTCTGTGGTGGGGAAGCGTGGTCCCTCCCTGTACAGTTAGCTCCTGGCAGGAGAGAGGGCCTGTGGGGCCACACGCCCTGGGGCCCGTGTGCTTCCTGTGGGCCAGGGGCTCACATGAGGCGGTGTTCCTGTTGGGTCCAACCCGGGCCGGCACCCCTCAGGGGACTGCTGACCCTTGCACGTGATGCTCTTCCCCTGTCCCTCTCATCTTGGTCCCCCATGTGCGGATCTCTTTATTCTTCTCCATCTTCCCACTGATCCCATGGGAAGCTGGGGCTCCCTGCAGGTGATCTGTCCCATTAGGTAAGGGAATATACCAGCCAGGCAAGGAGCGATGAGGGAGGCTGAGCAAGGCTTGGCGAAGGGCTGCTTCAGGGCCCGAGGAACTCCACGAAGATCACACAGGAGTGGCTGGCAGACTCCCCAGGGGGAGGGCATTGGTCAGCAGGAATACGGCTTGGAGGGGCAGCGTTGGTGAGAGCGGAGAAACCTGACCTCACACCCCTTAGGAGGGGCAGAGGGACTTCTTGCTGAGATGTGAGACTTCGGCTGGAGGGTGGGGGCTTGGGCAAGGAGGAGCACAGGAGGGGAGGCTGGGGATTCCTCTAGCGCCCCCGGCTCAGACAAGCAGTGCTGGACTCACTCCGTCGCTCCCCTTTTCTGCTTCCTTCTGAACCGGGGGCTTTGGTCCCTTTGCTAGTTCTCCCTCTCTCCTTCCCCTTTTAATGTCAGCTTTTGTATGTTTGACTCCTTCTGCCTGCGGAGGAGCCGTGTCCCCTCCCGAGGTGGGTACCGGTGTGCCTTGTCCCTCTCCTGCTGGTGGAGCGCATGGCTCTTTTTGGCCCCATCTTTGCGGCCCTGCTGGCTACATTTCGTGGTTGCTGCTCCGGGCGGGGCTCCCTGACGCCAGGGCTGACGTGTGTCTGGGCACTAGGAGGTCGGGGGGAGAGTGGGCACTGGCCACGGAGGCTGTGAGCGGTCCAGGTCTGATGACCACCTTCCCCTCACCCAGCCAGCTGCTCAGAGATCTGGACAGCTGCAACAGTGACCCCGTGGCTGTGGCCAGCTGCTTCGTGGAAAGGGTAAGAGGGGCTGGGTCCTGGCCCCCATTCTGCCTTGCTGGGGGCCTCTCTCCAGGGCAAGCACTGGGTCCCCTGGCTCGAATAGGAAGGGCACTTGGGGTGGGGCCAGGGGCTGCTGGGTGGATGGCATGTCCCCAAGCATCTGGGGAGAGTGCGTTCCGGGGCCGGGGAGGGACATGTCTTTGATACATCTGGGTTGATAGGCAAATCTCGTTGAAATCACTGTTTTTGGTCTTTCTTTAGAGCCAGGAGTTTGATATCTACACTCAGTACTGCAACAACTACCCCAAGTGAGTAACGAAGGTGGAGGGAGAGGCGAGCCTCTTAGAGAGTCCAGAGCAGCCCACCTCCCCACGCAGCCCTGCCCCTGGTGACGGCCCCTTCTCCACTCCCAGCTCAGTGGCCGCCCTGACCGAGTGCATGCAGGACAAGGAGCAGGCCAGGTTCTTCCGGGACCAGCAAGACCTGCTGCAGCACTCCCTCCCCTTGGGCTCCTATCTCCTGAAGCCAGTCCAGCGCATCCTCAAGTACCACCTGCTGCTCCAGGTAACCCAGGGGTCCTGGTGAGGACATGGAGGCCGGAGGGAGGGCCAGGGCCCTTGAGTCTGGGCTGCCTAAGCTCCGGTCCCCCTGCACAGGAGATCGCCAAGCATTTTGATGAGGAAGAGGATGGCTTTGAGGTGGTGGAGGAGGCCATTCACACCATGACCTGCGTGGCCTGGTACATCAATGACATGAAGAGGAGGCATGAGCATGCGGTCCGGCTGCAGGTGCTCTGGAGGGACAGGCAGGGGTGCTCGGGCAGGAAGAGGCTTGGAGGAGGGAATGCGAGCTGAAGGGTGGGGTCCTTGAGGATGGGCTTCTCTCACGGGAGCCCTCGATGCAGCATGGCTCTGTGGAACCCAGGCAGTGGCTCCCGGGGGCCACTGGGGTCCCCAGCGGGGTCTCGAGCAGCCTGACCCTGGGGGTCGGGATTTCTCTGCTGCAGGAGATTCAGTCTCTGCTCCTCAACTGGAAGGGGCCAGACCTGACCACCTACGGGGAACTGGTCCTGGAGGGCACGTTCCGTGTGCACCGTGTGCGCAGCGAGAAGACTTTCTTCCTCTTCGACAAAGCACTGCTCATCACCAAGAAGCGGGGCGGCCACTTTGTCTACAAGGGCCACATCCCGGTAACCAGCCCACTGCCTCCTCCGCCCCTTTCCGGCCTTCCCAATGGGCGGGTTCCTCTCTGCACCCTCTTGGCTGGGCCCCGAGGTGGTGTGGATGCACCTCCACCCTTGAGGAGTACTCTCCCTGCCTCCCCCGACATCCTTGAGGGACTGAGCCAACAGTCAGCCTAGACTGTTTTGGTCTTTCTTTAGAGCCAGGAGTTTGATATCTACACTCAGTACTGCAACAACTACCCCAAGTGAGTAACGAAGGTGGAGGGAGAGGCGAGCCTCTTAGAGAGTCCAGAGCAGCCCACCTCCCCACGCAGCCCTGCCCCTGGTGACGGCCCCTTCTCCACTCCCAGCTCAGTGGCCGCCCTGACCGAGTGCATGCAGGACAAGGAGCAGGCCAGGTTCTTCCGGGACCAGCAAGACCTGCTGCAGCACTCCCTCCCCTTGGGCTCCTATCTCCTGAAGCCAGTCCAGCGCATCCTCAAGTACCACCTGCTGCTCCAGGTAACCCAGGGGTCCTGGTGAGGACATGGAGGCCGGAGGGAGGGCCAGGGCCCTTGAGTCTGGGCTGCCTAAGCTCCGGTCCCCCTGCACAGGAGATCGCCAAGCATTTTGATGAGGAAGAGGATGGCTTTGAGGTGGTGGAGGAGGCCATTCACACCATGACCTGCGTGGCCTGGTACATCAATGACATGAAGAGGAGGCATGAGCATGCGGTCCGGCTGCAGGTGCTCTGGAGGGACAGGCAGGGGTGCTCGGGCAGGAAGAGGCTTGGAGGAGGGAATGCGAGCTGAAGGGTGGGGTCCTTGAGGATGGGCTTCTCTCACGGGAGCCCTCGATGCAGCATGGCTCTGTGGAACCCAGGCAGTGGCTCCCGGGGGCCACTGGG
The DNA here is from genome assembly GCA_022376925.1 of Tragulus kanchil. Taxonomy (NCBI): domain Eukaryota; kingdom Metazoa; phylum Chordata; class Mammalia; order Artiodactyla; family Tragulidae; genus Tragulus; species Tragulus kanchil. Next base: position 217,452,659 of record JAIOJX010000032.1, on the reverse strand, counting down.
GTCCCCAGCGGGGTCTCGAGCAGCCTGACCCTGGGGGTCGGGATTTCTCTGCTGCAGGAGATTCAGTCTCTGCTCCTCAACTGGAAGGGGCCAGACCTGACCACCTACGGGGAACTGGTCCTGGAGGGCACGTTCCGTGTGCACCGTGTGCGCAGCGAGAAGACTTTCTTCCTCTTCGACAAAGCACTGCTCATCACCAAGAAGCGGGGCGGCCACTTTGTCTACAAGGGCCACATCCCGGTAACCAGCCCACTGCCTCCTCCGCCCCTTTCCGGCCTTCCCAATGGGCGGGTTCCTCTCTGCACCCTCTTGGCTGGGCCCCGAGGTGGTGTGGATGCACCTCCACCCTTGAGGAGTACTCTCCCTGCCTCCCCCGACATCCTTGAGGGACTGAGCCAACAGTCAGCTCCCCGCCTTAGACTTGACCGCCCTCCCCCTCTCTCCCAGTGCTCCTCCCTGATGCTGATTGAAAGCACCCGAGAATCCCTGTGCTTCACCGTCTCGCACTACAAGCACAGCAAACAGCAGTATAACATCCAGGTGAGGGGCCGGCCGGGGTGCGCGCTGGGGCCGGACCTGCCCCTCCCACAGCTTAGGGAGTCTTGGAGTCTCCCCCCGGAAGGGCTTGTGCTGAGGAGTCGAGGCAGCCTCACAGAGCCCCCAGCCCCGACCCACACCAGATGGCTTCAGGCCTGTCGTGATAACCCCTCTCCCGCTCTCTTGGGTCCTCCCAGGCCAGAACAGTGGAGGAGAAACGGAGGTGGACTCACCACATCAAGAGACTCATCCTGGAAAACCACCACATCACCATTCCCCAGAAGGTGAGTTCCCGGGGCTCCTGATGGGGTGCAGGGAGCGGGAGTCCCTCAGAGCCAGCTCTAGGGTATGCTGGGGCCTCACCTTCTGAACCTTGGCCCCATTGGACAGTGGGGTCAGTTCAGCAGCTGCCACGGTCCTCCGTGCCAGCCCCATGGGGGCCCTGGTGCAGCAAGGGTGAGCCTGTGGGCAGAGAGAGAAACGGCTCATAGCAAGGTAGCAATGGTTTCCTTCCCTTCCAGGCCAAAGAAGCCATCTTGGAAATGGATTCCTATTGTAAGTGTACCCCTTCTGCCTGCTTTGTCCCTAACGGTGCATGTCTCTAGGTCAGACTGTATCCTGGGGAAGCTTTGCTGGACACTTACAGTCCAGAGAGCAGGGCAGATGAGGGAGGTTCCTTCTATAAGGCTTGGGGGGGTCTCGTGGGAGACCAGGGCTGTGCCGATGACAGGCGGGAGGCTATGTGCTTCTCGCTTTTTGTGGGGAAGTTGGAAGAACTGTGAAGGCATGTGGTCCTGGAGCTGGGCTGGGCAGCAGAGTTGTGGTCGGGGTGGACTCTGCCCACCCCGAGGCTGATGGTATCCCAAAGGCCTGGTTGTCTCTCTTGGGTGCAGACCCCAATCGGTATCGCCACAGCCCAGAGCGCCTGCTGGGCCCCGAGACTTGACCCGCCCCCCCTCTGAGGGACTGAGCCAACAGTCAGCTCCCCGCCTTAGACTTGACCGCCCTCCCCCTCTCTCCCAGTGCTCCTCCCTGATGCTGATTGAAAGCACCCGAGAATCCCTGTGCTTCACCGTCTCGCACTACAAGCACAGCAAACAGCAGTATAACATCCAGGTGAGGGGCCGGCCGGGGTGCGCGCTGGGGCCGGACCTGCCCCTCCCACAGCTTAGGGAGTCTTGGAGTCTCCCCCCGGAAGGGCTTGTGCTGAGGAGTCGAGGCAGCCTCACAGAGCCCCCAGCCCCGACCCACACCAGATGGCTTCAGGCCTGTCGTGATAACCCCTCTCCCGCTCTCTTGGGTCCTCCCAGGCCAGAACAGTGGAGGAGAAACGGAGGTGGACTCACCACATCAAGAGACTCATCCTGGAAAACCACCACATCACCATTCCCCAGAAGGTGAGTTCCCGGGGCTCCTGATGGGGTGCAGGGAGCGGGAGTCCCTCAGAGCCAGCTCTAGGGTATGCTGGGGCCTCACCTTCTGAACCTTGGCCCCATTGGACAGTGGGGTCAGTTCAGCAGCTGCCACGGTCCTCCGTGCCAGCCCCATGGGGGCCCTGGTGCAGCAAGGGTGAGCCTGTGGGCAGAGAGAGAAACGGCTCATAGCAAGGTAGCAATGGTTTCCTTCCCTTCCAGGCCAAAGAAGCCATCTTGGAAATGGATTCCTATTGTAAGTGTACCCCTTCTGCCTGCTTTGTCCCTAACGGTGCATGTCTCTAGGTCAGACTGTATCCTGGGGAAGCTTTGCTGGACACTTACAGTCCAGAGAGCAGGGCAGATGAGGGAGGTTCCTTCTATAAGGCTTGGGGGGGTCTCGTGGGAGACCAGGGCTGTGCCGATGACAGGCGGGAGGCTATGTGCTTCTCGCTTTTTGTGGGGAAGTTGGAAGAACTGTGAAGGCATGTGGTCCTGGAGCTGGGCTGGGCAGCAGAGTTGTGGTCGGGGTGGACTCTGCCCACCCCGAGGCTGATGGTATCCCAAAGGCCTGGTTGTCTCTCTTGGGTGCAGACCCCAATCGGTATCGCCACAGCCCAGAGCGCCTGAAGAGGGCCTCCCAGGATGACGTGTCCACTCATGTGCACCAGGGACGCCGGCAGTCCGGTAAGGTAGGGGCTGGGTGGGAAGACAGGCTTCTTTTCAGGACCCTTAACAGGATGGGGAACAAATCTTCTGCAGCAGCATTCGGGGCTGGCTCTCACCTCTCTGGAAATGCCAGGAGAGGATGAGGGGGTGGGTTGATGGCCACGTCTGGAGCCTCCTGCCTTCCACCGGGCACCTCTGGGCCCTTCCCGCCTCTCCAGGGCTAGACCAGCTCTCCTTTTCCAAGGCCCTGGGAAGACTGGTTCCAGGCACCCCTTCTTAGCTCCCCTGCAATTGAATCTTCCCTCCTTTGCCACTTGGAATACTGGGAGTCAGCCAGAGGAACACTCGGACGTCACAGATGGTCCCCAGCCCAGTTTCAGAGCAGAGACAGGATGTAGGGAAAGTTAGTTGGATTTCAAGTGGCACCAAATGCAGACGGGAAATATTTACTTTGGGTCTCCAGGAAGAGTTCTGTTCTTCTTTCCTAAGTTTTTCTTCAATGACTGGGCTTGCTGCTGTGTACTCGGGGATGTTGGAATGAACCATCTATTGAAAAGAGAAAGCCTTGCATTTATTCTCTGGCTTCATAGTGATGAGTGTGTGTGTTTTCTATGTCAATTTTCACTCTCCTCCTTCAGTCTGAGGCCTGGAAATAGATCTGGTTTTGGCCAGGCACTTGTCAAACTAACCCCCGAGGTGGGAGTTGGGGTGAGAACCATCTCAGAGACCCCAAAAGAGGAAGGTGCAGGAGTGATGGGAGCCAGGTCCTGGTTGGGGTCCCCACAGTGTATGGGACTTGAGTGGCGTAACCCACAGATTCCCTGGACAACTGTGTGGAGTGGCATAGGGCCTTTGGTCTGCTGGAAGATGGAGCTGAGTGGTGCTGGAAAGCTTCTGTGTTTTTTGTTGTGTTTGGTGCTGATCCTGGTGGATCTCAAACCCTAGGCAAACTTGCCATGGTTGCACGAGGTCTTTGGTGCCATGTGTTAAAAGCTTCAAAATGGGAGTTTTGCTTCCTAAGTCTCTGGCCCCTCTTGCTTCCCTTTCCTTTCTTCTAGAACTCTCCCATCCCTCTAACATTCCCTCCTAACTTGCCATAGCTTTCAGTCAGAAACTTCCAACCTGTGGAGTATTCAGTAAGTGACGGTAGTGGTGACGTAATAGCACCACGTGTCATAACATCAGCGGCAGCTAGCAAGCCGCTGGGGAAATGAGCTGTTTCAGAGCTGAAGTTTCCCCAGGCTGAGATTTTAGCCTGTAAACACGAAAAGAGTTGGGTTTTGTGTTTGTGTATTCTTGTTGTTCAAAGTTAATGTCCAACTCTTTTGTGACCCCATAGGCTGAGTCTCCTGCATTGCAAACAGATTCTTTTCCAGTGAACCATCAGGGAAAGAATCTGCCTGCCGATGCAGGCGCCACGAGTTTGATCCCTGGGTTGGGAAGATTCCTTAGAGACAGGATGTAGGGAAAGTTAGTTGGATTTCAAGTGGCACCAAATGCAGACGGGAAATATTTACTTTGGGTCTCCAGGAAGAGTTCTGTTCTTCTTTCCTAAGTTTTTCTTCAATGACTGGGCTTGCTGCTGTGTACTCGGGGATGTTGGAATGAACCATCTATTGAAAAGAGAAAGCCTTGCATTTATTCTCTGGCTTCATAGTGATGAGTGTGTGTGTTTTCTATGTCAATTTTCACTCTCCTCCTTCAGTCTGAGGCCTGGAAATAGATCTGGTTTTGGCCAGGCACTTGTCAAACTAACCCCCGAGGTGGGAGTTGGGGTGAGAACCATCTCAGAGACCCCAAAAGAGGAAGGTGCAGGAGTGATGGGAGCCAGGTCCTGGTTGGGGTCCCCACAGTGTATGGGACTTGAGTGGCGTAACCCACAGATTCCCTGGACAACTGTGTGGAGTGGCATAGGGCCTTTGGTCTGCTGGAAGATGGAGCTGAGTGGTGCTGGAAAGCTTCTGTGTTTTTTGTTGTGTTTGGTGCTGATCCTGGTGGATCTCAAACCCTAGGCAAACTTGCCATGGTTGCACGAGGTCTTTGGTGCCATGTGTTAAAAGCTTCAAAATGGGAGTTTTGCTTCCTAAGTCTCTGGCCCCTCTTGCTTCCCTTTCCTTTCTTCTAGAACTCTCCCATCCCTCTAACATTCCCTCCTAACTTGCCATAGCTTTCAGTCAGAAACTTCCAACCTGTGGAGTATTCAGTAAGTGACGGTAGTGGTGACGTAATAGCACCACGTGTCATAACATCAGCGGCAGCTAGCAAGCCGCTGGGGAAATGAGCTGTTTCAGAGCTGAAGTTTCCCCAGGCTGAGATTTTAGCCTGTAAACACGAAAAGAGTTGGGTTTTGTGTTTGTGTATTCTTGTTGTTCAAAGTTAATGTCCAACTCTTTTGTGACCCCATAGGCTGAGTCTCCTGCATTGCAAACAGATTCTTTTCCAGTGAACCATCAGGGAAAGAATCTGCCTGCCGATGCAGGAGACACGAGTTTGATCCCTGGGTTGGGAAGATTCCTTAGAGGAAGGAACAGCAACCCACTCCACTATTCCTGCCTAGGAAATCCCATGGACAGAGGAGCCTGGCAGGCTACAGTCCATGGAGTCACAAAGAGCTGCACATGGCTGAGGCACTGAGCAGGTCCGTCTTTACGCTGAAGAGTGTTTTTTTCTTATCAACTTGCATGCTTTTCTGTAGTAGCCCTTCCTTCTGCCCTCTGGCGCTCGAAATTAATCAGCTGAATGCAAGAAGTGTGGGTAAAAGCCATCAGGAAGTCAAGGAGAGGGAGGATTCAGGCCAGTGGAAGAGTGTTCGCGCTTGTTCTCAGCGTCTCCTGGGGCTGCCTCCAGGCCTGATTCTGCTTCGTACTTGCAGAGAGCCGGGATGGGCAGACAAGTACGCTGTATGGATAAGTAAGGTGCTGTTGTCATCATCTGGCACTTATTCAATATTCTGGATGACAAGCTTTAAACTGAAAGGGTAGACCATTTTGTATTTCTCTCTTTAAAAACAACCGCGTGTCTGCTGACCTCAGCACAGGTGGAGTGTACGTGTGTGCCCAGGCGCATTTAGAAAACGTTCTTCAGTTCACTGTCGTGTCCAGGAACAGCTGAGAGACCTCAGCACCCTTCCAACTCCACACTTACCGTGGGCCTCCCGCTTGGGGCCCGGCGGTCAAGGGTATTAGGGGCTAAGGGCACCACTCTGTAGAGTTAGATCTGTCCTCTTCTCTGTCTCGGGCCTGTCCTCAGAAAGGCTGGGTACAGGTGCTGACTCTGTCAGCCTAAGGGATGTGTTTTGTATTCTGTCCTCAGAGCCTGGACAGCCCCTGTGGGGCTGGGCAACCCTCCCCAGTGGGCAGGAAGGCAGCATGGTGTCAGGCCCGCAAGGCTGTAGAAAGTCGGGCGCAACCTCTGCTTTCCAGAAGGGGTGCTGTGAAGAGGCTTGGTACTGGGTGTCACTAAGGCACTGGTGTATTCCTTGCAGGGTGGGTAGGGCTTGAGGTGGAGGCCAAGGCCCCAAGAGAGGCTTGTCATTCTCCAGAGGACGGTGTGGGATGGGGGCCCCAGAACTGAGGGGTGCGCTTGTGCAGACCTGCGTCTGGGGCTGTCGGTCACAGCAGGGTCCCTGGGGCAGGCCGTGTCTCCCTGTGGACTGGGCGTGAGGGTAGCCTCCGTGGAGGGCAGTCCACTCCAGCTGGGGGCCTGGCTGGAGTGGACTTTGAGCTGGTGATGGGCCGGCGGCACCATGAGCATGGGGCCGGGGCCAGGCCGGGCTGTTTCCGGCCTGCGCTGACTCTGCCGGTTGCTTTCCTCCTCAGAGCCGACCAGACATCTGTTCAGGCAACTCAGTGAGAAAGGTGAGTGGTTGGCTGTCCCCTTTAAGGTGGGCCCTAGGGCGAGGGTGAGAGGGAGAAGCGGGCGACCGGCAGGGTGGGAGCGTCGTGGACAGCGCAGAAGGACTTTTCCTCTGTTTCCCCTGGAAGGAGCCCTCACCCTGGCTGTCCGGCTCTCCCCATGTGCCTCGCACCTCTCCCTGTCCTTGGTTGGTAGCAGGATCATCTGGCACTTATTCAATATTCTGGATGACAAGCTTTAAACTGAAAGGGTAGACCATTTTGTATTTCTCTCTTTAAAACAACCGCGTGTCTGCTGACCTCAGCACAGGTGGAGTGTACGTGTGTGCCCAGGCGCATTTAGAAAACGTTCTTCAGTTCACTGTCGTGTCCAGGAACAGCTGAGAGACCTCAGCACCCTTCCAACTCCACACTTACCGTGGGCCTCCCGCTTGGGGCCCGGCGGTCAAGGGTATTAGGGGCTAAGGGCACCACTCTGTAGAGTTAGATCTGTCCTCTTCTCTGTCTCGGGCCTGTCCTCAGAAAGGCTGGGTACAGGTGCTGACTCTGTCAGCCTAAGGGATGTGTTTTGTATTCTGTCCTCAGAGCCTGGACAGCCCCTGTGGGGCTGGGCAACCCTCCCCAGTGGGCAGGAAGGCAGCATGGTGTCAGGCCCGCAAGGCTGTAGAAAGTCGGGCGCAACCTCTGCTTTCCAGAAGGGGTGCTGTGAAGAGGCTTGGTACTGGGTGTCACTAAGGCACTGGTGTATTCCTTGCAGGGTGGGTAGGGCTTGAGGTGGAGGCCAAGGCCCCAAGAGAGGCTTGTCATTCTCCAGAGGACGGTGTGGGATGGGGGCCCCAGAACTGAGGGGTGCGCTTGTGCAGACCTGCGTCTGGGGCTGTCGGTCACAGCAGGGTCCCTGGGGCAGGCCGTGTCTCCCTGTGGACTGGGCGTGAGGGTAGCCTCCGTGGAGGGCAGTCCACTCCAGCTGGGGGCCTGGCTGGAGTGGACTTTGAGCTGGTGATGGGCCGGCGGCACCATGAGCATGGGGCCGGGGCCAGGCCGGGCTGTTTCCGGCCTGCGCTGACTCTGCCGGTTGCTTTCCTCCTCAGAGCCGACCAGACATCTGTTCAGGCAACTCAGTGAGAAAGGTGAGTGGTTGGCTGTCCCCTTTAAGGTGGGCCCTAGGGCGAGGGTGAGAGGGAGAAGCGGGCGACCGGCAGGGTGGGAGCGTCGTGGACAGCGCAGAAGGGACTTTTCCTCTGTTTCCCCCTGGAAGGAGCCCTCACCCTGGCTGTCCGGCTCTCCCCCATGTGCCTCGCACCCTCTCCCCTGTCCTTGGTTGGTAGCAGGAGTGAGACACCCCCATCCCCCCACGCTACCCCCTCCCACCCCCGCCAGCTCCTGGGCTGTCAGTCATAACTTACAGTCCTGTTAGGATTCTGGGAGCAGGAGCCCCCGATGAGGCCTTTCCCAGGGCCTCTGGGCCTCGGGGCTTACTGATCTCCCCTCCCTCTTCCCTTTGCCCCTGTGCCGGGACCTGGCGGTGGTGGAACAGCCAGAGCAGCAAGGATGAAGGTAAAGCCAGGGGCGAGGAGACTGTGGACAGACTGGGGGGACTGCTTGGTTTGGCCCTCATTGTCGTCATTCACTCAACAAACACCTGATAAGCACCTCCTGGGTGCCAGGTTCTGTCTTGAGGGTCCTGGAGATAAATAAGCCCTGGGGATCCCTGGGGGCCCTTTTCCTGGGGTGGCACCCTCCTAGTGGCTGACCCAGTCTGGAGCCTCTCGGTTTGCTCTCTCCCTGGGGGCAGGCGACCCTCTCTGGGTCCTGAGTCTTCCCAGGCCCCAGTCCCAGCTTCCCACCTTGGGGACCCCCTGTACCACTCCGGAGCCCAGAGGTTGGATGTCTAGATGGGAGGCGCCCCCAGCCCCAGGTTCTGCAGGAGGAGGGGGATTGCCCAGAGGTTTGTCACAAGGGGCCTTGTGCTCTGAACAGCACACGGGCAGTGTTGGCGCACTTCTGGACTTCGGACAGCCCCCCTGTGCTCGGGGCCTGCAGTCGGAGGCTGAAGGGGCTGCCCAGGAGGAGGAGGAGGAGGAAGAGCAGGCCTTTCAGGTCTCTCTGGAGGACCTGGCAGGGCCCAAGGGCAGCGAGAAGGGGGCCCGGCCAGAGCCCCCAGGCTCAGAGGAGGAGGAAGAGGAGGAGGAGGAGAGCCTGGCAGTGGCGGAGCAGGTAGCCGACTTCGCCAGCTCCCTGCTGGCCGCCCTCCACTGCTGGCACTATCGGGCCAACGCTTTACTTTTCTCCCGGGGCGCGATGGTGAGGTGTCTCTTTGATCTCTCCTCCCCCTTGCATGCTCCCTGGCGCACGCATGCCCAGCTGTGAGTCCCCTTCCCCGCTGTCCTCACCCTTTGTCCTTGTTCCTTCATTCCTGCCATCAGCACTTCTTAACCCCTGGCTCGCCGTCACGCCCCGGTGAGCCCCTGGCATTTGTTGTTCCAGTACTGGAGCTAACCAGCATGCTGCTCAGTGGGCATGACTAATGGGGCAGGGAGGGGGCCGCATGCCTGGCAGGGATTTCTGAGTCCCCAGACTTGGCAGTTCAGACCGACTCCGGGTGGCTCAGGTCCAAGGCTGGATCTCAATGCAGTTCATCCCCACCCGGGGCTCCAGAGGTGGTGTTTGGGGTTGAGTTGCAGAAAGGACCAGCTTCCTGTTGTTCTCCAAGCTGACGATTGCCCTCTACTTGTTGCAGGGGAAGGAGCGCAGGGAGTCTGAAGACCCCAAGAGCTGCAGGAAGCCCAGGGGCCGGTCTCCGACCCCTGAGGAAAAGTGCCTGAGCTCTGAGTCTGTGTCTTCCCTGCCAGAGGTGAGTGGCCGGCAGGTGGAAGGGGAATTGTGCAGAGGCGCCTGAGCCCCGATCTCCAGCTTTGCAGGCAGGGCTGTTTCTGACATGGCTCTCCTGTTAGGCCCGTGGGGACAGGGAATCTTCTCCCTCCCCAGGACTCTCATGCCCCTAAGAAACCTGTCTGGCCTGTGGGCATGTGGTTTGGTGACAGACAGCTTCTTACTTTGAATTAAAAAGTAGCAACCCTTCCTGTGGGCAGAAGCAGTCTCTTGCCAAGGGACACAGGGCACAAAGTGACCTGGTTTTAGGTCCCCTTGGCCAGGCCTCCTTGCATAGAGCAAAAGGCCCTGCCTGCCCTGCCAGCGTGCCGGACGTTTAAATCATGCCTGCCCCACCTGGCAAAGGAAGAAGGTATTAATGTCTACCGGACCCCGTCTGTATGCTTGACGTTTTGTTTCTTCCCTGTTTTCTGAAACAGCTTTCCCAGGGAGAATGAGACTCAGAGAGGTTAGGTGACAGGTCTGACATTGCACAGCTTCAAAGGGGCAGAGCTAGAACCCTGCATTCTCTTTCCCTCCCCACCCCACGCTGTCTGTGGGTTATGTGGAACGGAGTCCTTGGTGTTCCCAGAGGGACAAGGGGAATTTCATGAGATCTAGCCCCCAAGGTGGTCCTCACAGCCAGGACAAGACTTGGAGCCTGGGTGATGCTGGAAAAAGCTCTCGAGTGGTGCTGTCCAGTGATAATAGAATGCGAGCCTCTCGTGTAATTTTGAAGAGTCTAGTAGTCTCCGTAAAGAACAGTTTAACCTAGTTTATCCAGACATTATCATTTCGACACATGGTCAGTAGTAAAGCTGCTAATGAGCTGTTTTGCCCTTTTTTGGTATGAAGTTTTGGCAGCGTGACTAGCCGCCTTTCAGATGCTCGGGAGTCACGAGTGGCTGGCAGCCGCTGTGTAGGACAGGGCAGGCCTTGCTCCTGGGACCTGCTGTGCAGATGCTAGGCTAGAATACTTGGCATCCGGTATGGTTCCTCAGGTTATAGAGTCTTGTCTTCTCCCTAACGACCCTTCTGGAAAACTGCCAGGACTGACCAGTTTTATGATTCAGATGAGCTTTAATGGGATCAAGAGGAAGTTGCCAACCTTGCTTCCTTCCTTGCCATCTTGTGGGGCACAGGGGCAGAGGATGCCTGGTAGGAGCCGAATCCCCATCTTTAACTCTGACAGGATTCCAGCACATGGGCCTATTGCCCTCTGGATCCTGACCCACACAGGAGATCCTGGCCCTTCAGGGGGCCGGGTTTCAACCCAGAACAGCGCCTCTGTGGGGAGCTCCAAAGGGCCTGAGGAAGGGGAGTCCTGGGGCCGTGTCTCTGCCCTGTGGCTCAGGTTCTCACCTTGTCCCTGAACCACTCAGGCAGGCTGCCACCAAACCGTGCCACCGCTCGAGCCCATCTGAGTTCCTCGAACTTTCCTTGGCTTTGAGGACATGGGCCAGCACTCCAGCCGCAGGTGGACTGAGGCCATCTTCTCCCTCGCTGCTGCCCGCTCTTGAGTTGTGCTCATTCTGATTGGCTGCCGTCCTACACTGCAGCCCCTTCCGACAAGGCCCGCTGCAGGCCATGCTCTCCGATGCTCCCCCGGTCTCATGAGGGAGGTTTTTGTCTCACACGAGCCCTTTGTGCTGTCCCAGGTTGAGCCAGACACTGAGTCTGGGACTGAGCAGGAGGTGTTTGCTGCCGTGGAAGGTCCCAGCACCGAGGAGATGCCCTCGGACACAGAGGCTCCTGAAGCCCTAGAAATGCAGCTCGACCCCCACCCGCTGCTGCTGGGGCTAGACGCCCCCGATGACATGGCAGAGTTCATGGTGGCTGAGAGCACCGAGGACCCTAAGGCCCTGAGCAGTGAGGAGGACGAGGAGGAGATGGGAGCCGCCCATGAACCCGAGAGCCTCCTGCCTCCCTCCGTGCTGGACCAGGCCAGTGTCATTGCCGAGCTGTTCGTCAGCAGCGTCTCTCGGCGGAGCAGCCTGGTGCTGGAGGACGGCAAGTCCGGCGGCTTTGGGACCCCGAGGCTGACCAGCCGGAGCAGCAGTATGGCCAGCCTGGAGGGTGGTGAGAAGGGCCCAGCCCCACGCGCAGCACCACAGACTCCCTGGGCTCTCAGCTCCTTCCAGAAGCAGACATCAGTGTTAGTCTGGAAAACTGCCAGGACTGACCAGTTTTATGATTCAGATGAGCTTTAATGGGATCAAGAGGAAGTTGCCAACCTTGCTTCCTTCCTTGCCATCTTGTGGGGCACAGGGGCAGAGGATGCCTGGTAGGAGCCGAATCCCCATCTTTAACTCTGACAGGATTCCAGCACATGGGCCTATTGCCCTCTGGATCCTGACCCACACAGGAGATCCTGGCCCTTCAGGGGGCCGGGTTTCAACCCAGAACAGCGCCTCTGTGGGGAGCTCCAAAGGGCCTGAGGAAGGGGAGTCCTGGGGCCGTGTCTCTGCCCTGTGGCTCAGGTTCTCACCTTGTCCCTGAACCACTCAGGCAGGCTGCCACCAAACCGTGCCACCGCTCGAGCCCATCTGAGTTCCTCGAACTTTCCTTGGCTTTGAGGACATGGGCCAGCACTCCAGCCGCAGGTGGACTGAGGGCCATCTTCTCCCTCGCTGCTGCCCGCTCTTGAGTTGTGCTCATTCTGATTGGCTGCCGTCCTACACTGCAGCCCCTTCCGACAAGGCCCGCTGCAGGCCATGCTCTCCGATGCTCCCCCGGTCTCATGAGGGAGGTTTTTGTCTCACACGAGCCCTTTGTGCTGTCCCAGGTTGAGCCAGACACTGAGTCTGGGACTGAGCAGGAGGTGTTTGCTGCCGTGGAAGGTCCCAGCACCGAGGAGATGCCCTCGGACACAGAGGCTCCTGAAGCCCTAGAAATGCAGCTCGACCCCCACCCGCTGCTGCTGGGGCTAGACGCCCCCGATGACATGGCAGAGTTCATGGTGGCTGAGAGCACCGAGGACCCTAAGGCCCTGAGCAGTGAGGAGGACGAGGAGGAGATGGGAGCCGCCCATGAACCCGAGAGCCTCCTGCCTCCCTCCGTGCTGGACCAGGCCAGTGTCATTGCCGAGCTGTTCGTCAGCAGCGTCTCTCGGCGGAGCAGCCTGGTGCTGGAGGACGGCAAGTCCGGCGGCTTTGGGACCCCGAGGCTGACCAGCCGGAGCAGCAGTATGGCCAGCCTGGAGGGTGGTGAGAAGGGCCCAGCCCCACGCGGCAGCACCACAGACTCCCTGGGCTCTCAGCTCCTTCCAGAAGCAGACATCAGTGTTGGAGTGGCTGCAGAGAGGGAACCTTCTGTCAATGGGACAGAGGCCCCGAGCCCAGGCTGCCTGGTGGAGCCAGACAGGTCTTCCTGCTCGAAGGAGTCAATGCTTTCCTCCCGAGACCGGCAGTTGTTGGACAGAATCAAGAGGTACTATGAAAATGCAGAGCACCAAGATGCAGGCTTTAGCGTCCGGCGCCGGGAGAGCCTCTCCTTCATCCCCAAAGGGCTAGTGAGAAACTCAGTCTCCAGAATCAATAGCCTTCGCAGGCCAGACCCGGAGCCGCTGGCTCCACTGGGGCCTAAGAGACAGCCGGGCTTGCAGGCAGCCCTCTTTGACTGCCCAAGACCAAGCCCGGCTGGCGCTGGGGACCCAGCTCCCATCACTGATGCTGAGTTCCGCCCATCTTCAGAAATGGTGAAGATCTGGGAGGGAATGGAATCTCCCAAGGGGAGCCCTCCAAAGGGGCCAGGCCAAGGCCAGGCCAATGGCTTTGACCTGCACGAGCCCCTTTTCATTCTGGAGGAGCCCGAGCTGGCGGCCATCACTGAGGAGTCAGCTGCTGCCTCCCCCGAGGGTGCCTCCCCGACTGAGCCTCGCAGCCCCACCCAACTGGCCCAGGAGCTGAAGGAGCTGGTGAGAGAGCTGAGCAGTGACGCCCAGGGGAAGCTGGTGACCCCGCTGCATCCCCACATCCTGCAGCTCTCTCACGTGATGGATAGCCATGTGAGTGAGCGAGTCAAGAACAAGGTCTACCAGCTGGCTCGCCAGTATAGCCTCCGGATTAAGAGCAAGTCGGGGACGGCCAGGCCACCGCTGCACTGGGAGAATGTGGCTTCCACCATCCCCCAGCTGCAGGAGGAGGTTGGAGCACCATCCGGTGGCACAGGTAAGTCGGGTGGGCTGGGGGCGCTTCCTGCAAGCCTAGGGGAGGAGCACCTTTTGAGAGCCAGTTGGATTCTGGGGAAGTGACCCCTTCTTGCTTCCCATTTCCCTTCGATACGGGGGACGTGGATGGCAAATGGGATTTCTCTCCCATCGAACCCCAAGCCCCAGCAGCCAGCCTTGCCCGGAAGGATAGCTGCAGCCAGTTCAGAGCCCTCACGCCCCCTCAGTCTGGGATTCAGGCAGCTTGCTCTCTCCTTGCAGGTGAGAACCAGACAGGGCTGCCTCTTTCCAACCACCAGCAGCCTGTAGTCCAGGAGCGCAGCCCGCCCAGGCCTGGCTCTTCCAGGGAGATGTCGCCACGGCATGTTTCCTTCAGCCCCTTGGCCACCAGCCCAAGGACCACCTCACCAGGGGCCTGGCATGGCCCCCGAAGCCCCTTCGACACCGAGACCTTCAACTGGCCCGATGTCCGAGAGCTCTGCTCCAAGTACACCTCCCGGGATGAGGCGCTCCAGGCCAAGGGCAGCAGGCCCAGCAAACTGCCCGTCAACCGGAGCCGCTCGCTGCCTGAGAACATGAGGGAGCCGCAGGTGCCTCCATCGGAGAGGCTGGGCCGCTGCGGCAGCTTCAACACCAAGCGGGCCTCAGCGGGCCCAGGGGCGGCCCAGTCCCAGCTTCTGGGGGAGTCGTCCCCAAGTGGGCCGGACGGAGGGGAGACCCTGCATGTCACTGCAGACCTCACCCTGGAGGACAACCGGCGGATGATTGTCATGGAGAAGGGGCCCCTGCCTGGCCCCCCCACGGGGCTGGAGGCGGCCAATGGGCAGGGACTAAGCTCAGCAGCCACCCAGGCAGGGAAGGGCCAGGAGTTGCAGGAATCTGCAGAGTATCGGCCTAAGGAAGAGGGTCCCAGAGACCCGGCAGACCCAAGCCAACAGGGCAGAGTGCGGAACCTGAGGGAGAAATTCCAGGCCTTGAACTCCATAGGCTGACTCTGAGCCCTAGGGGAGGGAGCAGCTGTGCCAGGGGGGTAGGGAGGAACCGTGGCATCCTTGCCCGCAGCTTGGCTCGCCCTGCTCACCCGAGCCCCACACCCACTCTCAGAAAAGCCTCCCGTGGGAGAGCACCTGCCATGAACGGGGAACACCGGCGACTTATCATAGGCCCATACGAGCTCCTTTCGTCTGTGAGGCCAGTGTGGCCACCTTCCTTGTATATAGTTCTTCTCTGGTAAGAAGCCAGATATTTAAGCTCATCTCTTTCCAGGGAGAGCGAGCCCTGCTCAGGCCTCCTGCATTGCCTGGCCACTGCCAGACCCAGGGCCCACCTAGGGGCCACAGAGGAAGCTGACCTGGGGAGGCTTTGCTCCTTAACTGTGCCTTTTCTTAGGATCCAGGCAGGCACGAGGCCCATAATTTATTGCTTTCCATCCTGTGGTATGTTACTGTGCTCACATGCGTGTGTGTGTATGTGTGTGTTCTGTTGTTTCATCTTCCAGGAGGGATGTCGTGGACCCCATTCAGGTACTTTTTGTGGGTTGTCTTGTCGCCCCTGTGGTTGTCGCTAATGTACACGCATTTCATTATTTGCCAATGGTATAATAACCACTGCTGACCAACCCACCTGTTTGTGGTCTCCTCACTGGGGTCTGGCCGGTTTGGGAAGAGTCAGTTGTGCCCAGGTCTGCCTTAGAGGAGGCGGGACGTAAGCTTGTTGCTTCCACATGCACTCGCGTGCAGTCATGCTCGCGAAGCACAAGGCCAGGTGCTGGCTGGGGCAGCAGGATGTATGGGAGGGGACTTGTTGTCTGTTATTTCTATTCCCATGGGCTGCTGTCTACCCACAGCCTGGTGTCCTATCTGGGGCAAAGTCAGGGGGTACAGTGCCAGCCTTCAGCTCTTTCCCTAAAAACCAAAGTTGGACTGAAAGGGGTTAGGTGGGGGATGGGGTGGAACGTTTTTCTAGCAGGCAGATACATCCATCACTGGTGCCCCCGTCTCTGGTTCCCAAGAGACATCCTATGGGGTGGTTTTTTAAAACTTGGAGCCTAGGAATGTCTTATGTGGCTTGCAGTATCGGGCGAGGGGTACAAGGGCATGTTTTCTGAGATGGAACCTCATTCTTCATCTCCTTCTCAAAAGTGTCTTTGATTCCAAAGTGGTAGGAATGCCCCTCTATTTCTAACTGGGTTTTCTGCCCCTTTCCCTTGGTGGACCAGCCTTGTTTCACCCTCGTCTGGTTGGGGCCCAGGAGGAGTGGGATTGCAGGGCCAGGGGAAGAGCTGTCTCACAGGTCTTCTAATGTGGAAGGAGGGACTAAGCCTAAACATGAGTCTGTTGCGTCTGATGAGGTTGAGGAAGTATCAGAGGCAAGTGGAGGCCTTTCCTGGACAGAAGCGGGTCTGGCCCACGTTCTACCAGCTGTCCGAGATGGTCTGTAGGCCATCCCCGAGGAGAGCTGGCTCCTACCAGGCAAGTCTCTGATTATGATGAGTCGTCACACACAGAGTCAGGAGACCCTGCCCTGCATTTAACTGGCTGGGTCACCTAAACTTTTCCCTGCTCTGTAAATTGAAGGGGATGGAGGAGTTGCTGCTTCTCCAACTCTGACTCAGCCTCTTCAGAGAGTAAGCCTAGGGTGCCATTTCCTTCCCCAGCAGATCTGCACACAGCCCTCTAGGTTAAACCTGGGAACTCTGGACCAGCTCAGTGGTTCTTACTGGCTGCCCATTAGAATCACCGGGGGGATCTTTTTTTAAAAATGCTGATGCCTAGGTTTCGCTCACCCAGATCAATTAAAACTGCCTCTCTGGAGACGATGGGTTCCCTGCCTGCCAATGCAGGAGACATAAGAGACGCAAGTTTGATCTCTGGGTTGGGAAGATCTGCTGGAGGAGGAAATGGCAACCCATTCCACTCCAGTATGCTTGCCTGGAGAATCCCATGGACAGAGGAACCTGGCGGGCTAAAGTCCATGGGGTCAAAAAAGTAGGACACAAGAGACTTTGCATGCACATACTCTGGAAATGAACCCCAGGCGTGTGGATTCTGATATTCATATCTCTGTCCCACATTCCATGGGAAGGGCCTGCAGCAGGTCCTCAAAACAGTTGAATGCATGAACAAGCGAGCTTTCCTCAACGTCACAAGTGAAGCACAGGACCTGGGCGCTGGCGGAGTTGTTCCCGTGACACTCCAGGGACAAGCCAAGTGTCTATGCCTCTATCTCCATGGCAATCTCGGGTTCACAGATCCCATCCTACTCACTCACCTAACCCTCTTTGGTCCAGTTGAAAGGGAAACAGGCCAACCAAGTAACAGAATTATGGAGCATTGTTCCTTTATTAGAAAAACTAGTAAATGGGTTTCCTCTGGTTGGTGGAAGCACATTTGAGCAGGTGGAGGACAAGGCCCAGCCGGCCACAGGGCCAGCCCCAGATTGCATGGCCTATGCCCAACAGGGTTGCAGTCCTCTGCCGCCGCCTCCCTTGCATCCTCCCTGAGCTTGCTTGTCCAAGGGACCGAGCCATGGGGTCTTCTGGATCTCTGCCCTCTCCCACTGAAGGAAGGAGGGAGATCCAGGGCCAACCTTTGGGGACTCTGCTTGCCCTCCTATAGGCAGGAGGGGAAGGATCGGGTGGCAGGGAAGCCAAGCCTCCCAAAGACCCTCCTGACCTCCCTCAGCCAGTTAGTTGAGGCCAGGGGACGAGGGAAAAGAAGAGGGGACCAGAGGACCACCTGACCATGCCCGGAAGGAGCTTCCTCTAAACTGTCCTGGGGAGGAAGCCTGGTATGCTGGTGTGGACTGGAGCTGTTTGGGGATACTGTTAAAGAAAAGACTGTGAAGTAAAAAATGTTAAGGAAAAAATAACCTTGCCAGGGCACTGGGAGCTTAACCCCTCCTGTGGCTCAGAGTGCCAAAGCTGGGTGCCTGTACTTTCATTCCAGTTGGTCGAGTGTCTCGGGGCCTGTGTGATGTAGTGGAGGGGGGCACGGGAAGCTGGCCTTAGATGGTGGGTCACATGCAGCCAGCTGCTGTCCTTGCCCCGTCTTGGGGGCCTAGGAGTGGTGAAGTCCTAGCTTTACCTTGAGGCCCTTTCATTCTTGGGACTGGAATTGCTATTGAAATTCCTCACTTCAGGTGCACGTGTGGGAAGGGGAGAGGGTGACCCCCTAGTCTCTTGGCTCCCAAAAACTGGCCCATGGGGATAGTTGAGGGAGATTTGCCATATCTACTCTTCAGCAAGGAACATGCTGTCTCTCTGGAGCAGGACATGCCCTCAGGTGCACCTGAGGCCTTCACTATTGCCAGGTGAGTGTCATTGTCCCACTGCCTCCTGAAAATGCCCCAATCTCGGGTTCACAGATCCCATCCTACTCACTCACCTAACCCTCTTTGGTCCAGTTGAAAGGGAAACAGGCCAACCAAGTAACAGAATTATGGAGCATTGTTCCTTTATTAGAAAAACTAGTAAATGGGTTTCCTCTGGTTGGTGGAAGCACATTTGAGCAGGTGGAGGACAAGGCCCAGCCGGCCACAGGGCCAGCCCCAGATTGCATGGCCTATGCCCAACAGGGTTGCAGTCCTCTGCCGCCGCCTCCCTTGCATCCTCCCTGAGCTTGCTTGTCCAAGGGACCGAGCCATGGGGTCTTCTGGATCTCTGCCCTCTCCCACTGAAGGAAGGAGGGAGATCCAGGGCCAACCTTGGAGACTCTGCTTGCCCTCCTATAGGCAGGAGGGGAAGGATCGGGTGGCAGGGAAGCCAAGCCTCCCAAAGACCCTCCTGACCTCCCTCAGCCAGTTAGTTGAGGCCAGGGGACGAGGGAAAAGAAGAGGGGACCAGAGGACCACCTGACCATGCCCGGAAGGAGCTTCCTCTAAACTGTCCTGGGGAGGAAGCCTGGTATGCTGGTGTGGACTGGAGCTGTTTGGGGATACTGTTAAAGAAAAGACTGTGAAGTAAAAAATGTTAAGGAAAAAATAACCTTGCCAGGGCACTGGGAGCTTAACCCCTCCTGTGGCTCAGAGTGCCAAAGCTGGGTGCCTGTACTTTCATTCCAGTTGGTCGAGTGTCTCGGGGCCTGTGTGATGTAGGGGGAGGGGTGCACGGGAAGCTGGCCTTAGATGGTGGGTCACATGCAGCCAGCTGCTGTCCTTGCCCCGTCTTGGGGGCCTAGGAGTGGTGAAGTCCTAGCTTTACCTTGAGGCCCTTTCATTCTTGGGACTGGAATTGCTATTGAAATTCCTCACTTCAGGTGCACGTGTGGGAAGGGGAGAGGGTGACCCCCTAGTCTCTTGGCTCCCAAAAACTGGCCCATGGGGATAGTTGAGGGAGATTTGCCATATCTACTCTTCAGCAAGGAACATGCTGTCTCTCTGGAGCAGGACATGCCCTCAGGTGCACCTGAGGCCTTCACTATTGCCAGGTGAGTGTCATTGTCCCACTGCCTCCTGTCTTGGTCTCCCTAGGTGTGGAGAGACTGGTGGGTGGTATAGGTCAGGTTCCCTGAATGCACAGAGGGCCATAGCAATAGGTGGAGAGAGGACAAATGAAGGCCGTGAGGACAACCCGTCAGGATCCACCAGAGAACTTCCCTCCTGTGGTTCTGGTCTGCTGACATTGCCTTCCCTTGACATAGTGGTAATTGATCTCGAGCACTAAGGCTCCTGGGAAGGGCTCCTGGGAAGGGCTCCTGGGAAGGGCTAGTAACTCCATGCGCTCACCACTCTTGGGGGCTCGTCTCAGCGTGTCTAAGGCTCCTTCCCATGGGGAAGGTGATGGAAAGAGCAACTGCAGGCCCCAGGGGCCTTTCTGCTCTGCCCAGGGAAGCACTGCTGCCTGCAATTCGAGGCCGCTTTTGGGCCTAACCCCAGTTAGGATGCTGGGCTGGAGCTATAATTGCTTTGAGAGTGCCAGAAAAGAATCCCATGGAAGCCGTGGTCTCTTCCCTCCAGGTGTCGGACCTGGAGCACAGGGAGGGTTTTCCCTGGGGTAGGGATTGCAGTGCCCCCTTGGGCTGTACCCAAGACTGGGGGGTAGAAAGCCATGTAGCCCCCGACTCAAGGCCAGGGCCTTCAGGAGGAGCTGAGCATGGGTGCCAGCCACACTTGAATGACTGGCCCCCGCATCTGTCCCAGCTGTCTGGGGGCTCTGACATGGGTCGTAATACCCAGGCATGGCCACATCTGCCTCCCCAGGGTGACGGGTCATGAACTCTGCTGTCGGTCCAGCCAGCACCCTCTGGTGGATCCAGCTGCAGACAGGACCCACAGGGTATTTGGTGTCGGGATGCTCACCTGCAGGCGCTGGGGTGTCTACCTTGTATGGGGAGCCTGCACTGTCTTCCTCCAGGACCCGGGTCTGAGTGGGATATTGCTGGTCTGGCAGCTCCTGGGAGTGCGGGAGGACCCCAGAGCGGAGAGGTGGCACCTGAGGCAGTGTGGAGCCCTAGCTGCCTCCTTCTGGCCTGAGCCCTAAACTATAGCTGTAGTTTTAAAAGAGGGCGGGCTTGAGAGCTTCCTGTCCAACCACCGCCTGGGGAGGCAGCAGGAAGCCCTTGCACTTAGGACCCACTGACTTTGGAAGGTGCCGCCTCTTTTGTGGGAGAAGGAGAGAGGAGGGGCTGCAGTGGCCCCCGAGATGGAACCTCAGTGGGGAGGCGGCTGCTGAATCCCCGCAGGCCCCAGCAGCTCCTGGCAGGGACCTACCCGAAAGCTCCTTCCTACAGGGCAGGTCGGGCATCTCCAGGGGCCTCTTCTTTCCCTTTCCCTGGCTGCGATCGAGTGGGAGGGGACCCCAAGCCACACTCGCTTTGGGAGTGGGCAGCATCCAAGGAACCCCATCATCCTTCTTTTCCAGCATGTGTGGGAATGGGGGTGGAGGCTGGCACCCTTCAGCCAGGAAGGAGGATGGGGAGAGGAGGGTGTGGGCCTTGAAAACCGTTTTCTGTCCCCAGCCCCGCCCGGAGTCCCCAAGGGCCCACGGAGCTGGGAGCTGCGTCCCTGGAGCCCGCGCCCGCTGTGTGCGGGGCGCCGGGGCTGTGGGTGGAGGACACAGAGGCAGGCGAGGGCCGGGCCGGGCCGGGCAGGCGAAGGCAGCGATTGCAGTGCAGCGGGGCCCGGGCCCGGCCGGCGGCTCGGAGCAGGCAGGCGGCAGGCAGCGACGGCCGGGCCGTGGGCGGTAGGATGACCGGCCGAGGAAGGAGGCGCTAGTCCCTGCACGTCCCAACGCACTGGCTTCACCTGCGGGATGCCTGAGAGGCTACTTCTTTTTGGGGAAGAAGCTGAATCTCTTCTCCTTGTCTTTCTTGCCGAGGCTGGCATCGGGGCCAGTGATGGAGGGAAGGGGCAGGCTCTGGGCCTTGACGCGGATGCTCTGGGACTCGTTGATGGCGGTGCTCACGCCCTGCAGCCAGGACAGCATCTCCTCCTATAGGGCGAGAGGGTCAGGACCCCGCCAAGGACGGGGTGCCTCTAAGACAACACCTTCTGAGGGAGCCTTGAGGCCATGGGGCACGGGTCCCTTCCACCTGCCCCTTGTTGGAGGGGTCCAGGCCAGGCAGCCCTGCACTTACCTCGTCCTTGCCGTGGAAGAGCCACTCACTGCCATTGCTCAGCCTAGGAGGACAAAGGGCTTACTGCCTGGCCGCCTCTGGACCTGACCCTCCAACCCTCCAAGCTTTCCCATGACCAGGACCCCCACATACCAGCACCGCGCCTTCTGAGAGAGGTGAAAGTCAGGACCACTGGCCTCTCTAATTTGAAAAATCCCTGAGGAGCACCTCAGGCCTGCAGCTGGTCACGTACACCAAACTGAGCCACCAGAGATAGAGCAGCGGACAGGCGGGGCCTCACCTCAGCTTGAAGACGTGCTTCTTCTTCTTGTAGTTGGCAGCAATCTCACAGATGGCATGTCTCAGGGTCAGGGGCTCCTCCCCATGGTAGGGCACCCCCAGGGCCAGGTTCTTGGCATCCTTATAGAAGGCCAGCTCGCTATTCCTGAGCACACAGTACAGGTTGTTCCAGGACCTGTGAAGGTACACACAGGCAGGTCACCTACAGTCCTCACCTGCACGCTCGGTCGTGTCCAACTCTTTGCGACCCCATGGGTGGTAGCCCCCAGGCTCCTCTACCCATGGGATTGTACAGGCAAGAATACCAGAGAGATGGGCTTCCCCTGGTGATTCAGTGGGTAAGGACACCGCCTTGCAGTGCAAGGGGCGCTGGTTCAATCCCTGGCCTGGGAGGATCCCACGTGCCGCAGAGCAGCTGGACTGATGTGTCCAATTACCGAGCCAGAGCTCTGGAGCGCATGCGCCCAGAGCCGGTGCTCTGCGACGACAGAGGCCACCGCGATGGGAGGCCCACAGGAGCCAAAGAACAAAAATGGATGAAAATAGAGAAATGAAAGATCAATAGAAGTGGCCCACCTGTCCCCCTCCCTCCCCACCCCACCCCCCAAAAGATAAAAAAAAAAAAAAAAAAACCAGAGAGGGTTGCTACAGTCCTGACATGGCATCTCGATAGTCAGTTCCTATAGCTTTACCATTTTTCTTAATCACACCAATTTTACCATGTTAATATTAACACGTTTGACTGTTAAAAATGTGCAAATAGGGCTTCCCTGGTGGCCCAGTGGGTCAAGAGCCCGCCTTGCAGTGCAAGGGGCACTGGTTCGATCCTGGCCAGGAAGATCCCACGTGCTGCAGAGCGGCTGGGCTGGTGTGCCCAATTACAAGTCAGTGTAATTGGATAAATATGAATAATTATTCAATTAATGAAAATTAATATCTTGATATTATTGAATAATTAATCACCGCGCCTTCTGAGAGAGGTGAAAGTCAGGACCACTGGCCTCTCTAATTTGAAAAATCCCTGAGGAGCACCTCAGGCCTGCAGCTGGTCACGTACACCAAACTGAGCCACCAGAGATAGAGCAGCGGACAGGCGGGGCCTCACCTCAGCTTGAAGACGTGCTTCTTCTTCTTGTAGTTGGCAGCAATCTCACAGATGGCATGTCTCAGGGTCAGGGGCTCCTCCCCATGGTAGGGCACCCCCAGGGCCAGGTTCTTGGCATCCTTATAGAAGGCCAGCTCGCTATTCCTGAGCACACAGTACAGGTTGTTCCAGGACCTGTGAAGGTACACACAGGCAGGTCACCTACAGTCCTCACCTGCACGCTCGGTCGTGTCCAACTCTTTGCGACCCCATGGGTGGTAGCCCCCAGGCTCCTCTACCCATGGGATTGTACAGGCAAGAATACCAGAGAGATGGGCTTCCCCTGGTGATTCAGTGGGTAAGGACACCGCCTTGCAGTGCAAGGGGCGCTGGTTCAATCCCTGGCCTGGGAGGATCCCACGTGCCGCAGAGCAGCTGGACTGATGTGTCCAATTACCGAGCCAGAGCTCTGGAGCGCATGCGCCCAGAGCCGGTGCTCTGCGACGACAGAGGCCACCGCGATGGGAGGCCCACAGGAGCCAAAGAACAAAAATGGATGAAAATAGAGAAATGAAAGATCAATAGAAGTGGCCCACCTGTCCCCCCCCCCCCCCACCCCCCCCCCCCAAAAAATAAAAAAAAAAAAAAAAAAACCAGAGAGGGTTGCTACAGTCCTGACATGGCATCTCGATAGTCAGTTCCTATAGCTTTACCATTTTTCTTAATCACACCAATTTTACCATGTTAATATTAACACGTTTGACTGTTAAAAATGTGCAAATAGGGCTTCCCTGGTGGCCCAGTGGGTCAAGAGCCCGCCTTGCAGTGCAAGGGGCACTGGTTCGATCCCTGGCCAGGGAAGATCCCACGTGCTGCAGAGCGGCTGGGCTGGTGTGCCCAATTACAAGTCAGTGTAATTGGATAAATACTTGAATAATTATTCAATTAATGAAAATTAATATCTTGATATTATTGAATAATTAATAATAATGGTAATGAATATTTATTCAGCATAATTGAATAGATGGATGAAAATAAATGATGACTTAGAGGCAAAAAGCAAAACAAAAAACCTTTAAAAAAATGTTTGCAGGGCTTCCCTGGTGGTCCAGTGGGTAAGGACACCACCTTGCAGTGCAAGGGCTGCCGGTTCAATCCTTGGCCTGGGAAGATCCCACGTGCTGCGGAGCGGCTGGACCGATGTGTCCAATTACCGAGCCGGAGCTCTGGAGCGCATGCGCCCAAAGCCGGTGCTCTGCCACGACAGAGGCCATCGCAATGGGAGGCCCACAGGAGCCAAAGAACAAAGACAGATGAAAATAGAGAAATGGAAGACCAATAGAAGTGGCCCGCCCATCCCCCTCCCTCCCCACCCCACCCCCCAAAAGATAAATAATAAATAAAATAAATGTTAAAAAAAATGTTTGCAAATAAAAACCATCTGCATGTGAGATTTCCCTGGTGGTCCAATGGTTAGAACTCAATGCAAGGGGTGCAGAGTCAGCCGCTGGTGGAGGAACTAAGGTCCCACAGGCCATGTGGCACGGCCAAAACAATAATAAGAAAAAAGCCCAATTGTCTGCTTGTAATTCCACTACCAAAGTCAACTATTGTTAACATTTTATGGATTTCCTTCTAGTCTTTTTTTTTTTTAATTTTGGCCTCTTTTCTTATTGGTTATTTATTTATTTATTTTCATCCATCTTTATTCTTCGGCCTATATGGGCCTCCCATTGCAGTGGCCTCTCATTGCAGAGCACTGGCTCTGGGCGCATGCGCTCCAGGGCACTGGCTCATAATTGGACACACCAGTCCAGCCACTTTGAGGCATGTGGGATCTTCCCGGGCCAGGGATTGAACTGGTGCCCCTTGCACTGCAAGCCAGACTCTTTACCTACTGGACCACCAGGGAAGCCCCTTCTAGTCTTTTTTCTATTCACATATATAGCTAAAATTGGATTATACTGTATACTCAATTTTGTACTTTTAACACTATCTCATGAGTATTTCCCAATCCTCAAATGTTTCTTAAAAATAATTTTAATAGCTATATAGTATCCTATTACATATAAAAGTAATCCCTTTATTGGTGGAACTTTAATACTGGAAAATTTATCCACAATTTAAATAGCAATATGATAAGCATCCTTATAGGAGTTCCCTGATGGCTTAGCAGTAAAGAATCTGCCTGCCCATTAAGGAGATGCAGGTTTGATCCCTGGGTTGTGAATAATCCCTGCAGAAGAAAATGGCAACCCACTCCAGTCTTCCTGCTTGGGAAATCCCAGTCTTGCAGGTTGCAAAAAGAGTTGGACATGACTCTCAAACAACAGCCACAAAACATGCTTGCGCTTTTACCTTTGCCTATAACTCTGATCTTACCTTGAGATATATTTCTAGAATTACATAGTCTAAGACCCACGCAACTTTTCAAAGCATTTTCACAGATACCAGCATGTATGAGTCTCACTCATGCTTGTGTTCAGTCGTGTCCCACTCTTTGTGACCCTTTGGACTGTAGCCCGCCAGGCTCCTCTGTCCAGGGGGTTTTTCAGGCAAGAATACTGGAGGGGGTTGCCATTTCCTCCTCCAGTGGATCTTCCTGACCCAGGGATCAAACCCACATTTCCTGCCTTGCGAGTGGATTCCTTAGCACTGAGCCATCAGGGAAGCCCGTGAGTCTCACTAGAGAACTGTACCATGAACAGAACAGGCTTGATTTGGTGATAGTGGTATTTTGTTGTATTGATGATAAATACCTGGTATACAGTACTAGCATTTTTTAAAGGAACGTATTTGTGCAAATCAAGGCTCATCTCAGCTGGGAGGTTTGGTGAGAACAAACGGGAGCTCATAAAAGTGTTCACCTGAGCCCCTTCTCTGACTAATAAGGAGCACATTGCCCTCTCACAGTAAGGAGGACTGAGAAACATTAAGCTCCTCTTCCTCCTCTTCCTCTGTTCCTCCCATGTTTTTGAGGGCAGAAAGGTGGAGATTTAGCAGGGCATGTAGGGAGGAAGGACTGGAAAGTCAAAGAGAGATGCATACAAAACTGAGTGCAGAGCCCTTTCACAAAGCCCAGATTTCTGACACTAGCTCAGGGATCCTCTGCTCAGATCTAGCCCTCACTTCTCTGAGCTTGTAGCCCACATAAGAGGAACGAGGAGTATCCTACCTGGAGCAAAATGACTTAACCTCTCTACATGGAAAATTGTTTCTTAAAAATAATTTTAATAGCTATATAGTATCCTATTACATATAAAAGTAATCCCTTTATTGGTGGAACTTAATACTGGAAAATTTATCCACAATTTAAATAGCAATATGATAAGCATCCTTATAGGAGTTCCCTGATGGCTTAGCAGTAAAGAATCTGCCTGCCCATTAAGGAGATGCAGGTTTGATCCCTGGGTTGTGAATAATCCCTGCAGAAGAAAATGGCAACCCACTCCAGTCTTCCTGCTTGGGAAATCCCAGTCTTGCAGGTTGCAAAAAGAGTTGGACATGACTCTCAAACAACAGCCACAAAACATGCTTGCGCTTTTACCTTTGCCTATAACTCTGATCTTACCTTGAGATATATTTCTAGAATTACATAGTCTAAGACCCACGCAACTTTTCAAAGCATTTTCACAGATACCAGCATGTATGAGTCTCACTCATGCTTGTGTTCAGTCGTGTCCCACTCTTTGTGACCCTTTGGACTGTAGCCCGCCAGGCTCCTCTGTCCAGGGGGTTTTTCAGGCAAGAATACTGGAGGGGGTTGCCATTTCCTCCTCCAGTGGATCTTCCTGACCCAGGGATCAAACCCACATTTCCTGCCTTGCGAGTGGATTCCTTAGCACTGAGCCATCAGGGAAGCCCGTGAGTCTCACTAGAGAACTGTACCATGAACAGAACAGGCTTGATTTGGTGATAGTGGTATTTTGTTGTATTGATGATAAATACCTGGTATACAGTACTAGCATTTTTTAAAGGAACGTATTTGTGCAAATCAAGGCTCATCTCAGCTGGGAGGTTTGGTGAGAACAAACGGGAGCTCATAAAAGTGTTCACCTGAGCCCCTTCTCTGACTAATAAGGAGCACATTGCCCTCTCACAGTAAGGAGGACTGAGAAACATTAAGCTCCTCTTCCTCCTCTTCCTCTGTTCCTCCCATGTTTTTGAGGGCAGAAAGGTGGAGATTTAGCAGGGCATGTAGGGAGGAAGGACTGGAAAGTCAAAGAGAGATGCATACAAAACTGAGTGCAGAGCCCTTTCACAAAGCCCAGATTTCTGACACTAGCTCAGGGATCCTCTGCTCAGATCTAGCCCTCACTTCTCTGAGCTTGTAGCCCACATAAGAGGAACGAGGAGTATCCTACCTGGAGCAAAATGACTTAACCTCTCTCAGACAGGTTCTCCATCTGGAAAATGGAAACCTCACTATCACAGGGTGGTTGTGAAGATTTTATCAGTCCTGACATAATGCCAGGCACACAGGAGGCACATTATCAGTGCTGGCTTCCCCTTTCCTGCAGACTCTCCATATAAGCAATAAACCTCTTCAGGGCGGTCAGGCCCCAAATTCATTTTGGAATTGAAATAGCTTGTGTGTCCCCGGGCCAGGCTTTCTGTATTCTGCCAGCTGGCCCTCAGAATAGGGCTGGCTTCAACCTCTTGAGGTTGCCCCATTTCTCTGGGGCCCAGGACTGCTGCCTGAAGGCAGAGGCCTCTGGAGACTTTCGGTTGAGGCAGCCCTGGGTAGACCACACCCAAGGACATGACTGCCTCTGAATGAATTCCTCAGGGTCATATAATCACTAGGGGGGACCTCCAGAAGGCATTTAGATTAGCTTTTTTCCCTTTCCCCATGTCATAGCTGTGGAAACTGGGGCCCAGATTGGGTAAAAAGTGGGACTTGGTCAAGGACAGGTAGGTGTTGCTAGTGCCAAGACCTACCTGTCACCCTGCTCTGGGATAGCACCAGCTAGTGTTCAACCGAGTTCCTGCTCTGTTCCAGGCATGGCACCACACTGAAGAGACAGGCTGCCCCCACCAACCCCATGGTAACGTGAGAGGCCACGTAGCTCATACGAGGTCATAGGATTTGAACTCAGTACCACAGTACTAGCATTTTTAAAGGAACGATTTGTGCAAATCAAGGCTCATCTCAGCTGGGAGGTTTGGTGAGAACAAACGGGAGCTCATAAAAGTGTTCACCTGAGCCCCTTCTCTGACTAATAAGGAGCACATTGCCCTCTCACAGTAAGGAGGACTGAGAAACATTAAGCTCCTCTTCCTCCTCTTCCTCTGTTCCTCCCATGTTTTTGAGGGCAGAAAGGTGGAGATTTAGCAGGGCATGTAGGGAGGAAGGACTGGAAAGTCAAAGAGAGATGCATACAAAACTGAGTGCAGAGCCCTTTCACAAAGCCCAGATTTCTGACACTAGCTCAGGGATCCTCTGCTCAGATCTAGCCCTCACTTCTCTGAGCTTGTAGCCCACATAAGAGGAACGAGGAGTATCCTACCTGGAGCAAAATGACTTAACCTCTCTCAGACAGGTTCTCCATCTGGAAAATGGAAACCTCACTATCACAGGGTGGTTGTGAAGATTTTATCAGTCCTGACATAATGCCAGGCACACAGGAGGCACATTATCAGTGCTGGCTTCCCCTTTCCTGCAGACTCTCCATATAAGCAATAAACCTCTTCAGGGCGGTCAGGCCCCAAATTCATTTTTGGAATTCGAAATAGCTTCGGTGTGTCCCCCGGGCCAGGCTTTCTGTATTCTGCCAGCTGGCC
This sequence comes from Tragulus kanchil, assembly GCA_022376925.1. NCBI lineage: Eukaryota > Metazoa > Chordata > Mammalia > Artiodactyla > Tragulidae > Tragulus > Tragulus kanchil. The sequence continues at coordinate 217,424,427 of JAIOJX010000032.1, read as the reverse complement.
CTCAGAATAGGGCTGGCTTCAACCTCTTGAGGTTGCCCCATTTCTCTGGGGCCCAGGACTGCTGCCTGAAGGCAGAGGCCTCTGGAGACTTTCGGTTGAGGCAGCCCTGGGTAGACCACACCCAAGGACATGACTGCCTCTGAATGAATTCCTCAGGGTCATATAATCACTAGGGGGGACCTCCAGAAGGCATTTAGATTAGCTTTTTTCCCTTCCCTATGTCATAGCTGTGGAAACTGGGGCCCAGATTGGGTAAAAAGTGGGACTTGGTCAAGGACAGGTAGGTGTTGCTAGTGCCAAGACCTACCTGTCACCCTGCTCTGGGATAGCACCAGCTAGTGTTCAACCGAGTTCCTGCTCTGTTCCAGGCATGGCACCACACTGAAGAGACAGGCTGCCCCCACCAACCCCATGGTAACGTGAGAGGCCACGTAGCTCATACGAGGTCATAGGATTTGAACTCAGTACCACAGCTGAAGACGGGCCTTTCCCATCATGCCAAGCAGCCCCTGGAGTTGGCTCAGAAGGCACTCAGGAACTCTCAGACTAGAGGCAGAGGGCACCCTCACCCACAGACATACCCGTGTTGAAATCGCTGGGAGCCTCCCACCCCTGCTCCCCTGCAGCCCCTCCCCGACACACCTGTTGGAGGCCTTCTTGTTGGGCCCCTCCAGGTCGTGCTTGCGGCCCAGGAAGCCCTCCATCTGCACGCTGTGCCCGTGGTCCCGCTGGGCCGGCAGTGTCGTAGGCTCATCGCCCTCGCTCAGAGGCGTGTCCAGGACCTTAAAGAGGGTCTCTGTGGTGGGCCTCTCATCCGCGCCGGATTTCTCCTCCTGCCCGTCCTCGTGCGGCCCTGGCGGGGGTGGCGGCTGCAGGTCCTGAGGCCTCTCTTCTTCTCCCTGCTCCGGGGCACACGGGAGTAGCGCGCCTTGCTGGAGGCTCAGACCCTGGAGTGGCCGCTCTTGGCAGAACGGGGAGGTCAGCAGGCCTCCCCTGAGTCTGGTGCCTCTCTCCTGTGCCCCCCCCAGCCACCCTGGCCCTCTCCCAGCCTGCTGTGGGTGTTCACGTGGGCTGCTTCCCTAAACCCTCCCCCTCTCCAACCTAAACAGGTGCAAAAGGTCCTCAGAGTGAGCGGTAGGTGCTCTTCCAGGGCATTTCTGGTCCTGCTTGTTACCCGACTCCAAGCCCCCACCCTGTCTCCAGCTCTGCGCTCCAGCCCTAGCTGAGTTAGACATGGGCTCTGACAATATTTCAAAGTCAGATTTCAAATAAAGGGTTCTGCTGCTAAGATTGGAGAGAAAAACTTTTGTACAAGGATGTTGTATGAGAACTTGTCCGTTATCTCCCACTTGCGTCTAAAATCCCTTGTGCCCCAAGTCTCCAGGTTGTTGTTATTTAGTTGCTGAGTCTCGTCTGACTCTTTGTGCCCCAAGGGGGCCTTTCCAGGTTGGGTGGAAATGTCCCCGTTCCAGGCATGGCACCACACTGAAGAGACAGGCTGCCCCACCAACCCCATGGTACGTGAGAGGCCACGTAGCTCATACGAGGTCATAGGATTTGAACTCAGTACCACAGCTGAAGACGGGCCTTTCCCATCATGCCAAGCAGCCCCTGGAGTTGGCTCAGAAGGCACTCAGGAACTCTCAGACTAGAGGCAGAGGGCACCCTCACCCACAGACATACCCGTGTTGAAATCGCTGGGAGCCTCCCACCCCTGCTCCCCTGCAGCCCCTCCCCGACACACCTGTTGGAGGCCTTCTTGTTGGGCCCCTCCAGGTCGTGCTTGCGGCCCAGGAAGCCCTCCATCTGCACGCTGTGCCCGTGGTCCCGCTGGGCCGGCAGTGTCGTAGGCTCATCGCCCTCGCTCAGAGGCGTGTCCAGGACCTTAAAGAGGGTCTCTGTGGTGGGCCTCTCATCCGCGCCGGATTTCTCCTCCTGCCCGTCCTCGTGCGGCCCTGGCGGGGGTGGCGGCTGCAGGTCCTGAGGCCTCTCTTCTTCTCCCTGCTCCGGGGCACACGGGAGTAGCGCGCCTTGCTGGAGGCTCAGACCCTGGAGTGGCCGCTCTTGGCAGAACGGGGAGGTCAGCAGGCCTCCCCTGAGTCTGGTGCCTCTCTCCTGTGCCCCCCCCAGCCACCCTGGCCCTCTCCCAGCCTGCTGTGGGTGTTCACGTGGGCTGCTTCCCTAAACCCTCCCCCTCTCCAACCTAAACAGGTGCAAAAGGTCCTCAGAGTGAGCGGTAGGTGCTCTTCCAGGGCATTTCTGGTCCTGCTTGTTACCCGACTCCAAGCCCCCACCCTGTCTCCAGCTCGGCGCTCCAGCCCTAGCTGAGTTAGACATGGGCTCTGACAATATTTCAAAGTCAGATTTCAAATAAAGGGTTCTGCTGCTAAGATTGGAGAGAAAAACTTTTGTACAAGGATGTTGTATGAGAACTTGTCCGTTATCTCCCACTTGCGTCTAAAATCCCTTGTGCCCCAAGTCTCCAGGTTGTTGTTATTTAGTTGCTGAGTCTCGTCTGACTCTTTTGCAGCCCCATGGACTGTAGCCCACCAGGGTCCTCTGTCCACGGCGTTTCCCAGGCAAGAATACTGGAGTGGGTTGCCATTTCCTTCTCCAGGGAATTGTCCCAACCCAGGGATCCAACCCATGTCTCCTGCATGGGCAGGTAGGTTCTTTACCACTGAGTCGTCAGAGAAACCCAGACTCTCCCAAACCATGGGAGGACTAACTGGTCCTGCCCGCATCCTTTGGTGAGCTGCAAAGAAGTTTGTCCAGGACCCATCCTCAAGATGCTGAGTTAACTAGCTTGGAGTGGGGCCAACACATTGGTATGTCTTAATAAGCTTTTCATGCGCTTGAATGTGCTGCAGGAGGGGACAATCACCACCTCAGGGGGCAACGCTCCAGGGATAGGCTCCCTGCCCCTCCCCCTGCCCATGGAGGGCAGGATGCTCCCAGCCCCCACCCAAGCCAAGCGAGAGGCCTCCAGTGGAGCCATACGCTGAATGCCAGGTGCCCATGAGAAGGGGAAGCAGACTCTCATCCCCTGGCTTCGTACCTCCTCATGCAGAGTCTTGCTGACCTACGTTTTGTGCCACTGCATCAGGCGAGAGAACAGGACAAATGGGCAGCAAGGAGCAGCCCACCTCTGAGTGCAGGGCAAGAATGCTGGCTAGGACAAGAATAGCTGGGTCTCCCATGTGCTAATGAGCATCCAGGAGGGCAGCCTAGCGGGGGACATCCAGCCAGAACTCTGCCTCAAAGAGCTGATCACTGGAGCCTTGACAGCACCAGGTGAGAAGGTTCCGTGGGCCCCCAGCAGGCAGTCTCTGGGCAGCCTGAAGGATCAAGGCCATCGACGGCCCAGGAGAACAGACGCTGCACCATCCCAGGCAGTAAGGAGACAGTGCCCTCTTTTCTTCGCCCTGTCCCAACTGAAGATGGAGGCCCAGGAGAGCGCTGGGGAGGAGCCAGGAAAGGACAGCCCCTGGGCTCCCCACAGTAGGCCCTTTACACCTTGGATAAATCCAGACTAGAGCGATGGAGAATGAGAGGAGCTGGGCACCATTCTAGACATCGCACTGAGACTTCGAGCTGAAAGAGACTGGTTGAACTTGATATGTCCAATTACCGAGCCAGAGCTCTGGAGCGCATGCACCCAGAGCCGGTGCTCTGCGACAACAGAGGCCACTGCGATGGGAGGCCCACACGGGCCAAAGAACAAAGATGGATGAAAATAGATAAATGAAAGACCAAGAGAAGTAGTCCATCCCCCCTCCTCCCCAAAAGTGACCAAGGTCTGCCTGAGGTGGCAGTAAGAAATGGGAAGCAGAGGCTCAAAGGAGATGTTTGAGGCAGTGGTTACAAGAAAGGTAAAGCTGGTCAGGTTTCTATTTCATCGAATTAGGACTAGTTAATAAACAGTTACGCTGGGGCTCTCTAAGAGTCCATTTAAAGAAAAGACAATATGGCTGGAAAAGGTTGAAAACCACTACCCTAATCTAACACCTTCAATCTGTGAGACAGCCTGGGTTCAGAGAGGCTGAGCAACTTACCCAAGGTCACGCAGCTAATAGAAAACAGACAATTATCAGAATTGGGCAGGCCTGACTTTTTTTTTTTTATCACATCCTTGGGGTTCTCATCTTTTCTTGTCTGAGAGCCTCTCGAGTGTTGTGGCTGGGTCACACCCATCTTTATGTATCCTGTAGGATTTATTGAGTATTGACAATGAGCCAGAATTGGCCACAAGCATCTGGGGGCCCTTAAGGCCTTGTCTGGGTCATCCTCCAGCAGGGAGGAAGGGCAGGAGTGGCAGGGTTGAGTCTGGGTGTCTGGGTTCTGTGACCCAAACAGGTCAACCCTCTGACTCAGGAGGTAGTGAAGCCTTTTACCCCCTCTCCAGCTGGCCGAGTTCCTCCTCCTGGGCATGGGCCAGGCCCTCCGACAATGCCTTGGGGCCTCAGGGAAGAGACCTCCTGGCAGTTGCTGGGAGGAAAGCCCAGAAGACCCTCACAGCCATGCTCACCCCTCGCACTCAGCCTCTACCTTCCTAAGATTGGTTTTACTAGATGCCTCTGGTTGACATTTTCTTCCTGTAATTTCCTTTCCTGCTCCTTTCCTTTCAGGAACTCTCCTCTGAAAACATAGATTTTCCCCGGAGTGCCTCCCAACTTAGCCTCACCTTTCTTCTGTTTCCTCCTAATGGATGCCTGGTCCCCCTTCCTGGCAGAGGCAGCCAGGGGCCACGGGCAGTGTGATCAAACGTGAAGCGGCCAGGTCATGGGTGGGCTTTGGGAAAGGGAGGTTTTCCAAAGTATGCAAAAATCTCTTCTGTTCTCTTGACTGTTCAGGTGCTGACAATTTAAAACACACACCCTCTCCTCTCTACCCTCAAGGCCAAGGCCTGACAGGGAGGGAGCCAAGGAGGGTGGGAGGTGGAGGGCTCTGTCTGAAAGGCAGAGGCTCCTTTCAGACCCAGGGCTGGCAGGGCTTCTCTCCCTCCTGGGCGAGGGGAAGGGACACAGGTGTGGGCAAAAGGGTCCTCCTTTTATAGGCTCCCGGGGTGCATGTGTTTTGTGTCATCTTCTAAGAGAGCAGCAGAGGCCCTTCGGCTGCTTCAGGAACCATATAGATATAGATTCTCTGACAGACACTCTGCAGGCAGAGGGACTGGTGGACGGCGACACCGGGAGTGGGGGCCGGCTACTTGAGCGGCTAGAGAGGCAGTTTCTGCCCAAAAAGCTGAGACAATCGGCCTCCCTCTATCCTCCATGAAGCACAGCAGAAGGCCTGCTGCTCTGGCCCTCTGGTCCCCAGGAAGACACATAGATTACCCCGTGGGGTATCGCAGCCTAGACCCCTTGCCCAGAGATGCTGGGAGACATTGTAAAAAGGAGGATCCGGCTACTTGGGAGGAACTCTGGGTGTTAGGCTGGGGTGGCTGGCAAGTTTAGACCGTGGGTGGGAGTAAGAGCAGGAGGGAGTAGGGCCAGGACGGGACCAGGAATAAGCCTGGAGCTTCTCTTCTCGGGTCAGGGGACAGGTGGGTGGGGCACATCAGAGTTAGGTGTGTGCACTGGCCGCTGGGATCACAATACCAGAGGAGGGCAAGGCACAGGCAGCATCGGCTGCAGGAGTAGGAGAGGGGACATCAGGGTAGGAAAGGGCACAGACAGGAGAACCTTTTAGAACCTCACAGGATTGTCGTCAGACAAGGAGAGGCCTGAGTTCTTTTTTGGAACTCTCCTCTGAAAACATAGATTTTCCCGGAGTGCCTCCCAACTTAGCCTCACCTTTCTTCTGTTTCCTCCTAATGGATGCCTGGTCCCCTTCCTGGCAGAGGCAGCCAGGGCCACGGGCAGTGTGATCAAACGTGAAGCGGCCAGGTCATGGGTGGGCTTTGGGAAAGGGAGGTTTTCCAAAGTATGCAAAAATCTCTTCTGTTCTCTTGACTGTTCAGGTGCTGACAATTTAAAACACACACCCTCTCCTCTCTACCCTCAAGGCCAAGGCCTGACAGGGAGGGAGCCAAGGAGGGTGGGAGGTGGAGGGCTCTGTCTGAAAGGCAGAGGCTCCTTTCAGACCCAGGGCTGGCAGGGCTTCTCTCCCTCCTGGGCGAGGGGAAGGGACACAGGTGTGGGCAAAAGGGTCCTCCTTTTATAGGCTCCCGGGGTGCATGTGTTTTGTGTCATCTTCTAAGAGAGCAGCAGAGGCCCTTCGGCTGCTTCAGGAACCATATAGATATAGATTCTCTGACAGACACTCTGCAGGCAGAGGGACTGGTGGACGGCGACACCGGGAGTGGGGGCCGGCTACTTGAGCGGCTAGAGAGGCAGTTTCTGCCCAAAAAGCTGAGACAATCGGCCTCCCTCTATCCTCCATGAAGCACAGCAGAAGGCCTGCTGCTCTGGCCCTCTGGTCCCCAGGAAGACACATAGATTACCCCGTGGGGTATCGCAGCCTAGACCCCTTGCCCAGAGATGCTGGGAGACATTGTAAAAAGGAGGATCCGGCTACTTGGGAGGAACTCTGGGTGTTAGGCTGGGGTGGCTGGCAAGTTTAGACCGTGGGTGGGAGTAAGAGCAGGAGGGAGTAGGGCCAGGACGGGACCAGGAATAAGCCTGGAGCTTCTCTTCTCGGGGTCAGGGGACAGGTGGGTGGGGCACATCAGAGTTAGGTGTGTGCACTGGCCGCTGGGATCACAATACCAGAGGAGGGCAAGGCACAGGCAGCATCGGCTGCAGGAGTAGGAGAGGGGACATCAGGGTAGGAAAGGGCACAGACAGGAGAACCTTTTAGAACCTCACAGGATTGTCGTCAGACAAGGAGAGGCCTGAGTTCCTGATAGGCAGGGCATGGCCACCTCCGAGTCTTCGCAGAATCTGGTAAGCTTGACTTTTTAGGGTCCTGCCTTGCTGGGAAACTCCTTGGCTGGGGAAAAGCAGGCAGATGTCTCCTCCCCAGAGGAGGTTCAAGAATGTGGAGGGTACATATGGAATCTAGTAGGATGGTAATGTTAACACATGCAATGAAGTGATGGAAAAACAGACATGGAGGTGAGACATATGGACATTGCGCAGAATGAACAATGGGTGGGAGGTGTAAAGGAAGTAGCATGAAAACCTGAAAAAGGAGAAAAAAAATAAGAAAAAAATTCAAGTATACCCATTTTTGCATTTTTTAAGAAAAGAACTACTTTTAAGTTTTTTCCCTGTAATCACAGAAATATTTCCTCAGAATTAGCTAGCCTAGGCAATATTTTTTTTAAAATATACTCAACTTAAGCTACTTCAAGTTTATCCTTTATTAAAAGAGAACCAGAGAATGCAAAAAAAAAAGAATGTGAAGGGAGGCAGGGCAGGATGGGTACATCTCTTAACCAGATGAAGGTGTGGAAGGTGTAGTTCCATATCTAGCCAGCAGGTGGCACAAGGGGCCAGCACACAGACTAAGCCTCCAACCAGGGGGAGAAAAACAACCTGGGCTGTGACCACAGGGTCTCTGAGATGTTCTAGAAGATGCTTGGTGATCCCAGATACATGAACAAGCAAGGTAATGCAAATGAGCTTCTCTCAAAAGGAAATGCTGATGAGCAAGAACCGGGGCATGGGGATACACCCCACAGACTGTTCAACCTTAGCTGTGAGAGGGTCTTGCACACCTACCTTACAGCAAGGACTGAGCCTTGAGTGTATGTCTCCAGGGAGAGGCACTGCAGGAAGGTTGGTTTGCGAGGGTTTTGGCAATGGATTTTAGAACTCATATGGAGGAGATGTTTAAGAGATGAATGACGACAGTGAGGGATGGAGAAAAGAATGAAGGAAAATGAAGACGCTCGCCTCCTAGGTGTTCTACCTTCATTCTCCTTTCCCTTCCTCGCACCCTTTCTTTGAGACAAGTATCCCTACCCCTGTTCTACAGGTGAGGGAAACAGAGTCAGGGAGAATGAGTAATGGGCCCATGGTCACACAGCTATGGAGTGGAAAGTTGAGGATGCAATGGTCTGGTCCCAAACTCTGAGGTCTTCCCAATACATCGTACTGCAAGAGAGGGGATGGTGCTATCGCTTCAGAAAAAAGGGCCTATCTGACGACAAGTTCACGGTCTAAGGGGATGAATCTGGCTTATGGAAAACATGTGGCTGATTAGCTGAGGCAGCGTGACTGGGTCACAGCCAGGCCAGAAAGAGCCAGAAAAGGGGCTAGAAGCCGCACAAGACCTCTCGTTGAATGCCAAAGAGTCCCGAGAGATGACGGGGTAGTTGTTGGCCACTTCAGCTGAGAACTTCCCTCCCCCAGTGTCTGAGGTCTGGGCTCTCGTCCTCTGAGTGAGAAGGCTGTCGGCAGACAGGTTGGGAAGGCTGTTCAGCAGACAGGTGTTTGCAAGAGAATTGTTGAGAGCAGCTAGAGAGATGGGAACTGAGGGTGAGTGAGACAAATGCCTGTTTCAGAGCTGTTGTTCAGTGTGGAAAGAACTCAGACGAACTGAGGCTGGCCAGGTGGGGCGTCCTCTGGGTTGGTGGTCAATGGGAGGGGCTCTCGTGAGGAGTGGGAAGGGCAGCAGAGTGGCCCCGCCCTGTGCCCCAGGGCCGGCTGACTCTGAGATGACCTTGGAAACAGGGAAGATAAGGGAGGGGCACAGAGCACAAGGCCACCAGGTGAAGCAAGGGGGAGAGAAGGGTGTGTGCAGGGTCCCCTTGGACGGGGAACAGAAACCTGGTCCATGACCACCCGGGGGGAGAGGACAAGGCTTCCCCTGGGGGCTTCACCATTCCTACCAGCAGTGTGGACTCTTCAGGTCCCTGCCGTGGAGGCACTGGCAGCTGCTTGCTGCCTCGGTGACTCTGAGCCAGCCACTGACTGAAAAGAAGACACTTTCTCTCCCATCCGGATCTGACACCCAGCAGTCAAGCTGGCAGCTTCCAGCCCCATTTCTGAGATGTCTTCAGGGTTAACTGAGTCCCACTCTGAGCCTATCAGTATCTGAAATACTCTGAAAACATGACTGGTAGACAAAGTTAGGAGTTGCCTTTGAGCAGCAGGGCCGGGAAGATCACGCCCAACCACAGCACAGAGAGCTGGGCACACCCTGGACAGATGTCCAGAAAGAGCCTAGAGACAGTTTCTCCAGAGAGCCTGGAGTGCCAGGGCGTGGTGCCAGGCTGTAGGCAGACACAGCCCCGCCATGCTGATTCAGGCATCCTGGGGAGACAGACACACCCAGGTTGGTGGGAAAACTGACGTTCTTTCCAGGCTCGGTCTGCTCATTACAGACAAATACACCATTTGCTTTTGCTGCAAAATGCCTGAACCAGCAGCTCTGTTCAGCCTCGCTGAGGGGAGGGGAGAAAGGATGGGGAAAGCTTGCTTGGGCAAGAAGAAACACAGTTGCTGTGTCCACACCCACATCCCTTCCCTCTAAGGACGTCAGAGCCCGGCTTCTGGCCGCTGCTTAAAGTTCTAGGCTGCCTGCCAGGAGGCTTGGTGCTGGGGGGAGCTCCCAAGGGGGTGACAGCAGCTGGAGCCACTGGGCACTGGCTGAACAGTGACCCGCTGCAACTCAGTGCTCGCTCAGCCCCAGGGCACCATCCTCCATGGTCACAAGTGCTGGTCACTTGCCTGAAGCCACATCAACCTCTAAGACTCTGGAAGGGAGAGACAAGGGACTTGGCAGTCTGGACACGCCTATTTGTCCTGGATGAGATGCCCAGTCCTCCCTGGGGGAAGGCAACTGTAGGCCGTCTTGGAAAGTCATGGGAAGAGTGACGTCTGTGAGCTGTGCTTGGCTAAAAGAGTTTTTCCCGACAACCTGATGAAGGCCCGATAATGAAAGGCACCCAGGCAGCTGCTTTCTGGAGGCCCTGGCCCCAGAGTCCCTGCACCACAGAGGAATCTAGCCTTGAGGCTCAGAGGCAGACAGACAGGGCACGTCTGCCCCCAACAGTGAATCCCGAAGGCAGATTCTTTCTTGTAGCCGCAGCCCCTAGGAGCACCAACCCCTTTCAGGGTTCTCTCTCTCATCATCACAGCAGCCTCTCTCGGAGAGTTCCTAGAGCAGGCCCTGCTTCCCACTCGAGGCCAGGAAACAAGCACAGTGCAAAGAAGAGGTCCCCAGGGCTGTGGGTCCCCCAGCCTGGGTTGGCTCAGATCCTACGCAATACCAGTTCTTCTTCATTGATCAGCCTCAGCATCTCACCACAAAAGTTACACTGAGGATTCCAAGGCACCCAGAGCCAAGCAGACGACGATGCAGGGCCCCCAAGGAAAGACACATAAGGTAGAGGGGTGGGGGGGGAGGCTCAGCCCACGACCAGGTCCCACTCTGGTACCTGGGGCCACCTTCAGGGCCCTGGCCTTGGCAGGAGCAGAGGTCCAACCCTGTCTTCCTCTCCTCCCCAAGTGACAAAGGAAAACCCCTTAGCCTGCTGTGATCTCATCCCACCTCCAGCCTCACAGGAGCTGGCACCTGGCCACTGGGCCAGGTTCCTCAGAGCTGTGACCACCATAAAAAGTGGGGAAATCTGTCTCTCTCAACCCTCCCTTTATTTAGGTACGTTGTTCACATACAGAAACATTCTGGACTTTCTGTCATCCTAGAGAGCTTCATAAGGGCAAGGAGACCTAGGAGAATTAGAAAGTTTGTCTAAAATCTCTCATCAAGTTTCTACAATTAAGGACTAGAACCCAACATCCCGACTCCCACTCCAGGAATTTTGCCATTTTGAAAACTTGTTTTTCTTGGCCTCACACACTCTTTGCATACTTACCTGTAGAATGGATTTTTTTTTTAAAAAAATCAGAACATGCTCTAACATGCATGGCTAAGCTAAAAGGTGGTACTGAGAATGGACTGGACGATGATGATGTGCCTGAGGAACAGCCGAATGCGTGGAATGGTACTCCGGCCCCTGTCTGTGCGTTCGTGTGTGCGTACACCCAGGAAGGGAGGACCGGGCGAGGCTGGCAGGGTGCCCACGGCGTGCTGCGGCAGAGGCAGACAGACAGGGCACGTCTGCCCCCAACAGTGAATCCCGAAGGCAGATTCTTTCTTGTAGCCGCAGCCCCTAGGAGCACCAACCCCTTTCAGGGTTCTCTCTCTCATCATCACAGCAGCCTCTCTCGGAGAGTTCCTAGAGCAGGCCCTGCTTCCCACTCGAGGCCAGGAAACAAGCACAGTGCAAAGAAGAGGTCCCCAGGGCTGTGGGTCCCCCAGCCTGGGTTGGCTCAGATCCTACGCAATACCAGTTCTTCTTCATTGATCAGCCTCAGCATCTCACCACAAAAGTTACACTGAGGATTCCAAGGCACCCAGAGCCAAGCAGACGACGATGCAGGGCCCCCAAGGAAAGACACATAAGGTAGAGGGGTGGGGGGGGAGGCTCAGCCCACGACCAGGTCCCACTCTGGTACCTGGGGCCACCTTCAGGGCCCTGGCCTTGGCAGGAGCAGAGGTCCAACCCTGTCTTCCTCTCCTCCCCAAGTGACAAAGGAAAACCCCTTAGCCTGCTGTGATCTCATCCCACCTCCAGCCTCACAGGAGCTGGCACCTGGCCACTGGGCCAGGTTCCTCAGAGCTGTGACCACCATAAAAAGTGGGGAAATCTGTCTCTCTCAACCCTCCCTTTATTTAGGTACGTTGTTCACATACAGAAACATTCTGGACTTTCTGTCATCCTAGAGAGCTTCATAAGGGCAAGGAGACCTAGGAGAATTAGAAAGTTTGTCTAAAATCTCTCATCAAGTTTCTACAATTAAGGACTAGAACCCAACATCCCGACTCCCACTCCAGGAATTTTGCCATTTTTGAAAACTTGTTTTTTCTTGGCCTCACACACTCTTTGCATACTTACCTGTAGAATGGATTTTTTTTTTTAAAAAATCAGAACATGCTCTAACATGCATGGCTAAGCTAAAAGGTGGTACTGGGAATGGACTGGACGATGATGATGTGCCTGAGGAACAGCCGAATGCGTGGAATGGTACTCCGGCCCCTGTCTGTGCGTTCGTGTGTGTGCGTACACCCAGGAAGGGAGGACCGGGCGAGGCTGGCAGGGTGCCCACGGCGTGCTGCGCGGCAGGGCAGACAGGGGTCCAGGCGTCTGGTCCACTCCCCCAAGCAGGAAGCCGGCATGCACGAGTGATGGGGGTCACGGGAAGCCACAGTGCACCAACACCAGACCGCACACAGCACGGATCTATCCTACGGGGCACGGACGCCAGACCACAGACAGGGGACAGCAGGAGAGCCACCGGACCCAGGCCTTGTCCAGAGAAGGCTCCACAGACAGCCGACCTTCCTGGGAAAGGCCTGTGGTTTCTGGAAAGGTTTCCCAACCTGCGTGGCATGCATTCTCCACGCTTCTCGTATTAAAGCCCAAAGGGGTATCCCGCCCTCGCTTGGAGTTCCGTGGATCCTCATGAAAACTCAACAAAAGGCTCGGAACGCAGCAGCAGGAGGAACAGTTTGCCTGAGGCCTTGGGCCCGGTGTTCATTTGAGTCGCCATCTGGTCTCTTCCTGGTGCCTGGCACAGGTCACTTGCCCCGTACGGCGATGGGGCTGGCTCTCTGGGAAGGGTCTCGAGTGTGGGCTCACTCTCTCCTTCCAGAGACACTCAGGTCCAAGCAGGTTTTATTTCCCCCCAATCCAGCGACATCCAGGTGTGGGATGAAGGCGGCTCTGATGCACATGAAATTACATTTGCACAGACGGACACGACACGGACAACGGGCGGGTTGCTCAAGCCGTCACAAAGGGACCCGCAGACCCGGGACACCATGGCAGGCAGACACACAGGGACGCACGGCCGACACGCAGGTGGCAGAACGGCCCCAGCCCAGTGTCCGTAGTCCGTGCCAGCCCCCAGGGTTCTCTCTCCTTCCAGTGGGGCTGTCTCTTGGGGAGGGCCAGGGTAAAGTTCACCGGAGATCCCCACATGCGATGATGGGCTCTTCAGGGGGAACTCCTGGGAGAGATCCTCCAGCGGGAGCCCAGGAGTGCCCTCTGCTGGACACGAAGGGCTGGTGCAGCTCAGAAAGGGAGGCCTCAGGTATGCATGCGTGTGTGAGTGAGTGTGTATGTGTGTGTCTCAGAAGTGTGGGAAGGGCTGAAATCTAACTCTGACAGGGATTCTGCACAGGAAATGCATTTCTCTGGGCTTGATGCTATCCCAGACATTTCCACCAAGAACTCCGAAAGGTTCAGGCAAGCTCACCTGCAGAGGCGGTGGACACACAGCAGCAAAGCCATGCAAGGCACATGCTGGGCTCTTGCTTTCTTCCCAGTCAGCTGCTCCCAGGACATTTTCCTAAAATCTGGGGTGCAGCCTCCCAGACTTCCTGCATAGACTTCTTGGCTCCTTTCAGCTAATGGATCTCTGTCAGGCAAGGCCCTGAGGTCACTTCTCCAGGCCTCCAGCAGCAGGGATGTTAGGATATCCCCTCCTCCCCATCCTCCCGTTCCACAAGTCGGAGGCCTCTGATGCAGAAGCCCTGGGGCTCTCTTTCGCTCCTGAAGGGCCCCTCAGCGCTGTTCTTCCCTCAGAGCCAGCTCTGTCTCCAGCTCACTGACCTGCAACCATCAGGCCAGGAAGGTGCAAAGGTAGGGGCCTCTGTTTTGGAGGAAGGAGGCTGCTCAAGAATGAATGTACCCACTTCAGTGCCCTATATACCATGGTTGGGGCAGGAAGACCACATGGTTCATTTGTGTGTGTGTGTGTGTGTGCACGCGCGTGTGCAAGCGTGCAGTGGGTACTGAGCTAGGGGCGGTGTTAGGCGGAAACGGGGAAAAGGACAGTGTATCAAAAGGGACCATCCCTGCCTGTATAAACTGTTCCCCCTGATGGAGATGGGGATGTGTTTTATAATAAAATTTATTAGACCAGATCAAACCAGACTAAGAGAGTCACGTTCGTGGGCTGGCATGTCAGTTTCTTCTTGGCTGAGGGAAGGAAGGGAATTACTCTAGGAATTAAGAAAAGCTAAGTGAAGAAGGAAGGCTGGTGGAAGGAGCCCGGAGAGCAGGGGCAGCGTGTGCCCTTCCTGGCCTTCTGCCCTGGCTGAGCCTAGTTGGGACAAGGGGTCTCTGGCAGCAACGATTCCCAGGAGCTAGACAAACGGGACAGGGAACTGACCGGGGACGTTCTCTCAGTGGTGGCTCGGTGGGGACCTCGGGGAGCCTCCCCTGCCGTCTCGCCTTCCTCCTCTTGAGGCCTAGGGAAGACAGAGCCGTGCTTCAGAAACAAGCACCCCTAGGAGGCCGGAGCCCACCGCCAAGGCCTGGCTTTGCACCTCCTCCAGAGCGTGTGTGAGGGGGAGTGGGTGTATGTGTGTGTCTCAGAAGTGTGGGAAGGGCTGAAATCTAACTCTGACAGGGATTCTGCACAGGAAATGCATTTCTCTGGGCTTGATGCTATCCCAGACATTTCCACCAAGAACTCCGAAAGGTTCAGGCAAGCTCACCTGCAGAGGCGGTGGACACACAGCAGCAAAGCCATGCAAGGCACATGCTGGGCTCTTGCTTTCTTCCCAGTCAGCTGCTCCCAGGACATTTTCCTAAAATCTGGGGTGCAGCCTCCCAGACTTCCTGCATAGACTTCTTGGCTCCTTTCAGCTAATGGATCTCTGTCAGGCAAGGCCCTGAGGTCACTTCTCCAGGCCTCCAGCAGCAGGGATGTTAGGATATCCCCTCCTCCCCATCCTCCCGTTCCACAAGTCGGAGGCCTCTGATGCAGAAGCCCTGGGGCTCTCTTTCGCTCCTGAAGGGCCCCTCAGCGCTGTTCTTCCCTCAGAGCCAGCTCTGTCTCCAGCTCACTGACCTGCAACCATCAGGCCAGGAAGGTGCAAAGGTAGGGGCCTCTGTTTTGGAGGAAGGAGGCTGCTCAAGAATGAATGTACCCACTTCAGTGCCCTATATACCATGGTTGGGGCAGGAAGACCACATGGTTCATTTGTGTGTGTGTGTGTGTGTGTGCACGCGCGTGTGCAAGCGTGCAGTGGGTACTGAGCTAGGGGCGGTGTTAGGCGGAAACGGGGAAAAGGACAGTGTATCAAAAGGGACCATCCCTGCCTGTATAAACTGTTCCCCCTGATGGAGATGGGGATGTGTTTTATAATAAAATTTATTAGACCAGATCAAACCAGACTAAGAGAGTCACGTTCGTGGGCTGGCATGTCAGTTTCTTCTTGGCTGAGGGAAGGAAGGGAATTACTCTAGGAATTAAGAAAAGCTAAGTGAAGAAGGAAGGCTGGTGGAAGGAGCCCGGAGAGCAGGGGCAGCGTGTGCCCTTCCTGGCCTTCTGCCCTGGCTGAGCCTAGTTGGGACAAGGGGTCTCTGGCAGCAACGATTCCCAGGAGCTAGACAAACGGGACAGGGAACTGACCGGGGACGTTCTCTCAGTGGTGGCTCGGTGGGGACCTCGGGGAGCCTCCCCTGCCGTCTCGCCTTCCTCCTCTTGAGGCCTAGGGAAGACAGAGCCGTGCTTCAGAAACAAGCACCCCTAGGAGGCCGGAGCCCACCGCCAAGGCCTGGCTTTGCACCTCCTCCCCAGAGAACCCGAGCCGAGTCTGCGGCATGGAAGACGCTCAGTACTCCGCAAAGTGAAGGCAGATGCTTCACAAGAGGTGGGTCCAGCGAGGCTCGGGCCCCAGCACACGCGTTCAGCTGGTCGCCGGAGCAGAGGGGCAGAGGTGCCTCGGCCCTCCCCGCCTTCCTTCCCCCCACAAGGCTTCCAGGCCACTCAGGACTGGGGGAACCTAAAGTCTCCTCTCTGCCTTTGGGCCCCAGGTGCTCTGGATTTCTCCAGCTAGTGAGAGGTCTCAATGGACTGCCAAAACGTCAGGGGACCTGTTTTGATTAGAAGCACCGTCCACCCCCTTTGCTTCCCCCCCATCCTCGGCAGAGGGCTCCAGCCAAGACCTGCCCACACTCACCCGGTCTCCTCCTCGGGCCTCTCTGGGGTCTGGCGCTCTTTGAGCTCAAGCTATGGGAGGGAAAGACCGGGGCGGTCAGAGCAGCCACGAGGGGCAGAGCTGCTCTCAGATAGCCTTCCTCAAAAGAGGCTCCCTGGACCCAGCGCACCCAGTGTGTCCATTCTGCTTGCAGCCAGCCCCTCTTGTCTCTTGCCTTCACGAGGCAGCACTTCCTCCCTTGCCTGTTTCCTTCCCACTCCCCCACCTTGCTCAGCTTTTACACTGTCCACAGGTTCCCCATCATCCAAGAACTCTAGACTTCAGACGCTCCCAAGGCTGCCCACCCCGCTGGCCGCCCCGGGCTCACCGTGGTGGGCTTCTCTAGCGCCGCGAAGCGCTCTGCCCAGCTGGCCGTGGACTTCTCAAAAGCCTCATGCCTCCTGATGAGCTTCTCCACACTGTCCACCGTGTGTCCAAAGTCCCGGCTGGCCAGGTAGGGCTCCTGGGCGATCAGCCATGCTTCGGCCACAGAGGCATCCCGGGAGAACCGGCACACTTCCAGCACTGCCGCGACAGCGAGGCACGGGCTTTGTGAGCACCCAGGACCCTAGAGAGGGCCGCTCCCGGACAGACACGGGGCTGGCGGGCAGGCTGAGCCCACACAGGGGTCCCTGAACGGCGTGGCCACCCTGTTCGGTGGGGGCCTGCTGCCTGAGGTCACTCCATCCCCACGCTGGGCCCCTACGTCATCTCCACGGATAGTAATATTTTAAAAACACATTCGTCAGAACCAACTGTACTTTGAAAACAAAATGTCATTTTGCCGTCTCCCTTGAGAACCGTCCTCTGCCCTGAACGCTCTCTTCCCGGCCCTGGCTGTCTCCCTCACAGTCGTGCACAAGCAGCCATGGGAGAGTCCAGGTCCTTGTGCACCCCCCACCGAGTGGTGGGATCCCCTCACCCCTCTGGTCTCCAGCCACAGAGGAGAGCCCCTTCTGTGCCCACACGTTTCAGGTCAAACACCTCGGATGCCCTAGCGCTCTACCCTGACCCCTAGAGAAGCTGCAGCTCCGCAGGGACCCTCGCCCAGCAGGAGACGGCAGGGCAGAGGGTGGAGAGGCAGCAGTAGCCAACTGGTCAGAGACCATCTGCTGGGTCTTCTCTGTCTTCTCTGCCGGGTCTGTCTTCCCTGCTGGGGTGTTTAAAGCCCCTGGCCCCGAGTTCCGCTGATGAGCGTTACTGTGGGGGCTCTCCTCCTCCACCGTCTGGAGACATCACCCCTCCCTGCACCCCACCCCTCCCCGACTGCCCGGCTCCCAGGCTGCACTCACGCATTTTGAGCTGCTCCGAGCGGGCCTGCCACTTCTTGTCCATCTCCTTCCTCCTTGACTCCACCTGCTGCTGTTTCTCCCTGATCTGTGGGAAGGAAGGGAAGACAGCTCAGGCTTTAGTAATACTTCTCCCTGTCGGAGGTGGTGTGCGGACGGGCCCTGCTGGCCTTGGTCACACAGCCCTGGCTTTGAGTCTTGGCCCTGCCGGCTGTGCAGCCTTGGGTAAGATAATGAACCTCTCTGAGGTTAACATGTGCCTCACCCGGGAAGTAGGGTCACCAGCCCCAAAGCACACACGCATGAGAGGGTTTATGTGGGTTATGAGCCCACTCTCCCTTCAAAGCAGCCAGCTCCTTGAATGGGGGTTGTGGGGCTGTAATCCCCGGGCCTGTACACAGCCCTGATGCTCCCTGGATGAGACAAAGATGAGCAGCCAATGGCCCACAGGCTTCCTCCCAGGAAGCTGTCTGGCCCGGCGGGAGCGGAGGTGAGGCCGGGAGAGGGCCTGTCTCCACCCCGCCCACCTCGTCCGAGGCCTGGTGCTGCCGCTGCAGGAGGGACTCGCCGAGCTCCAGGCAGGCGGCGAAGTTCTTGCTCCGCGTCTCCATCTCCGCCCAGATGCCCTGGTGGTACTTCATGAGGAGCTCCACCGAGGAGACGTCCCTGGGGAGCAGGGACAGGACTTTGGTGAAAAGGAAAACTCTGGGTGACTCTGGCCCACCTGACACTGAGACCCAATCAGAGGGGACCCCCATCTGCCTGGGAGTCTGAGCCCCTCCCCTCCCCCCACCCCTCTCTCTCTCTCTGGAAGTTCTGTCAGCTGCCTGGCCCCACCCTTGTGTTCTCCCTTGGTGGTAATCAGGACATGGGCAGGCATCCAGCGACCACAAAAACAGCCCAGGGATGTTAAATTTGGGCAAGAAAGAGGAATGAAGTACGGATACGTGCTACATGGATGAAGCTTGAAAAGACGGTGGTCAGTGAGAGAAGCCAGTCACAGAGGCCCCCACGTTGTATGACTCCACTCATGTGAAAAGTCTACAACAGGCAACTTTAGACGCACAGAGCCGCTTAGAGGTTGCCAGGGGCTGCGAAGAGAGAGGAGTGGGCGTGATGACTGCTAAGGGCTACGGGTTTCTTTCTGAGGTGAAGAAAACATTCTAAACTTGTACCGAGGCGATGGTTGCACAACCGTGACTATGCCAAACAAACGCTGAATGGTACGGCATGTGAATTATAAGCTCAATCAAGATGCTAAATACAGCTTGGCCACCAGGGCAGGCATCCTAAAGGCAGAGGGACAGAGACAGGCACAAAGTGCGGAGAGAGTTCTGGTCCTGGCTGACGGCCCACACGCCTGCCGTCTCTCACGGGCAATGAGTTCCTTCCCTGAGTACCAGGGAAATGGTCCCCATAAGCCCGTGCTCGGGGAGAGTGACCACTTCTGGGCATGTCCGGCTTTGGATGTGTGAAGTGCTTATTTTCATCGACAGCCGCGGCCCCTGCCCCCACTGCAGGATCTGAACGACCGATGGGTTTCTTAGCACGTGCTGGTCCTCCCAGGAGCCGCTGAGTCACTCGGACTCTGCCCGGACCCAGCCTCTGGTGGCCCACGGGGACTCCTGTGCGCCCACAGAGTGCAGGACGCCCCGCAGCCAGACCCTCAGAGCAGTGCCCTGTCTGCCGGCCGCTGGGGCAAACAGGAGTGAGGACGCCGCCCTCACCTGGGCTTCTCCTGGGTCTCAATCTGCCGGTTGATGCTCTCCATCCAGGACAGGAGGTCTCGGGCCATGCTGAAGAAGCGGAATTTGTCTGCTGTGTCCACCAGCTGGGTGCGGCGCCCGGCGCAGGCGTCGAGCAGCGCCTGCCAGGCGGCGGACACCTCGTGCTCCTTGTTCTGGATGCTGTCTGCCTTCTCCCCAGCGTAGGCCATCTGCAGGCGGGTGGCCACGTCCTGGAACTGCTGTACCTGTGGTGCGGCAAAACTGGGCGTTGCTCCCCGGGCATGGGATGCGCGAGGGTGTCTCCCTCCCGAGGACAGTGCTGGAGGCAAGATCTTCAGTTCCCTGCTTCTGGATGCTGAAGCGGAGGCTCCCTGCTTGGGCACATCTGCTGACCCAAAGTGCCCCTTGGGCTCTGATGAGAGGGCTTGGGGGTGAGAGGGGCTCTGTGACCTTTGATGTACGATTGTAAGAGCAGGACAAGGCCCTGCTGACTCAAAGGACATGAGTCTGAGCAAACTCTGGGAGATGATGAAGGACAGGGAAGCCTGGCAGGCTATAATCCACGGGGTCACAAAGAGTTGGACACGACTGAGCTGCAACAATGGCCAGGCACTGCTCTAAACACTTTTTATTACTCTCTTTACAACCTCATCAAAGAGGTATTATTCCCATCCCTGTTTCTGAAATGAGGAAACCGAAACACAGAGAGGCTAATGACTGGTCTGAGGCCACCCACACTCGGAGAGGGCGTGGCTGGAGTTGCCGGGGTCCCCGGACCATTCTGCACGGTGCCATCCCTGGTGGGAGGCCAGCTCCAGGGCTGTGAAGCCTCACTCCCGAGACCTTGGCGGGGGTGTACCTGCCTCAAGGGCTCTGGCACCCTCAAGGCACCTCCAGCTGGATGACAAATGCCTAGGCCGCCCTCTTCTTGATGAGTCAGGAGCCCAAGCTGTTAATACTCCGGTGCTCTTTCCCAAAACCCCACTGGGTCAGTATTGCAAGTGAGTCCACCTCTCTCTGCTCCCCCAGGACCCCCAAAGAAGCTGAGCCCCCTCACCCTTTTCATCACAATGAGCTCTACAGAAACTTATGGGCCTAAAAGGTGCCTCAGGGGGCACCCCATGATGGGATGGGGAGTCTAGGCTGATCTTGGGCTCCCCTCCAGCTCTCCTATGGAAAGGCTGAATAACCCCATAGCTAAGGGTTTGGAGTCTATAGCCAAACCCTTTGGGATCTGAATCTTGGCTCTACTGTTTAGCTGCATGTTTCCAGGCAACTTAGTTCCCCTTCTATGCCTTGCTCTCCTCATCTAGAAAAGGCAGAAAACATGATTCTATTCCTCAGGTGTGGCTGAGGACTCCATGACCCTCTGTATTGCTTAGGACAGTAGCTGGTGTGACAAAAGTGCTACACGTGTGTTCAGTAACAATGTTGCAATACTCTGACAACCAGAAAAATTGCATTTTAAGGAATTTTGCAGTGGGTTTGGGGAAAGGTTCAGTTTAAAGTGAAAGCATTAGTTGTTCAGTTGTGTTCAACTCATGCCACCCCATGGACTGTAGCTTGCCAGGCTCCTGTGTCCATGGAACTCTCCAGGCGAGAATACTGGACTGGGTTGCCATTCCCTTCTCTAGAGGATCTTCCCGACCCAGGGATCACATCCACGTCTCCCACATTGCAGGTGGATTCTTTACCATCTGGGCCACCAGGGAACTAGTTCTAAAGCTAAAGAACATTTGGAAGCCTTAGCTCCCTGCCTTCTTGCCTGGAGTTGTTGCCTCTCTAAGGAGATATCTGTTCATTAAGTTTCCTCCCTAGAAGCCAGGAGAGGACCTGACACTGCAGGGTCCCAGGGCTGTTAGCCATGAAGAAGGCGTGGAGGGACAGCTGGGGCCCAGAAGCACCTGCTCGCCCAGCAGGTGGAGCTCCCTCTCAAAGGCTGTGTGCCGATGGAAGGACAGACCCCAGGGCTTCGTTTGGGGGGACAAATGCCTAGGCCGCCTCTTCTTGATGAGTCAGGAGCCCAAGCTGTTAATACTCCGGTGCTCTTTCCCAAAACCCCACTGGGTCAGTATTGCAAGTGAGTCCACCTCTCTGCTCCCCAGGACCCCCAAAGAAGCTGAGCCCCCTCACCCTTTTCATCACAATGAGCTCTACAGAAACTTATGGGCCTAAAAGGTGCCTCAGGGGGCACCCCATGATGGGATGGGGAGTCTAGGCTGATCTTGGGCTCCCTCCAGCTCTCCTATGGAAAGGCTGAATAACCCCATAGCTAAGGGTTTGGAGTCTATAGCCAAACCCTTTGGGATCTGAATCTTGGCTCTACTGTTTAGCTGCATGTTTCCAGGCAACTTAGTTCCCCTTCTATGCCTTGCTCTCCTCATCTAGAAAAGGCAGAAAACATGATTCTATTCCTCAGGTGTGGCTGAGGACTCCATGACCCTCTGTATTGCTTAGGACAGTAGCTGGTGTGACAAAAGTGCTACACGTGTGTTCAGTAACAATGTTGCAATACTCTGACAACCAGAAAAATTGCATTTTAAGGAATTTTGCAGTGGGTTTGGGGAAAGGTTCAGTTTAAAGTGAAAGCATTAGTTGTTCAGTTGTGTTCAACTCATGCCACCCCATGGACTGTAGCTTGCCAGGCTCCTGTGTCCATGGAACTCTCCAGGCGAGAATACTGGACTGGGTTGCCATTCCCTTCTCTAGAGGATTTTCCCCGACCCAGGGATCACATCCACGTCTCCCACATTGCAGGTGGATTCTTTACCATCTGGGCCACCAGGGAACTAGTTCTAAAGCTAAAGAACATTTGGAAGCCTTAGCTCCCTGCCTTCTTGCCTGGAGTTGTTGCCTCTCTAAGGAGATATCTGTTCATTAAGTTTCCTCCCTAGAAGCCAGGAGAGGACCTGACACTGCAGGGTCCCAGGGCTGTTAGCCATGAAGAAGGCGTGGAGGGACAGCTGGGGCCCAGAAGCACCTGCTCGCCCAGCAGGTGGAGCTCCCTCTCAAAGGCTGTGTGCACGCGATGGAAGGACTCGGCGGTGCTGGCGTCCAGGCCCACGTCCTCGGGCAGCTCGCGGTGCTTCTCGTCAATGAGAGCCAGGATCTCGGCACCGGTGTAGAAGTAGCGGTGCAGGTCGTACGAGGCGGCCAGCAGCTGCATGCGCGTGTCGATGAGCTCTAGCAGGTCCGCCCACATCTCGTTCACCCCGTCCTTCCACTCGGCGATGGTGGCTGCCTCTGCGTGACCCGCGTCAATGAGCCGCTCAATGATGGCGTTCGCATTGTTCACCCGCTCCTGCCCAATCGCCCCGGTCTCCCGGGCAAAGTCCCGGAAATTATCCCGGAGCCGCTAGACAAGGAATAGACAGAAACACGGTCATTGGTTATCAGGGCTCGGGATATGGTGACATCATCACAGGGACTCCCAGTGGCACCTGCCACTGCCAGGAGTCGGGCTCTCACACCCTCCCCAGGGGGCCCAAAGCTCCTGGATGGGGGCAGTTCACTCTCGGCAGGTGTGTGTGTGTATGTGGGGGCTGACAGCTTCTGGGTCTACTGCATCAGAGGAAAATAAAGCAAGCAGTGCCCATGGGTACTCACAGTCACACTGTCAAAGTCGTGCCCCATTTCCAGGGAGGAGGCCACACGTTCCTTCTCTGCGATCCACTGTTCTAGGTCATCCACCTCCCTCTTCAGCTGGAACAGGTGGTACATGTTCTCCAGCTTCCGCCTGCGCTCTTCTGCCATGTCCTTCACCCCTGCATACTGCTTGTCCACCTGCCCTGAAGTCTGATGATCTGTCTTCTTCTTGCAGGGTTGTTGCCTCTCTAAGGAGATACATCTGCCCCAGGTGGATTCTTTACCATCTGGGCCACCAGGAACTAGTTCTAAAGCTAAAGAACATTTGGAAGCCTTAGCTCCCTGCCTTCTTGCCTGGAGTTGTTGCCTCTCTAAGGAGATATCTGTTCATTAAGTTTCCTCTAGAAGCCAGGAGAGGACCTGACACTGCAGGGTCCCAGGGCTGTTAGCCATGAAGAAGGCGTGGAGGGACAGCTGG
The DNA here is from genome assembly GCA_022376925.1 of Tragulus kanchil. Lineage (NCBI taxonomy): Eukaryota > Metazoa > Chordata > Mammalia > Artiodactyla > Tragulidae > Tragulus > Tragulus kanchil. The sequence goes on along the minus strand of JAIOJX010000032.1, from coordinate 217,401,400 downwards.
GGCCCAGAAGCACCTGCTCGCCCAGCAGGTGGAGCTCCCTCTCAAAGGCTGTGTGCACGCGATGGAAGGACTCGGCGGTGCTGGCGTCCAGGCCCACGTCCTCGGGCAGCTCGCGGTGCTTCTCGTCAATGAGAGCCAGGATCTCGGCACCGGTGTAGAAGTAGCGGTGCAGGTCGTACGAGGCGGCCAGCAGCTGCATGCGCGTGTCGATGAGCTCTAGCAGGTCCGCCCACATCTCGTTCACCCCGTCCTTCCACTCGGCGATGGTGGCTGCCTCTGCGTGACCCGCGTCAATGAGCCGCTCAATGATGGCGTTCGCATTGTTCACCCGCTCCTGCCCAATCGCCCCGGTCTCCCGGGCAAAGTCCCGGAAATTATCCCGGAGCCGCTAGACAAGGAATAGACAGAAACACGGTCATTGGTTATCAGGGCTCGGGATATGGTGACATCATCACAGGGACTCCCAGTGGCACCTGCCACTGCCAGGAGTCGGGCTCTCACACCCTCCCCAGGGGGCCCAAAGCTCCTGGATGGGGGCAGTTCACTCTCGGCAGGTGTGTGTGTGTATGTGGGGGCTGACAGCTTCTGGGTCTACTGCATCAGAGGAAAATAAAGCAAGCAGTGCCCATGGGTACTCACAGTCACACTGTCAAAGTCGTGCCCCATTTCCAGGGAGGAGGCCACACGTTCCTTCTCTGCGATCCACTGTTCTAGGTCATCCACCTCCCTCTTCAGCTGGAACAGGTGGTACATGTTCTCCAGCTTCCGCCTGCGCTCTTCTGCCATGTCCTTCACCCCTGCATACTGCTTGTCCACCTGCCCCTGAAGTCTGATGATCTGTTCCCTGGGATTCAAAACAAGAAATCCCTCAAAGATGGTGGTGGAGAACCCAGGGCAGCCAGCTCCACGGAGCCTGCCTCCTCCTCTGCAGCCCTGAGGCCCAGATGGGTGGAGAGCACAGCTTCGAAGCAATGGCGATGATTTTTCACAGGGAAGAGTTGGGAGAGAAGGAACCATCACTTAGACCGGATGCTTCAGGGGATGATGACATGTGTCCCCTCCGAGGGGTGCCTCTCGCCCCTGCCCCTGACTCTGGGAAGCTCAAAGAGACGGGTGCAGATGGAGGCCTCTTCTGCTAATTTTCCCAGGAGGCGAGGGGGCAAGCAGTCTGAGCCTGGATCCACCAGCAGCAGACCCTGCTTGGCTCCTCAGGGAGGGACATGCCTCAGTCCCTGGGGCTCCCTGGGAGATGCTGAGGTGGCGGCTGTAGGTACAAGGACAGGCCAGGACTGGGGGTGGCCTGAGGTGCCTGACCCAGGGGGCTCCATCGATATAGCACCCACACAACTGAACAGCTTAGATGGTATATAAGGACTTGGCTGAGACACTGTGAGATCCTGACGTAGCTTCTAGACCGCAGAAGCAAAGCCAAGTTAGACTCTGCTGAAAGATGCAATAGACTCACTCTTCCAAAGACTGGAGCTCTCAGTTCAGCAAAGGGGTGTCTTTGCTGCTCCATTCCCTAGTCTCTTTGCAAACCAGGCCTCCCTCAGTCACCTTTGTTTAACGTCACACTAAAACCACGACACAGAAGGGAACTGGGCCAACCAGAAGTCCAGAAGGCAGTCTTCTGTAATCGGTAGTCTTGGGGAAAACGGTTTCCTTTTTTCCCCCTTGGACCTGAAGGAATCCTGCTTGGGGGAGCCCAGGACCTGGCCAGGTTGCCCCAGGAGGCACACGCACCCTTCGGGGTGGCCTTCAGACAGCAGGCCCTGGGCCCGGGTGGCCAGCTGCTTGATGTTCCTCCCGTACTCCTCCACCGCCCGCTGCTGCCGCAAGTGCCGCTTCAGCATCACGATGGCGCCCTCTTCATCCTGGGAGGGGGCAGACTCTCAGGGCAGGAGCACACCCAGCCCAGGCTACAGCCCAGCTCCTGGAGGCTCCCGAGACGGCGGAGCGCTGGACTCACGGGATAGCACAGGAGCACCGAGTGGCATCTCTTCTTGCTATTCCCGTGGCCCAGCAACACCTGCACCCTACCTTCCCTTCAACACCAGACCCAGGTCCAACCTCTCGCCCCATGAAAACGTCCGGCATCACCCCAGCTTTTAGAGGCACTCCCCTTACCTCACCTCTCACTCCCTCCCACTGCAGTGCATCTGCACTGAACCCAGGGTGCAAAAAACGTGAAGAACTCTTGGGTTACAGCAAATCGAACTGGCAAACAAGGCACCCGGCAGCAGTACACACACTACCCACTATGTTCTCAAGAGGAAGGGTGTCCTAAGGGCACTTGCACCCCCTCCCCTGCCCTCAGTCCTCACACGCCTGGCCTTCCAGGTGCCCCACTGACAGCCGGTCTCCCCCAGCTCTTCCTCTTGGCTGGTTCTGGCACCCGGCCCGAGCCGACCTGGGGGTTCTCGTCGGAGAAGACGTAGAACTCCTGCTCGCTGATCCAGGCCTCGGCCTCGCCCGCGTCCAGGTAGTACTGCTGTGCCTCGCTGGCCTCCCGCAGACGCTGCCACCGGCTGGCCGCCGCCTCCCGCAGCACGTCCCAGGAGCCCTGCAGGTGCCCCAGGCGCTCCTCCACGTCCTGGCAGTCGATCTCGGCCGCGGCCACCAGTTGCTGCGCTCGGTGCAACACGTCCTCCACTCGAGACGTGTGGCCCAGGATCTCGTTCTGCAGTGTCTGCAGCCAGAGGGGGGGGGACTCAGGGGCTGGTCTTCCCACCCTGCAGGGCAGCGCAGAGCAGCTCCCTGGCACCTCTCGCCCTGAACCACTCAGGGAAGTTTGAGCAGAGCAGGTGTGGCTGTAAAAACTGCCCGTGACCAAGTGCCCACTGCAGGGCTGGGCCCCCTACCTCACTCTCCTCTCACCCTCCTGGGAGCTTCTGAGATAAGCCCTGGGCCCCAGCACAGAACAGTTAGGTCACTGTGGGCAGCGAGTGGCAGGGTGAGATTTGAACACGGCTCTCTTGGATCCCAGAGTCGGTGCTCTTGACGGCTCCCTACTCTTCCTCTTTCAGCATAGCTTAATTTCTTAGCTGTGTGTAGTGGAGGAGAGGAAAATGACCCTAACATGGCCGTTTGAGATCTGATTTTAGCAATGTTTACTCCACATAAAACAAGTCAACAGGGCTTCCCCTGGTGGCCAAGTGGGTAAGGACACCGCCTTGCAGTGCAAGGGGCGCCAGTTCGAGCCCTGGCCTGGGAAGATCCCACGTGCTGCGGAGCGGCTGGACTGATGTGTCCAATCACCGAGCCGGAGCTCTGGAGCGCATGCGCCCAGAGCCGGCGCTCTGCAACGACAGACGCCACCGCGATGGGAGGCCCATAGGAGCCAAAGAACAAAGACAGATGAACATAGAGAAACGAAAGACCAATAGAAGTGGCCCGCCTGCTCCCCTCCCTCCCCAACCCAACCTCCGCCCCAAATAAATAAATCAATAAATCTAAAAAAAAAAAAAAAAAAAAAAAAACAAGTCAACAGTTGCTCCTTATTCAGAGTTTAGGATTTGATCTTGTTTTCCTTTGTCTCTATTTCTTAAATCTCTTGTGAGCTTTGTGTTATTTCCTGCTTGAACCTTCGGTCACCAAAATGGCATTTTCTTCCCACTCTGGTGATAGGCAAGAATCGTACACAAGGCCAGCGCTGTGACTGTCAGCACTGAAAATATATACAACTATCAACACTGTAAGTCACCTAACTTGCTGAAAGGCATCTTTACACCACATGCTCAGAATCTCGATTCAGACAATTTTCCATGGTGTCTGCAATTGTATTAAGACAACTCATGGTGTCAGCTTCCACGTGCTTGTTTATTTCCCCTGATATCTATGAACTCTCCAGATATCCTAAAAAGTATTTCTCTCTCTCCTTTGAAGCAGTTCCTTCCTTGGTTCCTACTCAGTGTGCTTACTTAGGACACCTTCTTCATTCACCTGACTTCATTCAACACATACTCATGAAATTATTTCCGATGTATCAGGCCCTGTTCTAGATTCTAGAGACAATATGGGAACAAGATAAACAAAAGCCCTGCCCTCATAAAGCTTACACTCTAGGAGAGGAAAGCCTAAACATGTAAATAAATCGACGAGCATGGATAACAGGTGCTACAAGGGTAGACACCAAGAGGATGAGGTCTGTCCTCCTGGGTGTGGTGGTGGCCCCTCTGGCTGGCCCTTCTGTGCAGGTAACATCTGTGTGAGACATGAATAAGAGAAAGAGACCCCCACAGAGATGCGGCGGATGAGTGTTACTGACATGGGGTGCAGAGCCAGTGCCAAGGAAGTCCCTGGAGCTGGAAGCAAGCCTGGACAGTCCAAGGGCCAGGCAAGCTAGACTACCGTGAGGGAGGGTGAACTCTGAGAGGCCAGGGCCAGGCCACGGCAGGCAGTGGCTCTTAACCCTGGCTGAGCATTGAATTACTGGGATAAACCAGTCACAGGCAGGGCCGTCCCACCCCCAGAGACCCTCATTAACTGATCTGAGAAGGCACCCAGGCATTCGTATGTCTAAAGGTTCCCTCAGTGACTCTGATGTGCAACCAGAGTTGAGAACCCTTCATGTGGCATCTTGCACATTCTGTTCGAGTAACAGTGATGGCCATTGGAGAGGTGGTTCTCAAAGTGGGGTTCTGGGCCAGCAACATTAGCATCACCTAAGATCTTAATAGAAGTGCAAATTATCAGGCTCTGCTCCCCGCGTTTGATGCTACCGTGGATCCAGGGGGGAGCCTGGTCAAGTATGTTTTAACAAGCCCTCTGGGTGAGTCTGATGCCACACTGTAAAAGTCACCTAACTTGCTGAAAGGCATCTTTACACCACATGCTCAGAATCTCGATTCAGACAATTTTCCATGGTGTCTGCAATTGTATTAAGACAACTCATGGTGTCAGCTTCCACGTGCTTGTTTATTTCCCCTGATATCTATGAACTCTCCAGATATCCTAAAAAGTATTTCTCTCTCTCCTTTGAAGCAGTTCCTTCCTTGGTTCCTACTCAGTGTGCTTACTTAGGACACCTTCTTCATTCACCTGACTTCATTCAACACATACTCATGAAATTATTTCCGATGTATCAGGCCCTGTTCTAGATTCTAGAGACAATATGGGAACAAGATAAACAAAAGCCCTGCCCTCATAAAGCTTACACTCTAGGAGAGGAAAGCCTAAACATGTAAATAAATAGACGAGCATGGATAACAGGTGCTACAAGGGTAGACACCAAGAGGATGAGGTCTGTCCTCCTGGGTGTGGTGGTGGCCCCTCTGGCTGGCCCTTCTGTGCAGGTAACATCTGTGTGAGACATGAATAAGAGAAAGAGACCCCCACAGAGATGCGGCGGATGAGTGTTACTGACATGGGGTGCAGAGCCAGTGCCAAGGAAGTCCCTGGAGCTGGAAGCAAGCCTGGACAGTCCAAGGGCCAGGCAAGCTAGACTACCGTGAGGGAGGGTGAACTCTGAGAGGCCAGGGCCAGGCCACGGCAGGCAGTGGCTCTTAACCCTGGCTGAGCATTGAATTACTGGGATAAACCAGTCACAGGCAGGGCCGTCCCACCCCCAGAGACCCTCATTAACTGATCTGAGAAGGCACCCAGGCATTCGTATGTCTAAAGGTTCCCTCAGTGACTCTGATGTGCAACCAGAGTTGAGAACCCTTCATGTGGCATCTTGCACATTCTGTTCGAGTAACAGTGATGGCCATTGGAGAGGTGGTTCTCAAAGTGGGGTTCTGGGCCAGCAACATTAGCATCACCTAAGATCTTAATAGAAGTGCAAATTATCAGGCTCTGCTCCCCGCGTTTGATGCTACCGTGGATCCAGGGGGGAGCCTGGTCAAGTATGTTTTAACAAGCCCTCTGGGTGAGTCTGATGCACACTGATCACTGCAATAGAAGGGATGATAAAATGGGATTTCAGCTTTAGTGAGGCTTGCCTAAAATAGTCTTTATTGGAGCAGCCACACTCACCCAAGAGATTATCTTTCTCTTCATGTTAAAGGAACCCCATCCATATGAGTCTGGCTCTTCTCTCGAAATAGCAATCTTCAGCCAAGGGAGGTGAAATCATTTGGCAGTCACCCTGACTGAGGCTCAAGTCTTGAGCATTGAAAGGACTAGCGTTGGCTCATTTTAGAGGAAGTTGAGGCCCCAAGGATACTGTCTTCTGCCCACCTTCTCCCCTTTAACTGGAGGCTGATGTGTTAGTGGGAACCCCTACCTCTACCACCTTCTTGTTCAGGTCCCTACGTGTTGTCATGATCTATGACATGATTGTGTCAGCTGGAAGCAGAGAGTTAGAGGGAGTTTTCAAGAAACCACTTCGAGTTGCTGGGTTCTGTGAAGGGATATTTGCTGCTGATATTTTGGAAGAAGGAAGCACTGTCTGCCATGGCCTCCCTTTCCCCAAGTGTGTTGCTGCAGTACCGACTGGCACTCTGAGATCCTCTGCTCTTCTCTAAATTCCCAGATTCTCCCTGATTGAGGCTGCCCCCACTTCCTGAGTGAGCCAGTCAGGCAAGAAGGAGTCTGCCCAAGAGCAGGGTATGGCCAGCCCCTGGTCAGACCACAAGCCCACGCCACGAGCCTCCCCAGAGCATGCAGGCTTCCCTTGCAGCCCTGACACAGAGGAAGAGCACCTGCTCACTTCCAGGATTCTGACCAAGGCCACAGAAGTCCCAGTCAGGCCTGAGACAACAGAATAGCCAATGGATGTTGGCGCCAGTGGCTCAGAGTGTAGGTTCAGTGGCTTTCTCATGGGGTTGAAGCCCCACAAATAGCTTCATGTGTCCAGAGAATAGAGGCCTACTTGCCCTGTGGAGGTCCCAGAGACAAAGCTTAGAAGAAGAGGGACAAGGCAGCGATAGAAAAGACATCAGGAGCTATGAGCCTCCTCTCAGGGAGACCACAGAATACAGAAGCTACAAAGCGCATGAAACCCAATGCCAGGGCTGCCAGGTCCTGTACTCACCTGTGCCCTGCTGGGTCTGAATGGCCCCAAATTCCAAAGCACCTGGGCCACCCATCCCCATTCACCTCCACCCTCTCGGTGGTCCCCCAGAACTCACTCTGCCATTACCAGAGCTGCTCCTTCTGCCATGAGAATACAAACCCAGACTGGGAACCCTGTCATTGTCAACAAGAACAGTAGCCTGTCATCTGCTGCTGGGATTCTGTGCAGTGAGGGCTGGGCCTTCCTCCCTGGGCGGGACAGAGGTAGGTGGGACTGACGAGGTGGCAGGACTCACCTGGTTCTTCTTCATGAACAGCTGCACGGTTTGCAGATTCGTGCCGTAGTCAGTCGACTGGACCAGAGGCAGCCTCTCCTCCACCCAGAGCTGAGGAGACCAGAGGGCGGGGGCAGCTGATGACAAGCACGGCCACTTTCCCCATCACTCACCACGGGCCAGGCAGAGCTCGGCCTACTGTGTCTCCCGGTGCCTCCCAACACCCCATCAGCGTTTTGTAAAACGGGGGCATTTTGAGCCTTTGAACTGAGCTTCCAGGTAACTTGCTCCTGTCACTTGAAAGAGGGGTGGCAACACAGTCAGATCTCGAGCCCAAGTCTTTCTGGGCCCCCAAGTCCATGAGCGAGTCACCATTCAAAGGGCACTGGCTCACTTTTATGTTTAATGTGATCATTACGACCAGCTCTGAGATGAGGTGGTGAGATGACCAGGCATCTGCTGCCAAGAATGGCCCTGGGCAGCAGCCAGCCACCCCGATGACGGTTGGGAAGGGGCACTGCTGCAGCCCACTCACCGCCTCATCCTCTAAGTCCCGGCTGATCTGCAGCTTGGCTCTGGATGATTCCAGCTGCTTCTTCCTCCTCCCCAAGGGCTCCAGAAGGTCCAGAAACCTCTTCTCGATACTCAAGTCTTCATCTCCAGCCTCCTCTCCCTGAGAGGACATCTGGGCGAACAGCACCTCCAGTTCCTCCTTCCTCACATTCACTTGGTCCTCCACACGCTGGGACATAAGAGGACGGTGTCTGCACCAGCCCTGACACCCGGCCAGTCCCTCGTCCTCCTCATCGTCCATACCCCACCCATCCTCAATGGCCTGGTTGAAGCTCAGCCTTCACAAGGGCGTCTCCTTGGGTTGCTCCCATCTCATCTTTTGCCCCTCTGAGCATCTGGGCTATACTTCTCTTGCATACGTTTGTTATCCCATCTTACCCTATCTTACCCACTGCAAAAGGTAGGAGCTGGGCAACAAACTGGGAGACATGATAAAAGCCAGTCCAGCTAAGGTACTTCCTTTTGGGTTGCAGACTCCCTCCACTGCAACACTCCCAGTCTGCAACCCGCTCACTTGCCTTCAGCTTAGCCAGCATCCTGTTGACGCTGGTCAGGTCCTTGCCCAGGTCGTCCGACCGCAGCTGGTCCTCCATGGCCCTGATCCACTTATTGAGGTCGGCGTGGGTCTGTGAGCGCAGGTCAGAGCTCCTGGCAGCTGAGAGGTGCTGGGCTGTCTCCTGCGTAGTGGCCTGAAGCTCGTCCCAGAGCTGGTGTAGGGCTTCCAGCTTCTGGGATACCAGGGCTGCAAACTGGGGCTTCTCCTCCATCAGCTCCTTTCCTTCCTGTGGTGGGGAATGAGAAGAGTTCACCCTCTTACCTTAGAGAGTGACCTTGGAGAGCTGCCTTGCTCCAGGTGGTTCCAAAGGGCTGGGGATGGGGGTGGTTGATGAGGCAATGGATCTACCTAGAATTCAGGGGAGACTCAGCTGGAGGTCTCTGTACCCTCAGAGTTATTGACAGTAGAAACTGAGGCACGTGGAGGTTGAGGAGTGCACCCTTAACCACTATGGACATGGCCTAGTGTGGCCCCCAGGCCTGCTCTTTCCAGTCAGCCAGTGCGAGAGGCAGAGGTACCTCCCTTTCTCTTTGCAGGTCTGGTTCCAGGCATATTGTGACCTGGGCCCCTGGGTGAGTTTGTTACAGAGAGGACCCCTGACATGAGGACAACTTCCTGGTGGTTCTGCCCATCTGAACAGTGATGGTCAGCAGTCTCTAGCCCACTCTGCTCGTCTCACATCCCCTGCTCCCAGGCAGGACAGCGGCGGCCCTGGCGAGGGCCCTGGTGAGGATGATGGACGGCAGACAGAGATGACTGCTGTCCTGCTCAGGCTCTGTGTCCTCAGTGTCCTCCATTCACAAGGCGTCTCCTTGGTTGCTCCCATCTCATCTTTTGCCCCTCTGAGCATCTGGGCTATACTTCTCTTGCATACGTTTGTTATCCCATCTTACCCTATCTTACCCACTGCATAAGGTAGGAGCTGGGCAACAAACTGGGAGACATGATAAAAGCCAGTCCAGCTAAGGTACTTCCTTTTGGGTTGCAGACTCCCTCCACTGCAACACTCCCAGTCTGCAACCCGCTCACTTGCCTTCAGCTTAGCCAGCATCCTGTTGACGCTGGTCAGGTCCTTGCCCAGGTCGTCCGACCGCAGCTGGTCCTCCATGGCCCTGATCCACTTATTGAGGTCGGCGTGGGTCTGTGAGCGCAGGTCAGAGCTCCTGGCAGCTGAGAGGTGCTGGGCTGTCTCCTGCGTAGTGGCCTGAAGCTCGTCCCAGAGCTGGTGTAGGGCTTCCAGCTTCTGGGATACCAGGGCTGCAAACTGGGGCTTCTCCTCCATCAGCTCCTTTCCTTCCTGTGGTGGGGAATGAGAAGAGTTCACCCTCTTACCTTAGAGAGTGACCTTGGAGAGCTGCCTTGCTCCAGGTGGTTCCAAAGGGCTGGGGATGGGGGTGGTTGATGAGGCAATGGATCTACCTAGAATTCAGGGGAGACTCAGCTGGAGGTCTCTGTACCCTCAGAGTTATTGACAGTAGAAACTGAGGCACGTGGAGGTTGAGGAGTGCACCCTTAACCACTATGGACATGGCCTAGTGTGGCCCCCAGGCCTGCTCTTTCCAGTCAGCCAGTGCGAGAGGCAGAGGTACCTCCCTTTCTCTTTGCAGGTCTGGTTCCAGGCATATTGTGACCTGGGCCCCTGGGTGAGTTTGTTACAGAGAGGACCCCTGACATGAGGACAACTTCCTGGTGGTTCTGCCCATCTGAACAGTGATGGTCAGCAGTCTCTAGCCCACTCTGCTCGTCTCACACATCCCCCTGCTCCCAGGCAGGACAGCGAGCGGCCCTGGCGAGGGGCCCTGGTGAGGATGATGGACGGCAGACAGAGATGACTGCTGTCCTGCTCAGGCTCTGTGTCCTCAGTGTCCTCCACGGTTCCTACACTCTGGTGACCCACTTTCTGAGCAGCCTAACAAGACTGGAGAATCAGGAGCTCTAAGCTTTAACTACTGCTTGAAGTTTTTCACGTTCAGGTTCTATGCCATCTGGCAAGCTTCGGGCTGGTGTCCATGCTCTGCATGCAGCCCCGTCCAGGGAAGCATCCCAGACCAGAGACCCCACCACTTGCTCTGCTCACCGCATCAATGCTCTCCAGCCACCTCTGCTGGGAAGCCAGCTCTGCCATGAATGCCTGGTGCTTTAGCCATTTGTTGTGAAGGTTTCGAGCTTCGTCAAAGGAGACATCCTGAGATGTCAGCAGCTTGTCATTGATCCAGAGAGTGAGCTGAGGGCAGAAAGAGTGGGTTACATGGTCCCTGAGTGTCCCCCTTTGTTCAGGGGCTCAGGGTTGGACTTGCTGCCCAGCTCTGGCTGCAGAAGAAGAAGGCCAAGAGGAGGAAGTATGAACACAGCAGAGAACTCCCTCTGACTCTGGATCCCTAACTCCCAGCACAGGAAACTTAACCTGCCTGGTCACAGGGCTGAAATACCAGCACTACTATGTCTTCCCCTCTAGAGTGTGTGCAGCACAACACCAGGGACATTTACACTTCTCTCCACATTTCTAGGAGTGAGGATAGGACCTGGCCTATTGCAGGAACTCAACACATGTCTACTGAATGGATGGGCAAACCCATCCTTTGACTGCAGGGTGAGAAAATATTATCTGAGGACAAAGTCAAGGGCAGACCCTGTAATGAACAACAAAGGAAGAACTGTTGAGTCTCCCATGTTTCTAACATGTCCTGGCACCATACCAAGCCTGGCCTGAACCAAGGGCAGAGGGAAGACAAAGTCATCTAAGTTGAGAGGAAAGGGGTATGAGGATGGAAGCAACACAGAGAGTCAGGGAAAGCCCCATTCCAAATGGAAGCATTGTTCACAGAGAGACCTAGGAACACAGGTTAAAGACCTTCCTGAACAGCTCACCCCAGGCTGAGCGGGGACCTTCTGAGTCAGCACTTCTCCAACCACAGGCTTGCTGAGCATGCTGCTGGTCTCTCATCCACTAAGTTTTGATTCACACGGGCCCAACCAGGGCTCAGAAGTCTGAATTTAATGAGAGCCAGGACCAGCTCCGTGATTTGCAGGGCCCAGTGCAAAATGGAAATATTCAAAGTTATTAAGAATTTCCAGATGGCAACAACAGAGCATGAAACCAAATGTGGGGCCCTTGTAAGCACAGGGCCCCATATGCATGCGCAACTTCTGTGATTTCAGTACAACCCTGACCAGGGCCATAGGGGATTCTAGTACAGAGAGTCCTCAGCCCACTTATTTTTGAGAAACCCTGCCCCAGAATTAACAAATTAAAAGATGTCTTTATATACTTGAAAAAAAAAAAAAAAAAAGCAAACTGAAACCAATTCAAGAGATTAGATCTGATAGAGTGAAGAACTACGGATGGAGGTTCGTAACACTACACAGGAGGTGGTGACCAAAACCATCCCCAAGAAAATACAACAAGCCAAAATAACTTCCCCCGTGGCTCAGCCAGTAAAGATGCTGCCTTGCAAAGCAGGAGACCCGGGTTCAATCCCTGAGCCAGGGAGATCCCTTGAAGAGTGGAATGGCAACCACTTCAGTATTCTTGCCTGGAGAATCCCATGGACAGAGGAGCCTACAACAGTCCATGGAATCACAGAGAGTCGGACATGACTGACCAACTAACTCTTTACAGATTTGAAAAAGAATATTTGTGAAACCAAAGATGCTAGAGGATGAAGGTTTTAAGCCGTCAAGTGGCCAGAGCTCCCCGCTCAAGGAATCCAGACTCCTGAGTTAGAAAGGACTTTCTGCCTCCAGGGCACCAGCTTCTAGAGGGAATCTTCTGCAAAGCGGCCAGCCTGGCTGCAGCCTCACCTCCTGGCAGTTCTGCAGGAAGTTCTGGAGCTCCAGGTTGTCTTTCAGGACCTCAGAGGCCTCCTGGGCCTTCTTGTCGTTCTTCCTGTGCCTGCAAGCAAAGCCGGAACCTCAGTCCCCAGGGTGTGGCAAACAGTAGGAATTAAAGACCTTCCTGAACAGCTCACCCCAGGCTGAGCGGGGACCTTCTGAGTCAGCACTTCTCCAACCACAGGCTTGCTGAGCATGCTGCTGGTCTCTCATCCACTAAGTTTTGATTCACACGGGCCCAACCAGGGCTCAGAAGTCTGAATTTAATGAGAGCCAGGACCAGCTCCGTGATTTGCAGGGCCCAGTGCAAAATGGAAATATTCAAAGTTATTAAGAATTTCCAGATGGCAACAACAGAGCATGAAACCAAATGTGGGGCCCTTGTAAGCACAGGGCCCCATATGCATGCGCAACTTCTGTGATTTCAGTACAACCCTGACCAGGGCCATAGGGGATTCTAGTACAGAGAGTCCTCAGCCCACTTATTTTTGAGAAACCCTGCCCCAGAATTAACAAATTAAAAGATGTCTTTATATACTTGAAAAAAAAAAAAAAAAAAGCAAACTGAAACCAATTCAAGAGATTAGATCTGATAGAGTGAAGAACTACGGATGGAGGTTCGTAACACTACACAGGAGGTGGTGACCAAAACCATCCCCAAGAAAATACAACAAGCCAAAATAACTTCCCCCGTGGCTCAGCCAGTAAAGATGCTGCCTTGCAAAGCAGGAGACCCGGGTTCAATCCCTGAGCCAGGGAGATCCCTTGAAGAGTGGAATGGCAACCACTTCAGTATTCTTGCCTGGAGAATCCCATGGACAGAGGAGCCTACAACAGTCCATGGAATCACAGAGAGTCGGACATGACTGACCAACTAACTCTTTACAGATTTGAAAAAGAATATTTGTGAAACCAAAGATGCTAGAGGATGAAGGTTTTAAGCCGTCAAGTGGCCAGAGCTCCCCGCTCAAGGAATCCAGACTCCTGAGTTAGAAAGGACTTTCTGCCTCCAGGGCACCAGCTTCTAGAGGGAATCTTCTGCAAAGCGGCCAGCCTGGCTGCAGCCTCACCTCCTGGCAGTTCTGCAGGAAGTTCTGGAGCTCCAGGTTGTCTTTCAGGACCTCAGAGGCCTCCTGGGCCTTCTTGTCGTTCTTCCTGTGCCTGCAAGCAAAGCCGGAACCTCAGTCCCCAGGGTGTGGCAAACAGCACCACCCCCCAACCTGGCTCAGGGCCCCTGGCCCCAGGGACACTAAGTACCTGTCTTCAATCAGCTGCACCTTCTCCTTGATCTTGTCTGAGTAGAGGTTCCCCTCAGCCACCAGCTTGTTTCCAGAGTCCACAGGACTCAAAACCTTATCTCGGTTGTTCTCCATAGACACTAAGAATTCCTCAAACTTCCGGATCCCAGCCTCTGCAGCTTCTAGGGAGTCTGGGGGCTCCAGGTGAGCCAGAGTGTATTCCTGTCGAGGCAAGTGTCCAGACACGGCATGAAGACAAGGGGAGGCAGTGGAGCGAGCACCTGCCAGGCAGGAGCACCACGCAGTCATGCACATTACAGCCTGCACGGTGCCCCCTGCCGCTGTGCAAGGAGGAAGTTCCCTCGGTATGTTCCCTGCTCTTGCTCAGGGCCATCTGATGAGCACGGTGCTTAACGCCACCCGGAAGAGTAGCCACCCAGGGAAAAATTCCCTTCTCTAGCCCTCTCACTGGCTCAAGAATTAGCCACGGTTTGAGACATGCAACTTGAAAAGGCACATAATTAGGAACCAAGAGAACTATCCCCCGAACTAGACAGACTCTAAGAAAAGCACAGTTTGGTCCCTGAGCCCTGCAGCACTTCAGCAGACTTGTAATCTACACACTCCCTCTCGTCCTGAGAGATGCCCCTGGCCCCCAGCCCTGGAGGCCTCTCCCCACCTGGTTGCTGAGGATGGCCTCGGCCTGCTTGGCATCTTTCTGGAACTCCTGGAAGCCGAGGCACTGGGTGAGGGCCTGGCCGCGGCTCTCCCACATTCGGCCCAGGGCATCCCAGCCCTTTTCTAGGCCGTCCAGCCGCTGGCTCAGGAGCAGGTACTCCGGATCCGTCTGGCCATGGGTCACCTTCTCCCCGGCCATCCTGACCTTCTGGTAGCTATCCTGGTGCCGGTCTATGTCATCCTTGATGGCTGCGTGCTGCTGCAGGAGCTGCTCAGCTTCCGGGAGGGACTCGGGCATGTCCTTGGAGGCCACATCCTTCTGGGATGTGGACAACCAGGCCTGGAAAGCATCCAGATCCTGCAGGAAGGCCTGCAGCTGGCTGGCTTCGCCCAGCGAGGCCTCTTGGCTCTTCAGGGCCTGCTTCAGGCCCTGCCACAGCTCCTCCACATATGCCTGCCGCTGGCCAATGTCGTGCTTCAGCTCAGGGTGCGACTCCATCAGCCGCTGGGACTCCCGCTCGAGTGTACCCATGCGGACCTGGATGGCGGCCACATCGCGCTCCAGACCCGACAACTTGCGTTGGATGGCAATGACGCCTGCCAGGTCCCGGCCCAAGTCCTTTGTGGACTCCACGACCTTCGTCTTGTCCACGATCCACTTGCCCGTCTCCTCGCAGTCCACGCAGTAGTTGTGCACCCGGAGGGCCGAGTCCACCGCTTCCCGTCGTTCAGACACCATGGTCTGGAACTTCTGCCACCTGCCGAGGGAGACAGGGGACACAAAGACGGCCTCTTCCTTACCTCATCCCACAGGGCGCCCCCTCCCCTCATAGACCCTGCACGCTGCAAAAAAAAAAAAAGTCATCTATTCAACAAACTGAGATGAGTCAGATTTGTTTACCCAGTGTGACCCAAGACACACAGAACTGCCAATCAGAGCTTTCCGTCAGCAGGAGGTGAGTGGTGATGTTATTCCAGCAATCAGTGAAGGGACGTGATGCTCTGTATGCAAGCTCCATATGTAGCAGAAATTCAGGCAAACATACAACTTCCCCAGATTTTTTGAAGTACAGGTATATCTCGTTTTACTGGGCTTAGCTTTACTGTATTTCACAGATATCATGGAGGTTTTTTTTTTTTTTTTGGCCACTTCAATTGGTCTTTCATTTATCTGTTTTCATCCATCTTTGTTTTTTGGCCTGTGTGGGCCTCCCATCGCATTGGCCTCTGTTGTCGCAGAGCACTGGCTCTGGGCACACGTGCTCCACAGCTCCTGCTCGGTAGTTGGACACATCGGTCCAGCCGCTCTGCGGCATGTGGGATTTTCCCAGGCCAGGGATCGAACTGGCGCCCCTTGCACCGCACTGGACCACCAGGGATGCCCCTATGGCGGAGTTTTTGTTTTCTTTTACAAATTGAAGACATGTAGCAATCCTTTGTTGAAATGTCTATTAGTGCCATTTTCGCAATGTTGGCTTACTTCATGTTTCTGTATCATAGTTTGGTAATTACTACAATATTTCAAACTCTCATTATTATACTTGTATGGTGATTTATGGGCAGTGATCTTTGATATTACCATTGTGAAAAGGTTATGACTCATTGAAGGCTCAGATGATTAGCAGTTTTTAGTGATGAAGTATTTTTAGATCAAGGTATGTACGTTGTTTTTCTAGGCATAATGCTGTTGCACACTTAATAGACTACAGTACCATGTAAACAAGTTTTACACACACTGGGAACTCTACAAATTTGTGTGACTCACTTTATTTTGATATTCACTTTACTGGAGTGGTCTGCAATGAAACCACATTATCTCTGACGTATACTTACACTGAAAATAATATGAAATGCCCCATTACTAATCATAAGAAAGCTTAATGACATAGGATCTCCGCTGCCCCAGAAGACCATACACATGTCTAAAACCATGTTATAAGTGCCAATGGCCCAAGGAAAGCCAGCATGGATGTCAAAGAAAAAAGTCCTGGGACCCCTCTGGTGGTCCAGTGGTTAAGATGCTATGCTTACATGGCAGGGGTCAGGGGTGTGATCCCCAGCTGGGGAATGAAGATCCCACATGCCACAGAGAGTGACCAAAAAGTAGGAGAAAAATTTAAAGAGAAAAAGATAAAAGAGCCCTAGTGAAGAGAAGGAAGAGGAAGTGGGAAGGAGAAGGTGCAATTGTAATTAAAACATCCTCTTAGTCTTGAATGAACCTTGGGAGTGTGCAAAGGTCAGGCAGATGTCCGGGGCTGGTCTGCAGCCCACAGTAAGTTCCTTTTAAAGAGCTGCTCAGTAGCCTGGCCCCAGAGCACCAGGGACAGCTTCCTGGGACCCGGGTTTACTCATCCTGCATCACGGCGACCTAGAAGCACATAAGAGTATGCTGAACATGCAGGCACTAATTGGGCTCATCTCTCTTGAACACCCACCAAGTATAAACATTATGTGGGCCTTTGGGAGGATGCAGTCATAGCCAGACTTTGCTCCATGGCATGTGCAAGTTAGAAAGAAATTAAGACAAACTCATCCCAAAATGACAGTATAAAGTATTACATATGTAGCACACAGCAGGCAGAGAGGACTAAGGGAGCTGTGAGGAGCAAAAGGGGTGATAATAGCATGTCTCGTGCTGGTCATTGGAGCTGTGAACACATGAACACATCTCCAGCACCTCCACTGCGGGGAGCTATTTAAGAATGGGGCTCTGAGTATCTCGCTCATCTTTGAAGCCCCTTCTCCCCGGCACCTAGGGATGGAGGTGGAGGGAGGAGACAGATGCACTCTAGAATGCATTGAGGGCATTCCTAGGGCAACGTCCGTCTCTGGTCTGGCGGTGAAAGACAGATCTGCAAAGCAATGGGAGGGAGCTGGAGAGGATCAGGAATTCTAAGAGAGAGAGAGAGGAGGAAGAGCCCAAAGAAAGGATGGGGAACTCCAGGAAAGAGAGGAGAAGAGACCAGATGTGAGGCCCCCAAACTCTGGGTAGTTCTATGCCTATTGTATGGATGCTGCTGAGGCTGGATATTAAGGAAAACGGGCTGAAGGCTCCCCCAGGGTGGTCTGAAACCACTCTAAAAGGACAGTGAGGTGCTCCAGGGCTGTGAGGCCTCCCCTTGCTCTGTCCAGAAGCCCCAGGAGAGCGGGCAGTGCCGTTGGGCAGGAG
This sequence comes from Tragulus kanchil, assembly GCA_022376925.1. Classification (NCBI taxonomy): domain Eukaryota; kingdom Metazoa; phylum Chordata; class Mammalia; order Artiodactyla; family Tragulidae; genus Tragulus; species Tragulus kanchil. Next base: position 217,384,123 of record JAIOJX010000032.1, on the reverse strand, counting down.
GCCCCATGGTGACCTGCCATGCTTTTACTGGTGTAGCTTCACTCCAGCCACCACGAGGGGGCTACGCAGGGGACAGGGTGAGGTTTGGGTCTAGTCTGCCTCCTAAACCCACCTTCTCCTTTACTGTACCATCTCCAAAAGACATTGATAGAGATGCTCCAGGCAGCATTGGCCCGGCCATGTCAGGAGTCCAGGTGTGGTCCTGGGCCAGGATTATTAAGATAACCTTGGTCAGCTAGAATGTGCATGGTGGGAGATAGTCACATACTTGATAAGGGCATGAATGACTCAGGTGTGCTGAGCCTGGCAGAAGACTTCTCAGGTCTTGCCCTTGAGCACTTGCCCACGGTGTTACGGCACCCAACAGCCACATCTGGGCCTTGTGCCAGGCACCGTTCTAGGCTCTGGGGATACAGTCATGAATGAAGCACAATGCTGCCATTCAAATAGGCAGAGATAAGTGTTTACTCCATCAAGTGGTGACAAGTACAGTGGAAAAAAAGGAAGTGGGAACTTCTTCCTTTGGTTAAGGCTCCCTGCTTGCAATTCAGGGGGCACTGGCTTAATCTTTGGTTGGGGGACTAGTGTCTCACATGCTGTGTGGTGTGATCAAAACCCTCAAATAAACTGCTTTTAAAAAATCCAATTCTGAAAAACAGAAGGGGAACTTATTTCCCTGGTGCTCTAGGGGTTAAGAATCTGCCTGCCAGTGCAGGAGACATAGGTTCAATCCCTGGTCCAGAGAGATACCACATGTTGCGTGGCAACTAAGCCCGTGAGTCACAACTACTAAGCCTGCAGGTGACAAATACTGAAGCCCACATGCCTAGAACCCATGCTGGAAACTGGGAAGGAGAGAAGCTTGTGCTGGCCTGAAAACAAGCACGATTTGGATCATATTGTCGGAGAGGGATGCACCCTATAGAGACAGTGGCTGCCACATGGAGGCGGGACCGTGGATGCAGGTGAAGGAGGACACTTGTCTTTAAAACTATCTGAAAAGCTATTGTGTGGAAGGAGACTTGGAGTAAGTTTTAATTATCTCTTAATGGGCAGAGCCGGAACTGACGTGAACAAATTTTAAGGAGGCACATTTTCACTCAGGATGAGATCAAACTTTCTAACCCAAAAGCACTGCCGTCGGGCTTCCCTGGTGGTCTAGTCTGCCTCCTAAACCCACCTTCTCCTTTACTGTACCATCTCCAAAAGACATTGATAGAGATGCTCCAGGCAGCATTGGCCCGGCCATGTCAGGAGTCCAGGTGTGGTCCTGGGCCAGGATTATTAAGATAACCTTGGTCAGCTAGAATGTGCATGGTGGGAGATAGTCACATACTTGATAAGGGCATGAATGACTCAGGTGTGCTGAGCCTGGCAGAAGACTTCTCAGGTCTTGCCCTTGAGCACTTGCCCACGGTGTTACGGCACCCAACAGCCACATCTGGGCCTTGTGCCAGGCACCGTTCTAGGCTCTGGGGATACAGTCATGAATGAAGCACAATGCTGCCATTCAAATAGGCAGAGATAAGTGTTTACTCCATCAAGTGGTGACAAGTACAGTGGAAAAAAAGGAAGTGGGAACTTCTTCCTTTGGTTAAGGCTCCCTGCTTGCAATTCAGGGGGCACTGGCTTAATCTTTGGTTGGGGGACTAGTGTCTCACATGCTGTGTGGTGTGATCAAAACCCTCAAATAAACTACTTCTAAAAATCCAATTCTGAAAACAGAAGGGAACTTATTTCCCTGGTGCTCTAGGGGTTAAGAATCTGCCTGCCAGTGCAGGAGACATAGGTTCAATCCCTGGTCCAGAGAGATACCACATGTTGCGTGGCAACTAAGCCCGTGAGTCACAACTACTAAGCCTGCAGGTGACAAATACTGAAGCCCACATGCCTAGAACCCATGCTGGAAACTGGGAAGGAGAGAAGCTTGTGCTGGCCTGAAAACAAGCACGATTTGGATCATATTGTCGGAGAGGGATGCACCCTATAGAGACAGTGGCTGCCACATGGAGGCGGGACCGTGGATGCAGGTGAAGGAGGACACTTGTCTTTAAAACTATCTGAAAAGCTATTGTGTGGAAGGAGACTTGGAGTAAGTTTTAATTATCTCTTAATGGGCAGAGCCGGAACTGACGTGAACAAATTTTAAGGAGGCACATTTTCACTCAGGATGAGATCAAACTTTCTAACCCAAAAGCACTGCCGTCGGGCTTCCCCTGGTGGTCCAGTGGGTAAGGACACCGCCGTGCAGTGCAAGGGGCGCCGGTTCGATCCCTGGCCTGGGAAGATCCCACGCACTGAGGAGCGGCTGGACCGATGTGTCCAATTATCGAGCCAGAGCTCTGGAGCGCATGCGCCCAGAGCCGGTTATCTGCGACGACAGTGGCCACCGCGATGGGAGGCCCACAGGAGCCAAAGAACAAAGACAGATGAAAATAGAGAGATGAAAGACCAATAGAAGTGGCCCGCCCTCTCCCCTCCCTCCCCAACCCGACCCCCGCCCAAAATAAATAAATAAATAAATCTTAAAAAAAAAAAAAAAAAAGCACTGCCATCAAGTGGGGTGGGCTATACAGGGAAGGGGCGAGCTCCCCCTGCCTGGAAACATTTGTGCAGGGTGCAGGCTGTCTGGGATATGTGGCCCAGGTAGCTTTCAAGTCTCAGATGTAATGGAAAACCATTGTACCTTTTCAGATGACTTTCAAGCCTCGGGTTTTCTCTGAGTACCTTGGCATGTCCGCTTAGGACGGTGCCTGGCTTAGGGGTCTGTAAGAGGGTTCTCTGACTGCGGCTCATCAAAGCAGTAGCTCTACTAGCTGACAAGTTCCTCCTGTCTGTTTCACACACACACACATCCCCGCCTACGCATTCCCATTCCCTCCACGCCTAAAGGAGAACAGGAGGCGTCCTCCTCCTCTGCATAAACCTCAGAGGACAGAGTACCCTCTTAGAGTACAGCCCCCTTCTGTGTGTGCTGAGACAATCTGGTGGCTCCCATATCAGGGGAGTCCCCGGTGCCCTGCCTCCTCTTAAGCCCCCTGCCCTGCTCCTTTTCTCTACAGCTCAGTCTTCTCTAACTCTTCCTCCCAGATTGCCTTGGGCAGAGCAGGGCTCAGGCACCAGTGTGGGGAAAGACCCGGGCCATGGAGAAGTGGTGAGCGTGGACGGCACTGCACCTGTAAAACCCAGGGGACCCACAGGAACACAGGTGTGTGCTCTGTCCTCATAGACCCTTAAGGAATTCAGAGCAATTACATCTGTACTGAAAGCAGCCCCTCTCCAAAGGCTCCTTAGGGCCTGTTCTTTTGTTCTGGCCATGAAGCATGCTCAAGGCTTCCTGCTGATTCTCCTCTACCTTCAAGCCAGTCTTGTTATCAGGGTTGCATTGGGGTACAAGCAGGAGCTTTCTTTTAGGGACAGTACTTAAGAGCTCTCAGAAAGCAATCTTCCCTGACTAAGAACGTCCTGGGAAACGCGGCAGGAGAACCACAAGGCCTGATTCTAACCCTGGATGCGCTCAGGGCGTTTCCTCCACCGCTCGGCACTCACAGCTCTGTGAACACGTCTCTCCCTCCCCGGGTTGGTCACCATCGGGGTCCCTCCTGCCTGCTGCTACCGCTCCAGTAGCAGAAGGAGATTATGGCAGACAAAGGCAGGAGCTCGGAGGGTGCAAACCTGGCATGCACAGCAGGCCCCCTTTTGCTAGCAGCCCTGCCCATACGCCACCTGGTGTTCAGCTGGTCCTGGCACCACCCAGGGGGTGGGTGAGATGTAATGGAAAACCATTGTTACCTTTTCAGATGACTTTCAAGCCTCGGGTTTTCTCTGAGTACCTTGGCATGTCCGCTTAGGACGGTGCCTGGCTTAGGGGTCTGTAAGAGGGTTCTCTGACTGCGGCTCATCAAAGCAGTAGCTCTACTAGCTGACAAGTTCCTCCTGTCTGTTTCACACACACACACATCCCCGCCTACGCATTCCCATTCCCTCCACGCCTAAAGGAGAACAGGAGGCGTCCTCCTCCTCTGCATAAACCTCAGAGGACAGAGTACCCTCTTAGAGTACAGCCCCCTTCTGTGTGTGCTGAGACAATCTGGTGGCTCCCATATCAGGGGAGTCCCCGGTGCCCTGCCTCCTCTTAAGCCCCCTGCCCTGCTCCTTTTCTCTACAGCTCAGTCTTCTCTAACTCTTCCTCCCAGATTGCCTTGGGCAGAGCAGGGCTCAGGCACCAGTGTGGGGAAAGACCCGGGCCATGGAGAAGTGGTGAGCGTGGACGGCACTGCACCTGTAAAACCCAGGGGACCCACAGGAACACAGGTGTGTGCTCTGTCCTCATAGACCCTTAAGGAATTCAGAGCAATTACATCTGTACTGAAAGCAGCCCCTCTCCAAAGGCTCCTTAGGGCCTGTTCTTTTGTTCTGGCCATGAAGCATGCTCAAGGCTTCCTGCTGATTCTCCTCTACCTTCAAGCCAGTCTTGTTATCAGGGTTGCATTGGGGTACAAGCAGGAGCTTTCTTTTAGGGACAGTACTTAAGAGCTCTCAGAAAGCAATCTTCCCTGACTAAGAACGTCCTGGGAAACGCGGCAGGAGAACCACAAGGCCTGATTCTAACCCTGGATGCGCTCAGGGCGTTTCCTCCACCGCTCGGCACTCACAGCTCTGTGAACACGTCTCTCCCTCCCCGGGTTGGTCACCATCGGGGTCCCTCCTGCCTGCTGCTACAGCTCCAGTAGCAGAAGGAGATTATGGCAGACAAAGGCAGGAGCTCGGAGGGTGCAAACCTGGCATGCACAGCAGGCATCTTGACTTCTGGGCCACCACCCAGGGGTGTGTCAGGTGCTGGAAAAGAAGCCCTCATCCCCAAGCCCTGCCCATACGCCACCTGGTGTTCAGCTGGTCCTGGCACTTCTTCACTTCCCCACTTCGCGGGTGGCTACTCTCTACCAGGCTGTTGGCAGCAAGGTTCACACCTTCAATCTGAGTCATCAGCGTCTTCATCTCCTGGTCCAGGATGTCAAACCTGAGGCAGACAGAGGAAATGAGGATTGGGAAGGCAGTGGGGGCCGGACTCCCCACTGAGAATTCCCAAGAGAATGGGCATCTCTTGCTTTCTCCTTTCACCTCCTTTCACTAAGTAAGAGGGTAGAACAGAGAAAGGAGTGTTAACACCCTCTTTTCTGGTTCATGGGTCCAGTTTCATGGTTTAGTATTTCCTGGGTCAGGCTAGGAGAGGGCTGGTTATTTACACAGGCCACTGGCTCAACAGAAATGGAGGGAAAAGGAAGTGTGGGCGTGTTGATGGCCACAAAGACCATCTGCCACCCCTCCTCTGGCCCAGCAGCTGCTCGTGGACCTCAATTTCACTGCCTCCATACCTGGACCTTAAGGACACCTCCCCATCAGGTGTTCTATTGCTGGGGATGAGACGGGGAAAACTGCTGAGGCTGTGGGCATCATGTGTTATCAAAGCTGCGCCCTCTGAAATAAGAGCCTGGGTCCCTCCAGCATCAGGGTGGGACCACTGGGCATGATTAAGGAGTGGCCTTTTCTTCTAGGCTCCTTGGATTCTGTACTCAGGATGCTGGGGGCAAGTCTTGCTATGCTGGAGTGCTGATGGAATTTGAACACTGGAAATGAGAATGGCCTTGGACTTTAAAGGGGCTCACTTTGGATAAAATCTTGTCAACCCTGGATGCGCTCAGGGCGTTTCCTCCACCGCTCGGCACTCACAGCTCTGTGAACACGTCTCTCCCGGGTTGGTCACCATCGGGGTCCCTCCTGCCTGCTGCTACAGCTCCAGTAGCAGAAGGAGATTATGGCAGACAAAGGCAGGAGCTCGGAGGGTGCAAACCTGGCATGCACAGCAGGCATCTTGACTTCTGGGCCACCACCCAGGGGTGTGTCAGGTGCTGGAAAAGAAGCCCTCATCCCCAAGCCCTGCCCATACGCCACCTGGTGTTCAGCTGGTCCTGGCACTTCTTCACTTCCCCACTTCGCGGGTGGCTACTCTCTACCAGGCTGTTGGCAGCAAGGTTCACACCTTCAATCTGAGTCATCAGCGTCTTCATCTCCTGGTCCAGGATGTCAAACCTGAGGCAGACAGAGGAAATGAGGATTGGGAAGGCAGTGGGGGCCGGACTCCCCACTGAGAATTCCCAAGAGAATGGGCATCTCTTGCTTTCTCCTTTCACCTCCTTTCACTAAGTAAGAGGGTAGAACAGAGAAAGGAGTGTTAACACCCTCTTTTCTGGTTCATGGGTCCAGTTTCATGGTTTAGTATTTCCTGGGTCAGGCTAGGAGAGGGCTGGTTATTTACACAGGCCACTGGCTCAACAGAAATGGAGGGAAAAGGAAGTGTGGGCGTGTTGATGGCCACAAAGACCATCTGCCACCCCTCCTCTGGCCCAGCAGCTGCTCGTGGACCTCAATTTCACTGCCTCCATACCTGGACCTTAAGGACACCTCCCCATCAGGTGTTCTATTGCTGGGGATGAGACGGGAAAGCTGCTGAGGCTGTGGGCATCATGTGTTATCAAAGCTGCGCCCTCTGAAATAAGAGCCTGGGTCCCTCCAGCATCAGGGTGGGACCACTGGGCATGATTAAGGAGTGGCCTTTTCTTCTAGGCTCCTTGGATTCTGTACTCAGGATGCTGGGGGCAAGTCTTGCTATGCTGGAGTGCTGATGGAATTTGAACACTGGAAATGAGAATGGCCTTGGACTGGTGATTTACAAACTGGTCTCTGTGGGCCCCGAGGGTTCACGTGGGTTATGGACTGCCACAGAAAGATAGCGCTTATGGGGTCCAGCCTCTCAACTCGCCCATAACCATGGTCACTCCATTTCCCGCTGTGTGATATCTCAGGGGTTCCATATACAATTCATTTGAACAAAGGCTGCCGTAACTGAAAAGTCATCGAGCACTTGGACTAGAAAGAGCCCCTTTGCTTTATTCTGAGGAAGAACCTGGGTATGAAGTACCCAAAGCCACAGAGCCAGATGTGAGCTGATGACTCCTGATGCCTGACCTCTGCGACAAGGCATCCTACGGCCGCAAAGAGACCCTTGCTGATCTGGAGGCTGTGTGGGCACTAGGAGGGCAGACTATACAGGGGATGGCGAGAGGGAAGGGCTGGCTCCGACCTGTGCTGCACGACCTCCAGGTCCTCCAGCGTGTCTGGGATCTCCATCTGGGCCAGCCACTTCCCCTTCTCGCCCATCCACAGCTCACAGGCATCCGTCTCCCCAAACACCGTGTACAGATCCAGGGCGTCCTGCAGCCTCTGCCGACGCAAGTCTGCTTGGGCCACCACCTGCTGGTAGAGATCCTGGAGGGCCTGCAGCCGGTTGGTCACATCTGGGGACTCCTGGAATGCTGGAGGGAAGTCCCGAGCCTGTTGTTCCAGATGCTCCATCGCCCCGCGGCTCTCCTCCAGCTCCTCCAGGAAGTCTTTGTGCTTCTTCCCCAGGGCCCGCGTGGCCCCCTCATCCTGTCCCACGTCTTCTCCCGAGAGCAGCCGGTGGGCATCCTGGAGCCAGGCCTTCAGATCATCCGCGTCGCCCTGGAACTGGAAGAAGGTCTCAGTGTCCTGGAGGTTCTTCTTGCAAAAGGCCCCGCCAGGTAACCTTCATCCGGGTCTCCATTGCCCTCTGAAATAAGAGCCTGGGTCCCTCCAGCATCAGGGTGGGACCACTGGGCATGATTAAGGAGTGGCCTTTTCTTCTAGGCTCCTTGGATTCTGTACTCAGGATGCTGGGGGCAAGTCTTGCTATGCTGGAGTGCTGATGGAATTTGAACACTGGAAATGAGAATGGCCTTGGACTGGTGATTTACAAACTGGTCTCTGTGGGCCCCGAGGGTTCACGTGGGTTATGGACTGCCACAGAAAGATAGCGCTTATGGGGTCCAGCCTCTCAACTCGCCCATAACCATGGTCACTCCATTTCCCGCTGTGTGATATCTCAGGGGTTCCATATACAATTCATTTGAACAAAGGCTGCCGTAACTGAAAAGTCATCGAGCACTTGGACTAGAAAGAGCCCCTTTGCTTTATTCTGAGGAAGAACCTGGGTATGAAGTACCCAAAGCCACAGAGCCAGATGTGAGCTGATGACTCCTGATGCCTGACCTCTGCGACAAGGCATCCTACGGCCGCAAAGAGACCCTTGCTGATCTGGAGGCTGTGTGGGCACTAGGAGGGCAGACTATACAGGGGATGGCGAGAGGGAAGGGCTGGCTCCGACCTGTGCTGCACGACCTCCAGGTCCTCCAGCGTGTCTGGGATCTCCATCTGGGCCAGCCACTTCCCCTTCTCGCCCATCCACAGCTCACAGGCATCCGTCTCCCCAAACACCGTGTACAGATCCAGGGCGTCCTGCAGCCTCTGCCGACGCAAGTCTGCTTGGGCCACCACCTGCTGGTAGAGATCCTGGAGGGCCTGCAGCCGGTTGGTCACATCTGGGGACTCCTGGAATGCTGGAGGGAAGTCCCGAGCCTGTTGTTCCAGATGCTCCATCGCCCCGCGGCTCTCCTCCAGCTCCTCCAGGAAGTCTTTGTGCTTCTTCCCCAGGGCCCGCGTGGCCCCCTCATCCTGTCCCACGTCTTCTCCCGAGAGCAGCCGGTGGGCATCCTGGAGCCAGGCCTTCAGATCATCCGCGTCGCCCTGGAACTGGAAGAAGGTCTCAGTGTCCTGGAGGTTCTTCTTGCAAAAGGCAGCCAGGTCCTTCAGCTCGTTCCACTGGTCGGACACCTTCTTGATCCGGGTCTCCATTCGATCATATCCAAACTGCTTGCGGGTCACCATGTCCTCAGCCTCCTGGAAGATCTGGTTCAGGTGGGTGTCCAGCCCACGCAGCTCATCCTCGAAGGCCTTGTGCTTGCGCTGCAGGATGAGCACGCTGGTCAGGTCCTTGCCATAGTCCAGGGAAGAATAAATCTGCTCCTTCTCCTTGATCCAGCGCTCAGCCTCATCCATCTCCCAGAAGAACTTACAGAGCCGCTTGGACTGCTCCAGCTGGGCCTTGCGCCCTGCTGCTGTGTTGCTCAGCTCCTCAAAGCACTGTTCCAGGTGGCTGACACGATCCCGGATGACCTGGGGTCGCAAGGCTGGTACCCTGGGTGGCATGGGAGGAGGAAGGACAAAAGGGATAAGGGCAAGCTTCATCTCTGGGCCAGCTTCAGATCAGGTGCCAGGCTAGAACCACACCACCTAGAACGTGCCGCCTCACAGGGGCTTTGGCAATGGATGCAGGGAGGGCCCCAGTTGCTCAGAAGACAGGCTTTTAATTAGTTTTTTATAATGAGTTCCCACTAAAACTTCAGGAATCAGTGGAATTAGTTCCCACTAAAACTTCAGGAATAAGGGAGGCTAAAAGTTGGATCAATTCTCAGTAGAAACGCACAATGTGAAATTATTTTTAAACAGACCCTGGCACAAATTTCAAGATGATTCTCCTGAGAGGCAGTAGGGGTCACCTATCTGAGACCAGAAGCTATAAACCTAAACTGTCTCTGCTGCAACCTAAACTAGCAGAGAAAAATGAAAGACGGAGGATGCCTTCTTGGGGCTTGCACATGTTTCTGAACATAGATGACCAAAGCAATTGCCTGCTCTCTGGAGAATTTCGCCTCCCTCAAACCTCTGTCTTGTATCACTTGTTGATTGAAGAGGCAGAATTCTACTAGCTGTCCCACGTCTTCTCCCGAGAGCAGCCGGTGGGCATCCTGGAGCCAGGCCTTCAGATCATCCGCGTCGCCCTGGAACTGGAAGAAGGTCTCAGTGTCCTGGAGGTTCTTCTTGCAAAGGCAGCCAGGTCCTTCAGCTCGTTCCACTGGTCGGACACCTTCTTGATCCGGGTCTCCATTCGATCATATCCAAACTGCTTGCGGGTCACCATGTCCTCAGCCTCCTGGAAGATCTGGTTCAGGTGGGTGTCCAGCCCACGCAGCTCATCCTCGAAGGCCTTGTGCTTGCGCTGCAGGATGAGCACGCTGGTCAGGTCCTTGCCATAGTCCAGGGAAGAATAAATCTGCTCCTTCTCCTTGATCCAGCGCTCAGCCTCATCCATCTCCCAGAAGAACTTACAGAGCCGCTTGGACTGCTCCAGCTGGGCCTTGCGCCCTGCTGCTGTGTTGCTCAGCTCCTCAAAGCACTGTTCCAGGTGGCTGACACGATCCCGGATGACCTGGGGGTCGCAAGGCTGGTACCCTGGGTGGCATGGGAGGAGGAAGGACAAAAGGGATAAGGGCAAGCTTCATCTCTGGGCCAGCTTCAGATCAGGTGCCAGGCTAGAACCACACCACCTAGAACGTGCCGCCTCACAGGGGCTTTGGCAATGGATGCAGGGAGGGCCCCAGTTGCTCAGAAGACAGGCTTTTAATTAGTTTTTTATAATGAGTTCCCACTAAAACTTCAGGAATCAGTGGAATTAGTTCCCACTAAAACTTCAGGAATAAGGGAGGCTAAAAGTTGGATCAATTCTCAGTAGAAACGCACAATGTGAAATTATTTTTAAACAGACCCTGGCACAAATTTCAAGATGATTCTCCTGAGAGGCAGTAGGGGTCACCTATCTGAGACCAGAAGCTATAAACCTAAACTGTCTCTGCTGCAACCTAAACTAGCAGAGAAAAATGAAAGACGGAGGATGCCTTCTTGGGGCTTGCACATGTTTCTGAACATAGATGACCAAAGCAATTGCCTGCTCTCTGGAGAATTTCGCTCTCCCTCAAACCTCTGTCTTGTATCACTTGTTGATTGAAGAGGCAGAATTCTACAGGTAGACTATCCAGCCTGGGGTGCTAGCATGCTGGGCCAGAAGCCTCAACAGTAAAACCTCAACCCACAGCCTCACCTGGCCCCTCGGTGAACTGCAGGGTGGCTGTGGTGATGGCCTTGACTTTGTCCCCTTGGATGGCGATGTCAGCCTCCATCAACTTGTGCTTCTGGAGCAAGTCCTCGACCTCCAACAAGTGCTTCCCGAACTCGGCAGACAAGAGGTGAGCCTGGCAGAGAGGAGAGACAGGGTCGAGGGAGCGAGGAGAGGCGACAAGACCAACACACTCGGAAAAGAACCCTCCTAAGGGAGTGTCCATGGCATGGGTCCCACGATGCCAAGATGCAGCTGGAAAACGGCTGCTGCTCAGTGGGAAAGAGGCTACTGAGGAGGAGTTCCCACTGGGGGTGCCCATCAGCAACACCCAGGAAGCATCTTTCAGGAGCTCAAGTCCAACACTCAGTCCCCCCGCATATGCCCCAGGTGTGGGGCCTGGGTATATGTATTTTTAGAAAGTTCCATGGGGAACTTCCCTCAAGGTCTGAAGATAATGACTTTACCCTCCAGTGCAGGGGGTATGGGTTTGATCCCTGGTCAGGGAGCTAAGATCCTACATGCCTCAGGCCAAAAAAAAAAACACCACATAAAACAAAAGCAATATTGTAACAAATTCAATAAAGACTGTAAAAATAGTTCACATCAAAAAAATCTTAAAAAAAAAAAAGAAAGCCCCATGGTCAGCCTGATGTGCATCCTCAGTTGAAAGCCACTGCACTAGAGGGAGAGGGAACTCAGAGTTCTTGCTGGCCTTGGATGCCAAGCAATATCAGATCATGATAACTCAGAGCCTGACTCTCCAGGCTCCCGAGCGCGGTTTGTCTCACCTAGGCCCTGCAGGGCCGACCATGCAGCCCAGGTTTCTTGATCACTGGGGATACACCAGAGCTGGCCTGGGGCAGAGTGAGCCAAGCTACTGAGAGGCAGATGCCACCTGTTGGTGTGCTCCCTTAGATTCTCTGCTCTGACTCAGGGACAGGGAACTGGGAGGCACCTATGAAAGCACATTCCCAACTGCAGGGTGTGAGCTGAAGCCCCAGGTAGACGGGGTTGGAGGTGGGGGTGCCAGCCCACCTTGATCTCGTCCATCCAGTCGATGCTGTGCAGCATGTCCTGGAAGAGCTTCTGCAAGGCCAGTGTCTGCTCCAGCCTATGGCGCCGGGCCCGCAGCAGCTCCTGCAGGTAGTCCCACAGGCGCAGGATGTTGTCTTTGCGGGCTGTGATGCGTTTCTGGTCGTGGTAATTCTCCTGCTCCAGCTCCTGGGCCAGGTACTCCAGGGCCCTCACCCGCTCCTCGTAGGCGGCCGTGTCTGTCTCAATGGCCTCATGCTTCTTCTTGGCGGCCTCCACAGCTGCCAGGTCGTACCCAAAGTTATCCTGTCCCTCGGGAAGGAAAACAAGCAGCGGGGTCAGGCTTCCCTTGGCTGGTCCCCAAATGCAAAGAAACTGGAGGTCCTTTGGAACAACTTCTGGATGAGAAAGTCCTTTCCCAAGAAGTTACTTCTGCCATTGTTTTCAGCCTATCTTATCAGAGCCGAGTTCCAAAGACAAGAGTCTCACAAGATCCTTTGGAAGAAGCTTGTGATTTTACACACTGGGCCATCCATGTGGGTAACACTGGGTGAACATCACTAACAGAATATCCCCAGCAGGCAGGTGCTCACCACCTTGCCTTGAATGGACCAGCCCCATTCTGGGCAGGAACGGGCTTCTCATCGGAAACCCTGCAGCTGCACAGAGAGGGCTTGCCCCGTGCTCTCGGGGCACATGCGCACTCTCCAGTGCTCTCAGGATGGTTGATTTCCCCTTTCTGGATGGAATTTAATCTGATGCCAAGCTCCTCATGGGAAGAGACAGATGCATTCATGGAAAAATCAGTCCCGGGGTCAATTTTTAGCTAGTGAAATGTGACAGAGGTCAGAGGCCAAGAGGCACATCTGACACACACCAGATACACTGCTTCCATCATGTCCCCGCAGGACCCCTGAAATGCTGGCTTGAACTCTAACTCTAGGTGACACTACTGGCTCATGTGAGACAACTTCTGGGGTCGTTGGATTGTGGGGCTCTTTCCTAAAATTAGACTTAATAGGGCACATTCCCTGGAGGTCCAGTGGATAAGACAATATGCTTCCAATGCAGGGGGCCCAGGTTCGATCCCCAGTACGGGAACAAAGATCCCACATGCCGCAACTAAGTCCATGCATTGCAACAAAGACCCAGCATAGCCAAAAAAGGAAAAAAAAAACAAACGAGACTTGATCGACGTGGGAGAGCTCCTTGTCAGACATCAATCCTGATCCGCCCAGTCACAGGGAGCAGGGCTGTGAGGCCTGTGGAGAGGCGTATCCTGCCACGGCCCACCCCTGCCTGCAGCCCCAAGTGCTCTCCCATTACCTGGGCCACGAGGCGCTGGTTTTCATTGAGCCACGTCTCTCTCATGGCAGCTTTTCTGTCAAAGCGCCGGGCCAGCTGCTCCAGCTTCTCTTGCCGGATTAGCTCTTCCCTCAGAACCAGCTCCCGCTGGTACTCGGCCTCCTCCAGGCTTTCCCAGGCCTGCACGGGGGGGCAGAGGACAGCTCTTGGGGTCCCATCCCAACTCTTTCACCAGTACTGAGTGATTTGAAGAATCTAGGCAGAGCCTCGATTAAAGCTCAGTAACAGCCTTCCAGATTTCCCATCTGAGCCAACTGAAGATCCAGGGAGTACTGCTCATGACCTCCTCGTTTCCTCTTCCCCTAAATTGGCCTCAGACTCTCGGTCTCATATCGTGTTATTGCCTCTGGATGTGCTCATTCCTATTAGTGAAATGGCCACCACCGTTCCACTGGAATTTCCGGGTGGTGTTAGGCCTCCAAACCTCTGAAATGTCCTAAGGCATTTCCCTTCCATTAAAAGTAGTTGATATTCCCCCAAACCTCTCCAGGTTCTATAGAGTATAGGCTCTAAAAGAACTCAGGGCATCTGAAGAGCCGAGTGGGTAAAGTCTGACTTCTCAGGGCTGGGCTCCGATCGCACCCTCAGTACCCAGCTGTGCCACTAATACCACAGAGAGTGGCCTGGCTTAGCCCTGTCCAGGGACCATTCCTTGTGCCCTCCTTAGGAGAATCTCACTCAATCCAACTTTGGTTTAAAGCTGGAACTGTGTAGCAACTCGTTGGATTGTGGGGCTCTTTCCTAAAATTAGACTTAATAGGGCACATTCCCTGGAGGTCCAGTGGATAAGACAATATGCTTCCAATGCAGGGGGCCCAGGTTCGATCCCCAGTACGGGAACAAAGATCCCACATGCCGCAACTAAGTCCATGCATTGCAACAAAGACCCAGCATAGCCAAAAAAGGAAAAAAAAAAACAAACGAGACTTGATCGACGTGGAGAGCTCCTTGTCAGACATCAATCCTGATCCGCCCAGTCACAGGGAGCAGGGCTGTGAGGCCTGTGGAGAGGCGTATCCTGCCACGGCCCACCCCTGCCTGCAGCCCCAAGTGCTCTCCCATTACCTGGGCCACGAGGCGCTGGTTTTCATTGAGCCACGTCTCTCTCATGGCAGCTTTTCTGTCAAAGCGCCGGGCCAGCTGCTCCAGCTTCTCTTGCCGGATTAGCTCTTCCCTCAGAACCAGCTCCCGCTGGTACTCGGCCTCCTCCAGGCTTTCCCAGGCCTGCACGGGGGGGCAGAGGACAGCTCTTGGGGTCCCATCCCAACTCTTTCACCAGTACTGAGTGATTTGAAGAATCTAGGCAGAGCCTCGATTAAAGCTCAGTAACAGCCTTCCAGATTTCCCATCTGAGCCAACTGAAGATCCAGGGAGTACTGCTCATGACCTCCTCGTTTCCTCTTCCCCTAAATTGGCCTCAGACTCTCGGTCTCATATCGTGTTATTGCCTCTGGATGTGCTCATTCCTATTAGTGAAATGGCCACCACCGTTCCACTGGAATTTCCGGGTGGTGTTAGGCCTCCAAACCTCTGAAATGTCCTAAGGCATTTCCCTTCCATTAAAAGTAGTTGATATTCCCCCAAACCTCTCCAGGTTCTATAGAGTATAGGCTCTAAAAGAACTCAGGGCATCTGAAGAGCCGAGTGGGTAAAGTCTGACTTCTCAGGGCTGGGCTCCGATCGCACCCTCAGTACCCAGCTGTGCCACTAATACCACAGAGAGTGGCCTGGCTTAGCCCTGTCCAGGGACCATTCCTTGTGCCCTCCTTAGGAGAATCTCACTCAATCCACTGTAAACCTTTTGGGTCCCCATTCTCACAGCAGCTTTGAGCTGGAACTGTGTAGCAACTGCCTCTTTCTCTTTTTCAATTTTTTAAATTGCAATATAGCTGACTCAATTTTGTATTAGTTTCAGGTGCATAACATAGTGATTCAATACTTTTATAGATTACACTCTATATAAAGGGTTATCATAAAATATGGGCTATATTCCTTATGCAGCATATTAAATCCTTGTATTTTATTTATTTGATACCTAGTAGTTTGTACCTCTTTATCCCTGTCTCCCATCTTGCCCTTCCCCACTCCTGAACGGGATGTTGAATGGATGGATTCATTCCTCTCAGAGCCTAGACCTCTCAGGGTCAGGCTCAGACAGCACTCTCAATAGCCAGCTGTATTATTAAGAATACCACAGAGAGTGGCTTGACCTAACCGTTTCCAGGAACCACTCCCTGTGCCTCTATTAGGAGGTGAATCAACCCACTGGCGACGTGAAATGGAAAATGACGCTATACCCGGTTGATGTCAGACACCAGTTTCCCATCGTGGGGGGTGTACACTTTCTGATTGTTGGCTCTCATCCGGGACTGGATGGTAAAAAGGAGGACTTCCAGATTCCCCTTCTCCTGAAACCTGTCGAGAAAACAGAGGTTGGGTGATGAGGGTTATGATTCTCACAGCCAGTTTTTTTTTTTTTTAAAGTAAACATGAAACCCTGGCATCCTGGAGCTTGGATAGTAAAACATAATTCTCTTTAAAAAGTAACACAACAGGGCTTCTCTGGTGGTCCATTGGGTAAAGAGTCCGCCTTGCAGTGCAGGGGGTGGCAGTTCGATCCCTGGTCTTGGAAGACTCCACATGCTGCAAGAGCAGCTGGACCTGTGTGTCCAATTATGAGTCAGTGCTCTAGAGCACATGTGCCCAGAGCCAGTGCTCTGCAGTGAGAGAGGCCACCGCAATGGGAGACCCACACAGGCCAAAGAACAAAGATGGATGAAAATAAATAAATGAAAGACCGATAAAAGTGGCCAAAATCAAAAAAAAAAAAAGTAACACAACATGGTAAATCAACTATATACTTAAAAAAAATTTTCAAAAGTAAAAAAGTAGAGAGGATATAGGCGTTTTTACCTGTTACAAAATCAATCTCTTGTACTCACAAACTGAGACCTATTAGGGGTTAAGTCTCTGCAACATAAATCAAAGAAAGCACAAGTACTGCAGCGTTCGCTTATCATTTGCTTCCACGGGAGAATGGCTAACTGGAGGGTTCTGGTAATTCCTAGAGGTATCAAGTTTTATCAATCAATGCAAAGAAATTCTTCCCTGTTCCACAAAGGCTAAAGGTTCCTGACTAGCTCTTGACTCATTTTTTAATGGAGTGAGTCAATAAAGCCTCTGAAGCAGCATTATCCATGTAAGAACACATTGCATCAAAAGCAGTTTTCACCTGAGCACTAATGAGTCGGCTCTCCTGACAACCATCCAGAAGTCCAGATGCTGCTGAGGGAGGGGGAGGAAAGGCTGGGCTCCAGGAGGGTCTCAGAGGTAGGGGATGAGCTCTGACGGCAGGATGAACGGCTGGAACCCAGTGTTCAGACAAGCTCCAGGTAACTGAGTACTTCCCCATTTCTGCACGTAGCCAAGTCTCTACCCACTTCTCCCTACTCCATGTGGCAGTCTCAGATCAGCTAGGAAGCAAGGTCCCCAGGCCAGCCCAAGGCCAGCCCATCTTCCTCCTGCTCACAGGCACGTCATGGAGGCTTTGGCCTCGAGCTATGCATGGTCTACTACTCTGTGTGCAGTGCCTGGTAGACTCAGAGCGGGGTGTCTACCTGGACTGGATTTAGGACTTTAAATGTCAGTTAGTGTCAGGCCAAAAATTATGTACGTGTTTATAGTACATTCTAGATGCTGTATCTGGCCTTTCCCTACTTGCAAGTCATAAATGAATGAGCAGAGAAGGCACAAGGCAGAGGTACCACCAGTGAACTAGAAATCTGTTTCAGGGGTGTGCTAGAATGCTGTGTGTGTGTGTGTGTGTGTGTGGAGCTGGACAAGCTGAGGGCGGGTGAGCTAGAATGCCGTGTGTGTGTGTGTGTGTGTGTGTGTGTTCACGCACATAGCGTATTTTCATGCGCCTATGTGCACGCAGGCCCTGCACACACTGCAGCGGAGTACAGGCCCCAAGAGGCAGGCTAAGTGCTCTGCTGACAGATGAACAGTGACAGACGGAGAGAAGAAGACTGTGCTTGATGATCAACAAGGCCTTGTGTGGTGAGCTCTGGGGCTGTGGAAGCAGAGGCCACGGCCAGAGAACAAAGCCGCAGCTTGGAGCACAGGAGAGAGGAAGTTTCCAGGACACATTCTTTGAAGATACTCTGAAGCCTAAGATTTCACTCCTCTTCCCTCTTCAGGGACCTGAGAAAGTACTTCCTTTGGCTATGAGTCAATGCCCATTTCCTGTAGGCTGACGGCTTGGGAGCAGGGAGACAAGACCAGATAGGCAGGAAGGTGATAGATGGGCAGCTCTCTCATCTCCAGGATATACCTGCCAGGTCCCTTCTCCAAGGTCTCCCACCTTCTGGAGGTGGTTTCCAAGCAGTTGATGCCTCCCCTCCCCCAAGTGCCCGGGCCCTTACTTGGGCGGCTTCTCCACAGTGCGGTAGGTGCTGAAAGCCTGCAGCTGCTGCTGGACGCCGGTCAGGGAGTTGGCGAATTTGCGACTGTTCAGGACAGTGATAGTCTGCTCGATCCAGGTGAGCAGGTCCGAAGCCAGCCCGCTGTACTTCTCAATCATCTTCTCGGTCTCAATGGCGTGGTCGATTACCTAGGGAATCACCTTGTGATTCATTCTCATGAGAGGGGCGAGGACATCAGTGAGGCTGCCAACGGGACCCAGAATCAAGAGGGTCCTCCTCCTTGCAAGCCCTGGAGTGTTTATGTTGGGTTTGTCCCCCAAACCTATGACTGCTGCTGAGCAGAGGGCTGGACTGGGAGTGTGGGAGGGAGCTGGCTGTGTTTGGGATCAGGAGCAGCTCATCCTGTAAAAGACTGAAAAGTTCACTGTGCCAGGACAATAGCCACCAGTGGGGCCAAAGTCCTTTTTATTTAAAAATGTGTGTTAAGGATGGAGGTCATTGGAAAAGACCCAGATTCTGGGTAAGACTGAGGGCATGAGGAGAAGGAGACAACAGAGGAGAGATGGTTGGACCGCATCATCGACCCAATGGATAGGAGTTTGAGCAAGCTCCAGGAGATGCTGAAGGGCAAGGGAGACCTGGCGTGCTGCAGGGGGCCACAGAGTTGGACGCAACTAAGTGAGTGAACAACAGGATCAAAGGCTTCCCGGCACTGTCTTTGCTCAAGAGCAGTGCACAGTGGTGAACGAAAAACAGTTCCTGCCTGGGAGGATCTAAGGACCCAGGACAAGGGTCTATGCAGTGGGGTGGCTCTCAGGTAGGATCCAAGAGATCAGAAACCACAACAGACTAACAAGCAAAAGTCCATTTTGTTCCTGTGGGAACGCTCATGAGACATGAGTCAGCAGGTGGATCGATCCATGTCGCATGAAGGTGGGCTAGGGGCTATGACCTCCTTCAGGACAGACCATCAACCTGCATTAGAATCCAGCTTGGGAGCTATTAACGTAGCAATGCTTGGTTTCAGAGGAGGTTGGTTGGGGTACACCCTTCCCTACGGCTAGGGTCCAGACACAAAGTTCTTAGGAGAGAAAGAGGGCGTCACAGTCAAGGCCTGCAGATGGTGAGCAGGGACACGGTGACACTGGTGACATCACAGCTCCATACCTTGCCGACACGCTTGCCCTCCACCGCCAGCACCTTCATCTTGGAGAAGTAGTGGTAAAAGGCCACCACGTAAGTAATGATGGATTTCTCATCAGGGTTCTCTGTGAAGACATCTGCAAGGGAAAAGGGTGGGCTCTCAGGGCCATTTGGAAGCTGGAAATGTCAGGCTTGAGGGGCTCATCTTCCTGTTTTCAGCATGAAGTTCAACTCCAGGTACCAAGTAATGGAGAGAATGGAAGAGGAATGGGGTTGTGGTTTTAACCAGAGGATGGAATCGATATCAGGAATACAAAGTGAGGAAGATGGAAAAGGCAAGAAAGACTACAGTGGCCCCCATGAGGCAGGGGAGGTGTCAGGAGCCCGCTGGGTGATGAAAAGCAGGCGAGTGGAGCCCTGGCGGGTCACCATGCCCAGGATGGAGGTCATTGGAAAAGACCCAGATTCAAGACT
The DNA here is from genome assembly GCA_022376925.1 of Tragulus kanchil. Taxonomy (NCBI): domain Eukaryota; kingdom Metazoa; phylum Chordata; class Mammalia; order Artiodactyla; family Tragulidae; genus Tragulus; species Tragulus kanchil. The sequence continues at coordinate 217,364,815 of JAIOJX010000032.1, read as the reverse complement.
GAGGGCATGAGGAGAAGGAGACAACAGAGGAGAGATGGTTGGACCGCATCATCGACCCAATGGATAGGAGTTTGAGCAAGCTCCAGGAGATGCTGAAGGGCAAGGGAGACCTGGCGTGCTGCAGGGGGCCACAGAGTTGGACGCAACTAAGTGAGTGAACAACAGGATCAAAGGCTTCCCGGCACTGTCTTTGCTCAAGAGCAGTGCACAGTGGTGAACGAAAAACAGTTCCTGCCTGGGAGGATCTAAGGACCCAGGACAAGGGTCTATGCAGTGGGGTGGCTCTCAGGTAGGATCCAAGAGATCAGAAACCACAACAGACTAACAAGCAAAAGTCCATTTTGTTCCTGTGGGAACGCTCATGAGACATGAGTCAGCAGGTGGATCGATCCATGTCGCATGAAGGTGGGCTAGGGGCTATGACCTCCTTCAGGACAGACCATCAACCTGCATTAGAATCCAGCTTGGGAGCTATTAACGTAGCAATGCTTGGTTTCAGAGGAGGTTGGTTGGGGTACACCCTTCCCTACGGCTAGGGTCCAGACACAAAGTTCTTAGGAGAGAAAGAGGGCGTCACAGTCAAGGCCTGCAGATGGTGAGCAGGGACACGGTGACACTGGTGACATCACAGCTCCATACCTTGCCGACACGCTTGCCCTCCACCGCCAGCACCTTCATCTTGGAGAAGTAGTGGTAAAAGGCCACCACGTAAGTAATGATGGATTTCTCATCAGGGTTCTCTGTGAAGACATCTGCAAGGGAAAAGGGTGGGCTCTCAGGGCCATTTGGAAGCTGGAAATGTCAGGCTTGAGGGGCTCATCTTCCTGTTTTCAGCATGAAGTTCAACTCCAGGTACCAAGTAATGGAGAGAATGGAAGAGGAATGGGGTTGTGGTTTTAACCAGAGGATGGAATCGATATCAGGAATACAAAGTGAGGAAGATGGAAAAGGCAAGAAAGACTACAGTGGCCCCCATGAGGCAGGGGAGGTGTCAGGAGCCCGCTGGGTGATGAAAAGCAGGCAGAGTGGAGCCCTGGCGGGTCACCATGCCCATGCTGTGCCCTCAGCTTGCCCAGCCCGCTGCATGCCTCCGGGCGCCCTGCCCATCTGGTGGGTGCCAGTTCACCTTCGGGATCAAGGAGCGGGATGATCCCTAGCTGACGTTCGGCCACGTCAAACGCGTGCTCCAGGTTGTGTCGTGCGTTGGAGTCCTTCAGCTTATCAAAGTCGATCAGGTCAGGCCTGGGGACGAAGCCAGTGTGTTAGAGAGCAAGAATCCTGGGGAGATGCAGGGAGGTGGCTGAGTTGAAGAGTGAGAGAAGAGGGGACAGAGGAGGGAGCTGTGAGCACCAGAGTGTGGGTAGGGGAACTTAAGAGAGGCAGGATACTGAAGGTGAGAGGAGAAGGCCCGTGGGGGTCACATTGCTATGGAGCTGGAACAGTAACACCTACATGCTAAGTGTAAAATGTCCCACCCTCCTAGGCTTCCCCAGCTTCACAGCCCGTTCTCCCTACTTACCGGTGCTTGTGGATCAGAGCGTTAAAGGCCAGGCCATCTTTCCAGCTGGAGGTGAAGTTGTTGACATTGACATTGGGGTAACTGCATCCAAGAGAAACATTAAGACCTAAGAAACAGATTCTTTAGGGGTCCCTCCAAGTGTGTGATCTGAAGGCCAACACCTCAGGAGAGGACCTGACCCTGCTCAAACAGTTCCCCCTTCCACAGAGAGGCTCCTCCCTCAGATGAGCCCAACGCCCTTGGCCCTCCACCGCCAGCACCTTCATCTTGGAGAAGTAGTGGTAAAAGGCCACCACGTAAGTAATGATGGATTTCTCATCAGGGTTCTCTGTGAAGACATCTGCAAGGGAAAAGGGTGGGCTCTCAGGGCCATTTGGAAGCTGGAAATGTCAGGCTTGAGGGGCTCATCTTCCTGTTTTCAGCATGAAGTTCAACTCCAGGTACCAAGTAATGGAGAGAATGGAAGAGGAATGGGGTTGTGGTTTTAACCAGAGGATGGAATCGATATCAGGAATACAAAGTGAGGAAGATGGAAAAGGCAAGAAAGACTACAGTGGCCCCCATGAGGCAGGGGAGGTGTCAGGAGCCCGCTGGGTGATGAAAAGCAGGCAGAGTGGAGCCCTGGCGGGTCACCATGCCCATGCTGTGCCCTCAGCTTGCCCAGCCCGCTGCATGCCTCCGGGCGCCCTGCCCATCTGGTGGGTGCCAGTTCACCTTCGGGATCAAGGAGCGGGATGATCCCTAGCTGACGTTCGGCCACGTCAAACGCGTGCTCCAGGTTGTGTCGTGCGTTGGAGTCCTTCAGCTTATCAAAGTCGATCAGGTCAGGCCTGGGGACGAAGCCAGTGTGTTAGAGAGCAAGAATCCTGGGGAGATGCAGGGAGGTGGCTGAGTTGAAGAGTGAGAGAAGAGGGGACAGAGGAGGGAGCTGTGAGCACCAGAGTGTGGGTAGGGGAACTTAAGAGAGGCAGGATACTGAAGGTGAGAGGAGAAGGCCCGTGGGGGTCACATTGCTATGGAGCTGGAACAGTAACACCTACATGCTAAGTGTAAAATGTCCCACCCTCCTAGGCTTCCCCAGCTTCACAGCCCGTTCTCCCTACTTACCGGTGCTTGTGGATCAGAGCGTTAAAGGCCAGGCCATCTTTCCAGCTGGAGGTGAAGTTGTTGACATTGACATTGGGGTAACTGCATCCAAGAGAAACATTAAGACCTAAGAAACAGATTCTTTAGGGGTCCCTCCAAGTGTGTGATCTGAAGGCCAACACCTCAGGAGAGGACCTGACCCTGCTCAAACAGCTTCCACAAGACAGCAGCCGTTAAGTCCCACAGAGAGGCTCCTCCCTCAGATGAGCCCAAGAGACTCTTACGGCCCACAGACTCCATGGTCTGACCCAGGCAACTTTGGGACAGAATCCAACGTTCCAGGTCTCTAAGAAATCAGGTCAGGATAGACTTTGCATCGATTATGCCCAAGCTGCAGTAGTTCTGGGTGATGGGGTCTAGGTCCCTGGGGGACGGTGGTGCCTGAAGGGGTGGGGATGGCCATGTGGGAGCGGCTGGTTCCCAGGGCATACCCTGCTGTCTTCATCTGACACCACAGCAGCAATGCATCCTTGGCCGAGCGTGTCTCATGACCTTCGTGAGTCTGGACAACGATGTCCTGAATCTGGGGACACAGGAACAAGAGAGGGGAGACTCAGATCTGCATCTGGCCCAGTGTCTGCCCTCCCTGGAAGGCCCCCTCTCTCCTTCCTCCTCTGTGACTGTCCATCTGGTTACCAGCCCCGCAGCCACGTGACAGGCTGAGGCTCTGGGTCCTGGAAGCCTGATGCCCTGTTTCAGTCAGCTTCCTCATGTCAGAGGAGATGGCTCCAGCCTGAAACTCTAAGGGGAGCCCAAGAATAAATGGCACAATTCACACAGGGTGTGGAACGGCATGATTGCTGGAAGGTGCTGCATTTTGATCAGCAGCTCCTCTTGCCTTTTCATCCTCCCTGACTCTGCCATTACGACTGTTCCAGTGCAGACACCTGTGGTGAGTGAGACTGGACACTGGAGACCATTGAGGGAGATCTTCAGGCTGGGAGCTCAGTGCTATCTTCCTTCTCCCTGCCCTCCCCCCTCCCTAACAGTAACACCTACATGCTAAGTGTAAAATGCCCCCCGGTTCCCCAGCTTCACAGCCCGTTCTCCCTACTTACCGGTGCTTGTGGATCAGAGCGTTAAAGGCCAGGCCATCTTTCCAGCTGGAGGTGAAGTTGTTGACATTGACATTGGGGTAACTGCATCCAAGAGAAACATTAAGACCTAAGAAACAGATTCTTTAGGGGTCCCTCCAAGTGTGTGATCTGAAGGCCAACACCTCAGGAGAGGACCTGACCCTGCTCAAACAGCTTCCACAAGACAGCAGCCGTTAAGTCCCACAGAGAGGCTCCTCCCTCAGATGAGCCCAAGAGACTCTTACGGCCCACAGACTCCATGGTCTGACCCAGGCAACTTTGGGACAGAATCCAACGTTCCAGGTCTCTAAGAAATCAGGTCAGGATAGACTTTGCATCGATTATGCCCAAGCTGCAGTAGTTCTGGGTGATGGGGTCTAGGTCCCTGGGGGACGGTGGTGCCTGAAGGGGTGGGGATGGCCATGGGGGAGCGGCTGGTTCCCAGGGCATACCCTGCTGTCTTCATCTGACACCACAGCAGCAATGCATCCTTGGCCGAGCGTGTCTCATGACCTTCGTGAGTCTGGACAACGATGTCCTGAATCTGGGGACACAGGAACAAGAGAGGGGAGACTCAGATCTGCATCTGGCCCAGTGTCTGCCCTCCCTGGAAGGCCCCCTCTCTCCTTCCTCCTCTGTGACTGTCCATCTGGTTACCAGCCCCGCAGCCACGTGACAGGCTGAGGCTCTGGGTCCTGGAAGCCTGATGCCCTGTTTCAGTCAGCTTCCTCATGTCAGAGGAGATGGCTCCAGCCTGAAACTCTAAGGGGAGCCCAAGAATAAATGGCACAATTCACACAGGGTGTGGAACGGCATGATTGCTGGAAGGTGCTGCATTTTGATCAGCAGCTCCTCTTGCCTTTTCATCCTCCCTGACTCTGCCATTACGACTGTTCCAGTGCAGACACCTGTGGTGAGTGAGACTGGACACTGGAGACCATTGAGGGAGATCTTCAGGCTGGGAGCTCAGTGCTATCTTCCTTCTCCCTGCCCTCCCCTCCACCAAATGGACTCTCTGTCCCAAACCAACAGGTGGAAGACCAAGCTTTCCACCACTCTGGACCTTGCATTTTAGGGTGGGAAGAGAAAAATTTCAGACTGAAAAACGTAACGGCAGATCTTCTCCACTGCCTTTGCAATTTTTGAATCAAACTATTTAGAAAACCAGAAAGTTATCCATGTAGGGGGATGGAAGCAAAAGCAGAGCTTCCCGCCAGATCTCAGCCCAGCTCCCAATTTCTACGTTCTCTCTCAAATGACCAGGATACTGACTGGGCTGCTTGCGCTCAGCATTAGCAACCTGGCAATGCACAGGATGGTTTCTCCTTCCTACAAGTGCTGTTCCAGGGGATGGGATTCTGGCCTCTCAGCACGCGCACAAACACTTGTACTCATTCACCATTTTATAAGGTTCCCAAGCTCTATCCAGTCCAGAGAGTCACCCTGTACCCATCCTCTCCCCCGGAAACCCACCTGGAAGCGCAGGATGATGGTCCAGATGAGGCCCAGGACCAGGCGGTGGTTACCGTCCACAATATCATGGGATCCCATGTTCTCCAGGTGCACCCGCTGCTCCTTCAGGAACTGAAGGGCCTTGTCTACGTTCTCCAGGCAGTGGATGCGCATCTTGCCCTTTGTGGGCTTTGGCTGAGGGACAGCATTGCCCGCGTCAGCAGGAAAGAACCTCGCAGTTACACCTGGACCAGCTCCTGCCATAAGTATCCACCCTCCGCCCCAGACTCCAACTCCTTGCTCACTCCTCAACAATTTTCAGCCCCCTCCTTTCAGCAAGGTTCAGTGGTTCCCTCTCTTGAGCACTCACAGCTCTCCAAGTAGGCTGTACCACTACTGTTCCTGGGTCCGAACAGAGGCTCTGAGTGGTATTCAAATACAGTAACACAACAGGGAGTTAACTGAGCAATTACTATGTGCCAGGCATAGTTCTAGAAGCAGTTTACTGCTGACTGGAGATAAGAATAGCTTTCAGATTGGTGACTGATAATGGGTCCATCCTGCCATCTGAAAGCCTCCTTCCTCAACCCTGAATGGACCCAGCCAAAGTTCAAGGGAACCACCACTGATGAGTAATTGCATCATCTGACGGGTTCTTAGTGGTAACTCTCTGTGCTGTGCTATGCTTAGTCGCTCAGTCATGTCTGACTCTTTGTGACCCCAAGGACTGTAGCCTTCCAGGCTCCTCTGTCCATGTACGATTCACCAGGCAAGAATACTGGAGCAGGTTGCCATACCCTCCTCCAGGGAATCTTCTCGACCCTGGCTGAAGTTAAAGAATGCCTCTTCCCATTGAAAGCCTATCAGTTGTGCTACCAGGGAAGCCTCTCTCTAGTGGGCTTTCAATGAAGGGGAAGAGGCATTCTTTAACTTCAGCCTGGAGTTAAAAGGCAACAGAAGAACCTGAAGGATCTTTACTTTGTCAGGTACAGGTATCACTCTACACATGGGGGAAATGAGGCAAAGAAGGTCCTGCCTGATAGGTTCAAGGTTACAATGGAAGTAACTGAGAAAAACATGTGCCTTGCTCGGGTTCTCCTGCAGAAGCAACATTACTGCTGGGTGGGTTACAACTGGGAGGGCCTATAATAACTCTCCATTTAGGAAAATACCTTCCACTCTTTCCTCCTGGTGCCACAAAGGATGCAAACTCTCCAGCTGGGTTATAGGATCCGTCTTAACCTGTGCAAGTAGGCTGAGGGTAAGCTCGCTGCAGGCCAGACAAAGATAACCAGATCCCAAGAGGAGAAAGTGAAGGGTTTCTGCTTCTGAAGGAACATGAAGGAGGTGGGAGTGGCCAGGAAGAGGCAAGAAATGCTGAAACACTTCAGCAAAATTAACTAAAGTTTTGATGATAGAGTGGACGGGAAGCCATTGCATTTATGCTGGGAATACAAGAGGCGCTAGTGGTAAAGAATCCATCTTCCAATCCAAGAGACACAGAGATGCAGGTTTGATCTCTGGGTTGAGAAGATCCCTGGGAGAAGGAAATGGCAACCTTCTCCAGTATTCTTGCTTGGAAAATCGCATGCACAGAGGAGCCTGGTGGGCTACAAGCCACGGGGTTGCAAAGAGGCAGATGTGACTGAGCGAATGAGTACAGCACAACATATTTAGATGAATACGTTCAGAGAATGCAGTCAGCGACACGGACACCTTGCATCGTTAGTCCTGAAACCTCCCTAAAGAACAGTGAGGAAGCTCAGAAGGTTGTGAGAACTGGCGCAGTCCCCAGACCACATCCTTCCTGCAGAGCCCAGGGCAGGGGCCTTACCAGCATCTCTCCAGAGAGCACCTCCAGCAGCTTGATGAGCATCCGCCCATCCCGCAGGTCCTTGTAGAGGTCGGTGATGCGGCAAGACACGCGTGCCAGGTGAGAGTTCACCCATTTCGTGAAGGTCTTTTTCTGAACAACTTCCCGTTCATCTGGTTGGGGTGAGAGAAGAGCCTTGGGTGAGGGGCCTGAGGCTGGCAGGGTCCATTTGCCATGTGACATGGGGTCAAGTGGTTTTTCACCTTAACCCCAGAGTTGTCCCATCACTGACAGAGGTGGCAGGTGTATCCATTCTACCCCTTCTGAGAGCATTTGTGACCAGAGTGTGGACTTTTGGCGATCACAGGCCTTGCTCGGGTTCTCCTGCAGAAGCAACATTACTGCTGGGTGGGTTACAACTGGGAGGGCCTATAATAACTCTCCATTTAGGAAAATACCTTCCACTCTTTCCTCCTGGTGCCACAAAGGATGCAAACTCTCCAGCTGGGTTATAGGATCCGTCTTAACCTGTGCAAGTAGGCTGAGGGTAAGCTCGCTGCAGGCCAGACAAAGATAACCAGATCCCAAGAGGAGAAAGTGAAGGGTTTCTGCTTCTGAAGGAACATGAAGGAGGTGGGAGTGGCCAGGAAGAGGCAAGAAATGCTGAAACACTTCAGCAAAATTAACTAAAGTTTTGATGATAGAGTGGACGGGAAGCCATTGCATTTATGCTGGGAATACAAGAGGCGCTAGTGGTAAAGAATCCATCTTCCAATCCAAGAGACACAGAGATGCAGGTTTGATCTCTGGGTTGAGAAGATCCCTGGGAGAAGGAAATGGCAACCTTCTCCAGTATTCTTGCTTGGAAAATCGCATGCACAGAGGAGCCTGGTGGGCTACAAGCCACGGGGTTGCAAAGAGGCAGATGTGACTGAGCGAATGAGTACAGCACAACATATTTAGATGAATACGTTCAGAGAATGCAGTCAGCGACACGGACACCTTGCATCGTTAGTCCTGAAACCTCCCTAAAGAACAGTGAGGAAGCTCAGAAGGTTGTGAGAACTGGCGCAGTCCCCAGACCACATCCTTCCTGCAGAGCCCAGGGCAGGGGCCTTACCAGCATCTCTCCAGAGAGCACCTCCAGCAGCTTGATGAGCATCCGCCCATCCCGCAGGTCCTTGTAGAGGTCGGTGATGCGGCAAGACACGCGTGCCAGGTGAGAGTTCACCCATTTCGTGAAGGTCTTTTTCTGAACAACTTCCCGTTCATCTGGTTGGGGTGAGAGAAGAGCCTTGGGTGAGGGGCCTGAGGCTGGCAGGGTCCATTTGCCATGTGACATGGGGTCAAGTGGTTTTTCACCTTAACCCCAGAGTTGTCCCATCACTGACAGAGGTGGCAGGTGTATCCATTCTACCCCCTTCTGAGGAGCATTTGTGACCAGAGTGTGGACTTTTGGCGACACAGGTTCAGGTGCCATGACTGGGGCAACGATGAGGTAACTTCCAGCACTGAAGTATGAAGACACCCCTAATCTAGGCAACCGCTTCCTTGTGCCTGTCAGCATCCTCTGTATCCCTGGGCAAAGGAGCTCAAATTTCAATATCAAGTTCACCCGTCCACCCTTCCAACAAATAATTCCTCTGCCTAGAGGCTCTCTCTCTGCCCCTCCACCCATCTCACCCATTCACTTAACTCCTAGTCACCCTTTAAGAGTCAGTGGGAACAGTGCTCCACCAGAAAGCTTCTGCGACCCCTAGGTGTGGCCCCTACGTTGGGTCTCACCTAGTGGGCCCCGATCCCTGCATCTGCATTTCTCATTTCTCTCTCCTTGTACTTGGATTAGTAGAAAGTCTTTCCTGCAAGACTGCAGGCTCCTTGAGCCCAGCAAAGCTGTCTGTTGTTCCTCTCTCTGTCCCTAAGGCCTGGAGCTGGGCAGACAGGAGGTCTCCAGAGCTGTCCTGTGCAAAGGTTTATTCAGTTCCTATGCCAGCCCCCCTGATCCATAAAAGCAAAATGCACTGCCTGCCCTCAAGGAGCTGCTGGTAGGTAGAGGAGAAGGCTGAGCATGGATACAGTGAGACCACGGGGAAAATGGGATCTACCTGGGGTGAAGGGTAATGGGGTCTTGGGCTGGGATCTGTGCATGGCACTAAGTTCTCTTTCTTGCCCACAAAATGGCAGGCAGGATTTTCTATCTTCAGGCCTGGGAAGCTGACATGACACCCCTAACCAGAATAAGCCTCAGTCTAAACCAGGTTTCTGGCCCAGACTTTGCCAGTTCAGGTGGGCTACCTCTTAGAACCTCAGCAAAAATAGACACTGCAAAATAAATGCTGATATCTGTCTTGTTAGGACTAGGAAGCTGGAGAGAAGACCGGGGCTTTCAGGGCAAATGGGAGACAGGGTAAAGAGAGAGAAGAGAGGCAGAAAAGATAGCCACAAGGAGAGGAGTCTAGTGAACAGCTTGTGGCAACCCGCTTCTGGGTACTGCGGCTGAGGGTTCCAGGCGGGAGCTGACCTGAAAGTGTGGCTGGGCCTAGGGCCACAGAGGGTCCCTGGGGAGACTGGGCTCAGGTTGGTCCCAGTCAGGGCAGACTCTGAGCAGTCCAGCCAGGAGGGAATGTCAGCGCTGTGAAAGCAGGCTAAACGTCTGCTCAGCTGAGTCCAAACCGTGGAAAGGCTGGCTTCTTAAATTATTAAATGTCTGACTTAACAACAACAACAGAAGGAGCCCAGCCAGCATGGCCTCGAGGGGATAGTCCTGGCGGTTGCTGAGGCTCACAGCATCCAACTCCTTCCCACTTCGTGGCTATTTTGGTGTTAGAAACTCAGACCTTTTATTCGCTTATTCATTCATTCAGCAGTTGTTCTCTGTACAGCCATTAGGTGCCAAGCTCTGGGTGGAGGTGGGGCATTCAAGGACAGAAGAGTCCCCATCTTGACGCAAACAAACTTGATTATAAATATGGGTCCTGGAGTCACGTGTAAAGAATGCTATAGAAGCCATCTAAATAAGATCTCTAAGAAGAGGAAAAATACTACTACTGACTATACAAATCTGTATTAAATATAAAATTAAAATGACACTTATTGTCAACTTGGGCGTCTGGGCAAAGTTTCTGGGGACAAAACTGCCTAATTCTATTGAACCACCTTCCTGATTTCAAGGCCTGCTTCAGCAAAATGTAACTAAACTTTTGATGATATATCGGATGGAAAGGAATTGCACTGATGTTGGAGCACGTTTAGATTCATCAGAACCAGCCTCAGTCCCACGATGCATTCCCTAGAGACGAGATCTGCTTTGTAAGAGGCTAGCCCTTTCCATCAGTTGTGGAGCTTTGTCCAGGGGCTGGAATTTTTCACCCTTTTAGTGGTTTAAGTGTTCCATCTCCTTTTCTTGTCTTCAAGAATCTAAAGAGTTTATTATATGGGTGCTCAGGTCTGTTTATTTGTGCTCAGCAAAATGTAAGGAAGCACTTCTAGCTGGACATGGAATGTGATGCTAGGCTGCCAGGCTGGCACATGTGTCAGTGCAGATGTAAACTGGCCTTAGAGCTCTTCAGTTCTCAACACACAAAGAATGTGCCCTCGGCCCCCAAATGCTGGAGCCGCAGGCTTAGAACTCAGGCAGGCAGTCTCCTGGCTGCCTTTTACTCAAAGTTAGGAGTGTAGTGGCCCAGGCTCCCTGGAAACCTGGAACAGTCTGCAGTGTTCAGATGGGGAAAAGATTCCAAGAGGCTCTCGACAGTTGTAAGGAGAGGAAGGCCCAGAGATGGGGATTGATTTCCATCAGCGTATAGCCCTGACTGCTCCTCATCAACCCATTCCACAGTCACTCCCATCAGGTGCTCAGCAAAGCTGTCTGAGTGAGGAAGGTGGAGGAGAGGTGCAGAGCCAGCTAGGCTGGGAATCCTGGGCGGCAGACAGGCCAGGGAGACAGCCGAGCATTGGGCCTGCTGTTCCCTGGGGACCTGGGCTGTCCTGCAGGGAACTACTGTGGAAAAGAGGTCCCAGCAAAGCCCTGCCGTGCATCAGGCCTTCTTTCGAGGGTCCTGACTCAGCCAGCTCAGGGAAAGGGGCAAGTCCACGAGCATGGCCTGACTTGAAACCACCAGCACCTCAGAAAACACTCATGTCTCCATAGCCATCAAGCTCAGGGCCCCTGCATTCCTTCCTGTTTCTCTCCCCTTCCTTCCTTGGCTCTGGCCCTTCCCCTTCTCTAGAAAAACTCCCCTTCCTCTCTGACCAGTGAGCCAGAATCACCACCTGGGTATTGTGACCAGCTGATCTTTCTTTTTACATTCCCCTTCAAGAGTTTAGTCTGAGGTCAAATAAACCCACTTGCTATGAGTTCATACATAGAAAGTGCTTAAAATGGTACTTGGCAGAAAGTTAGTTTGCAGTAAATGTTAACTATCCTTTTTATCTTTGATGCTACTATCATTACTGCCTGCAGGCTCCAGACGCAGAAAGAAGCACGAGCTAGGTTCACTTTCCCCAAAGGCCTCACAATCTAGTTGAGAAAAGCAGACACAGACCCACCAAGAGTTCTATAACCACATAAGAGATAAAGTGCAGTTCACTTTAATAATACAAAATCTGTCACAAGGTAATACTGAATTAGCTATCAGATAAATGACACACAGAATAAATGGTCAGAGATCAAACAGAAGAGAGGTCATTTCTCACTGGCGCAGTCAAGGCAGGGTTTGTGAAGACCACTTTGCACAGGCAAAGGAGGAAGGAGGGGAGCCATAAGATGGGATACATAAAAGGATGGAGCTTATTCAGGGGTTGCTGACTAGCTACAAGTAACAAGAAAATATGTGGAAGATAGGTTTTAAACCTGATGTGAAAAGTCTTGAAGGAAATGGGAATACAAAAAAAAGGATGAGCCTTAAGGCCCAGAGATGGGGATTGATTTCCATCAGCGTATAGCCCTGACTGCTCCTCATCAACCCATTCCACAGTCACTCCCATCAGGTGCTCAGCAAAGCTGTCTGAGTGAGGAAGGTGGAGGAGAGGTGCAGAGCCAGCTAGGCTGGGAATCCTGGGCGGCAGACAGGCCAGGGAGACAGCCGAGCATTGGGCCTGCTGTTCCCTGGGGACCTGGGCTGTCCTGCAGGGAACTACTGTGGAAAAGAGGTCCCAGCAAAGCCCTGCCGTGCATCAGGCCTTCTTTCGAGGGTCCTGACTCAGCCAGCTCGGGGAAAAGGGGGCAAGTCCACGAGCATGGCCTGACTTGAAACCACCAGCACCTCAGAAAACACTCATGTCTCCATAGCCATCAAGCTCAGGGCCCCTGCATTCCTTCCTGTTTCTCTCCCCTTCCTTCCTTGGCTCTGGCCCTTCCCCTTCTCTAGAAAAACTCCCCTTCCTCTCTGACCAGTGAGCCAGAATCACCACCTGGGTATTGTGACCAGCTGATCTTTCTTTTTACATTCCCCTTCAAGAGTTTAGTCTGAGGTCAAATAAACCCACTTGCTATGAGTTCATACATAGAAAGTGCTTAAAATGGTACTTGGCAGAAAGTTAGTTTGCAGTAAATGTTAACTATCCTTTTTATCTTTGATGCTACTATCATTACTGCCTGCAGGCTCCAGACGCAGAAAGAAGCACGAGCTAGGTTCACTTTCCCCAAAGGCCTCACAATCTAGTTGAGAAAAGCAGACACAGACCCACCAAGAGTTCTATAACCACATAAGAGATAAAGTGCAGTTCACTTTAATAATACAAAATCTGTCACAAGGTAATACTGAATTAGCTATCAGATAAATGACACACAGAATAAATGGTCAGAGATCAAACAGAAGAGAGGTCATTTCTCACTGGCGCAGTCAAGGCAGGGTTTGTGAAGACCACTTTGCACAGGCAAAGGAGGAAGGAGGGGAGCCATAAGATGGGATACATAAAAGGATGGAGCTTATTCAGGGGTTGCTGACTAGCTACAAGTAACAAGAAAATATGTGGAAGATAGGTTTTAAACCTGATGTGAAAAGTCTTGAAGGAAAAGCTAAGAAGTTTAGATTTAATCCTAGAGGCAAAAGGATCCACAGAAGGGCAAAATCATTTCTTGAAACAGAATTTAGGAAACTCCCAATGATAATAAAAAGACAAAACGGTTCAGCTTAAATTTTAAAACATTTGTGCAAAATTGAGATAAATCTATAAAGTCTCCAAAGGCACACCAAAGATTTGAAGAAATGGAGAAATCACACCCAGTTCTTGAACTGTTAGTGTTCATTAATCAAGAAGCAAATGAGGTGGGAAGACCAACTTCATCTCCTCCCAAACACAATGCAAGAATCATAAAAACTTGCAATAGCACATGCAATACAAGTTGGTTTCAACACACAGAAAGTCCAAGCCAGAAGGGTGAATCCTAAAGATCCATGTGGGTCAGAGCAGGTGTGGTTTTCTAGAAGGTGGGACTCCACCTGGCCTGTCACCGCCTCGCCTCCTAGACACATCTGCCCTGTCAAGTCCTCTGCCCTGTGTCAGATTTAAACCTTTCATCCCACATTCCAGGTTCATCATTTCCCCCACTTCCAAGGCTGATAATCCACAGACAGAAATCCAGGTAGAAGCAAATCTACTTGCGCAGCCGTGCTTCACGTGGCACGCCCACAAGCCCAGAGACGGCTCAGATTCGGTACAGGAAGTTGCCATTGCTGTTGAAGAACTCTCGCCCTCTCTGCACCACTCTGTTGCTGAAGATCTGGTCACCTGGCTTCCCCGCCTTCAGCCCTTCCAGCTTCTTGTCACTGGGCAATTCATCACTGTGAGTTCCTCCAATGCCCCTAGGACCGCTGGTGGGGTGACCTAGGGCTGCAGCAACAGGCACAAAGCTCTTTCCCTCCTGCAGGCCCTGGACTTCTGTATTCCTTTCCTTCTGTCTTCTTGGTGAATCTGTACCGTGAGTGTTTGATTCTATCACTTTCAGAGATCAAACAGAAGAGAGGTCATTTCTCACTGGCGCAGTCAAGGCAGGCCTTGAGCCATAAGATGGGATACATAAAAGGATGGAGCTTATTCAGGGGTTGCTGACTAGCTACAAGTAACAAGAAAATATGTGGAAGATAGGTTTTAAACCTGATGTGAAAAGTCTTGAAGGAAAAGCTAAGAAGTTTAGATTTAATCCTAGAGGCAAAAGGATCCACAGAAGGGCAAAATCATTTCTTGAAACAGAATTTAGGAAACTCCCAATGATAATAAAAAGACAAAACGGTTCAGCTTAAATTTTAAAACATTTGTGCAAAATTGAGATAAATCTATAAAGTCTCCAAAGGCACACCAAAGATTTGAAGAAATGGAGAAATCACACCCAGTTCTTGAACTGTTAGTGTTCATTAATCAAGAAGCAAATGAGGTGGGAAGACCAACTTCATCTCCTCCCAAACACAATGCAAGAATCATAAAAACTTGCAATAGCACATGCAATACAAGTTGGTTTCAACACACAGAAAGTCCAAGCCAGAAGGGTGAATCCTAAAGATCCATGTGGGTCAGAGCAGGTGTGGTTTTCTAGAAGGTGGGACTCCACCTGGCCTGTCACTCGCCTCGCTCCTAGACACATCTGCCCTGTCAAGTCCTCTGCCCTGTGTCAGATTTAAACCTTTCATCCCACATTCCAGGTTCATCATTTCCCCCACTTCCAAGGCTGATAATCCACAGACAGAAATCCAGGTAGAAGCAAATCTACTTGCGCAGCCGTGCTTCACGTGGCACGCCCACAAGCCCAGAGACGGCTCAGATTCGGTACAGGAAGTTGCCATTGCTGTTGAAGAACTCTCGCCCTCTCTGCACCACTCTGTTGCTGAAGATCTGGTCACCTGGCTTCCCCGCCTTCAGCCCTTCCAGCTTCTTGTCACTGGGCAATTCATCACTGTGAGTTCCTCCAATGCCCCTAGGACCGCTGGTGGGGTGACCTAGGGCTGCAGCAACAGGCACAAAGCTCTTTCCCTCCTGCAGGCCCTGGACTTCTGTATTCCTTTCCTTCTGTCTTCTTGGTGAATCTGTACCGTGAGTGTTTGATTCTATCACTTTCAAAGCTGTGCTGTGATCATGGCCTTTAGGTGAGGCTTCATCCCCGGGCCTCAGCAAAGAGCCTGATACAGACTGGCCTGCAAAAAGCGGTTTCGAGAAATCCCCAGGGCCTGGGAGCTCCCAGAGCAAGCGGCTAAGCCCGATTTTCTTAAGGACTTTTTATCCTGCTTCAGTTTCTGTTCCATTGTGGGTACAAATTTCCTTTTTAAAACCGTTCGGATCACATTGGTGCTGACATTCCACCAATCTGGGAACTGACCATGACTCTGCAAATTCCTTGTGTAAATACCGGATCTGCTCCATAGCTTCCCATGTCAGGGTCTGGGACGGGGCACCGGGTGCCTCCATTTGCCTCCGAATTTTCTGGAACCGGATGGCTTTTTTCTATCGTTTCAGTGCACTGGGGGAGAGAACCAATGGCAGAAGCCATGTGTAGATGCTAGACGGGTGGTTTAAGAGCCTTAAGAGTCACAGAGGGCCCAGCCCACGTCACTCTGCAAAGACAACCTGGCCATGCCAGCCAGCGAGAACACCACCCTAGAAGTCTCAAACTGAGAACAGCCCATAAGCTGCTGCCGAATTTTTTAGATGGGTGATGTGAAGGGACCCGTGGCCCCAAAGGACCTAACACATGCCCCTGCACCCCTGCCAACGGGTGAGAAGGACCACTGGAGGACGTCTGGCACCAAGGGGGTGCAGCTCAGGGCGTCCAGAGCAGAGGCCCCGCTTTAGCCCAAGGGCCCAGGAAGGAGCCGGTACCTCTCCACCTCCTGCAGCTCTCTCTCCTCCGGCTCCCAGTCGAAATCAGGGTCTGGCTCTCAGCTGACAGAGCCCGAGATGGCCACCCCGTGGGTAGAAAACCACAGCGAGCGACCATGGCACAGACATGCCCGCCCAGCAAGAGGCTCAGAGCAAACGCCATGTCGTCGGGAAAAACCCTTCCACTGCCTGCAGAATGGCAGCACCAGACAAATATGGCCATTATTAATAGTTCTTAAATCTAGGTGATGATTCATTATACTTTTATCTCTACTTTCTTGCACATTTGAAAATTTTCATACTAAAAGTACAAAAGTAAAATCAAAGTACATCAAGACATTATGTTTCACTGATCAGATGCACAAAGATCCAAGAGTGTGATAAAATATCATGTTGGCAAGGATGTGGGGGAGAAAACATTCATATGTTTTTGAAGAAGGTGTAAAAGGCAATTTGGCAAGATGGATCAGAATTACAACTGTACTTACTTTTGGACCCAGTAATTCCATTTCTAGGAATTTTTCCTTCAGACAAACATACATTTGCACAGTGATCTACATAACAGTTTATTCACTGTATTTTTGGAAACAGAAGATTGGAAACAATCTAAATATCTACCAATAGAGGACTGGTTAAATTAAATTAAATTAAATTAATGTCTATACAATGGAATACTATATTTGAAAAGAATGAGAAGCCCATTTGTGCACTAATATAAAATGATCTTCAAGATACATTGGGTGGGGGAAAAAAAGCACAATAGGACACAATGTATGGTAGGGGGAAAAGTCTAAGAAAAATAATATAGACCACTTGCTAATATATGCGAAAAACATTCCTGGTAAGATACATGAAAAACTGACAATACTGGTCATGGGAAAAGAACTGAATCTGGAGAACTGAGATGGGAATCGTTGTTCAGTCACTCAGTTGTGCCCAGCTCTTTGTGACCCCATGGACTGCAGCACACCAGGCTTCCCTGTCCTTCACCATCTCCCAGAGCTTGCTCAAACTCATATCCACTGTGTTGATAATGTCATCCAACTGTTTTATTCTCTGTTGTCCTTTCTCCTGCCCTCAACCTTCCAGCATCAGGGTCCTTCCTAATGAGTTGTCTCTTTGCATCTGGTGGCCAAAGTATTGGAGTTTCAGCATCGGTCCTTCCAATGAATATTCAAGGTTGATTTCCTTTAGGATTGACTGGTTTGATCTCCTTGCTGTCCAAGGGACTTTCAGGAGTCCTCTCTAGCACCACAAGTTTCTATCTTTAGAGTTTTACCTACTGAGTGTTTATATTACTTACCCACTATAGAAATATACTTTTCTTTCTTCTTCTTTTTTTTTAATGTGTTAGTTTTCTAAGGTTTCATCTGTTTATAGAACACATGGAAATATATTAATAAACATCCTCCCTTTTTTTGGCCTTGCAGTTTGTGGGTTCTTTTTTTTTTGGTTGGTTTGTGGGTTCTTAGTTTACTGAAAGTGCAGAGTCCTAACTACTGGACAGCCAGGGAATTCCTACACTTTTCTTTTTCTAAACCTTTTCTCTACCCCTTCTCTAAGATAATTTATTTCCTTTGTGTGCCCCTGTATCAAGGAATTTCAGCAGACAAAAATCATAAGCATAGTGAACCACCAGAGCCCTTGAGAGAGATGGAGGGAGAGGGAAAAGGTTTATAACATGAGGAGCGCTCCTGACATTCCTGCATTCCCCAGCCCTTCCTGCAGGGACAGAGCCTAGGAGTGAGTCTGTGAGTCCAGTGGGCAGCGAGGCACACTCTGTCCCCTGTGCACACAGCTACACTGGGGTCTGCCCTCTGGAATATTCTCTACAGGATACCAAAGCACACATTTCTCCCCTTAAAGTCATGGTTCTCTCCTCTTACGTTACACTTCTCCAGGCTTCATGGCTTTTCCTTCAACCTCCCTCTCCATTCTGGTACCTGCTTTACTTCCTGAAGTCATGGGCATCCTGGAGGTTTGTCATTAAAAGTCCCCAGTGGGACTATTATAAAATTGAAATCCTTTTACCCATTGGCTGTTCTTGAGCTAAATGGTAAAGTTGAAACAATCCCCCAGTTCTAGGTCCATTTATTTATTCCTACCATGATTTCCTATAAAATTCCTTGACTGCTTCATGTCTCTCTCTCTTTTCTCTATTAGAAATCTGCTCTCAAAAATTGAGAATAAACAACAAAAAAAGTAGAGACTAGCAGCCTAAATATTCAACAGGGGATTATTTAGTAATTTTGGCACATTTATATATATGAATATGGTGGAAGAACTTTCAATGTCAATACAAGATGCTATAATACATTTTAAGGGCAAATTCAGATTATAAAACTACATGCATAATATAAAACTACAATAAAATAAAACTACAATATAATATTGCAGCCCTATATACATAGATTCATAGAGAAAAGCTAATGATAGACTATGTTATAGCTGAGTGTTAAGACTGTGGGTGACACTGTTCTTTTTTTTTTTTTTAAAGATTTATTTATTTATTGTTATTTGGGGGGGGCGGGGGTCGGGTTGGGGAGGGAGGGGAGCGGGTGGGCCACTTCCATTGGTCTTTCATTTCTCTATTTTCATCCATCTTTGTTCTTTGGCTCCTGTGGGCCTCCCATCGCGGTGGCGTCTGTCGTTGCAGAGCGCTGGCTCTGGGCACATGCGCTCCAGAGCTCTGGCTCGGTAATTGGACACATGGGTCCAGCCGCTCTGCGGCATGTGGGATCTTCCCAGGCCAGGGATCGAACCGGCGCCCCTTGCACTGCAAGGCGGT
Organism: Tragulus kanchil; assembly: GCA_022376925.1. NCBI lineage: Eukaryota > Metazoa > Chordata > Mammalia > Artiodactyla > Tragulidae > Tragulus > Tragulus kanchil. The sequence goes on along the minus strand of JAIOJX010000032.1, from coordinate 217,346,210 downwards.
GTCATTACCCACTGGACCACCAGAGGAAGCCCTGAACCACCAGGGGAAGGTCGACACTGTTCTCATCTGTGTTTACTAAAATGTCTGCAATGAACTATATTACTTTTATCATAAGTAACAACAGCTGTCATGAAGAAAAACAGGATAGAAAACTCAAATCCAAAGGAACACATGACTGATTAAAAGTCAAAAAAATATCCGTCTTGAGAAAGTCTGCGTTTTTACTAGTACATGACTTTAAACTGTCAGTAAAGCTAGACGGTCAGAAAGGCAAGTGAGAGAAAAGGCACTATGGGAGACCATGGATTAATAGCCAGGGCCCAGAAAAAAGAATTTACTGTTGAACCTTCTGCAGGTTTACAAAGGGATTTCCCTCCATTTCATGCCAGGAAACCAAGAGCTTAGGGAACCTGAGGAGAGGCATACCTAAACTTGTGACAAATCTCAATGGTATAGAGCCTAGCAGGGGGCAGACCCTTGGGGATATATCATAAACGATGCTGCTATCACAAAATCCACTCTTCCTGTTAGGTTTGGAGAGGAATTATTCTTTCAGCCAACCAACTTTCATCATGCTGATACTGTGAACAGCTTGGACATAGTTCTTCTGTCAATACAAGATGCTATAATACATTTTAAGGGCAAATTCAGATTATAAAACTACATGCATAATATAAAACTACAATAAAATAAAACTACAATATAATATTGCAGCCCTATATACATAGATTCATAGAGAAAAGCTAATGATAGACTATGTTATAGCTGAGTGTTAAGACTGTGGGTGACACTGTTCTTTTTTTTTTTTTTAAAGATTTATTTATTTATTGTTATTTGGGGGGGGGGTCGGGTTGGGGAGGGAGGGGAGCGGGTGGGCCACTTCCATTGGTCTTTCATTTCTCTATTTTCATCCATCTTTGTTCTTTGGCTCCTGTGGGCCTCCCATCGCGGTGGCGTCTGTCGTTGCAGAGCGCTGGCTCTGGGCACATGCGCTCCAGAGCTCTGGCTCGGTAATTGGACACATGGGTCCAGCCGCTCTGCGGCATGTGGGATCTTCCCAGGCCAGGGATCGAACCGGCGCCCCTTGCACTGCAAGGCGGTGTCATTACCCACTGGACCACCAGAGGAAGCCCTGAACCACCAGGGGAAGGTCGACACTGTTCTCATCTGTGTTTACTAAAATGTCTGCAATGAACTATATTACTTTTATCATAAGTAACAACAGCTGTCATGAAGAAAAACAGGATAGAAAACTCAAATCCAAAGGAACACATGACTGATTAAAAGTCAAAAAAATATCCGTCTTGAGAAAGTCTGCGTTTTTACTAGTACATGACTTTAAACTGTCAGTAAAGCTAGACGGTCAGAAAGGCAAGTGAGAGAAAAGGCACTATGGGAGACCATGGATTAATAGCCAGGGCCCAGAAAAAAGAATTTACTGTTGAACCTTCTGCAGGTTTACAAAGGGATTTCCCTCCATTTCATGCCAGGAAACCAAGAGCTTAGGGAACCTGAGGAGAGGCATACCTAAACTTGTGACAAATCTCAATGGTATAGAGCCTAGCAGGGGGCAGACCCTTGGGGATATATCATAAACGATGCTGCTATCACAAAATCCACTCTTCCTGTTAGGTTTGGAGAGGAATTATTCTTTCAGCCAACCAACTTTCATCATGCTGATACTGTGAACAGCTTGGACATAGTTCTTCTGTCCATAAAGATTTCAAACCCAACTAGAGTTGATTCTAAGAGAAAACTTTAAGATGCTTACTACGTATGCAAGTATATATTTGAATATATATATATTAAGTGCAAGAATAAAGCACACAAGCCTGACTCTAAAAGTGAACAGAGTTAAACACTAAGATGCTGGTTAACTACACCTCAGTACGTTAACACAAAGGAAAACTATAAAGCCATGAAAATGATAATCTGCATATTTATAGGCATGAAAAAAATCTTTATAGTATATTTTTCAGTGAAACACATTCTATGATTATAGATGATACTTATATATATGTACATATATACACACACATACACAGTCTATGTATATGTATAAATATAAATATGTATCCATAGGCATTACAATATCTACATGGGATATTCACAAATGTCTCTAATTTCTCTCTCTTTTTTTTTAAACATTTTTATTTATTTATTTATTTATTGGGGGGTGGGGTGGGGAGGGAGGAGGGGCAGGTGGGCCGCTTCTATTGGTCTTTCATTTGTCTATTTTTCATCCATCTTTGTTCTTTGGCCCGTGTGGGCCTCCCATCGCGGTGGCCTCTGTTGTCACAGAGCACTGGCTCTGAGCACATATGCCCCAGAGCTCCGGCTCGGTAATTGGACACATTGGTCCAGTTGCTCAACAGCACGTGGGATCTTCCCAGGCCAGGGATCAAACCGGCACCCCTTGCACTGCAAGGCTGTGTCCTTACCCACTGGACCACCAGGGAAGCCCTCTAATTTCTCTTTTTAACCTGCTTTTCTCATCTTTTCTGCACTAAATATACATTCTTATTTAGTAAAAATTTTTAAAGATAAAAAATCACCCTATTTTTTAAAAATAGAATTTTTAATACATATGACTAATCTGGGAACATACATATCTGTAAACAACAAAACTCTGTAAAAGTTAAAGCAAAATAAAAGTTAAAAAAATAAAAATAAAAAACAGATGAGATCATAAAGTAAAAAAAAAAAACAGAATTTTTATACATTTTTAATAAAATAGGTTTTTTATATATTATCAGAAAAGCTTAAACTAAAAAAAGTTTTTTTGAAGGCAAGTTTTGATCTCGGACTTGAAGATGACAGTGCTTCTAGAATGGCGGGGAAAAAAGGAGGGGTCTTTGGTGGAAAATGGCAAACACGCATGTGTGTGTGCATGCAGGTACATGGGCACAGGTTTGGGGAGTGAGGGTGGGAAGAGTTAATGTACTGGAGCAAAGAAGTCAAGGGACAGGCAAGGGAATCTGAACTGCACCCTTCAGGAAAAGAAGAGTCAGATAAAGTGATACCTCACTAAAAATTTGCTGGAGGAGAAAGATTCTAACTGTCCTACACAAATGGTATTGGACAGGGAAGAGGCTGGAGCCCAGGAAACCTGCTCAGAGGCAGCTGCAAGAGTCTGTGTCAGATGCCGTGTCATGTGCTGTGGCCTCACTGACATGTGAACTATGGGAATGAAATGACAAGAGCTGATCTGGACAACATCACAGGACAAAGGGCAGCTGGCCCTGGCAGGTGACAGCATTTGGAGGCTGTAAGACAGAAGTAAAAAGGAGCTCAGGGTTTTGATTAAAGAGGGTCAAGAGGCTGGTGGTGAAAGGAAACATGGGAAGAGATGTCTCAGGTGGAGTGCAGAGGAGAAGATAATGCAGGTCTGAAGAGCATTCAAGTGCTGTGGCCTCAACAGCAGAGGGCTGATTTTAATAGCCTGGGATTCTAGGCTTGTCCTGGCCCTTCCTGCTGTGAGACGTCCCTCATCTAGAAAAGGGGAGGGAAATAGCTACACCTTGCTGACTTCAGAGTGGTTGAAGGGCCCATGAGATCATCTAGAACACTAAGCAGCTAGACAAACACCAAGCACGGCTGTCAGGCATGCAGGTGGTGGCCGCACAGAGAGAGGACATGTGCTGAGAACACGAGGCCGCAGAAGTCAAGATTGTCCAGGATCCAGCCTCAGCCTGGCTGTTAATGAGCAGAAAGAATTTCTGGAGAACCCACTGATTTACTGAAAAGGATCAATGCCTTTCCCAGCAAGCCAGGAGTCAAAGTTCCAAGGGTGAGGGTAAAGATTCGTGGTCAGCCCTGCCTCAGGGAGTCTCTTTACAGGCTGCGAGCTGGAAAGTTCTCCTTCACCGTCTAGTTCATGTCCCTTACATTACAGGTGAGGAAACCAAGGCCTGAAGGAGCAGAAGAATAAGAGGCCAAGGGCATCTCACTGGGGAAAGCCCGTGAGAGCAACAGGACAGAAGAATGACGTAGTGGGGATGGGCCACCTTCTGCTCTGTGGCCACCAAGCTGACTCCCCTGCCACCTTCTCTTTCTTGGTCTTCTGTGCAGCCTCTCCACAACTTGTTCTCTCCATCAAGGCTAGAGTGATCTTTCAAAGCTAAATGTAACCATATCACTTTGCTGTGAAAAGCATTTTGATGGGCTGGGAGCAGCACCGTCCACCAGGCCCTTTCCTGAAGGTCACAGCCTCTGTTCCGAAAGCCTATGGCTCTTCCGGCTAAAAGTTCCCACCCTTCAACTTTGCTGCCTCTTTGCAAACAATCCCCTCATCAAATGCCTCAGTCACCACTTTTGAGTTACCTACTGCTTCCTGCCAGGACTGGAGGACACCCATGGCCTAGAAGGCCCCTGGTGACGTGGCTCTTATCTGCCCCTCTGGTTTCCACTCACTCACCCCACATTCTCCAACAAGTTTCCACTCACCCTTGAATGAGTTATAGGCTGTGAGTTATGTTACAAACACACAGTTCCTAGGAAGTCTTCACTGCATTTATCATCATTTGTCATGACATACATATCCACGTGTACAAAGACACCCGTGTGATCATTATTTTTAATTGGGGGGAAATCACTTTACAATGTTGTATTGGTTTCTTCCATACATCAGCATGAATCAGCCATAGGAATATATATGTCCCCTCCCTCCTGAACCTCTCTCCCATCTCACCCCATCCCACCCCTCCAGGCTGGCACTGAGCACTGGGCTGACTCTCTGTGACACACAGCAAATTTCTATTGGCTATCTATTTTACATATGGTAATGTGTATGTTACAATGCTACTCTCTCATGGGTGACTATTCGATCTATTTCTTTCTTATAAGACTGTAGAATGAGACTCGCTGGTTGATCCAGCTTTCAGAGTCTGAAGGGCAAAGGGTTTAGAGGGAACATGCTGACAGAGACTCAGCTACCAGCCTCCCTGTCATTCTTGTGACATGATAAAAAGGGAAAATGAACAATTGCTACAGATGCCCTGAAAATGACACCCTTGGCACCTTTTCAGCCAAGCAGCATCCAGGGAGGAAGAGGGGCGGAGGGGTGTTGGTTGCCCCAGGAGCCAAAGGCACAGTCAAGGCCTGGTGTCAGAACCTGCCCTTGGGAATGAAGCTGACAGCCCACAGGCATGGCCCAAAGAAGGAGGAGGCTATTAACATGGCTCACTCAGACTGCACTGCCTGGAGAGGGAACAGAGTCTCATTATTAACCTTGGTGTATTAATATTTGATAAAGCATATTCATGATGATAGATAGCAGTCACCCAGAGAAGGGGAACTTCCAGCCATGGTTCTGCAAAGCATTCTCAAAGAGGAAGAGCAGCTTTTATTGAGAGGGGACAATAGGAGAAAGCGTTACATCCTGGGCAGGAGAAACTGCCAGACCACACAGCACAGGTGGCACAATGGCCTCCCTCATAGGTTGGGCTGCACAGGTAACTGGCAGGCTTCTCTGCACAGTGGCTTGTCTCAGGGGAAGGAGGAGAACTCACAATGGCTGACCTCCAAGAGAAAGCAGCTGAGCCAATTATTTTTTTCTTCTGACAGTGCATTAAAATGATTGTCGATGATTAAAGATATTTCCATGAATAGTACATTTTCCCAATATATAGTCTCTAAATAGACCTCCGTTCTATTTTTGAAATCGGAGAAGAAAACATTTTAAAAAGCTCTCGCTAATGACACTACCTTTGTTCTCACAGGTAGCTTAAGAGAGACATTTGGGCCATGCACACCTGATGCCTTGGTCTCCGGCAGCTGCTTTTGAATCTGTCAATTTAACAGGCTGCCAAGAAACTGCTGACTCCCTCCTGGAACAACCATGGTGAAGTCCAGCTCTCTGAAAGAAATCATTCACCCTCTGGACACAAAGCCCTTCTCAGGCAACTGGGGCACCTGGGCTTAGCGTCATCCTGGTGCAGGGGAGGGAAAGAAACAGGTGTGGTGAGACCAAGCATCACTTTTTGCCACCAAGGTCAGGCCGGAATCCACACAACCCTCTCCGGGGAGTTTCTGAGGAGTCAAGGCCAGTCTAGTGGGGAGTGGCAGGGTCTGAGGACCACTGTCCTAAGGCTCTAACGGAATACTTGCTGGCCACAGACCTTAACCCTGGGGCCTGGGCACGGTGGGTCTGGGAGACATTCTCAGTCCACACAGAGCGACCGTGGGCTTCAGAGCACAGGATCACAGCCGGCAGCGCACCTGCTGCCCTGTTGCGCTCTCTGAATTGTCCTGAGGCAACCTCAGCACTGGTCCCACATCATTTCTAGTAAGAAGGATACATAGAGAGAAGGCAGGAAGGAGGCCTATCTCTAGTTGGAAACATCACTTGGACTCTGATTTAGAGGCAAAAGCAGAGTGGGCTGCACAATTTCATGCACTTGGTCTTCAAAGGGAGGCTCTGTGTCGTCTGTCCCTAAGGAAGTGTTTAATGAGCCGAACAAGGGGAGGATGGACATGTCAGGTCCTCCCCGCCCCCACAGCCTCCTCAGCAGGCCCCCCTCGGCTCCCTGCATCACCACGGTCCAGGTGGCTCTGCACAGAGGAGCTGGCAGTCACGCAGCGGGCGGCACTTGGGCTGCGGGAAGCTGAGCTTGGGGCACTCACAATGGCTGACCTCCAAGAGAAAGCAGCTGAGCCAATTATTTTTTTCTTCTGACAGTGCATTAAAATGATTGTCGATGATTAAAGATATTTCCATGAATAGTACATTTTCCCAATATATAGTCTCTAAATAGACCTCCGTTCTATTTTTGAAATCGGAGAAGAAAACATTTTAAAAGCCCCGCTAATGACACTACCTTTGTTCTCACAGGTAGCTTAAGAGAGACATTTGGGCCATGCACACCTGATGCCTTGGTCTCCGGCAGCTGCTTTTGAATCTGTCAATTTAACAGGCTGCCAAGAAACTGCTGACTCCCTCCTGGAACAACCATGGTGAAGTCCAGCTCTCTGAAAGAAATCATTCACCCTCTGGACACAAAGCCCTTCTCAGGCAACTGGGGCACCTGGGCTTAGCGTCATCCTGGTGCAGGGGAGGGAAAGAAACAGGTGTGGTGAGACCAAGCATCACTTTTTGCCACCAAGGTCAGGCCGGAATCCACACAACCCTCTCCGGGGAGTTTCTGAGGAGTCAAGGCCAGTCTAGTGGGGAGTGGCAGGGTCTGAGGACCACTGTCCTAAGGCTCTAACGGAATACTTGCTGGCCACAGACCTTAACCCTGGGGCCTGGGCACGGTGGGTCTGGGAGACATTCTCAGTCCACACAGAGCGACCGTGGGCTTCAGAGCACAGGATCACAGCCGGCAGCGCACCTGCTGCCCTGTTGCGCTCTCTGAATTGTCCTGAGGCAACCTCAGCACTGGTCCCACATCATTTCTAGTAAGAAGGATACATAGAGAGAAGGCAGGAAGGAGGCCTATCTCTAGTTGGAAACATCACTTGGACTCTGATTTAGAGGCAAAAGCAGAGTGGGCTGCACAATTTCATGCACTTGGTCTTCAAAGGGAGGCTCTGTGTCGTCTGTCCCTAAGGAAGTGTTTAATGAGCCGAAGAAGGGGAGGAAGGACATGTCAGGTCCTCCCCGCCCCCACAGCCTCCTCAGCAGGCCCCCGTCTGCTCTCTGCATCACCACGGTCCAGATGTCTCTGCACAGAGGAGCTGGAAATCACGCAGCGGGCGGCACTTGGGCTGCGGGGAAGCTGAGCTGTGTGTGCGTAAGGCAGACTGGGGACATGGGGAGGAGGCGAATGCAATGGGTTTCTCTTTTCAGGGCATCTTTCTGTCGCCCTCCTCCAGGCTCATGCCCAGCTGGGCCCCATCTGCCCCGAGGCAGCATCCTCACCCAAGACTTGGGGGGACACAACTGCAAGCGAGGGCACGTGCAGGCGGGGGACTCCTCTGGGGTGAGGCCAGAGGGCAGAGTGGGCAGGCACGCAGACTGGAAATTCCCCGCAGCCTGCAGGCCTCCTCCAGACCCACACGTGGTCACCTACTGGAGTCCAGGATGAAGGACAGGAAATGGGGTGAGTGACCGTGAGGTGGCTCAGGAAGACACAAAGCCTGGAACCTCTTGGAAGTTTGGGAACTTGGGTTCTCCAGCTGTCCCTCTTCCTCTAGTCTTTCAAAGCAGGTCCCAAAGGAGGCAGGTGCCAGAGGCAGGCATCAGAGCAGAGAACGGCCTCTTGTTTAGGCAGAAGCCTCAGGACTCAACCCACCACCGAACCTCAAGAAGCGCTGCCAGCTTTAGGGGCTGACACTGAGAGCAGCATCTGCCCAGAGACCTGCTGGGCTCCCAACCCTCCCCTTGCCTTGCCGAGGTCAAATCCATCCCATCCAGGAGTCTCCTGCAGCATCTGCTTACCCACCTCCCCCCTTTGCTTTAGTCAGGAGGATCCAGTTTCAAATGCAGAGTAAGTCATTCTGGAGAGAAGACAGGTATCTGAATGACCAACGTGGAGGTTTCCAGGCAGAATAACCAGATAGCTTGTTTGACTCCAGGAGGAAGAGCTTGGAATGGTTTGAAAGGTGGGATAGGGACTGTCTCCTTTAGAGCTGAGGGGAAGGTGACTTAAGAGGCAGAATAGATGGAATTCATTTACCCTAATGTAAGTCTTCTAACCACGGGTCACTAAGTAGAGAAGTAGAGAAAGACCACACTAGAAAGAGCATCCAACAAGGCCTCATGGTCCTTGGTTTCTGGGGTCTAGACGCACCTGGGATCCAGGTTGGATGGTAAAGGAGAAAGAGGTGCACCGCAGGGGGCTTCATCCCCATGGCCATGAGGTCCCTGGGGACCAAGCCAAGAGTTCCAGGCACGAGCATTAGTTTAATTTCACTTGTTTCTGGCTCTTTTTTGAAGCCCAACCCTTCTAAGACGACGAGGGGCTGGCAGTTGAGAGGGAAGAAAAAGGCCCTGGAATGGATCAACATAACTGGGAAGTTTTCTGAACTGATGATCTCGAATATCCGATGTTGGGAGAAGACAAGGACAGAACAATACTATTTCTGGGAGTGCCCTGGTGGTCCAGTGGTTAGGACTCTGCGCTTTCACTGCCAAGGGCCCGGATTCAATCCTTGGTCAGGGAACTAAGATCCCATAAGTGATTCAGCCAAAAAAGAAAAAAATACTATTTCTAAGCAGATTTCCTGTAAACATGAACATTCAGCTAGTATTTTATTAATAAAAAAACTTTCATAAACCTTATCTTACTTGATATTCACGACAACCTTGGAAAAATACTACGGTCTTCATTTTGTAAAACAGGAGACAGACTGAACTGTCTTCCATGGCGGTAGCACTGGCAGTGGAACCAGGGTCTAAGCATGGTCTTTGACATTTTCCTCCTCACTCCAGGACCTTCAATTTCAGATGGAAACGGCCAGGCCAACCTTTCCAGCCCTGGCACACAGACCTACGAAGCAAATCCCCAGCACCTTTAGAGAAAAACAGGGCTGTGTGCCTTCCTTGTGGTAATACTTCTAGGAGCTGGGGAACGGTCTCAGAGCACACTGAAATGGTAGGGACCAAAGGCAGCTTCAGGTCCCTGAGCCTCTCTGGAGAGGCCGATGCCTACCTAGACTGCCAAGGGAGCCCCAAAGACGGCACTAAAGAGAAAAACGTCACAAAGTTAAAACCAGTGGGAAGCGGGGTGTGGAAGGCTGATGCCCCCTGGTTCTGCTTTGCCACTCAACAGAACTGTCAGTTCGGCCACTCTGTCTCGGATCTTCTCAAAGATTTAGCTTCTCCCACAGGTCACTCAGAGTGGACCCTCAGGAGAAGAAAGACAGTTAACTGGTTAGGGTTTTCTTTGTTTTTAAAAAATCCTGGGGCTTCCCTGGTGGTCCAGTGGGTAAGGACACTGCCTTGCAGTGCAAGGGGAGCTGGTTTGATCCCTGGCCCGGGAGGATCCCATGTGCCACAGAGTGGCTGGATTGATATGTCCAAATATGAGCCAGCACTCTGGAGCACATGCGCCCAGAGCCAGTGCTCTGCAACGAGAGAGGCCGCTGCAATGGGCGGCCCACACAGGCCAAAGAATAAAGACGGAAGAAAATAAATAAATAAAAAACCAATAAAAGAGGACAAAATTTTAAAAATATCTGTGTGTATATATATATATATATCCTGAATAGCCACCAAACTTGGGTGTTCACTTACTAACTAGACATTCTAAATGGCTAAGATTCAGGTGTGCAACTCTATACTCTGAGGTCCCACTCCTCCTGGGGGGTTTCACATGCTTTGACAGATGAGACGCACATTCACAGTGAGGAATACACAAGGCTGGAGAGGGCTCTTTCCTTATCAACCAGCTCAACTTAAGTCCACCAGTTTTCCAGGGTGGACATCAGTCAGACCAGGCTACCACACCTATCAGCCAGCTCAAACGACTCGAAGCCCACTGGCCGGTCAGAGCCACACACACCCTGCAATCCCCAGCCCGAGGACCACCTCTTCCTCAAACAAGTCCCTGATGCTCCCTTGTGTCTCCTGCTTTGTTTTCTCAGTGCTATTTAATTATGTGTCTTTCCCATAGTTCTTCTCTAATTCTACTCTTGCTAATTAATTATGAACATCATTTATTTCCCTAATAGATCATAAACTCCTCAGAGAGCTACTATGTTAAATCCAATGTTGCATTTCCCCCCTCCATGGTCCTGTTTGGGTTGGGATTTGGCTTTACACATAGTAGGCGTATGATCAATAAATATTAAAATTGAACTTAACCTCGGTTTCTTCAAAAACAGGTTACCTGTGAAACACAAAAGACAGCCCCAGCCCTCAAGCTGCCCTTTGGCAAACCTAACAGAATACGGCACCCTCTCCCACTGTTGTGTCCCACCCAGGGGCACTGCAAGCAGACCAAGCCAGCACAAGAAAAGTCAAACCAGAGTGGACCCTCAGGAGAAGAAAGACAGTTAACTGGTTAGGGTTTTCTTTGTTTTTAAAAAATCCTGGGGCTTCCCTGGTGGTCCAGTGGGTAAGGACACTGCCTTGCAGTGCAAGGGGAGCTGGTTTGATCCCTGGCCCGGGAGGATCCCATGTGCCACAGAGTGGCTGGATTGATATGTCCAAATATGAGCCAGCACTCTGGAGCACATGCGCCCAGAGCCAGTGCTCTGCAACGAGAGAGGCCGCTGCAATGGGCGGCCCACACAGGCCAAAGAATAAAGACGGAAGAAAATAAATAAATAAAAAACCAATAAAAGAGGACAAAATTTTAAAAATATCTGTGTGTATATATATATATATATATCCTGAATAGCCACCAAACTTGGGTGTTCACTTACTAACTAGACATTCTAAATGGCTAAGATTCAGGTGTGCAACTCTATACTCTGAGGTCCCACTCCTCCTGGGGGGTTTCACATGCTTTGACAGATGAGACGCACATTCACAGTGAGGAATACACAAGGCTGGAGAGGGCTCTTTCCTTATCAACCAGCTCAACTTAAGTCCACCAGTTTTCCAGGGTGGACATCAGTCAGACCAGGCTACCACACCTATCAGCCAGCTCAAACGACTCGAAGCCCACTGGCCGGTCAGAGCCACACACACCCTGCAATCCCCAGCCCGAGGACCACCTCTTCCTCAAACAAGTCCCTGATGCTCCCTTGTGTCTCCTGCTTTGTTTTCTCAGTGCTATTTAATTATGTGTCTTTCCCATAGTTCTTCTCTAATTCTACTCTTGCTAATTAATTATGAACATCATTTATTTCCCTAATAGATCATAAACTCCTCAGAGAGCTACTATGTTAAATCCAATGTTGCATTTCCCCCCTCCATGGTCCTGTTTGGGTTGGGATTTGGCTTTACACATAGTAGGCGTATGATCAATAAATATTAAAATTGAACTTAACCTCGGTTTCTTCAAAAACAGGTTACCTGTGAAACACAAAAGACAGCCCCAGCCCTCAAGCTGCCCTTTGGCAAACCTAACAGAATACGGCACCCTCTCCCACTGTTGTGTCCCACCCAGGGGCACTGCAAGCAGACCAAGCCAGCACAAGACACAAAGAAGGTCAAACCAGACTGGCAAAGGCAAGGATTTTGAGTCTGGTTATTTAAAGAGGTTAAAATTACTTAAGCCAAAGTAAAGAGCCAGTACTGTTACACATATCCAAGGAAAACCAAGGAAGAATTCTGTGGGCTAGGGGGTGGTGAGGATAGAATGAAGGAAGAAGAAAGGGAGCTTCCTGTAAAGATCAAGGACCAAAGGCGTGATGGCTCAGACCTGAAAAGATTCCCCACCATGACAAGGAAGTGAGACACACTGTCCATTTTACAGGAATGGCAAGTCCAGACCTTGCAGAGGGGGAGGGGTCATCATGGTCTCAGAGGGGCCCTGCTCATGCCCCAAGGTGCTGAAGACCTGGGAACTTGGGAGCAGAGTGCGGGTAGGGAAGGCGGACGAGAGCTACCAGGAATCTGAGCAAACCATGAGCAAGCACGGAGGGCAAATCACCCCAGAAAGTGCTTATGGGAAAGGCTGGGCCCTTTGTACCAGGGGGGAAGATGGAACAACCAATGGCAGGAAAACAAGTCTGATCTGGGCCAGTCACTGATGGAGCAGGAGAAGGAATCCACCCCTCTCCCAGTATAAAGCCACACACACCCCACAGGACCTGAGCTTTCTGTACTGGTTGAGGCCTTAGGGTCAGAGCACAGCTACCCTGGGCCAGGCTCCAGGGAGGCAATGGTCACAGGGCTACTGGGGGGGGGGGGGCATATCCCACAAATCAGATCTCAGCCAGCAAGAGGAAGAGAAACCAGTCCTACCAGAGATTGAAGATCTCTCTCTCTCTCCACCCTCACACACACACATCTATTATGAGCCTGCTAAGTAAAAATCTAATTCCAGTTTAAGAGGTTTAGTCCAGAAAATCCTCCTCTCGGAGGCAGTGTGGGAAAGATCTTATCTACTCTCCATTTCCTATCAAATCATCCTTTTTCCTTCGAGGGCCACAGAGGAGATGATGACAATTCCCCTATTCAGGGTCAGGCAGGAGGAGCACGAGGATGGCTCAGTCCCTCAAGCTGCCCTTTGGCAAACCTAACAGAATACGGCACCTCTCCCACTGTTCCCACCCAGGGGCACTGCAAGCAGACCAAGCCAGCACAAGACACAAAGAAGGTCAAACCAGACTGGCAAAGGCAAGGATTTTGAGTCTGGTTATTTAAAGAGGTTAAAATTACTTAAGCCAAAGTAAAGAGCCAGTACTGTTACACATATCCAAGGAAAACCAAGGAAGAATTCTGTGGGCTAGGGGGTGGTGAGGATAGAATGAAGGAAGAAGAAAGGGAGCTTCCTGTAAAGATCAAGGACCAAAGGCGTGATGGCTCAGACCTGAAAAGATTCCCCACCATGACAAGGAAGTGAGACACACTGTCCATTTTACAGGAATGGCAAGTCCAGACCTTGCAGAGGGGGAGGGGTCATCATGGTCTCAGAGGGGCCCTGCTCATGCCCCAAGGTGCTGAAGACCTGGGAACTTGGGAGCAGAGTGCGGGTAGGGAAGGCGGACGAGAGCTACCAGGAATCTGAGCAAACCATGAGCAAGCACGGAGGGCAAATCACCCCAGAAAGTGCTTATGGGAAAGGCTGGGCCCTTTGTACCAGGGGGGAAGATGGAACAACCAATGGCAGGAAAACAAGTCTGATCTGGGCCAGTCACTGATGGAGCAGGAGAAGGAATCCACCCCTCTCCCAGTATAAAGCCACACACACCCCACAGGACCTGAGCTTTCTGTACTGGTTGAGGCCTTAGGGTCAGAGCACAGCTACCCTGGGCCAGGCTCCAGGGAGGCAATGGTCACAGGGCTACTGGGGGGGGGGGGGCATATCCCACAAATCAGATCTCAGCCAGCAAGAGGAAGAGAAACCAGTCCTACCAGAGATTGAAGATCTCTCTCTCTCTCCACCCTCACACACACACATCTATTATGAGCCTGCTAAGTAAAAATCTAATTCCAGTTTAAGAGGTTTAGTCCAGAAAATCCTCCTCTCGGAGGCAGTGTGGGAAAGATCTTATCTACTCTCCATTTCCTATCAAATCATCCTTTTTCCTTCGAGGGCCACAGAGGAGATGATGACAATTCCCCTATTCAGGGTCAGGCAGGAGATGGAGGCACAGTATGAGGCCACACCCCACTGCGGCTGCACGCCCCTCACACACTCCTCCGCCAGGACCTTCTCTTTACTTCTGACGGGGCCCCCGGGTCCTTCAGGACAGAGGTCAGGGCCCCCCTGGCACCACCTCCCCCTGGAAAAAGAGGCGGCAGGTGGAGGAGGGGCTGCCTGCCCTGGGCTCGCTCCCCAGGGGCCTCGCCTCTGAGCCACGCAGCCGCACCACACACACGGGGAGGATTCATCACAGGTAGGAGGGAAGCGAACCTCGGGATTAGGAGAGCGGCTGCCCGAATCCCCAGAGCCCCAAAGCGTACCTGCCAAGGCCTTGATCCGGGACCTCTCAAAGAGCCTGGCTGAGCTGTTGTCGTTATCCAGCTCATCGTCCGGGCCGTCCCAGCGGGCATTGATCCGGCTGTACGGTGGCTGGTTGCCCACGTTTTCAAACTCCGTGGCCGATGTCATGTCAGCAGGCTGTCCGCAGCTCTTCCTGCCTCAGTCTTCATGGAAGGGTCCCTGCGAGGGGGGCAGCAACACAGTCAGAGGATTAGTGCCCACCTCCTCGGACCTCGTCTCAGGGGAAACTTATTTGGAGCGTCAACAGGAGCAGATCCTTGTGGGAGCAGCACATGGTGCTCTCTGCCTGGCCATGCTTCCTACCCAGAGTCCCCAGGTCACGGGGTAGAAAATGTCAACAGGACTTGCGCTGATAGTGCCGGCGGGGATGGAGGGCTGCCGCAGCCAGGGCCAGGATGGCCAGCAGGGGGAGACGTCGGACGCAGCAATCCCGCTTCCTCCAAACCCGCTGCCACAGCCACGAAAGCGAGCGCCTCTCCTGGGAGTGGGAGGCAGGCAGGGACCAGCTGGGCAGAGGATCCTACCCTGTGACCTGGGACCAGGGCCCAGCCTGGAAGGGAGGCAGGGACCGGGCAGGAGAGGGAGAAGCTGGGGGCTGGCGGAGTCTGACTCAAACGTGACTCAGTGGGGAGAGGGGTGAGCATTCGCTTTGAGATGCTGCGGGTGCACCAGCCCCAACCCTGCACTGGGAAGTGCTAACTCCTCCCAGAGGCTGCCCAAGAGCCCTCAGAGTGCATGCCCTGCAGCCAACCTTCAGAAACCTGGCTCTTGGTTCTGAAGTGTGCCCAGGGGCTTAGACGAGCTCTCCCGCTGCACCTCAGGACAGACCACGGAGCCAGCCAGACGAGCCTGCTTTCTGGCTGTCGGCAGGATGGTAGGGTGGGGTGGCGAGGGGGTCCCTCAGACAGTGGAGCTGGGTGTGCTCGTCTGTGCTCTGCACACAGGTGGCAGGAGTACTGGGTCCTCACTCACCTGTCACGTATCACAGTTACACTCTCATTCATGATTAATTCACAGTGTACTCAGTCCCTACGAGGCGGTGGGTGCTGTGCCAGGCAGCTAGGAGTGAGACAGGAGCAGTCCTGCTCTCATGGAGCTTATATCCTGGCAGCAAGAGGACCGATTAGAGAAGCAAGTACAGTAAGGTGTGAGTTGTGCCACAACTGGAAGAGAACAGGGGAGTGGGAGGGGCCCATGCTGGATTCAGGGTGTCAGGGGAAGGAGTTTATGCTGGTTCCTAGAGGAAGCTTGGAGGTATCCTGTAAAGGGAAGACAGACAGGAACAAGTCCAAACAAAAGGAATGAAGAGCAGGAGCAAAGTTCTGCAGGTGAGAAAGGGCGTGGCAAAATTAAGAAATCTGATGATATAGCTGGAGGGGGAGGGCAAGGTCAGGGACAGAAGGTCAGGGAGGGGCTAGAGCGGCCAGGCTGGGTCTGGATGTCCTGGGCTTTTGCAGTAAGACAGGTTTCCCTTCAGTCTTTTTTTTTCCTATTTTTTTTAGCCTCTTTTACTGACTTTTTTTTTTATCGATTTATTTTCATCCCTCTTTATTCTTTGGCCTGTGTGTGCCTCCCATCGCCAGTGGCCTTTCTTGTCGCAGAGCATCGACTCTGGGCACATGCGCTCCAGAACGCTGGCTTGTAATTAGACACGCCCGTCTAGCCGTTCCACGGCACGTGGGATCTTCCCAGGCCAGGGATCCAACTGGTGCCCCTTGCACTGCAAGGCAGACTCTCTACCCACTGGACCACCAGGGAAGCCCTCCCTTCCGTCTTAACAGCCTCATCTGTACCTGTCCTTCAGTCATCTCCCAGGAGCTTAAGAGACACCAAGATTCATGCTCCTGCAGCCAACCTGGGGCAAGAGCTGCCCAAGAGCCCTCAGAGTGCATGCCCTGCAGCCAACCTTCAGAAACCTGGCTCTTGGTTCTGAAGTGTGCCCAGGGGCTTAGACGAGCCTCCCGCTGCACCTCAGGACAGACCACGGAGCCAGCCAGACGAGCCTGCTTTCTGGCTGTCGGCAGGATGGTAGGGTGGGGTGGCGAGGGGGTCCCTCAGACAGTGGAGCTGGGTGTGCTCGTCTGTGCTCTGCACACAGGTGGCAGGAGTACTGGGTCCTCACTCACCTGTCACGTATCACAGTTACACTCTCATTCATGATTAATTCACAGTGTACTCAGTCCCTACGAGGCGGTGGGTGCTGTGCCAGGCAGCTAGGAGTGAGACAGGAGCAGTCCTGCTCTCATGGAGCTTATATCCTGGCAGCAAGAGGACCGATTAGAGAAGCAAGTACAGTAAGGTGTGAGTTGTGCCACAACTGGAAGAGAACAGGGGAGTGGGAGGGGCCCATGCTGGATTCAGGGTGTCAGGGGAAGGAGTTTATGCTGGTTCCTAGAGGAAGCTTGGAGGTATCCTGTAAAGGGAAGACAGACAGGAACAAGTCCAAACAAAAGGAATGAAGAGCAGGAGCAAAGTTCTGCAGGTGAGAAAGGGCGTGGCAAAATTAAGAAATCTGATGATATAGCTGGAGGGGGAGGGCAAGGTCAGGGACAGAAGGTCAGGGAGGGGCTAGAGCGGCCAGGCTGGGTCTGGATGTCCTGGGCTTTTGCAGTAAGACAGGTTTCCCTTCAGTCTTTTTTTTTTTTCCTATTTTTTTTAGCCTCTTTTACTGACTTTTTTTTTTATCGATTTATTTTCATCCCTCTTTATTCTTTGGCCTGTGTGTGCCTCCCATCGCCAGTGGCCTTTCTTGTCGCAGAGCATCGACTCTGGGCACATGCGCTCCAGAACGCTGGCTTGTAATTAGACACGCCCGTCTAGCCGTTCCACGGCACGTGGGATCTTCCCAGGCCAGGGATCCAACTGGTGCCCCTTGCACTGCAAGGCAGACTCTCTACCCACTGGACCACCAAGGAAGCCCTCCCTTCCGTCTTAACAGCCTCATCTGTACCTGTCCTTCAGTCATCTCCCAGGGAGCTTAAGAGACACCAAGATTCATGTGTAACAGAGGACAGGGAGCCAGAGCCTTTCTATCCAAGAGGACAAAAAGGGCTGAGGGTGAGGAGGCTGTGAGGCAGACAAATGACAGGTGTGGACAACTAATGAGCTGTGCGGGAAGCCACTCCCTCCAGGAGCGTGTGCACACGCACACCTACACAGTCGTCCAACACACACTCAGCCACCCATGCAGACATGCACTCGAGGAAAAAATGTAGCAAGCTCACCAGTCTAAGCACCACTGCCACACCAGGGCCCTTGGGTTTTAGACAGAATCACTTCAGGCTCTTCCCCACCCCATCTGACTAATCAATCCCACCACATCCCTTTGAGGTAAGACAGGAACCAGAATTACCCACCCTAAGTGCACAGGGGAGAAAACCAAGACTGGCTAGGATGCGGCCTCCCCAAGGTCATCTAGTGAATGACGCTGGGAAGAAGTCAGGCTGGGAAGGGGTGGGCGTATGCCCCTCGAGCATTTTAAAGAAACAGGCGAGGAGAGAGGGCAATCCTAGGGGGACAGACGGCACCCCTTAGCTTCCAGGGCTTGGCCAAGGTGTTTGCTACTGGGGGAGAGGAGGGTGAACAGTGGGGAGGAGGGTCAGCCATCACCCCACCAGGTCTGTCCTGTGATGCTAGACCTGGGACCCAGAATACCCTCGTCCCTTCTGATGACTATCATCTTCCATAGAGAGATGCGCTGCTTCTGGGGTTGAGATGCGCCACTCAGCGCAGCCCCTGATGCCTTTCCCCACTTCCCTTAAGGGACATCACCAGCAGTTTGGAGCTGTGAGCAAGGAGAGACCAACAGGCTGACCGTTTGAGCAGGGCCGAGCTGCCAGATGCATGAGGAGAGATGAGATCAGATCCTGCGTGCGGGTGGTAACCAGACCCTGGCTCTCCCTCTCGTCTCGGGCTATTTTTAAGAGTGGCTGAGAGAGGCCCAGGCCACGGGGCCCAGGGAGTGAGATTACCTTTGCTGCGGCTCCGTAAATAAGTCTGCCCCAGAAAGATGAGCGAGCGGCTTCCGTCTTAACAGCCTCATCTGTACCTGTCCTTCAGTCAGCTCCCAGGGAGCTTAAGAGACACCAAGATTCATGTGTAACAGAGGACAGGGAGCCAGAGCCTTTCTATCCAAGAGGACAAAAAGGGCTGAGGGTGAGGAGGCTGTGAGGCAGACAAATGACAGGTGTGGACAACTAATGAGCTGTGCGGGAAGCCACTCCCTCCAGGAGCGTGTGCACACGCACACCTACACAGTCGTCCAACACACACTCAGCCACCCATGCAGACATGCACTCGAGGAAAAAATGTAGCAAGCTCACCAGTCTAAGCACCACTGCCACACCAGGGCCCTTGGGTTTTAGACAGAATCACTTCAGGCTCTTCCCCACCCCATCTGACTAATCAATCCCACCACATCCCTTTGAGGTAAGACAGGAACCAGAATTACCCACCCTAAGTGCACAGGGGAGAAAACCAAGACTGGCTAGGATGCGGCCTCCCCAAGGTCATCTAGTGAATGACGCTGGGAAGAAGTCAGGCTGGGAAGGGGTGGGCGTATGCCCCTCGAGCATTTTAAAGAAACAGGCGAGGAGAGAGGGCAATCCTAGGGGGACAGACGGCACCCCTTAGCTTCCAGGGCTTGGCCAAGGTGTTTGCTACTGGGGGAGAGGAGGGTGAACAGTGGGGAGGAGGGTCAGCCATCACCCCACCAGGTCTGTCCTGTGATGCTAGACCTGGGACCCAGAATACCCTCGTCCCTTCTGATGACTATCATCTTCCATAGAGAGATGCGCTGCTTCTGGGGTTGAGATGCGCCACTCAGCGCAGCCCCTGATGCCTTTCCCCACTTCCCTTAAGGGACATCACCAGCAGTTTGGAGCTGTGAGCAAGGAGAGACCAACAGGCTGACCGTTTGAGCAGGGCCGAGCTGCCAGATGCATGAGGCGAGATGAGATCAGATCCTGCGTGCGGGTGGTAACCAGACCCTGGCTCTCCCTCTCGTCTCGGGCTATTTTTAAGAGTGGCTGAGAGAGGCCCAGGCCACGGGGCCCAGGGAGTGAGATTACCTTTGCTGCGGCTCCGTAAATAAGTCTGCCCCAGAAAGATGAGCCTGAGCGGGCAGACCAGCAGGCCCGGCATTCAAGATTGATGGCCCTGGGTGCAGAGGAGCAGCCACTCGACAGCCATTCATCCTGCTTAAACCCACCCTGCCTCCTGCGACCTGGCTCGGAGGAGGCAGCAGCCAGGTGGCAGCTCTGCCAGGAACGTGAAAAAACACATATGCGTGTCTAAATACACAGCTCGAGGTGTTTCTTTATTTTTTTTTTTTTAGAAGGATCAGTTTCCTGAAGACAAACAAGGAAAGGGATTCGGCAACTAAAGAAGGGCCCTCTTCCTCCAGCTCCCCGGCTGTGCCCACCTAGTAGTCTGCCCAGATGGTATCCCACCGGGGCCAAGGGAGTGGGGGGTGGGCCAGTGTGCTCAGTGGCAAGGGGAGAATCAGGTGTGAGAGGCAGAAGAGGAGAGAACAGGCAAGGGAAGACTCTGGTCTGAGAAGCAGAAGAAAAGAAAAGAAGAAAACAGGAAGCATACAGATGGTGATGGCAGGAAAACAAAGCAAAATATGCCTAAATCCAAATTCACCCCAGGGTCATCCAGAATTGCTACCCAGGCCTTTCTAAGGCCTGGCAATAAAGAAGCCACCAGGACTGAAGAGAAGAGCACATGCTGGGGACTCAGGTGGGAACACCTAACCAAATGGGGGAGGGCATGAAAATGGCATTTAAATTGGTATTGGAGGGGAATTGGAGCGGCGGCGACTTCAGTCATGTTTTTAAGCATATAAGTCATCTCTGCACCCAGACTGGCCCTCCATGAGTATGTTAGCTGCTCAGTCGTGCCCAACTCTTTGTGGCCCCATGGACTATAGCTCACCGGGCTCCGCTGTCCATGGAATTCTCCAGGCAAGAATACTGGAGTGGGTAGCCATTCCCTTCTCCAGGGAATCTTCCAGATCCAGGAACTGAACCCAAGTCTCCTGCACTGCAGACAGATTCTTTACCAGCTGAGCCATGAGTAGGGCAGATAGCAATTATATGGCTAAAAACAGGTCCCAAATTGCACCTT
Organism: Tragulus kanchil; assembly: GCA_022376925.1. Classification (NCBI taxonomy): domain Eukaryota; kingdom Metazoa; phylum Chordata; class Mammalia; order Artiodactyla; family Tragulidae; genus Tragulus; species Tragulus kanchil. The sequence continues at coordinate 217,325,577 of JAIOJX010000032.1, read as the reverse complement.
ACTTCCCTGAGAGCAAATCCAGGAAAAAAAGGTATAAAAAGGTATAAGAAGTAGTTCCGTGCTCATCCACTCCCCAGTTTACTCTGAAGCCCTCTAGAAATTTTTCTCATGACCCACCAGGGCCTCATCAGAGTGTAGGTGGGTCTTCTCTGGTCTGTGGAACTGTGTCCCAGAGAGCCCGCCTTCCCCATCCATCCATCTGCCTGAGAAGCAGCTGGGCAAGTCCATCTCCAAAATCACAACCCAAGGCTCAGCCTCAGCTGGGGAGCTACTGCCAGCCTGGAACCCCAGGTTACACTCTGAGGGGGATGAAAGCTCAGTACTGAAGAGCTCATGCAATTGCACAACACGCTTGCTTGCATCAGGAGCGCCTGCCTGGGAAATGATTTCACAGTACCACTGATGCAACCCACAGCTCCATCCTTCTCTGGTGTGTCTAGGGACCATCTGCTTTCGAGATCAGGTGTTAGGCCTCAGAATTTCAACCCCATGTGCTATGTCCTGTTAATCCTCAGGGCAAGTAGGAACCCAGGAACTGGCTGTCTTGATCGTGCTGAGCAGAAGAGAATGGATGCCTCTTTCTTCCTCTCCGCACCCCATATCCTCTTATCCGGACCACACAAACATGAGCAGTAACAAAGCCCAGGAGTGAGAAATGGAAGAAATATAGGCTGATGTTGTGTTTCCTTAGCAGGGTCACGGGTGCAGGCTATTGCAGTAGCTTAAAAACAGTCTTTCATAAGCAAAAGATTTTAGATTCTTTAATTTGTCTTTAGCTCTAAGATTTGACCCATTACGTGCTTCCTATTTTGTCCTGCCCCCTTATGCTACCTCAAGCCTGCTTTTAACATGTTTTGGTACCATGCCAATCCAGGTCAGAAGATTACTCCTATAGCTCACGGGCTCCTCAGTCCATGGGATTCTCCAGGCAAGAATACTGGAGCGGTTACCATTCCCTTCTCCAGGGAATCTTCCAGATCCAGGAACTGAACCCAAGTCTCCTGCACTGCAGACAGATTCTTTACCAGCTGAGCCATGAGTAGGGCAGATAGCAATTATATGGCTAAAAACAGGCCCCAAATTGCACCTTATTTCCCCTGAGAGCAAATCCAGGAAAAAAAGGTATAAAAAGGTATAAGAAGTAGTTCCGTGCTCATCCACTCCCCAGTTTACTCTGAAGCCCTCTAGAAATTTTTCTCATGACCCACCAGGGCCTCATCAGAGTGTAGGTGGGTCTTCTCTGGTCTGTGGAACTGTGTCCCAGAGAGCCCGCCTTCCCCATCCATCCATCTGCCTGAGAAGCAGCTGGGCAAGTCCATCTCCAAAATCACAACCCAAGGCTCAGCCTCAGCTGGGGAGCTACTGCCAGCCTGGAACCCCAGGTTACACTCTGAGGGGGATGAAAGCTCAGTACTGAAGAGCTCATGCAATTGCACAACACGCTTGCTTGCATCAGGAGCGCCTGCCTGGGAAATGATTTCACAGTACCACTGATGCAACCCACAGCTCCATCCTTCTCTGGTGTGTCTAGGGACCATCTGTTTTCGAGATCAGGTGTTAGGCCTCAGAATTTCAACCCCATGTGCTATGTCCTGTTAATCCTCAGGGCAAGTAGGAACCCAGGAACTGGCTGTCTTGATCGTGCTGAGCAGAAGAGAATGGATGCCTCTTTCTTCCTCTCCGCACCCCATATCCTCTTATCCGGACCACACAAACATGAGCAGTAACAAAGCCCAGGAGTGAGAAATGGAAGAAATATAGGCTGATGTTGTGTTTCCTTAGCAGGGTCACGGGTGCAGGCTATTGCAGTAGCTTAAAAACAGTCTTTCATAAGCAAAAGATTTTAGATTCTTTAATTTGTCTTTAGCTCTAAGATTTGACCCATTACGTGCTTCCTATTTTGTCCTGCCCCCTTATGCTACCTCAAGCCTGCTTTTAACATGTTTTGGTACCATGCCAATTCAGGTCAGAAGATTACATCCTAAAGTTTCCCTGGAACCTTTCTGTCAATGCTTTTACCAAAACATAACATTCTTCTACTCCCTTTGCTCATAATCTCACTGCATATTCACAGACATTGTAAGGAATACATACATAAACACTCATTAAAACAGCATGAGAACCAAGCAAGACGCCCAGTGTAGAGTACTCTAAATCTATCTCCACCCCCAACTGCTTCGCCCTTCCCCAGCTCCAGTCTGACACCTCCATCTGTCTAGCAGACGTCTCCACCTAAAAATTACAGCTCAGTCTCAGTATGGCTAAAGCTGAGCCCATGGCCTCCAGCACAGCAGAGTAGGAGGGCTTCATGACCGTGAGGTGACAGTGAGGCCCAGGCAAGTGTAACACCTGTGGGTGACATTTCCTGCAGCTGAACATCACCAGAGGTGCCCGTGCTAAGCTGCTATCTCTCCCCAGAGTAAGCTCTGCTTTCCCACAATTCACAGCTCCCATCCTGATCCAGTCCATCATTAGTAGGGTGTGGTTTGGGGGTTCTTAAAGTCTCAAGATTCCTCTCCATGGTGGCCACCATTGAGAACCCCATACATCTGCAACATCTTGGCCATTCCAGTCGACTGCTGTTGGGTAAGACTTTACCCAGACCCTTCTGCTCCAGTTTCTATTACCAGGCAGGGACTTCAGGCCCACATGTCACAACTTGCTCACCCTCATTATGGAAAAATCTCCTACTAAGAACTGGCTTTGGTCATGCTGCAGCTGCTTGGATGGGGGAGGAGGTGTGGGATCCTAGCCGTGACAGTTCTTAGAGGGATTTGATTGGGGAACAGGTGTTGTCCAGCTCTGATACAGGGACTGCCCATCAATTCTCCATCTCAACACCACCTATCAGCACCTCACATCCAACACAGAGGCAAATGCCTACTGGTAATGATTAAAGGAGAAGGGAGAAATGATCCTCTTAATATACATGTTTTTAAAGACTTTGAGTTGTGACTTATGGGATCGAGTTCCCCTACCAGCGATCAAATCAGGGCCCCCTGCATCAGGAGTGCAGAGTCTCTACCTCTGGGCCATCAGGGATGTCTCTACATGGTTTTAAAAGATTATCTTCTACTCAGATTCTTGGGCTTAATGTCTACATTTATAGAAATCTATTATAACCCAGTGCTACTTCTTATCTCTGGCAACTCACTTCTTTCAAGGTAGTTACTGGCCTCAGAAGATTACAAAAATTTGAACTTTTATTTTCAAAACATAACATTCTTCTACTCCCTTTGCTCATAATCTCACTGCATATTCACAGACATTGTAAGGAATACATACATAAACACTCATTAAAACAGCATGAGAACCAAGCAAGACGCCCAGTGTAGAGTACTCTAAATCTATCTCCACCCCCAACTGCTTCGCCCTTCCCCAGCTCCAGTCTGACACCTCCATCTGTCTAGCAGACGTCTCCACCTAAAAATTACAGCTCAGTCTCAGTATGGCTAAAGCTGAGCCCATGGCCTCCAGCACAGCAGAGTAGGAGGGCTTCATGACCGTGAGGTGACAGTGAGGCCCAGGCAAGTGTAACACCTGTGGGTGACATTTCCTGCAGCTGAACATCACCAGAGGTGCCCGTGCTAAGCTGCTATCTCTCCCCAGAGTAAGCTCTGCTTTCCCACAATTCACAGCTCCCATCCTGATCCAGTCCATCATTAGTAGGGTGTGGTTTGGGGGTTCTTAAAGTCTCAAGATTCCTCTCCATGGTGGCCACCATTGAGAACCCCATACATCTGCAACATCTTGGCCATTCCAGTCGACTGCTGTTGGGTAAGACTTTACCCAGACCCTTCTGCTCCAGTTTCTATTACCAGGCAGGGACTTCAGGCCCACATGTCACAACTTGCTCACCCTCATTATGGAAAAATCTCCTACTAAGAACTGGCTTTGGTCATGCTGCAGCTGCTTGGATGGGGGAGGAGGTGTGGGATCCTAGCCGTGACAGTTCTTAGAGGGATTTGATTGGGGAACAGGTGTTGTCCAGCTCTGATACAGGGACTGCCCATCAATTCTCCATCTCAACACCACCTATCAGCACCTCACATCCAACACAGAGGCAAATGCCTACTGGTAATGATTAAAGGAGAAGGGAGAAATGATCCTCTTAATATACATGTTTTTAAAGACTTTGAGTTGTGACTTATGGGATCGAGTTCCCCTACCAGCGATCAAATCAGGGCCCCCTGCATCAGGAGTGCAGAGTCTCTACCTCTGGGCCATCAGGGATGTCTCTACATGGTTTTAAAAGATTATCTTCTACTCAGATTCTTGGGCTTAATGTCTACATTTATAGAAATCTATTATAACCCAGTGCTACTTCTTATCTCTGGCAACTCACTTCTTTCAAGGTAGTTACTGGCCTTCTCCCCACAAATAGCAGCAATTCTATGGTTACTGAATTGAAAACTTGAATGTTCAATTTCTGATATTCCAGCAAGACTTTTCTAGAACACTTAACAGCTGCCTCTCTTCTCTGATGAAAACTGCACAGGGAAGTACTATAGTCTCAACATTTATGTAGTCAAGAATAGATTAGGGGCTTCCCCTGGTGGTCCAGTGGATAAGGACACCGCCTTGCAGTGCAAGGGCCGCCAGTTCGATCCCTGGCCTGGGAAGATCCCACGTGCCGCAGAGCGGCTGGACCCATGTGTCCAATTACCGAGCCAGAGCTCTGGAGCGCATGCACCCAGAGCCAGTGCTCTGCAACGACAGAGGCCACCGCGATGGGAGGCCCACATGGGCCAAAGAACAAAGATGGATGAAAAATAGACAAATGAAAGACCAATAGAAGTAGCCCGCCTGCTCCCCTCCCTCCCTACCCCACCTCCACCAAAATAAATAAATAAATAAACCTTAAAAAAGAAAAAAAGAATAGATTAAAATATCTGTAGACTGAGAGAAAATATTTGCAAATGATGCAACCAACAAGGCCTTAATTTTCAAAATATATAAAAGGCTCATACAATTCAACAACTCTATGGAAGACAGCATGGAGATTCCTTAAAACACTAAGAATAGAAGCACCATATGACCCAGCAATTCCACTATTAGGCTTACACCCTGATGAAATCAAAACTGAAAGAGACACCTGTACCCCAATGTTCATTGCAGCACTCTATACAATAGCTAGAACATGGAAGCAATCTAGATGTCCATCAATGAAAGAATGGATAAAGAAGCTGCCTACTGGTAGATAGTACTATTGTTTTTAAAGACTTTGAGTTGTGACTTATGGGATCGAGTTCCCCTACCAGCGATCAAATCAGGGCCCCCTGCATCAGGAGTGCAGAGTCTCTACCTCTGGGCCATCAGGGATGTCTCTACATGGTTTTAAAAGATTATCTTCTACTCAGATTCTTGGGCTTAATGTCTACATTTATAGAAATCTATTATAACCCAGTGCTACTTCTTATCTCTGGCAACTCACTTCTTTCAAGGTAGTTACTGGCCTTCTCCCCACAAATAGCAGCAATTCTATGGTTACTGAATTGAAAACTTGAATGTTCAATTTCTGATATTCCAGCAAGACTTTTCTAGAACACTTAACAGCTGCCTCTCTCTTCTCTGATGAAAACTGCACAGGGAAGTACTATAGTCTCAACATTTATGTAGTCAAGAATAGATTAGGGGCTTCCCCTGGTGGTCCAGTGGATAAGGACACCGCCTTGCAGTGCAAGGGCCGCCAGTTCGATCCCTGGCCTGGGAAGATCCCACGTGCCGCAGAGCGGCTGGACCCATGTGTCCAATTACCGAGCCAGAGCTCTGGAGCGCATGCACCCAGAGCCAGTGCTCTGCAACGACAGAGGCCACCGCGATGGGAGGCCCACATGGGCCAAAGAACAAAGATGGATGAAAAATAGACAAATGAAAGACCAATAGAAGTAGCCCGCCTGCTCCCCTCCCTCCCTACCCCACCTCCACCAAAATAAATAAATAAATAAACCTTAAAAAAGAAAAAAAGAATAGATTAAAATATCTGTAGACTGAGAGAAAATATTTGCAAATGATGCAACCAACAAGGCCTTAATTTTCAAAATATATAAAAGGCTCATACAATTCAACAACTCTATGGAAGACAGCATGGAGATTCCTTAAAACACTAAGAATAGAAGCACCATATGACCCAGCAATTCCACTATTAGGCTTACACCCTGATGAAATCAAAACTGAAAGAGACACCTGTACCCCAATGTTCATTGCAGCACTCTATACAATAGCTAGAACATGGAAGCAATCTAGATGTCCATCAATGAAAGAATGGATAAAGAAGCTACGGTGCATTTATACAACGGAATATTTGTCAACTGTAAAAAGAAATGCGGAGGAATCAATACTAATGAGGTGGATGAATCTAGAATCTATTATACAAAGTGAAGTAAGTCAAAAAGAGAAGAACAAGTACAGTATACTAACACATATATATGGAAACTAGTAAGATGGTACTGTTAAATACACACGCAGAGCAGCAATGGAAAACCATACACAGAGAACAGACTTACAGACATTAGGGGGAGGGAAGAGTGGGCAAGAGGTACGGAAAAAGTAACATGGAACCCTATACTATCATATGTAAAAGAGATAACTATTGTCAATGTACTGTGGGACTAAGGGGTCTTTCATGGGGGCTATGCGACAGCCTGGAGGGGTGGGATGAGGGAACTGGGAGGAGGACACAGGAGGGAGGGGTCAGGAATACACATATGACTAATCTGGGATTATACATATCTGTAAACAACAAAACTCTGTAAAAGAAACATAAAAATAAGTAATAAAAAAATTCAACAACAAAAAACAAACACCCAATCAAAAAATGGGCAAAAGACCTAAATAGACATTTCTCCAAAGAAGATATTCAGATGGCCAACAGGCACATGAAAAGATGCTCAACACTGCTAATTATTAGAGAAACGCAAATCAAAACTACAGTGAGGTACCACCTCACACCAGTCAGAATGGCCATTGTTAAAAAGTCTGCAAATTGTCAATGTTAGAGAGGCTGTGGAGAAAATGGAACCCTCTTACCTTGTTGATAGGAACGTAAATTTCTATACTAGAAAACAGTAGGGAGATTTCTCAGAAAGTTAAAAAGAGTTGCTATGTGATCCAAAAATCCCACTCCTGAGCATATAACTGGACAAAACTATTCAAAAAGATACATGCACTCATATGTTCATTGCAGCACTCTATACAATAGCTAGAACATGGAAGCAATCTAGATGTCCATCAATGAAAGAATGGATAAAGAAGCTACGGTGCATTTATACAACGGAATATTTGTCAACTGTAAAAAGAAATGCGGAGGAATCAATACTAATGAGGTGGATGAATCTAGAATCTATTATACAAAGTGAAGTAAGTCAAAAAGAGAAGAACAAGTACAGTATACTAACACATATATATGGAAACTAGTAAGATGGTACTGTTAAATACACACGCAGAGCAGCAATGGAAAACCATACACAGAGAACAGACTTACAGACATTAGGGGGAGGGAAGAGTGGGCAAGAGGTACGGAAAAAGTAACATGGAACCCTATACTATCATATGTAAAAGAGATAACTATTGTCAATGTACTGTGGGACTAAGGGGTCTTTCATGGGGGCTATGCGACAGCCTGGAGGGGTGGGATGAGGGAACTGGGAGGAGGACACAGGAGGGAGGGGTCAGGAATACACATATGACTAATCTGGGATTATACATATCTGTAAACAACAAAACTCTGTAAAAGAAACATAAAAATAAGTAATAAAAAAATTCAACAACAAAAAACAAACACCCAATCAAAAAATGGGCAAAAGACCTAAATAGACATTTCTCCAAAGAAGATATTCAGATGGCCAACAGGCACATGAAAAGATGCTCAACACTGCTAATTATTAGAGAAACGCAAATCAAAACTACAGTGAGGTACCACCTCACACCAGTCAGAATGGCCATTGTTAAAAAGTCTGCAAATTGTCAATGTTAGAGAGGCTGTGGAGAAAATGGAACCCTCTTACCTTGTTGATAGGAACGTAAATTTCTATACTAGAAAACAGTAGGGAGATTTCTCAGAAAGTTAAAAAGAGTTGCTATGTGATCCAAAAATCCCACTCCTGAGCATATAACTGGACAAAACTATTCAAAAAGATACATGCACTCATATGTTCATAGCAGCACTCTTCACAACAGTCAAGACATGGAAACAATCTTTCCACTGAAAGATAAATGGATAGGGTCTTCCCTGGTAGTCCAGTTACTAAGACTCTGAGCTACCAATGTAGGGGGCCTGGGTTCGATCTCTGGTCTGAGAACCAGATCCCACATGCCACAACTACCCCACGTGCCTCAACTAAGACCTGGAGAAGCCAAATAAGTAAGTACATTAAAAAAGAGAGAGAGAGAGGGCTTCCTAGTTGCCCAGTAGGCAAAGAGTCCACCTTGCAGTGCAAGGGGTGCCGGTTCGATCCCTGGCCTGGGAAGATCCCACATGCTGTGGAGTGGCTGGACCGGTGTGTCCAATTACAAGCTAGTGCTCTGGAACACATGTGCCCAGAGCCGGTGCTCTGAACAAGAGAGGCCACCACGATGGGAGGCCCACACAGGCCAAAGAATAAAGATGGATGAAAACAAATAAATAAAAAACCAATAAAAAAGAGGCCAAAATTTAACAAAAAAAAGATAACTGGTAAAGAAGACATGGTGTGTATACACACACACAATGGACTACTACTGACCTATCAAAAAGAATGAAATAATGCTATTTGTATTAATAGTAACATGGATAAACCTAGAGATTATCATAAGTGAAATCAGAAAGAGAAAGACAAATACTATATGATATCACTTATACATGGAACCTAAAATATGACAGAAATGAACTTATCTACAAAACAGAAATAGACTCACAGATAGGAAGAACAGACTTGTGTTTTGCTTGAGAGGAAAGTGAGGGAGGGAGGGATTGGGAGTTTGGGATTATCAGTGGAAACTATTTTACATAGAACTGATAAATGCCAAGGTTAACTATATCCAATATCCTGTGATAAACTATAATAGTGGAAAAGAATATGAAAACAAATGTGTATATACATGTAAAGCAGAATCACATTGCTGTACAGCAGAAATTAACACATGGTAAAACTATTTCTATACTAGAAAACAGTAGGGAGATTTCTCAGAAAGTTAAAAGAGTTGCTATGTGATCCAAAAATCCCACTCCTGAGCATATAACTGGACAAAACTATTCAAAAAGATACATGCACTCATATGTTCATAGCAGCACTCTTCACAACAGTCAAGACATGGAAACAATCTTTCCACTGAAAGATAAATGGATAGGGTCTTCCCTGGTAGTCCAGTTACTAAGACTCTGAGCTACCAATGTAGGGGGCCTGGGTTCGATCTCTGGTCTGAGAACCAGATCCCACATGCCACAACTACCCCACGTGCCTCAACTAAGACCTGGAGAAGCCAAATAAGTAAGTACATTAAAAAAGAGAGAGAGAGAGAGAGGGCTTCCCTAGTTGCCCAGTAGGCAAAGAGTCCACCTTGCAGTGCAAGGGGTGCCGGTTCGATCCCTGGCCTGGGAAGATCCCACATGCTGTGGAGTGGCTGGACCGGTGTGTCCAATTACAAGCTAGTGCTCTGGAACACATGTGCCCAGAGCCGGTGCTCTGAACAAGAGAGGCCACCACGATGGGAGGCCCACACAGGCCAAAGAATAAAGATGGATGAAAACAAATAAATAAAAAACCAATAAAAAAGAGGCCAAAATTTAACAAAAAAAAGATAACTGGTAAAGAAGACATGGTGTGTATACACACACACAATGGACTACTACTGACCTATCAAAAAGAATGAAATAATGCTATTTGTATTAATAGTAACATGGATAAACCTAGAGATTATCATAAGTGAAATCAGAAAGAGAAAGACAAATACTATATGATATCACTTATACATGGAACCTAAAATATGACAGAAATGAACTTATCTACAAAACAGAAATAGACTCACAGATAGGAAGAACAGACTTGTGTTTTGCTTGAGAGGAAAGTGAGGGAGGGAGGGATTGGGAGTTTGGGATTATCAGTGGAAACTATTTTACATAGAACTGATAAATGCCAAGGTTAACTATATCCAATATCCTGTGATAAACTATAATAGTGGAAAAGAATATGAAAACAAATGTGTATATACATGTAAAGCAGAATCACATTGCTGTACAGCAGAAATTAACACATGGTAAATCAATTATACTTCGATAAAATAAATTTTTAAAAGAATAGGTTGAAACAATTGCCAAGAGCTGACTCATTGGAAAAGACCCTGATGCTGGGAAAGACTGAGGGCAAGAGAAAAAGGGGGCAGCAGAGGAAGAGACGGTTAGATGGCATCACTGACTCATGGACATGAGTTAGAGCAAACTCAGGGGGACAGGACAGGGAAGTCTGGCATGCTGCAGTTCATGGGGTCACAAAGAGCTGGACATGACTTAGTGACTGAACAACAATAGTTGAGATATTTCTCATAAAGCAAATGATTCAGAAGAGATCACAAGAAATGAAACTGTTACACAACAGATTGATGGAGAATTATACGAGATCAAGTTCCCAACATCTGAATCCACGAATGAGTTTTGGTATCATTAAGAATATGATGATAAGATACTGTGTGTCTCCAGATATGAGGCAATATGAAGGCTATCATGGCCTATGACAATATTGCCCAAAAAGTTGAATCACAGTCTGATCAAGTCTGTAGAGCTAATTTCCCATTTATAGGAATTAGAGCAATCAAGAGACAAGTTAAAAGACAGTATGAAGAAACAAAGAGACAGACCCAGGCCATGGGTCATTTTGCAGACAACTGACTCCACTTCTTCAATAAGTCAATGGCATTAAAACAAATAGACTGAAAAAGAGGCAGAGAGCAGGGACTAGTGTAGATCAAAAGGGAGTCAGGACCAGGAGGGGTGGGATAGGGGGGATATACATATGACTAATCTGGGATCATACATATCTGTAAACAACAAAACTCTGTAAAAGTAAAAAGTAAAATAAAATTAAAAAAAAAAAAAAAAGGAACTCAGAAGATGTGATAGTGAATGGAATACATACTTTGGAATTTGAATCAACACCAAAACACATTTTTAGACCACCAGGGGTATTTGAATAGTGGATGATGACCAGGAATTATAGTCAATTATGTTAGGTGTGATCATGGCATTCAGGTTATGTTACACGGCCTTAGCGCCCAGCACAGTCTGGTTTCTTCCTCCTGCTCCAAGCTCACCCCTGTCCTCCCTGCCCCCACCACTACCTGCAGCCTGCAAGTCTCCTTTCAGTCCTTCTCAGTCATCACTCCCCCGCTCCCCAGCTCGGGCTCTTGTGAACACCATGCCGTCAGCTTAGGACACTTTCTGGAACATTTTACAGGTCTGGCTCCTCCTCTTTCCTCAGGCCTCCTCTTAGATAACATTCCCACGTGGAAGTCCTTCCTAAGCACTCCATATAGGCGAAGTTCTTGGTTATCTCCAGTCTGGGCACTTTGCCTGACCTCTTCACAGCCCTCATAATTGTGATCACTCATGCATTTGTCAGTTTACCTTTGGTTTTGCCTCTCTCTGTCTAGACTATAGGTTTCTTGCAGGCAGCAGCCAAGCCTGTCTTATTCATTATTGTATTCCAGTGCCTAGCACTGTGCTCAGCACACAGAGGTGCTTTGTAAATATTCTCCTCCTCGAGACCTAAGCTCAAACTCTGGAGCCTCTATCCCACCTTATTCCTGACCCGTTCAGTAGTCATTCACACAGCTCACTTATGTGCACTGAACATTTTTTCAATATCGATTCATCACCATGGCCAGTCATTAAGCCTCTGTAAAGTGTCTTCCATCCATTATACCCTTATGTTCTAAAGCTCCCATTTCACTCCAGCCCTTACCATTTCCCACCTGGATTTGGGTAACGGTCCAACTTCATCTGTGCTTATCCTTTTCAATCCACCCTGCACCGCTCTCCTCACAATAACTTGCCTCTATTCCATAGCTTTCAGAAACCCTCTGATGCACAGGCCAGCCTGGAGCTCTATGCCATCCGGTGCTGGGCTCATATGCTCTCTTATGCTAACTCTGCTCCAACCAAGAGGGTCCACATGTCCTGCAGCCCCACCTTTGTGTCATGTGCCTCTACAGCTTTCTTTGTGCCAGCAACCTATGTGCTGAGATTCAGGCATCTCTCCTCTCTCCCTGCAATTTAAAACAAATACCGTTTTCACACATTTAGAAACATCTAAATGCAGCATCTTCCTAGAATCTGAGGGAGGTCACCTTTCCCCTCCTATTCAACTCCATGGATCCTATAGCACTTGTGTGACCACCGAGCGGAGGGGGCAGTCAGGTGGGCTCAGGGAAAGCTGCTGTTAATCTGTGCACTGGCTCTCCTCCTCAGTCCCACTTCCTTCCCAAGTCTCATTTCTATTCCCTGGTGAGACCAGATCCTTACCATTTTTTCTTCTAGCCATCCTTCCCATCCTGGAAGGAAGATGAATTTTTAGTTTTTTCTCCCTTCCATCTTCGCGCTCAGGCTATGTATCTACAACCCATTTCCATGTGTACAGACTGAAGAAAATCTCACACAGGTCAAAAGGGAGATATATGAAAGGGAAGTTCACTGGGCATCATTGACTGCAGCGGTGGGGAGGTACAGATAACCTGTGTGTCCATCACTGGGGGATGGTTAGTAAAACAGGGTGAATGTACACACGAAGGATCTTAAAAACTAGTGGATAAAATAAAGAAGCAGAATGAGATTTATAGCACACCACTGACATAATTTCAAAGTGTTAGCTGCCTAGTTGTGTCTGACTCTTTGTGTCTCCATAGACTAGCGCACCAGGCTCCTCTGTCCATGGAATTCTCCAGGCAAGAATACTGGAGTGGGTAGCCGTTCTCTTCTCCAGGGGATCTTCCTGACCCAGGGATCAAATCCAAGTTTCTTGTATTGCAGGAAGATTCTTTACCAGCTGAGCCACCAGGGAAGCTATTCCAATAAAAGGAAAACTCTTAAATACTTGAAAATGAAAATGGTTGCCTCTAGATTGAGTTAGGGAAATGGAGATGAAAGGAAGCCAAGCAATCAGGAGAGGGGCTGTGCCTAGAAAATGAGGACAATGAACTGAGAAGTATGATGAAGCCTCTGCTCCTAAAGTAAAAATAGATACAGTATATTTATCTATAATATATTCATGAGAACTTCCTCATCCCATACCCAACTTACTCCTTGGCTTCCCTCATCAGCTTTTTTTTTTTTTTGCCATTTTTTTAATTTTGTTTTTTGCATAGAGTTTTGTTGTTTACAGATATGTATAATCCCAGATTCCTCATCAGCTCTTGAAGCTATTCTTGAACTATGCACTGGCACCTCCCTTCCTTGCTCCTTAAAACAAGAGACGCTTTGCAGGCCTTTATCTTGACTTCTCAGCAGCCTTAAGCTCTGTTGACCACTCCAAAATTTCCTGAAATTACCTCATTTGTCTTCCAGGACCTGCTCCTCATTCTCCCTTAACTCTCTGGCACTTCGTCCTTGGTTTGCTCTGCGGCCTACTTTTCTTCTACTGTCCCTGATTCCTGGGCCCCCTCCACTCTTCCTCTGTCTACACCCTCTTCTTAGACTATCTCTGGCACCCTCATGACCTGAATGGCCACTTCATGCGAATGACTTTCAAGTCTGTCTCAACTCACATCCATTACCTCCAGCTGCCTTCTGAACATCAACCCGAAGGACCCCAAGCCACTCATACTCAACATTATCCCCAGTTGCTTCCATCACCATCCTAGTCCTTCCTTCCATGTTCCTAGTCCATCAATATCCCAACGGCGGAAACTCAAACCTGCAGTGATAGGACCCAGCATCAACTCAGGTCCGTCGATGTCTCTCAAATTGCCATTATTCTCTGTCTCCACTGCTCTCCCCAACTTCTCACCACCATCATCTCGAGTCTAGTGGTTTCCTGTTAAGTTCTTTGTACCCACATTTGCTCTTTTGCCTACCATCTTGACCAATCCCTTGGTGGGATGGTCGGAAAGATCGTTTTGGAATATAAACATGATATAATTTCCATACTTTAATAGCTCCTCTACCACAGAAGGAAGTTTGGAAACAATAGAATAACCAGTCCTAAATCAGAAAATGAGGACAATGAACTGAGAAGTATGATGAAGCCTCTGCTCCTAAAGTAAAAATAGATACAGTATATTTATCTATAATATATTCATGAGAACTTCCTCATCCCATACCCAACTTACTCCTTGGCTTCCCTCATCAGCTTTTTTTTTTTTTTGCCATTTTTTTAATTTTGTTTTTTTCATAGAGTTTTGTTGTTTACAGATATGTATAATCCCAGATTCCTCATCAGCTCTTGAAGCTATTCTTGAACTATGCACTGGCACCTCCCTTCCTTGCTCCTTAAAACAAGAGACGCTTTGCAGGCCTTTATCTTGACTTCTCAGCAGCCTTAAGCTCTGTTGACCACTCCAAAATTTCCTGAAATTACCTCATTTGTCTTCCAGGACCTGCTCCTCATTCTCCCTTAACTCTCTGGCACTTCGTCCTTGGTTTGCTCTGCGGCCTACTTTTCTTCTACTGTCCCTGATTCCTGGGCCCCCTCCACTCTTCCTCTGTCTACACCCTCTTCTTAGACTATCTCTGGCACCCTCATGACCTGAATGGCCACTTCATGCGAATGACTTTCAAGTCTGTCTCAACTCACATCCATTACCTCCAGCTGCCTTCTGAACATCAACCCGAAGGACCCCAAGCCACTCATACTCAACATTATCCCCAGTTGCTTCCATCACCATCCTAGTCCTTCCTTCCATGTTCCTAGTCCATCAATATCCCAACGGCGGAAACTCAAACCTGCAGTGATAGGACCCAGCATCAACTCAGGTCCGTCGATGTCTCTCAAATTGCCATTATTCTCTGTCTCCACTGCTCTCCCCAACTTCTCACCACCATCATCTCGAGTCTAGTGGTTTCCTGTTAAGTTCTTTGTACCCACATTTGCTCTTTTGCCTACCATCTTGACCAATCCCTTGGTGGGATGGTCGGAAAGATCGTTTTGGAATATAAACATGATATAATTTCCATACTTTAATAGCTCCTCTACCACAGAAGGAAGTTTGAAAACCATAATAAATCATAGTCAAAACCTGTCATGATCTACCTGAACACTATTCTATCCAACCCTCCCTACTTTTGCAATCCTATTTTCCAGCCATAACAACCTTGATTCAGGTCTCCAGCTCTCTCTGGACATCTTGTTGCATGTACTTTTCCCTAAGCCTGAGATGGTGGCTCAGTGGTAAAGGATATGCCTTCCATTACAGGAAACTCAGGAGACAAAGTTTCAATTCCTGGGTGGGGAAAATCCCCTAGAGAAGGGAGAAGAAACCCACTCCAGTATTCTTGCCTGGGAAATCCCACGGACAGAGGAGCCTGGCAGGCTACAGTCCATAGGGTTGAAACAGTCAGACATGACTGAGCATGCACCTATATACACATGTAAGCCTGAAACCCTCTCCTTTTTTGTAATAATTTCTTATCCTTCTAAATTCATCTCAGCCTCACTTCCTTTGAGAAAGCCCCCTATCACCACCTGCATGCCCTGCAGCGATGGTAGGTGGACGTCTTCAAGGCTCCCCACACTCTGTGCTCACTGTTATCAAAACACTTAGCCACAGTGTAGGAGAAGAATCCATTTTTCTCTTTCCCAATATATAATATGTTGTCTGAAGTCAGGACATCCTTATTCATCCGTTTCATCCCAATTGCCCAACATAAAACGAGGCTAGAGGATGCTGGACAAATGGGTGAGAACTGAGAAGTGCAGAGAACGGCTCCTCAAGAGCTAAAAGCAGCTACTGCAGAGGACACACTATCTGAAGGCCACTCTGGAGGTCAAGGTGGCGAAGGGGCTGGGAACGTGGCATGCACAGGTGTGCTGTGGATGAAGGCTGGTCCTGACAGTCTCCCTGCTGCCCCTACTGCATGAACATCACACTCCAGCCATCTCTTCCTCTTTGGCTGGACTGTGCTAGCGCACAGGCAGTGGCAACAGGGCCCAGCTCCTATGATCCAACCTTGAAACCTTTCAGAGCAACTCTGACTCAACCCACGCCTCCATATTCTCACCCGAAACACTGATGAAAGCAGCCTCTTCTCACTCAAAACTCATCTAGACAGGGACACCACACCCTACTCAACTGAGAATCTTTCATATATTCTTTCTTATGTCACAGAAATGTCAGTCACAGGATGGTTTCTCTCCATACAGCTCTGCTACACAAACAAAGAGAGCTATTTTAAAAGTTGAACCTATAAATAATATATAAGTTATGGGTGCCAATTTGGTATTCATTCACATTAGAGCTTTTCAAATAATTCAATTAAAATAAATCTTTTGAAAGTTTCTCAGGCCCACAAGAACTCCTAAGGGAACCAGTGCTGGCTGGAGGACTTCTCCATCTATGCCCAGGGCACGAGCCTGATGCAGGGACACACAGGAAGTTGCCAACGAGGCTTCAGTCTCCCAGCAAAGGCAACTGCAGCCTCTTCGGCCCAGCAGAGCTGGCTCCTCCCGTGCACCATCGCCCAGCCTGCAGGGAGAGCACCTCTCGGCCCCTAGAATCCACTCAGCCTCCTTCTTTGGGCGCAGCTGATGGGGGATTCCCCCACACTTGGCTCATGCAGTCACTCTGCTGTCCACAGTTCTCAAGAAAAGGATTGAGCTCTCTGTAGAGCTGTGCGACAAAGTCCAAGGCTAGGAAGGGAACCTGGAATCTACTAAGACCATTATGTTGGGTTGACCAAAAAGTTCTTTTAGGTTTTCCATGTGCTGGATGGGAACACCTAAATAAACTTTTTGGTCAACCCAATACATACTGCCCTATTTTAATACACGCCCACCTCACAATCTATTAAATACTATTACTGTTACTGATGTTGTGAGTATTATCATACCTATTCTGTCAAAACAGCAGACCAGCATGAGTTATGGGCACTTAACTTAGTAGTCATGTGCTCTTCTATCTAGAGGTCACTCACCCATGTTGTACCTCAGTTTCCCCCATCTGTAAAATGGGAATACCCTGTGCTTCCATGCACAGGATGGGGCCCAACAATGGCTGAATTCTACTGTTTCTACAAACACCTTGGAGGCATCTTCCAGTCATCCCTGGGGTTAGGTGTAGCTGTGTGATTGAATGAGCACAAGGGATAAGCACTACACGGGCTCAAGCACCAAAGTAAGAACCTGCTTTCCTGAATGACTGTGGGAAACACAGTTCCCCTCAGTGTATACCCATTTACTCATCTATGATGTGAGCCAGAAATAGCTTTTTATTTTATAGGTCTTTATTAGAGCAGTTAGGATACCCTAATCAGTACACTCAAAATTTATAAAATAAAGTTGTTGTACAGATTGTATGAAGTTATATGAAAACGATGTATAAATCAGAGTACCCTATAACTCCAGGGTGTTCTTGTTTACAAAGAAAATGCAGCACCTCTCAGTGTCAAGCGTGTGGGTCTGCTCAATGCACACACTCTCACAGCAAAAAGGAAAGTTCACAATCAGTGGAATGTATTTTCCTTACCCCATTGCCCCTTTGTAACTGTCTTTCCTTTTCACCTTTGCTTCAAGCATCTAAGCTCTCCCTACCTCCCTTGATACCAAGTTCCTCCACTGACTTCAATGACTCAAGTGGAACTCCTCCTTCAGATCTATTTCTATCCCTAGTTCAAAACGAAATAGACTCTGACAACCTAACTCCCTATCACCGAACTCCAAAATCCTTCACGGATCTATATCTCATCCACACTCAAGAAAAGGATTGAGCTCTCTGTAGAGCTGTGCGACAAAGTCCAAGGCTAGGAAGGGAACCTGGAATCTACTAAGACCATTATGTTGGGTTGACCAAAAAGTTCTTTTAGGTTTTCCATGTGCTGGATGGGAACACCTAAATAAACTTTTTGGTCAACCCAATACATACTGCCCTATTTTAATACACGCCCACCTCACAATCTATTAAATACTATTACTGTTACTGATGTTGTGAGTATTATCATACCTATTCTGTCAAAACAGCAGACCAGCATGAGTTATGGGCACTTAACTTAGTAGTCATGTGCTCTTCTATCTAGAGGTCACTCACCCATGTTGTACCTCAGTTTCCCCCATCTGTAAAATGGGAATACCCTGTGCTTCCATGCACAGGATGGGGCCCAACAATGGCTGAATTCTACTGTTTCTACAAACACCTTGGAGGCATCTTCCAGTCATCCCTGGGGTTAGGTGTAGCTGTGTGATTGAATGAGCACAAGGGATAAGCACTACACGGGCTCAAGCACCAAAGTAAGAACCTGCTTTCCTGAATGACTGTGGGAAACACAGTTCCCCTCAGTGTATACCCATTTACTCATCTATGATGTGAGCCAGAAATAGCTTTTTATTTTATAGGTCTTTATTAGAGCAGTTAGGATACCCTAATCAGTACACTCAAAATTTATAAAATAAAGTTGTTGTACAGATTGTATGAAGTTATATGAAAACGATGTATAAATCAGAGTACCCTATAACTCCAGGGTGTTCTTGTTTACAAAGAAAATGCAGCACCTCTCAGTGTCAAGCGTGTGGGTCTGCTCAATGCACACACTCTCACAGCAAAAAGGAAAGTTCACAATCAGTGGAATGTATTTTCCTTACCCCATTGCCCCTTTGTAACTGTCTTTCCTTTTCACCTTTGCTTCAAGCATCTAAGCTCTCCCTACCTCCCTTGATACCAAGTTCCTCCACTGACTTCAATGACTCAAGTGGAACTCCTCCTTCAGATCTATTTCTATCCCTAGTTCAAAACGAAATAGACTCTGACAACCTAACTCCCTATCACCGTAAACTCTGCAAAGGAAGGATGCCATTTCCACTTTGGAGGTCTCTTATTTAGTCACTTAGTCACGACTCCATGGACTGCAGCACACCAGGCTTTCCTGTCCTCCACTGTCTCCCAGAGTTTGCTCATGTTCATGTCCTTAGAGTTGGTGATGCTATTTAACCATCGCATCCTCCACCAGTCTCTTATCCTTTTGCCTTCAATATGGTAGGGACTCAATTAGTACATGTTAATTGAAACGGATGTATCTGCCTTCCCAAAGGGCAGAGTATCTCTCTGGGAAACACATCTTAATAAGCTCCTTACGAAAACAGATTACTTTATCTAAAGGATGGACACAAAAGAGACAGCATAGCAGCCAAACCAGACAAATAGGTGAGAAATGGTTGGTCAGACAGGCTACTCAGCACATTCAAATTGGGAGAAGGAGGCAACTGTGTATTTACACCTACAGGAAAAGCCAGCTTTGCCTAGAGAGCCCCTGAAAGGTGTAGCCTTAACTGAATGTACAACCCCTGCCAGGAGACAGACCCTGGGAGGGAGAAGGAACCATCCGAAGTTAAAGAATTTAGCTGGAAGAATGCAGAATGAGGCCCTATTTCCTGCCATCTAGAGTTATACTCAGACCTCTTGACCTCACTGCTAGACTGACCATAACCAAGGACTTTTGAAGAATTTTCCAACATTATTCTAGTATCTTATATCTGACTATAGAATCAAGACAAACATTCACAAGTAGATTGGCACTGTTTTTTTTTTTTTAAGATATATTTATTTATTTATTTATTTTGGGCAGGGGTTGGGTTGGGGAGGGAGGGGAGCAGGCAGGCCACTTCTATTGGTCTTTCATTTACCTATTTTCATCCGTCTTTGGTCTTTGGCCCCTGTGGGCCTCCCATTGCGGTGGCGTCTGTCATCGCAGAGTGCCGGCTCTGGTCGCATGCGCTCCAGAGCTCTGACTCATTCATTGGACACATGGGTCCAGCCACTCCGCGGCACGTGGGATCTTCCCAGGCCAGGGATCGAACCAGCGCCCCTTGCACTGCAAGGCGGTGTCCTTACCCACTGGACCACCAGGGGAAGCCCGGTACTGTTTATTAATTCAACATTTTTTCATTGAATAAAGCACTCCCCAAAATCCATGAAATGCTTCAGGTATAAACAAAACAAAATATGCCCAGGATCAACAGGCTGAAAACTACAAAACACTGATCAAAGAAGCCAAAGGTCAAATAAATGGAGAGATATACCATGCCCATGAGTTGAAATATTCAACATTAAGATGCCAATTTTTCTCAAACTGACCTACAAATTCAGTGCAATTCTAATCAAAATAGCCACAGGACTTTTTTTTTTTTAAAGAAATAATAAGTTGATTCCAAATTTTCCATTGTAACACCAAGAAAATAGAATAGAAAAACCATTTTGTAAAAAATACAAAACTGGAGGACTCACATTACCTGAATTCAAGACTTATAAAGCTACAGCCATCAAGACAGCATATTATGGCAAAAGGCAAGACATATGAATTAATGGACTAGAATAAAGTCCAGAAATAGGCTGATATATACATAATCAAATTATTATTGTCAAAAGTGTGGCAACAATGTAATGGAATCAGAGCCAGGAGAGAAGAAGATATTCTGTGGCGTTTGTTTAAATCCAAGGCTTAAAGTTTCAAAGGATCTTTCATAAATACTAAAAAACCCCAACACCTTGAAAGTTACAGGGATAATACAGACTGCCTCAAATACATGGTCATATACATAACCTTGAGACTGAGATGAAACTCCAGACCTTATAGGGGTAATTGCTCTAGAAGGGGATTGGTACCCCCCAAAGAACTCTGAAGTTATTCTAACAAGTCCTCCTGTGACCTGAAGGAGGACACATGTTCACACATCTCATCTGCCTTTACCCATCATTCCTCACGCATGTGGGAGTTATCTGGCACACACTGGCTCCTTGCCCTGAAGCCTTTCTACATGCCAACCACTAGGCTCACAATCACCTTTCTCTAGAGAAGAAACATTACCAGGGAGATGTACATGGCTTCTACATTTTGCTGCTATTGTTATTGTTCAGTCCCTCAGCTGCGTCAGACTCTCTGTGACCCACGGACTATGGTGCACTAGGCTTCGCTGTCCTTCGCTTTCTCTTGGAGTTTGCTCAAACTCATGTCCATTGACTCAGTGACGCCACCAATCACCTGGTCTACTTTTACCCCCTTCTCCTCCTAGCTTTAATCTTCCCCAGCATCAGGGTCTTTTCCAATGGGGTGGCTCTTAAAAAAAAATAATGAGGGCTTCCCTGGTGGTCCAGTGGGTAAAAAGTCCACCCTGCAGTGCAAGGGACACTGGTTCAATCCCTGGCCCAGGAAGATCCGTCGGAGCGGCTGGGCTGGTGTGTCCAATTCTCAAACTGACCTACAAATTCAGTGCAATTCTAATCAAAATAGCCACAGGACTTTTTTTAAAGAAATAATAAGTTGATTCCAAATTTTCCATTGTAACACCAAGAAAATAGAATAGAAAAACCATTTTGTAAAAAATACAAAACTGGAGGACTCACATTACCTGAATTCAAGACTTATAAAGCTACAGCCATCAAGACAGCATATTATGGCAAAAGGCAAGACATATGAATTAATGGACTAGAATAAAGTCCAGAAATAGGCTGATATATACATAATCAAATTATTATTGTCAAAAGTGTGGCAACAATGTAATGGAATCAGAGCCAGGAGAGAAGAAGATATTCTGTGGCGTTTGTTTAAATCCAAGGCTTAAAGTTTCAAAGGATCTTTCATAAATACTAAAAAACCCCAACACCTTGAAAGTTACAGGGATAATACAGACTGCCTCAAATACATGGTCATATACATAACCTTGAGACTGAGATGAAACTCCAGACCTTATAGGGGTAATTGCTCTAGAAGGGGATTGGTACCCCCCAAAGAACTCTGAAGTTATTCTAACAAGTCCTCCTGTGACCTGAAGGAGGACACATGTTCACACATCTCATCTGCCTTTTACCCATCATTCCTCACGCATGTGGGAGTTATCTGGCACACACTGGCTCCTTGCCCTGAAGCCTTTCTACATGCCAACCACTAGGCTCACAATCACCTTTCTCTAGAGAAGAAACATTACCAGGGAGATGTACATGGCTTCTACATTTTGCTGCTATTGTTATTGTTCAGTCCCTCAGCTGCGTCAGACTCTCTGTGACCCACGGACTATGGTGCACTAGGCTTCGCTGTCCTTCGCTTTCTCTTGGAGTTTGCTCAAACTCATGTCCATTGACTCAGTGACGCCACCAATCACCTGGTCTACTTTTACCCCCTTCTCCTCCTAGCTTTAATCTTCCCCAGCATCAGGGTCTTTTCCAATGGGGTGGCTCTTAAAAAAAAATAATGAGGGCTTCCCTGGTGGTCCAGTGGGTAAAAAAAGTCCACCCTGCAGTGCAAGGGACACTGGTTCAATCCCTGGCCCAGGAAGATCTCACGTACTGCGGAGCGGCTGGGCTGGTGTGTCCAATTAGAAGCCAGCACTCTGGAGCACATGTTCTCAGAGCCAGTGCTTTGCAACAAGAGAGGCCACTGCAATGGGAGGCCCACACAGGCCAAAGAATAAAAAGATGGATGAATATAAATGAAGACTTAAAGGAAAAAAAAGTAATGAGACAGTGCCATTATGAACATCAATTTAATTAATCAAATATATCCTGGATGGATAATACAAATGGGTTCATAATGAGATGGTCCCTATCCTCAAGGAACTTACAGTCACGCAGATTACTTAAATATTCTTGAATGGCACAATGGGAGAAACTCCTTTCTGTGTTATTTTCTCATCTAAATACCAAAGAATAAATTTCTCCATATATTAAGCAATTATCAAATATTTGTTGAGAAATTACCTTGCACTAGACTCTCCACCTTACAAACACCATCACAGAATCAGGTCCTCAGAAGAGCCCTGTGAGGCAGCCATTCTTTTTTTTTATTGAAGCATAGTTGGTGTGCAATATGAGTTATAGGTGTGCAGTATAATAATTCACAATCAATAATAATTCAGTCAATCTTAAGGGAAATCAACCT
This sequence comes from Tragulus kanchil, assembly GCA_022376925.1. Lineage (NCBI taxonomy): Eukaryota > Metazoa > Chordata > Mammalia > Artiodactyla > Tragulidae > Tragulus > Tragulus kanchil. The sequence goes on along the minus strand of JAIOJX010000032.1, from coordinate 217,302,536 downwards.
TGAATACTCATTGGATGGACTGATGCTGAAGCTCTAATACTTTGGCCATCTGATGCAAATAGCCGACGCATTGAAAAAGACCCTGCTGCTAGGAAAAACTGAAGAAGAGGGTGACAGAGCATAACATGGTTGTATGGTATCACCAACTCAATCAACACGAACTCGGGCAAACTCCACGAGATGTCAAGGGACAGAGAAGCATCGCATGCTGCAGTCCATGGGGTTGTGCATAGTCAGACACAACTTGGTAACTGAAAAACAACTCCATTTACAGTTAGTATAAAACATTGTCTCTATTCCCTGTGCTGGACAATATATCCTTGCAGCTTATTTTATACCTAATAGTTTGTACCTCTGAATCCCCTATTTCTACATGCCCTTCCCCTCTCTCCTCTCCTCACTGGTAACCAATAGTTTGTTCTCTGAGTCTCTTCCTTTGCTTGATTCACTAGTTTGTTATTTTCTTTTACATTCTATGTATATGTGACATCATACAATATATTGTTTTCTCTATCTAACTTATTTCACTTAGCATAATACCCTCCGAGTCCATCCATATTGTTGCAAATGACAAAAGTTCATTCTTTTCATGGCTGAGCAGCATTCTATTGTGTATATATATCTGCCTCATTTTCAGAATCCACTCATCTGTTGATGGACCCTGAGGCTGCCTCCATATTTTGGCAACTGTAGATTACGTTTCTACAAAGATTAAGGTACGTGTATCTTTTCAAATTAGTATTTTTGTTCCATTTGGCTATATACCCAAGAGTGGAATGGCTGGGTCATATGATAGCTCTATCTTAAGTTTCTTGAGAACCTCCATACTGTTTTCCACAGTAACTGCACCAGTTACTGTGGGTTACCTTTTCTCTACATTCTTGTCAACATCTATTTGTGGGTTTTTTGGGGTTTTTTTTTTGATGACAGCGATTCTGACGGGTGTGAGGTGATGTCTCACTGTGACTTTGATTTGCATTTCCCTGATGATTACTGATGTTGAGAATCTTTTCATGTGCCTGTTGGCTATCTGTCTGTGCTCTTTGGTAAAATGTCTATTCAAGTATTTTGCATATTTCTGATCAAGTTTTTTTTTCATGTTCAATTGTATGAGATGTTTCTATACGTTGGATATTAATCCCTTACCAGTCATATCATTTGCAAATATTTTCTCTCATTTAGCAGGTTTCCTTTTTCATTGTGTCAGAAGTTTTTAAGCTTACTTAGGTCCCGCTTGTTTATAACTTTTATTATCCCCATTTTAGAAGGGAGGAAACTGAGGCTTAGAGTTTGGTGATTTGCCCCTGTCCATCAGCCAGCAAGTGACAGAGCCAGGATTCAAACCCAGACAGTCAGGCTTGAAGCTCCTGCCCTTGACCACTGTGATCACAGCCGCCTGACCTGAGCCCTCTTTACAGTTAGTATAAAACATCATTGGGACAATATATCCTTGCAGCTTATTTTATACCTAATAGTTTGTACCTCTGAATCCCCTATTTCTACATGCCCTTCCCCTCTCCTCTCCTCACTGGTAACCAATAGTTTGTTCTCTGAGTCTCTTCCTTTGCTTGATTCACTAGTTTGTTATTTTCTTTTACATTCTATGTATATGTGACATCATACAATATATTGTTTTCTCTATCTAACTTATTTCACTTAGCATAATACCCTCCGAGTCCATCCATATTGTTGCAAATGACAAAAGTTCATTCTTTTCATGGCTGAGCAGCATTCTATTGTGTATATATATCTGCCTCATTTTCAGAATCCACTCATCTGTTGATGGACCCTGAGGCTGCCTCCATATTTTGGCAACTGTAGATTACGTTTCTACAAAGATTAAGGTACGTGTATCTTTTCAAATTAGTATTTTTGTTCCATTTGGCTATATACCCAAGAGTGGAATGGCTGGGTCATATGATAGCTCTATCTTAAGTTTCTTGAGAACCTCCATACTGTTTTCCACAGTAACTGCACCAGTTACTGTGGGTTACCTTTTCTCTACATTCTTGTCAACATCTATTTGTGGGTTTTTTGGGGTTTTTTTTTTGATGACAGCGATTCTGACGGGTGTGAGGTGATGTCTCACTGTGACTTTGATTTGCATTTCCCTGATGATTACTGATGTTGAGAATCTTTTCATGTGCCTGTTGGCTATCTGTCTGTGCTCTTTGGTAAAATGTCTATTCAAGTATTTTGCATATTTCTGATCAAGTTTTTTTTTCATGTTCAATTGTATGAGATGTTTCTATACGTTGGATATTAATCCCTTACCAGTCATATCATTTGCAAATATTTTCTCTCATTTAGCAGGTTTCCTTTTTCATTGTGTCAGAAGTTTTTAAGCTTACTTAGGTCCCGCTTGTTTATAACTTTTATTATCCCCATTTTAGAAGGGAGGAAACTGAGGCTTAGAGTTTGGTGATTTGCCCCTGTCCATCAGCCAGCAAGTGACAGAGCCAGGATTCAAACCCAGACAGTCAGGCTTGAAGCTCCTGCCCTTGACCACTGTGATCACAGCCGCCTGACCTGAGCCCTCTGCAGGGAGGAATGAGAAATCCAAAGACCAGGGTGCCTATAAACAGTTTTTAAATCATCTGGGACAGAATTCTTCCACATCCAGCTCAACACCAGGCAACGAGAACATCAGGAAGGCAACAGGAAAGAAAGATGATCTATGTTGGGAGGCCACGAGGCCCATTAAGGTCACCGTTAATCCAACCCTGAGATTTCAGAACACAAATACACTAGGTTTCTAGTGGCCAACAGATCCACATTTCCTCTGAGGATCTCTAAACACATTTCCCCCTAAAATTGCCACGGACACAGAGAGGACAGGAAAGAAAGGTAGGGTAACTTTCCCAGGGCAAACAAGGGAAATGTCTGTGTTTGATCCCCCGGCTCTTCTCTGAAGCCGCATTCTATTTTTAAGGTCCCTCTTTAACACCACACATATCTATTTTCAGAAGAAGGGAAACCCCAATAATGTAGAGCCAAAAGAGGGTTTCTACAGGTTGTCCAGAGTGCTGCAATTTGATAACGCTCGCAGCCCATCTGTTAAAGAGCACAGCACATGTTATCACCTGAAAGCACCCGAGGCCAGGGTACCCTCAGTTCTGAGCACTGGAAATGGGCTACCCAGAACTGGACAGCAACCAGACAGCATATCTGTGCCTCACCCTGTAATCAGGCTGATCTGCTTGCAAAGAAACTGCTACTACATTCCTCTCTTAAGAGGCCTGACTCCAAATAGCTTGGCTGGGGCTGGGGCAGTGAGAGGTGCCAAATGCCTGCTGTTCCCAGGGAGGCGCATGTGTGTGGCCAGGGCAGTGGAAACACAAATAAGCACGGCTAAAATAGCTCTGCTCCAAACTATACGTTGGATATTAATCCCTTACCATTTCAGCAAATATTTTCTCTCATTTAGCAGGTTTCCTTTTTCATTGTGTCAGAAGTTTTTAAGCTTACTTAGGTCCCGCTTGTTTATAACTTTTATTATCCCCATTTTAGAAGGGAGGAAACTGAGGCTTAGAGTTTGGTGATTTGCCCCTGTCCATCAGCCAGCAAGTGACAGAGCCAGGATTCAAACCCAGACAGTCAGGCTTGAAGCTCCTGCCCTTGACCACTGTGATCACAGCCGCCTGACCTGAGCCCTCTGCAGGGAGGAATGAGAAATCCAAAGACCAGGGTGCCTATAAACAGTTTTTAAATCATCTGGGACAGAATTCTTCCACATCCAGCTCAACACCAGGCAACGAGAACATCAGGAAGGCAACAGGAAAGAAAGATGATCTATGTTGGGAGGCCACGAGGCCCATTAAGGTCACCGTTAATCCAACCCTGAGATTTCAGAACACAAATACACTAGGTTTCTAGTGGCCAACAGATCCACATTTCCTCTGAGGATCTCTAAACACATTTCCCCCTAAAATTGCCACGGACACAGAGAGGACAGGAAAGAAAGGTAGGGTAACTTTCCCAGGGCAAACAAGGGAAATGTCTGTGTTTGATCCCCCGGCTCTTCTCTGAAGCCGCATTCTATTTTAAGGTCCCTCTTTAACACCACACATATCTATTTTCAGAAGAAGGGAAACCCCAATAATGTAGAGCCAAAAGAGGGTTTCTACAGGTTGTCCAGAGTGCTGCAATTTGATAACGCTCGCAGCCCATCTGTTAAAGAGCACAGCACATGTTATCACCTGAAAGCACCCGAGGCCAGGGTACCCTCAGTTCTGAGCACTGGAAATGGGCTACCCAGAACTGGACAGCAACCAGACAGCATATCTGTGCCTCACCCTGTAATCAGGCTGATCTGCTTGCAAAGAAACTGCTACTACATTCCTCTCTTAAGAGGCCTGACTCCAAATAGCTTGGCTGGGGCTGGGGCAGTGAGAGGTGCCAAATGCCTGCTGTTCCCAGGGAGGCGCATGTGTGTGGCCAGGGCAGTGGACACATAAGCCAGGGGAGGGCAAATGAACGGTGTTGAGAAGTGAGTGACCACGGCTAAAATAGCCTTCAAGTAGCTCCCCAAAATTTGCTATGCCTCAACATGCTCTCGTACATAGTACAATATTTGACCAATAGGCGAGCCAGCTTCCAGGAAGAACCAGAGAGTAGCACACAGGGAATTTAGTTCAGAAATAGTAGACTAAGGTGTCTCTGACCTGGGGAAGTGAACCAGGCAGTGCTGCACAGTGATTTGGGGCATCTGAAGTCAGGCAGCAATTGGATGACTCTGGACTTTGTCACTCACTAGAAGTGTGGTCTTAGGGCATTTCTTTAAACCTCTGTTTCTTCATCTATATATAAAGTGGAGTTAAAGACACATGTACCCCAATATCCATCACAGCACTATTTACAATAGCCAGGACATGGAAACAACCTAAACATCCATCGACAGAGGAATGGACAAAGAAGATGTGGTACATATTTACAATGGAATATGACTCAGTCACAACAAGGAACAAAACCATGTCATTTGCAGTGATGTGGATGGACCTAGAGTCTGTCATACAGAGTAAAGTCAGTCAAAGAGAAAAACAAATATTATATATGAACCACCACCATAGGTATGGAATCTAGAAAGATGGTCCTGATGAGCCTGATGGGAGGGCAGGAATAGAGACACAGATGCAGTGAATGGACTTGTGGACACAGGGAGGGAAGGGAAGGGTGGAACAAATTGAGAAAGTAGCAGAGATATGTATACACCACCATGTGTGAAATAGATAGCTAGTGGGAAGCTCCTGGTACTAGTGATGCACAATAATGACTTTGCGTGGTGGGAGGAGGGCTCAAGGGGAGGAGGATGTATGTGTACACAGAACTGAGGCCAGGGTACCCTCAGTTCTGAGCACTGGAAATGGGCTACCCAGAACTGGACAGCAACCAGACAGCATATCTGTGCCTCACCCTGTAATCAGGCTGATCTGCTTGCAAAGAAACTGCTACTACATTCCTCTCTTAAGAGGCCTGACTCCAAATAGCTTGGCTGGGGCTGGGGCAGTGAGAGGTGCCAAATGCCTGCTGTTCCCAGGGAGGCGCATGTGTGTGGCCAGGGCAGTGGACACATAAGCCAGGGGAGGGCAAATGAACGGTGTTGAGAAGTGAGTGACCACGGCTAAAATAGCCTTCAAGTAGCTCCCCAAAATTTGCTATGCCTCAACATGCTCTCGTACATAGTACAATATTTGACCAATAGGCGAGCCAGCTTCCAGGAAGAACCAGAGAGTAGCACACAGGGAATTTAGTTCAGAAATAGTAGACTAAGGTGTCTCTGACCTGGGGAAGTGAACCAGGCAGTGCTGCACAGTGATTTGGGGCATCTGAAGTCAGGCAGCAATTGGATGACTCTGGACTTTGTCACTCACTAGAAGTGTGGTCTTAGGGCATTTCTTTAAACCTCTGTTTCTTCATCTATATATAAAGTGGAGTTAAAGACACATGTACCCCAATATCCATCACAGCACTATTTACAATAGCCAGGACATGGAAACAACCTAAACATCCATCGACAGAGGAATGGACAAAGAAGATGTGGTACATATTTACAATGGAATATGACTCAGTCACAACAAGGAACAAAACCATGTCATTTGCAGTGATGTGGATGGACCTAGAGTCTGTCATACAGAGTAAAGTCAGTCAAAGAGAAAAACAAATATTATATATGAACCACCACCATAGGTATGGAATCTAGAAAGATGGTCCTGATGAGCCTGATGGGAGGGCAGGAATAGAGACACAGATGCAGTGAATGGACTTGTGGACACAGGGAGGGAAGGGAAGGGTGGAACAAATTGAGAAAGTAGCAGAGATATGTATACACCACCATGTGTGAAATAGATAGCTAGTGGGAAGCTCCTGTACAGCACAGGTAACTCAGCTCGATGCACAATAATGACTTTGCGTGGTGGGAGGAGGGCTCAAGGGGGAGGAGGATGTATGTGTACACAGAACTGATTCACTTTTTCATACAGCAGAAACTAACACAACACTGCAAAGCAATTATACGTCAATTGAAAAAAAAAAAAAAAACCAACAAAGTGGAGTTAACAATGATCACCTCACAGCACTGCCGTCTGGATCAAATGAGGTGATGTACTTAACAGAATGAGATGAGTCTTTAACAGAATGCCTGGCCTAGAGTGCAGCCTGAACACGTGTGAGCCAATCAACCCCGCACCAGGTCTGTGGCTGTTCCCACAGCTCAGAGGAATGAACTGCTGCCCCTCTTTGTACCTCAGTTTCTCCACAATGAAACACCGACGATTCTTGGCTGTCCTCTACTGATGGCACTTAAAAAGCTGGGGATAGGCAGAAGGTGAGGCTTTCTTTAATCATCAGAAACGCTATCCAGTGTTTACATGGCGTCTCCTCAGGGACCGGCCATCTCGCCCTTTCCAAGTATCTGTGCAGATCCTCTAAATGCTGGATGACCGACTTCTAATTTAAACAGGCAGACTCTCCTTTTGCACTTCTTGAGATTTTGATGGTGCCAGGAGCAGACATGAGGAAGCAACTATCTCCTGGGTGTCAAAGACTTAGGGAAGGACACGGAGCAGCCTTACTGTTCCCACTCAAGCCGTGGCATGTGACGTCCCATGCCTTCTCTCCAGAGAAGGCAATGCCTTTATTCCATGAAGGGGGGATAAAACCAGTGTTTGAATATTTGTTGCAATTCTTCATAACAAATACAACAATAACTTTCTGACTTTCTCATTTCTTTTTGATCACAGCCCATCCCAATGCCCTTATTCCATCACTATTCTTACTTTTCATGCTAGAAGAAAGGGACGGAAGTGACATGCTGTGGAGAGTTAATACCAGGTTCTGGCTTACTCATGCTGTCTTCTCTGGATAAAGGAATCATCAGCTGTCAAACCAACCTGGGCTGTGGAACAAGAGCGGTTTTGCACAGGGGAGGACACTGCCTGCCCCACCCTGGGCCAGTCAGAGGGCATGGAGAGCATCGACATTAATCCTCTTCTCTCATCATGAGCTCCTCTACCTTGACCTGAACTATTCCATCACCACCAGCAGCCAACCTCCCATCCCAGAACAGCCTAGACAGGACCATTAGTAATTTGGTGTACAGATATTTCCTTTTAACCAACCTGATATATTTTATCAGATGTTTTCAGAAGTCCTTTTTTTATTAATGTGGACCATTTTAAAAGTCTTTTGAATTTGTTACAATATTGCTTTTGTTTTTTGTTTTGGAAAGTTTTGGCCCCTGCGGTATGTGGGATCTTAGTTCTCTGACTAGGGATTAAACTTGCACCTTTTGCATTGGAAGGTGAAGTCTCAACCAGTGGACCACCAGGGAAGTCCCTAGGTCATTTTTAGTTATAAAAGTGCTGTGTGCCAAGCCTTTGGAAAATCCAACAAAGCGAGCTGCAGTGGAGATTCAACAAGAGAAGTCTACCATCCTGAAAATGGGGCCTCAAGCTAAGTGGACAGTCCTCGTGTGAATATGTGAGAATGGTGACGGCCGAGAGTTGCTTAGCAGGAGTTCCCATGTAAAATGATGGGCTAGAAAACCCAAACTTCCTTTATTTTCACAGTTACCCTTGTTTACCAGTGAATGAATGCCCTCAGTTGTGAACTGTCCACAGCTCTTCCTATACAAACCATTTCCTGCACTGCAAGCAGCCAGACCTCTGGCTACTCATGGGAAGGGATTCCTACACACAATAGGAATTTTTACCTCCAATGACAAACATTTGTAGAACACCATCACAGAACAGCAACAATACTAACAACAACAAAAACTGTAACACACGTACTCAGTGAAGACTCAGTACAGGTGATGCAGCATGCTAAGAGCCAGACATACATAGGAGTATATTGATAATGAAACCAGCCGTAAGTTTTACAAAGGATGAAAGCGAAGTTTACAGGAGTTCAGGAACTTCCCCAGGTCACACAACTGTAGAGGAAAGGGGTGAGGTGCAAGCCCTACCTGCTCTGACCCTGTTCTGACAACTTACCGGGTTCTGACAACTTAACTTTAGGATGAATTGTTGCTAATGGTTAATTTAAAAAAAAAAATATTTTTATTGGGGTATATTTGTTTTACAATGTTGCATTAGTTTTAGGTGTACAGCTAAGTTATTATTATATGTTTTTACAGAGTTTTCTTGTTTACAAGTATACATAATCCCCCAAAAGTGCTAATGGTTCATTTTAACCAACCTGATATATTTTATCAGATGTTTTCAGAAGTCCTTTTTATTAATGTGGACCTTTTAAAGTCTTTTGAATTTGTTACAATATTGCTTTTGTTTTTGTTTTGGAAAGTTTTGGCCCCTCGGTATGTGGGATCTTAGTTCTCTGACTAGGGATTAAACTTGCACCTTTTGCATTGGAAGGTGAAGTCTCAACCAGTGGACCACCAGGGAAGTCCCTAGGTCATTTTTAGTTATAAAAGTGCTGTGTGCCAAGCCTTTGGAAAATCCAACAAAGCGAGCTGCAGTGGAGATTCAACAAGAGAAGTCTACCATCCTGAAAATGGGGCCTCAAGCTAAGTGGACAGTCCTCGTGTGAATATGTGAGAATGGTGACGGCCGAGAGTTGCTTAGCAGGAGTTCCCATGTAAAATGATGGGCTAGAAAACCCAAACTTCCTTTATTTTCACAGTTACCCTTGTTTACCAGTGAATGAATGCCCTCAGTTGTGAACTGTCCACAGCTCTTCCTATACAAACCATTTCCTGCACTGCAAGCAGCCAGACCTCTGGCTACTCATGGGAAGGGATTCCTACACACAATAGGAATTTTTACCTCCAATGACAAACATTTGTAGAACACCATCACAGAACAGCAACAATACTAACAACAACAAAAACTGTAACACACGTACTCAGTGAAGACTCAGTACAGGTGATGCAGCATGCTAAGAGCCAGACATACATAGGAGTATATTGATAATGAAACCAGCCGTAAGTTTTACAAAGGATGAAAGCGAAGTTTACAGGAGTTCAGGAACTTCCCCAGGTCACACAACTGTAGAGGAAAGGGGTGAGGTGCAAGCCCTACCTGCTCTGACCCTGTTCTGACAACTTACCGGGTTCTGACAACTTAACTTTAGGATGAATTGTTGCTAATGGTTAATTTAAAAAAAAAAATTTTTTTATTGGGGTATATTTGTTTTACAATGTTGCATTAGTTTTAGGTGTACAGCTAAGTTATTATTATATGTTTTTACAGAGTTTTCTTGTTTACAAGTATACATAATCCCCCAAAAGTGCTAATGGTTCATTTTAACTTTATTAGCAATCCACTAATTCATGTTGACACTTAGCAGGCCTTCAGTCAAAAAGAAACGTGAAGAGGATGCTAAAGCTCCCTTTATAGAAACACCTCTCATATATAAAAGTTAGATTTACTATTCTCCTACCTGACCCCACATCCCATCTCTACCCAAAATACACTTAAAACACATTCTGGCAACCCAACTTGCTCTAAGACTTCTGCCTGGTGTTTAGAAGTCTGCATCTTGTTCCCTCTGTGACCACAGCAAGCCATCTTAGAAAAGAGGAGCATGCCCGAGTGTTTCAGGTCACTAACCCAACCAGACATAAGACCCAGACATCCAAAGACCTTGAGCTATAGCTCTCTCGACACATAATACTCCTTCATAAAAGAGCGAGCCAGAGGGATGCACACACACAAAACGACACTGGAAGATGAAAGATCCAAAGTAATCCGTACCCAAACCAGCCCAGGGCTGTCCATATGAAATGAATTCCTCTAAGCCCTGGCCTATTATCTGGGCTTGGCAGAACCAACCCACTCCCCAACTTATCTCTCTTCGTGCCTCCACAGCTTGCTACACCCACTGCATGTGGACGTCCTTATCAGAAAATATCCACACAAGTGTCTGCCTTTGAACAGAAGTAGCTGTGTAGCCCGCCAAACATCAGTACCTCTGCATACCTATTGGTACATGTATTGTGAACACATACAGAAAGCTCATGAATACCGAACAGACACTGACTGCAGGACACAAGTGGCCTGCATGGCTTTGGAGACTGCCAACTGATTACAAAATACCTGCTATTCTTCTCTCCTCCAACAACTAGGAAAACAAAATGTGCCATCTCTGAAGAAATCATTCATTCCACAAATATCTCATTAGCACTGTGTGCTCTCAAACTTAGTCTTACCAAACTGTATGCTTCTAGAGATGAGAAGAAGGTTGTCCCCTAGTTCTTTTTAGTATCTAGAGGCAGCAGGATCCTCCAATGTCAGACTTGCCAAGAGGTAATTGGCTTTGATGGGCTTCCCAGGTGCTGCTATGGTAAAGAACCTGCCTGCCAACACAGGCAATGTAAGGGACACAGGTTCAATCCCTGGGTTGGGGTGATCCCCTGGAGGAGGACATGGCAACCCACTCCAGTATTCTTGCCTGGAGAATCTCCAAAGACAAAGAAGCCTAGAGGGTTACAGCCCATAGGGTCACAAAGAGTCAGGCATGCTGAAGTGACTCAGCACAAAAGCCTCTGACAATGTGAAATTATTGGTTTTCTGGGTCAGGGGGTTCCATGTAACGTCTTCAGCGTTGGGAAATGAGGACTCCACAACAGCCTCATCTACTCCCTTCATCTCTGAGTCAAATTATCTTTAGAGTTTTGGTTTTTAATGTATACTTGTTATTTGTTACATGTATTTCATGGTCAGATGTTTGGGGTCAATGTTGATTTTTTAAAAAATACAGAACTACATTTTATGCATTAAGTTAAGAGATAATGGAGTCAAGATAACATGTTTACTGGAGGCATGGTTCTTAAAAGATGGAAAACCTTCACCCTAAAGCCCTGTTGCAGCCACAGTTTAAAGCACCTAGTGAAATGTGAGCTGCTTCATCCCTGTATCACCTGCTGTGATCAGGATGAAAGCAGAGAACTGTTACTCCTGACTCATGGTAAGTAACTTGATTATAATGCGTCAGAATGACTGGAATTCCCTTCTTCCTGCACTAGAAGCCTGAACTCAATAACAGAACAAAAGTCCACATGGTAATTAAAAACCCTACACCAGAAGTGGAGTGGGAGGTGGATCTCACTTTCCTTAAACCCTTCAAAGGGCCAGGAAACACTGCGGGAGGAAGAGAAAAAGGAGGGTTGTAGAGACCCTCAAAGCTGGTGAACGTATTACATGAGCTGTGTGTATGAGGGCTGGTGGGGCCTCACTCTTTGCAGAGCCTGTTTGGCTCCTGGGGTCTAGATGACAGGAAGCTGCAGAAAGCCACGCAGATACGGGGGGTGGGGAAACCATGCTCCTTGGGCAGTGGAATTCACAAGCTGTATCTACAAAAGGATGAAAGCACAAGCCAGAAAAATGTGTGCACCTATGTTGGGCAGTTGATTAATTCAATTAATATTTATTGAGCACCTGCAGGGTTCATGACTGCCTACTGTGGAAAAAGACAGTATCTCCTGCCTTCAAGGAAATCATGATCTCCTTATAATAAGATGATGACAAGGAAATTTTGCCTGGAGAATCTCCAAAGACAAAGAAGCCTAGAGGGTTACAGCCCATAGGGTCACAAAGAGTCAGGCATGCTGAAGTGACTCAGCACAAAAGCCTCTGACAATGTGAAATTATTGGTTTTCTGGGTCAGGGGGTTCCATGTAACGTCTTCAGCGTTGGGAAATGAGGACTCCACAACAGCCTCATCTACTCCCTTCATCTCTGAGTCAAATTATCTTTAGAGTTTTGGTTTTTAATGTATACTTGTTATTTGTTACATGTATTTCATGGTCAGATGTTTGGGGTCAATGTTGATTTTTTAAAAAATACAGAACTACATTTTATGCATTAAGTTAAGAGATAATGGAGTCAAGATAACATGTTTACTGGAGGCATGGTTCTTAAAAGATGGAAAACCTTCACCCTAAAGCCCTGTTGCAGCCACAGTTTAAAGCACCTAGTGAAATGTGAGCTGCTTCATCCCTGTATCACCTGCTGTGATCAGGATGAAAGCAGAGAACTGTTACTCCTGACTCATGGTAAGTAACTTGATTATAATGCGTCAGAATGACTGGAATTCCCTTCTTCCTGCACTAGAAGCCTGAACTCAATAACAGAACAAAAGTCCACATGGTAATTAAAAACCCTACACCAGAAGTGGAGTGGGAGGTGGATCTCACTTTCCTTAAACCCTTCAAAGGGCCAGGAAACACTGCGGGAGGAAGAGAAAAAGGAGGGTTGTAGAGACCCTCAAAGCTGGTGAACGTATTACATGAGCTGTGTGTATGAGGGCTGGTGGGGCCTCACTCTTTGCAGAGCCTGTTTGGCTCCTGGGGTCTAGATGACAGGAAGCTGCAGAAAGCCACGCAGATACGGGGGGTGGGGAAACCATGCTCCTTGGGCAGTGGAATTCACAAGCTGTATCTACAAAAGGATGAAAGCACAAGCCAGAAAAATGTGTGCACCTATGTTGGGCAGTTGATTAATTCAATTAATATTTATTGAGCACCTGCAGGGTTCATGACTGCCTACTGTGGAAAAAGACAGTATCTCCTGCCTTCAAGGAAATCATGATCTCCTTATAATAAGATGATGACAAGGAAATTTTCTAAGTATACTCAGGGACTGCGTGGACCATGTACCTGCATGGCTTGTTTAAATTGGGCCCACCAAGATCCTCAACAAAATCCTAGCAAACAGAATTCAACGACACATCAAAAAACTCATACATCATGATCAAGTCGGGTTCATCCCAGGCATGCAAGGATTCTTCAATATCCACAAATCAATCAATGTGATACACCATATCAACAAATTGAGAGACAAAAACCACATGATCATCTCAATAGATGCAGAAAAAGCCTTCGACAAAGTACAACATCCATTTATGATAAAAACTCTTCAGAAAATGGGCATAGAAGGAACCTATCTCAACATAGTGAAAACCATATATGAGAAGCCCACAGCGAACATTATCCTCAATGGTGAAAAACTGAAAGCATTCCCTCTAAGGTCAGGAAGAAGACAGGGGTGTCCACTTTCACCACTACTATTCAACACAGTCCTGGAAGTTCTAGCAACAACAATAAGAGAAGAGAAAGAAATCAAAGGAATCCAGATTGGAAAGGAAGAAGTCAAACTCTCTCTTTTTGCAGAGAACATGATATTATACATAGAAAATCCCAAAGACACTATTACAAAGCTACTAGTGCTAACCAACGAATTCAGCAAAGTCGCAGGATACAAAGTCAACACACAGAAATCACTGGCATTCCTATACACAAACAATGAAAAATCAGAAAACGAAATCAAAGAGGCAATCCCCTTCACCATTGCAACCAAAAGAATCAAATACCTAGGAATAAACCTACCCAAAGAAACAAAAGAATTGTACACAGAAAATTACAAGACACTCAAGAAAGAAATTAAAGAAGACTTAAACAAATGGAGAGATATTCCATGTTCCTGGGTCAGAAGAATCAATATTGTGAAAATGACCATACTACCAAATATCATCTAAAGATTCAATGCAATACCTATTCAACTTCCATTGACATTTTTCACAGAACTAGACCAAACAATAACACAGTTCATATGGAAACACAAAAGACCTCGAATAGCCAAAGCAATCCTGAGAAAGAAAAACGGAGCTGGAGGAACCAGCCTCCCCAACTTCAGACTCTACTACAAAGTAACAGTCATCAGGACAGTATGGTACTGGCACAAAAACAGAATTATAGACCAATGGAACAAGATTGAGAACCCAGAGATAAACCCACGCACCTACAGGTACCTTATTTTTGACAAAGGAGGCGAAACTATAAAATGGGACAAAGACAGCCTCTTCAACAAGTGGTGCTGGGAAAATTGGACAGCTACATGCAAAAATATGAAGTTGGAACATTCCCTGACCCCATACACAAAGATCAACTCAAAATGGATTAAAGATCTAAATGTAAGACCAGAAACCATCAAACTCTTAGAGGAGAATATAGGCAAAAGCCTCAAGGACATAAATCAAAGCAAGATCTTCTCTGACCCACCTTCTAAAATAGTGGAACTGAAAAGAAAAATGAACATGTGGGACCTCATGAAACTTAAAAGCTTCTGTACAGCAAAAGAAATTATAAAAAAGCTGAACAAACACCCCACAGAGTGGGAGAAAATCATAGCAAATGAAACAACAGACAAAGAATTAATCTCCAAAATCTACAAGCAACTCAGCACAGGAAAAATGAACAACCCAATCAAAAAATGGGAAAAAGATCTAAAGAGACATCTCTCCAAAGAAGACATACAGATGGCCCAGAAGCACATGAAACGATGCTCAATCTTGCTTATTATTAGAGAAATGCAAATTAAAACTATAATGAGATACCACCTCACACCCGTCAGAATGGCCATCATCAATAAATCGACAGACAATAAATGCTGGAGAGTGTGCGGAGAAAAGGGAATCCTCTTGCATTGCTGGTGGGAATGTCAATTGATACAGCCTCTATGGAAGACAGTATGGAGATTTCTTAAAAATATTTCTAAAAATAGATTTCTAAAAATAGAAGCACCCTACGACCCAGCAATCCCACTTTTAGGCTTATATCCTGATGAAATCAAATCTGAAAGAAGCACCTGTACCCCAATGTTCGTTACAGCTCTCTATACAATAAGAACATGGAAGCAACCTAGATGTCCATCAACGAATGAATGGATCCAGAAGCTCTGGTACATATATACAATGGAATACTACTCAGCTGTCAAAAGAAATGCAGAAGACTCAGTCCTAATGAAGTGGCTGGCTCTACCTATCATAAAAAGTGAAGTAAGTCAAAAAGAGAAAGACAAATATGGTATAGTAACACACATATATGGAATCTAGTAGGACGGTCTTGATAGCACACGTAGTGAACTCATGGAAAAACAGACAGAGCATAGACACAGGGACATTGTGGGGAAGAAATAGGGAGGGGGAGGCATGGAGGGAGTAACATGGAAACCTATACTGTCATGTGTGGAAAAGATAGCTATTGTCATTGTGCTGAGGGAATAGGAGTGCTCACAATGGCATGGGGCAATGGTCCGGAGGGGTGGGATGGGGGGAACTCGAGGGGTGGGGACCAGGGATATGCATATGACTGATCTGGGAACATACATGTCTGTGAACAACAAAACTCTGTAAAACCAGGGCTTCCCCTGGTAGTCCAGTGGGTAAGGACACCGCCTTGCAGTGCAAGGGGCACTGGTTCGAGCCCTGGCCTGGGAAAATCCCACGTGCCGCGGAGCGGCTGGACCGATGTGTCCAATTACCGAGCCGGAGCTCTGGAGCACATGCGCCCAGAGCCAGTGCTCTGCAACGACAGACGCCACCGCGATGGGAGGCCCACAGGAGCCAAAGAACGAAGACGAATGAAAATAGAGAAATGAAAGACCAATAGAAGTGGCCCACCCGCTCCCCTTCCTACCCAACCCGACCCCCGCCAAAGTAAATAAATAAATAAATCTTTAAAAAAAAAAAATTCTGTAAAACCTTTAAAATAAAGAATTAAAATAATAATAATAATAAATTGGGCCCAAACATTGGTCAGAAAAAGCCTGTCTCACTGATCCTTCAAATTCTTGACAGCAAGAAAGAAGTCAACTCAACAACAGAATTCCAATCTGCTCTAGTTCTGCTTGACAAGGTGAAAGAGAACCTCAGGAACTCTGGCCACAACCATGTCTGCATTTGTTGAAAGCATGGATATCAAGACCCATGGTGGTCTGCAGCCAGCCCATTATGCTGTCAAGAACCCACCATCCACCAATAACTCCACATCCCCATATGTCTTTTTTTTAAGATTTTTTTTTTTTGATGTAGATCATTTTTAAAGTCTATTGAATTTGTTACAATACTATTTCTGATTTTTTTTTTTTTTTTGACCCTGAGGCATGTAGGATTTTAATTCCATGACAAGGGATTGAACTCACACACTCTACGTTGGAAAGAGACATCTTCCCCACTGGACTTCAGGAAAAGTATCCCCAGACGTGTTAATAGACATAAATGTCCTCATTTTGATACCCTCTTCAAGACAGCTAAGGTTACCCTTAAACATCCTCTGAGAATAGAGGCACCTCTGGCACTTTTCGATGATCCCTTCTGATGACTCAACAACCATCAGATTTATAAACTTTGTGTTTTACTTTAATTCTTTTACCATCAGTTAAATCTGCCTTAAAAAAATAACAACCAAATGATGGTTTCTCCTGTTTTACCTTCAATACAAAAATAGAAATCTGGTTATAGTCACACACACTTCAAGAAAATCACTCTCATTCTGCTTGCTTTCTTGTCTACAGCCATACCACCCTGAATGCACCTGATCTCGTCTAATATCACAATCCAAATCCCTTTTGCCTTTTATTGAGGATTCCTAAAAATTATATTCCTTTTTTGTTCTCATTAATATCCACTCCAATGCCTCTCTAATTAGGACGTTCCCAACGAAAGTTGCTCTTGTCCTCAAGGGACCTGAAAGAGGGGCTTTGTGGTCAGCAACACACCTCCAGCAATAACCAGAAATCCCGAAATACGTTCTAGATTTGACCCGTGGTGTGTAGTTTGAAAACTCCCGGTATAGCATATTAATCCATCTCATGCCACAAGAGCTCTATCACTCAAAGACAAAGTTTATTTAGCATAACCTGGGGTCTCTGGAGTACTCACTCAACACAAGGCAGAGACTGAAGCTACAGCCAGGTTAGAGTCCAGGCCAGAAAAATCCAGTGACCCCGCCCCAGCCTGGATGAAAGAAGTCAACTCAACAACAGAATTCCAATCTGCTCTAGTTCTGCTTGACAAGGTGAAAGAGAACCTCAGGAACTCTGGCCACAACCATGTCTGCATTTGTTGAAAGCATGGATATCAAGACCCATGGTGGTCTGCAGCCAGCCCATTATGCTGTCAAGAACCCACCATCCACCAATAACTCCACATCCCCATATGTCTTTTTTTTAAGATTTTTTTTTTTGATGTAGATCATTTTTAAAGTCTATTGAATTTGTTACAATACTATTTCTGATTTTTTTTTTTTTTTTGACCCTGAGGCATGTAGGATTTTAATTCCATGACAAGGGATTGAACTCACACACTCTACGTTGGAAAGAGACATCTTCCCCACTGGACTTCAGGAAAAGTATCCCCAGACGTGTTAATAGACATAAATGTCCTCATTTTGATACCCTCTTCAAGACAGCTAAGGTTACCCTTAAACATCCTCTGAGAATAGAGGCACCTCTGGCACTTTTCGATGATCCCTTCTGATGACTCAACAACCATCAGATTTATAAACTTTGTGTTTTACTTTAATTCTTTTACCATCAGTTAAATCTGCCTTAAAAAAATAACAACCAAATGATGGTTTCTCCTGTTTTACCTTCAATACAAAAATAGAAATCTGGTTATAGTCACACACACTTCAAGAAAATCACTCTCATTCTGCTTGCTTTCTTGTCTACAGCCATACCACCCTGAATGCACCTGATCTCGTCTAATATCACAATCCAAATCCCTTTTGCCTTTTATTGAGGATTCCTAAAAATTATATTCCTTTTTTGTTCTCATTAATATCCACTCCAATGCCTCTCTAATTAGGACGTTCCCAACGAAAGTTGCTCTTGTCCTCAAGGGACCTGAAAGAGGGGCTTTGTGGTCAGCAACACACCTCCAGCAATAACCAGAAATCCCGAAATACGCTTTTAGATTTGACCCGTGGTGTGTAGTTTGAAAACTCCCGGTATAGCATATTAATCCATCTCATGCCACAAGAGCTCTATCACTCAAAGACAAAGTTTATTTAGCATAACCTGGGGTCTCTGGAGTACTCACTCAACACAAGGCAGAGACTGAAGCTACAGCCAGGTTAGAGTCCAGGCCAGAAAAATCCAGTGACAGCCCCAGCCTGCTTTTGTACAGCCCATGAACTTGGAGTAGATTACACATTTAGAAAGGATTGTAAAACAAAACATGTGACAGAGACTGTGGCCTACAAAGTAAGACATACTTACAGAAAAAAAGTTGCCATTTACCGAAAAAGCTGGCCAATTCCTGCTTTCTCACCTGTGAAGAACGCAGGACAACAGATGTGCTGAGAAGATAAAGACTTCCCAGACCCTGGTCACACACACCTGTGGATGGTCTCTTTACAATCCCACCTTGGGACTTTTAAGCAATATTTTAGAACTGATTCAACCTCAGTTTTATTTTTAAAACAGTCCACTATCCTCAGTTTCCCCACCAATAACCAAAACAGACATGTTGGCAGACACCTTCAGGTTTCAGGTTTCACCTTCAGGCCTCACACAAGGCCCGCGTGGAACCGAGCTGTTCTCCGAGGCCAGATTGGCCCTGCTGCCTGAGCTAAGGCACTCGCGGTCTCTCTCCTAAATGTAAGTTCCAGTTGCTGGAAAAAACCAAACAGGCAGAACACCAGCAATTGGTATTTTCTTCTCATTCTTTAAATTACCTGTTAATTGTATGAGGACCTCAGCATCCATATTTGCCATGGCCTCCTTTCCCAACAATGCTGTAATTCTTTCTCTCTCCTCTTCTTCATTCCCATCAAACTCTGCTCTGAGGACCTTTCCTGATCTGAAAATCCAAATCCCTTTTGCCTTTTATTGAGGATTCCTAAAAATTATATTCCTTTTTTGTTCTCATTAATATCCACTCCAATGCCTCTCTAATTAGGACGTTCCCAACGAAAGTTGCTCTTGTCCTCAAGGGACCTGAAAGAGGGGCTTTGTGGTCAGCAACACACCTCCAGCAATAACCAGAAATCCCGAAATACGTTCTAGATTTGACCCGTGGTGTGTAGTTTGAAAACTCCCGGTATAGCATATTAATCCATCTCATGCCACAAGAGCTCTATCACTCAAAGACAAAGTTTATTTAGCATAACCTGGGGTCTCTGGAGTACTCACTCAACACAAGGCAGAGACTGAAGCTACAGCCAGGTTAGAGTCCAGGCCAGAAAAATCCAGTGACAGCCCCAGCCTGCTTTTGTACAGCCCATGAACTTGGAGTAGATTACACATTTAGAAAGGATTGTAAAACAAAACATGTGACAGAGACTGTGGCCTACAAAGTAAGACATACTTACAGAAAAAAAGTTGCCATTTACCGAAAAAGCTGGCCAATTCCTGCTTTCTCACCTGTGAAGAACGCAGGACAACAGATGTGCTGAGAAGATAAAGACTTCCCAGACCCTGGTCACACACACCTGTGGATGGTCTCTTTACAATCCCACCTTGGGACTTTTAAGCAATATTTTAGAACTGATTCAACCTCAGTTTTATTTTTAAAACAGTCCACTATCCTCAGTTTCCCCACCAATAACCAAAACAGACATGTTGGCAGACACCTTCAGGTTTCAGGTTTCACCTTCAGGCCTCACACAAGGCCCGCGTGGAACCGAGCTGTTCTCCGAGGCCAGATTGGCCCTGCTGCCTGAGCTAAGGCACTCGCGGTCTCTCTCCTAAATGTAAGTTCCAGTTGCTGGAAAAAACCAAACAGGCAGAACACCAGCAATTGGTATTTTCTTCTCATTCTTTAAATTACCTGTTAATTGTATGAGGACCTCAGCATCCATATTTGCCATGGCCTCCTTTCCCAACAATGCTGTAATTCTTTCTCTCTCCTCCTCTTCTTCATTCCCATCAAACTCTGCTCTGAGGGACCAAGGATGCCAGAGTTTAATGTGTTCCCACCCTCATCCAACAGAGTGATAGAGTGGCAGATGGCTGAAGGTGGTCTTGAGACTCTAGAGACAGAAGTGTTAAACATGAGACAAGCTGGCCCCATCCGGTCTGCTTTCTGTCTACCTACTGGTCATATTCCTCATGAACACAACACAGTCCTCCTTTCAATGGCCGTTCCTCATGAAATGGGTAACAACCCTTTTCTCATAGAAATGTGTAATAACCCATTTATCATAGAAATGCCCAGAGAGACCCATTTCCTGACTTCTTAGGTCCCTTTGGATTCTTTTTACCCTCCAAGAACAGAAAGCTGTGTCACTCTCTGAAGAGTTAGATGCACAGTTTTTAAAATGTCCACGGATATTATCTAAACTAGTGGGAGGCAGTACAATGACAGGATTCAGAGCCAGGGCTCTGGAGCAGACTGCCAGAATTCAAATTCCAGCCTTGCCACTTACCTGCTATGTAACCTTGGATAAAATAACTTAACCTCTCTGTGCCTTGGTTTCTTCATCTACAAATGAAAATACTAACATTATCTACTTTATAAGGTAGTTGTAAATGACTGTGCGTAGTCACTCAGTTGTGTCCAATTCTTTGCGACCTCATGAACTGCAGCTTGCCAGGCTCCTCTGTCCATGAGAGTCTCCAGGCAAGAATACTAGAGTGGGTTGCCATGCTTGCCTCCTGGGGATCCTCTCAAACCAGGGATGGAATCTAGGTCTCCTGCATTGCAGGCAGATTCTTTACCATCTGGGCCACCAGTGAAGCCCAAAGGGATGCTGTGGCCACATGGGCTAGGAAACGAACCCGGGCCTCCAGCGTAGCAGGGGAGAATTCTGCCACTGAACCACCCATGCACTGTAAACGATTAAGGACTTCAATTATGTAAAATACCCAGAGATACTTGGCACCTAGAAAGAGTACAAAAAAATACATATTAATATCAATAGTAGACCTCAGCATCCATATTTGCCATGGCCTCCTTTCCCAACAATGCTGTAATTCTTTCTCTCCTCCTCTTCTTCATTCCCATCAAACTCTGCTCTGAGGGACCAAGGATGCCAGAGTTTAATGTGTTCCCACCCTCATCCAACAGAGTGATAGAGTGGCAGATGGCTGAAGGTGGTCTTGAGACTCTAGAGACAGAAGTGTTAAACATGAGACAAGCTGGCCCCATCCGGTCTGCTTTCTGTCTACCTACTGGTCATATTCCTCATGAACACAACACAGTCCTCCTTTCAATGGCCGTTCCTCATGAAATGGGTAACAACCCTTTTCTCATAGAAATGTGTAATAACCCATTTATCATAGAAATGCCCAGAGAGACCCATTTCCTGACTTCTTAGGTCCCTTTGGATTCTTTTTACCCTCCAAGAACAGAAAGCTGTGTCACTCTCTGAAGAGTTAGATGCACAGTTTTTAAAATGTCCACGGATATTATCTAAACTAGTGGGAGGCAGTACAATGACAGGATTCAGAGCCAGGGCTCTGGAGCAGACTGCCAGAATTCAAATTCCAGCCTTGCCACTTACCTGCTATGTAACCTTGGATAAAATAACTTAACCTCTCTGTGCCTTGGTTTCTTCATCTACAAATGAAAATACTAACATTATCTACTTTATAAGGTAGTTGTAAATGACTGTGCGTAGTCACTCAGTTGTGTCCAATTCTTTGCGACCTCATGAACTGCAGCTTGCCAGGCTCCTCTGTCCATGAGAGTCTCCAGGCAAGAATACTAGAGTGGGTTGCCATGCTTGCCTCCTGGGGATCCTCTCAAACCAGGGATGGAATCTAGGTCTCCTGCATTGCAGGCAGATTCTTTACCATCTGGGCCACCAGTGAAGCCCAAAGGGATGCTGTGGCCACATGGGCTAGGAAACGAACCCGGGCCTCCAGCGTAGCAGGGGAGAATTCTGCCACTGAACCACCCATGCACTGTAAACGATTAAGGACTTCAATTATGTAAAATACCCAGAGATACTTGGCACCTAGAAAGAGTACAAAAAAATACCTATTAATATCAATAGTAGTAGTTTGTTCCTCAGTCCCATTGTTCTGAGCTCATCCATTCATTTCCCTTTTTTAAAAATTTATTTATTGGGGTATAGTTTTACAATGTTGCATTAGTTTCAGGTATACAGCGAAGGTATTGTCATATGTCTTTTACAAAGTTTTGTTGTTTACAGCTATGCATAATCCCAAATCAGTCATAGGTATATCCCTGCCCCCTCCCACATGAGCTCCCCTACCCCACCCCACCCATTCCACACCTCCAGGTTGTTCGTAGCCCCCATGTAACTTCTCTTAGTCTTATAGAACATTCACAATGTCTATCTCTTTTACAAATGATAGTGTAGGTTTCCATGTTACTCTCATCCAATCCTCCCTCCCCCCAATGTCCATAGCTCTAGTCTTTATGTCTGTTTCTCCACCATTCTTTTCTTTAAAAGGCACGCTATGTGTCAGACACTTTGCTAGTCAGGGCATTTCAAAGATGCTTAAAACCTGGCCCTTATCGTTAGGTGCTGGTAGATAAGTATGTGAGACAGTCATAAAAACAGGTTACGTCCTACTATAATGTGGAGCGTAACCCAATGTAGAGAAAGAGAAAAACTCAATGCTCTATGGGAGCACAGTAGAAGCGTAAAGGAGGCCTCTACAAGGAGGGGAGGGTGGGTAGGGATCAGAGTGGAATCTTTAAGAAGGAACAGGAGTTAGCCAGGTAGAGCTGTGGGAGAAGGAGAAGAGGAGGCAGGCCTGGCAGGCAAAAGCATTCCCAATAGGAGGAAAGCATACCCTAGGCATGAAGGAGGAAGAAACAGCATAGAGTCGCTGGGAAACTACCAGGAGCCTGGCAAAGGATGAGCACCCTATCACAGCAGGCTTTCTAGGCCATGCTGAGGAATGTGAATAACAGGGAGCCAGTGAAGGGTTCTAAATGGATGGAGTGGCTAAATTTGCCTTCTAGAAAGATCCCTTTGGTAGGTGTGTGGAGGGATTGATATAAAGGGGGAAGGACAAGATCACAGGTAGGGAAAATGATTAGGATGTTATGGCAGGAGTAGTCTCAACAACAAGAGATGCGCGGGCCATGAACTGGGTTTTGGTAGTCAAGATGAAGAGAGATCAGCTCACACAACTATTCAGGATACTGATGGGTGAGTGGAAATGGCAAGTGAGAAGATGAGAGAAGTCAAGGGCAACTTCCCCACCTTGAGTGACTAAGTGGATGGTGGGTCTACCAACCAAGAGGGTGATTACCAGAGAAGAAAGAACTCTGGGGGAAGGAATGAAGATTTCAATGGATCAGAAATACGTATCAAGCCCTAACGCTGTGCTAGCCATGGTGCTGGGTGTTGGATATGTGATAATGAAGTAAGCAAGAGGCTGTCTGCCTTTTTCAAACAGTTATTGAACGTTTAAAAGGCAAAGATAGTGTAGGTTTCCATGTTACTCTCATCCAATCCTCCCTCCCCCCAATGTCCATAGCTCTAGTCTTTATGTCTGTTTCTCCACCATTCTTTTCTTTAAAAGGCACGCTATGTGTCAGACACTTTGCTAGTCAGGGCATTTCAAAGATGCTTAAAACCTGGCCCTTATCGTTAGGTGCTGGTAGATAAGTATGTGAGACAGTCATAAAAACAGGTTACGTCCTACTATAATGTGGAGCGTAACCCAATGTAGAGAAAGAGAAAAACTCAATGCTCTATGGGAGCACAGTAGAAGCGTAAAGGAGGCCTCTACAAGGAGGGGAGGGTGGGTAGGGATCAGAGTGGAATCTTTAAGAAGGAACAGGAGTTAGCCAGGTAGAGCTGTGGGAGAAGGAGAAGAGGAGGCAGGCCTGGCAGGCAAAAGCATTCCCAATAGGAGGAAAGCATACCCTAGGCATGAAGGAGGAAGAAACAGCATAGAGTCGCTGGGAAACTACCAGGAGCCTGGCAAAGGATGAGCACCCTATCACAGCAGGCTTTCTAGGCCATGCTGAGGAATGTGAATAACAGGGAGCCAGTGAAGGGTTCTAAATGGATGGAGTGGCTAAATTTGCCTTCTAGAAAGATCCCTTTGGTAGGTGTGTGGAGGGATTGATATAAAGGGGGAAGGACAAGATCACAGGTAGGGAAAATGATTAGGATGTTATGGCAGGAGTAGTCTCAACAACAAGAGATGCCGCGGGCCATGAACTGGGTTTTGGTAGTCAAGATGAAGAGAGATCAGCTCACACAACTATTCAGGATACTGATGGGTGAGTGGAAATGGCAAGTGAGAAGATGAGAGAAGTCAAGGGCAACTTCCCCACCTTGAGTGACTAAGTGGATGGTGGGTCTACCAACCAAGAGGGTGATTACCAGAGAAGAAAGAACTCTGGGGGAAGGAATGAAGATTTCAATGGATCAGAAATACGTATCAAGCCCTAACGCTGTGCTAGCCATGGTGCTGGGTGTTGGATATGTGATAATGAAGTAAGCAAGAGGCTGTCTGCTCTCACAGTGTTTTCAGAGTAGAGGAGGAGGCAAATAGCCAGCAAATTATTACAAATAATTAATTTGTAATTTACAAATTGCAGAATGCTGTAGAAATAAGTGTAGAGAACCAGGCTAAAGTTTAACAGGGAAGCCTCACCTAGACTGAGGGGCATGGGACAGCTTCTCTGAGCAAGTGGCCCTATGGGACAAATAAGCAGCAGGTAACAAACGGGACAAGAGCTTGTGCAAGGCCAGCAGGTGAGTTTCAGACACCCTGTGAGACATCTAGTGGAAACACTTAGCTGGAACCTGGGTGTTCAAGCCCGAGGGAAATCATCTGGGTTGAAAGTATTCTAGAATCATCAATAACAGGTGGCAGTAGAAACACCAAAAGTGGGCAAGATAATCCCAAAAGAGGGTATCAGTATCCAGAATAGACGCTGAGGACGGACCTTAGGGTACACGGAGGAGGAGGACCCAGCAAAGAACAAGGGGACTTGGGAGGTGATCATATGTAGAAGTCTTGGGTGAGATTTCCAGAAGCAGGGAGCAAACAACAGCATCAGGAACTCCAGGGAGCTTTAATTATTCACAACTAACCAAGTGAGAAGAGTTTCTGTAAATTCGTGGGGACAGAGGCCCAGGGACATGGGGAGTGGAATAAATGACAGCAAAATCCTTAGCATAGCCCGTTTCTTCCCAGTGCGTGCCCAGGGAGGGTACGGAGCTTTCAGGGTGAGTAGACAGAGACAAGTGGCTCCGTGGTAAAGAATCCGCCTGCCAAAGAAGGAGAGGGGGATTCAATCCCCGGGCCAGGAAGATCTCCTGGAGACAGAAATGGCAACCCACTCTAGTATTCTTGCCTGAGAAATCTCATGGACAGAGGGCCTGGAGGGCTATAGTCCATTGGGTCACAAAAGAGTTGGACACATCTGAGTGACTGAAACAACAACAGTAACAACCAAGATGGAGATACAGGACCAAAGGACATTTATCCCATGAGAGAAACCTGAGTGTGTCAGGAGGATCTAGGAAAACAGCAAGAAAGAGGGAAGGATAATGATTCAAAAGAGTCTGGAATCTCCCACGGTGCACACTTCAGGACTTATCGTTGGGCCAAAACCTTCCAGACTCTTAACTGGATATTGTTCTTTTTCCTCCACCATAGGTTCAACTCTGGTCTCACTATATTGGTTAGGCCTCAGCTGATCTTGTAGAATTCCCACTCACTAGGCTGGGCCCAGAAAGCCACATGGATAAAAGAGAAGCTCTTCAAATGACCCCCTCTCCCCTGCTCTGGGAAGCTGGGAGACAATCCGTGCTCCAAGCCAAGGCCCTGCCCTTCACTAAGGGGAAAACTGAGAAACCTGGTATTATTTCCTGGTGAACGAAATAACAGGAGTACCGCACCCCAGAACTTGCCTACAAATGAACTCTCTGTGCACAGAGAGGCTGGTTGAAAAGGGTGGCTGACATCCCTAAGATGAGCCTGGCTCTGGGCTCACCACTGTCAGCAAGTGGAGCCCTGTGAAAGCACCCTCAGGGTCCTGGTCTTTCAGTGACAACAGTCATCAGAAAGAAGGCATCAGTCACCACCACGCTGGCCAAGCGACAGCAGGGCCTCCTGCGAGCAGTGGGCTCCGTGAAAGAGAAGGGTGGCCCCCTGTGGCACTAACCAGTGGAACGCTGAGAGGAGTGATGAATAAAACAGAAAAGCAGCAGCTTGGAAAAAGCAACAAGAGGAAGAGAGAACATTTGAGACAGACAAACTGACCCTCAAGGAGATGCCCAGGAGAAGAAAAGTCTAGGTGACTCAATAAGAGTATACCGACCCTGACACATGCCCTAAACACTATTCTTTCCGAAATATGAAAACAAAACCTTAAACAGTCATTCTTTATAGTTCAAGCTGATAAAAGAGAGAAAGTAAGAGACTGTGTTAGATAAAGTATTTCTATCACAAGACACCGTTGCCCCTTGTGTCCTAATACAGTGTACCTGCCTGAAGAGAAAGGCTCTTCTTAGTAAGTGGCCTTCAGACTTGAATCTTTCATACATTCTATCCTGCAGCCACTGGGACCACAAAGGCCAACACACACACACACACACACACACACACACACACACAAAACAGAGAACCCACAAGGGGTTGTGGTGAGTGTCTGAACACCAGCAGGGCAGGGAACTCAGAACTCCTTCTGCACGCCTTCCCTCCTCCCTCCCTCCTTCTCTCAGCCATGCTGCCCCACAGGGCTGGAGCAGGACCCCAGTGGGCCACCTGTGCGGTGCCATCAAGAGGCCTGTCGGGCTGGGCCCAGAAAGCCACATGGATAAAGAGAAGCTCTTCAAATGACCCCCTCTCCCTGCTCTGGGAAGCTGGGAGACAATCCGTGCTCCAAGCCAAGGCCCTGCCCTTCACTAAGGGGAAAACTGAGAAACCTGGTATTATTTCCTGGTGAACGAAATAACAGGAGTACCGCACCCCAGAACTTGCCTACAAATGAACTCTCTGTGCACAGAGAGGCTGGTTGAAAAGGGTGGCTGACATCCCTAAGATGAGCCTGGCTCTGGGCTCACCACTGTCAGCAAGTGGAGCCCTGTGAAAGCACCCTCAGGGTCCTGGTCTTTCAGTGACAACAGTCATCAGAAAGAAGGCATCAGTCACCACCACGCTGGCCAAGCGACAGCAGGGCCTCCTGCGAGCAGTGGGCTCCGTGAAAGAGAAGGGTGGCCCCCTGTGGCACTAACCAGTGGAACGCTGAGAGGAGTGATGAATAAAACAGAAAAGCAGCAGCTTGGAAAAAGCAACAAGAGGAAGAGAGAACATTTGAGACAGACAAACTGACCCTCAAGGAGATGCCCAGGAGAAGAAAAGTCTAGGTGACTCAATAAGAGTATACCGACCCTGACACATGCCCTAAACACTATTCTTTCCGAAATATGAAAACAAAACCTTAAACAGTCATTCTTTATAGTTCAAGCTGATAAAAGAGAGAAAGTAAGAGACTGTGTTAGATAAAGTATTTCTATCACAAGACACCGTTGCCCCTTGTGTCCTAATACAGTGTACCTGCCTGAAGAGAAAGGCTCTTCTTAGTAAGTGGCCTTCAGACTTGAATCTTTCATACATTCTATCCTGCAGCCACTGGGACCACAAAGGCCAACACACACACACACACACACACACACACACACACAAAACAGAGAACCCACAAGGGGTTGTGGTGAGTGTCTGAACACCAGCAGGGCAGGGAACTCAGAACTCCTTCTGCACGCCTTCCCTCCTCCCTCCCTCCTTCTCTCAGCCATGCTGCCCCACAGGGCTGGAGCAGGACCCCAGTGGGCCACCTGTGCGGTGCCATCAAGAGGCCTGTCGGGCTGGACGCTGGACAGAGCTGCGGAAGCACTGGCGGAAGCCCAGGCTCTGGCCCAGGGAGGGAGGCCTGGCAGATGGCAAGGACACACACAGCGCAGCTGGCCTCGCAGAGCCTCCTTGCCTGGTTCCGGGGAGGGAAGAAAAAGCAACGTGCTAATACTGGCCTATAGCACCTGCTGGCTTAGCAGGCAAAGGGCAGTGAAGCCCCCAAGGCTGTCTCTCCAGGCACTGTTGCTTCAGGGGCAGGCAGGCAGCTCACCTCCACAGACAGGAGCTTCTGGAAGCTCAGGTTACAAGGTCAGGTCAAGAGCCTTCCCTGAGGCTCCTCCCTAGGACTCCACACAAATGCCACTGAAGAGGGAAGATCTGGAGGAGCCCACGGCCACGTTCTTCCCCACTGCATCAGGCCAACCAACTTCATCAGCTCCACAGACCTGCCTCTGAGCCATCTGCTCAGTGAGCTCAGCACGACACCCCTCAAGGCTCAGCCAAGTTCAGCAAGGGAGTCAGGAGTTGCCAGGTTTTGATGGGAAAATTCAGTTCTGCTGATGGTAACTTTGGGACACTCTAGACAAATCATTTCTCTCACTCACAAAGCCTTTCTTCCACTTGAAAAGGAAGAGACTGTACTATCCAACCTGCCCCAAGCGATTAGCAGGAGCAAACTTTACAAAGAGAATAGCTTGAGCTTTCTAATCCCTCCATTCAAGGCAATGAAAGATCCCCAGGCTTTATGGAATACCTGTCCACACGAGAGTTCAAAATACCTCAGAAGAGATGGGCTCCACCTAGAGATTAGAAGTCCTCCAAGTTCGTTCCTTAGTGGGCATGAGAAGAAGGACAACTCACCCCCAGTGTGGAAGAGGCCATAGCCTTGCTGGCACAAGAGTTAAAGAGCGAGCTGTACCTGCTGTTGATCTGCTGGGGGCCTTGGATCAGCCCCTGCCCTCCATGTGCTGGAAACAAAGTGCTCGGTTTTCCTTTGAGACTTGCAGAAAATTTAAGTCTGTGTTTTATTTCCTTCCCTGATAGCTCAGATGGTAAAGAATCTGCCTGCAATTCAGGAGACCCAGGTTCAATTCCTGGGTTGGGCAGATCCCCTGAAGAAGGAAATGGGAACCCATTCTGGTATTCTTGCCAGGAGAATTTGATGGGCAGAGGAGTCTAATGTGCTACAGTCCGTGGGGTTGCAGAGTCAGACATGATTGAGCAACTAACACTTTCACTCTCACTTTAATTTCCTTACCCTTTGCCCATACTGGCCAGTGCATCTCCCTGGGGGATTAGCACTAGAAACCAGCATACAGAAGAATGGACCCCTAACCAAGTGACTCCAGAATGCTGTGTATGAAACCGCAAAATGCAGCAGGCCTTCTGCAAGGAGCAAGAGCATGCTAATTTCCAAGGGTGTCAGAAAACCACTGCCATTTTAATCTATGACAAACTCCCATGTGAACTGGGAAAGTCTTTCCTAAGAAACTCTTTATGCACATGTGGGGCAATGGTTAAACCACAAACAGCATCTCTCAACTTAGTGGCTGGACCTCAGAAGGAAAAAAAAAAAATCAAGATTCTGGAAAACCACTGCGGATAAGTGGAAACAGCCATTCTTTGGAAAATACAAATGATTTCTAGCACAAGGGACTTCAAAAGATATTTAAATTCTTCTCCTAAATGTTTATTTTGTTAATATTTTGTTTACTGTTGCCAAGAATATTGGAAAAATATTTATGTTCCAAATTTTCCATCATTAAGAGGATCCATTTCTAGTAGAACCTTGGACACATTGGTTCTTTGACCCCTTATACAGTGTAATGAGATTTGCTAAAAATTAACAAAAGTGCTAAACAGAAACCAAGGTATATGACAATAGCAACTATCATTTTCGCTCAGCTACCGAGATTAGAGTCTCCAAGTTCGTTCCTTAGTGGGCATGAGAAGAAGGACAACTCACCCCCAGTGTGGAAGAGGCCATAGCCTTGCTGGCACAAGAGTTAAAGAGCGAGCTGTACCTGCTGTTGATCTGCTGGGGGCCTTGGATCAGCCCCTGCCCTCCATGTGCTGGAAACAAAGTGCTCGGTTTTCCTTTGAGACTTGCAGAAAATTTAAGTCTGTGTTTTATTTCCTTCCCTGATAGCTCAGATGGTAAAGAATCTGCCTGCAATTCAGGAGACCCAGGTTCAATTCCTGGGTTGGGCAGATCCCCTGAAGAAGGAAATGGGAACCCATTCTGGTATTCTTGCCAGGAGAATTTGATGGGCAGAGGAGTCTAATGTGCTACAGTCCGTGGGGTTGCAGAGTCAGACATGATTGAGCAACTAACACTTTCACTCTCACTTTAATTTCCTTACCCTTTGCCCATACTGGCCAGTGCATCTCCCTGGGGGATTAGCACTAGAAACCAGCATACAGAAGAATGGACCCCTAACCAAGTGACTCCAGAATGCTGTGTATGAAACCGCAAAATGCAGCAGGCCTTCTGCAAGGAGCAAGAGCATGCTAATTTCCAAGGGTGTCAGAAAACCACTGCCATTTTAATCTATGACAAACTCCCATGTGAACTGGGAAAGTCTTTCCTAAGAAACTCTTTATGCACATGTGGGGCAATGGTTAAACCACAAACAGCATCTCTCAACTTAGTGGCTGGACCTCAGAAG
The DNA here is from genome assembly GCA_022376925.1 of Tragulus kanchil. Taxonomy (NCBI): domain Eukaryota; kingdom Metazoa; phylum Chordata; class Mammalia; order Artiodactyla; family Tragulidae; genus Tragulus; species Tragulus kanchil. The sequence continues at coordinate 217,271,827 of JAIOJX010000032.1, read as the reverse complement.
GAAAAAAAAAAAATCAAGATTCTGGAAAACCACTGCGGATAAGTGGAAACAGCCATTCTTTGGAAAATACAAATGATTTCTAGCACAAGGGACTTCAAAAGATATTTAAATTCTTCTCCTAAATGTTTATTTTGTTAATATTTTGTTTACTGTTGCCAAGAATATTGGAAAAATATTTATGTTCCAAATTTTCCATCATTAAGAGGATCCATTTCTAGTAGAACCTTGGACACATTGGTTCTTTGACCCCTTATACAGTGTAATGAGATTTGCTAAAAATTAACAAAAGTGCTAAACAGAAACCAAGGTATATGACAATAGCAACTATCATTTTCGCTCAGCTACCAGACATCCAACACACATTTTTATCCAGTTCATAGCGAGATCCTATCTGCAAGGTAGGTATCACTATTCCCCATTTTACCGAAGAGGAAAATGAAGATCTAAAAGATTAAATTACCTGCTGAAGCCACACAGCTAGTAAGTGCTGAAACCTAGATTCAAAGCCAGGTCAGGCCATAGCCAAAGCATGTACTTCCTCTGCCACAACACAGGGCAGGAGTTTCCACTAGAAATGAAATCACCTCATGAGAAATGGAAATGTACTATTCAGAGTACAGTGAACAGAGGGTGAGGATAAGTACTAGGCACGCAAGGCAAAGGAGCAGCTGTGTTAAGTTTGGTTTGTATTGATATTAAATCCTTTAAAGGGTAGGGCAAGTCACTTGGGAAGGCAGTAGATGTAAAATATTTTGCAGATGAGCCCACAGGGGAAGCCAGCGGATACTAACAAGGACACCACCTAGAGAAACTGGAAACATGAGCAGGGGATAAGACTAGATCAAAGTCAGGAGTGGTGGGAGGCCCACTGTGGGAGAGGAAAGGCGTGCAGAGCCTGGACACTCCTGGGGGACTGAGGAGAGGAGAATGGGAGGGAAGCTGCAACTGGACACTGAGTAGAAAAAGAGGAAGGAGGGTGGGAGGAAGACAGGAAGGAAGGAAGCGAGAGAAGCAAAACAAAATGGCAGTGTAATCTGGCCCAAGTACACCTCATAACAAAATGCCTGTGCCGGAGTCTAGCTGAGAAGGGGCAGGGACTGTCCTGGGCTGCAGGAAAGGTCTTTCCCCATCCTGTCTGTCAGGAGAGTAGAGGGGATCATGGTGACAGACTTCCGCTTCCCAACAAACTTGGCCTCATTTTTCTAGCCCCTTTAAATTAAATGGGGCTTCCCAGGTAGCTCAGTAATAAAGAATCTGTCATCTCAATGCAGGAGACACAAGAGATGTGGATTTGATCCCTGTGTCAGGAAGATTCTCAGGAGGAGGAAATGGCAACTCACTTCAATATTCTTGCCAGGGAAATCCCATGGAAAGAGGAGCCTACAATCCATGGGGTCACAAAGAGTCAGACACAACTGAGCATGCATGCACACTTTAGTGTAACAGACCATTCGCTTCCAGGAGTTTAACACTAGCTCCATATTATTCGTTAGAGCCAGAATACACAAAAATAAAAACAGCCTAACTTGGCATCATTTAAAAATTGCTTAGGAACTTTCCTGGTAGTGCAGTGGCTAAGACTTTGTGCTCCCAATGCAGCGGGCCCAGGTTTGATCCCTGGTCAGGGAACTAGATGCCATATGCCACAACTAAGAGTTCGCATGCTACAAGTGAAAACAGATATCATATACTTCAGTTAAGAAATAAAAAATATTTTAAAAATTGATTAAGGGAGTTCCCTGGTGGCCTATGGTTAGGATTTAAGGGTTTCACTGCAGTGCTTGGGTTCAATCCCTGGCTGGGGAACTGAGATCCTGCCAAGCTGTGCTGCATGGAAAAAAAGAAATGGCTTAAGTAGTAAGATTTCTCCATATATTGGAAGCATGTTAACTGAGGAAAATCTATAAGTATACATGTATGGAAAGATGACCTTGTGAACTGATGAGTAAAATACTGTAAACTGTCAAACAGTATAGTATGCATAATAGATATCCTTTTATGTGAAAATAAATAGCAACCATATATTTTATTAGCATATGTATAAAAACTATCAGCAGAAAATGTATCAAACTGTAGTGAATGATTATCTGGTAGATAAAGAAGGTGGATGATGAGGAACTTTGATTTTCTATGGTCTATATTTCTACAATATTTAACAGTAATAAGACTTTCTATGATATTTGTAAATAGAAAGGAAAATAAGTGTCCCTGAAAAGGCTTTAAGTAAAAAGTTAAGTCTCCCACCTCATCACAACCAGGAAAGGTAAAAGTGTAGATTCGTCCTACTGAATAAATGGTTCATACTCTCCATACAAGAGAACCACAGCAAATGGCCTGATCCTTGGGTTTCTGCCTTTCCTCCAAATAGAGCTTGAGGTGGCAGGAGCTGGTAAAAGTGAAAGTCACTTAGTTGTATCCGACTTTTTGGGTCCCTGTGGACTGTAGCCCACCAGGTTCCTCTGTCCATGGAATTCTCCAGGCAAAAATACTGGAGTAGGTTGCCACATTTCCTAGCAAAGATCCCTCTTGTTCATTGGGCCTCAAGGAAATCCCCTAGTGACTTGAACCAAGCAAAGAAAGCACATTCACACCCAGAGAGCTTTCAGGAAACCAGATCCTCTCTTATCTCCATCAACAAAGGAGACTCATCTTTCACCAACTCATTGAATGAGCCCCTTTGTTTCTCCTAAAGGATCATCATATATTCTTTCCCTGCTGCTACAAAAAGTTCAGGTGCCCCAGAATTCAGTACTGAGGCAGAGAAGGAGTACCAGGGCAAACTTACTTGTCCACATTTTCAAGAGAACCGGGACCTGAGCTGGCGGGGCACTGAGAAAAGGTGCACAGAAAGCAGGTAGGCGCAATATGTGCCCACAAGAATGCTTACTTTAGGCCATCATCAACAAATCGACAAACAATAAATGCTGGAGAGGGCGCGGAGAAAAGGGAACACTCTTGCATTGCTGGTAAGAATGTAAATTGATACAGCCTCTATGGAAGACAGTATGGAGATTTCTTAAAAAAATAAAAATAGAAGCACCCTACGACCCAGCAATCCCACTCTTAGGCTTATACCTTGATGAAATCAAATCTGAAAGAAGTACCTGTACCCCAATGTTCATTACAGCTCTCTATACAATTGCTAGAACATGGAAGCAACCTAGATGTCCATCAACGAATGAATGGATCCAGAAGCTCTGGTACATATATACAATGGAATACTACACAGTTGTAAAAAGAAATGCAGAAGAATCAGTCCTAATGATGTGGATGGATCTAGAACCTATCATAAAAAGTGAAGTAAGTCAAAAAGAGAAGGGCAAGTACAATATACTAACACATATATATATGGAATCTAGTAGGATGGTAATGATAACACATGCACTGAAGCGATGGAAAAACAGACATGGAGAACGGACATATAGAAGTTGTGGGGAATGAACAGTGGGTGGGAGGCGTAAAGGAAGTAGCATGAAAACCTGTACTATCATATGTGAAAAAATAGCTATTGTCATTGCTCTGTGAGAAAAGGGGATCCTGCAGGGGGGCTGTGTGACGGTCTGGAGGGGTTGGATGGGGGGATATACATATGACTAATCTGGGAACATACATATCTGTAAACAACAAAACTCTGTAAAAGTAAAAAGTAAAATAAAAATTTTAAAAAAAAGAATGCTTACTTTATAACTAAGCTTCCAAACTGGCATGCGTGGCACCTATATCATATGCCCACAATAGAACATGAGAAAAGAGAAGGGGTAGAGCCTGCCCCGGGAGGTTGTGGGACTTGGTGCTCTGACAAGTACATACTGATGCATCATCCCGTGCCAGGCGCTACTCAAGGCACAGAGAACAAGCAGTCCACATTAAGCCCTGGTTCTTGAGGAGCACACAGCCTCACAGAAGTGTGGGATGCCCCTGGGATCCCATCATGGTGCCTTGTATGTGGAAATGCTCGACAACCATTTGCAAGCTTACACTTCATCAATGTCAGGGCACACGTGTGACTGGGATGGTCAGCTACCTTATTACTCAGTGCTTTCCAGACTCCCAGAGACTTCCACCAGCCACCGATCCTTTCTAAGTTCAGCTTCCTTTCCAAGGGCTCCTCACCCTCTAGTCCAAAAATCATATCCCTCTAAACTTTCTTTTCAGTCTGCATTCATGGCCTTCACCTCTTCATCATGGCTCCATGATGAAATCAAATCTGAAAGAAGTACCTGTACCCCAATGTTCATTACAGCTCTCTATACAATTGCTAGAACATGGAAGCAACCTAGATGTCCATCAACGAATGAATGGATCCAGAAGCTCTGGTACATATATACAATGGAATACTACACAGTTGTAAAAAGAAATGCAGAAGAATCAGTCCTAATGATGTGGATGGATCTAGAACCTATCATAAAAAGTGAAGTAAGTCAAAAAGAGAAGGGCAAGTACAATATACTAACACATATATATATGGAATCTAGTAGGATGGTAATGATAACACATGCACTGAAGCGATGGAAAAACAGACATGGAGAACGGACATATAGAAGTTGTGGGGAATGAACAGTGGGTGGGAGGCGTAAAGGAAGTAGCATGAAAACCTGTACTATCATATGTGAAAAAATAGCTATTGTCATTGCTCTGTGAGAAAAGGGGATCCTGCAGGGGTGCTGTGTGACGGTCTGGAGGGGTTGGATGGGGGGATATACATATGACTAATCTGGGAACATACATATCTGTAAACAACAAAACTCTGTAAAAGTAAAAAGTAAAATAAAAATTTTAAAAAAAAGAATGCTTACTTTATAACTAAGCTTCCAAACTGGCATGCGTGGCACCTATATCATATGCCCACAATAGAACATGAGAAAAGAGAAGGGGTAGAGCCTGCCCCGGGAGGTTGTGGGACTTGGTGCTCTGACAAGTACATACTGATGCATCATCCCGTGCCAGGCGCTACTCAAGGCACAGAGAACAAGCAGTCCACATTAAGCCCTGGTTCTTGAGGAGCACACAGCCTCACAGAAGTGTGGGATGCCCCTGGGATCCCATCATGGTGCCTTGTATGTGGAAATGCTCGACAACCATTTGCAAGCTTACACTTCATCAATGTCAGGGCACACGTGTGACTGGGATGGTCAGCTACCTTATTACTCAGTGCTTTCCAGACTCCCAGAGACTTCCACCAGCCACCGATCCTTTCTAAGTTCAGCTTCCTTTCCAAGGGCTCCTCACCCTCTAGTCCAAAAATCATATCCCTCTAAACTTTCTTTTCAGTCTGCATTCATGGCCTTCACCTCTTCATCATGGCTCCACTCTTATTCCTGATAACTAAGTAGGACCTTCCACTAAAATATTAAGAATGGCTTGAGCCTTTAACAAGGCTGCCATCCTTTCCTCCCAGCCCTCTCCTGTATGGGACACTATTAACCATGTTTTTCTTGAAGCTGGATTTGCACAGCTTTCAATTCCCTTGGTTCCTTCATCTGTGTGTCGTTACATTACAGCCATGTTCTCTAGATCCTCTGCCCATCCCTTAAATGTGGGCATTACCCAAAGTTACAGTCTGTTCTCTACCCTCATGTGACCCCCTTTTCTTTCTGTGCTGACTGAGGGCTGTCAAATTAGCACCCCCAGTGCCTCCTGGTCTCCAGATTCACTGCAGCATCTCCATTAAAATATGCCACTGACACTTTCTATTCCACATGGTCAATTGAACTCTTTTTTTGTCCTCCTCCCCACCCTCAGAGCCGCTCCTTCTTCTAAGACTTAAATCGCAGTAAATCAACAGTGCCAACATGCTGGACAACTGAGCTAGAGAACACTATCTCATAGTCATCAGCTCCCCACCATAAGGACCAGCAAAAATACTGTAAGACTTGAAAAAACTAACTGGTGCCAAAGTATAAAAGTAAGACTGTAAAATCAAAATTAAGAATAATTCCAATGGAGGGAGGGATGAACTAGGAGTTTGGGACTGACATATACAGGCTACTATATATGAAATAACCAATAGGGACCTACTGTATAGTACAGGGAATGATGTTCAATATTTTGTAATAATCCACAAGAGAAAAGAATCTGAAAAAGATTATATATGTATATGTATGTATGTATGTATATGTGTATATATATATATATATATATATCCACACAAACACAAACACACACATATATACATGTATTTGGGCTTCCCTGGTGGCTCAGAGGTAAAGAATCTGCCTGCCAATGCAGGAGACACAGGTTCAATCCCTGACTCAGGAAGATCCCCTGGAAAAGGAAACGGCAACCCACTCCAGTATTCTTGCCTGGGAAATCCATAAACAGAGGAGTTTGGTGGGCTATAGTCAGTGCAGGGTGTTTCAAAGAGTTGGACACAACTGAGCAACTAAACAACAACAACAATAATAATATATATACACACATTCATATATATATATATATATATATATATATATATATATATATATACACATATATATATATGTATAGAGATATAGGAATCACTATGCTATACACCCAAAAATAACACATTATAAATCAACTATATTTCGACTAAAAAAAATGAATATACTCCCTAAAAATTTTTCCAAAATCCCTTCAAATATTTTTGACAGCAAAAACATATTTAATTATAAGATACTGCTAAAGTTTAACATGTTTAGCCCTTTATGTGGTAGGGCCCACAATAATCTACAATGGGTCTGACCTCACACAGAAAATCCAGACCCTCTGACTTCTCAGAATCTCTTCAGTTTACCTCCTCCCTTCCATTCCAATTGCCCTGGTTCGGACCCACTTGAGCCCTTCATTACAATTCTGCGGATGTCTTAAAACACAAGTGACAGCATACCATTCCTGTGTTCAAAAATCTGGATCGTGCACCCGGGACCTGAAACCTAAACTACAAGCTCTTTACACAGCATTCAAGGCTGCTACAGCCCAACTCCACGCTACCTCTTAGGCTCCTTGGTCACTACCTCCTCACTCATTCTCTACTGCTCCCACCATAAGGACCAGCAAAAATACTGTAAGACTTGAAAAAACTAACTGGTGCCAAAGTATAAAAGTAAGACTGTAAAATCAAAATTAAGAATAATTCCAATGGAGGGAGGGATGAACTAGGAGTTTGGGACTGACATATACAGGCTACTATATATGAAATAACCAATAGGGACCTACTGTATAGTACAGGGAATGATGTTCAATATTTTGTAATAATCCACAAGAGAAAAGAATCTGAAAAAGATTATATATGTATATGTATGTATGTATGTATATGTGTATATATATATATATATATATCCACACAAACACAAACACACACATATATACATGTATTTGGGCTTCCCTGGTGGCTCAGAGGTAAAGAATCTGCCTGCCAATGCAGGAGACACAGGTTCAATCCCTGACTCAGGAAGATCCCCTGGAAAAGGAAACGGCAACCCACTCCAGTATTCTTGCCTGGGAAATCCATAAACAGAGGAGTTTGGTGGGCTATAGTCAGTGCAGGGTGTTTCAAAGAGTTGGACACAACTGAGCAACTAAACAACAACAACAATAATAATATATATACACACATTCATATATATATATATATATATATATATATATATATATATATATACACATATATATATATGTATAGAGATATAGGAATCACTATGCTATACACCCAAAAATAACACATTATAAATCAACTATATTTCGACTAAAAAAAATGAATATACTCCCTAAAAATTTTTCCAAAATCCCTTCAAATATTTTTGACAGCAAAAACATATTTAATTATAAGATACTGCTAAAGTTTAACATGTTTAGCCCTTTATGTGGTAGGGCCCACAATAATCTACAATGGGTCTGACCTCACACAGAAAATCCAGACCCTCTGACTTCTCAGAATCTCTTCAGTTTACCTCCTCCCTTCCATTCCAATTGCCCTGGTTCGGACCCACTTGAGCCCTTCATTACAATTCTGCGGATGTCTTAAAACACAAGTGACAGCATACCATTCCTGTGTTCAAAAATCTGGATCGTGCACCCGGGACCTGAAACCTAAACTACAAGCTCTTTACACAGCATTCAAGGCTGCTACAGCCCAACTCCACGCTACCTCTTAGGCTCCTTGGTCACTACCTCCTCTCACTCATTCTCTACTGCAGTCACACCAGACTCCTGTGCCTCAAGTACCCTTATTTGCCCTGTGGAATGCCCCCTGCTCTTGGTGGCTAGAGGGCAACTTGTGCTTATCTCCAGGATCTATTCAGATGGCTGCTTCTCAGTGAAGACTGCCTTCCCAGGACCCCTGGTGCAGGCCAGTCGTAGCTTCCTAGAGACCCTGGAGCAATTTCCGATACACTCAGTCCCACATGAGTCTTTCCCATTGACAAATGAGAAGTTTTTCAAGACACAGCAGAGAGCTGTGCGTCAATCATCTCTGTATTTCCTGCACAGTCCCAGCTCATTACAGACAATACTGTGCCCTGAAACGCAGCCATCTCTTGTCCCTTCTCCCTACATCATTCTCTCTCTGCTCCACTGCTACTTGGTCCTCCATATCATTGCTTGAACTTGTAGTGGATCCTTGTGCTGTGCTAAGTCACTTCAGTCATGTCCAGCTTTTTGTGCCTCTATGGACTGTAGCCCGCCAGGCTCCTCTGTCCATGGGATTCTCCAGGCAAGAACACCAGAGTGGGTTGTCATGCCCTCTTCCAGGAGATCTTCCTGACCCAGGGGTGGAATCTGAAACTCTTATGTCTCCTGCATTGGCAGGTGGATTCTTTACCACCAGTGCCTCCTGAGTGGACCCTTAGCTAGGTCCATACCAACAAAACTTGGAAGCTATGAAAATGATGAACCTCAAACCCATCACAACCATTCTTCCTAGTGACCTAGATTTCAAAAAAAAGGCTTTGGAGTCAAGCAGATCTGGGTTCAAACCTGAAGACTGGCAGTTAATTGATGGTGTGACCCCTAAGCAAAGTTGGCTTGACTAACCTCAACCTCCTCATCAGTAAAATTTGAATTATATCTAACTCAAGGAACTGTTGTGAGAATTAAATGAGTTAAGGCAATGAAAGTCTCAAGCATGACACCAGACATATGACAGAGCCCACATGTTAACTAACAACAGGAAACAGAAGCAAGGTCTCGGATTTCTTAAACGATCTGATCTTGATAGAAGTGGTTCCCTTCCTTGGATGCTAGTATAAAATATTGTTACATCTGTATCATGAATTCAAGACTCAAACTCCATAGCGCTGCTTGTACATATTAAAGTCATCATGAAGAGAAAGGAGTATAAGATACTATACAAAAAATTAAAAAATTAAAAAAGGATACTATACATCTGGTAAGAATGAAAGAAGGTGGGACTTCCATGGTGGTCCAGCAGCTGGGACTCTGCACTCTCAGTGCAGGGGGCCGGGGTTTGATCCCTGGTCAGGGAACTGGATCTTGCATGCCACAACTAAGATCCCATGTAGTCAAATAAAGAAATAAATTTAAGAAAAAAAGAATGAAAGAGGACAATCTAATAATATGATACTGAAAGGTATCCAAAGCATCTCATCATTAAATGAAAAGAGCAAGGTGCAGTATAGTACAAAAAATAACCACAGCATACATACACATATATGTGCATGTATACATGGTACACACATAACATACTTACATACATAAACCTGTGCGTTGTATACATATACACATGCATAAACTTACGTATGTATATGCTACATACATATACACATACAAATCCCATCCAGAAACCTACATCTATGTGTGTATGTCTATATATGCCTAGAAAATCTCTAGAGGGCTATATGAGAAACCATTCATGGTAGTTACCTCTAGCAATATGTCTCGGAGTGCCATTTACACTCTTTGTACTGTTGGAATTAATCATTGTATGTATTTAATATGTGGAGGAGAACAGGTGGATTCTTTACCACCAGTGCCTCCTGAGTGGACCCTTAGCTAGGTCCATACCAACAAAACTTGGAAGCTATGAAAATGATGAACCTCAAACCCATCACAACCATTCTTCCTAGTGACCTAGATTTCAAAAAAAAGGCTTTGGAGTCAAGCAGATCTGGGTTCAAACCTGAAGACTGGCAGTTAATTGATGGTGTGACCCCTAAGCAAAGTTGGCTTGACTAACCTCAACCTCCTCATCAGTAAAATTTGAATTATATCTAACTCAAGGAACTGTTGTGAGAATTAAATGAGTTAAGGCAATGAAAGTCTCAAGCATGACACCAGACATATGACAGAGCCCACATGTTAACTAACAACAGGAAACAGAAGCAAGGTCTCGGATTTCTTAAACGATCTGATCTTGATAGAAGTGGTTCCCTTCCTTGGATGCTAGTATAAAATATTGTTACATCTGTATCATGAATTCAAGACTCAAACTCCATAGCGCTGCTTGTACATATTAAAGTCATCATGAAGAGAAAGGAGTATAAGATACTATACAAAAAATTAAAAAATTAAAAAAGGATACTATACATCTGGTAAGAATGAAAGAAGGTGGGACTTCCATGGTGGTCCAGCAGCTGGGACTCTGCACTCTCAGTGCAGGGGGCCGGGGTTTGATCCCTGGTCAGGGAACTGGATCTTGCATGCCACAACTAAGATCCCATGTAGTCAAATAAAGAAATAAATTTAAGAAAAAAAGAATGAAAGAGGACAATCTAATAATATGATACTGAAAGGTATCCAAAGCATCTCATCATTAAATGAAAAGAGCAAGGTGCAGTATAGTACAAAAAATAACCACAGCATACATACACATATATGTGCATGTATACATGGTACACACATAACATACTTACATACATAAACCTGTGCGTTGTATACATATACACATGCATAAACTTACGTATGTATATGCTACATACATATACACATACAAATCCCATCCAGAAACCTACATCTATGTGTGTATGTCTATATATGCCTAGAAAATCTCTAGAGGGCTATATGAGAAACCATTCATGGTAGTTACCTCTAGCAATATGTCTCGGAGTGCCATTTACACTCTTTGTACTGTTGGAATTATTTTTTATCATGGGTGTGTATTCATGTTGCAATTTTTTAAAGTCAGCTTTTTAAAAAGAGCTGGAGGAGAAGGAGGAGGAGAAACAGGGAGAGGGGCAGAACCGTGCCATGGCTTAAGAGACCTGGGTTCCACTTGGAGCCCTGCTGGTTAACAGACTTTGCAATCTCAGGCAAATCACATCCCCTCTGCAGACCTCCCTTTCTGGTATTATAAAAAAGGGAGCTGAACCAGATGCTCTTCTGAGAAATTTTCTAAGTTATTAGATGATGTCTGCAAGGTGCTCAGAGAGTACATTGTATCCACACAACGTCTTTGAGTTGTCTTGATGCTTTAAGCATCAGGTTTTTAAAAAGGAAAATACACACACTATTCCATTTTGACCTTCTTCACATTTCAATGAGAAAGCTTTCCCACCATTTCGCAGGCAGAGAAACCAAGTATAGACTGTGATGATTACTTGCCAACCAAATACGCTGCTCACTAGATTGCTGTTTGCAAAGATTTATGACACCAGGAGGTTTATAGCTCCCAGTTCCTTCCCTGCCTCTTCCGCAGAGGAGGCGCAAGGCTTATGCAAAACAAGCAGAAGGCGCTGTTTGCTGGTGGAAACGGGGCAAGATGTAAAGTGACTTCCCCTGGGTCGGAGAATAAATGCAGTTCACTCCCAGTACATTTAGGAAGTATTGAACCCTTGGGATCAAGTCCGCATCCCTCCCCCCTCTTGCACGGAAAGCTTCACCTTGCAGATGTGTCTCACTGCAGTCATTTTCTGAGTGTTTTCTGGGTCAGAAGCAGTGAGAGCAGCTAAACTAAGGCTGCCGACAGAGTTGCTACACTGGGAACACAGTGCTGAGTTACTCGCCCTTCTAGGCACACACCAGCTCACCCAACGACCTGCTGCTGCTCCGAGTATTTTTCCAGTCTCCTGGGCAAAGTGACTTCACATGGCTTTGAATGCTAGTGACCTCGTTTGTCCTCACAGGTGTGGTCTCTGCCTTGCAAAGAGTATCTGCTCCCTGAGCCAAAACAGTCTGCTTTGGTTCTAACACAGCATCTGACTCTCTGTGCCTGTAAACATCTCTGTTCTTCTGATAACTTTCTACCTCAAGGGACCCTCCCGCTTCAGACTTTAAGTGTCTGGGCATCGAGATTTCCCAGAAGTTGCAGAAAGCACGTACAGAACGCACACATCCACCTTGCAGAGAAAGGAAGAGCCTGAGCCATCAGCAGTAGCCTAGATTTTAAACGGGAGAATGCCATGGCTTAAGAGACCTGGGTTCCACTTGGAGCCCTGCTGGTTAACAGACTTTGCAATCTCAGGCAAATCACATCCTCTGCAGACCTCCCTTTCTGGTATTATAAAAGGAGCTGAACCAGATGCTCTTCTGAGAAATTTTCTAAGTTATTAGATGATGTCTGCAAGGTGCTCAGAGAGTACATTGTATCCACACAACGTCTTTGAGTTGTCTTGATGCTTTAAGCATCAGGTTTTTAAAAAGGAAAATACACACACTATTCCATTTTGACCTTCTTCACATTTCAATGAGAAAGCTTTCCCACCATTTCGCAGGCAGAGAAACCAAGTATAGACTGTGATGATTACTTGCCAACCAAATACGCTGCTCACTAGATTGCTGTTTGCAAAGATTTATGACACCAGGAGGTTTATAGCTCCCAGTTCCTTCCCTGCCTCTTCCGCAGAGGAGGCGCAAGGCTTATGCAAAACAAGCAGAAGGCGCTGTTTGCTGGTGGAAACGGGGCAAGATGTAAAGTGACTTCCCCTGGGTCGGAGAATAAATGCAGTTCACTCCCAGTACATTTAGGAAGTATTGAACCCTTGGGATCAAGTCCGCATCCCTCCCCCCTCTTGCACGGAAAGCTTCACCTTGCAGATGTGTCTCACTGCAGTCATTTTCTGAGTGTTTTCTGGGTCAGAAGCAGTGAGAGCAGCTAAACTAAGGCTGCCGACAGAGTTGCTACACTGGGAACACAGTGCTGAGTTACTCGCCCTTCTAGGCACACACCAGCTCACCCAACGACCTGCTGCTGCTCCGAGTATTTTTCCAGTCTCCTGGGCAAAGTGACTTCACATGGCTTTGAATGCTAGTGACCTCGTTTGTCCTCACAGGTGTGGTCTCTGCCTTGCAAAGAGTATCTGCTCCCTGAGCCAAAACAGTCTGCTTTGGTTCTAACACAGCATCTGACTCTCTGTGCCTGTAAACATCTCTGTTCTTCTGATAACTTTCTACCTCAAGGGACCCTCCCGCTTCAGACTTTAAGTGTCTGGGCATCGAGATTTCCCAGAAGTTGCAGAAAGCACGTACAGAACGCACACATCCACCTTGCAGAGAAAGGAAGAGCCTGAGCCATCAGCAGTAGCCTAGATTTTAAACGGGAGAACCGAGACCAGAGCATGGCTAACCTACTCCAAAGTAAATCACCCCTGAAAATAAAAGAAAAAGGTTTGTTCGCTCAAAAAGCATGCAGTCAGGTTGTAGCCAGTAGTCTGTCTAAGGGTAATCTTTACGTTGGCACCTAGTCATCCGAGATCCAGGATAGCGAGCACTGGCATCCATGCCATTCTATCTTGACCTTCTAGAAGTTGCAATCAGTTGACCCTATGCTTTCACCTCTGGATCAAGCTTGTGGACTGCTGTCTGGTCACCACTGGCCTAATTATGCTCCTTAAGACTCCCTGGGGCCTTTGGTTGGTCGAGTCCTTTCTACCTTTCTTTCTTTACTCTTGGGTCCCTCTAAGTCCCTCTTTATCCCAAGCACATCTTTCCAAGGTTTTTTTTTTTTTTAATTTTATTTATTTATTTATGTTTGGCTATTCTGGGTTTTCACTGCTGCTGCAGGCTCTTCTCTAGTTGCAGGAAGTGGGGGCTACTCTCTAGCTGAAATGAGCAGGCTTCTTGTTGCGGTGACTTCTCTTGTTGTGGAACTTGGGCCCTGGGGCACATAGGCTTTAACAGCTGTGGCTCCGAGGCTCTAGAGCGCAGGCTCAATAGTTGTGGCTCACAAGCTTAGTTGCTCCACAGCTTGTGGGATCTTCCGGCTCAGGGATCAAACCCGTGTGTCCTGCATTGGTAGGTGAACTCTTCACCACTGAACTACCAGGAAGCCCTGCAAGGTATTTTTAAACATCTTTATGGTCACACCAAGCAGTATCTTCAACTCTACCAAGGGTCCACCCATGGCCCCATGGCAGTTTAACCACTGGATCACAAGGGAGCTCCGTTTCCAAGGCATTTTGAGGATTTTACTCAAATTCCTCTTAAAGCTCACCCAACGACCTGCTGCTCCGAGTATTTTCCAGTCTCCTGGGCAAAGTGGCTTCACATGGCTTTGAATGCTAGTGACCTCGTTTGTCCTCACAGGTGTGGTCTCTGCCTTGCAAAGAGTATCTGCTCCCTGAGCCAAAACAGTCTGCTTTGGTTCTAACACAGCATCTGACTCTCTGTGCCTGTAAACATCTCTGTTCTTCTGATAACTTTCTACCTCAAGGGACCCTCCCGCTTCAGACTTTAAGTGTCTGGGCATCGAGATTTCCCAGAAGTTGCAGAAAGCACGTACAGAACGCACACATCCACCTTGCAGAGAAAGGAAGAGCCTGAGCCATCAGCAGTAGCCTAGATTTTAAACGGGAGAACCGAGACCAGAGCATGGCTAACCTACTCCAAAGTAAATCACCCCTGAAAATAAAAGAAAAAGGTTTGTTCGCTCAAAAAGCATGCAGTCAGGTTGTAGCCAGTAGTCTGTCTAAGGGTAATCTTTACGTTGGCACCTAGTCATCCGAGATCCAGGATAGCGAGCACTGGCATCCATGCCATTCTATCTTGACCTTCTAGAAGTTGCAATCAGTTGACCCTATGCTTTCACCTCTGGATCAAGCTTGTGGACTGCTGTCTGGTCACCACTGGCCTAATTATGCTCCTTAAGACTCCCTGGGGCCTTTGGTTGGTCGAGTCCTTTCTACCTTTCTTTCTTTACTCTTGGGTCCCTCTAAGTCCCTCTTTATCCCAAGCACATCTTTCCAAGGTTTTTTTTTTTTTTAATTTTATTTATTTATTTATGTTTGGCTATTCTGGGTTTTCACTGCTGCTGCAGGCTCTTCTCTAGTTGCAGGAAGTGGGGGCTACTCTCTAGCTGAAATGAGCAGGCTTCTTGTTGCGGTGACTTCTCTTGTTGTGGAACTTGGGCCCTGGGGCACATAGGCTTTAACAGCTGTGGCTCCGAGGCTCTAGAGCGCAGGCTCAATAGTTGTGGCTCACAAGCTTAGTTGCTCCACAGCTTGTGGGATCTTCCCGGCTCAGGGATCAAACCCGTGTGTCCTGCATTGGTAGGTGAACTCTTCACCACTGAACTACCAGGGAAGCCCTGCAAGGTATTTTTTAAACATCTTTATGGTCACACCAAGCAGTATCTTCAACTCT
The DNA here is from genome assembly GCA_022376925.1 of Tragulus kanchil. NCBI lineage: Eukaryota > Metazoa > Chordata > Mammalia > Artiodactyla > Tragulidae > Tragulus > Tragulus kanchil. Next base: position 217,256,335 of record JAIOJX010000032.1, on the reverse strand, counting down.
ACCAAGGGTCCACCCATGGCCCCTGCAGTGGAAGCATGGAGTTTTAACCACTGGATCACAAGGGAGCTCCGTTTCCAAGGCATTTTGAGGACCTTCCATTTATCCATTCATCTCAGAACCTCTGCACATGTTTATAAAGGTCTAGCAGCCCCACGTACTGCCTTTGGAATCTAAAAACCAACTCCTGGGCTTCCCTGGTGGTCCAGTGGGCAAGGACACCACCTTGCAGTGCAAGGGACGCCGGTTCGATCCCTGGCCTGGGAAGATCCCCCATGCTGTAGAGCGGTTGGACTGATGTGTCCAACTACCGAGCCGGAGCTCTGGGCGCATGCACCCAGAGTCAGTCTCTGCGACGAGACAGGCCACTGCGATGGGAGGCCCACGCAGGCTAAGGAACAAAGATAAACAGATGAAACACCAATGGAAGTGGCCAAAAATAAAATAAAATAAAAAATAAAAACCAACTCTTATCAAATGGGCACAGAATGCAGCAAAATAAGAGAGTGACTGGATTGTAGTGGGAGTGTGTCCATGACAGAGAGTTTTGTTGAAAGAAACAGAACACTCTCAAAGGCCTGAGCAAGCAGTATGCTGGGACTCCAGTCCCTTATGAAACTCACTTTTTGTCTGAGCAAGGCAAAAAGGAGGGAAGAACATACCAAAAAATAAGTGCTATAATATTTCACAAGGTTGTCTCTACTTTGATATGCTTTAAGAATTAACAAACAAAGGTTAAATGCACTCAGAAAAAAAAACAACTCTATATAGGAATTTTGGTGTCTTTTTTTTTTTCTGAAATGCTTTTCTCATCTCTTCACCATTATAAAGCAAATCTTGTGTATATTGGTCTGAAACACCCACTCAAAGAGCCTTACATAGCTACATTCTGAGGGTCAGCCTCAAACATTCACTGAAAAATGAGGTGGGAGTGACGGTATTTCTTGATGAGTGACTAAATTTTTCTAGCAATAGACATATTCTTATGATGCAAAAATTTCCCCCTGAAAGAATAGAGGTGGTGACTGTCAAGTGTGTCCTGCTTTAACCACATGAACTACCAGGAAGCCCTGCAAGGTATTTTTAAACATCTTTATGGTCACACCAAGCAGTATCTTCAACTCTACCAAGGGTCCACCCATGGCCCCTGCAGTGGAAGCATGGAGTTTTAACCACTGGATCACAAGGGAGCTCCGTTTCCAAGGCATTTTGAGGACCTTCCATTTATCCATTCATCTCAGAACCTCTGCACATGTTTATAAAGGTCTAGCAGCCCCACGTACTGCCTTTGGAATCTAAAAACCAACTCCTGGGCTTCCCTGGTGGTCCAGTGGGCAAGGACACCACCTTGCAGTGCAAGGGACGCCGGTTCGATCCCTGGCCTGGGAAGATCCCCCATGCTGTAGAGCGGTTGGACTGATGTGTCCAACTACCGAGCCGGAGCTCTGGAGCGCATGCACCCAGAGTCAGTCTCTGCGACGAGACAGGCCACTGCGATGGGAGGCCCACGCAGGCTAAGGAACAAAGATAAACAGATGAAACACCAATGGAAGTGGCCAAAAATAAAATAAAATAAAAAATAAAAACCAACTCTTATCAAATGGGCACAGAATGCAGCAAAATAAGAGAGTGACTGGATTGTAGTGGGAGTGTGTCCATGACAGAGAGTTTTGTTGAAAGAAACAGAACACTCTCAAAGGCCTGAGCAAGCAGTATGCTGGGACTCCAGTCCCTTATGAAACTCACTTTTTGTCTGAGCAAGGCAAAAAGGAGGGAAGAACATACCAAAAAATAAGTGCTATAATATTTCACAAGGTTGTCTCTACTTTGATATGCTTTAAGAATTAACAAACAAAGGTTAAATGCACTCAGAAAAAAAAACAACTCTATATAGGAATTTTGGTGTCTTTTTTTTTTTCTGAAATGCTTTTCTCATCTCTTCACCATTATAAAGCAAATCTTGTGTATATTGGTCTGAAACACCCACTCAAAGAGCCTTACATAGCTACATTCTGAGGGTCAGCCTCAAACATTCACTGAAAAATGAGGTGGGAGTGACGGTATTTCTTGATGAGTGACTAAATTTTTCTAGCAATAGACATATTCTTATGATGCAAGTTAAAAGTTAGAGGTTACTTTTTCCACCACTAAGCAAAAAATCAATTGGGGAATACAGAGGTGGAAAGCCTCCCCATGTCTAAAGCATGCTCTCCACTGCTTAACCCATCAATAGCCTGTGCCTCCCATTAATCCTTCTTCACAACCGTCTATAGGTTAAAATGCAGGGGATTATTTTCTGTGTTGAATATTCTTAAAACTTCCCCTATCACCCAGTTCAACCATGTGGGATCTTAGTTTCCCAACCAGGAATCGAACTCATCCCCTGCCTTGGAAGGTAGCATCTTAACCACTGGACAACGGGGGAAGTTCTCTCAACCAGCATTTCTTGAGCATCATACATGAGTCAGACTCTGAGTTAGACACCAGCATCTCCATGGGCACCAGATAGATATCCCTTCTTCAAGGAATTTATAATTTAGAGGAGAGTCACACCTGTATATAACCAACCAGGGTATCATGTGAAAAGAAACAGCATAAGAACTCAGATGAGAGTGGGGTGTCTTCCTGGGTTAGGGAAGAGAGAAAGCATCAAAGCAGTTATGTTTGATCAGGGACTTTAGGGGTATTTGTGTAAAAGTTCACAACAGAAGAAAGGGAAAGTGATACTCTAGGCCTAGAAAGCAATAGAAGCAAAGTCATGGAGGCATGAAAATGCACCCCAAGTTTAAATAGTCATAAGCATCCAATATAGGATAAATGAGGACTTCCCTGGTGGTCCAGTGGTTAAGACTCTGAGCTCCCAACGTAGGATGCACAGGTTTAATCCCTGGTCAGGGGAAATAACATCCCGCAATCCACTTGGTATGGACCAAAACAAAATTGTATCTCAATGTGGGGTAAATGGAGAGGGAAAGAAGCCCGGAAAGGAGGTTGGGACATATTGTAAGGATCCTGATCTGCCTGTTTCACCTTGACTTTGGGGCAATAGGGAACCATTAAGGGTTTTAAAGCGGTTGAATGATTCAGCCAGATTCAAGTTTTTAAAGATAATTCTGAGATCAGGTTAGGAAGACAGACACGAGAGGCCCATTATTCAAACATAAGAATAGGGACAGTGGAAATTGAAAGAAAAGAGTCAACTTGAAATTGTTAGAGGAAAAATAAATAGGAAATGGCAGCCAACAGGATGTGGAAGTGAGGAAAGAAGAAAAACTACAAAGTTGCTGAGAGTTCTTACTTGGGAGGATGTAGACATATTCTTATGATGCCTTTTTCCACCACTAAAAAAAATCAATTGGGAATACAGAGGTGGAAAGCCTCCCCATGTCTAAAGCATGCTCTCCACTGCTTAACCCATCAATAGCCTGTGCCTCCCATTAATCCTTCTTCACAACCGTCTATAGGTTAAAATGCAGGGGATTATTTTCTGTGTTGAATATTCTTAAAACTTCCCCTATCACCCAGTTCAACCATGTGGGATCTTAGTTTCCCAACCAGGAATCGAACTCATCCCCTGCCTTGGAAGGTAGCATCTTAACCACTGGACAACGGGGGAAGTTCTCTCAACCAGCATTTCTTGAGCATCATACATGAGTCAGACTCTGAGTTAGACACCAGCATCTCCATGGGCACCAGATAGATATCCCTTCTTCAAGGAATTTATAATTTAGAGGAGAGTCACACCTGTATATAACCAACCAGGGTATCATGTGAAAAGAAACAGCATAAGAACTCAGATGAGAGTGGGGTGTCTTCCTGGGTTAGGGAAGAGAGAAAGCATCAAAGCAGTTATGTTTGATCAGGGACTTTAGGGGTATTTGTGTAAAAGTTCACAACAGAAGAAAGGGAAAGTGATACTCTAGGCCTAGAAAGCAATAGAAGCAAAGTCATGGAGGCATGAAAATGCACCCCAAGTTTAAATAGTCATAAGCATCCAATATAGGATAAATGAGGACTTCCCTGGTGGTCCAGTGGTTAAGACTCTGAGCTCCCAACGTAGGATGCACAGGTTTAATCCCTGGTCAGGGAACTAACATCCCGCAATCCACTTGGTATGGACCAAAACAAAATTGTATCTCAATGTGGGGTAAATGGAGAGGGAAAGAAGCCCGGAAAGGAGGTTGGGACATATTGTAAGGATCCTGATCTGCCTGTTTCACCTTGACTTTGGGGCAATAGGGAACCATTAAGGGTTTTAAAGCGGTTGAATGATTCAGCCAGATTCAAGTTTTTAAAGATAATTCTGAGATCAGGTTAGGAAGACAGACACGAGAGGCCCATTATTCAAACATAAGAATAGGGACAGTGGAAATTGAAAGAAAAGAGTCAACTTGAAATTGTTAGAGGAAAAATAAATAGGAAATGGCAGCCAACAGGATGTGGAAGTGAGGAAAGAAGAAAAACTACAAAGTTGCTGAGAGTTCTTACTTGGGAGGATGGTGGCAACGTGAACCTAGCTATGAGAAAGGGCAGGAGAACAGAGTATGGGGCAAAGAAGGGGACCGAGAGGCCCAGCTGCTACATGGGGAGTTTGGACCACTCATTAGGGCCAAATGGAGACAGCCCGCAGATAGCTCTAAGGCAGACCTCCAACTGAGAGAGAAGACTGGGGCTGCCCTAACAATTACAAACTGGTAGAGAGAAAGGAAGAAAAAAAAGCAGAAAGGCACATAAGCAATCTGGGAGGAGAAAAAGGAAGCCAAGGGAGTGGTTACCAGTCAAATATCACAGAGAATTTGGGACTCGGGTCTAGAAGGAAGCCATCGCACTTGACAATATCAGACCCCTTTGAAAGCAGTTTTAGGACAGCAGTATGGAGTGCTGTCTTAGGACAGAGGGTGTATTGTACAATACCAATTAGCATCTTCATCCCCAGATGGCAAAGAACTATTTTGGAAATAGGATTTAGAACATTAATGATTTATTAAGAGCTAATCAGGGGATTTAAGCCCATGAGGTTAAAATCACTGAAAATATAAAGCAACAAATAAAGGTATACAACTAATTACATCTCTAATTTCAGATCACTAAAAGATGCAGGATAAAAGAAAACAAGTCTTAGCATTAAGAAGAGCTATGGAATATTGACGTCCACCTAAATATGGTGGGTGTGGTGACTCCAAGCTAGCACTCTAGAATAAATACACCAGAGTTCAAGTTTGGTTTTGATCCTCAAGGTATGCAATACTGGGTAATTAAACTTCTGTAAGCCCAATGTTTTCATCTAATTAGGATAATAATAGAAATAACAAATACATATAAAAACTATCATAGTGTCAGCACATAATATTGACGTATCATAATAACTCATTATTCTAATTATGCAATTATTATAATAATGTTTCATAGTCATTTTGGGGGGTGGGTTGGAGGCGGGTGGGGCAGGGAGGGGGTCAGGCAGGCCACTTCTATTGGTCTTTCATTTATCTACTTTTCATCCATCTTTGTTCTTTGGCCTGTGTGGGCCTCCCATCGCAGTGGCCTCTGTTGTCGCAGAGCACCGGCTCTGGGCGCATGCGCTCCAGAGCTCCGGCTCGGTAATCGGACACATGGGTCCAGCTGCTCCGCAGCACATGGGATCTTCCCAGGCCAGGGATTGAACCGGCGCCCCCTGAACTGCAAGGCGGTGTCTTTACCCACTGGACCACCAGGGAAGCCCCATAGTCTTTTTAATCAATAACTATTTTTGAGCTACTCCCCTCCATGAACTACGCATGATTCTAGGTGCTGAGAATATTAATTAAAAAGAAAAAAAATGAGTAAGACCCTGTTCCCCATCACAAAAAGCATAGTCTAAAGGTGTAGAAGGCAAGTGGTCAATTAAAAAACAAGATGATCCTTCCTGTAACAAAGGAATGAGAAAGGTGCTCACAAATACGCAGGAGGAAGCACTCAGTGCTACCCCAGGAGCTGTGGAGAGAGAGGGGCTGTCAGACAAGGCTCTAATGATGAGGTAACATTCAGTCATTACAAGAAAATCTGTGAAGAAATTTTAATGATAATAATAAATATTAAGGTGCCATCACACACACACACACACACCCCTGAAAAAAAATGTTAGAAGAAGGTTATTTGCCCAAGGGCAAACAGCAAGAGAAAAAGGAACTGGAAGCAATCCAAACTCTTGTCATTCAGTTCAAGGAGATATTCTGGCCAAAATAATCATCATGTAATATTTACACCCTTACCCCCTGAGTTTAGGCTACATGTTCTACAAAGCAAATTAAAGATCTCCTACCTGTCCTCTAAAAGTTCACAGTTTAAAAATAGGTAACTAATATATAGATAAACTCAAGAACTTTGATAACAAACTACCCCCTTGAGGTAGTGTTCTCAAAGGAACGATTCTCAAGTTCAGTTCAGTCCCATAGATTAACAGATCCTGCCCTTTCCTTTGAAACCAACAAGTATCAGGGAGAAATATTAAAAATTGTATGGTTTGGTTTCTCAAAAAGTTAAAACTAGAATGATTCAGCACATATATTGAGCAACTTCTGAGTATATACCCAAAAGAAGTGAAAGCAGGTCTGGAAAAGATGTTTGTATACCTATGTTTATAGCAGCATCAACCACCGCAGCCAAGAATGGGAGCAACTCAGGGGCCCATCAATGCATGAACAGGTAATCAAAATGTGAAAAACACATACAATGGAATATTATTCAGCCTTTAAAAGGAAGGGTATTCTGACACATGTGACCACATGGGTGAACTTTGAAAACATGAGGCTAAGTGAAATAAACCAGTCACAAAAGAACAAAGACAATAATGATTTGATTCTATTAATACTTACACGCAGCACTTAGAGTGGTCAAATACATAGAGACCACCTGGTGGCTAGGTGCTGGGGGGTACATGGGAGGTAGTATTGAGTGGGTACAGAGTTTGCATTTTGGAAAATGAAAAAGTTCTGGACAAGGACAGTGATGATGGCTGCACCACAATGAGCATGGGCTTATGTCACTGAACTGAACTTAAGTGCTCAGTTTTTAAGGGTTTAAGTAACTGGTAAAGTGGTAACATTTATGTTACATATACTTTTTGTAATTAAAAAAAATTTTAACTGAATGGTTGCCATGCTCATGAAATATCTGTTCTTTATCATTTGAGAGCAAATAAAAATATCTCGTTTCTGACATGTAGATGCAATGCCACTTGAAGAGGGGTTGAGAGACTGAGCCCAGGCACATTCGGAAGCTCTTTATCCAAAGGAGCAGTGTCCAGTTACAATTCCCTCAGAATAGACATCTTTGGAACCAGCTAAGAAGCTGGCTTTGTTGGCAGTTATCATCTGACAAGTTTTAATTAAAATAATCTCATTGCATCAGCATCACCCAGCTAGGGACTGACTATCAAAGTGCACATTCCAAAAATTACTAATTGACCTTCTATGTGTAAAAAAGCATTAGGCAGAGCTTTTATGGGAGACTCATGACTATAATTCATATCAAATTATAATTTGATATAATTCAATTCAAATCAGTTCTTGCTCTTAAAATGTGCCTAGCTGAATAATAGATGGACATAAGAATAGTTAAATAGCAATAAAAGAAGTCTATGATGATTTTCAATTAAGCAGTACATGTAACTGGCCCTTTAACAAACTTGGAGAAGTGAGAGATTACTAGGGGCTTGGAGAGTTCCAGGAAGACTGATGGAAATGACTGGAGGAAATGTTCAGGTCTCAGAAAGTAGAAGCAGGTGAAGCTGGTTCAAGTAGTGGGTTTGTGACAGGAAGTAGTAAGAGATAAGTGGAGAAAGAGATTGGAGCCAGATTACAACAGCTCTTAAACAGTCACTTTCTGAGTTTGGATTTCCAACTCTACCCACAGAAAAACCACCAGAGATTTCTGAGAAGGGGCATTGTATGATGAACACAATGGTCCCATGTGGGGTGACTTTGGAGAGGGAGACCCTTAACTGGTAGGAAGTTGGATTCCAAACCACTGAAGTACATACCTGAGGGCCAATAAGAAATCAAACATGGTAGGTTAAAGCTATGACTTCAAAATGTGTCAGGTCATATGCTTGTAGATGCACTGAATTTTTCTTAAAAGATACACAGGATACTGTTGACATTGGTAACTTTTTAGGAGTAGGACTGAAGGTAGGAGAAGGAAGACCTTTACTTTTCACAGTGTACCCTTGTACACTGTGCCCTTGTGAAGTACGGATACACTTTTCAACCATGTGCACAAATTCATTTTATAACTTAAAAAGTTCCTTTTAAAATGACAACCAGAAAGTGTTAAAAGGGGGCTCTAAGCAGCAAATTCCAAACGCTTCTAATTACATAAAGTGAAATATATCTCAGTCTTGTTTATATTGTATCTTAGTTTCTATCACACAGTGGAGATGTTGTGAGAATGACCTAAAAGTTATGATATAAAGCACAGAGAACTAATTACACATTTGAGGCTTTACCTCAAAACCAACAGATGTGTCACTCATAATAAAACACCTTTTTGGTATATCTGCCTGAGTCTACTCTAAATCAACACCTCAATGAAAAAAAAAAAAAATAGTGGCCCATAGTACATTTGGTAAGACGTAGCCCAACACAATAAACAGCCTTTTTATTCCTCTAGTAGCTCAGACCAAAACCAGTTGAATCATCTTTGACTTATTCTTTTTTTCTCATCTTCTATATCCAAGTTCTATCAACTCTACCTTACAGATTTACCCAGAAGTCACCTGCACCTCACCACCTCCACTACCGTCACCCTGGCCCACCATCTCTAACCTGGATCACTTTCAGGAGCTTTCATTTCACTCCCTGATGCCACTCTTGTCTCCTATAATCAACCTTCCACAGGACAGCAAGAATGATCCTCCTAAAACACCAACCGGACCCCATCAACAACTTGCTGTGACTTCCTATCATATAGTTAAACCCAAAGTTGTCACCTGGCTGCAAAGCCTGCATGATCTAGACCCAGTTTCCTTCCCAATATTACATGTTGTGCCCCTGACCCCAGCCCTCTCCACTCCGGTTACATCCAGCCACTCCCTGGACACAGCAGTTGATCCCATCTCTGGATCTTCCCACTCAACCTGAATCTCTCCCCCTAAACATCCCTGTCCCCCACTTCCCCTCATTTGAGTCTCCACTCAGCTGAAAACTCATCAGAGAGGCCCTGCCCAGCCATCCTACATCAGCTAGTAGAACCACATCCTTCTCTTCCCCTTATCATTAGTTTTTCTTTACATCATCTGAAATTATGACAGATATTTATCTGTGGTTTGTTGTTGTTTAGTAGCTGTCTCGCCCAACTAGAATGTGCTCCATGACATCAGACTATTTTTGCCATCTTCACTGCTGTCTCCCTGGGCCTAGAATATGTCTGGCAAGTAAATGAGAGCTCAACAAATATTTGTTGAAGACTGAAGTAAGCATAAATCAAGGCATCCAAGATCACTGGACAAAAAGAGGTGCTTGAAGCCCCATATGAGACAAACGCATAATAATGCCCAGTAAAATTGGGGTAAGAGACTGAAAAGGCCAAAACATCAACTGACAGGCATATAAATCCATTGCTTATCTACAGCATGCCGGGAATGCACATGGATGCCTGATATTATTTTGCAACAAGCTGGAGAGCCATGCTTAAGGTTTTGTGGCTAGAGAGTACTGTAACAACTTTCCTCCTCTTCTCCAGGACCAAAGAACTTAGACTAAAAGTTCTGCAGAAGAAAGAAAGCTCTCACTCTCTCAACTAGAAGGCAAGAATATTCAATTATTCCACTGAGAAGGTCTGGACAAAGTCCAAGCTTTAAAATTCAGAAACTAACTGAAGTTCTATCACAAATTCAGGGTCTTTGGGTCAGTCATTATATGTTTCTGATCCTGTTTCCTTGCCTGTTCCCTGTTTTATCACATGGTCATTGTAGAATAAAATGAAATGATGCATTTACAAAGGCCTCCTGAAAATTAAGTGGACCAAACATGTGTGGTCATCATCTTTTAGTGACTGATCTCTAGCTCACATTCCCTTTGCTGCCACTGTTGAGCTTTGTCTAAACAAGGATCTGATCAGGTCCCTCTTCTGCTCAAAACATTCATTTCAACTTGAACCTTCAAAGGTTCAAACTTCTTCACACACTGAACTCAAACCATCTTTAGGATCAAATGTCTAACCCATCCCTGGGCTGTAGTCTGTATTCCAGCTACAGAGAACAACTTCTCATCTCCTAATCGAATCATGTTCTATTGCACGTCTCTGCCAGGCTATGGGCTAGGGTCTCACTGTGCCCATTCTCTCCTTTTTCTATCAGAAAAACCCCAGACACTCTCCAGTCTGAATGAGACGCTTCTCCACTGGGCTACTTCTCAGTTCTCCTGTAGAATCACTGCTTGTTTGCAAGTCCTTTCCCCATCAGACCAGTGAGTGGACCCCTTTTAGTGCCCTTAGTATATAACAGGATAATGCACATAGTAGGTAGCCAATGTTTGCTCTTTCTAAGTATTTCTCAAATGGCTTTCTCAGGCCTCTCCAGCTCTCTCTATAACTTATGGCTTGGAGTTAGTATTATGAAAGGCCTTTTTTTTTTGTCTTCCGCCCCGAAGGAAATATTCCAGAAAGTGAAGTTGACTGAACACTCCTAAGGGGCTTCTGGAAACAGGCAGGAAGTGAGCAGAGGGACAGGATGAGGCTAGAAGTCTCTTTTCAGTCCTCATAAGTTATGTCTTTAAGGTACGGTTCATTTTACTTGAGGTGCTTTGAATTCTCAAGTGAGACACACCCATATTTAAGTCTGGTATAAATGGAGATGATTTTCAACTTATTTTTAGGATTATCCAAGTTTTTTCTTGTCATGGTGGAGGAAACTCTTGAACTGAACATAATTCAAAGCAATTATTGTTCTTTAACTGTCAAGGTGCCCTGTTATTCTTTTCATAGATATTCTGGATGATGTGAGCCCAGTTCAATGCAAAGCCTATTTTTTTTAGCCTTGTATCTTTTCAGTTGCTAAATTTATAGCATTCGGAATGAAAGGAAGAAAGGAAGCCCAACTTTTGCCCCTAATGCTAACGTGATATGTGCCTGGGTTTTAATTGCCCTTGTAATTATACCCTTGGCCAGGTCTGCACAGGTATAATGTAGAAATTAAACATATGGCAAAGCCTGAAAAGGCCTCACTGAGGCAGGAAGACACGATGGCTTTGTAATATATATCTCCAGTCACCAGGAGAAGGCAAAAGAAAGATGAAATGAAGGCCTGGGAATTTCATAAACTAGCTGGCTAGCAATCCACTGAGGAGGCAATTTTATCTATGACCCCTTCTAAGACTGAGCTGGAAGGCTCGGAATCCCCTGGTGGTTTTATCGTCAGCTAAGGCTGGATGAAAATGGAAGAACGTGGAATGCTTGGTTGTGAGTTAAGAAATAAGCACAGCAACAAAGGGAAACACGCTATGACATTTTCTAAATATTTACCTAGGGGAGTTGACGATTCAGTGAGTGCAGCCAGACCCGACAATGAATTTTCCTGACTGTCTCCTACACCTTCCCTCCATCACCATCTCCAAAACCAGGTGACCGTCACTTCTGGGGTTGTCAGAGGAAAAGCTGCCTCTGTGTGATAAACCCAGCAAATGCTATGTGATGATCCTGGCACACACACTCTTCCTCCTCAGATCTCTTACCTAAAACAGAAGAGTAACTGAACAGCTGTCTTAAAAAAAAAAAAAAAAAAAAGACTAAGTCGATATAAACTACTCTTGAGATAAAGTCTTTCTTTTCACAGTCATTTTCACTGTCATACCCATATGATTTCAGCACCCAGCATCCACGAACTTCCCCGCCAATCCTCATTCCAAAACCAAAGTTTTCATCAGCCCACACAGCAGTCACTTTTCTTCTTGATCCTCTCAAGTTAATCAAGACATGTTAATCTGCAGGTCAAAGTTATTCTTTAAATTATGCAAAAATGCACTTTATATCACTTTAAACTTCCCACTGGTCATGTTTCCTACCATTTCAGGTCTTGAACAGAGAGCATATGATTTTGAAATCTGGAACAATACAAGAGCAATTCAGTGACTGAGCAGTTTAGATGAAAATAGGTATTTGACATACCCAGTAATTCTCTAAAGCTTTTTCCTTCTCCATTCCTCCAGAAAAGCTACATAATTATTTGTCCTAAAATATGTACTCTCTCAAAATATTAATACCTACTGTGCAAAAACATATACATCTGTACACCTAAGGTGATGGGGAAGTTATATAACAGATTAGAGTGGAAGGCTCCTTAATGTCTTCTATCCTATCTCCAATAACTAAGATTTCACTAGGATGAAAGTATTAAACATTAAAATATATCCTCTCACAATCTCTCTCAAAGGAAAGAAAACAGCAGTGGTTTAATATTAGGAAGAACTTCAGGAAATAAGCCCAATACTGGCCTTGAGAAAGAGGTAGGAAAGAAATAGGCTAAAACAGTAGGAAGCAGGGAAGATCTGTACCACCACTCACATAAATGATCAGGTACACTACAGTCAGGTCTCACCTTTAAGCAAGCAGCTACACAAACAGAAGACTAGACTCAGTGACCTACAAGGTCCCCTCCCCAACCAATAGCGTCTGCCTTGTGAATTTTTTATAGTCATCTTCTGTCCTATCACGCTGTCCCCATGCATCATCAAGCCCTCCTGGCCACTTCCACTACTGAAAGGAAAATCTGTTTTCCAAAAAATCCATGCTTTGACTACTGCCAAAATTACAGTTCTGTCCTTGAAAGAATGACGTGCACATAACAGGCACTCTGAGCAAGTGAGTGCCCAATACCTTCAGCAATTTCATTTTTTATAACTGAATGTAAATAGCTTAGTTTAACATTGATACATGCTCTTCCTTAAAATGTTGACTGATAGTCATGATTATTTTGTTCTCACAAAATAGATCTTCCCGGAAGTGGCCACTGTGTGAGAGAAATAACCCACAGGAGTGGAAAGTGAACCCTGGGGCTGTGCAGGTTTGGGTCAGAAGAGCAAGCTTCTTTAAATTATGCAAAATGCACTTTATATCACTTTAAACTTCCCACTGGTCATGTTTCCTACCATTTCAGGTCTTGAACAGAGAGCATATGATTTTGAAATCTGGAACAATACAAGAGCAATTCAGTGACTGAGCAGTTTAGATGAAAATAGGTATTTGACATACCCAGTAATTCTCTAAAGCTTTTTCCTTCTCCATTCCTCCAGAAAAGCTACATAATTATTTGTCCTAAAATATGTACTCTCTCAAAATATTAATACCTACTGTGCAAAAACATATACATCTGTACACCTAAGGTGATGGGGAAGTTATATAACAGATTAGAGTGGAAGGCTCCTTAATGTCTTCTATCCTATCTCCAATAACTAAGATTTCACTAGGATGAAAGTATTAAACATTAAAATATATCCTCTCACAATCTCTCTCAAAGGAAAGAAAACAGCAGTGGTTTAATATTAGGAAGAACTTCAGGAAATAAGCCCAATACTGGCCTTGAGAAAGAGGTAGGAAAGAAATAGGCTAAAACAGTAGGAAGCAGGGAAGATCTGTACCACCACTCACATAAATGATCAGGTACACTACAGTCAGGTCTCACCTTTAAGCAAGCAGCTACACAAACAGAAGACTAGACTCAGTGACCTACAAGGTCCCCTCCCCATCCAATAGCGTCTGCCTTGTGAATTTTTTATAGTCATCTTCTGTCCTATCACGCTGTCCCCATGCATCATCAAGCCCTCCTGGCCACTTCCACTACTGAAAGGAAAATCTGTTTTCCAAAAAATCCATGCTTTGACTACTGCCAAAATTACAGTTCTGTCCTTGAAAGAATGACGTGCACATAACAGGCACTCTGAGCAAGTGAGTGCCCAATACCTTCAGCAATTTCATTTTTTATAACTGAATGTAAATAGCTTAGTTTAACATTGATACATGCTCTTCCTTAAAATGTTGACTGATAGTCATGATTATTTTGTTCTCACAAAATAGATCTTCCCGGAAGTGGCCACTGTGTGAGAGAAATAACCCACAGGAGTGGAAAGTGAACCCTGGGGGCTGTGCAGGTTTGGGTCAGAAGAGCAAGCTTCATCCCACTAGTCTAGGAGGGTCCCCTGTGGAGGCATGGGTCAGAAAGGCTCACCGAGGGGACGGGGACACTGGCAGCAGCAGAGCCAGGAAGTACCCGCCACCTTCAGCAGTATTTTTAAAGCTTCTCTGATACATGCAGAAGCATCACCTGAGGTCTTGAGAGTAAAAGACTGGGAAGCTAAGACACAATCCCATAACCAACTCTTTCCACCTTGTACTTGTACATCCCCTGCTGACTTCCAAACCTTAAGAGGGTTGAAAAGCTGAGTCTGGATCCCAGCCTTAGCACTCACCAACTGTGTGATGTAAGGCAAACTACTTCATCTCCTGGAACCTGTCTCCTCACCTGTAAAATGCTGATACTATGAGCTGCCTTGTAGAGTTAGTATGACAAGTGGACAGGCGTATATGAAGAAAAGTCATTTAGTCATTCTCTCATTCATTCAGCAAACATTAACTGAGCATGCACCACCAGTCAGGCACTGAGATAAGCACTGGGCTAGGCACTGGTTTGGCACATATAAGACAGGGGAAAAAAGTCTTTTTATTTTTGTTTACGAGAAAATAACCTGTTTCCAGAACTGTGGCAGAATGGTCAGATTTTTAATTCAGTTCAGAAATTTCATTCATACCTAGTGTGCCTAAACTGTCATTTTACTTTGTCATCTAGGATCCCAGATGGAAGTCTGCCTCCTGTCAACCTTTACCTACCCCGAAGCTGACCATCTAGCAGATATTCTGCCAAAAGACACCTTCAGAACACTTGGGAGAAGCAATGATCAGAGCAAAGGTGGTATCCCCGCTCTCAGTTGAGCAAGCCACTCGGGAAAACTTGATATGCCTGTGCTGCGAGGCCCGTCCTGGATGCCTGGGAGGTTTCGAGTGCTTTCCATGAGGGGGCTGAGTCTTCTGAGAAATGGGATTAACAGGACTGGCTCATCCCCAATCATTGTGACTGGACCACCTATAAAGCTAAGGGCAACAGCTAAAGAGGGAAGGGTCTAAAGGCCATGTTTTTGTAATGTAGGGGTATCTTTCAGTGAGTAAGGAAAGTGAACCCTGGGGCTGTGCAGGTTTGGGTCAGAAGCTTCATCCCACTAGTCTAGGAGGGTCCCCTGTGGAGGCATGGGTCAGAAAGGCTCACCGAGGGGACGGGGACACTGGCAGCAGCAGAGCCAGGAAGTACCCGCCACCTTCAGCAGTATTTTTAAAGCTTCTCTGATACATGCAGAAGCATCACCTGAGGTCTTGAGAGTAAAAGACTGGGAAGCTAAGACACAATCCCATAACCAACTCTTTCCACCTTGTACTTGTACATCCCCTGCTGACTTCCAAACCTTAAGAGGGTTGAAAAGCTGAGTCTGGATCCCAGCCTTAGCACTCACCAACTGTGTGATGTAAGGCAAACTACTTCATCTCCTGGAACCTGTCTCCTCACCTGTAAAATGCTGATACTATGAGCTGCCTTGTAGAGTTAGTATGACAAGTGGACAGGCGTATATGAAGAAAAGTCATTTAGTCATTCTCTCATTCATTCAGCAAACATTAACTGAGCATGCACCACCAGTCAGGCACTGAGATAAGCACTGGGCTAGGCACTGGTTTGGCACATATAAGACAGGGGAAAAAAGTCTTTTTATTTTTGTTTACGAGAAAATAACCTGTTTCCAGAACTGTGGCAGAATGGTCAGATTTTTAATTCAGTTCAGAAATTTCATTCATACCTAGTGTGCCTAAACTGTCATTTTTACTTTGTCATCTAGGATCCCAGATGGAAGTCTGCCTCCTGTCAACCTTTACCTACCCCGAAGCTGACCATCTAGCAGATATTCTGCCAAAAGACACCTTCAGAACACTTGGGAGAAGCAATGATCAGAGCAAAAGGTGGTATCCCAGCTCTCAGTTGAGCAAGCCACTCGGGAAAACTTGATATGCCTGTGCTGCGAGGCCCGTCCTGGATGCCTGGGAGGTTTCGAGTGCTTTCCATGAGGGGGCTGAGTCTTCTGAGAAATGGGATTAACAGGACTGGCTCATCCCCAATCATTGTGACTGGACCACCTATAAAGCTAAGGGCAACAGCTAAAGAGGGAAGGGTCTAAAGGCCATGTTTTTGTAATGTAGGGCTGGTATCTTTCAGCTGTACTTAACTCTAGGGTTTGTGCAAAGTTCTGTGTAAATAACATACCCTGGAGAAGGAAATGGCAATGCAGTCCAGTATTCTTGCCTGGAGAATCCCTATGGACAGAGGAGCCTGGTGGGTTACAGTGCATAGGGTCGCAAAAAGTTGAACGTAACTGAAGGATTTCAGCACTGAGGAGTCAGTTGGCTTCAAGGCTGCTGGGCTCTTCTTCAATATAAGCCCAATATTCCTTTTTCTAATTAGCCCACAGCCTCTGAGCAAGTACAAGCCTACCTGTGTTGGCTACTGAGCATTCCAGATCAGTTGCTCAGTCCTGTCCGACACTTTGCAATCCCATGAACTGTAGCCTATCAGACTTCCCTGTCCTTCACCATCTCCTGGAGTTTGCTCAAACTCATGCCCATTGACTCAGGGGTGGCATCCAACCATCTTGTCCTCTGTCGTCCCCTTCTGCTTTGGTACTCTTAAGCATTTTGCATGCGTGTGTGTGTACACATATATACATGAGTTTCCCAAGACTTTCTGGAACTCAGGGCTCCTAGCAAAAGAGTTTTAAAGTCTGAAGCTAGAATAGGAAACGCACTAGGTCAATGGATCAGAGAGTGGTCAAAGGGAATTTTAGAATAAAATCTGGTACCATCTGTGAAACTAAGAATGGGTTAGTGGATAGCATACAGTTACCTAAAATTTTTGATTTGCAGGCTCCTCTCATTCAAGAGCGGCCTGATTCATTTCCCTGGGAGCTGAAGTATAGATCGTGACTAACTCACCACGGAGGATTTTGCACGGCTGCCTCCCACCTGGAAGTGACAGCCGAGCTTCTCCTCACAGATTTGGGTGCAAAACTACTGTCACTATATAGCCAGCACCGCCACCCCCGTCGATGTATCTAACACACTAAACTGTGGCTTTTCATTTTCATTCAGCCAGTTAAGCGTGTTATTATTAACTCCTGGCGCCTCTAATTGCTCACTGAAAACAGTGGTTTGGACACGAATAGGCTGAAAATCAAAACCCTACCTGGGGCTCGTTGTCACGGAAACTGTACTCAACTCCACCGCTACTTCCGCACCCTTGGAAGTCAGGGCGAGTTGGTGGGAGCTGAGGATTGTTTTAAAGCTCCTGTTACTTCTTCCACTTTCTGCTATTTCTCGGGGACAAGTTGTTGGAGAAAGAGGATCTGGTGAGGCAGGTGACTGTAAAGTGTAGCAGCTTGCAAGAGCATAACTCTTTGGGAGAGGAAGGGTAGGGTCCTTGGAGGATGGTTTGGGGCACTCTGATCTCCCCTCCTTGAGGCTGACTGCACCTGGCCACTCCCCACGTCGTTCCCCATGCTCGGGGGCCCGGGCTCCTCCGCTGCCCTGCCCTCCCTGCCTGGGCGCTGAGCTGCCGAGGACAGCGCAGACAAGTTCCCCAGAAGAGTCTGAGCAGCCCCAGGGAAGAGAAACCCGCCAGAGAGGGCAGCGCCAGGTCGGACAGGCTAGAGGCAGAACCCTCTCCGTCCCAGGCCAGGGTCCTGGGGGAGGCAGCCCTGAACCAGAACACGCACCCTCCTCACCACCCTCCCAGCGCCCCCGGGCGACGCTCCAGGATTCGGCTCTCCAAAGCAAGCGCCCAGCTCGCCAAGCGCCTCCGAAACCCACGCGGATTCCCGCGCCCCGGGGCGATCGCTGCAGCAGCCGCCAGGGCCTCCCGCGAGCTCAGCGCCCGGTACCCAGGGCTGGGCCCCCACCCGGTCCCCTGGGCGCCGTGCGTCACGCGCCCCCTGGGCCCAGCGCCTCCTCTGCGCTCGCGCCGCGCGCCCCAGCCTCGCGCATCCGCACCCGCACCCAGCTCCCTCCGGCCGCCGGGCCCTCCCGGGACTCACCTGCGCTGGGGCTGTATCGGCGGCCACCCCGAGCCCGGGGGCGGCAGCGGCGGCGGCGCAGGGGGAGGAGGGCAGCGCGGGGCTCCTGGCACAGCGGCCGCCGGGCGCCTGGTGCTGCCGAGCCGCGGACCCGCCCAGAGATATAAATAACATTATCTGAGGAGGGACATTCCTGCCGGGGGACATCGCTGCTGCCGGGACCAGATAGTCCCGCGGCGGGGGCGGGGAGGCGGGGCCGCAGCCTCCCGCAGCGCCTGGCCCAGCCCCCGCCTTCCCCACCCACTCACGCACCTGCCAATCAGCCTCCGAGTCCCGGGCCACCTGCCTGGCCTCCGCCCGGCTCCCCGGGCCAGCCTCCGCCTCCCGGCGAACTGCCCGAGTCCGGGCCGCCAGAAGCCAGAGCGGTCCGCAGCGCCCCCATCGCCGCTCACCTCCCCTCAACGCGCGCTACCCCGAGCCCCCTACAGCGGGGAAAGGATTTGGCTGCTGCTCCGGCCTAATTCGTGCACCCAGAGCGTCGAGCCTGGCCACGAAAATGAGCCCTCCAGTCTTGTCCCGCCCCACGTCCAAACCGTATACAGTCAGGATTTTCAAATATGTTAAAAAGACCCGCTGAGGCCGTAGGTTAGGCGAGGTGGACGCCCGGGCAGTGCACCCCCGCTGCGGCGGATTTGGGAGAGACAGATTGTTCCCGGGGGCTGGTGTGTTAGAGAGCGCACTACGGGGCAGGCTTCTCGCGACTGGCGATAGGAGCAGACGCTGAGAGGGCTGGGCGGGCACTGGGCCCAGACCCCCGCCCCCAGCCGGAGAGCTCGGCCTCTCTTTCTGTTTGCAAACCTGGTATGGTCCCAGCAGACCCCGCAACGCCGGCGGGGGTTCAGCCCGCAGTCCCACGGCTTGCACGTTACAGGGACTGTAATCAACAGGCAAGCTGCCACCCCAGCCCACCGACACCTCCTGGCCGGCCTGGTTTCCAGGGAGCGGAGGCTTCCTCGCTGCAAGCCTGGGTAGGGTGGGATGCTCTAGGCCAAGGAAAACACTAGAATCGTTGGTGCCAAAGGGGAAAGACAAAGCACCTTCGATCACCTCTGGAGAGAGACACCTAAGTGGCAGCGGCAAGGCTATCCACTTTCTTGACTTTCTTACTATACAAGGTCGTTGTTCCGTAAACCTTGATGTTCTGTAAACCTTGCCGAAGCGTTCATCTCTTTGCTTCATCAGCCGTGCTGGGACGGCTTTTCCCCAGACCTCAGCCCAGGTGATCTCAGGTGTTTTGAAACGGCAGTGTCGATGTGAAGCGCAAAGATGTAGAAAAGAGTTTTAACTTTGATAATGCCTGCTGTTCTGAACAACGGAACAGTCTTGCTCCTGAGTTATATTCTTGGGAGTATAATTATGCTGTTTTCCAGGATTCACCAGGAAAAGGGTGTTTAAATGCCAGATGTGCGTGCTTAGTGTATATATTGAACACATGCAAAGATACTTCACTTCCTGCTTAAGTCACACTTCTTGAGAGCAAGTATTTAGACCCTGAGATATGCTAAGTGGGGCAAACCCCACAGAAGTTACAAAGCCACATAACTCTCCACACCCTTATTAAGCTCAGCTTCCCCAAACACACTACTAATATAGAGAAGATAATAGAAGAATATTTGTGGTCACCCATTAGATTAGCCATGATCCACCCTTCCCCCTTTCTGATAACATTTAATAATCCATTTGTGGGTTTTTTTTTTTTTTTTTTTGGTTCCACTGAGTTAGAAACAAGGCCTTTTTCATTTAAAAAATTAAGAACTAAATTTTGGCAAGAACACTCAAGAAAAAAAGGCCAGCTTCAAAGGCTGAGACTATCATATATCTCAAGTAGAAGTCCTTGATCTATTTTTGAAAGATAAAAAATGGAGTAAATTATGTATTTGCTTTTAAAAAGCCTTGTGTGAATAAACTTATTAAATAAATTCATGATTCCCGAGAATTGCAGCTCTGCAGCTCCATAATTATATACTACATGAAATAGATAATTCCTTAGCTTTATGTTTGGGGCTCCAAACTGAAAAGTTCCCCACATCTATTTCTTTGTAGCTTTAAAATTTATAATTTTCAACCATGAGAAAAAAATTAATATGATAAAAGCACCAAATCAGTGGATAGATTACACCAGGATTTTACAAACCAGCCCAGCTGCTTTAGTTATCTCCACTTCAGCTGAAAGCTAAATAATTCAATACAACCTCATTTGCTCCGGAGCCTGTTATCCTGACAGCATCCCCAAATGCTTTACAGTTAATAGAGTTACAGTGAAATGATAAATTAGGACTGAGGGAGAGAAGAAGTTTAAAAGTACAGAGGAAGAGGTATTGTCAAACAAGGAGGGAGGGAAATGGCAGGTCCCAGGAAGAGGGAATGAGAAATTGGGCATAGTGAGATACGTAAGAAGGACATGCTCATAGAACGGTTCATAACTGAAGTTGTTGTGAGCAGCAAGGACTAATTCTGCAGGGATTTCCTGAGTATGGTACATAAAGCCTCTTGTAATTGTGTATCAGAGAGGTGGAGGGCATCCCTGGTAGTTCAGTGATGGAGAATCTGCCTGCTACTGCCAGAGACATGGATTCAGTCTCTAACCTGGGAAGATCCCACATGCCACAGAGCAACTAAGCCCATTACATGCATGCTCAGTTGCTAAATTGTGTCCAACTCTTTGCGATCCCATCACCAGGCTCCTCTGTCCATACTGGAATGTGTTGCCATGTCCTCCTCCAGGGGATCTTCCTGACCTAGGGATCAAACCTGCGTCTCCTGCTTTTTGCAGGCAGATTCTTTGCCGCTGAGCTGCCTATAAAGCCCCAACTAAGCCCACGGGACCATAACTATTGAGCCTTTGCTCTACAGTCCTCAAGCCACAACTACTAAGCCCACAACTAGAGAATAGGCCCCGCTTACTTCAACCAGAGAAAAGCCCACACGACAAGGAAGATCCAACACAAAATAAATCAATATATATATATATATTTTTTTTAAATAAAGGAAAGGTAGGAGATTTGCCCTCAGCCTGGTTGGTCAAGGGGCTGCCACCTAACCCACTATTCCATGTGACACCCCACACTCAATAACATGCTTTAGTTTGGGGCTCCAAACTGAAAAGTTCCCCACATCTATTTCTTTGTAGCTTTAAAATTTATAATTTTCAACCATGAGAAAAAAATTAATATGATAAAAGCACCAAATCAGTGGATAGATTACACCAGGATTTTACAAACCAGCCCAGCTGCTTTAGTTATCTCCACTTCAGCTGAAAGCTAAATAATTCAATACAACCTCATTTGCTCCGGAGCCTGTTATCCTGACAGCATCCCCAAATGCTTTACAGTTAATAGAGTTACAGTGAAATGATAAATTAGGACTGAGGGAGAGAAGAAGTTTAAAAGTACAGAGGAAGAGGTATTGTCAAACAAGGAGGGAGGGAAATGGCAGGTCCCAGGAAGAGGGAATGAGAAATTGGGCATAGTGAGATACGTAAGAAGGACATGCTCATAGAACGGTTCATAACTGAAGTTGTTGTGAGCAGCAAGGACTAATTCTGCAGGGATTTCCTGAGTATGGTACATAAAGCCTCTTGTAATTGTGTATCAGAGAGGTGGAGGGCATCCCTGGTAGTTCAGTGATGGAGAATCTGCCTGCTACTGCCAGAGACATGGATTCAGTCTCTAACCTGGGAAGATCCCACATGCCACAGAGCAACTAAGCCCATTACATGCATGCTCAGTTGCTAAATTGTGTCCAACTCTTTGCGATCCCATCACCAGGCTCCTCTGTCCATACTGGAATGTGTTGCCATGTCCTCCTCCAGGGGATCTTCCTGACCTAGGGATCAAACCTGCGTCTCCTGCTTTTTGCAGGCAGATTCTTTGCCGCTGAGCTGCCTATAAAGCCCCAACTAAGCCCACGGGACCATAACTATTGAGCCTTTGCTCTACAGTCCTCAAGCCACAACTACTAAGCCCACAACTAGAGAATAGGCCCCGCTTACTTCAACCAGAGAAAAGCCCACACGACAAGGAAGATCCAACACAAAAATAAATCAATATATATATATATTTTTTTTTTTTAAATAAAGGAAAGGTAGGAGATTTGCCCTCAGCCTGGTTGGTCAAGGGGCTGCCACCCTAACCCACTATTCCATGTTGACACCCCACACTTCCAAGCTACCCAGCAGCCTCTTAGCAGGCAATCTACAATTCCAGGGCCAGAGGGAAGGTATGCATTTGAGACAGATGCTGTCAGCCAGGAACTGAGACTTCTACTTAGACTGGAAGTGAGGGTAAGTCCTCAAAGAGATGTCGCCCAGCTCCAGCTAAAATCCATAAGTGAGAAGAGGATGTAAGTTGGGACATTAGAGGACTCTGACACAGGAAGGGGCTCTCTGTTTCTATGTTCTCTGAATTTTTCATGTTGAGCTTGTATTACTTGATAATCAGTTGGAGATAATAAAGAAAATAATAGGCAGAAGTTGTATAAAGATGGAGGATTGATCCATGCTCTTACCTTCTCTTCCATCCCAAATCTCACAAAAAGATGTGCCTTAAAGAGAATAGAAATCTAACAGCATAAGGAAAGAGAAAAAACTGTGATCAACTTTCTGGAAATTCTTAGGAAATTTTGAAATATAAAAGAGAGGCAGAACCCGATCTAGAGAAAAACAGAATGAGGGGAAATCAAAACAGGTTCAGGAAAAGGAATCATTTAGGGGGATTTCAAGCAGGAGTCAAAGAATACAAGAGGAGGAGGGGAACCTGAGGTATAGTCACTGAGGAGCCTCTTCCCTCTGCTGGCATGAAGTATCCAATGTTTGCCTGTGGGATAAAGTTAGTGGGGCTCCTCAGCCCAGAGGGCCAGAGTCCAAGCATCTACTGATTACTAGAAGTGAGAGGGAGCTTTCACTCTCTCTGGATAGCAGATTGTGGCCTTCCTTCACACTTCCTGAAGAGAGGCTACGAGTAACAGAACAGGCAGGCAAACCAATTCTCCAAAGATGATTGTGTGCTCAATCATGCAGTCGTGTCCGACTCTTTCCGACTCCATGGACTGTAGCCCGCCAGGCTCCTCTATCCATGGGATTCTCCAGGCAAGAATACTGGAGTGGGCTGCCATTCCCTTCTCCAGGGAAAAGAGGATTGGACGATCAAAACCACCAAAGATTTTATCAGGGGAGGGGAGCCATTATCATGAAAGAAAAGCACCAAACAAATGCAACTAACAAAGAGGTTATATCAGGGGAAGCTAGATTAATAAAGGAACAGTCATTTAAATTTTAAATGACTTTAAATTTTATGCAGCAATATTTGAGAGGATACTGTATCCAAGAAAAATAATCAGTGAGGAAACACAGAAATTTAAAACGGAGTTTCTGAAACTTAAAATTCATTAGCTGATTGGAAAAACTAACCAAGGACTTCCCTGGTAACTAAGTCGTAAAGAATCCACTTGCCCATGTAGGAGATATGGGTTTGAACCCTGATCTGGGAAGATCCCACATGCCACTGGAGCAACTGAGCCCATGTGTCACAACTCTTGAGCCTGTGCTTTAGGAGTTGGGGGAGCACAACTGCTGATCTAGGAAGCTGCAACTACCGAAGCCCTTGTGCCCTAGAGCCTGTGCTCCTGAGGACAATAAGAGAAGCCACCACAGTGAGAAGCCCTCACACCACAGAGAAAAGCCCTCAGTCTCTACAGCTAGAAATAAGCACTTGCAGAAACGAAGGCCCAGCACAGTAAAAAATAAATAAATAAAATTTCTTAAAAAGAAAAAGAACTGGGCATCCCTGGTCGTCCAGTGGGTAAGGACACGGCCTTGCAGCGCAAGGGGCGCCGGTTTGATCCCTGGCCTGGGAAGATCCCACATGCCGCGGAGTGGCTGGACCAATGTGTCCGATTACCGAGCTGGAGCTCCGGAGCACATGTGCCCAGGGCCAGTGCTCTGCGATAACAGAGGCCACTGTGATGGGAGGCCCACAGGGGCCAAAGGACAAAGATGGATGAAAATAGATAAATGAAAGACCAATAGAAGTGGCCCGTCTGACCCCTTCCCTCCCCAACCCGCCTCCGCCAAAAACAAATAAATTTTTTAAAAAATAAGAAAAAGAACTAATCATGTTGAAGAGAAGATTAGTGGAAACAAATTCTCCTCAACACAAGGCAAAAAAACAAGGAATGGAAAGTTTGTGAGAATGGTTGAAAACCATGGAGGTGAGATCCTTAAGTTCCAGTATCTGTCCAACAGAAGTCACAAAGAGGAGAAAAGAGAGTAGAAAGACGGGGGTTATAGGGCACCAAACAAATGCAACTAACAAAGAGGTTATATCAGGGGAAGCTAGATTAATAAAGGAACAGTCATTTAAATTTTAAATGACTTTAAATTTTATGCAGCAATATTTGAGAGGATACTGTATCCAAGAAAAATAATCAGTGAGGAAACACAGAAATTTAAAACGGAGTTTCTGAAACTTAAAATTCATTAGCTGATTGGAAAAACTAACCAAGGACTTCCCTGGTAACTAAGTCGTAAAGAATCCACTTGCCCATGTAGGAGATATGGGTTTGAACCCTGATCTGGGAAGATCCCACATGCCACTGGAGCAACTGAGCCCATGTGTCACAACTCTTGAGCCTGTGCTTTAGGAGTTGGGGGAGCACAACTGCTGATCTAGGAAGCTGCAACTACCGAAGCCCTTGTGCCCTAGAGCCTGTGCTCCTGAGGACAATAAGAGAAGCCACCACAGTGAGAAGCCCTCACACCACAGAGAAAAGCCCTCAGTCTCTACAGCTAGAAATAAGCACTTGCAGAAACGAAGGCCCAGCACAGTAAAAAATAAATAAATAAAATTTCTTAAAAAGAAAAAGAACTGGGCATCCCTGGTCGTCCAGTGGGTAAGGACACGGCCTTGCAGCGCAAGGGGCGCCGGTTTGATCCCTGGCCTGGGAAGATCCCACATGCCGCGGAGTGGCTGGACCAATGTGTCCGATTACCGAGCTGGAGCTCCGGAGCACATGTGCCCAGGGCCAGTGCTCTGCGATAACAGAGGCCACTGTGATGGGAGGCCCACAGGGGCCAAAGGACAAAGATGGATGAAAATAGATAAATGAAAGACCAATAGAAGTGGCCCGTCTGACCCCTTCCCTCCCCAACCCGCCTCCGCCAAAAACAAATAAATTTTTTAAAAAATAAGAAAAAGAACTAATCATGTTGAAGAGAAGATTAGTGGAAACAAATTCTCCTCAACACAAGGCAAAAAAACAAGGAATGGAAAGTTTGTGAGAATGGTTGAAAACCATGGAGGTGAGATCCTTAAGTTCCAGTATCTGTCCAACAGAAGTCACAAAGAGGGAGAAAAGAGAGTAGATGAGATGATAATAAGAGGAAAGTAGAATAAAATTTCTCAGAGTTGAAGAGAAATATGAATTCTCAGATTCAATAAAAGCAGTTTAAAGGAGGATGAAGATTTTTATAGTTTGCAATTTTATGTATAAAGTTCATGATTTAAGAATTTGAAAGAACTTGAAAAAATTAAACCATAAACCAAAAATATAGGCTAGACTAACTTCCTGTGCCTTGAACAAAATTAATCCTAAAACTTTTTACTGAATCACAGAACCAAAGCTATTTGTGTGAAATTTTAAAACTGTGACTTAGAAATGAACATATATCAGAACACTGCTGAAAAAAACAGAAATATCAAATCAAATAAACCCAACCCTGCCCAATATTCCCCTCACTCAAATCCATGCTAACAATGGTAAAATAAAACAGAAAATTTCATAGCGACTAGGGATTAAAAACCTAATGTTTCCTCCTTTTGCACCTTGTCACCAAGAGATACATTTCATAAGATTAAGCTGAAATCTCTATTACATTTCTGAAAACAACCAGGGGAACTACACTCTCCACAACTTCCAAAGATAAAACAGCCGCAGGACCCACTGGAAAACAGGTGCTGAGGACAAAGGACCAAACTTTCCCTTCTCATGCCTCAAACAGAACTGTCCCTGGAAGAAATCTGAAAGCTAAATACCAAACTGACCACTCTCTAAAGCAGCAAGTGAAATCGATTTCAATTTTTTCTCTGATAATGGACCAGTGCGTGGAAGCCCCTACCAGGCTTTGAGCATCTTTCCTTCTGTAGTGGTGCCTGAGCCTTCCTCCCTTTTCAGGATTAGATTTTTGGTTACCTAAGGGATGTAAGCTGGTGCCCATGTAATACAAGGCTTATATTGGGGTGTACTGATAAACTGGTGTCTGAAGGCACTTCTGTTCTTCTGCACTTGCCTTGTTCAGGCTGTATTATTAGTAGTTTGCTTGGGCTTCTATGACAAATACTACAGACTGGGTGGCTTAGATAGCAAATTTTTTCTCACAATTCTGGTGGCTAGAAAAATTTTTGTTGCGTTTGTGAGAATGGTTGAAAACCATGGAGGTGAGATCCTTAAGTTCCAGTATCTGTCCAACAGAAGTCACAAAGAGGGAGAAAAGAGAGTAGATGAGATGATAATAAGAGGAAAGTAGAATAAAATTTCTCAGAGTTGAAGAGAAATATGAATTCTCAGATTCAATAAAAGCAGTTTAAAGGAGGATGAAGATTTTTATAGTTTGCAATTTTATGTATAAAGTTCATGATTTAAGAATTTGAAAGAACTTGAAAAATTAAACCATAAACCAAAAATATAGGCTAGACTAACTTCCTGTGCCTTGAACAAAATTAATCCTAAAACTTTTTACTGAATCACAGAACCAAAGCTATTTGTGTGAAATTTTAAAACTGTGACTTAGAAATGAACATATATCAGAACACTGCTGAAAAAAACAGAAATATCAAATCAAATAAACCCAACCCTGCCCAATATTCCCCTCACTCAAATCCATGCTAACAATGGTAAAATAAAACAGAAAATTTCATAGCGACTAGGGATTAAAAACCTAATGTTTCCTCCTTTTGCACCTTGTCACCAAGAGATACATTTCATAAGATTAAGCTGAAATCTCTATTACATTTCTGAAAACAACCAGGGGAACTACACTCTCCACAACTTCCAAAGATAAAACAGCCGCAGGACCCACTGGAAAACAGGTGCTGAGGACAAAGGACCAAACTTTCCCTTCTCATGCCTCAAACAGAACTGTCCCTGGAAGAAATCTGAAAGCTAAATACCAAACTGACCACTCTCTAAAGCAGCAAGTGAAATCGATTTCAATTTTTTCTCTGATAATGGACCAGTGCGTGGAAGCCCCTACCAGGCTTTGAGCATCTTTCCTTCTGTAGTGGTGCCTGAGCCTTCCTCCCTTTTCAGGATTAGATTTTTGGTTACCTAAGGGATGTAAGCTGGTGCCCATGTAATACAAGGCTTATATTGGGGTGTACTGATAAACTGGTGTCTGAAGGCACTTCTGTTCTTCTGCACTTGCCTTGTTCAGGCTGTATTATTAGTAGTTTGCTTGGGCTTCTATGACAAATACTACAGACTGGGTGGCTTAGATAGCAAAAATTTTTTTCTCACAATTCTGGTGGCTAGAAGTCTGAGATCAACATACTGGCAGGGTTGTTTCTTCTGATCCTCTCTTTGGCTTACAAGTCAAAGATGTTGGCTGTCTTTTCCCTCTGTGTTCCCATGGTCCTTCCTTTGCATGTCTCTGTTCTAATCTCTGGTGAGGACACTAGCCATATTGGACTAGGGCAAGCTATATGACCTTGTTTTACCTTAATCACCATTTTAAAGGCTCTGTCTCCAAATCTAGTCACTTTCTGAGGTACTGGGGGCTAATATTTTAACATATGAATTTGGTGGTGGGCCACAATTCAGTTCCTAACCCAGGCCTCATCTTTTCTCACATGAATTTCTTCTTATACACCTAATTGTTGTTCCATTCTCCAGTTTCACTTTCCTTCAATTCTTCCCCCACAGAGTTGCCAAAATACACTTTCTAAAAAGGAAATCTGATCATGTCATGCCACTATTTTAAATCATCCAATGGCTCCCTGTTACTTTTGGAATATCGTTTTAAGTTCCGAGGACTTAACAGACTTCCTGCCACCAAGAAGTATTAATGAATGCCTCATGAATGAATGAGTGAATAAATAAATTAATGAACAGACAAACCATGGAAACTAAAGCTATCTTCCAATGTCTCATTCATAAAGTGTTAGTCATTCAGTCCTGTCTGACTCTGCGACCTCATAGGCTGTAACCTGACTGGCTCTCCTGTCCATGGAATTCAGGGAATAATACTGGAGTGAATTGCCATGTCCTTCTCCAATAATGAGATACAACAAATACAATAGTGATGGTTTGTTCATGTGAGCTTTATCTCTGTTCCACCCTCTCAGTCACATTTTCAGACTTCATCCTTGGACAGTGGCCTCTTTCCAATTTCCATCCTCCAATATGCCAAAACTTTGAGACAGTAGAATTAAGAATATAGGAAGGTGGATCAAGATCAAAAGCATTGACACACTAATCTGGTTCCACCACAAAGTGGAGTCTTAGTGAATTGAAATAAAACTTTGTTTTTTTTTTGCTTGGGCTTCTATGACAAATACTACAGACTGGGTGGCTTAGATAGCAAATTTTTTCTCACAATTCTGGTGGCTAGAAGTCTGAGATCAACATACTGGCAGGGTTGTTTCTTCTGATCCTCTCTTTGGCTTACAAGTCAAAGATGTTGGCTGTCTTTTCCTCTGTGTTCCCATGGTCCTTCCTTTGCATGTCTCTGTTCTAATCTCTGGTGAGGACACTAGCCATATTGGACTAGGGCAAGCTATATGACCTTGTTTTACCTTAATCACCATTTTAAAGGCTCTGTCTCCAAATCTAGTCACTTTCTGAGGTACTGGGGGCTAATATTTTAACATATGAATTTGGTGGTGGGCCACAATTCAGTTCCTAACCCAGGCCTCATCTTTTCTCACATGAATTTCTTCTTATACACCTAATTGTTGTTCCATTCTCCAGTTTCACTTTCCTTCAATTCTTCCCCCACAGAGTTGCCAAAATACACTTTCTAAAAAGGAAATCTGATCATGTCATGCCACTATTTTAAATCATCCAATGGCTCCCTGTTACTTTTGGAATATCGTTTTAAGTTCCGAGGACTTAACAGACTTCCTGCCACCAAGAAGTATTAATGAATGCCTCATGAATGAATGAGTGAATAAATAAATTAATGAACAGACAAACCATGGAAACTAAAGCTATCTTCCAATGTCTCATTCATAAAGTGTTAGTCATTCAGTCCTGTCTGACTCTGCGACCTCATAGGCTGTAACCTGACTGGCTCTCCTGTCCATGGAATTCAGGGAATAATACTGGAGTGAATTGCCATGTCCTTCTCCAATAATGAGATACAACAAATACAATAGTGATGGTTTGTTCATGTGAGCTTTATCTCTGTTCCACCCTCTCAGTCACATTTTCAGACTTCATCCTTGGACAGTGGCCTCTTTCCAATTTCCATCCTCCAATATGCCAAAACTTTGAGACAGTAGAATTAAGAATATAGGAAGGTGGATCAAAAAGCATTATAAGCAGTGAATTGATATTGTTTTGACATTGACACACTAATCTGGTTCCACCACAAAGTGGATCGTCTTTATGTGAATAATCAAAAGTGTCTAAACCTGAAACCTTTGTTCTCTTCTTTTATAAATATTTATCAGGCCAGGAATTCAATCAGTGGAGAAAATATAATGTAAAACTTGAGTTTGTTAACAGGAACTGATAGCTGGATTGCTAACAATTCAACCATCAATCCATTTTGTGCTTATGTGATAATTGTTGCCAGCATAAGTGATCTTGTTAATAGCTTTAATTTGTTAGTGAGCAGTTTCCAAATTCACTCATTTTTTTCATAGTATTAACCAAAACCTTTGGGAAATTTTCAATGAAGTTTGGAAAGATATTGTAATGAAAGATTTCATTACCTCTGCAAATTCATCTGATTTTCTATTCTGTGGGATAGTTCTGCAGCTGCTCAGCTTCTGTTTGAATATTTCTTGAATGCTAAAGTCTACAAGAAACTCAAACATGATTTATTTTGTAGAATTACTAGTTCTTATCAAAAACATCATTTTTCTTCATTTTCCTTTGTATATGGCAAATTTTATTTTTTAAAGATTTATCATTATCTTTTTTCCAAATGACATACAATCATTTTTATTCAATTTCATGAAGCAAATTGCTATCATTATCCTTATTGCCAGACCAAGAAACCAAGAAATTCAGAGTTCAAGTAATTCTTCCCCAAATCACACAGAATTCCAAATCCTTTTTTAATGAAAGAATTATTTATCCAGGAAGCAGTATCTCATGGGTTTTTTAATTAACAGATCCCATGATAATTAGTATAGATGATTTACATTTATAGACTAATTTCAAAGCCAATCATTAGATCAAAAATTTAGCCCCCAATTATGTTGAGCAGGTAACAACTCAGTGCTGCATGTTCCATTACATCATCATCTTAATCATCAAATACACTTAATTAGGCACCCAGCTCTGGACCTTCCATAGCATAAACCAAAATAAGCAAAAACTTTCAACCCTTCTTTTGGAAGTGTTTTAAAGCTATGAGTGAGCATCAGTATTCGTTACTGACCTCAACTACTGCCTAAGCCTATTTCTCAGCTCCCACTCCTGCTCTCTACCACATATGGCCAGAAATTGAAGTAGGAGCATGCTGTATACTATTTCAAGTACTTAAGGCATTCCCTGCCCTCATTCCAAAGATCTAATATATATATATATATGTGTGTGTGTGTATATATATATATATATATATATATATGAATCTTTTAACTAATTTCATGACTAACAACTAATATTAAAGTGTAAATGATCTTGGCAAGAGTTAGCTTTTAAGGTACAAGCTTTCAGTGACTGGAGTAAGGAAAAGTCAGTGCCACTTAGAGGCATTTTAATTGACAAGCGTTTTTTAAAAAGATGGTAGTGGCTTGACGAGAAAATCAGTAGATGTAGAGTCAAAATGTCTGGCTTCTACTCCCTATTTTTCTATGTCTTAATTTTTCTTCCACAAAATGATGGTATTGAACTAGCTAGTCTGAAAGGACTCTTTCAATCTAGCTTTCTGTATTTTGCACTTATAGTAAGAATGTATTAGATGTTCATTATAATTATGTGTATTAAAAGGAAAAATTGGGAATATCTTCAATGTTTATCACAATAGAATAGTTTATCATCAGTACACTGATGAAATCAAGTATACTGGGTATACACACACACATTCTAAGTAACCAAGTAAGTATGCAGTTTTATATTTAATAATAGGGAAACACACCATGATATACTGTTTTTTTTAAGTAACCATCAAATAATTTCCATTGGACTAAGGAGTAAAGTATTTTATATAAGGAAGGATACTCTAAAAAATCTTGTTATTTTTAGATGGTGGGATTAAGAATAATCCTTACTTCTTTCTCTATTTTTCTATAATGTTTGGTTATTTATATTATAGAACATTTTCATAACAAACAAGAAAGATATTTTCAACTTGCAGAAAATATCATTAAATGTAAGCATCAAATATTAGATCAGTTCTTGTTATACAGATTGGGCACAGCTGATCTGATTTCACCATCAACTCCGTCATCGTGTGTTGGAGGTGGATCTGCCTGACTTGTACTCACTCCCTCATCAATCCGTTTTATGCACAATGGGAAGATTTGTCTAGCCTTCAGACTAGACACTGGATCCAATCTAAGGCTAATCATCTCCATAACTTTGTGTTCTTTACCACCTCTGCTTTAACTATTTAAGTTTCCTAAGGCTGCCTAATCGGTCGATACCTATCAATTACCACTCAACTTTGAAAAACGAAAAGGGCAGATTCATGTATGAATCTTCTTTTCCCAAGCAAACTGTATAATGCCTGATACTTAAAAGCATGCCATTACGTTCTTTTCTATTGCCCAAGGTGCTTAAACAGTAATAGATGAACATACATAAAAATAGTACTAAAGGCTATAATAATTA
The DNA here is from genome assembly GCA_022376925.1 of Tragulus kanchil. Classification (NCBI taxonomy): domain Eukaryota; kingdom Metazoa; phylum Chordata; class Mammalia; order Artiodactyla; family Tragulidae; genus Tragulus; species Tragulus kanchil. Next base: position 217,224,152 of record JAIOJX010000032.1, on the reverse strand, counting down.
GCAAAGTACACGGTTACTAGTGTTTGCTTCCTAAGTTATATTACAGATTCTATCTATTCTTCTAGATTTCACAGAAGATATGGTGACTGTAAAGTGAACCTTTGTCCCACCTTACCTAGGACAATTGTGGTTTGCACTTGTCCTGGCAGAATCGTTAACAGTGTTCCTTTGCTATTGCAAAAATGTACCAACGGGGGGTGGGGGGGGGAGGGGAATGTACCAATGATGCAATAACACTATTCATCAGACATCACTAAGGGCCTTCATAGTAAATTCCAACATACAAAAAGAAATTTGCCTCTAGCAGTAAATGAAATATTTGTGACAAAAGATGACTACCGAGTACACTGTTTACATTAGATTATGTTAGATTACCTAAAGATTACATTACTAATTGCTGTTTCCTGATGGTTTATATAAATTTGTCAACTCTGCCCTCTACTGTTTCACAACAGTATTATGACATCATGAGGCTAGCATTATTTGGGCTTCATTGATTGAAGGTGATTGTGTTAGCTCTGTTTTACTTTAGAGGACGTGTCCTCAACATTGCCTGTCACTATATTACGTTTCGGGGGCTTCCCAGGTAGCGCAGTGATAAAGAATCCACCTGCCAGTGCAGGAGACACAGTTCAATCCTTGGATCAGGAAGATGCCCCGGAGTAGGAAATGGCAACCCACTCCAATGTTCTTGCCTGGTCACTATAGGGTTTTCATCGTGTGTTGGAGGTGGATCTGCCTGACTTGTACTCACTCCCTCATCAATCCGTTTTATGCACAATGGGAAGATTTGTCTAGCCTTCAGACTAGACACTGGATCCAATCTAAGGCTAATCATCTCCATAACTTTGTGTTCTTTACCACCTCTGCTTTAACTATTTAAGTTTCCTAAGGCTGCCTAATCGGTCGATACCTATCAATTACCACTCAACTTTGAAAAACGAAAAGGGCAGATTCATGTATGAATCTTCTTTTCCCAAGCAAACTGTATAATGCCTGATACTTAAAAGCATGCCATTACGTTCTTTTCTATTGCCCAAGGTGCTTAAACAGTAATAGATGAACATACATAAAAATAGTACTAAAGGCTATAATAATTAGCAAAGTACACGGTTACTAGTGTTTGCTTCCTAAGTTATATTACAGATTCTATCTATTCTTCTAGATTTCACAGAAGATATGGTGACTGTAAAGTGAACCTTTGTCCCACCTTACCTAGGACAATTGTGGTTTGCACTTGTCCTGGCAGAATCGTTAACAGTGTTCCTTTGCTATTGCAAAAATGTACCAACGGGGGGTGGGGGGGGGAGGGGAATGTACCAATGATGCAATAACACTATTCATCAGACATCACTAAGGGCCTTCATAGTAAATTCCAACATACAAAAAGAAATTTGCCTCTAGCAGTAAATGAAATATTTGTGACAAAAGATGACTACCGAGTACACTGTTTACATTAGATTATGTTAGATTACCTAAAGATTACATTACTAATTGCTGTTTCCTGATGGTTTATATAAATTTGTCAACTCTGCCCTCTACTGTTTCACAACAGTATTATGACATCATGAGGCTAGCATTATTTGGGCTTCATTGATTGAAGGTGATTGTGTTAGCTCTGTTTTACTTTAGAGGACGTGTCCTCAACATTGCCTGTCACTATATTACGTTTCGGGGGCTTCCCAGGTAGCGCAGTGATAAAGAATCCACCTGCCAGTGCAGGAGACACAGTTCAATCCTTGGATCAGGAAGATGCCCCGGAGTAGGAAATGGCAACCCACTCCAATGTTCTTGCCTGGAAAATCCCATGGACAGAGGAGCCTGGCAGGGTAAGTTCATGGAGTTGCAAAGAGTTGGATATAACTGAGCGCACACACACACATTATTAGCTTTAAAAGATCCCCACTCCTACATCCCACCCCCACCAATTAAGTCAGAAATTTGGAGGATGGGACCCAAAGTGTCAATTTTTTATGTCTCCTCAGGTGCTACTAAAATACAGTGAAAGTAGTAGTCACTTAGTCGTGTCTGAGTCTGCGACCCCATGGACCATAGCCTGCCAGGCTCCTCTTCCCATGGAATTGTCTATGGAGTGGGTCGTCACTCTCTCCTAGAGTAGGTTACCACTCCCTTCTCCAGAGGATCTTCCTGACCCAGGGATCAAACCCACGCCTCCCACATTGCAGGCAGATTTTTTACCACCTGACAGTGTAAGTTAAGAAACATAACTTAGAATGTCAGATCAAATAGTCCATTGTGGTCCTTTTAGGTTTTTGATTCTATAACACAGATGATCTCATTCTCCTAATCAGGTCTGGAGAAGCCTTGGAGATTGGAGGAAAATGATGAGTGTATTGGGATAAATCTACATCACTATTTGGAAAAAAAAAAAAAAGGGCTTAAAAAACATTCTGGAAAAAAAAAACATTCTGAAGGATTGTGTCTTTAAAAATATACATATAGTTTTTACTGATGGTGATGACATAAATGGACAGCATCTACTAGGAAATGAGTCTGTTCAGCCATCAGCTTTGATGCTACAGCTCAGCCCTTATTTTCTTCGGATTGAATTATCTGCTGAGGAAGCTCCAAAATAGCCAAGAAAGTTGGACCAGAAGATGGGAGCAAATGAGGTAGAGCCCATTGCACTGAACGACTGCTTCCTTTTCCCTGAATGTTCAGACTTGTTAATGGATTTTATTATATGGAAAGTCAGTGCTGTGAAAGCCCAGAAAGTCTGCTGGAGTAAAAGTTGCACTAATGAGAACATTAACTAAATGAAGTCACTGGAGGGAAGTGATTCCCAAAGGAATAGAGAGAAAGGAGACAGAGATAGGAAAAAAAAACAAATGCCCCGGAGTAGGAAATGGCAACCCACTCCAATGTTCTTGCCTGGAAAATCCCATGGACAGAGGAGCCTGGCAGGGTAAGTTCATGGAGTTGCAAAGAGTTGGATATAACTGAGCGCACACACACACATTATTAGCTTTAAAAGATCCCCACTCCTACATCCCACCCCCACCAATTAAGTCAGAAATTTGGAGGATGGGACCCAAAGTGTCAATTTTTTATGTCTCCTCAGGTGCTACTAAAATACAGTGAAAGTAGTAGTCACTTAGTCGTGTCTGAGTCTGCGACCCCATGGACCATAGCCTGCCAGGCTCCTCTTCCCATGGAATTGTCTATGGAGTGGGTCGTCACTCTCTCCTAGAGTAGGTTACCACTCCCTTCTCCAGAGGATCTTCCTGACCCAGGGATCAAACCCACGCCTCCCACATTGCAGGCAGATTTTTTACCACCTGACAGTGTAAGTTAAGAAACATAACTTAGAATGTCAGATCAAATAGTCCATTGTGGTCCTTTTAGGTTTTTGATTCTATAACACAGATGATCTCATTCTCCTAATCAGGTCTGGAGAAGCCTTGGAGATTGGAGGAAAATGATGAGTGTATTGGGATAAATCTACATCACTATTTGGAAAAAAAAAAAAAAGGGCTTAAAAAACATTCTGGAAAAAAAAAACATTCTGAAGGATTGTGTCTTTAAAAATATACATATAGTTTTTACTGATGGTGATGACATAAATGGACAGCATCTACTAGGAAATGAGTCTGTTCAGCCATCAGCTTTGATGCTACAGCTCAGCCCTTATTTTCTTCGGATTGAATTATCTGCTGAGGAAGCTCCAAAATAGCCAAGAAAGTTGGACCAGAAGATGGGAGCAAATGAGGTAGAGCCCATTGCACTGAACGACTGCTTCCTTTTCCCTGAATGTTCAGACTTGTTAATGGATTTTATTATATGGAAAGTCAGTGCTGTGAAAGCCCAGAAAGTCTGCTGGAGTAAAAGTTGCACTAATGAGAACATTAACTAAATGAAGTCACTGGAGGGAAGTGATTCCCAAAGGGAATAAGAGAGAAAGGAGACAGAGATAGGAAAAAAAAAATCATTAATTATCAGAATGAGAGAGATTATTTTTGTAAAAAAAAATTAGATAAGAAGCAGGTTTTTAGTAATAAGATCAATGTTTACTTTCCACTTCCTTTTTCAAAAGTTCATCAGGAAAAGCTAATGATCTAGTGTTGAGACTGACTCTGTTAGAGGAGGCTTTATTTCTCTTAAACTTTTAACCCAAACTGTGGAACCAGCCAAAATGTTGGCATGATAAAGTAGGGATGACTTGGGGATTTTGATGTTGAGCACCAGAATAAATATTTCTTGTGAAACATAAGCTTCCTAACACTGAGAGGAGAGGAAAAAGCATGTGACACAGATGGTGAGGTCCTTACGCACCATGTCTTGGATCGCATTATTCAGTACTTCAGTCCAGCCAAAGCAAGACGCTTAGCATTAGTGTGGATGAGACAGAGGTTTGGAAGAAGCATCAGGAATTGTTCTAAGTGATTCTATCTGTGCAGGTTCTATTGTCTGTGGGACAGCAGATCCTTTAGAAAAGTCTTTTGCAAGGAATGAACAGGGACAAAATAGAAACATTTCCATAGATATATTAATTCATAAAATGGTTCTTACTATTTTCTCTGTAATAGACACCTGTGAGTATCTAGATGCTATAGACCTTCTCCGCCAGAGAAAATCAAACACTTTTATACATAATTTTATGTTTTTTGCATATGGCAAAAGTTTTATTGAAGTAAAAAGGAATAGAGAAAGCTTCTAGTGAAAGGCACTGGAAGAGGGTAAGAAAATACCCCTGTGCATAATTTTACAAACAGTTCCATTCTAGTTTAAGAACCCTAGACATACAGGTGGGCAATAAGTACAGAAAAGATGCTCAGCATCACCAAACATCAGAAAAACACAAATCAAAACTATAGTGAGATATCACTCACATCTGTTAAAATGGTTATTAGCAAAAAGAGGAGAAATAACAAGTGTTGTGAAGATATGAAGAAAAGGGAAATTCATGCTCAGTTGGTGGGAATGGAAATTGGTGTAGCCACTATGAAAAATAGTAGGGAGCTTCCTCAAGAAATTAAAAACAGAACTACCATATGATCCAGTAACTCTGCTTTTTAGTACCACTGAATATTTACAAAGAAAATGAAAACACTAACTCAAAAAGACATTTGTACTCCATGCACAATAGACAAGATATGGAGTCAATGTAGTAGTGTCCAGCAATGGGTGAATGGATAAAGAAATGTGTATTTCACAATAGAAACAAAAAAATATTTTGGAGATTATAGCAGCAGGATTTAAAATTTTCTCTTAAACTTTTAACCCAAACTGTGGAACCAGCCAAAATGTTGGCATGATAAAGTAGGGATGACTTGGGGATTTTGATGTTGAGCACCAGAATAAATATTTCTTGTGAAACATAAGCTTCCTAACACTGAGAGGAGAGGAAAAAGCATGTGACACAGATGGTGAGGTCCTTACGCACCATGTCTTGGATCGCATTATTCAGTACTTCAGTCCAGCCAAAGCAAGACGCTTAGCATTAGTGTGGATGAGACAGAGGTTTGGAAGAAGCATCAGGAATTGTTCTAAGTGATTCTATCTGTGCAGGTTCTATTGTCTGTGGGACAGCAGATCCTTTAGAAAAGTCTTTTGCAAGGAATGAACAGGGACAAAATAGAAACATTTCCATAGATATATTAATTCATAAAAATGGTTCTTACTATTTTCTCTGTAATAGACACCTGTGAGTATCTAGATGCTATAGACCTTCTCCGCCAGAGAAAATCAAACACTTTTATACATAATTTTATGTTTTTTGCATATGGCAAAAGTTTTATTGAAGTAAAAAGGAATAGAGAAAGCTTCTAGTGAAAGGCACTGGAAGAGGGTAAGAAAATACCCCTGTGCATAATTTTACAAACAGTTCCATTCTAGTTTAAGAACCCTAGACATACAGGTGGGCAATAAGTACAGAAAAGATGCTCAGCATCACCAAACATCAGAAAAACACAAATCAAAACTATAGTGAGATATCACTCACATCTGTTAAAATGGTTATTAGCAAAAAGAGGAGAAATAACAAGTGTTGTGAAGATATGAAGAAAAGGGAAATTCATGCTCAGTTGGTGGGAATGGAAATTGGTGTAGCCACTATGAAAAATAGTAGGGAGCTTCCTCAAGAAATTAAAAACAGAACTACCATATGATCCAGTAACTCTGCTTTTTAGTACCACTGAATATTTACAAAGAAAATGAAAACACTAACTCAAAAAGACATTTGTACTCCATGCACAATAGACAAGATATGGAGTCAATGTAGTAGTGTCCAGCAATGGGTGAATGGATAAAGAAATGTGTGTATTTATATACACACATAGAATATCTTTCAGCCATAAAAAAATAATGAAATTTTGCCATTTTGTGATGATATAGACAGACCTTGAGGGTATTATGCTAAGTGAAGTATGTCCTACAAAGAAGGTAAATACCGTATGACCTCATTTGTGAAATCAAAACAAACCAAGAAACAGAAAAAAACAAATTCATAGATACAGAGAACAGATCAGTTGCTAGAGATGAAGGTGGGGACAGACAGAATGAGCAAAGTAGTTCAAAAGGTACAAACTTCCAGTTAAAAAATAAGTAAGTCATGGGGTCACAATGTTCACCATGGTGACTTTAGTTAATAATACTGTTTTGTGCTTTTGAAAGTTGCTAAGGGAGTAGATCATCAAAGTTCTCATCACAAGAGAAAAACTTTTATAACTATTATGGTGATGGACGTTAACTAGGCTCATTACTGTGATCATTTCACAATGTATGCAAATATATATCAATATATATAATATTTGTATATATGTACATGTGGTATGTAAATATAAAATCATTATGCTATACACCTGAAATTGATGTGTCAATTATACCTCAATTTTGTTTTCTTGGGGTTTTTTGGCCACGCAGTATCCTGGATCTTAATTCCATGACCAGGGATTGAACCCATGTTCCCTGCAATGGAAGTATGGGACCCTAGCCATTGGACTGCTAGGGAAATTTCATATACCTCAATTTTAAAAAGGAACACTTGATTTATAAAATAACTCTCTGTGAAGTTATCATTAAAATTATTATTATAAAACATTTATTGAGAGCCATATACATAAATCCTTAAGTAGAACACAGGCATACACAGTAGGTTAAAGAATAAAAGGTTCCTGTCTTCTAGCTATTTATAATTTAACCTATAATGCCATGATGGCCATGTAAAGGACATGCAGTTGCTACATGAAAAATAAAAACTTTTGCATCTTCATAGGATCAAATATTGAGAGGTGGTGGGCCAAGGCAAAGTTAAAGGTTCCACAATCTCTTTTCAATATAGTCAGAAAATTTTTAAAAATATATTGAATGCCCATAGTGCAAGACATAGTACTAGACCTTGGAGGAGATCAAAGATAAGGACATAATGATTTTTGTCCTCAACTGCATTCACTCCTGTAGGGTGGAGAGAAGATAACCACACAAATGACTAATGTAATGTGGACTTCGGTGAATGCCTTGTACAACTTGTAAACAAAACATTCTGGAGAAGGGTTTTATCTGAACTCTTACTATCTGTAAGATCACATTTAACAGGATATGGAAAATGATCCCCACCCCTTACCTTCTCCCTTCCTTTCTGTGGTAAGCCCCTATTGTTTTTCATGGAGAAATTTCACATGGCCACTCCAGATAGAAAGACCAACAGACTCCCTCTTTCTCATGGCTATAAATCAGTTTGAATATAAGGAAATGGTGGGGATTAAGACAGAAAAGGTAAGTCAAAGCCCCACTGTGGCTGGCTTTAAAAGTCACGGTGAGGAGCCTGTACCTGATTCAGTTGACAGTAGGAATTTGTTGAAGGCTTTTAAGCAAGGCACAGATAGGATCAGAACTGTGCTTTAGGAAATTAATCTGCCAGCAGTGCTCAGGGAAGCCAGAGTGGGAGACAGGAGATAGGCTATTATGGCAGCCAAAGTGAGAAATACTGGGGTCCTGAACTAGGACGGTGGCCAAGGAAGCGGGAAGCAGAACAAATGTCAAGCTGTGAAATTTGTAGGCCACTGAAGGTTTTTAACCAAGGGGATTTAGAAAACCCTCAAGAGAAAACACCTACCTCCGTGTTATTTTACAGAAGTCCTCTCCTAACTTAAATGTCTGCCCCAACTAACATACATATAGTTTCTGCCTAAATGGAAAGGGACCCTGGTTACATGGAAGAGATTAGGCTCACTTTCATCACCTGTTGATGACTAACTGTTGAATTCTTATCAGTTCTTTGCCTATCTGTATTATCTTCCTTGCTTGCTTAGAATTCAAAAGAAGGAAGGTACAATAAGCAGTTTTAAAAGTCAGAATTTATTCTAAGCAAAGTACTGTCTACAGTCTAACACAGAACATAAATTCCTTATCATATTCTTTTAAAAAGATCCTTCCTTAATCTTGGCTAATCCTTGAACTTTCATCATATTTTTTCTTCCTTTTTATGGTGAAATTTCTCAAAAGATCATTTACCATGCCCCTTAAATCCTCATCTCTCATCCTTTAACCCTTATAATATACATCCCACTTTCACAATTACAATGATCATGCCATTCTCACCACCCAAAACTATGCACTTAGTCCTCCTTGACCAGCATTTGGTTCTGTCAATCAATCTCTCCCGCTTGAAACTTTCTTTTCCATTATTCCTCATGACTACACACCATTCTATTTCCTTCCACCTCAGGGATCTCACCTCTGCAATTCTGGCAAGTTGTATTCCTTCCTACTCTACAAAATATAATTGCAACTCAAGTGATAGTTTTGGTTGCCTACTGTTTTTAATATTAAAGGAGAAAACGTTTCCATCCCATTAGTCAACATGCTACAGAATTTCTAAATCTACATCTTTATCTCTCACTACCTATCTCAGCTCCAGTTCCTGTTGGACACTTCCAAAGAATGTCTCAGACTCATGTCTGGAGGAGAGCTCCTCTATGTCCCCTAAAAGCTAACTTCTCTCAACTCTACCACATTTATCAATGATCCTATCATTTTCTCAGTACCCAGGATCTAAATTTTACCATCCCTGATTGTTGCCTCTCTTGCATCATTAACCCAGTTACCAACACACTATCAATCCTGTCTTTGCGAACTCTCTCACATCTGTCTCCTCATATTCCTTTCTACTGCAATTACTGTAGACCCTTCACACTTCTCTCTTGGGTATTTCCAACACTTTTTTTTTTTTTTGGTGACACATGGGCTCTTCATTGCAACACACAGGCGTTCTTTAGTTGTGGTATGTGGGCTTCTCTTGCTGGCTTTCATTGCCTGAGGCATGTGGGATCCTCCCAGACCAGAGATCAAATCCCTATCCTCAGCATTGGAGGGCTGATTCTTCAACCACTGGATCACCAGGGAAGCCTCTCCAACACTTTCGAAACAAGTTCTTTCTTCTTTCAATACACTGAACACTTTAGCTGTGAATATTAATCTTCTAAAATTGTTTTGTTGAAGGTATCATTTCCTGCTCAAAACCCTTCAGTTAAATTCCAACCCACCACAGATTAAAAATTTAAATTTCTTACACTGGCATTTAATATCCTCCACTCTGTGTTCTCTGCTTGCTTCTATTCTTACCTCACACAAATCCTCTACCCAAATTCTCTTCTCCAGTTACAGTGATCTTCCAATTGTTCTCCAAATAAGACACATCCTTAGAGTCAACCCTTGCATAGTCCAGAGTGTACCATACAGAGAGACGTAATGTGAACAGTGTCCCCTGCAGCCAGGCCATGGCTGTCTTTAGTCTCACCTCCACGGTGGTAAATTTGCTCTTGAAAGTCTCTTATGGAACACTCTCCCTGGACTCTTGCCTCTGCCCTGACTCTTCCTTCAAGACCCAGCTCAAGTTCTGCCAGCTCCATGAACTGCCCCCAACTGCCTTAGCCACAGATAAGGACTCCCTTCCCTTAATTCCTAGACCACCCATCTATGCACAGTGTGACCATGTAATTTACCATCTAACTGTGATGTATGAGAGTTACAGAGAGCACAATTACTCTGGAACAATAGCCATAAGCTGGGACAAACTGAGGCATGTGATCAGCTACTTATATATTCTTCCTTTGGCATATGGGATTATGTGTTGTCTGGCAGGTTTTGTTTGTTAAAATGAATGTATGCATTTAAGCGTACATGTTTTATCTCCTCAAGACAGTAAATCCTCAGAGATGCAATACAAATCATGTATTCTCCTCCTTTGTTCACCTGCTGCCTGGCCAGTGTCTTGCACATAATATACTCTAAAAATTGTCTGTTTATCATGATGGTGTTTTCACTGTTACTTAGCAGTGAAACTTGGGTAGGAGTAAACTTACAAAAGAGGTAAATTCACCCAACTATCATTCTGGCAAGGAGACAAAATTCTCTTTGTCCCTAGGAAGAGATATTAACATCAAAAAATGTCCTCAAGATTTTGGTGAGGGTTGGGTCATGGCCTTGGCACATGATTCTGCCTTGTTGCCTTGTTACTTAGGAATGTCCTTGCTCTGTACCTTTCAGCATCCCCTTTCCATTGCTTTGTCATGACACTGCACAGAAGAAAGCTGACAGTCTCAACCAGAGGTCTTATGTAACTCACATCAAAATAAAATCACATCTAAGAAAATGCTGCTGTGTCTAACTAACCTGAAACCAAATAGCTGGAAGTTTTGACTTGCTTGACTTGTTTTTCTTAATTAACATCTGCCTCCTGTTTAGCATCATCCCTGCTAAACTAGCAATAATCAAAAGAGGAAAAGGAAGAAGGCCTAAGAACAGAAAAAGGCAGCAGGCAGTCATGATAGCTTAGGTTCCAAAAATAAACTAGAATACAAACTGAAAAATGAAAGACATGTGAGAAAGAAATAATTAGGACAGAACCATCTCTCAGGAGTAAACATGTGATGGAGAGTTATGTTACCAAAGCTCATCAAGTCAAAAATCATATGGAGGCACTCCCCTGGTAAGACTCCACCCTCTCAATGCAGAGGGCCCTGGTTCAATCCCTGGCCAGGGAACTAGATTCTACATGCTGCCAAGTAAGACCCAGTGCAGTCAAATAAATAATTATTTTTTATATCACATGAAGGTGCACGTAAAGGTGTTGGGGGATATTGAAAAGCTTCTGAAAGGGTAAACCATTTCATTCAAACTGCTGATAGTTTCGATCTTACTAAAATGTCTCCTGCCAAGTAGGTGACTTGCATCAGGCAGCAATCATCTGCTTTTATATGGGATTAAGGCAAGGACGTTTATCCTGGATTACTTTTCTAAAGTTCGGTTCTCAGAGATTTCATCTGTAAACCTTTGTTCTAACATTTACCCTTCTATCAAGTAGCAGTCTCTCAGCCCTTCCTGCCATTAGCGGTCTTAAAAACATAATAATCTACGTAGCGAGTTTCTAAGAAACTCCAGAGTTCTCCAGAGTTTAAGGAAGAGCTCCTTGGAGATGACTCCCAAACATTCCCAGAGATGCCCCTCTTCCTTCTACTCAGGATATTTTTATACCTAGACCTCTCCAGACTACCGACTATATAACCTCTTAGAGTTCCCAAAGCTTTCATTCCATTATCTCAAAGCCACCATTTGTTTCAGAAAATTTAAGCCAGAACAGGCAACTAATGGCAGATGTGCCTCTGAGATGTATTTCCTATCCTCTTTGTCCAATCATTCAGTTTCCTTTGTCCTTTCTCTCTCATTCCCTTCTTTCTGGTTGAGATTTTATTTTGTTCTATTCCCCACTTCCTCTTTGCTCAGATATATTTAGGGTCTTTGATAGTTGGCAGGGCCAAATATTGTTGATTTAAGCATTGATCTTCTTAGAGGCAGAGTTCTACATTAGACAACTTCTTGACAGTCCTTTTTCCTCTGGGGTTCTCTGGGGCCACAGTTAATTACAATGTCTTGATTGCCATACACTTGTTCTTATAACTTCATTAGATTCTCTAGACTCCCTTTCATCAGAATAGCTAACATGTATTGAATACCTAATACGTATATTAGACATTATGCTCAGTAGATTATCTCCTTTAATTCTTTAAACAACTTGATGAGGTAAATGTATTCCCAGTCTGCAAATGAGGAAAAAGGAACAGAGAAGTTAAGTACCTTCCCAAGTGTGTCACAGCTAATAAGGGCCAGAGCCAGGATGTGAATCCATATCTGTATGTAACCACACAACGACTTGGGTGGAAAATGTGATGCTGATATTTATACCAGGAAGAACGTTGAACAGTTTAAATTCACTACATGTTAACTTCCACCAGGGCTATATTATGCATAATTATTAATATTACTGGGTTACATGTCTCCTGCCAAGTAGGTGACTTGCATCAGGCAGCAATCATCTGCTTTTATATGGGATTAAGGCAAGGACGTTTATCCTGGATTACTTTTCTAAAGTTCGGTTCTCAGAGATTTCATCTGTAAACCTTTGTTCTAACATTTACCCTTCTATCAAGTAGCAGTCTCTCAGCCCTTCCTGCCATTAGCGGTCTTAAAAACATAATAATCTACGTAGCGAGTTTCTAAGAAACTCCAGAGTTCTCCAGAGTTTAAGGAAGAGCTCCTTGGAGATGACTCCCAAACATTCCCAGAGATGCCCCTCTTCCTTCTACTCAGGATATTTTTATACCTAGACCTCTCCAGACTACCGACTATATAACCTCTTAGAGTTCCCAAAGCTTTCATTCCATTATCTCAAAGCCACCATTTGTTTCAGAAAATTTAAGCCAGAACAGGCAACTAATGGCAGATGTGCCTCTGAGATGTATTTCCTATCCTCTTTGTCCAATCATTCAGTTTCCTTTTCCCTTTCTCTCTCATTCCCTTCTTTCTGGTTGAGATTTTATTTTGTTCTATTCCCCACTTCCTCTTTGCTCAGATATATTTAGGGTCTTTGATAGTTGGCAGGGCCAAATATTGTTGATTTAAGCATTGATCTTCTTAGAGGCAGAGTTCTACATTAGACAACTTCTTGACAGTCCTTTTTCCTCTGGGGTTCTCTGGGGCCACAGTTAATTACAATGTCTTGATTGCCATACACTTGTTCTTATAACTTCATTAGATTCTCTAGACTCCCTTTCATCAGAATAGCTAACATGTATTGAATACCTAATACGTATATTAGACATTATGCTCAGTAGATTATCTCCTTTAATTCTTTAAACAACTTGATGAGGTAAATGTATTCCCAGTCTGCAAATGAGGAAAAAGGAACAGAGAAGTTAAGTACCTTCCCAAGTGTGTCACAGCTAATAAGGGCCAGAGCCAGGATGTGAATCCATATCTGTATGTAACCACACAACGACTTGGGTGGAAAATGTGATGCTGATATTTATACCAGGAAGAACGTTGAACAGTTTAAAAATTCACTACATGTTAACTTCCACCAGGGCTATATTATGCATAATTATTAAATTAGTCTCCCCTGACATTAGGGTCAAAACTTTATCCTTCACTTGGTTGCTACATGCTTTATACACCAGCCTTGCAAACTTGTTTCTCCATGCTTCTGTATCTTTGCACATGTTGCTCCCCCTGTCTAGAGAACATCCTGCCCAATAACCCCTAATGTCCACCAATTATTTCTCTTTTTTGAACATTTTATTTTACATTGGGATATAGCTGATTAACAATGCTGTGATAGGGCTTACCTGGTGGCTCAGTAGTAAACAGTTCGCCTGCCAATGCAGGAGACACAGGTTTGATCCCTGACCTGGGAAGATCCCACATGCTGCAGAGCAATTAAGCCCAGGAGCCACAACTATTGAGCCTGTGCTCTAGAGCCTCGGAGCCACAACTACTGGGCCCACGGCCACAACTACTGAAGCCGTGTGCCCTAGAGCCTGAGTCCCACAACAAAAGAAGTCACCACAACAAGAAGCCTGCTCACCTTGCAGCTGGAGAGTAGCCCCCACTCCCTGCAACTAGAAAAGAGCCTGCAGCAGCAGTGAAAACCCAGAAGAGTCAAACATAAATAAATAAATAAACGTAAAAAAAAAAAGTGATAGTTTCAAGTGACCAGCAAAGGGACTCAGCTATACATGTACATGTATCCATTCTCCCAGGTGGTGCTAGTGGTAAAGAATCCACCTGCCATTGCAGGAGACACAGGAGATGCCAGTTCAATCCCTGGATCCGGAAGATCCCTTGGAGGAGGAAAATGGCACCCCACTCCAGTATTCTTGCCTGGAAAATTCCATAGGCAGAGGAGCCTGATGGGCTACTGTCCATGGGGCTGCAAAGATTCACACACGACTGAGCACAACAGCAGCAACAAATTCTCCCCCAGGCTCCACCAATTCTTAAAGTTTGATGAAATATCAACTCTTCTGGACAATCTTTGCTGACACTGTGTCCCTTCTCTCTCTCACCTCTCTCAGTCTGACATGCTTGCCTTTTCTCTGGGCCCCAATAACACCTCTAAGAGAAATTATTACACTATACTGTGATAATTGGGTTTTATTTTCCCCAAGATTGCAAGCTGCTTGAAGGCAGATATGGAAATAGGTACTCTAAACATTATATAAATTGAATCAAATTGATTTTCTGAGCTTTAATGCTATAATATTCCAGGTATATTTGCATTTTGAATACCATTTAAAATTGTGTGATGGAAGGTTCTTTGATGTCAGCATCTTAAGTATTAACTGAATTGGTGAGAAAGAACCAAAGTTCAATGTCATCTACTCCCTTCAATCTAAATCAATGAATGATTATGGGTCTAATTACTTATGAAAGAAAAAGCAGTGTAAGAATCAATTTAAGTCAGAAATACATTGTTAAATTTTCAGGAATGAGGTGACAAACTGAACTCTTAAGTTTACAGATCATTTCTTAGAGAGCAGCAACGAGGTGTTAAATTGAATGATATTGGGGCACTTTGTTCTCCTTGTTGAGTCATCTGTTCCTTAGTCAGAATCTTCCATTTGGTGAGCACAACATGACAATATGACTTAGCAATAAATTATGGTGAGTAAAAGAAGAGGATATTGAATTTAATTTTTTAAAATCAAAACTCCTTTTCCTAAAAAAGTCTGTTTACCTTCTCACTTTTTGAACTCATTGAAAACTTTGAAATCATTGACCTGGAGTGAACACAGTGAAGTCTAGATGAGACAGGTGGAATGGTGGTGGCTTATTGCCCATGGAATTTGGGGTAAGATGGTAGGTTGGATGAAACTGTATGTTTAGATTTTACAACCAATCAAAACACATTACCGAGCACCCATATGTGTTGCGTACGATGCTAAAAACTGGGAAACAGGCGTCATTTTCAAGAAGTTGAGTCAAGTGATGACTGTGCCTTCTATAAGAGAATGAATTAAATGTGATTATACACAGTCTTCTTGGAAGAGGTGATGTTTGAATCACATCTGAGAGACTGAACATAGCTTCAACGAGCAGAAAAAGGGCCATTCTGGGCAGAGGGAACAAAACATGAAAAAGCTTGAAAGATGATTTGGAAGAAGTTGGTGTGGTAGGGCGATGAGAAGTTTGGGGAGACTACAAATAGGAAGCATGTGATGACAAAGAAAGGACAGCAAGGAAACGACAGAGGTGGGGCATGGCAGGACACACAGCGAGGAAAGTAGACTGGGACCAAATTTTTTAAAAAGGTCTTGAATATTGAAATAAGAAACTCGGTCTTTATTGTGAAGGCAGTAGGGAATCATGGAGCTTTTTACGTAACCCAGTGAAATTGATTCTGTTACATTCTTGGCACTGGTCTTACATAGTTGTTTAATAATATGCCTTAGTTCTCTCAGACCTTGGTATCCACTTCCTCATTAGGTCTCAAGGACGAATTTTTCAAGAGCAAAAATACACAAGGAACCAGCAACAGGGCTGGACATTGTTGATTAGGTATAGGTATGAACCCAAAGTAGCACTTACACAGAAGGCTCCTGCCTCTTTGTGTGTGTGTACCTGTGTTAGCTGTTCAGTCGTGTCTGACTCTTTGCGAGCCCATGGACACAGCCCACCAGGTTCCTCTGTCCATGGAACTCTCCAGGCAAGAATACTGGAGGCAGTAGCCATTCCCTTCTCCAGGGGCGCCTATCTGACCCAGGGATCGGACCTTGGTTTCCTGCATTTCAGGCAGATTCTGTACCATCTGAGCCACCAGGGAAGCTCCTGCCTCTTTGTACCTTTAGGTAACTTTCTAACACAGCTTCCTGGAGGAGACTTTTTGCTCTCTCTACATCTCCTATGGTTTTCCTCCCCAGAACAATTCTTTCCCCACAGTGTCCTCTTCAAAACAACAGGGTCACTCATCTTTTCATGTATATACAAACCACCCTCTACAAATTAAACTACACAGTCTCGTATTACCTGATTCAGCTAAACATAGATTCACACATTGAGCAGGCTGTTAGCCATTACCAATCCCCTTTTCCTAATTTAATATCCTCTCTTCTACCACCTTCTGCATATGGCCAGAGTTCTCTTTCTTAGGACCCTTGAGTCATAAATATTTACTCTTAGATCTAGAACATTTGTGTATCATTTTATAAAGCAACCCTGTATGGTAGTTATATTCATTATTGTCATTATTTTACAGATAAGAACACTGAAGCCCAGCCAATAAGAGACTTGGCCCTACTGTTATTAAGATACGATTTGGAAGAAGTTGGTGTGGTAGGGCGATGAGAAGTTTGGGGAGACTACAAATAGGAAGCATGTGATGACAAAGAAAGGACAGCAAGGAAACGACAGAGGTGGGGCATGGCAGGACACACAGCGAGGAAAGTAGACTGGGACCAAATTTTTTAAAAAGGTCTTGAATATTGAAATAAGAAACTCGGTCTTTATTGTGAAGGCAGTAGGGAATCATGGAGCTTTTTACGTAACCCAGTGAAATTGATTCTGTTACATTCTTGGCACTGGTCTTACATAGTTGTTTAATAATATGCCTTAGTTCTCTCAGACCTTGGTATCCACTTCCTCATTAGGTCTCAAGGACGAATTTTTCAAGAGCAAAAATACACAAGGAACCAGCAACAGGGCTGGACATTGTTGATTAGGTATAGGTATGAACCCAAAGTAGCACTTACACAGAAGGCTCCTGCCTCTTTGTGTGTGTGTACCTGTGTTAGCTGTTCAGTCGTGTCTGACTCTTTGCGAGCCCATGGACACAGCCCACCAGGTTCCTCTGTCCATGGAACTCTCCAGGCAAGAATACTGGAGGCAGTAGCCATTCCCTTCTCCAGGGGCGCCTATCTGACCCAGGGATCGGACCTTGGTTTCCTGCATTTCAGGCAGATTCTGTACCATCTGAGCCACCAGGGAAGCTCCTGCCTCTTTGTACCTTTAGGTAACTTTCTAACACAGCTTCCTGGAGGAGACTTTTTGCTCTCTCTACATCTCCTATGGTTTTCCTCCCCAGAACAATTCTTTCCCCACAGTGTCCTCTTCAAAACAACAGGGTCACTCATCTTTTCATGTATATACAAACCACCCTCTACAAATTAAACTACACAGTCTCGTATTACCTGATTCAGCTAAACATAGATTCACACATTGAGCAGGCTGTTAGCCATTACCAATCCCCTTTTCCTAATTTAATATCCTCTCTTCTACCACCTTCTGCATATGGCCAGAGTTCTCTTTCTTAGGACCCTTGAGTCATAAATATTTACTCTTAGATCTAGAACATTTGTGTATCATTTTATAAAGCAACCCTGTATGGTAGTTATATTCATTATTGTCATTATTTTACAGATAAGAACACTGAAGCCCAGCCAATAAGAGACTTGGCCCTACTGTTATTAAGATACAATTAGGGGTTTCCCTGGTGGTCCAGTGGGTAAGGACACTGCCTTGCAATGCAAGGGGCGCCGGTTCGATCCCTGGCCTGGGAAGATCCCACGTGCTGTGGAGCGGCTGGACTGATGTGTCCAATTACCGAGCCGGAGCTCTGGAGCGCATGCGCCCAGAGCCGGTGCTCGGCGACAACAGAAGCCACCGCGATGGGAGGCCCACACAGGCCAAAGAACAAAGATGGATGAGAATGGATAAATGAAAGACCAGTAGAAGTGGCCTGTCCGCCCCCCCCTCCCCAACCCGCTCCCCCTCCCCCCCAAAAAAGATACAATTAGGATTGGAATCTAAACTTTTAACTTTCTATCACCAAGTTATTTCCCAAGTATATCAGGTAGCATGTATGTACTCCTTCTCCACTGCAAAGCAAAACCACCCTTTTCAGGGAATTCTCTGGCAGTCTAGCAGTTAAGCCTCGGGCTTTCACTGTTGTGGACTTGCGTTCGATTTCTGGTAGGGGAACTAAGATCCCACAAGCCTGTAGTGCAGCCAAAAAAAAAAAATCTACCCAAGCTTCTTGATTCCTATGGGTTTTGTATCTGAATTTCCTTGAAGCAAACCCTCCCTCTGCTGGCCATTCTCCAGGTCAAAACAGGAGTTTCTTGGCTTCCCTTTCCTCTCTACCTTGGCTTTTCTTAAAATTCCAAACTCATTGGTATCTCAGAGCTGATACAGGTAGCAGAGAACAAAAGTCTGCTCTGAGGCTTACTATATCCTTGGGGCACACATTAGAAATAGATTAAAATGAAATAAAAACATATCTAAAACCCAGTTACATACATTTTGATTATTAAGTCCATCCCAATCCATGTAAGATTTGAGGGATAATATTTTCCTTAAGGCTGCTATATCAGAGATTCTGATTAAATCATGAAAATTGCATATGGAAATAATCATCTGTGCATGAAAAGAGGGCTGAAGAAAATGAAGTAAAAAGAAACAGTAGCTATTTCCTTGCTTTTTAATACCTTGTGTTTAAAAGCTCAGGTTTGTAGCCTGAATAGCTATGGGAATATGAATAGCTATGAGAATAGCTTCCATAAAAGGAAGAAAGTCCAACTTGGCTACTGAGATTTTTTTGGAAAAGGCCAGCCCTGAACTTTCAGAAGCTCTGTTGTACCTGCCTTCAGCCAGGTTCACCTGGGCTTACAAGGTTAACTCAAGATTGCTGCTGATTCATTCATCCTAGGCGGGTAAAGTCAGGTAAAGACCCGACTCCTATTTCATGGCTTCCCTCAGAGACAATGGAAAGAATGACACATATCTTCACCCAGCAAACAAGCTTCAGCTTGAAGAGGAGCTTCCCTCCACCTGTGAAATTAAGGTTCTGGGGTGCTTCCTTACACCTTTCAACAAAGGATGAAGAGGATAGGCATGCTCAGCACTGCATTCTTGCAGCCTTTGGGCTTCAGGCATCATAAAAAGTCAAAGAAAAAAGTTACTAGTAGTGTGTTAAAAAGAGATTCAAATTGAGCTCCTAAGGGAAAACTTTAATCTTGCCCTGGGAATGTGGTTTAACATATGAAGTTGAACCATATTAACATTTAGTTTCCTAAATGAATTCCTTTTACCAATAGATAATAGCATGCATAAACTGTAACACATGGGTATGTATGATATACATTATTGACATCATGTATTTATTAAAGATTCCCATGGGTATTGTCCCAGTGAAGATGCTATTACACGGTAACCCTTAAATGGTTACTGCAAACTTTATTTTATATAATTAATATAAAAGAAAACAGATTTTGTTTCAACTTTTTTTTGCCCTACCCTCTGTTTCAAGTTTTTTTGGCTAATTTTACACCACTACTTGGTCATTCCTTTCAGGTGCTCATCTGCTTCAGTTTTGCAGTCTCTATATTCTTTTCTTCCACCCGTCAGCCTTAGAGACTTTCATAATTCCTATTACCATAATCACACTTCATTTTCTGGTCCTGCTCACCTCCTTCCACCAGTCTCAATTGCTGCCTGTCTCCCCTGGACATCGGAGAACTTCACTGGGTGTGAGGCAGGCAGTAGGTGGGCCTCAGGCCTCAGCCTGAGTTTGTCCCCTGCAGACAGATACTCCCAGATGAAGATGAGGAGGAGCTAAACTCTGCCCAGAAAGAGACCACTTCTCACTCTTGAGGTCAAGAAGACCATTCTGTTGCAGGCAGGAAGCCAACTCTGACCCCAAAATGGAACAGTGTCTTTGACCTGCTTTTGTTATTATAATCATACAGAATGGTTTGCCTCAGAGATTGCTGCCTCTCTGGCTGACTGTTAAACTAAAGTGTTTTTGTTCAGAACCCTGTCCACCTGTGGATGGCAGGAAGGGAGAAATTAGCAGGTCCACTGCCTGAGGCTTGACACTTTAGGAGATGTTTGCAAGATTAATGACCTTTTTTTTTTTTTCAGATTAATGACCTTTTTACTTTGCTTCCTCACTGCCCCCATCTCTGATCTATAAAAGAACCTGGCATCCAGACCCTGATAATGAAAGGGTTTTACCTCGATTTGAGACTTAAGCCCAGGGCCCAGACCTGATGGAACCCCACTTGGGACTTGAACCCACGTGGCTGGAGCTTGAATTCCAGTCAAAACCCTGTTTGGGACTTGAACCCACGTGACTGGGGCTTGAACCTAGCCAAAACCCGGTTTGGGTCTCAAACCCACATGGCTAGGGCTTAACCACAGCCAAAACCCTGCTTGGGATGTGAACCCACATAGTCAGGACTCAATCCCGGCCAAAACCCTGTCTGGGACTCGAACCCACGTGGCCGGGACTTAATCCAGCACTCACCCAATGTCTGGACCCACTGAGGCTCAGGTTCTTCGTGCCTCCACGCAGAATGAATTCAGCGAGAAGCAGAGTGATAGGCAAGAAGAGGATTCATTAGGATAGGGTACTCATAAGAGGTGCAAGCAGCCAAGCAGGAAAGCTCTGCTCTGCTCTCCCTTCAATTGAGAGGGCAGCCATATATATAGGATGGTAGAAGACCGCCCCTCAAGTAGATGCAGATGCAGGACCACGCATCATTGGTTGCTTCTTCGCCAGCTCCTCCTTCATCGGCTGTTTATACCCAGTTGAGCCTGCTTTACTGAACAAGGAGCAGCTCTCCTGAGTTATCATCAACTCACTGGCCTCCCAACCTTTCTCAGGTGTCCCCCTTCTACCTACCATCCCCTACTAGGACTCTACAACCACCTACCTATTCTACTCCCAGATGAAGATGAGGAGGAGCTAAACTCTGCCCAGAAAGAGACCACTTCTCACTCTTGAGGTCAAGAAGACCATTCTGTTGCAGGCAGGAAGCCAACTCTGACCCCAAAATGGAACAGTGTCTTTGACCTGCTTTTGTTATTATAATCATACAGAATGGTTTGCCTCAGAGATTGCTGCCTCTCTGGCTGACTGTTAAACTAAAGTGTTTTTGTTCAGAACCCTGTCCACCTGTGGATGGCAGGAAGGGAGAAATTAGCAGGTCCACTGCCTGAGGCTTGACACTTTAGGAGATGTTTGCAAGATTAATGACCTTTTTTTTTTTTTCAGATTAATGACCTTTTTACTTTGCTTCCTCACTGCCCCCATCTCTGATCTATAAAAGAACCTGGCATCCAGACCCTGATAATGAAAGGGTTTTACCTCGATTTGAGACTTAAGCCCAGGGCCCAGACCTGATGGAACCCCACTTGGGACTTGAACCCACGTGGCTGGAGCTTGAATTCCAGTCAAAACCCTGTTTGGGACTTGAACCCACGTGACTGGGGCTTGAACCTAGCCAAAACCCGGTTTGGGTCTCAAACCCACATGGCTAGGGCTTAACCACAGCCAAAACCCTGCTTGGGATGTGAACCCACATAGTCAGGACTCAATCCCGGCCAAAACCCTGTCTGGGACTCGAACCCACGTGGCCGGGACTTAATCCAGCACTCACCCAATGTCTGGACCCACTGAGGCTCAGGTTCTTCGTGCCTCCACGCAGAATGAATTCAGCGAGAAGCAGAGTGATAGGCAAGAAGAGGATTCATTAGGATAGGGTACTCATAAGAGGTGCAAGCAGCCAAGCAGGAAAGCTCTGCTCTGCTCTCCCTTCAATTGAGAGGGCAGCCATATATATAGGATGGTAGAAGACCGCCCCCCTCAAGTAGATGCAGATGCAGGACCACGCATCATTGGTTGCTTCTTCGCCAGCTCCTCCTTCATCGGCTGTTTATACCCAGTTGAGCCTGCTTTACTGAACAAGGAGCAGCTCTCCTGAGTTATCATCAACTCACTGGCCTCCCAACCTTTCTCAGGTGTCTCCCTTCTACCTACCATCCCCTGCTAGGACTCTACAACCACCTACCTATTCTACTCTGTCCCTATCAATATGATAGCTATTTTGAGGAGTTATCCTGCCTTCTTCTTGATCAGCTTCTTCCCGAATAAAGTCATTTTCCTTGTCTCTAATACCTCATTTCTCAGAGTCATTGATCTGCTGTGTGGCGAGCAGAGTGAGCTTGGACTCAATAGCATACCTGTGCAGAAAGGCACCTTGGAGATCAAAAAGGGAGTGATGTCAACCTATCCGTGTGCCTCTTTGCTAGAATCCATCTGAGATAAACCATGTATGAATGCAGAATCAGGCAAAACAAGATGATTGGCCAAAGGGAACCTAGAAGAAATGCCCCATATAAGTGAATGCAAACTACTATGAGGGCGCGACTCTCTCTGAACTCGAGTGTGTGCATCCATATGGACTCTTCTTCCTCCTAATAAACACTTCACTTCTTTCACTACTTTCCATTTCTTTGTGGAAGTTCATTTTCTCTAAAGCTGTTGAGGCCAGGGCCTTGTTACTGGCCACTGGTCTGATGGCTAGGATTCCGCACTCTTGTTGCCGTAGCCTGACTTCAGTATCCGGCCAAGGAACCGAAATCCTGCTTCAGGCGCTGGAGGCTGAGGCCACCCAAGATCAGGTGGATAGCCACCAGCTGTCAAATTTTTGTGCTTGTGAATATGACCTTTTAATTCACTTGCTTATTTTAGTAACAAAATACTATCTCATTCTGAGAAGGTGAAAAAAAGTGCTGGTAAATATGTAGATTGTCTTTCATGCCTCCAAAAATTAAATTAATTCATATCACAAACTTACTCTTTGAGATCTTTGACTGCAGTGTAATTTTCTATTTATTAAGTTTTATTTTTTAATCATGCATATTTTCTATTAATGGTGAGGCAGAAAGTTATACATCTCCCCTTAGTGCTGATATCCAATTTCTTTCATGGTAAAGCCGCCCCTCAAGTAGATGCAGATGCAGGACCACGCATCATTGGTTGCTTCTTCGCCAGCTCCTCCTTCATCGGCTGTTTATACCCAGTTGAGCCTGCTTTACTGAACAAGGAGCAGCTCTCCTGAGTTATCATCAACTCACTGGCCTCCCAACCTTTCTCAGGTGTCTCCCTTCTACCTACCATCCCCTGCTAGGACTCTACAACCACCTACCTATTCTACTCTGTCCCTATCAATATGATAGCTATTTTGAGGAGTTATCCTGCCTTCTTCTTGATCAGCTTCTTCCCGAATAAAGTCATTTTCCTTGTCTCTAATACCTCATTTCTCAGAGTCATTGATCTGCTGTGTGGCGAGCAGAGTGAGCTTGGACTCAATAGCATACCTGTGCAGAAAGGCACCTTGGAGATCAAAAAGGGAGTGATGTCAACCTATCCGTGTGCCTCTTTGCTAGAATCCATCTGAGATAAACCATGTATGAATGCAGAATCAGGCAAAACAAGATGATTGGCCAAAGGGAACCTAGAAGAAATGCCCCATATAAGTGAATGCAAACTACTATGAGGGCGCGACTCTCTCTGAACTCGAGTGTGTGCATCCATATGGACTCTTCTTCCTCCTAATAAACACTTCACTTCTTTCACTACTTTCCATTTCTTTGTGGAAGTTCATTTTCTCTAAAGCTGTTGAGGCCAGGGCCTTGTTACTGGCCACTGGTCTGATGGCTAGGATTCCGCACTCTTGTTGCCGTAGCCTGACTTCAGTATCCGGCCAAGGAACCGAAATCCTGCTTCAGGCGCTGGAGGCTGAGGCCACCCAAGATCAGGTGGATAGCCACCAGCTGTCAAATTTTTGTGCTTGTGAATATGACCTTTTAATTCACTTGCTTATTTTAGTAACAAAATACTATCTCATTCTGAGAAGGTGAAAAAAAGTGCTGGTAAATATGTAGATTGTCTTTCATGCCTCCAAAAATTAAATTAATTCATATCACAAACTTACTCTTTGAGATCTTTGACTGCAGTGTAATTTTCTATTTATTAAGTTTTATTTTTTAATCATGCATATTTTCTATTAATGGTGAGGCAGAAAGTTATACATCTCCCCCTTGTGGTTCCTGTTAGTGTCTGCCTTTCATATCCAATTTGTTGCAATCCTAATTAACCTCAATAAACTGCTGCTAATTTTCCCAAATTATATTTTGTTATCTCTCTCTTGCTCAAGCTTTAAATGGTTCCTATTACCTGCAGGATAAAATCCAAACACCTTAGCATGATCCATAGGAAATTCATGTACTAAAACTCTCTGCACTTTGAAATCTTACACTTTCTTCACAGTGTGAATTCCCCTTTCCCAATCCTCCACCTGGAAGTAATCGCTCCATTTTATGTGTATAAATCACAATCTGCCAGTTAATTATAGGTATTTGTGTTCATTTTCTCTCTCAGATTCTCGTGAATATCTGGAGAGTAAGGAAAGGACAATGTGTCTTTCAGCTTCCTGTTGTCCCCCGAATTTCTGGTGCAGTGAAGGCATTCAACAGAGGTCTATAGAACTGAATAAAATGGATGCAATGGTTAGTAAAACTGTTAGCATTAGGCTTTAAAAACAGGTGACACATTTAAAAATGCATCGAGAGAATTGCATAGCCCAGGCCTGTCTTGTAGAAATATTGCAAGCTACTTGTGTAATTTTCAATTTTATAGTGGCCAGATTTTTAAAAAAGGAAAATTTTTTTTTTTTTTTTAAGTTTCTTTGGGGAGGGGAGGGCGGGTTGGGGAGGGAGGGGGCGGGCGGGCTACTTCTATTGGTCTTTCATTTGTCCATTTTCAGCCATCTTTGTTCTTTGGCCCGTGTGGGACTCCCATCGCGGCGGCCTCTGTTGTCGCCGAGCACCGGCTCTGGGCGCATGCGCTCCAGAGCTCCGGCTCGGTAATTGGACACATCAGTCCAGCCGCTCCACAGCACGTGGGATCTTCCCAGGCCAGGGATCAAACCGGCGCCCTTTGCACTGCAAGGCGGTGTCCTTACCCACTGAACCATCAGGGAAGCTCGGCAATTTATTTTTAATGTTTACTGAAACAGGTGACAATTTAAATTTTTAAAATTTAGCCCAATTATTTCAGCATGGAATCAATATAAAAAGCATTCATTTTACATTTTTTTCATACTATGTCTTCTAAACCTGCTGTGCAGGATGTACTTAAAACACATCTCAGTTCAAATCTGCCACATTAAACTTGCTTTATAGCCACATGTAGCTATTGGCTACTGTATAAAAAGTGCTTGGCATCCTAATTTTCCCAAATTATATTTTGTTATCTCTCTCTTGCTCAAGCTTTAAATGGTTCCTATTACCTGCAGGATAAAATCCAAACACCTTAGCATGATCCATAGGAAATTCATGTACTAAAACTCTCTGCACTTTGAAATCTTACACTTTCTTCACAGTGTGAATTCCCCTTTCCCAATCCTCCACCTGGAAGTAATCGCTCCATTTTATGTGTATAAATCACAATCTGCCAGTTAATTATAGGTATTTGTGTTCATTTTCTCTCTCAGATTCTCGTGAATATCTGGAGAGTAAGGAAAGGACAATGTGTCTTTCAGCTTCCTGTTGTCCCCCGAATTTCTGGTGCAGTGAAGGCATTCAACAGAGGTCTATAGAACTGAATAAAATGGATGCAATGGTTAGTAAAACTGTTAGCATTAGGCTTTAAAAACAGGTGACACATTTAAAAATGCATCGAGAGAGAATTGCATAGCCCAGGCCTGTCTTGTAGAAATATTGCAAGCTACTTGTGTAATTTTCAATTTTATAGTGGCCAGATTTTTAAAAAAGGAAAATTTTTTTTTTTTTTTTAAGTTTCTTTGGGGAGGGGGGGGAGCAGGCAGGCCACTTCTATTGGTCTTTCATTTGTCCATTTTCAGCCATCTTTGTTCTTTGGCCCGTGTGGGACTCCCATCGCGGCGGCCTCTGTTGTCGCCGAGCACCGGCTCTGGGCGCATGCGCTCCAGAGCTCCGGCTCGGTAATTGGACACATCAGTCCAGCCGCTCCACAGCACGTGGGATCTTCCCAGGCCAGGGATCAAACCGGCGCCCTTTGCACTGCAAGGCGGTGTCCTTACCCACTGAACCATCAGGGAAGCTCGGCAATTTATTTTTAATGTTTACTGAAACAGGTGACAATTTAAATTTTTTAAAATTTAGCCCAATTATTTCAGCATGGAATCAATATAAAAAGCATTCATTTTACATTTTTTTCATACTATGTCTTCTAAACCTGCTGTGCAGGATGTACTTAAAACACATCTCAGTTCAAATCTGCCACATTAAACTTGCTTTATAGCCACATGTAGCTATTGGCTACTGTATAAAAAAGTGCTGATCCCAGGACAGGAACCAAGTCCTAGCCGCGGCTGGCTGAGTAGTTTTGTTACCCTAGAGAGGACGTTTAGCCACTCATTTCCTTGGTTTCCTCCAGAGAGCTCATTTCTGGAGGGATGGTCATTTCCTATTAACATTTTGTGTTTTTAGGAGATTCTTTGCAGAGCTGTATATAAGTGCCTCTTGCCAAACACTTCATTTATTCCTTATAAACCTGCCAAGACCTTAACTATCACTCTCACTGCCCTAACAAGTGGTATGAAAATGTATTCAAATTATAATTTCAGTTTTATATATGGGGTACGGTGGTAAGAAACAATTCCCTCTCATGAGTACTGTGACTTGCCTTTCTGTTAGCCTAGCCTCAGGAGGGCACCTATGAGAACTTTGCTCGGTCCTATATCCCTTTCCCCTTTCCGCCACAAGGTCCATGGTCGGCAGGTTATTGAAATCAGGTTTCTGAAGTCTTCTCTTAGCTCTGGATTGCCGTCAGAGAGACCAGACCCGGCCCTAACAGTCGTTGCTAAGGGGCGGAGACTTGGAATTGGTTCCCAAGACAGACACCGTCAGGATCGAGTCCTCTGGGCGCATGCGGCAAACTTCTGCAAACTCTCGCGAGATTTCGCCTTCCCGGAAGTAGCGGAGGATCGTTCCTGTTGACGGCGTCGCCATGTGTGGGGACTGTGTGGAGAAGGAATATCCCAATCGGGTGAGCGAGTGGGCTTCGAGAACTTCCCGCTCCCTTGGCCCACGGCCGCCCCTGAGGCTTCTCGTACCCCCGGCCGGCCTTCCCTGTGAGGCCTGGCGTGGGGTGGACTCCGCCGCTCCGCCCCATCCCAGCGACCCGGTCGATGTGTTTAGGCACCCAACAGCAGGGACGGACCCAGCTGCTCCCCGCCCTGGCGACTGATACCCGCCGTCACCCCTACTTCTCTTGAGCTCCAAGGGAGGAAAGGTGAAACCCGACCACCAGCAACAACCCACTAGCAACAGAGAGACACCCCCACTTTTACCCTGGTCTCATCCTCAAGCTTTGTTTGATGACGTTCAGTGCTCCTCCGGAATTCTAGCGCTGGACGGGACCTCTATTATCACCCGTTCTACCCAGTTTTGCTGTTGAAACTAATGCCTTAAGTGGGGGAAATCCCTTGCTAAAGTTCACATTCTAGTTAGGAGGAGAGCCGAGACTGGAATTCAGGGTTCATGGCTGTTACTTTATTTTAAATCTCTGTTCCTTTCAAGTTTGGGAAATTGCGAAGCTTGTTTACCCTCATTCATTCAAATACTTAACAGAACATTTGTATGCATGTGACCAGGTAATTTTGCTAGGCCAGAAAAGGATACCCAAGGAAGAAAAAAAGAAAAAGGCGGCTTCCGAGCTGCCTAAGAGCTTACAATTTACAAGAGCATGTGATGAACAAAAAATGGCTAGTACATAAATGCTTTGCAGGTGTAGAGAAAGAGGAGAGTCATAGGAAATAGTACCGTTCTCCCCAAAGAAAGGTGAGCTTCATTTGAAACTTAAAGGTTAGTTGTGACTAGAAAAGGAAAGGAGGAATTGAAGGCTGAGGGAAATAAGGATTCTCAGATGACTTGGGAAGGTAGAAGATCTTTATAGTTGCTTCTGTCTCTTTTGTCTAATGGTCTTTTGGGAAAATTTTATAACATGAACACTCATATGGTATAACCTCTTTGTAAAAAGGTCAAGCATTATCAGGAAAAAAAAGGTTAAAGATTTTATGCTATATGACCTGGCAGTTCTGATTCTAGAAAAATAAATGCATGTACCTGGAGACTGGTATAAGAATGTTCATAACAGCATTGTTTGTGGTAGTAATCATTCTGTATGGTATAGTCATAGACTGGAACACCGTGAGTGAATGAGTGATGACAGTGAATGGGGACCTGGGACAATTTTCTGGCGTGGGTGGACTCCCCCCCATCCCAGCGACCCGGTCGATGTGTTTAGGCACCCAACAGCAGGGACGGACCCAGCTGCTCCCCGCCCTGGCGACTGATACCCGCCGTCACCCCTACTTCTCTTGAGCTCCAAGGGAGGAAAGGTGAAACCCGACCACCAGCAACAACCCACTAGCAACAGAGAGACACCCCCACTTTTACCCTGGTCTCATCCTCAAGCTTTGTTTGATGACGTTCAGTGCTCCTCCGGAATTCTAGCGCTGGACGGGACCTCTATTATCACCCGTTCTACCCAGTTTTGCTGTTGAAACTAATGCCTTAAGTGGGGGAAATCCCTTGCTAAAGTTCACATTCTAGTTAGGAGGAGAGCCGAGACTGGAATTCAGGGTTCATGGCTGTTACTTTATTTTAAATCTCTGTTCCTTTCAAGTTTGGGAAATTGCGAAGCTTGTTTACCCTCATTCATTCAAATACTTAACAGAACATTTGTATGCATGTGACCAGGTAATTTTGCTAGGCCAGAAAAGGATACCCAAGGAAGAAAAAAAGAAAAAGGCGGCTTCCGAGCTGCCTAAGAGCTTACAATTTACAAGAGCATGTGATGAACAAAAAATGGCTAGTACATAAATGCTTTGCAGGTGTAGAGAAAGAGGAGAGTCATAGGAAATAGTACCGTTCTCCCCAAAGAAAGGTGAGCTTCATTTGAAACTTAAAGGTTAGTTGTGACTAGAAAAGGAAAGGAGGAATTGAAGGCTGAGGGAAATAAGGATTCTCAGATGACTTGGGAAGGTAGAAGATCTTTATAGTTGCTTCTGTCTCTTTTGTCTAATGGTCTTTTGGGAAAATTTTATAACATGAACACTCATATGGTATAACCTCTTTGTAAAAAGGTCAAGCATTATCAGGAAAAAAAAAGGTTAAAGATTTTATGCTATATGACCTGGCAGTTCTGATTCTAGAAAAATAAATGCATGTACCTGGAGACTGGTATAAGAATGTTCATAACAGCATTGTTTGTGGTAGTAATCATTCTGTATGGTATAGTCATAGACTGGAACACCGTGAGTGAATGAGTGATGACAGTGAATGGAGCAGTGACTCTCAACTGGGAACAATTTTGCCTCCCAAGAGGCATTTGTCAGTATCAGGAGATATTTTTGGTTATTACAACTGGGGTCCTGTCGACGTTTAGTAGATAGAGGCCTTATACTGTACCTTTATGTTTCACATACTTTTCTATATTGTGGTCTATTTCATAAGTTTAAAGAGATTTTTGTGAATCCAATAACAAAAACTGCACATTATAAGCACCATGTGGGAGGTGTTTGCCGAGGATAACATTAAAGATAATAGATTGGAGAATTACCTGGCTCCATGCTTCCACTGCAGGGAAAACAGATTCAATCCCTGGTCAGGGAACTAAGATTCCATATACTGTGGTGAGGCCAAAAAAAAAAAAAGTATTAGGTTGGATTTTTAAGAGTTGAGCTAATCAAAAGACAAAAAATTCTATTGAGTCGTTTTAGATTTTACATTTATTTTAGGCTTTGGGCCACCATCTAAAATACTAAAATTGAATAGGAAACAATTCTGAAATTTTCTGTATAGGAATATGAATCTTATGGTTGTATGTTGAGATGATGGGATGGAAAAATGTAAAAGATCAACGCTACACAGCGTTTGGGGAAACTTAAGTGGCAGCTGTAGTATAGGCGTGAGATAATGAAGACTTCGTATCAAAGAAAGAATTAACAGGGCTAAGCCAATTTAATGTAGGAGGGAAGAAGAAAGGTCCATAATCCTAGGGTTTTCAGTCTAGGCAACTGGGAAATTTAAAAGTATTCCAGAAATTGGACCCTATGGGAAGGAGAACCAAAATTGGGGGAGCAAATGATCAGATTGCTTTTTTTGAAATCGAGTTGCATCTGAGGTTGAGAATGTAACATCCTAGGAGTTGGGTGAAAACATAGGACAGTTTGGGTAAGAGGCTCAAACAGATGAGTCAGCCAAATAAAGGAGTGAAAATACAATTTGTTCACTTACGAAAAGAATGTAGAGAGGCAACCAGTATTGAGAACTGAACTTCGGGGGAAAAAAAAAAAAAAATAAACATGAGTCAGCCAAATAAAGGAGTTTTTGGTATAGTCATAGACTGGAACACCGTGAGTGAATGAGTGATGACAGTGAATGGAGCAGTGACTCTCAACTGGGAACAATTTTGCCTCCCAAGAGGCATTTGTCAGTATCAGGAGATATTTTTGGTTATTACAACTGGGGTCCTGTCGAGCGTTTAGTAGATAGAGGCCTTATACTGTACCTTTATGTTTCACATACTTTTCTATATTGTGGTCTATTTCATAAGTTTAAAGAGATTTTTGTGAATCCAATAACAAAAACTGCACATTATAAGCACCATGTGGGAGGTGTTTGCCGAGGATAACATTAAAGATAATAGATTGGAGAATTACCTGGCTCCATGCTTCCACTGCAGGGAAAACAGATTCAATCCCTGGTCAGGGAACTAAGATTCCATATACTGTGGTGAGGCCAAAAAAAAAAAAAGTATTAGGTTGGATTTTTAAGAGTTGAGCTAATCAAAAGACAAAAATTATATTGAGTCGTTTTAGATTTTACATTTATTTTAGGCTTTGGGCCACCATCTAAAATACTAAAATTGAATAGGAAACAATTCTGAAATTTTCTGTATAGGAATATGAATCTTATGGTTGTATGTTGAGATGATGGGATGGAAAAATGTAAAAGATCAACGCTACACAGCGTTTGGGGAAACTTAAGTGGCAGCTGTAGTATAGGCGTGAGATAATGAAGACTTCGTATCAAAGAAAGAATTAACAGGGCTAAGCCAATTTAATGTAGGAGGGAAGAAGAAAGGTCCATAATCCTAGGGTTTTCAGTCTAGGCAACTGGGAAATTTAAAAGTATTCCAGAAATTGGACCCCTATGGGAAGGAGAACCAAAATTGGGGGAGCAAATGATCAGATTGCTTTTTTTGAAATCGAGTTGCATCTGAGGTTGAGAATGTAACATCCTAGGAGTTGGGTGAAAACATAGGACAGTTTGGGTAAGAGGCTCAAACAGATGAGTCAGCCAAATAAAGGAGTGAAAATACAATTTGTTCACTTACGAAAAGAATGTAGAGAGTCAACCAGTATTGAGAACTGAACTTCAAAGAATAAATTAAAAAGTGAAAATAGAAGTATAGGAAGAATACTAAAGCATTGAGGTGTTTGGAAAACCAGGAAAGTGCCTGAAGCAGTTTTCTCAGATTGAAAGACTGTCATGAGAAAGAGTTGAACTTTTATTTGAAATTCCAGAAGGTAGATTTAGAAATAATTAGTGGGTGGATGTTAAGGGGTTGTAGGCTTTGAATCAGAATAAAGAACTTTCTAACAGAATTTTTTCTTTAATAGGATGAGTAATCTTAGAGGAATTGAGCTCTCTTCTTGTCGTTCAGTAGAGACTGAATGACTACCTGAAGTCTCAAGGATCCCTCCACCTCTGGGATTATTTGAAGTCAAGAGATATTTTTAAGCTCAGTAAGAGCAGAAGCAACTCTGCTTGAGCCTACCAAAGGGAAAGGTGCTAAAGTGGTGACAGCAAGTATATTCCAGTCATTCAATTTGGCAGAGAAAAATGATGGATTAGCATGTTGGATAGGTCTAAATGCAAAATGAATAGGTAATAAAATCTTTAGTTTCCTAAAATTTCTGGAGTTTGGTGAATGTTTTTCATAGCCTGGATTATTTCTAACAAGAGCTCTGACCCACTCGTTTGTACTGTTACACCAAGAACTTGAACGTGAATCAAATTGGAAGTTAATTCTGCTAATTTTCTGAACTCAAATTTTTTCGCTCAGATCACTTTTTTTTTCATTCAGAAAAGCTTTTTGCAAACAAGTTGGGACTAGAACTCTATTGCATTTTCTAAAATAACTGATTAGGCACAAAATTATAATAAAACATTTCCACATTGAGCTAGAAATGCAAACCTCTATTTCATATAGTTCAAGTTTTAGCTTTAAAATTCTTAGTAACATAACAGCCATACAGAAATAGAACATAAATTTAGATGAACCAGTGGGGAGTAATCAGTATAAATTAGTTACATTTATTAAATTAGAAATCATGTATTTATATACGTAAACTACAGAAGCTCACGTACTCAAGTTGTTGTGTGCAAGTGTGTGTGTGCTCAGTTGTGTCTGACTGTTGGCACCCTGTAGACTGTAGTTTGCCAGGCTTCTCTGTCCATGGGATTCTCTAGGCAAGAATACTGGAGTGGGTTGCCATGCCCTTCAGTCCAGGGGATCTTCCCGACTCAGGGATTGAATCCACATCTCTTAAGTCTCCTGTATTTTTTTTTTAAATACTTATTTTATTTATCTTTTTGGGGGGTGGGGTGGGGAGGGAGGGGGACAGGTGGGCCACTTCTGTTGGTCTTTCATTTCTCTATTTTCATCCATCTTTGTTCTTTGGCCCCTGTGGGCCTCCCATCGCAGTGGCCTCTGTTGTCGCAGAGCGCCGGCTCTGGGTGCATGCGCCCCAGAGCTCTGGCTTGGTAATTGGACACATCAGGCTAGCCGCTCTGTGGCACGTGGGATCTTCCCAGGCCAGGGATCGAACCGGCGCCCCTTGCACTGCAAGGCCGTGTCTTCACCCACTGGACCACCAGGGAAGCCCTTAGTCTCCTGTATTGACAGGCTGGTTTGCTACCACTAGTGCCACCTGGGAAGCCCACTCTGTTCCTTAGTATCAAACTGTATTTAATTAAATGCTGAGTCTGTTATATAATTGGTAAAATAGTTGTATGGAGATGGATTCTTTAAAATGATCTTCTGAATTATAAAATACCTATGTTAAAAAAAATATATAGGGGACCTGGGTTCAATCCTTGGTCAGGGAACTAGATTCCACATGGCACAACTAAGACCTGGAGCAGCCAAATAAATATTTATAAAACAATTTGGAATCAGTAAGTTAACTTTGCAAGATAATGAAAAAAAAAGCAAAAGCAGACTAAACCCAAAGCAAGCAGAAGAAAGGAAATAATAAAAATCAGAGTAAAAATGAATGAAATAGGAGATAGAAAAACAATGGAAGAAAATGAGCAAAACTAAAATTTGGTTCTTTTAAAACTACTATTTTCCATTTTCAATTTAAGTGCTCCCTGATAAAACATACGCACCACTAAGTTATACCATCTAAAATAATAGTTTTATTGAAGAAGCAAATTGGCTCAATTCTTTTGATATATACTATACTGTCACCATTTCTTAGTTATTTATCTATTTTAGTGGAAGTGAAGGTTGTGTGCAAGTGTGTGTGTGCTCAGTTGTGTCTGACTGTTGGCACCCTGTAGACTGTAGTTTGCCAGGCTTCTCTGTCCATGGGATTCTCTAGGCAAGAATACTGGAGTGGGTTGCCATGCCCTTCAGTCCAGGGGATCTTCCCGACTCAGGGATTGAATCCACATCTCTTAAGTCTCCTGTATTTTTTTTAAATACTTATTTTATTTATCTTTTGGGGGTGGGGTGGGAGGGAGGGGACAGGTGGGCCACTTCTGTTGGTCTTTCATTTCTCTATTTTCATCCATCTTTGTTCTTTGGCCCCTGTGGGCCTCCCATCGCAGTGGCCTCTGTTGTCGCAGAGCGCCGGCTCTGGGTGCATGCGCCCCAGAGCTCTGGCTTGGTAATTGGACACATCAGGCTAGCCGCTCTGTGGCACGTGGGATCTTCCCAGGCCAGGGATCGAACCGGCGCCCCTTGCACTGCAAGGCCGTGTCTTCACCCACTGGACCACCAGGGAAGCCCTTAGTCTCCTGTATTGACAGGCTGGTTTGCTACCACTAGTGCCACCTGGGAAGCCCACTCTGTTCCTTAGTATCAAACTGTATTTAATTAAATGCTGAGTCTGTTATATAATTGGTAAAATAGTTGTATGGAGATGGATTCTTTAAAATGATCTTCTGAATTATAAAATACCTATGTTAAAAAAAATATATAGGGGACCTGGGTTCAATCCTTGGTCAGGGAACTAGATTCCACATGGCACAACTAAGACCTGGAGCAGCCAAATAAATATTTATAAAACAATTTGGAATCAGTAAGTTAACTTTGCAAGATAATGAAAAAAAAAGCAAAAGCAGACTAAACCCAAAGCAAGCAGAAGAAAGGAAATAATAAAAATCAGAGTAAAAATGAATGAAATAGGAGATAGAAAAACAATGGAAGAAAATGAGCAAAACTAAAATTTGGTTCTTTTAAAAACTACTATTTTCCATTTTCAATTTAAGTGCTCCCTGATAAAACATACGCACCACTAAGTTATACCATCTAAAATAATAGTTTTATTGAAGAAGCAAATTGGCTCAATTCTTGTCAATATAAGGTTTTATCATAATATACTGTCATGCTAATTATCATAGTAGTCAGCCATTTCTTCTTGCGTATTTGTATACCTTTACAGATCTTTGACCAGAATTTGGCTAAATCACATTTTTTAAGGATTGTTAGCATTTGATTTTTTTCCCTGTCTTCTTAAAACTGTTATAGCTTACTATTATTACTGCAGAATTGATTTATATTTTGTTCTTTTTACTTCCATTGTGAGAACCTCAAAAGCTTCTCTGAATATTGTATGCTTTACTTTCCCAAATTTGGACATATATAATCTTGCTTCATCTAATAAAAGAATCATGTTTCACTGATGAAGATTACCCTTACTTTCAAATGACCATGGCCCTTAGAGTAAGCCCCACCAGTTTCTTAGTTAATGTATTTGGATTTTGTCATTTCGAGAATGTAATTCATTATTTCACAACAGATACATAGATATCTTTTCCCTCAGTGTTTAGAGTTCACATTCTGTCTGCTTATATGGTCAGATTACAGAGGTTAGACCATATTGTATAAGGTGCCTGTGTTTATGTGTGCAGTTCCGTTCAGTGTTATTTGGTATTTATTTGAACATGGTATTTAGATCATTATTCTTTTAAGACTTTTAAAAAATTTTCCTTAATTTCTTAGAGTCTTTGTTTTAATTTTGCCTTTTTTTTTTTTTTTTTTTTTTGACCATTTCTATTGGTCTTTCATTTATTCATTTTCACCCATCTTGGTTCTTTAGGCCTGCGTGGGCCTCCCATCGCAGTGGCCTCTGTCATACGCTCCAGAGCTCCAGCTGGGTAGTTGAACACATCGGTCCAGCCACTCCGCAGCACGTGGGATCTTCCCAGGCCAGGGATCGAACCAGCACCCCTTGCACTGCAAGGCAGTGTCCTTACCCAGTGGACCACCAGAGAAGCGCCTCTTAGAGTCTTTGGTAGTCACCTTTTATAGATTCAAAGCAGTCCTAGTTCAGGCTTCAGCAGGCTTTTTGTCAAAATTTGTAATTCCAGCTGAGTTATTTAAAATCCTAAATGATAATGCTGTTAAAGTACTGCACTCGATATACCAGCAAATTTGGAAAACTTAACAGTGGCCACGGGACTGGAAAAGGTCAGTTTTCATTCCAATCCCAAAGAAAGGCAATGCCAAAGAATGTTCACACTGTACTGTTGAGTTCATTTCACATGTTAGCAAGGCAATGCACAAAATCCTTCAAGCTAGCCTTCAACAGCACATGAATCAAGAACTTTCAGATGTGCAAGCTGGCTTTAGAAAAGGCAGAGGAACCAGAAATCAAATGGCCAACATTTGTTGGATTATTCTAGGCTGGATGAAGCACAAGCTGAAATCAGAATTGCCAGGAGAAATATCAATAACCTCAGGTAGGGCTTCCCTGGTGGTCCAGTGGGTAAGGACACCGCCTTGCAGTGCAAGGGGCACCGGTTCGATCCCTGGCCTGGGAAGATCCCACGTGCCGCGGAGTGGCTGGACTGATGTGTCCAATTACCGAGCCGGAGGTCTGGAGCGTATGCGCCCAGAGCCATTGCTCTGCGACAACAGAGGCCACGGCAATGGGAGGCCCACAGGGGCCAAAGAACAAAGACGGATGAAAATAGACAAATGAAAGACCAATAGAAGTAGCCCGCCTGCTCCCCTCCCTCCCCAAGCCACCCCCCCCAATAAATAAATAAATAAATGAAAAATAACCTCAGGTATGCAGATGACACCACCCTTAATGGCACAAAGCGAAGAGGATCCAAAGAGCCTCTTGATGAGAGCTGGACCATAAAGAAGGCTAAGTGCTGAAGAGTTCATGCTTTCAAATTGTGGTATTGGAGAAGACTCTTCAGAGTCCCTTGGACTGCAAAGAGATCAAACCAGTCAGTCCTAAAGGAAATCAACCCTGAATATTCACTGGAAGGACTGAAGTTGAAGCTCCAGTACATTAGTCACTTGATGTGAATAGCTGACTCATTTCCCAGACAATAATGGTGGGAAAGATTGAGGGCAGGAGAAAAGGGGACAGGATAAGATGGTTGAATGGCATCATCGACTCAATGGACATGAGTTTGTGCATACTCTGGGAGACACTGAAAGACAGGGAAGCCTGGCAGGCTTTTTGTCAAAATTTGTAATTCCAGCTGAGTTATTTAAAATCCTAAATGATAATGCTGTTAAAGTACTGCACTCGATATACCAGCAAATTTGGAAAACTTAACAGTGGCCACGGGACTGGAAAAGGTCAGTTTTCATTCCAATCCCAAAGAAAGGCAATGCCAAAGAATGTTCACACTGTACTGTTGAGTTCATTTCACATGTTAGCAAGGCAATGCACAAAATCCTTCAAGCTAGCCTTCAACAGCACATGAATCAAGAACTTTCAGATGTGCAAGCTGGCTTTAGAAAAGGCAGAGGAACCAGAAATCAAATGGCCAACATTTGTTGGATTATTCTAGGCTGGATGAAGCACAAGCTGAAATCAGAATTGCCAGGAGAAATATCAATAACCTCAGGTAGGGCTTCCCTGGTGGTCCAGTGGGTAAGGACACCGCCTTGCAGTGCAAGGGGCACCGGTTCGATCCCTGGCCTGGGAAGATCCCACGTGCCGCGGAGTGGCTGGACTGATGTGTCCAATTACCGAGCCGGAGGTCTGGAGCGTATGCGCCCAGAGCCATTGCTCTGCGACAACAGAGGCCACGGCAATGGGAGGCCCACAGGGGCCAAAGAACAAAGACGGATGAAAATAGACAAATGAAAGACCAATAGAAGTAGCCCGCCTGCTCCCCTCCCTCCCCAAGCCACCCCCAATAAATAAATAAATAAATGAAAAATAACCTCAGGTATGCAGATGACACCACCCTTAATGGCACAAAGCGAAGAGGATCCAAAGAGCCTCTTGATGAGAGCTGGACCATAAAGAAGGCTAAGTGCTGAAGAGTTCATGCTTTCAAATTGTGGTATTGGAGAAGACTCTTCAGAGTCCCTTGGACTGCAAAGAGATCAAACCAGTCAGTCCTAAAGGAAATCAACCCTGAATATTCACTGGAAGGACTGAAGTTGAAGCTCCAGTACATTAGTCACTTGATGTGAATAGCTGACTCATTTCCCAGACAATAATGGTGGGAAAGATTGAGGGCAGGAGAAAAGGGGACAGGATAAGATGGTTGAATGGCATCATCGACTCAATGGACATGAGTTTGTGCATACTCTGGGAGACACTGAAAGACAGGGAAGCCTGGCATGCTTCAGTCAATGGGATGCAGTCGAACATGGCTTAGCAACTAACAATAACCAAAATGAGGAAGGAACTTGAAAAAAAGAATATATACATGTATGTGTATAACTGAATCACTTTTCTGTATGCCTGGAGCTAACAACATTTGTTAGTCAATTATTCTTTAATATAAAATAAAAATTAAAAAACAGAAATAAGGTTAAACTTGGTTGTTTATGAAGTGATACTAAGTTCTGAACAATACTAGTAAGTCTTTAACAACAGCCTTCCTTGAGCCAGGTTATAGTTCTTAGTCACAAGTAAAAACCCTTTCTCTTAATGCCATGTTGTCATTCTGATGAACTGCAGAAAATTACCTTCTCTGCCTGAATCACACATATCCTAAGGACTGATATCTGTAGAGCTGAAAGTTTACTTTTCTTTGTTGGAGATATTTTTAAGGCTTGAGAAAATGCTGTTTACTGGTCAACTGAGTGTCACAGTTATAAGATCATTTTTATCGTTGGCTCAGAGTTTCCATTTTGATTGAATTTTCATTCTAGTTTTATAATGTGTGCTGTATGGTTGGTTGGTCAGTTGTGTCCTACCTCATTTAATAGTGTTGACTCAGATTTTTCTAACTTTTTCTTTTCATGTGTTATATCAAGACTTCATTTATTTGTTTCTAAATATCCACTTGTGTTTAATCGTCTCTCTTACACAGTTGGCGCCTTCAGAGACTTAACAGCTCTCACACTGCTTCAGGTTTATTTACTATGAACAGTATTTCTAGAGGAAAGCTAGTAATTTAAAAAACTACTTGGCATAGACTTCCAGCAAGTAAATATTGGTCATGGTTTTTGCCTTTAGAGACTTTTCAGCCTACGAATCATTTTCTCCAAGGATTTTGAAATGTAAGAAAATTTTATTCCTATTTTTCTTATTTTAGTCACTTGATGTGAAGCTGACTCATTTCCCAGACAATAATGGTGGGAAAGATTGAGGGCAGGAGAAAAGGGGACAGGATAAGATGGTTGAATGGCATCATCGACTCAATGGACATGAGTTTGTGCATACTCTGGGAGACACTGAAAGACAGGGAAGCCTGGCATGCTTCAGTCAATGGGATGCAGTCGAACATGGCTTAGCAACTAACAATAACCAAAATGAGGAAGGAACTTGAAAAAAAGAATATATACATGTATGTGTATAACTGAATCACTTTTCTGTATGCCTGGAGCTAACAACATTTGTTAGTCAATTATTCTTTAATATAAAATAAAAATTAAAAAACAGAAATAAGGTTAAACTTGGTTGTTTATGAAGTGATACTAAGTTCTGAACAATACTAGTAAGTCTTTAACAACAGCCTTCCTTGAGCCAGGTTATAGTTCTTAGTCACAAGTAAAAACCCTTTCTCTTAATGCCATGTTGTCATTCTGATGAACTGCAGAAAATTACCTTCTCTGCCTGAATCACACATATCCTAAGGACTGATATCTGTAGAGCTGAAAGTTTACTTTTCTTTGTTGGAGATATTTTTAAGGCTTGAGAAAATGCTGTTTACTGGTCAACTGAGTGTCACAGTTATAAGATCATTTTTATCGTTGGCTCAGAGTTTCCATTTTGATTGAATTTTCATTCTAGTTTTATAATGTGTGCTGTATGGTTGGTTGGTCAGTTGTGTCCTACCTCATTTAATAGTGTTGACTCAGATTTTTCTAACTTTTTCTTTTCATGTGTTATATCAAGACTTCATTTATTTGTTTCTAAATATCCACTTGTGTTTAATCGTCTCTCTTACACAGTTGGCGCCTTCAGAGACTTAACAGCTCTCACACTGCTTCAGGTTTATTTACTATGAACAGTATTTCTAGAGGAAAGCTAGTAATTTAAAAAACTACTTGGCATAGACTTCCAGCAAGTAAATATTGGTCATGGTTTTTGCCTTTAGAGACTTTTCAGCCTACGAATCATTTTCTCCAAGGATTTTGAAATGTAAGAAAATTTTATTCCTATTTTTCTTATTTTAGGGTAACATCTGCCTGGAGAATGGATCGTTCTTGCTGAACTTCATAGGCTGTGCAGTGTGCAATAAGCGTGATTTTATGCTGATCACAAACAAATCTTTGAAAGAGGAAGACGGAGAAGAAATAGTTACCTATGATCGTAAGCAGACTTTTGTTTTGTTTTGTTTTTACATCTTAGGCTGTTAGCAGGTATCAGCTTAGAGGAACGAGGTTATGCAGAGTGTTACACGGTCTATATT
Organism: Tragulus kanchil; assembly: GCA_022376925.1. Classification (NCBI taxonomy): domain Eukaryota; kingdom Metazoa; phylum Chordata; class Mammalia; order Artiodactyla; family Tragulidae; genus Tragulus; species Tragulus kanchil. The sequence goes on along the minus strand of JAIOJX010000032.1, from coordinate 217,183,889 downwards.
ACTCTTATATTACAACATATAATTACTTTTTTTTTAAATTTTGGCCTCCTTTATTGTTTTTTTTTAATTTATTTATTTTCATCCACCTTAATTCTTTGGCCTGTATGGGCCTTCCATCGCAATGGCCCCTCTTGTTGCAGAGCATCAGCTCTGGGAACATGTGCTTCAGAGCACCAGCTCACAATTGGACACACCGGTCCAGTTGTTCCGTGGCATGTGGGATCTTCCCGGGCCAGGGATCGAACCAGTGTCCCTTGCACTGCAAGGCAGATTCTTTACCCACTGGATCACCAGGGAGGCCCTACTAGTTATTTTTTAAGAGGAAAATATAAATAACATGTTATCTGTCAACATCAGATATTCCACATAAATGACTTTTGCAGATAGCTGAAATTTTCTTTTGTTTATCTTTAAAGACTGTCTTCTGAAACAAGATAAAGGGACTGTTTTTTAACTTCATCCATGTGAATTTTCACCTTCTACTACAGTATAATGCAGTGTGATGTGCTCCAACAGCTATTAAAGTGTTCAGGCCTATTTGTCCTTATACTAAATGGCCCAGGGAAGCTATGGTTTTCTTTTTTGTTTTAATCTTATTTCTGCTTTTATAGCTTTTGTCTCTTGTGTCACTGTGAGTCTGTCATTTCTTTCTTTTGTTGCTGTGAGTATGCCACCTTCATGTGCTGTTCCTCATCCTTGATACTGGGAAATAACTATGTGTATGAAAAGTCAGTTCTGAGATTGGCATTAAGAATCTCTGTGAGTAAACTAAGTATATGTGTGCTTTAGTGGCCAGATGTTGTGGCAACTGTTTCAACTATCTACATGTTCTTTCTGATTATCTCCTGAGTTTTTTGGTATGTTCTGACTATATGAGGAATAAATGTTACTATATGAGGAATAATGATATTTTGTGTAAAAGGCACTAAGCCTTTAAAATAGAGCCAGAAGATAGAGAAATGTTCTAAATTATAAGAACCTTTTTGTTTCTTCTAGCGTATTCGAAACTATTTTTCTTTTCTAAGTAGAGGATAGTGGTCAAAAGCAAGGACTCTGGAGCAAGAAAGCCTGGGTTTGACTTCTAGTTCCAGCACTTTTAACTTGGCGTGGTCTTCCTAGTTACTTATCCACTTAGTGCTTTTTTCCTTATCCCTACAAGATGATAACAGTAGTTATCTACCTCACTGGGTTTTTGAGAGGATTAAATGAATAAACAGATAAAACGTGTTTAAAACAGTATCTGGCACACGTTAAGCACTCAGTGTATCATAGTTATTATATTGTTTTTGCATGTGTGCTAAGTCACTTCAGTCATGTCTGACTCTATGCAACCTTGTGGACTGTAGCCTGTCAGGCTCCTCTGTCCATGGGATTCTCTAGGCAAGAATACTGGTATGGGTTTCCATGCCCTCCTAAAGGGATCTTCCTTACCCAGGGATGGTATCCACATTTCTTATGTCTCCTTCCCACTAGTGCCACCTGGGAAGCCCATTTGTTTTTACTAGAGTCTTTTGTTATTGCTAAATGTCTAGTGTTGCCTTTTTATTTATGGTTGATTGGTAGTATAGTTTCTATCATTCCTGAGAATAAAAGCTCCATTCAATTAGGTAGGTCCACACATATCAAAGAAACACACACGTATCTGTTAATTGATTGCCTTAGAGAGCTATCAGTGGAAATTCATATATGCACAGTAAGTCTCTGGATTCAGGTCCTTGATTATGTAATGTCACTGTGTGACAGATGCTGGATTTATCAAGGTAGATATAATGGGTTTCCTGCTTTATCAAACTTGACAGAGTTAAGATTCTTTTAAAGCAATACCATGCTAGGAGTAGAAATTTTACTGTCTTAAGACAGCTTCTAAGACTTAATTATTTAAGTCTGTCTCTGTTTCAGCAGATCTTTGTAAGAATTGTCATCACGTAATAGCCAGGCATGAATATACGTTCAGTATCATGGATGAATTTCAGGTAAATATATAAATGTGGGTGAGTTGTTGAGAGGGAGGGGGATAACAAGAGTACCCATGACAAATCTAGGTGTAGTCTTCGTAAATGAGGTGCTCATGCATACTGGAGGAGACTGTTCCTCTCTCCCACTTGTGTAAGCTGAGACAGACCCTGGAGAAGTGGGTGGATCTGTTCAAACCTGTCTTCTGAAGAGTCACAAAGAACAACACATGCCTTACAGATGATATCTCTGTCCTGTCGTTTTTGCTTATAAAGAACAGCACGTTATGGCTTCTTATAAAGAACAGCACATTGTGGCTTATTATAAAGAACAACACGTTATGGCTTCTTATAAAGAAGAGCACGTGATGGCTTCTTATGAGGTACCATTGTGCCTCTTTTTTCTCTACCCAGCTACATGATTGTGCAGTGTTGGCTGTAAGTGTTAACTGCCACTGTTCTTGCTGAGCATGGAAATTATGCTGGTGAGATTATCTTTGTTTCTCTTGTAGGTCAGCAACTCTGTAGTATCAGTTATGATATTTGAATATTATTTGATAAGTAAAATGACAAGATATGTGTATCATGGCCGGAGGAGAGAAGCTGAACCACTATAAGGATAGAGAATAGGGATCTGTTATAAGATGAGGCCTTATTACAACTGTGAGAGCGTGTGAAGAATTCTACAGAATCCTACAGGCTGGTACAGGCCTGCACTTGCTAAGGAGTCACAGGTCTGATGGTCAGGAAGAAAAGCTGGTCTGTGAGGGAGGGCTCAGGACAAGCCGCAGAGCACGAGGACACGCTCCCTGTGTCTGCCCCTCTGAAGGCTTCCACTTTCCAGCCTTCAGACTGAGGACTGATGTATTGTGAACCACTTAAGGATGTAAATGTCAGGGAAGAGGTTTTAACAGACAAGGGAACTTGTTTTTTTTATCCTTTAAATTGGAGTAGTACTATAATTAGGGAAAGAATCTTCTACAGCAGCATCTTACAAACTGCACAATATAACCACTTTCATTCTTACTTCATTGTGGAAGAAAACACTTAGACACCTGTCAGAATCTGGTCTAAGATCTTGTGGTCCATCTGAATAACATACTAGCCACGTCTCCTCAACATCCAAATATTATGCCTCAAAGATTTTTATATGATAGATGTGTCTTAGGGCAAAATTGAGATCTCAGTGAATGAGTAGTGACCAAATAGGGAAATGAACATGTTGGGGCTTAAAGGAGCAGCTTTGTCCCTTCATGGAAGAACAGGGGTACTTAATAGCTATTTTCCAGCAGTTCCAGAAGCTCCTCTGAGGTTTTATATCCTTAAGTGGATCTTGAGATTGCCTGTATATGCCCTAACTGAGCTATAGCGTGGCACCACCATGAGGCCAAAGTCTAGTGGATTTTCTTTTTTGACAGTACAGCCGTTTTCAAAGCTGCCCCAGAAATTCCACTAGGGTAAGAAGAAGGTAAAGGCAGATGGCTGTAGTCATGATGCCGAGATAGTATGAAATTCTCTTGGGGAAGAAAGCCTTAAACTGGACTCTACTTTCAATCTTCCCTCTTCCAGCATCCACTCCCTGCTGCCCCATGTTCTATATTTTGCTCTCAGCATATTTTTCTTAAAATAATGCTTTCAGACTACCTCTCTGGCCTTTCCCATAGGTACCTTTAGCTACAATATACTATCCAAACTCCCCATCCCAAGGTTCTCCTAGAATGGCAGCCTCTCTTTCATTTCTCACTGCTCTCCTTTTGCACAGCATTCATAGCATTGCTCCAACTTTAGACTCTCCTCTTTCCTTCCTGTTGTAGAAATGTTTATTTTCTCCTTTCTGTTGTCCCCTACACTGCATGTCCTCAGGAGCCTCATGTTATCTTCTCTCTTCATAGCATCCTCTTTTTCTTCATGAGATTTAAGACATTTTTACTTTATTTTATTTAGTCAAAGAGCCCTCATTTTTTATATACTTTTTCTTTTTCTTCATAGCCCCTCCTCTTCTTCTCTATGTAAATGTCAGGGAAGAGGTTTTAACAGACAAGGGAACTTGTTTTTTTTATCCTTTAAATTGGAGTAGTACTATAATTAGGGAAAGAATCTTCTACAGCAGCATCTTACAAACTGCACAATATAACCACTTTCATTCTTACTTCATTGTGGAAGAAAACACTTAGACACCTGTCAGAATCTGGTCTAAGATCTTGTGGTCCATCTGAATAACATACTAGCCACGTCTCCTCAACATCCAAATATTATGCCTCAAAGATTTTTATATGATAGATGTGTCTTAGGGCAAAATTGAGATCTCAGTGAATGAGTAGTGACCAAATAGGGAAATGAACATGTTGGGGCTTAAAGGAGCAGCTTTGTCCCTTCATGGAAGAACAGGGGTACTTAATAGCTATTTTCCAGCAGTTCCAGAAGCTCCTCTGAGGTTTTTATATCCTTAAGTGGATCTTGAGATTGCCTGTATATGCCCTAACTGAGCTATAGCGTGGCACCACCATGAGGCCAAAGTCTAGTGGATTTTCTTTTTTGACAGTACAGCCGTTTTCAAAGCTGCCCCAGAAATTCCACTAGGGTAAGAAGAAGGTAAAGGCAGATGGCTGTAGTCATGATGCCGAGATAGTATGAAATTCTCTTGGGGAAGAAAGCCTTAAACTGGACTCTACTTTCAATCTTCCCTCTTCCAGCATCCACTCCCTGCTGCCCCATGTTCTATATTTTGCTCTCAGCATATTTTTCTTAAAATAATGCTTTCAGACTACCTCTCTGGCCTTTCCCATAGGTACCTTTAGCTACAATATACTATCCAAACTCCCCATCCCAAGGTTCTCCTAGAATGGCAGCCTCTCTTTCATTTCTCACTGCTCTCCTTTTGCACAGCATTCATAGCATTGCTCCAACTTTAGACTCTCCTCTTTCCTTCCTGTTGTAGAAATGTTTATTTTCTCCTTTCTGTTGTCCCCTACACTGCATGTCCTCAGGAGCCTCATGTTATCTTCTCTCTTCATAGCATCCTCTTTTTCTTCATGAGATTTAAGACATTTTTACATTAATATATTTAGTTCTGTTAAAGGTAAGTTAAAATCCTTTTCTTTCACTCAGCTACTTCTTTGATTCATACTCTGATCATCTCTCTCTTTCCTTTTGCTTCTTTACTTGAATAGCTCTTTACCCCACTTTCCCTATTTCCTCTGCTTCTCTTAACAACCTACAAATTGGTTTTCATTTTCACTGTACTAAAATTATTCTCTCATGGATTTCCTACTATGTAGCCAAATCCCATGACCTTGCCTCAGTTCTCATCTCTCTTAACCTCTTCTGTATCTAGTTTTGTGGACCATGGTCTTTTTGAAGCAATTCTGTCCCCTAGATTCATAGTGCTAGACTTTTTTCTTTCTTTTTAAATCATTTTGACAGTTCCCTTGCTCTCTCTCTGGTTTACTCTCCTATTTCTTCCTAATATCTTTTCTCCTGACCTTTGGTCGCTGGTCTCAGAGTCTTTTCCGTACTCTCTTAGATATGGATCACACACAAACTCAGTCTGTGATGAAACCATCAGGTATCTTGCAGATCTCCTTCTCTAACCCTAATATCCCCTCTTTCCTCCTTTCTCCCCCATTTCTCTGGCTTTTGATTGTCTCCACTCTCATACTTCATGTGAAGGACCATACTGCTCAAACCTAAAATACTGTGGCAGCCCCCACACTGTGGTTGTGCACACTGCCATCAGACCAGTCTTCTAGAAACATATGATCCTGTCACTCCCCTGCCACTCCATACACAATGTGCTTGCTCTATTCCATATTACTGACTTTATTTGTACTTTTTCCTTGACTTGTCCCTTTCACTAAGTCCACGGTAACTGAATCTTACCTCTTTTCAACAGTACTTAAATTCTGTCTCCTTCTGTTTCTTAATAATCCAAGCCATACAGCTTTCTGCTTTTTTTGAGCTCTTCTGGTATCTGTTGTTACCCCTGACTCGTGAGTAGCCAATTGGTAACTTCCATCTCAGCCTGTTGACCCCAAGCACCTCTTTCTATGTTTAGTTGTCCCCTACACTGCATGTCCTCAGGAGCCTCATGTTATCTTCTCTCTTCATAGCATCCTCTTTTTCTTCATGAGATTTAAGACATTTTTACATTAATATATTTAGTTCTGTTAAAGGTAAGTTAAAATCCTTTTCTTTCACTCAGCTACTTCTTTGATTCATACTCTGATCATCTCTCTCTTTCCTTTTGCTTCTTTACTTGAATAGCTCTTTACCCCACTTTCCCTATTTCCTCTGCTTCTCTTAACAACCTACAAATTGGTTTTCATTTTCACTGTACTAAAATTATTCTCTCATGGATTTCCTACTATGTAGCCAAATCCCATGACCTTGCCTCAGTTCTCATCTCTCTTAACCTCTTCTGTATCTAGTTTTGTGGACCATGGTCTTTTTGAAGCAATTCTGTCCCCTAGATTCATAGTGCTAGACTTTTTTCTTTCTTTTTAAATCATTTTGACAGTTCCCTTGCTCTCTCTCTGGTTTACTCTCCTATTTCTTCCTAATATCTTTTCTCCTGACCTTTGGTCGCTGGTCTCAGAGTCTTTTCCGTACTCTCTTAGATATGGATCACACACAAACTCAGTCTGTGATGAAACCATCAGGTATCTTGCAGATCTCCTTCTCTAACCCTAATATCCCCTCTTTCCTCCTTTCTCCCCCATTTCTCTGGCTTTTGATTGTCTCCACTCTCATACTTCATGTGAAGGACCATACTGCTCAAACCTAAAATACTGTGGCAGCCCCCACACTGTGGTTGTGCACACTGCCATCAGACCAGTCTTCTAGAAACATATGATCCTGTCACTCCCCTGCCACTCCATACACAATGTGCTTGCTCTATTCCATATTACTGACTTTATTTGTACTTTTTCCTTGACTTGTCCCTTTCACTAAGTCCACGGTAACTGAATCTTACCTCTTTTCAACAGTACTTAAATTCTGTCTCCTTCTGTTTCTTAATAATCCAAGCCATACAGCTTTCTGCTTTTTTTGAGCTCTTCTGGTATCTGTTGTTACCCCTGACTCGTGAGTAGCCAATTGGTAACTTCCATCTCAGCCTGTTGACCCCAAGCACTCCTTATACTCAGCTGCTCTGACTTCTTTCCTCAGCCCCACCGCAGACTCCAGCCCCCATCTTATCCCAGAAGTAGTTCAGGGTCAGGGTGGGACTACCACCATTGGTAATATTTTGTTTTCTTTGAAATGTCTTATGAGAAATTTAAACATAATCAGAAGTAGGCAGAATAGAACTTCCCAGTGGTTTGGACTCGGCACCTCCACTGTAGGGACCTCAGATTCACTCCCTGGTCAAGGAAGTTCCGCATGCCATGTGATATGGTCAAAAAAAAAAAAAATGGAGGCAGAAAAATGTATAAATCTCTAGTACTCAGATTCGGTGTGCTTTATTTATGTCTCACCAATTCATTGTCTCACCACAGGATTACTTTGAAGCAAATCCCAAACATTTACTACTTCTATAAGTATTTCAGTATGAATCTCTAAAAGATAAGGATTCTGTTTTTAAACAGATTCACTTTTTTAACAAAAAATGTTCTTAAAGTAAGATTTTTCTGATGGCAAGTGTTGAGGGGAGAGTAGAGACGTAAGTGCAGAGTTTAAGTGGAAAATAAACTGTAAATGATTATAGGTATCCTGTATTCCTAACATCCATTAAAAGGGCTATATATTTGCCTCAGGAAAGAAGGGGGAAACTGTGAGACTGCAATCTGTTTGTCTGTGGACCAGGGAAGGAGAGGACTGAGGGTCAGAATTAGCAGGTAGTAGTGGAGGGAAGAGGTCCATAGGATCCTCAGCATAAAACACAGGATCTGATCTTGCCCAAAGGGGGTTCTCCCAATCCCACCTTTCCTTCCAGATCACTCTCCTCAGGCTTCTCCCAGGTGGAGCCTTTGAAGGCTCCTTGACTAGGGCGAATTCTAATTCTTCTAACTTAGCTAGTTGGGTGAAGGGTGTCCTTATCCCACCATATTCATGGCATCCCAAGTGAAAATTCTAGGCATAGCTTTCCCACAGAAGCCCTGCTCTGTGTGGTTAGATTCTATAGGACTTGTGCAGTATAAATTTAAAAGACTTCCTGCATTTCCCTGGGAACCTAACTGCTGTGTGCAATGTTACTTCTGTGGGAAACTGCTTCTGAATTCCAAATAATTGACCTACAATGAAATCTGAAATCCAGACTGCCTGTAAATTAAAGATTCTAGATATAATCAGTCTTACTGATTTAACAGTTTTTCCAAATTATGCCTCTTGTTGTGTTTTTTGTTTCTGTCAAGCCAGACTGTAAGTTTTGCAAGGTCAGACCTTGTCCTTGCCTTTTCCCATGTCTGCGGGTACACTGGGCACATTGCAGAGCCTTTAGGCATTTAATAAAACGTTGTTGGGGGGCAGATTGGTTGAAAGCTTATATAGCTGTCTGGCGGCCTCATAGATTTTCCCATTTTGACTTGATTACATTTTTCTTCATTTCCAGTGAGAGGTTAACATTCTGCTAGTGATATCTAGTGGGTGAAAGCAGTAAAACCTTGAAGAGAGTAGTTTTTTTTTTTTTTTTAAGAGAGTGGATTTTAATTTTACTTTTGATTCACGAGACTTTTGTGTTTATTTTTTGAGCACTAGCCTATATTTCTACTGTGTGTGTAGAACAGACTTTAAGATTTAAATATGGTCTCTAAGAAACAGTCTTTCTACCACTACTAAGTCCTCCTCCTGAACTCTAGCTGGAAGTGGAAAGGCAGTTGCTGGTTCTGAGTGTCTGTGCAGTAGTCACTGTTTACCTCCGTGACCCTGTTCAGACCCATGAGACGCAAACTACCTTGACTGATGAGTTTCCAGGCAACCAGCAATCTCAATGTCAGATGTGAAGATACTAATAGACTCAGTATAGGTGCTTGTTTTCCCAAAGAAGATAAAAAGCTTTTAAGTCGAAGAAATATGCTTCTATAGTTTATGACCATATTACACATTCTAGAAATAAACAGCTATAAAAACAGAACTTTGCCCTAAAGGATTTTTGCTTAAAACAAAATACCTTCTGTCACCAGTCTGGACATTTGTTAAGCCAGAAAGCATAAAACTCCTTAAATAGATCAAATTCTAGACAACCAGCTATTGAAATATGAGATACAACGTACTAGTGGATTTAACATAACTGTTTATTTTTTCTGGGATAGATTAAAAATAGCCTTTTGGGTTTGGAAACTTTTTCCCTTTTTGTTGTCTTGAAAATCATTTATGTTGCATATTGTTTGTTGAATATCCTAGGAAGAAAAAGCTCTGAGGAATGTGTCCTCAGGGCGCACACTCAGACTGCCTGTAAATTAAAGATTCTAGATATAATCAGTCTTACTGTTTTTCCAAATTATGCCTCTTGTTGTGTTTTTTGTTTCTGTCAAGCCAGACTGTAAGTTTTGCAAGGTCAGACCTTGTCCTTGCCTTTTCCCATGTCTGCGGGTACACTGGGCACATTGCAGAGCCTTTAGGCATTTAATAAAACGTTGTTGGGGGGCAGATTGGTTGAAAGCTTATATAGCTGTCTGGCGGCCTCATAGATTTTCCCATTTTGACTTGATTACATTTTTCTTCATTTCCAGTGAGAGGTTAACATTCTGCTAGTGATATCTAGTGGGTGAAAGCAGTAAAACCTTGAAGAGAGTAGTTTTTTTTTTTTTTTTAAGAGAGTGGATTTTAATTTTACTTTTGATTCACGAGACTTTTGTGTTTATTTTTTGAGCACTAGCCTATATTTCTACTGTGTGTGTAGAACAGACTTTAAGATTTAAATATGGTCTCTAAGAAACAGTCTTTCTACCACTACTAAGTCCTCCTCCTGAACTCTAGCTGGAAGTGGAAAGGCAGTTGCTGGTTCTGAGTGTCTGTGCAGTAGTCACTGTTTACCTCCGTGACCCTGTTCAGACCCATGAGACGCAAACTACCTTGACTGATGAGTTTCCAGGCAACCAGCAATCTCAATGTCAGATGTGAAGATACTAATAGACTCAGTATAGGTGCTTGTTTTCCCAAAGAAGATAAAAAGCTTTTAAGTCGAAGAAATATGCTTCTATAGTTTATGACCATATTACACATTCTAGAAATAAACAGCTATAAAAACAGAACTTTGCCCTAAAGGATTTTTGCTTAAAACAAAATACCTTCTGTCACCAGTCTGGACATTTGTTAAGCCAGAAAGCATAAAACTCCTTAAATAGATCAAATTCTAGACAACCAGCTATTGAAATATGAGATACAACGTACTAGTGGATTTAACATAACTGTTTATTTTTTCTGGGATAGATTAAAAATAGCCTTTTGGGTTTGGAAACTTTTTTTCCCTTTTTTGTTGTCTTGAAAATCATTTATGTTGCATATTGTTTGTTGAATATCCTAGGAAGAAAAAGCTCTGAGGAATGTGTCCTCAGGGGCGCACACTCAGATTGCTTCATTACTTTAAATAGCAGCACAAAGTAAGCCCAATGTATGTGTTTTCTAAATCCAGGAAATAGCCATGCCTTTCCAAGATGACAGTCTTGTATACGTAGTAAATAGAGCATCAGCATGGATTCGGGTTATATGAAGAGGACAGGTTTACCAGAGGAAGTTAGGAAGTCTCTCTCTCCCCATTCTTCAAGGTAATTGTGCACTTTATCTTGTTCCAGGAGTATACCATGCTGTGTCTGTTGTGTGGTAAAGCTGAAGATACTATCAGTATTCTCCCCGACGACCCCCGGCAGATGACACTGTTATTCTAAGGATCCTTCTTCAGTTCTGTAACAGTGCTTTTGTGTTGGTTTACAATACAGCAAGCCGGATGGTTTGTCTAACTTAGTTTATAATGGTAGTTATTTGCGTATTATTTTTGCTGCTTAGGCTTATCTGTTCTTTGAAAGAAAAAGTGAATTCCCTGGTGGTCCAGTGGTTAGGACTAGGCGCTTTGATTGCTGTGGCCCTGGTTCCACTCCTGGTTGGGAAACTCAGATCCCGCAGGCCATGTGGACAGGGCCAGTAAATATATAAGATGAGCTGGGAGCATCTTGAGCCACAAAAAAGGGAAGTGCTCACAGGAAAATCGCAACAATTAGGAGTATGTCAAAGGGACAGAAGAGCCCGCTGAAGGAGCTCCCAGTGATCAAGATTGGAACAATTTGAGCAACAAAATAAAGCAGTATTAGATTATAACCCAAACTATAAAATAGGTATTCATGAGTCCCTACTGATAAATGTGAATGACTAAATAAATACATACAGAGGAGAGAGTAGATAAGTCCCCCCACATAGAAAAATTTCAAATAATGTATGTAGATACATCTTACTCCTTAAGTGTGAATTTGCATGGCTTCCTTACAAAGATTAAGAGAATATGGAAAGGGGGGGAAAAGTAACTTTAACTTTTATTTCAGTGAGCGACCTGACAAACACTAGCCTGGTGATGAACATCACTGACGATAGCATTACCCTTCATATGATTTGATGAGAATAACACATTGCTATTGTGGTCTTCCTATCCCAAGTTCATAGCTTCAGTCTAATCATGAGGAAAACTTCAGACAAGTCCAAGGTGAGAGAGAAATCCCAATTGAGGAAAATACCTGACCAGTACTCCTCAAAACTGTCAAGGTCATCAAAGACAAGGAAGTCTGAGGAGCTCCTGCAGCCAAAGAGAGCCAAAAGACACATGACTATTAAATTTAATCTGGTACCCCTGTCCTGAATGAGCTTCTGCACCAGAAAGAGGACATTCGGTAAAACTAGGGAAATCTGAGTCAAGTATAGACTTTAGTTAATATAAATAGAATGGTTTCAGTTGCTCCAGAGGGACCTTACCTTGCATAGTTGAAAGAACACTGGCTTGGGGTCATAAAACCTGGCCTTTTGGCATCTGGCATTTGGTAGCAGTGTAACCATTAAGCAAAGCGTCATTCTGGACTTTATTGTTCCCTTTCTATAGAATTGGGCTGGAATGAATTGATATACTTCCTTCATGGTATTGTTAGATGATTCAAAAATCATGAATGTAAAGTGCTTTGGAAGGCATATCGAGTACTAGATAGAATGAGATGGTTTCAGTTCGTTCTCATTCTGAAATCAAAACTTAAGGTTCAGGCATTAAAGCAGAATTATTTCCTGTTCATGTCTCAGACATTCTGACCTGAGTCAGCAAACTTGTTGATATCAGGGAAAAGCTTTGTTATGTAACAGGAATAATAGCTGAGATTTATTGAGTACTTACTCTGTGCCAAGGCCTTTGTAAGCACTTGTTTTATCCTCATTAACAGTTCCATGAGGGTTAGGTACTATTGTTATCCCAGTTTTAGACCCAGAGAAACTAAGGCACAAAGAAATCAAGCAGCTGAGTCCAAGTCAGATAGTGCAGTGATGTTCTTGTGGTCATAGTGTTCAGTACCCACGAAGTGTGAGAGCCTGGCAAGGTTAGGAAGAAGTCAGGAATATCAGTGACAGCACTTGGAGGAATCTAGGCATGTCAGACTAAGATTTATTATTCAAAGAAGTCAACACAGCTGTTTCTTAGGGATCCGTTGTTTTATTCCTGGAAAATGCTTTCCACTTTCTGCAAATCTATATCTGACCTGCTGAGGAAATCATTTGGTGAGTTGAATCCAGAAAGCAGAGAGAATATTGCATTACTTTAAATAGCAGCATGAAGCCCATTATAGGTTCTGAATTGGCCCTTCTGGGAGTTTGCAGATGCTTTCAACTTAGTCTTTTGGAGCTCAAGAGTATGAATTTATATGCCCCTCCTGATATCCTCATCTCTTGCAGAATGTATAATTATCTGTTTTGGACCATATACTACAAAAATTTTAAACATAAGATCCTACCTATGTACTTCATTATTATTAAACCAGCATTGTACTGTTTTACAGTCTTCCTTTATCATCTGCTAGAATTTTTTTGTGCATCTAATAGAATAAAGACCTCTTAAACTCAGTTCTCCTTCTATATCTCTGTTTAAGTAAAGGGGAACCAGGCAAAAGCATTTGTCTTCTTTACTTCCTTTTTTGGGGTATAAGGAGGAAAAGAAATCTCCTGTAGTGCAGTGGGGAATGTGAACTTGTCCTGGTACCTCATTGTTTCTCTACCATCTCCATTATGTACAGACCTGGGGTCGACCTTGTGAGGCTCTTGGAGCTCAAAGCTCAGCATGCATACTCTTGTGTTTTTTTTTTTTTTTTTAAACATTTATTTTATCTATTTATCTTTTTGGAGGGGGTGAGGTGGAGAGGGAGGGGGATGGGCGGGCCACTTCTATTGGTCTTTCATTTCTCTATTTTCATCCATCTTTGTTCTTTGGCTTGTGTGGGCCTCCCATCGTGGTGGCCTCTGTTGTCACAGAGCACCGGCTCTGGATGCATGCGCCCCAGAGCTCCGGCTCGGTAATTGATCACATCAGTCCAGCTGCGTGGGATCTTCCCAGGCCAGGGATCGAACCGGCGCCCCTTGCACTGCAAGGCGGTGTCCTTACCCACTGGACCACCAGGGGAAGCCCTCTTGTGTTGTTTTAACTTGCTCTGTCTTCCTCAGATGGTCTTGAGTTCTCCCAATACTAATTAATTGACATATGACATAGTCTAAACAGAGCCAGATATAGTTTGTTACTTGTGACTTATCACTGGGAAATATATACTCAGTGTCCTTTATTTCAATGCAACAAGAATCCTCTCAGTTTCTTCTGTCTGTGAGTAAAGCTAAATTAAACTTGACTGAACTTGAGGCTCTCAGTTTTAAAATGTATGTTTCTTGACTATAGTACAAGTCTCTGTTGGGGGATCCTCTGTGGTTGGGTAGAAGGGAAATCAAGAGGCCTGAGTCTGAAATTATCTCTGCCACCTACTCATGGTGGTACATTGGGCAACTCATTCTCTCTGTACCTCAGTTTCTTCAATGGAAAAATAGGCATAATCATTCCTCCTTCACAGAGTTTTAAAATCAGATAATCTCATATAAGTGAAAGCGCCATTAGGTCATACAGTGTTGTGTACAGGCAGCTGTCAGGGGTCTTAATGCAGAAATTCTGAGCTCTCAGGAAGCACCTTTGTGTTGGGGTTAATAGTAGAAGCTTTGGAGTCAGACTGACCTGCGTTTAACTTTCAACTTGGCCCCTCACCAGCCCTTTCTCCTTGAACAGTGTCTTGCTCAATTACCTTTTCTTTAAATAGAGATAAAAATTCCTCAGGGTCAATGTGATGATTAAATAACCTAGTATATAGAAAGTTGTGAGGCTCTTGGAGCTCAAAGCTCAGCATGCATACTCTTGTGTTTTTTTTTTTTTTTAAACATTTATTTTATCTATTTATCTTTTGGAGGGTGAGGTGGGGAGGGAGGGGGATGGGCGGGCCACTTCTATTGGTCTTTCATTTCTCTATTTTCATCCATCTTTGTTCTTTGGCTTGTGTGGGCCTCCCATCGTGGTGGCCTCTGTTGTCACAGAGCACCGGCTCTGGATGCATGCGCCCCAGAGCTCCGGCTCGGTAATTGATCACATCAGTCCAGCTGCGTGGGATCTTCCCAGGCCAGGGATCGAACCGGCGCCCCTTGCACTGCAAGGCGGTGTCCTTACCCACTGGACCACCAGGGGAAGCCCTCTTGTGTTGTTTTAACTTGCTCTGTCTTCCTCAGATGGTCTTGAGTTCTCCCAATACTAATTAATTGACATATGACATAGTCTAAACAGAGCCAGATATAGTTTGTTACTTGTGACTTATCACTGGGAAATATATACTCAGTGTCCTTTATTTCAATGCAACAAGAATCCTCTCAGTTTCTTCTGTCTGTGAGTAAAGCTAAATTAAACTTGACTGAACTTGAGGCTCTCAGTTTTAAAATGTATGTTTCTTGACTATAGTACAAGTCTCTGTTGGGGGATCCTCTGTGGTTGGGTAGAAGGGAAATCAAGAGGCCTGAGTCTGAAATTATCTCTGCCACCTACTCATGGTGGTACATTGGGCAACTCATTCTCTCTGTACCTCAGTTTCTTCAATGGAAAAATAGGCATAATCATTCCTCCTTCACAGAGTTTTAAAATCAGATAATCTCATATAAGTGAAAGCGCCATTAGGTCATACAGTGTTGTGTACAGGCAGCTGTCAGGGGTCTTAATGCAGAAATTCTGAGCTCTCAGGAAGCACCTTTGTGTTGGGGTTAATAGTAGAAGCTTTGGAGTCAGACTGACCTGCGTTTAACTTTCAACTTGGCCCCTCACCAGCCCTTTCTCCTTGAACAGTGTCTTGCTCAATTACCTTTTCTTTAAATAGAGATAAAAATTCCTCAGGGTCAATGTGATGATTAAATAACCTAGTATATAGAAAGTATTTAGTGTAATCAGGGAGTGTAGTATATAATCATTTGGATGATGGTTGTGATGGTGATTAAAAGGAATCAACAGATTTGAAATCACCAGTGACGGTTTGGCTCCGTGTTTTTTAAACTAAAGATTTATAGCTGTGGGAACGTAGTCATGGAAATAACCATCAATTGCATTCTATGTATCTGGGTCCCTATTCCAAGCTGTATTTTTTTTGGTAAGAGCCCTAGAGAAATGATTCTCTCTGTCCTTCCGCTAAATCCAGTGGCATTATCTCAGCGCTTTCTGGGAACGCTCATTTATGGAACCGCTTGCTTCCTGAGTGCCCCTAGGGAAATTTGATTAAAAGATTATGTTGATTTAGGAAAATGAGTGGTTATATTAAGCTTTTACTGTATCTGTTTATGATCATAAGCTGATACTTCTGAGGATATAAAGGGGACAAAGAAGATAAGAAATAAAGAAAAGGAAACAATTTCTCATTTATAAACAGAATGACATTTCCCTACCCAAGTGAGGAGCCCTCTTCTAGCCTTATGGCCCATTGTGACTCTGCAAAATCACTTAGGCTGTAATTCACATTCCTTTGGAACTCTAAATAATTCTCGCAACTTGAGCCTCCCAAGTGGGGAAGACCCCACTGGCATAGGAGGCATAGGAGGTCTTCAGCTGCTTGTGGCGCGGTGCCAGCACCCAGGAAAGCTGGCTCTGCTGTTGGACATCACAGTAGGCCATGGCTCTGTGAAGATGATGCACAAATCATGCCAGCATCCCACATGAATTCCCGTTTTATTTCTTCAGGGAAGCAGTTTTTGTTCTAAAATCAGTGCTTAATGTTGCCCCCCCACCCAAAAAAAGAACCCATACCCCAGCTGCTGGCTTGGACAGTAGGAATCTTAAAAGGCTTGAGTTCTCAAGAGTCAAGTTAAGGGCGACCTTAATTTAGCAGGAGGCTTGCAGAAACATGCTAGGGGATTCCCACTGTACCACTCAGGTTACCGTTTTGAAATAAAGCACTATCCGTGACGTAGCTTTAGTAGAAGGTCAAACATGGGGATGCTTTACCTCTCTTCCACATTTACTTCTCAGATAACGTGAGTGCTTGGAAAACAGTTATGGGGAAGATCCTAGGAAAAGTATTTTCCTCTCCACGTGGGGTTCTCAAACGGATGTCTCTGGCTAGGACTGTCCCTGAGAAATAAAATATTCAATCCTGTGGTCAAGGAAGGAAAGGCACAGTGAGAGGTTTCCAGCGAGAGGTCTGTGTGACAGAGGGCAGTGGCCCGTCAGCAGGTGTCTTCTCGAGCATGCTTGAGCCTGGCCTCAGTGGTGCTTTTCCGAGGCCCTTTTTTTAAATCCAGTGGCATTATCTCAGCGCTTTCTGGGAACGCTCATTTATGGAACCGCTTGCTTCCTGAGTGCCCCTAGGGAAATTTGATTAAAAGATTATGTTGATTTAGGAAAATGAGTGGTTATATTAAGCTTTTACTGTATCTGTTTATGATCATAAGCTGATACTTCTGAGGATATAAAGGGGACAAAGAAGATAAGAAATAAAGAAAAGGAAACAATTTCTCATTTATAAACAGAATGACATTTCCCTACCCAAGTGAGGAGCCCTCTTCTAGCCTTATGGCCCATTGTGACTCTGCAAAATCACTTAGGCTGTAATTCACATTCCTTTGGAACTCTAAATAATTCTCGCAACTTGAGCCTCCCAAGTGGGGAAGACCCCACTGGCATAGGAGGCATAGGAGGTCTTCAGCTGCTTGTGGCGCGGTGCCAGCACCCAGGAAAGCTGGCTCTGCTGTTGGACATCACAGTAGGCCATGGCTCTGTGAAGATGATGCACAAATCATGCCAGCATCCCACATGAATTCCCGTTTTATTTCTTCAGGGAAGCAGTTTTTGTTCTAAAATCAGTGCTTAATGTTGCCCCCCCACCCAAAAAAAGAACCCATACCCCAGCTGCTGGCTTGGACAGTAGGAATCTTAAAAGGCTTGAGTTCTCAAGAGTCAAGTTAAGGGCGACCTTAATTTAGCAGGAGGCTTGCAGAAACATGCTAGGGGATTCCCACTGTACCACTCAGGTTACCGTTTTGAAATAAAGCACTATCCGTGACGTAGCTTTAGTAGAAGGTCAAACATGGGGATGCTTTACCTCTCTTCCACATTTACTTCTCAGATAACGTGAGTGCTTGGAAAACAGTTATGGGGAAGATCCTAGGAAAAGTATTTTCCTCTCCACGTGGGGTTCTCAAACGGATGTCTCTGGCTAGGACTGTCCCTGAGAAATAAAATATTCCATCCTGTGGTCAAAGAAGGAAAGGCACAGTGAGAGGTTTCCAGCGAGAGGTCTGTGTGACAGAGAGGGCAGTGGCCCGTCAGCAGGTGTCTTCTCGAGCATGCTTGAGCCTGGCCTCAGTGGTGCTTTTGAGAGTGCCTGTCCTCTGTAAGCAACTGGGCACCATTCTTCTGAGCCATTCAGCAGAACTCTGTTCTCACAGAGAAGAGCTAGCATGTTGGCAGGTTATGAACAGCCTGACTGTCTGAAGGGAGGGTCCTCTCTCATCCCCACCCTCATGGGAAAAGAAGTGAAACCAATCATTCATGCCTAAACTTGTCTGTCTCGTGCATATGTTTGTGCATATGGGAGTGTGAGAACAACAAGGGTGGAATGTCAACTTTAGAAAGGTGGGAGAGTCCATCCACTAAGGAGCCAAAACAAACATCACTCCACAGAGTGATCAGGAGGTGGGCCAAGTGCTCGCTGTGCTCCCCGTGAGTGTGCCCTCCACGCCCTTGGTCTCGGTGAGTGGACCAGATGTACCACCTGAAGGTGCATACAGTGTTGAGTCAGCCCCGTGCCCGGAGTGAGGGTGACATCCAGATGACTGGAATACTCTTGACTTCCTAGTACTTCCGCCACTTTTCTTCCCCCTTCTTCTCGTTATCACCTTCCTTCCCCAGTTCTGAAGAAGAGCCATAAAGTAATAAGATAATTCACATTTCCTGAAACTCCTCCTGCCACCGCAGACCTTGACCAGAGCCTGCTTTCCAGGCAGGGAAGTGGGAGGTCCCCTTGGTCGGAGCCTCCCTCTCCTCAGCTTTTGTGTGCTGCCAGCCATCAGTCTCACCTGCAGTTGCCACCATCCCTCCCTCCTTGTTCAAGGAAGAAGACACACACAGCCTTGGCCATTTCCACACCCGCCCTTTATTGGACTCAGCCCGCAGGCTGGCTCCCCGCTTTCACTCTTCTCAGACACCGCCCATACGGATTTAGGAAGGTGCCATCATTCTGTGAAGGCACAGAGCCTGCCCACGTCATGGAGCATCAGGTTGAATCACCTACCAGAAGGCTGAGGGGAGGGAACGGAAGCAGGCAGGCCAGAAGGGCAAGGCTCTACAGTGAAGGGACTTATCTGAAGGGAAAGCCTGGGTCCAGCAGAGTCTCCTGAGGGTGCACTGAATGCTCAGGAGAGACACGCAGGGTGGGAGGAAGGAGCTCTGTTGGGATTTATATGGCAACCTTGAGGAGGCGCTTGATGTCAGGCTCGATGTTAATGGTTTGGAAGGTGCGGCTGTAGCGGCGGAAGGGCTCCCCCTCCGGCCCGACGAGGAACTTCTCAAAGTTCCAGGACACGTCTGAGCGGCGCACGGGGCTCCAAATGATGAACTTGGGATCCGTCATGAGGGAAAACGGGTCGTCGTAAGGGTAGGGAAGCTTATCCTTCAGGTAGGTGAAGACCGGGTGCTCATTCTGACCGTTTACATCACACCTCTGGATGAGGGTGAAGGTGGGCTGGAATCCACCCCCAGGGCGGACATACTTGAGGCTGTTCAGGATCTCTTCATTCTGACAGTTCTCCTGGACAAGGAAAGAGACAGAGTTTGGAAAAGACCAGGGGGAGATGGAGGGTCTCCAAAGCCTTTCACTCTCCTGTACTCCCCACGGTCATTCTAGGTATATTCCCCCCCCGCCGCACCACAAATTCCATCTCTTTACTTCATGTGCTTTGCCCTTCTCTTGACTTGGAGTTTTCCCTTTCACAGCTATTGTCTTAATGGTGTGTTGGGCCATTTCTGAAAGTTTCCACAGATCCTAGCTTGGCTGTTCTTGGACTGAAAGATAATAGCGCCTTTGAGTTGTCTTTTCTGTCTCCAGTCTAGCCTGAGCAGTTCAGGGTATCTGTCTAAAGCTTCAAGGAACCTTGAGTTTAGGGCATTAGAAAGAAAGGAAAGGAGGCTCAGGTCACATTGCCTAGAACCATCCTTCCACTACGTAGCTGCATACACATGCCTGCACTCATACACGTGGTTGCACACACACACCTGCACACACACACACACACACAGCCTGCCACCACCTTCCCTTTTCTTCTGCCCTGGTTTTGCCTCGCTTGCTTTTCATTACCGATGAGTGTTGAATATAGCCTTGGCCCCTGCCCTACTTGCTCCTCAAACTAAAGGTGAAACTGAGGTCTAGAGAGGATTTATAACTTCCTCCTTTCCTATTGCCTTGTGCTTAAAAAGGGGGACTTATCTGAAGGGAAAGCCTGGGTCCAGCAGAGTCTCCTGAGGGTGCACTGAATGCTCAGGAGAGACACGCAGGGTGGGAGGAAGGAGCTCTGTTGGGATTTATATGGCAACCTTGAGGAGGCGCTTGATGTCAGGCTCGATGTTAATGGTTTGGAAGGTGCGGCTGTAGCGGCGGAAGGGCTCCCCCTCCGGCCCGACGAGGAACTTCTCAAAGTTCCAGGACACGTCTGAGCGGCGCACGGGGCTCCAAATGATGAACTTGGGATCCGTCATGAGGGAAAACGGGTCGTCGTAAGGGTAGGGAAGCTTATCCTTCAGGTAGGTGAAGACCGGGTGCTCATTCTGACCGTTTACATCACACCTCTGGATGAGGGTGAAGGTGGGCTGGAATCCACCCCCAGGGCGGACATACTTGAGGCTGTTCAGGATCTCTTCATTCTGACAGTTCTCCTGGACAAGGAAAGAGACAGAGTTTGGAAAAGACCAGGGGGAGATGGAGGGTCTCCAAAGCCTTTCACTCTCCTGTACTCCCCACGGTCATTCTAGGTATATTCCCCCCCCGCCGCACCACAAATTCCATCTCTTTACTTCATGTGCTTTGCCCTTCTCTTGACTTGGAGTTTTCCCTTTCACAGCTATTGTCTTAATGGTGTGTTGGGCCATTTCTGAAAGTTTCCACAGATCCTAGCTTGGCTGTTCTTGGACTGAAAGATAATAGCGCCTTTGAGTTGTCTTTTCTGTCTCCAGTCTAGCCTGAGCAGTTCAGGGTATCTGTCTAAAGCTTCAAGGAACCTTGAGTTTAGGGCATTAGAAAGAAAGGAAAGGAGGCTCAGGTCACATTGCCTAGAACCATCCTTCCACTACGTAGCTGCATACACATGCCTGCACTCATACACGTGGTTGCACACACACACCTGCACACACACACACACACACAGCCTGCCACCACCTTCCCTTTTCTTCTGCCCTGGTTTTGCCTCGCTTGCTTTTCATTACCGATGAGTGTTGAATATAGCCTTGGCCCCTGCCCTACTTGCTCCTCAAACTAAAGGTGAAACTGAGGTCTAGAAGGATGGGATTTATAACTTCCTCCTTTCCTATTGCCTTGTGCTAGATCTGAAGTACAAGTAGGAGGAAGCTTTGATGAAGGAAAACCCCATCCAAGGAAGACTAGCATTCAGGTGCCAAATGAAGACGAAATAGGTTAGCAACAACAATGATTGTACTGTAGATGGAATTACTTTGTAGCCATCAAGCATGAATTAAATAGGATAAAGGGTTTAGGGTTCTGTTATAGGCCAGGGGAAGGGGAAGTTAAGGAAATAAATGCAGGAGGGCCAGAGGTAGTGCCCTTGCGAGTATAGTTCCTTCCACTTAGACCTCACCCTCGGCTGGAATGCTTGAGCTCTCAGCCTGTTACCTGTCTTCCCTCCCTGCTGCCAGCACTGTCCTATCCCCATGTGGCATTCTCCATCCCGACAACCCCCAAAGGTCCATGGGAACCCTTATTTTCCACCCCCACCCCCAAGTCTAAGAGTCAGATATCTCCCTCTGGGAAAAAGTTCCTGTCTCTGACCTACTAGAATCAATTAGTACAGTTAGTTCCAGGCCATCATGACATCTTGAGCCCAGAGCTGATGGCTATTAAACGTCTTATCTCCCCATGCATGCTGCTGGCTGGCTACTGGTAGGGTGATGGCTGGAGGCCCTTTCTGCACCTATGCCCTTTCTCTCTTGTCCTGGCCAAGCCTAGAAACTGAATGGAAACAGAAGGAACAGTGAGAGCATTCGTAGTTTGGGATTAGGTTTGTCACAGTCAATGACATTTCAGCCTTCCTACCTGTATCTCTGCCAATCTCTTCCTTGCCTTCATGCTTCTGTGAATTGAACCAAAGGCATTATAATTGGAAGGTTCACTTAGGGACATTCTGCCTGCTTGTGCTATTAAAATCCTAAGTGAAAATAGAATCCCTAAAAGATAACTTGAGGTGTGCAGGCTGAAGATCTATACCAACTTGACCCATTAATCGGGGTTGTTGAGGTGCATGTGATGCCCAGAGGAGACACATGCACTTTGAAAACCCTTTGCCTTCTCCCAGATTCACTCTGCTTGGCTGATTTCAAACAAACAAGCAAACCTTTCACTCTACATAGTAAAGTTTCTTGCATTTGCATATTACTTTATTATTTTCCAAGGTATTTTTGTAATCCTTATACCTTCAATCTCACAAAAATCCTTAGTGTCCGACTCTCCTGACCCCATGGACTGTAGTCTGCTAGGCTCCTTTATCCATTGGATTTCCCAGGCAGGACACTGGAGTGGGTTGCCATTCCCTTCTCTAGGGATCTTTGCAACCAGGGATTGAACCAGGGATTGAACCCATGTCACCTGCACTGTAGGCTGAGCCGCCAGGGAAGCCCTCCTATATGAGACAAGTGGTATTATTCCCAGTTCATAGATGAGGAGACTAAAACAGAGAAAAATGAGTGACTTTTCCTTGAGCACAGAACCATAAAGTAGCAGAACCAAGCCTTGTGAGAACAAAGGTTTCCTGCGTCAGTTCAATCCTAATTTGATTCTTGGTCTTCTGTTTCCTCCAGTCATTCATTCAACAAATATTTAATGAGTGCCTTCTATACCTGAGGCACTAAGGACACAATGGAGAGAAAACCAGACCTGGTACAGCTCACAGGAATGTAGTGGGACAACAAGAAACCCTAAGAATCCATAACTTTGGTTGTTTTATCACAGGCAGAATCCTACTTCCCCCTGGTACTCACATTACCTAAAGACCTAGCTTAAACAAAACATGCCCCTTCATTCCAGACACTCCAACTCACATAGTCATTCTCCCCTTTTCCTCAGCCTGCTAGAGCTTTCGCAGTGCAGCTCCAGGGACCTCTCACCTGATGTCCAAATTGGTTGCAAGGGAAGCCGAGAACCACCAGGCGCCTGGGGAAGCGGCACTGCAGCTCGTTGAGTTGGGTGAAGTCCCGCGTGGTTGTGCCTCAGAGCGAGGCCACGTTCTCAATCAGCACCGCCCTGCCGGAATGCATTGAAATCGACCTTCTCCCCATCCAGGCTGATGCGCTGAGGTCGTGAAGGACTTGGCAACGTAAGCCATGGTGGATGTGCAGAGTGAGTGGCAGAGTGGCGTGAGCCCACTTAAGGGTCGATTAAAGGGGTGGCGAGGAAGGAGGAGCACTTTGAAAACCCTTTGCCTTCTCCCAGATTCACTCTGCTTGGCTGAAAAAAAACTTACTTATAGTAAAGTTTCTTGCATTTGCATATTACTTTATTATTTTCCAAGGTATTTTTGTAATCCTTATACCTTCAATCTCACAAAAATCCTTAGTGTCCGACTCTCCTGACCCCATGGACTGTAGTCTGCTAGGCTCCTTTATCCATTGGATTTCCCAGGCAGGACACTGGAGTGGGTTGCCATTCCCTTCTCTAGGGATCTTTGCAACCAGGGATTGAACCAGGGATTGAACCCATGTCACCTGCACTGTAGGCTGAGCCGCCAGGGAAGCCCTCCTATATGAGACAAGTGGTATTATTCCCAGTTCATAGATGAGGAGACTAAAACAGAGAAAAATGAGTGACTTTTCCTTGAGCACAGAACCATAAAGTAGCAGAACCAAGCCTTGTGAGAACAAAGGTTTCCTGCGTCAGTTCAATCCTAATTTGATTCTTGGTCTTCTGTTTCCTCCAGTCATTCATTCAACAAATATTTAATGAGTGCCTTCTATACCTGAGGCACTAAGGACACAATGGAGAGAAAACCAGACCTGGTACAGCTCACAGGAATGTAGTGGGACAACAAGAAACCCTAAGAATCCATAACTTTGGTTGTTTTATCACAGGCAGAATCCTACTTCCCCCTGGTACTCACATTACCTAAAGACCTAGCTTAAACAAAACATGCCCCTTCATTCCAGACACTCCAACTCACATAGTCATTCTCCCCTTTTCCTCAGCCTGCTAGAGCTTTCGCAGTGCAGCTCCAGGGACCTCTCACCTGATGTCCAAATTGGTTGCAAGGGAAGCCGAGAACCACCAGGCGCCTGGGGAAGCGGCACTGCAGCTCGTTGAGTTGGGTGAAGTCCCGCGTGGTTGTGCCTCAGAGCGAGGCCACGTTCTCAATCAGCACCGCCCTGCCGCGGAATGCATTGAAATCGACCTTCTCCCCATCCAGGCTGATAGCGCTGAGGTCGTAGAAGGACTTGGCAACGTAAGCCATGGTGGATGTGCAGAGTGAGTGGCAGAGTGGCGTGAGCCCACTTAAGGGTCGATTAAAGGGGTGGCGAGGAAGGAGGAGCCAGGAAAGATCTCACAATGGGACTCTGAGCATCCCCAGGATGACTTAGCAAAATAGCCACCTACCTGTAAATGCTGTTTGAACAAGCAACTTGCTCCTCCTATTTACAAAAGCCACCTCCCTGCCCCACCCTGCTGGCGACCCAGGAAGGGCCAACGTGATCTCTCTGAGCAGGCATCAATAATTCACTGCTTGCAGGAAACCAGAGCCCCAAAGGTCAGACGGGAGGGACAACAGGGAGGGAGGGATGCAAGATGGACTCCTGTGTGCCCCAGCAAGTGGTTTTCACTTGGCACAGACGTTTATGACTTGTCTCCTGAGTGCCGAGCTGTGAGTTGTGCAGTTGAGAGGCCAGGATCTGTAAGGGCTAAAAAATGAGGAAGAGAATTGGGTGCATGTCCCCTGACTCAGACAACAACCGAAATATACATGTTACTGCTTACATTTCTCTCTCTGGCCATTACTTTGCACACGCACGAAATCAAAGGGACCCTTAAGAGGACGGTGTGTGATTTTCTAAAATCATGGCTTTCGGTGCTTCAGCTCGTACCTGGTCTAAAGAGGTGAAGTTGTGTTTGTTCTGAAAGTCTTTCAGTGAATGATCTGCCCTTGCCCCTGTGCTAGGCTATCTCCTGTAACATCCCTCACCCCGCCTGCACAGGGTCAGGAGGATGCAGTCAAATATTCCTGATTCGTGGCTGAGAGATAACAGAGGCGTCACAGAGCAGGTGGGTAAACTTTGGCCGGGGATGGGTGGGGAGCAGCTCCTACCTCTTTTCAGATGAAGGTTTGGCCCCAAAGACTTTTCAGAGGCTGTCGTGCTTGTCAGTCCCCAGAGGAAAGGGCAGGGAGTCGAACCTGCTGTGGTTCTAGACCCAGTTAGACCACTGGTGCTGTTTTCAACCCCCGCCTGCAATGTGGTAGGACCTCTGGGGAGCAGAGCGCTGGAAATCCACAGAAACTAAAAAGTCCTAATGCTTCTCTTTGTTGTTCCAAAACACCCACGGATGCTACAAAGTAGGGTTTGGTTTTGTTTCTTATCTATTTTTTAATGCCTGAATTTTTCCATCACTATAGCTAGCAATTAGACTACCTGGCTTGGGGATTTTAGAGTGAAATTTCAATAACAATGCAATTGTTTTACCAGAGTGTTTTCACAGGGGTGTGTCCCTTGGGAACCATTTCCTGGAACAAGAAGAAACCAGGCTGGGGAGCAGCTGGTCTTGATAATCTGACTTGTTGGGAAGGTGAAGCAACCCTCCAGGCAGGGCCTGGCTTTTCTGTCTGTTGTAGCCTGTTCCTGGGTATTTATAGCAACAGGGCAACCTATACGTGTCCACTGGCTACCCGCTGCAAACAAGCCTCCCTCACCTAGATGGGAATCTTTTGCCACCAGAAGAGGCAGCAGGAAATGCAGAGGCAAGTGTGTTCCCTGCTGAGGCTGGGTGAGGTCCCCCATAAAAACCAATAAACGCCCCTCCTAAGCCACTGAGTCAGAACTTGGCCCGGACAGTGGGCTAAACTTTAACATGAACTTGCCAAATTCACCCACATGCCTGACGCTCCCCTAGAACTCTCAGGCTTCCAGATGCCTCTTACTGGCTGCCCTCTCTGGGACCCTCTCCAAGAAGACCAGGCAAGTTTCTGAGCTGAGAGGTGGGGGGCCCTCTTCCTTACTACATGCCATCCCTTTTCCCCTGGACACTTGGAGTCACCCACAATCAAAAAAAATTCATGAAGCTCTCCTAAAATACTTCTTTGTTCCCAGCTTTACCTCATACACACCCATCTTTGTTTCTAACTTTACCTCAGGCTGGCCCACTTTCCAGAAGCGTGTAACTTTGGACAAGCACTAATATGGCTTTTCACAGGGACAGTCATTGTTCTGGAAACTGCCCTGATTTAGGCAGAAAGCCCTGGTCAGTGGTTCTCAACTTCGGCTGCAAATGAGAATTGTATGCAGAGATTTTTCTAAATAAAAATGCCAAGCTTTCCCCTCCAGAGATCTGTTCAGGCTGGTCCTTTTCAGCCTTGACTGCCACTCTGCCTTGGGGGCCCCCAGGCATCCTTATCTGTTGAACATGGATAATCACCTTCCATATCTCACAGAGACTTGATTGCTTGACTGTTCCAATGGAAGAGATAAGGCTTTACTGTTCTCTGTAAATTGGAAAGTGTAGATTAAGTTGGCCTGCCTTCTTTTATTCCTTCCTTCTTTAGCTTTACCTCCATTTTCTGCTTCTTCCGTCAACTCTGGACCCGCGTATAGTATTTAACAGCCTCCAGACCCCAAGATTCCAGACTGTTGTGTTCCCTTGGAGTATCCAAGCACAGGACTAGGATGAACCTCTGAAAGATTAATGCCCTCTCATGCCTTCAGGAAGGCCCATTCCTGTTCCATTCCAAGAGATGAGAACCTTCTTGGTTCTTAGATATTCGGCAGCCCCCTCTGCCCCTCACCCCATAATTCTATTCAACCTTATTTCTGCAGTGAGTCTGCTGCAGGGAAATGGGGGCTTTGTTTAGAGGACAAAGGGGCTTTGCTTGGGCTCCCCCTGCAGGTGGCATTAGGAGAGGCACCAAATGGAAGACATTTGCTGCTCCCATTGGCCTCCCACTGCCATTGCTTTAGGGTTCTGGAGCCTCTTCTACCAGCACTGCCCCTCCCCCTCCCCCTGAACCGCCAGGGTCTCAGGAAGACCCAGTCCCAGGGATTCGCCCAGGCAGTCACAACTGTGATTGGAAATATTCTTTATTTTGTAAACATCTGTGTTTAAAATAGATGAACCCTGCTCACAATTCATATACTGGACCCGAGACACAGCACTCGAATTCACCCGTCACAGGGAGAAGGTGGGGCTCAGGAGCAGGTGGGTGCCTGGGGCGGCGCCGAGTCTCAAGACAGCAGGTGCGGACGTGGTGAGGAGCCCACAGGCAGGCGCGCCTGCTCACCAGTCTAAGGCGGGGGCCCAGGCCACCTCGGGACCGGAGTTGAGGGGTAAGAGGCCAACTCTGGTACCTGGGGAGCCTAGCTGCGCCCCAAATCCCAGCACCCCTCCTGCCCGTCCCTCTTCCCAGCAGTGGCCCTGTGGATGGGGCTTCTCAGGCCAGAGTCCCAACCCTGTTTTCCCTTCCAGAACCCCTAGGGTACAGTAAAAATAGAGTCCCTTTTCTGAAGGGGCTAGGAGAGGAAGGCAGTGGTGCTCGGCCAGAGCTGATCCACAGGCCCGAGCCAACGGCCAGCCTAACTTCCCCTCCTGCAGCCAAAGTGCGCACTGAGGCTGGCACTGCCACCCCCAGCCCTGAGTGGCGCTGCCCGTGTCTTGACACTTGGGGAGCTGGTCCTCAAGGAAGCACCCACAGCCACGGTCGTGACTTCACCCTAGAGTCAGCCCTCAGCACGTCCCATGAGCTGACGATAACCGGCCTTGCTCTTCTTCTTCCCACTGTCACCTGTCCCCCCGCCCCTACCTCCTGAGCTGCCCTCTCCTGATGGGGTAAGAGTCAGGAGGGGACGTTTGGCAATGTCATCCTTCACCCTTTTTTTCCAGAGGAGTCGGTGGGGATCTTAATCCCTCACGCACGTGTGTCCTGGATTTTAGTTCTTATTTATAACTGGTGCATGTTCGACACCCAATTCCTTGTTTTTGCTCCAGCACCAGCCATGCAGCCCAGCTTAAGACGGGCCCCCTCCTGGAAGACATTGCTGCTCCCATTGGCCTCCCACTGCCATTGCTTTAGGGTTCTGGAGCCTCTTCTACCAGCACTGCCCTCCCTCCCCTGAACCGCCAGGGTCTCAGGAAGACCCAGTCCCAGGGATTCGCCCAGGCAGTCACAACTGTGATTGGAAATATTCTTTATTTTGTAAACATCTGTGTTTAAAATAGATGAACCCTGCTCACAATTCATATACTGGACCCGAGACACAGCACTCGAATTCACCCGTCACAGGGAGAAGGTGGGGCTCAGGAGCAGGTGGGTGCCTGGGGCGGCGCCGAGTCTCAAGACAGCAGGTGCGGACGTGGTGAGGAGCCCACAGGCAGGCGCGCCTGCTCACCAGTCTAAGGCGGGGGCCCAGGCCACCTCGGGACCGGAGTTGAGGGGTAAGAGGCCAACTCTGGTACCTGGGGAGCCTAGCTGCGCCCCAAATCCCAGCACCCCTCCTGCCCGTCCCTCTTCCCAGCAGTGGCCCTGTGGATGGGGCTTCTCAGGCCAGAGTCCCAACCCTGTTTTCCCTTCCAGAACCCCTAGGGTACAGTAAAAATAGAGTCCCTTTTCTGAAGGGGCTAGGAGAGGAAGGCAGTGGTGCTCGGCCAGAGCTGATCCACAGGCCCGAGCCAACGGCCAGCCTAACTTCCCCTCCTGCAGCCAAAGTGCGCACTGAGGCTGGCACTGCCACCCCCAGCCCTGAGTGGCGCTGCCCGTGTCTTGACACTTGGGGAGCTGGTCCTCAAGGAAGCACCCACAGCCACGGTCGTGACTTCACCCTAGAGTCAGCCCTCAGCACGTCCCATGAGCTGACGATAACCGGCCTTGCTCTTCTTCTTCCCACTGTCACCTGTCCCCCCGCCCCTACCTCCTGAGCTGCCCTCTCCTGATGGGGTAAGAGTCAGGAGGGGACGTTTGGCAATGTCATCCTTCACCCTTTTTTTCCAGAGGAGTCGGTGGGGATCTTAATCCCTCACGCACGTGTGTCCTGGATTTTAGTTCTTATTTATAACTGGTGCATGTTCGACACCCAATTCCTTGTTTTTGCTCCAGCACCAGCCATGCAGCCCAGCTTAAGACGGGCCCTCTTCCCTGGGCACCTCTACCCCTCCTGGGAAGGTGGGGAAGAACCCTGCTGGTAACTAGGGCTGGTCACTGACATGTTTCCTCCTCAAAGGGCCTCCTGCAAACTACTTTGGACCCTATGGGTTTAAGGAAACATCTTCCTGAAACAAAGCGCCCCCTGCCCCCCGGAGGGAATCCACTTACCCACTTCCCTCTGCCTGTAGCCACTGGGCAGTTGGCAAACCCTCCAGCCTGTGACTCAGAACACTCTGAGAAACCCTTGTTCCTCTGGCTAAAGAAACAAGATGAGCACTTGGTCCTGAAGGCTGAAGGGCCTGCACACGCACCCCCTCCCCTGGCTTGCCTGCCCCCCGTCTGTGTACTCCCACCCTTCTCCCATAAACTCTGAGTCCCGGGAAAACCTTGAGAGCTGAAGGCTGGGCTCAGTGAAAGACCACCAGCATGGTTCTGTCACCTCTCGCCTGCCAGGGCTGATGGGAAAATGCCCTTCTTACATAAGAAATGGAAAATGGGGCCCAGGAATCCCGGCTGCTGCCCAGCTCCCCTCTGGTTTACCAACTGCTGTCCCCACTCTTGACCCGACACACAGGAGCTGGGCCATCTCTTCCAAACACTCCCCTTCCTGGAGAGTGTGCTGGGCCTCAGGCTCTCCTCGCCCTTGCAGTGCCCTTAGGCCTTGGTCCACATCTTTAAATTCAGGAGCCCAGGGGGCATGGGAGGTAGAGAATGGAGGTGACTTTTTAATTCCTGCCACCCCTCCTCATTTTTTTCTTTTCTGAAGCACCTGCCTCCAAGCTCAGGTCCCCCAAGAGGCAGCCAGCCAGCCAGCCAAACAACGGAAGGGCTGGGGCAGGAGGGAGGAGAGCCCAGGCTGGGGTCCATCAGTTTGGGCTTTCCTTCCTCCCTGCGCTGCTCTTTCCCCGGTCGCCGGGGAGGCAGGCCTATGGCACGAGAAGGGGCAGGTGGTGAGGGGGGAGACGGAAGAAACGCCAGGTACTGCGGGTGCGGCTTCTCCCGGGAGCAGAGCAGGGAGTGTTGCCCTGAGCCTGAGTCCATTCCCATGGCAGGACAGGGAGGGAGGAAGGGAAAGGCGCGGCCCCAGCAGCCACACAGACATGGGTGCAGGGAAGTGCAGGCTTCCATACAAATACAGCTGAAGAGGGAAGAGCGAGAGACAGCAGAGAGGAGATCAGATGCACTGGGAGAGAAGGAACTGCAGTGGCCACTCCAGACCCAGGCGTCTTCGGGGAGCTCCGGGCAGTGAGGCGGTGCTCATCGCACAGCAGAGCTGGCGGAGGGGCTGGGGGTGCGGCTGCTCCCCGGGGCCAGGCAGGGGGAGGAGCAGCGACCAACATGCCGCAGGGTCACCCAATGAGGGGGAGGCAAGGCGAGGCCCCAGGCTCCCTGTGTGCCCACAGGCCTCCTGCGGGAAGAGGGGGTCGTGAGGGGGCTCCACGCAGGATGCTCAGCACCAGCAGGTTTTTGAAGAGCTCGCCGGGCCCTCAGGTTTGCCCTCCTCCTCCTCCAGCTCTGCCAAGGCCAACTCATGGTTAGCACGTGTCCGCAGACCTTCTAGCTCCTTCCTGTGGGCCTGCAGCACCAGCTCTGTCAGGCGCGTGAAGGACTGGGAAAGCAAGGAACACTTGCTTAGCCTGGCATCTCCCGCCTTCCATGGCGCCCCGAAGCTGCCCCCACCCACCGCCCCACCCTCCGCCCAGGCGGGGCTCATCCGCTCTGGGCTCTCGCCTGTCGCCCTCTCAGCTGGACTCAGCCCGGGAGTGCTCTCACCTCTTTAATGTTGAAGTTGGTGCAGGCACTTGTTTCATAGAAGTCCATGCCGTACTCTCTCGCCAGCTGCAAGAGGAGAATATTCCTGAAAGGCAGTCAGTAAGGGAAGGGAGGTGCCCGCAGCACCTGGCGCACCCTTCTGCCACCGCACTTAGGGCCCGTGCTGTGTCGTGACCACTTCTGAGAGTCGACAGCCTCTGAGGAGAACGGGAGCTCCAGACCCCTGCTAGCAGAGACGGGGAGCGGTGCTCCACCAGTGCACACGACCCCAGCCCCACCCCGGGCCCACATACACACACCCCCAACAAACATCCCGTGTCAGGAGACACCAACCTGTTAAAAACGTGGGCTTTGAGGTCAAACAGACCCAGACTTGAACACCAGTGCTGTCACTTAAGAGCCAGATGACAAGTCACTTATTCCCTGTAAGCCCCAGCTTTGTCATCTATTCAAGGGGGATGAGCGTGTCTATCAGTCAAGGCTGTGGCAGGATTAAGCGGGGTCATGCGTCTCCAAGCCCTTGCTTAGCACAGGGCCACATCTATGGTACTCAGCAAATATGAATATTCTAGTAAAGGCTTCTACTTTCAAATATTTCAGTGACCACATTCTTTTTTTAGTAATATCCTAAAACACAATTTTGGGATTTCCCTGGTGATCCAGTGGCTAGCACTCCATGCTCCCGATGCAGGGGGCCTGGGTATGATCCCTGGTTGGGGGACTAGATCCCACATGCTGAAGCTAAGACCCAGTACAGCCAAATAAATTAAGTATTTTTAATCAATAAAAAAGGATTTTATTTCAAATGCTAATGGGATGCTAATGACTGGAAGAGGGAAAGAAAAGCTCTTGAGGCCCTCGGATTTCGTGGACGATTCTGGCCTTGGTGGCATCCATCTTTCCTTTGTTCTGCAGGAGCACGGTCCCCCTGTACACGTGAACATTTCCTCAGCACCATCCGTCTACCCCCTCGGCCGCCATGGCTGTTCCGACGGTGGGCCCTTCATTCCCTCATTTCCCTTCCAGCCGCTTTCCAGGTGTCAGGAGGACAGGGGGTGGGAATGGGGGAGGTGGCGAGATGACTCTGGGCACAAGCTGTGTCTGGAGCTGCTAGAGAAGGCGGAAGCCTGAGGTCTTCCTTCCTCACTAACCAGGACGGGCTCTCAGGCAGAGGTAATCCCTCTTTGGGGGGCCTTGGAGCTAAGAGAGCTCTTTGTTTCAGGAGAGACCCCAAGTCACTGTCCTGAAGGGCAGGAAGCAAACTTAAGGATGGCAATTTGCCCAGTGCCATTGGCCTCTGTGGGAGGTGGGGGGTGCCCGACTCTGATAGAACCCCAAGTGTTTGTTCTTAGGACTTAAGCTTGCCCCTGGAAGCTTGTAGAAAACCGAGGGATGGATTTGGCCGGCTTACTCCCACTTACCTGCTGCCCTTGCTCTCTTCCCACCTGCCGTTTCTGCTCTTCATCAGCCTTATTCCCTATAAGGATCTTCTGGACACCTTCTGGTGCATACTAGGGACAAAGGACAGGCAGAACCGCCAGTGAGTACTGCCTTCCCATCCCACCCCTGTCTCCCTGCCAGGCTGCCTCCACACCAGCACCAAAGTTTAGAGCCCCAGGGACAGCAGGCTGATGAGGTGCAGGCGCCAGGCTCCCCCAAGTACCATGGCTGACCCCAGGGCTCCCAGAGGGACGTCATGGGGGCTGCTGAGACTGAAGACCCTGGTGCTTCCTTGGGTTGCGCAACTGGAAAGGACCCTGGCCGTAAATCCAGCCCCTTTCTACAAATGAAGAACTGGGGACTCAGAGTTCCAGGGGTGTGCCCAAGGCGCCACAGCCTGGTGGCACAGTCAAGACTGGAACCGCTGTCTTGCAATTCCACTGGGTCCTGAGACTTCAGAAAGGAAGCTGTTCACAGGGAAGGCTCTGTCCTAACTCATTTCCGGGGAGGACGCAGCCATGGAGCCCGGGCAGGGGATGGAGTGTGGGGGGCACGGCTGCTGGGGCTGATTCCCCGTCTCTTACTCACCCACGAGGTCTGCATCCGGCGCTACTGAGGAAGGCCAGAGTCCCTAGTAGCATTTGCTCGCCAACTCTGACTGCTTCAGCCCTTCTTCCCATGTGGCCTTCGCTGTGCTTTCCCCTCTGAGGGGCCCTTGCCCACCCCCAGCAGTGAGGCAGCATGGCCTACCTCGTCCACATCACTGACCCACTTCATGATGTGCTGGTAAGAGCGCTCGCTGCTAATGTCGTAGACTAAAAATATGCCCTGAGAGAGAGGAGAGAGAGACGGGGGAGGCAGCCGCACACAGGAGCAGTGCACAGTCACGGGGCCAGAAGCGGGTGTGGCGCCTTACATGCGAGGTCCTCCCTGCTTTGCACCCAGAAGTCTCCTCTTTCAGACCCCCTCAAACCACTGCTTCCTAGGCTCACCACAGAGCTCTCTGAGGCAGGAAGGCGTCAAAACTTTGCCGTGGGTCTTTGGCCCGGGGAGGAGGAGGAGGGTGGAAGCTGAGGGTGAGGGTGGGGACCTGCTTGGAGTGAGTGCCCAGAGTGACTGATGAATGAGGGAATGATCAACGAGTGCCTAAGAGACTGCCCTGAGCCCCCCTGCCCCACGCCCCAGCTGGCCATGTGCGGGTCCACTCGGGGGATCGGTGGCACAAATACCTCCAGCGGCCAGAGCCAGGAGTGTGGGTGGCAGCACCCCACCTCTCAACCCTGAGAACAGTGGCTCACCTGGGCCCGTCGATAGTACTGCTTTGTGATGGTCTGATATCTCTCCTGCCCCGCTGTGTCCCTGCAGAAGGAAGCCAGGCCGTCAGAAAGGCAGGGGCCACGAAAGCAGGTGGGGAGGGGAAGAACAGGAGCTGGGAGGCCCCGTGCCTTTGCAGGAGAAACTGGAGCACTGAAGGGTGAAAAATTACTGGAGCTTTGTCCCCAAGGGGATCTAAACATCTGACTCTACAGGAGAGAGGACTGGTGACCTTGTGGGGCCTTGTCAACCATATCTTCACCAGGAGCCACACCTGGGCCTCGGATAACTGTCTCTAGAATTTGGCCACTGTGGCCAGATGGGTGGGACTGCTCCACCTTCAGTCCCTCGCAGACGTCCGAAGCCCACGGCTATATTCCTCTGAAACTGGGTGCCTGCTGCAAATGCTGGACAGGCAGGGCTTCCGGGTGCGCCAGCCTAGAGCCACGGCGCCTCCCTGTGGCTACGTATGGGAACTGCACTATGCTGCAGGGAGCAACTTGAGCAAACTCACCTGAAGGATGGGGGTGGGCCTCCCTCCTAATCCTACCTCAGTGCAGTGCAGTGGGGCATGGCCCATGGGAGACGCTTTATTTGAAGACAACCCCCAAAGTAAGTGCTTAATTTGCCAATTCCTTCTTGGTTTTTGGTGACTTGTGGCCATTCCCATAAAGCTTCTTACAAAAGAGATGAAATGCAAGGGACTTCCCTGGTGGTCCTGTGATTAAGACTGCACTTTCACTGCCAACCACCTCAGTTTAATCCCTGGCTGGGGAACGAGATGAGAGATTAAGGCTTATGGGCTCTGAGACTACTGCATCTTTCCATTGAAGCGGTGGCCAGTTTCTCCAGACGAAGCCTTGGGGTTGTCCACACGGCAGTGGGAGCTTGGGAGCTGCCCCGGGTCCCCTCCTCCCAGCCAACTCACCAAATCTGTATCCGCACTTTGATGCCATCTACCTCTATGGTCTTCATCTTGAAGTCGACACCTGGGGAAAAGAAGAGAGTGAGAATGCGAGCAAGGGTACC
Organism: Tragulus kanchil; assembly: GCA_022376925.1. Classification (NCBI taxonomy): domain Eukaryota; kingdom Metazoa; phylum Chordata; class Mammalia; order Artiodactyla; family Tragulidae; genus Tragulus; species Tragulus kanchil. Next base: position 217,149,318 of record JAIOJX010000032.1, on the reverse strand, counting down.
CACTGAGAACTGAGCTATGGCCCAGGGAACGCATACCCCAAGGGTCTCCTTTTGGCTTAACTTGCCATAAAGATGTCAGGAGGCAAAGGCCAAAAACAGACCCTGAGGGGGTGTCCAGGGCTTTGAATGGGGCTTCTCTTCCAACCTCAGCTGTGAGTTGGCAGGAGTAACGGGGCTGGGGCACACAGGAAGGGAACGCGGGGGAATCTGTTCCATCAATGCCTTCCTTAGCCCCAAAGCGTGTCTCACCCTGCTCCCGTGAGAGGTCTTCCTGTCCATGTTTCTGCACAGAACCGCTTGTATTCATCGCTCCTGGAACTCTGCTCCCTAGCAATAGTAGCTTACTTCGTCTGCCTGGGTTGTTTCTCGCTCTGCCTTATTAGCAATAGCGCCATCATGAATGTGGGGAAGGCACAGAGATCATGGTGAGAGAGGACGGTTTCAGCCGCATGGGGAGCATAAAGCTGGCACCCAGCAGAGGCCCACCAAGGAGCTGGCCTAGTGCGTGTGTTCTGAGCAGGCCCAGCCGCCCCAGGAGGCACTGCTGTTCACTAGGAGCATGGGCTTCAGTGTCAGGCCTATGCTGGAATCCACTCTCTGATCATTTACTTCATAGCTAGCACCTTGTTTCTCTAAATCTCCATTTCTTCATCAGGAAAATGGGGCCATTCCTCCTTGGTTTTTGGTGACTTGTGGCCATTCCCATAAAGCTTCTTACAAAAGAGATGAAATGCAAGGGACTTCCCTGGTGGTCCTGTGATTAAGACTGCACTTTCACTGCCAACCACCTCGGTTTAATCCCTGGCTGGGGAACGAGATGAGAGATTAAGGCTTATGGGCTCTGAGACTACTGCATCTTTCCATCGAAGAGGTGGCCAGTTTCTCCAGACGAAGCCTTGGGGTTGTCCACACGGCAGTGGGAGCTTGGGAGCTGCCCCGGGTCCCCTCCTCCCAGCCAACTCACCAAATCTGTATCCGCACTTTGATGCCATCTACCTCTATGGTCTTCATCTTGAAGTCGACACCTGGGGAAAAGAAGAGAGTGAGAACGCGAGCAAGGGTACCCACTGAGAACTGAGCTATGGCCCAGGGAACGCATACCCGAAGGGTCTCCTTTTGGCTTAACTTGCCATAAAGATGTCAGGAGGCAAAGGCCAAAAACAGACCCCGAGGGGGTGTCCAGGGCTTTGAATGGGGCTTCTCTTCCAACCTCAGCTGTGAGTTGGCAGGAGTAACGGGGCTGGGGCACACAGGAAGGGAACGCGGGGGAATCTGTTCCATCAATGCCTTCCTTAGCCCCAAAGCGTGTCTCACCCTGCTCCCGTGAGAGGTCTTCCTGTCCATGTTTCTGCACAGAACCGCTTGTATTCATCGCTCCTGGAACTCTGCTCCCTAGCAATAGTAGCTTACTTCGTCTGCCTGGGTTGTTTCTCGCTCTGCCTTATTAGCAATAGCGCCATCATGAATGTGGGGAAGGCACAGAGATCATGGTGAGAGAGGACGGTTTCAGCCGCATGGGGAGCATAAAGCTGGCACCCAGCAGAGGCCCACCAAGGAGCTGGCCTAGTGCGTGTGTTCTGAGCAGGCCCAGCCGCCCCAGGAGGCACTGCTGTTCACTAGGAGCATGGGCTTCAGTGTCAGGCCTATGCTGGAATCCACTCTCTGATCATTTACTTCATAGCTAGCACCTTGTTTCTCTAAATCTCCATTTCTTCATCAGGAAAATGGGGCCATTCCCAGTCATGTGAGAGGGTCACTGAGGAAACCAAATGAGACCCAGTGCCTGGTACGTGGTGGCCATTCGCACGCTCGCAGCTATCGCTGTACCGCCGGCCCTGGTCCACCCAGGTGCCCCTGGGTGACCGCCAGCAACCCCGTGAAGAGGCTGGGGCACAGCCTGTCACTGGGGGAGGAGGGCAGACGAGACAGGGTTCTCATCTGCCCACGGCCCTGAGGAGCCAAGCCGCCACGAGACAGGGGACACAGACGGGATCTGGCACACCGGCCTAGGGCAGGAGCATATTCGGGGAATTCTGCAGCAGGAAAAGTCAGCGCCACCAGTAGCTCGCCGTCTTGAATCTGGTGATGGCAGGGATGGGGCGCCTCTCCCCAGTCCTAACCCTGCCAGGTACTGCACAGCGATTCAAGAGCTGGTTAACTAAGCGGCCCTCCCTGGAGAAATGTCAGGAAGGGGCATTCAGGTGGGGAACAGGATCAGGGCAAAGTTCTAGACCACAGTCCCTGGGCTGCACAGCATAGCCCCAGTGGTACCAGAATCCCCCGGGCCACCACCCCTCCACCCCAGTAGGAGCTCTTTGCCAGAAGGAATGCTTCTCCCCTTATCCATCCTGTCCCCAGGTTTCTACAAACACGGAGATTACATTCAGGCTCTTCCCTCTCACCATCAAGACCAAACATCATTTAATTAAACGGAAGGAAAAGATTCAGATCAGACAACCTGAACTAAATCAAGCTGGTTGCACATGAATCATTTTTCACCTGCCCAAGCTGATTCATATCTACTGGGCAGTACTTTTCCAAATGCACAGACTGTCTGGCAGCCATTCTTCCGAGGGTGCCGAGAAAGTGAAAAACAGGAGGGAGAGGCAAGGAGAGGGGCCCCTGGCCTTGGTGGGGCAGGAGCATGCTCACCTCATCCCTAGTACAAATAGTGTGTCAACAAGTTGCTTCTCCCCAGCACCTGGCATGGGAGGGAATCAAGAAAGCTTTGCTCTTTCCTGGCACACTGCCTTCCTCCTAGCAGAACTGGTGATTCTGTTCATTTGATAATAAATCTGGCTCATCTTCCTACCAGCTCAGTCTAGGACAGTGCCTTAATAAATCAAAAAAAAAAAAGAGAGAGAGAAAAGGACAGAACCTTGTGCGGTGGTCACAAGGGTGGGGGCTGACGTGAGAGGGGTCTGTTTTCTTTAGTTCGTAAACTTCTATGGGAACCCGGGCAGTGCTGGGTGCAGACAGAGTGGCCAAAAAAAGACAGACGGCCCCTGTTCTTCCAGCGCTTACTGGAAAGGAAGGAAAGGCCCAGGGAGATAACGCGAGCAGTCAAGGCCTGTTTGAGGGCAGGGCCCTTGGCCTGTCTCTCCGGGAACGCGGAGAGCTGTGTGTAACTCAGCCGGGGGTGGGGTGCTTCTGTTTCTCTCTGGAGAAGCGCTCAGCCAGGAGAGGAGCCCCCGGGCCTGGGAGCTTTCCCTGAGAATGAAGGCAGGTCTGAGGAGACGCAGGGCTGGACAAGATAGGCAGTCGCCCTGGAGTGAGCCCTGGGCCTGGACCCCTCCTCCCCTCTCCGCTGGCTTCTCTGCTGTGTGACCAGGGACCAAGGCTGGGGAATTCTGCGGGCTCATGGCCTCCCCGACACCCCACCGTCACAGCCGAGGGCCCTTCTGACCACCAATCAAGTCTGCAACACCTCTGAGAATTAAAATGCATCCGTACCAGCTCTTCCCCTGCTCCAGGGGAGAGAAACCAGAGAGTCTATGCCTTCTGAGGGGCTTCCTCTCCCGCCCACCCCTCTCCTTTTTAAAAGGAAAGACTAAGGGCCCAGCGATCCTTCCGTAGAATCTGCTCCTCTCCTTTGCTCCCCACACCCTGCCCCTCCCGCTATGTCCACCTACCAATCAGCCCCGGCCCCGCCGTGGCCCCTTCCTTGTCCCCGCGTGGTTGCTGGTTTCTTCCACCGCTGAGCACCGCAGGGCCGAGTCAAAACGCTGGCCTTGTTCAGTCGCCTAGAGACTCAGTTTCTCACCTCCGCCAGCCCCTGGCAACGCTCAGAAGCTGATTGAGGCGGTTCACCCACCACGTTCCTCATGGCCACGGTCCTCCATGCTGAAGGGCTCAGTCCCGGTCCACCCCTTCCCCACGCTACCACTCCAGGAGAGCCCCTCGTCCCCTGTCTTACGAGCGAAGCTGCCTGATGAAGCCTTCCTCTGAGGCCCACCTTCCCTGCGGGAGAGTCCTTTCCGCTGTCCTCAGCCCTCTCCGGGTGCACCCAGTCTTACCTGACTGTTGCATCTTCAGCCCCTCTCCCGGGAGAGAAGACAGATTCTTTATCTGCCTCCACCCGCGGAGGGTTCTCACTCTGGCTTCTCTAAGGCAACACTTCTCAAGCTTTAAAGTTTAGGCGAGTCATGAGGGGCCTGTGTTGAAATGCAGATTCTGACTCAGTCGGGGCGTGAGATGGGGCCTGGGCGGCACAAGCCTCCGGATCCCACTTTTGACAGCGGGCCTCTAAGGACAGTGGTTCTCAAGGAGCGGTCCCGGGACCTGGGGATCAGCCAGGGCTGGGGATCAGCCAGTGCCTCGGGTCTACAGCATCGAGAACTCCAGGAGGGGGCGGGAGTGGCTAGGGATCCGTTTTTAACAAGCTCTCCAGGTGAATCTAGTACATGTTACTGGTTGAGAATTCCATGTGAAGCAAGGCTTTGCATGTGAAGTGACAAGCAAGGCAGCTCCGGATTTCTGATGCTCCAGGTGTACTTTGCAGATGCTCAGCTTTAGAATCACCGGGGCTGATTTTTTTTTTTTTTTAACAAAATGATACTACCGGGCACCTTAAGATGTTATGGAAAAAAATCCGAATAAACTTTGTGGCCAGACTGATACTTTGCCTCTCCTAGACCTAATAAATCAGAATTTGGGAGCGAGGACTTGAAACCTGTATCGTTTACAGGACTGTGGGTGATTTTTCATTTTTTGATTCATTTATTTACTGGCTGCGTCGGGTCTTCGTTGTGGCAGGAGGGATCTTTCATTGTGAAGGGCAGGCTTCTCTCCAGTCTTCTCTCTAGGCGCACTGGCTTAGTTGTTCTGAATCATGTGGAGTCTTAGTTCCCCAACCAGGGATCAAATCCACGTCCCTGGCACTGGAAGGCGGATTCTTAACCACTGGACCACTAGGGAAGTCCCATGGGCAATTTTTTAGATAGAGGACTCAGAAAGACCTGGGTCTGAATTCTGATTCTAGTACTTGCTATGTGACGTGGGGGAAGTCTCAACTTCTCGGAGCCTCAGTTTGCTTGTCTGTAGAATGAGAATACCACTGGCCTCCTAAGGGTTGGTGTAGGATATAAAATAGATAATATATATGTGCAGCTCCTAATAGAAGATAGTTCCTTTTGTTAAATAAAGGTTCCTGGGGAGGAGCCAGGAAAATAAACCCAGAGCATCCTTGTCATAAGGACAGCATCGTCTAGTCTCTTGCTACGTTACTACCCTCGCTTATCTGGCCGTATCAGCATCACCAGGCTGGCGATGGCGGTGTTCTGGGCCCACCCAGAGCTCCTCCACCTAAGGCACACTCCTGCTTGAGAACCACTGTCAAGTCTCCAGACAGAACCACATGCACGGTTCATGATGACTGCTAAGCAACACAGCACGGCCCCTGGCTAGAGGACCCAGAGCCCTCGGTTCTCATGCCAGCCTCTGGAGGAGGGAGGGGTGGGAAACAGGGAAGCCAGGGCTTCCCAGGTGGCACTAGTTGTAAAGAAGCCACCTGCCAATGCAGGTGATATAAGAGCCATGGAATCCCTGGGTTGGGATGATCCCCTGGAGAAGGAAAGGGCAACGCATTCCAGTATTCCTGCCTGGAGAATTCCATGGAGAGGAGCCTGGGGGACTACAGCCCATGGGGTCGCAGAGTCAGACAGTATGAAAGTGACCTAGCACAGCACCCAAGAAGCCAAGTGACTTGCACTCACTCCCACATCCTGTGGTTGAGCCGCCCAGGGCACCCTGCTTGACCAGTGGCTCCCCAACCCTCCGAGGCTGTGGAGTCTCACTGCTTTTCCTGTCCTGCCCCTCCCGCCGCCACACCTGTCCTGTGTTGGAGGCGTCTAGCAGTGAGGCTGTGGGCACACGTGGAGCAAGCCCACCACAACCGATGGTCAGGGAACCCCTTGCTCCTTGCGAGCTCGTGATTCCACTAACCCAGGTGCGTCACCCTGGACAGCGCCAACTGCGGAGGATTTTCAAGAGGGCCGATGCCCTTTCCCAGGTACAGGGGACACTCAGGTGTGAAGAAACAAGCAGCTCCCTCCACACGACTCCAGCAGAGGCTCCTGGAGACCATGGGGCCCCAGGAGGAGAGAGTCAAGAAGACGAGGCCCTCTCCCACCTAAGGGTCAAAAGCATGACGAGTGGCCCTCGCTCTTCCCAGGACCTGAGATCCACCAGTCATGGTATCTGCCACACCCTGCATCGTCTGGGTGGAACTGCTGTTAAGTAAAGGTTCCTGGGGAGGAGCCAGGAAAATAAACCCAGAGCATCCTTGTCATAAGGACAGCATCGTCTAGTCTCTTGCTACGTTACTACCCTCGCTTATCTGGCCGTATCAGCATCACCAGGCTGGCGATGGCGGTGTTCTGGGCCCACCCAGAGCTCCTCCACCTAAGGCACACTCCTGCTTGAGAACCACTGTCAAGTCTCCAGACAGAACCACATGCACGGTTCATGATGACTGCTAAGCAACACAGCACGGCCCCTGGCTAGAGGACCCAGAGCCCTCGGTTCTCATGCCAGCCTCTGGAGGAGGGAGGGGTGGGAAACAGGGAAGCCAGGGCTTCCCAGGTGGCACTAGTTGTAAAGAAGCCACCTGCCAATGCAGGTGATATAAGAGCCATGGAATCCCTGGGTTGGGATGATCCCCTGGAGAAGGAAAGGGCAACGCATTCCAGTATTCCTGCCTGGAGAATTCCATGGAGAGGAGCCTGGGGGACTACAGCCCATGGGGTCGCAGAGTCAGACAGTATGAAAGTGACCTAGCACAGCACCAAGAAGCCAAGTGACTTGCACTCACTCCCACATCCTGTGGTTGAGCCGCCCAGGGCACCCTGCTTGACCAGTGGCTCCCCAACCCTCCGAGGCTGTGGAGTCTCACTGCTTTTCCTGTCCTGCCCCTCCCGCCGCCACACCTGTCCTGTGTTGGAGGCGTCTAGCAGTGAGGCTGTGGGCACACGTGGAGCAAGCCCACCACAACCGATGGTCAGGGAACCCCTTGCTCCTTGCGAGCTCGTGATTCCACTAACCCAGGTGCGTCACCCTGGACAGCGCCAACTGCGGAGGATTTTCAAGAGGGCCGATGCCCTTTCCCAGGTACAGGGGACACTCAGGTGTGAAGAAACAAGCAGCTCCCTCCACACGACTCCAGCAGAGGCTCCTGGAGACCATGGGGCCCCAGGAGGAGAGAGTCAAGAAGACGAGGCCCTCTCCCACCTAAGGGTCAAAAGCATGACGAGTGGCCCCTCGTCTCTTCCCAGGACCTGAGATCCACCAGTCATGGTATCTGCCACACCCTGCATCGTCTGGGTGGAACTGCATGGCCCAAAGCCTCCAGCGAGCAGGGATGGCTGCAGCATGCTCTTTGTGGAGAAGCAGCTCCTGCCTGGACCAGCGTGGACATGTGACCCAAGAGGGCCATCAACGGGCTTGCTGGTGACTCACAGCATGACCTGGCCGACAACGGCAAGGGAGGTAGACCTTCCGGGTGGTGCAGAGGGGACTGGCCAGTTGGTACCGAGGGGAGCAGGAGGCAGACAGACGTGCAGAATGGGGCGGGGGTCCCCGCATAGGCACCTGGCCACACCGGACTCCGGGTCTCATCCATGGCTGTGCTCCCAGCCCAGCCCCCTTTTCTCACAGTGCACCTCTGAATGCCTGAAGAGCCCCCGCCTGGGCTGGCCCACGGCTGCCCACGATTCCCCCAGGCTGGCAGAAATCGTCTCAGCTACAGGGCCAGGAGGAAGACATTCAGCCCTGCTCCTCACCCCCCTACCTGTCTTCCAGCCCCAACTCGATGCACAGTACCTACGAGGTAGAGGAGAAAGTTTGTACTTGACAAAATTCTGTGCTTGTTTTTAAAGTCTCCACCTCCATCCCAGCACGGTGCCAGGCCTAAGTAGCAATTCCATGTGTGGCATTCCCCTGCCCCAGAGAGCAGGAGGAGGGATGGGCGCCCAGGCTCAAGAGCACGGCCGTGTGTCCTGGTGTTTGAATGCCTCACGGTCAGTGATAAGAATACTCCTCAGTGAAACAACAGGGCCAGGTCCTGATGCCCCTGTGACGGGCTGCGCTCACCACTCCAGTGACCTCTGGCTCCTCCCGTGTCCCTGGCTGTGTAGCCTCTCTCCTTCAGCAGCACCTGCCGTGGCTGCCAGGGCCACACCCGAGCCCTGGAGCACAGTCACGGCGCTGCGGTCAGAGGACTGGAGGCCCTGCGCTGGGTACTGGGCTCAGAACAGCGGGACAAGGCAGTGGACACGGCGCTGGAGCTGCCCCCGCCCCTAAGACACGGCTAGGACCTTCCTGCCAGTCAGTCGAGCAGTGGAGGGGCTGTGAAGACTGGGAAAAGGAGGGGAGCGGGGCACATCCAAGGGATTAGGACTCCCACTCATCCCCATCCGCCTCCAAAGAAAGCCCTGGAAAGCACGGAGGAAGTGTGGCTCAAGAAACAGATGGGCAAGGTCATTAACAACACGGTCATGAGGGCAGAATTTGGTTCCAATCCTGCCTTTACCACTAATGACCTCTGTGGTCTTGGGAAAGCTACTTAACATCTCTTTGCCTCAGTTTTGTCACCTGCAAAATGGGGATGGCATTCCCTGCGGTCAGGATCAAGCTACAAAACCCACAGCAGGGCCTGGTCCATAGACTTTCATTAAATGTTAGTTGAGGAAACTATTAATGTCCTAGGGAGGGGATGAGATTAGGGTCCTGGCTTGGCAAACAGAAAGAGCCCTAGAAAGCAGGTGGAGGTTTGTTTTGGGTCAGGCAGGAGAGAGGTGCAAGGGAGGGAGTCAGCGACACTGCGGTGCAGCATTTCAACAAAAAGTGAAGATGCCACCTGTCAGAGCCAGATCCCTGGTCTGAAAGTCCGGCAAACCAGAAAGAGCCCTCGATGCACAGTACCTACGAGGTAGAGGAGAAAGTTTGTACTTGACAAAATTCTGTGCTTGTTTTTAAAGTCTCCACCTCCATCCCAGCACGGTGCCAGGCCTAAGTAGCAATTCCATGTGTGGCATTCCCCTGCCCCAGAGAGCAGGAGGACGGATGGGCGCCCAGGCTCAAGAGCACGGCCGTGTGTCCTGGTGTCTGAATGCCTCACGGTCAGTGATAAGAAAACTCCTCAGTGAAACAACAGGGCCAGGTCCTGATGCCCCTGTGACGGGCTGCGCTCACCACTCCAGTGACCTCTGGCTCCTCCCGTGTCCCTGGCCGTGTAGCCTCTCTCCTTCAGCAGCACCTGCCGTGGCTGCCAGGGCCACACCCGAGCCCTGGAGCACAGTCACGGCGCTGCGGTCAGAGGACTGGAGGCCCTGCGCTGGGTACTGGGCTCAGAACAGCGGGACAAGGCAGTGGACACGGCGCTGGAGCTGCCCCCGCCCCTAAGACACGGCTAGGACCTTCCTGCCAGTCAGTCGAGCAGTGGAGGGGCTGTGAAGACTGGGGAAAGGAGGGGAGCGGGGCACATCCAAGGGATTAGGACTCCCACTCATCCCCATCCGCCTCCAAAGAAAGCCCTGGAAAGCACGGAGGAAGTGTGGCTCAAGAAACAGATGGGCAAGGTCATTAACAACACGGTCATGAGGGCAGAATTTGGTTCCAATCCTGCCTTTACCACTAATGACCTCTGTGGTCTTGGGAAAGCTACTTAACATCTCTTTGCCTCAGTTTTGTCACCTGCAAAATGGGGATGGCATTCCCTGAGGTCAGGATCAAGCTACAAAACCCACAGCAGGGCCTGGTCCATAGACTTTCATTAAATGTTAGTTGAGGAAACTATTAATGTCCTAGGGAGGGGATGAGATTAGGGTCCTGGCTTGGCAAACAGAAAGAGCCCTAGAAAGCAGGTGGAGGTTTGTTTTGGGTCAGGCAGGAGAGAGGTGCAAGGGAGGGAGTCAGCGACACTGAGGTGCAGCATTTCAACAAAAAGTGAAAATGCCACCTGTCATGCGAGCCAGATGGCCCCCAGAGTCTGGCTATAACTGAAAGTCCGGCAAAGCTAAGTGTGCCTGTCGGTGGGCTGGCACCTCATGGGTTAATGTCAGGTGCCAGCTTGCCCATCTGCCCAGTGCCACACGCGTCAAGTGGAAACAGGGCTCTTCTGGGTGCCCAGTGCTATCACCATGATCAACCGCAGCCCAGAGGCCCGGCAGGCAGGGGACCAGAGCCTTCTCATCAGCAATGAGATGCCACCTAGGAACCACTTGATACACCTGAAACCCAAGGCAGACACCCAAGCCCTGGAGCCGCGGTGGCTCCAGTTACGGAGCTCAAGTCCCAGAAGGGCCCCAGGGCCTCCTTCTGCAGGAAGCCAGCATGCGCTGGATGCATGGACCTCACAGGGGCGTGGCAGGAGGTCACCCCGAGTGACCCCGACGCAATCTGGAGGGAAGGGCCAACCCTGCGTGCAGGGTGGTGGCTTTCTGACCTTGTCACCCAAATAAGGCCCCAGAGTAATGCCCTTCACTCAGCAAGAGAGGAAAGCATAACACCATTTCCCCACCAGCGGAGGGACGGGGGCAGGAAGACAAGGGAGAGCTGAGAGACACAGCTCAGGGAAGATGCCAGAGACAGGCTCAGGCCACACAACAGGCCTCACACCAGTCGGAGGAGGGGTGGGCGAGCGCATTCTCCGCCCCAAACCTGCCACCGGCTGCATGCCCCTCCCTCCCTTCTGTCTGGGGACTTCCCGTTTCACTGTCCACAGGGCTGCACACCGCTGACTTCTCCTCACCCAGCTCTGGAATGACTGTCCCTCCTGCTGGGGAAAAGGTGCCCAGGGCTTTCTGAGCCAAGGCCACCAGGCAGCATTCGCACCCTCGCACTCCGGGAGGGAAGGGAAGCAGGGCTTCTGACAGATGGTCTCCATCCTTCAAGGCCGTGACTCGACCAGGGTCAAGGGCCCTGGTTCAGCTGACCACCCACAAGGCAAACCGATTATGTCAGAACGAGACTCTCTCCTTTCTTTTTTAAGATACAGACAGATGCAATGCACACAGTGACACGCATTTACATCCAATCTGGAAGGGAGATTCTCGGGAGACCCAGGAACTCAGGGGCTGCTATCACACAGAAGGGGCTCCCAGTCAAACATGGACTCCCGTCATGCTGGCAGGAACGCATGCCCCAATGCCTGAGCCCTGGACCTCTACTCCAGAGTCCTGCAGGGTCACCTCAGCAGCTTGGCTGAGCTGCTGGGCGTTGTCTGACACCAGGGTCACCCTGAGCAACAGGCAATACTGACCTTAGTCTAGGATACTGACCTCTCGGGTCTGCATTCACCACAGAGGACCCCCCCTTGCACTCTGGGTTCACGGAAGCCACCTTCTTGCTCCCTGCTATGTCTAAGCTTCTCCTGTGGCATGTTTCTGAGCAGAGAAGCTAAAAGCTACAGAAAAATGTTCATCCCTTACAGAATACTTCCATCTTTCCACAGTGCCAAACACATGGGTATACAGGGAGTTTCTCGTTGTCCATGAGTTCCCAAAACACAAAAACCACTCACAGCTTCCCTCAGGGAAGAGCAAAAGTCCTCTCTAACAAATGTATGCATTCATTCATTCATTCATTTCAAATTGTTATTGAACGCCTACCAAGTACCAGGAACTAAGCTAGGTATTAGAAGACCCGGCTATGAATAACACAAAGATCCTTGTCTTCAGAGAGCTTCTATTCCAGTGGGGAAGACAGATTATAAATAAGGAAACTAGTCATTTCAGAGAGCGAGAAGTGCTGAGGCAAAAGCAGAATCGTGGAGTAGAGGCTGAGGACACTGGGGTGCAGTTGGCTTGAGACGGGCTGGTCAGAAAAGACCTTTTAAAAGAGAGGACATCTGAGCTGAGGACAAGAAGGAACCAGCAAGGGAGAAGGTTTGAAGGATCAGGGCCCGAGGCAGGGGAGGCAGCAACTATCCCTCAGTCAGGAACACATTTCTGTCCAACACACCGTTCCTCAGAAGAGAAAAAAACAGGGGTCACATTATTCTCTCCTCTACTATGAAGAGGGAACGCTCAGCAAGCGTGCTCCGGGGGACCCACCGCCATCATGCACATGTGTGCACCCACATTCATGTACACAGAAACTCGTCTGGAGGCTCTAACTGAAGGAGGTACTGAGAAACTCCTTAAATGCTTGCAAGGTCAGCTTGGAGACCCTTCATCCCCAGTTTATGATGAGATCTCTACCCTGAAAGACTCATGGGTGTGGAGTGCCCCATTCCTGTGCAGAGCTGGTGTTGAGGAAACACCGGCCCCTCGTCCTCCTCCCTGTTGCAATCACAGACCCCTATACGACCGCTGGGCCATGTGCCATGCACTCCAGCCAACCTCATCCTGCTCCCCTCTGGCAGATCCCTGACCTGGGCCTTGCTCTCTCAGTTGGCTGCCGAGGGGTCGGTGGGCACCACTGAGGCAGCAAGACCTGCCAGGCTTTTGACCACTCACTCCTCCACCCTCTGCCAAGTCTCTTCTGGTTTGGGCTCATCAACAGCTCAGAAGGAGAAGCCTAAGGGGGAAGAGACGGGGGCCTGGAGCCTCAGGAGCAAACATCCCAGAGGGGAACGGGCCTTTAGACATGTCTGCCCACACACAGAGCCCACAGAGCCACCTCCCAGCAGGGATCTAGTTGATACAACCATGACCGGCCACTGCAGGAGAGTGGGCCGGGCAGGCAGAAGAGTAGCAGCCCCCAGCTGGAGGTGCTTTCCATACATCCCTCCCCAACTCCTCATCCCTTTGGGAACCCTGCTTGGTCTAGAGGCCTCACTCAGTTGTCACTTCTTCTGTGAAGCTTTCACCAACCAACAGAGGAATGTATCACTCCTCTGTGATTCCAAAGCAACTCTGATATTGCTTTCGCATGATATTCTGGCTGCTTGTTTGGATACCTGACTCCTCAACAGCCCTGTGAACTCCCAGAGGGCACCACAGCATTTCATATGCTCACGGCCTGGGAGGAGGCAGATACTCACTATGTGTGTATACGTGTGTGTCCAACTCTCCGAACCCCTCGACTGTGGCCCACCAGGCTCCTCTGTCCATGGGATTCTCCAGACAAGAATTTCATTGCTCACGTGGGGAGGCAAGTCCCCGGGGGAAAACCACACCCCGGGCCTCAGCAAGCGTGCTCCGGGGGACCCACCGCCATCATGCACATGTGTGCACCCACATTCATGTACACAGAAACTCGTCTGGAGGCTCTAACTGAAGGAGGTACTGAGAAACTCCTTAAATGCTTGCAAGGTCGGCTTGGAGACCCTTCATCCCCAGTTTATGATGAGATCTCTACCCTGAAAGACTCATGGGTGTGGAGTGCCCCATTCCTGTGCAGAGCTGGTGTTGAGGAAACACCGGCCCCTCGTCCTCCTCCCTGTTGCAATCACAGACCCCTATACGACCGCTGGGCCATGTGCCATGCACTCCAGCCAACCTCATCCTGCTCCCCTCTGGCAGATCCCTGACCTGGGCCTTGCTCTCTCAGTTGGCTGCCGAGGGGTCGGTGGGCACCACTGAGGCAGCAAGACCTGCCAGGCTTTTGACCACTCACTCCTCCACCCTCTGCCAAGTCTCTTCTGGTTTGGGCTCATCAACAGCTCAGAAGGAGAAGCCTAAGGGGGAAGAGACGGGGGCCTGGAGCCTCAGGAGCAAACATCCCAGAGGGGAACGGGCCTTTAGACATGTCTGCCCACACACAGAGCCCACAGAGCCACCTCCCAGCAGGGATCTAGTTGATACAACCATGACCGGCCACTGCAGGAGAGTGGGCCGGGCAGGCAGAAGAGTAGCAGCCCCCAGCTGGAGGTGCTTTCCATACATCCCTCCCCAACTCCTCATCCCTTTGGGAACCCTGCTTGGTCTAGAGGCCTCACTCAGTTGTCACTTCTTCTGTGAAGCTTTCACCAACCAACAGAGGAATGTATCACTCCTCTGTGATTCCAAAGCAACTCTGATATTGCTTTCGCATGATATTCTGGCTGCTTGTTTGGATACCTGACTCCTCAACAGCCCTGTGAACTCCCAGAGGGCACCACAGCATTTCATATGCTCACGGCCTGGGAGGAGGCAGATACTCACTATGTGTGTATACGTGTGTGTCCAACTCTCCGAACCCCTCGACTGTGGCCCACCAGGCTCCTCTGTCCATGGGATTCTCCAGACAAGAATTCTGGGTGGGCTGCCATGCCCTCCTCCAGGGGATCTTCCTGACCCAGGAATCAAACCCAGGTCTCCTAAATTTCAGGCAAATTTTTAAACCATCTGAGCCACCAGGGATGCCCACTCTATGTATTATTCAACAAAACTGACTAAATGAAAGAAAAAAATGAATAGGTGAGAAAATGAATGAATGAATGAATGAAGTCAGTATGTTCTAGGAGAAAAGATGAGGAGAAAAAATTTTAATCAGAGAAGAGGGATCAGGAAATGACCCATATTTTAAAGTCAACTGTTGGCCCTCCCTGTGGAGCAAGGGGCTCCACTCACTGAGTTCTCCATAACTATGTTATCAGAATAGTAACATAAAGGCAAGACTCAGATCTCAATCTCAGAGATGCGCCTGGACAGACCCCTCAATCACGGCCCCTGACTGTCCCCCAGACTCAGCCATCAGCAGGGAGAAAACTGGCCCTCCAGCCTGGAGCCCTCAGATAGAGTGAGGGACACACTGTCTGCTCCCCTTTGGCTCATAAGAGAGAGGTTCTGTTGGCGACCTCTGGAGGATTTGGCGTGAGGAAAGGCCATGGCGAACCTCAGGCATGTGGTGTCTGTACTCTTTCTACTCGACTCAGCTTCTCATCTCCCTTTCCTTTCTTCAGGGGGAAGACCTAGGTGCCTGGTGGGGCACAAAGACTCTCCTGACCCTTCTGCAGGGTACACAGCATGTATACCCAGCACCTTATGGTCTGGAGGCCCAAAGACCTCAGGACTGCAGTGCAGTTTGGGACACAAGGAGGAGAGGAGATGGCTCACGTTGGGGCCACCTGCATGCTAAACGTTAGTCAGCACTTGTCTAGGGCCTCAGTTTTCCTAGTTACAAAACAGGGCCGATGATTTGTTCTTTCCTCCTTAGTGGAAAGAATTAAATGTCCAGGAAGCTCCGTGATCCGCTTGACAAAGCACATTGCCCAGGGCACAACAGCCAAGGAGAGGTCAGAGGCCCGTGCAGAAAATTGGCAGTTTTACAGGGAAACAGGCACAAATATTAGATTACAGAAGGCACTCTGAGAAGAGCTGGTAATCAGGGTGGAAGGGTAATGGCCAAATACTGACTTTCACGTTATAAAGCTCATCACCCAGCTGTCTGGGAAGCAGGGAGGCGGCGGCGAGGAGGAGGAAGAGGCAGGCAGCAGGGCGCTCGAAGCCGTGGGTGAATCTGCAGAGCGGTGCAGGTGGCACAGGTGCAGAGCTGGAAATGAGCCGGGCTTGGGATCATGTCCTCGGGGAAGGGGGTGTATGCAGCAGGGCCCAGAGGCCGAGCAACAGGTGGCAGAGGTCAGAGCCTTGGGGCAGAGCCGCCCCACCCCTTCCGGTCACCTCTCTCCCCACTCCTCCACCTCTGTACGTCCTCACCAACTCACCCTCCCTTCTCAGCCCCTGGCACTGCCAGGATAAGGGGGAACTGAGACTAAAACATCCCAGAGTCTACTCATGTGCTCCCTGGGTTACCATGTTGGTCACTGGTATCTTCCCAGCTCCTTGCCTGGTGTCTGGCACGTGCTCCGCAGATAGTGCCCTCAGAGCATGTACCATTCATCTCCAACACTCTTGGGAGCTGGGAATAACCACCGTTAATACAAGAAGGACAGCTGCCGTTTTCTTGAGGGCTCTGCCAAGTGCTTTGTATCCATAAGCCTCTGTAATCTTTACAATGACCATTAAGGAAGACTCTGTTACTATCTTCAATTTACAGATGTGGAACTTAAGTGCAGAGACGTTAACTGTCTGTTAAGGCCACGGCGAACCTCAGGCATGTGGTGTCTGCACTCTCTATTCGACTCAGCTTCTCATCTCCCTTTATTTCTTCAGGGTGAAGATCTAGGGGCCTGGTGGGGCACAAAGACCCTCCTGACTCCTCTGCAGGGTACACAGCATGTATACCCGGCACCTTATGGTCTGGAGGCCCAAAGACCTCAGGACTGCAGTGCCCAAGCGTTGGCCCCCATGTTTATTAGGCCACTTGATGGCAGGCTTGGGTCTCTCTCCACTGGTCCTTCCCCAGCTCACTCCCACCTCTTCAGTTACCCACAAGCCCTTGCCCCCGGCAGGGAGAGAACAGAATTTCCTGAGAAAGATAATACAGCAGCAGCAAACCCAGCTGAGGAATCAGGCCCAAAGCCAAGGCCATTCAACCCGTCAAACTGGAAAATCATAGGTCAGAGCCTCCCAGAAGCCAGAAGGTGGCCTTTAAGACAAAACAATCCCAAGACCAGGGGACAGGTCGACCCAGAGAAGACCAAGGATTAGAGGGAGAAAGCCAACTCACAGGCAGTCCCTAGAGCTTGTATATGTGGCTGACCGTGTCCACCATGCAAGAAAGGAAATCAAAGGTCCCTGCATGGAGATGTCCACTTGGACGGGACATTATCTCTGCTCTGGGCAGGCAGCGCCAGTCACAAGGGGTCTCTCGGAAGTTGCCAGGTTGATGGGTTTGAGCTACTCCCTACTTCTAGAGGGAAAACAAGAACAGATGACTGTGTGGAGCTTGAGAACAGGTGTTGGTGTCAGAGTAGGGGGAGGGTAGAAGAGAGAGAGAAGTCTACTCATGTGCTCCCTGGGTTACCATGTTGGTCACTGGTATCTTCCCAGCTCCTTGCCTGGTGTCTGGCACGTGCTCCGCAGATAGTGCCCTCAGAGCATGTACCATTCATCTCCAACACTCTTGGGAGCTGGGAATAACCACCGTTAATACAAGAAGGACAGCTGCCGTTTTCTTGAGGGCTCTGCCAAGTGCTTTGTATCCATAAGCCTCTGTAATCTTTACAATGACCATTAAGGAAGACTCTGTTACTATCTTCAATTTACAGATGTGGAACTTAAGTGCAGAGACGTTAACTGTCTGTTAAGGCCACGGCGAACCTCAGGCATGTGGTGTCTGCACTCTCTATTCGACTCAGCTTCTCATCTCCCTTTATTTCTTCAGGGTGAAGATCTAGGGGCCTGGTGGGGCACAAAGACCCTCCTGACTCCTCTGCAGGGTACACAGCATGTATACCCGGCACCTTATGGTCTGGAGGCCCAAAGACCTCAGGACTGCAGTGCCCAAGCGTTGGCCCCCATGTTTATTAGGCCACTTGATGGCAGGCTTGGGTCTCTCTCCACTGGTCCTTCCCCAGCTCACTCCCACCTCTTCAGTTACCCACAAGCCCTTGCCCCCGGCAGGGAGAGAACAGAATTTCCTGAGAAAGATAATACAGCAGCAGCAAACCCAGCTGAGGAATCAGGCCCAAAGCCAAGGCCATTCAACCCGTCAAACTGGAAAATCATAGGTCAGAGCCTCCCAGAAGCCAGAAGGTGGCCTTTAAGACAAAACAATCCCAAGACCAGGGGACAGGTCGACCCAGAGAAGACCAAGGATTAGAGGGAGAAAGCCAACTCACAGGCAGTCCCTAGAGCTTGTATATGTGGCTGACCGTGTCCACCATGCAAGAAAGGAAATCAAAGGTCCCTGCATGGAGATGTCCACTTGGACGGGACATTATCTCTGCTCTGGGCAGGCAGCGCCAGTCACAAGGGGTCTCTCGGAAGTTGCCAGGTTGATGGGTTTGAGCTACTCCCTACTTCTAGAGGGAAAACAAGAACAGATGACTGTGTGGAGCTTGAGAACAGGTGTTGGTGTCAGAGTAGGGGGAGGGTAGAAGAGAGAGAGAAGGGACGAGCTGAGAGGGTCCTACGTGTCCAGATACCACCAGCGGTCTCCCCTGACTGGTCTCCCCGCCTCAGGGCCTGAGCCCCTTTCCCAGCCAACATCCTGAGGGCCATCTTCGCCCCATCATCCCCCTGCTCAGAAACTCTCTTGAAAGAATTACAAAGGCTGAAGGCTGGGGCTCCAGCTCCTCAGCCAGGCCCACAGTGCCCTCTACCCCCATTCCTTCATGAGTATGATTTTCATGGAAAGCATGCTGGGCCCTGTACTAGGACTATGAAAAACAACAAGGAATGAGGTTTGGTCTGACCCTCAAGGCACCTGAACTGCAGTTTGGGAGACAGAGGTAGACAGAGAAATGTTCTCACTCCTCCTCTAAAAGCTCTCTTCCCTTCCAGCCAGACTGCCCAGCGCTCCACAGACACCCACTGAATTCCCACCTCTGTCGTCTCCGCTCCTGCCACTCCATCTGCTCCTTCCCCTACAGGAACTGAGAAGCAGCCCACACTGCAAGGCCTCGCTGCAGCCTCCCCTCCTCCCCGAGCCTTCCGGCCGCTTCCCGTCCATGGGGCCCCCATCCTTCTGCGACCTCCTCCATCCAGGGCTCCGTGGAGCATCAGCACTCACGCAGGGACCCCTCACCACTCACAGGCTGCCTCAGGCAAGTCTTCCACGGTTATTTAGCCGCTGGTACCGAATGTAATACCTTCATTCCTAGTAATGATAAGGATCATCATCCATCCCCTACATTTGAAGAATGCTTCACCAAGTGCTCGCATGCAAGAAAAAAGACCGGAAGGAAAAAATTAGAGGAGAAAGCCAACTCACAGGCAGTCCCTAGAGCTTGTATATGTGGCTGACCGTGTCCACCATGCAAGAAAGGAAATCAAAGGTCCCTGCATGGAGATGTCCACTTGGACGGGACATTATCTCTGCTCTGGGCAGGCAGCGCCAGTCACAAGGGGTCTCTCGGAAGTTGCCAGGTTGATGGGTTTGAGCTACTCCCTACTTCTAGAGGGAAAACAAGAACAGATGACTGTGTGGAGCTTGAGAACAGGTGTTGGTGTCAGAGTAGGGGGAGGGTAGAAGAGAGAGAGAAGGGACGAGCTGAGAGGGTCCTACGTGTCCAGATACCACCAGCGGTCTCCTGACTGGTCTCCCGCCTCAGGGCCTGAGCCCCTTTCCCAGCCAACATCCTGAGGGCCATCTTCGCCCCATCATCCCCCTGCTCAGAAACTCTCTTGAAAGAATTACAAAGGCTGAAGGCTGGGGCTCCAGCTCCTCAGCCAGGCCCACAGTGCCCTCTACCCCCATTCCTTCATGAGTATGATTTTCATGGAAAGCATGCTGGGCCCTGTACTAGGACTATGAAAAACAACAAGGAATGAGGTTTGGTCTGACCCTCAAGGCACCTGAACTGCAGTTTGGGAGACAGAGGTAGACAGAGAAATGTTCTCACTCCTCCTCTAAAAGCTCTCTTCCCTTCCAGCCAGACTGCCCAGCGCTCCACAGACACCCACTGAATTCCCACCTCTGTCGTCTCCGCTCCTGCCACTCCATCTGCTCCTTCCCCTACAGGAACTGAGAAGCAGCCCACACTGCAAGGCCTCGCTGCAGCCTCCCCTCCTCCCCGAGCCTTCCGGCCGCTTCCCGTCCATGGGGCCCCCATCCTTCTGCGACCTCCTCCATCCAGGGCTCCGTGGAGCATCAGCACTCACGCAGGGACCCCTCACCACTCACAGGCTGCCTCAGGCAAGTCTTCCACGGTTATTTAGCCGCTGGTACCGAATGTAATACCTTCATTCCTAGTAATGATAAGGATCATCATCCATCCCCTACATTTGAAGAATGCTTCACCAAGTGCTCGCAGACAGATTCTCTCCTTGTAGCCAAGGCTCTTTTTGGCCCGTGTTACTTCCCTCGCCAGATCACAGGCTTCTGTGGGCAGGCCAAGGTGGACTACAATCTGTCCCTCACACTCCTGGCACTGTACCTTGTGGTGAATGCTTAACTAATCGGTTTAACAGGTGGAGTAGAGAACATCACGGCGCTGACTGCCCGCCTCTGCATGGGCCCCCTTCCAGGTCAGCTGAGCTGCATGGGAAAGAAATGCCAGCTCAGGGCCACCTGCCCACCTGCTGACTAGAAAGAGGAGGGGTGGTCAGTGCCTCTGCCTACCTTGGAGGGCTCCTCATCAGCCCCTGCAGGCCCTTCTCTGGATGTCACATGCTCTTACAGTAAGTTACCTCAACAGTGAATCACAAATTGATGTGATCCAAGAATCTAAACTCCGTCTTGGCAGTAACTGGTGAATTGCCCCATTTTCCCAATTCACACACGGAGCTCTGGGAAAGGCGCCGAGATCAATGTCCATGATGGTAAAAGAATGTGTCTTAGACAAGAAGCAGCTTGGGAGAAGTGACCCCAGGTTTTATTCATCTGGGAATCTTCAGGTTGGGTGAAAGAATTTAGTGCTGAACCTAATTACATGACACACTTTTTTTTTTTTTTTCCTTACTGGAATGGATAATTTAACGAGTAGGACTTGGTACTACCCATTTTCCTGGCTCCCTGATTTGCCTCCTGCCTCCCCCTTCCATCTCCCTGGGACCTTTCTGTATCACAGAAAGGGAAGTTTTTCTTGATCACCTAACTTTTTCCCTAGGTTCTTAGATATAGCTAAGAAACATGACCGAGACAAGGCAGAATCACAAATGCTAGAGTAAGCTTTAAACAAGAAAGCATTTAAGAAACCCTGTGGGGCAGGTTTTAAAAGGCTGGTGTGAAGAAAGGCAGGTTTCCTTCTCTTCCATGGACTCAGAACTCCTCAACAGTCCTCTGCATCCTAGGGAAAGGCGGACCCAGCTGTGAATACAGAGAGTGCTCACCTGCTGCCCTTTGTCCGCAAGCCGGTCCTCAGCCCATCCGGTTCCTTAGCTACTTCCAGGCATTATCCCGGCTCCTCTCCCCTGAGCCTTCCCCAGAGGCCTGCCACCCTCTGGTGGCCTCCAGACCCTTCCCACCCCTGAGATGTCTCTCATTCAAACAGCAGCCCAGCCCAAGCTCCTGGACCTCCTAGAGGCTAAGCATACAGCTCCCCTGAGGAAGATGAGACAGTGCAGCAAAGAGAGAATGAGGAGCTTGTAGGAGCTCGATGGTGACAACAGTAATAACAGCCAGCCTTTTCCAGGTTCTGTGTTTGACTTGGTGCTAAGAGCTTTTACAAACATTACCTCATCTAATCTTTACTACACCTGGACAGACAGAAATTGTTACCATTCCCGTTCTACAGATGAGAAACTAAAGCTCAGAAGCTTAGGTGATATTCCAGGTGAGGTTTGCCCCAAAGTGAGGTTGCCAGGTCAGCCTGACGAGAGACGGCCTTTTAACCATGGAGCTCTGTTCCTCCTAGGCCTATGGGCCTCCTCTTCTCTCTTGGCGGGGAGTGTGTATGGGGAGGGAGGGCGGAAGCCTCAAGTGGAAGCCGAGTGTGGGGCCCTTCCTGATGGGAGGGGGACCTGAGCAATGCTGAGGTCACACCAGGGCATCAATCAGAGAACCCATTAAATGTGGGTGGAATGCCCTCAACCCAGACCTCTCAGAGGAGGAGGCCACTCAGGGCCCAGGAGGGAGAGGTGCTCAGAGGGGAGGCCACCCACTCCCTCCCAGAATAAGTGATCCCATAATAGGCCTGTCCAGCCATGTCCCTCTAAACTCGGTCGCCGGCACTAGGAGCAGAGATGTATTCAGAGTCCTGCCTGCCTTCCAGCCCCTTGGCTGGCAAGTAACCGTCCTGGTCCGCATCCCCTCAGGCTCCGTCATAACAAATGCTTCCACTGACGTTTTTCTGTGGAGTTGACTAGGCAATGCCCCATTCACCCCCGCACTGGCTCCCAGCTTAACCTATGCCCTCCTCCAGGTGTGTCCCACCTAGCGGCTTACCTTCACAGCTGCGCCCAGCCCATTTAGCCCCTTTGGCCCCTCCCTTCCTCCGCGCTTCCCCTTCTGGCTCCACATTGTGTCACCCCCCAACCGAGGGTACCCAGTGACTCAGCTCCTCCCACACTGAACCCCTCTCCCAGTGAACAAGCTTTCCTTCCCCTCCCCCTCTGCACCTGGGGGTGTGGGATGTCACTTCGATGGCTATGATTCTCACTGCCCCAGCTTGGGGTACCCTGGCCTACGCCACCCGGTTCTCTCGGCGTCTGCGGGAGGCTCCCCAGCTGGAGGCCCGAGCGCCTACCATAGTCAGAAGGGGGCCTGTCACCTCCAGGAACCCAGGCTTACATCCCCAGCCGGTGGCCTCTCAGCCTGGGAGTCATCCCCTGGCCCCCGCCTCATGCCGGAGGGGCGGACCCTGGCTCCCGGGACGAGAAGGGATACGGCCGCCAGGACAGGTGGAAGCGGGGGAGGGTGGGGGGAGGCTGGGGCGCCCGGGCCACCGCCCCTTACCAATGGTGGAGATGTGCGAGGAGTGGAACTCGTTGTCGGTGAAGCGGCACAGCAGGCAGGTCTTGCCCACCCCGGAGTCCCCGATCAGCAGCAGCCGGAACAGCACATCGTACTGCTTCGCCATGGCTGGGCCGGAGGGGGCCGGGGGCTGCGGGCGGCGGGCTCAGCCCCGCTCGGCCGGGGCCATCGCGGCGCGCGCCCGCCCCAGAACGGCGCCAGCGGCGAGAAGGAAGCGGGCTGGCCCCGCCGCCTCGCCGCCGCTGGCTCGGTGCTGGGAAGCGTGTGCGGCGGGAACGCGGTGGGAGGAGAGAGCCGGCCCCTGCCCGCCCCTTCCCCTGCGCCGCCTCCGCCGCCCTGGGAAGAGGCGGGGAGCGCGCGCCGGGAGGCGACCCCTAGGCGGGCGGGGACAAGGGCGAAGCCGGCGCGCGCTCCCCGCCCCCAGGGTGGGCTGCCGGTGCCGGGGCCCGACGCCCTCGAGCCTGCTTTCGGCCGGGAACCGAGACGCAGGGTTGTGTTTTTGTTTTCCTGCAGACCTTCTGAATGGGGCGGCTGGGATGAGCTCCCACCCAGCCCACCTCCTCCACCAAACTCTCACTTCTGCCCAATCCCATCCCCAACTTGGCCCTGCTAACTCCGCCCCAGCGGAGCCCCAGAGCCCTGCGGAAGCGTACCTGCCGCGGCAGGGAAGCATGGAGGGGCGGGAGCGGGCAGGCGGGTAGAGGGGCAGTGGTTGGTCCTCACCTGGGCTCACCCGGGGTCGGAAGGCCTCTGGTCTATTGAAATACGCGTCTACCTTTGAAGTCACGGCCTCCAGAACCCTGGAGAGTATTGCTAGAATTCTTCCTCTCTGCCATCTGGCTTCTCCATAACCTTGCGTGACTGTGGCCTCCCTCCAACCGTCCCCCTCCCCCTCTAATCCCAGCTTTTCTTTAAAGAGGGGAAATGTCTGCTGACCTTCACCAGGCTGAAAAGACTGCGGATCATAAAAACACTTCCAAATGCACCATCCTCTGGAAGTGTTGTGCAGGCAAGGCTGTTTTGAGTCTAAGCTGCTTAGGGTCGGTGCTCAGGATGGCAATACAGTATTTCTGCTGGTGCACACCGATGGCTCCAAAGAATGAATGGGCCTCGTTCAAGACCTAATTTACTACCACTGAATGTGTTAGCACCAGAGAGAGGCAAACAAATGCTCTCCTGAGACTGGAAAATTACCTTTTCCT
The DNA here is from genome assembly GCA_022376925.1 of Tragulus kanchil. Lineage (NCBI taxonomy): Eukaryota > Metazoa > Chordata > Mammalia > Artiodactyla > Tragulidae > Tragulus > Tragulus kanchil. Next base: position 217,125,775 of record JAIOJX010000032.1, on the reverse strand, counting down.
GAGAAGAAGTATTAAGGGAGAACAGGTCTAGCCCATTAGATCTTTAAAAAGTGATGGAAATGTGTGTTTGACTGTTTTCAGGCTGAGTACTGGAGGGAGAATGTGTTTTCCAGTAGTAGGTCAAGGAAAGCAGGAAGCCCATTTAGTTGGCTGGAAGAGCTATATTTCAGGCAATGTGTTTACATTTATAATAGAGGAAAAAATCTTGAACTGACAGTCACTTTGATGACGTTAAAAGCCAAGGAAGCTGATCTTGTGGATTCCACTAAGACGTCCAGGTGTAATTCTCCTCACTGGCTTTCCGCTGGGTTTTAGGCACATGCCGAGGGCTCTGGAGGTGGGCCCACTTGGGTTCCAGTCCTCCCTCTTCCACTCACCAGCTGTGCGGTCTTGAGCAGGTGATTGAACCCCAGCACTCAGTCAATGCTGAGCGACAGAAATCGTCCTGCAGGGATTCTTCTCTGATATGTGTGTGTGTGTGTTAGTCACTCAGTCATGTCTGACTCTCGTATTCATATCATATCAATAAACATAGCACAACTGAGCCCAGCGCTAAGTCATTTCAGTCGTGTCTGACTCTTTGCAGCCCTGTGAACTGTAGCCCACCAGGCTCCTCTGTCCATGAGATTCTCTAGACAGGAATACTGGAGTGGGTTGCCATTTCTTTCTCTAGGGAATCTTCCTGACCCAGGGATCAAATCCAGGTCTGCCACACTGGAGTCAGATTTTTTACCGTCCGAGCCACCACCTGGGTGGGAAGTATATCTCACAGGTGGTCAGCGACGTTTTCAAGGCACTCCCTTGTCCTGCTGTGATTTGTCATTCACACCACCTTACGTGGCCTGGCCAGCGGCACAGGTTCAGCTCAGGCTACCCTCTTCTCCGGGCACCGCAGCTGCCTTCCCACCAATGGCTGGACACCGTAATGGTCAGTGCTTCCGCCGGCCTCCTTACTAGGACCTTCGTGGCTGTCTGCTTGCTTCTGTCAGGGGAATGGGAAGAAAGATGCAGCCTGAGTTAAGTTCCTTCTGCAAGAAGGAACTTCACTTTGAAGGAAATGGCTTTGCATAGGTAAGACAGGAAGAGGAGTGGGGCTTCCTGAACACCTCCAGGAAATGAATGCTCAGACTCATAAAAATGGAATAGGCTTCATCATACTAGTTTTCCAGAAAGGAGAACAGGTCTAGCCCATTAGATCTTTAAAAGTGATGGAAATGTGTGTTTGACTGTTTTCAGGCTGAGTACTGGAGAGAATGTGTTTTCCAGTAGTAGGTCAAGGAAAGCAGGAAGCCCATTTAGTTGGCTGGAAGAGCTATATTTCAGGCAATGTGTTTACATTTATAATAGAGGAAAAAATCTTGAACTGACAGTCACTTTGATGACGTTAAAAGCCAAGGAAGCTGATCTTGTGGATTCCACTAAGACGTCCAGGTGTAATTCTCCTCACTGGCTTTCCGCTGGGTTTTAGGCACATGCCGAGGGCTCTGGAGGTGGGCCCACTTGGGTTCCAGTCCTCCCTCTTCCACTCACCAGCTGTGCGGTCTTGAGCAGGTGATTGAACCCCAGCACTCAGTCAATGCTGAGCGACAGAAATCGTCCTGCAGGGATTCTTCTCTGATATGTGTGTGTGTATGTTAGTCACTCAGTCATGTCTGACTCTCGTATTCATATCATATCAATAAACATAGCACAACTGAGCCCAGCGCTAAGTCATTTCAGTCGTGTCTGACTCTTTGCAGCCCTGTGAACTGTAGCCCACCAGGCTCCTCTGTCCATGAGATTCTCTAGACAGGAATACTGGAGTGGGTTGCCATTTCTTTCTCTAGGGAATCTTCCTGACCCAGGGATCAAATCCAGGTCTGCCACACTGGAGTCAGATTTTTTACCGTCCGAGCCACCACCTGGGTGGGAAGTATATCCCACAGGTGGTCAGCGACGTTTTCAAGGCACTCCCTTGTCCTGCTGTGATTTGTCATTCACACCACCTTACGTGGCCTGGCCAGCGGCACAGGTTCAGCTCAGGCTACCCTCTTCTCCGGGCACCGCAGCTGCCTTCCCACCAATGGCTGGACACCGTAATGGTCAGTGCTTCCGCCGGCCTCCTTACTAGGACCTTCGTGGCTGTCTGCTTGCTTCTGTCAGGGGAATGGGAAGAAAGATGCAGCCTGAGTTAAGTTCCTTCTGCAAGAAGGAACTTCACTTTGAAGGAAATGGCTTTGCATAGGTAAGACAGGAAGAGGAGTGGGGCTTCCTGAACACCTCCAGGGAAATGAATGCTCAGACTCATAAAAAATGGAATAGGCTTCATCATACTAGGTTGACCTCAAATTCAGTAGCTTATATTTCTTTTTTTAAAAAATAGCAAAATCAAAAGTGGAATAGTGGGCTTCCCTGGTGGTTCAGTGGGTAAGGACACCGCCTTGCAGTGCAAGGGGCGCTGGTTCGATCCCTGGCCTGGGAGGATCCCACGTGCCACGGAGTGGCTAGACCCATGTGTCCAACGACCAAGCCGGAGCTCTGGAGCGCATGCACCCAGAGCCAATGCTCTGCAGTGACAGAGGCCACACTGCAATGGGAGGCCCACACGGGCCAAAGAACAAAGATGGATGGAAATAAATAAATGAAAGGTCAATAGAAGTGCCCCCCCAAAAAAAATTAAAAAAAAAAAGTGGAATAGTCTATAATCAGTAAAACAGTTTAACACAAGCAGCATTTCTGTAATTCAGCAAGACAGAAATTAGCTTGCTAATGATTACATCTTTTATTTTAAAAGCAACTGTATTTTTGTTTCATTTCTCTTAAACATTTCATAACTACCAGATAACATTTAAGGTCTTGTATTTTAAAAACCTAGCATGTATATGGTTTATACTAGAACATTATCGCTGCAGGTTTTATTATGTCTGAACAAACTTCTAGGCACATCAGGATATATTAATCAGAAAAGAACATAATGATTACGGATGGCTTACTTTTCATCTAAACTCATTCTTCCTATGGTCATATAGCTTTCTAATTTTGGTGGATGATATATTAAGCTTGAGTGAACGATTTCAATTTCAGTATACACTCCTTGTCCTGCTGTGATTTGTCATTCACACCACCTTACGTGGCCTGGCCAGCGGCACAGGTTCAGCTCAGGCTACCCTCTTCTCCGGGCACCGCAGCTGCCTTCCCACCAATGGCTGGACACCGTAATGGTCAGTGCTTCCGCCGGCCTCCTTACTAGGACCTTCGTGGCTGTCTGCTTGCTTCTGTCAGGGGAATGGGAAGAAAGATGCAGCCTGAGTTAAGTTCCTTCTGCAAGAAGGAACTTCACTTTGAAGGAAATGGCTTTGCATAGGTAAGACAGGAAGAGGAGTGGGGCTTCCTGAACACCTCCAGGGAAATGAATGCTCAGACTCATAAAAAATGGAATAGGCTTCATCATACTAGGTTGACCTCAAATTCAGTAGCTTATATTTCTTTTTTTAAAAAATAGCAAAATCAAAAGTGGAATAGTGGGCTTCCCTGGTGGTTCAGTGGGTAAGGACACCGCCTTGCAGTGCAAGGGGCGCTGGTTCGATCCCTGGCCTGGGAGGATCCCACGTGCCACGGAGTGGCTAGACCCATGTGTCCAACGACCAAGCCGGAGCTCTGGAGCGCATGCACCCAGAGCCAATGCTCTGCAGTGACAGAGGCCACACTGCAATGGGAGGCCCACACGGGCCAAAGAACAAAGATGGATGGAAATAAATAAATGAAAGGTCAATAGAAGTGCCCCCCCAAAAAAAATTAAAAAAAAAAAGTGGAATAGTCTATAATCAGTAAAACAGTTTAACACAAGCAGCATTTCTGTAATTCAGCAAGACAGAAATTAGCTTGCTAATGATTACATCTTTTATTTTAAAAGCAACTGTATTTTTGTTTCATTTTCTCTTAAACATTTCATAACTACCAGATAACATTTAAGGTCTTGTATTTTAAAAACCTAGCATGTATATGGTTTATACTAGAACATTATCGCTGCAGGTTTTATTATGTCTGAACAAACTTCTAGGCACATCAGGATATATTAATCAGAAAAGAACATAATGATTACGGATGGCTTACTTTTCATCTAAACTCATTCTTCCTATGGTCATATAGCTTTCTAATTTTGGTGGATGATATATTAAGCTTGAGTGAACGATTTCAATTTCAGTATACTGAGAAATAGCATGGATTGCTACATAAATGTGACCCTGGGTAAATAACTTACTGATTATTACTTCCCAGCTTCTCTGACATGAATTTTAACATACTGCCTCATAGGACAAGCTAAAAAACAAACAAAAAAGTGGAATAGTCTAGAAACCCAAGCTTCTAGTCAGTTTGTTCATCCAGGCTCAGCTACAGTCAGAGCTGTCATAGAAAGATCTTCTCTCTTTCTTTTCTGTGTGTGTAAGTGCACGCGTGTGACTCTGCACACACATGCACACACTCTGAGCTGGAAGAGCTGAGATTTGGGGAAAATACTAGAAAAAGAAGCATATAAACTAGTGAAGACAATGAAGGGTCCTTTAACCCCGGTCTTTGTAAAGGAAATACTCATTCCATCCCCTTAGGGCAGTCGCTCAATGGGACCCTTTGGCATCCTCTCCAGGGGAGGTCCACTTAGGCTGCGCAGTCTTTAGTAGAGCTGGGAGACATGCGAGGAATGGGTGCTGATATCTCTCCCACAAAAAAGCCTCCAAGACTCAGTCTCTTAAGTACATCATACTGATTCTTTTACCAGGGAGACAAGCGTCTGACCCGCTTCCTCCCACCTCCCCGCTAGCTTCACTGAGCATGCTCTGTGTTTATATAGCCAGCAAGGGCACCACTATGCAATCTGCTGTAACAGCAGCTGAATTAATTGGAGACGTGAGCCAATAGGCAGCCCGTTGCTGAGACTCAACACAGTTGGACCGTGGGACTCCTGGTTAGCAAAACCTTTGCCTCTTCCAGATTCTCACTCAGGTCTCCAACTCTGACTGTAAGTACTGTGCTCACCTAGCAGAAGGACTTCTGTCTTTTCTCAGAATTAGAAGAAACGGATGAACTCCACACCTTCTGATTGTCCCCATACTGTCTTCCATTCACATCCTTTTTCTTCTCCATCTCGGGGAAATAGAAAAAGACTCTGAAATAACAAGGGAAGAGGGAACAGGGCAAGCTGTCAGAGAGGAATGCATATACACCTAACCCCCTCCTGAGGTTGCCTTGTAGACAGCAGGCAGGAGGGGCTCTGTGACACTGGGGTAGGGAAGGTGAGACATTGGGACACTCTACAGAGGTGGAGAGAGTTGATCCTGTAGTCCTAAACTGTGTGCTCAGTTGCTCATGCGTGTGGGACTCTTAGGCAAGAATACTAAAATGGATTGCCATTTCCTCCTCCAGATCTCCCTGACCCAGGGATTGAACACACGTCTCTTATGTCTCCTGCATTGGCAGGTGGAATCTTACCCACTGAGCCACCAGAGAAGCCTGTAGTCATAAGTTAAGCTTTAAAAAGGCTGTTTGGAAGGAATGATAATAAATACACATTTAGAAGAAGTCACAACATTTATCCAGAAAATCGTTTTGAATTTATTTTACCATTTATCTAGTGGAGTTAAACACTGAAGATCTTTCTTAAATGAGATTTTTAACTTTCTAGGGAAGGCCTAGGAAGTTAAAAATTTCAATTTTAACAGCCTAGGGAGGTCCACTTAGGCTGCGCAGTCTTTAGTAGAGCTGGGAGACATGCGAGGAATGGGTGCTTTTACAAAAACCCCAGGAGACAAGCCGGGTCTGACCCGCTTCCTCCCACCTCCCGCTAGCTTCACTGAGCATGCTCTGTGTTTATATAGCCAGCAAGGGCACCACTATGCAATCTGCTGTAACAGCAGCTGAATTAATTGGAGACGTGAGCCAATAGGCAGCCCGTTGCTGAGACTCAACACAGTTGGACCGTGGGACTCCTGGTTAGCAAAACCTTTGCCTCTTCCAGATTCTCACTCAGGTCTCCAACTCTGACTGTAAGTACTGTGCTCACCTAGCAGAAGGACTTCTGTCTTTTCTCAGAATTAGAAGAAACGGATGAACTCCACACCTTCTGATTGTCCCCATACTGTCTTCCATTCACATCCTTTTTCTTCTCCATCTCGGGGAAATAGAAAAAGACTCTGAAATAACAAGGGAAGAGGGAACAGGGCAAGCTGTCAGAGAGGAATGCATATACACCTAACCCCCTCCTGAGGTTGCCTTGTAGACAGCAGGCAGGAGGGGCTCTGTGACACTGGGGTAGGGAAGGTGAGACATTGGGACACTCTACAGAGGTGGAGAGAGTTGATCCTGTAGTCCTAAACTGTGTGCTCAGTTGCTCATGCGTGTGGGACTCTTAGGCAAGAATACTAAAATGGATTGCCATTTCCTCCTCCAGATCTCCCTGACCCAGGGATTGAACACACGTCTCTTATGTCTCCTGCATTGGCAGGTGGAATCTTTACCCACTGAGCCACCAGAGAAGCCTGTAGTCATAAGTTAAGCTTTAAAAAGGCTGTTTGGAAGGAATGATAATAAATACACATTTAGAAGAAGTCACAACATTTATCCAGAAAATCGTTTTGAATTTATTTTACCATTTATCTAGTGGAGTTAAACACTGAAGATCTTTCTTAAATGAGATTTTTAACTTTCTAGGGAAGGCCTAGGAAGTTAAAAATTTCAATTTTAACAGCCTAGGGAGGGCTGCCCTAGGCATCAACTGCCTGCTGGCAGAGAGAGGAAGAGAGGAAACAGGGTGAGTAGAAGGCTGTGAAGCGTAAGGCCTGGAGGTGGTGGACGTTGCTTTTGCCGATGTTCCACTGGCCAGATCTCAGTCGGAAGACTCTGTCTGCATGCGTGTGGGGATTGCCCGGCCGTCACTTCCCAGCTGCAATGCCCACTACGGAAGTGGAGCAGACCTCTAATGAAGAGCCAGTATTTCAGCCACATAAAAAGCAGGCTAGAGGGGCTCCCAGGCCTGCCTTTGTTATCAGCATCCCGTGGGCAGCTTTAAAACCTGCACGTGTCTGGGACCCCATCCCAGAGACTCTGACAAGCCAGATCTATCCTCCTGACACCCAGGAGGAGCTGTCATTCCTTTTAAGATTTTTATTTATTTATTTTGGGCTCTTCTGGGTTTTCACTGCTGCCACCGGCTCTTCTCTAGTTGCAGGGAGTGGGGGCTACTCTCTAGTTGAGGTGAGCAGACTTCTCCTAGTGGTGACTTTTCTTGTTGTGGAGAGCATCTGTATTTTTTTTTTTTTTTTAAAGATTTTATTTATTTATTTACTTTGGGCGGGGCTCGGGTTGGGGAGGGAAGAGGAGTGGGCGGGCCACTTCTATTGGTCTTTCATTTCTCTGTTTTCATTCGTCTTCGTTCCTTGGCTCCTGTGGGCCTCTCAACGCGGTGGCGTCTGTCGTTGCAGAGCACCGGCTCTGGGCGCATGCGCTCCAGAGCTCCAGCTCGGTGATTGGACACATCGGTCCAGCCGCTCCGCGGCACGTGGGATCTTCCCAGGCCAGGGCTCGAACCGGCGCCCCTTGCACTGCAAGGCGGTGTCCTTACCCACTGGACCACCAGGGGAAGCCCACATCTGTATTTTTAAAGGCACAGATGAGGCTGAAAGTCTCTGGTGGCTCTGGAGTGTCTGCCATTGCCTCTCAACAGTTTTTAAAATCATTTCTCCGATTTCTCAGTGTGAACACTGCTCTCCGATTGGCTTCAGTCCTGTATGTGCTGGTAAAATAGTTTTCACCATACTAACTCCCAAGCAGGGCTAAAAGTCAATGCTTTTATTCAGGTTTTCAGTAATAAGAGCCTATGGAATGATTAGCGATAGATAATGTTATTAGTTTTGTGCCAATGTTTGACACAATAATGCAGGTGTGTATAATTGATGATATATTGATCTTTGAGAAGCGTGGGGGGACGTTGCTTTTGCCGATGTTCCACTGGCCAGATCTCAGTCGGAAGACTCTGTCTGCATGCGTGTGGGGATTGCCCGGCCGTCACTTCCCAGCTGCAATGCCCACTACGGAAGTGGAGCAGACCTCTAATGAAGAGCCAGTATTTCAGCCACATAAAAAGCAGGCTAGAGGGGCTCCCAGGCCTGCCTTTGTTATCAGCATCCCGTGGGCAGCTTTAAAACCTGCACGTGTCTGGGACCCCATCCCAGAGACTCTGACAAGCCAGATCTATCCTCCTGACACCCAGGAGGAGCTGTCATTCCTTTTAAGATTTTTATTTATTTATTTTGGGCTCTTCTGGGTTTTCACTGCTGCCACCGGCTCTTCTCTAGTTGCAGGGAGTGGGGGCTACTCTCTAGTTGAGGTGAGCAGACTTCTCCTAGTGGTGACTTTTCTTGTTGTGGAGAGCATCTGTATTTTTTTTTTTTTTTTAAAGATTTTATTTATTTATTTACTTTGGGCGGGGCTCGGGTTGGGGAGGGAAGAGGAGTGGGCGGGCCACTTCTATTGGTCTTTCATTTCTCTGTTTTCATTCGTCTTCGTTCCTTGGCTCCTGTGGGCCTCTCAACGCGGTGGCGTCTGTCGTTGCAGAGCACCGGCTCTGGGCGCATGCGCTCCAGAGCTCCAGCTCGGTGATTGGACACATCGGTCCAGCCGCTCCGCGGCACGTGGGATCTTCCCAGGCCAGGGCTCGAACCGGCGCCCCTTGCACTGCAAGGCGGTGTCCTTACCCACTGGACCACCAGGGGAAGCCCACATCTGTATTTTTAAAGGCACAGATGAGGCTGAAAGTCTCTGGTGGCTCTGGAGTGTCTGCCATTGCCTCTCAACAGTTTTTAAAATCATTTCTCCGATTTCTCAGTGTGAACACTGCTCTCCGATTGGCTTCAGTCCTGTATGTGCTGGTAAAATAGTTTTCACCATACTAACTCCCAAGCAGGGCTAAAAGTCAATGCTTTTATTCAGGTTTTCAGTAATAAGAGCCTATGGAATGATTAGCGATAGATAATGTTATTAGTTTTGTGCCAATGTTTGACACAATAATGCAGGTGTGTATAATTGATGATATATTGATCTTTGAGAAGCTCAGAGTTGTTCCCATGCCTTAAAATCATTATTCAGAAAGCTGTTCTTTGGGGAGTGATTTGAAACTTTTTTGCCCTCAGGACTCTCCTCTGAAATTTCACGGAGTCATTGGTGCAGGCATCTGCTGGGGTAATGTTGTTAATGCATATGGAAAATCTAGGATAAAGTAGTGACCAGGCAGAGGTTAGAAAAAACTAGGAGGAGAGAAGTGGGCTGACATAGAAAGATGAACATAATAATTATCTGTTGAAGAAAGCAAGACATAGCATGCTGTGAATAGGATGATCCCTCCACCCACTCCCCCTTCCTCCCTTTTTTATTGAAGTATAATTGACATACAACATTATATTAGTTTCTGGTCACAACAAAATGATTCAATATTTGTATATGTTGTATGTGCTATAGGAAATAAGAATAAATAGAATTTTATAATTTCTACATTCTAATGTGATTATTTAAATATTTACCCAAGAATATTTACTCTGTTGAAAATATTACTAAACACTTCTGTTATATATTAAAAGGCCATCTTCATAGATGAGAATGAATCATTCCTTTCCTGTTTTCTTCCACTGTATTTGTGTGTGTATTTGGTCTTTGTGTGTGTGTGTGTGTGTATTTTATGTCTATATCCATATATTTTATGCTTATATTTTGTATGTTTATATTTATTTATATTTATACAGTTTCTGTTTTTATTATCTAGTGAGCTCCTGAAGGATAAGGCTAGTATAATATTATGTTCATTGTCATCATTTTTTTACAGTACGATACACAAACAAGCACTCAAATGTCTATTACAATGACTGGAAATCATTCGAGTCATTTAACTTACTCAGTGCCTATTATGTACTAGAGAGCAACCAATGAACAATTCAAAAATCCCTGCCCTGAGAGCTTACAGTTTAGTGGGAGGAATCAAGTGATTTCTCAGTGTGAACACTGCTCTCGATTGGCTTCAGTCCTGTATGTGCTGGTAAAATAGTTTTCACCATACTAACTCCCAAGCAGGGCTAAAAGTCAATGCTTTTATTCAGGTTTTCAGTAATAAGAGCCTATGGAATGATTAGCGATAGATAATGTTATTAGTTTTGTGCCAATGTTTGACACAATAATGCAGGTGTGTATAATTGATGATATATTGATCTTTGAGAAGCTCAGAGTTGTTCCCATGCCTTAAAATCATTATTCAGAAAGCTGTTCTTTGGGGAGTGATTTGAAACTTTTTTGCCCTCAGGACTCTCCTCTGAAATTTCACGGAGTCATTGGTGCAGGCATCTGCTGGGGTAATGTTGTTAATGCATATGGAAAATCTAGGATAAAGTAGTGACCAGGCAGAGGTTAGAAAAAACTAGGAGGAGAGAAGTGGGCTGACATAGAAAGATGAACATAATAATTATCTGTTGAAGAAAGCAAGACATAGCATGCTGTGAATAGGATGATCCCTCCACCCACTCCCCCTTCCTCCCTTTTTTATTGAAGTATAATTGACATACAACATTATATTAGTTTCTGGTCACAACAAAATGATTCAATATTTGTATATGTTGTATGTGCTATAGGAAATAAGAATAAATAGAATTTTATAATTTCTACATTCTAATGTGATTATTTAAATATTTACCCAAGAATATTTACTCTGTTGAAAATATTACTAAACACTTCTGTTATATATTAAAAGGCCATCTTCATAGATGAGAATGAATCATTCCTTTCCTGTTTTCTTCCACTGTATTTGTGTGTGTATTTGGTCTTTGTGTGTGTGTGTGTGTGTATTTTATGTCTATATCCATATATTTTATGCTTATATTTTGTATGTTTATATTTATTTATATTTATACAGTTTCTGTTTTTATTATCTAGTGAGCTCCTGAAGGATAAGGCTAGTATAATATTATGTTCATTGTCATCATTTTTTTACAGTACGATACACAAACAAGCACTCAAATGTCTATTACAATGACTGGAAATCATTCGAGTCATTTAACTTACTCAGTGCCTATTATGTACTAGAGAGCAACCAATGAACAATTCAAAAATCCCTGCCCTGAGAGCTTACAGTTTAGTGGGAGGAAGACAGACAATAAACAAAATCAATGCATAAGCTGGTAATAAGTGCTTTGGAGAAAAAGAAAGCAGGAGAGTGGCACAGAGTTCTGAAATCTGAGTAAAGAGTAGAAGAAGTGAGAGGGCAGGCGGGTCTACATTGCAGGGGAGGCACCAGCAAGCAACCCAGCTCTGAGGCTGGCCCTGGCGTGTCCACAGAGCAGCAGGAGGCCACTGTCGTGGACTCAGTGAGCAACCTGGCAAGTGCAAGAAAAGGCCAGTCGTGGGGCCTTCTAGGCTCGGAGAACCTTGAAGTTGACTCTGAGATGATCAGAATAAAGGCTTTGAATAAAGGGATTGCTTGATTACAATGACAAAGTCCAGTCTGGCTTTGGAGTGTGTTTGAAGCTGTTGGAGGACAAGCGTGGAAACAGGGAGTGAAAGAACCCAAGATGAGTGTGAGAACCCAAGTGGTTGGAGGTGGTGGCTCAGACCAGGACCTCAGCAGTGGAATTCGTCAATAGGGGTTAAATTCTGGATGTATTTTCACTAAGAGCTATGGGGAGTGAGAGGAAGAGAGACATCAAGGCTGGCTCCAAGATATCTCTAGGAAAGTGGGAGGATGGCGTTACCACAACTGAGGGAGGAGGCTGAGGGCACAGGTTTGGAAGGGAGACCAGCAGGTCCATTGTGAACACACCATGCTAAGACACCTCTCAGATATCTAAGTGGAAATGCAGATAGGATGTTAGATACAAATGCAAGTTCAGGAGAGATCCAGGTTGAAGATATAAATGAGGCTGTTTTCAATCTACTGGCAGTATTTGTAACACCGAACCTGATGGAGCTCACAGGTGATTGGGTGTAGACAGAGAATCCTGAGGGACTCCAAAGTGACAGAGTGAAGGAAATGAGGAAATAGCAAAGGCTGGTGCTAGACTCCACAAGAAGAAGGTATTTCAAGAAAGGAATGATCAGCCCCATCGTATGCTGCTAGGAGATCAGGAAGGAAGACAGGATAAAGGGTGAGACTGGTCTTTGGATTTAACAATTAGAAGTTTAACAGAGACTTGATAGAGCCAGCGGAGAAGCCAGATGGGAATGGGTTCAGGAGACAATAGGAAGAGAGGAACTGGTAGAGAGGAAATGAGGAATGGGGAGGTGGCTGAAAGAGGAGTGCAATCAAGAGAGTTAACTGTCTTTTTGTCCCCCCAGGGAATGGAGAAGTAGCCTGTTTGTGGGTGATGGGCATGATCAAGTACAGGAACAATTTGATGTCTTAGGAGAGGTAAAGGAGAATGGGCATGCGGGTAGAGGGAGGGATTGGTCCTAGGGAGGAGTTGGGTAACCCTTCCATCCAAGGAGACAGAGGGACAGGAGGAAGGAAAGCAGAGTAGGAAACCACAAAATGCTGGTAGAGAAGTCATTGTGGGAGAAAATTAATAATCTAGCAGAATAACAGACGAGTTCTTTCCACCTTCAAAAATATGTATTGTTACATAAAATTGCAAGATATTAAAAGAAACAATTCATGCTGACATATGGGCTTCTGTGAGTAATGCAGGGAGAGCAGTTTTAAAGCTTTCTCTGAAAGCTACTCTAGGGTAAGAAGTGCCCTCTAGTGGTTCATTTGGGCCATAATTTTTTTTCTTACTTGCTCTAGATGGAGGTATCAATACAAAATAGAACTATCGACATCTTATATTATTTTTAAAAAGAACAATTAACAGTTTAATTCAGAGAGAGAGGGAGACTGCATTCAGAAATATATTTCTATTTCTTGAATACAATTTTCAATTGCTTTAGGTGCACCTGTAACAGATGTTAAAAAATATCACACACGTGAGTAAAATAAACCCAAACCATTTGTAGTCCAAGCTGGAGTTGCTATTAATTATCATTACCAACTTTCTCCTGTAAATATATCATTTTCTGCCATACTGTACATTCTGCTTCTTGAACAAGTTATTTTAGTAAATTAACAGGAAAGATGGCCGGTGGGCCATTGCTGATCCAAGGCCAAAGTCTTCTTGATGTCATATAAACTCACATTTTCCATTCCTTGTCTTACTTGATTTTGTGGTATTTCAAGAAAGGAATGATCAGCCCCATCGTATGCTGCTAGGAGATCAGGAAGGAAGACAGGATAAAGGGTGAGACTGGTCTTTGGATTTAACAATTAGAAGTTTAACAGAGACTTGATAGAGCCAGCGGAGAAGCCAGATGGGAATGGGTTCAGGAGACAATAGGAAGAGAGGAACTGGTAGAGAGGAAATGAGGAATGGGGAGGTGGCTGAAAGAGGAGTGCAATCAAGAGAGTTAACTGTCTTTTTGTCCCCCCAGGGAATGGAGAAGTAGCCTGTTTGTGGGTGATGGGCATGATCAAGTACAGGAACAATTTGATGTCTTAGGAGAGGTAAAGGAGAATGGGCATGCGGGTAGAGGGAGGGATTGGTCCTAGGGAGGAGTTGGGTAACCCTTCCATCCAAGGAGACAGAGGGACAGGAGGAAGGAAAGCAGAGTAGGAAACCACAAAATGCTGGTAGAGAAGTCATTGTGGGAGAAAATTAATAATCTAGCAGAATAACAGACGAGTTCTTTCCACCTTCAAAAATATGTATTGTTACATAAAATTGCAAGATATTAAAAGAAACAATTCATGCTGACATATGGGCTTCTGTGAGTAATGCAGGGAGAGCAGTTTTAAAGCTTTCTCTGAAAGCTACTCTAGGGTAAGAAGTGCCCTCTAGTGGTTCATTTGGGCCATAATTTTTTTTCTTACTTGCTCTAGATGGAGGTATCAATACAAAATAGAACTATCTACATCTTATATTATTTTTTTAAAAAGAACAATTAACAGTTTAATTCAGAGAGAGAGGGAGACTGCATTCAGAAATATATTTCTATTTCTTGAATACAATTTTCAATTGCTTTAGGTGCACCTGTAACAGATGTTAAAAAATATCACACACGTGAGTAAAATAAACCCAAACCATTTGTAGTCCAAGCTGGAGTTGCTATTAATTATCATTACCAACTTTCTCCTGTAAATATATCATTTTCTGCCATACTGTACATTCTGCTTCTTGAACAAGTTATTTTAGTAAATTAACAGGAAAGATGGCCGGTGGGCCATTGCTGATCCAAGGCCAAAGTCTTCTTGATGTCATATAAACTCACATTTTCCATTCCTTGTCTTACTTGATTTTGTGGTCACTGGTTTCCTCATCATTTCCTAATGATACTCCAGACTACCTTCAGTCTCCCCTGCTATGCCATCTCACCTTGTCCTGTTTCTCCTTCATGCTATTTCCCTCAACTGCAGTAACAGAGTCAGTTCTGTAATGATAGTTTAATGTCTGTTTCTTCTGGTAAGTCTTGAGACCCATAAGGGCTGAGCACATGTGTGGCTTATTCACCACTGTCTCCTCAGCGCTTAGTTCAGTGACCAGCATAGCAAGACACTATCCTGCAGGAGACTCTTGCTTCTACCCTGTTAACCTCTTTCAGATCCCACGATGGAGGATGGAGGAGACTGCATTCAGAAATAGATTTCTGTTTCTTGGATACAATTTGCAATTGCTTTAGGTGCCCTTGGAACAGATACAGAACCGTTCCCGCTACTCTTTCAGTAGCTCCATTTCAATTTCTAGGTGTCAAAACAGCCCTTTATGAAGAACAGGGAGTCCTTCAATATGACCCAGACATTAACAGATCATTTTTTCCAAAACAGAAGTAAAAGGCAACAAGATACCAACAGAGAGGGAAGAATAGAGACCATTTCATATTGTACAGCCATATCCATGACTCTAACCCACGCAATCTTACTTTTTCCCAGATTTAGAAATATTCTGGCATCTCCAGGAGTTGACTTAACAAAATCACCTCTCAAATGAACATGGTGATAGTGCTTACCTACCTTAGGCCCCTGGGCCATCCCAGCCTCATCCTTAGATCCCGAGAACAGGGGAATGGCTGGTTGGAAACCATCACACCATGGTTCCCTGGGTCCTAGACATGTGACTTGGAATTTAGTGGGAACAGAGAAAAATGCTCTGAGCAGGGAATGGATCTTGTGTCGAAGTCTATCTGGAAAGTTGGCTACCATCTTATCATCGCGAGCCCCTACCCCTACTCTAAACAGTTTAGGCTCTTGGTATTATAATTTTGGGGTAGTCTTTTTGTTGTGGGTCTCTTAAAGAGGTTCTCTTTTATTGCTCATCCAAAGGTAGACAGGTTTTCCTAAAAAATCACAACTTGAACATTAAATGGAGATGTTATATGATGATCAATCCCACTTAGGAGGATTTTTATTTGGAACACCTTCAGAATAAATACAAACATGCACAAGCATATTTATTGTGTTCTCTCACGCTGCTGTTGCTTTCTCTCGTGAGGTTCTTTCTGATGTTCACGTGGATGGCTCTTCATTACTCTTTAGGTCTCATCCCACTTGTCACTTACTCAGAGAGGCGCTCCATCTAGTTAGTCCCCTCCTTCTTACTTTCAAAGGCCCTTCCTACAATTTATCACGTCTTTATATATTTACTGTGTTCATTTACTTAATTCTGTCAACTCCACTAGACTGTAGGATTCCCAAGGGCAGGGACCTTGTTTCTTTTGTTCACTTTTGTATTCCTGGAACCTAGCACGGGTGCCTGACATATAGTAGGTACTTTTTTAAAAACTTAATAAATGAGTATTTCTTGGTTGTTTCACTTATACTTGTTCCTCCTGCGTTTTAGTTCCTGCTGCTCTACTGTAACCCCAATAAGATAGGAGAAAATTATAGTATCCCTTCTCTCCAACACTGAGCGCTGAGATGACGATTCTTCTGTGGAGGAGGTGTTTGCTGGCTTCTCCTGGGAAGTTTTCAATGTACCCCAGGGTGCACAATAATTCTATTCCTAGTAACATGGCGGATGCAGTCAGGAGAGCTGTCAGAAATGCTTTAAAAGTTCCACTCACTGTGTTCTTGGGCTCCCGAGACTGCAAACTACTGACATAACAATTAAGTGAGAGCAAACAATGTTGAAAACGTGTGTGTGTGTGAGATAGAAATACATATTCTTCCTTGCCACCAGGAAACTGAGCCTCTTGCAGCAGCTCCTCTGCCCAGTGGAGGGCGACAGCACCCCACTGCCTGAGGATATGTAGGCGGCAGGAGCAATTCGCGTTCAAAATCTTTTGACTCAACCCGCTCACCGTAGCGCCTTAGCCGCTCGAGTTTCAATGCGCGTTGTGGTTTGACGAAGCTGAGTCCTGTACCGCCCGCTGCTTTCCGGATCATGGCTTCTCCGAATTCCTTCACCTACTGTTGCCCTCCGTCTTCCTCCCCTGTCTGGTCAGAGCCGCTGTACAGTCTGAGGCCACAGCACGTGCGAGAGCGGTTGCAGGACGACTCGGTGGAAACAGTCACGTCCATAGAACAGGTGAGGTGGTTTGACTGGGCGAGGCGCCCGCGCGGGGGCTTCTGGGACCGGGAGTCCGGTCCTCCGGGCTGCCGAACTCACCTGGGAACTACAGCTCCCATAGTGCACCGCGGCGCTTCCCCTCTGGAAGCTCCCGGCGCCCAGGCTTGGGCTGGGGGAGTGGAGGTTTGTTGGGCCAGGTTGGGGAGGGGTCGTTGTCAAAGTTGGAGGGAGAGAACAGTACCTAAGTCTCGAGGAGCAGAGAGAATCTTGTTCTGTACCAGCAGGACCGAAGCAGCCCAAGCGGATTTATAGCCGCTCCGTTCTGCCTGACATTGGGAGGTTCTCTGATGAATAGTTCACTTTCTCCACTCTGATTATAGTTCTGGGACATAGAAGGAGAAGAGAATTGGCCAGACTGTGGTCATGCCATTCTGTTGTAGGAAGGGGGAACCTTTGCAGGGCCAGATAGCGGGCTTTTGTCTAACGATCAGGAATGAATTGTCTCAGGAGGTGCATGTGCTGTAAAACAAGAGACTTTATTGGGAAGGGGCGCCTGGGCCGAGAGCAGCAAGGTAAAGGATCCCAGAGGAAGTGGCCTGCCACGTGCAGCACACAGTTTCAGACTTAATGGTGTTAGGGTTAGTTTCTAGGTTGTCTCTGGCCAATCATATTGCTTGACTAATAGTTGAACTCAGAGCCTTCCTGTTAACATGCATCTCTCAGCCAAGATGGATCCCAGGGAGGACTCTGGGAGGTAGATTGTCTCCTCTCCTGTCTCCCAACCCCTCCTGAATTCTGGTTAATTTTTGGCTTCTTGTTGGCCAAGGCTGGTGATTTTGGTCAACACTTCCCCAACAACTCACCCCTGAGAGACTTCATACTCAAGATACTTCTTGGGAATTGGGGTAGAGGTTCCTTTCTTCTGTTGCTGCTTCCTGTTGGGAGTGTGTACCGTCTTATCTAGTAGAGTAGAAATATCTCTCCTCCTAGTCTAAATCTAGGCATTCTGTGTCTAAAACTGGCTTCTACCCTCATAGTAATAACGACTTGGCTTGAAACTGTTGAACTCTGTCAGAGATAAACCTTGTAAGCAGATGAAGCAGACAGGGGCCAAACTGGAAGCCTAGCTGTCATTGCTGGGCCCAGAAAAGAAAGCCAATGTTTGGGGTGAGGGCTGCAGAGTGTGTGACATTCTTCTGATTGGTGGATGGTGAGGTTAGCAGGTGGTGCCCAGAGAATCTTCGGCTCAGCCTGAAGTTACTTACTATTCCCTACTTGGGTTGAGGGTGGTGTGAGGAAGTAGTGCAGAACTCAAAGGCATAGTTATGCATGCTCGCTGAGTAGGAAACAACCCTGCCCCAAGGCTGTACCAGCTCAGACGGAATCTCGTTCAGTACCAGCCGGACCGAAGCCGCCCAAGCCGATTCATAGCCGCTCCGTTCTGCCTGACATTGGGAGGTTCTCTGATGAATAGTTCACTTTCTCCACTCTGATTATAGTTCTGGGACATAGAAGGAGAAGAGAATTGGCCAGACTGTGGTCATGCCATTCTGTTGTAGGAAGGGGGAACCTTTGCAGGGCCAGATAGCGGGCTTTTGTCTAACGATCAGGAATGAATTGTCTCAGGAGGTGCATGTGCTGTAAAACAAGAGACTTTATTGGGAAGGGGCGCCTGGGCCGAGAGCAGCAAGGTAAAGGATCCCAGAGGAAGTGGCCTGCCACGTGCAGCACACAGTTTCAGACTTAATGGTGTTAGGGTTAGTTTCTAGGTTGTCTCTGGCCAATCATATTGCTTGACTAATAGTTGAACTCAGAGCCTTCCTGTTAACATGCATCTCTCAGCCAAGATGGATCCCAGGGAGGACTCTGGGAGGTAGATTGTCTCCTCTCCTGTCTCCCAACCCCTCCTGAATTCTGGTTAATTTTTGGCTTCTTGTTGGCCAAGGCTGGTGATTTTGGTCAACACTTCCCCAACAACTCACCCCTGAGAGACTTCATACTCAAGATACTTCTTGGGAATTGGGGTAGAGGTTCCTTTCTTCTGTTGCTGCTTCCTGTTGGGAGTGTGTACCGTCTTATCTAGTAGAGTAGAAATATCTCTCCTCCTAGTCTAAATCTAGGCATTCTGTGTCTAAAACTGGCTTCTACCCTCATAGTAATAACGACTTGGCTTGAAACTGTTGAACTCTGTCAGAGATAAACCTTGTAAGCAGATGAAGCAGACAGGGGCCAAACTGGAAGCCTAGCTGTCATTGCTGGGCCCAGAAAAGAAAGCCAATGTTTGGGGTGAGGGCTGCAGAGTGTGTGACATTCTTCTGATTGGTGGATGGTGAGGTTAGCAGGTGGTGCCCAGAGAATCTTCGGCTCAGCCTGAAGTTACTTACTATTCCCTACTTGGGTTGAGGGGTGGTGTGAGGAAGTAGTGCAGAACTCAAAGGCATAGTTATGCATGCTCGCTGAGTAGGAAACAACCCTGCCCCAAGGCTGTACCACCACTAATGCTCCTCCCGGGCTTCTGTATCCCCTTCCTTCACTGATTAGCATCTGTTTGAATCTGCCCTTTGGAACTCAGGAAGGGTCAAGGCGGCTGCTTGAAGCCTATAATTTACAAACAGGAAACTGAAAGGATTTGTACTTGGGATTTCTATAGCCTCTTGCTCAGTTTCAATCCCCACTTTTTTTTTTTTTTTAAGGGGGGGGGGTGGGGAGGGAGGGGAGCGGGTGGGCCACTTCTATTGGTCTTTCATTTATTCAGTTTCATCCGTCTTTGTTCTTTGGCTCCTGTGGGCCTCCCATCGCGGTGGCCTCTGTTGTCGCAGAGCACAGGCTCTGGGCACACGCGCCCCAGAGCTCCGGCTTGGTAATTGGACACATCGGTCCAGCCACTCCGCAGCATGTAGGATCTTCCCGGGCCAGGGATCAAACCGGCGCCCCTTGCACTGCAAGGCGGTGTCCTTACCCACTGGACCACCAGGGAAGCCCCCCACTTTTCTTTGATACTCCTCAGTCTTCCAGGGAATGGGCAACAACAGATATGACAACTTCCTGTCGAAATGGGACATAGTCTTGTCTCAATTTGGAGAATACACACTGAATCAGAAATGTTTCTGAGTTCAGGCAGTGGATCTGAGTCTTGTATTATTAAAAAGTCTCAGTCCCTTGGTCCACTGTTTTGGTGTGACAGACCTAATTGGAAGTAATTAGAAGAATGATCACTGGAATAGACAAAATAAATCTACTTCCCTGAGAAATTTAGAGGAATAAGCCTGAAACCCAGTCTAGACCTACTCATTTGAGAGACTTGTAAGCAGTTGTCTACTTTTACCCAAGTAAGTTTTAACGGCAGATGTAATATTCATGTACACACAACAAGAGCTCTTGGCCACTATACGTCTCCTCTTTTTGTTATTATCTGATCTAAAGCAGTTTCACTTTCTAAAAATTTAATAGAGGATACCTTGAAACCATAAAGTTGCAACTACCAGCCACCAGCAGACATTGTTTTGAGAATGGGCCAGTGGCATCCGAAGTCTGACACAGCTCAGAAATCTCAAGTTCTCAGCAATGCAAAAACTTGTCTGAAATCATGTCCCTAAGGCCTCCTAGTAGTACCTTGGATGTCGGAACCACAGCTACTCCATTTTGACTTTCAGTTGCATTTTTCTCCTAAATTGGCCAAAGCAGATGTCACTGTTAATGATTTGAGTGTTTTTCTAGATGTGAGAATTTGGCCTCATAGAATCTCTTAAAAGTGTAACTATCTAAAGGCCTGTTCTGTCAGTTTTCCCAAAGCACAGGGTGCCTAATTCTTGATCTTCACACTGAACTTCTTTCGAGGTGTGCTGAAGGTCAGTGGTGGCACTGGCCATTGATCTAATCCTGGCTGAAGCAGCTGGCAAATGCCAGTTTTCATTTGGCAGGGGCCCTTCAGGGTCATAAATTTGACCATAGTTTGGGTGTTAATTTCATGACCATTTCAACCCATGGTGCCTGGAATGCTCATTTCCAAGCCTGGTGAAGATTTCACCAATGGGCCACTCAATGCACTATTGTTGGACTAGGCCTTATTAACAGTGGCCAAAAGTCTTTAGACCACCTTAGGCTCTTATGGTCCAGGAAAATGTTCCCTCTTGTTGCTTCATTCCATATCTACAGATCATTGAACTCATACGGAACTATACATCATTATTTCATCAGAGGCTCAGTCACACATTTGGAAATGCAAGAAACAACAATTTTTATAAACCAGGCACCGTAAACATATAGTAGACCGTAGAACCAAAAAAATTTAGTAAAAGCAGTTGAGAGATAATGATTTCACTGGAATAGACAAAATAAATCTACTTCCCTGAGAAATTTAGAGGAATAAGCCTGAAACCCAGTCTAGACCTACTCATTTGAGAGACTTGTAAGCAGTTGTCTACTTTTACCCAAGTAAGTTTTAACGGCAGATGTAATATTCATGTACACACAACAAGAGCTCTTGGCCACTATACGTCTCCTCTTTTTGTTATTATCTGATCTAAAGCAGTTTCACTTTCTAAAAATTTAATAGAGGATACCTTGAAACCATAAAGTTGCAACTACCAGCCACCAGCAGACATTGTTTTGAGAATGGGCCAGTGGCATCCGAAGTCTGACACAGCTCAGAAATCTCAAGTTCTCAGCAATGCAAAAACTTGTCTGAAATCATGTCCCTAAGGCCTCCTAGTAGTACCTTGGATGTCGGAACCACAGCTACTCCATTTTGACTTTCAGTTGCATTTTTCTCCTAAATTGGCCAAAGCAGATGTCACTGTTAATGATTTGAGTGTTTTTCTAGATGTGAGAATTTGGCCTCATAGAATCTCTTAAAAGTGTAACTATCTAAAGGCCTGTTCTGTCAGTTTTCCCAAAGCACAGGGTGCCTAATTCTTGATCTTCACACTGAACTTCTTTCGAGGTGTGCTGAAGGTCAGTGGTGGCACTGGCCATTGATCTAATCCTGGCTGAAGCAGCTGGCAAATGCCAGTTTTCATTTGGCAGGGGTCCCTTCAGGATCATAAATTTGACCATAGTTTGGGTGTTATTTCATGACCATTTCAACCCATGGTGCCTGGAATGCTCATTTCCAAGCCTGGTGAAGATTTCACCAATGGGCCACTCAATGCACTATTGTTGGACTAGGCCTTATTAACAGTGGCCAAAAGTCTTTAGACCA
The DNA here is from genome assembly GCA_022376925.1 of Tragulus kanchil. NCBI lineage: Eukaryota > Metazoa > Chordata > Mammalia > Artiodactyla > Tragulidae > Tragulus > Tragulus kanchil. The sequence goes on along the minus strand of JAIOJX010000032.1, from coordinate 217,104,034 downwards.
CCTTAGGCTCTTATGGTCCAGGAAAATGTTCCCTCTTGTTGCTTCATTCCATATCTACAGATCATTGAACTCATATGGAACTATACATCATTATTTCATCAGAGGCTCAGTCACACATTTGGAAATGCAAGAAACAACAATTTTTATAAACCAGGCACCGTAAACATATAGTAGACCTAGCAGTATGAGTAAGCTCATAAATAAGAATTTAAGTCATGAACTGCTATTAGGTGCAGCCCAGTATATCTCAGGTCATCTGACTTGGTCTGTTTTTGTGTACCAGTCCTTAACTTTTTTGGGAAAGTATATATATAGCGTTGTCCATAAAGCACCCAGTCCAATGTCCCAGTGTTACTAGTCTGTCCGTAGTGGTTTGGTGGTACAGTGCACGTATACTTAGTGGTATCTGACTTTTTGCAACCCCATAGACTGTAGGCTGCCAGGCTTCTCTGTCCATGGAATTTTTCCATGCAAGAATACTGGAGTCGGTTGCCATACCCTCCTCCAGGGGATCTTCTTGACCCAAGGATTGAACCCATGTCTCCCATGTTTCTTTCATTGGCAGGCAGATTTTTTTTTTTTTTTCAACCACTGCACCACCTTAGAAACCTTTAATTGTTACCAAAGTAAGGAAGTCTTTACATTTAAATGACTGTAGCCTGGTGTTAACCTTCTGGCTGCGTGTCATGGAACACCTGATCATCATCCAAAGATAGATTTAAGCTTCAGAAATAGAGTGACTTTTTTTTTTTTTGGTCCTCTTTTATTTATTTATTTATTTATTTATTTATTTTTATCCATCTTTATTCTTTGGCCTGTGTGGGCCTACCATTCCAGTGGCCTCTCTGGTGCATGTGCTCCAGAGTGCTGGCTCGTAATGAGACACACCAGTCCAGCTGCTCTGTGGCATATGGGATCTTACCAGGCTAGGGATTGAACCGGTGCCCCCTGTATTACAAGGCAGTTTCCAAACCCTGCTCTTGCTAAATAATTTTGACATTTTCAAGGGCAATTGTTGGACCAATGGGCCACTCAATGCACTATTGTTGGACTAGGCCTTATTAACAGTGGCCAAAAGTCTTTAGACCACCTTAGGCTCTTATGGTCCAGGAAAATGTTCCCTCTTGTTGCTTCATTCCATATCTACAGATCATTGAACTCATATGGAACTATACATCATTATTTCATCAGAGGCTCAGTCACACATTTGGAAATGCAAGAAACAACAATTTTTATAAACCAGGCACCGTAAACATATAGTAGACCTAGCAGTATGAGTAAGCTCATAAATAAGAATTTAAGTCATGAACTGCTATTAGGTGCAGCCCAGTATATCTCAGGTCATCTGACTTGGTCTGTTTTTGTGTACCAGTCCTTAACTTTTTTGGGAAAGTATATATATAGCGTTGTCCATAAAGCACCCAGTCCAATGTCCCAGTGTTACTAGTCTGTCCGTAGTGGTTTGGTGGTACAGTGCACGTATACTTAGTGGTATCTGACTTTTTGCAACCCCATAGACTGTAGGCTGCCAGGCTTCTCTGTCCATGGAATTTTTCCATGCAAGAATACTGGAGTCGGTTGCCATACCCTCCTCCAGGGGATCTTCTTGACCCAAGGATTGAACCCATGTCTCCCATGTTTCTTTCATTGGCAGGCAGATTTTTTTTTTTTTTTTTTCAACCACTGCACCACCTTAGAAACCTTTAATTGTTACCAAAGTAAGGAAGTCTTTACATTTAAATGACTGTAGCCTGGTGTTAACCTTCTGGCTGCGTGTCATGGAACACCTGATCATCATCCAAAGATAGATTTAAGCTTCAGAAATAGAGTGACTTTTTTTTTTTTTGGTCCTCTTTTATTTATTTATTTATTTATTTATTTATTTTTATCCATCTTTATTCTTTGGCCTGTGTGGGCCTACCATTCCAGTGGCCTCTCTGGTGCATGTGCTCCAGAGTGCTGGCTCGTAATGAGACACACCAGTCCAGCTGCTCTGTGGCATATGGGATCTTACCAGGCTAGGGATTGAACCGGTGCCCCCTGTATTACAAGGCAGACTCTTTTCCCACTGGACCACCAGGGAAGCCCCAGAGTGGCTTTTTAATAATTCAGGTAAACTTCACAGCAATATAACATAACAGCAAGCAATTATCTGAGAAGTGAACCTTAGTGAATATATACCTAGACCTGAGCAAACAGAATTACCATTTATAATCTATTGAAACATCTCTTTTTCTCGAAAGTCACCCTCATTTCGATCCAGTATAGCCACATCAAAATTAATTTTTCTGCAAATTACATCCAATTCATTGGGTCTTCGTGAGGCCAGGAAAGCCACACTGAGGGCTTGTCACAGATACTGCCTTATAGATTTAAGTGAATTCCTCTCTTTTTTGAGGTCAACAAAATACCTTCGATTGCTGCATCTGTTAGAAGGTAGCGTTCCTAATTTATTTGATGAAGTTACTGGGAACCTAAGAGTTTCCATTCTCCAGAGGGATCAAGTAGAGAGAAAAGAGAAAAGTTCAATTCTGCTTATAAAGGTATACTTTTCCAATTTGTTGTAAGTCATAATTAGTTTGAGAGGATTTTTTTTTTTTCTTTTGTACGTTTTGAGAGGGTTTTTAGAAAAATTAATTTATTTTTGGTTGTGTTGAGTCTTTGTTGCTGCACCCAGGCTTTCTTCAGTTGCAGTAAGTGGGGGCTATGCCACTCTTTGTTGTGATGCATGAGCTTCTCATTGTAGAGGCTTCTCTGGTTGCAGAGCACAGGCTGTAGGCGCGCAGCCTTCAGCAGTTGCAGCATGTGGGTTCAGTAGTTGTGACTGGCAGTCTCTAGAGCATGGGTTCAGTTGTGACTCATGGTTGCTCCTTGGCATGTGGAATCCTCTTGGGTAAGGGATTGAACCTGTGTCCCCTGTATTGGCAGATGGATTCTTATCCACTGTACCACCAGGGAAGTTGAAAAGGGTGTCTTTATATCTGGAAAACAGATGAAGAACTAATAGTGTTTCAGACAGAAACCATAAAAGTTATAACATTAATCAGTTTACTCAAACCTATGTAACTAAATCCTTTTTGTTAACTTTTTATGAAGCCATCAGATTTTTTATTAGGATTTTTTTCTCTTACCCAGTTTCCCTGTATAATCTGAGATTTATCAGAGCACAACAATAACTATATATAAATGACACAAAGATTTAAAAAGTCATGGTTATGGGCTTCCATGGTGGTCCAGTGGGTAAGGGACACCGCCCTGCAGTGCAAGGGGCGCAGGTTCGATCCCTGGCCTGGGAAGATCCCACGTGCTGCGGAGCGACTGGGCCGATGTGCCCGACTACCGAGCTGGAGCTCTGGAGCGCATGCGCTCAGAGCCGGTGCTCTGCAACAAGAGAAGCTACTGCGATGGGAGGCCCACACAGGCCAAAGAACAAAGATAAGTAAAAGAAAGATCAATAGAAGTGGCCAAAAAAAAAAGTCGTGGTTAAACATTTTATCACAGTGTAATTAATGAAAGAAACTTACTGCTGTGAGACACATTTTAAACTAACAACTAAAATTGTAACATATCAGGACATACCAAACTTTTAAGCATCAGACAGTTTCTAGAATGTATTTATTAATAACATTTATACATACAGTTTATTCTAAGTAGGTTCATCACTCATGTGATAGTTCAATTCTGCTTATAAAGGTATACTTCCAGAGCATTTGAGAGGATTTTTTTTCTTTTGTACGTTTTGAGAGGGTTTTTAGAAAAATTAATTTATTTTTGGTTGTGTTGAGTCTTTGTTGCTGCACCCAGGCTTTCTTCAGTTGCAGTAAGTGGGGGCTATGCCACTCTTTGTTGTGATGCATGAGCTTCTCATTGTAGAGGCTTCTCTGGTTGCAGAGCACAGGCTGTAGGCGCGCAGCCTTCAGCAGTTGCAGCATGTGGGTTCAGTAGTTGTGACTGGCAGTCTCTAGAGCATGGGTTCAGTTGTGACTCACGGTTGCTCCTTGGCATGTGGAATCCTCTTGGGTAAGGGATTGAACCTGTGTCCCCTGTATTGGCAGATGGATTCTTATCCACTGTACCACCAGGGAAGTTGAAAAGGGTGTCTTTATATCTGGAAAACAGATGAAGAACTAATAGTGTTTCAGACAGAAACCATAAAAGTTATAACATTAATCAGTTTACTCAAACCTATGTAACTAAATCCTTTTTGTTAACTTTTTATGAAGCCATCAGATTTTTTATTAGGATTTTTCTCTTACCCAGTTTCCCTGTATAATCTGAGATTTATCAGAGCACAACAATAACTATATATAAATGACACAAAGATTTAAAAAGTCATGGTTATGGGCTTCCATGGTGGTCCAGTGGGTAAGGGACACCGCCCTGCAGTGCAAGGGGCGCAGGTTCGATCCCTGGCCTGGGAAGATCCCACGTGCTGCGGAGCGACTGGGCCGATGTGCCCGACTACCGAGCTGGAGCTCTGGAGCGCATGCGCTCAGAGCCGGTGCTCTGCAACAAGAGAAGCTACTGCGATGGGAGGCCCACACAGGCCAAAGAACAAAGATAAGTAAAAGAAAGATCAATAGAAGTGGCCAAAAAAAAAAGTCGTGGTTAAACATTTTATCACAGTGTAATTAATGAAAGAAACTTACTGCTGTGAGACACATTTTAAACTAACAACTAAAATTGTAACATATCAGGACATACCAAACTTTTAAGCATCAGACAGTTTCTAGAATGTATTTATTAATAACATTTATACATACAGTTTATTCTAAGTAGGTTCATCACTCATGTGATAATGCTCTTCATGCAATCTAACATAATATGATGCAAGTTAAATATTTCTCTCTGAGATGTCTTAGAGACCCTCTGAAGTGCCCCAAAGTTAGCTGGAGGCCAAAAGAACTTTAATCAAAATTTAATATTTGGGAAGCTTGTCAAAAGGTTTCAAAACACTCAGTCAAGTAAGAGCATAGGTCACTGTGAGATAATACTTATTCCTTAACCAAAGTTGCAAGAAATCTCAACAGCAAATACAGGCCACTTAAAAGCAAACAAACTAACACAATCAGTTATCAAAACAGCATTCCAAGGAAACTTTGTTTTTAGAGAGTGAAAACCAAATCTAGTCTTGCATCAGCTGGCTTTTAACAACAAAATTCAGTTAACTTCAGTCTAAACCTAACCAGTCCTGACCATCCTTACGTCCTCCATCACTTTCTGTATCCCTATTAGTCTGTTCCCCATGCTAATCTCCATAGAAAAACAAACAGCTCTAGGACAGACTCACTTTCTTTTCCCTTAAGCAATTCCATTCCTCATACCTTCTTCAACGGAAAACACACATCCTACTTTCCTACGATATACTGAAATGCTTCCCCTTTATTATTATTATTTTTTTAATTCTTTTTATTTATTTATTTTGGACTATTCTGGCTTTTCACTGCTGCCACAGGCTATTCTCTAGTTGCAGGGAGTGGGGGCTACTCTCTAGTTGAGGTGAACAGGCTTCTTGTTGCGGTGACTTCTCTTTGGTGGAACTCGGACCCTAGGGCACATGGGCTCCATAGTTGCGGCACTTGGGCTCAATAGTTTTGGCTCCAAGGCTCTAGAGCACAGGTCCAATAGTTGTGGCTCACAGGCTTAGTTGCTCCACAGCATGTGGGATCTTCCCAGATTAGGGATCAAACCTGTGTCTCGTGCATTGGCAGGTGAACCCTTTACCACTGAGCTACCAGGTAATCCCCCTTTATTATTTTTAGTAGCCTGAATTACATTAGATTAAATACTTCTCATACATGCATCAGACAGTTTCTAGAATGTATTTATTAATAACATTTATACATACAGTTTATTCTAAGTAGGTTCATCACTCATGTGATAATGCTCTTCATGCAATCTAACATAATATGATGCAAGTTAAATATTTCTCTCTGAGATGTCTTAGAGACCCTCTGAAGTGCCCCAAAGTTAGCTGGAGGCCAAAAGAACTTTAATCAAAATTTAATATTTGGGAAGCTTGTCAAAAGGTTTCAAAACACTCGGTCAAGTAAGAGCATAGGTCACTGTGAGATAATACTTATTCCTTAACCAAAGTTGCAAGAAATCTCAACAGCAAATACAGGCCACTTAAAAGCAAACAAACTAACACAATCAGTTATCAAAACAGCATTCCAAGGAAACTTTGTTTTTAGAGAGTGAAAACCAAATCTAGTCTTGCATCAGCTGGCTTTTAACAACAAAATTCAGTTAACTTCAGTCTAAACCTAACCAGTCCTGACCATCCTTACGTCCTCCATCACTTTCTGTATCCCTATTAGTCTGTTCCCCATGCTAATCTCCATAGAAAAACAAACAGCTCTAGGACAGACTCACTTTCTTTTCCCTTAAGCAATTCCATTCCTCATACCTTCTTCAACGGAAAACACACATCCTACTTTCCTACGATATACTGAAATGCTTCCCCTTTATTATTATTATTTTTTTAATTCTTTTTATTTATTTATTTTGGACTATTCTGGCTTTTCACTGCTGCCACAGGCTATTCTCTAGTTGCAGGGAGTGGGGGCTACTCTCTAGTTGAGGTGAACAGGCTTCTTGTTGCGGTGACTTCTCTTTTGGTGGAACTCGGACCCTAGGGCACATGGGCTCCATAGTTGCGGCACTTGGGCTCAATAGTTTTGGCTCCAAGGCTCTAGAGCACAGGTCCAATAGTTGTGGCTCACAGGCTTAGTTGCTCCACAGCATGTGGGATCTTCCCAGATTAGGGATCAAACCTGTGTCTCGTGCATTGGCAGGTGAACCCTTTACCACTGAGCTACCAGGTAATCCCCCTTTATTATTTTTAGTAGCCTGAATTACATATTTAAATTATAGAGTCTTCAACTCTTAAAAACCTTAATTTCTAGTGAAAACTGAGAAAGTAACCAATTATGATCTGTCTTTCAAATTAGTATTCTGTAGATTGGTAAACATAAATACCAGTGATAATTTCTAAAAACATCTGCTTTTTAAAAATATTAATTAATTAATTAATTATTTGACTTCTATCAAATCTGGGCACAATAAAGGTATTATATTTAATGACTGTAAAGGCTTGTCTATATTAGTTAAATTAGCAGACTTAAACTAAGTTTAATGGCAGATAATACTTTAATACTGAATATTTCACAGTTCATATGAACCTAGAATTTATTCTAACCAGTAACTTTCTGTATTTTTGAGAACCCTTTGAATAAGCCCTTAATTTTGTTTAAGTCAATTAAGTAGAGCTCATTGACAAATTAATTTTGATCCAAAGGTAAGGACATATATATAGTGTACATAGATATAGAGACAAACACAACCAGAGATCTCATAGATTCGTTTTCTAAACTTAGTCACGAGTCAGGTATTATAATATAAAATTCACTAGCTTCTGTTTTATTTTCTTCCTATAAGTTTCAGGAATTAGCAGTCATCTGGGTAAGATAAATGATCCTGAGAGCCCTGGTCTCAAGGTACAGGGTGAGAAAAGCAAGTTCTCCTAGTTCTCTCAAAGTCAGACTTGTGAAAAATGTCTTATGAAGTTTGCTTTTCTAACCATATATACAAAAGAACCTGTTCTGGGATTTTTCAGAAAGGGTTTCTCAATAGTTGCAGAGTGGGGCTACTCTAGTTGAGGTGAACAGGCTTCTTGTTGCGGTGACTTCTCTTGGTGGAACTCGGACCCTAGGGCACATGGGCTCCATAGTTGCGGCACTTGGGCTCAATAGTTTTGGCTCCAAGGCTCTAGAGCACAGGTCCAATAGTTGTGGCTCACAGGCTTAGTTGCTCCACAGCATGTGGGATCTTCCCAGATTAGGGATCAAACCTGTGTCTCGTGCATTGGCAGGTGAACCCTTTACCACTGAGCTACCAGGTAATCCCCCTTTATTATTTTTAGTAGCCTGAATTACATATTTAAATTATAGAGTCTTCAACTCTTAAAAACCTTAATTTCTAGTGAAAACTGAGAAAGTAACCAATTATGATCTGTCTTTCAAATTAGTATTCTGTAGATTGGTAAACATAAATACCAGTGATAATTTCTAAAAACATCTGCTTTTTAAAAATATTAATTAATTAATTAATTATTTGACTTCTATCAAATCTGGGCACAATAAAGGTATTATATTTAATGACTGTAAAGGCTTGTCTATATTAGTTAAATTAGCAGACTTAAACTAAGTTTAATGGCAGATAATACTTTAATACTGAATATTTCACAGTTCATATGAACCTAGAATTTATTCTAACCAGTAACTTTCTGTATTTTTGAGAACCCTTTGAATAAGCCCTTAATTTTGTTTAAGTCAATTAAGTAGAGCTCATTGACAAATTAATTTTGATCCAAAGGTAAGGACATATATATAGTGTACATAGATATAGAGACAAACACAACCAGAGATCTCATAGATTCGTTTTCTAAACTTAGTCACGAGTCAGGTATTATAATATAAAATTCACTAGCTTCTGTTTTATTTTCTTCCTATAAGTTTCAGGAATTAGCAGTCATCTGGGTAAGATAAATGATCCTGAGAGCCCTGGTCTCAAGGTACAGGGTGAGAAAAGCAAGTTCTCCTAGTTCTCTCAAAGTCAGACTTGTGAAAAAATGTCTTATGAAGTTTGCTTTTCTAACCATATATACAAAAAGAACCTGTTCTGGGATTTTTCAGAAAGGGTTTCACCTAAACCAGTTTCTGTGGAGTCTAAAGAATACTGTGACTATGCAGGGCTGTAATAAAATACGATTGTAATCTCTTAACAGAACATTGTCTTCGTCATCAAGAAGAAGAAGATTTTAGCTTATAGCTAAAATCTCTCTAGTCAGGCAGCATTCATCCAAGAGGGCCCCGCAGTGATATAGAACCAGAATTTCCCATTTCACAGAGTGGAAAGACCACCACAAATCACAACACAGGACACAGTACAAAACACACATAGGCACAGCTGTCCTAATCAGACACTGCCTTAAGTACAAGATTACAGTCTCTCAGGAAACCACCTACAGAGATACAAACCTTCAAATCTGAGTACTGGCAGCATAAATGGAAATATCTCAGGCCTTCAAGGAATTAAAGGGAAGAAGAGGCAGAATGAAAGGAGAAGGAGGAGGGACAAAAGGTGTGGCCTTACGGATGTCTCCTGACACCTACAGATGCTCAGGCATTATAGGAATTCCCCCTGGGCTTACAGGAAGGGAGGATGGGAACTAGCCCTATCGGAAACCAGATAAGATAATTTGAGTTCTCTGCCCACCAGAGGAGATCAGGCTCTGGCCCTCAGATCAGGCTGAGGCCCCTTAGTCAGACTTCTATGTCCAGTACCAGGTGGAAGAAAGGAGAATAGAATAGGAGGGAGTGAAAAGGAATAGAATAGGAGGGAGACAGCAGAGTCTCTTGTTCCTTATTTGGTCAGGGCACTCAGGCTCGTCATCTGCATCAGGGAGAGACCAGGGACAGAAGGACCCAGGTAGTAACCGCCGAGTCTGGTCTGTAGACGAGTGAGATGATTCTTGGGTTCCCCGAGTGGTCAGGTTGTCAAGTCATAACAAAGGGATCCCACAGAATCGCCAGTTGTTATAGGAAGGGGGACCCCTTCCGGGGCCTGAGAGTGGGCTCTTGTCTAACACTAAGAAATGAATTGTCTGATGAGGTGCGTGTGCTGACTAAGCAAGAAGCTTGATTGGGAAGAGGCATCTGGGTAGAGAGTAGCAGGGTCAGGGACCCCAGGAGGACTGCTCTGCCAGGCAGCTTGCAGTCTCAGGTTTTGCGATAATGGGGTTAGTTTCCAGATTGTCTGGCCAAGCATCTTTCTTGGCCCAAAGTCTGACTCAGGGTCCTTCCTGGTGGCACATGCATCTCTCAGCCAAGATGGATTCCAGGGAGAACTCTGGGAGATTGGTCATCTCCTCCCTCTTTTGGCCCCTCGTGAATTCTCCCAGTTAGTTTTTGGCAGAAGCACCATGTTTCTTATTGAGACCTCCTGTTGTGAGACAACTTGGGCCAGTGGGTTTAGCCAAGGTGGGTTTCGGTCAACAGTTCCTTAACAGTTCCAGGTTCTATTTGATTTCTGAGCTGCAGTACCAGGTTATAGGCCTGTCTCATGGGTGGGCATTTTAGTAGTTACTCAATCATATGAGCACCAGCAATGTACTGGACACAATGCTAAATGCTGGAAATACAAAGAAATAAAACAGCCACTTGAGCACTGCAGAGTCTGGCATGGGTACATAGACGAGAAAACAGAACAGTTTGGGAAATGCTGTAATAAGGGTGTGAATTTTGGACTACTTGCCATTCACTGAAGCCTTGAAGTAGATGGGACCTATCACTTCAGCATGTGTTTGGGGAGTTAGTAGTGAGTATGATTTTGTTTTTCTTCTCATCCTCCAATTGGAATTATTCCCAAGTTAGTTATTGTGGAAATGCTTACCCATCTGTCACGATAAATAATCAGAATGATTCTTTTTAGCACCAACAAATAAGCTTCAGGCTGCTTACTGAAATAATATCTTTTAATAGCATTTGTTTCCAGGCTTCACCTTGGAGGGGCCTGCTTTGATTTTCATACCTGAGGTTGAACGCCTCAATTTTGGCAAAATTAGTAATGAAAGGTATTACATTGCATATTTATGACTATAATGACAAAGACAAGGGCTTGAATACACACTTAAACACACAGTAGCAGAGGGAATATTTTAATTGGAAATTTAAGCTTCATAGATTTTTGGGTGGAAAGGAAACTTGCCTTTTCAATCTAGCTTCCTAGGTTAGTTAGCCCACCAGTGTGCCCTTCGACATAAATCTTTTGCAAAAGAGTGCAGAGAAATCTCCTATCAACGAAAAAGCTACAGGATCTTGGCAATATTCCTAAATGATGGATTGTTGAGTTGATTTAGGCCAAGCCTTTTTCTTTGTATCTGACCTAAGACTATAGGGTCACTTTTTGTGTAATTAACTGAATTGACCCAGCAGACTTCAGCCTATGGATAGATAAGATGTTAGTGGAGAAAAGGGGAAATTTGGGAAATTTTGGGCTCATTTACGGACAAGAACAGAGACTTCCATGGTGAGAAAGTTAAGTCAAAAACAGGAATATGGGGCTTCCCTGGTAGCTTAGTGGTGGGGAGTTTGCCTACCAATGTGGGAGACATGAATTTGATCCCTGATCTGGGAAGATCCTACATGTTGCGGAGCAGCTAAGCCCATGAGCCACAACTATTAGCCTCTGTTCTAGAGCCTCGGAGCCGCAACTGTTGAGCCCATGTGCTGCAACTATGGAAGTCTGAGTGCCCTAGAGCCCAAGTTCCACAACAAGAGATGGACACAATGCTAAATGCTGGAAATACAAAGAAATAAAACAGCCACTTGAGCACTGCAGAGTCTGGCATGGGTACATAGACAGAAAACAGAACAGTTTGGGAAATGCTGTAATAAGGGTGTGAATTTTGGACTACTTGCCATTCACTGAAGCCTTGAAGTAGATGGGACCTATCACTTCAACATGTGTTTGGGGAGTTAGTAGTGAGTATGATTTTGTTTTTCTTCTCATCCTCCAATTGGAATTATTCCCAAGTTAGTTATTGTGGAAATGCTTACCCATCTGTCACGATAAATAATCAGAATGATTCTTTTTAGCACCAACAAATAAGCTTCAGGCTGCTTACTGAAATAATATCTTTTAATAGCATTTGTTTCCAGGCTTCACCTTGGAGGGGCCTGCTTTGATTTTCATACCTGAGGTTGAACGCCTCAATTTTGGCAAAATTAGTAATGAAAGGTATTACATTGCATATTTATGACTATAATGACAAAGACAAGGGCTTGAATACACACTTAAACACACAGTAGCAGAGGGAATATTTTAATTGGAAATTTAAGCTTCATAGATTTTTGGGTGGAAAGGAAACTTGCCTTTTCAATCTAGCTTCCTAGGTTAGTTAGCCCACCAGTGTGCCCTTCGACATAAATCTTTTGCAAAAGAGTGCAGAGAAATCTCCTATCAACGAAAAAGCTACAGGATCTTGGCAATATTCCTAAATGATGGATTGTTGAGTTGATTTAGGCCAAGCCTTTTTCTTTGTATCTGACCTAAGACTATAGGGTCACTTTTTGTGTAATTAACTGAATTGACCCAGCAGACTTAAGGCTATGGATAGATAAGATGTTAGTGGAGAAAAGGGAATTGGAATTTGGTCTCATTTACGGACAAGAACAGAGACTTCCATGGTGAGAAAGTTAAGTCAAAAACAGGAATATGGGGCTTCCCTGGTAGCTTAGTGGTGGGGAGTTTGCCTACCAATGTGGGAGACATGAATTTGATCCCTGATCTGGGAAGATCCTACATGTTGCGGAGCAGCTAAGCCCATGAGCCACAACTATTAGCCTCTGTTCTAGAGCCTCGGAGCCGCAACTGTTGAGCCCATGTGCTGCAACTATGGAAGTCTGAGTGCCCTAGAGCCCAAGTTCCACAACAAGAGAAGTCACTGCAACAAGAAGCCTGCTCGCCTCAACTAGAGAGTAACCCCCATTCCCTGCGACTAGAGAAGAGCCTGTGGCAGCAGTGAAGACCCAGAATAGCCAAAAAAGAGAAACAGGAATATTATCAAGAGCTTTACTGATTTGTTCTTTCTTGCTTGCCTATACTACTTTTTTGAGTCAGGTGCCCCTGCTTAGTTCCTATCAGGAAAAATCCAGCACTTATATTCTAAGTGCTTAGGTATAATGAGTAGTGCAAAAATGGATGCAACACAGTACTGGTCTACAAAAATGTTAGCCAAGGTCTGGACCAGCTGTGGAAATTAGGCTCTGATATGGAACATTGGTACTATTAGGATGTCTTTCAAATCTAGGCCCAACTGTGTGGTGGAGAGTAAAGCATCTCACATGTCTTTTCCATGTTGCTTTTCCAGCTCACATTTAAAAAATCTAGGATAAACAGTTCCAGATCATTGGAGATAACATACTATCTTATTCTCACAGCTGCCTCAATGTTTTAATAATTGTTATGTTGTCCATTTATTGGGCATGTATTATCCATATCCAGTAAATGCTCTCCATACATTGTATCAGTCAATCCTTATGTATTCTACAGCTGAGAAGACTGAGGCTTAGACAAGGACTAGGTTGGTAGGTTAATGATTATATAGTCATAGGAAAAACAACCTTGCTAGGACTTGTTTACAGAAGATACTACTGTTACCACTTTGGTTCTGCCTGAAGATTCCATTTTTTCTTAGGGGTGTACTGACAGAGCTCAATTCTGTGCCATTGCCAATAACAACACGTGCTTGTCACATGTTCCCCATCTGATTGTTGTTTTTGTTCAGTCACTCAGTCGTGTTCTACTCTGTGACCCCATGGATCACAACGTTCGAGGCTTCCCTGTCCTTCACTGTCACCTGGAGTTTGCTCAAACTCATGTCCATTGAGTTGATGATGCCATCCAACCATCTCATCCTCTGTCACCCCCTTTTCCTCCTGCCCTCAGTCTTTCCCAGCAACAGGGTCTTTTCCAATGAGTCAGCTCTTCACATCAGGTGGCCAAAGTGTTAGAGCTCCAGCTTCAGCATCAGTCCTTCCAATGAATATTCAGGGTTGATTTCCATTAGGATTGACTAGTTTGATCTCCATGTTGTCCAAAGGACTCTCAAAAGTCTTCTCCAGCATCACAGTTCAAAAGCATCTATTCTTGGGTGCTCAGTCTTCTTTATAATCCAACTCTCACAACTATGAGTACTGAGAAAACCATAGCTTTGACGGTATAGACTTTCATTGACTAAGTGATGTCTCTGCTTTTTAATATGCTGTCTAGATTTGTCATAGTTTTTCTTCCAAGGAATAGACATCTTTTAATTTCGTGGCTGCAGTCACCATTCACATCAGGAGAGTATTTATTTGCCTAAAAATGATTTGATAACAGGAGATAAACCTCTGAACAGTAGAAAGAGTCCTTAGCTATGGGTTCTTCTATTGCATTCATTCATTTTCATTCATCCAGCAGATACTTGAGTGCTTTCTTTGTGTCAGGCACTACTCTAGACACTGAACGTAAGGGAGTGAACCAAAGAAACTGCTCAGATCATTGGAGATAACATACTATCTTATTCTCACAGCTGCCTCAATGTTTTAATAATTGTTATGTTGTCCATTTATTGGGCATGTATTATCCATATCCAGTAAATGCTCTCCATACATTGTATCAGTCAATCCTTATGTATTCTACAGCTGAGAAGACTGAGGCTTAGACAAGGACTAGGTTGGTAGGTTAATGATTATATAGTCATAGGAAAAACAACCTTGCTAGGACTTGTTTACAGAAGATACTACTGTTACCACTTTGGTTCTGCCTGAAGATTCCATTTTTTCTTAGGGGTGTACTGACAGAGCTCAATTCTGTGCCATTGCCAATAACAACACGTGCTTGTCACATGTTCCCCATCTGATTGTTGTTTTTGTTCAGTCACTCAGTCGTGTTCTACTCTGTGACCCCATGGATCACAACGTTCGAGGCTTCCCTGTCCTTCACTGTCACCTGGAGTTTGCTCAAACTCATGTCCATTGAGTTGATGATGCCATCCAACCATCTCATCCTCTGTCACCCCCTTTTCCTCCTGCCCTCAGTCTTTCCCAGCAACAGGGTCTTTTCCAATGAGTCAGCTCTTCACATCAGGTGGCCAAAGTGTTAGAGCTCCAGCTTCAGCATCAGTCCTTCCAATGAATATTCAGGGTTGATTTCCATTAGGATTGACTAGTTTGATCTCCATGTTGTCCAAAGGACTCTCAAAAGTCTTCTCCAGCATCACAGTTCAAAAGCATCTATTCTTGGGTGCTCAGTCTTCTTTATAATCCAACTCTCACAACTATGAGTACTGAGAAAACCATAGCTTTGACGGTATAGACTTTCATTGACTAAGTGATGTCTCTGCTTTTAATATGCTGTCTAGATTTGTCATAGTTTTTCTTCCAAGGAATAGACATCTTTTAATTTCGTGGCTGCAGTCACCATTCACATCAGGAGAGTATTTATTTGCCTAAAAATGATTTGATAACAGGAGATAAACCTCTGAACAGTAGAAAGAGTCCTTAGCTATGGGTTCTTCTATTGCATTCATTCATTTTCATTCATCCAGCAGATACTTGAGTGCTTTCTTTGTGTCAGGCACTACTCTAGACACTGAACGTAAGGGAGTGAACCAAAGAAACTGCTCTGATGCCTTTATGAAATTTTTGTTCTAGGCTAGAGAGGCAGTCAATTAAAAAGGAGAAAAAAAATCTATCCATGTGTCCATCCATCTCTATCTAATGTTAGAAGTGCAATGGAGAAAAAGGCAAGATAAGGGAGATAAGGCTGTGCCAAGGATGGATAGGGTAGGAGCAGGGGAAGTTTTTATACATGATGGTAAAGGAAGCCTCTGCTGATGTGATGTTTTGTCTAAGACCTGAAGTAGGTGAGGGGACAAGCTATGTGTATATCTTGGGGGAAAGCATTCCGGGCAGAGAATGAAGCAAGTACAAAGCTCATGAGGCAGGAGTGTGACTGGAAGGGGAGAGCTATTGAGCAGAGGTTAGCAAACAGAATGGGAGGTAAGGTTGGATCTCTTTCTTTCAGATACTCTGGTTGAGATGGGAAATTGTTTGGCTAAATAGTTTCTATTTACCTCCCCAGAGTCACTCTGCCCTTTTCTACCCTGCTGTGTAGATGTGTCCCAGGAGATGGACCTGCACTGACAGGCAGCCTTGCTTCCTGACTTCTGGTTGCATTTGGCCACAGGGAGTATTGGTGGAGGATGAGTGAGAGAGAAGAACAAGATGGGCGTATATGTTCCCTTCTCACTGAACTGTGTGGGTGGGACTGTCTCTAGGTTTAAGGTCACATCCCCAATTAAATGTCTTCTCCATGGAGCTCTGCATATCTGTCTCCACTCCTCTTCACACTTCAGGTCTCAAAGGGATGAAAAACCCCTTGGCAGCTAGCCCCTGTGTCATGATATGCACTCTCCTCAGATCACCCACTTTGGGCCATCTGTTTCCTACCAGGAGTCAGACCAACCCATGACTGGAGGAACTTTTTTTTTTGGACTATTCTGGGTTTTCACTGGTGCTGCAGGCTCTTTTCTAGTTTCAGGGAGTGGGGGGCTACTTTCTAGTTGAGATGAGCGGGCTTCTTGTTGAGGTGACTTCTCTTGTGGAACTCAGGCTTTAGGGCACACAGGCTTCCGTAGTTGCGGCACATGGGCTCCATAGTTGTGGCTCTGAGGCTCTAAAGCACAGGCTCAGTAGTTGTGGCTCATGGGCTTAGTTGCTCCGTCGCATGTGGGATCTTCCCAGATGAGGGATCGCGTCCATGTCTCCTACATTGGCAGGTGAACTCCTTACCACTGACCTACCAGGGAAACCCTGATCAGGGAGGGATTTATCCATGCCATCTCTATCTAATGTTAGAAGTGCAATGGAGAAAAAGGCAAGATAAGGGAGATAAGGCTGTGCCAAGGATGGATAGGGTAGGAGCAGGGGAAGTTTTTATACATGATGGTAAAGGAAGCCTCTGCTGATGTGATGTTTTGTCTAAGACCTGAAGTAGGTGAGGGGACAAGCTATGTGTATATCTTGGGGGAAAGCATTCCGGGCAGAGAATGAAGCAAGTACAAAGCTCATGAGGCAGGAGTGTGACTGGAAGGGGAGAGCTATTGAGCAGAGGTTAGCAAACAGAATGGGAGGTAAGGTTGGATCTCTTTCTTTCAGATACTCTGGTTGAGATGGGAAATTGTTTGGCTAAATAGTTTCTATTTACCTCCCCAGAGTCACTCTGCCCTTTTCTACCCTGCTGTGTAGATGTGTCCCAGGAGATGGACCTGCACTGACAGGCAGCCTTGCTTCCTGACTTCTGGTTGCATTTGGCCACAGGGAGTATTGGTGGAGGATGAGTGAGAGAGAAGAACAAGATGGGCGTATATGTTCCCTTCTCACTGAACTGTGTGGGTGGGACTGTCTCTAGGTTTAAGGTCACATCCCCAATTAAATGTCTTCTCCATGGAGCTCTGCATATCTGTCTCCACTCCTCTTCACACTTCAGGTCTCAAAGGGATGAAAAACCCCTTGGCAGCTAGCCCCTGTGTCATGATATGCACTCTCCTCAGATCACCCACTTTGGGCCATCTGTTTCCTACCAGGAGTCAGACCAACCCATGACTGGAGGAACTTTTTTTTTTGGACTATTCTGGGTTTTCACTGGTGCTGCAGGCTCTTTTCTAGTTTCAGGGAGTGGGGGGCTACTTTCTAGTTGAGATGAGCGGGCTTCTTGTTGAGGTGACTTCTCTTGTGGAACTCAGGCTTTAGGGCACACAGGCTTCCGTAGTTGCGGCACATGGGCTCCATAGTTGTGGCTCTGAGGCTCTAAAGCACAGGCTCAGTAGTTGTGGCTCATGGGCTTAGTTGCTCCGTCGCATGTGGGATCTTCCCAGATGAGGGATCGCGTCCATGTCTCCTACATTGGCAGGTGAACTCCTTACCACTGACCTACCAGGGAAACCCTGACTGGAGGGTTTTGCCACAATCTTTTGAGCCTTTCAACAGGCTCGTTTAGGTCACTTTCGAGCTTAGGCTGTGAGAAGGCCAGCGTGGGTGCAGGGAAACCAGTTACGTGGCTGTTGCAGTACAGACGGTGGCTTTGCTGAGAGCTGTGGGGGTGGCGGCAGTGAGCAGTGCTGAGATTCTGGATGTCTTCTGGAGGTCTCTGTCTTGACAAGCTGTCTTATTTCTCAACACACGGATGAACTCAATGCTCAGAAGACCTTTTATGACCAGAAAGCAAGATGTGGTTGTTTGATTAGTGATTATCTTCCTTTCTGTACCACCTGCAGCCACCCCATTGCAAATGCTCTGTAATTCCGGCTGGTAGGATAATACTGGGACAGTCTCAGAGGTAGCAGGCTTACCCCAAACAGCTGTCACTGAAGGTGCTACTCCTGTTTCCCTTTTGAGACAGCCCTTAAACAGAGGCAAAAGCATTCTCCATTTGAAATGGCATGATGTCATTAGACAACATTCCGTTGTCTAACTCGGAGGGGCCTCTAGAATTATTAGTCTTAGCCAAAATTCTCTTCTCTTGTGGGTGGTGGAGGGTGGAGGGAAGAATACTCCTGAAGCAATCAGAATGACTCCCAGGAGCATGTAATCAAGTGCTAGATTCTGACTACATTGCATGAGGTTTCAGGGAGTGGAAGCTGATGTGCTGTGGACTGAGGTGGTCAGAACAACTTTATGGAGGATGTGGATAGGGGTTGAGCCATAAAGAAAGAGTTTGAGGGGCAGCCATGCCCGTGGGAGGAACCCTTAAGAGGGAAGACTTACTAGGTTAGCCTTGGTAGGGAATTAGGTCAACTGGAAGGGCGGGGCTAGTCTAATGATAGATGGGGTGGGGGAGGGAAGGGTGGAACAGGATGAGGAGAGAGCCAAGCTGAAGAGCTGGCTGCAAGTGACAGGCACTGGATCACTGCAGATCCTGAAGGAGGGAACACTGGGAATCCAGGAATGAATCCTGAACTCCTGCTGATGACTCGTTTCAAGTTCTAGTCTCTGAAAGATTATTAAATGGAAGTGAAACAAGGTTCTACATATGGTCAAACTAACTAGTTTTTTGTTTCTGAAAGAAGAGACCAAGAGCTCTGCATGTTAAGTGCTCAGTAGGCTAATTATGTGAATCAATTTTATTTTATTGACATTCAGCACTTATCATGTTGCCCAACTGTAAAAAAGTGCAAATATCAAAATTTCCACATTTTTCCTATTAAAAAGTCCCCTAGAGTGTTTGTTGGTCAACTTACAATAATACATACACTTTTAGGCTGTAGGAACCAAGCTCAATACTTTGGACTGATGCAAAGCCACCCAGAAGTTGTTTGATTAGTGATTATCTTCCTTTCTGTACCAGCCACCCCCTTGCAAATGCTCTGTAATTCCGGCTGGTAGGATAATACTGGGACAGTCTCAGAGGTAGCAGGCTTACCCCAAACAGCTGTCACTGAAGGTGCTACTCCTGTTTCCCTTTTGAGACAGCCCTTAAACAGAGGCAAAAGCATTCTCCATTTGAAATGGCATGATGTCATTAGACAACATTCCGTTGTCTAACTCGGAGGGGCCTCTAGAATTATTAGTCTTAGCCAAAATTCTCTTCTCTTGTGGGTGGTGGAGGGTGGAGGGAAGAATACTCCTGAAGCAATCAGAATGACTCCCAGGAGCATGTAATCAAGTGCTAGATTCTGACTACATTGCATGAGGTTTCAGGGAGTGGAAGCTGATGTGCTGTGGACTGAGGTGGTCAGAACAACTTTATGGAGGATGTGGATAGGGGTTGAGCCATAAAGAAAGAGTTTGAGGGGCAGCCATGCCCGTGGGAGGAACCCTTAAGAGGGAAGACTTACTAGGTTAGCCTTGGTAGGGAATTAGGTCAACTGGAAGGGCGGGGCTAGTCTAATGATAGATGGGGTGGGGGAGGGAAGGGTGGAACAGGATGAGGAGAGAGCCAAGCTGAAGAGCTGGCTGCAAGTGACAGGCACTGGATCACTGCAGATCCTGAAGGAGGGAACACTGGGAATCCAGGAATGAATCCTGAACTCCTGCTGATGACTCGTTTCAAGTTCTAGTCTCTGAAAGATTATTAAATGGAAGTGAAACAAGGTTCTACATATGGTCAAACTAACTAGTTTTTTGTTTCTGAAAGAAGAGACCAAGAGCTCTGCATGTTAAGTGCTCAGTAGGCTAATTATGTGAATCAATTTTATTTTATTGACATTCAGCACTTATCATGTTGCCCAACTGTAAAAAAGTGCAAATATCAAAATTTCCACATTTTTCCTATTAAAAAGTCCCCTAGAGTGTTTTTTGGTCAACTTAAAATAATACATACACTTTTAGGCTGTAGGAACCGAAGCTCCAATACTTTGGCCACCTGATGCAAACAGCCAACTCATTGGGAAGACCCTGATGCTGGAAAAGATTGAGAGCAGGAGAAGGGGCAACAGAGGGTGAGATGGTTGGATGGCATCATTGACACAATGAACATGAGTTTGAGCAAACTCTGGAGGATAATGAAGGACTGGGAAGCCTGGTGTGCTACAGTCCGTGGGGTCACAAAGAGTCAGATGTAAGTTCGCGATTGAACAACAACAAAACAAGCCAAATGGGGCTTCCCTGGTGGTCCAGTGGGTAAGGACACCGCCTTGCAGTGCAAGGGGCGCTGGTTCAATCCCTGGCCTGGGAAGATCCCAGGTGCCGTGGAGTGGCTGGACCGATGTGTCCAATTACCCAGCCAGAGCTCTGGAGCGCATGCGCCCAGAGCCGGTGCTCTGCGATAACAGAGGCCACTGTGATGGGAGGCCCATGAGGGCCAAAGAACAAAGATGGATGAAAATAGATAAATGAAAGACCAATGGAAGTGGCCCGCCTGCCCCCTTTCCTCCCCACCCCATCCTCCCTCCCATACTTGTTTAAAACCATATTATTAAAATTATACTAACTTAGAAATATTGTTCTTTCTTTTCATATTCATAAAACGTTTGTCTTCAAACTCTTCATAGCCATCTTTGACTTTAATGTTTTTATCATCATTGAGCTACACCTTGGATCAAAATGAACTCTTCATGAGATCCAAAAAACTTTGCAAAACTTATAAGGATCATCAGTCTAAAGGGAACTGGAATCCAGGAATGAATCCTGAACTCCTGCTGATGACTTTTCAAGTTCTAGTCTCTGAAAGATTATTAAATGGAAGTGAAACAAGGTTCTACATATGGTCAAACTAACTAGTTTTTTGTTTCTGAAAGAAGAGACCAAGAGCTCTGCATGTTAAGTGCTCAGTAGGCTAATTATGTGAATCAATTTTATTTTATTGACATTCAGCACTTATCATGTTGCCCAACTGTAAAAAAGTGCAAATATCAAAATTTCCACATTTTTCCTATTAAAAAGTCCCCTAGAGTGTTTTTTGGTCAACTTAAAATAATACATACACTTTTAGGCTGTAGGAACCGAAGCTCCAATACTTTGGCCACCTGATGCAAACAGCCAACTCATTGGGAAGACCCTGATGCTGGAAAAGATTGAGAGCAGGAGAAGGGGCAACAGAGGGTGAGATGGTTGGATGGCATCATTGACACAATGAACATGAGTTTGAGCAAACTCTAGAGGATAATGAAGGACTGGGAAGCCTGGTGTGCTACAGTCCGTGGGGTCACAAAGAGTCAGATGTAAGTTCGCGATTGAACAACAACAAAACAAGCCAAATGGGGCTTCCCTGGTGGTCCAGTGGGTAAGGACACCGCCTTGCAGTGCAAGGGGCGCTGGTTCAATCCCTGGCCTGGGAAGATCCCAGGTGCCGTGGAGTGGCTGGACCGATGTGTCCAATTACCCAGCCAGAGCTCTGGAGCGCATGCGCCCAGAGCCGGTGCTCTGCGATAACAGAGGCCACTGTGATGGGAGGCCCATGAGGGCCAAAGAACAAAGATGGATGAAAATAGATAAATGAAAGACCAATGGAAGTGGCCCGCCTGCCCCCTTTCCTCCCCACCCCATCCTCCCTCCCATACTTGTTTAAAACCATATTATTAAAATTATACTAACTTAGAAATATTGTTCTTTCTTTTCATATTCATAAAACGTTTGTCTTCAAACTCTTCATAGCCATCTTTGACTTTAATGTTTTTATCATCATTGGAGCTACACCTTGGATCAGTGAATATGTTTTTGCAGACTGCATTTTCAGTTTTTTTTGAGATTAATCCCTTTTGAATATGGGGAAAATATTGAATATCTTAATCACAAGTTACAAATAAAATTATCTTATAATGTGTCCACTTGGTGCATATCTTTATTACCTTTTAAGGTGATACTTAAAAGGGTTTACAATTGCAGTTTACACAGAAAAGTGTGAGCTCATATCCCAAGGCACTAAATCTGTGTTTAATTTGTCTTTTTTCATTGATACCATCAGCTGACTCTGTAGCAACCAAAGCCAGACCTTGACTGAGGTTCTTTTAGTCTGATGTATCAACACGAACTGGTTTACATTCAGAATAACGAATTGAAAGAATTCCCCATAGCACGAGTTACTTTGTAAGTCTTGTATTGTAAGTCTTATAAGGTGACTTGTTTTTTTTTGAGAAATAATTTTTTTAAGAAGAATCTTCTTATCTTTAATCTATCAATGATTCTTTTACCACTTGTTCAGCATTCACGTGAGTCTCAGGCAGAAAATCTGCTTTCTGGAAGGGGGCTCCTTTGGGAGACAGGGGGGATATAGGAAGAAGGGAAGTAATGATCTGATATTGATGGGGGTACATCATGAGATTTGCTTTAGATAGAAACTGTGAAAAAGAAAGTACCAAATGTATGCGGTGGTTTTTTTTTCTCTCTCTCTCTTTTTACTACTCAGCTATGAATGGAAATTATTCTGTGCTTCCGATTGAATTTCTAGAAAAATTCCACGAGGTGTCTTTTAAACAGACCTGTCGAGAATGCAGGCAGATGGTTAGATCTGCATATGCATGTCGTGGCACCAAAGTCTTGGGGACTTGGGTGCTGTTGTCGTGGGCACCGTGTCGGAGTTTACTCTGATTACTATTCTCACTAGTTCTTGCTAAGAGAAACTATATTATAGCTCAGAGACCTTTACGCAGACACGGCGTGGTCCCCTCAGGGCGTGAGCCTCGGACCTTGACAATAAAGTATCGTGGTCTCAAGTATTGTCAAACCAAGAGTGGGTTTATTAATCATAAGAATACACCTTGGATCAGTGAATATGTTTGCAGACTGCATTTTCAGTTTTTTTTGAGATTAATCCCTTTTGAATATGGGGAAAATATTGAATATCTTAATCACAAGTTACAAATAAAATTATCTTATAATGTGTCCACTTGGTGCATATCTTTATTACCTTTTAAGGTGATACTTAAAAGGGTTTACAATTGCAGTTTACACAGAAAAGTGTGAGCTCATATCCCAAGGCACTAAATCTGTGTTTAATTTGTCTTTTTTCATTGATACCATCAGCTGACTCTGTAGCAACCAAAGCCAGACCTTGACTGAGGTTCTTTTAGTCTGATGTATCAACACGAACTGGTTTACATTCAGAATAACGAATTGAAAGAATTCCCCATAGCACGAGTTACTTTGTAAGTCTTGTATTGTAAGTCTTATAAGGTGACTTGTTTTTTTTTGAGAAATAATTTTTTTAAGAAGAATCTTCTTATCTTTAATCTATCAATGATTCTTTTACCACTTGTTCAGCATTCACGTGAGTCTCAGGCAGAAAATCTGCTTTCTGGAAGGGGGCTCCTTTGGGAGACAGGGGGGATATAGGAAGAAGGGAAGTAATGATCTGATATTGATGGGGGTACATCATGAGATTTGCTTTAGATAGAAACTGTGAAAAAGAAAGTACCAAATGTATGCGGTGGTTTTTTTTTCTCTCTCTCTCTTTTTACTACTCAGCTATGAATGGAAATTATTCTGTGCTTCCGATTGAATTTCTAGAAAAATTCCACGAGGTGTCTTTTAAACAGACCTGTCGAGAATGCAGGCAGATGGTTAGATCTGCATATGCAATGTCGTGGCACCAAAGTCTTGGGGACTTGGGTGCTGTTGTCGTGGGCACCGTGTCGGAGTTTACTCTGATTACTATTCTCACTAGT
The DNA here is from genome assembly GCA_022376925.1 of Tragulus kanchil. NCBI lineage: Eukaryota > Metazoa > Chordata > Mammalia > Artiodactyla > Tragulidae > Tragulus > Tragulus kanchil. The sequence goes on along the minus strand of JAIOJX010000032.1, from coordinate 217,080,324 downwards.
TCTTGCTAAGAGAAACTATATTATAGCTCAGAGACCTTTACGCAGACACGGCGTGGTCCCCTCAGGGCGTGAGCCTCGGACCTTGACAATAAAGTATCGTGGTCTCAAGTATTGTCAAACCAAGAGTGGGTTTATTAATCATCTAATAAAGGCAAGCACAAGTAATCAGAAATAATCAGAACTCAATCAAATGTAAACAGATGTTCTTACCCCAGAACTGGAGAGTCTCGACCTCGCAACGGGTGCAGCCGATTTCCGTGGGAGAGGCTACAGCACAATTTTCCTTTACCCTTTTTATATTTTTCCAACTAGAGATCTCAAGCTAATTAATAATCTTGAAGAAGCTTTTTGTTTCTCTAGAGATGTAAAAGAGGTCTTCACCGGAGCCCTTTGCTTCTCCGCCAACACCTTTGTTCTCGAGGCAAAACACTTGTTTATAGAAAAAACATTCTTACAGTTCTTAGTTACCCAGGGAACCAGAGTTGTAAAAAGCGTGTTTCATTAGCATTGAAAAGGGGTAAGAGGAAGAGGTTTTTGCGCTCTGCATTAGCACTTCTATAGCTGTTAGCTAAAGGTAATAGTTTGAAACTGCTAATCTTATGAGTGGGGCTATTGGAGGTTTCAGAGAAGCGAGGCTTGTAGGCAGCACTTAACGTTAGAGTAAGGAAAAAATTGTCTGTTTAGCCTGGATATCTTTTCTTAATTTTTCCTGTGAGAAGCGAACATGTCTTTACTTGTCCATAACACTGTCACTCCCATCCCTAGATTCTCACACAATCCCTCCATTGTTGAAAACAACAAACTAATACACATATTAGTTTATAGCATGTACATACACTATACACACAAATATATATTTACTAGTTTATATTATATAAAGAAACATGTGCACATACAGCCATGTAAATGTATAGGAGGAAAAAACCTTTTCCAGTACCCAGTTTAGGTTCTGCAGATGGGGCCTTGTACATTAGGCTGACCAAACTCAGATTAACAAGAGAAAAATAAACAGAAACTTTCTGACATGTGCATTGTGTTTGTCCAAATGGGAGTACCCATTGGTGAGTTGCCCCAAACTTGCATTTATATGCCACCTTAGGCTGAAACAAAGAAGAGTTTGAGGCTTTTAGGCTGGGGAGACAACTTATGGGAAAGATCCAGGAAAAGTATGGTAAACAAGAGTTGCTAGGTTTGTTTTTCAAATTTAAGTCAGTGCCTTCTCTATTGATAAAAGTTGCAAGAAGTCCTCTACTTCCTTGTACAGAGAAGGAGACATCTTTACAAAAGGACACTTAATGCCCTGTCTTGAGAACTTTTCCTTCATCTCCTGGTTATCAGTGGCCTTTAGCTCAAAATAATCCATAACCAAGAAGGCTTATTTTGGGATGGCATATTCTGAACTCCTCAGTATGTATAATTTGACTTCAGCAAGTCTAAAAGCATTTTGTCAATAGAAATGTCTAACCTGTGCCCTGTCAGAAGCAGGGGTAAACTTCCCAATGAATGAGTAGATTTAACTTTGATCTCCTGTGTTCCCCTTTTGCCATATCCAAAGTGACCAAGTACCTCATGACTGGAGAAAGTGAGAAATGTACTGTTAGGACTAAATTATGTTGTGCATCAAAATGCTTTGGGAGGGCAGGCAAGGGTTTCTCTAGGTGTATCTCTATTGCAGAGTTAGAATTACTGGGTTGTAGGGTCTGTGACTTTTCAGTGTTACTACCCGCTGCCATGTTGCCCTCCGCAGTGGCTCCAGCAATTTAAGCATTAATTAGTGGTGTACTGTAATTAGTATTGTCAGCAATCTTAATTTTCCTGTCTCTTTACTTTCAACACTGTCACTCCCATCCCTAGATTCTCACACAATCCCTCCATTGTTGAAAACAACAAACTAATACACATATTAGTTTATAGCATGTACATACACTATACACACAAATATATATTTACTAGTTTATATTATATAAAGAAACATGTGCACATACAGCCATGTAAATGTATAGGAGGAAAAAACCTTTTCCAGTACCCAGTTTAGGTTCTGCAGATGGGGCCTTGTACATTAGGCTGACCAAACTCAGATTAACAAGAGAAAAATAAACAGAAACTTTCTGACATGTGCATTGTGTTTGTCCAAATGGGAGTACCCATTGGTGAGTTGCCCCAAACTTGCATTTATATGCCACCTTAGGCTGAAACAAAGAAGAGTTTGAGGCTTTTAGGCTGGGGAGACAACTTATGGGAAAGATCCAGGAAAAGTATGGTAAACAAGAGTTGCTAGGTTTGTTTTTCAAATTTAAGTCAGTGCCTTCTCTATTGATAAAAGTTGCAAGAAGTCCTCTACTTCCTTGTACAGAGAAGGAGACATCTTTACAAAAGGACACTTAATGCCCTGTCTTGAGAACTTTTCCTTCATCTCCTGGTTATCAGTGGCCTTTAGCTCAAAATAATCCATAACCAAGAAGGCTTATTTTGGGATGGCATATTCTGAACTCCTCAGTATGTATAATTTGACTTCAGCAAGTCTAAAAGCATTTTGTCAATAGAAATGTCTAACCTGTGCCCTGTCAGAAGCAGGGGTAAACTTCCCAATGAATGAGTAGATTTAACTTTGATCTCCTGTGTTCCCCTTTTGCCATATCCAAAGTGACCAAGTACCTCATGACTGGAGAAAGTGAGAAATGTACTGTTAGGACTAAATTATGTTGTGCATCAAAATGCTTTGGGAGGGCAGGCAAGGGTTTCTCTAGGTGTATCTCTATTGCAGAGTTAGAATTACTGGGTTGTAGGGTCTGTGACTTTTCAGTGTTACTACCCGCTGCCATGTTGCCCTCCGCAGTGGCTCCAGCAATTTAAGCATTAATTAGTGGTGTACTGTAATTAGTATTGTCAGCAATCTTAATTTGGGAAAAATAGTATCTTTTACATATGTTCCAAATATCTTCCCTAGGCTCTTGTTTGCCTTTAATCTTGCTTATATTTATGTTCTTTGCTTTTTCTTTATAGTTTGGACTTTTTGAAGATATCTTTTATCTATCCCAAGCATATAAAAATATTCTCCTATATGCTGTTTTAATGACTTGACTCAGGTTTTTCATGTTCAAGTTTAATCAACATGGATTTTATTTATTTACTTTTAGGATGTGAGGTAGGAAGACATTTTTACCTCAGCAACACTTACTGTCCATGTTTTTTCCTTTAATATTGGATTTTTCCATCTCTGCCTTAAACCAAGCTTTCATATGTAAATGGGCTATCAGGAAATTATTTAATGAAAAATGCTACTAAATGGACTTCCCTTGTGGTCCAGTCACTAAGACTCTGTGCTCCCAATGCAGGAGGCCCAGGTTCAATCCTTGATCAGGGAACTAAATTCCACATACTGCAGCTAAACACAACTTGGATCCAGTGCAGCTAGAAAAAAATGCTACTAGAGTAGAATTCTTGAACATTACATCGTAGTAATGATGTGCACCTGACCTTTGAACGATGTGGGTTACTACTGATAACATAGCTGTGGATGTGTAGGCCACTGGGAACTCTTTTCTAGTGTTCATTTTGCTTTATGATTTAAACTTAGCTTTCCTTTATTACTTCTGGAACACCTGATATTAAAACAAGGTGGTTGTTGTTGTTGTTGTTGTTTTTCAAAAAGGAATTGGCAGTGAGTGCATTGGGTCTCAAACCTGGCTGACCATTAGAATCACGTGGGGAGTTTTGGTCCCCCCACCTCACTCCTTCAGAGCTGTACCACAGGCCAATTAAAGTAGAAGCTTTGCGGGTGGGACCCAGGCATCAGAATTTTTAAAGTTCTCCAGGTAATTCTGAAAGGTACCCAGCGTTGAGAACCCAAGGTTCATGAAGGATTCATCAAGTATCTGTCTTGATAGAGAGGAATGGCAGCTGGTTACAGAGATTCAACTCTGACCTCCTGCTGAATCTTTTTTTTTTTTTTTTAGATAGTTTTTTTTTTTTATTCTTTATTTTAAAGGTTTTACAGAGTTTTGTTGTTCACAGACATGTATGTTCCCAGATCAGTCATATGCATATCCCTGGTCCCTACGCCCCCACTTCCCCCCTTCCCACCCCTCCGGATCATCGCCCCACGCCATCGTAAGCACTCCTATTCCCTTAGCACAATGACAATAGCTATCTTTTCCACACATGACAGTATAGGTTTCCATGTTACTCCCTCCATGCCTCCCCTTCCCTATTTCTTCCCCACAATGTCCCTATGTCTATGCTCTGTCTGTTTTTCCATGAGTTCACTGCATGTGTTATCAAGACCCTCCTACTAGATTCCATATATGTGTTAGTATATTGTATTTGTCTTTCTCTTTTTGACTTACTTCACTTTTTATGATAGGTTCTAGAGCCAGCCACTTCATTAGGACTGAGTCTTCTGCATTTCTTTTAACAGCTGAGTAGTATTCCATTGTATATATGTACCAAAGCTTCTGGATCCATTCATTCGTCGATGGACACCTAGGTTGCTTCCATGTTCTGGCTATTGTATAGAGAGCTGCAATGAACATTGGGGTACAGGTGCTTCTTTCAGTTTTGATTTCATCAGTATATAAGCCTAATAGTGGGATTGCTGGGTCATAGGGTGCTTCTATTTTTAGTTTTTTAAGGAATCTCCATATTGTCTTCCATAGAGGCTGTATCAGTTGACATTCCCACCAGCAATGCAAGGGGGTTCCCTTTTCTCCGCACCCTCTCCAGCATTTATTGTCTGCAGATTTTTTGAAGATGGCCATTCTGACGGGTGTGAGGTGATATCTCATTGTAGTTTTTTTTTTTTTTTATAAGATTTATTTATTTATTTATTTTGGGCGGGGGTCGGGTTGGGGAGGGAGGGGGAGCGGGCGGGCCACTTCTATTGGTCTTTCATTTCTCTATTTTCATCCGTCTTTGTTCTTTGGCTCCTGTGGGCCTCCCATCGTGGTGGCCTCTGTCCTTGCAGAGCGCCGGCTCTGGGCGCATGTGCTCCAGAGCTCCAGTCAGTAATTGGACACATCAGTCCAGCCGCTCCGTGGCATGTGGGATCTTCCCAGGCCAGGGATCGAACTGGCGCCCCTTGCACTGCAAGAGAGTGTCCTTACCCACTGGACCACCAGGGGAAGCCCTCATTGTAGTTTTAATTTGCATTTCTCTAATAATAAGCGAGGTTGAGCACCGTTTCATGTGCTTCTGGGCCATCTGTATGGCGTCTCTTTAGATCTTTTCCCCATTTTTTGATTGGGTTGTTCGTTTTTCCTGTGCTGAGTTGTCTGAGTTGCTTGTAGATTTTGGAGATGAATTCTTTGTCTGTTGTTTCATTTGCTATGATTTTCTCCCACTCTGTGGGGTGTCTGTTGAGCTTTTTTGTAATTTCTTTTGCTGTACAAAAGCTTTTAAGTTTCATGAGGTCCCACATGTTCATTTTTCTTTTCAGTTCCACTATTTTAGTAGGTGGGTCAGAGAAGATCTTGCTTTGATTGATGTCCTTGAGGCTTTTGCCTATATTCTCCTCTAAGAGTTTGATGGTTTCTGTTCTTACATTTAGGTCTTTAATCCATTTTGAGTTGATCTTTGTGTATGGGGTCAGGGAATGTTCCAACTTCATTTTTTTGCATGTAGCTGTCCAATTTTCCCAGCACCGCTTGTTGAAGAGGCTGTCTTTGTCCCATTTTATAGTTTCGCCTCCTTTGTCAAAAATAAGGTACCCATAGGTGCGTGGGTTTATCTGTGGGTTCTCAATCTTGTTCCATTGGTCTATAGTTTTGTTTTTGTGCCGGTACCATACAGTCTTGATGACTGTTGCTTTGTAGTAGAGTCTGAAGTTAGGGAGGCTGATTTGGCTGTGCTGGGTCTTAGTTGCTGCATGTGGGATCCAGCTCCCTGACCAGGGATTGAACCTAGGCCTCCTGCATTGGGAACACAGAGTCTTAACCACTGGACCACCAGGGAAGTCACTCCTGCTGAATCTTGTACTCAGAGTATTAGGGTATTTGTTCAGAGGAATGTTTTACCTTCTCACCTTTGTTTATCCTTTACTAGTTAAGACAAAGAAAAGTGTGGTGAACAGGTTGGAAAAAAGAAGCACAATAATTACAAATTAAGGAAGTTCTATTTGAAATTAAACTCAAGCATCAGCCTTTGAGCTGGAATCCAGTGAATGTTACCACTAGTAAAAGAAAACCTTTTTGATCTATCAGACATCAACATGCATCAGACTCCTCTGGAGGACTTGTTAAAAAGAATCCTCTGGGTGGGCCCCATCCTAGGAGTTTCTGATTCTAGAAAATTGTGACCTGAAAATTCATATTTTTGACAAGTTCACCAAGTGTACCTAATGGCAGGTACACTGCCTCTGAGCTACTTGCTCTAATGGTTTCTGTTGGTTAAATCCTTTCTCCTATTAATGGATACCTGTGCTGTTGCCAGATTTGGGATATAATGAACAGTGCTGCTGTAAGAATTCTCGTAGAAGTCTTTTTATGATCGTGTGTTTTCATGGGTTAAAAATCTGCAAGTGGAATTGTTGGATCACAGGGTAGGTGTATGTTTAGTTCTAAATGAAAACGCTGGCCTTTTCAGGAGTGGGTGTATATGTTACACTCTCACCAGCAGTGAGTGAGGGCTCTGGTTCCACGACACCCTTACCAACATTTGGTGGTGTCCCTCTTTTCAACGTCTGTCATTGTGCTGGTGGATGTGGAGGAGTATTATTAAAGAAAAAACTATTCATGACACATGTTAAAGAAGACTTTATTCAGGGAGGATTACTATGATGGGATTTTGAAGCAGGGAAGAGAAGGTGGGCTCAAGTCTGAATACATCAAGGAAAACCAGGAATTTATACCAAGGATCAAAGTAGGGGGATTGGTGAATGGTCAGTGAGTCAGAGGCATCATCAGAGGTAAATGGAGATTCTGGCTAAACTGACTTGACAGGATTCCTCCCAAAGGCAGGAAGGAGATGGTGAAGGGTGAGGAACCCAAATAGTGAGGATGGGAGAGTCTGTCTAAACCAGCTTAGCAGGATTCTTGCCAAAATCAGGAGATGCAAAGATGGACACAAAAGCACAAAAGTCAAGGCATGGTTGGAAGGAGGATTTGGAGGAGCCTAATTAAAAATTGGTCAAAGAGAGCCTCTGTCAGTGTTACATTGCAGAGTATTTGCTTTTAAATGGATAGAAACAGTCCTAATAGATTTCAACATCCATTTAACTATTGTACATATAAATATGTGTGTGTGTGCAGATATATTTGACTTTTAAAAAGGTAGCTGTGGTGAAATCTTGGTGCATGCATGTGTGCTATGTCATATCAGTTGTGTCTGACCCTTTGTGACTTTGTGGACTGTAGCCTGCCAGGCTCTGACCATGGGATCCTATAGGCAAGAATACTACAGTGGGTTGCTTTGCTGTCTTCCAGGGCATCTTCTTGACCCAGGGAGCAAACCCACATCTCCTCCAATGGCAGGTACACTGCCTCTGAGCTACTTGCTCTAATGGTTTCTGTTGGTTAAATCCTTTCTCCTATTAATGGATACCTGTGCTGTTGCCAGATTTGGGATATAATGAACAGTGCTGCTGTAAGAATTCTCGTAGAAGTCTTTTTATGATCGTGTGTTTTCATGGGTTAAAAATCTGCAAGTGGAATTGTTGGATCACAGGGTAGGTGTATGTTTAGTTCTAAATGAAAACGCTGGCCTTTTCAGGAGTGGGTGTATATGTTACACTCTCACCAGCAGTGAGTGAGGGCTCTGGTTCCACGACACCCTTACCAACATTTGGTGGTGTCCCTCTTTTCAACGTCTGTCATTGTGCTGGTGGATGTGGAGGAGTATTATTAAAGAAAAAACTATTCATGACACATGTTAAAGAAGACTTTATTCAGGGAGGATTACTATGATGGGATTTTGAAGCAGGGAAGAGAAGGTGGGCTCAAGTCTGAATACATCAAGGAAAACCAGGAATTTATACCAAGGATCAAAGTAGGGGGATTGGTGAATGGTCAGTGAGTCAGAGGCATCATCAGAGGTAAATGGAGATTCTGGCTAAACTGACTTGACAGGATTCCTCCCAAAGGCAGGAAGGAGATGGTGAAGGGTGAGGAACCCAAATAGTGAGGATGGGAGAGTCTGTCTAAACCAGCTTAGCAGGATTCTTGCCAAAATCAGGAGATGCAAAGATGGACACAAAAGCACAAAAGTCAAGGCATGGTTGGAAGGAGGATTTGGAGGAGCCTAATTAAAAATTGGTCAAAGAGAGCCTCTGTCAGTGTTACATTGCAGAGTATTTGCTTTTAAATGGATAGAAACAGTCCTAATAGATTTCAACATCCATTTAACTATTGTACATATAAATATGTGTGTGTGTGCAGATATATTTGACTTTTAAAAAGGTAGCTGTGGTGAAATCTTGGTGCATGCATGTGTGCTATGTCATATCAGTTGTGTCTGACCCTTTGTGACTTTGTGGACTGTAGCCTGCCAGGCTCTGACCATGGGATCCTATAGGCAAGAATACTACAGTGGGTTGCTTTGCTGTCTTCCAGGGCATCTTCTTGACCCAGGGAGCAAACCCACATCTCCTCCATTGGCAGGTGGATTCTTTACCACTGAAGCCACCTAGGAATCCCAGAATCTTGGTATTAAGTGTTTTGTTTTGATTCTTAATAATTTCCTCCAACTTTTTATTATAAAAATTTTCAAATATGTAGAAAAATTGTTAGTATCTGTTTGCCTTCCACCTAATTATCCTGGCCTCCATAAACTGGACAAGGATAAATTTTAAAAGCTAATAAAATCATGATTCATACAAATATAAAATGAACACAGGACGAAGAGTTTGTTTGACTCGTGGACCCAGTGCTTCAGATAAGAATTCAAGGTGCCACAGGCTTACGGTCCGATAGGAATGTTGAAATAGATCTGCAAATGGATGCAAAACTGATTGATAGTCATAGAGTGGTAATTAGTTACATTTTACTAGATTCAATATGCATTTCTGTGGACAGAAATTATTTGCGTTACTCTCGGTTTTCTACAAATTAGTTTCCACCTCTACAGGGTTGTGAGATGAGTCTAGTCTCACAGCTAGACTAGACATAACCTAGTAGAGATAACCCAGTGATGGGTCATCCAGCCAGGATACAACCTTTCCATTGGGAAATGTGTCTGTATGTTCACATGATGTGTGAATGTGGATATGTGTATGCATATATGTGTGAATAGGTATATGATTATTATTTCCCTGAATGTTTGAAAGTAAGATGAAGTTACTTTGACACTTAGCCCTTAAATAATAAAGCATGGTTTTAATATGTATTAAGGCATTTGGAAGGAGGATTTGGAGGAGCCTAATTAAAAATTGGTCAAAGAGAGCCTCTGTCAGTGTTACATTGCAGAGTATTTGCTTTTAAATGGATAGAAACAGTCCTAATAGATTTCAACATCCATTTAACTATTGTACATATAAATATGTGTGTGTGTGCAGATATATTTGACTTTTAAAAAGGTAGCTGTGGTGAAATCTTGGTGCATGCATGTGTGCTATGTCATATCAGTTGTGTCTGACCCTTTGTGACTTTGTGGACTGTAGCCTGCCAGGCTCTGACCATGGGATCCTATAGGCAAGAATACTACAGTGGGTTGCTTTGCTGTCTTCCAGGGCATCTTCTTGACCCAGGGAGCAAACCCACATCTCCTCCATTGGCAGGTGGATTCTTTACCACTGAAGCCACCTAGGAATCCCAGAATCTTGGTATTAAGTGTTTTGTTTTGATTCTTAATAATTTCCTCCAACTTTTTATTATAAAAATTTTCAAATATGTAGAAAAATTGTTAGTATCTGTTTGCCTTCCACCTAATTATCCTGGCCTCCATAAACTGGACAAGGATAAATTTTAAAAGCTAATAAAATCATGATTCATACAAATATAAAATGAACACAGGACGAAGAGTTTGTTTGACTCGTGGACCCAGTGCTTCAGATAAGAATTCAAGGTGCCACAGGCTTACGGTCCGATAGGAATGTTGAAATAGATCTGCAAATGGATGCAAAACTGATTGATAGTCATAGAGTGGTAATTAGTTACATTTTACTAGATTCAATATGCATTTCTGTGGACAGAAATTATTTGCGTTACTCTCGGTTTTCTACAAATTAGTTTCCACCTCTACAGGGTTGTGAGATGAGTCTAGTCTCACAGCTAGACTAGACATAACCTAGTAGAGATAACCCAGTGATGGGTCATCCAGCCAGGATACAACCTTTCCATTGGGAAATGTGTCTGTATGTTCACATGATGTGTGAATGTGGATATGTGTATGCATATATGTGTGAATAGGTATATGATTATTATTTCCCTGAATGTTTGAAAGTAAGATGAAGTTACTTTGACACTTAGCCCTTAAATAATAAAGCATGGATCTCTTAATAATAATGTTCTTCTACATAAAGACAATAACATCACACTTAAGAAAATTAAAAATAGTTCTATAATACCATGTATATTCAAATTTATTCTTAAATTTTCCCAATTTTCTCAAGATTCTTTTTAAGTCCTTTTGGTGTGTGTTTGGAATCAGGAGTCAATCAAAATTCCTTTATTTCAGGAAGCTTAAAATTTTCAAAGAGCTAATCCCTTGGGACTAAAAATTTTTTGATGAATAATCCTTTTGACTTTGTGTGGATCACAACAAACTGTGGAAAACTCTTAAATAAATGGGAACATCAGACCATTTAACTTGCCTCCTGCGAAACCTGTATGCAGGTCAAGAAGCACAGTTAGAACCAGACATGGAACAACAGACCAGATATGGTTCCAAATTAGGAAAGGAGTACGTCAAGTCTGTATATTGTCACCCTGCTTATTTAACTTCTGTGCAGAGTACATCATGTGAAATGCTGGTCTGGATGAAGCACAAGCTGGAATCAAGATTGCTGGGAGAAATATCAATAACCTCAGGTATGCAGATGATACCACCCTTATGGCAGAAAGTGAAGAGGATCTAAAGAACCTCTTGATGAAGATGAAAGAGGAGAAAGAAAAAGCTGGTTTGAAACTCAACAAAAAATGAAGATTATGGCATCTGGTCCTGTCACTTCATGGCAAATAGACAGGCAAGCAATGGGAACAGTGGCAGACTTTATTTTCTTGGACTCCAAAATCACTACAAATAGCGACTGTAGCTATGAAATGAAAAGACCCTTGCTCCCTGGAATAAAGCTATGGCAAGCCTAGATAGCATATGAAAAAACAGACATCACTTTGCTGACAAAGGTTCATATAGTTAAACCTATGGTTTTTCCAGTAGTCATAGGGTGTAAGAGTTGGTCCATAAAGAAGGCTGAGTGCCAAAGAATTAATGCCTTTGGACTATGGTGTTGAAGAAGACTCTAGAGAGTTCTTTGGATTGCAAGAGATCAAACCAGTCAATCCTAATGGAAATCAACCATGAATAATTCATTGCAAAGACTGATGCTGAAGCTGAAGCTCCAATACTTTGATCACCTGATGCGAAGAGCTGACTCACTGGAAAAGACCCTGATTCTGGGGAAATAGAAGGCAAAAGGAGAAGGGGATAGCAGAGGACAATGATGATTGGCTAGCATCATTGACTCAATGGACATGAGTTTGAGCAAGCTCTAGGAGATGGTGAAGGACAGGGAGGCCTGGTGTGATGCAGTCCATGGGATTGCAAAGAGCTGGACATGACTGAGCAACTGACCTGAATCTTGGTGGTCTTTCTTGTAAAATTTCATGTAGCAATGTTTCTGAAACAGATCAAATGCTTTAGGATGTGATCCTTCTCCAAAGAGAGTCATATCACTTTCACTAACATGGTCATAAACTATGTGTTTTGTGCTCAAAGGAAATGAACCTATGGGTTTTTTGCTGTTTACACAAGATAAATATCTGTTACTATAGGGCTGTTAATAATCCTTTGTATTGTAGCCATTTGGTAGTTGCCTTCCCTGTGGGGCTCTCCTGCAGAAAAGAGAGATTAACTAGAATAGAATAGTTCCTTCCTTTGGGATAGAAAGGCAACATGAAAATTCAAGATAAAAATGAAAGGCCAGGAGAAGTGGACATGCTTTAGCTTCCCTATGTTGAAGCTGTTTCTTCCTTCATCTTCCTTGCTCTCTTCCTTCCTAATTCTTAGTTGAGAGCTATATAGTATTAGAGTTCTTCATGACTTAGGTAACTTTATTTTTAAATAGTTATCCTCAGTTCTCCTATATTTAAAGTGAGAGATTTGATAAAAATTTTAGAAGGAATTTGATTATAATTCTTGCTTTATAGACACTGTGCAGTTGTCGACAGAACTGCTTCCCTTAGTTCTGCCCCAAAGGCTAGATTTCTCATTCTGCTATTATAGATTCTTAGCTTAAACCTAGTCCTTATAGGGTGTAAGAGTTGGTCCATAAAGAAGGCTGAGTGCCAAAGAATTAATGCCTTTGGACTATGGTGTTGAAGAAGACTCTAGAGAGTTCTTTGGATTGCAAGAGATCAAACCAGTCAATCCTAATGGAAATCAACCATGAATAATTCATTGCAAAGACTGATGCTGAAGCTGAAGCTCCAATACTTTGATCACCTGATGCGAAGAGCTGACTCACTGGAAAAGACCCTGATTCTGAGAAAAATAGAAGGCAGAAGGAGAAGGGGATAGCAGAGGACAATGATGATTGGCTAGCATCATTGACTCAATGGACATGAGTTTGAGCAAGCTCTAGGAGATGGTGAAGGACAGGGAGGCCTGGTGTGATGCAGTCCATGGGATTGCAAAGAGCTGGACATGACTGAGCAACTGACCTGAATCTTGGTGGTCTTTCTTGTAAAATTTCATGTAGCAATGTTTCTGAAACAGATCAAATGCTTTAGGATGTGATCCTTCTCCAAAGAGAGTCATATCACTTTCACTAACATGGTCATAAACTATGTGTTTTGTGCTCAAAGGAAATGAACCTATGGGTTTTTTGCTGTTTACACAAGATAAATATCTGTTACTATAGGGCTGTTAATAATCCTTTGTATTGTAGCCATTTGGTAGTTGCCTTCCCTGTGGGGCTCTCCTGCAGAAAAGAGAGATTAACTAGAATAGAATAGTTCCTTCCTTTGGGATAGAAAGGCAACATGAAAATTCAAGATAAAAATGAAAGGCCAGGAGAAGTGGACATGCTTTAGCTTCCCTATGTTGAAGCTGTTTCTTCCTTCATCTTCCTTGCTCTCTTCCTTCCTAATTCTTAGTTGAGAGCTATATAGTATTAGAGTTCTTCATGACTTAGGTAACTTTATTTTTAAATAGTTATCCTCAGTTCTCCTATATTTAAAGTGAGAGATTTGATAAAAATTTTAGAAGGAATTTGATTATAATTCTTGCTTTATAGACACTGTGCAGTTGTCGACAGAACTGCTTCCCTTAGTTCTGCCCCAAAGGCTAGATTTCTCATTCTGCTAATGTTTTAGAGGCCTCCAAGATCACTCTTAGGTTCACTGATTCACTGTTAGTATTACCCAAAAACTGGGTTTCCCTCTTGGTGGATGTTGAGCCAAAAGACACGAACAAGTCAAAGATCAGAAGAAGGAAGGATTTAGTACTCTAAGCAAATAGGGAGAACACTGGAGACCTTTTCCAAAGCAGTGCCTCCCTTAAGAGCAAAGTTGGGGAAGTTTTAAGCAAGGGTACCTGCATATTCATGATGGGACCTGAGTCCAAGCTTTAGTTGATTGAGTTCACAGAAGGGTCAGGAAAGGTCAACATCATCAGTCCTTAGGTTCTACTGGAACCTAAGGCCTCAAGTTACTCTTTACCTCTAAAAGAGAACCAGGAATTTTGTAACTGATATTTTATCTTTGCTGTTGTTACTTGATAACAGTCAATTTCTGCATTATTTGTTCACTTAAGATTGTTGATTACTAAGACCTGGTCAAGGGTGAATATTGTGGCTAGGCTTAGATCCCAGAATGGCTTAGGCCAAAAATGGCTTGTCTTGTGTCAAGAAAGCCATGTCTGGTTTTCTTTCTCTGGAGACCCTCTACCTTATCTACTTACACAAATATTAAGGAACTCAGCATATAGTCATCCTTTTGGTTATGATTTATTACAGCAAAAGGCTAGAAAACAAAATCAGCCAAGGGAGAAGGCTCATGGGGTGAAGTATACAGGAAATTAGCACAAGCTTCCAAGAGTCCTCTCTCAGTGGAGTCACAGAGAAGGAGTTTAATGTCTAGCATCAAATTGTGACCACGCGTGCAGAGCTACCAAGGAAGCTCATTAGAGACTTGGTGCCCATGGTTTTTACTGGGGCTGACCACATGGGCACCCTCTTTCTGGCATAATTCCAGGCTCCCAGAAGGAAAATAGCTGCTCAGCGTAAACTACATTGTTTATACAGGTTCGGCTCAGTGAGCCACTCTTACCAGCTCTGGGAATGGTGGGAACCCTCCCACTGTCTAGACTCCCAGACTCCAGCTAGGTAGACCAGCCAGGGTCTACCTTTCAAGGAGGCCTTCCTAAGGATAGCAGTCTCAGGCCTGCTGTGTTTATTCTTTTAAATTTATTTATTTATTTATTTTATTTTGGGCGGGGGGTCGGGTTGGGGAGGGAGGGGAGCAGGTGGGCCATTTCTATTGGTCTTTCGTTTCTCTATGTTCATCCGTCTTTGTGCTTTGGCTCCTGTGGGCCTCCCATCGCGGTGGCCTCTGTTGTCGCAGAGCGCCGGCTCTGGACGCATGCGCTCCAGAGCTCTGGCTCGGTAATTGGACACATCGGTCCAGCCGCTCCGCGGCACGTGGGATCTTCCCAGGCCAGGGATCGAACTGGCGCCCCTTGCACTGCAAGGAGGTGTCCTTACCCACTGGACCACCAGGGGAAGCCCCTGTTTATTCTTTTATATACAACTAGCTTTCTTCCTTCCCTCCTGCTGTGCAGAACTTTCAAAGAATGCTTACATCTTTCCAGTGACCAAAAATCACTCCGATTTATATTACACTGGCAGATGACATGCAGAAAAGGGGAAGCAAAAAAGGATGTTGCATGTTTTGGGGATTAGTTTCATTTACTCATCCTCAGATGACTACTTTTTTTTTTTAATTTATTATTTTTATTTTGCTTTTACAGAGTTTTGTTGTTTACAGATATATATAGTCCCAGATCAGTCATAGCTTATCCTTGACCTCTCCCTCCTCTGACCCCTACCTAGTCCCCCCCATCCCACCCCTCCAGGCTGTCGCAAAGCCCCCATGTAAGATCCCTTAGTCCCACAGTGCATTCTCAATCAAATGATAGTATAGGTTTCTATGTTACTCTTTCCATACCTCTCACCCACTCTTCCCTCCCTCCAATGTCCATAAGTCTGTTCTTTATGTCTGTTTCTCCATTGCTGCTCTGCATGTGTATTTATCAGTACAAGAAACAAGAAACTGGTGCCAGGGTGCCAAACTCCAGAACCACCGTTAGTTTGGATATTATGGATTAGTTTATGGGAGAACTCGGTTGTGATGCTAACGTGGTACAGGGCATTTTTTCTCTCTCCATCCTTTCCCCAAGCCTGTCATTCTGAAGAGCCTCTGCATGCCATCTTGTCATGCTGTGAGGTATAAAACCACTCCAAGGAACTCTAGCCAGTAGACATTTGTAGCTAGAGGAACAAAAAGTTGGCAAAGGTCTCATCTGTTTTTGTTTTCTCTCTCCCATCTCTTGCATCCTTACCAGGCAAAAGTAGAAGAAAAGATCCAAGAGGTCTTCAGTTCCTACAAGTTCAACCACCTTGTACCAAGGTAGGCTATGGTTAGCTGTTTGAGGGGATCTGGGAAATGCCATCTCCCGTGAGAGCCTTCCTTCTTTCTTTCTTGAGCTTGTCCAATCTTGGGGTGCTGGGGAGTGGCGAGTCCTGCCCTTGTGGTTCTCTGGAGGTAGGTGCTCCTGACCCGAGCTCCTGCCATTATTGGAATACCGTCTGTAGGAACTGCACACTTGTACTGAGCTATCAGGTGTTACATGGGGATCCCCCTTAGGACCTGAACTCTAAGCTCTGAAGGTGAAGAGAGAAAGTTCATGATCCTGTAACTTAGTTCTGACTTGCTACGCTGGTGTTCAGAACTCTCGAGTTTTTCTTTTTCATATAACACTTTGAAATATGTAGACTCAGGGGTATGGATGACTTGACTGGGAACATGTGGGGAGTCTGAGCCTCATCCAGCCTGGCCCTTGCTGATGACTGTGCAGCAGATTCTCAGGACTACATTTTAAGTGAGAAATACAATGCCTTTTGTTTTCCTTGGTGCTTAGCAAGTTGAAGCCTTCTAAGCTCTTTTGAGGTCAGAAACTCCAAAGGTGGCATTATAAACAGAAATTTATTAATTTAAACCTTCATTTTCTTTTTTTCCAACTTTGTCATGTATTCATAAGGGCATTTCTCTTCTACGGCTTCTCTGAAACCATCCTGTGTGATCTTTCCTGATCAGTAGTCCAGAATGTGTTTGCTCATTGTTTTATTTTAATGTTGGAGTACTTAGAGTAGTTGGGCCATTGACTGGTTCTGTCTAGATGGGAAGCTGAAGGGCCTAAGGTCCAGCCTGGCCTTCTTGGTAGAGAAGGAAATGGCAACTCACTCCAGTATTCTTCCTGGAAGATTCCAGGGATGGAGAAATCTGATGAGCTAAAGTCCATGGGAGTCTCAAATATATAAATTTATTGAGGTGTAGCTGGCATAACATTATATTCATTTCAGGTGTGCAGTGTAATGATTCAGTATTTGTATATACTGCAAAATGGTCTCCACAATCAGTCCAATTAACATTCAGCATCATGTGAAAGTTAAAGTCGCTTAGTCGTGTCCCAGTCTTTGCCACCCTGCCCACCAGGCTCCTCTGTCCATGGAATTCTCCAGGCAAGAATGTTGGAATAGATTATTGTTTCCTTCTCCAGGGGATCTTCTTGACCCAGGGATTGAACCCAGATCTCCTGCACTGCAGGTAGATTCTTTACCATCTGAGCCACCCAGGAAACCTATTCAGCACCATCTATACTCAACAGATTCTTTTTCTTTTAATTTTGGCCTGTTTTATCATTTTTTTTGGCGGGGGGAGGGGGCGGGTTAGGAGGGAAGGGGCGGAGGGGCCACTTCTATTGGTCTTTCATTCATCCATTTTCATCCATCTTTGTTCTTTGGCCTGCGCGGGCCTCCCATCGCAGTGGCCTCTCTGGTCGCAGAGCGCCAGCTCTGGGTGCATGCGCTCCAGACTTCCGTTTTGGTAGTTGGACACATTGGTCTAGCCGCTTCGCTGCACGTGGGATCTTCCCAGGCCAGGGATCGAACCAGTGCCCCTTGCACTGCACGGTGGTGTCCTTATCCACTGGACCACCAGGGAAGCCCCTCTTTTATCATTTTGTTTATTTATTTATTTTCTCCCATCTTTATTCTTCGTCCTGTGTGGGTCTCCCATTGCAGTGGCCTGTCTCTTTGCAGAGCACTAGCTCTAGGCACGTGTGCTGTAGAACGCTGGCTTGCAGTGGACACACTGGTCCAGCAGCTCCGCAGCACGTGGAATCTTCTTGGGCCAGGGGTCCAACCCGTGCCCCTTGCATTGCAAGGTGGACTCTTTACCCCCTGGACCACCAGGGAAGCCCAGATTCTTCTTATGATGAGATTTTTGAGATCCACTCTCCTAGCTACTTTCAAAAATGCAATACAGCATTATTGTTAACTTTTTTTTTTTTTCCACATCAAGATCAGATTTATTGCAAGACAGTAAATCAACATTTATACGTCTTGATAATCAACTTAATACAACATAGATGTGTATTGTTAACTTTTAAAACCTTTCTTATACTGGAGTATATAGCCGATTACCAGTGTAGTGGTAGTTTGAGGTACACAGCAAAGACATTCAGCCATACCTGCAAATACACATGTAACTATTCTCCCCCAGACTCCCCTCCCATCTAGGCTGCTAGTCACCATGCTGTGCATTCCATCTTCATGACTGACTCGTTTTATGACTAGAACTTTGTACCTTTTGACCCCCTTCAGGCATTTCACTGCCCTTCTCTTCCTCCTCCCACCTTAGGCAGTCACCAATCTGTTTTCTGTATCCTCAAGCTCAGGGCTTTTTTTTTGGTGGAAGCTCTAGAGTGCCACATATAAGTGAGACTGTGCATTATTCATCTTTTTGTCTGACTTATTTCACTTAGCGTAAGGTCCTTAAAGTCTACCCATGTTGTTGCAAATTCCCTTTGAGTGCTGAATTGAGTTAAATTCCTCGACTGGCATCCCAGGTCCCTTCTTGACCATCCTCTTTCATTCCTAACAACCAGGCCAAATCCCCGACTTGACATTCCCTCTACATGCTTTATACCTGTCTGCAGGATATAGTAAAGCTGTGAGCCACTCACACCCATTTAAACGTAAATTAATTAAAATTATTAATAAAGAAAGTCTACAATTCAGTTGCTTGGTTACATTAGCCACGTTACAAGTACTTAGTACCCACATGTGGCTTGTGGCTGCCTCCTGGACAGTGCAGACTTCCATCATCACTGGAAACTCTTGGGCCGCCCTGGTTGGTTCCGTTTGTTCCTGTTCCTTCTGACTGAACTGTCTTTCCACCATCTCTTCACCTCCTCTTCTCCTCAACCTGTAAAAACATCCTCCCTCTTCTAGGGCGCCCACCTCAAATTCCACCTATTCGTGAGACCACCACTAATCATTTATTTCTGACTGAGATGCCTCCCCCAATCACTTTAGAGCCTCAGTAACATTTTATCTGTTTTTCCTTTATGAAATCTACCCATTTTTTTCCCCATCGTGTTGTCGTGACTTATGTCTTTATCTCATTTCCAGTACTGAACTGGAAGATTTTTTTGAAGTAAAGACTACTTATTCTGTGCACAGTACAGTGGGAGTTCAATAAACAATTGTTGAATTGAATACCTAGGAAAGAGAATGCTTCTTCTTTCGTTTCATTTCTGGAATCAGCAAGCACAGTGAATGTCTCAGATTCTTTGCTTTTTTCTTTCCTTCTGTAACCACACAGACAGACCCCTTCTGTAAGACCCAGGAAAAACCACATCCCCTACCCTTCGCCCGTCTGTGCAGGTGGTCACGGCAGGCACTGTCCGTCTTAGAGCCCGTACTGCTGACGTCAGAGCCAAGGAAAGCGGCTGGCTGCAGCATCCAGACATGGTCCTCTGGCCGGGCTGTGGGGCAGCAGTGGAGGTGGAATCTGGGGAGGGGACACGAGACAGATGAGTGAAGGGCAGGCAGGGCGCAAACCTCAGACCTCAGAGAAGTGGCCCCAGAAGAAATGACCAGAATGATAGAGGTGAATCAAGTCAGGGATGTGGTAAGGCTCAGGAGGGGGCAGCCCCAACATAAGTGTTCTCAGCTAAATCCTGGAGGAGCTTTCTGGATGGTTTGTTACGGCCTGGTTAAGTGTGCTTATGGTGGCATTTCTTGCCCAAAGCTACCAGCCTCGAGAGAGAGGATCACCCCAAACACTTGCTGGCGTGATTTCCAGACCCTTTTGGGGCATTCAGAGGCCGGCCTTTTTCCTCTGGGGTTGGCGCCCTGGGGAGCTGAGCACATAGCTGTTTTCTACTCATTGACTGTGGGGGTATGATCAGAAGGTGAGAGTGCGTGTGTGTGTGTGTGAGTGTACACATGTGCCCCTGTGCATATGTGTGTTCTGTATTGGTGGAAGCAGAGGTGTTAGAGAAGTTTGATGAAGCTCTTTGTCTTTCCAGGCTTATTTTGCAGAGAGAGAAGCACTTCCATTATCTGAAAAGAGGCCTCCGACAGCTGACAGATGCCTATGAGGTAAATACCTCGCCCAGGAGCTCTCTCTATTAGATTATCAGCCTGTCTTTCTTCTCTCTTTTTTTCTTTTCCTGTTTGGATGCAAACAACATGTAAGGGCTTGACCAGTTGCAGATTCACTCACTGTCCATGTGGCTCTGGTGGGAACCAGGTACACAGCCGCCTGGCCTCGCAGAGCTGAGAGGCCTCTTTCTGAAAGGACAGAACTGGAGCTCCTCTAGGCTCTCCTCCTTCAGAGCTGGTGGAGCCTCCAGTTGGGGGGAGTTTGGCGGGGGCAGGTAGAGGTGCAGGCAGGGCTTTCTTCCACCCTCATTGTGGCTGTGGGGAGGTCATGTTCTGTCTTCTAGACACCCTTTGACCATTAGCGAAAAGGTGGTCTAGATACCTGTTTGTCCTCACCCCTTTGCCCTGTAAGCGGATCTAATTTCTCTGCTGGTTGAAGGACCAGTATGTAAGTTCCAGAGTGTACTCAGCTATTTACCATTGTAAAAATGCCCAAATATGGAGTGGATTTTAAAACAATATTCCTTAGAGCCCTAGGTGCCCATGGAGGGGCTCAAGAAAGAGCAGCAGAAGTGGAGGGGAAGGGAGTTGGGACTAGAGGCTGAGTAACAGGCAGAGACTAACCGTGACGCAGAGGCTGAAATCTTCCTGCCCTACTTTCCACAGAGCAGCTCTGCTTATAACTTGCTTGTTATTTGAGCCACATTTGATGACTTAGGGCAGGGATTTGGGCCCATAGACTTAATCAGGGATGTGGGCTTGGTCTTGGTGGTGGGCGATGGTGGGGCCAGTGGATTCGAGGCAAACCAAAGGACTGTGCCTTTCCTCTGTTCCTACCAGTTGCTGCCAAACAGAAATGGGAGACCCATGGTTGCCAGATCTCTTTTTGTTCTTTCCAATGAAGCCAGAAATTCAGATTTCTCTATGGATCTCTCAACTTGTAGATGTTACAACTAATTCTAATTAAACAAACAAAACATGACAGAAAACAAGCAGAACACATCCACGGGCTATGTCTTGCCTGTGGACTTTCAGTATCCAATCCTCGTTGGTTGAGGTCACGTTAGTCCTGATACATTTAATACCATGGCAGCCAACAGTTCACCAAATAGTGTGCTTAAAGCTTCCCTTTCATTTCTCATTTAATTTCCTGTTTGGATGCAAACAACATGTAAGGGCTTGACCAGTTGCAGATTCACTCACTGTCCATGTGGCTCTGGTGGGAACCAGGTACACAGCCGCCTGGCCTCGCAGAGCTGAGAGGCCTCTTTCTGAAAGGACAGAACTGGAGCTCCTCTAGGCTCTCCTCCTTCAGAGCTGGTGGAGCCTCCAGTTGGGGGGAGTTTGGCGGGGGCAGGTAGAGGTGCAGGCAGGGCTTTCTTCCACCCTCATTGTGGCTGTGGGGAGGTCATGTTCTGTCTTCTAGACACCCTTTGACCATTAGCGAAAAGGTGGTCTAGATACCTGTTTGTCCTCACCCCTTTGCCCTGTAAGCGGATCTAATTTCTCTGCTGGTTGAAGGACCAGTATGTAAGTTCCAGAGTGTACTCAGCTATTTACCATTGTAAAAATGCCCAAATATGGAGTGGATTTTAAAACAATATTCCTTAGAGCCCTAGGTGCCCATGGAGGGGCTCAAGAAAGAGCAGCAGAAGTGGAGGGGAAGGGAGTTGGGACTAGAGGCTGAGTAACAGGCAGAGACTAACCGTGACGCAGAGGCTGAAATCTTCCTGCCCTACTTTCCACAGAGCAGCTCTGCTTATAACTTGCTTGTTATTTGAGCCACATTTGATGACTTAGGGCAGGGATTTGGGCCCATAGACTTAATCAGGGATGTGGGCTTGGTCTTGGTGGTGGGCGATGGTGGGGCCAGTGGATTCGAGGCAAACCAAAGGACTGTGCCTTTCCTCTGTTCCTACCAGTTGCTGCCAAACAGAAATGGGAGACCCATGGTTGCCAGATCTCTTTTTGTTCTTTCCAATGAAGCCAGAAATTCAGATTTCTCTATGGATCTCTCAACTTGTAGATGTTACAACTAATTCTAATTAAACAAACAAAACATGACAGAAAACAAGCAGAACACATCCACGGGCTATGTCTTGCCTGTGGACTTTCAGTATCCAATCCTCGTTGGTTGAGGTCACGTTAGTCCTGATACATTTAATACCATGGCAGCCAACAGTTCACCAAATAGTGTGCTTAAAGCTTCCCTTTCATTTCTCATTTAATCTTGACAACTACTCTAGGAGCTAGGTTAAGTATTTTTTTTCTAGATAAGGAAATCGGCATAGCAAGATTAATTAATTTACTCGAAGGCATGTAGCTAGTAAGGGGTTTCCCAGGTGACTCAGTGGTAAAGAATCTGCCAGCCGAGGAGACGTGAGTTTGATCCCTGGGTCAGAAAGATCCCTTGGAGAAGGAAATGGCAACCCACTCCAATGTTCTTGCCTGGGAAATCCCATGGACAGAGGAGCCTGGTGGGCTACAGTCCATGGGGTTGCAAAGAGTCAGACACGACTGAGCAACTAAAGCACCATCACTATGTAGCTGGCAAGAGCAGGAGCTGGCACTGAGAGCCCTAGCAACGTCTCTGTCAGCTGCCCCCAGGTGGTGAGCAAGCATATTTATGTGCACGTTGATGAAGATCGCAGCTTGGGGCAATGGAAAGAGCATTGGAGTGAGAGTCTAGAAACCTGGTTCTTGTCTCATCTATGATGTTTACTCTCTTTGTCATCTGGAAAAAGTTCATCTCTCTGGATCTCATGTATGCACTTTGGATTCGTAAAACGGGCAGTAATGCTACCTGCTTGCCTAGCCTTGAATGCTTGAATATTTGTGGCTTGAATTAAGATCAAGACCTGTTCACATTTCACCTTTGGAAACGTTTCTTGGCTGCCCAGGCAGAATTAGCCCGTTTCTTCCATGTGCCTGTCACAGCATTTGTGCAAGTCTGTGCATGCATTTGTTTTGTTCTGCCTCATTTCAGAAAGACATGTTGTCCTTCTGTGTCTGTCTATTTCCCTCTTCCTCTGGAGATAACCACACATTCTAACCCAAGCATCTCAAGAGTAGGAACTGAATTTTATTCATTCTTGTACCCCTCCCCCTGCCAGTGCTTGGCATGAGGAGATATTAAATTAAGTTAAAGTGAAAGTTGCTCAGTCATATCTTGACTCTTTGCAACCCCGTGGATGAGCCATGGAATTCTCCAGGTCACAATACTGGAATGGGTAGCCATTCCCTTCTCCAGGGGATCTTTACAACCCAGGTATCGACCCCAGGTCTCCCGCATTACAGGCAGATACTTTACCATCGGAGCCATCAGGGAAGTTCAGCATGAGGAGATACTTACTAAATATTTGTTAAATCAATGAACGAGTTAATACAGGAAGCCCCTTCCTGAGATTGTGGCTCTCCTTGGGTCTACACTGAGAAAACAGTAGCACTTGGGTTTCTGGCGGGTGAGAAGTCCTCTGCTTGGCTTCTTTGGCTGCCTGTCTGGGAAGGACCCATTTGGTTCAGGTTAAACTCCTTTGTCTTGTTGCCCTTGGCTCACATATGGTCATTTCAGCTCTTGGTTAAAGCCACGAGGCAAAGTGTCCTTCATTCCCTGAGTATTCAAGGGGGCCCTCCTCCTCCTCGCCAGGCGGCAGGGAGGGAGATAGATGTCGCCTTGTCAGCAGGGACTTGGAATGATTCTGAATAAGGGATGTGTTTTCTGCCCTGTTTCTTTCACAGTGTCTGGATGCCAGCCGCCCATGGCTCTGCTACTGGATCCTGCATAGCCTGGAACTCCTAGATGAGCCCATCCCCCAGGTGGTGGCCACAGAGTGAGTCTGGCTTTGGGGAGCCTGGGGTATCCTCTGAAATTGGATTTTGAGTTTAGGGGTTCTTTTTTGTTCAGTTTCTGTTTTATTTAGTTTGAATGAAAAACACAAGAGGGCTGCAAAGAAACCATTGCCCTTCTCTTGACCTCCAGTAACTTCCTGAAACTCCTCCACTTCAGAAGTCCGTTGTGGGCTCGTGGGTAGAATAAGACTTTGAACTCCCAAGAGAAGGATTCTGTTTCTTCTGTGGCCTTTTCTTTGGGCTCTTGCTCTGGTCTTTGAGAAAAGTCCTCATCATCAACTCTGAAGAAACATGAATTTACCAGAAAGCACAGTATGCATTTGAATAGCTTCTGTGGGCAAGCACGTGGCAACCCAGTGGACAAAAATGCCTTTGCTTTCCGTAAATACCTCCGCAGAAGTCCCTCCTCACTGATGCCTGGGGGGTGGTGAGGCTCTTGATGGCAGTGGATGTGTTAAAGTCTTCGTATACAGTTGTCATGACATCATTTTTCTAAACTTCTCTTAATGATTAGACCTCTAAGCAACTATTAAATAAGATTCTTCCCAAAGTGCTTCTGCAGAGGGTATCCTCAGTGTGGCTCCTCATCCTTAGAAACTCATCACAATTTATATATTTAAAAAATATGTATAGTTATTTGTCTTTCTTTTTTTTTGGCTGCACTGGGTCTTTGTTGTGCACAGGCTTTGGGCTCTAGGAGTTGGGGCATGCAGGCGCAGTAATTGTGGCTTGTGAGCTCCAGAGCACAGACCTAGGAATTGTGACCCATGGGCTTAGTTGCTCCCTGGCATGTGGGATCTTCTCGGACCAGGGATTGAACTGGTGTCCCCTGGATTGCAAGGCCAATTCTGAACCAGTGGACTACCAAGGAAGCCCCACAATTTATATTTTAAAGAAAACACTGATCATCATACTAGTCTGAGGGGTACTTGAAGTAGGAAGGAGCTGTCAGGAATTAGATTGAATGCCCTAGGTCTCACCTAGAGAGAGCACTTTCCTTTGGCAGTATCTTTTTCTTTTTTTTTTTTTTTAACTTTTATTTATTAATTTTTGGCTGTGCTGGGTCTTCATTGATGTGTGAGTTTAGTTCCCACAGCATGTGGGATCTTCCCAGATCAGGGATAGAACCCGTGTCTCCTGCATTGGCAGATGGATTCTTATCCACTGGAGCCGTCAGGGAAGCCCCCTTGCCAGTATCTTGACCTCATCTGCTGTCCTTGCTGCTCCAAAGGGCGAGGGTCAGAAGGAGGCCCTGAGCCAGGCTTGTCTGCCCGCAGCGCACAGGAGCAGCTGTGCTGGAGCGCGTGGAGGCCAGCCCGTGCTCCTCCCTGGCCACAGTCCCTCTGCCTGGGTCACGCCGTCAGGTCAGAAGAACAGAACCACACATTGTCTCATTCATTCTGTCTTAACAATAACCTCTCATTCTTGCCTTCCTGGGCAGGGTGTCTTGTGATGCATGTAGATAGGAAAGATAATACAGAATTAGGCCATTAACCCTTGTGATGTGCACAGTGCTTTCAGAGGGAGAGGAAAATACGCATTGTCTTCCACCTCACAGAGCTGCTGCAAGCTGAGTGGCTTCTAGGTTTGGATATAGAGTTGGATACAGTTTCTGCAGTAACAGGAATTTAATTGTCAAAATAAAGGCCTGTGTGTATTTGAAATACCAGTTGGGGGTTGTGGCTTGTTTGGGAGGTTCCCCGCACCCCTCCATACACAATCAGGGTAGATGGAATGGGAAGAAGACTGGGGAGGAGTCAGTGAGAGTGAAGTACAGACACCCCTAGAAGAACAGTGGCTTGGAGCAGGAAGGATGCCCTCTAGGGGCGGACATAGACAAATCCTAAGTGGGAGGATGATAAGGGGCTTCCTGAAGTGAATGAACTCAGGTCAGCATCGATTTTGAGTTTTTTCTCCAAAACTGGCATAGGTAAGGCTTTTCTGAGGAGATCAGTGTTGGAGCAGCTTTTGTGGCAGTGTCAGTTAGGAAGAGAAGACCCCATTAAACGACTTTGCACACTGAACAACTGGAGACAACTTAAATATCAACAGTTGGGGATGCTGTAAGTATAAAGTTTAGGCTAAGTTTCTATGTCGTGATACATACAGTGACATACTATGCAGCCACTTAAAAATTAAAATAACAGGTGTTCAGCCGACTTATTATGGTGATATCACACAGTATATACAGATATCAAAGCAATATAATTTTAGGTTCCCATTGGCAGATGGATTCTTATCCACTGGAGCCGTCAGGGAAGCCCCCTTGCCAGTATCTTGACCTCATCTGCTGTCCTTGCTGCTCCAAAGGGCGAGGGTCAGAAGGAGGCCCTGAGCCAGGCTTGTCTGCCCGCAGCGCACAGGAGCAGCTGTGCTGGAGCGCGTGGAGGCCAGCCCGTGCTCCTCCCTGGCCACAGTCCCTCTGCCTGGGTCACGCCGTCAGGTCAGAAGAACAGAACCACACATTGTCTCATTCATTCTGTCTTAACAATAACCTCTCATTCTTGCCTTCCTGGGCAGGGTGTCTTGTGATGCATGTAGATAGGAAAGATAATACAGAATTAGGCCATTAACCCTTGTGATGTGCACAGTGCTTTCAGAGGGAGAGGAAAATACGCATTGTCTTCCACCTCACAGAGCTGCTGCAAGCTGAGTGGCTTCTAGGTTTGGATATAGAGTTGGATACAGTTTCTGCAGTAACAGGAATTTAATTGTCAAAATAAAGGCCTGTGTGTATTTGAAATACCAGTTGGGGGTTGTGGCTTGTTTGGGAGGTTCCCCGCACCCCTCCATACACAATCAGGGTAGATGGAATGGGAAGAAGACTGGGGAGGAGTCAGTGAGAGTGAAGTACAGACACCCCTAGAAGAACAGTGGCTTGGAGCAGGAAGGATGCCCTCTAGGGGCGGACATAGACAAATCCTAAGTGGGAGGATGATAAGGGGCTTCCTGAAGTGAATGAACTCAGGTCAGCATCGATTTTGAGTTTTTTCTCCAAAACTGGCATAGGTAAGGCTTTTCTGAGGAGATCAGTGTTGGAGCAGCTTTTGTGGCAGTGTCAGTTAGGAAGAGAAGACCCCATTAAACGACTTTGCACACTGAACAACTGGAGACAACTTAAATATCAACAGTTGGGGATGCTGTAAGTATAAAGTTTAGGCTAAGTTTCTATGTCGTGATACATACAGTGACATACTATGCAGCCACTTAAAAATTAAAATAACAGGTGTTCAGCCGACTTATTATGGTGATCATCTCACAGTATATACAGATATCAAAGCAATATAATTTTAGGTGTCAGTTATATACCACAATGAAAAATTTGAATATATATAAATGTGTATATTTATATATAAAAGTCTGTGTTTTATATAGAAAGATACTTTTGGTTTAAATGAAAAAAGATAGTTAAACATTCATTTTTTATAGGTTAAAAATAAAGGTAGTTATATGCATAGAAAAACACAGAAGGATATATACACATGTGGTAGTAGTTATTTGTATGGATGGTGGGGTTAAAGGGGATTTTTTTCTTTTCTAAGCTTATCTGCATTTTCTAAAATTTCTACAATGAAACTATTGTTTCATAATCAAAAGAATGTTTTAAAATGAAAAAGCTGATCCATCATGATTGCAAGAGCCACTTGATAGGTAATGACTGAAATTTTCTGTTTCACAGCTGCCTTAAAAGCTTTACCTGTGGTTCTTCTGAGGATTGATTTTTACAAACTTTTAAAGCATTACTTAGACTTTCCACGAATGAATTTTGTTCTGGGCCTAGCAGGCAATTAATTCTAGGTGCCAATAATATTTGTTGTGAACAGAGCCTAATAGCTTGATTTATAAAGGAATACACTGTTTTTAGTAAGAAACAGAGAAATCTTAATGACTTCTATAAAAAATATGGGGAATCTTTTTTAAAGACTACCTAATTTTGGATATTGCCTTTTTATTTATTTTGCACAGGGAGAAGAAATGCGTTGAAAATGTGGTCAGGTTTTACTTTCTTCTTTATACAAATATTCAGGTGACCTGGAGGGTGTGATTAGTCTAGATTTTATTTTTCTACTGTTCTCTCTCCCTACTCCCCCACCTAGTGTTCAACACACACACACACACACACACACACGCACACACATACAGGTTTCTTTCTCCTGTTTTGTTCACTATTATTGTGCGTCTGTTTGTTCTGGGAACAATATAACAGGCTGAGTTCCCTCTAGTGGACAAAACCACTTTTGTCAGCTACTGTGATGCCTGACCAAAGCCGGCAAGGCGAAGCTTTTGCAGCTGGTTTCAGACCTTTCAAGAATAATATATTCAATAATAATATATTCATAGGAATTTAGTGTGCTCCCTTAAGAGATTGTATCAATAAATTTATACATGTTTACTTCAAATAAATTAATATTTTGAATATTGAATGCAGACTAAGTACATTTGCTTTGTTAATGACTTTAGCACTGAAGGAAGCGTTTTTAAGTGAGAGTTCGTGCTTTGTTATTGAAAGCTACTTAATGAAACACATGGAGTAAAATGAAAACCATAGGGAAACCATGGCAGTGTTACATAAGGTCTTTTAGCTTCTGTAAGGTCTGAAAATTATCTTTAACTTAAAAATTGTTTTAGGACTTTTCCACTTGTAAAGTTTTTCCAAAGATTAAATTTAAATTTTCATGTGCCAGTGTTTTGTTATTTCCTTTACAAAAGGTTATTAGTAGCTTGTCCCTTGAAAAACTCCTTAAATATCTCTCCTTTTACGTTTAATTCTTCTGTTTCCTTATCTTTCAAGGAAGATAGCTTATGTCTTTGTATTCTGGGCATTTTTTGGCCAGCTCTTGCTGGGCTCTAGCAGGCAGAGGCCAGGGATGCTGCTAAATATTTCCTGTAGGACAGTCCCAACAACAAAGAATTGTGTGACCCCCAAAATCAGTAGTGCTGTGGTGGCAAAACCCAGCTCTAAAATAACCAACTTTAGACCTGACCATCCCTGGTGGCTCAGTGGTAAAGAATCCACCTGCAGTGCAGCAGCCGCAGGAGACCTGGGTTCAATCCCTGGGTCAGGAGAAAATTCCCTGGAGGAGGGCATGGCCACTCCCTCCAGTATTCTTGCCTGGAGAATCCCATGTTTCAA
Organism: Tragulus kanchil; assembly: GCA_022376925.1. Taxonomy (NCBI): domain Eukaryota; kingdom Metazoa; phylum Chordata; class Mammalia; order Artiodactyla; family Tragulidae; genus Tragulus; species Tragulus kanchil. The sequence continues at coordinate 217,051,522 of JAIOJX010000032.1, read as the reverse complement.
GGAGGCTGGCGGGTTACAGCCCATAGGGTCGCAAAGCGTCAGACACGACTGAAGCAGCTTATCACACACGCACATACTTCCAAAGCAGTGGCACCCTCGGGATCACCAGCACTTAATGAAGTCAGGCAACCTGTTATCCTCCCCAGGCCACACTGGCCTCTTGGAGTCAACAAGAGCGCCTGCCTTTGTTTCCCCTGCTCATTGCTCTCCTATGCCAAGGAGGGAGTTTTCCTCTCCCTTGTCTTCCTCTGAAGCTGTCTTATGGTATGAAATTCGGAAGACTTAACATAGATGTCCTAGCGTGATGCCAGCTCATCATCCTGCATTTGCATATGCTCTGAAACCAGCTGTTTAGGAATGGACTGTGTGCCTATTTCAGAAGCTATCATCTCTATAACTTATTCTAGGCTATAAGTCTGTCCACAGCAACCTGTTGTGGTACTGAAGTTTTTCTTAAATCTAACTTAAATTCTTGCTGCAGAGTAGCTTCAATTCTTATTTCTTTATCACAAAGTTTGCATAATTATCCTTTGCATACTTGAGGTATTTTTCTGGGTAGCTTAGTAAGCCTTTAAATCCCTTTTATACTGAGCCATTTTTACAGCTCTGTTATGAACTTCCTTTGAGTTGAGGCTTGAACTAGAAAATGGAGGTTTGAATCAGATATAGTTCTGACCAGCACTGTGTTAATGATGCTTTTAAGAAGCATTTTCGTTACTGCTCACAAGTCTTGAACCCTAACCTCTGCCCTTTTTTCTGCTGTGCTCCTAGTTATTTCCCACCTTCTATTTAGATGCTTCATTCATCCCCTACTCCTGCCATCCCTAAGTACACTACTTGCTACTTATATCTGTTTCATTGGTTTTGTCCCTTTTTCCTTTAATTCATTATTTTGGGCTGCACTGGGTCGTCACTGCTGCATGGGGGCTCTCTCTAGTTGCAGAGAGTGGGGACTACTCTTTATTGAGGTGGGGACTTCTCGTTGTGGTGGCTTCGCTTGTTGCGTGCGGGCTCTAGGGTGTGTGGGCTTCTGTAGTCGTGGGACACAAGCTCAGTTGCTCCATGGCATGTGTGATTCTTCTGGACCAGGAATGAAACCCTTGTTCCCTGGATTGGCAGGAAGATTCTCAACCACTGTATCACCCAGGAAGTTCTTCATTTGTTTTATTCTTACTGGCTTCTGATTTGTTTTCTATTGTTTTGAATTTCCTCTCCTTGGAGACTTCTCTGCTCATTTTGTATTATTTGCTTATATACTATGTATGCTATTGAGTCCTCTTTCCACAATGGTGACGGTGATGTCTAGAATCAACCACGTTGGGTCTGTCCTTAATCACCCCCTAAAAGTCTGAGTAAATCATTGATTGGCTTGCTTTGGGCTTGATCCTCTTATAGGTTTTATATACTTTTGAATAGTTGGATGACAGAGGAGTAATGTCCAGTAGAACTTTCTAAGGCCAAGAGATGGTCTGTATTTTGTGGCAGCCACTAGTCACATATAGCTATTGAGCACCTGCCGTGTGGGTTGTGTGATTGAGGAGCTCAGTTTTAATTAAAATGTAAATAGCCTCATGTGGCTAGTGGCTACCTGTTGGACAGAACAGATGCGTCACATTGCTGCCCATAATGTGGTCCCCAGACCCGCAGTATTGCCGTCACCGGGGAACTTGCTAGACAGGTGGAATCTCGGGTCCTTCTAGTTCTGCCGAGGTAGAGCTGCAGTGTGGCGAGATCCTTGGGCAGCTCCTGAACCCTCTCAGGTTAGAGAAGCACAGAAGCTTGGCTGCTTCCTGGAGTCACATGGGGGACGTTTAGAACTATTGACACTTGGGCCCACTCTCCGCTATTCTGATTGAATTGGTATTAGGTGTGGTCCGGGTGTTGGGACTTTTATTTTTATTTTTTTTAATACATCCCCAAAGTGATTCCAGTTACACAGCAAAAACTTGTGGTGGTCAAGCTTTGTGTATATCCACATCACCTGGGAATTTGGTAAAACTACAGTGGCCCAGCGCTTTCCTGCTTCTGCACGTCCCGGGTCTCTGTGTTCTTTATTAGCTTTCCAGTGATTCCAAAATATACATTTGGGGTTTATTTAGAACCCCTGATCTAGAAGATCATTTCCCACTTTGTTGGAAATTGTCACGTAAGCGAGAATGAAATGCCTTGCTGACCTGAAAGAAAATTGATCTACCAGATTGTTCAGTCATATGACTAAATGAGTGATTTATGAATACCTGTTTCTCACAAAGTGTGCCTCTCTTGGTGTTGGCTCAGTGTTTCCTGCTTGCGATTTTTTAAATGAGTTGGTGAATTTCTGGTCTCTAAGATAAGTTTTTCTTCCCCTTTGAATACTTAGAAGTGTCATTCACATTTCGCTTTTCAGAATTGCTCAGAGCTCATGCCCGGCGATTCAGCTTTCCACAATGGTGACGGTGTCTAGAATCAACCGCGTGGGGTCTGTCCTTAATCTCCCCCTAAAAGTCTGAGTAAATCATTGAGTGGCTTGCTTTGGGCTTGATCCTCTTATAGGTTTTATATACTTTTGAATAGTTGGATGACAGAGGAGTAATGTCCAGTAGAACTTTCTAAGGCCAAGAGATGGTCTGTATTTTGTGGCAGCCACTAGTCACATATAGCTATTGAGCACCTGCCGTGTGGGTTGTGTGATTGAGGAGCTCAGTTTTAATTAAAATGTAAATAGCCTCATGTGGCTAGTGGCTACCTGTTGGACAGAACAGATGCGTCACATTGCTGCCCATAATGTGGTCCCCAGACCCGCAGTATTGCCGTCACCGGGGAACTTGCTAGACAGGTGGAATCTCGGGTCCTTCTAGTTCTGCCGAGGTAGAGCTGCAGTGTGGCGAGATCCTTGGGCAGCTCCTGAACCCTCTCAGGTTAGAGAAGCACAGAAGCTTGGCTGCTTCCTGGAGTCACATGGGGGACGTTTAGAACTATTGACACTTGGGCCCACTCTCCGCTATTCTGATTGAATTGGTATTAGGTGTGGTCCGGGTGTTGGGACTTTTATTTTTATTTTTTTTAATACATCCCCAAAGTGATTCCAGTTACACAGCAAAAACTTGTGGTGGTCAAGCTTTGTGTATATCCACATCACCTGGGAATTTGGTAAAACTACAGTGGCCCAGCGCTTTCCTGCTTCTGCACGTCTGGGTCTCTGTGTTCTTTATTAGCTTTCCAGTGATTCCAAAATATACATTTGGGGTTTATTTAGAACCCCTGATCTAGAAGATCATTTCCCACTTTGTTGGAAATTGTCACGTAAGCGAGAATGAAATGCCTTGCTGACCTGAAAGAAAATTGATCTACCAGATTGTTCAGTCATATGACTAAATGAGTGATTTATGAATACCTGTTTCTCACAAAGTGTGCCTCTCTTGGTGTTGGCTCAGTGTTTCCTGCTTGCGATTTTTTAAATGAGTTGGTGAATTTCTGGTCTCTAAGATAAGTTTTTCTTCCCCTTTGAATACTTAGAAGTGTCATTCACATTTCGCTTTTCAGAATTGCTCAGAGCTCTGCCCGCGACAGCTGGTAGCTTCATGGTCAGTTTGCCAGTTCCTTAAGATACAAGTTGGAAAGCCTGTGGATCAGAATGTTCTTTAGTACGGAAGTGTCTCAGAGTTGAGAAGAGTCCAACCCCTGTTCCCTAACCTAGCCCCGGAGTTACTCAGATGTAGCCTGTCAGCTGGGGGCAGTTGGTGTGGAGAGGTGATTTAATGGCATCTCTGGTACATTCAGATCCCAGCCTACTCCAGACTTTAGGCTACGGGGTCAGGAGTATTGCATTTGGTGTAATTTTGTTATGGGAGCTGGGGAACGGAATGAATACCTAGGTGACTCTTTTTGTTTTCTTTTAACATGTGCTGTTCAGTTTTCAATCAGTCAAAAAATTCTGTTTTTGTGATACAGGAAACTTTTGTGCAACCAACTCTTGTTAGACTAGGAGTTCATTTGCTATTTGTTCCTGTGAAATAGGATTAGCATTGATGAAGGTTTGGGAAACATTAGGGACAAGCTCATTTTCTCTGTAGAAATTAACTGCTATTAATTAGCAGTTAATTAACCGCGGCTGGTGGTCCAGTGGGTAAGGACACCGCCTTGCAGTGCAAGGGGCGCCCATTCGATCCCTGGCCTGGAAAAACCCCACCTGCCGCGGAGTGGCTGGACCGATGTGTCCAATTACTGAGCCAGCGCTCTAGAGTGCATACACCCAGAGCCGGTGCTCTGCAGCAAGAGAGGCCACTGCAATGGGAGGCCCACACAGGCCAAAGAACAAAGATGGATCAAAATAAATAAATGAAAGACCAACAGAAGTAGCCAAAAAAAAAAAAAATGCCAGTCTTCCTTCTCTGATTATGAAGTTTAGTTTCAATCTTTGTGTTTCCTACAGTAAAACTGTGGGTGGAATGTGCAGTGACTGTGTATTGCTTTTGGTCTGTGATGATTTCAGGACTTTACCGGGAATCAGCAGTATTTCTATGGCTGCTCCTGTTCAGATGATAGACAGTCTGAAATCAGAAGTAATCAAACATGACTCAGGAGGACAGTCATCAACTCATGTGTTAGTGGAGATCAGGAAGACTCGCTGTGCCCTCTCTGGCAGTGTAGATAAGAAGAATTGAGATGAAAGAGGCCAGGAAAAGAAGGCTGTCTGAGCGCTAGAAGGACACAAATTTGCCCCGGTTCTCGTAAATGAAGGGCTTCCCAGGTGGTGCAGTGGTAAAGAATCCACCTATCAGTGCAGCAGGCACAGGTTCAATCTCTGGATCAGGAAGATCCCCTGAAGGAGGAAATGGCAACCCACTCCAGTGTTCTTGCCTGGAGAATCCCACGGACAGAGGAGCCTGGCAGATTATGGTGCATGGGGGTCACAAAGAGTGGGATATGACTGAGCACATGTGCATGCACACTCTTTTTTTTTTTTTTTTTTTGAGGGGGCGGGTTGGGGAGGGAGGAGGGCAGGCAGGCCACTTCCGTTGGTTTTTCATTTATTCGGTTTCATCCATCTTTGTTCTTGGCCCGTGTGGGCCTCCCATCACGGCGGCCTCTGTTGTCGCAGAGCACCGGCTCTGGGCGCATGCGCTCCAGAGCTCTGGCTCGGTAATTGGACATATTGGTCAGCGGCTGTGGGATCTTCCCAGGACAGGGATGGAACCGGTGCCCCTTGCACTGCAAGGCGGTGTCCTTACCCACTGGACCACCAGGGAAGCCCTGCATGCGCACTCTTAAATGAGGCCTTGTCCTAATAGGAAGCCAGGATCCTGCGACACTGGGGAAACAGCTTGAGAACCAGGACTTTCCTGGGGCCCTCCTTTCTAGTGAACTTCCGAGAACCTTCAACAAAGGGGCTCTCTTGGTTTCATTTTAAGCAACAAGATAACTTCTGGGCGAACTGATGACATGCTTGGAAGGAAGGGCTTGAAGGCTAACCCTCAATAAACAGTTTCCCTCAGTGAAGGAACTGGGGTCTCTGAAAAATTCTCCAAGAAATCCACAGACTGGGATGCATTCTTGTTTCTCTTTGTTTGTTTTTTTGAAGTATTAATCTATTTGGCTGCATCAGGTCTTAGCAATCTTTAGTTGCAACATGTGGGATCTTTAGCTGTAGCATGTGGGATCTAGTTCCCTGACCAGGGAGTGAACTCAGGCCCCCTGCATTGGAAGCATGGAGTCTTAGCCACTGGACCACCAGCGAAGTCCCTGGGATGCATTCTTGTCCGGGGAGTTGGTAGTGCCTAAGTCTGCCACCACGAGTTCAGCATGGAGAAGCCTCCCTCTTGTTTTCGTAACCTTGGAGGCAGACTCCTTTGGAAGCTTGTTTTAAGTTGGTGATAGGAATAAAAACTAGTAGCCCACTTGGGCTTAGGCTTCAGTGAAAGTGAGAAGGCACCACTTTAAGTATTTCTGATAGGCCTAGATGAGGGCTCTAGACCAGGGTGGTTAGTGTGGGAAAAAGTAGTTGAGTATCACCACAATTTAGGCAGAATCCAAAACCTGAGAAGTACCCCGCAGGCAAGGAGAAGGAGCTGGTTCCATAGCTCCAGGGTGGCAGGTTGAGAGAAAAGTATGGGAAGGACTGGGGTCAGGAAGCAGGAGACTTACCCCAGTTTTGTGACAGGCTCTGAGTTTCTGTCCGACCTTATGTTCCTGGTTTCATGGCTGGGTCAATGCTTAACTACAAACTCAGAAAGGAGGGCACACAAAGCTGATGAAGGCAGGGTAGAGAATTAGTCGCTTTACAGGTGTTAACTGTATTCAATATATATTCATTAGGTGGGAGGGGAGGTTTCTTCCCTTTGGGCAGGGAGAGGCCTGGACTCTGGTGGAATTCGGTGTTTTGGAATTAATGCTGTCTTTATTTTTCTCTTTGGCCATGTACCTAGTGTGTGTCAGTTCCTGGATCTGTGTCAGAGCCCAGAAGGTGGCTTTGGAGGGGGCCCTGGCCAGTACCCACACCTTGCGCCCACATATGCAGCCGTCAACGCCCTGTGCATCCTCGGCACCGAGGAGGCCTATGACGTCATTAACAGGTACAGCCAAAGGCAGCGGGGCCAGACACCCAGCTGGGCTCCCGTCTGCTGACACTGTGCTGACCGTCGCCGTCCCCTGCCTCTTCCTCTTCTCAGAGAGAAGCTGCTCCAGTATTTGTACTCACTGAAGCAACCCGATGGCTCTTTTCTCATGCACGATGGAGGTGAGGTGGACGTGAGGTGAGTGGGGTTTTTCTCAGGCTGCTGCATCAGCAGATTCTCAGGCTTATCTGCCATCAGAGATGCCAGACCTGGGGAAAGACAAAGGAAGCTGCCACGTTGTCTCACCGAAGGACACACAAAGTGGCATGTCAGTGACACGGTTCATAACCACTACAAATATGGCACAAATATCCTCAGGGCTCATTGCCACTTCTTTTATGAAAATGCCGAAGTCAACTAGTGCAGAAACACAAAATCAGATGCTTTTGTGTTAAAAATGAAAAATACATTTGTCTGGTGTGAGATGGTACACCATGAAATGAATCTGTATAGTATACTATAATCTTTCATCTCTGGCATGGGAAGGAATAAGAAAGCCCAGTGGGAACTTAGTAAATATTTTCTGAATGTATTTGATGAAATCATGAGAATGTTTAACACCTGGGTGAGAATTGCTTTGGGTGGTGAAGATACCCTTAGGGGCCAATCGAGTTTATGAAAAACAGCGGCATTAACTGATTGGAACCAGTTGGCTCAAAATGAATTCTTTTTTCTCAAGAATTGTCTGATGTACCTCACCTGGCAGGAGGTTGCCTATGAAGCCTCTAGGGATTCACTAAATTAGTCATTTCTTAAAAGCAGTGGTTCATTGAGATTTTATGCCAAATAGTTTAGTCTGATACATATATTTTATGAGGTTTGTATAGCAAAACCATCTTATTGGCCATTTGTACATGCATTTCCTCTACATAAGTTGATTACTCCTCTGGCTTAACTTGGAAGTGTAGGTCAAGAAAAAAACATGAAGGTTGCAGAGCACAGCACACATTGCAGATGAAAGTAGGTAACCAGGCTGCAGGGACCTTCAGTAAAGGGTTTCATCTCTCTATAATCTGTTCAATCTGTTCTGTAAAATTAGATGAGGTATCTGGAAACCTGGGTACCAGGAAAACTGTTTATCTGCTGACAGCACCTCTGGCCTGAAATGTGGGGGTGCTTTCCATCATGTTAAACCATTCTGCCACAAAGTACCCAGCGTTAGCACAGACCCCACCCCTAGGGGCTCAGTCCCCCACAAGACTGTCTGCGCTTCGACAACAATCACAAGTAGTGGGTTCCCGGGTTACCCACCTTGGCCTTACTTGCCTACAAATCAGGGGTCCCTGTGACTCCCTCTCAGTTCAATAATTTGCCAGGACACCTCAGAGAACTCAGGGAATATCGTTCTAATTCCATTTATTATAAAGGGTATCATAAAGGATACACAGGAACTACCACTTGAAGGGGTATATAGGACAAGGTCTGGAAAGATCCAGAGTCTTAAGAACATCTGTCCGCATGATGTTGGAGTGTGACACCCTCCTGACAGGCACATGGGTGCCAACCCACAAGCTTCCCAAACTCCGTCATTTAGGGTGTTTTAATGGAGCTTCTACTATGTAGGCCTGATTGATTAACTAATTGGCTATTGGTGACTAATTCAGTCTTCTGAGGAGTGGGGCAGAAAGTTCCAATGCTCTAAGCCCATGGTTGGTTCCTCTGCCAACTAGCCCCCAACCTTCAGGGGTCACTTCAGTAGCATGAACTCAGGCTTGGCTGAATGGGGCTTTTTATGAATAACAAGACTCTCCTATCACCCCATCACTCAGGAAACTCCACAGGTTTTATGATCTTTGTTCTGCGAAGACCAAATATATGTTTATTATATCCCAGTATCTGCTATTAAAAGATAAATGGAGGGCTTCCTCTGGTGGTCCAGTGGGTAAGGACACCGCCTTGCAGTGCAAGGGGCGCCAGTTCGAGCCCTGGCCTGGGAAGATCCCACGTGCCGTGGAGCGGCTGGACGGATGTGTCCACTTACCGAGCTGGAGCTCTGGAGCGTATGCACCCACAGCCGGCGCTCTGTGACGACAGAGGCCACTGCGATGGGAGGCCCACATGGGCCAAAGAACAAAGGGTAAAAGCAAAGAATTATAAGGGTTTCATCTCTCTATAATCTGTTCAATCTGTTCTGTAAAATTAGATGAGGTATCTGGAAACCTGGGTACCAGGAAAACTGTTTATCTGCTGACAGCACCTCTGGCCTGAAATGTGGGGGTGCTTTCCATCATGTTAAACCATTCTGCCACAAAGTACCCAGCGTTAGCACAGACCCCACCCCTAGGGGCTCAGTCCCCCACAAGACTGTCTGCGCTTCGACAACAATCACAAGTAGTGGGTTCCCGGGTTACCCACCTTGGCCTTACTTGCCTACAAATCAGGGGTCCCTGTGACTCCCTCTCAGTTCAATAATTTGCCAGGACACCTCAGAGAACTCAGGGAATATCGTTCTAATTCCATTTATTATAAAGGGTATCATAAAGGATACACAGGAACTACCACTTGAAGGGGTATATAGGACAAGGTCTGGAAAGATCCAGAGTCTTAAGAACATCTGTCCGCATGATGTTGGAGTGTGACACCCTCCTGACAGGCACATGGGTGCCAACCCACAAGCTTCCCAAACTCCGTCATTTAGGGTGTTTTAATGGAGCTTCTACTATGTAGGCCTGATTGATTAACTAATTGGCTATTGGTGACTAATTCAGTCTTCTGAGGAGTGGGGCAGAAAGTTCCAATGCTCTAAGCCCATGGTTGGTTCCTCTGCCAACTAGCCCCCAACCTTCAGGGGTCACTTCAGTAGCATGAACTCAGGCTTGGCTGAATGGGGCTTTTTATGAATAACAAGACTCTCCTATCACCCCATCACTCAGGAAACTCCACAGGTTTTATGATCTTTGTTCTGCGAAGACCAAATATATGTTTATTATATCCCAGTATCTGCTATTAAAAGATAAATGGAGGGCTTCCTCTGGTGGTCCAGTGGGTAAGGACACCGCCTTGCAGTGCAAGGGGCGCCAGTTCGAGCCCTGGCCTGGGAAGATCCCACGTGCCGTGGAGCGGCTGGACGGATGTGTCCACTTACCGAGCTGGAGCTCTGGAGCGTATGCACCCACAGCCGGCGCTCTGTGACGACAGAGGCCACTGCGATGGGAGGCCCACATGGGCCAAAGAACAAAGATGGACGAAAATAGATAAATGAAAGACCAATAGAAGTGGCCCGCCCGCTACCCTCCCTCCCCAACCCGTCCCCCGCCCAAAATAAATAATAAATAAATAAATCTTAAAAAAAAGAGAGATAAATGGAGGCATTTAAATATTTTGTGAACTTATTTTAGTGAAAATTCATTCGAAGCAAGCAGCATCCCCATTTAACAGACAGAAAGGAACCCCAAGAAACTGTACAAAGTGAGAGACATCTATGGGAAGAAGGAAGGGACACCAGGCAAAAAAGCAGATTGTTGCAAGGCCACTTTCCTTGGGGGCACTACAGGGTTGACCAGGCAGAATACCTCACCATGCTGCACAGAACACCTCGCCAGTGACGGACTGGTTCAAGATCTCATTTCCGGGAGAGCAGAAACATAATGAAATTTTGGTTTGGCAGTGTGGGATTCCTTTCTGAGTTTAGCATAAGCGACTCCTTTTGGGGCCTCTAGTCTTATTTTTAGCACTGAGTATGCCAGTGAGGACTTCCCAGGTGGCTCGGTGGTGAAGAATATTCCTGCAATGCAGGAGACGTGGATTCAGTCCCTTGGTCAGGAAGATCCCCTGGAGAAGGGAATGACCACCCGCTCTAGTCTTTTTGCCTGGAGAATTCCATGGAGAGGAGCCTGGAGGGCTGCAGTCTGTGGAGTCACAGAGTCAGCCATGACCTAGCACCTGAGCACGATGCTGGTGAAGCCAGTATAACTATTGAGAAAAAGCAGTATTGTGTTGACATCTTTAGAAAAAGTAAATTTTTTGTCACAACATTTTCACTTGACATTAAGGGGGGAAGACCTGAAGACACCCCATCACTCAGGAAACTCCACAGGTTTTATGATCTTTGTTCTGAAGACCAAATATATGTTTATTATATCCCAGTATCTGCTATTAAAAGATAAATGGAGGGCTTCCTCTGGTGGTCCAGTGGGTAAGGACACCGCCTTGCAGTGCAAGGGGCCAGTTCGAGCCCTGGGCTGGGAAGATCCCACGTGCCGTGGAGCGGCTGGACGGATGTGTCCACTTACCGAGCTGGAGCTCTGGAGCGTATGCACCCACAGCCGGCGCTCTGTGACGACAGAGGCCACTGCGATGGGAGGCCCACATGGGCCAAAGAACAAAGATGGACGAAAATAGATAAATGAAAGACCAATAGAAGTGGCCCGCCCGCTACCCTCCCTCCCCAACCCGTCCCCCGCCCAAAATAAATAATAAATAAATAAATCTTAAAAAAAAGAGAGATAAATGGAGGCATTTAAATATTTTGTGAACTTATTTTAGTGAAAATTCATTCGAAGCAAGCAGCATCCCCATTTAACAGACAGAAAGGAACCCCAAGAAACTGTACAAAGTGAGAGACATCTATGGGAAGAAGGAAGGGACACCAGGCAAAAAAGCAGATTGTTGCAAGGCCACTTTCCTTGGGGGCACTACAGGGTTGACCAGGCAGAATACCTCACCATGCTGCACAGAACACCTCGCCAGTGACGGACTGGTTCAAGATCTCATTTCCGGGAGAGCAGAAACATAATGAAATTTTGGTTTGGCAGTGTGGGATTCCTTTCTGAGTTTAGCATAAGCGACTCCTTTTGGGGCCTCTAGTCTTATTTTTAGCACTGAGTATGCCAGTGAGGACTTCCCAGGTGGCTCGGTGGTGAAGAATATTCCTGCAATGCAGGAGACGTGGATTCAGTCCCTTGGTCAGGAAGATCCCCTGGAGAAGGGAATGACCACCCGCTCTAGTCTTTTTGCCTGGAGAATTCCATGGAGAGGAGCCTGGAGGGCTGCAGTCTGTGGAGTCACAGAGTCAGCCATGACCTAGCACCTGAGCACGATGCTGGTGAAGCCAGTATAACTATTGAGAAAAAGCAGTATTGTGTTGACATCTTTAGAAAAAAGTGAAAAGGTGGTCTTCCCCTTTTGGTCACAACATTTTCACTTACTTTAAGCATCAGCAGTTGCTCCTAAGTGCTGCTGAGTGAATTTGACCTGAAGAGAAGCAGCAGCTGATGGGAATGGTTTGGCATCTGGAGGCACATCTATCTCATTCTCTGTTAGACATAACTGGTCTCTGGATATTTTAGGTCTGTCACAACCCCTAGTTTCTGAGATGAGCTTACTCAGGCATTCACCGTTCCCATGGATTGCCCCTAATCCAGTTGCAATGAACTTGTAGGTAGTACCATTTTCCCACTCAGTTCTTAAGAAAGGAGCAGTTAGTTGGTCCTGACCTCCTTAAGCCGGGTTATAGAACCTGGAGTATTCTGGGAGGGTAGCAGGGAGATAGGTACCCAGCACTTTTAAGAGTTTTGGCGACAGAGTGCAGATTATGTTGGGAAAGGAGGAAATCCATGTGACTGAAGTGCAGAGGGGAAGGGGGCAGGAACGAAGCTGGCTGGCCACACTGGGAATAGCCTGAGGGCCACTGAAGTCTCCTGAAAAAGTCTGGAGTTTATTTTAAAAGTAGTGGGAAGCTGCTGACAAGTTTTAAGTAGGGAGTGTGTGGTATGATTTGATTTGTGTTTCATTAGAAGTTCTACAGTGGACACATTGAGCTTCCTACCCTGGTGGCTTAACAGTAAGGAATCCGCCTGCCAGTGTAGGAGACGTGGGTTCAATCCCTGAGTCGGGAAGATCCCTTGGAGAAGGGAATGACCACCCGCTCTAGTCTTTTTGCCTGGAGAATTCCATGGAGAGGAGCCTGGAGGGCTGCAGTCTGTGGAGTCACAGAGTCAGCCATGACCTAGCACCTGAGCACGATGCTGGTGAAGCCAGTATAACTATTGAGAAAAAGCAGTATTGTGTTGACATCTTTAGAAAAAAGTGAAAAGGTGGTCTTCCCCTTTTGGTCACAACATTTTCACTTACTTTAAGCATCAGCAGTTGCTCCTAAGTGCTGCTGAGTGAATTTGACCTGAAGAGAAGCAGCAGCTGATGGGAATGGTTTGGCATCTGGAGGCACATCTATCTCATTCTCTGTTAGACATAACTGGTCTCTGGATATTTTAGGTCTGTCACAACCCCTAGTTTCTGAGATGAGCTTACTCAGGCATTCACCGTTCCCATGGATTGCCCCTAATCCAGTTGCAATGAACTTGTAGGTAGTACCATTTTCCCACTCAGTTCTTAAGAAAGGAGCAGTTAGTTGGTCCTGACCTCCTTAAGCCGGGTTATAGAACCTGGAGTATTCTGGGAGGGTAGCAGGGAGATAGGTACCCAGCACTTTTAAGAGTTTTGGCGACAGAGTGCAGATTATGTTGGGAAAGGAGGAAATCCATGTGACTGAAGTGCAGAGGGGAAGGGGGCAGGAACGAAGCTGGCTGGCCACACTGGGAATAGCCTGAGGGCCACTGAAGTCTCCTGAAAAAGTCTGGAGTTTATTTTAAAAGTAGTGGGAAGCTGCTGACAAGTTTTAAGTAGGGAGTGTGTGGTATGATTTGATTTGTGTTTCATTAGAAGTTCTACAGTGGACACATTGAGCTTCCTACCCTGGTGGCTTAACAGTAAGGAATCCGCCTGCCAGTGTAGGAGACGTGGGTTCAATCCCTGAGTCGGGAAGATCCCTTGGAGAAGGAAATGGCAACCCACTCTAGTATTCTTGCCTGGGGAATTCCATGGACAGAGGAGCCTGGCAGACTACAGTCCATGGCGTCGCCAAAGAGTCAGACATGACTTAGTGACTAAAACAAACGAGTACATTATGTTGTTTTAGTGAAAATCCTCTGGTTTCAGGCCAGAGGAAGACTGGACAGCAAACTGACCCAGATTAAGGATGACTTGGATGTAGATGACAGCAGGAAGGATGGGGAGTAGTTGACAAATTTGAGAGAGATAATGAGTGGATGGAAGGAGAAAGAAAAACGGTATTCAAGAAATGCCGGGCCAGCCGGCAGTCGAACAGGTCCTGAAGAGAGTGGCAGATAGGCTAAGAAAAGAAAGAAGGACAGAAAAGATGGGGTTGAGAGGGACAGCAAGAAGGCAGACAACTCTAGAGGTTGCTGACAAGTTGCTGACAAGTTTATTGAATTCGCTCATCCCTTTTATACTTCAACAAGCAATTGTGTACACGTGCTTTAGGCCAGGTGTTGATCATAACACATGCTTTAGGCCAGGTGTCGATCATAACACGTGCTTTAGGCCAGGTGCCGTCATAAACTAGGTGTTACCTCCTGGTGTGTTATTACAATGGTTCTGGGTCATAATGCCCCTCAAGCCCTGTAAAGAGGCTCCGGGTGTTCTTCATAATAGCTAAGGAACGTCTTCACAACACCTGGGGTGGCGGGACAGAGAGCTATGCTGTTATCAGCCCCTGTTGCCAGGGCAGCTCCCAGGGCTATGTTTCCTTAAAGGAAACCCCTTGAAACAGGGCAGCTCCCTGCAAAGAAAGATGTATTTTGTTCGCTCCTTGTCTTAGTGTGAGATCTGGCAGCAGGTCTCAGTTCTTCCCTTTATGAAGCAGACCACACTGTTGGCTGCCTCCCTACCTCAGATGATCGTCAGATTCAAGAGCAAATGCTTTTGAATCCCTTGGAGAGGCTCGAGAACTGGGGGTAGTTAGGTCAGTCTTTCCAAGTTATGATAGCGCTTAGCAGAAAGAACTCTTGCATGCTTATGATACCTGCTGGTTTAACTCAGCCTCTGATGTGCCTTTGGCCAGTGTGAGTGGGCTGATAAAAATGCTGGGAGGAGAATAATACCTGCAGCTCACTGGAATGCCTCAGTGCACTTGGCTTAGTATTATGTCCATAGTGAACAATACAGAAGCTAGACCCTTCCCTCGCCTCTCTTTTATGTTTCTTAGGAACCCTTAGATAAAGGATTTTTAAACAGAATTAGAACAAACAGGTTTGTCTTCAACATGACATAGATCTGAGGGGATGGATGTTTGAAAAGACCACAGAAGGGAAGAAAAGATAGTTTGTAGATGTGTTCCAGAATAGAAGGAGAAGCTGAAGTAAAATGTGTCCTGAGAAGAATTAGGGTTGGCAGGATGGAATGGCAAGAATTATTCCAAACCAAGTAGGATATGTTCTGGTTTTTTTCCATTTAAAGTATGTGTGTGTATGTGTAATAGTAGGGTGCTTGCAATCAACACTCTCCTCTCGGGACTTCCCTGGTGGTCCAGTGGTTAAGAATCTGCCTTGTGATGCGGAAGATGCAGGTTCAATCCCTGGTTGGGGACCTAAGATCCCACGTACCTCGAAGAAACTAAGCCCACACTGCTAATTATTGAGCCTGAAGTAGCCAGGTAAATAAATAATTTCTTAAAAAAGAAAAGAAAACTCTCATTTCGCTCTAGAAGTCTAAGGAATCGATTTGAGTGGCTCATCTATTCTGGTCCTTCTTGCTTGCTCTAAGCAGCCGTGTGGGCTGGCAGCCTGCTTTGGTTGTCTGTTTAGAAGAAATACAGTTAACCTTTAATGTGTCCATGCTATAAACAGGCAGGTCCTGGATCTTGGAACAGTACTGACAGCTGGATGAATGAGCATCTCAGAAATACCTGAATGACAGCTTGGAATTTGGGGAGCCACTGTAGGTCTTTGAAAGAAGAGCTGAACTCACTGTTGCCATGGGTTGATGTGGCTGTTACTTTGTCTGGCGTAGATCTGACCGCGTGGAGGTTGGGAGGATAGAATGTCATGTTCTTTCACTGAGGCCATGCTGTGAGCAACTCCATCCAAGTGGAATGTCAGAGTTCCTGGTTAGAGATCCAGGAGGACTGAGGGCCGGGAGTGAGGACAGGCGGTCATTATAGCTTACGAGGCAGAGTGCCATCCACCCAAGAAGCTCAGTGAGCCTTGTCCAAGCTCTTCCTGAAAGTGTGACACTTTCCCCTCTATTTCTGTCCTCCCAGGAGTGCATACTGTGCCGCCTCCGTAGCTTCGCTGACCAACATCATCACCCCAGACCTGTTTGAGGGCACAGCCGAATGGATTGCAAGGTGAGAGACACTGGGATTTGTCCTGCTTCTCAGACAGCAGGCGGTCAAGATCTCTGAAAAATAAAGTGCAGAAGGACCAGAGGGAATGTAAAACTACAAGACACATCTTATGGTTGAAAGAGTGTGCATTTCAAAAATACTTTAAAAGTTTTCTTTTTTCCAGTTTTTCTTTAATGTGATTGGCAGGGATCCAAAACTCTGGGTAAGCAGTTATTAGTTGGAGTCTAAACAGATTTAAACCAGTTTGAAGAGAAATTTGAAAATATCTCAAAAACGTCCTGGTGACGACCCTAAAATTCCACTACTCCAGAAACACACACATACATGAGAGAGACAAACACAGGACTGGTTTATAATAGTAAATAAAGCTGGAAACAGGTCAAGTGTCCATAAGCCACAAGCTGAATAAGTGAGTTGTGATGTAGTCACATTAGAATATAATATAACAATTAAAGTGAATGAACTAAAGCTATGTGTATCAATTTGGGTGAATCTCAGAAACACTATTGAGGTTAAAAAAAAGGGGAGGATGTTAAATAATATCTGATCTTGGAACATTTTTACTGACAGCTTAACCTTTAATGTGTCCATGCTATAAACAGGCAGGTCCTGGATCTTGGAACAGTACTGACAGCTGGATGAATGAGCATCTCAGAAATACCTGAATGACAGCTTGGAATTTGGGGAGCCACTGTAGGTCTTTGAAAGAAGAGCTGAACTCACTGTTGCCATGGGTTGATGTGGCTGTTACTTTGTCTGGCGTAGATCTGACCGCGTGGAGGTTGGGAGGATAGAATGTCATGTTCTTTCACTGAGGCCATGCTGTGAGCAACTCCATCCAAGTGGAATGTCAGAGTTCCTGGTTAGAGATCCAGGAGGACTGAGGGCCGGGAGTGAGGACAGGCGGTCATTATAGCTTACGAGGCAGAGTGCCATCCACCCAAGAAGCTCAGTGAGCCTTGTCCAAGCTCTTCCTGAAAGTGTGACACTTTCCCCTCTATTTCTGTCCTCCCAGGAGTGCATACTGTGCCGCCTCCGTAGCTTCGCTGACCAACATCATCACCCCAGACCTGTTTGAGGGCACAGCCGAATGGATTGCAAGGTGAGAGACACTGGGATTTGTCCTGCTTCTCAGACAGCAGGCGGTCAAGATCTCTGAAAAATAAAGTGCAGAAGGACCAGAGGGAATGTAAAACTACAAGACACATCTTATGGTTGAAAGAGTGTGCATTTCAAAAATACTTTAAAAGTTTTCTTTTTTCCAGTTTTTCTTTAATGTGATTGGCAGGGATCCAAAACTCTGGGTAAGCAGTTATTAGTTGGAGTCTAAACAGATTTAAACCAGTTTGAAGAGAAATTTGAAAATATCTCAAAAACGTCCTGGTGACGACCCTAAAATTCCACTACTCCAGAAACACACACATACATGAGAGAGACAAACACAGGACTGGTTTATAATAGTAAATAAAGCTGGAAACAGGTCAAGTGTCCATAAGCCACAAGCTGAATAAGTGAGTTGTGATGTAGTCACATTAGAATATAATATAACAATTAAAGTGAATGAACTAAAGCTATGTGTATCAATTTGGGTGAATCTCAGAAACACTATTGAGGTTAAAAAAAAGGGGAGGATGTTAAATAAATCATGCAGATCAGCACATTTACTTGAAATTTCAAAACCTGCCAACACAATTATATTTTTTATGGGAGGAATTACAATAGTAATATAAAAACATGCTGGAAAGAATAAGCTGCAAATTCAGGATGGTGATTACTTCTGGGGAGAAAGCAAAAAAAAATGAGATTATGGGAGGTCTGTACTTTTACTCAGGCTTCCCAGGTGGCGCTAGTGGTAAAGAACCTGCCTGCCAGGGCTGGAGACAGGGAAGTACAGGTTCAACATCCCCGGGAAGAGGGCACAGAACCCACTTCTGTATTCTCGCCTGGAGAATCCCATGGACAGAGGAGCCCAGGAAGCTACAGTCCAGGGTCACAAAGAGTCAAACACGACTGAAGTGATTGAGCACGCACATGCACGCTTGTACTCAGGAGACTTCAGTTGTATCTGTAACTGTTTGTTACAAAAAAACCCCCCAAAACCTCAAATGCACATGGCTAAATTAAAGGTAGGTATTATATACATGTATGTTCAGTGTATTATTTGCTATAGTTTCCTAGATCTTTCAAATTATTTCATAATTAAAAAAAATGGTATAATAGGTTTCTGTGTACTATTGAGGAATTATATCCAAGCCATGTGGTTTCATATTTCACATTTTAATTTTTATCAAAGTAGTCCTTATTACTATGAAAATATAATTTTCAGCTAAACCAAATGATATATTATGATCATATTTACTTTTTCGTAAATGTGTAAATAACTATTTCTCCTTTGGAATTAGTTATTAGTTGGAGTCTAAACAGATTTAAACCAGTTTGAAGAGAAATTTGAAAATATCTCAAAAACGTCCTGGTGACGACCCTAAAATTCCACTACTCCAGAAACACACACATACATGAGAGAGACAAACACAGGACTGGTTTATAATAGTAAATAAAGCTGGAAACAGGTCAAGTGTCCATAAGCCACAAGCTGAATAAGTGAGTTGTGATGTAGTCACATTAGAATATAATATAACAATTAAAGTGAATGAACTAAAGCTATGTGTATCAATTTGGGTGAATCTCAGAAACACTATTGAGGTTAAAAAAAAGGGGAGGATGTTAAATAAATCATGCAGATCAGCACATTTACTTGAAATTTCAAAACCTGCCAACACAATTATATTTTTTATGGGAGGAATTACAATAGTAATATAAAAACATGCTGGAAAGAATAAGCTGCAAATTCAGGATGGTGATTACTTCTGGGGAGAAAGCAAAAAAAAATGAGATTATGGGAGGTCTGTACTTTTACTCAGGCTTCCCAGGTGGCGCTAGTGGTAAAGAACCTGCCTGCCAGGGCTGGAGACAGGGAAGTACAGGTTCAACATCCCCGGGAAGAGGGCACAGAACCCACTTCTGTATTCTCGCCTGGAGAATCCCATGGACAGAGGAGCCCAGGAAGCTACAGTCCAGGGTCACAAAGAGTCAAACACGACTGAAGTGATTGAGCACGCACATGCACGCTTGTACTCAGGAGACTTCAGTTGTATCTGTAACTGTTTGTTACAAAAAAACCCCCCAAAACCTCAAATGCACATGGCTAAATTAAAGGTAGGTATTATATACATGTATGTTCAGTGTATTATTTGCTATAGTTTCCTAGATCTTTCAAATTATTTCATAATTAAAAAAAATGGTATAATAGGTTTCTGTGTACTATTGAGGAATTATATCCAAGCCATGTGGTTTCATATTTCACATTTTAATTTTTATCAAAGTAGTCCTTATTACTATGAAAATATAATTTTCAGCTAAACCAAATGATATATTATGATCATATTTACTTTTTCGTAAATGTGTAAATAACTATTTCTCCTTTGGAATTAGTTATTACCTCCCAATTCTCAAATATTCTGCCAGAGCTATAGAATAACTCTCACTGTGGTCAGACAGTTCAGGTAATGTTTCAGTTCTCTTTTGTGTATGTGTGTTTGTGTACATGTGTGTGCATGTGTGTTTGAGTTAGCTACCCCGGGGCCTCTGCCCTCCTGCTTCCGTCTAGACAGATTGCTCTCAGCTTGCTGCACAGCAGGCATCCAGAAGCTTCCTTTCAGCATGAAATTCAGTTCACTTCTCTGCTTTGTTAAAGCCCCAATTCTCCTTTTCCTTGGTTTACTTACTCATTTAAATGAATCACTTATTCCAACAGATTCCATAAAAAGAGAACTTGGGAGATACACTTTTAAGACTTGCCATTATTTTTACTCTAGTCTTACACTTGATGGTTCGTTTATTTGGTTAGAGACTTCTAAATTAGAAAATATATACTGTATTCCTTCAGAATATTTAAGCGTAGCTCTATTATCTTATGACTTCCAGTGTCATTATTAAAAAGGCTGATCATAATGATAACCAGTCTTTACTGAGGACTTGGTGCGTAATACTTAATAGTAAGGGAGCCCTGGTTTAAAGATTGAGAGTTACAACCTTTTGAGTTAGACTGCCTGGGTTTGGCTCTTTTTTATACAATCCATTTCTCAGTTGAGATTTCCCATTTTCTTATTCATTACAAGTATATTTTTCTTCACTAACATAAACATAAAATTATAATATCTGCTTTAAAATTCTTGCCTGGAATTTTCAACATCTATCTTGGAGTTGACATGTCACCTTTTCCTGGGTGCCTATGTCCAGTGGTGTTTGGGTTGTACCCTGGACATTGTGTCTTCCCAGGTGGTGCTAGTGGTAAAGAACCCTCCTGCCAATTCAGGAGACACAAGAGACAGGGATTCGATCCCTAGGTCAGGAAGATCCCCTGGAAAAGGGTATGGCAACCTACTCCAGTAATTCTGGCTCAGAGAATCCGATGGACAGAAGAGCCTGGTGGGCTATGGTCCACAGGGTCACAAAGATTGAAGCGATATAGGACTCATACTTTGGACATCTGGATGTTATGTTGTAGAAATTGGCTTCTTTAGATTGCTTTCGAGAATGTTGATCTTTTTCTTCTAGCAGGCAGTCAACTGGGTTAGTTGATTGCAATGGGCAGGGGCTCAGCTCTTGGATCAGTTCTTGGTTAGAAGTTGCTTTCAGTTTGCACAGTGTGTATGTGATGCAGGCTCAGGTAGAAACTCGAGCAAAGCTTAAACATGGAATTTGGGGTTTTCCTCCTCTGGCTCTCCTCTTTCTGGTATTCCTCATCAATTTCTGTTAGTCTGGTTCTTCTTGCCAGAAACATGGTAGGTTTTCAGGTTCAGCTGCCTTCCCCTGACTGGCGGACTGTTGGGCAACAGTAGCCACCCTCAGGGCCAATTAGGAAAAAAAGGGGAAGGCTGGAGAAGGGGAGGGACTGAGTGCTCCAGCTTTCAAATCCTTACCTTTTTTCCTGAGCCCTAAGGAAGCAGTTTTAGTGTGCTTTGTCCAGAATGTATAGTAATTAATATTTGCAGGATTGATTTGTCAGGCACTTACTAGGTGTGAGATTCAGGAGGCCTGGGATTGAAGCCAACGAGTCTTGTCATTCATTCGCTTTGTGCCTTAGTCAAGTTGTTCAACCTCTCCATGTCAGAGTCTCCATATATGTCCAATGACGGGATATCGAATTTGATATGAAACTGAAATACAAAGAAATTTAAGTGGTAAAACCTGTTGTGGTAATCACTGTGCTTTACTGCATTTCAGTCCACTGTATTCCCAATCCATTCTTTGTTTTTGTCTTATCTCTCTTCTTGTTGCTTTTGGAAAAATTGATGATGATGAGCCATGATGGGATTTTTTGTTGTTGTTCATTGTGCTGGGTCCTCAGCAGGTATCTTCAGTCTAAAATTGTATGTACTTGACTTCCAAAAAAGCTTTATTATTTCTTTGGTAATTTCTTCCCCTCCATTTTCTTTGTTTGCTCTTTTAATAGCATCCTGTAAGTAGAACTGGTCTTCTAACTTTTCAAAAATTGTTTGCCTGTCTTCTATCTCGTAATCTTTCTTATTGTGCTTTCTAAGAGGTTCCCTTACCTTTTCTCTTCTAATCCTTCTGTTGAATTTTTATTTCTGTAATTCTATGCAAAATTTTCCAGAGCTTATTTTAAATCTCCATTTATCAAAAAACAAACAAACAAAAACCTTCTTTTTAATATACTCTCCTGTTCTTATTTCAGGGATATTTTTCCTTGCAGTGTTTTTATTTTATATAATATTTTTTCTCAGCATACGGCATTAAAACAGTTACTTCTGCTCTCTGTGTTATTTCTTTCTTTTTTTTTTTTTTTTTAACATTTATTTATTTATTTATTTTGGGCGGGGGTCGGGTTGGGGAGGGAGGGGAGCGGGCGGGCCACTTCTGTTGGCTTTCATTTCTCCATTTTCATTCATCTTCATTCTCTGGCTCCTGTGGGCCTCCCATCGCGGTGGCGTCTGTTGTTGCAGAGCACTGGCTCTGGGCGCATGCGCCCCAGAGCTCGGGCTCGGTGATTGGACACATCAGTCCAGCCGCTCCGCGGCACGTGGGATCTTCCCAGGCCAGGGCTCAAACCAGCGCCCCTTGCACTGCAAGGCGGTGTCCTTACCCACTGGACCACCAGGGGAAGCCCCCTGTGTTATTTCTTCCCATTTCTTTTTATTTGTTTTATTTCTGTTTCATGTTTACATAAAAGTCTGTTTCATGTAAGAGACTTTGCTCAAATGTCTGATGTTCATATTTAAGAGTCAGGTCCTAAAAAGCTGGTGGAGAGCTTTTGCCAGGGTGGGCTGGGATCCAGCCATTCATGGAGAAATTCTCATATATTAGTATCTGTAGGGTTTTTACCTTGGGTTTCTTGGTTTCCTTCGAGAGGAAGCTTCCAGATTCCTGGTTGGGGCATGCAGGTGGCATCAACTGTATAGAGGAGAGGTTTTGGACTCTGTACTCGTGCTGTGAACTCCCTCGGCTTCAGGCCTCTCTGAAAAAGGCCTCTGAATTCCCAAGGCCTCTCCTTTAACGGGAAGTGCCTGGAAGACAGGAAGTACTACAGATCCCTTTTCTTTTCCACCTGGAAGTTGGATTAAGTACTCATTGACCTGTGAGGAATGTGAGGCAAACACATCTGTAGGGAGGGTAGCCCTATGCACATATCTGTAGATCCCTGGAAGTAAAGTTCTATGTTGTATGAAAATATACTGAAAGGAAAGTTTCTTTATTTCACAGATAAAACAGGTTTATTATAGACAAGCACAAAGAAAATCTAAACCACTTGTAATCCATCACCAGCCACTTATTTGTTGTACGTGTTTCCAGAATTACAGAAAAATCTTGCAGTACGTTATCATTTTATAACTTTTTCATATAATGTATTTGGACATTTTCAAGTATACTTCTATAGTGTCATTTTAAGTGACTATATTCTGTTATATGAATATATCATAATTTATATAACCAGTCCTTCACAATTGAGTTTCTGAATTGTTTCTAATATTTTGCTGTTATAAATGGGAATACAGTGAACATTCTTATAATCTGATCTTTGGACACATTCTTACTTTGTAATTCTTAATTCCTAGAATGATCCTGTGTTGCTGGGCCAAAGATTATATATGTTTTTATGACTAAAAAAATACTCTTGATACATAGTCTCATCCCAACAATAATTATAATAATAAAGTAATTTGAAAATACAGGAAATGGTAATTTTAGAAAATAAGTTTACTTTGGATAGTTATAAAGGTATATACATTCACTCCAGAAACTTTGAAAATACAGAAAGAGAGGAAAGATATCAGCAATAGAGCTGTACTAAAATATAACCAAAATTCATAGTTATTTTTCAATTTTATTTTAACCTGATGGTTATCACAATATATATATGATTGTATGACTTTTTCCAAAAAGTAATGATTTGAGGTACTATGTGTATTAATACACTTCAGTGGACTATGTCTGTTTCCTTTTTTTTTTTTTTGAGGAAAAGACATTTCTAAAAGTTAATTAGCTATCTTCTTTCCATTCATGCTTGTGATTTTTTAAAATAGAAATACAGAGTTGATTTATAATATTGTTGATAGTTTCTGGCATATATATATATATATATATTCTTTTTCATATTCTTTTCCATTATTGTTTATTACAAGAATTGAATGTAGTTGCAGCAGTTTATGTGTTAAACTGAGCCAAGTCATCCTTCGCCGTCCAGGGTGGTCCTGCTCTCAGGCTCACTGGTTGAGCTTTTTTCTCAGTTGGCTTTTCTCAATCTCTTCCAGGTGTCAGAACTGGGAAGGTGGAATTGGCGGGGTGCCAGGGATGGAAGCCCATGGTGGCTACACATTCTGTGGCCTGGCTGCGCTGGTCATCCTCAAGAAGGAGCGCTCCTTGAACTTGAAGAGCTTATTGGTAAGTACTTGGTGATCCATCTTCCTCTTAGGGCCTGGGCCCCAGGGATGTGACCCCTCAGACATTTCGGTTTCAGGGACAGTTGGCTATGCGAAAGGCTAACAGCTCCTGCCTTGAGCTCTGAGCTGACAGTCCTGTAGCAAAGCTTCAGATGAATTGTTGGAGTACACAGCACTGTCCCGAGAAAGTGCAGGGGGTGAACATCTACTCTCAGGCTCAGCTTTCTTCTTCCTGTCTTTCCTTCTTCCTGTTCTGAATCTTCTATATTGTGTATTAGGCCAACTCCAGAGCCTTCTTGAGTCCCCCAGACATCTGGGATGGGCCATAGCCCTTGCTTCCTACCCCTCAGAAAAGTATAGCTACAGTTTCTTAAAACTAGAGGTTATCATGTGTCTTAGAAAGATCCTCCTGGAAGAAGTTATGAGAAGTGTTTTAAGGCATTTTGAAGCCAAGCTTTTATTACCCACCGCACTATATGAATATTTGCAACTGCCTTTATATGAGCTGGTCACAGCCAGGAATACATGGAGCTGTGGCCCAGGCATTTTTGTCTCTTGCCTGCCCATTATTTAGAGGGAACTCAGAAGGCCTAGTACACACACACACACACCCTACACACAGCCACCAAGGAGCTATCTTTAGTGAAGTGTTACTCCCTGACTATGACCTCAAAGCAGATCAGCTGCAGTTAGCATTCATCTCTTCTCCTCAAGTTCAGATATCAGGTTCTCATCATAGGAACCATCATGATACCCATCATGAGTTCCCAAGAGAACTTCTGTTATCCTCTGTACAGATATGACCAGAGGCATTTTGTCTTTGCCTTTAGGAAGCCTCCTGTAGCATACTCTCCTTGAAGATTCTTTTTTTTTTTTTTTTAAACATTTATTTATTTATTTATTTTGGTGGGGGAGTGGGGTAGGGAGGGAGGGGGCGGTCGGGCCACTTCTATTGGTCTTTCATTTATCTGTTTTCATCCATCTTTGTTCATTGGCCTGTGTGGGCCTCCCATCGCAGTGGCCTTTGTTGTCGCAGAGCACTGGCTCTGGGCGCATGCGCTCCAGAGCTCCACCTCGGTAATTGGGCACATCGGTCCAGCTGCTCCATGGCACGTGGGATCTTCCCAGGCCAGAGATCAAACTGGCACCCTTTGCGCTGCAAGGCAGTGTGCTTACCCACTGGACCACCAGGGAAGCCCCCTTCTTGAAGGTTCTTAAAACCTGAAGGTTTATGCCAAAATGGCCAACTTTGTGTGTAGACTTAGAGTTTATCAGACATTTAAAAACCTGATGCTAATAAGGCATGAAACACAAAAGTGCCATCTCCCAGCAGAAATAAGGAATAAGTAGATGCCTTGGTTCCAGTAACAGTAGTCTGGATTTGAGCACTTTCTCTGCCACTTTTTAGCCATGTGACCTTTGGGAAACTGTCTTGTCTGTTGTAACTTCATATCTTTTCCTCTATAAGTTACAGATAATAGTTCTTCGAAAGTCAAAGTAGAGAACTATAAACACAACCTGGTACATAGTAGGTGCATCTTTCTTACCCAAACTACTTCCTCCCCTTTGCTCTGGGAGAACTAGTACCCATATCTGAAGGAGTTTATGAATTCATATAGCCAAGGGAAACAGAATAAATCCATGGTCTTAGGCACTGGAAAAAAATTATTTAGTCTGACTTATAAACACTTAACCTGTGGGGTAAGTAAAAATGAAGAATGCACTGCCTACTGTAGTGCCTGTTTTCTTGAGGAGCGCTTTGCCAACTTTCCTTAGGCGGCATTTGTCCTAAAGCACTGTTTCATGTAAGACTGACTGGGGATATGTTAGTGCCTGCTGCCGTGCAGTATTTCTGTCTTTCTAAGAATTTTAGGATTGTGACTCTGTGAGTGGGTGTTGCCTTGAACAGGGATATAATCTAAACTCTACACCCGTTGATTAAAGGAGGGCTGAACCGCTCCTTCTGAAGAGGGTCCTCAGTGACTCCTTTGAGGAACTCCATGTAGTAAGGATGTAGCTACAAGGGAATACCCTCCTCTCTCCCTTTCGGTTTGGTGAAGCAGACCCTCGCTGATGGCTGGAACTGCCTTGGGGTGCTGGGAGGGACATGGAAATGTTATCTGCTCAGCCAGTTGGTCTGCTCATTCCTCGAGGCCAAACCCTTGGCTATCTCGTTGTTCATAGTAGAGTGTATTTAGAAAACTTGGAGATAAGGGAGGAATGCATCATGTGTGATCACTGAGTGACACCAAGAGCCATTCTACAGGGTCACAGTAAGCCCTCTTCTTCTGTAGGCTGGCCAGTTTGCCCTGGAGCAGCAAGGAAGCCACAGCGCACAGAGGCAGTGTCCTTGTTTCAGCCAGGGCTAGTGGCTTCTGCCCCCGGTCCTCTGAGGGATGAGGACCAGGTTAAGAAACCTGGGATGAATTTCCTCAGTTGCCAAGTAAAGATCAAGTCTGGTGTGAGATCATCTGATGACCTATCGCACAAAAAATTCCTTTATTTGCTTTTGATAAACTTCCCTGAGCAGGGAAAGTGAATAGAAAACCTGCCACCAGTGGTCTGGCCTGAAGCTTCCTAGCTGAAACAAAGCGTTAGTCACTCAGTCATGTCCGACTCTGTGACCCATCATGAGCTGTAGCCCCCGTCTCCTCTGTCCGTGGAATTCTCTAGACAAGAATCCTGGAGCAGGTGGCCTATCCCTTCTCCAGGGGATCTTCCCAACCCAAGGATCGAACTGGGATCTCCTGCGTTGCAGGTGCATACCAGAGAAGCCCCCCAAACCTCCTAGTTATGCCTTGTTTATTAAGGAGAGTTATGCAGGTCTCCTTCCAGGCCAGGTTGGCCCCTTTGTTCTGTTGGCCCCAGAACCCACTTGGGACCTAGGAAAGGCAGTTAGTTGTCTGTTCGGCCCCAGGCAGAGATTGACGCTGGCTGCATCAGGAGGCTTGGACTAGCGGTTGCAGTGTAGAGGAGTCTGTGGTGTTGAGGGTGAGGAAGCCCGAGGCCACAGCGCCAGAACTCAGGAACCGCGGAGCCAAGGCGCGGGAACAGTCCCTCCCCAGACCAGCCTCTGGAGATCTGGTCTGGCCGGATTGTGTCTCTTTTAACCTCCAGCTGCTTCTCCCTTCTGTCTCACGCTCAGCAATGGGTGACAAGCCGGCAGATGCGGTTTGAAGGTGGATTTCAGGGCCGCTGCAACAAGCTGGTGGATGGCTGCTACTCCTTCTGGCAGGCCGGGCTCCTGCCCCTCCTTCACCGCGCGCTGCACGCCCAAGGTGAGCCCAGGGTGCTGGCGGGGCTGGTGCCTGGCTGCTGCCTGAGTCAGAGGCCGGGGCACTTGGTCGGAGGGGTTGAAACAGGCTCCATCCGCCCTGGATTGTGAACGCCCGGTGTGGACCCTCCTGCCTCCGGCATGTGTGTGTTGGTGAGGATATCATCCCAGGGTCCAGGGGTCACTGCTGGCTAGCATGGGCACCTGGCCCCACGGTGACTGCCACCTCAGCTGGGCGTGAAGCCCTGGGTTCCAATGCAGAGCTCCGTGTGGGTCATGTCAGGCTGAAAACCTGCGCTGTGCACATGGTTGCACCAGTGCCAGAAAGGCAGGACCCCTGGAGCAAAGGCCCCCATGCCTGGCTGCATGGTGGCTGCAGTTAGAAGTGTCATATTTTAAATCCACTGAAGAATCCTGGATGCGTGCTTGTCAAGTGCTGCCTCCCTCCTTCACCACTGGAACAGAGAGGCCTGGTTCCTCTCTGTGGGGCTTCTGCTGGGAATGCAAATCCGAGCAGGGGGATGGAGAGCAAACTTCTGGGAGCCTCCCCTTGTTACCTGTTGAAATCTCAGGCCAGAGTCATCTTTTTCATTTATTTTATGAGAGAACAGGGGTCTATGAGGAAATCAGTGGGAGAGGGGAGGTCATGGTGGCCCTGCTGGGTGGTGATCTGGTTTTGGAGTGTGATCCCTTGGCCGAGAAGGAAACTTAATAGTTGGGTGATTCTTTGCTCAAATATAGAGGTACGATTCTTTTATACTGCCCCCCCCTTTTCCCTCCCTCCGCCCCTCCTGGCTACACACACACTTTTCTCTTGTTTGGCTATTTTTTTCCTGAGCCCCTTTCGTTCGTTTCTTGACTGAAGTAAACAGAGGTTCTCTCGTGTGTCCCCATCACCCCATCCTCCCTGTCTTGTTCTGTCCTGAGCTTCCCTGGCCTGGAGCCCCCAAGCTCTCAGTCTGAAGGTGCTGAGCTGTGGCTTTCCCCTGGAGCCTGCACCATCTCTGGCTTGAACACTAGAGAAGGAAAGTCAGAAATTCCCCGAGAGTTCAGTGTTTCAAAACAAGAAACCGCATGGGCTTTTACTCATCTCTTTCTTTGGAACTGGTGAGGTCAAGCCTCTGGTAACACTGTCCACATTGCACATTCCTCTCCCCTGGAGGGGAGAAGATGCAGTCCTTCTGTAGCTGCTGGGAAAATCTGGTGAGGGCACGAACAGGAGTGCCGCCTGCCAAAGCCTTTCCAGGGGGCCCTGCTTCACATTGTCTGTCCGAGCACGAGTTCTGGAGGACTGGCCACCTTCAAAAGCTGTGCCTGTGGACAAGTCGGTTGCCTGTGAATGTTGGTGCTTCCAGCTTTTTTCACTGCCTGGGAGGAAGCCCATATTAGGCCTGAAGCTCACTTCTCAGGAAATAGTGGACTTGGACCAGGCAGGCGTCCAGGACGAGGTTTTGAGTGGTGGGCAAAATACTGAAGCTGGGAGTCAAAGGAGATGCAGCGTGGAAAGATAGTCACAAGATATTGTGTGATCACACTTAGCTTTCAAAGCAATATGTATGCAGTTCACCAGGAAGTTTTTAAGTTTTATATCCTACTGTGCTGTTCACCTTTTTGTTTTTACCTTGTGTGTTCTTTTATTTTAGTAAGGGAACAAATACATTTTCAAAGGCAGTGATGATGATCACACTGACAATGAAAAAGATGACACGGGACCAGTGCACTGTGGCACATGAACCCGGGCTAGTCCCTGACTTAGCGAGTGGCTGCCAGGCCGTCAGTAGTCCATGATGGCTGCCTTATGCATGGAAGATAGTGTCTGAGGAGAAGAATGAATCATTGTTAATACCTTTAAAGTGTCCAGTGCTGACTAAATCACTGTGTTTTTGTGGAGCAGTAAGGCTGCAGCAGGCCTGTGAGCTTCAGTTTGGAGTGATAGTTACCAGTGGCTGGCATGGGATGCACCCCATGTTTGTCCACCTGCAAAACTGAGCTCCGTGTGGCTGCACCTGTCAGTTACTGTTGGAAAAACTTTTGATTTCTCAGATAAAAGGAACCTTTGAAATGCAAAATGACAGTGTAATGGGGATCTGTATTTTAAGGGAGAGGTATAAAGGATTTAAAAGGCACAATTGTCACCCTGTAATCAGATCTCCCTTCATCTCTCTGTGATTATGTCTGTTGATGTGCAAATTCAAGATCTCAGGAAGTCCCTTGTCAAGTTTATGAACTCTGAGTAATGCAGGAGGTAACTGAAACACTGTAATCTATTTAATAACAAGCATAGCATTTTCTTCTCAGATTCCAAATTTTAGCGACAGGTTATTATTTACCTTAAGGTAACAGTCTTAGTTATTATAGGATATGAAGTAAAGGCATATTTTGTACTGATGTTTAATGCAGTTACCCTAAAGTTTAGTAAACATGCTTTTAAAAATAACAGCTCTCTTGAGATATGTCTTACATATTGAACAATCTGCCCATTTAAAGTGTACAGTTTAGTGGTTTTTAGCGTTTTCATAGTTGTGCAACCGTTGCTGCAATCAGTTTTAGAATTTTCATCCCCCACCCCCACCCAGTCCCTGGGCCTATTAAAAATCAACAAAGGAAAATGTAGCAAAAGATTTTGTGGCAAAGGAAAAATCGACAGTGTAATTACAGCATATATGTTGACTATATTTATGTAGTTAAAAAAAAGCCCCATATAGCCAAAAAGTAGAGCCATAAGGGAGAAATAGGTATACCATATGATACAAAGGAAAAAGGATAAACATAGTCAAAAGTTAGATTAATAAAACATTCACCCTAATTAGTAATTAAAAGC
The DNA here is from genome assembly GCA_022376925.1 of Tragulus kanchil. Taxonomy (NCBI): domain Eukaryota; kingdom Metazoa; phylum Chordata; class Mammalia; order Artiodactyla; family Tragulidae; genus Tragulus; species Tragulus kanchil. Next base: position 217,021,728 of record JAIOJX010000032.1, on the reverse strand, counting down.
TTACACATCCAGATACATGATTAGGTACTGTTTCTTTTAACATCTTCATTGCTGAAAACTTGTTTCTATAGATGATGCTGTCTCTTATTTGTATTTTATACTGAAGCATAGTTGGTTAACAGTGCTGTGTGGGTTCCACATGTCTAGCAAAGCGATTCCGTTACACATATACATGTATCACTGAGACCTTTTTAGAAGTAATCCATGCCGGAGGTAGTACAGGAAATATCTTAAATTTTATTGGCAGCTCTATCAACTCTTAAAGCAGTTTATCAGTATCTATGAAAAGCCTTAAAAGTGTTTACTCTGTAGCTGAATCATTCCACTCCTATGAATCTGTTTGAAGAAAGTAATCCTAAGTACAGAGAAGATCCACAGAGGTGTTTACTGTGGCATTTTTTATGATTGCAAGGAACTAGAAAGAGCCTTGGAAACAAGGAATCCCATCCTCCCGGGTGTCTCTCCGAGAGTGCGCTGTGTTCACAGGTGGAGGAAGAACAAAGAGGAAAGTAATTACATTCTTTGAGCGCTTCAGGAAGCGCGTGTCCTGGCCTGAGCACAAGAAGGGGTCCTGACAGTGCTCCTCCCTGGGCTCAGGTCCCAGGTGCCTCTTCCAGTGTGAGCATCTCAGGGGCTGGGTGGGACTTGTGTGTTGAAGATGCGTGGGTTTTGTACGTGACCGCCAAACATCGACCGGCCATGTGCATCACCCAGTGCTCAACCTGGGAGATGGCACCTTCCGACTGTCCCCATCTCTCCTCCCATCTCTTATTTAAGAAATCTAAGTGATTGTTTCCTGTAGTAGTCTAGATATATAAATACCCTAAAAATGAATTTTTTTATATACCACATTTGCTATAAACATCGATGAATTTTTACCATAGAAGACTCTCTATTCATATTTGAGAGTCTGGGTCCAATACTTATATTGATGCCATTGTATATGTCCACCTAATGAGATACTCTGTGGCTTTTCAGAATGATGGCTATGAAGATTATGTTGCAGAACAGAAAAGTGTATGTCTGTAGAGTGAAATGAAAAACATAAGATACGAAAGTATCATACTCGTAGAGAAAAAATGCTTAAAGCAAAAAAGCAAGAAAAAGTAGCTTCCAGTTGCCTTTACAGATTATTTTTCTACCTTTGTATCAAAGTATAAAATTGACCAAAGAGTTAATATACAGCCTATATGTGTATTTTTAGAAACAATTCCACATAAATGATGTTACCGTGCACATCTGTCTATTGGTTATTTATCCCTCCTCCTCCCTTGCTAATCGTGCATCCACAGGATTCTCTGACCACTGATGGAACTTCAGAGTGAAGAAGCTCAGTTTCTGGCCGATAGTGTTAACACCAGAATTGCCAATTTCTGCGTGGGCTACCACATGATGCAGGAGGGCAGTTATTAGAATTCTTCTTAGAGAAAATTTTTGAGCCAAGAGACTAGCTGGAGAACTCTCTTTAGAGACAGATTGAATTCGGCTAAGAGAAGTAGAAGAAACAGTATTACCCTGGTTAGAGTTCTCTTAGCTAATCAGAATATGGTTAACAAGTTTCAGAGATGTGCTAGAGGAAATGTCTTAAAAGGCCCATGGGAAGGAATTGTGAACCAAGTCAGGAGCAGGAGCAGAGGTCAGTGTGGGAAGCTGAGCTAAACAGCTCGTCTGTGCCTGTAAGGGATGTGGCCGAGGGCTGCCATCCAGGGTAAGGAGAAGAAGACGCTTCAGGTAAAGCCAAAGTGACCTGCTGCTCTCTGACTCATTTCTAGGTTCCTTAGAAGGGGCATGTCCCAAGAATGTGATTTTCAAGATCAGTCCAAGGAGAACAGGGGGAAACCTTGACTGTTCCTATTGGATCATAAGACACAAAGAAGTCATTGATCCTCTGCTGGACGTCTCCCAGGCCCAGGCGCACACTGACCCTTTGTCTTCTGCAGGTGACCCTGCCCTCAGCATGAGCCGCTGGATGTTTCATCAGCAGGCCCTGCAGGAGTACATCCTGATGTGCTGCCAGTGTCCCACCGGGGGGCTTCTGGATAAGCCTGGCAAGTGAGTGCCTTGTCCCTAGGGAGGGAGGGCCCGGGCTGGGCGGGGAGATGGGGGTGAGTGCACAGGCCTGCTCAGACCCAGAAGGCAGCCCTGTCCCTGCAGCAGCTTAGTGCACATGTGGCGTGGGAGGAAGCCGCCAGCTGGAACACCTCTGTTCAGCGCTATCCATCCATCCTGCCCCACCAGCTCCCTCCTTTCCCAGGCCAACCTGCACCCTCTTTCCAGTTCGGTAAACAGATTGCCGCATTGGTGACTTCTCTTTCCTCTTTTATTTAACCAAACTGATTTAAATAGAACAGGAGGCAGGATTTTAACAGTCTTGAGTGTCATAAACAGAGATTATAATCACAGCTATCACAGAGAAGATTAAACACCTTTCAGTGCCATACGGAAAGAAAAAGGGAAACCTGTAATCAAGTTCTGTTTCCTTTGCTGCTCATTCCCCCCGACCCACACACACCCTGCTTCTGACTGCCCGCATCCGGGTGAAGGTCCAGCTAAAGGTTGGCCCCATCAATTGATCAGGAAGAATTTGGTGTGGGTTTTTGTGTGTTTTTTTGGTGTATTATATGAATTTAGCAACACTACCCTGGAGAGCCCTTCCAAGAAGGGAGCTGAAGGGCCGGACTCTAAGAGGACGCCAGGCAGGGCGGAAGGGAGGGGCTCAGGAAAATGGGGCTGGGACACTCGAGTGCGTTCTGGGCCTCTGCGCTCTGTGGCCCTGTTGTCGAGGGTGTGCCAGGGTGGGTGGGGCGGAGGACACCTGCTCAGAGCCAGCGGATCCTTGCAGGTCCCGGGACTTCTACCACACCTGCTACTGCCTGAGCGGCCTGTCCATAGCCCAGCACTTAGCGGAGCCATGTTGCCGACGTGGTCCTGGGGAAACCTTCTAGCCCCACGAATGTGATTTTCGCATAGGAGAACAGGGGAAACCTTGACTGTTCCTATTGGATCATAAGACACAAAGAAGTCATTGATCCTCTGCTGGACGTCTCCCAGGCCCAGGCGCACACTGACCCTTTGTCTTCTGCAGGTGACCCTGCCCTCAGCATGAGCCGCTGGATGTTTCATCAGCAGGCCCTGCAGGAGTACATCCTGATGTGCTGCCAGTGTCCCACCGGGGGGCTTCTGGATAAGCCTGGCAAGTGAGTGCCTTGTCCCTAGGGAGGGAGGGCCCGGGCTGGGCGGGGAGATGGGGGTGAGTGCACAGGCCTGCTCAGACCCAGAAGGCAGCCCTGTCCCTGCAGCAGCTTAGTGCACATGTGGCGTGGGAGGAAGCCGCCAGCTGGAACACCTCTGTTCAGCGCTATCCATCCATCCTGCCCCACCAGCTCCCTCCTTTCCCAGGCCAACCTGCACCCTCTTTCCAGTTCGGTAAACAGATTGCCGCATTGGTGACTTCTCTTTCCTCTTTTATTTAACCAAACTGATTTAAATAGAACAGGAGGCAGGATTTTAACAGTCTTGAGTGTCATAAACAGAGATTATAATCACAGCTATCACAGAGAAGATTAAACACCTTTCAGTGCCATACGGAAAGAAAAAGGGAAACCTGTAATCAAGTTCTGTTTCCTTTGCTGCTCATTCCCCCCGACCCACACACACCCTGCTTCTGACTGCCCGCATCCGGGTGAAGGTCCAGCTAAAGGTTGGCCCCATCAATTGATCAGGAAGAATTTGGTGTGGGTTTTTGTGTGTTTTTTTGGTGTATTATATGAATTTAGCAACACTACCCTGGAGAGCCCTTCCAAGAAGGGAGCTGAAGGGCCGGACTCTAAGAGGACGCCAGGCAGGGCGGAAGGGAGGGGCTCAGGAAAATGGGGCTGGGACACTCGAGTGCGTTCTGGGCCTCTGCGCGTCTGTGGCCCTGTTGTCGCAGGCTGTGCCAGGGTGGGTGGGGAGCGGAGGACACCTGCTCAGAGCCAGCGGATCCTTGCAGGTCCCGGGACTTCTACCACACCTGCTACTGCCTGAGCGGCCTGTCCATAGCCCAGCACTTCGGCAGCGGAGCCATGTTGCACGACGTGGTCCTGGGTGTGCCTGAAAATGCCCTGGTAAGACGGGATGGGGGCTCACCATGGCTTCTCCACAGGGTCCCCAGGACGGGGCTGGCAGGAGGGCAGAGCGAGGCCTCTTGGGGCCTCCAGAACCAGCTGCACCTGTGTCCCTCGTGGATGGACTGGGAGCCTCGCCATCCCCACCCTCCCTCCATCTGCAGCTCCTTCCCCATCCGTGAGCACCTGACCGGCCAACACAAGGTTCTCAGCGGCCAGCCTGTGACAGAGGGTGTGCGCCCCTGTCCCGGACCACTTTTCCTTAGTCCCCATCTTCAAGGAAGCTGGCGCGGGGCAGCAGTTTCCACATCTGTAGCCTGCAGCCCTCCCCTGGGAGCCGATGTCTTCTGGAGCTCTCAGCCCGCAGCCCTCCCTCTGGAGAAGCCCTCTCAGAACGCCTTCTATAAACGAGAGGCCCAGAAACGTTGGGCCAGAGTCTGGTGTGTGCCCTCAGAGCACCGGCGCAGTCTGTCTGTGTTTCACTGGGTTTGTCTGCTTCCCTCGAAAACCATCAGCCCCGCGTGGGTGGGCTGTTCACCACAGCATCATCCAGCCCCAGGCCAGCCTGGCCGCAGGTGAAGCCTCTGAGCCTAGACACGACTCTGACTGAGTTAGAAGATGGGCCTGTGCAGATTGTCATGAGATGTTCCAACCAAAGAAAGACTGATGGCCAGTAGGTGGATGGAAAGACTCTCAGCCTCATTAATAATCAAGAAAATCCAAGTAACAACCCTTCAGCTTTTTCAGATATTCGCATGCTCTGCAGTCCTCTGCCGTTCCTTTCCCTCTCTCCTTCCTCCACGTAATCCCATCCTAAATTTGACATCGATCATGCCTGCCGATGTTTTTGTGCTATCTCTACAGAGGTACGTATCCACAAGTAACAGAGTTGTTTTGTGTGTTTTCCATTGTCTTACAACAGGTATCTACTGCATTACTTACTCTGCATCACTTTCCTCACGGACCATTACCCTGAGGCTTAGCCATCTTCGTATGTGTTGCTTTAGTTTATTCACCTTAACTGCTGTATGGTATCCTCTTGTCTAAGCATACATACCCGAGTCGAGCTTTCTAGTCTCCTGTTTAGTTAACGTTGAGATAGTTTCAGCTTGTGCTATTACACAAGGTGTTGCAGTGAGCATTCTGGAATTACAGTTCCTCTGGGAGAGACACACCTTCTTCTTCACTAGATGGTCCTGAACCACATCCCTGTATACTTGGGTTTTTTTTTTTTTTTTTTTTTGAGTTTTGGCCACCTTTATTGGTCTTTCATTTATTTATTTTCATCTGTCTTTATTCTGTGGCCTGTGTGAGCCTCCCATTGCAGTGGCCTCTCTCACCGCAGAGCACTGGCCATGAACGCATGCACTTCAGAGCACTGGCTCGTAATTGGACACACCGGTCCAGCCGCTCCGTGGCACGTGGGATCTTCCCCGGCCAGGGATTGAACCGGTACCCCTTGCAGTGCAAGGCAGACTCTTTACCCACTGGACCACCAGGGAAGCCCTGCTTGGTTATTTCTTACTCACTCGGCACCAAGATGAGTTGTTCACAGCCATATTTCCTTTCTGCCTACTATCTGACAGACGTGAACAGGTGTCTCAGTTTTGTTTTGCATTTCCTTGATTACCGGTGAGGCTAAGAACTTTAATATTAAGACTTCCCTTAATATTTTTCAGGTTTTTAAATGTATCTTTTAATGGCCTTTTATCATTTCCTATAAAGTACTAGCATATCATGAGATGTTCCAACCAAAGAAAGACTGATGGCCAGTAGGTGGATGGAAAGACTCTCAGCCTCATTAATAATCAAGAAAATCCAAGTAACAACCCTTCAGCTTTTTCAGATATTCGCATGCTCTGCAGTCCTCTGCCGTTCCTTTCCCTCTCTCCTTCCTCCACGTAATCCCATCCTAAATTTGACATCGATCATGCCTGCCGATGTTTTTGTGCTATCTCTACAGAGTCGTATCCACAAGTAACAGAGTTGTTTTGTGTGTTTTCCATTGTCTTACAACAGGTATCTACTGCATTACTTACTCTGCATCACTTTCCTCACGGACCATTACCCTGAGGCTTAGCCATCTTCGTATGTGTTGCTTTAGTTTATTCACCTTAACTGCTGTATGGTATCCTCTTGTCTAAGCATACATACCCGAGTCGAGCTTTCTAGTCTCCTGTTTAGTTAACGTTGAGATAGTTTCAGCTTGTGCTATTACACAAGGTGTTGCAGTGAGCATTCTGGAATTACAGTTCCTCTGGGAGAGACACACCTTCTTCTTCACTAGATGGTCCTGAACCACATCCCTGTATACTTGGGTTTTTTTTTTTTTTTTTGAGTTTTGGCCACCTTTATTGGTCTTTCATTTATTTATTTTCATCTGTCTTTATTCTGTGGCCTGTGTGAGCCTCCCATTGCAGTGGCCTCTCTCACCGCAGAGCACTGGCCATGAACGCATGCACTTCAGAGCACTGGCTCGTAATTGGACACACCGGTCCAGCCGCTCCGTGGCACGTGGGATCTTCCCCGGCCAGGGATTGAACCGGTACCCCTTGCAGTGCAAGGCAGACTCTTTACCCACTGGACCACCAGGGAAGCCCTGCTTGGTTATTTCTTACTCACTCGGCACCAAGATGAGTTGTTCACAGCCATATTTCCTTTCTGCCTACTATCTGACAGACGTGAACAGGTGTCTCAGTTTTGTTTTGCATTTCCTTGATTACCGGTGAGGCTAAGAACTTTAATATTAAGACTTCCCTTAATATTTTTCAGGTTTTTAAATGTATCTTTTAATGGCCTTTTATCATTTCCTATAAAGTACTAGCATATCTTTTGTCAGATTAATACCTTAAGAATTTATAGTTTCTATTATGGCTGGAGTATTTTTTCCATTTTATTTTGTAATTGGTTGTTACTAATGTATAGAAATGCTATTAATAATGATAGTTTAATTTTGAACCCAGTAGCCTTGCTAAATTCTTTTTTGACCACTCCAAGTAGCTTGTGGAATGTTAGTTCCACAATCAGGGGTCAAATCCAGCCCCCTGCTGTGGAAACATGGAGTCCTAACCACTGGACCACCAGGGACTTCCTGCTGAATTCTCCTAATAATTGTTCATAGTTTGTCTATACAATCTCTTAGATTTTTAAATTTAGACTGTAATGTCATCTTCAAATGAGGACAGTTTTGCCTTTTCCTTTCTGATTCTTAATTTCATTTCTTTATCTTGCCTTGTAATGTTGGCTAAAACCCTCATGGAGTATTGGCTGGAAGTAGTACTAGAAAGTGTTCCGATTGTTATGGAAGTCTTCTATAATTCCACTATGAAGGAAGATGTCAGGTTTTGAAAAATATTTCATCCTAAGTTAAGGATGTTCCCCTCTGTTCCTGGTCTGCTGAGTTGTTTTTTTTATTTGAATCATAATCTAGCCTCCTTTAATCTGTATTATGTTTTGTTAATACATATTCTTATGTTAACTTTCCCAGGATAGGCCCTACTTGGGTCATAATTGAGTGTGCTTTTGTGTGTGTGCTGGTTTAACACACTGCTAGAACACACCTTTGCCTTGCTGGAATTTTTGGCTGGTATTTTTGTTTAGGATTTTGTGCCTGTGTGTTCATGAGAAAGATCAATTTAAATTTTTGTTTTATGGTACTGTTCTTTCCCAGTTTGTTCCAGGATAATATAGCCTCATAAAATTAGATAGGTATCTTCCTATCCTGCTTTTTCTTTGGAAAAGTTCATATAAGTTAGAGATTATTTTGTAAACTAACAGTTGCTTGAGAAACCATGCAGACCTAATATTTGTGGGGGGTCGGGGAGAGAAGGTGGTAGCAGTTGTTATTTAACTTTTTCATATAGGTTTTAAAGAATTTCTTCTGGAGCAATTTTGAAAATTCATTTTGTTTATAAAGCTGTGCAGCTTATTGAAATGTTTATGTTTTGGGATAAAGTTGGTCATGGTATTTTCTTTAAAGTTTTAAAATCTATTGCCATTATTCTCCCTTCATTGTCCCAGACTGCAAGGGTCCTGAATGCTGGCCTAGGACAATGCCCTGTCTCAGACCTCAGTCTCTGGGGTGCAGTGGAATAATATAATTTATATACGGCCTGATACATTTACTTAAGTATAATAGGGTTGTGGTCCTTTTTCTTGATTATGAATATAAATACATGTTCATTGTTTTTAATAATTGGAATATACATAAAAGTATAAATTAGAAAATTTTAAATAGTCATGCTACTGCTCCTGTTTTAGAATATTCAATTTTAGTCTGTTCATATATATCACATTACCAACACTTTAAAAAGTTAAATTTGGGATGATATCACACATACTGTTTTCCTCACTTAATATAAGTATTTGCCAATGTCATCAGATATTGAAAGCATGTTTGTTTAATGGCTGTATAATTCCTTTGTGTCCCATGTACTAGAACGTGTTTTTACCAATACCCTGTTGCTGAACCTTAGGACCTTCTGAGATAAATCTCCATGTGCATCTCTGATTCTTGATGTTATATTCTTACAAGTGCATTCAATAGGCAAAGGCTGTGCACATTTCCAGGGTCCACGGGCTGATTAATTGGCATCTGCTCTTCTCTTTGCAGCAGCCCACTCACCCCGTATACAATATTGGACCAGACAAGGTGATCCAAGCCACCATGCACTTTCTGCAGAAGCCGGTTCCAGGCTTTGAGGAGCATGAGGAAGAGGCAACAGCAGAGCCTGCCACTGACTAGAAGACATGGGGTCCCCCAGCTCTGTGTTCACCCATCTCCCCAGGCAGACCAAGGTTTACACATTTCGATACATACTGCATTCTATGCTGCACAAGCCTTGGCTGCTGTGGAGGTTGGTTCTTTTGTCTTGTTAAACAGAACAAAACTGATGGCTCTCGCTTTAGAGAACACAGTGGTGTGGTTTTTTAAAAAATTCTTTCCACTCCTGTCCAACCAGTTATCTGCCAGCCATGCAGAATCTGAATCCGGCTCTGGCCTGGACAGGGTTGGTGGGGGAGCAGTGCATGCTGGGACAGCAGCCCCACCCTGCCAGCTCGCCAGTGCGATGGTCCATTGAAGTGAATGACATCTATGAGTATTACAGCATCCAGACCTGCTGCTGTGATTCCCACGTGTGCCACCATTGAGTCACCAGGAAGGTGGCTTCCTGTGGGTGGAAATAAGTCTGTTTTATGCCTAGGAGGGGGCTTTGAGTCCCACCAGAATGAATTCTCCAGGAACAAAATGTGGTGGGGCTTCACTCAGAGGTGCCCAAGGTTCTCACCTCCCAGCCTGTTTATTTGCTAGGGTAAGGAGCTAGGGTTAGGGGAGAAGGGCTCTGGAGGTGTGAGTCCCTCCTTATCTGCACTTGGCACTGACCACGTGTCTCCAAGGCCAGCTTGCTGTGCAGGCAGGATTTGCCTCAGCCCCAGGAACCAATTATGAGTGGAAAATGAGCCTCTAGTTCAACTCTGAGCCAGAGGAAGCCGACTCAGAGCCCACCCCATCATGTGCCCTAAAAAGCCCCTCTGAGGACCACAAGGCAGCGCCTTCAGCCCTTGGCCAGGCTGTGTTTCTGTCTTTCTTCCCCCAACTCCCTGCCCACCCTTCTCCAAGACAGTGCTGTCTTCTCTCACCCCAAGTACTAACACAACTAAGTCTTTCACCTGCATTTTCTGACTCAGGATTTATCACATCCTGCCCACTCCAGGCTCAGAGTAGTAAAACCACGTGCTAGAAAAGCTGGATGCTGCTGGGGACGGGGCTGGGCACTGCCCGGAGTGCTCAACCTGGCAGAGCCCCCGCTACCCTCACAGAAGACCCCTTTGTGGGTCCGTGAGGCCGTGGCATTGGCTCACCTGTCCGGCTGCTATGGTCACAGCAAGCTCCATGTCACTGGTCTGGCCTTTCTGTAAGCAGCCATGGTTTGTGGGCAGATGGGGCCCGGAGATGCAGCATAAGGCCCTTCTCAAAAACTCTGGCCCTCTGCCTCTAATTCCCTAGTGCTTTGGCATATTGAGCTATGTATTACCTCCTTGAATTAATAAAAGAACAACCTTTGCTATGAATTTTCTCATTTGTGATTGATACCAAGAAAACTCCTTCCCAGTGTCCAGTGTTAGGAGTTCTGCAGGTTGCTGGCGGGTCACCTGTCTCCTCCTGTACACGATTCGGGTCAAAAACCTGTCTCCTCCTGTACACACTGCCCTGGTGATTCCCACGTGTGCCACCATTGAGTCACCAGGAAGGTGGCTTCCTGTGGGTGGAAATAAGTCTGTTTTATGCCTAGGAGGGGGCTTTGAGTCCCACCAGAATGAATTCTCCAGGAACAAAATGTGGTGGGGCTTCACTCAGAGGTGCCCAAGGTTCTCACCTCCCAGCCTGTTTATTTGCTAGGGTAAGGAGCTAGGGTTAGGGGAGAAGGGCTCTGGAGGTGTGAGTCCCTCCTTATCTGCACTTGGCACTGACCACGTGTCTCCAAGGCCAGCTTGCTGTGCAGGCAGGATTTGCCTCAGCCCCAGGAACCAATTATGAGTGGAAAATGAGCCTCTAGTTCAACTCTGAGCCAGAGGAAGCCGACTCAGAGCCCACCCCATCATGTGCCCTAAAAAGCCCCTCTGAGGACCACAAGGCAGCGCCTTCAGCCCTTGGCCAGGCTGTGTTTCTGTCTTTCTTCCCCCAACTCCCTGCCCACCCTTCTCCAAGACAGTGCTGTCTTCTCTCACCCCAAGTACTAACACAACTAAGTCTTTCACCTGCATTTTCTGACTCAGGATTTATCACATCCTGCCCACTCCAGGCTCAGAGTAGTAAAACCACGTGCTAGAAAAGCTGGATGCTGCTGGGGACGGGGCTGGGCACTGCCCGGAGTGCTCAACCTGGCAGAGCCCCCGCTACCCTCACAGAAGACCCCTTTGTGGGTCCGTAGGCCGTGGCATTGGCTCACCTGTCCGGCTGCTATGGTCACAGCAAGCTCCATGTCACTGGTCTGGCCTTTCTGTAAGCAGCCATGGTTTGTGGGCAGATGGGGCCCGGAGATGCAGCATAAGGCCCTTCTCAAAAACTCTGGCCCTCTGCCTCTAATTCCCTAGTGCTTTGGCATATTGAGCTATGTATTACCTCCTTGAATTAATAAAAGAACAACCTTTGCTATGAATTTTCTCATTTGTGATTGATACCAAGAAAACTCCTTCCCAGTGTCCAGTGTTAGGAGTTCTGCAGGTTGCTGGCGGGTCACCTGTCTCCTCCTGTACACGATTCCGGGCAAGTCAGTAGTTACAGAGGTTTGACTTAGCTTCCTCCTGCCCACACTGTCTCCAGTCGGGAAGAACAGAGGGCCTAACAAGGAGGATGGAGAGCATGTGCACCCCGTGCACCCCGGAGCACTGGCCAAACCGTCTAACACCAGCAGGTAGTGAGATTAATTGCAGTCGTAATTGGTGTGGTTAAGAGACAGAACGGATTGCTTCAGTCTACACTGGCTTTATACCAAGGAGGGAGGATTTGAGCCTGGCCCCAAAGGGTAGGGAAATTTGGCAAGGTAGAAAAGAGGATCATTCACTGCTAGTCTTACCTCAGGAGAGTTTACCCTGGTGCATCCACGCGATCTCTCTCTGCTCCCATTTGGATCTGGACGGTTTCTTACCTCAGAGAGCATTCTAACTGAGTCCTGGAGGTGGGTTCTCAGATTTATCATCCTTAAGTCAGAGGCACTTCTGTAGCATTCAAGGTAAGTTGCTCCAAATAAATATTCACTGTATCAAAAAAAAAAGATGATTACAGATGGGCCCCAACCTCCGCCGGGGACCTATTCCAGGCACACCTTGGATGCTATGTAAGTTGGGAAGCCTGCCAAACTGTGAGCGAAGGGGCGAGATGGGAGGCTCATGGGTCAGCCAGCACAAACTTGCCTGAGATGACAACACGCATCCACAGTGCTCCTCAGCTGCCCTCTGGTATCACTGCTGAGGTAAAAGCTGCAAGTTAGGTTCTGACCACTGTGTTAGAACAAAGCAGGAGTGTCCTAGATGAAGCTGCGTTTCAGGAAAACCTCCCACAAAAGCAGGGGCCATACTATTAAGTAGCATTTCCATGATGGCCCTGCCGTGGAGGTCTAGCCTTGGATCTTGGCATGTTGCCCCTGGATGATTGAACTTAGCAGACAGGTGGAGTTTAGAAACCCCTGGAAGGGCGGTTGCTCACCTGACCCTGGCTATTTGACCAGTGTTAACTACGCTGCACCTCTGGTGGGAGCTTGATAGCTGGGAATTAAAAGTGGAGCTTCTTGAGTGGCCTACGTGTGCTCATTGTTGGTAGACATGGAATCCGTCGGCCTCAAAAGTCAGATGTGCAGATAACCGTGCTGACCTCTTAACGAATCACAGGACGTATCATTCTGGGATAAATTTGGGACAATGAAAGTCTTTCTTACTGCTGATATCAGGGCTTGATATATATATATGTTTTTTCCATTCTGTTCTGAAGACCTTACCCTTTTGGTGTGGAGGGTTTTTTTTTTGTAGTTGTAATACAGTTACTTTACAATGTTGTGTTAGTCTCTGCTGTACAACGTGAATCAGCTATAGGTATCCGTATGTCCCCTCCCTCCTGAGCACCCCTCCTCAGCTCCTCCCATTTCACTCCTCTAGGCCGTCTCAGAGCACCGGGCTGAGCTCCCTGTGCTATACAGCAGCTTCCACTAGCTGTCTAGTTTACACGTGGTGGCGTACATACGTCAGTGCTACTGTTCCGATTCCTCTCACCTTCCCCTTCCCCTACTGTGTTCATTCTCTATGCTGTGTTTCTGTTCCTAAATGGGGCTTGATACTCATTGTGGGGAAGTATTTTGCTAATAGTTCATTCTTTCACATTTACACCAGGGGGCAGCAAACTTTCTGTAAAGGGCCAAAATATTTTTGATAAATATTTTAGGCTTTGCAAGCAACTACTCAAGTCTGCTCTACCACTGTAGTATAAAACAACTGCCATGTACGGCTATGTGCCAATAAAACTTTATGAAAATGTGGTGGGCCAGACTTGGCCCATTGGCTATAGTGTGCCTACCCCTAAATCCAGACTAAATCCCATCCGTAGTCATTCAACATTCTTCCACATCGTTCATGGCCAGGATGCTTTCCATGTACATGATATTAGTGTTAGATGACAAAATGTACTTGGTTGAGTTCAGCCCAAATGTTTTGCCACCCACATGCACTGTTCAGGGCATTCATTAACCCTGAACAGAAAGAAGAATTGTATGATGTAAAGCATTATTTCAAATGACAGAAAACCAGACTCAAACTGGCTTAAAGCAAAAAGGAAACATGTTGACTCATAAACTGAAACGTCCAGGAATTAGCTTGGCTTTGTGAATGACTTCAATGGGTTTCTCTCCATCTTTCTATATTGGCTCTGGCCTCAGGTTCTCTCCACGTGATCCTAAAATGGCAGCAGCAATAGCTGCAGACCTTACATCCCCTTATGGTCAAGTTCAGCAGACGAGAGCAGCTGGCACTTACTTCCCAGTGGGTATCATTGTATTTCACTAGCTTTGCTCAAGCCAAGTGCCTTTCTGAGAAGCAATTCCACGGCCAGGAGACTACAGTACACAGCCGATCACGTGCTTCTCCCATGAGCAGGAAGTGGGGCTCCATCAGAAGCACACAGTCCAAGAATGGGGAAGGAATGAAGCCTCAGTGCAAATTAGGGTTGTGGCCAAAAGGGGGAGATGGGCGCTAGAGGCAAATCACCAAGTTCTCCCCGGTGGGGGATTCTAGAAGCCTGGAGTGGACACTCTCAGGCCGTCTCAGAGCACCGGGCTGAGCGTATCATACGTCATTTGGGCTACTGTTCGATTCCTCTCACCTTCCCCTTCCCCTACTGTGTTCATTCTCTATGCTGTGTTTCTGTTCCTAAATGGGGCTTGATACTCATTGTGGGGAAGTATTTTGCTAATAGTTCATTCTTTCACATTTACACCAGGGGGCAGCAAACTTTCTGTAAAGGGCCAAAATATTTTTGATAAATATTTTAGGCTTTGCAAGCAACTACTCAAGTCTGCTCTACCACTGTAGTATAAAACAACTGCCATGTACGGCTATGTGCCAATAAAACTTTATGAAAATGTGGTGGGCCAGACTTGGCCCATTGGCTATAGTGTGCCTACCCCTAAATCCAGACTAAATCCCATCCGTAGTCATTCAACATTCTTCCACATCGTTCATGGCCAGGATGCTTTCCATGTACATGATATTAGTGTTAGATGACAAAATGTACTTGGTTGAGTTCAGCCCAAATGTTTTGCCACCCACATGCACTGTTCAGGGCATTCATTAACCCTGAACAGAAAGAAGAATTGTATGATGTAAAGCATTATTTCAAATGACAGAAAACCAGACTCAAACTGGCTTAAAGAAAAAAGGAAACATGTTGACTCATAAACTGAAACGTCCAGGAATTAGCTTGGCTTTGTGAATGACTTCAATGGGTTTCTCTCCATCTTTCTATATTGGCTCTGGCCTCAGGTTCTCCCCACGTGATCCTAAAATGGCAGCAGCAATAGCTGCAGACCTTACATCCCCTTATGGTCAAGTTCAGCAGACGAGAGCAGCTGGCACTTACTTCCCAGTGGGTATCATTGTATTTCACTAGCTTTGCTCAAGCCAAGTGCCTTTCTGAGAAGCAATTCCACGGCCAGGAGACTACAGTACACAGCCGATCACGTGCTTCTCCCATGAGCAGGAAGTGGGGCTCCATCAGAAGCACACAGTCCAAGAATGGGGAAGGAATGAAGCCTCAGTGCAAATTAGGGTTGTGGCCAAAAGGGGGAGATGGGCGCTAGAGGCAAATCACCAAGTTCTCCCCGGTGGGGGATTCTAGAAGCCTGGAGTGGACACTGTGGCATCCATTCCTCACCTCCCCAGTAGGACAGCCAAAAGCCTTGTGTGGGTGTGCCTCCTCCACCTCCAGGCCAGGCCCTGACTGGCCCGCGTCAATCATTTTAATCCATCTCTCTGCTTCAGTAACTTGTTCAGGTTTATTAATAACCCAGACCTAAGCCAATCAGCATGACTTGTTCTGGCCTCAGTGATAGATTTAGAGCCAAGGATGTGGCCTAAAATAGACCAAAGAGAGGGAAGCCCTGGACATGGGATGACAGGGGGAAAGCAGCTTTCTCCTGTTAGGGATGGTAGAAATGTGTGGCCTGGGACTCCAACAACCATTTTCCTACCTAGAAGGACGCCAGTCTTAGAGGCCAGTCCACACAGACTCCCTGAGAAACCCCGCCAGGGCCCTGTCATACCACCCCCACGGCCTGAATTTGCCTCTGGATTTTGTTAGGTAAGTCTATTTGAGTTGGATTTACTATCACTAGCAACGAAAAGCATCCTGACACGTACAAAACTATCCCAGATTATATAGTCCTCACCTGCTGCCTGAAGAATGCTGATTGTCAGGGCTTCCTTGGTGGTCCAGTGGCTAAGACTCTGCACTCCCAATGCAGGGAGGGGGCTTGGGTTTGATCCCTGGTCAGGGAACTAGATTCCACACGTCACAACTAAAGATCCAGTGCTGCATCTAAGACCTGCAACCAAATAAATAAATATTCAGAACAAAACTAAGAATGCTGATTGTCTTTGTCACTTCCATCAAAACAAGAACCTAAGGAAGACAGCCTCTTGGTCACTGCCTTTCCTAATTTGCTGCTTGACTCAATTTCATGAGGTGGGTGGGGCAGGTGTGTTATCTGCATTTTACAGCTGGAGAAACAGGTCAGAAGCAATTCCACGGCCAGGAGACTACAGTACACAGCCGATCACGTGCTTCTCCCATGAGCAGGAAGTGGGGCTCCATCAGAAGCACACAGTCCAAGAATGGGGAAGGAATGAAGCCTCAGTGCAAATTAGGGTTGTGGCCAAAAGGGGGAGATGGGCGCTAGAGGCAAATCACCAAGTTCTCCCCGGTGGGGGATTCTAGAAGCCTGGAGTGGACACTGTGGCATCCATTCCTCACCTCCCCAGTAGGACAGCCAAAAGCCTTGTGTGGGTGTGCCTCCTCCACCTCCAGGCCAGGCCCTGACTGGCCCGCGTCAATCATTTTAATCCATCTCTCTGCTTCAGTAACTTGTTCAGGTTTATTAATAACCCAGACCTAAGCCAATCAGCATGACTTGTTCTGGCCTCAGTGATAGATTTAGAGCCAAGGATGTGGCCTAAAATAGACCAAAGAGAGGGAAGCCCTGGACATGGGATGACAGGGGGAAAGCAGCTTTCTCCTGTTAGGGATGGTAGAAATGTGTGGCCTGGGACTCCAACAACCATTTTCCTACCTAGAAGGACGCCAGTCTTAGAGGCCAGTCCACACAGACTCCCTGAGAAACCCCGCCAGGGCCCTGTCATACCACCCCCACGGCCTGAATTTGCCTCTGGATTTTGTTAGGTAAGTCTATTTGAGTTGGATTTACTATCACTAGCAACGAAAAGCATCCTGACACGTACAAAACTATCCCAGATTATATAGTCCTCACCTGCTGCCTGAAGAATGCTGATTGTCAGGGCTTCCTTGGTGGTCCAGTGGCTAAGACTCTGCACTCCCAATGCAGGGAGGGGGCTTGGGTTTGATCCCTGGTCAGGGAACTAGATTCCACACGTCACAACTAAAGATCCAGTGCTGCATCTAAGACCTGCAACCAAATAAATAAATATTCAGAACAAAACTAAGAATGCTGATTGTCTTTGTCACTTCCATCAAAACAAGAACCTAAGGAAGACAGCCTCTTGGTCACTGCCTTTCCTAATTTGCTGCTTGACTCAATTTCATGAGGTGGGTGGGGCAGGTGTGTTATCTGCATTTTACAGCTGGAGAAACAGGTCAGAAGTTTAAGTGACTCACAGGGTTTGCCAGCTATCAAGGAGTAGAGTCTGAACCTGAACCCAGACCTGCTGCCTCCGAAGACCATGTGCTCCCACCACCCAGGTCTCTCAGATGGGTGGTCTCACGGGGTGGGGAGCCATGGCTAACGTGCATGAGGGTGCTCCAGGGTGGACCACGGAGGCCTTGAATGCCTGCTCCCATCCTTCACCAGGACAAGGACGGTGACAGCAACGAGTGGGGTGGACTCACTTCACCTTCTGACTGCTGCCCCTGCCCTCCACCCAGTGGTCAGTCAGCCCGCGGCCCAGAGCAGCATTCTCTGCCCTATGTGCGGGCCGCCCCATACAGAGTGTGACGCTGAGTGGCTCACAGGCGAGGCCGCGATGAGTCAGTCTTCCCGGGAGCTGAGCACAGCCAGCCTCTCCTTTGCAGGCCAGCACGCCTCACTGGCTCCTGGGCATCCTCGTTCACTTCCTCGCGGTAGCCTCTTTGCGTCTGCATCTTACCAGCTGATGCAGGCGGTTCAGAGGATGGGGCCCAGTGACTGATGTTCCCTGCTCCTACTTCTCGGACATGTCCAAACAAAACCAGGCATGCAGGCGGACTGTGCATCACCAGCCCAGCTTAATGGGATGCTTTCTCTGCCCTGGCTGACTTTGTGAAAAAGAACAATCATACATTTTAAGAAATAAACTTTCACAGTGTTTCCATCTACCCCTTAGCCAGTTTCCCCTCTTGTTAGCATCTCACATTAATATAGTACATTCCATCATAACTAAGGGCCAATATCGATCAATTAACTAAAGTTCATACTTTATTGCCCCTGGAGTAGAAAATGGCAACCCACTCCAGTATTCTTGCCTAGAAAACCCCATGGATAGAGGAGCCTGGCGGGCTACAGTTCACAGAGCTGCAAAGGTTCAGACACTACTGAGCGACTGAGAACATACTTTATATGGAATTCCCTCATTTTTACCTAATGCCCCTTCTCTGTCCCAGGATCCCACCAAGAGACCTCATTACATTTAGTCGTTCTTGGCTGTGATATTCTCAGTCTTACCTTGCTTCCGGTGACCTTGGCGTTTTGAGGACTCGTGAACTATTTTGTAGAATCCCCACCAGCTGGGATTTGCGTCAGTTTTCTTCCCATGGGTTTTGCAGAGGAAGATCAGAGGTCAAGTGCTCTCTTATCACATCCTATCAATGGTACCTGTTATCAACATGACTTATCACTGATGCTGCAACCTTGGCCGCCTGGCTGAGGTTTGTCAGGTGTCTCCCCATAAGGTTCCTCTTTCTTTCCCTTTTCACACTGGTCCCTTTAGAAGGAAGCCCATGTGCACAGCCCACACAGAGGGGTGGGGAGTTATGCCCCACGTCCTTGAGAGTGGAGAGCTACACAAATTATTTGGAATTCTTTTGTTTAAGAGGTCTGTCTGTGCTCCATGTATTTATTCACTGAATCATTTATATCAGTATGCACTCATGAATATGTATTTTGTACTTTGGGTTAATATCAATGTTTCAATACTATGTTGTTTATTTTATTCCTCAAATTGTTCCAGCTCTGGCCATTAGGAGTGCTTTCATTTGGCTCCTGTGTCCCTCTGCCATATGCACACTTTCTTACTTTTAATAATAATGCATTTTCCATCCTTTTTTTTCTTCCAAGAAGTATTGTGTGTTGGTCATTGTCGACACTGGATAATGGATACCTTAGAGCTCAGTATACTACTTGCTCAACCTTTGGTTACACTAAATTCTTTCCATAATAAAAGGTATTCGGTGCTGGTTACCTTGGATGAGGGACATCATGTTCTCATCTCCAGCCCTGTGATGGGCTGGGCCGACTAAAGACTAGAAACCACGCGTTCGTTAGATCACTAAAATTTTTTAAAAGGGCCAATATCGATCGATACTTTATTGCCTGGAGTAGAAAATGGCAACCGATTCCAATATTCTTGCCTAGAAAACCCCATGGATAGAGGAGCCTGGCGGGCTACAGTTCACAGAGCTGCAAAGGTTCAGACACTACTGAGCGACTGAGAACATACTTTATATGGAATTCCCTCATTTTTACCTAATGCCCCTTCTCTGTCCCAGGATCCCACCAAGAGACCTCATTACATTTAGTCGTTCTTGGCTGTGATATTCTCAGTCTTACCTTGCTTCCGGTGACCTTGGCGTTTTGAGGACTCGTGAACTATTTTGTAGAATCCCCACCAGCTGGGATTTGCGTCAGTTTTCTTCCCATGGGTTTTGCAGAGGAAGATCAGAGGTCAAGTGCTCTCTTATCACATCCTATCAATGGTACCTGTTATCAACATGACTTATCACTGATGCTGCAACCTTGGCCGCCTGGCTGAGGTTTGTCAGGTGTCTCCCCATAAGGTTCCTCTTTCTTTCCCTTTTCACACTGGTCCCTTTAGAAGGAAGCCCATGTGCACAGCCCACACAGAGGGGTGGGGAGTTATGCCCCACGTCCTTGAGAGTGGAGAGCTACACAAATTATTTGGAATTCTTTTGTTTAAGAGGTCTGTCTGTGCTCCATGTATTTATTCACTGAATCATTTATATCAGTATGCACTCATGAATATGTATTTTGTACTTTGGGTTAATATCAATGTTTCAATACTATGTTGTTTATTTTATTCCTCAAATTGTTCCAGCTCTGGCCATTAGGAGTGCTTTCATTTGGCTCCTGTGTCCCTCTGCCATATGCACACTTTCTTACTTTTAATAATAATGCATTTTCCATCCTTTTTTTTCTTCCAAGAAGTATTGTGTGTTGGTCATTGTCGACACTGGATAATGGATACCTTAGAGCTCAGTATACTACTTGCTCAACCTTTGGTTACACTAAATTCTTTCCATAATAAAAGGTATTCGGTGCTGGTTACCTTGGATGAGGGACATCATGTTCTCATCTCCAGCCCTGTGATGGGCTGGGCCGATGGGCCAAAGAGTGACAGAAGCCTGGAACTGAGCTACCAGAGTCAGAGCGGGCTCAGTGGCACAGCTGTCTTGAGGAAGGCTGAGGGGCTAGGTGCACCCTGGGACTCCAGGCTCTCTGCTCCCCAGGCGTACTGACCGGTGCCCGGCAAGACAAGGATTATGTCCTGCAGTGGCCCCCATGTGAGGGAGACAGCAACAGTGATGATGCCATGAGTAACCCGGAGCCCCCACTGTTCTCTGGAGGAAGGGGAGTGCTTCGCTGAGCTGCACCCCTCGAGTCCCTCCCCAATCTAGACAGCAGGGGCTGCCTTGGAACTGGATGCCCCAGGGGCCAGTCTCTGTGGTGGGTGCTGAACGCTGGTCCGGCCTGTGCAGGGTGGAGGCTCTGGGCCACCTTCCTTTCCCCCACAGCCTCCACCTAGTTTCTCCACCAGCTGTACCGGAGCCACTCTGGGTGGGGAAGGGTGGAAGGAAAGCACGGCAAGAGCCTGAGAAGTGAAGACCTGGCCCTGCTCCCTGATGCGCCCACATGTCAACACTCTCTGGTCTGAGGGCCCCAGCCTCTGAACTCCTCTGGCACTTGTAGCCTGGACATGCACACTTGTGCCTTGTGCGTGAGTCTCTTCCCCTCCTACTCTAAGCTTTCTGGAGGCAGGGCCCAGGCTTCATCAGCTGCCCCGAGCCAACCCCAGTGCCTGGCACAGTGCTGGGCTGAAAAATACATCCTGCTGAAATACCTGTGAATGGAGCACACACGGAGGCAACCTCAGGAATGACTCAACAGTGCTCAGAAATGGACATACACTAGGGAGCCAGAGTCCACTGGCTCACACACTCTGTGGATACGTACACGCCATGGGCCAGGCACTGTGCGTGGGGTGCAGTGGCAATCATGACGACCAGACCTGGGCTCGTGGGAACTCTTCGGTGGAAAGGACTGCTGAAGCACTCATGGCAGCTCTCTGGGAAGAAGGGGGCTCTGGACTCACTTCCTGGTCGGGAGTCAAATTGTTTGAACCAGAGTCTGTGCCCAGTATAGCTCAATTGGTTACACTAAATTCTTTCCATAATAAAAGGTATTCGGTGCTGGTTACCTTGGATGAGGGACATCATGTTCTCATCTCCAGCCCTGTGATGGGCTGGGCCGATGGGCCAAAGAGTGACAGAAGCCTGGAACTGAGCTACCAGAGTCAGAGCGGGCTCAGTGGCACAGCTGTCTTGAGGAAGGCTGAGGGGCTAGGTGCACCCTGGGACTCCAGGCTCTCTGCTCCCCAGGCGTACTGACCGGTGCCCGGCAAGACAAGGATTATGTCCTGCAGTGGCCCCCATGTGAGGGAGACAGCAACAGTGATGATGCCATGAGTAACCCGGAGCCCCCACTGTTCTCTGGAGGAAGGGGAGTGCTTCGCTGAGCTGCACCCCTCGAGTCCCTCCCCAATCTAGACAGCAGGGGCTGCCTTGGAACTGGATGCCCCAGGGGCCAGTCTCTGTGGTGGGTGCTGAACGCTGGTCCGGCCTGTGCAGGGTGGAGGCTCTGGGCCACCTTCCTTTCCCCCACAGCCTCCACCTAGTTTCTCCACCAGCTGTACCGGAGCCACTCTGGGTGGGGAAGGGTGGAAGGAAAGCACGGCAAGAGCCTGAGAAGTGAAGACCTGGCCCTGCTCCCTGATGCGCCCACATGTCAACACTCTCTGGTCTGAGGGCCCCAGCCTCTGAACTCCTCTGGCACTTGTAGCCTGGACATGCACACTTGTGCCTTGTGCGTGAGTCTCTTCCCCTCCTACTCTAAGCTTTCTGGAGGCAGGGCCCAGGCTTCATCAGCTGCCCCGAGCCAACCCCAGTGCCTGGCACAGTGCTGGGCTGAAAAATACATCCTGCTGAAATACCTGTGAATGGAGCACACACGGAGGCAACCTCAGGAATGACTCAACAGTGCTCAGAAATGGACATACACTAGGGAGCCAGAGTCCACTGGCTCACACACTCTGTGGATACGTACACGCCATGGGCCAGGCACTGTGCGTGGGGTGCAGTGGCAATCATGACGACCAGACCTGGGCTCGTGGGAACTCTTCGGTGGAAAGGACTGCTGAAGCACTCATGGCAGCTCTCTGGGAAGAAGGGGGCTCTGGACTCACTTCCTGGTCGGGAGTCAAATTGTTTGAACCAGAGTTCCTGTGCCCAAAGTCTCAACTCACCAGCGGCAGGTATCTGCTGCAGAGGTGACAGTCCTCCTCCACAGCTGGCTGGCCTTGCTGCAGCCTTTTGGTCCAAAGCCTCTGGCTGCTGTCCTTTAGCCCCAGACCTGTCTCTGCTACCTCTGAGCCATTGATGACTCTGGGAGATAGGAAACAATGAAGCTCTCAGGCCTGTGCGTGGGACCATAGTGCCAGCTGGACGCCTCTCTGCAATGAGAGCCCAGGGGCGTGGGTGGCAGCTCTGCACGCCTGTTTGGTTACTTCCTGAACCAGACTATGCGTGGCTCGGGGAGCCCTGGTGGGAACCGGCTGGGGAAGGGCTTACCTTTCCCTTCGGGCCAGCCGTGCAGCTGTCAGCTCTCTGTTTTTCTT
Source organism: Tragulus kanchil (assembly GCA_022376925.1). Classification (NCBI taxonomy): domain Eukaryota; kingdom Metazoa; phylum Chordata; class Mammalia; order Artiodactyla; family Tragulidae; genus Tragulus; species Tragulus kanchil. The sequence goes on along the minus strand of JAIOJX010000032.1, from coordinate 216,999,220 downwards.
GGCAGGAAACTCAACCCTCGCCATGTTCAGCACTGACGTGGAAGGTTCTGGCACAGATTTCTCAACACTGGATCCTCGATTCTTCATTTCTTTTCTTTCCCCCCTCTGCTCTTAAATTTACTGGAAAAAATTAATAGCAGAGACCACGCTGGATCATTTGGCCCTGAGCAGGCTGTAAGTGTACAGGGGCCCCACCCCTGCAGTGGACCTCTGAGGAAAACAATCCTCAACGGGGCTTGGCAGTCAGACCCGGCCTGCTGGGGCAGCTGGCATCGCACGGCGCAGGAGGGAACTGGCCCAGCTGGTTGTGAATTGTCCGGGCCCACCTGTTTGGCTCTTTCCTAGACCCGCCCGTCCTGCTGGGGGTGGGGGGTGTATGTGCAGGGCACACACGTCAGCCAGGGAGAGCCAGGGCACGTGGGCCCAGGATCCAGTCATCAGACCGCATGGAGCCAGCTGGCAAGTCTGTCCCCACCTCACCCCTGCTCGAGGGGTCCCTGTGAATACCAGGGCTCCACCCCTACTGCACTCCAGGCCCCGGCAGGAAAGGCAGGGCAGGCACGGGACGGCTGTCAGTGTCTCTGTGGCTAGCTTGGGGCAGACCGTCAGGAAGGCACAGCAGAACTAGGAACTGAAACTGGGATGGAGAGCAGGGTGAAGAAACCAGAATGGCAGCTCTCTGGGAAGAAGGGGGCTCTGGACTCACTTCCTGGTTGGGAGTCAAATTGTTTGAACCAGAGTTCCTGTGCCCAAAGTCTCAACTCACCAGCGGCAGGTATCTGCTGCAGAGGTGACAGTCCTCCTCCACAGCTGGCTGGCCTTGCTGCAGCCTTTTGGTCCAAAGCCTCTGGCTGCTGTCCTTTAGCCCCAGACCTGTCTCTGCTACCTCTGAGCCATTGATGACTCTGGGAGATAGGAAACAATGAAGCTCTCAGGCCTGTGCGTGGGACCATAGTGCCAGCTGGACGCCTCTTGCAATGAGAGCCCAGGGGCGTGGGTGGCAGCTCTGCACGCCTGTTTGGTTACTTCCTGAACCAGACTATGCGTGGCTCGGGGAGCCCTGGTGGGAACCGGCTGGGGAAGGGCTTACCTTTCCCTTCGGGCCAGCCGTGCAGCTGTCAGCTCTCTGTTTTTCTTGGCAGGAAACTCAACCCTCGCCATGTTCAGCACTGACGTGGAAGGTTCTGGCACAGATTTCTCAACACTGGATCCTCGATTCTTCATTTCTTTTCTTTCCCCCCTCTGCTCTTAAATTTACTGGAAAAAATTAATAGCAGAGACCACGCTGGATCATTTGGCCCTGAGCAGGCTGTAAGTGTACAGGGGCCCCACCCCTGCAGTGGACCTCTGAGGAAAACAATCCTCAACGGGGCTTGGCAGTCAGACCCGGCCTGCTGGGGCAGCTGGCATCGCACGGCGCAGGAGGGAACTGGCCCAGCTGGTTGTGAATTGTCCGGGCCCACCTGTTTGGCTCTTTCCTAGACCCGCCCGTCCTGCTGGGGGTGGGGGGTGTATGTGCAGGGCACACACGTCAGCCAGGGAGAGCCAGGGCACGTGGGCCCAGGATCCAGTCATCAGACCGCATGGAGCCAGCTGGCAAGTCTGTCCCCACCTCACCCCTGCTCGAGGGGTCCCTGTGAATACCAGGGCTCCACCCCTACCGTACCCAGGCCCCGGCAGGAAAGGCAGGGCAGGCACGGGACGGCTGTCAGTGTCTCTGTGGCTAGCTTGGGGCAGACCGTCAGGAAGGCACAGCAGAACTAGGAACTGAAACTGGGATGGAGAGCAGGGTGAAGAAACCAGAATGGTCATGGTTCCTGGTTCCGACCCAGCCAGCAAGGTTGTATTTCATTTCCCAAGTCAAGATATTTTCAGATGATAGCAGACCATGTCTTGCTGGAGTCCCTGCAGAAATCAGACAGAGCCTATTTGTGACCATACCCTTTGGTTCTCCACGTATATTGACTGCCCCTTCCTTGTGAGGGTTTTAACACGCTGATGGAGAGAGCCGATTCACTCCATACTTCAACACGAGTCTAACAAACGACTGCACGGCCAGGACCTATGCTGGCAGATGACCTACGAACTGCTAACGTGCGAGTCCTCCCAAAGCACCAGACTCCCACTTATGCCTTCACGGCTCACGGCGGCACTTGGTGCGACTGCGTTCTCCTGTCATGCCTCAGGAAACCACGGCAGTGCCACCCAGAGCCAGTCAGTCCAGACAGGTGGGCTCAGAGCCGGTTACCTAAACCACCCACTGGTTCTGAAGCTCTCGGCGCCCTGTCCCCGCCTCGACCTAACGGAGCCATGATGACACTTACCGCTGGGTGCTGACGTCTGATGGGAGAGCATCCAGAACGCAAGTGGGGGCCTGCCCAGTGCCGCCAGCCCTGCAGAAAGCTCAGCCTGCTTCTCCAAGCTGGTCCGGGAATGAGGACTTGGCCAATTTGATTCTCTATCTGACAAATACTTTTGCTTACCCCCTTTTCAGGGCAAGTGTGGGGATGTATTCATTAAGTCCATGGGCATGGCCAGCCATTCCAGTAGTCTTACCTGGAAAATTCCATGGACAGAGGAGCCTGGTGGGCTACAATCCAAGGGGTCGCAAAGTCCAACATGACAGAGCAACACACACTTTCACCCTCATGCCTTAGTAACCCCAAACTATCGAACAATTGAGGACACTCTGTCTTGCCCATTCGTGATCCAGAGGACGTCAGAAGGGTCCTAGTTCCTACCAGGTTTTTCCACTGTGCATCCAATGCAGAGGCTAGCAAACTCCTTTTCCCTCAGTGTCTCTGTGGCTAGCTTGGGATCAGGAAGGCACAGCAGAACTAGGAACTGAAACTGGGATGGAGAGCAGGGTGAAGAAACCAGAATGGTCATGGTTCCTGGTTCCGACCCAGCCAGCAAGGTTGTATTTCATTTCCCAAGTCAAGATATTTTCAGATGATAGCAGACCATGTCTTGCTGGAGTCCCTGCAGAAATCAGACAGAGCCTATTTGTGACCATACCCTTTGGTTCTCCACGTATATTGACTGCCCCTTCCTTGTGAGGGTTTTAACACGCTGATGGAGAGAGCCGATTCACTCCATACTTCAACACGAGTCTAACAAACGACTGCACGGCCAGGACCTATGCTGGCAGATGACCTACGAACTGCTAACGTGCGAGTCCTCCCAAAGCACCAGACTCCCACTTATGCCTTCACGGCTCACGGCGGCACTTGGTGCGACTGCGTTCTCCTGTCATGCCTCAGGAAACCACGGCAGTGCCACCCAGAGCCAGTCAGTCCAGACAGGTGGGCTCAGAGCCGGTTACCTAAACCACCCACTGGTTCTGAAGCTCTCGGCGCCCTGTCCCCGCCTCGACCTAACGGAGCCATGATGACACTTACCGCTGGGTGCTGACGTCTGATGGGAGAGCATCCAGAACGCAAGTGGGGGCCTGCCCAGTGCCGCCAGCCCTGCAGAAAGCTCAGCCTGCTTCTCCAAGCTGGTCCGGGAATGAGGACTTGGCCAATTTGATTCTCTATCTGACAAATACTTTTGCTTACCCCCTTTTCAGGGCAAGTGTGGGGATGTATTCATTAAGTCCATGGGCATGGCCAGCCATTCCAGTAGTCTTACCTGGAAAATTCCATGGACAGAGGAGCCTGGTGGGCTACAATCCAAGGGGTCGCAAAGTCCAACATGACAGAGCAACACACACTTTCACCCTCATGCCTTAGTAACCCCAAACTATCGAACAATTGAGGGACACTCTGTCTTGCCCATTCGTGATCCAGAGGAACGTCAGAAGGGTCCTAGTTCCTACCAGGTTTTTCCACTGTGCATCCAATGCAGAGGCTAGCAAACTCCTTTTCCCTACCTGGGTTTCCTCTTGCGGCCAGAGAAACTGTTTTGAGCAAAGAAAAGCCCTAGTTTCATGCTGTGCAGAACAGAACCTGGCAGAGGCCTGAGAGAGAGCCTTGCTCTGGCTGGCTTATAAACCTGTTTGGTGACACAGGTCAGTATGTGGCTTAAACATGGGTGCTGCCCTATGATATCACCCTTGCTTGGGGCTCAACAAGTGGAGAGGCAGCCCTCACAAATGTTTCGAGTCCCACTAGAAGGGAAACACTATCAACTGGACAGTTTAACAAGCGTCTTTCCGCCCCCATTCCTCGCGTGCAGCCTCGAAGAGCCTCGTCTCGGACCCACCTGGCTATTTCAGCTCAGCTGTGATTCACTTGCCCCAGCAGCTTCCTTTGGTTCCCTGGGTTACTTTGCTTGGGGAATCAGACCTGAGTTCATGAGAACCACCTGCGAGTGCTTGTTAACTAGCCCGACCAACTGTAGCTGGTGGGCCATGGTGGACTGCTGGCCAGGGGAGCAGAAGCCCCGAGAAGCCTCTTACCAAGTACCCTGGAGCACAGCCCAAGGATCTACCTTTAGTAACAACATCATGGGGGCTTCTGGGCATTTCTGCCAGACAGAGCACCAAGTGCCAAAGTTTACGGATGCCACCGAGTAGCAGAGGGAGGACGACATAGCCTCACTTGAGGCTGATGACAGACCTAAGGTATGTTCTCTAGTTTTGAACACTGGAGTGCTCTGGGGTCCCCTGTCATTCTTCCTTTGCCCTGCCTCATATGGTTAGCACACATCTCAGGGGTGGGAGGCACTTTTGAGACATGGAGAAGTCTACTCAGACGGTCCAGAGAGAGCTGGGTTTTCACTTCTTGCGGAGTCAAGCCTCATCACAGGTCATGTGCACATAAGGCAGCCGGCACCCTTGTGCTCCCTTGGTCCCTGTCCTCATGACCACATGGTGAGGTTAAAGCTACTATCCCCATCTGATAAATGAGAAGACTGAGGCTGCGAGGAGTAACACCCCCAGGATTATCAGTTACTGACAGAGCCAGGATTTTGAACTCAGGCAACCTGACTTCGAGCCCAAGCACGATACATGACACTCAATTATTAGAAATCAAATTCATGTCTCTTCAGTCCCCGTTCAGGGCTATCATCTACTCTAGTCCTGTTTTTTAAACCTTTCCGAGGTGATAGCTTTGTGAGCTGAGGTAATTCTTTGCTGAAGTGGTAGCTACTCTACAGATGCGATTAGCATATCAAGAATTTAAAAAACTAGGCCATTCATACCCTTGCCCTTGGGACATCTGCAAAGCTGGGAACACATCCATCTTTCCCCACTGCAAGGGGAAGAGGTGGTTTTTCATAGGACCGAGTCACTCAGCAGGTCCCTTAGCTTTGTGCAGGGCATCTAGAGCATAGTGCCGAGAACCAGCCGCAGAGAATGAACCATGTGAGTGACCCAGGGTCTGCTTTGGTGACCTGAGGGACACTCTGGCTTCCTAGACATGTGCAACCAGAAGGAACTTAGCTGTGGCTTTCATCTGTTCCCCTTCAGGGAACCTCCAGCCCAGGGGCTCTTACCCGCTTCTCCTTTCCGGGCAGCTGCTCTCAGCAGCACCTTCTCTTCACTGCTTGTTAGGCTGCTCAGCATGTCAGTCAGGTGGTTTGGATTTTCCCAGGTGAACCAGCTGTCCTGTTGCGGCCCCTTTCTTCCAACTGGTTTACGAAAATTTTGAGAAGCCAAATACACAACCCCTTTTCCAGCCGATATCCTGGAGCCAGGGTCTAGCTCTTGGGGACGTCACCTCTCCCAGGATGGCTCGACCGTTTGCTTCACCAACACGGCTGCACCTGTAGCTTGGTTTGAATGCCCACCCTGACCAAGCCCACTGTGTGCAATATGGAATCTACAATTAAGTCTGGATACACAAAGGGATGTAGTAAAGGGCAATACCGAGGAGGAAAACACCAGACTGCTCTTTCCCTTTTTTTCCCGTTAAGTCTCTTTCCTTCTTGAAAAGGAATGCTGTTAATAAACTGGATGCTGCTCTCTCCCTATTTTCCTTATTGAGATCATGATTTTGGGAGTTGATCACATTACAAAACGCCTCTTATAAATATGAATAAAGATATGCGTAACTGTCACTTTGCCGTATAGCAGAAATTAACACAACACTGTAAAAATGCCTTACAGCAACATGATCCCCCACCTGTCAACAACCATTAACCAACAAGAGAGACTACGGATTTCACATCCAACTCATAGAAGCCCCCGCACCACTACTCTAAAGAGTGACAAATCAAAGAACTGATTTCACTTCTTTCCCTCCCTTGGCCTAGGAACAGCAGTATTTCCTGTCAGCCAGACAGGAAAACCAAAGCTGAGCTGTATTCTGGCCATAAATCCTTTCTTTCTTTCAAGGTCAGACAAGTTCAGGCCAGGGTTGGTCCCCAGCCCAAGTAGAGCTAACTGGATGCTGTTGAAGCCTCTATGACTTCCAGCCTGTGGCGGCCCTGCTGCTTCCTATTCGTATGTTGGAACTCTCTAGAAACTGGAAAGTCCTTGAGACTATCCGTCACCCCTGGACTGGATATGACATTACCAGAAGAAAAACCCAAACCCACAGCTCTGGGCTACCAATTCCCCAAGGGTCATCTATTTAGGAGGAACTAGATCCAGAAATGTTGCCCTAGATCACCCCATCCCGGTTGGAACTTTCAAAGCTTCTACCCAATGAACAAAGTCACTGCTACTGGTTTATCGGCCCTCCTCCCCTGCCCAGGCCAGGCTGAACCCTGAGAACACAAAGGGAACTCCTCTGGCTACGGTCGCTCCCAGTCGGAAGGCTCCTCTCTCAGGTTCCCACAGGTGGCCCAGCGGTCTTCAGGGGCTCTTCCCTCCACCATCTTGGTCTTTGCCAGGGCAAGAAGACACCACCACCAAGAAGGATAAAATAAGTTTTTATTTATAGTCTTATAGTAAAGGGGAAAGCCTTAACTTGCAAGACAATTCTTCAGCAGTATGTACAACATACTTTTTATTTCCATGGAATGGAATCAAATATGGACTGAGACTACAGAGTATACACTAGAAATCAGCAGATGCTGGGAACAGAGTAGGAAAAAGACAAAGAAATGAGGCCTAAACACACAAAACCCTTCACTGGGATCTGCTGACCGCAGCCAGAACCAGGGCTGGATCACATATGGGGACAGGTTTCAGGACAGTCGGAAGGGAGTGGACAAGGGTGGGGAGGGGTCCGCACTGGGGTGCGGGTTTAGTATGAGGTGAACCGCTCTTGGTATTTACATACAAAATCAGTTGGCTCTATTTCTCAGAAATACACACGGAAAGAAAGGAAGATTTGATCATCACTTTATGAATCTGTCGCTTTGCAATACCGACATCATCAGAAATAGGGACAATTCACTCAAATTTCAGTAGCAGGAAATAAATATCAAATCATCATCACTGGCCCTCAATACAAAACCTCTACCCTACCCGATTCTCCCTCCTTGGCCCACCCCTACCACCCCCTGGCGGCTACCACTCCGCCGCCACCCCCCAACACCACACAAGTGTCACGCGGCCTCCCTAAGGCTGGCTGAGAAGCAGGGGTGAAACAGGCCAAGACTCTGCGCTGCAAATCTGTCCCCACTTCCTTTTACGCCACAAACTTTTTCAAGGATCTGGTCTTTCAACAGAAGCGATAAATAGCCTTTCAGTGGGGAAAAAAAAAAATCCATAAAAAGAAGGGGGAATAATTCTGATTACTCCAAATTGATCATCTTCTGAAAGCAGAGCAGTCCACAGATTCACAAAGTCTATCAAACAGGTGAGGGCGGCCTGGAAGGAGAGGCCTGGGAGGGGCACGAGTCCCCCGGGCATGCACCCAGTGGGGCTGCAGGAGCTGGTGGGTGGTCAGGACACCATGTGCTCAGAGGTCTGGCCGGCCGTCTGTCCTCCACAGAAAAAGCTGCCAAGTTGGGCTGTTTTGGTTTAAAAATTCCTGGTGGGGACAGGGAATCCCTGAAGGGAAACGTTAAAAAAAAGGTGGATATGGGGAAGAACGAGAGCTGTCATCCAAGAGCTTCTACGTAAAAATAAAATTTAAAAAAAAAAGGGAGAAAGAGAAAAAAAAATAGAGTCTCTTAAATGGTTCTGAGGGTCCTAAGGATGAACTGAAAGGAGGATAAGGCATGTACAACATACTTTTTATTTCCATGGAATGGAATCAAATATGGACTGAGACTACAGAGTATACACTAGAAATCAGCAGATGCTGGGAACAGAGTAGGAAAAAGACAAAGAAATGAGGCCTAAACACACAAAACCCTTCACTGGGATCTGCTGACCGCAGCCAGAACCAGGGCTGGATCACATATGGGGACAGGTTTCAGGACAGTCGGAAGGGAGTGGACAAGGGTGGGGAGGGGTCCGCACTGGGGTGCGGGTTTAGTATGAGGTGAACCGCTCTTGGTATTTACATACAAAATCAGTTGGCTCTATTTCTCAGAAATACACACGGAAAGAAAGGAAGATTTGATCATCACTTTATGAATCTGTCGCTTTGCAATACCGACATCATCAGAAATAGGGACAATTCACTCAAATTTCAGTAGCAGGAAATAAATATCAAATCATCATCACTGGCCCTCAATACAAAACCTCTACCCTACCCGATTCTCCCTCCTTGGCCCACCCCTACCACCCCCTGGCGGCTACCACTCCGCCGCCACCCCCCAACACCACACAAGTGTCACGCGGCCTCCCTAAGGCTGGCTGAGAAGCAGGGGTGAAACAGGCCAAGACTCTGCGCTGCAAATCTGTCCCCACTTCCTTTTACGCCACAAATTTTTTCAAGGATCTGGTCTTTCAACAGAAGCGATAAATAGCCTTTCAGTGGGGAAAAAAAAAAATCCATAAAAAGAAGGGGGAATAATTCTGATTACTCCAAATTGATCATCTTCTGAAAGCAGAGCAGTCCACAGATTCACAAAGTCTATCAAACAGGTGAGGGCGGCCTGGAAGGAGAGGCCTGGGAGGGGCACGAGTCCCCCGGGCATGCACCCAGTGGGGCTGCAGGAGCTGGTGGGTGGTCAGGACACCATGTGCTCAGAGGTCTGGCCGGCCGTCTGTCCTCCACAGAAAAAGCTGCCAAGTTGGGCTGTTTTGGTTTAAAAATTCCTGGTGGGGACAGGGAATCCCTGAAGGGAAACGTTAAAAAAAAGGTGGATATGGGGAAGAACGAGAGCTGTCATCCAAGAGCTTCTACGTAAAAATAAAATTTAAAAAAAAAAGGGAGAAAGAGAAAAAAAAATAGAGTCTCTTAAATGGTTCTGAGGGTCCTAAGGATGAACTGAAAGGAGGATAAGACGACGGAGGAGACAGACAGTTTTTATTGCTGGCCTGCCCCACGGAGCTTAGCTGGCCTCCATCCGGAGCTTCTTCCTGCTTTGGGGCTCTTCAGGCTCTGACTCTGAACTGGAGTCTGAGCCCCCATCGAAGGCAGAGATGGCGCTGCCCTTGGCGTTGGTGTAGAGGCTGTTGTCTGAGGAGGGGTAGTTGGTCTGCAGTTGGGCGCTCGACCTCGCCTTCTCCAGTGCACGGACTGAAAGGCAACCAAGCGAGCGGGTTACAGCCTTCTGGAGACTGGGGGAGGAACCGAGTCTCGGGTCAGGGTCCAGCCTGTTCTTCCGAAGGGCTTGCTGGCCCCCAAGGCTCAGGGTGGCTCGTAAGTAACTCCCTTCTGGTGGTTGGTCCATCTGCACACCTCACTTCCCTCCACCTTTCCCAGCCAGACCTCAGTGCTCAGAGGACATGGCCAGCCACTCTGCAATGACACCCAACCCTAAAGAGAAGGCTTGTGATGTCACCATCCTGCCATGGAAGTCCAGTACAGAAACAGGAACGTGAGCTCCCTGTGGGACCCAGCAGTGCAGTAACAGCGTAGTGGCCTGGCAATGCCGGGCTCCATGAGGGTGTGAGGGCCACACATCAGCAGGAAAGGATGACAGAAGGTGTACCAGCCAAAGAAAAGCTTTGGCTTAGTTTTCATGTACAAGATCCACTTGGAAAGACAAGCTGGACACTTGGAAGCAAGTCACCAATACACACAGAATACCTGGGCTTTCAGACATGGAGCCCCTACATGCAGGCTGCTCGGCCCAGTAACCAACCCACTGCCACCTCCCGCTGCCCATCCCTCAGTTCAGCTCATCTTGAGCCTGGAAGGTCAACCCATTTATTTTGGTTTAGTTTATTTTATTTGAGGTGTTCTAAACCCAGATGGTTACTTGCATTTCCTTTTACTTGCATCTTCCATGAGGGAGGAAGAGAAGTGAATTCCCCAGGAACAAAGAACTTGATCAGCTCTCGCTTTCCCCTGTGGTTGTAGGAAAAGGCGGGTGTGAACATTGGAGAACAGCATGGGCCTGGCCCATGGGCTGCCCTGATCGGACTACCGTGGACACGGAGCGCGCTCACTGGCCCTGAACACCTGGAGTCTCTGGCACTTACACAGCACACTCCAATCCAAGGACCTCACAGCTCTTTTGAGACACCTGAGGCCAGGTGTGGTCTCCACTACCAGGTGAGCACCTGAGCCCCAAGAAGGGGAGAGAGAGCAGGTCAAAAAAAAAATCTAGCCCTTAGTCTAGGGCTAAGCCCTAGACTCCACTGTTCCTTCCCTCCCTGAGGGCTCAGGTCCTTCCTCAGGATGGCTACACTCGACTACTCAGGCCTGAGCAGCAGGGCTGCAGGGTTCGGGAGCACGGCTCCATCACGGGTTCTGACTCTGCAGGCCCGGGTGCGAGGTCCTGACCTGGCTGGTGCACAGCAGGGCCAGCTGCCCCACAAGCTCTGCTGCTCACCTTGCTGCTCCAGAAGAGCGTTCTGCCGCTTGAGGTCATCGATATCTTGCTGGTGTGTGTGGTTTTTCCTTCGCATATACTGGATGTACTCTGTGGCTTTGTCTAGGATTTGGGCCCGGGATGCCTGTTGCAATATGAGAAAAAGGAAAGGGGACAAAATAAAGACCTAGTCCATGCAGTGAGGAAACCGTGCCTTTCAGCAAAGACGATACAAGGGGACAGAAGCAGGAGGGGGAAGAAGCACAAAGCGTAAATGCCATTGAGAATCTTCCTTGTGCCAGTCAAGGTACCAGCTGCTTTGCACAGCTCACCTCACTGGCACTCAAAGAGAGGTGGCTCTATCAGGAACCCAAGGCTCAGAGAAATTTCCTAGTTTATTCAAAACTACCAGCTAAAGAGTGTAGAGCCTGGATTCAAACCCAGATCCATCTCAATCCTGAACGCGTCCCCCACCTATTCCCTTTGGTTGTTTAGGTTGCTTTCACGTCTTCAGCCAGGCTACTCTGAAAACAGCAAAATACTACTTATCTGAGATCTTAGGCCACTCACTCTCTGCCAGGGTCTGGCTACAGGCAGCTGGTCCAAAAAGACAGGATCAAGATCTCATCTGAAGCTGGCTCAGGATAGGGATGGTACAAAGGTTTTTAAGGTCCCAGATTTCAGACAAGCACTCAGACTGTCATTAACTAGGTCCCACTGAGCCATGCTGCCATGTCACTATTTCAGCTTCTCTGGGTAAAGAGACTTTTGTGAAAGGTGTCAGAACTTGATGTCAACACAGGAAGGGCATGACATTGGGCCACTTCAGGAAGCAGCCACACCTTTACTGTGGCTAAGGGTAGTCTAGGCACTGCCCTGCCAGAGGAACAAGTTAACAAGCTAATAAAATGGATGTCAGGTTACTTGGCCCCTGAAGGTCAAACGTGCCTGGAAGATTCCCTGCAGGGTTGCAAACACAGCCTGAGTTAACCCCTGGCCAAGCAGCAAATAGACTGAATTGGTAGAATGCTACAAGGCCCAGAGAACTGAACCCCAAGGCAGGGTAGCCTAGTAGCCAGAGTGTGGCAGTCATGCTGCCAAGGCTCCTGAGCAGAAGCAAGGCTTTTTAAATGGCAAAGAAAACAGCCACACTCAGGTGAGCAAAACTAAAATCACTTCCAGTAAATCCTGACAATCTCAGCCCATAGATTCGAGCAGGGCTGGGTACAAAGAGGATTGGAAAGCCTGGGTTTATTCACCAGTTCTCACAAGTATTAGAGTCTCCTGGTTTTCCTCTTATAGCATCCTTAAGGCAATTTCCTCAAAAGGAAACTGTTCTTATTATCTGGTGTGGATTATGTGCAAGGCATGGAGCAGACACTGTGGGGAAACAAAATGTATTAGTCATGGGTTCTCACCCAGGTGCTTGCTTACCATCTAGTTGAGGAGATAAACATATCTATAATACAGACAAATCACAGGCCAGTACCTACAAGTGTAACTTGAGTAATACAGATTAGAAAGGCCACGGGAAAGATGGCTTCTGGCTGGGGTGATCACCTTCTTTATGCCAGGAGTTAGCCTTGGCTCTGCACACACAGGCTCCCATCTGAATCAGTGGGTTAGACTGAGGTGGCATCTGTGGGAAAGGGCTGCTCTGGGTGGGGAGAGTAGCACAGGCAAGGGCCAGAGAGTAGGGACAGGACCCGGTCTCTGTCTTCAGCTGAGTAAGTCAGCTGATGTAAAAAGAATGAGGGCATCTACCAACTGGGGTTTGCAACTCTGGTTACAAAGCTACTTCAGAGGCTGCTTCAGGCATCACTGGGTAACTAGGGGAAACTTTTGTGAAAGGTGTCAGAACTTGATGTCAACACAGGAAGGGCATGACATTGGGCCACTTCAGGAAGCAGCCACACCTTTACTGTGGCTAAGGGTAGTCTAGGCACTGCCCTGCCAGAGGAACAAGTTAACAAGCTAATAAAATGGATGTCAGGTTACTTGGCCCCTGAAGGTCAAACGTGCCTGGAAGATTCCCTGCAGGGTTGCAAACACAGCCTGAGTTAACCCCTGGCCAAGCAGCAAATAGACTGAATTGGTAGAATGCTACAAGGCCCAGAGAACTGAACCCCAAGGCAGGGTAGCCTAGTAGCCAGAGTGTGGCAGTCATGCTGCCAAGGCTCCTGAGCAGAAGCAAGGCTTTTTAAATGGCAAAGAAAACAGCCACACTCAGGTGAGCAAAACTAAAATCACTTCCAGTAAATCCTGACAATCTCAGCCCATAGATTCGAGCAGGGCTGGGTACAAAGAGGATTGGAAAGCCTGGGTTTATTCACCAGTTCTCACAAGTATTAGAGTCTCCTGGTTTTCCTCTTATAGCATCCTTAAGGCAATTTCCTCAAAAGGAAACTGTTCTTATTATCTGGTGTGGATTATGTGCAAGGCATGGAGCAGACACTGTGGGGAAACAAAATGTATTAGTCATGGGTTCTCACCCAGGTGCTTGCTTACCATCTAGTTGAGGAGATAAACATATCTATAATACAGACAAATCACAGGCCAGTACCTACAAGTGTAACTTGAGTAATACAGATTAGAAAGGCCACGGGAAAGATGGCTTCTGGCTGGGGTGATCACCTTCTTTATGCCAGGAGTTAGCCTTGGCTCTGCACACACAGGCTCCCATCTGAATCAGTGGGTTAGACTGAGGTGGCATCTGTGGGAAAGGGCTGCTCTGGGTGGGGAGAGTAGCACAGGCAAGGGCCAGAGAGTAGGGACAGGACCCGGTCTCTGTCTTCAGCTGAGTAAGTCAGCTGATGTAAAAAGAATGAGGGCATCTACCAACTGGGGTTTGCAACTCTGGTTACAAAGCTACTTCAGAGGCTGCTTCCCATTTCTGCCAGAGGGGACTTGTTAGGGTTAATTACTAGGTAATATAATGGGGGGTAGAAAAGGCACGTATTTAGAAGGGACTTACTAAAATACCCTGCCTCTCTGGATCTAGAGATGGGATTAAAAACAAGTATTGTAGCATGGGTGGCAGGGTGGCAGAGCAGGGAGAAGAGTCTAGGGATCCAGCAGATGGGTGCCTCCAAGGCCCTGTTGTTACTGCCCTCTGTGACCACAGAAACAGTATTTCTCTCTGTGGCTATTCCTTACCTGACCAGAAACTCGTTCAGAGCCCACGGAACCTTCCAAGTGCTATGTACTCCATCACTGATCTAAACTACCAGTCATAATTATATTGCAGTCTCTCTTTAAATTTGCCTATTTTCTCAACTAACTTGTTACCAGAACACATTACCTTATTTAACATCTCATTTGTATCTGGCACAAGGGAAAAAAGAAAAACCTCTTAACATGAGAGTACTTGCAAATGTTCGCTGATCATTTTAAACAAACCGCCACACTGAGGAGCAGCCTGAGTGCTGCCATGTTCTTCACAGATTTATACATGAAACAGGAAGTGAAAAGTGAGCAGTAAGCACAGCACAACAAACCGAAGAGCAAGATGCCATCAGAGAGGGACATTTTTCCATCTCAGGGCAGACCTCAAATGAAGATAAAATTCATAGATGCTTAGAACACAGAATGTCTTGGAGATCATGAGGTTTCCACAGAAGGCGAGGTGGGAATTAAGCCAGCATGAGGCCTCGAGAATGCTAACAAGCACCGCCCTTCTTCCACACCTGCCCCTTGCCTAAGCAAAAGTGCCCAGGCCACCTCAGGGTGTCCCTAACCCCCTCTTAGCAAGTCCAAAGGCATGGTTTGATTGACTTTTATTTTGCCTTCTCTAGGGTTCTCAGAATGAAGTAAAGTCCCACAAGAAAAAATTTTAAATACTGATGACAGAATTCCCCCAAATTTACATGTGCGTGTAGTCCTAGGAAGAAAAAGCAAAAGGCTGAAAGTAGAAAAGGTGAGACTCATCTAAAATCCCTGCTCTACAAACCAGACCGTCAGCTTTACCATACAAGACCAGGTGACCAGTCCTGGGGGAAGGTGTGGGCAGGCCCTTGCCTTTACCAGCTTATACCATGAACAGTAAACATGAAGCCAGCAAGAACCCTGGGCTTTATGGCCTGGACTATGGAGTGGCCCTGGGCTTTCAGTTTCTGTTTTCCAAATGGTGCCCAGTCGCTGAGTCAGCCATCTTCACGTGCATGTCCCTGAGCAGTTAACACTTCGGAGATCAACGTGTCCACAGATCAGTTGCTGCCTTTGGGGATCCAGGAAGGACCTGAATTTCTTTCCTGCTGGCTTTTACAATTAGAAGGCACTAATTCTCATTCTGCTTTTTAAAGTAGAAACAGATCTCTTCAGTGGTATGGACACAGCCTCAACAGAGGAGGGCCTCTGGCTGAGGGAACAGAGAGCGTTAGGTCTCCTGGGTACCGGTGGGAGTTAAGGCACCGCAGCAACTGAGGCTTCTCTTTCCCTCTGGGAGTCACGCAAAAGGACACGGGGCACCCTTGCCAGATGGTGTTCCAGACTCACGGCTGCACACAGCAATATCAATGATGATAACAGCAGTAGCTGAGTACTTATGCAACACCAGGCCCCCTCACACAACCTTCTCGTGTGTTACTTCCCCTATTTTATACAAGAGGAAACTAAGGCAAAGAACACGAACCTGCTGAGGTTACATAACCAGTAAATAACAGAGTCAAGATTTGAACCCAGGCCTCTGGGACACACTTATTTTGGGATCAGAGAGGAGGCTGTGGAACTAATGAAGAAGATCAATGGAATTTGGAGAGTCTGAGGAGGAAGAAAAGGCCTACGCAAGGATCGCCTGATTTATCTATAGAGGATGTTAATGAAGAGCCTGGTGAGGGTGGTTTCCTTGAAGGAGTGAGTTTAGGTGAGTTATCTTCACAAAGGTCAATGGGTGCAAGAGTGAGCTGAGGCGGAAACAAAGATGAAGACTGGTTTATAGAATGAGAATGAAAAAGAAAGAAATGGAGACTCCTAGCAGAGAAGCACATACAGGAACAGTCAGAAGATGCAAGCTAGCCTGAGAACCAAGTGACCCTGGGCCATGGGCGAGAGGAGATGCAGGCTCCCCACACTGCTCCGGCTTTATCGCCTAAGAGGAGAGACCTGGTGTGGGCAGGCCCTTGCCTTTACCAGCTTATACCATGAACAGTAAACATGAAGCCAGCAAGAACCCTGGGCTTTATGGCCTGGACTATGGAGTGGCCCTGGGCTTTCAGTTTCTGTTTTCCAAATGGTGCCCAGTCGCTGAGTCAGCCATCTTCACGTGCATGTCCCTGAGCAGTTAACACTTCGGAGATCAACGTGTCCACAGATCAGTTGCTGCCTTTGGGGATCCAGGAAGGACCTGAATTTCTTTCCTGCTGGCTTTTACAATTAGAAGGCACTAATTCTCATTCTGCTTTTTAAAGTAGAAACAGATCTCTTCAGTGGTATGGACACAGCCTCAACAGAGGAGGGCCTCTGGCTGAGGGAACAGAGAGCGTTAGGTCTCCTGGGTACCGGTGGGAGTTAAGGCACCGCAGCAACTGAGGCTTCTCTTTCCCTCTGGGAGTCACGCAAAAGGACACGGGGCACCCTTGCCAGATGGTGTTCCAGACTCACGGCTGCACACAGCAATATCAATGATGATAACAGCAGTAGCTGAGTACTTATGCAACACCAGGCCCCCTCACACAACCTTCTCGTGTGTTACTTCCCCTATTTTATACAAGAGGAAACTAAGGCAAAGAACACGAACCTGCTGAGGTTACATAACCAGTAAATAACAGAGTCAAGATTTGAACCCAGGCCTCTGGGACACACTTATTTTGGGATCAGAGAGGAGGCTGTGGAACTAATGAAGAAGATCAATGGAATTTGGAGAGTCTGAGGAGGAAGAAAAGGCCTACGCAAGGATCGCCTGATTTATCTATAGAGGATGTTAATGAAGAGCCTGGTGAGGGTGGTTTCCTTGAAGGAGTGAGTTTAGGTGAGTTATCTTCACAAAGGTCAATGGGTGCAAGAGTGAGCTGAGGCGGAAACAAAGATGAAGACTGGTTTATAGAATGAGAATGAAAAAGAAAGAAATGGAGACTCCTAGCAGAGAAGCACATACAGGAACAGTCAGAAGATGCAAGCTAGCCTGAGAACCAAGTGACCCTGGGCCATGGGCGAGAGGAGATGCAGGCTCCCCACACTGCTCCGGCTTTATCGCCTAAGAGGAGAGACCTGAAATGGACAGTGGAGAAGACTTAATGTGGCCGAGAGGCCCAGCAATTCCTGCCTCTTCCTGCAGTTGCTTGCCTGTTTGCATCCCTGCCAAGAGCAGCAAGGAGATGGAGAAAAAGGCCACCCCAGGCTCCAGGGGCACCCCCTTGAACGGAACTCTGCTTGGGAACAGAGTGTACTCGCCTCACGTGCTGTGGCAAGAATCAACTACGTAGGTGTTAACACTGTCACCAGAGGCCTCAAGCTAAGAGTTTGATTCTAGTCGGTACCTTTTAAAGGTCCCAAATGATTCCTGAAGTAGTCAACACTGAGGTTCAGGATGACATCTATGGTTATCAAATCCCATTTAAGGTAGTGGTTATCAAAACTGTTCATAAGGGCAAGAGTTCCATACATTTCTGGAGTTGTACATCTTTGTGTTTATGTAACAATACAAGTTGTTTTAGAAAGCAGGCAGGGACAGGTGAGAAAGAGGAGAGCAGTCCTGGATTGTTAACATTAGGAACATCATCACTGTCCCTGGGGTCCTACTGCTGACTTGATAAACAGTCATCTGCTGTACTTATCATTTTTTCTCTTGTCAAAATCAGATCCTACTGGACTGATGCGATGGCTGCCCTGTTCCCCTAAGAATCAAAATCCTATATCCTGGGAAATGAAAATTCACTGTCTGATTCACTGACATGTTTTATTTTGCACTAGTTATTTTAAAGAATATAAAACTATTATTTTCTGAAACTGCACCAACACAGTAAAGAAGAGGAGGGCTGAGGCAAAGCTGCTGAACATTTTCAACTGAATAATCCATTTTCTGAAAACAAAAACAGTAACTTTGTTGCTATTCAGTCTCTAAGTTGTGTTTGACTCTTTGTGACCCCAGGGAGTGGAGACCCCAAGGACTGCAGTAAGCCAGGCTTCCCTGTCCTTCACCATCTCCTGGAGTTTGTTCAAATTCATGTCCACTGAGTCCGTAAACTAGTTCATTACAAAATGGAACCATCATCAGTGCCAGCGGCTGGAAGGCTGAGGGGTCAGAGCCAGCATGGCTGAGAGGTCGCCTGTGACAGTTCCTCCCAGCCCAGGGGACCACAGCCTTGATTACTACAGGAGGCGAAGGATTAATGTCCCCAAAAGGGCCTGGTTAAAGCTGGGAGTCAGACATTTAAGGTCAACACAAGTCACGTTTCAAACACTGTATTGTTCTATCTTGTGCCCCTGTTAGTTTGAAATGAAGGTGTAACACTGTCCCATCAAACTTTGATCACGAGAGACCAAAGAGGTCTTCCTCGAAAAAGGAAACACAATTCGTAAATAAACATGTGGAAAAGGACTTTCACAGACAATAAACAAAACACAAAATTAATTACTATCTTTTGCTTAATAAATTAGTCGCCCTCTTCAAAAAAAAAAATCCAGTGATAGTAAAATTGGTACTCTCAAAACAATACTAAAAGACTAACCTTCAGAATTTACTTGAGAAAAAAAAAATTAAAAAATTACTTGAAAAAGAAAGAAAGGAAAGAAAGATGACATGAAAACTAACCTCTTGAAAAACATTTTGGCAACACACAGCAAAAAATCAGGTGTTCTTATCCTCAGACCCAATGACCCAACTTCTGGAAATCTATTTTATGGAAACAGGCACATGCACCAAGATGTTCATCACTACATTATTTATGAAGTTAAAAAACGAGGCAATCTAAATGGCTAAAAGAAACATGCTTAATGGCTAAATATGAACACTCTATCACTTGGGAAAAGGACATGTTACGTGGACACATCAAGCCATAGCCTTTACCCATGTGAAGCATGCATACGAAAAACCCAGAGAGGAATACATGGATTCATAATACCATTATTCTCCTGCTTCTTAGACCCAATCAGTAAAGACATACATTTAAAAATAGCTTTTGGGTGAGAGGAAAAAAGAAGCCTGGCTTTGTCTGACCTCTACTTTAAGATGGCACTCAATTTCAATCATATTAAAATGGTGTGTGGGATGGGAACAGTGAACCTCTGAACTGCACCATCTGGCACTGAAGCCACCAGCCACACGTGGCTAGTGAGTACTGCAATGTGTCTAGTCTGAACTGAGATGTGCATAAAAAAAAAGTGCAAGAAAGTCCACTGAGTCCGTAAACTAGTTCATTACAAAATGGAACCATCATCAGTGCCAGCGGCTGGAAGGCTGAGGGGTCAGAGCCAGCATGGCTGAGAGGTCGCCTGTGACAGTTCCTCCCAGCCCAGGGACCACAGCCTTGATTACTACAGGAGGCGAAGGATTAATGTCCCCAAAAGGGCCTGGTTAAAGCTGGGAGTCAGACATTTAAGGTCAACACAAGTCACGTTTCAAACACTGTATTGTTCTATCTTGTGCCCCTGTTAGTTTGAAATGAAGGTGTAACACTGTCCCATCAAACTTTGATCACGAGAGACCAAAGAGGTCTTCCTCGAAAAGGAAACACAATTCGTAAATAAACATGTGGAAAAGGACTTTCACAGACAATAAACAAAACACAAAATTAATTACTATCTTTTGCTTAATAAATTAGTCGCCCTCTTCAAAAAAAAAAATCCAGTGATAGTAAAATTGGTACTCTCAAAACAATACTAAAAGACTAACCTTCAGAATTTACTTGAGAAAAAAAAAATTAAAAAATTACTTGAAAAAGAAAGAAAGGAAAGAAAGATGACATGAAAACTAACCTCTTGAAAAACATTTTGGCAACACACAGCAAAAAATCAGGTGTTCTTATCCTCAGACCCAATGACCCAACTTCTGGAAATCTATTTTATGGAAACAGGCACATGCACCAAGATGTTCATCACTACATTATTTATGAAGTTAAAAAACGAGGCAATCTAAATGGCTAAAAGAAACATGCTTAATGGCTAAATATGAACACTCTATCACTTGGGAAAAGGACATGTTACGTGGACACATCAAGCCATAGCCTTTACCCATGTGAAGCATGCATACGAAAAACCCAGAGAGGAATACATGGATTCATAATACCATTATTCTCCTGCTTCTTAGACCCAATCAGTAAAGACATACATTTAAAAATAGCTTTTGGGTGAGAGGAAAAAAGAAGCCTGGCTTTGTCTGACCTCTACTTTAAGATGGCACTCAATTTCAATCATATTAAAATGGTGTGTGGGATGGGAACAGTGAACCTCTGAACTGCACCATCTGGCACTGAAGCCACCAGCCACACGTGGCTAGTGAGTACTGCAATGTGTCTAGTCTGAACTGAGATGTGCTATAAGTATAAAACACACTGGATTAGAAAAGAGTGCAAGAAAATGATATAAAATCCCACTAGTAATTTTTAGTATATTGATTATATATCAAACTCATAGCTACTTTTGTGTTGGGTTAGTTGCTCAGTCATGTTCGACTTTGCGACCCCATGGACTGTAGCCCGCCAGGCTCCTCTGTCCATGGAATTCTCTAGGCAAGAATACTGGAGTAGGTAGCCATTCCCTTCTCCAGAAGATCTTCCTGACCCAGGAACTGAACCCGTTCTCCTACACTGCGGGCAGATTCTTTACTGACTGAGCCTATGGGGAAGCTTAAATAAAACATATTAAAAACAAACAAACAAACAAACAAACAAAATATTAAAATTAATTTCACCTGCTATTTTACTTTCTTTACTATGTCAACTAGAAAATTTAGTTGTATTTAAAGTAAATTAATTTCAATGTGAGCATTTATGGCTCATACTAAACTTCCATTGGACACCATCTGTCTTAGAATAAAACAAAGCTTGTAGTTGCATTTGAGGAATGGAAGGACTGTTTCTCTTCTTCCCATTTTCCAAAGTGTTTGTAATTTTGTTACAGGGGAAAAAAAGAAAATGCTAGAGGGAAGGCCTAGTAACCAATTCCTATCCTTTCATGTCGTGAGTTTCCTGGCTCTGTGGTCTTCTCCATTGTGTGAGCCCTCCAGCACCGTGTATCACAGAGATTTTCAGAAGGATGGACAAAGTTCCTGCCCTCAGGGAGTACATGCTTCAGTTAGGTAATAGAGGACAGGCCCCATACAGTTCCACTGGGGCATCAAGGAGACTGATACCCCAGAGTTCAGAGGGTGCCGAGGCATTTGATATGGGCCATGACTATAGGCAGCTGGAGACTGACTGGCAGGGGAGGGTCAAGTGCGGAGAAACATACAGAAGCACAGGAGCAGGAAACATGGCAATCTTGAGAGCCCATGTTTAAGTGGGTCTCCTTATTATGAAACTGCAGTATCATTTGGGTGGTAAGGCTGAAGCTGGGACCTTGGTGGAAGGAAAGAATTCAGATAAATCTGAGGCTGACATTCCTGGGCAAACAGAGGAGGGTAGGCACAGCTCTACAACAAGGGAAGCAGCAGAAAAAGCAGGAGGAGAAGTTGGGTACCTTATTTAGAGAACACAGAATACCAGTCCCTACCTTGACAGGCACTGAAAAGCCCATGGAGGCTTTGGCAGTGAGATAATACAGTTAACAATGAATCCATCTTAAGGTTACAATCTCTTTTGAACGTAACACAGCTCTATCCAAAAAGGAGAAATCCAGAGCACCACTGCCTGAGAGAGCAATGAAGTATGATATATAGGCATTTAGGAAGAGACTTAGAAGAAATGACTATAACCACTGGTCAGCTATACTTGGCAATACTGAAACAGAACTTTTGTCACTAAAGTCAACCATGCTAAGCAGACACTGTGATTGAACGCAATCTCTCTGGTGCAGGGGCTGGGCTAACTAATTGGGGCTGGGGCAGAATAACAGCCCCATGAAAGGCTTGCCACCAGGTTTATCCCACCCCGGTAACATGGTGAGCTCAGAGTCAGCAAGCCATTGGGCAACACTCCTAGTACCCAACTGAGAACCCTGAAAACAAAGAGCAATTCTGTTCAAGAACAGTAGAGTCTTCCTTTGAAAAATGGGGACTTGCTGTTGTTTTTGCCCTTGCTCCTTTACTCTGTTGGCTGGCTCATGGTTCTAATTCCATTCCATCTTTTCTGAGGCTCCATGTCCAGCTGAAAAACGATGGGAAATAAGACTCAAGCAACAGGAGCTCAAGAGGCCACTTGCAAATAATGAAATCTATGGCAAAGCCCAACTGAACTGCCAACTACAATCATCTATTTCTCCGAGCAGCATTAAGGACCCAGACAAATTTTTAAACTTCAGTGACCCTTAACTCTGCACTTCAGTTCTGCTACATATGTTTCTTCAAGGGAGAACAATTTTGTAGTAGCCTTAGTATGACACACTGCCAAGATTACTGGCCCTATCCAAGGGAAGCTCCCAATATTAAGATGAAGTGAAGTGAAAGTCGCTCAATAGTGTCCACCTCTGCAATCCATGGACAAGCCACGGAATTCTCCAGGCAAGAATACTAGAGTGGGTAGCCCTTCCCGTCTCAGAGGATCTTCCCAACCTAGGGATCAAACCCACGTCTCCTGCATTGCAGGCAGATTCTTCGCCATCTGAGTCACCAGGGAAGCCCAAGAATACTGGAGTGGGTAGCCTATCCCGGAACTTACTGACCCAGGAATTGAACTAGGGTCTCCTGCACTGCAGGCAGGTTCTTTGTCAGCTAAGCTACAAGGGAAGCCCCAGTGTTAAGAAATAAGGATCTAAACAAATTTCCTTAAAATATTCTAAAATTGTTTACCCCTAGGATTTTGCAGAAAGACTGAACTTGGCAATTGGCAGTCCTGAGTTCTAGTTCCTTTTCCAGCTACGAACTCAGATCATGATTGTGAGCCTGTTCCCTTATCTCTCATAAGGTAACAATGGCAGGAGCTAGCAGTGGTAGTTGTTCAGTTACGATAGTGTAATACTCACCCCAGAGGACTACTGTGCAGATTTCATTTTATATTGCAATACAGATGTTAGTTAATACTGACTTTTTTTACTTAAGCAAAAGTAAATATAAAATATAAATGTAATATATAAATACAAAAGTAAGTATAAAATGTTTTACTATAGTCTATATTAAAATATAGGAAACAAAGAATAGAGTTTGGGTCTCACATTGAAAGCTGTTTTTTGGAGGAGGGGGGTTGTATTTTTTTTGTATAAGTATCCTCCATTCTTAGTTAGGATCCAATTCAATCAGTATTACTTTCCCTTTAAACGAAAAAAGGCTTAAAACATGTACGCCAATAATCCAAATACTAAGTGAGAAGTCACCTGGAACATACAGATGCACAAATCAAAGTAGTCCAGGGGCATTCCCTTCAAGAAACTGATCTAAGCACCCCTAGAACTCACAGGGAAAAATGATCCTTTCAGGATTACTTACATTAACAGCAGAATCTTATCTGCTGCAATCCAAATCAAGAATTAGTCAATTTCCTTTGGTTGATTACCTCTTAAAAAAAATTGCAACATTTACTGAGAACTCAGAAGTCTGAGGGAGCACAGTATTCTGTGAGACTCAGTGTAGCACCTGTGAACAGTGTCAGCAGACAAGCAAAACAGTAACGATTGTGGAACTTAATGGGAAGGGACTGGGGTTCAACCAGAGGTAACAGCCACTTCCTTTATTCACGCTCAACATGAACATTTGGACTGGAACACACAGAAGCATCCTGAAATTGGGAAGGCACCTGGTAAACTTCCACTGGGGCTCTCTTCACCTGCTCAAAGAAATCTGGCGCCCTGACCATGCCTCTATCCTCTAATCCCGCTACTTCTCTGACTTCATCTCCTGCCAATGTCCCTTCAACTCACCCACTCCAGCCTCTGTCTCCCTGAGAGACCCAGGAATGCTCCCAGGTTCCCACCCTGGGCTATTCCACTTGTCTTCCCTGGCCTGGAATGCCCATCACCAGACAGACGCATGGTTCTTTCCTTCACTTAGGAAATCTTTGTTGCTTTGCCAGTGTCCGCCTCAATGAAAACTGCAACCCCATCTTCCCTGTTTAATTTTCTCAATAGCACTTATGTGACATAATATATACATATATATAACTATAAATTTATTTTCAATCTTTTCCTCACTAGACTAAGAGCTGCTTTTGTCACTGTGTTCACTGCTGTATTCCCAATATCTAAGATTTATTTATTTATATTTATTTTGGGTGGGGGACGGGTTGGGGAGGGAGTGGAGCAGGCGGGTCACTTCTATTGGTCTTTCATTTATCTATTTTCATCCGTCTTTGTTCTTTGGCTCCTGCGGGCCTCCCATCGCGGTGGCGTCTGTCGTCGCAGAGCACCGGCTCTGGGCGCTTGCGCTCCAGAGCTCCGGCTCAGTAATTGGACACATGGGTCCAGCTGCTCCGCGGCACGTGGGATCTTCCCAGGCCAGGGCTCAAACCGGCGCCCCTTGCACTGCAAGGCGGTGTCCTTACCCACTGGACCACCAGGGGAAGCCCTATTCCCAATATCTAGAACAATGCCTGGCATCCAAAAGATCCCCAGTAAGTATCTGCTGAACGCAGTCAGTGAATAAATGTGCTACAATGAATGACGACTATTTGGTTTGTAAAGTTACCAAAATCAAACCATCAACTTCCTTGAAGAAAGGAGACAACAGAATTTATGGCAAATGTGATTTTTAAGAACCTAAGGAAGAATGTTATGGTAATGTAAAAAAGACTAGATAAGGAAAAAGGTATAGATGAGCTCTTAAAACTGACCTCTCTCAAAGTGCTGTCAAACTTAAGAATGCCTAAGAATCACCTGACTGCTAGTTATAAATACAGATCTCTAGGCCTGCTTCCAGAAAGACAGATTAGTAGTGACTCTGGGGGGCGGGGGGGCGGTGGTAGTCCACAGGCCGTTTATCCCGATACGCTGTCCTGGGGCCACTCCAGGTTAGATGTGCGACTTAGAAAAGAAGTGGCTCTTGTCCATTTACTTCACTAAAGCCATTTTAATTGACACCATGGCATGTGAATAAGCACCTACTATCAATAGTTCAGACAAGCATAAAAAATAATCCTTTGCACATGTGTACCCTGACTAAAAGGGTGAGTCTCTCTCTCTTCATCATAAGGATTTCCTCTGGTGCTCAGACAATGTTGTGCCCAGGAATGTTGTTATTCCAGGTAAGCATCTTGGTCCAAGGCCATTAAGTCAAGTTCACAGTAAGCAGGCTTAATCCATGGCAAATTCTGGTTTTGCAATACTAGGTATTTACATGGCCTGTTTTACGTTTTACATAAAGGTCAGACCTGGTACATGCTTCAACCACACAGGCACACCTTAGATAAGGTATTAAGTACATGGTTTACCAGAGTGGCAGTATAAATAAAACGGAACCATCATGGCATCCAGTTTAACTGGCGCAAGTTTAAATCTGGATAACCAAACCAACCCAAGACTCCTACTACAGAGCTAAATCTGGAGAGCCACTCAAAGCTCATACGAGAGCAAGTTTTTCTTAAAATGGTCACTTCTTGAAGCACGGCATTACTGAACCAACAAAACAACCAAAGAAACAAACACAAAAACAGATTCTCTTCCAAATTTTCCACTTACACCACTGCAGAGCTGTGTTTCAAAGATGGAACTAACTCTGCAAACACGTATTTTCTCCAAATTCCAAGGAGTGACCCTAACCCATAAGCTTTTTGTCAAAGCTTAGGACTTTGCTTTTCTAATGTAGAAACAGCTGGTGCTTACCTCTCCAGGGAAAACAGTTTCTGGAAGGCCACCAGTAGGGTAAAGGGACTGGGGAACAAGAGTGGTTATTTTTCTCTTTCATTTCTTATGAACATGTCTCTTTACTTAAGTCCACATTTAAAATGCTCTTTATGTCTTTGAAATAATAACTGTTAGACTGGGAGATCACTGGTGTTCAGACTGATTTACATACATTCCTTGGAGGTTTCATTTAAAATAAGTACCCACTTTGAATCATATGAAAGGAATTCCCATGGAGTGCCAAACAATCACTGACCTCCGGAATCCTTAGTGTTATCCCAAACTACTGTATGGTTCTTGTTATAATTTCTTGAGTGAGTAATTTATTAGACATGATATTAATTTTAAAAGATAGCTCCTCCTGATGTCTTTACAAGCAGCTCCATTACATCTGACACTGTTTGTTAAGGACGAATGAGAGCAGGTAAGGTGTGTGACAACTTCCTGAAGAATCAAAGATTAAGGTAACCATGTCACCCAAACCATGTCACCTGACTCCATTTCTTTCTGGAAAGGTGAGTACCTGCTAAGCCCCACAGCAAGTTCCAAGCTAGGGTGGCTAATTAGCTTTCTCAATAAACTCACCTTCTCTCCTTGGAGTGATGGGACTGAGTCCCGCAAACTGTGAAAGCTGTCTTTGATGTGGTCCCTACGTTTTCGTTCCAGTGCATTATGATGCGCCCGTTTGTCAGCCTGGAAGAAGGGGAGAAAGAGCACATTAGCAGGGCCGTGCCTCCTGCTGGGTACAGGTGAGAGGCCACAGCTGGAAGCACGTGCTGCCATCGCAGTCCCAGGTGACTGGACTGGGAGGGATCTGTCGAGGTGGGCACTTAGGAGTCTCCAGAACTAGGCTCTGCTAAAGGGGGAGAAAGGGGTGAGCAAGGCTTGCGACAGGAACATCCAAAGTAGCTTGATGCATCCAGCTCATGCATAAGTAAAATAAAAGTTATTCATGGGGACAAAGTGTGACTCTCCTGCAACATCAGTTTTCTCCCACAACTTACTTATGTGACAGAACAGCTGCCAGTCCCAGGGCTGGGCGGTGACCAGGGAAAAGCTGCAGTGGGCCCCTTCATAAGAGGTGATCACCCCCATACCCCCACTGTAAGTGACTCCCCTTGGCGAGGACCCAGGGAAGGAGTCAGGTGCAGTGCTTCTCTCATGTGAAACCATCACCATGGGTCTGCTCTGGTCTCCAGCTCACTAAAAGGTACTAGTTTTAAGACCTTCCTGCCAAATCATATAAGAGAAATGAAAACCTCTAGAAAACCCAGATGCATGAATCTGAGATCACTATGACGAAGCTGATACAGATGCCAACTGCATTCTGAGTGCCTATTTTTTAAAGTGCATCCAAGGTGCTATTCTGCCAAGGTCTTCCCCTCACAGGCTGCCAGAAAGGTAGTTCTTAGACAGCAAACCTTCTGACACCCACATACCCAGAAAAGACCCCGATGTCTTTACAAGCAGCTCCATTACATCTGACACTGTTTGTTAAGGACGAATGAGAGCAGGTAAGGTGTGTGACAACTTCCTGAAGAATCAAAGATTAAGGTAACCATGTCACCCAAACCATGTCACCTGACTCCATTTCTTTCTGGAAAGGTGAGTACCTGCTAAGCCCCACAGCAAGTTCCAAGCTAGGGTGGCTAATTAGCTTTCTCAATAAACTCACCTTCTCTCCTTGGAGTGATGGGACTGAGTCCCGCAAACTGTGAAAGCTGTCTTTGATGTGGTCCCTACGTTTTCGTTCCAGTGCATTATGATGCGCCCGTTTGTCAGCCTGGAAGAAGGGGAGAAAGAGCACATTAGCAGGGCCGTGCCTCCTGCTGGGTACAGGTGAGAGGCCACAGCTGGAAGCACGTGCTGCCATCGCAGTCCCAGGTGACTGGACTGGGAGGGATCTGTCGAGGTGGGCACTTAGGAGTCTCCAGAACTAGGCTCTGCTAAAGGGGGAGAAAGGGGTGAGCAAGGCTTGCGACAGGAACATCCAAAGTAGCTTGATGCATCCAGCTCATGCATAAGTAAAATAAAAGTTATTCATGGGGACAAAGTGTGACTCTCCTGCAACATCAGTTTTCTCCCACAACTTACTTATGTGACAGAACAGCTGCCAGTCCCAGGGCTGGGCGGTGACCAGGGAAAAGCTGCAGTGGGCCCCTTCATAAGAGGTGATCACCCCCATACCCCCACTGTAAGTGACTCCCCTTGGCGAGGACCCAGGGAAGGAGTCAGGTGCAGTGCTTCTCTCATGTGAAACCATCACCATGGGTCTGCTCTGGTCTCCAGCTCACTAAAAGGTACTAGTTTTAAGACCTTCCTGCCAAATCATATAAGAGAAATGAAAACCTCTAGAAAACCCAGATGCATGAATCTGAGATCACTATGACGAAGCTGATACAGATGCCAACTGCATTCTGAGTGCCTATTTTTTAAAGTGCATCCAAGGTGCTATTCTGCCAAGGTCTTCCCCTCACAGGCTGCCAGAAAGGTAGTTCTTAGACAGCAAACCTTCTGACACCCACATACCCTGAATAAATTTCCTCAGGCATCTGTGGCAGGTCAGGCTTATTCGGCAGTATCTAAATACGCAGAGACAAAACTTCTTATCCTGTCCTGCTTAGAATCACAAAGAATCACAAAGACTGGCAACAAATCAGCAAGGGCAAAACACACTGGCTTCAGGTAGAAGACAGTGCTGATGAACGCTGCAAGGGAGCTTCGGTAGGTTCCCATTAAAGGGGCAGCCCCGCCAATGTAGCACAAATGCTTACTTAACCTAAAGCAAGAATATTACACCTGCACTCTGGGAATTATGGGAAATAACTGTACTCTGAGAATCTACCCCCAATACACGAGGTTGCACTAAGTTAACCCAAAGAGGAAGTCTGCGTATATAGGAAGTTCAGGTAGCTTTAATCTACCCAGACACAGCACCAGAATTTTACAAATGAAGCAACAGGACTAAATAACTTGGGTTAGCACAAGAATGCCTTAGACAAGTCTTTACACTAGACAAGATGTTCAGATAAAAGTCTATAAAGACAGGAGTTATGGGAATGAAAGGACTTGAAATTCTAGTATCTAATCCTAAAAGTCTGAGTCATTACAGAGGAAGAAGAGGCTGGGAGCAGCTGTGGTCATTTTAGTCACTTTCTGGTCTCTCAAGCACAACACCTCACCTACAGCTCTGTTGAACTGGACACATGGTTCCCATCACAGCCACGGTTCTCCACGGCATAGCACTTATTTTCAGGGCAGACGCCTGGAACACAGCTAAAGCTCTCCTAATCTTACATCTGGATTCTCTGTAAAAAAATGAGTGTCTGCTAACTACAGGAATATGTGGAATTTACAGGGAAACTGAGGAAATGACCAGATTACTTCTGGTTGGATGGAGGTATCATATAAGGTTGGATGGAGGTATCATATAGCGTTAGAGCAATAAAACTGCAGGTGCCTTCTATCAGCTATATGAACAGCCTGAAGGATTAAACATATTTAAGTACCTAGGCCTTTTCTAACTTACCATTCCCTCTAGTCATCTACTGATACATAGTTAAGTTGGGTTGGTTCTTATACCAAAGATTTAGAGGGCTGAGAGATGGCATTTGGCATCTATCTGTCTCCTCTGTGTTTGCTACACACTCCCTAGGATGGTTTATTTACATGCAAATTAATTGCCCAGCTTTGCTATCCAACAGCAGCCCAAGATACTCCTGTCCACTAAATCACCCTGAGTCCTGGCCCTCCTCCCAGCCTAAGAGCTGTGCACAGAAGCAGAGACACCAGTTACCCACAATTCTTCTTGTTGATACAAATAAAATCCTAATTGTCTGTTTTCTTTCTGGGAGAGCCCTGCAAATCTCAAACGGCCCGAATCAAGCTGGACTGGGTTTCACTCAGGCCTGCACTAGAAGGGTGGAGCTAAATATAATCTAACACCAAAACCATCCCCACAATGCACTACCCGCTTCCCATTCACTGGGCCCTGAAAGGACTCAAATGGACAAGTCTTTCGGTTAGAGGACTGTAAGTGAACTTGGCTGTGGACCATCAGCAGAAATCTTGGCTTCTCGTCTGGGGAGCCAGCCAACTTTGAGAAGTTGGCTCAACAAGGAAAGGCAGCAGTCCACTGCCTGGTAGAAAGCCTAGGCTGGGGACTGTTGTTCTCAAAGCAGGGGATGGAATTTCTGTGGTGATTCCAGGCCCAATTTAACTAGCAGAGAGTTGAATCTTAGACCAATCCTGCTGCCATGTCCACCCCCATGCCACTCCACTTAACCAGAGTCCATTTTAAAGCTCCTTGAGACAATGGCAATGATGTGTTTTTCTCAAGCCTCATTTGAAAGAGCAAGTTAAAAACATGCAGAACTAACATGTCTAATTCCAGGCAATTCTGATTAAACAGTACCTCTAGTGGCTTGAAAGACCATATGAAAAACCTTAACACGAGACTGAGAATTCTGTTTGGGAAACAGTTTCCAAATGTCCAGCAGGATGTATTCCCCTCCCACGCAATTCATCCAAATGGAGGGCCAGTTAACACGCTTATCACTGCTTTGTGAACTATCTCCGCTTGCTGGCAACCTTTTTTGAAAGGGTCAAGATTTCAGAACTGGTAATGAAAAACTAGGTGAAGATTCCCAGTATGAGGCAACTGAGATTCTTCCACAAACTGAAAATAGTTAAGGGCGAGGGAAAAAAAATAGGTAGGGAAGGGCCATAAAACTGTGTGTGTTGAACAAACAAAGCTCAACAAAGAGGAGTCAGTCTCCTCTTACCTATACTGAGAAAGATGTTTGATAATGAAAATGGGTGCAACCAGAAAAATTCTGAGACAATAAAAGCATTCCTGGGCTGTATAGCAGCACCTACTTTCCCTATACAACCGACAGGAGCAGTGGCTGGACACTGTCACTCTTTTAAGGAAGCTGGATTTGCAGTTTCCGCTAGACAAGCCCTCCTTCGGGGCATCCCAGGCTAACAGAAACACTAAAGGGCCATGTGATACTGAAGAGTGGCCCACAGATGCTCAATAGGAACTCCAACACCAAATCGATTCCAGCTTTGACATCCCTGCCAAGGTTTCTATTCAGCCTCTCAGTGTTATTCCTCCCAAACTTTCCATACTGGCAGCCAGAATACAAGTCTTTACCTACAATTTGTCCATCTGTGACATTAACAAGCACGTGTTACCTTAAGTGTTAAATGCTGAAGGCAAACATTATTTCATTAGCCAAGAAGTTGCTAAACTGGCAGCAGGTCATTCAAGTTAAGGAGGGCGGTTCAAAACTGAGGGAATATCTTTAAATTATTTCCTTCCAACATACTGCATAGAGAATATGTCTTCCTTTGAGGCATCACATCAGACAGCAGTATCATTTCCCATAGGCTCTATATAGGCAAATCACATGGGGAAATGAATGCTCCATCATTCAAGGATGCCCAAGGTTCTCCAGAGCAATGCCATCTCTTGCAGGTTACCCAACAACTGACCCTGTCTGTAAGGGGAATCTTCTCTCACTTCAATATAGAAAATGCCCACTATACATGGAATTAGAGTTGCACAGTATACACTTACTGCCTTTAAGAAATTTAAAAGTTGTATTTTAGAAGATTGTGTTGCTTACCATTACTTAATAAGGAATTCTTATTAAAACACTAATGTTGGAAACACACAGGCTCAACATTCTCATCAGAAAAGATCTATTTACTATTCTTCATGAGAAGCAGACAGGACAAATAAAATGAAATTCTAAGCAACTTAATTCACTTTAATCAACGTGAAAATTGCAACATGAAATTATGGGCAGCTTGGATGAGAAAAATCACTAAGGTCCTTAATAGGAGATATAAATGGCAACTTCCCAACACCTCTCCAGCTTGAAACGACTGCCTAGTATACACATTTTAAACATCCAACGCATATCTGTGTTTTCCAGACTATTCAAAAAAATCATCTGGTGCCTAAAAACACCTGGGAATCCTTTCATACAAATATGCCATCATTCTATAGCCATTTTCCTTGATCAACTACATTCTTATTACTGGCATCTTAAAAAAAGACTTTTAAATATAAGAACACCCTTCAACAGGTATTTTTAGGAACCAGACCTGGCATCCACATCACTGTCAACAACTCTAAGCAGACACAAGGTACATGTGTCATGGAGTACTTCTGACATATTACTAATTCAGGGCAAAAAGGTAGCAGTTTTCTGAATAAATTTCAGTCTCAAAGGTGACCAACCGAGTTCATCTCCTTCTGAATATACTGCAATTCCTAAAGAAACAAAGAGCTCTAAGAAGCTAAAAGTATTTCATACCAGAAAGGTCCAGACACAGAATTGTACAAACCCATTTCTAACACCACCCCTCACCACCCGGCCCAGATATGCTGTAACTGAAACATGTGCTTAAATTATTTCCTTCCAACATACTGATAAATTCCAAAGACAGCAGTATCATTTCCCATAGGCTCTATATAGGCAAATCACATGGGAAATGAATGCTACCATCATTCAAGGATGCCCAAGGTTCTCCAGAGCAATGCCATCTCTTGCAGGTTACCCAACAACTGACCCTGTCTGTAAGGGGAATCTTCTCTCACTTCAATATAGAAAATGCCCACTATACATGGAATTAGAGTTGCACAGTATACACTTACTGCCTTTAAGAAATTTAAAAGTTGTATTTTAGAAGATTGTGTTGCTTACCATTACTTAATAAGGAATTCTTATTAAAACACTAATGTTGGAAACACACAGGCTCAACATTCTCATCAGAAAAGATCTATTTACTATTCTTCATGAGAAGCAGACAGGACAAATAAAATGAAATTCTAAGCAACTTAATTCACTTTAATCAACGTGAAAATTGCAACATGAAATTATGGGCAGCTTGGATGAGAAAAATCACTAAGGTCCTTAATAGGAGATATAAATGGCAACTTCCCAACACCTCTCCAGCTTGAAACGACTGCCTAGTATACACATTTTAAACATCCAACGCATATCTGTGTTTTCCAGACTATTCAAAAAAATCATCTGGTGCCTAAAAACACCTGGGAATCCTTTCATACAAATATGCCATCATTCTATAGCCATTTTCCTTGATCAACTACATTCTTATTACTGGCATCTTAAAAAAAGACTTTTAAATATAAGAACACCCTTCAACAGGTATTTTTAGGAACCAGACCTGGCATCCACATCACTGTCAACAACTCTAAGCAGACACAAGGTACATGTGTCATGGAGTACTTCTGACATATTACTAATTCAGGGCAAAAAGGTAGCAGTTTTCTGAATAAATTTCAGTCTCAAAGGTGACCAACCGAGTTCATCTCCTTCTGAATATACTGCAATTCCTAAAGAAACAAAGAGCTCTAAGAAGCTAAAAGTATTTCATACCAGAAAGGTCCAGACACAGAATTGTACAAACCCATTTCTAACACCACCCCTCACCACCCGGCCCAGATATGCTGTAACTGAAACATGTGCAGCTGTCATGAAGAATAAGTTGAAAAACGCCTTGGTTTCTAATTAATGCACTAACTCTAACCCTGCTTCTTGTATATGTTTCATTCTTTCAAGAAAAAAAAAAATTCCCAAGCAGAAATAAAGTAAATATCACCCTGCATGAAATATACCTGCCCCAGAAAACTCACTGAAATGCAACTTTTTTCCTTCAAAAAGATTTAAAAAAATAAGACAACATCAGTGTGATTCTGAGATACAGTGAATTTAATAATAAAAGTGATTGTTTGAGCTTACTTCCTTTAACAAATCTTACTGGTCACCGGAGAAGCTGTTTTCCCTTTGCACTGAGGCAACAACAAAAAAGCACTCGTCAAATCAGTTTCACTTTCTGTTACGTCAGCCCTCTGTTCTTGCTAAGTATCCTACATTTCTTATGTATTAAGGTCGCAGCTAGTTTAGTGACATTATAACACATCAATGAATTTCTCTTTTTTAAATTAGGACCCACAGGACCTTATCAAAGTAACTTTTTAAAAGTTCTGTAGTCATAAATATTTGATTGTTCACAGTCCACATCCTTTTCTGAACTAAGGCAATGCTTAAGAATAGTTTTCCCCCAAATTAAATGTCAGGAAATAAAGAAACATATTCACACACAGGAAAAAGTCCTTTTTACCCTGTGCATTCACAATAGTTGCCTGATATGCTATAACATTTGTCTACTGTGTCTTCTTTCTATGCCAGTGTGATTATCTTACAACAGATAATATTTAAACATCTCAGCAAGTTTATGTGTCAAATTAAAAACAAAAGGTCAAACCTACTCCCTCTGCGAATCCTCCAAAAATCAACAGGAAAACCCTAGGTACCTTAATCAAACTTAAAATAGAATAATTTACATCAACTCCCACGTGGACGGATATTTTGAAAAGCAGAAGGCTCTCAAGAACTGTACGCCAAAATTTCATACCAGAAAGGTCCAGACACAGAATTGTACAAACCCATTTCTAACACCACCCCTCACCACCCGGCCCAGATATGCTGTAACTGAAACATGTGCAGCTGTCATGAAGAATAAGTTGAAAAACGCCTTGGTTTCTAATTAATGCACTAACTCTAACCCTGCTTCTTGTATATGTTTCATTCTTTCAAGAAAAAAAAAAATTCCCAAGCAGAAATAAAGTAAATATCACCCTGCATGAAATATACCTGCCCCAGAAAACTCACTGAAATGCAACTTTTTTCCTTCAAAAAGATTTAAAAAAATAAGACAACATCAGTGTGATTCTGAGATACAGTGAATTTAATAATAAAAGTGATTGTTTGAGCTTACTTCCTTTAACAAATCTTACTGGTCACCGGAGAAGCTGTTTTCCCTTTGCACTGAGGCAACAACAAAAAAGCACTCGTCAAATCAGTTTCACTTTCTGTTACGTCAGCCCTCTGTTCTTGCTAAGTATCCTACATTTCTTATGTATTAAGGTCGCAGCTAGTTTAGTGACATTATAACACATCAATGAATTTCTCTTTTTTAAATTAGGACCCACAGGACCTTATCAAAGTAACTTTTTAAAAGTTCTGTAGTCATAAATATTTGATTGTTCACAGTCCACATCCTTTTCTGAACTAAGGCAATGCTTAAGAATAGTTTTCCCCCAAATTAAATGTCAGGAAATAAAGAAACATATTCACACACAGGGAAAAAAAAGTCCTTTTTACCCTGTGCATTCACAATAGTTGCCTGATATGCTATAACATTTGTCTACTGTGTCTTCTTTCTATGCCAGTGTGATTATCTTACAACAGATAATATTTAAACATCTCAGCAAGTTTATGTGTCAAATTAAAAACAAAAGGTCAAACCTACTCCCTCTGCGAATCCTCCAAAAATCAACAGGAAAACCCTAGGTACCTTAATCAAACTTAAAATAGAATAATTTACATCAACTCCCACGTGGACGGATATTTTGAAAAGCAGAAGGCTCTCAAGAACTGTACGCCAAAATTTCATAAAAAAATTTTTTCTCTCAGTGGAAAGCCAATGTAATTCTAATTTAAATAATGATTCTTCAAAGGAAGCCTAAATAGTCCCTGTCCTCCAATCCTGATCAAGACCTAGGGCAGATTTTCTAACTGGAGACTTGAGAGATAAAATGTTTTCAATAGACGACCATGTTCCAAACATGAAAATTCCATGTTTACATTATTAAAGATAATAGTAACTGAATAAAAGGAACTTAATTTTCAAAGGTATGTATAGATATTAAGTATCTGACAATACTTCAAATACTCAAAGTATTGTCTTCAAATACTTCGAGGAAAAATAAAACAATTTCTTTTTTAGTGACTACCTGGAGCAGCTGCCTTGTTGCATTTTACGGAAATATCAGCTCTCAATAAGTAAACTTTTTCTCAACATCCAACTGCTTCAACAACTTCAGAACTGAGCAGGTACAAATAAGAGGGCTTGCTTTTACTGTGTGATAATTAAATTCTTAGACAAGCGGTCTCAAAGTGGCATCTTGCAAATTCTAACAAGCCCCCAAACAACTTGATTGTCTCACATTATTTTAAAAATCAGAAAAATAACAAAACGTTTGGAATTTTAATCTTTCTTCTAAAATAGGAAGATAAGACAACAATGAATCCTGATTCTCACACAACAACAATCCACTAGATTTCAGTGGCTGCCTTTTCAGAAGAGGCATGTGCTCTCTAGTAACCCAGTCCTCATCTCTGCTCTCTACTTCATTCCTAACTAAGGCAATGCTTAAGAATAGTTTTCCCCCAAATTAAATGTCAGGAAATAAAGAAACATATTCACACACAGGGAAAAAGTCCTTTTTACCCTGTGCATTCACAATAGTTGCCTGATATGCTATAACATTTGTCTACTGTGTCTTCTTTCTATGCCAGTGTGATTATCTTACAACAGATAATATTTAAACATCTCAGCAAGTTTATGTGTCAAATTAAAAACAAAAGGTCAAACCTACTCCCTCTGCGAATCCTCCAAAAATCAACAGGAAAACCCTAGGTACCTTAATCAAACTTAAAATAGAATAATTTACATCAACTCCCACGTGGACGGATATTTTGAAAAGCAGAAGGCTCTCAAGAACTGTACGCCAAAATTTCATAAAAAAATTTTTTCTCTCAGTGGAAAGCCAATGTAATTCTAATTTAAATAATGATTCTTCAAAGGAAGCCTAAATAGTCCCTGTCCTCCAATCCTGATCAAGACCTAGGGCAGATTTTCTAACTGGAGACTTGAGAGATAAAATGTTTTCAATAGCGACCATGTTCCAAACATGAAAATTCCATGTTTACATTATTAAAGATAATAGTAACTGAATAAAAGGAACTTAATTTTCAAAGGTATGTATAGATATTAAGTATCTGACAATACTTCAAATACTCAAAGTATTGTCTTCAAATACTTCGAGGAAAAATAAAACAATTTCTTTTTTAGTGACTACCTGGAGCAGCTGCCTTGTTGCATTTTACGGAAATATCAGCTCTCAATAAGTAAACTTTTTCTCAACATCCAACTGCTTCAACAACTTCAGAACTGAGCAGGTACAAATAAGAGGGCTTGCTTTTACTGTGTGATAATTAAATTCTTAGACAAGCGGTCTCAAAGTGGCATCTTGCAAATTCTAACAAGCCCCCAAACAACTTGATTGTCTCACATTATTTTAAAAATCAGAAAAATAACAAAACGTTTGGAATTTTAATCTTTCTTCTAAAATAGGAAGATAAGACAACAATGAATCCTGATTCTCACACAACAACAATCCACTAGATTTCAGTGGCTGCCTTTTCAGAAGAGGCATGTGCTCTCTAGTAACCCAGTCCTCATCTCTGCTCTCTACTTCATTCCTAACTATCTCATAGCCTGGATCTCCTTTGCTCAGTTGCTTCAGTCGTATCAGACTCTTTGCAACCCTATGGACTGTAGTCCTCCAGGCTCCTCTGTCCATAGGGATTCTCCAGGCAAGAGTACTGGAGTGGGTTGCCATTTCCTTCTACCGCCTGGATCCCAGAGAACCATCTAAATTTTGGGACTCCATTCTATTCACTCTCTACTGCTCCCATCTGTCAAATATTAGATGCCATGATGTACTCCTTTCTCTTTCTCTCTGATTCTGATTTATTTTGTGTCTATTCTTTATGCCCTCCTCGACACTATTCATGCAACACCCATAGTGCTGACTCAAGGACAGGAGATTACTGTCTATCTTAATTCACAGAACCATCTACTGAGAACATCTGTACCGACACTTAGAGAAATTCCTGACAGCACCATTATGGTCTCAGCCATCACCTCTCAGCAAACCTCTCCCTGCAATACCACTTTTCTCCAAGAATTCTTTAACTGCCTTTACACCGCTCCTGCAACTAAAATATAGACCACAGTAAGCTGCAGAATGTGACACGTTCACACTCAACCTTTGGCTCCTCTGCATTTCCAACCTCTGCATTAACTAACACCAGATTCCGTGAGATTCCATAGGTCCGCGGCAGTCACATGACTTTTGGTTACGGTGATCAGTGCATGTGGCTCCAACTTCAGGCAACTATTCGGATATGGTTTAGAACCTACTTGTTCCTAGGTAAATCTGACCACTTTTCCCTGAAGTAATACAACAACTGACTTCAGCACGATGCACTTCTCATTTCCCACTTACAGAGTGACAGCTACAGCCCCCATCTGAAAACTACAGAAGGATTCATCTCCTTGCATACAATTTTTCTAACTCACCGAAACTCACTGAAACTCGTCACCTGAGAATCCAGAATCATGAGACTCGTAAGCCCGCCCCCCGCCACCACCTAGAGCCCCTAAACAACAATGAACCTGATTCTCAAAAATCCACTAGCTTTTAAGAGGCATGTGCTCTAGTAACCCAGTCCTCATCTCTGCTCTCTACTTCATTCCTAACTATCTCATAGCCTGGATCTCCTTTGCTCAGTTGCTTCAGTCGTATCAGACTCTTTGCAACCCTATGGACTGTAGTCCTCCAGGCTCCTCTGTCCATAGGGATTCTCCAGGCAAGAGTACTGGAGTGGGTTGCCATTTCCTTCTACCGCCTGGATCCCAGAGAACCATCTAAATTTTGGGACTCCATTCTATTCACTCTCTACTGCTCCCATCTGTCAAATATTAGATGCCATGATGTACTCCTTTCTCTTTCTCTCTGATTCTGATTTATTTTGTGTCTATTCTTTATGCCCTCCTCGACACTATTCATGCAACACCCATAGTGCTGACTCAAGGACAGGAGATTACTGTCTATCTTAATTCACAGAACCATCTACTGAGAACATCTGTACCGACACTTAGAGAAATTCCTGACAGCACCATTATGGTCTCAGCCATCACCTCTCAGCAAACCTCTCCCTGCAATACCACTTTTCTCCAAGAATTCTTTAACTGCCTTTACACCGCTCCTGCAACTAAAATATAGACCACAGTAAGCTGCAGAATGTGACACGTTCACACTCAACCTTTGGCTCCTCTGCATTTCCAACCTCTGCATTAACTAACACCAGATTCCGTGAGATTCCATAGGTCCGCGGCAGTCACATGACTTTTGGTTACGGTGATCAGTGCATGTGGCTCCAACTTCAGGCAACTATTCGGATATGGTTTAGAACCTACTTGTTCCTAGGTAAATCTGACCACTTTTCCCTGAAGTAATACAACAACTGACTTCAGCACGATGCACTTCTCATTTCCCACTTACAGAGTGACAGCTACAGCCCCCATCTGAAAACTACAGAAGGATTCATCTCCTTGCATACAATTTTTCTAACTCACCGAAACTCACTGAAACTCGTCACCTGAGAATCCAGAATCATGAGACTCGTAAGCCCGCCCCCCGCCACCACCTAGAGCCCCTAAACAAGGGCCCCACCTCAGTGGCTAACAGGTGAGTTTACTACAATATTAAAAGCAATAGAACTATCTCTTTTTCTCTCTGACCCCAAAAAGGACTAGAATTGAACGGAAATGAAAATGAAATGGAGAGTAGGAGACGTACCGCAGATTGAAACCTCGGTTGCTCTTCCTGGAATAAGAGAGCAAAAAAAATAGAAAATATAGAAGTTATTTTTACACTTCACATTCAATAATAAGAAAGAAAACGCCGGCGTCAGAGGAAGCGGCGGGTGGGGAGTCAGCCCTATCCCCCTTCCCCATCCCACGCCCCTAGCGGGATCGGGTAGCGGGGCAGGGGGGTTCCGAGCGCCGCCCCTCCTTCCGGGATCCGACCCGGGACAGAAAGGGGTTCGGGGCACTGTCTCCTCTCCTCGCAGCCAGCTCGCGGCATCTGGGCACTCCCAATCCCTCTCCGCCCTCCTTCACCCCCCGGGACCCGCGGGTCACGGGGGCAGGGGGGCGCGGGCCGGGGCGGCAGGTCCGAAGAGCAGCCCCCTTCCCCAGGCCACGGACAATGGGATCCCCGGTCCCTGTCCCCCGATCCTGAACGGGACAGGAAGGGAGCGGGAGGCCGCGGCACCTTTTTCCACCGGGGGAGCCTGGGGTCCCAGAAGCCGCGCGCCTCCTTCCCCACCTCCCGTCCCCGAAGGCCGCTCCGGCCAAGCGCCCGCGGAAGAGCGAGCCAGGAGCGCGACGGAGGTGGTCCGGGCCGGGAGGGGTGGGGAAGGGAGGACGGCAGTCACATGACTTTTGGTTACGGTGATCAGTGCATGTGGCTCCAACTTCAGGCAACTATTCGGATATGGTTTAGAACCTACTTGTTCCTAGGTAAATCTGACCACTTTTCCCTGAAGTAATACAACAACTGACTTCAGCACGATGCACTTCTCATTTCCCACTTACAGAGTGACAGCTACAGCCCCCATCTGAAAACTACAGAAGGATTCATCTCCTTGCATACAATTTTTCTAACTCACCGAA
Source organism: Tragulus kanchil (assembly GCA_022376925.1). Classification (NCBI taxonomy): domain Eukaryota; kingdom Metazoa; phylum Chordata; class Mammalia; order Artiodactyla; family Tragulidae; genus Tragulus; species Tragulus kanchil. Next base: position 216,959,239 of record JAIOJX010000032.1, on the reverse strand, counting down.
ACTCACTGAAACTCGTCACCTGAGAATCCAGAATCATGAGACTCGTAAGCCCGCCCCCCGCCACCACCTAGAGCCCCTAAACAAGGGCCCCACCTCAGTGGCTAACAGGTGAGTTTACTACAATATTAAAAGCAATAGAACTATCTCTTTTTCTCTCTGACCCCAAAAAGGACTAGAATTGAACGGAAATGAAAATGAAATGGAGAGTAGGAGACGTACCGCAGATTGAAACCTCGGTTGCTCTTCCTGGAATAAGAGAGAAAAAAAAATAGAAAATATAGAAGTTATTTTTACACTTCACATTCAATAATAAGAAAGAAAACGCCGGCGTCAGAGGAAGCGGCGGGTGGGGAGTCAGCCCTATCCCCCTTCCCCATCCCACGCCCCTAGCGGGATCGGGTAGCGGGGCAGGGGGGTTCCGAGCGCCGCCCCTCCTTCCGGGATCCGACCCGGGACAGAAAGGGGTTCGGGGCACTGTCTCCTCTCCTCGCAGCCAGCTCGCGGCATCTGGGCACTCCCAATCCCTCTCCGCCCTCCTTCACCCCCCGGGACCCGCGGGTCACGGGGGCAGGGGGGCGCGGGCCGGGGCGGCAGGTCCGAAGAGCAGCCCCCTTCCCCAGGCCACGGACAATGGGATCCCCGGTCCCTGTCCCCCGATCCTGAACGGGACAGGAAGGGAGCGGGAGGCCGCGGCACCTTTTTCCACCGGGGGAGCCTGGGGTCCCAGAAGCCGCGCGCCTCCTTCCCCACCTCCCGTCCCCGAAGGCCGCTCCGGCCAAGCGCCCGCGGAAGAGCGAGCCAGGAGCGCGACGGAGGTGGTCCGGGCCGGGGAGGGGGTGGGGAAGGGGGAGGAGGCGGCGGCTGCCCGGCCCCCTGCCGCCGTCGCCCTGCTGAGAACCCCGGCCGCTGTCCCCGCCTGACAACCCGCAAGGGAAGGAAGAAGCCCCGGGACTCACGTCGCTCTCCACCTCGATGTCATCGTTATCGCTCATTTCCTACGGCCCAGGGAGCGGCCACTGCAGCGGCGGCGGGGAGGGGGCAGGGGTGGAGGGGAGGGGGAAGTCACCGACAACAGCAAGCCGAGTCCCCCCCCACACACACTCACTCACTCACTCACTCGCTCTCTCACTCACACACACACACAACACGGGCGAGAACCACCTCCTCACTGCAGCACCGGATCAACGGCGGCACGCACGCCCGATCGGCCCCCTGCCACGTGACCGGGCTCGTCACGCTGGGGTCGCCGAGACTTGTAGTTCCTGCCCCTGTGACTCCTGGCTCAGCGAGCTCCAGAAAAACTACAAGTCCTGTGAGGCACCGGAGCCCGTCTTCGCCAGCCCGGCTTGTTGACGGAGCCCAGGGCGCCTGCGTGACCCGTGGAGGGGGCGTGGCGAGCGGCGGCGCGGTGCTTACTGGGAGTCGTAGTCCGCAGACCGCGAGTTGTCAGGAGATTTTCCTCCCCGAGGCAGCAGAGGTGGCTGCTGGGAAGACAGGACACGTGGAGGGACCTGGGGCTCCGGGAGCCCGGCACAGGCGGAGCGCCGGGCGCCGGGCCCAGGGGACGGGGTGGAGGCGCTGGAGGAGTAGCCGGCTGCCTAAGTAACGCTGTCTCTGCTTGGTGCGACTGGTTTTACTCTGTCTTCCAGAGGTCCCAGTCGCTCTGCGTTGCGCCCTGGGGCGTGACCTTCGGGCTGGGGGATGCTATTGCAGCGATCTAGGGGGCGCGGCTCCGGATGCCCAGTGCAGACCCTTGGGATCTGACTGTGGCGAGGTGTCCATGGCAGGTGTTAAAACGGTGTTACAGGACGGGCGGGCAAAGTGAGCGGCCGCGCTCAGGGACGTCTCCCAGCCACGAGAGTCTTGTATTCATTCATCCGGGAGGGACCATCTTGCTACTCACTTGAGGGCCAACCTTTCAGACACCCGACCCTCAGCAATCGTTTACACGGAAATAAAAGCGCCTTCTAAATGTGTTGTAGTCCAAGAAATTTAAGGAGTGCCCCATAATTAATTGCGAAAATAATCAAAATGGGAGATTGGTGTAGCTCCCTATCCAGTTAAAATCTTACTTAGATACTGTAGCATGAGGTGTGACCATATCTATTTCACTAATATTTATTGAACATCCAACATATGCCAGCACGGACCGACATAAGGTATAAGACTGGAAGGGACCGTGTCTTCATGAAGCTCACAGTTGTGGAAGCAAAAGTGAGACTGCCTTGCTGCCATTTTGACAGTGTACATCGCAATAAATCCTTAATTTAAAAACCTTAAAATGTTGAAATTGTTGAAAACCATTTGAAAATAGATTTTGCAATAAATCAATCTGTCTTCACTGTATGTGAGGATTATTTTACTGCTGTGGAAAGAAGGATTAAGTAAAAATACTTTATGGTCTGATTTGTTAATGGAGATAAATGGAGAATTTAAATGAAATAACTTAAGAATAGGCACCGGGCCTTCGCCAGCCGGCTTGTTGACGAGCCCGGCCCTTACCTAGGGCGGGGAGCGGCGGCGGTGCTTACTGGGAGTCGTAGTCCGCAGACCGCGAGTTGTCAGGAGATTTTCCTCCCCGAGGCAGCAGAGGTGGCTGCTGGGAAGACAGGACACGTGGAGGGACCTGGGGCTCCGGGAGCCCGGCACAGGCGGAGCGCCGGGCGCCGGGCCCAGGGGACGGGGTGGAGGCGCTGGAGGAGTAGCCGGCTGCCTAAGTAACGCTGTCTCTGCTTGGTGCGACTGGTTTTACTCTGTCTTCCAGAGGTCCCAGTCGCTCTGCGTTGCGCCCTGGGGCGTGACCTTCGGGCTGGGGGATGCTATTGCAGCGATCTAGGGGGCGCGGCTCCGGATGCCCAGTGCAGACCCTTGGGATCTGACTGTGGCGAGGTGTCCATGGCAGGTGTTAAAACGGTGTTACAGGACGGGCGGGCAAAGTGAGCGGCCGCGCTCAGGGACGTCTCCCAGCCACGAGAGTCTTGTATTCATTCATCCGGGAGGGACCATCTTGCTACTCACTTGAGGGCCAACCTTTCAGACACCCGACCCTCAGCAATCGTTTACACGGAAATAAAAGCGCCTTCTAAATGTGTTGTAGTCCAAGAAATTTAAGGAGTGCCCCATAATTAATTGCGAAAATAATCAATATGGGAGATTGGTGTAGCTCCCTATCCAGTTAAAATCTTACTTAGATACTGTAGCATGAGGTGTGACCATATCTATTTCACTAATATTTATTGAACATCCAACATATGCCAGCACGGACCGACATAAGGTATAAGACTGGAAGGGACCGTGTCTTCATGAAGCTCACAGTTGTGGAAGCAAAAGTGAGACTGCCTTGCTGCCATTTTGACAGTGTACATCGCAATAAATCCTTAATTTAAAAACCTTAAAATGTTGAAATTGTTGAAAACCATTTGAAAATAGATTTTGCAATAAATCAATCTGTCTTCACTGTATGTGAGGATTATTTTACTGCTGTGGAAAGAAGGATTAAGTAAAAATACTTTATGGTCTGATTTGTTAATGGAGATAAATGAAAATTAAAATAGATGGTTACATTAGTCCTTTGGAAATAAAGACATATCTAGAGGACTTAAAGTGTATATCAAGCCCCACAGGAGGAACAAATACTAAGAATAACACACTTTGAAGCCCAAGACATAGTCACCAAACTACCCTTGTATGTCTCCTCTCGTGTCTAACATGAATGAAATTGTGAGTTTTCCCTATAAGTTAGTGATTCCATAGCTAAAGCCATTTTATTCCTGACTTTTGAATACAGAAATTTGGGTGTATGTCATTTGTGACATATGTGAGCATACTATCTATGCTTAAGAGATAAATGCAAGCATGGTGATCTTTACATTTTCCCTTTAAATACCTGTGTGTATCTTATTCAGTGGCCCAGTCCTACTGAAGTCTGCACATCACTGCATGTAAATTTAGCTTTCCTGAATACTTTTATCTCTGTCTTGCTTTCCCACTGAGAGAGAAAGACATAGACAGATCATTATAAGAACTGGTGAACTAGAGGGAGACAGGGAAGGTATTTTTGGAATGAATTAATTAGCTGGAACCTAGGGCCAGTTACAATTATTGAGTGGCAGTTTTGTGCGAAGCACTATAAAGCAATCTAGGCTACAAGTTAAAATCGCACTGGGGTTTCACAAATTCTGATGCCTGGCCCATACCCCAAACTAAGTCAGAACCTCTGTGGGTAATAACCAGGTAGCATTGTTTTACTGTTGTTGTTGTTGTTGTTTTAAAGTTCTACAGGTGATTCCCATGTGCAGCCAAGATGGAGGATCATCGCTGCTACAAAGGATGCCAAGATAAACAGGATGATTCACATATTATTGACTTAGCCAAATAAGGTATAAGACTGGAAGGGACCGTGTCTTCATGAAGCTCACAGTTGTGGAAGCAAAAGTGAGACTGCCTTGCTGCCATTTTGACAGTGTACATCGCAATAAATCCTTAATTTAAAAACCTTAAAATGTTGAAATTGTTGAAAACCATTTGAAAATAGATTTTGCAATAAATCAATCTGTCTTCACTGTATGTGAGGATTATTTTACTGCTGTGGAAAGAAGGATTAAGTAAAAATACTTTATGGTCTGATTTGTTAATGGAGATAAATGAAAATTAAAATAGATGGTTACATTAGTCCTTTGGAAATAAAGACATATCTAGAGGACTTAAAGTGTATATCAAGCCCCACAGGAGGAACAAATACTAAGAATAACACACTTTGAAGCCCAAGACATAGTCACCAAACTACCCTTGTATGTCTCCTCTCGTGTCTAACATGAATGAAATTGTGAGTTTTCCCTATAAGTTAGTGATTCCATAGCTAAAGCCATTTTATTCCTGACTTTTGAATACAGAAATTTGGGTGTATGTCATTTGTGACATATGTGAGCATACTATCTATGCTTAAGAGATAAATGCAAGCATGGTGATCTTTACATTTTCCCTTTAAATACCTGTGTGTATCTTATTCAGTGGCCCAGTCCTACTGAAGTCTGCACATCACTGCATGTAAATTTAGCTTTCCTGAATACTTTTATCTCTGTCTTGCTTTCCCACTGAGAGAGAAAGACATAGACAGATCATTATAAGAACTGGTGAACTAGAGGGAGACAGGGAAGGTATTTTTGGAATGAATTAATTAGCTGGAACCTAGGGCCAGTTACAATTATTGAGTGGCAGTTTTGTGCGAAGCACTATAAAGCAATCTAGGCTACAAGTTAAAATCGCACTGGGGTTTCACAAATTCTGATGCCTGGCCCATACCCCAAACTAAGTCAGAACCTCTGTGGGTAATAACCAGGTAGCATTGTTTTACTGTTGTTGTTGTTGTTGTTTTAAAGTTCTACAGGTGATTCCCATGTGCAGCCAAGATGGAGGATCATCGCTGCTACAAAGGATGCCAAGATAAACAGGATGTTCTTCCAACGAATCGTATACTTTACAAGAGTGAATTTTATGGTTTGTTAATAATTATATTTCAATAAAGCAGTTATATAGAAATAGCATAATCTTTGCTCTGGAATCTGAAAGCTGGAGTAAATTATGAACACAAATCATTTCCATGAAGACAGACCGAGTGTTAAATTATCTATGCAGAAAAATAAAAAAAAATTAGCTACACAGGCAAGAGTGATGTAAGAACTCAGAGAAGAAAGAAAAGAATAGGAAAGACTAGAGATCTCTTAAAATTAGAAAAATCAGAGATAAAATTAGAGATACCAAGGGAACATTTCATGCAAAGATGAGCACAATAAAGGACAGAAACGGTATGGACTTAAGAGAAGCAGAAGACATTAAGAAGAGCTGTCAAGAAAACAGAAAGAACTGTACCAGAAAGGTCATAATGAACTGGATAACCATGATGGTGTGATCAATCACCTAGAACCAGACATTCTGGAGTGTGAAGTCAAGTGGGCCTTAGGAAGCATCATTATAAACAAGTGGAGGTGCTGAAATTTCAGCTAAGCCTTCAAATCCTACAAGATGATGCTGTTAAAGTGCTGTGCTCAGTATGTCAGCGAATTTAGTAAAGTCAGCAGTGGCCATAAGACTAGAAAAGGTCAGTTTTCTTTCCAATCCCAAAGAACAGCAATGCCAAAGAATGTTCATACTATTGTACAATTGTGCTCAGTTCACATGCTGGCAAGGTTATGCTCAAAATCCTTCAATCTAGGCTTCATCAGTAAATGAACTAAGAACTTCCAGATGTACAAGCTGGGTTTAGAAAAGGCAGAGGAACCAGAGATCAACTGGCTAACATCCATTGGGTCAAACAAAACAAAACAAAACAAAAACAACCACATCTACTTCTGCTTCATTGACTACACTAAAGCCTTCGTGTGGATCACAACAGACTGTGGAAACTTCTTTTTTTTGGAAACTTCTTAAAGATATGGGAATACCAGACCACCTTACCTGCCTCCTGAGAAACCTGTGTGCAGGTCAAGAAGCAACAGTTAGAACTAGACATGGAACAGACTGATTCCAAACTGAGAAAGGGTATGTCAAGGCTATATATTGGCACCCTGCTTATTTAATTTATATGCAGAATACATCATACAAAATGTGAGCTGGATGAAGTACAAGTTGGAATCAAGGTTGTTGGGAGAAAAAAAAGAAAAAAAGATTGCTGGGAGAAATACCAATAACCTCAGATATACAGACAACACCACCCTAATGGCAGAAAGTGAAGAGGAACTAAAGAGCCTATTGATGAAGGTGAAAGAGGAGAGTGAAAAAGCTGGCTTAAAACTCAACATTCAGGGGGCTTCCCTGGTGGTCCGGTGGGTAAGGACACCACCTGGCAGTGCAAGGGGGGTCGGTTTGATCCCTGGCCTGGGAAGATCCCACGTGCCACAGAGCGGCTGGACCAATGTGTCTGACTATGGAGCCAGAACTCTGGAGCGCATGCACCCAGGGCTGGTGCTCTGCGACGAGAGAGGCCACTGCGATGGGAGGCCCACACAGGCCAAAGAACAAAGATGGATGAAAATAAATAAAAGAAAGACCAATAGAAGTGGCCAAAAAAAAAAAAAAAAACCCTCAACATTCCAAAAACAAAGATCATGGCATCTGGCCCCACCACTTCATGGCAAATAGATAGGGAAAAATGAAAACCATGGACAGACTTTATTTTCTTGGTCCCTGAAATTGCTGCAGTTGGTGACTGTAGCCATGAAATTAAAAGACCCTTGCTCCTTGGAAAAAAGCTATGACAAACCTAGACAGTGTATTAAAAAGCAGTGATATCACTTGCTCCTTGGAAAAAGGCTATGTACAGATGTAAGAACTTCCAGATGTACAAGCTGGGTTTAGAAAAGGCAGAGGAACCAGAGATCAACTGGCTAACATCCATTGGGTCAAACAAAACAAAACAAAACAAAAACAACCACATCTACTTCTGCTTCATTGACTACACTAAAGCCTTCGTGTGGATCACAACAGACTGTGGAAACTTCTTTTTTTTGGAAACTTCTTAAAGATATGGGAATACCAGACCACCTTACCTGCCTCCTGAGAAACCTGTGTGCAGGTCAAGAAGCAACAGTTAGAACTAGACATGGAACAGACTGATTCCAAACTGAGAAAGGGTATGTCAAGGCTATATATTGGCACCCTGCTTATTTAATTTATATGCAGAATACATCATACAAAATGTGAGCTGGATGAAGTACAAGTTGGAATCAAGGTTGTTGGGAGAAAAAAAAGAAAAAAAGATTTCTGGGAGAAATACCAATAACCTCAGATATACAGACAACACCACCCTAATGGCAGAAAGTGAAGAGGAACTAAAGAGCCTATTGATGAAGGTGAAAGAGGAGAGTGAAAAAGCTGGCTTAAAACTCAACATTCAGGGGGCTTCCCTGGTGGTCCGGTGGGTAAGGACACCACCTGGCAGTGCAAGGGGGGTCGGTTTGATCCCTGGCCTGGGAAGATCCCACGTGCCACAGAGCGGCTGGACCAATGTGTCTGACTATGGAGCCAGAACTCTGGAGCGCATGCACCCAGGGCTGGTGCTCTGCGACGAGAGAGGCCACTGCGATGGGAGGCCCACACAGGCCAAAGAACAAAGATGGATGAAAATAAATAAAAGAAAGACCAATAGAAGTGGCCAAAAAAAAAAAAAAAAACCCTCAACATTCCAAAAACAAAGATCATGGCATCTGGCCCCACCACTTCATGGCAAATAGATAGGGAAAAATGAAAACCATGGACAGACTTTATTTTCTTGGTCCCTGAAATTGCTGCAGTTGGTGACTGTAGCCATGAAATTAAAAGACCCTTGCTCCTTGGAAAAAAGCTATGACAAACCTAGACAGTGTATTAAAAAGCAGTGATATCACTTTGCTGACAAAGGTCTGTGTGATCAAAGCTATGGGTTTTCCAGTAGTCTTGTACAGATGTGAGAGTTGGACTATAAAGAATACTGAGTGCCAAAGACTGATGCTTCTGAGCTGTGGTGCTGGAGAAGACTCTTGAGAGTCCCTTCGACAGCCAGGAGATCAAACAATCCTAAAGGAAATCAATCCTGAATATTCACTGGAATAACTGAAGCTGAAGCTCCAGTACTTTGGCCATCTGATGCAGAGCTAACTCACTGGAAAAGACCCTGGGGCTGGGAAAGATTGAGGGCAGAAGAAGGGAGTGACAGAGGAGGAGATGATTGGATGGCATCGTTGACTCAATGGACATGAATTTGAGCAAACTCCAAGAGAGAGTGAAGGACAGGGAAGCCTGATGTGCTGAGGTCCATGGGGTTGCAAAGAGTTGAACACCACTGAGCGACTGGACAACAACAGGTTTACTGAACAACACCACCTGAGGTGGGGCAGTTAATAAGTTTGACCTAAGAAACGTAAAACACTGCACCCAATTAGAGAATATGTTCTTTCTCAAGCACTCATGAAACATTTACAAAATTTGATCATGTTCTGAGCCATGACACAAATATTAACAAATTTCAAAGGACTGTAAATTTAGCATGTTCTGGAGCCTAATGCAATTAAAGTAGAAATAACTGAAAGATAACAAAAAATCCTGATAAGTTTTAAGTGAAAGATAACAAAAAATCCTGATGTTTTAAGTGACCCAAATGGAGGGACTTTTATGAAGGTGGCACATATACAGGAAATAACCAGACTTATGAATGCAGAAATGTCCTCTGTTTTTTTTTTTTTTTTAGTACTTTTCTGATGTAAATGATAATCTAAGACCCTAAGAACTCATTTTTAGCTCTGTACACTTGAGTGTCATTGGTAAGGCACTTACCAAGACGGGACCTTGGCCCTGGGCAGTCCAATCTAGCCCCTTGCTATTTCAAATTTGGTTCAGTGATACCACATCACCAGGGAGCTTGTTAGAAATACAGAGCCTACTCTAGACCTACCAAATCAGATCCTCACGGTAGCACTATGCTCAGGAGATTCATAGAGTTTCAGACTCATTGGAGTTTGAAAAAGCTCTGTTGAGGGAGGAGGGGGCCAGAAAATTGGGGAGCAGACCACCTCCATTTTCTCCTCAGCTTTTTTTGTAATTTGGCTTCCACTCTAACACTTGACTTCAATTTTTCTTTCTGTTTTTTTTTTTTTTTTTGCCACACTGCACGGTTTGCAAGATCTTAGTTCCCCAAACAGGGATCAAACCTGGACCTGTCAGTGAAAGCTCTGAGTCCTAACCATGGGACTATAAGGGAATTCCCACCTAAAACTCCTCTTATCCAGATTACCAACTACCTTTTTATTGCCGAAGCCCTTATTTCCTTTGACCTGACACTGGCCTTCCTCACTGTGGACTGCCCCTGTTTCTCAGAGGCCCAAAACTCCCTAGGTTCCTTTTACCTCCTTAGCATCTCTTTCTCCGGTTCTTCTTGCCCTGTCAGTGGTTCTGTAGAGGTCCCCACCTCTTACCCTCCTCCCGCTGCCTGATGGGACCCTCTGCTTCCTGAAGCTTTCCTGGCCATCTCTCTTCACGCTGAGGGCAACCCGATTGAGCTCACCCAAAATTAGAGAATATGTTCTTTCTCAAGCACTCATGAAACATTTACAAAATTTGATCATGTTCTGAGCCATGACACAAATATTAACAAATTTCAAAGGACTGTAAATTTAGCATGTTCTGGAGCCTAATGCAATTAAAGTAGAAATAACTGAAAGATAACAAAAAATCCTGATAAGTTTTAAGTGAAAGATAACAAAAAATCCTGATGTTTTAAGTGACCCAAATGGAGGGACTTTTATGAAGGTGGCACATATACAGGAAATAACCAGACTTATGAATGCAGAAATGTCCTCTGTTTTTTTTTTTTTTTTAGTACTTTTCTGATGTAAATGATAATCTAAGACCCTAAGAACTCATTTTTAGCTCTGTACACTTGAGTGTCATTGGTAAGGCACTTACCAAGACGGGACCTTGGCCCTGGGCAGTCCAATCTAGCCCCTTGCTATTTCAAATTTGGTTCAGTGATACCACATCACCAGGGAGCTTGTTAGAAATACAGAGCCTACTCTAGACCTACCAAATCAGATCCTCACGGTAGCACTATGCTCAGGAGATTCATAGAGTTTCAGACTCATTGGAGTTTGAAAAGCTCTGTTGAGGGAGGAGGGGGCCAGAAAATTGGGGAGCAGACCACCTCCATTTTCTCCTCAGCTTTTTTTGTAATTTGGCTTCCACTCTAACACTTGACTTCAATTTTTCTTTCTGTTTTTTTTTTTTTTTTTGCCACACTGCACGGTTTGCAAGATCTTAGTTCCCCAAACAGGGATCAAACCTGGACCTGTCAGTGAAAGCTCTGAGTCCTAACCATGGGACTATAAGGGAATTCCCACCTAAAACTCCTCTTATCCAGATTACCAACTACCTTTTTATTGCCGAAGCCCTTATTTCCTTTGACCTGACACTGGCCTTCCTCACTGTGGACTGCCCCTGTTTCTCAGAGGCCCAAAACTCCCTAGGTTCCTTTTACCTCCTTAGCATCTCTTTCTCCGGTTCTTCTTGCCCTGTCAGTGGTTCTGTAGAGGTCCCCACCTCTTACCCTCCTCCCGCTGCCTGATGGGACCCTCTGCTTCCTGAAGCTTTCCTGGCCATCTCTCTTCACGCTGAGGGCAACCCGAAGATTGAGCTCTAGGCTATTATATTTGGTTTGTTTCCCAACAGATCCACTTGGATTCATCCACAGGCAACTCGAAACTTGAGGCTTGTAGATGAGAAAAAGGAGGCTTGGCTCAGCATTTGGAGTACAATTCATTTGTATAAAATCGAGTGTATCTGGGTATGCGTGTGTACAGAAATGCGTCGACGAATATTCAGCACAAATATTAGGAGCATTTGCCTCTGGGAGGTGAGACTTCCAGAGATTTTTCTTTTTCTTCCCTTTTTAAGTGAGCAGCATCTTTCTCACCCAAACAGCAGGGCCATTCAAAGACAACCACTATCTCAGTAAGTCGGTTATCTGTCCTAAGCAGCAACCTTCTCAAGCCATAATCTTGAGGCGGAGGCCTCCTCCTTTCCCATGTCACTTATGCTTGCTTTCTTTTTATTTGCGGGCTGGGAGGGGGTGGGGTGGTAACCACAAGGATACCAGCAGGAACCAGCTGGCATACTCAAATTAGGATCATTTGAAGGGTTTTTAATAGCGAAGTTGTTTACAACTACGTAGGCAGGGTGTAAAGAAATGACAAGGGACTGAACGGTACCACGGGGACCCTGTGGCCACCCCTCAGCCTGCGGGGGCGAGGGAATGAGTGATTATTGGAGCCGGGGAGAGGGCTGTATGGAGAGGGTCCCCTAACTGGAGCTCAGAACCAGGGCCCAGGACAGTTCAATGTGGAGGGCCAAAAGGAAGATCTACAGCACAGCAAAGGACCGTCTGTCTCCTCCTTTTCTCACTTTTTCAGAGAGGGCTGAAGAATTCCACTTTCTTCTGTTTCCTGCCCTCCTGACAGATTGATCTAGCAGGAATGGTGCATCTTCACTCTCTTGATTAAACCTTTCTGTCCCTCTCAGTGCCCTCAGGATAAAGTTTAGACTGTGTAGCTTGGCACGTAAAGCCCTTCATGACCTGGCTCCTTTGACAGCTTTATCTCCTGATCTCTTACCCTCTGTACTCCAGCTGTGTAGAATAGTTTGCTTTCCCCCAAAGGATCATGTATATGTTTTTGCCTCCAAGAATTTCCACATTCTGGTATCTTTCCCCAAACCATTCCCATTTACTTCCCTTTTCTTCTCATCCTTTGGGGAGTAGGTATCACCTCCTCCAGGAAGTCCTCCTGGATTCTCCAAAGCTGGATTAGTGGGAATGGGATGAGTCACAGGCAATCGGTATCACCTCTTGTTCTCCAAACTGATGAGTCATTTCTCCTCCAGGGGATAATAAGGAGGTAGGACAGAGCCAGAATATTCCTACTGTATATAATTTTTCTCTGCAGAATAGGACTGTTCAGTGTCTTCAACTTTGAGCCTCCGGAACTGCGAGCGTTAGAGGTCTATGGTTGTAAATCCTCCAGTCTGTGGTATTTTGTCATAGCAGCAAGAATTAACTAAGACAATCACCATCTGTTTTTATTTGATGTTTATTTGTGGACTATCATTCCACTAGATCATAAGCTCTGTGAGGTCAGGGACTGTGCCTATTGCTCCTAACTATATCCCTGTCACCTAGCACAGTAGCTGGCACATGGCATGTACACAGGAAATAGTGTGGGACTGACGCTTACAACTGTTTATTTCAAGGCCATCGTACTTTATAGACTCCATAGGTAAATGTTAATTCATTCTTAGAAGTATCTGGAGAAAAAACAAAGATGGTTTCCTCTTTGCCAGTGGGCTGAGTGGAGCTTCCTACCTGACCTTCAGTGGAGTCCCTGCTAATAATGCCTGGCTCTGAATACTTTAAGAGGTCCCCTAACTGGAGCTCAGAACCAGGGCCCAGGACAGTTCAATGTGGAGGGCCAAAGGAAGATCTACAGCACAGCAAAGGACCGTCTGTCTCCTCCTTTTCTCACTTTTTCAGAGAGGGCTGAAGAATTCCACTTTCTTCTGTTTCCTGCCCTCCTGACAGATTGATCTAGCAGGAATGGTGCATCTTCACTCTCTTGATTAAACCTTTCTGTCCCTCTCAGTGCCCTCAGGATAAAGTTTAGACTGTGTAGCTTGGCACGTAAAGCCCTTCATGACCTGGCTCCTTTGACAGCTTTATCTCCTGATCTCTTACCCTCTGTACTCCAGCTGTGTAGAATAGTTTGCTTTCCCCCAAAGGATCATGTATATGTTTTTGCCTCCAAGAATTTCCACATTCTGGTATCTTTCCCCAAACCATTCCCATTTACTTCCCTTTTCTTCTCATCCTTTGGGGAGTAGGTATCACCTCCTCCAGGAAGTCCTCCTGGATTCTCCAAAGCTGGATTAGTGGGAATGGGATGAGTCACAGGCAATCGGTATCACCTCTTGTTCTCCAAACTGATGAGTCATTTCTCCTCCAGGGGATAATAAGGAGGTAGGACAGAGCCAGAATATTCCTACTGTATATAATTTTTCTCTGCAGAATAGGACTGTTCAGTGTCTTCAACTTTGAGCCTCCGGAACTGCGCGTTAGAGGTCTATGGTTGTAAATCCTCCAGTCTGTGGTATTTTGTCATAGCAGCAAGAATTAACTAAGACAATCACCATCTGTTTTTATTTGATGTTTATTTGTGGACTATCATTCCACTAGATCATAAGCTCTGTGAGGTCAGGGACTGTGCCTATTGCTCCTAACTATATCCCTGTCACCTAGCACAGTAGCTGGCACATGGCATGTACACAGGAAATAGTGTGGGACTGACGCTTACAACTGTTTATTTCAAGGCCATCGTACTTTATAGACTCCATAGGTAAATGTTAATTCATTCTTAGAAGTATCTGGAGAAAAAACAAAGATGGTTTCCTCTTTGCCAGTGGGCTGAGTGGAGCTTCCCTACCTGACCTTCAGTGGAGTCCCTGCTAATAATGCCTGGCTCTGAATACTTCTCAAAATGTGTTTCAACAATTCTGAGGCCTGAGGGGTCAGGGCGGAGAGGAGGAGATCATGTCAAGGGCCAGTCTGTATATAGCCTGTGCCTTACTTGTAGTCTTGAACTAATCTGACTCCATTGTTAGAAAACCAAAGGCATCTGCTCACAGCTTTCATGAGAAAGGACCGCAGAGGATGCTTTGTTTCATAGGGTTAGATTTCTTACAGACATTGGTATTTTGTTCATGGAAGTTGTTCCACTGATCACTTTGGCTCCTGTTATGATATATGAATACAGTAGTTTATTAGGTAGGAGAAATTTTAATATAATGGAATAATATTTCCCATATGTTTGATCATATTATCAAAGCCCAATTTAAAAAGAGTAAACAGACAGAAATTACAGATCTTTCATGGAGATGTTTGAGGTTCAATGGGACAATAGCTTTTATTTTAAATAATAATTTAGTCAGAGTCTTCATTGTGAGGCTCTCCAAAAGCAAAATGTACTCCTCAAAGCAGTTTGGAAGTCACGACTAAGTACTAATATGACAGATTCTGCAGCTTTGATCTGGCTTCTTCCTTACTGTGGCAAGAATATTTTGCCTAACCAGCTCCAAGTTCCTTTTACATTAGAGGAACATGCACGCCCCGGGGCACGGGGTTTCTTCAAAGGGATGTTCTTTGTCTTCTCCCAGTGACAAAACTGGGAACCATGGAAGGAATATATCGCTCTGAAACTTTGTGAAATTTAAGTGGTCACCACCAAACATTTAATTAACAAATAAATTGATCAGTGTCGTTTAAACTGGGTGGCTCAAAACATTGGCTATTTATGGAAAAGGAAAGATGGGAGAAAGATGTAACTGTTAGGACTATTATCCTGGAGTTCCTCACATCGGAGTGGATGCAGCTAAGTAAGGTCGTGGTCCTGATCACCTGGAGCTCCAGAGCCCTCTACAAGCCTCACTGTCCCAGAGCAAACAGGAGAGAACCCACACTAGGGGACAGAACTATGTGGATAAAATGAGATTATATATGTGCCAGTATTTTCTGTAAGAACTGACATATATAGTAAAAAAAAAAAAAAGAAAAAGAATTGAAGTATAACTTACATAGAGTAAAATTCACTTTTTAGCGTACGTTTCTGCCAGTTTCACAAATGCAGGCATGCAACTTATCACCACAGTCAAGCTATAGAAGAGTCCCAGCATCTCTCCCCGTCCATGTTTTCCCAAGTCCTTTTCTAGTCAATACCCACCATGGCCTTGAGCCTCTGAAAACCACACTGACCTATTTTCTATATCTATAATTTTACCTGTTCTAGAGTATCTCAGAAATGGCGTCATACAGTATGTAGCCTTTTGGATTTAACTTCTTTTGCTTTTCATTTGGGATTCATCCAAGTTATTGCATATGTTACCAGTCCATCCTTGTTACTGAGAGGTAGTATTTCATTGATGGATAGACTACTCTGTTTACCCATTCACCAGCTGATGGACATGTGGGTTGTTTCCAGTTTTTGACAATTAGGAATAGAGCTGTTATAAACATTTGCATACAGGTTTTTGTGTGAACACAGATTTTCATTTCTTTTGGATAACTATCTAGGAGTGGGATTGCTGGGTCAGATGGTAAGTGTATGTTTAACTTTATAAGAGACTGTCAGGTTATTTCTATAAATTGATTATACTATTTTGCATCCCTACCAGCAATATATGAATTTATATGACTGGGTTTTTTTTGAAAAAGAAACATTTCTACACATCGCTTTGAAAGGCAGGTAGAAAGTAACTTTCCCAGGATTGGGAGGATATCTCAGAGACAGCTCTAAATTTGTTGACCAAACTAGCCAACGGAGGTCACAGAAATCAGCCAAGAAGGTTTACTGAGTACTTGGAGCAATGGCACCAAAGCTCTTGTTAATTAACAAATAATGATCAGCCTGGTCAAAACATTGGCTATTTATGGAAAAGGAAAGATGGGAGAAAGATGTAACTGTTAGGACTATTATCCTGGAGTTCCTCACATCGGAGTGGATGCAGCTAAGTAAGGTCGTGGTCCTGATCACCTGGAGCTCCAGAGCCCTCTACAAGCCTCACTGTCCCAGAGCAAACAGGAGAGAACCCACACTAGGGGACAGAACTATGTGGATAAAATGAGATTATATATGTGCCAGTATTTTCTGTAAGAACTGACATATATAGTAAAAAAAAAAAAAGAAAAAGAATTGAAGTATAACTTACATAGAGTAAAATTCACTTTTTAGCGTACGTTTCTGCCAGTTTCACAAATGCAGGCATGCAACTTATCACCACAGTCAAGCTATAGAAGAGTCCCAGCATCTCTCCCCGTCCATGTTTTCCCAAGTCCTTTTCTAGTCAATACCCACCATGGCCTTGAGCCTCTGAAAACCACACTGACCTATTTTCTATATCTATAATTTTACCTGTTCTAGAGTATCTCAGAAATGGCGTCATACAGTATGTAGCCTTTTGGATTTAACTTCTTTTGCTTTTCATTTGGGATTCATCCAAGTTATTGCATATGTTACCAGTCCATCCTTGTTACTGAGAGGTAGTATTTCATTGATGGATAGACTACTCTGTTTACCCATTCACCAGCTGATGGACATGTGGGTTGTTTCCAGTTTTTGACAATTAGGAATAGAGCTGTTATAAACATTTGCATACAGGTTTTTGTGTGAACACAGATTTTCATTTCTTTTGGATAACTATCTAGGAGTGGGATTGCTGGGTCAGATGGTAAGTGTATGTTTAACTTTATAAGAGACTGTCAGGTTATTTCTATAAATTGATTATACTATTTTGCATCCCTACCAGCAATATATGAATTTATATGACTGGGTTTTTTTTGAAAAAGAAACATTTCTACACATCGCTTTGAAAGGCAGGTAGAAAGTAACTTTCCCAGGATTGGGAGGATATCTCAGAGACAGCTCTAAATTTGTTGACCAAACTAGCCAACGGAGGTCACAGAAATCAGCCAAGAAGGTTTACTGAGTACTTGGAGCAATGGCACCAAAGCTCTTGTTAATTTAGAATCACAGTTAATATGGGTGCACGTCTGTAGAGCACTTTCCCTGCCCTGGACATGGGGCTTCCTGCTTCACATACATCTTTACAATGACTGCTGTTATGATCCCACCTACAGGTGAGGACACAAGGCCCAGAGAAGATAATGACATACCAATTGCAGCCCAGCTCATAAGAGACCTTACAGGCAATACAATCCAAGTGTGCTGGATTCCAGACACTATACCCTCATAACCGTTCCCCTATGCTAGCCTCTTAGCTGTTAAGAGTTCCTACTAGTTATTAATGCTCCTCAGATTGTACCTTCTCCTTCGCTTTGTACACAGATCCCAGGCTGGAACATGGGCAGATACGAAGCTCTCTGCCAGGTAGCCCTGAGCCTTTCTGCTGCTGCTCCTTCAGCCCAAACCCACAAGTGTTCCCTGTCATGTTCAGCCCCCAACTCTCAGACTTACTGGCTTCCTCTGAATCACGCTATAAGTCACACATCATGTCTTAGGAGAAGATCTGGGGAATATTCTAGGAAGAAGGCCTCTTGCCATTGAGTGTGGGAAAGTCCAAAGAGAAAGACCTTTCTCTTCCAGTTGGAGAAGATCAGACTGAGAGTCTGCTGCCAAGCAAGGACCAGATTCTTTCTCTCCAGCTCTTGCTTTGATGCAGGTCATTCCCACCACCACACAGAAGCACAAAGAGACAGAGTTTTAGGGGATCATCTTTGCTTCAAATTTTAGTGTTTTGTGTGAACACAGATTTTCATTTCTTTTGGATAACTATCTAGGAGTGGGATTGCTGGGTCAGATGGTAAGTGTATGTTTAACTTTATAAGAGACTGTCAGGTTATTTCTATAAATTGATTATACTATTTTGCATCCCTACCAGCAATATATGAATTTATATGACTGGGTTTTTTTTGAAAAAGAAACATTTCTACACATCGCTTTGAAAGGCAGGTAGAAAGTAACTTTCCCAGGATTGGGAGGATATCTCAGAGACAGCTCTAAATTTGTTGACCAAACTAGCCAACGGAGGTCACAGAAATCAGCCAAGAAGGTTTACTGAGTACTTGGAGCAATGGCACCAAAGCTCTTGTTAATTTAGAATCACAGTTAATATGGGTGCACGTCTGTAGAGCACTTTCCCTGCCCTGGACATGGGGCTTCCTGCTTCACATACATCTTTACAATGACTGCTGTTATGATCCCACCTACAGGTGAGGACACAAGGCCCAGAGAAGATAATGACATACCAATTGCAGCCCAGCTCATAAGAGACCTTACAGGCAATACAATCCAAGTGTGCTGGATTCCAGACACTATACCCTCATAACCGTTCCCCTATGCTAGCCTCTTAGCTGTTAAGAGTTCCTACTAGTTATTAATGCTCCTCAGATTGTACCTTCTCCTTCGCTTTGTACACAGATCCCAGGCTGGAACATGGGCAGATACGAAGCTCTCTGCCAGGTAGCCCTGAGCCTTTCTGCTGCTGCTCCTTCAGCCCAAACCCACAAGTGTTCCCTGTCATGTTCAGCCCCCAACTCTCAGACTTACTGGCTTCCTCTGAATCACGCTATAAGTCACACATCATGTCTTAGGAGAAGATCTGGGGAATATTCTAGGAAGAAGGCCTCTTGCCATTGAGTGTGGGAAAGTCCAAAGAGAAAGACCTTTCTCTTCCAGTTGGAGAAGATCAGACTGAGAGTCTGCTGCCAAGCAAGGACCAGATTCTTTCTCTCCAGCTCTTGCTTTGATGCAGGTCATTCCCACCACCACACAGAAGCACAAAGAGACAGAGTTTTAGGGGGATCATCTTGTGCTTCAAATATTGGGTGCCTCAGGATGCCTTAGAATCCTAAATCTTCAGATCCATACAGCTGTGACTTTGAGCTGACAGGGACCTTGTTGCATTCTGATTCCCTTAGACCCACTGAATTAAATCGCTGCCAGAATTCTGACTCTGTGGCTTACTGGTTGTGTGATCTTGGGCAACACGATTGACCTCTTTGTGCCTGAATTTCTCTGCCATAAAATAGGGAAGTGATACTTATACACAGGGTGTTTTAAGGACTGACTGAATACTGATTTGAGTACAGTGCCATGCAAATCTCAAGGGCTTCATAAATGGTTGTTGTTGGTTTTCAGTCACAAAGTTGTATCTGACTCTTTTTGTCCCCACGAACTGTAGCCTACCAGGATTTCCCAGGTAAGAATGCTGGAGTGGGTTGCCATTTCCTGTTCCAGGGAGTCTTCCTGACCCAGGGATTAAACCTGTGTCTGCTGCATGTGTCTTTTGTATTGCAGGAGGATCCTTTCCTGCTGAGCCACCAGGGTAGGTTAATATTAATACAACCCAGAGACCCTTGAGTGATACTCTAGTACTAAGGTATCTCAGAGCACAGTTACAGTTAAGGAGTGCGGTGCTCAAACAGAATGCTTGACTGGACACAGGAAAAATCTGAGATTGAGAGGAGATTGGCTAATGAATTAGGTTTGTGACCTTGAGCAGTCACTTAACCTCCCCTCTCACTTTCCTTCACTAATTACCTCTGAGAATTGTTCCTTATGGTTATCACTCTGACCTTTTAAAGTTAAAAAAAATCAAAAGAACCATCTGAACCCCAACTCTCAGACTTACTGGCTTCCTCTGAATCACGCTATAAGTCACACATCATGTCTTAGGAGAAGATCTGGGGAATATTCTAGGAAGAAGGCCTCTTGCCATTGAGTGTGGGAAAGTCCAAAGAGAAAGACCTTTCTCTTCCAGTTGGAGAAGATCAGACTGAGAGTCTGCTGCCAAGCAAGGACCAGATTCTTTCTCTCCAGCTCTTGCTTTGATGCAGGTCATTCCCACCACCACACAGAAGCACAAAGAGACAGAGTTTTAGGGGGATCATCTTGTGCTTCAAATATTGGGTGCCTCAGGATGCCTTAGAATCCTAAATCTTCAGATCCATACAGCTGTGACTTTGAGCTGACAGGGACCTTGTTGCATTCTGATTCCCTTAGACCCACTGAATTAAATCGCTGCCAGAATTCTGACTCTGTGGCTTACTGGTTGTGTGATCTTGGGCAACACGATTGACCTCTTTGTGCCTGAATTTCTCTGCCATAAAATAGGGAAGTGATACTTATACACAGGGTGTTTTAAGGACTGACTGAATACTGATTTGAGTACAGTGCCATGCAAATCTCAAGGGCTTCATAAATGGTTGTTGTTGGTTTTCAGTCACAAAGTTGTATCTGACTCTTTTTGTCCCCACGAACTGTAGCCTACCAGGATTTCCCAGGTAAGAATGCTGGAGTGGGTTGCCATTTCCTGTTCCAGGGAGTCTTCCTGACCCAGGGATTAAACCTGTGTCTGCTGCATGTGTCTTTTGTATTGCAGGAGGATCCTTTCCTGCTGAGCCACCAGGGTAGGTTAATATTAATACAACCCAGAGACCCTTGAGTGATACTCTAGTACTAAGGTATCTCAGAGCACAGTTACAGTTAAGGAGTGCGGTGCTCAAACAGAATGCTTGACTGGACACAGGAAAAATCTGAGATTGAGAGGAGATTGGCTAATGAATTAGGTTTGTGACCTTGAGCAGTCACTTAACCTCCCCTCTCACTTTCCTTCACTAATTACCTCTGAGAATTGTTCCTTATGGTTATCACTCTGACCTTTTAAAGTTAAAAAAAAAAATCAAAAGAACCATCTGAACCTTCAGGTTGCTACATCCTCTTTTATTCTGTTCAGTAACAGTTTCAGAAGGAAGGATCCTGGTGTTTAGAGAAACTTTGTATATTTTCCCAGAGAGACACATTTTAAAATAATAATAATGATGGTAGCCACAGTACTGAGCATTTTCGCTGTGCCAGTGCTGTGATAAGTCCTGCATCGTGTCACAGAAGCCTCCCTACAGCCCTGTGAAGATGGAGAAACTGAAGTTGAGCAAGGTCATGTCACTTGCCCAACATCGCTTAGCTGATCAATGGCTGAACCAGGATCTGAACCCAAGCCGCTCTGATGCTGTGTATGTGTGCATGCTCAGTTATGTCCAGCTCTTTGCAGTCCCATGGACTGTAGCCATCCAGGCTCCTCTGTCCATGGAATTTTCCAGGCAAAAATACTGGAGTGGGTTGCCATTGCCTCCTCCAGGGGATCTTCCCAACCCAGGGATGGAACCTATGTCTGTTGCATCTCTTTCACTGGCAGGTAGATTCTTTACCACAGCGCCACTTGGGAAAGCCCCTCTGAGGTCAAAATGCATGCTTTTAACCACAGCACTGCTGCCTTGGCTGGGAACATAATAGAGAACTTTAGAATGGAAGAAAACTTTGGAAATGACCTCATCGTATGGCCCCAAATCTCTCCTTTTAATCAAGCTCAGTACACTTGCTGCTACCTCCGCCAAGGTGTGGGTATATAAGCTTCCTGCCTGCTCCAACTGGTAGCACAGTGAGTCGGAGAACCCTGGTTTGTAAACTCCTTATGTGGGCCCTTCTGTGATCAGCACAACCTAAAGCTGCCATGCACTTGACTGAGATGGGAGGTCAAGGGTCTCAGGTCAATGAAGGGCAGCCGTCTGAGATGCTCAGACTGTGAAGCAGACTGTGTCTAGATCACTCAAGTGCTCTTTCTTAGGGTGAATGGGGCAAACACTACCTAAACTCTCCTTTGCTTTTCTAAATCGTCAATGAATTAGGTTTGTGACCTTGAGCAGTCACTTAACCTCCCCTCTCACTTTCCTTCACTAATTACCTCTGAGAATTGTTCCTTATGGTTATCACTCTGACCTTTTAAAGTTAAAAAAAAAAATCAAAAGAACCATCTGAACCTTCAGGTTGCTACATCCTCTTTTATTCTGTTCAGTAACAGTTTCAGAAGGAAGGATCCTGGTGTTTAGAGAAACTTTGTATATTTTCCCAGAGAGACACATTTTAAAATAATAATAATGATGGTAGCCACAGTACTGAGCATTTTCGCTGTGCCAGTGCTGTGATAAGTCCTGCATCGTGTCACAGAAGCCTCCCTACAGCCCTGTGAAGATGGAGAAACTGAAGTTGAGCAAGGTCATGTCACTTGCCCAACATCGCTTAGCTGATCAATGGCTGAACCAGGATCTGAACCCAAGCCGCTCTGATGCTGTGTATGTGTGCATGCTCAGTTATGTCCAGCTCTTTGCAGTCCCATGGACTGTAGCCATCCAGGCTCCTCTGTCCATGGAATTTTCCAGGCAAAAATACTGGAGTGGGTTGCCATTGCCTCCTCCAGGGGATCTTCCCAACCCAGGGATGGAACCTATGTCTGTTGCATCTCTTTCACTGGCAGGTAGATTCTTTACCACAGCGCCACTTGGGAAAGCCCCTCTGAGGTCAAAATGCATGCTTTTAACCACAGCACTGCTGCCTTGGCTGGGAACATAATAGAGAACTTTAGAATGGAAGAAAACTTTGGAAATGACCTCATCGTATGGCCCCAAATCTCTCCTTTTAATCAAGCTCAGTACACTTGCTGCTACCTCCGCCAAGGTGTGGGTATATAAGCTTCCTGCCTGCTCCAACTGGTAGCACAGTGAGTCGGAGAACCCTGGTTTGTAAACTCCTTATGTGGGCCCTTCTGTGATCAGCACAACCTAAAGCTGCCATGCACTTGACTGAGATGGGAGGTCAAGGGTCTCAGGTCAATGAAGGGCAGCCGTCTGAGATGCTCAGACTGTGAAGCAGACTGTGTCTAGATCACTCAAGTGCTCTTTCTTAGGGTGAATGGGGCAAACACTACCTAAACTCTCCTTTGCTTTTCTAAAGTCCAGCCGTCTCTTCCGACTGCCAATGGCAACCCTTGAACCTCTGGCATTTCCCTCTAGGCTTGGTAGGTTGGTGGTGCCTGGCACAGCCTGTCTGTTGGCTGAAGTCAGCACAGCCATCTCACCCTCTTCCTTCCATTCACTGCCAGTGGCTTGTTGGACCTTGAACAAGTCTCTCAAGGATCAGTTGACTTGTTTAAGCTCTAAGCATATTGATTCAAATAAATAATTAGGAATGATGATGTTCTGAGTTTATACGGAAAATTTTCTTCTAGGCCACCCTGCTTTCTTCCCCCATCCCTGCAGCATAATTGCAGGCCAAATGCCATGGCCATTCAAGACGTATGAGAGGAAATTTGCTTTGAAATAAGAGGAGAAACTGACCTGGCTGGTTGGGTAATAGGTCCAAGGAACACAGTGTCCTCTGGACGGTGACAGCTGCTGGAATAAGTCTGCTCCTCTTGTTGGTCAGGCTGACCCTCGCTGGCCAGTTGACTCATGGCTAGAAGAGACAATCAACAGCAGTTATGGAAAGCCAACTGCATCCTTGTCGGCAAGGTGTGCGGAGGTGGGAGATGAGAGACTTTTATGTACTGGTAAACAACAATGAAAAGTGACACGTGCGAAGCAGGTTACAAAACAATGTATAATATGGTATCACATTTAGGTATTTTACAAACATGCATCTGCATAAAAGTATCTGCCTTGGCTGGGAACATAATAGAGAACTTTAGAATGGAAGAAAACTTTGGAAATGACCTCATCGTATGGCCCCAAATCTCTCCTTTTAATCAAGCTCAGTACACTTGCTGCTACCTCCGCCAAGGTGTGGGTATATAAGCTTCCTGCCTGCTCCAACTGGTAGCACAGTGAGTCGGAGAACCCTGGTTTGTAAACTCCTTATGTGGGCCCTTCTGTGATCAGCACAACCTAAAGCTGCCATGCACTTGACTGAGATGGGAGGTCAAGGGTCTCAGGTCAATGAAGGGCAGCCGTCTGAGATGCTCAGACTGTGAAGCAGACTGTGTCTAGATCACTCAAGTGCTCTTTCTTAGGGTGAATGGGGCAAACACTACCTAAACTCTCCTTTGCTTTTCTAAAGTCCAGCCGTCTCTTCCGACTGCCAATGGCAACCCTTGAACCTCTGGCATTTCCCTCTAGGCTTGGTAGGGTTGGTGGTGCCTGGCACAGCCTGTCTGTTGGCTGAAGTCAGCACAGCCATCTCACCCTCTTCCTTCCATTCACTGCCAGTGGCTTGTTGGACCTTGAACAAGTCTCTCAAGGATCAGTTGACTTGTTTAAGCTCTAAGCATATTGATTCAAATAAATAATTAGGAATGATGATGTTCTGAGTTTATACGGAAAATTTTCTTCTAGGCCACCCTGCTTTCTTCCCCCATCCCTGCAGCATAATTGCAGGCCAAATGCCATGGCCATTCAAGACGTATGAGAGGAAATTTGCTTTGAAATAAGAGGAGAAACTGACCTGGCTGGTTGGGTAATAGGTCCAAGGAACACAGTGTCCTCTGGACGGTGACAGCTGCTGGAATAAGTCTGCTCCTCTTGTTGGTCAGGCTGACCCTCGCTGGCCAGTTGACTCATGGCTAGAAGAGACAATCAACAGCAGTTATGGAAAGCCAACTGCATCCTTGTCGGCAAGGTGTGCGGAGGTGGGAGATGAGAGACTTTTATGTACTGGTAAACAACAATGAAAAGTGACACGTGCGAAGCAGGTTACAAAACAATGTATAATATGGTATCACATTTATGTATTTTTACAAACATGCATCTGCATAAAAGTATCTGAAAGAATGTATACAAACTGTTGGGACTTCCATGGCAGTTCAGTGATTAAGACTTCGCCTTCCAATGCAGGGGGTGCAGGTTTGATCCCTGGTTGGGGAGCTAAGATCCCACATGGCTCGTGGACAAAAAACAAAAACATAAACAATATTGTAACAAGTTCAATAGAGTGCTTAAAAATGGTACACATCTTTTTAAAAGTCTTCAGAAAAGAGGAATACCTACAAACTGTTAATAAAAGTAGGGTAGAAGGAGGCCGAGAGAGAGTTTTCATTTTTATTATGTATACTTTGATATTATTTGAATTTTTCTAAAAACTATGCATTGCTTCCACTCACCCCCAGTGTTCTTTGATACTTACTACAATATGATTTTTTAAGAGCTAGGTTTATTGAAGTAAAATTAACATATCATTATATAACAATTATACATATGCTATAATAAAATCACCCTTTTAAAAGTGTATGGCTACCTCTCTTGTTCCCCAGCCATCTTGGCGGCTGCTCTTGGTTGGGGGTGTCCCACACGCAAGGCAGCAAGATGGTGGCCACAAAGAAGATGAAAAGTCCCTGGCGTTGATCAACTCTAGGCTCCTGCTGTTTGCGAAGAGTGGAAAATACGTGCTCGGGTACAAGCAGACTCTGAAAATGATCAGACAAGGCAAAGTGAGACTAGTCATCCTCACCAACGATTGCCCAGCCTTGAGAAGTCTGAAATAAGAGGAGAAACTGACCTGGCTGGTTGGGTAATAGGTCCAAGGAACACAGTGTCCTCTGGACGGTGACAGCTGCTGGAATAAGTCTGCTCCTCTTGTTGGTCAGGCTGACCCTCGCTGGCCAGTTGACTCATGGCTAGAAGAGACAATCAACAGCAGTTATGGAAAGCCAACTGCATCCTTGTCGGCAAGGTGTGCGGAGGTGGGAGATGAGAGACTTTTATGTACTGGTAAACAACAATGAAAAGTGACACGTGCGAAGCAGGTTACAAAACAATGTATAATATGGTATCACATTTATGTATTTTTACAAACATGCATCTGCATAAAAGTATCTGAAAGAATGTATACAAACTGTTGGGACTTCCATGGCAGTTCAGTGATTAAGACTTCGCCTTCCAATGCAGGGGGTGCAGGTTTGATCCCTGGTTGGGGAGCTAAGATCCCACATGGCTCGTGGACAAAAAACAAAAACATAAACAATATTGTAACAAGTTCAATAGAGTGCTTAAAAATGGTACACATCTTTTTAAAAGTCTTCAGAAAAGAGGAATACCTACAAACTGTTAATAAAAGTAGGGTAGAAGGAGGCCGAGAGAGAGTTTTCATTTTTATTATGTATACTTTGATATTATTTGAATTTTTCTAAAAACTATGCATTGCTTCCGCTCTCCCCCCGTGTTCTTTGATACTTACTACAATATGATTTTTTAAGAGCTAGGTTTATTGAAGTAAAATTAACATATCATTATATAACAATTATACATATGCTATAATAAAATCACCCTTTTAAAAGTGTATGGCTACCTCTCTTGTTCCCCAGCCATCTTGGCGGCTGCTCTTGGTTGGGGGTGTCCCACACGCAAGGCAGCAAGATGGTGGCCACAAAGAAGATGAAAAGTCCCTGGCGTTGATCAACTCTAGGCTCCTGCTGTTTGCGAAGAGTGGAAAATACGTGCTCGGGTACAAGCAGACTCTGAAAATGATCAGACAAGGCAAAGTGAGACTAGTCATCCTCACCAACGATTGCCCAGCCTTGACGAAGTCTGAAATAGAGTATTGTGCCATCTTGGTCAGAACTGGTGTCCATCACTACAGTGGCCATAATATTGAATTGGGCACAGCCTGTGGAAAATACTACAGGGTACGTATACTGGCTATCATTGACCCAGGTGATTCTGATATCATTAGATGCATGCCAGAACAGGCTGGTGAAAAGTAAATTATGTACAATTTTTCTTTAATAGAGCTGGCAAGAGCCTTTTAAAAAAAGGTGTATGGCTAGATGAGTTTCAACAAATGTACAGTCATGTGTGTATCACCACAATCATGATACAACCATTTCCATCACCCCAGAGATTCTGTTCTGCCTCTTTGTAACCAATCTCCTGCCCTTACTCCCAGCCCCAAGGGACTGCTGATATGATTTCTATCCTTATTGTTTAGCTTTTTCTAGAACCTTAATACATGGAATCATACAGTAACCATGTAACTTTTTATGCCTGGTTTCTTTCAGGTAGCACAATGTTTCTGAGACTCATCCATGCTGTTGCTTCTACTTGTTTGTTCCATTTCATTGCTGAGTAGTATTTCACTGTACCATAGTTTGTCCATTTACCAGTGCAACTTGTTTTCTGCTTTTGACAATCATAAATCAAGCTGCTGCACACATTTTTGTATAAGTCATCATGTAGATGTAAGTTTTCTCTTGGGTAAATACCTAGGGAATTTATTGGGTCACGTGTAAGTATGCAATTGATTTTTTTTTAAATGTAGTTGATTTTTATAAGAAACTGCCAAACTGTGTTCCCAAGTGGCCGTACCATTTTGCATTCCCTAGAGGGCATTCCAGTCACTCCACATCCTCACCAGCTTTAGATATTGGCAGTTTCAGATCTGAGTTATTTTAGTAGGCAGATAGTGTTATCTCGTGGTTTTAATCTGTACTTTCCTAATGACTAATAATATTGAACATTCTTTCCTGTACTTACTGGCCATCTGTATATTATTTTTGGTGCATGTCTTCAGGCATTTTACCTGCTTAAAAAATTGAATTTTCTTTCTAAGATTGATCTGTAAGCATTCTTAGCATATTCTGGGTATAAATTCTGTATTAAAGAGCTATTTTTGCAAATTTTTTTTATAGTATATGACTCATCTTTTAATTTTCTGACCAGTTCTTTGAACAGCAAAACATTTTCATTTTGATGAAATGTAATTTATTTATTTTATTATATATTAATAGTTTTTCCTTTTTTGTGTCATATTTAAGAAGCCTTTTCCTAACCCAAGGTGACAAAGATTTTCCCCATTTTACTTTAGAACTTTATAGTTCTAGCTTTACATTTAGGTCTATGATCCATTTTGAGTTAATTTTTTAACAGCTTGAGATATAATTCACATCTACACATTTAATCCACTGAAAGTGTACAAGTTAGTGGTTTTTAGCATACTTAAAATTGTGCAAGCATCACCACAATCTAATTTTGAACATTTTTATCAAACCATTGACTCCCAGCCCCAAGGGACTGCTGATATGATTTCTATCCTTATTGTTTAGCTTTTTCTAGAACCTTAATACATGGAATCATACAGTAACCATGTAACTTTTTATGCCTGGTTTCTTTCAGGTAGCACAATGTTTCTGAGACTCATCCATGCTGTTGCTTCTACTTGTTTGTTCCATTTCATTGCTGAGTAGTATTTCACTGTACCATAGTTTGTCCATTTACCAGTGCAACTTGTTTTCTGCTTTTGACAATCATAAATCAAGCTGCTGCACACATTTTTGTATAAGTCATCATGTAGATGTAAGTTTTCTCTTGGGTAAATACCTAGGGAATTTATTGGGTCACGTGTAAGTATGCAATTGATTTTTTTTTAAATGTAGTTGATTTTTATAAGAAACTGCCAAACTGTGTTCCCAAGTGGCCGTACCATTTTGCATTCCCTAGAGGGCATTCCAGTCACTCCACATCCTCACCAGCTTTAGATATTGGCAGTTTCAGATCTGAGTTATTTTAGTAGGCAGATAGTGTTATCTCGTGGTTTTAATCTGTACTTTCCTAATGACTAATAATATTGAACATTCTTTCCTGTACTTACTGGCCATCTGTATATTATTTTTGGTGCATGTCTTCAGGCATTTTACCTGCTTAAAAAATTGAATTTTCTTTCTAAGATTGATCTGTAAGCATTCTTAGCATATTCTGGGTATAAATTCTGTATTAAAGAGCTATTTTTGCAAATTTTTTTTATAGTATATGACTCATCTTTTAATTTTCTGACCAGTTCTTTGAACAGCAAAACATTTTCATTTTGATGAAATGTAATTTATTTATTTTATTATATATTAATAGTTTTTCCTTTTTTGTGTCATATTTAAGAAGCCTTTTCCTAACCCAAGGTGACAAAGATTTTCCCCATTTTACTTTAGAACTTTATAGTTCTAGCTTTACATTTAGGTCTATGATCCATTTTGAGTTAATTTTTTAACAGCTTGAGATATAATTCACATCTACACATTTAATCCACTGAAAGTGTACAAGTTAGTGGTTTTTAGCATACTTAAAATTGTGCAAGCATCACCACAATCTAATTTTGAACATTTTTATCAAACCAAGAAGAAACCTCACACCCACTAGTACTGACTTCATAGTCGCCCCACACAACCCCCTCGGGTCTAGGCGTCGACTAATCTACTTTCAGTCTCTACAGATTTGATTCTTGAGTTAATTTTTACTTACAGTAAAGGTAAGGGTTAAGCCCATTTTTGTGTGCACATATATGTCCAATTGTTACAGCATCACCATTTGTTGAAAGGACTATCTTTTCTCCACTGAACTACTCTATCAGCTTCCTCCATAATCAACTGGCTTACATATGTGAGTCTATTTCTGAACTCTCCATTCTGTTCCATTGATTTACGTGTCTATCCAGATGTAAAGATCACACTGATTACAACAGATTCATAAAAAATTGCAATATGGTAACATGAGTCCACCAACTTTGTTTTCTTTTTCTGGCTGTCTTATGTCCTCTGAAGTTCCATGTAAGTCTTAGAATCAGTATGTCAATTCCTAAAATAAGCCTGGTGGAATTTTAATGAAGATTGCTTTGAATCTTTAGGTTAATTTACGGAGGACTGACAGTTTAATAATATTGAGTCTTCTGATTCATGAACATAGCATATCTCTCTGCTAATTTAGGTCTTTAATTTTTCTCAGCTGTATTTTACAGTTTTCAGTCTTAGCTTTTGCATATGTTTTATTAGACTTACTCCTAAGAATGTTTTTTTATGTATAAATATTATTTTTTAAATTTCAAGGTAAAATTGTTTGTTGTCAGTATCTTGAGATATGATTTTTGTAGGTGGACCTTGTATTCTCTGAGTTTACTAAACTCACTTATTTGTACTCTTTGCTGTTTTGTGAATTTTGGGGGATTTTCTATGTAGATGATAATATTATTTTCAAAATACATGCCTTTTAAAATTTTTATATATTTTTACAGGGTTTTGTCATTTACTGCCACACATCGACCTGAATCTGCCATAGGTATACATGTATCCCCCCAGCTCCTGAGCCTCACCCTTCTCCATCCACATCCCACCCCTTCAGGTCACAGAGCCCCTATTTGAGATCCCCTAGAAAGTGTACAAGTTTTAGCATACTTAAAATTGTGCAAGCATCACCACAATCTAATTTTGAACATTTTTATCAAACCAAGAAGAAACCTCACACCCACTAGTACTGACTTCATAGTCGCCCCACACAACCCCCTCGGGTCTAGGCGTCGACTAATCTACTTTCAGTCTCTACAGATTTGATTCTTGAGTTAATTTTTACTTACAGTAAAGGTAAGGGTTAAGCCCATTTTTGTGTGCACATATATGTCCAATTGTTACAGCATCACCATTTGTTGAAAGGACTATCTTTTCTCCACTGAACTACTCTATCAGCTTCCTCCATAATCAACTGGCTTACATATGTGAGTCTATTTCTGAACTCTCCATTCTGTTCCATTGATTTACGTGTCTATCCAGATGTAAAGATCACACTGATTACAACAGATTCATAAAAAATTGCAATATGGTAACATGAGTCCACCAACTTTGTTTTCTTTTTCTGGCTGTCTTGTGTCCTCTGAAGTTCCATGTAAGTCTTAGAATCAGTATGTCAATTCCTAAAATAAGCCTGGTGGAATTTTAATGGAGATTGCTTTGAATCTTTAGGTTAATTTACGGAGAACTGACAGTTTAATAATACTGAGTCTTCTGATTCATGAACATAGCATATCTCTCTGCTAATTTAGGTCTTTAATTTTTCTCAGCTGTATTTTACAGTTTTCAGTCTTAGATTTTGCATATGTTTTATTAGACTTACTCCTAAGAATGTTTTTTTATGCATAAATATTATTTTTTAAATTTCAAGGTAAAATTGTTTGTTGTCAGTATCTTGAGATATGATTTTTGTATGTGGACCTAGTGTTCTCTGAGTTTACTAAACTCACTTAATTGTACTCTTTGCTGTTTTGTGAATTTTGGGGGATTTTCTATGTAGATGATAATATTATTTTCAAAATATATGCCTTTTAAAATTTTTATATATTTTTACAGGGTTTTGTCATTTACTGCCACACATCGACCTGAATCTGCCATAGGTATACATGTATCCCCCCAGCTCCTGAGCCTCACCCTTCTCCATCCACATCCCACCCCTTCAGGTCACAGAGCCCCTATTTGAGATCCCCTAGTCTCACAGCATATTCCCCTCCCTCACTCCAATGTCCATAAGACTGTTTTCTATGTCTGCCTGTCCATTGCTGCTCTACATATTCATTTATCAGCACCATCCTTCCAGATTCCATATATATGTGTCAGTATCAAAATGTATGCCTTTTATTTCTTGCCTTGTTGCACTGGCAGTGAACACCAATTCAGTTTTTTATAGAAGGAGTGAGAAGAGACATCTTGCCTTGTTCCCAGTTTTAGCGGGAAAATATTCAGTTTTTCACCACTAAATAATGTTTTTCCTCAGTTTGAAAGTTCTCTTATGTTCTTAGTTACCTGAGTGTTTTTATCTTCTATTCTTAGTTACCTGGATATTGGCAAATGTTTTTTGCTTTTTTTTTTTTTTTTTGCATTTATTGAGATTATCACATGATTTTTCTTTTTAGTTTTCTGATGGGATAATTACATTGTTGGTTTTTTTTTAAAGTTAACCAACTTTGGGCTTCCCTGGTGGTCCAGTGGGTAAGGACACCGCCTTGCAGTGCAAGGGGCGCCGGTTTGATCCCTGGCCTGGGAAGATCTCACGTGCCGCGGAGCGGCTGGACTGATGTGTCCAATTACCAAGCTGGAGCTCTGCGACAACAGAGGCCACCGCGATGGGAGGCCCACAAGGGCCAAGGAACAAAGACAGATGAGACTGAATAAATGAAAGACCAGTAGAAGTGACCCGCCTGCCCTCCTCCCTACCCAACCGCCCCTACCATGGAAAAAAAAAAAAAAGTTAACCAACTTTGCATTCCAGGAATTAACTCTACTTGGTCATAATGTATTATGTTTTTTATATGTTTCTAGATTCTAATTTGCTAATATTTGTTAATAATTGTCACATTTAGATTCATAAGAATATTGGTTTATATATATATATATTTATTGTTGTTGGTTATCTATTTTATTTTTTTTACACCAAAAACATTTTTATTGTGGTATAGCCAATTAACAGCCTTTTATTTAAACGGGTTTTCTTTACATCGACCTGAATCTGCCATAGGTATACATGTATCCCCCCAGCTCCTGAGCCTCACCCTTCTCCATCCACATCCCACCCCTTCAGGTCACAGAGCCCCTATTTGAGATCCCCTAGTCTCACAGCATATTCCCCTCCCTCACTCCAATGTCCATAAGACTGTTTTCTATGTCTGCCTGTCCATTGCTGCTCTACATATTCATTTATCAGCACCATCCTTCCAGATTCCATATATATGTGTCAGTATCAAAATGTATGCCTTTTATTTCTTGCCTTGTTGCACTGGCAGTGAACACCAATTCAGTTTTTTATAGAAGGAGTGAGAAGAGACATCTTGCCTTGTTCTCAGTTTTAGCGGGAAAATATTCAGTTTTTCACCACTAAATAATGTTTTTCCTCAGTTTGAAAGTTCTCTTATGTTCTTAGTTACCTGAGTGTTTTTATCTTCTATTCTTAGTTACCTGGATATTGGCAAATGTTTTTTGCTTTTTTTTTTTTTTTTTGCATTTATTGAGATTATCACATGATTTTTCTTTTTAGTTTTCTGATGGGATAATTACATTGTTGGTTTTTTTAAAAAGTTAACCAACTTTGGGCTTCCCTGGTGGTCCAGTGGGTAAGGACACCACCTTGCAGTGCAAGGGCGCCGGTTTGATCCCTGGCCTGGGAAGATCTCACGTGCCGCGGAGCGGCTGGACTGATGTGTCCAATTACCAAGCCGGAGCTCTACGACAACAGAGGCCACCGCGATGGGAGGCCCACAAGGGCCAAGGAACAAAGACAGATGAAACTGAATAAATGAAAGACCAGTAGAAGTGACCCGCCTGCCCTCCTCCCTACCCAACCGCCCCTACCACGGAAAAAAAAAAAAAGTTAACCAACTTTGCATTCCAGGAATTAACTCTACTTGGTCATAATGTATTATGTTTTTTATATGTTTCTAGATTCTAATTTGCTAATATTTGTTAATAATTGTCACATTTAGATTCATAAGAATATTGGTTTATATATATATATATATATATATTGTTGTTGGTTATCTATTTTATTTTTTTTTACACCAAAAACATTTTTATTGTGGTATAGCCAATTAACAGTTTCGTGATAGTTTCAGGTGAACATTGAAGGGGCTTGGCCATACATATAGATGCATTAATTTTTAAACTGTGATGTCCTTTTTCTGATATTGGTATCAGACTGATAAGGGAAAAAGTAGTCTCTTCTATTTTCTGGGTGAGTTTGTGTAAAAAAATCATCCAGATTCCCCAATATTAACATTTTACATAGTTATAGTATAATGATCAAAACTAGGACATTAACATTGATAAAATATTACTAATGATTTATAGATCTTATTCAAATTTTTGTTGTTTAGTCACTAGGTTGTTTCCAACTCTTTTGTGACCCCATGGGCTGTAGCCCACAAGGCTTCTCTGTCCATGTGCTTTTGCAGGCAAAAATACTGGAGTGGGTTGCCATTCTTTCTCCAGGGAAACTTCCCCATGCTGGGATCAAACCCACATCTCCTGCATTGGCAGGCAGGTTCTTTATTACAGAGAAGCCATTCAAATGTTACCACTTGCCAAATAGTAGCCTACTTCTGGTTCTGGATTCCACACTGCATTGAGTTGTCATGTCTCCTCCATCTTTCTCTTTTTTAAAAAAAAAAAAAAATTTCCCCAGTCTTCATCTTCAATAATATTTGCAGTGATCTTCTAATTGAAAAATAATCAAGGGAAATTTCTCACTATTCCCTTCCTTACTTCTAAATTTTGGTGTAATAGCTTGGGCCAAAGGAAAGCATGCACCAGTGGAATGTGGGTAGTAGAAGTTTCAATGGCCTGTGGCAGATATAGGAACTCAAGTGGAGTGAAGCATCATCTATGGATGATGGTCCAACAGGGTTGTCAGGATCTGAGTTGAGTGAGAAGGGTCTCTTATACCAGTAGAGGGCTGAAGGTGGGCCAGGTGATGTGATGAGGGCCTCTGAGCAGGGGTCTGATGGCAACAGATGACTGGCTACAGACAAGGACTTTGATCAAATAAGTGTATCAAGAATGATGAAGAACAGATGTCACCCTATCAGAGAAAGAAGTTATGATATAGATATAGATATAGACATAGATAGATCTCCTTAGCTCTGCACTCAGAAATTCAGGGAGGAGCAGCATTCTAATAGCACTGAACACACCAGTACGCAGATCTTAGCCTCTAAGTATCGTTCACCACTAAAAGAAACAAGGACTCCTTAAAGGAATAACTGATTTCAGGGCTGGGTTAGGGAAACTACAAGATAAGCCTAGAATTCTTTTTGTGTCAGAAATTAAGGAAGCTCTAGAAGAATAATGGAGATATGTCAAGAGAACAGAGAAGCTAGTTTGAGGAGAGCCACTTCCCAAATCTAGGATAATTTGAGCATCAAGCTAAATAACAAGTTATCGACTACAACTTACTTAACAAAACAAGAATTGATGAGTCTATACTGAAATAAATGAATAGTAAATGGAGGGAGGAAAAGCATTTTTTTTTAACCATGGGATGCTAACTAATAAATATGAATCAGGGAAAAAAAATAGCTATTCATCCATTCAAAACCTGCTACTTCTCTAGAGTTCTCCATCTTAATTGGTGTTACCACCATCGATCCAGAAATTCAAACTTGTTTTAAGAGAGTCATCTTTGACATCTTTCTTACAATATAGAAGTCTGTTTGGAACAACCTAAATATGTATCGATAGGCCAATAATAAGAAACATCTATGCCTTCAAATTGTTGTTGTTGTTTAGTTGCTAAGTTGTGTCTGACTCTTTTATGACCACATGGACTATACCCTGTCAGGCTCCTCCATCCATGGGATTTCCTAGGCAAGGACACTGGACTGTGCTGCCATTTCCTTCTCCAGAGAATTTCCCAACCCAGGGATGGAACCCATATCACCTGTGGGTTCTTTGGCAGGTGGGTTTTTCTTTTTTTTTTTTTAACCAGTGAGCCACTAGGGAAGACCATGCCTTGGAATATGATATTGCTATTCAGAGGAATGATATGTGTCTGTGTGACACAAAAATAAAAGGAGAAGATTGTGAAATAGAAGATCCCCTTCTCATCAATTCTTATACGCGTGAAGACCAAGTACAGTGAAGAATATACTCCAAAATGTTAAAATATTATCTTTTTGGAATGAAATTATGAATTTTCTTCTTTACTGTTTGGATATTTTTTAGAGTGATGCATTAAAACATACAGCAAAGATATTTTATTTTTGAAGAATTGTTTAATATAAATGATATGGTAGAGACTTAAAAAGGAAATAGAAGCCATTCACCTTCAAGGAACCTCAAAACTAATAGGACAATGTAAAAATTATCAATATGGTGTAGAATACTGATAACAAGAGGAGACATAAATTTGGAGAAAAACTGCAACTATAAAAAAAATGAGGACATAAAAAGAAGAAAGACTGATACTAGAGGACTTGGAGAGACAGAACAGGGCACAGCTAGCAAGGTCTTGGCTGTGTGATGGATTTTGAAGAAGAGAGGGTTATAGGAAACTGAGGGAAGGCTGTTTTCTGAGAGTGGGGAAGTGGGTAGCTGCTTCAGAGATCTGAGCCAAGTGGGGAGCTACAGGGAGATGCTTAGCTGGCATGATAGGCAGGCTTTTTTTGTGTGTGTTTATGCTTCCTTTAACTTCTCTCATTTTTGATTCCTCCTTCCCCACTGTTTAGGAACCTAGGGGTAAAACTTACCCCCTATTCACTCCAAGGAAAACATGCATGTGTATGCACAGTCTCTTCCAGTCATGTCTGACTCTTTGCGACCCTATGGCTCGTCCACGGGATTCTCCAGCCAAGAATATGGGAGTGGATTGTCAAGCCCCGCTTCAGGGGATTTTCCAACCCAGGGATCCAACCTGCATCTCTTACATCTCCTGCCTTGTCAGGTGGGTTCATTACCACTAGTGCCACCTGACAAACTCCCTTAATAGAGTTAAAAGTGTTAATGTGAACAAAAGTTGACTTATGGGACTTCCCCGGTGGCTCAGATGGTAAAGAATCTGCTTGCAATGCAGGAGACTTAGGTTCTGCCTCTGGGTTGAGAAGATCCCCTAGAGAAGGGAATGGCTACCCACTCAGCATTCCTGCCTGGATAATTCCATGGACAGCTGAGCTTGCTGGGCTACAATCCGTGGGGTTGCAGAGTCAGACACGACTGAGTGACTAACATTTTTACTTTTACATAGTGGTCCAGTAGTTAAAAATCAGCCTTGCAATGCAGGGAACACCCGTTTGATCCCTGGTCAGGAAGATCCCACATGCTGCGGAGCAACTAAACCTGTGTGCCAAGATTACTAAGCCCATGCTCTAAGCCCACAAGCTGCAACAACTGAAGCCGGTGCACTCTAGTGCCTGTACAACAAGAGAAGCCACAACAATGAGAAGCCTGCATACAATGACTACAGAGTAGCCCCTGATTGCAGCAACTAGAGAAAGCCCCCATGTAGCAACAAACACCCAGCACAACCATAAATAAATAAAAATAAGTTATTTTTTATAGGGACTATATAAAGAAAATGTAGGAAATATATGAAGAAAATAATGTCTGATAATACAATATAAAAACAATTAAGCCACCTATGTCTGGTTTCTTATTCTAAAGACTTCCCATGAAAATATCAGAGAGCTGTACATAGTCCTGTTTACCTGCCCTTGATAACATTTCATGATAACTCTTAAAGATCTAGCATAACTTTTTAGGCACTTGGTCTGGCTTCTGATCTTCCCAGGTCCCCATCTTTCCTCTTAGCCATGTGCTTTCTGGGTGCCATCTTGTTTCCTACTTCAGGGAAAGTGGTCCAGAAAATACACCTTGTCCATGCAGGAACAAACCTCAGCTCCAATAAAACTCAAACTGGGCTTCCCTGGTGGTCCAGTGGGTAGTCTGCCTTGCAGTGCAAGGGGCCCAGTTCAATCCCTGCCCTGGGAAGATCCCACGTGCCGCGGAGCAGCTGGACCAGTGTGTCCAATTACGAACCAGCACTCTGGAGTACATGCACCTGGAGCCGGTGCCCAGCAAGAAGAGAGGCCACTACAATGGAAGGCCCACATAGGCTGAAGAATAAAGATGGAAGAAAAATAAATAAATAAATAATCAGTAAAAAGAGGCCAACATTAAAAAAATAAAGCCTCAAACTGCTGGACCCTCTAGAAGAACCTTGGTCTTTCCTAGCACAAGTTGGTACAAGGGCATGCCTAGTTCACAGCTGAGCTTTCAGGCAATACTGATAGACATTGTTTAGCCCTTCCTACTTAAGTTTTCCTAGTGGCTCAGCAGTAAAGAATCCGCCTGCAATTCAGGAGACGTGGATTTGATCCCTTGGTTGGGAAGATCCCCTGGAGGAGGGCATGGTAACCCACTCCAGTATTCTTGCCTGGAGAATCCCATGGACAAAGGAACCTGGAGGGCTATGATTGCAAAGACTCAGACACGATTGTAGTGACTGAGCATGTATGCACTTTAGAAACATCCTATGACGGTTCACTCAAATGAGTCCCTACACATAAGGAAGGGTCTTGTAAAATCTACCTATTATAGATTCACAGCATGATAATAACCACATAGCAAACATACTATTCACACTATGAATTAGTACATCTACAGAACGAGGAAGGTCATTCTCATTTACCAAGTGAGGTGGTAAAATCTCGCTTAGAGTACACATGTTGGGGAGGCTAGAGAGTAGCTCTGCAAGCAGGTGAAAGCTTGTGGTCCTCTTTCAAGGTATTCTCTCAATTAGGCGGCTAAAATATTAGCAAACAATTGAGTGAATTTCACATCAGTAAGTTATTTAAAAATAACCCGTGCCTGTAGTCAGGGAAAGGTTGGTCGTTGTTGTTCATTCACTCAGTCCGTGGCCCCGGCTTCCTCTCCTTCACCATTTCTCAGAGCCTTCAAATAACTTTCCTCTTAGCCATGTGCTTTCTGGGTGCCATCTTGTTTCCTACTTCAGGGAAAGTGGTCCAGAAAATACACCTTGTCCATGCAGGAACAAACCTCAGCTCCAATAAAACTCAAACTGGGCTTCCCTGGTGGTCCAGTGGGTAGTCTGCCTTGCAGTGCAAGGGGCCCAGTTCAATCCCTGCCCTGGGAAGATCCCACATGCCGCGGAGCAGCTGGACCAGTGTGTCCAATTACGAACCAGCACTCTGGAGTACATGCACCTGGAGCCAGTGCCCAGCAAGAAGAGAGGCCACTACAATGGAAGGCCCACACAGGCTGAAGAATAAAGATGGAAGAAAAATAAATAAATAAATAATCAGTAAAAAGAGGCCAACATTAAAAAAATAAAGCCTCAAACTGCTGGACCCTCTAGAAGAACCTTGGTCTTTCCTAGCACAAGTTGGTACAAGGGCATGCCTAGTTCACAGCTGAGCTTTCAGGCAATACTGATAGACATTGTTTAGCCCTTCCTACCTAAGTTTTCCTAGTGGCTCAGCAGTAAAGAATCCACCTGCAATGCAGGAGACGTGGATTTGATCCCTTGGTTGGGAAGATCCCCTGGAGGAGGGCATGGTAACCCACTCCAGTATTCTTGCCTGGAGAATCCCATGGACAAAGGAACCTGGAGGGCTATGATTGCAAAGACTCAGACACGATTGTAGTGACTGAGCATGTATGCACTTTAGAAACATCCTATGACGGTTCACTCAAATGAGTCCCTACACATAAGGAAGGGTATTGTAAAATCTACCTATTATAGATTCACAGCATGATAATAACCACATAGCAAACATACTATTCACACTATGAATTAGTACATCTACAGAAAGAGGAAGGTCATTCTCATTTACCAAGTGAGGTGGTAAAATCTCGCCTAGAGGACACATGTTGGGGAGGCTAGAGAGTAGCTCTGCAAGCAGGTGAAAGCTTGTGGTCCTCTTTCAAGGTATTCTCTCAATTAGGCGGCTAAAATATTAGCAAACAATTGAGTGAATTTCACATCAGTAAGTTATATAAAAATAACCCGTGCCTGTAGTCAGGGAAAGGTTGGTCGTTGTTGTTCATTCACTCAGTCGTGGCCGACTTTTTGTGAGCCCATGGACTGCAGCACACCAGGCTTCCCTCTCCTTCACCATTTCTCAGAGCCTTACCAAACTCATGTCCACTGGATCAATGATACCATTCATCCATCTTGTCCTCTGTCGTCCCCTTCTCCTGCTTCTATTTTTTCCAGCATCACTGGGAAAGTAGCATTGACATATATACACTATCATGTGTAAAATAGCTAGCTAGTGGGAAGCTGCTATATAGCACAGGAAGTTCAGCTCAGTGCTCTGTGATGACCTAGATGGGTAGGATGGGGGGGGTGGGAGGGAAGATCAAGAGGGAAAGGATATATGCATACATATAGCGAATTCGCACTGTTGTGTAGCAGAAATGAAGGCAAAGTAAAATTATTTTGGTCAGTCTTTGTCTTTAAGGCTCTATAATTTCCTATTGCTAAAAATGGAAATGGAAGCACCATCTGGAGCAGAGGGAGAAGTAATGCCTCTAATTTTGCCAGTCCTTAAAAAAGCCACACTGAACATACCAGTGGCACATACGTTGAAACTGAGAAAGAAAAGTCTTTGTTAGGAGGTGGTATACTCATGCTGTAGTCTTCCTGGATTATACTTTAGAAGCTATCCAGAACATTTATAGTCATAATTTTTGCCCTCCCATTACGTCTTACTATGGAAATAACAGGTATGTATTATAGGATTACTGGACTGCCCTTGCTATAAAGGCCCTTCTGTGGCTACACAATTCTCTTCACCTGTTCTCACTACTGCGTGGAGGAGAGTATTTTAGAGCAGGTGAGAACTGGGTTTTATTTGAGAGATTGAAGTAGAGTTTTAAAGGCAAGAAAAGTATGAGCTCTGAAAAGTCTGACTTACCACACTAAAATATGATCAAGTGCATGGTCAGGACTATCCTCTTCACTTTATTTCTACTATGTAGTCGACTACACAAACTGTCCCTTGAGCGGGCAGTCCCGTGTTCTGCTGCCATCTGCAAAGATGGCTAAAGGAGCAGCTCCTCACTCCTTCTGTCCCACACCTTGGGTTTCTTGGAAACACACCTATTCAAAAGGGGCTTTCTATTACGGACAAATGAGTGTACTGGCCCCTTTTAAGGGCAACCAGAGAAAAAGATTTTTCTCAGTAAACATGTCAACAAGGCAAAATGGGAGTCAAATTTCCACACTTTGGAATGACATGTGTCCCCCTGCATGATCCAGACACCAGAACCTTCCTTAGGCTTTTAAGGTGTCACTGCAAAGATGGGTGAAAGACTGATAGTGACTTTGCTAGGTCCTTACAGATCAGAAACCTTCTTCAGGGTTTGGTTTAAACCACTTCCCCCACCCCATACCCCCGCCCAGATTCTTTGACCACATCAAGGCCTCAGTAACCACCAAAGGTCACCTCCTCATGTCAATAGTGCCTGCCTGATGAAATCCTGCAGTGCCCAGTGCACAGAGAAAGGAGAGCCTCTATGCGTTGGAAGGCACAGATAATTTTGCCCGTGTTTATTCTGCTCCTGTTACCTACTGCTTGAAGGCAAGTGTGTCTGAGTCCTGAGTCACATTGTCTGCGGAGGAGGCCAGAGGGAGTGCTGGGCAGGCAGCTGAGGGCAGAGAGGAAGTCAGTTTAGGGAGCAGCCTTGAACCCGGAGAAGGCTGCAAGTGGTGGAGAGGTGCCTCCCCTAGACCTCTCCTAAGGAAGGGGAGCCTACCTACCCCAGGCTTGGGCGAACCTGCTGGCCAATTAGAGGACTGCATATCCCTGGAAGGCCTTACTCTTCTCCCAGGACAGGGAAGACCTGCGAGGCCCAGGTGTGGCCCAGTTGCTTGTGAGCGTGTAGTCAGCACAGGCCGAGCATCACCTGCTAGGCCGGGTGAGGGCGGGGTCAACCAGGGGCCAAAGGCACAGAGTTTCAGGAGATGCTTGCTGGTTGGGCAAATTCCCCCTTCCCTTCTTTGTGAATCCTCTCCCAGTACCGAGCTATGTGCTTAGGAATCGGCCTTTCTTAGGCTTAAACTTTATGTCTATCCTGAGGACATTGGTCAAGCTTGATCGAACAGCTTGTCCAGACCCACTGCTCACAGCTCCTTCCTCCCCGCCCCCTCCTTCCAGACCTGATTCCTCCCTCTTCACATGAATGTCAATAACCCTACCCAGATGCTTTCCTTAAGTGTGTTGCAACACTTTAGGATGACAAGGAATGTGAGCAGAGGCCTTGCTTGGCACTCTCTCTACACACTCAGGGCAGCTGACTGCTGACAAACCTGTCCCATTCTCCAGGGGTTGCCGGACGTGTTATCTCCTCTCCCTTCCATAAGACACATGGGCTGGTGCCCATTTAGATGCCTCACTGAGCTTGTTATCATGAGCTATTTACTCCTGCCTCCTCCAGGGTGGTCCACAGGCTTTTTAGGGACAGAAAAAGGAAAACGCTTTGAGTGCCCAGCCAAAAGGTGCTTTCCACACGTATCTTCCCTCCACTCCAGAAAAGGGCTGCTCCCTAGGTGCAGAGAGAAGCTGTCCTCCCTCCTCCACTTCTATTACAATAGTGATCGCCTCAGGCGGGAGTAGAACCTCTCATGACCTTTGAACTCTTGCAGGCGATCATTGAGTTGTTCACCCCACCTGGAGAAAGTATCGGTTCTTTCCCTCAGTAAGCTAACTTGGAGATTAATGGTTTAGCCTTAATGTTTTCAGTCTGAAGAATAAACACAGAGTTTTGGCAAGGATGAATTATTTCTCAGGAATAAGCAGGAGAAGGGCAAACGGTACACTCTGTTCCCTAAAAATGGCACCTGGAAGAGGGGGATATAACCTGGGAACAAGCCTGCCCTCTACATTCGCAAGGCCTGGGGCTAGGGGATACATAAAGGCCCACACGTCACAAGTCTACAGCTTCAGAAGTCATACAGCAGACCAGGGACTGCTTAATAAAATAAGTGTAACTTCCTACCTTGGTACTCTTACCTTCATAATAACCTAAAAGGTCAAATTCAAACTGAGAGTTCTTGGACTTCTTCCCAGGAACGTGGCAGTCCAGGGAGTGCCTGCCCAGTACCCTACTTCCACTCCCCTACCCCCTTCTCTTCTCATCATGGCTCTGCCCTGCACTATGAGGGACTTGTGCACACATGTGTGAACACCCCAGGCTGCACGTCTGAGCTTCGTCTGTCACCCTTGGCCACACTTGGGTGGGGAGCATTACCCAGAAAAGACAACGATGAAGGTCCTGGAAGTAAGCTCAGGGCTATTCGGACAGGAAGTTCTGGGGTTGTTGTCTAGAAGGGGCTGGGGTTTGAGTCTGTGTATGTGAAGATACTATTCTGGCTCTTAGAGGGGGCAGCTGAGGGAGGGCCAGAGAGGAGACTTTTCATGGGACCAGGTGCAAGGGCAATGCTGCCAAGAATAAATAGCCCGCCTACCAGGACCTTCCTCTTCTATTGAGACACAGTCTTCTTCAAGACAATGCCCTCACATATACTCTAGATCACCAAGGAAGTGGCCAGTTGGGAGAAAGTGGTCAGAATTCTATGCGACATGGACCTACGTCTACAAGGAATTCAGTGAACCACCTTCTTATCAACTCCCAGGCCTACAGCAACTGCTAATGACCATTGTATTCAATTGGAGCCACTAAACCAATGGGAAAAACAACCATTCCCAGATTCGATGGGATCCAGCCGAAGGCCTTGTAGGGAAAGGAGATGGGCAGTAGTGGTGTTAACTATGTCGAAGCCTGCCAGGCTAATTGTTCATCTTCAGACCATTTTATTCTCTGGATAAAGAAGCAAAAACAAGCCACCTGATGACCCCTTTGGTCCACCTGCCTCTACATGCCTGTGTAAGACATTCCTGCTATCTTGTAAAGAACACAGAGGGCTCAGGTACTCTCCAGATGCCAGCCAAAGTCAACCCTGCCTGAGACTTCTAGACTTTCTAGATAATTCACGGCTTCCTTAACAATGTAGACCAGCATTCGTCCTGTGCTTTTGTTTTATAGGCTGTTCTATGACTGGAAATAACCTGCTTATTGTAAATCTCTCTCGGGGGATTTACAGAGGTGTCATCTGTTCTATTTTCCTGGCTGTTTCACACATTTGTTTAACTTCATTCATTACTTGGCAAGAACATTTTGTATGCTAAGTCTTAATCATATAAGAAAGAAATATTGTCCAACAGACACAGCCGTTATATTGATTAAGGCTTTATTCACTTAAAAGGTGGGGTTTTTTCCCCCTAGGTAATTCTCTAGCTTTTAAGATTTGGTTACTTTGTGAAGCCCTAGAAATGGCTCATAAAAGTGGAATCTTTGAGTTTGTGGGCTCCTAAAATGCCCTTTCTTCAAGGAATAAACTCAAGTTTATTAATGCTCCAGAGTTTTACAAACTATCTTCCTTGCAAGGGAGAGACAAGAATACATTCTAATTTTTGTTTTTCTCCATTGCTGACTCCTTGGTTGGTCTCTGATTTCTATAACTGCCTTTGACTTCATGGAATTGCAAGGCCCTTCCAACCTCTCTCCTGGTATTTTTTATGCGTGTGTGTATAAAATCTATATAACCTATAATTTATCATTTTAAGCATTTTTAAGTGTACGATTCAGTGGCCTTCATTACCTTCACAATGTTGTGTAACCATCACCACTATTTCACGAACTTTTTCATCACCCCAAACAGAAACTCTGTACCCATCAAACAGTAACTTTCCATTTCCTGGCCTTTTTAATCCTTAGCTTATGCAGTGTTTATGTGCTTTAGAGCCAAGCAACCTGTCTTGGAGTATTTGCTCTGCCCCTTACTAGCCCTGGGGTATTGAACAACTTGCCCGATTTCTAATTTCTGTAGTGTCTCAGTCATATCCAACTCTTTGCAGGCCCATGGACTGTAGCCTGCCAGGCTCCTCTGTCTATGGAATTTTCCAGGCAAGAATACTGGAGTGGGGGCTTCCCTGGTGGTCCAGTGGGTAAGGACACTGCCTTGCAGTGCAAGGGGCGCTGGTTCGATCCCTGGCCTGGGAAGATCCCACGTGCTGCGGAGTGGCTGGACCCATGTGTCCAATTACCGAGCCGGAGCTCTGG
Source organism: Tragulus kanchil (assembly GCA_022376925.1). NCBI lineage: Eukaryota > Metazoa > Chordata > Mammalia > Artiodactyla > Tragulidae > Tragulus > Tragulus kanchil. The sequence goes on along the minus strand of JAIOJX010000032.1, from coordinate 216,914,959 downwards.
AGCGCATGCGCCCAGAGCCGGTGCTCTGCGACAACAGAGGCCACTGCGATGGGACGCCCACATGGGCCAAAGAACAAAGATGGGTGAAAATGGATAAATGAAAGACCAATAGAAGTGGCCCACCTGCTCCCCTCCCTCCCCCACCCACACCCCCACCCCCGCAAAAAAAAGTCAAAAAAAAAAAAAGAATATTGGTGTGGGTTACCATTTCCACTCCAGGGTCTTCTCAACTTTTTGGTATTAGTCACAAAAAAACAGACACAGCCGTTATATTGATTAAGGCTTTATTCACTTAAAAGGTGGGGTTTTTTCCCCCTAGGTAATTCTCTAGCTTTTAAGATTTGGTTACTTTGTGAAGCCCTAGAAATGGCTCATAAAAGTGGAATCTTTGAGTTTGTGGGCTCCTAAAATGCCCTTTCTTCAAGGAATAAACTCAAGTTTATTAATGCTCCAGAGTTTTACAAACTATCTTCCTTGCAAGGGAGAGACAAGAATACATTCTAATTTTTGTTTTTCTCCATTGCTGACTCCTTGGTTGGTCTCTGATTTCTATAACTGCCTTTGACTTCACGGAATTGCAAGGCCCTTCCAACCTCTCTCCTGGCATTTTTTATGCGTGTGTGTATAAAATCTATATAACCTATAATTTATCATTTTAAGCATTTTTAAGTGTACGATTCAGTGGCCTTCATTACCTTCACAATGTTGTGTAACCATCACCACTATTTCACGAACTTTTTCATCACCCCAAACAGAAACTCTGTACCCATCAAACAGTAACTTTCCATTTCCTGGCATTTTGATCCTTAGCTTATGCAGTGTTTATGTGCTTTAGAGCCAAGCAACCTGTCTTGGAGTATTTGCTCTGCCCCTTACTAGCCCTGGGGTATTGAACAACTTGCCCGATTTCTAATTTCTGTAGTGTCTCAGTCATATCCAACTCTTTGCAGGCCCATGGACTGTAGCCTGCCAGGCTCCTCTGTCTATGGAATTTTCCAGGCAAGAATACTGGAGTGGGGGCTTCCCTGGTGGTCCAGTGGGTAAGGACACTGCCTTGCAGTGCAAGGGGCGCTGGTTCGATCCCTGGCCTGGGAAGATCCCACGTGCTGCGGAGTGGCTGGACCCATGTGTCCAATTACCGAGCCGGAGCTCTGGAGCGCATGCGCCCAGAGCCGGTGCTCTGCGACAACAGAGGCCACTGCGATGGGACGCCCACATGGGCCAAAGAACAAAGATGGGTGAAAATGGATAAATGAAAGACCAATAGAAGTGGCCCACCTGCTCCCCCCCCCCCCCCACCCACACCCCCACCCCCGCAAAAAAAAAGTCAAAAAAAAAAAAAAAAAGAATATTGGTGTGGGTTGCCATTTCCACTCCAGGGGCTCTTCCTCAATCAGGGATAGAATCCTCATCTCTTGTGTCTCTTGCATTGTTGTCAATATTGCCCTCTGAGAAGCCCAAGTCTTAGTTTAGTCACGTACAAAATGGAGCTAAGGAGTCTTCATGGAGTTGTTATGTGCACATGGTACCACACACAAGGAAATGTCATTGTCCCTAATAAGCACATTGTCTTCTTGTTGTCAGTGTCTCATTGCATCAGATGAGGGTTCTCTGCTATCATTTCCCAAACGCCTAGATCTGCACTGCCATCTGAGCTAGACCTGGCTTTCTCTCCATCCCTGAGGCAGGGCTAGGAGGGGATCAGGGCATTTCTTAATCATCCCAATAATGACTAACATTTGCCAAGTGACAGTTGTCAAGAAGAGGAAATTCTATGCATAGATAGGTGGTAAGGAATGTGAAACAGGTCTCCCAGCTCGTAGGGGAAAGATAGGATTTGAATGCAGTCTGGCTTTAGGGTTTTTCTTCTCAACCACTGGGCTTTAATACTTTGATGTGCTAGAAGCTTCTGGTAATGATTGTGGCAGAAGAAGAACTTGGAGAAGGCAATTCAAGCTCACCCAGCAAGTCTGTGGCATGGCCAAGAAGACAGGCTGGTCAGCTATGCCCAACCACTAGCTCTGACTGCAGGGGTAATTATTCTAAGGATGTTAGGCACAAGATAATCAGAGAGTCAGGTAATCTATGTTTCCTTCCTTAGAGCAAGGTCTGAGTCTTTAGGGAGCTTTTAGAGGTGAACAATACCAGGTTTTCCTCCTAGAGTACTGCTCTGATGACTTCCCTCATAGATATTTCAAACCACATGGCTGGAGTTGCCCAAGAATGAATATCACCAGCCACCCAGGCGCCCCTGCCACCACCCTGACTCTTAGTCCTCCAATACACCCCACTCTTAAGACTTTACTGACTGTGAGTGGTTGAGGAGTGACTTCTTGTTTAAGACATTGTTCATATTTTCATGTTTGTTTCTTAAAATGGTTTTGTTGATGCCCCTTAGTTGTTACAGAGGGTTTTCCCCTTTATTCTCTAGGAATTGGTAGAGTTTCTCAAACTCACAGGTGACATTTTGTTATTCGATTTTTGTTTGATTCTAAAATAGAGACAAATGGTCATGTGAACACTGAAGTCATCACATGTATCTTTCCTTTTCATCATTGCCCACAGATGCTGCTCTATAATTTCTTCTTTGTTTGATTCTATTCCCATCACATACCCACTGTAAAGGAATTTAAAAAGGGAGACGACAAAGCATAAATGCATTTAGAACTTCAAAGGATATGTCATGCAGTGTGATTTCAAACTGAGTTTTTGCAACTCCAAGGCTACCCTCAGTGATCTTAGGGGATAATCTTAATTATGAACCTCTCAGAAAATAATTTTACTTCCTCTTAGTTCAAAAATAGATGTGCCCATGTATTTTTCTAAGGGAGAATGAGGCATGTCATGAAGTCAAGAACATGTGTCTGTGGGTGTAATTATGAAAAGACCGGGAATGAGTGAGTTACTCTGTAAAGCATGTGGGTGTCTGCTTTGTGGTTCAGTTCCTTGGCTCTGGTGTTGGGCCCTAGGGAAGCATATATATCTTAAAATGTGCAAATGGGAGGAGTTCAAGGAACATAACTTGTTCTGCTGCATCCGGACACTGTCCTTGACAAGATCAAACTGACTCCAGAATGCAGAATGAAGAGAGAATATAAAAGGCAGAAGGCAAGTGTTTCAGACAGCTAACCAGCTTGGACCAGGAGGGTGTGTGCTCAGAGACAGCAGCATACAGGAGGTAATTAAGTATTTACCAGGAGCTGATGTATTTGGAACTGAAACCATGTGAACCATAAGTGGCAGTAACATTAAAAAAAAAATAGCCCAGGGGCTTCCCTGGTAGTCCAGTGGGTAAGGACACCGCCTTGCAGTGCAAGGGGCGCCAGTTCAATCCCTGGTCACGTGCCACAGAGCGACTGGACCGATGTGTCCAACTACTGAGCTGGAGCTCTGGAGCGCATGCACCCAGGACTGGTGCTCTGCGATGAGAGAGGCCACTGCGATGGGAGGCCCACGCAGGCAAAGAACAAAGATGGCTAAAAATAAATAAATGAAAGACCAATAGAAGTGGCCAAAAAAAAAAAAAAGTTAAAAAAAAAATAGCCCAGATATAAAACGTTCAATTAGAAAAAAAATCAGAATTATAACAGTTAAGGTAGAGAAACTGTACCCAACTTCACAAGTAACTTTTTTTCTTGGTCTTTCTCCCAAGTCAAGAGTTGGTAGACTACTGCCTATTGGCCAAGAACCACCCACACCTACTGTTTTTGTTTGGCCCTTGAGCTAAGAATGGTTTTTATATTCTTTAAACGACAGGAAAAAACTAAAAAGAGTATTTTGTAACATGTGAAAATGATAGGATGTTCAAATCTCAGTGTCCACAAATAAAGCTTTATTGGCACACTGCCATGTTCATTCAGTTATGTATTGTCTATGGTTGCAGAAGTAAATAATTGCAGAGAGATTAAATGGTCCTCAAAGCCTAAAATATTTACTAGTGGCCCTTTTCAGTAAAAAGATTGCCTGCTCTAAGGCAATTCTTGAAAGGTATGCAGTTAGTAGCTCTTCCCCAAGAAATGAGTTCCATTGACAAATAAATCAGGAAATGCTATTTTAAGTAAAACCAAATGGTTCTTTAATAAGCTAATGTGACAAGGAAATCTACAAAAAGAAAAAAGAAAGAAATAGGGCAAAAAAAGAAAAAAATAATTGAGAGACAGAGAGAAGCAAAGTCTTTGTTGTTTCCTAAACTTATCGTCCCTGGAATGTTTTCTCTCTCTCTTTTTTTAAGTAGGCTCTTTTGTGGTACTAAGGTTACATGGAAAATGACTTGTTGGTAAATACTGATGAGAAGTAATTAGTGATTTATAAATACACAGTGGAGGAAAAATCCTGGTGGTAGAATTTCTCTCAGAGGGAATGTTTTCCTTGTTTCATAAAACATTTTCTAGGTCATTTGGCCATGAAAAATTAGATTCCAGGAACTCGATTTGGAAGGTGGAAAATTGAAACAAAGAAAGTATTAAAATAATTCCGCATAGTAGAGTAAGCACAACTTGGGGTTTGGGACGGGGCACGGAATTTATGATTTGTGGAGCCCCTTGCAAAACGAAAATGTTCAACATGTAGCAAAAGGTGTTGTGAGAGGCATGAAAATATAAAGCTTTTTTCTTACAACTGCAGTATCTCCCTCTCTCTCACGCTGGTTTTAATTTATTTAATTCCTGTTCCCTCAGGCAGAAGGACTCCACAAGTACAGATCCTTTTAAGCACCTGGGAGCCGGCTCTGACTTGGCGCATGCGCATGCAGCCCACCACCTGCAAGCTCTGTCTCCCACCAGCCCGCTAAGTGCCCGCCCAAGCCACCGTAGGGAAGTCAGACCAGACTTGTCCAGTTTCCCTACGTCCGCCGTCCCAACCCGCCCTGCACAGGTAAGAAGCTGGGTGTAGGTCACAGGTTGAGGGTGGGAAGTGGGGCTTGAAGTACCAGGCAGAGGTGGGAGGTAGTTCAGGGGGCTGGGGCTGGGGGTGGGGATGCAGCGGAGAACCTGCTCCAGGAAGACACGGAGTTGAGAGAAGGGCTGTGTGAGTCCCAGACGCATACTCAGAGGGCCCACCAGACTTCACTTACAAGAGCACAAATTCAAAGATAAAATTGTTAAAAATTTCAACCAGGGAACACAAAGCATGAAAGCCTAAGTGCAGGCCCTCTGAGCACAGGTGCCTGTGCGGCCGCATTAGCTGGACCCCGTGAAGCCAGGTCTGGTGGTGCCTCATCACTTCTACGTTCTGAAAAGAAGTGACTGGGCACCTTTACTCCACATCCATGGTAAAAAAGTGCCGGCCAGCAGTTGCCTTGGCAAATTAAATGCAAAAGGGACTGATTTCCTTGTTTGGGCCCATGCCAGGGGAGGGAACAAAACAGTAGTCAGGAGGCAGGGCTAGAAAGAGACTCACATTTCAGCATAAACAAGAAATTGGACCAGAGGTGGCCGTGAGAACACAGTCCCACTGGGAGCACGTGAACATTTTGGTTTCCAACCATGCAAGTGGCCAGAGCCAGCTGGAAGGTCGGAGACAGCCAGATGGCCCACACTTGGGTTTCCCATAGTATGACTGATGCTGAAACAAAGAAAGTATTAAAATAATTCCGCATAGTAGAGTAAGCACAACTTGGGGTTTGGGACGGGGCACGGAATTTATGATTTGTGGAGCCCCTTGCAAAACGAAAATGTTCAACATGTAGCAAAAGGTGTTGTGAGAGGCATGAAAATATAAAGCTTTTTTCTTACAACTGCAGTATCTCCCTCTCTCTCACGCTGGTTTTAATTTATTTAATTCCTGTTCCCTCAGGCAGAAGGACTCCACAAGTACAGATCCTTTTAAGCACCTGGGAGCCGGCTCTGACTTGGCGCATGCGCATGCAGCCCACCACCTGCAAGCTCTGTCTCCCACCAGCCCGCTAAGTGCCCGCCCAAGCCACCGTAGGGAAGTCAGACCAGACTTGTCCAGTTTCCCTACGTCCGCCGTCCCAACCCGCCCTGCACAGGTAAGAAGCTGGGTGTAGGTCACAGGTTGAGGGTGGGAAGTGGGGCTTGAAGTACCAGGCAGAGGTGGGAGGTAGTTCAGGGGGCTGGGGCTGGGGGTGGGGATGCAGCGGAGAACCTGCTCCAGGAAGACACGGAGTTGAGAGAAGGGCTGTGTGAGTCCCAGACGCATACTCAGAGGGCCCACCAGACTTCACTTACAAGAGCACAAATTCAAAGATAAAATTGTTAAAAATTTCAACCAGGGAACACAAAGCATGAAAGCCTAAGTGCAGGCCCCTCTGAGCACAGGTGCCTGTGCGGCCGCATTAGCTGGACCCCGTGAAGCCAGGTCTGGTGGTGCCTCATCACTTCTACGTTCTGAAAAGAAGTGACTGGGCACCTTTACTCCACATCCATGGTAAAAAAGTGCCGGCCAGCAGTTGCCTTGGCAAATTAAATGCAAAAGGGACTGATTTCCTTGTTTGGGCCCATGCCAGGGGAGGGAACAAAACAGTAGTCAGGAGGCAGGGCTAGAAAGAGACTCACATTTCAGCATAAACAAGAAATTGGACCAGAGGTGGCCGTGAGAACACAGTCCCACTGGGAGCACGTGAACATTTTTGGTTTCCAACCATGCAAGTGGCCAGAGCCAGCTGGAAGGTCGGAGACAGCCAGATGGCCCACACTTGGGTTTCCCATAGTATGACTGATGCTGTATGGGGAACATGGTGAAAATATGTAAAAATCATCTGAGGGTACTTAATAGTCCATTTTTACTGTGTGCATTTCCCTCTGCTAGAAGTAAATCTAACTGTGGTCTTATGCTCCCTGAATTTGTCACTATTAATCACTGGTGACAAAAATCAGCAGTAAAGGGTGGTGATAGATTTTAGCTCAAGTTCTGGTTCCTACTTTATACCGCAGCTCCCATGTGACTTGGGGGAGAAACTGGCCCCAGGCCGAGATGCACTATTAGCAAGTAAAGAATATACAATGCATCTTTTCTAGAAAAAAAGTTTTAAAGCAAGGAGGAGCAGAACTGCTTCTGCCTAACCAACCCAGCTTTGATCAGAAATGAATGATGGAAGGAACGAATATGGGGGAAGGAAGGCGATGGCCAATATTGGCCAGTATTGGCCAGGCGATGGCCAGTATTTATCTCACCTGACAACATTGAGTAAATCAGGAGTGAGTGACTGATACAAGTCACTATTTGTTGAATACTTTCCAAGTATCAGGCATTCTGACAAGCCACTGTCATATACTATCTCATTTAGTTGATTCTACTGGGTAATTGTCCCTTGTTTTATAGATGAGAAAACTGAGGTTCAGAGAAGTTACACTTGTATACAGTCATATAGCCAGTAAGTGCCAGAACCCCGATTCAAACCCAGGTCTGTGCTTGCCTAGCCCAGCCTATTCAGTCACGTCTAAGAGAATGAGCTTCTGCTGGTTTTGGCTGAGAGGTGAAACCCCTCTTACTCTTAAATGTCCATAGTCCGAAGATCCTGAAGCTGCTCAGATATTTTGTTAATTGTAGTAGCCTAAGATAAATCACTTCGCCAAACACCAGACATGAAATAGTGGAGGAATTGATAGCATTGGCATCTAACATTATTCCTTTGATTTGAAATGTTTTACCTTGAAGAGTGGGGCTTCCCAGAGGTGGCCGTGAGAACACAGTCCCACTGGGAGCACGTGAACATTTGGTTTCCAACCATGCAAGTGGCCAGAGCCAGCTGGAAGGTCGGAGACAGCCAGATGGCCCACACTTGGGTTTCCCATAGTATGACTGATGCTGTATGGGGAACATGGTGAAAATATGTAAAAATCATCTGAGGGTACTTAATAGTCCATTTTTACTGTGTGCATTTCCCTCTGCTAGAAGTAAATCTAACTGTGGTCTTATGCTCCCTGAATTTGTCACTATTAATCACTGGTGACAAAAATCAGCAGTAAAGGGTGGTGATAGATTTTAGCTCAAGTTCTGGTTCCTACTTTATACCGCAGCTCCCATGTGACTTGGGGGAGAAACTGGCCCCAGGCCGAGATGCACTATTAGCAAGTAAAGAATATACAATGCATCTTTTCTAGAAAAAAAGTTTTAAAGCAAGGAGGAGCAGAACTGCTTCTGCCTAACCAACCCAGCTTTGATCAGAAATGAATGATGGAAGGAACGAATATGGGGGAAGGAAGGCGATGGCCAATATTGGCCAGTATTGGCCAGGCGATGGCCAGTATTTATCTCACCTGACAACATTGAGTAAATCAGGAGTGAGTGACTGATACAAGTCACTATTTGTTGAATACTTTCCAAGTATCAGGCATTCTGACAAGCCACTGTCATATACTATCTCATTTAGTTGATTCTACTGGGTAATTGTCCCTTGTTTTATAGATGAGAAAACTGAGGTTCAGAGAAGTTACACTTGTATACAGTCATATAGCCAGTAAGTGCCAGAACCCCGATTCAAACCCAGGTCTGTGCTTGCCTAGCCCAGCCTATTCAGTCACGTCTAAGAGAATGAGCTTCTGCTGGTTTTGGCTGAGAGGTGAAACCCCTCTTACTCTTAAATGTCCATAGTCCGAAGATCCTGAAGCTGCTCAGATATTTTGTTAATTGTAGTAGCCTAAGATAAATCACTTCGCCAAACACCAGACATGAAATAGTGGAGGGAATTGATAGCATTGGCATCTAACATTATTCCTTTGATTTGAAATGTTTTACCTTGAAGAGTGGGGCTTCCCAGGTGGCGCTAATGGTAGAGAATCCACCTGCCAGTTCAGGAGACTCAAGAGACAAAAGGTCACTGGTCTAATCCCTGTGTGGGGGGAGGTGCAGATCCCTTAGATTAGGAAATGGCACCCCACTCCAGTACTCGTGTCTGGAAAATTCCATGAGCAGAAGCGCCTGGAGGGCTATAGGCTATGTAAAGAGTCAGACATGACTGAACTCCCCTACTCCCACCTCCAGGATTGAGGACGGAGGTCCTATCTCTCATGCCTCATTTTATCCTCAGTGTCTTACACATCATAGTCACTCAATAACTGCTGGAGAACATAATGCTTTGAGGAGAATCTTAGATTGGTGGTCATCTTCTTGAAACTTTTGGTAGCTAGCATGATAAACAGCTGTTTTAGGACAGGTAATCTCATAGGAAAAGTGACTTGAAAGAGTAAACGGTAAAAAACGTATCTACCTCTCCCTCCTCACTGTGGAGCAGTGTAACAGCTGCAGAGGGGACAAGTAGCCAGTCCGAGTCTCCTACTGAACGTCTCTGCGGCTGATCCACCTGCTGTTTCACTGAGGTTACAGAAGCCATTGCGACTCAGCCTAGAAGCTTGGGGTTTGTCTTTCCTTCAAGCTCCACGTGCAACCATTGTCAGGTTCTGAGTTCTCTCTCAAATCTGTTCCTTTCTTCCCTTTCCCATTGACACCACCTGCTTTCACAAAGTCAGATCTCTCCTTTGAACTGTTGTGTCAGTCCCCGTGCTCCAGGGCAGCCTGCACACTTGGATGTGGTATTTCTCAGATGAACACGGGGCGCTGCCTCCCCTCTGCTGAAAATCCCTCAAGGCTCCAGAAAGAACCTTCTGCGACAATGGCAGTGTCTAATTTGACAGCCATTAGTGGCATGTGTGTTGAGCGTCTGAAATGTGACTCATGTGACTGTGGCCTGAGTTTTTAATTTTAATTTGAATACCCATATGTGGCTAACGGCTCCTGTCTGGACAGCGTAGGCATGGGACGACACACACACGACTTAGCATGACCCACAAGGCCCTTGTCAGTTTGCCCCCTTGCCCGTTTCCAATCCTCATTTTCTATGCTAGCTTTTCTCTGTAGGCACATACTGCGTTCTTTCATGTTGTTTCTTCTGGAATGCCCTATCCAGTTTTATTTGTCTGACAAAGTTCCTACTCAATATTCAAGATTCAGCTCAGATTCCTTTTCCTCTGTGAGGCTTTCCTGTACAACTTTAGGATGAATTCGTATTTCTCCTCTGGGCTCCTATCAGCACCACCATGCAACTCCAGGGGGCACCGTTTACACTGGAGCCCATGTGGATAGTACCTTCTGGATCTGTGCAGTGCATGATACATGCAGCCCTTATGGTGATCAAAGTCCAAACTGGTGATACACAGGGTGCAAGTCTGATACACTTTTATTAGGACACGACTTATTCATGAGGCACTGGGCTTGGCTTATATATAACTGTAGTCTTTTGTTTCTATGTCTTATTCCTGTGCCACTCTGCAGGAAGTGATCTTGTGTTCTAAAACCCGGCTTAGTGCCTGGCACAGACTTGAAAGAGAAAACGGTAAAAACTTTTTTGTCATACAGCTGCAGAGGGGACAAGTAGCCAGTCCGAGTCTCCTACTGAACGTCTCTGCGGCTGATCCACCTGCTGTTTCACTGAGGTTACAGAAGCCATTGCGACTCAGCCTAGAAGCTTGGGGTTTGTCTTTCCTTCAAGCTCCACGTGCAACCATTGTCAGGTTCTGAGTTCTCTCTCAAATCTGTTCCTTTCTTCCCTTTCCCATTGACACCACCTGCTTTCACAAAGTCAGATCTCTCCTTTGAACTGTTGTGTCAGTCCCCGTGCTCCAGGGCAGCCTGCACACTTGGATGTGGTATTTCTCAGATGAACACGGGGCGCTGCCTCCCCTCTGCTGAAAATCCCTCAAGGCTCCAGAAAGAACCTTCTGCGACAATGGCAGTGTCTAATTTGACAGCCATTAGTGGCATGTGTGTTGAGCGTCTGAAATGTGACTCATGTGACTGTGGCCTGAGTTTTTAATTTTAATTTGAATACCCATATGTGGCTAACGGCTCCTGTCTGGACAGCGTAGGCATGGAACGACACACACACGACTTAGCATGACCCACAAGGCCCTTGTCAGTTTGCCCCCTTGCCCGTTTCCAATCCTCATTTTCTATGCTAGCTTTTCTCTGTAGGCACATACTGCGTTCTTTCATGTTGTTTCTTCTGGAATGCCCTATCCAGTTTTATTTGTCTGACAAAGTTCCTACTCAATATTCAAGATTCAGCTCAGATTCCTTTTCCTCTGTGAGGCTTTCCTGTACAACTTTAGGATGAATTCGTATTTCTCCTCTGGGCTCCTATCAGCACCACCATGCAACTCCAGGGGGCACCGTTTACACTGGAGCCCATGTGGATAGTACCTTCTGGATCTGTGCAGTGCATGATACATGCAGCCCTTATGGTGATCAAAGTCCAAACTGGTGATACACAGGGTGCAAGTCTGATACACTTTTATTAGGACACGACTTATTCATGAGGCACTGGGCTTGGCTTATATATAACTGTAGTCTTTTGTTTCTATGTCTTATTCCTGTGCCACTCTGCAGGAAGTGATCTTGTGTTCTAAAAACCCGGCTTAGTGCCTGGCACATAGCAGAAACTCAATAAATATCCTTCAAAGTAGGGGCTGGCAGACTACAATTTGCACGTCAAATCCAGGCCACCTCCTGCTTTTGTGCTGCCTAGGAGCTAAGGAGAGTTTTCACATTTTTAAATGGTTGGAGTAAAATCAAAAGAAGAATACTATTTTGTGAGGTCAGTTGTGTCCAACTCTTTGTTACCCTGTGAACTGTAGTCCACCAGGCTCCCGTCCATGGAGTTCTCCAGACAATAATACTGGAACGGGTTGCCATTTCTTACTCCAGGGGATCTTCCTGAGCTGAGGATCGATCCTGAGTCTCCTGTATTGCTGGTGGATTCTTTACCATCTGCGTCACAAGGTAGAGGTTATGCATGGACATAGAAATTTGAATTTTACAAAATTATGTAAAATTCAAATTTCTGTGTCCATGCAAAAAATTTCATTGAAAGACACATGTCATTTAAGTATTATGTGTTGCTGCTTTTGCCCCACCTATGCAGACTTGAGTAGTTACAACAGAGACCTTGTGGTTGACAAAACCAAAAAGATTTACTATCTGGTCTTTTATAGAAAAAGTTTGCTGATCTCTGTGTCAAAGGAACACAACAACAGACTCAGAGCTATTCCTCCTCACAGCTCAGCCGCTCCTTCTCCTGTCTCTCTCTTCACCATCTGCTTCAGACCAAGACGTGGCGCTTGTCCTTGCCAATCCCCATGTTACAGGTCCTCACTCCCTGGTCTGCTCTGGTACCTTGATTGTCAAGGGTGCTGCTTTCTCTTTGTCCTCGGTTCTTCTTGCCTCACACTCTGTGCTCCAGAAATATCGATGGCTTGATCTTTCCCCCAAACATATATTTTCTGCCTTTTCTTGATACTTAAAAAAAAAAAAAAAAAAACCCTATTTACTTGGTTTCACTGGGTTTTAGTTGCAGCACTTGAGATATTTAGTTGCAGCATGTGGGATCTATTAATAATTCCCTGACCAGGGATCAAACCCAGGCCCTCTGCATTGGGAGCATGGAATCTTAGCCACTTGACCACCAGGGAAGTCTCTTCTTGATAATCTTCGTTCACAAGATTCCTCTTTTCCCTCCTCCCAGTTCTTAATCCTCCTCCACTCCACAAACACACACATATCTGCCTGGGGATTTTCTGGGAGCCAGAGCAGCTAAAACAGCACTCTAGAAAATCGTTTTCAATCCTTCCTTCTCTTACATTTGATCACTGGCCCTCTGCATGTTCACAGTCTTCACATACTTGCTTCACATACTTGTGATAAATATCACATTATGTCCTAGCGAATGGAGGCGCTAGCCTTCCCCAGGTTTCATTCATCAACTGACTCAGGCGCATGTTCCAGGCACCATGCTAGGTGCTGTGATTGAGTCAGATGTGGTCCTGGATTTGTTCGGCTGGGTAGACAGTTACTAAACAGGAAAACGAGTGCATAGTTTCATTTTGTGAGATGTGTCATGGAGGAAAAATAGGGTGCTTTGAGAAGCCTTATCTGGCAGGCATGTAAGAGACGTTCAGAACTGGATTGGGCTGAGTAGAAAAAGATGAGCTGAAAGAAATAGCCTGGCCAAACTCTTTCTTTTCAAATGAGGAACTGAGGCACAGAGATGTTACTGGCTTTCTGGAAGTCACACACCCCCTAGCAGTTCATCTAGCTGCATGCTGCCAATCCGTTTATTCATTTGAGCCACTCTAAGTCTGGTGGTCACTAAGTTACCTTGTTTACCTTATTGTCCAGTGAGTGTTCTTATCAGCAGTCATCAAGTGCCTGTGTGAGAACTATATATGTGTGCTTTAATAACTCATTCACCTAAATTTGGGAATATTGATTAAACGGGCATATTGATTTACCCCATGTTACAGGTCCTCACTCCCTGGTCTGCTCTGGTACCTTGATTGTCAAGGGTGCTGCTTTCTCTTTGTCCTCGGTTCTTCTTGCCTCACACTCTGTGCTCCAGAAATATCGATGGCTTGATCTTTCCCCCAAACATATATTTTCTGCCTTTTCTTGATACTTAAAAAAAAAAAAAACAAAACCCTATTTACTTGGTTTCACTGGGTTTTAGTTGCAGCACTTGAGATATTTAGTTGCAGCATGTGGGATCTATTAATAATTCCCTGACCAGGGATCAAACCCAGGCCCTCTACATTGGGAGCATGGAATCTTAGCCACTTGACCACCAGGGAAGTCTCTTCTTGATAATCTTCGTTCACAAGATTCCTCTTTTCCCTCCTCCCAGTTCTTAATCCTCCTCCACTCCACAAACACACACATATCTGCCTGGGGATTTTCTGGGAGCCAGAGCAGCTAAAACAGCACTCTAGAAAATCGTTTTCAATCCTTCCTTCTCTTACATTTGATCACTGGCCCTCTGCATGTTCACAGTCTTCACATACTTGCTTCACATACTTGTGATAAATATCACATTATGTCCTAGCGAATGGAGGCGCTAGCCTTCCCCAGGTTTCATTCATCAACTGACTCAGGCGCATGTTCCAGGCACCATGCTAGGTGCTGTGATTGAGTCAGATGTGGTCCTGGATTTGTTCGGCTGGGTAGACAGTTACTAAACAGGAAAACGAGTGCATAGTTTCATTTTGTGAGATGTGTCATGGAGGAAAAATAGGGTGCTTTGAGAAGCCTTATCTGGCAGGCATGTAAGAGACGTTCAGAACTGGATTGGGCTGAGTAGAAAAAGATGAGCTGAAAGAAATAGCCTGGCCAAACTCTTTCTTTTCAAATGAGGAACTGAGGCACAGAGATGTTACTGGCTTTCTGGAAGTCACACACCCCCTAGCAGTTCATCTAGCTGCATGCTGCCAATCCGTTTATTCATTTGAGCCACTCTAAGTCTGGTGGTCACTAAGTTACCTTGTTTACCTTATTGTCCAGTGAGTGTTCTTATCAGCAGTCATCAAGTGCCTGTGTGAGAACTATATATGTGTGCTTTAATAACTCATTCACCTAAATTTGGGAATATTGATTAAACGGGCATATTGATTTATTAGTGAAAAGTGGCCCAAACAGTGACAGTAATAATTGCCAAAGACTTCAAAGCATTTTCCAAGCTGTTCTATATTCCCACAGCCTTTTCTTCCTTCAGCATTGCCCTAGCCCTCCTGAAAGCTGATGTGGGTATACATTGTAATCTTTCCCAGAAATGGTGCTGAAGAGAGAGCAGGATGGCCCCAGAAGCTTGTTCCCCGATACCTCATGTGTCTGAAGATGCCTTTCCCATCAGAAGGCCTTCCTCTGACTCTTGCACGTGGTGACAGTTTCACTGGAGTCAGGTGGATGTGGACTGATCAGCATCTGATACTGAGCAGGGATTGGATCCAGGCAATCCAAGTGCTTTTGAGCAACACCAGGTGAGCAGGTGGTAAAATGCAAGGCTGATGAGATGCAGGAACTTGGTCTACTTAAAAACATCTCTCTCAGTGCACCTGTGTTTGCTCGTAGTGTACAGCGTGGTGGCTAAAGCATGCATCTGGAGGCTGGGATGAATTCTGGCCCCTCTATTTTGGGAGAGTGACTTGGACAAGTTACTTAGCTTCTGTGGGTCTGTTTCCTTAAATGCCAAGTGGAAATACTGAGGGCTGTTGTGAAGGTTAAATGAGTTCATGCATTTAAAGAGATTAGCGCCCAGCCCCAGATGAGGGCCCAGTGGCAAGACCAGATCCATAGAGAGTGCTACTCAGCCCCAGGCATGTCCTGTATTAACATAGTTAATCCTCATAAAGCCTCTCAAAACCAGGTACCAATCCCCTTATTTTACTAGATGAGGAAATTGAAGCACAAAGAGATGAATCTCTGTGTCTAAGACAGAAAAACCAGCAAGTGTCAAAGGTGGAATTGGATCCCAGATAGATTGCTCATCAACACTACACTGAATGGCCTCTCATAAAGATGGGCTAGAGTGTGTTTTTACATTGACTATTCCTCTCTTTTCCTTTATTTTATTATTTTTTAAATTAAATTTTATTTATTTATTTATTTTTTGGCTATTCTGGGTTTTCACTGCTGCCACAGGCTCTTCTCTAGTTGCAGGGAGTGGGGGATACTCTCTAAAGTTGAGGTGAACAGGCTTCTTGTTGCAGTGACTTCTCTTGTGGAACTCGGGCTCTAGGACACACGGGCTTCAGTAGTTGTGGCCCATGAGCTCAATAGTTTTAGGTTCCTTTTCTTCCTTCAGCATTGCCCTAGCCCTCCTGAAAGCTGATGTGGGTATACATTGTAGTCTTTCCCAGAAATGGTGCTGAAGAGAGAGCAGGATGGCCCCAGAAGCTTGTTCCCCGATACCTCATGTGTCTGAAGATGCCTTTCCCATCAGAAGGCCTTCCTCTGACTCTTGCACGTGGTGACAGTTTCACTGGAGTCAGGTGGATGTGGACTGATCAGCATCTGATACTGAGCAGGGATTGGATCCAGGCAATCCAAGTGCTTTTGAGCAACACCAGGTGAGCAGGTGGTAAAATGCAAGGCTGATGAGATGCAGGAACTTGGTCTACTTAAAAACATCTCTCTCAGTGCACCTGTGTTTGCTCGTAGTGTACAGCGTGGTGGCTAAAGCATGCATCTGGAGGCTGGGATGAATTCTGGCCCCTCTATTTTGGGAGAGTGACTTGGACAAGTTACTTAGCTTCTGTGGGTCTGTTTCCTTAAATGCCAAGTGGAAATACTGAGGGCTGTTGTGAAGGTTAAATGAGTTCATGCATTTAAAGAGATTAGCGCCCAGCCCCAGATGAGGGCCCAGTGGCAAGACCAGATCCATAGAGAGTGCTACTCAGCCCCAGGCATGTCCTGTATTAACATAGTTAATCCTCATAAAGCCTCTCAAAACCAGGTACCAATCCCCTTATTTTACTAGATGAGGAAATTGAAGCACAAAGAGATGAATCTCTGTGTCTAAGACAGAAAAACCAGCAAGTGTCAAAGGTGGAATTGGATCCCAGATAGATTGCTCATCAACACTACACTGAATGGCCTCTCATAAAGATGGGCTAGAGTGTGTTTTTACATTGACTATTCCTCTCTTTTCCTTTATTTTATTATTTTTTAAATTAAATTTTATTTATTTATTTATTTTTTGGCTATTCTGGGTTTTCACTGCTGCCACAGGCTCTTCTCTAGTTGCAGGGAGTGGGGGATACTCTCTAAAGTTGAGGTGAACAGGCTTCTTGTTGCAGTGACTTCTCTTGTGGAACTCGGGCTCTAGGACACACGGGCTTCAGTAGTTGTGGCCCATGAGCTCAATAGTTGTAGCTCCGAGGCTCTAGAGCACAGACTCACTAGTTCTGGCTCAGGGGCTTAGTTGCTGTGCAGCATGTGGGATTCTCCCAGATCAGGGATCGAACCCGTGTCTCATGCATTGGCAGGTGAACTCTTCACTACTGCGCTACCAGGGAAGCCCCTCCCTTTTCCTTTAAATTGTCAGTTCCTTCTGTTCAAATATTCTATGATCACCCTATTATCTGAGCCGAAACTTTGAGATATATGTTCAAAGAAAGGCTTTTGTGATGTAGAAGGTAAGAAGTTTAGAGAAGAGACTTTCTGTGTGAGACTTTCTGAGGCAGTTTTGGAGTGGAGGAAAAAGACCCTGGTGTCCTTCACTGCCTCTGGGGAGGAGAATCATGGCTGAGGAGAGGCTGGGAGAGGATGATGTAGTCCTTTGTACCGTTTGAATTTATGCTTACATGAATGTATTGCCTATTCCGAAAGAAATGGAGAAAAATTAAGAAACAAAGATGGCATATGAGGCTGCATCCCTTTTCCTCTGTGAGCAGGGAAAGGGGTGAGAGGCACTCCTGTTGGAATGATAATCTTCCCGGGTGGGTTGGGGAGGAAGGGCAGCTGTGGTGGACTGGTTCACACGTGGCCACTTTTATGAGCTGTGTGACACCCCAACCCCAACCACTCTTCCTTATCTTTACCAAAGGAAGTACAGCACACAAATTGAAAACACAGGCTCAGCTCCACCACTGCCAGCTGGATAACTCTGGGCCTGTTATCTCTTTGTGACTCAGTTTTCTCATTTGTAAAATGGGAACCAATATCAGGAGTTGGGAGATTACGGGCTAAGGCAGCTTGAGTGAGACCTGGTATATAGCAAATAGTCAAATACCCATTATTACTACAGGTAGTCATTGCTGTGCATAGTTCCAGTATGTACAAATTTCTTATCACATTTTAAGAAACAGTGGTCCCCCAATAACGTGGGTCATATTGCAGTTACCATTGTATATTAAATGTAACTGGATAAAGTGCAAACTTTGGTGCCAACTCTTCAGTCCACAGATTGTTACGGAAACAACAGATGTTCATCATGATCAGTAACTGACCAGTTATACCACTTACTTTAAAGCCTTGTGGATATTGGTAACTGCACACCTGTGTTGGGTTCATGTACAGACAGCAAAGCACTTGGTTATGTTGCTTTGTCTTCCAGGGATAAACCCATTTTACAGAGATGGTTAATCAAAACAGAGAACTGACCAACACAGATGGAAGTGCAGCAAATAAATGAAAAGTGATACCACTGGAAATAAAACAGTATGTGACCAAAAGACCTGAAAAATGGCAATATCAAAACAAAGAGAGGATGAAATCTAAATGCATGAAGTCATGGTGCTAATTGTATTGAAAAAGTCCAGTGAATATAAAAGTGAGCTCAAGTCCTTTCAATATCTTGTAGTTTCAATTGCACTAGGAACAGAAAGCTGCTCATAGTTGAAATGGAGCATTTCCTTCTGCTTTGCATCCTGTGCAGTGTGGCAGTAACTTTTACTCCACTGTGCAAATAACTTTGCAAAATTTGAATCCAATGTAAACGAAGTTAGGAGAAAAAAGAGGTGGCCATAGGAATGTTGACGCTGCTGCCGTTACAGTGGCCCTAGACGTACAGGCAAAGGAATTTAGTGGAGGTGGGTTGGTCAATACAAACGAGCAAAATGTGACCAAAAGGAGGAAGATGTCTCATAAAAAGTGACATCGAAAAACACTTGACATTAAAGAAACCCTTAGAGCTATTTCACAACATTGAAAGTTTGATGGATAAAACGTTGAAAAGATCCAAAGGAGCATGAAAATTCACTAAGGCATGTAAATGATGCTTGCCCTGTATTGTAAATTATGTGAAGAGAAAAAGAAAGCAAGCACTGTTCAAACTACTCTTGCTAAGTGTTTTTTATGTTTTATTAAGAAATAAAACATGCTTTCAAAATTTCTAATATTTTAAATAACAATGCTTTATATAAATATTAGAGTTACTATTTTTCCCTCTACCTTTATAACTAACAGTAAGAGGATTTTTAATGTTTTGACAACAAATTTAAAGGTCACGGAACAATCCTCATTTTTCACATTGACTATTTAGGTCAGTTTGAATGGTGTAAGCTTACAGGCAGTTTATGGTCCGATACTGCTGTGCAAAGTGAGACAACTTTCAGTCATTCGAAACAGATGTTCATCATGATCAGTAACTGACCAGTTATACCACTTACTTTAAAGCCTTGTGGATATTGGTAACTGCACACCTGTGTTGGGTTCATGTACAGACAGCAAAGCACTTGGTTATGTTGCTTTGTCTTCCAGGGATAAACCCATTTTACAGAGATGGTTAATCAAAACAGAGAACTGACCAACACAGATGGAAGTGCAGCAAATAAATGAAAAGTGATACCACTGGAAATAAAACAGTATGTGACCAAAAGACCTGAAGAATGGCAATATCAAAACAAAGAGAGGATGAAATCTAAATGCATGAAGTCATGGTGCTAATTGTATTGAAAAAGTCCAGTGAATATAAAAGTGAGCTCAAGTCCTTTCAATATCTTGTAGTTTCAATTGCACTAGGAACAGAAAGCTGCTCATAGTTGAAATGGAGCATTTCCTTCTGCTTTGCATCCTGTGCAGTGTGGCAGTAACTTTTACTCCACTGTGCAAATAACTTTGCAAAATTTGAATCCAATGTAAACGAAGTTAGGAGAAAAAAGAGGTGGCCATAGGAATGTTGACGCTGCTGCCGTTACAGTGGCCCTAGACGTACAGGCAAAGGAATTTAGTGGAGGTGGGTTGGTCAATACAAACGAGCAAAATGTGACCAAAAGGAGGAAGATGTCTCATAAAAAGTGACATCGAAAAACACTTGACATTAAAGAAACCCTTAGAGCTATTTCACAACATTGAAAGTTTGATGGATAAAACGTTGAAAAGATCCAAAGGAGCATGAAAATTCACTAAGGCATGTAAATGATGCTTGCCCTGTATTGTAAATTATGTGAAGAGAAAAAGAAAGCAAGCACTGTTCAAACTACTCTTGCTAAGTGTTTTTTATGTTTTATTAAGAAATAAAACATGCTTTCAAAATTTCTAATATTTTAAATAACAATGCTTTATATAAATATTAGAGTTACTATTTTTTTCCCTCTACCTTTATAACTAACAGTAAGAGGATTTTTAATGTTTTGACAACAAATTTAAAGGTCACGGAACAATCCTCATTTTTTCACATTGACTATTTAGGTCAGTTTGAATGGTGTAAGCTTACACGGCCATGTTTATGGTCCGATACTGCTGTGCAAAGTGAGATTACCTTTACTTTCTCATGGAAAAGTACAAAATAGCTTTTTTGGTTGTTGTTTAAAATAGTGGTAAAATATACACAAGATGCAACGTTTTTAACTGTTTTGAAGTATGCAGTTTAGTAATGTGAAGTATGTTCACAACGTTCAACAGCCATCATCTTTGGAATGTTTTCATCTTCACAAGATGAAGCTTTGTGACTGTTGAACAGGAGCTCTCTGTTCTGCTCCTCCCCCTGCCTCTGGTAACCACCTTTCTTTCTGTCTTTCTGGATTTGCCTAGTCTAGGTAATCTTCTATAAGTGGAATCATACAATATTTGCCTTTTTGTGTCTGGTTCATTTCATTAAGCATAATGTCTTCAAGGTTGATCCATGCTGTGGCGTGTATCAGCATTTCACTCTTTTTTTTTTTTTTTTAAAGCATTTTAAAAATTTATTTATTTTTGGCTATTCTGGGTTTTCACTGCTGCCACAGGCTATCTAGTTGCAGGGAGTGGGGGATACTCTAGTTGAGGTGAGCAGGCTCCTTGTTGCTGTGACTTCTCTTGTTGTGAAACTTGGGCTCTAGGGCTCACAGGCTTCTTTAGTTGTGGCCCATGGGCTCAAAAGTTGCAGCTCTGAGGCTCTAGAGCACAGGCTCACTAGTTGTGGCTCACAGGCTTAGTTGCTGTGCAGCATGTGGGATCTTCCCAGATCAGGGATCAAACCCGTGTCTCGTGTATTGGCAGGCAAACTCTTTACCACTGAGCTACCAGGGAAGCCTCATTTCACTCTTTTTTATCGTCTAATAGTATACCACTGTACATACATGCCACATTTTGTTTATCCATGCACTTGTTGATGAACACTTGGGTTGCCTCCACCTTTCAGTCACTGAGAATAATGCTGTTACAGTTATGGGTTCTTTGGAAAGTGGGACTTGGTCTTAGTCTTCATAGACCCTTGTGTACTATTTAACAGTAAGAGGATTTTTAATGTTTTGACAACAAATTTAAAGGTCACGGAACAATCCTCATTTTTTCACATTGACTATTTAGGTCAGTTTGAATGGTGTAAGCTTACACGGCCATGTTTATGGTCCGATACTGCTGTGCAAAGTGAGATTACCTTTACTTTCTCATGGAAAAGTACAAAATAGCTTTTTTGGTTGTTGTTTAAAATAGTGGTAAAATATACACAAGATGCAACGTTTTTAACTGTTTTGAAGTATGCAGTTTAGTAATGTGAAGTATGTTCACAACGTTCAACAGCCATCATCTTTGGAATGTTTTCATCTTCACAAGATGAAGCTTTGTGACTGTTGAACAGGAGCTCTCTGTTCTGCTCCTCCCCCTGCCTCTGGTAACCACCTTTCTTTCTGTCTTTCTGGATTTGCCTAGTCTAGGTAATCTTCTATAAGTGGAATCATACAATATTTGCCTTTTTGTGTCTGGTTCATTTCATTAAGCATAATGTCTTCAAGGTTGATCCATGCTGTGGCGTGTATCAGCATTTCACTCTTTTTTTTTTTTTTTTAAAGCATTTTAAAAATTTATTTATTTTTGGCTATTCTGGGTTTTCACTGCTGCCACAGGCTATCTAGTTGCAGGGAGTGGGGGATACTCTAGTTGAGGTGAGCAGGCTCCTTGTTGCTGTGACTTCTCTTGTTGTGAAACTTGGGCTCTAGGGCTCACAGGCTTCTTTAGTTGTGGCCCATGGGCTCAAAAGTTGCAGCTCTGAGGCTCTAGAGCACAGGCTCACTAGTTGTGGCTCACAGGCTTAGTTGCTGTGCAGCATGTGGGATCTTCCCAGATCAGGGATCAAACCCGTGTCTCGTGTATTGGCAGGCAAACTCTTTACCACTGAGCTACCAGGGAAGCCTCATTTCACTCTTTTTTATCGTCTAATAGTATACCACTGTACATACATGCCACATTTTGTTTATCCATGCACTTGTTGATGAACACTTGGGTTGCCTCCACCTTTCAGTCACTGAGAATAATGCTGTTACAGTTATGGGTTCTTTGGAAAGTGGGACTTGGTCTTAGTCTTCATAGACCCTTGTGTACTATTTAACATTTTTTGTACTACTTGATTTTTTAAAAAACTGAGAACATGATATATTTATAATAAATAGATCAATAGCATATAATATTGCAGGATTTGGAAAATTCTACCACATGGGAGTGGGTTAAATGTGTACAGTATGTGTGAAGGCACCAAGCGTGGAGCTGGAGCATGGAAGGTACATGATGACTAGGAGAGTGAGCTCAAAGAGCTATGCTAGAATTTGCCTTGGTGACCCATTTGGAGGTGACTACCTATGTTTTGATCCCTTCCCAAGAAACCCAAGGTCTGGTGTTGCTCCTTAGGCATTCTAGCTTTCCTCCTATGCCCCCATCTGGACTTGTCCTTCTCAACCCCCAATACTGGTCTCAGGCAGCATGCCATTCTAAATCCCCTCTCAGAAAGTCCCTGTTCTTAGACATTTCTCCAAACAAGATATACAGATGGCCAAGAGGCACATGATATGATGCTCAGCATCACCAACAGAGAAATGCCAGTCAAAACTGCAATAAAGGGCTTCCCCTGGTGGTCCAGTGGGTAAGGACACCGCCTTGCAGTGCAAGGGGCGCCGGTTTGATCCCTGGCCTGGGAAGATCCCACGTGCCGCGGAGCAGCTGGACTGATGTGTCCAATTACCCGCGTGCACCCAGAGCCGGCGCTTTGCAACAACAGAGGCCACCGCGATGGGAGGCTCACAGGAGCCAAAGAACAAAGACGGATGAAAACAGAGAAATGAAAGACCAATAGAAGTGGCCCGCCCGCTCCCCTCCCTCCCCAACCCGACCCCTGCCCAATAAATAAATAAATAAATAAATAAATACATCTTTAAGAAAAAAAAAACTGCAATGAAGGGGCTTCCCTGGTGGCTCAGTGGAGAAGAATCTATCTGCAGCAGAGCAAATAAGCCTGGTGCCACGACTGCTGAGCCCACACTCTAGAGTTCAGGAACCAAAACTACGGTTGTCACAGTGTGAAGCAAGTCAGACAGAGAAAGAGAAATGGCATATGATATCCTTTATATGCAGAATCTAAGAAGAAATGATGCAAATGAACTAATTTCGAATCAGAAATAGATTCACAGACTTAGAGAATGAACTTATGGTTACCAGGGAGGAAGTGTCGGGGGAAGGGATAGTTAGGGCATTTGGGGGGGAGTTTTGGGGAGAATGGATACATGTATATGTGTGGCTGAGTCACTTTACCTGAAACTATCACAACTTTGTAAATCAGCTATACTGCAATACAAGATAAAAAGCTTAAATAATAATCATAATAAAAAGAAAGTTCCTGTTCTGACTCCTGTGTCCTCAGGGCCCTGCTGATATGGTTGTTAGTCATTATAAGTTCATGTTTTTTCTAATGGCCATGCAGTTGCACTATAAATGTAAAAAAAATTTTTTTAAGGAGAATAATTCTGTACAAAACCATTGACACTTATTTCCCAGTGTTCATTTCAGACATTGCTAATTGGTTGGAATCATCCAACTGAGACCAAAAAAGGCCTGAGAATCTTTCTGAAACAAAACCTAATCTCAATAATTTGGAGTTGGCACTTGCATTAAAACTTGTTTACCATCCCTGTGACCCAAGGAATGACCTTCATAGTCCAGATGTCAGGTGCTGGCACAAAGGTGTGGAAGGGAGATCTGAGAGCCATGGTGTGCAGCACCTCGGAGCTCATTCTGTGGAGCAAGAAACATACCTGGATAGCTTGAGCACCTGCTATCCTTTTTGATTTGAAAATATAAAGATATGTGCGTGCTAACTCACTCAGTCATATCTGACTCTTTGTGATTCCATGACTGTAGCCCACCATGCTCCTCTGTCCATGGAATTCTCCAGTCAAGAATACTGGAGTGGGTAGCCATGTCCTTCTCCAGGGGATCTTCCCAACCCAGGAATTGAACCTGTGTCTCTTTTGTCTCCTTCATGGGCAGACAAGTTCTTTACCACTAGCACGATGACCTTGTAAAAACGGAGCTAAAAGATTTGGCCTCACTGATGACATTGAGTCCATCTCCCAACACCATGGGTTAATTCATGAGATGTGAACTGGGTCATGTCACCTCCATGCCTTCCACGCACACTTCTGTGTAGGAGCAGGAAGGCTTGTACTGTGCAGAAAGAGAAATGGCATATGATATCCTTTATATGCAGAATCTAAGAAGAAATGATGCAAATGAACTAATTTCGAATCAGAAATAGATTCACAGACTTAGAGAATGAACTTATGGTTACCAGGGAGGAAGTGTCGGGGGAAGGGATAGTTAGGGCATTTGGGGGGGAGTTTTGGGGAGAATGGATACATGTATATGTGTGGCTGAGTCACTTTACCTGAAACTATCACAACTTTGTAAATCAGCTATACTGCAATACAAGATAAAAAGCTTAAATAATAATCATAATAAAAAGAAAGTTCCTGTTCTGACTCCTGTGTCCTCAGGGCCCTGCTGATATGGTTGTTAGTCATTATAAGTTCATGTTTTTTCTAATGGCCATGCAGTTGCACTATAAATGTAAAAAAAATTTTTTTAAGGAGAATAATTCTGTACAAAACCATTGACACTTATTTCCCAGTGTTCATTTCAGACATTGCTAATTGGTTGGAATCATCCAACTGAGACCAAAAAAGGCCTGAGAATCTTTCTGAAACAAAACCTAATCTCAATAATTTGGAGTTGGCACTTGCATTAAAACTTGTTTACCATCCCTGTGACCCAAGGAATGACCTTCATAGTCCAGATGTCAGGTGCTGGCACAAAGGTGTGGAAGGGAGATCTGAGAGCCATGGTGTGCAGCACCTCGGAGCTCATTCTGTGGAGCAAGAAACATACCTGGATAGCTTGAGCACCTGCTATCCTTTTTGATTTGAAAATATAAAGATATGTGCGTGCTAACTCACTCAGTCATATCTGACTCTTTGTGATTCCATGACTGTAGCCCACCATGCTCCTCTGTCCATGGAATTCTCCAGTCAAGAATACTGGAGTGGGTAGCCATGTCCTTCTCCAGGGGATCTTCCCAACCCAGGAATTGAACCTGTGTCACTTATGTCTCCTTCATGGGCAGACAAGTTCTTTACCACTAGCACGATGACCTTGTAAAAACGGAGCTAAAAGATTTGGCCTCACTGATGACATTGAGTCCATCTCCCAACACCATGGGTTAATTCATGAGATGTGAACTGGGTCATGTCACCTCCATGCCTTCCACGCACACTCTGTGTAGGAGCAGGAAGGCTTGTAGCCCAAGTTACAGTCATGAGCAGGTCAGGGGCTCTGGGCCATGGTCTATCAATGCTCTCCCTGATCCTGTTGGCCCTTCCTGTGAATTAATAAGGTCCCCAGGCCTTGCAGATCCCATCTGAGAGGAACGCAGAGAAAATTTAGTATAAGGAAAAGAGCCAATAAATAGGAAAATCATATTGTCTGCTGTTGTCACAATGGAGCATGTTTGCAATGAGTCTGGCTATGTCCAACCATATCTGCTGAACAGTACAGGTGCAACCATTAGCACCCTACCATTGGCTACCTTGAACTCTGCTTTTCTGGATCTTTGTGATCCTGGGTCTAGATATGCGTCTTCCATAAGGCTTAGCTTTGGGAGACTTGGTTCATTCAGATGCTTATCTACCGTTTATGACAAGGGCAAGTTTACTGTGTTCCAGGCACTGTGCTAAGTTCTTTATAAACATTACCTGACTTAATTCTTACAACAAGCCCAAAGGTAGAGACTATTGTCATCATTTTATAGATAAGGAAAGGGAGGTTTAAAGAAGTTAGATATTTATTCAAGTCAACCCCTGGGAAAAGAAGCAGAGCATGGATTTTTTAAAATTTTATTTTATTTATTTATTTTAAAAAAAGTTTTTACAGAGTTTTGCCGTTCACAGATATGTATGTTCCCAGATCAGTCATATGCATACCCTACCCCCTCCCAGACACCCCCATCCTACCCCTCCTGGCTGTCGCACCAAGCCCTTGTAGGAACTCCTGTTCTTTTTCACATATGATAGTATAGGTTTCCACTCCCTCTATGTCTCCCACCCACTATTCATTCCCCACGATGTTCATATGTCTATTCTCTGTCTGTTTTTCCATGGTTTCACTGTGTGTGTTATCATTACCCTTTTACTAGATTTCATATATATGTGTTAGTATACTATACTTGTCTTTCTCTTTTTGACTTCACTTTTTATGATAGGTTCTAGATCCAACCACCTCATTATGACTGATTCTTCTGCATTTCTTTTAACAGCTGAGTAGTATTCCATTGTGTATAT
Organism: Tragulus kanchil; assembly: GCA_022376925.1. Classification (NCBI taxonomy): domain Eukaryota; kingdom Metazoa; phylum Chordata; class Mammalia; order Artiodactyla; family Tragulidae; genus Tragulus; species Tragulus kanchil. Next base: position 216,888,656 of record JAIOJX010000032.1, on the reverse strand, counting down.
GTGTCAGAGCTTTTGTATCCATTCATTCATCAATGGACATCTAGGTTGCTTGCATGTTCTAGCTATTGTATAGAGAGCTGCAATGAACATTGGGGTACAGGTGCTTCTTTCAGTTTTGATTTCATCTGGGTATAAGCCTAATAGTGAGATTGCTGGGTTGTATGGTGCTTCTATTTTTAGTTTTTTAAGGAATCTCCATAGTGTCTTCCATAGCGGCTGTGTCAATTGACATTCCCAGCAGCAATGCAAGAGGATTCCCTTTTATCTGCACCCTCTCCAGTATTTATGATGTGTTGATTTGTTGATGATGGCCATTCTGACTGGTGTGAGGTGATATCTCATTGTAGTTTTGATTTGCATTTCTCTAATAATAAGCGAGGTTGAACATCGTCTCATGTGCTTTTCTGGCCATCTGTGAGAGCATGGATTTAAATCCATATGACTAATTTCAGACCCCCAACTATTAACCACCAGGCCATGAGAAAAAGTGACTTTCTCCTGTACAGCTTTTAAGGATAACTGTGTGAACATGATGGGCCCCCATGTGATGGCTTACACTGGGAAAATATTCCGCTCCACTAAAACTAGACAGTGCCTGCCAGGTCCCCTGCCCTCTCTTCCCATGGCTCCTCCATCCTTCCCTCATCCCTTCCCCATTTCCTTTCCCTGTCTCTGTCTGCCTCCAGGTTAACCCCCTTCTCGCTCCTGTTCTTTAAAACCCTGCCAGTCCACGTGAATGGGAATCCTCACTCTGCTCAGCTATCTGGGCAAATCCAGCAAAAGGTGGGCCTCCTGGTCCTTCTTACCAATGTCTGTAGCCCTTCAGGTGCTTCTGGCAGCCCTGAGGTGCAGGGGCCCTGCTTCCTGCTCCAGCGGCAGCCTGCTGATGCCCATAGTTCCCAGCTGCCTCCTGGCTGGCCTGGCAGTAGCCGTGGTCATGCCCTATGATTCTGGGTCTTGGCTGCAAGTTCTGGAAACAGATGCAGTAGTGACTTCCTCCTTGGGATGGTGAGTGGAGGAGCAGCCACCATGGCAGTTTTGGTTTCACTTTCCTTGTTTCCACAGTCTCCTCTGAGCTGAAACTTGGGCGTGGGCCTCCCAGACCAGCCCCTGGAAGTAATCCGAGCCCTTTTGGCTTTGAGTTCCTTTCACTTTTCCAGTCCAGAAGCTGCTTCTCTTGGTTCTTCAGCTTTCCTGTCAGCCTGCAGGGATCTCTGTATCAGGGGACGGAGACTGTTTAAGGTTGGGGAACCAGCAAAGGGATAACCCGCAAGACTGTTCCACTGGCCCAAGCGGCTCCCTGTTTGTCAGATCAGGATGTTTTAATAGTGCTTTGCCAGAACCACTGTCCTGGCCCTGAAAGATGTGAACCCACAAGGGAGCTGGTGTCTGGTTTCCATGGCTATTCCACTGCATCCCCAGGGCTCCGGCTGCTCCCAGGGCTGGGGGAGGGGCCGGACATCTGGCTTCCTGAGAGTTAGGAAGGACTCTGAGAAGTTGGCAGGGAGACATTGTCAGAGTCACATCTCAAGATAATTTGGGAGAAGACGTGCTTTTCTAAAACGTTTCTACCTGGAAAACGAGACTTGGTGTTCAGTAGGGAATGGGGAACAGGGGATGGTGGGGGTATGCTTTTTCAGGGGTGGCCTATGAGAAAAAGTGACTTTCTCCTGTACAGCTTTTAAGGATAACTGTGTGAACATGATGGGCCCCATGTGATGGCTTACACTGGGAAAATATTCCGCTCCACTAAAACTAGACAGTGCCTGCCAGGTCCCCTGCCCTCTCTTCCCATGGCTCCTCCATCCTTCCCTCATCCCTTCCCCATTTCCTTTCCCTGTCTCTGTCTGCCTCCAGGTTAACCCCCTTCTCGCTCCTGTTCTTTAAAACCCTGCCAGTCCACGTGAATGGGAATCCTCACTCTGCTCAGCTATCTGGGCAAATCCAGCAAAAGGTGGGCCTCCTGGTCCTTCTTACCAATGTCTGTAGCCCTTCAGGTGCTTCTGGCAGCCCTGAGGTGCAGGGGCCCTGCTTCCTGCTCCAGCGGCAGCCTGCTGATGCCCATAGTTCCCAGCTGCCTCCTGGCTGGCCTGGCAGTAGCCGTGGTCATGCCCTATGATTCTGGGTCTTGGCTGCAAGTTCTGGAAACAGATGCAGTAGTGACTTCCTCCTTGGGATGGTGAGTGGAGGAGCAGCCACCATGGCAGTTTTGGTTTCACTTTCCTTGTTTCCACAGTCTCCTCTGAGCTGAAACTTGGGCGTGGGCCTCCCAGACCAGCCCCTGGAAGTAATCCGAGCCCTTTTGGCTTTGAGTTCCTTTCACTTTTCCAGTCCAGAAGCTGCTTCTCTTGGTTCTTCAGCTTTCCTGTCAGCCTGCAGGGATCTCTGTATCAGGGGACGGAGACTGTTTAAGGTTGGGGAACCAGCAAAGGGATAACCCGCAAGACTGTTCCACTGGCCCAAGCGGCTCCCTGTTTGTCAGATCAGGATGTTTTAATAGTGCTTTGCCAGAACCACTGTCCTGGCCCTGAAAGATGTGAACCCACAAGGGAGCTGGTGTCTGGTTTCCATGGCTATTCCACTGCATCCCCAGGGCTCCGGCTGCTCCCAGGGCTGGGGGAGGGGCCGGACATCTGGCTTCCTGAGAGTTAGGAAGGACTCTGAGAAGTTGGCAGGGAGACATTGTCAGAGTCACATCTCAAGATAATTTGGGAGAAGACGTGCTTTTCTAAAACGTTTCTACCTGGAAAACGAGACTTGGTGTTCAGTAGGGAATGGGGAACAGGGGATGGTGGGGGTATGCTTTTTCAGGGGTGGCCTCACTGACTATCTGACACCTGAGCTTTATGTAGAAGAGAATCAGGATCCTGGTTCTGGAAGGGGAGGCTGTGTGTGTGCTGCGGGGTGGGAAAGAGCTGGAGAGGTTTCGTCCTACTTCACAGTAGGTTCTGGAACTTTGGACTGGAATCAGAGAATTGCTGTCCTTGGTCTTGGGAAGTGAGCCTGGAAAGAGGAGATCATGAATCAGTGATGTGCCTCAATGAGAGCTGGAGATAGCCCACTTTTACCTTTACCTGCCGATGCTGTGGGGCGGGGGGTCCTGGTTAAGGTAGGAAGGGCCTCAGGGTTGGCTGCTCAGAAGCGCAGCTCAGCTGGAGAGGAGAGGAAAGTCCTGACTGGCTGGTGCTGACTAGAAGGTTGCGGGGAACTGTGCAAGTTCAGCGAGGAGAGAGGTGCCAGCAGGGGTGTGAGAGCAGTGAGACCGCCTTGCTGAGCCGGCCAGGTGGTCCTGCTGCTGCAGCTGTTCTTGGGAGCGAAGCGTCGAGCGGCCTGCTTCAGGAGCCCTCATCACTGTGTCCTGCAAAACAGTCTTTCACAAATGACCGCTGGACACACTCACAGCCCCTTCTTCAAGCTCATAAGGTAGAGACACTCTCCTAAAGCCAAACGTCCTGGGAAGATGCATACCTGGGTCGGCCTGAGCCCAGAGCCCAGAGCCCAGGTTTTTACCATGGGCACTAGGAGACCTCTCTCACCCACAGAGGGATCCTGAAGGAATATGAGAGGGCCTGTGCCCTAGATGGGGCTACACATTTTCTTAGGAGACAGAAGATACAGACACTTTTGTTCTGGGAGCAGCAGAGAGGGCCAGTGGAGGGGGTGGCCTTTGCTCCTTGCATTTATGTGTGTCTGGACAGAAGCAGTGGCAAGAGGCTGCTGGACTTGTCGTGGGCACTTAAGGGAAGAGTGCCTGCCCTGGGTTTCACACCACTTAGTCTGAAACATATGGACTGGAAATAGTCACAAGCTCTTCTAGTACCTGCATCCACGGAGAAGTGACATTTGGGATGTGGCTCTTACGACACATTCCTTCCCGTTAAGTGCACTTCAGTTGTGTGAGCCTCTAAGACCCCTCCCAAGGGCTTGGAGACCTGGAGTTACCTCCTACTTCCAGCTGGGTTGTGGGGCTTCCCTGGTGGTTCAGATGGTAAAGAATCTGCGTGCAGTGCAGGAGACCCGGACTTCATCCCTGAGCCGAGAAGATCCCCTGGAGAAGGCGTGGCAACTCACTCCAGTATTCCTGCCTGGAAAATTCCATGGACAGAGGAGCCTGGTGGGCTACCGTCCATAGGGTCACAAAGAGTCAGACATGACTGAATGACTGACCCTTTCACTTTCCCACTTTTCTCCTTGGATAGTAATGTTAGAGAAATCAGGGGAGGTGGACTCCAAAATTTAAATGTCTAGAGGGGAGAGGAAAGTCCTGACTGGCTGGTGCTGACTAGAAGGTTGCGGGGAACTGTGCAAGTTCAGCGAGGAGAGAGGTGCCAGCAGGGGTGTGAGAGCAGTGAGACCGCCTTGCTGAGCCGGCCAGGTGGTCCTGCTGCTGCAGCTGTTCTTGGGAGCGGCGTCGAGCGGCCTGCTTCAGGAGCCCTCATCACTGTGTCCTGCAAAACAGTCTTTCACAAATGACCGCTGGACACACTCACAGCCCCTTCTTCAAGCTCATAAGGTAGAGACACTCTCCTAAAGCCAAACGTCCTGGGAAGATGCATACCTGGGTCGGCCTGAGCCCAGAGCCCAGAGCCCAGGTTTTTACCATGGGCACTAGGAGACCTCTCTCACCCACAGAGGGATCCTGAAGGAATATGAGAGGGCCTGTGCCCTAGATGGGGCTACACATTTTCTTAGGAGACAGAAGATACAGACACTTTTGTTCTGGGAGCAGCAGAGAGGGCCAGTGGAGGGGGTGGCCTTTGCTCCTTGCATTTATGTGTGTCTGGACAGAAGCAGTGGCAAGAGGCTGCTGGACTTGTCGTGGGCACTTAAGGGAAGAGTGCCTGCCCTGGGTTTCACACCACTTAGTCTGAAACATATGGACTGGAAATAGTCACAAGCTCTTCTAGTACCTGCATCCACGGAGAAGTGACATTTGGGATGTGGCTCTTACGACACATTCCTTCCCGTTAAGTGCACTTCAGTTGTGTGAGCCTCTAAGACCCCTCCCAAGGGCTTGGAGACCTGGAGTTACCTCCTACTTCCAGCTGGGTTGTGGGGCTTCCCTGGTGGTTCAGATGGTAAAGAATCTGCGTGCAGTGCAGGAGACCCGGACTTCATCCCTGAGCCGAGAAGATCCCCTGGAGAAGGCGTGGCAACTCACTCCAGTATTCCTGCCTGGAAAATTCCATGGACAGAGGAGCCTGGTGGGCTACCGTCCATAGGGTCACAAAGAGTCAGACATGACTGAATGACTGACCCTTTCACTTTCCCACTTTTCTCCTTGGATAGTAATGTTAGAGAAATCAGGGGGAGGTGGACTCAGGCAGAGGGCAGGCATTATCATTACAGAAGAGTTGTCTCTGACAGGCAAAGAAACACCTGTTTTAGGACAACAGTGAGGGATAGGATCTTGGTAATGCTGATGAAGAGATGACATTTTCTCTGATACCAAGAGAGAACCCAGCGGAACAGATTTGCATCTGTGTTCTACATGGGTTCCTCTAGTGATTCATGGGCCAGCCACAGAAAAATGTGAGAGGTTTTCAAAAGTATTTCCTACAGCAAAGTCATTTCCACGTTGAAAAGTGCCTGAGAATGAGCATTCAGACAGCACAGCTGCAGCAATGTTTTACTAGATGACAAGCTTCCCAATTTTAACAAAAATAATTAAAGAAAAATTTTTTTATTGGAGTGTAGTTGCTTGACAATGTTGTGTTAGCTTCTTTTGTGCAGCAGAGTAAATCAGCTAAACATACATACATTGCCTCTTTTTTTGGTTTTCCTTCCCATTTAGGTCAGCACAGAGCACTGAGTAGAATTCCCTGTGCTATACGTTATTTTATTTATTCATCATTTACTTATTTAGTTATCTGTTTATTTTTAACAGCATTGGGTCTTCGTTGCTGCACATGGACTTTATCTGCATTAACTTCTCATTGTGGTGGCTTCTCTTGTTGCAGAACATGGGTTCCAGGGAGCTCTGGTTCCAAAGAACTCGGACTTCAATGGTTATGGTTCCCAGGCTCAGTAGTCATGGAGCACGGGCTTAGTTGTTCCATGGCATGTGGGATCTTCCCAGACTAGGGATCAAACCCATGTACAGTAGATAATTTTTTTTTGGCCTCTTTTGTTGGTTTTTGATTTATTTATTTTCATCCATCTTTTATTCTTTGGCCTGTGTGGGCCTCTCATTGCAGTGGCCTCTCTCATTGCACAGCACCAGCTCTGGGCGCATGTGCTCCAGAGTCCTGGCTTGTAATTGGACACACCAATCTAGCCACTCTGCGACACATGGCATCTTCCCTGACCAGGGATCGAACCGGTGTCCCTTGCTCTGCAAGGTGGACTCTTTACCCACTGGACCACTAGAGAAGCCCCAGTAGATAATTTTTAAAAATTGATTTAATGAGTCTGAATTTTTAAAAATTGATTTAACGAGTCTGAGCAAGCAGGCAAGGGTGTGCAGTCTTTCCAAAATGACTTGCAGAAAGTTTGAAAGCCTCTGTCAGGAAGGACAAGTTCAATTTCTGAGGTTTCCTTATTTGGGATTCCAGCAGGCTGTGTTTCTAGTGAGAGGCTAACTGCCCTCTTTCCTTCTGCAGGAATGGAGAGAAACATTGCTGTCAGGCCTGTGGGCTGGAGAAGGGAGAGACCCCTGAGCCATATATATTCTCATCCTTTCTTTTCTTTTCTTTGATACGTAAGAAATGGATTTGTTCAAATTTAGAGAAAGCACACTCCATAGACAGAGTGTGGGCCATGGTAGAGCAAATCCAGCAGCCCTCATCCTTTCTTTTAACAAAAGTGTACCTATAACCACATAAAAAAAGACCTGGTTGTTGATCAGCCCCTCAATGGTGTCTGACTCTTTATGACCCCAGGAACTGCAGTATGCCAGGCTCCCCTGTCTTTCATTGTCTCCTGGAGGTTGCTCAAACTCATGTCCATTGAGTCAGTGTTGCCATCTCCCAAGTCAATGGTGTATCTATCAACAAAGGTGTATCTGTCACCACATAGAAAAAAAGACCTGGGGAAATCACCAAATGTTCTTTGTGATTAACTGTAGGTGATGTGAATTTTTTAATTTTAAAGCTCAAATGTATTTTTCAAAATTTTCACAAAGAATATGTGTTTGTTTAATAAGGAGAGGAAAAAGACCCACGTAAATACCTCTCACAGGTAGAAACATTACAAACATTTATAGAACACTCAGATTTGTAAAGTCCTTCTTGCATGAGTTCTAATTTAATCCTCTCAACAGCACTCTGACGACGATTTCTATTTCAGCTTCAGAACACAAGCCTCGGGAGGTTTAGAAACATTCTCAAGGACATGTACAAGCCAGAATGGAATCCAGTCTTCTTACTGTAGGTTTCTTCCTCTGTTAGGAGTCCCCTCGGAATGAGAGGATTGAGGCTGCAGAAAGAAATGCTAACCTGATGGGAGGTGGAGGTCAATGGCTGCTGTTTGGGGAACTGGGGTCATCTTTCTGCTGGTTTTATTTGGTGATGATTTCTGGGCTGAGTAGAAAGCATGCCTTCAGGGTATTGGTCCTCTGGAGCTCCTAGCACTTGGATTTTTGCTCTGTTGTAGCTGGAGACAGTTGGGAACTGCTCCCCCAGATCGCGCATGGCTCCACACTTTTCTCCTTTCCTGAGCCCCACTCAGGGCTCCTTCCTTGTGTCGGGCAAAGTGCCTTACATCCTAGCCTGGGGCTCCTCCAGGACCCAGGAGGTGCCCCCTGTTAGAGTAGAGGCTTCCAGGCGGAGGCAGGTGCCGGGCCAGCCGGCAGTCGAACAGGTCCTGAAGAGAGTGGCAGATAGGCTAAGAAAAGAAAGAAGGACAGAAAAGATGGGGTTGAGAGGGACAGCAAGAAGGCAGACAACTCTACAGGTTGCTGACAAGTTTATTGAATTCTCTCATCCCTTTTATACTTCACCAAGTAATTGTGTACACGTGCTTTAGGCCAGGTGTCGATCATAACACGTGCTTTAGGCCAGGTGTCGATCATAACACGTGCTTTAGGCCAGGTGCCGATCATAAACTAGGTGTTACCTCCTGGTGTGTTATTACAATAGTTCTGGGTCATAATGCCCCTCAAGCCCTGTAAAGAGGCTTCAGGTGTTCTTTATGATAGCTAAGGAACCGTCTTCACAACACCTGGGGTGGCGGGACAGCGAGCTATGCTGTTATCAGCCCCTGTTGCCAGGGCAGCTCCCAGGGCTATGTTTCCTTAAAGGAAACCCCTTGAAACAGGGCAGCTCCCCGCAGGCAGGGAATTTAGAGATGAAGACAGAGAGGTGGAGGGAGGAGGAGGTGGCAGCTGGCACTGCTCCTCCCTCTGTTGGGTATCAGCCTCACAGGTAAAGCTGGTCTGTCCCTGCTCATCCATGTCGGTCAACTGGAAAAAAATTCTCAAGTCCAGTTGTTTGGGAAGGAAGGTCTGTTTTTTTGAGAGATAAAAGAAGTGGTGTATCTGAACCAGCTCCTGCCAGCTTTTGAGAGGCTGGTGGTTCAGTTTTCAAGAATCTTGTGAATCATGTACAAGCCAGAATGGAATCCAGTCTTCTTACTGTAGGTTTCTTCCTCTGTTAGGAGTCCCCTCGGAATGAGAGGATTGAGGCTGCAGAAAGAAATGCTAACCTGATGGGAGGTGGAGGTCAATGGCTGCTGTTTGGGGAACTGGGGTCATCTTTCTGCTGGTTTTATTTGGTGATGATTTCTGGGCTGAGTAGAAAGCATGCCTTCAGGGTATTGGTCCTCTGGAGCTCCTAGCACTTGGATTTTTGCTCTGTTGTAGCTGGAGACAGTTGGGAACTGCTCCCCCAGATCGCGCATGGCTCCACACTTTTCTCCTTTCCTGAGCCCCACTCAGGGCTCCTTCCTTGTGTCGGGCAAAGTGCCTTACATCCTAGCCTGGGGCTCCTCCAGGACCCAGGAGGTGCCCCCTGTTAGAGTAGAGGCTTCCAGGCGGAGGCAGGTGCCGGGCCAGCCGGCAGTCGAACAGGTCCTGAAGAGAGTGGCAGATAGGCTAAGAAAAGAAAGAAGGACAGAAAAGATGGGGTTGAGAGGGACAGCAAGAAGGCAGACAACTCTACAGGTTGCTGACAAGTTTATTGAATTCTCTCATCCCTTTTATACTTCACCAAGTAATTGTGTACACGTGCTTTAGGCCAGGTGTCGATCATAACACGTGCTTTAGGCCAGGTGTCGATCATAACACGTGCTTTAGGCCAGGTGCCGATCATAAACTAGGTGTTACCTCCTGGTGTGTTATTACAATAGTTCTGGGTCATAATGCCCCTCAAGCCCTGTAAAGAGGCTTCAGGTGTTCTTTATGATAGCTAAGGAACCGTCTTCACAACACCTGGGGTGGCGGGACAGCGAGCTATGCTGTTATCAGCCCCTGTTGCCAGGGCAGCTCCCAGGGCTATGTTTCCTTAAAGGAAACCCCTTGAAACAGGGCAGCTCCCCGCAGGCAGGGAATTTAGAGATGAAGACAGAGAGGTGGAGGGAGGAGGAGGTGGCAGCTGGCACTGCTCCTCCCTCTGTTGGGTATCAGCCTCACAGGTAAAGCTGGTCTGTCCCTGCTCATCCATGTCGGTCAACTGGAAAAAAATTCTCAAGTCCAGTTGTTTGGGAAGGAAGGTCTGTTTTTTTGAGAGATAAAAGAAGTGGTGTATCTGAACCAGCTCCTGCCAGCTTTTGAGAGGCTGGTGGTTCAGTTTTCAAGAATCTTGTGAATCATCATGTTGGTAGCTTGAAATTGGTCATGGAGGTGTCTTTCCACCATGGAAATGGACCAACATTACACATCAGAGCTTCTCCCTGCTAGAGAATTGATTGTTAAACATTTACCTACATATCCCTGGGCAGGGACACCATTTACCTCATGGTTTGAGGCTCACTTTGGCCTTTTTAAAAAAATTCATTTATTTATTTATTTTTGGCTGTGGTGGGGGTCTTTGTTGCTGCACTCAGGCTTTCTCTAGTTAAGGCGAGCGGAGAAGGAGGGCTGTTCTTTGTTGTCATGTGCGGGCTTCTCATTTCAGTGGCTTCTCTTGTTGCAGAGCACAGGCTCTGGGTGCTCAGGTGTCGGGAGTTGGGGCTCATGGGCTCTAGAGCTCTGGCTCAGCATTCGAGACACACCTGCTTAGTTGTTCCAATGCACGCGGAATCTTCCCAGACCAGGGATCAAACCTGCATCCCTTGCATTGCAAGGCAGATTCTTGACCATTGAACCAGCAGGGAAGCCCCTGGCCTTTTAAGGGAGACATGACTATGACGTCTGACTTCTCTGGGCTTGTGTCTCTGTGATGTTACAATGGGATGTGGGGTCACTCTTACCCTTGGCTTTCCTTTTTCTGTAGCTGAATCACAGAGAGCAGGCTCGGACAGAAAGGGACTTCTTGTGTCCTCAATTCTTAATCTCTCTAGGCCACATGGAAGCTGGTACAATGCCTGAGACAAAGTCTGTGTTCTAGAAATAACTGTTCAAGCCACCCAAGGGAGTTCCTATCACCTGTTAGAATTCCACAATTTTCCTGATTGTTGTCAGCAGAGGGCACTGCAGGATTAATGATGCTTGAGTTAATAGCTGTCTCTGATACTCTTTAAAAGAAAAATCATGAATTTGAAAGAAACAGAAAGGGGTCCAAGTGATTTAATGATTTTTAGGTGAAGTATCAATTTTGAAAAAAATTCCCACGCTCAAGTGATAGATAATAGTGACCGTTGCTGTAACACTTTGCAGTTTACAAAAAGCACCTAGCCTACGTCATCTTGTATAATTCTCACGGGCAACCCTGTGAAGCAGGTGGAAGCATCCCAGTGTGGCAGATGCATGTGTGGGCTCTGGACTCGTGTCCGGGCTTCAGATCCTGGCTGTGTGGACTATGGGCTCTCTGACTTTGGACAGGCCATGAAGTCTTCCTGTGCTTTGGGGATAAGCCCTGGGACTGGACTGGGAGGTTTGACATGAAAAGGAGAGGCTGATAAAGCACGTAGACCCCTTTGCAAGTAATAAGCAGTTTATTACCTATTAATAAACTTGGTAACTCATTTTTCTTAAGGAGATCACAGTTAACTTCAGCTCAGTGCTCTCCAGGCCTCCTGATCTCAACCTGAGTGCTCAAAATCAAGGAGGCTTACTGTCCTGAGCAGTTTAGCCCTGGCACCATGAGTTCAAAAGATTTCAGGGCCAGCGGGTGTAATAAGACAGAGACAGTGGGGAATGCTGGCCCCATCCAATGCACAAAGTGGGTGTGTGAATGAGTATGGCCAGATCATGTGATTTTTCAAGAGAAGTAAGGACTCCAGATTTCTATGTGAAATATCCCAATTGATAAATCTTGTCAACGAATGTTGTTGTTGTTCAGTCACTCAGTCATGTCGGACTCTGACCCCATGAACTGCAGCACACCAGGCTTCCCTGTGCTTCACTGTCTCCCAGAGTTTGCTCAAATTCATGTTCACTGAGTCGATGATGCCCTCCAATGGACATGAGTTAAGTTTTATAAAACAACACCAACCAATCAACAAATAGTGTGAGCACCAATTCAAACGTGTTTGTAGACTGCATCCACCTGCATCTACCGGTTAGCAGGCAACTTTGGGTAAATAACTGTCAAGCCACCCAAGGAGTTCCTATCACCTGTTAGAATTCCACAATTTTCCTGATTGTTGTCAGCAGAGGGCACTGCAGGATTAATGATGCTTGAGTTAATAGCTGTCTCTGATACTCTTTAAAAGAAAAATCATGAATTTGAAAGAAACAGAAAGGGGTCCAAGTGATTTAATGATTTTTAGGTGAAGTATCAATTTTGAAAAAAATTCCCACGCTCAAGTGATAGATAATAGTGACCGTTGCTGTAACACTTTGCAGTTTACAAAAAGCACCTAGCCTACGTCATCTTGTATAATTCTCACGGGCAACCCTGTGAAGCAGGTGGAAGCATCCCAGTGTGGCAGATGCATGTGTGGGCTCTGGACTCGTGTCCGGGCTTCAGATCCTGGCTGTGTGGACTATGGGCTCTCTGACTTTGGACAGGCCATGAAGTCTTCCTGTGCTTTGGGGATAAGCCCTGGGACTGGACTGGGAGGTTTGACATGAAAAGGAGAGGCTGATAAAGCACGTAGACCCCTTTGCAAGTAATAAGCAGTTTATTACCTATTAATAAACTTGGTAACTCATTTTTCTTAAGGAGATCACAGTTAACTTCAGCTCAGTGCTCTCCAGGCCTCCTGATCTCAACCTGAGTGCTCAAAATCAAGGAGGCTTACTGTCCTGAGCAGTTTAGCCCTGGCACCATGAGTTCAAAAGATTTCAGGGCCAGCGGGTGTAATAAGACAGAGACAGTGGGGAATGCTGGCCCCATCCAATGCACAAAGTGGGTGTGTGAATGAGTATGGCCAGATCATGTGATTTTTCAAGAGAAGTAAGGACTCCAGATTTCTATGTGAAATATCCCAATTGATAAATCTTGTCAACGAATGTTGTTGTTGTTCAGTCACTCAGTCATGTCGGACTCTGACCCCATGAACTGCAGCACACCAGGCTTCCCTGTGCTTCACTGTCTCCCAGAGTTTGCTCAAATTCATGTTCACTGAGTCGATGATGCCCTCCAATGGACATGAGTTAAGTTTTATAAAACAACACCAACCAATCAACAAATAGTGTGAGCACCAATTCAAACGTGTTTGTAGACTGCATCCACCTGCATCTACCGGTTAGCAGGCACTGGATAAGCCTTAAGGTGTGGGTGAGGTTGGCCGGATGGGTTGGTTGTGGCGCATGCTCCCAGGGGCAGCAAGGGTAGTCCCATGACAGTTTGGAGAGCTTTGTCAAAAGCCAGTGTATTTTGCTTAATTATTTTCTTTCTTTGACTGAGTTAAGTAGCAGTCTTTGCTCTTTCTATAAAGAATCAATTCCTTGCCTAACTAGTGTTGGAAGTTTCTATATGAGAATTAGAATGATGAGAATCTATCTACAGCCCTGTGGTGTGACTCCTGGCAAGATTCAGAACCCAACCCACCTCCAAATCCATGCAGTGTAGCTCAGTTTCCACCCTTTTAAGAACAGTGATGACTGCTGTCTTCCTCCTATTCAGAAAATTTCTCAGAGAAGGAGGCTCCACTTTTTTGAATATCAGAACAGGGCCGCCTCATTGGTCTATAGTAGATATGACTCACCCTCGATTTTGAATTGTTCTTTTTATTGTTTGCTTGTTTCCTAACATTCAAGAATCTTTGGAAGCATGCGTACCTGTGCTGTAATGTAGTCTGTGCAGTGAGTCAAAGCAGGTACAAGAAGCACGTCATTTTGAGTCCTCTGAGAAACAGACACCAGGATGGAATGAGGTATGCAATAGATAAATTGGGGAGAACAACTTTGAAGAATAAAGGGCTAAGGAGCAGAGGTTGGTGAGAAGAGGCTTAGCAAACAAGGCAGTCTTGAGACTTGCCAAAAGAAAGAGGACAGGAAAGAGGATTTGGGTAGGAAGAGCCTTAGACTGGAGCTCAGCTCCAAGAAAGTCTTGGCTAGGCTGATCGGAAGCCCAAGAGCTGAGGAGTCTCCTGGCCTGATTGTGATCCCCTTCCTGTGCTCTAGATAAAGGAAGCAGGTGTGGGGCCTCCCTGGTGGCTCAGTGGTAAAGAATCCACTTGCCAATGCAGGGGACATGAGTTTGATCCCTGGTCTGGGAAGATCCCACATGCCACAGAGTAACTAAGCCACAACTGTTGAGCCTGTGCTCTGGAGTCCAGGAGCTGTAACTACGGAGCCCACGTGACAAGTTACTGAAGTCTGCCCACCCTAGAGCCTGTGCTGTACAAGAGAAGCCACCATACTGAGAAGCCTATGCACCACGGCTCAAGAGGAGCTCCTGCTCACTGCACCTAGAGAAGAGTGAGCTCAGCAACAGAGGGGGGCATGCTCCCAGGGGCAGCAAGGGTAGTCCCATGACAGTTTGGAGAGCTTTGTCAAAAGCCAGTGTATTTTGCTTAATTATTTTCTTTCTTTGACTGAGTTAAGTAGCAGTCTTTGCTCTTTCTATAAAGAATCAATTCCTTGCCTAACTAGTGTTGGAAGTTTCTATATGAGAATTAGAATGATGAGAATCTATCTACAGCCCTGTGGTGTGACTCCTGGCAAGATTCAGAACCCAACCCACCTCCAAATCCATGCAGTGTAGCTCAGTTTCCACCCTTTTAAGAACAGTGATGACTGCTGTCTTCCTCCTATTCAGAAAATTTCTCAGAGAAGGAGGCTCCACTTTTTTGAATATCAGAACAGGGCCGCCTCATTGGTCTATAGTAGATATGACTCACCCTCGATTTTGAATTGTTCTTTTTATTGTTTGCTTGTTTCCTAACATTCAAGAATCTTTGGAAGCATGCGTACCTGTGCTGTAATGTAGTCTGTGCAGTGAGTCAAAGCAGGTACAAGAAGCACGTCATTTTGAGTCCTCTGAGAAACAGACACCAGGATGGAATGAGGTATGCAATAGATAAATTGGGGAGAACAACTTTGAAGAATAAAGGGCTAAGGAGCAGAGGTTGGTGAGAAGAGGCTTCAGCAAACAAGGCAGTCTTGAGACTTGCCAAAAGAAAGAGGACAGGAAAGAGGATTTGGGTAGGAAGAGCCTTAGACTGGAGCTCAGCTCCAAGAAAGTCTTGGCTAGGCTGATCGGAAGCCCAAGAGCTGAGGAGTCTCCTGGCCTGATTGTGATCCCCTTCCTGTGCTCTAGATAAAGGAAGCAGGTGTGGGGCCTCCCTGGTGGCTCAGTGGTAAAGAATCCACTTGCCAATGCAGGGGACATGAGTTTGATCCCTGGTCTGGGAAGATCCCACATGCCACAGAGTAACTAAGCCACAACTGTTGAGCCTGTGCTCTGGAGTCCAGGAGCTGTAACTACGGAGCCCACGTGACAAGTTACTGAAGTCTGCCCACCCTAGAGCCTGTGCTGTACAAGAGAAGCCACCATACTGAGAAGCCTATGCACCACGGCTCAAGAGGAGCTCCTGCTCACTGCACCTAGAGAAGAGTGAGCTCAGCAACAGAGACCCAGCACAGGCACAAACAAATAAATAAAATTGTATATAAAAGAAGAATCAGATGCAGTATCTTCTTTCTGTTTCAAATGTCTGGAACTGGATCTGTCCTCCTGTGACTCTAAGGATGGTGGAGCAGAATTGAAGAAAGAGGTTGAGTTCTTGACAGTATTACCGAGCTGCTGCTTGGTGATGTCATCTGTGCCTATTCTGGGCTACTTATTAGATAAGGAAAAGGAAACCTATCTCCATATTTCTTCTGTGAGGAAAACAAACCGCACTTCCTTGAAGCCTCCATTAGCTGAGTTTTATGTTATTACAGCCAAAACACCAAAACATCAGAAGAACTTGGTGTGACAGAGAGCCCAGATGTTGATGATGTCATCTGGCTCCATGAAGACAGCTGTGCCTGAGGCTAGCCCAAAGCCCTGTACTTTTCAGTTCTAAGAGAGAGTACATTCTCATCCAGCTTTAACCGTTTAGGTTGGGTTTTCTGTTGCCTGAAATGAAGACTCCTCATATATCTATTAACACATAGCCAAGTAGACTGACTGAATTTTCCAGCTCCTCTCAGTCCCTGCTCCGTATTTTGTGGCGAAATAGTAAGAACATTACGGGAAGGAGAGAAGGAAAGAATGACAGATAGTTTTAAGACTTAAGCTAGTCTGACTGAAGGTTGGTATGCTTTTGTAGTTCCGTGTCCAGAAACCTGGGTCCTAGCTTCCCACCTCAGCTGTTCATTCCTGCCTGGTGAGGTTTGCCTTGACACCATGTGAGCACCCCGGCAGTGAGTGCTGTGACTAGTTTCCCACTCTAGGCAACCCAGTGCCACATTTCTGGGGGTGTTTCATTCTCTATGATTCTCCCTTAGTCGTGGCATGACCTGTGCCAGTTAACCCAGGTCCTGAACTAGTCTGGCTGTTCTCCCAGGTTACTCTTGGTCTGAAGGCATAAACCCCTGGTACTTACTGGTATCCAGGGTTTTCATCACTTCTGAGAAGCCACCATACTGAGAAGCCTATGCACCACGGCTCAAGAGGAGCTCCTGCTCACTGCACCTAGAGAAGAGTGAGCTCAGCAACAGAGACCCAGCACAGGCACAAACAAATAAATAAAATTGTATATAAAAGAAGAATCAGATGCAGTATCTTCTTTCTGTTTCAAATGTCTGGAACTGGATCTGTCCTCCTGTGACTCTAAGGATGGTGGAGCAGAATTGAAGAAAGAGGTTGAGTTCTTGACAGTATTACCGAGCTGCTGCTTGGTGATGTCATCTGTGCCTATTCTGGGCTACTTATTAGATAAGGAAAAGGAAACCTATCTCCATATTTCTTCTGTGAGGAAAACAAACCGCACTTCCTTGAAGCCTCCATTAGCTGAGTTTTATGTTATTACAGCCAAAACACCAAAACATCAGAAGAACTTGGTGTGACAGAGAGCCCAGATGTTGATGATGTCATCTGGCTCCATGAAGACAGCTGTGCCTGAGGCTAGCCCAAAGCCCTGTACTTTTCAGTTCTAAGAGAGAGTACATTCTCATCCAGCTTTAACCGTTTAGGTTGGGTTTTCTGTTGCCTGAAATGAAGACTCCTCATATATCTATTAACACATAGCCAAGTAGACTGACTGAATTTTCCAGCTCCTCTCAGTCCCTGCTCCGTATTTTGTGGCGAAATAGTAAGAACATTACGGGAAGGAGAGAAGGAAAGAATGACAGATAGTTTTAAGACTTAAGCTAGTCTGACTGAAGGTTGGTATGCTTTTGTAGTTCCGTGTCCAGAAACCTGGGTCCTAGCTTCCCACCTCAGCTGTTCATTCCTGCCTGGTGAGGTTTGCCTTGACACCATGTGAGCACCCCGGCAGTGAGTGCTGTGACTAGTTTCCCACTCTAGGCAACCCAGTGCCACATTTCTGGGGGTGTTTCATTCTCTATGATTCTCCCTTAGTCGTGGCATGACCTGTGCCAGTTAACCCAGGTCCTGAACTAGTCTGGCTGTTCTCCCAGGTTACTCTTGGTCTGAAGGCCATAAACCCCCTGGTACTTACTGGTATCCAGGGTTTTCATCACTTCTGAGAAGGGACCATTTAGTCCAATCTTGGTGAGGACCGGCATTAATAGGCAATTGCCACAGGGAGATAATACAGGAAGAAAAATGGCTAAAAATAAACAGTGAATCACGGAAAATTACATCTCTTAAACCCTACAGTGTATTCCTATTGCCATAGCAACCCCCGGCTAGTAAAGACAGAGCTGATTTATTGCCGGCTTTCCCCAGCACTCAATTCTGCCGGAAGTGCCTCCAGCCTGTGCTGGGAGTCCCAGTGAGGAGATGGATGGGGACATCACAGATCCAGGGTCTTCTGTCCTCCATCCCTTCCGGTGATATTTCTGTGGTGAAGGAACCTGAATTCCTCCCATACCCAGATTATCTCCCACTGCCTTTTGTTAGATGAAGGTGACTGTTTCTAACCTCGGACGAGATCACCTGCATCCTGCCAACATGAATGCCCGTGGCAGCAGTGGGCTGGCTTCCTGGAGGCATCAATGTGGATGGGGTATGGTAGGAGACTGTTGATTCTAGGCTGTCCTGGACGAAGGAGGGGAGGCGAGGAGTACCCCCTCTTTCCTTCTCTTTTCCTTTCCTTCTCCTCTCCACCTGGCTCTCTCCTTCTCTCACTTCCCTGACTCTTCTCTCTCCTCTGCTATTTCTTCACTGGGTCCTCCATGACAAGGACTGACCAGGCGATGGTAGAAGGAGTCTTAAAATATGAGGCTGGTACATAGACAACACAGTGTATTTAAATACACATTTTGTTAGTCCACTGGGACTCTCAAATTCACTGGTACAAAATGCTTATTTTGTCATACCGTTAAAAATTAGATTCCTGATTGATATTTGAAATGTTCATGGTTTGGAGGAATATTCTGGACAAGTTTTGGAATACCCTCTCTCAAAAATAACCCTGCTTGGGGCTTCTCTGGTGGTCCAGTGGGTAGAGAGGCCGCCTTGAAGCGCAAGGGGCGCCAGTTTGATTCCTGGCCTGGGAAGATCCCACATGCCTTGGAGTGTCTGGACCGGTGTGTCCAATTATGAGCCAGTGCTCTGGAGCACATGCTAACAGAGCCAGTGCTCTGCAACGAGGGAGGTCACTACAATGGGAGGCCCACACAGGCCAGAGGACAAAGATGGATGAAAATAAATAAATGAAAGACCAATAAAAGTGGCCAAAAAGGGCTTCCCCTGGTGGTCCAATGGGTAAGGACACCGCCTTGCAGTGCAAGGGGCACCGGCTTGATCCCTGGTCTGGGAAGATGCCCAGACTGATATGTCCAATTACCGAGCCGGAGCTCTGGAGCGCATGAGCTCTGCGACAACAGACGCCACCGCGATGGGAGGCCCACAGGAGCCAAAGAACAAAGACGGATGAAAATAGAGAAATGAAAGACCAATAGAAGTGGCCCGCCCGCTCCCCTCCCTCTCCAACCTGACCCCCGCCCAAAATAAATAAATAAATAAATCTTTAAAAAAAATTAAAAAGAAAAAGTGCCCCCCCCCCAAAGAAGCATGATTATCCCATTAAAAAAAAATAAATAAAACGGACAATGGAGATGGCTGGAAGGCACTTCCACTGGCCAAATCACCATTAGGCAGCCGTTCTAGTAGTCATTGGTTCAGGTGAGAGCTATCAATGGATGTGTAAACCATTGGGTAAGTTTGATGAGAAGCAGTATTTTTATACAATCTCAAAGTACCTCCTCATAAAATATGTATTGATTGAAAAAGAAATACAGTGACTTTGCAATGGAGAGGCTTGACAGAACCCACCTGAAGCAAACAATCTAAGTTAGCAAGGGACGAATCCAGTCTTAAAATATGAGGCTGGTACATAGACAACACAGTGTATTTAAATACACATTTTGTTAGTCCACTGGGACTCTCAAATTCACTGGTACAAAATGCTTATTTTGTCATACCGTTAAAAATTAGATTCCTGATTGATATTTGAAATGTTCATGGTTTGGAGGAATATTCTGGACAAGTTTTGGAATACCCTCTCTCAAAAATAACCCTGCTTGGGGCTTCTCTGGTGGTCCAGTGGGTAGAGAGGCCGCCTTGAAGCGCAAGGGGCGCCAGTTTGATTCCTGGCCTGGGAAGATCCCACATGCCTTGGAGTGTCTGGACCGGTGTGTCCAATTATGAGCCAGTGCTCTGGAGCACATGCTAACAGAGCCAGTGCTCTGCAACGAGGGAGGTCACTACAATGGGAGGCCCACACAGGCCAGAGGACAAAGATGGATGAAAATAAATAAATGAAAGACCAATAAAAGTGGCCAAAAAGGGCTTCCCCTGGTGGTCCAATGGGTAAGGACACCGCCTTGCAGTGCAAGGGGCACCGGCTTGATCCCTGGTCTGGGAAGATGCCCAGACTGATATGTCCAATTACCGAGCCGGAGCTCGGGAGCGCGTGCGCTCTGCGACAACAGACGCCACCGCGATGGGAGGCCCACAGGAGCGAAAGAACAAAGACGGATGAAAATAGAGAAATGAAAGACCAATAGAAGTGGCCCGCCCGCTCCCCTCCCCCTCCAACCTGACCCCCGCCCAAAATAAATAAATAAATAAATCTTTAAAAAAAATTAAAAAGAAAAAGTGCCCCCCCCCCAAAGAAGCATGATTATCCCATTAAAAAAAAATAAATAAAACGGACAATGGAGATGGCTGGAAGGCACTTCCACTGGCCAAATCACCATTAGGCAGCCGTTCTAGTAGTCATTGGTTCAGGTGAGAGCTATCAATGGATGTGTAAACCATTGGGTAAGTTTGATGAGAAGCAGTATTTTTATACAATCTCAAAGTACCTCCTCATAAAATATGTATTGATTGAAAAAAAGAAATACAGTGACTTTGCAATGGAGAGGCTTGACAGAACCCACCTGAAGCAAACAATCTAAGTTAGCCTCGCAAGGGACGAATCCATAGCATGCCTCTCTGGATGCGATATGCTAAGGGCACCATATCACCTCTGGTATTTCTGCCAGAACCCACGACCTGAATCTAATTGTGAAGAAACAACAGAAGGTCTAAAAATAAGGGGCAGTCTATTCATTAAGTGGCTTTTATTCTTCAAAAGTGTCTATGTCATGAAAGACAAAAGCTGAGGAACGACCCTAAGTGAAAAAAAACTTAAAGAGACCTGAGAATGGGAGATCTTGGATTGGATTCTGGATCAAATATTTTTTTGTTTGTTACTGTAAAGGACATGTTAGGAAAACTGATGAAATTTGGAAAAGATGTGTAGATTAGATACTAGTATTGTATCAAAATGGTTCAATGATTTTGATGATGTATTGAGGTCATAAAAGAGAATGTCTGTATTTTTCCTCCTAGGAAATGCATACTCAAGTATTTAGAGATAGGTATTTATCTGTAACTTACTTTCAACCAGTTCAAGAAAAAAGTATATAGGATAGATAGGTGGATATACCAATAGAAAATGATAAGCAAATGAAGTGGTTTACAGACATTCTTTGTACTGTTGTATTTTTTTCTGTAAAAATGTACTTTTCTATAAATTTGAAATGATTTCAAAATAAAGATTAAAAAGCAGCACATCCTGTGTGACGGCCTGGAGGGGTGGGATGGGAGTGGGATATACATATGACTAATCTGGGATCATACATATCTGTAAACAACAAAACTCTGTAGAAGTAAAAAGTAAAGTAAAAATTAAAAAAAAAAAAAACAGTGTATCTTCAGACTGAAAGTCCTTTTAAGTAAACAGAAGGACTGATGCTGAAGCTGAAGCTCCAATATTTTGGCAAAGAGCTGACTCATTAAAAAAGACCCTGATGCTGGGAAAGATGAAAGACAGGAAGAGAAGGGGATTGCAGAGGATGAGAGATATTTGGATGGCATCACTGACTCAATGGGCATGAGCAAACTCTGGGAGATGGTGAAGGACAGGGAGGCCTAGTGTGCTGCAGTCCCTGGGGTTATAAAGAGTCAGACATGACTGAGCGACTGAACAACATCAACAAACTGAAATTCCTTTAAGTAAAATTTCCTCCCAGTCTCTCTGCTGTCCTCCCACCACTGATGCTCCACTGCAGCATTTAGGTCCTCACAGCTTCTGTACAAAGCAGGGAATCTTGCCATAATGAAGGAGTGTGAGGAGGGTGTGTGTGATTGAGTAATGAAACGTATGTCAGGTTGGGCAGTCTATTCATTAAGTGGCTTTTATTCTTCAAAAGTGTCTATGTCAGGACAAAAGCTGAGGAACGACCCTAAGTGAAAAAACTTAAAGAGACCTGAGAATGGGAGATCTTGGATTGGATTCTGGATCAAATATTTTTTTGTTTGTTACTGTAAAGGACATGTTAGGAAAACTGATGAAATTTGGAAAAGATGTGTAGATTAGATACTAGTATTGTATCAAAATGGTTCAATGATTTTGATGATGTATTGAGGTCATAAAAGAGAATGTCTGTATTTTTCCTCCTAGGAAATGCATACTCAAGTATTTAGAGATAGGTATTTATCTGTAACTTACTTTCAACCAGTTCAAGAAAAAAGTATATAGGATAGATAGGTGGATATACCAATAGAAAATGATAAGCAAATGAAGTGGTTTACAGACATTCTTTGTACTGTTGTATTTTTTTCTGTAAAAATGTACTTTTCTATAAATTTGAAATGATTTCAAAATAAAGATTAAAAAGCAGCACATCCTGTGTGACGGCCTGGAGGGGTGGGATGGGAGTGGGATATACATATGACTAATCTGGGATCATACATATCTGTAAACAACAAAACTCTGTAGAAGTAAAAAGTAAAGTAAAAATTAAAAAAAAAAAAAACAGTGTATCTTCAGACTGAAAGTCCTTTTAAGTAAACAGAAGGACTGATGCTGAAGCTGAAGCTCCAATATTTTGGCAAAGAGCTGACTCATTAAAAAAGACCCTGATGCTGGGAAAGATGAAAGACAGGAAGAGAAGGGGATTGCAGAGGATGAGAGATATTTGGATGGCATCACTGACTCAATGGGCATGAGCAAACTCTGGGAGATGGTGAAGGACAGGGAGGCCTAGTGTGCTGCAGTCCCTGGGGTTATAAAGAGTCAGACATGACTGAGCGACTGAACAACATCAACAAACTGAAATTCCTTTAAGTAAAATTTCCTCCCAGTCTCTCTGCTGTCCTCCCACCACTGATGCTCCACTGCAGCATTTAGGTCCTCACAGCTTCTGTACAAAGCAGGGGAATCTTGCCATAATGAAGGAGTGTGAGGAGGGTGTGTGTGTGATTGAGTAAAATGAAACGTCTCCCTCAGGGTGTCACCAGAAGCCAAACATAAAGCCAGGAGAAAGTCATTTCACAGTGCCCAGATTAGGCTAGGGAATGGAGTCAAAGGCCCCTTGGTGACTCTCAGGTTTCTGAGGGCAGGATGGGTGTGGCCTGGGACCCAGCTCAGTGAGAGCTGAGAACCAGCCTATGATGTGAGAAAGCCCGGAAAAGAATCCTTGTACTCTCTGTCTCTTTTATGCCCCCTTCCCAACCCTCCCCATCTCTTTCTTCTTAGAATCTTTCCAAACACTCTGGTGGCTGGTAAAGGGACCCTTTCTATCAGGGACACAGTATCTCTCCACAAAAAGGGGTGCTTTCTTCCTCTGAGGCCACGGAAGGAAGCTCAGTGTGTGGAAACCTGCTAACTCCAGGTTTAGAAGGTGGCTGGGAGGATCACATGAGGCCCAGTCTCCATCTTCCTCCATTTGGTCCAGTTCATCCAGAACTTGTATCCAGGGCCAGAGACCTGGTATACAAGTCCCAAAGCACATGCTCCAGTGTCTACACAATGGTCATGACCTGAAAAGACTCCGAAGGAAGGTCTTCCATGGACTGTATTAGCATTCACTCCCCTCCTTTCTCCAATAGCCATTTGCTTCAATTCATGCAACTCAATACTGTGAGTGGCAGTGAAGCAGAAAGTGGTTCTGCTATTTCTAAATGATGCTGATCTGTTGAAATAATGTCTTGATTTCTTCCCAGTGGTCCAGGGACAATAACTAGAGAAGTCTAAGGGGTGTGTGGGCAGAGCTCCCCTTGTCCCTGGAAGCAAGCATCTGCCCAAACGCTAGCTTTTAGAACACTGCCTTGTGGTGGGAGGGAGGCACAGGAAAGGAAAAAAAAAAAAAGTAATTTTCAGTTCTGAAAAGATGATATTTGCCTCAATCCACCATCAGCCAGATATAAGTTACACAAATCAAATAGGCACAAAGCTTCCAGAAAAGCTCTGCTGTCCTCCCACCACTGATGCTCCACTGCAGCATTTAGGTCCTCACAGCTTCTGTACAAAGCAGGGAATCTTGCCATCATGAAGGAGTGTGGGGCGGGTGTGGGTGTGATTGAGTAAAATGAAACGTCTCCCTCAGGGTGTCACCAGAAGCCAAACATAAAGCCAGGAGAAAGTCATTTCACAGTGCCCAGATTAGGCTAGGGAATGGAGTCAAAGGCCCCTTGGTGACTCTCAGGTTTCTGAGGGCAGGATGGGTGTGGCCTGGGACCCAGCTCAGTGAGAGCTGAGAACCAGCCTATGATGTGAGAAAGCCCGGAAAAGAATCCTTGTACTCTCTGTCTCTTTTATGCCCCCTTCCCAACCCTCCCCATCTCTTTCTTCTTAGAATCTTTCCAAACACTCTGGTGGCTGGTAAAGGGACCCTTTCTATCAGGGACACAGTATCTCTCCACAAAAAGGGGTGCTTTCTTCCTCTGAGGCCACGGAAGGAAGCTCAGTGTGTGGAAACCTGCTAACTCCAGGTTTAGAAGGTGGCTGGGAGGATCACATGAGGCCCAGTCTCCATCTTCCTCCATTTGGTCCAGTTCATCCAGAACTTGTATCCAGGGCCAGAGACCTGGTATACAAGTCCCAAAGCACATGCTCCAGTGTCTACACAATGGTCATGACCTGAAAAGACTCCGAAGGAAGGTCTTCCATGGACTGTATTAGCATTCACTCCCCTCCTTTCTCCAATAGCCATTTGCTTCAATTCATGCAACTCAATACTGTGAGTGGCAGTGAAGCAGAAAGTGGTTCTGCTATTTCTAAATGATGCTGATCTGTTGAAATAATGTCTTGATTTCTTCCCAGTGGTCCAGGGACAATAACTAGAGAAGTCTAAGGGGTGTGTGGGCAGAGCTCCCCTTGTCCCTGGAAGCAAGCATCTGCCCAAACGCTAGCTTTTAGAACACTGCCTTGTGGTGGGAGGGAGGCACAGGAAAGGAAAAAAAAAAAAAAGTAATTTTCAGTTCTGAAAAGATGATATTTGCCTCAATCCACCATCAGCCAGATATAAGTTACACAAATCAAATAGGCACAAAGCTTCAGGCTGGACTGCGGAAAAGAAACTTTAAATATTTAAGAGCTGATCAGCTCTAATCTGATCTATTTAGTGAAAAGCAAAGACACTAGCGTGAGACCTTTTTAAAGAGGCCACAGTCTGTATGTTTTTACAGAGAAGGTAGACCCTCCATGACTGGGCCATGATTGTCCATAGATTATAGAGGATCTTACTTCCTGCCATTGCTTGGCTTATTCACCCACATACTTCTCCTGGTGGCACTGTTTTAGAGTTATTGTATACCAAGTAGCAGCATTTTTATCAATCAAGTTGAAATCAGGCAATAAATGACTTGATATAAAATTTAGACCAGCACTGGACAAATCTGTAAGAAACTGTGAACTAGCTCTTAGATGGAAGTGGGAGTGACCAAAAAACTGTACCATCACAATAACTAGGATGGGATAGCCAGGGTCCTTCCTTCTGGCTGATTCATTCAGACCTCCAAGACCCAATGACCTGAGAGGAATTTTAGTTTTTCTCATGACTCCCATATGGAAAAAATATTATCTTAAAGATATGATAATTGTTACATAGGAAATTCATTATTTTCCTGGGGCAACTTCTACCTTCTTTTATTCTGCTAGTCTGAGGAAGCATATCAACATTTTCAGAAGCAATATTTGAAATTTCAACAAGAAAGGGTCTCGCTAAGATCTCAGAACTCATATTGAATAGGCTTGGGAAAGAATCACTATATTTAAGGAATAAGGAATCTGCAAAAGGAGAAGCAGGTGCCTTGCTGGATCCCAGGAACAAGGAAGCTCCACAGCAGAGGGAAGAGTTGGGTGAGAGGTCCAAGACCCAGTGCCCTTCTTCAGCACTGTCTGGTGCTGTGGGCCAGGATGAGTGTTACTCTTGTCTCCTGAGTGTGAGTTCTGCCAGGGATTCCATTTTCCACATGCCACCATAATTTATTGCTCAGAACTGAAGCAAACACTTTTACATTAAAAATTTTTTAAAAATTTATTTGGCTTCACTGAGTCTTAAATGTGGCTTGTAGAATCTTTAGTTGCCCATGGGAACTCTCAGTTTCGGCAGGTGGGACTTAGTTCCCTGACCAGGGATTGAACCCCAGCCCCTGCACTAGAAGTGCAGAGTCTTAGCAGTTGGATCACCAGGGAAGCCCCCCCCCGCCCCCCCCGCCGGGGCAAACTCTTTTAGGCACTTGAGTCCGCTATGGCAATTTACAATGCCATAGTGTTCCTTTTTTCTTTTTTTTCCATGACAGATAACCCTTATAATCTTTAGTCTTCATCATGTTCACTGTGGTAGGTTAAAGATGGAGGCAGAGTCTTTGTCTCTCTTCTCATCAAGGAGTAGAGTCTGTGCTCTGTTTCTTTGACTCTAGACTGATCCCAAGACTGGCAGTGTGCACTGGAAATAATATTATGCAACTCTTCAGGCTAGGCCTTAAAGACATCAGCAGCTTCCAATTTTGTCCTCCTTGGAAGCAGTTGCCAAGAAGAAGAAGTCTGGCTACCCTGGGACTTCCACGCTGTAAAGAAGCCCGTGTAAGGAAGCTGCATTTCAGGCAACCTGGGTTGATCCCTGGGTTGGGAAGACCTCCTGGAGAAGGAAATGGCAGCCCATTCCAATATTCTTGCCTGGAAAATCCCATGGACAGAGGAGCCTGGAAGGCTACAGTCCATGGGGTTGCAGAGTCAGACATGACTGAGCAACTAACACAGGGAAGCCTAAGCTGATCATGGGGAGAGAGAAAGGCCATGGGGCAAAGTGCTGAGGTACTACTCATGTGAGTGATCTTAGACCTACCTGCCCAGCCATCAGGTAAATGAAACCAAAGGAATGACTACAGTCAATGGCATATAGAGCAGGATAACCACTCAACAGAGTCCTGCTGGCTAACCCACAGTCTCATAAGCAAATAAGATGGTTGACTTAAGTCAGTAAATTTTGGGGTGATGTATTTTCTAGTTAGTTAACTAAAACACATACAATCAAAGCTAATGGAATTAGTGACCAATTCACCATTACCACATGGAAACAACAGAACCCAGACGGGTAAAGCTTCTTTCTGTCATTCAAATAGCAAAAATTCCACTGAGCTGGGAGTGGAGCCCAGAAAAACTCCAGGATTCCAGCTGTGGTCTACATGATGACAGACAGGAATAATATTTTTCTGATAAGAGCTCATTTTTCTTATTGTCCCTCTGCTGTACTGGGTCCCACATTTCCTACCCTGTTTGGCCGTTTTATCTTCCTTCTGTAGTCCCATTATCTGGGGTGTATTTATTTTGCTTTTAGATGTCTCTCGCAATCTTGTCCTTTCCTTTTCTTTCTTTTCATGACAGATAACCCTTATAATCTTTAGTCTTCATCATGTTCACTGTGGTAGGTTAAAGATGGAGGCAGAGTCTTTGTCTCTCTTCTCATCAAGGAGTAGAGTCTGTGCTCTGTTTCTTTGACTCTAGACTGATCCCAAGACTGGCAGTGTGCACTGGAAATAATATTATGCAACTCTTCAGGCTAGGCCTTAAAGACATCAGCAGCTTCCAATTTTGTCCTCCTTGGAAGCAGTTGCCAAGAAGAAGAAGTCTGGCTACCCTGGGACTTCCACGCTGTAAAGAAGCCCGTGTAAGGAAGCTGCATTTCAGGCAACCTGGGTTGATCCCTGGGTTGGGAAGACCTCCTGGAGAAGGAAATGGCAGCCCATTCCAATATTCTTGCCTGGAAAATCCCATGGACAGAGGAGCCTGGAAGGCTACAGTCCATGGGGTTGCAGAGTCAGACATGACTGAGCAACTAACACAGGGAAGCCTAAGCTGATCATGGGGAGAGAGAAAGGCCATGGGGCAAAGTGCTGAGGTACTACTCATGTGAGTGATCTTAGACCTACCTGCCCAGCCATCAGGTAAATGAAACCAAAGGAATGACTACAGTCAATGGCATATAGAGCAGGATAACCACTCAACAGAGTCCTGCTGGCTAACCCACAGTCTCATAAGCAAATAAGATGGTTGACTTAAGTCAGTAAATTTTGGGGTGATGTATTTTCTAGTTAGTTAACTAAAACACATACAATCAAAGCTAATGGAATTAGTGACCAATTCACCATTACCACATGGAAACAACAGAACCCAGACGGGTAAAGCTTCTTTCTGTCATTCAAATAGCAAAAATTCCACTGAGCTGGGAGTGGAGCCCAGAAAAACTCCAGGATTCCAGCTGTGGTCTACATGATGACAGACAGGAATAATATTTTTCTGATAAGAGCTCATTTTTCTTATTGTCCCTCTGCTGTACTGGGTCCCACATTTCCTACCCTGTTTGGCCGTTTTATCTTCCTTCTGTAGTCCCATTATCTGGGGTGTATTTATTTTGCTTTTAGATGTCTCCAGAAAATACTATAATAGTAACATTTGTAAATAATCTTGCTGTCCAAAAATAGGGGACCACAAAGGTAATTTGTGCTACATTCATATAATAAAAACATGAATTTATTAAAATTGATGCTATAGAAGAGAGAGATTCCCAGGATATGTTATGAAATGATATGATCTCACTTAAAAATCTTAGGGACTGTTTTTTTTTTTAATTTTATTTAATTTTGGCTATTCTGGGTTTTCACTGCTGCCACAGGCTCTTCTCTAGTTGCAGGGAGTAGGGGCTTCTCTCTAGTTGAGGCAAGCAGGCTTCTTGTGGTGACTTCATTTGTGGTGGAACTTGGGTTCTTAGGGCACATGGGCTTCAATAGTTGCAGCACATGGGCTTAATAGTTGCTGCTCCGAGGCTCCAGAGCACAGACTCAACAGTTGTGGCTCACGGGCTTAGGTGTTCCGCAGCATGTGGGATCTTCCTGGATTAGGGATCGAACCTGTGTCTCTTGCATTGGCAGGTGAGATCTTCACCACTGAGCTACCTGGGAAGCCCTTATGGACTGTATTTATATGTATAACTAGAAAAGGATGTGAAGATTTGCAACAAGATTGAGTAGGATATGGAGACTTGTGCTTTTATTTGAGTTTCCTGAGTAGGTATGTATATAGCTTTTCTAATATGATAAAACAGTAAAAGAAGTGCTATTTAGGAGGCTGAAGTAGTGATAGGAAAGCAGGAAGCCTGGCGGCCCTAAGGGAAGTGAAACTGGACTGAAATGATGTTATGACTTAGATTGAAATAACTGTGGTTTCTTGGGGCCCTGTGCGGAAACAACAGAACCCAGACGGGTAAAGCTTCTTTCTGTCATTCAAATAGCAAAATTCCACTGAGCTGGGAGTGGAGCCCAGAAAAACTCCAGGATTCCAGCTGTGGTCTACATGATGACAGACAGGAATAATATTTTTCTGATAAGAGCTCATTTTTCTTATTGTCCCTCTGCTGTACTGGGTCCCACATTTCCTACCCTGTTTGGCCGTTTTATCTTCCTTCTGTAGTCCCATTATCTGGGGTGTATTTATTTTGCTTTTAGATGTCTCCAGAAAATACTATAATAGTAACATTTGTAAATAATCTTGCTGTCCAAAAATAGGGGACCACAAAGGTAATTTGTGCTACATTCATATAATAAAAACATGAATTTATTAAAATTGATGCTATAGAAGAGAGAGATTCCCAGGATATGTTATGAAATGATATGATCTCACTTAAAAATCTTAGGGACTGTTTTTTTTTTTAATTTTATTTAATTTTGGCTATTCTGGGTTTTCACTGCTGCCACAGGCTCTTCTCTAGTTGCAGGGAGTAGGGGCTTCTCTCTAGTTGAGGCAAGCAGGCTTCTTGTGGTGACTTCATTTGTGGTGGAACTTGGGTTCTTAGGGCACATGGGCTTCAATAGTTGCAGCACATGGGCTTAATAGTTGCTGCTCCGAGGCTCCAGAGCACAGACTCAACAGTTGTGGCTCACGGGCTTAGGTGTTCCGCAGCATGTGGGATCTTCCTGGATTAGGGATCGAACCTGTGTCTCTTGCATTGGCAGGTGAGATCTTCACCACTGAGCTACCTGGGAAGCCCTTATGGACTGTATTTATATGTATAACTAGAAAAGGATGTGAAGATTTGCAACAAGATTGAGTAGGATATGGAGACTTGTGCTTTTATTTGAGTTTCCTGAGTAGGTATGTATATAGCTTTTCTAATATGATAAAACAGTAAAAGAAGTGCTATTTAGGAGGCTGAAGTAGTGATAGGAAAGCAGGAAGCCTGGCGGCCCCTAAGGGAAGTGAAACTGGACTGAAATGATGTTATGACTTAGATTGAAATAACTGTGGTTTCTTGGGGCCCCCACCTAGCATTTGCCTTCTTGTGCACAGAACCTGCTTCAGGCAGCCTGCCCAAATAGCAGCCAGAAATTTGGGTTCATGCAGATTCTTTTTTTTTTTTTTTAAATTTTTATTTTTTACATGTATGTTCCCAGATCATTCATTTGCATATCCCTGGACCCTCCCCCCACCCAGTTCCCCCCCTCCCATTCCTCCAGACCACCGCCCCAAGTGGTTGTAGGTACTCCTATTCCCCTAGCACAATGACAATAGCTATCTTTTCCACACATGACAGTATAGGTTTCCATGTTACTCCCTCCATGCCTCCCTCCCACTGTTCGGTCTCCACAATGCCTTTATGTCTATTCTCTGTTTTTTCATGAGTTCACTGCATGTGTTATCACGACCATCTTACTAGATCCCATATATATGAGTTAGTATACTATACTTGTCTTTCTCTTTTTGACTTACTTCACTTTTTATGATAGGTTCTAGAGCCAGCCACCTCATTAGGACTGAGTCTTCTGCATTTCTTTTAACAGCCGAGTAGTATTCCATTGTATATATGTACCAGAGCTTCTGGATCCATTCATTTGCTGATGGACATCTAGGTTGCTTCCATGTTCTGGCTATTGTATAGAGAGCTGCAATGAACATTGGGGTACAGGTGCCTCTTTCATTTTTGATTTCATCAGGATATAGGCCTAATAGTGGGATTGCTGGGTCATAGGATGCTTCTATTTTTAGTTTTTTAAGAAATCTCCATATTGTCTTCCATAGAGGTTGTATCAGTTTGCATTCCCACCAGCAATGCAAGAGGGTTCCCTTTTCTCCGCACCCTCTCCAGCATTTGTTGTCTGTCGATTTGTTGATCATGGCCATTCTGACAGGTGTGAGTTGGTATCTCATTGTGGTTTTAATTTGCATTTCTCTGATAATAAGCGAGGTTGAGCATCGTTTCATGTGCTTTTGGGCCATCTGTATGTCCTCTTTGGAGAGGTGTCTGTTTAGGTCCTTTTCCCATTTTTTGATTGGGTTGTTCGTTTTTCCGGTGCTGAAGTGAAACTGGACTGAAATGTTATGACTTAGATTGAAATAACTGTGGTTTCTTGGGGCCCCACCTAGCATTTGCCTTCTTGTGCACAGAACCTGCTTCAGGCAGCCTGCCCAAATAGCAGCCAGAAATTTGGGTTCATGCAGATTCTTTTTTTTTTTTAAATTTTTATTTTTACATGTATGTTCCCAGATCATTCATTTGCATATCCCTGGACCCTCCCCCCACCCAGTTCCCCCCCTCCCATTCCTCCAGACCACCGCCCCAAGTGGTTGTAGGTACTCCTATTCCCCTAGCACAATGACAATAGCTATCTTTTCCACACATGACAGTATAGGTTTCCATGTTACTCCCTCCATGCCTCCCTCCCACTGTTCGGTCTCCACAATGCCTTTATGTCTATTCTCTGTTTTTTCATGAGTTCACTGCATGTGTTATCACGACCATCTTACTAGATCCCATATATATGAGTTAGTATACTATACTTGTCTTTCTCTTTTTGACTTACTTCACTTTTTATGATAGGTTCTAGAGCCAGCCACCTCATTAGGACTGAGTCTTCTGCATTTCTTTTAACAGCCGAGTAGTATTCCATTGTATATATGTACCAGAGCTTCTGGATCCATTCATTTGCTGATGGACATCTAGGTTGCTTCCATGTTCTGGCTATTGTATAGAGAGCTGCAATGAACATTGGGGTACAGGTGCCTCTTTCATTTTTGATTTCATCAGGATATAGGCCTAATAGTGGGATTGCTGGGTCATAGGATGCTTCTATTTTTAGTTTTTTAAGAAATCTCCATATTGTCTTCCATAGAGGTTGTATCAGTTTGCATTCCCACCAGCAATGCAAGAGGGTTCCCTTTTCTCCGCACCCTCTCCAGCATTTGTTGTCTGTCGATTTGTTGATCATGGCCATTCTGACAGGTGTGAGTTGGTATCTCATTGTGGTTTTAATTTGCATTTCTCTGATAATAAGCGAGGTTGAGCATCGTTTCATGTGCTTTTGGGCCATCTGTATGTCCTCTTTGGAGAGGTGTCTGTTTAGGTCCTTTTCCCATTTTTTGATTGGGTTGTTCATTTTCCCTGTGCTGAGTTGTCTGAGTTGCTTGTAGATTTTGGAGATGAATTTTTTGTCTGTTGTTTCATTTGCTATGATTTTCTCCCACTCTGTGGGGTGTCTGTTCAGCTTTTTTGTGATTTCTTTTGCTGTACAAAAGCTTTTAAGTTTCATGAGGTCCCACGTGTTGACTTTTCTTTTCAGTTCCACTATTCTAGTAGGTGGGTCAGAGAAGATCTTGCTTTGATTGATGTCCTTGAGGGTTTTGCCTATATTCTCCTCTAAGAGTTTGATGGTTTCTGGTCTTAGATTTAGGTCTTTAATCCATTTTGAGTTGATCTTTGTGTATGGGGTCAGGGAATGTTCCAACTTCATATTTTTGCATGTAGCTGTCCAATTTTCCCAGCACCATTTGTTGAAGAGGCTGTCTTTCTCCCATTTTATAGTTTCTCCTCCTTTGTCAAAAATAAGGTACCCATAGGTGCGTGGGTTGATCTCTGGGTTCTCAATCTTGTTCCATTGATCTATAGTTCTGTTTTTGTGCCAGTACCATACTGTCTTGATAAGTGTTGCTTTGTAGTAGAGTCTGAAGTTAGGGAGGCTGATCCCTCCAACTCCATTCTTCTTCCTCAGGATTGCTTTGGCTATTCGAAGTCGTTTGTGTTTCCATATGAACTGTGTTATTATTTGGTCTAGTTCTGTGAAAAATGTCAATGGTAGTTGGATAGGTATTGCATTGAATCTGTAGATGATATTTGGTAGTATGGTCATTTTCACAATATTGATTCTTCCGATCCAGGAACATGGAATATCTTTCCATCTGTTTGAGTCTTCTTTAATTTCTCTCATGAGTGTCTTGTAATTTTCTGTGTACAATTCTTTTGTTTCTTTGGGCGGGTTTGTTCCTAGATATTTGATTCTTTTGGTTGCAATGGTGAAGGGGATTGCCTCTTTGATTTCATTTTCTGATTTTTCATTGTTTGTGTATAGGAATGCCAGTGACTTCTGTGTGTTGACTTTGTATCCTGCGACCTTGCTGAATTCATTGATTAGCTCTAGTAGCTTTGTAACCATGTCTTTGGGGTTTTCTATGTATAATATCATGTCATCTGCAAAAAGAGAGAGCTTGACTTCTTCCTTTCCAATCTGGATTCCTTTGATTTCTTTCTCTTCTCTTATTGCTATTGCTAGAACTTCCAGGACTATGTTGAATAGTAGTGGTGAAAGTGGGCACCCCTGTCTTGTTCCTGATCTTAGAGGGAATGCTTTCAGTTTTTCACCATTAACAATAATGTTCGCTGTAGGCTTCTCATAGATGGCTTTTATTATGTTGAGATAGGTTCCTTCTTTGCCCATTTTCTGAAGAATTTTTATCATAAATGGATGTTGTACTTTGTCGAAGGCTTTTTCTGCATCTATTGAAATGCTCATGTGATTTTTGTCTTTCAACTTGTTCATATGGTGTATCACGTTGATTGATTTGCGGATGTTGAAGAAGCCTTGCATGCCTGGGATGAACCCGCACGTTGATTTTATTTGCGGATGTTACCCAGCACCATTTGTTGAAGAGGCTGCCCATTTTATAGTTTCTCCTCCTTTATTGTTCCATTGATCTATAGTTCTGTTTTTGTGCCAGTACCATACTGTCTTGATAAGTGTTGCTTTGTAGTAGAGTCTGAAGTTAGGGAGGCTGATCCCTCCAACTCCATTCTTCTTCCTCAGGATTGCTTTGGCTATTCGAAGTCGTTTGTGTTTCCATATGAACTGTGTTATTATTTGGTCTAGTTCTGTGAAAAATGTCAATGGTAGTTGGATAGGTATTGCATTGAATCTGTAGATGATATTTGGTAGTATGGTCATTTTCACAATATTGATTCTTCCGATCCAGGAACATGGAATATCTTTCCATCTGTTTGAGTCTTCTTTAATTTCTCTCATGAGTGTCTTGTAATTTTCTGTGTACAATTCTTTTGTTTCTTTGGGCGGGTTTGTTCCTAGATATTTGATTCTTTTGGTTGCAATGGTGAAGGGGATTGCCTCTTTGATTTCATTTTCTGATTTTTCATTGTTTGTGTATAGGAATGCCAGTGACTTCTGTGTGTTGACTTTGTATCCTGCGACCTTGCTGAATTCATTGATTAGCTCTAGTAGCTTTGTAACCATGTCTTTGGGGTTTTCTATGTATAATATCATGTCATCTGCAAAAAGAGAGAGCTTGACTTCTTCCTTTCCAATCTGGATTCCTTTGATTTCTTTCTCTTCTCTTATTGCTATTGCTAGAACTTCCAGGACTATGTTGAATAGTAGTGGTGAAAGTGGGCACCCCTGTCTTGTTCCTGATCTTAGAGGGAATGCTTTCAGTTTTTCACCATTAACAATAATGTTCGCTGTAGGCTTCTCATAGATGGCTTTTATTATGTTGAGATAGGTTCCTTCTTTGCCCATTTTCTGAAGAATTTTTATCATAAATGGATGTTGTACTTTGTCGAAGGCTTTTTCTGCATCTATTGAAATGCTCATGTGATTTTTGTCTTTCAACTTGTTCATATGGTGTATCACGTTGATTGATTTGCGGATGTTGAAGAAGCCTTGCATGCCTGGGATGAACCCGACTTGATCATAATGTATGAGTTTTTTAACGTGTCGTTGAATTCTGTTTGCTAGGATTTTGTTGAGGATCTTGGCCTCTAAGTTCATCAGTGAAACTGGTCTATAGTTTTCCTTTTTTGTGTTGTCTTTGCCTGGTTTGGGTATCAGGGTGATGGTGGCCTCATAGAATGTGTTTGGAAGTTTTCCTTCCTGTGCAATTTTTTGGAAGAGTTTTAGAAGGACAGGCATTAATTAGCTCTTCTTTAAATGTTTGGTAGAATTCGGCTGTGAAGCCATCTGGCCCTGGGCTTTCATTTTTGGGTAGATTTTTAATCACAGATTCGATTTCTGAGCTTGTGATTGGGTTGTTCATAGTTTCTGTTTCTTCCTGGCTCAGTCTTGGGAGATTAATCCTCTCCAAGAAACTGTCCATTTCTTCCAGGTTGTCCAGTTTGTTGCCATAGAGTTGCTCATAATAGTCTCTTAGAATCCTTTGGATTTCTGCATTATCTGTTATAATCTCTCCTTTTTCATTTTTAATTTTGTTGATCTGGTTCTTCTCTCTCTTTTTCTTAATGAGTCTGGCCAGTGGCTTGTCAATTTTGTTTACCTTTTCAAAGAACCAGCTTTTTGTTTTATTTATCTTTACTATTGTTTCTTTTGTTTCTTTTTCATTTATTTCTGCTCTGATCTTTATGATTTCTCTTCTTCTGCTGGCTTTGGGATGTTTTTGTTCTTCTTTCTCCAACTGTTTTAAGCGGAGGGTTAGGTCATCTGCCTCGTATTTTCCTAGTTTCTTGAGGTGGGATTATATTGCTATAAATTTCCCTCTTAGAACTGCTTTTGCAGTATCCCATAGGTTTTGCACTGCCGTGTGTTCATTGTCATTTTCTTCTAGGAATTGTTTAATTTCTCCTTTGATTTCCTCAATGATCAGTTGGTTTTTTAGGTATGTATTGTTTAATCTCCATGTGTTTGTGTTTTTAGGTTTTTTTTTTCTGGTAGTTGATCTCTAGTCTCATTGCATTGTGGTCCGAGAAGATGGTTGATATAATTTCGGTTTTCTTGACCTGACTGAGGTTAGATTTGTGGCCCAAGATGTGGTCTGTCCTGGAGAATGTTCCGTGAGCACTTGAGAAGAAAGTGTATTCTTCTGCTTTTGGATGGAACGTCCTAAAGATATCAATGAGGTCCATCTTTTCCAGTGTGGCATTTAAGGCTTGTGTTTCTTTATTAATTTTCTGTTTTGTTGATCTGTCCATTGGTGTGAGAGGAGTGTTAAAGTCTCCTACTATTATTGTGTTATTGTTGATTTCTTCTTTTATGTCTGAAAGTACCTGTCTTATGTATTGAGGTGCCCCTGTGTTGGGTGCGTAGATATTCATGACTGTTACGTCTTCCTCTTGGATAGATCCCTTAATCATGATGTAGTGACCTGCCTTGTCTCTTAGAATCTTCTTTACTTTAAAGTCTATTTTGTCTGATATAAGGATTGCTACTTCATTTCCATTTGCATGGAATATCTTTTTCCAGCCTTTCACTTTCAGTCTATGAGTGTCTCTAGGTCTGAAGTGGGTCTCTTGTAAACAGCATATATATGGGTCTTGCTTCTGGATCCATTCAGCCAGCCTGTGTCGTTTGGTTGGAGCATTTAGTCCATTTAGGTTCAAAGTAATTATTGATACGAATGTTCCTATTGTCATCTTCTTAGAAATTTGGGGTTTGATTTGTAAGGCTTCTCCTACTCTTGTATTTATTGGCTATATCAGGCCGTTTAACACTTGTTGTAGGTCTGGTTTTGTGGTACAGAATTCTTTTAGTTTTAGCTTGTCTGTGAAGCTTTTGCAGGTAGTCATCTGCCTCGTATTTTCCTAGTTTCTTGAGGTGGGATTATATTGCTATAAATTTCCCTCTTAGAACTGCTTTTGCAGTATCCCATAGGTTTTGCACTGCCGTGTGTTCATTGTCATTTTCTTCTAGGAATTGTTTAATTTCTCCTTTGATTTCCTCAATGATCAGTTGGTTTTTTAGGTATGTATTGTTTAATCTCCATGTGTTTGTGTTTTTAGGGGTTTTTTTCTGGTAGTTGATCTCTAGTCTCATTGCATTGTGGTCCGAGAAGATGGTTGATATAATTTCGGTTTTCTTGACCTGACTGAGGTTAGATTTGTGGCCCAAGATGTGGTCTGTCCTGGAGAATGTTCCGTGAGCACTTGAGAAGAAAGTGTATTCTTCTGCTTTTGGATGGAACGTCCTAAAGATATCAATGAGGTCCATCTTTTCCAGTGTGGCATTTAAGGCTTGTGTTTCTTTATTAATTTTCTGTTTTGTTGATCTGTCCATTGGTGTGAGAGGAGTGTTAAAGTCTCCTACTATTATTGTGTTATTGTTGATTTCTTCTTTTATGTCTGAAAGTACCTGTCTTATGTATTGAGGTGCCCCTGTGTTGGGTGCGTAGATATTCATGACTGTTACGTCTTCCTCTTGGATAGATCCCTTAATCATGATGTAGTGACCTGCCTTGTCTCTTAGAATCTTCTTTACTTTAAAGTCTATTTTGTCTGATATAAGGATTGCTACTTCATTTCCATTTGCATGGAATATCTTTTTCCAGCCTTTCACTTTCAGTCTATGAGTGTCTCTAGGTCTGAAGTGGGTCTCTTGTAAACAGATATATATGGGTCTTGCTTCTGGATCCATTCAGCCAGCCTGTGTCGTTTGGTTGGAGCATTTAGTCCATTTAGGTTCAAAGTAATTATTGATACGAATGTTCCTATTGTCATCTTCTTAGAAATTTGGGGTTTGATTTGTAAGGCTTCTCCTACTCTTGTATTTATTGGCTATATCAGGCCGTTTAACACTTGTTGTAGGTCTGGTTTTGTGGTACAGAATTCTTTTAGTTTTTGCTTGTCTGTGAAGCTTTTGACTTCACCATCAATTTTGAATGAGATTCTTGCTGGGTAGAGATTTCTTGGTTGGAGGTTGTTCTCTTTTAGCCGTTTAAATGTATCTTGCCATTCTCTTCTGGCCTGTAGGGTTTCTGTTGAGAGATCCGCAGTTAAACGTATGGGGTTTCCTTTATATGTTATTTGTGGTTTGCTCCTAGCTGCTTTTAGTAATCTGTCTTTATATTTAGTCTGTGTTAGTTTGATTAGAATGTGCCTTGGTGTGTTTCTTCTGGGGTTTCTCCTGTATGGAACTCTTTGTGCTTCCTGGACTTGGTTGACTATCTCCTTTCCCATGCTGGGGAAGTTTTCAACTATAACCTCTTTAAGAATTTTTTCACAGTCTTTCTTCTCTTCTTCTTCTTCTGGAACTCCTATAATTCTAATGTTGGTGCGTTTGATATTGTCCCATAGGTCTCTGAGGCTATCCTCAGTTCTTTTAATTCTTTGGGCTTCGTTCTGTTCTTCAGCACTTATTTCCACCATTCTGTCTTCCAGCTCACTTATCCGTTCTTCAGCCTCTGATACTCTACTGTTGAGACCTTCTATAGTATTTTTGAGTTCAGCAATTGAGTTAGTTGTCTCCATTTGCTTATTTTTCATTTCTTGCATGTCTCTTCTCAATGCACTAATTTCCTCTAATATTCTGTTTTTAGTGTTTTGCATCCTCATTAGTATTGCTTTTCTGAATTCTCTTTCAGATAGTTTGTCTATCTCCTCCTCTGTCATTTGAAGTGGTGTTTCTCTAGCTTGGTCCTTCATTTGTACAGTGTTTCTCTGACGTTTCATTATTAGGTTAATTTTTGTTTCTTTGTGTGTGTCTGTGTGTATGGAGTTCTTATTCCCACCAGGCTTCTTGGTTGAATTCTCCCTTCCTTTGGGTTTCTGTCCTTGTAGAAGGGTTCAGTGGTTTGTGTCTTGGGTGGTGTTAGATCTTGTTTACAGGTGAATAATCTGTAGTGTTGTATGTTCTTTGATAGTGTGGGGTCTTGGAATCAGGGCTTCCGCTCCGAGGATCCTTTTGGGTGGTGTTAGATTCTTGTTTACAGGTGAATTTGTAAGGCTTCTCCTACTCTTGTATTTATTGGCTATATCAGGCCGTTTAACACTTGTTGTAGGTCTGGTTTTGTGGTACAGAATTCTTTTAGTTTTTGCTTGTCTGTGAAGCTTTTGACTTCACCATCAATTTTGAATGAGATTCTTGCTGGGTAGAGATTTCTTGGTTGGAGGTTGTTCTCTTTTAGCCGTTTAAATGTATCTTGCCATTCTCTTCTGGCCTGTAGGGTTTCTGTTGAGAGATCCGCAGTTAAACGTATGGGGTTTCCTTTATATGTTATTTGTGGTTTGCTCCTAGCTGCTTTTAGTAATCTGTCTTTATATTTAGTCTGTGTTAGTTTGATTAGAATGTGCCTTGGTGTGTTTCTTCTGGGGTTTCTCCTGTATGGAACTCTTTGTGCTTCCTGGACTTGGTTGACTATCTCCTTTCCCATGCTGGGGAAGTTTTCAACTATAACCTCTTTAAGAATTTTTTCACAGTCTTTCTTCTCTTCTTCTTCTTCTGGAACTCCTATAATTCTAATGTTGGTGCGTTTGATATTGTCCCATAGGTCTCTGAGGCTATCCTCAGTTCTTTTAATTCTTTGGGCTTCGTTCTGTTCTTCAGCACTTATTTCCACCATTCTGTCTTCCAGCTCACTTATCCGTTCTTCAGCCTCTGATACTCTACTGTTGAGACCTTCTATAGTATTTTTGAGTTCAGCAATTGAGTTAGTTGTCTCCATTTGCTTATTTTTCATTTCTTGCATGTCTCTTCTCAATGCACTAATTTCCTCTAATATTCTGTTTTTAGTGTTTTGCATCCTCATTAGTATTGCTTTTCTGAATTCTCTTTCAGATAGTTTGTCTATCTCCTCCTCTGTCATTTGAAGTGGTGTTTCTCTAGCTTGGTCCTTCATTTGTACAGTGTTTCTCTGACGTTTCATTATTAGGTTAATTTTTGTTTCTTTGTGTGTGTCTGTGTGTATGGAGTTCTTATTCCCACCAGGCTTCTTGGTTGAATTCTCCCTTCCTTTGGGTTTCTGTCCTTGTAGAAGGGTTCAGTGGTTTGTGTCTTGGGTGGTGTTAGATCTTGTTTACAGGTGAATAATCTGTAGTGTTGTATGTTCTTTGATAGTGTGGGGTCTTGGAATCAGGGCTTCCGCTCCGAGGATCCTTGGTTTGATGATTGGTCAGGGGGTGTAGGCTCTATGTCTGGTTTGCTATGGTGTTCCGTGATACTAGTTCACATACTAGCATCTGAGGAACAAGAGGTGCATCCCTGATGGGTGACAGTCATAAAAGCATGCAGAT
Source organism: Tragulus kanchil (assembly GCA_022376925.1). NCBI lineage: Eukaryota > Metazoa > Chordata > Mammalia > Artiodactyla > Tragulidae > Tragulus > Tragulus kanchil. Next base: position 216,848,989 of record JAIOJX010000032.1, on the reverse strand, counting down.
GTTTTCTAACATAATCATAAGATATACATACATATACAGCAATCCCCACAACTGATCAGTTTTACAGAGATAAGGCACAGGAAATCTTTCTGGCAATTCATGCAATCACAGATGATACTTGCCCATTAAGCTCTGAATTAATTGAAATAGTGCCTGAATAATAGATCTAGCACAAGGTCCTGGCTTGGATAATTACAATGAGAGCAATTTTAAATTAGGACATGTGTTGGGGGTGACAAGGAGGAGAGTCTGTAGGTAATAAAAAGGAAAAGATTCGTCTTGGAAGTATTTTATAGGATTAGGTAGCAAAGATTAGTGTGTGTATTGTTTAGTGTATTTGGAAGTGAATAGTGGAGACAGGAAGATAGGAAATAATTTATCTAGAGGATATTGGTAGATAGGAAAATGTTTTACATTTAGAACATAGAGGAAGAAAGCAGTGGGGAAGAGGAAAGAGAAAAGAGAATTAGAGGTTTTCAAGAATTAAAATTAAAGTTAAAAAAAATACAATAAAATAAAAGTCAAAAAAAGAAGTTAAAAATTAAAAAGAGCAGAAAAAATTAATAAGAGACCGAAAAACAAAGAAAAAAACACATAAAACAAATCAAACAAATGAAAACAACAACTACAAAAAAAAAAAAAAAACACTAAAAAAAACCCCAATAAACAAAGAAACTAATAAACCCCAAACCAGACCAATCAATAAGCAAAATAGTCCACCACAAACAAGCAGAAGAAAAGGAAAAAAGAAAAAGGAAAAAAAAAAAAAGGAAAAAAGAAAAAAAGAAAAAAAAGTTAAATACTGTCCTTGGTTTTTATCTTCTCATCTGCCTGTTGGAAACCAATCTGCTCTTGATGGTGGTGTCTTGATGGCGTAGTCTTTCCTTTATAGTGCCGGTTGCTGTGGTTTCTGTTTTTGTGTTCAGCAAAATGAGGGTTTTGCTGCCATACTGGGTGCTGGCCCGGACGGTGGGCTGATCCCAGCCAGTCGGGCGGAGGCTGCGGCGCACGCAGTCCCGTGTTGGAGGGGGGCGCCCCGGCTCTACAGCTCACCCGCCTGTAGTCTCCAATCCCTGCTCTTTCCCCGGCTTCCTCCGCTGCTGCTGCAGCTCTAGGGGTGCGCGGGCTCCTCCGCCGGTGGCACAAGCGCACTGCCGGTTACGTGTCTAAGTCCCAAAGGCGGACGCGAGCTTTCCCGTCCAACTCGTGCCCGGTCCCTGGTCAGCAACCCGTGGACGACTTCCCCTCTTCGTTCAGCAAGCCCTCCAGTTGGAGTGGCTGAACTTACCCGTGCCGGGGCTCCTCGCGGCGCCCGCGGCTCCTCGCGGCGGCGGGTTCCGGCGGCTCCTCCTATGCAGATTCTTAAATGAAATAGGAATCAGAGTCAACATCATGGTTACTGAGTGGCTTTGCCAGATCTTAATTGTCAAATACTATTTATTAAAGGGCTTCCCTGGTTGACTCAGTCAGTAAAGAATCTGCCTGCAATGCAGGAGTTACAGGTTCGATTTCTGAATTGGGAAGATCTCCTGGAGAAGAGCATGGCAACCCACTCCAGTATTCTTGCCTGGAGGATTCCATGGACAGAGGAGCCTAGTGGGCTACAGCCCATGGGGTTATAAAGAGTCATACATGACTGAAGCGACTGAGCATGCATGCACGCACTATTTATTAAACACTGTCTTGCTTTAATGAGTCAAAAGGTAGGGTCCTCTTTCTGTTTATCAATCACCATTGTGTTTCTCAGCAAGAGCTGGACTCCCTTCCTGACATGGCCGGAACCTTCATTTCCCTGAAGTCATATTTTAGGCAGAGTTTTCCAGAGAAAGAAACTGCTGATTCAACCATACACTACCAAACAAATGTTTGGGTGCTCTTTGTGACTTTTTGTCTGGCTCTCATTTCTTTTTCTTACGTCCTACCAGAAAATACAAGAGTAAAATCTGTGTGTAGTAGACATGTGTTGTCCAGAGTCTTCTCCTCTCCTGTTAGAAACTTCACCCTGCCTTGTTTCTAAGGAGCCACCTCCTTTCATTCTGCTTATGTGGTTGGGGTTGGGATAGCCTGGCACAAGACCCAGGTTTGATCATTTAGCATATTCTCTTCTCCAGGCTGGAGGCACAAGAGGCATGGTTTCAGTCCCTAGATTGGGAAGATTTCCTGGAGGAGGAAATGGCAATCCGCTTCAGTATTCTTGCCTGCATAATCCCATGGACAGAGGAGCCTGGCAGGTTACAGTCCATGGGGTCTCCAAGAGTCAGACACTACTGAGCAACTGAGCACAAAATCACACTCTCTTGGCCACAAGTGAAAGGGCTGCAGACAGGCATGGAACCTGGGTCAGACCCGGGAGACTCAATTCTGGGGCTTTTGCTGGAACTTTCAAGAAAAGGTGGATGATTTCTATCTGCACTGTGGAGTCGATTGATTGCAAGTCAGATCAGCTTGTGGCTGTCTTTGCCTCAGGCTCATAGGAAAAGCCTGCTTGAGAGTAAGGGCAACACGGAGGACAGCAGAGCTGAGAGGAGAAAATCAGATTTTTGAAAATGTCGACTTTGGGAAACCTGGAGCCAGCTACTTCAGGATTTTTTAGTTTCAAGAGCTAGGAAAATGCTTCCCCCCAGCCCCATTTAAGAGAGTTTTAGTTGGACTTCACTCACAGAAGATGTGGGAGAAGGTGGGATTTGAGTGAAGCCTATAGGGTTGGGTAAAATCATAACTTTTTACTTTTGCAGGAATTTACAGCTTTACATATTCACCTTTGAACCTCACAGTGATCTTATGAAGTTGCAAAATCTTGATCATTGTTTCCATTGTGCAGAAGAGGAAACTGAGAGGCAGAGAAGCTACATGATGTGGACAGAGCCATAGGGCTGGGGAGTCGCAGAGCTGGGGCACAAACCCAGACTCTTTCCTCTTCCTGGAGATGCTTCTGAGCATAAATCAGATCTCATAAGCAAAGAGGAGACAGGGTAGGATGTTGGAGAACATGTTTCTCAGTGCTTTTGTCTGGCTCTCATTTCTTTTTCTTACGTCCTACCAGAAAATACAAGAGTAAAATCTGTGTGTAGTAGACATGTGTTGTCCAGAGTCTTCTCCTCTCCTGTTAGAAACTTCACCCTGCCTTGTTTCTAAGGAGCCACCTCCTTTCATTCTGCTTATGTGGTTGGGGTTGGGATAGCCTGGCACAAGACCCAGGTTTGATCATTTAGCATATTCTCTTCTCCAGGCTGGAGGCACAAGAGGCATGGTTTCAGTCCCTAGATTGGGAAGATTTCCTGGAGGAGGAAATGGCAATCCGCTTCAGTATTCTTGCCTGCATAATCCCATGGACAGAGGAGCCTGGCAGGTTACAGTCCATGGGGTCTCCAAGAGTCAGACACTACTGAGCAACTGAGCACAAAATCACACTCTCTTGGCCACAAGTGAAAGGGCTGCAGACAGGCATGGAACCTGGGTCAGACCCGGGAGACTCAATTCTGGGGCTTTTGCTGGAACTTTCAAGAAAAGGTGGATGATTTCTATCTGCACTGTGGAGTCGATTGATTGCAAGTCAGATCAGCTTGTGGCTGTCTTTGCCTCAGGCTCATAGGAAAAGCCTGCTTGAGAGTAAGGGCAACACGGAGGACAGCAGAGCTGAGAGGAGAAAATCAGATTTTTGAAAATGTCGACTTTGGGAAACCTGGAGCCAGCTACTTCAGGATTTTTTAGTTTCAAGAGCTAGGAAAATGCTTCCCCCCAGCCCCATTTAAGAGAGTTTTAGTTGGACTTCACTCACAGAAGATGTGGGAGAAGGTGGGATTTGAGTGAAGCCTATAGGGTTGGGTAAAATCATAACTTTTTACTTTTGCAGGAATTTACAGCTTTACATATTCACCTTTGAACCTCACAGTGATCTTATGAAGTTGCAAAATCTTGATCATTGTTTCCATTGTGCAGAAGAGGAAACTGAGAGGCAGAGAAGCTACATGATGTGGACAGAGCCATAGGGCTGGGGAGTCGCAGAGCTGGGGCACAAACCCAGACTCTTTCCTCTTCCTGGAGATGCTTCTGAGCATAAATCAGATCTCATAAGCAAAGAGGAGACAGGGTAGGATGTTGGAGAACATGTTTCTCAGTGACAGGGACTATTCTGGCTCTTTTTGCCTCTCCTATGATTGCCTAATACAGCACTCCATATGCAATAACAATAGTGGCTAATATTTATTGGTTATCATGTGCCCAGCATTGGACAAAGTAAGCATTTCACTTGGATTTGCTATCGTCTTTTGCTTTTTCCAACATTGATATGAATAAGGTATTTTTACCTTCTGTACAACCATTTAACAGAGGTGAAGAAACTAAAACTCTGGAAAGTGAAGGCACTTGCCCAAAGAGACATATCAAGTAAAGGGCAGAGCAGGGGACTGGAATCCAGATCTGCTTTTTTTTTTTTTTTTTAAATATTTATTTATTTATTTATTTTTGGGAGGGGGGGGGGGGGGGGGGGCGGGTCACTTCTATTGGTCTTTCATTATCTATTTTCATCCGCCATTGTTCTTTGGCCCATGTGAGCTTCCCATCGCGGTGGCCTCTGTTGTCACAGAGCACTGGCTCTGGGCGCATGCGCTCCAGAGCTCTGGCTCAGTAATTGGACACATCGGTCCAGCCGCTCCACGGCACGTGGGATCTTCCCAGGCCAGGGATGGAACTGGCGCTCCTTGCACTGCAAGGCAGTGTCCTTACCCACTGAACCACCAGGGAAGCCCCAGATCTACTAACTCTTAATCATTAGGCTGAACTGACCCCTTTGCAAGGAGCACATCGAGACTGTCAGCAACTCCTGGTTGGCTTTTTGGCCTTTCAGATGTAGTTGGGGCAGATGTTCTAGATTATTCTTTTTTTCTTCCTTTTTAAAAAATTGAAGTATAGATGAGTTACTTATATTAATTTCAGTTGTACAGCATAATAATTCAGTATTTTTTTCTGGGGGGCACTTCTATTGATCTTTCATTTATTTATCTTTGTTCTTTAGCCTGTGTGGGCCTTCCATCGTAGTGCCCTCTGTTGTCGCAGAGCACTGGCTCTGGGCGCATGCGCTCCAGAGCTCCAGCTCTGTAGTTGGATACATCGGTGCAGCTGCTGCATGGCATGCAGGCTCTTCCCAGGCCAGGGATCAAACCAGCACCCCTTGCACTGCAAGGCGGTGTCCTTACCCACTGGACCACCAGGGAAGCCCATGATTCAGCATTTTTGCAGATTTTACTCCTTTAAAAGTTGTTACAGGTTAATGACTGTAATTCTCTGTGTTATGCAATATATCCTTGTTGCTATCTATGTAACTGTTTTGTACATAGTAGTTTGTATCTCTTAATCCCATACGCCTAATTTGTCCGTCTCTCCTTTTCTCTCCCCTCTGGTAACCACTAGTTTGTTTTCTTTATCCGTAAGTCTGTTTCTGCTTTGTTTTATATATATATATATATATATATATATATATATCTGTGTGTGTGTGTGTATTTGTTTGGGTTATTTTTTATATCCCACATATAAATGGTTTTTTGTATTCATAATTGTTTTTATTTTACTTTTTACTTTTACAGAGTTTTGTTCTTTACAGACATGTATAATACCAGATTAGTCATATGTCTATCCCTGGCCCCCTCCCTCCTCCACCCCCCACCCAGTCGCCCCCATCCCACCCCTCCAGGCCATCTCATGGCGCCCCTGCAGGTAGATCCCACATACAAATGTTATCATACTGTATCTGTCTTTCTCTGTCTGACTTATTTCACTAAGCATAATATTCTCTAGGACCATCTAGCAATACATTGCTACAAAAGGCAGTGATACATTCTTTTTTTTATGGCTGAGTAATATTCCGCACCATATCTTCTTTATTCATTTGTCTGTTGATGGGCATTTAGGTGGCTTCCGTACCTTGACTATGGTAAATAGTGTTGCTGTGAGCATTGGGGTCCATGTGTCTTTTGGAAGCAGTCTGTTGTTTCTCCCCTCCAGACATATACACTCAGGAGTCGAATTGCTGATCTAGAGTTTTCTTTTTAATCCTGTGTCTCCTTTTCTAAGTTTTTTGAAACTCCACAAAGACACAGTCCCTTTCACTCCGTCTTCTCATGCTGGTCTGCCTGCTGGTTAGGCAGTGGCGAAGCCTACAGACAGTTTCAGATGACTCCTGCAACTCCCTACCATGCGCCCAGAGCTCCAGCTCTGTAGTTGGATACATCGGTGCAGCTGCTGCATGGCAGGCTCTTCCCAGGCCAGGGATCAAACCAGCACCCCTTGCACTGCAAGGCGGTGTCCTTACCCACTGGACCACCAGGGAAGCCCATGATTCAGCATTTTTGCAGATTTTACTCCTTTAAAAGTTGTTACAGGTTAATGACTGTAATTCTCTGTGTTATGCAATATATCCTTGTTGCTATCTATGTAACTGTTTTGTACATAGTAGTTTGTATCTCTTAATCCCATACGCCTAATTTGTCCGTCTCTCCTTTTCTCTCCCCTCTGGTAACCACTAGTTTGTTTTCTTTATCCGTAAGTCTGTTTCTGCTTTGTTTTATATATATATATATATATATATATATATATATATCTGTGTGTGTGTGTGTATTTGTTGGGGTTATTTTTTAGATCCCACATATAAATGGTTTTTTTTGTATTCATAATTGTTTTTATTTTACTTTTTACTTTTACAGAGTTTTGTTCTTTACAGACATGTATAATACCAGATTAGTCATATGTCTATCCCTGGCCCCCTCCCTCCTCCACCCCCCACCCAGTCGCCCCCATCCCACCCCTCCAGGCCATCTCATGGCGCCCCTGCAGGTAGATCCCACATACAAATGTTATCATACTGTATCTGTCTTTCTCTGTCTGACTTATTTCACTAAGCATAATATTCTCTAGGACCATCTAGCAATACATTGCTACAAAAGGCAGTGATACATTCTTTTTTTTATGGCTGAGTAATATTCCGCACCATATCTTCTTTATTCATTTGTCTGTTGATGGGCATTTAGGTGGCTTCCGTACCTTGACTATGGTAAATAGTGTTGCTGTGAGCATTGGGGTCCATGTGTCTTTTGGAAGCAGTCTGTTGTTTCTCCCCTCCAGACATATACACTCAGGAGTCGAATTGCTGATCTAGAGTTTTCTTTTTAATCCTGTGTCTCCTTTTCTAAGTTTTTTGAAACTCCACAAAGACACAGTCCCTTTCACTCCGTCTTCTCATGCTGGTCTGCCTGCTGGTTAGGCAGTGGCGAAGCCTACAGACAGTTTCAGATGACTCCTGCAACTTCCTACCTTCCAATTTTTCTGGCTCCTGCTGGTGCTCAGAAGCCCAACGTGACACTGTAGAGGGAACGGAGGCTGAGTGGGGAGAGGACGGGAGGTCCTGCCGCGATGAGTGTAGGGGGGTCAAAGCCTGCGTCAACAAACCCTCAGAAGGCTTCCTTCTGTGTCTCCTCCCACCCCCTTTGGCTCGCTTCATCTCCACCCTGCAGGGAAACAAATGCAGCTCATTATCTGTTTACTTGATAAAGTGCTGCCCTTGGTGTTCCTTCCACCTCAGGGCAAAGAGCACACAGGTTAAAAATAATGAAAAGATATGAAACAGAGATTGGCAATGACAGGCAGTTTTTAAAATCAGCAATAAAATGCTGGTTTGAGGAGCACCAGCTTGCCCTGGGCCCGGAGGGTCACCTGTGGGGACTGGGAGAGGCCGGGAGTAATTTTCCTACAGCCTCAGAGTTGTCGCTTCCAAAGCCCAGAGGATCCCGTCACCTTCCTTCAGACTCAGCTCAGGCCAGCATCCATTCGTGTATTTTCTTCCTGTTCCTGGCTGTGGGAGGCTTTGGGGAGGCCTGCAGTGTGTCTGCCAGGGGACAGAGGGACTCTGAGTGCCCGGCAGGGGGGACCAGCTCAGTCATTGGCCTGTCACTGCCTAGGCCTAGCTAGCAGTTGGTGCCTAAATAATAATAGCAATAATATTAATAATAGTAGTGATAATAACAAGAGCTCTGCTGGACGGGAGTTTCTGCTCTGTGAAGAAAGGAATGTTGGCTCATCACTAAGGTTTCTCCCCCTTTGAAACATGTGCGGTCAAAATTAGAAGGGAGGAAATAAGGCAAAGCAGCTGTGTAACCAAGGTTGGAGGAGAATTTGGGGAAAGGAAAGCATCATGATGAAGCCACTCTAGCTCAAATGAAGGTCAAAGTGCTGCTGGGGCTCCAGCCACGAGACACAGAGACGCTGCTCATTGTGGATAAGTTTGCCTAAAGAACAAGCAATGAGCCCCGACCCAGGCAATCTGAACTACAATTCCCAGCTAGTACTTCAGGACTCTTGGGGCCTTGAGCAGGTCACTTGACTTCTCTGGACTAGTTTTCTACAAAGTAAAGTGAAGGTACAGGCCTAGATAATCCCCTTATGTTGTTGTTGCTTCGTTGACTCTTTGTGACTCCAGGGACTGTAGCCCTCCAGGTTCCCCTGTCCATGGGACTTGCCAGGCAAGAGTGCTGGAGTGGGCTGCCGTTTCCTTCTCCAGGGGATCTTCCTGACCCAGGGACTGAACCTACGTCTCCTGCACTGGCTGGTGGGTTACTTGACCACTGAGCCATCATAGAAGCCCCTTATAGCCTGCGTTATATTGGACTGGCCAAAAGGTTTTTTCAAGTTTTTCACAAGATGCTACGGAAAAACTCAAATGAACTTTTTGGCCAACCAACGGGTTTTTAATTCTCAGAACTCAAATAGTCCTGGGTAAATATTAGTTGCCCTGGTCTTATCTGCCAGGCACCTGTGGGATCTCCCAGAAAAGGAACATTTCCCAATCTCGGTGTCACACAGCCTTCTCTCTAGTGGAGCCCACTCTCCAAGGTGCAGGTCGGTGGGGGTGGTGTTGAAAAGAAACGTCCTGTTGTTTGATTATGCATTTATTATCACCTGCCTCCCCTACCCTCTGAGTTGGTGGCTGCCAATCAGTAGCTGTTTCATTGGCTCCTGAATCCAGATTCTGGAATTTCTCGAGAACCACTCCACCTGAAGAGCAGCCCCCGTGTCTCTCTGGGCAGTAATGAGGTTTCCTCTCCAGCCTCACGCCGGCCTGCTATCTTTCATCCTGCCGAGCATCCTCCTGGCTGCACTCATTTCTCCCGGTGCCTGGATTTATTCAGCTGTGTTCTCCTCTGCTCCGCAGGCTATCTGTCACAGGAGGCTGTCACAGCCCAATTGGAATTCACTTGATCTTTCCTTCCATCCTATGCGCTGAGCAAACGTGTGCATTTGGCATTTCAACCATGGAGTGTCTCTGACACCCCTTTGCTCTTGCCTAGAATGGAAACCTCAGAGGTTTTGCAGAAAAATTCCACATTCTCCTGCCAAAAACATGCGTATAAATGAACAAGGGGGACCGTCTTGGGGCCTCGCTGAGCCCCGACCCAGGCAATCACTTGACTTCTCTGGGACTAGATTTTCTACAAAGTAAAGTGAAGGTACAGGCCTAGATAATCCCCTTATGTTGTTGTTGCTTCGTTGACTCTTTGTGACTCCAGGGACTGTAGCCCTCCAGGTTCCCCTGTCCATGGGACTTGCCAGGCAAGAGTGCTGGAGTGGGCTGCCGTTTCCTTCTCCAGGGGATCTTCCTGACCCAGGGACTGAACCTACGTCTCCTGCACTGGCTGGTGGGTTACTTGACCACTGAGCCATCATAGAAGCCCCTTATAGCCTCGTTATATTGGACTGGCCAAAGGTTTTTCAAGTTTTTCACAAGATGCTACGGAAAACTCAAATGAACTTTTTGGCCAACCAACGGGTTTTTAATTCTCAGAACTCAAATAGTCCTGGGTAAATATTAGTTGCCCTGGTCTTATCTGCCAGGCACCTGTGGGATCTCCCAGAAAAGGAACATTTCCCAATCTCGGTGTCACACAGCCTTCTCTCTAGTGGAGCCCACTCTCCAAGGTGCAGGTCGGTGGGGGTGGTGTTGAAAAGAAACGTCCTGTTGTTTGATTATGCATTTATTATCACCTGCCTCCCCTACCCTCTGAGTTGGTGGCTGCCAATCAGTAGCTGTTTCATTGGCTCCTGAATCCAGATTCTGGAATTTCTCGAGAACCACTCCACCTGAAGAGCAGCCCCCGTGTCTCTCTGGGCAGTAATGAGGTTTCCTCTCCAGCCTCACGCCGGCCTGCTATCTTTCATCCTGCCGAGCATCCTCCTGGCTGCACTCATTTCTCCCGGTGCCTGGATTTATTCAGCTGTGTTCTCCTCTGCTCCGCAGGCTATCTGTCACAGGAGGCTGTCACAGCCCAATTGGAATTCACTTGATCTTTCCTTCCATCCTATGCGCTGAGCAAACGTGTGCATTTGGCATTTCAACCATGGAGTGTCTCTGACACCCCTTTGCTCTTGCCTAGAATGGAAACCTCAGAGGTTTTGCAGAAAAATTCCACATTCTCCTGCAACCTAAAATCAACAGCTCTTCATTGAATATTTACCGTATGCTGAGTGCTGTCATGCCCTCAAGTAACTTGTGGTGTTCTTGGTGAAATGAAAGAGATACATGTGAAACAATTTGAGAACAGCAACGCACAGTAATGTTGTCAGCACTGCTGTTTTGGTGCCGAAATAGGTGTTACAATATTAGTACCACAAACACTAGCAGTAGATGCTGACATACACCGAGCACTTACACACATCTCATTTAAGCCCCATAACCTCTCATTTAAGTCATCGAGTTGGGTATTATTGTCCCCATTTTATACATCGTCCAACTGAGTCACAGAGAATTTAATTGGCCTGTTGTCTTAGGCAAGGTAAGGCAACCCAGCTCTTTTGAACTCCAGAGTGCATTTAAAACCCTAATCCTATCTATGCACAACCACTGCTCTGTAGGTGGTTACCATGAAGATGTTTTGCTTATGGCTGTTTTCCAGAGCCATTTTCTCAGTTCTTACCATAGTAAATACTCAATTAAAGAAAAATGGCATATGACACCTCTTATGGACAGAATGACCTGTAGGAACAGGTAGATAAAATGATCTGTTTTCTAGAGTCAGAGGTGGGAGGAATGCTGAGGAGTTCGGAGGATTAGGAAGTTCAAGCTCAGCTATCCCAGTAGCCAGGGGGATGGGCTTGATGGCAAAAGAGTTGGGGGAATAGAAAATTAAAAAAAAAACCAAAAACACACAACAGTCACGCGGCAGAAACGCAACAACACTGCTCCTCTTTTTGAGGCCTTAAATCCAGCTCTCGTTCACGCCCTGTCCCACCCACCCACCTGGTCAGCCTGGTCTGTGCTACTTACACGTGAGTCTCTCACAAAACTGTGGGCATCAGGAGGGTGGGTGCTGGCTTTATCCTCGTTTGTATCCCCCAAGTTGGGTTAGTTCCTCAGAGCATATGTTTGTTGAAATGAATTGAAATTAGAATATGTCCCATGCTGCTCAGCTTTATTTTAAGTCTTTTTTTTTTTTTCCTTCTGTTTTTCTATGTGATGCTTTGGAAAGTAGTAATGATATAGCAAGAAGAACAGTAAAGCAATCCTTGGTCATTAGGTAATTGCATATTTGCCTAGAATGGAACCCAATTTGAGAACACACCCTGCACAAATCAACAGCTCTTCATTGAATATTTACCGTATGCTGAGTGCTGTCATGCCCTCAAGTAACTTGTGGTGTTCTTGGTGAAATGAAAGAGATACATGTGAAACAATTTGAGAACCAACGACAGTAATGTTGTCAGCACTGCTGTTTTGGTGCCGAAATAGGTGTTACAATATTAGTACCACAAACACTAGCAGTAGATGCTGACATACACCGAGCACTTACACACATCTCATTTAAGCCCCATAACCTCTCATTTAAGTCATCGAGTTGGGTATTATTGTCCCCATTTTATACATCGTCCAACTGAGTCACAGAGAATTTAATTGGCCTGTTGTCTTAGGCAAGGTAAGGCAACCCAGCTCTTTTGAACTCCAGAGTGCATTTAAAACCCTAATCCTATCTATGCACAACCACTGCTCTGTAGGTGGTTACCATGAAGATGTTTTGCTTATGGCTGTTTTCCAGAGCCATTTTCTCAGTTCTTACCATAGTAAATACTCAATTAAAGAAAAATGGCATATGACACCTCTTATGGACAGAATGACCTGTAGGAACAGGTAGATAAAATGATCTGTTTTCTAGAGTCAGAGGTGGGAGGAATGCTGAGGAGTTCGGAGGATTAGGAAGTTCAAGCTCAGCTATCCCAGTAGCCAGGGGGATGGGCTTGATGGCAAAAGAGTTGGGGGAATAGAAAATTAAAAAAAAAACCAAAAACACACAACAGTCACGCGGCAGAAACGCAACAACACTGCTCCTCTTTTTGAGGCCTTAAATCCAGCTCTCGTTCACGCCCTGTCCCACCCACCCACCTGGTCAGCCTGGTCTGTGCTACTTACACGTGAGTCTCTCACAAAACTGTGGGCATCAGGAGGGTGGGTGCTGGCTTTATCCTCGTTTGTATCCCCCAAGTTGGGTTAGTTCCTCAGAGCATATGTTTGTTGAAATGAATTGAAATTAGAATATGTCCCATGCTGCTCAGCTTTATTTTAAGTCTTTTTTTTTTTTTCCTTCTGTTTTTCTATGTGATGCTTTTTGGAAAGTAGTAATGATATAGCAAGAAGAACAGTAAAGCAATCCCTTGGTCATTATAAGGGGAAATGAATGTGGTGGCATTATTTTTTTTAAAGCCCTGGGTCTGATCTGTCCCAGATTGGATTCCCATTCATAGAAGGAAAGAGAAATGAAGTTCCATCTCCTCATCCAGTCAGCCTGGAGGGTCTGCCTCAAAGAGGATTGAGGGGGAAATGTTCAATTTTGTTGGTCTGTTCTGCCGGGTCCTTCTCTCCAGGACACTGTTTAGCGCACCGAGTGAAGTGGAAAATGAAGAACAGGTGAGCAATCAGCTGTGAAAGGCTTTAATGGACCCGGCACCCCTTTGGGAATGAGACAAGGCTCTTGCTGGCGCTCAGGACCAACTGTCTTCCAGTTCAGTGGGCTTTGTTTTTGTAATGGGAATTTAACTCCCTCAGGTGGCCCGGGATGGAGGAGCATTACTGCTTTCAGCAGCAGTGGGGCTACAGCATCTGGAAAGAGAACCGAGGCCACTGTCCCAGGAGCGGCCCCTGGCTCACTGGGTACTTTGGAAATCTTGAATTTCTTGGGTGGTTGACAGAGAGGGTCATGTGACCCTGCAAACAGAGTGATGCCATGATTACCTGTGGCTTCCAAGCGGTGCAGCAGAGACCGTTCCTGGAGTGGGGAGACTGCGCTGGTGTGGATCCAGTCCCAGGGGGCTTGGGACCATCACAGCATCTCTGTGGGAGCAGTGTGGTGGACGGACCTCCTTCAGGCTTTTAAGCTCCCTGTAGAAGGGTTAGGAACACTCGGTAAAGTAGCGGTCCCCAACCTTTTTGGCACCATGGACCACTTCTGTGGAGAATAGTTTTTCCACGGGCCGGGGTAAGGGGAAGGGATGGGAAAGTACTTACACGTGAGTCTCTCACAAAACTGTGGGCATCAGGAGGGTGGGTGCTGGCTTTATCCTCGTTTGTATCCCCCAAGTTGGGTTAGTTCCTCAGAGCATATGTTTGTTGAAATGAATTGAAATTAGAATATGTCCCATGCTGCTCAGCTTTATTTTAAGTCTTTTTTTTTTTTTCCTTCTGTTTTTCTATGTGATGCTTTTTGGAAAGTAGTAATGATATAGCAAGAAGAACAGTAAAGCAATCCCTTGGTCATTATAAGGGGAAATGAATGTGGTGGCATTATTTTTTTTAAAGCCCTGGGTCTGATCTGTCCCAGATTGGATTCCCATTCATAGAAGGAAAGAGAAATGAAGTTCCATCTCCTCATCCAGTCAGCCTGGAGGGTCTGCCTCAAAGAGGATTGAGGGGGAAATGTTCAATTTTGTTGGTCTGTTCTGCCGGGTCCTTCTCTCCAGGACACTGTTTAGCGCACCGAGTGAAGTGGAAAATGAAGAACAGGTGAGCAATCAGCTGTGAAAGGCTTTAATGGACCCGGCACCCCTTTGGGAATGAGACAAGGCTCTTGCTGGCGCTCAGGACCAACTGTCTTCCAGTTCAGTGGGCTTTGTTTTTGTAATGGGAATTTAACTCCCTCAGGTGGCCCGGGATGGAGGAGCATTACTGCTTTCAGCAGCAGTGGGGCTACAGCATCTGGAAAGAGAACCGAGGCCACTGTCCCAGGAGCGGCCCCTGGCTCACTGGGTACTTTGGAAATCTTGAATTTCTTGGGTGGTTGACAGAGAGGGTCATGTGACCCTGCAAACAGAGTGATGCCATGATTACCTGTGGCTTCCAAGCGGTGCAGCAGAGACCGTTCCTGGAGTGGGGAGACTGCGCTGGTGTGGATCCAGTCCCAGGGGGCTTGGGACCATCACAGCATCTCTGTGGGAGCAGTGTGGTGGACGGACCTCCTTCAGGCTTTTAAGCTCCCTGTAGAAGGGTTAGGAACACTCGGTAAAGTAGCGGTCCCCAACCTTTTTGGCACCATGGACCACTTCTGTGGAGAATAGTTTTTCCACGGGCCGGGGTAGGGGAAGGGATGGGAGTTGGGGATGGTTTGGGAATGGTTCAAGCACATTTTAACTGGGCACTTTATTTCTCTTGGGGCTTCTGTGGTGGCTCAGATGGGTAAAGAATCTGCCTGCAACGCGGGAGACCTGGGTTCAGTCCCTGAGTTGGGAGGATCCCCTGGAGAAGGGAGAGGCCATCCACTCCAGTATTCTTGTTTGGAGAATTCCATGGCTTGTCCATGGGTTGCAAAGAGTCAGACATGACTGAGCGTCTTCACTTTTTCACTTTATTTCTATTATTATTACACCAGCCCCACTTCAGATCATCAGGCATTAGATCCTGGAAGTTGGGAACCCCTGCTATAAAAAACAAGGCTGTGGATTTGGACTGTGTGGATGGGAAAGGATGTCTGTCTAGTAACAGTAGTGAGGAGGAGCAGGAGTAAGGCCAGGGGTTTGTTCTGTGATTACTATACTCCAGACCCTGGGCTAAGGATGAATGCACGAGAGCGATGTCTTCACTCCCTAACCTCAACAAAAATGTGGTCTTTGCCAGTTAACTTCTTCCTCTCTCCTGCCTTCTCCGAGTTTTCCTGGCTACTGAGCTTTGGAAGTCATAGAATCAGAGGAATGGATATGGAGAGGGAGAACTGGAGGGGCAGGAGGAAAAAGGAAAGAATTTTTGCTGCCAGCCCAGCTCTAAAGTGCTCCTTTGGTAGGGAGAAGGCTGGTATGGGGCAAAATGTAGAAGGACAAAAATAAAAATGAAAGGAGAGAAACTTAGTGAATTAAGTCACCTTGTTACTGACCTTTGTAAGTCGGGATCTAATAAGGATTTCCCCCGCCCAGTGTCACTGGAACCCATAGAACAGACTGAGTTCAGTTCAGAAGTGAAGGAAGGTCTTATTCTTGAATCCAAGAATGGAGCAGCAGAAGTTCGTGGTCTAGAACAGGGGTCCTCAAACTCTGGGATCTAATGTGTGATGAATTGATGGGGAGCCGATGTAAGAATAATGCAAACAAGGGCACAGTGAATGTAATGTGCTTGAAGGGTTAGGAACACTCGGTAAAGCGGTCCCCAACCTTTTGGCACCATGGACCACTTCTGTGGAGAATAGTTTTCCACGGGCCGGGGTAGGAAGGGATGGGAGTTGGGGATGGTTTGGGAATGGTTCAAGCACATTTTAACTGGGCACTTTATTTCTCTTGGGGCTTCTGTGGTGGCTCAGATGGGTAAAGAATCTGCCTGCAACGCGGGAGACCTGGGTTCAGTCCCTGAGTTGGGAGGATCCCCTGGAGAAGGGAGAGGCCATCCACTCCAGTATTCTTGTTTGGAGAATTCCATGGCTTGTCCATGGGTTGCAAAGAGTCAGACATGACTGAGCGTCTTCACTTTTTCACTTTATTTCTATTATTATTACACCAGCCCCACTTCAGATCATCAGGCATTAGATCCTGGAAGTTGGGAACCCCTGCTATAAAAAACAAGGCTGTGGATTTGGACTGTGTGGATGGGAAAGGATGTCTGTCTAGTAACAGTAGTGAGGAGGAGCAGGAGTAAGGCCAGGGGTTTGTTCTGTGATTACTATACTCCAGACCCTGGGCTAAGGATGAATGCACGAGGCGATGTCTTCACTCCCTAACCTCAACAAAAATGTGGTCTTTGCCAGTTAACTTCTTCCTCTCTCCTGCCTTCTCCGAGTTTTCCTGGCTACTGAGCTTTGGAAGTCATAGAATCAGAGGAATGGATATGGAGAGGGAGAACTGGAGGGGCAGGAGGAAAAGGGAAAGAATTTTTGCTGCCAGCCCAGCTCTAAAGTGCTCCTTTGGTAGGGAGAAGGCTGGTATGGGGCAAAATGTAGAAGGACAAAAATAAAAATGAAAGGAGAGAAACTTAGTGAATTAAGTCACCTTGTTACTGACCTTTGTAAGTCGGGATCTAATAAGGATTTCCCCCGCCCAGTGTCACTGGAACCCATAGAACAGACTGAGTTCAGTTCAGAAGTGAAGGAAGGTCTTATTCTTGAATCCAAGAATGGAGCAGCAGAAGTTCGTGGTCTAGAACAGGGGTCCTCAAACTCTGGGATCTAATGTGTGATGAATTGATGGGGAGCCGATGTAAGAATAATGCAAACAAGGGCACAGTGAATGTAATGTGCTTGAGTCACCCTGGAGCTATTCCCCCTACCCATCCTGGTCTGAGGAAAAACGATTCTCCATGAAACAGGTCCCTGGAACCCCTGCCCTAGACCACATGCTCTCCCCAAAGGCCCTGAGCGGCGCCGCTCATCAGTGTGGAGGGAGCTGAGTTCTCCCGCCATCCTACACCACTGGGCTGAGCGAGCCACAGCTCCTACTGCAGACACAGCTCTGTACACAGCTCACGCCGCCACCTTCAAGTGGCAGGTGCCCTGCTTCTGCACGTGGCCAGTCAGCTGAGCTGAGGTGTCTGCTCAGCCATGTCACACTGGGAATTCTGCCTTAACATCCTGAGTGCAAGACCTCTGCACACACCCCGCGAGCAAGGGAAATGCTATGAAACTCCCAGGGAAAGGGGAAAAAAAAAATGTTTAGACGTTATTAGACACTTTCTACTTTTATTTTCTAGAAATTGGCAGTGGGCTTAGCCGTGACAGATCTACCTAACAAATATGGGATGGGGAGGAATGAAAAGCAGAAAAAACCTTTGTGGGTTGGGTGTTAGGTAGGGTTGCTAGATAAAATACAGGACACCCGTTACTCCTGAATTTCAGATATGTAACAAACAATCTTTAAGTATAAGCATATCCTAAATGTTGCATGGGAAGTTTTTATACTAAAACAAGTGATTTGTTGTATCGGAAATTCAGCTGGGCGTCTGCTCTCTTGTCTGCTTTGTCTTGCTCAATCTCTCAAGTTTAGTGTTGGGAGAATTTTGTGAGATTTTGAGAGTTTAGTTTCTGGAGTAGTAGTGGGTGAGAGGTAGGAAAACTGGGCAGAAGAGGAAGAAATTATTTTAAGAAGTGTTGCTGTGGTTTATAAGTTGAATCCCCCTTTATGTTCTTCAAGTGAATAAGAACCCCTTTTATGCCCTTTGAGTGCTGCTTGTACGATTAGAAGACTTTTAAAATTACATTTGGTTTAGAGATGTCTTCTTCAACTATAACTCTGTGCAGAGCCTGAGGGAGGTGAGATCCTGGCTTACGTCTGGGGTGGTGGTGGTTTAGCTCTAAGTCGTGTCTGACGCTTGAGGCCTCATGGGCTGTAGCTCGCCAGGTTTCTCTGTCCATGGAATTCTCCAGGCAAGAATACTGGAGTGGGTTACCATTTTCTTCTCCAGGAGATATTCCCAACCCAGGGATCAGCTCCAGGTCTCCTGCATTGCAGGCAGATTCATCACTGACTGAGTTATGAAGGGAACCCAGACGTTATCTCGTATAGTCCTCACTTTGTGCAAGCTGAGAAGCATTTTCTTGCTTTAAAGATGAGGAACTTAAGGCTTAGAGGGGTTAAATACCTTGCTCAGGGTCACCCAGTAAGTAGTGCAGCTGGATTCCAAGCCTGAATTCATTCAACCTCCTGTGCTGTAAACCTGAAGTCTAAATAACCCATGTCAAACTGAATCTCTGCTTCCCAATGAGGTGCTACTTAGATATAATTAAAAAAAAAACTTGAATATAACATATTAAATACATGTAGGATAACTTCATGGATTTTCAGCATTCCTTTTTCAGTTGAAGAAACCATCATCTGGAGAAGACAGATTGCACAGGTAGTGGCAGAGCCGAGGTTGGCACCTGGACCCACAGATGAACAGGGATTGAGAGCTCCAGGGAGCAGCTGTAAAACAGTAACATGAGTCAAACTGACTACCCCTTTATTGTCAGCCTCATCCTGCCTCACGTTCACCCCACCTCTCCCCTCCTACTTCCTTTCCCACTCCAGGCATTGAGCCATGTCCCATTTCTATGTATTCCTGCTCTGAGCCAGCTGTCATAATCCCTGCAAGGTGTTAGCTGATAACAGTCTGTGGGAGTATCATACACTGTTACCAATGAAGGATATTAAAGGCTTTGGAACTCTAAAAGCAAGTGAATGCTGAAGGGGAGGTAGGAAAACTGGGCAGAAGAGGAAGAAATTATTTTAAGAAGTGTTGCTGTGGTTTATAAGTTGAATCCCCCTTTATGTTCTTCAAGTGAATAAGAACCCCTTTTATGCCCTTTGAGTGCTGCTTGTACGATTAGAAGACTTTTAAAATTACATTTGGTTTAGAGATGTCTTCTTCAACTATAACTCTGTGCAGAGCCTGAGGGAGGTGAGATCCTGGCTTACGTCTGGGGTGGTGGTGGTTTAGCTCTAAGTCGTGTCTGACGCTTGAGGCCTCATGGGCTGTAGCTCGCCAGGTTTCTCTGTCCATGGAATTCTCCAGGCAAGAATACTGGAGTGGGTTACCATTTTCTTCTCCAGGAGATATTCCCAACCCAGGGATCAGCTCCAGGTCTCCTGCATTGCAGGCAGATTCATCACTGACTGAGTTATGAAGGGAACCCAGACGTTATCTCGTATAGTCCTCACTTTGTGCAAGCTGAGAAGCATTTTCTTGCTTTAAAGATGAGGAACTTAAGGCTTAGAGGGGTTAAATACCTTGCTCAGGGTCACCCAGTAAGTAGTGCAGCTGGATTCCAAGCCTGAATTCATTCAACCTCCTGTGCTGTAAACCTGAAGTCTAAATAACCCATGTCAAACTGAATCTCTGCTTCCCAATGAGGTGCTACTTAGATATAATTAAAAAAAAAACTTGAATATAACATATTAAATACATGTAGGATAACTTCATGGATTTTCAGCATTCCTTTTTCAGTTGAAGAAACCATCATCTGGAGAAGACAGATTGCACAGGTAGTGGCAGAGCCGAGGTTGGCACCTGGACCCACAGATGAACAGGGATTGAGAGCTCCGGGGAGCAGCTGTAAAACAGTAACATGAGTCAAACTGACTACCCCTTTATTGTCAGCCTCATCCTGCCTCACGTTCACCCCACCTCTCCCCTCCTACTTCCTTTCCCACTCCAGGCATTGAGCCATGTCCCATTTCTATGTATTCCTGCTCTGAGCCAGCTGTCATAATCCCTGCAAGGTGTTAGCTGATAACAGTCTGTGGGAGTATCATACACTGTTACCAATGAAGGATATTAAAGGCTTTGGAACTCTAAAAGCAAGTGAATGCTGAGACAGACATCACAGGAGACGCCCAGAGGAGGGCCTGCCTACCAGGAAGCCTTGCAAGGTGGCATTGACCTTTGGGTATTCTCTATACTCTGGCGTGCTGTTTCCAGTGTTGCCAGTCCAGACATTGTGTCTCCTCATGCCCCAAGTTTGACTGCATGCAGTAGTGATGACTTATAGTGATGCAGCTCAAAGAGATGTATAACCCCCCCAAAAGCTAACAAACCTGCTAAGCTGACTTTAGCCTCACCAGTGGCTTCTCTCTCATGGGGTGAGAAGCTCTGCGGAGAATCCAGGTATCAGCTGGTTGTTCATGGCTTCTGGAATTCCCAAGGGGAAATTAGGAATGACCAGAGTTCAGTGGCATTCAGCATGGAAGTCTGCGGCACAATGGGTAGGGTCGTGATCTCACCAAATGGGGCAGTGCTAGGACATGGCAGGTGTCACACTAGGTCCAGGAAGAAAATACTAAACAGCACTCTCAAAAGGGAAGAGTAATAGCAGAGAGCTTAAAGAAGGGGTTCTTTTCAAAGATATTTCAAAAGCAATAAGGGATGATGAGTCACCCTCAGTCTGTCTCCAATCTGGCAACTCTGGGAGTAATTACCACCTCCAGCGGTGGAAAAGGAAGCAGTTACCAGAACCTGGAGAGAGCTGTACCTGCAGCTCTAGGGGAGCATTTCCATATGATCCACAGCCTTTGATGGAGGAAGAGAGCCACTGCCAAAACAGTCTAGTGGGGAGGGAGTTGCGGAAGAAATACTCTGGCCTGTCTCTCCCACTGTCTTTTGATCCTGCTTGTAGCCTCCAGTTGGCTGAATACAACTGGAAGATAAAAGACTCGACAGAGGGCAGCCTCTTAGATCACAGAGTGGGGCAGAGAAGGCAGACAGTGGATCTGGATAGGTGGATAGAGAGCCTGGCACAAGGTCTGTGAGCCTTGTGCCTCTTCATTCCCATGCTTCCTTGTTAGACCACTTTGCTTCTTCTCGAGACATTTCAGGATAATTTCTTGGATCTGGTTATACAGGGGACCTCCTGCTCACTTTCTTTCTTTGAGGTCACTCTGGGCATCTAGTCTGATCAGTTAAGGGATGAATTTACTTATATAATCTTATCATCTATATCTATATCTATATATGTGTATATCTATTGTCTCATGGCTTTTCAGCCCAGGATGGGAGCTTCCATAAGCCAATGTAATTCAGCCTCATTGTATAGCAGATTTTAGGGCAGAGGGAACCCAAGAGCAGCCCAGGGCTACCTGTAATACTCTTGACATCACCTTTATCAGGAGTATTTGCATTTAAAAAAAAATTCTTAAACAAATGAAATTTAAGACCCCAAACAATGTCTCTCAAGTGGTATCATTTCAGTTTAGCAGTAGAGAGGTGTGGCGGGCTGAAGATGGCCTCCCAGAGATATGCACATTTTATTCCCCAGAATATGTTGCCTTAAAAGGGAACATTCAAAAACTGAGATCATGGCATCTGGTCCCATCACTTCATGGAAGATAGATGGGGAAAAAGTGGAAAGAGTTACAGATTTTATTTTCTTGGGCTCCAAAATCACTGCAGACAGTAACTGCAGTCACAAAATTAAAAGACACTTGCTCCTTGGAAGAAAATCTATGATAAACCTAGACAGCATATTAAAAGACAGAGACATCACTTAACTGACAAAGGTCCATATAGTCAAAGCTATGGCTTTCCCAGTAGTCATATGTCGATGTGAGAGCTAGACCATAAAGAAGGCTGAGCACTGAATTACTGGTGCTTTTAATTGTGGTGCTGGAGAAGACTCATGAGAGTCCCTTGGACAGCAAGGAGATCAAATCAGTCAATTCTAGAGGAAATCAACCCTGAATATTCATTGGAAGGACTGATGCTGAAGCTCCAATATTTTGGCCACCTGATGCATAGAGCTAACTCATTGGGAAAGACTCTGATGCTGGGGAAGATTGAAGGAAGGAGGTGAAAGGGGCAACAGAGGATGAAATGGTTGGATGGCGTCATTGACTCAATGGACATGAGTTTGAGCAAACTCCAGGAGAAGGACAACAAAGACTGGCTTGCTACAGTCCATGGGGTTGCAAAGAGGTGGACCCAACTTAGCAACTGAACAACAACAATATGGGCATAGGAACTTTACAGATGGGTTACAAATGAATGATCATGAACTGTGGTGATTAGCCTGGATTATCCATGTAGAGCCAATGGAATGACAAGTGTTCTTGTATAAAGGAGGCAGGAGGGTCACGAGCTGAGAGACGAGATATGATGCCAGAAACAGAGGTTGGATTGATGCCCTTGAAAGAAGGGAAGGGTCCACAAGTTAAGAAATTCAGGAGGCCCTTAGAATCTAGAGAAGGCAAGGATTCTTGCCTATGATCTCCAGAAGGAGCACGACCTTTGATTTTATCCTATAAGATCCACTTCAGACTTCTGACCTCCAGAACTGTAAGAGAATAAGTTGGTGCTGTTAAATTACTAAATTTCTATAATTTATAACAGAACCATAGAAAGGTAACACAGAGGATATCTTTGGGGTATCAGTTTCTTTCCAACATCCATTGATCACAGGGTCCACTAAGACCTGCTTAGGGTAGCTTTTTTGCCAAACCAGTGTTGGATCTCTGCACAGGCACCAATGGACTAGAATCCTTAGCATAAAGGTCACCTTGGTTGTCTGTCCCATAACATGCATAATTGATGCTAAAAAGAGCTTCTGCCCCAATAAACATGTTCCCAGACCTTGCCCTTCACTGTTCACCAGGCCAGGGATAGTTGGGTCCTCCCATCCCACAACCTTGAGCTGGGAGCACTGGATTCCCAGAAAGACAAGTAAGAAAGGCAAGCAGAGGTGGCAAGGAGACCTTCCCATGCAGGGATGGCCGGTGAAAAAATTAAGGAGTGACCCAAAGGACCCATTTGTTCTTGGTGCTCCATTACAAAAATAACCCAAGGAAAGGGCTTCGAATCTGCATTGAAATAGAACACTTGGGGGAAGAAAACCTACAACAAGAGCTTCACGTCATTGAGCAGATTTTAAAAGTTATATTCACCACCCCCATAGTGATCCCAGTAGACTCTCAGGAAGAGGTCCCTGTCTGCAAAGCTGTTTTCTTTCTTCTTCAATTAAGTCACACACCCTAAATGGAAATGAAGAGGACATCACTTAAAATGGGTCTTTAGAATGAAATGAAATATGAAAAGGCTCAAAACCATTTGAGATACGGCCTTTTCTGTTGGAAATCAATACAGCCGTTGCTTTCTACAAATGTGCCAGCTCATAACATGAAAACTGCTCAAACTTTCAATTTAACATTTTCAAAGCTGATATTAAATTCCAAGATTTTGTATCTGTTATTGCCCATTTAGGTCCAAGTTATAAATCTGAGGTCTCTCCCCAGCTTATGAATCTGACAGTGCTCAATAGAAACTTTTATAATCAGGTTCAATGAAGAATCACAAATCTCCATCTTGCGATTTTTAGCTTACAACAATCTTTGTTAATAACATCTTCCTGCCTTGATGTTTGTCAATATTTGTCATTTTTTTAAAAGGGATAGGATAGAAATACTATGTAAACTCTTACCTCTTGGACAAAAAAATGCTGTTAGTAAAGGATCTCATGAATAAGATGTCTTCATAGTGGCATTTATAAAGAACAATCATGAAAAGCCAGAAGGTGGAATTTTTAGTGACAACCACGATATGCTGCTGATGGCATTCACAGGGAAACAGAAGACAGGCCATCATCTGGAAGTCTTAAATAAAAGACTTCCCTTTGCTCATTAGCATTTATTCCAGTCCCAAAGTGGGTGGTCTTGTCCTTACCCTTCTAAACTGTCCTTAGGCTAGAAAGAAAGGGGCCAGTTTAACTGCCAAACCTGTTTTGAGTGAGCTCGTTTCATCAGGTATGTAAACAAATGATACATATATATATATATATATTTTTTTTTTTTTAATATTTATTATTTATTTATGGGGGGGGGCGGGTTGGGGAGGGAGGGGTCAGGCGGGCCACTTCTATTGGCCTTTCATTAAATCTGTTTTCATCCATCTTTGTTCTTTGGCCCGTGTGGGCCTCCCATCGCAGTGGCCTCTGTTGTTGCAGAGCACCGGCTCTGGGCGCATGCGCTCCAGAGCTCCAGCTCGGTAATTGGACACATCAGTCCAGCCGCTCCGCGACACGTGGGATCTTCCCAGGCCAGCGATCGAACTGGCACCCCTTGCAGTGCAAGGCGGTGTCCTTACCCACTGGACCACCAGGGAAGCCCCAACAAATGATATTTTTATTCATAGGCTTCCCTGGTGGCTCAGATGGTAAAGAATCCGCCTGTAATGCAAAGACCTGGGTTCGATCCCTGGGTTGAAAAGATCCCTGGAGAAAGGGAGGGGTACCCACTCCAGTACAATTGCTCTAGAGTTCCATGGACCAAGGATCCTGGTAGGATAGAGCCGATGGGGTCACAAAGAGTCAGACATAACTGAGACTAGCATTTTCATTTTCTTTACGTCTCTGCACCTTTTAATTTTTTTATTCAAGCAAGCTGGAGTTCTGTGTTTTCCTATCTGTAAAAATAAACTAGAAATAATACTACATATGTATACACACATGTACATACATGCATATGTACTATGTAATGTACATATTATGTACTAAAATAATGAGAATAAATGTGGGAATGGTAACCACCAAATTCAGGACAGTGGTCCCCTCTGAGGTGGAGGGAGGGGGATGTGATGGGAAGGATACAAAGAAAACTTCAGGTGAGCTTGCAATGTGTTATCTTTGCAAACTGTGTCATTTATACATTCTCATTATTTTATTGCCTATGCATTTTTATTTGCACATGTGCTATATTTTATAGTTAAGTTTTGTTAAAAATTTTTTTCTTTTCTTTTTTTTTTACTTAAATTTTAAAGAGGGGTTTTGGGTTGCATGACAATCAATTTTATCTGTCTGATTAACTGGATGAAGGACTGCCCAGATAGTTGGTAAGCATTATTCCTTTGTGTCTATGAGGGTGTTTCTTGGAGAGATTAGCATTTGATTGACTATCATTTGAATAGACAGAGTGAAGAGGATCTACCTGCACCAAGGTAGGCAGGCATCATCCAATCTGTTGAGGAACTGAATGGAACAAAATGGCCAAAGAAGGGCAAATTCTGACTCTCTCTTCCTGACCTTGGATGTCCATCTTCTCCTGCCCTTGACTTAGAGCTCCAGGTTCTTGGGCCTTTGTACTCTGGAACTTTCAGCAGTGCCCCTTGATTCTCAAGCCTTTAACCTGGGACTGGGAGTTATACCACTGGCCACCCTGGTTCTCAAGCCTTAGCCTCCATCAGTATGTGAGCTAATTCTTGTAGTAAGTCTGTCATGGCTCTCTTACTCTCTCTGTCTCTCTCATCTGTCTGCAATCTGTCTATATCCCATTGTTTCTGTTTCTCCGGAGAATCTCTGCACAGGTTATATCATCAGAGAAATAGGGATCTGAGGGAATAACAGTCCAAATGCCATTCAAATTCAGCATGGCTTTTTCACTCTGCCCATGGCTGCTCTCTTGACTCTACTGTGAAGCGTGGGTTATGATATGCCAGTGACAGGGGAGGGTAAAGGCTGTGTGCTGTCTTGTATCAGCTCATGAAAGCTGATGGATTTTTAGAAATTTTGCAAGCCATCAAACATTATTAAAAATTAAATTATGTAAGCTTACAATTAAATAGATTATATGAAAAGGAATGGTAATAAATACATAAAACATCACATCTTAATTATTTTACTACATTATATTATTATCCTTCCTCCTGAGGTTGTTTCTATCTATCATATCTGTATAGTGGAGACAGCATATAATGCACAGCTCTTTACAAAGCTGGATTCCGTGACATTCTGTTGGTAGCTAGAAACTGGCCAAGATGTATTCACACCATAGAATTTGCAAATGCTACTAATTGGGGCTTCTGCTCCCCAGACTCCCCACACATGAGAGTCTGTGTTAAAGCTTACCAGCACACCTCTTGGCAGAACCCAACTGCCTCAACTGCTTCTGGATTCTCACTTGGTTCTGAACATTCAAAATGCTCAAGCACCATATCCTTGAGGGTGTTTCTTGAGAGATTAGCATTTGATTGACTATCATTTGAATAGACAGAGTGAAGAGGATCTACCTGCACCAAGGTAGGCAGGCATCATCCAATCTGTTGAGGAACTGAATGGAACAAAATGGCCAAAGAAGGGCAAATTCTGACTCTCTCTTCCTGACCTTGGATGTCCATCTTCTCCTGCCCTTGACTTAGAGCTCCAGGTTCTTGGGCCTTTGTACTCTGGAACTTTCAGCAGTGCCCCTTGATTCTCAAGCCTTTAACCTGGGACTGGGAGTTATACCACTGGCCACCCTGGTTCTCAAGCCTTAGCCTCCATCAGTATGTGAGCTAATTCTTGTAGTAAGTCTGTCATGGCTCTCTTACTCTCTCTGTCTCTCTCATCTGTCTGCAATCTGTCTATATCCCATTGTTTCTGTTTCTCCGGAGAATCTCTGCACAGGTTATATCATCAGAGAAATAGGGATCTGAGGGAATAACAGTCCAAATGCCATTCAAATTCAGCATGGCTTTTTCACTCTGCCCATGGCTGCTCTCTTGACTCTACTGTGAAGCGTGGGTTATGATATGCCAGTGACGGGTGCGGGTAAAGGCTGTGTGCTGTCTTGTATCAGCTCATGAAAGCTGATGGATTTTTAGAAATTTTGCAAGCCATCAAACATTATTAAAAATTAAATTATGTAAGCTTACAATTAAATAGATTATATGAAAAGGAATGGTAATAAATACATAAAACATCACATCTTAATTATTTTACTACATTATATTATTATCCTTCCTCCTGAGGTTGTTTCTATCTATCATATCTGTATAGTGGAGACAGCATATAATGCACAGCTCTTTACAAAGCTGGATTCCGTGACATTCTGTTGGTAGCTAGAAACTGGCCAAGATGTATTCACACCATAGAATTTGCAAATGCTACTAATTGGGGCTTCTGCTCCCCAGACTCCCCACACATGAGAGTCTGTGTTAAAGCTTTACCAGCACACCTCTTGGCAGAACCCAACTGCCTCAACTGCTTCTGGATTCTCACTTGGTTCTGAACATTCAAAATGCTCAAGCACCATGAGAAAACTTATCCCACCACTAGGAATGGATGATTTCAGCAAAGTCAGCTGCATAGATTCTGGAGGTATTAGGCAGAATTTTCAGGAAAGAGATGGTCTTTTTCCTTCTATACAACCTCAGAACCCAAAGTAGCAACTGTCGGGGTCCCTGATTGTCCCCTGACAATGGTGTATTTGTCTGTTGGAACAGTCCAACCCCAGATGGCATGTTGTCAGGCCAGAGGCCTCTGCTTGGCTACCCCTGTTCTATTCTCGTTCCCTTTTCAGTCCTGACTTGCCTTCAGTGAGTAATTTCCTGGAGGCCTAAGACCTTGATTTATATAAAATGAGGAAGGGGCAAGAGGGCAGGATGCCAGCCTGCAGGAACTTGGGGATGTGTAGACTTCGGCAGCTGCCTGATTGTCGGATTCCTGGCTGGGCTGTGTCCCTGCCACTGGCAGCTCCTGAGGCATCTGGAGTTGAGCAAGGGGCAAGAAGAACTGCTTGACCAGCCAACTATGACCCTCCCTTCCCTTCCACCTGCTTCTTCCCTGACATTGAACAATGCTTGAGCCTGGGCCTTTGGCTCCCTGAGCACCAGTGAGAATCAAAGAACATCAGTTCTAAGGAAGGTAAGAGGAGGTCAGAGGGATGCTGCTGAGAAGAATCAAAAACAGAGTTATCTTTTGAAGTGTATCTTGATGGTTTTCTTCTCTCCCAGTTCTCCCAGCCATTTCAAAAATAAACTCCATGAAAGACAGAAAACAATCTAAGTATTCATCAATAGGGGACAGATTAAGTATATTCTATCTTAAGAAGGAAAATCATGTATCAGTGAAAAGTCACCTTTCTTTTTGACTATTGTGTCATGTCCATATAATGTTCATTAGAAATGTAACTTTTGAAAAATGACTATAAATAATTATGGCATGTGAAAAATCTACCTTCTGTTAATTAACATTGTATTTAAAAAGAAAATCAGAATTGTTTTAAGTTGAACTAACTGTTCTACTTGTGGTTTAGGATAAAATTTCCAGTGACAGCAACTAGATTCAAAAAGTGCTATAACTCAAAAACAATTTAGATGGAAGAGAAGGTAATGTACTCTAGAAAGCTGTGAGATGGCTCAAAAAGTGACCCTGGGGAAGACAGAGACACTAACATGAGAGAGACATGGGAAGACTTTGAATACATTATGCCATGAAATGGCAGAGCCGAAGAAAGTCGTATTTCCAGCTGAGTGTGTTGTTTTATACACTACGTGATTTTAAAGATGTATGTGCAACTAAACCAATATAGAGTTTAAGTTAAAAATCATGTTTTAGAAGACCAATAACATAGGGAAAAGGTCATGGCAGTGATAAATCAGTATAAAATTTCTTGGTCTATAAAAACTACTCAACTGTAAATACAAATACACAGGAAAGAAAATAAATGTATATAGACCCTGAAAGAAAATCACTGAAAATAATCAATGGTTTTATTTGTGAGTAAGATTACAGGGGACTTTTATTTTTTTTCTTTATATGTTGTTTTCATAGATCTAACCTTTACACAGTAAATAATCATTACTTTTGCCAAAAAAAAAAAACAACAAAAAAACCGCTTACTTTAAGATTAGTATGGGGGATTTCCCTGGTGGTTCAGTGGCTAGGTCTCAGTACCCCCAGTGCAGGAGGCCCAGGTTTGATTCCTGGTCAGGGAACTAGATCCCATGGGCTGCAAGACCCAGCGTAGCCAAATAAATACAATAAAACATGAAAAATAAAAGATGCCAACATGATAAAACGTTTGCGGTCATGCCGGCCTTCACTGTACATCATGGATCCTTCTAAGTAGTGTGGAATAGAATTGAAATAATAACTAAATTTTGTCGAATGTGAATCATGTATAAGG
This sequence comes from Tragulus kanchil, assembly GCA_022376925.1. Lineage (NCBI taxonomy): Eukaryota > Metazoa > Chordata > Mammalia > Artiodactyla > Tragulidae > Tragulus > Tragulus kanchil. The sequence goes on along the minus strand of JAIOJX010000032.1, from coordinate 216,820,147 downwards.
AACTATACTAAGCACTTTGTTATTACAGTGTATTAGTTTATGTAATCATCACCCTTGTCCTGTGAAGTTGGCAGGAATACCCTGAGGAAGCTGAGGTAACTAAGGACCAGAGTGGTTTGCTCTTTCGCTCAGTCACACAGCTAGCAAGGGGAGGGGCGGCTGTTTCACGCAGGCCAACTGACTCCAGAGGCCACATTCTCAGTCCTGGCTCTTCACTGTGCTGCCTCCTACCACCCCAATACAGGTCTGTGGGCCAGACTGGGGGAGACGTTCTAGCCAAGTATCCTGAGTGTTTCTCCTCCACTTTACCTACACCTGGAAGGAACTGGAATTTTTAATTGATTTATGTACACTTCTTACCTGGAACTGTCATGCTTGCCTGAGTAACAGAATGGGATGAGCTTGTGGGGACAACCTGTTTTCACTCACTTCATTAGGTAGGAAGACCTCTGAAGCAATGGCACAATGGCAAGTGCTGTTTTAAACAGTGTCTGGGAGGTTGTTTATGGAGCTACTTAAATGGCAAGAAAGAGACCCAGATTATGAGGCTGACCAGACCGGTGGTGAAGCACCAAGATGTGGAGCTCTGAGTAAGAGCTGCAGAACAGGGAAGCAGAAGGAGAGGGGCCAAGGGGCAGTTTTGTCCAGCAAAGGAAGGGGAATCAGCATTTACTGAGTGTATACTGTATGCTGGGTAGTCACTTGCTCTATCATTCCATCCTCCCAACAGCCCTACTGGTGAAGGTCCTCTATTTAGCATTCACCCCTACTGAGTGGTCAAGCTAAGACCTGAACTCTGGTCTTATTGCCTCTAAAGTATTTCCGTTTGTATCAGTGAGTGTTCCAGCAGAACATGTTCAAATGAAGTTATCTGAGGAGAGTTTAAAAAAGGAGCTGCTTATAAAGTTGTGGGGAAGTGATTGCCTTCCAGACAAGCTACCCCCAATATGGCACCTTGGCATTTTGAAGTCCTGTGTGAAAGGTACACTCCATGTACCAGGAGGAATATTTTTATCACTAGAAATGGGAATCGGGGGCCGAGAACTCTGTACAAACAACTATCGTTAAACTAGCCCTTACTTCCTAGTTACTTCTTCACTATCTACTATGTTAAGCCCAAATCCCTATGTTTTGTCAAATCTTGACAAATTTACTATTACCTGATCTGAAAGGTGTAAAAGCTTCCTGCTTTATTCACTTCTTCAGGTCTTCATCCTCTTGTGAAGGCTCCTATGTTCATGTAAAAATTTAATAAAATTTCTGTGCTTTTTCTGTTTATCTATCTTTGTCAATTTAATCTTCAGAGTCAGCCAAGGACCTTCAGTGGGTCCCAGGGGAGGTTTTCTTCTCCTTCATGGGGTTAAGGGAAACTAACCTGCATGGCATAGTATCTGCGGACTAGGGGTAGTAGGAAGCCATTACTGTACCCAAAGATGAAAGGTCTTAAGGGAAGAGGGTGAGCCAACTGCCAGACCTGGAGATGCTAGAGCCAAGTGACAGGAGCTGCCCTCTTTGGCAGAGGTACAGCCAACCTGCAGCTGCAGGTTTCCTGTTGGTGTCTCCTGTTGACTTGTAAACCAGAGGACAAGGAAGTCCTACATAGCTATACCTAGAAGTCAGTCACCTGGTGACCGAAACAGTGGAAAAGGCTGGCGAGTGAATCTGGGGTCAGAAGGGGGCAATGAAAAATATCTTGTATCCTTTTTAGTTATCAGTAATCTGCTATGGTCGTATTATTTCTTCCAAAGCCTCCCCACTATATACATCAAAGGACACTATCAAGAGAGTGAGAAGTGAGCCCACAAAATGGAATAAGATATTTTCAAATCATGCATTTGATAAGGGATTAATATCCAGAATATGTAAAGAATTGAAAAATACAGAAACATCAAAATTGCAACTCAGAAATGGTCAAATGGCCCATAAGCACATGAAAAGATGTTAAAGTTAGTGATTAGAGAAATGCAAATCAAAACCACTGTGTAATACTAATTCACATTCATTAGGACATCTATTATAAATACAAACAACAAAACAAAAACTCAGAAGATAACAAGTGTATTGATGAGGATGTAGAGAAATTGGAACCCTCGTGCTGGTGGGAATGGAAACTTACAGAGATGCTGTGGAAAACAGTTTCATGATTCTTTAAAAAGTTAAACACAGTATTATTATATGATCCAGCAATTTCACTTCTAGGCATATAGCCAAAAGAATTGAAGGTCAGAACTTGAACATACACTAGAACATACACTTTTTCACATATTATTCATTATTCACAATAACCAAAAGGTAGAGACTATCCACATCTCCGTCAATAGATGAATGAATAAACAAAATATGAGGTATATATACAGTGAAATATATGAATCACTCATCAAGAGGAATGACATTCTAACGCATGCCACAGGATGTATGATAAGTGAAGACGTTATCCTAAGTGAAATAACCCTGACACATAAGCACAAATATTTCTACTTACATGAGATGCTTAGAATAGACAAATTCATTGAGACCATGAATAGAACAGAGATGCCCAAGGGCTGGGGGAATAAGAAGTGTGAAATTATTATTTAATGGGAATTTCAGTTTTGGGTGATGACAAAGTTCTGGAAGAGGATAATGGTCATGGTGCACAACAGTGTGAGTGCATTTAATGCCACTGAATGTACACTTAAAAAATGATTAAACTGTATATATTTTACACTCCCTTCCCCCTCAGCACACAGGCTTTTGCATCTGCCCAAATCAGAACTCACAAATGCCAGAACCCTTAGGTTTTCATCATGGACTACTTCATCATTCATCAGAAGATAAACAAAATTTCCTAGCCTGACTCAGAAAATTTCTGAGTCTAGTGGTATTTTTGAAAATGTAGTTTTATGAACGAATGACCTTAGGGGAAGGGATGAGTCCTAATTTTCTCTCTTGTCTTTTTAGGAATGAGATCCTCCCAGAATGACCACTGGCAGCTCCCTACCCCTGCTGTGGGGGCTGGGGGTGGAGAGAGAGTGAGTGCCCGCCTGGGAGCAGTTCAGGACCTCAGGAGGTTCCCAAAGAAACTGCTGCTTTGAGGTTATTCATCTGACGGTAAGACGCTGGTGAGAAAATAAAATTTTCTGGTGAGGTTTTGACTTGAATCCTGAAAGGAGAGATCACCTGGGGGATGGGAGTGGGGTCTTGACAGTGGAATTCTTGCATTTCCAGCTGCAGGAATGGGACTGGCCATACCCCAGAGCCTCCAGGCCTTGTGGGCTGAGTAGGCTTTGTGGGCAGGCAATCTGAGCAGTTGCACAGAGACCCACTCTCTGAACAGCCACACTGTTGGTTTAATGCTTTATTGTTGCCATTTCGAAGTTCATAATAATTTTTTTTTTTAACAAGAGGCCTTGCATATTCACTTTGTACGGGGATTTGCTGATTGTGTAGCCAGTCTTGCCTGTTGGACATCAGAAAGGAGAAGTTTCACCTGAAATCTGGGCCAAAAGGCCAGGAGGGAAGGGAAAGGAACCTCCAAGGTGCAGATTCAATGATTACAAGCTCTGTAGTGCAAATGCACCAGAGACAAGGGATGCCAGCTTCCCCCTCGAGCCCTCTAATGAGAAAGCTCTTAAGGCAAATCCCAGACTGGGATTGGGGAAGGATTGGAGGTGGAGATACCTCCACTATCTTCCTGTCTAGGCTTATTAGTACTTTGTTTTCTCTTTGGCTTTTTCCTTGAGTCAGGAAATCTCACCATGGGCCTTTGCTCATTATATAATATTAGAACTTTCATACCTAACATTGGTCTCTGGGTCAGGCCTCTGGAGGAGGGCATGGCAACCCACTCCTGTATTCTTGCCAGGAGAATTCCATGGACAGAGGAGCCTGGTGGGCTAGAGTTCATAGGACCACCAAGAGTCAGACATGACTAAAACGACTTAGCACCCCCCTAACATTTCTACCGGTTCCTTAAACTTCTTGTTTAGTATCACTTTTATCTTATCTATTTCATTCTACTTGAGTCTTGTTTTAGATGTTGGAACATGAACTGTTTGCTCTTGCTCTAATCTGTCTGCTTCAGAAAGGAGCATGTGTGGTTTGCTGGTTTTCTTCTGCAGGAGTGGGTGCCCTGTTTGGGCATGCGTCCCCAGGACCTCAGGAGGTTCCCAAAGAAACTGCTGCTTTGAGGTTATTCATCTGACGGTAAGACGCTGGTGAGAAAATAAAATTTTCTGGTGAGGTTTTGACTTGAATCCTGAAAGGAGAGATCACCTGGGGATGGGAGTGGGGTCTTGACAGTGGAATTCTTGCATTTCCAGCTGCAGGAATGGGACTGGCCATACCCCAGAGCCTCCAGGCCTTGTGGGCTGAGTAGGCTTTGTGGGCAGGCAATCTGAGCAGTTGCACAGAGACCCACTCTCTGAACAGCCACACTGTTGGTTTAATGCTTTATTGTTGCCATTTCGAAGTTCATAATAATTTTTTTTTTTAACAAGAGGCCTTGCATATTCACTTTGTACGGGGATTTGCTGATTGTGTAGCCAGTCTTGCCTGTTGGACATCAGAAAGGAGAAGTTTCACCTGAAATCTGGGCCAAAAGGCCAGGAGGGAAGGGAAAGGAACCTCCAAGGTGCAGATTCAATGATTACAAGCTCTGTAGTGCAAATGCACCAGAGACAAGGGATGCCAGCTTCCCCCTCGAGCCCTCTAATGAGAAAGCTCTTAAGGCAAATCCCAGACTGGGATTGGGGAAGGATTGGAGGTGGAGATACCTCCACTATCTTCCTGTCTAGGCTTATTAGTACTTTGTTTTCTCTTTGGCTTTTTCCTTGAGTCAGGAAATCTCACCATGGGCCTTTGCTCATTATATAATATTAGAACTTTCATACCTAACATTGGTCTCTGGGTCAGGCCTCTGGAGGAGGGCATGGCAACCCACTCCTGTATTCTTGCCAGGAGAATTCCATGGACAGAGGAGCCTGGTGGGCTAGAGTTCATAGGACCACCAAGAGTCAGACATGACTAAAACGACTTAGCACCCCCCTAACATTTCTACCGGTTCCTTAAACTTCTTGTTTAGTATCACTTTTATCTTATCTATTTCATTCTACTTGAGTCTTGTTTTAGATGTTGGAACATGAACTGTTTGCTCTTGCTCTAATCTGTCTGCTTCAGAAAGGAGCATGTGTGGTTTGCTGGTTTTCTTCTGCAGGAGTGACGGTGCCCTGTTTGGGGGCATGCGTCCCCAGGAGCTCTGGCTGCTTGTCAGGTGCGGTGTTCAGGAGATTACTCAAGGCCAGGCCCTTGTTTGAGCCATCACTCCAGGGGCTTCTCATGCCTTGTTGCTATTGTTGTTGTTGTTGTTGGTTCCTGGAATCCCTGTTTTCCTCTAGTTTCTCTGGCCTGGATTTGGGAAAGGGAGCCAGCAGGACTCCTGGTACGCCAACTTGGCAGAGATTGGAATTCTCTTTCTGGCTACCTTCTGTTTCTTGTGTAACCTCTCCAGGCTGGATCCTCCCTCGCTTGTAGATGGGTAGAAGTCTATGTTATTCTAAGTTGCTAGAGATGGATATTTCTCTGTTTCAACCAGTCCATTTCAATTCATTTACAAAGGATCAGTGAACCAACTATTACTGTCATTAAATTAGAGGATCCAGATAACCCAGGGTTACAGGCAAGGTGTATGTGAGGGGAAGGCAATCATTTCTAAAGTCTGATTGGCTGGATTTTCTGGATGTCTTATTGGCCAAAATGTCAGGCTGTTATGCAGGAAAATGTTCTTACTTTTTAGAGAGAGTGTTTGGGAGTAAAATATCATAATTTATTTTAAAATACTTTGGCATTAATTAAACAAGTTTAAAAACAAGAATTGTTAGTTCATGGTATTACATTCATAAGACCATATGTTGCAAGAATCATTCTTGTGGGAGAGTATATTTCTATTTTATAATTGCATAGAATCATATCTATAAATGCTATGATCTGAATGTTTATGTCTCCCCAAAATTCATATATTGAAATCCTTAACCCCCTAAATGATGATACAGTATGAAGAGGTGGGGTTTGATGTTTAAATGTCTCATGGGGGCAACCCACTCCTGTATTCTTGCCAGGAGAATTCCATGGACAGAGGAGCCTGGTGGGCTAGAGTTCATAGGACCACCAAGAGTCAGACATGACTAAAACGACTTAGCACCCCCCTAACATTTCTACCGGTTCCTTAAACTTCTTGTTTAGTATCACTTTTATCTTATCTATTTCATTCTACTTGAGTCTTGTTTTAGATGTTGGAACATGAACTGTTTGCTCTTGCTCTAATCTGTCTGCTTCAGAAAGGAGCATGTGTGGTTTGCTGGTTTTCTTCTGCAGGAGTGACGGTGCCCTGTTTGGGGCATGCGTCCCCAGGAGCTCTGGCTGCTTGTCAGGTGCGGTGTTCAGGAGATTACTCAAGGCCAGGCCCTTGTTTGAGCCATCACTCCAGGGGCTTCTCATGCCTTGTTGCTATTGTTGTTGTTGTTGTTGGTTCCTGGAATCCCTGTTTTCCTCTAGTTTCTCTGGCCTGGATTTGGGAAAGGGAGCCAGCAGGACTCCTGGTACGCCAACTTGGCAGAGATTGGAATTCTCTTTCTGGCTACCTTCTGTTTCTTGTGTAACCTCTCCAGGCTGGATCCTCCCTCGCTTGTAGATGGGTAGAAGTCTATGTTATTCTAAGTTGCTAGAGATGGATATTTCTCTGTTTCAACCAGTCCATTTCAATTCATTTACAAAGGATCAGTGAACCAACTATTACTGTCATTAAATTAGAGGATCCAGATAACCCAGGGTTACAGGCAAGGTGTATGTGAGGGGAAGGCAATCATTTCTAAAGTCTGATTGGCTGGATTTTCTGGATGTCTTATTGGCCAAAATGTCAGGCTGTTATGCAGGAAAATGTTCTTACTTTTTAGAGAGAGTGTTTGGGAGTAAAATATCATAATTTATTTTAAAATACTTTGGCATTAATTAAACAAGTTTAAAAACAAGAATTGTTAGTTCATGGTATTACATTCATAAGACCATATGTTGCAAGAATCATTCTTGTGGGAGAGTATATTTCTATTTTATAATTGCATAGAATCATATCTATAAATGCTATGATCTGAATGTTTATGTCTCCCCAAAATTCATATATTGAAATCCTTAACCCCCTAAATGATGATACAGTATGAAGAGGTGGGGGTTTGGGGAGGTGCATAGGTCATAAGAGTGGAATCCTCATGGGTGGGATTTGTGCCCTTATTAGATGCTCCAGAGACATTCTTGGCCCCTTCCACTGTGCGTGCAAGGGCATGGTAAGAAGGTACCAGCTATGAACCAAGAAGTGGGCTCTCACCAGAACATGACCATGCTGGTACCCTGATCTTGGATTTCCAGCTTCCAGAACTGTGAGAAATAAATTCTGTTGTTAGAAGTAATGCTTCTTTGACAGATGAGAAAATGAACCTACTGACTTTGTGACTTGTCCAAGGCCACGTAAAAGACAGGCTCTCAGTTCTTTTGGGCTCAGATCCAGGGCTCTCTTCACCTTATCCTAACTCTGTCAGGAGTCAGGAAGGAGTCCAGGCTGGCCTACTCTACTCTGACGTTTTGCCATCAGAGCCACAAAGTCTCCTCTGTTTCACCCCCAGTGATGTTACTAGAGCACACAGTGCAAAAGGTGATTCGTATGTTTCAAGTCAAATGTCACAAAGTGGTTGTAATTGATGTGGTATCCATAACCCAGGACAGTATGTAGCTGTCCTTTTTAAAAATTTAAATTAAATTAATTAATTAATTAATTAATATATATATTTTGGGGGGGGCGGGTTGGAGAGGGAGGGGCAGGTGGGCCACTTCTATTGGTCTTTCATCTATCCATTTGTCATCCATCTTTGTTCTTTGGCCCGTGTGGGCCTCCCATTGCAGTGGCCTCTGTTGTCACAGAGCACCGGCTCTGAGTGCACGCGCTCCAGAGCTCTGGCTCGGTAATTGGACACATTGGTCCAGTCACTCCACGGCACGTGGAATCTTCCCAGGCCAGGGATTGAACTGGCGCCCGTTGCACTGCAAGGCAGTGTCCTTACCCACTGGACCACCAGGGAAGCCCCCGGTAGCTGTCCTTTTGTTTATTCTTTCTAGCCTCTTTAATATATTACTTTATGTGTGCTCATTTATATAAGTAATATAGGTTTATTGAAGAAAAATGTGAAGATACCGATAAGATAAAAAATTAAAAATGAAAATTCCCATAATATCACTGTGATTAACATTTTAGGAATGTTGCTGCATGATAGATAACCCCCAAATTTAGTGGGGTTTATTATTTTTTAGTTTGTATGGGTCAGGACCCATTTAATATGTATTATTTTTGTTATGTTTTAGTTTTTATGTTTATTATATTTTAGTTTTTATGGGTCAGGAATTTGGGAGCAACTTAGTTGGGAGGCTCTCGCTCAGCATCTCTCATAAGGTTGGAACCGTATGAATGAGGTTTGCCTGGGCCTTGGAGGATCTGATTCCAAGGTGACTCCCTCACCAAGCTGTTGGCTGGAGGGCTTAGTTCGCCACCACACGGGTCTCTGCAGGACTGCTCCAGTGTCTTCACAGTATGGCAGCTGGATTCTGCCCAAACAAGTGATCCAAGGGAAAGAGCAAAGAGGATGCTGCGGTATCTTTTATGACCTCGTCTTGAAAGTCATACCTTGTCCCTTCTGTCACACTTTGTTAGAAGAAAATTACTAAGTCAAGTCCACACTCAAGGTGAGAGGAGTTAACTTCCAACTCTTGAAAGAAAAAGAAATCAAAGAACTTGTGGACATATATGAAAAACATCACAGGGACTCTCTAGTCAATTAAAAAAAAAAAAGCAAAACCAAAATGAGATCTTATTAAAATGGGCTTCCCAGGTGGCACTCATGGCAAAGAACCCACCTGCCAATGCAGGAGACATAAGAGATGTGGGTTTGATCCCTTGGTTAGGAAGATCCCCTGGAGAAGGGCATGGTAATCTACTCCTATACTTTTGCCTGGAGAATCCCTCAAATAGAGGAGCCTGGAAGGTATAGTTCATTGGGTCGCAAAGAGTTGGAGACGACTGAGCAGCTTAACACACACAGACATACAGACTCACAGACACATACACATCCTATCCTTCTGTGTTTATAAACTCAGATCTCCTGGTTTCAAATCAAACTCCTCCACTTAATAACGTGATAATCTTGAGCAAGTTTCTGAACTTTTCTACCTCAGCTTCCTTGTGTGTAAAATAAGGGTAAAATCGAAATATACCTTAGCATGAACAAGCTTTATCCTGTGATAAAAACATAATGGGAAAGAATATAAAAAAGAATGTATATAGTCTCTGGTGGTGTAGTGGATAAAAATTCACCTGCTAATGCAGAGAACACAGGTTCAGTCCCTGGGCTGGGAAGATTCCACATGCCACAGAACAAGTAAGCCTGTGCATCACAACTACTGAGCCTGTGCTCTAGAGCCCAGGAGCCGCATGTTGCAACTACTGAAGCCTTCATGCCTAGAGCTTATTGTCCAAACAAGAGAAGCCACTGCAATGAGAAGCCCTCAAACCACAATAAAGACTAATCCCTGGGCTTCCCCTGGTGGTCCAGTGGGTAAGGACACCGCCTTGCAGTGCAAGGGGCGCTGGTTCCATCCCTGGCCTGGGAAGATTCCACGTGCCGCAGAGTGGCTGGACTGATGTGTCCAATTGCCGAGCCGGACTCTGGGGCGCATGCGCCCAGAGCCGGCTCTGTGACGACAGAGGCCACTGCGATGGGAGGCCCACAGGAGCCAAAGAACAAAGACAGATGAAAAACACAGAAATGAAAGACCAATAGAAGTGGCCCACCCGTCCCCCTTCCTCCCCACCCCACCCTACAAAAGATAAATAAATAAAAAATAAATGTTTAATAAAAAAGAGTCACAAATATTAAAAAAAGAAAAAAAGACTAACCCCCACTCACTGCAACTAGAGAAAGCCCACACACAGCAATGAAGACCCAGTGTAACCAAAAAAAAAAATGTATATAAAAATATATGTATACTACTGCAAATCTTGTTATAAATAATTTCAGACATAGTAAAAAATATATATACCTGATAGGGTATTGGTATGAATCACATGAGTTTATATAATTAAAGAACTTAAATCTTGTCTGTCACAGGATAAGCAGTATGTGTTAGCTTTTATCATGTCAGTAAGGTTATTTTAAAAATATATTAATAGCTTCTGAATACAGTGTTACGACTGAGCAGCTTAACACACACAGACATACAGACTCACAGACACATACACATCCTATCCTTCTGTGTTTATAAACTCAGATCTCCTGGTTTCAAATCAAACTCCTCCACTTAATAACGTGATAATCTTGAGCAAGTTTCTGAACTTTTCTACCTCAGCTTCCTTGTGTGTAAAATAAGGGTAAAATCGAAATATACCTTAGCATGAACAAGCTTTATCCTGTGATAAAAACATAATGGGAAAGAATATAAAAAAGAATGTATATAGTCTCTGGTGGTGTAGTGGATAAAAATTCACCTGCTAATGCAGAGAACACAGGTTCAGTCCCTGGGCTGGGAAGATTCCACATGCCACAGAACAAGTAAGCCTGTGCATCACAACTACTGAGCCTGTGCTCTAGAGCCCAGGAGCCGCATGTTGCAACTACTGAAGCCTTCATGCCTAGAGCTTATTGTCCAAACAAGAGAAGCCACTGCAATGAGAAGCCCTCAAACCACAATAAAGACTAATCCCTGGGCTTCCCCTGGTGGTCCAGTGGGTAAGGACACCGCCTTGCAGTGCAAGGGGCGCTGGTTCCATCCCTGGCCTGGGAAGATTCCACGTGCCGCAGAGTGGCTGGACTGATGTGTCCAATTGCCGAGCCGGACTCTGGGGCGCATGCGCCCAGAGCCGGCTCTGTGACGACAGAGGCCACTGCGATGGGAGGCCCACAGGAGCCAAAGAACAAAGACAGATGAAAAACACAGAAATGAAAGACCAATAGAAGTGGCCCACCCGTCCCCCTTCCTCCCCACCCCACCCTACAAAAGATAAATAAATAAAAAATAAATGTTTAATAAAAAAGAGTCACAAATATTAAAAAAAGAAAAAAAGACTAACCCCCACTCACTGCAACTAGAGAAAGCCCACACACAGCAATGAAGACCCAGTGTAACCAAAAAAAAAAATGTATATAAAAATATATGTATACTACTGCAAATCTTGTTATAAATAATTTCAGACATAGTAAAAAATATATATACCTGATAGGGTATTGGTATGAATCACATGAGTTTATATAATTAAAGAACTTAAATCTTGTCTGTCACAGGATAAGCAGTATGTGTTAGCTTTTATCATGTCAGTAAGGTTATTTTAAAAATATATTAATAGCTTCTGAATACACTGTTACACAGACATTCTACATTTTAATCCCATTATTAGACATTTAGGTCATTTATCATGTTTTTATTACTGTGACACAGTAAAAAATATCATTTGGTCTCCACACACATTTGGAGTCAGAAGCGTTGTGAGTAGAGACATTTTTTCTTTTAATTGCTAATACTAGTAATGCTGTGATAAACTTCCTTGAAGCTAAGTCTATGAGCTGGGCACAGAGCTCTTTGAAATGTAAACATAATTTTGCATGTATGATGCTATTTGTGGAGAAAGGGGCCCATAACTTTCATCATATTTTCAACAAGGTCCCTAATCCAAGAGAGATTAAGAGCTGTTTGTCTAGGTTATGGTCCTCAGCCATCTAGGTTCAGGTCTAGGAGGAAGGGATTGGAGACATGGTCATCAAGGTCAGAGCACTGATTCATGACAGTCAAGCTCCCAGCGGAGTTTTGGAGACACCTTAATCACATTAGTAGTGCGTTCATATGTTGGATTTGACCATAGCTTATTTCTAGGACAAACTCTAGGCGACTAATCCGACTACCTTATTATTCTTGTTATGAGATCTCATGCCTTGTGGTCTCAAGAGCTGTGGTTCTTTGGTCCCTTGTATCTGGGGTGATTCCACTTGAGGGTTATGGTTCAGTTATTCTAGTATGTGAACCAAGTAGTCTATATTATTAGTGGAATAAATGGAATAATTGTAAAAAATGAAAGTCTGTATGGGGAAAGGCAAAGAGAAACTGGTCTAAGTTTGTCATGCTCAGGAATGACTGAATTTTTGTGATGGTAGCCTTCAAGAAGCCCTAGAAAGGAATTGGGGCCCCAGAATCCTGGTGAAAAGGATGTGGTGGCAGATACTCTGGGAGATGTCCTGGGCGTGGGTTCCCAAAGGGTAGGCTGAGTGTGAGGGTGATGGGTGGATGTCTCAGGTAAGGAGTAGGGGCCTAATGTCTGGGGCGGCTCCTACTCACTGCACCCTTGAGTTACCAGAGGAGGGCTACAGCCTGCTGTGGTTCAGAAGCTCACTTTCCACAGGTGGCAGCCTTTCTTCTGAGTTGTCACTGCAGCAGCTGCTCAGGAGCTGTCATGGTGCCTCGTTTGGTCACCTGCCAGCTTCTGAATACACTGTTACACAGACATTCTACATTTTAATCCCATTATTAGACATTTAGGTCATTTATCATGTTTTTATTACTGTGACACAGTAAAAAATATCATTTGGTCTCCACACACATTTGGAGTCAGAAGCGTTGTGAGTAGAGACATTTTTTCTTTTAATTGCTAATACTAGTAATGCTGTGATAAACTTCCTTGAAGCTAAGTCTATGAGCTGGGCACAGAGCTCTTTGAAATGTAAACATAATTTTGCATGTATGATGCTATTTGTGGAGAAAGGGGCCCATAACTTTCATCATATTTTCAACAAGGTCCCTAATCCAAGAGAGATTAAGAGCTGTTTGTCTAGGTTATGGTCCTCAGCCATCTAGGTTCAGGTCTAGGAGGAAGGGATTGGAGACATGGTCATCAAGGTCAGAGCACTGATTCATGACAGTCAAGCTCCCAGCGGAGTTTTGGAGACACCTTAATCACATTAGTAGTGCGTTCATATGTTGGATTTGACCATAGCTTATTTCTAGGACAAACTCTAGGCGACTAATCCGACTACCTTATTATTCTTGTTATGAGATCTCATGCCTTGTGGTCTCAAGAGCTGTGGTTCTTTGGTCCCTTGTATCTGGGGTGATTCCACTTGAGGGTTATGGTTCAGTTATTCTAGTATGTGAACCAAGTAGTCTATATTATTAGTGGAATAAATGGAATAATTGTAAAAAATGAAAGTCTGTATGGGGAAAGGCAAAGAGAAACTGGTCTAAGTTTGTCATGCTCAGGAATGACTGAATTTTTGTGATGGTAGCCTTCAAGAAGCCCTAGAAAGGAATTGGGGCCCCAGAATCCTGGTGAAAAGGATGTGGTGGCAGATACTCTGGGAGATGTCCTGAAGCGTGGGTTCCCAAAGGGTAGGCTGAGTGTGAGGGTGATGGGTGGATGTCTCAGGTAAGGAGTAGGGGGGCCTAATGTCTGGGGCCGGCTCCTACTCTCACTGCACCCCTTGAGTTACCAGAGGAGGGCTACAGCCTGCTGTGGTTCAGAAGCTCACTTTCCACAGGTGGCAGCCTTTCTTCTGAGTTGTCACTGCAGCAGCTGCTCAGGAGCTGTCAGTCCTCTAGGCCGGTGGCACCTGCCTCATGTGTGCAGCTCACCCCTAGCCTGGACCCCCAAGCCCCGCCTCTGAGAGTGTGGCTCCGCAGGCCTAAGGTAGGGCTTAGGATTCTGTATTTCCAATGTTGGTGGCTCACAAACCACCAATGTTCACTCAGGTCCACTGAGAAAGAGACGCCAAAAGAGATAAAACACAAGAGAGATTTGGCGGGAAATGCCTGAGTGGGAGCCCAGGGAGGGGGTGAACTTGAGCTCTAGTGCATGTCTGGCTGCTGGGAAGGAGAGGGAGGGGCAGTGAGAAGACTTAGCGTGAAGTTTAGAGGCAACCATTGCTATAGGACTGCCCTCAATTCAGACACCAACTAAAGGTTCAGTGGCTCCCAAGACCATCCTCAAATTTCAATAATGTGCTAGAAAGACTCGTAGAACTCACTGAAAGCTATCACACTTGTGCTTACAGTTTATTTTGAGGAAAGGATACAGAGTAAAATCAGCAAGGAAACAAGTACATACAATGGAGTCCAGGGCAGACCAGACTCTGAACTTCCCATGGTCTTCTCCCCATGGAGTCAGGATGGGTTTCTGTCCTGGCGTTGATGCTTAACAATTTGCATTAAGTATTACAAACCAGGGAAACTCTGGTATTGCATTGACAGGTGGGTTGCACAGTGGTTAAAAAAAAAAAAATCCGCCTGCCAATGCAGGAGAGGCGAGACTTAGGTTCAATCCCTGGGTCAAGAAGATCCCCTGCAGTATAAAATGGCAACCTACTCCAGTATTCTTGCCTGGAGAATATCATGGACAGAAAAGCCTGGCTGACTACAGTCCATGGGGTTGCAAAAAAGTTGGACATGACTGAGCAACTCAGCAGCATGTGGGCATGATTGATTGATTGTCCATGTAGTTGATCTGTCAACAGGTTGACCGATACTGCGTGACCCAAAGCACCACCCTAAATCATATCGCTGTTCTTTCTGATGTGGCCTGCCCCCGCCATTAGTCACGCTGTTACTCTCTGGCCAGCCCAAGGCCCCAGGCAACCATCGATGATCTCCTGGGAGCCAAGGACAAAGGCCAGACTTCTTAGGGACAAGGTTAGGTTCTTTACTGTACAGGTAGGAAGAGTCGCGGACAGTAGTGGTGCAACTATGAGAAAAGTTCAGGCAGGTGGCGGGGAGTCCTTGAGCCAAAGTTGCCTGTTGGAGGACTCTTAGGGACATGGAGGTAGCCTACTTTACCCCCATGCTCAGCATCGGCTGGAAGCAGGCCTAAAGAGTGTGGTCTCAGTTTGAATGTGGGCATGGATTCTGGGGGTCAGCAACTGGGGCCTCCAGCTGGACCTGTTCCCTGCAACAGAAGTGCCTTTCCAGGCTTTTGGATAGAGGGTGGCTGTGAAACCATTGCTATAGGACTGCCCTCAATTCAGACACCAACTAAAGGTTCAGTGGCTCCCAAGACCATCCTCAAATTTCAATAATGTGCTAGAAAGACTCGTAGAACTCACTGAAAGCTATCACACTTGTGCTTACAGTTTATTTTGAGGAAAGGATACAGAGTAAAATCAGCAAGGAAACAAGTACATACAATGGAGTCCAGGGCAGACCAGACTCTGAACTTCCCATGGTCTTCTCCCCATGGAGTCAGGATGGGTTTCTGTCCTGGCGTTGATGCTTAACAATTTGCATTAAGTATTACAAACCAGGGAAACTCTGGTATTGCATTGACAGGTGGGTTGCACAGTGGTTAAAAAAAAAAAAATCCGCCTGCCAATGCAGGAGAGGCGAGACTTAGGTTCAATCCCTGGGTCAAGAAGATCCCCTGCAGTATAAAATGGCAACCTACTCCAGTATTCTTGCCTGGAGAATATCATGGACAGAAAAGCCTGGCTGACTACAGTCCATGGGGTTGCAAAAAAGTTGGACATGACTGAGCAACTCAGCAGCATGTGGGCATGATTGATTGATTGTCCATGTAGTTGATCTGTCAACAGGTTGACCGATACTGCGTGACCCAAAGCACCACCCTAAATCATATCGCTGTTCTTTCTGATGTGGCCTGCCCCCGCCATTAGTCACGCTGTTACTCTCTGGCCAGCCCAAGGCCCCAGGCAACCATCGATGATCTCCTGGGAGCCAAGGACAAAGGCCAGACTTCTTAGGGACAAGGTTAGGTTCTTTACTGTACAGGTAGGAAGAGTCGCGGACAGTAGTGGTGCAACTATGAGAAAAGTTCAGGCAGGTGGCGGGGAGTCCTTGAGCCAAAGTTGCCTGTTGGAGGACTCTTAGGGACATGGAGGTAGCCTACTTTACCCCCATGCTCAGCATCGGCTGGAAGCAGGCCTAAAGAGTGTGGTCTCAGTTTGAATGTGGGCATGGATTCTGGGGGTCAGCAACTGGGGCCTCCAGCTGGACCTGTTCCCTGCAACAGAAGTGCTGAGTGGTGAACGTTATGGCTGTCAAGGGACAGAGGGGGTGTGGAGTGGGATAGAGGGTGGCCTCTGGACCTTCTGGCTGCAAAAGACTGCAAGGCTTCTGTGGCTGAGACACAGTGTCTTTTCTTCCTCTTCATACCTGGTCCCCTGGCTTCTGCAGAGAGGAGAAGGGTTAGGGCAGGGCTGCCAACCCTGCTCTGTCTGTGTGGGCCGGGCTCTGGTCTGTGTGTTGGGCATGTTCCCCTCTCTCTGCTGTGTTCTAGGGAATCTGGCAACCCCAGGACACAGAGTACGAACAAAACAAGAACGGGAGAGGCTGGAGTGTGGAAGACAGACTGGGCTCTGTGAGGAGTCTTGCTCTGGCTGCAGCTCTCTTGGAATCCCAGGAACTTTGCCTAAGCCTCACAGATGCACCTGAGGGGCTGTGGCTAAGGGCACACACAGTGGGAATTGAAAGTGCCCGAGGGACTGACTGAGGGGTGTGTATACTCTGGAGGCAGCTGGAGAGGAGCCCTCTGAGAGTCTCCACAGCCAGGCGGCTCTCACAAGCCCTCAGAGTTGACTGTTGGTCTCTTCTTAGACTTCGCAAGCTACTTGGGGAGGAAGCCAGGTGGGCGAAACTGAGATTACAGAGAAAGTGTGGTGAGCAGACCAAGCATGTGAAACCAGGAAGGGGGTGACTCAGAACCCAACACCTATGTGTTTTCTCCCAGGCGCAGCTGGGCTTCCCCCTTACTTGGAAGCCTCGTTCCTACTTCCCCTTTGCTTCCACATTGTCTTGGTGTGTTCCTCGCTGGTGGTCAGATCCCAGCCCCTCAGAGGGTGTGCCGCGCTTTTAATTGAAGAATGAGGCTGAATCGTTGCACACTTAAACAAAGAAGAAACTAGGGCCAACCCCTCACCAACAGCAGCCTGAGGATAGGGGCAAGTGGCGTCTGCAGTCACACACATGACAAAATCTCACCCCTGGAACATTGTGACTTTGGGGACATGACACTGCGACATGGAACCTGGAGTCCTGTGTCCTGTCCTGACTTTCCCATTGGCTATTATTACTTAATTTCTCAGATTCTCAGACATCATTGATTATAAGATCCATCATCAATTTAATTTCAGCGAGGGGAAAAGAAACATAGTTGTACCATATGTACACATCAGGTCAAATACCTGTCTTTATTCCACGGCTGTTAACATGTGAAAAATATAGTGCATCTTAAAAATGAAATTCTTAAAAAAGCAGAATTAAAAAAAATCCTAACAAGATGAGATTTTTTTCTCATTCTGGTATTAAGATGTAAAACCAATATCCATATTTTAGAATAATTGTATTAGTTGGTTTTTTACCATGTGTCATTGCTATTTTTTTTTGACAGAAAGAGGACATAAGTTGATTTGGTATACACCTACCTGAAACAGTGATGTATTAGCGATATTTATATTCAGCAAGCTGTGCAGAGTTTAAATTGGTTACTAGATATTTGCATTTTCTAACTACACAACCAAAATAAGAGAAATAAAAAGTATTTCAGTTTTAAAAATGTTAATAACTAATGTTTGTGGCATGCCTTTTGTATGCCGATACTGCTCTGGGTACTTCACATGTATAACTCATTTAAGCCCACAGAAGTTGTGTGCGAAGGTGCTAACACTACTTTGACCTTAGAGATGGAAACACAGAAGCACAGAGATTACACAGTGCACTCAAGGTTGCACAGGTGGGAGGTAGACTTGAACCCAGATGGTGTGTCTCTGGAGACACCTCTTAACTGCACTATACAGTCTCTCTTAAAGCATGTGTGTGCTCAGTCACTCAGTCATGGACTGGAGCCCACTAGACTGCTTTGTCCAGAACATTTTCCGGGCGAGAATACTGGAGTGGGTTGCCATTTTCTCCTCCAAGGGATCTTCCCAACCCAAGGAACGAACCTGGATCTCCTGAGTGTCCTGCATTACAGGTGGATTCTTTTATTACCTCTGAGCCACCTGGGAAGCCTCATCTTAAAGCACAAATGAGGGGAATAAGCCAAGTAGAGCTGAGAGTTTCTAGTCATTGTCTGGGTGCAAAGGAAAGCTTGGAATGGGCTAAAAGCAGTGGTTTGCTGGTCAACTCTGCTCCCTCCCTCCCTGACCAACAGAAGCCTTGGTTTATACATTTATAAATACTTCTACCTGGGCTGATTTCAAGATACCTACTTGTTGGTAAAATTCCAGAGTGCTCAGCAATGGCTTCTCAGGAATTGACATGAGCCAGCCCCAACACATCACTGGTTGAAAGTACTTGTTCAACACAGTGGGGAGCAGTTTGGCCAGGAAGGTGTTTTGCATAATGCCCAGTTAAGCCAACCATGGCTGGGACTTGGCCTGTATATTCAGGGCTTTAAAATGGTTTTCCCACTCTGGTTCCCCACCTGGCAACCAGGGAAGACAGCCTTTTGCTGGGCTCTGGGGAGGCTGAGTGTGGGTTTGCTACTCCTTGCTAGCCTTTCTGAGTATCACACATGATGCTGAAGACCAAGGTTTCCACTCAGAGGGACGCAGTTGCGTGACTCATGCCCAGAAGGGCCACTTAGTGGCTGCCTAAGTGCTTTCCTCCTGACGAGTGGCAGTCATGAAATGAGGTGTAATAGAAGAAAATCACCAGTTTTAAGATACTGTTTTTTTCTGGGTACTTCCCCAATGTATAGCTCATTTAAGCCCACAGAAGTTGTGTGCGAAGGTGCTAACACTACTTTGACCTTAGAGATGGAAACACAGAAGCACAGAGATTACACAGTGCACTCAAGGTTGCACAGGTGGGAGGTAGACTTGAACCCAGATGGTGTGTCTCTGGAGACACCTCTTAACTGCACTATACAGTCTCTCTTAAAGCATGTGTGTGCTCAGTCACTCAGTCATGGACTGGAGCCCACTAGACTGCTTTGTCCAGAACATTTTCCGGGCGAGAATACTGGAGTGGGTTGCCATTTTCTCCTCCAAGGGATCTTCCCAACCCAAGGAACGAACCTGGATCTCCTGAGTGTCCTGCATTACAGGTGGATTCTTTTATTACCTCTGAGCCACCTGGGAAGCCTCATCTTAAAGCACAAATGAGGGGAATAAGCCAAGTAGAGCTGAGAGTTTCTAGTCATTGTCTGGGTGCAAAGGAAAGCTTGGAATGGGCTAAAAGCAGTGGTTTGCTGGTCAACTCTGCTCCCTCCCTCCCTGACCAACAGAAGCCTTGGTTTATACATTTATAAATACTTCTACCTGGGCTGATTTCAAGATACCTACTTGTTGGTAAAATTCCAGAGTGCTCAGCAATGGCTTCTCAGGAATTGACATGAGCCAGCCCCAACACATCACTGGTTGAAAGTACTTGTTCAACACAGTGGGGAGCAGTTTGGCCAGGAAGGTGTTTTGCATAATGCCCAGTTAAGCCAACCATGGCTGGGACTTGGCCTGTATATTCAGGGCTTTAAAATGGTTTTCCCACTCTGGTTCCCCACCTGGCAACCAGGGAAGACAGCCTTTTGCTGGGCTCTGGGGAGGCTGAGTGTGGGTTTGCTACTCCTTGCTAGCCTTTCTGAGTATCACACATGATGCTGAAGACCAAGGTTTCCACTCAGAGGGAGGCAGTTGCCTGACTCATGCTCAGAAGGGCCACTTAGTGGCTGCCTAAGTGCTTTCCTCCTGAACCAGAGTGGCAGTCATGAAATGAGGTGTAATAGAAGAAAATCACCAGGTTTAAAGAGGAAAGGGGGCCTCTGAAGTGTAGAGCTGAAGGGCTAAGAAGAGCCTCATGAGCTGTGGTCAATGAGGACAAAGAGCAAATCTTATAGAACTAACTGGAAAATATTTCAGTTACAATTGGCACAGCTCTAGAAACAGTCAGGAAATATGAGTCACAAACTCAGGTGCCTACAAGGACCAGGCAGGTGACTTATGTGGGCCGATTAGACAGGGTATAAAGTTGGGAGTGGTAGTGACTGTGACCAGTTATAAGCACCTGCTTCTGTCAGCAGACACTGAAGTACTGTTCATTGGGGTTACATCTTTTTAAATTTTTTTTTAACATTAGAGACCAAAAAAAAAAAAAAAAGGTCTGTTACTTGGACTCAGGCCTCTACTTTATGAATTCTCTCACCTTGTAAGTGTTTGAAAGTAAGATTCTTAGGCTGATCCACTAATGGCCAGGGGCTGCAGTTACCCCTGCCACTCATCCGAGCAGCAGGGCACCAGGGTGGGGCAGATAGTAGGATCTGTCCATCCCATGTACAGGCAATAAGGGATGCATTGTAACACACTTTAAACAATAATAAAACAAACTAAAATTCAGTTTGCTTTTTATTATCAACATGTGTTGGCAATCCTGAACAAGGTCAGTGATAAAAAAATCCTCCTTGAAAAAATCTTTGTTGGTCTAAGTTCTA
The DNA here is from genome assembly GCA_022376925.1 of Tragulus kanchil. Taxonomy (NCBI): domain Eukaryota; kingdom Metazoa; phylum Chordata; class Mammalia; order Artiodactyla; family Tragulidae; genus Tragulus; species Tragulus kanchil. The sequence goes on along the minus strand of JAIOJX010000032.1, from coordinate 216,799,662 downwards.
AATAATTGCTAGAGTGTTGAGTTTTAAATATATCTCTATGTAGCTATAGCTGTATGCTTCAAATTAACACATTTAAATAACTTATGAATAAATTTCTACAATGGCTGGGACTTGGCCTGTATATTCAGGGCTTTAAAATGGTTTTCCCACTCTGGTTCCCCACCTGGCAACCAGGGAAGACAGCCTTTTGCTGGGCTCTGGGGAGGCTGAGTGTGGGTTTGCTACTCCTTGCTAGCCTTTCTGAGTATCACACATGATGCTGAAGACCAAGGTTTCCACTCAGAGGGAGGCAGTTGCCTGACTCATGCTCAGAAGGGCCACTTAGTGGCTGCCTAAGTGCTTTCCTCCTGAACCAGAGTGGCAGTCATGAAATGAGGTGTAATAGAAGAAAATCACCAGGTTTAAAGAGGAAAGGGGGCCTCTGAAGTGTAGAGCTGAAGGGCTAAGAAGAGCCTCATGAGCTGTGGTCAATGAGGACAAAGAGCAAATCTTATAGAACTAACTGGAAAATATTTCAGTTACAATTGGCACAGCTCTAGAAACAGTCAGGAAATATGAGTCACAAACTCAGGTGCCTACAAGGACCAGGCAGGTGACTTATGTGGGCCGATTAGACAGGGTATAAAGTTGGGAGTGGTAGTGACTGTGACCAGTTATAAGCACCTGCTTCTGTCAGCAGACACTGAAGTACTGTTCATTGGGGTTACATCTTTTTAAATTTTTTTTTAACATTAGAGACCAAAAAAAAAAAAAAAAGGTCTGTTACTTGGACTCAGGCCTCTACTTTATGAATTCTCTCACCTTGTAAGTGTTTGAAAGTAAGATTCTTAGGCTGATCCACTAATGGCCAGGGGCTGCAGTTACCCCTGCCACTCATCCGAGCAGCAGGGCACCAGGGTGGGGCAGATAGTAGGATCTGTCCATCCCATGTACAGGCAATAAGGGATGCATTGTAACACACTTTAAACAATAATAAAACAAACTAAAATTCAGTTTGCTTTTTATTATCAACATGTGTTGGCAATCCTGAACAAGGTCAGTGATAAAAATATCCTCCTTGAAAAAAAATCTTTTGTTGGTCTAAGTTCTAAATAATTGCTAGAGTGTTGAGTTTTAAATATATCTCTATGTAGCTATAGCTGTATGCTTCAAATTAACACATTTAAATAACTTATCTATTCATGAATATTGTGTTCTACTTGGATGTTAATTTGGGAATTAGTCCCTAACTCAAGTGGAATCACCCACAAACATTTGTTTCCAGCATAAGTATCTAATGATTTGAAAACCCTTTAGCTCCAAATTTAGTGGAACTACATATTCCTGTATTTAAACAGTAGAGTCAAAATAAACGATGATAGCAAATGACTGTAAACAAGTAGGAACAGACTACGAGATTGTTCCACCTTGCTGTCCATGTGGCCATGCCAGAAGAACTCCAATGAACAATGTCTAAATGCCTTGATTGTTTTCGAGAGCTGCAGGCTTGTTCTAAAGCAACATAGCAAATAGTTCCAGTGTTTACTGTCACTCAACCATTTCCTCTGATCTTTTTCACAGAAGAAAAACTTCAGAAGTACACCAATTCTAATAGAAATTTATGGGTGAGTTTTCTGATAAAGATAATTTAGCTCAATTTTTTTGACCATGGAGATCATTGGACACTGAAGTGGATCCTAAACAAACAAGTATATGGACAGCATTACAGCTTCTGTGGGCTTCCTGGTAGCTCAGCTGGTAAAGAATCTGCTCACGATGCAGGAGACCACCTACAACACAGGAGACCCAAGTTCAATCCCTGGGTCAGGAGGATTCCCCTGGAGGAGGGCATAGCAACCCACCCCAGTATTCTTCCCTAGAGAATCCCATGGACAGAGGAGCCTGGAGGGCTGCAGTCCATGGGGTCACAAGAGTTGGACACAACTTAGTGACTAAACCACCACCACATCTTCTGAAATTGATTGTAAAATCTTTATGAATCTCTGATAAATCTTGTCTAGCCATTACTATCAGTTATTTCATTTCCTGACTGTTGCTTAAAGTTATCAAAAAGGAGCCTGGAAAATGCTCTGAAGTTTGCTTTTTATTATCAACATGTGTTGGCAATCCTGAACAAGGTCAGTGATAAAAATATCCTCCTTGAAAAAATCTTTTGTTGGTCTAAGTTCTAAATAATTGCTAGAGTGTTGAGTTTTAAATATATCTCTATGTAGCTATAGCTGTATGCTTCAAATTAACACATTTAAATAACTTATCTATTCATGAATATTGTGTTCTACTTGGATGTTAATTTGGGAATTAGTCCCTAACTCAAGTGGAATCACCCACAAACATTTGTTTCCAGCATAAGTATCTAATGATTTGAAAACCCTTTAGCTCCAAATTTAGTGGAACTACATATTCCTGTATTTAAACAGTAGAGTCAAAATAAACGATGATAGCAAATGACTGTAAACAAGTAGGAACAGACTACGAGATTGTTCCACCTTGCTGTCCATGTGGCCATGCCAGAAGAACTCCAATGAACAATGTCTAAATGCCTTGATTGTTTTCGAGAGCTGCAGGCTTGTTCTAAAGCAACATAGCAAATAGTTCCAGTGTTTACTGTCACTCAACCATTTCCTCTGATCTTTTTCACAGAAGAAAAACTTCAGAAGTACACCAATTCTAATAGAAATTTATGGGTGAGTTTTCTGATAAAGATAATTTAGCTCAATTTTTTTGACCATGGAGATCATTGGACACTGAAGTGGATCCTAAACAAACAAGTATATGGACAGCATTACAGCTTCTGTGGGCTTCCTGGTAGCTCAGCTGGTAAAGAATCTGCTCACGATGCAGGAGACCACCTACAACACAGGAGACCCAAGTTCAATCCCTGGGTCAGGAGGATTCCCCTGGAGGAGGGCATAGCAACCCACCCCAGTATTCTTCCCTAGAGAATCCCATGGACAGAGGAGCCTGGAGGGCTGCAGTCCATGGGGTCACAAGAGTTGGACACAACTTAGTGACTAAACCACCACCACATCTTCTGAAATTGATTGTAAAATCTTTATGAATCTCTGATAAATCTTGTCTAGCCATTACTATCAGTTATTTCATTTCCTGACTGTTGCTTAAAGTTATCATGTGGAGGAGGGAGATGTTAGAAATGATCTGCCCATGATGTTAACATACCACTGCTCTGAAGTCTGCTTAGCCTCTCAGGTGGAGATGACCTCTGAGCTGCAGGAACTTGCGTCTCTTCAGGGAAGTGACTCAACATTTGATTAATATTTAAAGCCTTTCCTCACACAGGGATGGTTTTAATACAACCTGGTCTTGACTTAACGGCTTGATTGAAGAATCTGTCTCGGCAGCACAGAATGGACTTTGGAATAGCCATGGAAATCCCAGTATTTAAAAATCTGATCCCATGACTGAGGAGTGGAGGCTCTTCTTCTCACTGAAGAGTGAACATTTCTAGCCGACATTCCAGATGGGTGGCTTGGGGGCTTTCACAGGCATAACGCCTGGACATTGGGCAGAGATAGGGAGGTGCCTTTTCCTCTCCTCCTGGCTCCTGGCCCCCAGACAGACCATGTCACTGCTGGCCCCAGCGTGTTGCCCTTGCAGAATGGGGAAGAGGAGACTCACCAGCCTGATGAAGGGATGCAGTTAAGGCAGTGAGGCTGACCTCTACACCAGTCCTGGCAGACAGGGCCAGGCTGGGCCCTGGGTGGACAGAGATGGTGACTTTCTCCACCCAAGGCCTGAAAGTCTTACCACCGTGGTCACTCCACTGAGGTCCTACCATTATGTCTATTACTACCACTGCCACCTTCACTCCACTTCCTAGGTCCTCCTGTAAAGACACAGAAGTGCCACAGGGAGGGATTATCACTTCCACCCTGAAAATGACAGAGGACCAGCTCCTTGGTAAGCAGCCTCGTCACACAGGGTCTTGGAGGCCAGGCATGCAGAGCACGGTGGGCTTATGGCGAGTCTTGGATGGGGAGAGGTCTGGGGCAGGGGACAGGAGAAGAGAAAGGTGGAAGGAGGGGGAGAGGTCTGGCTGCGGGGCTGGGAGGAGAGCCCGCTGCCCAGCAGCAGCACAGGCAGAGGTATTTGAACCGCTCCGCCTGGTTCAATCCAGGAACCTTCAATTGTCAGGTGCCGGGGTGAGCAGGTGGTGGCACAGAGACGCTGCAAAGGCAACTGATTTCTTCTTGGAAGCTGTTAAGGTTATTGATTTAAGTCAGGACAGGCTCAAGGGCACTAAGAGATTCTCTCAAAAGGAAATCAAATCACTTCTCTAGGTGAATATTGCTTTTTATTTAGGCAAGGGTCTGAATCTATTGAGGAAAGAGCTGCTGGGTCTTGCCTCTGGAGCAATCTGGGGAGACCTATAAAGTTTATTGATTGGACTTAACTTACACTGGCTAATAATAAAAAACTAGAGCCATCAGTCAGCTCCCAGGCCCCCCTTGAGAATGATTACAGTGTGGATTGATTCCTCCTCAGAGAGGGCAGTTTACAGACAGAGTACTGCGGTCGGTCGTGGGGGACACAGATGCTACTCAGTGACATTCCAGGGCAAAACACCAGGGAGCCACTTCTCACCCAGATGGGAGTCTTGCGGGGCAGGGAGGGGTTGGCTGGGAGTGCTCTGTGAGTAGGCTGCCTTGACCTCTCTGGGTAGAAAAGAGCCAGACGGCCCATTGGGAAAGTGGTAGAGAGCTGCCAGACCTCCGTTTGCTAGGCGAGAATAGGGAAGTGAGTGAGGATATTGACACAGGGCGAGGAAGGAGAACCAGCAACATGGCTTAGCTAGTTCAAGTGCCTGTCTAGTAAGTAGGAAATCCTGAGTTCAAATCCCAGTGGTCCCTGGGATAGCTGACTGTCGTATATTTTTTGGCTTTCCAGGTGGCTCAGTGGGTAAAGAATCAGCTGCAATGTAGGACATGCAGGAGATGCCAGTTTGATCCCTGAGTTGGGAAGATCCCCTAGAGGAAGGCATGGCAACCGACTCCAATATTCTTGCCTGGAGAATCCCATGGACAGGGGAGCCTGGAAGACTGCAGTCCATACGGTCCCAAAGAGTCAGACATGACCAAAGCAACTGAGCACGCAGGGAAGGAGAGGTGTAGGGATAAGGGTGACCAGCCATGATAACTCATGGGCTACCATTCCTGCCTTGATGTCTGGAGCAGCGCCCTTTGGAGGGTACACTTCAGGGTTGCCTTTGGGCCAACAGGTAGGGCTTGGAGGAGGAATTATTTGTCAATTCACTTTGCTTGTGTAGTAAGGCATGTCCTTACCTGAGGTTATTTGCAGCCTTGTTGGAGAAGCAAGATGTTCCCACTTGAATGAAATAATAACCTGAGGCCTTGGATGACACAGTGCCATCAGTGACACATTTTAAGTGCTATGAGAGTTTAGGAAAAGGGGTGCTCCGTGAGACCTGGAGGGGTTGGGGAGGGTCTCAGAGAGATGATGAGACTTGAACCGGGCCTCCCTAATTCAAGAAGAGCAGATGATGTAAGAAAAGTATTGATAAAGGAAAGAGAAGCATTGACCTCATACGGGCAGGAGAAAGTTTATTCATATTCAAGCTTGAGAGGAGCCACCATGAGGGATCTGGCTACACAGACATAACTGGGAGAGAGTGGCATGCAGAAAGAGAGTTTCTTTGGTCCTTCAGGTGGTCCGCGGGGCTGCAGGCTGACTCAGCTGTTTATGACTTTCAACTCCATCAGATGAGCATTAGATGAGTGAATTCATCTTCTAGAAATGTGGCTTTCATTGCTTTATTGGGCAAAGAAATACTTGAGGACTGTGGGATAATAGGCATAGTGGCTAGATGTTAGAGCTCTGGCGTTAAAGCTTTGGTTCCAGCCTAGGATTTTCACCAGTTACTACTTATATGGACAAATCATTGAACATCTACAAGTTTTAGTTTCTTTGACTATAAAATGGGGATAATAATAGAACTCACACAGTAAAGTGGTTGTAAAGATTAAATGAGACTAATGTTTGTAAAGCACTAAACATAGTGCCTGGAGCAGAGAAAACATTCAGTAAATGAGAATTGTGACCATTAGTGTTACTGTCAGTGGTGGTAATAACAGTATTCTTTACCACCAGGTTCAGGAGTGCTCTGATTCCTTGTGGCAACTTGGAGGGATGGATAAAGGGTAAGAAGAGATTCCGTTTCTGTTCTGAGGGAAAGCACATAGAGAACAGTATTCAAAGTTTGAGCTTCCTCTCACCTAATGGAAACAACTTCTATGGAGGCCCATGAAATTATTTTTTTACCTTCTTGGACCCAGAATGTTCGCCTGGTCAACTTCCCCTCCCATCCAGAGCCCGGCTGAGCTCCCCTCCTCATGAAGGCTTCCCTCATAGTGCTGGCCACTGGGTTCCCTCTGCCTACTGCCTGTGCCTCTCCAAGGGCATGAAGACAGGGGGCTAATTCCTGTTCTGTTGAGTCTCTTTTGTGGCTGTGTTGCATTTGCCCAATAAGAGGCATGTGTCTCAAAAGTAGAAACTGAGCAGTGCGTGTTCCACAGACCTTAGAAGACTGATCGAATCTCTTAAGGCTACAGACTTTGTTCACTGCCTAGACTGAAGTTTCTGTGCTCTCTTTCCCAGCCTATCCCCATTCCTTTCAAAAGTCAATTCCTGGACCCCAGGAGAAGAATTTGATTGACCTCATACGGGCAGGATAAAGTTTATTCATATTCAAGCTTGAGAGGAGCCACCAGGAGGGATCTGGCTACATAGATATAACTGGGAGAGAGTGGCATGCAGAAAGAGAGTTTCTTTGGTCCTTCAGGTGGTCCAGCGGGGCTGCAGGCTGACTCAGCTGTTTATGACTTTCAACTCCATCAGATGAGCATTAGATGAGTGAATTCATCTTCTAGAAATGTGGCTTTCATTGCTTTATTGGGCAAAGAAATACTTGAGGACTGTGGGATAATAGGCATAGTGGCTAGATGTTAGAGCTCTGGCGTTAAAGCTTTGGTTCCAGCCTAGGATTTTCACCAGTTACTACTTATATGGACAAATCATTGAACATCTACAAGTTTTAGTTTCTTTGACTATAAAATGGGGATAATAATAGAACTCACACAGTAAAGTGGTTGTAAAGATTAAATGAGACTAATGTTTGTAAAGCACTAAACATAGTGCCTGGAGCAGAGAAAACATTCAGTAAATGAGAATTGTGACCATTAGTGTTACTGTCAGTGGTGGTAATAACAGTATTCTTTACCACCAGGTTCAGGAGTGCTCTGATTCCTTGTGGCAACTTGGAGGGATGGATAAAGGGTAAGAAGAGATTCCGTTTCTGTTCTGAGGGAAAGCACATAGAGAACAGTATTCAAAGTTTGAGCTTCCTCTCACCTAATGGAAACAACTTCTATGGAGGCCCATGAAATTATTTTTTTACCTTCTTGGACCCAGAATGTTCGCCTGGTCAACTTCCCCTCCCATCCAGAGCCCGGCTGAGCTCCCCTCCTCATGAAGGCTTCCCTCATAGTGCTGGCCACTGGGTTCCCTCTGCCTACTGCCTGTGCCTCTCCAAGGGCATGAAGACAGGGGGCTAATTCCTGTTCTGTTGAGTCTCTTTTGTGGCTGTGTTGCATTTGCCCAATAAGAGGCATGTGTCTCAAAAGTAGAAACTGAGCAGTGCGTGTTCCACAGACCTTAGAAGACTGATCGAATCTCTTAAGGCTACAGACTTTGTTCACTGCCTAGACTGAAGTTTCTGTGCTCTCTTTCCCAGCCTATCCCCATTCCTTTTCATCAAGTCCATGCTCAATTCCTGGACCCCAGGCACTCTGTGAGGTTCTGCTCTGGACCTCTGTGAACTTCTCAGGGTGCCTGAGCCTCAGTGGTGAGAAGACCCTCTAGGTAGGAACAGTGCCGCTGAGCAGGCTGGGCTTCTGTGAATGATTAGAATGGAAGCACCTACCACTGTTCTTGACCCAGGCTTTGGTTTAATGTCTAGATTCTTCGGACTGGAAGAGAAGTTCCCAGACAGGTGGCCACTGTTATGCCAAATAGATCTTAATGTTTCCAGTGGAAAGTTCTGAGTCCCAGTCGAGCTTGACAGCAGAGACAGATTGGGGTCTGTGCTAGGAGCATGGGGAATGGCGGCATCGTCTTGCATATCTTGTGGCTTTTCTTCAGGACTGGGAAACCCCCCACATCACTTTTTGAATCTTGTTTTTCAGTAATTTCCTGGGAAGCAGATTACTGGAAGCATTTCTGTTCCTCTCATCCCTGTTTTATTCTCTAACCCCCAAGGTTAGGCTTAGAAGGAAGATTAACATGGCCCGGTAAGGAGAGAGAGGCTTCTGGGCCATTAAAAGAAAGGAAAACTAGATGGGGAGCACATACATTAGGAATAAGTGGCTTCCTTGGTGGCTCAGTGGTAAAGAATCCACCTGCCAACACAGGAGACATGGGTTCAACCCCTGAGTTAGAAAGATTCCATGGAGAAGGAAATAGTATCCCACTCCAGGTAAGAATGCAATATTCTTACCTGAGAAATCCCATAGGCAGAGGAGCCTTGTGGGCTGTATAGTCCACAGGGTAGCAAACGAATGGAACATGATTCAGGGACTAAACAATAACACATGGCCAGGTACACATAGGCCAAAGACAACCATATTCATTGTTATAAAGTGTTGATAAATTAACCATTGTTAATTTATCATGTTAAAATGATAAAACTGGCATCTGGCCTCAGTCTCTGCTTCTATAAGGAGAGGCACTTTGGCCCACATACGGTGGTGATTATTCTCTATAGGGTAGATAATTCTGCAAGCTCCTGTTGTCCTTTTTGAATGACATGTGAGACTCTTACCTAGGACCCAAAGGGCAAGGAGAGAAACCCCAGGAGCCCACTGAGGAGGCAGACCGTGCCACACCACAGCCAGCAGCCGGGCAGCTTAGGGTCTGCAGGCCAGAGAGACTCCTGACTTCTCTAAGGCCTCTTGAAAGGCACCATTAGATTGAGCAGGGATATTATGTGTGCAGCTTTGAGGTCTGAACTTGAAGCAACCTAGAGAATAAATAGGTTAAAGGAATTGTAAGAGAAGACAGTCCTTAGGGGATCCAGCAGAGGCATATCTAAGAGCAGTGGTTCACCACAGAAACAGTTACACAAAGGGACTCCTAACCCTTCGGGAGATGAAAAATAAACCGGTCTCCAGTGCACAACCAGAGTGCCTTGGATGGTGTTTACAGCGCCTTCATTGCTTCCTTGCTTACCTGCTAGCTAGCTCTCCTTTGTTTTGCTCTGTGCAGATAAAAGTGGCCGAATGAATGAGCCCTCAGAATGGGAGAAAATGGAACTTCCATCAGCAGTTTTCAGAAAGTTGGTAAGGAGTAGGCAAGATCTCTTAGAGATCAAGAAAGACATGGGCCACTTTCATTTTTTCAGGCTCCTGGTATATTAAAAAGAAAAAAAAAGGGAAAAATGTCAAAACAGAAGCATAAGAATTTTGATTTTTTTTTTTTAACCTTGCATTTAATAAATTGGTATAATTTACCACCAAAGGCACTGAGTTATTCACAAGATAATTATAGGAATTTTAAAATGTATGAATTTGTAATGGATTACAGGCAGTCTGAGTTAGATAATAGGGACACGTGTTTCAGTTGTATGAAGAACATCATCGTCTTTCAGTGTTGCTGCGGTGTAGCTCTGAGACTGTGTGTGACCTCATTTGGAGATGAATCAAAATTTTAAATCTGAAGTCTTTGGTTGATTTGGGATGAAGACGATCCCCAGCAGAGTACCCGTCTCCCTGATAGCCCTTGGATGAGCAGAAATAAGTAGTTTACATAGTGCGGCATTTTCTAAAGACTTAGAAGTCTTAGATAATATTTAATAAAGATTCCTTTGCTGACTTAGAGACAGTTTAAAGAAGGGATTATTATGGCTTTTGGGACAGTATTTGGGGGGAACTTTTTATCTCGAAGGACCTAAATATCTTGAAAGCATTGCCAACGAGATCTAGTTAGACACATGTATCCACAAAAAAACTAAAAAGATGGAGATAAAATGGTAAAGGGAGAATGGTCTTTTCTCACCAATGTGTGTGTAGGGGTCACACTCTTGTGACTCACTTCCAGGGCTTGGGCCTCACCTGTCCCGTGTTCCTGCTGGGTCCTGCTCTGTGGAGGTGCCAGCTAGTGCTCACAGGTGCAGCTGACCATGACCTTCCTTAGGTCCACTCTGTATGGCCTTGCTTTGCCGTCAGGACTCTGAGTCGTGTTGTGGGTGGAGCCACCTGGGAATGTGCTTGGCGACCACACGTGGGCGACCATAGAGCTCCACTGCGGTTTCGCTGCTTCAGTCGTGGCACGGCCACCTTAGACACAGCTCTGTCTTGGCTCTTTTTTCTTCCTCCATCAGTCCCCTCCTCCTTCACTTCCCCTCCTTTGATTGGATTCTCAGAAGAGCTTGCACTCAGGCCTCTCTTTCATGCTCTGCTCTCTGAGAAACCCAAAGTCTTCTGCACAGTATCTAGTGGTACACTTGATCTTTTTACTGTTTTCTTGTACTCATGTTTTGGAACCTCAGTACAAGAACTTACACAGGAATTTGTCACAAGCCTTCTATTGAAATGTTTATTTCTGATTCTGTCATTTAACAATGTTATCTCTTCTTCCTAGCCTTGAGTAACCTATAAATTTGTTCATAAAATTTACTGGCTGTTCAAAAAAGCCATCAACAGCCAACCTCCGTAGCCTCATCTCAGGCTTACTTCTTGATAACTACCCTCCTGTGGCCTCACTTCCTACAAGTGCATGAGCAGATGTCACTCTTCCCCCTAGGGCTCTTGTTCTTGCTCTTTTTGTGTGTGAGGAATCCTCATCCCTCAGATTTATCACGTGGATAGTCCTTGTTGTTGTTTAGTTGCTAAGTCATGTCTGACACTTTTGTGACCCCATGGACTGTAGCCTGTCAGGCTCCTCTGTTCATGCGGCTTTCCTGGCAAGTTTGGTTGCCATTTCCTTCTCCAGCGGATCTTTCAGACCAAGGAATCCTGCATTGGCAAGTGTATTCTTTACCACTGAGCAACAACGGAAGCTCCTATCATGCTTTAGGACTGAGCTTAACTGTCACATCTCAAAGTGGCCCTCCATGACCACTGTGTTCTGTCATATGGCACTTGTCCCAGCCCATGGGTACCATCGATCCATTCATTAGTTTTTTTGTACTTGTCCGTTACCCTAATTAGAATGAACTCTCCAGGAATGTGTTATTAGTTTTCTTCACTGTTGTGTCTCCACCACCGGTTCAGGATGTGATACCTGACAAGGACTTGATAAGTTTCTGATACATCCTCTCTACTTCTGCGTTGGATCCCACCCCCTCTCACCTCCTCTAGGGCACTACGCCGCTAATTCTCCTTCCTCTCCTCTATATCATCATCATCCCGCTATTTAGAGGATCATTCCCACCAACTGTAGTTTCTCCTATCTTAAAAAGCAAAGAAAAGCAAACAACTGCTTTTAGCCCACATCCTCTCTCAGTTGACACAGTACGTATTTTATTGTTGTTTGTCTCCTCCATTAGATGAGAATCTCCATGAGGGAGAGATTTGTGTCTGCATCCCTAATGCCTGGAAAATAGGAGTAGCTAAAAAAAAATGTGTTGAATGAATGAATCATTTCGCAGAATGAGTGAATAAAACACAAACAGTCCATTTCTTGAGCAGCATCTTAGTAACTTAAAAGGTAACATTTAACTAAGAAGCAATATATGTAAGACAGCCTTGCAGAGGTATATGGTGACTATCTAATTGTGTAAGTGATGTGGGGAAGAATTCTCTTCTGCCCGTGTGCTGCCTTCTAATGTGGAAAGCTCAAGAGGGAAGTTGAGGACTTGCCTATTGGTCCAAAAGTTAAGAGTCTGCCTGCCAATGCAGGGGACGCGGGTTCCATCCCTGCTCCAGGAAGATTCCGCATGGTGTGGGGCAACTAAGCTCATGGGACAAGGCTACTGGGCCGGTGTGCCTAGAGCTCATGCTCTGCAATAAGAGAAGTCACTGCAATGAGGAGCCTGTTCACCCTGACAAGAGAGTAGCCCTTTCTTGCTGCAACTAGAGAAAGCCTGTGCACAGCAACAAAGACCCAGTGCAGTCAAAAATAAATAAATTAATTAAAAAGAAGGCAGTTTAATAGAGAAAGGAAAAGCTTCTTAGCATTAAGATAACAGCCAACCTTGTTTTGAAGATGGAAATCTGAGGCCCAAAGGTAGAACTTTTCTCAGTCTCTATGATTTCCCCTTTAATGACCTGCGTGTGTGCTAAGTCACTTCAGTCACGTCCAACTCTGTAGCCCACCAGCCACCTCTGTCCAGTATTCTCCAGGGAAGAATACTGGACTGGGTTGCTGTGCCCTCCTCCAGGGGATCTTCCCATCGAACCCACATCTTCTGTCTAACCTGCATTGGCAGATGGGTTAGTTACCTCTAGCACCACCTGAGACGCCCTAAAGTTGAGCACCCAAGAATTGATGTTCTTGAGCTGTGATGATAAAGAAGACTTTCAAGAGTCCCTTGGACAGCAAGGAGATCAAACCAGTCAATCCTAAAGGAAATCAACCCTGAATATTCCCTGGAAGGACTGATGCTGAAGCTCCAATACTTGGGCCACCTGACATGAAGAGACATTCATTGGAAAAGACCTTTATGCTGGAAAAAATTGAAAGCAGAAGAAGAGGGTCACAGAGAATGAGATGGTTGGATGGCATCACAGACTCAATGGACATGAGTGTGAGCAAACTCTGGGAAAGGGAAGGCTGGCGTGTTGCAGTCAATGGAGTCACAAAGAATCAGACATGACTGAGCCACTGAAAAACAATTGCTTTCAAGAAAACCGGCATGCAATGATAGACACGGCCAGGAGGTGGCGACTCATCTTGCTCTCCAGGAGGTCTCCGCTATAGACAGCTGCTGAAGGGCAGAGAGCTACTGGGACCTGGCCAGGTCAGCGGCTTGGGTCAGCCACGCAGGGCCTCTAGAGAAGAGAGCCGCCAAACAGGGCTCTGCCTCAGAATGCCTCATTCTTGTTGGCTAGACCCCCATAAGTAAAATAATTGCTACTGAAAAAGATACAGTTTTAAAGCTTCAGATGCAAAAGTAACTACAGATCCAGGACGGTTGGCAGGTCCACAGTCAGGATATTTATCTCAGACTCAGGGAGTCTGAAAATCTAGGACAGCTCCTTGGCAACCCAGTACTGACGGTCCTTTTGTTAGACTTTTCTTAGGCAACAGCCTCTGAGAGCCAACCGGATTTTCTCCAAGAGCGAGTCTCAACCTGGCCAGCATTCTACCGCAGGAATTAGGAACCTGAGATTTGGAGTCCACATGGGGTCACAAACAGAGTCGGACATGACTGAGTGACTAACACACAACCCCTATCAGGTGGCGCTAGCAGGAAAGAACCCGCCTACCAATGCCGGAAACCATGGATTGAGAAGATCCCCTGGAGGAGGGCACGGCAACCCACTCCAGTATTCTTGCCTAGAGAATTTCATGGACAGAGGAGCCTGGTGGGTCCTAGTTCATGGGAATGGAAAAGTTGCACACGAGTGATGCGACTTAACACGTACACACGCAGGCACACCCAAACCCTACAACTGAGTGTAGGATTGTGTGTGAGGGCCGGAGATGGGGAATGTGCTGACACACAGTTTCTATAGAGGAAAGTCCATTGTTCTCATCAGTCTTTCATAGGACTCCATGATCCAAAGAAACTACTCAAAAGTTTCCAGTCTTTCTCCCTAGAGGCCTCACAGATTCTTTACCCCAACCTTTGAGATACTCTAGTTTTCCAGTTTTCATTAAGAGGAGTATCAGTCAGGGATTGGCCAAGAGACAGAAACATGAGCTGTTTGAATAGAGAAGGTCATGTAATGATGTGAACTAAGTGTAAAGTTGTTAACTAGGTAACGGAAAAGGCAAAAGGGTGCAGTAAAGTATCATTGACACAGCAACTGAGGCAGCAGCCCCCACCTCTAGCACCAGGTGGGGGAAGAGGTGGGAAGGGTTAAGACTTAGAAACCTGAAAGTCAGACTTGGAGGAGGCTCTGCTCAGCAGAGCTGGCATCTCGGAACTGAGAAGGGCCAGCTGGTGGTAGTGGTGGTGGGGTGGGAGCCTGGTGTCCTCGGGGAGGGGCGAGTGGGACGAGGCTGGTGCTGTAAGTGCTGAGGAAGTGGTAAACTGCAAACAAATTCTGCTACAGGAGGGAGCGTCCACTGCCAGGGTGAAGAGGGGAGACCATGCTGACGCGGACAGGAACAGGAAAGCCAGGCAACAAGGAGCAAGCTCCTTCTTTCTCCTCCAGCTGTGCCGTCTCCCTTTAGTGCTTCCCGTTGGAAGAGCTGAGCTGGAGCCAGCTGCAAAGCTGGAGTCTGATGTGCTGAATCCCAGCTCCAGATCACAAGGCTGAGTACAGAAGGCTGGCTTTGAAGCCCAAGCTGTCATAACGTCATCTCCTTGACTACTCCACAGTCAAAGCCCTAGCCAGCCCATCACTGGTCCTTTAGATTTTCTGTACCTGTGCACAGGGTCCCCCAGGTATGAGGGACACATGCCAAGCCCTCTTGGTAGACAGGTCCATTCCCAGGGATGGGAATGGACTCACAACACAGCAAAAACTTTGTCCAAAAATATTCCTTTCTCATCTCCAAGTTCCCGGCTGTTTTGTCACAATGAATGAGGCATACAGCAGTCAGCTTGTTTTCTCTGGCTTCCTTTCTTCCAAAACCTGAACCATGGTCTGTTACCTCTTCTTGGAATGTGAGCTCTATTGCCTTCAAAATTTCTGACATCTTGTGTTATGTGTACTCAGAAAAATGAATAAAGTAACTGGCTTGCCTTATTATTTCCAAAGCATCAATTATCTTAAAGCTTTCAAACCTGAGGAGAGTGGCCAGAATGATTCCTTTCAGGTTCATTGGGGACTGTTCAGATGGAGAAGGGACGCTGTGAGACTTCCTGCAGGGCCTTGGAGTCATGTGTCAGCTAAAATCAGTAACCTGTTTCTAATCCCTGGTAGGAGGATTGACAACTCCAGGATTGCTTCCGAGGACTATCATCCACCTCACTGGTTTACCATGAGGATTAAATCAGATCATATATGCAAAAGTATTTTGTAAATGAGGAGGCACAGTGCACAGATGTGAGCTGGATTCTCATGTTGATGGATATTTGAAGAGGGCCTTGATTATCTAGAATTTCTAAAGACATTTTAAAGCAGGCACTTGTAGTTCAAAGGGAGATTTTTACTTTTCAAAACTAGATCCAGAGCAAACAATGGGACTGTTTGCAAGTTCATCTGAGAAAAAAACACCCCTAGAGTATTAGCCGCACCGAGTGATTACTGTGTGGCAAGCAGGGCCCCACCCATATGTTCCTGACCTGCCCCAGAGTCACCTACAGTATGTTCCTTCTGTACTAACAGCTTCCTGCTTCTTGTTGCCTGCAGCTGTGCCCTGGCCCCTGAGCGCGCTTACCTTTGAGGTTGACAGGGACAGAATGCCCCAGGAGCAAGTCTTACCCTGGGGCCTGTGTGCCAGGGTACTCAGGGGAGCCCAGTAGGATAGAGGCCCCCTCCATTCAGTGGTGAGCAGCTCACTGACTCCCTTAATTGACTCATTTCCTTTCTTTGTCTCACTTTCCTTACTCTCTCAAAGAGCTTTCTGGAATCACCACCCCCATCAACTTCTTGCAACTTGATTCTTTGCCCCAGAGTCTGCTTTTAGGAAGGACTGAAGCCAAGGCAGAGAAGTCTGGAGGGCTTGTCTTTGGCAGGCAGATTAACTTATATTAACTGAAATGAAATGTTTCTGTAAATCCAGACATTGGTGCTAAGCGAAATGGCAAAATAGCAGTAATAACTTCCATTTATTGACAGCTTCCTTCATGCCAGGCAAGATCCTAAGCACTTTTCACATACCTCATTCATAGTGATCTTCAAAGTGGGTGCTCTTTTTATTTCCTGTGTTATACATGAAGAAACTGAGGCACAATAACTTGCCAAAGTCATAGAACTTGTAAGTGAGAGAGCTGGGATTCTAACTCTGGAAATTTGATTCTAGAGCCCATACTTTCATCTGCTGACCGTACTTTTCAAACTGTTGACTACTGAATAAGCAAAGAGCTGAAGAACCCGGCTCCATTCCTTACATTGTTATAAGAGGCCTAACTCAAGGGTTGCTGAAAGACAGAGAATATAGTAAGTATAGGTTTGAGAATTCAAAACCAGATTCCACCTCCACGTACCAGCTTTGTGACCTGGAACAAATCACTTCTCCTCTGACCCTCACTTTATTTATTTATTTTTTGGGGGAGGGCAAGAGCAGAAATATATTTAAGACAAGAGCAGAAATATACCGCCAGAGAGAAGGGGTATGGGCCATCCTCTCTAATGCAGAGGTGCGAAGGAAGAAGCAAGGCAGAAATACACACCCAGAGAAGAGTGAATGAGGAGCATACATTAAATCACCTTAAAAAGGTGATTTAATCACTTAATTGAACAGCCCTTGCTGGTCTTTGTTTATATTTGGCCATTTTCTTTTTCACATCTGAGTGGTCCTCAGTCCCTCCCCAAGATGCTTTTTGCTGAGATGGATCCCACCGTGGGATGTCCATGCTTATTATACGGTGGGGCTCTGTCCCTTTTTGACCCCCAAGAAGTCTTCCAATGTTGACAGGGAAGTTGCGTATTTCTTTGGCCTCAAGAGTGGACACATTGTCACTTTCCTTCAGCTGAGCTCATTGCCTCTAGCTTTGTCCCTGGAGTGTTTTTTGGCTCTTCTGGGTTTTCACTGCTGCCACAGGTTCTTCTCTAGTTGCAGGGAGTGGGGGCTAATCTCTTGTTGAGGTGAGCAGGCTTCTTGTTGCAGTGACTTCTCCTGTTGTGGAACAAGGACTCTAGGGCCCACGGCTTCAGTAATTGTGGCACAGGCTCAATAGTTGTGGCTCATGGGTCTAGTTGCTCCACATCATGTGGGATCCTCCCAGATCAGGGATTGAACCTGCATTTCCTGTATTAGCAAGTGAACTCTCCACCATCGAGCCACCAGGGAAACCCCAGTTTCTCCTTCTTAAGAGTACATGAAAAAACAGAGGCACAATAACTTGCCAAAGTCATAGAACTTGTAAGTGAGAGAGCTGGGATTCTAACTCTGGAAATTTGATTCTAGAGCCCATACTTTCATCTGCTGACCGTACTTTTCAAACTGTTGACTACTGAATAAGCAAAGAGCTGAAGAACCCGGCTCCATTCCTTACATTGTTATAAGAGGCCTAACTCAAGGGTTGCTGAAAGACAGAGAATATAGTAAGTATAGGTTTGAGAATTCAAAACCAGATTCCACCTCCACGTACCAGCTTTGTGACCTGGAACAAATCACTTCTCCTCTGACCCTCACTTTATTTATTTATTTTTTGGGGGAGGGCAAGAGCAGAAATATATTTAAGACAAGAGCAGAAATATACCGCCAGAGAGAAGGGGTATGGGCCATCCTCTCTAATGCAGAGGTGCGAAGGAAGAAGCAAGGCAGAAATACACACCCAGAGAAGAGTGAATGAGGAGCATACATTAAATCACCTTAAAAAGGTGATTTAATCACTTAATTGAACAGCCCTTGCTGGTCTTTGTTTATATTTGGCCATTTTCTTTTTCACATCTGAGTGGTCCTCAGTCCCTCCCCAAGATGCTTTTTGCTGAGATGGATCCCACCGTGGGATGTCCATGCTTATTATACGGTGGGGCTCTGTCCCTTTTTGACCCCCAAGAAGTCTTCCAATGTTGACAGGGAAGTTGCGTATTTCTTTGGCCTCAAGAGTGGACACATTGTCACTTTCCTTCAGCTGAGCTCATTGCCTCTAGCTTTGTCCCTGGAGTGTTTTTTGGCTCTTCTGGGTTTTCACTGCTGCCACAGGTTCTTCTCTAGTTGCAGGGAGTGGGGGCTAATCTCTTGTTGAGGTGAGCAGGCTTCTTGTTGCAGTGACTTCTCCTGTTGTGGAACAAGGACTCTAGGGCCCACGGCTTCAGTAATTGTGGCACAGGCTCAATAGTTGTGGCTCATGGGTCTAGTTGCTCCACATCATGTGGGATCCTCCCAGATCAGGGATTGAACCTGCATTTCCTGTATTAGCAAGTGAACTCTCCACCATCGAGCCACCAGGGAAACCCCAGTTTCTCCTTCTTAAGAGTACTGTTGTTAAGAAAATATCTCTCTACATATAACTTTGTTCTTCTTTTGAATTATTTCCTTATAATAAATTCCGAGGAGAGGGTGTCTGATAAGTGAGTAGTTCCTGTTGTGTATTGATGTATGGCCAGACTTTACTGTTGCTGAAGAAACTCAAGATTCCAGGGCAATTCATTAGGTTGTTTGCAACTGCACCGGCAAGTACAAACGTGAAGACAGGGCCCTGTGCTAGGCAATGAGGAGGGCTCCAGCCATCCATGCATGCTTCCATCCATCCATCACCTGTTGTTCTCAAGAAGTCAGCCCTGTGTCGGGAGGTCCAGCACTCGCGCGAAGGCTGCTGTTGCCGACTCGGCCCCACGTTACCCATCCAGGTGCCTCTTGGAAAGATAGGGGCCGGAGTGCGTGGAGGAGGCGCGCCATGACGCTGCGCGCGGCCAGGAGGAGTGACCCTCACTTTAAATCTTATTTATAACAGGGGCTGGTGGAGGTTGGTGAAAAATAATGCCTGACTCATGGGCCAGGGTGAGCTTCACATGAGATGAGGCTTGTGGAGCACTGGGCAAACTGCAAGTGTGTTGGCCAACTCCGGATGCTATGGCATCAGCCACAGGCTCCCAGCTCCCTCCTCTGCTGATGACCATCCCTTTTAGCCCACCTGCCAGGACCCAGAACTCTCACCTGCTTCCTTAAGGGAGTTACGATGTAGGCAATAGAGGATGGAACTTTGGGATCTGATAGGCATGGATTTGAATGTCAGAGTCTTTGCTGTTTCTACATTAAAAAAAACAAACACCAAAAGACAAACCTTCAGGCAGTTATTGAATGTCTCCAGGCAGGTCTCTGTTTTCTCACCTATAAAATGGGGATAATAAAACAGGACAGTGGAAAGCGTTAAATAAGGTAATGTGCACAAAGTGCTTAGCACAGTCCAGCCCATCTTAGTACTCAAAACATGGTAGCTACCGTTATTACTATTCCTGTTGTGCTTATTGATTTATGATAGAAAAATACGAGCCCCGTGGAGAGACAGGAAAAATCTGACTGGTTTTACATAATATAGAAGAAGAGAACCATTAGTGGTTTCAGTCTACTTAAAAGAAAGTGAGAAACGCCCCAATCTGTCTTTGCATTCCTGTTTACATTCGAATTCTGTACATCTTGCTGGAGAAAAGGATAAAGAAGTATTGAAGAGAAAGTAGCTTTGAAAGCAACAATGATGTAACACAAAAGATAAAATCTATGACAGTGAATGCACATGTTAAAAGTAAACAAAAGCTTTTCTTTCTAAATCTAGCTCCCTCTCCTGGCTCCCCACATCAAACAAAGTGTGTCTGTGTGTGTAGGGGGAGGGGGCAAGCAGGGGGACTGCAGCGTACTGACTTGGGAAGGAGAAAGCAGAGCTAGAAAGATTTCCTTTTGAAGCCAGGCATGGACTTGGAAAGGGCAGGGCAGGGCAGAGGTGTGGACAAGGAGGGTGAGAAGACAGGAGACGGAGACAGCAAATGGTGGAAAAGAAAGCTGGTGTGGGCCTTCTACCTTGCAACTGGAGCCCAGGGGTTGCTTCCCTCCCGTCGGGCCCCAGAGGCCTCATGGGAGTGGGCCTTCTGAGTCTCTCCACGCTGTGCTTAGAGGGGCATAAGTGTCTGTTAGAGACTCAGCACTTGTTAGCTTGTCACCGGCATAAAAGAATTGAGAGAGATCTGACCTTTCCTCAGCCCTACACTGTGAAAGAAGAAAGGATTCTTTACTTTCAGGGCTGTATCCTGCATGACAGAGGTCAGTGTTTGCAACTGATCTGTGTGGGCGCAGGCTTCTAATTATTTCCTGGATAACCTGTTATCTGTTAGCCATCAGCCCGCTTGCCAGAATATGCTAATGTCTCCAGTGTTCCCGGTCTGGATTTTGAGGAGTGGATTTTATGTTTTGTTTTTAAGGATACTTATTTAAGAGTTGGGATAGGGCCTCGCAGGTGACTCAGCAGTAAAAAATCTACCTGCAGTGCAGGAGTCGCAGGAGACTCAGGTTTGAAAAATCCCCTGGAGTAGGGCATGACAGCCCACTCCCCGTATTCTTGCCTGGAGAATCCCCTGGACAGAGGAGCACGGCAGGTTACAGTCCATAGGGTCACAAAGAGCTGGACGTGGCTGAAGTGACTTGGCACGCAAGAGTTGGGGTGCAGAGAACCAAGAAGAAGAGAGCTATACAGAGGAAGAACTGTAGATTTACAGGAGTTCTTATAAAGATTTGGCCGAATACGAGGACACATGCATAGGCTCCAGGGGTCTGGGCAAAGAGCAACAATGGGGGAAAGAACAAGGACTGGGGAGCTGCAGACCGAACACCCCCAGAAGCTTGTATGTCATTGGAGTTATTGAGCTGTAATCAGCTAGAATAAAGAGACTACACTGAACATCTGGAATCGTCAGTGAAAACCTCAGAAAAGCAAGACCTTGGAAATAAGACCAAAATAGTTCTGGAGTAAAGGGCACTCTAGATCACCCCCAACAAAACTTGCAAACTCATAATGATCCATAAAAGAATTTAACCACCAGAAAAAAGTTTCAAAACTCTTTGAAGCGAGGGAAAAAAAAGCCCCTCAACAGTATAGCATTTATAATGTTATACTGTTAAAAAAGCATCTGTTAAAAAAGTTACTTGACATACAAAATAAGAGAAACCGATAAGTCAAAAAATGAAAGATATGATGCAGTTAGCAGGTAAGTCTCTTTTAAAGCATTATCAGTTTGCTGAAGGAATTAAAGGAACACATAAACATAATGATGACAGAAATAGAAGCTATAGAAAGGAAGCAAATAAAACTTTTAGAAGTAGAAAATGCAGCATCTGAAATGAAAAATTAGACACTGCAAAGGAGATATCAGTGAAATTTAAAACACAGCAATAGAAACCGTTCAAACGGAAGCACAAAGAGAAACGAATGTTTCCTGGATAACCTGTTATCTGTTAGCCATCAGCCCGCTTGCCAGAATATGCTAATGTCTCCAGTGTTCCCGGTCTGGATTTTGAGGAGTGGATTTTATGTTTTGTTTTTAAGGATACTTATTTAAGAGTTGGGATAGGGCCTCGCAGGTGACTCAGCAGTAAAAAATCTACCTGCAGTGCAGGAGTCGCAGGAGACTCAGGTTTGAAAAATCCCCTGGAGTAGGGCATGACAGCCCACTCCCCGTATTCTTGCCTGGAGAATCCCCTGGACAGAGGAGCACGGCAGGTTACAGTCCATAGGGTCACAAAGAGCTGGACGTGGCTGAAGTGACTTGGCACGCAAGAGTTGGGGTGCAGAGAACCAAGAAGAAGAGAGCTATACAGAGGAAGAACTGTAGATTTACAGGAGTTCTTATAAAGATTTGGCCGAATACGAGGACACATGCATAGGCTCCAGGGGTCTGGGCAAAGAGCAACAATGGGGGAAAGAACAAGGACTGGGGAGCTGCAGACCGAACACCCCCAGAAGCTTGTATGTCATTGGAGTTATTGAGCTGTAATCAGCTAGAATAAAGAGACTACACTGAACATCTGGAATCGTCAGTGAAAACCTCAGAAAAGCAAGACCTTGGAAATAAGACCAAAATAGTTCTGGAGTAAAGGGCACTCTAGATCACCCCCAACAAAACTTGCAAACTCATAATGATCCATAAAAGAATTTAACCACCAGAAAAAAGTTTCAAAACTCTTTGAAGCGAGGGAAAAAAAAGCCCCTCAACAGTATAGCATTTATAATGTTATACTGTTAAAAAAGCATCTGTTAAAAAAGTTACTTGACATACAAAATAAGAGAAACCGATAAGTCAAAAAATGAAAGATATGATGCAGTTAGCAGGTAAGTCTCTTTTAAAGCATTATCAGTTTGCTGAAGGAATTAAAGGAACACATAAACATAATGATGACAGAAATAGAAGCTATAGAAAGGAAGCAAATAAAACTTTTAGAAGTAGAAAATGCAGCATCTGAAATGAAAAATTAGACACTGCAAAGGAGATATCAGTGAAATTTAAAACACAGCAATAGAAACCGTTCAAACGGAAGCACACAAAGAGAAACGAATGAACAAAAGTAAACAAAGTTTCAATGATCTATAGAAAAATATCACAAGGTCTGACTTGCATATGACAGTTGCAATTAAAACAAGGGGAAGGACTTCTCTGACAGTCCAGGGGTTAATAATTCACCTGCCAATGCAGGGGACAGGAGTTTGATTCCTCTTTCGGGGAAGATGTCACGTGTCTTGGGGCAGCTAAACCTGTGCACCGCAACTACTGAGTCTACGCTCTAGAGCCCGTGTGCCGCAATTGCTGAAGCCCGAACACCATAAAGCTTGCGCTCCACACGGAAAGAAGCCCAAACATTGCAACTAGGAAAGCTTTCAAGCAGCAACAAAGACCCCGTGCAGCCAAAAATAAAGTAAAATAACTAATCAATAAATTAAAAAATAATAAAGCAAGGGGAGAAATGGGAAATGTTTGGCTGAAAAAATTTTCAATTTTGACTCACAGTCAAGAAATTTGGGCAGGATACACATAATTGCAAAGGGACACAAGAAGGACTTTTTGGGGTGATAAAATGTTTTGTACCTAGACAGCAATGGTGAGAGTGGCAGTTGTTGAAGTGTGTGTGTTTGGATTTTAGAAGTCGTGAATTGATGCAACACATTCAGGTCCAATTCAATCCACTGTGTAAATGTATCTCATGGTAAGGACGCTTCTCCACAAGAACAACCCTGGCTCCCAATAGCATAGACTTACATGTCCATTTGCCCATAGTTTCAGAATTGCTGTTAAACTACTAGAGCATATAATACTATAAAAAGTTAACTAAGAAAATGTTCAAGATTTTGTTTTCACTAGATTGACTGTACATACAAAATAAGAGAAACCGATAAGTCAAAAAATGAAAGATATGATGCAGTTAGCAGGTAAGTCTCTTTTAAAGCATTATCAGTTTGCTGAAGGAATTAAAGGAACACATAAACATAATGATGACAGAAATAGAAGCTATAGAAAGGAAGCAAATAAAACTTTTAGAAGTAGAAAATGCAGCATCTGAAATGAAAAATTAGACACTGCAAAGGAGATATCAGTGAAATTTAAAACACAGCAATAGAAACCGTTCAAACGGAAGCACACAAAGAGAAACGAATGAACAAAAGTAAACAAAGTTTCAATGATCTATAGAAAAATATCACAAGGTCTGACTTGCATATGACAGTTGCAATTAAAACAAGGGGAAGGACTTCTCTGACAGTCCAGGGGTTAATAATTCACCTGCCAATGCAGGGGACAGGAGTTTGATTCCTCTTTCGGGGAAGATGTCACGTGTCTTGGGGCAGCTAAACCTGTGCACCGCAACTACTGAGTCTACGCTCTAGAGCCCGTGTGCCGCAATTGCTGAAGCCCGAACACCATAAAGCTTGCGCTCCACACGGAAAGAAGCCCAAACATTGCAACTAGGAAAGCTTTCAAGCAGCAACAAAGACCCCGTGCAGCCAAAAATAAAGTAAAATAACTAATCAATAAATTAAAAAATAATAAAGCAAGGGGAGAAATGGGAAATGTTTGGCTGAAAAAATTTTCAATTTTGACTCACAGTCAAGAAATTTGGGCAGGATACACATAATTGCAAAGGGACACAAGAAGGACTTTTTGGGGTGATAAAATGTTTTGTACCTAGACAGCAATGGTGAGAGTGGCAGTTGTTGAAGTGTGTGTGTTTGGATTTTAGAAGTCGTGAATTGATGCAACACATTCAGGTCCAATTCAATCCACTGTGTAAATGTATCTCATGGTAAGGACGCTTCTCCACAAGAACAACCCTGGCTCCCAATAGCATAGACTTACATGTCCATTTGCCCATAGTTTCAGAATTGCTGTTAAACTACTAGAGCATATAATACTATAAAAAGTTAACTAAGAAAATGTTCAAGATTTTGTTTTCACTAGATTGACTGTATATAATCAAGATGTGTTCAGAAATTATTTGGATTAGTTCTTTTCCCCCTCACTTCTGTAAAATTCCATTATACATTTAACATATATTTGTATGTCTGTCAGGGTCCAGTCAAGAGGCAGAAGTCACAAAAGTTATTTTAATAGAGAGAATTTAATATAAATATTTGTTTATTAGGTTGCTAAGTAGATACCTAAACAGATGAAAACAGAACTTTAAGGCAACATTTCCCAACCTTTTCATTTTCAGGAGATTTTTTTCTTAATTGAAGGATAGTGGCTTTACAGAGTTTTGTTGTTTACTGTCAAACATCAATATGAATCAGCCATAGTTATACATATGTTCCCTCCCTCTTGAACTTCCCTCCTATCTCCCTCCCCATCCCACCCCTCTAGGTTGTTACAGAGCCTTAGTCATACAGCAAATTCCCATTGGCTTTCTATTTTGCATATGGTAATGTAAGTTTCCATGCTATTCCTTCCATATATCTCACCCACTTCTCCCTCCCCACAATGTCCATAAGTCTGTTTGCTACGTCTCTTTCTTCATTGTTGCCCTGCATATGCATTCATCAGTACCATCTTTCTAGATTCCATATACATGTGTTAGTATACTATGTTTATCTTTCTCTTTCTGACATATTTCACTCTGTATAATAGGCTCTAGGTTCATCTATCTCATTAGGACTGACTCAAATGCATTTCTTTTTATGGCTGAGTAATATTCCATTGTATATATGTACCACTGCTTCTTTATCCATTCATCTGCTGATGGACATCTATGTTGCTTCCATGTTCTAGCTATGCTTCAGGAGTTTTCAAAATACTTCTACAAACTCACTGAAAACCACAAGAAGCTCATGTTGGTTGGCTAAAGCTAGTGCTATTTATCACCAGTGTTAGAAATTAAAACTGAGGACACTTTTGCAATATTTATTTTTTAAATAATTAAAAAATAACAGAAAAGGTAGGTGGGGTAAATGGATAGCGGAAAAGATGGATGTAGGGTATAAACTTCCAGTTATAAGATGAATATATTCTAGAGATCTAATGTATAGCATAGTGACTTCAGTTAACAATGCAGTCTTTTTTTTTTTTTTTAAAGATTTATTTATTTATTTATTTTGGGCAGGGGTCGGGTTGGGGAGGGAGGGGAGTGGGCGGGCCACTTCTATTGGTCTTTCATTTGTCTATTTTCATCCGTCTTTGTTCCTTGGCTCCTGTGGGCGTCCCA
Source organism: Tragulus kanchil (assembly GCA_022376925.1). Lineage (NCBI taxonomy): Eukaryota > Metazoa > Chordata > Mammalia > Artiodactyla > Tragulidae > Tragulus > Tragulus kanchil. Next base: position 216,774,234 of record JAIOJX010000032.1, on the reverse strand, counting down.
TCGCGGTGGCGTCTGTCGCCGCAGAGCACCGGCTCTAGGCGCATGCGCTCCAGAGCTCCGACTCGGTAATTGGACACATCAGTCCAGCCGCTCCGCGGCACGTGGGATCTTCCCAGGCCAGGGATCGAACCGGCGCCCCTTGCACTGCAAGGCGGTGTCCTTATCCACTGGACCACCAGGGGAAGCCCAACAATGCAGTCTTGTGTGCTTGAAAATTGCTAAGAGAGTAGATCTTAAAAGTTTTCACCACACATACACACATTGGTGGGTGTATAAAGTGAGGATGTGTTAATCTTATTGTGGTAATCATTTTTCAATATATATGTATACCAAATCATCTCATTATACCCCTTCAGCTTGCATTATATGTCAATTATATCTCAATAAAGCTGAAAATAAAAACATCTAACTCATTGCCTGTTAACATAAGTAATATTTCTATAGAAGTGAAAGTATTAGTTGCTCAGTCGTGTCTGACTCTTTGTGACACCATGGAATGTAGTCCGCCAGGCTCCTCTGTTCTTGGGATTCTCTAGGCAAGGATCCTAGAATGGGTTTCCATTTCCTTTTCCAGAGGGGGTCCTCCTGACCCAGGAATTGAACCTGGGTCTCCTCCATTGCAGGCAGATTTTTTACCACCTGAGCCACCAGAGAATGGGAAGAGTGGCATTATTTTAACATTTTTGTTAATCCTTCTCATATCCAGCTTACTAGACGTCAACTGGATACTTATATCTGTTTCTGCATTCAATCTTTTGTATGTCATTTTGGTCAAATATGTAAAGAAAATCCATATCTAGCTACACAGATATATACTTAGAAGAGGGAGGATATTTTAATAGACTTTTCAGATAATTATGATTCTATTTTTTGATATGACAGCAAACCAAACACATAGTAGTCTTTTAAAGATGGATTGCAATGTAGAATCTAAACTATACCTTTGACTGTAATCTCTCACACTGGTCATTGGAAAATATCAGTTGACTGAATGATGCAGATATTTCAAATGTTAACATATTTCATCCAAAAAGATTCCCATTTGTTAATAGCATCACCAATCTCATCAGAAAAGTTTAAAATATTGAAAACCGTCAAGCTCACAATGGCAAATGCATACATTCCAAATTTTTAAGTTTAGCTTGGAAGCTCAAATTTTATCATTGACAACAAACACTACCAGTTGTTTTCCTTAAAGTGACAGGCTTACTTTGTTCATTTTCAAGAAAATGTCTGCTAAAATGTCCAAGTCTGAATAACCATAGTTTGCCTGTTCGTTGTTCCTGCAAGTGAAAATGCTGTTCAATGGAAAAACATGGCTAGTTCAGCTAACAACTCAAACCATTGCACAAGTGCTATTCCTTGAAACAACCATCACATTTTGCCCTATAGCACAAATGTTTAAGTTATCATAAGAATAGTGAAGTTGTTGACTAAAATGATGCGCAGTGTGAGAGTTGTGAGTTCAGTTTTATTTGGGGAAAAATGAGGACTGCAGCCTTGAAGACAACACTTCACCTAGGAGACTGCTCCAAAGAGGCCGTAGGGGAAGGTCAATATATAAGATTTTGGTGAAGGGGGATTTCAGTGCGATCAAGCACTTACTTTACAAAGGGTTTTCCGCTAGGCACGAGGAGCTGATGTCAACATGAAGGAATTTAGTGATTTTCTAGAAATGAAGAGATGCAAGGACTGTGATCACGAAATGCTCTCCAGTGACTCAGACAGTAAAGAATCTGCCTGCAATGCAGGAGACCCAGATTTGTTCCCTGGCTCATGGAAGATCCCCTAGAGAAGGAAATGGCAACCCACTCCAGTATTCTAGTCTAGAGAATCTCATGGACAGAGGAGCCTGGGGGGCTACAGTTCACAGGGTGGCAAAGAGTCAGACACGACTGAGCGACTAACACACACACACGCACACACACACGCACACACACACACACACACACCTAAAAACCTGTTCCACCAGTTTCCCTGGAGCACAGAGTGCCACACTCTGCACCCTGCATTCCCTTCAGGGAGTGTCGAAGGTCAGCAGATGCAGCAGCCAGCCAGATGGCAAGTGCTCTTTATTGTTGTTGCTCAGTTGCTGGCAAATGCTCTTGGCAAGTGCCAATCCATAACTGACAGGCAAGTGCCGGTGTAGCTGACAAAATGATCTGAACATAAGGATCATGATTTAATATAGTTACTAAGTTTACTGCTTTGTCAGTGGGAATTCTTAAGGAGAACTGGATTTTTCCCCTGAAAATGCACAGTGGTAAACATACAATGACTCCTGGTGTGGCACTGTCTTTATTCAAGCGAAAGGGTCAACAGTCTTATTCACTATGCCTTTTGCAACATCAGTGCAAATGTCAACACAGGAAAAGGAAAAGAATGTCTTATTATTATTCTGAAAATATTTTTGACCTCACGGATCCCCTGAAAGTCCTCCAGGAACCTCCACAGGATCCACAAAGCGGGTTCTGAGAACGCTGCTCTAAGTTCTTGTAGTAGCAACAATAGGAAGCAGTTACCACCCTGAGTGTTGGGAGACTAAATGAAGGAAGTTGGTTTTCTTTTATTGGGTTCACAAAGTTGTGCTAGTTTCTGCTGTACAGTAAAGTGAGTCAGCGATGTGTATACATATCTCCCCGCCTTCTTGGACCTGCTCACTTCTCCCATCCCAGTCCACCCCTCTAGCCATCACAGAGCATCAAGCTGAGCTTCCTGTGCTTTATAGCAGATTCCTACTAGCTATCTGTTTGCACATGATAATGTATATATGTCAATCTTCTTAAAACTCAGAAACTCAGAAGGGCCTTGTGGAACTGAAACTCAGAGCTCCTCTGAGGGAAAGGGGACACTTGGCTGGGACTGGCTTCTGTGAATATATCGTAGGAATCCTTAGGGTTGGACACTTCGGTGACTGTTGGTTTGTGCTATAGTCACTGAAGTGGTGTAACCAGACTACTTTGGTAAGCGCTGGAAAAACTGTAAGCTGCATTTCGCTGTTGCTTTGAGAAGAAACTCTGCTGCCAGGGTGAAGACGTTGCTGCAGTGAGACTCACAGGAATTGCCACCAGAGAGGCAGGCAAGTCCTCTCCTGGCTCTGTTCTGCATAGTCAACTGAGAGGCAGCAGGTAAAATGGAAATGTGGTTTGCAGAGCCTTTGCTCCAACCTCACAAAGCAGAGTACAAAAGGATGGGCTTGGAACTGAGAGATACTAGCAGGCGTGTTTTAGTTTATTTCCTTTTGTTTGCATTAGAATTTAGATTTTCTCCCATATTTATTAAATTTTATTTTTGAATATATAGAACATTAATATGAGAAGGGAACGGCAACCCACTCCAGTATTCTTGCCTGGAGAACTCCATGAATGGAGAAGACTGGTGAGTTACAGTTCATGGGGTCTCAAATATAGATAGATAGATAAATAGATAGATAGATATAGATACACACAGACACACACACACAGCTTCCCTGGTGGCTCAGTGTTGAGGAATCTGCCTGCAATGCAGAAGAGCTGTATTCCATCCGTGGTTTTGGAAGATCCCCTGAAGGAGGGCATGTCAACCAACTCCAGTACTCTTGCCTGGAGAATTCCATGGACAGAGGAGCCTGATGGGCTGCAGTCCTTGGGGTCACACAGAGTCGGACACAACTGAAATGACTAAGCAGTGAGCAGCAGAACATTAATAAGCTTCAAGAGAATAAAAAATACACGTAAACATGTACCCAGAGAAGTGTCCTCACTTGCCTGTCCCTTCAGCCTGTACCCTGCTTCATTGTTTCCTGGCTTATTCTTCATGTGTGTGTGTTTTGAAATTAAGCAGATATACACACATTTTCTTATTCCTTTCTATCTTTTACACAAAAACATAATGTTTATAATTATTTACAATTTGCATTTTGCCTTTACTATATTCTGGAAATCAGTTGATGTAAAGTTTTCACCATGTTTATAATAGCTATTCAAATTCTTAAACAAAACTTTATCATTTATTTAACAGATCCTCTGCTTGGATATTTAAGATATTAATAATTTTTGAAATTACAAATAATGTTGCATGAACAACCTGGTGCACGAATATTGTTAAATTGTTGTAGGTGTATCTTGAAAATTCTTAGAAGTGGGTTATCTGCTGCAGGGAAGAGTTGCTGCAGTGAGACTCACAGGAATTGCCACCAGAGAGGCAGGCAAGTCTCCTGGCTCTGTTCTGCATAGTCAACTGAGAGGCAGCAGGTAAAATGGAAATGTGGTTTGCAGAGCCTTTGCTCCAACCTCACAAAGCAGAGTACAAAAGGATGGGCTTGGAACTGAGAGATACTAGCAGGCGTGTTTTAGTTTATTTCCTTTTGTTTGCATTAGAATTTAGATTTTCTCCCATATTTATTAAATTTTATTTTTGAATATATAGAACATTAATATGAGAAGGGAACGGCAACCCACTCCAGTATTCTTGCCTGGAGAACTCCATGAATGGAGAAGACTGGTGAGTTACAGTTCATGGGGTCTCAAATATAGATAGATAGATAAATAGATAGATAGATATAGATACACACAGACACACACACACAGCTTCCCTGGTGGCTCAGTGTTGAGGAATCTGCCTGCAATGCAGAAGAGCTGTATTCCATCCGTGGTTTTGGAAGATCCCCTGAAGGAGGGCATGTCAACCAACTCCAGTACTCTTGCCTGGAGAATTCCATGGACAGAGGAGCCTGATGGGCTGCAGTCCTTGGGGTCACACAGAGTCGGACACAACTGAAATGACTAAGCAGTGAGCAGCAGAACATTAATAAGCTTCAAGAGAATAAAAAATACACGTAAACATGTACCCAGAGAAGTGTCCTCACTTGCCTGTCCCTTCAGCCTGTACCCTGCTTCATTGTTTCCTGGCTTATTCTTCATGTGTGTGTGTTTTGAAATTAAGCAGATATACACACATTTTCTTATTCCTTTCTATCTTTTACACAAAAACATAATGTTTATAATTATTTACAATTTGCATTTTGCCTTTACTATATTCTGGAAATCAGTTGATGTAAAGTTTTCACCATGTTTATAATAGCTATTCAAATTCTTAAACAAAACTTTATCATTTATTTAACAGATCCTCTGCTTGGATATTTAAGATATTAATAATTTTTGAAATTACAAATAATGTTGCATGAACAACCTGGTGCACGAATATTGTTAAATTGTTGTAGGTGTATCTTGAAAATTCTTAGAAGTGGGTTAAACGATGAGCATAGCCAAAGTTTTCTTAGATGTCGCCAAATTCCTCTTCACTTTTCATCCCTATTGACAGTATGTAAGTGCCTATTTCTCTAGTTTCACTAGCGGAGTATATTGTCAAGATTTTGAATTTTTGTCAATCTGATGAATGAAAAATGCTACACCTGTATGGTTTTTTTTTTTTTTTTCCTTTTTTTGGCCACTTCTATTGATCTTTCATTTATTTATCTTCGTTTTTTGGCCTGTGTGGGCCTCCCATCGCAGCGGCCTCCCTCGTTGCAGAGCTCTGGCTCTGGGCGCACGCGCTTCAGATCTCCGGCTTGGTAGTTGGGCACATCTGTCCAGCCGCTCTGCGGCACATGGGATCTATCCAGGCCAGGGATCAAACTGGCGCCTCTTGCACAGCAAGGTGGTGTCCTTACCCACTGGACCACCAGGGAAGCCCCACCTATGTGGTTTTAATATGTACCGATTATAAGTGAGGTTCCTCCTTCATAATAGAGGTTCCTCTGTTCATATTTAAGGATCTTTTACATCTTATTTGTTGTTGATTTTCTATTCATGTTCTCTGTCCATTTTTATAAAGGACTTTTTTTCTTTTCCCTCAACTTTAAAGTTGTTTATACACTAGAAATTTTGGTTCTTTATCTGTGATATATATTGTAGATATTTTCTTTGAATTTCTTCTTTATTTACTTTTAAAAATTTTGTTTTTAAGTTTTTGCCCTGAAAAAGCTTAGTTTTTAAGAGCAATTAAATATATCAGTCTCCTATTGTATTTTGATTTTGAAACTTAGTGAGAAAGAATTTTCCCATATTCAGATCGTTGAGGGATTTATCCACATTTTCTTCCAACACTGGTACTGTTTTCAGGTTTTGCTTTTAGATCTTTGACTCATTTGGAATCTATGGTGTCTTTTCCCAAGTGGCTACTTTGTTTCTTTATTGCTATTTACCGAACTATTCCAAAGCTCAGTGAAAGGGCACCCATGTTTTTATGTTCCATGTTGTTATGTGACTGGGCTGTTAGCAGACTGTGCAGTCTGCTGCTGACCTTGCTTGGGTTTCCTGGGACCGTAGCAGTGTTTGCGGACTGAGGCTGGAGTTGTTGAAAGGCTTGATTTGGATGCTGGGACAGCAGAGCCTCTCCTTCCGTACGTAGTTTCAGGCCTCTTCTCTCCACATGGCCTCTCCATGTGGTCTTTCCAGGAGGGTAGCTGGACTGCTTTTCTTTTCTCCTTTCCTTTTTCACAGTTTTATTATGATAGATTTCACATACCATAAAATTCTCCTATTTAAAGTTTACAGTTCAGTGGTTTTTACTAGAATCTGAGTTGTACAACCATCACCAAAGTCTAATTTTAGAGTATTTTTAACACCGCCAGAAGAAAGTCTATACTCATTAGCAGTCATTCCCCATTCCTGCTGCAGCCCTCATCTCTGCACCAGCCTCAGACAACCGTGAATCCACTCTCTGTTTTTGTGAAGTTGCCTTTTCTGGATATTTCAGATAAATGGGGTCATACAATACATAGCCTTCTTTTGACTAGTTTCTTTCACCTTGCATAATATCTTCAAGGTTCATCCATGTTATAGCATAAATCAGAACTTCATGCCTTTGTATGAAGAAAATATTTTGTGGCTATCCAGTCAGTCACCAGTTTGTGGACATTTAGGTTGTGAAATGATAAAAGAATGATATAGCCATTGAGGAAATGACATAAACTGGTTAGAACCAACTAGCTCCAAGATGGCGGGTGATTGACTTCTACTAGAAGCCTCAGTGTATGCTCACTGTAATGTGTTAGCATGCTAAAATGACACACTGCCAGCACCATGACAGTTCCAAGGCCAACCATAAAAGGCTAAAAAGTGGGTGGTGGCCTGATTCCTGGAAATCCCTACTCCTTCTCCAAAATAGTTGTAATAATCCTCCCACTCATTAGCCTATGAAATTACTCATTCCTATAAAAACTTATAACCCTCATCTTGTGAGATTCCCACACTCTGTCTATGGGCTCTGTCTATGTGTGTATCTTTCTGAATGAACCTTCTTTCATTTTACTATGGCTTGCTCTTGAGTTCTTTCCTACTATAAGCCAAGAATCCACACTTGGTGACCCATCCCAGGGACTCAGATGTGCCCTGGGATATGGCCATACTCTCTGGATCCACATTCTTTTCTACAACAGTTGTTTCAACTTTTGGGCTTCTATGAATAATGTTTCTATGAATATCTTTGTACAAGTTTTTGTGTAGACATATGTTTTGATTTCTCTTGGATATATACTATTGAACCCAGGTTCATGTGTCAGACACACAGTGAGGCCAAATAAACTGAATTATCAGAGTTTATAGCAGAGAAAGTTTTGTTGCAAGATCCAAGCAAAGAGAATGGGCAGCTTTTGCTCAGAAGACCCCAAACTCCTCAAAAATTTTCAGGGAAGAGTTTTTAAACGCAGCATGGTTGAGGGCTGCAGGTGTGTGACTTTCTTCTGACTGGTTGGTGGTGAGGTAACAGGGAGGTGTTCCAGGAATCTCAGTCTGCAGCCTTCTGGTTCCAGCTCAGTCTCAGTCTGTAGTTACCATCCCCTACCTGAGTGTGGCCATATTTCCTACAGAACAACTCAAAGATAGGTATCAGATGGTTATGTACATTCCTGGAGGAGAAACTAAAACTCTGTTTTGGTGCTCCACTATTATTTCCTGACTCTTTCTTTTCCTTCTGCATTCTCTGACTTCCTTAATTAGTAACTGCTTGAATCTGCCCTTTGGAACTCAGGGATGCTCTGGGAGGCTTTTCATATAAATAAGAAATGGAGGATACAAAAGTATTTTTGTACTTAGGAGAGCTCCTCAGGGTCCAGCTCAGACAGTGAAGAATCTGCATGCAATCTAGGAGACTTGGGTTCAATTCCTGGGTCGGAAAGACCCGCTGGGGAAGGAAATGGCAATCCACTCCAGGATTCTTGCCTGGAGAATCCCATGGATAGAGAAGCCTGGCGGGCTATAGTTCATGGGGTCACAAAGAATTGAACACGGCTGAGTGACTAGCACTTTCACAGGATCCTGCTGTTTCATTTCTTAACATTAAGCAGTGCAGTATAATGAAGAAAGTATAGACTAGATGTTAATAAAAGCTCTGACTCTGTACACCAGGATCGTCCTATGGCTTGCTCTTGAGTTCTTTCCTACTTTTTTTTAAAGCCAAGAATCCACACTTGGTGACCCATCCCAGGGACTCAGATGTGCCCTGGGATATGGCCATACTCTCTGGATCCACATTCTTTTCTACAACAGTTGTTTCAACTTTTGGGCTTCTATGAATAATGTTTCTATGAATATCTTTGTACAAGTTTTTGTGTAGACATATGTTTTGATTTCTCTTGGATATATACTATTGAACCCAGGTTCATGTGTCAGACACACAGTGAGGCCAAATAAACTGAATTATCAGAGTTTATAGCAGAGAAAGTTTTGTTGCAAGATCCAAGCAAAGAGAATGGGCAGCTTTTGCTCAGAAGACCCCAAACTCCTCAAAAATTTTCAGGGAAGAGTTTTTAAACGCAGCATGGTTGAGGGCTGCAGGTGTGTGACTTTCTTCTGACTGGTTGGTGGTGAGGTAACAGGGAGGTGTTCCAGGAATCTCAGTCTGCAGCCTTCTGGTTCCAGCTCAGTCTCAGTCTGTAGTTACCATCCCCTACCTGAGTGTGGCCATATTTCCTACAGAACAACTCAAAGATAGGTATCAGATGGTTATGTACATTCCTGGAGGAGAAACTAAAACTCTGTTTTGGTGCTCCACTATTATTTCCTGACTCTTTCTTTTCCTTCTGCATTCTCTGACTTCCTTAATTAGTAACTGCTTGAATCTGCCCTTTGGAACTCAGGGATGCTCTGGGAGGCTTTTCATATAAATAAGAAATGGAGGATACAAAAGTATTTTTGTACTTAGGAGAGCTCCTCAGGGTCCAGCTCAGACAGTGAAGAATCTGCATGCAATCTAGGAGACTTGGGTTCAATTCCTGGGTCGGAAAGACCCGCTGGGGAAGGAAATGGCAATCCACTCCAGGATTCTTGCCTGGAGAATCCCATGGATAGAGAAGCCTGGCGGGCTATAGTTCATGGGGTCACAAAGAATTGAACACGGCTGAGTGACTAGCACTTTCACAGGATCCTGCTGTTTCATTTCTTAACATTAAGCAGTGCAGTATAATGAAGAAAGTATAGACTAGATGTTAATAAAAGCTCTGACTCTGTACACCAGGACTGAATCAGATTCCAGAGGCAGAATTTTGAGTGAAGTAGAAAAGGATAGCTTTATTGCTTTGCTAGGCAAAGGGAGACATACAGGGCTTCTGTCTTGAAAAACTGCCCTTTGGAACTCAGAGAAGGTCATGGAAGCTGGAGCCTTGTCTACAGGATATGGGGGACAGAAAGGCCTCTGTACCTGGGAACCCCACAGGATCCCATTCAATTTCACAAGGAGGCTTGGATTCTAGTTTTGATTTGCCTATAAATGACTGCTTGAGCTTGGATAAATTACTCTTGTCAACTACAAATTGGCACTCACCAAGAGCATTGCCAATGACTGAACAATAAGTGCTTTTGCCATCTGCCTTTGTTGAGATAGAACCCTGTGCTGCTGGACCTGTTGACATTTAACGCTCTCTGACAGAGCTCAGGGTAGAGAGTGAGGCACTCTGTGCTCTAGGGAATCTGGTGGGACAGGTCTTTAGATAGTCGGATATTTTCAGGAACAGGTTTTATGATCCCAATCCTTGCATTTCCTCATATATAGAAAAATGGGACAAAGACAGCCTCTTCAACAAATGGTGCTGGGAAAATTGGACAGCTACATGCAAAAAAATGAAGTTGGAACATTCCCTGACACCATGCACAAAGATCAACTCAAAATGGATTAAAGACCTAAATGTAAGACCAGAAACCATCAAACTCTTAGAGGAGAATATAGGCAAAACCCTCAAGGACATCAATCAAAGCAAGATCTTCTCTGACCCACCTACTAGAATAGTGGAACTGAAAAGAAGAGTGAACACGTGGGACCTCATGAAACTTAAAAGCTTTTGTACAGCAAAAGAAATCACAAAAAAGCTCAACAGACACCCCACAGAGTGGGAGAAAATCATAGCAAATGAAACAACAGACAAAGAATTCATCTCCAAAATCTACAAGCAACTCAGACAACTCAGCACAGGAAAAACGAACAACCCAATCAAAAAATGAGAAAAAGATCTAAAGAGACGCCTCTCCAAAGAGGACATACAGATGGCCCAAAAGCACATGAAATGATGCTCAACCTCACTTATCATTAGAGAAATGCAAATTAAAACCACAATGAGATACCACCTCACACCCGTCAGAATGGCCACCATCCACAAATCAACGGACAATAAATGCTGGAGAGGGTGCGGAGAAAAGGGAACCCTCTTGCATTGCTGGTGGGAATGCAAACTGATACAACCTCTATGGAAGACAATATGGAGATTCCTTAAAAAACTAAAAATAGAAGCACCCTATGACCAAGCAATCCCACTATTAGGCCTATATCCTGATGAAATCAATGCACCCCAATGTTCATTGTAGCTCTCTATACAATAGACAGAACATGGAGGCAACCTAGATGTCCATTGACGAATGGATACAGAAGCTCTGATACATATATACAATGGAATACTACTCAGCTGTTAAAAGAAATGCAGAAGACTCAGTCCTAATGAGGTGGCTAGCTCTAGAACCTATCATAAAAAGTGAAGTAAGTCAAAAAGAGAAAGACAAATACAGCATACTAACACACATATATGGAATCTAGTAGGACGGTCTTGATAACACACACAGTGAACTCATGGAAAAACAGACAGAGCATAGACATATGGACATTGTGGGGAAGAAATAGGGAGGGGGAGGCATGGAGACAGTAACGTGGAAACCTATACTGTCATGTGTGGAAAAGATAGCTATTGTCATTGTGCTAAGGGAATAGAAGTACCTACAATCACTTGGGGCGATGGTCTGGAGGGGTGGGAGGCAGGAAACGGGGTGGGGGAAGGGTCCATGGATGTGCATATGACTGATCTGGGAACATACATGTTGGTGAACAACAAAACTCTGTAAAATCTTTAAAATAAAGAATAAAAAAAAAAAAAGAAACTGCAGCAATTTAAAAAAAAAAAAAAAAAAAACACTAAATCCCTTCGTGATGACATCAAATCCTCATGACTAGCAAGATACCCTTTTGTAAAAATGAGTGCTTAATTATATTAACCTACCCATTCACCAAAATCTTATATATTGACTTTCCTCCACTGCTTCTTTGGAGCAATCTCAGCCTCCCAGGCTGCAGTCCTCATTTTGCCCCAAATAAATAAAACTTAACTGGAAACTCTCAAGTTGTGCACTTTTTTTTTTTTTTTTCCTGTCAGCACTCTAAACTAAACAAAGAGATAAAACCAGTCAGTGCTAAAGGAAGTCAACCCTGAATATCCCTTGGAAAGGCTGATGGTGAATCTGAAGTTCCAATACTCTGGCCACCTGATGTGAAGAGCTGATACAACCTCTATGGAAGACAATATGGAGATTCCTTAAAAAACTAAAAATAGAAGCACCCTATGACCAAGCAATCCCACTATTAGGCCTATATCCTGATGAAATCAATGCACCCCAATGTTCATTGTAGCTCTCTATACAATAGACAGAACATGGAGGCAACCTAGATGTCCATTGACGAATGGATACAGAAGCTCTGATACATATATACAATGGAATACTACTCAGCTGTTAAAAGAAATGCAGAAGACTCAGTCCTAATGAGGTGGCTAGCTCTAGAACCTATCATAAAAAGTGAAGTAAGTCAAAAAGAGAAAGACAAATACAGCATACTAACACACATATATGGAATCTAGTAGGACGGTCTTGATAACACACACAGTGAACTCATGGAAAAACAGACAGAGCATAGACATATGGACATTGTGGGGAAGAAATAGGGAGGGGGAGGCATGGAGACAGTAACGTGGAAACCTATACTGTCATGTGTGGAAAAGATAGCTATTGTCATTGTGCTAAGGGAATAGAAGTACCTACAATCACTTGGGGCGATGGTCTGGAGGGGTGGGAGGCAGGAAACGGGGTGGGGGAAGGGTCCATGGATGTGCATATGACTGATCTGGGAACATACATGTTGGTGAACAACAAAACTCTGTAAAATCTTTAAAATAAAGAATAAAAAAAAAAAAAGAAACTGCAGCAATTTAAAAAAAAAAAAAAGAAAAGCACTAAATCCCTTCGTGATGACATCAAATCCTCATGACTAGCAAGATACCCTTTTGTAAAAATGAGTGCTTAATTATATTAACCTACCCATTCACCAAAATCTTATATATTGACTTTCCTCCACTGCTTCTTTGGAGCAATCTCAGCCTCCCAGGCTGCAGTCCTCATTTTGCCCCAAATAAATAAAACTTAACTGGAAACTCTCAAGTTGTGCACTTTTTTTTTTTTTTTTCCTGTCAGCACTCTAAACTAAACAAAGAGATAAAACCAGTCAGTGCTAAAGGAAGTCAACCCTGAATATCCCTTGGAAAGGCTGATGGTGAATCTGAAGTTCCAATACTCTGGCCACCTGATGTGAAGAGCTGACTCAATGAAAAAGACCCTGATGCTGGGAAAGATTGCAGGCAGGAGGAGAAGGGGGCAGCAGAGGATGAGATGGTTAGATAGCATCACTGACTCTGTGGACATGAATCTGAACAAAGTTCAGGAGATAGTGAAAGGTAGGGAAGCCTGGAGTGCTGCAGTCCGTGGGGTAGTAAAGAGTCGGATACCACCTAGCAACTGAACAACAAATAACCAGATCAATGGCTTCCAATGTTTTAGCCACTTCTCAAAACAAAAATGCATTTTATACCATGGTCTAATAATTACATATCTTTATATATAACCAAAAAAGTTGCATAACATGGTACTTATGCTTACTATCCAACTATTGCATTGGTTTTCTATTGTTATGCAACAAATTACCACCAATGTAATGGTTTTAAAACTCAGTTTTCATAGGTCAGAGTTTAGGTATAGCTTTAGCAGGATGCTCTGCTCAGGGTCTCACAAGCCTGTAATCAAAGTGTTGACTGGTGCTGCTATCTTGCCTGCAGCTTGGGATAGTCTTCTGAGCTCAAAGGATTGTTGGCAGCTTGCCTTTTTTTTTTTTTTTCTTTCAGGGGCATCAGGAGAACCTCTCTTTTAAAGAAATTGCATAATTAAATCAGGCCCATCCAGAATAATCTCTCTTTGTTATCTCAAAGTCAACTAACTATTGTTGACTGAAAAATAATGTACAACCTAGAAGTTTTGAGTTATGTTTTATTTGGGGACCTTATTGAGGACTATAGTCTGAGAGCGTCTCTTAAATAGCTCTGAGGAACCATTCTGCAGAGGTAAGGAAGGAGACAGGATATATAGGAATTTTTGCTGAAAATAAAACTAAACAGATCATGTAGTCAAAGATAAAAAGATCACTCTAAATCACAAAAGACAAAAGAATAAAGTTAACGATTTTAGCCCTTTGTTATGTGTGGTAAGATACACAATCCTGGAATCACTGAAAGTATTCCTTCCATGTGTATCTTAACAATCTAGGGGCAGTAATCATTGTTTGTTTGTTTTCATCCTGAATTCCCCTCAGGAAGGCTGCTGTGTTGAAATGACACATTGTTTACTGAAATGGCAGGCAACATCTTTTGGGTCTGCATTTTGAACATTAATTATGCTGCAAAATCCCTTCCTTTTCTATGTAACTGTTGCAGGAAAGGGGACTCCTTCCAGGACCTGAGAGATGGCTCTTGTCTAACACTCAGAAACGAATTGTCTGAGGAGACACATGTGGTGACAAAGCAAGAGACTTCATTGGGAAGGGGAGCCAGGGGAAGAGAGCTGCAGGGTAAGGGGACCTGAGAGAACTTCTCTGCCACATGGCTCACAGTCTTGGGTATTATGGTGATGAGGCTAGTTTCTGGCTTGTATCTGGCCAATCACTCTGAGTCAGGGTCCGTCCTGCTGGTGCATGCATCGCTCAGCCAAGATGGATTCTAGCCAGGAGGATTCTAGGAGGTTGGTAGGACATGTGGACTGGTGTATCCTCTCTCCTTTTGACCTTCCCCAAATTCTTCTGGTTGGTGGAAACTTGTTGGTTCCGCTTTCCTTACCAGGACTTCCCATTTAAGATAAACTCATGTAACTGGTTGCTATGGTGCCTGGTCAGAATGGGCAATTAGTCCTAACATAACAACCATAATCTTGGGAATGATACCCCGCCATATTCACAGGTCCTGCCCACATTCAAGGGGAAGGGATGACCTAAGGTCACTGGGGAGGTGATCTGAGAATTCTGCCTACCACAAATATTGATATACTCTGGTATTTTCTACTCTTTTCTTTCCTTTAAAAAAATAATTTTGGGGTGGGTGGGGGGTCACCCAACTAATGGGTTAGGACTACTAGTTTGAAAATCTTGCACTGGATATATATTTTTAAATGTTAAACATTTATTTTATTTATTTATTCATTCATTTATTTTTGGCTATTCTGGGTTTTCACTGCTACCACAGGCTCTTCTCTACTTGTAGGGAGTGGGGCTATTCTATAGTTGAGGTAAGCACGCTTCTTGTTGTGGTGACTTTTCTTGTTGTGGAACTTGGGCTCTAGGGCACATGAGCTTCAGTAGTTGCGGCACATGGATCAATAGTTGTGGCTCCAAGGCTCAATAGTTGTGGCTCACGGGCTTAGTTGCTCCGCAGCATGTGGGATCTTCTTGGATCAGGGATTGAACCCATGTCTCCTGCATCTGCAGGTGAACTCTTCACCACTGAGCTACCAGGGAAGCCCTGGACTGGATATTTTTAATGGCCAAGAATTTATATTCTTTTTTTTTTTTTTTTATTCTTAAGAATTTATATTCTTAAGCATATCTCAGACCCTTGGGCATGTAGTAGGCTCTGGTCATAGAGCAGGAGACAATTGTATTAATAACGTGTGCAGAGAGCATGAGGGTATCTGCGTTAACTTGATTGAACTTCTTTGTCTCTGATCCTCACAGAGAACTCCTGTTCTTCCATCTTGGGAGGAGGTCCTCTCAGCATGCTGGTGGAGCTTATCTGGGTGCCTCTCAGGAGGGACAACAATCAGGGCAAGCTCAGAAGCAGTCAGCTGTCAGGGATTCTGCCTGGCTCATCAGTTCAAAGGAGTACCTGGGAGGCAGGGTCATGTGGGAGAACACGAAGCAGACCCAGACCCACCACAGCCACCAGCTATATGACCTGCTTAGGACAATTCTTTTTTCTGGACCTCAGTTTCCATCTCTAAAAAAGAGATGCTGAAGGACATCTTCACATTTAGAACATTTATGACTCTGAAAGGGAGCAGAACTGCTGTATTTCTTAGAGGTTGAGTCAGGAAGGGGACCACTGCCAACAGGTGGCTTCATTCTGCTGGCCAGTAACTGGGTATTTTCAGAAAATTTACCTGTGAGAAGCCAGGTGGCTTCACTCTGAGGGGTGGGTGGGGGGTCACCCAACTAATGGGTTAGGACTACTAGTTTGAAAATCTTGCACTGGATATATATTTTTAAATGTTAAACATTTATTTTATTTATTTATTCATTCATTTATTTTTGGCTATTCTGGGTTTTCACTGCTACCACAGGCTCTTCTCTACTTGTAGGGAGTGGGGCTATTCTATAGTTGAGGTAAGCACGCTTCTTGTTGTGGTGACTTTTCTTGTTGTGGAACTTGGGCTCTAGGGCACATGAGCTTCAGTAGTTGCGGCACATGGATCAATAGTTGTGGCTCCAAGGCTCAATAGTTGTGGCTCACGGGCTTAGTTGCTCCGCAGCATGTGGGATCTTCTTGGATCAGGGATTGAACCCATGTCTCCTGCATCTGCAGGTGAACTCTTCACCACTGAGCTACCAGGGAAGCCCTGGACTGGATATTTTTAATGGCCAAGAATTTATATTCTTTTTTTTTTTTTTTTATTCTTAAGAATTTATATTCTTAAGCATATCTCAGACCCTTGGGCATGTAGTAGGCTCTGGTCATAGAGCAGGAGACAATTGTATTAATAACGTGTGCAGAGAGCATGAGGGTATCTGCGTTAACTTGATTGAACTTCTTTGTCTCTGATCCTCACAGAGAACTCCTGTTCTTCCATCTTGGGAGGAGGTCCTCTCAGCATGCTGGTGGAGCTTATCTGGGTGCCTCTCAGGAGGGACAACAATCAGGGCAAGCTCAGAAGCAGTCAGCTGTCAGGGATTCTGCCTGGCTCATCAGTTCAAAGGAGTACCTGGGAGGCAGGGTCATGTGGGAGAACACGAAGCAGACCCAGACCCACCACAGCCACCAGCTATATGACCTGCTTAGGACAATTCTTTTTTCTGGACCTCAGTTTCCATCTCTAAAAAAGAGATGCTGAAGGACATCTTCACATTTAGAACATTTATGACTCTGAAAGGGAGCAGAACTGCTGTATTTCTTAGAGGTTGAGTCAGGAAGGGGACCACTGCCAACAGGTGGCTTCATTCTGCTGGCCAGTAACTGGGTATTTTCCAGAAAATTTACCTGTGAGAAGCCAGACTGTGAACCAGGAGCAGGGATGAAGGCCTCCCAACCTTTGACTTTCTGCCCAGGCATAGAACCTGGCACCCAAATTTTTGTTTAGCTAAACAAGGGGACGCTGGAATGAGAGATTTTTGTTGTTGTTGTTTTTTAAGCTCTGCAGTCCCAGATCCTACTTCAAAAGATAACATCTTGCTCACAGAAAGGACTGATTATGAGTACTTCAGCCAGTGGGGTTATACACATGGTTTTCTAAAATTTTTTAAAAGAAACCACAATTTTATTCAGAAGCTGTTGGGATTATGGGATGGTGCCAAAGCCGGGTGACAAGAGACAGGAGTGCTAGCTACCTGGGTCTGTCTGAGAACTGAAGCATCTGCAGGACATTGCAGCACCTCATCTCCTTTTATAACTATTCCAGGGACTTCCCTGGTGGTCCAGTGGCTAAGACTCTGTGATTCCAGTGCCGGGGGACCCAAGTTTGATCCCTGCCCATGGAACTGGATCCCACATACCACAACTAAGACCTGGTGCAACCAAATAAATAAAAATAAAAATATTAAAAACAAAACAGAAATAACCATTCCCAACTCCTGTCTGAAATGGGGAGGTGAAATAGGAATCCAAGAGGGAAGGGAGAGGACTTATGGGCTGAACTGGGAAGTGGGGAAAGAAAGCTAGGGATAGGAGGGAAAGAAAGGAGTGAGAGACAGAAAGGCAAAGAAAAAAGGATGGATTTTAAAAAAAAAAATTTTGGCCACTTTTATTGGTCTTTCATTTATTTTCATCCGTCTTTGTTCTTTGGCCTGTGTGGGCCTCCCATTGCAGTGGCCTCTCTCACTACAGAGCACCGGCTCTGGGCACATGCGCTCCAGAGCTTCGACTTGGCAGTTGGACACACTGGTCCAGCCGCTCTGCAGCACGTGAGATCTTCCTAGGCCAGGGATCGAACTGGCGACCCTTCACTGCAAGGCAGTGTCCTTACCCACTGAAACACCAAGGAAGCCCCAGGATGGATTTTTAACAACAGATTTTCTTCCCCTTGGGAATTTTCAAAGACAACCCTACCTCCCATCTCACAAATCCAATATCTCCCTCGCCTTTCTTTTCTCTCTTTTTTTCTTTTTTTCTGACTGGAGTTGCTGAAATATTGCAAAAGGAGTTGAACTGCAACACTTGAAAGTTCACTTTGGGATCAACATGGAAAAGTTTAAGGGACTGCCCATCCAGGTAGCGAGCCCTTCTGGGCTTCAGAAATAGGTGGTTCCTGGAAAGAAACATATTCACCACATCAGCACTTGTCAGTGTTAAACATGGCCTCCATTTGTTGACTAATTTGTAACTCATAAGTCCTCAGTTGATAGAGGCCTTGGTAGGGTAGAGGTATTCCTTTCTGGCTCACTCAGATGTCCCACATAGTAGGAAACCCTGCTTTCATCATTACTTGCCTCTCAGGGCTGCTGAAGGGTAGAGGTACACAGAAACTTTATATAAGCAAAGTAAGATTGATGGCTTTGGTCTGCAGGACATTGCAGCACCTCATCTCTTTTATAACTATTCCAGGGACTTCCCTGGTGGTCCAGTGGCTAAGACTCTGTGATTCCAGTGCGGGGACCCAAGTTTGATCCCTGCCCATGGAACTGGATCCCACATACCACAACTAAGACCTGGTGCAACCAAATAAATAAAATAAAAATATTAAAAACAAAACAGAAATAACCATTCCCAACTCCTGTCTGAAATGGGGAGGTGAAATAGGAATCCAAGAGGGAAGGGAGAGGACTTATGGGCTGAACTGGGAAGTGGGGAAAGAAAGCTAGGGATAGGAGGGAAAGAAAGGAGTGAGAGACAGAAAGGCAAAGAAAAAAGGATGGATTTTAAAAAAAAAAATTTTGGCCACTTTTATTGGTCTTTCATTTATTTTCATCCGTCTTTGTTCTTTGGCCTGTGTGGGCCTCCCATTGCAGTGGCCTCTCTCACTACAGAGCACCGGCTCTGGGCACATGCGCTCCAGAGCTTCGACTTGGCAGTTGGACACACTGGTCCAGCCGCTCTGCAGCACGTGAGATCTTCCTAGGCCAGGGATCGAACTGGCGACCCTTCACTGCAAGGCAGTGTCCTTACCCACTGAAACACCAAGGAAGCCCCAGGATGGATTTTTAACAACAGATTTTCTTCCCCTTGGGAATTTTCAAAGACAACCCTACCTCCCATCTCACAAATCCAATATCTCCCTCGCCTTTCTTTTCTCTCTTTTTTTCTTTTTTTCTGACTGGAGTTGCTGAAATATTGCAAAAGGAGTTGAACTGCAACACTTGAAAGTTCACTTTGGGATCAACATGGAAAAGTTTAAGGGACTGCCCATCCAGGTAGCGAGCCCTTCTGGGCTTCAGAAATAGGTGGTTCCTGGAAAGAAACATATTCACCACATCAGCACTTGTCAGTGTTAAACATGGCCTCCATTTGTTGACTAATTTGTAACTCATAAGTCCTCAGTTGATAGAGGCCTTGGTAGGGTAGAGGGGTATTCCTTTCTGGCTCACTCAGATGTCCCACATAGTAGGAAACCCTGCTTTCATCATTACTTGCCTCTCAGGGCTGCTGAAGGGTAGAGGTACACAGAAACTTTATATAAGCAAAGTAAGATTGATGGCTATGGGGTAAGGAAATTCATGTGGCCTCTCTCTCCCCAGTGACATGGGCCCTACCCCCAACTGTGGGGTGGGTGGAAGGAATGTGTCCTGGCCTCTTTGGATGCAGGTGAGTCAGCCATGGGCCTGGAGAAAGAAGGCCCTGCATGACTCATCAGCAGCCATTTCACTGCCCCAAGACAGCACCAGGAAGAGAAATGTGTGCACACAGGGGCTCAGAACCAAGCTCAGGGATCCCAGCCTTGCAAGCTGAGCGCAACAGGCAAGCTGAAGCAAGTGGAGTGTTTCAATTTCTTCATGAAAAGGGAGAAGATAACTGTGTGGGGAAAGGGCCCTAGCAGATCTCTGGACCCCGATGCCTGCCATCTGCTCTGGGGATTGCCCAGGGGAACTTCAGTCCTCTGGGTCAGTGTACTTGGAAATGCTCAGTGCTTTTGATATCAATGTAAGGAAAGCTAATTAGGAAGGTGAATCCACTGCAAAATAAATGCTGTGATGCATTTACAAAGGAATGGATTATCTATTGTTTGGAATTGTTCTGCCCTGCTCTGCTTCCATTAGCATAGCTTGGAGTGAGCCAAGTGTGAACAAAAGTTGTTCCCTAATGGAAGAGAATGTGGTAAGGGCCATGAGAGTGCTGTAGACAACACACACAGATAAGCTTCAAGGAAAGAGATCGTTTCAGGCTGGAGTGCTAGAAAAGGTTTCATAGAGTAGGAAACTGAGCTAGGCTTTGATTCTTTTATTCTATGCAATAATTTGTCAAGACTCCTGTGATGTTCTACTACAATTTTACCATAATTTACTTAACCAATTCCCTATTGTCAAACATTTATTTCCAACTTTTAGTATTATAAAGAACACTATTACAAACATCCTTATACATACATTTTTACAAACTTAACCTTTTTTACTTGACCAATTCCTTATTGTCAAACATTTATTTCTAATTTTAGTATTATAAATAACACTATAACAAACATCCTCATACACACATTTTTACAAACTTAACCTTTTTTTAAAAGAAGGATGTTTTTCTTAAAAGAGAGTTGATGAATCAAAGGGTATGCACAAATTTTTAAAATCATCATTTGTTCTTCTGATTACCAAATTCATACATACTCATTTTAAAATACATTGTAAAACACAACATAAGGGTATGATTTTGAAAATGAAAGTCTCCTGTAATCCCTTGTTCTGGAAATATTTTCTGAAGATAGTTTGGTATATATTTTTAAAACTTTTTTTTTGATGAAATGCTGCCATGTTGTAACAAACACGCCTCCAATTGATCTTTCTGTCGCACTTAAAATGGATTCCAGAACGTTTGCCTGGCCTGGCCCCAGGTGGCCTCTGTGGCTCCTGGTTCCTCCACTCTCGCCTCCCCTTTACTGTCTTGTTCTCTGAGCATTCACAGCAGTTGGAACAGAAACTGGCCCATAGCAGGTGCTC
Organism: Tragulus kanchil; assembly: GCA_022376925.1. Lineage (NCBI taxonomy): Eukaryota > Metazoa > Chordata > Mammalia > Artiodactyla > Tragulidae > Tragulus > Tragulus kanchil. The sequence goes on along the minus strand of JAIOJX010000032.1, from coordinate 216,753,276 downwards.
AATAAATGCATGTTGAATAACTGAATAAGATGAAACTAAAGCATATCTATTATTCTGAAACTTCCTTTTTTACTTAACAATATATCAGGAATATCTTTTCACTGTAATGCATGAATCTTTTTCAGTCTTTCTAAAGCTCTACAGTTGTGATTTGTTTACCAGTTCTCTTTTGATAGGCATTTGGGTTTTTAATTTTTCAATATTCTAGACAGTGATGCATCACACATCCTTGAATATATATATATCTTTGCATGCTTTTAATGTTGTATATCCTTTATCTGGAGAAGTGAACGCTACCTATTCCAGTATTCTTGCCTGGAGAATCCCATGGACAGAGGAGTCTGGCAGGCTACAGCCCAAAGGGATGTGAAGAGTTGGACACGACTGAGCAACTAAGCATGCACACGTTTATTTGCTATGTTGAAAAACCCTCCAAGCATAATGTCTAGCATAATGTCGGAAATGCAGATGTGGATCTGAGTGATACCAACCTGTGGGTAGATTAGGAACTTCTTCACACTGACATGATCATGGAAGTCATAGGAATCAATGAAATATAAAGAAGGAAATTGAACAAAGCTCAGAAACATGATTCTTAAGCAATGTCTGTATTTAGATATCAGGAGGAGGAGGGCAAAAAGTTATTTATTCATTTGACAAATATTGTTGACTGGTACTTTCTAAAGGTTGGGAATACAACACATGAGTGACATGGACCTTGTCCCTACCTTGATCTCATGGCTTAGATTCTAATGGAAAGAAGGACATGGAAAATAACAAAAGAAATCAGAAAATCTAGCAACTGAACAACAACAATGTCACAACAATCAACAGAATAACATAACATTGCAATCATAAAGCTACCATTTCTTGTCTGTGAACTCAGTTCTGACCTCTAGCAGGTATTTATACATATTCTGTCTTTTGATGTATTCCTTGCCAAAACCCATGAGAAAGGAAGTATAGTAATATTAATAATTACTATAATTTAATTTCAATAATAATTATAAAATAACTTTTACTTTAATAAAGCATGTATTAAGCTTTTTCAACATGATGAATAAAATGAAATCAGAATATAGTAACAAGGTAAATAGGATGGCAATGACGCAGTTTGGGAAAAAATTTTTTACTAAAAAACTAAAGCATATCTATTATTCTGAAACTTCCTTTTTTACTTAACAATATATCAGGAATATCTTTTCACTGTAATGCATGAATCTTTTTCAGTCTTTCTAAAGCTCTACAGTTGTGATTTGTTTACCAGTTCTCTTTTGATAGGCATTTGGGTTTTTAATTTTTCAATATTCTAGACAGTGATGCATCACACATCCTTGAATATATATATATCTTTGCATGCTTTTAATGTTGTATATCCTTTATCTGGAGAAGTGAACGCTACCTATTCCAGTATTCTTGCCTGGAGAATCCCATGGACAGAGGAGTCTGGCAGGCTACAGCCCAAAGGGATGTGAAGAGTTGGACACGACTGAGCAACTAAGCATGCACACTTTTATTTGCTATGTTGAAAAACCCTCCAAGCATAATGTCTAGCATAATGTCGGAAATGCAGATGTGGATCTGAGTGATACCAACCTGTGGGTAGATTAGGAACTTCTTCACACTGACATGATCATGGAAGTCATAGGAATCAATGAAATATAAAGAAGGAAATTGAACAAAGCTCAGAAACATGATTCTTAAGCAATGTCTGTATTTAGATATCAGGAGGAGGAGGGCAAAAAGTTATTTATTCATTTGACAAATATTGTTGACTGGTACTTTCTAAAGGTTGGGAATACAACACATGAGTGACATGGACCTTGTCCCTACCTTGATCTCATGGCTTAGATTCTAATGGAAAGAAGGACATGGAAAATAACAAAAGAAATCAGAAAATCTAGCAACTGAACAACAACAATGTCACAACAATCAACAGAATAACATAACATTGCAATCATAAAGCTACCATTTCTTGTCTGTGAACTCAGTTCTGACCTCTAGCAGGTATTTATACATATTCTGTCTTTTGATGTATTCCTTGCCAAAACCCATGAGAAAGGAAGTATAGTAATATTAATAATTACTATAATTTAATTTCAATAATAATTATAAAATAACTTTTACTTTAATAAAGCATGTATTAAGCTTTTTCAACATGATGAATAAAATGAAATCAGAATATAGTAACAAGGTAAATAGGATGGCAATGACGTACGGAGGTAGGGAAATGCCACAGACTAGAGGTTTTAAGGCAAGTGTTCTGGAAGTAACATTTAACTTGAGCCTGGGGTAAGTAGGAATTAGCCAGGAGAAGGGGTGGGGTGAGGCATGGGAAATGTTTCAGGCTAAGGGAGGCTGGGACGCATGAGAAAGCATGGTGCAACCAGGTCACTGAAAGAAAAATCTTGTGTGACAGAGGAGTTCAGAGTGCAGGTAGCGGGAAGCAATGAGCTTGACAGGGAAGCAGGAGCTCTCTGGGCCATGTGAAAGGGGTTGGCTGTTATCTTAAAGACAATGAGGAGTTTTAAACAGGAAGGTCATGTGATCAGAGCTGTATTGGAAAATGACTGTGGCCAAAATGAGGACAATGTATTGAAGATGGGATGGGACATGCACTTGATCGAGACTAGAGGCACTTGTTAGGAATTAAGGCAGAGCAAATGTTGGTCTAAATTAGACTTTGGGGCATGGAGAGCAGGAGATGGATTTCAGAGGTATTTTGGAGGATTAGATAAGATTTGAAAGTATCACTGACAGGACTTGGTTACAGATCAGACTTAGGAGAAAAAGGAAAATGAAGAATCAAAGATGCTGAAGAGGTTTCCCTGGTAGCTCAGTGAGGAGTTCACCTGCCAATGCAGGAGACACAAGTTCGATCCCTAATCCGGGAAGATCCCACGTGCCGTGGAGCAACTAGGCCTGTGTGCCACAACTTCTGAGCCTGTGTGCTAGAGCCCACAAGCTGCAACTGCTGCAGCCCACGCCTGTGCTCTATAATAAGAGGAGCCACCACACTGAGAAGACTGCGCACTGCAACTAAAGAGTAGCCCGGCTCTTCTGAAACTAAAGAAAGCCCACAGTCACAGCAACAAAGACCCAATGCAGTCAAAAGTAAATATTCAAAAAAAAAATAAAACAAAACAAAACTATTGTCACCACCTCTTGCTCTCTTTTTAAAATTGTCTTATTTTTACTGCCTTTTATACTTACCTCACCATCAAACTTCTAAAAGAGTTATGCGTTCCCACTGTCTCCCCATAGACCCTTTCTGGTCACCCGCTCAGTCCTCTGAAACTTGGCTTTTGTTTCTAATGTATCAGTAAAGATAACCTCACGAAAGGTTACCAACGACCTCTTTGTGGCCACAGTTTTTGGTTCCTTGTAGCCCTCTTGACTTGTGATAATACTGACATTACTCACCACTTCCTCCTCTCTTTCCTTTCTCTCCCCTCCCCAGGACAGCCTGCTTCCTCCCCATGACCACCACCCCCTTCAGAGGACTGCCCTCTCCCCTCACGTGGTGGTGGGTGGCCTCCCCAGGATCCCACCCTGGACCTCATCCTTTTCTCACTTCCCCTGAGTGATCATATCTAATTCACTCCACAAATATTTATTGAGCACCCACTCTAAGTCAGATCAGGTACTGATCTAAGCCCTGAGGGTATAACAGGTCCCTGTTCTCATGGATTTAACATTTGCTACTGGTGTCAATTCCATCTCGGTACTGGTGACACACAAATTGGCCTCCAACCCAGATCTCTCTCTCTTTTGCCCACTTGGTCTGCTTGGCTATTCCACATCACCGCAAACTCAGTATTCCCAAAACTGAATTCTTCATCCTTAGCCTACCTCTAGTTCTCCTCTTGGCTCAGTTATACAAGTGAGAAAATGTTCATCATCTTTGTTCATCAGCATCTTTTTTTTTTTTAATTTTGCTTTTTAAATTTTTATTTATTTATATTTATGGCTAGTCTGGATTTTCACTGCTGCCACAGGCTCTTCTCTAGTTGCAGAATGTGGGGGCTACTCTCTAGTTGAGGTGAGCAGGCTTCTTGTTGTGGTGACTTCTCTTGTTGTAGAACTCAGGCTCTAGGGCACACGGGCTTCAGTAGTTGCAGCCCACGGGCTCAATAGTTGTGGCTCCAAGGTTCTAGAGCACAGGCTCAGTAGTTGTGGCTCAAGGACTTAGCTACTCCACAGCATGTGGGGTCTTCCTGAATCAAGGATCGAACTGGTGTCCCTTGCGTTGATGGGCAGATTCTTAACTGTTGGACTACCAGGGAAGTCCATCAATGTTTTCTTGATGTTGGAAGAGAATAGCAGTGAAGTTTAGGATTTAAGAACAGGAGAGGTTAATTGTTTGAGAAAAGTCCCTAAGGAAATATGGAGGGATGGGATTCCCCTTTAGGTAGAGGACCTGCTGCAGGTCAGGGAAGAGACAGATGTTCCTTTTTCATCAGAGACATGGTGAATGTTCAGATTTGCAAATGATAAGTTGGGACTGTTTATCTGGTGGCCTGTAGTCTCTCTATGGCCACAAAACAATGGTGGGAATGACTATAAAGGAAGGAGAAGCAACAGCAGAGAGACACAGGAAAAAACGGGTCCATGAGGGAGACAGAGAGAGCCTCTTGGATCCAACACCTCAGAGAGGAGAAACTGAGGACTGATGAGGCACCATGTCTGGTCAGTTAGAGATGATTCATAACATTTGAGAAGTCCTAGAAAGCATACAGGGCCTTCTACTACAAGGATTTTAAGAAATGAACAGATGTGTAGGAAGGGAAGGCAGCAGTTACATAAAACTAGAGAGAATCCTGGAAGAGGAAGACAGGAATGAAAAGGATGCTCAGAGTCATTTGAACTTAATTCGGAATTTTAAAAAAGATACAGGAATGTTTGTAGACAGGGCAGAGGCCACTGGAGAAGGAGGGTTTGAAATGCTGGAGAAGGAACAGAGGAGTCAGATTGACATGGGATCAGAAGTTTGGCGGAGAAGTTGGCCCTAAAAGCATGGAGGATCCTTCTCTTTTGTGAGAGGGGAGAAGTTGAAGAGGATTGGCACACAGGCAGAGAAATATTCTGAAGTGGAAGTGAGTTGTGATTTGTGATAAGAAATATATATCTGGTCTTCCTCCAGGTTCCTGGCATAGAGCTTCTAAAACCCTTGGGGGTTTTTGTGAAAAGAGCAAAAAAAAAGTCTTTGTTAGACATTTGGAAAGCCCCTAGACAGTTTCAGGATGGGGCTGGTTGCCAGGGGAACCAACTAAGTGATTATAGGGTTGGCACTTTCAGTTGTACTCCTGACCTCCAGGGAGGGGAGAAGGGCTGAAGATTGAGTTCAGTCTCCAATAGCCATTGATTTAATAAAGCATGACTTTGTAATGATGCTCCCATAACACCTCAGTTAGAATGGGGCTTGGAGAACTTCGGTGTTGGTGAAGACCTGGAGAAGATGGGAGGATGGCTAACTCAGAGGGTCTGCACCTTACGGATCTCTTCCATCTGGCTGTTCCAGTTTTATCCTTCTAGAATAAACTGATAATTGAATGAGTAAACTGTTTTTCTGAGTTCAGGGAGCCGCTCTAGCAAAGTAATCAGACCCAAGGAGGGGGTCATTGGAACCTCCAATCTAGCTATAATAATCCATCTAAAAATCTATTATCACCCATGTAAGCCAGTTGATCAGAAGCACAGGTGATAAGCTGAACAACCGTCAACTTTGGTGAAGTGGAGGGAGGGAGGGGGCAGTCTTGTAGGACTGAGCCCTTAAACCGTCAAATCTGACTCTATCTTCAGGTAGATGCTTCCCCGCTGGCTCAGCGGTAAAGAATCTGCCTGCAATGTGGGAGACTTTTAATCCCTGGGTTGGGAAGATGCCTTGGAGAAGGGAAAGGCCTACCTACTTCAGTATTATTGCCTGAAGAATTAATTCTATGGCTTGTCCATGGGTCACAAAGAGTTGGACACAACCGAGTGACTTCACTTTAGCTTTCTTCTAGGTAGATAGTGTCAGAGTTGAATTACAGGACACCCATCTGCTGTCACAGAGAATTTCTTTAATAGGAAAACCTTACACATGTTGGGATCAAGCACAGAATCAATGGAGGTATGAACTCAAAATATTGAGAAAGTTATTTCTACAAAGATTGTCCATGAGGGAGGATGAACTTGTTCTTCATCTTCCTCAAACCTCTACTTCACTGGGCCTGTGATGACCACTCTGACCCTTGAAATCTGACCCACTGGCCTGTGCCTTGAGCCTAACAGGCTGAAGGCTATCTTTTGATCAGGGCTGGAAGAGACCTGCTCTGTGTGAATGGCAAAGGAGAATCACAGGAAAGATGTAGTAAGGAAGAACCGGGTTTTTCTCAACATGGAAAGGAAAAAAGGATTGGTTTTTAATTTACACTTACCTACTTCAATAAATCCCAGAGTCCTAGAGGAGGGTCTTTTTTGTGGGGGGGTGGGGTGGGGAGAAGTTGATAAACAAATTCTAAAATATGTGAGAAAGCAAAGGATCTAGAATGACTAAAGAATTCTGAAAAAGAACAAAGATAAGGAACTCAAGGTACCTGAATTAAAAGCTAACTACAAAGCTGCAGTAATAGAGTAGAGTATTGGGAAAAGAATAGTAATATAGACCAAAATTGAAAAGAGTAGAGAAAAAGGCCTACATTAATATGGCTAAGTCATTTTTTGACAATGTTGCCAACTCACTTCAATGGGAATATGATAGTCTTTTAACAAACAGTACTGGAAGAACTGGATTTCTGTATTTAAAAAATGAGCTTCATCCTTACTCCATACCCTACACAAACATTAATTTGAAATATATCACAGACCTAGATGCAAAAGCTACACCATAAAGTTTCTAGAAGAGAATGTTAGAGAATATCTTCACAACCTTGGAGTAGGCAAAGGATTTTTTAAAACAGGTTACAGAAAACAATACCATAAAAAAAAAAAGAAACTAGTAGATGGCAGGAAAATTTAGAATTTCTGCACCCTTATGAAAATGAATAGGCAAAACATAGACTGGGAGAAGGTGTCTTCAAATCAAAAATGTTATTAGTAAAATATAAAGCTTTCCTATCACTGAACAATAATTTTTAAAAGTCACCCAATTTTAAAAAATATAGGCAGACACTTCAAAATAGAAGATACCCAGATGGCTGGTAAGTATATCAAAGTGCTTAACATCACTAGTCAGCAGGGAAATGCAAATTGAAACAAGCACACACCTACTGAAAAGCTAAAATTAAAACCCTGACAACACCAAATGTTGATAAGGATGTGGAGCAACTGGAGCACTCATACACGGTTTTGGAAAACAGCTTGGAAATTTCTCATAGTAAGACATGCACACACTGTAAACCAGCAATTAAATTTCTAGGCATTTACCCAAGAGAAATAAAAACATATGTCCATAAAAAGACTTGAACAAGAATGTTCCTAGCACTGCCACTTACTTGGCTGAGTGACTGGCATACGACATAAGCATACGACTTAACTACTCTGTGCCTCAGTTTCCTCTTATGTAAAATAGGCTAATATCAATATTCTAAATAAATGGAAGGGAAAACCATGATGCCAAATACACAGCCTCCTTCTGAGAAGAATAGCACAAGTAGCCTCTTCCTAAAGTGGCTACGCAGCATGATGTATTGCTGGTGGCTCACTATACTTCCCTGGAGGCAGAAAATGACATAAGGGCTCGAAAGGGGGCTGAGCCTTGAAAAGAGTAGAGAAAAAGGCCTACATTAATATGGCTAAGTCATTTTTTGACAATGTTGCCAACTCACTTCAATGGGAATATGATAGTCTTTTAACAAACAGTACTGGAAGAACTGGATTTCTGTATTTAAAAAATGAGCTTCATCCTTACTCCATACCCTACACAAACATTAATTTGAAATATATCACAGACCTAGATGCAAAAGCTACACCATAAAGTTTCTAGAAGAGAATGTTAGAGAATATCTTCACAACCTTGGAGTAGGCAAAGGATTTTTTAAAACAGGTTACAGAAAACAATACCATAAAAAAAAAAAGAAACTAGTAGATGGCAGGAAAATTTAGAATTTCTGCACCCTTATGAAAATGAATAGGCAAAACATAGACTGGGAGAAGGTGTCTTCAAATCAAAAATGTTATTAGTAAAATATAAAGCTTTCCTATCACTGAACAATAATTTTTAAAAGTCACCCAATTTTAAAAAATATAGGCAGACACTTCAAAATAGAAGATACCCAGATGGCTGGTAAGTATATCAAAGTGCTTAACATCACTAGTCAGCAGGGAAATGCAAATTGAAACAAGCACACACCTACTGAAAAGCTAAAATTAAAACCCTGACAACACCAAATGTTGATAAGGATGTGGAGCAACTGGAGCACTCATACACGGTTTTGGAAAACAGCTTGGAAATTTCTCATAGTAAGACATGCACACACTGTAAACCAGCAATTAAATTTCTAGGCATTTACCCAAGAGAAATAAAAACATATGTCCATAAAAAGACTTGAACAAGAATGTTCCTAGCACTGCCACTTACTTGGCTGAGTGACTGGCATACGACATAAGCATACGACTTAACTACTCTGTGCCTCAGTTTCCTCTTATGTAAAATAGGCTAATATCAATATTCTAAATAAATGGAAGGGAAAACCATGATGCCAAATACACAGCCTCCTTCTGAGAAGAATAGCACAAGTAGCCTCTTCCTAAAGTGGCTACGCAGCATGATGTATTGCTGGTGGCTCACTATACTTCCCTGGAGGCAGAAAATGACATAAGGGCTCGAGCCCAAGCTGGAGGCTTTGGCTGAGCCAGAGTTAAGTTAGATTTCTCTGGAGTATAAGTTACCCCTCTCTGGAGACACACATCTCTCTAAGGAGCTTTTTCTTCTGAAGGATCCCCCAGGAAAGGAAACTTCAGCGGCATTCACATGTGGGGTTCAGAAATGGATAAGCAAATCTGAAAGTCTTCCAGGCTGAAAAAGGGGATGCTAGGGTCCCCAAGAGAGCATTTTACATAGTTTAAGAATGATCCAAGATCACCTATATCTGTCTCACTTCACAGAAGGCAAGGCTGCCTCTGGAAGGTGGAAAATACTTCATTAGTGTTCTTTGTGGTTGACTCTTGACCTTCCCTTCAAGCCAACCATGGTGATCCCATTCCCCTTGCCAGAGATGGGTTTATGTATAGGAATGTACCCAATTCTGTCTAATGAGACATGAAAGGAATTCTACAGGGGACCTTTGAAAAAAGTTTCCATGCTCCTTAGGAGATGTAGGAAGTACTTTTCTCCCTCAGGATGTGACTGTGTCTGTTGGAGTCATCTTGTTACCACCTATGGAGCCTGCTGAAGGAAAAAACCAACATCTTGATGACAGCAAAACAGAGGGATGAAGACAACCTGAGTCCTTCATGCCTCGAGCACACCTTATACTACAGCTGGAACCCACTATGTCTAATTCTCATTAGTGACACAGTGTATTTCTTTATATGTTTGCATCTGGGTTTTCTACTATTTGTGGCAAAAGCATACTATTACTTGTGGCTAGAACATCCCAACCAACTGAGCATGAGACTATAATTTCTCCCTTAGCTGATGGGAGCTTAGAGCTAATAAGATTTGAGTGTTAGTGATGGGGTATTGGTAATGTAACTGGTATCTTTGCCAGGACAATGGGGTTCATGCATCTATGTATGTCAGGATATGACTGTTACTTTACAACCCAACTGAGCTAGGGATAGTGTATTCTTCTGATTCCCCTCCCTCTTTTAATGGAGACTTCCTTTGAGGCCAGATTAAAGTTGCATGATGTATTGCTGGTGGCTCACTATACTTCCCTGGAGGCAGAAAATGACATAAGGGCTCGAGCCCAAGCTGGAGGCTTTGGCTGAGCCAGAGTTAAGTTAGATTTCTCTGGAGTATAAGTTACCCCTCTCTGGAGACACACATCTCTCTAAGGAGCTTTTTCTTCTGAAGGATCCCCCAGGAAAGGAAACTTCAGCGGCATTCACATGTGGGGTTCAGAAATGGATAAGCAAATCTGAAAGTCTTCCAGGCTGAAAAAGGGGATGCTAGGGTCCCCAAGAGAGCATTTTACATAGTTTAAGAATGATCCAAGATCACCTATATCTGTCTCACTTCACAGAAGGCAAGGCTGCCTCTGGAAGGTGGAAAATACTTCATTAGTGTTCTTTGTGGTTGACTCTTGACCTTCCCTTCAAGCCAACCATGGTGATCCCATTCCCCTTGCCAGAGATGGGTTTATGTATAGGAATGTACCCAATTCTGTCTAATGAGACATGAAAGGAATTCTACAGGGGACCTTTGAAAAAAGTTTCCATGCTCCTTAGGAGATGTAGGAAGTACTTTTCTCCCTCAGGATGTGACTGTGTCTGTTGGAGTCATCTTGTTACCACCTATGGAGCCTGCTGAAGGAAAAAACCAACATCTTGATGACAGCAAAACAGAGGGATGAAGACAACCTGAGTCCTTCATGCCTCGAGCACACCTTATACTACAGCTGGAACCCACTATGTCTAATTCTCATTAGTGACACAGTGTATTTCTTTATATGTTTGCATCTGGGTTTTCTACTATTTGTGGCAAAAGCATACTATTACTTGTGGCTAGAACATCCCAACCAACTGAGCATGAGACTATAATTTCTCCCTTAGCTGATGGGAGCTTAGAGCTAATAAGATTTGAGTGTTAGTGATGGGGTATTGGTAATGTAACTGGTATCTTTGCCAGGACAATGGGGTTCATGCATCTATGTATGTCAGGATATGACTGTTACTTTACAACCCAACTGAGCTAGGGATAGTGTATTCTTCTGATTCCCCCTCCCCCTCTTTTATCAAAGTAAACCTGATTCTATAAGCAATGGAAATTTGCTGTAAGCTAAGAGAATTCAAACAGGGCTCTGTAACAACCCAGAGGGGCAGGATGGGGAGTGAGACGGGAGGGAAGTTCAGGAGAAAGGGAACGTATATATATACACCTGTGACTGATTTATGTTGATGTCGGCAGTAAAAGACACAACTCTGTAAAACTATTATCCTTCAATTAAAAAGAAAAAAGTAAACCTGATTCTGAGCCCACAGTCCTGTCTGCCCCAGTGGACAGATTAATCTGTCACTTTAATGCCTCAAGCCCTGAAAGATTGTGCATAATTGGGTGAAAGAAAGTATAAATGTGTCCCATCCACTCATCAGCCCATAGTCCACAATATGTTTTCTCTGATGCCTCAGGTCTCTTCTAGTTTCATGATTTTGTTGTCTCTGAGTCATATTTAGGGCCCAGAAATCTTTGGTGATACTAGAAATTCAGTGGAGCTTGCCTGGTGGCTTAGACGGTAAAGAATTTGCCTGCAATGTGGGAGACCCTAGTTTGACCCCTGGGTCAACCCATTCCAGTGTTCTTGCCTGGAGAACTCCATGGACTGGTTGGGCTACAGTCCATGGGGTCACAAAGAGTCAGACATGACTGAGTGACTCATGCCTAAGGCCTCACCTCCTCTGAGATTTGGCCCTCACCCAGGACCCTGATATGTGTTCTCATAATCAGAGTTTATCTTTATTGCTTCTTTATCTTTTTCCATCTTTCTGGTCCCCTATCTCTCTTCTTTTTATCTCGTTGTCCTTCCAAGCCCTCCTTTCCCTACCCTCATCCCTTTCTTCCTTGTTGTATCTGTGTCATCTTCTCAGTGAGCCAGGGCTTTTACCCAGACAGGAAGATCTATTAGTTTCAAGGAGCTTTGTCTTTCTGTCTTGCAAGAATTCCTAAGGCAAAAAAAAAAAAAAAAGGCCTGATTAGCATTGCCTGCCTGAAAAGAGAATGCAATGGAAAAATGTAGCAAGTGAATTAATATCGCGATTTTCTTGTCATAGCTACCTCAGAGGGGACAAGGGTAAACTCTGCCCAATAGGAGGGTTTTCTCCATAGTGAGTGACAGGCAGCCAGCCAATGAGAGTGAGTCAAAGAGAAAGAATGTCCTTAGCACCACTTCAGACACTTTCTTCCTAACTTGTGAGACCTGCCTCATGAACTAGAATTGAGAGACTGGGAAGTTGACTGTTTCTTTCCTACACTTGTTGTTCAGTCACTCAGTCTTTGTGACTCTGTGGACTACAGCACATCAGGCTTCCCTATCCTTCACCTGTCTTCCCTGTCTTTCCTACCTGGGTGTGCTTAAAAATAGGTTTCCATTCCCATAAGCATTCTTTCTACCTCTGCCTTGTGGCCACACCTGTGGTTACCTAACTTCACTGGGGAATGGGAAGGATCAAGTGAGATAAAGTTTTGGAGTTGGGAGGCACTGGCAACCCGCCCAGGATTGGGGCAGCTGCTGGTCTCCCTGCCTCCTCCATGGCAGTCACCCTTCTTGTGGCCAGGAGGTCCTGTCAGCCTGAATCTGGCCCAGTCTGCCAGGTGGCACTGGGTTTCCTGAGCTTCTGGACTTACCCCAGAGGGAAACAAAAGCAGCAGCATATGCCTGTTGGGTTTAGACAGTGTCTTCCTACCTGTAGCTGAAAGGACCTTTGAGATCATTAAGGCCAACTCCCTGATGTGATAAGGGCCAGGGGACTTGGCTCAGGTCCTCTGAGATTTGGCCCTCACCCAGGACCCTGATATGTGTTCTCATAATCAGAGTTTATCTTTATTGCTTCTTTATCTTTTTCCATCTTTCTGGTCCCCTATCTCTCTTCTTTTTATCTCGTTGTCCTTCCAAGCCCTCCTTTCCCTACCCTCATCCCTTTCTTCCTTGTTGTATCTGTGTCATCTTCTCAGTGAGCCAGGGCTTTTACCCAGACAGGAAGATCTATTAGTTTCAAGGAGCTTTGTCTTTCTGTCTTGCAAGAATTCCTAAGGCAAAAAAAAAAAAAAAAGGCCTGATTAGCATTGCCTGCCTGAAAAGAGAATGCAATGGAAAAATGTAGCAAGTGAATTAATATCGCGATTTTCTTGTCATAGCTACCTCAGAGGGGACAAGGGTAAACTCTGCCCAATAGGAGGGTTTTCTCCATAGTGAGTGACAGGCAGCCAGCCAATGAGAGTGAGTCAAAGAGAAAGAATGTCCTTAGCACCACTTCAGACACTTTCTTCCTAACTTGTGAGACCTGCCTCATGAACTAGAATTGAGAGACTGGGAAGTTGACTGTTTCTTTCCTACACTTGTTGTTCAGTCACTCAGTCTTTGTGACTCTGTGGACTACAGCACATCAGGCTTCCCTATCCTTCACCTGTCTTCCCTGTCTTTCCTACCTGGGTGTGCTTAAAAATAGGTTTCCATTCCCATAAGCATTCTTTCTACCTCTGCCTTGTGGCCACACCTGTGGTTACCTAACTTCACTGGGGAATGGGAAGGATCAAGTGAGATAAAGTTTTGGAGTTGGGAGGCACTGGCAACCCGCCCAGGATTGGGGCAGCTGCTGGTCTCCCCTGCCTCCTCCATGGCAGTCACCCTTCTTGTGGCCAGGAGGTCCTGTCAGCCTGAATCTGGCCCAGTCTGCCAGGTGGCACTGGGTTTCCTGAGCTTCTGGACTTACCCCAGAGGGAAACAAAAGCAGCAGCATATGCCTGTTGGGTTTAGACAGTGTCTTCCTACCTGTAGCTGAAAGGACCTTTGAGATCATTAAGGCCAACTCCCTGATGTGATAAGGGCCAGGGGACTTGGCTCAGGTCTCGGTGAAATTATAAGGGGACAACACCAGGGTGCGGGCTCTTTTCTCCCAACCTTCCCTTATCACCTTTTCTCCCAGTCTTGATTCTGTCCCTGGACCTGCAGGTGCTTTTGAATTTTTGTCCTGCACTGTCTTTCGTTGCTTTGAGGCCAGTATATGTACTGCCAAAGGCAGGCTGTTGGGTGATGGGGCAATTTACCCGAGGATCATGAAGGCCTATAGAGCTCACTGGTCTTAAATCTTGGGCTGGGCTCTTGCTCAATCCCTCTTATCCTTAGAGCATTTTTGGAAGGAAATGGAACGTAGGTTACTCAGAAGATAGCTGTGGGAATCCCCCATTTTACAGTGATTTTCTGGGCAAACTGATTTGTGACTCTGACCTGAAGCATTTTGGTCTGGAGATGAACTGCAGTCAAACCATGGGACAGACAGATCTAACAAACATCTTGGGGAATTCTGATGCAGATGGCCTCTAGAATACCCTGTAAAAAACATTAGGCATTCCCTGGAAGTCCAGTGGTTAGATCCCTGGTGGAGTACTAAGATCCCACAAGATGAGCATCATGGCCAAAAAAAAAAAAGACGAAAGAAAAGAAAAGAAACCTCCATTGGTGAGCTTGGGAAAAGTTTCATAGGGTAAAATGAAAATTACATAAGATGATGGAAAATAAAGTGCTTAGCACAATGTCACATACACAGTAAGCTTTCAACAAATGTTCACTATTATTGCTGTTATTATTTTAATCTTGTCACTGTTTAACTAGGCTCCTTGCTACTACTGCCTGTTTTTCATCTCTTCCTGGTCTGAGAGATCTTCTTTTAGTCTTTCTTTCCTCAACTGTCTACCTCCTAATCCCATCAGATAGACTTCTTACCACTTCCAGCATAGACTAAAATGCCAGCACCACTTTCTCCCTTGGCCATCATTCAGCCCCAACACACACAACCTGTACTCGGTGGCACTGGGTTTCCTGAGCTTCTGGACTTACCCCAGAGGGAAACAAAAGCAGCAGCATATGCCTGTTGGGTTTAGACAGTGTCTTCCTACCTGTAGCTGAAAGGACCTTTGAGATCATTAAGGCCAACTCCCTGATGTGATAAGGGCCAGGGGACTTGGCTCAGGTCTCGGTGAAATTATAAGGGGACAACACCAGGGTGCGGGCTCTTTTCTCCCAACCTTCCCTTATCACCTTTTCTCCCAGTCTTGATTCTGTCCCTGGACCTGCAGGTGCTTTTGAATTTTTGTCCTGCACTGTCTTTCGTTGCTTTGAGGCCAGTATATGTACTGCCAAAGGCAGGCTGTTGGGTGATGGGGCAATTTACCCGAGGATCATGAAGGCCTATAGAGCTCACTGGTCTTAAATCTTGGGCTGGGCTCTTGCTCAATCCCTCTTATCCTTAGAGCATTTTTGGAAGGAAATGGAACGTAGGTTACTCAGAAGATAGCTGTGGGAATCCCCCATTTTACAGTGATTTTCTGGGCAAACTGATTTGTGACTCTGACCTGAAGCATTTTGGTCTGGAGATGAACTGCAGTCAAACCATGGGACAGACAGATCTAACAAACATCTTGGGGAATTCTGATGCAGATGGCCTCTAGAATACCCTGTAAAAAACATTAGGCATTCCCTGGAAGTCCAGTGGTTAGATCCCTGGTGGAGTACTAAGATCCCACAAGATGAGCATCATGGCCAAAAAAAAAAAAGACGAAAGAAAAGAAAAGAAACCTCCATTGGTGAGCTTGGGAAAAGTTTCATAGGGTAAAATGAAAATTACATAAGATGATGGAAAATAAAGTGCTTAGCACAATGTCACATACACAGTAAGCTTTCAACAAATGTTCACTATTATTGCTGTTATTATTTTAATCTTGTCACTGTTTAACTAGGCTCCTTGCTACTACTGCCTGTTTTTCATCTCTTCCTGGTCTGAGAGATCTTCTTTTAGTCTTTCTTTCCTCAACTGTCTACCTCCTAATCCCATCAGATAGACTTCTTACCACTTCCAGCATAGACTAAAATGCCAGCACCACTTTCTCCCTTGGCCATCATTCAGCCCCCAACACACACAACCTGTACTCCAGCTTGGCACATTGCCTCCTGCAAAATCTGGTTGTCAAGGTGCTGAGAGTGTTAACAGAAATTTTCTTTAGGTGGGCGAGATTGTAGGTGTTTTATTATTATTTTTTTAATTCCTTCCTTTGCTTCTCTGTGTTTTCTGATTTGTTCATCAGGGGCTTGCATTGAACACATATCAAGAAAATATGATTTTTAACTTTTATGAAATCTATTCACTACCTCTAGAAAACTTTCCATCAAGGGTTCCACTGTATTCTGAGCACTCCTTTAAATTTCCCAGTCCCTCGGCCTCTCTCTGTGCTCTGTATTTGCGTTCATTTGTGAGTTGCTCTCTAGATGTTCTTAAAGGGATTCAGTATCCATGAGCAGGCAGTAGGCACCACGAGTGTGAGGCTGTATCATCTCTTCTGTAGAAATGACTCGAATGGTTCTTAGATGATTTTAGCTGTACACCCACTTCTGCACCCCTGAGCCTAGGTGACTGAGAGTCAAGACTGCTTAGTTAAGCAGGGTATGGTTTAACCTGTTTTACCCTCTCTGACATCACGGCTAGTAGTAGAGTGCAGTTTCTGGAGAACCCACATGGATGTATGGACTAGCTGTCAGCAGGAAAGTAGGTACTGTTATTTTCCACATTTCATCAAGGATGAAATTGAGATACAGAAAAGTTATGCAGTTTGCCCAAGGTCACATAACTCGTAAGTGACAAAACTACAGTTTTTTTGGTTCTGAGGAATCTGGTTCAGAGTCCAGACTACCTGACTATTAAACACCCTTGCTACCTTCAAAGAATCTGGAGGAAAAAAAATGGAAGGACGGAAGTATGACTTAAACAATGATCCTGCCTGTAGGAAATAGTAACCAGGAGGAGTGATAAGGCATAATGAAATCCTACCCCTCAGGGCCATGTGAGCATGGCTGCCTGGAGGTCTTGTTGGAGCCTGTCTCGGCTTCTGGGCATACCTGAGTTTTCATTTCTGATTAGCTTGGGCTACCAGTTGAAATCCCTGTTCCATGTTCTCTAAGACCCCACTAACTTAGTGCATTGCTGATAGCTTGTGGTCACAGTTGGTACCTCCTGCTTCATGGAAGGCTGATGACAGAATGTCATTGGATGGGTATAAATCCTTGCAACTGATTGCACAAATATCTCAAAGCACAGAGTCCATTGAGTGTGAACTGGTTCATTGCCCCTTTGGGTCATTGTACAATTAATCAGCTGGCCATCTATTTTTAGTTCTGTGCTGGTTTTTAGTTCAGCAATGTGATATCAGTAGCCTGAAAGTAGCCTCGGCGATAGTATCCACATGACAGAAGTCAGCAAATACTGCACATCAGCAACCCCTCACCCACCACCCCGCTTGCTGTGAAACATTTCTCAGCACCCTTGTCCTAGAGATACTCAAATTTGGTGATTTTCACCTTGTTTCAGCCAAGGGAGTGCTTGGTTGCTGCCTGAAAGAGGTGCTGGGCAAGGTGAGGGCATATGGGACTCTGTCTTGAGCTAAGCCAGTAATGTGTTTGCTTGTGTTTACTATGAAGTTCTGTGTAAGGCAGAGGACAGTTCTTTTCACATCAAAGCCATTTTCACAGTGCTTTGTACAAAAGGTCATTAAACGCAATGGGAAGTAACTCATCTGGTTTAATCTTACTTAATGGTCAGGAAATAGGACTTTTTATAGTTCAGAGTCAGAGGAGTGAAGTGACTTTCTGTAGGTCTCTCAGAGTCAAGTTTGCTGCCTTATATGAGGAAGCTGGCACCGTGGCACCCACAGTGGGAGACAAAACTCCCTCAGACACTAACTGGTCTTCCCCGGCCCAAGCCTCAGAGACTCTCACTGCTCCACTCAGATAGGTGTTCCCCTAGAGCCATGCCCATCATGTTCCTTTGCCCTGGAAATGGAGGGACCCCTGGCTGAGTTGTCAGGTGTTTTTCTCCCATAATGGCCCCTCCTGGTACCTTGGGGTGACCCATTGCTTTTCAGAGCCCATCTTCCCAACTGATATGAAGCCAAGTTGAAAATATGTCCCTCAAAACCTGGTTTTAAAACTTGCTCCCAACTTTTGGCTGGGGACATCTGCCTAAAATCTTAAAAACACACAACAGAACAAAATAACTCTTTATTTTTTATTCAACAAAGCTAGAAATGGATGTCAGGGCTTGCTGGAGGACAAATGCATATGGTGGTTTTAGCCGGTGCTGTTGGTAGGGAGGAGTGGAAGAGTGGCAGAGAAGTGGAGGAGGATATGGAGTGAAAAGATAAAAAGAAACATTTAAAAGAATCATTTTCAGAGGTAAGAAAATTTAGCTACAGGTGCCAAGAGGCATCATGTCCTGAGACTGTGGAAAATCTTGCCCATTGCTTCCCTCTAGCAAAAGCTCCACTCTGTGGGTCAGTCAGTTGTGCTTTATTTTGTAATCCTGATGACCCAGAACCAGTGAGTACTGGAAAGTGTTGCAGAAACTCATCTTTTTCGTGACACTACAGTGCAGAATTCTGTAATAAATGTGGTTTGAATTTGCTATGGCTGCCAAAATGATAAAGCCCATATGGGATGGCTTAACCAATAGACATTTGTCTTCTCACGGGTCTCAAGGCTGGAGTCTAAGATCAAGGTGTGGGTAGGGTTGGTTTCCTCTGAGGCCCTGCTCCTTGTCTTGTAGATGAGCACCTTTTTGCTGTGTGTTCACGTGATCTTTCTTCTGAGAGTGTACACATCTGGTATCTCTGCCTCAGAACTTCCTTTCTTGATAAGGACAGCTGGGTTAGGGGCTCTCTTAACGGACGCATTTTAACTTCATTGCCTCTAAAAACGTATCTCCAAATGCTGTTACATTGTGAGGTGACTCAGATGTCTGAGATCATTCATATTTTGAAGTTAGAACTTTAACAAATGAATTTGGGGGCACACAATTCAGCACATAACAAATATGTTGGCACCATTTATCCAGTATACATGCATAGGACCTAGATCACATACTTGAATGTTGATGACACTGACACTGAGAACTCTTATCCTCTGCACAAATTGACTGTCATGCCTTGGACTGAGAACTCATCAGGTGACATGACTTTAAAAAAGGTCTCATTTAACTTAAAGAATTTTGAACGTTTCGCCTCTCCTTCAAATGCTTCTGGTTTCACCATAAATTTACTTCCATTGGTGGAATGTCCTCAAGGGACTAGCAATATTAGCAGAAGCTACTGATAACATGGAAGTGGGAGCACTGGCCGAGCGTGGTTGAGGAGAGATCACTGGGCAGCATAGACAGGGCAGGAGAACACGAGACCATCTCCATCTACAACATGTGTCTAGTACTTCCTCTCGCGCTGTGTCATCTGTTCCTTTACTCCTGAATTCATTGGTATTTATTTGCCAGGCATCTAAAACAGGCTGGGCAACTGCAGATAGACAGGTGAGTAATGTTATCAAGACCTTACAGTATGAATTTACAGTTCAACTGTGATAACTATTAAAGAAAATGGTAAAAATAGACACAGTGCTTGCCCTTCAAGCAAAGAGGACCCAAAAGGGATCCTGATCAGCAATTCTTTTGGACCTAGGATAGTGGTTTCATTCAATCTCCAGAAAAAGACTTCAAAGATTTCTGTAGATTTTTTTATGAGCTGAGTAAAAATCCTTCCTGCTTCCCAAAACACACATATTCAAATGATTCAGAAGTATGGATTTTAAGTATCCTTTCAGTGGATAGGTTGTTGTTGTTCAGTCACATAGTCATGTTCAACTCTTTGCAACCCCATGGACTGCAGCATGTGAGGCTTCCCTGTCCTCCACAACCTCCTGAAGCTAACTCAAACTTAAGCCCATTGAGTTGATGATGCCATCCTACCATCTTGTCCTCTGTTGTCCTCTTCTCCTGCCTTCAGTCTTTCCCAGCATCAGGGTCTTTTCTAATGAGTTGGCTCTTCGAGTCAGATGGCCAAACTATTGGCGCTTCAGTTTCAGCATCAGTTCTTCCAGATCCTCAGGGTTGTTTTCCTTTAGGATTGACTGGTTTGATCTCCTTGCTGTCCAAGGGCCTCTCAAGAGTCTTCTCTAGCACCACAGTTAGCTGGATAGTGAAAAATAAATGTGAAAAATCATTATTTATGCATCTCTCACCCTCCCCATTGGATTATAAATTATTTGAGGATAAGAGCTGAGGTATGTACTCTACAACCCCAAGAGTTCTTCACATGAAGTCAGTACTCAATATGAATATTCACTGATTTGATCTGAATCTCCAAGAGGAAAGATCTTTCAACCAAAATCGCTAGGGTATTCAAAAATGACATCACTGTCTCAGGCTAAGGAAGGAGGAAAGGCCTAATTACCCCAGAAAAAAAGCCCAGGTGGTTATGAGAAAGTCAGTAGTCTCTTTCCTTCAGGGGCACCAGAGGTCCGTGTTCTTCAAGTAATGAGTTGGAGGGGAGGCGTTGGCAATAAGTTCCACCTGAATTTCCTACCACCATTCTAAGGTGTGGACTTGAATAGCCTATAACTTTAGTGTAATTGCCCTTCTTTGCGGTCTCCTCTCTTTATTAAATTTTTGTAAAACAGTATGAATTTACAGTTCAACTGTGATAACTAAAAGAAAATGGTAAAAATAGACACAGTGCTTGCCCTTCAAGCAAAGAGGACCCAAAAGGGATCCTGATCAGCAATTCTTTTGGACCTAGGATAGTGGTTTCATTCAATCTCCAGAAAAAGACTTCAAAGATTTCTGTAGATTTTTTTATGAGCTGAGTAAAAATCCTTCCTGCTTCCCAAAACACACATATTCAAATGATTCAGAAGTATGGATTTTAAGTATCCTTTCAGTGGATAGGTTGTTGTTGTTCAGTCACATAGTCATGTTCAACTCTTTGCAACCCCATGGACTGCAGCATGTGAGGCTTCCCTGTCCTCCACAACCTCCTGAAGCTAACTCAAACTTAAGCCCATTGAGTTGATGATGCCATCCTACCATCTTGTCCTCTGTTGTCCTCTTCTCCTGCCTTCAGTCTTTCCCAGCATCAGGGTCTTTTCTAATGAGTTGGCTCTTCGAGTCAGATGGCCAAACTATTGGCGCTTCAGTTTCAGCATCAGTTCTTCCAGATCCTCAGGGTTGTTTTCCTTTAGGATTGACTGGTTTGATCTCCTTGCTGTCCAAGGGCCTCTCAAGAGTCTTCTCTAGCACCACAGTTAGCTGGATAGTGAAAAATAAATGTGAAAAATCATTATTTATGCATCTCTCACCCCTCCCCCATTGGATTATAAATTATTTGAGGATAAGAGCTGAGGTATGTACTCTACAACCCCAAGAGTTCTTCACATGAAGTCAGTACTCAATATGAATATTCACTGATTTGATCTGAATCTCCAAGAGGAAAGATCTTTCAACCAAAATCGCTAGGGTATTCAAAAATGACATCACTGTCTCAGGCTAAGGAAGGAGGAAAGGCCTAATTACCCCAGAAAAAAAGCCCAGGTGGTTATGAGAAAGTCAGTAGTCTCTTTCCTTCAGGGGCACCAGAGGTCCGTGTTCTTCAAGTAATGAGTTGGAGGGGAGGCGTTGGCAATAAGTTCCACCTGAATTTCCTACCACCATTCTAAGGTGTGGACTTGAATAGCCTATAACTTTAGTGTAATTGCTCTGCGGTCTCCTCTCTATAAATAGTAGCTTAGTTGTAAGTAACCCAGGGCTGCCTACGGAACTGCTAGACTTAGAAAATAATTCAATTTAACAGATATTTCTTGTGTAGTTCAAAACAAGAGAACTCTCAAACAGCCTAGATTATAAAGAAAGAAGAACCTAGTACTTTGAAGGGGTACCTTAGAAGAAGGTTGGCCTATTGTGTTGACAATTTCTCTTTTAGTTCTACACAGTGGACCCCAAGACAAAGAATGAGAAGAGCTGGGCCGCTAGATGGGAAAAATACAGGTATAGAAATGTGGAATACTCATCATTTCACTCTGGTGATTTGATGACTAGTATAATACAAGCATGGAATTTTGTTCCCGTGGCTAGTGATAGCTTTAGGTTACAGGCATGTGACCCAAGGCTAGTCAAGAAGAAATGAAAAGAACCAATGCAGGAAGAAGAGAAGGGAAGAAGAAGGAAAGTTTCTGGGAAAGGCTAATACTGATAAAATATTCTTCAACTGTTGTTATGGTTCGGATAACAGACACCACTGGGACATTTCAAGCAGAAAAGATTTGATGTTGTAAATTAGGTGCTTAAAAATTTATGGATGGGCTAGAAGAGAAGGTCTTGGGCTACACTTTCAACAGTAACCAGCAGAACTCTGCAGAAACATTGTCCAGGGTGGCTATTAGCTTTGAAACAGCAGAGAAGCTGGGGGAATCAAGAAGTCACCACAAGCATGACCCCAGAACTACACCCTTTGCTCATATGGAGGGATCAGGAAACCATTGCTAGGTCCAGACTGTCCCTGCTTGATCTGTCCAGGCAAGATGGATGTCCTACTTCTTGCTTCTCTGTTCCCAGAAAGTTGGTGACAGGGTATTCAAAATGACATCACTGTCTCAGGCTAAGGAAGGAGGAAAGGCCTAATTACCCCAGAAAAGCCCAGGTGGTTATGAGAAAGTCAGTAGTCTCTTTCCTTCAGGGGCACCAGAGGTCCGTGTTCTTCAAGTAATGAGTTGGAGGCGTTGGCAATAAGTTCCACCTGAATTTCCTACCACCATTCTAAGGTGTGGACTTGAATAGCCTATAACTTTAGTGTAATTGCTCTGCGGTCTCCTCTCTATAAATAGTAGCTTAGTTGTAAGTAACCCAGGGCTGCCTACGGAACTGCTAGACTTAGAAAATAATTCAATTTAACAGATATTTCTTGTGTAGTTCAAAACAAGAGAACTCTCAAACAGCCTAGATTATAAAGAAAGAAGAACCTAGTACTTTGAAGGGGTACCTTAGAAGAAGGTTGGCCTATTGTGTTGACAATTTCTCTTTTAGTTCTACACAGTGGACCCCAAGACAAAGAATGAGAAGAGCTGGGCCGCTAGATGGGAAAAATACAGGTATAGAAATGTGGAATACTCATCATTTCACTCTGGTGATTTGATGACTAGTATAATACAAGCATGGAATTTTGTTCCCGTGGCTAGTGATAGCTTTAGGTTACAGGCATGTGACCCAAGGCTAGTCAAGAAGAAATGAAAAGAACCAATGCAGGAAGAAGAGAAGGGAAGAAGAAGGAAAGTTTCTGGGAAAGGCTAATACTGATAAAATATTCTTCAACTGTTGTTATGGTTCGGATAACAGACACCACTGGGACATTTCAAGCAGAAAAGATTTGATGTTGTAAATTAGGTGCTTAAAAATTTATGGATGGGCTAGAAGAGAAGGTCTTGGGCTACACTTTCAACAGTAACCAGCAGAACTCTGCAGAAACATTGTCCAGGGTGGCTATTAGCTTTGAAACAGCAGAGAAGCTGGGGGAATCAAGAAGTCACCACAAGCATGACCCCAGAACTACACCCTTTGCTCATATGGAGGGATCAGGAAACCATTGCTAGGTCCAGACTGTCCCTGCTTGATCTGTCCAGGCAAGATGGATGTCCTACTTCTTGCTTCTCTGTTCCCAGAAAGTTGGTGACAGGGCACTGAGAGCTTCGTTGGTAGTAAAACAAAAGTTCATAATTATAAATGTACAATAGGGTTTCCCTGGTGGTCCAGTGGGTAAAGAGTCTGCCTTGCAGAGCAAGGGGCACCGGTTGGATCCTTGGCCCGGAAAGATCCCACGTGCCACAGAGAGGTTGGATGGGTGTGTCAATTAGGAGCCAGCGCTCTGGAGTACATGCAGCAGGTGTTCTGCAGTGAGAGAGGACACTACAATGGGAGGCTCACACATGTCAAAGAATAAAAAAGATAGATGAAAATAATATAAAGAAAAAGAGGCATGATGGGGAAAAGAAAAACAATAAAATATCCAATAAATATACATACAATATGCCTATAGCAGGCATATTCTGGGCGTTGGAGATACCTCATTGAACCATGCTGGGTCTCCATAATCATAAGACTTACAGTCTATTGGAATGTTCCATTTAGGCTCCATTTAGGCTGAGAATTTCAAGGCAATCTGGGTACAGAAGTATCCTAAGATGTTTATGATTTTTTCCTCAGTCTTTCCACATGTTCCACGCCAATTCAACAACAATTTTCATGTGTATGTGTGTGACTTACCCTTATCAAGCTTTTCCAAAGTATATAGTGTCAGTTTTCACAGGAACAGAACCTCTTTTCACTCTCATTCTTTCGGTTTTCACAATAATGGAATTGTGAAGGAAGTTTCTGGAAAGGCTAATACTGATAAAATATTCTTCGACTGTTGTTATGGTTCGGATAACAGACACCACTGGGACATTTCAAGCAGAAAAGATTTGATGTTGTAAATTAGGTGCTTAAAAATTTATGGATGGGCTAGAAGAGAAGGTCTTGGGCTACACTTTCAACAGTAACCAGCAGAACTCTGCAGAAACATTGTCCAGGGTGGCTATTAGCTTTGAAACAGCAGAGAAGCTGGGGGAATCAAGAAGTCACCACAAGCATGACCCCAGAACTACACCCTTTGCTCATATGGAGGGATCAGGAAACCATTGCTAGGTCCAGACTGTCCCTGCTTGATCTGTCCAGGCAAGATGGATGTCCTACTTCTTGCTTCTCTGTTCCCAGAAAGTTGGTGACAGGGCACTGAGAGCTTCGTTGGTAGTAAAACAAAAGTTCATAATTATAAATGTACAATAGGGTTTCCCTGGTGGTCCAGTGGGTAAAGAGTCTGCCTTGCAGAGCAAGGGGCACCGGTTGGATCCTTGGCCGGAAAGATCCCACGTGCCACAGAGAGGTTGGATGGGTGTGTCAATTAGGAGCCAGCGCTCTGGAGTACATGCAGCAGGTGTTCTGCAGTGAGAGAGGACACTACAATGGGAGGCTCACACATGTCAAAGAATAAAAAAGATAGATGAAAATAATATAAAGAAAAAGAGGCATGATGGGGAAAAGAAAAACAATAAAATATCCAATAAATATACATACAATATGCCTATAGCAGGCATATTCTGGGCGTTGGAGATACCTCATTGAACCATGCTGGGTCTCCATAATCATAAGACTTACAGTCTATTGGAATGTTCCATTTAGGCTCCATTTAGGCTGAGAATTTCAAGGCAATCTGGGTACAGAAGTATCCTAAGATGTTTATGATTTTTTCCTCAGTCTTTTCCACATGTTCCACGCCAATTCAACAACAATTTTCATGTGTATGTGTGTGACTTACCCTTATCAAGCTTTTCCAAAGTATATAGTGTCAGTTTTCACAGGAACAGAACCTCTTTTTTCACTCTCATTCTTTCGGTTTTCACAATAATGGAATTGTGTAGTCAGAATTTCAAGCATGATGGGCAGAAATGAGTTTGGGAACAGATGGCACTGACCCTGGTTAGTATGCAACTCAGTTTGTGGCACTGGAAGTCCCTGAGAGGACGTCAGCTACCTGAGTATCTGGTGCGCCATGGGCCCTGGTGGGCTTTATAGAGGAAACAGTGTCTGTTAACCTGGTGACTTGTTAGATGGATGTCAGGGAGGGTTTTTTTTTTTTTTTAATTTTCTTTTTCTTTTTTATTCAACTTCATGCCATGAACTCTTTTTTATTTATTTATTTTCATTCATCTTTATTCTTTGGCCTGTGTGGGCCTCCCGCTGCAGTGGCCTCTGTCCTAGCAGAGCACTGGCTCTGAGGGCATGCGCTCCAGAGGGCTGGCTCCTAGTTGGACACTCTGGTCCAGCTGCTCCGTGGCAAGTGGGATCTTTCCAAGTCAGGGATTGAACTGGTGCCCCTTGCTCTGCAAGGCAGACTCTTTACCCACTGGACCACCAGGGAAGCCTAGATGTCCGTTTTAAGAGCTTCTGACATGCTGATTCAGTCTTCCTCAGACCGTGAATGTATCGAACTTGGAGAGTAGCTTACACCACTCTTTGACTGGAGGGCTCAAATACTTATTCCAAAACTTTACAAAGGTGGGGAGACAGGACTGGTACTATTGTTTAGCTAGGTTCTGTTTTCTGTTTTTTTTTTTCTTTTTTAAAATAAGACTTCTAAAGGGGAAAATATAATTGTGTTGCCTTTTGTGTGATATCTCGTGATAGGTGTACCTTCTTTTCTCCAAAATCCTCCCTCATGTATCTCCCCAGTCAGGGGCTCCAGGCCTTTCCTCAGATACCCTTGTTTATTTCAGGATAACGCAGCCCCACTGCCAGTCTTTTCTTGTGCCTACAGGTCCTGTTCCTTAGGCACCAACTGAGTATCACTGCATTTGCCCCTAGCTTAGGCTTCTGCAGGCTCTGTAGAGGGGAGAGGTGAGCTCTGGCACATGACTGGGGGTAAGGGAGGAGAAACAGGGGAACACTAGCTTCCTTCCATCTGGAGGCAAATGTAAATCAACATCCCCAAACACAGACTTCTTCAGAAAATTACCCAGTCTGGTCTTATTTTTCATTACACACACACACACACACACGATAATTATGACATGATTTTCTTGGCTTGGATTTCGTGAAAAAGAGCACCCCGTTAATCGAAAATACTTCTTCCAGAATCATTCAGAACATGTGGCACTGTGTTCAAACAAAGTCGAGGTGGGATGTTCAGTCCATTTTCTACAACAGAACTCTAAGGAAGAGCTCACACATGTAGTGACAGCAGCACACCAGAAAGAACAAATCAAACTAGAAACAAACAGGCAATAATACTGATAAGTCAATTATAAAGGTTGTTCAGTGTCTCCCAGTGCTCCTAAATTGGCAGTGAGATGATAGATGATTTCATCCAGCCTGTTTATATTGCAGTGAATAGGAAGCACTTGAGTGAACCAACTGTAGAAGACAGAGCTAGCCTGAGGCAAAGCTAGGGTAGAAATGTCTGACTTTCATCGCATAGTAAAACGTGAGCATAACTGGTGCCCTTGCTCTGCAAGGCAGACTCTTACCCACTGGACCACCAGGAAGCCTAGATGTCCGTTTAAGAGCTTCTGACATGCTGATTCAGTCTTCCTCAGACCGTGAATGTATCGAACTTGGAGAGTAGCTTACACCACTCTTTGACTGGAGGGCTCAAATACTTATTCCAAAACTTTACAAAGGTGGGGAGACAGGACTGGTACTATTGTTTAGCTAGGTTCTGTTTTCTGTTTTTTTTTTTTTAAAATAAGACTTCTAAAGGGGAAAATATAATTGTGTTGCCTTTTGTGTGATATCTCGTGATAGGTGTACCTTCTTTTCTCCAAAATCCTCCCTCATGTATCTCCCCAGTCAGGGGCTCCAGGCCTTTCCTCAGATACCCTTGTTTATTTCAGGATAACGCAGCCCCACTGCCAGTCTTTTCTTGTGCCTACAGGTCCTGTTCCTTAGGCACCAACTGAGTATCACTGCATTTGCCCCTAGCTTAGGCTTCTGCAGGCTCTGTAGAGGGGAGAGGTGAGCTCTGGCACATGACTGGGGGTAAGGGAGGAGAAACAGGGGAACACTAGCTTCCTTCCATCTGGAGGCAAATGTAAATCAACATCCCCAAACACAGACTTCTTCAGAAAATTACCCAGTCTGGTCTTATTTTTCATTACACACACACACACACACGATAATTATGACATGATTTTCTTGGCTTGGATTTCGTGAAAAAGAGCACCCCGTTAATCGAAAATACTTCTTCCAGAATCATTCAGAACATGTGGCACTGTGTTCAAACAAAGTCGAGGTGGGATGTTCAGTCCATTTTCTACAACAGAACTCTAAGGAAGAGCTCACACATGTAGTGACAGCAGCACACCAGAAAGAACAAATCAAACTAGAAACAAACAGGCAATAATACTGATAAGTCAATTATAAAGGTTGTTCAGTGTCTCCCAGTGCTCCTAAATTGGCAGTGAGATGATAGATGATTTCATCCAGCCTGTTTATATTGCAGTGAATAGGAAGCACTTGAGTGAACCAACTTGTAGAAGACAGAGCTAGCCTGAGGCAAAGCTAGGGTAAGAAGTGTCTGACTTCAGGGGCATCAGTCATTGCATGTACTGTACCTGCTCTTTCTCAAAGTATGGTCCATAGAGCACTGAGGAGTCCCTCCGTGAGTCACTCCCCATGTGTTCATGAAGTTAAAACTCTTTTTGTATTATTATATTTATAGTATTACAGTATTTGTTGCCTTTTTCGTCTTGTTGACATTTGCACTGAAGGTATGAAAGCAGTGGTGGGTAGAAATCCCATCACTTGAGGGTGAATCAAGCAGGAATCAAGCTATAGCCGCCATCACTGACACACACTTTCCGTAAAAACATATGTCAGTTTCATTTGGCAATGTCCTTGATGAAGCCATAAAATAATTAATCTTATTAAATATTGATACTTTTCAAAACATTCTGTGTAATAAAATGGGCAGTCTGCATGAGCTATTTTTACTGTGTTTCAGTGTGTGATGGTTATCTCTAGGGAGCTGAATTGGTGAGTTGAGTCATCTTTTTTTTTTTTTTAATTAGCCGTATTTTTTCTTTCTTCTTCTTTTTTTTTTTAAATTCAACATCTTGTTGTTTTTCTTGTTTTTCCTCTTGCTTGAAAGGCTAAATGACAAAGAATGCTTTTTTCAGACTGAGTATTTGGCAGACATTTTCTCAAAATGAACAAAGGGGGCCTGTCACTTCAAGGAAAAGCAACTGATAGTATTTATTGCCAATGATAAAATTTGAGCTTCCAGCAAAAATCAGAATTTTGGAAAACTTGTATCCACCACTGTGGAGCTTGACAATTTTCCAAAACTTTAGGATTTTTCCAAAGAGATCTATGATGATATTAATAAGTGTGATTTTTTGATAGCATATAATGAAACGGGTTAACATTTAGAATGTCTGCATAACTCAGTGAAGCACTATCTTCCCATGACCATTGCATGGTATGAAAAAATCATACATGGGTAAAAATCCGTTCATGGTGCACAGTAAATCAAATTGATCTTAATGTAACAGAACATGAAAAATTCATTGATGTGCTTTCAGATGCCACATTGCAACTAACCTATGAGAAATTTGTTACGTTTTGGTGCAGTATCAAAAAATTATTTGATTATCAATTATCTAAAACAATTATCTAAAAAGGCTATTGAATTCTCTTTGTTTTTCCAGCTACATATCTGTGTAAAGCCAGATTTTCTTCACATACTTCAACCAAAACAACACATTGCAACATTGACTATTAATTCAGACATTTGAAAAATTTGCAAAAATGTAAAACAATGTCACTCTTCGCATTTTGTTTCTTTTGAAAAACTTTTTTAATGAAAATATGCAATTTATGTTAACATATAATTGATTTGGGGGACTTCGCAGGTGACTTCGTGGTAAAGAATCTGCCTGCTCGTGCAGGAGACGCAGGTCCAATCCCTGAGTCGGGAAGATCCCCTGGAGGAGGAAATGGCAGTCCACTCCAGTATTGTTGCCTAGAGAATTCCATGAACGGTGGAGCCTGGCTGACTATGGTCCATGAGGGTCCCAAAGAGTCGGTCCGTGGGGGTCCCAAAGAGTCAGAGAAGACTGAGCAGCTGAGCATGCATACACATAATGGATTTACTGTTATTTAAATTAATAAACCTTTTACATTTTCTACCAGTAGATGTGACCTACATAAAATCTGAGTAAAAGGGTCCTGAGACTGAAAGCTTTGAGGACTGCTAAACTGCACCATCTGCCTTCCAGAAAGTGGGCTGTAGGAGGTTCTTCCTTCCCCTTTACCCAAATAAGCCAATGCTGCTACTGTTTTATTTTTAAATCCAACCCTGCCCTCTTCCTCCAAAAGTGTTATAAAAGTAAACGGCAAAAATGCTGCACATACCTGAAACCAAAGGACCCAGAACAGAGAGGAGGCACAAGACTGAATAGAGGAGTTTAGCTGGAGCCGGCAAGGCTGACCAAGGACTCCCTCCTGCTTGGCAGCCTGGCAGGAGTCACCTATTTTTTTTTTTTTTTTTTTGCTTCATTGGCCTAACCTTACATTCGTCTACCCACTCTGACCCCTTAAGCCTCAGCCCTGTCTGGGTACGCTACTGTCCCTCTGGGGCCTCCAAACAGAATGACTTTATTAAAGCTTTGGGCTGATACCCACTGCCAGTCTCCTCCTTCACTGTGCCCGCTCTGGGATGATAGTTCAGGGAAAGGGTCTCTCGGCTCCAGTCTCTACCAGCTCACTGTCTCAGGCTCAGGGCTGAGATGAAAAGGGACGACCTCTGTTTCTGGGCTGAAAACGAAATGTAAATCTCTCACAGGCCACGTGCCAGAAGCTGCCAGAAGACCATTTCCCTGTTAGTAAACAAGGCCGCTGGGGCCATCCTTCTCTCCTTTAATAACCTGTGGGCACCTATTGATTGCACATGCTGGTCTCTCATAAATTAGAACAGGGATGGCTTCTGGTTGCTCAGGAGCCGCGTGGATGGAGAAATTGACTCACTAATACTTGGAGCTCATAGAGCACAGCGCACACACCACAAAAACGGGAGGAATACACAACATCAGGTGGTGAGGAGGCCTGGGAATCAACCCCAGTGGCTGCGGAAGCTTCTCTGCATGCTGCAGACCTTAATTAGGCCATTTCTTGTGCCCCTACTGGAGCTCTACAGGCACACTGATCATATGCTTCCTGCTGCAGCATATTCTTCAAATGGGAGAGGGCAGCAAGCTCCAGTGATTGGGAGACCCTGCTCCCATCTCAACCCCCTCACCAGGATGGAAGCCACCAGGTAGGAAGGAATATTCAAGTCTTGTGCTAGTAATGGAAAGAGCACTGAGTTAGGAGTCAAAAGACAGACTCAAAACTCCTGCTTCAACCATTTACAGCGACGTGATCTTGGGCAAGTCCCTTCATCTCTCTGAACCTTGGTATCTCACCTGGGAAGTGGAGAAAGTAATAATATCTAAGAAAATAAGCCTGCCTGATGTGTTCTCAGTAAATGAGTATACATTGTTGAATCTGACTTTGCATCAGTTAAAGGACATAGTGACATGTATAGGACTAAAATGATTTCTTTCTCCCACCTCCAAAATCTGGCATCAGGAACTTTCCACCACTATCCTTAGCCAACACTTTGCTCTTAAATTAAGAAGTGATGTCATAAAGCTCACAGCTTGATAAATTGGAGATGTTTCTCTCATCCTTCTGTTTTCCTGTGCCCTTCCTGACTTGGCTTCCAGGTTTAAAATTCATTTCACAGGGACCTCTCTAAAGTGGATAGCAAACACAGTAAAACATGCCAGGTAGCTCACTACTCTACTAAAAAAGCTTGACACCCACAAGCGCATGCTTGGCATAACCTTCAGAGTTTCTCTGACTTTAAGGCTCTGGGCCTTGAAGGCTTTTCTAAAATGAGCAGTATTATCCCCATGGTTCTACTGTGGTCCCTTTGCCACTGCTATTTAAAACACACCAGAAGGACATATGCTTAATCAATTTCCATATTTCCCTTCCTCTGGTTCTGGAATGAGCTCTGCTGTTCTGGGACAAAGTGTGTAGTGGGGCTGGGTGGTGCATTCCTCTTTGGTCACCACCCCCCATATGTCTACATCTTGGAACCTGTGAATGTGGCTTTACTTGGAAAAAAAAAAAAAAGGATCTGTGTAGATGTAATTAAATGAAATCTCTTGAGATGAGATCATCTGGGATTACCTGAGTGGGCCCTAAATCTGCAATGCAAAGTGTTCTTGTAAGAGATGAGAGGAGAGGATGCAGACAGCGAGAAATCCCTGTGGATGTGGAAGCAAAGTGATGTGGCCACAAGCCAAGGGATTCTCGAGCCACTAGACGCTGAGAGAGTCAAGAAAGCGTTATCCACTGGAGCCTTTGATCTCACAGTTTTGCCCTCAGAACTGTGAGAGAATAAATTCTGTCATTTTAAGCCACCTAGTTTGCGATAATTTGTTACAGAAGCTTATGAAAGCTATTACAAGTGTGTTCCCTGGGGATGGAGCCTTGCCCAGGTTCTTCCACAGAGATGTTCTCGCCCTCTATGAGAAGGGAAACCTTCTGTCAGAGGGCAGCCTCAGATAGTCTGGTCAGCGGCCAACTCTCAAAAGTCCAGAGTCCTATCAGGGGCTGTGACTGAATATCCACAGTGCAGGGGAGAATCATCCTGGGGTGTTTTCAGCATCCATTGATGGGCAAGACTTTGGGGAAATGGCCTGAATTTTGGAAATAGACAGACCTTGGTTTAAAACTCAACTTCACCATTGACTGTGCCTCTGGATAAACAATCAATATTTGCCCTCTTTGTACTCATGGGTAAAATGAGGATAATAATGCTACCTTGTAGGCAGGAACAGAACCAGGATCTGTGTAAGAGCCAACTTATATAAATTTAGGGCCTCCTAAAAGAGAAAAAAAAGGATGCAAAGTTTCAATAGAGGTGTGTCCTTGAAAAGGTCTTATTAGTGTGGGGCCTTGAGGCTTAAACTCAGCCAGTTGCTTCTGGGGTGTTTGGAGGATTATAGATAAAGACTCGAAGCCTTAGGAAGTGCCTGGCTCCTCTTGGGTGCTCTGTGAAAAGTAAAACTGTCTGGATGAAGACTTGAACACTGTCACCTAAAAGTACACAGACAGGTTTGCAATGCATAAGAAAATGTCGGTAAAATACATTCCAAGGCAGAATGTATCTTAGTTGTTTCCTTGATGGTCATTTTCCCTTTCTTTTCCATAACAGAAGGACTTCTGGGAACATGGTCACGTGCTCAGCTAAATCCTAGCTTCCCAGTGGCATGCAGTTATAAGACTAAATTCTGGCCAAAGAAGTATTCGCAAAGAGATATAAGTGACATCAGTTATAAGACTAAATTCTGGCCAAAGAAGTATTCACAAAGAGATATAAATGACATCTATAAAGTCTCATGCAACAATGTTATGAGATGAATTGTGTCCCCCGGATCCCCACAAATTCATATGTTGAAGTCCTAATCCCTAGTATCTCAGAATGTGACCTTATTTGGAAATAGGGTCCTTGTAGCTATAACTAATTAAGATGAGGTCACCAGGGTGGATTGTAATACAATGTGAATGGTGTTCTTATAAAAAAGGGAAAAATTTAACACAGACACACTCAGAGGGAGAATGCCATGTGAAGATCAAAGCAGAGAATGCAGTGATGCTTCTAAAGGTCAGGAACAATAAAGATTGCCAGCCAGTTGCCTGCAAAGCTGGGGAGCATGGAATAGGTTTTTCCTTGTAGCTCTCAGAAGGAATCAACCTTGCTGACCCCTTGATTTCCAACTTTTAGCTTCCGGAACTATGAGTCAATAAATGCGTTTCTGTGGCATGAGCCACTCAGTTTGTGGTACTCTGTTATAGCAGGCCTAGCAAACTAATAAAGAGAGATTTTGCCTTCTTCACTACTTTTACATTCTGCTGCCTGGAATGCAGTTAAGAGGGCAGAGCTTCCATTAGTTATCTTGGCCTCAAGAATGAGGACTATGTTCACACCTGGGCAGAGCAGAGAGTGAGCAGCCTGGGACCCTAAACACTTCATGGAGCTGCCACACGAGCTCTGGACTGCCTACCTTCCAGACTCCCTTGGACTTAAAGGAGATCAAACCGATCAGTCTTAAAGGAAAATTTCAGATCAGTTTATTTCTCTTCCTCAGTTCTTGTTGCAATGAAAATTTGGAATGATGGACTAAAGGGTTTTAAACAAATGGGAAGTTAGAGCGCAGTTCAACTCAAGCTCGCAAATCTCTTATTAGACAGATACTCCCAAGACATGGGAGCAGGCCTACACAGCTCTGCACCATGGGCCTCCTCCACTAAGCCTTAAGCTCTAGGGGTTTGTTTAGAGCAGGATTCATTACAGCCTTGCCGCCTGGCCCGCCCGGCAAAGAGCCCAGCCCATTAGCTTCCGGCTGACTGTTTGCAGAAGTCTTGTTCCATGGCAGCACCAAGCCAGCCCACTCCTTTAAACACACATCACCCCTATTCTGCACCTGTTGCTTCACTTGGCCACCTGGTCAGGGTGCTCTAGGCCTCCGTGGTGCCTGCACTTCCCTGGTGCCTCTACTGAGACTGACTTCCAGGCTCACCCAGTCTTTGCAATGCCCACCTAGGTTTAATGGGGACCCCTCGTGAGATTGGCTAGAAGTCCAGGAGGGATCAGTGGAAGTGCAGTAGGAGCAGGGACCTCTGAACTGGAGGCCACTTGAGGCTGAAAGTTCTCTGCTGAGGGACTATCAAGTTGGTCCGCTAGGCCTTAGGTGATGCAAGCTCAGCTCTCCACCCAAGATCTGAGGGGCAGTACACATGGTTTGCCAGGTGTCCAGGAGCCTGACCAGGGCTGAGATGCTTGTATTAGCTTGAAACCGCTCAAGGTGAACCAGGACTGCAGACAGCCTTTGGACAGAGCAGCAGAGCAGTGTGGAGTGAGAGGGCACCTGGCTATTTTTACACAGATACTGTTCCAACCGCAACTTACAGGTTTCAGAGGTGGCGGGTGGTATCTATTTGGCAGAAGGATCTTTGAGGTGAGAGCGTGGCAGGGGGCCTGAGCACCACCACTTCCTCTGCCTTTCTGAGTATACTGTTGTCAAGCCACTAATCCTGGTTCTCCTCCATTTGTGTGCCTCTTAAGGGGTAGAATGAGGTCAAGCTACCTGCCTGGGGAGCTTCTCGGGTGGCTCAGGGGTAAAGAGTCTGCCTGCCAATGTGGGAGATGTGGGTTCGATACCTGGAGGAGGAAATGGAAGCCCACACCAGGATTCTTGCCTATGAATTCCACGGACGGAGGAGCCTGGCAGGCTACAGACATAAAGAGCTGGACGCAACTTAGTGACTGAGCACACATGCCTTTGCTGGGGAGGCAGTCATGGCCGCCGGTGAGTTTCCAGAGCTCTGGGAGCTGTGTGTGGCCTTATGTATAGAGTTATTTCCCTCCCCTTCAGAGAAACTGGATGATATGTGGGTTTGCAACAGGATTTGAGGACCAAAGAGCCCTGGGTTCAAATCCCCGGTCCTCCATTTATTATCTGAGTGAAGCAGCAGGTAAAGTACTCTGTGACACACCTTCCTCATATGTGAAAGGAGGATAATCCTGCCTGCTTCATGGATAGTTGTCTATTAAATGAATTTCTATACATACAATATACATTATATTATATCATATTATATTCACATATAATGCAAAGTCAAGATGGGGGAAAATAATGGGACCTTTTATGTCAGCAAAGTGGGGATGGGCCTGAGTCTACACATGTGGCTCTCCCTTTCCACAGTCTCGGTAGACACCTACTTGTACGTTTTAAAATAATAACAGCAATAAATAATAATAATAATAATAATAAAAATGCCTGTGCCATGACCACAACTGTCTATAATAACATGCATGGTGCATGCATGCGTGCATGCTCAATCCTATCTGACTCTTGCATGTTCTATAGCCTGCCAGTCTCCTCTGTCCATGGGACTTCACAGGCAAGAATGTTAGAGTGGGCTGCCATTTCCTCCTCCAGGGAATCGTCCTGATCCAGGGATCGAACACACATCTCCTGCATTGGTCGGTGGATTCTTTACCACTGGGCCACCTGGGCAGCCCAGTTGATAACAACAACTACAGTTTACTGAGAGCCTACTCATGTATAGATAGCCACCCTTTTCATCCTTGACCCCCTGGTGTCAAGCAAATGAAATAGACCCAGCAGGAAGACTGTTGACTGGCAAGGGGTAACAGGGGAGAGCCATATAAGATGTTGGAGGAAGAGTATTATTAAAACAATCAAATGTAGGCACAGCTGGACAACTAGTATTTGAGGGTGGAGGCCTACTGATTACTCAGTGGTGTTTGAGGGTAGGGCTCACCAACAATGGTGTTCTTAGCCTTTGTGGAAACTTGTTTTTCCTGACACCCCATTCCCTCTACCTTCCTCAATACCAGATGGTCCTTTGGGAACCAAATACCTTCCACTCTTTCCATTTTGTTCAGGTGGAATTGACCTCACCCCCATTCTGCTTCCAGAATGGTTATATGACCCAGACTTGGCCAACCACAGTCACAGGGTTTGGTTGAGGAGTAAGCACTTTGTCCCCGGAGTGTCTGTGAGGGTCATCAACTGGGACTGTTTCTGAAAGAGGCCCTCTTTTTCCACTGGAGCTGCTAAGCTGAGATGTAAGCCAAAGCCAGTGGTGGCCAACTTTGCCCCTGCACGGGCAGAGTCTGCCTCAGAGTAAGACAATAGAAGGAGAAGCTGGATCTGGATGATGGAAACACACAGAGCTCTTGTTGAGCATCTGAAACTAGCCATTCCTGAAGCTTCCAGGTTTTAGTTTATACCAGTTTAACTGGGTTTCTGTTAATGGCAATCAAAGGGGTTCTGACTAATTCATCCTCCTATATACTTTTTATTTTGGTGAAAAATTTGCAAATTTTACATTGTGGCATGTAAACAGAGCTCTGACATGTTTGACAACGTATTTTTGATGGTTCTATCTATTTCTGACAAGGACATGCTGGGAAGATGCGGGAGCACATCCCCTGGGTCCATCCCCCTCCTTTCAGAGTACACTTGTATTCAGAGCTACGTAAATGTATGCTAATGAACTTATGATGATGACAATCGGATCTGCACTCCAAGAAGATTATAGCAGTCATGAGTAGGATTAGAGTTGGGAGAGCTAAGAAGCAGAAAGTCTACTCAGGAGGTCAGTATGATTCAAATGAGACGTGATAAAGATCTTTATCAGGTGGTAGCCACAGAAACGGAAAGCAGAGACCCTGCGGATGGGGGGATTATCATGGTTTGATAGTATGTTAGAAAGTAAAAGGGTCAGAATAAAATGTTTTCATCTTCAAGGCTCTCTGGGACCTGACCCGCCTATTTTGTCCCTGACTTATCTCATACCACTCTTTCTCTTGTCTGTCTGCCCAGCTGCACCAGCTTTTGGGCTCTCAGAGCTCTCTGCTTGGGACTTTCACCCCAGAGCCCTGATCCATTTCTTCCTCCCTTCAAGGACTCTGCACAGAGAAGGGCTTTCCCGAACTCCCTCTTCAACTTGTCTGTTTTTACAATCTCCAGCCCAGCACCCCTTACACCTATAAGATTTTCCCCCATAGTACTCAATCCCTCATTGTCTCTCTCTCTCTATATATATATGTGCGTGTGTGTGTGTGTGCGCGCGTGCATGTGATTAGTCACTTCAGTCATGTCCTTCTCTTTGCAACTCCATAGACTGTAACCTGCCAGACTCCTCTCTCCATGGAACTCTCCAGGCAAGAATGCTAGAGTGGGCTGTCGTGCTCTCCTTCAGGGAATCTACCCCACCCAGGGATCGAACCCATGTCTCTATGTGGCGTGCGTTGGCAAGCGGATTCTTCATCACTAGTGCCACC
Source organism: Tragulus kanchil (assembly GCA_022376925.1). Lineage (NCBI taxonomy): Eukaryota > Metazoa > Chordata > Mammalia > Artiodactyla > Tragulidae > Tragulus > Tragulus kanchil. Next base: position 216,716,096 of record JAIOJX010000032.1, on the reverse strand, counting down.
TGAGAAACCATATATATAATCTTTTCTGTCTTTTTTTAAAGTTTTTATTGGAATATAGTTGATTTACAATGTTATGTGGCTCAGCAGTAAAGAATCTGCCTGCGATGCAGGAGACACAGGAGATACGGATTTGATCCATGAGTCAGGAAGATCCCCTGGGGTAGGAACTAACAACCCACTCCAGTATTCTTGCCAGGAAAACCTCGTGTACAGAGGAGCCTGGCAGGCCACAGTCCACAGAGTTGCAAAGAGTCAGGCATGACTGAACACAGACACACACACACACACAGAGTTGATTTACAGTGTTGTTTCAAGTGACCAGTACAGTGAACCAGCTATACACGTACCTATAACCTCTCCATTTTTAAGATTCTTTCCCCATATAGGCCATCACAAAGTATCGAATAGAACTCCCTTTGCTATACAATAGGTTCTTATTAGTTATCTTATAGCTCAACTGGTAGCCTGCAATACAGGAGACCCTAGTTTAATTCCTGGGTTGGGAAGATCCCTTGGAGAAGGGAAAAGCTACGCACTCCAGTATTCTTGAGCTTTTCGGGTGGCCCAGATGGTACAAAATCTGCTTGCAATGCAGGAGACCTGGGTTCGATCCCTAGGTTGGGAAGATCCCCTGGAGAAGGGAGAGGCCATCCACTCCAGTATTCTTTTTTTTTTTTTTTTCAATTATTTTTATTTTTTACATGTATGTTCCCAGATCATTCATATGCATGACCCTGGACCATCCCCCCACCCAGTTCCCCACCTCCCATCCCTCCAGACCATCACTCCAGTATTCTTGTTTGGAGAATTCCATGGCTTGTCCATGGGTTGCAAAGAGTCAGACATGACTGAGCGACTTTCAGTTCAGTTCAGTTCATTCTATATATAGTAGTGTGTATATGTCAATCCCAAACTTCCGATTTATCTCTCCCTGCTTCTTTTCTATTTTTCTTGGCTAGAATGCATGTTCCATGAAGGCAGTGAGTTTACTCACCTCCAAGTCCCCAGAAACTGGGACGGAATCTGACACAAAGTAGATACTCAATAAATATGAATAAAGAAATCGTGAGCAATTGGGACAGTGACGTGGCATTAACAGAAACAGAAACACTGGGAGGGGAGTGGCGGCAGGGTTAGTGGAGTGGTGAAGGGACGTGGTGAATCAGTCCGGAGCCCATGGGATTTAGTGTAGATGTACAGACGGCACTGTCTGGTTGGTGGTTGAAGTGCTGGGGGTCTGGAGAGGCCAGAGGTGGGACTGAGTGTGGAGTTAGGCATTAAAGGCTGGTGGAAGCTGTGGTGCCAGTGAACTCCCTGAGAAGACTGTGGAGAGACCAGACAGGGGCCCAGAGCCCTAGAGAAAGCCAAGGCTGACCAACTAGTCCTGGTGTGTCCAGCACTTCCTGGGTTAAAAACTGCAGGTCCGATTTGGAACCCATTGAGTCTCAGGCAAACCAAGAAGGGCCTAAGAACTTTCTCCCATTGAGGCAGGGGGAAAGGAAGGGCTGGTTGGAAAAGTCAAGGCTTCCTCATAGAACCCAAGGAAAAGAAGGGCTCTGGTAAGGATATGTCTCCTCTCCACTCTCCTTCCCCAAGACCAGTTTGGTTCTGACTTTCTGAACCCAGGAAGGCTGAGTTACCTCTGCGCTTCCCTAACCTTACCTCCCAACTACACTTAATGGCTTCCTGGTAAGCCAGGCGGTTGGTTTAGTTCTACAGCTGGGGCCCTAGACCAAATGAAACAAGTGTGAAACTTTACGTTCTGGTGCCTGGGGCCTCAAGTGATACCCTGGGTGAGGGGTTCTCAGTCAGTGATTGTTTTCAGCTTATCCCAAAGTAGAGTGTAAGAGGGTAAACAAGGCTGCATTTGCCTAGCCACTGTGGCTAGGGAACAGGAAGCTGCCTCTTTTCTTGTAAACAACTCCAGCCAAGATTAGCAGCATTTGTAAGATGCTGGCTCTTCGCAGTGGGCACCAAGTTGAGCCCAGGACTAACTTTCAAATGAAGGAAATGATTGCTGAGTACATAGAAATTCAAAAAAAATCCTAAGGGTCATTTTCAGATCTTTCTCAACTTGCTAGTTCTTGGAGTAAGTCCTGAACTAAATATTTGGAACCTTATCAAGAGCAGATGAGACAATCAATTATAAAGTACCTTAAACTGTGTAATTTAATCTCATAATGAAAAGTGTATAGTTATTTTAAATAATTACACAAGTACAAGGTCTTATCACTATGTCTTATTTGAAATAAAAGAACTGTCAACATGTGATCTATAGAAAACATGGAGCCTGTCTTCAGAGAATGCTCTGGCTTACCTGTAGAAGCAGGACATATACCAAGGTCATGAGAAGAACTTAACAATATTTGCTAACTGATATTTAAGGAAGTAGAAATCAATGTTCTGTCTCTCACTCTTGGAGCCTCCCAGGTAGTTCAGTGGTAAAGAAGCCATCTGCTGTTGTCTCTTACTCCTCAGCTCCCTTGCCTACAACATATATATCCACCTTTCCAGTGAGCATGGAGAAAAGGCCAGAGAGCAGCAGTATTTCCAGCCATCTTTTTTTACTCACAGACCTGTTCCAGGAAGAAAGGGTCAGGAATGTGGCAAGCCTGAGCTTAGATACATTGCCTGGAAATTGAATTCAGTAAGTGTTTACCGTATAGACCATTTACTTGAGGCCTAATGCTGCATTAGGCCCTTTTGGGATCTAAAAGATGTCCTTGCCCTTAATCTCACTGGAACGAAAAACTAGTCTCCAAAATGAGGTCCCCTGTTAGTAAGTGCCAATGTTAGTTGTAAATGCAAAAGTTTCTAGAAAAGGGGGACATTAATATTTTAAGCAGACTTTATATTTCATGGAGGCTAGGCATTGGGCTGGACACACTGTCAAGAGACAATGAGACTTGATGAGTTGGGGTATAGCAAAATGAATAAATATGGCAGTTAGTAAAACAGTAGCAAGATGTTTTGCTAAAATCTAGCTTGAGAAGGAAGGGGAAAATGTGTTGTCATTCCTTTAAAATCATAGATTGCATTCAGTAGTATAAAAAGAACCCATGGTTCTAAAGAAGTTAAAGGACTTGGGGATTCCTTGGCAGTTCTGTGGTTAGGACTCAGCACTTCCACTGCAGGGGACAAGGGTTCTGTCCCTGGTCAGGGAACGAAGATCCTGCAAGCCACATGGCCCAGCATAAAGGAAGAAAGTTAAAGGACTTAAATGAAGAAACCGCTGTCTCGAGCTAGAGCATATGACCTAGCACTTAGACACTTAAAACCCCAGGTCTTTTTGTAATAAGAAAGTCCACTGAGCTGGGAAGAAACACCAGCAACTGGTTGATCGAGCTTTATAAATCCATCCGGACAGGCAAGGTTATGCTCTGGTAACAGTGAACCTCGATCTCAGTGTCTTGATACAGTAAATATTTCTTTCTTTCTCATGTCGTATCCAACAAAGATAATGAGGGAATGGGGTGAGCTCTGTTCTGTGTCATGTCCTGGGAACCCAGGCTGACAGAGATTCACTGTCTTGGAATGTTGCCATTTTATCATATGGCTTCCAGGGTTGTAGTAGCAGGGGAAAGAGATCTGGAGAATCACACAAGATGTTTAAAAGACTTAAGTCTGTAGGTGGCTTATATTCTACTAATATTCAGTTGGCTAAAACTCGATTATAAGTGAAAGGAACAATGCGACATAGCATCTTCTTTTCTGCCCTGAAAGAGGAAAAGTGAAACAGGATTTAGTAAGCACATTGCATTATATTCATCATGACTTTGATGTAAAGAATTTTACCCTATTGATAATAACTAGTGTTTATATTTTGCATATACTTATAATAATCCTATTAGTATTGGATTAACAATAAAAAAAGTGAGATAGCCTTTTTAGTATTATCTTTATTTTAGAGATGAAGGCAGGGCTTCCCCTGGTGGTCCAGTGGGTAAGGACACCGCCTTGCAGTGCAAGGCGCGCCCGTTCGATCCCTGGCCTGGGAAGATCCCACGTGCCGCAGAGTGGCTGGACCGATGTGTCCAATCACCGAGCCGGAGCTCTGGAGCGCATGTGCCCAGGGCCAGCACTCTGCAACGACAGACGCCACCGCGATGGGAGGCCCACAGGAGCCAAAGAACAAAGACGGATGAAAATAGAGAAATGAAAGACCAATAGAAGTGGCCCGCCTGCTCCCCTCCCTCCCCAACCCGACCCCCGCCCAAAATAAATAAATAAATAGAGATGAAGGCAGTGAAGGGAAGATAAGTTTAATCACTTACTCAAGATCACATAACTAGTGAGTAGCACAATAGAGATTCAAACTCAACTAATTTTTCTCCAGAATTCACATTCTTAACCATTATGCTATCAGACAAAGTTACTCTTACATACTTTTGTCGTTGATTTAATTAAAACGGGCATCAAATCACAGTCCCACATACCCTGAATCTCTCACACTGGCATATAGAGAGCTTCTAGCAATGGTGTCAGGCTTGACTTTCATTAGGTCCCTTGCCAGTATTGCTATAGCATCAGTTTTATAAATATATTCACCATGTTCTTGACCTGCCTATCTTGGCATACCATCTGTTCTAAGGGATGTGGACAAGAACTTAATTGTGTACAAATTGTATGGGTAGATGCTGTTTCTAAATGCAACCCATTCTTGCATAGGCATCAGCAATTGTCAAAAACATTGTGTCCTCTATTTCTGTCCTTGGGTGAGGCATTCTGGCTCCCCTGTCCTTAACTGCTCTCCACCATGAGTTCTCATTCTTTGTAGAATAGAAATTAAGTGAACTATATCTTTCTTCTAAGTCTATGTAATGGAGCAGATTATGTACAGACAAGTGGTGGGGGAGACATTGGCAGCTGGCCCTGAGCATGGCTAAGTAATGGATGTATTAGGAATCCAAGTTATCCCAAGCCTCAGACTGACTCAGGCTTGCTTATATGTAGCCTGTGTGTCCAAGGTCAGACAAGCCTGGAAGCAACATTAGGGCTATCATTTCAATTATATCCATATTTTAAAGCTAATATGAGCTGGGATTTTGTTTATTTTGTTCACTGCCATATGGTGTACATCTACAGCAGAGCCTGGCATATAATAGACATTCAGTAAATGTTTGTTGAGTGAACTTGTTGACTAAATACTCATCCTCTTTCGACATGCACTGGGCACTGAACGACAGACGCCACGCGATGGGAGGCCCACAGGAGCCAAAGAACAAAGACGGATGAAAATAGAGAAATGAAAGACCAATAGAAGTGGCCCGCCTGCTCCCCTCCCTCCCCAACCCGACCCCCGCCCAAAATAAATAAATAAATAGAGATGAAGGCAGTGAAGGGAAGATAAGTTTAATCACTTACTCAAGATCACATAACTAGTGAGTAGCACAATAGAGATTCAAACTCAACTAATTTTTCTCCAGAATTCACATTCTTAACCATTATGCTATCAGACAAAGTTACTCTTACATACTTTTGTCGTTGATTTAATTAAAACGGGCATCAAATCACAGTCCCACATACCCTGAATCTCTCACACTGGCATATAGAGAGCTTCTAGCAATGGTGTCAGGCTTGACTTTCATTAGGTCCCTTGCCAGTATTGCTATAGCATCAGTTTTATAAATATATTCACCATGTTCTTGACCTGCCTATCTTGGCATACCATCTGTTCTAAGGGATGTGGACAAGAACTTAATTGTGTACAAATTGTATGGGTAGATGCTGTTTCTAAATGCAACCCATTCTTGCATAGGCATCAGCAATTGTCAAAAACATTGTGTCCTCTATTTCTGTCCTTGGGTGAGGCATTCTGGCTCCCCTGTCCTTAACTGCTCTCCACCATGAGTTCTCATTCTTTGTAGAATAGAAATTAAGTGAACTATATCTTTCTTCTAAGTCTATGTAATGGAGCAGATTATGTACAGACAAGTGGTGGGGGAGACATTGGCAGCTGGCCCTGAGCATGGCTAAGTAATGGATGTATTAGGAATCCAAGTTATCCCAAGCCTCAGACTGACTCAGGCTTGCTTATATGTAGCCTGTGTGTCCAAGGTCAGACAAGCCTGGAAGCAACATTAGGGCTATCATTTCAATTATATCCATATTTTAAAGCTAATATGAGCTGGGATTTTGTTTATTTTGTTCACTGCCATATGGTGTACATCTACAGCAGAGCCTGGCATATAATAGACATTCAGTAAATGTTTGTTGAGTGAACTTGTTGACTAAATTCTCATCCTCTTTGGACATGCTGTGGTGTACTGGGAGAGCACTGACTTTAGAATCAAACAGACTTGGGTTCAAATCTCACAAGCTATGTGACCCCTTGTAAGTTATTTATTCTTCCTAGCTTCATCCTTCCTTATTGATAAATAAAGCTTGTATTACCTACCTCTTAGTTATGAGAGTTTCATATAGTTGATACACTGTAGCAAGATCTGGCCTCTATCCTTACCAGAAAAAATTCCTGGAAATCCAGTTGTTCTTCAGAGTTCCCCTCAAACATTCCTGAGTCTTCAGGGGTACCTAAGTTGCCCTCAGCAGTAAGTCTTGGCTACAAAATCTCACACATCTCTTAGATTCCCCACGAGCTTCCTTCTCATCTGCTCTGGTGTCTTTTGGTCTTGTCTGATGCTGAGTTCTTCACTGCCATTTTGCAGTGCCCACTGTGTTTAATATCTGACCTAAAGCGCTGCCTCCTAATGGAAGCCAGTGATGTCAGCACTGGGTCAACAGTACTGAGTCCACTGCTGCTGCCACCCTCTGAAGATTTCACCAAAGGCATCGCCATTGCCCGTGAAAATCACTGTGCACTTCTCTCCTTGGCCACCTCCCTGGGCTATTGCTTCCTAGGACAAGAATCTGCCTATTGAAGCAGCAAGCCTTCTTAGTGTGGCCCTGGACCCTGGACCCAGTTGGCTCTGCAGATTGAAGAGTATTCTTTTTTTTTTTCTTGGCTACTTCTACTGATCTTTCATTTATTTGTCTTTGTTGTTTGGCCTGTGTGGGCCTTCCATCGCGGTGGCCTCTGTTGTCGCAGAGCACTGGCTCTGGGCACACGCACTCCAGAGCTCTGGCTTGGTAGTTGGACATATCAGTCCAGCTGCTCCACGGCACGTGGGATCTTCCCAGGTCAGGGATCAAACCGGCGCCCCTTGCACTGCAAAGCGGTGTCCTTACCCACTGGACCACCAGGAAAGCCTGAAGAGTATTTTTGATTTGTATTCCTTTCCACTTGTCCCCATAGTGTTGTTTGTGTACCCTGATATCTCACAGAAGTTTTCTGTGACTGTGCCTACTTCAGCCCTCCACCACCCCACCCTGTCACAGAATTTAGTCACATCCATAGGGTACTGGATGGGGAACTATCTGAAAGACATTCACCAGCTGTTACTCAAAGCCACTCCTTCCCCTGCAAGTCATCTGTGGCAGCTCGTGACTGCCAGTGTCTTTCTTTCTTAGAAAGAGTCTTTCCTTAGAGGTTCCTGTTGAGGTCCATGCACGAGTTGGAAAAGAATTTCCAGACCTGAGGCAAAAAAGTTTTGAGGGAAGGAGAGTTGCCAATACTGCGGGCCCTGCTTCAGGGTACCTAAGTTGCCCTCAGCAGTAAGTCTTGGCTACAAAATCTCACACATCTCTTAGATTCCCCACGAGCTTCCTTCTCATCTGCTCTGGTGTCTTTTGGTCTTGTCTGATGCTGAGTTCTTCACTGCCATTTTGCAGTGCCCACTGTGTTTAATATCTGACCTAAAGCGCTGCCTCCTAATGGAAGCCAGTGATGTCAGCACTGGGTCAACAGTACTGAGTCCACTGCTGCTGCCACCCTCTGAAGATTTCACCAAAGGCATCGCCATTGCCCGTGAAAATCACTGTGCACTTCTCTCCTTGGCCACCTCCCTGGGCTATTGCTTCCTAGGACAAGAATCTGCCTATTGAAGCAGCAAGCCTTCTTAGTGTGGCCCTGGACCCTGGACCCAGTTGGCTCTGCAGATTGAAGAGTATTCTTTTTTTTTTTTTTTCTTGGCTACTTCTACTGATCTTTCATTTATTTGTCTTTGTTGTTTGGCCTGTGTGGGCCTCCCATCACAGTGGCCTCTCTCACCGCAGAGCACTGGCTCTGGGCACACGCACTCCAGAGCTCTGGCTTGGTAGTTGGACATATCAGTCCAGCTGCTCCACGGCACGTGGGATCTTCCCAGGTCAGGGATCAAACCGGCGCCCCTTGCACTGCAAAGCGGTGTCCTTACCCACTGGACCACCAGGAAAGCCTGAAGAGTATTTTTGATTTGTATTCCTTTCCACTTGTCCCCATAGTGTTGTTTGTGTACCCTGATATCTCACAGAAGTTTTCTGTGACTGTGCCTACTTCAGCCCTCCACCACCCCACCCTGTCACAGAATTTAGTCACATCCATAGGGTACTGGATGGGGAACTATCTGAAAGACATTCACCAGCTGTTACTCAAAGCCACTCCTTCCCCTGCAAGTCATCTGTGGCAGCTCGTGACTGCCAGTGTCTTTCTTTCTTAGAAAGAGTCTTTCCTTAGAGGTTCCTGTTGAGGTCCATGCACGAGTTGGAAAAGAATTTCCAGACCTGAGGCAGAGTGAGAGGAAAGTGAAGTTTATTAGAGTGGGGTAAGGGAGAGTCACTGCCAATACTGCGGGCCCTGCTTAAGGGAGAATTGGCATTGTTAAAGTGGAAGATGCTGTTAGAACAGCAGGTCAGCTCAAAGGAGAACCCACCATAAGCAGGGGTCTTTGATCCATTTTATAGCTAGGGTCTAAGGAATGGCACAGTGTCTTAAAGACTGAGCATTGTACTGAAGCCTGGAGGAGAGAAGGACAATAAGGGTCTAGTTTATCTTTTTTAGCATTCCAAGACCCTCCTCATTTGCCTTGCTCTTTCATCCTTGGGCACCACAGTTCCTGGGTCCCTCAAACAAATAGGTTCCTGAAAGGCCTCTTCACTGGCCTGTCTCTAGACCAGCCCTGAGGTGTCTGAGTCCTAGCATAAATATGGCTGTCTCTAGCCCAGAAAGAAAGAAGGTTGAGCACCAACAGGTTGATGCTTTCTAACTGTGGTGCTAGAGAAGACTTTTGAAAGTCCCTTGGATGATAAAGAGATCAAACCAGTCAATCCTAAAGGAAATCAACTCTGAGTATTCATTGGAAGGGCTGATACTGAAGCTCTAATACTTTGGCCACCTGATGTGAAAAGCCAACTCATTGGAAAAGACCCCGATGTTGGGAAAGATTGAGGGCAGGAGCAGAAGGGGACAACAGGATGAGACGAGATCACTAACTCAACAGACATGAGTCTGACCAAACTCCAGGAGATGGTGAAGGACAGGGAAGCCCAGCGTGCCAGGCATGCTGCAGTCCATGGGGTCTCAAAGAGTTCGACATGACTTAGTAACTGAACAAAAACCAGCCCAGATTCTTACCACCTTTAAAAGGGGGAAAAATAGACCATAAAGGTCAAAAGCATAACTTTTTTGGGATTGTTAGAACTGATCAACAGAAAGTTAATACTGAAATTTCAAAATAGAAACTGATAAACTTTAGAAAAACATTGATTGAGATGAGTTGGTCAAAAGCGAGGTCAAAAGTCCCAACTTTTAATAGATGGCTGAAATTGCACCAAAACCAGTAACAAGGAAGTTATCACGGCTGGCTTCAGTGATCTGCAAAAGCTGATGAAGCTAGGAAACTCAGAAGACCAAGAAGAGGCCCCTTTTGGGGCTGTTTGAGGACTATCACAGTGCTAGGAGCTTTTCATATGCTCTTATCTTAACCCTGTGTTACTGGAAAAAACTACCCACCCACACCCAACCCTACCCCTACACTCCGGACAAGGCCGGAGAGGAAAGGAGCTTTGTTTTCTCAGAGTGAGTGTAATCTGGGGTTACACAGCAGGTGACTTTAAAGCTTTGACAAAGTTCTTCGACATGTCAAGGGAGAGCCGAGTTTGCAAACAGGGACTGAAGAGAGAAGAATTTCTTGCGTAAGATCTTAGGACAAATCCGTTTTCCTCTTGAGGATGGGAGCAGAGAAGAAAAGAGGCAGAAGAGAAAGATAGGAGGTCTGAGAGCTGTGGAAAATGCCTGAGAGGGATAGATTTTTTTTTTTTTTTTTTTTTTTTTGGTATGTTTGGCTGGATGCAAATCCCTCTGTATCTATGCTAAGGCCTTGGATGAGTGAGTTTCCATTGAACTTAAGGAAAAGGCTGAACTCCACAACTAGATTTACATGACAGTTCTGAGAGAGTTTGTGAGGGATGATGAGAAGCTACTCTAGAATTCAGATAACGCTGGAGAGGTGGAAGTTCAGAGAGACCATTCAAATCCCAGAAACCTTTCCCAGGAAAAGCATGGAACTGTGTATACCTGAGTGATGGGTGTCTATATGTGTGCTTAGTCATGTCCCACTCTTTGCAACCTCATGGACTGCAGCCCACCAGGCTTCTCTGTCCAGTGGATTTCCCAGGCAAGAATACTGAAATGGGTTGCTGTGCCCTCTTACAGGGAATCCTCCTGACCCAGGGATCAACCCACATCTCCTTTGTCTCCTGCATTGCAGATGGATTCTTTACCTCTGATCCACTAGAGAAGCCTGTGTCTGACTATATCTTAGCTAAAAATTAAGGGTCTGAGGGTCCTCTGCTTATATACCTGTAACTGAAACAGCAGGGAAGTGGGTCAGGGCTCAACACTGAAAGAATGACATAGTCCAAGGGCACGGCAGAGACTGATGAGAAACAAATGGGTCCAAGACGGCAGACAAGTCAACTAGACTAAACCTTGATCCTCAGTATAAGCTCACTTTAACACATCAGCAAGCTAAATGACGCACCCAGAGGCTCCATGACAGTTCCGAGGCTGACCATCAAAGACCAAAAAGTGGGTGGTGGCTCAGCTCCTTGAAATTCCCACCCCTTCCCCAAAATAGTTGGAATAATTCTCCCATTCATTAGCCTATGAAATTACCCAGTCCATAAAAGCTCAAGTGAATGTTATTCAGTTGTGTCCAACTCTTTGTGACCCATGGACAAGCCATGGAATTCTCCAGGCAAGAATACTGGAGTGGGTAGCTGCTCCCTTCTCTGGGGGATCTTCCCAACACAGGGATTGAACCTAGCTCTCCCACATTGCAGGAGGATTCTTCACCATCTGAGCCACCAGGGAAGCCTAACCACACCACATTTCAAGACTGCTACACTTGTCCTCTGTGATGGCTCACACTCTGTGGAGTGTATTCTCTTCAAATAAATCCACTTCTTACCTCTCATTTTGTCTCTTACTGAATTCTTTCTTCAGTGAGACATCAAGAATTTGAACTTCATTTGGTCCTGAAACCAGGTCTGTGATCTCAGTTGGAAGACCAAAGACTTGCCTTCATGGGCTCAAGTCCTAAGCAGTTTGGGTTATTCTCTTCCCAAGGTAAAAATCCACTAACTTCTTACCTCTCATTTAGGAGACCATTCAAATCCCAGAAACCTTTCCCAGGAAAAGCATGGAACTGTGTATACCTGAGTGATGGGTGTCTATATGTGTGCTTAGTCATGTCCCACTCTTTGCAACCTCATGGACTGCAGCCCACCAGGCTTCTCTGTCCAGTGGATTTCCCAGGCAAGAATACTGAAATGGGTTGCTGTGCCCTCTTACAGGGAATCCTCCTGACCCAGGGATCAACCCACATCTCCTTTGTCTCCTGCATTGCAGATGGATTCTTTACCTCTGATCCACTAGAGAAGCCTGTGTCTGACTATATCTTAGCTAAAAATTAAGGGTCTGAGGGTCCTCTGCTTATATACCTGTAACTGAAACAGCAGGGAAGTGGGTCAGGGCTCAACACTGAAAGAATGACATAGTCCAAGGGCACGGCAGAGACTGATGAGAAACAAATGGGTCCAAGACGGCAGACAAGTCAACTAGACTAAACCTTGATCCTCAGTATAAGCTCACTTTAACACATCAGCAAGCTAAATGACGCACCCAGAGGCTCCATGACAGTTCCGAGGCTGACCATCAAAGACCAAAAAGTGGGTGGTGGCTCAGCTCCTTGAAATTCCCACCCCTTCCCCAAAATAGTTGGAATAATTCTCCCATTCATTAGCCTATGAAATTACCCAGTCCATAAAAGCTCAAGTGAATGTTATTCAGTTGTGTCCAACTCTTTGTGACCCATGGACAAGCCATGGAATTCTCCAGGCAAGAATACTGGAGTGGGTAGCTGCTCCCTTCTCTGGGGGATCTTCCCAACACAGGGATTGAACCTAGCTCTCCCACATTGCAGGAGGATTCTTCACCATCTGAGCCACCAGGGAAGCCTAACCACACCACATTTCAAGACTGCTACACTTGTCCTCTGTGATGGCTCACACTCTGTGGAGTGTATTCTCTTCAAATAAATCCACTTCTTACCTCTCATTTTGTCTCTTACTGAATTCTTTCTTCAGTGAGACATCAAGAATTTGAACTTCATTTGGTCCTGAAACCAGGTCTGTGATCTCAGTTGGAAGACCAAAGACTTGCCTTCATGGGCTCAAGTCCTAAGCAGTTTTGGCCAGGTTTGAGTTCCAGCACATGCGTTCTAATCCCAATTTCAGGTAAACAGTTTCATAACCACATAATTTGTATAATCTTTGAATTGCTTGTCATTTTACATCCAATTTGTAAATATTTCCAATGTCATTAAAAATCTCTTTAGAGGCATGTTTTTAAAAATTGTGTACAATATGAGTGCATCTTGATTTTCTTAACTCTACAAAATTGAGCATGCCGGCTATTTCCAGCCTTGTTTTTTGTTTGTGAATACATTTTTACTGAACAGCAGTTTAACTGGTACCAACCAGGGTTCTTGGCTTTCCCCAATCAATAGAAACTGACTAGCAGATAGACAAAAAATTCAGGCATGGTTTTATTGGGGCTCCTGTGGCTATAGGAGGGAGCAAAAAATAAATAACAGGTTCTCTTGCTTGCTCTCTGAGCTGAGGGCCTGTGGTGGGGAGCTGATTCCTTATATGGGTGAGGGTAGGGGTATGTCCAGGTGTCAGCTGGAGGGGTGGTGTAGGTGTTTTGCCCAGCCCTTTGGTAGTGGTGTGTGCAGGGGGCGTACCCAGCATGCTGCTTAGCTCTGCTACGCCCTGTTTTTGTTCCCAGCTCTTCAGAAGCGGCGGTTGGGTGTTTTTAGTCATTGTATATCTTTTTGTCCATAATTTGCCCCAACTCAGTCCCTTATAATTTCTATGTATTTTTGTCGTTCAAGGGTTGCGGTGAAGGGTCCCAGGTCCCAGCCTGTCTCATAACTGCCCTAAAATGAAGTTAGGTGATCTAGACTAACCAGCAGTCTCAAATTCAGTCTCTCTTGAGAGCTTGAGTATACAAATGAACAGTGGCCAGACCATCTGTGAAAACTGAATTCTGACCCACAACCTCTGCAGTAACTAGCCCAGGAAGCTGAAGTGCAGCCTCTGTAGCCATCAGCCCATAATTGCCAAATTCCCTTTTGACCATTTTACTTTTGCATCTAAGTCAGGATCAACCAGAGAAAGTCAGAACAGAACAACCTTTGGAGAGGTTGCTTTAAATGACCATTCTCTACTTCTAAGTAGCCAGCCTTCAGCTTCCTCCTAAGAACCAATCTTTTTGGGAAGTTTGAGTTTCCAGCACATGCTCTAATCCCAATTTCAGGTAAACAGTTTCATAACCACATAATTTGTATAATCTTTGAATTGCTTGTCATTTTACATCCAATTTGTAAATATTTCCAATGTCATTAAAAATCTCTTTAGAGGCATGTTTTTAAAAATTGTGTACAATATGAGTGCATCTTGATTTTCTTAACTCTACAAAATTGAGCATGCCGGCTATTTCCAGCCTTGTTTTTTGTTTGTGAATACATTTTTACTGAACAGCAGTTTAACTGGTACCAACCAGGGTTCTTGGCTTTCCCCAATCAATAGAAACTGACTAGCAGATAGACAAAAAATTCAGGCATGGTTTTATTGGGGCTCCTGTGGCTATAGGAGGGAGCAAAAAATAAATAACAGGTTCTCTTGCTTGCTCTCTGAGCTGAGGGCCTGTGGTGGGGAGCTGATTCCTTATATGGGTGAGGGTAGGGGTATGTCCAGGTGTCAGCTGGAGGGGTGGTGTAGGTGTTTTGCCCAGCCCTTTGGTAGTGGTGTGTGCAGGGGGCGTACCCAGCATGCTGCTTAGCTCTGCTACGCCCTGTTTTTGTTCCCAGCTCTTCAGAAGCGGCGGTTGGGTGTTTTTAGTCATTGTATATCTTTTTGTCCATAATTTGCCCCAACTCAGTCCCTTATAATTTCTATGTATTTTTGTCGTTCAAGGGTTGCGGTGAAGGGTCCCAGGTCCCAGCCTGTCTCATAACTGCCCTAAAATGAAGTTAGGTGATCTAGACTAACCAGCAGTCTCAAATTCAGTCTCTCTTGAGAGCTTGAGTATACAAATGAACAGTGGCCAGACCATCTGTGAAAACTGAATTCTGACCCACAACCTCTGCAGTAACTAGCCCAGGAAGCTGAAGTGCAGCCTCTGTAGCCATCAGCCCATAATTGCCAAATTCCCTTTTGACCATTTTACTTTTGCATCTAAGTCAGGATCAACCAGAGAAAGTCAGAACAGAACAACCTTTGGAGAGGTTGCTTTCCAAAATGACCTCATAGGGTGCTCTACTTCTAAGTAGCCAGCCTTCAGCTTCCTCCTGCTAAGAACTTCCAATCAGAGCCTGGACGCCTTCCCTATTTTTCTCCATGAAGTTTTCCCACTCCCCTACCTGTCTTTTTTTTTTTTTTGACAGGGTTTTGTTCACTGCCACACATCGACCTGAATCTGCCTCCTCTACCTGTCTTTAAGTCTCTGCCCAAAGCAAGTGATGGTGCCTGAGTCCATTGCCATAGCAAGCTTGGCAAAAACAGCCTCTGCTTTCTCATCTGGGTGGTCTTCCTTTATGCCCACACTCCCCTCAAATGAACTTGGTGGACACTGACCTCAAAGGAATGTCCCAGGTAAAGACACTGCATCAGAGTTTCTCCCAGCATGAGCTACTGGAAAATACTGGCTATTTCTAGAAGGACATCTAAGAGAAAAACCTCTCTATAGCCCATGCACATCTATCAGACAGAAGATCCTGGATCCTGTGTCTTTCTTGGTCACTTGATGCCCGTGGACACACAGCAGCAGCAGGAGGAGGCCACAGAACATAAATCAGCTACTGAGTTCAAATTGCTCCCGTCTGTCACATTGCCACGTCGCCAGCCCATGGTGCTGTGCCAGTTCCCCCCACATGCACCAAAGTCACTTTTCAAAACACGGACAAACACATTACAGCAGGGCCATCCAGGCGTTAAAACACTCAGGCACAAGGGTTACAGCAAAGAACTAGGTGCCAGTAAATAGGAGTCTGGGCTCCAGTTAAGGAATCACCCGGATGACAGCCTGAAGTTTAACCCTTTGTGGACAAACTGGCTCATCACCACTTCTGCTAAAGGGAGGGCAAAGGGCAAGGTGTGGGAGGGACCAGGCATGAGTTTCAGTCAGACTGAAACTTGGGTGATTTTCTGTCCTGCGGTCCCTGGGCAACCACCACTTTGGGGGCTGTGGGTGATGCTGTCAGCTCAGGTCATGTGAGGCAGATGTAGGTGTTTCACATAGTTTCTTAAGTCTCTTGACCAGTTCCCTTGAAACACAGGAAGACTGACAAATGTTTCCATATCATTTTTTGACAGGTTTTGGAGGTTGCTTTCCAAAATGACCTCATAGGGTGCTCTACTTCTAAGTAGCCAGCCTTCAGCTTCCTCCTGCTAAGAACTTCCAATCAGAGCCTGGACGCCTTCCTATTTTTCTCCATGAAGTTTTCCCACTCCCCTACCTGTCTTTTTTTTTTTTTTGACAGGGTTTTGTTCACTGCCACACATCGACCTGAATCTGCCTCCTCTACCTGTCTTTAAGTCTCTGCCCAAAGCAAGTGATGGTGCCTGAGTCCATTGCCATAGCAAGCTTGGCAAAAACAGCCTCTGCTTTCTCATCTGGGTGGTCTTCCTTTATGCCCACACTCCCTCAAATGAACTTGGTGGACACTGACCTCAAAGGAATGTCCCAGGTAAAGACACTGCATCAGAGTTTCTCCCAGCATGAGCTACTGGAAAATACTGGCTATTTCTAGAAGGACATCTAAGAGAAAAACCTCTCTATAGCCCATGCACATCTATCAGACAGAAGATCCTGGATCCTGTGTCTTTCTTGGTCACTTGATGCCCGTGGACACACAGCAGCAGCAGGAGGAGGCCACAGAACATAAATCAGCTACTGAGTTCAAATTGCTCCCGTCTGTCACATTGCCACGTCGCCAGCCCATGGTGCTGTGCCAGTTCCCCCCACATGCACCAAAGTCACTTTTCAAAACACGGACAAACACATTACAGCAGGGCCATCCAGGCGTTAAAACACTCAGGCACAAGGGTTACAGCAAAGAACTAGGTGCCAGTAAATAGGAGTCTGGGCTCCAGTTAAGGAATCACCCGGATGACAGCCTGAAGTTTAACCCTTTGTGGACAAACTGGCTCATCACCACTTCTGCTAAAGGGAGGGCAAAGGGCAAGGTGTGGGAGGGACCAGGCATGAGTTTCAGTCAGACTGAAACTTGGGTGATTTTCTGTCCTGCGGTCCCTGGGCAACCACCACTTTGGGGGCTGTGGGTGATGCTGTCAGCTCAGGTCATGTGAGGCAGATGTAGGTGTTTCACATAGTTTCTTAAGTCTCTTGACCAGTTCCCTTGAAACACAGGAAGACTGACAAATGTTTCCTGAGAGCCTACTGTGTGTCTAATGCTGAGGTTCCTTTATGGTCGTCCTTGGAACACACAGAACAAAGCTCCACCTTTATCTTCTCAGAGCACCTTCTCTAGGGGTGTTATCAGAGCCATTGTAGGTGCTGATATCCTGGGCTCCATGGAAAATTTTGAAAATTCTCCATGGAAAATTCTTCATTAGCCCCGCATTCTGAGAAACAGTGCGTCTGGCATTTGAATAGACTTTTAAAATCTATCGGGGCTCCCCAGGTGGCTTAGTGGTAAGGAACCCACCTGCCAATGCAGGAGACACAAGAGACATGGGTTCAATCCCTGGGTTGGGAAGGCCTCCTGGAGGAGGAAATGGCAACCCCCTCCAGTATTCTTGCCTGAAAAATCCCACAGACACAGGAGCCTGGCAAGCTATTATTAAGCACCATTTATAAAACCCATTTGGTTTAATCTCTGCAAACCTTCCAAGTTGGTATCATCTTATCATATCCTTCTTCTAAGGCTCAGAGAGTTTAACTCACTTGTTTCTGATCACACAGCTGGGAAGGTAGACAGCAGGTTCTTCAAACTGCAGACTCCACACTGGATACTTTCACTGTCGGGGATAGGGGGAGCTGGGCACTGGAGGTGGTGGGTGGCGGTAGGATATCTATCTCTTGGGTTTCCCTGGTGGATCAAGTGATAAAGAATCTGCCTACGAATGCAGGAGACACAGGTTCAATCCCTGGGTTGGGAAGATCCCCTGGAGAAGGGAATGGCAACCCACTCCAGTACTCTTGCCTGGAGAAATCCATGGACAGAGGAGCCAGGTGGGCTATAGTCCATAGGGGTCACAAAGAGTCAGACACGGCTAAGTGACTGACACACACAACATATGTCTACCTCTCACTGGAGCCTGAGGTGCTTGCATAAGCTTCCTGATACTGCAGAGGATGGAGATTTAAGGCGACCATGGGACGGGGCTTACACCTCTCACACAGGGAGACCCATGGCTGGAGGCAGCCTCTAGGTTCCCTTCAAGCCCCAGAAAGGGAGTGCCTAATTGAAACAACTCTTCTGCTATTTTAATGGGGAAAAATAAAGCATGAAATACAAGGAATTAGGTGGTTGCTTGAATGGCCTGTAATGAATCCTTTAACTGCAGAACTGGTCACTTCCTGGATGTAAAAGAAAGGTATAAGGAAAAAGTGACCGAGAAGGCCCCTACTCCCAGCCGCCAGCCCAGCCAGCTGCAGAGAGGGAAACAAATGAGCTTCTATAGATGGAATCCTTTGTTTGAATAGAGGTTAACTGTGGCTTCTCTTTGCAACCTGGGGTGGGGAGTGCGGTTGGCTAACGCTTTAATGCTTCCCTTGGGCAGTAATTAGGAACCCCTGGAGGGATGGCCACTATCAGGAACCCATAGGGTACCACTTAGAGGAAAGGTCACGAGTCTAGAGAAATTAGGGGATCAAGTGAGAAAGGTAAGGGACCTGTGGAGCTAGGAGAGAAGGGATATTTTCCTGCAGAGTTTCCCATCCTATTCCCTTTCCTTGCTGCATGTAGGTAATAACACCAAGTCATTACAAAAGCCCCCTGCCAACCCACAACCAGCCAATGTAGGACTGCCCAGGGTGGCAGGCACCCTGTGTATAGAGTCCACAGTACTGGCAGCATTCAGAAGTGCCCATGGTGGGGCAGGTCTTTTTCTCCATCCCTCCTGACCCCAGGACCTTGGCCCTGGTGTGCTGAGTGCCTCTTGGACAGAAGCCTTACCCAGTTGCTCGCTCTGTCCTTTGCCTCCCCCACTGCCTCTGCACAACTTCCGCCTACCAGCTCCTCACACCTCAAAGTGCCTCCCCCATAGGGAGGTGCAGCAGAGACAAGCGCTTGCATCTGGAGTGACTCTGTGCTTTGTCTCCTGTTGACTAAGTCGCTCAGGGTGCTAAACTCCCTCCCGGCCTGGGAACTAGCAAGGACAAGGAGCTGGAAGTGGAGAAAGCCATTCTTCTGTCTTTCTTCTTCTCTGGGCCTGTCCTCTGCTAGCATCCTTGGCCAGGTTGTGCCCCATGAACGGCAGCGACTCTGGTTGTGAAACCAGCCTTGGGGCACTGGGTGGTGTGGAGGCAACAGTGACCAGCGACACGGATGAGGAAGGGTATCTCAGGGCCATGGTTACAGGGCTGGGCCATGTGCTTCAGAGACTGCACAGGGAGAGCGGGGCACAGGATGCATGAACTGGGACTGAGTTTTGGCCTGAAGACCTCTGAAATCTTTATGAAGAAACTAGAAGACACATATGGCAAATCCACAGTAAACCCAGATTTTAAAGAGTCCACAAATGAGCCTTGGGTTTTGCAAGAGGCAAGACTTGGATGTAGCTTTAGGGCAGATGGTTACTTAGTTCTGGGAAAACCAACATAATGACCCATTTAATTATGCAAATGTGGTGATGCAGTAGCTGGAGGAGAAAAGGGCTCTGGGTGGTAAAGTGAATGAGTTTATCTGTGTAGGAGTCTGATACAGGTCTCTGCTATGCTTTCTTAGAAAAACTAGATATGCTGAGAATTTGACCTATGCCAGGCTGATGCCCCATTGAAGCTTGCTTATGTTTTGTATGCCCCAATGGGCCTGGTCTTGCCAGGACTTTATTGGACCCCCTTATTGGGACCTAGTTTCCCATCCTATTCCCTTTCCTTGCTGCATGTAGGTAATAACACCAAGTCATTACAAAAGCCCCCTGCCAACCCACAACCAGCCAATGTAGGACTGCCCAGGGTGGCAGGCACCCTGTGTATAGAGTCCACAGTACTGGCAGCATTCAGAAGTGCCCATGGTGGGGCAGGTCTTTTTCTCCATCCCTCCTGACCCCAGGACCTTGGCCCTGGTGTGCTGAGTGCCTCTTGGACAGAAGCCTTACCCAGTTGCTCGCTCTGTCCTTTGCCTCCCCCACTGCCTCTGCACAACTTCCGCCTACCAGCTCCTCACACCTCAAAGTGCCTCCCCCATAGGGAGGTGCAGCAGAGACAAGCGCTTGCATCTGGAGTGACTCTGTGCTTTGTCTCCTGTTGACTAAGTCGCTCAGGGTGCTAAACTCCCTCCCGGCCTGGGAACTAGCAAGGACAAGGAGCTGGAAGTGGAGAAAGCCATTCTTCTGTCTTTCTTCTTCTCTGGGCCTGTCCTCTGCTAGCATCCTTGGCCAGGTTGTGCCCCATGAACGGCAGCGACTCTGGTTGTGAAACCAGCCTTGGGGCACTGGGTGGTGTGGAGGCAACAGTGACCAGCGACACGGATGAGGAAGGGTATCTCAGGGCCATGGTTACAGGGCTGGGCCATGTGCTTCAGAGACTGCACAGGGAGAGCGGGGCACAGGATGCATGAACTGGGACTGAGTTTTGGCCTGAAGACCTCTGAAATCTTTATGAAGAAACTAGAAGACACATATGGCAAATCCACAGTAAACCCAGATTTTAAAGAGTCCACAAATGAGCCTTGGGTTTTGCAAGAGGCAAGACTTGGATGTAGCTTTAGGGCAGATGGTTACTTACTTCTGGGAAAACCAACATAATGACCCATTTAATTATGCAAATGTGGTGATGCAGTAGCTGGAGGAGAAAAGGGCTCTGGGTGGTAAAGTGAATGAGTTTATCTGTGTAGGAGTCTGATACAGGTCTCTGCTATGCTTTCTTAGAAAAACTAGATATGCTGAGAATTTGACCTATGCCAGGCTGATGCCCCATTGAAGCTTGCTTATGTTTTTGTATAGCTCATCACAGATGATGGGCCTGGTCTTGCCAGGACTTTATTGGTACCCTGGGGACAAGCAACACAGAGTTGGGGAGATTCTGCTAGGGGCCCAGTCATATAGGCTGCTCTGGTGCCTCCAGGAAAGACCCCTTTGGCCAGGACATTAGCATCCCCCTATGGATGCCAACAGCAATGAGGCCCTTTTGAGGGGCCTCTCTAGTGTCAAACATTCACTACATTAGGCTCTGGAATTCTTGCCGTGACTCTATACCCCATAATAGATCCGTGACTAGAAATCAGAGACACCATGTATACGAATTTGTAAAGTTTTACTAATTTCTAAACAAAATGTAGCATTTAACTCAATAATGACATAGGTAATAACCTGCAGGAGTATTAGAAAAACTTGTACTTTTTCACTGATAAAAATCATGGATATTTTCGTATCATCTGCTGTTGTTGCTCTAATCTGAAAATCTTTTCCCTGCTCATTGCTACTGCAAAATCACAGTAACTGTTAGATCTGCCACTAAAACCTGGTAGGATTAAACTAACCTTCTAGTTGAGATCAGGTAATAGAAGCAGACTTGTACTGGATCAGACTGAATCCTTGACTTAGGCCATCCTGAAGGGCATTTAGCTATTGAACTGTTTGGGAAAATGTAAAAGTACCTATACAGTATTTCTAGCCAATGCAGCTATCTTGAACACAACTTGTTTTACCGGTGAAAACTAATGTCTAACATATCCTATGCCAACTAAGAAGCCCTCCAGTGTTAATGCAGATAAAGGCAGTTGGAGTTGCTGTGGTAGCCCTCTTTTGTTAGTGTCTTTTTGCTTAGAGTTCTACTTAGAGTCTTTCTCCTTTTTTCTGAAGAGTGCCTCTCTTTCACAGGACTCCAAATGTTAATTAACTGCTTCGGGTTTTGCAAGAGGCAAGACTTGGATGTAGCTTTAGGGCAGATGGTTACTTCTTGGGAAACAACTAATGACCCATTTAATTATGCAAATGTGGTGATGCAGTAGCTGGAGGAGAAAAGGGCTCTGGGTGGTAAAGTGAATGAGTTTATCTGTGTAGGAGTCTGATACAGGTCTCTGCTATGCTTTCTTAGAAAAACTAGATATGCTGAGAATTTGACCTATGCCAGGCTGATGCCCCATTGAAGCTTGCTTATGTTTTTGTATAGCTCATCACAGATGATGGGCCTGGTCTTGCCAGGACTTTATTGGTACCCTGGGGACAAGCAACACAGAGTTGGGGAGATTCTGCTAGGGGCCCAGTCATATAGGCTGCTCTGGTGCCTCCAGGAAAGACCCCTTTGGCCAGGACATTAGCATCCCCCTATGGATGCCAACAGCAATGAGGCCCTTTTGAGGGGCCTCTCTAGTGTCAAACATTCACTACATTAGGCTCTGGAATTCTTGCCGTGACTCTATACCCCATAATAGATCCGTGACTAGAAATCAGAGACACCATGTATACGAATTTGTAAAGTTTTACTAATTTCTAAACAAAATGTAGCATTTAACTCAATAATGACATAGGTAATAACCTGCAGGAGTATTAGAAAAACTTGTACTTTTTCACTGATAAAAATCATGGATATTTTCGTATCATCTGCTGTTGTTGCTCTAATCTGAAAATTTTTTCCCCTGCTCATTGCTACTGCAAAATCACAGTAACTGTTAGATCTGCCACTAAAACCTGGTAGGATTAAACTAACCTTCTAGTTGAGATCAGGTAATAGAAGCAGACTTGTACTGGATCAGACTGAATCCTTGACTTAGGCCATCCTGAAGGGCATTTAGCTATTGAACTGTTTGGGAAAATGTAAAAGTACCTATACAGTATTTCTAGCCAATGCAGCTATCTTGAACACAACTTGTTTTACCGGTGAAAACTAATGTCTAACATATCCTATGCCAACTAAGAAGCCCTCCAGTGTTAATGCAGATAAAGGCAGTTGGAGTTGCTGTGGTAGCCCTCTTTTGTTAGTGTCTTTTTGCTTAGAGTTCTACTTAGAGTCTTTCTCTCCGAGACTGTTTATCTCTGAAGAGTGCCTCTCTTTCACAGGACTCCAAATGTTAATTAACTGCTTCTACAGTGCAGATGACACATTTGTCATGTTAACGATGCTGACAAGTTTTAAATTAAATGACAGCCATATCACACAAACGAAGGCTGACCCAGAAGTTTGGTAGGAATTGTAGGTTATCTGGCACCCAGTGAATCCTTGTGCTTCTGAATCAAGCGTCTTGAATTTACAGCTGAAACCATCTAGGAGATAGCATCAAATATCTGAGCTCCCATGGGTGGTCTGCCTCCAGAGCAGGCTTGGCAAACTCTATAATGTCAGCTCATTCGAAAACAGTATCCTGAAAGCAGGAGACCACTGCTGCAGCCCCTTGCACTTTCTTTGGAAAGAAGCATATTATTTCATGTAAAGCAGATAAATGCTGAGTGACTGCCTTATCGGGGTCTTTGCTCAGTATTTCAAGTGTCCTGCTCCCATAGGTGCCAAATCTAGCTAAAAATAGGCAAGGCACTGAACCCAAGAGCAAGAGGATGATAATCTTTTCCACCTCTGGTATCCATTTCAAATGTAAAGAGGTTTAATGCCCTTTAGCAGCTAAAACTGCAGGATTGTTTTCTTCCCTTTGAAATAGAACTACATTTTTGGCCAGAAAGAAAAAGTTATTTAAAGCCTTGGTATTATTAATTCAGGAAGGGACTACACAGAGCATTAGCTACAAGTTTCCCATTTTAACAGATGAGAAAACAAAGGCCAAAAAGGACAATTTAGTTACCGAGGTGACGGGTGGGTCCGGCTGAGTCCCAGAGCCGGACTGGGCGGGGGCGCGGGTTGCCCGGCAAGTTTCCGCCCCAGCCCGCCCCGGCCTGCCTCGCCCAGGTTTGGGCCCGTGGGCAGTTAAAAGGGGGCAGTCCCCGAGAAAAGGGGGCAGTCCCCGAGAACCCCTCGGAACCGCACGCCCCTCGCCGGCCTCCCACTCGGGCAGCGCCGCTCTCAGCCTCCGTCTCGGCCCCCATGATCGGCGGCTGCCAGCTCCCCTTCGTGGCTTCCCGGGCCGGCGCGATGGGCTGCGGGAACTCCACCGCCGCCAGCGCGGGCCCGGGCCACGGCCACGGCCCTGCAGGAGCAGCTAAGGATGTAATAGAAGAATTGATAACAGAAGATGACAAGAGGAGAAATTATGGAGGAGTGTATGTTGGTCTGCCATCTGAAGCTGTCAGTATTGTGTCCAATCAAACGAAGACTGTGCAAAAAAATTAGAAGAAAATAAGATATCGTGACTCAATAATCGAGAGCCTGCTCCTCAAGATCTAGATGGAATTTTTCCTTCGTGGGATTTTGTAACGTGCGCAGACATTTCCAAGGAGATTCTAAACAGTCGCCACCACCCCCCTCCCTAAATTCTTACTTGATAGTTAAAACCATTGTACATGTTGAATGTTGTGGTACTAGAAAGAAATTGGTTAGATAGCATGCTCGTATATGGAACGTTCTGTGGTCCACCTGCAGAAGACAAGGTTATGAAGGGTTCTTACCCAGCTGAATGCTGTGCTCTAGCTGGGTTCTCACCTGACCATCCCCACAGCTCATGAAGGTCATGTCTTCTCACTGATACTTTTTTGATAGTTTTATAAAACAACACCCTGTATTTATAACTTAAAATGATAAGGCACTATCAATGAGTTACCCGAAGTAATATCTTTGTTATTTTTCACTATTTCTACTTCATGTTAATTTTAGCTTGTTGAATTGATTAAATTGTTAAATGGATACTTCTGCTATCTCCTTCCCTTTGTTACTTTTTTTGGTTTCAGCTTTATTTAATGTCAGGGGAGTTTCTTTATTGGAAACAATGTATTACATGGCAATACTTCAACTGCTGAGGTTTGCATTCTATATGTACATTTTGATTACTTTCCTGTTTCTTTCATCAAAGGCTTATGTCGGACCACAAGTCCTTCATAGCTATCAAGTCTCCCATTCTACCTGTGTGTGATCAGAGCATCTTATCATGTTAATTCTCTACTATTTTCAAGGACTTGTCACTGATGGTTTGTGGGATTTTGGAAAGTTCTTAATTTAATAATAACCTTGTATATTCAATTAATATTGCAGTGTAAATCACTCAATTTACCAGTGAATTTCAACAATTAAAACATTTTTATCCTTCAAAAAAAAAAAGATAACTTCATAGCTACGTGGCAGGCCTACTGACCAGTCTGAGAGCTTCCTTTAATACAAAGATCTAGTCCCTACTGATATGAAACAGTGAGAGATGATGAAATTGAATCTTCAGAGTAAGCTCATGTCTAAACACTAGCAACAGCCACTCAGAAAATGCAGTGGGAGAAATATCTCACTTATAGTAGCAACAAAAATGCTAAAACTCTCTAGTTAGATGTCTTCTTCATTTCATCCACAGTAATTCATTCTAGATGGATTAAAGATCCAAATGTAAATCAAAAAACAAAATGGTAAAACTTCTAGAAGGTCAGCTACAAATTGGCATTTACCAATTACATTGCCAGTGACTGGACAAGGGCATTTGCCACCTGCCTCTGTGGAGATTGACCCCTGTGCTGTGATAGCTGCTGACCTTCAGCACCCCCTGAGGCAGTTCAGGGTGGAGCAGGCACTCTGCTCCAGGGAATGTGGTGGAGCAGGTCTTTAGATAGGTGGATGCTTAACAGATTTTATTATCTCAATCCTTGCATCTCCTCATATTTAGAAAAGCACTAAATCTCCTCATAGTGACGTCAGATCCTCGTGATTAGCAGAAAGCCCTTTGTAAATTGACTGTTGGTATGGAACACCCCCTTCCTCAAAATGTTATATATTGATTTTCTTCCTGCTGCCTCTTTGGAGCAGTTTCTCAGAGCTATCTGGGGTGCTGCCTCCCTGGCTGCAGTCCTAATTATGCCCCAAATAAAACTTAACCTACAACTCTCAAATTTTTCTTTTTTTTAGTCGACAAAGGAAAGCTAGGAGAATATCTATCTCATATGTTATTTGAGTACACGTGTATCATCTTCATAAGCAAACACAGAATCCAAAATCATCTGAAAAGATCGACAAATATAACTGAAAAAAAATTAAAAGCCATTGTAAATCAAGGCAAATGAAAAGCAACAAATTAAGAGGAAATATTTGCAACATATATTGCAAGCAAAAGGTTAATATCCAGAATATATAAAACATTTCAACAAAAAATAAAAATAATTCTATAAGAAAATGGACAAAAGACATGAACTGGCCGACCACAAAAGAAATACAAATTGTCATGGAGTATATGAACAGATGGTTTTGTAACAGGGAAAGGGGCAGGGCACAATTTTTTGAAAGTATGACATAGCCCAAGGACACAATATAAACCCATTAGAATCCAAGATGGTCCAAGATGGCAGACCTTGATCCTCAGTCAGCAAGCTAAATGGCACACCCAGAGGCACCATGACAGTTCCGCCCCTCCCCCCAAAGAGTTGGAATAATCCTCCTACTGATTAACATATGAAATTACCCAGCCATAAAAGCTAAGAGCGCCATGTTTTCGGGGCCTCTGGACTCACACTCTGCCATGGCCCACACTCTGTCTGTGGAGTGTGCTTTTCTTTGAATCTGAATAAATCCATTTCTTACCTTCACTCTGTGTCTCACTGAATTCTTTTCTGCTAAGAGACACAAAGAACCTGAGTTCCATTAGGTCCTGAAACCTGGTGTGGTGGGTTTTGGCTGGGTTTGACTCCCAGCCATGTGGGTTTGAGTCCCAAACTGGGTTTTGGGTTTAAGTCCCAATCCAAAGTAGAAAGGTTTCAGTTTTAGGAAAATGGGTTTTAATTGTGCTTGGGCTCTGTACTTGGTTTCATTACCATCTAGACAAGCGTATTAAATCATAGGCAAGGGATGGTCTTCAGGGAAACTGGCTTTCCAGAAGGCTGGAAAGGTTTAGGCAGGGCTATAATGGAAATGGCCTTCCTTTTTGCCCTGCGTCTTTGGAGCAGTCTCTCAGAGCTATCTCGGGTGCTGCCTCCCGGGCTGCAGTGCTAATTATGCCCCAAATAAAACTTAACCCACAGCTCTCAAATTTTTCTTTTTTAGTCGACAAAGGAAAGCTAGGAGAATATCTATCTCATATGTTATTTGAGTACACGTGTATCATCTTCATAAGCAAACACAGAATCCAAAATCATCTGAAAAGATCGACAAATATAACTGAAAAAAAATTAAAAGCCATTGTAAATCAAGGCAAATGAAAAGCAACAAATTAAGAGGAAATATTTGCAACATATATTGCAAGCAAAAGGTTAATATCCAGAATATATAAAACATTTCAACAAAAAATAAAAATAATTCTATAAGAAAATGGACAAAAGACATGAACTGGCCGACCACAAAAGAAATACAAATTGTCATGGAGTATATGAACAGATGGTTTTGTAACAGGGAAAGGGGCAGGGCACAATTTTTTGAAAGTATGACATAGCCCAAGGACACAATATAAACCCATTAGAATCCAAGATGGTCCAAGATGGCAGACCTTGATCCTCAGTCAGCAAGCTAAATGGCACACCCAGAGGCACCATGACAGTTCCGCCCCTCCCCCCAAAGAGTTGGAATAATCCTCCTACTGATTAACATATGAAATTACCCAGCCATAAAAGCTAAGAGCGCCATGTTTTCGGGGCCTCTGGACTCACACTCTGCCATGGCCCACACTCTGTCTGTGGAGTGTGCTTTTCTTTGAATCTGAATAAATCCATTTCTTACCTTCACTCTGTGTCTCACTGAATTCTTTTCTGCTAAGAGACACAAAGAACCTGAGTTCCATTAGGTCCTGAAACCTGGTGTGGTGGGTTTTGGCTGGGTTTGACTCCCAGCCATGTGGGTTTGAGTCCCAAACTGGGTTTTGGGTTTAAGTCCCAATCCAAAGTAGAAAGGTTTCAGTTTTAGGAAAATGGGTTTTAATTGTGCTTGGGCTCTGTACTTGGTTTCATTACCATCTAGACAAGCGTATTAAATCATAGGCAAGGGATGGTCTTCAGGGAAACTGGCTTTCCAGAAGGCTGGAAAGGTTTAGGCAGGGCTATAATTCAGGGAAACCTGGCCTTATTACGTTTGTTTCAAGAACCAAGAGACTTGAAGTTTGATAACCCTTTCCTTAGAAGTATGATTTATGTGTATAAAGGCGGTGAAAACTCTGAGCATAGAGAGGATAAGGCACAGTCAGACTCGAATTTTTTCCACATCTGGCTTGACCCCCCTTGTAAGGTGTGCTGAGCCCCACCCTGAGGCCTGGGGGCCAGGGAAAGCTGCACTGCAGCACCCACATTTGCTCCATGTGACCACACCACTGCTGATAAGATTTTAGGTGCATGCTCAGTTGCTTCAGTTTATTTTTGTCTAGCTGAATAGAACAAATTAAAATACACGCAATATCCAGCACTGAGAAGAGATGGGATAAAGTAAACTCCAACAAACTGATTGTAGAATGGAATGGAATGGAAAGAGTTTTCTCTTCAGTCATGTCTAACTCTTTGGTGCCACATGCACTGTAGCCTGCCAGGCTCCTCTGTCCTTGGGATGCTCTGGTCAAGGATACTGGAGTGGTTTCCATGTTCTCCTCCAGGGGATCTTCCTGACTCAAGGATCGAACTGGCATCTCTTATCTCTCCTGCATTTATGGGCAAATTTTTTGCCACTAGCACCATCTGGAAAGCCAAACTGTTGGTAAGAATGTTATTAGTAAAGTCATTTGGGGACCAGTTTAGCAGTGCCTCTTAAATACCAAATATATTTTCCCCTTTGACTTAGCAATTGTCACAAATATTTCCTTAGTAGTTCAGAATATATACATGTGTTTAAGCCACAGGGAAAAAGATTTTACTGAAATACTATTTTTATTGAAAATCAGAAGTAGTAAATGGATGAAAAAAAAAAAGTAAACTGGAACACATTCATACTTAATGTTCTTCCAGAAGCATATCTTGTGACTAGGATTCAAGTGCAAGGTGTCTGGGGAGTGTAAGTGGGGAACTGGGGAAGTGACACAGGAAGGACAGATGGCTGATGAAAGGTGTGTAATTGAGCCAGTGACTGACTAGAGTTCAATCTCTCAGGAAAACTGAGAAGGCAGTACAAAGCACGTATCTTGAAATTGTCCTAGTCAAGGTGCTAGGGAGCTGGGATATTTCTACCACAACTTCTTGTCATTGTTAGAGCTGTCTGTCAGAGGGACTTTAATTCTCTAGTGCTTCCACTCAACCATCCATAGGCAAATAGGTTTCAGTGGCTCTGTGAAGAGAGCTATCCAGCAAAGGTGGAGGTAGTGGCCATTGGCAGTCAGACTGTGATGTGCAGAAACAACAAGGGTTTCCAAAGGGATATGAGCAGAGCGTGGTCACTGTCTGCTATACATGTTATCAGATGCAAATGGGCCATTAAAAAGAAAGAGGCAAACAAAGACGCAAATACTGGATTGGACAAAAAGTTCATTTGGGTTTTTTCATAAGATGTTACAAAAATCCAGGAAAAACCTTGTGGATAATCCAATAAACATATAGGATGCTATAGCTTTTGTAATAAAAATATACATCCCACAATCCACAGTGGTTACTTCTAAAGAGAACAGAGTAAAGAAGATGATGAATTTTAATTTTTTATTTTATACTTCTCCATCTGTTATTTGTTTGCTTTACAACACAACCCTATAAAGAATCTTTAAAATTAAAAGAGATAAGGGAAAATTGAGGAAACACATTCATGAGGAAACAAGGAACAGGTGAAAAAACTGAAAAATAGTACATAATTAGGACCAAAAATTATGTTCACTAATCCAGTCACTCAACATACTTTTACCAAATGCCTTCTAGGTAGCAGGCTGCATATTAGATTGTTGTTGCTGTTTAGTTGTTGCTAAGTTGTGTCTGACTCTTTGTGAAGTCATGGACTGTAGCCCACCAGGCTCCTCTGTCCATGGGATTTCCAGGAAAGAATACTGGAGTGGGTTGCCATGCTTTCCTCCAGGGGATCTTCCCAACCCAGGGATTGAATGCATGTCTCCTGCATTGCAAGCAGATTCTTTACCACTGAGACATCAGCCATGTATTAGATTAGATCTGGCTAAAATGCCCAGTAAAGACTTTGCCAATAGGGGCACTAAACTTGCTGATCCCAAACCTCTCATGAGTTCTTGGCATTGGTGGAAAATTATCTTTTTCTCTTGAAATATCCATCCTATCCCAAAGCTTCTTTTTGGGGAGGGGCGGGGCTGGGGTGGGGAGGTAGGGGCGGGCGGGCCACTTCTATTGGTTTTCATTTGTCTATTTTCATCCATCTTTTTGGGTTCTCCCATTGGCCTCGGTTGTGAAGAGAGCTATCCAGCAAAGGTGGAGGTAGTGGCCATTGGCAGTCAGACTGTGATGTGCAGAAACAACAAGGGTTTCCAAAGGGATATGAGCAGAGCGTGGTCACTGTCTGCTATACATGTTATCAGATGCAAATGGGCCATTAAAAAGAAAGAGGCAAACAAAGACGCAAATACTGGATTGGACAAAAAGTTCATTTGGGTTTTTTCATAAGATGTTACAAAAATCCAGGAAAAACCTTGTGGATAATCCAATAAACATATAGGATGCTATAGCTTTTGTAATAAAAATATACATCCCACAATCCACAGTGGTTACTTCTAAAGAGAACAGAGTAAAGAAGATGATGAATTTTAATTTTTTATTTTATACTTCTCCATCTGTTATTTGTTTGCTTTACAACACAACCCTATAAAGAATCTTTAAAATTAAAAGAGATAAGGGAAAATTGAGGAAACACATTCATGAGGAAACAAGGAACAGGTGAAAAAACTGAAAAATAGTACATAATTAGGACCAAAAATTATGTTCACTAATCCAGTCACTCAACATACTTTTACCAAATGCCTTCTAGGTAGCAGGCTGCATATTAGATTGTTGTTGCTGTTTAGTTGTTGCTAAGTTGTGTCTGACTCTTTGTGAAGTCATGGACTGTAGCCCACCAGGCTCCTCTGTCCATGGGATTTCCAGGAAAGAATACTGGAGTGGGTTGCCATGCTTTCCTCCAGGGGATCTTCCCAACCCAGGGATTGAATGCATGTCTCCTGCATTGCAAGCAGATTCTTTACCACTGAGACATCAGCCATGTATTAGATTAGATCTGGCTAAAATGCCCAGTAAAGACTTTGCCAATAGGGGCACTAAACTTGCTGATCCCAAACCTCTCATGAGTTCTTGGCATTGGTGGAAAATTATCTTTTTCTCTTGAAATATCCATCCTATCCCAAAGCTTCTTTTTTGGGAGGGGGCGGGGCTGGGGTTGGGAGGTAGGGGGGCGGGCGGGCCACTTCTATTGGTTTTTCATTTGTCTATTTTCATCCATCTCTGTTCTTTGGCCCGTGTGGGCCTCCCAGCGTGGTGGCCTCGGTTGTCGCAGAGCACCGGCTCTGGGCGCATGCGCTCCAGAGCTCCGGCTCGGTAATTGGACACATCGGTCCAGCCGCTCTGCGGCACGTGGGA
The DNA here is from genome assembly GCA_022376925.1 of Tragulus kanchil. Taxonomy (NCBI): domain Eukaryota; kingdom Metazoa; phylum Chordata; class Mammalia; order Artiodactyla; family Tragulidae; genus Tragulus; species Tragulus kanchil. The sequence goes on along the minus strand of JAIOJX010000032.1, from coordinate 216,684,971 downwards.
TCTTCCCAGGCCAGGGATCGGACCAGCGCCCCTTGCAGTGCAAGGCGGTGTCCTTACCCACTGGACCACCAGGGAAGCCCCCAAAGCTTCTGAAGTCAAATATTCATACTTTTGAAGGGTTTTTTAAAAGTCGGTCCTTTTAAAAAGGGGGAAAAAAGCACAAAGCTTTGGAATACATGTGAATATGCTTTTAAAAGTAGAAAACACTAATGTATAGGAAATGGTGATTTTTTTTTTTTTTTCATATGTATCAGAAGAGAAGCATTCATTAACAAATATATAGGATGATGGCTCTTTCACCCACTGGAGAATTTTAATTGTTTTTTCCAGGTACATGATTCTTGTGCTAAGTGGTTATGCTATTGGGGTTAGCAAAGTTTTTTCTGGGGAAAATTTTTTTCCCCTCTGAAATCATAGATACTGAATCTGTGAAAAAGAAGAATGTGCATCAGAAGGTCCTTTTAGCTCCCCCAAACTGACCTCCACAAATTATTGTTACTTCTCATCTAAAGCTTTTAGAACCACTGAAGAGGTGGCATTGATGTGATCTAGGGAGAATTGCTCCAAATGCTTTGTTTTCCAACTTTCTTATTTCAAAGGTGGAATAATAATAGACATCTATAGACATGGTAGGAAGTGTAGAGCAAAATGAAGAGCACAGAGAGAGTGTCCTATTAGTTTTAGTTTTTGTCCTTCCCCACTTGCAAGACCTGTGTCCCACTGCACCCAACCCTAACCTCAGTGAAAACCTGTATAAAAGTAGCTGGTGAATGAATATTGTACCACCATCTGATGAGATCTCTGTGTCAGACAGATTCTAAGGTGACCTGGAGTGATTTCCCCACCTTTGTGTACTCCCTGTGCTTGAACCACAGACAGAGCTTATGTTTTTTTTCTCTTGAAATATCCATCCTATCCCAAAGCTTCTTTTTGGGGAGGGGGCGGCTGGGGTGGGGAGGTAGGGGGGCGGGCCACTTCTATTGGTCTGTCATTTGTCTATTTTCATCCATCTTTGTTCTTTGGCCCATGTGGGCCTCCCATCGCAGTGGCCTCTGATGTCACAGAGCACCGGCTCTGGGCGCATGCGCTCCAGAGCTTTGATTTGGTAACCGGACACATCGGTCCAGCCGCTCCGCGGCACGTGGGATCTTCCCAGGCCAGGGATCGGACCAGCGCCCCTTGCAGTGCAAGGCGATGTCCTTACTCACTGGACCACCAGGGAAGCCCCCAAAGCTTCTGAAGTCAAATATTCATACTTTTGAAGGGTTTTTTAAAAGTCGGTCCTTTTAAAAAGGGGGAAAAAAGCACAAAGCTTTGGAATACATGTGAATATGCTTTTAAAAGTAGAAAACACTAATGTATAGGAAATGGTGATTTTTTTTTTTTTTTCATATGTATCAGAAGAGAAGCATTCATTAACAAATATATAGGATGATGGCTCTTTCACCCACTGGAGAATTTTAATTGTTTTTTCCAGGTACATGATTCTTGTGCTAAGTGGTTATGCTATTGGGGTTAGCAAAGTTTTTTCTGGGGAAAATTTTTTTCCCCTCTGAAATCATAGATACTGAATCTGTGAAAAAGAAGAATGTGCATCAGAAGGTCCTTTTAGCTCCCCCAAACTGACCTCCACAAATTATTGTTACTTCTCATCTAAAGCTTTTAGAACCACTGAAGAGGTGGCATTGATGTGATCTAGGGAGAATTGCTCCAAATGCTTTGTTTTCCAACTTTCTTATTTCAAAGGTGGAATAATAATAGACATCTATAGACATGGTAGGAAGTGTAGAGCAAAATGAAGAGCACAGAGAGAGTGTCCTATTAGTTTTAGTTTTTGTCCTTCCCCACTTGCAAGACCTGTGTCCCACTGCACCCAACCCTAACCTCAGTGAAAACCTGTATAAAAGTAGCTGGTGAATGAATATTGTACCACCATCTGATGAGATCTCTGTGTCAGACAGATTCTAAGGTGACCTGGAGTGATTTCCCCACCTTTGTGTACTCCCCTGTGCTTGAACCACAGACAGAGCTTATGCTTTGCAAAGTCACAGGATGTCACTTCCTTGATTAGTTCACATTATATGGAAAAGTGGAAGGGTCTGGCATGTAATTGAGGTCCTACTGTTTAGTCACTAAGACCCCATGAACTGTACCACACCAGGTTCCTCTGCCCTCCACTATCTCCTGGAATTTGCTCCAACTCATGTCCATTGAATTGATGATGCGATCCAATCATCTCGTCCTCTGTTGTCCCCTTCTCCTTTTGCCTTTAGTCTTTCCCAGCATCAGGGTCTTTTCCATTGAGTTGGCTCTTCAAGTTAGGTGGCCAAACTACTGGAACTTCAGCACCGGTTCTTTTTTTTTTTTTCTTAATTCTTCCATCCTGAGACTTTTGGGTTTTATTTATTTATTTATTTGTTTTACGCCAAAAAATTTTTATTGGGGTACAGCCAGTTAACAATGTTGTGATAGTTTCAGATGAACAGTGAAGGGGCCTGGAAAAGCAAAGTTAAAAAGAAAACCTCTCAACAAATGCTTAATTAGCTTCTTTGTAGATCTTCAGCCCACTTCCAGAAAGTGTCCTCATAGGACAGTTAGGATATGGGATTTGGGAGCATAGAGGGGTTGGTTCTGGTCCCAACTCAGGCACATACTAGCTAGATGACCTTGGGCAAGTCTTTCATTCAATGAATTTTTATTGAGGGCTGTATCCTTGAAAAGTAGAAAGATGAAAGTTTCTGCCCTCAGGAGCACACAAAAAAAAAAAAAAAAGAAAAAATTTGAATGGTAGGAAGGGTTGCTCCAAATGCTTTGTTTTCCAACTTTCTTATTTCAAAGGTGGAATAATAATAGACATCTATAGACATGGTAGGAAGTGTAGAGCAAAATGAAGAGCACAGAGAGAGTGTCCTATTAGTTTTAGTTTTTGTCCTTCCCCACTTGCAAGACCTGTGTCCCACTGCACCCAACCCTAACCTCAGTGAAAACCTGTATAAAAGTAGCTGGTGAATGAATATTGTACCACCATCTGATGAGATCTCTGTGTCAGACAGATTCTAAGGTGACCTGGAGTGATTTCCCCACCTTTGTGTACTCCCCTGTGCTTGAACCACAGACAGAGCTTATGCTTTGCAAAGTCACAGGATGTCACTTCCTTGATTAGTTCACATTATATGGAAAAGTGGAAGGGTCTGGCATGTAATTGAGGTCCTACTGTTTAGTCACTAAGACCCCATGAACTGTACCACACCAGGTTCCTCTGCCCTCCACTATCTCCTGGAATTTGCTCCAACTCATGTCCATTGAATTGATGATGCGATCCAATCATCTCGTCCTCTGTTGTCCCCTTCTCCTTTTGCCTTTAGTCTTTCCCAGCATCAGGGTCTTTTCCATTGAGTTGGCTCTTCAAGTTAGGTGGCCAAACTACTGGAACTTCAGCACCGGTTCTTTTTTTTTTTTTCTTAATTCTTCCATCCTGAGACTTTTGGGTTTTATTTATTTATTTATTTGTTTTACGCCAAAAAATTTTTATTGGGGTACAGCCAGTTAACAATGTTGTGATAGTTTCAGATGAACAGTGAAGGGGCCTGGAAAAGCAAAGTTAAAAAGAAAACCTCTCAACAAATGCTTAATTAGCTTCTTTGTAGATCTTCAGCCCACTTCCAGAAAGTGTCCTCATAGGACAGTTAGGATATGGGATTTGGGAGCATAGAGGGGTTGGTTCTGGTCCCAACTCAGGCACATACTAGCTAGATGACCTTGGGCAAGTCTTTCATTCAATGAATTTTTATTGAGGGCTGTATCCTTGAAAAGTAGAAAGATGAAAGTTTCTGCCCTCAGGGAGCACACAGAAAATTGAGTAGAAAATGATATATAAAGTAAAAAATGGTAAATAATGATATCCCAGTGTGATAAATGCCTAGATAGAGGTTCCCTGGAGAAAGGAAATCTAGTTCAGCCTGAAGTAGCTGATCTACTAAACTCTCTGGGTTTCCATTCTTCTGCTGTGAAACAGAGAGGATTTATATGTTTGTGAGGGATGCTAATTCATTCATTTAGTGCTAGGCACTGAGGAGAATGGGCTTCCTGGGTAACACAGCAGTAAGGAATCTGCCTGCCAATGTAGGAGGACATGGGCTTGATCTCTGGAATAGGAAATGGCAACCCACTCCACTATTCTTGCCTGGGAAGTCTCATGCACAAAGGACCCTGACAGGCTACAGTCCATGGGGTCACAAAGAGTCAGACACAACTTAGCCACTAAACAACAACAACTGAGGAGAGTGCAAAGTTGTCTAAAGCTCAGCTCTCACACAAAGTCCCACTGGTGACTTGCACCTGTCTCTGTGAGAGGGTAAGAAAGCCAGCATGGCTCAGGTTCTCTTGAGGAAGAGCTCTTGCCTCTCCCTGTTCCTGCCTCAGTTTCCTACACACATTATGTACTTTCTTGGGTATCTGTTCGATTCTGATGTACTCTGTCTGTAAATGTGCAAAGTGAGAGAGGTGAGATTTACTAGATTGGCAGCAGCAGAGCTGCTTGACAAAAGGAGTCAAAACTCAGCAGGAGTGAAACCAAGAATAAGGAAGATAGGAGAGAGTAGAAAGGAGGAAACTGGAAAAGCTAGAGGCAAAGTGAGTCTGCTCCCAGGAAAATCCCAGGAGGCTGGCCTATGCTTTGATGGCTCTAGAAGTTCAGGATTGATCGGCTTTTCATAAGGATGAGAAAAAAAAAAGAAAGAAAAGAAAAAAGCTGGCAGAGCTGTTTCTTATTACCAGCCAAATTAGTTTAGCAAAAGTCCTGCTTTCCAAGGGGCGTAAAACCAAGATGTAATTAGGCAGTGAACACAGACTTCTTGAATCATTTGGGAGATGATGCCGCTTCCTATAAAGGCAGATGCTTTTCTTCAAAGGCAAGTCTAAAACTCTGTATTTCTCATTCATTAATGCTCCCATCATTCTATTCTTTTAGTGCTGGGCAATGAGAGGGATGTAAAGTTGTGCAAGACTCAGCTCCTGCCTTCAATTTTATTTTAGTAAACCTTTTGACTAAGATCAAATGTGGTATGAGGGCTTCCCTGATGGCTCAATGGCAAAGAATCCGCCTGCCAATGCAGATGATACAAGAGATCCAGTTTCAATCCTTGGGTTGGGAAGATCCCCTGGAGTAGGAAATGGCAACCTGCTCTAGAAATCTGGCCTGGGAGATCCCATGGACAGAGGAACCTTGTGAGCTGCAGTACATGGGGTCATGAAGAGTCAGACACAACTGACCTGAGCACATAAAAACATTTGTTGAGCACTGTGTGCCAGGCTCTGGACTCCATTCGAGAATCAAGAATAAACAGAGCACAATTTCTTACCTCAAGGAGCTATAGACTGGTCAATTTGCTAATAAAATGTCTTCCCACTTAGAATATTCAAACACTAACTTGAACAGTTCTTTCCTGTAATTTTGTCAGTTTTCTGGCCCTACTGGGAGAATAAATCCTCCAGATTTATTCTAGAAGCTCGCCAGTTCAGCTTTGAGCTCACAGTTATTTGTGACTAAGAGAAAAAAGAATGGTTTGTTTCATATCTCTCCCCAACAGGTTTAACAATGCACCTGGCTGGATCAGGACCATCTACTTTGTTCTCCAAATGAGGTGTTGCACACACTGAATCATTTTTCTGGCTTTTGAAAAAGCTCAGTTCAACCCTTCTATTTCCTACCTTTCTTTTCCACCTGTCTTGTTTAATAATTAGGCTATTTAATAAAAGCTTTTGATGAGAGTGGGGGAGGAAGACCGTGATTGTTCGAGGTTTACAAGTGCCTGGGGAATAGAGCTGCTTCCTCTGCCAGAATTTTGTCATTTTCTGGATTGTTCCCTGGACATCATGCTGAGTGAAAAGGTCAGAGGCCTTTTCCATTTCAGGACCCAGGCATGGCTGACCTTGGGTCATTCTGTCTCCAGGGGCCCTGACAAGAAATCATTTGGTTCCTGTCTCCTAGTCGCCTTGCTCCTGACTTATTTTTCATTGCACATACTTCTTCAGAGCTTCTCCTAACAGCAGACGAGTTCAAGTGCACACTGGGCGTGGAGAGTAGGGAGTAGATCAGACTGGGTGAAGGAAAGGAAGAAACTGCAGGTCAGAGTGTGACGATGAAGAGGAGTTCAGAGGCCTCCCTGGAGGAGTGTATTTCAGAAGGAGGGTGCTCAAGGCAGGAACTGGAGCAAAAGACTTGACAAGTACCTGCCGCGAGGGAGAGAGAACATCTTACTACGAGGCTACGTGTCATGGGAGAAAGAGCACTGATTTTTGGAGTGATTGAGATGTCGGTTCAGATTCCAGCTCACCATCTACTAGCCATATATGATCTTATATGATCTTGCTGGACCTTCTCAAGCTTCCGTTTTCTCATCTATAAAATGGAGCTAATAATAGCTATTTGTATGGTCACTGTGAGCACTGGTAATAAAACCTGTCAAGTCACTGGCATGCAATAAGCCCTCAATAAGGGTATCTGTAATTATTTTTTGAATACATTTTAAATACTAGGAACTAGGTACCTTGTATAGTAGGTTGAGGGGATATAGTTAGTGATAAAGAATCTGTCTGCCAATGCAGGAGATGCAAGAGTTTGATCCTTGGGTCAGAAAGATCCCCTGGAGAAGGTAATGGCAATTCACTCCAGTATTCTTGTCAGTAAAATCCTACAGCCAGAGGAACCTGGCTGGCTACAGTCCATGGGATTGCAAAGAGTCAGACAAGACCAGGTGACTAGTGGAATATGTGTGGGAAGTGGGGTGCGACCAGTAAGACTGACCGCTGAATTATCTCAGGAGCACTTCTTTGGGTTGCCTGGCAATGGGCTCCCTAGTTCTCCAACAAGGGGACTGGATATACCCAACTCCAACTTCCTGTGGGACCAGGGGACTTCAAGCTGGGCACTTCAAGTACTTCATTAAGCAGTGGTCCCCTAAGCTCATACTGCTTAGTATCCAACCCCCCAAATATATATGCCCCCAGCTCAGGCCCTCTCAAGTTGACCTATAAAAAGGAAAATAACAAGGGATTCCTTCTTAGGAGTGCAGCTCTACAGCACATCCAACCACATCCTACTTGACCCTGTCTCTCTACAGGATCCAGAGAGAAAGAGGACCTGCATACCTACCCCCTTTATGAGTTTCACCTGCACCAGAGATGTTACTAGAACTGAGTTCTTTGTCAGAGCTGAAAGGCAGTCTTTATTAGGAAACAACAACTGTACATGCTGAATAAAAAATACTGTGGTAGAGTTATTTCACATGGTCCTACTGGGTTGTAGAGAAGAGGCATCTAATTGCCTTTGGTAGAATGTGCTATTTGAAAGAAGAGTTGGTTGGACAGATGTAGAGAGGGACAAAACAGACATGGAGAACAGTCTTACAGACATTGCGGGGAGAGGGGAGAGGATGAGATGTGTGGAAAGAGTAACTTGGAAACTTACATTACCATTGTAAAATAGACAACCAATGAGAGTTTGATGTAATAGGGAACTCAAATAGAGCCCCTGTAGCTACCTAGAAGGGTGGGATGGGGAGGGATATGGGACGGAAGTTCAAGAGGGAGGAGACATATGTATGCCTATGGCTGATTTATGTTGATGTTTGACAATAAACAACAGAACTCTGTAAAGCTATTATTTTTCAATTAAAAAATAATTTTAAAAAATAGGGCTTCCCTGGTGGTCCAGTGGGTTAGGAGTCCATCTAACAGTGCAAGGGGTACCGGTTCGATCCCTGGCCAGGGAAGATCCCATATGCTGCAGAGTGGCTGGACCAGTGTGTCCAGTTATGAGCCAGCACTCTGGAGTGCATGCGCCCAGAGACAGTGCTCTGCAACGAGAGAGGCCACCACAATGGGAGGCACACATAGGCCGAAGAATAAAGATGGACGAAAAATAAATAAGTAAAAAATGGGTAAAAAGAAGCCAAAATTTTTAAAAATTAAAAAAAAAAATAAAAAGGGAATAGCAAAGCATGGAGGCAAAAAGAGGAACTCAGGAGTTCTGTTTGTTCAATTACACGCGTAGTGATGTGACAGATGAAGCTGGAAAGGTAGACATGTCTTTGACGGCTGTGCTGAGAAACTAGAATTTATTTTGGAGGGAATGAAGAGTCACCAAAATACCTGCAGCAAGTGTGCATTTTAGAAAATTCATTTTGCAAGCTATGAACCAGAATTTTGGAGGAGCAAGATTAGAGAGAGTTGAAACAACCCAGGAAAGAGCTGGTGATTACACAGACCAGGATAAAGCAATGGGAATAGGGCAGAGAAGATTTGAGAGAGATTATAGACATAACAAATTAGGACTAAAAGAGAATTTAGCAGTAGTTAGTTATTTCTTTCACAGCTGGGCGAATTGAGGAGTAAAGAGATTATATATCTTCTCGCAAATTGAATCTTTTTATATGCCAAATCTCCTTTTTCTAAGGAATTTCCCAGATGTTTAGGAAGACCCGTCATATTTTTCAGAGTTCACTTCCCTAGGTATGGCATTCTTGATCTTTTAAAGTGTAAGATTGGACCAGGAGGGGACTTCTCCCATCCAAGTACTAAGCAAGCCTGACCCTACTTAGAGATCAGACGAGACTGGGCGCATTCAGGGTGGTGTGGCCTTAGACTAGGAGGGGGACTTATAATGAACATTGCGTTAGAAAAGAGAAGGGAGAAATCGTGTGAGTCTCTTTCTTTTCTTTCCCCTTGGTGGTCGCTCAAAGATTCCTTCATTTTAGGGAAAGGTGGGGTTTATTCACAGAACTGCAACCTCTAGTGCGTTGATTTGTTTGTAGAAGGATTGGCGATGTTATTTCCTGACAAATAAGACACACCTAATTTACACATACGTGAGAATGCAAGGGAGTAACCCTGCAGTGTACCCAGAGAGGCAGAAATTCTACCGAATGCAGTGAATACGGGTTACCAGCAAAATCTGATTGGTTGTTGGTGTGCTCTGACAACCCAGCTTTCGGCATCCTTTCTCGAGAGTGTCACTTGAGGTGTGGACAATGAAGTCGCCCTGTGATACAGGTGTTCCAGGCACATTTAACAGAGAGGGAAACTGAAGCCCAGAGAGCCTAAGGTCATGCCTGTGGACATAAGACTTGACCTTAGGTAAGTAAACAGGAGAGCTGGAATTCCTTATTCTTCCCACTACACTTGTTTACCTTCCTGGAAGTTGGTGCAGGGCTTGCCATCCTTTTCTCTTTAATCCTAACATATGCACACCTATGGCTGTATGACTAGCTGGTGAGAGAGAGGGTATGGTACTGCCTTACATTTTTGATCTCCCTATTCAAGCGTGAATTAGACCCCTCATGGGTGGGTTTGAGTTGTTCTAAGGACCAGAAGATGGCCTTCAACAGCACAGCTGTCAGTTGTCATGTGAGCCCTCTGCAACATGGGGTTCCTATAGGGCCAAGGGGACAAAGCCTCTGGAGTGGGGGTGCTTGCCTTCCTATCGGAGACCTCCCTTTTAAGGCCTTTTTTCCAAATACAGCACAATCTACACCTTTAACAACAGTCATTTCCTTTCCCTTAAGTGAGAGTGGGAAAGGGAAATGCTAGCATCAATTAGCTTTTATCTTAAACATATTGATACTTTACTGTTTTTAAATTATAAAATATTATAAATATAATATAAGCATATAATAAATAAAAAGTAATATTCATTATAAAATTGTATAAATGCATATATAAACATTTGAATATACACACATATATCTATATGTTTGTGTATGTGAGTATAGAGATAAAAAATTAAGCTGTGTATATTATAAAGTTATAATCATATTTCTCTTCCACAAATGGACTCACAATGTGCAAGGTATCTTGCAATTCACTTTTTTTCAGTTATCAAATAAGTTGAATTTCTTTGTAAGCTCATACTGATGGGTTTCTCTGACCCAGCAGTTCTAGAGAATGTTCATTTCCTCAACTATTTCCTGATGACTCATGATAGCTGCTGATCTTGCTAAAGCCTGTGTATAACCAGATCAATATCAGACCTAGCGGGTTACCAAATCTGATTGGTTGTTGGTGTGCTCTGACAACCCAGCTGCATCCTTTCTCGAGAGTGTCACTTGAGGTGTGGACAATGAAGTCGCCCTGTGATACAGGTGTTCCAGGCACATTTAACAGAGAGGGAAACTGAAGCCCAGAGAGCCTAAGGTCATGCCTGTGGACATAAGACTTGACCTTAGGTAAGTAAACAGGAGAGCTGGAATTCCTTATTCTTCCCACTACACTTGTTTACCTTCCTGGAAGTTGGTGCAGGGCTTGCCACCCTTTTTCTCTTTAATCTTAACATATGCACACCTATGGCTGTATGACTAGCTGGTGAGAGAGAGGGTATGGTACTGCCTTACATTTTTGATCTCCCTATTCAAGCGTGAATTAGACCCCTCATGGGTGGGTTTGAGTTGTTCTAAGGACCAGAAGATGGCCTTCAACAGCACAGCTGTCAGTTGTCATGTGAGCCCTCTGCAACATGGGGTTCCTATAGGGCCAAGGGGACAAAGCCTCTGGAGTGGGGGTGCTTGCCTTCCTATCGGAGACCTCCCTTTTAAGGCCTTTTTTCCAAATACAGCACAATCTACACCTTTAACAACAGTCATTTCCTTTCCCTTAAGTGAGAGTGGGAAAGGGAAATGCTAGCATCAATTAGCTTTTATCTTAAACATATTGATACTTTACTGTTTTTAAATTATAAAATATTATAAATATAATATAAGCATATAATAAATAAAAAGTAATATTCATTATAAAATTGTATAAATGCATATATAAACATTTGAATATACACACATATATCTATATGTTTGTGTATGTGAGTATAGAGATAAAAAATTAAGCTGTGTATATTATAAAGTTATAATCATATTTCTCTTCCACAAATGGACTCACAATGTGCAAGGTATCTTGCAATTCACTTTTTTTCAGTTATCAAATAAGTTGAATTTCTTTGTAAGCTCATACTGATGGGTTTCTCTGACCCAGCAGTTCTAGAGAATGTTCATTTCTCCTCAACTATTTCCTGATGACTCATGATAGCTGCTGATCTTGCTAAAGCCTGTGTATATAACCAGATCAAATAGTATCATGTACCTGAGAGCACTTTACAAACGTGGGGTGCTGTACTCATGTTAGTTATCAAAGTACTGTGTTCAGTGCAAAGATACATTTATGCACGTGTGGATTAGATGCTTCCCATAGAGTTCTGTGCCAGAACTAGAGGGGGGAATGTCTGCACTTTGAACAGGCAGAGGTGCAGACACTGAAGCTGATAGCGTAGTTGGTCCTACCTGCTGTCACGTGCTTACCACAGAAGCCTTTTAAGGTCCCACTGTGCCTTGCTTCTGGCCACCTCTGTCCCCCAAAGCACCTGGGTGATTGTTCTGAGGAGGTTTCCTAATCACACCAATTTCACCGAACAAGACTACAGCCACAATGGGAGCCGGACTTCACCCCCAACCTCCCCTGGAAGCTCAGAATCTGAGAAGGGTTGACTTGGTTGAGAACAGGAAGGGGGCAAATATAACATCTCTTTAGCTCTTTAAAACACCCCTCAAAAACCTCCAAATTCTTTTTTGGTTCAATTTAACATTTCACTTCTCCCTGATTCCAGCTGACAGTTTGAGAAAAACCTGTTGGGTCGATGGGGCAGTGGGCTAAAGTCGCTGGTTGCAGAAGGCCAGCGATAAGAAACCCCCTCCCCGGGACATCTGCGGAGCTGATGATAAGAAACCCCTCCCCGCTAACTGCCAGTGAAAGCTTCCCGCTACCCCGAATGTGGCTGATGCAAGACTTCACCCCTCCGTGCTCACTGCCCGCTAGAACTGCCCGCGAAAACTGCCCGCGAAAATTTTCCACTGCCAGGCTGTGAAAACCTCCCCTACCCCATCCCTGGGCGCGAATTCACTGGCCCTGCCTCTAGGGACCATGTGAATCTCGCCCGGGAGCGTTGTCACAGTAAACTGGCCTGAGTCGTCTCTGCTCTAACTTGATCCTTGTCGCGCGAAATACCTTTCAAAACCAAATTGGTTGGTTGGCTGGTTGGATGTTTTTTTAACCTAATGACAAATCAGGCTTAGAACTGCTCAGCAATACTTCAGCTCCCAATACTGTGTGTCTGTAGATAAACAGGCATATATATTACTATCTACTTTTGTTTACTTCTCCCCAAGTGAAAGTCCATTAATTCCCCAATATATTTTACAGAATGACTTGCCTGTTTCTAGCATGGGGAAGATATATTAATCAGTAGTCCTGAAATGCTTAGGTTAGAACATAATGGGAAATAGAAGAAATAGAAGGACCAAGATGACTCATTTATCTCAAATGTTCCCCCTAAACTACTTCAGAAGTGCCAGTAATGAATTAAAACCAGAATTCCAGAGGAATGACCTAAATCACAGTTCACCAGAGACACTCTTTAGCTCCTTAGCAAAAATTGCACTTTATGTCTAGAATGAAGGAGCTTGATGATGGCTTTTGTCAAGTAGCATGAACTTTGCTCCAGCTGGTCTGGGGATAACGAATCAATATTGTCTCTCTACAGGCAGAAACCTCTTTAGAAGATGACAAAGGGAAGCTACAGTCAAGTGCAAGATAGTGACATCCTGTGATATGTTAGTGCTGAGAAAGAGAGCTGGCTTGGAAAAAGAGCAAGATCTTTTCTTGCTCACTGAATCGTAAACCAAATCTGCTCCTCTGCTTGTTCTGTGGTGCTCCTCCTGCCTTAATCTTTCCCTAGGCACAAATGCAATAGCCCCACAGGGATCCATCAACCGAGTTTTCTATAAGATGATCTGAAGGCTGAGGATCCCAGCCTGCAGTGGATGATAAAGGCTAGGGTTGTGGTTAAGTTAAAAATCAGGGAAAAAATAAAATGCAGGTCAAGGAACCTTCCATTGAGAGGTTTAATAAAACGTCATATTTAACGAGCAACTGCAGGGAAGGAACTAATCATGCAACAGAATAGATGTTGACAGTGTTAAGAAGGTAATCCTTGGATGCCAACAAGTAATTCAATTTCATGCATTTATTGTTCAAGTTGTAAATTTAGTCTTGGAATGAACAGATAGTAAAAGACTTGAGAAGCTTTATAAGCAAGATTATTTACTTTGTGTTAAACAAAGAGGAAGTTTTGAATGAGTAAAGATGAAGAGAGAGAGAAATTGACTAACCCTAACCCTGGGATGGTACCTGAGGTGGGCCTTCTGTAACTAGCATATGTTGGTGAAGGTAGTTTCACACCCTGAGCTTGCCCTCAACCCTGCGCATGCAGGTCCTTCATTTCATCAGTTCACTTGCCAGTGGGCAGGCGCTAGCAGGATTGACAGAAAAAATACAGGACACCCACCCAGTTAAATTTGAAGTCTAGATTAAAAACGACTTTTTTTCTTTTTTTAGTAAAGTACGTCCCATGCAACATTTACATATTTATTTGCTGAATCTGGCAACCCAGTCTAGGAGGTTTCCAAATTAATTAACTCACCAGAGACTTTTAAGTCAGAACACCAATGTATGGAGTTTTAGGGCAGGATACACCTTCCCACATATCAGAGCCTTTGTGTCTGCTCTCTATACCATGATCCTTTAGGTGTTTGGGAAACCAAGTTTGTCGTGGTTGGTGAACACCACCTTGTAGTAAAGCACTGAAGTAGGCTCCTGGGCTATGCATCAAGCTGCAGTAGACACCCAGGGGAAGTCTGGGTGTTGACTACAGGGACTCCACCCAGAACCTGGAATAGCAATCCAGTCAGACGTAGTGTCTTTCTCTCTCCCACTGACAGAGTTGCAATAAAGTTGGGCTCAAGCTCTTCTTTTTCAATATTTTATTTTTCAACAATTTTTGTATGTCACACAAATCTTACCCCTCATCATAGACGTGCTATCATTTCCAAGATGCCTGCTGATTCTTCTGAATAAATCAATTTATATTGATGGTGCTACTAGATGTATTGCTGAGATTTAGCAAACTTGATAGTCTTAACGAGTGGATAGTAATTTTATAAGATAGTTTCAGATGTGTCCATATGTATCACTGATTTTTTGAAATAGAACATAGTTTTCATCTCAAACACCTATTTTGTGAGGTGCAGAAAAATTAACCTAGTAACTACCGAGGAGATTAATTTCACTCCCATCCTCTCCTTTGCCTTACTTTGGATGGACTCTCAGTGGGAGGGCAGTGAGGGAGTAGGGACCCACATGATACCATGTGCTCTGTGTGGGTACCTTCCAAGACGAGTAGCTGCCCCATCTTGTCTTTGATCATGGAATCCTCTCCTCTGGCATCCGGAGTTATCCTCAAAGGTGACTTCATGCCATCTGGTTTGCTCAGTTCATTCTACCATGCATGGTTGTTCTTCCATGGTGTGACTCCCCTGGCTACTGGTTGTGATTCTCAGCTAACTTCTAAGCCATTCCCCGAGTACAACTAGGGTCAAGCTTCTCTCCCACACCTCTTTGGGGACACAGGAAACAAGACTGTCAGTGAGTTCTCTTCCTCTATCACCTGTAAAACCAGCTCTTCTAGGTTGACCCCATATCTCTGTGGCATAAGCATATCTGTGGAGTTAGCTGCCCTCCCTCCACAGGAAGGAGACCCAAGCCTCCTCAAAGTTCACCTGGTGTTCCACCCCCAGGTGTCTCTCTTCTGAGGTGATTCGCTTTGGAAAGATGACAGGGGCCTGGGACCTCCCTTGGAGAGCACACATCCCTACCATCTAGGGTAACCTTACTTGAGTGCCTAAGGGCCGATTACTTTGGATGGTTCTTTGGGATCTGTCTTGTTTGTCTACTGGCTAGGATCAAATGGTTGTTGAAAGCTCAGAAGGTCTTTTCTCCCAAGTCTAGGTCTTGTGTTCAGTACTCTCATTTGAATCTCGAAAGCTAAGCACTGACTTTCTTTTTCTTGGCATCCTAGCTGTAGCAGCATCACTTTTCCCTAGCACAGGGCATGCCTTGACCCAACAGTAGGCAAGGACAGTGAAGTGCACATTGTGGACGGGCACAGGAAGACCTAGTTAATGACTCAAAATATCCTACTGCTGCACTGGCAATGGACCTGGAATGACCTGTGTGCCTCAGACCCATGTAATTCTTAGGACGGTCCCCCAGATTGAGTATGATCATTCTCATTTCCAGATGAAGGCATAAAGGTCAAAGAGAGGATGGGCAGCTTGTTCAAAGATTTGTTATAAGTGATGGAGAAAGAATTGAACCTAGGATGGTCTCATTTCAAAGCCTTCATTTAAAAGCCTAACAGTGGTCTCATGACCTTGATGAACAAATGACTCTTTGGGAAGTTTGTTAAAAACAATTCCGATAAAGACCCACTACGAGAGATCCTGATTCAATTGATCTGTGATGGGATCTGGGTGTCTGCATTTAGAACAGTCTTTGCAGGTAGTTCAGACACAGACCTAATTTTGAGAGGTGGCTCTGTCAATGGCCTGTGTGATTTGGGACAAGTGACCACCTCTCATTGCCTCAGTTTCCTCATTTGTTAAGTGAGGGGGTGATGACACCCCTCCCACCTTTGAGTTACTGTGGAAATTAAATGAGTTTAAAATAAATGCTCTAGGAAGACTGCATGGCACATAAGTGCCTGATAAGCATTAAAAATGATTACCTTTGCTGCTTCTTAGAAGCAACTTACTTACAGAACATTTTTTAGGAGCTCTGCTTCCTGGATGGATTACATAAAAGAGTAATTGCTTGCATTTACATAGATTTTTAATAGTTAATGTCTCAAAAAGTGATTTTTTTTTTAACCTCTTTTCCCAAATCTTGGCTTATGCCAGATTTGGATTCCATGATCTCCTGGTGTCCTAACCATCTGGAGTCCATATTTTGAAGATAAATTGAAATTAAGTCACAAATGTAATGACAATGGCAGGTCACAGAAAAGTAGACTTATGATTTTTGACCTTGCTTGTAACTTAGAAATACAGCAAGAGTTTAAAACAATGCCCAGTCACATCCAAAATCAATTCATATCTTTTCTCCCAAGTCTAGGTCTTGTGTTCAGTACTCTCATTTGAATCTCAAGCTAAGCACTGACTTTCTTTTTCTTGGCATCCTAGCTGTAGCAGCATCACTTTTCCCTAGCACAGGGCATGCCTTGACCCAACAGTAGGCAAGGACAGTGAAGTGCACATTGTGGACGGGCACAGGAAGACCTAGTTAATGACTCAAAATATCCTACTGCTGCACTGGCAATGGACCTGGAATGACCTGTGTGCCTCAGACCCATGTAATTCTTAGGACGGTCCCCCAGATTGAGTATGATCATTCTCATTTCCAGATGAAGGCATAAAGGTCAAAGAGAGGATGGGCAGCTTGTTCAAAGATTTGTTATAAGTGATGGAGAAAGAATTGAACCTAGGATGGTCTCATTTCAAAGCCTTCATTTAAAAGCCTAACAGTGGTCTCATGACCTTGATGAACAAATGACTCTTTGGGAAGTTTGTTAAAAACAATTCCGATAAAGACCCACTACGAGAGATCCTGATTCAATTGATCTGTGATGGGATCTGGGTGTCTGCATTTAGAACAGTCTTTGCAGGTAGTTCAGACACAGACCTAATTTTGAGAGGTGGCTCTGTCAATGGCCTGTGTGATTTGGGACAAGTGACCACCTCTCATTGCCTCAGTTTCCTCATTTGTTAAGTGAGGGGGTGATGACACCCCTCCCACCTTTGAGTTACTGTGGAAATTAAATGAGTTTAAAATAAATGCTCTAGGAAGACTGCATGGCACATAAGTGCCTGATAAGCATTAAAAATGATTACCTTTGCTGCTTCTTAGAAGCAACTTACTTACAGAACATTTTTTAGGAGCTCTGCTTCCTGGATGGATTACATAAAAGAGTAATTGCTTGCATTTACATAGATTTTTAATAGTTAATGTCTCAAAAAGTGATTTTTTTTTTAACCTCTTTTCCCAAATCTTGGCTTATGCCAGATTTGGATTCCATGATCTCCTGTTGTCCTAACCATCTGGAGTCCATATTTTGAAGATAAATTGAAATTAAGTCACAAATGTAATGACAATGGCAGGTCACAGAAAAGTAGACTTATGATTTTTGACCTTGCTTGTAACTTAGAAATACAGCAAGAGTTTAAAACAATGCCCAGTCACATCCAAAATCAATTCATATTAGACTCTGAGATCAGGGCCCAGC
This sequence comes from Tragulus kanchil, assembly GCA_022376925.1. NCBI lineage: Eukaryota > Metazoa > Chordata > Mammalia > Artiodactyla > Tragulidae > Tragulus > Tragulus kanchil. Next base: position 216,667,756 of record JAIOJX010000032.1, on the reverse strand, counting down.
CATCAGCATATTTTTAACTCCAAGTGATCTAACATGTGGCCATTGGACCCATTTGAGCCCTACTAAGTAGGAACTCTGAGGGTGGGACCCAGTAGTCTGTGTTCAAACAAGCCTTCTATAAACCTCAGAATGTTTGATGTGAACCATTTCATGTCCAGGTCTCTGTTTTTGCTTCTCTCCCCAGTAGGGTACAACGTAAAAGCAAGACAAAAGGTACATTAACTCAGTTCCCTTAAGGAGGTGCAAACAGATCTGTTGTGTTTAGTCGCTAAATCGTGTCTGACTCTCTGCAACTCCATGGACTATACAGCCCACCAGGCTTCTTTGTCCATGGGATTTCCCAAACAAGAATACTGGCGTAGGTTGCTGTTTCCTTCTCTAGAGGATCTTCTTGATCCAGGGATCAAACCCATGTCTCCTGCATTGTCAGGCAGACTACTGGTGAACCACCAGGAAGGCCCAGACAGGTCAGTACTGTTTATCAAATCAATATTAATTCTAGACAGACCTGCCCTAGTCTGGGAGAATGAGGATCTTGCAGCCTAAATGCCTGCATCACAAGGGACCCATGATCCAATTAAGAGAGGCTGCACTTTCTCAGAATGGAGACCGCATCAATATTTGCCTAAAACACCCTTTTTCTCCAATCTTAATTCTGCCCTGGAAGCTTCACGGAGACCAATAACACGTAAACAAGTTCCAAACCAACCCATCTGCTTCTCATTTCCTGCAGAATGCTAAAATGAGTCTTTTAATGTTGCTTAAAATACATCCCTCTCCTCCTGCCCTGCCCCCCCGGGCATTTGCTCTGCGTCCTCAGACCACCTCAGCCCCTGCCTCCTTCTCCACCTGGGCCTCTTCTGCACAGATTTGCCTTCACACAATGCTCAGTTATTCCTGGCATTTGCTTTTTTGGCTTAGGGCACAGCCAATGATATCTTTTTCTTTTTCTGTTTAAAGCAGTGTCTTCAGTCTCCTCGTTTGTCCCTTTCTCCTCTGGCAAGTGTAATGCTATTGACATTTGAAAGTGGCCTGGTTCCCTGGAGTCTGGTAAATGGCCCTGCTGCTAGAATTAACGTGAGAGATCCCTGTGCAGAAGCGAGAGCTGGGCTAAAGGACCTGCTTTCCTGGGGCGCAGACACTCCTCTTGGGATTTCCACAGCAGACTTGGGAGGCTGGAGAGCCAGGGGCTGGGAGGCGGCCCCCGGAAGAAGTCTGAATTTTTTTCCTAAATTTGAGCAATGGCTCCATGTGACTTCCCTGATGTCTCAGATGGCAAAGAATGTACCTGCAATGTAGGAGAGCTGGATTCAATACCTGGTTTGGGAAGATCCCATGGGGAAGGGAACGGCCACCCACTCCAATATAAATGCCTGGGTAACTCCATGAACAGAGGAGCCTGGCAGGCTACAGTCCATGGAATTGCAAAGAATCAAAGAGGACTGAGCAACTAACACTTTCCCTGTGACCTTAAGCCACTTGTGGTTTTGCTCTGCTCTGTCTAGCTTAAGTAGAGACCTCTGCCATCAATTAATGACTTTGGGGCCCTATTCAGTCGCAAGGTACAGGTATACCTCCTTTTATTGAACTTTGCTTTACTTCTAAGATATTGCTTTTAAAAAAATGAAAAATCAAATTTAAGGTTTGTGGCAACTCTGTGTCCAACAAGTCTATCAGTAGCCATTTTCCCAATGATGTTATTCATGATCAACTAAAAGACCTTTTAGTCTTTGCCTTTTAAATTTGGACTTCACGGAGACCAATAACACGTAAACAAGTTCCAAACCAACCCATCTGCTTCTCATTTCCTGCAGAATGCTAAAATGAGTCTTTTAATGTTGCTTAAAATACATCCCTCTCCTCCTGCCCTGCCCCCCCGGGCATTTGCTCTGCGTCCTCAGACCACCTCAGCCCCTGCCTCCTTCTCCACCTGGGCCTCTTCTGCACAGATTTGCCTTCACACAATGCTCAGTTATTCCTGGCATTTGCTTTTTTGGCTTAGGGCACAGCCAATGATATCTTTTTCTTTTTCTGTTTAAAGCAGTGTCTTCAGTCTCCTCGTTTGTCCCTTTCTCCTCTGGCAAGTGTAATGCTATTGACATTTGAAAGTGGCCTGGTTCCCTGGAGTCTGGTAAATGGCCCTGCTGCTAGAATTAACGTGAGAGATCCCTGTGCAGAAGCGAGAGCTGGGCTAAAGGACCTGCTTTCCTGGGGCGCAGACACTCCTCTTGGGATTTCCACAGCAGACTTGGGAGGCTGGAGAGCCAGGGGGCTGGGAGGCGGCCCCTGGAAGAAGTCTGAATTTTTTTCCTAAATTTGAGCAATGGCTCCATGTGACTTCCCTGATGTCTCAGATGGCAAAGAATGTACCTGCAATGTAGGAGAGCTGGATTCAATACCTGGTTTGGGAAGATCCCATGGGGAAGGGAACGGCCACCCACTCCAATATAAATGCCTGGGTAACTCCATGAACAGAGGAGCCTGGCAGGCTACAGTCCATGGAATTGCAAAGAATCAAAGAGGACTGAGCAACTAACACTTTCCCTGTGACCTTAAGCCACTTGTGGTTTTGCTCTGCTCTGTCTAGCTTAAGTAGAGACCTCTGCCATCAATTAATGACTTTGGGGCCCTATTCAGTCGCAAGGTACAGGTATACCTCCTTTTATTGAACTTTGCTTTACTTCTAAGATATTGCTTTTAAAAAAATGAAAAATCAAATTTAAGGTTTGTGGCAACTCTGTGTCCAACAAGTCTATCAGTACCATTTTCCCAATGGCAGCTGTTCACTTCATGTCTCTCTGTTACATTTTGGTAGTTCTCATGATATGTCAAGCTTTTTCATTACTATTATACTTGTCTTGGTCATTTTTGTGATCTTTGATGTTATTACTGTAATTGTTTCGGGGAGCCAGGAACCATGTCCATATACAGAGGTGAACGTAATAGATAAATGTTGAGTGTGTTCTGACTACTCCACTGGTCAGCTGTTCTCTGCCTTGCTCCCTCTTCTTGGGCTTCCCTATTCCCTGAGACACAACAGGACTGAAATTAGGTCAATCGATAACCCTACAATGACATCTACGTGTTCAAGTGATAAGGGAGAATCATGTCTCTCACTTTAAATCAAAGTTGGAATTAATTAAGCTTAGTGAGAACACATGTTGAAAGCTGAGATCGGCCTAAAGCTAGGACTTCTGCATCAAACAGTTAGTCAAGGTGTGGGTGGGGGAAAAAGAAGTTCTTGCACTATTCCAGTAGATACAAAAGCAAACCTGCTTATTGCTGATATGGAGAAAGTTCTCATGTTTTGGATAGAAAACTGAACCAGTCGCACTATTTCCCTAAGCCCAAACCTAATCCAGAGTGAGGCCCTAATGCTTTTCAATTCTAGGAAGGCTGAGAGAAGTAAAGAAAATGCAGAAGAAAAGTTTTAAGCTGGCAGAGGTTGATTCATGAAATTTAAAGAAGCTGTTACCATAACAGAAAAATACAAGGTGAAGCAACAAGTATTGCTATAGAAATTGCAGCAAGTTATCCAGGAGATCCAGCTAAGATAGGTAATGAGGGTGGCCACACTAAATATAGATTTTTTAAGGTAGACAAAATACCCAGGTCTTGGAAGAAGATGCCATCTAGCACTTTTGTATTAATAGCTGGAGAGGAGAAGTCAAAGCCTGGGCTCAAAGCTTCAAAGGACAGGCTGACTTTCCTGTGAGGGGTGAGTGCAGCTGGTGACTTTGAGTTGAAGCCAATTCTCATTTATCACTCCGAAAAATCTTAAGGCCCTTAAGAACTAGCTAAATCTACTCTGCCTGTGCTCCATACATGGAACATCAAAACCTGGATGGCAGCATATCTGTTTTACAACATGATTTCCTACATATGTAAGGCCCTTCTTGAGACCTACTGCTCAGAACAACTGATTCCTTTTAAAATATTACTGTTAACAATGAACCTGATCATCCAAGAACTCTGATAGAGATGTACAAGAGGAATGTTGTTACCACAACTGCTAACGCAACATCCATTCTGTAGCCAATGGATGAAGGAGTCGTTTGTTACCAAAAAACTAGCTGATTTCTGCCTTGCTCCCTCTTCTTGGGCTTCCCTATTCCCTGAGACACAACAGGACTGAAATTAGGTCAATCGATAACCCTACAATGACATCTACGTGTTCAAGTGATAAGGGAGAATCATGTCTCTCACTTTAAATCAAAGTTGGAATTAATTAAGCTTAGTGAGAACACATGTTGAAAGCTGAGATCGGCCTAAAGCTAGGACTTCTGCATCAAACAGTTAGTCAAGGTGTGGGTGGGGGAAAAAGAAGTTCTTGCACTATTCCAGTAGATACAAAAGCAAACCTGCTTATTGCTGATATGGAGAAAGTTCTCATGTTTTGGATAGAAAACTGAACCAGTCGCACTATTTCCCTAAGCCCAAACCTAATCCAGAGTGAGGCCCTAATGCTTTTCAATTCTAGGAAGGCTGAGAGAAGTAAAGAAAATGCAGAAGAAAAGTTTTAAGCTGGCAGAGGTTGATTCATGAAATTTAAAGAAGCTGTTACCATAACAGAAAAATACAAGGTGAAGCAACAAGTATTGCTATAGAAATTGCAGCAAGTTATCCAGGAGATCCAGCTAAGATAGGTAATGAGGGTGGCCACACTAAATATAGATTTTTCAAGGTAGACAAAATACCCAGGTCTTGGAAGAAGATGCCATCTAGCACTTTTGTATTAATAGCTGGAGAGGAGAAGTCAAAGCCTGGGCTCAAAGCTTCAAAGGACAGGCTGACTTTCCTGTGAGGGGTGAGTGCAGCTGGTGACTTTGAGTTGAAGCCAATTCTCATTTATCACTCCGAAAAATCTTAAGGCCCTTAAGAACTAGCTAAATCTACTCTGCCTGTGCTCCATACATGGAACATCAAAACCTGGATGGCAGCATATCTGTTTTACAACATGATTTCCTACATATGTAAGGCCCTTCTTGAGACCTACTGCTCAGAACAACTGATTCCTTTTAAAATATTACTGTTAACAATGAACCTGATCATCCAAGAACTCTGATAGAGATGTACAAGAGGAATGTTGTTACCACAACTGCTAACGCAACATCCATTCTGTAGCCAATGGATGAAGGAGTCGTTTTGACTTTGAGCTCTTATTATTTAAGAACTAAATTTCATAAGGCCATAGGTGATATAGACAGTGATTCCTCTAGTGCAAGTGAGGATAACTTCTTGATCAGTGGAAGCATTATATTAGAAATAAAGTGCACAATAAATGTAATGTAATTGAATCATCCCCTCCCACCCATTTCCACGGAAAAATTGTCTTCCATGAAATTGATCTCTGATGCCAAAAAGATTGGGGACCGTTGCTGTAATGGATCTGGGCAAAGTAAATTGAAAACCTTCTATAAAGGATTCACCATTCTGGAGGCCATTAAGAAGATTCATGATATATGAGGAGAGGTCAAAGTATCAGTATTAACAAGGGTTTGAAGAAATTTATTCTAATCATCAAGGAAGATTTTGAGGAGTTCAAGACTTCAATGGGGGAAGTTACTACAAATATGGTGGACATAGCAAGAGAACTAGGATTAGAAGTAGAGCCTGAAGATGTGACTGAATTGCTGAAATCTCACAATAAAGCTTAAATGGATGAGGAATTGTTTCTCATGGATGAGAAAAGAAAGTAGTTTCTTGGGGTGGATACTACTTCTAGGATGCTGTGTGGACTGTTGAAATGACAACAAAATTTAGAATATTACATAAACTTAGTTTTTAAAGCAGGAACAGGATTTGAAAATATGGGCTCTAATTTTGAAAGAAGGTCTGCTATGGATAAGATGCTCTCAAACAGCGTTACATGCTACAGAGAAAGTATTTGCTAAAGAAAGATCTACTCTATGTGGACATTTCACTGTTACCTTATTTTAGGAAACTATCAGAGCTACCCTAACCTTCAGTGACCACAACTCTGATCAGCCAACAACTGGCCACATGGAGACAAGATCCTTCACCAGCAAAATGATTACAACTCACTAAAGTTTCAGATAATAGTTAGCATTTTTATAGCAAGAAAATGTTTTAAAGTTAAAATATGGTATCTATATATTTTTTAAGACATATTGCTATTGCAAGTGTTCAACCTCAATTTGAGACTTAAACCCAGGGCCCAGACTTAATCAAATCTGTTTGGGACTTGAACCCACGTGGCCGGGACTCGAACCCAGCCTAAACCTTTCTTGGGGCTTCGGCCGGGACTCTAACCCAGCCTAGACCCTGTTTGGGACTTGAACCCACGTGGCCGGAACTTGAACCCAGCCTAAACCCCGGTAATTAAAATCACTCACCCAATGTCTGGACCCACTGAGGTTCAGGTTCTTCATGTCTCTTTGCAGAGAAGAATTCAGTGAGAGACAAAGGGATAGGTAAGAAATGGATTCTTCACAGACTGGGTGTGGGCCATAACAGAGCAAATCCAGTGGCCCCGAAAACATGGCGTTCTTAGCTTTTATAGGCTGGGAAATTCCAGATGCTAATGAGTGGGAGGATTATTCCAGCTCTTTTAGGAAGGGGTGGAACTGTCATGGTGCTTCTGGGTGTGTCATTTAGCTTGCTGACTGAGGAAGAAATTTATAAAGAAGATTTTGAGGAGTTCAAGACTTCAATGGGGGAAGTTACTACAAATATGGTGGACATAGCAAGAGAACTAGGATTAGAAGTAGAGCCTGAAGATGTGACTGAATTGCTGAAATCTCACAATAAAGCTTAAATGGATGAGGAATTGTTTCTCATGGATGAGAAAAGAAAGTAGTTTCTTGGGGTGGATACTACTTCTAGGATGCTGTGTGGACTGTTGAAATGACAACAAAATTTAGAATATTACATAAACTTAGTTTTTAAAGCAGGAACAGGATTTGAAAATATGGGCTCTAATTTTGAAAGAAGGTCTGCTATGGATAAGATGCTCTCAAACAGCGTTACATGCTACAGAGAAAGTATTTGCTAAAGAAAGATCTACTCTATGTGGACATTTCACTGTTACCTTATTTTAGGAAACTATCAGAGCTACCCTAACCTTCAGTGACCACAACTCTGATCAGCCAACAACTGGCCACATGGAGACAAGATCCTTCACCAGCAAAATGATTACAACTCACTAAAGTTTCAGATAATAGTTAGCATTTTTATAGCAAGAAAATGTTTTAAAGTTAAAATATGGTATCTATATATTTTTTAAGACATATTGCTATTGCAAGTGTTCAACCTCAATTTGAGACTTAAACCCAGGGCCCAGACTTAATCAAATCTGTTTGGGACTTGAACCCACGTGGCCGGGACTCGAACCCAGCCTAAACCTTTCTTGGGGCTTCGGCCGGGACTCTAACCCAGCCTAGACCCTGTTTGGGACTTGAACCCACGTGGCCGGAACTTGAACCCAGCCTAAACCCCGGTAATTAAAATCACTCACCCAATGTCTGGACCCACTGAGGTTCAGGTTCTTCATGTCTCTTTGCAGAGAAGAATTCAGTGAGAGACAAAGGGATAGGTAAGAAATGGATTCTTCACAGACTGGGTGTGGGCCATAACAGAGCAAATCCAGTGGCCCCGAAAACATGGCGTTCTTAGCTTTTATAGGCTGGGAAATTCCAGATGCTAATGAGTGGGAGGATTATTCCAGCTCTTTTAGGAAGGGGTGGAACTGTCATGGTGCTTCTGGGTGTGTCATTTAGCTTGCTGACTGAGGATCAAGGTCTGGTCTGCCGTCTTGGACCCAGTTGATTCTAATGGGTTTATGCTGTGTCCTTGGACTGTCATTCTTTTCAAAAATTGTGTCCTGCCCCTTTCCCTCCTAACCCTTACAGTATTGCACACTTAATATATTGTAAACATAACTTTTATATGCACTGGGAAACCAAAAAATTTGTGTGGAACCGAACCCACAATATCTCCAAGATATGCCTTTACTCTTAGAATTTGAACAAATTTGGAAAGACTGATTTCAGAAGTTGTGGAGTAGGAAATGTGCTCTTGTATTCTCCTTTCAGTTTCAGAGAGAGTCTTCTCTCCTCTTCCTCAAGGACTTAATTTGGACCCTACTCTAAGGGCAGAATCCCAAGCCCAATACCCTCTCCTTAATGTGCTGTCTTGTCCCACACTTCATCCTATCATCCTGCCAAGATCAGGTTAGGTAAAATGATAACAACTGATATTATCCTAATATGTCTTTTCACCAAATTTGTCAATAGCATAAAGTTTAGCATGCCCTCCTTATACCATACATTGTGTCTCAAGATGCAGCACTGGCCCTTAAGAAGCTTGAACAGACAGGATGTGTGCACATGCAAAGACAATAGCTTCAGACCATGCCAAGTGAATCAAACAGATAACAAAGGTTAAATGATGATGTTTTTAGTCAATAAATATATATTGAGTGCTTCTTACATGCTATGTTCCATGCTGAACGAGTGGCAGGGGTACACATAAAACCCTTGGCTTCATAGAATGTAGATTCTAATAAGGTCAAACAGAGTGTTAACAAGTAAATATGTAATATATCAACTTGTGATGAGTTCTTAAAGGTAAATGAAGCCAATTAAGGTGAATTTTTTAGATAGGAGGTCAAGGAACACCTCTCAGATAAGGAGGCTTTTGAGTCAAAACCTGAAGAAAGAAGGAGAGCAAGTCATCAGAATATCTGGAAGAATTTTCAAGCAAGCAGAATAGTAAATGCAAAGGCCCTGAGGCAGGAATGTGCTTGGCATGTTCTGAGAAGGACGAGTAAGCCAGTGTGGCTGGAGGGCAGTAGGTTAAGAGGACGTGAGAAGGATATACAGTTAGAGAAGTGACAGGTTAGATCACCAGTGTTCTGGAGGCTGTGGGGAGAATTTTGGATTTTATTTTGAAGCTATTAGAGGATTTTGAGCAGAGCAGTGACAACATTTGAGTTATACATTCAAAGGACCGCTCTGTGTGATTTAGGGATGCAAGAAGAGAAGCCTGAGGCCAGTCAAGGGGCTCCTATAATAACTAGGGATGAAATGATGGTGGCTGGACCAAAGTGATGGCACTGGGATTGGTGATATGAAGTTTACTTCAGAATATATGTTAAAGGTAGATAAAATGCTAAGGTACAGGTTTATAAACAGAGAAATTAGGAATGAGGTCAAAGTTTTTGGTCTGAACTCGAGGTTTCACAATCAGAAGAAAGAGTGACTGCTTCTGGCTCAGATAATCAGAGAAAGACTGATGCAAGATCTAAGATTTGAGTTGTACTTTAAAAAATGAGTAGAGTTTTGTGGCTTGTAAAAACTCTCAGTGGCTTTATTTTGAGACCATTTTGTTTCTTCTGAGATCCCGATCCCTGAGCAAATCTACATTGTGTCTCAGTGCACATGGCCCTTAAGAAGCTTGAACAGACAGGATGTGTGCACATGCAAAGACAATAGCTTCAGACCATGCCAAGTGAATCAAACAGATAACAAAGGTTAAATGATGATGTTTTTAGTCAATAAATATATATTGAGTGCTTCTTACATGCTATGTTCCATGCTGAACGAGTGGCAGGGGTACACATAAAACCCTTGGCTTCATAGAATGTAGATTCTAATAAGGTCAAACAGAGTGTTAACAAGTAAATATGTAATATATCAACTTGTGATGAGTTCTTAAAGGTAAATGAAGCCAATTAAGGTGAATTTTTTAGATAGGAGGTCAAGGAACACCTCTCAGATAAGGAGGCTTTTGAGTCAAAACCTGAAGAAAGAAGGAGAGCAAGTCATCAGAATATCTGGAAGAATTTTCAAGCAAGCAGAATAGTAAATGCAAAGGCCCTGAGGCAGGAATGTGCTTGGCATGTTCTGAGAAGGACGAGTAAGCCAGTGTGGCTGGAGGGCAGTAGGTTAAGAGGACGTGAGAAGGATATACAGTTAGAGAAGTGACAGGTTAGATCACCAGTGTTCTGGAGGCTGTGGGGAGAATTTTGGATTTTATTTTGAAGCTATTAGAGGATTTTGAGCAGAGCAGTGACAACATTTGAGTTATACATTCAAAGGACCGCTCTGTGTGATTTAGGGATGCAAGAAGAGAAGCCTGAGGCCAGTCAAGGGGCTCCTATAATAACTAGGGATGAAATGATGGTGGCTGGACCAAAGTGATGGCACTGGGATTGGTGATATGAAGTTTACTTCAGAATATATGTTAAAGGTAGATAAAATGCTAAGGTACAGGTTTATAAACAGAGAAATTAGGAATGAGGTCAAAGTTTTTGGTCTGAACTCGAGGTTTCACAATCAGAAGAAAGAGTGACTGCTTCTGGCTCAGATAATCAGAGAAAGACTGATGCAAGATCTAAGATTTGAGTTGTACTTTAAAAAATGAGTAGAGTTTTGTGGCTTGTAAAAACTCTCAGTGGCTTATTTTGAGACCATTTTGTCTTCTGAGATCCCATCCCCTGACCGCAAATCTACTCCTTTGTTAAATTTTAGAACCTCTACTACAGGAGACTCACCCACCAAGAGAGGCACGTCTTGATTCTTTAGACCAATCATGGAATTCCTTGCTTTTGCCAATAACTGGCTTAGAAGTGGTTTAATTTAGGAATGAGCATGCACTACCATTCTAGACAATGGAACATAACAGGCAACTGTGAAGAAGGGACTTCTGGGAAATTTTCTGAGTTTGATATGCTCTGGATTTGAGATGTTGTTCTGGAAAGACATGATTGCCCATCCCTCGTGTCTCAGATGGTAAAGAATCTGGCTGCAATGTGGGAGACCCAGGTTTGATCCCTAGGTCGGGAAGATCCCTTGGAGAAGAGAATAGAAACCCACTCCAGTATTCTTGCCTGGGAAATTCCATGAACAGAGGAGTCTGACAGGCTACAGTCCTGGGAGACTGCAAGAAGTCTGACATGACTGAGTGACTAACACTTCATTTTAAAGACCTGGTACTCGAGCTGCCATTGTCACCTTGCAAACATAAAGTGGGAAGTGGAGGTCAACAGCCCATGTGTTAAGGGTGGCAGAGGGAAAAGGTTGGAAAAAGCATGTTTTTATTTTTATTTTTTTAAGGCATTGTTCAGTGACTGAGTTCCCCAACCCTGGAATCATACCACTTCTGGACTTCGTTTTACGTGAGGAAAAAAAAAAACTTCCTTATCATAAAATCCTTTGGAGTTGGGTAGTTTGTATTTAAAGCAAAAAGTGTATCACTTTAGATAAGCAATATACAGGAAGACATAGCAAAGGCAAGACACTTTGAGGCAAGATTTCCTTTGGAACTAGATAACTCAAAGCGTATTTGGGAAAGAGTAGATGTAATAACTTGGCATTCATTCATAGACTCATTCAACAAATATTTGTAGAGCCCCTTACTATGCACCAGATGCTGGTCTAAGGCAGAGGAGGCTGCAGTGAACAGGGTAGACAGGATCCCCTTTCTCATATACTTTATTACCTTGTGGAGGAAAGACAGGTGGGAACAAAGGAAACAGTAGGAATAATTTCAGGAAGTGGTAAGTAAGACGAAGGAAATAAAATACACCGTTGTTCTAGAAAGGGACTAGCGGGGCTTCCTGACATTGGGCATGATACTAAATACATTCAGAAGACTGAAAGAAGTCAGGCTGACAACACGTGAAAGGAGGCTGGTGTGTCTAGAGCCTAGGGAGAGAGAGGAGAAGGAAGAGCCCAGAAGGGGAAGCAAGGCCAGGTTCTTTGGGCTTTGGGGCTGATGCAGGCATGTAGATTTTATTTTATTTTATTTTTTAAAAATTATTTATTTATTTAGGCTATTCTGGGTTTTCACTGCTGCCACAGGCTGTTCTCTAGTTGCAGGGAGTGGAGGCTACTCTCTAGCTGAGGTGGGCAGGCTTCTTGTTGTGGTGACTTCTCTTGGTGTTTAACTCGGGCCCTAAGGCACAGGCTTCAGTAGTTATGGCACATGGGCTCAATGGTTGTGACTCCGAGGCTCTAGAGCACAGGTTCAGTAGTTGTGGCTCACGGGCTTAGTTGCTCCACAACATGTGGGATCCTCCCAGATCAGGGATCGAAACTGTGTCTCCTGCATTGGCATTCGAACTCTTCACCACTGAGCTACCAGGGAAGCCCCAGATCTTATTTTTTATTTATTTTATTTTATTATTTATTTTATTGTAAGTCAGAAGGGACATAACTGGAGGATGTTTAGCAAGGGCCTGATGTGATCTTCTACCTTTGTAGATCTGCCTGGGGACATTATGGATGGACGCAAGTGGAGTGAAACAGAGATATAGGAAGGAAAGAGGAAACAGAGATATAAAAGCCTGAGATTGTAGTCACTGCCAAGTAGCTTCTTTGTTTTTCAACAACCTAATCCGACATTGTGACTCATTTGAGAATTTCAGGGCCTTGGGGCAATAATTATGGCAGATTGTTGGGCCATTATATCGTCTCCTGGGCCATCCACTCGACCTTTCTTCTCCTTTTCCTAAAAATCAAGTCAGCCTTGCCACAACACTAGATGTCAACACCAAGAAGAATGTAGATTATAAATGGAGGTGATCACCTAAGATGCTGGTCATATTAGGTTAGAAAAATTCTAGGACAGTGAAAGAAATAGCATGTGAGCCACAGAGGTAGTTTAACACTTTCTACAAGCCACATTTAAAAAGTAAAGGAAAGTAGGGGACTTCCTGGTTGTCTGGTGGTTAAAACTCTGAGCTTCCTCTGCAAGGGGTGTGGGCTCAGTCCCTGGTCAGGGAATACCATGTGCTGTGCAGTGTGGCCAAAAATTTTAAAAACTTAGTAAAAAGATGAAGTTTATTTTAATAGTATATTTTATTTAAGTCAGTATATCCAAAACATGATCATTTCAGCATATAATCAATATAAAAATTATTGTTGTTTGATCACTAAATCATGTCTAACTCTTTGTGATCCCATGAACTGCAGCACTCCACATTTCCCCATCCTTTGCTAATCTCCCAGAGTTTGCTCAGACTCATGTCCTTTGAGCTGGTGATGCCATCTAACCATCTCATACTCCTCACACCTCTTCTCCTCTTGCCCTCAATCTTTCCCAGCATCAGGGTCTTAGTGATCTATTTTTCTTTCCCCCTAAATCTGAAATTTGGTGTATTTTATACTTACAGCACACCTAGGTTTGCACTAGCAACACCTCAACTGCTCAGCAGCCACATGTAGCTAGTGGCTGCTGTACTGTATCGGTCAGCACAGCTATCGGAATGTGGTTTGCAAAAATATGGTACAGGGGGGCCATGTCAGGATGAAACCGTGGACTTTGACAATGGTTTCATGTTTCTGCTGCTCTGCTCTGGATCCATTCTCTAAAAGAAGAATTGGGTCAGAGGACATGAACATTTTAGAACTTCTATTTTCTTAATTGATTACATCTATCTACGATACTTCCCACCATGAATATAGGTGCCAATGTCACCAACTCCTGATTTGGAAATTTGCATTTTAATTTGAGGGGGTTAATTTATAGTTAAGTTTAAATTTATTTAATCTTGTGAGAAAAGTATTATGATTCTTTTAATCTGCTTCTTTTTGATAGCTAGTAAAATTGAATATATCTCCACATATTTGTTAATATTCTTTTGTGAATTGTGTTGTTACAATTGTTTGTTTTACCTAAGATGCTGGTCATATTAGGTTAGAAAAATTCTAGGACAGTGAAAGAAATAGCATGTGAGCCACAGAGGTAGTTTAACACTTTCTACAAGCCACATTTAAAAAGTAAAGGAAAGTAGGGGACTTCCTGGTTGTCTGGTGGTTAAAACTCTGAGCTTCCTCTGCAAGGGGTGTGGGCTCAGTCCCTGGTCAGGGAATACCATGTGCTGTGCAGTGTGGCCAAAAATTTTAAAAACTTAGAAAAAAGATGAAGTTTATTTTAATAGTATATTTTATTTAAGTCAGTATATCCAAAACATGATCATTTCAGCATATAATCAATATAAAAATTATTGTTGTTTGATCACTAAATCATGTCTAACTCTTTGTGATCCCATGAACTGCAGCACTCCACATTTCCCCATCCTTTGCTAATCTCCCAGAGTTTGCTCAGACTCATGTCCTTTGAGCTGGTGATGCCATCTAACCATCTCATACTCCTCACACCTCTTCTCCTCTTGCCCTCAATCTTTCCCAGCATCAGGGTCTTAGTGATCTATTTTTCTTTCCCCCTAAATCTGAAATTTGGTGTATTTTATACTTACAGCACACCTAGGTTTGCACTAGCAACACCTCAACTGCTCAGCAGCCACATGTAGCTAGTGGCTGCTGTACTGTATCGGTCAGCACAGCTATCGGAATGTGGTTTGCAAAAATATGGTACAGGGGGGCCATGTCAGGATGAAACCGTGGACTTTGACAATGGTTTCATGTTTCTGCTGCTCTGCTCTGGATCCATTCTCTAAAAGAAGAATTGGGTCAGAGGACATGAACATTTTTAGAACTTCTATTTTCTTAATTGATTACATCTATTTACGATACTTCCCACCATGAATATAGGTGCCAATGTCACCAACTCCTGATTTGGAAATTTGCATTTTAATTTGAGGGGGTTAATTTATAGTTAAGTTTAAATTTATTTAATCTTGTGAGAAAAGTATTATGATTCTTTTAATCTGCTTCTTTTTGATAGCTAGTAAAATTGAATATATCTCCACATATTTGTTAATATTCTTTTGTGAATTGTGTTGTTACAAGTCTTTGTTCTGTTATCAGCAGAAATATTAATGAAATTTTTGAGAGGATCACAAAGCTGGCTCAAGTCAGCCTAGTGATCGTATTTTCTCCCCTTACATTGGGTCTCAGGGGCAGCCAGATTCTCAGACAATGCTTAGGAAACATGGATTCAGACCAAAGAGGGAGTTGATCTCAAGTGGTTCTCAGCTAAGGCAGATTCTAGCTCTCTGTGGCTGGAAGCGTAGGTGGGAGTCTGCTTAGCAAAGGGATTCCTTCCTCTTAGCTGTGTTTAGGGGGCAATGGTGTGCTGGCTGCCTGGCTAATTCCCTCATATGATTTGGATCTTTTTCCAATTGAGGTGTAAGTTTCTCTGTACTGCTCTTTGTGGCATTCTTTCTGTGCCTCCTGGAAATTACCTCTGGAACAGCTGGACTGGATTCTGGCTCTTCTCAACCTTTCAGTCACACTCTAGACGTATCCCTTTATAACCAATTATGTTTGTGGTGTGGAGGTCTTACCAATTTAATATTTGAAATTGATTTTATTTCCAGTTTCTTGGGTAACATCTTGTTATGATCTTTAAGAACTGACAAGCTTCTACAAAATCATCATTCAGTATGATGTCTAATATTAGGCACTCTTTCTTATGTGAAGATTCTATCTCTATTAACATTTCAAAATTGAATGAATATTGAAATTTAAATACCTTTTAGCATTCATAAAAATAATTAAAATTTTCTAGTTAATATCTTTGATATTCTTCAATTAAGGTATTCTTTTATCATTGAGATTGACCTCTCCTTCTATTAATAAATCACTTTGAATAGCTAATATGGGCACATAGCATAAAATTCAGAAGGTACAAAGAGGTATATAATGAAAACAGTCTTCCTTCCTCCTCTGATTTCTACCCACTTAACTTCCCTCTTAAGGGCACCTGATGTTATCAATTTCTTGTTTATCATTCCAGACATGTTTTTTTCATTTTCAAATATCCAACATAAACACACACACACAGTTCTGTACCATTCTGTACTGTTCTATCCTGCATATTTCTTTTTGCACTTATCAATATTTATTTGTTGTCTTTTAATGTCAGTATGTACACAATTGTTTTCTTCTTTTTAATGGCTGCATATAATTCAGTATGAATGTAATATGACTTACTAATTGGTTTCCTACTACTTCAGTCAACTGGCTAGTTTTCAGCCAATTTGTATTTACAAACAATGCTGTAACTAGTATTGTTGTGCACATCATTTTGCTCACATGAAAGTGATCTATAAGATGAATGCCTAGAAGTAGAGTTGTTGGGTCAAGTTCACTTTAGTTTTGAAAGTTATGGCCAGATTGCCTTGTACAGATGTATAGCATTTATAGTCAGCCACAAAAGGGTGTGCTGGTTTCCCCTTGGTAATATCGGATATGGTCAAACTTTTTGATCTTTGTCAGCAGGGAGATGGAAAGGGGCATCTCATTGTAGTCTTAAAGTACATTTCTCTTTAAAAGTGAGGTTGAGTTTTTCCTATGTTTAACAGTCATTTGTGTTTCATTTTGAAGCTGATGTTTGTTGCATAGTATGATCTGCCCTTCGCATCCCAAATCCTGCCCTGCAGAACCCAGAACATGCCTTTTATACCCCATATAATCCCATAGATTTTGGATCAGTTTAGGTTCATTCTGACTACCAATAACGTAAAACTCTGACTCAACTGACTTTAACAGTAAGGAAAATCTTTTATCTTACATGATATCGTGTCTTGGGATAAAGTCACTTTAGGGTTGGTTAGTTCAGCTACTCACCAAGATCACTTCTATCTCTATTAACATTTCAAAATTGAATGAATATTGAAATTTAAATACCTTTTAGCATTCATAAAAATAATTAAAATTTTCTAGTTAATATCTTTGATATTCTTCAATTAAGGTATTCTTTTATCATTGAGATTGACCTCTCCTTCTATTAATAAATCACTTTGAATAGCTAATATGGGCACATAGCATAAAATTCAGAAGGTACAAAGAGGTATATAATGAAAACAGTCTTCCTTCCTCCTCTGATTTCTACCCACTTAACTTCCCTCTTAAGGGCACCTGATGTTATCAATTTCTTGTTTATCATTCCAGACATGTTTTTTTCATTTTCAAATATCCAACATAAACACACACACACAGTTCTGTACCATTCTGTACTGTTCTATCCTGCATATTTCTTTTTGCACTTATCAATATTTATTTGTTGTCTTTTAATGTCAGTATGTACACAATTGTTTTCTTCTTTTTAATGGCTGCATATAATTCAGTATGAATGTAATATGACTTACTAATTGGTTTCCTACTACTTCAGTCAACTGGCTAGTTTTCAGCCAATTTGTATTTACAAACAATGCTGTAACTAGTATTGTTGTGCACATCATTTTGCTCACATGAAAGTGATCTATAAGATGAATGCCTAGAAGTAGAGTTGTTGGGTCAAGTTCACTTTAGTTTTGAAAGTTATGGCCAGATTGCCTTGTACAGATGTATAGCATTTATAGTCAGCCACAAAAGGGTGTGCTGGTTTCCCCTTGGTAATATCGGATATGGTCAAACTTTTTGATCTTTGTCAGCAGGGAGATGGAAAGGGGCATCTCATTGTAGTCTTAAAGTACATTTCTCTTTAAAAGTGAGGTTGAGTTTTTCCTATGTTTAACAGTCATTTGTGTTTCATTTTGAAGCTGATGTTTGTTGCATAGTATGATCTGCCCTTCGCATCCCAAATCCTGCCCTGCAGAACCCAGAACATGCCTTTTATACCCCATATAATCCCATAGATTTTGGATCAGTTTAGGTTCATTCTGACTACCAATAACGTAAAACTCTGACTCAACTGACTTTAACAGTAAGGAAAATCTTTTATCTTACATGATATCGTGTCTTGGGATAAAGTCACTTTAGGGTTGGTTAGTTCAGCTACTCACCAAGATCACTGAGGTCCATGGTCTTTCTTTCTTCCTGATTGTGTGCACAGTTGTATCTGACTCTTTGTGACTTCATGGACTGTAGCCTGCCAACCTCCTCTGTACATGGAATTTCCTAGGCATGAAAACTGGAGCAAATTGCCAGTTTTTACTCCAGGGGATCTTCCCAACCCAGGGATTGATCCACATTTCTTATATCTCCTACATTTGCAGGAGTGTTCTTTACCACTAGTACTACCTGGGAAGCCCCATCTTTCTGATTGTCACCCTCCAATTAGAATACAGCATGACCGCATTATGGTTAGGCATCCCATAGAGACCGTGCAGCATCCAGTAGAAGATGCTGGCTGTTTCTTACCATGAATCTCTTCTTAAGAATAGGAAATGTTTCCTGAAGTCCCCTTTCAGAAGATATGCCCTTGAATCTCATTAGCCAGAGCTGAGTTGTTTTCTTGAAACTTTATCTTTCTTTTTTATTTTTTAAATTATGAAAATAGGCTAACACATTTAGAGGAGACTTGGGAAATGCAGAACAAACTTACATATAGCTCCACTCTATATTACAAGTGTTTAAGTAGAAAAATTAAAATTTTTAGTTGGAGCTTCAATAACAAACTCTCAGAAATTAATGTAATGAGTGTACAGAGAGGTAGAAGAATACAGTAGACCTTAAAAGCATTAAGAACCAACACAGCATAATTAAGATTTATATAACTTTCATACACCAGTAGGATATAAATTCTATTCAAGTTCCCACAGACTATGAACTAAGAGATACTGGAACATATCCAGAGCTTTTAAGGGAGATGGAAAGGGCATTTGAGTTGTTTTTGAGTTTTTCCTATGTTTAACAGTCATTTGTGTTTCATTTTGAAGCTGATGTTTGTTGCATAGTATGATCTGCCCTTCGCATCCCAAATCCTGCCCTGCAGAACCCAGAACATGCCTTTTATACCCCATATAATCCCATAGATTTTGGATCAGTTTAGGTTCATTCTGACTACCAATAACGTAAAACTCTGACTCAACTGACTTTAACAGTAAGGAAAATCTTTTATCTTACATGATATCGTGTCTTGGGATAAAGTCACTTTAGGGTTGGTTAGTTCAGCTACTCACCAAGATCACTGAGGTCCATGGTCTTTCTTTCTTCCTGATTGTGTGCACAGTTGTATCTGACTCTTTGTGACTTCATGGACTGTAGCCTGCCAACCTCCTCTGTACATGGAATTTCCTAGGCATGAAAACTGGAGCAAATTGCCAGTTTTTACTCCAGGGGATCTTCCCAACCCAGGGATTGATCCACATTTCTTATATCTCCTACATTTGCAGGAGTGTTCTTTACCACTAGTACTACCTGGGAAGCCCCATCTTTCTGATTGTCACCCTCCAATTAGAATACAGCATGACCGCATTATGGTTAGGCATCCCATAGAGACCGTGCAGCATCCAGTAGAAGATGCTGGCTGTTTCTTACCATGAATCTCTTCTTAAGAATAGGAAATGTTTCCTGAAGTCCCCTTTCAGAAGATATGCCCTTGAATCTCATTAGCCAGAGCTGAGTTGTTTTCTTGAAACTTTATCTTTCTTTTTTATTTTTTAAATTATGAAAATAGGCTAACACATTTAGAGGAGACTTGGGAAATGCAGAACAAACTTACATATAGCTCCACTCTATATTACAAGTGTTTAAGTAGAAAAATTAAAATTTTTAGTTGGAGCTTCAATAACAAACTCTCAGAAATTAATGTAATGAGTGTACAGAGAGGTAGAAGAATACAGTAGACCTTAAAAGCATTAAGAACCAACACAGCATAATTAAGATTTATATAACTTTCATACACCAGTAGGATATAAATTCTATTCAAGTTCCCACAGACTATGAACTAAGAGATACTGGAACATATCCAGAGACATAAGAGCAGGGGTAGACATTTCATGGAACCAGACCTAAGTTTTATGCCCATTCCTAAACTAATAACTGGCACAAAGACCCACCATCAGAGCTGGCTCATATTAATCAGGATTTTCTCCTGAACTGTATAGAGTAGCAGTGGATACTCACCTGCCTCCTCAAAAGTAACTAGGACACTGCCCACAAGAAACATACAGATGGACTGAAGGGGGACAATCAACTGGCTGCTACAACTCTCCACGGGTTATTCTCTTTGCCTTATACAGTTCTCCTCACCTCCTCCCCTCTGCCTACCAGTCATCTTTCCAGCATAGGCTCAGGGTTGGTCTTGAGAAAACCGACTTTGTCTCCTTCAGGGTCCCTCAATCCCATGCAGCCTGTGTCACCCTCAGCACATGGGATTCTAACGCTGACTTTGCCTCCCAGACTCCCACCACATCTCACACCCATGAGGGCAGGGAGTGGGTCTGATTTGTTTCTGTATCTCAGTGCACAGTATAGAACAGACACTGAACTCATGCTTGTTGAGCAGTCTGTTTGCTAGCATTTTTTTTAAGCTTTTTTTTTTTTTAATTTATTTTGGGGGGATGGGGTGGGGGGGGGGGGTGGTGGTGCGGGCCACTTCCATTGGTCTTTCATTTATCTATTTTCATCCATCTTTGCTCTTTACCCACGTGGGTCTCCCATCGCAGTGACCTCTGTTGTCGCAGAGCACCGGCTCTGGGCGCATGCGCTCCAGAACTTCCGCTCGGTAATTGGACACATCTGTCCAGCCGCTCCGCAGCACGTGGGATCGTCCCAGGCCAGGGATCGAATCGGCGCCCCTTGCACTGCAAGGCGGTGTCCTTACCTACTGGACCACCAGGGAAGCCCTGTTTGCTAGCATTTTATTTAGAGTTGAAGTCTAGATTCACAACATTAATCAACTTAGAGTTTTGTGTTTGTAAATGATTTGCTTGTTGAAATTTGGAATTAGGATTATCTTTTCCACATACAGCAAACTGGAGCATTTACAAAACAAATTGTTTAACTGGTGGATTATTGGTTCTTTAAAAGTCCAGAACTTCAACAAATATTTCCTGAACACATATTATGTGTTGGGCACTGTCCCAGTTGGCTCTTCATACAAACATAGAACGAGAGCCTGTCTTTGAATGTGAGTTTATGTTTAAAGGTAGCATTTTTCAAACTGCAGGTCAAGGTCCTTTTGGGGGTAATCAATTTTGTGGGCCAAAACCATTTTAAAGTGGAAAAAGAATATTTAGAACAAGAATATTTAGAATATTTACGTCAGAGTTCATCACTCCTGGTTAAACTTTTGGTTTACATGTATAGCTGTATGATGACCTGTGTCAAAATAATAAAATGTGTTTTTTACTATGGGTGATGGTCAAAATAGTTTAAAGTCATTGCCCTAAGGGTCAGTATATTTTCTTTCCTCTTTCTCTCTGAAGCTTGTGTCCTTCTATTCCTAAAGCCTGGGTTCCCGAGAAACAGGGAAAGACAGGGCTTTAAGATTGTGCTTCCCACACCACACGCCTATGCCGAGCCAGGCCCCAGTCTTAGGTTTGGTCAGCCAGGCAGGGATTTTAGAGTCAGGGGAAGAAGTTCAATCCTGAGCTCCAGAATGTATGATCTCAGCAGTCCAAGTCACTGGACCTTTCAAGACATCTGTTTCTCTCTCCAGGAGATAACAATAGTACCTGTCCCCCAAGGCAGTTAAGGAGATTGATATGTGAAAACGTGGTGTGACTTAGTAAACTTCCTCCTATTCTTCAGAGGAGGAAAGCAAACCTAGCCCATGGTTGAAAAGTTCTGCCTCCTGAAGACCTCAAGGAATAGCCCCACAGAGGAAGTTAAAAGGGGCTCTGAACACCCAGGGCTGCAGACGTTTGAATCAAGAAAAGGGGAAAATCAGTGGGAAAAGCTCAGGGCTTGCCAGTGAGCAGCTATTTTTACATTCTCTGCGGGGCAGGAGGGCAGAGGTCGGCTAGAGGTGCTGACAATTCACACTGCTGCATCCAGGGAGTGGGCAGAGATGCTGAGAGTGGTCCTTTTGCATAAACTTCAGGAGGACTGGGCGTTGGACTCTGTCTTCCCTTCACCTGCAGTCGTAAGTGTGGAGGGTCGCCCAGCCTGGAGTTCACTTGGAGTGGGCATTGAGTGCTTGGTCTCTCCTGAGGCTCATTCCTCACACTCTGAAGTTCTCTCTTCTGTAACTGTCTCTGAGCAGCAGTCACAGTGGACAAGCTGGACATGGGTGTCCCACCTGCTTCCTTTCTCCGTGGAAATCTCTCTGCAGCCTTCGCAGCCTGGGTCCTCCTGTCATCAGATGTATTAATAGGAAGCCAGGGATGTGCGTCCTTAAATAAAGTTATTTTTACTTGTTTGTTGTTACTCCCAATTTGTCAAGATAGAGGAAGAGAGAATTCCAAGAGTTTTAACTGAAGATGGGGGATCCGCATGAACCTGGTGGTTCTTTGTTTCTTTATTTCTTTCCAGTGACTCTGTCCTTAAGATGCGCCATCCAGGATCTGGACACCTCACTCTCTGTTCTCTGATACATTTCAAACCAGCCTTGGGCTCGGGATCTGTTTCCTAGCATGCCTTTCTGATACATTTCAAACCAGGCCCCAGTCTTAGGTTTGGTCAGCCAGGCAGGGATTTTAGAGTCAGGGGAAGAAGTTCAATCCTGAGCTCCAGAATGTATGATCTCAGCAGTCCAAGTCACTGGACCTTTCAAGACATCTGTTTCTCTCTCCAGGAGATAACAATAGTACCTGTCCCCCAAGGCAGTTAAGGAGATTGATATGTGAAAACGTGGTGTGACTTAGTAAACTTCCTCCTATTCTTCAGAGGAGGAAAGCAAACCTAGCCCATGGTTGAAAAGTTCTGCCTCCTGAAGACCTCAAGGAATAGCCCCACAGAGGAAGTTAAAAGGGAGCTCTGAACACCCAGGGCTGCAGACGTTTGAATCAAGAAAAGGGGAAAATCAGTGGGAAAAGCTCAGGGCTTGCCAGTGAGCAGCTATTTTTACATTCTCTGCGGGGCAGGAGGGCAGAGGTCGGCTAGAGGTGCTGACAATTCACACTGCTGCATCCAGGGAGTGGGCAGAGATGCTGAGAGTGGTCCTTTTGCATAAACTTCAGGAGGACTGGGCGTTGGACTCTGTCTTCCCTTCACCTGTAGTCGGAAGTGTGGAGGGGTCGCCCAGCCTGGAGTTCACTTGGAGTGGGCATTGAGTGCTTGGTCTCTCCTGAGGCTCATTCCTCACACTCTGAAGTTCTCTCTTCTGTAACTGTCTCTGAGCAGCAGTCACAGTGGACAAGCTGGACATGGGTGTCCCACCTGCTTCCTTTCTCCGTGGAAATCTCTCTGCAGCCTTCGCAGCCTGGGTCCTCCTGTCATCAGATGTATTAATAGGAAGCCAGGGATGTGCGTCCTTAAATAAAGTTATTTTTACTTGTTTGTTGTTACTCCCAATTTGTCAAGATAGAGGAAGAGAGAATTCCAAGAGTTTTAACTGAAGATGGGGGATCCGCATGAACCTGGTGGTTCTTTGTTTCTTTATTTCTTTCCAGTGACTCTGTCCTTAAGATGCGCCATCCAGGATCTGGACACCTCACTCTCTGTTCTCTCTGATACATTTCAAACCAGCCTTGGGCTCGGGATGCCAGTGTTTCCTAGCATGCCCAGTGGAAGTTGTGGAGAAGCGGGCAAGGGTTGTCATTCCCCAGAGAGAGGAAGGCTTCACTCATGTGCGAACAGCTGCAGCTCCGACAGGCTTCCCGGCTCTGCGTGGGGTGACAATTTGCCAAAGTCTGTCCCAAGTTGTGCCTTCTGAAAGGTCACCAGTGATCTTTTTTTTTTTTTTTTTTATTTTACTTTTCACCAGTGATCTTTAAGCCACCAAATCCAGTGGCCTCTTTTCAGGTCTCATCTGACCAGCCCCTCTCTTCAATACTCTTCTCATGAGCCGCCTCTCCTCCTACTTCCCCAACAGTTCTTCCTCTGGCCCTATTCCCATTTTTCTGTATCAGTTTATAACTCCCCCAGGCTTGAGTCTTTAGTCTTTGTCTCTCTACTCTCCCTGTCTCTGGGAAAACTTTAGTGTCTTTTGGTAGTCTTTTAGTTAAGACTTCTTTTTTTTCAGGTAAGATTAGCTAGTGTAGCCAAAAAAAAGATTACAAGATGCCTACAGAACCCAGTGGGAACGTGAAGGTGTGTTTCATCAGGGGTGGAACCAGAACCTAGTAGGTGTCCTGAAAGCCAGGCAGTGGCCGAAGAACTGGTCTCTGCCTCACCTTCAGTCTGCTACATTCTGTTTCTGGGTGTCTCTCTAGCTTCGCCCTCTTTTTCTGGGTCACCCTCTTACATGAGGCCCTCATGAGCTCTTCAGTAATTTTCCTAACGATGTTGTATCCAAGCCATCTTATTTCACCAGTCTGTCCTCTGCCTTGGGTCCCACATTTTAAAGCAGGGGTTTCCAACCTCTGGGATCTAACAGATGATGCTCTGAAGTGGAGCTAATGTAATAATAATAGAAAAAAATGCACAATACATGTAATGAGCTTGAACCATCCCCAAACCATCTCCCCATCCTGGTCCATGGAAAAATTGTCTTCCCACAAAACCTGTCTCTGGTGCCAAAATGTTTGGAGATCCCCGCTTTAGAGGGGCCCCCTCTAGACCACTTTGGCTGTAATTTTCCAGGAGGAAGGGAATCCACAGGGCCAGTGAATGTTCCCACCCAAAGTCCCCATTCCCTTTCTAGAGCCTATTTCCTGGACCTGGGTCAGCCTCCCTCTAGGACCCTTCTCCTAAGGACAGACCACACTGTTGCATTTACTCGGAGGATTACAAGATGCTTAGGGGACAGCTGTCTGTTGGAGAGGGGTATGATAAAGTGGGGGAAGGAAAGTGAATAGATCTTAGACATGTCCACTGAATGTGTTCAACACTCTGTGTCACATGGGAGGGAGGCTGAGTGGAAAGGGGCCAGGTGCCCAGGGCCAGGGGTCAACTTTCTTCCATTCTACCTTGTCCCAGCCTGGAACCCTGAGAAATGCAAGAACTCTTTGTTTGAACCTGGCATTCCACATTGTTAGGAAGGTTTATTTGTCTGTATAGGGGGATGAAACATATTTTATTTGAAAATTCATTGGCTTGAGTTATAACTTTTAGGTATGTGGCATGTGGGCCTCCATTTGTACGTATGCCCTGGGCTTCATAGATCTTAGGGGCAAATCTATACTTCACTATGACCAGTTTTTAAATATATAGACACACACACACACACAGACATATATATGTATAGGTTCCCTAAACAAGGCTCTGATTATGTCATCATCTACCTGGGAGCGTTTGATGGTGACTGCTCCTGCTTGCTGGGAAGTAGGTGGCTCTGGTTGTTCATGATTCGGTGTCAGATGAGACTGACAGTCAAGTGGGACCTGCCTTTCATCAGAGAAAGGGTCAGGCCAGACTGGAGTCAGCAAGGCAGCAGCTTGCTGCTTGGAGCTCACAGGGGAAGCTCAGAGGACAGGAGCCTGGGCAGCCTGACAACTAGCAATTGGAGCCGCAAGCAGAGATGGTGTCAGTTCATGCAGGCAAGTGTCAGAAAATCAAAAGCAAGTCTAAGCAAGTTGTCAAGAAGCGGCCAGTCTAAAGTTGTTGAGGTGAGTGGGGCACATATCAAGGTAAGTGAAATTTGACTCCTGGGTCACGTTTGGCTTCTGTTCCAGAGTTTCCTATAGTTCCCATGTGCTGGAACTTGTCCTAGCCTAATTCGTGTAAGACCCTTCCAGGGGGTGAAAGTGGATCACACAAAGTTTAGTACCTAGCAGTACTCAGCAGCAGTTTCCAATGAGCAACTTGGAACAGTAATGAGCATACCATTTTTTATAATCAATCTCCTACTGAGTATCTTTAAAGGGATTGAATTTGGAAATCCATTTAGATCAGGGAAAGAAGATGTGGGTAGGACTGAAGCCGAGGGAGGTACCTAAGGGCAAGGTGATGTCCCAGACCCTTCTCCCACTTCTGAGTCAGGCATTCATGCTGGGAGAGAAGATTCAGGCCTGAGTGTAGGCTTAGGCTTCTATCAGGCACAGCTCCATCTGCCATAGAGTGCTACTTGTGATGTTCTCATTCCAGATGTGCACGGATCAAGAGCTTCACAGAAAAGCTGTTTTGAGCTTGGGAAACAAAGAGGTAGCTTAAAAAATGTGGGGGGAAAATGGGGAACGTGAAGAAAGGGAAAGCCTTGAGTGTAAATTTTAAAAAGAAAATCATATGCACAGCTTTCCTGGATTTCAAAAACAAGCCTTAAGGATGGACTCACCAAAATTTATATATAGGCTGTTCTTTCACATAAAATTGTTTTAGTCCAAATTCATTGATAAGAATCTAATGGAAGGACACTCTGGCACTTTGGAAGGACTGCTGATGTCTTAAGAGGGCTGCCTTGCGAGGAGCTTAAAGAGCCCACTTACCCAGTGCTGCTTAAACCAGCATGCATCAGAACTGCCTGGCAGTGCTTAGTCAATATGCAGAACTTATAACATCTTTCTCGTGTTTATCCAAAATAATCTCTTGAAAGAAACTACAGTAAGGATCTTATTTCTCACAACAGACACGAAATTATTTTCTCTATTTAAAAATGTTAAAAAGCTACTTTAGCTTTATCACAAAAATGTTTTTCTAAGGGATAAATCAAACCCAACTTGCAGAAATTTGGGAAAGGATAAACTCAAGTTAAAAAATTTCCCCTCTTAACTTAGAAGTATTAATAGAAGCAAAATGTTCTAAAGGTTACATCAGTCAGGGGCCTGACTACTCCTCCACTCCCCTCAAAAGCCTAAGTGTTGACTCAGGCAGAGTTTCCTATAGTTTGTGCTGGAACTTGTCCTAGCCTAATTGTAAGACCCTTCCAGGGGGTGAAAGTGGATCACACAAAGTTTAGTACCTAGCAGTACTCAGCAGCAGTTTCCAATGAGCAACTTGGAACAGTAATGAGCATACCATTTTTTATAATCAATCTCCTACTGAGTATCTTTAAAGGGATTGAATTTGGAAATCCATTTAGATCAGGGAAAGAAGATGTGGGTAGGACTGAAGCCGAGGGAGGTACCTAAGGGCAAGGTGATGTCCCAGACCCTTCTCCCACTTCTGAGTCAGGCATTCATGCTGGGAGAGAAGATTCAGGCCTGAGTGTAGGCTTAGGCTTCTATCAGGCACAGCTCCATCTGCCATAGAGTGCTACTTGTGATGTTCTCATTCCAGATGTGCACGGATCAAGAGCTTCACAGAAAAGCTGTTTTGAGCTTGGGAAACAAAGAGGTAGCTTAAAAAATGTGGGGGGAAAATGGGGAACGTGAAGAAAGGGAAAGCCTTGAGTGTAAATTTTAAAAAGAAAATCATATGCACAGCTTTCCTGGATTTCAAAAACAAGCCTTAAGGATGGACTCACCAAAATTTATATATAGGCTGTTCTTTCACATAAAATTGTTTTAGTCCAAATTCATTGATAAGAATCTAATGGAAGGACACTCTGGCACTTTGGAAGGACTGCTGATGTCTTAAGAGGGCTGCCTTGCGAGGAGCTTAAAGAGCCCACTTACCCAGTGCTGCTTAAACCAGCATGCATCAGAACTGCCTGGCAGTGCTTAGTCAATATGCAGAACTTATAACATCTTTCTCGTGTTTATCCAAAATAATCTCTTGAAAGAAACTACAGTAAGGATCTTATTTCTCACAACAGACACGAAATTATTTTCTCTATTTAAAAATGTTAAAAAGCTACTTTAGCTTTATCACAAAAATGTTTTTCTAAGGGATAAATCAAACCCAACTTGCAGAAATTTGGGAAAGGATAAACTCAAGTTAAAAAATTTCCCCTCTTAACTTAGAAGTATTAATAGAAGCAAAATGTTCTAAAGGTTACATCAGTCAGGGGCCTGACTACTCCCTCCACTCCCCCTCAAAAGCCTTATATTGAGTCATTAGAAAAAATTGTTATAAAAGACTGTATTTGCAAAAGATAGACTGGGCCTAGGTAAAGACAAAGGGGATGATACGCTACTCCTGGGCTAGTACATTCAGGAGCCGTCACCACTTTTCAAATCACAACTTGAAAACAGAAAAGGGCCCTGATCCAGTTAAGGGAGCCTAGAATGGAGAGGGCTGCCAGCAGGAAGCATCTAGAGAAATAAATATGCCAACCTCATAGGCCAACCCTCCCAGAGGCCTGAGGGCAAAGGGAACCCACGGATGCAGTTCCTGTGGCTTAGTATCTGGTGGCAGAGGGCAGGTGGACAAGGATGGAGAGGGGATCCTGAGGGGCAAATGGAAAACATCCAGTGCCTGTCAGAGATCGCTCAAGGACAAGAGTGGCTACTGGGCCCTTTAAGAAGCACTGAAGGAAACAGTGAAAGGACTTGCTTTTCTATCACCTTGTTTATATCACCCTGCAGTATGTTTGTAAGAACTATATTATCATTAAGTGTTATGGTCTTGGGTCCAGGGAGGGGGACCAGAATCCTGTGCCTCACCCCAGACATACAGAGTCAAGTCTCACCCATAAGGGCCCCAGAAAGCTAAACTTTAAACAAACACTGAGTGACTCACAAAATGGAAGGTGAGCTACAGCAGTTGTGTTGTTAGGAAAGTAGTTACAGTTATCTGTGTTACCACTCTACACAGAGTATGGAGGCCCCTGAACAAGGACAGGTGGGAGAATGGGTTGGTTAGTAAAGATGTTCAGAGTTATAAAAGGTTTTATTTTTTTTCTCATGATAATGTTCATATAAGAGCCTATCAAACATTAGGTCACCACAAGGGTCGGAAGCCCCTCCTGAGGAGTCCTGGATGCCAACCAGGGTGTGCCTAAGTTCTCTCTGTCAGGGCTGCTCAATATCCCAGAGTCTCCCAAGCCTGCGCAGTCATAAACAGACATCCGGAGGCAACATCTGTGGCTGAAGGAGGAAAGTCAGACCCAGAACAGGCTTCACAGAACGCCACAAGCTTTTTAGCCATGAATGGGCAGGCACCTCCTTGGACAGGGCTTACCTTCCTCTGCTCCTGGGTCGAGTAGCCAAACCTTTGGTGCTTGGGCTGGTTCCTTCCAATGGTTTCCCTGTCAGAAGTTCTCTGTGAACCACAGGGAAATGATCCTTGGGGCTAGAGACAAGTAAGGTTGTTCTGGAAGTTACCAAGGCAGTGCAGCTTGCTGGTTCGTGTGGCAAAAAAAAAGGGCAGGCTAGGACTCAGCAGGAAGCATCTAGAGAAATAAATATGCCAACCTCAGAGGCCAACCCTCCCAGAGGCCCGAGGGCAAAGGGCACCCACGGATGCAGTTCCTGTGGCTTAGTATCTGGTGGCAGAGGGCAGGTGGACAAGGATGGAGAGGGGATCCTGAGGGGCAAATGGAAAACATCCAGTGCCTGTCAGAGATCGCTCAAGGACAAGAGTGGCTACTGGGCCCTTTAAGAAGCACTGAAGGAAACAGTGAAAGGACTTGCTTTTCTATCACCTTGTTTATATCACCCTGCAGTATGTTTGTAAGAACTATATTATCATTAAGTGTTATGGTCTTGGGTCCAGGGAGGGGGACCAGAATCCTGTGCCTCACCCCAGACATACAGAGTCAAGTCTCACCCATAAGGGCCCCAGAAAGCTAAACTTTAAACAAACACTGAGTGACTCACAAAATGGAAGGTGAGCTACAGCAGTTGTGTTGTTAGGAAAGTAGTTACAGTTATCTGTGTTACCACTCTACACAGAGTATGGAGGCCCCTGAACAAGGACAGGTGGGAGAATGGGTTGGTTAGTAAAGATGTTCAGAGTTATAAAAGGTTTTATTTTTTTTCTCATGATAATGTTCATATAAGAGCCTATCAAACATTAGGTCACCACAAGGGTCGGAAGCCCCTCCTGAGGAGTCCTGGATGCCAACCAGGGTGTGCCTAAGTTCTCTCTGTCAGGGCTGCTCAATATCCCAGAGTCTCCCAAGCCTGCGCAGTCATAAACAGACATCCGGAGGCAACATCTGTGGCTGAAGGAGGAAAGTCAGACCCAGAACAGGCTTCACAGAACGCCACAAGCTTTTTAGCCATGAATGGGCAGGCACCTCCTTGGACAGGGCTTACCTTCCTCTGCTCCTGGGTCGAGTAGCCAAACCTTTGGTGCTTGGGCTGGTTCCTTCCAATGGTTTCCCTGTCAGAAGTTCTCTGTGAACCACAGGGGAAATGATCCTTGGGGCTAGAGACAAGTAAGGTTGTTCTGGAAGTTACCAAGGCAGTGCAGCTTTTGTGGTGGTGTCCCTGTGGGGGCCTTAGATCTGGCTTTGTGCCTGTGTTCGAGGTCTTCTTTATTTGTCTGGTCTGTGAGCAATCTGTAAAGCTCAAGACAGGGCAAGGGATGTTGCAGGGTCAGCCCAGCTTCCCCCAAGAAGCCAGTGAGTTGCCTGCAAAGAGTAAGTTCAGCTGTACGCTCAGGGCAGAAAGAGAAGTCTTCTCTAACTCCAGAAGTCAGGAAATACTCATTAAACTCTATGCAAAGGCACTCCCAGTGCTTTCTGGGCTGACACAGAGAAGGCCTATTTATTTCTCAGCAATGCTTGTCTGAGTTGGCAAGCTTGGACTGGAGCAGGGAAAAACAGATCCAAGACAATCATGTGATGGAATTACACCTGCTGAGATAAAGAACAGCGCGGCTCTCCAAGCAAACATTCTTGCAGACTCTGCATTGCAAACTCCGACTCAGGAGTTGCTGGGCTAATTTGTCTTTTGCCAACTAAAGGCAAATGGAGGAGGGCAGAGCCTGGCAGCTTCTCCAGCTGCCTGGTGATTTGAGGATCACTCTAATCACTCCCCTCCTCCACCACCGCCCTCCCATTGTCCCCTGAAGAGCTGATCTGAACTTGCTCCACTTCATCAAGGAGTAAGGAAATGCACATCTCTTTATTTTTCCAAGTCCACTGAAATTAGGTTCTGAGTCTCCTCTTGGCCTGGCTAGTGGGATCCTCACTGGTAATTATTATTGGAATTCTCTTCCTATGCACAATGCAGTACTAGAATCGGGGCTACTTGGTAATAGGAAAGTGGGACAAAGGGGTTTTTATGCCCCAAGCCTGCGCAGTCATAAACAGACATCCGGAGGCAACATCTGTGGCTGAAGGAGGAAAGTCAGACCCAGAACAGGCTTCACAGAACGCCACAAGCTTTTTAGCCATGAATGGGCAGGCACCTCCTTGGACAGGGCTTACCTTCCTCTGCTCCTGGGTCGAGTAGCCAAACCTTTGGTGCTTGGGCTGGTTCCTTCCAATGGTTTCCCTGTCAGAAGTTCTCTGTGAACCACAGGGGAAATGATCCTTGGGGCTAGAGACAAGTAAGGTTGTTCTGGAAGTTACCAAGGCAGTGCAGCTTTTGTGGTGGTGTCCCTGTGGGGGCCTTAGATCTGGCTTTGTGCCTGTGTTCGAGGTCTTCTTTATTTGTCTGGTCTGTGAGCAATCTGTAAAGCTCAAGACAGGGCAAGGGATGTTGCAGGGTCAGCCCAGCTTCCCCCAAGAAGCCAGTGAGTTGCCTGCAAAGAGTAAGTTCAGCTGTACGCTCAGGGCAGAAAGAGAAGTCTTCTCTAACTCCAGAAGTCAGGAAATACTCATTAAACTCTATGCAAAGGCACTCCCAGTGCTTTCTGGGCTGACACAGAGAAGGCCTATTTATTTCTCAGCAATGCTTGTCTGAGTTGGCAAGCTTGGACTGGAGCAGGGAAAAACAGATCCAAGACAATCATGTGATGGAATTACACCTGCTGAGATAAAGAACAGCGCGGCTCTCCAAGCAAACATTCTTGCAGACTCTGCATTGCAAACTCCGACTCAGGAGTTGCTGGGCTAATTTGTCTTTTGCCAACTAAAGGCAAATGGAGGAGGGCAGAGCCTGGCAGCTTCTCCAGCTGCCTGGTGATTTGAGGATCACTCTAATCACTCCCCTCCTCCACCACCGCCCTCCCATTGTCCCCTGAAGAGCTGATCTGAACTTGCTCCACTTCATCAAGGAGTAAGGAAATGCACATCTCTTTATTTTTCCAAGTCCACTGAAATTAGGTTCTGAGTCTCCTCTTGGCCTGGCTAGTGGGATCCTCACTGGTAATTATTATTGGAATTCTCTCTTCCTATGCACAATGCAGTACTAGAATCCAGGGGTCTACTTGGTAATAGGAAAGTGGGACAAAGGTTTGAGATGGTCAATAAAATGTGTGCATGCATGCGTGTCGGTTGCTAAATTGTGATTCTTTGCGACTCCATGGACTGTAGCCTGCCAACCTCCTCTGTCCATGGGATTCTCCAGGCATGAATACTGGAGTGGGTTGCCATTTCCTTCACCGGGGGATCTACCTGACCCAGGGAAGCCTGCAGCTCTTGCATTGGTGGGAAGGTTCTTTACCGCTGAGCCCTGGGGAAGCCAGTCAATAAAATAGTCACCATTATTAATAGTGCTTCTTTTCTTATGAGATGTAGCTATTGGATTAAAAGATTCCTAATCATAGTATCTACTTTGCTGCAGGTTCTGCCACAGTGGGCCATCAATCATGTTTTCAAGGTCATGGATTAGAGATTGCCCCCAAGGCGATTAGTTTTGTGCCAAGTTTGGGGTGCAGGGAAGAAGCTTTGAGGACACTTTAGACCCTTCCCCCATAATCTGGGTCAGTGTCTCCCATTCTTTAATTGGTCATTGCTCGTTTCCATGTATATAGCCACATACATAGTTGAGACCACCCTCCTCCTCTCCCCAGATGGTGGCCACTGAGACCTTCCTACAGAGACACTCTGGAGGCACTCTGGACACTGCTGGGCACCACCTGCTTCCCCAGGGCCCTCCACCCTCCAGAGCCCCGCACACCGAAGGCAGCATCTCCCCCTTCCGGGCGGGCCTCCTCTTTGTTGTCCCCCTCAGGCTCATCGAATTTAACTCTCTCCCCTTTTCACAGAGCCCCAGCTTTCCTTCCACCCATCCCCACACCATCCTCTGGGGAACCTCCAGCTTCCTCCCTTCTTGGGCTTGACCTTTCAATGATGGAGAAGCCCTTAGCCCATTAGTCAACTGCTGTCATCCCCCAAGACCATACAGGAGCTGAGATCACTTGAACACAAAGCCTTGGCTGATTCGCAGAGCCAGTGAAGAGGAACGGAAATTGTTTTATTTGTTTTTGTTCCTTGTTTTCCTACAGAGGGAAGGAAAATAAACTCATTCAGTTATCACGCCTGACATTCTGTCACCAGAGAGTCACTCCTTCATGCTGGGTCCTTCTGTCTTCAAGGAATCTTAAGGTGTCCCCTTGGGAAAGTTGACAAAGCATGGTAAGCACCTAACTATTCGGTGTTCATGGGACACTGCCAGACAGGGGCAGGTGGGAAAATATGGGCGGGGAATGTGTGTTTTGGGGAGGCCTAGCTCTGCCCCACCTTACAGTCAGGTCCAGGGGCTGGCTTTGTGGTTGACTATATCAGGTGACGTTGACCAGGAAGGCCTCTGCTCTTTCTGTTGAAGATAAACTCGCACTTTTCTTGTGGTTTATTAGGGTTGGGTCTACCTCCTAAAGAGGTAGCAAGGTGGGGTGATTAGTTTTGATATCGAATCACCTGGGAGTTATTACTGTTTTATATGAGACTGAGAACGACAAGGACAAGTTCAGAATAAGGAGGGAATCAGAACATAGGTTGTCATAGTGTCTGGCAAGGTACTGAGGTCACAGACCCTCTTTAGGGCCGCCAGGGTGAGGGTTAGCGGTGACTTTATTAAACTCATAGGATCAGGGCAAGCACTGATGCATCGTTCTCCCAGAATTGCTAAGAACCACTAGGAAGCTCTTGGGTCCCATCTGGATTAACAGAAGCTACAAGCAGACTATTGCTGGAATTGGCAATGTTGGCCCTTACTTATGTTCTGTGTCTCAGCCCGGTGAAAATCTTATTCTGGCACTTGTCCAGAGCCCCGCACCCCAAGGCAGCATCTCCTTCCGGGCGGGCCTCCTCTTTGTTGTCCCCTCAGGCTCATCGAATTTAACTCTCTCCCTTTCACAGAGCCCCAGCTTTCCTTCCACCCATCCCCACACCATCCTCTGGGGAACCTCCAGCTTCCTCCCTTCTTGGGCTTGACCTTTCAATGATGGAGAAGCCCTTAGCCCATTAGTCAACTGCTGTCATCCCCCAAGACCATACAGGAGCTGAGATCACTTGAACACAAAGCCTTGGCTGATTCGCAGAGCCAGTGAAGAGGAACGGAAATTGTTTTATTTGTTTTTGTTCCTTGTTTTCCTACAGAGGGAAGGAAAATAAACTCATTCAGTTATCACGCCTGACATTCTGTCACCAGAGAGTCACTCCTTCATGCTGGGTCCTTCTGTCTTCAAGGAATCTTAAGGTGTCCCCTTGGGAAAGTTGACAAAGCATGGTAAGCACCTAACTATTCGGTGTTCATGGGACACTGCCAGACAGGGGCAGGTGGGAAAATATGGGCGGGGAATGTGTGTTTTGGGGAGGCCTAGCTCTGCCCCACCTTACAGTCAGGTCCAGGGGCTGGCTTTGTGGTTGACTATATCAGGTGACGTTGACCAGGAAGGCCTCTGCTCTTTCTGTTGAAGATAAACTCGCACTTTTCTTGTGGTTTATTAGGGTTGGGTCTACCTCCTAAAGAGGTAGCAAGGTGGGGTGATTAGTTTTGATATCGAATCACCTGGGAGTTATTACTGTTTTATATGAGACTGAGAACGACAAGGACAAGTTCAGAATAAGGAGGGAATCAGAACATAGGTTGTCATAGTGTCTGGCAAGGTACTGAGGTCACAGACCCTCTTTAGGGCCGCCAGGGTGAGGGTTAGCGGTGACTTTATTAAACTCATAGGATCAGGGGCAAGCACTGATGCATCGTTCTCCCCAGAATTGCTAAGAACCACTAGGAAGCTCTTGGGTCCCATCTGGATTAACAGAAGCTACAAGCAGACTATTGCTGGAATTGGCAATGTTGGCCCTTACTTATGTTCTGTGTCTCAGTTTTCCCCTCCCTAAAATGGGGATAGTAACATACCTACTACATGGGGGGGGGGGGGGGGGGGGATATTGTATGGATTTGTTAGCATATTTAAGGCACTTAAATATATGTATATATAGTATATATATGGCACCTTGAAACTGTTACAGAAATGTTAACTGTTGTAGTTATTGTTGTTGCTGTTTAAAGCTAGGTGGGATAGGAAGGGAGACTTGGTGGCGGGGGTGAGGACACATGTATACCTATGGCGGATTCAGGTCAATGTGTGGCAGTAAACAACAAAACCCTGTGAATAAATAAATAAATAAATAAATTAAAAAGCTAGGTGGGTCATAGAGTCAGCAGCCTCAGGCAAACCTGTGGAGCTGCAACTAGAAACACTTATTTGCACTTGCTCCCAGCCTGCCTCGGGCTTCAGATGAGATAATGTTTGTTAAACTCTATTGGAGTTTGGGAGGGGCAAAATACCTGGATTTTTCCATTAGAATTCAGGTAACAGAGACCTTTACTGTGGGGCTCTGCCATTTAAATAGACCCTACCCTTAGGTAGTAAAATACCTCCTTAACAGCCATGACTTGAGGGCCTTTGCAAAGCTTTCCAGTTTCCATGCATATCTGCCACCGACTTTCCTCAAAGCCTTTCCACGGTCTCCAGTTCTTCCGGGAGTTCTGAGGAGGTAGCCCGGTCAGTGGCAGATGGTGTGGCTATGGATTCCATTCTTAACTGGCTGAGACTCTTGCAGAAGTTACTTAATTTCTGCATCTCAGTTTGCTCTTCTGTAAAAGTAAGACTAATCAAAGTATCCTTTTATAGAGTGTTTGAAATTAAATGAAATAATAATGAGCAAAGTTTAGCATAGTGTCTGGCAAGGTACTGAGGTCACAGACCCTCTTTAGGGCCGCCAGGGTGAGGGTTAGCGGTGACTTTATTAAACTCATAGGATCAGGGCAAGCACTGATGCATCGTTCTCCCAGAATTGCTAAGAACCACTAGGAAGCTCTTGGGTCCCATCTGGATTAACAGAAGCTACAAGCAGACTATTGCTGGAATTGGCAATGTTGGCCCTTACTTATGTTCTGTGTCTCAGTTTTCCCCTCCCTAAAATGGGGATAGTAACATACCTACTACATGGGGGGGGATATTGTATGGATTTGTTAGCATATTTAAGGCACTTAAATATATGTATATATAGTATATATATGGCACCTTGAAACTGTTACAGAAATGTTAACTGTTGTAGTTATTGTTGTTGCTGTTTAAAGCTAGGTGGGATAGGAAGGGAGACTTGGTGGCGGGGGTGAGGACACATGTATACCTATGGCGGATTCAGGTCAATGTGTGGCAGTAAACAACAAAACCCTGTGAATAAATAAATAAATAAATAAATTAAAAAGCTAGGTGGGTCATAGAGTCAGCAGCCTCAGGCAAACCTGTGGAGCTGCAACTAGAAACACTTATTTGCACTTGCTCCCAGCCTGCCTCGGGCTTCAGATGAGATAATGTTTGTTAAACTCTATTGGAGTTTGGGAGGGGCAAAATACCTGGATTTTTCCATTAGAATTCAGGTAACAGAGACCTTTACTGTGGGGCTCTGCCATTTAAATAGACCCTACCCTTAGGTAGTAAAATACCTCCTTAACAGCCATGACTTGAGGGCCTTTGCAAAGCTTTCCAGTTTCCATGCATATCTGCCACCGACTTTCCTCAAAGCCTTTCCACGGTCTCCAGTTCTTCCGGGAGTTCTGAGGAGGTAGCCCGGTCAGTGGCAGATGGTGTGGCTATGGATTCCATTCTTAACTGGCTGAGACTCTTGCAGAAGTTACTTAATTTCTGCATCTCAGTTTGCTCTTCTGTAAAAGTAAGACTAATCAAAGTATCCTTTTTATAGAGTGTTTGAAATTAAATGAAATAATAATGAGCAAAGTTTAGCAAAGTGCCTGGTAACTCAGTAACTGGTGGTGATGGTGGTTTTACTTAGAGAAAGCATCAAATAGCGATTTAGTAATTATTAAACACTCCACAAATACTCAATTTTAAACACTTTCAATATTATTAAGAATGTAAAAATATTGAAAAAATGATACAATAAACGTCTTTGTACACACCATTTAGATTCAATAATTTCTTTGCCTATGATCATTTACCTTTGTCATTTTTTGCTCTTATTTATGATTTTTGTGCAGTTATTTTGCTGTTGTATGCGTATGTTTTAAAAATATTTTATTATTATTTTTGGCTATGGTGCGTCTTCGTTGTTGCATGTAGTTTTTCTCTAGTTGTGTCTAGTGGGGACTGTGCTCTACTTGTAGTGCGTGGGTTTCTCATTGTGGAGGCTTCCCTTGTTGCAGAGACTGGGTTCTAGAATGCACGGGCTGTAGTAGTGGCTTAGTTGCACAATGGTATGTGGGATTTTCCAAGACCAAGAATTGAACCCATGTACCCATCATTGGCAGGTGGATTCCTAACCACTGGATCACCAGGGAAGTCCCCTTAGTTATTTGTAAGTTGTAAGCATCATAATACTTCACCCCTAAATACTTAAGCATGGAGCTCCTCCCAATTAATTAGTTTCTCCTACATAGCCACAATACCATTACAACATCTAAAACAATTGACACAGAATCTAAAATATTTTCTAGAACTGAGCCAACAATTCACACTTGTTCTGTTGGTCACCCAATGTCTTTTAGAGTTGCTTTTTTTCCAACTAGGAACCAATTTCATACGTATCTGTCTCACTAAAAAAGCCCTTTACTGTGGGGCTCTGCCATTTAAATAGACCCTACCCTTAGGTAGTAAAATACCTCCTTAACAGCCATGACTTGAGGGCCTTTGCAAAGCTTTCCAGTTTCCATGCATATCTGCCACCGACTTTCCTCAAAGCCTTTCCACGGTCTCCAGTTCTTCCGGGAGTTCTGAGGAGGTAGCCCGGTCAGTGGCAGATGGTGTGGCTATGGATTCCATTCTTAACTGGCTGAGACTCTTGCAGAAGTTACTTAATTTCTGCATCTCAGTTTGCTCTTCTGTAAAAGTAAGACTAATCAAAGTATCCTTTTTATAGAGTGTTTGAAATTAAATGAAATAATAATGAGCAAAGTTTAGCAAAGTGCCTGGTAACTCAGTAACTGGTGGTGATGGTGGTTTTACTTAGAGAAAGCATCAAATAGCGATTTAGTAATTATTAAACACTCCACAAATACTCAATTTTAAACACTTTCAATATTATTAAGAATGTAAAAATATTGAAAAAATGATACAATAAACGTCTTTGTACACACCATTTAGATTCAATAATTTCTTTGCCTATGATCATTTACCTTTGTCATTTTTTGCTCTTATTTATGATTTTTGTGCAGTTATTTTGCTGTTGTATGCGTATGTTTTAAAAATATTTTATTATTATTTTTGGCTATGGTGCGTCTTCGTTGTTGCATGTAGTTTTTCTCTAGTTGTGTCTAGTGGGGACTGTGCTCTACTTGTAGTGCGTGGGTTTCTCATTGTGGAGGCTTCCCTTGTTGCAGAGACTGGGTTCTAGAATGCACGGGCTGTAGTAGTGGCTTAGTTGCACAATGGTATGTGGGATTTTCCAAGACCAAGAATTGAACCCATGTACCCATCATTGGCAGGTGGATTCCTAACCACTGGATCACCAGGGAAGTCCCCTTAGTTATTTGTAAGTTGTAAGCATCATAATACTTCACCCCTAAATACTTAAGCATGGAGCTCCTCCCAATTAATTAGTTTCTCCTACATAGCCACAATACCATTACAACATCTAAAACAATTGACACAGAATCTAAAATATTTTCTAGAACTGAGCCAACAATTCACACTTGTTCTGTTGGTCACCCAATGTCTTTTAGAGTTGCTTTTTTTCCAACTAGGAACCAATCATACGTATTGTGTTCGGTAATGTTTTTTTTTAATCTAGAGTTCTCTCCCATGGGCTTTCCTGGTGACTCAGTGGTAAAGAATCTGCCTGCAATTTAGGAGACGTAGGTTTGATCCCTGGATTATGGAGATCCCTTGAAGAAGTAAATGGTAACTCACTCCAGTATTCTTGCCTGGGAAATCCCATGGACAGGGGAGCCTGGCGGGGGGTGGCGGGGTTAGGGGAGCGCAGTCAATAGAATCACAAAAGAGTTGGACAGGATTTAGGAACTAAGCAACAAATCTCACCATCTTTCTTTTTTAGGTGCACTGAGTTTTGAAGAGGCTAGGCTCTCTGTCTGATAAAATGTCCCATTCTTAATTTGTCGTATTGTTTTCTTGCACTATGGTTTTCAGTAGAAATTTTGAAAAAGAATGAAAAAAGTCTAGAGCTTGAACTATGGTTCCTGGGCTATCCCAAAGACATATGATTCTACTGCCCATAGGAGTTGAGGGAGGAAACCAAAACGCAAGGCACACTCATTTTCTGAAACTCTAAACCTATTAAACACTAACTTCTTTTTTTTTTTTAAACTTTTATTTATTTATTTTTGGCTGTGCTGGGTCTTTGTTGATGTGTGGGTATAGCTGTTCTGCGGTATATGGGATCTTCCTGGTTCAGGAATCGAACCTGTGTCTCCTGCATTGGCAGACAGGTTCTTACCCACTGAGCCACAAGGGAAGCCCTAAACACTAACTTCTTATTCTCCCTTCCTCCTAGCTCCAGCAACCACAATTCTACTTTCAATGAATTTTACTACTAAGAACCTCATACAGGAGGAATTTTACAATGCTTATCCTTTTGTGATTGACTTATTTCACTTAGCGTATCTTCATGGTTCATCCATGTTGTAATGTGTCAAAATTTCCTTCCTTTTAAAGACTGCATATTGTTCCATTGTACAGATAATCTACATTTTGCTTGTCTATTTGTCTGTTGGTGGACACTTGGTTGCTTTCATCTTTGGCTATTGTGAATAATGCTGCTATGAACATCAATGAAGAAGTATCTGTTCGCAACCCTACAAGGTATACTTGATTTTGCCCTCCCCCCAACCT
Source organism: Tragulus kanchil (assembly GCA_022376925.1). Lineage (NCBI taxonomy): Eukaryota > Metazoa > Chordata > Mammalia > Artiodactyla > Tragulidae > Tragulus > Tragulus kanchil. The sequence continues at coordinate 216,628,145 of JAIOJX010000032.1, read as the reverse complement.
TTTTTTTTGCTTCTAAGTCATCGTTTTTATTTTTCATCCATATTTATTCTTTGGCACATGTGGGCTTCCCATCTCAGTGGCCTCTCTCGCTGCAGAGCAATGGTTCCAGGCGTCCGTGTTCCAGTTCATAATTGGACACACCGGCCCAGCTCTTCCTTAGCACGTGGGATCTTCCCAGGCCAGGGATTGAGCCCCTGTCCCCTGCACTGCAAAGTGAACTCTACCCACTGGGCCACCAGGGAAGCCTGATTTTGCCATTTTTACTGGAGCTAGCCCTCATGCAGGGGCCAGTAACAGGTAATTTTAGAAAACATGTTTTAAATCTAAGTGTCTTTCCATCATTTTCTCCATTTACTAAAATCTGACATAAAACTACTCCCTCAGGTTTTCAATTTTCTGGAGCTTATAGCTATCTATAAGAAAAATCTGGACACTATTTAAAGCAAGTATTTCTACATTTCTTACTGTGGCAAGTATATTGATTATAATAATATCAAGGTGCAAGTATCCGAAAGCTCCAGGCTTTTAAAGCCATTAAATGTCAAAGACCAGAGATACTCTTTTAAAACTATTTAATAAATGTTTAATCTGTTAGGCTCCCATACTTCAGAAATTGAAAGTTAGTCATTCAGTTGTGTCTGACTCTTTGCAATCCCATGAACTGTAGCCCATCAGGGTTCTTACCCACTGAGCCACAAGGGAAGCCCTAAACACTAACTTCTTATTCTCCCTTCCTCCTAGCTCCAGCAACCACAATTCTACTTTCAATGAATTTTACTACTAAGAACCTCATACAGGAGGAATTTTACAATGCTTATCCTTTTGTGATTGACTTATTTCACTTAGCGTATCTTCATGGTTCATCCATGTTGTAATGTGTCAAAATTTCCTTCCTTTTAAAGACTGCATATTGTTCCATTGTACAGATAATCTACATTTTGCTTGTCTATTTGTCTGTTGGTGGACACTTGGTTGCTTTCATCTTTGGCTATTGTGAATAATGCTGCTATGAACATCAATGAAGAAGTATCTGTTCGCAACCCTACAAGGTATACTTGATTTTGCCCTCCCCCCAACCTTTTTTGCTTCTAAGTCATCGTTTTTATTTTTCATCCATATTTATTCTTTGGCACATGTGGGCTTCCCATCTCAGTGGCCTCTCTCGCTGCAGAGCAATGGTTCCAGGCGTCCGTGTTCCAGTTCATAATTGGACACACCGGCCCAGCTCTTCCTTAGCACGTGGGATCTTCCCAGGCCAGGGATTGAGCCCCTGTCCCCTGCACTGCAAAGTGAACTCTACCCACTGGGCCACCAGGGAAGTCTGATTTTGCCATTTTTACTGGAGCTAGCCCTCATGCAGGGGCCAGTAACAGGTAATTTTAGAAAACATGTTTTAAATCTAAGTGTCTTTCCATCATTTTCTCCATTTACTAAAATCTGACATAAAACTACTCCCTCAGGTTTTCAATTTTCTGGAGCTTATAGCTATCTATAAGAAAAATCTGGACACTATTTAAAGCAAGTATTTCTACATTTCTTACTGTGGCAAGTATATTGATTATAATAATATCAAGGTGCAAGTATCCGAAAGCTCCAGGCTTTTAAAGCCATTAAATGTCAAAGACCAGAGATACTCTTTTAAAACTATTTAATAAATGTTTAATCTGTTAGGCTCCCATACTTCAGAAATTGAAAGTTAGTCATTCAGTTGTGTCTGACTCTTTGCAATCCCATGAACTGTAGCCCATCAGGGTCCTCTATCCATGGAATTCTCCAAGCAAGAATACTGTAGTGGTTAGCCTTTCCTTTCTCGAGGGGATCTTTCCTGACCCAGACACTGAACCCAGATCTCCTGCATTGCAGGCAGATTCTTCCTGAGCCATTAGGGAAATCCCTCCCACACTTCAGGGAGTTGTCTTATTAGAGATATTTATTCCAAGTTTCCAAATTAACATGGGTGATTTACATCTAGCTACCAACAAGCTATAGGGGGAAGCAAGATAAAGTAGAACAAACTGAACTGGATGATGGAGATGGGGATACAGTATCTGAGCTCTGATGATAACCATGTAGCTGAGTCTCAGCTTTAAGTGTCTCAGTTTTCTCATCTGTCAAATAGAAAGTTGACTGATAGCCCTTAAACGTTATGATAGCCTGAGCTATATTTTATTTATTTTCAGAAATAATAAAGAGGCACTTATGGAAATTCCAAAGCCCTGAAGTTGAATTCTAGCTTTTCTGCATATGTTGGGTAATCTTCAACAAATTCCTTAATTTTATGAGTCTAACTTCTAATTAGCAAAATGAAGATGATAAACATTGCAAAGCAGTAACAAAAAATATAAGCAATGAAGTCTGGTGAACGGGCTTTGTAATCTTAAGGTCCTGTAGGATCACAAGAGAGTGACTGCATGGAGGATTTTAAGCCTTAAAGAGCTCTGCAACTGTAAGGACTTACTATAGAAGGATGCTATTTTTTACTATAGAAGGATGCTATTTTTAGTGACTCACTTATAAAACTTACAACATTTTACATGAAAAATAGATTCTAAATCCTGTTCCTTCTTCCCAAGAATCCATTCTCTAGGGGTCGTGGCTTTTTCCTAAGTTGCTTTGGATTTTGTGGTAGATCTCTGCCCCTGCCTCAACCCTACTTTGTAAGCTTCAACAGCTGTTTGAAAGTGCTTGCTTTCTTTTGCTCCAGAACTTGTTGCAACATATCTTGTTTCAACAGCCTTCCAGCCTGCCAATGGAGCTTTGGTTTTGCCAGTTGTGATGACTCTAAAGTCCTTTGTCAATTCCTTCGCATCCTGGAACACTTGATCAGCGAGTTGGGTTGCATGTTGTTTAATCACTGTAGAACAAGCGACTTCCCAGGCTTTGCTGTGTTTTACAAACTGCAATTTAATTATGATTGTTTAACAAGTGCTCTGGAGTTTCAAATAGTCCCTATCAACGTTTGTTCACTCTTCTCTTTATAACCACACCATGCTCTCTTCTAAGGAACTCTCTGTGTTTCCAATTCAAAGAGGGAATATTTGAGAAAAAAAAAAAAAAAAAAAACCTGGATGGATGAGCTCAGAATTCAACTAAGAGCTCAAGGCATAACAAACCATTTCAGAGTGTAGGATGATATGCCAGGCTAAATTGTTCATATGCCTAAGAATTACTTGTAGTTCAAAATAAAAACACAGATTTCTGGACCCCGATCCCAGAGGTTCTCTGATTAAGAGTATATCTAAGGGTTTCCCTGGTAGTCCGGTGGGTAAGGATACCGCCTTGCCGTGCAAGGGGTGCCGGTTCGATCCCTGGCCTGGAAGATCCCACATGCCTGGGAAGATCCCACATGCCTGGGAAGATCCCACATGCCTGGGAAGATCCCACGGCTAGACTAATGTGTCCAGCTACCCTGCTGGAGCTCTGGAGCACATGCGCCCAGGGCAGGTGTTCTGCAGCAAGAGAGGCCACTGCAATGGGAGGGCCACACAGGCCAAAGAACAAAGATGGATGAAAAACAAATAAATGAAAGACCAATAGAAGTGACCAAACAAAAAAGAGAGCAGGGGAAGAAAAAAAGAGTATCTAAGGTGCGTCATTTAAAATATATTCCTTGGATGGTTCTGATGCAGGTTCTAGGAGGGAGCACTGTTTTGCCTACTGTTTTAAGCAAGTTATTCTAGACAAGCTACAATCTTATTGTGCTTAGCCTCCATGTTTACACATGCCCATGAAAACAACAACCACCCTCCCAACCTGACAGGTTTGAAATGGGAGTAAAATGAGACCTGAAACCATTCTGAAAAGTGAAGAACTCCTAGGAGCTCAAGACACTCTCCTCCTCCTCAACATTCGCTTGCCTCAAGGGAGCAGACGGCTGCTGACAGCATCCTGCCCCCACCCCACTACACACTTGAGGTGTTTATTTGAAGGGAAAGAAGCTCCGTTGACCTGCCTTTGTCCTCTTGATCCAGACAGGCTCACCGAGGTTTGTGCCTTTCCCAATAGAGTGCCACAGAACTGCATCCAGTTCTGTCTGAAATCTTGCCCGAAAGGCATCTAGGGTGATCCTCTTAATAGATCCAAGTTCTTCTTGAAATCTAGGTACATCTGTATCGTTAATGGCTCCATTGATTTTGCTTCCTACAATGTCACATCCTTCCTTGGCCACCCATGTCTTCTGTTTGAGCTCAGGCTAGCACCTGAGGGTTTGCAGTCCACGCCTATCCCTTGTGCTTTGGCTGTGTTCCCAGGTACAGTATGTACCTTTTGAAGTTAAGACTGATTAACTTCATGTTAATCTTTTCTCTGCCACCCTAATCTCTTTGACAAGAACTTTTCCAGAGTATTCTACCTGTTGGGGCCACATTTATCTTGGGGACGGGGTATCATTTCCAGTTAAAGCACACTGGCTTTCTCTTTCAGATATATTGGGCAGCATACATGCAAGACCCTTGATTGATTGTTGTTGCTCAGCCCATGACTCTTGGCAGCCCATGGACCCAGCATGCCAGGACTCCCTGTCCTTCACTATTTCCTGGAGTTTGCTCAAACTTATATCCATTGAATCAGTGATACTACTCAACCATCTCATCCTCTAAAAGAATCAAAATGCTACCCTGCTGGAGCACATGCGCCCAGGGCAGGTGTTCTGCAGCAAGAGAGGCCACTGCAATGGGAGGGCCACACAGGCCAAAGAACAAAGATGGATGAAAAACAAATAAATGAAAGACCAATAGAAGTGACCAAACAAAAAAGAGAGCAGGGGAAGAAAAAAAGAGTATCTAAGGTGCGTCATTTAAAATATATTCCTTGGATGGTTCTGATGCAGGTTCTAGGAGGGAGCACTGTTTTGCCTACTGTTTTAAGCAAGTTATTCTAGACAAGCTACAATCTTATTGTGCTTAGCCTCCATGTTTACACATGCCCATGAAAACAACAACCACCCTCCCAACCTGACAGGTTTGAAATGGGAGTAAAATGAGACCTGAAACCATTCTGAAAAGTGAAGAACTCCTAGGAGCTCAAGACACTCTCCTCCTCCTCAACATTCGCTTGCCTCAAGGGGAGCAGACGGCTGCTGACAGCATCCTGCCCCCACCCCACTACACACTTGAGGTGTTTATTTGAAGGGAAAGAAGCTCCGTTGACCTGCCTTTGTCCTCTTGATCCAGACAGGCTCACCGAGGTTTGTGCCTTTCCCAATAGAGTGCCACAGAACTGCATCCAGTTCTGTCTGAAATCTTGCCCGAAAGGCATCTAGGGTGATCCTCTTAATAGATCCAAGTTCTTCTTGAAATCTAGGTACATCTGTATCGTTAATGGCTCCATTGATTTTGCTTCCTACAATGTCACATCCTTCCTTGGCCACCCATGTCTTCTGTTTGAGCTCAGGCTAGCACCTGAGGGTTTGCAGTCCACGCCTATCCCTTGTGCTTTGGCTGTGTTCCCAGGTACAGTATGTACCTTTTGAAGTTAAGACTGATTAACTTCATGTTAATCTTTTCTCTGCCACCCTAATCTCTTTGACAAGAACTTTTCCAGAGTATTCTACCTGTTGGGGCCACATTTATCTTGGGGACGGGGTATCATTTCCAGTTAAAGCACACTGGCTTTCTCTTTCAGATATATTGGGCAGCATACATGCAAGACCCTTGATTGATTGTTGTTGCTCAGCCCATGACTCTTGGCAGCCCATGGACCCAGCATGCCAGGACTCCCTGTCCTTCACTATTTCCTGGAGTTTGCTCAAACTTATATCCATTGAATCAGTGATACTACTCAACCATCTCATCCTCTAAAAGAATGCTAATGGGAAGCTGATTCATAGCCCAGGGACACTTATTAACTCCCTTTTTTCTCCTAATCTGCATCAGACAGACTAAGTCAAACTCTCAAATTGTCCCCTGTACCCAAGCCACATGCTTATTCCCTCTCTTCATCTCTCAACTCCCCTTTCCTCCCACCTCTCCAATCCCATTTCTCATCATTTTCTAATCTGGCATATAAATCTGCCAACTGATTTGGGAAAGACAGGATTGACCTTTGAGCAGTGCTGTTCAGGGAAAATATATGAGCCAAATATGTAATTTAAAAATCTCCAGTAGCCATGTTTATTTTTAAAAAGGTGAAAGTAATTTTAATAATATATTATGTTTAATTGAATATGTTCAAAATACCATTATATCAACATGAAAACAATATAAAAATAACTCAGAAGAAATCTATTTTTTCAGACTATGTTCTTGAAATCTAGTATGTATTTTTCACTTACAGCATGTTTTAAAATGAAGTGACCACATTCCAAGTACATAATAGCCACACATGGTTAGTGATCTTATGGGACAGTGCAGCCTTACAGAGTAGGTGAATGCGCAGGTAAAGGGGAAAACTGGGTCTCAATTCTGACTATGTGGCCTGGTTCATGAAGATGCTTTCACAAGTTGGTACAACAGCAAAACTGCAAGAATGACGGCAATGTGCTGAGTTTTACTTAGAGGTAAACATGTTCAATTTTAGTTTTGAGATTGTGTCCCTGTCAAAGTAAGACACCCTCAACAGAAATAATTATTTATGAAACGACACCAATGATTTATGGTAGTTTTCTTCTTCTGCCAAAGGTCAGTATGTACCTTTTGAAGTTAAGACTGATTAACTTCATGTTAATCTTTCTGCCACCCTAATCTCTTTGACAAGAACTTTTCCAGAGTATTCTACCTGTTGGGGCCACATTTATCTTGGGGACGGTATCATTTCCAGTTAAAGCACACTGGCTTTCTCTTTCAGATATATTGGGCAGCATACATGCAAGACCCTTGATTGATTGTTGTTGCTCAGCCCATGACTCTTGGCAGCCCATGGACCCAGCATGCCAGGACTCCCTGTCCTTCACTATTTCCTGGAGTTTGCTCAAACTTATATCCATTGAATCAGTGATACTACTCAACCATCTCATCCTCTAAAAGAATGCTAATGGGAAGCTGATTCATAGCCCAGGGACACTTATTAACTCCCTTTTTTCTCCTAATCTGCATCAGACAGACTAAGTCAAACTCTCAAATTGTCCCCTGTACCCAAGCCACATGCTTATTCCCTCTCTTCATCTCTCAACTCCCCTTTCCTCCCACCTCTCCAATCCCATTTCTCATCATTTTCTAATCTGGCATATAAATCTGCCAACTGATTTGGGAAAGACAGGATTGACCTTTGAGCAGTGCTGTTCAGGGAAAATATATGAGCCAAATATGTAATTTAAAAATCTCCAGTAGCCATGTTTATTTTTAAAAAGGTGAAAGTAATTTTAATAATATATTATGTTTAATTGAATATGTTCAAAATACCATTATATCAACATGAAAACAATATAAAAATAACTCAGAAGAAATCTATTTTTTCAGACTATGTTCTTGAAATCTAGTATGTATTTTTCACTTACAGCATGTTTTAAAATGAAGTGACCACATTCCAAGTACATAATAGCCACACATGGTTAGTGATCTTATGGGACAGTGCAGCCTTACAGAGTAGGTGAATGCGCAGGTAAAGGGGAAAACTGGGTCTCAATTCTGACTATGTGGCCTGGTTCATGAAGATGCTTTCACAAGTTGGTACAACAGCAAAACTGCAAGAATGACGGCAATGTGCTGAGTTTTACTTAGAGGTAAACATGTTCAATTTTAGTTTTGAGATTGTGTCCCTGTCAAAGTAAGACACCCTCAACAGAAATAATTATTTATGAAACGACACCAATGATTTATGGTAGTTTTCTTCTTCATGTTATCCTGTGGTGAAATAAGAAGATGGTAATGAGTGCTCCCTCCATTAAAAATGTTTTAAGTTATTTTTTGGTGGGGAAGGCATGCCACATAGTTTTTGGGGTCTTAGTTCCCTGACCAGGGATTAAACCAGGGCCCTTGGCCATGAAAACTGGACTTTCAGGTAGTTCCCCACACAATCTTTTCATATATTAGCGTAGTCAATCATCCTGACAACTGCATGATATATTTTGTCTTGTTTTGTTTGGAAACAATTACTTTTAGAAAAGCTGCAAGTACAGTGTGCAAAACTTTTTTACTTGGACCATTGAGAATAGCTTATTGATTTGATGCCCTATTACCCCCCAAATTTTAGCGCGTATTTTCGACAATATACTCTATAAAACCACACATAGTCATGAAAATTAAGAAGTTAATCTCCCTGTATTACTATGAGATAACTTAGGTAATATTCAAATTTTAATAGTTGTCTCAATTGTCTTCAGTCTCCTTCAGTCTAGATTCCTTAGTCTCCTTGATTTAAATGATTGTGATGCTTTTGAAAATTACAGACCAGTTATTTCATAATTAAGAAGTATTTAGTGGGGAGTTAATTGCCAATATGGACGTTTTCTGGCAGTGCAGTGCTCAGGACTCTGTGCTTTGACTGCCGCGTCTCTGCATTTTGACTGCTGTGGACCCAGGGCAATGATCCTTGGGCACTGAATGGGGAACTAAGATTCCCCAAGACACACGGCACAGCTAAAAATCAAATAAAACAGAGCACCAATAAAATGCTATTAACAATAGTAAGTCCCCCTACAAGGAACCTTCAAGCTGTGAACTTTCAAAGATGCGAATGTGCATTTGTGTGTCCAGTCACATAACCTGGGTCACATGTCTCGTGTACCTTGTCACGTACGTGCATCCTCTACAAGTGGAGCAGGAAATGGCAAGGGGATTTTCCTTATTTGAGGAAGCACTATTAGTTTTTGAGGCATAGGACCCTAACGTGGAATGGTACACAATGTTTTCAGCAGTCATTCAGAATGCAATCCAATACTACTGTGTCATCTATAGTAGGAAAAAGAGAACTACTACCCAGACATCAGTGGGTCATTTTTTCAAATGTGCAGATGGAACTGAATGCAGCAAGGAACAGAACCTGTGCCATCAATGTCAGGCATGAAGCTTGCCCTCTGTCTCCTTTAGTTGACCATCCTTCAGTTCAACCATCTCTGACTCCCTCTCTCTCCTCCAGTTAGTAACCCTTCTTGCCTATCCACTTGATGCCAGCTCCTGTATGTCAGAGGTTATATTGTGCTACTGTACTTTTTAAGGTACTGTATTATAAGATTAAAAATGTTTTATTTAATTTTGTGTTTGCTTTTATGTATTATTGGTGTGAAAAGTATTTTCAACCTATTCCAGTGCAGTACTGTATATACAATTGTGTTGTTGATAGGTACCAAGGTAACTTTGTTGGACTTATGAACAAATTGGACTCCTGGATGAGTGGGGATGAGCAGCTGCCAAGAAAGCAGGATTCAGGGAGGAGAACCAGCAATAATCTGAATGTTTTATACAAACTTTCAGCCAATCCTCTTGTTCTTAGGTCTATCCATCACTCTGGCCTTGGGAAGTATCCATTGCCCCCAGCATCTGGGTCTTCTGGGATTCTGAGACTGTTTCTCCTGTAACTTTAGGTTTCTGCTTTCTTTGAATATTGTTTGTTTCATTTGCTGTGCTTTATCTAGTGTCCCTTAGCCTTCATGGGTTTACGTCATTTAAAAATTCCTTTGCTGATTTTGTTTTTTGAGGATAGAGATAAATGTGAGCATTTAAGATGCCATGTTTAACTGGGCAACAGTGGTTCTTCTATTTATTTTATTAGTCAGTATACCTCTCATGTGTTACATACTCACACGTCCTAGGGAAAAGGTGTTTGGATAAACTCAGAATTTTTTCTTCTTCTCCCTTTCTCCCCTGTCCCCAGTGAAATACTAAAGGTGACACTGACAGAGGTTATTTGGCCTTCTAGACTTGGTATTGATACTTTGGCACTGTTGGCTCCCGAAGGAGAGCTAGCCTAGAGCGCCTATAAATCTTCAGCCTTAACCAACTGTGAGTTTTAAACCTAACCATTCCCTATAGGTCTGTGGCTTAGAGCAATGAATTTAGATAAGGACAGGATTTACTGTTGTTTATTGCTTTACAATAAATGTTGTTTGCTCATGGTAATTGGTTTACAAAAGCTTTTCAGTCTCAAATAAATAAACGCCCAGAGTCATTTGTTAAGTTGGAAGGTGAGGGGGTCCCAAGGTTCAATGAAGGCCAGGAATCTTGATCTTTGCCGGGTTCCTTGGACTGCTCTCTGAAATGAGCCTGCCCAGAATATTTCTCAATTAGTGTGATCATTTTAAAACATTTTTTATCAACTCATATTATCATAATTAAATTCACTGTTACATGTGGCAAATATTGTAGGCAGTAAAATGCAGGCAGACAATGACCACAGTCAACAAATGTAACCGAATAGCAAGAATAAAGCAGGAGTACGGCCAACTCTCACTAGACTTGGCCTCGTTTTACAGATGATGAAGTAAGTTCAGAGAGCCTTATAACAAGTAAATGGCTCCACTAGTATATAATAAATTCAAGTCTGTCTAACCCTGACTCTTAGAGAGGGATTTAGACCCTCTGAATTTAAGACTCATTCTGGGAAAGCAAAGGGTAAAACCAAGGAACTTTCTGCAGAGGGATATTTCCTTTTCTATTTGGCAAACAGGGTTTTCTAGAATGGATTATTTCTCTAGTAGATATTGCGGGACAGTGGATTTTGAGGGAAGTCTCTCTTTTGGTAGTAATATCAGCCAAACAGAATCAAGAAGGATATAGGGAGGCAATGGGAATCTCATTTGGTTCAGTTCATAGTTGTTAAACAGCACTAATTTGATCTGATAGTGGATAAGCCTATCTTTAGGAAAGACAAGAGACCTCTTGCCCTGACACAAAAACAACTTCAAGGTTGATGGGCCCCTGATCTGTGCCCACCTGTCTCCTCTAGGTAGGGCAGTGTTAGAGAGAGGAGTTTCTCAAGAATAATCAGGTAATCTCAGGTAAACTGGAAGAGTTTGGCAGTGTTAGATTTTTATGTTCATTTTAATTGTTTTGATGTTTTAACCTGGTAATAAACTGTATGTTAATCATTTTATGTAATAATAAAGTGTACATAAAATGTTATTGCTAGTTCCTGCTCATGGTAATTGGTTTACAAAAGCTTTTCAGTCTCAAATAAATAAACGCCCAGAGTCATTTGTTAAGTTGGAAGGTGAGGGGGTCCCAAGGTTCAATGAAGGCCAGGAATCTTGATCTTTGCCGGGTTCCTTGGACTGCTCTCTGAAATGAGCCTGCCCAGAATATTTCTCAATTAGTGTGATCATTTTAAAACATTTTTTATCAACTCATATTATCATAATTAAATTCACTGTTACATGTGGCAAATATTGTAGGCAGTAAAATGCAGGCAGACAATGACCACAGTCAACAAATGTAACCGAATAGCAAGAATAAAGCAGGAGTACGGCCAACTCTCACTAGACTTGGCCTCGTTTTACAGATGATGAAGTAAGTTCAGAGAGCCTTATAACAAGTAAATGGCTCCACTAGTATATAATAAATTCAAGTCTGTCTAACCCTGACTCTTAGAGAGGGATTTAGACCCTCTGAATTTAAGACTCATTCTGGGAAAGCAAAGGGTAAAACCAAGGAACTTTCTGCAGAGGGATATTTCCTTTTCTATTTGGCAAACAGGGTTTTCTAGAATGGATTATTTCTCTAGTAGATTTTTGGGACAGTGGATTTTGAGGGAAGTCTCTCTTTTGGTAGTAATATCAGCCAAACAGAATCAAGAAGGATATAGGGAGGCAATGGGAATCTCATTTGGTTCAGTTCATAGTTGTTAAACAGCACTAATTTGATCTGATAGTGGATAAGCCTATCTTTAGGAAAGACAAGAGACCTCTTGCCCTGACACAAAAACAACTTCAAGGTTGATGGGCCCCTGATCTGTGCCCACCTGTCTCCTCTAGGTAGGGCAGTGTTAGAGAGAGGAGTTTCTCAAGAATAATCAGGTAATCTCAGGTAAACTGGAAGAGTTTGGCAGTGTTAGATTTTTATGTTCATTTTAATTGTTTTGATGTTTTAACCTGGTAATAAACTGTATGTTAATCATTTTATGTAATAATAAAGTGTACATAAAATGTTATTGCTAGTTCCTGCTCAGGGGCCCCTCCCCATCATGGAGTGTTATTGAGATACATTTCATTCCAATAAGCTGGCAATTTTAACAGAGTGAGAGGACACTGACAATGATCCTCATGTTGCAGCAGACAGTGCAGAAAGCCTCCAAATTCTAATCCCTTTTAGCCCCAAGAATATATCCTACATAAGGAGCAACTCTGGAGAGTTTGATCACCAGGTGACATTATTTTGATTGAAGGGAAAGCCCACAGTCCTATTTTAGAACTTTGAGGCTAGGGGTGATTAATCACTTAAGAAAGATAAGTGATTAATAAATATGATAAAATGGGCATTCTGTGTTAAATCTAAACTGGGTTTTTAGATCAGGTTTATACAAGAACATTCTGGAATTCTGTCCAACTACCAATGAGATCAGAGTGTCCATGGAAAGCTACCACGCACAGACACTGGAAAAACAGAATCATTCCTAATTTCTTCCATGTGACTCCCGTATGACCTTGCTGATGTGTCTGGATTTTTCGTCCCTTAGTTTAAATGAAACCTCTTTACAAGGTTACCACGTAGAACAGTATTTGTCAACCTTGATTGGGCAAAAAGCAAGAGCCTTTCTGAAGCTGTCACAAATTCCCAAGAGATTTCAACCTTTCTAAATCCTTCCCTCCCACTTAGTACACACGACAACAGGAAAAGCAGTTGTGAGATTAAACATGATGGGTGATGCAAGGGGATTTTCCCAACCCAGGGATCCACCTGCGTCTCCTGCATTGAAGGCAGATTCTTTACCCCTTAAGCCAACAGGGAAGCTCCCTCCTGCCCCTAAAAGTTTAGACATCCTTCATAGAATAAGGTTATAAAGCTACAGAGTAAAGGAAGGAGTAACTTGACTTTATGATGACTAATGTGACAATTTCAGGACTTTATTTGATGGCTGCTGCCAAAGGAGGAGGCAGGAAGAAAACACAGAGATGAGGGGCGGAGGGAGGGCTGCCTCAGTTGTGACACTTCTACTAGACCAAAAAAAATTAAGGCCCAATTATTAAACATTATGTTATGGAGCTGTATGTTAATCTTTTTGAATAATAAAGTGTACAAATGTTATTGCTAGTTCCTGCTCAGGGCCCCTCCCATCATGGAGTGTTAGTGAGATACATTTCATTCCAATAAGGTGGCAATTTTAACAGAGTGAGAGGACACGGACAATGATCCTCATGTTGCAGCAGACAGTGCAGAAAGCCTCCAAATTCTAATCCTTTTAGCCCCAAGAATATATCCTACATAAGGAGCAACTCTGGAGAGTTTGATCACCAGGTGACATTATTTTGATTGAAGGGAAAGCCCACAGTCCTATTTTAGAACTTTGAGGCTAGGGGTGATTAATCACTTAAGAAAGATAAGTGATTAATAAATATGATAAAATGGGCATTCTGTGTTAAATCTAAACTGGGTTTTTAGATCAGGTTTATACAAGAACATTCTGGAATTCTGTCCAACTACCAATGAGATCAGAGTGTCCATGGAAAGCTACCACGCACAGACACTGGAAAAACAGAATCATTCCTAATTTCTTCCATGTGACTCCCGTATGACCTTGCTGATGTGTCTGGATTTTTCGTCCCTTAGTTTAAATGAAACCTCTTTACAAGGTTACCACGTAGAACAGTATTTGTCAACCTTGATTGGGCAAAAAGCAAGAGCCTTTCTGAAGCTGTCACAAATTCCCAAGAGATTTCAACCTTTCTAAATCCTTCCCTCCCACTTAGTACACACGACAACAGGAAAAGCAGTTGTGAGATTAAACATGATGGGTGATGCAAGGGGATTTTCCCAACCCAGGGATCCACCTGCGTCTCCTGCATTGAAGGCAGATTCTTTACCCCTTAAGCCAACAGGGAAGCTCCCTCCTGCCCCTAAAAGTTTAGACATCCTTCATAGAATAAGGTTATAAAGCTACAGAGTAAAGGAAGGAGTAACTTGACTTTATGATGACTAATGTGACAATTTCAGGACTTTATTTGATGGCTGCTGCCAAAGGAGGAGGCAGGAAGAAAACACAGAGATGAGGGGCGGAGGGAGGGCTGCCTCAGTTGTGACACTTCTACTAGACCATAAATTAAGCTAATTATTAGAATCAGCTGGTACTATTTAATTCCTCAGTGCTGTTCTGTGATTCTGTGACTCTTAAGATGGCAAAGCATTATGTTATGGAGCTGTATGAAAGATCCTATATAAAATTAATTTACTGTTCTGGTTATTATAGTTCAGGAGTCATCTGACCAAGCTGGTGTGGTCATGCATTAAGAAGATGAGCTGCTAAGTAAGAGTCTGAGAGAAAGTTGATGTTTTTTTTCAAACCAGTTAGTCTATAATTCCAGTCACCAGGAATCAGAGGCCAGTGGATAAAGGTTAAATAGGATGAAATCTGCAATAAAACCAAAGGTGTGGGTTCTGGTTCTGATTTTGCCATCCTTTTGACCTTTTCAAAGGGGGTGAAATGAAAATGTTTGTCTTGTATATACCTCTCTGAGATGTAATAGAGAATATCAAGTCTCTAGGAAAGAAATAATGCATTCTCTTAGGAAACACATTAAGTAAATGTCAGGTGATATAACCCTTGAAGGCCTTCTAGCCACAACAATTTTACCTGAAAGCTATTAATTTCGGAGACAGATGACAGAATATCCTGGAGTTTCAAATTAATACCTCTCAGTCCACCTAGACTAGAAAACTTTCAGGACATAGGCAAAATAAGTCCACAGGAGTTTCCATTAGGAAAACATCTGCCATGTCTATGTAGTGACTGTTTTGTATAGCACCAATGGTTTTTGCTATTTCATGTAAAGAATTATGAAAAATATTGTGATACTTAAAACTTTACAAGAAAAATTTTAAACAAACAAGAGTAATATATAGGAACTAAAGAAAGCAGAATTACATGAGCAAAGTTCAAACAATCAAGAACTATCCAGTGAGCACCAACTAACTTATGTACAAGGCACTATAGTTCTTTAAGGCAAGGCTCAGCAGCCTATGGCAAGGAATCCAAGGATGGCTTTGGAAATAATTTATAGTGATTCAGTATTGAAGTTGTGGAGAAGCAAATGAGTGGTATACTAAAATCATCCCAAACTTTCCCAGAATTCTGCATCCATATCTGGCAGTACTGTGACACTTCTACTAGACCATAAATTAAGCTAATTATTAGAATCAGCTGGTACTATTTAATTCCTCAGTGCTGTTCTGTGATTCTGTGACTCTTAAGATGGCAAAGCATTATGTTATGGAGCTGTATGAAAGATCCTATATAAAATTAATTTACTGTTCTGGTTATTATAGTTCAGGAGTCATCTGACCAAGCTGGTGTGGTCATGCATTAAGAAGATGAGCTGCTAAGTAAGAGTCTGAGAGAAAGTTGATGTTTTTTTTCAAACCAGTTAGTCTATAATTCCAGTCACCAGGAATCAGAGGCCAGTGGATAAAGGTTAAATAGGATGAAATCTGCAATAAAACCAAAGGTGTGGGTTCTGGTTCTGATTTTGCCATCCTTTTGACCTTTTCAAAGGGGGTGAAATGAAAATGTTTGTCTTGTATATACCTCTCTGAGATGTAATAGAGAATATCAAGTCTCTAGGAAAGAAATAATGCATTCTCTTAGGAAACACATTAAGTAAATGTCAGGTGATATAACCCTTGAAGGCCTTCTAGCCACAACAATTTTACCTGAAAGCTATTAATTTCGGAGACAGATGACAGAATATCCTGGAGTTTCAAATTAATACTCTCTCAGTCCACCTAGACTAGAAAACTTTCAGGACATAGGCAAAATAAGTCCACAGGAGTTTCCATTAGGAAAACATCTGCCATGTCTATGTAGTGACTGTTTTGTATAGCACCAATGGTTTTTGCTATTTCATGTAAAGAATTATGAAAAATATTGTGATACTTAAAACTTTACAAGAAAAATTTTAAACAAACAAGAGTAATATATAGGAACTAAAGAAAGCAGAATTACATGAGCAAAGTTCAAACAATCAAGAACTATCCAGTGAGCACCAACTAACTTATGTACAAGGCACTATAGTTCTTTAAGGCAAGGCTCAGCAGCCTATGGCAAGGAATCCAAGGATGGCTTTGGAAATAATTTATAGTGATTCAGTATTGAAGTTGTGGAGAAGCAAATGAGTGGTATACTAAAATCATCCCAAACTTTCCCAGAATTCTGCATCCATATCCCTACCTCCACTCCCAATGAATTTCTGGAGGCTGAAAGATCATTCCTCTGGGGTCCCCCAAGGATCATTCAATGGGTTGGTTAAGTTTTCTGCCTTTCTTTGTAGCTATGTGTGCATGCATGTTAAGTTGCTTCAGTCGTGTCGGACTCTTTGTGACCCCGTGGGCTGTAACCTGCCAGACTCTTCTGTCCATGGTTTTCTCCAGGCAAAAATATGGGAAAGGGTTGCCATGCTCCTCTCCAGGGGATCTTCACAACCCACAGATCGAACCCGTGTCTCTTATGTCTCCTGCATTGGTAGGTGAGTGAGTTCTGTACCATTGGCGCCACCAGAGAAGCCCCTTTGTAGCTATGGCTGTACCCCAATTTGGTTTGCTGGATGTTAGTGAAGGAAACCCTTGGCAACTACTTCTGAATGTGCTAATCCCAACTTTGGAAATTGTTTCTAAGAGAAAAGGACAGCCAGTTTCACAAGTTCCCCATGTAGACGCTCCATTTGCATCTGGAGAACTGAAAGTCAACTAGCTTGCTGACCTCGCTTCTCAGTTGTTAGCCACTGAGCCCACACAATTGCTAGGCTTTGTAGAGAGAAGTGGCACATTCCTAGCCCTTGATGGGTATGTAAACTCAAGATACAGTTTTACATTTAAAACAGGAATTCAAATATGCAGGTTAATTCTACTTCCTAAGTATTTATTGCCATTAACTTGGACCATTAAACACTATCTACTTCCTAATGAAACGTTCCCAATAATTTAAAAGGCAAAATAAGTCCACAGGAGTTTCCATTAGGAAAACATCTGCCATGTCTATGTAGTGACTGTTTTGTATAGCACCAATGGTTTTTGCTATTTCATGTAAAGAATTATGAAAAATATTGTGATACTTAAAACTTTACAAGAAAAATTTTAAACAAACAAGAGTAATATATAGGAACTAAAGAAAGCAGAATTACATGAGCAAAGTTCAAACAATCAAGAACTATCCAGTGAGCACCAACTAACTTATGTACAAGGCACTATAGTTCTTTAAGGCAAGGCTCAGCAGCCTATGGCAAGGAATCCAAGGATGGCTTTGGAAATAATTTATAGTGATTCAGTATTGAAGTTGTGGAGAAGCAAATGAGTGGTATACTAAAATCATCCCAAACTTTCCCAGAATTCTGCATCCATATCCCTACCTCCACTCCCAATGAATTTCTGGAGGCTGAAAGATCATTCCTCTGGGGTCCCCCAAGGATCATTCAATGGGTTGGTTAAGTTTTCTGCCTTTCTTTGTAGCTATGTGTGCATGCATGTTAAGTTGCTTCAGTCGTGTCGGACTCTTTGTGACCCCGTGGGCTGTAACCTGCCAGACTCTTCTGTCCATGGTTTTCTCCAGGCAAAAATATGGGAAAGGGTTGCCATGCTCCTCTCCAGGGGATCTTCACAACCCACAGATCGAACCCGTGTCTCTTATGTCTCCTGCATTGGTAGGTGAGTGAGTTCTGTACCATTGGCGCCACCAGAGAAGCCCCTTTGTAGCTATGGCTGTACCCCAATTTGGTTTGCTGGATGTTAGTGAAGGAAACCCTTGGCAACTACTTCTGAATGTGCTAATCCCAACTTTGGAAATTGTTTCTAAGAGAAAAGGACAGCCAGTTTCACAAGTTCCCCATGTAGACGCTCCATTTGCATCTGGAGAACTGAAAGTCAACTAGCTTGCTGACCTCGCTTCTCAGTTGTTAGCCACTGAGCCCACACAATTGCTAGGCTTTGTAGAGAGAAGTGGCACATTCCTAGCCCTTGATGGGTATGTAAACTCAAGATACAGTTTTACATTTAAAACAGGAATTCAAATATGCAGGTTAATTCTACTTCCTAAGTATTTATTGCCATTAACTTGGACCATTAAACACTATCTTTTTGAAACTCCATTTCTCTTTGCAGTCACTAATGAAACGTTCCCAATAATAGGCCTTTACTCTTTCTTAAATGTTCTTCCATGACTTTTCCCTTTAAACTGAGGAAATATTATCATAACTGAAATCTTTCCCTATTCAGCTAGAAATGGGCATTTAACTTGAAGCTTAATTGCAGTCCAAGCTTTAAAGGGTCATTACTTAGTAATGGTACCAGAGGAGCAAGGTGACTATTTGACTGTAATTGAGCAGAACGGTCCTAATGTTTTTTGCTTCTTATTCCATCTGACAACAGTTGTCCTTCAAAAGTGCATTTATTTATTGAATGAAGTGACTTGGGTAGAATTTCAGTATAGTCCCTGGCATGTGAGAAGCTCTCACTAACCCTCCTCTGCCCTGTTTCCCTCTCCTTTCTACCTTCCTTGCCCTCTGCAGGCACTTATGCCTTCTGACTCATGAAAATAATGATTTGAGCTCCTTCAGCTGTTCTCAAATGAAACTATTTGGTACCACTGACTCAGTAGACGAGAATGTGAGCAAACTCCAGGAGATAGTAAAGGACAGGGAAGCCTGGCAGGCTGCTGTCCATGGGATCGAAAAGAGTTGGACATGACTGAGTTCAGAGTCACAAAGAACAAGACATGATTGAGTGACTAACACTGTCACTTTCATAGATTTTAATACTGAGTAATTTCCAATCTATTCTCCTTACCACCATCCTATGCTCCATTTTTGGACATTGTTACAATAACTTCTTCTTCTTACTTCTTACTTCACTCTCTTTCCTCTTTGTTCCATTCCACACATGCTAAGAGAAAGCTCTTCCTGGAATACAGATCTGATTGTATCCACCCAAAAGCCACCATTGGGAACACCCCCACCCCAGCCCCCCTACCCCCACTGGATTACACTTATCCAATAATAAAGCCCAAAATCTTTAGTGCAGTCCTCACAATCTGACCCCAGTTCTCCAAAACCACTCTTTTCTATGTTAGATTCCCAACCCATGAGGTTCCCCATAATGCAATCATGGTCCATGAATCATGATATATATTCCTTCTCAACTTCACTTATACTATTCTCTCTGTCTAGGACTGAACTAAACTTGGCTGGTTCTAACAAAGAGATGACTTACACAGTTAACAGTCAAGGTAAACTACGAGAGTGGTTGAGACACCCACAGAGTAGCAGAAGGGGATGATCTTACTTTCCTTAGTCTCAGAGGACCAGGGGATGAAATACCATTACCACTTCTCAGTGAAAGCTGGGGCCATGTGAAATAGGGCCATCAGTAGGAGCAGAGAAGGCTAAAGTCATTGCCAAAACAGAGTGCCAAAGCAGAGAGGGGACAACAGATAAACACCTCAAACTCCCCTCCTGCCTGTTGATGCCTGACAGGTGTCTTTGATTGGCCAACTTCAACTAGAAGCTAGTCAACCACCAAGAATGACCAGATGATATAAGCTGCTGATTACAAAGCAGAGCAGACAGAATTAGAGAATAAATGATGGAGGGGGGGGATTAAATGGAAGATAACCATGTAATTCCCATTTATATATAGTAAAAATCTCTTGTATTTTTAAGCACACAATTCAAATGTCACCTATTATGTGACATCTTCCCTTATTTTCCTACCTCCAAAAACCAGTTTTGTTCCTCTGGTCTCCTTTAGCTGCTTTTATGTCTACATTATTGCAGCTCCCAGTCTGACTTATGACACTATTATTTATGTATCTGCATCTATTCTCCTTACCACCATCCTATGCTCCATTTTTGGACATTGTTACAATAACTTCTTCTTCTTACTTCTTACTTCACTCTCTTTCCTCTTTGTTCCATTCCACACATGCTAAGAGAAAGCTCTTCCTGGAATACAGATCTGATTGTATCCACCCAAAAGCCACCATTGGGAACACCCCCACCCCAGCCCCCCTACCCCCACTGGATTACACTTATCCAATAATAAAGCCCAAAATCTTTAGTGCAGTCCTCACAATCTGACCCCAGTTCTCCAAAACCACTCTTTTCTATGTTAGATTCCCAACCCATGAGGTTCCCCATAATGCAATCATGGTCCATGAATCATGATATATATTCCTTCTCAACTTCACTTATACTATTCTCTCTGTCTAGGACTGAACTAAACTTGGCTGGTTCTAACAAAGAGATGACTTACACAGTTAACAGTCAAGGTAAACTACGAGAGTGGTTGAGACACCCACAGAGTAGCAGAAGGGGATGATCTTACTTTCCTTAGTCTCAGAGGACCAGGGGATGAAATACCATTACCACTTCTCAGTGAAAGCTGGGGCCATGTGAAATAGGGCCATCAGTAGGAGCAGAGAAGGCTAAAGTCATTGCCAAAACAGAGTGCCAAAGCAGAGAGGGGACAACAGATAAACACCTCAAACTCCCCTCCTGCCTGTTGATACCTGACAGGTGTCTTTGATTGGCCAACTTCAACTAGAAGCTAGTCAACCACCAAGAATGACCAGATGATATAAGCTGCTGATTACAAAGCAGAGCAGACAGAATTAGAGAATAAATGATGGAGGGGGGGGATTAAATGGAAGATAACCATGTAATTCCCATTTATATATAGTAAAAATCTCTTGTATTTTTAAGCACACAATTCAAATGTCACCTATTATGTGACATCTTCCCTTATTTTCCTACCTCCAAAAACCAGTTTTGTTCCTCTGGTCTCCTTTAGCTGCTTTTATGTCTACATTATTGCAGCTCCCAGTCTGACTTATGACACTATTATTTATGTATCTGCATCCATCTCTTGCACCATATTTTGTGCTGCTGGAGGAAAGGGATCGTACTTCATTTGGTACGGTGTCTTGCTGATTACAGCCACTCAATAACTGTTGGTTAAATTTAATTGCATTTTCATGTTATCTCCTTCTCCAGGGGATCTTTTCAACCCAGGGGATGATCCCGAGTCTCCTGTGTGTCCTGCATTGGCAGGCAGGTCCTTTACCACTAGCGCCACCTGGGAAGTCATTTTTTCCTTTAATTTATGCATGTACCCCCTGGAAAAGGAAGTGGCAATCCACTCCAGTATTCTTGACTGGAAATTCTCCTAGGCAGAGGAGCCTGGCTGGCTACAGCCCATAATGGTCACAAGAGTCAGAGAGGACTTAGCAACTTAACAGCATTATGCATGTACCAAGCTTAAAAATGAAGCCACAGAACCAAATTTTTTGTTCTTCGTTGGACTTGAAGCACTTCTGAATAGAAGTTATGCTCAACTTCGCATGTTTTGTTTATAGAAAAGGCTGTGCATCGCTCCTGTTCTTTATAAATAACAAAAGTGAGTGCTGCTAATATATTTTTACTGTGCAAACACAACTCTACATAGATCGCTTTTGATTCACATTGAGGGTTTTATATGAAAAGGAGTATTTTTAGACTCCATGAAAATATTATTTTCACTACAGTGTGGACAATGATGGAAATAATGGCAAAATTATAATTCCATAGCAGTTTCAGAGTTTTCAACTAAAATGCCAAAGCAGAGAGGGGACAACAGATAAACACCTCAAACTCCCCTCCTGCCTGTTGATGCCTGACAGGTGTCTTTGATTGGCCAACTTCAACTAGAAGCTAGTCAACCACCAAGAATGACCAGATGATATAAGCTGCTGATTACAAAGCAGAGCAGACAGAATTAGAGAATAAATGATGGAGGGGGGGGATTAAATGGAAGATAACCATGTAATTCCCATTTATATATAGTAAAAATCTCTTGTATTTTTAAGCACACAATTCAAATGTCACCTATTATGTGACATCTTCCCTTATTTTCCTACCTCCAAAAACCAGTTTTGTTCCTCTGGTCTCCTTTAGCTGCTTTTATGTCTACATTATTGCAGCTCCCAGTCTGACTTATGACACTATTATTTATGTATCTGCATCCATCTCTTGCACCATATTTTGTGCTGCTGGAGGAAAGGGATCGTACTTCATTTGGTACGGTGTCTTGCTGATTACAGCCACTCAATAACTGTTGGTTAAATTTAATTGCATTTTCATGTTATCTCCTTCTCCAGGGGATCTTTTCAACCCAGGGGATGATCCCGAGTCTCCTGTGTGTCCTGCATTGGCAGGCAGGTCCTTTACCACTAGCGCCACCTGGGAAGTCATTTTTTCCTTTAATTTATGCATGTACCCCCTGGAAAAGGAAGTGGCAATCCACTCCAGTATTCTTGACTGGAAATTCTCCTAGGCAGAGGAGCCTGGCTGGCTACAGCCCATAATGGTCACAAGAGTCAGAGAGGACTTAGCAACTTAACAGCATTATGCATGTACCAAGCTTAAAAATGAAGCCACAGAACCAAATTTTTTGTTCTTCGTTGGACTTGAAGCACTTCTGAATAGAAGTTATGCTCAACTTCGCATGTTTTGTTTATAGAAAAGGCTGTGCATCGCTCCTGTTCTTTATAAATAACAAAAGTGAGTGCTGCTAATATATTTTTACTGTGCAAACACAACTCTACATAGATCGTTTTGATTCACATTGAGGGTTTTATATGAAAAGGAGTATTTTTAGACTCCATGAAAATATTATTTTCACTACAGTGTGGACAATGATGGAAATAATGGCAAAATTATAATTCCCATAGCAGTTCAGAGTTTTCAACTAAAATACTGAATTTTCCATCTTGAGAAGTTTGACTTTGTTTTTTTTTTTAATATCTTTCTTTTTCTCTCCTTAACATGCTCATTCCTTCCTCTCCTTTCTTAAACATACAGAGCACCATTATAAGAGCTGTTTATAATAGCTGTTTTAATGTCTTTGCCTACTAATTTTTTCACCTGTGCCACATCTGGATCTGTTTCAGATTTATTTGTTTTGAAGGATTTATTCATTTTGCTCATTCTGAGGTTTCCTGCTTCACTCTGTGTGCTTGGTTAAAGAAGAAAAAACAAATACCAATCAAAAATTGAATTACAGGCATCCTGTCCATGATGGACTTTTTAGAGGAGGGGCTTTATTTCTTTGTAAATTTTTGAGTTATGTTCTGGGACACAGTGAAGTTCCTTGGAAACAGTTTGATCCTTTTGAGGCTTGCATTTAAACAGATGGGCAGAGGCAGAGTTGCCTTGGGCCTGTTAATGAGGCAGTATCTTTCTGAGTCCTCAACGATGCCCCAAATGTTAGAAGATTTTTACATTCAGATTGTGGAGAATTCAGGCTATTTCCAGCCCTGTCTGAATGCCAGTAATTGCTCCTGTCAGGTGATTTTCTTCCTGTCCTCAGGTAGTTTCTTCACAACGTGTGCTGATCAGTATTCAGCTGAGTTCTCATGGGGAAGCCCCGTGGATCTCCAGAACTCTCTTTCTCTCTCCATGCAGATCGTTTAGCTGCCCAAAATTTCACAAGAGAGGATAGCTGCTTTCATCCCTTCCGAACCAAATTTTTGTTCTTCGTTGGACTTGAAGCACTTCTGAATAGAAGTTATGCTCAACTTCGCATGTTTTGTTTATAGAAAAGGCTGTGCATCGCTCCTGTTCTTTATAAATAACAAAAGTGAGTGCTGCTAATATATTTTTACTGTGCAAACACAACTCTACATAGATCGCTTTTGATTCACATTGAGGGTTTTATATGAAAAGGAGTATTTTTAGACTCCATGAAAATATTATTTTCACTACAGTGTGGACAATGATGGAAATAATGGCAAAATTATAATTCCCATAGCAGTTCAGAGTTTTCAACTAAAATACTGAATTTTCCATCTTGAGAAGTTTGACTTTGTTTTTTTTTTTAATATCTTTCTTTTTCTCTCCTTAACATGCTCATTCCTTCCTCTCCTTTCTTAAACATACAGAGCACCATTATAAGAGCTGTTTATAATAGCTGTTTTAATGTCTTTGCCTACTAATTTTTTCACCTGTGCCACATCTGGATCTGTTTCAGATTTATTTGTTTTGAAGGATTTATTCATTTTGCTCATTCTGAGGTTTCCTGCTTCACTCTGTGTGCTTGGTTAAAGAAGAAAAAACAAATACCAATCAAAAATTGAATTACAGGCATCCTGTCCATGATGGACTTTTTAGAGGAGGGGCTTTATTTCTTTGTAAATTTTTGAGTTATGTTCTGGGACACAGTGAAGTTCCTTGGAAACAGTTTGATCCTTTTGAGGCTTGCATTTAAACAGATGGGCAGAGGCAGAGTTGCCTTGGGCCTGTTAATGAGGCAGTATCTTTCTGAGTCCTCAACGATGCCCCAAATGTTAGAAGATTTTTACATTCAGATTGTGGAGAATTCAGGCTATTTCCAGCCCTGTCTGAATGCCAGTAATTGCTCCTGTCAGGTGATTTTCTTCCTGTCCTCAGGTAGTTTCTTCACAAACGTGTGCTGATCAGTATTCAGCTGAGTTCTCATGGGGAAGCCCCCGTGGATCTCCAGAACTCTCTTTCTCTCTCTCTCCATGCAGTTTTCCTACCTTACAAATTCTAGCCACCTTAGTCAATCTCAATTCTTAACTTCAGGAAAACTGCCAGGATTTATGGGGTTCCCTTGCCCGTGCTGTAGACCAGAATCTCTCTAGGCAGTAAGCTGGGGCGATTATAGTTTCAATTCATTTGTTTTTCTTTTTTTCAGAAATGACTGTCATGTTCTGCATGTTTTCTAATATCTAAAAACAATTGTTTACATATAGTTTAGCTTGTTTCCATTTGTTTAAGACAGAAAGGAAATATCAGGTCCCTGTTACTCCATCATGGCCACAAGTGAAAGTCAGTTTTGATTTTTAAATGGAAGATGGGATAGTATACTGAACCAATTTATACCAGAAAAATAAGCCACAGGCCATGACCCAATATTTCCTCTTCTTAGTTTTACTTTCCTCATCCAGAAAATAAAAAGGTTGGTCTGTGTTTTTCCCTGACTCTTAAATTCTGTAACTCTAAAATAAAATAAAGGTGTATTTTTGCAGAGACAATTGATATATCGTCTCCAATTTGATATTTTAAGATTTAGGACTAATGAGCTCCCATAATGCCATAGTAAAGTATATTTAAAAGAGAAGATTAGTGTTTTAATAGATGAAGAAGGAGCCTTTAGTTATAGACCTGAGTGGAATAATTACAAATACCAGAGCACACACATGTGATGTGACCAAACAAATTTGAAGAAAGAGAAATATATATGAATATTCTTAGTTTCATTATTGTGTACAGGCCCTGTTGCTATGTATTGGACATAGGTGCTCAATAAATATCTGTTGAATAACTCAGTGTTACTTGAAGCAATTTTCCTAATAGGAAAAAGCAACTGAAAAGCTTTTAATATAGTAAAAGTTGGAAACCAATGAAAAGTCGATCAATATTGGGATTGGCTAGTGGTACATGCATGTTATGAAATATTACACAACTGTCAAAAATACTGAGGCAGAATGCTATGCACTAATATGGAACGCTTCCAAAGATATAGTGCTAAATAATAAAAAAACAAGACCACTATATATATTTTATACTCTTACGGTAAAAAAAGATTTTTAAAGGAATTAAATCTGTTTCAATGCAATATACACATACATGCTTATATATTCAGAGAAAACATCTAGAAGGACACAGAAACTGGTGACATAGTTACCTTGGGGGAAGACGACTACGAGGTAGTATGAACAGGGGCTTTTTCATATGCTTTGAATACATCCCTTTAATTTTTTAGCATGCACTATGATATCTAGTTTAAAAAATGTTGCTACTAGATTTATCTGTACACATTTGTTTTTTCTTTTTCAGTGAAGTAACTTAAATTCTCTAAAAGGGCTAGATTTCCATAAAACTATCTGGGAAATTTCCCCATCTCTAGGCTATGTGTTTGAAGGAACCAGAGCACACCTACTGTTTCTACTATTACTGTAGGAAAGTACAAGGCACCTCCATGACTGTGATTAATTTCTCATTCCTTATACAAAGAATCATCATGTTAGACGCCTAATGACTGTGGAGCTTAATGCCTGTTTGAATATGGGTGCTTGAGAGAAAGAACAAGGCCATTTATTTCTAATGATGCTATATACATTTTATGGTATTTAATTAGCCTTTATAATTTACCCCACCCATCTTTCTTGGCCTGCAGATGAGCAATCAAGAAAGCATGGGGGTGCAGAAGCCGGACAGGTGAGGCTGTGAGATTCACAAGATGTTAATCCTCAGTCACTTTGCTACTTTCCAGTACTACAGGGAATGTGTAAATGTGATTAGAAGAGAGTGAGATAACATCCACCAAGTGGAAGTGCTACCTTTTATGTTTTAGGGAGAGAGTTAGACCTCTGGCAAACTATCTTAAAAAGAATGACTTCTAGCCATAACCTATGTTTCTGGAAGTGTCTGATGCATCTCAGGTAAAACCAAGGCAAGTATTTCCTGGAGGACAAGGCGATACATGTGAAAATCCAAAATTAAAAACCCATGCTTCATAATTTAAGTCAGAAAAAGTGCTATGATGCCCAAGACATTTTGTTCTGACTGTTATCTTTAAAATTTTTGGTGCTATCGCTGGTTTTGAATTCTTTTTTTTTTAAAATAATTTAAATCCTGTGGAGTTTTATTTATTTATTTATTTTTGGCTATTCTGGGTTTTCACTGCTGCCACAGGTTCTCCTCTAGTTGCAGGGAGCAGAGGACTTACTCTCTAGTTGAGGTGAACAGACTTCTTATTGCGGTGACTTCTCTTGTTGTGGAACTCAGGCTCTAGGACACACGGTCTTCACTAGTTGTGGCACATGGGCTCAATAGTTGTGGCTCTGAGGCTCTAGAGCACAGGCTCAACAGTTGTGGCTCATGGACTTAATTGCTCCGCGGCATGTGGAATCTTCCTGGATCAGGGATTGAACTCATGTCTCCTGCATTGGCAGGCAAACTCCACACCACTGAGCTACCAGGGAAGCCCTGGTTTTGAGTTCTTGAAGTGCTAATGTAGCAAGTATATAGTCAATGCCTGAAAGATGCCTCTAAGATCCAGTCAGCCTATGAAACAATAGGATGCCTGACTTCACGAAGCTCATTTTTGTCATATGTGGGATATTATTGTGCAGAAATTACTATGAGATGTAGATAACAGGGAGTAAAACATTCATTGAGGGGGGAAATGTGAGCTAAAATGGCGGTATTTTCGATGTATTATGAATTGATAGGAAGAGACCTTCTTCCAGCCATTCCCCCCAATCTGAACCAAAGATCAAAAATGTAACAAAAGTGGGGTGCTCTACTGAGGGGTACTAGATTTAGCAAATAAAAATTCAGGATGCTAGAATTTCAGATATATTTGGGATGTGCTAATACTAAAAGATGATTTGTTGATTATCTTAAAGTCAAATTTAATTGGACCTCCTGTATTTCATCTGTCCTAACTGCTACATGGTGCAGGAGTGGAGGTGTTGTACACTGTTGTCTTTTCCTCAGCTCTTGGTTCCCTCATGGTAAGATGAGTTGCTATAGACACCCTGCATACAAGTAGAATCCAACCACGGGTGAGAAGACAGTTGATTCCTTGCTATGCTGCAGAACCAAAATGGAGGAACAGGCTATATAGTGAATTAGCTCAAGAACAACTATAAGACAGACTCTCCCTCCACCCACAAATAAACAGATGGAAGGGCCCTTATAATATAGATGATGAAAGTTGAGGTTTTAAACTTGGATATTAATGGAAAAGCTGACTGCAGAGGTTTGGAAGTCTTTTGTGTGTGGGCGGGGTGTCAGGGTCGGGTGTA
Organism: Tragulus kanchil; assembly: GCA_022376925.1. Classification (NCBI taxonomy): domain Eukaryota; kingdom Metazoa; phylum Chordata; class Mammalia; order Artiodactyla; family Tragulidae; genus Tragulus; species Tragulus kanchil. The sequence goes on along the minus strand of JAIOJX010000032.1, from coordinate 216,600,266 downwards.
GGTGGAGTTTGAAAGTCTTGAAGACATCCTGTACTTGGAAATCATTGGAGTTAGTGAAGGTGGAGGTTCCATGAGCTAAGTAAATGAATACTTGATATGGGAGGGAATGGGCTCAATAGTTGTGGCTCTGAGGCTCTAGAGCACAGGCTCAACAGTTGTGGCTCATGGACTTAATTGCTCCGCGGCATGTGGAATCTTCCTGGATCAGGGATTGAACTCATGTCTCCTGCATTGGCAGGCAAACTCCACACCACTGAGCTACCAGGGAAGCCCTGGTTTTGAGTTCTTGAAGTGCTAATGTAGCAAGTATATAGTCAATGCCTGAAAGATGCCTCTAAGATCCAGTCAGCCTATGAAACAATAGGATGCCTGACTTCACGAAGCTCATTTTTGTCATATGTGGGATATTATTGTGCAGAAATTACTATGAGATGTAGATAACAGGGAGTAAAACATTCATTGAGGGGGGAAATGTGAGCTAAAATGGCGGTATTTTCGATGTATTATGAATTGATAGGAAGAGACCTTCTTCCAGCCATTCCCCCCAATCTGAACCAAAGATCAAAAATGTAACAAAAGTGGGGTGCTCTACTGAGGGGTACTAGATTTAGCAAATAAAAATTCAGGATGCTAGAATTTCAGATATATTTGGGATGTGCTAATACTAAAAGATGATTTGTTGATTATCTTAAAGTCAAATTTAATTGGACCTCCTGTATTTCATCTGTCCTAACTGCTACATGGTGCAGGAGTGGAGGTGTTGTACACTGTTGTCTTTTCCTCAGCTCTTGGTTCCCTCATGGTAAGATGAGTTGCTATAGACACCCTGCATACAAGTAGAATCCAACCACGGGTGAGAAGACAGTTGATTCCTTGCTATGCTGCAGAACCAAAATGGAGGAACAGGCTATATAGTGAATTAGCTCAAGAACAACTATAAGACAGACTCTCCCTCCACCCACAAATAAACAGATGGAAGGGCCCTTATAATATAGATGATGAAAGTTGAGGTTTTAAACTTGGATATTAATGGAAAAGCTGACTGCAGAGGTTTGGAAGTCTTTTTGTGTGTGGGGCGGGGGTGTCAGGGGTCGGGTGTAGGTGGAGTTTGAAAGTCTTGAAGACATCCTGTACTTGGAAATCATTGGAGTTAGTGAAGGTGGAGGTTCCATGAGCTAAGTAAATGAATACTTGATATGAGATGGGGTATACCTGCTCTGTGGTGTCAAACTGAGAGAAGCCTTCATGCTATGCGGGCTTCCAGAACCAGAGAACATGGGTTGAGGGTGAGAAGACAGACCTAGTAGTTAGGATGCACAGGTGGACTTGTTCAATGAGTTGTAAAGGTTCTGGCAGACCATATTAAGGACTGGGACCTTAATCCATGAAGCAATGGGTCTCCTCTGGGGGGTGGCATGATCAGAGTTGTCCTTTAGAAATATTAATCTAGAAGCTTCTTAAAGGGTGATTGCAAAGGGCAGTGGGGAGAAAGTGGAGGCAGGATTATCAGTTGAGAGGGGATTTAGTAAGGGCCAGTCTGGTCCTATGGCATCAGTACATGAATTAGAAAAAGAACCTTCCCTGAAGGAATGTGGACTGGGGCACTCATTTTGGTAAAAGACTGTACCATGACACATGGTTTGGTGACTAAGTCAGGAGGTAGATTTTTAGCTTCCCATTATCCTCCCAGCTAGTATGGTAGTTGGCTAATTAACACTAGTAGCTTAAAGCAATACAGATTTATTCCATGCTTATGTCACAGTTCAATGCCTATAGGGTAGTTTTCCAACAGACAGCACTCAGGGATCTGGGATGCCTACCTTGATCTTAGAGTGAGGCTATGTGGAATATGAACCTCCAAGATCACTAAGGCAGTGGACTGGGGGTGGTTGGTGGGGGCAGAAAGAGCTGTAGATTCTCACAGGGGCATTTATGACCAGACCTGGAAGTGACTTAAGTTCTGTCCATATCCCATTGGCTAGAAATGGTTCCAACCTGACTATCAAAGAGGTTGGAAAAGATAAAGGGGGGCAAAAACTTGTGGTGTGCTTGACTCTAGAAAGCCATGGAAGATGATTCTAGCAGTTGGTGAGGAGTGTAGGGATACTAGGGGAAGCCTGATGTATTTTATTCAGTTTTTTTTTTTTTAAATTTTGGCCTCTGTTGTTGGTTATTTATTTATTTTATTTTCATCCATCTTTATTCTTTGGCTGGTGTGGGCCTCCTTTATGGCTGCTCTGATGGTGTCCGAAACTGAGAGAAAGGGGGCCTTAAGTAAATGAATACTTGATATGAGATGGGGTATACCTGCTCTGTGGTGTCAAACTGAGAGAAGCCTTCATGCTGCGGGCTTCCAGAACCAGAGAACATGGGTTGAGGGTGAGAAGACAGACCTAGTAGTTAGGATGCACAGGTGGACTTGTTCAATGAGTTGTAAAGGTTCTGGCAGACCATATTAAGGACTGGGACCTTAATCCATGAAGCAATGGGTCTCCTCTGGGGGGTGGCATGATCAGAGTTGTCCTTTAGAAATATTAATCTAGAAGCTTCTTAAAGGGTGATTGCAAAGGGCAGTGGGGAGAAAGTGGAGGCAGGATTATCAGTTGAGAGGGGATTTAGTAAGGGCCAGTCTGGTCCTATGGCATCAGTACATGAATTAGAAAAAGAACCTTCCCTGAAGGAATGTGGACTGGGGCACTCATTTTGGTAAAAGACTGTACCATGACACATGGTTTGGTGACTAAGTCAGGAGGTAGATTTTTAGCTTCCCATTATCCTCCCAGCTAGTATGGTAGTTGGCTAATTAACACTAGTAGCTTAAAGCAATACAGATTTATTCCATGCTTATGTCACAGTTCAATGCCTATAGGGTAGTTTTCCAACAGACAGCACTCAGGGATCTGGGATGCCTACCTTGATCTTAGAGTGAGGCTATGTGGAATATGAACCTCCAAGATCACTAAGGCAGTGGACTGGGGGTGGTTGGTGGGGGCAGAAAGAGCTGTAGATTCTCACAGGGGCATTTATGACCAGACCTGGAAGTGACTTAAGTTCTGTCCATATCCCATTGGCTAGAAATGGTTCCAACCTGACTATCAAAGAGGTTGGAAAAGATAAAGGGGGGCAAAAACTTGTGGTGTGCTTGACTCTAGAAAGCCATGGAAGATGATTCTAGCAGTTGGTGAGGAGTGTAGGGATACTAGGGGAAGCCTGATGTATTTTATTCAGTTTTTTTTTTTTTAAATTTTGGCCTCTGTTGTTGGTTATTTATTTATTTTATTTTCATCCATCTTTATTCTTTGGCTGGTGTGGGCCTCCCATGGCAGTGGCCTTTCTCTTAGTGCAGAGAACCGGCTCTGGGCATGTGCTCCAGAGCACCAGCTTGCAATTGGACACACCAGTCCAGCCGCTCAGCAGCACATGGTCTCTTCTCAGGCCACGGATCAAACCTATGCCTCCTGCACTGCAAGGCGGACTCCTCTTTACCATCAGCACCTCTGGACCATCAGGGAAGCCCCTTTTATTCAGTTTTGTAATAAAAGAGCAATATCCTTTTTCTTGTGCAGAGCAATATAATGAGTGTTCGTACCTAACAGTTTGGGGTTTTTTTTTAGAACAATATATTTGTAAAATTATGAGTCATAAATACAAGAGAATCTCCAGACATTGTATGGTCTTTGTTACTATCAGACCATGACGGATTTACGCCTAAAACCAACCAATCAACCAACCAACAAAAAAGCCCCTCAAAACTACACAGGTTAGTTTCTACCTGTGAAAGTTTCTCTTATTTCATAAATATCATATAATATCATTTATATGTGGAAGCTATCAAATGATACAAATGAGCTTATTTATAAAACAGTAATAGAGTCACAGATACAGAAAACAAAACATCATTACCAGGGGGAAGGGAGGGCGGGATAGGTTGGAAGATTGGGATCAACATATACACACATATATATATAGCATAGGTAACTAACAAGGATGTATCATATAGCACAGGGAACTCTAGCCAGTGCTCTGTAATGGCCTATATAGGAAAAGAATCTAAGAAAGAGAGGATATATGTATACATATAGCTGATCCAGTTTGCTGTACAGCAGAAACTAACAACATTGTAAATCAACTACAGAAAGAGCTGTAGATTCCAGGGAACCTGGAAGTGACTTAAGTTCTGTCCATATCCCATTGGCTAGAAATGGTTCCAACCTGACTATCAAAGAGGTTGGAAAAGATAAAGGGGGGCAAAAACTTGTGGTGTGCTTGACTCTAGAAAGCCATGGAAGATGATTCTAGCAGTTGGTGAGGAGTGTAGGGATACTAGGGGAAGCCTGATGTATTTTATTCAGTTTTTTTTTTTTTAAATTTTGGCCTCTGTTGTTGGTTATTTATTTATTTTATTTTCATCCATCTTTATTCTTTGGCTGGTGTGGGCCTCCCATGGCAGTGGCCTTTCTCTTAGTGCAGAGAACCGGCTCTGGGCATGTGCTCCAGAGCACCAGCTTGCAATTGGACACACCAGTCCAGCCGCTCAGCAGCACATGGTCTCTTCTCAGGCCACGGATCAAACCTATGCCTCCTGCACTGCAAGGCGGACTCCTCTTTACCATCAGCACCTCTGGACCATCAGGGAAGCCCCTTTTATTCAGTTTTGTAATAAAAAGAGCAATATCCTTTTTCTTGTGCAGAGCAATATAATGAGTGTTCGTACCTAACAGTTTGGGGTTTTTTTTTAGAACAATATATTTGTAAAATTATGAGTCATAAATACAAGAGAATCTCCAGACATTGTATGGTCTTTGTTACTATCAGACCATGACGGATTTACGCCTAAAACCAACCAATCAACCAACCAACAAAAAAGCCCCTCAAAACTACACAGGTTAGTTTCTACCTGTGAAAGTTTCTCTTATTTCATAAATATCATATAATATCATTTATATGTGGAAGCTATCAAATGATACAAATGAGCTTATTTATAAAACAGTAATAGAGTCACAGATACAGAAAACAAAACATCATTACCAGGGGGAAGGGAGGGCGGGATAGGTTGGAAGATTGGGATCAACATATACACACATATATATATAGCATAGGTAACTAACAAGGATGTATCATATAGCACAGGGAACTCTAGCCAGTGCTCTGTAATGGCCTATATAGGAAAAGAATCTAAGAAAGAGAGGATATATGTATACATATAGCTGATCCAGTTTGCTGTACAGCAGAAACTAACAACATTGTAAATCAACTATACTCCAATAAAATTTTTTTAAAATCGGTCTTACTTCATCTGCACATGATATTGATATTCTAAGATTTGATGTGATGAACGTAAAATTGATCCCATGTCCTTTGATGAGCAAAGAGGTAAGTGGTAATTGGGAGTCAGGGAAGGAGGGATAAAATCTCTCCTACCACAAAATCAAAATGATGTGTGTACAATCCTACTTACCAGAGCTTCATTTAGCCTCTCTGTTACTAAGTTAAGCCCATAGAAGACAAAAATATTCTTTGAATATTCAAAATACGATTACATGGGCTTATACAATCAAAACAGACCCTTGAATAACTATGATTTTGCCATATTGGCAAACATTAGATCTGATATATAGCCAAGGACACTTTAAGGGCATAATCATGAGGAACCATACCTATAACGCAGACTTTACATACCTCAGACTTATTCCTATGGTATCCATATGTCTTAAACTTTTCAGAAAAATTCAGATTTTAAGTATTTAGTTGTTAGATTTAGTTTCAGTCCATTTGGTGAAAATATGGCCACTGGAACATATCTATCTGGGAGGAGTTGGTAAATTCATTCTTTGTAAGTTGTGGGGGAGAACTGATCAAACGTATTTTCTCTTAGAGGCACACAGAATATTAAAAGTGAAAAGACTGCATAGATTATAATATTAAGCACTTATTTTTAAAATGAAGAATACTTCTATAAAAGGAAAGACAAAGTTAATTGGATTTCTTCTATTATTTAGGAATGTGGACATAAGTATGTGTAGGGTTTCCTACGATCCTTTAAAAATAGCTATTAAAAGCAATTAGAACTTCCTTGGAAACCATTTGCAAGATCTAGCAACCTGTAAAGACAAGACTTGTTTAATCAGATCTTTTCTGTGGAAATAAATTCCACTTTCTTCATTCGCTTCATCCGTTCAACATATACACACATATATATATAGCATAGGTAACTAACAAGGATGTATCATATAGCACAGGGAACTCTAGCCAGTGCTCTGTAATGGCCTATATAGGAAAAGAATCTAAGAAAGAGAGGATATATGTATACATATAGCTGATCCAGTTTGCTGTACAGCAGAAACTAACAACATTGTAAATCAACTATACTCCAATAAAATTTTTTTAAAATCGGTCTTACTTCATCTGCACATGATATTGATATTCTAAGATTTGATGTGATGAACGTAAAATTGATCCCATGTCCTTTGATGAGCAAAGAGGTAAGTGGTAATTGGGAGTCAGGGAAGGAGGGATAAAATCTCTCCTACCACAAAATCAAAATGATGTGTGTACAATCCTACTTACCAGAGCTTCATTTAGCCTCTCTGTTACTAAGTTAAGCCCATAGAAGACAAAAATATTCTTTGAATATTCAAAATACGATTACATGGGCTTATACAATCAAAACAGACCCTTGAATAACTATGATTTTGCCATATTGGCAAACATTAGATCTGATATATAGCCAAGGACACTTTAAGGGCATAATCATGAGGAACCATACCTATAACGCAGACTTTACATACCTCAGACTTATTCCTATGGTATCCATATGTCTTAAACTTTTCAGAAAAATTCAGATTTTAAGTATTTAGTTGTTAGATTTAGTTTCAGTCCATTTGGTGAAAATATGGCCACTGGAACATATCTATCTGGGAGGAGTTGGTAAATTCATTCTTTGTAAGTTGTGGGGGAGAACTGATCAAACGTATTTTCTCTTAGAGGCACACAGAATATTAAAAGTGAAAAGACTGCATAGATTATAATATTAAGCACTTATTTTTAAAATGAAGAATACTTCTATAAAAGGAAAGACAAAGTTAATTGGATTTCTTCTATTATTTAGGAATGTGGACATAAGTATGTGTAGGGTTTCCTACGATCCTTTAAAAATAGCTATTAAAAGCAATTAGAACTTCCTTGGAAACCATTTGCAAGATCTAGCAACCTGTAAAGACAAGACTTGTTTAATCAGATCTTTTCTGTGGAAATAAATTCCACTTTCTTCATTCGTTCATTTACTCATCCGTTCATTCAATTACTATTCATTGAATTTCTCCTAGAGGCCAGGCACTATTCTAGGCGCCGGAGGTAACTGATTCAATGATTATTTGTTAGTATTTTGCTTTTTTTGTAAGTGAAATATTGAGCCTGACAGAATGCAAAGAATATTTGATTTGGAATCAGAAGATCTGAATTCTAATTGTGGTTATGTGTGTGCTCAATTGCTTAGTCATGTATGACTCTTCAATCCCATGGACTATAGCCAGCCAGGATCCTCTGTCCATGGGGCCTTCCAAGCAAGAATACTGGAGTGCGCTGCCATTTCCTACTCCAGGGGATTTTCCTGATTCAGGGATTGAACCCATGTCTCTTGCGTCTCCTGCATTGGCAGGTGGATTCCTTACCACTATGTCACCTGGATATCAAACAGTGATTTATTCAAGCCTCAGATCTCACTTATCTTTAGTCACTTTTTCACCTAATCAATTATCACATCTTTTATACTTTGTGAAATTCGCCTCCTGCTACCCACTTCATCTCTTGTTTATTTCTTAAATCACTGCATCCAAAGCCATGCTATATATGATTGCATAGGTCATCTGCTGCATGTGGCAGAGACATTGGTTCCAGTCTGTGTTGTTAATTCAGAGTTATATGATTTCCATTGCTACTATTCATATATTAGACATTCATAAATGCTTTGTTTCAATACATGATAGCATTAGCTTTTAATAAAATTTGTCTAGAAATTATCTTTTAAAATGTCTGTCTTTTGTATGCAAAGACAGTTTTGTCCCATGGTCATAGGGCTTTTATTTTTTTGCTGCTTTTAAGAGGAATCATGTGTGTTGCATTTACATAGATCATGGTTCCTCCTTGTGGCCAGAGCTCACTTTGTGATCAGACAATTGTAAAGTGGGCAAGTTATTTTGTTGATGAGAAGCTCAGTGTTCTACATGGAGATAAACTCCAACACAGTCCACCTGACCTCATAAACAAAACCAAGACTGACATTCACTGGCAACATGGACTGGGGAATTTTCGAAGACCAATATGAAGGATGAGATTGAGCTGAATTGCTAAGTACCAAGAATAGAAGGATAGAGTGGTAAGATCTATATATGAGTATTAAAGAGCTTAGCAGTATTGTGAAAAATTGAGGGAGAAAGCAAGGAAAAGGAGTATAGAAGGGCACCCAATATCTCAATTCTTATGTCTGCTTACCTCCTGTCTCTGCTGAAGGGTCTACCATGTTCATGCTTATACTCCCTGCAGAAGGGGCAACCAAAGCCACCTTGACACAGTAATTTGGAAGTAACACCTTACTGAAGGCCAGAAGACCTGTGATGTGACATAGTAAAGAAAGACAAGACCCCATAACATTTCCTCTCTGGAAGTTCGATGGACTCTGAGCTGTTTGACATGAGATTGTAAGAACCAGAAGACTGGGAGTATATTTTAAACTTAAATGGTCACCTGGATATGGCACTGGCATTGGCAGGTGGGTTTCTTACCACTATGTCACCTGGATATCAAACTGTGCTTCATTCAAGCCTCAGCCCTCTCTTATCTTTACTCACTTTTCACCTAATCAATTATCACATCTTTTATACTTTGTGAAATTCGCCTCCTGCTACCCACTTCATCTCTTGTTTATTTCTTAAATCACTGCATCCAAAGCCATGCTATATATGATTGCATAGGTCATCTGCTGCATGTGGCAGAGACATTGGTTCCAGTCTGTGTTGTTAATTCAGAGTTATATGATTTCCATTGCTACTATTCATATATTAGACATTCATAAATGCTTTGTTTCAATACATGATAGCATTAGCTTTTAATAAAATTTGTCTAGAAATTATCTTTTAAAATGTCTGTCTTTTGTATGCAAAGACAGTTTTGTCCCATGGTCATAGGGCTTTTATTTTTTTGCTGCTTTTAAGAGGAATCATGTGTGTTGCATTTACATAGATCATGGTTCCTCCTTGTGGCCAGAGCTCACTTTGTGATCAGACAATTGTAAAGTGGGCAAGTTATTTTGTTGATGAGAAGCTCAGTGTTCTACATGGAGATAAACTCCAACACAGTCCACCTGACCTCATAAACAAAACCAAGACTGACATTCACTGGCAACATGGACTGGGGAATTTTCGAAGACCAATATGAAGGATGAGATTGAGCTGAATTGCTAAGTACCAAGAATAGAAGGATAGAGTGGTAAGATCTATATATGAGTATTAAAGAGCTTAGCAGTATTGTGAAAAATTGAGGGAGAAAGCAAGGAAAAGGAGTATAGAAGGGCACCCAATATCTCAATTCTTATGTCTGCTTACCTCCTGTCTCTGCTGAAGGGTCTACCATGTTCATGCTTATACTCCCTGCAGAAGGGGCAACCAAAGCCACCTTGACACAGTAATTTGGAAGTAACACCTTACTGAAGGCCAGAAGACCTGTGATGTGACATAGTAAAGAAAGACAAGACCCCATAACATTTCCCTCTCTGGAAGTTCGATGGACTCTGAGCTGTTTGACATGAGATTGTAAGAACCAGAAGACTGGGAGTATATTTTAAACTTAAATGGTCAGCCTTGAAATACATGGAAGTTAGCCCCACTTGACCCTGTCTGTATGAGTTTACAAGTGTACTTGTAATCATGCCACACAATTTACAGGGGGTTGTTTTAGAACCTTTACTCTTTGTTTTAAATGCCAGCAGTTGTGTTAGAGTATGTAGTGCAGAACTGAAATGACATTCAGCCTTTGGTCCAGGAAATTTTGTCAATCATCGTTTTTATTTTTCTTCCTGAGAAGCTGTTTTCGTGTTATCTTGGCTTTGGATTTAGATCAGATGATAAAGAGTAGTGTTCACAAAGGCTTGCTTTAGCTTAAGGTTTTTGTAGAGCTATAAATGGCTAACATTTATTGTGTGCTTATCCTGTGCCAGGAACTGCTCTTAAGAGCTTTATATGTAATATTAATAACTCATTTTTTAGTCACAGCAACCTGATGAAGTAGATCACATTGTTCCTCCCATTTTACATGAATGAAAAAACAAGACATAGGTTTAAAAAGTTTCCTAACTTTCATCACTACTAAGTGTTAGAGCAAGGATCAAACACAGAATCTATGTTCTGAGCCACAACTCTATACTTCCTTGTTCCAATGGACACTGTAGAAGATCCTAACTAACTAGAGGTTGTTAGTTTCTTGATTTTCCCCTTGGCAGGTATATAGCAATGAAAATTAATTAACTCATTTGACAAATTAGCTACATAATGGTGATCAAGACAGATAGGCAGCATCTTTTGAAGATGAGTAATGCTAAAAGTGGGTGAGTAAGATCTATATATGAGTATTAAAGAGCTTAGCAGTATTGTGAAAAATTGAGGGAGAAAGCAAGGAAAAGGAGTATAGAAGGGCACCCAATATCTCAATTCTTATGTCTGCTTACCTCCTGTCTCTGCTGAAGGGTCTACCATGTTCATGCTTATACTCCCTGCAGAAGGGGCAACCAAAGCCACCTTGACACAGTAATTTGGAAGTAACACCTTACTGAAGGCCAGAAGACCTGTGATGTGACATAGTAAAGAAAGACAAGACCCCATAACATTTCCCTCTCTGGAAGTTCGATGGACTCTGAGCTGTTTGACATGAGATTGTAAGAACCAGAAGACTGGGAGTATATTTTAAACTTAAATGGTCAGCCTTGAAATACATGGAAGTTAGCCCCACTTGACCCTGTCTGTATGAGTTTACAAGTGTACTTGTAATCATGCCACACAATTTACAGGGGGTTGTTTTAGAACCTTTACTCTTTGTTTTAAATGCCAGCAGTTGTGTTAGAGTATGTAGTGCAGAACTGAAATGACATTCAGCCTTTGGTCCAGGAAATTTTGTCAATCATCGTTTTTATTTTTCTTCCTGAGAAGCTGTTTTCGTGTTATCTTGGCTTTGGATTTAGATCAGATGATAAAGAGTAGTGTTCACAAAGGCTTGCTTTAGCTTAAGGTTTTTGTAGAGCTATAAATGGCTAACATTTATTGTGTGCTTATCCTGTGCCAGGAACTGCTCTTAAGAGCTTTATATGTAATATTAATAACTCATTTTTTAGTCACAGCAACCTGATGAAGTAGATCACATTGTTCCTCCCATTTTACATGAATGAAAAAACAAGACATAGGTTTAAAAAGTTTCCTAACTTTCATCACTACTAAGTGTTAGAGCAAGGATCAAACACAGAATCTATGTTCTGAGCCACAACTCTATACTTCCTTGTTCCAATGGACACTGTAGAAGATCCTAACTAACTAGAGGTTGTTAGTTTCTTGATTTTCCCCTTGGCAGGTATATAGCAATGAAAATTAATTAACTCATTTGACAAATTAGCTACATAATGGTGATCAAGACAGATAGGCAGCATCTCTGCCCTCAAGGGGTCTTCTGGTATTTCAGACTTTTGTCAGTTTGGTTAGAATTGGTTTTTCCCCTCAGAACCCAATGTGGCCTTGAGGGAACTCAAAGAGTTTTTGCCACTGCAAAGTGGAGCAGAGTAATTTTGGTGACTTCGGCAAAGCTCACCTTTACTGGAGCAAGTATGTGAAACATATTGACAGGGATAAGTATTTTTTGCCTGGAATTTTTCTCCTTGAAACAATTTTTTTTCCTTTTGTACTTATTCCATCCTTTCAAAGACTATAGTTTTAGTTTTGGCTTAAAATTTTAAAATATAACACAAGCATGTATTGTCTTTGTCACATTTCTTTCAAATCTTTCCAAACTTTTTGGAATTTGTTTCTCTTCTTGTAAAGCATGAACAACTCACTTAATATAATTTATCAAGCTTCTATGGCATTGTACCAGGATTAGGTTCAGTGGAAAATCTAGACAATAATGGCTTAAATAAGATAGAAGCTTATTTATTCCTTTATGTAAAAGAATTTTAGAGGTACGCAGTCCAGGATTGGCATGGAGGTTTCACAAAGTTCTCAGGGAGTCAGGCTCTTTCCTACTTGGTATTATGCTATCCCTAGGGTATGCTGATCCTCCTCATGGTCCAAGATGGCTGAAAGGGCTCCAGTCATCACATTGTACCCCAGATAAAAGAAAGGAGAGTAGGCAGAAGAGTGTATCTCCTTTCTTTTATGACTTAAAAAAAGAAATCCCTTAAAATGTTTAGATCTTAATAGCTAGAATTTAGTAACGTGGCCACACCCACTGCAAAGGAGACCAGGAAGTATAAGGTTTTAGTTGATTGGCAATAGGGTCACAAAGGGAGGAGAGAATATTTGTTGTTTTATTTCGAGCAAGGATCAAACACAGAATCTATGTTCTGAGCCACAACTCTATACTTCCTTGTTCCAATGGACACTGTAGAAGATCCTAACTAACTAGAGGTTGTTAGTTTCTTGATTTTCCCCTTGGCAGGTATATAGCAATGAAAATTAATTAACTCATTTGACAAATTAGCTACATAATGGTGATCAAGACAGATAGGCAGCATCTCTGCCCTCAAGGGGTCTTCTGGTATTTCAGACTTTTGTCAGTTTGGTTAGAATTGGTTTTTCCCCTCAGAACCCAATGTGGCCTTGAGGGAACTCAAAGAGTTTTTGCCACTGCAAAGTGGAGCAGAGTAATTTTGGTGACTTCGGCAAAGCTCACCTTTACTGGAGCAAGTATGTGAAACATATTGACAGGGATAAGTATTTTTTGCCTGGAATTTTTCTCCTTGAAACAATTTTTTTTCCTTTTGTACTTATTCCATCCTTTCAAAGACTATAGTTTTAGTTTTGGCTTAAAATTTTAAAATATAACACAAGCATGTATTGTCTTTGTCACATTTCTTTCAAATCTTTCCAAACTTTTTGGAATTTGTTTCTCTTCTTGTAAAGCATGAACAACTCACTTAATATAATTTATCAAGCTTCTATGGCATTGTACCAGGATTAGGTTCAGTGGAAAATCTAGACAATAATGGCTTAAATAAGATAGAAGCTTATTTATTCCTTTATGTAAAAGAATTTTAGAGGTACGCAGTCCAGGATTGGCATGGAGGTTTCACAAAGTTCTCAGGGAGTCAGGCTCTTTCCTACTTGGTATTATGCTATCCCTAGGGTATGCTGATCCTCCTCATGGTCCAAGATGGCTGAAAGGGCTCCAGTCATCACATTGTACCCCAGATAAAAGAAAGGAGAGTAGGCAGAAGAGTGTATCTCCTTTCTTTTTATGACTTAAAAAAAAAAAGAAATCCCTTAAAATGTTTAGATCTTAATAGCTAGAATTTAGTAACGTGGCCACACCCACTGCAAAGGAGACCAGGAAGTATAAGGTTTTAGTTGAGTGGCAATAGGGTCACAAAGGGAGGAGAGAATATTTGTTGTTGTTCCATTGTTAAGTCATGTCCAACTCTTTGCGACCTCATGGACTGCAGCACGCCAGGCTTCCCTGTCCTTTACCATCTACTGGAGTTTGCTCAAACTCATGTCCATTGAGTCAATGATGCCATCCAACCATTTCATCCTCTGTTGTCCCCTTTTGCTCCTGCCTTCAATCTTTCCCAGCATCAAGGTCTTTTCCAATGAGTCATCTCTTTGCATCAGGTGGTCAAAGTAATGGAGCTTTAGTTTCAGCATGGGTCCTTCCAATGAACGAGGGTTGATTTCCTTTAGGATTGACTGGTTTGATTTTTTTACAGTCCAAGGGACTCTCAAGAGTCTTCTCCGACACCACAGTTCAAAAGCAACCGGTTCTTCAGTACTTGGTCTTCTTTATTCTGAACTCTCACATCTGAACATGACTACTGGAAAAACCATAGTTTTGACTATGCAGATCTTTGTCAGCAAAGTGATGTCTCTATGTTTATATATATATATATATATATATAATATACATATATTGTATATTATATATATATATATATATATAACTATATATATTTATATATATATATAGTTGCACCAGGTCTTAAGTTGTAGCACTTGGACTCTTTGACCTTTGTTGTGGCGTGTGGGATTTTTAGTTGTAGCATGTGGGATGTAGTTCCCTGAACCCGGGCCCCCCATATTAGAAGCATGGAGTCTTAGCCATTGGACCACCAGGAAAGTCCCATCTCTACTTTTTAATACACTATCCAAGTTTGTCATAGCTTTCCTTCCAGTGGCATGGAGGTTTCACAAAGTTCCAGATAGGCTCTTTCCTACTTGGTATTATGCTATCCCTAGGGTATGCTGATCCTCCTCATGGTCCAAGATGGCTGAAAGGGCTCCAGTCATCACATTGTACCCCAGATAAAAGAAAGGAGAGTAGGCAGAAGAGTGTATCTCCTTTCTTTTTATGACTTAAAAAAAAAAAGAAATCCCTTAAAATGTTTAGATCTTAATAGCTAGAATTTAGTAACGTGGCCACACCCACTGCAAAGGAGACCAGGAAGTATAAGGTTTTAGTTGAGTGGCAATAGGGTCACAAAGGGAGGAGAGAATATTTGTTGTTGTTCCATTGTTAAGTCATGTCCAACTCTTTGCGACCTCATGGACTGCAGCACGCCAGGCTTCCCTGTCCTTTACCATCTACTGGAGTTTGCTCAAACTCATGTCCATTGAGTCAATGATGCCATCCAACCATTTCATCCTCTGTTGTCCCCTTTTGCTCCTGCCTTCAATCTTTCCCAGCATCAAGGTCTTTTCCAATGAGTCATCTCTTTGCATCAGGTGGTCAAAGTAATGGAGCTTTAGTTTCAGCATGGGTCCTTCCAATGAACGAGGGTTGATTTCCTTTAGGATTGACTGGTTTGATTTTTTTACAGTCCAAGGGACTCTCAAGAGTCTTCTCCGACACCACAGTTCAAAAGCAACCGGTTCTTCAGTACTTGGTCTTCTTTATTCTGAACTCTCACATCTGAACATGACTACTGGAAAAACCATAGTTTTGACTATGCAGATCTTTGTCAGCAAAGTGATGTCTCTATGTTTATATATATATATATATATATATATAATATACATATATTGTATATTATATATATATATATATATATATAACTATATATATTTATATATATATATAGTTGCACCAGGTCTTAAGTTGTAGCACTTGGACTCTTTGACCTTTGTTGTGGCGTGTGGGATTTTTAGTTGTAGCATGTGGGATGTAGTTCCCTGAACCCGGGCCCCCCATATTAGAAGCATGGAGTCTTAGCCATTGGACCACCAGGAAAGTCCCATCTCTACTTTTTAATACACTATCCAAGTTTGTCATAGCTTTCCTTCCAAGGTACAAGCACCTTTTAATGTCACGCCTACAGTCACTTTCTGCTGTGATTTTGGAGCACGAGAAAATAAAATCTGTCACTGTTTCCACTTTTCCCCCATCTATTTGCCATAAAGTGGTGGGACTGGATGCCATAATCTTCGTGTTTTGAATGTGGTGTCTTAAGTCAGCTTTTCCACTCTCCTCTTTCACCTTCATCAAGAGGCTCTTTAGTTTCTCTTTGCTTTTTATCATTAAAGTGGTATCATCTGCATATCTGAGGTTGTGATATTTCTTCTGGCAATCTTGATTCCAGCTTGTAAGAAATTTCATATGATGTACTCTACATATAATTTAAATATGACAGTTTACAGCCTTGGCATACTTCTTTCCCAATTTTGACCCTGCCTATTGTTCCATGTAAAGTTGTGACTGTTGCTTCTAGTCCTGTGTACAGGTTTCTCAGGAGACAAATAAGGTGGTCTGGTGTTCCTATCTCTTTAAGAATTTTCCACAGTAAGTTGTGATCCACACAGTCAAAGGCTTTACTGTAGTCAATAAAGCAGAAGTACGTGTTTTTGTGTGTGTGTGTGTAATTCTCTCGCTTTTTCTATGTTCCATGAATGTTGGCAATTTGATCTCTGGTTCCTCTGCCTTTTGCAAATCCAGCTTGTACATCTGGAAGTTGTTGGTTCATGTACTACTGAAGCTTACTTTTAAGAATATTGAGCATTACCTTGTTAGCATGTGAAATGAGTGCAAATGTACATCAATTTGAACATTCTTTGGCATTGCCTTTCTTTGGGATTGGAATGAAAACTGACCTTTTCTATTCCTGTGGCCACTGTTGAGTTTTCCAAATTTGCTGGCATTTTCAAATGCAGCACTTTAACAGCATCATTTTTTTCCTTAAATTTAATTATTATTATTTTAACATCAAAAACATTTCGTATTGGCATATAGCTGATAACAGCATCATCTTTTAGGATCTGAAATAGCTCAGCTGGAATTCTATCACCTCCACTAGCATTGTTTGTAGTAATGCTTCCTAAGCCTGTTTGATTTTACACTCCAGGATATCTGGCTCTAGGTGAGTGACCACACCATCATGGTTAACTGGGTTAACTGGGTCATTAACACATTTTTTTTCATAGTTCTTCTGTGTATTCTTGTCACCTCTTCTTTTTTATTTTTTAATTTTTTTTCATATTTATTTATTTGGCTACATTGGGTCTTAGTTGAGGCATGTGAGCTTCATCACCTTATGGTATGTGGGATCTCAGTTCCCTGACCAGGGATTGAACCTGTGTCCCCTGCATTGGTAGGCAGATTCTTAACCACCGGACCACCAGGAAAGTCCCTCTTCTTCTTCTTCTTTTAATTGCTTAATTATTTTTATTTTGCTTTTTGTTTTTACATAGTTTTGTTGTTTATAGATATGTATAATCCCAGATAACTCGTATGTATATCTCTGACCTCTCCTTCCCCTCCCATTCCCCCCATCCCACCCCTCCAGGCCGTTGCATAGCCCCCATGCACTGTAAGTCCCATAGTGCATTGAGAATAGTTATCTCTTTTATGTATGATAGTATAGGGTTCCTTGTTGCTTTTTCCGTTGCCACCTTTTCTTAATCTCTTCTGCTTTTGTTAGCTCCTTGCCATTTCTCTCCTTTATTGTGTCTTTTTGCATGAAATGCTCCCTTGGTATCTTCAGTTTTTTTTGAAGAGATCTCTAGTCTTTCCCATTCTATTGTTTTCCTCCGTGTCTTTGCATTGTTCCCTTAGGAAGACTTTCTTTTCTCTTCTTGCTATTCTTTGGAACTCTGCAGTCAGTTGGGTATATCTTTCATTTTCTCCTTTGCCTTTTATTTCCCTTCTTTTCTCAGCTATTTGTATGGCCTCCTCAGAAAACCCCTCTGCCTTCATTAATTTCTTTTTTTTGGTGATGGCTCTGGTCCCTCTTCAGGCTGCTAATGCCATGTTATCTTGAGAGAAAAGGAGGGTAATTTGAAGTCTTTGCCATAGGTACTTTCATATAATTGGCATTTGAAAAAAATTATTCATTCACTTTTATAAACTTGACAGTCATATTCTTAGAGGCATTACTCAACTTGTTAATAAAAATAATGCTTCCTAAGCCTGTTTGATTTTACACTCCAGGATATCTGGCTCTAGGTGAGTGACCACACCATCATGGTTAACTGGGTTAACTGGGTCATTAACACATTTTTTTTCATAGTTCTTCTGTGTATTCTTGTCACCTCTTCTTTTTTATTTTTTAATTTTTTTTCATATTTATTTATTTGGCTACATTGGGTCTTAGTTGAGGCATGTGAGCTTCATCACCTTATGGTATGTGGGATCTCAGTTCCCTGACCAGGGATTGAACCTGTGTCCCCTGCATTGGTAGGCAGATTCTTAACCACCGGACCACCAGGAAAGTCCCTCTTCTTCTTCTTCTTTTAATTGCTTAATTATTTTTATTTTGCTTTTTGTTTTTACATAGTTTTGTTGTTTATAGATATGTATAATCCCAGATAACTCGTATGTATATCTCTGACCTCTCCTTCCCCTCCCATTCCCCCCATCCCACCCCTCCAGGCCGTTGCATAGCCCCCATGCACTGTAAGTCCCATAGTGCATTGAGAATAGTTATCTCTTTTATGTATGATAGTATAGGGTTCCTTGTTGCTTTTTCCGTTGCCACCTTTTCTTAATCTCTTCTGCTTTTGTTAGCTCCTTGCCATTTCTCTCCTTTATTGTGTCTTTTTGCATGAAATGCTCCCTTGGTATCTTCAGTTTTTTTTGAAGAGATCTCTAGTCTTTCCCATTCTATTGTTTTCCTCCGTGTCTTTGCATTGTTCCCTTAGGAAGACTTTCTTTTCTCTTCTTGCTATTCTTTGGAACTCTGCAGTCAGTTGGGTATATCTTTCATTTTCTCCTTTGCCTTTTATTTCCCTTCTTTTCTCAGCTATTTGTATGGCCTCCTCAGAAAACCCCTCTGCCTTCATTAATTTCTTTTTCTTGGTGATGGCTCTGGTCCCCTCTTCAGGCTGCTAATGCCATGTTATCTTGAGAGAAAAGGAGGGTAATTTGAAGTCTTTGCCATAGGTACTTTCATATAATTGGCATTTGAAAAAAATTATTCATTCACTTTTATAAACTTGACAGTCATATTCTTAGAGGCATTACTCAACTTGTTAATAAAAATAGTGAATTATTATTTTTACCTTATCATTTCATATGGCATATCATTACATTAACTTCATCCAGAATAAATCCACCTGGAATTAGGTCACACAAAGGAAATGTATTTTATTTTAATATATTTCACACTTTCCAAGGAAACCCTTGGAAGAGGTAAGCCTAAGCAGAAGAAAGGCAGAGATTCTGCCGATGATCAAGAAAATCTGGAACTGGGTGTCAGTTAAACAATGACACTTTCTCTATCCTCTCTGCTTCCCTCTGTCCATTGACTCATTGACTTTATTTTCTCAATACAGAATGTATTTTTTCCACTTGGCAAAAAAAAAAAAAAAAAAAAAAAAAAAAAAATCCAGCGACATCTCCCAGATGTTATATCTAGGTGAGGCTTGACATGACCTCTCTTTCAAAGTCTAAAAATCCTGAAGGAATAGCTTCCTTAGTTCACCTTGTGTCAGATAATCATTTCTTGACCAATTAGCTGTGACCAAGGTGACAATCAGCAGTGGCAGTAATACGACTTCTTTACCTGCCATCATATGACAGAACTATGGAAATGGGAAAAGCATTTCTATAGAAATGGTGAATGCTGACTACACAACTGTATTGGCTACATTATAATTATACATGATGGAAAAACATGGGTTAGTGGTCTGAATTAAATAAATGATGAAGGAGAACAGTATTTATCCTAATGAAAACAAAAGTTGACTTAGCTATAAATCAACAATTTGATAAGGCTGAAATATATAGAATGTTTACTATGTGTCTGGCATTCTTCTCAGTGCTTTGTGTATGTTGAGTCATTTATTCCTCACAACTCCATGAACAGGGTTCATAGAGGTTAAGTACTGTGTTCAAGATCATACAGGCAATGAGTTAGCTACTTTTGTCTTAACTTCAAAGTTTTTATCTACCAGGGTAATATACTATTTTATCACTTCCCTATTTTAAGTTGGAAACTGTGGTCATTTTAAAATTTATTTATCTTCTTTATTCTTTGGCCTGTGTGGGCTTCCCATTGCAGTGGCCTCTCTCACTGCAGAGCACCAGCTCTGGGTGCATGTGCTCCAGAGCTCCGGCTCGGTAGTTGGACACATCGGTCCAGCAGCTTTGCGGCACGTGGGATCTTCCCAGGCCAGGGATCGAACTGGCGCCCCTTGCACTGCAAGGTGGTGTCTTTAACAACTGTACCACCAGGAAAGCCCCTGTAGTCATTTCTGATGAAGCGTTATTAGTTGTTTTTATTCCCCTTCAGTTCTGCTATAACAATGCTATGTGAACTTCGTAAATCTTGTAACATATTGGTAAAAAAGACTGAGTTGAATCAAGTAACTTTTTCCCTTTGTTAATGCAGGTAATATTTTATTTCTGAAGGCAGGAGTTATTATATTTTTTATAAATTTTGATTCATTCAATATTTTGAGCACTTCCTGAGGTAGATCTGTGTTAGGATCTATGATGCAATTAAAGACATTTCAGATATATTTTCTGCTTACAGTATTTTGGAGAAACAGAATTATTATTTTGCAGATTTAGATTTCAGGAGAGATTAGCCTTCAGAAGTGATATAACCATCCATTCAATCATATCTTCAAGGTTCATCTCTCTGCTTGTCATTCCTCATGTGTCCATTTCATCTTAAGGTTAGTCCCTCTTGTGGTTGTTACATTGCTGCCAGTGGCAATCTGGGTTATAGGCTGACTTTTTCATACTTGGTAGGAAAGAGAGAATCTTCTCTTTAAAACATGGGCTAAAAATCCTCTTCAGTTAGAATAGTCTAGGATCTAGCATAGCTTAAGAGTCTGGGTCACCACAAATCTCAGTAGCTTAAACAAAAAAGGTACAGTTTTTACTCAAATTGTATATCCATACTGACTTGATGATGGTAGTAGGTGAACTGGTCCACATTGTTCTTTCTTAGGGACCTAAGTTGACTAAGGCTTTATCATCTTCAACAATAATGGTCTTGAGACTGGGGAAGGGTAAACACTAGATAGATGGACTTTTACTTTCAAGTAATTGTTTTACCTGGAAGTGACACACATCATTTCTAACCACAACCCACTACAGACTAGTAATTTTAATTAGTCACATGATCCATCCAACTACAACAGTTGGGCTGGGTGGCAGGGATATACTTTGTGTATATGCCTGGAGAGGCAGATTGACTCAGAATAATTAAATTGCCCTTCTGCAGTTGGAAGTTGGATGGTTATCTAAAAGACAAACAAATAAAATCAAGGAACTTTATTAATAAGGAAGAAACGGGAGTAGATATTGAATAAGAAACCAACAGTGTGAACTATCTCATGTTTTTTTTTTTTTTTAAACATTTATTTTATTTATTTATCGTTTGGGGGGTGGGGTGGGGAGGGAGAGGGATGGGCGGGCCACTTCTATTGGTCTTTCATTTGTCCATTTTCATTCATCTCTGTTCTTTGGCCCGTGTTGGCCTCCCATCGCGGTGGACTCTGTCGTCGCAGAGCGCCGGCTCTGGGTGCATGTGCCCCAGAGCTCCGACTCGGTAATTGGACACATGGGTCCAGCCACTCCACGGCATGTGGGATCTTCCCAGCCAGGGCTCGAACTGGCGCCCCTTGCACTGCAAGGCGGTGTCCTTACCCACTGGACCACCAGGGGAAGCCCTATCTCATGTTTTATCTCAATGGAGAAGACGTAAATTTCAGGTCATGGTGGGGAGATAGTTTTGCTAGTTTCATCAGCCTTTGAATCAATTGCTTCATTTATTCTTCTGACTGGAAAAACTGGCTTTGGTTCTTCAATGAGCGGATGCAGTTAAGAGTTTCTATGGCTCAAAAGTGACTTAAAATTTTATTGGATTTGAAAGTATTGACTGTTTTTTCATATTTTATTATCATAGTTACTGCCAACAGGCAGCAACTTATTGTCAAGCTAGTTAGATTTATTGTTTTAGAACTGGCAGCAACTGAAGTTTACTTAGTCCAACCTTTTTATTTTAAAGATGAGAAAGCTAAGGCCCAAATGAGTAAAATGCTTATCTCAAGGTTATACCTTCTTGCACGTAGCAGTAACAGTGCTGTCTTTTGGATGATTTGCTGCAAAATGGAATTCTCTAAGTAAAATGTAGCTAGAGCAACACTTAGAAAACAAGATTAAAAATTTATTTAAAATTTATTAAAATTTATAAGAATATTTCCAGGGCTGATAGTCAGTTAGTTCACATTGGCAGAGATGGAAAAAATCTACAGACAATAAATGCAGGAGAAGGTGCGAAGAAAAGGGAACCCTCTTGCATTGCTGGTGGGAACGTTAATTGATACAGCCACTATGGAAGACACTATGGAGATTCCTTAAAAAACTAAAAATTGCACCATATGACCCAGCAATCCCATTATTAGGCTTATACCCGAATGAAATCAAAACTGAAAGAAGCACCTGTACTCCAGTGTTCATTGTAGCTCTCTATACAATAGCTAGAAAATGGAAGCAACCTAGATGCCCATCGACAAATAAATGGATCAAGAAGCTCTGGTACATATATACAATGGAATACTACTCAGCTGTAAAAAGAAATGCAGAAGAATCAGTCCTAATGAGGTGGCTGGCTCTAGAACCTATCATAAAAAGTGGGGCTTCCCCTGGTGGTCCAGTGGGTAAGGACACCGCCTTGCAGTGCAAGGGGTGCCAGTTCGATCCCTGGCCTGGGAAGATCCCACATGCCGTGGGAGCGGCCGGACTGATGTGTCCAATTACCGAGTCGGAGCTCTGGAGCGCATGCGCCCAGAGCCGGTGCTCTGCAACGACAGATGCCACCGCGATGGGAGGCCCACAGGAACCAAAGAACAAAGACGGATGAAAATAGAGAAATGAAAGACCAATACAAGTGGCCCGCCTGCCCCCCTCCCTTCCCAACCCGACCCCCGCCCAAAATAAATAATAAATAAATAAATTTAAAATAAAAATAAAAAGTGAAGTAAGTCAAAAAGAGAAAGACAAGTATAGTATACTAACACACACATATATATGGAATCTAGTAAGAGGGTAATGGTAACACATGCAGTGAAGTGATGGAAAAACAGACACAGAGAACAGACATATGGACATCGTGGGGAATGAACAGTGGGTGGGAGGCATAGAGGAATAAGGCCCAAATGAGTAAAATGCTTATCTCAAGGTTATACCTTCTTGCACGTCGCAGTAACAGTGCTGTCTTTTGGATGATTTGCTGCAAAATGGAATTCTCTAAGTAAAATGTAGCTAGAGCAACACTTAGAAAACAAGATTAAAAATTTATTTAAAATTTATTAAAATTTATAAGAATATTTCCAGGGCTGATAGTCAGTTAGTTCACATTGGCAGAGATGGAAAAAATCTACAGACAATAAATGCAGGAGAAGGTGCGAAAAAAAGGGGAACCCTCTTGCATTGCTGGTGGGAACGTTAATTGATACAGCCACTATGGAAGACACTATGGAGATTCCTTAAAAAACTAAAAATTGCACCATATGACCCAGCAATCCCATTATTAGGCTTATACCCGAATGAAATCAAAACTGAAAGAAGCACCTGTACTCCAGTGTTCATTGTAGCTCTCTATACAATAGCTAGAAAATGGAAGCAACCTAGATGCCCATCGACAAATAAATGGATCAAGAAGCTCTGGTACATATATACAATGGAATACTACTCAGCTGTAAAAAGAAATGCAGAAGAATCAGTCCTAATGAGGTGGCTGGCTCTAGAACCTATCATAAAAAGTGGGGCTTCCCCTGGTGGTCCAGTGGGTAAGGACACCGCCTTGCAGTGCAAGGGGTGCCAGTTCGATCCCTGGCCTGGGAAGATCCCACATGCCGTGGGAGCGGCCGGACTGATGTGTCCAATTACCGAGTCGGAGCTCTGGAGCGCATGCGCCCAGAGCCGGTGCTCTGCAACGACAGATGCCACCGCGATGGGAGGCCCACAGGAACCAAAGAACAAAGACGGATGAAAATAGAGAAATGAAAGACCAATACAAGTGGCCCGCCTGCCCCCCTCCCTTCCCCACCCGACCCCCCCCCCAAATAAATAATAAATAAATAAATTTAAAATAAAAATAAAAAGTGAAGTAAGTCAAAAAGAGAAAGACAAGTATAGTATACTAACACACACATATATATATGGAATCTAGTAAGAGGGTAATGGTAACACATGCAGTGAAGTGATGGAAAAACAGACACAGAGAACAGACATATGGACATGGTGGGGAATGAACAGTGGGTGGGAGGCATAGAGGGAATAAGACAGAAATCTATACTATCATATGTGAAAAAGATAGATATGGTCATTGCCCTGCAGAAATAGGTGATCCTGCAGGGGCAGGATGCGATGGCCTGGAGAGGAGGGTTGGGGGTACTGGGAGGGGGGATGGGGCCAGGGAGATGCATATGACTGATCTGGGAACATACATGTCTGTGAACAACAAAACTCTGTAAAAATCTTAAAAAAAAAACCAAACAACTCTTTGGTAAGTAGCCGCTCTGAACCTCCTGAGAGGCTCCTCAACCTTTTTCTCTGATCCCTCCCACTGCTGTAAAATGGGGACCACTTCAAATGGTTGATTTGAAAGTTAAATAATCAAGGTAAAGAGTTTGTTATGGGGACTGGGTCTCAACAATATTACACTTTGCCTATTATTTTTATTATAGTCAATTTCAGGTAGTCAGATAGCTCCTAGATGAATGTTCAGGATTTTGGAAATGTGATGGTGAAATTGAATAATTTCATTAACTTTGATCTGGTGAATATCTCAAGTAGCTACACATGCACTCACTAACTTTCACTTTGATCTTTTCCATTGTCTAATGGTTGACTCCTCCTCATCCCACCTGCAAGACCCCACAAATTCTAGTTGATGAAAAAATTTAACCTTGGCTTAAAAAGAATACAAGGTACTGACAAGGTTCTATTACCTGGGAAGATCGGGAACTGATGTGTCCAATTACCGAGTCGGAGCTCTGGAGCGCATGCGCCCAGAGCCGGTGCTCTGCAACGACAGATGCCACCGCGATGGGAGGCCCACAGGAACCAAAGAACAAAGACGGATGAAAATAGAGAAATGAAAGACCAATACAAGTGGCCCGCCTGCCCCCCTCCCTTCCCAACCCGACCCCCGCCCAAAATAAATAATAAATAAATAAATTTAAAATAAAAATAAAAAGTGAAGTAAGTCAAAAAGAGAAAGACAAGTATAGTATACTAACACACACATATATATATGGAATCTAGTAAGAGGGTAATGGTAACACATGCAGTGAAGTGATGGAAAAACAGACACAGAGAACAGACATATGGACATGGTGGGGAATGAACAGTGGGTGGGAGGCATAGAGGGAATAAGACAGAAATCTATACTATCATATGTGAAAAAGATAGATATGGTCATTGCCCTGCAGAAATAGGTGATCCTGCAGGGGCAGGATGCGATGGCCTGGAGAGGAGGGTTGGGGGTACTGGGAGGGGGGATGGGGCCAGGGAGATGCATATGACTGATCTGGGAACATACATGTCTGTGAACAACAAAACTCTGTAAAAATCTTAAAAAAAAAACCAAACAACTCTTTGGTAAGTAGCCGCTCTGAACCTCCTGAGAGGCTCCTCAACCTTTTTCTCTGATCCCTCCCACTGCTGTAAAATGGGGACCACTTCAAATGGTTGATTTGAAAGTTAAATAATCAAGGTAAAGAGTTTGTTATGGGGACTGGGTCTCAACAATATTACACTTTGCCTATTATTTTTATTATAGTCAATTTCAGGTAGTCAGATAGCTCCTAGATGAATGTTCAGGATTTTGGAAATGTGATGGTGAAATTGAATAATTTCATTAACTTTGATCTGGTGAATATCTCAAGTAGCTACACATGCACTCACTAACTTTCACTTTGATCTTTTCCATTGTCTAATGGTTGACTCCTCCTCATCCCACCTGCAAGACCCCACAAATTCTAGTTGATGAAAAAATTTAACCTTGGCTTCGAAAAAGAATACAAGGTACTGACAAGGTTCTATTAGTTCTCAGTACAACACATCATGAAGAATGTACTGTACAATGTTTTGTTGAGCAGAACTTCCTTATAAGTTTTCAGATAAGCAAAGATAGGCCTAACGCCTCACTAGTGAGAGAGCCATGGAGGAAGTGGTGGAACAGTTCTTGCTCAAGCAAGTATCAAACACCAGGAATGATGAGAGGCAGAGGCAGGCAGCTGGAGTAAAAAAGAAATGAAAGGCCCAGCAGCAGAGATGGAGGCCAGAGTTTAAGGAGCAAACAGCCTTTGACAGAAATATCTTCTGCTGGCTACAGATGTTTAGAATCTTTTGGGGATATTTTCTGTCAGAAATTTAGCCCATCAAGAAGAAGAAAGAGTCTCAGTACTAATCTCTTTTATAAAATAAATGCATTTTTTAAAAGCTGGAACTGTTTTCGGGGAATTCATTATTGGCCTAGAACTTACTGTGTAAAGATTGGTTCTCAAAAATCAGTTGTTTAACTGATACTTCCAGTTCTGAGGTGGCAGCTAAATGCTGGGCATGTCCTGGAAAGGGTTTTTATAACAGTGTTCTGTCAGAGGCCGCGATGTCCACTGACTGAACAGAACACAAACCAAATTGCTCAAGAAGTAGTTTCTGAGTGTATTTTAGAGACAGCAAAATTATCTGGTATGGGCTTCCCTGATGGTCCAGCAGTAAAGAATCTGGTTGCCAATGCAGGAGAAGCAGGTTCATTTCCTGAGTGGGGAAGATCTCCTAGAGAAGGAAATGACAACTCTCTCCAGTATTCTTGCCTGGGAAAGAGGATTCTGGTGGGCTATAGTCCATGGGGTCGCAAAAGAGTCAGACACAACTCAACCACTAAACAAGAAGAAGAAGCACCCTATAAATGTGCATGAAATCCTAGACAAATATTCTTTGAACAGATTTTTTTTTTTGAGCAGAAAGATGTAGAGAATATAAATACTTTAATACTTGGGTTTTTCGAAAGGAAAAATGAAGGCCAAATTAAAAAAAAAAAAACGAGGTGTTTTGAGGTGTACAGTAAAGCTTTGAAGCTGGAGATCTTAAAGTATTATACAAGGTAAGCTTTAAACATGCTAGATAAAGTATTTTTAAAAATGTGTTGTTTAGAAAGCAAATATCAACCTCACCCCTGACTTCTAAAAAATACCTATTTTGATTGACAAAACTTTGGCCTTTAATCTATCTATGGCATAAGTCATGGAGAAGGAAATGGTAACCCACACTCACTCCAGTATTCTTGCCTGGAAAATTCCACGGAGAGAGGAGCCTGGCAGGGGGGTCACAAAGAGTTGGTCACGACTAAGTGACTGAGCACGTGGCATGAGTCTAAATTTCTGTTCATTTCCAACAATTGAAGTATGTGGCCCGTATAGCAGAATTTTGTTCAATTTATTAACTAAGTGCAGAACACTTGCTCCCCAGTGAACGACAGTAAAATTCGATAAACGATGGCTGAATAATGGAATGAATATAAACTCTAAGGTAGAATATACTTCTGGCTCTGCCAGTATGTTTTGTGTGCTTTAGATAAATCATTCTAGTTTCCTCTCACATTTCTCTCCTTACAGAGAGACAATCATGAAAATGACTGGAAACTATCACTTCACTGAGAGCTTTTTCCTTAAAGGGTAATGATAACGACCAGTCAGGTCTGGCAAACCTCTTTCAGAGGAAACTGTTACTTCTCGAGGACAGGGAACTTTTTTTACTCCTTTGAATCAGCAGCATTTTATCTGTATTTGTGTAATACAGTTTCTGGACTATAAAAAAGGCGTCAATAAATATTGTTAAATTTATTACTGTTATTACATTGCTGTCTCGGCAGTCCTGTGCCTCTTAAATCTCTTTTCTGTGATCCTTTCAAACCTGGCATCTAAAAGGCCTCTCTTTGCTTTGTGAAAAGTTCCCAAGGCATTTACTTAAAAAGACCCAAGTCTAGAGAAGTAAACCTTGTCTTTAGGGCACCATTTCGCTTTCTGAAGGCATTGCACCCAAGGTTGCGATTTCGGGTTTCTGCGGGAAGCTTATCCTCCCGCCCTCCGATTGGCTGGCTCGTACTCCACTCACGCGGCTCCTGTCTCTGATTGGCCATCGTGAAAATCAATTAAAAAAAAAAACGAGGTGTTTTGAGGTGTACAGTAAAGCTTTGAAGCTGGAGATCTTAAAGTATTATACAAGGTAAGCTTTAAACATGCTAGATAAAGTATTTTTAAAATGTGTTGTTTAGAAAGCAAATATCAACCTCACCCTGACTTCTAAAAAATACCTATTTTGATTGACAAAACTTTGGCCTTTAATCTATCTATGGCATAAGTCATGGAGAAGGAAATGGTAACCCACACTCACTCCAGTATTCTTGCCTGGAAAATTCCACGGAGAGAGGAGCCTGGCAGGGGGGTCACAAAGAGTTGGTCACGACTAAGTGACTGAGCACGTGGCATGAGTCTAAATTTCTGTTCATTTCCAACAATTGAAGTATGTGGCCCGTATAGCAGAATTTTGTTCAATTTATTAACTAAGTGCAGAACACTTGCTCCCCAGTGAACGACAGTAAAATTCGATAAACGATGGCTGAATAATGGAATGAATATAAACTCTAAGGTAGAATATACTTCTGGCTCTGCCAGTATGTTTTGTGTGCTTTAGATAAATCATTCTAGTTTCCTCTCACATTTCTCTCCTTACAGAGAGACAATCATGAAAATGACTGGAAACTATCACTTCACTGAGAGCTTTTTCCTTAAAGGGGTAATGATAACGACCAGTCAGGTCTGGCAAACCTCTTTCAGAGGAAACTGTTACTTCTCGAGGACAGGGAACTTTTTTTTTTACTCCTTTGAATCAGCAGCATTTTATCTGTATTTGTGTAATACAGTTTCTGGACTATAAAAAAGGCGTCAATAAATATTGTTAAATTTATTACTGTTATTACATTGCTGTCTCGGCAGTCCTGTGCCTCTTAAATCTCTTTTCTGTGATCCTTTCAAACCTGGCATCTAAAAGGCCTCTCTTTGCTTTGTGAAAAGTTCCCAAGGCATTTACTTAAAAAGACCCAAGTCTAGAGAAGTAAACCTTGTCTTTAGGGCACCATTTCGCTTTCTGAAGGCATTGCACCCAAGGTTGCGATCTGGGTTCCGAGGCTACAGGGAAGAGTTCGGTGCGGGAAGCTTATCCTCCCGCCCTCCGATTGGCTGGCTCGTACTCCACTCACGCGGCTCCTGTCTCTGATTGGCCATCGTGGCACCTCCCCCCTCCCGGCCCTCGACTACTTTGTGTACCCAGGCGGCGCGCTCAAGTCCTCCGGCTCAGCTCGGCGTCCGGGCTGGACTGGGCTTGCTCTTCGGCCCACTGCTTTGCGTCGCGGGCGCCAGGAATTTCCCGAGTTCGAGCCGGTAGGAAGCATCCTAGGGAAAAGCCCCCTCCTCCCGCCTCATGTTCTCTTTCCCGTACTGAATAAACTTCCGCCTTGGAGGGGCTGTTGTAGCCACGGGTCGGGAGAGAGGCCAGGCACCGAACTCAGGCTCTCGTAGGGGTGGGGGTCTTTCTGTCGGGGCGAAAGTGGAAGATCAGTCCTCACAAGATTAAACCGGGCTTCGCTAGTCGCACGTGAGTGCGATGCCATTCTGTGATCGTGCTGCAAGCTGCAGCGGAGCGGCCAGAGCTGCGCTACAGGAGCTGAGCACCAGAGATCACTCCTAAAAAGTAGTAAGGAGCCTGCTCCGGATCTCCAATACCAGTGGTCCTTAGGGCCGCGGGCTTAACTGGCAAGGGCCGATCCGTTTCCTGGAGGTCGAGAATACGGCATTTCCCAGAGATGGCGCTCCCGGGAGTGGGGAGCCCGGCTCCCCTCGCGCCTCCTTCAGCCGCCGGCCTTCCAGTGGTAGAGGGCGGGCTACGCTTGTGTCGGAGCCGGCGCCCGTGCACACAGCTGCTGCCTTGCTGCAAGTCTCCCGGTCCCGCTGTGGCCCTCGGCTCAGCCCGGTGGTGGATGCTGCGGCTACGCTGTCCACGGGCGCGGCGAGCAGGGGGCGGGGAGAAGCCCTGGCACAGGCGGGGGTCGCCGTAGGAGGCAGCGGCCAGCGCATGCGCGCCTTTCCCCTGAAGCTTGGAACGCCGAGGGGCGCGCGCTCCCATTCGCGCGGGCACGCCTGCGCTAGCCGAGGCTTCCCCGCCTGCGCTCGTGGTCAGAGCCGCTCCGGCGCGTGCGCGTGTTGTCTCCGGCCGATCCGAGTAGCCCGATTCCCTCCGCTCCAGGCCCCCGCCCCTCGCCGCCCGCTCTCAGCCCCCCGCCGACCCGTCCCCTTCCTCTCCTCGCGGAATGGGGCCGGCGCCGCTCGGGGTCGCGCGCCCGGGACCCGGCTCGCGCTCCGTCTCGCGCTGTCAGCGACTGCCTGGCTCGCGCCGCCTTGCGCTTTCCCTCAGTCAGTGGCGCCGAAGGCTCCGTTAAGCAGCGACGGCGGTGGTTCCTGTTTCCGTTTCTTCCTCTCCCTTCAGTAGGGAGTAGCATCCTCCATCCAGCCACCCCTCCCACTCCCCCAGCGCTGGGCAGCTGCGGCGGAGGGCTGTAGCGGCGGCGGCGACAGGGGAACGGCGGAGACCGCCACTGCTCCCGCCTCGGGTAAGGGGGCGTTTGGGAGCCGGGCCCCGCGCGCCTCGGGGTCTGGAGCTGGGCAAGCGCGGGATCTCGGGAGGCTCCGGGGAGGTGCCTGCTGGCCGTCGCAGCTCTTTCCCCCCAGGCGACCCCCGGGCCTGTTGCTGACAATGCTGCTGCTTATCCAGCGGCTCCGGGGAAGTGGGGAGGCAGCCCCCGGGACCCTCTGATGGGTGCCTTTGCGAGGCGGGAGCGGGGCGCGGGCAGGGGGCTAGGCACGCGTGCTGCCGTGGCCGGGGCGTGGAGCGGCTCGGCTGCTGCCGTCGGCGTCGCGCATCCTTGGTTAGGGCAGGGGCCGAAACCGAGGCGAGGAGAAGGGATGGGGGCGGGGGTGGGAGGTGTCCCTCTTCTCTCCTCTACACTTACCTGCCCTTTCGCCAGCAACTCGCTCCCTGGTGACACGGACTGTGGGGAGGAGCAAGCTTGTGCGTTTGGGCTTTCGTGAGGGGTTCTCCGGCAGGAAACCGGGGAGTGGACCCGTGCAAAGACCCGCTCCGGGCGAGGGTCCAATGCCAGGGCAGTTCACGGCGTTTTTGAGTGCCGCTGCATCCCGGTTTGATGTGGAAATGATGAGCTGGCGGCTTTAGAGCGCTAAACTTATTTGGGAAGGTTAAATGAGTTCGTATTTATTAAAGGAGGTTTGTCCTGCAAGAGTGAGCGGGCTGTCGTGTGCAGCACCTGTTTTCTCCTCACAGTGGGGATTGCAATCTTCAGCCACACAGAACGGCGGAGACGCAGTGTATTTCTTAAGTTAAATGGCACTGTCATGGTTAGAATTTATCCCTGGTGAGCTTTAGCGTTTAATTGAGGCCTTGGATAGAGGCAAGGTGTTGTTTCTTATTCCTATGTTTGAGTTAATTTACAGTTGACTTGAGAGTGGACCTAGGCAAGCCAGAATCTCCTATAGAAATCCCAGACCTCAAGCTAACGCAGACTAAATTTCGACAAAAGTTTTCCATTAGTTTACAGTTAAACTCATCACAAATAAGTGATTGAACTTTGTCTTGGCTCTCCTTAGAAACTGCAAGTAAGGTTTAATTACAGTTTTTTTTTCTATTTTGCCTTGTTATTCTTGGAGATAAGTGCACATTTATTTTCTTGATTAAATTTGGTTTTTATGCATATTTCTTTTAAAGGCTGCATCATAGAAAACATTTTAGGAGAGAGATTTGCAGCACTATAGAGTAATATTGAAGTATTGGAGTAAGTTGCATTCTCTTTTCTTGAAAGTAACTTAAAATTAACCTGAAATCCTACGCTGTATAATAAGGCCTTGTACATTGCTAGCCTTGGGAAATATACCATAAAATGTGCATAGTAAGTCTTAGTTAATTGATTTATACCTACTGCACTAGTATAGATAAGGTGGGAATTCATAGATTTGAAATTGTGATTTTGTAGCTTAGTATGTAAAAAGGCAGGGCTTTAGAAATGAATAGGATTTAAGGAACATAGAAGCGTGGTTTGGAGGCGCAAATTTTCCTTTTCTTGCTTTATAAACTGAAAATTCGACTCAAATTGCTGAGCAGCTGGAATGAAAGTTGCATAGATTGCAGAAACAGATGCACAAAAGTGTCTTTGATCAAGTAGTGAGTTAACATGAGTATATCTTGAGGTTTATTAAGACAGTGAATTCAAAAAAATTTATTTCCATAAATTGCATAACAGTTTACGAGCTGGCGGCTTTAGAGCGCTAAACTTATTTGGGAAGGTTAAATGAGTTCGTATTTATTAAAGGAGGTTTGTCCTGCAAGAGTGAGCGGGCTGTCGTGTGCAGCACCTGTTTTCTCCTCACAGTGGGGATTGCAATCTTCAGCCACACAGAACGGCGGAGACGCAGTGTATTTCTTAAGTTAAATGGCACTGTCATGGTTAGAATTTATCCCTGGTGAGCTTTAGCGTTTAATTGAGGCCTTGGATAGAGGCAAGGTGTTGTTTCTTATTCCTATGTTTGAGTTAATTTACAGTTGACTTGAGAGTGGACCTAGGCAAGCCAGAATCTCCTATAGAAATCCCAGACCTCAAGCTAACGCAGACTAAATTTCGACAAAAGTTTTCCATTAGTTTACAGTTAAACTCATCACAAATAAGTGATTGAACTTTGTCTTGGCTCTCCTTAGAAACTGCAAGTAAGGTTTAATTACAGTTTTTTTTTCTATTTTGCCTTGTTATTCTTGGAGATAAGTGCACATTTATTTTCTTGATTAAATTTGGTTTTTATGCATATTTCTTTTAAAGGCTGCATCATAGAAAACATTTTAGGAGAGAGATTTGCAGCACTATAGAGTAATATTGAAGTATTGGAGTAAGTTGCATTCTCTTTTCTTGAAAGTAACTTAAAATTAACCTGAAATCCTACGCTGTATAATAAGGCCTTGTACATTGCTAGCCTTGGGAAATATACCATAAAATGTGCATAGTAAGTCTTAGTTAATTGATTTATACCTACTGCACTAGTATAGATAAGGTGGGAATTCATAGATTTGAAATTGTGATTTTGTAGCTTAGTATGTAAAAAGGCAGGGCTTTAGAAATGAATAGGATTTAAGGAACATAGAAGCGTGGTTTGGAGGCGCAAATTTTCCTTTTCTTGCTTTATAAACTGAAAATTCGACTCAAATTGCTGAGCAGCTGGAATGAAAGTTGCATAGATTGCAGAAACAGATGCACAAAAGTGTCTTTGATCAAGTAGTGAGTTAACATGAGTATATCTTGAGGTTTATTAAGACAGTGATTCAGAATAATTTCCATAAAATATAGCGCTATATAGCTTGTATTTTAGGATGTTCTTAAATTGAAATAGACACTTGAAATTGTTTTCCTACAAGTCAGTTTTGAGACGTATAGAATTACAAAAACAGTAATTCAGATTACATTTTGCAGTGATTGGCTACAAGTTTTAACTAGTCATTTTAAGGAATTGGAGTGTCTTTAAAAGTGGTGAATTTTGAAATCGCTAGTGGCTTGGAAAAACTTGTGTTCCTTGTTTATTTTTTTAAGCGCAGTTTTATCAGTAGGTTGGTCTGGAGGGGGAGCTAGTGCCAAAGCAAAGCATGGTTTAATATATATTCAAACTTTTAAAAACACCTCAGACGGGATTTTTATGACCAGAAGAAACATAAACTTAATTTTTAGCTAAAAGAGTAGGGAATTGCTTTGGACATATATCTGTATATAGTTATTTGTGAAGTAAACATATTGTATATTACAAATTAGAAGTATTTTTTTCATGATCTGAAATAATGGAAAATAAATGCATAAGGTTTATTGAATTTCTCATTCAAAACCTCTGAAAATATGTCCCCTAACTTAGGGTATGTGATAGTAGTTCCTTAGCCTTCTTGTATATTGCATCAGAAAAGTAGTATATGTTAACCCTTTGTGTCTTCTTAAGTTTTTTCCTTATAATATCTACAGTCCTAAAATTTCAAGAGCTTCAGGTTTAGACTTATAAGAGCAGAGATATCAAGTGTGTAGTAAGCTAGGTATTTATCAAAAGTAGAGATACTTTCAATAAAAAAATAGGTCCTTAAACATCTGGAGAGTGAGATCCCAAGGTCACTTCTTGACTTCTGCAATATAATGCAGTGAGCCCAGCTGATCTATGAAATTGAACTTGTGCCTTTTACTATGAAGCAGTAATTTTTTTTATCTGTGGCACTTTATTTAGGTTTCTGAACTGTAATCAGTTTTGATTTTACTTCTTATAGTTCACATATTCTTCAGATTCAAGGTTGAGATTGATAGTATATATTTAAAATCATTAGAATATTTTAGTTTTCTGAGGTTAGTAGTTGGGCTGTTCTCCATTGCTATTCAGGTGTAAATAGAATTTTAGTGCTGGTAATAAAAAAATAGATTTTTGGAAAGGAATGGAAATATCTGAAATACGGAATAGTGAGGTGTTTACTATATTTAGTGAGTTAATACTGTAAGTTAATCAGTTTTATAAGACATTCTAGAGTATTTCATATATCCTTTTTGTTTCTTTGATGGTTATTTTTGGCTTACTATACAGTACCTTTGATAAATCTCTTGGTTTAATTAAATGGTGGCCATACCCATTTCATATTATAGCACATTTATAAAAGTACATGTTTAAATTTCATAATTGTAAGAGCAAATATAAAAATAAACATGTAAATAAGTTTCTTTACTTAAAAGTAAAACAAAACTGAGATTCTATGCACCTCTGAAATCAGAAGTATTACTTTTATAGTAATTTCCTAGTCAGCATCAATACTGGTCCTGTTGGTCCTTTCACATGGGATATGAACCTTCAGCATTCTGTAGTCAACAGTAGTATATAGTACATACAGGATTTAGAGGACCAATACAAGGTTTCCCTTGACTCTCTTCTTGATGATTCTCTGGCTTACATTTCTGTACCATATAGTATATGGTTTTACAGTTTGAATTTTTATTAAATTGTAGTTTTTTATAATGAAATGGATATGTTTAAAAGTAAGGAGTATTTATAACTGATTTTTTAAAAAAATTTTAAAATTCTGAGCTGAAGAACATTATATAAGGATATATATGTATTTTATGTATATATATATATGTGTGTGTGTGTGTTTTCTTTTCCCTAACAGACTAGTCTCAAGTCTCAGCCTTCTTCTCTCTCTACATTCTACTCTCCTGCATACATTTCTCCTTCTCCAGCCATCCTCCATCATACCACAGTTTTCTCTTTGGGATAATTAGGAATCAAACTAATAAATAAACCATATCATTGATTCACTTGGCAGTTTTTTCTTCCTGAATCAGTTGACTTTTTTTTATCAATCTGTGTAATATTTTAAAGGCCAAAAATTAGAATATTTTAGTTTTCTGAGGTTAGTAGTTGGGCTGTTCTCCATTGCTATTCAGGTGTAAATAGAATTTTAGTGCTGGTAATGAAAAATAGATTTTGGAAAGGAATGGAAATATCTGAAATACGGAATAGTGAGGTGTTTACTATATTTAGTGAGTTAATACTGTAAGTTAATCAGTTTTATAAGACATTCTAGAGTATTTCATATATCCTTTTTGTTTCTTTGATGGTTATTTTTGGCTTACTATACAGTACCTTTGATAAATCTCTTGGTTTAATTAAATGGTGGCCATACCCATTTCATATTATAGCACATTTATAAAAGTACATGTTTAAATTTCATAATTGTAAGAGCAAATATAAAAATAAACATGTAAATAAGTTTCTTTACTTAAAAGTAAAACAAAACTGAGATTCTATGCACCTCTGAAATCAGAAGTATTACTTTTATAGTAATTTCCTAGTCAGCATCAATACTGGTCCTGTTGGTCCTTTCACATGGGATATGAACCTTCAGCATTCTGTAGTCAACAGTAGTATATAGTACATACAGGATTTAGAGGACCAATACAAGGTTTCCCTTGACTCTCTTCTTGATGATTCTCTGGCTTACATTTCTGTACCATATAGTATATGGTTTTACAGTTTGAATTTTTATTAAATTGTAGTTTTTTATAATGAAATGGATATGTTTAAAAGTAAGGAGTATTTATAACTGATTTTTTAAAAAAATTTTAAAATTCTGAGCTGAAGAACATTATATAAGGATATATATGTATTTTATGTATATATATATATGTGTGTGTGTGTGTTTTCTTTTCCCTAACAGACTAGTCTCAAGTCTCAGCCTTCTTCTCTCTCTACATTCTACTCTCCTGCATACATTTCTCCTTCTCCAGCCATCCTCCATCATACCACAGTTTTCTCTTTGGGATAATTAGGAATCAAACTAATAAATAAACCATATCATTGATTCACTTGGCAGTTTTTTCTTCCTGAATCAGTTGACTTTTTTTTATCAATCTGTGTAATATTTTAAAGGCAAATCACATATGAACTTTATACAACAGTGTAGATTTTCCTTTTAATGGAAGAAGAACACATAAAGCCTATGGGGTTATGCCCTGTATTTTAGTACAGGAATAATTCCTAGTCTTTATAGAAAGTAGATCTATACAGTTAATTTCATTTACATGTTTTAAAAAAATAGACTTTATTTGCTAAAAACTCAATATTACACTCATTTACCACTTTTAAAAAATATCTTTTTGTGATAATCTTTTGTCAGAAAGACATGTAGAGAGGAAATATGTGTTGAATTTTAAGTTTAAAGAAATTTGACAGATTCTATCGCTATAAGGTTAGAACAGATGTAATTCAAGCTTGCCTTTGCTATCATTCTCTTTTCTTTTGTATTTGTTCTGTAGTATATCCTCTTCATTAAACCATTGGAATAGAACTTTGAGATCACTACTGGAATGCTGCTTTGTTGTATCTTAGAATTTAGGTTTAATTTTGGAAATTAAACCAATTCAGAGATAAACCGAGTAAACGTGGCTTAACATATTTATGTTAAGAAGATCAGACTTAACATTTCTACCTGTTACAGTCTCCGTGATTGAAAGTGAAAGTTGATCAGTCATGTCTGACTCTTTGCTACCTATAGAATTCTCCAGGCAAAAGCACTGGAGTGGGTAGCCTGTCCTTTCTTCAGGGGATCTTCCCAGCCAAGGGATTGAACCCAGGTTTCCCACATTGAGGGCGGATTCTTTACCATCTGAGCCACCAAGGAAGCCCCCCAATACTATCCCTTTTCCAGGGCATTTTCGCGACCCAGTAATCAAACCAGGGTCTACTGCATTGCAGGCAGATTCTTTACCAGCTGAGCTATAAGGGAAGTGTACATGAAGTTCATATTAGAAAATAAATAATAGAATATTGGTATTAATCTTTTATGTAAATGGGAAGTTAAGCCAATGTTTGTTTTAGAATCTCAGTTACGAAAAGTGTTACATGATGTGTGTTTTAAATGCTATAACTTTCTAATTATAAAATGAGGAAAAGTAAAGTAAAAATGGGAGCTTGTTTTATTTGATTTACCCCAAACATACAACTAAAATGAACCTGTTTTGTGCCTATGTAAATCTTCTTATTCATTTAAGATTGTTAATGAACCATGAGTGAGTTGTAAATTTTTGCTAATTTATGGCTGGCTGTTTATATCATATCCCTTAGATGAGATGAATGCCATTTAAAATGTCATTAATACCTAGAGCCAGAGTAAATTTGCTTATAGTAAAAATGATATTTACAAACCATCAAACTGTAAAAGCATCCCAATGTTATTAAGTAACTTATGTTAATCTTCCATAAACTGACGTTTTTAAAAAAAAATTATTTATTTATTTATTTTTGACTATTCTGGGTTTTCACTGCTGCCACAGGCTCTTTAGTTGCAGGGAGTGGGGGCTACTCTCTAGTTGAGGTGAGCAGGCTTCTTGTTGCAGTGACTTCTCTTGTAGTGGCACTTGGGCTCTAGGGCTCACCGCATGGCTCAATAGTTGCAGCTGAGGCTCTAGAGCACAGGCTCAATAGTTGTGGCTCACAGGCTTCGTTGCTCTGAAGCATGTGGAATCTTCCCGGATCAGAGATCTAACCTTTGTCTCCTGCATTGGCACGGTAACTCTTTGCCACTGAGTCACCAGGGAAGCCCCTTAAGCTAGCTTTTAAAATCACTTTTATGTTTTTTAAAATTAGTTTATTGTAATATCTTAATAAGTAGTAAAGGTGGAAAAATATAGTTTGTAGGTTTTATATTCCATTCATTGTCTCAGCCTTAGGTATGCTTGGGACAGTCAGTGTAGGGCAGGAGACTGATAGAGTTGAGGTACTGGCTGGTGAACCTGCCTTCTTTGGAGATGAGGGAGATTTCTTCAGTTTTTTCTTCTCCGTCCACTTCCTTCATCTCCTTGTTACCTGTCCTCTGTTCCAACAGTGGTGGAAAATGCTGGACTTTACCGTCTTTGTAGAATTCTTTTTTCTTAGAGTTCATAGAACATTTCCTGGTAACACATTAGCTTTTATGTTGCTATAGGTTTTTTATAATGATTTTATTTTCTTTTGCATCAGTAGGCAAGAGACTAGAAGGAATTCAGGTTGATGTGGGGTTTAATATTAATCATTATTAATCATTTATTAAAAATAATTTTGGGGCTTTCCTGGTGGTCCAGTGGGTAAGGACACCGCCTTGCAGTGCAAGGGGTGCCAGTTCTATCCCTGGCCTGGCAAGATCCCACATGCCGTGGAGCGGCTGGATCACTGTGTCCAGTTACTGAGCCAGAGCTCTGGAGCGCGTGCGCCCAGAGCCAGTGCTCTGCGACAACAGAGGCCACTGGGATGGGAGGCCCACACAGGCCAAAGAACAAAGATGGATGAAAATAGATAAATGAAAGACCAATAGAAGTGGCCAAAAAAAAAAAAAGATTGTGTATAAAAAGGGATATGGGCGATATTGGCTCATCGTTAAAGGTCCTGTGTCAGGTATGTTATTGTTCTGCTTATCACTAAATATATGATAATTCCTTCTTCCAGTTTCTTGAAATGCAGTCTCATGCCATCTCTGTTATTTCTGTCTTCATCTATGGAGTTTCTGACTACAAGGATTTGTTTTTTAGAGTATCTCTTCATCTTCGCGTGCTTCATGGCAATAATATGTAAACAAAAACAAACTAACAAACTCAAACAGTAGAAACCTGTGTCCATTGAAGAGAACTGGCTCTGAAACGAAAATGGACAGTGGTGTTCTTCTTTCACGGGAGTAGTTTTAGCAGATTTAAGTCAGTTTTTGTGGAACATTCACAAGGTTAAAGTGTATATTTGATGATTAAGACCCTAATCATTAAAGACCTGATTAGATTTCTCTAACATATGGAGTTGTACTTGAAAGAGATATATTCAGTAGAAGTTATGCTATTTTTTATATGTCTTAAATTTTGTGAATAGCTGCTTAGTTCACTTACCAAATGGCAAAAGATTGTAACTTTGAGAAAAATCTATTTTTTAAAATCAGAACTTAAGCCAGGGTAAATATTTCATTTTCTTTTTATAAGTTTCAGATTTTTCTTTTAGAAATTTTAGTGCAACTCCAGGGTTTAGAAGGTGGTAATTGAAGTTCTTAAGTCAAAAGGTCTTTTTCTTTAGCGTTGGTGAAAGGAGCCTCAGCAGCATGAATGTAAGTTTACTGAGTAATCCTGACTGCTTCCTTTGACATGATTATGGACATCTGGACCTTCACCAATTAATACTGTTTTTAAGCAACTGATACTTACAAAGTGTAAAGCATCCATAGAATGAATGATATAATGTTGTTTTTAATTTGTAAGTAAATGAGGACTATGCTCATTGTGCTGAGTACACTGAAGAGATATATACCTAATGATGTGCAAATAATAAGCTAAAGAAACTTGCTACTATGCAGTTAGGAATGGTTCCTCTTAATAAAAAGACTCTTATTAGTGTTTATAGTGCACAAGTTATAATGGGTGAAAATAAAATCAGCAAAGAATTCTGTTTTGGAGCATTTCCTTGAGTAACAGATAAAAGAGCACATCCTTGGTTCTATGACTGTCTGCAGAAGTTCACTTAGAGCCATGCAGAATCCTACCTGTGGAAATACTGATCAACAACTCAAGTATTTTCAAAGGAATTGTGCATATTTTTTTTGGTGTATATTTGCATAATGCTTGTCATTTTTTCTTTCCATGGCAAATGTAAGGATAGAAAGTAAGGTACCTAACTTCTGGAAATTTTGAAGGGAAAAGAATCTGAAGTTTGGAAAAAGGCTGGTTTCTTCATGTTTTAGTGTTACTTTTTTTTTTTCTTTTAAATAGGTGTGGTGGGCTGTTTATTTTTTTAAAAAAGTTATATATTTGTTTTTGGCTATGCTGGGTCTTCCTTGGTGCATGGTCTTTAATTGTGGTGAGCAGGGGCTACCCTATAATTGTGATGTGTGGGCTTCTCACTGCAGTGATGCTCGGGCTTCAGTAGTTGTGGCTCGTGGGCTAGAGCACAGACTCAGTAGTTGTGGTACACAGGCTTAGTTGCTCTGTGACATGCGATCTTCCTGGACCAGGGATTGAACCTGTGCCTCTGGCAGGCAGATTCTTAACCACTGAGCCACCAGAGAAGCCCCTTAGTGTTACTTTTTGACATAAGATTTTCTGAGAGCTCCACAGATGTAAAGCTAAAATCTGAGTCCTTTCTTAGTAATTTTGTGGATAGCTTTATTGAAGTATAGTTTATATACCATAAAATTCACAATTAAGTTTTAGTAAATATATACAGTTGGTGGCTTAGTGTTAGAGAATTCACCTGCCAATATATGAGACGTGGGTTCAGACCCTGGATTGAGAAGATGCCCTGGAGAAAGAAATGGCAGCCCACTCCAGTGTTCTTGCTGGGAAATCCCATGGACAGAGGAGCCTGGTGGACCACTGTCCATGGGGTTGCAAAGTGTTGGACTCAGCTTAGTGACTAAAAAACAACAATACAGTTGTATAGCAGTTATCACAATCCATTTTGGAACATTTTTACCTTCCAGAAATCACCCTCTTGGCCCTTTTGCCCAACGCCTACTCATGCCCTCGGCTCTGGGCAACCACTTGTCTGTATTTTGTATCTGTAGTTTTGACATTTTTAGAAATTTGACATTAATGGAATCATATAATATGTGTCCGGCTCTTTTCACTTAGTATGGATTTAGAATGGGTAAAAGGAAAGCTTTGAGCTTGGAATCAGGAGACTTGGAATTTACTGTTGACTCTGCCACCCAAATGAATAGACTTGGGTAAGCCATTTGTCCTCTCTAGGCCTCTGCTTCTTTCTCCATAAAGTGAATTATTTTGATTTTCTTCTATTTCAGTTTTCACACCCAGGTAGAAGTCACTCACCTTTCCTAGAATGTACCTTCACTCTTTCCCTTAAGTATAACCACTTTATGTCAACATACATTTTTTCTGAATCAAAAACAGAGCTCATGGTCTAAGAGATGACTCAGCAATGGACAAATTTGGGACTGCTTTGGAACATCAAGATGGGTCATTAAACCACTTCTTAGGCATTTCTTAGTTCATGTGTACACCTTTAAGAATAGGGATAGTCTTCAATGCTAAGTTAGTAATTAAGACTTTTTGAAGAGAAAGGCAACGTTGAATAGTTGTCAGAGATAGAACTTTAAAAAGTGAGCACAGGCTAGTGGACATGCGATCTTCCTGGACCAGGGATGACCTGTGTCAGGCAGATTCTTAACCACTGAGCCACCAGAGAAGCCCCTTAGTGTTACTTTTTGACATAAGATTTTCTGAGAGCTCCACAGATGTAAAGCTAAAATCTGAGTCCTTTCTTAGTAATTTTGTGGATAGCTTTATTGAAGTATAGTTTATATACCATAAAATTCACAATTAAGTTTTAGTAAATATATACAGTTGGTGGCTTAGTGTTAGAGAATTCACCTGCCAATATATGAGACGTGGGTTCAGACCCTGGATTGAGAAGATGCCCTGGAGAAAGAAATGGCAGCCCACTCCAGTGTTCTTGCTGGGAAATCCCATGGACAGAGGAGCCTGGTGGACCACTGTCCATGGGGTTGCAAAGTGTTGGACTCAGCTTAGTGACTAAAAAACAACAATACAGTTGTATAGCAGTTATCACAATCCATTTTGGAACATTTTTACCTTCCAGAAATCACCCTCTTGGCCCTTTTGCCCAACGCCTACTCATGCCCTCGGCTCTGGGCAACCACTTGTCTGTATTTTGTATCTGTAGTTTTGACATTTTTAGAAATTTGACATTAATGGAATCATATAATATGTGTCCGGCTCTTTTCACTTAGTATGGATTTAGAATGGGTAAAAGGAAAGCTTTGAGCTTGGAATCAGGAGACTTGGAATTTACTGTTGACTCTGCCACCCAAATGAATAGACTTGGGTAAGCCATTTGTCCTCTCTAGGCCTCTGCTTCTTTCTCCATAAAGTGAATTATTTTGATTTTCTTCTATTTCAGTTTTCACACCCAGGTAGAAGTCACTCACCTTTCCCTAGAATGTACCTTCACTCTTTCCCTTAAGTATAACCACTTTATGTCAACATACATTTTTTCTGAATCAAAAACAGAGCTCATGGTCTAAGAGATGACTCAGCAATGGACAAATTTGGGACTGCTTTGGAACATCAAGATGGGTCATTAAACCACTTCTTAGGCATTTCTTAGTTCATGTGTACACCTTTAAGAATAGGGATAGTCTTCAATGCTAAGTTAGTAATTAAGACTTTTTGAAGAGAAAGGCAACGTTGAATAGTTGTCAGAGATAGAACTTTAAAAAGTGAGCTCAGCTTCTTATGAACATGGCAAAAATTATGCTTTTTAGGTATTTTTTGTTCTGAAAATAGCAAGTAGGGTAGAGAAATTTTAACTAAGTTTGAGGCAAGTTGGGCTCCAGGAAGAAGAGCTTAGAGAAATTTTAACTAAGTTTGAGGCAAGTTGGGCTCCAGGAAGAAGAGCTAAAGAAGATGTATGGCTGCTGCTGCGGAGACTGTCCTAGGGCTCATCTGGAGGTAAAGCTGACATAACATTCAGGTAACAGATTAAGAAAAAACCTCTGTATAGGGAATTAAAAAAATAGGGGTGTACTTGTGTATATGTATGTGTAGTAGATATAGTCAACTGACTGAGAAGACTGGTATCAGGCATAAGCCGAGGGGGTATGCATTTTCAGTATAGTATGGTAAAAGATAAGGCATTGAATAATAGCTAGCTAAGTTTAAAAATGAGAGTGCTTGGACTGCTTTTAAATATTCAGTACTTTTGACTCTTAGAAACTATCAGAGCTTCTTATATCATCTGTAGTAGTAGGAAGCATGGCTATAAAATGATTGAATTTTTATTTTTATCCAACACACTAGAATGTATGAGTGGTGACCCACAGAGCAGGCATTGTAGAGAAGGGGAACGTGGCTGTAAATATGTTTTACCGATGGTGTCATTAGAACAGCAGAAAAAAATTTGTTCATGCTTTATAGTCACACTTTTTGTTCAAAATGGTATTTTTATTTTAGATAAATCATCTTATGATAACCAAAAATACCCCCAAATCAAATCTATATTAAATGAAGATTTTTCACTTTTGACAGTATTATAAAGATTGTGTTGACTTTAAAGGAGTTCCAAAAGTTGAATCCCAAAGCTTTTTGTGCAATGGCAGCATTCTAGGAATAAGTACAAAGCTTTCTAAGGTGACTGTTTTTTTGACAACAGTGTTCTTTTGAATATATGCTATACCATATATTTTTCAATGCCCCACTGAAATTGTACTACATGTAAAATACCTAAATATGAATTATATAATTGGAAAAACTTCAGTGTAAAGGAAAGGGACACTTCTCATTATAACTTCTGAATTAACTTCAGAATATTAACGATGATTGTCATTTATATTTTCCCAGGGAATTTAAATTTTTAATCATAATAATAAGTGAGCACCTGTCAGAGGGTATAGCCATTCTACATTTAGATTTCTTGTTATTTATATAGTCCTCTCAAATAATTCTCCTTAGGAAGATAGTCATTAGGGATTTGTTGAGTAATCAAATACCACTTTGATATTTAAGCAAGACATCAAGCAAGACTTAACAATGGCATTTAAGAAAAACCTCTGTATAGGGAATTAAAAAAATAGGGGTGTACTTGTGTATATGTATGTGTAGTAGATATAGTCAACTGACTGAGAAGACTGGTATCAGGCATAAGCCGAGGGTATGCATTTTCAGTATAGTATGGTAAAAGATAAGGCATTGAATAATAGCTAGCTAAGTTTAAAAATGAGAGTGCTTGGACTGCTTTTAAATATTCAGTACTTTTGACTCTTAGAAACTATCAGAGCTTCTTATATCATCTGTAGTAGTAGGAAGCATGGCTATAAAATGATTGAATTTTTATTTTTATCCAACACACTAGAATGTATGAGTGGTGACCCACAGAGCAGGCATTGTAGAGAAGGGGAACGTGGCTGTAAATATGTTTTACCGATGGTGTCATTAGAACAGCAGAAAAAAATTTGTTCATGCTTTATAGT
This sequence comes from Tragulus kanchil, assembly GCA_022376925.1. Taxonomy (NCBI): domain Eukaryota; kingdom Metazoa; phylum Chordata; class Mammalia; order Artiodactyla; family Tragulidae; genus Tragulus; species Tragulus kanchil. Next base: position 216,555,926 of record JAIOJX010000032.1, on the reverse strand, counting down.
CACACTTTTTGTTCAAAATGGTATTTTTATTTTAGATAAATCATCTTATGATAACCAAAAATACCCCCAAATCAAATCTATATTAAATGAAGATTTTTCACTTTTGACAGTATTATAAAGATTGTGTTGACTTTAAAGGAGTTCCAAAAGTTGAATCCCAAAGCTTTTTGTGCAATGGCAGCATTCTAGGAATAAGTACAAAGCTTTCTAAGGTGACTGTTTTTTTGACAACAGTGTTCTTTTGAATATATGCTATACCATATATTTTTCAATGCCCCACTGAAATTGTACTACATGTAAAATACCTAAATATGAATTATATAATTGGAAAAACTTCAGTGTAAAGGAAAGGGACACTTCTCATTATAACTTCTGAATTAACTTCAGAATATTAACGATGATTGTCATTTATATTTTCCCAGGGAATTTAAATTTTTAATCATAATAATAAGTGAGCACCTGTCAGAGGGTATAGCCATTCTACATTTAGATTTCTTGTTATTTATATAGTCCTCTCAAATAATTCTCCTTAGGAAGATAGTCATTAGGGATTTGTTGAGTAATCAAATACCACTTTGATATTTAAGCAAGACATCAAGCAAGACTTAACAATGGCATTTAAGCAATAAAAACGATACATTTATAACTTTTAACTCTTAAAGGGTGATGCAAAATACTTATATTTGTTAACAGTCCTTTTCTTATTGACTTCCTGCAGGGGCTGTTTCAGGCCTTCTCTACCTCTTTCCTAGCCCTCAGACTGTTGCTCTCAGACTTGGCAGATGATTTCACTTTTTTTTCTTTAAAGTGTAAGATGGTTAAGACCATCAAACAGAGGCTTCCTCAACTTTGCTTTCCTTCGTCTGTAAATTGTGTAATTTCCCCTCCTCTGTACCATATGGTGCCAGGGATCTGTCTGTTTAGCTGTCATGACTAGTTCATGACTACTTTTATCCCTGCTACTCTTTAGAATGGGGCTTCCCTGGTGACTCAGTAGTAAAGAACCCGCATCTGCAGGACATGCGGGTTCTATCCCTGGATTGGGAAGATGCCCTGGAGAACGAAATGACAGCCCACTCCAGTATTCTTACCTGGAAAATTTCATGGACAGAGGAGCCTGGTGGGCTACAGTCCATAGGGTTGCAAAGAATCAGACATGGCTGAGCGACTGAGCACACGAGAGATTAAAAACAAAATTCAAGGTCGAACATTCTGTAGCAAAGCTGTGTAGGTTCAATTCCTTTAGAATACAGAAGTTCCTTAAGTTCATTCCCTTATCATTTTAATTTCAGTCTCCCCTAACAACGTCTTTACTGGTCTAAAAAAGCCCGACAACCAACCAAACCGCCTTTCCTTATTCTTTCTGGCACTTCCTCCACCGCCTGTCCCCCTCCCCCTTTTATTTTGACATTATGCATAAGTCAAAGAAAAAGCAGTATGTATATTGTTTCATTTTTTTCTACCTTATTTTTCAGTAAAACTACTCTGTTGTTACTAGTGACCTTTTGAACTGCCAGATGGAGACATGTCTAATATTAGTTTTTGATTTTTTTTTTTTTTTGACCTCTTTTATTGGTCCTTCATTTATTTATTTCCATTCATCTTTATTCTTTGGCCTGTGTGGGCCTCCCATTGCAGTGGCCTCTCTCATTTCAGAGCACCGGCTCCAGGCACTTATATGGTTCAAGGGATTTGTTGAGTAATCAAATACCACTTTGATATTTAAGCAAGACATCAAGCAAGACTTAACAATGGCATTTAAGCAATAAAAACGATACATTTATAACTTTTAACTCTTAAAGGGTGATGCAAAATACTTATATTTGTTAACAGTCCTTTTCTTATTGACTTCCTGCAGGGGCTGTTTCAGGCCTTCTCTACCTCTTTCCTAGCCCTCAGACTGTTGCTCTCAGACTTGGCAGATGATTTCACTTTTTTTTCTTTAAAGTGTAAGATGGTTAAGACCATCAAACAGAGGCTTCCTCAACTTTGCTTTCCTTCGTCTGTAAATTGTGTAATTTCCCCTCCTCTGTACCATATGGTGCCAGGGATCTGTCTGTTTAGCTGTCATGACTAGTTCATGACTACTTTTATCCCTGCTACTCTTTAGAATGGGGCTTCCCTGGTGACTCAGTAGTAAAGAACCCGCATCTGCAGGACATGCGGGTTCTATCCCTGGATTGGGAAGATGCCCTGGAGAACGAAATGACAGCCCACTCCAGTATTCTTACCTGGAAAATTTCATGGACAGAGGAGCCTGGTGGGCTACAGTCCATAGGGTTGCAAAGAATCAGACATGGCTGAGCGACTGAGCACACGAGAGATTAAAAACAAAATTCAAGGTCGAACATTCTGTAGCAAAGCTGTGTAGGTTCAATTCCTTTAGAATACAGAAGTTCCTTAAGTTCATTCCCTTATCATTTTAATTTCAGTCTCCCCTAACAACGTCTTTACTGGTCTAAAAAAGCCCGACAACCAACCAAACCGCCTTTCCTTATTCTTTCTGGCACTTCCTCCACCGCCTGTCCCCCTCCCCCTTTTATTTTGACATTATGCATAAGTCAAAGAAAAAGCAGTATGTATATTGTTTCATTTTTTTCTACCTTATTTTTCAGTAAAACTACTCTGTTGTTACTAGTGACCTTTTGAACTGCCAGATGGAGACATGTCTAATATTAGTTTTTGATTTTTTTTTTTTTTTGACCTCTTTTATTGGTCCTTCATTTATTTATTTCCATTCATCTTTATTCTTTGGCCAGAGTGGGCCTCCCATTGCAGTGACCTCTCTCATTGCAGAGCACCGGCTCCAGGCACATGTGCTCTAGAGTGCTGGCTTGTAATTGGACACACCGGTCCGGCCACGCCGTAGCACGTGGGATCCTCCCAGGCCAGGGATCGAACCTGTGCCCCTTGCACTGCAAGGCAGACTCCATTGGACCACCAGGGAAGCCCTTGCTTTCCTAATTAATCAGATTCTATAGTGTGAATCCCTTTTCCTCTTTGATTTGCTTTATAACTTGGTAGTCCTATATATTCTAGCAACTCTTCTTTTCATTCACAAGGTCAACTTCTTTATTATTTGCCTTATACATTTTTCTTAATCTAGACTTTTTTCCCTTGTAATGTTACCTTGTTTTTTGGGCTCAATGAGTGCCTCTTTCAGACAACTCCCACCCACACAGGAAGTGCTTGACCTTCAGTTTCCAGCTTGAGAGCTCCACCTGTTTGTTATTCCATCAATCTCAGTGTACTCAAATCTGAGTTTGCTTTCATCCAAAGTGTATTATTCTTTCTAACTTCCCTTTCTCTGTTAATGGCTTATCCCTCTTGTTGTTCAAACTTGAACTCTGAGATAACTTTGAATTCCCTCCCCATCAGATCCATTGAGTTGTCAAGCTGTGAATTCTGTTACCTCAGTATTTCTCTACTTTATCTGTACTTCTATGTTTCTTTCTTTTTTAAACTGCAGAAGCTTTTCTCATTACTGTTAACATATAATTTGGTAATTGCTATAATAGAGGGAGAGGAGGAAGAGGCAATTCTACTAAGATGTGATAGGTGGGAAAGGCTGTATTGAAAGGGAGTGACATTTAAGCTTAGCATCAAAGAATGAGTAGGGGCATTCTGGATAGGCAAATTGAAGAAAAACTTGTTAGAAGTTTATTGTATGTTGTCAGTTAAGACTTTTGCTTTAATCCTTATTGCATTGTGGATGTTTTTCCTATTGGCATGTGCTATTGCCTTTCTTCAGATAATGAAGATTCAGTGAATGAATAGTGTTAAGCCAGAGTGACACCAAATAATGTGTATCTTGTATTACCTAACTTTGAGTGAGCAGAGTAGTGAAAATGTGAAAGGGTGAAAAATGAGAACTGTTTATGCTGAAGACTTAAAATCTAACTCAAAGCTGTTCTTAAGATTCCTGGCACTTGGAATATAAATCTTCAATCGACAGCTATTTTCAGTCTACAGTTGACCCTTGAACAGCTCAGGTTGGAACTGTCCAGTCCATTTATACTTCATATTTTTCAACAGTGAATACTATAGTACCATAAGCTGTGTAGGTGATTGAATCTGCAAATGTGGAGAAACTTAGATACAGATGGCTGAATATAAATTACACTTGGATTAGCTCTCCATGTTGTTCAAGGGTTAAATATACTTCCATATGGCTTTATCTTTTATTTTTGCCTCTTTACACATGTTTGATTGCTCTAAAGTAGGACTTGGTAATATCTTTATATTAATAGCCACTAATACATAAAGTAAATCAACTGAAGGTCACAGCAAGAGATGATTTATTATTTCTGTTCCCTTAAGAAACAAAATGTTTGTGCTTTTCAAATGAGAAATATTACAAACAACAACAATTCTAAAATTTTTTTTTAGAGTAATGTTCAAACTTGAACTCTGAGATAACTTTGAATTCCCTCCCCATCAGATCCATTGAGTTGTCAAGCTGTGAATTCTGTTACCTCAGTATTTCTCTACTTTATCTGTACTTCTATGTTTCTTTCTTTTTTAAACTGCAGAAGCTTTTCTCATTACTGTTAACATATAATTTGGTAATTGCTATAATAGAGGGAGAGGAGGAAGAGGCAATTCTACTAAGATGTGATAGGTGGGAAAGGCTGTATTGAAAGGGAGTGACATTTAAGCTTAGCATCAAAGAATGAGTAGGGGCATTCTGGATAGGCAAATTGAAGAAAAACTTGTTAGAAGTTTATTGTATGTTGTCAGTTAAGACTTTTGCTTTAATCCTTATTGCATTGTGGATGTTTTTCCTATTGGCATGTGCTATTGCCTTTCTTCAGATAATGAAGATTCAGTGAATGAATAGTGTTAAGCCAGAGTGACACCAAATAATGTGTATCTTGTATTACCTAACTTTGAGTGAGCAGAGTAGTGAAAATGTGAAAGGGTGAAAAATGAGAACTGTTTATGCTGAAGACTTAAAATCTAACTCAAAGCTGTTCTTAAGATTCCTGGCACTTGGAATATAAATCTTCAATCGACAGCTATTTTCAGTCTACAGTTGACCCTTGAACAGCTCAGGTTGGAACTGTCCAGTCCATTTATACTTCATATTTTTCAACAGTGAATACTATAGTACCATAAGCTGTGTAGGTGATTGAATCTGCAAATGTGGAGAAACTTAGATACAGATGGCTGAATATAAATTACACTTGGATTAGCTCTCCATGTTGTTCAAGGGTTAAATATACTTCCATATGGCTTTATCTTTTATTTTTGCCTCTTTACACATGTTTGATTGCTCTAAAGTAGGACTTGGTAATATCTTTATATTAATAGCCACTAATACATAAAGTAAATCAACTGAAGGTCACAGCAAGAGATGATTTATTATTTCTGTTCCCTTAAGAAACAAAATGTTTGTGCTTTTCAAATGAGAAATATTACAAACAACAACAATTCTAAAATTGTTAAACCAAAAAGTGACTTTCTGGCTTTGCAAGTAGGAAGAACAGAGGTCGAACAGTCCAGGAGCAACCAGATCCAAAATTTTAAGTGATGTCTTCTGGATCCTCACCATTTCTTGACTTTACTTCTTTCTGTGTGTTGATCTTATTATCTGCCTATGTTAGAAGGCCTCTTTCATGGCAAAGGTGTATGGACTCAAACTACTGAGAACTTAAATTTTTGAAGGAAGGCCTATAATGGGGCCTGTCCTTGGAGAATTGTCATTGTCATCAAAACCGTATAAAATGGGGAGGGCTAGTTCTCCAAAGGATGGGAACACCATGAACCAGAGAAATGGGAGAAGGAATGTAAAGTAGACAAAAAACCATCTATCATCATTAGACAGGAGGAGGAAAGGAAGGGAGTTGGAGATACAGGAAAAGAAAAATGCATATACAGGAGAGAGAAGCAGATAAAGGAAAAAGAACTAGTATTAGTTAAGAATTTGCTGTGTGGTAAGGCTTAGATTCCCCATCATGAATCAAAGCTTGCCATGACAAAGGGGGTTGCGTAACTCACTGAAACTATGAGCCATGCTATGCAGGGCCACCCAAAGCAGACAAGTTATAGTGAAGAGTGCTAACAAAATGTGGTCCACTGAAGAAGGAAATGGCAACCCACTCCAGTGTTCTTGCCTAGAGAACCCCATGAACAGTATGAAAAGACAGAATGGTATAATACCAGAAGATGACCCCCTGTCCATCTTCCCATCCCCCACTGGTGAAGATGAAGCTGGAAGGTATCCAGTATCCTGCTGGGGAGAAAGAGCAGAGGACAATTGCTAATAGCTCCAGAAAGAATGAAGTGGCTATGTCAAAGCGGAAATGACACTCAGTGGTGGATGTGTATGATGGTGAAGTCTGAGCAGTAAAGAAAAATACTGCATAGGAACGTGGAAGGTTAGGTCTATGAATCAAGGTAAATTGGACATGGTCAAGCAGGAGATGGTGGGATTGAACGTCATCTTAGAAATCAGTGAGCTAAAGTGGACAAGAATGGGTAAATTTAATTATGTCTACTATTGTGGGCAAAATCCTTTAGAAGAAATGGAGTAGCCCTCATAGTCAACAAAAGAGTCTGAAATGCAGAATGCAGTACTTGGGTGCAACCTCAAAAACAACACAGTGATCTTGGTTTGTTTCTAAGGCAAACCATTCAGCATCATGGTAATCCAAGTCTGTGCCCCAACCACTGATACTGAAGAAGCTGAGACTGGTTCTCTGAAGACCTATAACATCTTCCAGAATGGATACCAAAAAAAGATGTCCTCTTCATTTTAGGAGATTGGAATACAAAAGTAGGAAGGCAAGAGACATACAGAATAACAGGCAAGTATGGCAAATAAAACAGGGCAAAAGCTAATAGAATTTTGTCAAGAGAGCATGGTGGTCGTAGCAAATACCCTTTTCCAATGATCCCAGAGACAGCTCTACACATGGACATTGTCAGGTGGTCAGTACCAAAATTATATTGCTTCCCTGGTGGCTCAGTGGTGAAGAGCCCAGCTGCCAATGCAGGAGACTGAGGTTCAGTCCCTGACTCAGGAATATTCCCTGGAGGAGGACATGGCAACCCACTCCAGTGTTCTTGCCTAGAGAACCCCATGAACAGTATGAAAAGACAGAATGGTATAATACCAGAAGATGACCCCCTGTCCATCTTCCCATCCCCCACTGGTGAAGATGAAGCTGGAAGGTATCCAGTATCCTGCTGGGGAGAAAGAGCAGAGGACAATTGCTAATAGCTCCAGAAAGAATGAAGTGGCTATGTCAAAGCGGAAATGACACTCAGTGGTGGATGTGTATGATGGTGAAGTCTGAGCAGTAAAGAAAAATACTGCATAGGAACGTGGAAGGTTAGGTCTATGAATCAAGGTAAATTGGACATGGTCAAGCAGGAGATGGTGGGATTGAACGTCATCTTAGAAATCAGTGAGCTAAAGTGGACAAGAATGGGTAAATTTAATTATGTCTACTATTGTGGGCAAAATCCTTTAGAAGAAATGGAGTAGCCCTCATAGTCAACAAAAGAGTCTGAAATGCAGAATGCAGTACTTGGGTGCAACCTCAAAAACAACACAGTGATCTTGGTTTGTTTCTAAGGCAAACCATTCAGCATCATGGTAATCCAAGTCTGTGCCCCAACCACTGATACTGAAGAAGCTGAGACTGGTTCTCTGAAGACCTATAACATCTTCCAGAATGGATACCAAAAAAAGATGTCCTCTTCATTTTAGGAGATTGGAATACAAAAGTAGGAAGGCAAGAGACATACAGAATAACAGGCAAGTATGGCAAATAAAACAGGGCAAAAGCTAATAGAATTTTGTCAAGAGAGCATGGTGGTCGTAGCAAATACCCTTTTCCAATGATCCCAGAGACAGCTCTACACATGGACATTGTCAGGTGGTCAGTACCAAAATTATATTGCTTCCCTGGTGGCTCAGTGGTGAAGAGCCCAGCTGCCAATGCAGGAGACTGAGGTTCAGTCCCTGACTCAGGAATATTCCCTGGAGAAGGAAATGGCAGCCCACTCTGGTATTCTTGCCTGGGAAATCCCATAATCAGAGGATCCTAGCAGGCTACAGTCCGTGGGGTCTCAAAAGAGTCAGACATGACTTAGTGACTAAACCACAACAAATTTTTTGTAGCTGAATACGGAGAAGCTATATATGGTCAGCAGAACAAGACCTGGAGCTGGCTGTAGCTCAGATCTTGAGCTCCTTATTGAAAAATTCAGGTTAAAATTCAAAAAAATCAGGGAAACTGCTAGGCCATTTGGGTATGACCTAAATCAAATCCCTTATGATTATACAATGGAGATGATGAATAGATTCAAAGAATTAGATCCAGTAGACAAAATGCCTGAAGAACTATGGATGGAGGTTCATAATATTGTGTAGGAGGCAGTGACCAAAACCATCCCAAAGAAAAAGCAATGCAAGAAGGTAAAGTGGTTGTCTGAGGAGGCTTTACAAATAGCTATGGAAAGAAGAGAAATGAAAGGCAAGGGAAAAGGGGAAAGATACACCTAACTGAATGCAGAGTTTCAGAGAATAGCAAGGAGAGATAAAAAGTTCTTCTTAAATGAACAGTGCAAAGGGTTAGAGGAAAACAATAGAATGGGAAGGACTGTAGATCTCTTCAAGAAAATTAGAGATATCAAGGGAGCATTTCATGTGAGGATGAGCATGATAAAGAACAGAAATGATAAGAACCTAACAGAAGCAGAGGAGATTAAGAAGAGGTAGGAAGAATACACAGAAGAACTGTACAGGAAAGGTCTTAATGACCCGGATAACCATGATGGTGTGGTCACTCACCCAAAGCCAGACATCCTGGAGTATGAAGCCAAGTGGGTTTTAGGAAGTATTACTATCAACAAAGCTAGTCGAGATGATAGACTTCTAGCTGAGGAATTTAAAATCCCCAAAGATGATGCTGTTAAAGTGCTGTACTTGCTATGTCAGCAAACTTGGAAAACTCAGCAGTTTTGTCAAGAGAGCATGGTGGTCGAGAAATACCCTTTTCCAATGATCCCAGAGACAGCTCTACACATGGACATTGTCAGGTGGTCAGTACCAAAATTATATTGCTTCCCTGGTGGCTCAGTGGTGAAGAGCCCAGCTGCCAATGCAGGAGACTGAGGTTCAGTCCCTGACTCAGGAATATTCCCTGGAGAAGGAAATGGCAGCCCACTCTGGTATTCTTGCCTGGGAAATCCCATAATCAGAGGATCCTAGCAGGCTACAGTCCGTGGGGTCTCAAAAGAGTCAGACATGACTTAGTGACTAAACCACAACAAATTTTTTGTAGCTGAATACGGAGAAGCTATATATGGTCAGCAGAACAAGACCTGGAGCTGGCTGTAGCTCAGATCTTGAGCTCCTTATTGAAAAATTCAGGTTAAAATTCAAAAAAATCAGGGAAACTGCTAGGCCATTTGGGTATGACCTAAATCAAATCCCTTATGATTATACAATGGAGATGATGAATAGATTCAAAGAATTAGATCCAGTAGACAAAATGCCTGAAGAACTATGGATGGAGGTTCATAATATTGTGTAGGAGGCAGTGACCAAAACCATCCCAAAGAAAAAGCAATGCAAGAAGGTAAAGTGGTTGTCTGAGGAGGCTTTACAAATAGCTATGGAAAGAAGAGAAATGAAAGGCAAGGGAAAAGGGGAAAGATACACCTAACTGAATGCAGAGTTTCAGAGAATAGCAAGGAGAGATAAAAAGTTCTTCTTAAATGAACAGTGCAAAGGGTTAGAGGAAAACAATAGAATGGGAAGGACTGTAGATCTCTTCAAGAAAATTAGAGATATCAAGGGAGCATTTCATGTGAGGATGAGCATGATAAAGAACAGAAATGATAAGAACCTAACAGAAGCAGAGGAGATTAAGAAGAGGTAGGAAGAATACACAGAAGAACTGTACAGGAAAGGTCTTAATGACCCGGATAACCATGATGGTGTGGTCACTCACCCAAAGCCAGACATCCTGGAGTATGAAGCCAAGTGGGTTTTAGGAAGTATTACTATCAACAAAGCTAGTCGAGATGATAGACTTCTAGCTGAGGAATTTAAAATCCCCAAAGATGATGCTGTTAAAGTGCTGTACTTGCTATGTCAGCAAACTTGGAAAACTCAGCAGTGGCCAGAGAACTGGAAGAGATTGGCTTTCATTCCAATCCCAAAGAAAGGCAATGCCAAAGAATGTTCAAACTACTGTACAGGTATACTCACTTCACATGCTAGCAAGATTATGCTCAAAATCCTTTCAACCAGGCTTCAGTGGTACACGAACCGAGAATTTCAGATGTACAGACTAGATTTGGAAAGGGCAGAGGAACCAGAGATCAAATTGCCAACATTTGTTGGGTCATGGAGAGAATAACAGAGTTCCAGAAAGACATATGATTCTGCTTCATTCACTATGGTAAAGCTTTTAACTGTGTGGGTCACAACAAACTGAAATTCTTAAGATAGCCAGACCACCTTACCTGTCCGTGAGAAACCTGCATGTGGGTCAAGAAGCAGCAGTTATTAGGACCAGACATGGAGCAATGAATTGGTTCAATATTAAGAGTGGAAAACATTAAGGCTGTACTTTGTCACCCTGCTTATTTAACTTTTATGCAGATTATATCATGCAGAATTCCAGGTTGGATGAATCACAAGCTGGAATCAAGATGGCCATGAGAAATACCAATAACTTCAGATATGCAAATGATATCAGTCTAATGATAGAAAGCAAAGAGAAACTGAAGAGCTTGGTGGTTTTTTTTTTTTTGGCCACTTCTGTTGATCTTTCATTCATTTATCTTTGTTCTTTGGCCTGTGTGGGCCTCCCATCACAGTGGCCTCCCTCACTGCAGAGCACCGGCTCTGGGTGCATGCACTCCAGAGCTCCGGCTTGGTAGTTGCACACATCGGTCCAGCCACTCCGCGGCACGTGGGATCTTCCCAGGCCAGGGATCGAACCGGCGCTCCTTGCACTGCAAGGCGGTGTCCTTACCCATTGGACCACCAGAGAAGCCCTGAAGAGCTTGTTTATTCATTCATCTGTTCAGAAAAGTTTCGGTTACTTCTAGTTCTTGGCAGCTATGAATAAAGCTGCTATAAACATTTGAGAATAACTTTGTATTATGTAAGTTTTCATTTCATTTCGGTAAACACCTAGGAGTGGGATTTCTGAATCATATGTTAAGTGTATACCTACTTTTATAAAAAACTGCCAAACTTTCCAAAATTGACTATACCATTATGTATTCTCAGAAACAATGTATGTGAATTCCAATTGATCTTCATTTTTGCTAGCACTTGGTATTGTCAGTTTTTCCTCTCTCTGTCTCTCTTTTTGTAGATTTATGTCATTGTGGTTTTAATTTGTATTTTCCTAATAACTCATGATGCTGAGTATATTTTCGGCTCTTTAAAATACATTTCTTTAACATTTTGGGAATGTGTATTTGCCTTTTTTAAAGAATGATGATTGCCATTTTTTACAGAGCCGTACAGTAAATGGCTTTGACAAGCAAGCCTTTGACAAGCATTTGGAATATAGCTACTATATCACACAATCCAGGGGACACCATTCACATAAAAAAAAAAATGCTCTCTGGAGTTGTTCAATGCAGCACTCCTGGCTGTATATTTATAGCCATTATCTTGAATTATTGGTGATTATGTTTTCCATGGAAAATTTGAGTAGTATCAAATGATGCATTTAAAAATAATTTTTCAGAGTTTCCCTGAAATGAAATTTTGTCCAGGAGCAGATTCTGAAGAAATGCCCTATGGGCAGTATGGCTAATGGGTCAGACTTGAAAGACCTATTTCAAGTTTTCAGCTCCTCCATTTATTGCATGAGTGATTTTGGGCATTGTATCTAGCTTCTGTGAAGCCATTTCTTCATCGGCAAAACAGGGTTGATAATATCTCCCTTTTGTAGATGATGCGGTAAGAATGATCAATAATGCATGCAAAATACCTGACACAGACTAGACCTCCTCAAGTTACAGCTGCCTTTACTTCTGCTTCTTCCATATTTAATGCTCATTACCAAAGGCACATCCAACAAATGCTTATGGTACCAGGAAAGCAGTGGGAAAAGAATTTGAAAAAACATTAAAAGCACTTAATATTGAAAAGCTTTTTTGGGAGTGGTAATTGGGAAAAAAATAAGCATTATTGGACTGATTTAATCTTAGTTGTTTAGTATTTCATAGGGAGGAGGTAAAGGATTGTATTATTATATTTTCTGTACTTGGAGCCTCTGAAGTTCTTAATTTGGTCCCACCACCACTGTCATCACTGTCCCCTCTGTAATCATGAATATGTTATAAAAAAATACTGAAATATAGCAACCGTTGAGAGACTTAGAAATGCACTTTGCTTGCATTTCAAGAAAATATGTGACTGAATGCTTCTGGACACCATTAGTTCTATCCAGTGAAGTGAGAATATTTGAGGCCCCAGAGAACTTCATAAGATTTTTCTAAACTTTATAATTTCTGTGGTTCCTTGGTGACTAATGTAAAATCGTTAAAACACAAAGCAGGAGAACCAGCGAGATTACCTTAGATCTCCTCTATGGATACAAAGAGAGAGGTTTACCAAACAGTAGAGGTATGGAAAAGAGTTTGGCTTGAGTTTCTGAACCTGGAAAGTAACTTAAAAGTCTTAATTGCAGAAGAGTGATAGTGTGATTTTTGTTTGTTTGCGTGTTTTTTGGTTTGGTTTTACACTGTCTCTCTGCCTTGGTTTTTCCTGTTTGCTAGACATGTTGGTTTCTACTTCTGTTGTATAGTGAGGTGGTTTCAAAACTTTGAGTCACATTATTTGGGCTCACAGTTTTGTTACTTCCTAAGTGAATTTTTTTTGATAACAATATGAGGAGGAGTAAGAAACAGCCCTAAGAAATAGAATTAAAGGTCCTTCTCCTCTTTCTTCATTTCTTCTCTCTCAGGTAATAATATTTCAGTCTAGTCACCATTGTAGCTTAAATTAGAGAAGGCAGATTTGTGTTCATATCTCCTGGCTTCATCTGCCTTCTCTTGCCTTTGATCTGCTATGTCAGATTGTCTGTCTTTCTCAAGATAACAAAACCTAGATATTTAGTGAGCACTGTTTTCATTTGCTGCCACCAACGGCCATCCTAAGGCAGCTCCCCTTTTCCTGCTTCTCGGTCTGTGGTTGAACTCTTGTACCATCTCACTTTTCCACTTCTTAAATACCCAGAGTCTGTACTTCCAACATTTTCTATTGTATTTTTTCACTGACACAGGGCTACAGTTAGAAGCTGGCATAAGTGCTAGTTATATGGTTTCCAAAATTGTTTAAAGAAATTTTTTAGACCAGAATATAAATGAATGTGTAAGTGTAGTTTTGGTATTTTATTTTCTACTGAAAAACATACAATTTTCAAGAAGTACTGTGTAGCCATTAATGTGCACCCACCTTCCTCTGCCCTCTCCACCATGTCTAGTGGTAGACATAGATTAGTTTGGTTAATTGGCCACCAGCAACTCCTTCACTGATTATGTCTAAATCACTAATACCATCCTTGTAAACTTGTCAGTATTACTGCCCAGATTTGACAGAGACTCACATTTTCTTAGACAACTATGCCACCTCTTTTGAATAGGGACAGTTTTATTGTCTTAGAGGTCTGTTTTCTTCTTTGTTAGGCAGTTCAGTAATTTGTTCAGCAGATTTTGTTTATTGAGAAAGTATTATAGGACAGACACTGTATTAGGCCTCAGTTGTGTCAACAGAAACTAAAATGCTCAAAGGGAAGATACCTGAATCTCTAGGTACTGAAGTTTTACCTATTTTTTCATCTCTTTGTAATTTTAAACTTTAAAAACAAAAGTAGAAATGATATCAAATTTGCATGTAACATTGTCTGGCTTCAACCTCTGTCCTCTGTTGAGAAGAAAATTCAGTTAAGTAATTTGAAAACTTAATTGGCTTTTTTCAGTGATTTGTAAATGGGGCAGCATTCCATTCCATCTAGCAAATAGAAAGGAGCTTTGCAGAGCTGAACAAAATGGGAGAACTTTTAGAGGCATAAGAGAATAGGGACAAGGAAAGATCAGGATTGCTCAGCCTTTTTTAGGGGGAATTCAAGGGTTCTATCAGGCAGATTCTCTCTCTACTGCTCACCAGGAAATTCCAGATTGACTTGTTTAAGATTACATTCCTGTAAGAGAGTGAAGCTGCAATTAGGTTAGGTATTAAGTCTTGGTTTGGGGACATGGGCTTACTACAGGTGACTCCTTTATGGGCCTGTTGTCTCTTCCCTCAATGCTTCTTTTTTGATGTATCTTCATGAAAATTCCAGAAGTCATGCTCTTTATCTCTAAATGCTTTAGGATGAAACTTAAACTTTTTTGTAGTGTAACTACAGTGCCATTATTATACCTAAAAGCAATGAACTGTAATTCCTTAAAATTAACTAATACTCCACAGTTATGACAAAAAGTCACTTTGCACTTGGTTTGTTTAAATCAGGATCCCAGAAAGGTCCAGTCACTATAATTGGTTGTGTAACATCTGTTTTAAATATCTTTTAAAAAGGTCTACTTACTGTAATTGTTTGTGTAATGTGTTTTGTTTCTTTGAAACTAGAATGACCTGCTTTTTTCCCTTATGCTATTGACCTGTTGAAAAGATAAAGTTTAATTTTGGTGGTTTTGTTTTGATAGAATTTAGTTATATTTGGAGTAATTAGCACTTGCTGCAACACGCTTTATTTGTATTGCTTCCACTTGATAAAACCTCCTTTTCCAGGTTGTTAGTTAGTTGCCAAAAGTGACTTTTGTGTCTTAAGTGAGTTCTCTGAACAATTGTTGTAAGATGCCTGCATGTACCATCCAGAGTCCTTCTTTCTGGGAAAGGCTTCTCTGGTGATTTGAGGTCTTAAAAATTTTTTTTTAGATTTTATGATATTTGTGGCTAGTACGTAAGTCATAAGTATTAACGAGAATTAGCAAGGGCTTATTGTTGTAAGGCATCCGTGAGATACTCTGCATATTAAGTAATTTGAAAACTTAATTGCATGATTTGTAAATGGGGCAGCATTCCATTCCATCTAGCAAATAGAAAGGAGCTTTGCAGAGCTGAACAAAATGGGAGAACTTTTAGAGGCATAAGAGAATAGGGACAAGGAAAGATCAGGATTGCTCAGCCTTTTTTAGGGGGAATTCAAGGGTTCTATCAGGCAGATTCTCTCTCTACTGCTCACCAGGAAATTCCAGATTGACTTGTTTAAGATTACATTCCTGTAAGAGAGTGAAGCTGCAATTAGGTTAGGTATTAAGTCTTGGTTTGGGGACATGGGCTTACTACAGGTGACTCCTTTATGGGCCTGTTGTCTCTTCCCTCAATGCTTCTTTTTTGATGTATCTTCATGAAAATTCCAGAAGTCATGCTCTTTATCTCTAAATGCTTTAGGATGAAACTTAAACTTTTTTGTAGTGTAACTACAGTGCCATTATTATACCTAAAAGCAATGAACTGTAATTCCTTAAAATTAACTAATACTCCACAGTTATGACAAAAAGTCACTTTGCACTTGGTTTGTTTAAATCAGGATCCCAGAAAGGTCCAGTCACTATAATTGGTTGTGTAACATCTGTTTTAAATATCTTTTAAAAGGTCTACTTACTGTAATTGTTTGTGTAATGTGTTTTGTTTCTTTGAAACTAGAATGACCTGCTTTTTTCCCTTATGCTATTGACCTGTTGAAAAGATAAAGTTTAATTTTGGTGGTTTTGTTTTGATAGAATTTAGTTATATTTGGAGTAATTAGCACTTGCTGCAACACGCTTTATTTGTATTGCTTCCACTTGATAAAACCTCCTTTTCCAGGTTGTTAGTTAGTTGCCAAAAGTGACTTTTGTGTCTTAAGTGAGTTCTCTGAACAATTGTTGTAAGATGCCTGCATGTACCATCCAGAGTCCTTCTTTCTGGGAAAGGCTTCTCTGGTGATTTGAGGTCTTAAAAATTTTTTTTTTTTAGATTTTTATGATATTTGTGGCTAGTACGTAAGTCATAAGTATTAACGAGAATTAGCAAGGGCTTATTAAGGATCCATGAAGAATCAATAAGGCATCCGGTGAGATACTCTGCATATTAGGGGAACATTTTACCATAGTCCAGTGATCTCTTTTGTTGTAGATGAGAAGTACCCTTGACCTAAATGATACTGAGAAAAAGCTTCTTTATGTGCAACAGTTTACAACTCAATCTTGTGGTAGAAAATGACAACTCAGTCTCATTTTAGACGTAAGGTAACAAAACTGGAACTATATTTCATAATATAATTAAAGACACATTTGCCACTTAAAAGCAGAAGAAAGTAAATGAATGTAATAGGTTATACAAAAAGAAATGTGTTTTCACACATTTTAAGAGACTTCATTTCTTATTAAGATGATATCTTGGATAAGTGGCAAGGTATTTTTTTACAGAGACAGTATGTTGACAGGTAACTGATTTTCATTGTAGTTTGGGGAATTTCCTTCCTTATTTCATACATGGGGATTTGTTATACACTCTGGTGATGGAGTTAGAGATCAAGATTGTTGAGACACAGCTGTCAGTTTAATTACAGTTTACAGTACTGTACCTTAGAATATTTTCATATATTTGTAGAAAAATAAATGTGATAATGGTGGTTTAGTTGCCATCGTGTCTGACTCTTGTGGCCCCATAGACTGTAACCCGCTAGGCTCCTCTGTCCATGGGATTCTCTAGGCAAGAGTACTGGAGTGCGTTTCCATTTCTTAGTAATTGAAAAATTTGAACCAAGCTTTGGTTGACAATGAGATTTGTTTAATGAGTAAAAATTTTTAAGTTTAAAACTGAGGCTGGCATAAAGAGGCATCCTACAAAGTATCTCAGAACTCTTGAGTTATCAGAAAGAAAGGTTTGCAAAACTGTCAGAGCCAGGAGGAACCTAAAGAGACATGACAACTAATTAAAACTTGGTATCCTGACTAGACTTCCTAACTAGTAACAGAAAATAGGACTTTAGATAATCTGCATATTCTGTGGGCTGTAGTTAATAGTAATACATCACCTTTGTTAATTTGTTATTAATTTTAACAAATATACTATACTAATGTAAGATACTAATACTAGGGAAACTGGGAGGGCAGTATAAGGAACTCTATTATCTTCCGAATTATTAGACTATTCTAATAGAGAAATATTTAAAAACTGAGAAAGTGGTTAATTTTAAAATTATGAGTAATATTAACTGCTTGAGAACAGAGTCATTTGATTTAATATTTGTATACTTAAAGAAAAAGGGGACTCATAAATGTGTGGAGTTCAGTTACAACTCATGTCTCATTTTAGACGTAAGGTAACAAAACTGGAACTATATTTCATAATATAATTAAAGACACATTTGCCACTTAAAAGCAGAAGAAAGTAAATGAATGTAATAGGTTATACAAAGAAATGTGTTTTCACACATTTTAAGAGACTTCATTTCTTATTAAGATGATATCTTGGATAAGTGGCAAGGTATTTTTTTACAGAGACAGTATGTTGACAGGTAACTGATTTTCATTGTAGTTTGGGGAATTTCCTTCCTTATTTCATACATGGGGATTTGTTATACACTCTGGTGATGGAGTTAGAGATCAAGATTGTTGAGACACAGCTGTCAGTTTAATTACAGTTTACAGTACTGTACCTTAGAATATTTTCATATATTTGTAGAAAAATAAATGTGATAATGGTGGTTTAGTTGCCATCGTGTCTGACTCTTGTGGCCCCATAGACTGTAACCCGCTAGGCTCCTCTGTCCATGGGATTCTCTAGGCAAGAGTACTGGAGTGCGTTTCCATTTCTTAGTAATTGAAAAATTTGAACCAAGCTTTGGTTGACAATGAGATTTGTTTAATGAGTAAAAATTTTTAAGTTTAAAACTGAGGCTGGCATAAAGAGGCATCCTACAAAGTATCTCAGAACTCTTGAGTTATCAGAAAGAAAGGTTTGCAAAACTGTCAGAGCCAGGAGGAACCTAAAGAGACATGACAACTAATTAAAACTTGGTATCCTGACTAGACTTCCTAACTAGTAACAGAAAATAGGACTTTAGATAATCTGCATATTCTGTGGGCTGTAGTTAATAGTAATACATCACCTTTGTTAATTTGTTATTAATTTTAACAAATATACTATACTAATGTAAGATACTAATACTAGGGGAAACTGGGAGGGCAGTATAAGGGAACTCTATTATCTTCCGAATTATTAGACTATTCTAATAGAGAAATATTTAAAAACTGAGAAAGTGGTTAATTTTAAAAATTATGAGTAATATTAACTGCTTGAGAACAGAGTCATTTGATTTAATATTTGTATACTTAAAGAATAAGCACTCAATAAATGTGTGGCACTGTTACACTTAGGTTATTTTGTGGAGGGAGCTTCTGGAAAGATGAGAAACAGAAAATTGAGAAAGAAGCCACTTAATTTTTATTAAAAAGCTGCCAAAAATTTGAGTTGATTTTATTTGAATATATTTTATACTGAATGAATTAAAAATGCCTGCATAAACTTTCTATTATTTCTTGAGGCCAGTTTGAAATTTTCAGTATTGTAAGTGATTCTGCATCAAGCTGTATTTAGTTTATAAAACTATTTCATTCCATTAACAGACTGAGTGCTAAATATTAAAAATAGCCCTTTGGCAAGAAGAATTAAATATAATATTAAAAAACCCTATGTATATCAACATTATTAGCCATTAGAGAAATGCAACTTAAAACCAGAAAGAAATACCATTATGTACCTTTTAGAATGGCAAAATAAAACAAAGAAACAAAACTTTTACAATACCAAGCTGGCAGAGATGTGGAGCAGTTGGAACTCTTATGTATTCCTGATAGGAACACAAAAGTGTGCAGCCACTTTGAATAATAGTATGGCACTTTCTTACAGAATTAAACATACACTTAATGTGTGACCCAGAAATCTTGCCACTAGGTATTTGCCCAAGAGGAATGAATTTATGTTCCCTAAAGTTAAATACACATTTGCTTTACAAGGCATTTGGCCTAAGCACTAGCTAAATAAACTTATATTAAGTATTGTTTGACATTTTCTTTCTTAGATTTTTTCACTTTCAAGGATTTATACAAGAAGTTAACTGATATGCCACTTATTGCTAAATAAACTTTAGATAATCTGCATATTCTGTGGGCTGTAGTTAATAGTAATACATCACCTTTGTTAATTTGTTATTAATTTTAACAAATATACTATACTAATGTAAGATACTAATACTAGGGAAACTGGGAGGGCAGTATAAGGGAACTCTATTATCTTCCGAATTATTAGACTATTCTAATAGAGAAATATTTAAAAACTGAGAAAGTGGTTAATTTTAAAAATTATGAGTAATATTAACTGCTTGAGAACAGAGTCATTTGATTTAATATTTGTATACTTAAAGAATAAGCACTCAATAAATGTGTGGCACTGTTACACTTAGGTTATTTTGTGGAGGGAGCTTCTGGAAAGATGAGAAACAGAAAATTGAGAAAGAAGCCACTTAATTTTTATTAAAAAGCTGCCAAAAATTTGAGTTGATTTTATTTGAATATATTTTATACTGAATGAATTAAAAATGCCTGCATAAACTTTCTATTATTTCTTGAGGCCAGTTTGAAATTTTCAGTATTGTAAGTGATTCTGCATCAAGCTGTATTTAGTTTATAAAACTATTTCATTCCATTAACAGACTGAGTGCTAAATATTAAAAATAGCCCTTTGGCAAGAAGAATTAAATATAATATTAAAAAACCCTATGTATATCAACATTATTAGCCATTAGAGAAATGCAACTTAAAACCAGAAAGAAATACCATTATGTACCTTTTAGAATGGCAAAATAAAACAAAGAAACAAAACTTTTACAATACCAAGCTGGCAGAGATGTGGAGCAGTTGGAACTCTTATGTATTCCTGATAGGAACACAAAAGTGTGCAGCCACTTTGAATAATAGTATGGCACTTTCTTACAGAATTAAACATACACTTAATGTGTGACCCAGAAATCTTGCCACTAGGTATTTGCCCAAGAGGAATGAATTTATGTTCCCTAAAGTTAAATACACATTTGCTTTACAAGGCATTTGGCCTAAGCACTAGCTAAATAAACTTATATTAAGTATTGTTTGACATTTTCTTTCTTAGATTTTTTCACTTTCAAGGATTTATACAAGAAGTTAACTGATATGCACATTTCTTTTTATTGTAAGAGTTAGTACTATAATCATTCTGTGCAAAGATTTAACCTAGCAGTACAATGTCACATTTTTCAATAGGTGATAATTGTTGTTTACTGAAATCATAATTCTGTCCAATGAGCACTTTGCTGAACATTTTAACTATATTTTGCTCAGTATTATGGTTATTATTTTCTTTGTTTCACATGTGCGGAAACTGAAACATTGAGATATTAGATGACTTGCCCAGGATCACACAACAGGATTTGATGGGGTTGGAATTTTGACTGTGTCAGACTCAAAATCCCTTTTTTAAAAAAAATTATTATACAACAAAATGTATAGATTATGATGATTATAAATGTAAAGTACAAATGAAAAGAAACCCAGACAAGACAAATGTATTTAATATATAATAAAGTAAGACCATTGTAGCCACCACCCCAGAAACTTGTAACTGCTTCCCTCCCAGTGGTAACCATTATGTTGGTTTTTGTGGCAGTCTGTACTTTTGTCACCCAGTGTATATTTTTAGATAGTACACTTCAATCTTACCTATTTCATTTTTGAATTTGGTATGTCTTCTGAGCCTTTTAATCTGTAGGTTCCCTCCTGATTTCTTTCTTTTCTGTATAGTTCAACTGCTGAAGCCTGGCTAACTGGTAGGGTTTCCCACAATTTGGTTCTTCTGGTTGCATATTAATCATGTAATTCAGCATGTTTTTCTTTTCTTTATGTGTGCTTCAGGTTTTCTGTGGGAACTAGAGACTTGATCAGAATCAGGTATGATCCTGGCCAGACTGTGTGAGGTGTTATATTCATTAGGGGACACTTGATATCTGAATGTGTCTTTTTTTGTGATGTTAGCAGCCATTGATATTTAATATCTACATCCAGTAATACAATGGGTTGGAAAATGGTGATATTCTAAGTAATCTCTCCTTTATTTATTATTTAGTACTTCCTATCTTATGTATTCCTGATAGGCACTTGCACCACTTGATAATGGCACAATTTACTTTAAAATTCCCTAAAGTTATGTTAATTTAACACATTTTCTTTACAAGGCATTTGGCCTAAGCACTAGCTAAATAAACTTATATTAAGTATTGTTTGACATTTTCTTTCTTAGATTTTTTCACTTTCAAGGATTTATACAAGAAGTTAACTGATATGCACATTTCTTTTTATTGTAAGAGTTAGTACTATAATCATTCTGTGCAAAGATTTAACCTAGCAGTACAATGTCACATTTTTCAATAGGTGATAATTGTTGTTTACTGAAATCATAATTCTGTCCAATGAGCACTTTGCTGAACATTTTAACTATATTTTGCTCAGTATTATGGTTATTATTTTCTTTGTTTCACATGTGCGGAAACTGAAACATTGAGATATTAGATGACTTGCCCAGGATCACACAACAGGATTTGATGGGGTTGGAATTTTGACTGTGTCAGACTCAAAATCCCTTTTTTAAAAAAAATTATTATACAACAAAATGTATAGATTATGATGATTATAAATGTAAAGTACAAATGAAAAGAAACCCAGACAAGACAAATGTATTTAATATATAATAAAGTAAGACCATTGTAGCCACCACCCCAGAAACTTGTAACTGCTTCCCTCCCAGTGGTAACCATTATGTTGGTTTTTGTGGCAGTCTGTACTTTTGTCACCCAGTGTATATTTTTAGATAGTACACTTCAATCTTACCTATTTCATTTTTGAATTTGGTATGTCTTCTGAGCCTTTTAATCTGTAGGTTCCCTCCTGATTTCTTTCTTTTCTGTATAGTTCAACTGCTGAAGCCTGGCTAACTGGTAGGGTTTCCCACAATTTGGTTCTTCTGGTTGCATATTAATCATGTAATTCAGCATGTTTTTCTTTTCTTTATGTGTGCTTCAGGTTTTCTGTGGGAACTAGAGACTTGATCAGAATCAGGTATGATCCTGGCCAGACTGTGTGAGGTGTTATATTCATTAGGGGACACTTGATATCTGAATGTGTCTTTTTTTGTGATGTTAGCAGCCATTGATATTTAATATCTACATCCAGTAATACAATGGGGGTTGGAAAATGGTGATATTCTAAGTAATCTCTCCTTTATTTATTATTTAGGGTACTTCCATAGAATAATCTTTTCAACTGCTACTTGTTATTAAATAGTACAGCTTACAAGGAAAGGCAGGATAAATGCTTAATTCTTTGCTTTTAGTTACCAGTTTTCAAGATAGTTAATAGGTGCTCTAAAAATTTCTGAAAGTGTTTTATTTTATTTAGTGATCATTATGAACTCATGGATTTTGACATATTTCAATTTTAATCCATTGCAATTAATAACAGTTAATGAAGCTCTAATTGTCCTGTCTCTTTGTCTTAAAGAGGCTTTGGGAACCTCTTTAAGAGTTTTCTGAATCACTTTATATGTCCCTAGCTGTCTTTGATTACTTTCTTGCTGCTGATATCAACGGTTGTTCTAGGCTTAGTTTGTAAATTTCTGTGGATTCAGTGGAATGACTCATTTCTCCAAAATTCCCTGGCAATGGAGATGATTATAATGGAGTTAATACTAGTTGAGGAGAGCCTCTATGAAGAGCTACTAGTAAAAGCAACAGTACCTGGGACATAATAGAAACTCATGAAATATTTGTTGAATGGATGTTAGAATATGAATATCTTTACCTCTGTGATTTTGTACCTCTTCTTTTTTCCCTCATAGTGCATGACTCAGAGGTGCTCAGTGTAGTGAAGTGAATAATGAATAAGCTTATGGCCTTTGATAACAGACCTCATTCTACCAAATATTAATTGTATGATATTGAAGAAAGCAGTAAATTTACCAAGTTTCTATTTCTGTGTCTCTTAAATGGGTTAATAACTAGCTCATAGCATTGTTACTATGAAATTTAATTGAAATAATTTAATGCCAGCCAATAATTTTAATAATCAGCATAATGGCTGTTACATGGTAGATATTTAGTAGAATTTATCTCTAATTAGTATAACTGTTGTTATTGGGTTTATATATTTTTTCAGCTAATTATCTCATTTTATTTAGTATCAAAATAAAATAGCAAATACATGGAATATGTATACACACATACACACACACACACACACACACAAATCATGGGTGAAAACAGCTCAACAGCAATCTGGGTAATAAAAATTGACATGGTAGCTGTAATGTTGGCCAAGTTGGCTACTAAGCATTGTATTTATAGTCTTTTACTGAAGTTGAAATAGACAAAAAAGGCAAGTAAAGATGTATTTTCTGCAGTGCACCAAATTATCTTGTAATAGGTAGTTTTTGACTTAACACATTCTTGCTTTAAGCGCTCTATAGAATAGAGATTTCCTGGAGAAGTGAGTGATCTCTGTGTAGAGGAGGGCTATCTCTTATGTGCTTGTTCTGGTTTTCCATCCGGGACTATTAATTAATCTTTCTGACACCAGATTCTACTGCTGAATCCCTGCCTTTCTGCAAGGCTGTCATGCTGCCTTGGGTGTCAAGGACATCTCTGCTCTCACTGACAAACAGGGAGGCAAAGTTTTCCCTGTATTTATAAATAGTAGCTAAATATATTTGATAAATTACTATTTAAATATGGATTGACCTGGGAATAGAGTTACCAGTTCGTATGTTTCCATATAAAAGGAAAGTTGGATAACTGGATCAGTGGAATGAACCCAAAACTAGGTAAAAGCAACAGTACCTGGGACATAATAGAAACTCATGAAATATTTGTTGAATGGATGTTAGAATATGAATATCTTTACCTCTGTGATTTTGTACCTCTTCTTTTTTCCCTCATAGTGCATGACTCAGAGGTGCTCAGTGTAGTGAAGTGAATAATGAATAAGCTTATGGCCTTTGATAACAGACCTCATTCTACCAAATATTAATTGTATGATATTGAAGAAAGCAGTAAATTTACCAAGTTTCTATTTCTGTGTCTCTTAAATGGGTTAATAACTAGCTCATAGCATTGTTACTATGAAATTTAATTGAAATAATTTAATGCCAGCCAATAATTTTAATAATCAGCATAATGGCTGTTACATGGTAGATATTTAGTAGAATTTATCTCTAATTAGTATAACTGTTGTTATTGGGTTTATATATTTTTTCAGCTAATTATCTCATTTTATTTAGTATCAAAATAAAATAGCAAATACATGGAATATGTATACACACATACACACACACACACACACACACAAATCATGGGTGAAAACAGCTCAACAGCAATCTGGGTAATAAAAATTGACATGGTAGCTGTAATGTTGGCCAAGTTGGCTACTAAGCATTGTATTTATAGTCTTTTACTGAAGTTGAAATAGACAAAAAAGGCAAGTAAAGATGTATTTTCTGCAGTGCACCAAATTATCTTGTAATAGGTAGTTTTTGACTTAACACATTCTTGCTTTAAGCGCTCTATAGAATAGAGATTTCCTGGAGAAGTGAGTGATCTCTGTGTAGAGGAGGGCTATCTCTTATGTGCTTGTTCTGGTTTTCCATCCGGGACTATTAATTAATCTTTCTGACACCAGATTCTACTGCTGAATCCCTGCCTTTCTGCAAGGCTGTCATGCTGCCTTGGGTGTCAAGGACATCTCTGCTCTCACTGACAAACAGGGAGGCAAAGTTTTCCCTGTATTTATAAATAGTAGCTAAATATATTTGATAAATTACTATTTAAATATGGATTGACCTGGGAATAGAGTTACCAGTTCGTATGTTTCCATATAAAAGGAAAGTGCATTCTAAATTCTGAATGGATTTTGGAGCAGCATGTTCATAGTGGACTGTTAGGGGCCGAGCATGAAATGTTTGGTGTATTTGCTAGTTTGCAGTCATTCAGGATTATATATCTGAGTTCAGGTTAAGTCATGTACTGCAGATGATTTACATGTTTGTATAATTGAGACTGAATCATACTGTTGCTGATATTTTAATGAATGATTGAAAGCTGTCATTTTTAATTTGTGTAACTTGGTAGAGTGGAAAAAACTACAGTCAGATCTGAGTTCAGATTTTAACCTGACTACTAACTGAATTTGTTTCCTCAGCTGTAAAGTGGAAATGGTAATTACAGAGTGGTTATGAGATTTTCAATCATTTAGCAGTAGTCCATGTAAAAGGCTTAGTCAAAGCACTTGATACACATTAAACACTCAATAGCGTACCATTAGATCCTTAATTCCTCACATTTAGTTCTTTCACTTAAAGACTTGCCTGAAAGCGAACACTTTACTGAGCTACAGCATAGAATTACATTTAAAAGGTATAATAGTGAATAGGTATGATAGTATATGTTGATATCTCTTGGCTGTGTTAAATAAAAGATGGCTTTTTAATTTTTCACATGTTTATAATGCTCATAAACAGCAGTTATTAAGTACTTACAAAGGAAAGCGCAACTGGCAAGTAAAAACTGAATAAAATAGTGTGCTGTTTTTTTTGTTCATATTATTATTTTATATACTAATGTTTGCTTTGGCAGGAAGTCTTATTTTATAGGAACACAGGCTGAATTTTTGTTTCCTGTTTTGAAATAGTAAGCTTTTGAAAGGCAAATTCGTTTATTAGTAGCCAAAACTGCTATCCAGTGCAGTTGGGGATAGCATCATCAACTCAGTGGACATGAACTCTGGGAGATAGTGAGGGACAGGGAGGCCTGGCATGCTGCAGTCCATAGGGTCATCTCTGCTCTCACTGACAAACAGGGAGGCAAAGTTTTCCCTGTATTTATAAATAGTAGCTAAATATATTTGATAAATTACTATTTAAATATGGATTGACCTGGGAATAGAGTTACCAGTTCGTATGTTTCCATATAAAAGGAAAGTGCATTCTAAATTCTGAATGGATTTTGGAGCAGCATGTTCATAGTGGACTGTTAGGGGCCGAGCATGAAATGTTTGGTGTATTTGCTAGTTTGCAGTCATTCAGGATTATATATCTGAGTTCAGGTTAAGTCATGTACTGCAGATGATTTACATGTTTGTATAATTGAGACTGAATCATACTGTTGCTGATATTTTAATGAATGATTGAAAGCTGTCATTTTTAATTTGTGTAACTTGGTAGAGTGGAAAAAACTACAGTCAGATCTGAGTTCAGATTTTAACCTGACTACTAACTGAATTTGTTTCCTCAGCTGTAAAGTGGAAATGGTAATTACAGAGTGGTTATGAGATTTTCAATCATTTAGCAGTAGTCCATGTAAAAGGCTTAGTCAAAGCACTTGATACACATTAAACACTCAATAGCGTACCATTAGATCCTTAATTCCTCACATTTAGTTCTTTCACTTAAAGACTTGCCTGAAAGCGAACACTTTACTGAGCTACAGCATAGAATTACATTTAAAAGGTATAATAGTGAATAGGTATGATAGTATATGTTGATATCTCTTGGCTGTGTTAAATAAAAGATGGCTTTTTAATTTTTCACATGTTTATAATGCTCATAAACAGCAGTTATTAAGTACTTACAAAGGAAAGCGCAACTGGCAAGTAAAAACTGAATAAAATAGTGTGCTGTTTTTTTTGTTCATATTATTATTTTATATACTAATGTTTGCTTTGGCAGGAAGTCTTATTTTATAGGAACACAGGCTGAATTTTTGTTTCCTGTTTTGAAATAGTAAGCTTTTGAAAGGCAAATTCGTTTATTAGTAGCCAAAACTGCTATCCAGTGCAGTTGGGGATAGCATCATCAACTCAGTGGACATGAACTCTGGGAGATAGTGAGGGACAGGGAGGCCTGGCATGCTGCAGTCCATAGGGTCGCGAAGAGCTGGATATGACTTAGCAACTGAACAACAAGCCAGAACTGACCTATAAAGTTATTTCGGTGAAAGTAGTATAGAAACCTTAAAATGTAAATGAATTTGATCATTGTTCTTATATGAACCTGATGATAAAAATTTGCAAATTTAGTTAGTATCCTAATGTTTACAGTTCAGTTTCAGGTTAATAAGCTGAACATATTTGAACAAAAAAGAATAATGTTTTTGACCTTGGACAGTGAATATGGTCTGTGAGAATGTTTGTCTTAGATAAGAAGAGCTTCATTTAAGCCATGCTGTTTGGGTAGGCCATAGTAAATATGAGATACCTAGAGAAAATTTGTTTCTGGGTATCATATACTTAAAATGACCCGCCAGCTTTGTGAAAGTAGAGTCAGCAGGTCGTTCATGCTTCTCCCCTCCTCTTGTTTCCCCCTCTCCTAATTCTTCCTTGCTCTCTTCTCCTCATCCCTCCTTCTTTTCTTTCTCTTCCTCCTTTTTTCTCCCCCTGTTCTTTCCCCATTTCCCTCTCCTCCAATAACCTTTACTGATTTTTCTTTTTACCTGTGAAACATTTCAGACATATTAAAAGGTATATCATATAGCAGACTTAATCCACCGCTGAAATTAATGTATTCCATTCCATCCAAAACGATTGACCATTTTTCAACATTAATGACACAGTAGGAATAGAGAAATTTGGAATGAGAAAATATGTAGGGGTTCTAAAATTTCCTTCTTTTGGAAAAAATAAGTATAATTATTTACTGAGGGAATGTGATGTTTTAAGATTAATGGCAGTGTTGTATTTGAGGAACATTTGTTTTACTTGTACTGAATTGAGTGGAGTTTTGCTGATAATAATCACAGTTTTTTCTTATTTTTAATTCTACAGAGGTGAAAGGAGGTTTTCTGACCGATTAGTTTGTTGCTTTATAGAAGTTTTCAAACTTTTGTTCTTAAGACTCATTTTACATTCTTGAAGTTATTGAGGGAGACTACAAGAAACTTTTCTGGGGGTTGTATTGATACTTACCACACTAGATTAAAAAGCAAGTTTAATGGAGTTATTCATTAAAACAAATTCATTGCATGTTTATGTAAAAACATTTTAATTAAAAGTAATTTTTAAACTTGCAGTGGTATTATTTTGTATTTGTGCAAAACTCTTTAGCTTAGAAGATATCTGGATTTTTATATTTGCTTCTGCATTTATTATATTATATTGTTTTGACTGAAGTATATGAATAAAATACGGCTATATATATATATATATATATATATATATAGAGTTGGAAAAGGGAGAAGTAGTTTTAGCTTTTTACATGATTGTGATACTTTTTCGATTCTCTAAACTTGACAAATGTTAGTTTTCTAAACTGTGAAATTTGAAACTTTTATATGTCAGTGAACCTTTTTACATTTTACTATATTATGTTAAAATCCATGGCTATGTTGTACACTTTGAGTGTACTTGTAACCCATGTCTGCTTTTATAGCATTAAACTTGGGTCATTGGAAAATACTGGTTCATTTGAGTTATGCAGATCCTCCAAATGTTGACACTTTTCATTATGTAATATGAAAAAAAATATGACTCAGTAGCACCATCGATCTCAACTTAAGATTGGTGATGAATACATGTTTCCCCGACTTGTAGTCTTTATTTGAAAGTTTGAATTTTATCATTGGCTACTGTCACTTAAGTGATAAGCTTACTTTGTTCTTTGTCAGGAACATGTCTACCAGATGCACAAGTTTAATAGCCATAGTTCTTTGAAGTAAAAACAGTGTTGTATGGAAATCGGCTTTTTCAACTTGGAACTCAATTTCACAAGTGATGAGGGTTTGTTGGATCAGACTATTCGTGGTGTCCAATAGGAATGTAATGATAGAGCGATAAAGTCACATGTGGCTACTAGAAAACTTAAATTGCTCATTATTTTTAAATTTACCTTTATTTATTTTTATTGGAGTATACTTACTTTACTATGTTGTGTAAGTTTTTGCTGTACAGGAAAGTGAATCAGTTATACGTATATTTACTCTTTTAGATTCCCTTCCCATTAAAAAAAATACTGACAATACCAGGTATTTACAAGGATACAAAGAAACTGAATCGTTTACACTTTGTCAGTGGGATTGGAAATGACATTGCCATTCTGGAAAACAGTTTGTCAGCTTTGTAAAACAAAACAAAACATAATCAATCACTTACACATGCAATGAAATATCATATGACTCAGCAGTTGTACTCCAGGGTATTCATTTCAGAGACATAAAGATCTAAGTCCACACTGCAACTTGTTAAAAATAAAAGAAAACTTAAATTACACATTAAAAAATTAAAAATTGTTTCATTTGGCTTAATTATACATCCAGATACTATCATATGTATTAAAATATGGTTATTTCAGTACTTAATATGAGTATTATCATTGTCATGTAACCAGCATAATAATTATGAGATATTAAAAGTATTTTTTGGTACAATGTCTTCTAAATCTTGTGTGTGTTTTACACATATAGCAAGTCTGGATTTGTATTGGTCACAATTCAAGTATGTGGTGGTGGTCAGTAGCCGCATATTTTCTTACAGTTTCTTTTTTACCTTTACTTACAATTTTTGGCAGTTTTGACCATGCATTTTTTCAAATAGTTCTTGTTGAATGTATCAATTAAAAATTATATTGTTTGCTTTTGGATTTTCAGTCACTGCTCAACTTCCTTCATTCTGGGATTTACTTGAAATCATTTGTGTTTTCTTCTAGGACGTTCATGGTTTTATTTTTTGTATTTTGCTTTCTGATCCATTTGGAATTGTGTATATTCTGCAATTTTGGTTTTGGTTTTTCATTTCATTCAAAAGTTACTTAGTAGAACATTTTTTAACTTTCAGGAGCAAGGGCTTTTTGCTGTTATTCATGTGTAGTTTCATTGTATCATGATTAGAGAACATATGTGTTATTTCTACTCTGTCACACTTACTGAGATTTTTCTTTATAACTTCATATATCATCAGTTTTTGTGAATAGTCCACATTCACTTAAAGCGAGATTGTTTTCCCTATTAGAGTAGAAAGCAAGTTCTACCTTGTAAGTTTTGCTGTACAGGAAAGTGAATCAGTTATACGTATATTTACTCTTTTAGATTCCCTTCCCATTAAAAAAAATACTGACAATACCAGGTATTTACAAGGATACAAAGAAACTGAATCGTTTACACTTTGTCAGTGGGATTGGAAATGACATTGCCATTCTGGAAAACAGTTTGTCAGCTTTGTAAAACAAAACAAAACATAATCAATCACTTACACATGCAATGAAATATCATATGACTCAGCAGTTGTACTCCAGGGTATTCATTTCAGAGACATAAAGATCTAAGTCCACACTGCAACTTGTTAAAAATAAAAGAAAACTTAAATTACACATTAAAAAATTAAAAATTGTTTCATTTGGCTTAATTATACATCCAGATACTATCATATGTATTAAAATATGGTTATTTCAGTACTTAATATGAGTATTATCATTGTCATGTAACCAGCATAATAATTATGAGATATTAAAAGTATTTTTTGGTACAATGTCTTCTAAATCTTGTGTGTGTTTTACACATATAGCAAGTCTGGATTTGTATTGGTCACAATTCAAGTATGTGGTGGTGGTCAGTAGCCGCATATTTTCTTACAGTTTCTTTTTTACCTTTACTTACAATTTTTGGCAGTTTTGACCATGCATTTTTTCAAATAGTTCTTGTTGAATGTATCAATTAAAAATTATATTGTTTGCTTTTGGATTTTCAGTCACTGCTCAACTTCCTTCATTCTGGGATTTACTTGAAATCATTTGTGTTTTCTTCTAGGACGTTCATGGTTTTATTTTTTGTATTTTGCTTTCTGATCCATTTGGAATTGTGTATATTCTGCAATTTTGGTTTTGGTTTTTCATTTCATTCAAAAGTTACTTAGTAGAACATTTTTTAACTTTCAGGAGCAAGGGCTTTTTGCTGTTATTCATGTGTAGTTTCATTGTATCATGATTAGAGAACATATGTGTTATTTCTACTCTGTCACACTTACTGAGATTTTTCTTTATAACTTCATATATCATCAGTTTTTGTGAATAGTCCACATTCACTTAAAGCGAGATTGTTTTCCCTATTAGAGTAGAAAGCAAGTTCTACCTTGTCAGTTATTAAGATCATAACCTCTGCTTTCTTTTATATTATATTTGCCTGTTATAACTTTGCTCACATCTTTTTTTCTTTTTATGTTTCTCAGTTACTTTGTTTTAGATGTCCCTCGTATATAGTAAACAGTTGGATTTTGGTTCATGAGCTGATCAAAAATCTTTTTTCTTTTAGTAGAGGGGTTAGGTTCTTTGCCTGACACTGATATTTTGAGCTTAGCTCTTTGCTGTTTATATTTTGTTTACTATGTGTGTTATACTATGTTTTATGTTTCTATTGCTTTTTTTAGGGATTTTCATCGAAATTTTTTTGATATTTAATATGTTTATCCTAATAAAGCATGGAATTTCATTAATAGTAATATATTAATATTGTTTCATTAATTGTGGTAGATATACCAGAATAATACAGAATGTTAACAATAGGGGAATCAAGGTATGCAATATGTGGAAACACTATTATTGTTGCAGATTTTCTGTAATGTAAAGCTGTTCTAAAATTAAAAAAAAATGTTTTTAATGTAATGGTACTGAGAGTGTCCTGGGTTGGTTTGTAAAGTAAATTTTATGAGAGATTATTGCTGGACTTGGTGAATATAAGCTGTTTCTGTTAGTTTCTTGTAATTCTGGGAGGTATAATCATATTTTTTAATAACCATATTTTTGATGGTAAAAAATTATAGGAAGATATCTTTGTTTTATAATAAACAAAAAGAAGTTTTTGGACTGGAAAGGAATTTTGTTTTTTTAAGCTCAACTTCCTTCATTCTGGGATTTACTTGAAATCATTTGTGTTTTCTTCTATCAGGTTTTATTTTTTGTATTTTGCTTTCTGATCCATTTGGAATTGTGTATATTCTGCAATTTTGGTTTTGGTTTTTCATTTCATTCAAAAGTTACTTAGTAGAACATTTTTTAACTTTCAGGAGCAAGGGCTTTTTGCTGTTATTCATGTGTAGTTTCATTGTATCATGATTAGAGAACATATGTGTTATTTCTACTCTGTCACACTTACTGAGATTTTTCTTTATAACTTCATATATCATCAGTTTTTGTGAATAGTCCACATTCACTTAAAGCGAGATTGTTTTCCCTATTAGAGTAGAAAGCAAGTTCTACCTTGTCAGTTATTAAGATCATAACCTCTGCTTTCTTTTATATTATATTTGCCTGTTATAACTTTGCTCACATCTTTTTTTCTTTTTATGTTTCTCAGTTACTTTGTTTTAGATGTCCCTCGTATATAGTAAACAGTTGGATTTTGGTTCATGAGCTGATCAAAAATCTTTTTTCTTTTAGTAGAGGGGTTAGGTTCTTTGCCTGACACTGATATTTTGAGCTTAGCTCTTTGCTGTTTATATTTTGTTTACTATGTGTGTTATACTATGTTTTATGTTTCTATTGCTTTTTTTAGGGATTTTCATCGAAATTTTTTTGATATTTAATATGTTTATCCTAATAAAGCATGGAATTTCATTAATAGTAATATATTAATATTGTTTCATTAATTGTGGTAGATATACCAGAATAATACAGAATGTTAACAATAGGGGAATCAAGGTATGCAATATGTGGAAACACTATTATTGTTGCAGATTTTCTGTAATGTAAAGCTGTTCTAAAATTAAAAAAAAATGTTTTTAATGTAATGGTACTGAGAGTGTCCTGGGTTGGTTTGTAAAGTAAATTTTATGAGAGATTATTGCTGGACTTGGTGAATATAAGCTGTTTCTGTTAGTTTCTTGTAATTCTGGGAGGTATAATCAT
The DNA here is from genome assembly GCA_022376925.1 of Tragulus kanchil. Taxonomy (NCBI): domain Eukaryota; kingdom Metazoa; phylum Chordata; class Mammalia; order Artiodactyla; family Tragulidae; genus Tragulus; species Tragulus kanchil. The sequence goes on along the minus strand of JAIOJX010000032.1, from coordinate 216,522,925 downwards.
ATTTTTTAATAACCATATTTTTGATGGTAAAAAATTATAGGAAGATATCTTTGTTTTATAATAAACAAAAAGAAGTTTTTGGACTGGAAAGGAATTTTTTTTTTTTTTTTTAAGATTTATTTATTTGTTTTGGGCGGGGGTCAGGTTGGGGAGGGGGAGAGCAGGCGGGCCACTTCTATTGGTCTTTCTCTATTTTCATCCGTCTTTGTTTTTTGGCTCCTGTGGGCCTCCCATCGCGGTGGCGTCTGTCGTCGCAGAGCGCCGGCTCTGGGCGCATGCGCTCCAGAGCTCTGGCTCGGTAATTGGACACATGGGTCCAGCCGCTCCGCGGCACGTGGGATCTTCCCAGGCCAGGGATCGAACCGGCGCCCCTTGCACTGCAAGGCGGTGTCCTTACCCACTGGACCACCAGGGGAAGCCCCTGGAAAGGAATTTTTTAAGCAGAATATTAAAGAAAAAATTGCTTCTAGAACTGGTTACTCAAATCATATCTGTGTAGGTGAATTATTTAGAATGTTGTTGGGGAAAAGGGCATGTTTAATAGCAAGCAGTTAAATTCTCAATTGATCTATAAGCTGAAGAATTTTAATGACAACTAGAGGGTGTAGTTCAGGCTTTCAGTCCCGGAACTTTAGAGCTGGAAGAGATCTTTACAGTTTATCTCAATTCTTTCATTTATAAAAGAAAAACTAAAAGTCTAGGAAAATGATATGTTATATCCAAAATCATGTAGTAAATTCATATTCAGGGCTGGAATGAGAATCTCGGCCTCTTTATTTCTATTTTAGGATTCTTTCTTCAGTGCTAGAATGTGTTCTTGAACATCACTATTATCCATATCCTGAGCTCTTCATATCCTACATGGAGTGTAGCTGTGACCATGTACATGTTTATACAGGCATTAAAAAGACACCAAAACACATTGGCTAATGTTAGGTCATGAGACTCTGGCTTCTTGATTTTTACCTCTGTAGCTAATCCAGTAAGGGAAGGACTAGCTAGAAGATTACAGCAAAAAGGCCACTTGTTATGAATGACAGTTGAGAATTAGAACAGGACCTGGTACTGGAAACCATAAAAAAAAATCTGAGAAAATTTTTGGGCTGTAGTGATGTGGATGATGTCAAAGTGATGGAAACTTCTACCATGACTAAGTGAACTCTAGAACCTATAGAATGGAGGACAGAGTAAGGAGGTTGGGGAACCACCATCAGACTTGCTCATTGAGGACCATTTGTTCTATTCGAATTCCCTAAAGCATACCACTGCTTGCCAGCTAGGACTTAGGCTAATCATTGATAATGAAATAAAATTCATCTGACATCTACATATGACTTTTATATTGCAAAAACTCTCACACGTATACTCTTTGATCCTTGCAGTATCCTTGTAGGATGGGTAGAAGGGGATATTGGTGAACAGAAAATGTTAAATATGAATGTGTGTCAAAGCAGTGTGCTAGAACCCACTTAAAGATATCAAAATGAATGGACATCGTCTTGACTCTCATGTTATGCACAGCCTTGTGGAAGTGGAGGTGGGAAGTATAGCCAAGTATATAAGCAAGTTGAAAAAGAGTTCCAAAGTCAAGTTATTTACTGTGGGAGTTTAGAAGGAGTAATGGTGTTACAAATGATGAAAATTTCAGTACTTTGTCTTCTTATTTCAGGCTAGCTGAAAGAATAATAACTAAAAGGATATTGACTGTAATAGATAAATGATACAATCTTTATGTCTTATTTTCCAGAAATCTTATTTTAGGTGATTCTGAAAAGCTTATCTGAACAAATTTATGAAGTAAGGATGACAGAAGTTACTTAAATTTCTGTTCCAATAGGTTTTGGCATACAGAGCTGGCTGGAGGAAGAAAAAAGGGAATAGACATGAAACTTACAAATTTACCTAGAACAAAATAATGCATAAAAGTTTGAATTGGCCCTATTAACGGGTGAGAACATAGATAAAATTAGAGTGAAGTTGATGCATTCCTAGTTTATGTTGTTCCTGTAGACAGCTTCAGATTAGGAGAAGAAGTAGTGAGTACTTCTCCTAGTTCCTAATCTGGCTTTTTATTTTTCTTCAAAGTAACATTACATTTCAAGATCATTAAAGAGTGGTTTTTTACTGTTCTGTTTATATAGTATTGAAACAACCATAGCATTCAAGCACCCAGAAAGTACAAGATATAAGGAATATTAAGCAATGATCGATAGCTCTGTAATACTGCAGTGTCTTGAAGTATCTTGTGAATGACCAAAACCAGTTGAAATTTTAGTATAACTTTAGTCTTTTCCCACAGAACTGTATATTTAAAAAACTGATAATCCGGGCTTCCCTGGTGGTCCAGTGGGTAAGGACACTGCCTTGCAGTGCAAGGAGCACCGGTTCGAGCCCTGGCCTGGGAAGATCCCATGTGCCGCGGAGCAGCTGGACCGATATGTCCAATTACTGAGCTGGAGCTCTGGAGCACAGGCACCCAGAGCCGGTGCTCTGCGACAACAGAGGCCACTGCGATGGGAGGCCCACACGGGCCAAAGAACAAAAAAGATGGATGCAAATAGATAAAAGAAAGACCAATAGAAGTAGCCCGCCTGCTCCCAACCCTCCCCACCCGCCCTCCAAAATAAATAAATAAATAAATCTTTAATAAAAAACCAAAAAACTGATAATCCATGTAAGATAAATACAGAACCCTGAACTGATTAGATTGTTCAGTGACTAATACTCCACACTGCTTTGTTGTTAGGATGAATGAGTTTTATAATTCAGTGAAACCCTTTCAAGAAGTTCTAGTCTATAGAACGATGTCTTTAAATTGTTTGATCCTATTGGTTTTATTAACAAAAATTTCTCATTCCTTCATAAGATGTTTAATTCTTATGAATATCATCTTTAAAAGGCATGACTTGATGGCTGTCAGTATAACCCATAGGTCAAGTACAACCCTCCATCTTCAGACTGTGGGCTCTTCCTGAATTTCAGTTCCATGAAAGTCGCAGCGTGACTTTCCCACGAGTTTTCCACTGGAGGTTTCATGGTCTGAACTTTAACACTTTCCACAAAGTATCCCTCCCTTCTAGGCTTTGGGTAGAATGTCTAATTAATAGTGGCATGTGGTGTTCCCTAGCATAACCTGCCAAAATGTGATAGTTTCCTTGGAAGAAAAGCCACGGGCTGCAGCCACACATCTGAGTTGACAGACATCCAAGTGAATCCAATATATATAAAAAAGATTGGTGTCTTCTGGAATATGAATGTCTACTTTTAATAAATTCAAACAGATTCCAACATACCTATCTACAATCTGGTGTATTTTATGTGATTTGTCATTTTATAGATTCTCAACACCAGATCTCTAGACGTTGCATAACCCAGTCCACTGCAGTAGGGAGGAAACAGCTTGAAGGTTTGCATCCTGTGTTGTTTTAGTCCTGTCTCTTTGCAACCCTACAGACTGTAGCCCATCAGGCTCCTCTGTCTATGGGAATTCTTCAGGCCACTTCACTGGAGTGAGTTGTCATGGCCTCCTCCAAGGGATCTTCCCAACCCAGCACTTGAACCCATGTCTCTTAGGTCTCCTGCATTGGCAGGCGGGTTCTTTACCACTGAAGATACAGTATGAAATATGAGTTTTTTGGTAAAATTCTCGATTAGAGGATTGTAATCAATTAGAGGATAACCTGTGAGAAATTTCTCTGAGTGGTTTAAATTTAAAAGATACTTCACTAAATTGCCAGTATTGAGGAAAACATCAATGTTAGTCTTCATGATGTACCTAGCATTTGGGCAAAATTCAGTTGCCTACCTAAATGCCATAAATCATCTTCAAAGTCAGATTGTTGTTTTGTTGCTAAGTTGTGTCTGACTCTTTGGGACTCCGTGGTCTGTAGCCATTTCCTTCTTCAGGGTATCTTCCTGACTCAGGGATCGAACCTGCATCTCCTGCTGGGGCCATGGATTCTTTGCCACTGAGCTTCCTGGGAAGCCCCAGGTTATTGTACATGTCTATAAAAATCCTGTCATATTATATCACCATAAAGGAGGTGTTTATCCTTTAAGGATAATGCTAATCCTTTCAGTCTATGGGCCCAGTAAGAAAAATGTACGAACCTAATATCCCCACCAAGACTTCTGTTCACCCCAAGTGACTCTAAAGCCCTGTCTGGCCTTCTCATTTGAAGGGTGTAAAGTCACCAGAATGATAAGAAATGGGTTTTGATGAGAGCAGTTTGAATGCTCTCAAAGCATGAAGTAGAAGTCTTATCTGTAAATGGACTGATACTCATAGAAGTACATTGAGGTCACATGTTTTATCACGTGGTGGTGGGGCAGACTGAGGTACCACACCACCAGGAAATGTAGGAGTAACAGCAGCAAGAGGCTTCATTTGACAGGTCTCAGTGACATCCTCCCCGGAAGGGTGGCGCACTGGGGCCCTTCACAGCAGCTCAGCAGCAGGCGAGCCTCAGGGTCTGGCTGCTAGACACTGCACATCTCTAGGGGCTCCATTTGACATGAGCCACCGATGACCTTCTTCTTGATTCATTCCTTCTTCAACTTCACCAACAGAACATTCAGTCGTAAGAAGTAGTCAAAAATAACACTTGGGATTTCTACTGAAAAAGAGACTCTCAGATTGGCTTAAAATTCTACCATATACTTCATATAAGATACATACCTGTAGAATTTCAGATGAAACCAGAGCACTAGCTGAAGTTTTTTGTTTTCTGTATTCCATGCTTTAATTAAAAAGATTTGTCATGAACTACTCTCAGCTGCCTGGGGAAAAGGTAAAACACAAAGCTGTTCTCAGTTGAAGACTGCAAACTCAGATCTTCCTTACTTTTGGTGCGGCAATTGATTGTCATGGAGGCCTGAGCCTCTGAGTGCATATTTTCTTAATATTACCCACTTTACTGATGTCTATTTGCCAGTATAATATGTGTGCTAGAAGCAGCAACTTCCCTTGTTATACCATTGGTGTATGTGTTAATGCTACAGGGAAAAGAGAGGGAAAGAGGGAGATAGTATCAGTATGTTCTTCTCCTTTGGGGCTTACTTTCTACCTCTGTGTGAGTGTGAGTGAAGTTGCTCAGTTATGTTCGACTCTTTGTGACCCATGGATGAGCCATGGAATTCTCCAGGCAAGCATACTAGAGTGGGTAGCCTTTCCTTTCTCCAGGGTATATTCCCAACCTAGGGGTCGAACCCAAGTCTCCCGCATTGCCGGCAAATTCTTTACCACCTGAGCCACAAGGGCTGAGCCAACAATACTGGAGTGAGTAGCCTATCCCTTTTCTTTTTCTTTTTTGCATATCCCTGGACCCGCCCCCCACGCAGTTCCCCCCCTCCCATCCCTCCAGACCATCGCCCCAAGTGGTTGTAGGTACTCCTATTCCCCTAGCACAATGACAATAGCTATCTTTTCCACACATGACAGTATAGGTTTCCATGTTACTCCCTCCATGCCTCCCTCCCACTGTTTGGTCTCCACAATGTCTTTATGTCTATTCTCTGTTTTTTCATGAGCTCACTGCGTATCCTATCATGACCATCTTAGTAGATCCCATATATGAGTTAGTATACTATACCCTTTTTTTCTTTTTTCCCTCTCTAGGGGCTCCATTTGACATGAGCCACCGATGACCTTCTTCTTGATTCATTCCTTCTTCAACTTCACCAACAGAACATTCAGTCGTGAAGTAGTCAAAAATAACACTTGGGATTTCTACTGAAAAAGAGACTCTCAGATTGGCTTAAAATTCTACCATATACTTCATATAAGATACATACCTGTAGAATTTCAGATGAAACCAGAGCACTAGCTGAAGTTTTTTGTTTTCTGTATTCCATGCTTTAATTAAAAAGATTTGTCATGAACTACTCTCAGCTGCCTGGGGAAAAGGTAAAACACAAAGCTGTTCTCAGTTGAAGACTGCAAACTCAGATCTTCCTTACTTTTGGTGCGGCAATTGATTGTCATGGAGGCCTGAGCCTCTGAGTGCATATTTTCTTAATATTACCCACTTTACTGATGTCTATTTGCCAGTATAATATGTGTGCTAGAAGCAGCAACTTCCCTTGTTATACCATTGGTGTATGTGTTAATGCTACAGGGAAAAGAGAGGGAAAGAGGGAGATAGTATCAGTATGTTCTTCTCCTTTGGGGCTTACTTTCTACCTCTGTGTGAGTGTGAGTGAAGTTGCTCAGTTATGTTCGACTCTTTGTGACCCATGGATGAGCCATGGAATTCTCCAGGCAAGCATACTAGAGTGGGTAGCCTTTCCTTTCTCCAGGGTATATTCCCAACCTAGGGGTCGAACCCAAGTCTCCCGCATTGCCGGCAAATTCTTTACCACCTGAGCCACAAGGGCTGAGCCAACAATACTGGAGTGAGTAGCCTATCCCTTTTCTTTTTCTTTTTTGCATATCCCTGGACCCGCCCCCCACGCAGTTCCCCCTCCCATCCCTCCAGACCATCGCCCCAAGTGGTTGTAGGTACTCCTATTCCCCTAGCACAATGACAATAGCTATCTTTTCCACACATGACAGTATAGGTTTCCATGTTACTCCCTCCATGCCTCCCTCCCACTGTTTGGTCTCCACAATGTCTTTATGTCTATTCTCTGTTTTTTCATGAGCTCACTGCGTGTGTTATCATGACCATCTTAGTAGATCCCATATATATGAGTTAGTATACTATACTTGTCTTTCTCTTTTTGACTTACTTCACTTTTTATGATAGGTTCTAGAGCCAGCCACCTCATTAGGACTGAGTCGTCTGCATTTCTTTTAACAGCCGAGTAGTATTCCATTGTATATATGTACCAGAGCTTCTGGATCCATTCATTTGTCGATGGACATCTAGGTTGCTTCCATGTTCTGGCTATTGTATAGAGAGCTGCAATGAACATTGGGGTACAGGTGCCTCTTTCAGTTTTGATTTCATCAGGATATAGGCCTAATAGTGGGATTGCTGGGTCATAGGGTGCTTCTATTTTTAGTTTTTTAAGGAATCTCCATATTGTCTTCCATAGAGGTTGTATCAATTTACATTCCCACCAGCAATGCAAGAGGGTTCCCTTTTCTCCACACCCTCTCCAGCATTTGTTGTCTGTTGATTTGTTGATGATGGCCATTCTGACAGGTGTGAGGTGGTATCTCATTGTGGTTTTAATTTGCATTTCTCTGATAATAAGCGAGGTTGAGCATCGTTTCATGTATTTTTGGGCCATCTGTATGTCTTCTTTGGAGAGGCGTCTCTTTAGATCATTTTCCCATTTTTTGATTGGGCTGCTCATTTTCCCTGTGCTGAGTTGTCTGAGTTGCTTGTAGATTTTGGAGATGAATTCTTTGTCTGTTGTTTCATTTGCTATGATTTTCTCCCACTCTGTGGGATGTCTGTTGAGCTTTTTTGTAATTTCTTTAGCTGTACAAAAGCTTTTAAGTTTCATTAGGTCCCACGTGTTGACTTTTCTTTTCAGTTCCACTATTCTAGTAGGTGGGTCAGAGAAGATCTTGCTTTGATTGATGTCCTTGAGGCTTTTGCCTATATTCTCCTCTAAGAGTTTGATGGTTTCTGGTCTTAGATTTAGGTCTTTAATCCATTTTGAGTTGATCTTTGTGTATGGGGTCAGGGAATGTTCCAACTTCATATTTTTGCATGTAGCTGTCCAATTTTCCCAGCACCATTTGTTGAATAGGCTGTCTTTCTCCCATTTTATAGTTTCTCCTCCTTTGTCAAAAATAAGGTACCCATAGGTGTGTGGGTTGATCTCTGGGTTCTCAATCTTGTTCCGTTGATCTGTAGTTCTGTTTTTGTGCCAGTACCATACTGTCTTGATAAGTGTTGCTTTGTAGTAGAGTCTGAAGTTAGGGAGGCTGATCCCTCCAACTCCATTCTTCTTCCTCAGGATTGCTTTGGCTATTCGAGGTCTTCTGTGTTTACATATGAACTGTATTATTATTTGGTCTAGTTCTGTGAAAAATGTCAGTGGTAGTTGGATAGGTATTGCATTGAATCTGTAGATGATATTTGGTAGTATGGTCATTTTCACAATATTGATTCTTCCGACACAGGAACATGGTTTAGTTGGATATTGTCTTCCATAGAGGTTGTATCAATTTACATTCCCACCAGCAATGCAAGAGGGTTCCCTTTTCTCCACACCCTCTCCAGCATTTGTTGTCTGTTGATTTGTTGATGATGGCCATTCTGACAGGTGTGAGGTGGTATCTCATTGTGGTTTTAATTTGCATTTCTCTGATAATAAGCGAGGTTGAGCATCGTTTCATGTATTTTTGGGCCATCTGTATGTCTTCTTTGGAGAGGCGTCTCTTTAGATCATTTTCCCATTTTTTGATTGGGCTGCTCATTTTCCCTGTGCTGAGTTGTCTGAGTTGCTTGTAGATTTTGGAGATGAATTCTTTGTCTGTTGTTTCATTTGCTATGATTTTCTCCCACTCTGTGGGATGTCTGTTGAGCTTTTTTGTAATTTCTTTAGCTGTACAAAAGCTTTTAAGTTTCATTAGGTCCCACGTGTTGACTTTTCTTTTCAGTTCCACTATTCTAGTAGGTGGGTCAGAGAAGATCTTGCTTTGATTGATGTCCTTGAGGCTTTTGCCTATATTCTCCTCTAAGAGTTTGATGGTTTCTGGTCTTAGATTTAGGTCTTTAATCCATTTTGAGTTGATCTTTGTGTATGGGGTCAGGGAATGTTCCAACTTCATATTTTTGCATGTAGCTGTCCAATTTTCCCAGCACCATTTGTTGAATAGGCTGTCTTTCTCCCATTTTATAGTTTCTCCTCCTTTGTCAAAAATAAGGTACCCATAGGTGTGTGGGTTGATCTCTGGGTTCTCAATCTTGTTCCGTTGATCTGTAGTTCTGTTTTTGTGCCAGTACCATACTGTCTTGATAAGTGTTGCTTTGTAGTAGAGTCTGAAGTTAGGGAGGCTGATCCCTCCAACTCCATTCTTCTTCCTCAGGATTGCTTTGGCTATTCGAGGTCTTCTGTGTTTACATATGAACTGTATTATTATTTGGTCTAGTTCTGTGAAAAATGTCAGTGGTAGTTGGATAGGTATTGCATTGAATCTGTAGATGATATTTGGTAGTATGGTCATTTTCACAATATTGATTCTTCCGACACAGGAACATGGAATATTTCTCCATCTGTTTAAGTCTTCTTTAATGTCTCTCATGAGTGTCTTGTAATTTTCTGTATACAGTTCTTTTGTTTCTTTGGGTAGGTTTATTCCTAGATATTTTATTCTTTTGGTTGCGATGGTGAAGGGGACTGCCTCTTTGATTTCATTTTCTGATTTTTCATTGTTTGTGTATAGGAATGCCAGTGATTTCTGTATATTGATTTTGTATCCTGCGACTTTGCTGAATTCGCTGATTAACTCTAGTAGTTTTGTAACCGTGTCTTTGGGATTTTCTATGTATAATATCATGTCATCTGCAAATACAGAGAGTTTGACTTCTTCTTTTCCAATCTGGATTCCTTTGATTTCTTTCTCTTCCCTTATTGCTGTTGCTAGAACTTCCAGGACTGTGTTGAATAAGAGTGGTGAAAGTGGACACCCTTGTCTTGTTCCTGATCTTAGAGGGAATGCTTTGAGTTTTTCACCATTGAGGATAATGTTCGCTGTGGGCTTCTCATATATGGCTTTCACTATGTTAAGATAAGTTCCTTCTATGCCCATTTTTTGAAGAGTTTTTATCATAAATGGATGCTGTACTTTGTCAAAGGCTTTTTTTCTGCATCTATTGAGATGATCATGTGATTTTTGTCTCTCAATTTGTTGATATGGTGTATCACATTGATTGATTTGCGGATGTTGAAGAATCCTTGCATGCCTGGGATGAACCCAACTTGATCGTGATGAATGAGCTTTTTGATGTGTTGCTGAATTCTGTTCGCTAGGATTTTGTTGAGGATTTTGGCATCTAGATTCATCAGTGAAATTGGCCTATAATTTTCTTTTTTTGTGATGTCTTTGCCTGGCTTTGGTATCAGGGTGATGGTGGCCTCATAGAATGTGTTTGGAAGTGTTCCTTCCTGGGCAATTTTTTGGAAGAGTTTTAGAAGGACAGGCATTAGCTCTTCTTTAAATGTTTGGTAGAATTCACTTGTGAAACCATCTGGCCCTGGGCTTTTATTTTTGGGTAGATTTTTGATCACGAGGTCGATTTCCGAGCTTGTGATTGGCTTGTTCATAGTTTCTGTTTCTTCCTGGCTCAGTCTTGGGAGATTAATCCTCTCCAAGAAACTGTCCATTTCTTCCAGGTTGTCCAGTTTGTTGCCATAGAGTTGCTCATAATAGTCTCTTAGAATCCTTTGGATTTCTGCATTATCTCTTGTAATCTCTCCTTTTTCATTTTTGATTTTGGTGATCTGGTTCTTCTCTCTCTTTTTCTTGATGAGTCTGGCCAGTGGTGTGTGGATTTTATTGACTTTTTCGAAGAACCAGCTTTTTGTTTTATTTATCTTTACTATTGTTTCTTTTGTTTCTTTTTCATTTATTTCTGCTCTGATCTTTATGATTTCCCTTCTTCTGCTGGCTTTGGGGTGTTTTGTTCTTCTTTCTCCGCTGATTAACTCTAGTAGTTTTGTAACCGTGTCTTTGGGATTTTCTATGTATAATATCATGTCATCTGCAAATACAGAGAGTTTGACTTCTTCTTTTCCAATCTGGATTCCTTTGATTTCTTTCTCTTCCCTTATTGCTGTTGCTAGAACTTCCAGGACTGTGTTGAATAAGAGTGGTGAAAGTGGACACCCTTGTCTTGTTCCTGATCTTAGAGGGAATGCTTTGAGTTTTTCACCATTGAGGATAATGTTCGCTGTGGGCTTCTCATATATGGCTTTCACTATGTTAAGATAAGTTCCTTCTATGCCCATTTTTTGAAGAGTTTTATCATAAATGGATGCTGTACTTTGTCAAAGGCTTTTTCTGCATCTATTGAGATGATCATGTGATTTTTGTCTCTCAATTTGTTGATATGGTGTATCACATTGATTGATTTGCGGATGTTGAAGAATCCTTGCATGCCTGGGATGAACCCAACTTGATCGTGATGAATGAGCTTTTTGATGTGTTGCTGAATTCTGTTCGCTAGGATTTTGTTGAGGATTTTGGCATCTAGATTCATCAGTGAAATTGGCCTATAATTTTCTTTTTTTGTGATGTCTTTGCCTGGCTTTGGTATCAGGGTGATGGTGGCCTCATAGAATGTGTTTGGAAGTGTTCCTTCCTGGGCAATTTTTTGGAAGAGTTTTAGAAGGACAGGCATTAGCTCTTCTTTAAATGTTTGGTAGAATTCACTTGTGAAACCATCTGGCCCTGGGCTTTTATTTTTGGGTAGATTTTTGATCACGAGGTCGATTTCCGAGCTTGTGATTGGCTTGTTCATAGTTTCTGTTTCTTCCTGGCTCAGTCTTGGGAGATTAATCCTCTCCAAGAAACTGTCCATTTCTTCCAGGTTGTCCAGTTTGTTGCCATAGAGTTGCTCATAATAGTCTCTTAGAATCCTTTGGATTTCTGCATTATCTCTTGTAATCTCTCCTTTTTCATTTTTGATTTTGGTGATCTGGTTCTTCTCTCTCTTTTTCTTGATGAGTCTGGCCAGTGGTGTGTGGATTTTATTGACTTTTTCGAAGAACCAGCTTTTTGTTTTATTTATCTTTACTATTGTTTCTTTTGTTTCTTTTTCATTTATTTCTGCTCTGATCTTTATGATTTCCCCTCTTCTGCTGGCTTTGGGATGTTTTTGTTCTTCTTTCTCCAGTTGTTTTAAGCGTAAGGTAAGGTCGTCTGTTTGAGATTTTCCTAGTTTCTTGAGGTGGGATTGTATTGCTATAAATTTCCCTCTTAGAACTGCTTTTGCAGTATCCCATAGGTTTTGCACTGTCATATGTTCATTGTCATTTTCTTCTAGGAATTGTTTAATTTCTCCTTTGATTTCCTCAATGATCAGTTGGTTTTTCAGGTATGTGTTGTTTAATCTCCATGTGTTTGTGTTTTTAGGGTTTTTTTTTTTTTTCTGGTAGTTGATCTCTAGTCTCATTGCATTGTGGTCCTAGAAGATGGTTGATATAATTTCGGTTTTCTTGACCTGACTGAGGTTAGATTTGTGGCCCAAGATGTGGTCTATCCTGGAGAATGTTCCGTGAGCACTTTAGAAGAAAGTGTATTCTTCTGCTTTTGGATGGAACGTCCTAAAGATATCAATGAGGTCCATCTTTTCCAGTGTGGCATTTAAGGCTTGTGTTTCTTTATTAATTTCCTGTTTTGTTGATCTGTCCATTGGTGTGAGAGGAGTGTTAAAGTCTCCTACTATTATTGTGTTATTGTTGATTTCTTCTTTTATGTCTGAAAGTACCTGTCTTATGTATTGAGGTGCCCCTGTTTTGGGTGCATAGGTATTCATGACTGTTATGTCTTCCTCTTGGATAGATCCCTTAATCATGATGTAGTGACCTGCCTTGTCTCTTAGAATCTTCTTTACTTTTAAGTCTATTTTGTCTGATATAAGGATTGCTACTCCAGCTTTCTTTTGATTTCCATTTGCATGGAATATCTTTTTCCAGCCTTTCACTTTCAGTCTATGAGTGTCTCTAGGTCTGAAGTGGGTCTCTTGTAAACAGCATATATATGGGTCCTGCTTCTGGATCCATTCAGCCAGCCTGTGTCGTTTGGTTGGAGCATTTAGTCCATTTAGGTTCAAAGTAATTATTGATACGAATGTTCCTATTGTCATCTTCTTAGAAATTTGGGGTTTGATTTGTAAGGCTTCTCCTACTCTTGTATTTATTGGCTATATCAGGCCATTTAACACTTGTTGTAGGTCTGGTTTTGTGGTACAGAATTCTTTTAGTTTTTGCTTGTCTGTGAAGCTTTTGACTTCACCATCAATTTTGAATGAGATTCTTGCTGGGTAGAGATTTCTTGGTTGGAGGTTGTTCTCTTTTAGCCGTTTAAATGTATCTTGCCATTCTCTTCTGGCCTGTAGGGTTTCTGTTGAGAGATCCTCAGTTAAACCTATGGGGTTTCCTTTATATGTTATTTGTGGTTTGCTCCTAGCTGCTTTTAGTAATCTGTCTTTATATTTAGTCTGCGTTAGTTTGATTAGAATGTGCCTTGGTGTGTTTCTTCTGGGGTTTCTCCTGTATGGAACTCTTTGTTCTTCCTGGACTTGGTTGACTATCTCCTTTCCCATGCTGGGGAAGTTTTCAACTATAACCTCTTCAAGAATTTTTTCACAGTCTTTCTTCTCTTCTTCCTCTTCTGGAACTCCTATAATTCTAATGTTGGTGCGTTTGATATTGTCCCATAGGTCTCTGAGGCTATCTTCAGTTCTTTTAATTCTTTGGGCTTTGTTCTGTTCTTCAGCACTTATTTCCACCATTCTGTCTCTCAGCTCACTTATCTGTTCTTCAGCCTCTGATACTCTACTGTTGAGACCTTCTATAGTATTTTTGAGTTCAGCAATTGAGTTAGTTGTCTCCATTTGCTTAGTTGTCTCCATTTCATTTCTTGCATGTCTCTTCTCAATGCACTAATTTCCTCTAATATTCTGTTTTCAGTGTTTTGCATCCTCATTAGTATAGCTTTTCTGAATTCTCTTTCAGATAGTTTGTCTATCTCCTCCTCTGTCATTTGAAGTGGTGTTTAGCTTGGTCTCTTTTTAGAATCTTCTTTACTTTTAAGTCTATTTTGTCTGATATAAGGATTGCTACTCCAGCTTTCTTTTGATTTCCATTTGCATGGAATATCTTTTCCAGCCTTTCACTTTCAGTCTATGAGTGTCTCTAGGTCTGAAGTGGGTCTCTTGTAAACAGCATATATATGGGTCCTGCTTCTGGATCCATTCAGCCAGCCTGTGTCGTTTGGTTGGAGCATTTAGTCCATTTAGGTTCAAAGTAATTATTGATACGAATGTTCCTATTGTCATCTTCTTAGAAATTTGGGGTTTGATTTGTAAGGCTTCTCCTACTCTTGTATTTATTGGCTATATCAGGCCATTTAACACTTGTTGTAGGTCTGGTTTTGTGGTACAGAATTCTTTTAGTTTTTGCTTGTCTGTGAAGCTTTTGACTTCACCATCAATTTTGAATGAGATTCTTGCTGGGTAGAGATTTCTTGGTTGGAGGTTGTTCTCTTTTAGCCGTTTAAATGTATCTTGCCATTCTCTTCTGGCCTGTAGGGTTTCTGTTGAGAGATCCTCAGTTAAACCTATGGGGTTTCCTTTATATGTTATTTGTGGTTTGCTCCTAGCTGCTTTTAGTAATCTGTCTTTATATTTAGTCTGCGTTAGTTTGATTAGAATGTGCCTTGGTGTGTTTCTTCTGGGGTTTCTCCTGTATGGAACTCTTTGTTCTTCCTGGACTTGGTTGACTATCTCCTTTCCCATGCTGGGGAAGTTTTCAACTATAACCTCTTCAAGAATTTTTTCACAGTCTTTCTTCTCTTCTTCCTCTTCTGGAACTCCTATAATTCTAATGTTGGTGCGTTTGATATTGTCCCATAGGTCTCTGAGGCTATCTTCAGTTCTTTTAATTCTTTGGGCTTTGTTCTGTTCTTCAGCACTTATTTCCACCATTCTGTCTCTCAGCTCACTTATCTGTTCTTCAGCCTCTGATACTCTACTGTTGAGACCTTCTATAGTATTTTTGAGTTCAGCAATTGAGTTAGTTGTCTCCATTTGCTTAGTTGTCTCCATTTCATTTCTTGCATGTCTCTTCTCAATGCACTAATTTCCTCTAATATTCTGTTTTCAGTGTTTTGCATCCTCATTAGTATAGCTTTTCTGAATTCTCTTTCAGATAGTTTGTCTATCTCCTCCTCTGTCATTTGAAGTGGTGTTTCTCTAGCTTGGTCCTTCATTTGTACAGTGTTTCTCTGACGTTTCATTATTAGGTTAATTTTTGTTTCTTTGTGTGTGTCTGTGTGTATGGAGTTCTTATTCCCACCAGGCTTCTTGGTTGAATTCTCCCTTCCTTTGGGTTTCTGTCCTTGTAGAAGGGTTCAGTGGTTTGTGTCTTGGGTGGTGTTAGATCTTGTTTACAGGTGAATAATCTGTAGTGTTGTATGTTCTTTGATAGTGTGGGGTCTTGGAATCAGGGCTTCCGCTCCGAGGATCCTTGGTTTGATGATTGGTCAGGGGGTGTAGGCTCTATGTCTAGTTTGCTATGGTGTTCCGTGATACTAGTTCACATACTAGCATCTGAGGAACAAGAGGTGCATCCCTGATGGGTGACAGTCATAAAAGCATGCAGATGTTTTCTAACATAATCATAAGATATACATACATATACAGCAATCCCCACAACTGATCAGTTTTACAGAGATAAGGCACAGGAAATCTTTCTGGCAATTCATGCAATCACAGATGATACTTGCCCATTAAGCTCTGAATTAATTGAAATAGTGCCTGAATAATAGATCTAGCACAAGGTCCTGGCTTGGATAATTACAATGAGAGCAATTTTAAATTAGGACATGTGTTGGGGGTGACAAGGAGGAGAGTCTATAGGTAATAAAGAGGAAAAGATTCGTCTTGGGAGTATTTTATAGGATTAGGTAGCAAAGATTAGTGTGTGTATTGTTTAGTGTATTTGGAAGTGAATAGTGGAGACAGGAAGATAGGATATAATTTATCTAGAGGATATTGGTAGATAGGAAAATGTTTTACATTTAGAACATAGAGGAAGAAAGCAGTGGGGAAGAGGAAAGAGAAAAGAGAATTAGAGGTTTTTTTTTTTTTTTTTTTTAAAGATTTATTTATTTATTTATTTTGGGCGGGGGTCGGGTTGGGGAGGGAGGGCAGTGGGCGGGCCACTTCTATTGGTCTTTCATTTCTCTATGTTCATCCGTCTTTGTTCTTTGGCTCCTGCGGGCCTCCCATCGCGGTGGCATCTGTTGTCGCAGAGCGCCAGCTCTGGGCGCATGCGCTCCAGAGCTCCGGCTCGGTAATTGGACACATCAGTCCAGCCGCTCCGCGGCACGTGGGATCTTCCCAGGCCAGCGATCGAACCGGCGCCCCTTGCACTGCAAGGCGGTGTCCTTATCCACTGGACCACCAGGGGAAGCCCTAGAGGTTTTAAAGAATTAAAATTAAAGTTAAAAAAAAAATACAGGGGCTTCCCTGGTGGTCCAGTGGGTAAGGACACCGCCTTGCAGTGCAAGGGGCGCCAGTTCCAGCGCTGGCCTGGGAAGATCCCACGTGCCGCGGAGAGGCTGGACTGACGTGTCCAACTACCGAGCTGAAGCTCTGGGGCGCATGCGCCCAGAGCCGGTGCTCTGCGGACAACACAGGCCGCGGCCATGGGAGGCCCACACGGGCCAAAGAAAAAAGACGGATGAAAATGGACAAATGAAAGACCAATAGAAGTGGCCCGCCTGCTCCCCTCCCTCCCCATCCCATCCCCACCAAAATAAATAAATAAATAAATCTTTAAAAAAAAAAGAACAACATTTAAAAAAAATACAATAAAATAAAAGTCAAAAAAAGAAGTTAAAAATTAAAAAGAGCAGAAAAAATTAATAAGAGACCGAAAAACAAAGAAAAAACACATAAAACAAATCAAACAAATGAAAACAACAACTACAACAACAACAACAAAAAAACACTAATAAAAACCCCAATAAACAAAGAAACTAATGAACCCCAAACCAGACCAATCAATTGAATAAGCAAAATAGTCCACCACAAACAAGCAAAAGAAAAGGAAAAAAAAAAAGAAAAAAAAGTTAAATACTGTCCTTGGTTTTTATCTTCTCATCTGCCTGTTGGAAACCAATCTGCTCTTGATGGTGGTGTCTTGATGGCGTAGTCTTTCCCTTATAGTGCCGGTTGCTGTGGTTTCTGTTTTTGTGTTCAGCAAACTGAGGGCTTTACTGCCATACTCGGTGCTGGCCGGGGCAGTGGGTTGATCCCAGTCGGGCGGGGCCGCAGTGCGCGCAGTCCCGTGTTGGAGGGGGGCGCCCCGTCTCTCCCGTGCACCCGCCTGTAGTCTCCAATCCCTGCTCTTTCCCCGGCTTCCTCCGCTGCTGCTGCAGCTCTAGGGGTGCGCGGGCTCCTCCGCCACTGGCACACGCACACTGCCGGTTACGCGTCTAAGTCCCAAAGGCGGACGTGAGCTTCCCCGTCCAACTCGTGCCCGGTCCCTGGTCAGCAACCCGTGGACGACTTCCCCTCTCCGTTCAGCAAGCCCTCCAGTTGGAGTGGCTGAGCTTACGCGGTTCCTCGCGGTGGCAGGCTCCCGCGGCTCCGCCCCTTTTCTTTTTTTTTTTTTTTAGATTTATTTATTTATCTATTTTGGGCGGGGTCAGTTTGGGGAGGGAGGGGAGCGGGCGGGCCACCTCCATTGGCCTTTCATTTCTCCATTCTCATCCATCTTTGTTCTTTGGCTCCTGTGGGCCTCCCATCGCGGTGGCCTCTGTTGTCGCAGAGCACCGACTTTGGGCGCATGCGCTCCAGAGCTCCGGCTTGGACACATCAGTCCAGCCGCTCTGTGGCACGTGGGATCTTCCCAGGCCAGGGATCGAACCGGTGCCCCTTGGCCCACGTGGGCCAAGGAACAAAGATGGATGCAAATAGATAAATGAAAGACCAATAGAAGTGGCCCGCCACCCCCCTCCCTCCCAGACCCGCCCCCCCCCAAAGATGTTCATTTAGTTCTACTATATTTCTCCTCAAGATGTATTTGTTTCATTAGAATCTTTGCCTATGATTAGTCTACAGCAGATCTTGTAACATTTGACTTGAATTCCAGTGCCACTGGTAAGCAAGTAAGTGTTTCCTCTGAAATGAATAATTCCCTTCATTCATTTGATTTGAGTATATGTGAAGTTGTATACTGCACCCTTGGCTATATATTCCCAGGTACATTTCTTTCTTTTTCTTCAGAAAAATCTTTCCTAAAATTAATTTTCCCTTGTGTTGACTTTTTAAATTATTGTTTCTGATTGCCGAATGCCGTCTATTTTTTACACTCAGCTGATATTGCCTATTTCACAGTTACTGTTCTGAGATTATACCATGTGGTATGCACTTATTATATGGTTAAGGATAACTTATCATGTGAGTGGTCTTATTGGTTTAACTCATAGTCTTTCTTTAAAATAATTAAAATAGTGCTTCCAGCCAAGTTGGACTGACAGTGATTGGTATCTTTTCACTTGAAATAACTAGACAAAAAATATGAAAGAGCAGTTCTTAAGGCATTAACCATCAAGCAACAAAAGACACCAGTCTCTGAGAGATAGAAAACAAATGAGACCTACGCTTGCTCTGGCCTGACCAGTGTTTCTAGGCATGGAATAGTAAGGCACTAGAGCCCCAGAGGAGGCTAGAGACCTCCCTGAATTGAGGAGGTGGTGCTGGGAGCCTAAGAAGCCAAGGCAACTAGAGTTCACAGGGCAGGCAGAGTACCAGGGAGGAGAGAGCTGCAAGCGAATTTTGTAGATCTGCAGAAGTCCGTTTCAAGAATTCAGTTGAGTACTGATCAATACATGGCGTGTGAGGAAACTATTTGCAGTTAAAGGAAGAACCACCGGAAAGTTATACAGTACCCAGAGCTCATACAACCTTAGGGATAAGCCTGAATCCGTCAGAGTGAAAAATTTCTCGAGTGTCAAGTAGAGTATCTCTAACATTCTAGCTTTCGTTTTTAGATGTTCGATTTGGGTCTTTTTCATTGTTTTAATTTAAATTGCACTGAATCTTTTTCTCTAGCTTCAGAGCATATGGAATACTTTCATAATAACTTTTAATCCCAGTTTTTGTAAAAATGGTGTCCTTTCTGGGTTGGTTTTGATTGATACTTCTCCTCATTTGTCTCTTAATTTCTTGCCTTTTTTTTTTGAAACGTGCTTGGTAAATTATTTAATACTTGTTAGGTATATAACAGAAGACATTGCACATTTTTTTTTTAGAAAAATCTTTCCTAAAATTAATTTTCCCCCTTGGCTATATATTCCCAGGTACATTTCTTTCTTATTCATCAGAAAAATCTTTCCTAAAATTAATTTTCCCTTGTGTTGACTTTTTAAATTATTGTTTCTGATTGCCGAATGCCGTCTATTTTTTACACTCAGCTGATATTGCCTATTTCACAGTTACTGTTCTGAGATTATACCATGTGGTATGCACTTATTATATGGTTAAGGATAACTTATCATGTGAGTGGTCTTATTGGTTTAACTCATAGTCTTTCTTTAAAATAATTAAAATAGTGCTTCCAGCCAAGTTGGACTGACAGTGATTGGTATCTTTTCACTTGAAATAACTAGACAAAAAATATGAAAGAGCAGTTCTTAAGGCATTAACCATCAAGCAACAAAAGACACCAGTCTCTGAGAGATAGAAAACAAATGAGACCTACGCTTGCTCTGGCCTGACCAGTGTTTCTAGGCATGGAATAGTAAGGCACTAGAGCCCCAGAGGAGGCTAGAGACCTCCCTGAATTGAGGAGGTGGTGCTGGGAGCCTAAGAAGCCAAGGCAACTAGAGTTCACAGGGCAGGCAGAGTACCAGGGAGGAGAGAGCTGCAAGCGAATTTTGTAGATCTGCAGAAGTCCGTTTCAAGAATTCAGTTGAGTACTGATCAATACATGGCGTGTGAGGAAACTATTTGCAGTTAAAGGAAGAACCACCGGAAAGTTATACAGTACCCAGAGCTCATACAACCTTAGGGATAAGCCTGAATCCGTCAGAGTGAAAAATTTCTCGAGTGTCAAGTAGAGTATCTCTAACATTCTAGCTTTCGTTTTTAGATGTTCGATTTGGGTCTTTTTCATTGTTTTAATTTAAATTGCACTGAATCTTTTTCTCTAGCTTCAGAGCATATGGAATACTTTCATAATAACTTTTAATCCCAGTTTTTGTAAAAATGGTGTCCTTTCTGGGTTGGTTTTGATTGATACTTCTCCTCATTTGTCTCTTAATTTCTTGCCTTTTTTTTTTGAAACGTGCTTGGTAAATTATTTAATACTTGTTAGGTATATAACAGAAGACATTGCACATTATACCTTGTTGGGTGCTGGATGTCTTTGTGTTCCTCTAAATATTCTTAAAGTATTTTTCTAGAATGTATTTAAATTGCTTGGGAAGGATTTAGTCCTTTAAGGTGTTCCTAATTGGGACCATCTAATTTAATTCTGCTGTATTCTTGAGGCAGAACCTTTATGAATACTTTACCTGGTGCCTTTTGAATTACGAGATTTTCCATTTAGCTAGCCATCTGGTTACAGATGTTAAGATGAAGAGCAGGTTGTTCCTTCAGAGTTTGTTTTTAAGCTCTGCTGGCATCCGTATAGATAATCTTTATTCTGGGAGTAATTCATCCCTGCAGAGGCCTCTATTTATTGTCCAGCATATGCAAGGTTTCTCTCCCCTGGTTGAGTGCAACTCATATATCCCTAGTTCTGCATGAATTGGTCTAGGTCCCCAGCAGTTTTGTTTCGAACCCCTTGCCTTACAGTTTTACCTTGCATGTATACATGCTAAGTTGCTTCAGTTGTGTCCAACTCTTTGCGACTGTATGGACTGTAGACCACCAGGAGTTTTACCCTAAGTATATGGAAATTAGCACAAAAAGTCTAGAGAAGATGTGTGGAACTTTTTTCGTTACTCCCTCCTCTCTGGTACATTATTCCAGTAATTCCTGCCATCTATCCCTTCCCAACTCTGATCTTTGTCTTTCTGTGTTGGTGACCCTGCTGTGCCCTCCTTTGAACCTCCCTGCCTGCAGTAGCGTCTATAACATGTCCTTAGCAGAAAGTCCATGTGTGTGTAGGCTTATCTAGTTTGTTTTCTTCTTCCAGAGAATGCATCCACACTGAATCTTTCTCATTGTTAATGTTCGATTTGGGTCTTTTTCATTGTTTTAATTTAAATTGCACTGAATCTTTTTCTCTAGCTTCAGAGCATATGGAATACTTTCATAATAACTTTTAATCCCAGTTTTTGTAAAAATGGTGTCCTTTCTGGGTTGGTTTTGATTGATACTTCTCCTCATTTGTCTCTTAATTTCTTGCCTTTTTTTTTTGAAACGTGCTTGGTAAATTATTTAATACTTGTTAGGTATATAACAGAAGACATTGCACATTATACCTTGTTGGGTGCTGGATGTCTTTGTGTTCCTCTAAATATTCTTAAAGTATTTTTCTAGAATGTATTTAAATTGCTTGGGAAGGATTTAGTCCTTTAAGGTGTTCCTAATTGGGACCATCTAATTTAATTCTGCTGTATTCTTGAGGCAGAACCTTTATGAATACTTTACCTGGTGCCTTTTGAATTACGAGATTTTCCATTTAGCTAGCCATCTGGTTACAGATGTTAAGATGAAGAGCAGGTTGTTCCTTCAGAGTTTGTTTTTAAGCTCTGCTGGCATCCGTATAGATAATCTTTATTCTGGGAGTAATTCATCCCTGCAGAGGCCTCTATTTATTGTCCAGCATATGCAAGGTTTCTCTCCCCTGGTTGAGTGCAACTCATATATCCCTAGTTCTGCATGAATTGGTCTAGGTCCCCAGCAGTTTTGTTTCGAACCCCTTGCCTTACAGTTTTACCTTGCATGTATACATGCTAAGTTGCTTCAGTTGTGTCCAACTCTTTGCGACTGTATGGACTGTAGACCACCAGGAGTTTTACCCTAAGTATATGGAAATTAGCACAAAAAGTCTAGAGAAGATGTGTGGAACTTTTTTCGTTACTCCCTCCTCTCTGGTACATTATTCCAGTAATTCCTGCCATCTATCCCTTCCCAACTCTGATCTTTGTCTTTCTGTGTTGGTGACCCTGCTGTGCCCTCCTTTGAACCTCCCTGCCTGCAGTAGCGTCTATAACATGTCCTTAGCAGAAAGTCCATGTGTGTGTAGGCTTATCTAGTTTGTTTTCTTCTTCCAGAGAATGCAGATCCACACTGTTTATTTATTTATTTTGGTGGAGGTGGGATGGGGAGGGAGGGGAGCAGGTGGGCCACTTCGGTTGGTCTTTCATTTGTCCATTTTCATCCGTCTTTTTTCTTTGGCCCATGTGGGCCTCCCATCGCGGTGGCCTCTGTTGTCGCAGAGCACCGGCTCTGGGCACATGCACCCCAGGGCTCTGGCTCGGTAATTGGACACATCAGTCCAACTGCTCCGCGGCACATGGGATCTTCCCAGGCCAGGGCTCGAATTGGCACCCCTTGCAGTGCAAGGCGGTGTCCTTACCCACTGGACCACCAGGGAAGCCTCACATTAACTGTTGTCTGGAAACTGTTGTGTCGTATATTTTATCTAGTTTTGCAGTTGTTTAATGTCTGATGAGAAATCTGGTCCCAGTTACTTCATGATGGTTAGAAGCATGAATCCCATAATACTGAATTATTGCAGAAGGTTGGTGAAATTTTATGAAGAAATCACCATGAGCCTTGACTGGTTTTATAACTAATGACCACTGAAGAATTGTTTGTTTATGGTCCCTGGGAGTAGGTGAGTTGGCATTGGTTTGTCCTTTTCAGTGAGAGTTTTCAGAAGAGCTAATATAAATAGTAAAGTGTTAGACCCTCAGTCGTGTCCAACTCTTTGGACCCCATGGACTGTAGCTCACCAGGCTTCTCTGTCCATGGAATTTTCTAAGCAAGAATATTAAAGTGGGTGGCCGTTCCCCTCTCCAGGAGATCTTCCCAACCCAGGATCAAACCTGGGTTTCCTGCATTGCAGGCAGATTCTTTACCATAAGGCAATATACAAATGTGCTTGTTTTTGGTTTGAAATTATTTATTAAATTTCTTTTCTAAGCAGTTATCTCTCAGAGTAAAACTTTGATTCTTGGAATTTAGAATGAACATAGTTGGGTTACTTTGGGGAGATGGAACTGGTGATGATACTTCTCTGGTATTTCTAATCCTCAGAAATCGGTTTCACAAGGCTTTGATGTCATTGGAGAAAGACTTTGTCTGACAGTCTGAGAATAATCTCATGTTGTCACAACAGTAAATTAACTGGCAGAAAGACATGTTTATCTATAGAGTGTATTGTGTCTTGTGTTATTCTTGGGTTTTTCCACTTGGTGAGCCACACATGTGTACATACTTGGTGAACACATGATGCTTGAATCTTCATTAAGACCATTTTACTTGTCGGTCAATCATAGTGATTACTTTCTGTGTGTTGAACATGGTACTAGATAATGGAGAAGCAGTGACAAAAAAAGGAGGAGATAACGTTGCTCACCGGAAGACTAGATGAGATGACACATATAAAAGGCAGCAAAATTTTCATGCAAAGATTATTGGAGTACAGAATGATTCTATCAGCTCTCTGGCAGGAATGAGGGGCTGCATTTTGAGAAAGCTGATGAATGCGCATTGATTGTAAAAGAAGATAAGGGAGAAAAAATCCCTCTTTTAAAAGGAAGGAATGGTGTGTTGCAGAGTTACAGCTGAGATTGACAGAATTGCTCTGTGAAAAGCAAGCAAATTAAATGGACTTGAATGGAAGTTTGTGTAGAATATAGTGAGAAATTAGATTGTAGAGCTAGATGAGGTGTAGGATGTGAAAGATTTTGAGTGTTGCTCTAGAAAGAGATGTTTCTGACTGACCTGTATGTTAAGAAGTAGGCAAAACTGAGAATTCTGTGTTCACGAAACAGTTTTAAAGGTGCTGATTTATTTTAAGATGAACTGTGAGGCAAATTAAGACTGTGTTACTGTGTTTGAATATAGTTTGCAAAATGAAAACCTGTTTTTAGTGGGATTTGAAAGGCATAGCTTGCAGAATAAGTGAATATGTAAACTTTTGCATGTTATGAGTGGCTACGTAGGGGGAGAAAAGGGGACTGTTAAAAAAGTATAATACTGGTAACTAAAGTTTTAGTAAGACTGAAGTTTGCATGTGTGTCTCTATATATTTATTTATCTATATATCTGTATGTATTTTTTTATTCCAGGTTCCTGCTTTTGCTGAGAGAGCACCCATGAGCCTGATGGTGATGATACTTCTCTGGTATTTCATGAAATCGGTTTCACAAGGCTTTGATGTCATTGGAGAAAGACTTTGTCTGACAGTCTGAGAATAATCTCATGTTGTCACAACAGTAAATTAACTGGCAGAAAGACATGTTTATCTATAGAGTGTATTGTGTCTTGTGTTATTCTTGGGTTTTTCCACTTGGTGAGCCACACATGTGTACATACTTGGTGAACACATGATGCTTGAATCTTCATTAAGACCATTTTACTTGTCGGTCAATCATAGTGATTACTTTCTGTGTGTTGAACATGGTACTAGATAATGGAGAAGCAGTGACAAAAAAAGGAGGAGATAACGTTGCTCACCGGAAGACTAGATGAGATGACACATATAAAAGGCAGCAAAATTTTCATGCAAAGATTATTGGAGTACAGAATGATTCTATCAGCTCTCTGGCAGGAATGAGGGGCTGCATTTTGAGAAAGCTGATGAATGCGCATTGATTGTAAAAGAAGATAAGGGAGAAAAAATCCCTCTTTTAAAAGGAAGGAATGGTGTGTTGCAGAGTTACAGCTGAGATTGACAGAATTGCTCTGTGAAAAGCAAGCAAATTAAATGGACTTGAATGGAAGTTTGTGTAGAATATAGTGAGAAATTAGATTGTAGAGCTAGATGAGGTGTACGGATGTGAAAGATTTTGAGTGTTGCTCTAGAAAGAGATGTTTCTGACTGACCTGTATGTTAAGAAGTAGGCAAAACTGAGAATTCTGTGTTCACGAAACAGTTTTAAAGGTGCTGATTTATTTTAAGATGAACTGTGAGGCAAATTAAGACTGTGTTACTGTGTTTGAATATAGTTTGCAAAATGAAAACCTGTTTTTAGTGGGATTTGAAAGGCATAGCTTGCAGAATAAGTGAATATGTAAACTTTTGCATGTTATGAGTGGCTACGTAGGGGGAGAAAAGGGGACTGTTAAAAAAGTATAATACTGGTAACTAAAGTTTTAGTAAGACTGAAGTTTGCATGTGTGTCTCTATATATTTATTTATCTATATATCTGTATGTATTTTTTTATTCCAGGTTCCTGCTTTTGCTGAGAGAGCACCCATGAGCCTGATGGTGTTTCCATTTGTGATAAAGGGTTCTATTACAGTTATTGATTAACTGAACAAATTCAGGTTAGTAGATTTTGTGGACAGCACTTCTCTGTTCTAATTATATGTTAAATATTTTTAGAAATGGATAGTTCTGTGTTTAGAGATACATATGTATATTCCAGTCAAGTACAAATGCCAAGTCAATTTAAACTCTCTTGAATTATGTACCTACCTACTATGTACAGTCTGCAGTGCATAAAATGGAAAATGTTTTACTTCCTATTTGATAGTTTTTACTTTAAGGGGGCTAGAAAAACAAGTTGTGGCTGAATATTGTACACTGTACTTTTGGTATCATTGTGTGGTATGTTTGGTGCTGAAAATTAACAACTCATCTTAAAAGTTTTTGAAAATTTTAGTAGCTTATTTTTAAAAGTTTCATTCTCATTCATGTTTCAGTTATTCATTCAAAAAGTTTTTTTGTTCAGTCTAGGAGCTTTGACAAATCCATGTTCATTACCATAATTTCCTAGACTCATTCTTGTTGCCTTTTTGTAGTCAACCTCTCTCTACATCTCAGCCTCTAGCCACCACAGATCTGTTTTTCGTCCCTGTGATTTGCTTTTTCCAATATATCATTTAAATGAAACCATTTTTTTAGTTTTTAAAATCTGGCTTCTTTCACTTAGCATAATGCATTTGGATTTATCCATGTTGTATGTACCAGTAGTTTGTTCTTTTTTGTTGCTGAGTAGTGTTCTCTTGTATGGATATACTGCAGTTAGTTCCCTGGTGGCTCAGACAGCAAAGAATCTGCCTGCAATGTAGGAGACCCATGTTCAGTCACTGGAGAGGGTAATGGCTATCTACTCTAATATTGTTGTTTGGAGAATTTCATGGACAGGCATGGGGTTGTAAAGAGTTGGACACGACTGAGCAACTAACACTATATATAAATGCACACACACACACACACACGTATCCAGTTAGTTTATCCATTCACCATCTGATAGACATTTGAGGAGTTTCTAGTTTTTGGTGATTATTGCAGTCATACTTTTTTCTCCCACCACCCCCCCGCCCCATGATAAAATGCACGTAAAATTTGCCTTCTTAACCATTTTTAAATGTACAGTTCAGTGGTGTCAAATACATTCACATTGTTGTGCAGCCATTGCCACTGTTCATCCTTATAACTTTCATCTTATAAACCTGAAACTCTGTACCCATTAAGCAATGCCTATCCATTTTCGGCTCTTCCTAGTCCCTGGCAACTACCACAAGACTTTCTTTATGATTTTGACCACTCCAAGTACTTTAAATGCGTGGAATTAGTACAGTAATTTTCTTTTTGTGACTGACTGACTTCACTTAGTATAATGTGCTCAAGGTACATTCATTTATAGCATATTGCAGAATTTTCTTCCTTTTTAAGGTTAAATAACATTTCATTGTGTGTATATACCACATTTTGCTTATCCACTTATCACCTATTGAATAGTTGGGTTGCTTCCATGTTTTAGCTACTGTGAATAATGTTTCTAGGAATATGGGTGTATAATGATCTCTTCAAGGCTCGGATTCATTTCTTTGTTTCAAATTCTAGGACTACTGGCCCGTACTGTTTTCCCCTGTATTGCTATGTTTCCAATCACTATCATTCTACATCTCAGCCTCTAGCCACCACAGATCTGTTTTTCGTCCCTGTGATTTGCTTTTTCCAATATATCATTTAAATGAAACCATTTTTAGTTTTAAAATCTGGCTTCTTTCACTTAGCATAATGCATTTGGATTTATCCATGTTGTATGTACCAGTAGTTTGTTCTTTTTTGTTGCTGAGTAGTGTTCTCTTGTATGGATATACTGCAGTTAGTTCCCTGGTGGCTCAGACAGCAAAGAATCTGCCTGCAATGTAGGAGACCCATGTTCAGTCACTGGAGAGGGTAATGGCTATCTACTCTAATATTGTTGTTTGGAGAATTTCATGGACAGGCATGGGGTTGTAAAGAGTTGGACACGACTGAGCAACTAACACTATATATAAATGCACACACACACACACACACGTATCCAGTTAGTTTATCCATTCACCATCTGATAGACATTTGAGGAGTTTCTAGTTTTTGGTGATTATTGCAGTCATACTTTTTTCTCCCACCACCCCCCCGCCCCATGATAAAATGCACGTAAAATTTGCCTTCTTAACCATTTTTAAATGTACAGTTCAGTGGTGTCAAATACATTCACATTGTTGTGCAGCCATTGCCACTGTTCATCCTTATAACTTTCATCTTATAAACCTGAAACTCTGTACCCATTAAGCAATGCCTATCCATTTTCGGCTCTTCCTAGTCCCTGGCAACTACCACAAGACTTTCTTTATGATTTTGACCACTCCAAGTACTTTAAATGCGTGGAATTAGTACAGTAATTTTCTTTTTGTGACTGACTGACTTCACTTAGTATAATGTGCTCAAGGTACATTCATTTATAGCATATTGCAGAATTTTCTTCCTTTTTAAGGTTAAATAACATTTCATTGTGTGTATATACCACATTTTGCTTATCCACTTATCACCTATTGAATAGTTGGGTTGCTTCCATGTTTTAGCTACTGTGAATAATGTTTCTAGGAATATGGGTGTATAATGATCTCTTCAAGGCTCGGATTTCATTTCTTTTTGCATATATACTCAAGCGAAATTGCTAGATCACATGATCATTCTATTTTTATTCTTTTGAGAAACCACTGTACTGTTTTCCACAGGAGGTGTATCATTTTGCATTTCTACCAGTAGTGCACAAGGGTTCCAGTTTCTTCACATCCTTGCCATTGCTTATTCTTTTCTTTCTTTTTTTTTTAAGTAGCCCTCTTAATGGATGTGAGGTGGTACTGCACTTTAGTTTTCATTTGCATTTCCCTAATGATTGCTGACATTAACATATTTTCATTTCATATTGGTAATTTACAAGTCTTTGGAGAAGTATCTTTTCAAGTCCTTTCCCCAATTTTGAATCATGCGGGTTTGTTGTTCAGTTTTAGTTGTTCTTACATATTCTGTATATTAATTTCTTATCAGATATATGATTTGCAAGATTTTCCTACTGTGGGTTGCCTTTTTATTCTATGCATAGTATCTTATGGTGCCCCAAATATTTAATTTTCATGATGTGAAATTTATCTTTTTTTTAAGTTCTTTTTGCATGTGCCTTTGGTGTCCCACTATCTAAGAAGTCATTGCTAAATTCAGTGTCATGATGCTTTTGTCCTTGGTTTTTTCTAAGTGTTGTGTTGTTGTTCAGTTATGTCCAACTGTGATCCCATGGACTGTGTAGCCTGCAAGACTCCTCTGTCTGTGGGATTACCTAGGCAAGAATACTGGAGTGGGTTGCCATCCCCGTCTCCAGGGTATTTTCCTAACACAGGAGTCAAACCTGGGTCTCCCACATTGTAGGCTGATTCTTTAAACTGCCTGAGCCAGTAGGGAAGGCAGTCTTCTAAGAGGTTTATTATTTTGGGTCTTGCATTTAGATACTTGATTTTGAGTTAATCTTTGTGTATGGTATGAAGTATGTGGACCATTTCCTACAGCACTCATTTGTTCAAAAGATTGTTTTTTATCCCCCCCCCCATTGAATGGTTTTAATATTCTTATCAAAAATCATTTGACCATATATGTGAGAGTTTATTTTTAAGCTCTCTTTCACTAGTCTGTATGTCTGTCTTTATGCTGCTGCTGCACTGTTTTGATTATGGTAGCTTTCCAGTAAAGTTTTGAAATCGGGAAGTGTGAATCCTCCAGGTTTTCTGTTCTTTTCCAAGATTTCCTTGGCTATTTGATGTCCGTGAGATTCTATGTGAATTTTGGGATAGGTTTTTCTCTGTTTGAGCTTTTGCCATGACTTTTTTCTGGGATTTTGATAAGTGCTGTATAGAATCTGTAGATTTCTATGAATAGTATTGATATTTTAGCAATATTAAGTCTTTAAAAATATGAACATTAGATATACTTCCATTTATTTATGTCTTTTTAATTTTTTTTCAGAAGTGTTTTATAGTTTTCATTGTACAGGTGTTTCACCTGCTTGGTTAAGGTATTTCCTAAGTATTTTATTCTTTTTTTATGCTGTTGTAAATGGAGTTATTTTTTGTAGTTTCCTTTTCAGATTGTTTATTGTTTGGATATAGAAATGCAACCGGTTTTTGTCTTTGACTGTGTATCCTTCTTTGCTGAATTCATTTATCACTTCTGACAGCTGTTTTTGGTAAAGTCTCTATGGTTTTCTACATATAAAATCACATTATCTGCAGAGAAAATTTTACTTTGTCCTTTTCAGCTTGAATGCCTTGTATTCTTTTTCTTGCATAACTACTCTCACTAGACCTCTTAGTACTATATCCAGTAGAAGTGATGAAAATGGGTGTCCTTACCTTGTTCCCAGTCTTAGAGGAAAAGCTTTTAGTCTTTCACCATTGAGTATGTTGCTTGCTGTGAGCTTTTCATATATGGCTTTTATTATGTTAATTATTTTCTGTCTGTTACCTATGTAGCTGAGTGTTTTTATCAGGAATGGGTGTTGAACTTTGTCAAATGCTTTTTATGTATCAACTGAGATGATCCTGAGAGTTTCTTTATCATTTTGTGGATGTGGCATGTTACATTAATTTTTGTATGTTATACAGTCCTTACATTTCAGGAATAAATTCCACTTGTCATGGTGTATAATCTGTTAACTGTGGAGTCATACATTTTAAAATAAGAATGTAATTATATATTCTTCATTAAAATAATGTTACTTGTTTTTAAGGAGAGCACAGTGATTTAACTGTTGTCTTTTTGGGTTGGAATTGCATTTTTTTTTAAAAATGACATTAAAAATTAACTGGAAAGAATTAACAGATCTTACAGGTATGGGGAGAGACTTGCAATTTATGATCTTTTATTTAATGATCATTTTGAGCATAGAAAGAGGTGGTGCAAAATTATTAGGCAGGGGTACACTGGAACTTACGGTATTATTCTGATTATGGAAAAATAAGGTAGCTTTTCTGAATATAGTGTTAGGTCAGTAATGTACAAGTTTTTATATACTTAACCCTATACAGGTAGCTCTGAGAATCACCTGTTTAGAGAAGTCAAGTATTTATAAGAATTCTTTTGTCTTAAAAGGGACAGAAGAGTGTATGTAAAAAAGGACAAAAGTTGAGCATGAAAAGTCAATTTAAACTTTTTTGAATGAATATTTGGGATGAAAGTGATGGAAACTTATCATTCTGCTTTGGGGAAATTAGTAATAGGAAAGATTAGCTATGTAGTGGTATCAAAAAGCTATTTGACTATTTACAAGGAATACCTAGTTTACTATGTGCTAGAGAAATAAAAATATTTTGAGCAAAATATCATGCTTAGATTCAGAAAATGTTGGTTTAAATTTCAGCTTCTAGGCCTGAACACTAAAAAAGGAGTCAGTGCAACTTCGAACTGTTCTCTTGTTTCTTTGTATCTTTAGATAAATTATACAACTTTCATAGTCTCTATTAGGTAAGTGGTACACTGTATTATGTTCTTAGGGAACATTTCAGAAACAAAACATTTTAGGCAGAGACAGCATTTTAAAGATATTTCTGAGAGAATAATTATTTGTTTATTGGGAAAATTCAACACAGAGTCAAAGATGCTGCTATGTTCAGAAGTTCTTCAGGATTTGAGCTCTTTTGTGAGTATTGTGTTAATTATATTATTTATCTGACATAACTTTATAATAATTATCAAAAATAGTACTGAAAGCCAAGTATTAGAAACGAGATGAATAACTAGCATGTGAGAATACTGATTCCATTTGCCAAAGAGCATAACATGAAATTTTAAGGCAAATACTATTTATTTCCTCAGGTTAGCATTTCATGTACGTACATTCTTCTGAGTTCTCAAATGGAAGATTGAGCTTCTTAATGGTGGGATCATTTTAGATTTTTGTGTTTTCTGAAGAAAATACTCCTAGCACAAGTATCCCTACTTGCTGCACAAATGACTTAGTCCTACCCATTAGTGGACTTCTTTGAGTTCGTTAGAGCACACTTGCATCGTGAATTCTTCAAGATTGTCAGAGCAAGAAGTAGGAAGTCAGTTTTCTGAAATCCTGAGAAAACAGTATCAATCAGAACTGTGAAAGCTGTACTTAGAGAACTGTTGAGTGAAATGGACCTTAAGGAATGTTTAGTCTAAGGCCTAATGTCTTTTTGTAAGTTGGAAAATGGAGACCTGGAGAGACGAGGTGATACATTTTAGTCATACAACTAGCTGGAGACATGTTATGTCGTGCTCATTTTACTTATCATCCTGCTTCTCTTTCTCTAAGAACCATTGCTTGATCTTAGAATTGGAATAAAATTAAATTGCTCAATATAAAATTACTTGTTTACAAAACTGAGTTTTAATTTCTCTTCCAACTGATCTTAAGTTAAATCAGGTTACTGTTGAAATGGTATGAGATATATGACCTTAATTTTCAAATAGATGCCAAAAACATGCTAATAGTGAATTACATTTGTTAGAAAAATCTAAAGAAATTATTTTTTAGTTTTCAGCAACCTGAAGATTTTTATGTGGATTAATTTAAAATGCATAATATTTAAATAAGACCCAAAGTTTTGCAAATTTTAGATAAATATGGACCCTAGATTTCTGGGTTAAAATCTAAGTACTCTAAAGTGTGAATTTTATTCTGCTTTCAGAGATTTCACTTAATAATCATATTTAAAGGTAAAATTGATGAAGTTCAGAACTACCAGTTTTATTTTCTTCTTGTTTTCCTCTTTTTAAAAAAAATTTTTGGCTGCACTGCATCGCAGGAGGATATTAGTGCCCTGACCGGGTATTGAACCTATGGCGCCTGCAGTGGAATTTCTAAGTATTAACCACTGAACCTCCAGGGAAGTCACTACTTTTCTTTTTCTTTTCATGAGCACTACTAAGTCGATAAAATTAGCCAAAAAAGAGAGAAAAACCCCAAACATCAATCAGTACTCTTTTAAAAATGGAATAGTTTAAAATAAAAGTAAAAATCAAACATACAATTATTTACTTTTGAGTATTTGATGTATAGGTGTGTTAAGAGAGACTATTGAAGACACACAAAGTGATTTTAGGTTATACAGTGATTTTAAGTTATACCTTGTTGTCTAATTTTGTTTCTTCCTGAAACATTTTCTACTTTTTTTTTTTATACTAACTTCATTCTGATTTCCTAAAGTATCTTTAGCCCTTTAGGACAAGGGAGGTACCTATCAGATGATTCTCTGTGAGTCTCTTGTGCTTCAGCACATCTTCTGAGCCAGAGGCATCAGCCACTTTTATTGAGTGCCATCTTTTGAAGGAAATTTTCATCCCAGACCGACTGAGAAGATAGAAATAGCATTTCCATAACAACAGAGGGCAGATTTCCTTGCTGTCCAGGATAATCAAAATAGTCCCTCTGGAAAAGGTGGTATGCTTTTGCTTGCAACTCCTTTAAAATATTGACAATTCATATGTTTCAGCTTTTTTGTCCTGTAATGTAACCCACTGTGTGTGCAGGCATCACCTGGCTCTCCTTGTATTGCCCTTTAGGAATTGGAGCTTGGGGAACCATTGCAAAAGATGATACACTGGCTACTGCTATTGTTTTGAGTAATAACCTTTCCTTTGTTTCCGACCCAGGGGTGTCATATTTTCTGTCGGGATTATTTGATACTGGCTCACCAAATATCACTAAAACTACCTACTGATAAAACAAAGCTGACTTTATTGCTTATTGCGATAAAGGAGAACACCACCTTGATAAAACTTTGATAATGCCCTAAAAGGCCAAAATCAAAAATTTTTGAATTTGAGGTTTGATTTTATTTGAATCTTGCAGTGGTGGTGATGGGGCTTGATTAAGTATCAGAAATATCAATATAACAATTTAGAATTGATCAAAATAGCAGTGCAAGGATTTTAAAACCTGTTGATGCTTTCTGTTAGAGTCTTGATGAGTCTTTTGTGAAGCTTCTGTAATGAACAATCATGTCATGTCCCTGCAAAAATCTCCTGGAATGGTAGAGTAGGCTCATTAAGACATTAGCTTTACATTAAGTAAAGCCAGGCTCAAATATACAGAAAGGGCTGTGTGTGTGTGTAGGTGTGTTAGTTTCCTAGGGATGCTATAACAAATTGCCATACAATTAGTGACTAATTAGTCACTTGAAATAATAGCCTCTAGGGGAAAAATTCTTCCCTCTCTCTTCTAGCTTCTGGTATTTTTAAGCAATCCTTTAGGTTTCTTGGCTTGCGGCAGCATAACTTTAATTTCTCTCTTCATCTTCACATGATGGTCTTCTGTGAGTGTCTGACTCTTTGCGACCCTACGGACTATAGCCCACCAGGCACCTCTGTACATGGGATTCTTCAGGCAAGAATACTGAAGTAGGTTGCTATGCCTTCCTCGAAGGGATTTTCCTTCTGTATCTGTGTACAGATTTCCCTCTTTTTATAAGGATAACAGTCAGTGGATTAGAGCCCACCCTAATCCAGTATGACCTCATGTTACCTTGATTACATCTGCAAAGACCCTATTTCCAAGTGACGTCAAATTCACATGTTCCAGTGGTTATAAATTGACGGGGGGCCGGGGGGGGGGTGCTGGCAGTATTCAATGCATTGTAAAGAGCATATGGTTTCAGTCTTCAGTGTTCAGTCTGTGAGGGGCTAGATGGTTTTGGTTCTCAGTATCTATGAAACTGTCACAGGCACATTGGTTTGCATGCATGTAGGATAAAATCTCAGGCTCATCAGAGTTCTTGACAGTAGCATTTTTGGTCGATAAGGAAAAAACAAAGCTGACTTTATTGCTTATTGCGATAAAGGAGAACACCACCTTGATAAAACTTTGATAATGCCCTAAAGGCCAAAATCAAAATTTTTGAATTTGAGGTTTGATTTTATTTGAATCTTGCAGTGGTGGTGATGGGGCTTGATTAAGTATCAGAAATATCAATATAACAATTTAGAATTGATCAAAATAGCAGTGCAAGGATTTTAAAACCTGTTGATGCTTTCTGTTAGAGTCTTGATGAGTCTTTTGTGAAGCTTCTGTAATGAACAATCATGTCATGTCCCTGCAAAAATCTCCTGGAATGGTAGAGTAGGCTCATTAAGACATTAGCTTTACATTAAGTAAAGCCAGGCTCAAATATACAGAAAGGGCTGTGTGTGTGTGTAGGTGTGTTAGTTTCCTAGGGATGCTATAACAAATTGCCATACAATTAGTGACTAATTAGTCACTTGAAATAATAGCCTCTGGGGGAAAAATTTTTCCCCTCTCTCTTCTAGCTTCTGGTATTTTTAAGCAATCCTTTAGGTTTCTTGGCTTGCAGCATAACTTTAATTTCTCTCTTCATCTTCACATGATGGTCTTCTGTGAGTGTCTGACTCTTTGCGACCCTACGGACTATAGCCCACCAGGCACCTCTGTACATGGGATTCTTCAGGCAAGAATACTGAAGTAGGTTGCTATGCCTTCCTCGAAGGGATTTTCCTTCTGTATCTGTGTACAGATTTCCCTCTTTTTATAAGGATAACAGTCAGTGGATTAGAGCCCACCCTAATCCAGTATGACCTCATGTTACCTTGATTACATCTGCAAAGACCCTATTTCCAAGTGACGTCAAATTCACATGTTCCAGTGGTTATAAATTGACGGGGCCGGGGCGGGCAGTATTCAATGCATTGTAAAGAGCATATGGTTTCAGTCTTCAGTGTTCAGTCTGTGAGGGGCTAGATGGTTTTGGTTCTCAGTATCTATGAAACTGTCACAGGCACATTGGTTTGCATGCATGTAGGATAAAATCTCAGGCTCATCAGAGTTCTTGACAGTAGCATGGTGTGTTGTAGAAGGAATACCAGTATGGAAATCAAGATGCCTTGGTTCTAGTCTTTGTCCTGCTCTTCACTGTAGTAGCTTGGGAAAGTTATGGTCTTCTCCAGCTGTTAGTTTCTCATTGGGTAAAATGGAAGGTGTGGAACAAGAGAAGAGGAATTGATCTCTGAGGGCCTTTCTAGGTCTTAGGTTCTAAAGTTCTGTAATTGTTGAGTCTCTGCTGTGCACCATGTAGTATTAGTTTTGTTGAAGTGACAAAATTTTAAAAAGAAATAGAAAATGCTTTAAGTGATATTCTGGTGGATTCTGACTTGTAAATGTAGCCTTATTTATGTTTTATATTTTGTTTACTTGAGTTAAGATCATTAATGAAGATAATAGGTAAGCATGGAATTAGCCCATTCTGTTCCATTCCATTCTCTCTGATTTGCCACATTTTATTTTTTCAATTTGAATATTGTATTATTTATAATAGAGATATTCTTCAGGTCAGTTAACTCATTTAAAGAAATGAATTCATTTAAAGTTAGAAAAATGTTTCGGGCTTCCCCTGGTGGTCCAGTGGATAAGGACACCGCCTTGCAGTGCAAGGGGCGCCGGTTCGATCCCTGGCCTGGGAAGATCACACGTGCCGCGGAGCAGCTGGACTGATGTGTCCAATCACAGAGCCGGAGCTCTGGAGCGCATGCGCCCAGAGCTGGCGCTCTGCGACATCAGACGCCACCGCGATGGGAGGCCCGCAGGAGCCAAAGAACAAAGACAGATGAAAATAGAGAAATGAAAGACCAATAGAAGTGGCTCGCCCGCTCCCCTCCCTCCCGAACCCGACCCCTGCCCAAAATAAATAAATAAATAAATCTTTAAAAAAGAAAAAAAAAAGAAAAGTGTTTCGTTGCTATACTCTCTCAGCTGAGTTCAGAAATAACTTTTTCTGAAGCAAGCATGATGTAAAGTATGGATGTATTTGATTTCTTATATGATTCACAGTCTTCACTTTCTATGTAGTATTTATTTTTTTGATTTTTGGATGCTTAAGAACCTAGAGGATTTCTTTTCCCTCTTCCTCAGCTACACCTGCAGTTCCATAGGAAAAAAGGAAGGAATGTTGAGCACATTTTTTCCTTTCTTTACTTTTTATTGAAGTGTAATTTGCTTATGATGTACTTTTGGAAGATGATTAATTGTTTATTCAATTTCTTTGGTCACTATAGACCTATTTCTATTTCTGTCTGTGTGTGCTTTGGATTCTGTCTTTCAAGGAATTGGTCCATTTCTTCTAAGTTAGCAAATTTGTAGGTGTAGAATTATTTATAGTATTTTTTTTGTTATCCTTTTATTATCTATAGGATTGCTAGTGATGGCCCCTCTTTCATGTCTGATATTGTAATTTGCTTCTTTTCTTCTCTCCTTGGGTGGGAGTTTATTCATTTTATTTATCTTCTCAGAGAACCAACTTTTTAGTTTTGTTGATTTTTCTCTTATTTACCTGTTTTCAGTTTTACTCATTTCTGCTCTGATTTTTATTATTTCTTTTCTGTTGCTTATTTTGAGTTTAATTTGTTCTTTTTTTTTCTAGATTCCTAAGGCAGAAACTTGATTGGTTGACTTTAATTTTTTTCTATTTATACTTCCAATGTTACATATGTTTCTTTCTCGGAGAGAAAATGTAGTAAGACTTTTGTTGTAACCCACAATTTTTTGTGCTTTATTTTCATTTAGTTAAAAAATTGAAAAACCCTCAATACTTTGTTTGATTCATGTGTTATTTGTATATGTTGTTAATATGCACATATTGGGATTTTCTATCTGCTGTTATTAATTTCTGGTTTAATTTTATTATGATCTGAGAGCGTATTTCATTTGATATCTGTCCTTTTAAATTTGATAAGGTGTGCTTACTAGCCCAGAATGTAGTCTGTCTTGGTGAATGAAACTTTCCTCAGCCTTAGAAGAGTGTATATTCTGCTGTTGTTGATGAAGTAGTCTACAGATGCCAGTCGTGTGCTATGCTAAGGGGAGTCCGACTCTTTGCAACTCCATAAACTGTAACCTGTCAGGTTTCTCTATTCGTGGAATTTTCTAGGCAAGAATCCTGGAGCGGGTTGCAATTTACTGCTCCAAGGGATCTTCCTGAACCAGAAATTGAACCCACGTCTCTGTGTCTTTTGCATTGCCAGGAGGATTCTATACCACTAGGAAGCTCCTATAGATGTCAGTTAGAGTCAGTTAATTGATGGTGCTGTTTGTTCAGTTCTGTGATATTCTTACTGATTTTCAGCCTATTGTTTCTGTCAATTATTGATAGAGGAGTGTAGAAATCTTCAGATATAGTAGTGAAGTGTAATTTGCTTATGATGTACTTTTGGAAGATGATTAATTGTTTATTCAATTTCTTTGGTCACTATAGACCTATTTCTATTTCTGTCTGTGTGTGCTTTGGATTCTGTCTTTCAAGGAATTGGTCCATTTCTTCTAAGTTAGCAAATTTGTAGGTGTAGAATTATTTATAGTATTTTTTTTGTTATCCTTTTATTATCTATAGGATTGCTAGTGATGGCCCCTCTTTCATGTCTGATATTGTAATTTGCTTCTTTTCTTCTCTCCTTGGGTGGGAGTTTATTCATTTTATTTATCTTCTCAGAGAACCAACTTTTTAGTTTTGTTGATTTTTCTCTTATTTACCTGTTTTCAGTTTTACTCATTTCTGCTCTGATTTTTATTATTTCTTTTCTGTTGCTTATTTTGAGTTTAATTTGTTCTTTTTTTTTCTAGATTCCTAAGGCAGAAACTTGATTGGTTGACTTTAATTTTTTTCTATTTATACTTCCAATGTTACATATGTTTCTTTCTCGGAGAGAAAATGTAGTAAGACTTTTGTTGTAACCCACAATTTTTTGTGCTTTATTTTCATTTAGTTAAAAAATTGAAAAACCCTCAATACTTTGTTTGATTCATGTGTTATTTGTATATGTTGTTAATATGCACATATTGGGATTTTCTATCTGCTGTTATTAATTTCTGGTTTAATTTTATTATGATCTGAGAGCGTATTTCATTTGATATCTGTCCTTTTAAATTTGATAAGGTGTGCTTACTAGCCCAGAATGTAGTCTGTCTTGGTGAATGAAACTTTCCTCAGCCTTAGAAGAGTGTATATTCTGCTGTTGTTGATGAAGTAGTCTACAGATGCCAGTCGTGTGCTATGCTAAGGGGAGTCCGACTCTTTGCAACTCCATAAACTGTAACCTGTCAGGTTTCTCTATTCGTGGAATTTTCTAGGCAAGAATCCTGGAGCGGGTTGCAATTTACTGCTCCAAGGGATCTTCCTGAACCAGAAATTGAACCCACGTCTCTGTGTCTTTTGCATTGCCAGGAGGATTCTATACCACTAGGAAGCTCCTATAGATGTCAGTTAGAGTCAGTTAATTGATGGTGCTGTTTGTTCAGTTCTGTGATATTCTTACTGATTTTCAGCCTATTGTTTCTGTCAATTATTGATAGAGGAGTGTAGAAATCTTCAGATATAGTAGTGAATTTATATATTTCTTTTTGCAATTCTGCTAGTTTTTACCTCAAGTATTTAGTTGTATCGTTAGCTGCATGTCTAGAAGTATTGTTATAGTTTCTGCGAGAATTAACCCTCTATCATTATATACCATCCCTCTGTACTTGCTGGAAGTTTTCCTTGCTGTGAAGTCAGCTTTTTCTGAAATTAATATAGCTACTCTAATTTTCTTTTGATTAATGTTAACATAATATATCTTACTTCATCCCTCTTCCTTTAGTATATCTGTGACTTTATAGGTGGGTTTCTTGTAGGCAACATATAGTTCAGTCTTATCTTTTGCTTCACTCCAAATTGGTGTATGTAGATCACTGATATTTAAAATATTTATTGATATCTTTGAATTAGTATTTACCATAGTTTTAAATGTTTTCTATGCCTTGCTCTTGTTTTCAGTTTCTGTTTTCTTTCTTTCTTTCTTTCTTTTTTTTTTTGGTCTTCCACTCTGTTTCTGCTTTCTCTAATTTTAATTGAACATTTTCATTTTATATAGCTCCATTTTCTATCTTGTCTTAGTATATCATTATATTTCTTAAAAAACTTTTTCGATTGGTTGCCTCAGAGTTTGCAATTATACATTTATAGGTAATCCAAGTTCATTTTCAAGTAATACTGTACTACTTCATGGATACACAGGTACCTTGTAACAGAGTATTCCCAATTGCTCTCTTCCATCCCTAACAGCATTTCTATCATTCATTTATTTATAAGCTGTCATCACAAAATACATCGTTTTGAACACATTATTTGTTACCTTAGTTGAGAATAAGAAAATTTCACCTTTATATATTCTCTTTATGTCTTCTACATTATTCGTGGAATTTTCTAAGTCCGGGGGAATTTACTGCTCCAAGGGATCTTCCTGAACCAGAAATTGAACCCACGTCTCTGTGTCTTTTGCATTGCCAGGAGGATTCTATACCACTAGGAAGCTCCTATAGATGTCAGTTAGAGTCAGTTAATTGATGGTGCTGTTTGTTCAGTTCTGTGATATTCTTACTGATTTTCAGCCTATTGTTTCTGTCAATTATTGATAGAGGAGTGTAGAAATCTTCAGATATAGTAGTGAATTTATATATTTCTTTTTGCAATTCTGCTAGTTTTTACCTCAAGTATTTAGTTGTATCGTTAGCTGCATGTCTAGAAGTATTGTTATAGTTTCTGCGAGAATTAACCCTCTATCATTATATACCATCCCTCTGTACTTGCTGGAAGTTTTCCTTGCTGTGAAGTCAGCTTTTTCTGAAATTAATATAGCTACTCTAATTTTCTTTTGATTAATGTTAACATAATATATCTTACTTCATCCCTCTTCCTTTAGTATATCTGTGACTTTATAGGTGGGTTTCTTGTAGGCAACATATAGTTCAGTCTTATCTTTTGCTTCACTCCAAATTGGTGTATGTAGATCACTGATATTTAAAATATTTATTGATATCTTTGAATTAGTATTTACCATAGTTTTAAATGTTTTCTATGCCTTGCTCTTGTTTTCAGTTTCTGTTTTCTTTCTTTCTTTCTTTCTTTTTTTTTTTTTGGTCTTCCACTCTGTTTCTGCTTTCTCTAATTTTAATTGAACATTTTCATTTTATATAGCTCCATTTTCTATCTTGTCTTAGTATATCATTATATTTCTTAAAAAACTTTTTCGATTGGTTGCCTCAGAGTTTGCAATTATACATTTATAGGTAATCCAAGTTCATTTTCAAGTAATACTGTACTACTTCATGGATACACAGGTACCTTGTAACAGAGTATTCCCAATTGCTCTCTTCCATCCCTAACAGCATTTCTATCATTCATTTATTTATAAGCTGTCATCACAAAATACATCGTTTTGAACACATTATTTGTTACCTTAGTTGAGAATAAGAAAATTTCACCTTTATATATTCTCTTTATGTCTTCTCTTATGCTCATTATTCCTTTATATAATCCATGTTTCTGCTCACCTTTATAATTTTTTCTCTGTTTGAAGAACTTCTTTTTTACGTTTCTTGCAAGGCAGATCGGTAGGTTTTCAGTTCTCCCAGTTTTTGTTTGTCAGAGAAGATACTTTTCACTTTAAGGGATCATTTTGGGGGTACATCCCTTTAGGCTGGAGTTTTTTTCTTTTAACACTCAGTGTTTCACTGTACTCACTTTGCTTGCCTGTTTTCTGAAGAGAAAGTTCAGTGTAATTCTTATTTTGCTCCTTTTTAGGTAAGGTTTACTTTTTATTCTCTGTTTTTTTCTCTTCTCTTACTTTTGTGTGTGTGTGTGTGTGCGTGCGTGCGTGCAAATTTACTCGTCTCTTCTTCTGTAGTTTTAATATGATATGCCTAGGTATAAGTATTTTAGGATTTATCCTTCTTACTGTATACTGAGCTTAGGGTTTATCCTGCTTGGTGTACACTGAGCTTCCTGGATCTGGTTTGGTGTTTATTACTAAAGACATTCTTTTTCTGTTACATTGTTGTTGATCTGTAACATTTCCTTTTGATTTTTTTCTTAGAGTTTCCATGTGTCTGCTTGTATTAGCCATTTGTTCTTACATGTTGTTGACTTTTTTCCATTAGGGCCCTATACATATTTATCTTAGCTATTTTTAACCCAGTGATTATTCTAAAACCTCTGCTGTATATGAGTCTGCATTTGAGGCATTTTTTTCTTCAGATTGTTTTGTCTTTTTTTTGCTATTTCTATCTTGTATTAATATATCATTATCTTTCTTAAAAAACTTTTTCGATTGGTTGCCTCAGAGTTTGCAATTATACATTTATAGGTAATCCAAGTTCATTTTCAAGTAATACTGTACTACTTCATGGATACACAGGTACCTTGTAACAGAGTATTCCCAATTGCTCTCTTCCATCCCTAACAGCATTTCTATCATTCATTTATTTATAAGCTGTCATCACAAAATACATCGTTTTGAACACATTATTTGTTACCTTAGTTGAGAATAAGAAAATTTCACCTTTATATATTCTCTTTATGTCTTCTCTTATGCTCATTATTCCTTTATATAATCCATGTTTCTGCTCACCTTTATAATTTTTTCTCTGTTTGAAGAACTTCTTTTTTACGTTTCTTGCAAGGCAGATCGGTAGGTTTTCAGTTCTCCCAGTTTTTGTTTGTCAGAGAAGATACTTTTCACTTTAAGGGATCATTTTGGGGGTACATCCCTTTAGGCTGGAGTTTTTTTCTTTTAACACTCAGTGTTTCACTGTACTCACTTTGCTTGCCTGTTTTCTGAAGAGAAAGTTCAGTGTAATTCTTATTTTGCTCCTTTTTAGGTAAGGTTTACTTTTTATTCTCTGTTTTTTTCTCTTCTCTTACTTTTGTGTGTGTGTGTGTGTGCGTGCGTGCGTGCAAATTTACTCGTCTCTTCTTCTGTAGTTTTAATATGATATGCCTAGGTATAAGTATTTTAGGATTTATCCTTCTTACTGTATACTGAGCTTAGGGTTTATCCTGCTTGGTGTACACTGAGCTTCCTGGATCTGGTTTGGTGTTTATTACTAAAGACATTCTTTTTCTGTTACATTGTTGTTGATCTGTAACATTTCCTTTTGATTTTTTTCTTAGAGTTTCCATGTGTCTGCTTGTATTAGCCATTTGTTCTTACATGTTGTTGACTTTTTTCCATTAGGGCCCTATACATATTTATCTTAGCTATTTTTAACCCAGTGATTATTCTAAAACCTCTGCTGTATATGAGTCTGCATTTGAGGCATGCTTTGTTTCTTCAGATTGTTTTTTTGTCTTTATATGCTTTGTAATTTTTTGTTGCTATATAAACCTGGTATATTAGATAAAAAGAGGAGGTAAATAGGTCTTTTCTTTTTTTTTTCCCTGAAAAGGATGTATTTTTTATTCAAGTAACTGCAAATAGGTTTTTATTTATTTATTTTCATCCGTCTTTATTCTTTGGCCTGTGTGGGCCTTGCATTGCAGTGGCCTCTCTCATGCACTCTAGAGTGCTGGCTTGTAATTGGACACACCGGCCCAGCTGCTCTGGAGCATGTTGAATCTTCCTGGGCCATGGATAGAACTGGTGCCCCTTGAATTGCAAGGTGGACTCTTTACCCACTGGACCACCAGGGAAGCCCAAATAGGTCTTTAGTGTGAGCTTTTATGTTTATTTGACTATGATGCCATGACATGTATGTGTGCCCAGTCATATCTCGCTCTTAGTCATGTCTGATTCTTTGCAACCTGATGGGCTGTAGCCTGCCAGGCTCCTCTGTCTGTGGGATTTTCCAGGCAGGAATACTGAAGTGGGTCACCATATTGGCAGATGGATTCTTTACCACTGAACCACCTGGGAATCCTGTATTTGACTAGGAGTTAGGCTGCATTTACTATTTGGAATAGCTGTGATGTCAGAGGCTAACATTTCTTTTTTTTTTTTTTTGATTAATTAATTAATTAATTTATTTTTTGACATGTATGTTCCCAGATCATTCATATGCATATCCTTGGACGAGTCCCCCGCCCAGTTCCCCCCCTCCCATCCCTCCAGACCATCGCTCCAAGTGGTTGTAGGTACTTGGT
Source organism: Tragulus kanchil (assembly GCA_022376925.1). Lineage (NCBI taxonomy): Eukaryota > Metazoa > Chordata > Mammalia > Artiodactyla > Tragulidae > Tragulus > Tragulus kanchil. The sequence continues at coordinate 216,479,851 of JAIOJX010000032.1, read as the reverse complement.
TTGCTGTGTTGTCTTTGGGTTAGGTAGAGAATCTTTAAATAGGACTTGACATTCCTTTTGCCTGTAATGCTCTGTTATTGTACAGGAGTTATATTGATGTGGAGGTAAGGTAGTGGGAGCTATGTAGTACTGTGATTAGGTCTCAGTCTTTTAAACCTGACTTGGTCTCTTCCCCTGTTTGAAGGCTGGAGAGAGCTGGAGTTAGGTGTTTCCTGGTAGGTTAGGTTCTATTAAAATAATTCTCTTTTCAGACAGTCCTTTTAAAAAAGAACAGAAAGCTTAGGGTATATTTAAAATGATTATGGATTTAAAATGATAGTGGATTATGTCTCCACTCCCCCTGATGGAAATAAATTTTTCTCAGTTTATCACATTTGAGAACCTGGTAGGGATCCTGGAGGTAAAACTCAAGAAACTGTTGGGGCCTCTCAAAGACAGAGTACTCTCACAGTTTTTCATTCTGAGCTAGTCTACACTGAGTCTCCAGCAGTTTGTCATTTACTGTTTAAAGTGCTCCCACTAATACTGGCTCCAGCTAAGGATTTGTCTTCCTGGGCTTTTGCTTCTTGCATGCTGCGATTTTCTGTATCTACCTGTCTCTCTCTATAGTTTTCAGGGTAGAGGTTTGCCCTCTGGCTTAAATTCCCTGATGGATTTAAGAAGAGTGGTTGGTTTTCATTTTTCTTTTCAGCTTTTTATTTTTGGAAAGACGAGGATGGTGAATTTCAAGATCTGTACATGCTGGACCTGACTTTTTGAGCGTTAAATTCTCATGATTTGGAGTTTCGCTCTTAACCTGACCTGGGCTGTAGCCTGCCAGGCTCCTCTGTCTGTGGGATTTTCCAGGCAGGAATACTGAAGTGGGTCACCATATTGGCAGATGGATTCTTTACCACTGAACCACCTGGGAATCCTGTATTTGACTAGGAGTTAGGCTGCATTTACTATTTGGAATAGCTGTGATGTCAGAGGCTAACATTTCTTTTTTTTTTTTTTTGATTAATTAATTAATTAATTTATTTTTTGACATGTATGTTCCCAGATCATTCATATGCATATCCTTCGACCCTCCCCCCGCCCAGTTCCCCCCCTCCCATCCCTCCAGACCATCGCTCCAAGTGGTTGTAGGTACTTGGTTTGCTGTGTTGTCTTTGGGTTAGGTAGAGAATCTTTAAATAGGACTTGACATTCCTTTTGCCTGTAATGCTCTGTTATTGTACAGGAGTTATATTGATGTGGAGGTAAGGTAGTGGGAGCTATGTAGTACTGTGATTAGGTCTCAGTCTTTTAAACCTGACTTGGTCTCTTCCCCTGTTTGAAGGCTGGAGAGCTGGAGTTAGGTGTTTCCTGGTAGGTTAGGTTCTATTAAAATAATTCTCTTTTCAGACAGTCCTTTTAAAAAAGAACAGAAAGCTTAGGGTATATTTAAAATGATTATGGATTTAAAATGATAGTGGATTATGTCTCCACTCCCCCTGATGGAAATAAATTTTTCTCAGTTTATCACATTTGAGAACCTGGTAGGGATCCTGGAGGTAAAACTCAAGAAACTGTTGGGGCCTCTCAAAGACAGAGTACTCTCACAGTTTTTCATTCTGAGCTAGTCTACACTGAGTCTCCAGCAGTTTGTCATTTACTGTTTAAAGTGCTCCCACTAATACTGGCTCCAGCTAAGGATTTGTCTTCCTGGGCTTTTGCTTCTTGCATGCTGCGATTTTCTGTATCTACCTGTCTCTCTCTATAGTTTTCAGGGTAGAGGTTTGCCCTCTGGCTTAAATTCCCTGATGGATTTAAGAAGAGTGGTTGGTTTTCATTTTTTTCTTTTCAGCTTTTTTATTGTTGGAAAGACGAGGATGGTGAATTTCAAGATCTGTACATGCTGGACCTGATTGAAGGTTATTTTTTAATTTTTCTGACAGTATTGTCATGGTAAAGACTTGGTATAATACTCTGTCTAATTTGGGAGTATTACTCATGTGTGATTTCCTCCTGGCACCGGGTTTGCACACTTTGAGGTCATGCATTGTAATTTGCCAAGAATGAGTAAAGAACTTTTTTTTTTTTTTTAACTTATTTTTATTTTACTTTTACAGAGTTCTGTTGTTTACAGATATGTATAATCCCAGGTTAGTCATATGTTCTGCACAAGTTAATAATAGGACTGATTTTCATTACTGGTAAGATGGCTCATTCCAAGCCCATTTACTGTTAATCTGTTTTCAGGTTTTAGGGGCAAGAGCAACTTTGTTTGCAAATGTGGTTTGGGAGCAACAGCAGCCTTTGTTTCCTTTGTTGATAGTGAGAGTTTCGTTTTTATTTCTTACAAAAAAATACCTGATTTTGAGAATAGGGTGATATCAAGTTGCACTGATTTGCACTCTGATAACTATACTGATGATGCTAAGAGTGGTTATTAAAGCCTTGTACTGGTATTTTGTATGGTACCAATTAATTGGATGACCTATTTATATTTAAATTAAATGAAATCTTAATTAGGAGATTGCCTACTAATTATTTTTATGAGTAGAATAGGGTAACGTTAACCCTTAAATTTTCTATGATATAAAAAACTTAATGTATGTCTTGAGTATTAGACTTGAGTATTTCTCAATTGTAGAAATTGAGATATAAAAAGAAATTGGTCTAGGTTATATATAAAATGTAATTTTCTTTATTTTCTTTTGCAGAACCTTCATATTAAAAAATTACTGTGTTAGAGAAAATTTAGACAACTTTTTCTTACAAAGTATCACCCTTAATCCCATTAGGGTAATATTGCTGTGGTTAGCAGCTGGGTATATGTGCCTTCTAGTCCTTTTTTGTGTAGAAACATTCCTGGGCTTTGCTTCTTGCATGCTGCGATTTTCTGTATCTACCTGTCTCTCTCTATAGTTTTCAGGGTAGAGGTTTGCCCTCTGGCTTAAATTCCCTGATGGATTTAAGAAGAGTGGTTGGTTTTCATTTTTTTCTTTTCAGCTTTTTTATTGTTGGAAAGACGAGGATGGTGAATTTCAAGATCTGTACATGCTGGACCTGATTGAAGGTTATTTTTTAATTTTTCTGACAGTATTGTCATGGTAAAGACTTGGTATAATACTCTGTCTAATTTGGGAGTATTACTCATGTGTGATTTCCTCCTGGCACCGGGTTTGCACACTTTGAGGTCATGCATTGTAATTTGCCAAGAATGAGTAAAGAACTTTTTTTTTTTTTTTAACTTATTTTTATTTTACTTTTACAGAGTTCTGTTGTTTACAGATATGTATAATCCCAGGTTAGTCATATGTTCTGCACAAGTTAATAATAGGACTGATTTTCATTACTGGTAAGATGGCTCATTCCAAGCCCATTTACTGTTAATCTGTTTTCAGGTTTTAGGGGCAAGAGCAACTTTGTTTGCAAATGTGGTTTGGGAGCAACAGCAGCCTTTGTTTCCTTTGTTGATAGTGAGAGTTTCGTTTTTATTTCTTACAAAAAAATACCTGATTTTGAGAATAGGGTGATATCAAGTTGCACTGATTTGCACTCTGATAACTATACTGATGATGCTAAGAGTGGTTATTAAAGCCTTGTACTGGTATTTTGTATGGTACCAATTAATTGGATGACCTATTTATATTTAAATTAAATGAAATCTTAATTAGGAGATTGCCTACTAATTATTTTTATGAGTAGAATAGGGTAACGTTAACCCTTAAATTTTCTATGATATAAAAAACTTAATGTATGTCTTGAGTATTAGACTTGAGTATTTCTCAATTGTAGAAATTGAGATATAAAAAGAAATTGGTCTAGGTTATATATAAAATGTAATTTTCTTTATTTTCTTTTGCAGAACCTTCATATTAAAAAATTACTGTGTTAGAGAAAATTTAGACAACTTTTTCTTACAAAGTATCACCCTTAATCCCATTAGGGTAATATTGCTGTGGTTAGCAGCTGGGTATATGTGCCTTCTAGTCCTTTTTTGTGTAGAAACATCGTTGTGATCGTAATTTATTTTTAAATGTGTAGTTTTCTTTTTGCAGTTGGTAGTTCTTTGTCTCATTTTGCATCTTTGTGTTTCTAACATTAATACTTTTCATTGAGTAAGGTATTATTAGGTTGATCAGGCTGACAGTTTACTATGCCAGTCACTGTCATGAACTGTATGTGCATTTAGCTTTTCCATGGTTTTTGGTTTAGCTTTTCTCTGTGCTGTTTCCTTGCTTGGATTTTCAGAAGTCTCAGTCTCTCTTTCTTTCAGTTTCTCTTTTTATTTATTTTTTTAAGAAGTATTTTATGTATTTCATGTTTTCTCCCACAGTGCTAATTAATTTTTACTGGATCTTAAAAAATGGATTTTTTCCTCACATGGTTAGAAAGCAGTGCTTTTAGACTTACATTGTCACAATCATTCACACAGTTCTATTCCAAAAAATTGTAAATTTGTAACTAGATGATAAAAATAGTCCCCTGGATATATCAAACTTAGTATTTTAGATCCTTACCCTTACGTTGTATTAATAAGCTGTCTTTAGTCAAATAATTTAATATTTTACAAAGCAGATTTTTTTTTCTTTCCTTGTATTTATGGGTTTAATTTAACATCTATGTTAGAATTCCTAGTTAGATTTTTCTGTGGTCTTCTGACTTTGTCTCTGTGCTATAACTTGTGCCTAGAGCTGAATGGGGTCTAGTCATCTGAAAGTCAATACTGAGAGACACTTATAGAAACTCTCCTGCGTCTCATGACTCTGAACCCACCTAATTATTTATGTACAATCTTTAGCAACTTCTCAGCAACCATTAGTTAATTTTCATTGTAAATTATACTCTAGATTATTGAGATTTTTTTTTTTTTTTTTTTTACATACGACAGTTGTTTATTGAACTTTGACTCTCTGGAGTGCCCTAAACAACCGCGTGGATAAGATATAAATTGAAGACTTCAGGAGGCAAAAGTCCAAGGGAAAGACAGAAATCTCTACAGTTACGACAAACAGGGAACCGTGCTCATATAAAAGATGCTTTGTGAACATAGGGAGGGAGTAATGTCCCCAAAGTGGAAAAGTAAGGAGTTTGAGAATGGTACTTGAAGGAGATGACAGTTGAGTTATAGCAAAGATATTTTTAAGCTAAAATTCAAGTATCTGTTCTAAGTTTCTTCAACTCTAGAATCCTCAGTTTTCTTTTTGCAGTTGGTAGTTCTTTGTCTCATTTTGCATCTTTGTGTTTCTAACATTAATACTTTTCATTGAGTAAGGTATTATTAGGTTGATCAGGCTGACAGTTTACTATGCCAGTCACTGTCATGAACTGTATGTGCATTTAGCTTTTCCATGGTTTTTGGTTTAGCTTTTCTCTGTGCTGTTTCCTTGCTTGGATTTTCAGAAGTCTCAGTCTCTCTTTCTTTCAGTTTCTCTTTTTATTTATTTTTTTAAGAAGTATTTTATGTATTTCATGTTTTCTCCCACAGTGCTAATTAATTTTTACTGGATCTTAAAAAATGGATTTTTTCCTCACATGGTTAGAAAGCAGTGCTTTTAGACTTACATTGTCACAATCATTCACACAGTTCTATTCCAAAAAATTGTAAATTTGTAACTAGATGATAAAAATAGTCCCCTGGATATATCAAACTTAGTATTTTAGATCCTTACCCTTACGTTGTATTAATAAGCTGTCTTTAGTCAAATAATTTAATATTTTACAAAGCAGATTTTTTTTTCTTTCCTTGTATTTATGGGTTTAATTTAACATCTATGTTAGAATTCCTAGTTAGATTTTTCTGTGGTCTTCTGACTTTGTCTCTGTGCTATAACTTGTGCCTAGAGCTGAATGGGGTCTAGTCATCTGAAAGTCAATACTGAGAGACACTTATAGAAACTCTCCTGCGTCTCATGACTCTGAACCCACCTAATTATTTATGTACAATCTTTAGCAACTTCTCAGCAACCATTAGTTAATTTTCATTGTAAATTATACTCTAGATTATTGAGATTTTTTTTTTTTTTTTTTTTTACATACGACAGTTGTTTATTGAACTTTGACTCTCTGGAGTGCCCTAAACAACCGCGTGGATAAGATATAAATTGAAGACTTCAGGAGGCAAAAGTCCAAGGGAAAGACAGAAATCTCTACAGTTACGACAAACAGGGAACCGTGCTCATATAAAAGATGCTTTGTGAACATAGGGAGGGAGTAATGTCCCCAAAGTGGAAAAGTAAGGAGTTTGAGAATGGTACTTGAAGGAGATGACAGTTGAGTTATAGCAAAGATATTTTTAAGCTAAAATTCAAGTATCTGTTCTAAGTTTCTTCAACTCTAGAATCCTCTGGTGAAGTTAAGAGTGTACCAGAGCATTCAGTTACAGATCTGTGCGGAGAAATACTGCTCTCTAATTAAGGACCCTGCTTTTTTGCATCGTTCAGGATCAACAAACCTAGGTTATATTTTTCTTGGCATATGATGCTTAGAAGTACTATTGCTATAACTGCTGTACTACGTACGGCTGGGCACCAACTCTGGGTACATGCACTCCAGAGTGCTGGCTTGTAATTGGACTCACCAGTCCAGCCACTCTGCGGCCCGTGGGATATTCCGTGCCAAGTATTGAACCAGTGCCCCTTGCAGTGCAAGGCAGACTCTCTACCCACTGGACCACCAGGGAAGCCTGGTAAATCTTATTTTTAAAATATGTAGTACTTACTGTACCACCAAATACTAGTAATGACTCATAATATGGATACATTCTTATTTATTTATTTATTTTGGGGGGGTGGGATGGGGAGGGAGGGGAGCAGGCGGGCCACTTCTATTGGTCTTTCATTTGTCCATTTTCATCCATCTTTGTTCTTAGGCCCGTGTGGGCCTCCCATTGCGGTGGCCTCTGTTGTCGCAGAGCACCGGCTCTGTGCGCATGCGCTCCAGAGCTCCGGTTCGGTAATTGGACACATGGGTCCAGCCGCTCCGCGGCACGTGGGATCTTCCCAGGCCAGGGATCGAACTGGCGCCCCTTGCAGTGCAAAGCAGTGTCCTTACCCACTGGACCACCAGGGAAGCCCTGGATACATTCTTAACAATCCTTGGAGAGTTATCCTTTGGTGATAGTATACATTTTGTAGCTTTGGCTTTTAAAAAATGCTTTTTTTTTTTTTTGAATGGGAAAGGAGATAGCTTAAAAACAAGTTTGATTCTTTTAAACACCAGTAAACTACTTGAGAGTTTGATTAATTGTGATGAAAAGTGGAGTTTTTAGTTGATCTAATTTTAGATTCTGGAGAATGCTTTACAAAAATATGGTTATTAGTCAGTTAGTACAGTGGTGGACTTTCCTCGTGGTCCAGTGGTTAAGACTCTGTGCTTCCACTTGGGCCGCGGTGGAAGGACACAGGTTGGATTCCTGATCTGGGAAGTTCCACATGCCTTGAGGCATGGCCCAAAAAAATGAATACAGAGGTACTTTTTCATATGTATTGTTGAAAATCAGAATTTGAAAAAAAAAATCAGAATTTGTGGAGTGATAGCATTATACAGTGATACTTTATCAAGGAGATTGTATTAGTAGGCAGCCTCATGTTAGCTTTTCCTGATCACTCAGTAAAATAAATATTAAATATCTTGTAAGTTTTTGTCATATTTTCTTAGGTATAATATTCTTGTTCTCCCTGTGTGTGTGTGTGTGTGTATATGTGTGTTTGTATTTAGTAATTATTTTCATGCTGGAATGAAAATTCTATGAGAAATTTTTTCTTCCTTTTCATTATTAAATACCTAAATGCACATGGCCTGAATTAGGTGTGTGCAGTCAAAGGCCTGGTTAAAACCAGGAAAACTGTTGGCCTTTTCCTTGTTTGCAGAGCATCTGCTGTTCATAGTTGGGTCAGTCCTGTGGCATGCAAAGGAGAGGATAAACATCCCAGAGCAAGACCATGCTGAAGTGCAGTGATGCCAAGGGATACAGACACTGAGCCCTCCCTTCCAGCCAGCGCCTTTAGGACATACCCTGAGCACTTAAATTATAGTTCCTGACTCATGATGGGTGGTCAGTAAGCATTTGATGATGAATGGAGGATTTTCTTTTCTTCTTCTACTTTGTTTTTGAGAGAGGAGTAGCAGAGTTAGATTTGAGTACAATATAAATAACTTGAATTTGTTTTCATATAGACTATGCCAGGAAAATGTTTCTGCATGCTAAAGAATACATTTAACACTTTAAAAACGAAGAATTAAGAGCTCATTAGTTCTAAGCCTTGCTGATTTTCATCAGTGTAATCTGTTAAAGGAAATTATAAATTGTGATAATTAGGTTGAGAATTCAAGAGAAATTTTGGCTGGTGAAGTGATGATACAGTTTTGATAAAAGTTATAAACACTGTTAAATTTTAGAAAAGCTTGAAAACTATGAAATTATTTTAAAAAATCAAAAAAAAAATCTCTGGAGCAGACCTTTATTCTAGAACCTAGAGGACAGGATAGGGACTGTCAAAGCAGGCCAGTCTGGGTTTGAATGTTGTCAGTCGGGAAAAATGCCTTAGAACAGATGTTAGATGTTGGAACCCAGAAATAATACCTGTAACCTGTTGTTGAGTTAAACTGTGTTAGATCCATCCTGGATGTTCAGTGCAGTCTTCTATGTCCAGCACAGTGTCTGACCCTTACTGTTCTCTGCATAAAAATTTTTCCTGAGAACTGCATTAATCTATGGATAGTAAATTCCTGAAGGCTGCTTTCAGACATTTTTAAAGTATATTTATTCCCAGATTGTGGTAGGTTTTTAACTATATATAATTAAAAAAAAATTGTTTTAATCTTTTGGGACAAAGGATCAGAACTTGTGCCTATGGCCCTTGCTAATCAGTTGACCCTTGAAAATGCGGGGTCAATGGCACTGACCTCTCCTCCTCAGTCAAAGGCCTGGTTAAAACCAGGAAAACTGTTGGCCTTTTCCTTGTTTGCAGAGCATCTGCTGTTCATAGTTGGGTCAGTCCTGTGGCATGCAAAGGAGAGGATAAACATCCCAGAGCAAGACCATGCTGAAGTGCAGTGATGCCAAGGGATACAGACACTGAGCCCTCCCTTCCAGCCAGCGCCTTTAGGACATACCCTGAGCACTTAAATTATAGTTCCTGACTCATGATGGGTGGTCAGTAAGCATTTGATGATGAATGGAGGATTTTCTTTTCTTCTTCTACTTTGTTTTTGAGAGAGGAGTAGCAGAGTTAGATTTGAGTACAATATAAATAACTTGAATTTGTTTTCATATAGACTATGCCAGGAAAATGTTTCTGCATGCTAAAGAATACATTTAACACTTTAAAAACGAAGAATTAAGAGCTCATTAGTTCTAAGCCTTGCTGATTTTCATCAGTGTAATCTGTTAAAGGAAATTATAAATTGTGATAATTAGGTTGAGAATTCAAGAGAAATTTTGGCTGGTGAAGTGATGATACAGTTTTGATAAAAGTTATAAACACTGTTAAATTTTAGAAAAGCTTGAAAACTATGAAATTATTTTAAAAAATTAAAAAAAAAAAAAATCTCTGGAGCAGACCTTTATTCTAGAACCTAGAGGACAGGATAGGGACTGTCAAAGCAGGCCAGTCTGGGTTTGAATGTTGTCAGTCGGGAAAAATGCCTTAGAACAGATGTTAGATGTTGGAACCCAGAAATAATACCTGTAACCTGTTGTTGAGTTAAACTGTGTTAGATCCATCCTGGATGTTCAGTGCAGTCTTCTATGTCCAGCACAGTGTCTGACCCTTACTGTTCTCTGCATAAAAATTTTTCCTGAGAACTGCATTAATCTATGGATAGTAAATTCCTGAAGGCTGCTTTCAGACATTTTTAAAGTATATTTATTCCCAGATTGTGGTAGGTTTTTAACTATATATAATTAAAAAAAAATTGTTTTAATCTTTTGGGACAAAGGATCAGAACTTGTGCCTATGGCCCTTGCTAATCAGTTGACCCTTGAAAAATGCGGGGGTCAATGGCACTGACCTCTCCCCTCCTCACCGCAACCCCCCCCACGCCCCAAGGTGAAGTTGAAAATCCTCTAATTATATATCCTAGGTTTACATTGTCTGTTTGTAAACAGACAATGATAAACCTAAACCTAAACCTCTGTCATACCTACATCAGTATTGTCTTATATGATACAAAACATGATACTAATGCTAGACATCAGAAATGAAAATATAATATGAAAAAGAAACTCATATTTATTTACAGCTATAACAGTTCATGCATTGGTAACAAGAAGGCAGCAATATGATTGCTTTATGATAGCCTAGTGTAATTGATGTAATTGCTTTGTAATAGCCTAACCTTACACTAATGAATCATTATAAAATTTTTTATAGCATACAGTGTTTCAGCCATATTCATAATACAGCACTAGAAGCATTGTTACATTAAAAGCACCCCACTTGGGCTTCCCCTGGTGGTCCAGTGGATAAGGACACCGCCTTGCAGTGCAAGGGGCGCTGGTTCGATCCCTGGCCTGGGAAGATCCCACGTGCCACGGAGCGGCTGGACTGATGTGTCCAATCACCGAGCCGGAGCTCTGGAGCGCATGCGCCCAAAGCTGGCGCTCTGCCACAACAGAGGCCACCGCGATGGGAGGCCCACAGGAGCCAAAGAACAAAGACGGATGAAAACAGAGAAATGAAAGACCAACAGAAGTGGCCCGCCCACTCCCCTCCCTCCCCAACCCGACCCCCGCCCAAAATAAATAAATAAATAAATCTTTAAAAAAAAAAAAAAAGCACCCCACTTAACCTGTGATAATAAGGAGCTTCTCCAATTATGAGTGTCTTGCTGTATGATAATGTAATTCTTTGGAAGCAAAGTTATAAAACAGTAAGAAAACTAACACATTATTTTTTATTTTATATTTGTTTCAGTTTATTTTTTATATTTGTTACTGAGTTTTATTGTTTACTACCACACATCAGCCTGAATCAGCCTAAACACATTATTAGTTTTGAATGCTACTCACCTTATGCCTGTGTAAGGGTAGGCTATCCACTTTATTACAAGTTTTGCAGATGATGTTCTACACAGTGAATACTTGGGTGATAATGATGATGATAATGATACAAAAAAGTCTCATACAGTTCTTGCTGCATAGTTATTAAATTTCTCAAAGGAAGACCACACATATACATTAGATGAGTTTGTTAACTGTATGGCATGATTAGCATTTACTGTTTGTAAAGTGGAAGTAAATCATCATAAAGATCTTCATCCTGTCTGAAGGTCTCCATCCTTCACTGTATTCTCTTTGAATAGACTGATGAGGAAGAGAAAGAGAAGAGGTTCATCTTGCTGTCTCAGGGGTGCCAGAGGTAGAGGAGGTAGAAGGGGAGTAGGAGAGGCAGGCATACTTGGTCTCACTTTATGGAAATAGTTTATAATACATGCCTTTTTTCCTTTTTCACCTTTCTGAAACTTTCTGTATGGTACCAGTCTTTCTACCATTTGCTTAACTTCAGTTCCTGTATCATAGTTGGCCCATGTTGTAAAAGAATTCAAAAGCAGTCTTAAATAATTGAACTCTACCTGCCAGACATTAGATTCTATGTAATGTCAATTTGTTTTCTGGCCCTCATTCTTCTCTCTTTCTCTTTTTAATTGAAGTACCATTGATTTACAGTGTTGTGTGAATTTCTGGTATACAGAAAAATAAGTGGTTTAGTTTTATATATTCTTTATTGTATTGTTTTCCATTATGGTTTTTTATAAGGTACTGAATATATTTCCTTGTGCTATACAGTAGGACCTTGTTGTTTATCTATTTTATGTAGAGTTGCTTGTTATCGGCTAATCTCAAACTCCTAATTTGTCCTGGTCACCCCCATTTCTCTTTGGTAACTATAAGTTTGTTTTCTATCTCAATGAGTCTGTTTAGTAAATTAATAGATACCAAATATACTTAAATAGATACTTACTGGCAAGGTACACCCTTATTTTAGGGACAGAGCATCAATGGAAGCAGTCCAGAAAAAGGGTTCTTATTGTCCAAGGCCTTCTTGTTGTACAGTTTGAAAGCATAGCAGCTTGTGTTTGTTTTTCCTTCAAGGTTGGGGGTCAACAGCTTTATAATAAAGGCAGTCCTGATCATAAGTGCTTGCTTCTCTTCCTTACTAGTAAATGTTCTTTGTGGCTATTTCCCCCCAGAATTTCACTTGCATTAAAACCTGTTCAGATAGATATTCTTTCTCCTTAGTGATTTTCTTAATGGTTGGTGTCTGGGAACTCGTCTGGTACCTCTTGGTTGACAGAAGCTACTTCTTTTTTGTCTTGACATTTTTTAAACCAGACCGCTTCTAAAATTATCAAACCATCCTGTCTGAAGGTCTCCATCCTTCACTGTATTCTCTTTGAATAGACTGATGAGGAAGAGAAAGAGAAGAGGTTCATCTTGCTGTCTCAGGGGTGCCAGAGGTAGAGGAGGTAGAGGGGAGTAGGAGGCAGGCATACTTGGTCTCACTTTATGGAAATAGTTTATAATACATGCCTTTTTTCCTTTTTCACCTTTCTGAAACTTTCTGTATGGTACCAGTCTTTCTACCATTTGCTTAACTTCAGTTCCTGTATCATAGTTGGCCCATGTTGTAAAAGAATTCAAAAGCAGTCTTAAATAATTGAACTCTACCTGCCAGACATTAGATTCTATGTAATGTCAATTTGTTTTCTGGCCCTCATTCTTCTCTCTTTCTCTTTTTAATTGAAGTACCATTGATTTACAGTGTTGTGTGAATTTCTGGTATACAGAAAAATAAGTGGTTTAGTTTTATATATTCTTTATTGTATTGTTTTCCATTATGGTTTTTTATAAGGTACTGAATATATTTCCTTGTGCTATACAGTAGGACCTTGTTGTTTATCTATTTTATGTAGAGTTGCTTGTTATCGGCTAATCTCAAACTCCTAATTTGTCCTGGTCACCCCCATTTCTCTTTGGTAACTGTAAGTTTGTTTTCTATCTCAATGAGTCTGTTTAGTAAATTAATAGATACCAAATATACTTAAATAGATACTTACTGGCAAGGTACACCCTTATTTTAGGGACAGAGCATCAATGGAAGCAGTCCAGAAAAAGGGTTCTTATTGTCCAAGGCCTTCTTGTTGTACAGTTTGAAAGCATAGCAGCTTGTGTTTGTTTTTTTCCCTTCAAGGTTGGGGGTCAACAGCTTTATAATAAAGGCAGTCCTGATCATAAGTGCTTGCTTCTCTTCCTTACTAGTAAATGTTCTTTGTGGCTATTTCCCCCCAGAATTTCACTTGCATTAAAACCTGTTCAGATAGATATTCTTTCTCCTTAGTGATTTTCTTAATGGTTGGTGTCTGGGAACTCGTCTGGTACCTCTTGGTTGACAGAAGCTACTTCTTTTTTGTCTTGACATTTTTTAAACCAGACCGCTTCTAAAATTATCAAACCATCCTTTGTGACCATTAAGTTCTCCAGCTTTAGATCCTTCACCTTTCTTCTGCTTTAAATTGTCATATAATGACTTTAGTTTTTCTCAAATCATATTACATGCTATAGGTATGCTGTCCGTACCCACATAAAAGCTGCATTTTCATTATGTGATAAAAAGTGCAAGGCTTTTGGGCCTGCTGTCTTCATGGCAGTGATGACTTCGTGCATTTTGTTTTACCAGTGATCCTTCCAGTGAATTCATTTATCTTGAAATGGCAGGCACTGGCAACTGCAGACCTCAATCTATAGGGCATATCAAGCAATTCAACTTTTTCTTGTAATGTCATGGCTTTGCTTCTGTGGGAGTGCTGCTAGCTTCACTAGTGGCGCTTCCTATGGGTCCCATGATGTTATTTAAAGTTTATGGTATTGCACTGAACACGATAAAAAATATGTGGAAATCAAGAGAGATCCCTTTTCACTGCAGTGCACAATTTATACTGGAGAGACAAGCTGCTCATGCAGAGATGATGAGCATCACATGGCATTTTAAGTGGATAACTCACCAACCTTGAACTCACCACAGTAGCACTAGGAGGTGACTCTGAAATTATTATAGTAGTACAATATGCGCTACAGTTAACTTTACAGTTACGTTTTACTACTGCATCTTTTATATTTGTTTACATTTTCTTCAACAGTGAAAATTGTCACCATGTATGGTCTGTGTTTGTATGTCTGAGTTTTGATAAATTCTGACTTTCTTATAATGGATTTGTGCGTATTTTGTAGTTGTAACTGACAGAGATTTTTATTTGCATATATTTTAGGTATTCGTACCTTTTTCTTAATTTTTTGGATACTTCTAGGCTGCATAGTTCATCTGTGAGTTTTTTCAAATTGTCACGAATCTCCCCAAAGTTTTATAATATATTTATTGAAAAAAAAATCTGTATAAGTGACTCATGCTGCTCAAGGTTCAGCTTTTATGTGCTTTAAGTTGTTTTCTGTTTTGTTCTTATCTGTAGCTGGACCCTTATTTTTATGAAACTCAGAGGTTAGAATTCTGTGTTTTTGAGTTCCAGTAGCCAGAATTTGAGTCTATGACCAGCGTACTAATACCAAGATAGAAAATCCTGTATTTATTTTCTTAGATCTTAGTAAATAAAGTTCCAAAGGGTTTAATTGCCCTGCTAAAGAAATCTGTATTACTTAGTTATATAAAGTTATGGTGATTAAATAAAGGGATGAGGAATGAGTCATCAAAGCTTTTCTCTTGCAGTTACTGCTGTCTTCATGGCAGTGATGACTTCGTGCATTTTGTTTTACCAGTGATCCTTCCAGTGAATTCATTTATCTTGAAATGGCAGGCACTGGCAACTGCAGACCTCAATCTATAGGGCATATCAAGCAATTCAACTTTTTCTTGTAATGTCATGGCTTTGCTTCTGTGGGAGTGCTGCTAGCTTCACTAGTGGCGCTTCCTATGGGTCCCATGATGTTATTTAAAGTTTATGGTATTGCACTGAACACGATAAAAATATGTGGAAATCAAGAGAGATCCCTTTTCACTGCAGTGCACAATTTATACTGGAGAGACAAGCTGCTCATGCAGAGATGATGAGCATCACATGGCATTTTAAGTGGATAACTCACCAACCTTGAACTCACCACAGTAGCACTAGGAGGTGACTCTGAAATTATTATAGTAGTACAATATGCGCTACAGGTAACTTTACAGTTACGTTTTACTACTGCATCTTTTATATTTGTTTACATTTTCTTCAACAGTGAAAATTGTCACCATGTATGGTCTGTGTTTGTATGTCTGAGTTTTGATAAATTCTGACTTTCTTATAATGGATTTGTGCGTATTTTGTAGTTGTAACTGACAGAGATTTTTATTTGCATATATTTTAGGTATTCGTACCTTTTTCTTAATTTTTTGGATACTTCTAGGCTGCATAGTTCATCTGTGAGTTTTTTCAAATTGTCACGAATCTCCCCAAAGTTTTATAATATATTTATTGAAAAAAAAATCTGTATAAGTGACTCATGCTGCTCAAGGTTCAGCTTTTATGTGCTTTAAGTTGTTTTCTGTTTTGTTCTTATCTGTAGCTGGACCCTTATTTTTATGAAACTCAGAGGTTAGAATTCTGTGTTTTTGAGTTCCAGTAGCCAGAATTTGAGTCTATGACCAGCGTACTAATACCAAGATAGAAAATCCTGTATTTATTTTCTTAGATCTTAGTAAATAAAGTTCCAAAGGGTTTAATTGCCCTGCTAAAGAAATCTGTATTACTTAGTTATATAAAGTTATGGTGATTAAATAAAGGGATGAGGAATGAGTCATCAAAGCTTTTCTCTTGCAGTTACTGCTTTCAAACTTACTGTGTGTGTGTTTCTGTTGGTAGCAATGAAAAATCACTTACTCCTTGATGGACTTGAGAAAACATGAAATTGCTATTTCTTGCATTTTCATGGAGTGAAAGAATTTGATTAAATTGCCCTTTCACCAGTGTAAATAAGAAAAGAATTAAGATTTCTTCTAGGCTTCTATTTCTTTTACAGTTTTTTTTTTTTCCTTTTCAAAAATATACTCTCTTTGTTTTAATATATCCTAAAAATTGATGAGTACACTTAATATGTTAATGTGCTCCTTCACTCAAGAGGCTATATTAAGTCAATGATGGCGCTTTTAATCAAGAATATAATGTTAATAGTTTAATATTATGTCAACTAAAACAATCTTCCCTGAGGGAGAGGGTGTTGAAATTTACCATGTAGTGATTATGCTTATGAAAGAATAAACACAAGATTAATCCTGTTACCAATGCCTGTTCTAATTAAAACCAAAGTAAGAGATATAGTAAATACCACAAGAAACCATTTTAGGAAGAAGGCTAAGAACAGAATAAACCTTTTTATTCTAAAAAGAATAAACCTAAGTTAAGGCTAAGATATTGCCAGAGGTAGTGGGATTGTCTGACAGATCCAGGCTGTGAGTCCTATAAGAGGATTATATGTGTTCGGCACATTATGTGCCCTGTAAGGGATATCCAGTACATAATGAATGGTGCTAGTTTATTAGCTTGTGGAATTTTCAGAGAACGTCAAGGAAGGAACAGAGGAACAGGAAACAGAGGGTTGCTTGAGCTGTTAATTGCAGGGAATCAGAGATTATATAGACACGTGCTGTCCAGTATGGTAGCCAATAGCCACATATGGCTGTTTAGATTTTGAAAGTTAAAATTTTAAATCTTTAGTTTCACTAGCCGTATTTCAAGTACTCTGTGGCAACCGTATCGAGTAAGGTATATATAGAACACTGCCTCATTATAGAGCTAGCCAGTATAGACATTTTATCAAAAAGTTTTTTTTTTTTTTTTTTTGATTTTGGCCTCTTTTAGTATTTTTATTTATTTATTTATTTTCATCTATCTTTATTCTTTGGCATGTGTGGGCCTCCTATTGCAGTGGCCTCTCTTGTTGCAGAGCACTGGCTCTGGGCGCATGCGCTCCAGAGCTCCAGCTCGGTCATTGGACACATTGGTCCAGCCGCTCCACGGCACGTGAGATCTTCCCAGGCCAGGGATCGAACCGGCGTCCCTTGCACTGCAAGGCGGTGTCCTTACCCACTGGCCCACCAGGGGAAGCCCCTTCTCAAAGATTTTAATGATCCATGTATTTATAATTTTAAGATAAGATTCTTAGGATTTTTCAGAAAGATATTTGTACTATGAAATTTATTTTGATTTTTCAGCTACATCATAGATACACCATTAATTTTTAATTGTTATTTTGAGTTTTTAAATCTTATCTAATTTTGAGAATAGCTCCCATTTATACTGTATATTAATGAGGAAAATTTGAAATGGTAACTATAACTTGTCCTTAGAGTTAACAGAAAACATAAATTCTATTGAGTAATGAATAACATAGTGAAAATTCCTTTTAAGATTTTGACTATCAGTATTTTAGGACTATGGGGCTTTTAAAAATCCCTTATAGCTCTTTTGGTTACACATGATAACTTATTTTTCAGTATAGTGCTAGGCTCACAAAAGTTGCTGATTGGGTCTTAGTTCTTTTAATACATACGTTCATTTACTGGGTCATGGTTCTGAAACCAGATGATCATAAGAATTCCCTGAGAAGCTTTTAAAAATACAGATATCCAGTACATAATGAATGGTGCTAGTTTATTAGCTTGTGGAATTTTCAGAGAACGTCAAGGAAGGAACAGAGGAACAGGAAACAGAGGGTTGCTTGAGCTGTTAATTGCAGGGAATCAGAGATTATATAGACACGTGCTGTCCAGTATGGTAGCCAATAGCCACATATGGCTGTTTAGATTTTGAAAGTTAAAATTTTAAATCTTTAGTTTCACTAGCCGTATTTCAAGTACTCTGTGGCAACCGTATCGAGTAAGGTATATATAGAACACTGCCTCATTATAGAGCTAGCCAGTATAGACATTTTATCAAAAAGTTTTTTTTTTTTTTTTTTGATTTTGGCCTCTTTTAGTATTTTTATTTATTTATTTATTTTCATCTATCTTTATTCTTTGGCATGTGTGGGCCTCCTATTGCAGTGGCCTCTCTTGTTGCAGAGCACTGGCTCTGGGCGCATGCGCTCCAGAGCTCCAGCTCGGTCATTGGACACATTGGTCCAGCCGCTCCACGGCACGTGAGATCTTCCCAGGCCAGGGATCGAACCGGCGTCCCTTGCACTGCAAGGCGGTGTCCTTACCCACTGGCCCACCAGGGGAAGCCCCTTCTCAAAGATTTTAATGATCCATGTATTTATAATTTTAAGATAAGATTCTTAGGATTTTTCAGAAAGATATTTGTACTATGAAATTTATTTTGATTTTTCAGCTACATCATAGATACACCATTAATTTTTAATTGTTATTTTGAGTTTTTAAATCTTATCTAATTTTGAGAATAGCTCCCATTTATACTGTATATTAATGAGGAAAATTTGAAATGGTAACTATAACTTGTCCTTAGAGTTAACAGAAAACATAAATTCTATTGAGTAATGAATAACATAGTGAAAATTCCTTTTAAGATTTTGACTATCAGTATTTTAGGACTATGGGGCTTTTAAAAATCCCTTATAGCTCTTTTGGTTACACATGATAACTTATTTTTCAGTATAGTGCTAGGCTCACAAAAGTTGCTGATTGGGTCTTAGTTCTTTTAATACATACGTTCATTTACTGGGTCATGGTTCTGAAACCAGATGATCATAAGAATTCCCTGAGAAGCTTTTTAAAAATACAGATATCCCTGGCATATGGCGTGTGTATTATATACAGCTTGTGTATTATTAGTATACAAAAGGATTTTGTCTAAATAGAGATAGAATTGTTGGCTCAAAGGATTTAATCATCTGAGATTCTTGATTCAGAGAAACAAATCCCCTTCAGAAACCTTGTATAAACTTACAAACTTTCCCTCACATTTTCTTTGAGTATTATTGAACTTTTAAGATTTCTCAGTGAATGAAAAAAACCTCTTATTTTAAGTCTATATTTCTTTGTTAATGAGTGAGAGTCAGCCTTTTTCATAAGCTTTTTGATAAGCATTCTTTTTCTTTCTTCCTCCTTTTGTTTGAGAGGGCTTAGAAGACAGTGCCTAAAGGCGAATTGCTGTCCAGAGGATGAGGCCATGATGTTAAGTCTGTCAAAAATCTGCAAGATTCTTTTACATGTTTCCATCTGTTCTCTCACAAATGATGTTTCAGGAGTTATCATTTTCAGTATGAGTGTGGGGGATTTGGATTAAAATTTTCTAGTATGAAGAAACCAGATAGCTTGCAACTGTCATCTGAAAACTGATCATTACAGTTGGTTCTGGGTGGTACTGGAATCAGTTTGAAATAATGCCGTTAATACACCATCTGGTAAAACCGTTTGTTTTGGTCTCTTGTCTGTGTATAAATATGATTACAGAAGAATCCCCTTCCTGATGGGACAGTTTTATCTCTATGCCCCTAGTGGCTCATGGTATTTGGCCCTTTAAAAGAAAACTCATTTAGCTCAGTCACTGCACTTCTGATACCAGATGTGTGGGTTTTCCACACCAAGAAATTCTATAATTCTCTGAGAACACCGAGTGTTAGACTCCACAGGTTAAGGGCTCAGTCCCACACGACTACTCTTCACATCAGACAGCAGCTGCCAGTACTGGGTGTCCAGGTTACCTGTACTTTTGTCTGACTTGCCTATAAATCGGGGCTGGAGTGGGGACTCCCGCAGTCTCCTCAGGTTTGATGGTTTGCTCTCATGGTTCACAGAACTTAGAGAAACATGTTGACTAGTTTATTTTAAAGGAGCTAGTAAAAGATAAAGCTGAATAGCCAGATGATGAAGTACATAGGGTAGGTCTGGAAAGGGTGGGCCCCCCTCCCAGTACATGGAGGTGTTTACCAGTTTGGAAGATCTCCAAACCTATAGTTTAGGGATTTTTTTTAGAGAGAGACTTCATCCTGTAGATGTGATGGGTTATTAACTCAATGTCCAGAACCCCTCTCCTCCCTGGAGGGTGGGCAGTGGAGCTGAACGTTCCAAGCTTCTAATCATGACTTGGTCTTTCTTGTGACCAGCCTCCATTCTGAAGCTATCCAGGAGCCCATCAAGAATAGTAAAAACTTGACTAGTGGCCTTTTCATAAGCTTTTTGATAAGCATTCTTTTTCTTTCTTCCTCCTTTTGTTTGAGAGGGCTTAGAAGACAGTGCCTAAAGGCGAATTGCTGTCCAGAGGATGAGGCCATGATGTTAAGTCTGTCAAAAATCTGCAAGATTCTTTTACATGTTTCCATCTGTTCTCTCACAAATGATGTTTCAGGAGTTATCATTTTCAGTATGAGTGTGGGGGATTTGGATTAAAATTTTCTAGTATGAAGAAACCAGATAGCTTGCAACTGTCATCTGAAAACTGATCATTACAGTTGGTTCTGGGTGGTACTGGAATCAGTTTGAAATAATGCCGTTAATACACCATCTGGTAAAACCGTTTGTTTTGGTCTCTTGTCTGTGTATAAATATGATTACAGAAGAATCCCCTTCCTGATGGGACAGTTTTATCTCTATGCCCCTAGTGGCTCATGGTATTTGGCCCTTTAAAAGAAAACTCATTTAGCTCAGTCACTGCACTTCTGATACCAGATGTGTGGGTTTTCCACACCAAGAAATTCTATAATTCTCTGAGAACACCGAGTGTTAGACTCCACAGGTTAAGGGCTCAGTCCCACACGACTACTCTTCACATCAGACAGCAGCTGCCAGTACTGGGTGTCCAGGTTACCTGTACTTTTGTCTGACTTGCCTATAAATCGGGGCTGGAGTGGGGACTCCCGCAGTCTCCTCAGGTTTGATGGTTTGCTCTCATGGTTCACAGAACTTAGAGAAACATGTTGACTAGTTTATTTTAAAGGAGCTAGTAAAAGATAAAGCTGAATAGCCAGATGATGAAGTACATAGGGTAGGTCTGGAAAGGGTGGGCCCCCCTCCCAGTACATGGAGGTGTTTACCAGTTTGGAAGATCTCCAAACCTATAGTTTAGGGATTTTTTTTAGAGAGAGACTTCATCCTGTAGATGTGATGGGTTATTAACTCAATGTCCAGCCCCTCTCTCCTCCCTGGAGGGTGGGAAGTGGAGCTGAACGTTCCAAGCTTCTAATCATGACTTGGTCTTTCTTGTGACCAGCCTCCATTCTGAAGCTATCCAGGAGCCCATCAAGAATAGCCTCGTTAAAACAAAACGCATTTCAAAGATTTAGGAGCTATGTGTAAGATGCTTCCCTCACTCCCTTCACTCAGGGAATTATTACAATTTTGGGAGCTCTGTGTCAGAAACTAGTGTCAAAGACCAAATGTCAGAAAAAAACAGCAACAACAAAAAACCCAGTATGCCTATCACTCAGGAAATTTCAAGGGCTTTAGAGCTCTGTGGTAGGAACCAGAGACAGAGCTATAAATGTGTACTTCTAATGATGGCATACTATGACTGGGGGTGTTTAAGAATGCTTCTTGATATGATTCCCTTTTTATCTGAATCTGCTCTTTCTACCCCATTATTATGGTAACATCTCCCTTTTTTGGGACTAATAAAACTATGTCAAAGTATAGAAATAACCTCTGCTTTTCTCTTTTAAAATTATTTATTCAAAATTTAAAAATCATGATAAAACACACATAAAACCTAAATTTTCCATTTTAACCATTTTAAAGTGTACAGTTGAGTGGCATTGAGGACATTTACGTTCTTAATGCAACCATCACCGCCATCCATCCATAGAACTTTTTTTCATTTGCAAAGCTAGTACCATTGGGTGGTAATCCCCCATTCGCCTTCCCTAAATCCCTGTTAACTATCATTCTACTTTCTATTTCTGAATTTGACTACTCTGTGTACCTCATATGAGTGAACTTGTACAGTACTTATTTTCTTACTAGCTTACTTCACTTCACGTGGTGGCTTCAAGGTTCATCCATGTGTGCGAAGGTCATAATTTCCTTTCCATTTAGGGCTGAATAATACTGTATTCTGCATGTTATACTGTATTCTGTTTATCAATTCATCTGACAGTAGATACTTGGGTTGCTTCTGTATTTTGGTTATCATGGATAATGTAGCTGTGGAAATAGATATACAAATATCTCTTTGAGACTCTCTATTTAATTCTTTTGGATATAAATCTAGAGGTAGAATTGTTGAGTCATATGGGAATACTGTTCTTAATTTTTGGGATTCCAAGCTTCTAATCATGACTTGGTCTTTCTTGTGACCAGCCTCCATTCTGAAGCTATCCAGGAGCCCATCAAGAATAGCCTCGTTAAAACAAAACGCATTTCAAAGATTTAGGAGCTATGTGTAAGATGCTTCCCTCACTCCCTTCACTCAGGGAATTATTACAATTTTGGGAGCTCTGTGTCAGAAACTAGTGTCAAAGACCAAATGTCAGAAAAAAACAGCAACAACAAAAAACCCAGTATGCCTATCACTCAGGAAATTTCAAGGGCTTTAGAGCTCTGTGGTAGGAACCAGAGACAGAGCTATAAATGTGTACTTCTAATGATGGCATACTATGACTGGGGGTGTTTAAGAATGCTTCTTGATATGATTCCCTTTTTATCTGAATCTGCTCTTTCTACCCCATTATTATGGTAACATCTCCCTTTTTTGGGACTAATAAAACTATGTCAAAGTATAGAAATAACCTCTGCTTTTCTCTTTTAAAATTATTTATTCAAAATTTAAAAATCATGATAAAACACACATAAAACCTAAATTTTCCATTTTAACCATTTTAAAGTGTACAGTTGAGTGGCATTGAGGACATTTACGTTCTTAATGCAACCATCACCGCCATCCATCCATAGAATTTTTTTTCATTTGCAAAGCTAGTACCATTGGGTGGTAATCCCCCATTCGCCTTCCCTAAATCCCTGTTAACTATCATTCTACTTTCTATTTCTGAATTTGACTACTCTGTGTACCTCATATGAGTGAACTTGTACAGTACTTATTTTCTTACTAGCTTACTTCACTTCACGTGGTGGCTTCAAGGTTCATCCATGTGTGCGAAGGTCATAATTTCCTTTCCATTTAGGGCTGAATAATACTGTATTCTGCATGTTATACTGTATTCTGTTTATCAATTCATCTGACAGTAGATACTTGGGTTGCTTCTGTATTTTGGTTATCATGGATAATGTAGCTGTGGAAATAGATATACAAATATCTCTTTGAGACTCTCTATTTAATTCTTTTGGATATAAATCTAGAGGTAGAATTGTTGAGTCATATGGGAATACTGTTCTTAATTTTTTGGGAAACCACCATAGTGTTTTTCATATTGACTGCTCCATGTTGTATTTTTAGCAGCAGTGCACTAGGTTCAATTTCTCTACATTCTTGCCAACACCTATTTTCTGTTTTTTGATAATGGCCATCTTAATGAGTGTGCACTAGTATCTCATTATGAATTTAATTTTCATTTCCATAATGACTGGTGATAAGAGCATATTTTCATGTACTTATTGGCCATCTGTATGTCCTCTTTGGAGAAATGTCAGTTCTAGTTTTTTGCCCATTTTTGAACTGGATATTTTTTGGTAGTTGGTGTTTTAGGAATTTTCTCTGTATACTAGATATTAATCTAATTTTGTATATCTGTATATTAATTCCCAGATTATTTACACACTCTCTTCTAAGTGTTTTATAATTCTGTAGCATGTATTTCATTTTCCTTATAGACTTCAATACAGTATATTTGGGGAGGTGATGAAGTGTGTTTTTATTTTTTTTTTAGAATAGATTTATTGATGTATGATTGATATACAGAGTGCTGAATATATTTGAAATAGCATGGTAAGTTTTGAGATAGTATACATCTGTGAATCCATTGCCACAACTGAGATAGTGAACGTATCCATCATCTCCCCAAATTTCTTCCTGTCCCTTTGTAATTCCTTCCCTCACCCCTTCCTGACCTTCCCCTTTCTCAGGCAAATACTGATATACTTTCTGTCAGTATAAATTAGTATAAATTTCTAAAGTTTCAAAAAAATGGAATCTATAGTATGTCCTTTTGGGAGCTGGTTTTTTTCACTCAGCACAATTATTTTGAGATTCATCCATGCTGTCGCATGTATCTGTATTTCTTTTATTGTAGAGTGGTATAGCAATCTGGGTCCATTAAGGAGACAGAAACCGGGCTTCCCCTGGTGGTCCAGTGGGTAAGGACACCGCCTTGCAGTGCAAGGGGCGCCGGTTCGAGCCCTGGCCTGGGAAGATCCCACGTGCCGTGGAGCGGCTGGACTGATGTGTCCAATCACCGAGCCGGAGCTCTGGGGCGCATGCGCCCAGAGCCCGTGCTCTGCAACGACAGAAGCCACTGCGATGGAAGGCCCACAGGAGCCAAAGAACAAAGACGGATGAAAATAGAGAAATGAAAGACCAATAGAAGTTGCCCGCCCGTCCGCCTCCCTCCCCACCCCACCCCCCGGAAGATAAATAAATTAAAAAAATAAATGTTTTTTTTTTTTTTTTTTTAAAGGAGACAGAAACCATACAGTTGGTTAAGTAAGGAAAATTTAGTATCAAGAATTATTCACTATGACTAAACAGTTGCCTATAAGATATAAGGAAACTGTATAGGGTACTGTAGAAGAGCACCTAAGGAGGACAAATTTGGAAGGGTTAACATGTCAATGGAGACGATGTGGCTCAGTCAGCTGGATAGCAGAGAAGTTCATGGTTTGTATAGATCGGAGGTAGTCTGATGTTGCTGGATGAGCAGTAGGCAACTCATTGGAGTGCAAGAGAAGAGCAGGGATCAGCAACTGGCAGGATGGTTTGTAGTGGGAGTCCAGCTGCCAGCAGAGGCAGGAAGCTTTTGGAGTGGGTGGGGCTGTACTGGGGGCTTGCAGGAAGGACAGGTTGGTGAGTGTCCAATTGGGCCAGACAACTATGTTCAGTCTCGGTGGGGGTTTATAGAGGCAGTAAAGATGCTGGCAACTGGCAAGAGACCTTTAGAGTCCTCAGGGACTGACCAAGCCCCTGAAGGATATTGATACTTTATTATACCAAGTTGAGACTTCAAGGTCATAGAAGGATTGTTTTCTCTGCAGTAGGCAGCACTCTCCTAGAGGCCCTCATACCCACACCTAACATTCCTTCCCCTTCAAGTCCCTCCAGTAACTGCTGGAGAGCCTCTTCCTCAGTGTGTCTTGAGTGCCCTCTACTGAGAGAGGGGCGTGTTGAAGGAGGAATACTGAAAGGAATTTTCTTGTCTGTCATACAACATATATTAATGTATGCATTCAGAACTGAGGGGCGATAAATTGATAAGTGACACACACGGATATATTGCAGTTTGTCTTTTCATTCACCTGTTGATAGGCATTTTGGATTCTTTTTTAGTTGTTGGCTCTTAGAAGTAAAGCTGCAGTGAATATTTAAATGCAAATTTTTGTATGAACACATATTTTTGTTTCTCTTTGGTAAATACCTAAGTGTGGAATGACTGGGTCATAGAGTAGATGTGTATATAACTTTTTAAGAAATTAACAAATAGTTTTCTAAACATTTTTCTGTTTTTCATTTTGCTGGCAGTATATATTTCTTGTGTATCTAAACAATGTTTGGTATGGTCATTCTGTTAAATTTTAGCCATTCTAACCAGTGTATGGTGGTATCTTTTTGTGGTTTTAACTTGGGTTTCTCTAATGATTCATGATATTGAGAATCATTTCATGTGTTTATTTGCCATTCGTGTATTTTCTTTGGTAAAATGTTCAGATCTTTTACCCATTATTTTAATTGGGTTGTTTTCTTACTCTTGAGTTTTGACCACTCTTTATATATTCTTGATTCTGTGCTTTGTAGAAGTTTTCTCCTGGATTGTGACTTGTCTTTTCATTCTCTCAACAGTATCATTTGAGAAACACATTTTTAATTCTGATGAAGCCTAAGCAATCTGTTTTTTATATAGATTATGATTTTGTTTTTGTGTCTAAGATATATTTACTTAATCCAAGGTTATAAAGATTTTCTATGAAGTTATCTTCTAGAAATTGTGTGGTTTTAGGTCTTATGTTTAATTCTGTGATGCATTTTGAATTATTTTTTAAAATATGGGTCAAAAGCTGCATGAAGGTTCATGTTTTTGCATAGTGATATCCAGTTGTTCTGGTATTATTTGTAAAAAGACTGTCCTTTTGATATTTGATAAACATTAGTTTGTCATATATATATGTGTGTGGGTTTATTTCTGACTGTCAGATTTGTCCCAGTAATCTCTTTTTCTGTCTGATGCCACTGTTGTTTTGATTGCTGTGACTTTATAAGAAGCGATGAAGCCAGGTCATGCTAACTTTGTTCTTCTTTTATAGCCTATAAAATATTGGCTATCGTGTTGGTTGTCAGTTTATTGCCTCTCAGCTCCAGATTTATCCTTTTTGCCTGCTCTATGAAAATGTATCAGGTCCTTTAAATATTTTTCTTTTGCCAGCTTGCACAGTGTTAAGCCTTTGTCAACAGAGAAAGCTGGAGAGACATTGCAGAAGGAGGGTTTTACTTCTTGGTTCTTGTGTGCTTGCCTCATGGACTCCAGCAGCATACTCTTCTCCTCCAGCGTCAGCTCACATAGCTTCCCCAGCCACATCTGAGCATGTGTGGCTTTACCTGCGCTAGGTGCTCAGAGGACAGTGGTAACTCTGCAGCCAGCAGTTCAGGGCCAGCAGCTTCTCTTTGTATCTCTTCCTCATGTGGTTTGTAGCAGATTGCCTTGGTGGGACACTTCCAGGTCAACAGCTTTTTTCATAGGTCCCTAAAGACTGGATTTCTGGCAAGTTCTACAGGCCGATTTCCAGCAGGCTCAGCTGGCATGTCACCAGAACAACTTCTTTACCGTTGCCGGTGCCCTCTCCTGCAAGGTCTGGATGTCACCCCTGGAATGGCTGGAGAGGAATTGGAGAGGTTCTTGCGTAGCCACTGGCTCAGCCCTAGGAGGTACTGGCTGATCTTGTATTCTTTAGAGTTCTGTTTACTTCTCAACTGGTTAACTGTTGTTGCTTGACCTCATTACAGTATCATTTGAGAAACACATTTTTAATTCTGATGAAGCCTAAGCAATCTGTTTTTTATATAGATTATGATTTTGTTTTTGTGTCTAAGATATATTTACTTAATCCAAGGTTATAAAGATTTTCTATGAAGTTATCTTCTAGAAATTGTGTGGTTTTAGGTCTTATGTTTAATTCTGTGATGCATTTTGAATTATTTTTTAAAATATGGGTCAAAAGCTGCATGAAGGTTCATGTTTTTCCATAGTGATATCCAGTTGTTCTGGTATTATTTGTAAAAAGACTGTCCTTTTGATATTTGATAAACATTAGTTTGTCATATATATATGTGTGTGGGTTTATTTCTGACTGTCAGATTTGTCCCAGTAATCTCTTTTTCTGTCTGATGCCACTGTTGTTTTGATTGCTGTGACTTTATAAGAAGCGATGAAGCCAGGTCATGCTAACTTTGTTCTTCTTTTATAGCCTATAAAATATTGGCTATCGTGTTGGTTGTCAGTTTATTGCCTCTCAGCTCCAGATTTATCCTTTTTGCCTGCTCTATGAAAATGTATCAGGTCCTTTAAATATTTTTCTTTTGCCAGCTTGCACAGTGTTAAGCCTTTGTCAACAGAGAAAGCTGGAGAGACATTGCAGAAGGAGGGTTTTACTTCTTGGTTCTTGTGTGCTTGCCTCATGGACTCCAGCAGCATACTCTTCTCCTCCAGCGTCAGCTCACATAGCTTCCCCAGCCACATCTGAGCATGTGTGGCTTTACCTGCGCTAGGTGCTCAGAGGACAGTGGTAACTCTGCAGCCAGCAGTTCAGGGCCAGCAGCTTCTCTTTGTATCTCTTCCTCATGTGGTTTGTAGCAGATTGCCTTGGTGGGACACTTCCAGGTCAACAGCTTTTTTCATAGGTCCCTAAAGACTGGATTTCTGGCAAGTTCTACAGGCCGATTTCCAGCAGGCTCAGCTGGCATGTCACCAGAACAACTTCTTTACCGTTGCCGGTGCCCTCTCCTGCAAGGTCTGGATGTCACCCCTGGAATGGCTGGAGAGGAATTGGAGAGGTTCTTGCGTAGCCACTGGCTCAGCCCTAGGAGGTACTGGCTGATCTTGTATTCTTTAGAGTTCTGTTTACTTCTCAACTGGTTAACTGTTGTTGCTTCGACCTCATTATAGTTAATTACTCTTTATCCTTCACTTTCGTTTTTCAAATCCGTGTGGCTACTCTCGTGATTCGATACAGAGTGATGCAACTATGCTGTGTCCTTTACATTTTCTTATGAATTTTAGAAGCAATTTGTAAATGTCTATGTAAAAAAGCCTACTGGGATTTTTATTTAATCTGTACATAAATTTGGGCAGAATCGAAATCTTAACAGTGTTGAGTCTTCTAAGCCCTGAATAAGGCTGTCTCCATTTATTTAGATTTTTAATATTCAGCAGTATTTTATGGTTTTCAGTATACAGCTCTTTCCAATATTTTGCCAGATTTATCCCTAAGTAAGTTATTTTTTTCTGCTTTTGTAAATCATATTTTAAAATTTCCATTTCCATTTGTTCGTTGATAATATATAAAGGTACAATTTATTTCTGTATGTTGGCCTTGAATCTGTCACCTTGCTAATAAATGAACTTTTCAGTTCTAGTATTTTCTTTTTTTTTTTTTGGCAGATTCCATTGGATTTTCTACATGGACAATCATATTTTCTGCGAATAAAAAGAGTTTCATTTCTTTCAGTCCAATATGGATGCCTTTTCTTTCTTTCTTTTTTTAACTGTCTTCACTGGCTAGGCCCTCTAGTATAATATTGACTAGAAGTGGTGAGAGTGGACATCCTGGTCTTGCTTCTAGTGTTGGGGGGAAAGCATCTTTTTTTTCACAGTTAAGTATGATGTTGATTGTAGATTTTTCCTAGACCCCTTTATTAGATTAATTTCCTTTCTATCCCTAGATTACTAAGACTTGAAATCAGGGATGGATATTAGATTTTGTCAAACACTTTTTTGGTGTGTTTACTGAGATGAGAATTACTATTTGTTTATGTTCTAGCCCTAGCTAACGCAAGTGGCTGATTTGTATCACCAGAACAACTTCTTTACCGTTGCCGGTGCCCTCTCCTGCAAGGTCTGGATGTCACCCCTGGAATGGCTGGAGAGGAATTGGAGAGGTTCTTGCGTAGCCACTGGCTCAGCCCTAGGAGGTACTGGCTGATCTTGTATTCTTTAGAGTTCTGTTTACTTCTCAACTGGTTAACTGTTGTTGCTTCGACCTCATTATAGTTAATTACTCTTTATCCTTCACTTTCGTTTTTCAAATCCGTGTGGCTACTCTCGTGATTCGATACAGAGTGATGCAACTATGCTGTGTCCTTTACATTTTCTTATGAATTTTAGAAGCAATTTGTAAATGTCTATGTAAAAAAGCCTACTGGGATTTTTATTTAATCTGTACATAAATTTGGGCAGAATCGAAATCTTAACAGTGTTGAGTCTTCTAAGCCCTGAATAAGGCTGTCTCCATTTATTTAGATTTTTAATATTCAGCAGTATTTTATGGTTTTCAGTATACAGCTCTTTCCAATATTTTGCCAGATTTATCCCTAAGTAAGTTATTTTTTTCTGCTTTTGTAAATCATATTTTAAAATTTCCATTTCCATTTGTTCGTTGATAATATATAAAGGTACAATTTATTTCTGTATGTTGGCCTTGAATCTGTCACCTTGCTAATAAATGAACTTTTCAGTTCTAGTATTTTCTTTTTTTTTTTTTGGCAGATTCCATTGGATTTTCTACATGGACAATCATATTTTCTGCGAATAAAAAGAGTTTCATTTCTTTCAGTCCAATATGGATGCCTTTTCTTTCTTTCTTTTTTTAACTGTCTTCACTGGCTAGGCCCTCTAGTATAATATTGACTAGAAGTGGTGAGAGTGGACATCCTGGTCTTGCTTCTAGTGTTGGGGGGAAAGCATCTTTTTTTTCACAGTTAAGTATGATGTTGATTGTAGATTTTTCCTAGACCCCTTTATTAGATTAATTTCCTTTCTATCCCTAGATTACTAAGACTTGAAATCAGGGATGGATATTAGATTTTGTCAAACACTTTTTTGGTGTGTTTACTGAGATGAGAATTACTATTTGTTTATGTTCTAGCCCTAGCTAACGCAAGTGTCTGTTGTGCATAATTTTGTATCAGCCAAGTTCTTCCCGCAAAACACCTCCTTTGTAAAAACAATTATTCTTCATGTATAATACTTGGGTTTTAAAAGGTATTTTATTTTCAAATATCCCTTCTAACTGTTTAAAATATAAACTAATTGTTGAACTATAGTGTAAAAATAGAGAAAAGCTAAGAAGTGTTTGGGAAAATAGTTATCTTGATGTAATTGCTAATGACTACAATGTTTGAACTATGAAGTTATGGTAAGCATTACTGATGGGAAATAGCTATAGGAGACCTAAGCCTTTTTGGGGAATGAATTGCCCTGGGTCAGTTGTGTTTAAGTCTTGCATTTACCCCTTACTAACTGGATAAGTTTCTTAAACTAAGTTTCTGATTTCTCATCTCTTGAGTGAATATAAGAATATTCATCCCAAGGGTTATAATGAGGATTAAATAGAATCAGTTGCATGAAAGTATGTAGCAGTGTGGTTAGGCACTTAAAAAATGTTTTTGTCTTTTTTCTTTTTTTTTAAGTGACTAATGGAAGTTATCTTGGAACTCATCAAAAAAATAAAGCAAATTTCCACTTCTGGAACTTTTCACAATTTGAAAGATAATTAAATGTGTTAGAAAATACTGAAATGAGAGGGCTCTAAAAGAGAGTTCTAACTTGGGGAAGGATGATAGAAAAGTTTTGTAGTGCTTTAGCAGCATGATTTTAGTCCCCTTCTCGCTCTTGATCTCAGAAGTCAATATCTTTACGAAACTTCGAAGAACAAGGAATTATTTTGTAGTGTTGAAAAGTCCTCTTAGTCTTACTGTCTTCATTGCACTGTGTTTTGGATCCTATTATGTATATGCTCTGCAGTAGAGGAAACAATAATGTATAGTAATGTAAAGCTTCAAAATATATATGTGACTGGAAGTGAGATTTGCATAGGGTTTTGCAGCAGCTGGTTTTTTTAAATTTTTTTGTCTTAAAGAAGTCAAATGAGATCATTTTTAATAGGTAGTTTGCAAACTGTGATATGTGCAGGCAACCTTTCAAAGCCTACCTGTGCATTTCAGGGAGCTCAGTCTGTGACTGAATGGATCAGTTATTCCTTTTTGAGTTTGATGACTTGTCTGTGCTTCCTGTGATTTCTTTGCTTTTATGAGGTGTTTTTTTGACTACTAGTGGATACAGTCTCCTATAAATATAATCTGTGCTTTGAAATTAAATTATCATTGTCCTCTTTGTATACAGAAATTCTCTTATTTATGAATTTGCCTCTTATTTTGTGACTCCTTGTTTTCTTCTTGTAATGCTTGCTTACCTTTTAGTTTTAAGTGTTTTAAGAACAAGCATCCATGAAAGATGGTTGGTTGGTCTATTTAGACTTAAGTAAAATATCACTATTTAGCCGTCGTATTTATGATTATTGCATTGTTTCTTCCTAACGTTTCAGAATAGAAATGGAAGTGAATTTACTATTCTTTCCTAATCAAGCTCACTATAGACCTTGTATTTTTTAAACCAGCTTGAATGGAAAAAAAAATGTAATGTATTTGCTATTTCTAGACGGATGTGCTTACTCTAAGTATGGAAAATATGTTTGATCTACTGTGAAGCTCTTTTAGGATAAATGTGTCAGATATAATCAATATTTTAATATTATCATGTATACTTAAGTACTTTTCCATAACTTATGCAAAAAGTTATTTATTTTGTTCTGTGAAAGATCACAAAAATTTCAATAATGGGGCTTTCTCTTTTTGATATTTGTAGGAAGTTAGGGAGCAGATTTATCTACATTTAGATAAATTTATGTAAGTTTATCTACATCTCGCCAGTCACTGGCAAGAACCTTTCTTTCATGATATATTTCTTTTCTACATAAATGATGTTCTCTTCCATTTGTAACATTTGATAATATAAATCTAGTGTTCACTGTCCTAGTTTCTTTAATCTTCGGGGAAGTATTTATTTTTTACTCTCTATAGCTAAATCTTGGAAGCTCTGAAAGACATCCTTTATTATGTCTTCTCAAGAAAGTATCTTCATTTACTCTTGATATTCTTTCTAGAAATTTCTACTACCCACAGATAGAAATAAAAACATGCAAATGTAAAATCTCAACTGTTTAGGACATTTTTTTAAAAAACTTAACTTTTACAGAGTTTTGTTGTTTACAGATATGTATGTTCTCAGATTGGTCATATGTGTATCCCCTCTATCCCACCCCTCCAGACTGTCATACAGCACCCATGAAGGATCTGCTTTTCTCACAGAGCAATGACTAT
Organism: Tragulus kanchil; assembly: GCA_022376925.1. NCBI lineage: Eukaryota > Metazoa > Chordata > Mammalia > Artiodactyla > Tragulidae > Tragulus > Tragulus kanchil. The sequence continues at coordinate 216,447,403 of JAIOJX010000032.1, read as the reverse complement.
AGCTGTTTTCTTCACATATGAGAGTACAGGCCTTCATGCTGCTTCCTTTACGCCTCTCACCCACTGTTCCTTCCCCATAATGTCCATATGTCCACTGTCCATGTGTTTAGGACATTTTTAAAATTAGCAAATCAGTGTATTTAAAAAGTTCCATTAGATGTGTGATTTTTAAAAATTACTTTCCCCCCAGCTTTACTGAGGCATAATTGGAAGATAAAATTGTGGAATATTTAAAGTGTACATTGTGGTGACTTGATTTATGTGTGCATTGTGAAAGAATTACCACCATCTAGTTAATTCACGCATCCATCACCTATTTTATCAGTTTATCCTTTTGTGTGTGTGTACGTGAGGACATTTACATTCTCTTTTAGTAAATTTCAATTATATAATACAGTTTATATCATTGATTGATTGTTGTTGTTTAGTCACTAAGTCATATCTGACTATTTGCAGCCCCATGATCTGTAGCCCACCAGGTTCCTCTGTCCTTGGGATTTTCCAGGCAAGAATACTGGAGTAGGTAGCCGTTTCTTTTTCCAGGGGATCTTCCTGACCCAGGGTTCGAACCTATGTCTCCTGAATTGGCAGATGGAGTCTTTGGTGATGACTGAGTTAACAGGGAAGCCCCATTATCAATAATGGAAACCATGAGAGTAGGTGAACTCAAGAGTCTTTCTACTCTACTGTCTGGGAACTCTCTTTGAACTCATTCAGCTTTTACTTTCCTGGAAAACCCTGTATCTCTTGTTCAATTTTGAAGGACAGCTTTGCTGAGTAGAGTATTCTTGGTTGACAGTTTTTTTCTTTCAGCACTTTGAATATATTATTTTACTTCCTTCTGGCCTATAAAAATTTTTTCAGGTTTTGCTGAAAAATCTCCTGAATGTCCTTTTGAGGTTTTCTTTTACTTAGCAGGTGGTTTTTCTCTCTCACAGCTTTTAACATTCTTTATCTTTTGATAATTTAATTGTAATGGGACTTGACTTACATTCATCTTGTTTGAAACATTTCAAATGGACTCCGTGTTTTGGGTATCTGTTTCTCCAGGTTAAGGAAGTTTTCAGCCATTATTTCTTAGAAAGAAACTTTCTGCCTCTTTCACTTCTCCTTCTGAAATGCCTATAATGTATACAAGCCAATTGGGTTTTCAGAGTTAGGTGAGTTGGAGACCCATCCCTCAGATAAAGTCTTAGAGTGGGTAGATGTTGGGTCTAAATTCATTCTTCACAGAGAAGCTAGTGGTTGTGAATTCCCTCCCATTTGTATGTTGCTGTGCTGGGAGCGGGATTTACCAAGAGAATGTGTGTCTGCCTTTCCCCTCATTTGATGTAGGTTTTATCTCATTCACTGTCTGTGTAGGAGTCACTTGCTATTCCCTGAATTTCTTTCCGAGAAACTTGCACTTTTGGCTGTTGCTTCAATGCGTTTGACAGAGGCAGTGAGTTTGAGAGCCTCTTACGTTGCTGTCTTGGACCAGGATGAGATTTGTGACTTAAATATTGAGTGAATATCCAGAGATTCGTGATTTTTAAATATGGGATGAATAATTATCCAGAGAAATGAGATGCTGTTCATATGTAAAGTATAACACAAAAATGAGTCTACAATGCATATAACTTTATTCGTGCTGGTGTGTGATAGAACCTTTTTTTTAGATGTAAATATACTATTAGAGAATATATTTGGAATGATATCAAAGGACTCAATGTGTTTTATTGATATCATACCTATTTCTAATTTGGTTCATAAACTTGTTTCATAATATGCCAAATAGATGGGATGGTGAGGAGAAGGAATGTAAAATGTGACTTTATGCAAAAATTCTGAAGGAAGTGCAGTGCACTTTGAAATGTATCTTTTATGTTAAAAAAATCACTGAAAACTTGGACATCTAAGGAAGATTGCATTTATGAAATTTTCAGATTTGATACAGTTTTTTTCTTTCAGCACTTTGAATATATTATTTTACTTCCTTCTGGCCTATAAAAATTTTTTCAGGTTTTGCTGAAAAATCTCCTGAATGTCCTTTTGAGGTTTTCTTTTACTTAGCAGGTGGTTTTTCTCTCTCACAGCTTTTAACATTCTTTATCTTTTGATAATTTAATTGTAATGGGACTTGACTTACATTCATCTTGTTTGAAACATTTCAAATGGACTCCGTGTTTTGGGTATCTGTTTCTCCAGGTTAAGGAAGTTTTCAGCCATTATTTCTTAGAAAGAAACTTTCTGCCTCTTTCACTTCTCCTTCTGAAATGCCTATAATGTATACAAGCCAATTGGGTTTTCAGAGTTAGGTGAGTTGGAGACCCATCCCTCAGATAAAGTCTTAGAGTGGGTAGATGTTGGGTCTAAATTCATTCTTCACAGAGAAGCTAGTGGTTGTGAATTCCCTCCCATTTGTATGTTGCTGTGCTGGGAGCGGGATTTACCAAGAGAATGTGTGTCTGCCTTTCCCCTCATTTGATGTAGGTTTTATCTCATTCACTGTCTGTGTAGGAGTCACTTGCTATTCCCTGAATTTCTTTCCGAGAAACTTGCACATTTGGCTGTAGCTTCAATGCGTTTGACAGAGGCAGTGAGTTTGAGAGCCTCTTACGTTGCTGTCTTGGACCAGGATGAGATTTGTGACTTAAATATTGAGTGAATATCCAGAGATTCGTGATTTTTAAATATGGGATGAATAATTATCCAGAGAAATGAGATGCTGTTCATATGTAAAGTATAACACAAAAATGAGTCTACAATGCATATAACTTTATTCGTGCTGGTGTGTGATAGAACCTTTTTTTTAGATGTAAATATACTATTAGAGAATATATTTGGAATGATATCAAAGGACTCAATGTGTTTTTATTGATATCATACCTATTTCTAATTTGGTTCATAAACTTGTTTCATAATATGCCAAATAGATGGGATGGTGAGGGAGAAGGAATGTAAAATGTGACTTTATGCAAAAATACTGAAGGAAGTGCAGTGCACTTTGAAATGTATCTTTTATGTTAAAAAAATCACTGAAAACTTGGACATCTAAGGAAGATTGCATTTATGTAACAATTCTTATCTATTAGTTGCAGAGCCAAAACAATAGAAAATTAATTTATAGTGAAAAAAAAAAACCTTTCCCTATGGAAGAAGTCCTGCTATCAAATTCTTCAGTTCATTAAATCTACTTTTGGTCATTATTATTTAAAAACAAACAAAACTGTAATTTGGCAGTTTCAAGAAAAGCTTCAGAACAGCTGTAATTACAGCTGCAGCTTTAGTCAAAATAGGGTTTTTTAAAGGTTCCTCACTCCCCTTTCGCATCTCTTTCCCTCACCCCAAGTAAGCCAAATTTAGTTGCCGAAGTTTTGGTAAACTCAAACTTGAGTGCCATGTGTTTAACTGCATGCAGATGTGACACGCACTCGTGACTCTTTATAAACATTCCCAGAAACTTTTTTGTTTTCCTGCTGCTCTGTGTACAGTTATATGATTGTTGTCTTCTTGTTTCTGCATTGAATTTTAGAGATATATGAGTATTACAAACACAGTTTAGTGATTTTTATCAAGGCCTAGGCATCTGCTAAGACTATTTCAGGGAATAATAGGTTTTCAATCTAAATTTAAGCTAATATTGACATTATTGCACATTGACTGGAAATACCTGAAAAACTATGTTTTCAAAACTATTTCTTCAAATTTTACTGTAATAGGAAATTGCCTTTCACCTTGTCTAAAAATAAATTTGGTAAGTTTCTTAATTTTTGGAGCAATTTCTGTTAAGAGTGAATCAGTAGTTTCCCTCATTCTTCCTTCCTCTTGTTTTATGACCTAGAGATGTGGATGTCATTCTAAGGTCTGGTTTTCACTTCATCAGTGGGACATGGATCTAAAGGTTATGAAGAATTATGATTCAGTGCAGGGTTTGGGGACCTGTCTCCCTTAATTATTATCTCTTTTACAGATACTAGTTACACTGAATATCAGTCATGGGCTATAATAACTTGAATTCTAACCACTTTTACCATGTCTTCTTTTCAGAAATTGTAGTGATTTGCTGTTGAATCACATATAGGGAAGTGAGAGTCTTCTGCCAAAGCTAACAATGTAACACTTAAGGTAGAAAGGCAGCTGAAACATGCCTGTATATGCATAGCACCATGTTTAAAAGGATAAGGCTACGGAGATGCATAGTTCTTACCTTTAAGTGAAGTAGATGGAAAGGTGAAACTATGTATGTTAAAATAATAAATCAACTTTTATAGGGTAAATAAACTTGAATTTAAATTCCCAACCTCAGGAATTCTTTAGAATTTAAAAGAAATTCCAACGATCTAGATCAACTTTCTTATTACTGCACATGAGCAAACAGATTCAGAGAAGTTGAATGAATTACATTATTATTTATAGGGCATTCTAATTATGAACTCAGTAGTGACAATAGATAGCAAGTTAACTTTGCTTTTATTATCTTAGTGTCAGGTAATTTTGATTGATTGTTCAGTGTAGGTTTTCTTTACGGAGAAACTGCCAGTTCTTTTCTCACATAAGTCTAGTGTGTGTATCAGAAGAATGTGGACTTAAATAGAAGGTTATTTTTAGAGAGCATAGCTTTCAAAAATTGAATTGGCAGTAAATAAATTAGTTTTCTGCATTGATTGTTGTCTTCTTGTTTCTGCATTGAATTTTAGAGATATATGAGTATTACAAACACAGTTTAGTGATTTTTATCAAGGCCTAGGCATCTGCTAAGACTATTTCAGGGAATAATAGGTTTTCAATCTAAATTTAAGCTAATATTGACATTATTGCACATTGACTGGAAATACCTGAAAAACTATGTTTTCAAAACTATTTCTTCAAATTTTACTGTAATAGGAAATTGCCTTTCACCTTGTCTAAAAATAAATTTGGTAAGTTTCTTAATTTTTGGAGCAATTTCTGTTAAGAGTGAATCAGTAGTTTCCCTCATTCTTCCTTCCTCTTGTTTTATGACCTAGAGATGTGGATGTCATTCTAAGGTCTGGTTTTCACTTCATCAGTGGGACATGGATCTAAAGGTTATGAAGAATTATGATTCAGTGCAGGGTTTGGGGACCTGTCTCCCTTAATTATTATCTCTTTTACAGATACTAGTTACACTGAATATCAGTCATGGGCTATAATAACTTGAATTCTAACCACTTTTACCATGTCTTCTTTTCAGAAATTGTAGTGATTTGCTGTTGAATCACATATAGGGAAGTGAGAGTCTTCTGCCAAAGCTAACAATGTAACACTTAAGGTAGAAAGGCAGCTGAAACATGCCTGTATATGCATAGCACCATGTTTAAAAGGATAAGGCTACGGAGATGCATAGTTCTTACCTTTAAGTGAAGTAGATGGAAAGGTGAAACTATGTATGTTAAAATAATAAATCAACTTTTATAGGGTAAATAAACTTGAATTTAAATTCCCAACCTCAGGAATTCTTTAGAATTTAAAAGAAATTCCAACGATCTAGATCAACTTTCTTATTACTGCACATGAGCAAACAGATTCAGAGAAGTTGAATGAATTACATTATTATTTATAGGGCATTCTAATTATGAACTCAGTAGTGACAATAGATAGCAAGTTAACTTTGCTTTTATTATCTTAGTGTCAGGTAATTTTGATTGATTGTTCAGTGTAGGTTTTCTTTACGGAGAAACTGCCAGTTCTTTTCTCACATAAGTCTAGTGTGTGTATCAGAAGAATGTGGACTTAAATAGAAGGTTATTTTTAGAGAGCATAGCTTTGAACAAAAGCCATTTCAGAGAATACTGGCGAATTCTAGTCAATAGTAAAACATTCATTAAGACAGAAGAAGGAAACTATATTTACAAAATTGCATTACTTTAAAGACATAGTTTGGCTTATAGGTATGAGGGAAGATAGCAGGTGAAATGTGAGATAGAGTATAACTTTGATGATGAAAGTACAACTAATTATGTGAGAATAAAGGAAGAAATTTAACACAAATTCTTAGGAAGGCAATAAAACTTTGAGACTTTAATAAGATAGGAAAAAGGAAATGTGAAAAGCAATTTAGTTTTATTTAGGAATTGGTCATACGGTTATCTTATTATCAAAACTTGTTGTCACTGTCTTCTTTCACTTTTTCTGTTCCCTGACTGGTTCTCTCTGAGAAAGGCTCTACTGTGCTGTGACATACAGTGCTGTTCTGGCTTTGTCACTTACGACTGGTATGGTCTTGGACTAAGAGTTTGCTTACTAAGACATACCAAAGTGAATAATTTTTAGCTAGCTAATCAGACTTTTGAGGTTCAGGTACTTCATAGAAAGTGAGGCTATGTCTTTGCTGTGACTATAGGATTATTGGAATAATCAAATGAAATCATGAGAAATTGTTCTAAAAACCAAAGACTGCACAAAGGTAAATAATACTGTTTTATGCTATAACTATAAATTCATTCTAGCAAGACAAATACTTGTCTATCCAGTATGTCAGAATTAAGGTTGTAGTTTTGGGTTAAGAAAGATACAATCCTCGCCTTTAAGATGCTTTCTGTCTAATTTGGGAAAGCAGGAAATAAAATATATAATGTGGATGTCTACAATATATGACAGAATATGAAAAGGGTAATGAGATGTTAAGCTGAACTGAATTTTGGCCTAAATTTAAGAGTGACGTACCTGAATCTGTTCCAGGCCCATGAGACTCAGTATGCCACAAGTGATAAAGTGAGCATTTTGACCTCTAATATATGTATGTATGTATATATATATATATATATATATATATATATATATATATATATATCTCTTCTGCTTTTAAGAGTGGACAGAGGTTAACATGGGTTGCTATGTGATAGAGGTCTAAACTTAGGTGTTCCAGTAGACGCAGACAGGCTTGTTAATTTTTAGGTGTACGGATATGAGTCAGTAGCTGAGTCAAAGTCACAAAGAATGTACGAATTTTAGTCTTGTTGAGTATTATCAGTGAGATATGTTTCAGTTTTAACCTCTGGATTGGATACTTTGATAGGGGCATAGATGATTGAAAGGGGGCCTTAGGAGCATCTGTTCCAGCCCCTTTGAAGATATGTTTTATAGGGTCCCAGAATTAGCTTGATTGTTTATCATGCTGAGGAATCTTCCTGGTATGTGATGCGGTACACTTTCTTATGGACTCTTGTGTTTGGTATTCCTTATTTCAGCTCAGCTCTGACTGACCTCCTTCTCTCTCTGTCTCTCTCTCTCTCCCTCTCTCCCTCCTTGCTGTGTATTCTTTACATTTTGTTGCATATGTTGTAGGCTTGACTGAAGAGAGAACCTGTTGATGGAGCAGCCAGGAGTAAAAAGAGGAGAACGATAGGACCAAAAAGGAAATTATGCTAACAGTAATAACTGATACTTCTTAGCACTGAAGTCCCAGATGTTGTTCTAAATGCATTTCTTTTATTATTTTAATAATGAAGTGAGTTAAGAGAAACATAATAGTATTTATCCTTGTTATAGATGAGGGAATTGAGCTGTAATGCTTTGCACAGTTGAAGGCAGGGTTCATGCTTTTTGATACTAGAGACTAAACCATTCACACTACCACAAATTGCTTCTTAAAGGCAACTGGGAGGCCCCTTTGGGAAAATTTCTCTGCCTTTCTTTTTCTAAACTTGGTAACTCTTAGAGATAAAAGATGAATATTTTAAGACTGGTAACTTGGGTTGGATGGTGGCAGAGGTGACATATTGCAGAAGTTATCCAACATTTTAAGATTGAGTGATGGTATCAGACAGGAAGGAACCTGAATATAATCTACTATGCAGATCGGGGGAAAAGGGAATTTTGGTGAGGCTTTTGTAAGGACTGGATTTTATGAAGCTATAGAAGCATAAAAGCTTGGTACGTGAAGTTTAGTAAGGGCTTATGATCACTAGTTTATGTAGATCATCACTGTACAATAGAAATATAATATGAACCATGCATGTAATTTAAAATTTTCAGGTAGCCTTATTTTCTTAAATAAGGTAAAAATAAACAGGTTAAATTAGTTTTAATAATGTATCTTATTTAAATATTACTTAAACTAATTAATAAAAATAATGAAATCTTTTCCATTCTTTTATTCCTACTGAGTCTTTGAAATCAGTATGTATTTTACACTTCGAGCATTTCTCCATTTAAATTAGCTGTATTTCACATGCTAACCAGCCACGTTTGGCTACTGACTATCTTTAAAAGATATGTTCTTAAAAAAATTTCTGATTGAATTGCAACTAGATGACTTATTGTCCCTCTGTGAAGGAGTGGAGGGCAATCTGAGGCCTAAAAGTATCCCTCTTCAGTTGTGTCCGGAGAATCTGCTCATTGGAGCGTATTTTTTATACTTAGTGCGAAGTGGGTGGGACTTACCAAATGTTTAGGTTTCCTTTCATTTGAGGTGGTGTGAGTGTTATACAGTTAGAGGGACTTCTAGACTGTTCCAGATAATTTCTGCGGTTGTATAAGTTCTGGGCTCTGGTTTTATGTAAAGAAGAGTGCTTTTCTGTAGACAGAGCTCTGGAAGAGAAGCACACAGTTCTGACTCTTGAAACGTGGTGTTTGTTGGTTCAGGAACTGTCTGCCTCCCTCAAGAACCCTTCACAACCTCACTTTTGATACTAGAGACTAAACCATTCACACTACCACAAATTGCTTCTTAAAGGCAACTGGGAGGCCCCTTTGGGAAAATTTCTCTGCCTTTCTTTTTCTAAACTTGGTAACTCTTAGAGATAAAAGATGAATATTTTAAGACTGGTAACTTGGGTTGGATGGTGGCAGAGGTGACATATTGCAGAAGTTATCCAACATTTTAAGATTGAGTGATGGTATCAGACAGGAAGGAACCTGAATATAATCTACTATGCAGATCGGGGGAAAAGGGAATTTTGGTGAGGCTTTTGTAAGGACTGGATTTTATGAAGCTATAGAAGCATAAAAGCTTGTCGTGAAGTTTAGTAAGGGCTTATGATCACTAGTTTATGTAGATCATCACTGTACAATAGAAATATAATATGAACCATGCATGTAATTTAAAATTTTCAGGTAGCCTTATTTTCTTAAATAAGGTAAAAATAAACAGGTTAAATTAGTTTTAATAATGTATCTTATTTAAATATTACTTAAACTAATTAATAAAAATAATGAAATCTTTTCCATTCTTTTATTCCTACTGAGTCTTTGAAATCAGTATGTATTTTACACTTCGAGCATTTCTCCATTTAAATTAGCTGTATTTCACATGCTAACCAGCCACGTTTGGCTACTGACTATCTTTAAAAGATATGTTCTTAAAAAAATTTCTGATTGAATTGCAACTAGATGACTTATTGTCCCTCTGTGAAGGAGTGGAGGGCAATCTGAGGCCTAAAAGTATCCCTCTTCAGTTGTGTCCGGAGAATCTGCTCATTGGAACGTATTTTTTTATACTTAGTACGAAGTGGGTGGGACTTACCAAATGTTTAGGTTTCCTTTCATTTGAGGTGGTGTGAGTGTTATACAGTTAGAGGGACTTCTAGACTGTTCCAGATAATTTCTGCGGTTGTATAAGTTCTGGGCTCTGGTTTTATGTAAAGAAGAGTGCTTTTCTGTAGACAGAGCTCTGGAAGAGAAGCACACAGTTCTGACTCTTGAAACGTGGTGTTTGTTGGTTCAGGAACTGTCTGCCTCCCTCAAGAACCCTTCACAACCTCACTGATTTGCTTTTATGGGATTTGATATGTTTAGGGTAGCATCATTCCTCAGGCAGGGATTTCTAAAATCTGCTTTTTCCCCAGAAAGAAAAAAAAGAAAACCCCCAATTAAATAAACTTAAAAAAACAGACTAAATCTTTTCTAACTATAAAGTGTAAGGTGCGTTCTCTGTAAGAATGTAGGTAATGAAGATACCTGCTTTTACTCATTTAACGAACAGATCTCTAGCCGAAGGAAGTGGTCAGTCTTTGGCTTCCTCCTGCAGTACTAGGATTCCTTGGGCAGTAGCCCAGACTCTCCGATGGAACAGGTGGTAAAGAGTTTATTTCCTTTATGGAGACAGTGAACAAATGAGAGGTACATGTTATTTCTGGCTAAATTGTATATGTATATTGTTTTATATTATGTACCGTATTTTATTTCCCTAAGAGCCTAATTTTAATGTATTTCATTGAAAATCTTCTTAGTTATCTATAAAACTAAGATTTATAAAACACGTTCTACTCTGTACAGTTGAACAGAATAATGTACACTTACTCTAATTTTGTAAATGTACACTTACTTTAATTTTCTGAATTTATAGTTTTAGTGGTATGCTGATGTTATCAGTAAACTGTGTTTTTCTTGTGAATGTGGTTGTGATTCAGGTGGGGGCGGGGTAAGGGAGATTTGTGGAAATCAGTGCTTATCATTTTGGGGATGACTTTTGGGAAGAAGCAAGCCAGGAATATATTCATAATTGGGAGAAATAAGACAGTAGCTGCCTGGCAGCAAATTGAGGTGAGGGAAAAGAGAAAAATTACAGAATGTTTTAAAAAATAAATAATTCATATGCAAAACTTAATTGTTAGGAATATAACCAAATTTTATAAAATTAACTTTGAATTTCATATTTATTATGTTCATATTTTGTGTGGATGAAATATAGAAGTCCTAGTTATTGAAATGACCCCCTTGCGACTTCTTAGACTCTATTTTTTTCTTAGACTCTTAACTAAGGATCCTTATCTGTGAGAGTTCCAAGACTGAGTTGGATAGGAGGTCTAAATTCAGTGTTAACTGTTTAACTCTAGACTAGATTTTTTCGATCTGTATGTTCATATTTTTTACCGGAAGGTTAACAGTCATACTGACCCTTGTCAAAGAGTTATTATTAGGAATTTATCCTTTTAAAGTGCTGTGAAAACATTGAACACTTAAATATTATACTTATCTGGACATTCCTTAATACAATGTAGTTCATTCACTAATTCATACTTAATTTTGGTTATTATAATACCTGTTCTCAGACATTCGTCATAGTCCTATGGCTGTCCTTCTTTAGTTCTTAGACTTGTAGGAACATTTGAAAGTATGCTTAGGTTAGTCCCCATGATTGACTTGGGATTGACTCAGGAAAATTCTGAAGGATGAAGGGTGGTTATGACTATAGAATGGTTTTATACTGACTGTCATTGCCTAGCTTCTTCAAGAGTTAGCTTTGGTGAAAGAATTCATATTTTGGAGTTACTTGGTTTTTCATGAATCCTGTCTCTGTTCCTTAAGCACTTCTGGGCAAGTTAGTAGCCCAGGCAAATTGTTGAACCTTAGTTTCCTTAACTGCAATTTGGAACTAATAGCAACTCCCTTTTAAGGTTGTTAAGAAAATACACAAAATAATATCTCTGCTATTAGGAATGATAGCAGTTTATTGTTGTTTCCTTTTTTTGGAATAAAGGTGACTTTTTTTTAAAGAGCAGTTTTAGATTCACAGCAAAACTGAGAAGGAGGTACAGAACCCTGTACCCCTGCACGTGTATAGCTTCCTCCATTTGTCATTTCCCACCATAGAGGTATGTTTGTTACAATTGATGAACCCACCTTGATGCATAATAATCAGAAATCCATAGGCTACCTAATCAGAAATCTATAGTTTACTTTAGTATTTGCTCTTCAGATTGAACATTCTGTGGGTTTGGACAAATGAATAATGACATGTGTTTATCATTATAAAATCATAAAGAGTATATTCACTGCATCCCCCCCCCCCCAAAAAAATCCTCTGTGCCTTTTCATCCTTTCTCCCCAACTTCCAACCCTGGACAATTCCTCATCTTTTTACTGTCTCCATAAGTTTTTTGTTTTCCAAAATGGCATATTATGTGGCATCATAGAGTATGTAGCCTTTTCAGATTGACTTCATTTACTTTAAGGTTCCCTACCCGCCCCCCTCCACCACCATGTCTTTTCATGACTTAATGGCTCGTTCCTTTTTAGTACTAAATAATATTTCATTGTCTGGAAGTACCAAAGTTAACTTATCTATTCACTTGATGAAGGACATTCTGGTTGCTTCCAAGTTTTAGGAATTATAAATAAAGCTGCTCTAAACATCCATGTGTAGGTTTTGTGTGAACCTTTTTTTTCTGCAGACATTCGTCATAGTCCTATGGCTGTCCTTCTTTAGTTCTTAGACTTGTAGGAACATTTGAAAGTATGCTTAGGTTAGTCCCCATGATTGACTTGGGATTGACTCAGGAAAATTCTGAAGGATGAAGGGTGGTTATGACTATAGAATGGTTTTATACTGACTGTCATTGCCTAGCTTCTTCAAGAGTTAGCTTTGGTGAAAGAATTCATATTTTGGAGTTACTTGGTTTTTCATGAATCCTGTCTCTGTTCCTTAAGCACTTCTGGGCAAGTTAGTAGCCCAGGCAAATTGTTGAACCTTAGTTTCCTTAACTGCAATTTGGAACTAATAGCAACTCCCTTTTAAGGTTGTTAAGAAAATACACAAAATAATATCTCTGCTATTAGGAATGATAGCAGTTTATTGTTGTTTCCTTTTTTTGGAATAAAGGTGACTTTTTTTTAAAGAGCAGTTTTAGATTCACAGCAAAACTGAGAAGGAGGTACAGAACCCTGTACCCCTGCACGTGTATAGCTTCCTCCATTTGTCATTTCCCACCATAGAGGTATGTTTGTTACAATTGATGAACCCACCTTGATGCATAATAATCAGAAATCCATAGGCTACCTAATCAGAAATCTATAGTTTACTTTAGTATTTGCTCTTCAGATTGAACATTCTGTGGGTTTGGACAAATGAATAATGACATGTGTTTATCATTATAAAATCATAAAGAGTATATTCACTGCATCCCCCAAAAAATCCTCTGTGCCTTTTCATCCTTTCTCCCCAACTTCCAACCCTGGACAATTCCTCATCTTTTTACTGTCTCCATAAGTTTTTTGTTTTCCAAAATGGCATATTATGTGGCATCATAGAGTATGTAGCCTTTTCAGATTGACTTCATTTACTTTAAGGTTCCCTACCGCCCCGCCCTCCACCACCATGTCTTTTCATGACTTAATGGCTCGTTCCTTTTTAGTACTAAATAATATTTCATTGTCTGGAAGTACCAAAGTTAACTTATCTATTCACTTGATGAAGGACATTCTGGTTGCTTCCAAGTTTTAGGAATTATAAATAAAGCTGCTCTAAACATCCATGTGTAGGTTTTTGTGTGAACCTTAGTTTTTAACTAGCAGCTACTTTTATTGAACATTTATTTTAGTCAGACACTGTACTAGACATGCAAAATATAATTTAATCCTTTATGACTGAGCCACCAGAGAAGCCCTAAAAATATTTAATTCTCGTTGTAGTTTAGTTCTCAGTTGTATCTGACTCTTTGGAGACCCCGTGGACTGCAGCATGCCAGGCTTATGTACATATAATAAATTATGCAAAACTTACAACCCATAGTAATATATATCCAATAACTGATTGTTGTTATTTTGTTTCTGTGTTAGCTCTAAGCATGTGGTTTAAGTAGAAATTGAGGCTGTTAAGATGAGACTCACAGTGGGCATCTGATCAGACCTCAAAGACTTCTTAAGAAGTTGACAGTGGATTGAAGGTGAAGTATATAGTAAAGTGTAGTGCCAGGATAATCTGGATGGTAACCATTTATTAAGCTTGTTAAAATGTAGAGTTTTAGGTTCATCTTGAGAAACTTAGACTTTATGAATCAGAATCTCTAGCCATGGCGCTCAGATTCTGCAGTTTTATGAACTTAGTAAATAATTCTGATCCATTATGAAGTTTGAGAATTATCTTTTTAATTTTATTCTTACCAATGATTAAAAAATTATTCTAGTGATTTTTAAATAGTTGTGCGATTTTGGTGATGGAGCTGGTAAACTTTTTCCATTAAAAATTTTCCATGTTATGAGGGTAGGAGTGTAGTGATATTTGTACATTCAGTTATTATTTAGTAAATATCACTTCTTTGAGGTATATTTTAATTTTTCATCAATATGCCTTTTATACTTTCTCCCCAACTTCCAACCCTGGACAATTCCTCATCTTTTTACTGTCTCCATAAGTTTTTTGTTTTCCAAAATGGCATATTATGTGGCATCATAGAGTATGTAGCCTTTTCAGATTGACTTCATTTACTTTAAGGTTCCCTACCGCCCGCCCTCCACCACCATGTCTTTTCATGACTTAATGGCTCGTTCCTTTTTAGTACTAAATAATATTTCATTGTCTGGAAGTACCAAAGTTAACTTATCTATTCACTTGATGAAGGACATTCTGGTTGCTTCCAAGTTTTAGGAATTATAAATAAAGCTGCTCTAAACATCCATGTGTAGGTTTTGTGTGAACCTTAGTTTTTAACTAGCAGCTACTTTTATTGAACATTTATTTTAGTCAGACACTGTACTAGACATGCAAAATATAATTTAATCCTTTATGACTGAGCCACCAGAGAAGCCCTAAAAATATTTAATTCTCGTTGTAGTTTAGTTCTCAGTTGTATCTGACTCTTTGGAGACCCCGTGGACTGCAGCATGCCAGGCTTATGTACATATAATAAATTATGCAAAACTTACAACCCATAGTAATATATATCCAATAACTGATTGTTGTTATTTTGTTTCTGTGTTAGCTCTAAGCATGTGGTTTAAGTAGAAATTGAGGCTGTTAAGATGAGACTCACAGTGGGCATCTGATCAGACCTCAAAGACTTCTTAAGAAGTTGACAGTGGATTGAAGGTGAAGTATATAGTAAAGTGTAGTGCCAGGATAATCTGGATGGTAACCATTTATTAAGCTTGTTAAAATGTAGAGTTTTAGGTTCATCTTGAGAAACTTAGACTTTATGAATCAGAATCTCTAGCCATGGCGCTCAGATTCTGCAGTTTTATGAACTTAGTAAATAATTCTGATCCATTATGAAGTTTGAGAATTATCTTTTTAATTTATTCTTACCAATGATTAAAAAATTATTCTAGTGATTTTTAAATAGTTGTGCGATTTTGGTGATGGAGCTGGTAAACTTTTTCCATTAAAAATTTTCCATGTTATGAGGGTAGGAGTGTAGTGATATTTGTACATTCAGTTATTATTTAGTAAATATCACTTCTTTGAGGTATATTTTAATTTTTTCATCAATATTGCATATCTTACCTTATTATTCAAATAATGTAGTCTTTTTGAATAGAATCAGAAAGTAAGGCAGATTGAGAACATATTATTGTGAGGATAGGTAGAGAGAAGAAGAAAGTAGTTTTCTGGTGCTAACTAGAAAGGAAAATATACTGTAAATAATTTACATAACTAATATGAATAATTAGAACGTGATGGAAATTTTTGAGGACTTTTGGTATCAGTCACTTATTAGTCATAGTAGTTAACAAAAGAGTCATATCAGGAATACTCCGTTTCTGGGTATGGAACCCAGAAAATGCTCTTTTGGGTTCTTGGCTGTGTTAGCTTCCTGGAAAATCTAATTCCAAGTCAACAGTTTGGAAAATCAGGTTTCATCCATACCGTGATTCACATGGACCTCAGCCTTCTTAGATTCTTCAGGTGAAATCTTACCCAAAGGAACCAGTGAATTACTTCAAGTCATAATTTTAAACTTAGGTCTTTAGAAGACTCCATTTCAGTGAGTCTTTGCATTCATATTTTTTAGCTCCCAAATCTTTCTGGCTCCAGCATCCACTTTCATAACTCTGGGTTATGCAGTGCTATTTTTAATATTGTAGTTTTGTTCATTCTCAGAAACTAGGTCAACAGGGCTTTGTCAAATGAAAAAAGGTATTGTACACTTTATTTTATGGGAATATCCTTGGAATGAATGAAGCTAAAACATCATAGACACGGTTGCTCTGCTTTAAATATACATAGGATGTAATTTTACATATTTTAAACTCAATTTATTTGCCAATACAATAATGTTCTTCATCTTTGGGAACTCTGGCTATTCTATTATCCTATTTAGAATTCACATGAATTATTCAAACTTTCTAGTAGGTCTTTTTAAATAGTTGTGCGATTTTGGTGATGGAGCTGGTAAACTTTTTCCATTAAAAATTTTCCATGTTATGAGGGTAGGAGTGTAGTGATATTTGTACATTCAGTTATTATTTAGTAAATATCACTTCTTTGAGGTATATTTTAATTTTTTCATCAATATTGCATATCTTACCTTATTATTCAAATAATGTAGTCTTTTTGAATAGAATCAGAAAGTAAGGCAGATTGAGAACATATTATTGTGAGGATAGGTAGAGAGAAGAAGAAAGTAGTTTTCTGGTGCTAACTAGAAAGGAAAATATACTGTAAATAATTTACATAACTAATATGAATAATTAGAACGTGATGGAAATTTTTGAGGACTTTTGGTATCAGTCACTTATTAGTCATAGTAGTTAACAAAAGAGTCATATCAGGAATACTCCGTTTCTGGGTATGGAACCCAGAAAATGCTCTTTTGGGTTCTTGGCTGTGTTAGCTTCCTGGAAAATCTAATTCCAAGTCAACAGTTTGGAAAATCAGGTTTCATCCATACCGTGATTCACATGGACCTCAGCCTTCTTAGATTCTTCAGGTGAAATCTTACCCAAAGGAACCAGTGAATTACTTCAAGTCATAATTTTAAACTTAGGTCTTTAGAAGACTCCATTTCAGTGAGTCTTTGCATTCATATTTTTTAGCTCCCAAATCTTTCTGGCTCCAGCATCCACTTTCATAACTCTGGGTTATGCAGTGCTATTTTTAATATTGTAGTTTTGTTCATTCTCAGAAACTAGGTCAACAGGGCTTTGTCAAATGAAAAAAGGTATTGTACACTTTATTTTATGGGAATATCCTTGGAATGAATGAAGCTAAAACATCATAGACACGGTTGCTCTGCTTTAAATATACATAGGATGTAATTTTACATATTTTAAACTCAATTTATTTGCCAATACAATAATGTTCTTCATCTTTGGGAACTCTGGCTATTCTATTATCCTATTTAGAATTCACATGAATTATTCAAACTTTCTAGTAGGTCTTTTTTTGATAGCCTCTTGTCAGACCTCTTCTTCTAGAGTTGTCTTCAGCATTTTCAGAAGAATCATATGTCTTCCAGGGACTGGAAATTTTGCTTCTATAGTGACAGAAACAGAGAGTGAACTTCTTTAGAGAAGCTAGCAGTGGGGTGCAGAAGAGTAGAAAAATCAGATTAAATTTTATATCATGCTTGTTTCATTGTATCATCCTTGTTTCATTGTAAAAAATAATCGTAGCTTTTTGTCCTTTTCTGAGTGTGGTGGTGGTGGTTATAGGAAGAGTGTAGGGTGATTTAAGGAGATTGAAGGAAAATACATCTCTTAACATGGAGCTTTTAATTATTTCCCAAATGTAGATAGTAAAGTGGTTATTTCCAGAATTTTTTCTTTCATAGGAGCCCTGTGTGCAGTACTGGTATATTTATCATTCACCCCAGAATATTGACATTGTTGGTGTTATAGATAATCTGAGTCATTGCTTTTGTGTCGTACTCCTTTCTGTTTTAAGTGTGGGCTGCAGACTCATAACAGTGTTGATGTGATCATATTGCTATTACAACAATTTTTCTTTTTAAAACAGTAAAGCACACTGATTTTTTCCTTTTTCAGTATAGCATCTATATTTCCAATAAGTATACTTTCTTTCTGCGTTATTTCAACATGTGTTGGTATGATATTGGTAAACATAGTATTATTTTTTGTGGTTAAGAGTATAAACTCTTTTTTTAAAAAATTTTTTGGGGGGGACGGTGGGGAGGGGTAAGGTGGGCAGGGAGGAGGGCGGGTGGGCCACTTCTATTGGTCTTTCATTTATTTATTTGCATCCATCTTTGTTCTTTGGCCCATGTGGGCCTCCCATCGCAGTGGCCTCTGTTGTCGCAGAGCACCGGCTCTGGGCACATGTGCTCCAGAGCCCCGGCTCAGTAATTGGGCACGTCGGTCCAGTCGCTCCGCGGCACATGGGATCTTCCCAGGCCAGGGATCAAACTGGCGCCCCTTGCACTGCAAGGCGGGTGTCCTTACCCACTGGACCACCAGGGAAGCCCAAGAGTATAAACTCTTAAGACAATCAGGGTTCAATTCTCAGCTTTAGCACTTACTATTTGTATGACCTGGGACAAGTTATTTATTTTATATAGTTATTTTATATCAGTTTGTCTATACGGGGATTATAAAATTGACTACTGTATAAACATGTATTAAAGATTAAAATCATTTTGTCAGAAATGATGCCTGCAAATGGTACATGCTGAGTAAGTATTAATTATTATTTACTCACTAAAGTAGCATCTCAGTAACCTTGAATAGACTTCAAAAGTTTAAAAAATTAATGTTTTAAAACTTAGTGAAAGTCACTCAGTCGTGTCCAACCCTTTGCAGCCTATGGACAGGCTGTGGAATTCTCCAGGCAGTAATCCTGGAGTGAGTAGCCTTTCCCTTCTCAGGTGTCTCCCCCGGTTGAACCCAGACCTCCCACATTAGATCTATCTGAGCCACGTAGTGTGGGCTGCAGTACTCATAACCAGTTTTTTTGAATATTGACATTGTTGGTGTTATAGATAATCTGAGTCATTGCTTTTGTGTCTCCTTTCTGTTTTAAGTGTGGGCTGCAGACTCATAACAGTGTTGATGTGATCATATTGCTATTACAACAATTTTTCTTTTTAAAACAGTAAAGCACACTGATTTTTTCCTTTTTCAGTATAGCATCTATATTTCCAATAAGTATACTTTCTTTCTGCGTTATTTCAACATGTGTTGGTATGATATTGGTAAACATAGTATTATTTTTTGTGGTTAAGAGTATAAACTCTTTTTTTAAAAAAATTTTTGGGGGGGACGGTGGGGAGGGGTGGGCAGGGAGGGGAGCGGGTGGGCCACTTCTATTGGTCTTTCATTTATTTATTTGCATCCATCTTTGTTCTTTGGCCCATGTGGGCCTCCCATCGCAGTGGCCTCTGTTGTCGCAGAGCACCGGCTCTGGGCACATGTGCTCCAGAGCCCCGGCTCAGTAATTGGGCACGTCGGTCCAGTCGCTCCGCGGCACATGGGATCTTCCCAGGCCAGGGATCAAACTGGCGCCCCTTGCACTGCAAGGCGGGTGTCCTTACCCACTGGACCACCAGGGAAGCCCAAGAGTATAAACTCTTAAGACAATCAGGGTTCAATTCTCAGCTTTAGCACTTACTATTTGTATGACCTGGGACAAGTTATTTATTTTATATAGTTATTTTATATCAGTTTGTCTATACGGGGATTATAAAATTGACTACTGTATAAACATGTATTAAAGATTAAAATCATTTTGTCAGAAATGATGCCTGCAAATGGTACATGCTGAGTAAGTATTAATTATTATTTACTCACTAAAGTAGCATCTCAGTAACCTTGAATAGACTTCAAAAGTTTAAAAAATTAATGTTTTAAAACTTAGTGAAAGTCACTCAGTCGTGTCCAACCCTTTGCAGCCTATGGACAGGCTGTGGAATTCTCCAGGCAGTAATCCTGGAGTGAGTAGCCTTTCCCTTCTCTAGGTGTCTTCCCAACCCAGGGATTGAACCCAGACCTCCCACATTGCAGGCAGATTACTATCTGAGCCACAAATTAAAACTTTAGAAAATTGTAATTTAAAAAGCTATTTTTAGGCTGGACTTTGCATGTGCATGCACTCACACATACACGCACACACACATACAGCTCTCTTCCACACACCCTTTCCAAACTGTTGTAGAAAAGTGTTTTGGAAACTTCAGTGTGCACACAGATTACTTGTGGATCTTGGTAACATGTAGATTCTCACTAGCTTTGGAGTAGGCCTGAGATGCTGCCATTCTAATGAGCTCCACAGGTTTTCTGAATTTGTGAGTCTTTAGATCTTATCTTGAGTATTAAATGCATCAAATATCCTGCTAGTGTTTCCGAGTCCCTCTGTCAGTACATTATAAACACTTGGCCTAGGCTCTACCTCAGAACAGTTAAGTCAGATAGTATTAGTTAAATCAGATAGTTAAGTCAGATAGCATTAGTATTCTGAACATCATCATCATCATCATTTTTTCTTCTTTTTTTGAAAAAAAAATTCTAGGTCATTCTTGTGAATAGCATTAAGAGCTGACACTTGAGTGGGATGAAGGAGAGTCATGAAGCTAAGTAACTCCATTTTATGTCTCCATTTACTATTATCTTCTGTCATTTTAAGCATCTGGGGGATGATCAAGCATAGACTGGTCAGAACTCTTCAAGTGGGAGGCAGCTAATAATGTTGACTTGAAATTTTCTTTGCAACATACTGGACTGAAAGGTTTGACTGCTTGGACCCTTCTTCATGATTTCTATTTGTTAGTTCTTACTGTCTTTGTAGTCTTCTGTGGATTCTCCGTAATTTCTCAACAGCTTCTTGAAAGTATCATAATTCAAACTCAATATAACATTACTTTAACAAAACTGAATGGTGGCAGAGGTAGCAGGATAAAGTTCCTTCTACTTCTTAAATTCTGTGATTTTTATTAAAGTGGAGAACTTACATTTGTTTCAGACTTTTGTTGGCCTTTTGTGTGTTTTCTACCATGATGTTTGTTTTAATACATTACTTCCTCAGGTTATATTCCCTCTTTTGTATTTTCCTTAATTGTACTTGCTGCCCTTTCTTTTCTTGTACATAAGTAGGCAGAGTCAGTAAACATTTTCTCATAGATTATCATGTTTGGGAAAGTAATTTTCCAAATTGATAAAATCATGCTGAAATTTTAGTCCATCGAAATAACATATCTGTTAGAATCTAGACAGGGAAGCAATCTACACTAGATAGTTCTGCCAAGAAATTTTAATACAGGGAGTGGGGTTATACAGATGTTGGAAGCTCAAAAGGCAAAAGGCGGACCACTGGAGTAACACAGAGACGATAATTGGAGAAAGCATCAGTCATCCAGAGGACTGGGGGAACAAAGAAGAGCTTAGAGTAGAGTTGGGGCTCGAAGCTTCTGACGAGGGTACTGTCTGGCTGTTGCTGGTACTTCTTAGAGTGCCAGAAAACAACCTGTGACTGTCAGCTGCTAGTGCGGGGTGGAGGGCTTCGTGCTAGGTCAGTGCTGAGTGGAAAAAGGAAGTTTCTCCTATTTGTGTTCTTATTAGCAGTATGAGGAAGCTAGCTGGCAGAAGGGGAAAGTAGTTTCCAGGGTTCTGTTAATATTTTCAACGTTACTGAGCTGAGTGTTAAAAGGGTGGATTTGTTGCTGAGAGACTGTAGCTGAATAACCAGCGTGTGTAGCCTTTTCTTCTTCTGGTTATAAGGTGGCATAGGCTTTTGGTCTCTTGGTCTCTTTCTTAGCCACAGGAATCCTTCATGCTCTTAGTGTCTGGGATTTAGAATGAAAGGAGTTGTTATTATTTTTAAATTAATTGTCCAGCTCATGTGATTTTGAGGGCATGAGACAGGGCTACCATAATGTTGACTTGAAATTTTCTTTGCAACATACTGATTTTTTATTTTGTTTATTTTTTCTTACTGTCTTTGTAGTCTTCTGTGGATTCTCCGTAATTTCTCAACAGCTTCTTGAAAGTATCATAATTCAAACTCAATATAACATTACTTTAACAAAACTGAATGGTGGCAGAGGTAGCAGGATAAAGTTCCTTCTACTTCTTAAATTCTGTGATTTTTATTAAAGTGGAGAACTTACATTTGTTTCAGACTTTTGTTGGCCTTTTGTGTGTTTTCTACCATGATGTTTGTTTTAATACATTACTTCCTCAGGTTATATTCCCTCTTTTGTATTTTCCTTAATTGTACTTGCTGCCCTTTCTTTTCTTGTACATAAGTAGGCAGAGTCAGTAAACATTTTCTCATAGATTATCATGTTTGGGGAAAGTAATTTTCCAAATTGATAAAATCATGCTGAAATTTTAGTCCATCGAAATAACATATCTGTTAGAATCTAGACAGGGAAGCAATCTACACTAGATAGTTCTGCCAAGAAATTTTAATACAGGGAGTGGGGTTATACAGATGTTGGAAGCTCAAAAGGCAAAAGGCGGACCACTGGAGTAACACAGAGACGATAATTGGAGAAAGCATCAGTCATCCAGAGGACTGGGGGAACAAAGAAGAGCTTAGAGTAGAGTTGGGGCTCGAAGCTTCTGACGAGGGTACTGTCTGGCTGTTGCTGGTACTTCTTAGAGTGCCAGAAAACAACCTGTGACTGTCAGCTGCTAGTGCGGGGTGGAGGGCTTCGTGCTAGGTCAGTGCTGAGTGGAAAAAGGAAGTTTCTCCTATTTGTGTTCTTATTAGCAGTATGAGGAAGCTAGCTGGCAGAAGGGGAAAGTAGTTTCCAGGGTTCTGTTAATATTTTCAACGTTACTGAGCTGAGTGTTAAAAGGGTGGATTTGTTGCTGAGAGACTGTAGCTGAATAACCAGCGTGTGTAGCCTTTTCTTCTTCTGGTTATAAGGTGGCATAGGCTTTTGGTCTCTTGGTCTCTTTCTTAGCCACAGGAATCCTTCATGCTCTTAGTGTCTGGGATTTAGAATGAAAGGAGTTGTTATTATTTTTAAATTAATTGTCCAGCTCATGTGATTTTGAGGGCATGAGACAGGGCTACATGCTCTAAGATAACTGTGACAACCTTTATTGGGGCATGAGATTTAATGATTACTCATTGCTTTGACTCTCAAGGGGTTTCTGATCAAGATCCCTTATTCCAAATATAAAAATCGTATGAGTAATGATAAACCAGAGGCTAACAATTAGTTGTTTATTGTCCAGACAGTGGCTACTGTGGGAACCAGTCTTTGAACAGAGAGTTAGACTTTCTCTCTCATGCTAATATTCTTCTTAAAGCAGAACCTCTCAAATTTTAATGTGCATAGGAATTATTTGGAAATCTTGTTAAAATGCAGATTCTGATTCAATATGTCACTGGTTAGGGCCAGAGATTCTGCATTTCTAACAAGCTCTCAGTAGAGGCTAAAGCTAATGATGCCTAGAGCAGACTTTTTTTTTCCCTCTGTCTTCCCTGCACTGGGAACCACTGGTTTGGCTCAGGTCCACTGTAGGACCTGGTTTGGGTGGTTGAATGGTGAGTGAATCTTGCAAGCCTATTTTCTAGAGATGTTTGGAGGAATTTTACTTGGGGTGTTTATAACTATTGCTTTCCACATGGGACTAGAAGGGCACAGCCTCCAGATATGTTAAATTTTCTTCCCTAATTTTAATGCTGCTCTAGATGCAGAGACATGCCTATCTCCTGCAGTTTTCCTGGAATGGCTGAGACTTCAGTAATTGTGTACATGTTTAAGGGGAACTAAGGGGAGAGTGGAGAGGAGGACCGTTACAAAATTCATGTATCAGATAGTTTGTGTTCTTTAAAGCCATTATTCTTGATTAAATAGGACTGTCAATGGATTAAAAAAAAATCTGGTTTCAGTTTCACACTAAATGCATTTTCCCACTTTTGACACTTTATATACCTAAAGCATAGGGTCTAGGCTTGAGCCAAAAAAAAGGTAGTCTATCTTAATTGAACTTTAGGTACAGCCCAATTTTATGAGGTTGTTAATTGCTCTTTATGTTTGAATTTTAATTTACCAAGGCATACCTGATCACATGAATAAACAGTTAATCTTTTCTTCAGTTGCCATCTGTCAAAACCTTCTCCCTGCTTTCTTCATCTCTATTAATCCCAATTCTTGGATTTTTCTTTTTGTCTTTACAGACCTAGATTTTCAAGATCCTAGGTTGTTTGTTTTTATCTATAGTGCTTTATATTTATGTGAATGCTACGCTTAAAATTTTTAAATTCAGGCTATAGATAATGTAATTCAGGTCATGGAATCAAAATAATTAGCTGCTTTATCAGTTGAGGTGAAAGAGTTAAAATGAAAGTTAAGGATTCAGGGGACCCCTACAGAAATGAAGGGTGAAAAAATGCTCAATTTGAGGATCCTAAACAAAGCATTTTGATTGACATATAGAGACCCTTGCATGCACACAAACGTCCGTATTTGAATATTTATAGAAGATAATCTGTCAAAATTACTGTTATTTTAATTTGCCAGGCTTGGCTGATTGCTGAAGTTGAATGTTAGTTGAATTCTAGATGAGGAACTGTAAATATGATCTGGTCTGGAACATGCTTCTTTTCCTTGAAGCTATTTGAATATTCCTCTCCTTTTTTTTTTTTTTTTTCTTTTTTGAACAGTGGGACTTTTTCTCTTTTCTTTAGCTGAACTTTCATTTCATGTTTTCCTGTTTGGGGAAAAAGGATTAAAGTAGGATAACAGTACATATAAAAATAAGTTTTTTCAACTAAAAACACTATTTACATTTTGCCATCAGGGTTTATTTAAGTAGTTTTAAGCTATTTGTCCTGTCTTTGCTTCAAAGAAGCTTTTCCTGGACAGCTGAAGCCTAGGAACATGTATCTTTCTCTTCAAGGCTTGAGATTTGGTTTGACATAAGTTTCATGTTAACAACAAAGAAATGTAGTTTTAGATAATTAGTGCAACCACTTTCTTTTGTCTCATTTTAAACAGTTGATGATTCTGCTGATCCAGATCCATGCAGTAATATCTTCCTTTGGAAACATGTGATTTCATCATCTTATGTTCTGGGAGTAAAAAGGTAAGCCATTTTTCATGCCTAATGTTTAGTAGCTTTGTAAATAAATCAATTGTTTTCTTTAAAAAAGGTTAGAAAACCTTTTCTTTTTAGGAAGTGCTTTTTTATGCAGGAGATACCATCTGATTTACCTGCTTCACGTCACTATTCCTCAGAAGATTCTACTGAGTTTGCATTATTTCAGCTCTAGAGATAATATAGTAACTTTCTAAAAGTCATACAGCAGTTTCTTTGGAGTAGGATTACATTTTGTGGTCTATCTACTAGGCTGTCTTGTCCCTTTTACATAGCTATTCCTACCTGAATTTTTGTTTTTACAAGTATAACCACCTGGCATGACTTGATAGTCTTAATGTTTTTTGTTTTCTTGCTTTTGATGTTTTCATTTCTTTATCTCTTGTGAACTGACATAATTGGATCCATTTTGTTGGTTGTTAGTTTAGTTAGAAACTGTCAAGTACTAAGTCTCAGTTTTGTTTAGACATTGACCTTGTTTGGAGTTCAGGAATGGGGGGAGCCGTTCAGGAATATATTTTATATTCAGCAAATTAAAAAGTGAAATTTATAAAGCATTATTTTCTTTTTTTCATAAACATCCTTTTTGTGGGTAGATTTTCTTTGTTTTAGGAGTGTTTATATTGTCTTTCACTTATTACTATGATCTCTTTTCCCAGTTCTTTTTTTAGCCATCTCTATTATTATTTTAAGTATATTTCTCACCCTAATTCCTCTTAATCCTCCTAGGAAAATTATTTGTCCAACTCTGTAGTTATCCTCTGAATAAAGAGTAAAAGATTATTAATAATTCCTTAAGATGTTATGCTCCTAATTTTGTAATGTTAATCTCAGAAATTTTAAAACACTATTTACATTTTGCCATCAGGGTTTATTTAAGTAGTTTTAAGCTATTTGTCCTGTCTTTGCTTCAAAGAAGCTTTTCCTGGACAGCTGAAGCCTAGGAACATGTATCTTTCTCTTCAAGGCTTGAGATTTGGTTTGACATAAGTTTCATGTTAACAACAAAGAAATGTAGTTTTAGATAATTAGTGCAACCACTTTCTTTTGTCTCATTTTAAACAGTTGATGATTCTGCTGATCCAGATCCATGCAGTAATATCTTCCTTTGGAAACATGTGATTTCATCATCTTATGTTCTGGGAGTAAAAAGGTAAGCCATTTTTCATGCCTAATGTTTAGTAGCTTTGTAAATAAATCAATTGTTTTCTTTAAAAAAGGTTAGAAAACCTTTTCTTTTTAGGAAGTGCTTTTTTATGCAGGAGATACCATCTGATTTACCTGCTTCACGTCACTATTCCTCAGAAGATTCTACTGAGTTTGCATTATTTCAGCTCTAGAGATAATATAGTAACTTTCTAAAAGTCATACAGCAGTTTCTTTGGAGTAGGATTACATTTTGTGGTCTATCTACTAGGCTGTCTTGTCCCTTTTACATAGCTATTCCTACCTGAATTTTTGTTTTTACAAGTATAACCACCTGGCATGACTTGATAGTCTTAATGTTTTTTGTTTTCTTGCTTTTGATGTTTTCATTTCTTTATCTCTTGTGAACTGACATAATTGGATCCATTTTGTTGGTTGTTAGTTTAGTTAGAAACTGTCAAGTACTAAGTCTCAGTTTTGTTTAGACATTGACCTTGTTTGGAGTTCAGGAATGGGGGGAGCCGTTCAGGAATATATTTTATATTCAGCAAATTAAAAAGTGAAATTTATAAAGCATTATTTTCTTTTTTTCATAAACATCCTTTTTGTGGGTAGATTTTCTTTGTTTTAGGAGTGTTTATATTGTCTTTCACTTATTACTATGATCTCTTTTCCCAGTTCTTTTTGTAGCCATCTCTATTATTATTTTAAGTATATTTCTCACCCTAATTCCTCTTAATCCTCCTAGGAAAATTATTTGTCCAACTCTGTAGTTATCCTCTGAATAAAGAGTAAAAGATTATTAATAATTCCTTAAGATGTTATGCTCGCCCCTAATTTTGTAATGGTTCACCATCTGTTCACTGTATAAAGGACTCAGAAATTATATTGTACCTAATGTATTACAGATGTGTAAATAATAATACAATTTACATTTATGTAAAGCAAAGATACTGCTAATATGTTCCCTTGGGTTTGCCAGTCTGTGTTGCTGTGTTTGGAGACTTACTTTGCAATGTACTTTCAAATTTCTTAAGGTGAATGAGATATATTCGTCTTATTTAATCAGCTTGCTTTTGGTTAAGTATGTTAAAACTCAAGTTGAATAAAATTTAAATCAGTAATATAAAAAGTAATGTTCTAGGGCTTCCCCTGGTGGTCCAGTGGGTAAGGACACCGCCTTGCAGTGCAAGGGGCGCCGGTTTGATCCCTGGCCTGGGAAGATCCCACGTGCCGCGGAGCGGCTGAACTGTTGTGTCCAACTACCGAGCCGGAGCTCTGGTGCGCGTGCGCCGAGAGCTGGTGCTCTGCGACAACAGAGGCTACCGCCGTGGGAGGCCCACAGGAGCCAAAGAACAAAGACAGATGAAAATAGAGAAATGAAAGACCAATAGAAGTGGCCCGCCCATTCCCTTCCCTCCTCACCCCACCCCCCAAAAGATAAATAAATAAAATTCAAAAAAAAAAAAAGTAATGTACTACAGTGTGATTTGAAAAAAAAAAAAAGTTAGCTGTGCTTCTTACTATAAGAATAGCAGGGCTTCCCCTGGTGGTCCAGTGGATAAGGACACCGCCTTGCAGTGCAAGGGGCGCCGGTTCGATCCCTGGCCTGGGAAGATCCCACGTGCTGCGGAGCGGCTGGACGGTTGTGTCCAACTACCGAGCCGGAGCTCTGGTGCGCGTGCGCCGAGAGCTGGTGCTCTGCGACAACAGAGGCTACCGCCGTGGGAGGCCCACAGGAGCCAAAGAACAAAGACAGATGAAAATAGAGAAATGAAAGACCAATAGAAGTGGCCCGCCCATTCCCTTCCCTCCTCACCCCACCCCCCAAAAGATAAATAAATAAAATTCAAAAAAAAAAAAAGTAATGTACTACAGTGTGATTTGAAAAAAAAAAAAAGTTAGCTGTGCTTCTTACTATAAGAATAGCAGGGCTTCCCCTGGTGGTCCAGTGGATAAGGACACCGCCTTGCAGTGCAAGGGGCGCCGGTTCGATCCCTGGCCTGGGAAGATCCCACGTGCTGCGGAGCGGCTGGACTGATGTGTCCAATCACAGAGCCGGAGCTCTGGAGCGCATGCGCCCAGAGTTGGTGCTCTGCGACAACAGACGCCACCTCGATGGGAGTCCCGCAGGAGCCAAAGAACAAAGACGGATGAAAAAACAGAGAAATGAAAGACCAATAGAAGTGGCCCGCCCACTCCCCTCCCTCCCCAACCCGACCCCCGCCCAAAATAAATAAATAAATAAATCTTAAAAAAAAAAAAAAAAAAAGAATAGCAGATAGCACAACTAAGATTTTCTAGATAGAATAATTTTGATAAAAGCCAAGTTCATGGCAATAGAGATGTTGGGAATTGGCATCCAAATGTCAAATTTCACATTCAAAATATGGCTTTGTACTGACTTTTCTTTTTCTCCAGGGGATGAATCTTAAAACATAGATTTGTTTAGAAAACATTATAATGCTGTTTTAAGAATAAGAAACTGACTTTATTTTTCTATAATTGAACAGTAGAAATAACCAGTGCATTATAGTTTTTGTTGATTTATTTTTATAAAGCTCTTATGGAAATTTAATATTCAAGTGTTTATTTAGAGAATATTTTAGTTTGTCACAATCATGCAGGATCTAAATGATAACTTATGATGTTCACTTATGTGTTTTCATTGTTTTAGAAAGGAAGGATGAAGTGTATTGTTTAATAGTTTGCCTTTTGGCATTATTTATAGGGTAAACACTATGATTAATCATATTTTAGGTAATTTGTGCCACTGAGACAAATTTAGAACTCCGTTTGCTTCTTTGTATCATGAGTGTTACATTATCATTCTATCAGTTAGTTAAAAGGTAAAAATTAAAAATAGATTTTTTTTTTGTTAGTTTCTGGTCTGTCATGTAGGAAGCTTAGAAGCCATAATTTCTTCCTAACAACAAGTAAAATAATGAACAAAATCAACAACTCTTCTTAGATGCATCAGAGAAGTGAGGTCACAAGGCAAACCACTGCTCTCAAATCGGAAAGATAGGCAAATGTAGAGAATGACAACTTAGCCTAGCAGAAACCTCCCAAGGAAACCACTGCTGTTGTAGGAAAATCTCAAGTGCAATTTGCAAATCACTGGAAGCTCCATCTGGACAAATATGAGGCAAAAATTCCAGGGGATGCAGTCATGGGTAATCCCCACATTTTCACACTTTTATTTCCAAATGGGCACTGAGTAAAAATCTTTTAAAGACGCCACCTCGATGGGAGTCCGCAGGAGCCAAAGAACAAAGACGGATGAAAATAGAGAAATGAAAGACCAATAGAAGTGGCCCGCCCACTCCCCCCCCTCCCCAACCCAACCCCCCCCCAAAAAAAAAAAAAAAATAAATCTTAAAAAAAAAAAAAAAAAAGAATAGCAGATAGCACAACTAAGATTTTCTAGATAGAATAATTTTGATAAAAGCCAAGTTCATGGCAATAGAGATGTTGGGAATTGGCATCCAAATGTCAAATTTCACATTCAAAATATGGCTTTGTACTGACTTTTCTTTTTCTCCAGGGGATGAATCTTAAAACATAGATTTGTTTAGAAAACATTATAATGCTGTTTTAAGAATAAGAAACTGACTTTATTTTTCTATAATTGAACAGTAGAAATAACCAGTGCATTATAGTTTTTGTTGATTTATTTTTATAAAGCTCTTATGGAAATTTAATATTCAAGTGTTTATTTAGAGAATATTTTAGTTTGTCACAATCATGCAGGATCTAAATGATAACTTATGATGTTCACTTATGTGTTTTCATTGTTTTAGAAAGGAAGGATGAAGTGTATTGTTTAATAGTTTGCCTTTTGGCATTATTTATAGGGTAAACACTATGATTAATCATATTTTAGGTAATTTGTGCCACTGAGACAAATTTAGAACTCCGTTTGCTTCTTTGTATCATGAGTGTTACATTATCATTCTATCAGTTAGTTAAAAGGTAAAAATTAAAAATAGATTTTTTTTTTGTTAGTTTCTGGTCTGTCATGTAGGAAGCTTAGAAGCCATAATTTCTTCCTAACAACAAGTAAAATAATGAACAAAATCAACAACTCTTCTTAGATGCATCAGAGAAGTGAGGTCACAAGGCAAACCACTGCTCTCAAATCGGAAAGATAGGCAAATGTAGAGAATGACAACTTAGCCTAGCAGAAACCTCCCAAGGAAACCACTGCTGTTGTAGGAAAATCTCAAGTGCAATTTGCAAATCACTGGAAGCTCCATCTGGACAAATATGAGGCAAAAATTCCAGGGGATGCAGTCATGGGGAATCCCCACATTTTCACACTTTTATTTCCAGGAGCTCTCCCAGGTCCTCATAGTGAATATCTGAGAAGAATCCCCTAGTACTTTCTGCAGAGGGAGGGGAAAATAGCCTTTTAGAGATATACCAAGGCATCTTCCTTTTCTTATAAAATCTGCTGTCAAGAGAAAGTATTTTACCAGAGTCTCATCTGTTACGGTGTTATCAGACACTTACTGACCTGGAGGAAGGGAAATATCTAACTCTAGCCTTTCATGTTGGGAGGAGAGAAATATCTGATTCTAGCTAGGAGAATATCTGTTCCATCTAGAAGGGGAACACAAGACTGAAAAGAACTTGTGAAGTTCACTGCTCAAGGAGCGTAGGTCCACTGAAAGACTGAGACCTAACAATAGCACACCTGTTACACTCCCCCACACCTGACCATATTAATAAATTCCTACTTGCTGCAGTTCCTTTTATCCAGTGCATCATGTCTGAATTCCAGCAAAGAAGAAAGCTAAAGGCAGACTGAAAAGCAAGAAGACACACTGTAAAGAGACAGCACAAGCATCAGACTCAGTCAGAATTATGAGACAAATTTAGAACAAAAATGATTGTTTCCAGAGCACTAATGAAAGAAAATAGACAACAAGCAAGAAGAAATGAGTATATAAGTAGAGAGAGAAAATCTAAGAAAGGATGAAATAGAAGTACTTGAAATGAAAAATCCTATAACAAATGAAAAATGATTTTGATAGGTTCATTATTAGACTGAACATGGTTGAGGAAAGAGTATCTCTGATATGTCAGTAAAACCAAAGATCAAAGAGAAAAAAGACTGAAGAAAAAAAGAGAAATAATATATCTATGGACTGTGGGATAACTAAGAAGGTGAAACATATGCATAATGAAAATACCAGGAGAAAAAGAAACAGAAGAATAATGACAGAGAATTTTCCTAACTTAATGTCAGAGTCCATACCACACATTTGGAAGGTTCAGAGAAAGCCAGGCTAGACAAGTACCCCAGAACTTTACCTAGGAATATCATATTGAAACTGCAGAAAATCAAAAGATATAGAAAATAATCTCAAAGGAAGCCAAAGGGAGAAAACCCATCTTAGGTGATGGAGGTCTTCTCTTCAGAAACTGTGCAAACTAGAAGAGAGTGGGGTGAAGTATTTAAAGTGTTGAGAGAAAAACTCAACAGTCTAGAATTCTGTATCTTGCAAAAATTACCCATCAGAAGTGAAGGAGAATAAAGGTTGAAGTACTCTTTACGGTGTTATCAGACACTTACTGACCTGGAGGAAGGGAAATATCTAACTCTAGCCTTTCATGTTGGGAGGAGAGAAATATCTGATTCTAGCTAGGAGAATATCTGTTCCATCTAGAAGGGGAACACAAGACTGAAAAGAACTTGTGAAGTTCACTGCTCAAGGAGCGTAGGTCCACTGAAAGACTGAGACCTAACAATAGCACACCTGTTACACTCCCCCACACCTGACCATATTAATAAATTCCTACTTGCTGCAGTTCCTTTTATCCAGTGCATCATGTCTGAATTCCAGCAAAGAAGAAAGCTAAAGGCAGACTGAAAAGCAAGAAGACACACTGTAAAGAGACAGCACAAGCATCAGACTCAGTCAGAATTATGAGACAAATTTAGAACAAAAATGATTGTTTCCAGAGCACTAATGAAAGAAAATAGACAACAAGCAAGAAGAAATGAGTATATAAGTAGAGAGAGAAAATCTAAGAAAGGATGAAATAGAAGTACTTGAAATGAAAAATCCTATAACAAATGAAAAATGATTTTGATAGGTTCATTATTAGACTGAACATGGTTGAGGAAAGAGTATCTCTGATATGTCAGTAAAACCAAAGATCAAAGAGAAAAAAGACTGAAGAAAAAAAGAGAAATAATATATCTATGGACTGTGGGATAACTAAGAAGGTGAAACATATGCATAATGAAAATACCAGGAGAAAAAGAAACAGAAGAATAATGACAGAGAATTTTCCTAACTTAATGTCAGAGTCCATACCACACATTTGGAAGGTTCAGAGAAAGCCAGGCTAGACAAGTACCCCAGAACTTTACCTAGGAATATCATATTGAAACTGCAGAAAATCAAAAGATATAGAAAATAATCTCAAAGGAAGCCAAAGGGAGAAAACCCATCTTAGGTGATGGAGGTCTTCTCTTCAGAAACTGTGCAAACTAGAAGAGAGTGGGGTGAAGTATTTAAAGTGTTGAGAGAAAAACTCAACAGTCTAGAATTCTGTATCTTGCAAAAATTACCCATCAGAAGTGAAGGAGAATAAAGACTTTTTCAGACAAACAAAAATTTAGAGAATTTGCTGCTAGTGGACTTGCTTTACAAGGTATGTTATAGAAAGTTCTTCGGAGAAGGAAAATTGCATAGTCCAGAAACTTTTACTTACATTAAAAAAGAAAAAGGTTAGAGAAAGGATAAATGAAAGTAAAATAAAACTTTAATTTTTTAATTTTTAATAGATCTCATAATTATTTGTTCAAAATAATAATAGCAGCAACATATTCAGTTGTTATAGCTCACATATAAGTGAAGTGAATGACAACAGTGAAACAAATATTATGAGAGAGGAAATAGGAATATCCTTCTATAAGGTACTTGCACTACCCATGAAGTCATATAGTGTTATTTGAAAGTGGACTTGGATTAGTTGGAAATGTATAATGCAAATTTTAGAGCAACTTTGAAAGTTAAAAAAAAAAGTATAATTGATATACTAAGAAAAGAGAGACAATGGAATCATAAGATGCTCAATTAAAATCACAAAAGATAGGAAAAGTGTGGCAGAAACAAGAGCAAAGAACAAAAGCGATGAGTAGCAGTAACAAATATGGTAGATATTAACCCATGTATATCACTAATTGCTTAAAATATCAGTGCTTTAAATACGCTAAAGACAGAGACTGCACAGAAACTCTCTTTAAACATGAAGACACATATAGGTTTTAGACCTAAAGGGACGGAGAAAGATCCACCATGCTAACCCTAATCAAAAAAAAAAGCTGAAGTAACCATGTTTCAGACAAAGCAGACTGCAGAGCAAGGAAGAGTTTCAAGAGTAAATACAAGTATTATATAATAAGAGAAGAGTCAATTCTTCAAGAAGATACACTGATCCTTAACGTGTGTGCACCTAACAACAGGTCATCAAAATATGTGATGCAAAAACCAACAGAATTGGAAAAATGAATAGATCAGTCCACATTGGAGTAGGTGTTACTTCAGCCCTTCTGTCAGGAAAGAACAGATACAGCAATCAGTATGGGCATATTTGAACTTAATGATATCATCAATCAACTGGATATGATTGACATTTATCAGCAGCAACAGGGACTACCCATTTTTTCTCACGAAGAAAAATAGAGTTAAAGAACTCATAAAATTCAGAGTTCTCTTTAGTTTTTGATTTTTTTTTTTAAAAAGTAGGATTTGCATCAATACATGATCATTTTCTTCTTTCGAAGAAAGATGAGGAACTCATCTTAAAAATTGCAACATATTGTCACCTGCATCCCCTCTACCTTTTACATATTTTAGGGTATGAATTTTAAAACTTAGCTCTTTTAAAGTACTGAAATATTTTTCTTGCCTCAAGTTTAATATAATGAATGAAAGAGTTATGGGGATACTTTTACAAAGGAACCCTATCTGGCACTTTTTCATTTATTGATATTAGGAATGAATACCTCCGAGAACTCTTTGGTTCCATGTAGCCAAATTTGAAAACTGATGAAAAAGGAATCCCTCCTGATCTTGTCAGTATTTGATAACTATTGACGCTTGCTCCTGAATAATATACCTCTAGGAATTCAGGTTCTTTTGAGTGATCTAGAGAAAGTAAAACAGATGAGAAAGGGCAAGGCAGAGTTTGTAAAGGAAGAGATTATTCATTGTTATCATCTGTCTGCTTGGTAGACTTATGATGGTGAAAGCACAGGGATTAATAAGAGATATAATTCTCTCAAGGATTTAAAAATTTTGTTAAATTGAAATCCGTGAAATTGCTCCTCTCCCTGTAGGATTAAAAACAAAACAAAAACAAAAATAAAGCACATCAAATGAACTTTCCCCCTTGGATCACAAGTGGTGGTTTGAAGGTAAGCTGTACTAACCTTCAGTCAAATCACTTTACATTTCCGTGTCTTCCAGATGGAGAATAGTGCCTGCCTTACAGAGCACTGGTAAGAATGAGGAAGTGTGTGCGAAGTCCCCGTCTCATATTTGGCATGCATCAGTGTTACTTCTCCTTCTAGTTCTTTTCAGCATCACTAGTAATATTCCAGTTCTTGAATTCACTAGTTACTTGTGAGATTTTGTAAGATGAAATTATTTTGTTTCTTCGAGCCTCATTTTCCCTTGACATAAGATCATCAATATCTATATTATAAAGTTGTGGTGGTAATTCATTTCCTTGTATCATCTAGGAGACTTTTGTTGAATCTAAATGCGATGTTATTCTGCTAAAGACATATAAATATGTGAATTTTATTGGATAGATCTTTTGAACACCAAATCCACAGTATTTTTTAAGGAATATATAATAGGTATATGATAAAGAAAAGTAAATCTCTAATTTTTTTTTAATGGGAGGACTCTATACTAGCTTACTTAATTTTTGCTTAATGTAACTCATTGGGATGGTGAGGAAATTGTGGATTGAAGGATTTATTTTCACTTGAAATAGCTACTTCCAGAAAGAATATATATAAGGCACTAAATTAGGAAGTCCAAACACTTGAATGTACCTCTTCATTTTTGTTTTTATCCTTAGGTGACTTTATTTTGAAATGAGACTTCAGCATGCATTAATGGTTTTGTGGGCAGATACTGGAAAACTATTCAGTACTGAAAAATTTCTGGATGCTAATTACCAGAGAAAGAGCTAATAAACCAGTATTAAAATTTAATATTAAACTTTAGTTGGTAAATTATGGTCAGGACTCATAAATGAATCATGTTAAATGAGTTATAAGTTAGATGGTTAAGTTACTTACTTATTGGTTAAGTTAGCTGTATGTTAAATCAATGTAATTTCTGTGACATAATCACAGAATAGAAATTGATAGATGTGTGGTATATTGCATTGAAGGGTTGAAGATTGATGGCCTGGGAAGTTTACATTTTTAATGGTGTTACAACTCCGTGAATTTCAGTTGTATTTATTTGAATACGGATCACTTTTATAAAAATCAGCAGCAAGATATCGTTGCTTTTGTATTCTGTTGTAGTTGAGTCAACTTTTGCATATAATCAGATGAATATAAAGTTTAACATATTTTCTTAAACCTTTCCCAAGGTTTAGGAAATTATGTAGCATATGGAGTGTCAATTACTATTAAGAATTCCCAGTTTATCATTTTATTTGACCTTATGTAGCTCCTTATTAAATGCTTATTAACAACTGTGGAAATTTCCTACAACGTAGAGAATATTTTTTGTATATATGCATAGTCTTTACCTACAGGGGAAAAAATTAGAAGAAAATAAAATAAAAGCTGAATTGTAAAAACATTGAGTGAAGACAACTTTCTGCTGAGAAAATGGATATTAGTTTATGTGTGAAAGTTAAGGACATGTGGATATGTTGATTATGGCTACGATTAGTGTTATTGTTGTAAAGCAAATGATTAGCAGAGATAGGTTAAATGTATTATGGGTATGGCTGAGGTTGAAATTGTTGGGGGCAGAGGATAGTTACTTATTTCTAATTAATAGAATTGGGGAAACAATTGCCCTGGTACTATTATCAGAAAACTTAAACCTATACTCTGTAGTTCCCTCTAATTGTGGATGGTTACACTTGAAATAGCTACTTCCAGAAAGAATATATATAAGGCACTAAATTAGGAAGTCCAAACACTTGAATGTACCTCTTCATTTTTGTTTTTATCCTTAGGTGACTTTATTTTGAAATGAGACTTCAGCATGCATTAATGGTTTTGTGGGCAGATACTGGAAAACTATTCAGTACTGAAAAATTTCTGGATGCTAATTACCAGAGAAAGAGCTAATAAACCAGTATTAAAATTTAATATTAAACTTTAGTTGGTAAATTATGGTCAGGACTCATAAATGAATCATGTTAAATGAGTTATAAGTTAGATGGTTAAGTTACTTACTTATTGGTTAAGTTAGCTGTATGTTAAATCAATGTAATTTCTGTGACATAATCACAGAATAGAAATTGATAGATGTGTGGTATATTGCATTGAAGGGTTGAAGATTGATGGCCTGGGAAGTTTACATTTTTAATGGTGTTACAACTCCGTGAATTTCAGTTGTATTTATTTGAATACGGATCACTTTTATAAAAATCAGCAGCAAGATATCGTTGCTTTTGTATTCTGTTGTAGTTGAGTCAACTTTTGCATATAATCAGATGAATATAAAGTTTAACATATTTTCTTAAACCTTTCCCAAGGTTTAGGAAATTATGTAGCATATGGAGTGTCAATTACTATTAAGAATTCCCAGTTTATCATTTTATTTGACCTTATGTAGCTCCTTATTAAATGCTTATTAACAACTGTGGAAATTTCCTACAACGTAGAGAATATTTTTTGTATATATGCATAGTCTTTACCTACAGGGAAAAGATTAGAAGAAAATAAAATAAAAGCTGAATTGTAAAAACATTGAGTGAAGACAACTTTCTGCTGAGAAAATGGATATTAGTTTATGTGTGAAAGTTAAGGACATGTGGATATGTTGATTATGGCTACGATTAGTGTTATTGTTGTAAAGCAAATGATTAGCAGAGATAGGTTAAATGTATTATGGGTATGGCTGAGGTTGAAATTGTTGGGGGCAGAGGATAGTTACTTATTTCTAATTAATAGAATTGGGGAAACAATTGCCCTGGTACTATTATCAGAAAACTTAAACCTATACTCTGTAGTTCCCTCTAATTTGAGACTAGAACTTCAACAGTAAAAAGGCGTGGAGTTCAAATCAAGATCAGATTTATTGCAAGACAGTATATCAACATTTATACATCTTGGTAATCAACTTAATACAACATAACTGTGCATCAGTAATCATAATCAAAACATAACAATAAAGTTTAAAAATTCAGAACTCAATCAACAAAAATACAATATTCTTACCCCAGAGCTGGAGAGCCTCTCATGTTCAAGCTGCATGAGCAAGCTGCCTCACAATCTAATCATCACTCTTTTTATAATAAATTTTTCCTTTCTTTTCAATTTCTTTATAACTTCTTTGTTTCTAACTATTTGATTTTTAATTGTTTTCAACCACTTAATTTATATAACCTTTCTCTCTAAACATACTGATTCACTTAATAAATCATTAACTCATCACTTCTCTATTTCAGCTTATATCTATTCAAGAATTACATAAAATTAACTTTATTTCACTTGATTAAAACAAATTCAAATCAAATCCTTGGAATCAAATACTTTCTTCCCTTTAGATCATTTAAACTCATGATTAAGGAAAAATCTGAACTTTGGAACTTTAACACCTTGTGCTAGATCAGGGCACAGGCTATTTATTTTAACTTGAGCTGCCCTATACCTAAGAATAATGACGCATTGTTTTAAAAAATTCTTTCTTTACTTCTCATGCTTCCTCCACTTACTCTTACGGGGTGGCTGTGACTCAGATGAAGTTTCACTTTCTGCCTTGCTAGAGGAACTTTCTTTCACTGATTCAGAATTTCTCTTACTTCTTTTGGATACAATATTCTTGCCTTTTAGATTAATATATTTTCCTCCTTTAGGTAACGTATTTACCCATTCCTCTTCTCCTTCTGAACTTATCTCACTTTCTAAAGGGCGAATTTTAGGTCTGAAAAACTTATCTGGGGATCGAGGACTATCTGAGCTATTCGTGTCATCACTCATTTCTTCATATCTAGGGGCCCAGTAATTTCTTAGGAATTCACCAGAGGTGGTCCACGTCAAGTGCACAATAAATGTAACACACTTGAAGCATCTCAACTCCTCCCCCCCCGCCACATTTGTGGAAACGTGGTTTTCCACGACACTGGCTTCTATTTGCTACCAAGGTTGAGGACTGCTGTTCTAAGGGATATAAAGAGAATATTTCTTGAATACTTATTGTGTATTAGGGGTTGGGGATAGGAAGAATAATAAAACCACGATACTATTTTTGAAGAATTTGCAATCTAATAAGAGCAATAGAATGGATTTATAGAAACACAGCAACCTGTTAGCATGTACTTTTTGAAACTGAATGTACTTTTTGAAACTGAAGAAATGTTCACAATCTGATCCAAAAATGCAGCTTCTCATGCTAAGATTTTTGCATGTCATCCTAATCAGTTAAGAGGCAAAATACATGGCCATAGTTCACAAACATATTCTATTCAAGCATATGTATTTAACATAACATATTTAACGTTCAAGCATACATTTTGGAGGGATCATACTAAACTGGAAGTTGGATCACGATGTTCTGCAAAAGTCTTTTCCAATAACAGTGCCCTTACAATGGCTTAAATTCTTTTGTGCATGCTCCTACTTTATCTCTGACTTAATCTCCTATCTCCACCTCCACCTTAAATTGGATTATTTTTGTTGTGGATTCATGTATACTGACTTAAGTGTAGCTGAGTAAAAGGTGGAAGGGGAATTAAGGTCACTTTCTTACTGCCCTATTTATTTTAACTTGAGTTTATACCTAAGAATAATGACGCATTGTTTTAAAAAATTCTTTCTTTACTTCTCATGCTTCCTCCACTTACTCTTACGGGGTGGCTGTGACTCAGATGAAGTTTCACTTTCTGCCTTGCTAGAGGAACTTTCTTTCACTGATTCAGAATTTCTCTTACTTCTTTTGGATACAATATTCTTGCCTTTTAGATTAATATATTTTCCTCCTTTAGGTAACGTATTTACCCATTCCTCTTCTCCTTCTGAACTTATCTCACTTTCTAAAGGGCGAATTTTAGGTCTGAAAAACTTATCTGGGGATCGAGGACTATCTGAGCTATTCGTGTCATCACTCATTTCTTCATATCTAGGGGCCCAGTAATTTCTTAGGAATTCACCAGAGGTGGTCCACGTCAAGTGCACAATAAATGTAACACACTTGAAGCATCTCAACTCCTCACCCCTCGCCACATTTGTGGAAACGTGGTTTTCCACGACACTGGCTTCTATTTGCTACCAAGGTTGAGGACTGCTGTTCTAAGGGATATAAAGAGAATATTTCTTGAATACTTATTGTGTATTAGGGGTTGGGGATAGGAAGAATAATAAAACCACGATACTATTTTTGAAGAATTTGCAATCTAATAAGAGCAATAGAATGGATTTATAGAAACACAGCAACCTGTTAGCATGTACTTTTTGAAACTGAATGTACTTTTTGAAACTGAAGAAATGTTCACAATCTGACCCAAAAAATGCAGCTTCTCATGCTAAGATTTTTGCATGTCATCCTAATCAGTTAAGAGGCAAAATACATGGCCATAGTTCACAAACATATTCTATTCAAGCATATGTATTTAACATAACATATTTAACGTTCAAGCATACATTTTGGAGGGATCATACTAAACTGGAAGTTGGATCACGATGTTCTGCAAAAGTCTTTTCCAATAACAGTGCCCTTACAATGGCTTAAATTCTTTTGTGCATGCTCCTACTTTATCTCTGACTTAATCTCCTATCTCCACCTCCACCTTAAATTGGATTATTTTTTGTTGTGGATGATGTTTATTGTGCATGTATACTGACTTAAGTGTAGCTGAGTAAAAGGTGGAAGGGTGAATTCTATATTGTGTTTCAAGGCTTTTTCCAGGCTTATAATTCTAATTTTATCCCCATAGTACCTGGATTTCCAGGTGAAAGAAAGCAGAACAAGCATGTCTAGAAGTTTCTCAACAGACCAATTTCATAATAATTTAAAAGGCCAGCATTTGATTGGAATAAAAGCATTTTGGTGTCTTTTGGTGTTTCCGGTGGTATTTTCTCCTCTCTCAGGGTATTTTTTTCTGGAAAAGAAAAATTAGTCGTCTATGAATTCAGTCATAATTTTTCTTACAGTTTAATTGGATTTTTAAGGTTTTTTTTCTGGATGTGCCAGCTGGACCTTTTAGATACCACTTTCTTTTTCCACTGAAATGTTAAAAAGACCAAAGGGAGACACACAACTAACTGTTAGATTCACATTTCCTTTGGATGATGTTTTGAAGTTCAGTAAAGGAAGTTTGAAAATTTTAAACACAGCTGAGCAGAATTTCCAAGAGATAGGAGTGTAATACTACTTTTTCCTCCATATTTATTTTCTTTACTACCAATAGTGAGCCTGAATTCTGAGTGGTGAAGACATTTATAAGCTCATTACTCTGTAAGGTAAAAAAATAAAAAAAAGGAAAGAGCTAATTTCAAAATTAAAATTAAAAAAAAAAAACGAAAGGAAATGATTGTAGCAATGAAGAAGGATGAACGAACAAGGATGATCATCCATTCATTCAGCACATATATGAAAGTCTATTCAGTACCTGTCATTCTGAAAACATCTGAATAAAGGATGAAAAGAACTAGATAAAAGAACATCCTAATCATTTAAACAATTGGCCATAGTTCACAAACATATTCTATTCAAGCATATGTATTTAACATAACATATTTAACGTTCAAGCATACATTTTGGAGGGATCATACTAAACTGGAAGTTGGATCACGATGTTCTGCAAAAGTCTTTTCCAATAACAGTGCCCTTACAATGGCTTAAATTCTTTTGTGCATGCTCCTACTTTATCTCTGACTTAATCTCCTATCTCCACCTCCACCTTAAATTGGATTATTTTTTGTTGTGGATGATGTTTATTGTGCATGTATACTGACTTAAGTGTAGCTGAGTAAAAGGTGGAAGGGTGAATTCTATATTGTGTTTCAAGGCTTTTTCCAGGCTTATAATTCTAATTTTATCCCCATAGTACCTGGATTTCCAGGTGAAAGAAAGCAGAACAAGCATGTCTAGAAGTTTCTCAACAGACCAATTTCATAATAATTTAAAAGGCCAGCATTTGATTGGAATAAAAGCATTTTGGTGTCTTTTGGTGTTTCCGGTGGTATTTTCTCCTCTCTCAGGGTATTTTTTTCTGGAAAAGAAAAATTAGTCGTCTATGAATTCAGTCATAATTTTTCTTACAGTTTAATTGGATTTTTAAGGTTTTTTTTCTGGATGTGCCAGCTGGACCTTTTAGATACCACTTTCTTTTTCCACTGAAATGTTAAAAAGACCAAAGGGAGACACACAACTAACTGTTAGATTCACATTTCCTTTGGATGATGTTTTGAAGTTCAGTAAAGGAAGTTTGAAAATTTTAAACACAGCTGAGCAGAATTTCCAAGAGATAGGAGTGTAATACTACTTTTTCCTCCATATTTATTTTCTTTACTACCAATAGTGAGCCTGAATTCTGAGTGGTGAAGACATTTATAAGCTCATTACTCTGTAAGGTAAAAAAATAAAAAAAAGGAAAGAGCTAATTTCAAAATTAAAATTAAAAAAAAAAAACGAAAGGAAATGATTGTAGAAATGAAGAAGGATGAACGAACAAGGATGATCATCCATTCATTCAGCACATATATGAAAGTCTATTCAGTACCAGTCATTCTGAAAACACTGGAATTAAACAATGAATGAAATAGGATGAATACCACTCCTGCAACTTAGATTGCCTGTAACAGTGAGTAGAACACGTGCTGTGTGTGCTATGCTTAGTTGTTCAGTTATGTTTGATTCTTGGCCACCCTGTGGACTGTATCCTCTGTCCATGGGATTCTCTAGGCAAGAGCACTGGAGTGGCTGCCATGCCCTCTTCCAGGGAATCTTCCCCACCCAGGGATCAAATTGAGGTCTGCATTGCAGGCAGATGCTTATCTGAGCCACAAGAGAAGCCCAGTTGCTTACTTACGGAAGTTAATTCTGGATTCCGTTACTCCTTCATGGGTGAAAGTACAGATCTCTTCACACTTTTGAATTGAAGAATGATATTCTTAGTGAGTGATACATCCTGCTCAAATTGTTTTCAAGTACTATTATGCTTAAAAATTCATTTTTAAAAGTGCTGCCTAAATTTATCTTAGGAACAACATGTTTTCTGTGCATAGCTGTAAATAAAATCTGCTTTGGCTGCTTTTCATCTAATATTAGTTACCAGTCAACTGATGTTTAAATTAAAGTTGGTGTAACCTTAATGATTTATAACAA
The DNA here is from genome assembly GCA_022376925.1 of Tragulus kanchil. Taxonomy (NCBI): domain Eukaryota; kingdom Metazoa; phylum Chordata; class Mammalia; order Artiodactyla; family Tragulidae; genus Tragulus; species Tragulus kanchil. The sequence continues at coordinate 216,405,038 of JAIOJX010000032.1, read as the reverse complement.
CTGATTCTTTTTTTTTTTTTTTAAGAGTTTTATTGCCTTTTTTTTTTTTTAACACCAAAAACGTTTTTATTGGGGTATAGCCAATTAACAATTTTGTGATAGATTCAGGTGAACAGTAAAGGGGCTCGGCCATACATACACATATATCCATTCTCCCCCAAACTCCCCTCCCATCCAGTCTGATACATAAAATTAAGCAGTTTCATGTGCTATACAATAGATTTTGTTGGCCCCCGGGCCATACATTTTGCAACCATTATTTTCTTTACTACCAATAGTGAGCCTGAATTCTGAGTGGTGAAGACATTTATAAGCTCATTACTCTGTAAGGTAAAAAAATAAAAAAAAGGAAAGAGCTAATTTCAAAATTAAAATTAAAAAAAAACGAAGGAAATGATTGTAGAAATGAAGAAGGATGAACGAACAAGGATGATCATCCATTCATTCAGCACATATATGAAAGTCTATTCAGTACCAGTCATTCTGAAAACACTGGAATTAAACAATGAATGAAATAGGATGAATACCACTCCTGCAACTTAGATTGCCTGTAACAGTGAGTAGAACACGTGCTGTGTGTGCTATGCTTAGTTGTTCAGTTATGTTTGATTCTTGGCCACCCTGTGGACTGTATCCTCTGTCCATGGGATTCTCTAGGCAAGAGCACTGGAGTGGCTGCCATGCCCTCTTCCAGGGAATCTTCCCCACCCAGGGATCAAATTGAGGTCTGCATTGCAGGCAGATGCTTATCTGAGCCACAAGAGAAGCCCAGTTGCTTACTTACGGAAGTTAATTCTGGATTCCGTTACTCCTTCATGGGTGAAAGTACAGATCTCTTCACACTTTTGAATTGAAGAATGATATTCTTAGTGAGTGATACATCCTGCTCAAATTGTTTTCAAGTACTATTATGCTTAAAAATTCATTTTTAAAAGTGCTGCCTAAATTTATCTTAGGAACAACATGTTTTCTGTGCATAGCTGTAAATAAAATCTGCTTTGGCTGCTTTTCATCTAATATTAGTTACCAGTCAACTGATGTTTAAATTAAAGTTGTTGTAACCTTAATGATTTATAACAACTGATTCTTTTTTTTTTTTTTTAAGAGTTTTATTGCCTTTTTTTTTTTTTAACACCAAAAACGTTTTTATTGGGGTATAGCCAATTAACAATTTTGTGATAGATTCAGGTGAACAGTAAAGGGGCTCGGCCATACATACACATATATCCATTCTCCCCCAAACTCCCCTCCCATCCAGTCTGATACATAAAATTAAGCAGTTTCATGTGCTATACAATAGATTTTTGTTGGTTATCCTTTTCAAACATGGCAGTGTGAATTTGACTTTCCCAAAGTCCCCAACCATCCCCTCCCCTATGCAACCATGATTTTGTTTTCTACGTTTGAGAGTCTCTCTCTGTTTTGTAAATAAGTTCATTTGTATCATTTCTTTTTAGGATAAAAGAGATGTTATATGATATTTCTCCTTCTCTGTCTGACTTACTTCAGTCAGTATGACACTTTCTAGGTCCATCCATATTGCTGCAAATGACCTTTATAATAGCCGATTCTTCTTGGTACTGTTATGCCTCACTGAAGAGCACTGGCTGTTTTATGGTACTTTTTCCCTTTTAAACATGATTTAGTATAGCTAAAAAACAAAAACAAAACCAGAAACCTTAGCATAACTCTTTCTTAATATAGAAACTTTTTCCTAATAAAAATCTGTTTTATATTCCATTTACTGATACAATGAAATAGTATAAATTTAATATTACTCATTATTTCTTTAAAATTCTTCCAATGAGTTTAAAAGCATTGGTAAGTGGAATTAGAATGTAGTCATAAAGCAGGGTGAAGTTAGTTGAAAATGTTTCATTAAGTCTGGAATTAAGGAAAAAAAGGATGTATTTGGTGAAGAATAATACCGTAAGCCTAAATTTTGTTGTTGTTTTTTGTTTGTTTTAAGGATCTGAAATGCTCTTGAAAGAGTTAACAAGTCTCATGGCTATGGTTGATTTAGTTGGCAACATGAGCTTCATTCTTTATCATTTGTGTTTAGAGTGTTTCAGTTACTTACTAGGTGCAAGGTGCCCTATCTAGTAGTCATTTTGTGTCTGTAGTGTTCTTAGAAGAGAGCCTTGAAATTTTTAGGGGTGTTCGAAAATGAGTCAGTGGTAGCATTGTGATTTGAATGTTCTATGCTGAGGCTTAGGGAAGGTATTTTTGTCTCTAGCATCAGAATTATATATAAGTAAATCTTAAGAAAAAATCCAAAATAAATTTATAGCCATAATTTACATGTCTCTCAAGGGATGAGAGTTAGGGTTATAATTATAGATGAGAGAACTATAAATCTACCAGTTCTAACAGATGGTGGCGAAATGTCCAAATTTTGGTTACTCTTGCTATTTCTTAAAAACTGTTTTTTGATAGCTTTATAAAAATTACTGTTTCTAGATATAGCCATTGAGTTTGGTATAGCAAATGACTGTTCACTCTTGAATGTTTTGTATTGGATAGCAAATACAAAATGCAGGCATCTAATTATTCAAAATCTTTTATACACTAAATTTAAACTGTTATGTGACAGTCACTGGGTCCATTTGCCACAGTTGCTTTTGGTTTTAGTCTGATATTGCCGAAAGAGATGGGTCTAGCCATAGTGTTCCCTAGGCGACATGAATGCACTGCATTTCGTCTCCTTAAATGGGTTACTATTGAAATTCATGGGTTAGGTTTGTTACTTCTTTGCATGTTCCCTTGTCACTTTGCTACTAAAGAGTAATAATCCCTCAATAATAAGGGTTTTGGTCAGCCAAGTCATATTGGTTTGATTCATTTGAGTCGAGAACAAGGACTCCATGGTGAAATAGACTGACTATGAATCTCTCCTTCTGGTTTTGTGACCTTAGGTGAATTAGTTAACCTCTACTGGTGTATTTGATATTAGTAGTTTACTAGTTTAAACGTGTGAACTCGTAGGGGTTTTTTATTGTCATAAAGCAGGGTGAAGTTAGTTGAAAATGTTTCATTAAGTCTGAAATGGGGGCTATGGTTTTGGGAAGGATCTGAAATGCTCTTGAAAGAGTTAACAAGTCTCATGGCTATGGTTGATTTAGTTGGCAACATGAGCTTCATTCTTTATCATTTGTGTTTAGAGTGTTTCAGTTACTTACTAGGTGCAAGGTGCCCTATCTAGTAGTCATTTTGTGTCTGTAGTGTTCTTAGAAGAGAGCCTTGAAATTTTTAGGGGTGTTCGAAAATGAGTCAGTGGTAGCATTGTGATTTGAATGTTCTATGCTGAGGCTTAGGGAAGGTATTTTTGTCTCTAGCATCAGAATTATATATAAGTAAATCTTAAGAAAAAATCCAAAATAAATTTATAGCCATAATTTACATGTCTCTCAAGGGATGAGAGTTAGGGTTATAATTATAGATGAGAGAACTATAAATCTACCAGTTCTAACAGATGGTGGCGAAATGTCCAAATTTTGGTTACTCTTGCTATTTCTTAAAAACTGTTTTTTGATAGCTTTATAAAAATTACTGTTTCTAGATATAGCCATTGAGTTTGGTATAGCAAATGACTGTTCACTCTTGAATGTTTTGTATTGGATAGCAAATACAAAATGCAGGCATCTAATTATTCAAAATCTTTTATACACTAAATTTAAACTGTTATGTGACAGTCACTGGGTCCTTTTGCCACAGTTGCTTTTGGTTTTAGTCTGATATTGCCGAAAGAGATGGGTCTAGCCATAGTGTTCCCTAGGCGACATGAATGCACTGCATTTCGTCTCCTTAAATGGGTTACTATTGAAATTCATGGGTTAGGTTTGTTACTTCTTTGCATGTTCCCTTGTCACTTTGCTACTAAAGAGTAATAATCCCTCAATAATAAGGGTTTTGGTCAGCCAAGTCATATTGGTTTGATTCATTTGAGTCGAGAACAAGGACTCCATGGTGAAATAGACTGACTATGAATCTCTCCTTCTGGTTTTGTGACCTTAGGTGAATTAGTTAACCTCTACTGGTGTATTTGATATTAGTAGTTTACTAGTTTAAATGTGTGAACTCGAGTTAGTCTGTGGGGATTTGAATCCTGGCCGTGCTATTTATAAGCTATATACTTTGGGCAGGTTAATAACTTTCTGCCTCTTTTTTTCTCATCTGTAAATTAGAGAAAAGAATAGTACTTATCTATAAACACTGTGAATGTTTTATATCTACCTGGCATGGAATAAGCACTCAATACATGTTTACTGGTACTATCTTTATAAAATGAGGACAGGAATAACGTAAGAAGGCTGTTATGAGGCCTGAATAGATAAATAAACACTTTGCCCAGAAATTTGGGCTTCCCTAGTAGCTCAGCTGGTAAAGAATCCACCTGCAAAGTGGGAGACCTGGGTTTGATCCCTGGGTTGAAAAGATCCCATGGATAAGGGACTGGCTACCCAGTCCCTTAGTATTCTTAGTATTCTCCAGTATTCTTGCCTGGAGAGTTTCATGGCTTGTTCATGGGGTCGCACAGAGTCAGAGAAGACTGAGCAACTGTCACTTTCTTCTTTTCACACAGGGACTTAGTAAATATTCAGTAAATGGTGGTACTATAAGGGTATTAATATGATCATGATGTAGCAGATGTATCTGTGGAGTAAACATAGATCTAGGATTTATGATGGGAGAGACCACACTGGAACCTGCTAATTCGTCAGGACAACAGTGAGTTCCAGCATTCTGTTAGGTCACTTGTACAGAACAAATCAAGTTTTATATCCCAGCTGGTGGACAGGATATGGCAGATGAAAAAATCCTATCCAATAAGATTTCAGAATTGCAATCTTGATGTGCCTATTGTGATACACTTTATGGTTGACCATACTTCACAGCTGGCCAAGGTAGTAAATGCATTTATGGGAAAAACTTTTACATCAGCTATTATTAAAGATATGGCATAAAATTCATGGTTTCCTTTGCATGTTCTTGTCACTTTGCTACTAAAGAGTAATAATCCCTCAATAATAAGGGTTTTGGTCAGCCAAGTCATATTGGTTTGATTCATTTGAGTCGAGAACAAGGACTCCATGGTGAAATAGACTGACTATGAATCTCTCCTTCTGGTTTTGTGACCTTAGGTGAATTAGTTAACCTCTACTGGTGTATTTGATATTAGTAGTTTACTAGTTTAAATGTGTGAACTCGAGTTAGTCTGTGGGGATTTGAATCCTGGCCGTGCTATTTATAAGCTATATACTTTGGGCAGGTTAATAACTTTCTGCCTCTTTTTTTCTCATCTGTAAATTAGAGAAAAGAATAGTACTTATCTATAAACACTGTGAATGTTTTATATCTACCTGGCATGGAATAAGCACTCAATACATGTTTACTGGTACTATCTTTATAAAATGAGGACAGGAATAACGTAAGAAGGCTGTTATGAGGCCTGAATAGATAAATAAACACTTTGCCCAGAAATTTGGGCTTCCCTAGTAGCTCAGCTGGTAAAGAATCCACCTGCAAAGTGGGAGACCTGGGTTTGATCCCTGGGTTGAAAAGATCCCATGGATAAGGGACTGGCTACCCAGTCCCTTAGTATTCTTAGTATTCTCCAGTATTCTTGCCTGGAGAGTTTCATGGCTTGTTCATGGGGTCGCACAGAGTCAGAGAAGACTGAGCAACTGTCACTTTCTTCTTTTCACACAGGGACTTAGTAAATATTCAGTAAATGGTGGTACTATAAGGGTATTAATATGATCATGATGTAGCAGATGTATCTGTGGAGTAAACATAGATCTAGGATTTATGATGGGAGAGACCACACTGGAACCTGCTAATTCGTCAGGACAACAGTGAGTTCCAGCATTCTGTTAGGTCACTTGTACAGAACAAATCAAGTTTTATATCCCAGCTGGTGGACAGGATATGGCAGATGAAAAAATCCTATCCAATAAGATTTCAGAATTGCAATCTTGATGTGCCTATTGTGATACACTTTATGGTTGACCATACTTCACAGCTGGCCAAGGTAGTAAATGCATTTATGGGAAAAACTTTTACATCAGCTATTATTAAAGATATGGCATAAAACTTTTCTCAGTATGAAGGGTTACTAGGACGTTTTGAAAAACAGATAGTGAGTCAGTGATACAGGTCCCTAGTATTCTGCTCATTTCTAAAATCTGTTTTTCTCTTTTTCTATAGTAATAGAATCCTGATATTTTTTATTTTTATATTTTAGCTAGGCACGTGGATGCCTGGAATAAAAGACTATATTTCCAGCTATGTGACTAAGTTCTGACAAAAGAGATAAAAGTAATAGCATTATGTGTGTGCTTATAAAAGGTACTGAGTCAACTGTAACAGACCCCATTTTGGCATTCAGTTTCTCTTCTTCTTTTTGACCTGTATTGAAGACATAATAACTGGCGCTTTAGCAGACATTTTGGGCCGTGAGGTGATCTTGATGATGGAAGCCAGGGCCCACAGTTCACTTCGGTTCAGTCGCTCAGTTGTGTCTGACTCTTTGTGATCCCATGGACTGCAGCAGGCCAGGCTTCCCTGTCTTTCACCATCTTTCGGAGCTTGCGCAAACTCATGTCCATTGAGTCGGTGATGCCGTCTAACCATCTCATCCTCTGTTGGCCCCTTGTCCTTCTGCCTTCTATTCTTCCCAGCATCAGAGTCTTTTCCAGTGACTTGTCTCTTCGTATCAGGTGACCAAAATATTATAGCTTCAGCTTCAACATGAGTCCTTCCAATAAACATTCAGGATTGATTTCCTTTAGAATTGACTGGTTTGATCTGCTTGCAGTCCAGGCAACTCTCAAGTGTCTTCTCCAGTACCACAGGGACCTAGAATGGTAAAAAAGTTAGAAACTTTGGTCCCTGAGGATCCTTGCAACCACCATCTCTGCATCACCTGTCCTAGACAACTTTTTTCGTCAGGACAACAGTGAGTTCCAGCATTCTGTTAGGTCACTTGTACAGAACAAATCAAGTTTTATATCCCAGCTGGTGGACAGGATGTGGGAGATGAAAAAATCCTATCCAATAAGATTTCAGAATTGCAATCTTGATGTGCCTATTGTGATACACTTTATGGTTGACCATACTTCACAGCTGGCCAAGGTAGTAAATGCATTTATGGGAAAAACTTTTACATCAGCTATTATTAAAGATATGGCATAAAACTTTTCTCAGTATGAAGGGTTACTAGACGTTTTGAAAAACAGATAGTGAGTCAGTGATACAGGTCCCTAGTATTCTGCTCATTTCTAAAATCTGTTTTTCTCTTTTTCTATAGTAATAGAATCCTGATATTTTTTATTTTTATATTTTAGCTAGGCACGTGGATGCCTGGAATAAAAGACTATATTTCCAGCTATGTGACTAAGTTCTGACAAAAGAGATAAAAGTAATAGCATTATGTGTGTGCTTATAAAAGGTACTGAGTCAACTGTAACAGACCCCATTTTGGCATTCAGTTTCTCTTCTTCTTTTTGACCTGTATTGAAGACATAATAACTGGCGCTTTAGCAGACATTTTGGGCCGTGAGGTGATCTTGATGATGGAAGCCAGGGCCCACAGTTCACTTCGGTTCAGTCGCTCAGTTGTGTCTGACTCTTTGTGATCCCATGGACTGCAGCAGGCCAGGCTTCCCTGTCTTTCACCATCTTTCGGAGCTTGCGCAAACTCATGTCCATTGAGTCGGTGATGCCGTCTAACCATCTCATCCTCTGTTGGCCCCTTGTCCTTCTGCCTTCTATTCTTCCCAGCATCAGAGTCTTTTCCAGTGACTTGTCTCTTCGTATCAGGTGACCAAAATATTATAGCTTCAGCTTCAACATGAGTCCTTCCAATAAACATTCAGGATTGATTTCCTTTAGAATTGACTGGTTTGATCTGCTTGCAGTCCAGGCAACTCTCAAGTGTCTTCTCCAGTACCACAGGGACCTAGAATGGTAAAAAAGTTAGAAACTTTGGTCCCTGAGGATCCTTGCAACCACCATCTCTGCATCACCTGTCCTAGACAACTTTTTTTCTTGTTTAATTTTGGCCTCTTTTATTGGTCTTTCATTTATTTATTTTCATCCATCTTTGTTCTTTGGCCTGTGTGGGCCTCCCATTGCAGTGACCTCTCCTGTTGCAGAGCACTGGCTCTGGGTGCAAGCGCTCCAGAGCGCTGGCTCATAATTGGACACACTGGTTCAGCTGCTCTGCAGCATGTGGGATCTTCCTGTACCAGGGATCGCATTGGTGCCCCTTGCACTGCAAGGCAGACTCTTTACCCACTGGACCACCAGGGAAGGCCTTGGCCACTGGACCACCAGGGAGGGCCTAGACAACTTTTACAAAAGAAAAAAAAATAAAATTCAGTCTTGTTTAAGCCAAATTACTGCTGTGTTTGGGTATTCTGTATTGTGCAGAATGTATTATCCTGAGGGGAAGCAATAAATAATAGAGCACTATTGAGATTTAATGGCTGGTGTACAGGGTGGAGTATGGGAGAGGATTTAAAGGTAAAGGAGAATTGAAGGAGAGTAACATAAATGATTAAGGAATTGAGAAGATTGTAGATCTACTTTGATTATACTGGTGAAATGTTATTAGATTAATGGGAAATTTGAAACTATTTTATGGGAAAATATTTCAAACTAACATTTATACAACTACTTATTAAGTTACATTTTGTTGAGTATAGGGTGTGGTTAGAAGAACTGGTGAAATAGATGGGAGGGACATAGTTCATGTTTGTCTTTAGAATATTCATAGCTTTTTTATATTGTTAGGTTTTTTTGCCATAGTTAAATGAAGTATTTATAACTTAGTAGATTTTTTCAGGTAAATTTATTCTAATTAATGATACTTCAAATGTCTCTAATAATTTTGGATTGGCAAATATGAAAAAAAGTGTTAGAAAACATTGGATTAGCCATTTTCTCTAAAAGAAGTTGAGAAAATGTTATTTCAGAGTTTACACAGCAAATGTTTAAGATTTAAAAAATTGTGTATTAACACTTGAGCCCTCACTTTTAAATGGTTTGTGTGATACCAAAATAACTGATACTTAATTCAGTAGCTTTGAATAGACAAAGATTTAGATATCTGAGCTGAAAATGTTATTCTCTCTAATAATGTTGCCTAATTTATGACTTGCTTTTGTTAGATAGTGTGGAATTATAGATCTAGAAAGACTTTAGGAGGGTAATATATTTGTTATTTATTATATGTGGTTTCTATATAGTTTTTATCTTTGTTTTTTTCCTTGTGAATCTATTAATTCATTTCCATATACCTCTTATCATTTTAGTTTTATTTATTTAAAGGTTAGTAATAGTTAAGTACTGTACATACTCTATTCATCACTTTTTATCACCTTATTTCCTTTTCTTCTTTTATTTGTTAGATTTTCCTGGACAGGGCATATAACTTGAGTGGTGTGGAAATACAACCTTAAATCTCTATCTCTTCATTCTGTGTGATAACTTCTGTGTGATATCTTCTTTTAGAATAATTTTTTTGGGGTGATGGCAATATAATAGTCCATTATACGATTATTAGTTTTTCAGTCTTTAATGTAAATCTTTGCTTATTTGGTGTATCTCGTATGTCTAATATGATATGTTTTAATATACCTTTATTAATGAGTGTGAAGATCTATTTATATTTTAATCAGTTGTATCAACAGTGTAATATAGTCTCAGGCACAAGAGCTTAACTTATATATATTCCATTGTGTGTTTGTATGTGTATATGTGTGTGTGTATGTATATGTGTGTGTGTGTGTGTGTGTGTCTATGTATATGTGTATGCATGTGCAGTTTTTTTTTTTTATTAAAGATTTATTTATTTATCTTGGGCGGGGGTCGGATTGGGGAGGGCGGGGAGCGGGTGGACCACTTCTATTGGTCTTTCATTTCTCCATTTTCATCCGTCTTTGTGCTTTGGCTCCTGTGGGCCTCCCATCGCGGTGGCCTCTGTTGTCGCAGAGCGCCGGCTCTGGGCGCATGCGCCCCAGAGCTCCGGCTCGGTGATTGGACACATCAGTCCAGCCGCTCCATGGCACGTGGGATCTTCCCAGGCCAGGGATCAAACCGGCGTCCCTTGCACTGCAAGGCGGTGTCCTTACCCACTGGACCACCAGGGGAAGCCCCCATGTGCAGTTTTTGAGAAACCGCGATACTGTTTTCAAAGTGAATGTACCAATGTATACTCCCACTAACAGTACACAAAAGATTCCCTTTTCTCTACATCCACAGGAGTGCTCGTTATTTCTTGTCTTTTTGATGAAAGCATGTGAGATGATATCTCATGGTTTTAATTTGCGTTTACTGATGATCTGTGGTGCTGAGTATCTAATCATTTATTTGTAGGTTGCATTTTCATTTTGTTTATGGTTCCCTTTGCTGTGCAGAAGCTTTTTGGTTTGATGCAGTCCCACTTGTTTATTTTTGCTTTTGTTGTCTTTTTGCTTTTGGTGTCAAATTCAAAATACCTTTGCCAAGAATGGTGTCAAGGAGGTATTAAAATTTTATGATGCCAAGTCAGTGGAATTATGAAAAGGCTAGTGACTCCTTTATTTATTGTAGTAATAATTAATTATAGCTTTTATTTGTCAAACCCACACTGCTTGCTGGTCACCATGACTAGCACTTACATACGTATATATCTTAGTTCAAGACTACTTTCAATACTTACTTAAACTAGGAAAAGTAAATATAGAGACAGCACTAATAGTCTGACTCAACCAAAATATAATAATAATAGCTATAATAGTTGTAATTATTATATTTTAACTCCAATTGGAAATGGGCAAACAATGTTATAAGTGACTCTCAATCTCACTGTTTATCAAGCCACCAGTGATTAGATTGCTAAATATTATTGAGTGTATTTCCTTGTAAAGATGTTTTAATAGTAGCTTTTAAGTATTTTAGTAGCTTTAAGTATTGCATTAAAAATGCATAACTTGTTAAAATCTACTATTAGTGATGTTTTACCAATATGAATGAAGTGTAGAAACTTTACTTCTAAAGTTCCTTTGCCCTCCTCTCACTTACAATATGATTGCCTTAAAATATCTCCTCTATGTATATTTAAAACCACAACAGACAGTTATACTTTTTGCTTCGCTTGTCAAACATAATGTAGAAAACTCAGGGATAGTAGGTTCATTCTATTATATTTACCCATGTTTTAGCTCTTTTTTATGCTTTCTTCCTGCTGAGATTTGTGAGGCAAAAAGAAAACTCAGTGAACTACTTCTGGGTTGTTCCTTTAGTCCCTAGGTCCTCACAGGTCTGCCTTTGCTTTCCATCGTACAGTTGTCCTATATTTATTTTATATAGTAGCCAGGGTATTTAGCTGTTCTTCATTTAGTGGGAGGTATAGGGAGAAGTACACGGTTTCCATTTGGATCTGCAACTTTGTTTCACTGTACTTTCAATGTAAAAAAGAAAAAATGGCTATGCTGGAGTTGTTTTGTCTAGTTTTCCTGATAGTATGCTATTTGGGAGGAAAAGCTTGGGGGCTTTAAATCTCTGAATTGAATTACACTTGACATAGCCTAGTGATATAGTTGCCTATCATTGGGGTAAAAAGAGTATATATAAAGGAGATTTCTAACTTTCTTTGCAATTCTTGAAGTGAGAAGGTTCTTAACAACAACAACAAGAAGAAATAGCTATCATTGATTTTGGTTCTGCCGCTTACTGCCTTTTTGACTTTGGGAACATTATTTGCTCTCAGTGTGCCTCTGCCTTAATTTCCTCCACTGTAAAATGGGTACAATAATAATACTACTTGAAGGTTGTTGAGAAGATTAAATGGTATTATAATTGTGAAGTAATGAGAGAAGTACTTTGTGTTCAGGAAGAACTGTATGAATTTAGCTGCTACCCTCATTATACTTAGAATAATTGGATAGGAATGATAGGAATTATTACAGTCATTTTAAGAATAAAAAAATTCAGGCTCAGAGGAAGTAAGATACCTTGCTTGATTCTCTTATGGTCTAGTTTTATATAGGCATTGCTAGACTTTATACCCAGAGCTGTCTGACTTTAAAGCGTATGCTTTCTAAGGCATGATGCTACCCATCAGTATCATCAAATTCTTTTGTGTTCTGCATTTTCATCTAACATTATGTGTGTTTTTCATAGTTCATATTTTAACCCAAGCCGTAACATCTCATCAATTATTGTACCATAATTTATCTAAGTGTCTCTTATTTTAGGGTATGTGAATTGTCTCCCTGACATCCATCTGACTCATGTATTAATGATTTGAATGCTCACCAACAATATCAATATGTTATCTTTATAATGTAGTAGTAAATATTAGCCTTTAAATAAATAATAGCCTTTAAATAAATAATAATAAATATTAGCCTTTACATGTCTCTTACATGAAGATCGAAATGTATTTTAAAAAATATATATTCCACTAAAATTTTCAGTGGTATAATGTGTTTGTTATACTTTTGAATCTCTTGTTCTGTAGAAATTGTTTTAAATCTGTTTGAATCTGAATTTTTGAATCTGTTGTTATTTAGAAAAAGTTCTCTAGAAAGGTTGTGCTTCTTTATTCATTATTTGTGTTGTATGATATCTGGAATTTTTGCCATCCATTTGTCGGCCCTTATTAACTATTAAATGTAATGTTGGAGGATTCTGCAGGTTATCAAGAGTGGAATTATGTTTGGATATATTTTTTTCTGAGCATCTACTGTTTACATTTACTGAATGTAAATATAGATGAATAAACATGAAATGACTTTGAATCTTAGTTTTCATTCTTCAGAGGCTTTATTTTATTTTGTCTAGGGTTTTGAATGTAGATATTAAATATATGCACATGTAATATTTATGCATTCACTTTTTGTTCCACAAATATTATTTTAGGGTTAGCTCTGTTTTAGAATCTCTGCTGTAAATCCCTGCTTTTGTGATACATATCTTTTAGTACAGGAAATGAATAAGCCAGTAAGTACTGTGATAGAGAATAATGGAAGATGATGAGTGCTTTTTTTTTATTTTTTTAAGACAAGATAAATGTGGCATTCGTGTAGTCATTCATTTTTTCTTGCTTTCAGGGTCCCAGCTTTGTCAGAGCCTACTCTTGGGGACAAATCCTGATTAGTCTAGGCCCTAGTGTAATTCCATTTCACTGGTCAGTGGTTGATTTTTCAAGGGACAGGTTGACTCACTCTTGGTTAATACGATGTGTAGATTTGCAGGAGTCTTTCTTTAGTAGTTTCTACGCCTTTAAAATGAGACTGTCCAGAGGATGTTACCAATTGTTCGTTTTCACATAATTACTTGTGGCTGTTATTAAGGTAGCCAACTTGTTACCATGAAGAGAGCTAGGGCGAGGACAGAAGCTGACATACCAAGGGGGAAGAATAGAAAAAAAAAAAAGGGTTTTTTGACTATTTCATGGAGCAATTGAATTAGCTAACTTTAAACCTTTTGTCAGTTGAGAAACTTCTTTCTTTATTTTTAAAAATTATTTTCTTATTTGGCTGTGCTGGGTCTTCATTGCTGCAAGGGCTTTTCTCTGTTCTTGGTGAATGGGGGGTACTGTCTAGTTGCAGTGGGCAGGCTTCTCATCGTGGCAGCTTCTCTTGTTCTGGAGCATAGGCTCTAGGCATGTGGACTTCAGTAAGTTGTGGCACATGGGCTCAATAGTGTTGGTACATAGGTGTAGTTGCTCCTCAGTATGTGGGATCTTCTTGGACCAGGGATTGAATCCATGTCTCCTTGCAGGGTTTATGATATCTGGAATTTTTGCCATCCATTTGTCGGCCCTTATTAACTATTAAATGTAATGTTGGAGGATTCTGCAGGTTATCAAGAGTGGAATTATGTTTGGATATATTTTTTTCTGAGCATCTACTGTTTACATTTACTGAATGTAAATATAGATGAATAAACATGAAATGACTTTGAATCTTAGTTTTCATTCTTCAGAGGCTTTATTTTATTTTGTCTAGGGTTTTGAATGTAGATATTAAATATATGCACATGTAATATTTATGCATTCACTTTTTGTTCCACAAATATTATTTTAGGGTTAGCTCTGTTTTAGAATCTCTGCTGTAAATCCCTGCTTTTGTGATACATATCTTTTAGTACAGGAAATGAATAAGCCAGTAAGTACTGTGATAGAGAATAATGGAAGATGATGAGTGCTTTTTTATTTTTTTAAGACAAGATAAATGTGGCATTCGTGTAGTCATTCATTTTTTCTTGCTTTCAGGGTCCCAGCTTTGTCAGAGCCTACTCTTGGGGACAAATCCTGATTAGTCTAGGCCCTAGTGTAATTCCATTTCACTGGTCAGTGGTTGATTTTTCAAGGGACAGGTTGACTCACTCTTGGTTAATACGATGTGTAGATTTGCAGGAGTCTTTCTTTAGTAGTTTCTCGCCTTTAAAATGAGACTGTCCAGAGGATGTTACCAATTGTTCGTTTTCACATAATTACTTGTGGCTGTTATTAAGGTAGCCAACTTGTTACCATGAAGAGAGCTAGGGCGAGGACAGAAGCTGACATACCAAGGGGGAAGAATAGAAAAAAAAAAAAGGGGTTTTTGACTATTTCATGGAGCAATTGAATTAGCTAACTTTAAACCTTTTGTCAGTTGAGAAACTTCTTTCTTTATTTTTAAAAATTATTTTCTTATTTGGCTGTGCTGGGTCTTCATTGCTGCAAGGGCTTTTCTCTGTTCTTGGTGAATGGGGGGTACTGTCTAGTTGCAGTGGGCAGGCTTCTCATCGTGGCAGCTTCTCTTGTTCTGGAGCATAGGCTCTAGGCATGTGGACTTCAGTAAGTTGTGGCACATGGGCTCAATAGTGTTGGTACATAGGTGTAGTTGCTCCTCAGTATGTGGGATCTTCTTGGACCAGGGATTGAATCCATGTCTCCTGCATTGGCAGATGGATTCTTTACCACTAAGCCACTAGGGAAGCCTCGATTTCCTTCCTTTTAAAACCATTTTGAGTTGGATTTTCTCTTAATGTGTGTTCTAGCATGTTATAATTGATATGTGTTGTCAGAGACTATCCCTGAAAAGAGGTGGCTTTTACATAGAGGTTTGAATTATGGAGAAAAAGCCAAAGGGATTACAGGTCAGGTGGAAAGTACAGCAAGAGTGAAGGCCTCATGATGGGTAAGAACTTTACATGTTCTGGGAACTGGCAGAAGACTGGAATACCTAGTTTCTACTGATTAAGGAAGATAATAGTAATGTAATATTTGTAAATTGCATTGCAGTTTAAACCACTTTTACTTTTATTATTTAATGTGATCTTCACAGTTAAGGAGGATATACTATTATTACCGTTTTATAGTTTGATAAGCTACCTATATATCTATAGCCAGTGATCAATTTGAAATGGTTGCTCTTTCTACTGTACCATGTTGGCAAATAACTATTATGTTATGTGTATACTTGATAACCAGATAAAATGGTAAGATATGTGTTTTATTTGACTTTGTTAGTGTTACCACATTTTGGCAGTATTGATCTATTTAGGTTGGAAGAAACAAATGCTGGGGCCCATTTCCTGGATCCATTTGAATAGTGTAAATTAATTGCATCAGTAAACACTGTCTGGTGTATTATCTTGAGTTAAGGTGAATGAGATGATCCTGATAGAAACCTTATAAATGTGGTAGTGTGTTTGCCTTTCATAAGTAGGAAGATTAATTTCTAAGATATTGGCTGGATTTAGTGAATTAATAGAGTATTTTATGCTCAGGTATTCAGGATGCTTGGCATTTTAAATTCAATATGTGTGTATACTGTGTTTGGCTGTGCTGGGTCTTCATTGCTGCAAGGGCTTTTCTCTGTTCTTGGTGAATGGGGGGTACTGTCTAGTTGCAGTGGGCAGGCTTCTCATCGTGGCAGCTTCTCTTGTTCTGGAGCATAGGCTCTAGGCATGTGGACTTCAGTAAGTTGTGGCACATGGGCTCAATAGTGTTGGTACATAGGTGTAGTTGCTCCTCAGTATGTGGGATCTTCTTGGACCAGGGATTGAATCCATGTCTCCTGCATTGGCAGATGGATTCTTTACCACTAAGCCACTAGGGAAGCCTCGATTTCCTTCCTTTTAAAACCATTTTGAGTTGGATTTTCTCTTAATGTGTGTTCTAGCATGTTATAATTGATATGTGTTGTCAGAGACTATCCCTGAAAAGAGGTGGCTTTTACATAGAGGTTTGAATTATGGAGAAAAAGCCAAAGGGATTACAGGTCAGGTGGAAAGTACAGCAAGAGTGAAGGCCTCATGATGGGTAAGAACTTTACATGTTCTGGGAACTGGCAGAAGACTGGAATACCTAGTTTCTACTGATTAAGGAAGATAATAGTAATGTAATATTTGTAAATTGCATTGCAGTTTAAACCACTTTTACTTTTATTATTTAATGTGATCTTCACAGTTAAGGAGGATATACTATTATTACCGTTTTATAGTTTGATAAGCTACCTATATATCTATAGCCAGTGATCAATTTGAAATGGTTGCTCTTTCTACTGTACCATGTTGGCAAATAACTATTATGTTATGTGTATACTTGATAACCAGATAAAATGGTAAGATATGTGTTTTATTTGACTTTGTTAGTGTTACCACATTTTGGCAGTATTGATCTATTTAGGTTGGAAGAAACAAATGCTGGGGCCCATTTCCTGGATCCATTTGAATAGTGTAAATTAATTGCATCAGTAAACACTGTCTGGTGTATTATCTTGAGTTAAGGTGAATGAGATGATCCTGATAGAAACCTTATAAATGTGGTAGTGTGTTTGCCTTTCATAAGTAGGAAGATTAATTTCTAAGATATTGGCTGGATTTAGTGAATTAATAGAGTATTTTATGCTCAGGTATTCAGGATGCTTGGCATTTTAAATTCATATGTGTGTATACTGTGACCTTACTGATAAGTGTACTGTGAAAGTGTGATAGATGACTCTGAAAGTAGTGAATGAAAATTGAATTTTGTAATCTTCATAGGGACTATATGAAAATTTCCTTTTCTTTCCTCTCTTGTCCTTTCCCTCTTTTTTCCCCTTCATGCTTTTTCTCTTCCCTCCCTTTTTGTCTTCCTTTCTCTCCTTCTCTCCCTTCATTCCACTTACCAGTTTAGTTATTTCACCAGTTACTTTTATATAAATAAGTTTATTTCAACCAGCATTAAAGGAGTATGTCATTAGGTCCAGCCCACACTCAGGAGATTACACAAGGGTATGAATATAGGACACAAGGATCATTAATAGCCATTTTAGAAATTGCCTTAATTTCTTAGATATTAGAAATTTCTCACTCCAATATTCCTGCCTGGAAGATCTCATAGACAGAGGAGGCTGGTGGGTTACAACTTAGTGACTAAACAACAACAAATAAACTATGTGGATGGCAGATAGGCAGATGGACAGATAGATGATCACATGCTTAGAGAAAAATGAATGAAATGGAACCTACATTGAGGTACCACTATACAACTATCAGAATTGCTTTAGAAAGACTGAAAATACCAAATGCTGGAGAAAATGCTGAGGACAGAAACACTTATTTTTTTGCTGGTAGCAAGTGAGAATGTAAATTTAGAATGATGAAGTTGCTTTGGAATAAAATTTGGCATTTTCTTATAAATGTACATTTTTCATATGACCCAGCAGTCTCAATCCTAGGTATTTATCCAAGTTGAATGAAAACTTACAAAAACCTGCTGGGTTTTTTTGAAGGTATTGTCAGTGGATAACAAAGGATAATTTTGCCATTTCTTTTTATTTAAGCACTTTTTAAAGATACCATTCCGTTGCCCACTAGCTTGTATTTTTTTCCGGGTATGAAACCCCCTGAAATTGTTTTTATAGCACCTATTTATTGCCCCTTTGTGACTAATCTTCTCCTTCAAATTATGGTTTTATTTGTATTTAAAAATACGTTGGAAATTCTGCATATGCCCATGACTAAGCTAGTTCTCAGCATATGTTACTTCAAGTTTGGTGATAGGTTTTGTTTTGAGAAGTCCATTTTCAAACTGAATGCCAAAATGGGGGAATGCCTGTACTTTTCCAACTGGCCCCAAAGCCGATTAACGTATATTGTTTTCTTGTTAATGATGATGAACGACTTTAAAGTTTGAGCATCTGAGCAGATTTTAGTTCACGATTATAGTTACTATAAGGTGATATGACTGCTGAAAACTTTCAAACAACATAATATCTAGATAAGTGCTGTGAACAGTGGCTGCTTTAAAAATTTACTTTGTTATCAAACCTCCTTCAGATTTTTTCTTTCTGTAAAACATTCTCCTTGAGTAATTTTTATAAAAATTGACATATAACATTATATTAGTTTCAGGTGTACAACAATGATTTGATATATTTATATATTGTGAAATGATCACTGTGAGAAATCTGGTTAACAGCTGTGACCAGATAGAGTTACAAGTTGTTTCTTGTGATGGGGATATTTTCTATTTGTCTTAAAATTCACTTCACTTTTCTTCTGCAGTATCTAATCTGCTCCTAGTCATTGCCAGAGAATTGTTTAAATTTCTAGATTTTTGAAAAAAATTATAGATGTTGCCTTTTTGTTAGTTGACGAATAAAAACCAAGAATATGAGATAGAGACTGTATGTGTCTCACATAGCCTAAAGTATTTACTGTCTTGCCCTTTACAGAAAATGTTTTCCGATCTTTGCTCTAGGGCTTGGTTAACCCTAACTTATATGATGTTTTATTTCTTGGACTTGTACTGAATATCTCAGGTTTTCGCCCCGTCTCAATCCTAGGTATTTATCCAAGTTGAATGAAAACTTACAAAAACCTGCTGGGTTTTTTTGAAGGTATTGTCAGTGGATAACAAAGGATAATTTTGCCATTTCTTTTTATTTAAGCACTTTTTAAAGATACCATTCCGTTGCCCACTAGCTTGTATTTTTTTCCGGGTATGAAACCCCCTGAAATTGTTTTTATAGCACCTATTTATTGCCCCTTTGTGACTAATCTTCTCCTTCAAATTATGGTTTTATTTGTATTTAAAAATACGTTGGAAATTCTGCATATGCCCATGACTAAGCTAGTTCTCAGCATATGTTACTTCAAGTTTGGTGATAGGTTTTGTTTTGAGAAGTCCATTTTCAAACTGAATGCCAAAATGGGGGAATGCCTGTACTTTTCCAACTGGCCCCAAAGCCGATTAACGTATATTGTTTTCTTGTTAATGATGATGAACGACTTTAAAGTTTGAGCATCTGAGCAGATTTTAGTTCACGATTATAGTTACTATAAGGTGATATGACTGCTGAAAACTTTCAAACAACATAATATCTAGATAAGTGCTGTGAACAGTGGCTGCTTTAAAAATTTACTTTGTTATCAAACCTCCTTCAGATTTTTTCTTTCTGTAAAACATTCTCCTTGAGTAATTTTTATAAAAATTGACATATAACATTATATTAGTTTCAGGTGTACAACAATGATTTGATATATTTATATATTGTGAAATGATCACTGTGAGAAATCTGGTTAACAGCTGTGACCAGATAGAGTTACAAGTTGTTTCTTGTGATGGGGATATTTTCTATTTGTCTTAAAATTCACTTCACTTTTCTTCTGCAGTATCTAATCTGCTCCTAGTCATTGCCAGAGAATTGTTTAAATTTCTAGATTTTTGAAAAAAATTATAGATGTTGCCTTTTTGTTAGTTGACGAATAAAAACCAAGAATATGAGATAGAGACTGTATGTGTCTCACATAGCCTAAAGTATTTACTGTCTTGCCCTTTACAGAAAATGTTTTCCGATCTTTGCTCTAGGGCTTGGTTAACCCTAACTTATATGATGTTTTATTTCTTGGACTTGTACTGAATATCTCAGGTTTTCTGTGATATATTCATTCTGTTTGGTTGGAATTCATATGTCTCCCCTTTATACAATCTCTGAGTGATGTACATTCAGCTACCCAGGATTTAATCTTTTCTTTCCTTGGTAGGCTTTACAGGTCTCATGAGGTCTTACTATGCATGCAGAACTTAGGCAGAGGCTCAAAGGATCACCTTGACAAACCTCTGGAGTCTTCTCTATGGCTACTTGTCTTCATTTTGGTACAAAGACTCACAGATTCCAGCCTTACACTCCCTTAACTTTTTATTTTATTTACCTTTAAACAAGATGATGATTTAATACATTTTTTTAACTGAAATTAACCTTTAAAAAAATTGAGTTAACCATGTATTTCTGACTTTATTTCTAGGCTCTATATTCTTTTCCCTTGGTCTATATGTCTGTTTTTATGCTGGTATTTTATATATATATATGTTACTGTATATATATGTGTGTGTATATATATATATATATATATATATATATATAAACTTTTTATTTTATGTATGGCTGAGTCACTCTGCTGTGCACCTGAAACTATCACAACATTGTTATCTGGCTGTATTCACAACATTTTTTTATCTCTTATCTTCTCACCTCAGGAAGATAGCTGTGCTTACCTTGAATTACCCAATTTTGTGCTGGTATTCAATAAATTTTACTTAGAAAGCTGCAGTGATCATAAGGCTTACTTCTGGTTGTTGATCTTGTCTCAGGCATTACAGACCTTTGCCCAGTGTCTGAAAACTTTTTTTCTAAATATTTTTCTTTTTAATATTCTAGTTGTTTATATATAAGGACAAATATAATATCAGTTATTGTTTCATGGTTAAAAGTGGAAGTCTGTTTAAGAAACATTAATAGAAATGCTTTTAGATTTTGATATAGTATAGATTTATTATACTTTTATCAAGTATCTTATTTGTTATAAATTAAGTTTAGTTTTTATAGTATTTGTAAGAGGTATTAGCAGGATATTAAGAAACAGACTCAGTTCTGTCCTGACATGCTAATGTTAATGAGTTTCTCAATAGTATATTAGTACTATGATCTATCAAATTCAGCTTTTAGGGCTTGGTTAACCCTAACTTATATGATGTTTTATTTCTTGGACTTGTACTGAATATCTCAGGTTTTCTGTGATATATTCATTCTGTTTGGTTGGAATTCATATGTCTCCCCTTTATACAATCTCTGAGTGATGTACATTCAGCTACCCAGGATTTAATCTTTTCTTTCCTTGGTAGGCTTTACAGGTCTCATGAGGTCTTACTATGCATGCAGAACTTAGGCAGAGGCTCAAAGGATCACCTTGACAAACCTCTGGAGTCTTCTCTATGGCTACTTGTCTTCATTTTGGTACAAAGACTCACAGATTCCAGCCTTACACTCCCTTAACTTTTTATTTTATTTACCTTTAAACAAGATGATGATTTAATACATTTTTTTAACTGAAATTAACCTTTAAAAAAATTGAGTTAACCATGTATTTCTGACTTTATTTCTAGGCTCTATATTCTTTTCCCTTGGTCTATATGTCTGTTTTTATGCTGGTATTTTATATATATATATGTTACTGTATATATATGTGTGTGTATATATATATATATATATATATATATATATATATAAACTTTTTATTTTATGTATGGCTGAGTCACTCTGCTGTGCACCTGAAACTATCACAACATTGTTATCTGGCTGTATTCACAACATTTTTTTATCTCTTATCTTCTCACCTCAGGAAGATAGCTGTGCTTACCTTGAATTACCCAATTTTGTGCTGGTATTCAATAAATTTTACTTAGAAAGCTGCAGTGATCATAAGGCTTACTTCTGGTTGTTGATCTTGTCTCAGGCATTACAGACCTTTGCCCAGTGTCTGAAAACTTTTTTTCTAAATATTTTTCTTTTTAATATTCTAGTTGTTTATATATAAGGACAAATATAATATCAGTTATTGTTTCATGGTTAAAAGTGGAAGTCTGTTTAAGAAACATTAATAGAAATGCTTTTAGATTTTTGATATAGTATAGATTTATTATACTTTTATCAAGTATCTTATTTGTTATAAATTAAGTTTAGTTTTTATAGTATTTGTAAGAGGTATTAGCAGGATATTAAGAAACAGATTCAGTTCTGTCCTGCATCTTGGATGCCTAACCTGTGCCTCAAACTTTGTACAGTTTACTCAGGACAGGAATAGTAATACATGAATTGAAGGCCAGGTACTCAGCCTGGTAGGGAAAGTAGACCTATGTATTACCTATTGCTGCATAACAGATTACCCTAAGACTAAGGGGGTTTAAAAAACACATATTACCTGTTGGTCAGGAATCGGGCCATGGCTTAGCTGGATATTCTGGCTCAGAGTCTGTCAAAAACCTGAAATTAAAATGTGAACGAAGCTACAGTGGTATCAAGGCTTGACCTGTGAAGGATCCATTTCCAGGTTCACTCCCATGGTTGTTGGCAGGAATCAGTTCCTTTCCACATGGGCCACTTCACAGGATAGCTCACAGTGTGGTAGCTTATGTCTCTTGTAACTTTATCTTAGAAGTGAAATTCTATCATTTTCACTGCATTCTGTTTAAGAAGTAAGTCCAGCCCACACTCAGCGGGAGGAGATTACACAAAGACCACAGATATAGGACACAGGGATCATTAATAACCATTTTAATGACATGTGATATATAAATTATATAAAATATTATATCTATAAAATACTATTACAGCACTAATATGTATGACATAACAGCTTGCTACTGGTGTGCTAAGTGGTTCTCACAGATTATTTTATTTAAACCTCTCCTAGTATTTGGTAGGAGAGGAAATGTATAATATATCCATTTTACAGATAAAAATAAAATTGAAGGTCATTGAGGTTACCTAGCTATGATACAGCAGAAATGAGACTCTAGGGCAGACTTTGTTGATTTTTTAATTTGTGTATTTTGTCAACATTGAATAGAATTACCTTTTATTGAGCATCTCTTATATGCCAGACCTTGCAGTAAATGCTTTATATATGTTAAGCTTATGTAAGCCTCATAGTAGTTCCAATGAATCTCCTAGTCTTACTGATGATGTCCTTTAGATTCCAGATTCAGTAAATTACTTTGAAACATACTTTGAAACGTATATTTTTTGTTTCAGAGACAGTAAGAAAATAGAACCCAAAGGTTATAAATGCCAAAATACTAAAAGAAACAAATTGTTTAAATACCTATTATTTTATAAAAAATGGTATTGCTAATTAAAGAAATTTACAGAAGGAAGCCTGACACATTTCAATCCATTTACTCTTCAGCAGAAGGGTAGTATGTGAATCTCAGACAGCAATGAATTCATGAATACTTGAAAAGAAAACAACTCACTCTGAGAAGAAATCTCAACAAATAAACAAATACTACTATGTAAATTTTAGTCAGAAATTAGTTTATGTAGTAATGTTGAAGTATTTTTACCCTAAACTTGAAATATTTTCACTAATAAATTCATTTACAAATAAACTGAGTGGCTTTCATATCAAAGATGGTGCATACTTCCTTCAGTTATTACATTGTCTTTGTAAAGTGAATCTTCTAGATGAGGAAAATAAGACAGAGAGAATTATTTTTATTAAACAATTCTTTTTTTTTTTGCCTCTGCATCATCATTCATTTATTTGCATCCATCTTTTTCATTCTTTTGGCATGTGTGGGCCTCCTATTGCAGTGGCCTGCTCTCATTGCAGAGCACTGGCTCTGGGCACATGCGCCGCAGAGCGCTGACTTGTAACTGGACACACTGGTGCAGCCGCTACGCGGCACAGGGGATCTTTCCAGGCCAGGGATTGAACTGGTGCCCCTTGCACTGCAAGGTGGACTCTTTACCTACTGGCCCACCAGGGAAGCCCTATTCTTAAGGAAGAAGGGAAGCCCTTCTTTTTAAGGAATCTCCATACTGTCTTCCATAGTTATTGTATCAATTTACATTCCCATCAACAGTGCAAGAATGTTCCCTTTTTTCTGATCCCTCTCCAGCATTTATTATCTGTAGATTTTTTTGATGATGGCCATTCTGACTGGTGTGAGGTGATATTTCATTGTGGTTTTGATTTACATTTCTCTACTAATAAGTGACGTTGAGCATCTTTTCATGATGTTTTTTGGTTATCTGTATGTCTTCTTTGAAGAGATGTCTCTTTAGGTCTTTTTCCAATTTTTTGATTGGGTTGTTTGTTTATTCAGTATTGAGTTGTCTGAGCTGCTTGCATGTTTTGGAAATTAATTCATTTGCTATTATTTTCTGCCATTTTGTGGGTTGTCTGTTCACCTTGTTTGTGGTTTCTTTCTTTTATTATTATTACTGTTTTTTGCCTCTTTCATTGATTTTTTTCTATTGGTTTTCTGTTCATTTATTCTCATCCATCCTAATTCTTTGGCTTGTTTCTTTCATTGATTTTTTATCCATTTATTTTTATCCATCTTTATTCTCTGGACTGTGTGGGCTTCCCACCGCAGTGGCCTCTCTCGTCGCAGAGCACCGGCTCTGGGTGCATGTACTCCAGAGCTCTGGCTCTCAGTTGGATACACTAGCCCAGCCATTCTGCAGTATGTGGGACCTTCCCAGGCCACAAATTGAACTGGCCCCCCTTGTACTGCAAGGCTGACTCTACCCACTGGACCACCAGGGAAGCCATGTTTGTAGTTTCTTTTGCTAGTGTCTTGAATGCTTTTGATGGTGGTTTATAAAAACCCAAAGCACTTGGTATAACTAAATATATGTTTCTATAAAGTTGTTTCTATTCAAATTATTTTATAGTTTTGCTGACTTTGAATATTTACAGTTATTCTTCGTTATAATTCTAAGCAAAATTTTATAGCATATCTTTTATTTGTTATTGAGATGAGTCTTGTTTAGAGAACTCTATACTTTTGTTTGTCACATTTGTCTTTCTTGGTTACCTTTCTCTGTGAAGGGAAAGATTAAACATTTTTAATATCTTCCTGGGATAACTTAGAATTGAGTAGGGTATATTATATGTTCATCATATGGTAGGGCAGCATTTTACAACGATCCTTGTGTTGTCACAGTCAGTATTATTAACACAAACTAATATTTCTTATGTCAATTTACTGAATTAAGTTCATCCCATAGACCATTAGTGAAGATTTTTTAATTTGTTTTTTTAACCAAGAATTCCTGAAGATCTGCATTTTTTCTGCAAAACTTAAAAATAGACTTCACACAACTGGATCTTTTTACCTGTGATTAGAGGTGGAGGGTTTTGAGAAAGGATTTTGAGACAGAGACATAATGAACAGTGGAGTCAACAAAAAGAATGTTCTAATTAGACTTATGAATAGATAGTAAAGCAAAAGACAGAACAGCATTTTTTCTTTGGATTATTGCTTTAGTTTTCAAACATTTGTGGTATGTATAATTCTGTTTGTTGTTTAGCCAGTGTAAACCAGTAACAATGAGAAAAGTGGTATAGGAACAAATTAGAAGGAAGTAGAATGTTTCTACTTCAAGCGATACTCCCTTGAAGAGATTTTTTTCTTTTCTTTTCTTTTTTGAATGCCTGCCCATTTAAAAAGCAATTGCAATTTGAGGTTCAAAAGGATGAAAATAGTAGTCCTAGGCTCTAATTTTCAAAACTGAATTTCTCCCACTTTTCTATCTTGTCTGTTAATGGTTAAGTGCCTATCATATTCAGTTTTATATATAGAAGCTATTTCTTTTCCCTTGTCTTTTACAAAAGACCTCTGTGCCTGGAAATTAGACTTTTCTTATGTAGCTCTGGAATTAACAAATGGTATTAAAGTTATATCTTTGCCTACAAATTTTTTTCCTTGGGAGGAACATTGTTTTGTTTCCAAAGAAATTCGAAGTTTAATGATGGAGAAGTGACAGATGAAACCAGTTACCAAGCCTGAGAAGGTATATCCATTATGTAGTGTAAGATGGACAGTAACTAAAATTTAACTGGTATTAGACTTTTGTTGCAATCATTGGTACTTTTTTTAATTGTTGGTATTTTTAAATAGACTTGAGGCAGGAATAATCTACTATAATGCATATGAATGTTTGGTTACGATGTTTGGAGTGGTTGCCAGCTGCTTAATGACTGTGATAACCCTTACTTGGCTAATAAACATGTCACTTTTATTTATTTATTTTTTTTTAGGTTTTTTAAAAACTATTTCATTTTTTGCAGTTTTGTTGCTTACTGCCACACACTGACCTGAGTCCTCCTTAGGTATAAATACGTCCCCCCACCAAGCTGCCCCCCATCTCCCTCCCCATTCTACCTCTCCAGATTGCCACAGAGCCCCTGTTTGAGATCCCCTAGTCCCACAGCATATTCCTCTCTGTAACACCAATGTTCATAAGATTGTTCTACATGTCTGCCTCTCCATTGCTGCTCTGCATGTTCAATTATCAGTAACATCTTTCTAAATTCCATATATATGTATGAGTATACAATATTTATTTTTCTCTCTCTGACATACTTCACTCTGTATAATAGGTTCTAGATTCATCCACCTCATTAGAACTGATTTAAATGCATTTCTTTTCATGGCTAAGTAATATTCCTTTGTATATATGTATCACAACTTCTTTATCCATTCATCTATTGATGGATATCTAGGTTTCCTCCATGTTTTAGCTGTTGTAAATAGTGCTGCAATGAAAAATGGGGTACATATGTCTCTTTCAATTTTGATTTCCTCAGGTTATATGCCTAGTAGTGGGATTGCTGGTACTTATGGGTACCTTATTTTTGACAAAGGAGGCAAGAATATACAATGAGGGAAAGACAGCCTCTTCAATAAGTGGTGCTGGGAGAACTGGACAGCTACATGTAAAAGAATCAAGTTGGAACACTATCTAACACCGAACACAAAGATAAATTCAAAATAGATTAAAAACTGAACTATAAAACCAGGAGCCATGAAACTCTTAGAGGAAAATATAGGCAGAAAACTCAATGACATAAATCAAAGCAGGATCTTCTATGACCCACCTCCTAGACTAATGGAAATAAAGACAAAAAAAGGCAACTGGGACCTAATTAAACTTAAAAGCTTCTGCACAGCAAAAGAAACTATAAACAAGGTGAAAAGACAGCCTTCAGAATGGGAGAAAATAATAGTAAATGAAACAATCGACAAAGAATTAGTTTCCAAAATATACAAGCAGCTCAGACAATTCAACACCAAAAAAATAAGCAACCTAATCAAAAACTGGGGAAAAGTGCTAAACAGACATCTCTCTAAAGATAACATACAAGTGGCCAGCAAACACATGAAAAGATGCTCAACATCGCTCATTGTTAGAGAAATGCAAATCAAGACTACAATGAAATATCACCTCACACCAGTCACATTATCAAAAAGTCTGCACACAATAAATGCTGGAGAGGGTGTGGAGAAGAGGTCTTGTACTGTTGGTGGCAATGTAAATTGATACAACCACTCTGGAAGACAGTATGGAGATTCCTCAAAAAACTAGGAATAGAACCACCATATGAGCCAGCAATCCCACTACATGTTGCTTCTAGAACCTACCCTGAAAGTGACAATTTGCCTGCCACCTGAAGTGTTAAGTGGTGTAATGGCAGCTGAGCAGTGGGTTGGTGGGGGAGGGCGTCAGGGAGGGGGATTGAGATTTTGTAGGAATGAATTCACTCATACAGAGAATATGTTTCAGTTTGAGATAATGGAAATATTAACCCAGAATATGTAGTTAAGTACATTTTGTTTGGTTTTGAGTGAGTTTTCAAAGATAAAATCTTTTAATCTCCATATATGTACTGTCTTACACAGTGATGTTACAAGGAAAAATGATGATGGCATTTGGAGAACTTTTAGGCTTAGAGCTAATTAATTTATCTGATAGAGCCTTGATTTAATATGCAGATGTAAAAGCTTTTGCTTTTTACTTGTTATTAAGCAGTTACATTATTTGCCAACCTGTTGGCTAGTCAGCACAGTCAACACCAATATATTTCTTCTATCTCCATTAATCTCCGCTAATGCTGTTTTACACAACCTAAGTAATTTAAATACATTTCTTACTCTTTCCACAGCATGTAGAGTCCATGAAGCAAAGGAAAACAAAGCTTCCTACTCATACAACTAAGAGGATCTCTTGGAAAGAGTCATCATAGGACTACAGGAGAGATTAATTTGTCTGAAGCATCATGTGTTGAAACAACAGAAGGCTACAACCTTTGCAGTGGCTAGAAACAGAGGGGTGATGTTTTCAATTCTTTGAGCTCCAGGAACCCAGGAGAGTGAGTTGAAACTCTGAAAATGCGGCCATGGACTGGTTCCTGGCGTTGGATTATGCTCATTCTTTTTGCCTGGGGGACTTTGCTATTTTATATAGGTGGTCACTTGGTACGAGATAATGACCACCCTGATCACTCTAGCCGAGAACTGTCCAAGATTTTGGCAAAGCTCGAACGCTTAAAACAGCAAAATGAAGACTTGAGGCGAATGGCTGAATCTCTCCGGTAGGTTCTATAATACTGAGGGAATAATGGTGAACTATTGTACTTTGTGTTTTGGTGCAGGGCTTCAGTCAGCTATTAAAAGACAATGATTTCTGTAAATTGCTATTTTTGCAAAAGTTTAAATATCTTAGTAAGGTACTTTTTGTACTACTTCTCTAAAATCTTATTTTACATTTGAATTTTAGTCTAGAAACACTGCTATTTAATTTGCGTACTTATATTTTGTTTAAAATTATCTTCAGGATTTTGATAATTTTAATAAAATGTAGGATTTGTATTAGTACATATTAAAATTTTCATCATGGACTGTAATAAACAGAATATAATAATTGAGAGGCTAAGTTAGTCTAACTAACTTAAGAAATGAAATTCCTTCTTAAAACAGCTGTATCTGGAATCTAAAGAATTATTATAATTTATACCTCTAGTTATAAAATGTGAGTGACATGTATCTGTTAGAAGTCATCAACTTTTGGGAAAAACGGTCTTGTATTTCAGGGAGCAAGTGAACATAGTGTTAAATAGATAATCTCTATATTTGTTTGCAAACTCATTGAACCTAGAAGTTATTTAACATCTTCTAATTCCTCATACTTTTTAAATATGGAGGTGATTGTATATTTAGTGCTTGCTGTCTCGCAAGACAGTTTGAAGATTTGAGAAGATAAAAAGATGAGAATCATCTGGAAGTGGTAACTGACTGTAAAGGAAGTAGTGTAGAGAAAAAGAGTACAAATTCATTTATTTTGAGAGGTAAATAAACTGAGGAGTTGAAAATGGTAGCATTCAGAACTGGAGTGATCTATGCTGAGAAGCTAAGGAGCGTTCTGTGAAGAAAGAATGTAGTTGGTTATGTCATCCATCCTTGATGTGCCTCTACTCTCCCTGCCCTTCACTCTTTATTCAGAACTCAGCTCTTTCCTTTGTTTAGTTCCCTGACCTCTTCACTGTGCTATTATTTTTGGTCTCTTTATGTTCTGTGGAAGGCTGTGCTGTGTGTTAAGAGTTCTGCACCAATGAATGAAACATCATCTCCGTCATTGGTAGCAGTAGTTCCAGTCAGTGGAGGTGCTAGTGGCATTGGCTTCTTTTTTCCATTTATTGTAATATTTCATATTCAGTCAGCTATTAAAAGACAATGATTTCTGTAAATTGCTATTTTGCAAAAGTTTAAATATCTTAGTAAGGTACTTTTTGTACTACTTCTCTAAAATCTTATTTTACATTTGAATTTTAGTCTAGAAACACTGCTATTTAATTTGCGTACTTATATTTTGTTTAAAATTATCTTCAGGATTTTGATAATTTTAATAAAATGTAGGATTTGTATTAGTACATATTAAAATTTTCATCATGGACTGTAATAAACAGAATATAATAATTGAGAGGCTAAGTTAGTCTAACTAACTTAAGAAATGAAATTCCTTCTTAAAACAGCTGTATCTGGAATCTAAAGAATTATTATAATTTATACCTCTAGTTATAAAATGTGAGTGACATGTATCTGTTAGAAGTCATCAACTTTTGGGAAAAACGGTCTTGTATTTCAGGGAGCAAGTGAACATAGTGTTAAATAGATAATCTCTATATTTGTTTGCAAACTCATTGAACCTAGAAGTTATTTAACATCTTCTAATTCCTCATACTTTTTAAATATGGAGGTGATTGTATATTTAGTGCTTGCTGTCTCGCAAGACAGTTTGAAGATTTGAGAAGATAAAAAGATGAGAATCATCTGGAAGTGGTAACTGACTGTAAAGGAAGTAGTGTAGAGAAAAAGAGTACAAATTCATTTATTTTGAGAGGTAAATAAACTGAGGAGTTGAAAATGGTAGCATTCAGAACTGGAGTGATCTATGCTGAGAAGCTAAGGAGCGTTCTGTGAAGAAAGAATGTAGTTGGTTATGTCATCCATCCTTGATGTGCCTCTACTCTCCCTGCCCTTCACTCTTTATTCAGAACTCAGCTCTTTCCTTTGTTTAGTTCCCTGACCTCTTCACTGTGCTATTATTTTTGGTCTCTTTATGTTCTGTGGAAGGCTGTGCTGTGTGTTAAGAGTTCTGCACCAATGAATGAAACATCATCTCCGTCATTGGTAGCAGTAGTTCCAGTCAGTGGAGGTGCTAGTGGCATTGGCTTCTTTTTTCCATTTATTGTAATATTTCATATTCAGTTTTCTGTGTCTTCTTTAATAAGAAAATATATTCAGAAATATATATAGGATTAATTCAGATGTCTGTGAAGCTTGATTATTTCTTTGAGATATGGTATGTGGATTGGAATTAGAAAGTAACCCTGAAGCCTGTGTGTGCACGTTGGACTCTTTGTAATACCAAGGGCTTTAACCCACTAGACTCCTTTGTCTGTGGAATTTTCCTGGCAAGAATACTGGAATGGGTTGCCATTTCCTCCTCCAGGGTATCTTCCTGGCCCAGGGATCAAACCTGCGCCTCCTGTGGCTCCTCCATTGGCAGGCAGATTCTTTACCACTTGAGCCACCTGGTTCAGATGTCTGTAAAGTTAGATTATTTCTTTGAGATATGGTATGTCGATAGAAATTGGAAAGTAAACCATAAGCCTGAAACTATAATTTTAAAGGATTCAAGACAGTAATTTTTAAAAAGCAGTTATCCAACCCTCTAGCTTATGTTTGCTAATCTTTTGATAGTACTGCAAATTTCGGAAAATAATTTGAAAATCATTACTCTGAGGGATACAAATGTTTTAGTATACATGTGTAGGGAGGCTGCTGTATGTTACTGTTGTTCAGTCGCTATGTCGTGTCTAACTCTCTGCAGTCCTGTGAACTACAGCATACCAGGCTCCTCTGTACTCCACTGTCTACAGGTTCGCTTAAATTCACGTCCACTGAATCGACAATGCTGTCTAACCACCCCATTCTTTACCATCCCATTCTCCTGTTGCCTTCAGTCTTTCAGGGTTTTTTCCAGTGAGTTGGCTTTTCACATCAGGCAGCCAAAGTATTGCAGCTTCAGCTTCAGCATTGGTTCTTCCAATGAATAGTCAGGGTGGATTTCCTTTAGCAGTGACTGATTTGATCTCCTTGTTGTCCAGGGGACTCTCAGGAGTCTTCTCCAGCACCACAATTTGAAAGCATTATGATGTGTGTATCTCTGTATCTGTATGTATATTTAATTCTGACTTATTAGTGAATAACCTCCATATGGTAAAATTCACTGCTTTTAGCATACATGTCTGTGAATTTTGACAAATCCTTACAGTCTTGTAACTGGTATCAAAAGCAGATTACAAAAGAATTCTGTCCCCCTTCAGAATTCTTTTGTTCCCTTTATAGTTAAAACTCTGTTCTTACCTTCTGTCCCTGGCATCTACTGATCTATTTTCTATTCTGTGTTTGTTTCTTGTTCCAAAATGTCATATGACTAGAATCATGCAATAGGTAGACTTTGGGGTCCCTTTAGCATGATATACTTGAGATGGATCTGTACTTTGTGTATTGGTAGTTGGTTTTTGAGCAGTATTCCATGATATGATTATATCAGTGTTGTATTTAAATGCATTCAGTAGTTGAAAGACATTAATGTTTCCATTTTTTTTTTTGATTATTATGAACAAAGCTGTTAAAAACATTTGCCCTGTAAGTTTCTGTGTGTGAGTTTTTATTTTTCTTGGGTAAATACCTAGGAGTGGAATTGCTGGGTCATACATAATTGCATTTTAACTTTATATAAGAGGCTGCCCAAATGTCCAGAGTTCTTGGACTATTTTGCATTTCTACCAGCAGTGCTTGAGTTACAACTCTCATCCTTGCTAGCACATGCTGTTGTCAGGTGTGTTTAGAAGTTTTAATAGATATGTAGTATCATCTCATTAGAGTTTCAGTTTGCATTTCTGTAGTGATTAATGATGGTGAGCTTTTTTTTTATGTGCTTATTTGGTATTCAGTGTATCTGCTTTGATGAAGTATCTAACCCAAATTTGTTGCTTATTTTAAAATAGAGTTATTTGTTTTCTTATTGAATTCTTTTTAAAAACTTGGATTTCTTATATAACAAAATGTTATTTTTCTGTATATATACATGCGTGTTATATATATATATATATGTACACATAGATACATACATATACATAGATATAAAAAAAACAGTACCATAAACCAATAAATGTTTATTTGCTCCTGATGATTCAATTTCAGTTGGCCTCAGCAGGGCTATTTTTCTAATTATATCCGGGGTCACTCCTGTGGCCACAGCCATCTGGTGGCTCTATTGTGGTTGGGCAGTCCAGATGACCTCACACATGTTCAGTAATTAACTTAGGGCCATCAGCTGGTTCTCTTCTATCTGGCTTCTCTAGCAGGATAGCCCAGGTTTCTTACGTTGCAGTGTCTATTCAAAGAGGGCAAAAGCAGAAACTTCAAGTCTTCTTGAGACCAAGTGTGAGAAGTTGCATAGTGTGACTTCTGCCACATTCTGTTAATCTTTGCAAGTCGAAAGGACACTCCACATTCAGGGAGTGGAGGTAGGAACTGCAAAGCATTTGCAGCCGTTTTGACCCACTGTTCTCTAGAAGTCATGTTGAATAGACGAGGTCAAATAATAGTGGTCTTAAACAGCCAAGAGTTTAGTGTAGGCTTGTTTGATAGACAATAGTAAACTATAATTGGGTGAGGAGTGACACAATGAAAGATTTAGATTTTCAGGTGGATTTGCACTATGGGCTTGACTGGAGTGGATTAACTGAGAAATACAGTATTAATCTACACATGCAGTGTTGCTGACCTAAATTAATGATTAAATCATTTTGCTTTGGTACCAAGGTACATCTTATTTTCCCATGTTTCCTTCATGTTGTTATTTGGCTTTCCCCAAACATCCTTTTCTTACTTGCTGATTGCCAGTACCTTGAGTATACATGTAGTAGTCTTTCTCTTAAAAGCTTAGAAGTCATTGCTTTTTTAGCATGCCACCCTGCAGGAATGCCTTTTCATCCTTCATGTTTGTTTTGTTGCAGAATGGTTGCTTCTTAGGATTTGAACCTACCACTCTACCTCTCAGAGTTGAAATTAGCAGAAAATACCTGGAAAATTACTGAAATTTGTTCAAAACCCCCCTGAGCAGTGAACGTCAGTGACAGATTTCAGAACTGGACAGAACTTGTAAAATTTGTCGAGTGCTTAATTGACAGCTTTCCTCTTTAATTTTTTATTGTAGTCCATTAATTTGGGAGAGCATCATTCTAAAACATTCAAATGTGAGTTTGTGGCCTTTTTCAGTCCAAGAAAGAAAATTTTTTTCTAGAATTTACATGTTAGCTATAAACTAACTTTTACAGACCCATCTGGTGGCTCTATTGTGGTTGGGCAGTCCAGATGACCTCACACATGTTCAGTAATTAACTTAGGGCCATCAGCTGGTTCTCTTCTATCTGGCTTCTCTAGCAGGATAGCCCAGGTTTCTTACGTTGCAGTGTCTATTCAAAGAGGGCAAAAGCAGAAACTTCAAGTCTTCTTGAGACCAAGTGTGAGAAGTTGCATAGTGTGACTTCTGCCACATTCTGTTAATCTTTGCAAGTCGAAAGGACACTCCACATTCAGGGAGTGGAGGTAGGAACTGCAAAGCATTTGCAGCCGTTTTGACCCACTGTTCTCTAGAAGTCATGTTGAATAGACGAGGTCAAATAATAGTGGTCTTAAACAGCCAAGAGTTTAGTGTAGGCTTGTTTGATAGACAATAGTAAACTATAATTGGGTGAGGAGTGACACAATGAAAGATTTAGATTTTCAGGTGGATTTGCACTATGGGCTTGACTGGAGTGGATTAACTGAGAAATACAGTATTAATCTACACATGCAGTGTTGCTGACCTAAATTAATGATTAAATCATTTTGCTTTGGTACCAAGGTACATCTTATTTTCCCATGTTTCCTTCATGTTGTTATTTGGCTTTCCCCAAACATCCTTTTCTTACTTGCTGATTGCCAGTACCTTGAGTATACATGTAGTAGTCTTTCTCTTAAAAGCTTAGAAGTCATTGCTTTTTTAGCATGCCACCCTGCAGGAATGCCTTTTCATCCTTCATGTTTGTTTTGTTGCAGAATGGTTGCTTCTTAGGATTTGAACCTACCACTCTACCTCTCAGAGTTGAAATTAGCAGAAAATACCTGGAAAATTACTGAAATTTGTTCAAAACCCCCCTGAGCAGTGAACGTCAGTGACAGATTTCAGAACTGGACAGAACTTGTAAAATTTGTCGAGTGCTTAATTGACAGCTTTCCTCTTTAATTTTTTATTGTAGTCCATTAATTTGGGAGAGCATCATTCTAAAACATTCAAATGTGAGTTTGTGGCCTTTTTTTCAGTCCAAGAAAGAAAATTTTTTTTTCTAGAATTTACATGTTAGCTATAAACTAACTTTTACAGACCCAGAGAAGGTATAATAAACTTATCTGTTTTTCTGAGCTATATCCTCGTCTCCTCAGTTGGATTAGAGCCACAGCATGAGTATTCTGGTGGGAAAATTTGTCTCAGGCAGCAAAAGTATGAAACACTGCCTTGGGTAGAGAGGAAACTGACATGATTTTTTCACAGGTCATATCCTACCTCTTCTGTTTGAGAAAACTGCAAATTAGAAATTAGAGAGGCCTTTGTTTCTGTTGGTTGGTTGGAAGATTTGCTATAGGTAATCTCCATAACTGTTCATCTTGTTTGTAAAGACTGTACTACTTGTATTCCTATAGCAAATGAATGGATTGGAGTATATAGAGCATCTAGCTATAACGTTCCTTTTTTTTTTTTTTAACTTTTATGTTTGCAACCCTGCATTCATTGTTCCTTATGCTATCAAGAATATCTTACTTTTCCATATGGAAAAATTCTCCTTCCCTATGTTAGAATATCTTAGTGAGATTTTTAGTCAATATTCCTAGCCTTCTCGGTCTGATAATCAGATGCTTTCTCCCTGAAATTTGTATTAACCTTTTCATATATTGCTATATGGAATTTGCTAGTGAATTTCTTTTCCTACAAGACATGTTTACCTGTAATATTTTCTTCTTATAATATCTTTTGGGTTTTGGTAAGGTTATACAGGAAAATTTTATTCTCAGGTAGGGTTTGTATAAAATTGAAATCCATTCTATTTTAAATCTTCGTTAGAATTTCACCAGTGAAGCTGTCTGGGCCTGAAGTCTTTTTTTTTTTTTTTTTTGAGAAGGGAGGGGCAGAGGTTGGTTTGGATAGGGACAAAAAGACATGTGAGAAAACTTCAAATTCTAGATTTGAGCTTTTTAAGAAAAATTGCACCATTCATATTTTTATTTATTTTTTTCTTATGTCAGTCTTGAGAAAATGTATTTTTTAAGAAATGTGTCTATTTTACCAAGATTTTCAAATGTATTAG
The DNA here is from genome assembly GCA_022376925.1 of Tragulus kanchil. Classification (NCBI taxonomy): domain Eukaryota; kingdom Metazoa; phylum Chordata; class Mammalia; order Artiodactyla; family Tragulidae; genus Tragulus; species Tragulus kanchil. The sequence goes on along the minus strand of JAIOJX010000032.1, from coordinate 216,369,242 downwards.
CATGACGTTGTTTCTAATTCCTTATTACTTTTTTAGGTTATACCTGTCGTACTGTTTCTGTTTTCATTCTTGATTTGTCTAATTTGTATTTTCACTTTTTATCTTTATAAGTGTTTATTGATTTTATTTACTTTTTCAAATAATTTCTCATGGTTGCTTTTGCCCCCTATTGTATGTATGTTTCTATTTTGTTGATTTCTATTCTTCGTTTGATCATTTCTTTCTTACAGACTCTGTGGGTTATTTTTCCTGTTCTTTGAAAAGCTTTCTCAGAAAGAATTTCATATTCTTGATTATAAGCCTTGCTTTTTACCTAACATAAACCTGGAGAACTATAAATTTCCCCCTAAGCACAGTTGTAGAAAGCACAATTGCATCTTGCAAATTCTGACAATGACCTATTTTAATTGTTATTCACTCAAATATATTTTCAAATTTCCTTCTCAGTTATTTTTTTTAACTCACTAGTTATATAGAAATGTTTTTCTTAATTTCTAAGTGGGACCCTTCTGCTATCTTTTTGGCTTTGATTTCCAGTCTGTTCTTAAGACAGCTAGAGTTGTATTCTGTATTTTGCCTTTAGCAAATTGTAATCTTTTTGTTGGTCAAAAGTCTTCCCTGGATATCGATGGTTGCAGACTGATCAGGGTGGTGATGGCTGAAGACACTGAGACAATTTCTCAAATAAGTCAACAGTGGAGTTGATAGCATCTCACCAGGAGAAGATTCCATCTGAAAAGAAACCAGTTTCTTTACTCGTCTGTAAGAAGCATTTCCATCTCTGTAACAGGTTTTCATGAGATTGCAGCAAGTCAGTCACATCTCCAAGCTCCACTTCTGATTGTAATTCTCTTGCTACTAGTCTGTTTCTACCACATCTACAAGGACTTCTTCCATTAAAGTCTTGAACCCCTCAAAGTCATCCATGAAGATTTGAATCAGCTTTTTCCTGAATCGTGTTAATGTTGATATTTTGACCTCTTCCCATGAATCATGAATGTTCTTAATGACATCTAGAATGGTGAATCCTCCCCAGATCCATCAGAGGAATCACTATCTTTGACAGCTATAACCATACAAAATGTATTTCTGAAAGAGTAGGACTTTGTTGGCAGGCTTAAAAACAACTTGAATCTAGTCAACCTGTGTTTCTTAATTGGAAAACTCAGTATACATACAATTAGAACAATCATTGCTATGTAATGATTTACTAATGCCATCTTTTTAACTGTATGGGCCAAAATGTTGAAGAACAAATACCCCCAAATTCACTTTGTGAAGTCTCGGCATCACCCTGATATCAAAGCCAGATAAATTAAATAAAACAAAAAACTACTGACCACTGTCTCTGATGAATGTGTCAGGATTCTCTACAACAAAAAAGTACCTTAAAGTATCTATTCCATAATAAAGTGAAATAGTGAAGTCACTATTCCTGGAGTGTAGGTTAGAATACATACAACTAGACACAAACACACATACCACATGTACCATATGCTAAGGTATTTTAAAGTATTTCAGCTGTGGCACAGTTGTATAGAGACTGACTGTTATCAGTAGTCCTGTATAAATTATTATTTTCATCTTATTTTGTTTCTATTATTTTTCTAAAAATACTTGTATACATAGAACTTCTGTTTTAGACCAGATGCTGTATATTTGCCCAGTCTACTCATTTAAAAGGAAGTAGAAAGTTTTGCAGAATCATAAATTGCATAAATGGTTCTTTTAATGAGCGCTTGTCTCACTATAGTGTAAAATGTACACCTGCAGAGTAGTCATCTGTAAAGTGATTGATTGTATATAGTGAGATTAGATAAACAGTTCTTACCAGTCTAGTTAGTGCAAACAAGCAAACATTTGCTGAATTGGGATTATGGGTTATATTAATGTACAAAGATAAAAACAGACTTAGTTTAATAATATTTTTAAACTTCTATATTTAGAGAACCAAGCAGACTAAAAAGTAGATTTTGTTTTCAAGATCCAAACCTCAAGAAAATGAAGTTTCTGCATGCTAAATGTCCATACATTTATACTCTTCCCCCATGCCCTGAGTTACTAGACATTGTATTAAAAACATTGAAAATTTTTTCCCATGAATGTTCTTAATGACATCTAGAATGGTGAATCCTCCCCAGATCCATCAGAGGAATCACTATCTTTGACAGCTATAACCATACAAAATGTATTTCTGAAAGAGTAGGACTTTGTTGGCAGGCTTAAAAACAACTTGAATCTAGTCAACCTGTGTTTCTTAATTGGAAAACTCAGTATACATACAATTAGAACAATCATTGCTATGTAATGATTTACTAATGCCATCTTTTTAACTGTATGGGCCAAAATGTTGAAGAACAAATACCCCCAAATTCACTTTGTGAAGTCTCGGCATCACCCTGATATCAAAGCCAGATAAATTAAATAAAACAAAAAACTACTGACCACTGTCTCTGATGAATGTGTCAGGATTCTCTACAACAAAAAAGTACCTTAAAGTATCTATTCCATAATAAAGTGAAATAGTGAAGTCACTATTCCTGGAGTGTAGGTTAGAATACATACAACTAGACACAAACACACATACCACATGTACCATATGCTAAGGTATTTTAAAGTATTTCAGCTGTGGCACAGTTGTATAGAGACTGACTGTTATCAGTAGTCCTGTATAAATTATTATTTTCATCTTATTTTGTTTCTATTATTTTTCTAAAAATACTTGTATACATAGAACTTCTGTTTTAGACCAGATGCTGTATATTTGCCCAGTCTACTCATTTAAAAGGAAGTAGAAAGTTTTGCAGAATCATAAATTGCATAAATGGTTCTTTTAATGAGCGCTTGTCTCACTATAGTGTAAAATGTACACCTGCAGAGTAGTCATCTGTAAAGTGATTGATTGTATATAGTGAGATTAGATAAACAGTTCTTACCAGTCTAGTTAGTGCAAACAAGCAAACATTTGCTGAATTGGGATTATGGGTTATATTAATGTACAAAGATAAAAACAGACTTAGTTTAATAATATTTTTAAACTTCTATATTTAGAGAACCAAGCAGACTAAAAAGTAGATTTTGTTTTCAAGATCCAAACCTCAAGAAAATGAAGTTTCTGCATGCTAAATGTCCATACATTTATACTCTTCCCCCATGCCCTGAGTTACTAGACATTGTATTAAAAACATTCATGAACTTGTATTATATGAACCGCTGCCTTCCTATGTACTTACCCTTAAAGAAGGGGCTTTTTCATTCATATTTATATTCTCCAAAGTATTAAACATAGCACCTCTTTCACAGTAACTTTTGAATATGTTTTTAGGAATCCATTTATTTTGAGTTTTCATACCAAAATATTCCAGAGAAATTCACTTATTATAACAATTAGTATTTTTTTTCCATCACTAATTGTTCTGCATGTTTTTATTTTTCTTTTGTTAAATCCAAACTGCTTTAAGGAAAAATTCTTGAGACTAATTAAATTTGGGGGGAATTACCCTGACATTTTCTGTGAATGGTATTTGGACATTTTGAAAAAAAAAAATGTATATGTATCTTAACATGAAAGTGTAAAAATTAGCAAGCATTGATGGCAGCTATAGGAAGATGGGTTTTTAAAGCACATACAATATAGGTTACCGTTTGCCTCTCTTTACTGAATTCTACCCTTCTCCTCACCATATATTCAATACTGGGAAAGAGTAGGTCTGGAGTATTGAGTAGAGTTCCCTGTGCTGTGTAGTAGGTCCTTCTTAATTATATATTTTATGTATAGTGGTGTATATGTATATGTCAACCCCAGTCTTCCAATTTATTCCTCTCCTCCCCTCCTTACCCCTCTGGTAACTATAAGTTTATTTTCTGTATGTGTAACTCTTCCTGTTTTGTAGATAAATTCATTTGTAGTTCATTTTTTAGATTCTGTATTTATAAATGAGAAAAGGATGGTTTGCATATAGATTTAGTGTAGAGAAAAACTTGAAAATAATTTCATACTCTGTAATGTACACCTGCAGAGTAGTCATCTGTAAAGTGATTGATTGTATATAGTGAGATTAGATAAACAGTTCTTACCAGTCTAGTTAGTGCAAACAAGCAAACATTTGCTGAATTGGGATTATGGGTTATATTAATGTACAAAGATAAAAACAGACTTAGTTTAATAATATTTTTAAACTTCTATATTTAGAGAACCAAGCAGACTAAAAAGTAGATTTTGTTTTCAAGATCCAAACCTCAAGAAAATGAAGTTTCTGCATGCTAAATGTCCATACATTTATACTCTTCCCCCATGCCCTGAGTTACTAGACATTGTATTAAAAACATTCATGAACTTGTATTATATGAACCGCTGCCTTCCTATGTACTTACCCTTAAAGAAGGGGCTTTTTCATTCATATTTATATTCTCCAAAGTATTAAACATAGCACCTCTTTCACAGTAACTTTTGAATATGTTTTTAGGAATCCATTTATTTTGAGTTTTCATACCAAAATATTCCAGAGAAATTCACTTATTATAACAATTAGTATTTTTTTTCCATCACTAATTGTTCTGCATGTTTTTATTTTTCTTTTGTTAAATCCAAACTGCTTTAAGGAAAAATTCTTGAGACTAATTAAATTTGGGGGGAATTACCCTGACATTTTCTGTGAATGGTATTTGGACATTTTGAAAAAAAAAAATGTATATGTATCTTAACATGAAAGTGTAAAAATTAGCAAGCATTGATGGCAGCTATAGGAAGATGGGTTTTTAAAGCACATACAATATAGGTTACCGTTTTGCCTCTCTTTACTGAATTCTACCCTTCTCCTCACCATATATTCAATACTGGGAAAGAGTAGGTCTGGAGTATTGAGTAGAGTTCCCTGTGCTGTGTAGTAGGTCCTTCTTAATTATATATTTTATGTATAGTGGTGTATATGTATATGTCAACCCCAGTCTTCCAATTTATTCCTCTCCTCCCCTCCTTACCCCTCTGGTAACTATAAGTTTATTTTCTGTATGTGTAACTCTTCCTGTTTTGTAGATAAATTCATTTGTAGTTCATTTTTTAGATTCTGTATTTATAAATGAGAAAAGGATGGTTTGCATATAGATTTAGTGTAGAGAAAAACTTGAAAATAATTTCATACTCTGTAGTTTTTTGTTCTTTAACAGAGCAGTTTTTTAAATTTATTTTTATTTGTTTATGTATTTATTTTCAGCCATCTTTTATTCTTTTTGGCATTATGGGCCTTCCATTGCAGCGGCCTCTCTCATTGCAGAGCACCGGCTCTGGGTGCTTGCACTTCAGAGTGCTGGCTCGTAACTGGACACACCAGCTCAGAGGCTCCGTGGCACATGGGATCTTCCCGGGCCAGGGATTGAACCAGTGCCCTTTGCATTGCAAGGCAGACTGTTTACCCACTGGACTACCAGAGGAGACCAACAGAGCAATTTCTTTTTTTTTTTTTTTTTGCCACTTTTGTCTTTCATTTATTTATTTTCATCCATCCTTTCTCTTTGGCCTGTGTGGGCCTCCCACTTCAGTGGCCTCTCCTGTAGCAGAGCACCGGCTCTGGGCACATGCGCTCCATAATTGGACATACCAGTACAGCTGCTCTGCCGCATGTGGGATCTTCCCATGCCAGGGATCGAACCAGAGCCCCTTGCACTGCAAGGCAGACTCTTTACTCACTGGACCACCAGGGAAGCCCCCAAAGCAGTTTTTAAATATAAAAAATTGGAAGGAGGATGAAGCTAGAATCATTTATAGCTAGACTTCTGTTTTCATGGAACATCCCAAAGTAGTGACTTTCCATGTGGTCATTTGAAAGTAACATCAACATTTTCTTCAAGTTCTTAGAACTCCAGCATGGTTAGGCCTCATCCCAAAATTATCATATCACAAACCCTGGTGATGTGGCTCAGTATTCTTTATTTTGTCAGGCTCTTTGGGTGGAACTGATACATAGTAAAGTTTTGAGCCACTGCCCAAAAGTATGAAAATTTGATATTTAAATTTCTGACTGAGAAACTTCATAACAAAAAACAAAACAGATACTACCAATGAATCATCTTGGGGAATTTATCATGACAGTGTTAATCTCGGGCATGTAGAAGAATTCACTAATGAAATAGAACATGTGCATCTTGTTTCCTGATAAGTGTAGCACTTCATGTACTATGTAGAAAAGAGGCTCAAATCAGTTCAAAAGTATTTATTGGGCACCTTCTGTTTATTCATTTTAAGAGGACAGCTTTATTTTTTTGCAAGACCTGTATTGACTCATGTGTACAGCCAGAGCTATCATACAGTAGCACAGACCTTGAAAGAAGAATCTGAATTGATTATTGTTGTGTATATTTGTGTCAAAAAATATAAACCAACATGTGTGGCTTTCAGCTTGCCCATTATAGCCTGTTTTCTAGTTAAAACCTACTAGGATCTTTGTCTTTCCATAATTCATGCATATGTGAGTTGGTATGTTTTATTATTAATAGTAATGGCAACTGTTTTTACTTCTCTTATTCTACCCTTTTTTCCTTCCTTGAATGATGCCTTTATTGCCAACTCAGCAAGGATATGTTTATTTATGACTACTTTGTTTTCTAGTAAGACTTTTCATATTTATATAAACATTGTAGTTAAAGAAGGCTGCTATGCATTGACAGTTTTGACAGATTTTTATTTTCTCAATCTTGGCTGACTACAGCTTATTTTGCCTGACTGAGACTGTCAGAGTCTTGCTGCTGTGATTATAAGTCATGATGTTGAATTTGCCTCTGAGGTCTAGAAAAGAGAACAGTATACTTGAGTGTGCTTTGCCTCACAGGGGTGTAGCTTAAAAGGAACATAAATGTTAGTATGGTAAGTGTAACCAAATTTTTCTTTGTAGTATTTCTTTCATTTTAAACTTATGCAATTATTTTCCTGGAAGTTTTATGCTTTTCTGAGATATTTTGATATAAAATATATTTATTTTTAGATCTTTTTTTTTACTTTTAATATTAACTGATTAATGATTGGTTTACAATATTTGTTTGGTTTCTGTCATACGTCAATATGAATTATATTTTTAAATAGGTTTTTAATAATGTTGCCATTTCTTGGTCTCTGCTTACCTCACTAACCTTTACTCTCAGTACTTTCTAGTTTGCATGCTAGACTTCTGCTTTGTTGAACAGTTAGTTTTTTTTTTTATTCTTCAACCTCATCTTGGGGAATTTATCATGACAGTGTTAATCTCGGGCATGTAGAAGAATTCACTAATGAAATAGAACATGTGCATCTTGTTTCCTGATAAGTGTAGCACTTCATGTACTATGTAGAAAAGAGGCTCAAATCAGTTCAAAAGTATTTATTGGGCACCTTCTGTTTATTCATTTTAAGAGGACAGCTTTATTTTTTTGCAAGACCTGTATTGACTCATGTGTACAGCCAGAGCTATCATACAGTAGCACAGACCTTGAAAGAAGAATCTGAATTGATTATTGTTGTGTATATTTGTGTCAAAAAATATAAACCAACATGTGTGGCTTTCAGCTTGCCCATTATAGCCTGTTTTCTAGTTAAAACCTACTAGGATCTTTGTCTTTCCATAATTCATGCATATGTGAGTTGGTATGTTTTATTATTAATAGTAATGGCAACTGTTTTTACTTCTCTTATTCTACCCTTTTTTCCTTCCTTGAATGATGCCTTTATTGCCAACTCAGCAAGGATATGTTTATTTATGACTACTTTGTTTTCTAGTAAGACTTTTTCATATTTATATAAACATTGTAGTTAAAGAAGGCTGCTATGCATTGACAGTTTTGACAGATTTTTATTTTCTCAATCTTGGCTGACTACAGCTTATTTTGCCTGACTGAGACTGTCAGAGTCTTGCTGCTGTGATTATAAGTCATGATGTTGAATTTGCCTCTGAGGTCTAGAAAAGAGAACAGTATACTTGAGTGTGCTTTGCCTCACAGGGGTGTAGCTTAAAAGGAACATAAATGTTAGTATGGTAAGTGTAACCAAATTTTTCTTTGTAGTATTTCTTTCATTTTAAACTTATGCAATTATTTTCCTGGAAGTTTTATGCTTTTCTGAGATATTTTGATATAAAATATATTTATTTTTAGATCTTTTTTTTTACTTTTAATATTAACTGATTAATGATTGGTTTACAATATTTGTTTGGTTTCTGTCATACGTCAATATGAATTATATTTTTAAATAGGTTTTTAATAATGTTGCCATTTCTTGGTCTCTGCTTACCTCACTAACCTTTACTCTCAGTACTTTCTAGTTTGCATGCTAGACTTCTGCTTTGTTGAACAGTTAGTACTTCTTCAAAACCACTATACTTTCTTCCTCTTTTCCCTTTCTCTTCCATTTTTACTGTTTTGTTGATTCAGCCCCTCACTCCCACCTCTCCTAAGCATTTTCAGTGTATCTTCCTAGTTCTTTGGACTCAGCTCAACCATGTCCTCCTCTGAGAATCCATTCTTGATCCTACTTACCTCGATTAGTCCTGTTTCTGTCTTTTCTTCTAGCACTTTTGGCTAATTACTGTCACTGTACTTATAGTGTGATAGCTTTATACAGTTTTCTTAAGAGTCTTTATACAGAATCTTAAGTGTGTTGAGGAGTGGACCATATTTATCCATTGTATTACACTTCTGAGCTCAGGACCCAGTACAGTTAATGCGTTGCCCATCACAGGAGGAATAAATGCATACATGAATGAGCCTGATTGTCTTTTAGAGGGGGGAGCGTTTGAATTGACTAAAACTCATTTCTGTATTATCAGTTGATATTTGTCATCTTAGATGTGCTGATCCATGCCTATTATCCTTTGATCCATACTCTGGACATAGTAAATGTTGTTGCTTAAGTGAATTGGACTTTTGGACTATATTTTATATAAATTCATACAATGGACATATTTATCTTTAGATTTAGTCATTTTATAATTTAAGTCTAACCTCCCTAGATGCCTCTTTATTTTAAAGATTTGTTAATTTTCCTTTTATCCCATTGGTTTAAGTATTCCTTTTGTATATATGGGTTTTGTTTGGGGTTGTGGGTTCCACTGCATTGTGGATTATTTTGTGACCAGTAAGAGGATTCTTGTACATATTATATGAAGTTTCCTTTGAATTTCTACATTCTCGTATGATTATGGTAGATATCAGACATAATGTTTCTGTAGTTATCAATGTTATAAAGCACAAAAACATGCCATGTTACGTAACCAACAGAAGTTAATGAAGATCTTTTTTACTTTTAATATTAACTGATTAATGATTGGTTTACAATATTTGTTTGGTTTCTGTCATACGTCAATATGAATTATATTTTTAAATAGGTTTTTAATAATGTTGCCATTTCTTGGTCTCTGCTTACCTCACTAACCTTTACTCTCAGTACTTTCTAGTTTGCATGCTAGACTTCTGCTTTGTTGAACAGTTAGTACTTCTTCAAAACCACTATACTTTCTTCCTCTTTTCCCTTTCTCTTCCATTTTTACTGTTTTGTTGATTCAGCCCCTCACTCCCACCTCTCCTAAGCATTTTCAGTGTATCTTCCTAGTTCTTTGGACTCAGCTCAACCATGTCCTCCTCTGAGAATCCATTCTTGATCCTACTTACCTCGATTAGTCCTGTTTCTGTCTTTTCTTCTAGCACTTTTGGCTAATTACTGTCACTGTACTTATAGTGTGATAGCTTTATACAGTTTTCTTAAGAGTCTTTATACAGAATCTTAAGTGTGTTGAGGAGTGGACCATATTTATCCATTGTATTACACTTCTGAGCTCAGGACCCAGTACAGTTAATGCGTTGCCCATCACAGGAGGAATAAATGCATACATGAATGAGCCTGATTGTCTTTTAGAGGGGGGAGCGTTTGAATTGACTAAAACTCATTTCTGTATTATCAGTTGATATTTGTCATCTTAGATGTGCTGATCCATGCCTATTATCCTTTGATCCATACTCTGGACATAGTAAATGTTGTTGCTTAAGTGAATTGGACTTTTGGACTATATTTTATATAAATTCATACAATGGACATATTTATCTTTAGATTTAGTCATTTTATAATTTAAGTCTAACCTCCCTAGATGCCTCTTTATTTTAAAGATTTGTTAATTTTCCTTTTATCCCATTGGTTTAAGTATTCCTTTTGTATATATGGGTTTTGTTTGGGGTTGTGGGTTCCACTGCATTGTGGATTATTTTGTGACCAGTAAGAGGATTCTTGTACATATTATATGAAGTTTCCTTTGAATTTCTACATTCTCGTATGATTATGGTAGATATCAGACATAATGTTTCTGTAGTTATCAATGTTATAAAGCACAAAAACATGCCATGTTACGTAACCAACAGGAAGATCTAATGAAGCTCTAGTAAGTGATTTATAGTCTTTAGCAGCTTAAGCAGTATTGAATTGGTTTGGATTGTTGAATACAGTAAGCATAAAAAGAGAAAGCAGAACCCAGAGTCAAATGTAATTCACTGAGCATACACAGTACTTTGATTTTTAGTAATTAATCAGAGAGCACATAGAGATCATTGGGTTTTTTTCCAACTCCTTATTTATATATTAATCATCTTGTTTGTTATGTAGAATAGGAAAATATTTATGAAGACATGTTTCATATTTATTTCCTTTAGCCTTTTTGCATTAGATCTGAATTAGCAGCTTGGAGTCTTTGTTTACTTCTTACTGCCAAACCTTGGAACTTCTTATTCAAGAGATTAAAGGAAGTGAATTGCTATCTATAACTGTTGCTATTTGCTAAGAACATTTTCTTTTAATGGAACTAAGGTGGAAAGATGGTAAGTTAGGGTGTTAACAAGGAGGAAGGAAGAGAGTAAGTCAAGATATTAAAGATGTATAGTTCAAAGCCAAGTTCTAATATTTTAATGTATTCTGTGTGCCACAATCTAGGTACTTTTACATGTGTTACTTTTAACCTATTTAATCTCAAATGAAAACTGTTGTTTATTTTGCCAGAGGCTCTTCTTTTAGGTATTTCAGTGCTCAACTGTTTAGTTTATATATGTTTGCTTTGGACTTTTGGACTATATTTTATATAAATTCATACAATGGACATATTTATCTTTAGATTTAGTCATTTTATAATTTAAGTCTAACCTCCCTAGATGCCTCTTTATTTTAAAGATTTGTTAATTTTCCTTTTATCCCATTGGTTTAAGTATTCCTTTTGTATATATGGGTTTTGTTTGGGGTTGTGGGTTCCACTGCATTGTGGATTATTTTGTGACCAGTAAGAGGATTCTTGTACATATTATATGAAGTTTCCTTTGAATTTCTACATTCTCGTATGATTATGGTAGATATCAGACATAATGTTTCTGTAGTTATCAATGTTATAAAGCACAAAAACATGCCATGTTACGTAACCAACAGGAAGATCTAATGAAGCTCTAGTAAGTGATTTATAGTCTTTAGCAGCTTAAGCAGTATTGAATTGGTTTGGATTGTTGAATACAGTAAGCATAAAAAGAGAAAGCAGAACCCAGAGTCAAATGTAATTCACTGAGCATACACAGTACTTTGATTTTTAGTAATTAATCAGAGAGCACATAGAGATCATTGGGTTTTTTTCCAACTCCTTATTTATATATTAATCATCTTGTTTGTTATGTAGAATAGGAAAATATTTATGAAGACATGTTTCATATTTATTTCCTTTAGCCTTTTTGCATTAGATCTGAATTAGCAGCTTGGAGTCTTTGTTTACTTCTTACTGCCAAACCTTGGAACTTCTTATTCAAGAGATTAAAGGAAGTGAATTGCTATCTATAACTGTTGCTATTTGCTAAGAACATTTTCTTTTAATGGAACTAAGGTGGAAAGATGGTAAGTTAGGGTGTTAACAAGGAGGAAGGAAGAGAGTAAGTCAAGATATTAAAGATGTATAGTTCAAAGCCAAGTTCTAATATTTTAATGTATTCTGTGTGCCACAATCTAGGTACTTTTACATGTGTTACTTTTAACCTATTTAATCTCAAATGAAAACTGTTGTTTATTTTGCCAGAGGCTCTTCTTTTAGGTATTTCAGTGCTCAACTGTTTAGTTTATATATGTTTGCATTGGACTTACTGTTTGTCAAATTTTATTCATTTATTTATACATTTACCCTTTGTAGTCAGAGAGTTCTGAATTTATATTCCATCTCTGCTGTTTAATTATTAGTTAGGTGAATTACTTATCCTCTGAGCCTTAGTTTCTTCATTTATAAATTAAGAAATTAAACTTCTTGGTTAAAGTTTATTTTGGTTTCAGGCTACAGAATTCCACTTAACCTCAAAAGGGATTATTTTGTAGGAATACATGGATATATTTTGGAAGTCAGAGTAGAATCAGGAAGCAAGCCAAAGACCTCATAAGAATCTAGAAATGGAACTGGAAAACTGGTAGAAACCCAGAATTTTACTTTCTGTCTCCTTTTTCTCTCTCTTTGTGTTTCTCTCTGTTTTATCTACCTTTCCTTATTTATTTTCCTTGTCTCTAAATTCTGTCTCTCTTTGTATGTCTGTCTTACTCTTCTGTCTCTGCCCCAGCAGAGCTGGTCTTGTTGTTTTAATGTGCAAGGCCAAACACAGGAATCCGACAGCTCCTAAATTTGTGTAACTTCAATTTGAGTGACCAAGTGAGACTAAATGGTGGTCCTCAGTCTATGTACTAAACCTCCAGGAGAGAGAACAATTGATCCAGCTTGAGTCAGGTGTGTGCACCCTGTCCAGTCCCTGTGGGTAAAGAAGGAGGGTTATATAATACAAACATGGCTGAATTAAGCAGCTTGGAGTCTTTGTTTACTTCTTACTGCCAAACCTTGGAACTTCTTATTCAAGAGATTAAAGGAAGTGAATTGCTATCTATAACTGTTGCTATTTGCTAAGAACATTTTCTTTTAATGGAACTAAGGTGGAAAGATGGTAAGTTAGGGTGTTAACAAGGAGGAAGGAAGAGAGTAAGTCAAGATATTAAAGATGTATAGTTCAAAGCCAAGTTCTAATATTTTAATGTATTCTGTGTGCCACAATCTAGGTACTTTTACATGTGTTACTTTTAACCTATTTAATCTCAAATGAAAACTGTTGTTTATTTTGCCAGAGGCTCTTCTTTTAGGTATTTCAGTGCTCAACTGTTTAGTTTATATATGTTTGCATTGGACTTACTGTTTGTCAAATTTTATTCATTTATTTATACATTTACCCTTTGTAGTCAGAGAGTTCTGAATTTATATTCCATCTCTGCTGTTTAATTATTAGTTAGGTGAATTACTTATCCTCTGAGCCTTAGTTTCTTCATTTATAAATTAAGAAATTAAACTTCTTGGTTAAAGTTTATTTTGGTTTCAGGCTACAGAATTCCACTTAACCTCAAAAGGGATTATTTTGTAGGAATACATGGATATATTTTGGAAGTCAGAGTAGAATCAGGAAGCAAGCCAAAGACCTCATAAGAATCTAGAAATGGAACTGGAAAACTGGTAGAAACCCAGAATTTTACTTTCTGTCTCCTTTTTCTCTCTCTTTGTGTTTCTCTCTGTTTTATCTACCTTTCCTTATTTATTTTCCTTGTCTCTAAATTCTGTCTCTCTTTGTATGTCTGTCTTACTCTTCTGTCTCTGCCCCAGCAGAGCTGGTCTTGTTGTTTTAATGTGCAAGGCCAAACACAGGAATCCGACAGCTCCTAAATTTGTGTAACTTCAATTTGAGTGACCAAGTGAGACTAAATGGTGGTCCTCAGTCTATGTACTAAACCTCCAGGAGAGAGAAACGAATTGATCCAGCTTGAGTCAGGTGTGTGCACCCTGTCCAGTCCCTGTGGGTAAAGAAGGGAGGGTTATATAATACAAACATGGCTGTTCTATAGGTGGTGACAGGGGTTGGTTTTAAAACAAAGTGGGTGATAGCTGGTGGCTGTCCACTTCATGGGGCACACAGACACACACACACACAATATACATATATATATATATACACACACACATATATATACATGTCAGGTTCAAATTGTGAGTGATGATTTAAAATTATAAAACATAATTATAGTTCCTATCCAAAGGCTGTAGAATTTCTTGACTACTGCATTGCACACAATCTCTGAAGGAAAGGAAGAGCAGAGATGGGCCTGGTGGAGTGTTAGTTGCATTGCTTATGCTGTCCCTGTCTGGTCTAATAATATCAAAGTGCAGTAAGAAGCTCACTGAACTAGTAAGTCATACATAGACACTATCATTGATTCTTGTTAGTCATTAAGATCGTGCCAATTGCATTGTATCTATTCATTGTATAAGTTGATGGGTAAACTGGTAGAGGCCTAACCTTGAAGGTATTTTTGGCAGTTATGGTGGCAGAGAATAAATCATCAGTCATACTCAAAACATGCATATAGCCCTGGAGTAAAATTCCTTTAAAGACTCTCAGCATTCTAAAAGGACTAATTAGAGACTATTTTCAGTATGTAAGAGAGAATATTATCCTGTTTGTTCAGGAGTATTAAGAAAATCACATCAAGTGGTGATCTCTTGAATAAGATGAAACATTGAAGAGATCTTGGTGAATTCACTAAAATGGTGTGCTGTGGTTGAATATTATGAAAGTTTTCAGATTTTTCTGCAGCAGGTCTAAAAAGTGACATAATTGTGGAACAGGAGGAAGATTATCTCATTGGCTTGTATGTTGCTATTATCTGTGTAGTGATTCAAAGGGAAATCTGCAAAAAGATATGTGACTTCCATTCCTGGAAGGACAAAGCCTGGCGTAAAGCTTTAAATTGATAATCTGTCATTTTATATAAGACTTTAAGAGAGGTTATATATCAGAGTAAAGATAAAGAAGTGTCTAAGTTTTAGGTGGGGTTAAAAAAGATTAGCAACATATTAAAACAGTATAGAAGAGTAGTTGCTGATTCATTATCCAAATCCAATTTTTTGAATAGATTATCAATCACAGGTTTTTTTTCCCCCAATTTGATGGTATTTAGGGACTCTTTGGATATTATATACCTTTAAAATATTTATTGCATCTGATATATTATATGCAGTGTGACCATATTAAAGTTTATTGGTGTAGGAATTAATATAGACATGACTTACTCCCACTTCGAACTGCTTGTTTGAGAGGTGGGTTAGATTTTTCAGGCAAGAAAAGAGGCTACTCAAAGCATATATTGTTCCATTGGCCTAGTTCTTTAGTTATCTATTTTTACCCTGAATTATATTCATGTGTTTTAATGTCATGACATCTGACTTCCCCCAGCATAAGTGATAGAAAAGAGTAAACCGGAAGCTGCATTAGAAGTAATCCATCATCATTATGCAATATTGTATCAGTTACCACACAGATCATCACTGTTCACTGTGAGAGGAGCCTAGGCAAGAGAGTACACACCAGAAAGTGAGGCTCTTGGGGCCGTTTTGTAGGCTGGCTACCATGCCTCATACATACCATACATTACTTACTTGTTCATGGAATTTGGAAACTGAAAAGGACTTTAAAGGTTATGTCTATTAACTCTTTCATTTTTACAGCTGAAGAAGTGGATTATTTGTTAGCTTACTGAACAAGATGCTACAGATTGATCATGACAGAGCCCAGACTAGAACCCAAGCTTCTGAACTTCAAGATAGCTTTGTTCTTTTAGATCTTATAATGTCACCGTTGGCTGTCATAATTTATTGTAACTTAAGGATCTATAGAAACTAAACATTGACTTTAATAGATAATAATATTCCTACTTGCTCATACATTTCTTAATTTATTTTAAAATACTTGTATTTTATTTTCCTCCCACATCAGCTCTCAGAATCTCTCTCTCATTCTCTCTCTCTCTCTTAATTTTATGGTTTCCTAACATGAATAATGGTTGATTTGAAATGATAACCAAAGTAACATTCTAGCTATATATTATATGAAATAGTAGGAAATTGCATCAACATGCAGTTGTAAAAATATGAATATTTTAAGCTGCTCACCTTTATAATTACTTGTATTTTTTATTAAAACTTTATACCAGAAACAAAAAAAGAGTAAATATTATTAAAAGGATTTTAAAAAGTTGTTACATAACAATGAATACTGAGGAGTGACATGTCTAGTTACCATAATTCCCTTCAGAAATAATGGCTTCTGATTTCTTCCAAGCTGGCAGGACTTAACCATATGGAAACCCAGACTGCCTTGCCTCAGAGAGGTATGTGCTTCATGGCATCTTAAAACATTATTGAAACAAGTAAAGTGGAAATAGCAAGCGGTAGAAATAGTAGCTAAAAATTAAATTATGATAGTAAAGTAAAGCTTTACATATCACAGACAGTGAAAATGAAAAAGCAAGAAATTAAAGCATAGACTGTAATAGATACGGAGGATCCACAAAGATCCCTCATTAAGACAATTGTATGAAGTAGAGAATGGAAGATGCAGGAGAAGAAAAATTATTCAAAGATATAATAAATTTTTCTCTGAAAAGAATTGATAATTGAATCCTCAAGTCAAAATGATATTTTGAGTCCCAGGGATGTTGAGTGCTTGGTATATCTAGGTTAATTGATAGAACTTTAATATTTCTCCAGATATTCAGAAAGAAGGGCATATCATTTCAGAGGAGGAGGGCAGAATAAGGCTCTTAGTAACCCTCTTTTCAGGGACAGTCAGTGCTAGAGGTCAGTGTAACAATATTTATATATTTATGAAATAAAGAAGATATGATCTAGAAATACTGTTCCTAGCCAAGATACCTCTCATGTGTAAATCTGGCAGGCAGACATTCTTAAATACCCATGAGTCCCTCTTGGAAAAAAATCACTTAATAATGTAATCCAACCAATTAAAAGGTAAAACAAATTGGTAACAAGATTGTCAGTGACTCTATTTAATATGAACATAAGACATTTATTTGCAGTTTGTGATCTGATGTATTTGTTATGAAGTTTGACTGAAAAGTAATATGCCAGCAAAATTTTAAGTTGATAGGATGTATGCACATTCTCATGTTTTAGTTAATAATATCTAAAATTTTAAATATACCTATAAAGATATTAGTCTATTAATATATTCATGTTTTTAACCTTAGAGCTTTTAGAAAATATCCATTTAAAATTGAGAAATTCATGTATTTTCACGGACATGTTTCTCAATCTCAGGTAAGATTGAATGTATTATATTTTAAAAACCCAAACAATATCATCCAGTTTTTATAAAAGTTTTTAAGTCTATTTCCATATAGGCATTGAAATACCTAGAACTATGTTAATATAAATGTTAGCCTTTTTTAACATTATATGTGATAGTATTTGAGATTTCTCTCTTCAGACTTCTTTTTTTTCTCTTTATTTATTTATTTATTTATTATTTATTTTTGTACATGTATGTTCCCAGATCATTCATATGCATATCCCTTGACCCTCCCCACCCAGTTCCCCCCCTCCCATCCCTCCAAACTATCGCTCCAAGTGGTTGTAGGTACTCCTGTTCCCCTAGCACAATGACAATAGCTATCTTTTCTACACATGACAGTATAGGTTTCCATGTTACTCCCTCCCACTCTTCGGTCTCCACAATGTCTTTATGTCTATTCTTCCCCGGGGTTATCATGACCATATCTGATCCCATATATATGAGTCTTGGTATATCTAGGTTAATTGATAGAACTTTAATATTTCTCCAGATATTCAGAAAGAAGGGCATATCATTTCAGAGGAGGAGGGCAGAATAAGGCTCTTAGTAACCCTCTTTTCAGGGACAGTCAGTGCTAGAGGTCAGTGTAACAATATTTATATATTTATGAAATAAAGAAGATATGATCTAGAAATACTGTTCCTAGCCAAGATACCTCTCATGTGTAAATCTGGCAGGCAGACATTCTTAAATACCCATGAGTCCCTCTTGGAAAAAAATCACTTAATAATGTAATCCAACCAATTAAAAGGTAAAACAAATTGGTAACAAGATTGTCAGTGACTCTATTTAATATGAACATAAGACATTTATTTGCAGTTTGTGATCTGATGTATTTGTTATGAAGTTTGACTGAAAAGTAATATGCCAGCAAAATTTTAAGTTGATAGGATGTATGCACATTCTCATGTTTTAGTTAATAATATCTAAAATTTTAAATATACCTATAAAGATATTAGTCTATTAATATATTCATGTTTTTAACCTTAGAGCTTTTAGAAAATATCCATTTAAAATTGAGAAATTCATGTATTTTCACGGACATGTTTCTCAATCTCAGGTAAGATTGAATGTATTATATTTTAAAAACCCAAACAATATCATCCAGTTTTTATAAAAGTTTTTAAGTCTATTTCCATATAGGCATTGAAATACCTAGAACTATGTTAATATAAATGTTAGCCTTTTTTAACATTATATGTGATAGTATTTGAGATTTCTCTCTTCAGACTTCTTTTTTTTCTCTTTATTTATTTATTTATTTATTATTTATTTTTGTACATGTATGTTCCCAGATCATTCATATGCATATCCCTTGACCCTCCCCCCACCCAGTTCCCCCCCTCCCATCCCTCCAAACTATCGCTCCAAGTGGTTGTAGGTACTCCTGTTCCCCTAGCACAATGACAATAGCTATCTTTTCTACACATGACAGTATAGGTTTCCATGTTACTCCCTCCCACTCTTCGGTCTCCACAATGTCTTTATGTCTATTCTCTGTTTTTTCATGAGTTCACTGCGTGTGTTATCATGACCATATTGCTAGATCCCATATATATGAGTTAGTATACTATACTTGTCTTTCTCTTTTTGACTTACTTCACTTTTTATGATAGGTTCTAGAGCCAGCCACCTCATTAGGACTGAGTCGTCTGCATTTCTTTTAACAGCCGAGTAGTATTCCATTGTATATATGTACCAGAGCTTCTGGATCCATTCCAGACTTCTTTTTTTAAAGGTTTTTTTTGTAAGCATGTATTTATTTTTGCTGTTTTCCTTTTCTTTCTTTTTTTTTTTTTAACCTCTGAAATCTTCATCTGTTTTTCATCCATCCTCATTCCCCGGGATGCATGGGTCCCACATCACAGCACCCCCCACTTCCCACCACCCACCACAGAGCACCAGGGCTCTGGACATACTGGCTCCAGAGCTCCGGCCAGTAACTGGACACACCCGCCCAGCCGCTCCTGGGCATGCGGGATTCTTGCCCCCGCCCTCCCACCACCCCGGGCCAGGGATCGAAGTGGTGTCCCCTGCACTGCAAGGCGGACCCCCCCACCCACCGGACTACCAGGGAAGCCCCATCTTCAGAGTTCTTTTTAACTCACTTTAATCCTTTAAAAGAGTACATTCACTTTTATAAAAATTATTAAAGTAAATATTTACCTACTTAGGAAAACATTATGACTAACAGATTAAAAAAGAAGCGAGGCCCAGAAATGATGTAAGTCAAATATTTAGTTTGTTTTATAACTAGGACAAGAGTCCAAGTCTTCTCTTTGTCTACTGTTCGTTTCACTTTCTTATATAAGTAATAATAATAGATGAAATTAAGGTGTTTCTGGGGTAGTGTTTTATAGAGCCACACTGTATCACAAAGAGAATGAATAATTGGCCTTGTGTATGTGTGTCTGTGTATGCTGGATTTATTTATTTAGGCATATTTGCCTATTTTAGTACATGTGCTATGAATATTTTGTGAATAAAGTTGTATTTTTAGATAACATTTAGAAGTTTTTACAAATTAGGCTTAAAAGATGGCAGCATAGTCTTCACACTGAATCTCATGCATTCTTGGACTGTTAAAATATTGCTAAATGTAAATATTACTGGAGCTTAGATTCGCACAGTTACTTGGTATATGCGAGCCTAATTTTGAAAAAGCAAATGTACCAGTGTAGTAGTTGTTTGGTAACATCACTAATTTGCTTGTTTCGAGGGAAGGTAATCAGCCTGAATTAATGACAGCTCTGAGGTACATCACACTAGAAGATAAATATGCTGTACTGCTTTCGAGTTCATGTGAGCCATAGTAAGTCTAACAAACTTCAATTAGAAAGCCCCCCGGACCTGATATATAGTATGTTAGTACTATATGCATCCGTTATTACTGTGCTTATGTTCTGAAGAAATTTGTTTTTCCTTTAAAATGCTAACAACAACTTTTGCCCCATTGACCATTTACACAATTTACTTTTTAAAACAAGTGTTCTTGGTTTAAGAAAACTGACCCTGCTCACTCATTCAGCTTAATTTCCCACTATTCCTTCTGTTTCACTTTTCTTGGGTTAGCCAAAAATTTAAAAACCTGAGCAAACATTTTGTCCAATCCAGTACTTTCTATTCTCCTATGTGCCATGTGTTCCCATGTTATAAAATTATTTCCACATTTTCTGAATACAGTGTGCTCTTTCACATTGCTGCTCCTTTACTCATGCTCTTCCTTCTGCCTGAGGTAACTTTCCCTTCCTCATCATCAACAGACTTCTTCCTTAACGTTTTTAACGTTTAGAATGGGTTGGGTGTGACTGCCCTATTTTAAGTCCTTCGCTACACCAGACGTTTTCTCTTTTTGCTCTAGTCCAGACTCTCTAACAAGATAATGATGTAAGTCAAATATTTAGTTTGTTTTATAACTAGGACAAGAGTCCAAGTTTTGTCTACTGTTCGTTTCACTTTCTTATATAAGTAATAATAATAGATGAAATTAAGGTGTTTCTGGGGTAGTGTTTTATAGAGCCACACTGTATCACAAAGAGAATGAATAATTGGCCTTGTGTATGTGTGTCTGTGTATGCTGGATTTATTTATTTAGGCATATTTGCCTATTTTAGTACATGTGCTATGAATATTTTGTGAATAAAGTTGTATTTTTAGATAACATTTAGAAGTTTTTACAAATTAGGCTTAAAAGATGGCAGCATAGTCTTCACACTGAATCTCATGCATTCTTGGACTGTTAAAATATTGCTAAATGTAAATATTACTGGAGCTTAGATTCGCACAGTTACTTGGTATATGCGAGCCTAATTTTGAAAAAGCAAATGTACCAGTGTAGTAGTTGTTTGGTAACATCACTAATTTGCTTGTTTCGAGGGAAGGTAATCAGCCTGAATTAATGACAGCTCTGAGGTACATCACACTAGAAGATAAATATGCTGTACTGCTTTCGAGTTCATGTGAGCCATAGTAAGTCTAACAAACTTCAATTAGAAAGCCCCCCGGACCTGATATATAGTATGTTAGTACTATATGCATCCGTTATTACTGTGCTTATGTTCTGAAGAAATTTGTTTTTCCTTTAAAATGCTAACAACAACTTTTGCCCCATTGACCATTTACACAATTTACTTTTTAAAACAAGTGTTCTTGGTTTAAGAAAACTGACCCTGCTCACTCATTCAGCTTAATTTCCCACTATTCCTTCTGTTTCACTTTTCTTGGGTTAGCCAAAAATTTAAAAACCTGAGCAAACATTTTGTCCAATCCAGTACTTTCTATTCTCCTATGTGCCATGTGTTCCCATGTTATAAAATTATTTCCACATTTTCTGAATACAGTGTGCTCTTTCACATTGCTGCTCCTTTACTCATGCTCTTCCTTCTGCCTGAGGTAACTTTCCCTTCCTCATCATCAACAGACTTCTTCCTTAACGTTTTTAACGTTTAGAATGGGTTGGGTGTGACTGCCCTATTTTAAGTCCTTCGCTACACCAGACGTTTTCTCTTCTTGCTCTAGTCCAGACTCTCTAGTCTACATTATAACTGTTGTTATGTAATGTAATTCATATTTCAGAATTTGGGTCTGATTCTTCCACCTGATTATGAACTCCTTGAATATAGATGTTTCTGATTCACCTTTGTGTCCTTTGTTATGTTAACAAGCACTATATTATTTCTTGATTGAACTATGATTCTTAGTCCTTCAAAAATCATATTAGCAGGTTTCTTTCTTCTTTGGCTCCTTCTTGTCCTTCTCCAGCATCTCTTTCACTGTCTTCCTCTTTCCCCTACTCTGTCATTCTTAGTTCTTTTTTTTTTTTCAACGATATGCAAAGACAGGCAATTTAAATAGTGTTTGCCAAGAAAAAAGGGTCATAAAGTCAACCAATGGATATTGCTTCCTTATTCTTACAGTTTGTCTGGTTGAGTTTATTTCTGGTGGAACATCATTTAGAAAAAGAATCCTGATTTCATTAGAAAGTTCTTCCATAAATATCAGTCTATTCATATATGTAACTGCGTGCACATTAAAAAAAACTAAGGAATAATCAGCCTAAAGCAGCTTAAAAATGAGACTTGGCATAGCGACTAAAAATTCTATAATGAACACCATGGCACTTCCCAACTCTTTTTTTGATATTCCCTTTGCTTGGCAAGGACCTTGTTACATGTATTGACTCAAAGTCGTTCACCTTCACTTCTTCAGTATGAAAACCTTTTCTCTCATTTCTTTGCCTTCTTGTCACTGTAAAAGAGGCATATGTACCTTATTTAAAAATTTTTGACACAAGAGAGTCCAGTTTTTTTGAAAGATGATGTAGAGTAAAACATTCAGATACTACAAAGGACTGTACAGTGGCAAATAATTTCCCACACCCTCTCAGCCTCCAGGACCTTGGTTCCCCTTCCTTCTGTGCATCAACGCAGAGATATACCCCCTGTCTGTGAGGAAAGAAACAAATACATGACGTACCAATGGATTAGCTCTCCAGTGGAATAATCTTCTAGTTGTGTGTTTGGTGTTTGAGAGGTCTGCTTACTTAAAACATGAAAAACATTCATTCTAAGACTCTGGAATTGAGAATAACTTTGTAGTGAGTCTGTTTTCAACCCAACAAAGCCAATTCTTTTCTCACATGGGATAAAAAAGAGGCAGAAAAGGGGCCGAGTTTGTGCTTTTGCTGAAATCTGAACACCTTGTCAAGCTAACTGAAGAATTGTTCTTACATGTTTGCATCATGGGGCCAAAAAATAGATGCCACTGGTAGAAATCTCTTGAAAGGTCTCTCTTTCCTCTTCAGCAAGCAATGGGGAAGACTAATAATCAAAATGACTTTACTGCCCAGACGGCAGCAAGGTGGCACCCACTATGTTTGCTTGTTTATTTCCTAAATGTAGATTAGCGTCCAGAATATATTAGGCATATGGGAGAATTTACAGTTCTTTTGTGAAACCTATCATTTTTACTCCAGAGAAAAAGTTTCAGGATACTGCTTTGTAACCATAGAGTTGAGTCCCTCAGTTAAATCCTACTTAAGATGTTGTTTTCCTAGTTTCCTGGTATTTCTTGGAAATAGGTTTCATACATCAGGTTGAAATTTATATGCCTGAGAGCGAAGGATAGTAATCTTTCACCTCCTTCTGCCACTCCATCTGCCTTGATAAAAATCTCTTGTCAAAAGAAGTGTTGTTAAGTGCTGTATTTTGGGAGTTTAACACATTTGTAAGTTTATCAGAGAGGAAAAGCAAACAAAAGGGTTTCTGTATTTACTTGGGAAAATGTTGTCTCCTACAGCTTCTGTGTTTTATTTATGTTTTGTTAATACACACACGTAACACATACTTTAGTGCAATAATGGAAGAAAATGCTAAGTGTTTTGTTGATACTTGGAAACAAAGCTTAGTCTTTGGAGCATATGATTAATTGTTCCTTCATAAGATTAGTTCTGTGAATATATTTGAGTATGGTGTTTAAAATTTCCCTTTCTCAGTATGAAGAAGTTCAGATTTGCCATTGAACTTGGTATTTATAGTCTGTGGCCCATCACTGTTGTTGATGAAAGCAAGAAAAAATTACATTAGTTCAAATTTAGATTGAAGTATTTAAGAATATGAAAGTCGCATAAGATTCTGTTTCTGAAAGTTTAAAGTACATTGTATCTCTTGGCTTCAGCTTCCTTATTCTGACCAGGCAGGATGGTATACAAGAAAAATCGAGTCTCTTTGAAAGGTTTAACCCTTAGTTATTGATAATGTTTTACCTCACAGGGATTTTGTATAGCTTCCTTAGCATTGACAAAGCAACTTACTCCACTGGATGAAGGACAGTTAAATTAAAGGTTTGGTAGTGCTGTTATGATGGTGATGTTGCAAACCAGTGATCACTTGTTCATTGGTTTCCTGGAAGGGAGCTAAGGAGATGCAGGGTGATTTGAAGCTAGAATGCTTTAAGAAGTAGGCCCATCTTTAATATTTCAGCTGAAAATCAAGTGTTGCCTTTCTCTTAAACTATTCTGGTGTGTAACCAAGACAAATACGTACTTTTAAAGCAGACTTTTGTGATGTGTGTGGGAGAGGGAATTGTGTAATCTTGTAGCAAGGCACTTTACAATACAATTAACAGTACAGGCAGATTGTGTGTGCTCAGTTGCTTCAGTCATGTCCCGACTCTTGTCGACCCTATAGACTGTAAGTCACCAGGCCCCACTGTCCACGGTATTTTCCAGGCAACAACACTGAAGTAGTTGCCATTTCCTACTCCAGAGGATTTTCCTGACCCAGGGATTGAACCTACATCTCGTCTCCTGCATTGGTAAGCAGGTCTTTTACCACTAGCACCACCAGGG
Organism: Tragulus kanchil; assembly: GCA_022376925.1. Taxonomy (NCBI): domain Eukaryota; kingdom Metazoa; phylum Chordata; class Mammalia; order Artiodactyla; family Tragulidae; genus Tragulus; species Tragulus kanchil. Next base: position 216,344,695 of record JAIOJX010000032.1, on the reverse strand, counting down.
AAGCCTAAGTCTCAGATTTATTGTAACAAGTCTTTGCACAACTTGGTTGTGACTAAAAAGGTATAAAATCTATTTCAAGTTAATAAAAAAATTTTTTTTTAACTGGAAATTAACAAAGGTCATTGCTTCTCGATCTCACCTCCTCATTCTTCCAGAAGTTTCCAGTTGCTTATTAACTGAGGGATTAATTATGAAAGCTTTTCTGCAGCTTTGGGCATTTTCAGCCATATGTGCAATTGGTTTCTTGCCAGCTCCATTTTAAAACAGGCACTGAATGGCTTTGGGTACATATGAGTATTTTTCACTTTGGTTTTGTGTCATCAGTATTTCTTTGCTGGAAAGTTGTTCACAAAAAATGATTGTGTGAGTGTGACTTGAAATAAAGTATGCATTTATAATTTATGGACCAAAGAATGATTTGGTTCCCTTTATTCTAGTAATAGCTTCTGATAGGGGATGTGATTGGTTTTGTTTTGTTTTTTTCTTAGAGAATGCTTTCTTTTAGAGAATGACTACACAGGTAGTGAGGTCTTCATTAATTTTCCAAAGACAGTGTTTTGTTCAAACTTCACACTTTGGTGGAAAGTAAAGAAGGGCTGTACTAGAGAATTAACATGCATTTGAGGAATGTTATTCTTCGTTGCAGATAGCCTAGTTCTGTCGAATAATGAGGGCTTCCCTGGTGGCTCAGTGATAAAGAATCTGCCTGCCAATGCAGGAGACACAGGTTCAGTCCTTGGGTTGGGAAGATCAGGGAACAGGGAAAAAATACGTACTTTTAAAGCAGACTTTTGTGATGTGTGTGGAGAGGGAATTGTGTAATCTTGTAGCAAGGCACTTTACAATACAATTAACAGTACAGGCAGATTGTGTGTGCTCAGTTGCTTCAGTCATGTCCCGACTCTTGTCGACCCTATAGACTGTAAGTCACCAGGCCCCACTGTCCACGGTATTTTCCAGGCAACAACACTGAAGTAGTTGCCATTTCCTACTCCAGAGGATTTTCCTGACCCAGGGATTGAACCTACATCTCGTCTCCTGCATTGGTAAGCAGGTCTTTTACCACTAGCACCACCAGGGAAGCCTAAGTCTCAGATTTATTGTAACAAGTCTTTGCACAACTTGGTTGTGACTAAAAAGGTATAAAATCTATTTCAAGTTAATAAAAAAATTTTTTTTTAACTGGAAATTAACAAAGGTCATTGCTTCTCGATCTCACCTCCTCATTCTTCCAGAAGTTTCCAGTTGCTTATTAACTGAGGGATTAATTATGAAAGCTTTTCTGCAGCTTTGGGCATTTTCAGCCATATGTGCAATTGGTTTCTTGCCAGCTCCATTTTTAAAACAGGCACTGAATGGCTTTGGGTACATATGAGTATTTTTCACTTTGGTTTTGTGTCATCAGTATTTCTTTGCTGGAAAGTTGTTCACAAAAAATGATTGTGTGAGTGTGACTTGAAATAAAGTATGCATTTATAATTTATGGACCAAAGAATGATTTGGTTCCCTTTATTCTAGTAATAGCTTCTGATAGGGGATGTGATTGGTTTTGTTTTGTTTTTTTCTTAGAGAATGCTTTCTTTTAGAGAATGACTACACAGGTAGTGAGGTCTTCATTAATTTTCCAAAGACAGTGTTTTGTTCAAACTTCACACTTTGGTGGAAAGTAAAGAAGGGCTGTACTAGAGAATTAACATGCATTTGAGGAATGTTATTCTTCGTTGCAGATAGCCTAGTTCTGTCGAATAATGAGGGCTTCCCTGGTGGCTCAGTGATAAAGAATCTGCCTGCCAATGCAGGAGACACAGGTTCAGTCCTTGGGTTGGGAAGATCCTGTGGAGGAGGAAATGGCAACCCACTCTAGTATTCTTGCCTGGGAAATTCCTTGGACACAGGAACCTGGTGGGCTTCAGTTCATGGAGTTGCAAAAAGAGTTGGCCACAACTGACTTAGTGACTTAACAACAACATCTAATAAGAACACTAGTGAAACTTGCAGTTTGTTGTAGGACAGTATATCCTCCAAGACAACCTTAAGAGTTTGAAGGCATGTTAATCACCTTTTCCTCTAAATTAATCCCTGTGAACCTGCCATCCAGTGATTTATTGCAATTTTGTTGGAATCTGAGTGAGTTATTAACACTGGGACAATGTTCCTCTCTTTTACTTGTTGGAAAACTGTCTCTAGTCATTCTTTAATGAATCACTCATTTGATAACCATTTCTTGAGTGTTTATTATATGTCAGCACTTGGGCTGGGTCATGACTTCCCTGGTGGCTCTGCCTGCAACATGGGAGACCTGGGTTCAATCCTTGGGTCAGGAAGTTCCCCTAGAGGAGGGCATGGCAACCTATTCCAGTATTCTTGCTTGGGAAATCCTATGGACAGAGAAGCCTAGCGGGCTACAGCCCATGGAGTTGCAAAGAGTCAGACACAACTGAAGTGACTTATCAGTGGGCATGGTTGTGCCATGTTTATTGACATGAATATGAGTTGGTAGCTTCTGTCTGAGTGGAGAATTATTATTTGTGGATATATTGTGTGTTTTTCACTCTTTGCTTCCCTAAATCCCTCCCTTCTCTACCTTGCTTCCATTTTCTTTTAAAGAAACAGATCATATTTGCAGTCATGTTATTAATATGTTTCACCTGATACTGTAGCATATCTTCACTGAATCTTCTAGAAATCCCTTAACAATGATAAGATGGTTACTGTTTGTAAAATGCTTTTTGTTTTTCAGACAACACATTTGCTTTGTCCTTCTATGTTTCTTAAAAAGTTTCAGTGTACTGTAATATCATCTGGGCTATATAAACATAACTAATAACAATGGAAATGAGGTGTGTAAAATATACAGACAAATTGCTGATCTTGAATCGAATCTTTGTCAGTAGAATTGAAATTAATTTCTGTTCTGCTTAGATTCTATTGATTTTGGGGGGGAGAGGTGGGGGAGGGGGAGGGGCGGGCCACTTCTATTGGTTTTTCATTTGTCTGTTTTCATCCATCTTTGTTCTTTGGCCCATGTGGGCCTCCCATCGCAGTGGCCTCTGTTGTCGCAGAGCACTGGCTCTGGGCGCATGTGCTCCAGAGCTCTGGCTTGGTAATTGGACACATCCGTCCAGCCGCTCGCCGGCATGTGGGATCTTCCCAGGCCAGGGATCAAGCCGGCGCCCCTTGCACTGCTAGGCGGTGTCCTTACCCACTGGATCACCAGGGAAGCCCTCTATTGATGTTTTTGATCTTTGGAATTATTTTTTAACTTAGCTTAAGTAAATTTACACAGACGATTCCATGTAAATGGATATGCAAAATGTAAAGTTATAATTTTGGTGTGGCATGATTGTTAACTATAGATCTATATAATAAAAACAACAGTTTTTACTTGGTTGTGAGTATGCATGAAGATTAAATGTACTTATTAGTCATTGCTTTGATAGCAGAATTGTCCAATTAGAATTCTTTATGTTGGTATGTAATTTATGTAGAACTCTTCCAAAGCTATTAATTCATTTGCAGCAGCTATCAAGGATGGTGTTCTAAGGAAGGATTGTATTCCTTTCTTTATATAATAAGCTATTATAATGTGACTAAAATTTTTAAAAGCCATCGTTCTTTCATTTTCCTTCAGATTTTCCTTGGAGACTGTGATGTAGGTGTACAGACTAGCTAGGGAAGTTACTGAGTCTTATTATCTTGATAATTTTCAGCTAACATCTCCAAGATAGCCTAAACTGATAAGAAACTACACAATTCTTTGAAGACTTATAAAAAAAAAATCATAGCTTAAAATTTGTGAAAATTTCTCATAGGACTTACTATATTTTAATTTATTGAGTATTCTAACCATGGCCCTATGTGAACACTTACTTTGATATGGAGAATTTTATTACCTTTTTAAGAATATCAGTCTACCTAGTTACGTCAGCAGATTAATTCACAAGGCATAACTTCATCATATTCTTCATAATCTTTATAAAATTTTAGGGATGTACTATAAAGATATTTACCTGTTCCACAATAGAACAAGGTAAAAATTTTAATAGGTAACATTTATTGAACCCCCACTATTTTGAAGCATTTCTTCTTCAGCATGAGTCTTCTGGTATGATTGTTATTTTCATAGTACAGATAGGGAAACACGGGCTTAGAAAGGTTAAATAACTTGTTTGGCTTCATACAGCTAGGAGGACCCTGATCAAGGTCTATCTTCCTCTAGAACCTGCAGTTAACCTCTGTGAAACTGAAAGTGTTAGTCTCTCAGTTGAATACGGCTCTTTGCAACTCCATGGGCTGTAGTTCTCCAAGCTACTCTTTCTATGGGATTTTTCAGGCAAGAATGCTGGAGTGGGTTGCCATTTAAACCTGGATCTCTCATGGCAGGAGGACCTGCATTATAGGAGGCTCCACAGGGGCTTTAACCTCTCAACTGCTGCCCTAACCAGCAATTAAGAAGGTACTGACTTGAATGATCTATATAATGATGGTGATGAATTTGTCTGAATTATTCACACTTTATTAGAATGTTATATATCCCAGAGTGGCTTGGCTTGGAGTATAGGACATGAGAGTGTAACAAAAGTTTTTGGAGGCCTAGAAACTCTTTATACATACCTTAAAACAACTCAGGGTAATTAGCTCCTGCATCACTGCCCTACACGGACAAATAAATCCTGGCAATATTGAGATGGATATTTACAGTTTATGCTATCTCACAGTGAATTTGTTTTTCATGTATTTTGATTTATTTTGTTAACTAGCAGAAGGAAAGAATAACAGAAATCTGGATTCCAATTCTGGCTACACCCCTTATTAGGTTTGGAACCTTGAACAAAGTTGTTTAACCTCTCTTAGCCTCAATTTCCATAGCCTAAATTTCTATGAATTTTCTTTTTTCATGATTGTTCTGAGTTGTTGTAAATGAAATAGTTATCTTAAGTGCTAATAGTAGTACCTTGAAGACAATGAGAGTACTATATATGATAATAGCTATTATTACTGTATTATTTTTTTCTTTATTGGTGTTGAACAAGAGTAGGGAATAAATTTTAAAGAACAACAGCAGAACTTGCTTTGCAAAATTGAGCCCTTTGGAAACTAGCAGGACTAAGCATTCACATGGACTACCCTTACTTTAACAACATTATAGTCATGGAGATCAGGGGTTTTGAATAGATGCCACCTGTTCTCCTTGTCATTTGCAAAGAGCCTTTCTCTACTCAAATAAGCCTTTCTCTGCTCCAAAAAGCAAATAAACAAACAGAATCCCTCAAACATTATAGTCCTTACAATCTGTTGATTTAATTTAAAAGAGTTCTGAGTATACATGCTTATACTTTTAAATGTATCTGTGTGCGTGTGTGTGTGTGTGTGTGTGTGTGTGTGGTTTTGTTTTTTTTTTTATGTATATGTATGCGTTTGTTTAAATCTACATTATTTTTTTTGATTAGGGGTCTTAATCCTTATTTTTCTCTAATTCAACTTAGTTTATTTTCATCATTGATTTGTGGAGGAAATTACTGTTATGTTTCCATAATAGTACTCTTACCTATTGCAAAGACTGAAGTATTATTTGATGATATAGTTAATTTAGAATTTTAGTAAAATTTTATAGATATTCTAATAACTTTTGTAATTTTTGAATTTAAACAAGTTGTTTAATATGAAGACTTATTTTTGCCCTTTAAAAGTTTCTCACCTTTTAAATGGGAAATAAGCAAAAACAGAACCAATTATCAGCAAAAACAGAAAAATATATGTTTTCAGAATATGGTATCCACTCTATATCAGGAATATAAATAGGATAGTATTTCTGAAAAAGTTGGAGGAGAAGAGAAAAGAGAACAACCTAAACTCACTGAGGATTATTTGTGCTTTTACCTTCTTTTCCATGCATACTTTTAGGTGGTTCAACTCTGTCTTATCTGTTTTTTTTAATAATTATTTTTATCTTGCTTTTTGCTTTTACACAGTTTTGTCGTTTACAGATATGTATAATCCCAGATTAGTCATATGTGTATCCCTGACCCCTCCCTCCTCTGCTCCCCTCCCAGTCCCCCCATCCCACCCTGCCAGGCCGTCCTATAGCCCCCATGTGACTCTGCCTTATCTTAAAGCATTTCTATCAGTAGGGAATAAATTTTAAAGAACAACAGCAGACCCTTTGCAAAATGAGCCCTTTGGAAACTAAGGACTAAGCATTCACATGGACTACCCTTACTTTAACAACATTATAGTCATGGAGATCAGGGGTTTTGAATAGATGCCACCTGTTCTCCTTGTCATTTGCAAAGAGCCTTTCTCTACTCAAATAAGCCTTTCTCTGCTCCAAAAAGCAAATAAACAAACAGAATCCCTCAAACATTATAGTCCTTACAATCTGTTGATTTAATTTAAAAGAGTTCTGAGTATACATGCTTATACTTTTAAATGTATCTGTGTGCGTGTGTGTGTGTGTGTGTGTGTGTGTGTAGTTTTTTTTTGTTTTTTTTTTTAAGTATATGTATGCGTTTGTTTAAATCTACATTATTTTTTTTGATTAGGGGTCTTAATCCTTATTTTTCTCTAATTCAACTTAGTTTATTTTCATCATTGATTTGTGGAGGAAATTACTGTTATGTTTCCATAATAGTACTCTTACCTATTGCAAAGACTGAAGTATTATTTGATGATATAGTTAATTTAGAATTTTAGTAAAATTTTATAGATATTCTAATAACTTTTGTAATTTTTGAATTTAAACAAGTTGTTTAATATGAAGACTTATTTTTGCCCTTTAAAAGTTTCTCACCTTTTAAATGGGAAATAAGCAAAAACAGAACCAATTATCAGCAAAAACAGAAAAATATATGTTTTCAGAATATGGTATCCACTCTATATCAGGAATATAAATAGGATAGTATTTCTGAAAAAGTTGGAGGAGAAGAGAAAAGAGAACAACCTAAACTCACTGAGGATTATTTGTGCTTTTACCTTCTTTTCCATGCATACTTTTAGGTGGTTCAACTCTGTCTTATCTGTTTTTTTTAATAATTATTTTTATCTTGCTTTTTGCTTTTACACAGTTTTGTCGTTTACAGATATGTATAATCCCAGATTAGTCATATGTGTATCCCTGACCCCTCCCTCCTCTGCTCCCCTCCCAGTCCCCCCATCCCACCCTGCCAGGCCGTCCTATAGCCCCCATGTGACTCTGCCTTATCTTAAAGCATTTCTATCAGAAATATGCCTGAAAAGGAAACAAAAGTACTCTTCGGGAAATGTGCTTTCCAAAAATTAGTTTTATTTATTTTAATATATTCTTAGTTTGATTTGAGTATTTTCTGAGATGTTCTAACTTTTTACTCATGCTTAGAAATGGCTAGTTCAGGGTTCAGCAAGCTAGTCAAGGCCTTGTCCTATAAAAGCCTTACCACTGTGTTGCAGGAAGCATCTGCTTAGGATTCACTTATTCAGCTAGTAAGAGCAGTATTATCATTTTATCCTTTAAACCTAGCAAATCTAAGAACTTTCCAGTAGATTTGAACTGGCAGATATCAAGGCCGTTCCATTTCTTAATATTAAGTAATTTACTACTTTCTTAATTTATAAGAAGAGCTTTCCAAAAATAGTTTATTTTAGTAGGTCTACTTGGTACATAAACCATGACAAAATTTCAGTAAACTCTGACAAAAACTCAGTAATCTGCTATAAATCCAATGCCCAGAAGATATTCTCACCAGACCCTTACCCTTTTGAGAATATGAAGAAAATTCACCATTACTCTTGAGAAATGTTGTTGAAATGTAGAAATTTCTCCAAAACCCAATAAATGTTAAAAGTAGAATAATTTGGAGGCTTCCCTGGTAGCTCAGTGGTGAAGAGTTCTCCTGCCAGTGCAGGAGACACGAGCTCTATCCCTTATCTGGGAAGATCCCATGTGCTGCAGAGCATGCAAGTCCATGAGCCACAGCTATTGAGCCTGTTTAGAGCCTCGGAGCCACAACTATTGAGCTCATGTGCTGCAACTATGGAAGCCTGTGTGCCCTAGGGCCCGAGTTCCACAACAGGAGAAGTCACCGCAACAAGAAGCTGCTTACCGCAGCTAGAGAGTAGCTCCCACTCCCTTCAACTAGAGGAGAACCCACAGCAGCACTGAAAACCAAGAATAGCCATAAAATAAATAAATACATACATAAAGAAATAAAATTAAGAAGAAAAAAAGTTGAATAACTTGGTAACTGATAGCTGTGACTAGAACTTCCAAAATTATATTGAAAAAAAGTGACAAGTGTGAACAGCCTTGTCTTGTTTCTGATATTAGAGGAAATGCTTTCAGTTCTTCACCATTTAGTAGCTGTAGATTTGTTGTATGTGGCCTTTTATTATGTTGAGATGTTCTAACTTTTTACTCATGCTTAGAAATGGCTAGTTCAGGGTTCAGCAAGCTAGTCAAGGCCTTGTCCTATAAAAGCCTTACCACTGTGTTGCAGGAAGCATCTGCTTAGGATTCACTTATTCAGCTAGTAAGAGCAGTATTATCATTTTATCCTTTAAACCTAGCAAATCTAAGAACTTTCCAGTAGATTTGAACTGGCAGATATCAAGGCCGTTCCATTTCTTAATATTAAGTAATTTACTACTTTCTTAATTTATAAGAAGAGCTTTCCAAAAATAGTTTATTTTAGTAGGTCTACTTGGTACATAAACCATGACAAAATTTCAGTAAACTCTGAAAAAAACTCAGTAATCTGCTATAAATCCAATGCCCAGAAGATATTCTCACCAGACCCTTACCCTTTTGAGAATATGAAGAAAATTCACCATTACTCTTGAGAAATGTTGTTGAAATGTAGAAATTTCTCCAAAACCCAATAAATGTTAAAAGTAGAATAATTTGGAGGCTTCCCTGGTAGCTCAGTGGTGAAGAGTTCTCCTGCCAGTGCAGGAGACACGAGCTCTATCCCTTATCTGGGAAGATCCCATGTGCTGCAGAGCATGCAAGTCCATGAGCCACAGCTATTGAGCCTGTTTAGAGCCTCGGAGCCACAACTATTGAGCTCATGTGCTGCAACTATGGAAGCCTGTGTGCCCTAGGGCCCGAGTTCCACAACAGGAGAAGTCACCGCAACAAGAAGCTGCTTACCGCAGCTAGAGAGTAGCTCCCACTCCCTTCAACTAGAGGAGAACCCACAGCAGCACTGAAAACCAAGAATAGCCATAAAATAAATAAATACATACATAAAGAAATAAAATTAAGAAGAAAAAAAGTTGAATAACTTGGTAACTGATAGCTGTGACTAGAACTTCCAAAATTATATTGAAAAAAAGTGACAAGTGTGAACAGCCTTGTCTTGTTTCTGATATTAGAGGAAATGCTTTCAGTTCTTCACCATTTAGTAGCTGTAGATTTGTTGTATGTGGCCTTTTATTATGTTGAGGTAGGTTCCTTCTAAGCCTTCTTCATAGAGCATTTTTATCATAAATTGGTGTTGAGTTTTGACAAAAACTTGTTCTGCATCTATTGCGATTATCTTTTTAAAATTATTCTTCAGTTTGGTAATGTAGTATATCACATTGATTGATTTACATGCATTGAAGAACCCTTGCATCCCTGGGATAAATCCCACTTGATCATGGTACATGATCCTTTTTACACACTGTTGGATTCAATTTTCTAGTTATTTTGTTGAGGACTTTTGTGTCTATGTTTATCAGTGATACTGCCCTGTAATTTTCTCTTTATGTGTGTGTGTATGATATCTTTGTCTAGTTTTGGTATCAGGGTGATGGTAGCCTTGTGGAATGAACTTGAAAATGTTCCTTCCTCTTCAATTTTTTTGGAAGAGTTACAGAAGGGGAGAACTTTACTCATCTTAAATGTTTGATAGAATTCACCTATGAAGCCATCTGGCCCTGGACTTTTGTTTGTTGGAAGGTTTTAATCAGAATTTCATTTCAGTACTTTTGATTTTTCTATTCATATTTTGTGTTTATTCCTGGTTCGGTCTTAAAAGGAATGCTTGCTTTCTTTTAAGCATTCGTCTGTTGTAGGTCGTCCATTTTATTGGTAGATAGTTGTTCGTGGTAATCTCTTATGATCCTTTGTATTTCTGTGGAGTCCCTTGTAACTTCTCCTTTTTCATTTCTGATTTTATTGATTTAGATCCTCTCCTTTTTTTTACCCTTGATTAGTCTGACTAAAGGTTTATCAGTTATGTTTTTCTCAACGAACCAGCTTTTAGTTTCATTGATCTTTGCTATTGTTTTCTTTGTCTCTATTCCATTTATTTCTGCTGTGATCTTTATGATTTCTTTCCTTTTCATAACTTTGGGCTTTGTTTTGTTTTTCTCTAGTTGCTTTAGGTATAAGATAGGTTGTTTATTTGAGATTTTTCTTGTTTCTTGAGGCACAATTATATTGCTATAAGCTTTGCTCTTAAAAGTGCTTTTGCTGTGTCTTACAGGTTTTTGAATTGGTTGTGTTTTCATTGTCATTTGTTTCTAGGTACTTATTGATTTCCTCTATGACATCTTTTATGATCTCTTGATATTGTTTACCCTCCATGTGTTTGTATTTTTTCCCATGTGTTTCTGATTTCATAGTGTCATAGTCAGAAAAGATGCTTGATATGATTTCAATTTTCTTAAATTTACTGAGGTTTGATTTTCAACTCAAAATGTGATCTGTCCTGGAGAATGTTCTATGTGTACTTGAGAAGAAAGTGTATTCTGTTGCTTTCAGATGGAGTATTCTATAAATATCAGTTAAGTCTCTCTGGTCTAACGTGTCATTTAAGACTTGTGTTTCCTTATTAGTTTTCTCTCTGGATGATCTATCTATTGGTATAGTTAAGGTGTTAAAGTCCCCCACTATTATTGTTTTACTGTCAGTTTCCCCTTTTATGGCTGTTGGCAGTTGCCTTGTATATTAAGGTACACCTGTGTTGGGTGCATAGTGTGAAAGTGTTAGTCTCTCAGTTGTGTGCAACGTCGGAACTTTACTCATCTTAAATGTTTGATAGAATTCACCTATGAAGCCATCTGGCCCTGGACTTTTGTTTGTTGGAAGGTTTTAATCAGAATTTCATTTCAGTACTTTTGATTTTTCTATTCATATTTTGTGTTTATTCCTGGTTCGGTCTTAAAAGGAATGCTTGCTTTCTTTTAAGCATTCGTCTGTTGTAGGTCGTCCATTTTATTGGTAGATAGTTGTTCGTGGTAATCTCTTATGATCCTTTGTATTTCTGTGGAGTCCCTTGTAACTTCTCCTTTTTCATTTCTGATTTTATTGATTTAGATCCTCTCCTTTTTTTTACCCTTGATTAGTCTGACTAAAGGTTTATCAGTTATGTTTTTCTCAACGAACCAGCTTTTAGTTTCATTGATCTTTGCTATTGTTTTCTTTGTCTCTATTCCATTTATTTCTGCTGTGATCTTTATGATTTCTTTCCTTTTCATAACTTTGGGCTTTGTTTTGTTTTTCTCTAGTTGCTTTAGGTATAAGATAGGTTGTTTATTTGAGATTTTTCTTGTTTCTTGAGGCACAATTATATTGCTATAAGCTTTGCTCTTAAAAGTGCTTTTGCTGTGTCTTACAGGTTTTTGAATTGGTTGTGTTTTCATTGTCATTTGTTTCTAGGTACTTATTGATTTCCTCTATGACATCTTTTATGATCTCTTGATATTGTTTACCCTCCATGTGTTTGTATTTTTTCCCATGTGTTTCTGATTTCATAGTGTCATAGTCAGAAAAGATGCTTGATATGATTTCAATTTTCTTAAATTTACTGAGGTTTGATTTTCAACTCAAAATGTGATCTGTCCTGGAGAATGTTCTATGTGTACTTGAGAAGAAAGTGTATTCTGTTGCTTTCAGATGGAGTATTCTATAAATATCAGTTAAGTCTCTCTGGTCTAACGTGTCATTTAAGACTTGTGTTTCCTTATTAGTTTTCTCTCTGGATGATCTATCTATTGGTATAGTTAAGGTGTTAAAGTCCCCCACTATTATTGTTTTACTGTCAGTTTCCCCTTTTATGGCTGTTGGCAGTTGCCTTGTATATTAAGGTACACCTGTGTTGGGTGCATAGTGTGAAAGTGTTAGTCTCTCAGTTGTGTGCAACTCTTTGTGATCCCATGGACGGTAGCCTGCCAGGGTCCTCTGCCCATGAAATTCTCCAGACAAGAATACTGGAGTGGGGCTTCCCTGGTGGTCCAGTGGGTAAGGACACCGCCTTGCAGTGCAAGGGACGCCGGTTCGAGCCCTGGCCTGGGAAGATCCCACGTGCCGCGGAGTGGCTGGACTGATGTGTCCAATTACCAAGCCGGAGCTCTGGAGCGCATGCTCCCAGAGCTGGTGCTCTGCGACAACAGAGGCCACTGAGATGGGAGGCCCATACGGGCCAAAGAACAAAAGATGGATGAAAATAGATAAATGAAAAACCAATAGAAGTGGCCCGCCTGCTCCCCTCCCTCCCCACCCCACCCCCCACCAATAATAAGTAAATAAATAAATCTTTAAAAGAAAAAAGAATACTGGAGTGGATACCCACTCCTTTCTACAGTTGATCTTCCCCACCCAGGGACCAAACCCAGGTCTTCCACATTACAGACAGATTCTTTACCGTCTGTGCCACCAATGAAGCCTCGTGTTGGGTGAATATATATTTACAATCACTGTGTCTTCTTCATGGATTCATCCTTTGATCATTACATGTATCCTTCCTTGTCTCCTGTAACAGTCTCTTAAGTCTATTGTGTCTGACATGAGGATTGCTACTCCAGCTTCCTTTTGATTTCCGTATACATGGAATATCTTCTTCCACCCACTCACTTTAACCTGATTTGTAAATCTTTCCCAAAATTTCTTTTAACAGGGATGCTTTTGTCATATTTAAAGTGAGCAGGGACATCTGTCAGTCTAGATTGTTCTGTTTTTGGCTGCTGGCTGATGAAACTATGGTCTAGTTTACATGTTCTTTTTCACTTGTCAAAATAAACAAGTTCACAGATTTCCTTGGAGAGTTGAGCCTGAGACCTACTTAATGTCGATATCACAGTAGTTTAGAGTTGAATTTCCATACAGAGTTTCCTGTGTGGTTGTTCTATTAAAACTGATGTTGTTGCTTAACCCTTCTACTACTCCTTGGGTTCCATTTGGAACTTTTATATACTATGTAAAATGAATAAACATAACCACACAAAGCAATTCATTTGAATAAAATGATATTTTCTCTCAGTAGATCTTTCCCATTTATCTGCTTTGACAAATCTTGACATTTGGATAAATGTAATTATATTTTGTGCTTTTGCTGGGAATATTATAGTCCCATGAGTGCCCATTTAAAATTCTAATGGAAGAAAAAGAAACAAAAAATGAGTACCTGTGAGTTACTGAGTATAATTCTAATTTTTAGCCAGTTTAGTTCATATTTATAAATGGTCCAAATTTATGATAGTCCTAGTAGTCTCTTGGTAAGATGGCAATAATATAGATTCTCTTTATAGATTGCTTTTTAAAAGAGTTCTTTTTATTGGGTGAACTGATCTTAACAGTTCTAGTCCTTTATAGCAATGACTGAAAGTTTAGGCAGATGATAACAGCTATGTTGGTTAATCTCTTCTAAATAAAATATATTTTACTTGATATTTTTATATATAAAAATTTAAAATATATGTGTATATATATATATCAGTATAGTTGATTTACAAAGTTGTTAGTTTCAAGTATACAGTAAAGTGATTCAGTTTTATATATATTAGAATATATATGCATATATATCCACATAAACATATATATATATATATATATACACACACATGTGCATATGTGTGCATATATATTTTTTCAGATTATTTTCCATTATAGGTTATTATAAGATATTGAATATAGTTCCCTGTGCAATACAGTAGGTCCTTACTGTTTGAGAAGTAGTGGGTGTATGTTAATCCCAAATTCCCAGTTTACCTCTCCCTCCTCCTCTCCTTTGAGAGCCATAAATTTGTTTTCATGACTGTGAGTCTTTTTCTGCTTTGTAAATAAGTTCATTTGTATCATATTTCTTAGATTCCATATATAACTGATATCATGTATCTTTGTCTTCATTCTGCATAACAGTCTCTGAGTCCATCCACATTTCTACAAATGGCATAATTTCACTTATTTTTATAGCTGAGTAATACTCCATTGTATACAGGTACCACATCTTCTTTATCCATTCATCTGTTGTTGGACATTCAGTTTGGTTCCATGTGTTGGCTATTGTAAATAGTGCTGCTGTGAACATTGGGGTGCATGTATCTTTTAAAATTAGAGTTTTCTCTGGGTAAATGCCCAGGAGTGGGATTTCTGGATCACATGGTGACTCTATTTTTAGTTTTTCAAGGGAGGTTCATATTGTTTTCCTTAGTGCCTGCAACGATTTAAATTCCAACCATTAGTATATAAGGTTTCCTTTTTCTCCACATTCTCCCCAGCATTTATTTGTAGACTTTTTGATGGTGAGCATTCTGACCTATGTAAAGTGATACCGCATAGTTTTTATTTGTATTTCTCTAAAAATTAGTGATGTTGAACATCTTATTTGCCTGTTGACTATTTGCAAGACAAAGAAAGGCCTCAGATGGAACCAGAGTTGTTGTTAACACCTTGATTTTGAACTTTTAGCGTTCATAACTATGGGAAAACAATTTTGTTTAAGTTACTAGTTTATGGTATTTTGTTATGGCAGCCCTAGAAAACTAATACAGCATATGAGAGTTCTAGTCACTCTATATCTTAACTAGTATTCATGTCAGATTTTTAAGTATTATCATTCTAATAGGTGACAAATGGTATCTCTGTTGTAATTTGAATATCCTGGGGACTAAAGTTTTGATGTTGATAGCTTCTCAGGATTGTTAATCATTATAGTTCTCAGCTGTTGATGGCTTGTTCATATATTTTGTACATTTGTCTATCATTTTGTCTTTTCTTATAGATTTGAAGGAGTTCTTTGTATAATCTAGATAATAATTAGATAAGCTTTTCATTATCCTCTTTCCATTCTGTAAACCTTATTGCATACATATTTCTATTCCTATTTAAGGCAGTTAGATTTATCAGTCTCTATTCTTAAGATTTGGGCTTTTAAAATCTTTAAGAAATTCATTTATTTCCCAAGGTTATAAAGAATATGGCATTTCTTCTAAAATTTTTACAGTTTTGATTGTCTGATCATTTAAATTTCACATTTTCCAAGTAGGAAACCAGCTGTCTATGCAGTTGTTTACTGAATAATTTATCTTTCCTTAGTAATTTAAAATGATACCTCAGTCATATATGTTGAGATCTGCCTCTGAGTGCTTTATTTTTCATTTCCATTAATTTATTATTTGATCTTTTGCTCGTACCACAGTTTCTATAATGCTATGTTTCATTATCTGAATTGGTAAATCCTCCCTTCTGTTTATTGTTTTGTAAAATTTCTAGCCTATTTGAGGATTTTGGTGATTCATATGAATTTTAGGATCACCTTATCATTACTTTTGTGATTTTTAAAAAACTTTACTATTTTTTTCATCTGTAAGTCATCATTTATTTTTCATCCATCTTTATTCTTTGGCATGTGTGGGCCTCCCATCGCAGTGGCCACTATTCCTTGCAGAGCAGTGGCTCTGGACGCATGTGCTTCAGAGCGCTGACTCACAATTGGCCATGCAACGTGGGATCTTCTGGGGCCAGGGATTGAACTGGTGCCCTCTGCACTGCAAGGCGGACTCTTTACCCTCTGGACCACCAGGGAAGCCCTCCTTTTGTGATTTTTATTAGAATCATATCCAGTCAACTAGAGGAATGACTCCTTCTTCAAAAAATGTATGATTTTTTTGGTTTAGGTTTATTCCTTATTTCTTTAGCATATTCTTGTTACTATTTTAAGTGTGAAATCTTAATACTTTATGTGGAAATTTCTCTGAACTCTCTTAGTGCAGTTGGTTTGTGGATTATATTGAATTTTCTCCACTAAAGATCACATCATCTGTGTCTTCCCTTCCTGGATTTGTACCTCTTACCCTTTGTTACTGCATTGACTAAGACTTCTAGAACGGTGGTTAACTGGTCAATGATGGCAGACATTTCTTCTGCTTTACTTAACTTTAAAAGGAATGCTTTTAATTTTGATCCATGGAATGTGATTTTTTACTGTGAACTTTTTGATACATACTCCTTACAAAGTTAGGGAGTTTACCTTCCATTTTTTGTTAAGAATTTTATAATGGATAAATTTTAACTTTTGTCAAATGATTTTTTTCCTATTTCTATTGAGATGGTAATTTTATTATTTCCTTTAACTTGTTATTGTATTGAATTAACATTAGTATCTTTTCTAGTAAGAAACCAACGAGGTATTCTTGATAAAGTCTAGTCATGCTATATTTTTTAATGTTTCTATATTAATGTACTTCACTGCACTGTCTTAATTATTGGAACTTTACAGTCTTGATATCAGATAGTGTTGGTCTTTCAGTTTCTTAGTGTTTCTCAGATTTGTTTTGACTGCATTAGGTGTTTGCCATTCCATATGAATTTCAGAGTTGGCTGTCAGTTTCTAAGAAAAGTTTATCATTTTCAGTTTGCAGGATTTATACCTTTTTTACTGCATCATATTTAATTTTTTCATGATTTTGTTACTATCATAAGTAACAGTGTGTTTTAAAATATCAATTTCCCATTGTCTTTTCCTAAATATAGAAATACATTGAATTTTATGTGTTAATTTTGTATTCTGCAGCCTTACAAAACTCCCTCACATTTTCTACTTGGGAATTTACAAGCTTTATGAATTTAGATGTTCAAATCACTCACCAAATTGGGAATTCTTTTTAAAAATAAGCCTTCTGCCCCTGTCTCTTTTTCTTTTCCTGTTAGAACTCCAATAATCATAAGTTATTTTCCTTGTGGAATTTATAATTTGATTTTGGGAACGTGTAATTTTCTTAGTCTTTCTTCAGTCTTTTTCTGTTTCTTTTTGCTTCTCTGATTAGGTGACATCAGTGAGCTGTATTCAGGTTCACTAATTCTTTCTTCTGCTTGATCAAGTCTGCTGTTGAAGCTTTGTTGAATTGTTTAGTCATTGTATTTTTTAGATCTAGATTCCTGTTCTTACTTTGTTATGGTTTCTATTTTCTTATTGAATTTACAGTTTTGGTATATGCATTGTTTTGCTAGTTTTTATTAGCTGTCTGTATTTCTCAAAGTTCACTGAATTTTTTTTTAATTAATTAATTAATTTATTTTTTTACATGTATGTTCCCAGATCATTCATATGCATATCCCTGGACCCTCCCCCCATCCAGTTCCCCCCCCTCCCATCCCTCCGGACCATCGCTCCAAGTGGTTGTAGGTACTCCTATTCCCCTAGCACAATGACAATAGCTGTCTTTTCCACACATGACAGTATAGGCTTCCATGTTACTCCCTCCATGCCTCCCTCCCACTGTTCGGTCTCCACAATGTCTTTATGTCTATTCTCTGTTTTTTCATGAGTTCACTGCGTATGTTATCATGACCATCTTACTAGATCCCATATATATGAGTTAGTATACTATACTTGTCTTTCTCTTTTTGACTTACTTCACTTTTTATGATAGATTCTAGAGCCAGCCACCTCATTAGGACTGAGTCTTCTGCATTTCTTCTAACAGCTGAGTAGTATTCCATTGTATATATGTACCAGAGCTTCTGGATCCATTCATTTGTCGATGGACACCTGAGTTCACTGAATTTTTTAAGAGGATCACTTTAAATTCTTCATTAGATAGTTGCTGTATCTCTATTTCTTTAGGTATAGTTATTATAGCTGTATTAGCTTCCTTTGGTGGTGTTATGTTTACCTGATTCCTCATGATCCTTCTGTCCTTCTGTGGTTATCTTTTCCTTTGAGAAGGTACTCTTTTTTTTCCAGCATTTACAGATTTGTTTCAGCAGGGAAAGACCTTTACCAGTCATCTCAGTTCTGGGTGGACAGCTGGTAGCAGCCTTAGACAAGGAGTGCTTGTTTCCAGGATCTCCAGTTAGAGGGGGCTGCTGCATGTGCTCTGAGGTTGAGGGACAGAACAGCTGTTATTTTTCTGCATTTTGTAATCTTCATAGCTGGGCTTCACATCTTCAGTCGGAACTGCTGACTAGGATCTGCATTCACCTAAGGCTGTTTGTGAGGCTCTGTAATCACCTAGTCAGTCAGGGTTGATTGTGATCCATGTTCTCTGGCCTGCTGTTCAGGGAGTTCTGTTGGTTGCATTCTGGAAATGAGCAGGGCCATACACTGAGCTCCACATTTATCTGTGTTTGGGTGGGGTCTCAAGCTGTGCACCCTGGCTTGATGATACCATTGAATGGATTCTGCATTCAGTCAAAACCATGCACAGGACTTTGTGATCAGATGGAAACTCAGTGTGTACTCTTTGATCAGATTGGGACCACAGGATATTCCCTAAAATTGGGTGGGCTTTTAAGCTGGGTTCAGCAATTTAGAAGACTGCTCTGAAGTTTGACAGTCTCTTGCTGGGCTTCTTGGCCAGGTAGGGCTGTCAGTTGTACCCCACAGTTGGATGGGTCTAGAGGCTATGCTCAGAGGTTAGGGGTTGCTTTCTGGGCTCACTGGTTGGGCTATGCTTTGTGATTAGGTGAGGTGGCTAGCTGGGTTCAAACTGGGTGCATTTTCAGGCTGTGCTCAGCAACTGGATGGGTTGTAGGCTATGCTCTGCTGCTGTGCAGCTCCGAGGGCTGGTCTCCACATAGTAGCAGAGGCTAGGCTTAAAAGCTGCCAAGGTCATTGTTTGGGCCTCCAAAGTCAGATAAGACCAGTGATTATGCCCTACAGTTGGGCAAGGCTATTTGCGTGGCTCTTTGCCTGAATGGGCTTGCAGGACAGACTTCAGAGCTGGCCAGGGGCCTCTGGTTCCCTAGTGAGGCTGAAGACTATATTCAGCCATAGGGTGGTGCTTCTGGCTCTGCTCTCTGCTTGAACAGACCTACAGAATAGACTGACTGTTTGAGGTCCCAGGCCAGGCTTCCTGGTCAGGTTGGCAATACAAGTTCCTGACTTGCTTTCCTCCTATGTAGGCCATATGATATACTACACACCTGCCTGCAGCTGCCTAGCATCTTTGGCCAGTGTCCACTGTTGGATCGAGTTGGAGGCTGTGCTCAGTGGTTGGGTGTGGTCGGTGACTTTCTTCCCTGCTTGGGTGGCCAGTGCTGAGTGACTGTCTAGCATCTCAGGCCAGGCTTCCTGCTCAAGTGGGGTTGGTGGCTATGCTCAGCGATCAAGTGGGACTGCTAACTTGCTTCCCTGTGTAGGCAGAGCACTAGAATTTGCTCCTCCTCTAAGACAGACCTCTGGCTGAGGACCCAACCAGGCAGAACTGCCAACCAGATTCCCAGACCGGCTGGGGTCATGGGCTCAGCTCTGCAGATGGCAGAGTTGCTAGTTGAAATCTCAATTAAGATCCCGACTACTTAGTGAAGAATGCAGTCTCCTAGAATCTGCACATTTGTTGCTGTAAACTCCTTCCCCCTTCTCTATCTCTAGCTGATTCTCCAAATAGTCTCCAAGAGGCAGTACTTAAGTGGACATTCCAGGAAGCATCTGGTATGCAGGGGAAGCTTCGTGTCCTCTTACACTCCTCTTTTCTTACAGGAGAAACTAGACTCAGGGGATCTCTTCAGTGTGGCACTGCCCTGAGCTGGGGAGCAGGCCGTGGTAGGCGATGTGGTCCAAGTGAAACCACTACTCACTTTTCTAACGCTGTTTTTCTCCGTTTTTATGATTGAAGCGGATGCTTGATACTCACCTCTTTGTTCTGGGATCTTCAGAAAGGTATCTTGTCTGTGAATAGTGGTTAGTTACCCTTTCCCTGAGGAGTATTGAAGTCAAGAATCACCTGTTTTGCCCTCCATCTTTCTCCTAACTCCAGTTTTATTAAACAATTTTTCATACATTTTATCTAGGTTTTCAGTTGTTCCAGACTTAATGGTAAGTCTGATCTCTGTTACTTCATTTTAGCCAGAGGATATCTTTTTCCACAGTGAATATAATAAAATACTCAATTAGCTAAATATTCAGATAAAGAGATTGTTTTACAGATTGACTCTTTTGTTTGGGGTTTGGAAAGAATAGTCCTTATTGTGTACTTGTTTTTTTTTTTGCTTGACTTCTGTAATACTTTTATGTATAGCTTATCCAGAGTTGGATTAGGTTATCACATATAATAATATAAATCACTAATTCATTTCTGTTCTATTATAATTAGATTGGATTTAATACTTATGAAACTCTGCTGAAAAGATCTTATGCTGTTCTTTCATGCCTGTTTCTAACATTATTCCATCAGAGAATGAAGAAATGAGACATAAAGGAAAACCTGCCAGGTGAGGCCCAACTATGCTCAGCGATCAAGTGGGACTGCTAACTTGCTTCCCTGTGTAGGCAGAGCACTAGAATTTGCTCCTCCTCTAAGACAGACCTCTGGCTGAGGACCCAACCAGGCAGAACTGCCAACCAGATTCCCAGACCGGCTGGGGTCATGGGCTCAGCTCTGCAGATGGCAGAGTTGCTAGTTGAAATCTCAATTAAGATCCCGACTACTTAGTGAAGAATGCAGTCTCCTAGAATCTGCACATTTGTTGCTGTAAACTCCTTCCCCCTTCTCTATCTCTAGCTGATTCTCCAAATAGTCTCCAAGAGGCAGTACTTAAGTGGACATTCCAGGAAGCATCTGGTATGCAGGGGAAGCTTCGTGTCCTCTTACACTCCTCTTTTCTTACAGGAGAAACTAGACTCAGGGGATCTCTTCAGTGTGGCACTGCCCTGAGCTGGGGAGCAGGCCGTGGTAGGCGATGTGGTCCAAGTGAAACCACTACTCACTTTTCTAACGCTGTTTTTCTCCGTTTTTATGATTGAAGCGGATGCTTGATACTCACCTCTTTGTTCTGGGATCTTCAGAAAGGTATCTTGTCTGTGAATAGTGGTTAGTTACCCTTTCCCTGAGGAGTATTGAAGTCAAGAATCACCTGTTTTGCCCTCCATCTTTCTCCTAACTCCAGTTTTATTAAACAATTTTTCATACATTTTATCTAGGTTTTCAGTTGTTCCAGACTTAATGGTAAGTCTGATCTCTGTTACTTCATTTTAGCCAGAGGATATCTTTTTCCACAGTGAATATAATAAAATACTCAATTAGCTAAATATTCAGATAAAGAGATTGTTTTACAGATTGACTCTTTTGTTTGGGGTTTGGAAAGAATAGTCCTTATTGTGTACTTTTTTTTTTTTTTTTGCGTTGACTTCTGTAATACTTTTATGTATAGCTTATCCAGAGTTGGATTAGGTTATCACATATAATAATATAAATCACTAATTCATTTCTGTTCTATTATAATTAGATTGGATTTAATACTTATGAAACTCTGCTGAAAAGATCTTATGCTGTTCTTTCATGCCTGTTTCCGCCTAACATTATTCCATCAGAGAATGAAGAAATGAGACATAAAGGAAAACCTAGACATATCTTTCTATTGTCTGAAATTCTGCATTACTAAAGTACATCCTGAAAAAGGCCATCCTTATACTGTGGTGTATTGCTGCCAAAATAAATTATAAGAGGTGGTAGTTTTATTTTGTTTTCAAATTACTTCCTAGAAACCAGCCATCTAATTCAGAAAGCGATTAAGAGCCAAGTTTTAAAAATTATATACCAGGAAATGCCTCATTTATGAACATATATGTATTTGTACTCATAAATTGGGTAATTGCACACCTAACAACTCTCTTCATTTTACCGTTATTCTGTTGTTTGTATACAAATGAAGCTTTTTTAAATTCAATTTCTGTAACGTGGAACACTCATGATTAGAGGATGGCTATCTTTCCTGCTTCTGTTCAGCGTTAATGCATACAATTTCATGTGCAATTATAGAATATCTTATTTACTCTGGTGTAACTGTAACAGGAGCTTCTTTACTAAACATGCAGTCTGAAGAGGTATAAGGAATAAACAGGTAATTTGGCTTCCTCCGTTATATAAAAATGTTAGAAAAGGTATTAAAATTTTTGTATTACTCTTTTCATCAGTTAGTATCTAAACTTAAGTTCTGTCAAGTATAACTTGAAAATTGTTTTCCTATAATTATTCCGATGGTACGAATAGATATCCCAGGCATTTCAGGATTACAGCTCATCTCTAAAATGACTGAGCCCAGATAGAATACTCCTGATCAGGTTTACTGACTGACACTGTGCTAACTATTTAGAGACCTTTTCTCATTTAAATAGATTTTGGAAGAAAATTCAACCATTATTTAATCTTCTAAATGTTTTTCCAAAAGTGTATGTGCATATTTGTACATGTATATAAATATGTATATATGTATTTATTTCCTATTGCTGCTGTAACATATACTATAAACTTTGTGGCTTAAAACAACAGAAACATATTACCTTATAGTTTGTGAAGGTAGAAGTCAGAAATGAGTTTAATGGGGCCCAAACTGAGGTGTCTGTGGGGCCACATTCACTAGAGAAGGTCTAGGGGAGAATCTGTTTCCTTGCCTTTTCAGGCTCCTAAAGGTGCTTATCTTGCATTTGTTGCCTATGACCCTTTCCTCCATCTTCAAAGTGACAGACACATGACCTTCTCCTTTTTTGGTAATAAAATTTCCTTCTATAAGAACTCCTGTGGTTACAGTTACAGCCCACTTGGTTTATCCAAGCCTATTTCCCCATCTCAGGGTTCTTAACTTAATCACACATATAAAGAGTCATTTGTCATCTGAGATAGCGTTGCAGATTCCAGGATTAGGATATGGATATCTTTTATGGCCAAATTAGAGTACAGAATACTGTAAAAAAGTCATATAAAAACAAAATATGATAGAAATAAATGGTTGCCTACAACTCTCTTCATTTTACCGTTATTCTGTTGTTTGTATACAAATGAAGCTTTTTTAAATTCAATTTCTGTAACGTGGAACACTCATGATTAGAGGATGGCTATCTTTCCTGCTTCTGTTCAGCGTTAATGCATACAATTTCATGTGCAATTATAGAATATCTTATTTACTCTGGTGTAACTGTAACAGGAGCTTCTTTACTAAACATGCAGTCTGAAGAGGTATAAGGAATAAACAGGTAATTTGGCTTCCTCCGTTATATAAAAATGTTAGAAAAGGTATTAAAATTTTTGTATTACTCTTTTCATCAGTTAGTATCTAAACTTAAGTTCTGTCAAGTATAACTTGAAAATTGTTTTCCTATAATTATTCCGATGGTACGAATAGATATCCCAGGCATTTCAGGATTACAGCTCATCTCTAAAATGACTGAGCCCAGATAGAATACTCCTGATCAGGTTTACTGACTGACACTGTGCTAACTATTTAGAGACCTTTTCTCATTTAAATAGATTTTGGAAGAAAATTCAACCATTATTTAATCTTCTAAATGTTTTTCCAAAAGTGTATGTGCATATTTGTACATGTATATAAATATGTATATATGTATTTATTTCCTATTGCTGCTGTAACATATACTATAAACTTTGTGGCTTAAAACAACAGAAACATATTACCTTATAGTTTGTGAAGGTAGAAGTCAGAAATGAGTTTAATGGGGCCCAAACTGAGGTGTCTGTGGGGCCACATTCACTAGAGAAGGTCTAGGGGAGAATCTGTTTCCTTGCCTTTTCAGGCTCCTAAAGGTGCTTATCTTGCATTTGTTGCCTATGACCCTTTCCTCCATCTTCAAAGTGACAGACACATGACCTTCTCCTTTTTTGGTAATAAAATTTCCTTCTATAAGAACTCCTGTGGTTACAGTTACAGCCCACTTGGTTTATCCAAGCCTATTTCCCCATCTCAGGGTTCTTAACTTAATCACACATATAAAGAGTCATTTGTCATCTGAGATAGCGTTGCAGATTCCAGGATTAGGATATGGATATCTTTTATGGCCAAATTAGAGTACAGAATACTGTAAAAAAGTCATATAAAAACAAAATATGATAGAAATAAATACAGTTTGGAAAGAAGTTGTACAGGTTGATAATTTAAGCAAGAGATCCTAGAGTTCCTCTGCTATGTTTTATATTGTAGACTGCTATTTTATATTGTTGACTGGTGTTTTTCATTCCTGACATAAACAGGAATTGATCTTCAGGCGTTTTTTCTGGTATTCATTATCTTCTGTTTCCCTTCATTATAAAACTGATGTTTAGTGATCTAAGGTTATAAGTTCATGAACTAGACCACAGATTTACATGGCCTGATATTATGATTAATTTAGAAATAATGTGTGCGGGGACCTTCCGCAGAAAGGAAGGCAGCGGGATTGCCCCTGGCTGGAGATCTCTGAGAGAGGCAACACAGGACACAATCAGACACGGCAGGGGTTCTGTCAAAGCAGTTCTGTTTTATTAGTGCAGACTCACAGCTTTTATAGGCAAAGGAAGGGGGTTTTGCACGGGACTTCCTATAGATTACACCAATCAAGCTAAAGGTCAAGCAACCATCCACAAGCGCGGAAACCAGGGGAACCAATCAGAAATTTTGACCATCACTTAACAATTTAGATCATGCCCTCTTCTCTTCCTGTAGGCGCCATCTTAGCTTCAAACCGCAAACACGTGCTTAAGCTTCCTTAAACAATGTGCTTAAGCTTCCTTTCATGCCCACATCCCTTCCTGTAGGCGCCATCTTTAGCTCCAACCTGAAACATGTGCTTAAGCTTCCTTAAACAATGTGCTTAAGCTTCCTTATGCTTGCAACGGTACTCTTTCAATTCAGAGCCCCACAAATGTGCATTTGATATTTGAAATAGACATGTTTTCAATTACATGCTTTTTTAGTCCTTTTAAGCCTTTCCTCTCCTTCAACTTTATTATTCTCAATACTAATGAAGAATTTATCACTTTGGCTCTAATGGTGTTATTCTGAGTAGTATAATGAGGTTTTAGAAGTCAAAAAAGAACTCCTGTGGTTATGGCCAAGCCTATTTCCCCATCTCGGGACTTAATCACACATATAAAGAGTCATTTGTCATCTGAGATAGCGTTGCAGATTCCAGGATTAGGATATGGATATCTTTATGGCCAAATTAGAGTACAGAATACTGTAAAAAGTCATATAAAACAAAATCTGATAGAAATAAATACAGTTTGGAAAGAAGTTGTACAGGTTGATAATTTAAGCAAGAGATCCTAGAGTTCCTCTGCTATGTTTTATATTGTAGACTGCTATTTTATATTGTTGACTGGTGTTTTTCATTCCTGACATAAACAGGAATTGATCTTCAGGCGTTTTTTCTGGTATTCATTATCTTCTGTTTCCCTTCATTATAAAACTGATGTTTAGTGATCTAAGGTTATAAGTTCATGAACTAGACCACAGATTTACATGGCCTGATATTATGATTAATTTAGAAATAATGTGTGCGGGGACCTTCCGCAGAAAGGAAGGCAGCGGGATTGCCCCTGGCTGGAGATCTCTGAGAGAGGCAACACAGGACACAATCAGACACGGCAGGGGTTCTGTCAAAGCAGTTCTGTTTTATTAGTGCAGACTCACAGCTTTTATAGGCAAAGGAAGGGGGTTTTGCACGGGACTTCCTATAGATTACACCAATCAAGCTAAAGGTCAAGCAACCATCCACAAGCGCGGAAACCAGGGGAACCAATCAGAAATTTTGACCATCACTTAACAATTTAGATCATGCCCTCTTCTCTTCCTGTAGGCGCCATCTTAGCTTCAAACCGCAAACACGTGCTTAAGCTTCCTTAAACAATGTGCTTAAGCTTCCTTTCATGCCCACATCCCTTCCTGTAGGCGCCATCTTTAGCTCCAACCTGAAACATGTGCTTAAGCTTCCTTAAACAATGTGCTTAAGCTTCCTTATGCTTGCAACGGTACTCTTTCAATTCAGAGCCCCACAAATGTGCATTTGATATTTGAAATAGACATGTTTTCAATTACATGCTTTTTTAGTCCTTTTAAGCCTTTTTGTCATCCTCTCCTTCAACTTTATTATTCTCAATACTAATGAAGAATTTATCACTTTGGCTCTAATGGTGTTATTCTGAGTAGTATAATGAGGTTTTAGAAGTCAGTTCTAAAGGTTCCTTTAATTCCTCAAAAATCATACATCTTTGAACTAGATTATTATTTTCTGTGTTCTGTATCATTCCAGTGTTTACATCTTACCCTGTACCTTTAGAGAGAAAATTTCATTGGGTATTTCTCATATATGATATGGTCCAGTGACTTCTAGAGTTACCAATGAATATGCTTTAGCAAAGTAAGCCTGTCTTTTCTTGCATAATTTATAAGCTTAAATATTTACGTTTTCTTCCTTGAACTACAGAATACCAGAAGGCCCCATTGATCAGGGGCCAGCTTCAGGAAGAATTCGTGCTTTAGAAGAGCAGCTTGTGAAGGCCAAAGAACAGATTGAAAATTATAAGAAACAAACTAGAAGTGGTAGGTAATCATACATTGTTTTTCCTCTTCAATATATTTATATTAGCACAAATAATTGAAAGTTTCCTTTCATCAGAATGATGGAAAAGCTAATGCTCTGTGTTGCTTGACTACAGGTCTGGGGAAGGATCATGAAATCTTAAGGAGGAGGATTGAAAATGGAGCTAAAGAGCTTTGGTTTTTTTTACAAAGTGAGTTGAAGAAATTAAAGAATTTAGAAGGAAATGAACTCCAAAGACATGCAGATGAGTTTCTGTCAGATTTGGGACATCATGAAAGGTACTACTTTTATATTTTATTTGGAATTTACTCAAGATTTTAATTTAAGAACAGGAAATGGGAACCTGTGTTAATTTCCTTGTGAATGGTAAATGATACCTTCCATGTTTAGAAGGAGTAGAGTTTCTGAGGCCTCAATGGATGGTAATTGCTGAATGTAGTTCATCACCAGAAAACATTATTTTAAATAAATTTCTGGAAAATTTTAGACCCTAAGTAAACTCTGAAGATCGTGGTGTCAGCCATCAATACATTAAAATATCCTCCTTTAGAAAAAATCCTCCTTTAAATATCCTTATTATATACTTGTTAGTTGAAGTGGAGTATATGGTTTTACATTACGGTCCATTCATTGGAACCCATACTGAGGCTGGCAGTTATATTTCTAATTTAAACACTGAAAACTTAAAAATAGCAACTTTTTAGGGTTTCTAATGAAAGATTAATAAGTTTTTGATAAAGGGGAGCATTCTGTTAATTGCTCTTTCATTTAGTTTCTAGAAAGAAGAACCTGAAATCTACCTAGTTAAAGTTGTTTCTCCTGTTTGCACATTTCTGAAAATGTAGAGTTTATCTTCCATAGAAAAGGACACATTTTGGTGCTGGTATGTTCATGCAGAACAAAATGTATCTGAGAATCATTATAGATATGTAAAACCTGTCCTTAACGCCTATTATATTTGCAAGTCTATATTCCTAGTAGGATTCAGATGGCAATTACTGTCTTATTAATGAACAATGAAAGAAAATTGTTGTATTAATACAGCCTACCACTGTGAAGAAGAAAAGAATTACCCACAACCTAGAGATTCACATATATCATCAGCAGCAATATTGTAGTAATTTTGAAATATTGTTCCGCTCTTTTAAGTGAAATTACAAATAAAATCTGTTCATTTATTGGAATCATTTTAGGATTAGTGGATCTACAGCAATAAGATAGCATAAATTTCAAGGGACATTGACTTACTAGGCCAGAGTTGGCAGTCCCTTTGAAATTTTTGCCTAGCTTGCAGTCAAGTCATACTCAGACCATTAGACCAAGTACTGACTGATTCTGTTCTTAATGCATCTCCACCCTCAGTTGATTCTGGGGACCAGCGTTCTGTTCATTGGAACTGTGTGCTTGTGTGCTTTGTTTATTGCAGTTTTATAGGAAAATGCAGATCTGAAGAAGATTTTGAGTTGGGCACACTGTATGGTATTTAATTTCCTTGTGAATGGTAAATTATACCTTCCATGTTTAGAATGAGTAGAGTTTCTGAGGCCTCAATGGATGGTAATTGCTGAATGTAGTTCATCACCAGAAAACATTATTTTAAATAAATTTCTGGAAAATTTTAGACCCTAAGTAAACTCTGAAGATCGTGGTGTCAGCCATCAATACATTAAAATATCCTCCTTTAGAAAAAATCCTCCTTTAAATATCCTTATTATATACTTGTTAGTTGAAGTGGAGTATATGGTTTTACATTACGGTCCATTCATTGGAACCCATACTGAGGCTGGCAGTTATATTTCTAATTTAAACACTGAAAACTTAAAAATAGCAACTTTTTAGGGTTTCTAATGAAAGATTAATAAGTTTTTGATAAAGGGGAGCATTCTGTTAATTGCTCTTTCATTTAGTTTCTAGAAAGAAGAACCTGAAATCTACCTAGTTAAAGTTGTTTCTCCTGTTTGCACATTTCTGAAAATGTAGAGTTTATCTTCCATAGAAAAGGACACATTTTGGTGCTGGTATGTTCATGCAGAACAAAATGTATCTGAGAATCATTATAGATATGTAAAACCTGTCCTTAACGCCTATTATATTTGCAAGTCTATATTCCTAGTAGGATTCAGATGGCAATTACTGTCTTATTAATGAACAATGAAAGAAAATTGTTGTATTAATACAGCCTACCACTGTGAAGAAGAAAAGAATTACCCACAACCTAGAGATTCACATATATCATCAGCAGCAATATTGTAGTAATTTTGAAATATTGTTCCGCTCTTTTAAGTGAAATTACAAATAAAATCTGTTCATTTATTGGAATCATTTTAGGATTAGTGGATCTACAGCAATAAGATAGCATAAATTTCAAGGGACATTGACTTACTAGGCCAGAGTTGGCAGTCCCTTTGAAATTTTTGCCTAGCTTGCAGTCAAGTCATACTCAGACCATTAGACCAAGTACTGACTGATTCTGTTCTTAATGCATCTCCACCCTCAGTTGATTCTGGGGACCAGCGTTCTGTTCATTGGAACTGTGTGCTTGTGTGCTTTGTTTATTGCAGTTTTATAGGAAAATGCAGATCTGAAGAAGATTTTGAGTTGGGCACACTGTATGGTATTTAAAGGATAAATTTTGACTTGACTTCTGATAGAATGTTTAAAGTTTGAGTGATTTAATTACTTGAGAATTACATTTTTGGCTTTTTCCAAATTAAAATAATTATTTAAAAATTATTTTGTGCATATATTTTGTGATTGTGTGTAGAATTGAAAAATATGTGCAAATGAAAAATCCTGGGCCCTGAGAAGTTGATGTAAGTCAATTTAAGATTTTGTGAGTTGAATTCCATCTTAAATACTTTTTAAAAAAAAAAAAATTGGCTTCTTTTATTGATTTTTAATTTTTGTATGTGTGTGAGGGGGGGTTTGGTGGGGGGGTTGGGTTAGGGAGGGAGGGGGCGGGCAGGCCACTTCTACTGGTCTTTCATTTATCTGTTTTCATCCATCTTTGTTCTTTGGCCCGTGTGGGCCTCCCATCACGGTGGCCTCTGTTGTCGCAGAGTACCAGCTCTGGGCTCACGCGCTCCAGAGCTCCGGCTGTGTAATTGGGCACATCAGCCCAGCCACTCCGCGGCACGTGAGATCTTCTTGGGCCACGGATCGAACCAGTGCCGCTTGCGCTGCAAGGCGGACTCTCTACCCACTGGGCCACCAGAGAAGCCCCCATCTTAAATACATTTTGTTTCTTGCCTCTACCTTTTAGTAAGTATTATGTAATAATATTTCGCTGAAAACAAAAAAGGAAAGATATCCAAAATACCCAGTTTCTTTTGCTGTCTTAAGCAGAAATTATAATGAACTTGGGATACAACTTCACAGAGTAGTAATTTAACTCCAGGCAGCCAGATCAGAATTCCACGGTACAAATAATGAACAAAGGGCAACCAAACATTAGAGAAATAACCTTTAAAGTAATGAATGTACAAATAGAGAGGATTTGTTTGTGTGTAGAGTATGCTGTCTCACTGGTAATTTCCAAGATCCTTAAGTATAAGAATTAAAATGAAAATTGACTTGATTCTGTTCATTAGAATTGTTTAACTGTGTGCTTGTGTGCTTTGTTTATTGCAGTTTTATAGGAAAATGCAGATCTGAAGAAGATTTTGAGTTGGGCACACTGTATGGTATTTAAAGGATAAATTTTGACTTGACTTCTGATAGAATGTTTAAAGTTTGAGTGATTTAATTACTTGAGAATTACATTTTTGGCTTTTTCCAAATTAAAATAATTATTTAAAAATTATTTTGTGCATATATTTTGTGATTGTGTGTAGAATTGAAAAATATGTGCAAATGAAAAATCCTGGGCCCTGAGAAGTTGATGTAAGTCAATTTAAGATTTTGTGAGTTGAATTCCATCTTAAATACTTTTTAAAAAAAAAAAAATTGGCTTCTTTTATTGATTTTTAATTTTTGTATGTGTGTGAGGGGGGGTTTGGTGGGGGTTGGGTTAGGGAGGGAGGGGGCGGGCAGGCCACTTCTACTGGTCTTTCATTTATCTGTTTTCATCCATCTTTGTTCTTTGGCCCGTGTGGGCCTCCCATCACGGTGGCCTCTGTTGTCGCAGAGTACCAGCTCTGGGCTCACGCGCTCCAGAGCTCCGGCTGTGTAATTGGGCACATCAGCCCAGCCACTCCGCGGCACGTGAGATCTTCTTGGGCCACGGATCGAACCAGTGCCGCTTGCGCTGCAAGGCGGACTCTCTACCCACTGGGCCACCAGAGAAGCCCCCATCTTAAATACATTTTGTTTCTTGCCTCTACCTTTTAGTAAGTATTATGTAATAATATTTCGCTGAAAACAAAAAAGGAAAGATATCCAAAATACCCAGTTTCTTTTGCTGTCTTAAGCAGAAATTATAATGAACTTGGGATACAACTTCACAGAGTAGTAATTTAACTCCAGGCAGCCAGATCAGAATTCCACGGTACAAATAATGAACAAAGGGCAACCAAACATTAGAGAAATAACCTTTAAAGTAATGAATGTACAAATAGAGAGGATTTGTTTGTGTGTAGAGTATGCTGTCTCACTGGTAATTTCCAAGATCCTTAAGTATAAGAATTAAAATGAAAATAGACTTTTGTCTCTGATTATTTTTACATTACACAAAATGCACATTTTCTTTTTGCCTTTCCCCAAATCATAGTGTACAAGTTATCTCTGGACTGAAAGTCTATGTTCTCTGAAAAATCAGAGGTTGAGTCTGTCAGTTTTCTTGTTCAGATTTTCCTTTGAAATCACTCATCATATTTTGGTTCAGAAAGACATCAGTTATAGAGAAATAACTTACAGGCTTTTGTTTCTTCAGAAGAGCTTTCTTTCTGTCTTAGAATTTTGTTCTGATAGAAACAATGATCTCCTTTTTTTTAACTTTCTAAATAAGCTTTATTGTCACATAATTTATTTATAATTGAATGTACTTAGTTCAGTCTATAGTTTTGTGACTTTTGACAAATGCTCATAGTTTTGTGACGACCATCACAGTCAAGATACAGAATCACTGCTGCCCGCCATTCCACCCCCAACTCCAGTCCCTAGCAGTTACCAGATTTGTCTCCTGTCCCTATAATTTTGCCTCTTCCAGCATTTTATGTAAATGCAGTCATACTATGTAGTTTTTTGTGTGTGGTTTCTTTCACTTGGCATAATACATGTGAGATTTACCTATGTTATTTTGCGTATTGGTAGTCCATTCCTTTTTATCATTAAATAATACTGTATTGTACGATGTACCACGGTTAGGTTATTCATTCACCAGTTGAAGGACACTTTGAGTTTTCTATTTTTTGATGATTGTGTGTGTGTGTCTCTCTCTCTCTATATATATATATACATGTATATATATATATATAGTTACTATAGATATTAACATATGTTTATGTGGAAACATGTTTTTATTTATTTTGAATTAATACTGGGCAGACTGGGTTTGATGGGTCATATATGGGTGTGTGTTTAATTCTATGAGATATCACTGAACTGTTTCCTAAAGGGTGCTACTATTTTCTTTTCTCACCGGCATTGTATAAGAGTTCCAGTTGTTCTATATCCTTGTTGCACTTTGTATGGTCAGTTTTTATATTTACCCCCTACCGTTCTAGTTGGAGTATAGTGGTATATCATTATGGTTTTAGTTTGCAGTTCCTTACTAACGGTATTGAGCATCTTTTAATGTGCTCAATTACCATACATATATCATCTGTGGTAAAGTGTCTTTTCCAAAATGCATGCTTAATTTTGGGGAGTTGTTTGTCTTTTTATTGAGTTAGAAGCATTCTTTGTATATTCTGGATGCAAGTCGTACTGGTGCATTTTAGAGAGCTCATTCTGAGAGCCATCTGAAGGGAAGTCTGTTCTCAGGAAATTAGAAGGATTTTACAGAAGTCCAAGTAAGTGATAATGAGCTTCTGGACATGGGGAGTTGGCTGTAGGAATAGAAAGGGATAAATGTATGAAAAGTAGAAGACTTGCTGACTGATCCAGTGTAGGGAGGTGGGGAACTCAAAACTAACTGAGGACGTGTATTTTGCTGGAAGGATAGCTTTCGTAAATGGAGGTCATTGTTTCCTGTATAGTAATTCTCCTTTTTTTCCCTAACAAACTGTTATCTCCTGACAACTGAAACTCTAACTTCAATACTTTGTCTACCCTGCAATGCTAGGCACTCATTATTTAGTTATCAGTCAGTAAGTTATGTTTTTTTAATTTGGTATATGCATTCTCTGACTGATTATTTCCCACTCTACTTTGTACCTCTCTCCAAAAAAAAAAAAAAAAATCCATCTAAAGTTGTGTGTATTTTATGCAACTAAAGAAAATTATATAATTGAGGTCAAAATATTTTCTCCTGCAATTGAGAATCCCAAAAGGTATGAAGGGTGAGTTACAGGAGAAAAGTAATTTACCTCTGAATATAAAACTAGAAGCTCCAGTTAATTTTAACAGTGGGTTCTGCAGACAAAGTATCTGTTAGAAGTCACAGAGTACGTTGGGGAGGAATTGAAGGTGGGGGTCTATAGTGTTAAGGGTTGTGCTAATAGAAAGCGTGGTGGGACCAGAAGAAAACCTGACAGTTTGGATTTTTGTACTCAGTGCGCTTGACCTCATGTTTGTTTACTTTGGAGGATTTAAGTGATCCCTATATCTGAAAGTAGCCATGCGACTTCAATTATCCATGAATCACTAAAAAATATAGTGTTTCCAAATTGTAATGTAATTCTAATTCTAAGCAGTGAAGTATGACCTTTCTTTTAATTGAATGTGAATGATAAAAGGTTGCTTACCAAATATATCTAATTGTTTGTTTTTATTTCATGGACTGTGTGCTCAGTAGTTTTTTAAATGCATCTAAAAGTTTGTTGAAGTTGAGGGGAAAAAAGCTCACTTCACCTTAGAGTCATAGAACTAGTTTAGATTTTATGTCTTATTCCATAGTGGTACTCTTCTTTGAAGGGAGAGGAGAAAGAGTAAAATAAATATGGAACATTATTTTCTTTTGATGACTCTGAGCTCTTGGATTCGATCTGTTTATTTTACAGACAAAACTGGAAATTCAGTTTAATATTGAAAAGAAAAAATATGTATCCTTGCTTGTTTTTACACATTTTTTCATATTCAGCTTTTATTGTCTCTTAGGCCTGATAGTTTAATGTGATAAGTAAAATTGCACATCCTTCATCTTAATTTTTTAAAAGGTAATACATCATACTGAAAGTATATAGATCAGAAATCCTTTTGTATATGTTTGTTAGTGTATATTACATTTCTGTGTGTGAACAATACGGATGGTTTATTTCAATGTTATTGTGGGAAAGTATATTTTAACTAAGGTTTAAAAGCAGACCTCCTTGTCTGTGAACAAATTTCCTAGAACCATAATATAAAAAACTAAATGTTGAGTAAATCACAAATATTGCTCATGTCCTCAGTTTTCATGCTAATTCAAAAACTTTAATTTCTAAGCATTTTTAATTCATAAAGTCATGGTCATAGAAATTATGAAGGTATTTGAAAGTCAGTATTTATAGTCTGATGAATAGAGGCATATCTCACAACTGTCTCTTCTCAAACATAGGTAAATTAGAAAGTACGTGGGAAAGCCAGAAGTGCTCTATCCTAATTGGGAAGAATTTTTGTGTGTTGTCATTACTGTGGTGGTTTTCAAGCTTCAGCCAAGGCATCAAGAGTATCTGGTGCGTGTTAACTCGCTTCAGTCATGTCTGCCTCTTTACAACCTATGAACTGTAGCCCACCGGGCTCCTCTGTCCGTGGGATTCTCCAGGCAAAAATACTGAAGTGGGTTGTCATTTCCTCCTCCCAGAGGATCTTCCCAACCCAGGGGTTGAACCCGCATCTCTTAGACCTCTGGCATTGGCAGATGGATTCTTTGTTTCTTAAACACAGATGGCTAAATCCAGTTCTCAGAGTTCCTAATTCATTAGATCTGGAGTGGGGCCTGAGAATTAGCATTTTTAAATGCATCTAAAAGTTTGTTGAAGTTGAGGGGAAAAAAGCTCACTTCACCTTAGAGTCATAGAACTAGTTTAGATTTTATGTCTTATTCCATAGTGGTACTCTTCTTTGAAGGAGAGGAGAAAGAGTAAAATAAATATGGAACATTATTTTCTTTTGATGACTCTGAGCTCTTGGATTCGATCTGTTTATTTTACAGACAAAACTGGAAATTCAGTTTAATATTGAAAAGAAAAATATGTATCCTTGCTTGTTTTTACACATTTTTTCATATTCAGCTTTTATTGTCTCTTAGGCCTGATAGTTTAATGTGATAAGTAAAATTGCACATCCTTCATCTTAATTTTTTAAAAGGTAATACATCATACTGAAAGTATATAGATCAGAAATCCTTTTGTATATGTTTGTTAGTGTATATTACATTTCTGTGTGTGAACAATACGGATGGTTTATTTCAATGTTATTGTGGGAAAGTATATTTTAACTAAGGTTTAAAAGCAGACCTCCTTGTCTGTGAACAAATTTCCTAGAACCATAATATAAAAAACTAAATGTTGAGTAAATCACAAATATTGCTCATGTCCTCAGTTTTCATGCTAATTCAAAAACTTTAATTTCTAAGCATTTTTAATTCATAAAGTCATGGTCATAGAAATTATGAAGGTATTTGAAAGTCAGTATTTATAGTCTGATGAATAGAGGCATATCTCACAACTGTCTCTTCTCAAACATAGGTAAATTAGAAAGTACGTGGGAAAGCCAGAAGTGCTCTATCCTAATTGGGAAGAATTTTTGTGTGTTGTCATTACTGTGGTGGTTTTCAAGCTTCAGCCAAGGCATCAAGAGTATCTGGTGCGTGTTAACTCGCTTCAGTCATGTCTGCCTCTTTACAACCTATGAACTGTAGCCCACCGGGCTCCTCTGTCCGTGGGATTCTCCAGGCAAAAATACTGAAGTGGGTTGTCATTTCCTCCTCCCAGAGGATCTTCCCAACCCAGGGGTTGAACCCGCATCTCTTAGACCTCTGGCATTGGC
Source organism: Tragulus kanchil (assembly GCA_022376925.1). Classification (NCBI taxonomy): domain Eukaryota; kingdom Metazoa; phylum Chordata; class Mammalia; order Artiodactyla; family Tragulidae; genus Tragulus; species Tragulus kanchil. The sequence continues at coordinate 216,309,134 of JAIOJX010000032.1, read as the reverse complement.
AGATGGATTCTTTGTTTCTTAAACACAGATGGCTAAATCCAGTTCTCAGAGTTCCTAATTCATTAGATCTGGAGTGGGGCCTGAGAATTAGCATTTCTAACATCTTCCTAAGTGATACTGCTGATCTTTGAGAACAAAGGCTCTACAGAATCCCTGGTTCTCTTAATTGGTTCACCACTGAGAGAGGCTAAATTTCTTGGAAAAAATCACATTTCTCTTAGAATTAGTGAGTCTTATCAGTAAACTGTGGGAATATTCTCTTTTCTGCCCTCCCCTCCACCACTCCACCACTTGATGCCATTCCTTTTAGTGAGGGAACCATGTTTCTTTTATAGAATGTGGCTCCCACTGTTCATTACTCAAAATACTTATCATTAATGCAGCCTGGATGCCAAATATTATACTTGATATGGGATCCAGCTCACCTGGGATTTTTACCAAAATGCTATTGACCTGATTAACCTATTAGTTGGGAACTAGTGAATTAGTAATATTTTGGGGGTTTTAGGAGGTTTGGGTTTTTTTAAAGAATTTAGAGGAACTGGTATAATAAATAAATACAGAGTAGCATTATTACCTGCTATATTGATCTCAAGTATTAATATCATTTGCTTTTTCTGTTGATGATTTCATTCTAATATTGTTATGTGACCATGCTTCATAGTAATACAAGCACATTTACCTGATGCTTCTGATATCATTGATCATGAGTTGACCCAGGCCTTTCTTTTTGGAATAGCAACAGGGAAATTGACAGTTTGGAATAATTGCTTTTGTAGTAGTAATGGCTTGATTTTTATGTAGTAGTTGTAGATTCAGTGACCTTATAGATTTGGCCCTTAGTTTCTGAGGATACCATGGAAAATTTTGTCTTATCACCCTTTTTGGTTGTCCAGAGATAAACATTTAGCTTAATTGTTGTTGCTTTGGCTCTTTTGTCATCTATGAACTTTTTAGCCCAAGGCATCAAGAGTATCTGGTGCGTGTTAACTCGCTCAGTCATGTCTGCCTCTTTACAACCTATGAACTGTAGCCCACCGGCTCCTCTGTCCGTGGGATTCTCCAGGCAAAAATACTGAAGTGGGTTGTCATTTCCTCCTCCCAGAGGATCTTCCCAACCCAGGGGTTGAACCCGCATCTCTTAGACCTCTGGCATTGGCAGATGGATTCTTTGTTTCTTAAACACAGATGGCTAAATCCAGTTCTCAGAGTTCCTAATTCATTAGATCTGGAGTGGGGCCTGAGAATTAGCATTTCTAACATCTTCCTAAGTGATACTGCTGATCTTTGAGAACAAAGGCTCTACAGAATCCCTGGTTCTCTTAATTGGTTCACCACTGAGAGAGGCTAAATTTCTTGGAAAAAATCACATTTCTCTTAGAATTAGTGAGTCTTATCAGTAAACTGTGGGAATATTCTCTTTTCTGCCCTCCCCTCCACCACTCCACCACTTGATGCCATTCCTTTTAGTGAGGGAACCATGTTTCTTTTATAGAATGTGGCTCCCACTGTTCATTACTCAAAATACTTATCATTAATGCAGCCTGGATGCCAAATATTATACTTGATATGGGATCCAGCTCACCTGGGATTTTTACCAAAATGCTATTGACCTGATTAACCTATTAGTTGGGAACTAGTGAATTAGTAATATTTTGGGGGTTTTAGGAGGTTTGGGTTTTTTTTTAAAGAATTTAGAGGAACTGGTATAATAAATAAATACAGAGTAGCATTATTACCTGCTATATTGATCTCAAGTATTAATATCATTTGCTTTTTCTGTTGATGATTTCATTCTAATATTGTTATGTGACCATGCTTCATAGTAATACAAGCACATTTACCTGATGCTTCTGATATCATTGATCATGAGTTGACCCAGGCCTTTCTTTTTGGAATAGCAACAGGGAAATTGACAGTTTGGAATAATTGCTTTTGTAGTAGTAATGGCTTGATTTTTATGTAGTAGTTGTAGATTCAGTGACCTTATAGATTTGGCCCTTAGTTTCTGAGGATACCATGGAAAATTTTGTCTTATCACCCTTTTTGGTTGTCCAGAGATAAACATTTAGCTTAATTGTTGTTGCTTTGGCTCTTTTTGTCATCTTTATGGTGCCAGACACCAGTTTATGAAATATTACTGGAGTTGCCTCTTTCCTATTTTAAATTATATTAATTATTAAAGGGAAGGAGGGCTTACAGGACCAGTGAACTATTTCTCAATTGACTGAAATTATTGAGAAGCAATCTAGTAAAGGAACAGTCTCATTGCTCCTGCCTGGTTTGCATCATCTCATTATCAGTAATACATAAAGCAGTTTTGCCAAGGAATAAGACAGCTGTGTTTCCCCCATGATGAATGATACTTAGGACTAATTAAGCTGATTGGCTTTTTTGCTGCTATGCGTAGGGGACTTTGGAACAAAAATACTTCAAATCAGATAACGGGTACAGTATCTGGCTGGTTATAGAGACAGATTGGTAGGTTAATATTGTACTCCATTGATACCAGAAGTTTATGTCCTCTGTTTTAGTATCATATAAGATATAATATCTATAGTGTTTTATAAGATATAAAATATAAGACATAAGATATAAAATACTATAGATATTATATATATTATAGTAGAAAGCAAAAATGAAATAACATAAAAATTCATATATATACTTAAATAGCAATATATGCATTATACCTGTATCAGCAATGATTGCTTTAAAGAAGAAAGAGTAATCAATATAATTGCTTCATGATAGCCTAGACTATACACTAATAAATGAATTGTTAGAAAATTTTTATAACACAGTTTTACAGCCATATGCATAATATAGGATTAGAAATATTGTATTAAAAACACCTATGATGATAGACTGATATGCAGTTTTTTCAATTATGAAGAAGGCATATTGTACAATAATGTAATACCTTGAAGGCAAAGTTGTAAAACAGTAAGAAAACTAACACATTATTAATTTTATATTAAATATCATTCACTTTATGCCTATGTAAGCATAGACTAATACCTATATATATATTTTATATATTTATGATGTATCTTTTTCTTAGTTTTTTCATTGTTTCTAAACTATGTGGTTCGTCTGTGAGTTTTTTCAAATTGTCTCAGATCTCAAAAATTTTTTCCAGTGTGTATTTTAAAGAACCTGAGCTACTTGTACAGTTCAGATTGTGTAGTTCAAGGGTCGACTATAGGCTGAATTTAAAGCCATTTCCTGGACTTGACTTCTTTACGTGATCTGCAGCGAGGAAGCCAAGAAAAAGCGATTTACCACACAAGCTCAATTTTAGTTGACTGTTGGAATAGAGTGACTTATTTTGTGACTCTGACTGCATTTTCATAAAAAATTAGTGTACTTTTTTTTTTTTTTTTGGTCTTTGATTTTCTAGTTATGAGACTGGTTATCCCACTTTCTTGACAGAGATTGAGATGAATATGAATAATTGTGAAGACTTAGTACTGATGTAGCTTGATAAAAACATTCACTTTTATGTTTCCTAATTTGCTAAAAAAATACAGAGATCAGCTTTCATTCCCAGTGGTAAAGTAATGACTTGATTACTATGACATAAAAACATAACCGTGTCAATTTTTGTGTTGCAAAGAATTTGCCCCTCTAAATTATACATAATGTAGTTTTTACCTGCTTGAGGCTATATAACGATTTTCATGGAATATACTGCTATTTTTGTGTATGTTTATCTGTAATTTAATGTAAGACCATGCAGAGCATATTGAATTTCCTTTATTCCTTTGAGATTTGCTGATAGACTGGTTGTTTATCCCACTGTTTCTCCAGAAGCAATGCTGATATTTAAAGTTGAGATTTGCACCAAGTTTTGTGATCACTTCTATTTGATGGCTAGGAAAAAACCATATGATGAAACCTGTAAAATGTAAAAAGTACTGAGTATGATGGGAGTAATGGGAAAGAGGCCTTATAAAAGCAAGAAAATAATTTAAATAAAATTCAACCGAGCCCTGTAACACCAAGACATCTGTGTTTCCATGATCAGTTCACACAGTTTCATATAAGTGGTGACTTTTCCCCTACAGACTACTCAGTGATATTGTAGGCTACATAATGGCCTCAGTTTAGTAACCTGAAAACACCTGAACCTCTGTTCAGTGTATAAGGCTATAAATTAATAATTTGTAGATATGGTTTTTCCAACTAAAATTACTTCTTCAATGAAAAGAAATATTTTGAATCTTATGGGAATAATAAGTATAAAAATAGGTAAAGCACCACATATTAGATTCTTGTCCTATTTTAAAAGAGTAAACCTGGAAATAAGAAGTGTCCTGTGCATGGATAGTGCTGACACATTGAACAAATGCCTGAAATGCTTCATAGATGACCCTGTTGTTCCAAAGCATTGTGTAATGTGTTCTACTCTCAGTTGTGTTAATATTCCAAACTGTGGCTATGATTCTGAATTTTCATTTATATATTATTACTAGTATTGCTTTATTCAAAAGGGCCATTATCAGATATTTTCTCTGTTAATTGTATAGTTCAGGTGGTTTTCTATGACAGTAGAAAAGACTTCAGTTTTTCCAATGGGTTGCCATCGCTTTGCTCCTAAATTATTTATCATCTGGTTAAGAACCAGGAATAAAAGAGAACTAAGACTATGTCGTATACCCCTACCTACAGAAGTCATAGTTGTTGGTTTTTTCTTTAAACATTTATTTATTTATTTATTTTGGCAGGGGTGGGAGGGGAGGGAGGGGGGTGGGCGGGCCACTTCCATTGGTCTTTCATTTGTCTAAGTTTCATCCATCTTTGTTCTTTGGCCCATGTGGGCCTCCCATCGCAGTGGCCTCTGTTTTCGCAGAGCACCGGCTCTGGGCGCATGCACTCCAGAGCCCTGGCTCGGTAATTGGACACATCGGTCCAGCTGCTCCACGGCACGTGGGATCTTCCCAGGCCAGGGATCGAACCGGCGCCCCTTGCACTTCAAGGCGGTGTCCTTACTCACTGGACCACCAGGGAAGCCCAGAAGTCATAGTTGTTAAGGGCTGGTTTCGTCATCTGTTAAATGAGTCCTCTACTCACTGATCAATCCCTTTCTTCAGGGTGCCCTAAGGCATTGAATATTGGGTCAGTTTTCTCACTGACTGTCACTCCCACATATTACTGTCAACTCCATGCCTAATGGCTCCTTCCTCTTAGTTATAGAATCATAGGTAGGTCCTCCTCAGATAGAAAGTTAAAGCTCTGAAGCAATTCTCTGAGGTATTTTAGCATAAACAGCAAATGTCTAAGAGTCTATTTGGGCTAGTGCAACAAAATACCACAGATGCATGACTTACAAACAACAGAAATTTATTTCTTACCGTTCTAGAGGCTGAGAAGTTCAGGATCAATATACTGGCTGATTTGGGGTCTGATGAGTGATCCCTTTCTGCTTCATAGACAATGCCTTTTCACCGTGCCCTAGTATGGTAGAGAGGCTAGAGAGTTCTACTTTATAAGACCACCAATTTCATTTATCAGGGCTCCACTCTCATGGTCTAAGCACTTCTTACAGGCCACACACTTAAATACCATCATATTATGGTTTCAATGTATGCATTTGGGAGGTTATACAGATACTCAGTCTGTGGCAAGCAGCCGCCACATGTATTAATACTTTGTTTATATTATCACTAATTCTTTAAAAGAAGGTATCATAATGCTTATTTTTAAATGAAGTAACTACATCTCAGAGATGTCAAAAATAAAGCTAGTTAGGGGTAGATCCCAGACTGAGGGAAAGATCGGTCTGGCTCTCAAAGTTCTTTCTTCTCTGATTCATAATCTATCTTATTTTGCATATTTATGGTGAACAGTATCCACATTTTGTGCTACCTGCTTTGATATTTGTTGTACATGTAACATACAAAATATGTGTTAATACTGTTTGTGTACTCACTAAGGCTTTTGGTCAACAGTAGGCTGTTAGTAATTAAGTTTTAGGGGAGTCAAAAAGTTGAATGCAGATTTTTCAACTGTGTTGGATCAGTACCCCTAATCTCTGAGTTTCTCAAGGGCCAACTGGATGCTTTTTTGATAAATAGTATTAAATGTCTAACTTTTTAATTTTCAAGAGCAAATAGCACATACTTATAAGCATTCTCTAAATGGAAGAGTTAATACAAAGTGCAGTGAAGGAGTAAAGCTAGAGTTATAACTAGTTAAAAGATTATTCCCAGAAGTTCTGTAATACAAAATTGGACTTGTGAAAGATAAAAGTTATCAATATTGTCTCATCTAAAATTATTGAAGTTTTCTTTAGCTTTTTCATTCAATAATCTATTCAAAGATATTTATTGAATGTTTGTCTATATGATCAGCATTATTCTAAAGGCTTTTTGGGATATTGTGATTGGTTGTATATTTGGCAAAGTGCACAAAATACCACAGATGCATGACTTACAAACAACAGAAATTTATTTCTTACCGTTCTAGAGGCTGAGAAGTTCAGGATCAATATACTGGCTGATTTGGGGTCTGATGAGTGATCCCTTTCTGCTTCATAGACAATGCCTTTTCACCGTGCCCTAGTATGGTAGAGAGGCTAGAGAGTTCTACTTTATAAGACCACCAATTTCATTTATCAGGGCTCCACTCTCATGGTCTAAGCACTTCTTACAGGCCACACACTTAAATACCATCATATTATGGTTTCAATGTATGCATTTGGGAGGTTATACAGATACTCAGTCTGTGGCAAGCAGCCGCCACATGTATTAATACTTTGTTTATATTATCACTAATTCTTTAAAAGAAGGTATCATAATGCTTATTTTTAAATGAAGTAACTACATCTCAGAGATGTCAAAAATAAAGCTAGTTAGGGGTAGATCCCAGACTGAGGGAAAGATCGGTCTGGCTCTCAAAGTTCTTTCTTCTCTGATTCATAATCTATCTTATTTTGCATATTTATGGTGAACAGTATCCACATTTTTGTGCTACCTGCTTTGATATTTGTTGTACATGTAACATACAAAATATGTGTTAATACTGTTTGTGTACTCACTAAGGCTTTTGGTCAACAGTAGGCTGTTAGTAATTAAGTTTTAGGGGAGTCAAAAAGTTGAATGCAGATTTTTCAACTGTGTTGGATCAGTACCCCTAATCTCTGAGTTTCTCAAGGGCCAACTGGATGCTTTTTTGATAAATAGTATTAAATGTCTAACTTTTTAATTTTCAAGAGCAAATAGCACATACTTATAAGCATTCTCTAAATGGAAGAGTTAATACAAAGTGCAGTGAAGGAGTAAAGCTAGAGTTATAACTAGTTAAAAGATTATTCCCAGAAGTTCTGTAATACAAAATTGGACTTGTGAAAGATAAAAGTTATCAATATTGTCTCATCTAAAATTATTGAAGTTTTCTTTAGCTTTTTCATTCAATAATCTATTCAAAGATATTTATTGAATGTTTGTCTATATGATCAGCATTATTCTAAAGGCTGATTTGTGTGTGTGAACGGGGATATACATATGACTGATCTGGGAACATACATATCTGTAAACAAAAAAACTCTGTAAAAGTTAAAAGTAAAAGTTAAAAAAAAAAAAGAACTCTGCTGCCATGAAGCTTGAATTCTAGGATAGGGAGAAAGATAAATAAAGAAGTAAATAATACATATTAGAAGATGATAATTGCTTGGAAAAAAATAAAGCAGGAAAGGAGGAGAATAAAAGCAGTGGGGTGTGAAGTTTTAAGTGAGGTAGTCTGGAAAGCCTTTTATAAGGAGAAGGTGAGCAAAGATTTGAAGGACATTTAGGTGAGCCAAGTGGATGCGTATCTGGGAAACCAGCATTCCAGGAGAGAGAAGAGCAAATGCAGAGGCCCTGTAGAACCAAGGCTGACATGTTCTGGGGTTGGTGACAAGACTATGTGGCTGAAATGGAGTCTGCAGGAAGGACAGTAGTAGGAGATGAAATCAAAGAGATAAGGGAGGCCATATTGTCTGGGGCCTTATAGGTCAAAGTAATAGCTTTGAGTTTGATTGAGTGAGATAAAGAGCCAGTTCAATAAGAGCAGAGGAGTAACATCATCTGACTGGCATTTTGACCGGCTCTGGCTGCTACATTGAGAATAAACTGTAGAGGTTGGCAAGGATGAAAACAGGGAGACATGTTCAGAGGTTAATGTGACAATTCAGGTAAGAGAAGATGGTGGTTCAGTTGGTAGCAGTGCCAGTGGTGATTCTTGGTCTGAACTTGGTCCAGTGTTTGCTGATAGGTTAGTAGAGGCTGTTAGAGAAAGAGGCATCTTGCTTTTTACTATTCTTTTTCTTTCTTTTAATTTTGGCCTCTTTTATTGGACCTTCATTTATTTATTTTCATCCGTCCTAATTCTTTGATCTGTGTGGGCCTCCCATCGCAGCGGCCTCTCCTACTGCAGAGCACCGGCTCTGGGCACATGTGCTGCAGAGCACTGGCTCACAACTGGACACACCGGTCCAGCCGCGCCACAGCACCCAGGACCCTTCCGCGCCAGGGATCAAACCAGTGCCCCCTGCAACTGCGAAGCAGACTCTTTACCCACTGGACCACCAAGGAAGCCCTTACTATTCTTTGTTGGTAAAGGCAGTGGCTTCATCGCTTGTATTTAATGCAAATAAAACCATCTATAAACCCATCTATACCAGCCATCAAGTTTCTTTCCCCTAGTACAATGGGCATTTTAGTTTACTTTGCAGGAAATTGAGCATGTTGTAATTGAAACTGCCAAAGCAATGCAGAGTGGAAAAAAGCTATACAGAGTGGGAAAGTATCTTAAGAGTCATTAATTTAGACTAAGAATTGTCGAATGATCGCCCACAGGCCAAATTTGGCTCATAGCCTCTTTTAGGGAATAAAGTTTTATTGTAACAGAGACAATTTTTTTTTTTTTCTGCGTATTATCCATGGAGGCTATCCTGCTACAAAAGCAATAGAGGTCCATGAAGCCTAAAATATTTACTGTCTGCCCTCTATAGAAAAATGTTTGCTGACTCTTGGTTTCAACCATTGTGTAACAGTTGTGCCAAAATTTTCCTCTCATCTTTTTCCAAGTATGAAGACGGAATTTAACAGGGGAGATAGGAAGTAACAGTAGAGAGAACAAAACGGTAATAAGCTGGCAACACCATATTTCTCTCCCTTATGTTAATCTACCTATTTCTTTGCTATGGATATCCACATCTCGCTGATCTCTTAAGTGCTCTGTGTTGGGATATAAGTGTACATAACTGGCCTAGAAGAAAAAGAGTGTGTTTTTCTCAATAGTAAGTATTTACTGTAGGAATGAATCTTGGATGCTAGAAACTAAATTGTTGAATTTCATGATCTTGATGGAAAATAAAAGATGAGTACCAGGGGCTTCCCTGGTGGTCCAGTGAGTAAGGATGCCGCATTGCAGTGCAAGGGGCGCCAGTTCTATCCCTGGCCTGGGAAGATCCCACGTACTGCAGAGCCGCTGGACCGATGTCTCCAACTACTGAACCGAAGCTCTGGAGTGCATGCGCCCAGGGCTGGTGCTCTGCAACGGAGAGGCCACTGCGATGGGAGGCCCACACAGGCCAAAGAACAAAGATAAATAAATGAAAGATCCCAAAAACATCTAACTCAAGGTACCCCCCCGGTTCCGCCATCAAACCAGTGCCCCTGCAACTGGCAGACTCTTTACCCACTGCCCCCTTACTATTCTTTGTTGGTAAAGGCAGTGGCTTCATCGCTTGTATTTAATGCAAATAAAACCATCTATAAACCCATCTATACCAGCCATCAAGTTTCTTTCCCCTAGTACAATGGGCATTTTAGTTTACTTTGCAGGAAATTGAGCATGTTGTAATTGAAACTTCCAAAGCAATGCAGAGTGGAAAAAGCTATACAGAGTGGGAAAGTATCTTAAGAGTCATTAATTTAGACTAAGAATTGTCGAATGATCGCCCACAGGCCAAATTTGGCTCATAGCCTCTTTTAGGGAATAAAGTTTTATTGTAACAGAGACAATTTTTTTTTTTTCATGATTATCCATGGAGGCTATCCTGCTACAAAAGCAATAGAGGTCCATGAAGCCTAAAATATTTACTGTCTGCCCTCTATAGAAAAATGTTTGCTGACTCTTGGTTTCAACCATTGTGTAACAGTTGTGCCAAAATTTTCCTCTCATCTTTTTCCAAGTATGAAGACGGAATTTAACAGGGGAGATAGGAAGTAACAGTAGAGAGAACAAAACGGTAATAAGCTGGCAACACCATATTTCTCTCCCTTATGTTAATCTACCTATTTCTTTGCTATGGATATCCACATCTCGCTGATCTCTTAAGTGCTCTGTGTTGGGATATAAGTGTACATAACTGGCCTAGAAGAAAAAGAGTGTGTTTTTCTCAATAGTAAGTATTTACTGTAGGAATGAATCTTGGATGCTAGAAACTAAATTGTTGAATTTCATGATCTTGATGGAAAATAAAAGATGAGTACCAGGGGCTTCCCTGGTGGTCCAGTGAGTAAGGATGCCGCATTGCAGTGCAAGGGGCGCCAGTTCTATCCCTGGCCTGGGAAGATCCCACGTACTGCAGAGCCGCTGGACCGATGTCTCCAACTACTGAACCGAAGCTCTGGAGTGCATGCGCCCAGGGCTGGTGCTCTGCAACGGGAGAGGCCACTGCGATGGGAGGCCCACACAGGCCAAAGAACAAAGATAAATAAATGAAAGATCAATAGAAGTGGCCAAAACAAACAAAAAAAATGAGTACCAGAGTCACTGTGAGCATCAGTCTTTACCAAGAACTTGACTCACTTTCTTATGACTGTGTAATCCTGTGATGAAGTACAAATAAGTTAGGCACCTCATGTCATTTGCTTCTTATAGGTCTATAATGACGGATTTATACTACCTCAGTCAAACAGATGGAGCAGGTGATTGGCGGGAAAAAGAGGCCAAAGATCTGACTGAGCTGGTCCAGCGGAGGATAACGTATCTTCAGGTAAGAAGGTTAGATTAAGAGAGAAACTTGAGAGAAAAATAGAAGGAAAAACATTAAAATGAAGGGTTGTTGTTGCTTTTTGGTCTTTCTAGCCCTTGCTTTTTGAAAGTTATTTGTTCATTCATTTTACATATTTATTCAAAAAGACACCATATTGGGCTTCCCTGGTGGTCCAGTGAGTGAAGAGTCCATCTTGCAGTGCAAGGGCCATCAGTTTGATCCCTGGCCCAGGAAGATCCCATGGGCCACGGAGCTCGGTATGTCCAATTACAAGCTGGCAATCTGGAGTGCATGCACCCAGAACCAGCGCTCTGCAATGAGAGGTCACTGCAGTGGGAGGCCCACACATGCCAAAGAATTAAGATGGATGAAAAATAAATGATAACTGGGAAAAAAAAAATAAAAACAAGACACTATGTTATGCCTTGAGTGGAATGTCCTAATGGGGGCTACTTCAGATACATGCCTACAGAGGAATATAGTACACAATAGGAAGTACTGCCTATATGAGAGATTAGATGAAGTGCCCCCTGGAGGAAGATGTCACAGATAGCTTTGTGGAAAAGATAGTATTTGAACTGTAAAGGATAATTGTGTAGGGTTTAGACATCCAGAAATGAAGACGAGTGTACTAGCTGAAGTATGCTGTGTACTGTGCTCAGTCGCTCCATTGTATGTAACTCCAGATGATGTGAGTAATGCTCCTACCTGGGAGAAAGCAGTACAGGAAGCCAGTGAGGAATAGGATATTTCAGTTTTTCTGGAATTTTGATTGTGTGAAAAGGAGTGTTGGAAAAGATAGGTTTGGGAGCCAAATGGCAGAGGTCCTTGTGTAAGGTTAAGCTTTATGGTGCATAAGTGGTAAGTGGTTCCTGAAAGATTTTATTTATTGCCTAACATCATTATAACAAACAGGAAATAGAAATTGGCAGTAAACTCCAAGTGCCAGGCCCTTTTAAATGTACTGTCATTTTTTGTGTATCTTTTCTTCTGATTCTTACTCATATGCTTACCTTGTCGTACACATTTGTAAAGATAAAACTGATTTGGTTTTGGTTTTTTTTGTTTGTTTAATATACTATAAACCCTTTTCTATTTTAGAGTCACAACCTGCTTTTGAAAGATTTTTATCCATAAGAGGATCATGATAAGAGTGGTGCTTTAGTGATACTAATCTGAAAAGTAGAATTTTGCTTGAATTGAATTCATTAGAAGAGACTAGAAGAAGGAGAGTGTTTAAGACAAGAGTCACCAACCTCCAGGGGCTTCCCTGGTGGCTCAGCAGTAAAGAATCCACCTGCCAGTACAGGAGACACAGGTGTGGTCCCTGGGTCAGGAAATTTCCCTGGAGGAGGAAATGACAATTCACTCTAGTCTTATTGCCTGGTGAATCAGAGGACAGAGAGCCTGGAGCACTACAGTCCATAGGGTCACAAAGACTTGAACACAACTTAGCAACTAAAACAACAACCACAACCAATACCTCCTGTTAGATCAGTGATGGCATTAGGTTAGATATAAAGTACACAATAAATGTAATGTGCTTGAATCATTCCAGAACCATTCTCCCTCTCTCCTCTCTCCCTTCCTCTGGATCCATGGAAAAATTGTCTTCTGTGAATCCAGGCCCTGGTGCCAAAAAGGATGAGCGTCGCTGGTTAGGATATAAGGAGAGTACTGTAGGTGAGAAATATGAAGTAAGTGGCAGTTTGCACTGGAAGGGCAGAAAGAAATTGGAGAGGGTTTAGGAAGATTGAATAGACAGGTCTTTTCCAGTAGCTGAAGGAGCTGGCATGACCAAGGTAAAGGCGTATCATTAACTGAAACTTAAAGTTAGAATGCAGTCATCAGGATAAAACAATGGATTCATAAATGGAATTCTTCAACACTCCAAATGCTTGAAGTCGAGATGATCATGGCCGTCCATTTCTGTGTAAGGTTAAGCTTTATGGTGCATAAGTGGTAAGTGGTTCCTGAAAGATTTTATTTATTGCCTAACATCATTATAACAAACAGGAAATAGAAATTGGCAGTAAACTCCAAGTGCCAGGCCCTTTTAAATGTACTGTCATTTTTTGTGTATCTTTTCTTCTGATTCTTACTCATATGCTTACCTTGTCGTACACATTTGTAAAGATAAAACTGATTTGGTTTTGGTTTTTTTTGTTTGTTTAATATACTATAAACCCTTTTCTATTTTAGAGTCACAACCTGCTTTTGAAAGATTTTTATCCATAAGAGGATCATGATAAGAGTGGTGCTTTAGTGATACTAATCTGAAAAGTAGAATTTTGCTTGAATTGAATTCATTAGAAGAGACTAGAAGAAGGAGAGTGTTTAAGACAAGAGTCACCAACCTCCAGGGGCTTCCCTGGTGGCTCAGCAGTAAAGAATCCACCTGCCAGTACAGGAGACACAGGTGTGGTCCCTGGGTCAGGAAATTTCCCTGGAGGAGGAAATGACAATTCACTCTAGTCTTATTGCCTGGTGAATCAGAGGACAGAGAGCCTGGAGCACTACAGTCCATAGGGTCACAAAGACTTGAACACAACTTAGCAACTAAAACAACAACCACAACCAATACCTCCTGTTAGATCAGTGATGGCATTAGGTTAGATATAAAGTACACAATAAATGTAATGTGCTTGAATCATTCCAGAACCATTCTCCCTCTCTCCTCTCTCCCTTCCTCTGGATCCATGGAAAAATTGTCTTCTGTGAATCCAGGCCCTGGTGCCAAAAAGGATGAGCGTCGCTGGTTAGGATATAAGGAGAGTACTGTAGGTGAGAAATATGAAGTAAGTGGCAGTTTGCACTGGAAGGGCAGAAAGAAATTGGAGAGGGTTTAGGAAGATTGAATAGACAGGTCTTTTCCAGTAGCTGAAGGAGCTGGCATGACCAAGGTAAAGGCGATCATTAACTGAAACTTAAAGTTAGAATGCAGTCATCAGGATAAAACAATGGATTCATAAATGGAATTCTTCAACACTCCAAATGCTTGAAGTCGAGATGATCATGGCCGTCCATTTCTAGTACTATTGATGGTATGCTTTCTGAGTACACACACTCTGCTTTCCTTTGACAATTAAAGTGTCTTATAAAAACAAACTAATAGTCATAGCTTTGTTCTGTATATTTTAAGAAGCACATTTCCCTACACTAAAAAGTAGAAAATCAAGTGTTTACAGAGATCATTAAAAACAAAGCTGATCTTGGCATGCGCTCTTGGTCTTGTGCGCTTATGGCCATTCATCAGAGGTGTCTGTAGAAGGAGAAAAACTTGCCTCCTGTAGGGAAGAGGTAATTATCTCTCATCAACTAGAACCTCATTCAGTCTCATTCAGTGAACTATAAACAGCTGGTGGTGCAGAACAATCATCCTCATTTAAAATGGAAATAACTCTGGTTTCTGAGTTTCTTCCATTTCCACATATTCATTAAGCTTTCACTGCATATAAGTTGTATTTAAGCTATTTGACCACAGCATAGCTCCCCTCACTGTAATGAGTACATACCATTTGCTTTGGCTTCTTTTTTCCTCCTGGTTTTTGAGTGGCCAAGTGCTCTCACTGGGAGTGTGAAACTCATCTTCTGTGTGCTGGTTTCTGTGGTTCTGTTTAGAGAATTTGACTTATAGATCACTTAAAGTAAATCATCATTTCACATGGACCTTAACTTCAGTTTCAATATTACTTATTTTAAAAAGTCTCACTTTCATACTTTTTTTTCTGTTGGAAAAGAAAATGTGATTTTTTTTTTTTTTTAATATTCAAGGAGGTGGGGGAAATTTCAACAGGAAAAAGCATATTTTAGAAACAAATATTTTTCTTTAATTATTTAATGTATTTATGATTATTTTTTCCATTTTTGAAGAACTGTATTTTAACATACTATTTTTTAGAGGTTAAAGATGCCAGGTGAGAAATATGAAGTAAGTGGCAGTTTGCACTGGAAGGGCAGAAAGAAATTGGAGAGGGTTTAGGAAGATTGAATAGACAGGTCTTTTCCAGTAGCTGAAGGAGCTGGCATGACCAAGGTAAAGGCGTATCATTAACTGAAACTTAAAGTTAGAATGCAGTCATCAGGATAAAACAATGGATTCATAAATGGAATTCTTCAACACTCCAAATGCTTGAAGTCGAGATGATCATGGCCGTCCATTTCTAGTACTATTGATGGTATGCTTTCTGAGTACACACACTCTGCTTTCCTTTGACAATTAAAGTGTCTTATAAAAACAAACTAATAGTCATAGCTTTGTTCTGTATATTTTAAGAAGCACATTTCCCTACACTAAAAAGTAGAAAATCAAGTGTTTACAGAGATCATTAAAAACAAAGCTGATCTTGGCATGCGCTCTTGGTCTTGTGCGCTTATGGCCATTCATCAGAGGTGTCTGTAGAAGGAGAAAAACTTGCCTCCTGTAGGGAAGAGGTAATTATCTCTCATCAACTAGAACCTCATTCAGTCTCATTCAGTGAACTATAAACAGCTGGTGGTGCAGAACAATCATCCTCATTTAAAATGGAAATAACTCTGGTTTCTGAGTTTCTTCCATTTCCACATATTCATTAAGCTTTCACTGCATATAAGTTGTATTTAAGCTATTTGACCACAGCATAGCTCCCCTCACTGTAATGAGTACATACCATTTGCTTTGGCTTCTTTTTTCCTCCTGGTTTTTGAGTGGCCAAGTGCTCTCACTGGGAGTGTGAAACTCATCTTCTGTGTGCTGGTTTCTGTGGTTCTGTTTAGAGAATTTGACTTATAGATCACTTAAAGTAAATCATCATTTCACATGGACCTTAACTTCAGTTTCAATATTACTTATTTTAAAAAGTCTCACTTTCATACTTTTTTTTCTGTTGGAAAAGAAAATGTGATTTTTTTTTTTTTTTAATATTCAAGGAGGTGGGGGAAATTTCAACAGGAAAAAGCATATTTTAGAAACAAATATTTTTCTTTAATTATTTAATGTATTTATGATTATTTTTTCCATTTTTGAAGAACTGTATTTTTAACATACTATTTTTTAGAGGTTAAAGATGCCAGTCACTGAGTCTTCAACTTATTTGGAAAGAGGTGAATGAGTCCCATTCCACAAAACTGAAGATACGTATTTGTAAAGAGATCTTCCCCCAGTGGCAAAGAATCCATCTGCAATGCAGGGGACACTGGTTCCATCCCTGGTTTGGGAAGATCCCCTGGAGGAGTAAATGGCAAACCACTCCAATATTCTTGCCTGGAGAATCCCATGGGCAGAAGAGTCCTTGCAGAGTGTAGTCCATGAGGTCATATAACAGTTGGAAACAACTGAGTGACTAAACAGCAGTAGATCATAAGGAATGCTTTCTCTGACTTGAATTTTTATTCCTTTAAAAAAGAATACTTTATCACTTGTTTTAATTTAATGGATTAGAGAATTTAATCAGAATAGTTGAGCTATTTATACAGTATTTTAGAGTGATTAAATTTTTTTCCATTACATCTTTCCTTGGTATTCAGACCTATTAGTGTTTCCATACCATTACTTTAAACCTTTTATTACTGTTAAAAGGCTATTTGAGCAACTTAGATTCTGAAAGACTTCAGTGAGGCTTAGAAAATGAGTAGTATACTAGGAAATAAAGCTAAAAAGGGGATAAAGGAACAAGGGTTTGACTTTTGATACCTGTATTCAAAATAAAATCCAAGCACTACTTATAATTCATAGATAGAGATTTTAGAAGGCTTTCCTTGTTTAGCCTTCCCAGCCAGCTATTAGATAAAGATGACAATTTTTATTTAAGTAGAAATAATGGGGAAAAGGTACAATAAAAGCAAATATTCTTAACATTTGAAATCTCTTTGGGAACTTTAAGTCATGTAAATATCTTGCTGTATTCTTCATAAATAATTCAGATAATTTTATAATTTACTTTTAATGATGACTTTGAGTAGTTAAGAACATTTTCAGTTTTACTAAATTTTTTACTTATACTCAGGAAACTTATTGTCAGTTCTTATTATCACCAACACACATTTTTTAAAAAATTTTGATTCATTTTGGTATAACACAAGGCCTAGTACAAAGAAAACAACTTAGATTAAACTTGTCTTGGGGCTTCCCTGGTGGCTCAGTGGTTAAGAATTTGCACGCCAATGCGGGAGACACAGGTTTGATCCCTGATTCAGGAAGATCCCACATGCTGTGGAGCAACTAAGCCCGTGAGCCACAGCTATTGAGCCTGTGCTCTAGAACCTCAGAGCAACTATTGAGCCCATGTGCCGCAACTGCTGAAGCCCGTGTGCCCTGGAACCCAAGTTCAACAACAAGAGAAGTCACCACAACAGGAAGCCTGCTCACCGCAATGAGTGAGTAGCCCCTACTCTCTGCAACTAGAAAAGAGCCTGCAGCAGCAGTGAAAACCCAGAATAGCCAAAAATAAATAAATATATAAAGTTTAAAAAAAAACAACATCCTTGTCTTTAGGAATTTTCTTAGAGATGGGAATAGCGTTTCTTTTTTTAATTTAAAAGCCAGTGGACAAGTGCTGTAAGTACTATTTCTACCCAAAGAGTGGCATTTTGCAGAATGAAAGAGCTGGCTTAACAATGTCAAGTTATTCTGACTTTTTATTTAAACAAAACAAGGCATCTGACACTGCCTTTGCACAAGAACAAAGTTCCAGCTAGTGTTTCTCTTGTATGTCTGCTATGTATTTTATTTTGAATCCTCTATTAGACAGAGTAAAAGGGGAAAAAAAATAAAGGTACAAGGGTTTGACTTTTGATACCTGTATTCAAAATAAAATCCAAGCACTACTTATAATTCATAGATAGAGATTTTAGAAGGCTTTCCTTGTTTAGCCTTCCCAGCCAGCTATTAGATAAAGATGACAATTTTTATTTAAGTAGAAATAATGGGGAAAAGGTACAATAAAAGCAAATATTCTTAACATTTGAAATCTCTTTGGGAACTTTAAGTCATGTAAATATCTTGCTGTATTCTTCATAAATAATTCAGATAATTTTATAATTTACTTTTAATGATGACTTTGAGTAGTTAAGAACATTTTCAGTTTTACTAAATTTTTTACTTATACTCAGGAAACTTATTGTCAGTTCTTATTATCACCAACACACATTTTTTAAAAAATTCTGATTCATTTTGGTATAACACAAGGCCTAGTACAAAGAAAACAACTTAGATTAAACTTGTCTTGGGGCTTCCCTGGTGGCTCAGTGGTTAAGAATTTGCACGCCAATGCGGGAGACACAGGTTTGATCCCTGATTCAGGAAGATCCCACATGCTGTGGAGCAACTAAGCCCGTGAGCCACAGCTATTGAGCCTGTGCTCTAGAACCTCAGAGCAACTATTGAGCCCATGTGCCGCAACTGCTGAAGCCCGTGTGCCCTGGAACCCAAGTTCAACAACAAGAGAAGTCACCACAACAGGAAGCCTGCTCACCGCAATGAGTGAGTAGCCCCTACTCTCTGCAACTAGAAAAGAGCCTGCAGCAGCAGTGAAAACCCAGAATAGCCAAAAATAAATAAATATATAAAGTTTAAAAAAAAACAACATCCTTGTCTTTAGGAATTTTCTTAGAGATGGGAATAGCGTTTCTTTTTTTAATTTAAAAGCCAGTGGACAAGTGCTGTAAGTACTATTTCTACCCAAAGAGTGGCATTTTGCAGAATGAAAGAGCTGGCTTAACAATGTCAAGTTATTCTGACTTTTTATTTAAACAAAACAAGGCATCTGACACTGCCTTTGCACAAGAACAAAGTTCCAGCTAGTGTTTCTCTTGTATGTCTGCTATGTATTTTATTTTTGAATCCTCTATTAGACAGAGCTAACCAATCTGGAGCTTGTCTTTACTTTTCTGCTCTGTTCCCCATCTTTTCCCACCCTGTTCCATCTGCCCTCTGTCTTCCCTTCCTCTCTCTCCTCTCTCTTTTTCTTGTCCTTTCCTCCTCCCCCTTTCCCATACTCCTGCCTTCTCCCAGCTTTCTTCCTGTCCCTCTTTTTTTTTTTTTTTTTTTTAAATTTTGGAGAGAGTGTCTGCCAATATCATCCCTGTATTTTGATTTTGAGGAGGAAAGCCTCATGAGTCCTGCTAAGTAAAATGATGGTGGATGTAAGGCCTTTCTAAAATTCAAACTTAATTTTGTAAGCATATCATTTTAACTTGACCAGTTCAACAGGTTCTGAGACCTAGAAATCAGGCTGTAAACCTAGAAAGAAGTATTAAAGGTACTTGAGGAGACACATCTTCCATGCATTCATGTAAGAGTGGCAGAATCTGGCTCCTCGGGTAACTTCTTTTCTTCTCTAGCCTTGTAGAGAGTTAAACTTGGATACATCTCATTCTTTCTCTTCCTTTCCTCTGGCGCTTGTGGAAGCAGACAGTGTTCCCAAGGTTGCTCTGGTGTACTGAACCTGGCCTAAAGGTTCTTTAGAGACTACCCAGAATATCCAGAGATGACAGAACACTGTCTCAAAGGCCATCAGTAGGAGAAGTTTTCCACATTTGTTTGTTCTCTCCTGGGTCTATAGAATCTCCATCTTTTTAAAAAATGGCTTTCAGACACTCAATAGAGATTTCTAGGCAAATTAATTTAGCTTAAATGCATTTTTTAGGCAAAGAGCATAAGTCTTAAAAAGGCATATAAGGTAAGCCAGTTACTGACTTTACTTTCTAAGAAGAGCTTTCCTTTTCTGTAACCCTATAATAACTACCTACCTTTTGCTTCAATCCATCGGGTAACAGTCTGTAAACTGTGTATCTTGATCTCTTTTCTCCATTAAGTTTATACTCTTAAAATTTTATAAAATACCCGGGGAAATTGATTTCCTGAAGCACTGGGTAGCCTACTTGTACATAAGGTATTATTTGGTTCTTACTATTGATACCTAAAACAGATTGGTCTTTGTTGTGTGTGTGCATGCTCAGTCAACTCTTTGCTGCCCCATGGACTCTAGTCCTCCAGGCTCCTCTGTCCATGGAATTTTTCAGGCAAGACTACTGGAGCAGGTTGCCATTTCCTTCTCCGGGGAATCTTCCCGACTGAGGGATCAAACATAGGTTGATTGCACTGATAAGTGGCCAGTGCATGAAAAGCACACCTTAACTTTGTTAAGAAAATATTTTAGTTTAATATGTTAAGAGATTGTGGTTTCTGGTCTTGGCTTTTGAAAATGAGAATGCTTTTTAACTTTCTCCTTCATGGTTAACTATGCCTAGAGTCTTTATTTTAATTACCACTATGTAGCACTTCAGTTCTCCTTTTTTAGCTCTTGAGGAGACAAACATCTTCCATGCATAATCAGGCTGTAAACCTAGAAAGAAGTATTAAAGGTACTTGAGGAGACACATCTTCCATGCATTCATGTAAGAGTGGCAGAATCTGGCTCCTCGGGTAACTTCTTTTCTTCTCTAGCCTTGTAGAGAGTTAAACTTGGATACATCTCATTCTTTCTCTTCCTTTCCTCTGGCGCTTGTGGAAGCAGACAGTGTTCCCAAGGTTGCTCTGGTGTACTGAACCTGGCCTAAAGGTTCTTTAGAGACTACCCAGAATATCCAGAGATGACAGAACACTGTCTCAAAGGCCATCAGTAGGAGAAGTTTTCCACATTTGTTTGTTCTCTCCTGGGTCTATAGAATCTCCATCTTTTTAAAAAATGGCTTTCAGACACTCAATAGAGATTTCTAGGCAAATTAATTTAGCTTAAATGCATTTTTTAGGCAAAGAGCATAAGTCTTAAAAAGGCATATAAGGTAAGCCAGTTACTGACTTTACTTTCTAAGAAGAGCTTTCCTTTTCTGTAACCCTATAATAACTACCTACCTTTTGCTTCAATCCATCGGGTAACAGTCTGTAAACTGTGTATCTTGATCTCTTTTCTCCATTAAGTTTATACTCTTAAAATTTTATAAAATACCCGGGGAAATTGATTTCCTGAAGCACTGGGTAGCCTACTTGTACATAAGGTATTATTTGGTTCTTACTATTGATACCTAAAACAGATTGGTCTTTGTTGTGTGTGTGCATGCTCAGTCAACTCTTTGCTGCCCCATGGACTCTAGTCCTCCAGGCTCCTCTGTCCATGGAATTTTTCAGGCAAGACTACTGGAGCAGGTTGCCATTTCCTTCTCCGGGGAATCTTCCCGACTGAGGGATCAAACATAGGTTGATTGCACTGATAAGTGGCCAGTGCATGAAAAGCACACCTTAACTTTGTTAAGAAAATATTTTAGTTTAATATGTTAAGAGATTGTGGTTTCTGGTCTTGGCTTTTGAAAATGAGAATGCTTTTTAACTTTCTCCTTCATGGTTAACTATGCCTAGAGTCTTTATTTTAATTACCACTATGTAGCACTTCAGTTCTCCTGTTTGCTTCATTACGTTTCCTGTTTTGGTTTTGAAAATCATTTTAGAGAAATAAAGTCAAATTTTTTCCAATACGGTGAAATGCTTTTACCACTCTATTCATACACCTTTTCTTCATTACCAACACAAAGCTAGATGTTGGGAATGTTTTTAAATAAGGAAATTAAAAACTATTTAGTCTTTTGATTAGAGCAGACAAAGAGCACATTGAAATTTAACTTACCTGGCTTATTCCTTTAGGTTTTATTGACATTTTTTTATTGGAAATGGAAGCGATCTGTGGTTTAACCCCTTCCTATAGAAAGAGTGTTATTAGAGGATTCCCTGGGTTTTCTGATCCATTTAAATGTAAGACTTGAAACTGTAAAACTATAAGAAGAAAACCGTAGAACTACAAGAAGAAAACAAAGGGGAAAAGCTTTCACGTTGGTCTTGGCAGTATTTTTCTAGATATGACACCATAAGCACAAGCAAAAGGTCAACAAGTGGGAATCTTGAAACTAAATAACTTCTGCACAGTAAACAAAACAATCAAGATCAAAAGGCAACCTGTGGGGCTTCCCCGGTGGTCCAGTGGGTAAGGACACCGCCTTGCAGTGCAAGGGGCGCCGGTTCCATCCCTGGCCTGGGAAGATCCCATGTGCCACAGAGCGGCTGAACTGATGTGTCCAATTACCGAGCCGGAGCTCTGGAGCGCATGCGCCCAGAGCCGGGGCTCTGCAACAACAGAGGCCACTGCAATGGGAGGCCCACACGGGCCAAAGAACAAAGATGAATGAAAATAGACAAATGAAAGACCACTAGACGTGGCCTGCCCGCACCCCCTCCCCAACCCCCCCACCAAAAATATATTTAAATTAAAAAAAAAGGCAACCTATGATATGGGAGAAGATATGTGTAAATTAGGTGTCTAATAAGGGGTTAACATCCAAAATGTGTAAGAAATTCGACTCAGTAGCAAAAAAAGCAACCTGAGGACATTATGATCTAAAAACCTAAATTGACATTTCTCAAAAGAGACAAATGGCGGTCAACAGGTAAATTCAAAGGTGCTCAGTATCACTAATCATTAGGAGAATGCAAATAAAAAATACAATAAACCAAATCACCTTATAATTGTTAGAACTGCTATTATGAAGAAAAACAAACAATAATAAATGTTGTAGAGGATGTGGAGAAAAGAAAACCTGTATTCCCATTACTGTTGGTGGAGATGTAAATTGGTATAGCCATTGTGGGAAACAATGATGAGGTACCTCAAAAAAATTAAAAATAGTACTAACCAAGTGACTCCACTAATCCCACTTCTGAGTATCTATCAGTGAAGTCAGTGTCTCTAAAAGATATCTGCTGTACACATATGTTCATTTCATCGTCATTCATAGTAGCCAAGATATGGAAACAACCTACGGTTCTGTCAATGAATGAAGGCAGAGAGAGAGAGAGAGAGTGTGTGTGTAAAAACAGCAATGGAATGTTATCCAGCCATTAAAAAAGAGAGAGAGAGAGAAAAAATCCGGCTATTAACAACAACATGGATGAACCTAGAAAGCACTATGGTAAATGAAATAAGGCAAAGCAATACTGCAAATACTCAGTATATGTGCAATCTACACAAGTTGAATTCATGAAAGGAGAGTGGAACAGTAGTTACCAAGGTGGGGAAATGGGGAGATGTTGATTCAGTGATACAAAGGTTCAGTTACATGGGATGAATATGTTCTAAAGAGTTAATTTACAGCATGGTGATTATAGTTATTAATAATAATACTACTGTATTATATACTTGAAATTTGCTAAGACAGTTGATCTTAACTGTTCTCACAAAAAAATAAATTATAACTGTGAGATGAGGGGTATATTAATTAGCTTAATTTTGGTGATCATTTCAGAGTTTACATATTTTAAAATACCCTGTTGTCCAGCTTAAATATATTCAGTTTTTATTTGTCAAGTAGACATTGATAAAACTGAGAAAACAATCATCCAGAAAGTTGTGTGAGCTTTCACTTTGCACTGCATCTTTTATTGATGACGTCATGGTACATCATTGCCCAGATAAGATCGCTGGGCAGTGGATGTGTAAGAAATTCGACTCAGTAGCAAAAAAAGCAACCTGAGGACATTATGATCTAAAAACCTAAATTGACATTTCTCAAAAGAGACAAATGGCGGTCAACAGGTAAATTCAAAGGTGCTCAGTATCACTAATCATTAGGAGAATGCAAATAAAAAATACAATAAACCAAATCACCTTATAATTGTTAGAACTGCTATTATGAAGAAAACAAACAATAATAAATGTTGTAGAGGATGTGGAGAAAAGAAAACCTGTATTCCCATTACTGTTGGTGGAGATGTAAATTGGTATAGCCATTGTGGGAAACAATGATGAGGTACCTCAAAAAAATTAAAAATAGTACTAACCAAGTGACTCCACTAATCCCACTTCTGAGTATCTATCAGTGAAGTCAGTGTCTCTAAAAGATATCTGCTGTACACATATGTTCATTTCATCGTCATTCATAGTAGCCAAGATATGGAAACAACCTACGGTTCTGTCAATGAATGAAGGCAGAGAGAGAGAGAGAGAGTGTGTGTGTAAAAACAGCAATGGAATGTTATCCAGCCATTAAAAAAGAGAGAGAGAGAAAAAATCCGGCTATTAACAACAACATGGATGAACCTAGAAAGCACTATGGTAAATGAAATAAGGCAAAGCAATACTGCAAATACTCAGTATATGTGCAATCTACACAAGTTGAATTCATGAAAGGAGAGTGGAACAGTAGTTACCAAGGTGGGGAAATGGGGAGATGTTGATTCAGTGATACAAAGGTTCAGTTACATGGGATGAATATGTTCTAAAGAGTTAATTTACAGCATGGTGATTATAGTTATTAATAATAATACTACTGTATTATATACTTGAAATTTGCTAAGACAGTTGATCTTAACTGTTCTCACAAAAAAATAAATTATAACTGTGAGATGAGGGGTATATTAATTAGCTTAATTTTGGTGATCATTTCAGAGTTTACATATTTTAAAATACCCTGTTGTCCAGCTTAAATATATTCAGTTTTTATTTGTCAAGTAGACATTGATAAAACTGAGAAAACAATCATCCAGAAAGTTGTGTGAGCTTTCACTTTGCACTGCATCTTTTATTGATGACGTCATGGTACATCATTGCCCAGATAAGATCGCTGGGCAGTGGATTCAGAGACTCAAATTCTAAATCTTGCCTTGTCACCAATTAGTATATTTTTGTGACAATGGATTTGACATCACCTTTGTCTTTGTATACACAGTTCTACTGAACTAATAGTTATTGAGCGCTTATTATTTGCAAGAGATGCCTAGAGATATTATCTCCAGTTGATATTGACTAAGTGCTTTTCTTTGTTGTTGATTTAGCCTTTTTCTGCAGTGTTTGGTCTGGGAAATTACTTTATGGCTGTAAAATATTCCTCTGAAGAGGCTTTTATTTGTACAGAAAATCTAAATAGTCTTGGTCAAAGGCTTTATCTGTAATTTCATTTAAAAGCCATGGAATCAATACTATTCTATAGTATTATATCAATTCACAATTACTACTAATTTACTAAGTGAAGAAAGTAGAAACCTTTCAATCCTAGCAGTGCCCAAGTTATATAATAATACTTATGGCTTCCTAGTTGATGCAAAGTTATTTTTAGCAAAATAGAAATTAAACTGGCTTCCTAATTAAACTAGCTCTTCACATCCAAGAGTGACTATTTTCATATTGTAACCCAAGTAAAGTAGATATTTTAGCATTTAGATGGTGCCTCTAGTGAATTACTAATCCTGTAGGTTTAAGAGATGCTACTTCCTTTCATATACTGTATTAGTTAGAAAAATACTGATTTAAATCACTTCCCAATTTTGATTTATAGCACCATGAGAGCAAATACAGTTTTCAGTTCTATCGAGATAGGCTCGTTCTTCAAAACTAACAGTGTCAGAAGAAATGCCTCAGATAAGAGTTAAAAACAAAAAAGCTGAACAAAAGGAATACAGAAGAACCCTATTTTAAGTCCTTATTTCTTATATGTACTGTGGTGACAGCATTGCTGCAAAATTATGACTGTAAAAATGTTACGTGAGGTTCACCTGTTGTCCAGCTTAAATATATTCAGTTTTTATTTGTCAAGTAGACATTGATAAAACTGAGAAAACAATCATCCAGAAAGTTGTGTGAGCTTTCACTTTGCACTGCATCTTTTATTGATGACGTCATGGTACATCATTGCCCAGATAAGATCGCTGGGCAGTGGATTCAGAGACTCAAATTCTAAATCTTGCCTTGTCACCAATTAGTATATTTTTGTGACAATGGATTTGACATCACCTTTGTCTTTGTATACACAGTTCTACTGAACTAATAGTTATTGAGCGCTTATTATTTGCAAGAGATGCCTAGAGATATTATCTCCAGTTGATATTGACTAAGTGCTTTTCTTTGTTGTTGATTTAGCCTTTTTCTGCAGTGTTTGGTCTGGGAAATTACTTTATGGCTGTAAAATATTCCTCTGAAGAGGCTTTTATTTGTACAGAAAATCTAAATAGTCTTGGTCAAAGGCTTTATCTGTAATTTCATTTAAAAGCCATGGAATCAATACTATTCTATAGTATTATATCAATTCACAATTACTACTAATTTACTAAGTGAAGAAAGTAGAAACCTTTCAATCCTAGCAGTGCCCAAGTTATATAATAATACTTATGGCTTCCTAGTTGATGCAAAGTTATTTTTAGCAAAATAGAAATTAAACTGGCTTCCTAATTAAACTAGCTCTTCACATCCAAGAGTGACTATTTTCATATTGTAACCCAAGTAAAGTAGATATTTTAGCATTTAGATGGTGCCTCTAGTGAATTACTAATCCTGTAGGTTTAAGAGATGCTACTTCCTTTCATATACTGTATTAGTTAGAAAAATACTGATTTAAATCACTTCCCAATTTTGATTTATAGCACCATGAGAGCAAATACAGTTTTCAGTTCTATCGAGATAGGCTCGTTCTTCAAAACTAACAGTGTCAGAAGAAATGCCTCAGATAAGAGTTAAAAAGAAAAAAAAGCTGAACAAAAGGAATACAGAAGAACCCTATTTTAAGTCCTTATTTCTTATATGTACTGTGGTGACAGCATTGCTGCAAAATTATGACTGTAAAAATGTTACGTAACATTGTAAGCTTATAAGGCCCCGTGGTTGGGCCACCTCATAGCACTAAATACAAAAAATATTGCATTTATACATTGTGAAATAATGTCTCAATATTAAGAGTATAAATGAGATAGTACGTTTGAATTAGTGGTGAGAATATACCATGTATTTTAGCCTCATATTATCTCAGAGATAGAAGGATGGGTGAACAGGGAGAGGTTATGGAGGGAGGTAATTTTTAATCTCAATTTTAACTTACCAAACTCTAGCAGAATCACACAATTGAATTTATAACAGAGCTTGAATTAGAAAAGAACCTTGAATCTTAAACCTCTCTGAAGTCCTTCAACAAGAACACCATGTCTTAAGTAATTTTGACAAGTTTACCTCCTATTCTAAAACTTAACATCATCGTTGAAAGGAGCAAGAATGCATGTGTCTATTGATGTGTCTTATTTTAAGATGACCCAGTATACAAAACCCTACATTATAAATACAATTTAAAGGGTTTATAAAGTAATTTCACTATACGCTTCACAATTATTCTTTCCATTATGGACTTCCATTGAATAATGAAAAAAGTACATTTACTTAGCATTTCATAAACACAATCAATTGTATCTTAAAGGTTTATTTTCAATGTGGTTTTATTCATAACCCTTTCCACTCCAACTGAAAGTTATTTTTTTCCTCTTCTATTTCTTAATTCCTTGTTCACCATGTTCTTAAAACATTTAAATTGTCTACCATTGTGATTATTTATGTATAGAATTTCTTATTCTATTGGATTGTCATCTCCCATGTTTCCAAAAAAAAAATAGCAAAATGGGCCTCTAGTGAATTACTAATCCTGTAGGTTTAAGAGATGCTACTTCCTTTCATATACTGTATTAGTTAGAAAAATACTGATTTAAATCACTTCCCAATTTTGATTTATAGCACCATGAGAGCAAATACAGTTTTCAGTTCTATCGAGATAGGCTCGTTCTTCAAAACTAACAGTGTCAGAAGAAATGCCTCAGATAAGAGTTAAAAAGAAAAAAGCTGAACAAAAGGAATACAGAAGAACCCTATTTTAAGTCCTTATTTCTTATATGTACTGTGGTGACAGCATTGCTGCAAAATTATGACTGTAAAAATGTTACGTAACATTGTAAGCTTATAAGGCCCCGTGGTTGGGCCACCTCATAGCACTAAATACAAAAAATATTGCATTTATACATTGTGAAATAATGTCTCAATATTAAGAGTATAAATGAGATAGTACGTTTGAATTAGTGGTGAGAATATACCATGTATTTTAGCCTCATATTATCTCAGAGATAGAAGGATGGGTGAACAGGGAGAGGTTATGGAGGGAGGTAATTTTTAATCTCAATTTTAACTTACCAAACTCTAGCAGAATCACACAATTGAATTTATAACAGAGCTTGAATTAGAAAAGAACCTTGAATCTTAAACCTCTCTGAAGTCCTTCAACAAGAACACCATGTCTTAAGTAATTTTGACAAGTTTACCTCCTATTCTAAAACTTAACATCATCGTTGAAAGGAGCAAGAATGCATGTGTCTATTGATGTGTCTTATTTTAAGATGACCCAGTATACAAAACCCTACATTATAAATACAATTTAAAGGGTTTATAAAGTAATTTCACTATACGCTTCACAATTATTCTTTCCATTATGGACTTCCATTGAATAATGAAAAAAGTACATTTACTTAGCATTTCATAAACACAATCAATTGTATCTTAAAGGTTTATTTTCAATGTGGTTTTATTCATAACCCTTTCCACTCCAACTGAAAGTTATTTTTTTCCTCTTCTATTTCTTAATTCCTTGTTCACCATGTTCTTAAAACATTTAAATTGTCTACCATTGTGATTATTTATGTATAGAATTTCTTATTCTATTGGATTGTCATCTCCCATGTTTCCTTGTATGCATTAAGTGCTTAATAAATATTTATTAAATGAATGAAGTTTCACCTATATTTTATCAGTGAATGATACTCAAGGCAGAAGGAGGGAGAAGTAAGACACTCTCCTAGGGGACTTAATGGGGATCATTTTCAGTCTGTGTTTCCCCATCTCCCACTCACGAATTAGTTTCCCACTAGTGAACCTTCATCTGCTTAAAGTGTATCGTATCCCAATGGTGTGGTGTGTGTGTGTGAGAGAGAGAAAGAGAGGGAGGAAGGGAGGGAAGGAGAGAGGACAAGAGGAGCAGAAGGAGCAGCATAAAACCAGAAGGAGGGGAGAGCTAAAGAATTATAGCATAGAACAAAACTATCTGCCTACGTTTTGTCATCACTAGGAGAGAAATATAGAAGAGAGTGCATTGGCACACAAGAAGCAAAAAAAAAGAAAAAGAAAAAAAAAGATTTTTATCAGAAATAGCTACCCTGTTAAAATGATAACATGATCAAAGTCAAGCTTCTTTTCATAATGAAGCCTTTCTCTATATTCTTGCTTATGGATGAGACATACCTGCAAGCTTTTTTGCAGACATCGACAGAAAAGTTTTATACTTTTCTGCCTGCAGATAAGTATAAAAGCCTGCAGGGTCAGTGGTAATTGACAAACTATTTGGTAAGAAGTTTGGAGATTATATATATATATGCATGTTTGTATGGTTCTGTTTCACCTTTATAGACTCCCATAAATCTCTTTATTTATTGCTACTTTGTAACAGTGGTAGATAACAAAGACTTAGCTCTGATAAGCACATTTACTATAAGGTTCCTTATCATCAGAATAAACCTCTATCCATCTCAGAGTTGTTGCTTTGTTTACCTTTTATATATCTGCTTGTTTTTCTAGATTTTACTCTGATAAGCCTAATCTTGTGTTAGAA
This sequence comes from Tragulus kanchil, assembly GCA_022376925.1. NCBI lineage: Eukaryota > Metazoa > Chordata > Mammalia > Artiodactyla > Tragulidae > Tragulus > Tragulus kanchil. The sequence goes on along the minus strand of JAIOJX010000032.1, from coordinate 216,279,721 downwards.
ACATAATGCTTTTCTGTTTCTTGCTATCTCTCTCCTTTTTCTGAATCTTTTATGAACAAGACCCTTTGAATTTTGCAGACTTTTAAATGTCATTTTGGTTAAAAAAAAAAAAAATTGGGCTATGGCTTTGAGCTTTTTCAATGTTTTGTTTAGCTATTATCATCCCAAACAGCCATTCTTCCATTCATTTTCTCTTATCACTCTCTGCCTTAAAAGTCTTCCATTGGTTACATTGTATATGTAGACCTTTGTCATTCCAGAACCAAACATAATAAATACTTTTCCCTTTCTCTGTATTATCTATAACAGAAATGTATTCTGTCTTCAGCTTACTTTGAGACATATTAACACTCTTGATTTCATAAATTGTCCTCTTTTTCTTAGACTTCATTTTTTGTGCTCCAAGCACTGAGTTCTAATTAAACTCTTTCTCAAGAAATACAGATGTATTTTTTAATGCAGATGTTAGTCTTCTTTTAAGTGAAAAATCTGCAATTTGAAAACTAAAGATCCTATTTTAATTATTGTATTCCTTTGCTCTCTCTTTTTTTTCCCTTAAAAATATGAAAACTAATATAATATGGAAAACTGATTGTGAGGTATATGGGATCTCTGTACTAGCTTTGCAATAATTCTATACATCTAAAAGCAGTTCTAAAAGAAAATATTTATTGAAACATATATAAAGGGCATTTTCATTCATATGAATTTTAGAAATATTCAGAGTGTGTTCTTACAAAACATGAAAAACATGAAAAAGTCTAAAAGGGTTGATACTCTTTGCTGTCTTAATTATTGATCTTTATAACCTTAGGAGTCTGGCATGAGAGCAGAGTTTTTTGGGTTTTTTTGTTTTGTTTTGTTTTTGACCACTTCTATTGGTCTTTCATTTGTTTCTTTGTCTTTGGCCTGTGTGGGCCTCTCATTGCAGTGGCCTCTGTCGCTCCAGAGCACCGGCTCTGGGTGCATGCACTCCAGAGCTCCATCTTGGTAGTTGGACACATCGGTCCAGCTGCTCCGCAGCATGTGGGATCTTCCCAGGCCAGGGATTGAACCGGCGCCCCTTGCACTGCAAGACGGTCGGTGTCCTTACCCATTGGACCACCAGGGAAGCCCGAGAGCAGAGTTTTAACCTAAGAGAATCAGCAACTCTAGATAAGTTGGTTGATTGAGAAAAAGTTGATTTCTCTTGATTGAGAAAACAGTATTGACCACATTTTGCTGAATTTTATCTGAACTTTCTTGAATTCATAAGGGCTCTGACTCTTCACAAGACTCTTGATGGTTTAGGTTCTGCTTTGATCTGAAGGGACCAGCCTGCAGTGGCACATCAGAATATGAACTATCCTTTCTGAAAGTAACTGTGTTGCATTTTCCTTCTCAACTGTTCTTTCACAATCATGTTATAGTGTTATCATCCCAGCTTTTGTTTCTAGGGCTCTCCTTGACAGGACAGATGATGTCCCTAGAAAATAGTGCTAGATTTGTGGTTTGGCAACTCCTTTATTAAAGGCTGTTATAAATTGAGACACTGCTTGCTTATGCTTTGTGGAAGAAAAGATTCATTTTTGTGCTCCAAGCACTGAGTTCTAATTAAACTCTTTCTCAAGAAATACAGATGTATTTTTTAATGCAGATGTTAGTCTTCTTTTAAGTGAAAAATCTGCAATTTGAAAACTAAAGATCCTATTTTAATTATTGTATTCCTTTGCTCTCTCTTTTTTTTCCCTTAAAAATATGAAAACTAATATAATATGGAAAACTGATTGTGAGGTATATGGGATCTCTGTACTAGCTTTGCAATAATTCTATACATCTAAAAGCAGTTCTAAAAGAAAATATTTATTGAAACATATATAAAGGGCATTTTCATTCATATGAATTTTAGAAATATTCAGAGTGTGTTCTTACAAAACATGAAAAACATGAAAAAGTCTAAAAGGGTTGATACTCTTTGCTGTCTTAATTATTGATCTTTATAACCTTAGGAGTCTGGCATGAGAGCAGAGTTTTTTGGGTTTTTTTGTTTTGTTTTGTTTTTGACCACTTCTATTGGTCTTTCATTTGTTTCTTTGTCTTTGGCCTGTGTGGGCCTCTCATTGCAGTGGCCTCTGTCGCTCCAGAGCACCGGCTCTGGGTGCATGCACTCCAGAGCTCCATCTTGGTAGTTGGACACATCGGTCCAGCTGCTCCGCAGCATGTGGGATCTTCCCAGGCCAGGGATTGAACCGGCGCCCCTTGCACTGCAAGACGGTCGGTGTCCTTACCCATTGGACCACCAGGGAAGCCCGAGAGCAGAGTTTTAACCTAAGAGAATCAGCAACTCTAGATAAGTTGGTTGATTGAGAAAAAGTTGATTTCTCTTGATTGAGAAAACAGTATTGACCACATTTTGCTGAATTTTATCTGAACTTTCTTGAATTCATAAGGGCTCTGACTCTTCACAAGACTCTTGATGGTTTAGGTTCTGCTTTGATCTGAAGGGACCAGCCTGCAGTGGCACATCAGAATATGAACTATCCTTTCTGAAAGTAACTGTGTTGCATTTTCCCTTCTCAACTGTTCTTTCACAATCATGTTATAGTGTTATCATCCCAGCTTTTGTTTCTAGGGCTCTCCTTGACAGGACAGATGATGTCCCTAGAAAATAGTGCTAGATTTGTGGTTTGGCAACTCCTTTATTAAAGGCTGTTATAAATTGAGAACTGACTGCCTTGCTTATTGCTTTGTGGAAGAAAAGATTCTGTCTCTGAAAGTACTCATCCTTTCTCTTCCCCTGCAGACAGAACAGCTTGAAAATTTTCTCAGGCTAAGGAGTCCTTGTCAAAACAAATTTTTATTTGAAAAACTAAGATGCCTAGGGATATTTACAGACAGCCCAAATGAATTACAATGGGATTGAAACCTTAGAATGGTAAAAAAAGACTTCTTCACATTTGCTTAACTCCATCCCACCCACTGTTAGATAATACAAATACTAAGGGTTTTATCTTATAGCAAACTATGCTGTTTATCTTATAGCAAACTATGTAAATATAAAAATGAATCTCCTGATTAAAAATTACCACAACACATTCTCAGTATATCTGCTATAAACATGTTCTACATTTTATTTTTAAAATTACCAGTAGCATCAATATTGCCTTTTTAAAGTCCTGTGACTTTATTGTTGAACTCAGATATCCTTTTACAGTACTCAGTGGCTTTACTTCTATAATGAAAAATTACATCTTGTTGGTGACATCTTGAAATCTGAAATAGATAGAAATATTAGATAAATTATAGCTTTTTCTTTAAGATGATTTGAATTTTATCAGTGAAGGTAGTAGGCTCAGAAAGCTGAAATGCAGCTGGAATAAACTGTTCTTGTCCTTTTATAAAGATTTTAGTGTGTGCAACTTTGAGTTCAGAGAGGATCATACATGTTCAGAGTGATAGAGAAGCTTGAAAGAGGTTTTTTTTTTTTTAATGTAACTGCTTGATTTCACATTTGTTAATAATGTTTCCAAAGTAACTGGTCTTTTTCACTGCCATTTCCCTAAGTACACATGTACACACATGTAAAATTTTCAGTGGATTCTTTGAAATCTAATCTTAAAGCTGAATTCCTTGCTTAATAAGATATGCTTATAAGTATATAAGTATATATAAGTCGTGGCTTACTCTATGATTTTTGACATTTGCCACCTGTAAAGAGAAATTAACTTCTCTGTGGGGAAAAAGTTTCTAGGGTTTCCTGGTTCCCTAGAAAATAGTGCTAGATTTGTGGTTTGGCAACTCCTTTATTAAAGGCTGTTATAAATTGAGAACTGACTGCCTTGCTTATTGCTTTGTGGAAGAAAAGATTCTGTCTCTGAAAGTACTCATCCTTTCTCTTCCCCTGCAGACAGAACAGCTTGAAAATTTTCTCAGGCTAAGGAGTCCTTGTCAAAACAAATTTTTATTTGAAAACTAAGATGCCTAGGGATATTTACAGACAGCCCAAATGAATTACAATGGGATTGAAACCTTAGAATGGTAAAAAAAGACTTCTTCACATTTGCTTAACTCCATCCCACCCACTGTTAGATAATACAAATACTAAGGGTTTTATCTTATAGCAAACTATGCTGTTTATCTTATAGCAAACTATGTAAATATAAAAATGAATCTCCTGATTAAAAATTACCACAACACATTCTCAGTATATCTGCTATAAACATGTTCTACATTTTATTTTTAAAATTACCAGTAGCATCAATATTGCCTTTTTAAAGTCCTGTGACTTTATTGTTGAACTCAGATATCCTTTTACAGTACTCAGTGGCTTTACTTCTATAATGAAAAATTACATCTTGTTGGTGACATCTTGAAATCTGAAATAGATAGAAATATTAGATAAATTATAGCTTTTTCTTTAAGATGATTTGAATTTTATCAGTGAAGGTAGTAGGCTCAGAAAGCTGAAATGCAGCTGGAATAAACTGTTCTTGTCCTTTTATAAAGATTTTAGTGTGTGCAACTTTGAGTTCAGAGAGGATCATACATGTTCAGAGTGATAGAGAAGCTTGAAAGAGGTTTTTTTTTTTTTTTTAATGTAACTGCTTGATTTCACATTTGTTAATAATGTTTCCAAAGTAACTGGTCTTTTTCACTGCCATTTCCCTAAGTACACATGTACACACATGTAAAATTTTCAGTGGATTCTTTGAAATCTAATCTTAAAGCTGAATTCCTTGCTTAATAAGATATGCTTATAAGTATATAAGTATATATAAGTCGTGGCTTACTCTATGATTTTTGACATTTGCCACCTGTAAAGAGAAGTTAATTTCTCTGTGGAGTTTATCATCACCTTTGTTTCTTTTCCTTACTGACAGAATCCCAAGGACTGCAGCAAAGCCAAGAAGCTGGTGTGTAACATTAACAAAGGCTGTGGCTATGGGTGTCAACTTCACCACGTGGTCTACTGCTTCATGATTGCATATGGCACCCAGCGAACACTCATCTTGGAATCTCACAATTGGCGCTATGCTACTGGAGGATGGGAAACTGTGTTTAGACCTGTAAGCGAGACCTGCACGGATAGATCTGGTGTCTCCATTGGACATTGGTCAGGTAAGAAGCCTGTGCGGCTTGTCATCTCTGGTTTGGACTAACGCATAACCAACTTATCAGATTTCTACCTACAACCTTATGGCTCCTAGTCATCTTCTCTGCATTGTGAATGCCATAGATTATCCAGATAAAACCTAGAAAAGGAATGTTTTATTCACAAAGTATTTCATGATAAATGTCTTTTTTTTATTTTGGCCATACCACATAGCATGCAGGGATCTTAGCTCACAATCAGGGATTGAACCTGTGCCCTCGCTATGGGAGTGCAGAGTCCTAATCACTGGACTGCTAGGGAACTCCCTCATGATCAGTTTCATTTCTGGTGTTCACTTTTTTCTGGATCTAGCAAGATTGCTAAGTTTTTTTCAAGGAACATAATTTATTCTTTCAATAATGATGATGTGCTTTCACTTTTGGAGGTGCTTTTACATCATTGTACTCATTTGATCCTTAAAACTATCCTAGAAGGTAGATGGCTGGTTCTCAGGCTTCAGCATGCATGAGAATCACCTGGAAAGCTTACTAAAATACTATCTTCTGATACAGTAGGCCTAGGTCAGGGCTTGACATTTGTTGTTTGTAACAAAGTTTCCACATTCAGGGACCACACTGTGAGAACCCCTTGGACTGTTGCAGGTACCTTTATGTCCACTCTACAGTTGAGGACAGTGAAGCCTAATCTGTTTATGCTGTTTTAATTTCATCCAGGGCACATTTAATGAGGGGTAATGTGATTAAACTGTGCTAGGCATGAGAAGAGGTACAAAGACCAGTAAGAAATCTCTCTTCTGTCTAAGGACTTGGTGATCGAGGGAGTAGGGTATAGAGTTTTCTTACTGCTAGTCTCTTACTCTTTCTATAGTGATGATCTTTAAATAAGGTCCAAAGTTGGACTACCTTTGTTAAAATCTTTGCTGTATCATTTTGTAATCTTAGGCGAGTTAACTGTAACCTAGGCCCTCATTTCTTCATCAATAAAATGAAGAGTAATCATTTACTTACCTCTTTGAGTTGTTGATAGGATTCAATGAACTAATATGTTCAATGCACTTAGCACAGCACCTAACATAGGAGCTCAAGTAACTGTTAGCTGTCTTTAATAGCCTTTATTCATTGAGTGCCAACAGTGTGACAGAAAATGAGCCAAGCGATTAGCCTAAATGCTTATTAAGTCAGTACAGTATCTCTGCACTCGCATCTTATGAGACATTCAGTTTTTTTCAAAATGCGGAGGCATTTCAGTTAATGTAATTTCTTATGGAGTTGAGCACTTTTTTTTTTTACCAGATAAAACACTAGATGTGGAATAGGGAGCTATGTCATTGACAAAGTAAATAATTTTAGTTCCTTTGTTTCTTTTTGCCTCCTTTGGGAAATACAGGTAATACTTGACTTCACAGAAATGTCAAGAAAGTTAATTGGGTAATTTCTTCTATAAAATGCTTTTAAGTTGCTCTATAAAATGTCCTCTATGGATTTAATACCTTGTGATATGCATTTTGTCTCCTTAGGAACCTTATTCTATATATCAACATTTTTTTTCTTTGTATTTCCCTTCAGATTTTAAAGTAAACCTCTCAATCTAGAACCTAGCTGAGTTTTAGTTTTGAGGTTACCTTTTCCATTGATCGGGCTTCCCAGGTGACTCAGGGTAAAGGATCTTCCTGCCAGTACAGGAGATGCAGGAGACACGGGTTCAATTCCCTGGAGGAGAAAATGGCAACTAACTCCAGTGTTCTTGCCTGGAAAATCCCACGGACAAAGAAGCCTGACAGGCTATAGTCCATGGGGTTGCAGAGTCGACACGACTGAGCCACTGAGCAAGCGTGCATTGACTTCTGTTGATCTGGTCTAGTTTATAGGTGGTATAGACAGATTAGATGTCAAGGTTAGGAAAATGCAGGAAAAACAACTCTTATCTGTCTTACTGTGACCAACTTTTTCATTTTGTGTACTTAGTTCAGTTTCAAGCTTCTTTGATTGTGGAAGCATATAGCCATTATAAAACAAGGCTCTTGTTTCACGGTTTCTAAGGAGAGGCAACTTTATGAGTAGCAGCCAAGTTAATAACAAGTGAAAAATTAGCCTCACTAGACTTACCAAATTTAGTATATAGGTTGGCGATGCCTGTATGGTACAAGTAGTTATCTGGTTTGTTGTAGTCTGTAGTGGCAACTGCGGAACATGAAGGTGAAAAAATATAAAATAGTTAACTAATGAGAGCCTACAATCTGCTTAACACTCTGTGGTGACCAAAATGGGAAAGAAATCCAAAAATGGGGGTTTATATGTCTACAGCTGATTCACTTTGCTGTACAGCATAACACTTTAAAGCAATTATACTCAAATAATTTTATTTTAAGGCTTGAATTTGAAACATTCAGAATTTCTTCATGTTACGGTTAAACAGACTCTCAAAAGCATCCTTACTATTTTTATGTGAACTCTTAAGACCTGGCAGGTACTAAGTGGCTTATCCACAATCACAGAGCTTCCAAATGACAGAACTCTGGTTAGTATATTCTGTCTACCTACCTCCAGTCTAAGTCCTTCCTAGATATTGTGAAACGCCGTACCTAGCAGAATAATCATTAGACGCGTGGAACTATACTGAATGTCTGGAAACTAAATAAAATTATATATTTAATATCTCCATCTTCTTTCCTCCCTCTATCCTGTAACTTTTCCAGATCTTTCATATAATTTTAGATAGTGAGAAGTTATCAGTGGCATTTTCATCTTAGTCATTTATTGTCCCTGAGTAAGAAATCATTTTATCATGGTGGGATACAATTATAATTTCAATTAAATATATCTTTCCTTTTTCACTACAGATGTTTTATAAAATCATGTATTTTTCTTCATGCTGATGAATTAAACTATGCCTTTTGGACACCTTTAATTAAAACAGTAGTTATTTTCAATTGCAGAGTCGACACGACTGAGCCACTGAGCAAGCGGTGCATTGACCCTTCTGTTGATCTGGTCTAGTTTATAGGTGGTATAGACAGATTAGATGTCAAGGTTAGGAAAATGCAGGAAAAACAACTCTTATCTGTCTTACTGTGACCAACTTTTTCATTTTGTGTACTTAGTTCAGTTTCAAGCTTCTTTGATTGTGGAAGCATATAGCCATTATAAAACAAGGCTCTTGTTTCACGGTTTCTAAGGAGAGGCAACTTTATGAGTAGCAGCCAAGTTAATAACAAGTGAAAAATTAGCCTCACTAGACTTACCAAATTTAGTATATAGGTTGGCGATGCCTGTATGGTACAAGTAGTTATCTGGTTTGTTGTAGTCTGTAGTGGCAACTGCGGAACATGAAGGTGAAAAAATATAAAATAGTTAACTAATGAGAGCCTACAATCTGCTTAACACTCTGTGGTGACCAAAATGGGAAAGAAATCCAAAAATGGGGGTTTATATGTCTACAGCTGATTCACTTTGCTGTACAGCATAACACTTTAAAGCAATTATACTCAAATAATTTTATTTTAAGGCTTGAATTTGAAACATTCAGAATTTCTTCATGTTACGGTTAAACAGACTCTCAAAAGCATCCTTACTATTTTTATGTGAACTCTTAAGACCTGGCAGGTACTAAGTGGCTTATCCACAATCACAGAGCTTCCAAATGACAGAACTCTGGTTAGTATATTCTGTCTACCTACCTCCAGTCTAAGTCCTTCCTAGATATTGTGAAACGCCGTACCTAGCAGAATAATCATTAGACGCGTGGAACTATACTGAATGTCTGGAAACTAAATAAAATTATATATTTAATATCTCCATCTTCTTTCCTCCCTCTATCCTGTAACTTTTTCCAGATCTTTCATATAATTTTAGATAGTGAGAAGTTATCAGTGGCATTTTCATCTTAGTCATTTATTGTCCCTGAGTAAGAAATCATTTTATCATGGTGGGATACAATTATAATTTCAATTAAATATATCTTTCCTTTTTCACTACAGATGTTTTATAAAATCATGTATTTTTCTTCATGCTGATGAATTAAACTATGCCTTTTGGACACCTTTAATTAAAACAGTAGTTATTTTCAATATTCTTACAGAACTCATAACTAAAATAATTTAGATGCTAATCTTATATCTAAAAGAAGGAAGAGCTTTGTGTTTGAACTCAGAATACTTTTCATTTTTATGAAAAGTATGAGTTGCCATCCACTTCTGTGTCTGTTTATATGCACTATCTATATATATGTACCTTTTGGAGAAGCTAGCCTATTTCTAGAATTAGAAGAATCAGAATGAATTTTAGTAAGCTCTTTGTCATTAATCCTTCAGTTAGTCATGAGTTAACTAAATCTGTTATTGTTCTGACCTGTACAAAGATTCTTAGGATATTTTCCTTGGCACCACTACCATGAAATCATAATTGTTTGTACACCCTCAACATCTTGTACCTGCTGGTGAATTTAGTGATTTCTCCTCATATCTATCACCAGTATAGGAATTGGCACATTTGATCATTTGAATAGCCAAATCATACCTTGTTGTAAGTTGATTTCTTTTTTCCTCCTTCATTTGTTTATATTTGTGTATTAAACCACATCCTTTGTAGTAATATTTGGTTTGCTGCTGCTGCTGTTTAGTTGCTAAGTTGTGTCCGACTCTTTGCGACCACATGGACTGAAGCCCACCAGGGTCCTCTCTTCATGGGATTCTCCAGGCAAGAATACTGGAGTGGGTTGCCATTTCCTTCTCCCAAACTTTGGTTTAATGAAGCAAAACATTAAAAATTATGCTTCCAATTGAAAACAATAATCTTTCCCTGTTACCTATAGATATCTATTCTAAAGCGGTTGATAAAATGGTCAGTTATTTTTCTGTATCAAAGAATGTTTCCTAAACCTGAACTAACTACATGTAGTAGGCCTGATTCTTCCAAATAGATTCCTTATGTTAATTTAGAATGAGACTCTTGGCATTTAATAGTTTGAAGTATCTTTCAACAATAATTAATTTATTAAAGTTAGTTGACTATTTTAGGCTATGTATGATTACCAGCTACCAAGATCGCTTTTCAAGTTGCTGTACACTCTTGAATACATGATTTTTTTTAAGTTATTTATTTTTAATTGAAGGATAATTACTTTACAGTATTGTGATGGTTTCTACCATGCATTAACATGAATCAGTCCTAGGTGTACATATGTCACCTCCCTCTTGAACCTTCTTCCCACCTGAATATATGATTTGACAATAGGGAACCTCAGCCATTGAAACTCAGTTGGCTACTATTTTTCCATTCTAAAAATTGCATATTATTCAGATTAGGAATTAAACCCTTTGGGTATTTTGCATTTTCTTCTCTTGTCTTTGATTGTCATGAACTGAACTGAATTACTTAATCTGATGAATCTAATTGAAAAACTTTCATTTAGATAAACATAGTGACTAGTAAGAAACAGTGTTTGTAAATATGAAAAAAAATTAATACCCTCGAGGTCTCTGATTTTAGTGTATGTTTAGGTAGATTGCTGCTTGCTATATTTAATTACCTAAATTGGATTACCTTCACTCCATACCTCATTTCAAAAAAGTTTTGATCAAAGAGTTTTATTTGGCATCCTTACATGGAAGCAGTCATAAACTAAAAATAATGTAATAAAAAGCACTTGTTTTGTGCTAGGCATCATGCTGGCCTGTGTGCTGTCAGGGGGAGCCTGGGGGAAAGGCAGACAGCTTGAATGAACAGTTCAAATTTATTGTGATATGGGTAATGTCCGACTCTTTGCGACCACATGGACTGAAGCCCACCAGGGTCCTCTCTTCATGGGATTCTCCAGGCAAGAATACTGGAGTGGGTTGCCATTTCCTTCTCCCAAACTTTGGTTTAATGAAGCAAAACATTAAAAATTATGCTTCCAATTGAAAACAATAATCTTTCCCTGTTACCTATAGATATCTATTCTAAAGCGGTTGATAAAATGGTCAGTTATTTTTCTGTATCAAAGAATGTTTCCTAAACCTGAACTAACTACATGTAGTAGGCCTGATTCTTCCAAATAGATTCCTTATGTTAATTTAGAATGAGACTCTTGGCATTTAATAGTTTGAAGTATCTTTCAACAATAATTAATTTATTAAAGTTAGTTGACTATTTTAGGCTATGTATGATTACCAGCTACCAAGATCGCTTTTCAAGTTGCTGTACACTCTTGAATACATGATTTTTTTTAAGTTATTTATTTTTAATTGAAGGATAATTACTTTACAGTATTGTGATGGTTTCTACCATGCATTAACATGAATCAGTCCTAGGTGTACATATGTCACCTCCCTCTTGAACCTTCTTCCCACCTGAATATATGATTTGACAATAGGGAACCTCAGCCATTGAAACTCAGTTTGCTACTATTTTTTCCATTCTAAAAATTGCATATTATTCAGATTAGGAATTAAACCCTTTGGGTATTTTGCATTTTCTTCTCTTGTCTTTGATTGTCATGAACTGAACTGAATTACTTAATCTGATGAATCTAATTGAAAAACTTTCATTTAGATAAACATAGTGACTAGTAAGAAACAGTGTTTGTAAATATGAAAAAAAATTAATACCCTCGAGGTCTCTGATTTTAGTGTATGTTTAGGTAGATTGCTGCTTGCTATATTTAATTACCTAAATTGGATTACCTTCACTCCATACCTCATTTCAAAAAAGTTTTGATCAAAGAGTTTTATTTGGCATCCTTACATGGAAGCAGTCATAAACTAAAAATAATGTAATAAAAAGCACTTGTTTTGTGCTAGGCATCATGCTGGCCTGTGTGCTGTCAGGGGGAGCCTGGGGGAAAGGCAGACAGCTTGAATGAACAGTTCAAATTTATTGTGATATGGGTAAGCCCATAGTACTCTAAGGCATATATCTAACATGTATTTGGGTTTCTTCTACCTAAAGCACTTTCGTAATTCTGTTTTTCCTGCATTTTATTTAAACTTTGCATCATCTCTGTAGGACAATAATTTTGCATTACTGTTTTATGTTGCAAGAATAGGAAGGTAATTTAGTCTTCTGTCTTGGTGGAGCAGTGTTTTTCCAATTATATTGAGATGTAATTGACATATAACGTTTTATTAGTTTAAGGTATACAACATATGTTTAGTAAAAATCTACCACCTCACATGGCTATATATATGTATTTTCTTCTAAGGAGAATTTTTTCAGACTCACTCTCTTAGTCATCCTCAGTGATACCATACAGTATTGTTAACTGTAGTCACTATGCTGTGTGTTACATCCTCAGAACTTATATATCCTTTTAATGGAAGTTTGTGCTTTTGACCACCGTCACCCTTTTCCTCCATCTCCCCTGCCTCCACCTACCTCTCTCACCTCTGGCATCCACCATTCTGTTGTCTGTTTCTGTGAGTTTGTTTTTTTCAGATTCCACATACAAGGGAGATCATACAGTCCATGTGTTTCTATGACTTGCTTGTTTCACTTAGCATAATATCCTTAAGGCCTATCCATGTTGTTGCAAATGGTAGGATTTCTCTTTTTTTCATGACTGAATAATATGGCATTTGTGTATGTATATAATTGTGTATGTGTGTGTGTGTGTATATATATACACGTGTATATATGTATATATATATGTGTGTGTGTGTATATACAATTATACACACACACACATACACACACACACATATAAAATATTTTCTTTAGCCATTCATTCACCAATGGACATTTGAGTTGTTCCCATATCTGGATGTCTGAATTATTATAAATAATTCTGCAATGAACATGAGGGTGCCAGTATCTCTTCAAGACAGTGATTTCATTACCTTCGGATATCTACCTGGAGATTGGGATGCTGGATCATCTGTTATTCTATTATTAGACTTTTTAAGCAAATATGTCACTAAGGTCAAAAGGAAAATCTTTAATGAGCTAAGACAAATGAAATTATACTTTAACTTCTTCCTGTGAAACTAATATTTATGACATTTACAAATCTACTCAGATGTCTGTTAGAGTCATCTAACTAATCTACCAAGTTTGTATCCTTAATAATGACTGATTTCCAATGGACTGATGGATAAACTAATAATATGGTTGATAATCTATAGACATAACCTGCTAGGATAGGCTGTGGACCTGCTTCTGTGTAGTATTTTTGCAGTAGTATTTTCAGCCTTTGGTGTTTGATTACTAGAAATCTGAAATGAGTGCATTTAATATTTTAGAGCCCTGTGCTGCAAAAATATTTCTTTGTTTCGATAATGTGAGGAAGAGGAGAGGATACTATTCTCTGAATTTAATCATGTCTGATTTCAAGTTCTGTTGTTTTTAACCTCCTGAACTTCAGCTGTTATTTATAGCTTCTAAACCTCAGCTTTGCTTTAATAAAGCCCATGATATTTAATGTGTATCTCGCTATCCACTTTCATGTGGCTGTAATCACAAATAATTAAGAGCTATAAAGGGTATTAAGATGATTTTCACATAGGATTTGTTTTCATTGTCTCTATGTTTGGTCCCCAAGTTTTAAAATAAAAACATTGTAATGGAATTTATTACTAGATTATAATTTGCAACAATAGAATTATCCTTTTACTCTAAGATAAAAACTAGTCCTTTATAAGGGCTTCATAGATAGTTTTCCCTTTTAAAATTATAAAGTTACATGGAAAAATAGAAAGAGATCCAGAAAAGAGAATTAAATTCTGAGAATAACCTCTAAGCACTAGACTCTGTCTGCTTAATAAACCCACTAATTAAACATAGTACAGTTCTGGACCAGTCAGATAGTCTCACTGCTGCTACCTTAATATTTTTTTCTACACCAATACACCGGAGATAGAAGATACACTCCTACCTATAATTAGTGATTTTAAAATTGGCTGTGTTTGTGGGAACAGGATGGTGGTACAGGGAGAAGAACTACATATATTTGAAAAGCTAGCTATCTCTGCTTTAAGATTCTAATAGGTCTCTCTGCCCTGTACCCTGACTTAAGCATGTATCACTGCACGTACGTAAAGACTTTCCTTTCAGCCTGTGTAAGACTTGTTTTGCTGGTCCATACAAGAAAGGAAGGATTGTATTGTAAAGAACTCAAGCTAGTTTCACTGTTTGGACAAATGAAATTATACTTTCCGAAAAAAGAAATTTTTGAAATGACTGATTTCCAATGGACTGATGGATAAACTAATAATATGGTTGATAATCTATAGACATAACCTGCTAGGATAGGCTGTGGACCTGCTTCTGTGTAGTATTTTTGCAGTAGTATTTTCAGCCTTTGGTGTTTGATTACTAGAAATCTGAAATGAGTGCATTTAATATTTTAGAGCCCTGTGCTGCAAAAATATTTCTTTGTTTCGATAATGTGAGGAAGAGGAGAGGATACTATTCTCTGAATTTAATCATGTCTGATTTCAAGTTCTGTTGTTTTTAACCTCCTGAACTTCAGCTGTTATTTATAGCTTCTAAACCTCAGCTTTGCTTTAATAAAGCCCATGATATTTAATGTGTATCTCGCTATCCACTTTCATGTGGCTGTAATCACAAATAATTAAGAGCTATAAAGGGTATTAAGATGATTTTCACATAGGATTTGTTTTCATTGTCTCTATGTTTGGTCCCCAAGTTTTAAAATAAAAACATTGTAATGGAATTTATTACTAGATTATAATTTGCAACAATAGAATTATCCTTTTACTCTAAGATAAAAACTAGTCCTTTATAAGGGCTTCATAGATAGTTTTCCCTTTTAAAATTATAAAGTTACATGGAAAAATAGAAAGAGATCCAGAAAAGAGAATTAAATTCTGAGAATAACCTCTAAGCACTAGACTCTGTCTGCTTAATAAACCCACTAATTAAACATAGTACAGTTCTGGACCAGTCAGATAGTCTCACTGCTGCTACCTTAATATTTTTTTCTACACCAATACACCGGAGATAGAAGATACACTCCTACCTATAATTAGTGATTTTAAAATTGGCTGTGTTTGTGGGAACAGGATGGTGGTACAGGGAGAAGAACTACATATATTTGAAAAGCTAGCTATCTCTGCTTTAAGATTCTAATAGGTCTCTCTGCCCTGTACCCTGACTTAAGCATGTATCACTGCACGTACGTAAAGACTTTCCTTTCAGCCTGTGTAAGACTTGTTTTGCTGGTCCATACAAGAAAGGAAGGATTGGAATATATGTGTATCTCAAAAGAACTCAAGCTAGCTTTCACTGTGGTATCTTCTTTATCTTCAGTGTCTTACCTAAGGAGAGAAAGAAATCTATGATATCTTATTTGTAGTTATGAAATACAGGAATCGAGAGCTAAAACTTTGTCCATGCAACAGTTTTGCCCAGAGCGCACTCACATCTTAAACACAATCATAGATGTTTACTTCCATATTTGTCCTACAAATGCTTCTTATGTTGAGTTATGAGTAAACTTGGGGAAAGTGAGTCCGAGGTTTTCAGACTGCCAGGTTAAACATGGTACATTTTTCTGGACTGTCATTTTTATTTGCTGGTTTATAAGCTAAATCATTTTCAGATAATAAATGAGATATATCATGGTGTAAAGTGAATGAATTTGATCAAACGTCAACCCCTAGGTTTAGTTCAACCTGCGTATCCTCAGTAACAGAAGTTTACCCTTTGCTGTTGCTGGGAGCATTTTCATGAACACATTAAGCGGTTGAGTTGGCCAGAATGTTTGTTCACGTTTTCTGTAACATCTTGCAGAAAAACTCAAATGAACTTTTGGCCAACCCAATATATTTGCATCTTATTTAGCTATTTATTTTATCTTGAAGGTGATTACAGATGGCAACAGGGCCTATGTCTTCTGGGTTATTTGCACAATGTCAACCACTTGACCAGCACACAATAAATGTAATAAAAGAAACAAAGCCCTTCTCTTCTGTATCCTGGGCCAGGTCTCAAACTATTACCCTACAAGCTGTGTGATGCACTTTTACTAAATGGTAGATTTTTTTTTAATGGTCTGTCGCTAAGAGTGAATTTTTTTAGCAATATATCCTGCCCCTTTTAGACAGAGATCTAGCCGAATGAGTTCAGAGATGAAAAGAGGTATGATTTAGGAAGCAGCAATACATAATTAGCATCAGAAGTCATTGTGAAGTGGAAATAGTTTCATTGGAAAAGTTTTTGAAAAATTCTCTTAAGTCTCTTAGAATGTATCCAAGTTTACTAGAAATAGAATCCAGGCTCTCTGAATTTTCTGTGGGAATGTCTGGGCCACATGACCTGAATACTTTTATCAGAAGTTATCAGTGTTTTTGTAAGTACACATACACCTTTTATGTTGTAAGTGTGGTCCTAAAATTGCTATAAATTGAATTGTTATAAATTATGTTTTAAATATTCTAGTGAGACTAAAGAATTCCAGAGGAAATCTTTTCATAGACTCTTTTGTTCTGATATGATCTAGTAGTGCCCTATTTCATTGATTTCTCTCTGTCATATTCTCTTCAAAATGCAATCATTTGGTTACATTGTAATAAAAGCCTTACTTGTTTGCAATCTGTAGATCATATTCAAGTTTAGAATGATTCTATAATTAAGATAATTGTTGACATGCTAAGAACGCTTCCTAATGCTTTTCTCTAGTTTTATATGCCAGATGGGGATGATAGATATCTAGAATTTCTTTATCTCTCTTCCAGAAGTTTATATACATTGCAAACTTCTAGAAGAGATATAAAGAAATTCTAGATTTCATACTACACACACACACACACACATATATTACTAAGTGGACATTTAGTTCATTCACCTGCTGTGTTTTACTGTACCTTTGTATCACGATTCCCTCATCAATGGACATTTAAATTATTTCACATTTTTATCATTTATAAACAAAGGTATATCTTGGAATACCTTTGTATATGTCTCTTTGTTCATATGCATTTCTTGAGGGCAGTGTTAATCAACCTTTACCACATCGTACCATATGTAGAAGATAGTTTTACTGCCCCTATTACCACCTGGGAGATGATGGTATATGGCAAAGCTTCAGGGGGCTCTGTGGCAGAGTGTTACAAATAAAATCTTACATTCTCAAAAAGGGTCTGGCAAGTGGTGGTTCTCAGCCAACCTCAATCCTCCCCTGTTTTTGTAAATAGTTTTACTAGAACACAGCCATGTCCCTTTGTTAACATATTGTCTGTGACTGCTTTCATACTACAGTGGCAGAGTCAAATAGTTGCAGTAGAGACCATCTGGCCTGCAAACCCTAAATATTTACTATATAGGTTTTTACAGAAAAAAGTTTGCTGACTTCTACTCTATATTAATTACCAAATATATAGCCTCAACCATTGTGAATAGATTTTTTTTTAATTTGGTCTTTTTCATGTACTTACTTAATTTGAGGTAAAATCAATTTATAGTAAAATAAACAGATCTTAAATAATTCAGTGAGTTTGATCTTAAATAATTCAATGAGTTTTAATACTGTAACTAGCGCCCCAGTCTGTTCAAGTCTTTTTAATTATTAAAATTGGATTGTCTTTTTATTTTAATTTAAAGGAGGGGTGTATGTGTTTATTCTAGATACAGAGTCTTTATCAGGAACATAATTTACAAATATTTTCTCTCAGTCTGTGGCTTTCCTTTTCGTTTTCTTTTTTATATATAATGCTTCTTTTAAATTTTTTATTTATTTATTTATTTTTGGCTCTTCTGGGTTTTTACTGCTGCTGCAGGCTCTTCTCTGGTTGCAGGGAGTAGGGGATACTCCCTCGTTGAGGTGAGGAGGCTTCTCGTTGCGGTGACTTCTCTTGTTGTGGAACTCAGGCTCTAGGGCATGTGGGCTTCAGTAGCTGCAGCACATGGATTCAGTAGTTGTGGCTCTGAGGCTCTAGAGCAGAGGCTCAGTAGTTGTGGCTCACGGGCTTAGTTGCTCTGCAGCACGTGGGATCTTCCCGGATCAGGGATCTAACCCTTGTCTCCTGCACTGGCAGGCAAACTCTTCACCACTGAGCTTCAGGGAAGCCCCCCTTTTCATTTCCTTAATAGTATCTTTAGAAGATCAAAATTTTAACTTTATTAAAGGTATATCTTGGAAACTAGGGGCTCCCTTTTGGGCCCATTACCACCTGGGAGATGATGGTATATGGCAAAGCTTCAGGGGGCTCTGTGGCAGAGTGTTACAAATAAAATCTTACATTCTCAAAAAGGGTCTGGCAAGTGGTGGTTCTCAGCCAACCTCAATCCTCCCCTGTTTTTGTAAATAGTTTTACTAGAACACAGCCATGTCCCTTTGTTAACATATTGTCTGTGACTGCTTTCATACTACAGTGGCAGAGTCAAATAGTTGCAGTAGAGACCATCTGGCCTGCAAACCCTAAATATTTACTATATAGGTTTTTACAGAAAAAAGTTTGCTGACTTCTACTCTATATTAATTACCAAATATATAGCCTCAACCATTGTGAATAGATTTTTTTTTAATTTGGTCTTATCATGTACTTACTTAATTTGAGGTAAAATCAATTTATAGTAAAATAAACAGATCTTAAATAATTCAGTGAGTTTGATCTTAAATAATTCAATGAGTTTTAATACTGTAACTAGCGCCCCAGTCTGTTCAAGTCTTTTTAATTATTAAAATTGGATTGTCTTTTTATTTTAATTTAAAGGAGGGGTGTATGTGTTTATTCTAGATACAGAGTCTTTATCAGGAACATAATTTACAAATATTTTCTCTCAGTCTGTGGCTTTCCTTTTCGTTTTCTTTTTTATATATAATGCTTCTTTTAAATTTTTTATTTATTTATTTATTTTTGGCTCTTCTGGGTTTTTACTGCTGCTGCAGGCTCTTCTCTGGTTGCAGGGAGTAGGGGATACTCCCTCGTTGAGGTGAGGAGGCTTCTCGTTGCGGTGACTTCTCTTGTTGTGGAACTCAGGCTCTAGGGCATGTGGGCTTCAGTAGCTGCAGCACATGGATTCAGTAGTTGTGGCTCTGAGGCTCTAGAGCAGAGGCTCAGTAGTTGTGGCTCACGGGCTTAGTTGCTCTGCAGCACGTGGGATCTTCCCGGATCAGGGATCTAACCCTTGTCTCCTGCACTGGCAGGCAAACTCTTCACCACTGAGCTTCAGGGAAGCCCCCCTTTTCATTTCCTTAATAGTATCTTTAGAAGATCAAAATTTTTAACTTTATTAAAGTCCAGTTAATTGATTTTTTTCCCCTATAACTAAAACTTAATGCTTTCGGGATCCTAAGAAAGCATTGCTTGTCCTAAGGTTGTAAGGATATTGTTCTGTGTTTTCTTTCAGAGGCCTTATGCTTTTAGCTTTTGTGTTTATGTCTGTGATCCCTCACATATCAATTTTTGTGTGAGGTAAGGGTTGGCATTTATTGTTTTCAATATGTTTATCCAGTTGTTCCAAACTTATATATTGAAAAACTGCCTTTCAGTGTCAAATCATCTTGGTGCCTTTGTCAAAAGTCTTGTTGAGAATGTGTGGGTCTGTTTCTGTGCTCTCTCTTCTGTTTTACTGTTCTTTTTATGTCTGTTTTTATTCCTTAAGTTTTTACCTTCCATCAAATATTTTGCAGCATGTTGATTGGAAAGCTGTACATGTGCCTACACATGGTATTGCTAGGCCATAGTGAAGTGTATTTATCTTCAAGTTAGCTTCATATACCTAATCCCTCTGTATCTTCTGACTCTCCCCTCTGCTTTCAGAGTCTGTTGCCTTTTAATCCATTCTCCGCCTTGCCAGCAGAATGATAGTTCCAAAATTAAATATGGCTTTGTTTCTTAAAAACTTCCTAGCTGCTTAGTTTATAGAAAAATGTGTATTTTTCCTCCTTAACAGCAGCAACAACAACAAAAAAAACCAGGTAATAGCTCCTCCTATACTGCCCACTTCTCAGAATGTGCCCAGGATTCCTGGTCTCATGAGTCCAACTACAAATTTATTCCTTGAAAGTTCTGTGTACTTTTATTTAAATGCTAGTAAAGTTGTAAAATGACCAGAAATCTTAGATATAGAATTCTGTGCACATTTTGGATGGTTGGATTGATGATTTTCTTTTTTTTTTTTTTTGGCCACTTCTATTGGTCTTTCATCTATTTATCTTTGTTCTTTGGCCTGTGTGGGCCTCCCATTGCAGTGGCCTCTCTCGTCGCAGAGTGCCAGCTCTGGGCGCAATGCGCTCCAGAGCTCCGGCTCGGTTGTTGACACATCAGCCCAGCCACTCCGCGGCACGTGGGATCTTCCCAGGCCAGGGATCGAACTAGCGCCCCTTGCACTGCAAGGTGGTGTCCTTACCCACTGGACCACCAGGGAAGCCCAGATTGATGATTTTTTAAAATGCTCTATGCCTATTATATCTTACTTAGAGCATTGCCAGAGTACCAGAACTCCTGGGCATTGTTTCCCTTCTGCCCATGATTTGCCAAGTTATATGGAAGAGAGCATTAAGCCATCTGCTTCTCAGCTTAGTAGAATGAGAATGAAAAATCAGTCCAATAGCTAATTATGTTGCATCTCTCAAGGGACTCTAAAACAAATCTGATAGAAGATGCTTATTTAGGTGTAGGTGTTTTTTCAGCTGTAAAAATATGAGAACATTTGTACTTTAGTTAAATAAACCTTGCATGTTGCATTCATTCATTACTGTCATTGAATAGGTAAAACTGAAAATCAATATTTACCTTCAGAATAACTGCAATTTTTATGATAGATTTTATATTTATAGGAATTGAACATGTAACTTTATAACACATTAACAATGGTTTATGATAAACAATAAATAAATGTAACCATGCTTTTGAAACATATCAGCAAAAGTAATCAAGGTAATACAGAATTGCTTTATTAGGAAATTTATTTTTAGCCTCTTTTTATTAAGTAATTAATTTATTTATTTTCATCTATCTTTATTCTTCGGCCTGTGTGGGCCTCCCATTGAAGTGGCCTCTGTCATTGCAGAGCACTGGCTCTGGGTGCATGCACTTCAGAGCACTGGCTTGTAATTGGACACACCAATCCAGCTGCTCTGCGGCACATGGGGTCTTCCTGGGACAGGGATTGAACCAGTGCCCCCTGCGCTACAAGGCAGACTCTTTACCCACTGGACCACTAGGGAAACCCATTAGGAAATATTTTGATTAAATGGAGGATATGACATAGGATTGGCATGGTTATTGTTACTCAGCCCTGTAGTTGTTCAGTAGTGGCAAGAATGTAAACAGTGAATGTCACCCTGAAAGACTGGTACTTTCTAAATTAAACACACATGAAAGTATTAAACTACGTCAGGTGATAGATTTTTCTGCTAATGTAATATAGAATATGAAAGAATATAAAATATAATAATAATTAAATTATTAATCAAATGGTTGGATATGGAGGGATTTTTATCAAAGAGAGAAAAAGATCAATTACTCCCTGTCAATTGAACAGTATTCCAGACACCACAAATACAGGCAGGTATAGGTATTTTGTTTAGAATTGGTTTCCTATAAAACTGTGTATTCAATGGCATTTTCAGTTTAACAAAAAGACTAATAATACATATTTTACTACAATGACTGTGATACTTCCTTAGCTATTCAAACATATTTCTCTCTATTTTAGTAGCAGAATTATCTATGTAACTGAATAAAATCAGGAATAGCCACAGATGCATAGGAAAATAGTTCTGTAAATTGATGCATTTGCCATACCATTTCTTATAAATTGCCTTGCAGTTCTGTCTCGTTGAAATAAATTGCCTGGATCTTTAGGGTGTGCTGAGCAGATTAAAGGACAAGGAGGAAAAAGAATCACTGACTGAAGTCTTTGCATTGTGGCTAAAAAGGCAGTCTGCACCCTCTGTCTCGCCATGTCATCTTTGAAATAACAAACAAATAAATGATTCCACAGCTTGTATTTTGACAAAAGTATCTGTTGTCAAGAGCAAACTAGCATTTTAAAGCTATTGCTTTTTTAGTATAAAATATAATATGTTGTTACTCAATTCTGTGCTTAGTTTAACTTGTAATAGAAACCACACGGAAGAACTACTTACAGGAAAAGACTTTGATTTGTGGAATTTTTAAAAGGCCATTTCTCATTCTGTTCTTTCTCCTTCCTACATTTTGGTCAGTAACTACCAAAACTAAGAAGATAAAAGCTCAGGCTTTTTTTTTTTTTTTTTTTGCCACTTATCATTTTGTCTCGTTTATCATTGAGAGACAACACATATTGTCAGTCTCTCCTAAATTAATTAGAAGAGATGTAATTGTAGATACAATTAAATGGTAGATGCGCAGAAAGTAACTTTTTTTCACGCTGAATAGTTTTATGCTATGCTGTGGTGACCTAACCCCAGGGTACAGAAATGATGTGCCGAGGCCACCAAGGTCCACCAAGTAGATAAGACATACCTCAAGAAACAGAGCTTTTGTCTTCCTCTTGCCTGGTCATGAACAGCTGTAATCACCAGTGAATTTGCCCTTTTTTGGCAGCCGGCTTTATTTAGCATTTTGAAAAATTTCATGCTCTTTGCCTCTGGTGCCTGGCATTCTTCAATTAAAATTTTAAATGTATTCTTATCTTCCCGTAACACAAAGCTTATTTATGCAGTCCCAAATCTAGTCTGAGACACCTGTTCTTGAATCCATTTTTTTTTTTTAAAGTTCGATGTAGAATAAGTCTGTAGCTGTGTCATACTGGAATGAAAGAAATCGTACATTATTTTAATGGAATCTGATCAAGCTACTTAGATGGGCTTAAGTGAATGGGGTCTATTAATGGGTATAACATACTATTACATGAAAGCTGTTTCAATAAAGGGTTAGTGTCGATAATTTTAAGAGTTGTTTTGTTGACAACGGTCTGGAGACGATCAGTAAAGGGGCTTGATTATTTCTTTGATTTCTTGTAAGCCTTAAGATTCTATAATTTAGCAAAAAGGAATTGTTACATGTAAGAGCAAGTGTTTTGCGTCTGTTTGCCATAGGAAAAAGAGAACGCTGTTTTTCCACTTATGAAATTACAGCATTCGTATCAATATTGACCAGAAAATCCTTAAAGTTGTGAACTTGAAAGTATCTACAATGAAGTAGATATTAAATAGCACCAGACAGAACAAGTTTCTTCCCAAGGAAGAGGTTTTGGGTAACCTGTGACTCATACTTTATTGAATTTAAGCTGTTTCTCCACTTATGCTTCCAGTTCCACTGAAACAGCCTTTGAATTAATAGAACACTCTCTTTGTGCTTGTAATTTGTAATAAGTTTAGCCTTTCTTAGTTGGTTTGAGGTTTCATTGAAATCCTCCCAGGCCTAACTCCCTTCTTCATTCAAAGGAAACCCTCATCATTAATAATTTTTAATAGTTTCTGTAATATCTCTTTTAATTTTTAAAGCATTTTCTTAGTTTGTTCTATAGAAAACAACCCCAAGTGGAGGTAGCATAAGTTTCAATTAGTATAAAACAAGAAAAAGAAGGGTTAGAGATTGTATTAACTGGATAAAGTATCAGAAATTAGAATTTTCTGGATATAATTTTATCTGGATCATGTTCTCTTAATAATTTATTCATTCTACTTGGCATAATTATTTTAAAATAAATTTTAAAATATACTGTGTGTATTCTTTTAGTGTTTTCTGAATGCCTGTTTGTTTTAATTAATACACTTTATTTCTTAGAGCACTTTAGGCTTATAAAAATATTTATTAGAAAGTACAGTTTTCCCTCTTTTTCCTCCCTTGCTGTCCCTAAATGGTCCAGTTCCCCTATTATTAACATTTACATTAATATAGTACATTTGTCACAGTTGATTAACCATATTGATGCATTATTATTAACTAATGTCCATAATTTATATTGGGATTCAGTCTTTGTGTAGTATAGTTCTGTGAGTTTTGCTAAATGCATAATGTCTTGCAGCAATCATTACATAATCATACAGAATAGTTTCACTGCTCTAAAAAATTCCATGTTCTACCTGTTCACTCCTGCCTTTACCTACCATCTCTGCCAATCACTGAATTTTCTGTCTTTATAATTTTGCTTTTTGTAGAATTTCAAATAGTTGGAATCATATGTTATGAAGTCTTTTTTCTGAGTTTTTTTTTTTAAAAAAAAAAAAAAAAAAACAATTCCTCTGTGTCTTTTTGTGGCTTGACAACTCACTTGTCTTTATTGCTGATAACACTGAATTGTGTATTGTCTTGGATTTTCTATAGTTTAAATATAGTATTCATGATATAGATTTTTATTTATTTAACCTGCTTAGTGTGTTCTCTAAACTTTCTAAATCTGTGGATGGTTGTTGTCATTAATTTGGAAATCTCTATGGCATTATGACTTCAAATATTCTGTTTCTTTCTCTTCTCTCCTCTGGCATTCCCATTACACCTATGTTGCCCTTTTGTAATTGTCTCACAGTTTTTAGATAATCTGCTTCATCCTTTTCATTTTTTTCTCTCTTTAGTCAGTTTTGTTAAGTTTATGTTGTCATTATCTTCAAATTCATTGATTCCTTCATTCAGTCATGCCCAGTTTCCTGATGAGCCCATTAAAGGCATTCCTCATTTGTGTTACAGTGTTTTTTATTTCTAGTATTTTTTTTTTTTTTTGGCTCTTTCTTAGAGTATCCATAACTTTGCTTGTGTCACTAATCTCTTCTTGCAGATTGTCAATTTTTTTATTAGAATTCTTAGCATATTAATCATAGTTATTTAAAATTCCTGGTCTGATAATTCTAAAATGTCTGTAATATATGAATCTGATGAATCTGGATCTAGTGGTTGCTTTGTTCCCTCAGTCTGTATTTTTGTTTTTTCTTGGCTTTTAGCAAATTTTGTGTTGAAGACTGGGCGTGATGTGTTCTGTAAAAACAGAACCAAAATAAATAGGCCTTTAGTGCAAGGTTTTGTGTTCATCTGACTAGGACTTAGGCTGTGTTTACTATTAGTATTAACTGTAGCTGTGGTATCCGATGTTGAATTTTCCTCTAGTATTCTGAGTTTTTTTTCCCCTCCCTTTTTAGGTTTTCTTAGACACTCCTTAAATAGGCAGTTCTTTTACCTGTTGTCATTTCAGTCACTCAGTTGTATCTGACCCTTTGCAACCCCCGTGGACTGCAGCACCCCAGGCTTTCCTGTCCTTCACTATCTCCCGGAGTTTGCTCAAATTCATGTCCATTGATTCAGTAATGCCATCCAGCCATCTGATCCTCTGTTGCCTCCTTCTCCTCCTGTCCCTAATCTGGGTCTAGTATTCCCATCTTTTTAAACATTTTTCACAGTATGTTGTGATCCACGTAATCAAAGGCTTTCTGTGGTCAGTGGAGCAGAAGTAGATGTGTTTCTGGAATGCAGAAATAGGTATTTTTCCTCTTTATTGATCTTCAGTTTAGGAGAGGAGAGCAACCTGTGATAGACATTTATAGTCATTTTTACTATGGTAATGTGAACAAATCTACATGAACACTGTTAAGATGATAATGTGATTCCAGCCTATAATACAGGTTTCCAATGAGAAAAAAATAAAATTTTTGAAACAGGAAAAAATAAAAAATTCCTAAAAGGCAAAGGTTTACTCTACATTAGTTATTAATTCCTCACGCATCATCAGAAGGCATCTGTTTGGAGGATGCAGCCCTTATGGTCTTATATATATCATGTAACCACTCTTCCCCTCCTGCACACACCTGTACACACACATGCATGCAGATATTCACAGAGGCAGAGGTCAGGGTGAGTATCTGACCCTGAGAAACGAATCCTTTAGGCTGGGCTGTGCCAGTAATTTACCTGTTGGCAGGTAATCTAATCTGGATTCTAACTCCTTCAGTGGTCATCTGGAAGTATACTTGCATTGTAGGATAACTTTGTTAATTAAGAGAAATAATATTAATAGGCATTTAGCACAGTATTCAGCACGTGGTTTCCATAAATGTTAGTATCATTACTAACATAAGTAGAGACAGAGACTCTACTTATCTGAGAATGAGCCTAAGTTGTGAAATACTCTAAACTAAAGCTGATGGCTACAAGATGGGGCCCCAATCAGGAGAGAAGTCAGTTAGCAGAGAGTGTAGCTGACCTACCCAGACCATGGTAAGAATTGCAGGTGTCTCATTTTGTGTCAAATATAGTTGTGCTTCTTGTTTTTGTTTTTTGGCAATTCCCTTCTATTCTTTCCTTTCACTTGAGCTAGTGTGACCAGGTTTCTAGTCCTGCTACCAGTGACCTGTCAATGAATTCTCACTTTGATTGTTTGATACTGATGAAAGCAAATTGTTATGTATGAGTTTTGTCCTACAGAACTTAACTGTGAGGTACCAGTGTCAGAACTCCAATATCCTTTATTTTATGAATTTTATAATCTTTTCTAACCAAGTAAGCAGTATCAGCAAGCATAAGTAATATTCTGTTCTTCCTTCTTTTATATTCTTCATGTTTCAATGATGTATCTACCCCTTATCTCCAGCTGCAAGGGAAGGAAATAATAATTTGTCAGTACACAAAGAAAAAGCATCCTTTAGAACCAGAATTTCATGTACTCTTATTATCTTGTGTATATTGTTTCCTGTGCATTGAAGCCTAAGAAGGGCATTTGGGGTCATATTATTGATTCATCCAATTCGGAACTCTGATATAACAGCAGTTCTTAGTGATGCTTTATAAGAGATATAGTTGCCGTTCATGATATCGAAGTCTAAAAGTTTATATATTTCCCCGATCATACCATTTCTGGCTTTATCTTCCCTTGGGATAATGAGTTCTGTAAGAATTCAACCTATTGTGTAAAATTGGGCTCCATCTTATTTATTCTTGAAGTTCTGGTTGTTGTTTTTTTTTTCTTTTTTTTGTCAAGTACCAGTGAAAGGTTCCTAATTCTAAGATTTGGTAAGTACATCTTGAACACATTGTCTAAACTTTTCATGATTTTTATAGATTTTGAATGCATCCCCTCTTAGCTCTCATTTTTTCAGGTAGGAGAGAATCATTCTTTTGTCATTTGGAAGACCTCCATCCTCATTAAAAAAACACATTATTTCTCGGGGGCATAAATGTTAAAGTATCATTACTAACATAAGTAGAGACAGAGACTCTACTTATCTGAGAATGAGCCTAAGTTGTGAAATACTCTAAACTAAAGCTGATGGCTACAAGATGGGGCCCCAATCAGGAGAGAAGTCAGTTAGCAGAGAGTGTAGCTGACCTACCCAGACCATGGTAAGAATTGCAGGTGTCTCATTTTGTGTCAAATATAGTTGTGCTTCTTGTTTTTGTTTTTTGGCAATTCCCTTCTATTCTTTCCTTTCACTTGAGCTAGTGTGACCAGGTTTCTAGTCCTGCTACCAGTGACCTGTCAATGAATTCTCACTTTGATTGTTTGATACTGATGAAAGCAAATTGTTATGTATGAGTTTTGTCCTACAGAACTTAACTGTGAGGTACCAGTGTCAGAACTCCAATATCCTTTATTTTATGAATTTTATAATCTTTTCTAACCAAGTAAGCAGTATCAGCAAGCATAAGTAATATTCTGTTCTTCCTTCTTTTATATTCTTCATGTTTCAATGATGTATCTACCCCTTATCTCCAGCTGCAAGGGAAGGAAATAATAATTTGTCAGTACACAAAGAAAAAGCATCCTTTAGAACCAGAATTTCATGTACTCTTATTATCTTGTGTATATTGTTTCCTGTGCATTGAAGCCTAAGAAGGGCATTTGGGGTCATATTATTGATTCATCCAATTCGGAACTCTGATATAACAGCAGTTCTTAGTGATGCTTTATAAGAGATATAGTTGCCGTTCATGATATCGAAGTCTAAAAGTTTATATATTTCCCCGATCATACCATTTCTGGCTTTATCTTCCCTTGGGATAATGAGTTCTGTAAGAATTCAACCTATTGTGTAAAATTGGGCTCCATCTTATTTATTCTTGAAGTTCTGGTTGTTGTTTTTTTTTTCTTTTTTTTGTCAAGTACCAGTGAAAGGTTCCTAATTCTAAGATTTGGTAAGTACATCTTGAACACATTGTCTAAACTTTTCATGATTTTTATAGATTTTGAATGCATCCCCTCTTAGCTCTCATTTTTTCAGGTAGGAGAGAATCATTCTTTTGTCATTTGGAAGACCTCCATCCTCATTAAAAAAACACATTATTTCTCTTTATTTTTGAGATAGAATAGTTGAACTGCACAGATTCATTCATATATAAAATATATTTGTGATTTTCCCTTTCATGTATGTTCAACTTTAGTCAGAATTACCTTGTATCACCTCTAAAAGTTCTTTCTCTGATATTTTTAAATTTTTCAGAAATTCCACTGACATGAATAAAGTTAATTATTATAGTTATCAAGGGTGACATTTTTTCTGAAAATAAAAAATATTTGTATGTATTTTATGATTTATTTTGATGCCCATCAGTTATTATGCACTGGTTCTTAGACCATCTTATCAAGAGTGGATACTTCAGTCAGTTTATGAGGTCTTCATGAATAACTTGAAATTCATTTCTTTTTACTTATCCCTAATGTACCACTTAAGAAATTAAAAATGAAAGTCTTTTTAAGGACAGAAGTGTTTTAGATTGCAAAATATGTTTTACTTTAGTGTCTAATTGTTAAAGATAAGTATGTAAATAGATTACAAGAATGGTTTATATGTTTCATAAATCTCATTATAATAACTTGACTTCCATATTCCATGTTCTGAAGTAGGCTATTCTTTGTGGAAAGCTTATTATGTCATTATAAGAATATAAGACTGTCACTGGTTGGCTAATTTATATTTTCTCTTGACAACCAAATTGTGAAGGTATTATTAACCCTTAACCATGAGCATTAAATTAACTAAAAAGCACTTTAAATATTTCCTATGAATAATTTAAATATGAGATAAGCTGTCTTTAGTTATTATTTTTGTTTCTTAGAGAATCCCAGTGTGAACCCCAGATGACAATGAATGATATTGTTTTGTTAAGCCTTCTGATAGCTTTATATGAATACACATGATCAGTGTTTTATTCTTGAAGTTCTGGTTGTTGTTTTTTTTTTCTTTTTTTTGTCAAGTACCAGTGAAAGGTTCCTAATTCTAAGATTTGGTAAGTACATCTTGAACACATTGTCTAAACTTTTCATGATTTTTATAGATTTTGAATGCATCCCCTCTTAGCTCTCATTTTTTCAGGTAGGAGAGAATCATTCTTTTGTCATTTGGAAGACCTCCATCCTCATTAAAAAAACACATTATTTCTCTTTATTTTTGAGATAGAATAGTTGAACTGCACAGATTCATTCATATATAAAATATATTTGTGATTTTCCCTTTCATGTATGTTCAACTTTAGTCAGAATTACCTTGTATCACCTCTAAAAGTTCTTTCTCTGATATTTTTAAATTTTTCAGAAATTCCACTGACATGAATAAAGTTAATTATTATAGTTATCAAGGGTGACATTTTTTCTGAAAATAAAAAATATTTGTATGTATTTTATGATTTATTTTGATGCCCATCAGTTATTATGCACTGGTTCTTAGACCATCTTATCAAGAGTGGATACTTCAGTCAGTTTATGAGGTCTTCATGAATAACTTGAAATTCATTTCTTTTTACTTATCCCTAATGTACCACTTAAGAAATTAAAAATGAAAGTCTTTTTAAGGACAGAAGTGTTTTAGATTGCAAAATATGTTTTACTTTAGTGTCTAATTGTTAAAGATAAGTATGTAAATAGATTACAAGAATGGTTTATATGTTTCATAAATCTCATTATAATAACTTGACTTCCATATTCCATGTTCTGAAGTAGGCTATTCTTTGTGGAAAGCTTATTATGTCATTATAAGAATATAAGACTGTCACTGGTTGGCTAATTTATATTTTCTCTTGACAACCAAATTGTGAAGGTATTATTAACCCTTAACCATGAGCATTAAATTAACTAAAAAGCACTTTAAATATTTCCTATGAATAATTTAAATATGAGATAAGCTGTCTTTAGTTATTATTTTTGTTTCTTAGAGAATCCCAGTGTGAACCCCAGATGACAATGAATGATATTGTTTTGTTAAGCCTTCTGATAGCTTTATATGAATACACATGATCAGTGTTTTATGTCCTTTGCTCAGTCGCTTCAGTCATGTCTGACTTTTTGTGACCCTCTGGACTGTAGCCTATGGATTTCTTCAGGCAAGAATACTGGACTGGATTGCCATGCCCTCCTCCCCACGAATCTTCCCAACCCAGGATCAAACCCATGTCTCCCGCATTGCCGGTGGATTCTTTACCAATTTAATATTAAATTTCTGTATCCAGTGCACTCTGCAGAGAGAGATCTGGATTTTACCCATCCGAGTTGAGTTACCTATTCCCTTGTCTTGCTATTGAAATTCGCACCTGACTCCTCCCCCCCTCCCCCACTACCCCCGTCTATCATTCCATGTCGGTCACTTTGGCCTTCTCTGAAACTTTAAGGGAATAGAGTAGGGGTGGAGTAAGATTTAAACTCTGGAATCAGAATGTCTAAGTTCAACTCCTATTTCTGGAGTGACCTGAAACAGGTTACTTAACTTTATCTTCAAAATGGGGATAAGCGAGTCACCTCATAAGGATTTTGTAGAAGACTAATTGGGATAATGTATGGAAAATGTTTAGTGTCGAACCCGGCGTATGATGTGGTTGGTGTTTAGCAAATGTCAACTTTTAATTCAAGATGCTGATAGATGTGGTGGGGAGGGGGTGGACACAGGAGCTATTTTAGAAGTGGCTTATGGTATAGGTCACTGAGAAAGGAGTAAAGCATATAGAAAGAACAGGCTCTGGACCCTTATGCCTGCCAGAATCTTAATCAGTTGAGATGAAAGTAGGATTATGATAAATGATGACCTCTGATTTAGAGATCTACCAGGTTAAGACTTTGTGGCTTATTGATAGACAACTATCTACAGGTTGAAAAATATATTGCATATAATAGGAAACAGTAGGGACCATCTTGGCAAGGAAGTGATAGAAGCATTCCTTTTCGAATTGTAGTCTAGGCTCTAAAGAAGGTTGTGGCTGTGCAGTCCGTGTTTTGCATGAATGAAATTAGTTATTATTTTTGTTTCTTAGAGAATCCCAGTGTGACCCTGACAATGAATGATATTGTTTTGTTAAGCCTTCTGATAGCTTTATATGAATACACATGATCAGTGTTTTATGTCCTTTGCTCAGTCGCTTCAGTCATGTCTGACTTTTTGTGACCCTCTGGACTGTAGCCTATGGATTTCTTCAGGCAAGAATACTGGACTGGATTGCCATGCCCTCCTCCCCACGAATCTTCCCAACCCAGGATCAAACCCATGTCTCCCGCATTGCCGGTGGATTCTTTACCAATTTAATATTAAATTTCTGTATCCAGTGCACTCTGCAGAGAGAGATCTGGATTTTACCCATCCGAGTTGAGTTACCTATTCCCTTGTCTTGCTATTGAAATTCGCACCTGAAGCCTGCCCCCCTCCCCCACTACCCCCGTCTTTCATTCCATGTCAGTCACTTTGGCCTTCTCTGAAACTTTAAGGGAATAGAGTAGGGGTGGAGTAAGATTTAAACTCTGGAATCAGAATGTCTAAGTTCAACTCCTATTTCTGGAGTGACCTGAAACAGGTTACTTAACTTTATCTTCAAAATGGGGATAAGCGAGTCACCTCATAAGGATTTTGTAGAAGACTAATTGGGATAATGTATGGAAAATGTTTAGTGTCGAACCCGGCGTATGATGTGGTTGGTGTTTAGCAAATGTCAACTTTTAATTCAAGATGCTGATAGATGTGGTGGGGAGGGGGTGGACACAGGAGCTATTTTAGAAGTGGCTTATGGTATAGGTCACTGAGAAAGGAGTAAAGCATATAGAAAGAACAGGCTCTGGACCCTTATGCCTGCCAGAATCTTAATCAGTTGAGATGAAAGTAGGATTATGATAAATGATGACCTCTGATTTAGAGATCTACCAGGTTAAGACTTTGTGGCTTATTGATAGACAACTATCTACAGGTTGAAAAATATATTGCATATAATAGGAAACAGTAGGGACCATCTTGGCAAGGAAGTGATAGAAGCATTCCTTTTCGAATTGTAGTCTAGGCTCTAAAGAAGGTTGTGGCTGTGCAGTCCGTGTTTTGCATGAATGAAAAGTGTGGTAGCTATCATGGGAAGTAACAAATCTATACAAAGCCTCATCTTTTTTAAGCAGTAACAAGCAAAAAAACTACTTACCATCTTAGATATCACCCCTTTGCTATGTTTATCTTCCTTCCTCCTCCCCTTGACCATGCTCCATTAATTTAGGTTTCATGCCTTTTGTTTCATAGCTGTTTTTCTTATGGATATCCACTGTCCTTCCCCCCAGTTAAACAAGAATGGGTAAAGTATAGCCATTCTTTGAATAACATCTTTATAGTATTTTTCAGCTCTGCCACCAGAAACTTTAGACTGTTAAGTCTCAGCTCTCTTTCTAGAGATGTAATACAGCCCAGGAGAGGAGAAAGAAGGGAAGGTCAAGTGACTCACACCAGACTGGAGCAGCAGTGACAGCAGGAGCTGTGCCTTGATGCTTAGGCCGGACCCCGCCCCCATCTTCCTTCTTCCACATGGAGGCACCTGCAGCAAGAGCCAGGGAGGGGCGTGAGGGAGGGTGGCTCTTGGGCTCACTGGCACTTTATGGATTGGTCTAGCATACACTGCAAGGGAGGTGTGTCATTCCTGTTCTAGGAAGCCGAGATACTTGTCTGTTTCATCAGTAGTTTTGTAGTACTTCAGCACAGTGCCAACTTGATCAAGTTGTCTTCTCTCCTCACATCCCACAAAAGTCTTCATACCTGTTTTGTTATTATTTCCTTCTTCCAACATGACTGCATTTTCATTTTCTTTTCTCATGGAATACCCAGAATTTCTTGTTATAATTCTTATATCTTAAGGTTTTAGGATAAACCCTTACCCTATCATCTGGGAACCTTAATTAGGCCTTCCTGATTTAACATATTTGGATGATGGTTTAGCATAAAAGTTGCAAGTAGCTGTAAATCCAACATAAAACATCGCCTTCCTAACTCTCCAGCTCTGTGATGACCACAGAGGCAGCTTTAACCCCCCGCCCCCACAGCAAAAGGGAGGGCAGCATGCCAGCTGACAGCGCTATCCTGTAAGGTCCTGACAGCGCACCTGCTCACCCCGTCACCTCCTCTAGAGATTCCCAAGGAATGAAAGGCCATTATTACCTTGAGGTCCTTCCTCCTGGCTGTTTCTATCGAGGAAACATGACATGTGATGAAAGAATAAGAGAAACAAAAGAGTGGAATTGTGATTTTTTTTTTTTTTTTTTTTTAATAACGAGGAAAAGAGAGGTTGGGGATTGGGGCTCTTGACTAAATTGGATGAAATTAACCTTGTCTTTGTTTCTGCTACTTTTCATTCTCCCATTTTCTTGTTTCTTGAAGCAATGAGAAAAGCTATTCTAAGATTCTTTGGGATCCTTTGAGTTAGAAGGAGGTTCTAAGTTAGGAGAAGGTATTCCTGAAAAATGAATGAACTTCCCCAAATCTCTAGCCATGGAGTTATAGGACCTGCACAATGTGAATCATAAAAGAAACTGTTAGCACCTCTTTATAAACAAACTGTCTATGGATTATCTGAAACCCTCTTGGCAAGGTAGCTATATTATATAAAAGTTAAATGACTACATTTGTTTCAGAAACTTTAAGAATGACTGTTTAGTGCCATGAAGCAAACAAATGCCTTTAGTCCTTTTCCTCTTGACACTGTCCCGCCTACCTTATCCCAAACTGCATAACTCACTAAAATATTACGTATTTTCCATTAGCTGTTCTTTTAGTTCTCAATCCAGAGTTAAGTCTGTCCGAATATCACTGTGGTCAGTGAACCGTGAGCCTGATTGCTTTTGCAAGGCATTTCTGTTGATAGTAAAAGCAGCAAGCACCTCCTGAGAATGCTGCATAGTCATTCCCATAGAGTGATATGCCAATTCTTAAGAATGTTGCTAACACTGCAGGGTGTTTCCTGTGATTGAATTTAGAACTTTTCACTCAATTTGTTCGAGCTTTCAAACTGGCAGTAGTAACAGTCTTTTGAACTGTTGCTAAAGTCGAGCAGTGACGGAATGCATACGGCAGGCGACAGACAGTTGTTCATTCAAGTTCTAGAAGAGATCTCTACCAGCCAAGGAAAGTGGCCCAGATGTTCACTTTTTAATAGTATATCTTTCCTTCATATTTTAAACAAGAACACAGCTCAGCCATTAAATGAGGATATAAATATTAATGCCATCATGTTAAAATCCCAAAGAAGAGCTCACACATTTATGTGATTTGTTTTTTTAAATGGCCACCTATAAATCAAGTAAAATCAAGAAAGCTCCCCCTCACCCTCATGCCTCTTAGAGATGTCAACACAGCTGGTTAACTTTAGATCTTTTTACTCTTGCCTTCTAACAAGTCTCAGAGAGCCAAGTAAGAATTAATCACTCATATTTGGCCACACGTTGGTGAAGAAAAAGTAAATCCCCAAAGTCCAGATAGTCTTTGTGGACGTAATTTAAGCATATCCATTCCTTACTATAACAAAAGCAGGAAGTATTACTAGCTTAGACAACTTACTGCTCTTCTGTGCTTTTAATATAGCACAGAATTTTGGTCAAGACAGTGATGATAGAATATCAGAGCTTTTGCATAACTCAGAATTGCTGTTCACTCTTTTACTGCCTGTGGTAAACAGTATGAACAAGATTTATTTTGAGTGTATATCTTATATCTCCTTATCTGGTACATTTGGAAGTATATCTTTGGCTCACTGAGATGGTGCATTTTGATATATTTTTCAGAGAATGTGATATTTTGACAAATATTCTCTTCCTGGACCAAATAATAACCAGGTTCTTGAAAATTGTTTGGCAGAATTGATCCCAGGATAAAGAGCTAAAATTTTTTTGAGAATTGCTGAGGGTCACACATTGTATTCAGCTTTCTGCATAGAATATATCATCTACAAAATAACTTGATGAGTAAGATACTATCATTAACCCCATTTTGCATATGAGAGAGTTGCTGTTATCAATGCCATTTTCCAGATGAAGAGACGGGGTGAAGTTAAATGTAACCACTCCAAGATCACACAACTGTTAGGCGATAGAGGATTTGAACTCCAGTGTTTATGACTCCAAAGCCAATACTGTTATTGACTGTGCACTACAGTCGAGGTACTATATGAAGAAGCATTTGCCTTGCTGTATTTTGTTTGATGTCTCCCTGGTCTAGCCTCCAGTAGGGCCGTGAGTCCCAGCAGTTGACACAATCTTGGGAATGGCTGTTGGATGTGATAGCACCTTGCCCCTAGACCCATTCAAGGTAACACTTAGGAAGAGAATTAAAACTTTATTCTCCCTCTGTACTTACTTGGAGGAAGCCAAGAACCAGTAAAGAATTAATCACTCATAATTTATGGCCACAAACGTTGGCTCCCCTCACCCTCATGCCTCTTAGAGATGTCAACACAGCTGGTTAACTTTAGATCTTTTTACTCTTGCCTTCTAACAAGTCTCAGAGAGCCAAGTAAGAATTAATCACTCATATTTGGCCACACGTTGGTGAAGAAAAAGTAAATCCCCAAAGTCCAGATAGTCTTTGTGACGTAATTTAAGCATATCCATTCCTTACTATAACAAAAGCAGGAAGTATTACTAGCTTAGACAACTTACTGCTCTTCTGTGCTTTTAATATAGCACAGAATTTTGGTCAAGACAGTGATGATAGAATATCAGAGCTTTTGCATAACTCAGAATTGCTGTTCACTCTTTTACTGCCTGTGGTAAACAGTATGAACAAGATTTATTTTGAGTGTATATCTTATATCTCCTTATCTGGTACATTTGGAAGTATATCTTTGGCTCACTGAGATGGTGCATTTTGATATATTTTTCAGAGAATGTGATATTTTGACAAATATTCTCTTCCTGGACCAAATAATAACCAGGTTCTTGAAAATTGTTTGGCAGAATTGATCCCAGGATAAAGAGCTAAAATTTTTTTGAGAATTGCTGAGGGTCACACATTGTATTCAGCTTTCTGCATAGAATATATCATCTACAAAATAACTTGATGAGTAAGATACTATCATTAACCCCATTTTGCATATGAGAGAGTTGCTGTTATCAATGCCATTTTCCAGATGAAGAGACGGGGTGAAGTTAAATGTAACCACTCCAAGATCACACAACTGTTAGGCGATAGAGGATTTGAACTCCAGTGTTTATGACTCCAAAGCCAATACTGTTATTGACTGTGCACTACAGTCGAGGTACTATATGAAGAAGCATTTGCCTTGCTGTATTTTGTTTGATGTCTCCCTGGTCTAGCCTCCAGTAGGGCCGTGAGTCCCAGCAGTTGACACAATCTTGGGAATGGCTGTTGGATGTGATAGCACCTTGCCCCTAGACCCATTCAAGGTAACACTTAGGAAGAGAATTAAAACTTTATTCTCCCTCTCTGTACTTACTTGGAGGAAGCCAAGATACTGAAGGATGATATTGAGGGAAGTCTCTAAAAGAAGCTTGAGTCCAAGAAGTAGACAGGTTTTCTAGTTCAGAATCACCAGAACGTTACTAATAACCCCCTTCTCCTCCTCCAGTGAATTTAAGTTCTAGATGGTGATGTCCTATTAAATATTTTTCTCAACTGGCAGCCCTATTCCAGATCTTTTTGTGTTGACCATTCTGAGCTCTATGAATTCTGTTTTCAGGAGAGTTTTGCCTCCTGAGTACTGCTTCTCTCACACAGTAATTACAGAAGAAATCTTATGGACTGGGACCCAAAAGCTTTCCATCCTTGAATCATTTTTCATTATAGCAAAACCCATTCTTTAATGGTGGATAGTAAGCTTCTCAAGCCCTTTCTTTTGAGTCTACTGAAGACTAATAATTCTAACTGACTAGCTGTAGGGCTAGTGCCTCTGACTTACATTACATGATAAAATGACAAAATAATGCTTTTAAATGGAGCTATTATGAATTGACTAGCAGGGCAGAGGGCTTTTCTAGAGGTACTTGCCTATAGCTAGAAGATCATCCCTTACAAAGAATGACCTATGCTCCTGCCAGAGAACAGACTTGTTGTGTACTAACAAGCTTTATGAGTCTTAATCTGCCCTTAGCTGGGAGAATGACCTGATAAAATAGGATTATCAACAAGAGAGGTCCACTGAAATATGAGACAATTAATAGTCATTATTATCAGTTCAGGTTGAACTGGGCAGTCGATTGTGTAATGCCCAGGCTTGTCTGCACTGGTTCTTTACAGATGAATAGTGCTAACTTGTGTATGGGTTGTATATCTAAAACATTCTCTTACTAGAAGGCTGATGCAGTGCTTTTTTTTTTCTTTGCCAATGCTAAAATCTTAATCTGGCTCAGTGGTAAAGAATCTGCCTGCAATGCAGGAGATACGGGTTCAATCTCTGAGTTGGGAAGATCCTCTGGAGAAAGGAATGGCAACCCACTCCAGTATCCTTACTGGGAGACTCCCGTGGACAGAGGAGCCTGGCAGGTTATAGTGCACGAGGCCACAGAGTCCCACACAATTTAGGAACCAAATAAGAACGACAGCAGGTTAGAATGGCAGGGCACTTTGATTGGTGAACAGGGACTTTCTTTTTTATTTATTTATTTATTTATTTATTTATTTATTTATTTTTGGGCGGGGGTCAAGATAGGGAGGGAGGGCAGCGGGCGGGCCACTTCTATGGGTCTTTCATTTCTCTATTTTCATCCATCTTTATTCTTTGGCTCCTGTGGGCCTCCCATCGTGGCGGCATCTGTCATTGCAGAGCGCCGGCTCTGGGCGCATGCACTCCAGAGCTCCGGCTCCATAATTGGACACATCGGTCCAGCCGCTCCGCCACATGTGGGATCTTCCCAGGCCAGGGATCGAACCGGCGCCCCTTGCACTGCAAGGTGGTGTCCTTACCCACTGGACCACTAAGGGAAGCCCAACAGGGACGTTCTTAAATGCTTTATAAAAATACGCATACTCCAGAAAGCCGAGTGTAATATAAGTAATGGAGTAAACACTAGGGTCTGATCATTAGCTGTATTACCTTTGAGAAGTTTTTTTAATCCCTGTTAATCTGTTTCCTCTGGAAAATAAGGTGTTTTAAATAAATCCTTTTTTTCCGAATTACAAAACCTTCTATAGATTACTAGAAATGATTTGAGATAATGTCAGGTGGTTTTCTGAAAAACATTACAATAAACATTGAGTCACCTAACTGAGAGAGTTATTCCTTATTCAGCCCTTCTGATTCTATCAAAATCTCAATTTGATATGAAAATATCTATAATAGTTATATAACACTGGATTTAGTTGTTTGAGGATGAAGACAGATACTGGGAATCATTTATTTCTCAAGTCTCTATAGGAGGGAAATTTATTCTATAGGAGGGAGGATCCCTCGTGCCATAGAGTAGCTAAGCCCACAGACCACAATTGCTGATTCCACGCTCCAGAGCCTGAGTGCCACAACTAGAGAGCTCACATGCTGCAGCTACTGAAGCCTGCACACTCTGGAGCCTACATGCCATGACTAAGGAGGCCGGACACCGCAATGGAAGATCTTGCATGCGATGCATCAAAGATCTGGTGTGCTGCATGCAGCCAAATTAAAAAAAAAAAAAAAGAAGAAGAAATGTGACTTGAACACAGAGCCCTTTATAAGCAAAAGTAATTGTATAAAATTTAATAATGTGGTTTTATTTTTAGCGGTTAGGTTTTCAGTTGCCATCTATAAAATAAATCAATTTGAGTTTTAAAAAGTGAATTTTTAAAACATTAAATAGTAGAGATGGTATATGGATATGGCAAAAATTATAAAGGTAGTACATAAATGACTAAAGTTTAGGAAATAGTG
Source organism: Tragulus kanchil (assembly GCA_022376925.1). Classification (NCBI taxonomy): domain Eukaryota; kingdom Metazoa; phylum Chordata; class Mammalia; order Artiodactyla; family Tragulidae; genus Tragulus; species Tragulus kanchil. Next base: position 216,240,701 of record JAIOJX010000032.1, on the reverse strand, counting down.
AATAAGATTACCTCTTGGATCTGTTCCAGATTTAATTTCTTTTGAATGTATATTCCAGTAGAATAAAAATGTTGTATGGCAAACCAAGTAAAAGAAAAGAACTTCTAACATAGAGTGTATGATGTAATCTTCTTTCATTTTGAAATATATCACTATTAAAGAGGCTCAGTTTTTACCCTATGACCATTTTTTTCATTTATAAATACGGATACCCCTTTCTTAATATTTTGCTAGATAGCTGAGTATTGATGTGTTTTGGATAGCACGTTTGTTGGTGATGATGGTTTTCTTTTGTTGGTTTATTTTTTTTGTAGTCTTGTTCTGAGTGAGGTTTTTTTTGGTCCCCTGAGGGAGTGAGGTTGTTGAACTGGAAATCTTGGAAGTCAGGAACCATGTCATCACTGTATACACTGACTAGTACAGCGTTTGGCATAGTAAATATTCAGTAGATATTTGAACAAGTGAATGAATAAATAAGAGTCAATAAAGATAATCTGAGTTCTGTGTCTTGAAGGTACAAGCATAGTTTCATTTCTAAAATGAAATTGGCAATAGGGCTAGCTTTACTGAAATTTAAGGCCTTGGGACAATTATTAATAGAACATAATACTTTCACCTGAGTGAAATTTGGAGCTAGTTATGTAGGAAATTCAGAATAACCTTTTCAGGAAGAAATCACAAAAAGAAAGTAGCCCTGCTAATTTTGCTTTTGCTTATTGTCATGGCAGCTATGAACGCACTAGCCATGCCATGACTAAGGAGGCCGGACACAATGGAAGACCTTGCAAGGGATGAACCAAAGAACTGGTGTGCTGGATGCAGACAAAATAAAAAAAAAAAAAAAGAAGAAGAAATGTGACTTGAACACAGAGCCCTTTATAAGCAAAAGTAATTGTATAAAATTTAATAATGTGGTTTTATTTTTAGCGGTTAGGTTTTCAGTTGCCATCTATAAAATAAATCAATTTGAGTTTTAAAAAGTGAATTTTTAAAACATTAAATAGTAGAGATGGTATATGGATATGGCAAAAATTATAAAGGTAGTACATAAATGACTAAAGTTTAGGAAATAGTGAATAAGATTACCTCTTGGATCTGTTCCAGATTTAATTTCTTTTGAATGTATATTCCAGTAGAATAAAAATGTTGTATGGCAAACCAAGTAAAAGAAAAGAACTTCTAACATAGAGTGTATGATGTAATCTTCTTTCATTTTGAAATATATCACTATTAAAGAGGCTCAGTTTTTACCCTATGACCATTTTTTTCATTTATAAATACGGATACCCCTTTCTTAATATTTTGCTAGATAGCTGAGTATTGATGTGTTTTGGATAGCACGTTTGTTGGTGATGATGGTTTTCTTTTGTTGGTTTATTTTTTTTGTAGTCTTGTTCTGAGTGAGGTTTTTTTTGGTCCCCTGAGGGAGTGAGGTTGTTGAACTGGAAATCTTGGAAGTCAGGAACCATGTCATCACTGTATACACTGACTAGTACAGCGTTTGGCATAGTAAATATTCAGTAGATATTTGAACAAGTGAATGAATAAATAAGAGTCAATAAAGATAATCTGAGTTCTGTGTCTTGAAGGTACAAGCATAGTTTCATTTCTAAAATGAAATTGGCAATAGGGCTAGCTTTACTGAAATTTAAGGCCTTGGGACAATTATTAATAGAACATAATACTTTCACCTGAGTGAAATTTGGAGCTAGTTATGTAGGAAATTCAGAATAACCTTTTCAGGAAGAAATCACAAAAAGAAAGTAGCCCTGCTAATTTTGCTTTTGCTTATTGTCATATAGGAGAAACTAGGATCTTCCTTTCTTACTTGTTTTGTTTTTTATTAAAAAGAGCTTGGGCTTCCCCTGGTGGTCCAGTGGGTAAGGACACCGCCTTGCAGTGCAAGGGGCGCCAGTTAGAGCCCTGGCCTGGGAAGATCCCACGTGCCGCGGAGCGGCTGGACTGATGTGTCCAATCACGGAGCCGGAGCTCTGGAGCGCATGCGCCCAGAGCCGTCGCTCTGCAGCGACAGACGCCACCGCGATGGGAGGCCCACAGGAGCCAAAGAACAAAGACGGATGAAAATAGAGAAATGAAAGACCAATAGAAGTGGCCCGCCCGCTCCCCTCCCTCCCCAACCCGACCCCTGCCCAAAAACAAATAAATAAATCTTTAAAAAAAAATAAATAAAAAGAGCTTACTTTCTGCCTTACTTTTTTCTCTCTCTCATACATATGCTACTTGTCACCTCCACATCAAGGAAAGCACCTCTTTCCCTTACCTTAAGGAGACTGTTAGAGCTTAATTTAAAGTGCAGCTCACTCTTTCCCTAGCCACTCTTAATTACAGTTTCTTATCGGATGAAAGTGCCCAGTTCTTTCTTAACTGGCATACTAGGTGAACTGCAGTACTGGTAGTAAATTTGTTTATTCCCATTTTTACATTCAACAATATCATGTTTCAAGGGTTTTGTTCTAAGGCTCCGGAAATGAGTTTTACATATCAGAGAGAGTTTTTAATTCAGGTGTTTTTAATTCTTAGTTATGCCAACTGACTTTCTAAAAACCATGCAGTTGGTTTAAGTGACATAACTCAGATCATGTAATTTATTTTAAAACACTTTTTCCATACTCAGAAAAACAAAATTTAAGGGCTGTGTTTCATTTTGTTGAATATATTTTAAACATCTCCTAGATCTATTCTCTGCAAGTACATTCTTTCTTTAATGACCTAGTGATTAACTGTGCACAGTGGTAATATCTTAACTGGGGTTTTGTTGTATATTCAGGTTAATATTTTTTATCATCAAAAATTTAAGTCATTATGTTTCATATTTGGGAAATCTTTCTGCCTGATGTCTTTGTGTTTTCCAGTTCGTATTAATGCTGTGTGGTCTTTAATATGGGACGTAAACTCTGGGTATGGTGGTTATCATGTTTTGGTTGGTTCTTGTTGCATTATAAAGTTATAAGAATATCAGAAGCATTAATAATATGTAGAAGTTGGATTTCAAAACTAATCATAATTTACAGAAATTACCTGTCTCTGTTCTAAGTAGAAATTTAAAATATCCAGATAAACAACCAACACAGATTCTATTACCATCCCCATTGGGAATATGATAGGTTTAGTTTGGGCTAAGAAAAAAAAAAAAAGACTTTAGAACTATATAATTTTGTTTCTTCTAAAGAGAGGTGCTTATCTTAAAATTGCACTCTTTAGATGTCTCTGGAGTCATTGTGCTCTTTCATGAAAGTATTCAAGAGCCACTTGCTACAATGACAAACTAAAAGTTTTGAGAACTCTTTGTCCAATTCAAAACAATTATAGATTCCACATATAAGTACTGTCATTTGATATTTGTCCTTCTCTGCACAGCAGAAAGTAACACAACATTGTAAGTCAACTCAGTACTCCAATACACATTTTAAAAAGAAAATCAGTTATAAAAAACAGGACTTGGCCTAGGGACCATGTCTACTGGCAGTGTGGTTATTCTCTGATTAGATGCTTTGAGTGCTGGAAACCATCTTTATCTGGGTTATGAGGTATTGATACGACAGCACATTATGGTAGAAAAGAAAAGGCCATGGACTTGAGGGACAGACCCACCTGAATGTGAAATTCAGCTCTGTCACTTTGCTCTGATACCAAGGGCAATTTTCGTCCTCAGTAAAATGAAAATTGTAATACTTTCTTTAGCGTGTTTGTGACAAGAAAAGCAAAACCAAGAATGAGGGCTGTGTTTCATTTTGTTGAATATATTTTAAACATCTCCTAGATCTATTCTCTGCAAGTACATTCTTTCTTTAATGACCTAGTGATTAACTGTGCACAGTGGTAATATCTTAACTGGGGTTTTGTTGTATATTCAGGTTAATATTTTTTATCATCAAAAATTTAAGTCATTATGTTTCATATTTGGGAAATCTTTCTGCCTGATGTCTTTGTGTTTTCCAGTTCGTATTAATGCTGTGTGGTCTTTAATATGGGACGTAAACTCTGGGTATGGTGGTTATCATGTTTTGGTTGGTTCTTGTTGCATTATAAAGTTATAAGAATATCAGAAGCATTAATAATATGTAGAAGTTGGATTTCAAAACTAATCATAATTTACAGAAATTACCTGTCTCTGTTCTAAGTAGAAATTTAAAATATCCAGATAAACAACCAACACAGATTCTATTACCATCCCCATTGGGAATATGATAGGTTTAGTTTGGGCTAAGAAAAAAAAAAAAAGACTTTAGAACTATATAATTTTGTTTCTTCTAAAGAGAGGTGCTTATCTTAAAATTGCACTCTTTAGATGTCTCTGGAGTCATTGTGCTCTTTCATGAAAGTATTCAAGAGCCACTTGCTACAATGACAAACTAAAAGTTTTGAGAACTCTTTGTCCAATTCAAAACAATTATAGATTCCACATATAAGTACTGTCATTTGATATTTGTCCTTCTCTGCACAGCAGAAAGTAACACAACATTGTAAGTCAACTCAGTACTCCAATACACATTTTAAAAAGAAAATCAGTTATAAAAAACAGGACTTGGCCTAGGGACCATGTCTACTGGCAGTGTGGTTATTCTCTGATTAGATGCTTTGAGTGCTGGAAACCATCTTTATCTGGGTTATGAGGTATTGATACGACAGCACATTATGGTAGAAAAGAAAAGGCCATGGACTTGAGGGACAGACCCACCTGAATGTGAAATTCAGCTCTGTCACTTTTGCTCTGATACCAAGGGCAAGGTATTTAACGTCCTCAGTAAAATGAAAATTGTAATACTTTCTTTAGCGTGTTTGTGACAAGAAAAGCAGCCAGAATGAGTTCTTGTCAAGTGATGGTTTTACATGGAAGACAATGTGGTGATGATATGCTTTGATATTCCCTTAGGTGAAGTAAAGGACAAAACGTTCAAGTCGTCGAGCTCCCCATTGTAGACAGTCTTCATCCTCGTCCTCCATACCTACCCCTGGCTGTCCCAGAAGACCTTGCAGATCGACTTGTACGAGTCCATGGTGACCCTGCAGTGTGGTGGGTGTCCCAGTTTGTCAAATACTTGATCCGCCCACAGCCGTGGCTAGAAAAGGAAATTGAAGAGGCCACCAAGAAGCTAGGCTTCAAACATCCAGTTATTGGGTAAGAACCTGATCTGTTCCTCCTACAGTGATACATGGTTACAGGGATGCATAACTTTATAATATAGTATGAACTTTACAAGGTGTAGTGTAATCTTTCCTAGCCCCACTCCAAAACAGGTTCCAGTGTTAACCTTAAGCCACAGGGAGGTCATTCTTCCTTTGTTCACTTAGAACAGCTGAGTCATCATAATTTAGTCACCTTTAATCATTTGTTCATTTATTCATTCAGCAAGTAGACTAAAGTGTGTTTCTGAAATTAGCTGTCTCTCCTGTGGAAAACAGCAAAGTTTTTTATTGGGAGCATTTTAAATACTATACATGATCCTGCCTTACTCTGACAGAACTGTGAGATGAGGCTCTCAGATATATAGTTTTTCTGTTGTACAATACAAACAATTTTAAAAAGAAATATCTGTCATTTGATATTTGTCCTTCTCTGCACAGCAGAAAGTAACAAACAGGCACTTTTTGGCCTTTAGGGACCATGTCTACTGGCAGTGTGGTTATTCTCTGATTAGATGCTTTGAGTGCTGGAAACCATCTTTATCTGGGTTATGAGGTATTGATACGACAGCACATTATGGTAGAAAAGAAAAGGCCATGGACTTGAGGGACAGACCCACCTGAATGTGAAATTCAGCTCTGTCACTTTTGCTCTGATACCAAGGGCAAGGTATTTAACGTCCTCAGTAAAATGAAAATTGTAATACTTTCTTTAGCGTGTTTGTGACAAGAAAAGCAGCCAGAATGAGTTCTTGTCAAGTGATGGTTTTACATGGAAGACAATGTGGTGATGATATGCTTTGATATTCCCTTAGGTGAAGTAAAGGACAAAAACGTTCAAGTGGTCGAGCTCCCCATTGTAGACAGTCTTCATCCTCGTCCTCCATACCTACCCCTGGCTGTCCCAGAAGACCTTGCAGATCGACTTGTACGAGTCCATGGTGACCCTGCAGTGTGGTGGGTGTCCCAGTTTGTCAAATACTTGATCCGCCCACAGCCGTGGCTAGAAAAGGAAATTGAAGAGGCCACCAAGAAGCTAGGCTTCAAACATCCAGTTATTGGGTAAGAACCTGATCTGTTCCTCCTACAGTGATACATGGTTACAGGGATGCATAACTTTATAATATAGTATGAACTTTACAAGGTGTAGTGTAATCTTTCCTAGCCCCACTCCAAAACAGGTTCCAGTGTTAACCTTAAGCCACAGGGAGGTCATTCTTCCTTTGTTCACTTAGAACAGCTGAGTCATCATAATTTAGTCACCTTTAATCATTTGTTCATTTATTCATTCAGCAAGTAGACTAAAGTGTGTTTCTGAAATTAGCTGTCTCTCCTGTGGAAAACAGCAAAGTTTTTTTTATTGGGAGCATTTTAAATACTATACATGATCCTGCCTTACTCTGACAGAACTGTGAGATGAGGCTCTCAGATATATAGTTTTTCTGTTGCACATTTTTCGTAGGTTTTATTCATTGCCACTGGTGATTATTTTGCAATGTTCCCCTTTTTTGTTTTGGAAACCACTTTGAGAATAAATATATCATTTGTCATGCAAGATAATGTTAAAATTATTATTTAAAATTATCTCTTGGTCCACTTGGGAATTATCATATATGTATGTATTCAGTCTCATGATTATATTAAGGAAAATGTATCAGGAAATCCTGAGAGTGAAAAGTCCAAAAAGAGCATCTTTGCTCACAAGCATGTGCTCCTCTGAGAGTTTCTGTGGGTCCTAATGCCAGATTTCACACTACAGGAAATGTGTTTGCCAAATAGAAAGAATACTAGACTGAGAGTTAAGTGACCTTGGTAATACTCCTGACTTTTCCCTAATTCTGGGCCAAATTACTTAATAACAGTATTACTGAGCTTCAATTTTTTCCATCTGTAGAATATGGAAGACAATACCTGCCCTAAAAATGATGATGTGATAATATAAGGATGAAAAAGGGATTTCAATTCTGTGGGAGGAAAATGCACTGTAAAATATTACTACCTTTCAGAGAGACTGATGCTTAAGTAATTCTTGAAAACAGATATGTTGGCTAGACTAGGACATTCCACAGCCCTATTGTTTGTAATAAAGTCAGCTATTGATTAATATTAATACATGTGTTGATTCATTCAGTTATCTGCAGAACATTTATTGAATACCTGCTACTGTGGGGGACAAAGATTAATTTTTTTTTAATAGCTCCTTCCAACTCATTACAGTCCAAGGTAAAAGAGACTTAACAACTAACATAATATGAGTGAGAAAGTGATAAATGCCCTGAGGAAGAGCTAAAAAGTCTTAGGAGTAGGAAAAGGGAAATATACTTCCATGTAGACCAAGAGAGGCTTCATAGCTGCAGTGTTTGAACACAATCGTCAAGGTGAAGAAAGATGCAATATAGTAGTTACATTACCAAAATAACTTCAACTGCATTATTTCATTGATCCTGTAACACAATCCTGTGACGTGGGAAGAGATAACCATTTTACAGAAAACCCCTTCCCCACGGTCCAGAGTTTGCAAAGGCAAAACCAGGACTTTAAACTTTTTAACTTTGTTTGTATTGCCTGTAGTTTTGCATAGTAGAAAGCTACCCTTATTAATTTTTCATGGAGCATCCACCACATTGAAAATTGGCCAAATATAGAAACTTGAATTAATGCAGACAACTAAGTTATTTGCACACTGAGGTAGTGTGCTGTCTGAGAGCGACGTACATTAGAATTCAAGAATCTACGGGTCCAGTCTAGCATCCACCACTAACAAGTTATGTGACTTTGGTCAATTTACTTGGTCACTCTTGGCCTTCATTAATTGTCACTCTTTTCTTTCTTTATGTATTTAAAAAAAAAAACAAAAAACACTGTAGGTAATAGGTATCTAAGGTTTCTACTAACACGATAATAAACAGATTTTTGTGTCTACCTATCATTTATTCATTCACTTATTTGTTGTGTTTCGTAAATTGAGAATAAACAAAATCAGATTCCTTACCCTAGAGGAACTTTGATAGTGAAAATCAGGAAAGTACACAAATAACTTTTACTTTTCTAGACTGGGCTGAAATGCATGTGAAAGAAACCAGCATCCCTTTGCCTTAGGCTGTCATTTTGTTCCCCGAAATGTCTTCAGGGGTGTCAGTTTCTTAAACTGTTAGATGAAAGAGTCACATTCTAATATCCTTCACAGATCTAACATTCTGATTCTTTCATTAAATTCCATTTAAGGTCCTCTCTCAAATTATTGGGCCAGGCCTAGTTTTAGGAGTACTCAGAGAATTGGAAGAATTACTTAATAGTACTTTGGTTCTCTTCCTTTGACTGTTCCTTCCTGTTATAGATCTTCTTTGGGTGTTTTTTTTTTTTGTGTGTGTCTCCCATTCCATTTTTACCCTCGTGTCTTTGTCTTTTTATGTATAGAAGTTACTGACCCCTGTTCTAAATGGTACTAAGATAAGTACATGGTAAAATCAGAATTTCAAATAATGTTTCTTCTTATGAAACTTTTCATTGAAATTCAGTAAAATTGTCCTTTCTGTCCCATTTCATCTCTGGAGCACAGTGAACAATTTCAAATTTCTTGAGAGAACCAGTGACTAAAGTGGGAAGGAGAATATGACACAATAGGTGCTTAAACGCTAGTATTCACATCTGGACTGGCTGAAATGCAAAGGAAACCCTAGTCCTGAAGATGACAGAGTATCTCCACTGAAAGTGAATCCTGACTCCAGATTCATCATAAACAGCTGACTAGGCTTAGCTTAAGACATACTCATTTATTAGGACCTAAAAGGAAACAGATCTACTTTGTTCTTTTCTTTTTATGAACAGTAATTTAGTAATTGGGAAGAGGGAGGGATGTAGAAAGAGCAAATTTAAGGAATGTTTTAATTTATGAAAATAAATTATGACTTATTATTCTTATTTTCATTAAAATATTATTGGAAGTCAATGCTTTATTCAGTGCAGGATGGTCTAAATCTGTGTTCCCAGTTCTACAATTTCACAATTTGGGGCTTTTCCTTAAATAAAATAGGTAAGTATCTGCTTGTTTTGTTAGGGTAAAAAGCAGAGAAAGGAAGTTCATTATACCCATAACAAAAAAAAAAAAAAGGCTGGAATGGCTCCATGAACTTAAAATAGTAAGAACTCTTATAAGGTTTGCCTTGCCTTGATTTTGCTATAGGAAGAATCCATCCAGGTCTTTCTTCCTTGAAAAGCTTTGAAATTCTACAAGCTGGTGTTACAATAATGATACAGGATAAAATGAAAAAAAGAAAAAGAAAACTTGGCATCAAAACACCACAAATGATATGCTTTATGTTCTATAATAACAACAATGAATCTTGGTATCCTTTACTGTCAAAAATATTAAAAACTATGTCTAGTTTTTTGGAAGACTGATTGGTATTTGCTGCCTCCTATGCAGTTTGATTCTAGAATCTCCCATTTACTCCTGATTTGCCAGTTACTTTCTCTTCAAAGCATTCTTCGAAGACTCATTTTCTAATTCTCCTTGGATTAATATACAAATATGTTTAGAATATATGTATGCTTGAATGTGTTTTTTTGTTTTTTTTTTTTAGATTTTATTTATTTATTTATTTATTTTGGGTGGGGGTCGGGTTGGGGAGGGAGGGGGCGGGCGGGCCACTTCTATTGGTCTCTCATTTCTCTGTTTTCATCCATCTTTGTTCTTTGGCCCCTGCGGGCCTCCCATCGTGGTGGCATCTCTTGTCGCAGAGCGACGGCTCTGGGCGCATGCGCTCCAGAGCTCTGGCTCGGCGATTGGACACATCAGTCCAGCTGCTCCGCAGCACGTGGGATCTTCCCAGGCCAGGGATCGAACTGGCGCCCCTTGCACTGCAAGGCGGTGTCCTTATCCGCTGGACCACCAGGGGAAGCCCTGAATGTTTTAATATTGTTAAATTTTTTCTTTTTTTTTCTTGGTACAAGATGATTCTGTTTATTGTTTAACATCTGTGTGGATTTTTTTGCCATTTCTTTATTTTGCTTTTTTGCTTGTTTTATTTTTTCTAGTAGTGAAAAACAAAAGAAAAATTGGTTTAAAATGCCCACAGTGCCACCATGAATAGGGATATAAAGCTGAGTACCCTAAAAGTACTCAGTGAGTCAGAAGATTATCAGCAGAATCTGACTTACTCCCTCTGCCCCTGCAGAGTCCACGTCAGGCGCACAGACAAAGTGGGAACAGAGGCAGCCTTCCATCCCATTGAGGAGTACATGGTGCATGTTGAAGAACATTTCCAACTTCTTGCTCGCAGAATGCAAGTGGATAAAAAAAGAGTATATTTGGCCACAGATGACCCTTCTTTGTTAAAGGAAGCAAAAACAAAGTAAGTTAGATGAACTAATGATTCTAGAGTGGACCGTCTCTTTTCATTTGAAATGAATCCTTCATTCGCCCAACTGGTGATTCTTGTTACAGTGAATGCTGTTACTGATTATTGGGGGTTTTATATTCAAGCTGTGTACTTGTGCAACTGTTACAATCAAAGCACTTTTGTGGTGCCAGTAAGAAATAGATTTCATTCTGAAACCTTTTCTCTTTAGAGTTGTAGGCAGCAGTCATCTCATTATACTCACATGACCTTTGTGTGCTTGGAAGGAAGAGAGCAAGCTTTCTGGTGTCTCTTGCAAGGGTGCTCTTTCCATCATGAGGGTCACACCCTAAAAACTTCCCAAAGGCGCCATCTCCACATATTATCCCATTAGGGGTTAGGGCTTGAACATGTGGATTCTGGAGGGACACAAGCATTTAAGTCTGTAACACTAACCAACTCACAAGGCTGTTAGCAATAAAACACATGAGGTGCTTGCCCTGCTGCTCTTATGACCTTCACTGACAATCACAGGGAGCCAAACCTATGTGTAAGATACAAGTTTTTATCTTATAAAAACTTGTGGAATCTGGAGATTATATTTTCTAAAAAGACACAGAATCAAAAGGTGAGTGTTATGAGTGAAAGAGTAAGGACTGCTAGCTTGTATTGAGCAGTACCATCATTTATTGACCCCACCTGCCTGTATTGCAGGTACTGTGCTAGACACTGGGGATTCCGTGATATGCCAGACGGTCTCTGCACTCAAGCAGTTCACAGCCTTTCGATATTATGTACAGTATGAGTACTGCTTTTGTTGTGCCACCATGAATAGGGATATAAAGCTGAGTACCCTAAAAGTACTCAGTGAGTCAGAAGATTATCAGCAGAATCTGACTTACTCCCTCTGCCCCTGCAGAGTCCACGTCAGGCGCACAGACAAAGTGGGAACAGAGGCAGCCTTCCATCCCATTGAGGAGTACATGGTGCATGTTGAAGAACATTTCCAACTTCTTGCTCGCAGAATGCAAGTGGATAAAAAAAGAGTATATTTGGCCACAGATGACCCTTCTTTGTTAAAGGAAGCAAAAACAAAGTAAGTTAGATGAACTAATGATTCTAGAGTGGACCGTCTCTTTTCATTTGAAATGAATCCTTCATTCGCCCAACTGGTGATTCTTGTTACAGTGAATGCTGTTACTGATTATTGGGGGTTTTATATTCAAGCTGTGTACTTGTGCAACTGTTACAATCAAAGCACTTTTGTGGTGCCAGTAAGAAATAGATTTCATTCTGAAACCTTTTCTCTTTAGAGTTGTAGGCAGCAGTCATCTCATTATACTCACATGACCTTTGTGTGCTTGGAAGGAAGAGAGCAAGCTTTCTGGTGTCTCTTGCAAGGGTGCTCTTTCCATCATGAGGGTCACACCCTAAAAACTTCCCAAAGGCGCCATCTCCACATATTATCCCATTAGGGGTTAGGGCTTGAACATGTGGATTCTGGAGGGACACAAGCATTTAAGTCTGTAACACTAACCAACTCACAAGGCTGTTAGCAATAAAACACATGAGGTGCTTGCCCTGCTGCTCTTATGACCTTCACTGACAATCACAGGGAGCCAAACCTATGTGTAAGATACAAGTTTTATCTTATAAAAACTTGTGGAATCTGGAGATTATATTTTCTAAAAAGACACAGAATCAAAAGGTGAGTGTTATGAGTGAAAGAGTAAGGACTGCTAGCTTGTATTGAGCAGTACCATCATTTATTGACCCCACCTGCCTGTATTGCAGGTACTGTGCTAGACACTGGGGATTCCGTGATATGCCAGACGGTCTCTGCACTCAAGCAGTTCACAGCCTTGTAGGGGAACAGATAGTTACTGTACAGTATGAGTACTGCTTTTGTTGTTGTTCAGTCACTAAGTCATATCTGACTCTTTGCAACCCCATGGACTGCAGCACACCAGGCTTCCCTGTCCTTCATCATCACCTGGAGTTTTCTCAGGCTCATGTCCATTGAGTCCCTGATGCCATCCAACCATCTCATCTTGTTGCCGCCTTCTCCACCTGCCCTCAATCTTTCCCAGCATCAGGGTCTTTTCCAATGAGTCAGCTCTTCGTAGCAGGTGGCCAAAGTATTGGAGCTTCAGCTTCAGCATTAGTCCTTTCATTGAATGTTTAGGGTTGATTTCCTTTACGATTGACTGGTTTGACTTCTTTGCAATTCAGTAATAACAAATGCTCCAGAAATCATTCCTGAATCCTTGACTAAGTGTTCCTCCCCTAGGTGCATTTGTCTTAGTATTTAGCACTTGCTTACTTCTGGTTCCCTCACATTATAAACACATTAGAAACTATACCTAGTTCCAGTAAGTGTCCAGCAAGTACTGAGTTATATTCATTTCAGTCGTGTCGGTTTGAAAACATTTTATTAGCAGTTACTAATTTGACTTGTTTGACTTTAAATTAATTTATTTCTTAATCCTTTTTTTATGTCACAAAGAAAAACAAATGTTGGAAAGCAAATATGGGATAAATACCATAATGCAAATATTTATCCACATCATTGGATAATCATTTAAACCCTATTTCTACCTCGTAAGAATCTAAATTAACCTGATATAAATTGTTTTTCTTTAAGTCTGTAACACTAACCAACTCACAAGGCTGTTAGCAATAAAACACATGAGGTGCTTGCCCTGCTGCTCTTATGACCTTCACTGACAATCACAGGGAGCCAAACCTATGTAAGATACAAGTTTTATCTTATAAAAACTTGTGGAATCTGGAGATTATATTTTCTAAAAAGACACAGAATCAAAAGGTGAGTGTTATGAGTGAAAGAGTAAGGACTGCTAGCTTGTATTGAGCAGTACCATCATTTATTGACCCCACCTGCCTGTATTGCAGGTACTGTGCTAGACACTGGGGATTCCGTGATATGCCAGACGGTCTCTGCACTCAAGCAGTTCACAGCCTTGTAGGGGAACAGATAGTTACTGTACAGTATGAGTACTGCTTTTGTTGTTGTTCAGTCACTAAGTCATATCTGACTCTTTGCAACCCCATGGACTGCAGCACACCAGGCTTCCCTGTCCTTCATCATCACCTGGAGTTTTCTCAGGCTCATGTCCATTGAGTCCCTGATGCCATCCAACCATCTCATCTTGTTGCCGCCTTCTCCACCTGCCCTCAATCTTTCCCAGCATCAGGGTCTTTTCCAATGAGTCAGCTCTTCGTAGCAGGTGGCCAAAGTATTGGAGCTTCAGCTTCAGCATTAGTCCTTTCATTGAATGTTTAGGGTTGATTTCCTTTACGATTGACTGGTTTGACTTCTTTGCAATTCAGTAATAACAAATGCTCCAGAAATCATTCCTGAATCCTTGACTAAGTGTTCCTCCCCTAGGTGCATTTGTCTTAGTATTTAGCACTTGCTTACTTCTGGTTCCCTCACATTATAAACACATTAGAAACTATACCTAGTTCCAGTAAGTGTCCAGCAAGTACTGAGTTATATTCATTTCAGTCGTGTCGGTTTGAAAACATTTTATTAGCAGTTACTAATTTGACTTGTTTGACTTTAAATTAATTTATTTCTTAATCCTTTTTTTATGTCACAAAGAAAAACAAATGTTGGAAAGCAAATATGGGATAAATACCATAATGCAAATATTTATCCACATCATTGGATAATCATTTAAACCCTATTTCTACCTCGTAAGAATCTAAATTAACCTGATATAAATTGTTTTTTCTTTAAAGCTCACTCTATGGATTGTACATATAGACTCTCTCTCTCACTCACTCACACACACACACACTCACACACACACACACACACAAGGCCAAGAAATTAATCAACCAAATATAAGTCAAGTTGTATATTACAATTCCTGTATGAGAGTTACAGATTAAATGAATGTTTGGAAACAAAACACAAGAAAAATGTTCACCGATACTATTCCAGTTGATTTGCAGACCTATTAGAAACAAAGTAGGAATAGTTTATCTTTGTCTTACATTTTAAACTATCTGACTGAATTTGTAGCTTAGTTGAAAAAATGTTAAAGTATTACTTTATTTACTCTTTTACTTCTTCTCAAATGCATCGTAAGTTTTCCTCCTGATTAGCAAAATAAAAATATGAAGTTGGTAAGTATACAAAAAACAAGGGAAAAATATTACCCACAGTCTCATTACTCGGTGGTAACAACTGTTTAAATATCAATGTGTTTCCTTCAGATATTTATATAGTAATGTATTTTAATAGTTGATTACATTCTGTATAATTTGACCTCTTCTTTTCTTAATACAGCAATGCATCCCTTTTCCCAGGTTGCTAAAAAATAGTCACAGTCAGTCTCTTGTTTTAGTGGTTAAATATCTGTTAAATGGAAATGCACTGCTTATTTGACCATTCCCTTAATATTTAACAGGTTATTTCCAATGCTGTGAAGTAGGCCTAAAATTATCTGTATTATTTACTTAATATAGATTTATATCATTAGATAAAAGAATATTAACATTTGCTTACTTCTGGTTCCCTCACATTATAAACACATTAGAAACTATACCTAGTTCCAGTAAGTGTCCAGCAAGTACTGAGTTATATTCATTTCAGTCGTGTCGGTTTGAAAACATTTTATTAGCAGTTACTAATTTGACTTGTTTGACTTTAAATTAATTTATTTCTTAATCCTTTTTTTATGTCACAAAGAAAAACAAATGTTGGAAAGCAAATATGGGATAAATACCATAATGCAAATATTTATCCACATCATTGGATAATCATTTAAACCCTATTTCTACCTCGTAAGAATCTAAATTAACCTGATATAAATTGTTTTTTCTTTAAAGCTCACTCTATGGATTGTACATATAGACTCTCTCTCTCACTCACTCACACACACACACACTCACACACACACACACACACAAGGCCAAGAAATTAATCAACCAAATATAAGTCAAGTTGTATATTACAATTCCTGTATGAGAGTTACAGATTAAATGAATGTTTGGAAACAAAACACAAGAAAAATGTTCACCGATACTATTCCAGTTGATTTGCAGACCTATTAGAAACAAAGTAGGAATAGTTTATCTTTGTCTTACATTTTAAACTATCTGACTGAATTTGTAGCTTAGTTGAAAAAATGTTAAAGTATTACTTTATTTACTCTTTTACTTCTTCTCAAATGCATCGTAAGTTTTCCTCCTGATTAGCAAAATAAAAATATGAAGTTGGTAAGTATACAAAAAACAAGGGAAAAATATTACCCACAGTCTCATTACTCGGTGGTAACAACTGTTTAAATATCAATGTGTTTCCTTCAGATATTTATATAGTAATGTATTTTAATAGTTGATTACATTCTGTATAATTTGACCTCTTCTTTTCTTAATACAGCAATGCATCCCTTTTCCCAGGTTGCTAAAAAATAGTCACAGTCAGTCTCTTGTTTTAGTGGTTAAATATCTGTTAAATGGAAATGCACTGCTTATTTGACCATTCCCTTAATATTTAACAGGTTATTTCCAATGCTGTGAAGTAGGCCTAAAATTATCTGTATTATTTACTTAATATAGATTTATATCATTAGATAAAAGAATATTAACATTTGACAGTTGTGATCCATAACACAACATGATATTCTTACACCAAGCAACCCCTGTAGTACAGTTGGCAGTAGTATCTACTTGGATTATAGGAATAGTAAAACTTGATTTTTTTTTTTTTTTTTTTGGTCAGAATCTAGTTACTTCTCTCCCCATGATAGTTTAGGCAGCATTTTTCTCCATATTCTGTTACAAAGGTAGCAAAAGCATTTTATACATAATTTTTTTCTTCTTTGGAGAAATCCCTTGGTTTTTCTGAGTCAATTTAAAGATTTTCTCGGGAATTTAAGTGCTGTTTCTCAACAAGGTATATAGTATCCAGGGTGATTGTAAGACTTTTTTTCTGCTTCAAGAGGATGAAGAGATGGAGAATTAAACTTAAATGATGCTTAAGATTCATATAGTCAGAGAAGAAACCATTTTTTCTGAGTAGCTTGTTCTTTGTTAAAGGGGTCAAGGTTAGTTTATTTATGTGGCTCCAGTGTTAATGCTTTGTTGCTTAGGTTAGGATTATACCTCAAGTTTCTCTAGGTTAAGACTGAGTTCATTCATGAGATTTTAGCACCAGCATGCCAGTGATTATGACAACTGTTGAAAACATGGAGCTCTCCTCAGGTGATTCACTGTTAAGAGTGTTTAAATCTAAGACTCTTTGGCAGTCAAAGAAATAAGAGCTTTTAAAACTGTCGATCTAATTTTGTGTTCTAAGATAATAGAAATTGGGAATAGGCTTAAACAGGAGACAAACAATCCATTAAGAATCTCTGAGATTAAATATTTACATATTTATTTTGTTCTTTATGAAAAATGCTGGATGAACTCTTACTAAACTTAGGTTTATTCAATCAAATAGAGGCAAGAGAAATTTGTTAAAAGGTTTTTCTAAAGCGTTTGGTTGCGATGTGAAATGAAGACTCAGCAATAGTGGTATTTTATTGAACTATGTACAATATGCTAGGCACAATTACAGGGCATTAGGGATACACAGAGCAGAGATAATTAACCCCCGGTCGGAATATTTAACAGGTTATTTCCAATGCTGTGAAGTAGGCCTAAAATTATCTGTATTATTTACTTAATATAGATTTATATCATTAGATAAAAGAATATTAACATTTGACAGTTGTGATCCATAACACAACATGATATTCTTACACCAAGCAACCCCTGTAGTACAGTTGGCAGTAGTATCTACTTGGATTATAGGAATAGTAAAACTTGATTTTTTTTTTTTTTGGTCAGAATCTAGTTACTTCTCTCCCCATGATAGTTTAGGCAGCATTTTTCTCCATATTCTGTTACAAAGGTAGCAAAAGCATTTTATACATAATTTTTTTCTTCTTTGGAGAAATCCCTTGGTTTTTCTGAGTCAATTTAAAGATTTTCTCGGGAATTTAAGTGCTGTTTCTCAACAAGGTATATAGTATCCAGGGTGATTGTAAGACTTTTTTTCTGCTTCAAGAGGATGAAGAGATGGAGAATTAAACTTAAATGATGCTTAAGATTCATATAGTCAGAGAAGAAACCATTTTTTCTGAGTAGCTTGTTCTTTGTTAAAGGGGTCAAGGTTAGTTTATTTATGTGGCTCCAGTGTTAATGCTTTGTTGCTTAGGTTAGGATTATACCTCAAGTTTCTCTAGGTTAAGACTGAGTTCATTCATGAGATTTTAGCACCAGCATGCCAGTGATTATGACAACTGTTGAAAACATGGAGCTCTCCTCAGGTGATTCACTGTTAAGAGTGTTTAAATCTAAGACTCTTTGGCAGTCAAAGAAATAAGAGCTTTTAAAACTGTCGATCTAATTTTGTGTTCTAAGATAATAGAAATTGGGAATAGGCTTAAACAGGAGAAAAAACAATCCATTAAGAATCTCTGAGATTAAATATTTACATATTTATTTTGTTCTTTATGAAAAATGCTGGATGAACTCTTACTAAACTTAGGTTTATTCAATCAAATAGAGGCAAGAGAAATTTGTTAAAAGGTTTTTCTAAAGCGTTTGGTTGCGATGTGAAATGAAGACTCAGCAATAGTGGTATTTTATTGAACTATGTACAATATGCTAGGCACAATTACAGGGCATTAGGGATACACAGAGAAATCAGAGATAATATGTGACTCCTCTCGGGGAGCATCCAGTTGATAGGCAGTATATGTGTAACAGTTAATCACAATGTCATCATATATCAATAACTGTCCTGAAGGAGCTGTGTTCTAGAGAGTGAAGTCAAGCAGAGTTTACCCCCTCAGTCTGAAGAAAGACTTCACAAAAGAAAATCCGATGTTCATATTAATTTTTTGTGAGTGATATAAAAAATAAATTTTTACTAGACGGAAGAAGAAAACATTTTTTTTGGCCTTTTATTTATTTATTTTTGGCTGTGCTGGGTCTTTGTTGATGTGTGGGTTTAGCTGCTCTGTGGTATGTGGGATCTTCCCGGGTCAGGGATCGAACCTGTGTCTCCTGCATTGGCAGACAAGTTCTTATCCACTGAGCCACAAGGGAAGCCCAACATACATTTTTTTAATCATTGCCAGTCTCTGCAAACTCACGGTTGGAAGACCTCTTCTGCTGGTGTACTTGTGGGCATAAGACAAGAAAGAAGCATGTTTGTACAAGTGGAAAGTTCCATGCTCATTATTGGAAGTACAGAATCTCCTTCCCTCATTATTCACCTTGTTTCTGTTTTCTCAACAGTCAGTGCCCTTTATCAAGCTATCTTTCATATCTAGAAATAAGGCGTGAGGAACTTAGGTGCCCTTTTGGTTTGATTCCAGGAAGAAACCTTTAAGTTAGGGAGAACATAATGCTAGTGTCACTTCTCAGTACAAGGTTCGCGATTGTGTTTGTTCCACTGTCCACCCATACTGTGCTGACAGAGTTAGCCTTTCCTCTAGGATAAAACCTGTATTGGTGTGTTTTTGCAACGTCCCCCCTCCTTTACCCTTCGGTTTTTTCATATTTATTTGTTTCTGTTTCTTCCCCATGCGTGGATATATGCATCTTCACAGGAATCACATTAAAAGTCTTCTTTGGTTGTTTTCTTTTTAGAACAAATGTGACATTTCCTTCATCTCCCTGATTCAGAGCTGAGGAGGGCAAAATGTCAAAAATAATGAGGCCAAATGGATCTGATCACTGAATACAAGTCTGAAACCATGCTCAGAGACATTTTCTTCACAGTCATTAGTAAGAGACAGTGAAAGAAAACTCCTTGGAGACTGTGGAATGAAGAGAAATCTGAAGCAGCTGTTAGGGACTGAGGAAAACATCCCAGACATAGGTAGCACTCATTTGCTCATGTATTTATCCACATAGCTTTACGAGGAGTGCTAAATTCTGTGATACGAGGTAAATAAGGCATAGTTCTAACCTTTGGGAAAAACCGTATGGGAAAAAAGATGCCGAGACCAAAGATGCCTGGAACTGTTATTCTTTCAGCAAACATTTATTCATCTTCTGTTGCATTCTAGATTCTCTTCTAGGTGCTGAGAATAACAGAGTAGGCAAAGCAAAAGAAATAGCTCTCTTTTTATAGAACTTACATTCTAATTAGGGAAAATGGAGGTGGGGAATTAATGCAGACAGTAAACAATTGTTATTTAGTCGCTAAGTCATGTCTGACTCTTTTGTGACCCCATAGACTGTAGCCTGCCAGGCTCCTCTGTCCATGGGATTTCCCAGGCAAGAATACTGGAGTAGGTGGCCATTTCCTTCTCCAAGGAATCTTCCCGACCCAGGGATCAAGCCCAGATATCTTGCTTAGCAGGCAGGTTCTTTACCACTGAGTCACTAGGGAAGCCCAGAATAAACTGTAAATATATGTTATGTTCAGTGATAATAAGAGCCATGGAAAAAATTAAACAAGTAGGAGATTAAGGTTTGCCAAACTCCTCACTAATGAGGCGGCATTTGAACAGAGATATAAGGGGGAAGAGAGAAAACCAGGTGGAGGTCTGGGGAAAGAATGTTTGGCAATCATTAGCTCATGATTTATTATTGAGCATTTGCTACATGGCAGGTACTCCTCTAAACTGTTTGTAGTGCTTAATTTAATTCTTAAGAAATTATACAAAGAAGGTGTAGTGATTGTCCCCTTTGCATGTAACTTCCCAAAGGTTACAACTTAACTCTGATCTGTCATATGCACTGAGAAAATTTGTTCACTCTATATTCAAATATAATTAAACCTCTGATACAGAGTAGAATCATTTGAATGTATGGTAGACTTTTTAAAGACATCCTGTTTCAATATTTTTAACACTTACACTTTCAGGACTACCACAGTATTAGTTGGTGGACAAGGAATTTGCTTTCATAAATTTATTAGAATTGTTTTTTTAATCACCATTATTTGCTAAGATGGTGCTTATGGGGATTAGCGTTTCACTGGTAGTTGACCAGTAAAGGATCTACCTTTCCATGATCAAGTGGATACAAGGATAGTTCAGTCTTTCCAAATCAATCGGTGCGACATACCACATTAACGATTCATCTGTTGCATTAAGGCATAGTTCTAACCTTTGGGAAAAACCGTATGGGAAAAAAGATGCCGAGACCAAAGATGCCTGGAACTGTTATTCTTTCAGCAAACATTTATTCATCTTCTGTTGCATTCTAGATTCTCTTCTAGGTGCTGAGAATAACAGAGTAGGCAAAGCAAAAGAAATAGCTCTCTTTTTATAGAACTTACATTCTAATTAGGGAAAATGGAGGTGGGGAATTAATGCAGACAGTAAACAATTGTTATTTAGTCGCTAAGTCATGTCTGACTCTTTTGTGACCCCATAGACTGTAGCCTGCCAGGCTCCTCTGTCCATGGGATTTCCCAGGCAAGAATACTGGAGTAGGTGGCCATTTCCTTCTCCAAGGAATCTTCCCGACCCAGGGATCAAGCCCAGATATCTTGCTTAGCAGGCAGGTTCTTTACCACTGAGTCACTAGGGAAGCCCAGAATAAACTGTAAATATATGTTATGTTCAGTGATAATAAGAGCCATGGAAAAAAATTAAACAAGTAGGGAGATTAAGGTTTGCCAAACTCCTCACTAATGAGGCGGCATTTGAACAGAGATATAAGGGGGAAGAGAGAAAACCAGGTGGAGGTCTGGGGAAAGAATGTTTGGCAATCATTAGCTCATGATTTATTATTGAGCATTTGCTACATGGCAGGTACTCCTCTAAACTGTTTGTAGTGCTTAATTTAATTCTTAAGAAATTATACAAAGAAGGTGTAGTGATTGTCCCCTTTGCATGTAACTTCCCAAAGGTTACAACTTAACTCTGATCTGTCATATGCACTGAGAAAATTTGTTCACTCTATATTCAAATATAATTAAACCTCTGATACAGAGTAGAATCATTTGAATGTATGGTAGACTTTTTAAAGACATCCTGTTTCAATATTTTTAACACTTACACTTTCAGGACTACCACAGTATTAGTTGGTGGACAAGGAATTTGCTTTCATAAATTTATTAGAATTGTTTTTTTTTTTTAATCACCATTATTTGCTAAGATGGTGCTTATGGGGATTAGCGTTTCACTGGTAGTTGACCAGTAAAGGATCTACCTTTCCATGATCAAGTGGATACAAGGATAGTTCAGTCTTTCCAAATCAATCGGTGCGACATACCACATTAACGAAACAAAGGATAAGAATCCTCTGATCTTCTTAGTAGATGCAGAAAAAGCTTTTGACAGAGTTTTACATTCATTCATAGTAAAACTCAACTGAATGGGTGTAGAGGAAACATACCTCAATCTAACAAAGGCCATAAAATATGACAAACCCACAGCTAACATAATACTCTGCAGTGAAAAGCTGAAAGCTTTGCCTTTAAGATCAGGAAGGAGACCAAGATGCCCACTCATTACATTTATTCAACATAGTCTTAAAAGTCCTAGCCACAGCAATTGAAAGCTGTTAAGAGACTAAATCCTAAGAGTTTTCTTCACAAGGCAAAAAAAATTGTTTTCCTTTTTAAAAAAATTTTACCTTTTTAGGAGATGAGAAATACTGACTGAACTTATGGTGCTAACCGTTTCATGATGTGTGCAAGTCAGATCATTGTGTCTTGTGCTTATACAATGCTGTATGTCAATTATATCTCCATAAAACTGGAAGTGTATAGATTAGACTTTTAAAAAGATATATGCTTAAGGATAAAAGTGGGAGAGGAATGCATAAAATGAAAAGGTATCAGTGTGAGAAAAAAATGAAAGCAGGTTGAAAAACCTCTTCAGGGTCACTCGTTGCAAAGAAAATAAAGAGCTTTCTATTTTCAATTCTTTCACGAATTGAAAGGGACATTCTGATGCAGGTGTATATTTTATATAACATGCCAATTACTTTGAATACACAGGACACCTCAGAATGGTTTCTGTAAAGCTCCCCTTACTGTCAGAAGGAGAGGGACTCTTGTGTAGGAGCTCTGCCTCCTGTTGATAGGATGCTATTTCCTGATAGAATTCTGTGACTTCAGTGACTTTATATAAATGTATTTCTTTTCCCAGGTACCCCAGTTATGAATTTATTAGTGATAACTCTATCTCTTGGTCAGCTGGACTACATAATCGATACACAGAAAATTCACTTCGGGGTGTGATCCTGGATATACACTTTCTCTCTCAGGCAGACTTCCTGGTGTGTACTTTTTCATCCCAGGTAAGTGCTTTTAAATGATCAATAGTCTTTGCTTATGTTAGGAAGTTCTTGGATTTATTTAAATATTAGCTGTCATGATTTAAGTTCAATTTTTTAATATTAGGAAATGATCCCTTTGTGAAAAGATGAGAAGGTTCCAGAAAACATAGCTGTTTGATTACACTGACCATTGTCTGCAGGCAGTTGCTGAATATATCTCTGCTGAAGCCAGCTATTGGGGTTGTTTAAAGTGTTTGGCTTGTTCACAGCATTTAACAGGAACGGCAAATAATTAAGTTTACTTAATACTTTCTGGTTTTGCATACAATCAAAATGTAACCAGAATTCATCCATTTCTACATGTCAGTGTCCTGATAGTGAGAGGCTTAAATGCTCAGTATTTTGCCTCACTTGAATGCTTTGTAGAAAATAAAAGGAAATGTAATTCCTCTTCAAGTCCTTTCACATTTCCACCAAGCAAGAAATTGTACCTTATATTTGAGCAATAATGTGATGTAATTATTCTTTGAATTTAATTGTTGTAGGTAATTATATGCTACTGGTTTGGTGTGTGTGTTTTTATGAGTGGTCCAATCAGCCTTATATGCCCAGTGGAATATCAGCATAAACATATTTATTGTGGATTTTATTCGACTCTCTCATTTATGTGCGTATTATTGATTAGTTGATTCAACAAGCTGTTAAATGGTTCATTGTGCTAAGATTTATGCTAGGTGTAGAGAAAATTTCAAAGGAGATTAAAGATCCAGATCTTAGCCTGGTCCAGCATCTAGTGAGCAAAAATTCACATGAGATAACTAGAATAATTACCAAGAAATATAAACCATGTAAGATAAATATATGCCTGAAAACTTGAAACAGAGAAAAGAAAATGTGAAAAGGAAAGCTACATTATTTGCATGAAAGTATGCTGCAGAGAGTCTACGGAAATGGACAGTTTTCTGTTATGGGATAATACACTTTGTCACAATGGTGTGATGTTATGATTGTTGGAAGGACGCTTAGCCCAACAAAGGCCATATGAGCTCCTTCAATGTGGAATAAAACTACAGCTTAAGACCCAAGGACAGCTACACAGAATAGGAGTCACAGAGCAACAGTCCTCATCAGGAGGGAAAACATCACAGCATCCATAGCTAGGATTTCTCCCTAAGTGGAGTGAGGATCCTGTCTCTGAGAAGGTTGCCTTTCTGTTCTTATGGGAGGCAGGGGGAAAGAGTTGTAACTACCTAGTCCCTCTCCACTTCTTTTGAGAATGTGGCTATGTGCCTAAGTGCCAGCAGGTCCCAGTAACACATTTTTGAATGCTTATTGTTAAAGTGATTGAGTCAGGAATGACTTTCTCAGATGCACCACCTGCTCTGTAGAATTTAGAGTTAAAAGTCTGTTCTTTTAATTCAGGATTTCTCAGCCTGGCATCATTGGCCTTTGGGCCTGGGTAAGTTGTTGGGGGCCGCTGTCTTGTGCATTATAGGATGCTTAGCAGCATCCGTGGCCAGTAGACCCACATCTCCAATTGTGATAGTCAACAATGCTTCCAAACCATTGCCAAATGTCCTGGGTGGGGGCAGTGGGAAGGCCAGCTCACCCTAGTGAGAACCACTGCTCTAGTTATAAAGCTCTAAAATTAAACAAAGGGCCTCCTGGGGGCTCAGGGGTAAAGAACCTGCCTACAAACCAGGAGATGCACGTTTGATCCCTCGGTCAGGAAGATCCCATGGAGGAGGAAGTGCAACCCACTCCAGTATTTTTGCCTAGATAATCCCATGGACAGAGGAGCTTGGTACCTACTCTATGTTTTGCTTTCTTTCTTCCAGCTCTCCTTAATTAGAACAATAGGCTCGTTCCAGGAAGAAAACCTTTTTTTCTTTTGCCTTTTCAAGGATGTGCTATAGAATATTTTAGACTCATAACTCAGATTTTGACCCAAAAATCAGGAACTCTGTCACTTCATGATAATGGAAACCTGTCCAGGTTTGAAGAGCATATGGTTCATACTGCTTTGTTCTGTTTTATGCCTGGTATCACCCTCAGTGTGTTCTTCAGACCTCAGATCCAGATAAACAGTTTACATGAAGAAAGCAGCCTGACTGTGTCCAAAGAAATAAGATTCGTGATTATATATCGTATTGTTCCTTAAAACTCTGGGCAGGTTAAAGTTCATCCAAAATAACATTCCTCACTTGAACCAATATTTTATGTCCCAAAATAGACTTGAATGCCTCAAAACATCTTATGTTAGGGTTCAGAATAAAAGTTTAACTGGAGAAATACCTTATTTTTATATAGTGAGTAGCAGTTTGCTAAACGTAATCACCTCCTTTCTTTTTTTTTTTAAGATTTATTTATTTATTTTGGGCGGGGGATGGGTGGGGAGGGAGGGGAGCAGGCGGGCCACTTCTGTTGGTCTTTCATTTCTCTATTTTCATCCGTCTTTGTTCTTTGGCTCTTGTGGGCCTCCCATTGCAGTGACCTCTGTTGTTGCAGAGCACGGGCTCTGGGCACATGCACTCCAGAGCTCCAGCTAGGTAATTGGACACATCGGTCCAGCCGCTCCGCGGCACGTGGGATCTTCCCAGGCCAGGGATCGAACCGGCGCCCCTTGCACTGCAAGGCGGTGTCCTTACCCACTGGACCACCAGGGGAAGCCCATCACCTCCTTTCTTGATGACTAATGGCTGTAGCAATTGAGATTGTGGAATAATTCCACACTCAGTGATAAATCTTTGAGCTTATTTGCATGTCAGTATTTTTTTGAAAATATGTTTTAGTAAAAAGGGATTTGATACAATTTAGTATTTTTACAGTGTGAATGACGTTGGTTGTTGGCTTGTAGAGATTTCCTTGCCATAAATCAAAATTCCTTTTGTAGAGGGGAATTTTTTTGAAAAATGCCCCCAGAATGTGTCAGCAGCAGCAGCAGAGCTTGAGAAAAAGTCACTGATGGCAATGAAGTGTCAAACCATTGAGTTCACCAGGCAGAGAACAAGAACAAGGCATCATAGGCTCTGGAGTCAGACTGCCTAGGTTTAAATCCAGCTTGGACCACTTAGTGACTCTGGCATTTGAACAGATTACTAATGAGTAATAAGTCAAGCTAGCACTGACTTCTTTTTCCCCTCCCTGTAAAAATAGTAATAATAATATCTACTGCATAAAGTATGAGGATTAAAGAGTTGTTATAGGCAAAAAGCACTGAGAATCGTACTGAGTGATATGTTAAATGCAACATTAGCTGCTATTATTTATATAGGAATAGACATAAAAATATCTTTGCCTGTTAGACTCAACAGTATTTGCTTTTGGCTGCTTCTTTTCATGTGGCCCCATTTCAGACTATGTGCTCTCACGGTTTTGAAGGAACATGAAACATGCTACTCAAGGACCCCATTACCTCTACTTATGGTCATAGGTGATGCTTAGGGGCCACGTAGAGCTGTTGTGTGCACTGGATACATGTAACAACTGTTCACAAAGAATTAGTCTTTTCTATGCCACCTTTATTATATTTAACTTCTTGAAGGACAGTGTCACCCTATAATATGAACTTTCAGAAACAAAAACTGCTCATTCCCAAAAGGTGAGTTATAAGTGATAGTATTTGCTTTAGCAAATGCAGATGAACTTGTGTATGTTTTGTGTATAGGGAAATTAATCTGCAGACTTTCTTATATATGCCACAGGCATGCTAGAAAGCAGGAGAAGACTAAAATTTAGCCTTACATCCAGAAGGGAGGTGAGAGAATAAAACAATAAGAACGAAACCTCAGCCCAGGATAAAACATGGACAATCAACTCGCAAACTTTCCTTGATGATAATCTCACCTCAGGAGATGGTTAGAAGGAATAAGAGCTTAGAATCTTCTTCATAATGCTTTGACAATCCTACAGTTTCAGTTTTAGTCATGGGTGCTTTCTGTCTCCTGTATGCTACTACCCTTTGAGAACATTTATACTGTATCACATGCTGGAACAGCATTTATCTGTTGACCATGTGCTGTTGTAGAAAATAGTGGAATAATAAAATGCATTGTTAGAAAGAAATTGCAAGGCCTGGTTGATGTTTGAAAAACTACAGGCAGAAATTAAGGTCATGGCATCTTAATCAGGATTCTTTATAAGATTTTAGATCCATTCTTCTCAGCCTGAGGGCTTCTAAACATTCTTGGTTTTATATCCACAAGTAAAGTCTGAGAATTCTCTCTCTGTAAGTGAAAAGTTTTTAAAAGCTAAGAATATGACTCTGGTCTCTAATTTTGTTACTGTTACTGCTCTTAGTTTTCTGAACTCTTTCATCAGAGCTGTTTCTCAAAGTCAGGTTTGCCCTAAAAGCTTCACAAATTGAAGAAAGGAAGCTTCAGGATTTAGTCTGAAATGTAGAGGAAGTATTTTTCAAGAGCATCAAGTAAGTTTGGAAAGCGATGCAGTGAATCACATTCTGGACTACTCTATACCAAATACTCTAATCTTGTCCTGTATTGCTGGAAGTTGTGTGTGCCCTAAGCATCTGCTATGTTACTTTCATATTTAATGAAACCATTTTAAATCTGAACCAAAGAAATTATAGTTGGAGAAATAACAGAGGTTGACAGCTCACTCAATTGTAGGTGGGCAAAATATCACAAAGATTTTCTTTTTTTTTTAACATTGCCTATCAAGTTTTAAAATCACGTTTTCTCTCTTGGAGTCTGATTTACAAAAATGGCTGTAGCTGTCTACTTGAACTGTGGATTATCAACGTTTCTTAAGAAGCAGTCAGAATACGGTGTAGTTTCTCAATCATTAAAATCACCATAGGACATAATTACTTTTTCCCGCCTGCAGCACTTCCCTCTGTGGCACTTAATGCAACATTCTCGTGGCATTCTCTGTTGTTTCATTCCAAATCCACACACAGCACAACTGGCCTCATCAAACTTCGTATCAGATTTTGAAAAGCCAGAGAGAGAAACCAGATACTACACTCATTTTATTTCCCGACAGATGGCTCTGGATAGGGATTTCCATTGAGGTATGGTTTATGAAACAACAGTGGATACTGTTCTCTCATTGAATAGCAAAACAAAGCCGTTTACAGTAAAACTTGCACAGATAGCCCAGCCTCACGCAGAGAGACAAGAGCCCGCTTCCAACTTCTCACACTGGGAGATCCTTCTGGCCCTGTCTATTTTGACAGAAAAACAAGATCCCATCTGCTCTGAGAAAGCTTTGGAGCTCAGCTGGTTGTTACTCAGGGACAAAATTCTGACTAATGGCCTTTCCTTCCTTTTTTGGGGGGTAGATACAGTCATATCTGTGTCTTATCCTTTGGCAGGATTTTTGCTTTTACTTATCCCCGTGTGCTTAGTATTGTTCTAAAAACAACACAGTGCCACGTCAACACCGAGTGAAATAAAGCATACTACGTGTGGCCAGCCACTGCTTTGCAAGCAATAGAGACTGCCTCTCTCAATCACACTACCTGTCAAATATCAAACCTGAGTATAGACATTAGCTGTGAGGCCTCATTTACCCGCTATGTGAACTGGATTTGTAAAGCCCAGAGAGGAAGCCTGGAGTGATTAAATGCAAACATTGACACTGTGGTCAACTTTCTCACCCTTAATAGTAAGTTGCCCCCTGGTTAATATAGAGGAAAAAAATTAATTACTTAATGTTATATATGTATCTTAAGGGTTAAGTATCACCAGTGGATTTGCATCTCAACTGCTGGACTAGTATTACACATGGAACAGTATTCATTTGAAAGGTACTTACTGAATGTCTTCTTTGAAGTAGGCACTGTTCTAGGTTCTTATCCTAAGAACCTAAGGCAGTTCAGTGTATGGTTTAGAGACAGAGAGGCCCTTATTTCAACGTTTCTTAAGAAGCAGTCAGAATACGGTGTAGTTTCTCAATCATTAAAATCACCATAGGACATAATTACTTTTTCCCGCCTGCAGCACTTCCCTCTGTGGCACTTAATGCAACATTCTCGTGGCATTCTCTGTTGTTTCATTCCAAATCCACACACAGCACAACTGGCCTCATCAAACTTCGTATCAGATTTTGAAAAGCCAGAGAGAGAAACCAGATACTACACTCATTTTATTTCCCGACAGATGGCTCTGGATAGGGATTTCCATTGAGGTATGGTTTATGAAACAACAGTGGATACTGTTCTCTCATTGAATAGCAAAACAAAGCCGTTTACAGTAAAACTTGCACAGATAGCCCAGCCTCACGCAGAGAGACAAGAGCCCGCTTCCAACTTCTCACACTGGGAGATCCTTCTGGCCCTGTCTATTTTGACAGAAAAACAAGATCCCATCTGCTCTGAGAAAGCTTTGGAGCTCAGCTGGTTGTTACTCAGGGACAAAATTCTGACTAATGGCCTTTCCTTCCTTTTTTGGGGGGTAGATACAGTCATATCTGTGTCTTATCCTTTGGCAGGATTTTTGCTTTTACTTATCCCCGTGTGCTTAGTATTGTTCTAAAAACAACACAGTGCCACGTCAACACCGAGTGAAATAAAGCATACTACGTGTGGCCAGCCACTGCTTTGCAAGCAATAGAGACTGCCTCTCTCAATCACACTACCTGTCAAATATCAAACCTGAGTATAGACATTAGCTGTGAGGCCTCATTTACCCGCTATGTGAACTGGATTTGTAAAGCCCAGAGAGGAAGCCTGGAGTGATTAAATGCAAACATTGACACTGTGGTCAACTTTCTCACCCTTAATAGTAAGTTGCCCCCTGGTTAATATAGAGGAAAAAAATTAATTACTTAATGTTATATATGTATCTTAAGGGTTAAGTATCACCAGTGGATTTGCATCTCAACTGCTGGACTAGTATTACACATGGAACAGTATTCATTTGAAAGGTACTTACTGAATGTCTTCTTTGAAGTAGGCACTGTTCTAGGTTCTTATCCTAAGAACCTAAGGCAGTTCAGTGTATGGTTTAGAGACAGAGAGAGCCCTAATTACATTTCTGCCATTTGCTAACCCCTTTATTCATTTTTTTTTTTTTTGGAAATTAGTCTTCCTTTGGCATAGTTTCTTCAGCTATAAAATAATAATAATAATAATAACCAACTTATAAGGTTGTTACAAGAGTTAAATGAGTTGAGAGAAAGCATGTATACAAGCCCAACTATTAGATCAATTTTCAGTAGGCTCTGCTGCTCTCATTATTGCCATTATTATAAGAAGGATAAAGGGTTTTGTATTGGCCCACCTCAGTATCTGAAAGTTCTACCATTAGTAATTTATTTCGATTAAGGAAGTATACATGTTATCCAGAAGCCTAATACGTCAACAGCTATTTAATTTTGTTGTTCAGTCACTAAGTCATGTCTGGCTGTATGACCCCCCTGGACTGTAGCACGCCGGGCTCCTCTCTCCTCCACTATCTCCCAGCATTTGCTTAAATTCATGCCCATTGAGTTAGTGATGCTGTCAGATCATCTCATCCTCTGTCACCCGCTTCTCCTCCTGCCCTCAATCTTTCCCAGAATCAGGGTCTTTTCCAATGAGTCGGGCTCTTCGCGTCAGAGTTGCATTGACACCAAAATGTAAACCAGTGATTAGTATTACCTACAAAGGAAAGCATGTCCCTAAGGGTGTGGGACTGAAGACAGTGTTCTTTTTAGAGAATGAGAAGTTAATTAGTGAAAGGAAGAAACCCATCGGATCCATTGCCACGATGGGCATTGTGGTTATCCCAAGGCAGTACAAGGTCTTGCATCTCTGGCTAGGGATGATTGAAAAATGAGTGAAGGGGCCCTGAAAATATGACTCTCAGGTTTTCCCAAAGCCAGCCTTGACCTTAAGTTATGTCTTTCTGCTGCTAAGATGTGAACATGGAGAATAGGATCTGCAAGTTATAGTAGGGTTAGAGGAAAAATTTAAATACTATGTAATTTTTCACCAGTGGATTTGCATCTCAACTGCTGGACTAGTATTACACATGGAACAGTATTCATTTGAAAGGTACTTACTGAATGTCTTCTTTGAAGTAGGCACTGTTCTAGGTTCTTATCCTAAGAACCTAAGGCAGTTCAGTGTATGGTTTAGAGACAGAGAGAGCCCTAATTACATTTCTGCCATTTGCTAACCCCTTTATTCATTTTTTTTTTTTTTGGAAATTAGTCTTCCTTTGGCATAGTTTCTTCAGCTATAAAATAATAATAATAATAATAACCAACTTATAAGGTTGTTACAAGAGTTAAATGAGTTGAGAGAAAGCATGTATACAAGCCCAACTATTAGATCAATTTTCAGTAGGCTCTGCTGCTCTCATTATTGCCATTATTATAAGAAGGATAAAGGGTTTTGTATTGGCCCACCTCAGTATCTGAAAGTTCTACCATTAGTAATTTATTTCGATTAAGGAAGTATACATGTTATCCAGAAGCCTAATACGTCAACAGCTATTTAATTTTGTTGTTCAGTCACTAAGTCATGTCTGGCTGTATGACCCCCCTGGACTGTAGCACGCCGGGCTCCTCTCTCCTCCACTATCTCCCAGCATTTGCTTAAATTCATGCCCATTGAGTTAGTGATGCTGTCAGATCATCTCATCCTCTGTCACCCGCTTCTCCTCCTGCCCTCAATCTTTCCCAGAATCAGGGTCTTTTCCAATGAGTCGGGCTCTTCGCGTCAGAGTTGCATTGACACCAAAATGTAAACCAGTGATTAGTATTACCTACAAAGGAAAGCATGTCCCTAAGGGTGTGGGACTGAAGACAGTGTTCTTTTTAGAGAATGAGAAGTTAATTAGTGAAAGGAAGAAACCCATCGGATCCATTGCCACGATGGGCATTGTGGTTATCCCAAGGCAGTACAAGGTCTTGCATCTCTGGCTAGGGATGATTGAAAAATGAGTGAAGGGGCCCTGAAAATATGACTCTCAGGTTTTCCCAAAGCCAGCCTTGACCTTAAGTTATGTCTTTCTGCTGCTAAGATGTGAACATGGAGAATAGGATCTGCAAGAAAACATACAGTTAGCAGTTAACAAGCATACACAGACTGCCTGGGTTCAAAACCTGAATATGCCACTGAAGAGTAGCATAACCCTGGGTGTATTCCTTAGCTGACCTTTGACATCCATAAGACGAGCACGATAGAATCTTATGAGATGCCTGGCAAATTAAATTAGACCTTAGAAACAGTGTCCAATGGGAAAAAGCTCAGTAAATATTAACCTGTCGTTGTTACTATACTTTGTTATTATTAGAGCTGCTTTGTTTTAATTATTTAGTTTGTTTTGATTTTGTAGGCCTTTGACAAAATTTGAAGTTCAAGTTCCAAATCTTTCGTAGCCTCATTTTGTTATCATTTCAATATTCTACCAGTGATGTCAATCATACTGCAACATTTCCAGTATGAAATTAGTTTCCTGAAGAAGTAGCAGATTTGAAAGCAAAGTTGTTACCTTAGTTCCATGTCTAATTGAAATTCTAGCGCTAGAACTAGAGCACATCTCCTTGTATTTTAGTCCCTTTCTACAAAATTAAAAACAGTATCTAACTTTCATTTGCAAATTACACAAGGCATTTGAAAGTCCCCTCTGGTTCCTGAAATTCGGATTTTTTTTTTAAGGACTGAGGTTTAAGATTAACCTAATCAAATTCCGTTTACTCATAACATTTAAAATTCAGTTTTTTTATATCATGAACGCCAAAGTTTTTAAGAGCTGCTGGGTAATCTTAAATTGCTCCACTGAGCAAATTAACAATTATTAGTGTCATTTTAAGTATGTGCAAAAGTATTGGTATAGTAACAATAAAACTTCATTAGCTAACTGGAGACGTAGAAAAATCTGACCTCAGTTGATTGAGTCCAGTGTCCATAGTGTATAGTGGCAGGATTTTCTAAGCAAAATGATAGTATTCTCTCTTTTGTTTTCACCCATTCTTCAAAAGGTTTCTGAAACCCCTTTCCTCAATAATGAGTGTATTTATTAGTTGTTTAAAATGTTGTACCTTTGTTGAGATAATTGTAGTTTAACTTTCTCATCAAGTTTGAAGCTCAGGAAATGAAGCTCAGATTGTGGACTTTCAGCTGCGATCGAATGGGAATGGTAGGTATTCTTTGGGCAGAAAAATCTTTTAAGTAGCCTTAAATGCATCAGTAGATGCATCTTCCCCAAAGGCTAGTTCATCTTATTTCAGTCTAGACTGCTACTGTCTACACATCACACATAAAAATCTTCCAAACAGAAGTGGCAGATATGTTTTAGCTCATTTGACAATAGTTGATTGTCAGTAATTACATGAATTTCTGTTGAGAGTTCTGAAACCACGTCTAAATTAACAGAAAAGAGTATGTGATTTATTAACACTAAATGAAAGAAAGGGAGCAGCAGCATTTGTGTAAAGTATTTATAATCCTGAACCTTAAATTCACCAAGAGCACAGACTGTGTCATTTTTGTCCAGCACTCTGTGGCTCTTCGTAAATATTTATTCTGAAAATGCTTTGCACTATATAAATATATAAATACACACACACACACACACACAGAGGCATACTTGTTTTTCTGGGAGATCTTAATTGTAATCATCTTTTATGTTTAAAAAATAGATACAAGCACAGAAATAAAGAATGACTTGTACTATCATCTGAGAGAAAATGCACTGAAAACCTCTGACTAGAATCCATTACTTCCCGTTCTCTCAGTCCTGGTCCTAGCGTAGTCCTCTGCTTTCAGATGGCTGTGATGGAGATCTCACACACACTAACCAGTGTTTGTTCCTGCTTTCCCAAGGTCTGTCGAGTGGCTTATGAGATCATGCAGACACTGCATCCTGATGCCTCTGCAAACTTCCACTCTTTGGATGACATCTACTATTTTGGAGGCCAAAATGCTCACAACCAGATTGCCATTTATCCTCACGAACCTCGAACTGAAGATGAAATCCCCATGGAACCTGGAGATATCATTGGTGTGGCTGGAAATCATTGGGATGGCTACTCGAAAGGGGTCAACAGAAAACTGGGAAGGACGGGCCTGTATCCCTCCTATAAAGTTCGAGAGAAGATAGAAACAGTCAAGTACCCCACATACCCTGAGGCTGAGAAATAAAGCTTAGATGGACCAGCAAGCCCACCAAACCCAGTGCAAACCATTTGAGCCAAACAGTAGATGAAGAAGGCCCCAGCCTAACAACCCGTGGTGAAATGAGTCAGCACCTTCGGCATCAGGAGCAGCTGGGATCTGACAGATGCGTCAAGCGTGGAATTCCTCTTCAACAAGGGCTACAGCGCCCTTAACCCATGCACAGTCTGATAGTGTACTCCTGTATAACATGCAGACAGGTTGTTTTCTACTTTACCCCTTCTTTCAAGATTACATCCCCATGGAACAAACACTGCCACATTGTATAATTTAAGTAACACAGACATTTTGTGTGAGACTTCAAACATGGTGCCTATACCTGAGAGACCTGTGTGACATAATGAGATGACTCGAATAATTCCCTCTTGTGGGGAGCCTGATTCTTAGCCAGTGGTGGTATTGTAACCACTGAATTCACTCCAGTCAACAGATTCAGAATGAGAATGGATGTTTTTGTCTGGATTTTTTTTTTTTTAAGTAATTGCACCGGTTCATCCACCTCATCATTCATAAGTGAAGGATACAACAGAAAATAAAATAGTAACACTCCATTAGGAACTTTTGTAAAACAATGCCATGAACAGATTCTTTAGTACTCAATGTTTCTGGACATTCTCTTTGATAACAAAAAATAAATTTTAAAAAGGAATTTTGTGAAGTTTCTAGAATTTTATATCAGATAATGATGGTGGAAAATGATGACCAGCATTATGGTGGAAAATGATGATGAAAAAAGGAGTTTGACAGTTTTTTTGCTTTTTTTTTTCTTTTCTGTTTCTGATTGAATGACTTAGAGAGTCATTGATCCATTTTAACACTGAACACAGAGTTTAGTTGGCGCACATTACAGAACATTCTTTGGGAGCTTTTATTTTATTATTAATATTTCGGACATTGTTTATTTGTTTTAATTAATCAAATAATCATAGGAACTATCCCTACTATTTCCAAACTAGCAGTTTCAGGCTTGCTTCTTATTGAGGCTGTTGTCACTGTTTGTGAGTTGAGTCCTGTATTTTAACCAGGAAATGACTTGTGCCCTTTCCTATCATGTCCTGATTTTGAGAGTTCCATAAATCTGTGGAGTTGGGAAGCTGGCTCTGTTTCTGAAGGCTGTGTCCCAGTGTATGTAGAGTTTTGTTAACAAAGGAGAGAGGAACTAGTATGAGACCAAAAATGAACTTGGGATTATCTTGTCCAGATAGTTCCTTTTAGTAATTCCACATCAGAATCACTTCAGAAATACAGAGCAGAGAAAAATGTTCTCAATATATATATAATCACTTCAGAAGATAAAACTCTGATGCTCTCTATGCTTTCTCTCTGAGCATCACTTTTCTCCTTATAAGATCACTTCCTCGTTTCAGCAGCATGCCTCTCTTAGATGCCTGGTCAGAGTATTTCATCATTATTTTACCTTCTGAAAGAAAATATTGATCCATGTAGGAACCAGTAGTAGGCCTGTTACGAAATATCAGGAACCCTAGACAGAAAAGCCTGTCCTTCACATTATCTCTAAATGAAAATACCTGTATATAAAATATCCTCACCAGACTTCCCTAAATTCTTCCTACCTCTCCAGTCAAGTCTCCCAGAACTAACTGTCTAGTATCAGTATGCCATTTTCAATTTAGTTTTGGTGCAAATAAGTCATTTGAAATAAAAATCTCCAACTGAGCAGGGGTGCTATGGAATATGAGTTATTGTCTAATTTTCATCTCACTTGTCATCCGAATATCAGTAAGCATGGATTTTTATTTCCTTTGCTGAGATCTCTTTTTTTATTCATGACAATCAAGTTTTCCTTCTTTGAACATAACTATGACAAGTGCTTTAAAATCCTTTTCTGCTAAGTCTAATAGCTAAATCATCTCAAAGTTGGCCTCTGTTTGTCTTTTCTCTTGTAGATCTCTCTTACTTGAGCTGCAACAGACATGCCCTCTTTGACCACAGCCAACTGCCTGGTACTTCATTTGTGCTCCTGGGAGGCTGTGCAAGAGTCAGGCTTGGTAGTCCTATACCGAATAGTGGTAGGGCTTGGGAACTTGGCAATAGCACCCTAATTTATGCCGGATGCAGACTCTAGGGGATTTTTAAAAGGCAGTGCCCAGAAGGAAGCACAAAGGAGAAGTTGCCTCTGTACTTACTGGTTCTCAACAGTCTCTGTCTTAGAAACATTGAGAAACTGTTCTGGGATCCTTGGCACGATAGAGGCTGGCCATGGCAAGTTCTGTGGCTTCTACTTTCACTGACATTATGCATGTTGGAGCACTCCCTTCAACGGTGCATTCACTTTTGGTTCTTCATACAAATACCTTCTCAGCTGTTCAGCCTTGCTAACCTACAGTCCAGTAAAGCTGACACCAGCTTTTTTCCTCTCCTGTTTCTTAAGACAATCTTGAGTTTGGATATCTACAGAAAATGATCTTGTGAATGGTTCCTTTGTCGCTGTTCCATTCTTCATGCAGTTCTCACCTGAATTACTTACACAAACTCTAGTTTTGTCATTGGCATCTCCAAGATAAAAAGGAAACATCAGCCACTTGGACAGTTTGAGGTAATATATGCCTGGATCTGAGATATTATGGTGCTGTAATACTATGTATTCGTGGCTATTTCATTTCAACTAAAGATTTCAAAGATTTTTAACAAATCAGTGTCCTTAGACTCAAGGGGAATCTGACCAGGACATCCTTTGTTTAAAACTATGTCAATTGAAACAGAATATGTACTTTAAAAAAAAAAAAAAAAAAAAAGCAGCGTAGGGCTTTCCTGGTGGTCCAGTGGGTAGAGTCCGCCTTGCAGTGCAAGGGGCACTGGTTCGACCCCTGGCCTGGGAAGATCCCACATGCCGCGGAGCAGCTGGACCGCTGTGTCCAATTACAAGTGAGAGCTCTGGAGCGCATATGCACAGAGCCAGTGCTCTGCAAGGAGAGAGGCCACTGAAGTGAGAGGCCCACATTCTTTATGCCGAAGAATAAAGACGGATGAAAATAAATTTTTTTAAAAAATGCGGCCAAATTTTAACAACAACAACAAAAAAACTTGTTTAAAAAATGTATTTTATATATAATATACATATATATATGTGTGTGTGTGTGTGTGTGTATGTGTATATATATAAAGCAGTGTATTTGTCATGGCCACAGCCACTTGATGTTTTGGGAAGACAGCCAGAAAGAGAGTTCACAGTTCCTACTGACCTATCATCTCTAACTATCACCTCTCCTTTTTCAAGTCAGTGTCCGTTGGAGGCTATTGTGCCCTAACTGCCAGTGTGGGTAGAGAAAAGGCCATTAACAAAGGGAAAGCAGCCTGTTGTTTATAACCCAGCTGGGTGTGAGAACATCTGGTGGAGGCTGGGAATGTCCACTGCTTTGTTCAGATAGTTTGGAATTTGGGGGCTAAAGTGGAACCTGGCGTTTCCAGCACATGGTTCCTTTGTTCAGCTGCTAACCTACAGTCCAGTAAAGCTGACACCAGCTTTTTTCCTCTCCTGTTTCTTAAGACAATCTTGAGTTTGGATATCTACAGAAAATGATCTTGTGAATGGTTCCTTTGTCGCTGTTCCATTCTTCATGCAGTTCTCACCTGAATTACTTACACAAACTCTAGTTTTGTCATTGGCATCTCCAAGATAAAAAGGAAACATCAGCCACTTGGACAGTTTGAGGTAATATATGCCTGGATCTGAGATATTATGGTGCTGTAATACTATGTATTCGTGGCTATTTCATTTCAACTAAAGATTTCAAAGATTTTTAACAAATCAGTGTCCTTAGACTCAAGGGGAATCTGACCAGGACATCCTTTGTTTAAAACTATGTCAATTGAAACAGAATATGTACTTTAAAAAAAAAAAAAAAAAAAAAGCAGCGTAGGGCTTTCCTGGTGGTCCAGTGGGTAGAGTCCGCCTTGCAGTGCAAGGGGCACTGGTTCGACCCCTGGCCTGGGAAGATCCCACATGCCGCGGAGCAGCTGGACCGCTGTGTCCAATTACAAGTGAGAGCTCTGGAGCGCATATGCACAGAGCCAGTGCTCTGCAAGGAGAGAGGCCACTGAAGTGAGAGGCCCACATTCTTTATGCCGAAGAATAAAGACGGATGAAAATAAATTTTTTTAAAAAATGCGGCCAAATTTTAACAACAACAACAAAAAAACTTGTTTAAAAAATGTATTTTATATATAATATACATATATATATGTGTGTGTGTGTGTGTGTGTATGTGTATATATATAAAGCAGTGTATTTGTCATGGCCACAGCCACTTGATGTTTTGGGAAGACAGCCAGAAAGAGAGTTCACAGTTCCTACTGACCTATCATCTCTAACTATCACCTCTCCTTTTTCAAGTCAGTGTCCGTTGGAGGCTATTGTGCCCTAACTGCCAGTGTGGGTAGAGAAAAGGCCATTAACAAAGGGAAAGCAGCCTGTTGTTTATAACCCAGCTGGGTGTGAGAACATCTGGTGGAGGCTGGGAATGTCCACTGCTTTGTTCAGATAGTTTGGAAGGTGGGTGTGGTTGGCTGTCTGAGGAATGCTGGAACCTGGCGTTTCCAGCTAAACTTAACCTCCCTAGTGAATTGCTCAGCATAGAAAATGAAAGGAAGTGGGTGCAAAGACAGGAGATCCGTTCTCCATTTTGTTTCTCCTTGTCATAATTTCTACAAGCTGGTAAATCCCCGTGCCTTAGATTCTCTAGAGGAAAGATGAGCAGTACTGACTGAAAATCACTGAGCTGGGTTTCAGAACAACTTCCATTTTGACTCTGCCATTGAATGTCACACTGTTCTCAGAACTTCATTTTCTTCGTCTGTGAATGAATTGTTTGGATCAGAGTTTGTAAATTTGACTGTCTGGGTTCCGCATGACTAACTTGGGTAGCTACTCAGCCTCAGCAAATTTTTGTGCTAAGGATATAAAGTGACCAGATCCTTGTTCAAGAGAAGCCAAATCAGTGTTTATACAAAATTTCAGAATTTTAAATGCTAGAAGCTAATTTTAAAAATACATTAGACACTAGCGGGCAAATAAGACATCAGTGGCTACTTTCAGTCCCTGGTCCACTAGTTTACTACCTCTAAGCTAGATCTAGGAAATTCTAGTGTCAAGACTGTCTCTCAAAAGGCTTGGTAGATGGCTAACAGCTGTACCCTGCTTTCAGGGTCAGTTGTTGTCCATGTCCCAGTTCTTGAGCAGTGTCTACTCGGCTGGCTCTTATGCCAGACTCAGAAGTAACTTAATGTTCTAAAGACAGCCGTGCTGTGAGAGTTCAGGCCTGGACCCCTCTCAGACGTGGTCTGGAGGATCCCCAGTGGCTATGTTCCAGTTGCCCTGACCACCAACCTCGCTTTCCTACAGTTAGGTTCACAGACTGGCGATGACTCTACAGGCCATAAACTGAGCTGTCACCTCAGGGAGTCCCTGCTGTTTTGCTCCATTACATCCAAATGTCAGGATATCAGAGTATGCATCATGTCTCTGGTTCACAGTGTAGAGAGATCAGGTAGTCTTTAAGAAAACACAGTGAACTAAGAGGAGCTAAATGATTGAAAATGAGCAGATATTTTTATTTTAAAAAGGAAGATGGGGGCTTCCCTGTTGGTCCAGTGGGTGGGGAGTCTGCCTTGCAATGCAAAGGGCATTGCTTCAATTCCTGGTCCAGGAAGATCCCATGCGCCATGCAGCAACTGGGCGAATTACGCGCCAGCACTCCGGAATGCATGCACCCAGAGTTGGTGCTCTCCTAGAGAGGCCACTGCAATGTGAGGCCAACACAGGCCAGAGAATAAAGATGGAAGAAAATAAATAACGGAAACCAATCAAAGAGGCCAAAATTAAAAAGAGAGAAAGGGGTCCTTCCCTGGTGGTTCAGTGGGTGAAGAGTCCGCCTTGCAATGCAAGAGGCACCGGTTCAATCCCTGGCCCAGGAAGATCTCACATGCCAAGGAACAGTGGGCTGGAGTGTCTAATAATGAACCAGCGCTCTGGAGCGCACGCACTCAGATCTGGTGCTCTGCAGTGAGAAAGGCCACTGCGATGGGAGACCCACACATTCTAAAGAATAAAGATGGATGAAAAATAATGAATTAGAGGCCAAAAAAAAAAAAACGAGAAGACAGACTACCACTATCTAGATTGATACATTTGACAAGTCCTAAGGTTTCAAACTGGATTACTAAAACGTTAACAGTGATAACTGTAAAAACCAGACTAATCAAGTTGCTTACTTCCATATGGCTTTAGAGTAATGGGCATTACAATAATAGCTAACATTTATTGAGCACTTTCTGTATACCTGGGGTTTCTCCAGATACTTTCCCTGAGTTAACTTAGGATCACCATAATCAGAAAGTACTACCATTACTCCATTTTATTAACCAGGAAACTGAAGCTCCTTAGCAGTGTCTACTCGGCTGGCTCTTATGCCAGACTCAGAAGTAACTTAATGTTCTAAAGACAGCCGTGCTGTGAGAGTTCAGGCCTGGACCCCTCTCAGACGTGGTCTGGAGGATCCCCAGTGGCTATGTTCCAGTTGCCCTGACCACCAACCTCGCTTTCCTACAGTTAGGTTCACAGACTGGCGATGACTCTACAGGCCATAAACTGAGCTGTCACCTCAGGGAGTCCCTGCTGTTTTGCTCCATTACATCCAAATGTCAGGATATCAGAGTATGCATCATGTCTCTGGTTCACAGTGTAGAGAGATCAGGTAGTCTTTAAGAAAACACAGTGAACTAAGAGGAGCTAAATGATTGAAAATGAGCAGATATTTTTATTTTAAAAAGGAAGATGGGGGCTTCCCTGTTGGTCCAGTGGGTGGGGAGTCTGCCTTGCAATGCAAAGGGCATTGCTTCAATTCCTGGTCCAGGAAGATCCCATGCGCCATGCAGCAACTGGGCGAATTACGCGCCAGCACTCCGGAATGCATGCACCCAGAGTTGGTGCTCTCCTAGAGAGCCACTGCAATGTGAGGCCAACACAGGCCAGAGAATAAAGATGGAAGAAAATAAATAACGGAAACCAATCAAAGAGGCCAAAATTAAAAAGAGAGAAAGGGGTCCTTCCCTGGTGGTTCAGTGGGTGAAGAGTCCGCCTTGCAATGCAAGAGGCACCGGTTCAATCCCTGGCCCAGGAAGATCTCACATGCCAAGGAACAGTGGGCTGGAGTGTCTAATAATGAACCAGCGCTCTGGAGCGCACGCACTCAGATCTGGTGCTCTGCAGTGAGAAAGGCCACTGCGATGGGAGACCCACACATTCTAAAGAATAAAGATGGATGAAAAATAATGAATTAGAGGCCAAAAAAAAAAAAAAAAACGAGAAGACAGACTACCACTATCTAGATTGATACATTTGACAAGTCCTAAGGTTTCAAACTGGATTACTAAAACGTTAACAGTGATAACTGTAAAAACCAGACTAATCAAGTTGCTTACTTCCATATGGCTTTAGAGTAATGGGCATTACAATAATAGCTAACATTTATTGAGCACTTTCTGTATACCTGGGGTTTCTCCAGATACTTTCCCTGAGTTAACTTAGGATCACCATAATCAGAAAGTACTACCATTACTCCATTTTATTAACCAGGAAACTGAAGCTCAGAAGTCTTAAGTGGTTTGCCTGTGATAGAGCCAGGATACAAATGCAGAGTGCCTGGCTTTTAACCACTCAAGGAATGCTGTGTCACTGTATGCTGTCTCTAGGATTCAGTTTGACAGTGACTGTTCCTATGGGCAAGATAGAGCAGCTAAGGCTACTTGAGCATTAATTCAAAAGGTTTGATTAATTCAGTCTCTTGTGGTTTGCCACAGAACTCTCGCCTGACTTGTTCACTAGTTTATTAATGCTTTGAGGAAGGACAGTGATGGGAGCAATGTGAGGTAGTAGTTGACAGTATGAATTCTCCTGTCGAGTTTGTTGGGTTCAAATCCTGGATCCTCTAGCTACTGGCATGGTGACCTTGAGCAAGTAACTTTTCTGCGCCTTCGCTTAACCACCTATTAAATGAACATAGTACTAGTACATAACTACTTCATAAGATCATTATGAGGGTTAAACAAGTGAACTCATGAAAATCTCTTAGCCTGTGCTCAACAAAGGTGAGCACACTACCACTATTCTTTCTGAATTTGTTTATCATAGGTTTTAGTAATTGAAAACAAATAGCAAATTCTATTGTTTGGGAGAATTAAGGTTCCTAAAAGTTGCTTAAACATTGAAATTAAAATGTAAATCTAGCATATACTCAGGGCAGAGAATCACTGTAATGAATAATGAGTACTAGAGCACTTAACATACTGTACAGCCTTCCCTGGTGGCTCAGACGGCAAATCTCCCTGCAGTGCAGGAGAACCGAGTTCCATCCCTGGGTTGGGAAGATCTTCTGAGGAAAGGAATGGTTACTCACTCCAGTATTCTTGCCAGGAAAATTCCATGCGTAGAGGAGCCTGGTGGGCTATAGTCCATGGGGTCACAGAGTCAGACACGGCTGAGCAACTAATGTTTTCACTTTTACTTTTAACATACTGTGCAGCTTATAAATATAGAGTATGCTTAGATCTAGAAAGTCAGTTGTGCCTCAGGTCAGCCTGTAGGAAATGTAACTTAAGACAGGGATTTTAGCTGCTGTAAACTCAGTATTGGCAATAGAATGCTGTGATATCCCCTCCCACTCTACCCCTCAAATACAGAAGTCTCCAGAGAGAAGGTATAGGGCTCTTGAATCTCACCTCAAGTCCTGTGGTTGGTACTCTATGGTATCATCTTTAGGTATTGGTAAGGCTGTTGTGTGAAGAAGCAAGGAAGCTTGTTTTATGTGACTGCAGTGTGCAGAAGCAGCAACAATTAGAGTGACTCAACACAGAAAAGAACTTTCTAATAAACTGTGTTGTTGATCATGACATAAGCTCATTTAGATGACATTTCCCTGTCCTTTCAGGGATGTCCAAGCAGAACTGCATGCCAAAGGAAACTTGAAGCGTGTAACAGGAGTCAGATGACCTCTAAGTTCCTTCCGGCCCTAAACTTCTAAAAAGGTCATTGATTTATAGTCACATTTGTAGAGACTGAAATTCCATCTGGGTCATATGTGGTGCCAACCTGAAGCTGCCTGGTTAGAAGCATGGACAGCTTAATCTGGTGTCCAGGAGGAACAAGGGCGTATCTGTTTGCTCGGCCAGCTGACTGGGTCTTTTCTGGTTCTCAGTTACAATCAAGAAACTTAAGTTCTTATGTAACATATCAGGCTTTGTAAATCTATCTGTTTAAATTTAGAAACTCCTCTTTTGTTTGTTTTCTTTCCTACCTTTGTTTCCTGCTAAAGTTCTTTCATAGAGTCACAGCTCTATTTTCATCTGAGCCAAGGGAAGAGGAATTTGTAGAAACAAAGGCCAAAAGAACTAAGGAGTTAGAGTTTCCTTGGAGGTCAAGAGTGGAGGTGACATCCCACTCTGTACTATATCAGACTTTTCCTTCCATTCAAGAAAACAAAAGTGAGTCCCTTCTAACTAACCTCATTATTTTTAAAGTAACATCTTTAAACATTGGAAATTGTTTACCAACATAGCTCACAACTGATAACCACATACAGGTGGGTCACCACACCAAGGATAAGGACATGTGTGTTCAGGTTGAAAAACAAATACTTTGAACGGTAACAAAATAGTTGTGCCTCAGGTCAGCCTGTAGGAAATGTAACTTAAGACAGGGATTTTAGCTGCTGTAAACTCAGTATTGGCAATAGAATGCTGTGATATCCCCTCCCACTCTACCCCTCAAATACAGAAGTCTCCAGAGAGAAGGTATAGGGCTCTTGAATCTCACCTCAAGTCCTGTGGTTGGTACTCTATGGTATCATCTTTAGGTATTGGTAAGGCTGTTGTGTGAAGAAGCAAGGAAGCTTGTTTTATGTGACTGCAGTGTGCAGAAGCAGCAACAATTAGAGTGACTCAACACAGAAAAGAACTTTCTAATAAACTGTGTTGTTGATCATGACATAAGCTCATTTAGATGACATTTCCCTGTCCTTTCAGGGATGTCCAAGCAGAACTGCATGCCAAAGGAAACTTGAAGCGTGTAACAGGAGTCAGATGACCTCTAAGTTCCTTCCGGCCCTAAACTTCTAAAAAGGTCATTGATTTATAGTCACATTTGTAGAGACTGAAATTCCATCTGGGTCATATGTGGTGCCAACCTGAAGCTGCCTGGTTAGAAGCATGGACAGCTTAATCTGGTGTCCAGGAGGAACAAGGGCGTATCTGTTTGCTCGGCCAGCTGACTGGGTCTTTTCTGGTTCTCAGTTACAATCAAGAAACTTAAGTTCTTATGTAACATATCAGGCTTTGTAAATCTATCTGTTTAAATTTAGAAACTCCTCTTTTGTTTGTTTTCTTTCCT
The DNA here is from genome assembly GCA_022376925.1 of Tragulus kanchil. Lineage (NCBI taxonomy): Eukaryota > Metazoa > Chordata > Mammalia > Artiodactyla > Tragulidae > Tragulus > Tragulus kanchil. The sequence goes on along the minus strand of JAIOJX010000032.1, from coordinate 216,196,417 downwards.
ACCTTTGTTTCCTGCTAAAGTTCTTTCATAGAGTCACAGCTCTATTTTCATCTGAGCCAAGGGAAGAGGAATTTGTAGAAACAAAGGCCAAAAGAACTAAGGAGTTAGAGTTTCCTTGGAGGTCAAGAGTGGAGGTGACATCCCACTCTGTACTATATCAGACTTTTCCTTCCATTCAAGAAAACAAAAGTGAGTCCCTTCTAACTAACCTCATTATTTTTAAAGTAACATCTTTAAACATTGGAAATTGTTTACCAACATAGCTCACAACTGATAACCACATACAGGTGGGTCACCACACCAAGGATAAGGACATGTGTGTTCAGGTTGAAAAAGAAATACTTTGAAATCAGATAAGCTCTAGTTTCAGGTTCTGGCTTCACACCTGTTGAGAATCAACAGGTTCCATTTGACTGAGGTAATAATGCTCTTTCAAGAAATCCTCACTGGTAATTCAAATAACCAGAGTTCTGTAAGGCAGTAATTGGCAAGCTATAGTCTAAGGTCCTTTTTTGTAAGTAGAGATCTATTGTAACACAGCCCCCAGCCCATTCATTTACATGCTGTTTATGGTTGCTTTCAAAGGATACAACAGCAAAGTTCAGTAGTTCTGACAAAGACTGTGGCCCACAAGGCTAAAATATTTATTGTCTGACCTTTCACAGAAAAAATGTATTGGCCCCTGCTTTAAGCAGTCCTGTCTTCTAGCTTCAAATTGATAATACAAAGGGGCTCAATATTCCAAAATACTGTTGGAATCATCAGAAAAATCTGGTCGTGGGAGTAGCTTGTGTGTATGTGTGTGCTCAGTTGTGTCTGACTCTTTGAAACCCCATGGACTGTGTAGCCCACCAGGTTCCTCTGTCCATGAAATTTTCTAGGCAAGAATACTGGAGCAGGTTGTGATTTCCTGACCCAGCGATCAAACTCAAATTTGTGTCTCCATTGGCAGGCGGATTTTTTACCACCGCGCCACCTGTGAAGCCATGGGAGTAGTACATTAAACCCTGCACTAATCTATAAATGTACTTGTACAAATTAGACAACGGTTCTCCTTTAGACAATTACTATAATATACTGATTTGTATGACAAACCTGTTAATGCTCTCTGCCGGGAAAATTACTGAAGTATACAGACAGCAGTGTCTACAGTGTGAATCGTGCTCCCTATACAGCCGTATACAGCAGTTCCAGTGCCGTAATGGGATCTAGTAAAAGGACACTCTCCTGGAGTCAGCAGACCTGGGTCCTGCCTCTAGCTCAGGAGCTAACCTGCTAATACCTTAGGCAAGTGGGAGGTGACATCCCACTCTGTACTATATCAGACTTTTCCTTCCATTCAAGAAAACAAAAGTGAGTCCCTTCTAACTAACCTCATTATTTTTAAAGTAACATCTTTAAACATTGGAAATTGTTTACCAACATAGCTCACAACTGATAACCACATACAGGTGGGTCACCACACCAAGGATAAGGACATGTGTGTTCAGGTTGAAAAAGAAATACTTTGAAATCAGATAAGCTCTAGTTTCAGGTTCTGGCTTCACACCTGTTGAGAATCAACAGGTTCCATTTGACTGAGGTAATAATGCTCTTTCAAGAAATCCTCACTGGTAATTCAAATAACCAGAGTTCTGTAAGGCAGTAATTGGCAAGCTATAGTCTAAGGTCCTTTTTTGTAAGTAGAGATCTATTGTAACACAGCCCCCAGCCCATTCATTTACATGCTGTTTATGGTTGCTTTCAAAGGATACAACAGCAAAGTTCAGTAGTTCTGACAAAGACTGTGGCCCACAAGGCTAAAATATTTATTGTCTGACCTTTCACAGAAAAAATGTATTGGCCCCTGCTTTAAGCAGTCCTGTCTTCTAGCTTCAAATTGATAATACAAAGGGGCTCAATATTCCAAAATACTGTTGGAATCATCAGAAAAATCTGGTCGTGGGAGTAGCTTGTGTGTATGTGTGTGCTCAGTTGTGTCTGACTCTTTGAAACCCCATGGACTGTGTAGCCCACCAGGTTCCTCTGTCCATGAAATTTTCTAGGCAAGAATACTGGAGCAGGTTGTGATTTCCTGACCCAGCGATCAAACTCAAATTTGTGTCTCCATTGGCAGGCGGATTTTTTACCACCGCGCCACCTGTGAAGCCATGGGAGTAGTACATTAAACCCTGCACTAATCTATAAATGTACTTGTACAAATTAGACAACGGTTCTCCTTTAGACAATTACTATAATATACTGATTTGTATGACAAACCTGTTAATGCTCTCTGCCGGGAAAATTACTGAAGTATACAGACAGCAGTGTCTACAGTGTGAATCGTGCTCCCCTATACAGCCGTATACAGCAGTTCCAGTGCCGTAATGGGATCTAGTAAAAAGGACACTCTCCCTGGAGTCAGCAGACCTGGGTCCTGCCTCTAGCTCAGGAGCTAACCTGCTAATACCTTAGGCAAGCTGCACAATCTCTCTAGGCCTCCGTTTTCTTACCTTTAAAATGTCAACAATACCTAGTTGTTGTTTTGAGAAACTACGAGAGAAGAGGAGACATGAATTTGCTTTGTAAAGGCCTGTGCTCACTCTGCTCAGTCGCTCCAACCCATTGCGATTCCATGGACTGTAGCCCACCAGGCTCCTCTGTCTATGGGATTTTCCAGGCAAGAATACTGGAGTGGATTGTCGTTCCCATCGCCAGGGTATCTTCCTGACCCAGGGATCGAACCCAGGTCTCCCACATTGCAGGCAGATTCTTTACTGTCTGAGCCACTAGGGAAGCCTGTTACTGAACCCTCTACTATGTGCCAAACGTTGTAGTAAGCCTCTAACATGCTTTATCTCACATGCATGATCTTCGCATTAGCCATATGTGTTTGGTATTAGGATCTTCATCTTTAAAGAGAAGGAAACATAATAACTGGCATTTATTGTCCATTTGCTCTGTTCCAGACACTATTCCAAGTGCTTCATGTATTTTATTTCATCTTCACAATATCCTGTATATACTATTATTATTCCCATTTTTCCTATGAGGAAATTTATTCAGTAATTAAATCAATGCTTACCAGTATTTTTCACAAGATGGCACACACAAAAATATTTATTTTGCATCTAAGGGGTTTTCAAGCCTATATATGGGCTAGGTGAAAAATTCAGTACATCAGTATTAAAAATTTGACTAAGATATTTAGTGGAGGATCAGGAAAGGTATATATGATGTAGTCATTCACAGCTCACTGGCAATGGGTACTAAGGATAAGTTGTGTGCAGTAAAATAACAATTTGAAGAAATCTCACTAGGCGCCATGTGAATAGTGTTCAAGTGTAACTTCAACATATTAGAACAGTTTAAAAACATGCTTTATTTTATTTTATAAGAAAACCTACAACTGAGAGCATTTTGTGGTGCACCAACAACCTATGTGTCCTTGGCAAGCTCTGCAATAAATTCTTTACAAAGCAAATGGCTGATGGGTAGAACTAAGACTTGAATCCAGGACTAGCTTTTCCAGTCTGTTCCTCTAGCCTTTGTGCAACCTTGCCCTTCTGCCATAAAGAGCCAAACTATGTGACCCAGGCCCCATTTATCCTTAGCATGTTTGATCATTAAAGGCTTGATCATCTAGGCTCACACTAAGGGGCAACTTATTATTAACTGTGATCTTCAATAAACCTGTTCCCCTGACTGGTTCTCTCTTGCATTCCATACTTCTTTCAATTCACTCTCTAACCATATCCAAAACAGAAAATAGATGGGCAAGTGAGGTGAGTGAAGATGTTGAGGGGTGACAGGCAGCAGATGCCCCTCTGTGCTCTTGAAGGGCCTGCTGGGCTCACTCACCTTGGGCCCCTGCTTGTCTACATCCGCTGGAAGGCAAGTCCTCCCAGAGTGTCATTCCTAGCTCAGTTTGCTGCGCTCACAGAGATGCTGGCTTATAATAAAAGGCTGTTTGAGCTATCACTGACCTAGCCCCTCCCTGCAAGAAGATCACTCAATGTGATTCTGTTTGCCTTCTGTGCTCTACAAGATACCCCTCTGAGCAGAAAGTCTTCCTGGGAGTGCTTCACAGTCTCATGCAGATGGATATTCTGTAGCTGAAGTTGATGTTGGAATTACACACACATATATGGAAACGTTGTGTTTATATGAAACTTGATATTGCATGTGTGTGTTAGTCACCCAGTCGTGTCTTACTCTCTGCAACCACATGGACTGCAGCCCACCAGGCTCCTTTGTCCATGGAATTCTCCAGGCAAGAGTACTGGAGTAGATAGCTATTCCCTTCTCCAGGGGCCCTTTCAGACCTAGGGATCGAAACCCCACGTCTCCTGCATTGCAGGTGGATTCTTTTCCATCTGAGTCGCCAGGGGCACCCTTGATATTGCATGTAGGTTTTACCTCATGATGGTGTGTCTCATTTCCAAGCCTGCTTGTATTTGAATTTCATTCTCCAGCCTTCTGCACACGAGCGGAGCTGAAGGAGGGGGAGATATGGATGGGCTTTCTTCCTGGCTTTGTCTGGCATGCCGAATGACCAATGTGCAGGCAGTGATATGTGGAAGGGCATCTGGGGCAAGGTTAGTGACCCATGAAGGTGTCCTGAGCTCCGATTAGAGAGAGTTTGGAGCCAGCAGAGCTGTCAACACTCCGTTTCTATTTGATTAAGATTCTGCCTCTTAACCCCTAGAGGCTACTTATCCTTCCCACCTCCAAGAACAGACAGAGTTAAAACCTGAGGTCATTGCTCAGTGGAAGCCCTAGGAGCTGATTTGGTCAGAAAAGGCCTCTCTTAGTCTCTCTCAGCAGCCACTCCATCATCAGACTCTCCTACTGACAGGCGAGCTCACGCCCCGTGATTTACAGAGCTCCTAAGCAACAGTGGCTCTCAGAGGAGCAGCTTCTCAAAGAAGAGGGAAGATGCTTTTGGAAAACCACTGGTGAGGCAGGGAGGCCAGGGGCAATAAGCTTATTAATGATTGTGGTCACTTTGTTTCAAAAGGGATTTTTGTTTTTGAGCCCATGCTAGAGAATGTATCCTCCCAAGTAAGAGAGTTCTGTTTTCTATTCTCATTGTGATTCAGTCTAGCTTATCACAATACACTTTAGTCTATAAAAGTTTCACTCAGCTGTGACTCCTTAAAGGCAAAAGTTGTATCATCTTCATGGTATTCCTAGTGTGTGTACAGTGACTGGTACATAGTAAGCGCTTGAAAATGTACTGTGCTGAAATGATTGTAGATTTAATGATGCACTATCCTGGATTTGCTTTACTGTAATACAGGAAGAAGGGAGAATTGGGTGGGAGCATAGATAAAACAAGATTAGTCATGAGACGAAAGCTGCTTAAGCTGCATGATAGGTCGTGGGGTTTGTTATACTATTCGCTCCAGTTTTGTTCAGTATTTTCCATATGAAAGCTTTGAACGAATATCTATATTAAATATAAAAAATGTTGAAAGATGAGGCTAAGACTGGCCCAGTGCCCTCATAACACCTCATCTTTTTCCAAACCTAGGTTGCTTTCCTAACTAGAGTGCACTTTGTAGTCAGATCATATGACTTAAGTTCTGGCCAACAGAGTGTAAATGGCCTTCTAAATGTGAACATAATCCTGCACCATCCTCTGAACTGTGATCCCTTGCCTCCAGGTTGGGTGCAAATTAGTGAAGAACTGCGACTCCTAAGCAATGATGGAGTCTAGGTGAGCAAGCCTGGACCTCTGAGTCACTTCATGGAACAAAACCATTGCCCACACTCTGTTAATGATCCTGCAGTAGTAGTCCGTGATGAGACTGAGAGATAAGCCCCTTATATATATATAGTTTTGAATTGCCCTTACTCTGGCCAATCGGGTTTTGGACCTAGCTATTTCAGAAGTGGAAGGAGGCTCTTAGTAGTCATTTGGCCTTTTAGCTTTGATGATGATCCCTTAACATTTACGCTTAACCACTATATGCCAGGAATTGTTTTAAGTGCTTTATATGTTTAAACTAATATATTCCACAAGACAACCCTATGAAGGAGAAACTAGTATTCCCATTTGGGGGATGCGGTGGGGAGAGAGGGGGCGGGCGGGCCACTTCTATTGCTCTTTCATTTGTCTATTTTCATCCATCTTTATTCTTTGGCCCACATCGGCCTCCCATTGCGTGGCCTCTCTCGCTACAGAGCACTGGCTCTGGGCGCATGCGCTCCAGAGCTCCAGCTCAGTAATTGGACACATCAGTCCAGCCGCTCCATGGCACGTGGGATCTTCCCAGGCCAGGGATCAAACTGGCGCCCCTTGCACTGCAAGGTGGTGTCCTTACCCACTGGACCACCAGGGAAGCCCCAGTATTCTCATTTTTTAGAGAAGGTAACTGAAAGAGTAAGTAATTTGCCTAAGTCAAACAGATATGAATGACCATGCCAAAATTCAGATTCAGGTCTGACCCTCCCAATGTCATTGCACCAGCCTGTGGGTGCATGTTAAGTCACTTCAGTCATGTCCAACTTTGTGAGACCCCATGAGCTGTAGCCTTCCAGGGTCTTCTATCCATGAAATTCTCCAGAAAAGGATACTGAAGTGGGTTGCCATGCTCTTCTCCAGGGGATCTTCCCAACCCAGGGGTCAAACCCTGCATCTCTTATGTCTCCTGCATTAGCAGGTGAGTTCTTACCACTAGAGCCACCTGGGAAATGGCCTTCTAAATGTGAACATAATCCTGCACCATCCTCTGAACTGTGATCCCTTGCCTCCAGGTTGGGTGCAAATTAGTGAAGAACTGCGACTCCTAAGCAATGATGGAGTCTAGGTGAGCAAGCCTGGACCTCTGAGTCACTTCATGGAACAAAACCATTGCCCACACTCTGTTAATGATCCTGCAGTAGTAGTCCGTGATGAGACTGAGAGATAAGCCCCTTATATATATATAGTTTTGAATTGCCCTTACTCTGGCCAATCGGGTTTTGGACCTAGCTATTTCAGAAGTGGAAGGAGGCTCTTAGTAGTCATTTGGCCTTTTAGCTTTGATGATGATCCCTTAACATTTACGCTTAACCACTATATGCCAGGAATTGTTTTAAGTGCTTTATATGTTTAAACTAATATATTCCACAAGACAACCCTATGAAGGAGAAACTAGTATTCCCATTTGGGGGATGCGGTGGGGAGAGAGGGGGCGGGCGGGCCACTTCTATTGCTCTTTCATTTGTCTATTTTCATCCATCTTTATTCTTTGGCCCACATCGGCCTCCCATTGCGGTGGCCTCTCTCGCTACAGAGCACCGGCTCTGGGCGCATGCGCTCCAGAGCTCCAGCTCAGTAATTGGACACATCAGTCCAGCCGCTCCATGGCACGTGGGATCTTCCCAGGCCAGGGATCAAACTGGCGCCCCTTGCACTGCAAGGTGGTGTCCTTACCCACTGGACCACCAGGGAAGCCCCAGTATTCTCATTTTTTAGAGAAGGTAACTGAAAGAGTAAGTAATTTGCCTAAGTCAAACAGATATGAATGACCATGCCAAAATTCAGATTCAGGTCTGACCCTCCCAATGTCATTGCACCAGCCTGTGGGTGCATGTTAAGTCACTTCAGTCATGTCCAACTTTGTGAGACCCCATGAGCTGTAGCCTTCCAGGGTCTTCTATCCATGAAATTCTCCAGAAAAGGATACTGAAGTGGGTTGCCATGCTCTTCTCCAGGGGATCTTCCCAACCCAGGGGTCAAACCCTGCATCTCTTATGTCTCCTGCATTAGCAGGTGAGTTCTTTACCACTAGAGCCACCTGGGAAGCCAATACTGACTAAATAATCTGGACCCATGGGGAATGAATACTGGCAGGAAGTATGAACCATTTCTGAGAAGCATGACATATCCCTATAGAAGCAGTGCTGGATCCCCATTTGGGGGAACCATACAAAGAACAGAAAAGAACCATAGCCAGCTCTTCCCCTGCCCTTGTAAATGGTGTCCTGATGAGCAGAGTTTAATGATGAGGTCCTTGATCATCGAGAATAAAACCAAGTGTGAAGGTTTCATTCACTCTGAATGGCTCTGTGATTTAATTCTCTTCTGTCTCCTCTCAGCCTTGACCCCTTTATTTGCCACAAGGAGAAAATGTCTGTTATTTGCTTTACTCATAAGCCCTGCTTGTCCACAGCCCACACCTGGCCCACCCTTTGTGACTGTCTCTCTCAACTCGATCCCAATCTAGAACCTGTGTCTCTCCTCTTTACCAGGCTATTCAGGGCCTACGTTGGGTCAGAGAATCATGTCATTGCTCACTAAACCTCCCAATGACAGTAGTAATGATAACTGCTTTGCTTCTTGACCACCCCTGCTTTCTGGAGATTCTGCCAATCCTCAATAACCAGCAGAGCTGAGAAGGGGTCACCATCAAGCTTTGGCCAGTGCTCTACCCAGGACAGAGATCTTAAACTGCATTCCATGGAGAAGTTTCCAGAGTCACCTGAGAAACTGGGAGAAGATACGGAGAATGTTGAATGAGTGGGGATTTAAAACCCCCAACTCAGCTTCTATCACAGCAATTCCACTTTGTCGGCTCATGTAAAATTCCATGTAGAGAATCATTCCATTCTGAAATAGAAAAAAGAAATCCTTAGAAGTTCCTTTGAGTCACCAAACCTTTGAGCCCTTTTTTATGTTTTGAGCCTCTTGGGATCCACCATTCCTGCCTACCAGGAAGAGACGTGGGAAAGAAGCCCAGCTGACTGTCCTAATTCCACTCTCTAGTCTCTGGAGCTAAGGAAACTGACAGCAAAGCAGAGCTCATGGATGGAGAAAGGGGCCACGGGTTGCTACTTCCCCAACAAGTCCCACAGTTCTGAGTTTTACAAAGCCTGTCTTAAGTGCATAGTGAACATGAAAAGAATAGATGGATGGTTTGATCTCTGTCCGTCCAGGTGTAGTTCTAGTGGAGGGTAGGACACTGGACTTGATCTCAGAATGGTCACATTTATTCTTCAATATTCAAAGAGCTGATCTGGCATAGACATTAAGAATGTAGGATCTAGAGTAAGATCCCCCAGCTTCAAATGCTGCCACTTAGAGACTGTGGCCTTATCACTGTAGCCAGCTCTTCCCTGCCCTTGTAAATGGTGTCCTGATGAGCAGAGTTTAATGATGAGGTCCTTGATCATCGAGAATAAAACCAAGTGTGAAGGTTTCATTCACTCTGAATGGCTCTGTGATTTAATTCTCTTCTGTCTCCTCTCAGCCTTGACCCCTTTATTTGCCACAAGGAGAAAATGTCTGTTATTTGCTTTACTCATAAGCCCTGCTTGTCCACAGCCCACACCTGGCCCACCCTTTGTGACTGTCTCTCTCAACTCGATCCCAATCTAGAACCTGTGTCTCTCCTCTTTACCAGGCTATTCGGGGCCCCTACGTTGGGTCAGAGAATCATGTCATTGCTCACTAAACCTCCCAATGACAGTAGTAATGATAACTGCTTTGCTTCTTGACCACCCCTGCTTTCTGGAGATTCTGCCAATCCTCAATAACCAGCAGAGCTGAGAAGGGGTCACCATCAAGCTTTGGCCAGTGCTCTACCCAGGACAGAGATCTTAAACTGCATTCCATGGAGAAGTTTCCAGAGTCACCTGAGAAACTGGGAGAAGATACGGAGAATGTTGAATGAGTGGGGATTTAAAACCCCCAACTCAGCTTCTATCACAGCAATTCCACTTTGTCGGCTCATGTAAAATTCCATGTAGAGAATCATTCCATTCTGAAATAGAAAAAAGAAATCCTTAGAAGTTCCTTTGAGTCACCAAACCTTTGAGCCCTTTTTTATGTTTTGAGCCTCTTGGGATCCACCATTCCTGCCTACCAGGAAGAGACGTGGGAAAGAAGCCCAGCTGACTGTCCTAATTCCACTCTCTAGTCTCTGGAGCTAAGGAAACTGACAGCAAAGCAGAGCTCATGGATGGAGAAAGGGGCCAGGGGTTGCTACTTCCCCAACAAGTCCCACAGTTCTGAGTTTTACAAAGCCTGTCTTAAGTGCATAGTGAACATGAAAAGAATAGATGGATGGTTTGATCTCTGTCCGTCCAGGTGTAGTTCTAGTGGAGGGTAGGACACTGGACTTGATCTCAGAATGGTCACATTTATTCTTCAATATTCAAAGAGCTGATCTGGCATAGACATTAAGAATGTAGGATCTAGAGTAAGATCCCCCAGCTTCAAATGCTGCCACTTAGAGACTGTGGCCTTATCACTGTAAAATAGGAATAATGCTTCCCTCATTAGGCTGTTAGGAGGCTTGAATGAGTCAGTATGTGTAAAGCATTTGGCACACGACGTGTTCATGCTCAGTGAACATGCATAGACATTTGCTCTCATCTTTGTTGTTACCCTGATCAAATGCTTTCTGATTCTCGTAAGCAGAATTCATTATTCTCTATACTTTCACAGCACTTTACTCAGATCTCTAGGGAAACTGTCAGGATTTTTTTCCCAAATTCTGAATAAAATTAGATGGTAGGAACAATAAAGCAGATTCTTTGAAATTAGGGTACATAAGTAAAGCCTTTACTCCCTCCACAACTATTATAAGTCTGCCTCTTCCTCCCAACCTCTGGCTCCTTTGAGATCTTTGTAACCAAGGCCTGGGTGTTGCTTGAAGGGATGAGCAGCCTTGGCTCTATCTGGACTTGGGGATAACCCTGACAGCTATCTCCTGACTTTTTTATCTGTCTCATTTTCCAGAGGCTTAGATCCTCCCTTTGTCCCAAGTTGAGGATGAGGTTAAGCATCTGGGGTACCTCTTCTGGGCTTGACTGTGAGGCTATGGGAATTCAGAGCATGCAAAAGGAAATAGCATTTGCTGAGCACCTACTGTGTTCCTGGAATCTGCAGTGGTCTTTACAACACCTAATTCCCACAGTCATTTAGTGGAGGTAGATTCTTGTTAGTCCCATTTTCTTAGCTGAGAAAACTGAATTTAAGCAATGTTTCCAGGGTCACATAGCTGATGAGTCTGACTCTCAGGCTTGTGCTCTTTCTGCTGTCCCGAGAAAGGGGCCACGGGTTGCTACTTCCCCAACAAGTCCCACAGTTCTGAGTTTTACAAAGCCTGTCTTAAGTGCATAGTGAACATGAAAAGAATAGATGGATGGTTTGATCTCTGTCCGTCCAGGTGTAGTTCTAGTGGAGGGTAGGACACTGGACTTGATCTCAGAATGGTCACATTTATTCTTCAATATTCAAAGAGCTGATCTGGCATAGACATTAAGAATGTAGGATCTAGAGTAAGATCCCCCAGCTTCAAATGCTGCCACTTAGAGACTGTGGCCTTATCACTGTAAAATAGGAATAATGCTTCCCTCATTAGGCTGTTAGGAGGCTTGAATGAGTCAGTATGTGTAAAGCATTTGGCACACGACGTGTTCATGCTCAGTGAACATGCATAGACATTTGCTCTCATCTTTGTTGTTACCCTGATCAAATGCTTTCTGATTCTCGTAAGCAGAATTCATTATTCTCTATACTTTCACAGCACTTTACTCAGATCTCTAGGGAAACTGTCAGGATTTTTTTCCCAAATTCTGAATAAAATTAGATGGTAGGAACAATAAAGCAGATTCTTTGAAATTAGGGTACATAAGTAAAGCCTTTACTCCCTCCACAACTATTATAAGTCTGCCTCTTCCTCCCAACCTCTGGCTCCTTTGAGATCTTTGTAACCAAGGCCTGGGTGTTGCTTGAAGGGATGAGCAGCCTTGGCTCTATCTGGACTTGGGGATAACCCTGACAGCTATCTCCTGACTTTTTTATCTGTCTCATTTTCCAGAGGCTTAGATCCTCCCTTTGTCCCAAGTTGAGGATGAGGTTAAGCATCTGGGGTACCTCTTCTGGGCTTGACTGTGAGGCTATGGGAATTCAGAGCATGCAAAAGGAAATAGCATTTGCTGAGCACCTACTGTGTTCCTGGAATCTGCAGTGGTCTTTACAACACCTAATTCCCACAGTCATTTAGTGGAGGTAGATTCTTGTTAGTCCCATTTTCTTAGCTGAGAAAACTGAATTTAAGCAATGTTTCCAGGGTCACATAGCTGATGAGTCTGACTCTCAGGCTTGTGCTCTTTCTGCTGTCCCTGCAAGCTTTTACTGGAACAATCCGAGCTCTGCACCTCCCCCAGCATCGCCTCCACTCTTCCACCTCTCTTTACCTCAGTCTTTTCTTTATTCTCCCATATGATCCTCGCTAATATGATTTTTCTTCTTGAGTTGGCTTATTTATCACTTGGCCATGTTTCCTTATTAATATACCAGAGCTTAAACATTATGCATCCCCACTGCCTCGTTTGCCAGCACGGTGCTGAGCACTTACGAGCCTGGCAATTAGACTGAGCTCAGAGGGGCCATAACATCTGCATCTTCAGCTGCTTTCATAAGGGAAATGGGGCAGAGAGGAAAGGCTGTGAGACAGGGCAGAGTCTAGCACACACGTGGCAGAAGAGGAGCAGGGTGGGCATCGTGAAGATGGTCCAAACAGGCACCTCTGTGTACTTAGCCTGATCGCAAAGACCTGCTTGTGGTCTGAGGCCATGAGCCCCCAAGAAGAGCCTAAGGTCGTTTCTTCCAAACAGCCCCCATCTGTCTTATTTCTATGCCTGGTGTCACCATCAGCCACCACTCATTTATTAAGAACCTATTGTATGCTTTACATACATCTCATTTGATCTATACGACAATCCATGAGCTAGGTATTAATGCACTCTGTAAGACACTCTGTTATATAAATGAGGAAGCTATAACTCAGAGAATATAAGTAACTTGTTCAAACTCATAGAGCTAGCAGTGAAAGAATAAGGGGAAAAAGGGGAGAAAGACCTAAAACTTAAGAGAAGCTGGGCTGAAGGACAATTGACCGACAGAGTTGACCTCTCAAGGCTGCTTCTCTCTGGGCATGTGCCCTGACACTGTACAGAGCAGCTGAATGCCCCTGCCAGCTCCCCTCATGGCCTACCTGGGGAAGAAGGATTGCTCAGCCCCAAAGCTGATGATGTGATATCATCCTGGCTTTATAAAGAGGCTACAGAACTGGAAGAAGCTTCTCAGGGCCAAGAGAATTTTATTTTATAAAGTTCATCATGCTTCATACTTCCTGCTCAAGGCCAATCAATTTTTCTTGTTAGTCCCATTTTCTTAGCTGAGAAAACTGAATTTAAGCAATGTTTCCAGGGTCACATAGCTGATGAGTCTGACTCTCAGGCTTGTGCTCTTTCTGCTGTCCCTGCAAGCTTTTACTGGAACAATCCGAGCTCTGCACCTCCCCCAGCATCGCCTCCACTCTTCCACCTCTCTTTACCTCAGTCTTTTCTTTATTCTCCCATATGATCCTCGCTAATATGATTTTTCTTCTTGAGTTGGCTTATTTATCACTTGGCCATGTTTCCTTATTAATATACCAGAGCTTAAACATTATGCATCCCCACTGCCTCGTTTGCCAGCACGGTGCTGAGCACTTACGAGCCTGGCAATTAGACTGAGCTCAGAGGGGCCATAACATCTGCATCTTCAGCTGCTTTCATAAGGGAAATGGGGCAGAGAGGAAAGGCTGTGAGACAGGGCAGAGTCTAGCACACACGTGGCAGAAGAGGAGCAGGGTGGGCATCGTGAAGATGGTCCAAACAGGCACCTCTGTGTACTTAGCCTGATCGCAAAGACCTGCTTGTGGTCTGAGGCCATGAGCCCCCAAGAAGAGCCTAAGGTCGTTTCTTCCAAACAGCCCCCATCTGTCTTATTTCTATGCCTGGTGTCACCATCAGCCACCACTCATTTATTAAGAACCTATTGTATGCTTTACATACATCTCATTTGATCTATACGACAATCCATGAGCTAGGTATTAATGCACTCTGTAAGACACTCTGTTATATAAATGAGGAAGCTATAACTCAGAGAATATAAGTAACTTGTTCAAACTCATAGAGCTAGCAGTGAAAGAATAAGGGAAAAGGGCAGAAAGACCTAAAACTTAAGAGAAGCTGGGCTGAAGGACAATTGACCGACAGAGTTGACCTCTCAAGGCTGCTTCTCTCTGGGCATGTGCCCTGACACTGTACAGAGCAGCTGAATGCCCCTGCCAGCTCCCCTCATGGCCTACCTGGGGAAGAAGGATTGCTCAGCCCCCAAAGCTGATGATGTGATATCATCCTGGCTTTATAAAGAGGCTACAGAACTGGAAGAAGCTTCTCAGGGGCCAAGAGAATTTTATTTTATAAAGTTCATCATGCTTCATACTTCCTGCTCAAGGCAATTTGCATCTCAATGGATACTTCAAGAGCCCCCCTGAAAAGACACCTGCCTAGTCAATTGATTATTCTGCCCTTAGACTGTTCTTTTCTGGTGACTTTTGGCCAACTTTTAAACTTATTTCATCCCTTTCTCCAGTCTCATAACTTCCCGGGGCCAAACCTTCCAGCCCATCAGGAGCTCCTCCAACAAATGTTCTAAGACAATTCCCTCTGAGTCATGGCTCAAAACCAGTACTTAAGTAAACCAGGCTATCTGAGATTTTCTTAGTTCCCCTCAAGTTGGTCCTCCTCTCCAAAGGTCTCCTAGAACTCAGCACTCTTCCAATTAACAGACTTAGGCTACGCCACATAGTCCAGGAAAATCAATCCCAACCATTTTTGTGGAAGCAGCCACTTAACAAAAAAGTAATAAGCTTTGACGGAATGATTTTTTTTTTTCATTTTTGAAATGCAGTCTTAAGACACTGATTGATTAATAATGCAGGGCTAAGTATTAATAAGGCAGGTCTTGGTAGCTCTAGTGGAGGCTGACTGGGCTCCTCAATCTCACCTCGCTTCCCTATTCTCCCCTTCCTTATTCCCCTTATTCCCACACAAATAAGGTGGTGGTTGGCAATCCTCACTGCCAGTGTGTGTGCCCAGTGGGCAGCAAAATGTGCTCCCTGGTTTCTTTACATGTGACCAGGAGCATGGTGGTACTTGGAAAGACTTTGGAAACAATTCATTGAACAGATATTTATTGAATGCATGCTATGTGTTCAACATCTATTTTAAGCCTTAGAGATAGAACAGAAGACAAAACAAGATTCTTTTTTAAAAAAAAAAAAACTGTATTGGAGTGTAGTTGATTTATATAGCTGTGTTCATTTTAGATATATAGAAAAGTGACTCAGGTATACGTGCTAAATCACTTCAGTTGTGTCCAACTCTTTGCCAGGCTCCTCTGTGCATGGACTTCACCAGGCAAGAATTGGAATGGGTTGCCACTTCCTTCTCCAGGGGATCTTACCAACCCATGGAATGAACTCACATCTCCTGCTTTGCCAGGCAGATTCTTTACCACTGAACCACCAGGAAAGCCCCCTGACACATGTTAACTGCTCTTTTAATCTTTGTCAGGGGTTTAAAAAAAAAAAAGCAGAATATCCTTAAAAAGTGACCTGAAGTGGCAAATGAAAAATCACACAAGCGTACTAGCTTTGTAATTTTAGAAGAGGACAAGGGGGGCTCCAAAATAAAAATTCTTTCCTGGTTTTCAGAAAGACCATGTTTCTCATCTACAGCCTTGCTAATAGATGGCCAAGTGTCATAAAAGAATTAGAGATTTAGACTAACATTGGATAAGTGAAAGTCAGAGAAAACACTGCTGGAAATTACAAGATCAAAATGTGCTGGGATCTCAAAGAAAACCACTTCCCCTCTCAGCTGCTCGCACTACCAGAGCAGGTGATTTGCAGAAGTTTGCCCAGAAATGAGTGCAAACCTTGGTTCTGCCATCTGCCTGTATATTTGCCACCAGTGACCCCCAAAGGAAAATGACTTCTCTTAATTTCTCATAAGCGCTTCTCATTGGCCCCATATAGGCCAGAACCAAAGATCCTCAGCCATGTAGTTCCAGACTTCCCTCCTTCCCTCAATGCCGAAGAGATTTTAGGAGAAGGCCGTGACTAGGCTGCACTGACAACAGACAGCACTGCACAGATGGCTTCCCCACGTCTCATCGTAGAGAACAGAGGCTTGCTCAGCTCTGGTAACATCTAGTTGTACTTTCCCTACCTGTAGGAAGCTGTCATGTTTGGTTCAGATGTCTTCCTGCTGGAGCAGTACAATACTTAACAACATATCCATACAACCAACTCAAGAAAACCTGTTTAGTAAGCAGACCCAGGCAGTGTCAGGTGGCAGAAAAGACTTTAGTTTTAGAAGCAGATATATACTGAATACTAGTCTCACATATACTGTTTATTAGCCATGTGAATGCAAGGAGTTATTTAACTCTTCTGGGAAAAAATGAGGATTATAACATAATCAGAGCTATGTATAAAAATACATATAAAAGAATGTTCACCAGGCAAGAATTGGAATGGGTTGCCACTTCCTTCTCCAGGGATCTTACCAACCATGGAATGAACTCACATCTCCTGCTTTGCCAGGCAGATTCTTTACCACTGAACCACCAGGAAAGCCCCCTGACACATGTTAACTGCTCTTTTAATCTTTGTCAGGGGTTTAAAAAAAAAAAAGCAGAATATCCTTAAAAAGTGACCTGAAGTGGCAAATGAAAAATCACACAAGCGTACTAGCTTTGTAATTTTAGAAGAGGACAAGGGGGGCTCCAAAATAAAAATTCTTTCCTGGTTTTCAGAAAGACCATGTTTCTCATCTACAGCCTTGCTAATAGATGGCCAAGTGTCATAAAAGAATTAGAGATTTAGACTAACATTGGATAAGTGAAAGTCAGAGAAAACACTGCTGGAAATTACAAGATCAAAATGTGCTGGGATCTCAAAGAAAACCACTTCCCCTCTCAGCTGCTCGCACTACCAGAGCAGGTGATTTGCAGAAGTTTGCCCAGAAATGAGTGCAAACCTTGGTTCTGCCATCTGCCTGTATATTTGCCACCAGTGACCCCCAAAGGAAAATGACTTCTCTTAATTTCTCATAAGCGCTTCTCATTGGCCCCATATAGGCCAGAACCAAAGATCCTCAGCCATGTAGTTCCAGACTTCCCTCCTTCCCTCAATGCCGAAGAGATTTTAGGAGAAGGCCGTGACTAGGCTGCACTGACAACAGACAGCACTGCACAGATGGCTTCCCCACGTCTCATCGTAGAGAACAGAGGCTTGCTCAGCTCTGGTAACATCTAGTTGTACTTTCCCTACCTGTAGGAAGCTGTCATGTTTGGTTCAGATGTCTTCCTGCTGGAGCAGTACAATACTTAACAACATATCCATACAACCAACTCAAGAAAACCTGTTTAGTAAGCAGACCCAGGCAGTGTCAGGTGGCAGAAAAGACTTTAGTTTTAGAAGCAGATATATACTGAATACTAGTCTCACATATACTGTTTATTAGCCATGTGAATGCAAGGAGTTATTTAACTCTTCTGGGAAAAAATGAGGATTATAACATAATCAGAGCTATGTATAAAAATACATATAAAAGAATGTTCACAACAGTATTTATAGAGAATCTGTTAAATAAATTATGATAGCTCTGTATTAAATAGTATCATGCATCCACTTAAAATTGTCTTCTTGAAGAATAATGTTAACATGGGAAAATATTTATGTTATGGTGAGAAGTGAGAAAAGCGAGTTGCAGAACAGCATGAACACTGGGATTCCTTTTTTGCATTTTTAAAAATTGTACTGAAGTATAGTTGATTTACAATGTTGTTAATTTTTGTTGTATAGCATAGTGACTCAGTTATATTCTTTTCCATTATGATTTATCACAGGATATCAAATATAGTTCCCTGTGACATACAGTAGAACCTTGTTAGTTATCCAACCTATAGGTAATAGCTTGCATCTGCTAGTCCCAAACTCCCAGTCATTCCCTCTCCTACTCCCTCCCTGCCTTTGCAACCACTAGTCTGTTCTCTGTGAAGGACATTGTGTCTTTTAAAAATTTATATTGAAGTCTAGTTGCTTTACAGTGTTGTGTACGTTTCTGCTGCACACAGGGGACTCTCCTTAATAGGATTCCATTTCTATAAAAACAACTATACAATTGAAAGGTGTTATAGCAGAATTTTAACAATAGTTATCTCTGAAGGTAACTGGTGCAACTAGGTAAATTTTTGTTTGTTTCTCATATGTGCATACATTTCTCAGATTTTCTGCATTGAGTATGCATTACTTTTATTAATTAAAAATACATATAAAGATAAAAAGTAGGATTCAAAAGGAGTGAGAGAAATAAATTAGACAATATATGCAAAGTCCCTGATACACTTGCTCAGCTCTGGTAACATCTAGTTGTACTTTCTAGGGCCATGTTTGGTTCAGATGTCTTCCTGCTGGAGCAGTACAATACTTAACAACATATCCATACAACCAACTCAAGAAAACCTGTTTAGTAAGCAGACCCAGGCAGTGTCAGGTGGCAGAAAAGACTTTAGTTTTAGAAGCAGATATATACTGAATACTAGTCTCACATATACTGTTTATTAGCCATGTGAATGCAAGGAGTTATTTAACTCTTCTGGGAAAAAATGAGGATTATAACATAATCAGAGCTATGTATAAAAATACATATAAAAGAATGTTCACAACAGTATTTATAGAGAATCTGTTAAATAAATTATGATAGCTCTGTATTAAATAGTATCATGCATCCACTTAAAATTGTCTTCTTGAAGAATAATGTTAACATGGGAAAATATTTATGTTATGGTGAGAAGTGAGAAAAGCGAGTTGCAGAACAGCATGAACACTGGGATTCCTTTTTTGCATTTTTAAAAATTGTACTGAAGTATAGTTGATTTACAATGTTGTTAATTTTTGTTGTATAGCATAGTGACTCAGTTATATTCTTTTCCATTATGATTTATCACAGGATATCAAATATAGTTCCCTGTGACATACAGTAGAACCTTGTTAGTTATCCAACCTATAGGTAATAGCTTGCATCTGCTAGTCCCAAACTCCCAGTCATTCCCTCTCCTACTCCCTCCCTGCCTTTGCAACCACTAGTCTGTTCTCTGTGAAGGACATTGTGTCTTTTAAAAATTTATATTGAAGTCTAGTTGCTTTACAGTGTTGTGTACGTTTCTGCTGCACACAGGGGACTCTCCTTAATAGGATTCCATTTCTATAAAAACAACTATACAATTGAAAGGTGTTATAGCAGAATTTTAACAATAGTTATCTCTGAAGGTAACTGGTGCAACTAGGTAAATTTTTGTTTGTTTCTCATATGTGCATACATTTCTCAGATTTTCTGCATTGAGTATGCATTACTTTTATTAATTAAAAATACATATAAAGATAAAAAGTAGGATTCAAAAGGAGTGAGAGAAATAAATTAGACAATATATGCAAAGTCCCTGATACACTTTCAACAAATGATAGTTCCCTCTGTCATTCACTTAAAAATGACCTTTTTTGTTTTATATTTTGAATAAGTAATAGTCACATTGAAAAATGTAAATTCTCCCTCCTTTTACTTCCTTTTTTCTATGGAGAAGCAATGTTATTTGGTTTGTTATATATCCTTCAGAGAAAATGTATACTTATATATGCAAACATGTAAAGTTATTCATTCTTTTCACTCCATTTTTATATAAATAGTAGTAGATTATGCTATCTTTATGCCCTTTTGTGTTTTTATTCTCTATTTCTTTTATTGATGATCATTCCATATCAATATATAGAGACAAGACAATAATTGGTAACTGTACTATCCTTTATTTAACCAGTTCCCCATCATGTATGTGTGTGCCATGTGCTCAGTCATGACTGACCCCATGGACTGTAGCCCACTGGTCTCTTCTGTCAATGGAATTCTCCAGGCAAGTATTCTAGAGTGAGTTGCCATTTCCTGCTCCAGGGGGTTTTCTCCACCCAGGGACTGAACTGATGTCTCCTGTGTCTCCTGCTTTGCAAGCGATGCTTTACCCCCTGAGCCATCGGGGAAGCTCCAGTCCCCGCTTTGTTTATGTTAAACTTGGTGGTGTCCTCTGAAGGAGGCCTTGGCTAGAAGAACAGCCTTCACTTTAAGAATGGCCTTCCTAACCCTGGTCTCTTCTGTGCTTGCAGTCCTCATCTTCTCCCTAGATTCCTGTCACACCTCAGTCCCAGCTTCTGAGCCTGAGGGCCTCCAAGAGACCCTGCACAGTCTTTTCACCTTGTTTTTGTTTGACTGTGACTGGGTCAGGCACAGGTTTGTTCAGATTCCTATGTTCTTTATAAAAACAACTATACAATTGAAAGGTGTTATAGCAGAATTTTAACAATAGTTATCTCTGAAGGTAACTGGTGCAACTAGGTAAATTTTTGTTTGTTTCTCATATGTGCATACATTTCTCAGATTTTCTGCATTGAGTATGCATTACTTTTATTAATTAAAAATACATATAAAGATAAAAAGTAGGATTCAAAAGGAGTGAGAGAAATAAATTAGACAATATATGCAAAGTCCCTGATACACTTTCAACAAATGATAGTTCCCTCTGTCATTCACTTAAAAATGACCTTTTTTGTTTTATATTTTGAATAAGTAATAGTCACATTGAAAAATGTAAATTCTCCCTCCTTTTACTTCCTTTTTTCTATGGAGAAGCAATGTTATTTGGTTTGTTATATATCCTTCAGAGAAAATGTATACTTATATATGCAAACATGTAAAGTTATTCATTCTTTTCACTCCATTTTTATATAAATAGTAGTAGATTATGCTATCTTTATGCCCTTTTGTGTTTTTATTCTCTATTTCTTTTATTGATGATCATTCCATATCAATATATAGAGACAAGACAATAATTGGTAACTGTACTATCCTTTATTTAACCAGTTCCCCATCATGTATGTGTGTGCCATGTGCTCAGTCATGACTGACCCCATGGACTGTAGCCCACTGGTCTCTTCTGTCAATGGAATTCTCCAGGCAAGTATTCTAGAGTGAGTTGCCATTTCCTGCTCCAGGGGGTTTTCTCCACCCAGGGACTGAACTGATGTCTCCTGTGTCTCCTGCTTTGCAAGCGATGCTTTACCCCCTGAGCCATCGGGGAAGCTCCAGTCCCCGCTTTGTTTATGTTAAACTTGGTGGTGTCCTCTGAAGGAGGCCTTGGCTAGAAGAACAGCCTTCACTTTAAGAATGGCCTTCCTAACCCTGGTCTCTTCTGTGCTTGCAGTCCTCATCTTCTCCCTAGATTCCTGTCACACCTCAGTCCCAGCTTCTGAGCCTGAGGGCCTCCAAGAGACCCTGCACAGTCTTTTCACCTTGTTCTTGTTTTGACTGTGACTGGGTCAGGCACAGTACTGAAGATATTCTTGTCCAGGATCTAAGAAATAATAAGCCATGTGCCTTGTCTTTAATAACCCATTCTCTCTTTGAGATTCTCTGTACCACTGTTGACTTCCACACCATCTCCCACCCCCAGTCTTATTTCTGGAGAAGTCAGAGGCCCACTCCCCCGCCTCATTATTTTCATCATTCTCTTTATTATCTTGGAGGACCTGGAAATAAGACTGTGGTGTTGTCACCTAACCTCACAGCCTGAGTGAAAAAGGGAGCATTGCAACCATGAAGAACCAGGCCAGGAGTGCCAAGGTGACACAAGGGGATGGCAGCTGAATCTGCAGGCCCTGCCAGATATTTAGGAACGTTGACCTACGGGATTAAGGGAGGATGGCTTAGCCAATGGGAAGGCTTCTGAATGAGAATTTCTTTGGTGGTGGTTCAGGGGAAGAAGTTAGGGAGTAGTTAGGGTCTAAAAGCCAATAAAAATGGCTTAATCCCTATTCTTGCATGAAGCCTATTAAAAAAAAATGATCTTCTAGGTCATTAGTTAATTCTCAATTGAACTCATATTGACTAAAGATTTACTGCATTCAAAGCGCTCTATTAAATGGTTCTGCAGTCTCTGTTTTTCTCACTTTACACGTTGTGGTTTTTCCTCTCTTGCTGGAGTCACAAGGCCACACTATTTTCCCTTTCCTCGTTGCTGATATGAACTTTTATGATCTTTCAAGGCCTATAAGTTTATTTTTCCCCTGGGGCTCAGTCCAAAAACAGGGTGTAAGTCCTTCAAAGTCACAGTTTCAATTAGGCCAGACAGAGAAATAGACCTCTGACTAGGAAGGCATGGAGAATGTGCATAATCAATGTCATCTAAACCAAACTGATCAGGGTCCGTGAAAGCCCTTCTGCAGAGCCACACTGGGTACAATGTGTCCTCACTCACTGGAGATAATGGCCTTGGGAACAATTAAAAGCCTAATTTCTTTTTATATCAATGTAGATTTGATGTCCAATAATATATGTGTGGTACCTTTAATGGCCTTTTAATGATGAAGAGGATCAAAAGCATTTTAGATCTGAACCTGCATCATTAGTTTCCATTCCAGAAATCCAGTGTAATTATGGCAGCTCCTTCTCCAAGCTCTGCCAGAGCGTCGACCTCCTGTGCACGTATCTGCACAGTTTATTGCAATCCATACTGAGCCAGGTCTGATGCAAGTTCAGGGGTGGTGGTGGTTACTGAGGTGGAGAAGGCCAGGGACAGGGTGGGGGTGGGGGAGTGACCAGGGGAAGCAGTGAAGGCCTGTGTTATTTAGGGCCTGAAGGGTCAAGTCAGAATGTGGGTTCTCTCTGCCCTTGCCTGTTCTCCTCTCTCCTCGCGGAGAATATATTCTAGAAGTTATATTGGAAAAAAACTAAGTTTTCTTGGTAATCTGACACTCTCACATCCCATTTTTGAGGACATGATGGGGGCAAGGGAGGGTGTGGGATGTATGATAAGGGGTGCCCAGCTGGGGTAGATGAATCTGGACAGGCAGAATTATGGAGAGAAAGCACATAGGAGGATCTGAGAGACAGAGAGAGAGACCTTCTAGGGACGGGAGGTGTTCAGATGGAGTGGTTAGGAGGCTGGTTATTCTTGTGAATCTGCCTGTTATTCTCTGTGCCTGGGGAGGGTGACCACTGTGGACCGCATAACCAGGCTCTCTTGCCCTTTGACTCCCAACTGGCCGTGACTGGAGATCTGAGGGTAGGAGAGAGGGGTCTGGATATTTCCTCCTCTATTCCTTTCCTGCTTAGGTATTGCATTTCTGGCACTGATGGCATCTTCTACAACCATAGCTTCTGTCAGAAAGCCCTCCTTCCATGGCTCCAGCTCTTTTGGGCTCTAATAAGATGCTTTCCTCTCTTGCCCTTGGACCATAAACTTCATAAACAGGGTGGGTTTTAAACTTCCTCTTTTTGATAGGTCTTAGTTAAAGAATCTGCCTGCAATGTGGGAGACCTAGGTTCAATCCCTGGGTCAGGAAGATCCCCTGAAGAAGGAAATGGCAATCCACTCCAGTATTTTTGCCTGGAGAATTCCATAGTCATAGGAGCACAGTGAGCTACAGTCCATGGGGTCTCAAAGAGTTGGACACAACTGAGCGACTAACAGTCACTTACTCATAAGCTTCCTGTTTCTGTTAGTCTCTGGGTGTGCCCAATCCCCTTAGAGATACCCTCAACCCCATTCACACCTCTGGAAAAGAGCACCTTCCTTAAATTCAAAATCCCAGTTGAGTGTGCCATCTGTTTCCTACAAAAAGCCCGGTTGATACAGTAGGTGTGTCAGGGACTGACTAATGTCTACCCACCCTATTTCCTTTTCCTGAACACATAAGGAGACTACATTTTTCATCCTTACTTGCATCTAGGTTGAGGCTGTGCAACGGGGTTCTGGTAAACTGGTGAAGGGGATCATGTGTGACACTTCCAAGTCTGACCGTAACCCTCTCCCACACCCCCCGCACCATGCAGTTGTCCCTTCTTCCAAGGTAATATTGGAAGCTACGTGTTACAGTGGCTCAAGCTGTAAGGGGGGGAAAGGGAGTGTGGGATGTATGATAAGGGGTGCCCAGCTGGGGTAGATGAATCTGGACAGGCAGAATTATGGAGAGAAAGCACATAGGAGGATCTGAGAGACAGAGAGAGAGACCTTCTAGGGACGGGAGGTGTTCAGATGGAGTGGTTAGGAGGCTGGTTATTCTTGTGAATCTGCCTGTTATTCTCTGTGCCTGGGGAGGGTGACCACTGTGGACCGCATAACCAGGCTCTCTTGCCCTTTGACTCCCAACTGGCCGTGACTGGAGATCTGAGGGTAGGAGAGAGGGGTCTGGATATTTCCTCCTCTATTCCTTTCCTGCTTAGGTATTGCATTTCTGGCACTGATGGCATCTTCTACAACCATAGCTTCTGTCAGAAAGCCCTCCTTCCATGGCTCCAGCTCTTTTGGGCTCTAATAAGATGCTTTCCTCTCTTGCCCTTGGACCATAAACTTCATAAACAGGGTGGGTTTTAAACTTCCTCTTTTTGATAGGTCTTAGTTAAAGAATCTGCCTGCAATGTGGGAGACCTAGGTTCAATCCCTGGGTCAGGAAGATCCCCTGAAGAAGGAAATGGCAATCCACTCCAGTATTTTTGCCTGGAGAATTCCATAGTCATAGGAGCACAGTGAGCTACAGTCCATGGGGTCTCAAAGAGTTGGACACAACTGAGCGACTAACAGTCACTTACTCATAAGCTTCCTGTTTCTGTTAGTCTCTGGGTGTGCCCAATCCCCTTAGAGATACCCTCAACCCCATTCACACCTCTGGAAAAGAGCACCTTCCTTAAATTCAAAATCCCAGTTGAGTGTGCCATCTGTTTCCTACAAAAAGCCCGGTTGATACAGTAGGTGTGTCAGGGACTGACTAATGTCTACCCACCCTATTTCCTTTTCCTGAACACATAAGGAGACTACATTTTTCATCCTTACTTGCATCTAGGTTGAGGCTGTGCAACGGGGTTCTGGTAAACTGGTGAAGGGGATCATGTGTGACACTTCCAAGTCTGACCGTAACCCTCTCCCACACCCCCCGCACCATGCAGTTGTCCCTTCTTCCAAGGTAATATTGGAAGCTACGTGTTACAGTGGCTCAAGCTGTAAGTCATTTGTATTCCTGAGTGTCTGTTTGGAGGAGAACTGCCCAATTGAAGTCAACTAAATATGAGTGAGAAATAAGTCTTTATTGTGTGGTACCACTGAGATTTTAAGAGTGGTTTTTTCCCACAATTAAGATTAATTGCTTTGACTAATTCAGTGGAGGTGTTAAATGAAGAGGCCACCTAGAGCAATGGAGTATTCAAGACATAAATATAATTTTCTAACTTGGGTGAGGCCACAGTGAAGGCTAACAAAAAGAGCAATGTTATTGCTTTGTGAAAAGGACCAAGGACTTGGGTGTCAGAGTTAAGTTTAAATCCAGGATTCACCACTGTGGTCTTTACTTTTAGTTTTCTTATCTAAAAACCAGGAGAACAATGCTGATCTCACAAGGTTCCTTTGCAGAGAGATGACTTATTTTTATAAGACATAGTTGCTAACAATAAATTTCCCTCTTTTTCCTCTCTTGACTATAAATTCTAAACTCAGTGCCTCCAGTGACTGACAATTTTGACTTTGAGGTCATCTGTTTCCTAATTTCTAATGGCAGAGGACAATTATCCTGAGTATACCAGTAAGTGCTTTGAATATTGACCAGTAAAGAGGGATTCCCTTTCAGTCTTTTAAGCATTAACTCTTTTAGTTCTCTACCCTTCAGGGCCTCATCTTAAAAATTTCAGGTCACCTAACACATGTGCCAAGTCAGCAAAATTAAGACTTCAGAGTCCCAATGAAGGACTTTTGAATGAGTGTGAATCCAAGAGGTAAAGTGTCTCCTGAAAAAGTAAAGAGAAAGCAATCCCCATGGAAATTTTCTCAGCTTCCAGAGAGCTTATCTTCCCATCCATCCATCCATCCGTCTATTCATTTATCCATCATTCAGTGCCTACTCTATGTGAGAAATACTTCTAGGCCCTATTATAGATACAAAGATGCATTAGATACGTCCTGCCCTGAAGAGCTGAAATTTTTGCAGAAGAGAGGATAACTTATCCTGGTGAAGGGGATCATGTGTGACACTTCCAAGTCTGACCGTAACCCTCTCCCACACCCCCCGCACCATGCAGTTGTCCCTTCTTCCAAGGTAATATTGGAAGCTACGTGTTACAGTGGCTCAAGCTGTAAGTCATTTGTATTCCTGAGTGTCTGTTTGGAGGAGAACTGCCCAATTGAAGTCAACTAAATATGAGTGAGAAATAAGTCTTTATTGTGTGGTACCACTGAGATTTTAAGAGTGGTTTTTTCCCACAATTAAGATTAATTGCTTTGACTAATTCAGTGGAGGTGTTAAATGAAGAGGCCACCTAGAGCAATGGAGTATTCAAGACATAAATATAATTTTCTAACTTGGGTGAGGCCACAGTGAAGGCTAACAAAAAGAGCAATGTTATTGCTTTGTGAAAAGGACCAAGGACTTGGGTGTCAGAGTTAAGTTTAAATCCAGGATTCACCACTGTGGTCTTTACTTTTAGTTTTCTTATCTAAAAACCAGGAGAACAATGCTGATCTCACAAGGTTCCTTTGCAGAGAGATGACTTATTTTTATAAGACATAGTTGCTAACAATAAATTTCCCTCTTTTTCCTCTCTTGACTATAAATTCTAAACTCAGTGCCTCCAGTGACTGACAATTTTGACTTTGAGGTCATCTGTTTCCTAATTTCTAATGGCAGAGGACAATTATCCTGAGTATACCAGTAAGTGCTTTGAATATTGACCAGTAAAGAGGGATTCCCTTTCAGTCTTTTAAGCATTAACTCTTTTAGTTCTCTACCCTTCAGGGCCTCATCTTAAAAATTTCAGGTCACCTAACACATGTGCCAAGTCAGCAAAATTAAGACTTCAGAGTCCCAATGAAGGACTTTTGAATGAGTGTGAATCCAAGAGGTAAAGTGTCTCCTGAAAAAGTAAAGAGAAAGCAATCCCCATGGAAATTTTCTCAGCTTCCAGAGAGCTTATCTTCCCATCCATCCATCCATCCGTCTATTCATTTATCCATCATTCAGTGCCTACTCTATGTGAGAAATACTTCTAGGCCCTATTATAGATACAAAGATGCATTAGATACGTCCTGCCCTGAAGAGCTGAAATTTTTGCAGAAGAGAGGATAACTTATCCTCGTAAATAACTATAAAACAGATCAGGATGTGATAAGCATGGAAGGCAAGTTCCACGTGCTATGGAATTTAGAGAAAATGAAACCCCTTCTGCTTGGAGGAATCAGGGAACACTTGAGTGAATTTTGAAAGCATGGCAGGATTTGAACATATGGAGATAAGGGGAGGGTCAGATGTAGGAAATCAGAAAGGAGCCATGGGAAAATGGTGGCTAATAGTCTGACTGGAATATAACTGCTAAAAGCAAAGTCGGAGGACACAATTTTAGAAATGTCACCTGAGAACAGATTGTGCAGAGCCTGAAGTCTGGGCCAAAAATGCTTGTGATGAAGACAGAGAAAGGTCATCAAAGGTTTCTGAACACTGGGGTGGCATATGCCCTGGGAAGATTAGTTGAGAAGCTGTGTTCAGCACCTGTCAGAGACAGCAGGACGTGAAAGTGAGGATGCCGATTAGAAGACCTGCTATCATCTACTTTAACCTTAATGTATGACTAAACTAGGAGAGAATATTGGACAGAATCATTCAACATGTATTTATGACATATCTATTCGCCATCTGTCAGTCACTGTGGGTGATGAAAACTCATGAGAAACACAACTCTTGCCTCCTAGGTGCTTGGAATATGACTTGAGGGATGAGTCAGCCAAATCCAATGTAATGACACAAAAGACCCTGGCTCTCTTTCTAAGCTAATCACAATGTCCAAGAAAGGTCAGAAGGAAAGGAGAGAAATTGAACTCAGAGAAAATGGTACTTGTAAGAACACAGTGGAAAGCGATGAGAATTAAACTTTGTGCCATGTGCCCTTGTTCTCATCTTGATGCTTCATTCCCAGCTCTTTTTAAGGGCCTTTCTCTTCCTGCTTAAAAATTCTACAATGAGATTATTCTTCATAACAGGGGCCATCTGACTATTTGTCTGTGTAAAGCGATGTATTTCCCTCTTCTCCTAAAGGTCAAGCTAATCTGCTCCCATGTGAGAGTCCCAGTGTGCTTGTCACGAATGGCGTGGGGCTCTGAGGGATGTCAAGTGGTTGCAATACCTCAGCTACAGCAGCCGGGGGCCTGGCTGCCTCAGGATGAGAGATTGAAAAGCGAAAGTTCCAAGCCCCTGGTAACAACTGCCCCTCCGTGAACCCTGCTGACTATCGGCTCACCATAACCATATCCTTCCAGTCCTTGTGCTTTCCTTAACTTCCAACATCACTCAGGAGCAACCCAGTCCCTCCGTTCCCTCAGGCTCCAGACCCTGGAACTGCCCTCAGCTCTTTCTGCCTAGTAACATGGAAAGTTATCATTTCAAATGTCATGTACAGATGATTTTCCAGCATCTTTTCTTCCATTACCACCAGAAGAGATTGCAGTAGGGAACAGAGGTCCCCTTCTGGGTCATTGGGTTTTGTTTTGTTTAATTGTACTTCAGAGTTAAGATATTAGTTCCTTCCATGTCACATTCTTCTTTAAAATGAGAGGTGATGATGCTGACTAAATATTGTATTGCAGCAGATGGGTGATGGTGCCCTCCTCCTAGGATGGAAGACTTCTCATTTCTTCATTTTTGTGTCCTCTCTTAAAGGAGAAAGCCCAGAGTTATGGGGTGACATGGCTGAAAAGAACCTTAGAAATCATTCAGTGCAGCCTCTGCCTTCCAAGATGAAGGAGTGAGCTTCAAAGGGTGAAGTGATTTGAATTCCCAGAAAATATGGACTTAGAAACGTGGTTCCCAGTGGCCCTGCTCCCCCTTCTCTGTTTTCTGGGGAGATATATGTTCTTCATGTTCCTACTTCTGGTGTCTGACTGTCATCCTGGAAGGACATCAACAAAACATTTGTTATCCAGTCACTAAGCTGTGTCTTTGATTCTCTGTGATCCCATGGACTGCAGCATGCCAGGCTTCCCAGTCCTTCACTCTTCTGAAGTTTGCTCAAACTCATGTCCATTGAGTCAATGATGTCATTCAACCATCTCATCCTCTGTTGCCCCTTTCTCCTTCTTCCTTCAATCTTTCCTAGCTTCAATGCCTCAGTGCTCAGCCTTCTCTGTGGTCCAACTCTCACATTCATACACGACTACTGGAAAAGCCACAGCTTTGACTATATGAACCTTTGTCATATAACATACAGGATGTGAAAAAGAGAGTACTATTTCCACCTGAGGATCTCCTCACCAGCTCCACATACTCTCCACCCCTGGTTCCAATGCTTTAGGCCCTCCAGATGTCCCTCTTGCTGTGACTGGATACAGGCTGACTCTACTAAGGACATTTAGCTTTGCCCCCTCTCTCCCACATTTATGGAAACCCCAGGTACACCTGACTAAAGCCAAGAGAGACACCTGATCCTGTACAGTCCCATTCATAGACTGGTCATCTGCTCACGACATGACCTGGTTCCAGATACTGTAATTGGCTATTGGCAGTAGGCAAGGGACTTGGATCCAGGTGGCCATATTGGGCTTCATGCAGAAACAGGAAGCAGAAAACTCTAGTTTTTTGTGGTTGTTATTGTTTGGTTTGGTTTTTAAATAAGTGAGAGAATAGAATCAATATATGGCTATAAGCACCCATGGTCCACTGAGAGAAAGGGAGAAGGACCTCAGCTCCAGTTGGTTTCTGGTGTCATGAAGTTTCACAATCTCCTGTCCTTTGTTTTAATTTGTATTGACTTTTGGCCCTTCCAACTGCAGCATCTTTAATCAGAACATTATCTCATACCACACACATGTACGTGTATAGGTCTTGTTCCTCAAACCAGGAACAAGCTCTTAAAGGCCAGACATTTGTGTCTTAGTCTTTACAAAGTCCTTTCCAGGTAACTTGGACATATGACAACTGGTGAAATGTTGGGCTGAAAGTCTTTCTGAGAATCCAGTTCTATAAACCCTTTTAAATATTTATATCAATTGGCCCCGAGGAAGCCTTTTTGAGCCTTCCAACATAATGCTACTCAGTTTTAACTGTCATGATAATTTTAAGAGAAATGAATTCCAGTGTGTGTTGTGTAGCCCTAATTTCCCCAGGCTTCATCATCTGGCAGGTTGAGGTGGAATTACGGGGACTGTAATAACAGAAGTCAGTGGCTTGTGTAGCATCTCTTCAACTTCCTATCTCCCCGTCTAGTCCTTCTGCCAGGCTGCCACCAGGGCCATCTCCCAAGTGCCCATCTTTTCATGTGGTTCTCCTCAACACCCTCCATGGCATGTCCTAATAGTTGCCATTACTCAGCCATCTCCCACAGTCTTCTCCCTTACTGACAGAGAGGACTTCCTGGGAAAGATGCAAAAATGGCAAGTATCCGTCCTCTCAGTTTTCCCTTGCAACTATGGCACAGGGATATGATCCAGTTCTGATCAACTGGACCTTCTGAGAAATATGTTCCTTCTCAATATAAAAGAGACAAGAGAGAAACTCCCTTTTGTCTTGCCTCTGGATGTTGTGCATTGAAGCCATGATGCCTGAACCTGGATGTAAATGTGGATGGAAGCTGACCCAAAACCATGCCTGGATGAGTTCCTGAAGCTTTCTACTACAGGACTTTTTATTATATGAGAAAATTAAAATTTCCATATCATTCAAGCCACGTTTAGATGGACCTTCTTTTGTGGCAGACAAAAGTGACCCAAGACATTGTCAATAGATTCCCTAGAGGAGAAAGTCTAAACCACTTAGCATGGATACATAAGGCTTTCACAAGTGTGCCCTGGCTCCTGCTCCAGCATCTTTCTTTCTTTCTTTTTTTGCCAAACCCACCTGCTATTCCCATCCCCCAGCCACACATAGCAATTTGGTAAATGGACCAAAGTGATGAACCTGAGCCTAGAATGCCTATCCCTGCCTAGGTTACAGTTTACCCTTATTCAAGACCCAATTCTAGCTTCCCTTGACCCTTCACACATTTTGTGGAGTGGAATGTCCCCTCCTTTGTGCCCCTCTGTACTTGTGATACACCAACTGGTGAAATGTTGGGCTGAAAGTCTTTCTGAGAAGCCAGTTCTATAAACCCTTTTAAATATTTATATCAATTGGCCCCGAGGAAGCCTTTTTGAGCCTTCCAACATAATGCTACTCAGTTTTAACTGTCATGATAATTTTAAGAGAAATGAATTCCAGTGTGTGTTGTGTAGCCCTAATTTCCCCAGGCTTCATCATCTGGCAGGTTGAGGTGGAATTACGGGGACTGTAATAACAGAAGTCAGTGGCTTGTGTAGCATCTCTTCAACTTCCTATCTCCCCGTCTAGTCCTTCTGCCAGGCTGCCACCAGGGCCATCTCCCAAGTGCCCATCTTTTCATGTGGTTCTCCTCAACACCCTCCATGGCATGTCCTAATAGTTGCCATTACTCAGCCATCTCCCACAGTCTTCTCCCTTACTGACAGAGAGGACTTCCTGGGAAAGATGCAAAAATGGCAAGTATCCGTCCTCTCAGTTTTCCCTTGCAACTATGGCACAGGGATATGATCCAGTTCTGATCAACTGGACCTTCTGAGAAATATGTTCCTTCTCAATATAAAAGAGACAAGAGAGAAACTCCCTTTTGTCTTGCCTCTGGATGTTGTGCATTGAAGCCATGATGCCTGAACCTGGATGTAAATGTGGATGGAAGCTGACCCAAAACCATGCCTGGATGAGTTCCTGAAGCTTTCTACTACAGGACTTTTTATTATATGAGAAAATTAAAATTTCCATATCATTCAAGCCACGTTTAGATGGACCTTCTTTTGTGGCAGACAAAAGTGACCCAAGACATTGTCAATAGATTCCCTAGAGGAGAAAGTCTAAACCACTTAGCATGGATACATAAGGCTTTCACAAGTGTGCCCTGGCTCCTGCTCCAGCATCTTTCTTTCTTTCTTTTTTTGCCAAACCCACCTGCTATTCCCATCCCCCAGCCACACATAGCAATTTGGTAAATGGACCAAAGTGATGAACCTGAGCCTAGAATGCCTATCCCTGCCTAGGTTACAGTTTACCCTTATTCAAGACCCAATTCTAGCTTCCCTTGACCCTTCACACATTTTGTGGAGTGGAATGTCCCCTCCTTTGTGCCCCTCTGTACTTGTGAATACACCCACAGAAGTACTTACAATGCCTAATTTTCTTTGGTTATTTACACGTCTAATACTCCCTCCAGCTATAGGTTCTTTGGGGACAAGGCCGTGTTTGTTTTTTTTTTTAATCTTTGTATATTCAGTGCAGATGCTCAATAAATAATTGAATGGATGATTAAATTAATTGGTTGAGACCAGTTCTCAACTTTCCCTTATTAACTGAATAATTTTAGGGTTTTGTTTTTGTTTGTTTTCCACTGTGTGAGTCTGTCAGCCTATTTTAGACCAGAGCTGTTCACACTTGAATATGCTGAGGTATCTGTGAGTACACAGACCATGATTCACCAGGACTGTGTTGAGCCTGGGATTCTGCATTCCTAACCAGCTCCCAGGTGATGCTCGTGATGCTCGTCCATGGAGCATATTGTACATAGCAAAGTCATCAGGACAGCAGGGTCCTCGGTAGCAGATGCTGCCCCTGAGTTTAAGTGGATAAAGTCCTAAAACTCTAGTGAAGAGGTACCGATGGTGACAATTTGATGGCAAAGAACAAACTCCCCTCTGTGAGCTATCTTCTTCAGTGATGGGCTGAGCTGCTCTGAAACTCTGATTTCTCATTTTCTGTATCAGAAGTCTAGCCTTAGCCATAACCCCTCTCCGTACCTCTGCGAGAGTAGTCAGATCTTAAGTGAGTGGGGAGAGAGCATGGAGCTGTCAGGTGTCTGAGCAGTTGATTAAAGCAAATCAAAAATGAAAGAGTAGGGCTTCCCTGGGGGTTCGTGGGTAAAGAGTCTGCCTTGCAGTGCAAGGGGCGCCAGTTCAATCCCTGGCCCAGGAAGATTCCCACCTGCCGCGGACTGGCTGGACCGGTGTGTCCAATTGCAAGTCAGCACCCTGGAGCGCATGTGCCCAGAGCCGGTGCTCTGCAAAAAGAGAGACCACTGCAATGGGAGGGCCACACAGGCCAAAGAACAAAGATAGATGAAAATAAATAAATAAAATCAATAAAAGAGGCCAATTTTTTTTTTTTTAAATGAAAGAGTAAAACTGTTAATCACTTACTGCAGTATAATAAGCAAGCCTCTAAAGTTGGATGCCAACCTCTGCTGCTCCCATTTCCCCTGGGAAGGCACAGTAGCCCAGGATAAGGTGGATCAGTGTAGCTGATGAGGGAGCTGTACTTGTGAATACACCCACAGAAGTACTTACAAGCCTTTTCTTTATTACACTTTTGCTATAGGTTCTTTGGGGACAAGGCCGTGTTTGTTTTTTTTTTTAATCTTTGTATATTCAGTGCAGATGCTCAATAAATAATTGAATGGATGATTAAATTAATTGGTTGAGACCAGTTCTCAACTTTCCCTTATTAACTGAATAATTTTAGGGTTTTGTTTTTGTTTGTTTTCCACTGTGTGAGTCTGTCAGCCTATTTTAGACCAGAGCTGTTCACACTTGAATATGCTGAGGTATCTGTGAGTACACAGACCATGATTCACCAGGACTGTGTTGAGCCTGGGATTCTGCATTCCTAACCAGCTCCCAGGTGATGCTCGTGATGCTCGTCCATGGAGCATATTGTACATAGCAAAGTCATCAGGACAGCAGGGTCCTCGGTAGCAGATGCTGCCCCTGAGTTTAAGTGGATAAAGTCCTAAAACTCTAGTGAAGAGGTACCGATGGTGACAATTTGATGGCAAAGAACAAACTCCCCTCTGTGAGCTATCTTCTTCAGTGATGGGCTGAGCTGCTCTGAAACTCTGATTTCTCATTTTCTGTATCAGAAGTCTAGCCTTAGCCATAACCCCTCTCCGTACCTCTGCGAGAGTAGTCAGATCTTAAGTGAGTGGGGAGAGAGCATGGAGCTGTCAGGTGTCTGAGCAGTTGATTAAAGCAAATCAAAAATGAAAGAGTAGGGCTTCCCTGGGGGTTCGTGGGTAAAGAGTCTGCCTTGCAGTGCAAGGGGCGCCAGTTCAATCCCTGGCCCAGGAAGATTCCCACCTGCCGCGGACTGGCTGGACCGGTGTGTCCAATTGCAAGTCAGCACCCTGGAGCGCATGTGCCCAGAGCCGGTGCTCTGCAAAAAGAGAGACCACTGCAATGGGAGGGCCACACAGGCCAAAGAACAAAGATAGATGAAAATAAATAAATAAAATCAATAAAAGAGGCCAATTTTTTTTTTTTTAAATGAAAGAGTAAAACTGTTAATCACTTACTGCAGTATAATAAGCAAGCCTCTAAAGTTGGATGCCAACCTCTGCTGCTCCCATTTCCCCTGGGAAGGCACAGTAGCCCAGGATAAGGTGGATCAGTGTAGCTGATGAGGGAGCTCTGAACATAAGGTACTTCAGTTTTGTGGACCTTGCGGTTGGGGAAGTGGGATAGGATGAGGAGTGGAAAAGTACTTGGTCCTGAATCAGACCTGGTTTCCTCTTCCTTCCCCACCCACTCCCCTATAAGGAGGTCTCAGCTGAGTCAGGCACCTGAAGAGGTCCTGGGATGGAGAGACCTAGGAAGGAAGGTGCCTCCGAGCTAGGATATAAATATGCTAAAAGCATGACCTGCAAGGTGGGTCTGGAGTTCTCCACTGCACCTCCCTCCAGAGACTGGGATAATGTGAACTGTGCTCCAAGCCTGCAGTGGGGAGGGCAGCTCCCCCCAGGCCTACCAGGCAAAGTCTTCGAACTTTCCTACTATTAGGTCTAAAGATTTATGTATTTATTGACTTTGGGCGGGGGTCGGGTTGGGGAGGGAGGGGAGTGGGCAGGCCACTTCAATTGGTCTTTTATATTTCTCTGTTTTCATTCGTCTTCATTCTTTGGCTCCTGTGGGCCTCCCATCGCGGTGGCATCTGTCGTTGCAGAGCACCGGCTCTGGGCGCATGCACTTCAAAGCTCCGGCTCGGCAATTGGACACATGGGTCCAGCCGCTCCGCGGCACGTGGGATCTTCCCAGGTCAGGACTCGAACCAGCGCCCCTTGCACTGCAAGGCGGTGTCCTTACCCACTGGACCACCAGGGGAAGCCCACAGTTAGGTCTAAAACCTCACACAGTCACATGTAGGTTTTTAACCAGGAGCTGGACTCCTCAGTAGTTTTTCTCACTAAGTGTTCACTAGAAGTTAACTCCTATTCATTCTTCCTCTGCCTATCTCTGTCCCTCTATCCCTTCCTCCTTCTCCCCCACAGATACCATCCTCTGTGATTCTACTCATCTTTCTCAGCTGTATGAGTTACCTATTATTGCACAACAAATTACCCCCCAAACTTAGTGGTTTGCAAACAGCTAACATTGATTAGCTCATTTCCTGTAAGACAGAAATCATGGTGGCGCTTAGGTACATTCCTCTGGCTCAAGATCTCTCGTAAAGGTGAAAGCCCTCAGCCGGGGCTGCAGTCTTGTCTCGGCTAGTGGCCCCCCCCAACAGCATTCAGGTCCTTGATGAGGGAGCTCTGAACATAAGGTACTTCAGTTTTGTGGACCTTGCGGTTGGGGAAGTGGGATAGGATGAGGAGTGGAAAAGTACTTGGTCCTGAATCAGACCTGGTTTCCTCTTCCTTCCCCACCCACTCCCCTATAAGGAGGTCTCAGCTGAGTCAGGCACCTGAAGAGGTCCTGGGATGGAGAGACCTAGGAAGGAAGGTGCCTCCGAGCTAGGATATAAATATGCTAAAAGCATGACCTGCAAGGTGGGTCTGGAGTTCTCCACTGCACCTCCCTCCAGAGACTGGGATAATGTGAACTGTGCTCCAAGCCTGCAGTGGGGAGGGCAGCTCCCCCCAGGCCTACCAGGCAAAGTCTTCGAACTTTCCTACTATTAGGTCTAAAGATTTATGTATTTATTGACTTTGGGCGGGGGTGGGGTTGGGGGGGGAGGGGAGTGGGCAGGCCACTTCAATTGGTCTTTTATATTTCTCTGTTTTCATTCGTCTTCATTCTTTGGCTCCTGTGGGCCTCCCATCGCGGTGGCATCTGTCGTTGCAGAGCACCGGCTCTGGGCGCATGCACTTCAAAGCTCCGGCTCGGCAATTGGACACATGGGTCCAGCCGCTCCGCGGCACGTGGGATCTTCCCAGGTCAGGACTCGAACCAGCGCCTTGCACTGCAAGGCGGTGTCCTTACCCACTGGACCACCAGGGGAAGCCCACAGTTAGGTCTAAAACATCACACAGTCACATGTAGGTTTTTAACCAGGAGCTGGACTCCTCAGTAGTTTTTCTCACTAAGTGTTCACTAGAAGTTAACTCCTATTCATTCTTCCTCTGCCTATCTCTGTCCCTCTATCCCTTCCTCCTTCTCCCCCACAGATACCATCCTCTGTGATTCTACTCATCTTTCTCAGCTGTATGAGTTACCTATTATTGCACAACAAATTACCCCCCAAACTTAGTGGTTTGCAAACAGCTAACATTGATTAGCTCATTTCCTGTAAGACAGAAATCATGGTGGCGCTTAGGTACATTCCTCTGGCTCAAGATCTCTCGTAAAGGTGAAAGCCCTCAGCCGGGGCTGCAGTCTTGTCTCGGCTAGTGGCACCACATCCACACTCACTCACATGGTCACTGGCAGCATTCAGGTCCTTGTTGGTCATTGGCAGAGGACTGTCTCAGTCCCTTACCATGTGAGCCTGTCCTTAGGACAACTTATGCCAGCTGGTCTCCCTGTGGGCAAGTGAGCACGTGAGAGAGCAGCCAAGAGGGAAGTTATGGTCTTTTTATAGCATAATGTCAGAAGTGACATCCCATTAACTTATGTTTATAAGAACTAAGTCGTTAAGCCCAGCACACACAGGAAGGGGAGACCCCCAAGAGTCTGTATAGCAGATGGGGTGGAGGCATATTAGGGCTATCTTAGAGGCTGCCTGCCCCCAAGGGCCAGCCAACATCTCATCCCTTTCCTAACCATTCCTTAAGCATACTCTAGAGTTGGTTTTTCCTATAATCTAGCTTTTGATTTTGTTCTATTCTGCCTTATTACCCAAGGGCCCGAGGCTCCTCTTATTAATAGAATTTTGATTTCCTAGGGACAAAGACCACCAGCTCTCTCCCCTACTTCTCTTATGAGCCCCACCTTACCCATCCCAGGACTAGAGCTATATTACATATTTGTTGATCATGATCCAACATCTTCACCTTCAACTTATTTAGACTTTTTCTCTTTCAGCCCAGCTTTCTGAGGCTCTGGGATTTCCGTGGGAGACTTTCTATTCAGAGTCTTTTCCTGCTGAGCAAACAGACCTTGTCTGGGTCAATAATACTTGCTGAGAGGGTGAGGCAAGGTTATTGTTTATCCTACAGAGTTGACTTCTAATGCCTTTCATGTTGGAATTCAGCTGTTGAGAGAATCTGGAAAGATTTGGAGAGAGCAGGAAAAAAATGGAAAGCAAGAGAACTAGCACTTGCTACCTGTACATACTGACATTGAGTAGCTCATTTAGTCCTCCCAGCACAAGGTGGAACTTATCACGCTACTTTGCAAACATGGAGTTTGGGGCCCCATGATTATCAAGAAGCAGAGTTAGACTCTGAACCCAGTGCTGGGACTCTCTCCCTCAGCCCTGCCTTAGGCTTCTGGGTGTGACTTCCAGGGTGATCTACCCTCCAATCAGGTTCCTTCCTGCTGGAGCTTTTGCAGTGTCCAGCCCCAGTCTATGGGATTTCTGGATCTATGGGTCCATGTGTGTCCCGAAATGCCCAGTGTCTCATCATCTGGTTAATGAGTTCTTCCTTCTCTGGAGGTGGGAAGTGGTTAGAGGTCTTCCATACTCACTCCCAAAGGCCAAGCAGACCACAAAACCCACCCAGCCAACGTGACTGACCCTGGGAATGGAGAAGCGGTGGTTAGCTGGGAGAAGCTGGGTCAGGTGCAGTGTGCTGAAGAGATCCTGTGAGAAGCTCTGACATCTCAGGAAGAGAAAGTGACTTGAGATATATGTATGTATGTAAGCAGATCTGTCTGGCCTCTTCTAAGGGGTCTTGCAGTGGCCTCAGCCACCTGGGTGGGCCTCTTGGTGGGCAGAGTATACCACAGGGAACACAGAGCAGACCCAGGACTACTGTCTTTTGAAAGCCCTTCTCATATACCCAGTGCAGGGAACTTGGCTCTCAGGAGGGTTCCCACCACCCTGCCTGGTGGGGAGGCTCACAGCAGCTGCTTGTGCAAACAATGGCATTCACAATCAATGGCTGCTTTCCTTCTGGGAGTCTGGAATTTGCAGCCATGGTAGGCAGAGTGTGCCTGCATGACCACCCTCCCCCCAACCCCTTCCCCATAAAACCAGGGCCCTGAGTGTCTACCAGGCTTGCCTGGGTAGCAGTGAACCATAGAAGCTGTCATGATTTGCTACTAGGGGAGTTAGGTTTGTCCTGAACCATGTACCTGTTTCCCTTTGCTTGATTTTACTTGGTGTCTTTCTGCTGTAGTAAATCTTAGCCGTGAATGCCAAACCATGTGAGTCTTCCTGGAAAACACTGAGTGAGGAATGGTCTTGGAGACCCTGACATCCTAGGATAAGGAAGAGTGGAGGTAGGAGTTGGGTGAGATGTCTGCAGATCCTCTTAACATGGAGTTTGGGGCCCCATGATTATCAAGAAGCAGAGTTAGACTCTGAACCCAGTGCTGGGACTCTCCCTCAGCCCTGCCTTAGGCTTCTGGGTGTGACTTCCAGGGTGATCTACCCTCCAATCAGGTTCCTTCCTGCTGGAGCTTTTGCAGTGTCCAGCCCCAGTCTATGGGATTTCTGGATCTATGGGTCCATGTGTGTCCCGAAATGCCCAGTGTCTCATCATCTGGTTAATGAGTTCTTCCTTCTCTGGAGGTGGGAAGTGGTTAGAGGTCTTCCATACTCACTCCCAAAGGCCAAGCAGACCACAAAACCCACCCAGCCAACGTGACTGACCCTGGGAATGGAGAAGCGGTGGTTAGCTGGGAGAAGCTGGGTCAGGTGCAGTGTGCTGAAGAGATCCTGTGAGAAGCTCTGACATCTCAGGAAGAGAAAGTGACTTGAGATATATGTATGTATGTAAGCAGATCTGTCTGGCCTCTTCTAAGGGGTCTTGCAGTGGCCTCAGCCACCTGGGTGGGCCTCTTGGTGGGCAGAGTATACCACAGGGAACACAGAGCAGACCCAGGACTACTGTCTTTTGAAAGCCCTTCTCATATACCCAGTGCAGGGAACTTGGCTCTCAGGAGGGTTCCCACCACCCTGCCTGGTGAGAGAGGCTCACAGCAGCTGCTTGTGCAAACAATGGCATTCACAATCAATGGCTGCTTTCCTTCTGGGAGTCTGGAATTTGCAGCCATGGTAGGCAGAGTGTGCCTGCATGACCACCCTCCCCCCAACCCCTTCCCCATAAAACCAGGGCCCTGAGTGTCTACCAGGCTTGCCTGGGTAGCAGTGAACCATAGAAGCTGTCATGATTTGCTACTAGGGGAGTTAGGTTTGTCCTGAACCATGTACCTGTTTCCCTTTGCTTGATTTTACTTGGTGTCTTTCTGCTGTAGTAAATCTTAGCCGTGAATGCCAAACCATGTGAGTCTTCCTGGAAAACACTGAGTGAGGAATGGTCTTGGAGACCCTGACATCCTAGGATAAGGAAGAGTGGAGGTAGGAGTTGGGTGAGATGTCTGCAGATCCTCTTAACTTGACAACTGCCCAAACTTCTGCCTTCAGAACTCCTCTCTGCATCTTGTGGTCTCTATACTTCTCCTTTCCCTCATTGAAAGGTCTCGTATTCAAAATAAATGCTCCAGGCT
The DNA here is from genome assembly GCA_022376925.1 of Tragulus kanchil. NCBI lineage: Eukaryota > Metazoa > Chordata > Mammalia > Artiodactyla > Tragulidae > Tragulus > Tragulus kanchil. The sequence goes on along the minus strand of JAIOJX010000032.1, from coordinate 216,156,582 downwards.
CTCCCTCTCTGACTCAGCCTAGTCTGAGCTTTGCATGGGTGAATGAGACCAGGGTTTAGTAATATGAGAAAGTCTTGAATCCATTCATTAACAAGTGAAGTGATAATAAAATGCCTAAAGGAGCACCACTTAAAATTCTTGTCTTCTGTACAGTAGACTGAGGTGGTGTCCTTCTTCTCTGAGAATACAGGTGGGTGTCACCTGGAAGGTGTCACAGAGCAGAAAAAGTGTCATTTGTCAGGGCCCTCCGCACCCTCCTGCAGAATCCTCCAGGCTGAGTGCTCCTGAGGTGATCTGAAATGTGACATTTGTGGGGTTTCCTCCTGCAGAGGGGAGGGAAGAGGGTGGGAGCAGGGCTGGAGGCAGGCACTTTTAGAAACCTTTTCCACTTTGAATTTCAGTTCCAATGCAGGGGGACTGGGAGTCACAGGATGAGTTTCAATAGAGGGAGAACTGAGGTCTCAGATATCTTTTCTAGTTCAAAAACTATCCAAAAGAACACCTCAATGTCTCCGACCAGCCCTGAAGATGTACAGGGGCATGTTAAGGAAATTGGTGACATCATTTTATATCCTTTGTTGTAATTTCTTCGAGCTGAGAGCCACAAAATTATTATCAGGGATCTCGCTTGGCTTAACACTCTTCTTTCCTCCCCTTGCTCCTTGCTTTTTCTCTAAGAAATAGAAGTCTAGCCTGGAATGAAAAAAACAAGTCCACAATTCTTTGCCACAGTATTGTCATTCAAATTAATTCATGTAGTGAATGGGCCTATGATTTGCATTTAGAAGAAAATTGCTATTTGAGTTTTTAACTAGAACATTTGGCTGGTAAATCAACAGGGCCTCATCATTCCGTGAATGCCAAACCATGTGAGTCTTCCTGGAAAACACTGAGTGAGGAATGGTCTTGGAGACCCTGACATCCTAGGATAAGGAAGAGTGGAGGTAGGAGTTGGGTGAGATGTCTGCAGATCCTCTTAACTTGACAACTGCCCAAACTTCTGCCTTCAGAACTCCTCTCTGCATCTTGTGGTCTCTATACTTCTCCTTTCCCTCATTGAAAGGTCTCGTATTCAAAATAAATGCTCCAGGCTCTCCTCTCTGACTCAGCCTAGTCTGAGCTTTGCATGGGTGAATGAGACCAGGGTTTAGTAATATGAGAAAGTCTTGAATCCATTCATTAACAAGTGAAGTGATAATAAAATGCCTAAAGGAGCACCACTTAAAATTCTTGTCTTCTGTACAGTAGACTGAGGTGGTGTCCTTCTTCTCTGAGAATACAGGTGGGTGTCACCTGGAAGGTGTCACAGAGCAGAAAAAGTGTCATTTGTCAGGGCCCTCCGCACCCTCCTGCAGAATCCTCCAGGCTGAGTGCTCCTGAGGTGATCTGAAATGTGACATTTGTGGGGTTTCCTCCTGCAGAGGGGAGGGAAGAGGGTGGGAGCAGGGCTGGAGGCAGGCACTTTTAGAAACCTTTTCCACTTTGAATTTCAGTTCCAATGCAGGGGGACTGGGAGTCACAGGATGAGTTTCAATAGAGGGAGAACTGAGGTCTCAGATATCTTTTCTAGTTCAAAAACTATCCAAAAGAACACCTCAATGTCTCCGACCAGCCCTGAAGATGTACAGGGGCATGTTAAGGAAATTGGTGACATCATTTTATATCCTTTGTTGTAATTTCTTCGAGCTGAGAGCCACAAAATTATTATCAGGGATCTCGCTTGGCTTAACACTCTTCTTTCCTCCCCTTGCTCCTTGCTTTTTCTCTAAGAAATAGAAGTCTAGCCTGGAATGAAAAAAACAAGTCCACAATTCTTTGCCACAGTATTGTCATTCAAATTAATTCATGTAGTGAATGGGCCTATGATTTGCATTTAGAAGAAAATTGCTATTTGAGTTTTTAACTAGAACATTTGGCTGGTAAATCAACAGGGCCTCATCATTCCAATTCCTCATTTCTCAGGGGGATAGGACCGCCAGATCCAGCCAGGAAGCTGGGGAGCACCCCACCTTCCCTGCTCAGACACTGACCTTCTCCTGTGATTAACCCACATTTGACCTCTAAGCAGAGGTCTAGAATTGGTTGATTAATCATGCAATTGTGAAATACTAATGCCATTAAAGCAGTCTGAAAATGATGAAATAAAAATCTTTAGAGAATTGAAAGACAAACTCAGCATTTGTAATAGAAGCTTCTTCCTCTGAGGCAAAATGACTTTCCCAGATAAATTTCATAAATGTTTTCTTTTGTGCCTACGATGTGCCAGGCACCATTTTAAATGCTTTGCCTATGTTAATTCTCACAACAACCCTTTCTTTAATAGAGACTATTATTACTCCCACGTGATGGTTAATTTTATGTTAACTTGACTGGACCGGGGTGCCCAGATATTTGGTTAGCATTTATTTCTCGTATGTGTGTAATTCTGTTTCTGGATGATATTGGCATTTATAGACTGAATAAAGCAGTTTGCCCTCCCCAGTGTGGGTGGGCCTCACCCAATCAACAGAAGGACTGAATAGAAGAAAACTGAGTAAGAAAGAATTCTCTCTGCCTACTTAGCTGTCTTTGAACTAGGACATGAGTCTTCTCCCGCCTTTGGACTTGGACCAGGACTGGATTTTATACCACTAACTCTCCTGCATCTCCAGCTTGCTGACTGCACATCTTGGACTTTTCAGCTTCCATAATTTCATGAGTCAAATCATATTTTATAATCAGGGCATGTTAAGGAAATTGGTGACATCATTTTATATCCTTTGTTGTAATTTCTTCGAGCTGAGAGCCACAAAATTATTATCAGGGATCTCGCTTGGCTTAACACTCTTCTTTCCTCCCCTTGCTCCTTGCTTTTTCTCTAAGAAATAGAAGTCTAGCCTGGAATGAAAAAAACAAGTCCACAATTCTTTGCCACAGTATTGTCATTCAAATTAATTCATGTAGTGAATGGGCCTATGATTTGCATTTAGAAGAAAATTGCTATTTGAGTTTTTAACTAGAACATTTGGCTGGTAAATCAACAGGGCCTCATCATTCCAATTCCTCATTTCTCAGGGGGATAGGACCGCCAGATCCAGCCAGGAAGCTGGGGAGCACCCCACCTTCCCTGCTCAGACACTGACCTTCTCCTGTGATTAACCCACATTTGACCTCTAAGCAGAGGTCTAGAATTGGTTGATTAATCATGCAATTGTGAAATACTAATGCCATTAAAGCAGTCTGAAAATGATGAAATAAAAATCTTTAGAGAATTGAAAGACAAACTCAGCATTTGTAATAGAAGCTTCTTCCTCTGAGGCAAAATGACTTTCCCAGATAAATTTCATAAATGTTTTCTTTTGTGCCTACGATGTGCCAGGCACCATTTTAAATGCTTTGCCTATGTTAATTCTCACAACAACCCTTTCTTTAATAGAGACTATTATTACTCCCACGTGATGGTTAATTTTATGTTAACTTGACTGGACCGGGGTGCCCAGATATTTGGTTAGCATTTATTTCTCGTATGTGTGTAATTCTGTTTCTGGATGATATTGGCATTTATAGACTGAATAAAGCAGTTTGCCCTCCCCAGTGTGGGTGGGCCTCACCCAATCAACAGAAGGACTGAATAGAAGAAAACTGAGTAAGAAAGAATTCTCTCTGCCTACTTAGCTGTCTTTGAACTAGGACATGAGTCTTCTCCCGCCTTTGGACTTGGACCAGGACTGGATTTTATACCACTAACTCTCCTGCATCTCCAGCTTGCTGACTGCACATCTTGGGACTTTTCAGCTTCCATAATTTCATGAGCCAATTCCTTATACAAAATCAATCTCTCTTTTTCTTTCTTTGAAATATGTATATATATATGTGTGTGTGTGTGTGTTATATATATATATATTACATATGTATGTGTATATATATATAATATATATACATATATGTACATATATACACATATAATACATATATATTAATACATAATATATAATACATACATATATATGATACATATGTGTACATATATACATATATGTACATATATATAATATATACACATATATACACACACATACACATATATATATATGTATATATATAATATATATATATGTGTGTCTTATTAGTTCTATTTCTCTGAAGATCTCAGACTAACACACCCTACTTCACAGAAGTTGGGCCTGAGGCAGAGAACCAAGATTAACAGGGTTGTGGTCAGGGCTGTGGTAAGAGGGTCCAGACTGATTTCAAAGTTCACCAAATGGTAAAGAAATGCAAATAACAATGAGAATTTGGCTGTTTAGCCTCTCAAATTAGCACATGTAAAAGACAGTGAAAAAACCCCTATGGGTGAGAGATGGGAAATGAGTATGACTGTGCAGTTTTGATGGGGGGACCACCTAGTACAACTTTTCCAAAGGGGAGCCTGAGGACACCACAATGCAAAATGAGTAGGCCCTGTCAAAAGTTGTCTCCTCAAATATCACCAATACAGCCTCTTGCTAAGACATGGCTGGGTTTATTGTTTACCCCTGTGAAGGAGGCCACTGCCTTGAAAATCTTCAGCAATGTCTCAGAAAGCAGAAGTAAAGTCAGAACTTATTGAAAATAAAGTTTGGTTTAAGGCAGGTCTTTCAGTGGAGGTAGGAGAGGGGGCTAGACATTTAATTAGGATTGGCCAAGAAGCACACCAAAACCATCCAGGGTGGACAAAAACAACAAAAATAACCTCAGAGGGAATACTCTGTCTACTGATGAACTTTATTTAAGAGCTGATGGTCTTTGAGAAACTCCTGGAATGAAAAGTCCAAATGATTAGCTTTGCTGACATGAGTCTTCTCCGCCTTTGGACTTGGACCAGGACTGGATTTTATACCACTAACTCTCCTGCATCTCCAGCTTGCTGACTGCACATCTTGGGACTTTTCAGCTTCCATAATTTCATGAGCCAATTCCTTATACAAAATCAATCTCTCTTTTTCTTTCTTTGAAATATGTATATATATATGTGTGTGTGTGTGTGTTATATATATATATTACATATGTATGTGTATATATATATAATATATATACATATATGTACATATATACACATATAATACATATATATTAATACATAATATATAATACATACATATATATGATACATATGTGTACATATATACATATATGTACATATATATAATATATACACATATATACACACACATACACATATATATATATGTATATATATAATATATATATATGTGTGTCTTATTAGTTCTATTTCTCTGAAGATCTCAGACTAACACACCCTACTTCACAGAAGTTGGGCCTGAGGCAGAGAACCAAGATTAACAGGGTTGTGGTCAGGGCTGTGGTAAGAGGGTCCAGACTGATTTCAAAGTTCACCAAATGGTAAAGAAATGCAAATAACAATGAGAATTTGGCTGTTTAGCCTCTCAAATTAGCACATGTAAAAGACAGTGAAAAAACCCCTATGGGTGAGAGATGGGAAATGAGTATGACTGTGCAGTTTTGATGGGGGGACCACCTAGTACAACTTTTCCAAAGGGGAGCCTGAGGACACCACAATGCAAAATGAGTAGGCCCTGTCAAAAGTTGTCTCCTCAAATATCACCAATACAGCCTCTTGCTAAGACATGGCTGGGTTTATTGTTTACCCCTGTGAAGGAGGCCACTGCCTTGAAAATCTTCAGCAATGTCTCAGAAAGCAGAAGTAAAGTCAGAACTTATTGAAAATAAAGTTTGGTTTAAGGCAGGTCTTTCAGTGGAGGTAGGAGAGGGGGCTAGACATTTAATTAGGATTGGCCAAGAAGCACACCAAAACCATCCAGGGTGGACAAAAACAACAAAAATAACCTCAGAGGGAATACTCTGTCTACTGATGAACTTTATTTAAGAGCTGATGGTCTTTGAGAAATTCCTGTAATGAATAGTCAAATCATTAGCTTGTGCAGGAGAGTGACAGAGTCAAATCTCTTGATCAACAGGGCAGAGATGAGGTTCACTGCTCATTTTGATATAGACTGTGTTGACATTAAGTGGATTTTTAAAGATTTATGAAAAATAAAGATCCTTCAAATGGTTAATTTTTATACATCACTTAAACTATTGCTTAAACTTTTTTTTTTTTTAACAATTATGGTTGCCGTCATCATTTTTTTTTTCTTTAGCATTTATTTATTTATTTATTTTGAAGGGGGCGGGTTGGGGAGGGAGAGGATGGGCGGGCCACTTCTATTGGTCTTTCATTTCTCTATTTTCATCCGTCTTTGTTCTTTGGCTCTTGTGGGCCTCCCATCGCGGTGGCCTCTGTTGTCGCAGAGCGCCGGCTCTGGGCGCATGCGCTCCAGAGCTCCGGCTCGGTAACTGGACACATCAGTCCAGCCGCTCCGCGGACGTGGGATCTTCCCAGGTCAGGGATCGAACCGGCGTCCCTTGCACTGCAAGGCGGTGTCCTTACCCACTGGACCACCACGGAAGCCCTGCTTAAACTTTCTTTGATGGATGTTCATCATAGCATCATTAATCATAAACAAACTAAATGTCCAACAACTGGGAAACTGGTTCAATTATGTGTGGCACATCAATACAATGGAAATGGGCTAGTCTGCCTTTAAGGACATGGTTGGACAAAAATATGATTCAACTAGTATGATTCACCACCTTGCCTAGGTATCTTTTTTAAACCTTACAGTCTCCCAGGCTGGCACTGCAGAGAGGTACTCTCTACAATAATTAGAAAGTGGCAGAGTGAAGACACACAGGGACTTGGTGTAGATGGGCTTCACTCCTATTATAGGTAGCTTGGTCTAAATGAAGAGACATTCTAGTTTTCTGTGGTATAGGTAATAGAAGCTGTAGTGTGAGGTAGGAGAGGGGCTAGACATTTAATTAGGATTGGCCAAGAAGCACACCAAAACCATCCAGGGTGGACAAAAACAACAAAAATAACCTCAGAGGGAATACTCTGTCTACTGATGAACTTTATTTAAGAGCTGATGGTCTTTGAGAAATTCCTGTAATGAATAGTCAAATCATTAGCTTGTGCAGGAGAGTGACAGAGTCAAATCTCTTGATCAACAGGGCAGAGATGAGGTTCACTGCTCATTTTGATATAGACTGTGTTGACATTAAGTGGATTTTTAAAGATTTATGAAAAATAAAGATCCTTCAAATGGTTAATTTTTATACATCACTTAAACTATTGCTTAAACTTTTTTTTTTTTTAACAATTATGGTTGCCGTCATCATTTTTTTTTTCTTTAGCATTTATTTATTTATTTATTTTGAAGGGGGCGGGTTGGGGAGGGAGAGGATGGGCGGGCCACTTCTATTGGTCTTTCATTTCTCTATTTTCATCCGTCTTTGTTCTTTGGCTCTTGTGGGCCTCCCATCGCGGTGGCCTCTGTTGTCGCAGAGCGCCGGCTCTGGGCGCATGCGCTCCAGAGCTCCGGCTCGGTAACTGGACACATCAGTCCAGCCGCTCCGCGGACGTGGGATCTTCCCAGGTCAGGGATCGAACCGGCGTCCCTTGCACTGCAAGGCGGTGTCCTTACCCACTGGACCACCACGGAAGCCCTGCTTAAACTTTCTTTGATGGATGTTCATCATAGCATCATTAATCATAAACAAACTAAATGTCCAACAACTGGGAAACTGGTTCAATTATGTGTGGCACATCAATACAATGGAAATGGGCTAGTCTGCCTTTAAGGACATGGTTGGACAAAAATATGATTCAACTAGTATGATTCACCACCTTGCCTAGGTATCTTTTTTAAACCTTACAGTCTCCCAGGCTGGCACTGCAGAGAGGTACTCTCTACAATAATTAGAAAGTGGCAGAGTGAAGACACACAGGGACTTGGTGTAGATGGGCTTCACTCCTATTATAGGTAGCTTGGTCTAAATGAAGAGACATTCTAGTTTTCTGTGGTATAGGTAATAGAAGGCTGTAGTGTGAACTGATAGGGACTCTGATCCCTCAAAGGTCCAGGGCAATGAAAGAGCCTGCCACCCCCACCTCCTGTGCAGTCTTTCCCCCGCCCCAGGACCTCTGTTCTAGCTCAGTGCCCTTGCGTCAGGGCTGTGTCCCTCTCCCCTCTCTACCGAATTTCCACTCTGGGTTAGTTACTTTGACTCAGCACTCTTGAAACTTATATGCTCTTCCTGTATGTTTATCTCTACATGCTTATCACACTATATTATGATGTTTCTGTCTTCTCTTTCATGCTATTGTGAGCTACCTGAGGGCTGAAACTTGCTCATTATCCCTAGTGCCTGGAGCATAGTAATCATTTGATATATTTTATCAAACAAAGAAATAGATGAATATCTATCATTAAATCATTTGAGGTGTTATCTTTTCCTTTTATGAATATGTCATAAGGTCTGAGTATTTTGTGTCAAATTTTTCCTTTATCCAGAAGCAATGCACAAAAAGAAGTCCTTCTCCCATCTAAGTACTAGCCAGGTCCAACCCTGCTTAGCTTCTGAGATCAGATGAGATCTGGAGCGTTCAGAGTGGTATGACATAGACAAGAGAAGTCCTTCTGTTAGCAGTTCCCACCCGATCCCCTATGAAGAATTATCCAAATAGCCCATCTTCCAAACCTTTTGCACCTCTTAGGTCCAAGGGTAACAAGTCTTCTTTGCTACTTTGTCTAAAGCTCAGGATGGGGCCTGATATAATGTATGAAAAGATCTTCCTCTATGTCTGCGATGGGGACAAAGAGAAAGATTTTGATAGGTGATCTGAGACTTTCTTCATTTCTCTCAGAACCTTGGATCAGATATGGGGTGGGGTAGCAAAATCTGAAAAAAAAAAAAAAATCCTGATGAACCCATACAACTTCAAAGAGAAGAAGTCCCTTGAAGAAAACTAAAGAGCTTTGGAGAAGCATGAAAGTGATGAGAGACCTGGGGGATCAGAGTTCGAAGCACTTTGTTCTTGTATAGTCTAGGGATGTGGTGGAGAGGTGATGTTGCAGAAGAAGGAAGTGGTTGGATCCCCTGCTTTCTTTGCCACTTAGGAGAAAATGACCTCTACCTTCATATGAACTACAGCTCCAGGGAATGAAGAGATCAAAACATTGGCCAACATCACTGGGGAATATGATGCAATATAAGTGATTTGGGGAAATCACTTGCAAATCTTCCATTGTCATCTTTGGGGGTTGGATTTATCCTTGTTCCCTCTTCCATTTTCTTCTTTGTGGAAAATTTCTCAAAGGGACCTAAGATTGAATTCTGAGGATTGAGGCTTGTTATACAAAAAAGAAAAAGGAAATTAAGATCCCATTTCTCTCTTCATTATTGTGCCATTTAGGAATTTTTCTTACTGAAGGGGCCTTTCATCTATTTCTGCAGAAAATTATAGGGCTAAGCTCCTTTATCATTCTGCTATGCAGGCTTTCCCATCTCTCTTTCCCCTCCTCCATTTTAAAATGGTTTGGTCAGAAGACATTGTGAAACTACTCCATTTGTCATAGCATACAGCAGAATTTCTGAAGCTCTCAGAAAATCCTAACCTGATCAATGTTTAGAAACAATAGAAATGATGCTCAGAATGCCACTGGGCACTGTCAAATGATCTGAATGAGATAACTCTTGAGTTTAAATTTTCCAAGAAGTAACCCTTCACTGGCCTTGGCATCTGCCTCTCCCTACACATTCTGAGAAAAACTCAGAATGTGGAAATGAGAGAGTCCGTATCAATGAGAAAAGCAATCAGTTGCCAGTAAGAGAAAAATCTGACTGTAATGGTTTAAAAAATAGGAATTATTTTTCTCTCAAACAAGAAATCTGAAGATAGGCCATTGCTGGTGGCCTATCAGAGGTTTCAGAGGTTTAATAGTGCCAGGGCTAAGGCCACAGGCATCTCTTGGCAATTCTTTCATGCTTGTCAGAAGTCTACTCAAGCCACCATATCTTCATGCAAGAAAGGAGAAAGGCAGGAGGAACAAAAAATGGGGTACTTTTTTTTTGAATTTTTTTTTTTTTTTGCCCACTTCTGTTGGTTTTTCATTTATTTATCTTTGTTCTTTGGCCTGTGTGGGCCCTCCATTGCAGTGGCCTCTCCCACTGCAGAGCACCAGCTCTGGACGCATGAGTTCCAGAGCTCTGGCTCAGTAGTTGGACACACTGGTCCTGTGGCTCCATAGCACGTGGGATTTTCCCAGGCGAGGGATCTAACTGGTGCCCTTGTACTGCAAGGTGGTGTCCTTACCCACTGGACCACCAGGGAAGCCCAGGGGATACTTTTTTAAATTGGGAAAAACAGTAGCCTTCTAGAAGTTTCATTGGCCAGGATGATATCACATGTCAATTCTACATTCAGGGAGACTGGGAAAAGGAGGCTTTTACCTTCTTAACTTTGTAGGCACACCAACTAGAGAACAAGGATGGAAGTATGTATTGGTTCTCCCAATTTTCAGTGTTCCATGGGGACTCACAGCCTTGGGTATGAAACATTCTCTGTCTTCTGCTATGTTTCATTATTGTCCTTGCCAATTCACTGTAGTTAGCACAAACCAGTCAGCTCAGTTTTTAGACCCTGTGAACTTTATCTAATGGATTTAACAAACATTTCTCAAAATGAGAAAAGGACACAGCTGTATAGGGGACAGAAGCATGCAACAAAAGACTGGGTGAGCTCATGGAGAAAAAGTTTTGGAGAAGGATGGTCTCTGAATGGTTAGACTTTGAATCTGGTCTGCCTAAAGTACTCCATTGTCACTCTCCAAACAGGTGAAAGCCAGTCCTGGTGTGAAACAGAGTCAGAAGCTCACAGTTTTGGGGGTGCAGTAGGAAAGAATGTCCCCTAGGGACATAGCAGAGGGGAAATTGGGCTCCTTGTTGAGTTAGCTGAACTCAGAAGCCCCAGAGGCAATTGTTCACTCCTTCAGATTGTTTGTTGGAGGGTCCATTAGTGTATGATGGAAAGAGGACACCACCAGAGCCCCAGAATGTGCTGAGAGTAGTGAGAAGGGCCAGGTAATGTTTCATCTGAATGTGGAGAGGCTGGCTTTCCATCAGAAAGGCTTTGCAGGTATGTGGAGAGTGGACTGAACAAGCCAGTCATTTTCTCAAATGGGGAGGCACTCTGGTGCTCTCTCTGCACTGTGTGTCCTTAACTCTTCAACTCAGTGCTTTCCTCAGCTCCAGTGACTTCTGCACCCTGATGGTCAAAATTGTCCATCACTATAGCAACCTCAAGAATCACTCCAGATGGGATCTTTTTGATCTTTGAGGATGCAGGTGTGCTTCTCTTTCCTTCTCTTTTCCTTTCTCTTCTTTTTTCTCTCCATGAGGCAGGGTAGGGCAGTGGTGAAAGGATGATAAAAGATAGAACTGGCATTAGCTGTTGAACAAGAAATGGCACATGCCTCGAGGCAGAGGGGGAACAGATGGTGTGTAACTGATGGCAACTTGTACCATCAGCCTCTCGAAGCATCTGCCCTCACACAGATTCTCAGACCCTCTCACAGGGAAGTGGGGATTTGCATTATGGCAACAGGAAATAAGAGAAACGGGATTACTCTCATAGGCAGAGTTTTGATACATAAACAAGAAAATAAGAACTATGCTTTTTCTGTTACAGCTCTCTCTTGTGTTTACTTGTGTTTTTTTCAGAACAAGTCTGGTTTATGTGGAAAGATTCAGTAATGTGATAAATTCAGCAAACTTTTATGGAGGGTCTTCTCTTTCTTTTTATTTTATCTTTTGCCTCCTTCTTCCAACATGATCCTAAAAGGACACAGTTTCTTCAAAATGAGAAAAGGACACAGCTGTATAGGGGACAGAAGCATGCAACAAAAGACTGGGTGAGCTCATGGAGAAAAAGTTTTGGAGAAGGATGGTCTCTGAATGGTTAGACTTTGAATCTGGTCTGCCTAAAGTACTCCATTGTCACTCTCCAAACAGGTGAAAGCCAGTCCTGGTGTGAAACAGAGTCAGAAGCTCACAGTTTTGGGGGTGCAGTAGGAAAGAATGTCCCCTAGGGACATAGCAGAGGGGAAATTGGGCTCCTTGTTGAGTTAGCTGAACTCAGAAGCCCCAGAGGCAATTGTTCACTCCTTCAGATTGTTTGTTGGAGGGTCCATTAGTGTATGATGGAAAGAGGACACCACCAGAGCCCCAGAATGTGCTGAGAGTAGTGAGAAGGGCCAGGTAATGTTTCATCTGAATGTGGAGAGGCTGGCTTTCCATCAGAAAGGCTTTGCAGGTATGTGGAGAGTGGACTGAACAAGCCAGTCATTTTCTCAAATGGGGAGGCACTCTGGTGCTCTCTCTGCACTGTGTGTCCTTAACTCTTCAACTCAGTGCTTTCCTCAGCTCCAGTGACTTCTGCACCCTGATGGTCAAAATTGTCCATCACTATAGCAACCTCAAGAATCACTCCAGATGGGATCTTTTTGATCTTTGAGGATGCAGGTGTGCTTCTCTTTCCTTCTCTTTTCCTTTCTCTTCTTTTCTCTCTCCATGAGGCAGGGTAGGGCAGTGGTGAAAGGATGATAAAAGATAGAACTGGCATTAGCTGTTGAACAAGAAATGGCACATGCCTCGAGGCAGAGGGGGAACAGATGGTGTGTAACTGATGGCAACTTGTACCATCAGCCTCTCGAAGCATCTGCCCTCACACAGATTCTCAGACCCTCTCACAGGGAAGTGGGGATTTGCATTATGGCAACAGGAAATAAGAGAAACGGGATTACTCTCATAGGCAGAGTTTTGATACATAAACAAGAAAATAAGAACTATGCTTTTTCTGTTACAGCTCTCTCTTGTGTTTACTTGTGTTTTTTTTTTTTCAGAAACAGTCTGGTTTATGTGGAAAGATTCAGTAATGTGATAAATTCAGCAAACTTTTATGGAGGGTCTTCTCTTTCTTTTTATTTTATCTTTTTTGCCTCCTTCTTCCAACATGAATTCCAGATAGCTTACAATCAAGGGCATAAAAGCTGAAACTAATAAAATAGAAAACTGGGAGTGAAAAAGGAACAAAAAGTAAATATATTAACTATGAATGTTAATGTGATGGTACCTGAGGATTAAAATTTAACTTTGTGAATCCTAAACACAGGGACAAAAATTTTATATTCTTTTGGTTTCTCTTGGAGAAAACATGTCATTATCACTGAATTTTACTGAGAGCTCTTCATTAAGTGAAATGTATTTGTTGACACACTGAATATTCTAGACACTGTTCTAAGCACATCAAGTACACTAGCTCATCCTTGAGATAATCCTAGGAAGTATATCCTAGTGTTATCCTCATGCTAGGACAAACATAGGTGGAGTCTTGCACATAACAGATTTTCTTCGTGCCAAGAAGACATGTTCGTCTTCTGAGCCTAACACCCAGGGTGTCCTTAAGGACCAAGACTAGCTGTGTCATGGATCTGTTCGGCTATCCACATGTCGCTGGAGAGTCCCTTACTTTCTAAGGGAGATCAGGGGCTCTGCCTCAGTCAAGATGACCTTGGCTGATGTACTTCTAGTATTCTGGTCCCACTGCCAAAGTTGTTCCTATTATGGAAGGGGATGCAAAAGGTTGATTCTGGCCGGTCAGTTTTGTCCTTTTTTGGAGTAAGAACTGAGCAGTCAAGGTACTTCTGAGTCATACGGGCCCACCTCATGGAAACTGAGCATTCCATGACCTGCTCAAAGCAGTAAGATTTGAACCTCCTATAAGCACCTCAGTTCCTCCAGAGGGCATTGCCCTGCTTCATTTATAGAGGAAGGGGTAACAGATGCTATTCCATCCCAGAAAATCCTCTGACATGAGGATCTGCAGACACCCAGCTCCAGGCATATGAGGCGGGATGATCTGGTGCAGGTGGCAGGCTTCCAGGATGAGCTCCAGGGGACAGGGGGGCCTGTAGCCCTAAGAGGGAAAGTCTGTCCCCAAGTATTTTTGTTTTAGATAAGATGCCAGTGGCACCAGTGAAGGACGAGAGTGGTCTGAGCAACTATTCACCTTTTTTCCCTCTCTCTCATTTTTACACAACAGAGTCCTCCATAGGTCCTGCGGTTATGTCCTTCAAAGAATCCAGCAGCCCTGCTCTCTAAAGCTGCTGAATGGTACTTTCTTCTAAGTCAATACCCATCTTTCTCTTCACTGTCCACCCTTTGTAAGTGAACTATCCCCTCCTCCCACGGCAGCAGCCTAGCATAGCGAGTGGTTCTTCACCCTCCAGATTCTTCCTCCCGCCCCACCCCATCACGATTTGCATGGACATATCTGAAATTTATCACATTCTCTTTCTCAAGTGCTTATTATGTAGCAGGCATGGGACTAAGAGATTCATACAATTTATTCATTGACACCTCCACACTATAGATTAAAGGAGGATTATTGTCATTTTACATAAAACAAAGCTGAGGTTCAGAGAGGCCACTTTACTGCCCAGGGTCCCTTAACTGGTAAGTGGAAGAAATGGGATTGGACCCCTGGAGACGGTCTCCAAAGCGTGGATTTGTATCACTACACAGACTGCCTTCACCCTACATGGTTCACTGCAGTGCTGTGAGGAAAATTTAACAAAAAGGGGGCACGGAAGCTATTTCTCACACACACCATCACACATTGCTTAAACACACTAAAAAGACAGTTTTTAACATTAAAATTTTACTCAGCGTTAATTATGAATATTAGGTTGTATTTACATAAGTGGTCTTTTGACTGTTTAAGAATGGATAGCTACTCCGGAAAGAAAAATCTCTCAGGACTCAAGAGGAAAAAATCCTTCTTAAATATTTTGTTAAAAATCAATTTGTGTTGCTGCCAAAGCAATGGAAAAAATTTAAATTAAAGAGGGCATTGCCCTGCTTCATTTATAGAGGAAGGGGTAACAGTGCTTCCATGAAAATCCTCTGACATGAGGATCTGCAGACACCCAGCTCCAGGCATATGAGGCGGGATGATCTGGTGCAGGTGGCAGGCTTCCAGGATGAGCTCCAGGGGACAGGGGGGCCTGTAGCCCTAAGAGGGAAAGTCTGTCCCCAAGTATTTTTGTTTTAGATAAGATGCCAGTGGCACCAGTGAAGGACGAGAGTGGTCTGAGCAACTATTCACCTTTTTTCCCTCTCTCTCATTTTTACACAACAGAGTCCTCCATAGGTCCTGCGGTTATGTCCTTCAAAGAATCCAGCAGCCCTGCTCTCTAAAGCTGCTGAATGGTACTTTCTTCTAAGTCAATACCCATCTTTCTCTTCACTGTCCACCCTTTGTAAGTGAACTATCCCCTCCTCCCACGGCAGCAGCCTAGCATAGCGAGTGGTTCTTCACCCTCCAGATTCTTCCTCCCCCGCCCCCACCCCCATCACGATTTGCATGGACATATCTGAAATTTATCACATTCTCTTTCTCAAGTGCTTATTATGTAGCAGGCATGGGACTAAGAGATTCATACAATTTATTCATTGACACCTCCACACTATAGATTAAAGGAGGATTATTGTCATTTTACATAAAACAAAGCTGAGGTTCAGAGAGGCCACTTTACTGCCCAGGGTCCCTTAACTGGTAAGTGGAAGAAATGGGATTGGACCCCTGGAGACGGTCTCCAAAGCGTGGATTTGTATCACTACACAGACTGCCTTCACCCTACATGGTTCACTGCAGTGCTGTGAGGAAAATTTAACAAAAGGGAGCACGGAAGCTATTTCTCACACACACCATCACACATTGCTTAAACACACTAAAAAGACAGTTTTTAACATTAAAATTTTACTCAGCGTTAATTATGAATATTAGGTTGTATTTACATAAGTGGTCTTTTGACTGTTTAAGAATGGATAGCTACTCCGGAAAGAAAAATCTCTCAGGACTCAAGATGAAAAAAAATCCTTCTTAAATATTTTGTTAAAAAATCAATTTGTGTTGCTGCCAAAGCAATGGAAAATAATTAAATTCCTTTGCATTTTATGATATAATTTACATAAGCAGTCACGCTATTGCTATCTGTAAATGCCAAGCATCCTAGTTTGGGCCTCCTGTGGTCACCTGGGTTGGTGCAATTACAATTTCAGTGTTGTGAGCCAAAGCTGGGTGATGACTTGGCAGTTTCAACATACAGGAGCTTCTGACTCATTCTTAGAAACTGTGGACCTGGACCCAGAAAAGGTCCTACGAGCCCTAAGAGCCCTGAGAAAATGCAGAGAAGGATCTGAGGCCATCTCTTGGAGACTGTCCTCCCCGAACCACTGCCCTGCAGCGGATGCTTAGAGACTTCATCATGGTAGCTTGTGCCCCACACTGTGCAGTTCTAGGCAAGTCCAACGACCTTTTCTTATTCTACCCCTGATCCCTAAATGACCATTTTACCTCTATCTGTACCTAGGTTCTTCCATCCTTACAAATGTTTTTCCTCTCTTCCATGTTAGGAAATGGTGGGGTTTATTTTGTTTGTTAAGTAGGATCTAATTTCTCAGACCAAGAGTAGAACCTGTGTCCCTTTGCATTGGAAGTGCAGAATTTTAACCAATGGACCACCAGGGGTGTCCAGGAAAGGCTTTGTGTTCACTGAGGAAGAGTCCTTTTCAAATAAAAGACAATGTGTCCATATCTACAATTTTTCTCTAATTTTAAGAAAGTTATGCTTCCCATTCTCTATATTCTAAGGATAAGTGGGGGTAGATGAGGGGAGTTGGAAGGAGAGGAGCCACGGAAACAGCCTTCAAATGGCACAAGGAGACAGCAAATAAAGTTTCCCTGTTTCCTGCTTCAGGGCTTGGAGTACAGCCAAAATGATCTGTCTTTGGGCTAAATGAAGGAGCCTGGGTCAGCCATACAGACCTTTATAGATTTTATGGCCTGAATCGACTACATTAAAGTTAGCCATATTAATCAACACCTCGTTGATGTGAGAGGAGAGCTGGATATTTTAAAGTGTTTTGAGAATTTTGCCAAGCCACCTGGTGATGGCTTGGTTGCTGGGGTCACACGTTAAAAATCAATTTGTGTTGCTGCCAAAGCAATGGAAAATAATTAAATTCCTTTGCATTTTATGATATAATTTACATAAGCAGTCACGCTATTGCTATCTGTAAATGCCAAGCATCCTAGTTTGGGCCTCCTGTGGTCACCTGGGTTGGTGCAATTACAATTTCAGTGTTGTGAGCCAAAGCTGGGTGATGACTTGGCAGTTTCAACATACAGGAGCTTCTGACTCATTCTTAGAAACTGTGGACCTGGACCCAGAAAAGGTCCTACGAGCCCTAAGAGCCCTGAGAAAATGCAGAGAAGGATCTGAGGCCATCTCTTGGAGACTGTCCTCCCCGAACCACTGCCCTGCAGCGGATGCTTAGAGACTTCATCATGGTAGCTTGTGCCCCACACTGTGCAGTTCTAGGCAAGTCCAACGACCTTTTCTTATTCTACCCCTGATCCCTAAATGACCATTTTACCTCTATCTGTACCTAGGTTCTTCCATCCTTACAAATGTTTTTCCTCTCTTCCATGTTAGGAAATGGTGGGGTTTATTTTGTTTGTTAAGTAGGATCTAATTTCTCAGACCAAGAGTAGAACCTGTGTCCCTTTGCATTGGAAGTGCAGAATTTTAACCAATGGACCACCAGGGGTGTCCAGGAAAGGCTTTGTGTTCACTGAGGAAGAGTCCTTTTCAAATAAAAGACAATGTGTCCATATCTACAATTTTTCTCTAATTTTAAGAAAGTTATGCTTCCCATTCTCTATATTCTAAGGATAAGTGGGGGTAGATGAGGGGAGTTGGAAGGAGAGGAGCCACGGAAACAGCCTTCAAATGGCACAAGGAGACAGCAAATAAAGTTTCCCTGTTTCCTGCTTCAGGGCTTGGAGTACAGCCAAAATGATCTGTCTTTGGGCTAAATGAAGGAGCCTGGGTCAGCCATACAGACCTTTATAGATTTTATGGCCTGAATCGACTACATTAAAGTTAGCCATATTAATCAACACCTCGTTGATGTGAGAGGAGAGCTGGATATTTTAAAGTGTTTTGAGAATTTTGCCAAGCCACCTGGTGATGGCTTGGTTGCTGGGGTCACACGTCATCATAAACCCAGAATCTCACAGCAGGACACTTGCTGGGGTTTAACCACTGCTGTCTACTGGGAGACCCATGCAACAGACCAGAGGTTCTTAAATTACATGGAGGAAAATTTTATGACTTGGAAAGAGTGCAATCACTTTAGACCTGCTGCTTCCTGTTGAGAAGGAAATGAATGGGGCACATAGGAGCCACAGGGAAGTTTCAGTACAGATGACCATAAATCGTCAGGGTCCAGTCTGAGAAGAAACAATTTCCCCAGCTCCAGACACAGGAGGGATGGAGAAAACAATGAAAGGAAAGGACTCTAAAGAAAGCTATAAAACCATAAGGAGAATGGGAAAAGGAAATCCCCTGGGCAATTCATTAAAAAGAGGAATTAATTTCAGGTCAGACTAAGATGCCTCAGGTCTTCTCTACTGAAATGTGGTGGCTGCTCCGGGCACTCAAACATTTCTGCATCCTGATGAGGTCTCAGAGATCTCAGGCTCTCTGGATTAAGACCCACACAGCCATATCTGTCAGCTATAGCGAGGTACAGGGGCTGAAGAGGAAGTCAGAATAAGACAGTTTCTGGAGAGTCATAAAGGGAGCCCAACAGAGGGTCCTGGGGACCTTCGTGATTCTGGGGAAGACTATTTCTTTCCAATAGAAATCCAATCTCAGCTCATTTTCCTAGTTTTGCAGATGAATTGCCCGGCAACTTGTGGATCACAGAGAGGAAACGTTAAAAAAAACCCACAGAAACCAGACTGTAAAAAAAAAAAAAACCAAAACACCCAGCTAGGGAAAGCAAGCTAATGAGACTGGGGCGGTGTACTTCCTTAGACTGCTCTTATTGTCTGTGTGCTATGACGACCAGAGACCAATTAACGTCTGTAATCAGAAGATTTTTGTAAGAGCCTTTCGGAGAGTGCCTGGATGCTTCAGGCTGCTGTGTTGCTCAAAATTTGATAGTTGGTGGTGGGGGTGGGAGTGGAGGTTTACCTTCTCTTCTCTTTCTTTTGAAAGGTACTTGGATTGGGTCAGCATGGAAAGACAAGCAAAAAGATGACATTCTAAAGTCTGGGTTGATTTCATTTTAGGGGGCAGGAAAAATTCACTTAGTTCAGTTCCTTCCCAAGAGAGTAATCCATGATGCTTTCTTAGCTCTTAGACAAGTTATGAGTTTAAAATGACTTATAATATATTAAAGTGTGTGTGAGAATGTTTAAACACATTAGTATATCCTAAGGTTACATAGCATAAAACAAAACCGAGATGTCTAATAAGATACAATTAAGGCAATAGAAAAAGAATAGCTCTTCCAGAGCAGACAAAGGAGTATTTGAATAATCTGTACCTTTGTAAACAAATACATCATCGTGCATCCGTGGGTGATAATAAAATTTGATAATAAACTGTAGGAATGGAGAATTTGTGTGATTGTGCAGGACCAAAGGGAAAAAAGGCTAGCTTGGCTCTGATCTTCATAAATGTTATTAGTGATATTTAAAAGCTAAAGTGAAGAAGTCTACTACTGGCAAATCAGGTAAAACAAATAAAACCAGGGCAATAGAGGGAAAATGCCTGATATAGGCTTTTTTTTTTTTTTTTAGAGAGAGAGAGAGAGACATAAGTTTTATCTGAGAAGAGGGTCTGAGAAGCTAATGGAACAGCAGAAGCTGACAATGTTTTGCTGGCAAGCTGGAGCAGGTGGTACAAAATTCAAAAGGGTAACCAATGACACTATCCGAAGCGAAGAGAAACTTCTGACTGTACCTCTCATAGGATCCTAGGTTCAGAGTTGATTTATTCATGGACATATTGCCTCTGCCAATATTTATCAGTATCCATGATGTATCAGGCTTTGCTCTGGGCATGGGGGACATCACAGTAAATAAGACAAATAAGGTCTTTGCTCTCATGCAGCGTATGTTCCGTGGAGAGTAGACTGAAAATAAGTAAGTCCATTAACAGACAGGATAAAGTCAGATAATCTCTGTGCAGAAGTGACCATTGGATGATGTGATAAAATGTGACTAGAGGTGGTGAGAGGCACAGTTTTTAGATAAGGAAGTCAGGGAGAGTTTCTCTAGGGGGGCAAGTGGCGTTCGAGCCAAGATATGAATGATGAGAAAGATCGGATCATGTGAGAACTTGGGAGAAAGACCTTCTAGGCATCAGATATGCATAGAGGTCTTGAGATGGTCACAGGCTTGCTGTGCTTAAGAAGCAGAAAGAAGGTCCAGATCAAGATGACAGAGTAGAATATCCTGAGCTTATTTCCTCCATGGACACACCAAAACTACAACTATATATTGAACAACTGTTTTGAGATATATCCTAAGGTTACATAGCATAAAACAAAACCGAGATGTCTAATAAGATACAATTAAGGCAATAGAAAAAGAATAGCTCTTCCAGAGCAGACAAAGGAGTATTTGAATAATCTGTACCTTTGTAAACAAATACATCATCGTGCATCCGTGGGTGATAATAAAATTTGATAATAAACTGTAGGAATGGAGAATTTGTGTGATTGTGCAGGACCAAAGGGAAAAAAGGCTAGCTTGGCTCTGATCTTCATAAATGTTATTAGTGATATTTAAAAGCTAAAGTGAAGAAGTCTACTACTGGCAAATCAGGTAAAACAAATAAAACCAGGGCAATAGAGGGAAAATGCCTGATATAGGCTTTTTTTTTTTTTTTTAGAGAGAGAGAGAGAGACATAAGTTTTATCTGAGAAGAGGGTCTGAGAAGCTAATGGAACAGCAGAAGCTGACAATGTTTTGCTGGCAAGCTGGAGCAGGTGGTACAAAATTCAAAAGGGTAACCAATGACACTATCCGAAGCGAAGAGAAACTTCTGACTGTACCTCTCATAGGATCCTAGGTTCAGAGTTGATTTATTCATGGACATATTGCCTCTGCCAATATTTATCAGTATCCATGATGTATCAGGCTTTGCTCTGGGCATGGGGGACATCACAGTAAATAAGACAAATAAGGTCTTTGCTCTCATGCAGCGTATGTTCCGTGGAGAGTAGACTGAAAATAAGTAAGTCCATTAACAGACAGGATAAAGTCAGATAATCTCTGTGCAGAAGTGACCATTGGATGATGTGATAAAATGTGACTAGAGGTGGTGAGAGGCACAGTTTTTAGATAAGGAAGTCAGGGAGAGTTTCTCTAGGGGGGCAAGTGGCGTTCGAGCCAAGATATGAATGATGAGAAAGATCGGATCATGTGAGAACTTGGGAGAAAGACCTTCTAGGCATCAGATATGCATAGAGGTCTTGAGATGGTCACAGGCTTGCTGTGCTTAAGAAGCAGAAAGAAGGTCCAGATCAAGATGACAGAGTAGAATATCCTGAGCTTATTTCCTCCCATGGACACACCAAAACTACAACTATATATTGAACAACTGTTTTTGAGAATGACTCGAAAACTAGCAGAACAGAATATATCTTCTACAACTAAAGATTACCTTTCAGAGGAAAGGTCACATGAAGATCACTTGGAGAGACAGAGACACCATCTAGTCAGAACCCACAGCTGAAGTGTAACTACCCACAAATGGGAGGAAAATCACAGCTGTGGAGGTTTCCCATGAGAAGCAAGAGATCTGACGCCCACATCGGGCTCCCCAGCCCAGGGGGATCTTCACGGGAAAGATGAGCACCTGTAATATCTGGCCTTCAAAACCAATGGGAGTTTATGTCCCTAAGAGCTGGAGGGCCCTGGGAAACCAAGATTATTCTTGAAGGAGTGGAACACAAACTCCCTCACTCAGAGTCCCAGCACATTGGCAAAAGCTTGAAAAGCACCTGAATCCCAGGAGAAAGAGATTAATTGATAATCATGGGCATGGGCTGGAGGGGTCGAAATCTGATGCAACTTTATCTCTTTGAGGGTGGAAGTACTGGGATGCTAAGTTGCTCAGTCATGTCTGACTCTTTGCCATCCCGTGGACTGTAGCCTGCCATGGAATTTTCCAGGCAAGAACACTGAGTCAGTTGCCATGCCCTCCTCCAGGGGATCTTCTCTATCCAAGGATGGAACCCACATCTCTTGCATCTCCTGCATTGGCAGGCAGGTTCTTTACCACTAACCCCACCTGGGAAAGAAGTACGGGAGGGCACTTGAAAAAAAAAAAAAACTCTCCTTGCACACAGAGGGCAGAAGGCAAAGGGGACAACAGGACAAGATGGTTGGATGGCATCACCGACTCAATGAACCTGAGTTTGAGCAAGTTCTGGGAGATGGTAAAGGACAGGGGAGCCTGGCATGCTGCAGTCCATGAGGTCACAAAGAGTCAGACATGACTGAGTGACTGAATGAGCACATGAACCCAAAGAGACCACATGCTTGTGTGCATGCCCAATTGTTCCAGTCATGGCCAACTCTGCCACTCTATGGACTGTAGCCTCCCAGTCTCCTCTGTCTATGGAACTCTCCAGACAAGAATACTGGAGTGGGTTGCCATTTCCTTCTTTAGGGGATTTTCCCAACCCAGTGACTGAACTCATGTCTCTTTTGTCTCCTGCACACACAAAGACTTTATGATTAAAACGTCCAGAGTTAAAGAAGCAGAGATTGGAGCGATGCCCCTACAAGTCAAGGAACACCCAGGGTATGGGACAACCACCAGAAAATTTGGGGAAGGAGCTGCCACAGATTCTTCCTCAGGGCCCTCAGATGGAGCCTACCCTCGTGACACCTCACTTTTGGACTTCCAGTCTCAGGAGGGTGAGTCAATACATTTCTGTGTGTTAAGACACCCAGTCTGCAGCACTTCGTTCCAGCAGCCCTAGGAAATGAGTACACAGAAGTTAAGCCCTTGGCCCAGGGTCCTGCAGCTAGTGAAGCAGTGGAGGAAATGTAAGCCGGATGTGTTTCAGAGCTTGAGCTTCCCTCCCTGTGGTAACACTTCCTGCTGGGGAGTTGGGTTTTACACGGGAAAGACCCTAATCGGATTTAGGGAAGGAGTGCCGCCTTCTCTGCTTCTTTCTTCTCTGCTTTGCGTTGGTCAGGGCTCCAGCAAGCGACAAACCGTTAATGAAAGAACAGAGAAGCCTGGGTTGGACCACCGGGGGCAGTGAAGGCGAGCCCGCCGCACTATTGCACAGATGGTCGGTCCCCCAGTGGCTCCCTGAATACCCGCCGGGACTCAGCGTGGCAGCGGGCGTGGGGGAGGCACGTGGACGCTGGGCTGGAAATCCTGCTCCGCCTCCTCTGGGTGGGTGACCTTGGCCGAGGGGCCCCATTTCCCTGAGCCTCGGTTTCCTCATGTATAAAAGGAGGAGGAGTCTGACCCTCAGTGTTATCGTGACAAATGTGACAGTGAAAGTGACCACGCCAGGGCCTGAAGCAGAACTTTAGAGACGAGAGAGAGCAAGTGGGCGCCCTCTTTTCTGTCCCTTCCTGGCCAGCCCGCGGCACAAGTCGACGCCAAGCGTTTTCTTCTTTCCTCCCTCTCCCTGGCTGCATCTTAGCCAGCGACTTGGCATCTCAGGTTTGGCTGTTAATATGCGCAGCTCTTCCCTACGTTTCCAAGTGGGATGATCTACATGAAAAATTAATCGTGTATTTTCTTTCTTTTATTTTCAAGTGGAAAAATTATTTAGGGCTTTGGGGAAGACGGGGCGGCTATTTGCTATGCAGCGGCTCATCCCCTTAGTCATCACCCCTGCCATGTTCAGCAAATGATTCTTCTATTCTCTTCCTGGCAGGTGGTCTCGCAGCTACATGTGCTCCGCGCATCCAGCAGGGTGCTCTGGGGAGCGGGACGTGGCGAGGACTGCTGTTTCTAATTACTGCAGAATCAGGAGGCAAAGGCAAGAAGCGCTGCCAGCCTGGTGGGCCGCTGTGGAAACAGACGGTCGCGGTTATTGGGATCCTGGGGCTGGCAGGGCCTGGTTGCTTGACTGGCCACTTAAAAGTGAGGGTTTGCTTTTCCCCAAACAAACCCGAGGTTTGAATGCCAGACGGGGACTCTTCAGGCAATACGCCCTTATCTATCGAGCGCCTGGTGTACTCCTGGTTTTGTGCTAAACGCTGGGACTGGAAGGAGGGGGTGGCTGGGAGGGGAGGCAGTAGGGGCATCCAGTGAATACAAGTAGTGATGAACACCACTCCGTCCTTCTGGAAGCTTCCGTGATAGCTAGGGACAAGGACAAGGAAGCGAAGAGAAAGTAGCTCAGTCCATCCATCTAACAGTATTTATTGACAGATGCCCTTGTGGAGTTTACAGTCAGTGGGGGAGAGAGACAGGAATCCTGTGCTATCACACATGTGCAGTTGCAAACTGTAGTCAATGGAATGAAAGTCAGGGGCTGGTGAGAGAATAAACGGGGACCTGGTTTGTCTGAGGGTGGGAGGAGGATTCCTAGATGAAGGGTTGTAAGTTCCATCATGAGCATGGAAAAAAAGGTTACTCTAGGAAGCGTTTGGAAACAATAAACAAGCTGTGTGGACAGACCCAGGTCTCAAGGACAGAGGTGTTAAAGGTGACTAGATGACTGGTAAGTTTCCAATAGGAGCAACTGAAAATCAAAGATGCTCTTGTCTGGGAGGGCAACTGGGGCATGGGCAGTCCATTTTCAGGAAAAGTAGCATAGAAGGGGGCTTCCAGGTGGCACTAGTGGTAAAGAGCCTTCCTGCAATGCAGGAGACATAAGGGACTAGGGTTTGATGCCTGGATTGGGAAGATCCGCTGGAAAGGAAAATGGCAACCTGCTCCAGTATTCTTGCCTGGGAAATCCCATGGAGAGAGGAGCCTGGTGGGCTGCAGTCCATGGGGTCACAGAGTCAGACACGGCTGAAACCACTTAGCATGCATGCATGCACAGCATAGAATGTGGCAGCTCAGGGGACAGAAGGAGGGTCTGGAAGGTCTTTGGGAGGTTGGGGGTTGAGGAGGGCACTGGTGTGACTCCTATGTGACAGGCATACTTTGAGTGCTCTGTAGAGACAGACTATCAAGTTGAGGGGCAGTTAGGAGACTAATATGGTGATCCTGATAAGGGGTCATGGCGATCTGGACTAGAGTGGAGGCTGGGGAGTTCATGAGGAGAGGTCAGATTCCGGAGATGTTTGAGGGTTGGATAATGGCTAATGGATCTAGCTGACTTGTTTCTGGATCTTTAAGTTCAGTTTGTTGACAGAGGGAGTCTTACGGGCCCAGAACAGCTTCTGGATGAACCAAGCAGAGAGGGAGAAGGGTAGGACAAGTGGTGATGAGCGATCCTCAGGCAAGCGAGTGAGGGAAGATCCTCAATGAAGTGACACATGACCTGTTCCCTCCACTCAGGCCAGCTCCCTTAATGATGTTGCAGCAGCCCAGGAGGAAGGAGTGGTTAGTCCAGTCTTCCATTTAAAAACCAGGGGCTCAGAGAGATGACTCACTTGCCTAGAAACACAGCTGGTAAAGGAGAGACTGAATTTGACCTCTGAGATCCTGTCTGATTCTAAAGACTGTGCTGTAACTGCCAAGTCAGGCTGCCTGGGGCATAAAGAAAAATGCTCAGGGAGGAGGCAGAGAGACATAGAAGGGGGCTTCCAGGTGGAAAAACTAGTGGGTTAAGGACTAGATGACTGGTAAGTTTCCAATAGGAGCAACTGAAAATCAAAGATGCTCTTGTCTGGGAGGGCAACTGGGGCATGGGCAGTCCATTTTCAGGAAAAGTAGCATAGAAGGGGGCTTCCAGGTGGCACTAGTGGTAAAGAGCCTTCCTGCAATGCAGGAGACATAAGGGACTAGGGTTTGATGCCTGGATTGGGAAGATCCGCTGGAAAGGAAAATGGCAACCTGCTCCAGTATTCTTGCCTGGGAAATCCCATGGAGAGAGGAGCCTGGTGGGCTGCAGTCCATGGGGTCACAGAGTCAGACACGGCTGAAACCACTTAGCATGCATGCATGCACAGCATAGAATGTGGCAGCTCAGGGGACAGAAGGAGGGTCTGGAAGGTCTTTGGGAGGTTGGGGTTGAGGAGGGCACTGGTGTGACTCCTATGTGACAGGCATACTTTGAGTGCTCTGTAGAGACAGACTATCAAGTTGAGGGGCAGTTAGGAGACTAATATGGTGATCCTGATAAGGGGTCATGGCGATCTGGACTAGAGTGGAGGCTGGGGAGTTCATGAGGAGAGGTCAGATTCCGGAGATGTTTGAGGGTTGGATAATGGCTAATGGATCTAGCTGACTTGTTTCTGGATCTTTAAGTTCAGTTTGTTGACAGAGGGAGTCTTACGGGCCCAGAACAGCTTCTGGATGAACCAAGCAGAGAGGGAGAAGGGTAGGACAAGTGGTGATGAGCGATCCTCAGGCAAGCGAGTGAGGGAAGATCCTCAATGAAGTGACACATGACCTGTTCCCTCCACTCAGGCCAGCTCCCTTAATGATGTTGCAGCAGCCCAGGAGGAAGGAGTGGTTAGTCCAGTCTTCCATTTAAAAACCAGGGGCTCAGAGAGATGACTCACTTGCCTAGAAACACAGCTGGTAAAAGGGAGAGACTGAATTTGACCTCTGAGATCCTGTCTGATTCTAAAGACTGTGCTGTAACTGCCAAGTCAGGCTGCCTGGGGGCATAAAGAAAAATGCTCAGGAGGAGGCAGAGAGAGAGGTATAAGGTCCTGGAAATCTCCAGAGGAGTGGCTGAGTAATGAGAAGCTGGCTAACAGGGCCTGTGTTAGGGAGAGGCTAGCGAAGAGAAGTGGGAGCTGCCTTTGCAGTTGCCAGAGGGACCTGCTGCCCAAGGTCAAGCTGCAGGGAGAGCAAAGACCAGTTCGACAAAGGATGGCAAGTGGCTGGAGGAAGGCTGGAGGTGGGGGGCCAGAGTGTGGGCTCTGCTGTTAGAGGGACGCTGCCACCTGCTGGTGATGTCATCTTGGGCTGTTACCCTCTCAGAGCCTCCACTTCCCATATGATCATGGCAGCTGAAACTAAGTTGTGTGTGCATGTGCTCAGTTATGTCTGACTGTTTGCAATCCCACAGACTGGGACCCACCAGACTCCTCCGTCTTTGGGATTTCCCAGGCAAGAATACTGGAGTGGGTTGCCATTTCCTTCTCCAGGGGAACGTTCCTACCTGAGGACTAAACCCACGTCTCCTGCATTGCTGGCAAATTCTTTACCGCTGAGTCACCAGGGAAAGGTGAAACTAAGTTATGCTGTGTGAAACCGTCACCACAGAAGTTTGTTCTTTCCCATGTGCATGTTCACTGTGATTAGTTTCAGTGCTACCGCTCCATGCCATGTTCATGAGGCCAGAATGCTAGAGCAGCCCCTGCTAGAGGCGGGCAGAGAGGGAGAAGGAAAGGAAGAGGGAGAGAAAGAGAATGAGACTCATGGATCCCTGTCCCACGGAATGGGAGAGGAGAGCATTGGGTTGGCCAAAATGTTTCTTCAGGATTTTCAGCCAAACCAGAGTGAACTTTTAGACCAGTCCAAATATAATACCTGTCCCCTCTTCCCACTTGAACAACACTAGTATCTACCCCAGTACCTGCCTTAAGGATTTCAGAAACACTTCCTGCAACTTCTTGCATCTTGGCCTGTAGTGAGAGCCCCGAAGGGACAGTAGCTGCTGCTATTAGTAAGAAGCTGCAGTGCCTGGGAAGGCACCTAGAAAAAGCTCCATCACTCTTATTGAGTAGTCTGTCACTGCAGAAGCCATGGAGCCTGTAGCTGGTTTAGGACACAAGCCCCTGGGTGAGCGAAGGTCCCACCCCTCCCCCACAGCCCTGTGACTTGGCCTGCCCCCTGCCTCCAGCATCCTGCGCCTCCTCTACAGGGTTCACGTCTTTCAAGTTTCCACCTCAGCGCCTCTCTCCTCCACGCACTCCCTGTGCTCTTCTGCATATATTTTCCTCAAAAAATCTTAACAGAAATTTGAGTAGAAATTATTTCTAGTTACAGATTTTGGTCAGAAGCTCTAGCTAATCAAGTTGCACTGGAGTAATGACTCCTTCCTTTCAAGAGTCAGAGTGAGGAGAATTTTGCCTCCAGCTTGATGTCTAACAGGAGAAAAGAAAAAGTGAGGCAGTTTCAGGTCTCACAAACCCAGGGAATGGTTTCTGCGTGGGTCCATCACTGTCATTCCTGGTTGTATTGTGTATGTGCCCACGCACCGTGGTCCTAGATTGGATACTATATCTAAATTCACACACACACACAACTGTGATGGGTACACATCTAAGAATTCACAGTTGAAAAAAAAATGACACCACTGCTACCTATACATCCATCAGGGTGTATTTTATCCAATCCTGTAATGGTAGCTGAGAAAGGACAGTTTTACTTAGCTGGATGGTAGCAGCTGGGAAGGAGGAGAAGGAAGTGGGAAGATTTGGTAAGTCAGGGATATTAAGAGGAGGAATAACGGGTTAAGAGAAGATAGTGCCCATGATCGGCTTTCATTTTTGCCTGGGCCACAGATTTAATGATTCTCAAGGCATTTGAAAAATTTTTTGAAAAGAGGAGAGGGAGGAGAGAGGGAGAGAGAAAGAAGGGAAAATGAGACTCATGGATCCCTGTCCCACGGAATGGGAGAGGAGAGCATTGGGTTGGCCAAAATGTTTCTTCAGGATTTTCAGCCAAACCAGAGTGAACTTTTAGACCAGTCCAAATATAATACCTGTCCCCTCTTCCCACTTGAACAACACTAGTATCTACCCCAGTACCTGCCTTAAGGATTTCAGAAACACTTCCTGCAACTTCTTGCATCTTGGCCTGTAGTGAGAGCCCCGAAGGGACAGTAGCTGCTGCTATTAGTAAGAAGCTGCAGTGCCTGGGAAGGCACCTAGAAAAAGCTCCATCACTCTTATTGAGTAGTCTGTCACTGCAGAAGCCATGGAGCCTGTAGCTGGTTTAGGACACAAGCCCCTGGGTGAGCGAAGGTCCCACCCCTCCCCCACAGCCCTGTGACTTGGCCTGCCCCCTGCCTCCAGCATCCTGCGCCTCCTCTACAGGGTTCACGTCTTTCAAGTTTCCACCTCAGCGCCTCTCTCCTCCACGCACTCCTGTGCTCTTCTGCATATATTTTCCTCAAAAAATCTTAACAGAAATTTGAGTAGAAATTATTTCTAGTTACAGATTTTGGTCAGAAGCTCTAGCTAATCAAGTTGCACTGGAGTAATGACTCCTTCCTTTCAAGAGTCAGAGTGAGGAGAATTTTGCCTCCAGCTTGATGTCTAACAGGAGAAAAGAAAAAGTGAGGCAGTTTCAGGTCTCACAAACCCAGGGAATGGTTTCTGCGTGGGTCCATCACTGTCATTCCTGGTTGTATTGTGTATGTGCCCACGCACCGTGGTCCTAGATTGGATACTATATCTAAATTCACACACACACACAACTGTGATGGGTACACATCTAAGAATTCACAGTTGAAAAAAAAAAAATGACACCACTGCTACCTATACATCCATCAGGGTGTATTTTATCCAATCCTGTAATGGTAGCTGAGAAAGGACAGTTTTACTTAGCTGGATGGTAGCAGCTGGGAAGGAGGAGAAGGAAGTGGGAAGATTTGGTAAGTCAGGGATATTAAGAGGAGGAATAACGGGTTAAGAGAAGATAGTGCCCATGATCGGCTTTCATTTTTGCCTGGGCCACAGATTTAATGATTCTCAAGGCATTTGTTTTTATTTTTTTAATTAAAAAATATATATTTTTAAAATTTTGGCCTTACAACAATCTTGAGAAGTAGAAAGAGCTGATATTTTCATCTACAAGATAGATGAAGTTCAATGAGATTCAGTTGAAGACACATAGTCAGTAAATGAGAGAGGCCAAATATCTTGACTCTTTGCTACATGTCATCATCTTTTATTACTACAAGTAGCTTCTAGAAGATGAACATAGGTTTTATTTTTTATTTAATTGTTTAATGGGTAATTTAAATTTTATTCTTCATATATTTATAAGTAGTCCATTATGAATATATTACTTTTATAACTGGAAAAATTAGTGCAGAGAGATAATAGGTCATTATCCATTTAGTAATGTTGTTTAGTCACTAAGTCCTGTCCAACTTTTGGGATCCCATGCAGTGCAGCTAGCCAGGCTCCTCTGTTCACAGGATTTTCCAGGCAAGAATACTGGAGTGGGTTGCCATTTCTTCCTCCAGGGGATCTTCCTGACTAAGGGATTGAACTCATGTCTCCTGTGTCCCATGCAATTGGCAGGGAGATTCTTTTTATCAATGATCCACTTGGGAAGGCCCAAAGATCACTAGCGAGTACCTGAAACTCATGTATTAATGAATCTTGTCAACATCTCTGTTTGTGAGACTGTGGCTGCACCCATGGACCAATGAACCTAAACTTATCTGAAGTAATTGACTGCAACTCAGGGTCAAGAGTTAGCCTCCACTAAATTTGTTTTCTGTTACCTTTGCTAATTCCCCAACAAAAGCATTGGGACCTACTTAATATTCCTAAGGAAGAAAGGAATAATTGTTCCTCAAACATTTTGTAAAACCTGTGCTCAAAAAAAAATCTCTAAGACATCTGCATTTACATTAGAACCTTTTAATAATGCTTTTGTGATGTGGGAAGTTGGGGATAGATTGATGGAAAGCATGGGGTTGGGGGTGGTGGTAAAGGGACTGGGTTAATCAATAGAGGGAGTAGGTAGGGAGGGTGGGATGAGAAAGGTCTGCCTGAGGTGCTTGAGGAAGAACTGGGGGTTTGAAGTTACTTCCAAAATGACATCTCTTAAGGAAGAGAAGAGATGTTTCTGAGATATGTTGTGTTGAGTTACGAATTGAATTACTTTTAATGGACACTTGTCCCTCAGTATTCATGTGGGATTGATTTGAGGATCCCCCAAACCCATAGATGCCCAAGTCGCTTCCGCATAGTGTAGACTACAGTGAATACAGCCGCCCTCATAGCTGTGGGTGTCGTGCCCGTGGATTCAACCAAGCTTGGATCAGACTTTCAGGTATGAATCTCATGGACATAGAGGGCGGACTGCACTTTGTAAGATACGAGTGAAGATGATCTGCTGTTTTCTGCTTAGTCAATGGCCGACTTCAGTCACGTCCAACTCTGTGTGACCTGACAGATTGCAGTCCACCAGGCCTCTCTGTGGAATTCTCCAGGCAAGAATGCTGGAGTGGGTTGCCATGCCCTCCTCCAAGGGGCTCCTCCCAATCCAGGGATGGAACCCGGGTCTCCTGCATTGCAGGCAGATTCCTCACAACTGAGCCATCAATATGTATATATTTGAGACCCTATGGACTGTAGTTCACCAGGCTTCTCCATCCATGGAAGTTTCCAGGCAAGAATACTGGAGATGAACAATTCCCTTTTAATTATATGTGGGCTCTGCATGGTGTGATTTTCAATATGACTTTGTATGTAGACTGATTGTGCAGAGCTCTTTTTTTTATTATTATTCTTTATTTTAAAGGTTTTACAGAGTTTTGTTGTTCACAGACATGTATGTTCCCAGATCAGTCATATGCATATCCATGGTCCCCACCCCCCCAGTTCCCCCATCCCACCCCTCCAGACCATCGCCCCAAGCCATTGTAAGCACTCCTATTCCCTTAGCACAATGACAGTAGCTATCTTTTCCACGCATAACAGTATAGGTTTCCATATTACTCCCTCCATGCTTCCCGCTCCCTATTTCTTCCCCACAATGTCCCTATGTCTATGCTCTGTCTGTTTTTCCATGAGTTCCCTGCGTGTGTCATCAAGACCGTCCTACTAGATTCCATATATGTGTGTTAGTATACTGTATTTGTCTTTCTCTTTTTGACTTACTTCACTTTTTATGATAGGTTCTAGAGCCAGCCACTTCATTAGGACTGAGTCTTCTGCATTTCTTTTAACAGCTAAGTAGTATTCCATTGTATATACGTACCAGAGCTTCTGGATCCATTCATTCGTCGATGGACATCTAGGTTGCTTCCATGTTCTGGCTATTGTATAGAGAGCTGCAATGAACATTGGGGTACAGGTACTTCTTTCAGTTTTGATTTCATCAGGATATAAGCCTAATAGTGGGATTGCTGGGTCATAGGGTGCTTCTATTTTTAGTTTTTAAAGAAATCTGCATACTGTCTTCCATAGAGGCTGTATCAATTTACATTCCCATCAGCAATGCAAGAGGGTTCCCTTTTCTCCACACCCTCTCCAGCATTTATTGTCTGCAGATTTTTGATGATGGCCATTCTGACGGGTGTGAGGTGGTATCTCATTGTAGTTTTAATTTGCATTTCTCTAATAATAAGCGAGGTTGAGCATCATTTCATGTGCTTTTGGGCCATCTGTATGTCCTCTTTGGAGAGGTGTCTCTTTAGATCTTTTTCCCATTTTTTGATTGGGTTGTTCGTTTTCCCTGTGCTGAGTTGTCTGAGTTGCTTGTAGATTTTGGAGATGAATTCTTTGTCTGTTGTTTCATTTGTTATGATTTTCTCCCACTCTGTGGGGTGTCTGTTCATCTTTTTTGTAATTTCTTTTGCTGTACAAAAGCATTTAAGTTTCATGAGGTCCCACATGTTCATTTTTCTTTTCAGTTCCGCTATTTTAGTTGGTGGGTCAGAGAAGATCTTGCTTTGACTTATGTCCTTCAGGGTTTTGCCTATATTCTCCTCTAAGAGTTTGATGGCTTCTGGTCTTACATTTAGGTCTTTAATCCATTTTGAGTTGATCTTTGTGTATTGTGTCAGGAAATGTTCCAACTTCATGTTTTTGCATATAGCTGTCCAATTTTCCCAGCACCATTTGTTGAATAGGCTGTCTTTGTCCCATTTTATAGTTTCTCCCCCTTTGTCAAAAATAAGGTACCCATAGGTGTGTGGGTTTATCTCTGGGTTCTCGATCTTGTTCCATTGGTCTATAGTTCTGTTTTTTTGCCAGTACCATACTGTCTTGATGACTGTTGCTTTGTAGTAGAGTCTGAAGTTAGGGAGGCTGATTCCTCCAGCTCCGTTTTTCTTTCTGAGGATTGCTTTGGCTATTCGAGGTCTTTTGTGTTTCCATATGAACTGTGTTATTCTTTGGTCTAGTTCTGTGAAAAATGTCAATGGAAGTTGAATAGGTATTGCATTGAATCTGTGGATGATATTTGGTAGTATGGTCATTTTCACAATGTTGATTCTTCCGACCCAGGAACATGGAATATCTCTCCATCTGTTTAAGTCTTCTTTAATTTCTTTCATGAGTATCTTGTAATTTTCTGTATACAGTTCTTTTGTTTCTTTGTGCAGAACTCTTGATTTATTAGGGTCGCATTGATGATGTTTTGTGTTTGTTGTCAAAGTTTTGGGGAAGCAAGTGGCCTGCAGTTGGAGGGACAGGTAGATGAATATGGTTGAATTGATCCATTCCCTTCGTTCTGCCTCTAGGATCCCTTATTTTAATTTCTTTTCCCATTTTTTGATTGGGTTGTTCGTTTTCCCTGTGCTGAGTTGTCTGAGTTGCTTGTAGATTTTGGAGATGAATTCTTTGTCTGTTGTTTCATTTGTTATGATTTTCTCCCACTCTGTGGGGTGTCTGTTCATCTTTTTTGTAATTTCTTTTGCTGTACAAAAGCATTTAAGTTTCATGAGGTCCCACATGTTCATTTTTCTTTTCAGTTCCGCTATTTTAGTTGGTGGGTCAGAGAAGATCTTGCTTTGACTTATGTCCTTCAGGGTTTTGCCTATATTCTCCTCTAAGAGTTTGATGGCTTCTGGTCTTACATTTAGGTCTTTAATCCATTTTGAGTTGATCTTTGTGTATTGTGTCAGGAAATGTTCCAACTTCATGTTTTTGCATATAGCTGTCCAATTTTCCCAGCACCATTTGTTGAATAGGCTGTCTTTGTCCCATTTTATAGTTTCTCCCCCTTTGTCAAAAATAAGGTACCCATAGGTGTGTGGGTTTATCTCTGGGTTCTCGATCTTGTTCCATTGGTCTATAGTTCTGTTTTTGTGCCAGTACCATACTGTCTTGATGACTGTTGCTT
Organism: Tragulus kanchil; assembly: GCA_022376925.1. Classification (NCBI taxonomy): domain Eukaryota; kingdom Metazoa; phylum Chordata; class Mammalia; order Artiodactyla; family Tragulidae; genus Tragulus; species Tragulus kanchil. Next base: position 216,122,614 of record JAIOJX010000032.1, on the reverse strand, counting down.
TGTAGTAGAGTCTGAAGTTAGGGAGGCTGATTCCTCCAGCTCCGTTTTTCTTTCTGAGGATTGCTTTGGCTATTCGAGGTCTTTTGTGTTTCCATATGAACTGTGTTATTCTTTGGTCTAGTTCTGTGAAAAATGTCAATGGAAGTTGAATAGGTATTGCATTGAATCTGTGGATGATATTTGGTAGTATGGTCATTTTCACAATGTTGATTCTTCCGACCCAGGAACATGGAATATCTCTCCATCTGTTTAAGTCTTCTTTAATTTCTTTCATGAGTATCTTGTAATTTTCTGTATACAGTTCTTTTGTTTCTTTGTGCAGAACTCTTGATTTATTAGGGTCGCATTGATGATGTTTTGTGTTTGTTGTCAAAGTTTTGGGGAAGCAAGTGGCCTGCAGTTGGAGGGACAGGTAGATGAATATGGTTGAATTGATCCATTCCCTTCGTTCTGCCTCTAGGATCCCTTATTTTAATTTCTCCATGAGGACAAATTTAAATTTTCTTAAACTATCTTTAAGGAAAACTTGGACTGACTTTCTTTTCTATAAAGTGAGTATACTTCTGGTTAGGGATTAGGATGTACATGGATGGGCCCTAAATTTCCCTAGTAAACAGCTCATCATTTAAATTCTAAAGTAAGAACTCTGGTGCACTACTTCATAGATAAGAAAATTGAAGCACATGGTCTAACCTATAAAAATATAGTTAAGGCTAGTCGGATGCTATCTGGAAGTCAACACTATTATCTTCATTAAATAACTAATTTCCTGAGTAAGCATTTCACATGTCTGGTAACCCTTTGAGGTCGATCTCGTCTTATCTCTATTTCACAGATGAGAGGAGTAAGGTCACTCCTTTGTATATAGTCACACAGGTATTAAGAGAGAGCGTCCCAAATTAGCCCACCTGACTGCAGAGCCCACATTCTGAATGTCTACCTATACTCTAGTCAATAACTGAATTAACTACTCATTAGATCTAGACTCTATATGGTCACTGAATAGTACTAGCTAGTACTAGTAGGAAACATGTATTGTGACTGCTCTAATATTCATAACCCAATTTAGTACACTAGTATAATTAAGAGAACGTAAAAACAGGCCCACTGGTAGGTTAATGAATCACTCCCTGGGAGTTCAGCTGGTAAGGAATCCACCTGCAATGTAGAAGACCCTGGTTCAGTTCCTGGGTCAGGAAGACCCCCTGGAGGAGGGAATGGCAACCTGCTCCAGTATTCTCGCCTGAAGAATCCCCATGGACAGAGGAGCCTGGTGGGCTGCAGTCCGTGGGGTCACAAAGAGTGACTGAGCAATTAAGCACAACCCACAGCTAATTAATTAATTTAAAATAAAGCCCCTGTCTTCAAGGAACTTAGAACCTAGTAAAAATGTCAGATGATAAATGATTGCAAAAACCCCAAACATACAATTACAAATTCTGATAGTGATTAGTTCTTTGAGGGTGAATTGCCATAGTGGGATTGGGTGGGGAGAAAACAGAGGAGTGGAGGGGAAGCAATTAGCTGCACCAGAGTCTGTCATCCAAGCAGAGGCTATGCATGTCTTGTAAGTGGATGGCATTGTGCCAAGTGCCACCGAAGGGAGGAAGATAAATAGGATATAGTCTTGCTTTCAACAGGAACTCAGGGGAGAAAACGCAGGCATACAAATAACCATAAAAACATGAATGAAGATGACATGATGGCAGTGATGACTATGAGAGCTAACATTTCTTGGCACAATTTGAAGTACTCTACATGCATAACTCATTAATCCTTAAAATAAACCTATGACATAAATACTATCATCTGCAAGTGGATGGAGAGGACACGGAGAGCAGCTGGGCATGGATATGACTCAAGTTTGACTCGAGGCCAGGAGATGAAGCGATGGAGGCTGATTTTAAGGAATGACTAGAAAATGGCAGAGAAGGAGGACAAGATGTGATGAGTGTTCAGGGGAGCAGAAGCAGACTTCTGGCTGGAGGAATCTGGAGAAACTCCCAAAGGAGAGGGTACTGGACATGGGCCTTGAAGGATGGGGATAATTTAGCCTGACTGGCAGAGAGTGAGGTGTGAGATCCATGTGTGGAGCTGGGCATGGCTTTCCCAGGCAGCTGGGGACCCAAGGGGCTGGGTACATTAATTTTTGAATTAAACTACTCATTAGCTGCTATATGGTCACTGAATAGTACTAGCTGGTAGGAAACATGTATTGTGACTGCTCTAATATTCATAACCCAATTTAGTACACTAGTATAATTAAGAGAACGTAAAAACAGGCCCACTGGTAGGTTAATGAATCACTCCCTGGGAGTTCAGCTGGTAAGGAATCCACCTGCAATGTAGAAGACCCTGGTTCAGTTCCTGGGTCAGGAAGACCCCCTGGAGGAGGGAATGGCAACCTGCTCCAGTATTCTCGCCTGAAGAATCCCCATGGACAGAGGAGCCTGGTGGGCTGCAGTCCGTGGGGTCACAAAGAGTGACTGAGCAATTAAGCACAACCCACAGCTAATTAATTAATTTAAAATAAAGCCCCTGTCTTCAAGGAACTTAGAACCTAGTAAAAATGTCAGATGATAAATGATTGCAAAAAAACCCCAAACATACAATTACAAATTCTGATAGTGATTAGTTCTTTGAGGGTGAATTGCCATAGTGGGATTGGGTGGGGAGAAAACAGAGGAGTGGAGGGGAAGCAATTAGCTGCACCAGAGTCTGTCATCCAAGCAGAGGCTATGCATGTCTTGTAAGTGGATGGCATTGTGCCAAGTGCCACCGAAGGGAGGAAGATAAATAGGATATAGTCTTGCTTTCAACAGGAACTCAGGGGAGAAAACGCAGGCATACAAATAACCATAAAAACATGAATGAAGATGACATGATGGCAGTGATGACTATGAGAGCTAACATTTCTTGGCACAATTTGAAGTACTCTACATGCATAACTCATTAATCCTTAAAATAAACCTATGACATAAATACTATCATCTGCAAGTGGATGGAGAGGACACGGAGAGCAGCTGGGCATGGATATGACTCAAGTTTGACTCGAGGCCAGGAGATGAAGCGATGGAGGCTGATTTTAAGGAATGACTAGAAAATGGCAGAGAAGGAGGACAAGATGTGATGAGTGTTCAGGGGAGCAGAAGCAGACTTCTGGCTGGAGGAATCTGGAGAAACTCCCAAAGGAGAGGGTACTGGACATGGGCCTTGAAGGATGGGGATAATTTAGCCTGACTGGCAGAGAGAGTGAGGGTGTGAGATCCATGTGTGGAGCTGGGCATGGCTTTCCCAGGCAGCTGTGTAGGACAATGACTCCTATACCTGGTGGTGCTTCAGTTGCCTCGGACACTTCTTACAAATACAGATTCCTGGGATCCAGCCCCAGGAAATCTAAGTAAGTTTGGCTCAGGCCTGGGAGCATCCATTTTTCAAAGTACCTGTGTGGGTCTGGCCCTTGGACGGGTGTCTTGGAAGCATTAATGTGGGATGTGATGTGAATCCACCATGTAGGGCAGTCGCTTGAGGCATCCAGATTCTGCATGGTGTGTGCTCGGGGCTTCCAAGTTTACTTTATAAAGTGGGAGTCAGCTAAGAACTCATCAGCAGAACCTGCCTTCAGGAAAGTTGGTCTGGTCCAGAGTGCAGAGTCCCTTAAGAACCTGAAGGCAAGGGGACTAGTTGATGACTAGTTCATTGTTCATGGAAGAGGTGCACAGCTGGCCTGGGGTGGTGGCAATGAGTATGACCTGAGGGCCCAGCATGTCCTGGGGCAGAGGCATCAGGACTTGGCACCAGAAGGATGAGGAGGGGATGGAGAGCATTAGGGAGGTGCCGTGTCAGGACCTGGGAGCCCGATGGATGCAGTGTCCTTAGTGAAGTTTCTGTTCCACAAGGGGAGATGAGGGAAAAGTTGGTTGGTTAGAGGTCTGGTCTCCTCATGGGACAGAAGTCTGGTCTAAACCTTCCTCTTCATCCTGTCTCCCTGGAAGAGGTTTTCTAAAGACCTTAGAAACGTTTTTTCCCTAGAAGGATCAGCTAACAATTTCTTGGCACAATTTGAAGTACTCTACATGCATAACTCATTAATCCTTAAAATAAACCTATGACATAAATACTATCATCTGAGTGGATGGAGAGGACACGGAGAGCAGCTGGGCATGGATATGACTCAAGTTTGACTCGAGGCCAGGAGATGAAGCGATGGAGGCTGATTTTAAGGAATGACTAGAAAATGGCAGAGAAGGAGGACAAGATGTGATGAGTGTTCAGGGGAGCAGAAGCAGACTTCTGGCTGGAGGAATCTGGAGAAACTCCCAAAGGAGAGGGTACTGGACATGGGCCTTGAAGGATGGGGATAATTTAGCCTGACTGGCAGAGAGAGTGAGGGTGTGAGATCCATGTGTGGAGCTGGGCATGGCTTTCCCAGGCAGCTGTGTAGGACAATGACTCCTATACCTGGTGGTGCTTCAGTTGCCTCGGACACTTCTTACAAATACAGATTCCTGGGATCCAGCCCCAGGAAATCTAAGTAAGTTTGGCTCAGGCCTGGGAGCATCCATTTTTCAAAGTACCTGTGTGGGTCTGGCCCTTGGACGGGTGTCTTGGAAGCATTAATGTGGGATGTGATGTGAATCCACCATGTAGGGCAGTCGCTTGAGGCATCCAGATTCTGCATGGTGTGTGCTCGGGGCTTCCAAGTTTACTTTATAAAGTGGGAGTCAGCTAAGAACTCATCAGCAGAACCTGCCTTCAGGAAAGTTGGTCTGGTCCAGAGTGCAGAGTCCCTTAAGAACCTGAAGGCAAGGGGACTAGTTGATGACTAGTTCATTGTTCATGGAAGAGGTGCACAGCTGGCCTGGGGTGGTGGCAATGAGTATGACCTGAGGGCCCAGCATGTCCTGGGGCAGAGGCATCAGGACTTGGCACCAGAAGGATGAGGAGGGGATGGAGAGCATTAGGGAGGTGCCGTGTCAGGACCTGGGAGCCCGATGGATGCAGTGTCCTTAGTGAAGTTTCTGTTCCACAAGGGGAGATGAGGGAAAAGTTGGTTGGTTAGAGGTCTGGTCTCCTCATGGGACAGAAGTCTGGTCTAAACCTTCCTCTTCATCCTGTCTCCCTGGAAGAGGTTTTCTAAAGACCTTAGAAACTCAGGTAATATTGACAAATCCTTTAGGCAGAAAGGACAGTTTCTTTAGTTTATAGAATAAGAAAGGAAGGTAGATGCAGGAATGATGATGTCAACATGACCAGGACAGAGAGAAGACCTATTTGACTGTGTGATTTTTCTTGACTCAGAAATATCATGGGACAGTTTCAACCAAACAACAATAGCATCAACAATACTAACAATGAGAGCGATTGGGCATCAACTCAGGGATAAGCACTGAGTTTGAAGCTTCCTCACGTTTACCTCGTATAGTGGCCCTGAGCAATGCTGATTGGAGCCTTCTTAGCTCCAGTTATCTGATAAAGAAACTGAAGGGGCTTTCCTGGTGGTCCAGTGGCTAAGGCTCCTCACTCCCAATGCAGGGGGCCCAGGCTCTCCCTGATTAGGGTACTAGATCCCACCAACTGCAACTAAGAGTTCTCATGCTAAGGATCCCACACGCTACAATGAAGATTGAAGATCATATATGCCACAACTAAGACCTAGTGCAGCCAAAGAAATAAATATTTTTAAAAATGATAAAGAAACTGAGCTTAGATACTATGCACTCAAGGTCCCACCGCACCTGAACAGCAGGGCCAGGATGCCATGTAAATGCTGATGGGGCCATGGTGCCTGCAGTGGGGTGCTGCCTGAGAGGGATGCAAGGATAAGGTAGAGAGGAAAGAGCATGGGCCTGGAGTCAGAACACCCAGGACCCCATCCCAGCTCTGGTCAGTCTCTCAAAATCAGTTCAGTTCTCACTCATCTTCAAGGGGTGGTAGTAAGGCTCGAACTAAAGCAGAGAAAGCCTGAAGAACGCACGATGTCCTGCTGTACCACTTCCTCTGCAGGGAGAACCCACTATGCTAGCACTTAGGAATTGAAAGGGCACAGTCTCAGCAGAGGGTGGGAGAAACAGTGATACACACCTCTATCCTGCTCAGCAATCCCTGAGGACCTGCTCTGGGCTTGGAATAGTGCCTTGTAAGCATCAAAAGGTTCTTGATGATTGGTCCTCATTTGAAAGGACAGGGAAAGTACATGAAATATTAAAGTAAAAACTTCTCCCCCACAGCAGGAGGAACAATGAGAACGAGCAGTACCTACGAGACATCCTTTTCCACGAACTTCAAAACCTGAGAGACGGCTCGATCAATAGACCATCATTTTGAAAAGAACTGAAGGGCAGGAAGATGATGATAATCAGCAGGATGCCTGGATTTGCCAGATATAAATCATATTAACACCCAAACAATTTCTTTCCATCCCAAGATAACTGACTTTGGCTTGGAGCCAACCAAAAGTGGATTTAGAAGAATGTGGAGGCTCTGAGAAGATATAACTCTTACTTTAGCTTCCTCTGAATTCTAACTCAGAGACCCAGCCCATGTACTAGTTCCTCTAAACTAGAGGGGAAACAGAAAAGAAGAAAAATTGCAGCTCAGTTGGAATTTGCTTGAGAATAGGGCTGAGTTTGCCTCCTTTCCACCCAAGGTGAAATTCTTACATGGAGGCAAATCTGTCCTGGGCCTGCTAAGCGGTGGAGGAAGGATGTTTATTGATTGAGTTCATGCATTTTACAAGGGCAGAAATGCTTTGCCTTGCTCTGAATCTGTTTTAATGTGTAACTACTTCTTATAGGTAAGTATTTTGTTTTCAACATCAGCTCCGCATAGCCTGCATGCATGCTTAGTCATTCCGTCATGCCCGACTCTCGGCGACTCTTTGGACTGTAGCCTACCAGACTCCTCTATCCCAGGCAAGAACACTGGAGTGGATTACCATGCCCTCTTCCAGAGGATCTTCCTGACACAGGGATCAAACCTGCATCTCCTGTGTCGCCTGCATTGGCAGGTAGATTCTTTACCTTCTGAACCATCAAGGAAGCTCTCCACATTGCCTGGTGGTCTTCAACCGCCTCAGGCATGTATTTTGTTTTTCTAAATGAGAAACAAAGAAAATTTAGGGACCATGTCTAACCCTCTTCCTCTGCAGGCTCCCATCCCCCAGCCCCGTCTGTATCCAGGGGTGAAAACTCTCTTGCCCAGTCTCTTACTACCAGATACCACCTGGCCTTGGGGTTGCTGGGGTGTATGCGGGGCACTTGTCAGATGGGGTTTATCTCACCTCACCAATCAATGCAACACTGTTATGCCTGCATGTGATTTGTTGAGATTGATAAGATGTCTACAGGCCTGTAGGATCAAATCTGCCCACCCAGTATTTACACAATTATTTACAGTTTGAGTATGGGTCTTGTCTCTCACTCCTCATCCATTTATTGAGCACCTACCATGCACCAAGCACCGTGCTGCTGGTCTAAACAAAGAAAGAAAGACACCCTCAGCCCTTAAAAGCCCAGAATCTGGAGGGGAAGACTGACAGAGAAACACGCAGTTGCAGTAAACCAAAGGCAGCGATGGACACCCGATAACTCTTACTTTAGCTTCCTCTGAATTCTAACTCAGAGACCCAGCCCATGTACTAGTTCCTCTAAACTAGAGGAAACAGAAAAGAAGAAAAATTGCAGCTCAGTTGGAATTTGCTTGAGAATAGGGCTGAGTTTGCCTCCTTTCCACCCAAGGTGAAATTCTTACATGGAGGCAAATCTGTCCTGGGCCTGCTAAGCGGTGGAGGAAGGATGTTTATTGATTGAGTTCATGCATTTTACAAGGGCAGAAATGCTTTGCCTTGCTCTGAATCTGTTTTAATGTGTAACTACTTCTTATAGGTAAGTATTTTGTTTTTCAACATCAGCTCCGCATAGCCTGCATGCATGCTTAGTCATTCCGTCATGCCCGACTCTCGGCGACTCTTTGGACTGTAGCCTACCAGACTCCTCTATCCCAGGCAAGAACACTGGAGTGGATTACCATGCCCTCTTCCAGAGGATCTTCCTGACACAGGGATCAAACCTGCATCTCCTGTGTCGCCTGCATTGGCAGGTAGATTCTTTACCTTCTGAACCATCAAGGAAGCTCTCCACATTGCCTGGTGGTCTTCAACCGCCTCAGGCATGTATTTTGTTTTTCTAAATGAGAAACAAAGAAAATTTAGGGACCATGTCTAACCCTCTTCCTCTGCAGGCTCCCATCCCCAGCCCGTCTGTATCCGGGGGTGAAAACTCTCTTGCCCAGTCTCTTACTACCAGATACCACCTGGCCTTGGGGTTTCTGGGGTGTATGCGGGGCACTTGTCAGATGGGGTTTATCTCACCTCACCAATCAATGCAACACTGTTATGCCTGCATGTGATTTGTTGAGATTGATAAGATGTCTACAGGCCTGTAGGATCAAATCTGCCCACCCAGTATTTACACAATTATTTACAGTTTGAGTATGGGTCTTGTCTCTCACTCCTCATCCATTTATTGAGCACCTACCATGCACCAAGCACCGTGCTGCTGGTCTAAACAAAGAAAGAAAGACACCCTCAGCCCTTAAAAGCCCAGAATCTGGAGGGGAAGACTGACAGAGAAACACGCAGTTGCAGTAAACCAAAGGCAGCGATGGACACGAGGCTGTCCCAGAAGAAAGTGGACACCTGCTCCTGAGGATCAAGAAAGGCTTTCTAGAAGAGGAAGCAGATCATTTCTCTGGGTTTTAAAGGACCCAGGTGCACCACCTAGGTGCTTTTCAGGGGATCTAGGTTGGAGACCCCTCCCTAAAGTTCTCCTAAGTAGGAGGGGAACCACACAGACTGAGAGAGGCGGGCCTCGAGGAAAACCAGGGCTCTGTGACAGAAGACAGGGAAATGCATGTCAGGCAGGCAAAACCAGGAGCAGAGTTTTACGTTTAGAATTTTCGATAAGTAGTGAGCTCCTTCAGCTGGAAACCTGGACCATGGGCTGGTGGTTTGTTTGCCTTTTTTAATACTGTTTTTATTTATTTATTTTTGGCTGCACTGGGTCTTTGTTGTGGTGCATGGCCTTTCTTTAGTTGCAGCGAACAGGGGCCACTCTGTTGCCATGTGTGGGCTTCTTGTTGTGGTGGCTTCTCTTGTCGTGGAGTATGGGCGTGGAGCTCTGGCTTCAGTAATGTGGCGCCTGAGCTTAGTTGCCTCACAGCATATGGGACTTTCCCGGACCAAGGATTGAACTCGTGTCTCCTGCACTACTGGGCGCTCACTTTACCAGTGAGCGACCAGGGGAGCCCCCCCACGGGTTTGTCTTGACTCTGTGACATAAACACTTGCTGCAGAATCAGCCTGGTCATCCGCTGCAGTCTCTTACTACCAGATACCACCTGGCCTTGGGGTTGCTGGGGTGTATGCGGGGCACTTGTCAGATGGGGTTTATCTCACCTCACCAATCAATGCAACACTGTTATGCCTGCATGTGATTTGTTGAGATTGATAAGATGTCTACAGGCCTGTAGGATCAAATCTGCCCACCCAGTATTTACACAATTATTTACAGTTTGAGTATGGGTCTTGTCTCTCACTCCTCATCCATTTATTGAGCACCTACCATGCACCAAGCACCGTGCTGCTGGTCTAAACAAAGAAAGAAAGACACCCTCAGCCCTTAAAAGCCCAGAATCTGGAGGGGAAGACTGACAGAGAAACACGCAGTTGCAGTAAACCAAAGGCAGCGATGGACACGAGGCTGTCCCAGAAGAAAGTGGACACCTGCTCCTGAGGATCAAGAAAGGCTTTCTAGAAGAGGAAGCAGATCATTTCTCTGGGTTTTAAAGGACCCAGGTGCACCACCTAGGTGCTTTTCAGGGGATCTAGGTTGGAGACCCCTCCCTAAAGTTCTCCTAAGTAGGAGGGGAACCACACAGACTGAGAGAGGCGGGCCTCGAGGAAAACCAGGGCTCTGTGACAGAAGACAGGGAAATGCATGTCAGGCAGGCAAAACCAGGAGCAGAGTTTTACGTTTAGAATTTTCGATAAGTAGTGAGCTCCTTCAGCTGGAAACCTGGACCATGGGCTGGTGGTTTGTTTGCCTTTTTTAATACTGTTTTTATTTATTTATTTTTGGCTGCACTGGGTCTTTGTTGTGGTGCATGGCCTTTCTTTAGTTGCAGCGAACAGGGGCCACTCTGTTGCCATGTGTGGGCTTCTTGTTGTGGTGGCTTCTCTTGTCGTGGAGTATGGGCGTGGAGCTCTGGCTTCAGTAATGTGGCGCCTGAGCTTAGTTGCCTCACAGCATATGGGACTTTCCCGGACCAAGGATTGAACTCGTGTCTCCTGCACTACTGGGCGCTCACTTTACCAGTGAGCGACCAGGGGAGCCCCCCCACGGGTTTGTCTTGACTCTGTGACATAAACACTTGCTGCAGAATCAGCCTGGTCATCCGCTGCAGGGTGAGACCACCTGGGAAGCAGCCATCAACACGGACGTGCCTTGAGAAGAGGCTGGGGAATCATCCTTGCGGCCTAACCCACTCGGTTTCTCACAGCCTCTCCCTTTGTGTCCCAGGGGCAGTAAGCACTATGTACCCTTCCACCAGGGGGGCGCCCTCACAGTCCTGCTGATGGGGTGGCCGTCTCTGGAGGCCTAGCTGGATCCACACCCTGCCTAGTCCCTGATCCTCACCACCTCCTCCAGGCAGACAGGGCTGAGCATAGCTGCATCGTGATTCCCCTCAGTTAGAGCTAAAACCTCTTCTGATTTATGATATATGGGAATTGCTGCTGTAGGGAGCTGCAGCCCGTCCTTGTCGTTAATTAAAGTGACAGGAAGCTATTCAGCCCTCAGCTCAGAACTGTCTCTAACAGATGATTAGGGTATTCAGGGTTTTCACACTTCATGACTCAAGGCAGACAGGGAAGGGGAGGGGCTGGGAGTGGAGCAGAGATAAACCCTGGGAGCAGGGAGGCCTTTGGAAGCAGTGTCTCATGCTGGGATGGGCCAAGGTCAGAGCTGAGGTCACGGGTGGCACAGGTTCTTTACTACCTCTTCCAGTTGTTCCTTGGCTTTGGAAGAGAACCTGCAGGTGAGGGGGAAGCATGAGAGCCAGGGTTAGGAAACTGAAAGTATGGGGCCAGCTCTTCCTTGAGTCAGCTGAGTTACTTGGGATAAGTCACTCTCAGTGTCTTGGTTTCCTTATCTGTGAAATGGGGGCTGGCTGACCCATGAAGAGTTCTGTGGGGGTCACTCAGGATTTTAGGTGTTCTGAGCTTCATCTGTTTCCTCATTTCTAAGTGAGAATTGGGCTCAGTCTCTAGGACCCTTCCCGACCCAAAATCCAATCGCTATTTCAAAAAATGAAAAATTATGATTCAGATACTTGGCATCATTATTGCTGTTATTCCAAACTGTCAGCTAAAGATCTTGCTAAGGTACTCATCACCCTGCTGTTTCTTCTCCAATGGTCAGTTCTTAGGCAGAAGAAGCAAGGCAGCTGAGAACCGATGACCAGCCAGAGGATGATTCCAAGAAGCCTGCATGGAAAGAAGACTTCTGGGACCAAGAATTGCCAGCATCTCCCTCGAGAAGTTATTACAACTCATTTTAACAGCAAAAAGAATATTTTTGGTGCAGAATGGGTACTACGGTAAAAAAAAAAAAAGATTTGGCTTTTGGCCAGATCAATTTTAAAACTACATCCTTTAAGTATGGTTTCATGCAGGGTTACAGAGAAGAACAAGACAAGGTCTCTTGCATTCCTGCTGGGGAAACAGGACATTTGAACTTGAGTCATGTAAAAAGTCAGTGAGAGGGGCTTCCCTGGTGCTCCAGTGCTTAGAAATCCACCTGCCAATGGAGGGGACATAGGTTCAATCCCTGGTCAGGGAGGCTGCATGCGTCACGGGGCAACTAAGTCCATGTGCCACAACTGCTGAGCCCACACTCTAGAGCTTGTGAGCTGCAACAAAGAGCAGCTCCAACTCACTGCAGCTAGAGAAAGCCCATTTGCAACGCCAAAGATCCAGCCCAGCCAAAAGTAATTTTTTTTTTAAAGCAAGTTAAATGAAAATATAGTGAAAAGCCCATGGGACTTTCAGGGTGTTCCATGGATAGTTGGTGAATGGCTAGTGGAGAGGAGTCTGTGAGGAAAGGAACAGAGGTGTTGCTGGGAGACAAGTTCCTGAAGCTTGATGTTTAAGCAGCCGAGACCCCATACCCAGAGGTCCAGGTGGCTGATGAGGAAGGGAAGTAGCATAGGCTTCGTTGAACCCAGAGAACTCATCCCCCTGCAATTCTAATGCCCCCTTGTAAGGTCTACTTTACGTAGTTCACTCTGGGACTAGGCAGATTTAGAGATCTCCTTCTAAGTCTTTCAAGAAAGAAGGTCTCTTATTTAGCAAATTATGTGTCAACCATGGAAAATCACCTATTTGTATCTTCCAGGCTTTCTCCTGGAAGGGACAGGCAGCGTTATGAAAAGAATGCCAAATTCAGGGGTCTGGTGGCTCCACCTTCGGATCTCGGACAAGTCACTTAAACTCTCAGGAGGTTTCTCATTTAGATCTTGCTAAGGTACTCATCACCCTGCTGTTTCTTCTCCAATGGTCAGTTCTTAGGCAGAAGAAGCAAGGCAGCTGAGAACCGATGACCAGCCAGAGGATGATTCAAGAAGCCTGCATGGAAAGAAGACTTCTGGGACCAAGAATTGCCAGCATCTCCCTCGAGAAGTTATTACAACTCATTTTAACAGCAAAAAGAATATTTTTGGTGCAGAATGGGTACTACGGTAAAAAAAAGATTTGGCTTTTGGCCAGATCAATTTTAAAACTACATCCTTTAAGTATGGTTTCATGCAGGGTTACAGAGAAGAACAAGACAAGGTCTCTTGCATTCCTGCTGGGGAAACAGGACATTTGAACTTGAGTCATGTAAAAAGTCAGTGAGAGGGGCTTCCCTGGTGCTCCAGTGCTTAGAAATCCACCTGCCAATGGAGGGGACATAGGTTCAATCCCTGGTCAGGGAGGCTGCATGCGTCACGGGGCAACTAAGTCCATGTGCCACAACTGCTGAGCCCACACTCTAGAGCTTGTGAGCTGCAACAAAGAGCAGCTCCAACTCACTGCAGCTAGAGAAAGCCCATTTGCAACGCCAAAGATCCAGCCCAGCCAAAAGTAATTTTTTTTTTAAAGCAAGTTAAATGAAAATATAGTGAAAAGCCCATGGGACTTTCAGGGTGTTCCATGGATAGTTGGTGAATGGCTAGTGGAGAGGAGTCTGTGAGGAAAGGAACAGAGGTGTTGCTGGGAGACAAGTTCCTGAAGCTTGATGTTTAAGCAGCCGAGACCCCATACCCAGAGGTCCAGGTGGCTGATGAGGAAGGGAAGTAGCATAGGCTTCGTTGAACCCAGAGAACTCATCCCCCTGCAATTCTAATGCCCCCTTGTAAGGTCTACTTTACGTAGTTCACTCTGGGACTAGGCAGATTTAGAGATCTCCTTCTAAGTCTTTCAAGAAAGAAGGTCTCTTATTTAGCAAATTATGTGTCAACCATGGGAAAATCACCTATTTGTATCTTCCAGGCTTTCTCCTGGAAGGGACAGGCAGCGTTATGAAAAGAATGCCAAATTCAGGGGTCTGGTGGCTCCACCTTCGGATCTCGGACAAGTCACTTAAACTCTCAGGGTCTCAGGTTTCTCATTTGTAAAATGGGTTAGTCCTTGTAGGCAGTGTGAGTCACCAAAGTCAAAAGGAAATGTTCTATGTGGAAGAGCTTTTTTAACTTTACAGTTGTTCTTGAAAACTGAAAAGTGCTGTCTGACGTAGCTCTCCCCTGACTAGTGCTTTGAGCCCTGTTTCCTTGCCTGTAAAACCGAGATACTAATGGTGCCTGCTGTGCAGGGTCATTTTGAAGATGAAGGCAGGCCCTGCTCACGGAGTGTCTGATACAGCGCTAGCTGCTGGCATGAGCAGAATTCGTGTTTGTTCTTGCTCTTCTAACGATGCAAAGCTCAGTCACCAGGAAAGTTGGAAGCCTTGTTAGCAAAAGATTCCATTAGAAATACTCTGGTGACTGTCACCTCCAGAGAGGATCTAAGAATTAAAGCAGCCTTAGGTCACCTGTCCAGTCCAACAATTCACAAGTAGATTGAGATCCTTAAAGAGACAGCTCCAGCCCTCTAGCAAACTGTCATGAAGACAGCAGTCTGTTCTGACCTTCCCCCTTCTTCTCTAGGGGCTTCCAATCAGAGCAAGACGGGTGCTTGTTTAGTTGCTGAGCTGTGTTTTGACACCTTTGTGACCCTGTGAACTGCAACCTGCCTGACTCCTCTGTCCACAGAATTTTTCAGGCAAGATTACTGGAATGGGTTGCCATTTCTGTGAGGAAAGGAACAGAGGTGTTGCTGGGAGACAAGTTCCTGAAGCTTGATGTTTAAGCAGCCGAGACCCCATACCCAGAGGTCCAGGTGGCTGATGAGGAAGGGAAGTAGCATAGGCTTCGTTGAACCCAGAGAACTCATCCCCCTGCAATTCTAATGCCCCCTTGTAAGGTCTACTTTACGTAGTTCACTCTGGGACTAGGCAGATTTAGAGATCTCCTTCTAAGTCTTTCAAGAAAGAAGGTCTCTTATTTAGCAAATTATGTGTCAACCATGGGAAAATCACCTATTTGTATCTTCCAGGCTTTCTCCTGGAAGGGACAGGCAGCGTTATGAAAAGAATGCCAAATTCAGGGGTCTGGTGGCTCCACCTTCGGATCTCGGACAAGTCACTTAAACTCTCAGGGTCTCAGGTTTCTCATTTGTAAAATGGGTTAGTCCTTGTAGGCAGTGTGAGTCACCAAAGTCAAAAGGAAATGTTCTATGTGGAAGAGCTTTTTTAACTTTACAGTTGTTCTTGAAAACTGAAAAGTGCTGTCTGACGTAGCTCTCCCCTGACTAGTGCTTTGAGCCCTGTTTCCTTGCCTGTAAAACCGAGATACTAATGGTGCCTGCTGTGCAGGGTCATTTTGAAGATGAAGGCAGGCCCTGCTCACGGAGTGTCTGATACAGCGCTAGCTGCTGGCATGAGCAGAATTCGTGTTTGTTCTTGCTCTTCTAACGATGCAAAGCTCAGTCACCAGGAAAGTTGGAAGCCTTGTTAGCAAAAGATTCCATTAGAAATACTCTGGTGACTGTCACCTCCAGAGAGGATCTAAGAATTAAAGCAGCCTTAGGTCACCTGTCCAGTCCAACAATTCACAAGTAGATTGAGATCCTTAAAGAGACAGCTCCAGCCCTCTAGCAAACTGTCATGAAGACAGCAGTCTGTTCTGACCTTCCCCCTTCTTCTCTAGGGGCTTCCAATCAGAGCAAGACGGGTGCTTGTTTAGTTGCTGAGCTGTGTTTTGACACCTTTGTGACCCTGTGAACTGCAACCTGCCTGACTCCTCTGTCCACAGAATTTTTCAGGCAAGATTACTGGAATGGGTTGCCATTTCCTGCTCTAGGATCTTCCTGACCCAGGGATGGAATCTGCATCTCCTGCTTTGGCAGGTAGATTCACTGAGTCTCCAGGGAAGTCTGGGCAAGTGAGGAGCAGATGACAAATGGTGTGAAGCCAGCAGAGAGGCCCCTTAGGGACATGCCTCCCATATGGGGCTCTCTCCACCTGTGCCAGCTTGGGTGGCCCCTTTGTGGGTGGTTGCATCACTGAAGACTTGAGGTACACCAGGTAGCCTTGCCAGCAGAGAGTCCCATGGTGATGAGTATGTGACCACTGCCAGTTCTGTGTGGAGCAGGCCATCAGTCTTGGTTTATTAGGACAGCCTCCTCATCAGGAGGTGCTTTGCACTGGCTCAGGAAACCTCAAACTAGCCAACGTTGAAGCTTTATTGCTTCTCTTGGTCAATTGCTTGGAGTCTTTGAGGTTTTCTTTGCCTTTTGGCAGATGTACCTGATTCTACCCTACTGGTGCCATTTCTTTCCCTGTCATTCAACTGTGTGGGCTGCAGGCTTCTCTCTTCTCTCCTCATGGTCCATTGGCATTGGCTCTACTGTACATTCATGTTGATGGTGCCTGATCTTCTATCTTCAGTCCTTACCTCTCTCCTGAGTTAGCTGCCCATATCTCCAGTTGCCTACTAGACAGGTCCACTTGCATGTCCCACATGAAGCTCATACCCCAAACATCCCAGATCTCACTCACTGTTTCTCCTACATTTTGGTCTCTATTTGGGAGCCAGATTGCCTGTTTCACAGGATAGTGTTTCATCCAAGTCTAGAAAATGACTCAGGTGACTAGAGCTCAGCATGTGGGCATGATACATATTCCTGGAGGTTTTATTTTATTGGAAGCAAGTAAAATACCATACAATGGAATACAAAATCTGTATTAAAAAATTAAGGCAGAACTTAAAGAGTTTAAAGAAAAGTGTCTGTTGTGTTTTCAGATCAAATCTCTCCTATCTTATTAACTCCCAGGCTTATTAAATGGCTTCAATTTAGATTTGGTTAATTTATCCCCCCCAAATGCATGCCATGTATTCTCAATGAGCTGTATTCCCAGAAATCAATAAATGGACACATGTTTTTTTTTTTTTTTTTTTTAAAAAAAAGGTCTGCAGAAGCTGACTTAAACTATGCTCCTGGTTATTAATGAGGGTACAAATGTGTTCTTTCCATAAAGAGCTTGAGTTACCTTGGATTGAAGCAGAGATATGGGCTTCCCAGGAGGTGCTAATGTAAAGAACCCTCCTGCCAATACAGGATCCCTGGCTCAGTGAGATCCCCTGGAAGAGGGTATGACAGTGCACTCCAGTATTTTTGCCTAGAGAATCTCACGGACAGAGGAGCCTGGTTAGCTACTGTCCACTGGGTCACAAAGAGTTGGACATAACTGAAGTGACTTAGCACACATGCATGCACAGGGCATAGATATGCAAAGCCATGTGTAGGAGAGAGAAGGAAAGAGTTCCCAACCAGCAGTCGTCAGTGGTAATTGACTGAATGTGTTCGCTAGGGTTGACTAGCGCTGGAGCCCCACTCCCGTGCACTAACCACAGAAGGGGAAGTCTTGGCCAGTAGACGTCTGGGCCTGTGACAGAGGCATGTGTAATGTGAAGACTGGGTGCAGGAGGCATATCCAGTCAATCATGAGCATCCCCACATCACTGACAAAAGTGGACAACAGTAAGTTATAGGCTGCAGGGGAAATTTAAAAATTTTCCTTCTAGTATCTGCTTATCTCATTTTCATTAATAGTGTTTGTTTCTCAGTTAGCATTTGGGATTCACCCTCAACTATTCTAAGGCCCATACTTTAGGCCTGGTCCTTCCCCCAAGACAAGGCACAGAGCATGGGTTGAACTGAGGCTGATCAACATGCTTCATTTCCCTGATTACAGTGTACGAATCTCAGGCCTTTGCAGAACTGCTAGAAAGGAGGCTGTCCTTTTGAAGGACGTGTGCATGTAAGACTGGAGCCAAGGCAGCTGCTTTGCCACCATGTGGAAAGAATATACCCGAGAAAGGAGTCAACTGAGAGAAAGGAGGGACAAGAGATGTTGGGATAGAAACTCAATCCCTCTGAGCTATTGCATTAAGTCCTGCCTGAGGTTCCTTCTCCTTCTGGATTTTCAGGTGTATGAACCAATAGATCCTTTTTTTGGCTTGAGCCAATTGGGTTGCATTTTCTGTCACTTGAAATCGTAGGAATTCTAATAGCCACTTGTACATCAAACCTTCTAAGCCTGATGGCAATTACACATTTGTTTTTTCTCACTTTCCTTGATTTCATTTCATTATTATCAAGAAACCTGCTGATTATTGTTGATTTTTCAAGTGGGTCTTCACAGGGGGAGTAGATGTTCTGACTACATATGTTCATAGATTCTTCTCACCCAAATAACAGTTGTATTTTAATTGTAAGGAAGTAAATGTGTTTTTCTGCTTTTATAATTTGATCACCCTGAGCCTGATTCCTTTAGGAAGGTGCAAATTGAGTTCCTGACTTAAAAGATTGAGGGTCAGATTCTGGATTGTGCAAAACTGACTAGAGCAGTAGATGTAGCCTCTGGGTCTTTTTCCTTGGAGAACAACCCAATATAACCCGTATCTGTGTGAGTATCAACTTTCTTTTATTTCTTCTTCTTCAAGAACCATATTGCAATATCTCCTCTTTGTCTTTTATCATTCATTCAAGCACTTGGGTGCACATAGTGAAAAACTGAGAAAAAAAAACCCTTGCTCTTAACTGGGTTTACATTCTAATAGGGGAAACAGACAATAAACAAGACGAATACTTAATATAGATAGTACTAAGTGTTTATGGAGACTGGGATGTTTTAAACTGGGATTCTAGCCAAAGACCTAAAGAGAGGGAGGGAAGAAGCTGGGCAGTCAGCCCATAAGAATTCATCTCATTTTCATTAATAGTGTTTGTTTCTCAGTTAGCATTTGGGATTCACCCTCAACTATTCTAAGGCCCATACTTTAGGCCTGGTCCTTCCCCCAAGACAAGGCACAGAGCATGGGTTGAACTGAGGCTGATCAACATGCTTCATTTCCCTGATTACAGTGTACGAATCTCAGGCCTTTGCAGAACTGCTAGAAAGGAGGCTGTCCTTTTGAAGGACGTGTGCATGTAAGACTGGAGCCAAGGCAGCTGCTTTGCCACCATGTGGAAAGAATATACCCGAGAAAGGAGTCAACTGAGAGAAAGGAGGGACAAGAGATGTTGGGATAGAAACTCAATCCCTCTGAGCTATTGCATTAAGTCCTGCCTGAGGTTCCTTCTCCTTCTGGATTTTCAGGTGTATGAACCAATAGATCCTTTTTTTGGCTTGAGCCAATTGGGTTGCATTTTCTGTCACTTGAAATCGTAGGAATTCTAATAGCCACTTGTACATCAAACCTTCTAAGCCTGATGGCAATTACACATTTGTTTTTTCTCACTTTCCTTGATTTCATTTCATTATTATCAAGAAACCTGCTGATTATTGTTGATTTTTCAAGTGGGTCTTCACAGGGGGAGTAGATGTTCTGACTACATATGTTCATAGATTCTTCTCACCCAAATAACAGTTGTATTTTAATTGTAAGGAAGTAAATGTGTTTTTCTGCTTTTATAATTTGATCACCCTGAGCCTGATTCCTTTAGGAAGGTGCAAATTGAGTTCCTGACTTAAAAGATTGAGGGTCAGATTCTGGATTGTGCAAAACTGACTAGAGCAGTAGATGTAGCCTCTGGGTCTTTTTCCTTGGAGAACAACCCAATATAACCCGTATCTGTGTGAGTATCAACTTTCTTTTATTTCTTCTTCTTCAAGAACCATATTGCAATATCTCCTCTTTGTCTTTTATCATTCATTCAAGCACTTGGGTGCACATAGTGAAAAAACTGAGAAAAAAAAACCCTTGCTCTTAACTGGGTTTACATTCTAATAGGGGAAACAGACAATAAACAAGACGAATACTTAATATAGATAGTACTAAGTGTTTATGGAGACTGGGATGTTTTAAATAGCATGACCAGGGCAGCACTTCTAGCCAAAGACCTAAAGAGAGGGAGGGAAGAAGCTGGGCAGTCAGCCCATAAGAATGTCCAGAAAAGGAAGCAGCCCATGCCAAGGCTGTAGCTGACCTGGCAGGTGTGTGAGGGTGCAGCAACAGGAGGTGAAGTTAAGGCGGAGGCCCAAGGTACATGGGCCTGTGGGGGTCAGAGTGAGGACGTGTGAGGTAGGAGCATTCCAGGACTCTGAGCAGAGCAGTTATGGGGTCTGACTCACATTTGGGTGGGGTTGCTCTGGCTGCCAGGTTAAGGATGAGTTACAGGGGCTGAGGCAGAAGCAAGGTACCAGTAGGGAGGTAATGGTAACCTGGATAAGAATAGAGGCTGACAAGATAGGGTTTACTTATAAACTGGATCTCAAGTGAAAACTGAAGGATAACACAGAGACTCTGTTTCTTTCTTTCTTTATTCTAAGTATGGATGTGTCCACTTTGTTTATGCTACGCTAGACACTTGTAACACTGTCCGTTGTGTGACTGTTTGCTCCCCTGGACTGTGGGCTTCTTCAGCATCCGCTGGTTTTATTTTTTCATCTTTTTCCCCATAGAATGTCTGTAGCAGACACTCCTACAAGAAGAATGTGTGATGAAACTGAAAGCACCATGTCTTTGGAGCCCAAGCAACTCTCTTTTGGAAACTCCTGTGCGAATGAGGAGTGAGGAAAGAGGGGTGTTGGTTCCTTGCTGGGTGATGACACAGGCAAGCAGTGCAGTTGTGAGAGTAAAGCTCAGGATCAGTGCCCAGGGGAGCAGACCCGGTGGGCTTTTGGAGACCAAGGGTAAGTAGACTGGGCATAGTGTCAGGAGCACCAGTGGTCCTGAAACGTGGTGGGTCATCTCCAACAGTACAGAGCAGAGCTGGGACTAGCCTTCCAGAGGCAGTTGGCAGTGGCCGTGGGCTGGAAGGACATCCAGGTTGGCAGTCTGGTAGATGGAGGTGCATCCAGCATATGTCACTAACTAGTGTTGACTAAAAAGAGAGAAATAACTTGAGAGTTGTGAATTAAGCTTTATTTGGGGCACGACTAGGACTGCAACCCAGGAGGCAGCACCTCAGATAGCTCTGAGAGACTGCTCCAAAGAGGAGTCAGTGGGGTGAAAGGTCAATATACATGATTTTAATGAAGGAGAAGTTCAATACCATTCCACAGTCATTTTACACAGGATTTTCTGTTAGTCATGAGGATGTGAGGTCATCATGAAAGGTTTAGTGTTTTACTAGATATGAGGAGATGCAGGGATTGAGATTGTAAAATCTGTTCCTAAAAACATTCACCTGTCTAAAGACCTGCCCCACCAGATTCCCTGGAATAGAGTGCCTCCCTCCAGCCTGACTCCTCAGCAGGTGCTGAGGCAGATGACAAATGCTCTTGTTGTTCAGTCGTTGGCGATGTAATTGGTAAATGCCAACTTGGAATTGACACTAGGGTCGATGGAGTGACAGTGGACAGTAGAGTGGAGGAGTGGACAGAGGCTGGAACAGGGAAGAGAGGCTGATGATAAATGGAAATATCCTGTCTACGGGTCCTCCATCCCTTTGGAGATTCTTAAGGAGATACAAGAAGGCTGAGGACTGAGGTCATACAACTTGGTAAACAGGTGAAATTGATCTAGAGGACAAATTATAAACCATGAATGTGATCTTGCCGAGGGTAGGGCCTAGAAGTTATTTTGGTTTATGAGCGTTGTCCGTTTAGGGCAGTTTTGCAATGACTGCTCGTCTCTCCTGTCCTCTAGGTTTATTAACAACGTGAAGGTGGTTTTATTTTGATGTGTGTTTAAGGTCCAAACGTCTTCATTTGTCTCCTTTTAAGCTCTGTGGTTTGTGGACAGCCCGTCCTCACCCCTGTGCCTTGCTTGCCCCTGCTGGTCAACACTATGCTGATTGCTCCCCTACATCAGCGTGTGTGGAAGGATGGTCGCACACTCTGTCTCTCTGTCCACGACTGTTTGTAAAAATCAGGCTTTCATCCACACAGACTTCTGCCTTAATTGTACAGCCTTAATCAATTTGGCTTTCTTTATGTTTTTATGAGATCCGTTGTCTTCTGATTATAAAAGAAATACATGCTCATTGTAGAACTCAATTGATTTTCTAGAGCTTTCATTCGAAATTTGCATTCCCTGTGAATGCCCATCTGGCCAATTTGGGAGAGGCTGGACGGGTGGCTCTCCTTGAATGCAAATTCATTCTGTGCAGCCTCCATGGGTGAAAGGACTTCTGGGGGAACAAGTGTTCCCAGCTGAATGCTGCCTGGACAGCCTTTCTCACTGAGCAAACATCCTTTCCCTGTAGTTGTTTTTTTGTCCCTCCTTTTCAAACACGCTTTTAGCAACAACAGCTGGACTCAAAGGCATTCACTTACCAGAGAATGTGATCTTGAAGGGGTTCTGTGGCTTACCTGTTGTGTGCAGTTCACTTGGACAGCTCACGTGTGATTTGAAGGGCCATCTCATTGGTGTAAAATTGTGTAGTTTCTCTGTGTGCTGATTTTTGGGGGGCACATGCTTTGGTTTCTGAGTATGAAGGCATATTGTACTTACATTCATTCAGTCCTAGGAAAAATTTGGTAGTTAATAAAATCTAGTTACTATCACACGCTACACATTTTCTCTACCTTGTTTCCTTCTTCTGAACTCATTAAGTGCTATGGGTTATGTATGTGAAAATAATCTGTTCTCATAAATGCTGGGGAGAAAAGAATAACATTTATGGAATGTCCATTCTGTGTCACTCACACATCTTCCATGATTCATTATCCTTACCATGACTCTGAGATAAGTATTGTCCTCACTTTATAGATGTCCCTGGTAGGTAGATAGATTAAAAAAACTGGGATTCAGAGAGGTTAAGTACCTGCTCAAGAATTTCAAATTCCATCTTCAGAGCCTCTGTAACTTTGGCCATTGTTGTTGTTTAGTTGCTATATTGTGTCCGACCCTGTTGTGACCACATGGACTGTAGCCCATCAGGCTTCTCTGGCCATGGAATTCTCCAAGCAGGAATACTGGAGTGAGTTGCTATTTCCTTGTACAGGGATCTTCCTGACCCAGGGATGTAACCCGGGTCTCCTGCATTGGCAGGCGGATTCCTTACCATCAGAGCCATCAGGGAATCCCTACTGTGACTTTGGATACGTTCTTACATAGTATTTCAGGACTAGGGTCAGAAACGTTGCAACTTGAGGAGAACAAATTAAATTGTTTACTTGTTAAATTGCAATGACCCAAAGTGTTGATTTTTCTGTCCAGAATATTCTTTTCACCTCTTTCTCAACTCTACTTTATCCTCTGAAAAAGCCCAGCCAGTCAGTTGCCCAGGGACTGACATACAGTCAGGAGGAGATTTGTGTGTCCGTGGACAGGAGGGCCCAGGCAAAGCCGACTGGCCGGGCTGGTGAAGGTGACAGCTTGGTAATGGGCCTCTGAGAGTGTGTGTATGTGAATTAAGCACCCTTCATCTCCTCTGCTACAAAAACATCAATTAAGCTTGGACAGCTCACGTGTGATTTGAAGGGCCATCTCATTGGTGTAAAATTGTGTAGTTTCTCTGTGTGCTGATTTTTGGGGGGCACATGCTTTGGTTTCTGAGTATGAAGGCATATTGTACTTACATTCATTCAGTCCTAGGAAAAATTTGGTAGTTAATAAAATCTAGTTACTATCACACGCTACACATTTTCTCTACCTTGTTTCCTTCTTCTGAACTCATTAAGTGCTATGGGTTATGTATGTGAAAATAATCTGTTCTCATAAATGCTGGGGAGAAAAGAATAACATTTATGGAATGTCCATTCTGTGTCACTCACACATCTTCCATGATTCATTATCCTTACCATGACTCTGAGATAAGTATTGTCCTCACTTTATAGATGTCCCTGGTAGGTAGATAGATTAAAAAAACTGGGATTCAGAGAGGTTAAGTACCTGCTCAAGAATTTCAAATTCCATCTTCAGAGCCTCTGTAACTTTGGCCATTGTTGTTGTTTAGTTGCTATATTGTGTCCGACCCTGTTGTGACCACATGGACTGTAGCCCATCAGGCTTCTCTGGCCATGGAATTCTCCAAGCAGGAATACTGGAGTGAGTTGCTATTTCCTTCTACAGGGGATCTTCCTGACCCAGGGATGTAACCCGGGTCTCCTGCATTGGCAGGCGGATTCCTTACCATCAGAGCCATCAGGGAATCCCTACTGTGACTTTGGATACGTTCTTACATAGTATTTCAGGACTAGGGTCAGAAACGTTGCAACTTGAGGAGAACAAATTAAATTGTTTACTTGTTAAATTGCAATGACCCAAAGTGTTGATTTTTCTGTCCAGAATATTCTTTTCACCTCTTTCTCAACTCTACTTTATCCTCTGAAAAAGCCCAGCCAGTCAGTTGCCCAGGGACTGACATACAGTCAGGAGGAGATTTGTGTGTCCGTGGACAGGAGGGCCCAGGCAAAGCCGACTGGCCGGGCTGGTGAAGGTGACAGCTTGGTAATGGGCCTCTGAGAGTGTGTGTATGTGAATTAAGCACCCTTCATCTCCTCTGCTACAAAAACATCAATTAAGCTTGAATAATCCATGGGTTTTCCCCGTTTTCAGACAGAGGTAAATCGACTAGTGTGTTTTTTCCTCTCGGCTTTGATCGTTAATCGTCCTCAGGTCTGCCTTCCCCCACCGTTCAATAAATAAAGTAAAAAACACTCCACACACTACCATTTCTGGTGCCAACTGAACACATTCGCTAGACAATTTGTTCCGTCTCGAGTGTAATGAAGATATGCATTCAGCGTTTTGGAGGCTGGTTCTACAGAGAAAGTGCCAGTCTGCTCTGCTCAAGGCTGGAAGAGGGCTTAATCGGGGTCCTTTTGCGCAGGTCGGCAAAGCTGATGGGCTTTGATATCACAGTCTGGTCCCTGTGCTTGAGCCAAACAGATGTGTCTCTGCCGGCCTCTCCATCTGACACCAGCCAGAGGAAGCCTCATTTGTCTTTGTAAGGCCTTCCTCAGCACACACTCTTTGGAAATGATGCTGGCATTCTGTGCTCCGGGATTGCTACTGGCATGTATTCCCTTGGTTTGGGTAACTCCAGGCTCACAATGGATGGGATCTGGGCTCCCTGGGATGAGGAGACCTACGGGGACATCCAGCTCCTTCCTCCTTGGTTTCTCGGGGTGGGGGCGGTAGGGAGGATGTACCGAAGCCTTCCAGCAAAACCTGCCACTGTGCCACCTGGGAAGCCCACGCCACAATTTACTAACCCATTTTCTGGTTGATGCGCATTCTGTTTATTTCCAATTTTCCAGTATTGCGACGAACATCCTTACCTGCGTCTGTGTCCACGTTTGAGAAGGTCTCCAGGAGTGAATCTGTGGGTTTATTTGAATCAGTTATTTGACCTTGGGTAAATTACCTACTCTTCACCTCTCCAGCACTCACTGTCCTCATTTGTAAACAACTCATGGAGTCCCGGGGCCGTTTAGAGACAAGGTATGTAAATCACTCCTATCAGGCACTGCTCTGACCAGAGCCAGGTCAGGCCTGAGGGAGAGCACTTTTCATTCCTGGTCGCCTGCCTTGCCCAACACACACGGGTGCACAGAAACAAACGCCCCGCCTACATACAGCCCCCCCCGACCCCACACAGCCATACCTCCACCATACACAGACACACCCCCCATCACATTTTGTAGGTGGTTTCCCATCCGCTCATCTGCCTTGGTCTGAAGGGTAATCTCTCTTGAATCTGAATGTGTTGATGGCCATTCTGATTTTCCTGAGAGAAAAGGATGCGATTTCACCATTCTACTGGAGAGGTTCAAGAAAGTAAATGGTGGGAAGGAACAAAATCACCGTTCAGGAAAAAGGCTCAAAAAAATGAATAGAAAACCCATCAGCTTTTTAGTAGTAGATCTGGCTAAAACAGCTTGGGTGGAGGGGGGCAGCAGGTCAAAAAGTTGTCTAAAAAAAAGCAAGGGTTTGGGGTGATGACTTGCCTCCTTTCATGGGTACATGAAATTGGCTCCTTGTTTAACTCAGATGACTCCCCAGAAGAGACAAGAACTGCCACAGTAGCATCGCAGTGACATGCAGAGTATTCTATTCTCCAAAACGCCTTGGCTGTTGTTATGTGATTAGGGAACAATGCTGGGGACCTGTCCCGGCTGACAGCCATCTGCTCCTGTCAAGCCCCATGAGTTCTGGCAAAAGAGCAATGTGTCTAGATTCACACCGCACTCCTGTTGGGGGCCCCAGTCAATGCAAAAATTAACCAGGCAATGTGAAATGTACACACTTGAAATGAACAGGTGTATTTTGTGTTATGCGTTACAGTCTTCGGGGGCAGGGTGAGCAGGAATGCCCCTCCTTCCAAGAAGGGAATGTAGTTTCTTAAGCACTGTTGGGCTCAACCCTGACACGTACTCTCTCTCTCCACATCCACAAGAGATGAGTGCTATTATTCTCCCTGTTTTACAGATGACAAAACTGAGTCAACTAGCCTGCTCACTCAGGACACACTAGTCATCAGTGGTGAGGTCAGGAATCCTACCAGGCAGCATGGCCCCAGAGTCTGTGCTCCCACCAGTGCCATGCAAGCTGAGATCCAGTGCTCTGATGCTGGGAGCGACTGTTGTCGGTGGCTAGGTCAAAGGCAGGCTGTCAGGAGGAATAAGCCTTCCTCATATGAACCTGGACTGTGTTTTCATAAGAAAAGTGAATGCTCCGTGACAGTTCATGTTGGAGAAACATGCTTGCTTGTCAGGAAACCAGTAAGAACGTGAGCTGTGACCACCTTCCCGTCACTGGTGGGAACAGACTGGCGTTGGGCCCCTGTCTCAGGTCCTCGAGTAATTCTTATTGGGATTATTGGCATTTGAGATGGGACATCTCATACGACCATGATCAAATGACTATTGGTAGATGTTTAGCATCCTTGGCCCGGAGGCAGAAAATGTCTAGTCTGCTCAGTCCTTATGAATGACCCAAGCACCCCTCCCACCCCAACCCCCTTACGCCTCATGAGAGGGCATCTTGCTGGAGGCTAAGGTGTAGAGTCTGAAGGGCATGGGAAGGATCTGGGGAGACAGCACCTCCTCTTGTGGGCAGGCTGGGGTCTCCTCTGTGAAGGGGAGGAGGAGGAGACTGGACTGGGGCCCCCAGGGAGAGGGATGCATGGAAGGGATGTCGAGGAGAAAGGAAGAGAGACCCAGGTCTAGGGGAGGGGCCTTTGGGAAAGATCAAGTTAGTGGAGATTCTCTGTAAGTTGAAGTACCTGCCCCTGCTTTCCCATGGCCTGCAGCTCTGTGAAGCTGCTGTCTGCTCTGGCCTTGACCTGGAGAAGGCTGAGTGGGTGGAGCGTGTCGGAGAAGGGGTCATGGGTGCTTCCACATCATCTTGCAGTGGCTTCAGCCAAGAAGTAAAGGAGCTGGCACCCTTCATCTCATGACAGGATCCCCTTGGCACAAAAGACCCCCCAGGAGAGGGATGTTATAGGTGCAGCTATCACGTTGGCATGAGGGATTTTAGGAGGTTGCCCTGTTGGGAGGGCATTCACATGGAAAGTCACATATAACACTGAATTATATGCAGACTAATCTCAAGGCAGTTGCCAGAATGATTCTATTAAAATATAAATCAAATCACGCCACTCCTCTGCTTAAAACCCTGAAACAGTTCCTTATTTTATGCAAAGTAAAAAGCCCCAGGTGGCGCACGAGTAAAAAATCTCCTGCCAGTGCAGGAGATGGAAGAGGTGCAGGTTAGATCTCTGGTTCTGGAAGATCCCCTGGAATAGGAAATGGCAGCCCACTCGAATATTCTTGTCTGGAAAATCCCATGGACAGAGGAGCATGGCGGGCTACAGTTCATGGGGTAGCAAAGGGTCAGGCACCACTGAGTGACAGCACGTACACACAAGAAGCGATGTCCTCACAATGGCATGAAATGACGTTTTGGAGATGCTTCCTTCTCTGACCACACCTCTTCATAGCTGCCCCTCACCTACTCTGGTCCAGCTGCATTTCTCTCTCTGGAACATACTGCTGCTGCCTCAGGACCTTTGCACTGGCTGTTTGGCTGCCTGGAATGTCTCTGCTTCCTCTACCCACCTGCAAGGCGCTCTCTCTTTCACCTTTTTAGAATCTTTGTTGAAATGTCACCTTTGTAGTGAAGCTCCCCTGACTACTTTTTCAAACTGGAAACAGTTCTTCCCTGATTCCCAATACTTCTTATCCTCCTTACATTTATTTTTTTCCACGACAGTTGCCACCACCACCTAACATACCAGCTCATGTATTTATTTCGTATGTTTACACTCTTTCCCCTCACAAGGACATAAACTCATAAGAGCAGCGTGTTTGTCAGACTTGTTCATTGATCCCTGTTGCCTAGAACTGTGCCATTAGGAGCTTAATACATACTGTTGAATGAAGCAATTCCCTTCAATTGGAATTTATCTGGAAAAGGGGGCTCTAGGGATCTGATCGAAATGCTTTCCAGGGCGTCTCGTGTGTGCAGTTGCTAGTGGGAATGCTTTCAGCTGACTTCTTGTACGGACACGCACCTGACGATCTAGAATCCCCTACACAACCTTACCAGTGTCCTCCGCTTCCCATACTGGGCCATGTTGACCAAGGGAGCTGCCTTTGGAACTCAGCGTGGCCAACTGACACCGTTGCTCTGGAGAGCTGTGGGCCAGCCTCTGCCAGCCTGTGTTCTCTGAGCTTCCTGGTCTCACGTGCAAGTCTGGACCTGACAGTGCCTGAATCAGAACTGCTCTCAGCCCTGAGCCAGCCTCCTGGGTTCACATTCCTGGCTCTCTTAAGGTCCCTGCTTTTCCCCCCTTGAGCTAGAAAGTCTGAGAACTGAGAGACACAGACGAGAAGCAGGGCCTGCATCCATCCACTTTCAGACAAGAGAGTTAAAGGATTTCTTCCAGGCCGGAGACGAGAATTGCTTTGTGTTAGTTTAGTGAAAATGACACAGAGGAGCCAGACTTAAGCCAAAAAATAATTCACAAAATCTAAAAATTAGAACTGATCAGCAGGTTAAGAATTCTCTAACACTCGAATGAGCTTTCAGCACTGTGCTGTTTGCTGGGCTTAAAGAAGCACGAGGAAATAAGGAACAAAAATTGCGTTTTAGGTTGGGCGATGATGGCTCGAGCATCTATTTTCCTTGCTACTTGCAGTTTCCATTTCGTTCCAATGTCTTACTAAGCTCAGGAGGTTGCCTTTGGGTTTCCAGCACTACAGGGGATGATCTAAATCTAAATAATAATAAAAAGGCACTGCTTTTATTGAGATTCTATTTTATAAGTTGATGGAAACATTTCATATACACATTAGGTTTTGTAACCCAATTTTGGTACTTGCTGAGTCCCTGAGGGGCTGTTTCACTACTTGGGAGCTCCCTGGCATTTGCATTATTCCTCCAAGACAGAAGAAGGAAATGTTTCTAGTGAATCGTGTTTTTATTGGCATAAATTCACTTTTAAGATGGGGGCACACATTCTTAGGTACACACCCACACATACACATACATACACTCTCTTTCTCACTTTCTTAAATAGGATGTATTATAAAATTATAGGCTTTTAGATTTGAAAGGTCCTTGGAGGTCATCTGTTCTAACACTGGTACATTACTTATGAGGAAGTTTCTGCCCAGACAGGGTAAGTATCTCGTCCAAGGTCACCCGCATCTAGGGGAAGGGACCAGACTATAATCTAGGTTCCCCGACTCAAGTCTAATTTTCTTTCTGCTACACCACATTGCCTCTCAAATAAGATAATGTATATGAAATCATTTTGAAAACTGGAATGCATTATGCAAGTATTGGGTGGGGAATGGAATGGGAGAGAGAGTGTGAAAATGAGATTTCTTTCTTCTGAGACAAGCCTGACTTGCTCGGGCCTCTTTCCAAATAAAGCAAATTCATGTTACATGAATCACACATCACATTTCTAATTAAGTTTCCGGAGATGGCCTCCAGGAAATGAGCACCAAAGGGGTCAAATCCCAATACATTCTTCATTCAGGTACATCTCTGTGTCCCGTATTCCTTTCTTCTTACTGACCCCTCTGTCTACCTCTCTCTAGTGTCGGTGTTTGGTTACTGCATGAAGGTGGTCAGTTTGCCTACAGACTTTACAAGTATGTGTTGTTTATTGACATCATCTGGCCTATTTTTTGATTTCAGCAGCTCTTAACAAGAGCAAACTAGAATGTTTTTCAAGATTTATTTATTTATTATTTATTCTTGGGGGGGCGGGGGTCGGGTTGGGGAGGGAGGGGAGCGGGCGGGCCACTTCCATTGGTCTTCCATTTCTCTATTTTCATCCGTCTTTGTTCTTTGGCTCCTGTGGGCCTCCCATCGCGGTGGCGTCTGTTGTTGTAGAACGCCGGCTCTGGGTGCATGCGCTCCAGAGCTCCGGCTCGGCAATTGGACACATGGGTCCAGCCGCTCCGCGGCACGTGGGATCTTCCCAGGCCAGGGATCGAACCGGCGCCCCTTGCACTGCAAGGCGGTGTCCTTACCCACTGGACCACCAGGGAAAGCCCAGAATGTTTTTCATATCAATAGAAATAACCGGTTAATATAAAGACTTCAATATTAATGAAAGTCTTTAACATAGTTTGGGGATGAGAATAAGACCATCTTTAAAGTTTGATTGTTAAATTGTTTTTAATAGACTTGAATCACAAAAAAAGTCCTTGTAACTAATTGAAATGTTTAAATTACAAGGAGATATAAAATTTCTGAGGCCAATTAAATTAACTAACACACAATTCAGCAAAAGAATTAATAACTACTTGGAACGACAGTTGCTAAATAGTATTGCAAATAAGTTGAAATTTTATTTTTGTACTATTAATATATTAATTCACTAATATAAATTATAAATAATTTTTGTGTGGACCTCTCTGACATATATAAATTTCAGCCCTCATCCATTAATAATCTCTGTGTTCCCTTGAATGAAGCATGCCCAATCTTTCAGTATTCTAGTGAGGCCCCTTGTTAGGATGTAAAATATTGACAAGTTCATTGGAGGGAGATTCTTTGGTCTTCTTTGGACCTCACTTCCTGGCCTTATAAAATCTGTCTAAAAATATGAGTATTTACAAATGTCTCCAGCTCTTGTCAGTGTGTGACAAATAGGTCAGCATACACAGAGAGGAGAAATGGTTCTTGTTTTAAATGGATTTTTATTGGAGAATAGTTGCTTTACAATGTTGTGTTGATTTCTATTGGAACAACACTAACGCATCACCCATACCTGTACACATACCCCTTCCCGTTGGGACATCCTTCGCGTTCAGGTCACCACCGAGCGTGGGGTACAGCTCCCTGCACTCCACAGTGGGTGAACAAGCGGCTCTGCGCAGCTCTCCTCTGCTGCCCGCCTCGATCTGCCAGCACGTTGCTGTCCTTCTGCACTCCTCTTTCTCCTCCAGGATCATACAGAGGAGGCCAGGCACCCATGGGCACAGGTGCATTCTGAAAGCTGAAAGTCAGGGAATCAGGTGGATGGGCGGAGCCAGGTATAGAGGAGACATGGGCTTCAGCTGTGGATCAGCGGGCTTGCTGGTTTCCGGTGCAGCTCAGCCATAGACAGGTGTCGGGGGCGCACTTCCTGTCTGCTCGTGAAGAGGAACAGTCAAGTAACCTACAGGTAAACGATTTTTATGACTTTAAAATACGGAGTAAACCCTACTTTGCTACTCGAGTGTAGTCCAGAAAGTTCTGTCACACAGTTTGTAGGCGTGCTTTATGGCCAGGCTAGTGGAGTCATTTGTTTGAGCCTGCAGTCTAAGGCTGAGCCAACCTCCAGGTATGGGGTTTCTGAGTGGGATTTAGGAGGTCAAGTTAACTTTTTCTTTGAGGCCAATTAAATTAACTAACACACAATTCAGCAAAAGAATTAATAACTACTTGGAACGACAGTTGCTAAATAGTATTGCAAATAAGTTGAAATTTTATTTTTGTACTATTAATATATTAATTCACTAATATAAATTATAAATAATTTTTGTGTGGACCTCTCTGACATATATAAATTTCAGCCCTCATCCATTAATAATCTCTGTGTTCCCTTGAATGAAGCATGCCCAATCTTTCAGTATTCTAGTGAGGCCCCTTGTTAGGATGTAAAATATTGACAAGTTCATTGGAGGGAGATTCTTTGGTCTTCTTTGGACCTCACTTCCTGGCCTTATAAAATCTGTCTAAAAATATGAGTATTTACAAATGTCTCCAGCTCTTGTCAGTGTGTGACAAATAGGTCAGCATACACAGAGAGGAGAAATGGTTCTTGTTTTAAATGGATTTTTATTGGAGAATAGTTGCTTTACAATGTTGTGTTGATTTCTATTGGAACAACACTAACGCATCACCCATACCTGTACACATACCCCTTCCCGTTGGGACATCCTTCGCGTTCAGGTCACCACCGAGCGTGGAGTACAGCTCCCTGCACTCCACAGTGGGTGAACAAGCGGCTCTGCGCAGCTCTCCTCTGCTGCCCGCCTCGATCTGCCAGCACGTTGCTGTCCTTCTGCACTCCTCTTTCTCCTCCAGGATCATACAGAGGAGGCCAGGCACCCATGGGCACAGGTGCATTCTGAAAGCTGAAAGTCAGGGAATCAGGTGGATGGGCGGAGCCAGGTATAGAGGAGACATGGGCTTCAGCTGTGGATCAGCGGGCTTGCTGGTTTCCGGTGCAGCTCAGCCATAGACAGGTGTCGGGGGCGCACTTCCTGTCTGCTCGTGAAGAGGAACAGTCAAGTAACCTACAGGTAAACGATTTTTATGACTTTAAAATACGGAGTAAACCCTACTTTGCTACTCGAGTGTAGTCCAGAAAGTTCTGTCACACAGTTTGTAGGCGTGCTTTATGGCCAGGCTAGTGGAGTCATTTGTTTGAGCCTGCAGTCTAAGGCTGAGCCAACCTCCAGGTATGGGGTTTCTGAGTGGGATTTAGGAGGTCAAGTTAGCTTTGTTTTCACTGTTCCTTTCCCTCTACCTTCTTCTGGGGATAGCATTGCTCTCTATCCTGGCCCATAGGGGAGAGCATGTGACCCAGGACAGACCCGTCACTGCCCCTCGTCCTTGGCTGCAGGGATGGGTCCAGGCACTCAGGGCAGGGCAGTTGGAGTCCTTCCCCAAGACTGTTCTCTCTTCATGGGGCTGTGAGGACCTATGTCCAGATGGGAGTGGCAGTCTTGCCACAGAATCAGTTTTGTGGGAATTTTTAGACACCAGCAGAGATGGGCCCTAAGAAAGAATGTCCCAGTGCTGTTGCCCCCCAAGCCAGTTGTACCCAAACCCTTTCTTTTTTTCTGTCCTGTTTATTATTGTATTATTTGTGTGTGCGTTAGTTGCTTAGTCATATCCAACTCTTTGCAGCCCTATGGACTGTAGCCCATCAGGCTCCTCTGTTCATGGAATTTTCCAGGCAAGGATACTGGAATGGGTTGCCATTTCCTTCTTCATGGATTGTTTTAAACCACTTTTAATTGAAGTGTAATTAATTTACAATGCTGGGTTAGTTTCAGATGTATAGCAAAGTGATGCATTTTTTTGTATATATAAATATATTCTTTTTCAGATTCACTTCCGTTATACATTATTATACTGAATATAGTTCCCTGTGCTAGATCGTAGGTCCTTGTTGTTTATCTATTCCTACATCCTTTCTTGCAGTTTACTGTTTTCTCTTTTTGGCACAAGTTAACTGGAATTGAGTTTCTATTACTTATAACTGAAGGACCTTTGAATAATACAGAAGCGACTCTAGGGTTTCGGTCTGAAGACACATTAATGAGGCCGCGGCCGTGTGTGATGAAATTCCATCTTCAGTTAGCTTCAGTGTTTTGGCTCAGGGAACCAGTGTGCCCAGGAGAGGTTCTTGTTTTAGATACTCAGATGGTATCTTTAGGATCCTGCTCTTCCTCCAACCCTCCCCTCCACCTTACTCAGCCCCAGTTTTATTCTCAGTGTGGTTCTCTGCTCAGTGGCAAATCTCCCTCATACCTGGTCCCCCTTAGGAGCCTCAGACTTTCAAGGAAGGTCCTTAGTTCTCACAATGAGGAAGGAGAAGGACCCTCTCTCTCCCAACAGCCAGATGACCCCCCCGCCCCACCCCCTACACACACCAAGTCAACTAATCACCAGCCCAGAGGAATGAGCCCTCTGGCAGAGCTGATCTTTGTGTGACCAGAGGATGAGAGTAGGTGGGTGGACCACATGCTAACAGCACATACTAGTGTCATTTCCATAGTACTGGGGGATGGATGTTTCCTGTCTCCCTTTGATAGACCAACTGCTATGACTACACAGACATAGTGGGATATGGCTGTAGCAGATTGTGCCCAGGATACAAAAAAAAAAAACAAAACAGCAAATGCAGCCAAACAACTATGAAGCAGCAGCAGGTGTGGCTGGGAGATGAAGTTCAGGCAACCAACCAGGTGATGAAGTCCTCTGGCCCAACCTGGGAAGGCTGGCCCCTGAGCACCCACTGTGCGCTCACGAAAACGCAATGTGCATCTCAGGTGACGAGCAGTCCCCTGAAGGGCATCAGGGAGAGCAGCCTGGTCAAGCGGTGCTCATCTGAGCAGAGCTGTCTGCAGGGAGGTAGAGGAGGGCTGGACAAGAGCATCAGCCAGTGACCCCACACACGAGGGACTCGACCTTGGGCACCCAGTGGTTGGATGTACAAGAAACCTGCCTGTGGGGATTTTTCTCCCTCAGTTGGTTTTCTCTCTTTTTTGTTTAATTGACAGCACTGTCTCCTGTTGGCTTGAGCAGCATGAGAAGGAAGGAGGGTTGAATTAGTTGCAGAAAGCAGACACCTTTGCTTGGAGCCTGGGGTCCTTTAAAAAGACACAGCTGTGTGGCGGCTTCAAGGTGTCATTTGGAATTTATTGCCATGAATGGATCAGGTGTAAAAAATAGCCGCGAATGAATGCTGATGATCTGAGAATATACTGGGCCAGCCTTGAGCTGTTCAGCATGGAATGTGCTTGTCAATTCTAGGACATGGAATTACTGAAATCCCTGATCTGCTAGTGTCTTTCCTGGCTGCTTCTGAAGTCCCTGAAAACATCTTTGTCAAGCCTGGGTATACTTTTAGATTTGCCTTTGGGCTTCCCTGGTGGCTCAGACAGTAAAGAATCTGCCTGCAATACTGGAGACCTGGGTCTGATTCCTGAGTAAGGAAGATTCCCCTGGAAAAGGACATGGCAACTCACTCCAGTATTCGAACCTGGAGAATCCCACGGTCAGAGGAGTCTGGCAGGCTATAGTCCATGGGGTCGCATCGAGTTGAACACCACTGAGTGACTAACGCTGTCACCTTCCCCTCTGCTCAGCACTTGGAGTCTGGAGAAACAGATTGGCAAGATATTCCAGGTTGAGAACTGAGCCAGAGGGAAAGGGGATGCCTGGCTTCAGAAGAGGTCAGGTGACCTGGGGATGAAGTTGATAATCTCAACTCCTTCACAGGAAGGGCAAGGCCACTGGGAGAACCCCGAAGCAGAAAGAGATTCAGAGGCTTGTTGAGTTTCTGGTGCAAGCTCTTGGCAGGGTCATAAATCCATCCCAGCTGAGAAAACTGTTTACTTCCAGTACCAAGCCAAGCAAATCCGGCCTTAATAGACTAAAGCTGGTTGGATGCTTCTATTCTTGAAGTTGGTTCTGCTCACAAAATATTGATTTAAGGCACTTTTGATTTCCCAAACCCATCTCAAACCTGGATGAGAAGCTGGTGTAACCTTGGCTTTAAGTAGAAAAAGCAGAGAGAATGAGGGGGTCAGGCAGTGAGGCTTTAGCTGCAGGTCCTGGACACCATCTTCTTCGGGTGGGGGTGGATGGGGCTTTAGAGATGGAGACCTGCATTTACCTTGGTGTCAGTGGGATGGGTCAGTGAAGGAGAGGGTGTGGTCTTGCCCTGCGGGAGCATATGGTCAGCTAACAAATCACCAGCAAACCTCATCTAGCGATCACAGGCTAGATATGCTAAACCCCATTGCATATCTAGCAATGTTCCTAATACCTTGCATAAGATAAACTCTAAATAATGCGAGCCAGACAAAGCAGAGAAGGACGTGGGCTGGGAAGAGGACCT
Organism: Tragulus kanchil; assembly: GCA_022376925.1. Classification (NCBI taxonomy): domain Eukaryota; kingdom Metazoa; phylum Chordata; class Mammalia; order Artiodactyla; family Tragulidae; genus Tragulus; species Tragulus kanchil. Next base: position 216,086,934 of record JAIOJX010000032.1, on the reverse strand, counting down.
GCAGGCAAGAGAAGTGGGGCTCATCATGGTGGGGTCTCTGGAGGGTGAGGGAGGGGTATGGCTTAGATTTTAAAGACAGAAAGAGAAAAACTGCCTAATTTATCACTCACAGTACCCACTGGGAACCACTCTGGGTGGGACTCAGCTGGTAGGACGAGAGGAAGGAGATAAAGCTGGAGTGCTTCTCTGTCCTTGTAATTCTGGTGCTGCTCAGGCCACCACGCCCAGGCCCAGCGGAGGCTCACCTGTGAGTGGGTGACAAGAGACAGGAGGGAAGGCAGAGGGTTCAAGAATGTAGAGTGTGGTTTCCATTTGCTGCCTAGGACTGGGATATAAACCTGGACTTGGAGCTGGCCCTGGGTCTCCTGGAACAGGACATGTGGGCTCTTCTCGGGCATCCATGGTGGCGGTGGGGTAAGGGGTGCTGAAGTTAAATACCACATCTCTCTTCGTTTCTCCACCATGTTTGGGAATAAGGGGGATCACACAGTATTATTTGTTCTGAAGAAAATGGGATCTCCCTCTGAGCTCCCACTTATCAGTGGTAAGAAATCTCAATGGGTTAAGGGTTAGCCCTACCCCTCCCTTAGGGTCTTGTTAAAGTCCTAGACTATTCAGGCAGAGGATGATCTTCAGAGGCAGGGCCTCTGGTCACCACAGCCTTAGGATTACTGCCGGAGAAGGGACAGGGTGGTCTGCTGCTTCTGGTAGGCCCTTGGCTGCAGCTCCCAAGCTAATGGCCAGCTCCTGGGCATCCACACAATGGTGCCTCTTCCGAGAGAGATCCCACTATCCACGGGGGCTGTGTCACACAGGGACGATCCCTCTTGTGGTATTGTCATCCTTTCCTGCCCTTCGGTTTTGAAGAAATCACGCATTTCTTATTCTGGAAAGGCTCTTCCCATTATATCATCTCCTTCCCCCGTCTCCCTTCACTGTTCGAGTCTTCCCTACCAAGCGCTTCCACATAGGGGTGTTTCATAGCTGGGGGAGGGGAGAAATGTACTCCTGTATGCGTGTGTGTGGCTGTCTCCGTGCTAATACTTGCATAAGATAAACTCTAAATAATGCGAGCCAGACAAAGCAGAGAAGGACGTGGGCTGGGAAGAGGACCTGCAGGCAAGAGAAGTGGGGCTCATCATGGTGGGGTCTCTGGAGGGTGAGGGAGGGGTATGGCTTAGATTTTAAAGACAGAAAGAGAAAAACTGCCTAATTTATCACTCACAGTACCCACTGGGAACCACTCTGGGTGGGACTCAGCTGGTAGGACGAGAGGAAGGAGATAAAGCTGGAGTGCTTCTCTGTCCTTGTAATTCTGGTGCTGCTCAGGCCACCACGCCCAGGCCCAGCGGAGGCTCACCTGTGAGTGGGTGACAAGAGACAGGAGGGAAGGCAGAGGGTTCAAGAATGTAGAGTGTGGTTTCCATTTGCTGCCTAGGACTGGGATATAAACCTGGACTTGGAGCTGGCCCTGGGTCTCCTGGAACAGGACATGTGGGCTCTTCTCGGGCATCCATGGTGGCGGTGGGGTAAGGGGTGCTGAAGTTAAATACCACATCTCTCTTCGTTTCTCCACCATGTTTGGGAATAAGGGGCATCACACAGTATTATTTGTTCTGAAGAAAATGGGATCTCCCTCTGAGCTCCCACTTATCAGTGGTAAGAAATCTCAATGGGTTAAGGGTTAGCCCTACCCCTCCCTTAGGGTCTTGTTAAAGTCCTAGACTATTCAGGCAGAGGATGATCTTCAGAGGCAGGGCCTCTGGTCACCACAGCCTTAGGATTACTGCCGGAGAAGGGACAGGGTGGTCTGCTGCTTCTGGTAGGCCCTTGGCTGCAGCTCCCAAGCTAATGGCCAGCTCCTGGGCATCCACACAATGGTGCCTCTTCCGAGAGAGATCCCACTATCCACGGGGGCTGTGTCACACAGGGACGATCCCTCTTGTGGTATTGTCATCCTTTCCTGCCCTTCGGTTTTGAAGAAATCACGCATTTCTTATTCTGGAAAGGCTCTTCCCATTATATCATCTCCTTCCCCCGTCTCCCTTCACTGTTCGAGTCTTCCCTACCAAGCGCTTCCACATAGGGGTGTTTCATAGCTGGGGGAGGGGAGAAATGTACTCCTGTATGCGTGTGTGTGGCTGTCTCCTTGGCATTTACAACTTCTGGCCATCGTTCTAAGCAGTAAATGCCAGGGAAACTCCCTGGAGACTAGGGAGCCCAGCTGGTTAACATAAAAAGCTCAGGATGGGAGAGGAGAAAGCGTCTCCCCTTTCTGACTCTTTGTGAAGCAAAACGAATGCAAATAATCTCTGGGTAGGTTATTCTACACATGCCCATTTGTATTTGATGCTTCGTAGCATTGCCTCCAGTGCATCTACCTGGCTATATGGGGCAGAGATGCTTGAGAAAGAAGAGATCAGGGTCCCGAGAGAGAACTTATTCTCGCTTCCTCACTATAATCGTGATCACAACTAACACACCGACAGAAGCGCCAAGCCAGAAAACCAGGTCTGACAGTTTTCTTCAACCCGAAAATGACCACAGGGCCCCTTGGGGCAGCAGTCCCCAACCTTTTTGGTGCCTTGGATTGATTCCATGGAAGACAATTTTTCCCCAAGCCAGGGGTTGGGATGATTTGGGGATGATTCAAGATCATGACATTTATTGTGTACTTTATTTCTAATCTAATGCCTCTGTTGATCTGACAGCAGTTAGCTGTCCACGGCCTGGAAGTTGGAGGCCTCTGTCTTAGGGGAACTCCATTAAGGGAAGGGGTGGTGCCTCTCCTGACAGGGCCTATGGAATTGTGGCTCATTCTATGGTGGGTTTAGCAGGTGGCCCCAAATCTGTGTTAATGAGCATGTGATGGAGGGAAACCCCCTCCATATCTGCCAGGCTGGAGTGGGCTTGTTCAGTGACCAGGGCATGTCCCAGCTAACATGTCCCAGGATGCATGAGTACAGAGAGCTGTGCTCTCCGGGGGGCTCACCCTGAGCCTTGAGCAGCATCTTATGCAGCATCCTGTGCAGTGGGTGAGCTGTGACTGGGTGAATGCTGATTCTGAACATGGTTCTGTTTCCATTATCAGGGGTGGTGCCTGAGGCACTGAATGCCTTTAGAAGAGCTGTTGAGGCTGAGCTAGGGTGTGCAGCCTCCGGGGACCCCTCTGGGGTCTCGGCTCCCCAGCAGGCTTCAGCAAGGTGAGGGACTCTATCCGGCTAGGAAACCGGACGGTGGTCATGACTACTGAGCTTAAGAACAGTCAGACTGCTGTTTATTTGCAAGACTTACTACCAGATACCACATAGATCAGGCTTCCCAAGTGGTGCTAGGTGGTAAAGAACTCGCCTGCCAATGCAGGAGATGTAAACGATGGGTTTCATCCCCGGGTGGAAAAGATCCCCTAAAGGAGGGCATGGCAACCCACTCCAGTGTTCTTACCTGGAGAATCCCATGGACAGAGGAGCCTGGCGGGCTCCAGGGTCCACAGGGTTGCAGAGTCAGACACGGCTGAAGTGGCTTAGCGCATGCGCACACCGCATACATCAGGGGCAGCTTGTTCTCAGCAGCACTGAGTCACCCACAGGCTCTCACCACCCTGGAGAAGGAGACACACAACTGTGGCATGTCCCAACGATCATGACACCTGTATCTCCTGAAGATTTCCTCCTAAATTATAGGCTGTCATCTGGCGCATTGCTAATGATCTTAGCAGGTGATCCAGATTATGTGTTAATTGTGCCCATGGAGGAAAAGAAAATAGATCCAATAAAATCCACGGAGGAAAGGTTTCTGAAACTACTGAGTATTAACCGCTCACTGATGACTCCTTCCTATCAAGTCATTAAGCTGGTTGCAATCATTTGTCTTAAGAAAATAAACTTCTCTCCTGATGGGCATTGTCTGTGTGGCCCTGGCTCTTGTCACCGCCATTATCACAGCTGTCAATCACGTCTGAGAGCTCAGCTGGAAGTAACCGTGGAGGGCATGTCTGATCTCTCTCTAGGGAACGGTTGCTCCTTCCAGCATGTTCTTCCAGGCTTTGCTAGGACTAGTTTTAAAAGGATCCTGAAATGAAGTCCAGCAGCTAGCCCCCGAGAGAGAGGGTTCCACGGTTAGATCTTCTCCTAAAGACAACACTCCCCTTGTTATTCTTCCCCAACTTCCCGTTCTAAATGTCATGCTGGCAATCATTCATCACAATGAATAGAAAGTTATAATTAATAGAGGCCCAAATCATTCAAGTGGAAGATTACTCTTTTGAATTCTTGTATTTTTCTTGGACGATGTCCTTGAGTTAATTATTTAGTTTTTTTTTTTTTTTTTTCCCACAGTCTTGTTTCCAAAAAGAACAAATTGATCACAGTAATGTAGGGGGATGAGGGGATTATGTATAATGTATGCGAGAGACAGACACTAGAAATAAAATTAAAACAAGGCCCCTGGGCTTTCCTGCTCCCCCTGCTGGCTTTTGAGAAAAGAGAGAGCCGCTGCCGCTGCCCGGAGCTGCGTGAATCCTAAGGATGCTCTTAGGATAGCAATGAAACTCAAATTCACTGATTCACGGCTTGCCGGGTTCCCTTACGCACCGGGCGGGGCACAGGGGGTGAGGAGAGGAGGCGGTTTTCAGGCGATGGGAGAGTATGGGGCCGCAGGGTCCCTGGGCCTGCCGTCTCGTCCACTGAGGGGTTCTACCTTTCTAGAAAGGCCTCCTTGCACTCCCAGGATCAACAACCTACATCCACGGAGGGAACATAGAACATTCATGGAGGCACCTATTCAGCGGTGAAATTCAGAAGAGGGCAAATTAGAAGGCTCTAGGGCGCCCCCACAGGTCTCCCTGTTCCCTGCCTGCTGGCAACTCAGCTTCTACGCTGGGGCGGCATTGGCATCATATTCCCAGGGACGATTCATACTTATGTTCTGTTCTCTTGTTGGCCTCACTGGGCCACTTTTTAAAAGGACACCATTGTGTGCTTTTTCTCCAGGCTCAGCACCTTCTGGGGATGCCGAGCCCTGGGGAGGAGTCCTGAGGCTGCTGAGTGCCCTCGGTGGGCATCTCCCTGGCATTGGATTACAATGGCTGACTTCTGCCTACTGGCCTTGGGAGAGCCCTGAGTCAGAGTCACCGGAGCTTCTGTTGTGAAGGGAATCCCAAAGGGAGGAGTGGAGTTCCAGTCATGAGACTGGAATCCTGAACTATGAAAGGGTGGGGATGCAGGGAGAGAGGCATTTAATCCACGTCCAAGGGACTAAAATTCATCCATTCATTCACTCTCCCCTTCTCTCGCTCACTCATCGGGCATTAACCTAATTAGAAATTTGTTCTAATAACGGTTATATATTGCAAAGTGAGTCCATGTGGCTTTTAAGGAAAATCGTTTCACAGCAATGACCCTGTCCACGTTGTAATGAATTGTTGGCAAAAAATGGCCTGGATTCTTCCCCTCCCTACATCCATATATAGTGCTTGAAAGTGGCTTTGCATCTTTCTCCTTGAATAGAACAAATCTATTTTTTCTTGCCCTTGAATTCTGGACTGGCTGTGCAACTTCCTTTGGCTGTTAGAATGTGGTAGAAACGATAGTGCCGGTTCAGAGCCTGACCTCCAGAGTCCCTGGGCGATTCTGCTCCCTCTTTCAGAGCCTTGCTGCCTTGGAGACAAGCCCAGGTTAGCGTTACTCTCTGGCAGAAGAATAGAGGCCACATGGAGGAATCAAGCGCCATTTGTCCCTGCTTGAGGACATCATAGATCATCTTTCAACTGTTGACCCCAGACACATGTGAGAACCCAGCCATGAACAGCAGAGCTACCTCCCACACCTTGAGGGGGACTGTTGGAGCGTGGGCGAGGCCAAGAGACATCCCTGCTGACTTGTGGGCTTGTAACCAATCATTGATGCTTCCTGTTTTGAGCCACTAGCTTTCAGGGTGGTTTGTTACACAACCGTAGTGCCAAAGGCAGTCTTAGCAATGAGCAGACAAGGCAGACTCTGTCCACCAAACCTGGAAGAATGTATGGTTTGCAGGAATTTCAAGGATGTCCATCAGCTGGGGACATGGGATGGAAAGGAAGTGGTGGCCTGATTCCTGAGAAACCAGCCCACTTTGGAGAGCTAAAACAGAGCTGCTTCCCACTGTGGCCAGACTTTTAGAAGGGGTAGGGAGTTGCTATGACAACTGACAGACCATATTATGCTGCCTAATGCTGTTTGCTGGCCAGGTGTCCAACAGACACATCTTCAGTCCTATGGGACAGCATCCATCCATTTATGGGGTGGCCCCAATGCTGCATTAGGGGATGCAGGGAGAGGCATTTAATCCACGTCCAAGGGACTAAAATTCATCCATTCATTCACTCTCCCCTTCTCTCGCTCACTCATCGGGCATTAACCTAATTAGAAATTTGTTCTAATAACGGTTATATATTGCAAAGTGAGTCCATGTGGCTTTTAAGGAAAATCGTTTCACAGCAATGACCCTGTCCACGTTGTAATGAATTGTTGGCAAAAAATGGCCTGGATTCTTCCCCTCCCTACATCCATATATAGTGCTTGAAAGTGGCTTTGCATCTTTCTCCTTGAATAGAACAAATCTATTTTTTCTTGCCCTTGAATTCTGGACTGGCTGTGCAACTTCCTTTGGCTGTTAGAATGTGGTAGAAACGATAGTGCCGGTTCAGAGCCTGACCTCCAGAGTCCCTGGGCGATTCTGCTCCCTCTTTCAGAGCCTTGCTGCCTTGGAGACAAGCCCAGGTTAGCGTTACTCTCTGGCAGAAGAATAGAGGCCACATGGAGGAATCAAGCGCCATTTGTCCCTGCTTGAGGACATCATAGATCATCTTTCAACTGTTGACCCCAGACACATGTGAGAACCCAGCCATGAACAGCAGAGCTACCTCCCACACCTTGAGGGGACTGTTGGAGCGTGGCGAGGCCAAGAGACATCCCTGCTGACTTGTGGGCTTGTAACCAATCATTGATGCTTCCTGTTTTGAGCCACTAGCTTTCAGGGTGGTTTGTTACACAACCGTAGTGCCAAAGGCAGTCTTAGCAATGAGCAGACAAGGCAGACTCTGTCCACCAAACCTGGAAGAATGTATGGTTTGCAGGAATTTCAAGGATGTCCATCAGCTGGGGACATGGGATGGAAAGGAAGTGGTGGCCTGATTCCTGAGAAACCAGCCCACTTTGGAGAGCTAAAACAGAGCTGCTTCCCACTGTGGCCAGACTTTTAGAAGGGGTAGGGAGTTGCTATGACAACTGACAGACCATATTATGCTGCCTAATGCTGTTTGCTGGCCAGGTGTCCAACAGACACATCTTCAGTCCTATGGGCAGCATCTCCCTTGTCCATCTCCTTACTGCCCACCTCTGTGGTCTGCAGATCGGGGCCTGGCAGCCACCTAGGAGGGTCGTAGATGCTGGTGGAGAGGAGGGTCTCCAGTGCCTCAGGCCCTGAAGGGCTGCCGAAAGGACATGGAGCTACAGGTGGGATGGCTCCTACCTCTGCTCAGGAGCTTATCACAGCTCCTGACTGGTGAAGGGGCTCAGGAAGGCACCAGAGGGGCACCACGCGGCCCTCACCAAGGGGGAGTGTGCTGTCACTGCTGCTGCCGAGACTGTGGCTCCAGCACAGGCTTAGGCAGGAAGAAGGCGGAGCCCTTGACAACTGGGGACGTGAGGTGAGCCGCAGGCTTCCTGCTTCCTCAAAGCCCTGCCGAAGCCCTGCTCGTCTCTCCCCCATGACTGGAACTCTCACCATGAGGGTCGTAAGTTGGCCTTTGAAAATGGTCACCATGCACATATTCTCTCCTTTGTGTTTTCCTCACACCTGGGATACAAGTGACAGCCTTCTCACTTTCACAGAGGACATGGAGGTACAGGCCGGGTGACTAACCTGCCCGAGGTTGTGCTGTTCCTAAGTGACAGAGCTGGGGCTTGAACCCAGGTGGCCTGGTTGGCAGAGCACAGAGATCACCCACCATGTTACCCCAGCTTCAGCAACAAGCGCTGCCTTCAGAGGGCCTCTGTGAACCATAACCAGATGGAGGGAGTGGAAGCCCAGAGTTGTATCGAGGGGTATAAGTCAGTGTCCGCTTGAAGGAGAGGAGACAGGGCCAAGGAGCGCTCAGTTTTCTAGGTCTGGGATGTGAGCACAGGGGGTCTGATCCCAGGTGCTCCCTCAGCTCCCAGTCTTCTACCTGTCCCACACCTAGCCACTGGCGACTTTCTTGCCTCCTGGGGTATCCCTATGAGGCTCCTGAGGTGGGAGTTTATGGAATATTTAGTGCCCATGGTGGGGAGGACTCAGTGACTGCAGGTCTCCAGCAGGCCTGGGTCAGGGAGAAGCGTGGCAGGGAGGCTGGGAACTTCAGGAAGAGAGACTGGTTTTGCCTCAAGTGGAGGTCTGGAGTGGCTGAGTTCTAGCCACTATTAAGAGTAATGCAGGGCTTCCCTGGTGGTCCAGTGGTTAAGAATCTGCCTGCCAATTCAGGGGACGTGCGTTTGATCTCTGGTCTGGGAAGCTTACAACTCCTGAGCCCACACTCCAGCAGGCATGCATGCTTTAGCACCCCTGTGCTCAACAACAAGGGAAACCACTTCAGGGAGAAGCCTGCCCACCACTAGCGAAACCCACATGCAGCAACAAAAACCCAGCACAGCAAAAACAGTAATACAAAGCCTCTAAGTAGAAAAGAGATCATTATCGAAGGACTCAGAGTAAGACGAGCCCTCACAGAGAGAAAGCCATGGAGGAGGAACGTTGATATGGGCTTTGAGATGAGAGAAGAGCTGCTGATTCAACTGGAGCCTAAATCAGAAACTCATAGGACTCATAGGATGGAGCCCAAGAATCCCTATGTGGTTTTAGGGAAAAATAGATTTTTAAGAATTCAACGTGTGTGTGGTTTTTTGTTTGTTTGTTTGTTTTAAGACTTGGACCATTTATTAAGTCTTTATTGAGTCTGTTACAATATTGCTTCTGTTTCGTGTTTTGGACTTTTGGCCTGGAGGCATGTGGGATATTAGCTCCCTGATGCGGAGATTGAACCTGCACCTTTTGCATTGGAAGGTGAAGTCCTAACCACTGGACTGTCAGGGACGTCCTCCCAGTGGATTTTGATTCTCAGTCAGGTTAGGGAGCCACTGGGCTCTACTCACTCTGGGTCACACACAGGTGACCCATTCTTTTTTGTTTGTTTGTTTCTTTATTATTATGTTATTTTTTACAGCATTTTGTTGTTTACTGCCACACATCATGAACCATTCTTAAATCAGGACTCAAGGATCACTATCTATGACTGTCCTTTTAGTATACTTACTCAGGGTATGTATTTTTTTAAATTAGGGGGCGCTCTGAGTCAACTCATTTTTGAATCTGAAAAACCGAGGGGGAGAGCAATGAACGTGAGCTTGCAGGGGGTAAACTTAACGGCTTGCCATCTGCAGCAGTGTCAGCAGACATCCCCAGATGGCATCAGGCTGCCAAGGCGATGCCCCAAGCCTTCGCTCTCTGCCTCCATAGAGCATGGACCCTGGAGAGGTTCAATTATCTTCCACATGTGTGCTCTTAGAGAGCCTGGCAAGAGAAAGGACTGGAATCCTCAATAGTAAAGTTCCCAGGGCTTTGAATAAAGGGAAGAGCAGGTGAATCAAACTCACTTTGTGTTCCTGTTATAGATTTGATTGCTAATAATTAACCAATGATTCAATTGTGATACTTAGATTATTAACCTAATTGAAAAATCGCTGGTGAACAGTGTCCTTATTAGGGACACATATTGCGAATGAATATCCATTCATTCGTCTGACAAATATTTGTCTGCCACTTGCAAAATACTGGATAAACTGTATGGCTCCTACTGTCGAGCTGCTAATAGAAAGGGATGTGTGATGTCAGTGAGGAGCTACTAATCAAGGACTTTAAGGGAGATATTGTTCAGTTTGAAGAAAATAAGGATGCTTTCAGGGAAGAGATGGGATTTGAGTAGGGCTGGGAAATAGGTTGGATTTACAGGAGTGTAGCTCAGTGGCAGGGCTTCCCAAGTGGCTCATTGGTTAAGAATCTGTCTGCCAATTCAGGGTCTGATTCTTGGGTGGGGAAGATCCCCTGGAGAAAGAAATGGCAACCCACTCCAGTATTCTTCCCTGGAGAATTCTATGGGTAGAGGGGCCTGGTGGGCTACCGTCAATGGGGTTGCAAAGAGTCAGACAGGGCTTAGAGACTGAGTGTGCACACACATGCACAGTTTAAAGGCAATGTGTAGGAGGAATGACCACATGAATAAAGCATGGGAGTAGGTGGCTAGACCATAGGTGTGATGCCTCGTTTTTGTAAACCAAGATCAGAGAGTTCTAATGTTAATAAGATGAAAGGTGGGGGCCAAAGGATGGAAGGCCTACTAATGGGGTGTCTGGTAGGAGGCATGGGTTTCTCATTGCCCAAGTCCAGTGCTCATGAAAGACGCGGTCAATGGATCCTGAGCATCTTTTCCATAAATTCTGGATACAGCCTTATGGTTTTTTCCACACTGTGCTCTACTCATCTGCAGCAGTGTCAGCAGACATCCCCAGATGGCATCAGGCTGCCAAGGCGATGCCCCAAGCCTTCGCTCTCTGCCTCCATAGAGCATGGACCCTGGAGAGGTTCAATTATCTTCCACATGTGTGCTCTTAGAGAGCCTGGCAAGAGAAAGGACTGGAATCCTCAATAGTAAAGTTCCCAGGGCTTTGAATAAAGGGAAGAGCAGGTGAATCAAACTCACTTTGTGTTCCTGTTATAGATTTGATTGCTAATAATTAACCAATGATTCAATTGTGATACTTAGATTATTAACCTAATTGAAAAATCGCTGGTGAACAGTGTCCTTATTAGGGACACATATTGCGAATGAATATCCATTCATTCGTCTGACAAATATTTGTCTGCCACTTGCAAAATACTGGATAAACTGTATGGCTCCTACTGTCGAGCTGCTAATAGAAAGGGATGTGTGATGTCAGTGAGGAGCTACTAATCAAGGACTTTAAGGGAGATATTGTTCAGTTTGAAGAAAATAAGGATGCTTTCAGGGAAGAGATGGGATTTGAGTAGGGCTGGGAAATAGGTTGGATTTACAGGAGTGTAGCTCAGTGGCAGGGCTTCCCAAGTGGCTCATTGGTTAAGAATCTGTCTGCCAATTCAGGGTCTGATTCTTGGGTGGGGAAGATCCCCTGGAGAAAGAAATGGCAACCCACTCCAGTATTCTTCCCTGGAGAATTCTATGGGTAGAGGGGCCTGGTGGGCTACCGTCAATGGGGTTGCAAAGAGTCAGACAGGGCTTAGAGACTGAGTGTGCACACACATGCACAGTTTAAAGGCAATGTGTAGGAGGAATGACCACATGAATAAAGCATGGGAGTAGGTGGCTAGACCATAGGTGTGATGCCTCGTTTTTTTGTAAACCAAGATCAGAGAGTTCTAATGTTAATAAGATGAAAGGTGGGGGCCAAAGGATGGAAGGCCTACTAATGGGGTGTCTGGTAGGAGGCATGGGTTTCTCATTGCCCAAGTCCAGTGCTCATGAAAGACGCGGTCAATGGATCCTGAGCATCTTTTCCATAAATTCTGGATACAGCCTTATGGTTTTTTCCACACTGTGCTCTACTCATGTGTGCCTACTCAGTCACTTCAGTCATGTCTGACTATAGGCCGTATGGCACTAGTAGTAAAGAATCCACCTGCCAATGCATGAAACATAAAAAAACATGGGTTTGATGAGTTGGGCCTATCCCTAGGAGAAGGAAATGGCAATCCACTCCAGTATTCTTGCCTGGAAAATCCCATGGAGAGAGGAACCTGGTGGGACATAGCCTGTAGGGTTGCAAAGAGTCGGACATAACTGAGGCAACTTAGCACACACACAGGCTCCTCTGTCCATGGGATTCTCCAGGCAAGAATAATGAAGTGGGTTTTCATGCCCTCCTCCAGGAGATCTTCTTGACCCAGGGATCAAACCTATGTCTCTATGTTTCCTTCATTAGCAGGCAAACTCTGTACCACTAGGACCACCTGGGAACCCCTACTCAACCAACCCCAATCAATTCTCATGAGGGAAAATTCATTCCATTCCCCTCTGTCTTTTTGATGGTCAAGGAATTCACATTTTATTCTGGACAAAATGGCTTGGGGAGGGGGGGGCAATCTTTCCTCCCTGTCTCTCCCCGCCTCCCCCAATTGAAGGGGCAATGTAACCAAACATGATGTTTTGGACAATTAATCTGACAACAGAGTCTGGAGAGGACTGGGATGGGGCGAGGAGTAGCTGAGGCTGCAACAGTCAGGAGGCGTTGCAATAATTCAGTAAGAAGTGACCATCACAATTAGAGAAGTGGCCGTGAGGACGGGAGCAGAAGCAGGAGAGTAGGACTGGCATAACTGGAAGCTCCCTGAATACTGGAGGTGGGAGGGGAGAGACCAGAGGACCCAACATTACAGCTCAGAGTATAACAGCAATCAAGTATGAGGAAGGGGCTCAGCAGGGACAGCAGGTTTTGGAGATGTAGATGGTGAATTTCATTCTGCATTATTGAGTTTGAGCAGCTGGCAGCACTTCAAGAGACATTGGGAGACATGGAGCCAAGGTCAGGGAGAAAGGAGCTAGAAGGTGGATTTGGCACCGTGTGTCTGCAGGTGATGGTGGCCGATACAGGAGTTGATGAGATCATCAAGGGAACGGATGGAAAGGAAACAGGAGGAGGAGAGCCCCGGGGAGAAGGCAGAGGATGGCCTGGGTGTCGGTGCTGTTATAGAACAAGCTGCACTTGTGTTGATCCTCCTAGGTCTAACGGTTTCCAGCCTCTTTGAAAAGATCCACTTTCATGTACTAAACGCCCTGGTAAACACAGCCTCCCCACAGCATCCCTGATCAGTCAGGCTCAGGAAAAGACCTAAACATCAGACACAAGTTGATGTGATGTCAATGGTTGGTCCCTGTTGACACAGGGTGTGGTTGCTATGAAGACACCACTGGAACTCAAAGAGTCGGACATAACTGAGGCAACTTAGCACACACACAGGCTCCTCTGTCCATGGGATTCTCCAGGCAAGAATAATGAAGTGGGTTTTCATGCCCTCCTCCAGGAGATCTTCTTGACCCAGGGATCAAACCTATGTCTCTATGTTTCCTTCATTAGCAGGCAAACTCTGTACCACTAGGACCACCTGGGAACCCCTACTCAACCAACCCCAATCAATTCTCATGAGGGAAAATTCATTCCATTCCCCTCTGTCTTTTTGATGGTCAAGGAATTCACATTTTATTCTGGACAAAATGGCTTGGGGAGGGGGGGGCAATCTTTCCTCCCTGTCTCTCCCCGCCTCCCCCAATTGAAGGGGCAATGTAACCAAACATGATGTTTTGGACAATTAATCTGACAACAGAGTCTGGAGAGGACTGGGATGGGGCGAGGAGTAGCTGAGGCTGCAACAGTCAGGAGGCGTTGCAATAATTCAGTAAGAAGTGACCATCACAATTAGAGAAGTGGCCGTGAGGACGGGAGCAGAAGCAGGAGAGTAGGACTGGCATAACTGGAAGCTCCCTGAATACTGGAGGTGGGAGGGGAGAGACCAGAGGACCCAACATTACAGCTCAGAGTATAACAGCAATCAAGTATGAGGAAGGGGCTCAGCAGGGACAGCAGGTTTTGGAGATGTAGATGGTGAATTTCATTCTGCATTATTGAGTTTGAGCAGCTGGCAGCACTTCAAGAGACATTGGGAGACATGGAGCCAAGGTCAGGGAGAAAGGAGCTAGAAGGTGGATTTGGCACCGTGTGTCTGCAGGTGATGGTGGCCGATACAGGAGTTGATGAGATCATCAAGGGAACGGATGGAAAGGAAACAGGAGGAGGAGAGCCCCGGGGAGAAGGCAGAGGATGGCCTGGGTGTCGGTGCTGTTATAGAACAAGCTGCACTTGTGTTGATCCTCCTAGGTCTAACGGTTTCCAGCCTCTTTGAAAAGATCCACTTTCATGTACTAAACGCCCTGGTAAACACAGCCTCCCCACAGCATCCCTGATCAGTCAGGCTCAGGAAAAGACCTAAACATCAGACACAAGTTGATGTGATGTCAATGGTTGGTCCCTGTGGACACAGGGTTTGGTTGCTATGAAGACACCACACATGGAAACCTATGTGGAGAGGCGCTCAGAAAATCCCTCCTATATATAGAAGCCTGGTGCTTCTTGTCTTAAAATGCTTCCTAGCTGGCCCTTTGTTCTGGATGAAGAGCAGGGAGAGAGTCCCAAGGCCAGCCAAGCCCCGCTTCAAGGACACACCCTGTGTTCAGGTGGGGAAGTGGTTGACTGCTGCTCCTTGCCAAATGACCATATGACTTTGAATGCCCAGAGGAGAGGGTCTAGGACAACATTGGCACGAGGGGGCTTGCTGACCTGACTTAAGACTGAAAGGGGCACACCAACCCTGAAACCTTAGGGCTCCTCCGAAACATCAGATGCACAATGCCCCATGTGCTCAGGCACCGCCTAACTTCCACCCAGTATTTAACCAGTTTAAGAGCCCCAGTGGATCCCAAACCGGGCTGCTGAAGCAGATAAACATTCTGCAGGAGTATATGCTGGAGAGAGAAACATGTTAATAAATGAAATAACTCCCTAGAAATGCATGCACATAGGTAAACTCATCACTTAGCTGAGTTTTCTTTAGAGCTCAGTTTCTTTCTCGGACCCCTCAACATTCAGACATCTCTAGTCCTCTGTCCCGTGTGGAGTTTTCCCAGTGGGAGATCTCGTCTCTCTGGCTCCTACGGCAGCTGCAACTCCCTGCCCACTGACCGCCCTCCCCCGAATCGCTGTCATCCCTTCCCTCCTCCTGGCTCTCCTCTTCACAGGCCATGTGTTAGCCTTCCTCATGTTCATCATCTTGGCTGCTTCCCCCTTTCACTGGGTGGGACTTCCGCCCTGCCCAGATTGGCTGTAGCCTGGTCTTGTTGGGGTGGCCATTGTTTGGCTGGAGTCCTCTGTTTCCTTGGCAGGTGACATCCCTGCCCTTCCATGGAGGGTCACAGCTGTTTGCTTGCCAGAGAGGCGTTAACCACACTTATTTTGGCTGCTGAAGGCATTGCCTTTGTCTTTGAATCAGCCACAGGGTTTGCCCTTGTTGTGAGAGGCAACATCATTGCTTCTCTCTCATATCAACCTAAACAGTTAACAATGACAATCATTTTTGTGACAATAGTAATAGTAAGCACTTACACAGACTGTGCTTACTTTGTGCATGGCATTCTGAGATCTTTACACGGAGAACTCAATCCTTAAAATAACTATAAAATTGAGGTAGGCAATATAACTATCCCCATTTCACAGATGGAAAAAACTGAGGCTCAGAGAGGTTAAATCACATGCTAAAGGCTCCTGTGAAGCCTGAAACATGGTAAGCTCTATAATAAGCTCTAGCTGCACATTATTTCTGTTTTTAATTCACGTCTGCCTCTGACTGTTTTGATTTGGAGAAATTTCCCTTGCTGTTTAAGTCTCAGTTTCCTCATCTGTAAAATACAAATCAGCTATAATCTCCCTTCCGATGATAATCTTCAGGTTCTTTGCTTGTCTTGTCCCTGCTTTCTGTAGAACGTGGAATGGGCTTCCCTGGTAGCTTAGACAGTGGAGATTCTGCCTGACATTCAGGAGACCCCACTTTGATCCCTGGGTTGGGAAGACTCCCTGGAGGAGGGAACGGCAACCCACTTCAGTATTCTTGGCTAGAGAATCCCATGGACAGACCATGGGGTTGCAAAGAGTTGGACATGAATGAATAACACTCTCTGTAGAAGAAGTCCTGTTTTCCCAGGGAGTCTACCTCTCTAGCCTTTCCTGGATTTTTACAAAGAAATAATTGCTTGACTACTCTGGAAGTTTCAAGGAAAGAACTTGAAATAATGCCCAGGGGGGGATTTTGTCAATTTCCTTTTCTCTCAGAAGTCACAGCTACCTCAGTTGTCCCCAAGAATTTTCATTAAGCCAGTTTTGTGATCCTAAATCAATGTTTTCCAGCCTGTATTCCCTCTGGGAACAGTGAGGGAAGAGACGTAAGAGTCTGGGGCAGTCCTTGATCACACTTCTCCTCTGGTTAGGTCTTGTGTCCCCACTGAATTAAGCAGACCATGCTGCACCCCCCTGAGATTTGGCCAGAGCAAAGGTTAGAATCAAGGGCTCCACCTTGCCATCAAAAAGTTTCCTTTCTCTGGAAGAATCACAAAGCAAAACCAGGGTACTCTGATTTTGCTTTGTGATCTGTTGCCATTTACAGGCGATTGAAGTTCTAGGCTCTCAGTGCCTCAGAGAGACAGGCAAGCCCATGGGCTGGGCATGTGGACTAAAGACCACGGTGCAGGCAGGGCACCCTCTGATCCCATCTGGTAAAGTCTAGTAAAACAGACCACAGAGACGCTGGAGTCTCTGGCCAAGGTTCTGAAGGACAGACAGTTAAGAGGGGAAAACTGTCTTTGAATCGTCCAAAGCACAGGGCAGTGCCCTTGCCAAAGCAACACGGTGGGAGCATGCTGGGTATTAATAGCAACAGCTAACATTTATGGAGCACTTACAGCATGCCAGCTGCTGTGCTAAGCACCATTTAATCCTCACAATGACCCTCTGAAGAAGGTCTTATTGTTATTACCACTGCCAACACTTAGACGAGCACAAAGACACTGAGAGGCTGAACTCCTTGTCCCGGTTACACAGCAGTGCCAGATTCGGATGCCAAAGCTCACATCCTCGCCTTCCTCCAGAGCCCTTGGTGCTTAGGATCCCCCAGTGCAGATAAGGGCACCCAGGAGCAGCAGCTGAGAGGCTGCTTTGGGCCTGAACTTGGGCTGGGTTTGTACCCCAGGAGACTTCAAGACCTAGCCTGGGCCTTGGCGCTGTGGACTCAGAGTGTCTGTTATCATTTACTTAGTGGGGGGAGAGGGATGGGTGAGCCTGAGGCAAAGAATTCCTACTGACCGCCAAGAAGAATCAGGACAGTAGAGTCCCGATGTTGGCATCCAAGGTGATCCACACCTGTCGTGTGTATGGTAATCCCTTCCGGCAGGCTGGCTGCTCAGGAGACCACACGGTGGATCCAAACGTTCCTCAGGGGACGTTTCCAGCAGTGAGCAGTTTCTCTATTTTTTAGGGGGCCTTCCTGCCTGGTGCCTTGACACTGGTCTTTGGAAGTCAGAGTGTCTTCATCCTTGATCTTTACTGGTGATGTTTCAATACATCCTACTTCACATTTTATTTTCCAATATTCCTCCTTAGGCCTCCCAAACTTCTGTTATCACAACACTGCTTAAAGAATATCATGGTAGCATTTGTGAGGTTTAGATTTATTTTACACCATGATATTAAAAGTTATGCCATCCAAAGAACTGGAAAGAGAAAAGCATTAGGAGGTGGGAAGCTGGAGGCCAGACTCTGGGCAAGTCAGCTCACTGAATAAGAGAACTAGAGATGGTCCAATCCATGCAGTGGAAGAAGCTTGGCGTGTACTCCTGGCTGGGGCTAGGAGGGAGAGACAATGAGGACCCCTGATTGGAGAGTATGGGAGGAGGAAGGGGCTCAGGATAATGGCCAGGAGGGGAGATTAAACAGGTTCCTACAGGGGGCGCATTTAGTGGGCCGCTTTAAGTGATGAGCTTCCCGCAGATGAGGGCTCACCACTGAGAAGAAGCTTTGCGGATCAACAGGAGCAGTGATCCAGACTCTGAGGCACTCAGGAAGCAAGAACAGGACCTGAGATGGACACGGTTGATGTGGACGTCTCTGTGAGTCCTTCTCCTGTCCCTTGTCAGCGTCCTGCCCTAAGAGAGTCAAGGCAATGTTTTTCAACTCTCCTATTGTTAAATATATTACCTTGTGGAAAAGTGATTGCTGACCTAAGATCTGACCTAGAGATATTTGAACCATTTTCAACATTTCGTATAGGCCTGAGCTTGGGCTGGGTTTGTACCCCAGGAGACTTCAAGACCTAGCCTGGGCCTTGGCGCTGTGGACTCAGAGTGTCTGTTATCATTTACTTAGTGGGGGGAGAGGGATGGGTGAGCCTGAGGCAAAGAATTCCTACTGACCGCCAAGAAGAATCAGGACAGTAGAGTCCCGATGTTGGCATCCAAGGTGATCCACACCTGTCGTGTGTATGGTAATCCCTTCCGGCAGGCTGGCTGCTCAGGAGACCACACGGTGGATCCAAACGTTCCTCAGGGGACGTTTCCAGCAGTGAGCAGTTTCTCTATTTTTTAGGGGGCCTTCCTGCCTGGTGCCTTGACACTGGTCTTTGGAAGTCAGAGTGTCTTCATCCTTGATCTTTACTGGTGATGTTTCAATACATCCTACTTCACATTTTATTTTCCAATATTCCTCCTTAGGCCTCCCAAACTTCTGTTATCACAACACTGCTTAAAGAATATCATGGTAGCATTTGTGAGGTTTAGATTTATTTTACACCATGATATTAAAAGTTATGCCATCCAAAGAACTGGAAAGAGAAAAGCATTAGGAGGTGGGAAGCTGGAGGCCAGACTCTGGGCAAGTCAGCTCACTGAATAAGAGAACTAGAGATGGTCCAATCCATGCAGTGGAAGAAGCTTGGCGTGTACTCCTGGCTGGGGCTAGGAGGGAGAGACAATGAGGACCCCTGATTGGAGAGTATGGGAGGAGGAAGGGGCTCAGGATAATGGCCAGGAGGGGAGATTAAACAGGTTCCTACAGGGGGCGCATTTAGTGGGCCGCTTTAAGTGATGAGCTTCCCGCAGATGAGGGCTCACCACTGAGAAGAAGCTTTGCGGATCAACAGGAGCAGTGATCCAGACTCTGAGGCACTCAGGAAGCAAGAACAGGACCTGAGATGGACACGGTTGATGTGGACGTCTCTGTGAGTCCTTCTCCTGTCCCTTGTCAGCGTCCTGCCCTAAGAGAGTCAAGGCAATGTTTTTCAACTCTCCTATTGTTAAATATATTACCTTGTGGAAAAGTGATTGCTGACCTAAGATCTGACCTAGAGATATTTGAACCATTTTCAACATTTCGTATACTCTTTAGGAAGTTGTATGTTTACACAGATAATCATATTTGTGCTAACAAAAGTGTTTGTTAGCCCTTTGCCTTTGGAATAGAATTATGTTATTAGCTTGGTGTGGTAACACTGGTTATCTCATGCTAATAAGAAAAGTTGATTGGCAGATATCTATATTATGAATAAATATTAAACCGGGAAAATGATTATACCTACTTCTTTGTCACTTACACTCTGTCCTGTTACACAGCAGACAGGAAGTGGCTGAATCACCACTCGATTTTTTTAAATTATAAAATACCTTTCATAACATCGAGTCTGCACAGGGAAATCCTAAGTCACGTGAGGGAATGAAGGATTAGCGGGGTTCTCTTTTGGCTTTATCTCTTATCTCAAAGGTAGGTGGCAGCTGAAAGCCAAGAGGGGACACCTGGATGCCACTTGGTAAGGGGGATACTTGGGGTCAGCTTCACACCTCCAACTTGCAGGATGACTTTTTTCTACTTTCGGATAGTGTCATTTGTATGCTTTATGGTCACCTGGGTTCTTGAACTGCCTGGTTATTTAAATTCTCAAGGACTGACTTAACTCCCAACCTCTTTCTAAAACTATATCTTGTCGAGCAGAGCCATCACTTACTTGTCTGAATGAGGAGGCCCTTTCTTCTCCACCCCATTTAGCAGGTGATTAGGCGCTGCCTTAGTGTCTTTGCTAAATGCTCCCCTGTTGCGCATCTCTCCTGGGGCCCCTCGTAGGCTCCTCTCAAATGTTTAGTAGCAGAAGATGTGATACAATGCCATGAGAACTTTATCATTCTGTGTGTGTGTGTGTGTGTGTGTGTGTATGTGTATTTGTATGTGAGCTCAGTTGCTTAGTCACGTCCAACTTTTTGTGACCCTATGGATTGTAACCCACCAGACTCCTCTGACCATGGGATTTCCCAGGCAAGAATACTGCAGTGAGTTGCCATTTTCTACTCCAGGGGATCTTCCTAGCCCAGGCATTGAACCTGAGTATCCTGTATTGGCAGCCAGATTCTTTACCACTGTGCCACCTGCGAAGTCCTTATCATCCTTTAGTATTTTAAAATGTGTTAGCCATCATCACTACACACAATCCTTATGGCATCAGGCAGGTGAGCTAAGTGGGAAGATGCTAACACCCTCATTCTACAGACAAAGAAACAGAGGTTCAGAGGGTTACAGTAACCCAGAGTAACCCTGTGGATGAGTGGAGGATCTGGAACATGAGCCACTGATGTCTGATTTTCATTCCACTGTGCCATATGTCTTCTTTCTAGATATTCAATTCCAAGTGCAGTGGCTTTTAAATTATGTCACCTTCCCAGACAGTATTGCAACAAGCATTTTTTGGAGGATTTGAGCGAGTGTCTAGAATCCCTGTTGACTGGATATTGGGTTAACGCTGGTAGCAGTAAAAGTTGTGCTATAAGTTTCTTTGCTTAGCTGACTTTTTTATTTTTCCCTGGGATGCAACATTTCTGTTCTGTCAAGAAGACTGAAAAAGTAGTAACCACCTGGGTAAAAGAAGCTGCCCAAGAAACAAGGGAACTGAAGAGTCTGAAGTAGAAGCAGGCTCCTGTTGTCTCCTCCATCCTAGCTGCTCCTCCTAGTTTCTTGCTTTCTGTGTCATTTATTTTCTTGTCTCTTCAATACCCCACTGTGCACTTCAGGCTCTAATTCTGGATTCACTAAGGGGATCACTTCACCCCCAAAGCCTCACTTCCCTTCTCAATCAGGACACAGGGCTGACCTGGAAGGAAGGAATTGCTTTGTGTCCTCTGAAGCCTGCGAATACAAGTTCTGCCACTCCTAGGGGTGGAAGCCCATCTCACCAATCAACAGGAGGATTTTAGCTGTTCCTGTAGGTTGGTCGCCAAGTCTCAGTCCCAGGCCTCTGACATACTGCACCCTCCTGGGAGGCTGAGGAAGGGATTGCTTCATTTCGAGGCAGCCAAGTGGAGAGATGGTGGGAAGCATCTGCTTTGAAATGCCTTCTCACAGCAAATAACATTTGCACAATTGTGCCTGCAAATATCACCATGGCATTTGCGAAGTTAAACACATGCTCTTGCTTGCCTGACCTTCACCTTGTTCCAGCCCCAAGATGATCCTAGGTCTGGGAACTCCACACTGGGGAGGGCCTCTCCCTGCAGCTCTGCCCTCTGAGGGCGAGAAGCTTCATTCCTGACCTGAGATAGCGTGTCTCTTACACACACAGAATCCAGGTATTAAACTACTTCTGACCCAGGTGGTCCCTTGACATAGAGGCAATGACACTCACTATGTTTTGCCTCTTTAGTCTACAATAAATGAGATGACAGACCTTGTCTATTTTTCATTGTACTGTACTACTCTTTTGTCCTGATATTTTCATATATGTGTACTGTCTTTCCCAAAGATGATAAGCTCTTGGTGGAAAGAGACTATCTTTTGCTATGCTGAATCATCCATACATGTCGATGGGCTACGTTTAGGTGTAAGTGCAGATACACCTGTATAAGGTCATATGGGAATGCAACCAAATTGGGTCTTTGTTCTGTCAAGAAGACTGAAAAGTAGTAACCACCTGGGTAAAAGAAGCTGCCCAAGAAACAAGGGAACTGAAGAGTCTGAAGTAGAAGCAGGCTCCTGTTGTCTCCTCCATCCTAGCTGCTCCTCCTAGTTTCTTGCTTTCTGTGTCATTTATTTTCTTGTCTCTTCAATACCCCACTGTGCACTTCAGGCTCTAATTCTGGATTCACTAAGGGGATCACTTCACCCCCAAAGCCTCACTTCCCTTCTCAATCAGGACACAGGGCTGACCTGGAAGGAAGGAATTGCTTTGTGTCCTCTGAAGCCTGCGAATACAAGTTCTGCCACTCCTAGGGGTGGAAGCCCATCTCACCAATCAACAGGAGGATTTTAGCTGTTCCTGTAGGTTGGTCGCCAAGTCTCAGTCCCAGGCCTCTGACATACTGCACCCTCCTGGGAGGCTGAGGAAGGGATTGCTTCATTTCGAGGCAGCCAAGTGGAGAGATGGTGGGAAGCATCTGCTTTGAAATGCCTTCTCACAGCAAATAACATTTGCACAATTGTGCCTGCAAATATCACCATGGCATTTGCGAAGTTAAACACATGCTCTTGCTTGCCTGACCTTCACCTTGTTCCAGCCCCAAGATGATCCTAGGTCTGGGAACTCCACACTGGGGAGGGCCTCTCCCTGCAGCTCTGCCCTCTGAGGGCGAGAAGCTTCATTCCTGACCTGAGATAGCGTGTCTCTTACACACACAGAATCCAGGTATTAAACTACTTCTGACCCAGGTGGTCCCTTGACATAGAGGCAATGACACTCACTATGTTTTGCCTCTTTAGTCTACAATAAATGAGATGACAGACCTTGTCTATTTTTCATTGTACTGTACTACTCTTTTGTCCTGATATTTTCATATATGTGTACTGTCTTTCCCAAAGATGATAAGCTCTTGGTGGAAAGAGACTATCTTTTGCTATGCTGAATCATCCATACATGTCGATGGGCTACGTTTAGGTGTAAGTGCAGATACACCTGTATAAGGTCATATGGGCAAAGGGACTTCCCTGGTGGTCCAGTGACTAAGATTCTGCACTTCCAATGCAGGGGACCTCAGTTTGATCCCTGCTCAGGGAACTAGATCCCACAACTAAGAATCTGCATGCCACAACCAAAGATCCTGGAGGTCGCAACAGAGATGGAAGTTTCCAAATGCAGCCGAATAAATAAATATTTAAAACTATCTTATGGGCATAAAGAAGTATATGGATGGGCACATATTAGGTTGTTAACACAGATTATCTGTGAAGAATGGGAAGGTGGCCAAACAGAAAGGACAAGAAAACACTCTACTTTAAGAAAGAAGACATTGCTAGTATTTCAACTTTAGAGAAAAAAAGAAAGCAACTTAGAGTACAAGTAAGGAAGATAAGAGTAGTACTGTACTTAATCACTCAGTCATGTCCTATTCTTTGCAACCCCATGGACTGCAGTTCTCTGTCCACGGGGATTCTCCAGGCAAGAATACTGGAGTGGGTTGCCGTGCTCTACCTCCAGGGCAATCTTCCCAACTCGGGGAGCACACTCAGGTCTCCTGCATTGCAAGGGGATTCTTTTTTTTTTTTTTAAATTTATTTATTTATTTTTTTACATGTATGTTCCCAGATCATTCATATGCATATCCTTGGACCCTCCCCCCACCCAGTTCCCCCCCTCCCATCCCTCCAGACCATCGCTCCAAGTGGTTGTAGGTACTCCTATTCCTGCAAGGGGATTCTTTACCACGTGAACCATCAGAGAAGCTTAAGAATACTGGAGTGGGTAGTCTATCCCTTCTCCAGGGGAGCTTCCTGACCCAGGAATCAAACTAGGGTCTCCTGCATTGCAGGCAGATTCTTTACTAGCTGAGCTACCTGGGAAGCCCCTATGCCCAATACAGACATTCAACCAATATCTGGTGAATGAATGAGTGAGTGAATGGTGCATAGTCTGCTGGATGAGATAATTTTATAGATTTGGATTTTCAAGGACCAGTGTATTAACATTACCAGAGCCCTGCAATGCATGCGATGCATTGTCATAAGAGAACCACTAATGTTCTCTGGTTCGGTGGGTGGGCTGACCTGCCTGGGAGAGTCCCCAATTTACTCTGTGGTCTCCCTGTTCACCGACCATCTGGAGTGATTGATAAGTGGAAATGACAGACTCCAGCCTGGGACACTAAATTAGCATCGGTCAGGGGGAGGGGGAGGACTTGGGAATCTGCACTGTTATGCTACTAACAGCTTAAGAACTGTTGCTCTAGGCCTGGTTAGCTGCCAAAGAGGTATCCTGCTTTATAATTAACGATTCTCCAAACAAAACAAAACAGAGAGAGATTTATTATTTGCATGTTATTTTTTTGACCCCTTTGCTTTTTTCCAGTTTTTTTAAAAATTAATGGAAGAATGGGAAGGTGGCTGTGAAGAAGGGGAAGGTGGCCAAACAGAAAGGACAAGAAAACACTCTACTTTAAGAAAGAAGACATTGCTAGTATTTCAACTTTAGAGAAAAAAAGAAAGCAACTTAGAGTACAAGTAAGGAAGATAAGAGTAGTACTGTACTTAATCACTCAGTCATGTCCTATTCTTTGCAACCCCATGGACTGCAGTTCTCTGTCCACGGGGATTCTCCAGGCAAGAATACTGGAGTGGGTTGCCGTGCTCTACCTCCAGGGCAATCTTCCCAACTCGGGGAGCACACTCAGGTCTCCTGCATTGCAAGGGGATTCTTTTTTTTTTTTTTAAATTTATTTATTTATTTTTTTACATGTATGTTCCCAGATCATTCATATGCATATCCTTGGACCCTCCCCCCACCCAGTTCCCCCCCTCCCATCCCTCCAGACCATCGCTCCAAGTGGTTGTAGGTACTCCTATTCCTGCAAGGGGATTCTTTACCACGTGAACCATCAGAGAAGCTTAAGAATACTGGAGTGGGTAGTCTATCCCTTCTCCAGGGGAGCTTCCTGACCCAGGAATCAAACTAGGGTCTCCTGCATTGCAGGCAGATTCTTTACTAGCTGAGCTACCTGGGAAGCCCCTATGCCCAATACAGACATTCAACCAATATCTGGTGAATGAATGAGTGAGTGAATGGTGCATAGTCTGCTGGATGAGATAATTTTATAGATTTGGATTTTCAAGGACCAGTGTATTAACATTACCAGAGCCCTGCAATGCATGCGATGCATTGTCATAAGAGAACCACTAATGTTCTCTGGTTCGGTGGGTGGGCTGACCTGCCTGGGAGAGTCCCCAATTTACTCTGTGGTCTCCCTGTTCACCGACCATCTGGAGTGATTGATAAGTGGAAATGACAGACTCCAGCCTGGGACACTAAATTAGCATCGGTCAGGGGGAGGGGTAGGACTTGGGAATCTGCACTGTTATGCTCATTACAGCTTAAGAACTGTTGCTCTAGGCATGGTTAGCTGCCAAAGTGATGTACTGCTTTATAATTAACTATTCTCCAAACAAAACAAAACAAAGAGAGATTTATTATTTGCTATGTATAAAAAAAATCATGCTTCGTTGTCTGACCTTCCTTCGCTTTATTGCCAGTATAGACAAAATTCATGTGAACTTTCTAATGTGTACACAGAACTTGGAATGTAACTGTCATTCCCTGAACTGAAAACACCTTAATACCTTCTCTCATCTCAACTTTGTGCAGTGCTGAGTTACCCCAGCAAAAAAAATCTTAGGCCTTTTCTCATCCCAAAACAAGTTTCTGAAAACCAAATGCAATATATCAAATATTAAAAATAGATTGGAGGATAACCTTCCACGCTCTTACCTCTCAGCTTCACCCAGTTGTAACATTTTGCTATGCTTTCTTCAAATATATCTTTTCATAAATAAAACATGCTAGAAAAAAATTGTGTTGCCTTTCGTGACCCATCCTTCTTTCCTCCTTCCCAAAGGTAACCATGGTACTGAATTTAGTGATTTTATTCCCATAAATATTTGTGTGTGACTGTATAATTTATTCATACACAATTTGGTTTGACATCTTTTAAACTTCATATAAATGGCATTATAGGGTATGCACTTCTTTGCAAATAGATTTGTTTTGCTCAATGATTTATTATCTTGACATATGCCATTCCAGCTCATTCAACTGCCCTATAATATGGCCTGGTGTGGTATAGTGTTGTATCATAGAGAATGGTAGTATATCTGGTATTACTAGTAGATTATTGATAGGTGCCGTTGTATGAATGTAGCTCCACGTTTATCTTTTCTTTTCCCTCAATGGATATTTAAGTTGTTTTCATATTTTCAAAGATTACGGGCAATGTTGAAGTGAACGTTTTTGGTGAATTTCTCCTGCTGTGTGTAGGTTTTCTGCATCTGTCCCTGGACTTGTGGGCTACAGTGTGTGTACTTCTGCAGCTTTGGCAGATCTTGCCAAATTATTCTGCAAAGAGATTGCACCATTTCCCATAACTACTTCTTGAGTATTCCAACCATTTTCCCCTTCTGAGGCCTCAAATTGAAGAACAGACAAAAGAAATATAAGTCAAAGTAAGAAAACAGCTTTGAGAGTGCATTTAATCATCAGTGGAACTTACCACAGGCTTATTATTTCAACCAGGGGCATTTCTCCCATGGACCACCTCCCTTCAAATATAATCAGTGCATATCAGTTAAGCTCCGATGACTAGGCATTTGGGATTCAAAGGTACACACACAAGAAGACATTTTCTGAGAGTTTAAAGACTAACCAAAGAGCTAAGACAAACGATAGATTGAAGTTAATTATTTAAATAACAATTTCACAGTAAGAAAGAAAAGATCTCGCTGGATAATGCTGATTCATCACTGAATGAATTGTGTCTCCATTAATTCTCCAGGAGTTCCCAAGACAGAGAAGTCAGAGCTTATGCGATTCTAATTTGGTTTCCTAGCAACCATCTCTAGATGAGAAGCAGCTAACTCTGCTTTTTTGTAGCAGATTTTACTCCTTTAGAAAAAAATGAGTTAAATAAATACCAACTTAAGGTAAAATTGCACCACATAAAACTATATTTGAAACATATGGCTTCTGAACAAAGATCTAAAGTGGTTTCCTTTCCTAGAACTTAACAAAGATGAATGTGTGTAAATGCAAGTGGCATCAGATTTTAGGAACTTGAGCATCTGACTTTTCTTAGGAGTTGGAGTTGGAGAGTGATGAGTGAAGAGACCAAAGACAGACATAAGGAGAAAGAGGGGCAACAGAACCCCGCACTTGAATTGCGGAATCATCGAGCAATTTTCCAGCCACACCTAGCCCAGGAAATTTTAGAGTTCTTCGCTCAGAAGCCCAGAAGGATTATCTGGGCTTCAACCCTGCAGACTTGCACTGCTTGACCCTAGTCTACTTTGTCTCTGGAGATTAGTTCCAGGAGATGTGCATTCTATATTTCCTGACATAGAAAAAAAAATGTAGTTTGTTTCTACTTCTCTTACCTCTTCTTTCCACCTCACCAAGTGACTGTCTGGTTGAAGGAGGAGAAGCTTGCAGGGGATTCCCAGGGAGAAGGCCAAACAGGGGCTTGTTTATGCATCTTGACCTGACGATGCACTTGTTGCCACAGTCCCCAGTGGAACTTGACAGAGGAAACTTAGTCATCACTGAAGGGCAAGGTCTCCAAAGCAGTTGTCAGTTAGGACCACATCAAAAGGACGTTTCTTGGGCCTTTAAATAGAAATGGAAACTCCCAGAATTCTAGAGCTTTTCCAGGTGTCTAATTCTCACATTGTTCGCTGAACCCAGGATAAACATGGTGTGAGTGGGGAAGCTGGAAGAAAACTCGAGGAGCCATAGGAGCTACAGACATGTTTATTCTCTTTGGACAACAGCAACAGGGCTTCCTCAGGTGAGACCTGGCAGAACCAAGGTGTCTTGTGGCCAAGCAGGTGTAACATGATGCGCATGCACAGGGCTATAGGTGATATCAGCAGTTTCATAACCATGCAGTCAGCAAAATCATCGTTGACAGAATATGGGGTGAGAGGGTGTGAGGGAGAGGGGCAAGAAAGCCTGACTGACGCCATTTTGTTAATTTCTCCACACCAGGCGAAAAATATGGAATAGTGTTAGCCAAAACTTCAGAAATGAAGACTTGATTGAGATGAAAAAAAAAGGTGTTTATTTAGTCTTTGTTAGGACAACAGCTTGGAGAAAGAAGCACCTGAATTATGTTCTGCTCAACTACAAAATGGGGAGGCTTGTGAAGGTAAAACCTGATTATGGTTAGTTGCATGAGTTGTTTATCAAAGATTGTAATTGGAGCTGACAAGAAATGAGGGTGCTTGTTAAATCAGGAATGATAGGGGTCCAGAATGGTTGCATAATTACAAGGAGAAACATTACGAGACCATAAGGTTGCAGCTGGCAGGTGTTTGAAGATGGCTGGTGGTGTCCTTGGGCCTGGTACAGTTTAAAGTAAGTTCAGGTTGTCAGTGGTGCAGCCACGTGGCTGAGACCAGATCCTTCACAGTCGCCCGACTCCAGTTTTGCACGTCTGGACTGTGATCACTCCGTCATAATTTCAATTGGCCATCGATAAAAGGGCATAGACAATTCTGCCTTGTTGGTTAGTTTTATTTGTACCTGACTTTTAAAGAGGAAAATACCTCTTTACCTTCCCCCTTTGGACAAAAACAAATACCCTTAAAGAGGAACAATCTTTTACCAAAAAAAAAGGGGCTTGTTTATGCATCTTGACCTGACGATGCACTTGTTGCCACAGTCCCCAGTGGAACTTGACAGAGGAAACTTAGTCATCACTGAAGGGCAAGGTCTCCAAAGCAGTTGTCAGTTAGGACCACATCAAAAGGACGTTTCTTGGGCCTTTAAATAGAAATGGAAACTCCCAGAATTCTAGAGCTTTTCCAGGTGTCTAATTCTCACATTGTTCGCTGAACCCAGGATAAACATGGTGTGAGTAGGGAAGCTGGAAGAAAACTCGAGGAGCCATAGGAGCTACAGACATGTTTATTCTCTTTGGACAACAGCAACAGGGCTTCCTCAGGTGAGACCTGGCAGAACCAAGGTGTCTTGTGGCCAAGCAGGTGTAACATGATGCGCATGCACAGGGCTATAGGTGATATCAGCAGTTTCATAACCATGCAGTCAGCAAAATCATCGTTGACAGAATATGGGGTGAGAGGGTGGGAGGGAGGGGGGCAAGAAAGCCTGACTGACGCCATTTTGTTAATTTCTCCACACCAGGCGAAAAATATGGAATAGTGTTAGCCAAAACTTCAGAAATGAAGACTTGATTGAGATGAAAAAAAAAGGTGTTTATTTAGTCTTTGTTAGGACAACAGCTTGGAGAAAGAAGCACCTGAATTATGTTCTGCTCAACTACAAAATGGGGAGGCTTGTGAAGGTAAAACCTGATTATGGTTAGTTGCATGAGTTGTTTATCAAAGATTGTAATTGGAGCTGACAAGAAATGAGGGTGCTTGTTAAATCAGGAATGATAGGGGTCCAGAATGGTTGCATAATTACAAGGAGAAACATTACGAGACCATAAGGTTGCAGCTGGCAGGTGTTTGAAGATGGCTGGTGGTGTCCTTGGGCCTGGTACAGTTTAAAGTAAGTTCAGGTTGTCAGTGGTGCAGCCACGTGGCTGAGACCAGATCCTTCACAGTCGCCCGACTCCAGTTTTGCACGTCTGGACTGTGATCACTCCGTCATAATTTCAATTGGCCATCGATAAAAGGGCATAGACAATTCTGCCTTGTTGGTTAGTTTTATTTGTACCTGACTTTTAAAGAGGAAAATACCTCTTTACCTTCCCCCTTTGGACAAAAACAAATACCCTTAGGGGCACTCAGAGACATCTATTTATAAGAAAAGCCATAAGTTATTTTTGAAACTTAATAAAATCGAGAATTAAATATAAATTAAGAGATTCTGAAATATTCTTATTATTCTTAAAATCACCTATGGTTTTAAGATAAATTTAGACTTAATGATAGATCACTTTAGTACAATTTTTCAGCACTTTAATTTCTCTTTTTTTACATATATATGTACTCTTTTCATATTCTTTTCCATGATGGTTTATCATGGGATATTGAATATAGGTCCCTATGCTATACAGTAGGACCTTGTTGTTTATCCATTCTATATACAAACTTGCATCTGCTATTCCAAACTCCCAATCCATCCCTGTCCCACATCCCCTCCCTCTAGGTAAACACAAAGCTGTTCTTTATGTCTGTGAGTCTGTCTTTGTTTCATAGATATGTTCATTTGTGTTGTATTTTAGGTTCCATATATAGGTGATATCCTGTGATATTTGTCTTCCTCTTTCTGACTTACTTTACTTAGTATGATAATCTATAGGTCATCTATGTTGCTATAAATGGCATTTCATTGTCTTTTATGGCTAAGTAATATTCCATTTTATACATATTCACCATATCTTTATTCATTCAATGATGGATGTTTAGGCTGTTTCTATGTCTTAGCTGTTGTAAACAATTTAGCAATGTAATTTCTATTACACTTTAAATGTAATGAAAAGCCTTTAGAAATCAGTGCTATGCTAATTTGGGAAATATATTGACAAATACTTTTCAAGATGGTGGATTAAGACATATAATTTAGGTATCCTTGACATCATCTTTTTACATACCAATTTTTATTAAAAATAAGTTTTGAATGTAATCATGGTACCAGATATAAAAAATGTGGGATTGTAGCCCTACCAATTCTGGTGGGCCTTCTGGTTTCTGTACCTTGAATCCAGCCTGTTCTGGAGGATACAGTGGTATGTTGGGGTTGGCTCTGTTCCCAACTTCATGTTCAGTGATACGTTGCCACCTTAGAATCAGCTATGGTAGAAGTATTTACATCACTAAAAGTGGCAAATGCTGCAAATCCGGGCTTTGGTTGTAGAGTTAGTTGTTAGACATTTACCAGCATGCCTCTGGGCAGATACCATCACTGTTATCACAGGGAACCATGAATCCTAAGCCAACATTCCTTCCACTGCTGTTTACCACTGGCTCACGTGTGCCCAGGGCATACACTTAATTTTCCAATTCATTCAAGTAAACACATTTAGGTAGTCTAGAATCACTTTTTCAAAAAAATAAAAATAAAAATAAAACAAAAGCCCCACAGCCATTCCACAGTTGACTGTTAACTATAATCTTGAATATTTTGGCTTGAGGGATTATCCATATTCTTAGAAACCTCTGTTCCCATAGGTAATAGAGACATCTCTTGAAAGCCAAGTCAATTTTCTAGAATGTTTCTTATTTGCCTTTCCCAATGGGCCTCCTAGGTAACTCAGTGGTAAGGAATTTGCCTATGATGCAGGAGACACAGGAGCTAAGGGTTTGAGGCCTGGGATGGGAAGATTCCCTGGAGCAGGAAATGGCAATCTGCTCCAGTATAGTGGCCTGGGAAATCCTATGGACAGAGGAGCCTGGAAGGCTGTAGTCCATGGGATTTCTAAAAAGTTGTACACGACTGAGCCAGTGAGCACATACACACACACATGCCTTTCCCAGTGGGCCCAGCCTAATGATGATCCTGCCTGTTGTGGAGCTCCCTTCTGTAGCAACTTTGATTCAATACCCCTTCATTGATCCCCAGAGAAACCAGAGTCCAAAGTACCTTTGATTCATGCTTTTTATTAGCAGCTTCTCTGGTGGCAGATAGTAAAGGGTCCACTTGCAGTGCCAGAGTCCTGGGTTCAAATCCTGGGTTAGAAAGATCCCTGGAGAGAATGGCTACCCACCCCAGCATTCTTGCCTGGAGAATTCCATGGACAAGGAGCCTGGTGAGCTACAGTACATGTGTTTGTAAAGAGTATACCAATTCTGGTGGGCCTTCTGGTTTCTGTACCTTGAATCCAGCCTGTTCTGGAGGATACAGTGGTATGTTGGGGTTGGCTCTGTTCCCAACTTCATGTTCAGTGATACGTTGCCACCTTAGAATCAGCTATGGTAGAAGTATTTACATCACTAAAAGTGGCAAATGCTGCAAATCCGGGCTTTGGTTGTAGAGTTAGTTGTTAGACATTTACCAGCATGCCTCTGGGCAGATACCATCACTGTTATCACAGGGAACCATGAATCCTAAGCCAACATTCCTTCCACTGCTGTTTACCACTGGCTCACGTGTGCCCAGGGCATACACTTAATTTTCCAATTCATTCAAGTAAACACATTTAGGTAGTCTAGAATCACTTTTTCAAAAAAATAAAAATAAAAATAAAAACAAAAGCCCCACAGCCATTCCACAGTTGACTGTTAACTATAATCTTGAATATTTTGGCTTGAGGGATTATCCATATTCTTAGAAACCTCTGTTCCCATAGGTAATAGAGACATCTCTTGAAAGCCAAGTCAATTTTCTAGAATGTTTCTTATTTGCCTTTCCCAATGGGCCTCCTAGGTAACTCAGTGGTAAGGAATTTGCCTATGATGCAGGAGACACAGGAGCTAAGGGTTTGAGGCCTGGGATGGGAAGATTCCCTGGAGCAGGAAATGGCAATCTGCTCCAGTATAGTGGCCTGGGAAATCCTATGGACAGAGGAGCCTGGAAGGCTGTAGTCCATGGGATTTCTAAAAAGTTGTACACGACTGAGCCAGTGAGCACATACACACACACATGCCTTTCCCAGTGGGCCCAGCCTAATGATGATCCTGCCTGTTGTGGAGCTCCCTTCTGTAGCAACTTTGATTCAATACCCCTTCATTGATCCCCAGAGAAACCAGAGTCCAAAGTACCTTTGATTCATGCTTTTTATTAGCAGCTTCTCTGGTGGCAGATAGTAAAGGGTCCACTTGCAGTGCCAGAGACCTGGGTTCAAATCCTGGGTCAGAAAGATCCCCTGGAGAAGAGAATGGCTACCCACCCCAGCATTCTTGCCTGGAGAATTCCATGGACAAGGAGCCTGGTGGGCTACAGTACATGTGTTTGTAAAGAATCTCACACAACTGAGTGACTAACACTTTCACTACTTCACAATTTTAGCTCCTTTAGTTCTAAGCCCTTGTAGCTCAGAAGAATCTGTCTTGATTCCTAGGTCAGGAAGATCCCCTGGAGAAGGAATAGGCCATCCACTCCAGTATGCTGGAGCTTCCCTGGTGGCACAGATGGTTAAGAATCTGCCTACAATGTGGGATACCTGGGTTTGATCCCTAGGCTGGGAAGATCCCCTGGAGAAGGGAAAGACTACCCATATGAGTATTCTTGCCTGGAGAGTTCCATGGCTCTTCCATGGATAGCAAAGAGTTGGACATGACCGAACAACTTCATGGGTTAGTTCTAAGCATATTCCCCACTGATGGTTAAATCTCTTGTTTTTCTTTTTTTTGGTTGTTTTTTCTGGTTGGTTGCACGAAGATCATCGCTAAATATTCTTCACATATGGGCAGTGTGCTAAGAACTTGTATGTTGGGAAGATAGGAAGTGTTTTGTTTTGTTTTTATTCCAGTAAAGCTCAGAGCTAGTCCAGTATGATAGGGATTTAATGAGGGGTTAGAAAGAGCCCAGGAGTCAGGATCATTGGGTCCTTCTACATCTCATTGCAAGGCTAGAATTACTTGGTACTGAGAAGCCTGTACAATGCCCAGTGTTTTTGGTACATTTTTGATGGTCTTGATACAGCTTTTAAAAAACAGCAGTGAAAAGTATATTGTCACTTGGACTTTGAGAGTAACTCTTTTTAGGCACACTATATATCTATCCATTCATCCATCTATCCCGTGATCATTTATTAAACATTGTAAAAACCTGGAATCTAATCTGTGTATGCTCTGTGGGAATGATTTGCTTATGAGTGGACAGGGGTTAGAGAATAGGAATTGTAGAAGATGGTGCAGAATTCATTTATTATCAGCTTGTTCCCTTTTAGGCACTGGTTGGTGTGGGTGATAGCAAAGAGCAAGAGATCTTTCCCTCTGAGGAGTTTACAACAGCAGAGGAGCTCAGCCTCTAAGCTGTTGACCACCATGTCATCTTCAGGGACAGGAGAGGAGACAGATTTCATACCTCCTGTATATTCTACTCCTCCTCTAGTCTCTCAATAAGGAGCTTTAAAAGATAAAATATTCAGAAGGTGTAGAAGGAACCACTGGCACTAACTCATAAGCTCTTCAAGGGCAATCTCCTTTCCCAGCTTCATCCTGAGTCAGGCTCCTCTGTTTCTCAGAAGGCGAAATGGATCATGGCTGAACACCATCTCCTGCATGGCTCCAAGAATGTGCTTTCCCCTCAAACTTGTTCACCTACTGCATTTGGGGCGGGGCACAGGGCTATTTGACTCTCCATAATTCTTCTGATGTGTCAGAAACTCTGTACTATGCTTACCAACTCAGAGAAAAACCCAAGCAGGAAATGATAATTTGGTGGAAGATCATGTTTCATAAGTTGAATCTCATGCTGTGTTGGCCCCATAGATGCAATTAGTTACCCAACAGCAGAGAGCTTGTTCTGATGTTGGCAGGTACCTTGGCACATTACCCAAGGAACAGATGGCTACTGGCTTCACAAATTAGATTTCCAGATGATTGCATAATAGTGTGTCAACCAGCCACTCCTGCCTGGCCCTTACTGCCTCTCTGGTGAATTGGAGTGAGTCTGTGTAAATGCCCTGACTTCCTGCCAATTAACCATTCCTCTGGGTGGGAGTACAGTTGAGACAGGGTCTCAGGGAGGGCAAGGAAGTTTGATCTTTAAAGATATTTAATTAATCTGCAGTGTGATCAAACCAGTCCATCCTAAAGGAAATCAACCCTGAATATTCATCAGGAGGACTGATGCAAAATCTGAAACTCCAATACTTTGACCACCTGATGTGAAGAGCTGACTCATTGTAAAAGACCCTGATGCTGGGAAAGATTGAAGGCAAAAGGAGAAAGGTGTGGCAGAGGATGAGATGATTGAATTGCATCACTGAGTCAATGGAAATGAGTTTGAGTAGGCTTCAAGAGATGGTAAAGGACAGGAGAATCTGCTATGCTGCAGTCTATGGGGTCGCAAAGAGTCAGACGTGACTTAGCAATGGAACAACAATCTACAATGTGTATGCCTTCTCACCCTTTCCCTTCGTCCTTGTTTCAGCTCTCCCAGAAGTCCTATGTACTTACTGACCTGCAGACACCAGATCTTACTTTGATGACCATGTTGGGAAGAAGTTCCCTGCTCCTGGTCTACCCTTTTGATTCATATTGATGTGATACAACTATGGATATTTCCTCATCACTAAAGAGGTAAATAGAGGGAGTCTTCCCTAGAAGAATTGTTTATCAGTTCTCTCCCACCTCCACAATCCCTTCTTAAAGCAATCACATGACCCTCCTACCCCCCAGCTAAGTCCTTCTACTGTGCATCCTTCCTTATACCTTGATGGCAGTTGACTAGCATGGTTGGTCAACCCGATATTCATAGTTGCACTATTCACAGTAGCCAAAGACATGGAAGCAACCTAAACATCCATTGACAGATAAATGGATAAAGAAGATGTGGTACATATATGCAATGGAATACTACCAGGCCATAAAAAGAATGAGATAATGCCATTTTCAGCAACATAGATGAGACTAGAGACTTTCATACTAAGCAAAGCAAGTCAGAGAAAGACAAGTATCATACAATATCATTTATATATGGAATTAAAAAAATATAAATGAACTTATTTATGAAATATAAATAGACTCAGAGGCATAGAAAACAAACATGGTTATCAAAGGGGAAAGGGGAGGGAAGGATAAAGTAGGAATTTGAGATTAACAGATACACACTATTATATATATATATATATAAAATAAATAAACAACAAAGACCTACTATATAGCACAGAGAATTATACTCAATATCTTATAATAATTTATAATGGAAAATAATCTAAAATTTTGTACACCCATACATATATAGGGCTATACACATGGCTCGGCAGTAAAGAATCCATCTGCAGTGTAGGAGCCCCAGGAGACACAGGTTTGATGCCTGGGTCAGGAAGATCCTCTGGAGCAGGGCATGGCAACCCACTCCAGTCTTGCCTGGAGAATCCCATGGACAGAGGAGCCTGGCAGGCTACAGCCATAGGGTCGCAAAGAGTCTGACACGACAGAAGCAACTTAGCATGCACACATACAATATATATCTAACTGAATCACTTTGCTATACACCTGAAACAGTAAATCAACTATATTTCAATTAAAAAATGAAGGTTGGTCAGAAGCCAATCAGAAAATGAAGAGGGAGGGCTTAGGGAACAGAATGATGTCAATAAACAGGCACTGGGGTGAAGGTATAGGCACTTCTAAAATGCCCTCAGAATGGTCCTGGCTCCAGGGTCCAGTCAGTCACTTTCTCATTGGATCTCACTTAATCTAAATCTTTTGAGTAAAAGTTCCTTTGTTTAAATTTACGTGGATGCTTTCTATAAAGCCAAACGATTCCTCTCTGGTCCATTCCTTATGTCATTTCCTTCCCCAAAGGAAAATTGCAAAACCCAAGCCACTGTCTTGACTATGACTGTCTTCCAAACCCTGAAAGTTCAGATGTCCAACATTCTACCAGGCAAAATGTTTCTGAGCTAGAACTACAGTCAAATTCTCTAGGGATGAAGTGGGAATTTATCTGAGGGCCTTTAACTGCACTGTGCCGACATAAAAAGAATGAGATAATGCCATTTTCAGCAACATAGATGAGACTAGAGACTTTCATACTAAGCAAAGCAAGTCAGAGAAAGACAAGTATCATACAATATCATTTATATATGGAATTAAAAAAATATAAATGAACTTATTTATGAAATATAAATAGACTCAGAGGCATAGAAAACAAACATGGTTATCAAAGGGGAAAGGGGAGGGAAGGATAAAGTAGGAATTTGAGATTAACAGATACACACTATTATATATATATATATATAAAATAAATAAACAACAAAGACCTACTATATAGCACAGAGAATTATACTCAATATCTTATAATAATTTATAATGGAAAATAATCTAAAATTTTGTACACCCATACATATATAGGGCTATACACATGGCTCGGCAGTAAAGAATCCATCTGCAGTGTAGGAGCCCCAGGAGACACAGGTTTGATGCCTGGGTCAGGAAGATCCTCTGGAGCAGGGCATGGCAACCCACTCCAGTCTTGCCTGGAGAATCCCATGGACAGAGGAGCCTGGCAGGCTACAGCCATAGGGTCGCAAAGAGTCTGACACGACAGAAGCAACTTAGCATGCACACATACAATATATATCTAACTGAATCACTTTGCTATACACCTGAAACAGTAAATCAACTATATTTCAATTAAAAAATGAAGGTTGGTCAGAAGCCAATCAGAAAATGAAGAGGGAGGGCTTAGGGAACAGAATGATGTCAATAAACAGGCACTGGGGTGAAGGTATAGGCACTTCTAAAATGCCCTCAGAATGGTCCTGGCTCCAGGGTCCAGTCAGTCACTTTCTCATTGGATCTCACTTAATCTAAATCTTTTGAGTAAAAGTTCCTTTGTTTAAATTTACGTGGATGCTTTCTATAAAGCCAAACGATTCCTCTCTGGTCCATTCCTTATGTCATTTCCTTCCCCAAAGGAAAATTGCAAAACCCAAGCCACTGTCTTGACTATGACTGTCTTCCAAACCCTGAAAGTTCAGATGTCCAACATTCTACCAGGCAAAATGTTTCTGAGCTAGAACTACAGTCAAATTCTCTAGGGATGAAGTGGGAATTTATCTGAGGGCCTTTTAACTGCACTGTGCCGACTAGGGCAGTTCACACTGTCAGTGTCTTGAAACTTTGAGGCCAATGTCCTTTCTTGTGTCTTGGCTTTGCCCACTCAGTGGTGTTTGAATCACTATCCTAAATAGATCGAATAGTGATTGTACCCCATAAAGTAATAATTAAACCCCTTACAAGAAGATGGTTTAAAGAGAAGTGATGCCTTTTGTAACAGGTGTGGGTTAGAACATGGACAGTCCTCCATCAAGGATGCAGCTGGGCTCAGACGTGGAGCCGTGGAACCAGGCTTTGGTGGAGGAGAGTACCTGGAAGCAGGCCTAGGGAGTGTCCAGCCAACTGGAGAAGAGGTATGTCCTTTTGATTTTATCTGGTTTGATTTCTCTTGCTTATTTATTTTCTCACATTTTTAACAAGTCTGTTTGCTGGGTGTGCCGGGGGCCCGCTGGCCTCAGTCCCATAAAGGGAATGATTGACACTGTGTGTCTGATGGATGGGGTCTTCCAAAGTCCCTGCAGATGATGGGGAGGAAGAGCAGAAGCATCACTCACATCCTTACTCCAGGCTCTAGACCTGGGATATTTGAGGCTAAGCCCTGGCCAAGTCAACCAGTAGCCACTGTCTGTTAACCGTGTAGAGATAGTCCTGACCTTTGGGGAGCTGCCAGCCATCCTAAAGAGGGATTTGGGGTGAAGCAACATCTCTTGTTGTCATCCTGTATTTGGCTGAAGGCACACTAAGGATAGTGATTGTGGGTAATCACCCTGTCTCCCTCTCTAGCATGTTCCTTCTGTGTCTGAGGTCTATTTATATGTTTGGTGACCACCTAAACTGCTGCAAGTGATGTCATCCTCAGGGACATGCCAGACCAAGTAAATTGTCCTCTTTGGTCAGAAAAGTGTGAGTCTGTGGTTTGTGTAAGCCAAGACAGTGAGGCCATTGGGAAGAGGCCAAGCAAACTGCAAAATGATCATTTCCATGCATTGGGGTCTTCCAAACCCTGAAAGTTCAGATGTCCAACATTCTACCAGGCAAAATGTTTCTGAGCTAGAACTACAGTCAAATTCTCTAGGGATGAAGTGGGAATTTATCTGAGGGCCTTTTAACTGCACTGTGCCGACTAGGGCAGTTCACACTGTCAGTGTCTTGAAACTTTGAGGCCAATGTCCTTTCTTGTGTCTTGGCTTTGCCCACTCAGTGGTGTTTGAATCACTATCCTAAATAGATCGAATAGTGATTGTACCCCATAAAGTAATAATTAAACCCCTTACAAGAAGATGGTTTAAAGAGAAGTGATGCCTTTTGTAACAGGTGTGGGTTAGAACATGGACAGTCCTCCATCAAGGATGCAGCTGGGCTCAGACGTGGAGCCGTGGAACCAGGCTTTGGTGGAGGAGAGTACCTGGAAGCAGGCCTAGGGAGTGTCCAGCCAACTGGAGAAGAGGTATGTCCTTTTGATTTTATCTGGTTTGATTTCTCTTGCTTATTTATTTTCTCACATTTTTAACAAGTCTGTTTGCTGGGTGTGTGCCGGGAGCCCGCTGGCCTCAGTCCCATAAAGGGAATGATTGACACTGTGTGTCTGATGGATGGGGTCTTCCAAAGTCCCTGCAGATGATGGGGAGGAAGAGCAGAAGCATCACTCACATCCTTACTCCAGGCTCTAGACCTGGGATATTTGAGGCTAAGCCCTGGCCAAGTCAACCAGTAGCCACTGTCTGTTAACCGTGTAGAGATAGTCCTGACCTTTGGGGAGCTGCCAGCCATCCTAAAGAGGGATTTGGGGTGAAGCAACATCTCTTGTTGTCATCCTGTATTTGGCTGAAGGCACACTAAGGATAGTGATTGTGGGTAATCACCCTGTCTCCCTCTCTAGCATGTTCCTTCTGTGTCTGAGGTCTATTTATATGTTTGGTGACCACCTAAACTGCTGCAAGTGATGTCATCCTCAGGGACATGCCAGACCAAGTAAATTGTCCTCTTTGGTCAGAAAAGTGTGAGTCTGTGGTTTGTGTAAGCCAAGACAGTGAGGCCATTGGGAAGAGGCCAAGCAAACTGCAAAATGATCATTTCCAGATGTGTCCAAGTTTGGGGTAGAGCCAGCTACCTCATGCAATCAGGCTGGTGCCCCCATGACACAAGGGTAGCCGAGTCTTCAGTGGGAATTGGCTTTGATTCCCTGGGCCTACATTCATTTATCTTCTTTAACTTCAAGCTGACCTGTTGTTTTCTTCCTTGAAATCCCTGGAAATATGTAACCAGATGATTATGAAATTTAAATAAGCAGACAATTTGAAAGCGAGGGGAAATATTAATATCAAGACTCAGACCTCAGGCAATGACCAGGTTGCAGGCTGCCACAGGTGAAAAGCAGCTTTCCCTGACCTTCATGGAGCCATCTGATTGGGGGCAAGTGGCTCACCCCGCTCTGCCTCTCAGGTGAGCAACCACGCTTGACCTCTTCTTGCATAGGAGAAACTTTTAACCTCAAACCCATGAATGGAATGCTAGCAATTTAGAAAGGTTTCCTTCCCCGCCTTCAATTTACTACCTGAATAAGTTAACAAAATCCTAATTGCATGATTTGAAAAAAACACCCAAGGCACAAATACATCAAAGGATGAATAAATCACAGGGTCTGCAGTTAGTGTAGGGAGAGATGGTTTTACAGGAAAGGGTCCATACCCCAGCCCCATCTTAACAACTCTGCATGCCCTGAAGTTCAGGACTGACCCCATGTCAATATTCCAAGGCTACATTAGGCCATTTGATCAGGCAAAGTCAATTAGGTGTTTGCCTTAGGAAAGGGATGGGATTAAGAACTAAGTGGGGAAAGAAAGATACGTGAAGCCCTGGCTCTAGCATTCACAGAGTTTGCAATCTCATTGGGAGATAACCTGCAGATCAAGCAGGTGAAAAATAGTTCTTTGGAATCATAAACCATTATACAAAATATCAATAGCATAAGGAACTCAGAAGGCAGGGACTGAGAAGTGAGAAGTCATCCATCTTGTCTGGGACATTTCATAAACACATTCAGTGCTAAGATACATCCAATTAAGTCCAGGATCTAGCTACACAGATGTAAGTATCACACGAGGGTCTCTGATTTGCTTAGCTGCTCAAATGCCAATAGTGGTTTAGTACCATCAATATCACTTGGGGACTTTCACTAATAGGACTGTTAACCAAAAGTTCAACATGAATCATCTTCTTTTCTCTCTGAAATCATATGCAGTGAGATCCTATTCCTTGCCTCGCTGTGACTGAATGGTAGTATTACATACAAGTACATTGTCACCATTTTGCCAAGAAAGTGTGTGAGGTTAGTGCCCTTCTTGGGTATAAGGACAATCATATCTCTGAATATACTTATTTTGAAGAGAGTATATGTGTGTATGGTTAAAAGGCATATAGTATTTGAAAGTCTATGTACATTCTTAGTATGTGACAGGATTAACGACTCCAACAGAAGGTGAATGTTTTGATTTTCGACATTAGTCCACATGTGACTTCATTTTCCCTTTGTTCTTGGTTGACAGTTCAAGGTACCTGGAACTATGTGAGCCTTGGCTTGTCAACTCTGGCTTTGGAAGCCAAGCAGTCAGGCTCCCAAGGGGAGACTAGAGTGAGAGAGAGGATAGTTCTATTGTATCCTCTTTTAAACAGACCACTTTTAGAATGCAACTTGGGGTGCCAATGATTTCCAAATTTGAGAAATAATACCTAAAGCAAATCAACCCTGAATATTCATTGGAAGGGCTGAAGCTAAATCTGAAGCTTCAGTACTTTTGCCACCTGATGCAAAGAGCTGACTTCACTGGAAAAGACCCTGATGCTAGGAAAGATTAAAGGCAAGAGGAGAAAGGGGTTGACAGAGGATGAGATGATCAGATGGCATCCCTGACTCAGTGGACACGAGTCTGAGCAAACTCTGGGAGATAGTGAAGGACAGGGAAGCCTGGCATGCTACAGTTCAAGAAGTTGCTAAGAGCTGGACATGACTTAGCAACCGAACAACAACAATGTGCTAGAGTTCTCCAGGTGACTCCATTTACTATCTCTCTATGCCTCAAAATACTATACATCTATGATTTAACATTATCCTCATATTGCAGATGGGAAAGCTGAAGCCCAGAGGGGCTCAGAAGCTAGCCAGGAGGCTGGGGTTCCAGAACTTAGCTACATGCTCTTTGACTCCATGACTGGTGTTTTCCTTGCCATTCCATGAACTGAACTGCAAGAAGCCCAGAGGCAGTGGTGGGAAATGAGGGTTCTAGAAGCCACATTCCAAAACGTGCTTTTGAAGAAACCAGAGATGCTTGCCCTTGGAGAGAGAGGGTCTTAGGGGGCCTGTGATAGCTGTTGCCAAAGACTCAAAATTTGTCACCTGGAGGAAGGAGGAGATATTTTAATGACTCCAGAGGGCCGTAGCAGGAGTAATTGATTGAAATTATGCACGAAGTTAGAGCATGGTGGCAAAACTGTGTCTGAAAGAGTGACAAGTCCAGAATCGTGTCCAGGCAGGTCAATAAAGCAGTGACTCCAGAGCAACAGAAGCAGCCCAGCTGTCTACGCGGGTGGGAGGGAGGGGCATGGGCACCAGTGTCAGCAGCTGGATTTTTACCTGCTTTTGTGGTCAGGCTGGATCAATCTAAAGCGCCATGCTGCTGGGTTTTGATTCTGCTCCCAGCAAGTTCCTTAATGTGGAATCTTATCCTAAAGAGAGCCCTGGCAACTCAGCTTGGAAAGGTCCTAGTTCAGAGCTGGCTGCAGCTTCCTCACACTCCCCAGCCCCGGCTGGATGGGGCACATCTCCTAGCAGCAGCTGTTCTCTGCAGGCCCACAGGTGTTCCCACCTGTCAGCTCTTTGGGGTTTTCCTGTCTGGTGGCCCCCTCTGCCTCCCTGCAGGTGCTGAGGTGGCCCAGGACTGGCAACGGTTGGCATTTAACCCAATTTGCTTGCATTTGGGGTCTCTGAGAGTATTTTTTCAGCCATTTTTGGCATAAATGTCATTCATGATCAGGTTCGTTGGTTTTCCTACTTGGTAGCTCTGTTTTTCTGTGGGGATTCAAGAAGATCCCAGACCTATGCTGCCACATCATCACTGCCATCTTGCCAGAATTCTCCAACCTGCTGTTATTACTTCAGGCTCCTCTTTTACTCTGGTTAGGTTTCTGCTGATTCAATCAGCTCCAACTGTCTCTTAGAAACAAAATATCATCAGCACGCAATAAATCACAACACTTCTGTGAAATGGTTTGGAGTTACACAATAAGTTAAGCTTTGTTAGAATACAACTTAAAGTCAGGAAGATGTTAAGAACAGAAAGGATTTTTTTTTTTCGCACTGAGTTATGGTCCTGGACTGGGTAAGAGATGCTATATATTCACATTTTGCATTTTCTACCCTAGAAGATAACAATTCTCACAGCTGGATG
This sequence comes from Tragulus kanchil, assembly GCA_022376925.1. NCBI lineage: Eukaryota > Metazoa > Chordata > Mammalia > Artiodactyla > Tragulidae > Tragulus > Tragulus kanchil. The sequence goes on along the minus strand of JAIOJX010000032.1, from coordinate 216,044,138 downwards.
TCCGACTCAGGAATCTGTTGTTTTTGCCTGATTAAAGGCACATCATTGATTGATGCCAGACCTTGTCCAATTAAATGTTTGTTTCTCTTTGGCCGTTGGCAAAGGCAATGTTGATGGTGGGTTATTAGCATCCACCCCATCGGATTTTGAATGCTCTGGGCGCGCTGGCAGGCACACCAATGATAACAGCAGCACAGGGCTCTGAACCACCTTTCTATTCTGGGCTCAAGGACACCTGCGTGCGTGTGACTGTGAGGAGGGGGCCAGCTCTGTCAGGCCCGTTCTAGTAAGATGGAAAAAAAAGACAAAAAGATCTTTACCCAGTCTCCGTCTCCAGCCAGTGATATTTTGTGATAACATTTAAGTTGTTTTTGTCTTTTCGTTTGCTTGTTTATTCATTCAATGCGTATTTTGGGGGACTGACTTTGGGGCACGTGAAAAAAAGTACAGAGACCCTAGAGAGAGGAGACCCAGCCTTGTGTGAGAACTGTCTTTGCTTTACCTCAGGAGCTCCCGAGCAGGATGTGGAAACTGTGAGCCAGCTGCTGCAGCCACAGCCTCCCACCAGGCCCTTCCTCTGAGGTTTTCTGTGGAGAGAGAAGGCCACAGTCAAAGCATTTTCAGTTCTCACACACCATCTTCCATCTGGGGATGGCCTCCAACCCCTCAACACACTCTGACCTTGAGCTGCGCCTCCACTGATCAGGACTTCCCGGGTTGACATAGGTACACCACCACGTGTAGAACAGCTAGTGGGAAGCTGCTGTATAGTGCAGGGAGCTCAGCTCAGGGCTCTGCACTGGCCTAGCGGAGAGGGAGGTCTAAGAGGGAGAGGATATATGTATAAGGATGGCTGATTCACTTTGTTGTACAGCAGAAACTAACAGCACTATAAAGCAATTATACTCTAAAACGAAAAGAAAAAACAAGTCCTTGTGAAAATGAAGAGTAGCTGCTCTTGCACGTAAGGCTGTGGCCTCCGTGAGGCGCCCTCTGGCAGGGTGCATTGACACCCGCTCTGCCTTCACCAAGGCTCCTCTGTGTTCCCACTTCCTCTCCTGACAGGGCCCACATCGCAACAATCATCCAGTGCATTTGTTTCCTAGAGCTGCTGGAACAAATGACCACAAATTTAGTGACTTAAAATAAAATGAGTTTACTATCTTACAGTTCTGGAGGGCAGAAGTCTCACTGGTCTGAAAATCCTGGTGTCTGCAGGGCTGGGTTCTTTCCAGAGGTCTATGGGGGAATATGTTTCCTCGCCTTTGCCAGCATCCAGAGGCATCCTGGGTCCCTGGCTCCTGACCCCCTTTCTCCAGCTGCGAAGCTGGCGTCATCGCATCTCCTTTCCTCTCTGACCCCTGCTCTTGTCCTCACATCTGCTTCTCTGACTCTGACCCTCCTCTCTCTCTCTCATAAAGACCCTTGTGCCTGGATTCACCTGGATAATCTGGGATAATCCCTGGTCCTCAGGTTCTTAACAGAATCACTACTGCAAAATCCTTTTATCATGTAAAATAACATTCACAGTTTCTAGGGATTAGGAGGAGAACATTTTATACCCAACTCCTTTAAAAAAATTGTGTGTGGGGATTGTTTTCATTCTTTTACTTTGTTTATTGTATGAAATACACATGCATACAGTTGACCATCATAACTATTGTCAAGTTACTGTTCAATGATAAATCATATAATCAATACCACAGTCAAAGCATTTTCAGTTCTCACACACCATCTTCCATCTGGGGATGGCCTCCAACCCCTCAACACACTCTGACCTTGAGCTGCGCCTCCACTGATCAGGACTTCCCGGGTTGACATAGGTACACCACCACGTGTAGAACAGCTAGTGGGAAGCTGCTGTATAGTGCAGGGAGCTCAGCTCAGGGCTCTGCACTGGCCTAGCGGAGAGGGAGGTCTAAGAGGGAGAGGATATATGTATAAGGATGGCTGATTCACTTTGTTGTACAGCAGAAACTAACAGCACTATAAAGCAATTATACTCTAAAACGAAAAGAAAAAACAAGTCCTTGTGAAAATGAAGAGTAGCTGCTCTTGCACGTAAGGCTGTGGCCTCCGTGAGGCGCCCTCTGGCAGGGTGCATTGACACCCGCTCTGCCTTCACCAAGGCTCCTCTGTGTTCCCACTTCCTCTCCTGACAGGGCCCACATCGCAACAATCATCCAGTGCATTTGTTTCCTAGAGCTGCTGGAACAAATGACCACAAATTTAGTGACTTAAAATAAAATGAGTTTACTATCTTACAGTTCTGGAGGGCAGAAGTCTCACTGGTCTGAAAATCCTGGTGTCTGCAGGGCTGGGTTCTTTCCAGAGGTCTATGGGGAATATTTTTCCCTCGCCTTTGCCAGCATCCAGAGGCATCCTGGGTCCCTGGCTCCTGACCCCCTTTCTCCAGCTGCGAAGCTGGCGTCATCGCATCTCCTTTCCTCTCTGACCCCTGCTCTTGTCCTCACATCTGCTTCTCTGACTCTGACCCTCCTCTCTCTCTCTCTCATAAAGACCCTTGTGCCTGGATTCACCTGGATAATCTGGGATAATCCCTGGTCCTCAGGTTCTTAACAGAATCACTACTGCAAAATCCTTTTATCATGTAAAATAACATTCACAGTTTCTAGGGATTAGGAGGAGAACATTTTATACCCAACTCCTTTAAAAAAATTGTGTGTGGGGGGATTGTTTTCATTCTTTTTACTTTGTTTATTGTATGAAATACACATGCATACAGTTGACCATCATAACTATTGTCAAGTATACTGTTCAATGATATTAAATCACTCATAATGCTGTGCAACCATCACCGCCATCCGTCTTTACAACTGTTTTCGTCTCGTAAAAGGGAACGTGTGTATATAGCATCTTTTAATCTGACCGAGGTAGGATGACTCCTCAGCACAGTGCTGCTGTGGCATTTGTCAAAATGATAATAAGGAGAATTAACATTTAATGAGGGCTTGCACAATATATAATTAGATTAAAAACGTAGATTGTTGAGAAAACGGAGGCATGAGAGGTTAAAATATAACCAAACAAGGAAGGGAGGGAAACAAGCAATCTGACTTCAACCGCAGGCTGTTTCTCTGGAAAACAAGGTTTTTAGGACCTTGGGAGGGCAGACAGATAAAGAGTTGTTCTCACATGTTGCCTGCAATGGCAGAAGAACTTGAAGCATCACCTGTGAAAGCAGAAGATAAAGCTTCTCAGATGCCTTTGTGGTCAGTGTCAGTTAAAGTCCATCACTCGAGGAGGTTCTTAATCAGACACTTCTGTCTAAAAATGATAATGCTGAAGTAAGCAGGCTTCTCTACAAGTTACAGAATAACCGTCACGCTTGTTAGTGGAAATTCCCCTGTCTCCTCCCCACTTCCACGTGGTTTGCTGCTGACGGTGCTGCAAAAACGCCTTCGAGTGCTTTTCCTTGCCAAGGTCTCTGGACAGGTCCCTCTTCTCGTTTGCTACCAGCAGTGGCTTTCCTGTGGATCTTCAGGAGTCCAGTTTTCTTTTTGGAGGTGAACTAGCAAATCTTCACAAGAACTCTCCAGCTCTGTAGTCTAGCTGACTGCTGTGGGTGAAAGATCAGCCTGGAGATCAGAGTTTAAGGGAATGAAAAGGGCTCATAGGTACTCAACCAGAAGAACATGAGCCCATGGAGAATCCAGGAAATGAAAATGAAATGCCCAGTTTGGATGCAGGGCCAATGAGACAAATCTTGCCCACAGCTCAGTGTTAAATGATGCCCTGAATCCCCAGCTCTTGGGACCTGTAAATTTGGGGGATTGTTTTCATTCTTTTTACTTTGTTTATTGTATGAAATACACATGCATACAGTTGACCATCATAACTATTGTCAAGTATACTGTTCAATGATATTAAATCACTCATAATGCTGTGCAACCATCACCGCCATCCGTCTTTACAACTGTTTTCGCTCGAAAAAGGGAACGTGTGTATATAGCATCTTTTAATCTGACCGAGGTAGGATGACTCCTCAGCACAGTGCTGCTGTGGCATTTGTCAAAATGATAATAAGGAGAATTAACATTTAATGAGGGCTTGCACAATATATAATTAGATTAAAAACGTAGATTGTTGAGAAAACGGAGGCATGAGAGGTTAAAATATAACCAAACAAGGAAGGGAGGGAAACAAGCAATCTGACTTCAACCGCAGGCTGTTTCTCTGGAAAACAAGGTTTTTAGGACCTTGGGAGGGCAGACAGATAAAGAGTTGTTCTCACATGTTGCCTGCAATGGCAGAAGAACTTGAAGCATCACCTGTGAAAGCAGAAGATAAAGCTTCTCAGATGCCTTTGTGGTCAGTGTCAGTTAAAGTCCATCACTCGAGGAGGTTCTTAATCAGACACTTCTGTCAAAAAATGATAATGCTGAAGTAAGCAGGCTTCTCTACAAGTTACAGAATAACCGTCACGCTTGTTAGTGGAAATTCCCCTGTCTCCTCCCCACTTCCACGTGGTTTGCTGCTGACGGTGCTGCAAAAACGCCTTCGAGTGCTTTTCCTTGCCAAGGTCTCTGGACAGGTCCCTCTTCTCGTTTGCTACCAGCAGTGGCTTTCCTGTGGATCTTCAGGAGTCCAGTTTTCTTTTTGGAGGTGAACTAGCAAATCTTCACAAGAACTCTCCAGCTCTGTAGTCTAGCTGACTGCTGTGGGTGAAAGATCAGCCTGGAGATCAGAGTTTAAGGGAATGAAAAGGGCTCATAGGTACTCAACCAGAAGAACATGAGCCCATGGAGAATCCAGGAAATGAAAATGAAATGCCCAGTTTGGATGCAGGGCCAATGAGACAAATCTTGCCCACAGCTCAGTGTTAAATGATGCCCTGAATCCCCAGCTCTTGGGACCTGGTGTCTGTGTTGAACGTTGATCAGTCTTAGTGTTCTCTGCACCGGCATTCAGGGCTGTTTGCAGGCACGATAAATATTTGTCCTGTCAAATGGCATTTGGCTGTTCACATGTCTTATTTAAGAGATAAATGTCAAGGGTTTCTCTCTCTTTGGTGTAGACTACAAGGAGATATATATGCATCAATATCATTCCTACATTCCTAACAACTGTGAGGCTGGAGATAAAGACTAATATCTTCAGAGTTTCATATCCTGATTGGGTTTGTGTCAAGTAGAAGTGAAGCCACCCCCGCCTCAGTAATATACGCGCCATGGAGAGCACAGCCTGTACCAGACCAGAAGCAATTTCTGTTTTGACATGTCTCTGTTATTTAAAAGTTAGGAAGGTAGAGAGGGAATACAAAGATTGGATCTATCAGACAGAACTACAAAGTTAATGGTTCTGAGCCGTCTGTTTGGAGAAATGAGGAAATCCATGATGACTTTAGCCAGGAGGAAGCTTTGGAAATACACAGGAAAGATCAACCACAGGGAGAAAAAAAAAACGAAGAAAGAAAAAGAATACTTTTGCCTTATGGATACTATGTCCATATTATAGACATAGAGAATAAGCATATGGACACCCAGGGGGAAAGAGGAGGATGGGCTGAATTGGGAGATTGGGATTGACATATATACCCAATTGATACCATGCATAAAATAGGTGGGGGCCTCCCAGGTGGTGCTCTTGGTAAAGAAACCGCCTGCCAGTGTAGGAGACGTCAGAGATGTAGGTTTGATCCCTGGATTGGGAGAATCTCCCTGGAGGAGGGCATGGCAACCCACTCCAGTAGTCTTGTCTGGAGAATCCCATGGACAGGGGAGCCTGGAGGGCTCAGAGAGTCTCAAAGAGTCAGACACGACTGTAGCGACTTAGCACATATTCACGCATAGAGCATATATATGCAAAGTTGTGTGTAAGAGAGAGAAGGAAAGGGTTCCCAACCAGCAGACGTTGGTGGTGATTGACTGAATGTGTTCTCTAGGGTTGACTGGCACTGGAGCCCCACTTCCATGCACTAACCACAGAAGGGGAAGTCTTGGCCTGTAGACATCTGGGCCTGTGACAGAGGCATGTGTAATGTGAAGACTGGGTGCAGGAGGCGTATCCAGTCAATCATGAGCATCCCCACACCTTGGACAAGAGCAGACAACAGTAAATTATAAGCTGCAGGGGGAATTTACCATTTTTCCCCCTCGTTTCTGCTCATCTCATTTTCATTAATAGTGTTTGTTTCTCAATTAGTGTCTGAGATTCACCCTCAATCATTCTAAACTTAATACAATCAGAAGTTAAAAATGGTGACTGTTCCTCCTCATAGGCTTTCATTGATTCATTCAACAGGTGCTTGTGGATGTCTTACTCAACACCAGGTACTATACCAGGCACTGAGCATCTAATAGTGCCTACTCTCATGAATTTATGGTCCATGTGTTGATAAGTTAAAATTAATAATCATTTGCACCAAATAATTATTTAGCAATTATTTGATATGAATCAAATAATTACAGAGGGATCATAATGACAAATGGGGAGAAGAATTCTAAGGAAGACTGTGTTAAAACCGCATAGATCGGGGCTTCCCTGGTGGTCCAGTGGGTAAGGACACTGCCTTGCAGTGCAAGGGGCACCGGTTCAATCCCTGGCCTGGGAAGATCCCACGTGCTGCGGAGCGGCTGGACCGATGTGTCCAATTACCGAGCCGGAGCTCTGGAACGCGTGCGCCCAGAGCCAGTGCTCTGCGACAACAGAGGCCACTGCAATGGGAGGCCCACCCGGGCCAAAGAACAAAGATGGATGAAAACAGATAGATGACAGACCAATAGAAGTGGCCCGCCCGCCCCTCTTCCTCCCCTACCCGCAAACCCCCCCCCCCGAAAAATCCCCCAAAAACCGCATAGATCAAAGAGAGCTGAACTAGTACGAAAGATGGGAGGGAATGTAGGATATTCTTCTCTGGCCTCTGAAGACCAGCTCTCCCTTCTTCCTCAAATTGATCTGACACCTACAGTCTGCATCCATGGGCTTCTAGTTCCCTAAATTGGGTGGTTTGGGCTCACGGAGACACTAGCAGGGAGTAGAAGGGGAGAGAGGTGGAGATATTTATGCCCTGGTACCTTCCCTGCCAGGCTGTAGCTGGCAGTGACTGTGTTCCTCTACTGGAAGTCACAGCCGGGTCAGGAGGCTCCTCTCCTAACACCACTCTCCCTACCCTTGCCTCTGAGACCTTGGAGTGGTAACAGCCGCTAGCCTAGGACGCTTCCTTAACCCTTATTGGTCCATTAACCGTGTCTGTACCCTGAAACTAGTCCCTGCATTAAGCTTCCTTAAAGCCAACCCCTCTTGGGGTATACTGCCTGCTTCCTGCTAGGACCCTGACCAATATCAAATGTTGCCATGAGGGAGTCTTTTGATCAAAAATTAACCAAGAAAAGGAATTGGGGTAGGGAGGAGGGTGGATCAGGTAGAAAGAATAGGTTCAAATTCTGTCGGCTAGAATGGGTCAGACTAATTTGAGAAAGTAGGACATGACTGTGTACAGAGAGCTAGGTTGTGTACTGCACAACTTGAAAGGGAGCCTCTACTCAGACTAGGAGGTGAGTGGTGGCTCCTGGAGTTAGATAACATCGTGGCAGAAAGTGCCGGATCTGAGAATTTGAGTCTGGATTCTAAAAGCAATGTAAAAACATTAAAGAGTTTTAAGAAGGGTGAATGATATGTGTGTGTGAGAGAGAGAGAGAAAGAGAGAGTGCGTGAGAGTGAGCGAGAAAGGAAATCAGATTTGCATTTTGAAACTTATGATTCAGGTTTTAGTTTTTAAGTATCTTTCAGTATTCACTTAGGGCAAAAAGATATGTAGAGAAGACTGGTTAGGTCTGTTACTGCTTGAGTGAGAGAAGGGTCCTTTCCCACCTTAGCAGCAGTTAGCCCAAGCCACCCTGGATGCAACCACAGCTAAGACCACAAAAGCACGGTGGCTGATTTTGCTGAGCTCTGTTTCAGGACTTGGCCACACTAATAAGAGAGCTGAACTAGGGGGGGTTTTTGGCTGCCTCCCTTCTTCCTCAAATTGATCTGACACCTACAGTCTGCATCCATGGGCTTCTAGTTCCCTAAATTGGGTGGTTTGGGCTCACGGAGACACTAGCAGGGAGTAGAAGGGGAGAGAGGTGGAGATATTTATGCCCTGGTACCTTCCCTGCCAGGCTGTAGCTGGCAGTGACTGTGTTCCTCTACTGGAAGTCACAGCCGGGTCAGGAGGCTCCTCTCCTAACACCACTCTCCCTACCCTTGCCTCTGAGACCTTGGAGTGGTAACAGCCGCTAGCCTAGGACGCTTCCTTAACCCTTATTGGTCCATTAACCGTGTCTGTACCCTGAAACTAGTCCCTGCATTAAGCTTCCTTAAAGCCAACCCCTCTTGGGGTATACTGCCTGCTTCCTGCTAGGACCCTGACCAATATCAAATGTTGCCATGAGGGAGTCTTTTGATCAAAAATTAACCAAGAAAAGGAATTGGGGTAGGGAGGAGGGTGGATCAGGTAGAAAGAATAGGTTCAAATTCTGTCGGCTAGAATGGGTCAGACTAATTTGAGAAAGTAGGACATGACTGTGTACAGAGAGCTAGGTTGTGTACTGCACAACTTGAAAGGGAGCCTCTACTCAGACTAGGAGGTGAGTGGTGGCTCCTGGAGTTAGATAACATCGTGGCAGAAAGTGCCGGATCTGAGAATTTGAGTCTGGATTCTAAAAGCAATGTAAAAACATTAAAGAGTTTTAAGAAGGGTGAATGATATGTGTGTGTGAGAGAGAGAGAAAGAGAGAGTGCGTGAGAGTGAGCGAGAAAGGAAATCAGATTTGCATTTTGAAACTTATGATTCAGGTTTTAGTTTTTAAGTATCTTTCAGTATTCACTTAGGGCAAAAAGATATGTAGAGAAGACTGGTTAGGTCTGTTACTGCTTGAGTGAGAGAAGGGTCCTTTCCCACCTTAGCAGCAGTTAGCCCAAGCCACCCTGGATGCAACCACAGCTAAGACCACAAAAGCACGGTGGCTGATTTTGCTGAGCTCTGTTTCAGGACTTGGCCACACTAGAAGCAGGCTCGTTATTTCAACAACACAAACCCCCAGTTTCACCCCATTTACTGACAAATAACGTCTTCAGGAATGGAGACTGGGACCCAGGCTGGAGTCTGGGGCCTAGTGTAGGTCCTGTCCCCCGGCCCTGTGATCTCCACTCTTGCTTCATTTTAGTCACTGATGAGCTTCGGGAAGGATTCCTGCTCAGCACAGGCGCCAGTTAAGGCTGATTTTTGGGCCTGCTTGGCTCAGGGCCTCTGGGATTTAAACCCATTAGGCCGGACTCCTCCTGTTTCCTTCTGTAATCTTCCTTGTAACTTTCCAATTTGAATTTGTTTAAATTGTCACTAGATTGTACAGCTTTGCTTCAAAAGACTTGCTCCATTGTGAAATAAAAAGCGTTTTCTTAATATGTAAATGCTTATGCAAATCGTGTCTTCCCCCCACCACTTCCTCCTTCCCAATCCAGACTCTGCCACTCCTATGATGCCTGATCCACAGAGGAGCAGAAATCTGGGGCAGATGTTGCCATGACGACCACTAATTGGGCACTTGCTCTGTGCCAGGGACTGTGTCAAGACCACTGTACGCATTATCTCCTTTTCCTTCACACCAAGTCTTAAGGTTAGATATTATGAATACTAGAAAGACTGAGTGACTTGCTTCAGAGCACAGAGCTTCCGGCAGGGCCAGGGGTTGTCGCCTGTGTGTAGAATTGAAATCTAATGCTCAGGAGTTCTTGTGCTTTCCAGTAAGATGTCTCCTTAGTCAAGTTCAAGGATATGGGGCTCAGGAGTAGCTGAAACACAGGGGAAGGTTTGAATCACCTTGACAGGATTCCTTTAGGAGAGCAGGCTGAAGATCCAGTACCATGTCCTGGAATTTAGAAAAAGCGTGGACTTTTAAATCAGAGACCTGAGTTCAATATTGCCTCTGGTGTTTAGAATTGTGCAATCATAGGCAAGCCATTGACCCTCAGCTAGCCCGTTCCTCATCTATCAACTGGAAATATTAATAATAACCATTATTATTTTTTTCAACAAGTTTCTCTGCCGAATTTGCTTCTCTTGTAGCCTTCTCTATTTCTAGTTTAGGTATGCATATATGGCACACGAGCCAACAAAATGGTAGTTATTATTACAATTCACTCATTTATTCATGCAGCAAATCTTTATTGAGTGACTGTACAATCATTTTATTGATTTTACCGATACGTGCAATGGCTAGGGCTTAAGAGCTTTTCAAGTGCATACAAGAATATTTAACACCTAAAATAATAAAATTATTAGCTCCAAGATAGGAAGTAACTTCCTGTACATTCAAAATTAATAAATGCTTAATTGAATGTCCACCAAACTAACATTGTATCAGCCAACTGTTAACAATTAAACTCCTTTAGAATTTATTTATTATGAATAAATAATACAGATAATAGGGTGGACACCACAAGAATGACAGAATTTAATACGTTTAAAGACAATTTTTTAAAGACAAAATTATGGCTGTCAAATAAATATACAAAGTGAATATAATCAACTATATTATTTAACTTATTAACTAATAAGAAACTCAGTAAGATGTTATATCTGGTTCAAAGGAGAATTCAAAGAGCAGAGACATAAGTAGGTCATGAAATGACTTCACAAATAAATGCAAAACTAACTTTTTCCATGATAGAGAAGAGGAAGAGATCAATTAATTGTTCCTCCCCTAGACAGAATTAATTTGCATCTTTATAGACAATAATTATTTGCATGGCTATCATTTTAAAAAATTACTCATAGAATTGTAAAATAGCTCAAAGACAATGAAATATTTTAAATTCCACAAAATTGGATAATTAAAAAAATGGTATGCTCTAGCTAACATATAAATTGCCAACAAGTAGAGGCGATCATTTGGGGAATACTTTTTGGCACATTTCAAATTCTTTCACATTTTTTTTTCACAATCTCTCTCCTCTCATGATTGTAGAATTTCAAAGAAAGATTACTCTTGATTACAAAATAAGGCTGACCTCAATTTGGTTCGACTGGATTGTTTACATAAATGTAGCAAGGGAATATTCACTTAACATAGAGGTTTCCTTAAGTTCACTTTGCAAATCTTGAGCCATACAGTATTGAACCACTACTAATGTCACAAAATTAACTACTCTGGGAGTTTTCATAAGGAATCTCAGACAGATTTAAAAGCCTCAACTATTTACTATCTTAAGACTGGGACACCAATCCTAAGAAATTCTTTTCACCAAATTTCACCTGCAGGTTCTTGTAAGGCTGCCAAATATTCTACAGTTTTTGATCTGCAAAGATTCACTGGAGGAGAGAATGACATCCCACTCCAGTATTCTTGCCTGGAGAGTCCCTACAGACAGAGGAGCCTGGCAGGCTGCAGTCCATGGGGTCACAAAGAATTGGACACAACTGAGCAACTAAGCACAGTAGGGCAGAGCACAGCCTAACCTATCACCTGGGAGGCTAGGACCCTGTCAGTCAGGAGCTGAACCAGCTTTTCTGGAAGAATTTAATAGGTATTAGTTCTATAAATACAGCCAGACTTTGTTTCCTAAAATGAAGTGGTGACCATATCTGACTAAGTGAACACCATTCTCAAATACAACAGTTCAGATAAGGTCTTTATTGCAAAATCGATTTGTCTGATTATACCCAATACAAAGGAGGACCAATTCTTATGGGAACTATAAAATAACAATATTGCCATGAAAAGTGAGGAGATTTACAGTTTCTGAGCTCTGTAAATCCAGTGAGAACCAGATACCATTTAAAATATGTTTCATTTCAATTTACAAAAGCAGAGTTTACTAAATTGTTGTGGGTTACCAAAGTGTAAAAGGAAAGAAAGAAATGTCTTTCCTATATATCCAGAAAATGGAGCAATTTTAAAAAATCAACAGTATTCCAGATAGCCAGTAAGCTTCCCATTATCAGTTTATTCAGTACTATAATTCTTCTTCTGCTGGATCTGGGGTTATCAATTGCATGAAGCCTTCTGCTACTCAACAGGGAAAGGGTACTGGAAATCTTGACTCAGCCCACTAGTCCCTCCCGACAGTTGTGGAAGGAATGTCACCCCGGAAGACTGCACCTGGGTGAATCTATTCTTTGACATGTCAGTAGTTTGAAGTACTTCGTAAAGTCATTTTCAATGAGATTCAGACTGTCCTTCATTTGATGCATGAATTCTGGCTTGCATATTTTTATTTTTATTTTTTAATTTTTGGCTGTGCCATGTAGCATGTGGAATCTTAAATCTCCAACCAGGGGTCGAACTCATGTGCCCTGCACTGCATGTGTGGAGTTTAACTATAGAGCCACCAGGGTTCCTGGCCTGCATCTTACAGCATCACTTCCGGGAGGCATCGGGGTAAAACAAAAAACATCTGTAGATACAAAAGACTGAGAATGGCTGTCTTTATTACTGATAATTTTGAAACTTAAAATGACTACTTTCAATCTTGGGGGCAGGTCCGGGGTGGGGGGCGACATATGTCTGCCTAAGGCGGATTCGGGTTGATGTGTGGCAGTAAACAACAAAACCCTGTAAAAAATATAATAATACTACTAAATAAAATTTGTATGAAAAAAAACCAAAGATTACTAAGTAAAATTTAGGCAAAACATCACTAAGGATATTGACTCATCTCTAAAGAAGTCAGTGAATTCTACCTTTGGTTTATACAAACATACAAACATGATTTCAGTAAAGAAAAAAATATTGAGATATAACATATAATTAACAATCCTGAGACATACATAATATAGCAAGCATATCAAGTAAAAAGAGTCATAGTCTGGATTTTATTTTATATTTTTATAAAATGCATAAATGAGCATTTACATTCCCAATTTATATGCCCATGCTGTATTGGCAAAACTGATGTTTTTTATCAATGGAGAACCATTGGCCTAGCAGCCTCTAGATTCAAATGAAAGAAGTAAGGCTTTGATTGAGTAGGTATTTCAAATAATAATTGAATTTATAACTGATAATACCATACTGCTGTGGCTTAATATCATCAAGTAAAACATCTCTGGGACACTAATAAAATATAAGAAAACTTGAAAGGAACACTTTCTTAAGAGTTTTAATCAGTGCTTCCCCTGAGGTGAAAGCATATTGTAGAAAGGATGAATACTGACAAATTTCCAGAGACTTCCCATAAAACATACCCTTTCTCAAATGTATTATTTTAATACCATTTTACTTACAGAAATTTAACCTGGGGCAGGCTGAGTGTCTCTGCTGACAGTACTTCCCATGAAACTCTTAGAATAGTCACATATCAAGCAAACTTAATTATTTCTATTACTTCTCTTTTCATAAAGCAAAATAAAAAAATAACTTTGTGGGTTTTTTCAGGGGCTGTCTGGGGAACCTGAAAGATGGTTTTAGATATAAAAATACCCACACAGTTTTGTTTGTTTTCCCGTTCTGGGAAGGAACAATTTAAAAAAGTTTTCAAAAGGGTTCAGACAGTTGATTAAGATAGGCTTAGGGATGCCTGAGAAACAGTATTTGATTACCTAGTTAATCAAAGCGATAATAAAATATTTAAAAATATACACTGACAGCAATGCGATTGAAAAGAACCTTATTTCTTTTATAAATGAAGAATCTTCTTTTTCTTTAAATAATCAAGGACATAATAAAGTCCACATTAAACATAGAAAATTATTCTCATAAGACAGGAACTTTTCTCTCCAGGCAATTTACACAGAAAGTAAAGAATGATTATTTATATTGTACAAAAAAAAAAAAAAAAGCACTTGTCAGTACACTAAGGAAACAAACCCATCAAAATAGAGTGAACTTGCTGAGATTTTAACACATTTCATAACTTTCTTTTTCAGACTCTGTTTTTATCAACTAAGGCAAATAGAATTCATTTCTGAGGTTTTTCTTTATTATCCTCGTTCATATTCTGAAGCATACTGATGTTTTGCATTAGAACAGATCTCACAAGATCAAAAGAAATTTTCTTATAATTCTGAGATGCTATTTATGTAAACAGGCAATTTGTTTATTGCTGCTATCCTCAAATTTAATAACAAACAAGTATTTTAGAAATTCTCAGTTTTAGTTTCAAATGTGATACTGATAGCTATAACCTACATGCACAGAAGCCCTTTGGGGTCCTGAATAAATCCCAAGAGTAAAATGGTCTGGAGATCAACAAAATTGAGGTCTTACAGCTTTAGGCTAAAGCTACTGTTTTTCTTTGAAAAATCAGAACATACATACGGTTGGATTTCTCTGTTATTATTATTATTATTTCTCCTAAGGGTAATTGCAACCATTAATAGTCACTGCAGGGGCTTCTCAGGTGGCACAGTGGTAAAGAACCTGCCTGCCAATGCAAGAGACATGTGTTCAGTCCCACAGTCAGGAAGATCCACTGGAGAAGGAAATGGCAACCCATTCTCATGTTCTTTTTTAAATTTAATTACTATATTTATTTTTGGCTGTTCTGGGTTTTCACTGCTGCCACAGGCTCTTCTCTAGTTGCAGGGAGTGGGGGCTACTCTCTAGTTGAGGTGAGCAGGCTTCTTGTTGCAGTGACTTCTCTTGTTGTGGAATGCAGGTTCTAGGGCTCACCAGCTTCAGTAGTTGTGGCACATGGACTCAATAGTTGCGGTTTCCAAGGCTCTAGAGAACAGACTCAATAGTTGTGGCTCATGGGTTTAGTTGCTCCGCTGCATGTGGGATCTTCCTGGATCAGGGATTGAACCTACGTCTCCTGCACTGGCAGGTGAATTCTTTACCACTGAGTTACCAGGGAAGCCCCTATTCCCATAGTCTTGCCTGGAAAATCCCATGGACAGAGGAGGTAGGTGGGCTACACTCCATGGGTCACAGACTTGGACATGACTGAATACACACAAATACTAAATACAACCTTTAACCAAAACAATTAACTTCTCATCCTTAGAGAAAAGTACAGGATGGGTAATTGAGAAATTTGCCATACACCAGCATTAACAGCAGACTAGAAAAGCTTATGAATATACATTTCTATAACCACACAGATACGTCTTCTCTTCTACATGTTCTTAAAGTAGAAAAATGAACGTGTTCATTAACATGACCCATAGATATAGCTCCTCTAGAGAAAATTATTATGTTTCAAAATTCTGTCTTAGAAATTATCTAGATATTCAAGTAAATATCTATTAATTAGCTCAATTAATACCAGTTTAAATTCTTAAGCCACCTAGGAATCCTGGAAATTATCTTTAAGCTGACATGCTGCAAAGCATAATTATTCTTAAAGTTATGAAAACCTTGAACACAAAGTTACATTGTGTAAAGCTACTGTTTTTCTTTGAAAAATCTGAACATACATACGGTTGGATTTCTCTGTTATTATTATTATTATTTCTCCTAAGGGTAATTGCAACCATTAATAGTCACTGCAGGGGCTTCTCAGGTGGCACAGTGGTAAAGAACCTGCCTGCCAATGCAAGAGACATGTGTTCAGTCCCACAGTCAGGAAGATCCACTGGAGAAGGAAATGGCAACCCATTCTCATGTTCTTTTTTAAATTTAATTACTATATTTATTTTTGGCTGTTCTGGGTTTTCACTGCTGCCACAGGCTCTTCTCTAGTTGCAGGGAGTGGGGGCTACTCTCTAGTTGAGGTGAGCAGGCTTCTTGTTGCAGTGACTTCTCTTGTTGTGGAATGCAGGTTCTAGGGCTCACCAGCTTCAGTAGTTGTGGCACATGGACTCAATAGTTGCGGTTTCCAAGGCTCTAGAGAACAGACTCAATAGTTGTGGCTCATGGGTTTAGTTGCTCCGCTGCATGTGGGATCTTCCTGGATCAGGGATTGAACCTCGTCTCCTGCACTGGCAGGTGAATTCTTTACCACTGAGTTACCAGGGAAGCCCCTATTCCCATAGTCTTGCCTGGAAAATCCCATGGACAGAGGAGGTAGGTGGGCTACACTCCATGGGTCACAGACTTGGACATGACTGAATACACACAAATACTAAATACAACCTTTAACCAAAACAATTAACTTCTCATCCTTAGAGAAAAGTACAGGATGGGTAATTGAGAAATTTGCCATACACCAGCATTAACAGCAGACTAGAAAAGCTTATGAATATACATTTCTATAACCACACAGATACGTCTTCTCTTCTACATGTTCTTAAAGTAGAAAAATGAACGTGTTCATTAACATGACCCATAGATATAGCTCCTCTAGAGAAAATTATTATGTTTCAAAATTCTGTCTTAGAAATTATCTAGATATTCAAGTAAATATCTATTAATTAGCTCAATTAATACCAGTTTAAATTCTTAAGCCACCTAGGAATCCTGGAAATTATCTTTAAGCTGACATGCTGCAAAGCATAATTATTCTTAAAGTTATGAAAACCTTGAACACAAAGTTACATTGTGTAAGAGTACCATAGTTTATTTGATTAGTAACTTGTATGACTATAGAGAAAAGTAAACCTAATTAAGATAAAATGTATGCTTCTATTACACTCAACACTGATAAATCAGAGAAGATATAATTGTTCTATTAAACCAAACATATCTAATCAGTCATATTGGCCAAAGTTTTACCTTAATTATGTGAACTTGGATTCTTAAAATGTTTCTGAGTTAGTTTCTGAAGAAAATTTTATTTTGGTGTATCACACTTAATATATTAGAAATTATATCTCATGTTATTTAAATTTTAGGAGTATTTGATTTATGTAATTACTTATCTCTTTAAGTCAGAGCAGAACTTCTTTAAGATACTTGATAATCTGGACTTGCTTGGTGGCTCTGTGGTAAAAAGAAATCCACCTTGAGTCCCTACACATGTAAGTAAAAAAGTAAATAAAGAGGTAAATAATTCTACACAATTCAAGTGTGCAGGCATCCTTGAATTACTGGGTATAATAAGCAGAGAAATGCCTCCACATAAAGACGTCCCCTTCTAAATCCCCAGAATTTGTTAAAATGTTTCCTCATGGGTCAAGTGACTTCATGCATGTGATTTAATTACTGACCTTGAGTAGGAGAAATTATTCTGGATTACCTGGTTAGGCCCAAGGTAATCACAAGGGTCCTTGGGTTTAATGTAGCATTTAAAGTTGACTTCTTAAAAAAAAAAAAGAGTAACAGGTTACATACCTAACAAACTAGCAAAAGAAGGTAGTGGAGTGGTTAAAAATAAATAAATAAATAAAAATATTGATTACTCCTACAGAGAGAAAAGGAAGAGAAGGGGAATATACAACAGGCAGGACAACTAGAAAGCAATTAAATGGTAGAGTTAAATCCAAGACATGGACTGAAGTGAATAAAGCAAGGTGCTGAACTATGTGCATCTCTTAAGGAATATTTTCTAGTTTACTAACTAGAATTTTTGTAGACTTGTCAATTCTGTGAAGGTTTCACAGGAAGTCTCAGGTGGGAGGAAGGCTTCTCTTTCATTACCTCTACTTGAAATTTCTGACCATGTGAATATACTACATTTCCAGTTTTTAAATGTTAATTAAAATCAATATTTGCTGAATGAACACACTGGATATGAACATTCATCAAACAGAATTATCTTTTGGTTGAAGTTTAGATTTTCATTCCTTCCTCCTCCCCAGTCTTCTCTCTCCTCCTCTCTTCCTTTTCTAACATGTTGCTCCTGAAAGTGGATTATAGTGGCTTAACTGGAATATGTCAGGTTAAAAGGTATACATTGTATTCTGACCTTTGTCTGAGAAGTGTGTTCCAGTAGTTCATCCCTAGTAGCTTGGCACAGGATGTTGCTTCATCCAGGAGGAGGCTGTGTGGGAACAGGGAGGAAATATTGATAGTTGCTTCTTTAAGCTAAGTTTGAAAGTCTCCTCTGGGTTGTGTGTGTGTGTGCATATGCGTGCGTGTGTGTGTATGGGGTGATTTCTACTGATTTTTAGGACCAAACTGAAATGTTTGAATGTATTATTTTTTCATCAGCTAGATTCTATTGAATGTATTTTAATCTCAGCCTCTCACCAGTAGGCCATCTAGCAATTTGAGATCAGTAATATGGCAGAAAAACAACTAGGATTCCCAGAATTAACCACTTCCATGAGACCAGTTGCTATAAAACAGGACTGGCAAACTACAGTTTGTGGCCAAAGCCAACTCATGGCCAAATCCAGCTTAAGGTCAAATCTAGCTCATGGTCTCTTTTTGTATATAGAATCTTATTGAAGCACCCTCTTCTGTTTATTTGTATATTGCTTATGTTGGCTTTCATGCCAAAATGACATAGTTGAGTAGTTTCAAAAGCCTGAAATATTTATTCTCTGACCCTTTAAGCAAAAGTTTGCTAATCCCTATTGTAAACTACACAGAGTCTAACATGCCATCTGGAGACACACCCAGAGTTAAACTTGTCTCAGTAAAGACTGGGAGATAGGAGAAATCTAGGACCATGTAGTCTGGTGACCATTTTAGATCCTAACCTTGCTATACTTTCAGTTCAGTTCAGTTGCTCAGTCATGTCTGACTCTTTGCGACCCCATAGATGGTGGAATGCTAGGCTTCCTTGTCCTTCACCATCTCCTAGAGCTTGCTCAAACTCAGGTCCATTGACTAGTGAAGCCATCCAATTATCTTGTCCTCTGTCATCGCCTTCTCCTTCTGCTATAGTTTAGCTTGCATTTTATCTAGGCAAACTCTGACTTATCACGGTCCATACTAGGCAGGATGATGGAGTTCAGCAGTAGGTAAGGGCAGAGTGGGTTCTGTGTGCATCTGCTTTTCTTGGGAGTGAGCTAGTAGTGAGCATGATGGAGGATGGGTTTAAACCCATGGGTGCAGCATCTAGAAGCACTGGGTTTGATGAACACCTAGCTACATGAATGTATTATAAAAAATACATTGTGCAGAAAAAAAAAAGGAATGGAATGAGATCTATAATGCCAAACTATTTATGTCAATTAAAACACATGCCTACAAATCAACAATTTACATCTTGTAGTCCTTAGACTCAAGAGAATATATATTAAACGTATAGTTGCATTGTGGGGGAAGAAAGAAAGGGTCACTTTGGGAATGACTCTGAAAGGGTTTTAACTCTATTTGAGACTTAAACCCAGGGCCCAGACCTGATCGAACCATGCTTGGGACTTGAACCCACGTGGCTGGAACTTGAACCTAGCCCAAACCTGGTTTGGGACTTGAACCCACGTGGCTAAGGCTTAATCCCAGCCAAAACCCTGCTTGGGATTTGAACCCATGTAATCAGGACTCAATCCCAGCCAAAACCCTGTCTAGGACTCAAACCCACATGGCTGGAACTTAATCCAGCACTCACCCAACATCTGGACCCACTGAGGCTCGGGTTCTTTGTGCCTCAATGCAGAAAGAATTCAGCGAGAAGCAGAGTGAAAGACAAGAAAAGGATTTATTAGAATAGAGTACTTGTAAGCAGTACAAGCGGGCAGGCAGGTTCTCTGCTCTCTCTCTTCAATTAAGTGGGCAGAAATATATATAGGATGGTAGAAGACTGCCCCTCTCAAGTAGACGCAGATGCAGGACATACATCATTGGTTACTTCTTCGCCAGCTCCTCCTTCATCAGCTGTTTATACCTAGTCAAGCCTGCTTTACTGAACAAGGAGCAGCTCTCCTGAGTTGTCATCAACTCACTGGCCTCTCAACCTTTCTCAGGTGTCTCCCTTCTACCTACCAACCCCTACTAAGGCTCTACAACCAGCTACCTATTCTACTCTGTCCCTATCAACTCTGGATCCATCAATAAACTAGACGAAAGGCAATAAAATGGACAAATGATGGCAATGTGCCTTGAAGGGAGCTGTAAGGACAACAAAATAACAACCAGAAAGAAAGAAACGAAGAAGAGTGGGAGGAAGGAAGGAATCTGGACAGATATCTTGTCTGTTATAGCTCTGACAACTAAATGATTTGTAACCTGGTGACAAGCCTTTGGGACTCAGCTTCTAAATAAGCCAGAGTCTGAATGGTGGAGGTTGTGATGGTGGTGACTGTGTGTGTGTGTGTATGTGTGAGCTAGGGAAGGGTGGGAGCTGAGAAACTCCAAGCCAAATGGGGTGTAGTTCAGTCCTCATGTAAGGGGGCTGTTAACAGTAGGTAGGCTGAAAGCATCCCAGGAAAGGTGGGGTACGGGGCTCAGCTGGGATCCAGTCCAATGGAGAACATGGTGATGGGGGTAGTTCTTGACGTGGGTCAGGGAGAAGGCTGCACTCTTTGGACATGAGCCTCAGGCATATTGGGTCTTAAATTGAGTCCTTTCTGGGAGGTGAGCACTGAACATAATACTGGGTTCTGATTGGCCCCAGGACTGAGCAGAAGCCTTGGGCAGCAACAGGTTAAAGGCCTTAAGAGGCAATCTTTAGATTCTTTGGGCAAAGATCATCATCCTTCTGGACTTACTATCCACTATTTGGAATTATAATTGCCCCTTCTTTTTGACTAGTGAATTCAGCGAGAAGCAGAGTGAAAGACAAGAAAAGGATTTATTAGAATAGAGTACTTGTAAGCAGTACAAGCGGCAGGCAGGTTCTCTGCTCTCTCTCTTCAATTAAGTGGGCAGAAATATATATAGGATGGTAGAAGACTGCCCCTCTCAAGTAGACGCAGATGCAGGACATACATCATTGGTTACTTCTTCGCCAGCTCCTCCTTCATCAGCTGTTTATACCTAGTCAAGCCTGCTTTACTGAACAAGGAGCAGCTCTCCTGAGTTGTCATCAACTCACTGGCCTCTCAACCTTTCTCAGGTGTCTCCCTTCTACCTACCAACCCCTACTAAGGCTCTACAACCAGCTACCTATTCTACTCTGTCCCTATCAACTCTGGATCCATCAATAAACTAGACGAAAGGCAATAAAATGGACAAATGATGGCAATGTGCCTTGAAGGGAGCTGTAAGGACAACAAAATAACAACCAGAAAGAAAGAAACGAAGAAGAGTGGGAGGAAGGAAGGAATCTGGACAGATATCTTGTCTGTTATAGCTCTGACAACTAAATGATTTGTAACCTGGTGACAAGCCTTTGGGACTCAGCTTCTAAATAAGCCAGAGTCTGAATGGTGGAGGTTGTGATGGTGGTGACTGTGTGTGTGTGTGTATGTGTGAGCTAGGGAAGGGTGGGAGCTGAGAAACTCCAAGCCAAATGGGGTGTAGTTCAGTCCTCATGTAAGGGGGCTGTTAACAGTAGGTAGGCTGAAAGCATCCCAGGAAAGGTGGGGTACGGGGCTCAGCTGGGATCCAGTCCAATGGAGAACATGGTGATGGGGGTAGTTCTTGACGTGGGTCAGGGAGAAGGCTGCACTCTTTGGACATGAGCCTCAGGCATATTGGGTCTTAAATTGAGTCCTTTCTGGGAGGTGAGCACTGAACATAATACTGGGTTCTGATTGGCCCCAGGACTGAGCAGAAGCCTTGGGCAGCAACAGGTTAAAGGCCTTAAGAGGCAATCTTTAGATTCTTTGGGCAAAGATCATCATCCTTCTGGACTTACTATCCACAATTTGGAATTATAATTGCTCTTCTGGCTATCTCATTGGATTGTTTTGAATCAGATCAGAGTACATATAAAGAAGAGTTCTGGGAAAATATAAGTACTCCATACCATAGTTATTAAAATATTTAATCAACTTATCAGAAGATAATTCCTTCTTCCCATCTACCCCACTAGAAACATTTTCTGGATAGAAAGAAAAAGGAGAGCTGATAAAACGCTACACATCCAATTTACTCTGCAAGACTTCAGAGAAAACATAATAGCTTTTCTTTTAAAAAGTAATTGTCTTCAAAAGGAATGTGTTTTATTACACATAATTTCATCTTTCAATCCTAAACAATTAAATCACTTCTTTCTCATAGTTTTCAAACATCTCTGAGATGTGCATGCCAGGTCACTTCAGTCATGTCCAGCTCTTTGCAATCCTGACAGGCTGCTCTGTCCATGACATTCTCCAGGCAAGAATACTGGAGTGGGTTGCCATGCCCTCTTCCAGGGGATCTTTCAGACCCAGGGATTGAACCTGTGTCTCTTGTGTCTCCTGCATTGGCAGGCGGGTTCTTTATCACTAGCGTCACCATCTCAGGACAGCCTAATTTACAGCCAACTCCCAGTAGGCTGTACTAGTTGCTGACACCGGAACTTTATCTGGTCCTAATATAGCCACCTCGGAAAATAAGAAAAATGGATATGTTTTTAAAGTTTGCAAGTCAGTGGACTTTACACGTAAGGAAAGAAGTGGAAAGCTGACAGGGACAATTGTTCTTGCTCATTCAACTAAGATTGTATTTTAAAAGAATAGGATAAATATCTAGTATCATTTTCCATAATCAGATAATTTAGGTGCATTTTTTAAAAAACCTTTTTCTCATTTAAAATATAATTTTGAAATTATAGTGGAGCCTACCAGGAGAGCAAAATCCGTCAAACACTGGAAGATATGCACACTTACATGTGTATATATATATATTATATACATATAGACATACATACACATGTAGTATATTCATTTCTTGCACTATGAAGCTCAAGCCACATATACAGTTTTATGTTCTGCTGATTTTAAAATATATTATTATTTCATGAGCTAAATATTGCTAAATTTTCTGCAATAAAATGAGCTTTAAGGACCAAATAATATTCTAACATATGAATGTGCCATGGTTTATTTGACCTTTTCTATACTTAGATTACTTACTCTTTTTCACTATTACAAATAAGAATTTCATGAACATTCTTTTACACAATTTTTTTTTTAAGTTTTGCTATATATCTTTTTTGCCTCTAAGTCATTTATTTTCACCCATCTTTACTCTTTTTTGGCATGTGTGGGCCTCCCATTGCAGTGGCTTCTCCTATCGCAAAACACTGACTCTGGGCACATGCGCTCCAGAGCACTAGCTGGTAATTTGACACACAGGCCCAGCCGCTCAGCGGCACATGGTATTTTGCCAGGTCAGGGATCGAACTGGTGTCCCTTGCACTGCACGGTGGTCTTTCTACCCACTGGACCACCAGGGAAGCCCTACACAAATCTTTAATAATATTATTGATTGTTTCCTCATATTGGTTCATGAAATCAGAATCACTGGGACAAAGTACATTAACACTTTTAAGTCTCTTGCACATCAGAACCATTGGAAGATTATATGCCAATCAGTACATATCTTACCCTCAACAACGGTCACTTTCATCTTTAAAAAAAAATCCTTGCCTGTTGAAAAATGAACACATTGTTTTGTTCTTACCAGTATCCCTTTGGGGAGCAGTCCTTCTAGTTCACAATTATTCAGATCAGGCCCTAGAAGCATAAAGTCTGCACTGATGAATATAGAGTACATGCCTCCATGTGACATTATGTATTTCATTGCTTAAATTGACTTTGCATTACAACAAAGGATAGCTCCTGTAATCTTTTTTGATTATTATTTTTTTTAAGTTGTATGCAGACAGTATCTTGCATACACATTACTATTCTAGAGGAATCCAGGCTTCCTTGAGTCAGGGCTTCCCTTTAAGTGATGAACAGCTCTCTAAAGTATATTTTCTTTTTGGATTTTTGGCTCCACATAGTGTCAGCCGTGATGGCTGACACAAATGATGGCATTTATAGCATGGTGTATACTGCTCTGTGGAAGGAAAGCTTGTAGAAAGCATAGACTGGACATCCAGTGTGAGATAGGGAGGGATGTGGTAAAAAAACAAGTGGTATCCCACCAAAAAAAGCTGGAGACCGAAAAAAGAAAAAGAATACATAGAACGAAGTAAAGAACAAGTGGCAAGAGAACTGGTTTCCAATGGCTTGAAATCTAGTTTATTTTAAACAAAAGGAGGACCTCATGTGAAATACAGATTGATTTTTCACTGCTGAGTTTAGCTGAGGGGATGGGCAGGGAGCAACTAGGGAATAAAAAGACAGAAACTTTTTGGAGAATATGATGAAGAACCTACATGCACAAGAACCTGCCCTCAGGATTCTGGTTCAATAAACCTCTAGATAAGACTTGTATCTCATACACGAAGAGGGTGGGCTCAGTCTAAGAAGCACCTAGAATCCACCTGTTCACATGTTGCTCCCGTTTCTAAGAGTACTCAACAGAAGAACCAAATAGTATTTTTTGTTAGTGGATATAGAAGTTAAATACCCAACATGGTTGTTTTACTAAAGAGTTACGCTGTTGTAGGGAAGGAAAAAAACAACTTCAGCGTGGAGGAGAGTACTTAAATCTCTCTGTTAGCCGTTCCTGAAAAAGACTTTATTCATAACTCAAGGCTCCGTGGCTTTTCTTTGGCAGCTCCTGGATTGTCTGCATTAAGTCTGGGTGGAAAAAGCCAGTCTCTATAGGGTTTGCCTGGTTAACATTACAGAAGAGTTGCTTCTGAGTCACCACTGGGAAGAAAAAAGGGGCTGAAGGAAACCAGTATCCCTTTGGGGAGCAGTCCTTCTAGTTCACAATTATTCAGATCAGGCCCTAGAAGCATAAAGTCTGCACTGATGAATATAGAGTACATGCCTCCATGTGACATTATGTATTTCATTGCTTAAATTGACTTTGCATTACAACAAAGGATAGCTCCTGTAATCTTTTTTGATTATTATTTTTTTTAAGTTGTATGCAGACAGTATCTTGCATACACATTACTATTCTAGAGGAATCCAGGCTTCCTTGAGTCAGGGCTTCCCTTTAAGTGATGAACAGCTCTCTAAAGTATATTTTCTTTTTGGATTTTTGGCTCCACATAGTGTCAGCCGTGATGGCTGACACAAATGATGGCATTTATAGCATGGTGTATACTGCTCTGTGGAAGGAAAGCTTGTAGAAAGCATAGACTGGACATCCAGTGTGAGATAGGGAGGGATGTGGTAAAAAAACAAGTGGTATCCCACCAAAAAAAGCTGGAGACCGAAAAAAGAAAAAGAATACATAGAACGAAGTAAAGAACAAGTGGCAAGAGAACTGGTTTCCAATGGCTTGAAATCTAGTTTATTTTAAACAAAAGGAGGACCTCATGTGAAATACAGATTGATTTTTCACTGCTGAGTTTAGCTGAGGGGATGGGCAGGGAGCAACTAGGGAATAAAAAGACAGAAACTTTTGGAGAATATGATGAAGAACCTACATGCACAAGAACCTGCCCTCAGGATTCTGGTTCAATAAACCTCTAGATAAGACTTGTATCTCATACACGAAGAGGGTGGGCTCAGTCTAAGAAGCACCTAGAATCCACCTGTTCACATGTTGCTCCCGTTTCTAAGAGTACTCAACAGAAGAACCAAATAGTATTTTTTGTTAGTGGATATAGAAGTTAAATACCCAACATGGTTGTTTTACTAAAGAGTTACGCTGTTGTAGGGAAGGAAAAAAACAACTTCAGCGTGGAGGAGAGTACTTAAATCTCTCTGTTAGCCGTTCCTGAAAAAGACTTTATTCATAACTCAAGGCTCCGTGGCTTTTCTTTGGCAGCTCCTGGATTGTCTGCATTAAGTCTGGGTGGAAAAAGCCAGTCTCTATAGGGTTTGCCTGGTTAACATTACAGAAGAGTTGCTTCTGAGTCACCACTGGGAAGAGGCGCTGAAGGGAAAGGAAAAGGCATAAACTAACAATTATAGGCTAAGAGAAATAATCCAATTAACTTCTTATTTTAGCAAATGTGTTCCCTAACCACTGCTATTACGAGCTGTTCCAGCTTTAAACTATTGTCTCTCACTCCTAACCCATTTCTGTACAATATTTTGTGATCGTGGAGCTGGGACTTCAGAAAACACATTTCTGCTTTGCCAGATGGCTTTTGGTTAGGCTTTCCAATCAAGGGGGCTACAGGGAGATGGTGACACTAGAGGAGGCAGAAGGGAGGTGCTTCTTATTTAGTTCCTGCTGGTTTCTCCTTCCTATCAGGGTCACTCTAGCCAGTGAGGCACCTGGGCTGAAGTCTCATGGAATTTTCTCATTGTTTCAGATGCCTAGATTTCTAACAACTTTCTATCCAGTTTACAGCTCCTTTTATTAAATGTATCTATCTATCATTAAATAATTGGTGTGGGTTCTAACCTCTCACGGACCCATGAGCCTATATAGGTCTTTATATACAATCGGATGAGTGGCTTGGACAGGGTGTTTTGACGGAGTCTTTTGACAGGGCGTTCTGGCTTCTCTTGTCAGTCATGAAATATTTT
Organism: Tragulus kanchil; assembly: GCA_022376925.1. NCBI lineage: Eukaryota > Metazoa > Chordata > Mammalia > Artiodactyla > Tragulidae > Tragulus > Tragulus kanchil. The sequence continues at coordinate 216,017,944 of JAIOJX010000032.1, read as the reverse complement.
CTTGCTCTGACTGTGTGCCTGACGTGGAACTAGACTTTGGGGACAAAGGGATGACAAGACATGATCACCACCCTCGTGGAGGAATTTTTAGTAGCGGATGACAGGAAGTGCCCTGGACAGCAGGTGTGGCAAGGAAGCACATGCTGACACACGGTGCTCAAAGTTTATCACGGAACAGAAACCCCAGGAAAGCTTATGAAAACAAGTTGTGGGACAAGTTTTGGAACCCCACTCTCAGAATCTCTGAATGAGTAGGTCTGGGTGGGACCCAGGAATGTGCTTTCCTAACAAGTCTGCTGGTGCTCAAAGGCCACTGTTTCTTGACCAAAGATTGAACCCAAGCTCCCTGCAGGGGAAATGTGGAGTCTTAACCATTGAACTGCCAGAGAAACACTGTTTCTTTATGGATGTTGAAATTCTCACTTTCTAATGATAGAGTATAAGTCAGTCTGGGCTTCCCAGGTGGTGCTAGTGGTAAATAACCTGCCTGACAGTGCAGGATATGTAAGAGACTTGGGCTTAATCCCTGGATCAGGAAGATCCCCTGGAGGAGGGCATAGCAACCCACTCCAGTATCCTTGCCTAGAGAATCCCATGGAGAGAGGAGCCTGGAGGGTAGGGTCAAAGAACTGGACACGACTGAAGTGATTGAACATGCATACACGTAAGTTGATCTATCACCCATCTCCCCCTCTCTCACACCTATCCATCTCTTATCTATTTTCTCCATGAGCATAGTAGAGTGGGTGGTTAAGAGCCCAAGCTCTGGAGTGTCAGATTTCCAATATATCTACTCACTAGTTATGTGCCTAAGGATACATTATCAAAGATACGTGCCTAAGGATACTACCCTTGCTTTCCTTTTCTACAAATGGGGATAATACTAGGATCTATGTCCACCTATTATGGTTTTAAGGACTGGATGAGATAATGCTCACTTAGTCTGGTAGTTAAAGCTCAGGAAGTACACAGTCAACTTTGCCTGTCCTTTCTTCAGGCATATGCTGAACAGAATAAGACAAGTGTTACAATCAGAGACGCTTTTGGCAAGAGGCCAGAACTGAGCAGGATGAGGAGTTATGAGCCAGGATGTGTTTGTTGGTTGTGATGTGCTCTAAAGAAGCTGAAATTAGAAGCCTTGGGGCATGACCCCCTCCAGCAGCTGGGAAAAGAAGCTTGTTCCAAAAGAAGAACAGACTTCTTTTCAGTCCATTATTGGAAAATGTAAAAAAAAAAAAGTTTTTAAAGGCTATCTTGAAATATATATTGCTAATGCCTCAGAGCAGAAGTATGCAATTCTTGTTCTGAAATAGCTGTAAATGTCAATTTTTGTACCTTATGTGTTTGTCAGGAGGGATTTTATGAGCCTATTTCCTCACTCTGTGCACAGTCTTCAATCAGAGTTCTTTCACGCTTCAGTACTCTGCCATTCTTAGTGCCATGTTTCATCAGGCACCCTCCAGGGCACTTGGCAAAGTCTTGATGGTCAATTCTTATGGTGTGCTGTGATGTCGAATTACCCTCATTTCCCAAACAGTCAATGGAGGGTAAGTGACTCCCCTCAGTGTTATATGGGAAATAGGTCTCAGGAAGTGCTCTAGCTCTGGGGTTCTCTGCAGATTACCTGGCTCAGTCCCAGGAATCCTACATACCTGGAACAGGGTGTTGGTGAGGGAGGGTGTGGCTGGATAGCAAAAAGTTGAGAGAAAGAGAGAGTATTTGACACACATTTTAACAATGGGTCGGACAAGGAGGAAGCACGTGTGCCTTAGCCCAGTGGTTTTAGAGGGTGGTCTCCACAACAGTGAACACCTTGTTAGAAAAGCACATCCCTGGACCCCACCCAGACCTCCTCATTCAGAGACTCCACAACTTGTGTTTTCATAAGCTTTCCAGGGCCTTCTGATCCACCATAAAGACTGAGAACCATGTGTCAGTACATGCACAGCCTTTATGACCAAACCGATAAAGTAGCTGATGAGATCTATGTCCACCTATTATGGTTTTAAGGACTGGATGAGATAATGCTCACTTAGTCTGGTAGTTAAAGCTCAGGAAGTACACAGTCAACTTTGCCTGTCCTTTCTTCAGGCATATGCTGAACAGAATAAGACAAGTGTTACAATCAGAGACGCTTTTGGCAAGAGGCCAGAACTGAGCAGGATGAGGAGTTATGAGCCAGGATGTGTTTGTTGGTTGTGATGTGCTCTAAAGAAGCTGAAATTAGAAGCCTTGGGGCATGACCCCCTCCAGCAGCTGGGAAAAGAAGCTTGTTCCAAAAGAAGAACAGACTTCTTTTCAGTCCATTATTGGAAAATGTAAAAAAAAAAAAGTTTTTAAAGGCTATCTTGAAATATATATTGCTAATGCCTCAGAGCAGAAGTATGCAATTCTTGTTCTGAAATAGCTGTAAATGTCAATTTTTGTACCTTATGTGTTTGTCAGGAGGGATTTTATGAGCCTATTTCCTCACTCTGTGCACAGTCTTCAATCAGAGTTCTTTCACGTTCAGTACTCTGCCATTCTTAGTGCCATGTTTCATCAGGCACCCTCCAGGGCACTTGGCAAAGTCTTGATGGTCAATTCTTATGGTGTGCTGTGATGTCGAATTACCCTCATTTCCCAAACAGTCAATGGAGGGTAAGTGACTCCCCTCAGTGTTATATGGGAAATAGGTCTCAGGAAGTGCTCTAGCTCTGGGGTTCTCTGCAGATTACCTGGCTCAGTCCCAGGAATCCTACATACCTGGAACAGGGTGTTGGTGAGGGAGGGTGTGGCTGGATAGCAAAAAGTTGAGAGAAAGAGAGAGTATTTGACACACATTTTAACAATGGGTCGGACAAGGAGGAAGCACGTGTGCCTTAGCCCAGTGGTTTTAGAGGGTGGTCTCCACAACAGTGAACACCTTGTTAGAAAAGCACATCCCTGGACCCCACCCAGACCTCCTCATTCAGAGACTCCACAACTTGTGTTTTCATAAGCTTTCCAGGGCCTTCTGATCCACCATAAAGACTGAGAACCATGTGTCAGTACATGCACAGCCTTTATGACCAAACCGATAAAGTAGCTGATGAGACTGTGTAGGGTGTACCAGCCTTGAAATGAAAATGTGAGGGAAAATATCAAGGCTGCCCTCCTGGGTAGGATAAAAGGGAAAAGTAGGAAATATTTCCTTATTTTCTTTGAAATTAAAGCATAAAATTATAAACAGTAAAGGTGGAGAGGCCTTCATAGTCACAGAATTCAGGCCTCTCATTTTTCTTCATGATGAAGTTGAGGTCAAGTTGATGAAGGGACTGCACAAAGGTGAGTTCAAGTCAAGACTCAAAACTGGAGCTTTTGATGCCTCCCCTGGTGCTCTTTCCCAGCACCGCCTGCAGGACTCCTGAAAGGTCTCTCAGTCTCCCCATCCCTTTTCAGTCCAGGCCCCAGTCACTCCACCAGGATTATTTCCATTTTCTCCTGGGCAACCCTTTTCTTCAAGCTTCTCCTTGCCTTACATTTTCCTAATATCACTCCTTCAAGGCTATGATCTTCTGAATGTCCTGTAGTGGCTCATTTATTGCTCTCTTTTTTGGCCAGGCTTTCTCAGCCTCCATGAACCGACTGCCCTCTTTCTCTTCCAGTTTATATTCTCTACTACAGTTACTAATGTCCTTTCCCCAGCAGGTATGCCTCCCCATCTTTTGCTTTTTTTCTTTCCAATCAGCAGTCACTAAACTTTTTCTATAAAGGACTAGATAGTAAATATTTTAGACTTTGTGGGTCACATGGTTTTTGTCACAACTGTTTAACTCTGTTACTAATGGGACAAAAGCAGCCAGTTGTAGAAAATATGTAAATGAATTGGTGAGGAGTGTGGCTGGATAGCAAAAGTTGAGAGAAGAGAGAGTATTTGACACACATTTTAACAATGGGTCGGACAAGGAGGAAGCACGTGTGCCTTAGCCCAGTGGTTTTAGAGGGTGGTCTCCACAACAGTGAACACCTTGTTAGAAAAGCACATCCCTGGACCCCACCCAGACCTCCTCATTCAGAGACTCCACAACTTGTGTTTTCATAAGCTTTCCAGGGCCTTCTGATCCACCATAAAGACTGAGAACCATGTGTCAGTACATGCACAGCCTTTATGACCAAACCGATAAAGTAGCTGATGAGACTGTGTAGGGTGTACCAGCCTTGAAATGAAAATGTGAGGGAAAATATCAAGGCTGCCCTCCTGGGTAGGATAAAAGGGAAAAGTAGGAAATATTTCCTTATTTTCTTTGAAATTAAAGCATAAAATTATAAACAGTAAAGGTGGAGAGGCCTTCATAGTCACAGAATTCAGGCCTCTCATTTTTCTTCATGATGAAGTTGAGGTCAAGTTGATGAAGGGACTGCACAAAGGTGAGTTCAAGTCAAGACTCAAAACTGGAGCTTTTGATGCCTCCCCTGGTGCTCTTTCCCAGCACCGCCTGCAGGACTCCTGAAAGGTCTCTCAGTCTCCCCATCCCTTTTCAGTCCAGGCCCCAGTCACTCCACCAGGATTATTTCCATTTTCTCCTGGGCAACCCTTTTCTTCAAGCTTCTCCTTGCCTTACATTTTCCTAATATCACTCCTTCAAGGCTATGATCTTCTGAATGTCCTGTAGTGGCTCATTTATTGCTCTCTTTTTTGGCCAGGCTTTCTCAGCCTCCATGAACCGACTGCCCTCTTTCTCTTCCAGTTTATATTCTCTACTACAGTTACTAATGTCCTTTCCCCAGCAGGTATGCCTCCCCATCTTTTGCTTTTTTTCTTTCCAATCAGCAGTCACTAAACTTTTTCTATAAAGGACTAGATAGTAAATATTTTAGACTTTGTGGGTCACATGGTTTTTGTCACAACTGTTTAACTCTGTTACTAATGGGACAAAAGCAGCCAGTTGTAGAAAATATGTAAATGAATTAATATGACTGTGTTCCAAAAAAAAAAAAAAAACGTATTTACAAAAACAGTCAGCAGGATAAAAATGCTCAACAAACTAGGAACAGAAAGGGAACTTTCTTAATCTGACCAAGGGCATCTGCAAAATATCCAGAGTTAGTATCATACTTGGTGGTGAAAGACAGAATTCTTTCCCCTTAAGATCAGGAAGAAGAGGAGGAAATCTGCACCAACCTTCTATTCAATATTCCTCTGTAGGGTTCAGCCAGAACAATGAAGCAAGAAGAAACACATAAGAGACATCCAGATTGAAAAGGAGGAAGTAAAACCAACTCTATTTGCAAATGATATATCGCAAACAAACATAGGATATTTGCATAGAGACAATCTTAAAGAATCCATTTAAAGCTATTAGAATTAATAAATGAGTACTTTAGGTTTAAAGATCAATATGCAAAAGTAAATTGTGTATATTTATACTAGCAATGGTATTCTGAAAGCAATTTCATTTACAACAACATCGAAAATTACTTAGGAAGGCATTTAATAAAGTAGTGTAAATCTTGTATATAGTATTGAAAATTATAAAATATTATTAGAAACATTTAAGAAGGTCTAAATAAACAGAAAGACATTCCATATTCATGAACTGAAAGTGAAATATTATTAAGATGATTATACTCCTTAAAGTGATCTACAGATTCAATGCATTCTATCAGAAATGCCAGCAGGAATTTTTTTTAAGTAGAAGTTGACAGGCTGACCTTAAAATTCATATGGGAATGCAAGGAACCCAAAAGAGCTAAAAAAAATTCTGAGAAAAAAGCACTAAGTTAGAGAATTGGACTGACACTTTCTGGTCTCAAAACTTACTACAAAGCTACAATAATCAGGATGGTGTGCTACTGGCATAAAGATAGACGATTAGATCAATGGAATAGAATTGAGGGGCAATTGGTTTTCAACAAAGGTGCCAAGACCATACATAGGGAAAGAAGTGTCTTAAATGGTGCCGGGACAACTGCATAGCTACATGCAAAAGAGTTAAGTTCTACTCTTATATACTATCATATTAAAAAAATCAACTCCAAATGGCTCAAAGCCTAAATGTAAGAGCTAGAACTATAACACTCTTAGAAGAAAATATAGGGGTGTATCTATACAACCTCAGATATGCCACTGAATTCTTAGATATGACACCAAAAGTGAGAACAACAAAATAAAAATAGATACATTAGAGATTATCATAATTAAAATTTCATGCTTAAGGATACCATCAAAAAACTGAGAACAAAACCCACAGAGTGGGAGAATATATTTGCAAATCACATATCTGTAAGGAACTTGTATCTGGGAAGTACAGTTACCCTTGAACAGCACAGGGGTTGGGGCACAACCTTCCGCAAAGTCGAAAATCCGTGCATAACTTTCCTCAGTCCTCCTGTCCACAGTTCTGTATCTGTGGATTTAACCAACCACAGATTGTTTCGTACTGTGGTATGTATTTAACAAAACAACATTCCTATATAATTAGACCTGTGGTGTTCAAACTCATATTGTTCAAGGGTTGACGGTATAAAGGACTATAACAACTCAATAATAAAAAGTTTAGTAATCCAATTAAAAATGGGCAAAAGACTTAATAAACATTTCTCCAGACAAGTTGTACAAGTAGTCAGTAAGCTTATGAGAAGATTACTAGCATCCTTAGACATTAGGGAAATGCAGATCAAAAGCACAATGACATACTACTTCACATCCAAGAAGAGGGCTAGGATCAAAAGTGATAATAACAGGAGACAAAGAGAATGTGGAGAATTGTAATTCTCATTCGCTGTCAATCGATAAATAAAATAATACACCCATTTTGGAGGAGCCTGTCAGTACCACAAATCATTAAACATAGAGTTACACATGACCCAGCAATTTCACTTTGAGGTATACACTCTAAAGAAATGAAAACATATATCAGCACAAACACTTACACACAAATGTTCATAGCAGCATTATTCATAATGGTCAAGAGGTGGAAAACTCAAATATCCATCAACTGATGAATAAATAAGCAGAATGTGGCATATCCATGCCATGGAGTATTATTGGGCCTTATAAAGGAATGCAATAAACTGATAAATGCTATAATATGGATAAATTTTAGAAACATTAAAGAAACTAGGTACAAAAAAACCTGTAAATTACAGATCCCAATTTCATGAAATGTCCAGAACAGACATATCAGAAAGTAGGTTAGTGATTACTAGGGCTGGAGTAGGAGTTGGGAGGGGATAGGCACGTGAAGGGAGTGGGGACTGACAGCTAAGGAAAATTTTTAATGAGGATGAAAGTGTTCTAAAATTAGATTGTGCTGTTAGCTGCACAACCCTGTGAACAGGCTAAAAAACAAGGAAATGGCAACTCACTCCAGTGGTCTTGTCTAGAGAATCGTGGACAGAAGAGTCTGGCAGGCTACAGTCCATAGGGTCACAAAGAGTCAGTCATGACTGAAGTGACTTAGCCCCCAGTACAGTTGGCTGCACAACCCTATGAATATACTAAAAAACATTGAACTGTATACTTTAAAAGGCGTATTGTATGGTGTGTGAACTATACATCAAAATAACTGTTAATCCAAGCAGTGGGCCATGTCTGACTGCTAGGCCATAGCTTATCCAAATGCTATCCATCAATGAAGACATACAGACTAAAAAAAAATCAGTCTCTTGAGGTCTATGAGGTCTAATAGTCAGTTATAGGTTCTTAATTGTTCTATGAATATTTGAGACCTGTCCTATGCTAGAAACTAAGTACCTGGAGTATAAAGAGCAGTTAGTTGGACACAGTTCTCGTCCTAAAGATTATGATCTGGTAACAGAAATTCATATAACAAATACTCAGGGCAAAGTGACATGGTTTATAGATGTGCATGTTCTTGGTACAAAGAAGGGATATTATCTAGACTTTCCTGTGATGGCTGGTTGTTTAGGGAGTGCTGATCAGAGAAAGTGGCAGGGTGGTGAGATTTCAAAGGATGTGCAGGAGTTCTCCAGGCAGACAGAAGAAAGGGGTGCTGCAGACTTGGAGTGCGGACAAAGTTTAGAGCTGTGAATCAGGACATGCATCTAGGAACCTGAGTGGTTCTAAAGGCAGAAAAGGGGAAGAAGGTGGGCAGGTGGCAGTGGGACAGGAGCTGGACTCAAACACGGGCTCCCTGTTTGTTTTCTCGCTACAATCGTACTTTCCTATTGTCTCATGCTGTTGTGTCTCCTTTGCTCCTGGTTCCAGTGGAATCTCCTTTGATCTTCAGGTCTGCTCTGCCCCTTCTTCATCATATCTTCCATATCTTCCACTGTTATTACTAGGGCTGGAGTAGGAGTTGGGAGGGGATAGGCACGTGAAGGGAGTGGGGACTGACAGCTAAGGAAAATTTTTAATGAGGATGAAAGTGTTCTAAAATTAGATTGTGCTGTTAGCTGCACAACCCTGTGAACAGGCTAAAAAACAAGGAAATGGCAACTCACTCCAGTGGTCTTGTCTAGAGAATCGTGGACAGAAGAGTCTGGCAGGCTACAGTCCATAGGGTCACAAAGAGTCAGTCATGACTGAAGTGACTTAGCCCCCAGTACAGTTGGCTGCACAACCCTATGAATATACTAAAAAACATTGAACTGTATACTTTAAAAGGCGTATTGTATGGTGTGTGAACTATACATCAAAATAACTGTTAATCCAAGCAGTGGGCCATGTCTGACTGCTAGGCCATAGCTTATCCAAATGCTATCCATCAATGAAGACATACAGACTAAAAAAAAATCAGTCTCTTGAGGTCTATGAGGTCTAATAGTCAGTTATAGGTTCTTAATTGTTCTATGAATATTTGAGACCTGTCCTATGCTAGAAACTAAGTACCTGGAGTATAAAGAGCAGTTAGTTGGACACAGTTCTCGTCCTAAAGATTATGATCTGGTAACAGAAATTCATATAACAAATACTCAGGGCAAAGTGACATGGTTTATAGATGTGCATGTTCTTGGTACAAAGAAGGGATATTATCTAGACTTTCCTGTGATGGCTGGTTGTTTAGGGAGTGCTGATCAGAGAAAGTGGCAGGGTGGTGAGATTTCAAAGGATGTGCAGGAGTTCTCCAGGCAGACAGAAGAAAGGGGTGCTGCAGACTTGGAGTGCGGACAAAGTTTAGAGCTGTGAATCAGGACATGCATCTAGGAACCTGAGTGGTTCTAAAGGCAGAAAAGGGGAAGAAGGTGGGCAGGTGGCAGTGGGACAGGAGCTGGACTCAAACACGGGCTCCCTGTTTTTTTTCTCTCTACAATCCTACTTTCCTATTCTCTCAAGCTGCTGTGTCTCCTTTGCTCCTGGTTCCAGTGGAATCTCCTTTGATCTTCAGGGGTCTGCTCTGCCCCTTCTTCATCATATCTTCCACTTATTTCTCTACCATGACAGTTTCAGTGATAATATCATCTGTTTACTATTCTGCAAATCTCTTGTCACCTTCTAAGTCTTTCCCACTGTTATTGCCAGTTTTGCAAAGGATGTTCTGGCTCATCTGTTTGACCTGTTAGCTTTCTTAAACTTTTTGGTAGCTAAAAATCCAGAGGTCAGCACTATGCTAAGTTCTGTTCTCTGCACTTGACCAAGGACAAGCACTTATTAGTATTCAAAAATGATACAGTCTGTATTTTTCTCCTTAATGTTTTACTCTAACCAAGAGGATAGAGCAAGGGGGTCCTGTGACTGGGGCATCCATGAGACGTGACTATCATTCTGTGGTTCCTAGAATCTCCAGGGTCAAGTGCCTTTTACTTGAACACCAAATTCATCAAATGAATAATCTGCCCAAAACACTTTTTAGCTCCTAACCATAATAACATTGGCATTTCATCGTTTTAGACAAGAAAACCATATGTCTTGGCCCTCGACTTGTGAAACAAACACATCAGGCCATTATGTTCTCTCTGCCAAAGTATCATCTCATCCAGGTAGTGACCAAAATAAGACTATTTTGTGGTATGAGGGGAGAGTAAGAAGAGAAGTGACAGTTGGCAGAGAGGGGAAAGAGACAAAGTCAGGGTGATCTGGGAAAAACTGTGGTGGTTGGGGATGGTCATGCAAGGCTCAGATACAGACCAGTTTATGGCAAGAATGAGATATATGTCGCAGAAAAAGTTTCCTATCGCCTTTAATACTTCATTTATCTTTAAATCCAGATACAAAATTTCTTAGAATATTAAGAAGAATGAAGTTGATGTTTTGGGGGACTATATTGGGATAGGATGTGGGTACCAGTGTCAGCTGACACGACAGTGGAGTGGATCCCAGGAATGTGGACTGGTTGTCCTGATGGCTACCTGAGTGGTTCTAAGGGCAAAAGGGAAGAAGGTGGGCAGGTGGCAGTGGGACAGGAGCTGGACTCAAACACGGGCTCCCTGTTTTCTCTCTACAATCCTACTTTCCTATTCTCTCAAGCTGCTGTGTCTCCTTTGCTCCTGGTTCCAGTGGAATCTCCTTTGATCTTCAGGGTCTGCTCTGCCCCTTCTTCATCATATCTTCCACTTATTTCTCTACCATGACAGTTTCAGTGATAATATCATCTGTTTACTATTCTGCAAATCTCTTGTCACCTTCTAAGTCTTTCCCACTGTTATTGCCAGTTTTGCAAAGGATGTTCTGGCTCATCTGTTTGACCTGTTAGCTTTCTTAAACTTTTTGGTAGCTAAAAATCCAGAGGTCAGCACTATGCTAAGTTCTGTTCTCTGCACTTGACCAAGGACAAGCACTTATTAGTATTCAAAAATGATACAGTCTGTATTTTTCTCCTTAATGTTTTACTCTAACCAAGAGGATAGAGCAAGGGGGTCCTGTGACTGGGGCATCCATGAGACGTGACTATCATTCTGTGGTTCCTAGAATCTCCAGGGTCAAGTGCCTTTTACTTGAACACCAAATTCATCAAATGAATAATCTGCCCAAAACACTTTTTAGCTCCTAACCATAATAACATTGGCATTTCATCGTTTTAGACAAGAAAACCATATGTTTTGGGCCCCTCGACTTGTGAAACAAACACATCAGGCCATTATGTTCTCTCTGCCAAAGTATCATCTCATCCAGGTAGTGACCAAAATAAGACTATTTTGTGGTATGAGGGGAGAGTAAGAAGAGAAGTGACAGTTGGCAGAGAGGGGAAAGAGACAAAGTCAGGGTGATCTGGGAAAAACTGTGGTGGTTGGGGATGGTCATGCAAGGCTCAGATACAGACCAGTTTATGGCAAGAATGAGATATATGTCGCAGAAAAAGTTTCCTATCGCCTTTAATACTTCATTTATCTTTAAATCCAGATACAAAATTTCTTAGAATATTAAGAAGAATGAAGTTGATGTTTTGGGGGACTATATTGGGATAGGATGTGGGTACCAGTGTCAGCTGACACGACAGTGGAGTGGATCCCAGGAATGTGGACTGGTTGTCCTGATGGCTACCTGAGTGATGGAGGGGGAGAAGCTTCAGGACATGGCTGTGAAACAGGCTTTTAAAAGGTGCCATTTGAGGAACTTGCATTTAAATAGTGTACCAGGAGTTTCTTTTAATTGTATTTTCAATACATATTCATATCACACTTGTTATCAAAGATTAGTCATAGGAACCGGAGTTTCTCTTTTAGTTGGGCCTCTGATGTACTTTGTCACATTACAAAAATAAGTGTCTTTTGGAAAATGGGTTTTGAGAGGGTAATGGGTGAGTCATCCTCGATACTCAGTGGGGGTATTACTCTGGCCCATGGGTGGGTGAGAAGCTGGCCTTCTGACCTCGCCTGCCTCCAGCTCTACGGCAGCACTATCGACCACCCCTGATCCCTCAGCAGCTGTCTTTGCTTTCTTCAGTTTATTTTTCTTGCAAAAAAAAAAAAAAGAAGACTCTAATGATCTCAAGTGTCCCTTGGTTGGCTGGGTTTGGACTATGTTCTAAGTACAAAGCCTCTGAGCAGGATGGGCATCACGTCTGCCCTTCGTCTTCCTTTTCCTTTAATCTCCTCTCAGCTCTTCCCTGACCGCCGCTCCTCCCTTTTTCTAGGAGCAACAACAAAACCCTCAGCTACCAGACATGCATGAAATGAACTCAGATAGCCACCTGAGCCTGGACACAGTCCAGTCAGCAGAGTCTGAACCACTGATTCAACTGCACTGCATGCTCTGCTGTAGTTATCATCTCCAGTTTTACCTGGTGTCCATTTCACCATGCAACAAACCACACAGTGGGGGGCCCCATTTCAAAAAATGGGGACTAAATGGTGGTTGGGGATGGTCATGCAAGGCTCAGATACAGACCAGTTTATGGCAAGAATGAGATATATGTCGCAGAAAAAGTTTCCTATCGCCTTTAATACTTCATTTATCTTTAAATCCAGATACAAAATTTCTTAGAATATTAAGAAGAATGAAGTTGATGTTTTGGGGGACTATATTGGGATAGGATGTGGGTACCAGTGTCAGCTGACACGACAGTGGAGTGGATCCCAGGAATGTGGACTGGTTGTCCTGATGGCTACCTGAGTGATGGAGGGGGAGAAGCTTCAGGACATGGCTGTGAAACAGGCTTTTAAAAGGTGCCATTTGAGGAACTTGCATTTAAATAGTGTACCAGGAGTTTCTTTTAATTGTATTTTCAATACATATTCATATCACACTTGTTATCAAAGATTAGTCATAGGAACCGGAGTTTCTCTTTTAGTTGGGCCTCTGATGTACTTTGTCACATTACAAAAATAAGTGTCTTTTGGAAAATGGGTTTTGAGAGGGTAATGGGTGAGTCATCCTCGATACTCAGTGGGGGTATTACTCTGGCCCATGGGTGGGTGAGAAGCTGGCCTTCTGACCTCGCCTGCCTCCAGCTCTACGGCAGCACTATCGACCACCCCTGATCCCTCAGCAGCTGTCTTTGCTTTCTTCAGTTTATTTTTCTTGCAAAAAAAAAAAAAAAGAAGACTCTAATGATCTCAAGTGTCCCTTGGTTGGCTGGGTTTGGACTATGTTCTAAGTACAAAGCCTCTGAGCAGGATGGGCATCACGTCTGCCCTTCGTCTTCCTTTTCCTTTAATCTCCTCTCAGCTCTTCCCTGACCGCCGCTCCTCCCTTTTTCTAGGAGCAACAACAAAACCCTCAGCTACCAGACATGCATGAAATGAACTCAGATAGCCACCTGAGCCTGGACACAGTCCAGTCAGCAGAGTCTGAACCACTGATTCAACTGCACTGCATGCTCTGCTGTAGTTATCATCTCCAGTTTTACCTGGTGTCCATTTCACCATGCAACAAACCACACAGTGACACACCTGGGTGGCCCCAAATACAGTTTCAATGTGGCCGTTAATTCCTCTCACCACTGGGCTGAAGGAGAAGACTGAGACCCAGTGTCTCGCCGAGGCCTGGCCTCTTTCCAGGGAGCTGTTAATACAAGATTTCTTCAGTTATCCTGTTAGGCCCACAGACTCCTGTGACCTGCTGGGAAGGTGAAAATCTATTCTTACATTTCTAATTAATGAGCATGCCTTCTCAGCTTCTAGGGGTCCTCCTCTGAGACACCTCGTCAAGTTCTGGTTAGAGTGCAGCTGACCTCGCTGTGCAAGCACTGCCCTGAAATGCTTTGATCCCAGAATCAACTTTGCAGATGACTGAGTTTGGAGATGAGCTGAATTATTCAGGAAGCTTCCCAACTCACCCTCAGAATAAACTGAGGAGGCCACCAGGAACCATGGAGAGGAAACAGAGACCAGTGGGGATGCTGGGTTTGTCTAACTCAGACTCCCATTTTATTGGGACTCTGGTGATGCCTGGCCCTGCCCACCCGCCCAGCACAGGGGAGTCACTGGGCAGCTGTGGTTTTGTGAGTCTTTTTTGCCTGAGCCTTATTAAACTTCAGATTCCTCAGGTAAACAGCAAATGGGGGAAGAGAGTTGCCTGCCTGGAAGATGCTATGGTTAAACACTGAGCAGTAAAGCCATTCACTGATTTCAAACTTCTCTTTCTTGTTCCTTTGGCCTTCACTGGAGAGTTCTGTGTTCCTAGTGCTATTGGCCCCAACAGAATGTGGGGCCATGGAGATTCGGAGGCAGGGCTGTGTGTGTGGTATGCAGGCTGCGAGAGGTTGGCAGGTCCTGGCTTCTCTTTATTACAACTGCAGGACCATTTGAAGCATGTCATGATGGACCATTGGCGGACAAACCTGCTGCCTACATCCTTCAGTTCTGTCAGTCACAGGGTCTCAAGGTTTGCCTAGAGAAAACAGGTCAAAAGGGACAGACTGATGCCACAGTTAAGCTGTGGTTGGGGTGTGAAGCTGACTTTCTCCAGCATCATCACCTTTGCAGGACAAGGGCTGGAGGATCTTATCCTGGACCTGAAGCTGCTTGCCCATGTCTGAAGTAGTGATTCATGAGGTAGAAAGACCCACAGCTGACTAGAGGATCTCAAACAAAGGCACTGCGGCAGCCTGGAGAGGTGGGATGGGGAGAGGGGTGGGGAGATGTTTGGGAGTGGGGCAGCATACGTGTGCCTAAGGCGAATTTGGGTCAATGTGTGGCAGTAAACAACAAAACTCTAAGAAATATAATAATAATAAATAAAGTTTGTATGGAAAAAAAAGACCCATAGCTGTGAAGGCGTATGGCAAGACATGTTTTTCCTTATATTACTTATAAGGAAATGTGATGATTATTTACTTGAAAAAATAAAATGTTTCTGTATTATCTTTGGAATAGATAATGTCTCTGACATTTATCTGTATTTAGACGTGGGTTCTTGCCTGGGAGCCAGCATAGTTAAGATATAACCACCATATTAGGTGTATGATGATGCATGTGAGTCTAATCCATTGAGGGGTGGAGAGGGAGAACACCAAATCCTAAGCACTAGACCACCAGGCACTGTGGAGTGTAGACCACTGGGTATTTCACTGTTACCATGTAGGAGACTGAAAATGAGAAACAACCACCATGAAAAAATGCAACCAGATGGGCAAAGGCTAAGACTACATGTGGGATTCTCACTCATGGAGACTGTGTGTAGGAGGGACTCAGGACTGTGCCTGGGCTCCATGGGTGATGTTTGCTCTTGGGCTGAGAGGCTCACCCAGGCATGTTTGACAAACTCAAACTATAGGATGGACTTTCATTACCAGAAAGTGGTGACTTTTCCTACTCCTTTCTCTAAACTTCCCCCCAGGAAGAGTTTGTTGGCTTGGATTAAGCAGGGAGAACTAGAAACATTTTAATGGCCATGGTGGTCAATTTGGGAGCCCAACCTCAGTATATTCTCACTACACACTATTTCCTGGGAGTCATGGAATTTTCTGTGTCCTAACCATCCAGCTTACGTCCATGTGGCACAAGTGTCCATTTCTGTCCCACCAGCTCAGGAGGAAGAATTTCTGTGCTTGTCCTTTGTTATTGTGGTTGCTTAGTTACTAAGTCATGCCTGATTATGACTGTATGGACTGCAGCACACCAGGCCTCCCTGACCCTCACTATCTCCCAGAATTTGCCCAAGTTCGTGTCCATTGAGCCTGTGATGCTATCTAACCATCTTATCCTCTGCTACCCTCTTCACCTGTTGCCTTCAGTCTTTCCCAGCATTAGAGTCTTTTCCAATGAGGGTCATTGCCATTTCTGTACATTGGCAAGTATGACAAGTACCTCTCAGGCCACTGAGTATGTTCTTGTTATTTCTCCCCATCCACCTGCCTCCCACCTCTTAGAGGTAGGAGGTATTACTTTCATTGTGGCTAATGCTTGGAACCAGGTGTATCTCCTATTGAATTCCAAAACAATCCCCTATGTAAGTCTAATCCTGAGTACATCTCAGTAGTGACCCTGGTGACAGTTGTATACCAAGCCTGGAAAAGACATTTTGGTTTTTTATTTACATCACACACAGAAATCATAAGTCCATATTTTAGCTGCAGACTTTCTTTGCTAAATGCCCAGACAGAGAACTAAAAGGACAGGGCGTGAGGATGGCTCCAAATCTAGACCACCAGGCACTGTGGAGTGAAACCATGGGTATTTCACTGTTACCATGTAGGAGACTGAAAATGAGAAACAACCACCATGAAAAAATGCAACCAGATGGGCAAAGGCTAAGACTACATGTGGGATTCTCACTCATGGAGACTGTGTGTAGGAGGGACTCAGGACTGTGCCTGGGCTCCATGGGTGATGTTTGCTCTTGGGCTGAGAGGCTCACCCAGGCATGTTTGACAAACTCAAACTATAGGATGGACTTTCATTACCAGAAAGTGGTGACTTTTCCTACTCCTTTCTCTAAACTTCCCCCCAGGAAGAGTTTGTTGGCTTGGATTAAGCAGGGAGAACTAGAAACATTTTAATGGCCATGGTGGTCAATTTGGGAGCCCAACCTCAGTATATTCTCACTACACACTATTTCCTGGGAGTCATGGAATTTTCTGTGTCCTAACCATCCAGCTTACGTCCATGTGGCACAAGTGTCCATTTCTGTCCCACCAGCTCAGGAGGAAGAATTTCTGTGCTTGTCCTTTGTTATTGTGGTTGCTTAGTTACTAAGTCATGCCTGATTATGACTGTATGGACTGCAGCACACCAGGCCCCCCTGACCCTCACTATCTCCCAGAATTTGCCCAAGTTCGTGTCCATTGAGCCTGTGATGCTATCTAACCATCTTATCCTCTGCTACCCTCTTCACCTGTTGCCTTCAGTCTTTCCCAGCATTAGAGTCTTTTCCAATGAGGGTCATTGCCATTTCTGTACATTGGCAAGTATGACAAGTACCTCTCAGGCCACTGAGTATGTTCTTGTTATTTCTCCCCATCCACCTGCCTCCCACCTCTTAGAGGTAGGAGGTATTACTTTCATTGTGGCTAATGCTTGGAACCAGGTGTATCTCCTATTGAATTCCAAAACAATCCCCTATGTAAGTCTAATCCTGAGTACATCTCAGTAGTGACCCTGGTGACAGTTGTATACCAAGCCTGGAAAAGACATTTTGGTTTTTTATTTACATCACACACAGAAATCATAAGTCCATATTTTAGCTGCAGACTTTCTTTGCTAAATGCCCAGACAGAGAACTAAAAGGACAGGGCGTGAGAGATGGCTCCAAATACTCGAGAATCTCCAAATCCCTCACTTGACGAAAAGCCAAGTAAGGATCCTTGACAGGCTAAGATCAAGCATTCAGTGTTTCTCCACTGGTGTGAATGGGTTTCTAGTTTAATAACTCTCGGAATTCCCCCTGCTCCTCTATATGGTGATCCTTTCCACTACTGAGCTTATTTCTGGTGTGTGTCATGAGTTTTAAATCGAATAGTGGCTTTTAATTAAATCTTTGTTTATCATTCAGTTAATGAGCTAAGACTCACGATGAAAGGGAAAGGAGGTTTTAAGTGGTTTTATCACCCATCATGTGATACTTGAAAAAAATAACAAAGTGATTTACTCTAGGGTGAGTTCGTGTAAGTGCCATTTCCTCTATTTGTTCTTCTCTATGATTTCTGGAATGGTGTGGGATAGCCAGTCACTCTGCCTGAATATATTCAGAAATGACTATAAATCTGTCCAGGAGAGCTTAGAGACATTCAACATCTCCCTTTAACCAAGAGCTGCTGTGGAGTCTGGGCACGCTGCCACCTGCAGTGTGATCCTTGAAATTGGAGATGACAAATCTTCCAGGTCACCTTTCTCTCTTTTCTCCCTTTCAAGGGTTTACCCTGGGAACGTGGAGCACATTCTTGTGAATAGCACACCAGCTGGCCTGATTTACCTGGCCTCATTTCCCATGTGTCTGCCTCCTCCACTCCACCCTCTCAAATTTCTAAATACTGAATAGGATTTTGGAAGTTGGGAATCCTGCAGTGAAATTATGTGACCAGTTGCTCAATCACCTTGTGTATCATTTCTTCCATTTATATAGCAGAGATAATCGTGCTAGTCTTGGAATTATCAAAATGAGATTGTGAGAATTAGTTATGGAAATGGAACTTTAAAATGAAAACAAAAGAGGCCATGAGACTCTGCCTATCTGAGGATATACTTGGACATACTTCCCTCTGAGCTGTGTCACGTGGATATAAAACAGATGGTTGAGATGTTCATGGTCATTATCATGGGACGTATAGAAGACTCTGATTGCTAGGTACCAGTATGTTGTGAGCACATACTAGAAGTTGAGTTCTCAAGTTGACTACCATGGCCACTAAAACGTTTCTGATTTCCTTGCTCAGTGCAAGCCAGCAACCTCAAATTTCCTTATCTTGTAGGAAGGAGGTTAGGGATAACATTTGATGCATCCTAAAGGTAGACCATTTGCCTACATTCTGAGGCCTTTGAATTTGCACAATGAGCAGTCCTAAGTGGGTAGTCCTAGGGAATTCCATGGATAGACTTCAAAGATTCTGTGTGCTTAGATAGAAAAAAAAAATTACATCTTTGTTTTCTTTAAGCTTTTAAAGTTATTTTCTTCAACTATAAATGTGAGCAATAAAAGCTCAATAGCATTAAGCAGTTACCTGTCTCTTTGTTACTCTCGGAAATTGAAGATACTTTTATATGATGCTACTTTTGTTATACATACCTTAAAATATCATTTATACCTATCTCTTCTTTGTCACTCCTTTAACCAATGCCTGAATATATTCAGAAGTGACTATAAATCTGTCCAGGAGAGCTTAGAGACATTCAACAGCTCCCTTTAACCAAGAGCTGCTGTGGAGTCTGGGCACGCTGCCACCTGCAGTGTGATCCTTGAAATTGAGATGACAAATCTTCCAGGTCACCTTTCTCTTTTCTCCCTTTCAAGGGTTTACCCTGGGAACGTGGAGCACATTCTTGTGAATAGCACACCAGCTGGCCTGATTTACCTGGCCTCATTTCCCATGTGTCTGCCTCCTCCACTCCACCCTCTCAAATTTCTAAATACTGAATAGGATTTTGGAAGTTGGGAATCCTGCAGTGAAATTATGTGACCAGTTGCTCAATCACCTTGTGTATCATTTCTTCCATTTATATAGCAGAGATAATCGTGCTAGTCTTGGAATTATCAAAATGAGATTGTGAGAATTAGTTATGGAAATGGAACTTTAAAATGAAAACAAAAGAGGCCATGAGACTCTGCCTATCTGAGGATATACTTGGACATACTTCCCTCTGAGCTGTGTCACGTGGATATAAAACAGATGGTTGAGATGTTCATGGTCATTATCATGGGACGTATAGAAGACTCTGATTGCTAGGTACCAGTATGTTGTGAGCACATACTAGAAGTTGAGTTCTCAAGTTGACTACCATGGCCACTAAAACGTTTCTGATTTCCTTGCTCAGTGCAAGCCAGCAACCTCAAATTTCCTTATCTTGTAGGAAGGAGGTTAGGGATAACATTTGATGCATCCTAAAGGTAGACCATTTGCCTACATTCTGAGGCCTTTGAATTTGCACAATGAGCAGTCCTAAGTGGGTAGTCCTAGGGAATTCCATGGATAGACTTCAAAGATTCTGTGTGCTTAGATAGAAAAAAAAAATTACATCTTTGTTTTCTTTAAGCTTTTAAAGTTATTTTCTTCAACTATAAATGTGAGCAATAAAAGCTCAATAGCATTAAGCAGTTACCTGTCTCTTTGTTACTCTCGGAAATTGAAGATACTTTTATATGATGCTACTTTTGTTATACATACCTTAAAATATCATTTATACCTATCTCTGCTTTGAAATTGTAAAAGTTATTAGACCGGCTACCAGAAAGGCTTGAGTGAAGAAAGAAGCACATGTATGGCACTGCATCACATGCTTGATTCAAAACATTTTCCTATTTCAATAAAAATTGGTTTCCTTTGAAATCCTATGCATTTCATTTTATGTATTTAAAAACCTTATTCTGTGAAGGGTCATTAATATTCTGTGAGGGTTAAGAGCACCTACCCCGGGTCCATATCATACTTCCTTGGGCTGGAGGCACAGCTTTGAGCAGGGGCAGAGCCTGGGGCTCCCAGTCACCAGGGCTGGGCCTGGCTCTACGCTTACCTCTGTCTAGGTGTGGGGTCACTTAGCTTCTCTGAGCCTCCATTTCCCCCCTGTAAAAAGGAATAGTAACAATTTCCCATATATTTCATGAGGAGATCAAATGAAATAATAAATATCAGGATGTTTTGCAAACTGTAAAGAGCAATGCAAATGCTGGGTATTAACATTCAGTGGTGCCAGACACTTCTTTCACTTAGCATCAAACCAGTGATGAGAGGAAATGAGAGAAGACAATCAGGGGGCCAGATGTTTTATGTGCAAGAAACCAGAGGAGAACAGCACATTTGTGGCTTGAATTATGGAACATTTATGCATATGGTTAAGAGGATGAGGGAATCAGAGAGATCTGAGTAAAACTTCCTGCTCTGCGACACACGAGCTGAGTGTCTGGCAAATTATTCAATCTCTCCAGGCCTCAGTCTGCTCATCTGAAACAGAGATGGTAGCTACCTCATAGGGTTGTTGGTGAATTTCCTTAGGAAGGAGGTTAGGGATAACCTACATTCTTGAGGCCTTTGAATTTGCACAATGAGCAGTCCTAAGTGGGTAGTCCTAGGGAATTCCATGGATAGACTTCAAAGATTCTGTGTGCTTAGATAGAAAAAAAAAATTACATCTTTGTTTTCTTTAAGCTTTTAAAGTTATTTTCTTCAACTATAAATGTGAGCAATAAAAGCTCAATAGCATTAAGCAGTTACCTGTCTCTTTGTTACTCTCGGAAATTGAAGATACTTTTATATGATGCTACTTTTGTTATACATACCTTAAAATATCATTTATACCTATCTCTGCTTTGAAATTGTAAAAGTTATTAGACCGGCTACCAGAAAGGCTTGAGTGAAGAAAGAAGCACATGTATGGCACTGCATCACATGCTTGATTCAAAACATTTTCCTATTTCAATAAAAATTGGTTTCCTTTGAAATCCTATGCATTTCATTTTATGTTTTTAAAAAACCTTATTCTGTGAAGGGTCATTAATATTCTGTGAGGGTTAAGAGCACCTACCCGGGGTCCATATCATACTTCCTTGGGCTGGAGGCACAGCTTTGAGCAGGGGCAGAGCCTGGGGCTCCCAGTCACCAGGGCTGGGCCTGGCTCTACGCTTACCTCTGTCTAGGTGTGGGGTCACTTAGCTTCTCTGAGCCTCCATTTCCCCCCTGTAAAAAGGAATAGTAACAATTTCCCATATATTTCATGAGGAGATCAAATGAAATAATAAATATCAGGATGTTTTGCAAACTGTAAAGAGCAATGCAAATGCTGGGTATTAACATTCAGTGGTGCCAGACACTTCTTTCACTTAGCATCAAACCAGTGATGAGAGGAAATGAGAGAAGACAATCAGGGGGCCAGATGTTTTATGTGCAAGAAACCAGAGGAGAACAGCACATTTGTGGCTTGAATTATGGAACATTTATGCATATGGTTAAGAGGATGAGGGAATCAGAGAGATCTGAGTAAAACTTCCTGCTCTGCGACACACGAGCTGAGTGTCTGGCAAATTATTCAATCTCTCCAGGCCTCAGTCTGCTCATCTGAAAAACAGAGATGGTAGCTACCTCATAGGGTTGTTGGTGAAGACTGAACAGTGCTTATTCCTGTGCCAGCCTATAGTGCTCAAGATCTAGGCCGCGTAATTCTTTCAGACCCAATGTCTCTTAGCAACCCAAGATGAACCGAGGAGAGAAACAGAGAGGGCCCTAAGAATTGTCTGCAGAATTTCTTCATGAAGTGAGCTTTCCTCCAGAAGCTTTATTTCTCAACAATGCATTTTAATTTTTTTTTTTTTTTGGTCACTTCTATTGGTTTTTCATCATCCATCTTTGTTCTTTGGCCTGTGTGGGCCTCTCACTGCAGTGGCCTCTCTTGCTGTAGAGCACCGGCTCTGGGTGCATGCGCTCCAGAGCTCGGACTCGGTAATTGGACACATCAGTCCAGCCAGTTCACGGTATGTGGGATCTTCCAGGCCAGGGATCAAATTGGCACCCCTTGCACTGCAAGGCAGTGTCTTTACCACTGGACCACCAGGGAAGCCGTCGACAATGCATTTTAGAAGAGTTTTACCAAGGATAGTTGGTGGGTTTGGCCTTTCTCCTGGTAAGCTATAGTGCCACTGGTAACCTCACGACACCATGATCCTCCTTGCTGTTATAGACTTTAAAAATATTCACAACCTAAAAGTTGGGAATTATGTTTTATTTGATGGAAAGTTTTAGGACTTCAAGCCCTGGAAACAGCATCTCGAGTAACCCTGAGAGAACTGCTTCGAGGAGGTGGTGGGCCTGAGAGTGTTGTATATATATACATGTTGGTTCATGCAGCTATATGACAGAAACCAACAGAATGTTGTAAAGCATTTATCCTCCAATTAAAAACAAACATTAAATTTTAAAAAGACTTGTTTGCACAAACCTCGTGAGGACGCTCATGAGATGGTCTGTGCAAGAGAAAGGAGAATTCTTTCTGTCCACTCCATCCCTCCTTTTCTACTGCCCTCACCCCATTTCTTCTGTCAGACTCTGCTGGCAGGGAGCTGAGGCTCCATCCTGTGCTATCTCACCTACACTGGAATTTATCTAATTAGAATTTAAATTGGGAAAGGATTGGAGGGAAGGTGATGATTCCAGTATAAGCTTTCTCTTTGTGTGATCACAGTGGAAGAGAGGCTGTATCCACCTCCTTTGATATGATAATATCACTGGTCTTATTTGCAAAAGCTCATTCATCAGTGGAATGGGAACCACAAAACCAGCAGCGTTGATTTGATGAATTTCTTCATGAAGTTAATTGTTCACTTTCTCCTTCCTAACTTGGGAATGTCACTTCCCACCACTCATCACCTTTCAACTATACTGGAAGCTTCAGATAGGAATGGTTATAAAAGCACTCTTACCAACTAAGAAGTTTCAAATCTCTTTTCAAGATTCCTTTCACCTGCCTTCTTTTTCCTTAGCATATTCTTGGAAAGAATTAACTTATCTTTCATTATCTCGTCTGTTTTCCAAAACCAGTGAACTCATTCCTATTGACTGAAAAGGTATCTTTTTGGATTCACAATATGGGTCACTGGAAGAGAGGAAGAAACTGTGATCTAGGAAAATCTGTCATTGTCCCTTCATGAATATGAAGCTGTTTAAGGTAAAGCTGACTTCTGTGAAAGACCCCAAAATATCAGTGGTTTAATGCAATGGAAGTTATTTCTCACTCAGATTTCCTAAGAGTCTTCCCATGGTGAGTTTTGCAGACGTAGGAGAACCTCTTTAGTGTTTCTTCCTGCTAGAACTTCCAAAATGAGCTTCTAGGTTGGAAAATGATAGGCTAGAGGTAGCATGCAGCCCTTGCTCTACCTAGTGTGTTAGCTATAGGCACGTGAGGACTGTGGGGCTGTCGTGCTGAGGTCTGTCTTTGTTCTGTGTTGTTATTGTGTTAAAAGTCATGTAATTTAAAATATGCTATTTCAGCCATATTTAACTGCACAGTTCAGTGGCTCTAAGTACATTCACATGCAACCCTCACCACCATCTGTCTCCGGAGCTTTTCACTCTCCAAACTGAAACTCCGTCTCCATTAAATAGAGTCCTGACTCCAGCCCTGGCCCCTGGCCCCCTGTGTCTACCAGTATACTCTTTGACTCTTATGAACCTGTCTCTTCTAGGTATCCACTCGGTCTGTCTTTGGCCCACAACTTTCCTCCTTTGCCAGCAGCAGGAGGAGGACATGTGATGCCAGTGGTATCCACACTGTCTGTTTCTTATTTAGAGCTGAATGTCAAGTCTCAGTTGAGCAGATTCAAGTGTAGATGCAGCCTCCACCTCCACCTCTTCCGGCTAAAGAGGTGTCGAGGAGGCCTCCAGCCTTGGTTGAGCGTGGAGACTGGGCTAGATTTCCACGTCTCTGCTGACAGACTGATCCCGAGGTATATGAGTTTGGAGAGGCACCCGTCCCCAACGAACCATGGTAACTCCCCATGAAAACTGATGAGTGACACCTTTGCCACCTACCCTAGAAGTACCTTTGGTGTGAGTGAGGAAGTGGTTGATCTCAAATGCCTTCAGTTTGCAGGATTGAAGCAGGATTTCAGTTCCTGGCCAGAGGTTAGAGAGTGCTGACTCTTGATCACTAGACCACCAGGAACCAGGGACCAGTTCTTTTGGATTCACAATATGGGTCACTGGAAGAGAGGAAGAAACTGTGATCTAGGAAAATCTGTCATTGTCCCTTCATGAATATGAAGCTGTTTAAGGTAAAGCTGACTTCTGTGAAAGACCCCAAAATATCAGTGGTTTAATGCAATGGAAGTTATTTCTCACTCAGATTTCCTAAGAGTCTTCCCATGGTGAGTTTTGCAGACGTAGGAGAACCTCTTTAGTGTTTCTTCCTGCTAGAACTTCCAAAATGAGCTTCTAGGTTGGAAAATGATAGGCTAGAGGTAGCATGCAGCCCTTGCTCTACCTAGTGTGTTAGCTATAGGCACGTGAGGACTGTGGGGCTGTCGTGCTGAGGTCTGTCTTTGTTCTGTGTTGTTATTGTGTTAAAAGTCATGTAATTTAAAATATGCTATTTCAGCCATATTTAACTGCACAGTTCAGTGGCTCTAAGTACATTCACATGCAACCCTCACCACCATCTGTCTCCGGAGCTTTTCACTCTCCAAACTGAAACTCCGTCTCCATTAAATAGAGTCCTGACTCCAGCCCTGGCCCCTGGCCCCCTGTGTCTACCAGTATACTCTTTGACTCTTATGAACCTGTCTCTTCTAGGTATCCACTCGGTCTGTCTTTGGCCCACAACTTTCCTCCTTTGCCAGCAGCAGGGAGGAGGACATGTGATGCCAGTGGTATCCACACTGTCTGTTTCTTATTTAGAGCTGAATGTCAAGTCTCAGTTGAGCAGATTCAAGTGTAGATGCAGCCTCCACCTCCACCTCTTCCGGCTAAAGAGGTGTCGAGGAGGCCTCCAGCCTTGGTTGAGCGTGGAGACTGGGCTAGATTTCCACGTCTCTGCTGACAGACTGATCCCGAGGTATATGAGTTTGGAGAGGCACCCGTCCCCAACGAACCATGGTAACTCCCCATGAAAACTGATGAGTGACACCTTTGCCACCTACCCTAGAAGTACCTTTGGTGTGAGTGAGGAAGTGGTTGATCTCAAATGCCTTCAGTTTGCAGGATTGAAGCAGGATTTCAGTTCCTGGCCAGAGGTTAGAGAGTGCTGACTCTTGATCACTAGACCACCAGGAACCAGGGACCAGTGACAAGGCCCTGGCCCATCAGCTGTGTAGAAAGGAATGTCCACACAGAGACAGACAGTAGTGAAATAAGTAAAGTTTTTATTAGGAGGGAGAAGAGTACATGTGGATAGACACACAGGTGGGCTCAGAGAAAGAGCCGCACCCTTGTGATAGTTTGAATTACTTGTATGAGGCCTTGCTTCGGGTTTCCTTCAGCCAATCATCGTGCTTTGCCTGGTTCTGAGTTCGTATTTGGTTTATCTCAGGGTCCTCCCATGTGTGTGAGCACATCTCTTAGCCAAGATGGATTCCAGCAAAGGACCTGTGGGTAGATTGGCATCACAATATGAGGTGACGCTCCCAACCTTTTTGATTTTCAAGGAGCCTTTCTGCTCATGTGTAGTGAGGGAATTTGACTTCCAGGCAGAAGGAAGATGTGGTCTTTTATCTTAACTGGGCAGGGCCTGGCTCTTTTCTCACTTGGAATCTCCGTCCACAGGGACACACTCTGGCTGTTCACCCCTGTTCACCTTGGGGCCCATCTGGCCCCTGCCTCACGGTGACCTCGGGCAACTCGGCTCTTAGAGGCAGGTCCTCAGAGACGTTGTCCTCACAGAGTCCCAGCAGCAGATGGTTTCCATTAGATCCATTTTCCTTCCCTAGAGCTTGCCAACCATCTCTCTCCACTCAAGTTGGTGTCAGCTCAGGCAAGGAAACTAATTTTAATCTGAGGGCAAGTAAAAATATAATTAAGAAGGTAAATCTGTTTCCCCAAAAGCACACATTTCTCTGTTCACTGTGGTTGGTTTTTTTTTTTTTTTTTTTTTAAGCGTCTGGAAAGACAAAGGACATGCATTTGTCAGTAGGGAGACAGCTGCTCATTTGTTTATGGAGTTTGCAATTAGATACCCAGCTTCTGCTGCCCTGTGCGCTCTATTTTGGAGGGCAGGAGAGAAAAGAAGAATTTTAACTCACAGTGTTGAGCAGAGGGAGGTAAAACCCTGTACAGGCACCAAATTCTCTTTAAATAGAAATGTTGGTGCAAGATACCTAGGATCTAAATTGTCTCCTGGGTGGGGCTGCCTTTTGCTTAATGTAATCTCAGCGCCTTCACATTGCCCTGGAGAAGCCAACAGATCAAGATGGATGCGCTTTTCCAGTTGTTTAAATATTTAAAGCCATAAGCAGGCTCCTGCTCCTTCCTGGAGGCTGTGGTTTGACTCCTGGCTGGGCTGCCGCTGGATGCACTGTTGTATAAGCCTCCAGTCCCATTGTTTCAGCAGGTGACAGCCAGTGAAATGATAAACCTTGGTCACCAGAGCACAGGGGACTGATCCGCCGCCTCCCTCTCACGGAGGGCAGGAAGCTCTTTAGTATGCCCTACTTAGCTCGCAATTCGGAGGAGAAGGTCGCTCTGTTCCCAAGAAGCCATTCAGTCATAATAGATACGGTGAGAATGATAGCCCAGAGGCTGTGGGTTAGGAAAACACATTTATTAGAAGCGGCCCGAGACTGCAATAATTAAGTGACACAAATTAACGCAAGTAAATGAAATCTCACCTGATGTGTGTGCTGCACCCCCGTCCCCAACCCCTGTCCTCTCTGCGCAGTAGCTGGGGCTGGAGAAAGCAGGGTCAGGAGGGGAGAGCCTCTGGAAGGCACTCCCCGTTTACCTTAAAACCTTTCTAGAAAATTAGTTCTGAAGAGGGAGAGGGCAGCAAGGACCTGGACATGCTGTGTCCTGTCCTCAGACTCGGTGGGCAGCTTTTGGACTTGCCTCTACGTATTTCAGTTTCAAGGTTTGCCAGATGCGGATTCCTTATCCTAGTCATTTTGGAGACCACAAAGTGATTCTTCAGAAAAAAGCATTTAAACAAAAATAAAAGGCAGAGAGATGACTGCAACGATACACGTACCCAGTTTTATCGCCCCTTCATTCTCTTAGCAAAAATTTATTGGATGCTACCATGTGTCAGTTGCTGAGACTATAGCTGCAAATGATCGTAATGATGAGCCTGATGATAACATCAGCAACAATAATAATGACTCTTGAGTTTACTGTTTTCCAGGCACTGCTTTAAGGTGTGCAGTGCGTTCATCCATTCATCCTTGAAGGAACCTGCTAATTTACAAGGCAGCCCTAGGTGTGGGCCCTGCCCAGCAAGAGCGTGTAGGAGGTACCTCTGCTGGGACAGACTGGGGGACCGAGGTCACATGGAGGACAAGGACAGTCCCTGGAGTCTAGGGAAGGCACTGCACGTGGTGCTGGCTGGACCCATCAGCAGCAGCTGAGGCAGGAGGAGGAAGTGGCCTGGAGCTGAGAGAAGCACTGTGTGGGGACCTCGAGATGAATAGTGCTGTTGGCTGGAGTTTAAGGCTGTGGTGAGAGATATTGGGGAACAGGGTAGGAAAGACATCCTAGACAACCCCAGGGATGCCCCCAGAGACCTGAAGGCCGAGTGGGAGCTGGTTGGTTAGGGAGTGGGCGGGGGCATGGCTCAGGCGGCAGGATGCCTGAGGATGGGCACCACTGGCGGTGGGGACAATCACTGCTAGAGGCATACTCGGGAGGAGGCATGGGTCTTCTGGGTTGCGAGACTGCAATAATTAAGTGACACAAATTAACGCAAGTAAATGAAATCTCACCTGATGTGTGTGCTGCACCCCCGTCCCCAACCCCTGTCCTCTCTGCGCAGTAGCTGGGGCTGGAGAAAGCAGGGTCAGGAGGGGAGAGCCTCTGGAAGGCACTCCCAGTTTACCTTAAAACCTTTCTAGAAAATTAGTTCTGAAGAGGAGAGGGCAGCAAGGACCTGGACATGCTGTGTCCTGTCCTCAGACTCGGTGGGCAGCTTTTGGACTTGCCTCTACGTATTTCAGTTTCAAGGTTTGCCAGATGCGGATTCCTTATCCTAGTCATTTTGGAGACCACAAAGTGATTCTTCAGAAAAAAGCATTTAAACAAAAATAAAAGGCAGAGAGATGACTGCAACGATACACGTACCCAGTTTTATCGCCCCTTCATTCTCTTAGCAAAAATTTATTGGATGCTACCATGTGTCAGTTGCTGAGACTATAGCTGCAAATGATCGTAATGATGAGCCTGATGATAACATCAGCAACAATAATAATGACTCTTGAGTTTACTGTTTTCCAGGCACTGCTTTAAGGTGTGCAGTGCGTTCATCCATTCATCCTTGAAGGAACCTGCTAATTTACAAGGCAGCCCTAGGTGTGGGCCCTGCCCAGCAAGAGCGTGTAGGAGGTACCTCTGCTGGGACAGACTGGGGGACCGAGGTCACATGGAGGACAAGGACAGTCCCTGGAGTCTAGGGAAGGCACTGCACGTGGTGCTGGCTGGACCCATCAGCAGCAGCTGAGGCAGGAGGAGGAAGTGGCCTGGAGCTGAGAGAAGCACTGTGTGGGGACCTCGAGATGAATAGTGCTGTTGGCTGGAGTTTAAGGCTGTGGTGAGAGATATTGGGGAACAGGGTAGGAAAGACATCCTAGACAACCCCAGGGATGCCCCCAGAGACCTGAAGGCCGAGTGGGAGCTGGTTGGTTAGGGAGTGGGCGGGGGCATGGCTCAGGCGGCAGGATGCCTGAGGATGGGCACCACTGGCGTGGGTGGGGACAATCACTGCTAGAGGCATACTCGGGAGGAGGCATGGTCTTCTGAGGGCAAAGATATTCAGATTTCTCCTTGAGGAAGAGCACGCCGTAAGGGGCGTACATGAACAAAGGCAGGGGTGGAGCCGGGAGACGGTCGGAGACTGGGGGAGCCTGGCAGTGGATGATGAGGACTGCAGCATGCAAAGGCACCAAGCAGATGGTTTTGAGGGAGAACCAGGAAGCAGGGTGGGAGAGAGGGTACGATCCAGGGTGATTGCTCGGAACCCACATCGGCGCACAGCAGGGGCAGCGGTGGGGTCTGCTCCAGTCACTTCCTGTCAGCACGTTTGCTCTGTCCCCCTCTGCCCTCCTGGGGTCGC
The DNA here is from genome assembly GCA_022376925.1 of Tragulus kanchil. NCBI lineage: Eukaryota > Metazoa > Chordata > Mammalia > Artiodactyla > Tragulidae > Tragulus > Tragulus kanchil. Next base: position 215,988,754 of record JAIOJX010000032.1, on the reverse strand, counting down.
AGAAGAAGCTTTCTCCACCAGAGGGGGATGGATGCTGAGTCCTATTTGGCCCTTCCCCTGTTGTCCCTGCCTCCCCGTTGACACCCACTGCGCACCGACACGGGGTCCTCCGGGCCCGGTGCACACTGTTGGTTTAAGTGGTCATGTAAGTCTCTATCTACCGTGGGGATCATTTATAAATGCACACTTGCTGGCAGGGCCCAACAGCTTCTCAGGAACCCAGTGGCCTGGCTCAGCCTCTGACCCGGGGGCATTTGCTTCTAGATCTTTCCTGAGATCAGTTCTGTCAGTCCCCAAGCTTTTCTTTCTCCTACAAGAGATGGTTAATTTGGGACCAGACTCCCTTGGGATCCATGAGTGGGCTTCAAGGGCATCAGGGTCACTCTGTGGAGTTTCACTGCATGTGAGGTTTTTCTGAGAACACACATACCTGTCAGATTCTCTGAGGGGTTTATGATCCTCCACAAGCTGAAGACTGGTTGTTGGTCTGGGCTTTGACTTCAAGGTTACAGGAAAAGCATCGAAGGTCACTCTGTGGAGTTTCACTGTTCCCGCTGTTGGCTGGAGTTTAAGGCTGTGGTGAGAGATATTGGGGAACAGGGTAGGAAAGACATCCTAGACAACCCCAGGGATGCCCCCAGAGACCTGAAGGCCGAGTGGGAGCTGGTTGGTTAGGGAGTGGGCGGGGGCATGGCTCAGGCGGCAGGATGCCTGAGGATGGGCACCACTGGCGTGGTGGGGACAATCACTGCTAGAGGCATACTCGGGAGGAGGCATGGTCTTCTGAGGGCAAAGATATTCAGATTTCTCCTTGAGGAAGAGCACGCCGTAAGGGGCGTACATGAACAAAGGCAGGGGTGGAGCCGGGAGACGGTCGGAGACTGGGGGAGCCTGGCAGTGGATGATGAGGACTGCAGCATGCAAAGGCACCAAGCAGATGGTTTTGAGGGAGAACCAGGAAGCAGGGTGGGAGAGAGGGTACGATCCAGGGTGATTGCTCGGAACCCACATCGGCGCACAGCAGGGGCAGCGGTGGGGTCTGCTCCAGTCACTTCCTGTCAGCACGTTTGCTCTGTCCCCCTCTGCCCTCCTGGGGTCGCAGAAGAAGCTTTCTCCACCAGAGGGGGATGGATGCTGAGTCCTATTTGGCCCTTCCCCTGTTGTCCCTGCCTCCCCGTTGACACCCACTGCGCACCGACACGGGGTCCTCCGGGCCCGGTGCACACTGTTGGTTTAAGTGGTCATGTAAGTCTCTATCTACCGTGGGGATCATTTATAAATGCACACTTGCTGGCAGGGCCCAACAGCTTCTCAGGAACCCAGTGGCCTGGCTCAGCCTCTGACCCGGGGGCATTTGCTTCTAGATCTTTCCTGAGATCAGTTCTGTCAGTCCCCAAGCTTTTCTTTCTCCTACAAGAGATGGTTAATTTGGGACCAGACTCCCTTGGGATCCATGAGTGGGCTTCAAGGGCATCAGGGTCACTCTGTGGAGTTTCACTGCATGTGAGGTTTTTCTGAGAACACACATACCTGTCAGATTCTCTGAGGGGTTTATGATCCTCCACAAGCTGAAGACTGGTTGTTGGTCTGGGCTTTGACTTCAAGGTTAACATTTTTTTTCTGGCCCATTTTCCCTCTCATTAATACCATCACGTCCCAGTGCCGAAGTCCTTGGATCTGTTCACCTCATCGCTTCACAGTATTGCCAGAAATTTAAAAATAAGCCTTTGCCTGTTAACTCTTGTTCCCATCTTGACCTGGAAAGCCTCGGCTACCCTGCAGAAATAATTTAAAATCCTAACCTCACATATTTACATTCTGTGGTAGGAAAGAATCATCACCAGAGGCCCTTCATCCCACAAGTTCCTACCACTTTTGAAGAGAGTTAAGCTTCTGTGACTTGCCTTAGTCTCCTAATTGGACAGCCCCTATACTAATTAATGGTAGCAGCCCATGTTGTTGGTACTTATATGTCAAGCACTGTGGTAAACACTTTACTGGTATTCTCTCATTTAAAACAGGGGGTATGGACACTAGAGTTATGTTGAGGCAGGGAGTAAATAGCCAGTAGGAAGCCACAGACCCAGGAGGCACACTCAGGGGGTAGAACTTTCAGGTTTTGTTTCAGCTTCTCACTGAGCCCTATCTTTCCTTCATCTGTTCCTTTGTGACCGCCACCTCCCCAGTCCCAACAAGGAGGTCGCTACCCTAGTTTGCTTCCTAGCTTGAAGTTGGTACCATCTAGACATAGCTCCTAGCCTTTCTCACTGAACTCCTTTAGGAGCTGCTGCACAGAGGAAGCAGTAGCTTGTGAATCACAGCTAGGATCAGTATCTCTCACCCAGAGGTGATTTGAAAGGCCAAGATTTCCCTAACCTAGAATTCTGATGTTTATTCAAATTCCACCATTAGATATTCATTCCTTTAGATTGATTTGTCCCTACTTCACTTGAGCCTCTTAAAAAAGGAGGAATAAACCTAGAGATGACATCAATTCGGGAACTCACGGGAGACAGCCCTGGATGATATGAAAGCAGAGGATGTTCAAAGAGGGCAGAGAGTACATAAAAGGTCACTCTTTGAAAGTTTTGCCAAGGACCAGGACCAGGGGCCCTGCATAGGACCCCTACCCCCTCACCATGTCAGAAGGAGTACTGTGGACTAATTCATCACCAGGTCTCCCAATATCAGACTCTCCCTGACTGGTAGTTCCACCGCTGGGAGAGTCTGAAGGAGGACAGTCCAGCCCTGTCCAAGACTCTTGAGGGTTCCCTTGCATTCCCCCTTGGCGAGGTTGGGGAGCAAGTGATCCATCACCCCTGGGAAGTTGGCCAGTGGCCTGACATTACCTGATATGAGAGGACTGACCTTGGTGTCTGGGAAAGATGATCTTACAGTTACACCACAGGGGCAATATTATCTCCAGGGAGCTGGATGCAAGTGGTCAGCTAGTGACTTGAGAACAGCCCCCAAGGGCCCTTCCTCCAGTTGCAGTGTCAGACACCAGGCTTCCCTTTTTCTTGGAGGCTGCTGGACTATTACCTGGGAGAGGCTCTGTTAGGAGCTGAGTTGTGTCCTGTCAAAATTCATATGTGAAGCACTAACCCTTATGCCTCAGAGTGGAACACTTTACTGGCAAAAAGGGGTATGGACACTAGAGTTATGTTGAGGCAGGAGTAAATAGCCAGTAGGAAGCCACAGACCCAGGAGGCACACTCAGGGGGTAGAACTTTCAGGTTTTGTTTCAGCTTCTCACTGAGCCCTATCTTTCCTTCATCTGTTCCTTTGTGACCGCCACCTCCCCAGTCCCAACAAGGAGGTCGCTACCCTAGTTTGCTTCCTAGCTTGAAGTTGGTACCATCTAGACATAGCTCCTAGCCTTTCTCACTGAACTCCTTTAGGAGCTGCTGCACAGAGGAAGCAGTAGCTTGTGAATCACAGCTAGGATCAGTATCTCTCACCCAGAGGTGATTTGAAAGGCCAAGATTTCCCTAACCTAGAATTCTGATGTTTATTCAAATTCCACCATTAGATATTCATTCCTTTAGATTGATTTGTCCCTACTTCACTTGAGCCTCTTAAAAAAGGAGGAATAAACCTAGAGATGACATCAATTCGGGAACTCACGGGAGACAGCCCTGGATGATATGAAAGCAGAGGATGTTCAAAGAGGGCAGAGAGTACATAAAAGGTCACTCTTTGAAAGTTTTGCCAAGGACCAGGACCAGGGGCCCTGCATAGGACCCCTACCCCCTCACCATGTCAGAAGGAGTACTGTGGACTAATTCATCACCAGGTCTCCCAATATCAGACTCTCCCTGACTGGTAGTTCCACCGCTGGGAGAGTCTGAAGGAGGACAGTCCAGCCCTGTCCAAGACTCTTGAGGGTTCCCTTGCATTCCCCCTTGGCGAGGTTGGGGAGCAAGTGATCCATCACCCCTGGGAAGTTGGCCAGTGGCCTGACATTACCTGATATGAGAGGACTGACCTTGGTGTCTGGGAAAGATGATCTTACAGTTACACCACAGGGGCAATATTATCTCCAGGGAGCTGGATGCAAGTGGTCAGCTAGTGACTTGAGAACAGCCCCCAAGGGCCCTTCCTCCAGTTGCAGTGTCAGACACCAGGCTTCCCTTTTTCTTGGAGGCTGCTGGACTATTACCTGGGAGAGGCTCTGTTAGGAGCTGAGTTGTGTCCTGTCAAAATTCATATGTGAAGCACTAACCCTTATGCCTCAGAGTGGCTGTTTTTTGGAACCAGGACCGTTAAATAGGTGACTAAGCTCGAAGGAGGCTCTTAGGGTGGGCCCTAAGCCAATCTGACCGGTGCCATCCTTACAAAATGGGAATTTGAAGATTTATTTATTTATTTTGGGCGGGGGTCGGGTTGGGGAGGGAGGGGAGTGGGCGGGCCACTTCTATTGGTCCTTCATTTCTCCATTTTCATCCATCTTTGTTCTTTGGCTCCTGTGGGCCTCCCATCGCAGTGGTGTCTGTCGTTGCAGAGTGCGGGGTCTGGGCGCATGCGCTCCAGAGCTCCGGCTCGGTGATTGGACACATCAGTCCAGCTGCTCCGCGGTACGTGGGAGCTTCCTAGGCCAGGGATCGAACCGGCGCCCCTTGCACTGCAAGGCGGTGTCCTTACCCACTAGAAAGACAGCAGGGGTGTGTGTGCCCAGAGGGCCCACCATGTCGAGAGGCAGTAAGAAGGTGGACATCTACAAGCCAAGGTGAGGGAAAACTAGCCCTGCTAAGACCTTGACCTTGGACTTCCAGCCATCAAAACTGTGAGAAAATAAATTCTTGCTGTTTAAACCAACTATTAATAAGCTGTGGTATCTTGCTATGGCCGCCCTACAAACCTATGCAGACTGTGCGACATTTAGAGCCAAAGTCTCCAAAATGGTATGTAGGTAGATGACCCCTTGAGATGAAGAAAATATTATAACATGTGTCTATTGATTTTCATCTGATCATATGTTAATTTCAATTTCTTATGTATATTATAAAATTTATATAACAAATTAGTATGGTTAAGACATGAATATCACATATGACACACTAGGGATATGTACTTAAATATTTTTATAGACGAGATGAAAAATCAAAAAGGTTGGAGACCACTGAGCCAAGATGGCAACTGTCTGTGTATCTCTAAATCCTAAAGACAAATAAGAAGAATCTCTCTTCTCATAATTATAAGGGCTCTAAAGAGTTCATCATTTGTTCCTTACTCTTTCACCAGCTTACTAAAGATGTTTCGGAAGCTACTCGTTGCCTACATCAGGGAGATTTATGTCGTCATTACTGTAATTGTTATCTATGAGTACTTGTGAGTAATGGTTCATAGAAATGTATTCTACTGAAGTGAATGGAGGCAGCAGAAAATCAATCTATTAAAAACCATGCTTTCCTTAAACCTCTCAACTAGATTTCCCCCCTTTATCCTTTCTGCTCTTGAAGAAGACGCTTGGCATTTTAGGATTCTGAAGTTGCCAAAATCACAAAGCACTAATAATATTAGGGAAAAGTGCTTGCCAGGTCTCTGAAACTTCCTCTTTCAGTCCCACAAAGTTACATGCAGCCTCAATTCTGGTCTCAGAGCAGACTTCAAAGAGTCTGGTCAGACTGAAGATGTGGGATGGGGGAGGTCTCATCAACCTCTACCTCCAACCCTTGGAACTCTGCTTATGACTCCTTGAAAACCTATCAGTGAGGACTTCCCTGGTAGTGCAGTGGCTAAGACTGTGCTCTCAAAGCAGCAGGAGATCCAGATTGGTCCCTGGTCAGGGAACTAGATCCCACCTGCTGCAACTAAAGAAAGATCATGGGTGCTGCAACAAAGACATGGTGCGGCCAAATAAACAAATGAGTAAATATTAAAAAAATAAAAAACCTGTTAGGGGCTTCCCTGGTGGTCCAGTGGGTAGAGAGTCTGCCTTGCAGTGCAAGGGGTGCCGGTTTGATACCTGGCCTGGGAAGATCCTACGTGCTGTGGAGTGACTGGACCGATGTGTCCAACTACCGAGCCAGAACTCTGGGGCTCATGTGCCCAGAGACAGTGCTCTGCAAGGAGAGAGTCCACTGCAATGGGAGGCCCACACAGGCCAAAGAACAAAGATGGATGAAAATAAATAAATGAAAGACCAAGAAAAAGTGGCCAAAAAAAATTAATTAATTTAAAAAAACCTGTCAGTAAGCTGCTTTAGTGCACATGCCCCTAAATTTCAAAACAACCAATTGTGCATCTGAGACTCTGAAACTCAAAAAGTAAGCCAGCGAGTCCTCGTGTTCCTCTTTGGGAAGAGACAGTGACAGCCCACCTCAGGCCTGACTGCATCTTGGCCAAGTTCACTCAGTTCTGTGGCTGGGCAGAAACCATTTACCTTCATTTAAAGAGAGGAAGATGCCCTACCTGATTCCAAAGAGGACCATTATGGCTCCACTCTGCTAGGCTCAGACTCATGCAACGCTCTTGTGATGAGACAGGACATTGAATGCCCCTGGGAGGGACCTCCCCTGGTGGACCCGGCAGGTGGAGGAGTGTCCACAGTGACCCTGTACCAATTAAGCCAGCAGAATGTTTGCAGTCAGTGCTGCAGTGCTGTCATTTAAAATGTCTCTTTGGCTGAGTGGTTAATCTCCTTTCATTGTTTAAATGTGCCTACAGGGCCCAGGAGGGTCACAAATCTCCATGAAGGGAAGGGGCTCTCAGAATTCTTGGCTGATAGATCTATTGCTTTCCTGTCTGCTGTGAGGAGGCCAGGCAGCCTGCACATTGCCCCTGGCATCAGTGCTAGGGAGTCACTGTGATCTAGGTCCTAAATGTCCTAAATACATGCCCCTCTGACAGGAACATCAGCAGAATTGGCCCCCAGGGAAAGGCCCTTTGAGACCGATCAGGGAGTCTCTAGTGTGGCATCTCTGTGGTGTCATTTCAGGACCATGTGGGAGTCATATATAAGGTCTTAGAGCTTTGCTCAGACCACACCGGTTAGATTTGGTTCTCAGCTTTCTGGAATAAAGGAATGTAGCATTATGGTGGGAAAAGGAGGGTTTCTAACATGGTGGGATGCTGACTCTTCTTTTACGTGCTGTGGAGTGACTGGACCGATGTGTCCAACTACCGAGCCAGAACTCTGGGGCTCATGTGCCCAGAGACAGTGCTCTGCAAGGAGAGAGTCCACTGCAATGGGAGGCCCACACAGGCCAAAGAACAAAGATGGATGAAAATAAATAAATGAAAGACCAAGAAAAAGTGGCCAAAAAAAATTAATTAATTTAAAAAAACCTGTCAGTAAGCTGCTTTAGTGCACATGCCCCTAAATTTCAAAACAACCAATTGTGCATCTGAGACTCTGAAACTCAAAAAGTAAGCCAGCGAGTCCTCGTGTTCCTCTTTGGGAAGAGACAGTGACAGCCCACCTCAGGCCTGACTGCATCTTGGCCAAGTTCACTCAGTTCTGTGGCTGGGCAGAAACCATTTACCTTCATTTAAAGAGAGGAAGATGCCCTACCTGATTCCAAAGAGGACCATTATGGCTCCACTCTGCTAGGCTCAGACTCATGCAACGCTCTTGTGATGAGACAGGACATTGAATGCCCCTGGGAGGGACCTCCCCTGGTGGACCCGGCAGGTGGAGGAGTGTCCACAGTGACCCTGTACCAATTAAGCCAGCAGAATGTTTGCAGTCAGTGCTGCAGTGCTGTCATTTAAAATGTCTCTTTGGCTGAGTGGTTAATCTCCTTTCATTGTTTAAATGTGCCTACAGGGCCCAGGAGGGTCACAAATCTCCATGAAGGGAAGGGGCTCTCAGAATTCTTGGCTGATAGATCTATTGCTTTCCTGTCTGCTGTGAGGAGGCCAGGCAGCCTGCACATTGCCCCTGGCATCAGTGCTAGGGAGTCACTGTGATCTAGGTCCTAAATGTCCTAAATACATGCCCCTCTGACAGGAACATCAGCAGAATTGGCCCCCAGGGAAAGGCCCTTTGAGACCGATCAGGGAGTCTCTAGTGTGGCATCTCTGTGGTGTCATTTCAGGACCATGTGGGAGTCATATATAAGGTCTTAGAGCTTTGCTCAGACCACACCGGTTAGATTTGGTTCTCAGCTTTCTGGAATAAAGGAATGTAGCATTATGGTGGGAAAAGGAGGGTTTCTACAGGCAAGCAGATCTGGTGTGGGATGCTGACTCTTCTTTTCATGGATGCGAGATCTTGGGAGAATAGAATTTCTTTGGCTCTCAGTGATCTCATCTCTAATATGGAGGCAATAAATACACTCTATAGGTGCTTCTATGTGTGGGCTCTTTGTGGCCCCATAGACTGCAGTCCACTAGGCTCTACTGTCCAGGGAATTTTCCCTGCAAGAATACAGGAACGGATTGCCAATTCCTACTCCAGGGGATCTTCCCGACCCAGGGATTGAACTCTCATCTCTTGAGTCTCCTGCATTGGCTGGTGGATTGTTTACCACTGCACCACCTGGGAAGCCCCAGGTGTTACTGTGGTGAGGACTAAATACAATGAGGCCCACGGAGCACACAATAGACACATGATCATTTGAGCCCTCTTCCTTTCCTTCTTGGCCTGCAGAGCTGGTGTGCTTGGTCACTATAATGTCTCTACTTGCAGTTATCAGTCATGGCTCTGCTTCTCTTTGTGTCCAGCTCAACATGACTAAGACTTTTTTTTTTTAATCTCAGTAATATCAATTCATTCCTTTATTCAGTCATTCAGCAAATATGCATTTTGCTGGTGTTATGCAGGTGCTGGAATAAAGGGTTGAGAAAGTTAGACACCACACCTGTCCTCAGAGAAGTTCTGGCTCATGGTCAAAGTAGACAAAACCCACTGGTTTGTTTTAGCAGATGGTTGGGGGCTTCCCCCAGAAAGTGATGCTTGAGACCTGAAGGAAAAGAACTAATACGGTCACATTCCCTCCTTCCACTGACTCAGGATCAAAGACAAATATTTACAAACTGGTAAAAAAGGGAACTCAAGACTTATCAGGCAGAGCACACCCACATCCCTGGCTTTGTGTGTTCAGTTCTCGAATCAACAGAAATGGCCAGATGTGTCCTCTCTCTCAAGTTTTAAGTAGAACTTGAAGTTGGGACTCAACAAAGCACAGACTTGGATAATTTGATGATGCACAAGTTTGGCAAATCAAGAGAGAGGAGAGAAGAGAAAATATGCTCTGACACAGAAGGCAAGGCCAACCTAGGACAAGTGAAGGCCATTTCAAGCTGTTTTTGTTGTTTGACTTCAATTGATGACCCTTGATAGCTTTGCCTCTTGCCCACTGTTCTATTGCCCTTGGGAAATTGTGACTAGATCCACTGAATAGCAACCCAATCCAATGCAACACTAGGACTGGACAAGCACATCACTCTCCATGACTAAGATCATTTTCTTTCTTCTCTTCAGACTTACCAAGTGGCTCAGAGTGGATGGAACTGGAAACAAGAACCAAGAGTCCCAAAGACTACTTGACTTTTAGGTCAGTATCTGCCCTGGGAGAATGAAATCACGTATCCATAAACTAGGGGTAATAATAACAACTTCATAGAGATGTCATTAATATTAATAATAAATGCATAGAGGAACTTGGCCGGTACTCAAGGAAGGAAAGATAATGTTCCAAGCTCATGAGACCTGGTTAGAAAATTGAGATTCTATTTCATTTATGTTCCTTTAAATAATAAAGAAAAAAGTACGATCTACTTCAAAGGATTAGTCTAGTCACATCACTTTCCTTCTAAATAACATTTCTGCTTCTGATTGTATTTTGGATCCACCGCTAATGTGCATGAGTTTCCAATTTCCCTCCAGTCACTCTGCAAAAGTGCAATATTGGTTCTTTGTCTTAGGGATATTTCATTTCCTCAATCATGTTAAATCAAACAAACCTCCCATACCAGCAAACAGAAAGGAGCAGGCCTCCCATAGGCCCCCGCTAACTGCAGATGGTTGGGGCTTCCCCAGAAAGTGATGCTTGAGACCTGAAGGAAAAGAACTAATACGGTCACATTCCCTCCTTCCACTGACTCAGGATCAAAGACAAATATTTACAAACTGGTAAAAAAGGGAACTCAAGACTTATCAGGCAGAGCACACCCACATCCCTGGCTTTGTGTGTTCAGTTCTCGAATCAACAGAAATGGCCAGATGTGTCCTCTCTCTCAAGTTTTAAGTAGAACTTGAAGTTGGGACTCAACAAAGCACAGACTTGGATAATTTGATGATGCACAAGTTTGGCAAATCAAGAGAGAGGAGAGAAGAGAAAATATGCTCTGACACAGAAGGCAAGGCCAACCTAGGACAAGTGAAGGCCATTTCAAGCTGTTTTTGTTGTTTGACTTCAATTGATGACCCTTGATAGCTTTGCCTCTTGCCCACTGTTCTATTGCCCTTGGGAAATTGTGACTAGATCCACTGAATAGCAACCCAATCCAATGCAACACTAGGACTGGACAAGCACATCACTCTCCATGACTAAGATCATTTTCTTTCTTCTCTTCAGACTTACCAAGTGGCTCAGAGTGGATGGAACTGGAAACAAGAACCAAGAGTCCCAAAGACTACTTGACTTTTAGGTCAGTATCTGCCCTGGGAGAATGAAATCACGTATCCATAAACTAGGGGTAATAATAACAACTTCATAGAGATGTCATTAATATTAATAATAAATGCATAGAGGAACTTGGCCGGTACTCAAGGAAGGAAAGATAATGTTCCAAGCTCATGAGACCTGGTTAGAAAATTGAGATTCTATTTCATTTATGTTCCTTTAAATAATAAAGAAAAAAGTACGATCTACTTCAAAGGATTAGTCTAGTCACATCACTTTCCTTCTAAATAACATTTCTGCTTCTGATTGTATTTTGGATCCACCGCTAATGTGCATGAGTTTCCAATTTCCCTCCAGTCACTCTGCAAAAGTGCAATATTGGTTCTTTGTCTTAGGGATATTTCATTTCCTCAATCATGTTAAATCAAACAAACCTCCCATACCAGCAAACAGAAAGGAGCAGCTCTGGGCCTCTGAACTAATTTGCAGTGGCAAAACTGATCAGGCCTTCCTCCAGTGTCTTAATTAGGAGTCTTAATCCCTTTTATTTAAAACCAGAAGAAATACAGGACATGGTAGGAAACTCTGATCATATTTATTTAACACAAACAATGAGGGTTTAGAAAGTTCACTTAATATACAGTGTCAACAGAAATATATGTTCCTTTCCTTCGAATAATTCTTCTAGGATAAAGTATGGCTCATGCTCAGATTGGAATCATCAGTTTTCATGTTCTCTTTCATTTAAAAAGACAGTTATTCCCAATCCACTTTGTATTTCCAGAGACTTTGACTGGTTTGCTTTCATTTCTCCTGTGACATAAGGAGAGAGTGACTCAGAAGATACTCAGTATGGTTCACATTGAATTTTTAAAAATGTGATGGATGGGTGGTGGTGGACGGAGGTTGGATGTGAGAAAATGAGAACAGAGTAAGGACGATTATGAATTATCCCTGTAGACTCAGAACAGGTCTTCCTGCACAGATGCTAGAATACCTCTGGGTTTGGTACAAGGCAGGTTCTGCTCAAACACCATTCAAGGTGGTTCAGTTCCTGAGGAAACAAGCAGATGATGTCAGGAGGCACTAATGTGGCTCTTCCAAGGGCTGGTGAAGTGTATGTTCAGCAAGGGGCTCAGATCATCAGATTAGGCTGTCCCCCACTGGTGAGTTCAGTTTAGGTTTGCGGGCAGCTTTTTCTCTTTCTTTTTTAAAAATTTTGGCCTCTTTTATTGGTTATTTATTTATTTTTATCCATCTTTATTCTTTGGCATGTGTGGGCCTCCCATTGCAGTGGCCTCTCTCATTGCTGAGCACTAGCTCTGGGCTCCAGAGCGTTCGCTTGTAATTGGATGCACCAGTCCAGCCGCTCTGCAACACATGGGATCTTCCCAGGTCAGGGATCAAACCGGTGCCCCTTGCACTGCAAGGCAGTGTCTTTACCCACTGGAAAACCCCCCTTGCTTTTAAGCCATGAGAATATTTATTAAAACTAAGTATGGATGTTGGTAGCTGACTGACAGGGTTTTTACCAACAGATAAGCTGAACAATAGTTTTTCTGGGCCTCTGAATCAAACAAACCTCCCATACCAGCAAACAGAAAGGAGCAGCTCTGGGCCTCTGAACTAATTTGCAGTGGCAAAACTGATCAGGCCTTCCTCCAGTGTCTTAATTAGGAGTCTTAATCCCTTTTATTTAAAACCAGAAGAAATACAGGACATGGTAGGAAACTCTGATCATATTTATTTAACACAAACAATGAGGGTTTAGAAAGTTCACTTAATATACAGTGTCAACAGAAATATATGTTCCTTTCCTTCGAATAATTCTTCTAGGATAAAGTATGGCTCATGCTCAGATTGGAATCATCAGTTTTCATGTTCTCTTTCATTTAAAAAGACAGTTATTCCCAATCCACTTTGTATTTCCAGAGACTTTGACTGGTTTGCTTTCATTTCTCCTGTGACATAAGGAGAGAGTGACTCAGAAGATACTCAGTATGGTTCACATTGAATTTTTAAAAATGTGATGGATGGGTGGTGGTGGACGGAGGTTGGATGTGAGAAAATGAGAACAGAGTAAGGACGATTATGAATTATCCCTGTAGACTCAGAACAGGTCTTCCTGCACAGATGCTAGAATACCTCTGGGTTTGGTACAAGGCAGGTTCTGCTCAAACACCATTCAAGGTGGTTCAGTTCCTGAGGAAACAAGCAGATGATGTCAGGAGGCACTAATGTGGCTCTTCCAAGGGCTGGTGAAGTGTATGTTCAGCAAGGGGCTCAGATCATCAGATTAGGCTGTCCCCCACTGGTGAGTTCAGTTTAGGTTTGCGGGCAGCTTTTTCTCTTTCTTTTTTAAAAATTTTGGCCTCTTTTATTGGTTATTTATTTATTTTTATCCATCTTTATTCTTTGGCATGTGTGGGCCTCCCATTGCAGTGGCCTCTCTCATTGCTGAGCACTAGCTCTGGGCTCCAGAGCGTTCGCTTGTAATTGGATGCACCAGTCCAGCCGCTCTGCAACACATGGGATCTTCCCAGGTCAGGGATCAAACCGGTGCCCCTTGCACTGCAAGGCAGTGTCTTTACCCACTGGACCACCAGAAAAGCCCACAGCTTGCTTTTTAAGAGGACCATAAGCACTTGAATATTTATTAAAAACTAAGTATGGATGTTGGTAGCTGAGGTGAACCTCAGACAGTTTGGAAAAAGAAAGAGATTCTATGTCTGAATGGGCCCAGAGGCCTGATCAGCCTTCAGTCCATTTTCTCTTACAGAGAAAAGACTGGATCCTCACAAAGCTCAGCTTCCTAAGAGGTGAACCCATTACTTCGGTTGCTTCTCAACGCTAAACCCCATCTTGACATCTGTGATTCATGACATTACTCTTAGAACACTCCAGAAGAGCCTCAATGCCTTTGATCTGATGTACTGTCTTATAACACTTAATCATCAGTGTAATTGGTGAAAGCTACCTAGGCTTGGGTTCACACAGGGACCATTGCTTTTATGTTCCCTGAAAAGACAATCTTTTTAGATGTAATTGTTCATGAGTTGGAATAGAGCCAAATTTAATCTGTACTCTCTTAAAATAATTAATTTGATCACCTTCAAGAACATGGAGTAAACCCAAATAGTCAAAACATTAAACAAAAACACTTTAACCAAAAAGTAACCTCAGGTATTTAAAATAGTGTTCTTAATGTGTGAAATAATTAACTGACTAAGGCATTTGATTGTCATAGCTTTCATTTCTTTTTACAATATGCTTGTGAAGTTGAAAAGTCATATTTCTACTTTACAGAAAAACAAAGAAAGCTAGGTAAATTGTCTAGAAAAATACAGAAATATAGGATGGGAGTCTGGTGTATCAACTAGTAGACTCCAGAAAGATTTGGAATGAATAAATTGGCTGTTGGAATGTGTCTGTTTGTACTTTTAAAAGACAGGTGATATTGAAAAGAATTAATCCTCTGTAATACTTTAAACATCGACCCCTGCAATTTTGCTTACATTTTCCCTTAGGAAAAGATCTGCCTGAGCACTAATCCACATCCCATCCAAATGATCAGTAATTTTGAAATTAGTGAAATCTAATAAAATTTGATTATTTACCCACTGGACCACCAGAAAAGCCCACAGCTTGCTTTTTAAGAGGACCATAAGCACTTGAATATTTATTAAAAACTAAGTATGGATGTTGGTAGCTGAGGTGAACCTCAGACAGTTTGGAAAAAGAAAGAGATTCTATGTCTGAAGGGGCCCAGAGGCCTGATCAGCCTTCAGTCCATTTTCTCTTACAGAGAAAAGACTGGATCCTCACAAAGCTCAGCTTCCTAAGAGGTGAACCCATTACTTGGTTGCTTCTCAACGCTAAACCCCATCTTGACATCTGTGATTCATGACATTACTCTTAGAACACTCCAGAAGAGCCTCAATGCCTTTGATCTGATGTACTGTCTTATAACACTTAATCATCAGTGTAATTGGTGAAAGCTACCTAGGCTTGGGTTCACACAGGGACCATTGCTTTTATGTTCCCTGAAAAGACAATCTTTTTAGATGTAATTGTTCATGAGTTGGAATAGAGCCAAATTTAATCTGTACTCTCTTAAAATAATTAATTTGATCACCTTCAAGAACATGGAGTAAACCCAAATAGTCAAAACATTAAACAAAAACACTTTAACCAAAAAGTAACCTCAGGTATTTAAAATAGTGTTCTTAATGTGTGAAATAATTAACTGACTAAGGCATTTGATTGTCATAGCTTTCATTTCTTTTTACAATATGCTTGTGAAGTTGAAAAGTCATATTTCTACTTTACAGAAAAACAAAGAAAGCTAGGTAAATTGTCTAGAAAAATACAGAAATATAGGATGGGAGTCTGGTGTATCAACTAGTAGACTCCAGAAAGATTTGGAATGAATAAATTGGCTGTTGGAATGTGTCTGTTTGTACTTTTAAAAGACAGGTGATATTGAAAAGAATTAATCCTCTGTAATACTTTAAACATCGACCCCTGCAATTTTGCTTACATTTTCCCTTAGGAAAAGATCTGCCTGAGCACTAATCCACATCCCATCCAAATGATCAGTAATTTTGAAATTAGTGAAATCTAATAAAATTTGATTATTTACCATCCTTTGGCACATGACCATTATCCACAATCTAAAGCCTGATACTACACAATAATCCTATAAAGTGGGAGTTATCTATTAAGTTTTGGTCTCCCAAATGTACTGCTCAGCTTTGCATTAGGTAGGTAACAAGAAAATAAAAGGGCCCACCTGACTCCTAAAGACATGGAGCAGGCTGAGGGGTTCAGTTGAGGGCAAGTCCATCCCCCCGGCTTCCCAAAGATGCTATTGATTCATTTCGCCATCATGGGATGAGAAAGCCACATAAGCATATGAACCAATTACAGCTGCACACACCCAGCCGGCTGTCAGAGAAAACTGCAAGCACCACTGAATAATTATGGCTGGAGCTATTGATTGGGACCACGAAAGGGTTTCATCCAAATGCTTTTAATTTGCCAAGCAGAGGAAAGTGTGCTGCAGAGAGGTTGCTCCCAATAACGGCAGTTCTCCCTCTGCTCATTAAGGGGAAAGCTTAACAGGGTGAAGGGAATTGTTTTTAAATCCTGCCAAGGAAAATCTATGGCCATTTGAGAGGCGGTGAATGAGAGATGAAGGGCTTGTCTTAAGAAATGGCCTCAAACAACTGGTCTGGGATGAGCTTGGATCCCATTGGAGACCCTTGTCTGGTCAAGCACTCTATAGTCTCACTAACCTGAGGGTTCACGCTCTGCTCTTTCAAGAGATGTTAGGTTTAAGATTGAAGCTGGAGGCGAAGCAGGGCCGAGGTCTCCTCTATGGCTCATGAACAACTGCTCCCCACCCGGGACCTCAGACTCTCTCTTTATCTCAATGTTTGGGCCCCAACCTTGATGAGGCATGACAATATTACCTAACTAGAACTGAGAAGTGATTTTAAAAAAAACTTATTATTAACTGAAGTCTATAATTTATTAAGATTTTCTTAGCTTTTACCTAATGTCCTTTTTCTCTTATAGGATTTATCCAGAGTGCCAGGTTCCCTTTGGTTGTTATGTGTCTGAGGCTCCTGGCTGGGGCAGTTGCTCAGACCTTCTTTGCTTCTGATGATCTTGACAGTTTTGAGGAAGAGTAGTCAAGTATATTGTAGGATGCTCCTTTATTGGGTTTTGATATTTTTCTCATGATTAGACAAATGAAAAGCACAGGATAAAGTTGGCCTCATTAAGGTAAGGAGGGATAATTAATCATTACAGGAAATGCCCTGGCAGGCCAGTGGTTGGGACTCCATGCTCTTACTGCTGAGGACCTGGGTTCGATCCTGGTTGGGGAACCAGGATTCTGCAGGCTGCACAGTGTGGCCAAAAAAGAGAAAAAACAAGCCAACTAACCATAACAAATACATGCAATGATTCCCCCTTCCCCAAACATGATACACACACACATACACACGTACTTTGTGTCTTTCAAAGTGCCTCACTCCAGTCTCCAACACAGAGATAATCTGACATCTAGATGGATGAACAGGTGATGGATGGATACATTTTCTCCTCCACTGCCACCATCTCTCATGTAACGCTATGTTAATAGATTTTAAGCATTTTAAAGGACATTCGACCACTTCTTATCATGACACAATAAAACACACAATATGAGCTTCATTCTTGTTTTAAGGACCTCTCATATGACCCCACAAACTTAAATGGCCTACAATTGTTGTAAGACCCCAGTGCTAGTGGGAATCTCAACTCTTCTCAGAGGTTACAAGACACTAGCCCCTAAAACAACTCCATTTCTTTGTATCCATCAGCAATAGCTGTTGATCTTTAAAAACTGTCAAATATTCTATAAAATGAAGTATTCATGATAGAAGGAATTAAAAATTAAATCAGAAAGGAAAAGCCTATGGATGACTTAATTACAGTCTTCTAGGATTATAGAAGTGTTGAAGAGTCCCACAAACTTGAGTTCTAGTCCTGGCTTTGCATGGACTAGCTGTGTGACCATGGGGAAGTTACTTGAACTCTCAGTGCTTCAGTTGTCCATCTGTAAAGTGAGAAAAATAATGCTGACCTTTCAGAGTGGTGGTAGGTTTCAAGGAGATAACATATGTGATATGCTGACCACCGTTCCTGACACAGACTGAATTTTTTATTCAGTGACATTTAACTTTCTCCTCACGTGCTATGTGATCTTACATATGATAGAAATAAAGCCCCTTCCTATTTTTATGAACCTTTACAGCTTAGAAAGCATTGTCTCACAACTTAGGCTGATAAACCGTTGCTGTCTTAGCCCTTCAAGTCCCAAGTAAAAGAAAATGAATTTTAAGTCAGGTAAGAGTGATTTGGGTAAGACAAAGCACATTTTTGGCCACTGAGATAGTAAAACTCAGAACAGGTTATCTGGATGGGCTGTGGACTCAGTCTTTGGGGGAGTTTCAAAAAGGAATGAGCCCCTCAGGGTGCTCAGCGATGGCCTCACCAGCCAACAAGATCAGAATCGTGGCTGACGGGAGGAACATGGTGGGCCAGGAGGCAAAGAAATTGCTGTTTATCTGTGGGATGCTCCAAATTCACCTTCTGCCTTTGGGGAGCTTCCTAAGCTCTACCTCTAGAACTCATAGCTTCCTGGAACAAAACGTTGCCTGGTGGAGATTAATCTTCATGTGTAACCCAGTGCACCTGAAATAGCTGGTTTTCATATGGTGTTTTTTTTTGGGGGGGGAGGGCCTCTTTTATCGGTCTTTTATTTATTTATTTTCATTCGCCTTTGTTCTTTGGCCCGTGTGGGCCTCCCATCACAGTGGCCTCTCTCGTTGCAGAGCACCAACTCTGGGTGCATTCGCTCCAGAGCTCCGGCTCATAATTGGACACTCGGGTCCAGCAACTCCGCGGCATGTGGGATCTTCCCAGGCCAGGGATCAAACTGGCACCCCTTGCGCTGCAAGGCAGACTCTCTACCCACTGGACCACCAGGGAATTCCTTGTTTTCATATATTTAAAACACCAGCTTAAATCCAGCTCCTACCGTCTCACCTAAGCTTGTGAGAGACTCAATTCAGCCACCCAGGGGCTGCTCCCCAGGGCTGTGCAAGGTTCTAGGGGCTCATTTGGAGCCTTACCAAAGCTCATTGGTCCTGTTGAGACTTCCAGGCCATGTTGGGTGGGGGTCCCTGCTCTTATCACAACCACAGCACTGACACCCACAGTGTAGTTTTCCCACTGGGGGTCTATCTCCTCGTTTAAAGACCAGCAGCTGAAGGCAGGGCCCGTGTCTTTCCTGAGCTGTCTCTAGACCTGGCGTGACCAGTCTGTAACAAGGGTGTATGAAGGATGTGTTAATGCACCAACACATGTTTCTTTTATAGCACAAAGTACATTAGATGATTTTTTTTTCCTTCCCTGGACTGTGAGCCCACAGGGGAAAGGCAGGTGCTTTTACTTCTGTTTCCTCGATGCCTGTGATCACTGACAAACGTTCCTTTAGTGAGTGGTGGCTGGGGCTTCCTTCACTGCACATGGCTCTGTATGACTCTCTCTTTGTACCTGTGCAAACCCGCAGGCAGGGCTCTGAATTGGTCAATGTCATAGCGACAGTCATGTCTATTTTCTCCTGCAGAGAGACTCTGAGTTTTAGCTGGAAACGCGACTGCCTCTGATAAAAACAAGTTTTTCTAGGCTTTTCTTTTTTGGACAGATTACAGGACTAAGTTCTGGCCAAAGGGATATTGTTACCATGCTGTAGACACTGTACTTTCCACGTCTTCCTCCCCTCTCCAGCCAAGAGGAAAGTTCTCCTTGGCAAAGAGGGTGAGTGCAGCACCCTAGGAACAGCGGAGCGACAGGAGAGAGGAGGCTCGGTCCCCCATACAGTGGGGCGTTCAAACTGGCCCCAGACTCTGAGGGAGGGCAAGAGAAATATCCCTACCTTGTTTAAACTGCTGTACTCGGTGTCTCTGTGAGTGCATGCATCGTGCTCTGTCACTCGGTCATGTTCGACCCATTATGACCCCATGGACTGGGGAAACAGCTAAAATTTCACCCTAACTGATACCCTCCTCTCAGTACCCTTGCTGCCTGAGCAAGATGCCTTCCTGGCCTGTCCCTCTCTGCATGTTCATCCCCTCAAGTGGAGCTCCCAGGGAAGGTCATGGCAGCGGAGGCAGGGAGGCAGCCCCCCTTCGCAGCTCCAGCCTGAGTCAGCAGCAGTTTTCGGTTTAATGAGATGACACTAACGATCGTGCCTCCCTGGAAAAGGGGCATGTCCTCCTGGGGACCTACAGAAAGGTCCTGGCATCTGGGTTTTTCTTTTATCACAACCACAGCACTGACACCCACAGTGTAGTTTTCCCACTGGGGGTCTATCTCCTCGTTTAAAGACCAGCAGCTGAAGGCAGGGCCCGTGTCTTTCCTGAGCTGTCTCTAGACCTGGCGTGACCAGTCTGTAACAAGGGTGTATGAAGGATGTGTTAATGCACCAACACATGTTTCTTTTATAGCACAAAGTACATTAGATGATTTTTTTTTCCTTCCCTGGACTGTGAGCCCACAGGGGAAAGGCAGGTGCTTTTACTTCTGTTTCCTCGATGCCTGTGATCACTGACAAACGTTCCTTTAGTGAGTGGTGGCTGGGGCTTCCTTCACTGCACATGGCTCTGTATGACTCTCTCTTTGTACCTGTGCAAACCCGCAGGCAGGGCTCTGAATTGGTCAATGTCATAGCGACAGTCATGTCTATTTTCTCCTGCAGAGAGACTCTGAGTTTTAGCTGGAAACGCGACTGCCTCTGATAAAAACAAGTTTTTCTAGGCTTTTCTTTTTTGGACAGATTACAGGACTAAGTTCTGGCCAAAGGGATATTGTTACCATGCTGTAGACACTGTACTTTCCACGTCTTCCTCCCCTCTCCAGCCAAGAGGAAAGTTCTCCTTGGCAAAGAGGGTGAGTGCAGCACCCTAGGAACAGCGGAGCGACAGGAGAGAGGAGGCTCGGTCCCCCATACAGTGGGGCGTTCAAACTGGCCCCAGACTCTGAGGGAGGGCAAGAGAAATATCCCTACCTTGTTTAAACTGCTGTACTCGGTGTCTCTGTGAGTGCATGCATGCGTGCTCTGTCACTCGGTCATGTTCGACCCATTATGACCCCATGGACTGGGGAAACAGCTAAAATTTCACCCTAACTGATACCCTCCTCTCAGTACCCTTGCTGCCTGAGCAAGATGCCTTCCTGGCCTGTCCCTCTCTGCATGTTCATCCCCTCAAGTGGAGCTCCCAGGGAAGGTCATGGCAGCGGAGGCAGGGAGGCAGCCCCCCTTCGCAGCTCCAGCCTGAGTCAGCAGCAGTTTTCGGTTTAATGAGATGACACTAACGATCGTGCCTCCCTGGAAAAGGGGGCATGTCCTCCCTGGGGACCTACAGAAAGGTCCTGGCATCTCCATCATTGCTGTGCTTGGCAGTCAAGGGGAAGACAGGGGTCTCAGAAATGGGCACGGAGGTCGTGGCATTCACTGCCGCGGAACCAAGCCTGAACTTCAGCGAAAAGAAAGACAGAGGTATCTGGGCCTGCTTTACCCTGGCAAGTGCCCCTGAAAGTGCCCCCCTGCCTCCCCTGGGTGTGCCAAGGCACACTTCACATGCAGGACACCTTTCACACACAAACACTGTTGTGTGCTTACCCCTCAATGATGCTCACCGGCTTTGTCAGGTGTGCACGGCTGTCCTTTGGCTCCTGCCCTTCCTGAAGCCTTTGCAGCCCTTGTTGCGTTTGAGAGGCACAAACTAGCTGATTCTCCATTCTCCTGGGTGCCAGGCTTCTCTGACTCCTGTCTATAGACCCCCAACTCTCCAACTTCTGTCCAATGAGGAACTCCTGCTCCTATAAGCCCTGCCGCTCCTCACTCCTTTTCTGAATTCAGGTGATCAGGTCAGGGAAAGGCATCACCGAAGATTTTTTGTTTGTACTTTTTGGTAATGTGTGGGGTAAGCAGCCATTTCTCACTCATGAAGGAGCAGTGGGGCCATGAGACATAAAGGTATTCTTTTATCTGATGTGCATAGAGTGCTTACTCTGGGTCAGGGGCTTTGTTAAGCACTTCCATGTAAGTTAGTTCAGCGAATCTCTCTGCAATCTTAGGAGGCTGGTGCTGTTATGATCCCCATTGTACAAAGAAGTCATGATAGTAAATCAACTATACTTAAAAAACAAAACAAAACATGAAGCCAAGGCTTGGAGAGGCTCAGGAACTCACCATGGTGAACTGGCTCACAGCAGAGCCAACATTTACAGGGCGTCTGGCCAAGGTGCCTCAGGTGTATTCCTTGCCTGCTAAAGCATATGGTGTGAGACACAAATGCAAAGTACCCTCAATGAGGGGGTGATATAAGGGCAGGACCAGATGTGGAGTCAGACATACCTGACAAGGTCAGAAGTGAATACAAAGGGTGAGACTAGAGGTCAAGTTCCAGGATGACCAGGAACAGGACTGCCGGGCAGATGGGGTAGAAGAGGGCAGGGGTGTGGGCTGAGAATAAGGCAAAGGGCCAGAAGCTTCCTTCTACCAGGTGTTGGCTACCTGGGGTAGGGAGTTGCTTCAATCGTGTCCAACTTTTGAAACCATATAGACAGGTGCCTGCCAGGCTCCTCTCTCCATGGGATTTCCCAGGCAAGAATACTGGAGTGAGTTGCCATGCCCTCCTCCAGGGGATCTTTCTGACCCAGGAATCAAATCTGCGTATTCTGTCTACGGCATTGGCAGGCAGAGTCTTTACCGCTAGCGCCATCTGGGAAGCCAGTTTAGGGGGAGGCCACTGTTTGCAGGTGTTGGTCAGCATGGAGATGAGGAAGGCCTGGGGAAAGTTGGGTGTTAGCGTCTCTCCCTTACGGTGAAATTAGCTGCTTCCTATGACTCCTCTCCCTGCACCCTGTCTTGCTGGAGAAGCTCCTGGGTGTTGAACATGAATATCTCCTCCAGCAAAGCGGACAGAGGCAGAGGGTGTGGCCATGACCTTGCCCCACCTTCCTCCCAGCTGCCAGGCTCTCCAATAACAATGCAGTTCCTGAGGAACAGTCTTGCCAAACCTGACTTCCCCTGTCCCAGCCCTAATCCACTGACTTTCAGGCTTTCTGTGCTTTAAAATGGCCTTGCTGATAGATGCCCAAACCCAGAAGACCTGAGAAATGCTTGCCAGGATGAAAAGACTGAAGGGCATGCGGCCCCACCTCCCCCCATTCCCTGGTCTCCTAGAACCCATCTCTAGGCATAGCGATTCCAGAAACCTCTCTCATGCATTCAAATTCCTGTGAAAAATCCATAAAAAGCTGATAGAAAGGAGGAGCCCTAATGGCTTGGCAAAAAGAAAACTCCAGATGCCGAGATGAGCCAGGTGCTTGGGTTGGATTCACAGTGAATATGAATTCACACTGCAGTTTGGAGGCTGCAGGGAGATGAGAAGCAGGAGGGAGGCAGGGTGGCAGCCTAGCATCCATTTTCACGGTCTCTCAGCTCCCTTCCTTTCCCCGTGGGCCCCTCAGACGCTTCACTCCCCAGGGGAGGCTCCCTCAGCGTATTCACACCTGGGGAGGTCTCAGGGCACATGATGACGCATATGGGATGGGCTGTGGCAATATTCATGCAACCAACAAGCAGTACAGAGACCCCAGACACTGTGCTGTGCGTGGAGCAGACAGAGATACAGAAAATAAACAAAACCCAGTCTCCGCCCTGAAGGAGAGTCAAGCAAACACAAGATACTGTAGGGTACCTTGTACCTTGGGAGGTAAAGGAGGACTCCCTGGAGGAGGTGGCCTTGAGGCTGAGACTGAGAGGAAGAGGACCAGCAGTCAAGTGGTGGGATGGTCTGTGGAGAAAGGATGCCCCATGCAGGGGAAGGGCAGGTACAGAGGCGCAGACGTGAGAAGCAGCCAGCTGCGTTTATGCGACCACAGGTGAGAGTCCAGTGGGCCCAGCAAGCTGGCCCCAGATTCTGGAGGACCTCGTGAGGGTTCTTTGAAGGGTCTGAACTTCATGAGGGCAAGCTTTATTTTGTTCACCGCTGCGTCTCCCCAGAGCACAGAGTGGATACTCAGAGTGTATATGTGCTTGAAAAAGCGGTGAGCACAGGAAGGTTTTAAGCAGAGACAAGATCTGTCAAGTTCTGCCTTTTAGAATCATTGTCCTGCCTGCTAGGCAGACAATGGATTTCAGGGCGGTGGTGCTGGAGGTCGGAGGCAGGGGCTGACAGAGGCCCTGACCATAGACGGTGGGGCAGGGGGGAGACCGGTGGGTGGTACAGCCAAGGACTTGGGGACGGGTAGAGAGGAGGTGTGCCTGTGAAAGAGTCAGGTGTCACTTCCTCTGCCAGCACTGGGACCACAGCCCTGAGGAGGGCGGCCCCCGCGGGACAGCCTCGTCCTCTCACCCAGTGTCCAGGCGCAGGGTGGGGCTCAGCTTCCTCATCTGCAAACAGGAGCTGCTAGTGCTCACCGTGGGGGAGGGAGGGTAGCGATCCTGTAAAGCACCTGAAGCCAGGAGAAGGCCGAAAAGTCGGCCGCACCCCTCTAGAAGCAGCCCAACGGACTCCCCTGCCCAGCACCCACACAACTCTGCTCTCTTTTCCCCTTTTCTCACAGGAATTTTCCCAGACTGCAGCCTCAAGCCCTCAAGGAAGCACCTTCCTGACCTCCCACACTGAGGAACCCCACTGTTTGCTGTTTCAGATAAAGGCCATTTGATTCTGCCACACCTTCAAGGTCTGGGTTTTGACCTCGAAGGGATGTATTAGCTCAGGTTATCCAAGCAAGAATTTCTAAAGCCTGCAGGGCCGAAGTGGTTTTTCTGAGTGTGATGCTCTTGCTCCTGCCTCGGATTATTTATAACATCCCAGCTCTGGTTTCTGATGGCTGCCAACCTGCGGGTGGGCGTGGCAGTCTTGTCTTTACTTCTATTCACCTGTCTTTGCAGCTGTGGGAGACTAACATATTGTCTTCCCACAAACAGGCTCTCAGGACTTGGGAATACAAAAAAGAACTGTTTTATCCAGAGCTGTTAAACTTGGGGAGTCTTTGCCCAGGAAAGAGGAAATAAATCAATGTTTTCTTAAAGAATAAAGCCCAAACTTCTCTAGAAAAACAAAAGGTGATTTAGAAATGATCAAAGCTGGCTTTAGAAATCACAGAAGGAACAAAACTCCTTGAAGGTGGTAACTGGATGCTTTGCTAGGTCAAACCCCAGGCTGTGGTTAATTACTGAAGCCTGCCTTGCTTCCTTCCCCTTGGCTACATCTTCTTCCCGTCATGCTCCTCTCCACCCTTTCTTGGCAGTTACACCTTCCACATTATTAAATTATCGTTTATATGTGAATAAGGTGAAGAGAATGGGAGGAAACAACAAAGCTTCGTTTTCAACACATAACATTAATTCTTAGCTTGAGTCAAACCTACCTCCCTGGTTTCCAGGCTACCTCTCTGGGTCTAATTCGGTCCCTCTTCACCTCCACATAGCTGCTGCTGGAGATATTTGTCTAAGATGTAAACTTGACAGTGCCTGACGCTGGCCACTCTCATGCTGCCTCCCAAGCAAGGCCTCTGGGATTTAACGCTGCCCCTCGTCCCTGTGAGCCAATCTACCACCAAAGGGTGCAGGACGACCCAGCCTTCCTCCCTAGACCCACGTTCCTAACAGCAGGCCAGTCTGAAAAAGTGCCTCTGTCTTCCTAAAGAGCTCAAGCTCTAAGCTGAAAAGTAAATACAGGAGAAAGAAAAAGAGACAACCTCCCAAGAAAGGCTGAGCAATGGGCCATAAGAGAAAGAATGTTTTTCTGCCTCACGTTGGATGACAGCAGCAGCCGCGGAAGTAGCCGAATTAGGAATGCTGGTGAAGTGTGCTCTTTTTTACTTTAATTTTTTCTTCTTTGGCTTTCACGGAAATATAAAAGACATTCAGAAGCATGCATAAATCATAAGCGTATAGCTCAAGAATATTCACAAACTGAATATGCTCATGGAGACACAGAACCAACCAGTGCCCCGGGGCTCTCCTCGCAGTCACTACCCCTCTAAGGTGACCATACTGGCCGCCAGCACCCTAGAGCGTTCTGCCCGATTTTGAACTTCCTGTAAACGTAAGCCTTCAGAAGGCACCCTTTGGGGGTCCAGCTTCGTTTTGCCCAACATTGTGCTGATAAGATTCAAACTTTATGTGCCCGGGGCTCTGCTGATGCTCATTTGTTTCCCGCTGAGCTGGCTTTAGAAATCACAGAAGGAACAAAACTCCTTGAAGGTGGTAACTGGATGCTTTGCTAGGTCAAACCCCAGGCTGTGGTTAATTACTGAAGCCTGCCTTGCTTCCTTCCCCTTGGCTACATCTTCTTCCCGTCATGCTCCTCTCCACCCTTTCTTGGCAGTTACACCTTCCACATTATTAAATTATCGTTTATATGTGAATAAGGTGAAGAGAATGGGAGGAAACAACAAAGCTTCGTTTTCAACACATAACATTAATTCTTAGCTTGAGTCAAACCTACCTCCCTGGTTTCCAGGCTACCTCTCTGGGTCTAATTCGGTCCCTCTTCACCTCCACATAGCTGCTGCTGGAGATATTTGTCTAAGATGTAAACTTGACAGTGCCTGACGCTGGCCACTCTCATGCTGCCTCCCAAGCAAGGCCTCTGGGATTTAACGCTGCCCCTCGTCCCTGTGAGCCAATCTACCACCAAAGGGTGCAGGACGACCCAGCCTTCCTCCCTAGACCCACGTTCCTAACAGCAGGCCAGTCTGAAAAAGTGCCTCTGTCTTCCTAAAGAGCTCAAGCTCTAAGCTGAAAAGTAAATACAGGAGAAAGAAAAAGAGACAACCTCCCAAGAAAGGCTGAGCAATGGGCCATAAGAGAAAGAATGTTTTTCTGCCTCACGTTGGATGACAGCAGCAGCCGCGGAAGTAGCCGAATTAGGAATGCTGGTGAAGTGTGCTCTTTTTTACTTTAATTTTTTCTTCTTTGGCTTTCACGGAAATATAAAAGACATTCAGAAGCATGCATAAATCATAAGCGTATAGCTCAAGAATATTCACAAACTGAATATGCTCATGGAGACACAGAACCAACCAGTGCCCCGGGGCTCTCCTCGCAGTCACTACCCCTCTAAGGTGACCATACTGGCCGCCAGCACCCTAGAGCGTTCTGCCCGATTTTGAACTTCCTGTAAACGTAAGCCTTCAGAAGGCACCCTTTGGGGGTCCAGCTTCGTTTTGCCAAACATTGTGCTGATAAGATTCAACTATGTCCTTGCAGGTGGTTCATTCTCCTTGCTGTATAATATTCAATTATGCAAATATACCGGTCTTTATCTGGTCTACTGCTGATGCTCATTTGAGTAATTTCCAGTCTGAGGCGATGATAAAATGCTGCTGTGAGCATTCTGGCTTGTGCCTTGAGGGGAAGATGTGTATGACACTCGGCCGGTGAGCATCCACCCTGGGCCATGGAAACTGGATGTGTTTAGCTGTAGTAGGAGCTGTCAAATGGTTTGGCAACATGGATCAACTGAAGCAGTACGATAATCCTGGTGACTCCACATCCTCTGGGTGATCGGTCTCCCTTATGTTACCCATCCCAGTAGGCCCATGGTAGCAGCTTAGTTGGTCTTAACTAGCATTTCTCTGATACTACCAGTTGATCACCTATTCATATGGATATTAAAAAGTTTTTTTCACATGGATCATTTTTGAAGTCTTTATTAAATTTGTCACAATCATACTTCTGTTTTATGTTTTGTTTTTTTGACTGCAAGGCATTTGGGATCTTAACTCCCTGGCCAGGGATCAAACCCACACCCACTGCGTTGGAAGATGAAGGCTTTAATCAGTGAACTACCAGAGAAGTCCCTTATATAGTTATTGAGCAGTTAGATATTCATTTTGTAAAGTACCTGTTCAATTATTTTGCCTGTATTCCATGAGTCACCTGTCTGTTCCTTATGGGTTTGTAAGAGAAGCTATCTTTCTGAGTAATCTCATCCTCTACTTTGCCCCTTTAAAAATCCATTCAGAGCAATTCAATGTAGCTTTAACAGGTGCCATAGGTATGACTCTGTCAGGGCAGGGGATACACAGAGGAGTGTGGTCCAAATCTTACTCTCTGCCCTTGAGCGTGAGGCCTTGCAGTTTGGAATCTAGGGCTCTGGCCTTGGAATTCCTCTCCCTGCTATCCTGTCTGCACCGAAGCTTGGCCCAGTGAGGCAGGGGTCAGGTTGGCTTTCTGAAGCTCTGTGGTTAACTCTTGTGGGGAGACAGGATCCAACGATGTGAAGCTGAAGAGGTGTTACTGACTCTGTCCCACTTCACAAGTCAGAGGCAGAGGCTCACTGTGGAGCAGCCTGGTTGCCACTCCCTCCCTGGATGAATGGACTGCAATGGTTGGGAGCAACAAGTTGATACTGATGCCGCCGAACGCCGCCATGCTTCCAGTAATAGTCAGTGTTTGTTTGGCTTGGCAGATGCGGGCTTTCCACATAACACTGATGTGGGGATTCTATTGCCATAGCTTAACTGAGGGCATCTATTTCTGCAGATTCCTAATGTGGCAGGACACAAACATTGAGCCATAGGAGTCTGCTAACCGCTGGGCAGAAAATTCTTTCTGGATGCACTGAGGCCTTATGTGGATCTCATTTTGCAACTTGATATAGTTCTGAGAGATACTGTCCTGCAGTGATCAATGAACCATATTCTCAGGAGGCCTGGGTCCTGACCACCACCTGGTCAGCTTAGGCAAATAGCTGAAATCTCTGATCCTTTCTACATCATTCACTCAAAGGGATAGCATTTCTCTGATTTTTCACTTTTGGTTTTTTCATTTTTGAAGTCTTTATTAAATTTGTCACAATCATACTTCTGTTTTATGTTTTGGTTTTTGACTGCAAGGCATTTGGGATCTTAACTCCCTGGCCAGGGATCAAACCCACACCCACTGCGTTGGAAGATGAAGGCTTTAATCAGTGAACTACCAGAGAAGTCCCTTATATAGTTATTGAGCAGTTAGATATTCATTTTGTAAAGTACCTGTTCAATTATTTTGCCTGTATTCCATGAGTCACCTGTCTGTTCCTTATGGGTTTGTAAGAGAAGCTATCTTTCTGAGTAATCTCATCCTCTACTTTGCCCCTTTAAAAATCCATTCAGAGCAATTCAATGTAGCTTTAACAGGTGCCATAGGTATGACTCTGTCAGGGCAGGGGATACACAGAGGAGTGTGGTCCAAATCTTACTCTCTGCCCTTGAGCGTGAGGCCTTGCAGTTTGGAATCTAGGGCTCTGGCCTTGGAATTCCTCTCCCTGCTATCCTGTCTGCACCGAAGCTTGGCCCAGTGAGGCAGGGGTCAGGTTGGCTTTCTGAAGCTCTGTGGTTAACTCTTGTGGGGAGACAGGATCCAACGATGTGAAGCTGAAGAGGTGTTACTGACTCTGTCCCACTTCACAAGTCAGAGGCAGAGGCTCACTGTGGAGCAGCCTGGTTGCCACTCCCTCCCTGGATGAATGGACTGCAATGGTTGGGAGCAACAAGTTGATACTGATGCCGCCGAACGCCGCCATGCTTCCAGTAATAGTCAGTGTTTGTTTGGCTTGGCAGATGCGGGCTTTCCACATAACACTGATGTGGGGATTCTATTGCCATAGCTTAACTGAGGGCATCTATTTCTGCAGATTCCTAATGTGGCAGGACACAAACATTGAGCCATAGGAGTCTGCTAACCGCTGGGCAGAAAATTCTTTCTGGATGCACTGAGGCCTTATGTGGATCTCATTTTGCAACTTGATATAGTTCTGAGAGATACTGTCCTGCAGTGATCAATGAACCATATTCTCAGGAGGCCTGGGTCCTGACCACCACCTGGTCAGCTTAGGCAAATAGCTGAAATCTCTGATCCTTTCTACATCATTCATCTGCCAAATGGGACTACTAGTCCCTGTCATGTCTAACCTTGCCATGTTTCTGGAACATTCAAATAAGCTGATATATATATGAAAAAGCATTTTGAAAAATGTAAAGTGCTAGATAAAGGTAACATCCTACCATACACCAGATTTTGTTCCAATATAGCAGTCAGAGCCCAGGTCTTCTTTTAATCATCTATTTCCATTTTAGTCGCATCACGGGTGCTCAGCCCTGTTAGTGACACTTGCCTTGGAATTCTTTGATGTAAAGGGTACCTCTTTGGTCGAGATAAACTCTTGTATGTTGGCATTTCACCACATGGCTACTTCCTCTGTGACCTTTTCCTTCCTTTCTTTCTTTCCAGGGTCTGGTGGACCTTTTGTCCTCTGGACAGGATCCACGTAGGCAGCCTCCTAGCCACATCAAGGGATTTAAATCTCCTTGTGAATTTTGTTAGCATTTCCCATTGTTACAGGTCAAAACGTAAGGTTATTAACTAGGAATGGGAAATGTCACTAATACAGAGGGTGGGAGCCCCGTGGTTTCGGTGCAGGGATTCTGAACAACACACAGCGTCCATCGCTCTGGCGACTTGGCTCAGACACTGACCTCCTGGGCGCCTCGGTTCGGTTGAGCAAATCTGATGGGAGGACAGCCACCCCAGACTGGGAAATGCCAGTGCATGATGTTGGATGTGTTCAAGGAACCTCTTTCTTCACTGACTGCCACTGTATTAAAGAAAATTCTAAAAGGTTCAAAATTATTTCCTAATCAATAAGGGAGGAGGATGAAGCTATTTGACCACTCATTCAAAAGTCACCCATTGGGCTTCCCTGGTGGTCCAGTGGGTAGAGAGTCCGCCTTGCAGTGCAAGGGTTGGCAGTTCGATCCCTGGCCTGGGAAGATCTCACGTGCCATGGAGCGGCTGGACCCATGTGTCCAACTACCGAGCCAGAGCTCTGGAGTGCGTGCGCCCAGAGCTGGTGCTCTGTGACAGCAGAGGCCACTGCGATGGGAGGCCCACATGGGCCAAAGAACAAAGATGGATGGAAATAGATAAATGAAAGGCCAACAGAAGTGGCCCACTCGCCCGCTTCCCTCACCACCCCCCCAAAAAAAAATTAAAAAAAAAAAGTCACCTATTTGCCTTACTACTCACTCCTTGGTGGGTGAGCACTGACCATGCTGATACTAACAGGAGTGACTGTATATAGTTATTTATGCGTATGTTTCATCTTTCTATCCTCGAAAATGGAGCAAAGAGATGAGACAAGAGGAGCCCTGATGAGGAGGGACCCCAACACAAGTTCTAAAGAAGAAAGGATATTTTGGTAATCATCAGAAATAGAACTTTTGTAACTTTCCATCTTTTGGCTTCTATGGCCATACCCTCTTTATGTTCTTCACCTTTGCTGCCCGTCTTACTGTAGGTTTGTGGGCTATTAAAGGGTTAATACAGCAGTTGCAAACTCCCCAGCCCTAAAGGGTCAGCATCATAGAGCCAGTTGCTGATCTGCTGGTGCCTGGGAGTGTCTCAAGGCCGGCGATAAAGAGCTCGCCCTGGCCATGAAGATTGTCCACCACGTGTAGAAAGTAACAAGAACTGCACACTCCTCTGCCCACTGACAACTCAAGGACAGCAGACTCATCACTGAATTTCCCGCCTAGCTTAAACAAAGACTTCGTTTCTGCGCCTGCTCTGAAGAACCCTCCTCCCCTTTTTTCTTTCTCCCCTTTCCTCTCTAATAAAACCGCCTTGTCCCATCTCTGGGGTGCGACTTCACAGGCCCACCTCTTAGACCTGTGGATCTCGCCTGGGAACTCTTCCCAAATGGGCTCTTTCCCTAACAGCTCGCTGTCTGCTGTGTCTTTGCGATTCTTACACTTACAAGCACTAGGTCTCAGGGGCCTGTCCCAGGCTCCTTTCTCTTTTCACCAAGAAGATCCCAGCTCCTCTCTGGCTCTAAACATCTTCTGCAGGTTGCTGATCACCCTCTTCCATCTCTAGCCTGACCTCTCTTCTGAGCTGCAAACAGGTATATCTCCCTTCTCCCTTGACTTGTCCACCAGGAAGAATCAAAAGCGTCTCCACCCTTGCAGGCCAACCATGGCCACATCCGCTCCTGTCCACTTCTCACCACAGCAAACCCAGAAACCCAGGACAGTCTTGGCAAAGATGGATGGAAATAGATAAATGAAAGGCCAACAGAAGTGGCCCACTCGCCCGCTTCCCTCACCACCCCCCCAAAAAAAAATTAAAAAAAAAAAGTCACCTATTTGCCTTACTACTCACTCCTTGGTGGGTGAGCACTGACCATGCTGATACTAACAGGAGTGACTGTATATAGTTATTTATGCGTATGTTTCATCTTTCTATCCTCGAAAATGGAGCAAAGAGATGAGACAAGAGGAGCCCTGATGAGGAGGGACCCCAACACAAGTTCTAAAGAAGAAAGGATATTTTGGTAATCATCAGAAATAGAACTTTTGTAACTTTCCATCTTTTGGCTTCTATGGCCATACCCTCTTTATGTTCTTCACCTTTGCTGCCCGTCTTACTGTAGGTTTGTGGGCTATTAAAGGGTTAATACCGCAGTTGCAAACCCCCCAGCCCTAAAGGGTCAGCATCATAGAGCCAGTTGCTGATCTGCTGGTGCCTGGGAGTGTCTCAAGGCCGGCGATAAAGAGCTCGCCCTGGCCATGAAGATTGTCCACCACGTGTAGAAAGTAACAAGAACTGCACACTCCTCTGCCCACTGACAACTCAAGGACAGCAGACTCATCACTGAATTTCCCGCCTAGCTTAAACAAAGACTTCGTTTCTGCGCCTGCTCTGAAGAACCCTCCTCCCCTTTTTTCTTTCTCCCCTTTCCTCTCTAATAAAACCGCCTTGTCCCATCTCTGGGGTGCGACTTCACAGGCCCACCTCTTAGACCTGTGGATCTCGCCTGGGAACTCTTCCCAAATGGGCTCTTTCCCTAACAGCTCGCTGTCTGCTGTGTCTTTGCGATTCTTACACTTACAAGCACTAGGTCTCAGGGGCCTGTCCCAGGCTCCTTTCTCTTTTCACCAAGAAGATCCCAGCTCCTCTCTGGCTCTAAACATCTTCTGCAGGTTGCTGATCACCCTCTTCCATCTCTAGCCTGACCTCTCTTCTGAGCTGCAAACAGGTATATCTCCCTTCTCCCTTGACTTGTCCACCAGGAAGAATCAAAAGCGTCTCCACCCTTGCAGGCCAACCATGGCCACATCCCCGCTCCTGTGTCTCCACTTCTCACCACAGCAAACCCAGAAACCCAGGACAGTCTTGGCACATCCCTCTCTGCTACCCGCCATGCCACCCACTGCCTGCACAGGCTTCTCAAAGCTGCAGTTTCCACCATCCTCTCTCCAGAACCACTGCAGTGCCCCCCGGCCAAGCCTCCCCACACATCCTCCAGGGCCATCCTCTCTGCAGGAAGAAACAGCAGTGTGAGAATTGGATCCTAGTCCCTCCCCATTTGAAAGCCTGCCGGGGCTTCCTTTTTTTTTTTTTTTTAAACCTTTACTTTGCTTTTAACTTTTACAGAGTTTTGTTGTTTACAGATACGTATGTTCCCAGATTAGTCATATGTATATACCCCCCTTCCCACCCCTCCTGACCATCACACAGCACCCCTGAAGGATCCCCTTTTCTCACAGAGCAATGACTAGAGCTATTTTCTTCACTTATAATAGTACAGGCCTTCATGCTACTTCCTTTACGCCTCCCACCTTCTGTTCCTTCCCCACAATGTCCGTATGTCCATTGTCCATGTCTGTCTTTCCGTCGCTTCACTGCGTGTGCCATCATCATCATCCTACTAGATTCCATATATATGTGTTAATATACTGTATTTGTCCTTCTCTTTCTGACTGACTTCGCTTTTTTTTTAAAGATTTATTTATTTATTTATTTATTTGGTTGGGGTGGGGTGGGGAGGGAGGGGAGCAGGCAGGCCACTTCTATTGGTCTTTCATTTGTCTATTTTCATCCATCTTTGTTCTTTGGCCCATGTGGGCCTCCCATCGCAGTGGCCTCTGTTGTCGCAGAGCACCGGCTCTGGGCGCATGCACTCCAGAGCTCCGGCTCGGTAGTTGGACACATTGGTCCAGCCGCTCCGCGACACGTGGGATCTTCCCAGGCCAGGCATCGAACTGACGCCCCTTGCACTGCAAGGCGGTGTCCTTACCCACTGGACCACCAGGGAAGCCCTGACTTCACTTTTGATGATACGTTCTAGATCCAGTCACCTCATTAGGGCTAATTCTTCTGCATTTCTCTTTACAGCTGTGTAGTATTCCATTGTATATATGTACCAAAGCTTTTGGAACTAGACCAAAGAATAACACAGTTCATATGGAAACACAAAAGACCTCGAATAGCCAAAGCAATCCTGAGGAAGAAGAATGGAGCTGGAGGGATCAGCCTCCCCAACTTCAGACTCTACTACAAAGCAACAGTCATCAAGACAGTATGGTACTGGCACAAAAACAGAACTATAGACCAATGGAACAAGATCAAGAACCCAGAGATAAACCCACGCACCTATGGGTACCTTATTTTTGACAAAGGAGGCGAACATATAAAATGGGACAAAGACAGCCTCTTCAACAAATGGTGCTGAGAAAATTGGACAGCTACATGCAAAAAAATGAAGTTGGAACATACCCTGACACCATGCACAAAGATCAACTCAAAATGGATTAAAGACTTAAATGTAAGACCAGAAACCATCAAACTCTTAGAGGAGAATATAGGCAAACCACTCAAGGACATAAGTCAAAGCAAGATCTTCTCTGACCCATCTACTTGAATAGCAGAACTAAAAACAAAAATTAACATGTGGGACCTAATGAGACTTAAAAGCTTTTGTATAGCAAAAGAAAGTACAAAAAAGCTGAACAGACAGCCCACAGAGTGGGAGAAAATCATAGCAAATGAAAAAACAGACAAAGAATTAATCTCCAAAATCTACAAGCAACTCAGACAACTTAGCACAGGAAAAACGAACAACCCAATCAAAAAATGGGAAAAGGATCTAAACAGACACCTCTCCAACGATGACATACAGATGGCCCAAAAGCACATGAAACGATGCTCAACTTCACTAATAATTAGAGAAATGCAAATCAAAACTACAATGAGATATCACCCCACACCCGTCAGAATGGCCGTCATCCACAAATCGACAGACAATAAATGCTGGAGAGGCTGCGGAGAAAAGGGAACACTCCTGCATTGCTGGTGGGAGTGTAAATTGATACAGCCTCTATGGAAGACAGTCTGAAGATTTCTTAAAAAACTAAAAATAGAAGCACCCTACGACCCAGCAATCCCACTCTTAGGCTTATACCCTGATGAAATCAAATCTGAAAGAAGCACCTGTACCCCAATGTTCATTGCAGCTCTCTATACAATAGCTAGAACATGGAAGGAACCTAGATGCCCATCGACGAACAAGCTCTGCTGGGAATTTGGAATGCAAGTTGCTCACAGGACCGAGGCAAAACTTGACCTCCAACTTCAGACTCTACTACAAAGCAACAGTCATCAAGACAGTATGGTACTGGCACAAAAACAGAACTATAGACCAATGGAACAAGATCAAGAACCCAGAGATAAACCCACGCACCTATGGGTACCTTATTTTTGACAAAGGAGGCGAACATATAAAATGGGACAAAGACAGCCTCTTCAACAAATGGTGCTGAGAAAATTGGACAGCTACATGCAAAAAAATGAAGTTGGAACATACCCTGACACCATGCACAAAGATCAACTCAAAATGGATTAAAGACTTAAATGTAAGACCAGAAACCATCAAACTCTTAGAGGAGAATATAGGCAAACCACTCAAGGACATAAGTCAAAGCAAGATCTTCTCTGACCCATCTACTTGAATAGCAGAACTAAAAACAAAAATTAACATGTGGGACCTAATGAGACTTAAAAGCTTTTGTATAGCAAAAGAAAGTACAAAAAAGCTGAACAGACAGCCCACAGAGTGGGAGAAAATCATAGCAAATGAAAAAACAGACAAAGAATTAATCTCCAAAATCTACAAGCAACTCAGACAACTTAGCACAGGAAAAACGAACAACCCAATCAAAAAATGGGAAAAGGATCTAAACAGACACCTCTCCAACGATGACATACAGATGGCCCAAAAGCACATGAAACGATGCTCAACTTCACTAATAATTAGAGAAATGCAAATCAAAACTACAATGAGATATCACCCCACACCCGTCAGAATGGCCGTCATCCACAAATCGACAGACAATAAATGCTGGAGAGGCTGCGGAGAAAAGGGAACACTCCTGCATTGCTGGTGGGAGTGTAAATTGATACAGCCTCTATGGAAGACAGTCTGAAGATTTCTTAAAAAACTAAAAATAGAAGCACCCTACGACCCAGCAATCCCACTCTTAGGCTTATACCCTGATGAAATCAAATCTGAAAGAAGCACCTGTACCCCAATGTTCATTGCAGCTCTCTATACAATAGCTAGAACATGGAAGGAACCTAGATGCCCATCGACGAACAAGCTCTGCTGGGGCTTCCTGCTACACAGTTTGGGAATGCAAGTTGCTCACAGGACCCGAGGCAAAACTTGACCTCTTCCCTCACCCTGGCCCTCCCACTCTCCTCACCTCACCTCTGGCCTCTCTCAGGTGCCAGCTCTGGGTTTTCACTGGGCACCTGAACCTTTCCTCCTTTATATCTCAGACCCAGCCTTATTCCTCAGAGGGGCCTTGCTTTTGTTCCCAATTTACTTATCTCCAGAGTTATCCACATCTTCGTACCCCTACTAGTTTGTAAATGAATGATCCATTCACTTACATGTGAACTGACAGTGTTTCCTCTATAAGCCCCTAGGAGTCCAGGTTCAGGCTTTCTCCTCTGTGCCTAGCAGAGGAGCAGGAACTCAACAAGTATTTCTGTTAAAATTAAATACCCAAACTATACAAAATCAGTATTTAAATTACAACATATACACATTCTGTCCATTCTTTTTTTTTTTTTTTGATGGGGTGGGGGCCGGTTGGGGGGGGGAACGGGGGGGCCACTTCTATTGGTCTTTCATTTATCCATTTTCATCCATCTTTGTTCTTTGGCCCATGTGGGCCTCCCATCGCAGTGGCCTCTGTTGTCGCAGAGCACTGGTTCTGGGCGCACGTGCTCCAGAGCTCCGGCTCGGTCGTTGGACACATGGGTCCAGCCGCTCCACGGCACGTGGGATCTTCCCAGGCCAGGGATCGAACTGCCAACCCTTGCACTGCAAGGCGGTGTCCTTACCCACAGGATACCGGGGAAGCCCCCTCTCCATTCTTTGACGTATAAAATTCTCACTTAACAAACCAATACTTGTCACTCAGGAAAGAGTGGCTGGAACCTGTGATTTCGAGGCTACAGTCTGTCACCCCAACATCTGTGGCCCAAAAAAGGAGTCTCCAGGTCCAATAGGACGGTTCTGCCCAGAGCTCCTGCCCAGCTAAGGTGGCCAGATTTAGCAAATAAAAATATATGATTCACAGTTAAATTCAATTTCAGATAAACCATGTACCCCAATGTTCATTGCAGCTCTCTATACAATAGCTAGAACATGGAAGGAACCTAGATGCCCATCGACGAACAAGCTCTGCTGGGGCTTCCTGCTACACAGTTTGGGAATGCAAGTTGCTCACAGGACCCGAGGCAAAACTTGACCTCTTCCCTCACCCTGGCCCTCCCACTCTCCTCACCTCACCTCTGGCCTCTCTCAGGTGCCAGCTCTGGGTTTTCACTGGGCACCTGAACCTTTCCTCCTTTATATCTCAGACCCAGCCTTATTCCTCAGAGGGGCCTTGCTTTTGTTCCCAATTTACTTATCTCCAGAGTTATCCACATCTTCGTACCCCTACTAGTTTGTAAATGAATGATCCATTCACTTACATGTGAACTGACAGTGTTTCCTCTATAAGCCCCTAGGAGTCCAGGTTCAGGCTTTCTCCTCTGTGCCTAGCAGAGGAGCAGGAACTCAACAAGTATTTCTGTTAAAATTAAATACCCAAACTATACAAAATCAGTATTTAAATTACAACATATACACATTCTGTCCATTCTTTTTTTTTTTTTTTGATGGGGTGGGGGCCGGTTGGGGAGGGAGCGGGGTGGGCTGGCCATTTCTATTGGTCTTTCATTTATCCATTTTCATCCATCTTTGTTCTTTGGCCCATGTGGGCCTCCCATCGCAGTGGCCTCTGTTGTCGCAGAGCACTGGTTCTGGGCGCACGTGCTCCAGAGCTCCGGCTCGGTCGTTGGACACATGGGTCCAGCCGCTCCACGGCACGTGGGATCTTCCCAGGCCAGGGATCGAACTGCCAACCCTTGCACTGCAAGGCGGTGTCCTTACCCACAGGATACCGGGGAAGCCCCCTCTCCATTCTTTGACGTATAAAAATTCTCACTTAACAAACCAATACTTGTCACTCAGGAAAGAGTGGCTGGAACCTGTGATTTCGAGGCTACAGTCTGTCACCCCAACATCTGTGGCCCAAAAAAGGAGTCTCCAGGTCCAATAGGACGGTTCTGCCCAGAGCTCCTGCCCAGCTAAGGTGGCCAGATTTAGCAAATAAAAATATATGATTCACAGTTAAATTCGAATTTCAGATAAACCACCACTGATATTTATTTTTAGTGTAAGTATGCTCCATACTCCGTGAGATGGTGAAGGACCGGGAAGCCTGGAGTGCTGCAGTCCACGGGGTCACAAAGAGTCAGACACTACTGAGTCCTGGACAGCAACAGCAACAATGGTCCATGCCATATTTGGGACATATACTACAGTGTCTGGAAATCAAGTTTGACGGGATTTCCTGCTTTATTTGGCCACCCCAGCCCCAGCTTCTAGACCAGGGGTCTTTCAACTTTGGCGTGTGGACCGCATTTTATTTGCTGCCAATGTTTGTCAGTTAAGTTTCACTGGCACACAGCCGCGCCCGTTCATTTCTGTACTGACTACACTTGCTTCTGAGATGGAATGGCAAAGCTGCACAGGTGCCTCGGAGACTGGAAGGCCTGCGTGCGTGCCTGCGTGCTTAGTTGCTCAGTTGAGCCCAACTCTTTGAAATGCCTTGGACTGCAGCCCTCCAGGCTCCCCTGTCCTTGGGGATTCTTCAGGCAAGAATACTGGAATGGGTTGTCATGCCCTCCTCCAGGGGATCTTCCCAACCCCGGGACTGAACCCAGGTCTTCCACATTTGGCAGATTCTTTATCATCTGAGCCACCAGAGAAGGATCTTCCTAACTCAGGAATTGAATCGGATCTCCTGCATTGCAGGCAGATTCTTAACCAGCTGAGCTACTAGGGAAGTCCAAGACCTACAAAGCCTATAATACTAAGGGTCCCTTTATGGGCAAGTCAATGGACCTCTATTTCAGTCAGGCTGTGAGTCCCCAGATGTCTTTCCAACATTTCAGAGCTTCCTTCCAGAGCAGGTAGGGGCCTCTCCTCTGGTCTGGCCTCTGAGGGTCGGGGCAGGGGTGTGGGGATGGGTGTGGAGGGCCTTCAAGTGCAGGATGGAGCTGAAGGAAAGAGGCTAAATGCCCCCCTTCTCTGAACCACACTGTTTCTGCCCAGAACTTGGAAAAGCTCAGAATTCTAAATTTGCACCTGGCCTTTTTCATTGAGATGTTTTTAAAAGTAAGAACTATTTTATTTACTTTGGGTATCAGGTTGATTTAACTTTTAAATAATTAAACATGCGGCAAGTGAGCTTCGTTTATAATCTTGACCTGAACCCCTCAAATGTCAGGTCTGTATTAATCAAGGCCAAGAAATGTCACCAATAGTGCCATCTTGTGGTGAGATCTAGTATTACCACTTCCAATGTGAGGTTCCTCTTTTGCTCTCAGGAGTTTAGGAATGCAGCCAGGGACTATAACAATCAAAAATTCAAAATTATGCCACTGAACCCTTGAGAGACTCTAAAATATTTTATGATACCTTAAAAATATATTACATGATATTCAGCATAATTTTGAAAATTAGTAATTTGCAGGTGGCCCACAATAATTTCTTATATTTGTAGGATTTTACAGTTTATAAATCAGGTTCACCCAGGACTTTATAGTTGAATCTCACAACCACACTGTGGGATCCACTGAAAATGGAAACTTTTTTTTTTTAAGTGAAAGAAGGTCTATTCAGGGAGATACACTCTCTATAGACAGAGTGTGGGCCATCCTGGAAGGTGAGAGGCGCCAGGGTATGAGAGTTGTCAGTTTTTATAGGGGTGGGTTACTTACAGGCTAATGAGAGGGAGAAGTATTCCAATTAGGAAATGGAAACTTTAATTTTTTAGGAAATGGAAACTTAATGTCCATGACCTGCCCCAGCCTGTCCAGCAGGTCCAGTGCTCTTATCATCACAGTAGAGGCATCTTACTATTAGCCAGAATGGAGGTTGAGCAGAAGATCAGTTTCCTTAACCATGAAGCTAATAGAGAGGTTACATTTCAGCACACCATAACCTTGATCATGATGTTCTCTTAGGGTTCTCTGAAAGAGTATCAGTACCAGAGACTGGAGGCAGTTTCTTCTTATCCACAACAAAGAGCCAAGAGCTGATGCTGCTCTGCCATTCCCATTGTTCCTCAAACAACTGTGAAAACCCCCTTCCCTGCTCTGCCCACAGCCACAGAGATGCCCCAGGTCCAGGCCTTGAGCCAGGGCTTGTTGGGGGTGAACCTTCGTGATGCCTCCACTCCAGCCAGCCCAGGGAGGTCTGAACGGCTTGGAAGACCTATAGTTCCCGTCTGTCAGAGAATGACATCTTATCCAGAGAGCACAGTGAGCGGCTTTCTTCCACCAGTTCAGAGCTGAGTTAGGGAGTTCACCATCGCTGGGGCAGAGCACACATCAAGTTTCATATCACAGCTGGAAACTCATGGAGGGGAATTCAGGGAATGAGCCGAGGGGCTGGAAGCAGCATTTTTCTTAAATTATGCTTTTCTGAAAGATCAATAGATGCTTCAGAGCAGTCCACTGAGGGGGTGTTTGTGTGACTGATGGAAACAGTTGTGCTCCTCGCCTCTGGGAGAGCTGATCTGACCTACCTGCGAGATGCTTTTCTGACTTTCTGATCATGCATGATGCCATTTGTGAGAAAATAAGCTTACTTTCTTTCCATTGTGGACTTCAGCAATGAGCTGGTGGACCATGTTTATCAGATTCAGGCTTGCCTGCTGAACTCCAGATTCATTCACTTATTCAAGCATGTTTTGAATAAATGTGTGTTGAGTCCCATCTGTACTTCACACACTCTGCTCGGTATCAAATTAATGAGACTTGACTATGCCCACGGGATAGCCGCAGACTCACGTTGCAGGGGACGTATTTTGGGGGCCAGAACAGCTTTCCAGGGAAGACGCTCGAGTAGGGTTTTGAAAGACCAGTGCCAGTTAGCCAGACAGGTAAAGGGGAAGGAGGGCAGCACAGCCAATGCCCAGACTCCAAGCTGCAGGCCACATGGCCTCCAGAGACCTGTATTAACAGAGAACGTCTCAAGAGGGGACTCACTAAGAGAAGCTGCTTTTCTAGAGCCCCTACCCTCTTGAATAGTACTAAGACTTCTCTTACTCAAATGCAAGGGGGTGGGGAGGCAAAACAGAAAAACAGACACAGTGGTGAGTGGAGAAACCAAAGCAATGCCAGGAATGTCTGGCACGTCCTGCTGATTCTGACCATTAGGGGGCAGTGGCAGGCTCTTGGCGGCGGCGCTGTTAGATGGTTAAGAACCCTCCACCCATTACAGGGGACATAAGAGATGCGGGTTTGATCCCTGGGTTGGGAAGATACCCTGGAGTAGGGCATGGCAGTCCACTCCAGTCTGCTCATCTGGGGAATCCAGAAGGATCCATGGACAGAGGCGCCTGGCATGCTATAGTCCATAGGGTCACAAAGAGTCAGATATGACTGAAGTGACTGAGCGTGCTCGCTCACCCCTTTCCCATAGGAAGATTCCTAAAGGTGAAGTGAGCCAAGCAATCTCCCCAGGAAGGTCACATCCCTTTATATTGACTTTACAGTGCTTGTTACTTTCTGACATGTTTGTTTACTTTCTCATTTATTATCTTTCTCTCCCTCGTTAGGAGATAAGCTCCATGAGCAAAGGGCCTTGCCAGTCGTCTTCTCTGCTGTACACCTAATGTCTACATTAGTGCCTGGCATGTGCTGATTTCTCATTAATATTTTTTAAAATAAGTTAATGAGAATATGAATCTATGTGACATTGAGAAATGAGCACAGTGGGAAAATTCAGACCTCTATATTGCCTTCTGCTCCTGAAAGAGTATCTTGACATATGGTCTCATTCCACATTTGTAAGATAGGCGGCCAGGAGCATGGGGGCCATGGGAGAACTTCTTTGTTGGCAAAGTAGACGCTCCGTGTGTATTCTGGGCTAGGCGTTGCTGGGCTAAGGCAGGTTGTCAGTGCCTGGCCAGGAGACCAACGTCAAGGAGCAGCGGGTGGGAGGAACGGCACCATCTGAGCCTGGTCCTGCAGCAGAGGGAGCTTTAGGGGCAGCAGGGCTGTGAGATGCCTGGTCCAAGGAGGCCGTGCCGAGACCAGCCACAGCACAGTCCACACAGAGCAGAGTGAGGCACGAGAAGACATGGAAGCCAGACCTGGGCTGTGGGAAGTGTGGGACAGCTTCATGGGATAGTGCTTGTCTGTGCCTGAGGAACCTGGGAAGGCCAAGCTCTCCCTTTGTGGGCGTGTGTGGGTCTGACTCCAGAGGGAGCATCTGATTCTGGCTTCTACGGTTACTCTGAGACTTGCTTTTAGCTTTCACTTTATAGCCTCTCTCACCTAGGGGCACCCCTTTTGTTAACTAACTTTTAAATAAAAATTTAAGTAAAAGAATGAAAAAGCCAGGTTGATAGGCTGTAAAAAAAAAATACTGGTCCAACCACTGGGCAATATATATTGGCCACCCAATATGTGCTTGGAGTGTGCTGGGAGCTTGATGTATTGAGAGCACAATGTTGCTAGACAATTAATGGGACGGCAGAGAAGCAGGAAGAGGATCATTCACCACAGGTGCTGCCCTTCGAGTCTGGTCCCACCCGACATGCTGTGGGGTCTGCTTCCTGGGACCAGGGCTGCAGAGTCAAAACAGCAGTTTTCACATTTTTAAATCTACTCATCTTCAAAGTGATACCAGAGTACGTTTCAGGCTCTTCCCCACCTGCTCTACACAGTTAAAGGTCATGTATATCCGCTAAAGGTGACCAACTAGACTGGCCTTCCTAGGAAAGAGGGTGTTTCCAGGATGTGCGACTTAGTTTTAAAACGGACAAGTCAGTCACCCTGTCTCCTGCACTGCCAGTGGCAGTTTGTCTTTCCTTCACTCCCTTGGCAGTATTAACGATCTTTATTTCTTCCCTGATCTTCCAGTCCCTTCTTCTTCTTCTTCCCTTCCTTTCCTATCTGTCTCTGGCTCATGGGACTGCCTGGTCTCTCCATGTGTCCCAGGCACTGCTGTTTGATGCCACCTGCTTGCTGCTTTGTTATTGCTGAGGATCTTGCCCCTATATTAGTTTGGGAAAATCTCAACGCCACCGTCAGCTCAGATGTGGCCAGAAAAGACTGTAATATAACCCTCTTCCCTAATGTGAGGTGAGGCAGGGGGAGGGAATGGAGACTTTAAGTGTTTGTGCAGTGCTGAAGTCCAAACCATCATTCACGCGTCAGGGTTCTGGAACAGCAGATCATCAACTACTGCCTAAACAGGGCCAGGCAAGTGGAAGCCCCACAGGATGCTCAAATTCTGCCAGATGTAACCGATGGGCTCGTGCTACCCATGTGCTGACTAAGCAAGTTAATGAAATGACAGCTGTCACGTCTGAATTTTACTGAGACTAAACATCAGTACCCTTGATTCTGGCTTCTACGGTTACTGAGACTTGCTTTTAAATAAAAATATTTAAAAAAAGTAAAAGAATGAAAAGCCAGGTTGATAGGCTGTAAAAAAAAAATACTGGTCCAACCACTGGGCAATATATATTGGCCACCCAATATGTGCTTGGAGTGTGCTGGGAGCTTGATGTATTGAGAGCACAATGTTGCTAGACAATTAATGGGACGGCAGAGAAGCAGGAAGAGGATCATTCACCACAGGTGCTGCCCTTCGAGTCTGGTCCCACCCGACATGCTGTGGGGTCTGCTTCCTGGGACCAGGGCTGCAGAGTCAAAACAGCAGTTTTCACATTTTTAAATCTACTCATCTTCAAAGTGATACCAGAGTACGTTTCAGGCTCTTCCCCACCTGCTCTACACAGTTAAAGGTCATGTATATCCGCTAAAGGTGACCAACTAGACTGGCCTTCCTAGGAAAGAGGGTGTTTCCAGGATGTGCGACTTAGTTTTAAAACGGACAAGTCAGTCACCCTGTCTCCTGCACTGCCAGTGGCAGTTTGTCTTTCCTTCACTCCCTTGGCAGTATTAACGATCTTTATTTCTTCCCTGATCTTCCAGTCCCTTCTTCTTCTTCTTCCCTTCCTTTCCTATCTGTCTCTGGCTCATGGGACTGCCTGGTCTCTCCATGTGTCCCAGGCACTGCTGTTTGATGCCACCTGCTTGCTGCTTTGTTATTGCTGAGGATCTTGCCCCTATATTAGTTTGGAAACTCTCAACGCCACCGTCAGCTCAGATGTGGCCAGAAAAGACTGTAATATAACCCTCTTCCCTAATGTGAGGTGAGGCAGGGGGAGGGAATGGAGACTTTAAGTGTTTGTGCAGTGCTGAAGTCCAAACCATCATTCACGCGTCAGGGTTCTGGAAAAGCAGATCATTAACTACTGCCTAAACAGGGCCAGGCAAGTGGAAGCCCCACAGGGATGCTCAAATTCTGCCAGATGTAACCGATGGGCTCGTGCTACCCATGTGCTGACTAAGCAAGTTAATGAAATGACAGCTGTCACGTCTGTCTGGAGAAATCTTTCTCACTGAGATAACCGAGCACTCAGAAAAGTCATTCAAGGTGCAAGGTGCTAGAAAACATCACTAGCCTTGTGCTGCGAGTGTCATACTTGAGAGGGGGGGAATATATTTCACTCTCCACACTGGACGACAGAATCTCTCCTAGGAAAGCCTTTGACTTTGCCTTCAGGTCAAGGAGAGTAGTGGTCGTTCTCCTACTTGTAGGTCGCAGACCAGAGGGAGTATGGAATTGTATGGAGAAGATGTTGAGCAGATCCAACTGTGTCTGTGAGTTTGTTCTAGAAGGTTCAGGTTGAAGGTAGTACTCTGTCAATGAATCTATGGTGACCTCTTAATGACAATAGAAAAGCTACAAAATACAAACACTGATGCTTAGATGGTAAAGAATCTGCCTGCAGACCAGGAGGTCTGGGTTTCATCCCCAGGTCAGGAAGATTCCCTGGAGAAGGGAATGGCAACCCACTCCAGTACTTTTTTTTAATGATCTTTTTTTTTTTCTTTTCCCCCATCATGCCTCTTTTTTATTTATATTTATTTTCATTGATCTTTTTATTCTTTGGCATGTATGGGCCTCCCATGGCAGTGGCCTCTCTCACTGCAGAGCACCGGCTCTGGGCACACCCGCTCCTGAGTGC
Organism: Tragulus kanchil; assembly: GCA_022376925.1. NCBI lineage: Eukaryota > Metazoa > Chordata > Mammalia > Artiodactyla > Tragulidae > Tragulus > Tragulus kanchil. The sequence continues at coordinate 215,944,046 of JAIOJX010000032.1, read as the reverse complement.
TGGCTTGTAATTGGACACACCTGTCCAGCCCCTCTGTGGCACGTGGGATATTCCCTGGCCAGGGATGGAACTGGTGCCCCCTGCACTGTAAGGCAGACTCTCTACCCACTGGACCACCAGGGAAGTGCTGTTTGATGCCACCTGCTTGCTGCTTTGTTATTGCTGAGGATCTTGCCCTATATTAGTTTGAAACTCTCAACGCCACCGTCAGCTCAGATGTGGCCAGAAAAGACTGTAATATAACCCTCTTCCCTAATGTGAGGTGAGGCAGGGGGAGGGAATGGAGACTTTAAGTGTTTGTGCAGTGCTGAAGTCCAAACCATCATTCACGCGTCAGGGTTCTGGAAAAGCAGATCATTAACTACTGCCTAAACAGGGCCAGGCAAGTGGAAGCCCCACAGGATGCTCAAATTCTGCCAGATGTAACCGATGGGCTCGTGCTACCCATGTGCTGACTAAGCAAGTTAATGAAATGACAGCTGTCACGTCTGTCTGGAGAAATCTTTCTCACTGAGATAACCGAGCACTCAGAAAAGTCATTCAAGGTGCAAGGTGCTAGAAAACATCACTAGCCTTGTGCTGCGAGTGTCATACTTGAGAGGGGGGGAATATATTTCACTCTCCACACTGGACGACAGAATCTCTCCTAGGAAAGCCTTTGACTTTGCCTTCAGGTCAAGGAGAGTAGTGGTCGTTCTCCTACTTGTAGGTCGCAGACCAGAGGGAGTATGGAATTGTATGGAGAAGATGTTGAGCAGATCCAACTGTGTCTGTGAGTTTGTTCTAGAAGGTTCAGGTTGAAGGTAGTACTCTGTCAATGAATCTATGGTGACCTCTTAATGACAATAGAAAAGCTACAAAATACAAACACTGATGCTTAGATGGTAAAGAATCTGCCTGCAGACCAGGAGGTCTGGGTTTCATCCCCAGGTCAGGAAGATTCCCTGGAGAAGGGAATGGCAACCCACTCCAGTACTTTTTTTTAATGATCTTTTTTTTTTTCTTTTCCCCCATCATGCCTCTTTTTTATTTATATTTATTTTCATTGATCTTTTTATTCTTTGGCATGTATGGGCCTCCCATGGCAGTGGCCTCTCTCACTGCAGAGCACCGGCTCTGGGCACACCCGCTCCTGAGTGCTGGCTTGTAATTGGACACACCTGTCCAGCCCCTCTGTGGCACGTGGGATATTCCCTGGCCAGGGATGGAACTGGTGCCCCCTGCACTGTAAGGCAGACTCTCTACCCACTGGACCACCAGGGAAGCCCCACTCCAGCATTCTTGTCTGGAGAATTTCAGGTACAGAGGAGACTGGCGGAGTATAGTCCATGGGGTAGCAAAGGGCCGGACTGACTGAGCTACTGAGAGTTTCACAAAATAGAATTCAGTCGGGTGGAGATGGAGGGAGGGATTTTGAAGTTCACATTAGGTCTCTCTTTAACAAATGACTCATACTTAGACTATCTCATAGCTCTAAAAGTATCTGAATGCCACATGTCACCTTTTTGTGCCATCTAAGGATCCCTTCGTCTAACTTTCTGACTTAATTTTGTGAATTGAAAGGAATTAAGAAATTTTTTCCCACTAGCATAATATTTTCTTTTAATTATAATACTCTGTGGCCAAACAATTACATATAGATGGAAGAGGACTACAAGTAAAGTGCATGTAAGAATCCAGTTAGTTCCTGAGTACACAGGGTTATAGATACATAGAGGAATAATCCTGAGTACACAGGGTTAGAGAATACATAGAGATTGAATTTTCATAAAGAATTTTTAAAAATTATAATCTTCCTATAAATCCTGGTTGAATATCTCTATTCCTAACCTTCAAGAAATTCTTAATTAATTTAATGGTTTCTAAATCAAAGTCATTATTTTCAGTTGATCAAGTTCTGCAGATGGAAATTTTTTTTTTTTTTTTTTTTTTTTTTTTTTTTTTTTTTAAAGATTTATTTATTTATTTACTTTGGGCAGGGGTCGGGTTGGGGAGGGAGGGGAGCGGGCGGGCCATTTCTATTGGTCTTTCATTTCTCTATTTTCATTTGTCTTCGTTCCTTGACTCCTGTGGGCCTCCCATCGCCTGTTGTTGCAGAGCCGGCTCTGGGCGCATGCGCTCCAGAGCTTCGGCTCGGTGACTGGACACATCAGTCCAGCCGCTCCGCGGCACGTGGGATCTTCCCAGGCCAGGGGTCGAACCGGCGCCCCTTGCACTGCAAGGCGGTGTCCTTACCCACTGGACCACCAGGGGAAGCCCCTGCAGATGGAAATTGTACTTTAAAATGATATAGGTTTTTTCCTTAACAACAGAAACTTCATTGCTTATTTAAAAAATACTTGAAAAGAGACATAGTATGAAGAACATCTGCTCTTTGCATCTATCCAGTATCTCCATAAGATTCTGGAAGGACTATGTGTCAGTCACATGCCTCTGGGTGCCCACACCGACAGGGGTGGTCTAAATCTCCCATTGCCTCCAGAGTGACTGGTCCAGGGCTGAGCACCTGATCCAAGCAGAGCCAATTGACATGTGTTATGGATGCTGGGTGTGGGCGGAGACATCTCCGTTTCTCTGGGATGATTGTGGTTTCCTCCAGCCATACTGCTGCCAGGGCTTCCCAAGTAGCTCTCATGTAAAGAAACCACCTCCCAATGCAGGATTCATAAGAGATGTGGATTCAGTCCCTGGGTCAGGAAGATCCTCTGGAGGAGGACATGGCCATCCACCCCAGTATTCTTACCTGGAAAATCCCATGGACAGAGGATCCTGCTGGGCTATTGTCCATGGGGTCATGAGAGACACTTTTGAAGCAACTTAACACACATATTGCTGCCAGTCTGAATGCCAATGAAGAAAACCACCAAATGGAGCTAAGAAATCATACTGGTTGAACAGTCAAATTCATGTTCACCTGAAATAGTCTTATTTGGAAATAGAGTCACTGTAGATGTAATTAGTTAAGACAAGGTCACCCTGGATTAGAGTGGGTTCCAGTAACTGGTGTCCATTTTCTTTTTAAAAGATAGGAAGATATTGGGGGCTTTCCTGGTGGTCCAGTGGGTAAAGAGTCCGCCTTGCCGTACAAGGGGCACTGGTTCGATCCTTGGTCCAAGAGGATCCCACGTGCCCCTGAGCGGCTGGGCTGGTGTGTCCAATAATGAGCCAACGCTTTGGAGTGAGTGCGCCCAGAGCCAGTGCTCTGCAACGGGAGAGGGCACTGCAATGGGAGGCCCACACAGGCCAAAGAATAAAGATGGATGAAAAAAAATGATGACTTAGAGGAAATAAAAAAGCTGTTAAAAAAAAAAAAGATAGAAAGATATGGAGACAGACAAACAAGGAGTGAGCCATGTGACAATAGAGACAGAGATAGGAGTAATGCGTCTACAAGGTGAGGAGGGCCAGGGCTTGCTAGCAACCACCCTCAGCTGGAAGAGGCAAGGAAGGCTCCTCCCCTAGAACTTCAGAGAGCAGGACTGCTGGCATCTTGAGGTTTTTTTTTTAACTGTCTGCTTCCTGCTGGGAACCTGAGTGAGCCTCAAGCCCCAGTCACTGCTGTCAGGCAAGCTGTGCAGACTCTCCCTCTGCATATGCTGATTCTGAGGCAGGGCTTCTGGGTGCCCACACCGACAGGTGGTCTAAATCTCCCATTGCCTCCAGAGTGACTGGTCCAGGGCTGAGCACCTGATCCAAGCAGAGCCAATTGACATGTGTTATGGATGCTGGGTGTGGCGGAGACATCTCCGTTTCTCTGGGATGATTGTGGTTTCCTCCAGCCATACTGCTGCCAGGGCTTCCCAAGTAGCTCTCATGTAAAGAAACCACCTCCCAATGCAGGATTCATAAGAGATGTGGATTCAGTCCCTGGGTCAGGAAGATCCTCTGGAGGAGGACATGGCCATCCACCCCAGTATTCTTACCTGGAAAATCCCATGGACAGAGGATCCTGCTGGGCTATTGTCCATGGGGTCATGAGAGACACTTTTGAAGCAACTTAACACACATATTGCTGCCAGTCTGAATGCCAATGAAGAAAACCACCAAATGGAGCTAAGAAATCATACTGGTTGAACAGTCAAATTCATGTTCACCTGAAATAGTCTTATTTGGAAATAGAGTCACTGTAGATGTAATTAGTTAAGACAAGGTCACCCTGGATTAGAGTGGGTTCCAGTAACTGGTGTCCATTTTCTTTTTAAAAGATAGGAAGATATTGGGGGCTTTCCTGGTGGTCCAGTGGGTAAAGAGTCCGCCTTGCCGTACAAGGGGCACTGGTTCGATCCTTGGTCCAAGAGGATCCCACGTGCCCCTGAGCGGCTGGGCTGGTGTGTCCAATAATGAGCCAACGCTTTGGAGTGAGTGCGCCCAGAGCCAGTGCTCTGCAACGGGAGAGGCCACTGCGATGGGAGGCCCACACAGGCCAAAGAATAAAGATGGATGAAAAAAAATGATGACTTAGAGGAAATAAAAAAGCTGTTAAAAAAAAAAAAGATAGAAAGATATGGAGACAGACAAACAAGGAGTGAGCCATGTGACAATAGAGACAGAGATAGGAGTAATGCGTCTACAAGGTGAGGAGGGCCAGGGCTTGCTAGCAACCACCCTCAGCTGGAAGAGGCAAGGAAGGCTCCTCCCCTAGAACTTCAGAGAGCAGGACTGCTGGCATCTTGAGGTTTTTTTTTTAACTGTCTGCTTCCTGCTGGGAACCTGAGTGAGCCTCAAGCCCCAGTCACTGCTGTCAGGCAAGCTGTGCAGACTCTCCCTCTGCTATCACTTAGAGAGCTCTTACTGTGTGCTGGTCATTTCAGTTTATCACGGCATGGTCCAGTCTGGTTAGAACTGTAATCTCATTTCTGACTTAATTCTCATCTCTTCTCTTCCCCTCAAGGGTAGGGACCTGAAGAGGAAGCATGGTAAACACTTTCCCTTCCTGCTCCCTGTATCAGGCATCTCCTGGGTGCTGGTGGCACCTTCATTTTGAGCCTCAAGCCTCTAAAACTGTGAGAGAATAAATATCTCGGTTTTAAAAATTTTTGTTTGCTTTTAATTGTGGTAAAATATGTATAACACAAAATGTGCTATTCTAACCATTTAAAAATAACATTAAATACATTCAAAGTGGGTAGTGCTTCCCTTCTCCAGGGGATTTTTCCAACCCAGGGATCAAGCCCAGGTATCCCGCATTGCAGGCAGATTCTTTACCTACCATCTGAGCCACCAGTGAAGCCCAAAATACATCCACATTGTTACGCAAAAATTTCTGTTGTTTTAAGCCATCAATTTTGTGTTACTTTCTTAGAGAAGCCTTAGGAAACTAATATATATATATATATATATATATATACATATATATGTGGAGAGAGAGAGAGACAGAGAGACAGAGAGACAGAGAAAGACAGAGAGAGACAGAAAGAGACAGAGAGAGAACAAGCGAGAGAGAGCTGATGATATTATTTAAACACCTGGATCCAGCCATGCCTGAATTTCCTTGGACTCACTGAACTGAGGCAATGTCATTTATCAGCTTCATTTATTTTTGGAGTTAGTTTTTGTCACTTCAGTCAAAGGACTTCTGACTAGTGGGTCAGGCTGCTGGCAAATATTTTCATTATCATTCTAAAAATGAAGGTGCAAGAAGAACAGCCTCATTCAGAGTCCTTCCAACCTTTACTCCTGTATTCCTCTCATGAGTCTGATTCTCTCACTGTGCTAGCATCTGCGTCCAGTTGGGTATTAGCCAATAATAAAATATTTTGAAATACGAACCAACTCCAAAGACCAAAATTAAGGAACAGCTTGCAGAATTCCAGCTCAATTAGAAGAAGCCTCATTAAAATGCTAGTTAGGGGGATGTAGACGTGAGATGAGAATTAGGGAGTAAGGGGAGAGAACGTGGTACATCCCAGAGAACTACCCAGAAAACTCCTCCACACACACAGCTGTTCCAAGGCAGCTCTAGGTCTCACTTCTAAGGGATGAAATTGATGATGCATAGCAAACAATTAATTTTGGTTAAATACCAGCTAGTTAATAAAAAATATTTTCAAGTCCAGGACAATCCCAAGAAGGACGTACTTATAAATGGAATTGATATTTAACCGACCATGTCCGCTGCAACATTTGAATATAATGGGACTGGGTGCTTTATATTAATTAATTGCAGATTGATTGCCTTTTTTCCTATAATTTGTTGAGATTGATCAGCTATGGGGGTAAAAATGTGAAATAATCTCGGTTTTAAAAATTTTTGTTTGCTTTTAATTGTGGTAAAATATGTATAACACAAAATGTGCTATTCTAACCATTTAAAAATAACATTAAATACATTCAAAGTGGGTAGTGCTTCCCTTCTCCAGGGGATTTTTCCAACCCAGGGATCAAGCCCAGGTATCCCGCATTGCAGGCAGATTCTTTACCTACCATCTGAGCCACCAGTGAAGCCCAAAATACATCCACATTGTTACGCAAAAATTTCTGTTGTTTTAAGCCATCAATTTTGTGTTACTTTCTTAGAGAAGCCTTAGGAAACTAATATATATATATATATATATATATATATACATATATATGTGGAGAGAGAGAGAGAGACAGAGAGACAGAGAGACAGAGAAAGACAGAGAGAGACAGAAAGAGACAGAGAGAGAACAAGCGAGAGAGAGCTGATGATATTATTTAAACACCTGGATCCAGCCATGCCTGAATTTCCTTGGACTCACTGAACTGAGGCAATGTCATTTATCAGCTTCATTTATTTTTGGAGTTAGTTTTTGTCACTTCAGTCAAAGGACTTCTGACTAGTGGGTCAGGCTGCTGGCAAATATTTTCATTATCATTCTAAAAATGAAGGTGCAAGAAGAACAGCCTCATTCAGAGTCCTTCCAACCTTTACTCCTGTATTCCTCTCATGAGTCTGATTCTCTCACTGTGCTAGCATCTGCGTCCAGTTGGGTATTAGCCAATAATAAAATATTTTGAAATACGAACCAACTCCAAAGACCAAAATTAAGGAACAGCTTGCAGAATTCCAGCTCAATTAGAAGAAGCCTCATTAAAATGCTAGTTAGGGGGATGTAGACGTGAGATGAGAATTAGGGAGTAAGGGGAGAGAACGTGGTACATCCCAGAGAACTACCCAGAAAACTCCTCCACACACACAGCTGTTCCAAGGCAGCTCTAGGTCTCACTTCTAAGGGATGAAATTGATGATGCATAGCAAACAATTAATTTTGGTTAAATACCAGCTAGTTAATAAAAAATATTTTCAAGTCCAGGACAATCCCAAGAAGGACGTACTTATAAATGGAATTGATATTTAACCGACCATGTCCGCTGCAACATTTGAATATAATGGGACTGGGTGCTTTATATTAATTAATTGCAGATTGATTGCTACCTATATTTGTTGAGATTCACACAGGTGATTATTCAATAATAGGAGAGCTATTAAGACTCATGCCATGATTTCTTGAAGAACTACATGATATTACAGAGCAAATGATCAGCTATGCTAAAGAACGGTCAAATAGACTAAAGAAAATGAGGTTTGGATACGTGAAGAGTTGTGGCGAGGTCACTACCTGCAGTGAAGTCACAGCTTTGCTATATGGTGAGTGATTGAAATAGTTATATCTTCATGGATACCATGAGCTCTCAGGTCTGTGTGGCACAGAAATAGGGTAATGGCTAATTATTAGGCCACCAGTCAACAAGACTGTCTCTCAATTTGGGAACCAAGAGTAATGAGTAGTTCTGGGTTTCCGAGTAGACTGAATGGAAAATGGTACAGATAGAGCCAAGTGAGATATGAAGGAGGGGGTCCAAGACTGGACTCCAGAACTGAAAGACTGGGTGACCTCAGGCAAGTCACTCATCTTCATTATCTGTCAGCTGTAAAACGCAGGCTAATAATGGGTTTTCATAAGGCTGGGGTACTATGGTGTATGTGACATGCTTTGTGACTCATAAAGCCTGAAGCCCTGGAAGACTGTTCAGCTTGTTCCTAAGGACCAGAGGTTGCTCTGAACCGACCTCTAGTAGGGCTGAGAGCTGCTCACTGCCTCTAAGACACTATTAGAGGACAAGTTCCTACACTGGTCAATAACAATCTGTGAGGTCTGTTAAAGCTGCTCTAGCCTGGAGTTCCCTATGTGGAATGGCCCCTTCTCATGACCAACTTGGCTTCATTCATAAGATATGATTCTGTCTTTCCCTGGCTCCAAGCCAGGCCCTCTCGTTTCTGAAGTACTCTCCCCAGACTTTGGATTTCTGGCTCTGCTCAGAATGGCTAACACAACTCAGCTCCACTCTGTTCCTAGGATGAAGATCAAGGGAGAGAACGTGGTACATCCCAGAGAACTACCCAGAAAACTCCTCCACACACACAGCTGTTCCAAGGCAGCTCTAGGTCTCACTTCTAAGGGATGAAATTGATGATGCATAGCAAACAATTAATTTTGGTTAAATACCAGCTAGTTAATAAAAAATATTTTCAAGTCCAGGACAATCCCAAGAAGGACGTACTTATAAATGGAATTGATATTTAACCGACCATGTCCGCTGCAACATTTGAATATAATGGGACTGGGTGCTTTATATTAATTAATTGCAGATTGATTGCTACCTATATTTGTTGAGATTCACACAGGTGATTATTCAATAATAGGAGAGCTATTAAGACTCATGCCATGATTTCTTGAAGAACTACATGATATTACAGAGCAAATGATCAGCTATGCTAAAGAACGGTCAAATAGACTAAAGAAAATGAGGTTTGGATACGTGAAGAGTTGTGGCGAGGTCACTACCTGCAGTGAAGTCACAGCTTTGCTATATGGTGAGTGATTGAAATAGTTATATCTTCATGGATACCATGAGCTCTCAGGTCTGTGTGGCACAGAAATAGGGTAATGGCTAATTATTAGGCCACCAGTCAACAAGACTGTCTCTCAATTTGGGAACCAAGAGTAATGAGTAGTTCTGGGTTTCCGAGTAGACTGAATGGAAAATGGTACAGATAGAGCCAAGTGAGATATGAAGGAGGGGGTCCAAGACTGGACTCCAGAACTGAAAGACTGGGTGACCTCAGGCAAGTCACTCATCTTCATTATCTGTCAGCTGTAAAACGCAGGCTAATAATGGGTTTTCATAAGGCTGGGGTACTATGGTGTATGTGACATGCTTTGTGACTCATAAAGCCTGAAGCCCTGGAAGACTGTTCAGCTTGTTCCTAAGGACCAGAGGTTGCTCTGAACCGACCTCTAGTAGGGCTGAGAGCTGCTCACTGCCTCTAAGACACTATTAGAGGACAAGTTCCTACACTGGTCAATAACAATCTGTGAGGTCTGTTAAAGCTGCTCTAGCCTGGAGTTCCCTATGTGGAATGGCCCCTTCTCATGACCAACTTGGCTTCATTCATAAGATATGATTCTGTCTTTCCCTGGCTCCAAGCCAGGCCCCTCTCGTTTCTGAAGTACTCTCCCCCAGACTTTGGATTTCTGGCTCTGCTCAGAATGGCTAACACAACTCAGCTCCACTCTGTTCCTAGGATGAAGATCAAGTCCAGGGCTGAGTTTCCCGCTGATAACCCAGTGCAGCCTTGGACTCTTGTTTCTATCAAGGCCCAGCCCATGGATCGACAGACCGGACCACGTGGAAAGCTGGGCCTGAATTTTTCTCTGCTGCTGGACAAACAGCTCCACATTCATCTCCTCCTCCTAATAATCAGCAGAAACTTCTTCTGATATATTTTCCAAAGCAGCCCACACATTTAATAATGATAAGAGACACAGAAAAGGGAGGTGATGGGATCCAGTGGTGGTAGGAAAGGGGGCTATAATATGGCAGGAGTTGGGGTACAAGTGGTGGTAGGAAAGGGGGCTATAATATGGCAGGAGTTGGGGTACAAGGAGTTGGGGTCCCCAAATGCTGGAGAGCCACATAATAACCTGTGTACCTCCAGATCTGAATTACCGGCAGGATTGCAAGTGTGGAAGGTTAGCCCACATTTCTTGACCCAGATTCTGTAACCAAGAGTATCTGTTCACATGGCCAATTAAAGGCTCAGAAAATGACATCCATCTTCCCACAGCGGCAGGTACATGTCTGAGCCCTTTGTTCAACTTCTTACCTTCCTGATTGAGGTTCCACTGCCTGTATCCTTGTCTCCTCCTCCACCCCAGGAAATGTGAATTTTCATCAGGAAGGCTTGTTGACTGTGAAATTGCTCTCTAAACACTTCCAATGCCTAGTCATATGCAGTACTTAATTTACTTTTAGTATTATGGAATTTTTAAGTGCCACAAAGCTAAGGCTCAGCTAAAGAGGAGCTTATGTCAACACATGTTTAGAATGGATTTTTGAAAAATTACCTGAGTATCTGAGCTGGAATGGCCCTTCTCATGACACCAAACTTGGCTTCATTCAAAAAGTGAGGTCTGTTAAAGCTGCTCTAGCCTGGAGTTCCCTATGTGGAATGGCCCCTTCTCATGACCAACTTGGCTTCATTCATAAGATATGATTCTGTCTTTCCCTGGCTCCAAGCCAGGCCCCTCTCGTTTCTGAAGTACTCTCCCCCAGACTTTGGATTTCTGGCTCTGCTCAGAATGGCTAACACAACTCAGCTCCACTCTGTTCCTAGGATGAAGATCAAGTCCAGGGCTGAGTTTCCCGCTGATAACCCAGTGCAGCCTTGGACTCTTGTTTCTATCAAGGCCCAGCCCATGGATCGACAGACCGGACCACGTGGAAAGCTGGGCCTGAATTTTTCTCTGCTGCTGGACAAACAGCTCCACATTCATCTCCTCCTCCTAATAATCAGCAGAAACTTCTTCTGATATATTTTCCAAAGCAGCCCACACATTTAATAATGATAAGAGACACAGAAAAGGGAGGTGATGGGATCCAGTGGTGGTAGGAAAGGGGGCTATAATATGGCAGGAGTTGGGGTACAAGTGGTGGTAGGAAAGGGGGCTATAATATGGCAGGAGTTGGGGTACAAGGAGTTGGGGTCCCCAAATGCTGGAGAGCCACATAATAACCTGTGTACCTCCAGATCTGAATTACCGGCAGGATTGCAAGTGTGGAAGGTTAGCCCACATTTCTTGACCCAGATTCTGTAACCAAGAGTATCTGTTCACATGGCCAATTAAAGGCTCAGAAAATGACATCCATCTTCCCACAGCGGCAGGTACATGTCTGAGCCCTTTGTTCAACTTCTTACCTTCCTGATTGAGGTTCCACTGCCTGTATCCTTGTCTCCTCCTCCACCCCAGGGAAATGTGAATTTTCATCAGGAAGGCTTGTTGACTGTGAAATTGCTCTCTAAACACTTCCAATGCCTAGTCATATGCAGTACTTAATTTACTTTTAGTATTATGGAATTTTTAAGTGCCACAAAGCTAAGGCTCAGCTAAAGAGGAGCTTATGTCAACACTTGTTTAGAATGGATTTTTGAAAAATTACCTGAGTATCTGAGCTGTTCCTCTCGAGACAGCTGCAGGCTTCCTTGTTTGATGCTGAGCAGTTTGATATAAATTAATACAGCATTATACACTGTGTTTAGGTGATTTTCTAGTTATTTGATGTTTGTATTTGCATGTGGATTTTAAGATCCCTACAAGGAAGGGAAGAGAACTCACTTTCTGAACCCCTGTGAGCTGGGAGAGGCCCTTCATTAAACCCTAATCACAACCCACAGTGGGTTTTAATTTTTTTAGAGGGCATTTTACTGTCCCTATTTTACAGATAAGTAACTGAGGCTCAAAAAGAATAATCAACTTACAGCCCCCCTCCCCCTGGTTACAAAGGGGAACCCAGAATTAATCCAGAGCTATTTGAATCTTTCCATTATTTCTTTGATTTGCACCATTGTGCCTAAAACACATTGTTGGTCCATAAATTTTGGTTAAATGCATAATGACGGATTTCACCAGTGCTTTGTCAGTTCTTTCCAACACCCAGTTCAAGACTCATCAGCGAACTTTCAGTTGCAGGATTCCTTAGGGGAGGCAAGTTTGCCACATCCTCCCACAAAACAATGAAAACTGGATTCTTAATGGGAGCCCAGGGGTGCAGCGGGATCCTAAAGCACTTCCTAAATCCTCAAAGACAAAGTCAACAATCTTCACTTTGACTGCTATCTTTGAAATCCCTGGCATTATACATCCTGGCATAGAGTATTAGGGAATTCTTCTCAGTGAATTAAAAATAGGAAAAAACACTGTGATCATTAGCCATGTGTGATCGGTTTCTTAAGATCTGTTCACATGGCCAATTAAAGGCTCAGAAAATGACATCCATCTTCCCACAGCGGCAGGTACATGTCTGAGCCCTTTGTTCAACTTCTTACCTTCCTGATTGAGGTTCCACTGCCTGTATCCTTGTCTCCTCCTCCACCCCAGGGAAATGTGAATTTTCATCAGGAAGGCTTGTTGACTGTGAAATTGCTCTCTAAACACTTCCAATGCCTAGTCATATGCAGTACTTAATTTACTTTTAGTATTATGGAATTTTTAAGTGCCACAAAGCTAAGGCTCAGCTAAAGAGGAGCTTATGTCAACACTTGTTTAGAATGGATTTTTGAAAAATTACCTGAGTATCTGAGCTGTTCCTCTCGAGACAGCTGCAGGCTTCCTTGTTTGATGCTGAGCAGTTTGATATAAATTAATACAGCATTATACACTGTGTTTAGGTGATTTTCTAGTTATTTGATGTTTGTATTTGCATGTGGATTTTAAGATCCCTACAAGGAAGGGAAGAGAACTCACTTTCTGAACCCCTGTGAGCTGGGAGAGGCCCTTCATTAAACCCTAATCACAACCCACAGTGGGTTTTAATTTTTTTAGAGGGCATTTTACTGTCCCTATTTTACAGATAAGTAACTGAGGCTCAAAAAGAATAATCAACTTACAGCCCCCCTCCCCCTGGTTACAAAGGGGAACCCAGAATTAATCCAGAGCTATTTGAATCTTTCCATTATTTCTTTGATTTGCACCATTGTGCCTAAAACACATTGTTGGTCCATAAATTTTGGTTAAATGCATAATGACGGATTTCACCAGTGCTTTGTCAGTTCTTTCCAACACCCAGTTCAAGACTCATCAGCGAACTTTCAGTTGCAGGATTCCTTAGGGGAGGCAAGTTTGCCACATCCTCCCACAAAACAATGAAAACTGGATTCTTAATGGGAGCCCAGGGGTGCAGCGGGATCCTAAAGCACTTCCTAAATCCTCAAAGACAAAGTCAACAATCTTCACTTTGACTGCTATCTTTGAAATCCCTGGCATTATACATCCTGGCATAGAGTATTAGGGGAAATTTTTCTCAGTGAATTAAAAATAGGAAAAAACACTGTGATCATTAGCCATGTGTGATCAGTTAACTTGACCGGTAACCTGTTTCTTACTCTGAGGGTTCCCAGGTGTTGCTACCAGCGGATGACTCTGCGTCTTGAAGACATTAACTAAACCCACAGCACGCAGCAGAACGGAACCAGGGCCGAGGTGAGGCTCAGGCCCCAGTCCAGGCTGTACTCTGTGCCCTGCCTTCATGCCATGTCACCTGTTAGACTAGAATTGTTAGACTACTGTGTCATTTTCATTAATGTTTGTGTTTATTTAGGATGTCAGCAGTGAACAAAATATTCAATTGATACAGATCCTTCCCAACAAAGTGTATATTCTAGGCAAAATATATGGATTAATCAATGCATCTGAATTTATAAATCCTCATTGGTCTGGACATATGCAGAGCTCTGTGCTGGGGGCCGGCATGGGGAGTGTGCAGAGACAGAGAAGACGCAGTCTTCATCCTCAAGCGGCTAAGAGTGTTAGCAGGAGATAAGACACACTGGAGGGGTCTCCACTAATAAACAGCAGACTTGTAAATGTCCATGTTTACACGCCAACATAGATCTCTTCACATCACCTGACTCTACGACCCACTGTCCCTTCTTTTAGAAAATGTGGAAGTACAGAAGTGGAGGAAGAGGCAATTGGGGTAAACAGAAAAAAAAATCAGAGAAACTGGAGCTGTCTTGTGTCCAATTTTCTCTGTTTCTCCATTGGCTATGCAGCAGCCTTCTGCAAAGGGAACCCAGAATTAATCCAGAGTTTTTCCATTATTTCTTTGATTTGCACCATTGTGCCTAAAACACATTGTTGGTCCATAAATTTTGGTTAAATGCATAATGACGGATTTCACCAGTGCTTTGTCAGTTCTTTCCAACACCCAGTTCAAGACTCATCAGCGAACTTTCAGTTGCAGGATTCCTTAGGGGAGGCAAGTTTGCCACATCCTCCCACAAAACAATGAAAACTGGATTCTTAATGGGAGCCCAGGGGTGCAGCGGGATCCTAAAGCACTTCCTAAATCCTCAAAGACAAAGTCAACAATCTTCACTTTGACTGCTATCTTTGAAATCCCTGGCATTATACATCCTGGCATAGAGTATTAGGGAATTCTTCTCAGTGAATTAAAAATAGGAAAAAACACTGTGATCATTAGCCATGTGTGATCAGTTAACTTGACCGGTAACCTGTTTCTTACTCTGAGGGTTCCCAGGTGTTGCTACCAGCGGATGACTCTGCGTCTTGAAGACATTAACTAAACCCACAGCACGCAGCAGAACGGAACCAGGGCCGAGGTGAGGCTCAGGCCCCAGTCCAGGCTGTACTCTGTGCCCTGCCTTCATGCCATGTCACCTGTTAGACTAGAATTGTTAGACTACTGTGTCATTTTCATTAATGTTTGTGTTTATTTAGGATGTCAGCAGTGAACAAAATATTCAATTGATACAGATCCTTCCCAACAAAGTGTATATTCTAGGCAAAATATATGGATTAATCAATGCATCTGAATTTATAAATCCTCATTGGTCTGGACATATGCAGAGCTCTGTGCTGGGGGCCGGCATGGGGAGTGTGCAGAGACAGAGAAGACGCAGTCTTCATCCTCAAGCGGCTAAGAGTGTTAGCAGGAGATAAGACACACTGGAGGGGTCTCCACTAATAAACAGCAGACTTGTAAATGTCCATGTTTACACGCCAACATAGATCTCTTCACATCACCTGACTCTACGACCCACTGTCCCTTCTTTTAGAAAATGTGGAAGTACAGAAGTGGAGGAAGAGGCAATTGGGGTAAACAGAAAAAAAAATCAGAGAAACTGGAGCTGTCTTGTGTCCAATTTTCTCTGTTTCTCCATTGGGCTATGCAGCAGCCTTCTGCTGCCCCTACCTCTGTGAAGTCTTCATGGCCATCACCAGTAGGTAAGGCCATATTTGCCATGCTTGCTACCATCGTTAATCTTATGCCTTGGATCATAAGCTTCTTGAAGGCAAAACCTATTCTTTATGTCCAGTGCCTATTCTAGAGCCCTGCCCAGAGCAAGTGTTCAATAAATGTTTGCTGAGTTGAATACGATGGTTCAAAAAATAGGATTTAGGGGTTAGCTTAGGCAATGACAACATTTATAATATTATAATACTGTAAAAGATTTTTTCCTTTGGTTCTTTAGAATCAGTGGTCATTTCAATTTCTGGATGATATTCATTAACTGTGGCCACGATAATTGTTTATAACTGACATACAGGCTCTGTGTCATTTTGATGTTCATCTGATTTGTGAGTGTTGACATGAAAGAGATCCAACCAGCCTCAGTGCTGGGACATCTAGTCCAGCTCAGGTCCCTGCAGGCTCTCAGAGGCAGGTGCATAAGCTCAGAGGATGCCAAAAGCTCACCAGGAAAGGACAGAATAAGAAAGAAGGTCACTGAGTCCATCTGTCTCACTTGGTCTTATTTCTCTGCTCACTAATCCCAGCAACAAATGCATGCAATGAGTCCACTCCCCTACTCTCATTTTCCTTATCTCCTTGCTAATTTGTATTTACATTTCACCATCCAGGCTAAAGAATTCAAACTTAACCATGTCAGTGTGGATCCCTTTTCTTGCTGTCAGAATTGCAGGAGACCATGGATTACAATGCATCTGAATTTATAAATCCTCATTGGTCTGGACATATGCAGAGCTCTGTGCTGGGGGCCGGCATGGGGAGTGTGCAGAGACAGAGAAGACGCAGTCTTCATCCTCAAGCGGCTAAGAGTGTTAGCAGGAGATAAGACACACTGGAGGGGTCTCCACTAATAAACAGCAGACTTGTAAATGTCCATGTTTACACGCCAACATAGATCTCTTCACATCACCTGACTCTACGACCCACTGTCCCTTCTTTTAGAAAATGTGGAAGTACAGAAGTGGAGGAAGAGGCAATTGGGGTAAACAGAAAAAAAAATCAGAGAAACTGGAGCTGTCTTGTGTCCAATTTTCTCTGTTTCTCCATTGGGCTATGCAGCAGCCTTCTGCTGCCCCTACCTCTGTGAAGTCTTCATGGCCATCACCAGTAGGTAAGGCCATATTTGCCATGCTTGCTACCATCGTTAATCTTATGCCTTGGATCATAAGCTTCTTGAAGGCAAAACCTATTCTTTATGTCCAGTGCCTATTCTAGAGCCCTGCCCAGAGCAAGTGTTCAATAAATGTTTGCTGAGTTGAATACGATGGTTCAAAAAATAGGATTTAGGGGTTAGCTTAGGCAATGACAACATTTATAATATTATAATACTGTAAAAGATTTTTTCCTTTGGTTCTTTAGAATCAGTGGTCATTTCAATTTCTGGATGATATTCATTAACTGTGGCCACGATAATTGTTTATAACTGACATACAGGCTCTGTGTCATTTTGATGTTCATCTGATTTGTGAGTGTTGACATGAAAGAGATCCAACCAGCCTCAGTGCTGGGACATCTAGTCCAGCTCAGGTCCCTGCAGGCTCTCAGAGGCAGGTGCATAAGCTCAGAGGATGCCAAAAGCTCACCAGGAAAGGACAGAATAAGAAAGAAGGTCACTGAGTCCATCTGTCTCACTTGGTCTTATTTCTCTGCTCACTAATCCCAGCAACAAATGCATGCAATGAGTCCACTCCCCTACTCTCATTTTCCTTATCTCCTTGCTAATTTGTATTTACATTTCACCATCCAGGCTAAAGAATTCAAACTTAACCATGTCAGTGTGGACGTCCCAGAAAGCGTTTGAGTAGGGATCCTACATGATAGAAGTGGTCTTCCAGAAAGGGGAATTTGTTATTTGTGCAGAATTGGGAGACCTTTATGAAAGTCTAGGCACAAACTGGTGAGAAACTAAGACAATGATGGCAGGAGTAGATATGGTACTCATTCTTGTGTGTATGTCCTCAATCACTTAGTTGTGTCTGACTGTTTGTGACCCCATGCTCTGTAGCCCACCAGGCTCTGCTGTCCATGGCATTCTCCAGGCAAGAATACTGGAGTGGGTTGCCATTTCCTCTTCCAGGGTGTCTTCCCAACCCAGGGATTGAGGCCCCGTCTCCTGTGTCTCCTGCATTGGCAGGTGGACTCTTCGCCACCGAGAAATCTGGGAAGCCTGTTGTTTTAAGAAAGTTTGCGGTAATCCATTAGATGGCAACGTAAAACTAATATAAGTAGACAATGCAATAGTTCATTTTTTCACTCTGACCATCAGTATCAGATGTATCAACGTGTTCTTGATAAATGAAATATATGGGTATCAAAATTATGTTTTAATCTCTCAGACTCTCATTCATCCTAAGCTAAACTGAGTTTCTAAAAAGTATAACATAGCCCTGGAGTTTCTATTCATTCTCAGAATCAGTCTCTCCTCTCTCAGTTGTTCCTTCTTTCTGCCATCCCTTCCTCCTTTCCTTCTCCTGGTCTTTATTAAATACTTGACCAGTAACCCGTGAAGAGCCTTTTGACCACTATTAATTAAACTGAGTTCTCTTTAAGTCACATCATCTCTCCTCCTATTATAATCACTCATTTATTTGTCACCACCATTAGAATGTAAGTCCCCAATGGCCCATTCACCACAGGTCCTCAGTACATATTTCTTGATGGATCATTGACTGCACAGCAATGTTAAGAGACTCCTGGAAAATGTCTCATTTGGAAATCACATCTTAACTGAAAGAGAGATCTAATTTTAGAGATGCTCTAAGCCTATCATGTCCCTATCCTCATCAGCGAGCTTCAAGCCAGACTTTCACTAAACCAAAGTGAAGGCTGAGTTAGAAAAATTTGGCTTTTGCTGATTTAATTTTCTCTTCAATGATTTTAGCCTCTTGGTCATTTGTGGATCATGGAGTTTGACAATTTTTATCCTTGCCTATTTTGGATGTTAATTATATCTTCGTTTCTAATGACTTTACAATCCCCATGGGGGTGTTGGCAGGTTCTGGCAAAGGGTCCAAGGAGCAGGCTGGTAATCTATAGTACAATTTTTATTTTCTGCTCAGACTCTCAGAAAGTTCACCAGTTTCTTGAACACTCAAAGTCTCCTTACTAGAAGAAATGAAGGAAAAAAAGAAACCACTTGACCCACATGACTGTCATAGCCATGTCCTTTCAGAGATCTAAGAAACTAGTGATTTTTTAATACTAGTTTCGTCAATTAATATTTTTTAAGTCATCACTGCAAGACTTGCTATACAGAGACTGAGGAAACAAATGTCAAAGGCATCATGTACTGCATGATGGTCACAGCCAGCATTTATGGGTTCCTTACGGTGTGCCTGCTGATCTATAAACCTCCAGCCATTTAATCATCAGAGCAACACTAGGAGTTAGGTACTATTATTACCCCATTTTACATTTGAGGAAACTGAGGCTTGAAAAGGTTACGTTATTTGCCTGCAGTGTCCTAGCTTCCAAGAGATGACTCATAGATTTGTATTGAGGTATATAATACCACAAAATCCCTCACTCTCTTATACTGGGGAGTGTCCCCAGGGGCACATATTAATTGGACAGAATGCACAAACTTCCTTGGCTGAGTTTTCAAAGTGGAAACCCCCTTACCTATAACTGCTGGAAAACCCCTATTAATTAAACTGAGTTCTCTTTAAGTCACATCATCCTCCTATTATAATCACTCATTTATTTGTCACCACCATTAGAATGTAAGTCCCCAATGGCCCATTCACCACAGGTCCTCAGTACATATTTCTTGATGGATCATTGACTGCACAGCAATGTTAAGAGACTCCTGGAAAATGTCTCATTTGGAAATCACATCTTAACTGAAAGAGAGATCTAATTTTAGAGATGCTCTAAGCCTATCATGTCCCTATCCTCATCAGCGAGCTTCAAGCCAGACTTTCACTAAACCAAAGTGAAGGCTGAGTTAGAAAAATTTGGCTTTTGCTGATTTAATTTTCTCTTCAATGATTTTAGCCTCTTGGTCATTTGTGGATCATGGAGTTTGACAATTTTTATCCTTGCCTATTTTGGATGTTAATTATATCTTCGTTTCTAATGACTTTACAATCCCCATGGGGGTGTTGGCAGGTTCTGGCAAAGGGTCCAAGGAGCAGGCTGGTAATCTATAGTACAATTTTTATTTTCTGCTCAGACTCTCAGAAAGTTCACCAGTTTCTTGAACACTCAAAGTCTCCTTACTAGAAGAAATGAAGGAAAAAAAGAAACCACTTGACCCACATGACTGTCATAGCCATGTCCTTTCAGAGATCTAAGAAACTAGTGATTTTTTAATACTAGTTTCGTCAATTAATATTTTTTAAGTCATCACTGCAAGACTTGCTATACAGAGACTGAGGAAACAAATGTCAAAGGCATCATGTACTGCATGATGGTCACAGCCAGCATTTATGGGTTCCTTACGGTGTGCCTGCTGATCTATAAACCTCCAGCCATTTAATCATCAGAGCAACACTAGGAGTTAGGTACTATTATTACCCCATTTTACATTTGAGGAAACTGAGGCTTGAAAAGGTTACGTTATTTGCCTGCAGTGTCCTAGCTTCCAAGAGATGACTCATAGATTTGTATTGAGGTATATAATACCACAAAATCCCTCACTCTCTTATACTGGGGAGTGTCCCCAGGGGCACATATTAATTGGACAGAATGCACAAACTTCCTTGGCTGAGTTTCATGCTTACCTAAGTAACTGCTGGAAAACCCCACCCTAAGAAATAAATATTCAACTATTACAAACATAGCAGATAAGGGCCCTCTCACATATCTCCTGACTAAGGCTGCTTGGCATCCTCTGAAATGGGCCTGGCAGAAGACTGAAGCAGCTACTCAACAACAGTAACTGCCCCAAAGGGTGGGCTCAAGGGTATGGGCCTCAATTGTACCACCACCTACTTGGTCTCTGGGTTTCAGAAACTAATATTTTAGCTGTTAAAGCCCAGCTCCAATCTTCTAGACACTGCGCTTTATCCCATGGATTTGACTGGTCAGTCACTGCCTTTCACGCAGCCCTATTGCCTATTAAAATGCCCATATTCTTTTTTTCTAATGCCATAGAACAGACTCATCAGAAATTTCATGAGACACACGTCCAGGTTATAAAATAATTACAAAGCAACCATCTGTGTCAATCCCCCACACAAAGAGAGCTTTTGTGTCTAGGGGACGGTTGTTAGCATCTGCGGACATCACAAAAAGATCATCAGGCTTTGTGACCTTCTGATACAAGCACCCAACCTCACTTAAAAAGAAGTCTGGCAAAGAACGCTGAACCAGAGTCAGATGAAGCTCTGGAGTGAACTGCCAATGTATACAAAGTACAGGGGAGAGAGGAACATGAGTGTTTTAGAGAGCCAATCAGCAAAATCCAGACTTTGGGAACCTCCATAGGACAAATGATGTAGATCCTTCACCACCACCACCAACAAATTGCAAGGAAAAATGATAGGAGAGTACACTTAAGACTAGCATGGATCAACACATCAAACTAGCATGGGTCCAGATTTGAACAAACCAATCATCTATAAATGCCATTTAATCATCAGAGCAACACTAGGAGTTAGGTACTATTATTACCCCATTTTACATTTGAGGAAACTGAGGCTTGAAAAGGTTACGTTATTTGCCTGCAGTGTCCTAGCTTCCAAGAGATGACTCATAGATTTGTATTGAGGTATATAATACCACAAAATCCCTCACTCTCTTATACTGGGGAGTGTCCCCAGGGGCACATATTAATTGGACAGAATGCACAAACTTCCTTGGCTGAGTTTCATGCTTACCTAAGTAACTGCTGGAAAACCCCACCCTAAGAAATAAATATTCAACTATTACAAACATAGCAGATAAGGGCCCTCTCACATATCTCCTGACTAAGGCTGCTTGGCATCCTCTGAAATGGGCCTGGCAGAAGACTGAAGCAGCTACTCAACAACAGTAACTGCCCCAAAGGGTGGGCTCAAGGGTATGGGCCTCAATTGTACCACCACCTACTTGGTCTCTGGGTTTCAGAAACTAATATTTTAGCTGTTAAAGCCCAGCTCCAATCTTCTAGACACTGCGCTTTATCCCATGGATTTGACTGGTCAGTCACTGCCTTTCACGCAGCCCTATTGCCTATTAAAATGCCCATATTCTTTTTTTCTAATGCCATAGAACAGACTCATCAGAAATTTCATGAGACACACGTCCAGGTTATAAAATAATTACAAAGCAACCATCTGTGTCAATCCCCCACACAAAGAGAGCTTTTGTGTCTAGGGGACGGTTGTTAGCATCTGCGGACATCACAAAAAGATCATCAGGCTTTGTGACCTTCTGATACAAGCACCCAACCTCACTTAAAAAGAAGTCTGGCAAAGAACGCTGAACCAGAGTCAGATGAAGCTCTGGAGTGAACTGCCAATGTATACAAAGTACAGGGGAGAGAGGAACATGAGTGTTTTAGAGAGCCAATCAGCAAAATCCAGACTTTGGGAACCTCCATAGGACAAATGATGTAGATCCTTCACCACCACCACCAACAAATTGCAAGGAAAAATGATAGGAGAGTACACTTAAGACTAGCATGGATCAACACATCAAACTAGCATGGGTCCAGATTTGAACAAACCAACTGTAAAAAATATTTATGAGACAATTAGGTGCTGATGGAATATTTGATGATATTAAGGAAATTATTTTGAATATAATCATTGTATTGTGCTTGTATTAAAATAGTCTTCATTGACACAGATTCTGATGAAACAATATGCTTTATGGGATTTGAATGGAAATAATCCAGTTGGGGTTGTACTGGGAAGTGAGTGGGGTCTTACATGGAAGCAGGTCTTGCAATTTGAGGCTGGGCAATGTGCCCACAGGGATGCATTATATTATTCTCTCTACTTTCATGTATAATTGGGCATATCCATAATAAAAAAGAAGTTCTGTTTTTGAGATGCAGTCTAAATGCCACTTGACTTGAATCAAAGCTTATCTTTTTCTTCTCAGTTACCTTCCAGTTTTCTTTATTCCAGACTTACTAGAGTCCTCCTTCTTTGTATTTCTCTTTGCTCTTAGCTTCCATTCCTCCTCCCCCAGAATCTGTCAAGGCCTTGGGGTAAAATTCTGTCCTCGGGTTCCCTCCTGGTGCCTTGCACAGTGCCTGGCTAGTGTTGAGTGAACTTTACTGAATTAAATGGAAAAAGACACCAGGATACATCAAAATTACCTCTCACAAAACCCACCAACTGCCCACACCCTCAACTACCCATGGAGGAGAAGCTCCTGAGATAGGGAGGATCTCCTCCTTTCCACGTGTGGGGAGACTGAGGCCTGGAGAGGGGCCCAGGTAGATTAAGTCCAAGGTATGGGTGTCAATCCCCAAAAGAGAGCTTTTGTGTCTAGGGGACGGTTGTTAGCATCTGCGGACATCACAAAAAGATCATCAGGCTTTGTGACCTTCTGATACAAGCACCCAACCTCACTTAAAAAGAAGTCTGGCAAAGAACGCTGAACCAGAGTCAGATGAAGCTCTGGAGTGAACTGCCAATGTATACAAAGTACAGGGGAGAGAGGAACATGAGTGTTTTAGAGAGCCAATCAGCAAAATCCAGACTTTGGGAACCTCCATAGGACAAATGATGTAGATCCTTCACCACCACCACCAACAAATTGCAAGGAAAAATGATAGGAGAGTACACTTAAGACTAGCATGGATCAACACATCAAACTAGCATGGGTCCAGATTTGAACAAACCAACTGTAAAAAATATTTATGAGACAATTAGGTGCTGATGGAATATTTGATGATATTAAGGAAATTATTTTGAATATAATCATTGTATTGTGCTTGTATTAAAATAGTCTTCATTGACACAGATTCTGATGAAACAATATGCTTTATGGGATTTGAATGGAAATAATCCAGTTGGGGTTGTACTGGGAAGTGAGTGGGGTCTTACATGGAAGCAGGTCTTGCAATTTGAGGCTGGGCAATGTGCCCACAGGGATGCATTATATTATTCTCTCTACTTTCATGTATAATTGGGCATATCCATAATAAAAAAGAAGTTCTGTTTTTGAGATGCAGTCTAAATGCCACTTGACTTGAATCAAAGCTTATCTTTTTCTTCTCAGTTACCTTCCAGTTTTCTTTATTCCAGACTTACTAGAGTCCTCCTTCTTTGTATTTCTCTTTGCTCTTAGCTTCCATTCCTCCTCCCCCAGAATCTGTCAAGGCCTTGGGGTAAAATTCTGTCCTCGGGTTCCCTCCTGGTGCCTTGCACAGTGCCTGGCTAGTGTTGAGTGAACTTTACTGAATTAAATGGAAAAAGACACCAGGATACATCAAAATTACCTCTCACAAAACCCACCAACTGCCCACACCCTCAACTACCCATGGAGGAGAAGCTCCTGAGATAGGGAGGATCTCCTCCTTTCCACGTGTGGGGAGACTGAGGCCTGGAGAGGGGCCCAGGTAGATTAAGTCCAAGGTATGGGCTTCCTTGATTTCCACAGTAACACACTCAGCTCCACCCCATAGAAAGCCAGCCACAAGTCCTGGCAGCCCTTTCAGGGTCGGCTCTGGCTGCAGAGGTCTCCCTCTCATGGACAGCAGAGCCATTATTAGAAGGGCTTCCACCCACTCTCATCCTCTTTAGCTCTTCTCTCTGCATCTGAGACCAGCAAGAAAGTCTTAAATGTTTCAATAAGATCAGCATGTGTTAATGCTTCACAATAAGCATCAATGCCCTAGAAGATTAGAGATGATTGTGACCAAATTGTCATAGAACAATACTCAGTGCCGGCAATTGCCTAATACCATCTAAAGCTTCATGGGATTCAAGCACGCAGGCTGAGGGGCTGCTCTGCAGGCATTCATGCATCCCAGGAATCCCACTCACTGCCAACAATACTGGGTCATCCTCATTCCTTTTGCATCTTCATTACGGTCTTCATAATCATTGTTGTCTGCTATTTCTTAGCATCATTAGATGCTGTGATATGTAAATCAGCTAAGCACCATACAATATAAACAGGCATTTCTGGGGAGAATCACAGTAAACAACAGCTGAATTAAGTTAGAAATTGCAGCTATTTAAAAGCAAACATGGGCTTCCCCTGGTGGCCAAGTGGGTAAGGACACCGCCTTGCAGTGCAAGGGGCGGTTTGAGCCCTGGCCTGGGAAGATCCCACGTGCCCTGGACTGATGTGTCCCAAGTGGGGGGTGAATCAAAGCTTATCTTTTTCTTCTCAGTTACCTTCCAGTTTTCTTTATTCCAGACTTACTAGAGTCCTCCTTCTTTGTATTTCTCTTTGCTCTTAGCTTCCATTCCTCCTCCCCCAGAATCTGTCAAGGCCTTGGGGTAAAATTCTGTCCTCGGGTTCCCTCCTGGTGCCTTGCACAGTGCCTGGCTAGTGTTGAGTGAACTTTACTGAATTAAACGGAAAAAGACACCAGGATACATCAAAATTACCTCTCACAAAACCCACCAACTGCCCACACCCTCAACTACCCATGGAGGAGAAGCTCCTGAGATAGGGAGGATCTCCTCCTTTCCACGTGTGGGGAGACTGAGGCCTGGAGAGGGGCCCAGGTAGATTAAGTCCAAGGTATGGGCTTCCTTGATTTCCACAGTAACACACTCAGCTCCACCCCATAGAAAGCCAGCCACAAGTCCTGGCAGCCCTTTCAGGGTCGGCTCTGGCTGCAGAGGTCTCCCTCTCATGGACAGCAGAGCCATTATTAGAAGGGCTTCCACCCACTCTCATCCTCTTTAGCTCTTCTCTCTGCATCTGAGACCAGCAAGAAAGTCTTAAATGTTTCAATAAGATCAGCATGTGTTAATGCTTCACAATAAGCATCAATGCCCTAGAAGATTAGAGATGATTGTGACCAAATTGTCATAGAACAATACTCAGTGCCGGCAATTGCCTAATACCATCTAAAGCTTCATGGGATTCAAGCACGCAGGCTGAGGGGCTGCTCTGCAGGCATTCATGCATCCCAGGAATCCCACTCACTGCCAACAATACTGGGTCATCCTCATTCCTTTTGCATCTTCATTACGGTCTTCATAATCATTGTTGTCTGCTATTTCTTAGCATCATTAGATGCTGTGATATGTAAATCAGCTAAGCACCATACAATATAAACAGGCATTTCTGGGGAGAATCACAGTAAACAACAGCTGAATTAAGTTAGAAATTGCAGCTATTTAAAAGCAAACATGGGCTTCCCCTGGTGGCCAAGTGGGTAAGGACACCGCCTTGCAGTGCAAGGGGCGCCGGTTTGAGCCCTGGCCTGGGAAGATCCCACGTGCCGCGGAGCGGCTGGACTGATGTGTCCAATCACCGAGCCGGAGCTCTGGAGCGCATGCGCCCAGAGCCGGCGCTCTGCAACGACAGACGCCACCGCGATGGGAGGCCCACAGGAGCCAAAGAACAAAGACGATGAAAATGGACAAATGAAAGACCAACAGAAGTGGCCTGCCTGCTCCCCTCCCTCCCCAATTCGACCCCCGCCCAAAACAAATAAATAAATCTTTAAAAAAAAAAAATAAATAAATAAAAGCAAACATGTAATTTGGGGGCAGGGAAAAGGAAAACACACCTATGTTTGTGGGAGGGGCCGCTATGCTGAATCTCGGATCATTGTATTTTGAAAAGAAGGTACAACAATTGAAAATGGTCCTGAAGAAACATGAAAAATAGGGCAAAAGTTTCTAACCCTAACTTAATAAGGCTGTTTTCTCCTGGAGCAAGAGACCCCATTAGGAAGGCTGATTCATAACCACATATGTTTGCCATCAACTTGGAAGATTAAAGAAGAAGAAATGAGCCTCATCGAGAGAGATTTCAGTTAGAAGAAAACTGCCCATGATCAAAAGGCAGAATAGGCTTTCAGAAGAGGTAATTGAGCCTCCACTGGCTCCTATCTTTGAAAACAGAATGACTCCCAGTTTCCCCTACATGATCTAAGAACAGGTGTATTTAGGGACATTTGGCTAAGCCAGACAACTTCTGGCTCTAAATGCTAAGTACCACTCCTAAATGCTGCCCCTTGTCCAGAGCTTACAGATCCTGCACTGGGACACCTTGCCCCCCCTGGGGCTTATTTTCCCCCCACTCACTGCAACTCTGGGTCATTCATTCCTTTTGCATCTTCATTACGGTCTTCATAATCATTGTTGTCTGCTATTTCTTAGCATCATTAGATGCTGTGATATGTAAATCAGCTAAGCACCATACAATATAAACAGGCATTTCTGGGGAGAATCACAGTAAACAACAGCTGAATTAAGTTAGAAATTGCAGCTATTTAAAAGCAAACATGGGCTTCCCCTGGTGGCCAAGTGGGTAAGGACACCGCCTTGCAGTGCAAGGGGCGCCGGTTTGAGCCCTGGCCTGGGAAGATCCCACGTGCCGCGGAGCGGCTGGACTGATGTGTCCAATCACCGAGCCGGAGCTCTGGAGCGCATGCGCCCAGAGCCGGCGCTCTGCAACGACAGACGCCACCGCGATGGGAGGCCCACAGGAGCCAAAGAACAAAGACGATGAAAATGGACAAATGAAAGACCAACAGAAGTGGCCTGCCTGCTCCCCTCCCTCCCCAATTCGACCCCCGCCCAAAACAAATAAATAAATCTTTAAAAAAAAAAAATAAATAAATAAAAGCAAACATGTAATTTGGGGGCAGGGAAAAGGAAAACACACCTATGTTTGTGGGAGGGGCCGCTATGCTGAATCTCGGATCATTGTATTTTGAAAAGAAGGTACAACAATTGAAAATGGTCCTGAAGAAACATGAAAAATAGGGCAAAAGTTTCTAACCCTAACTTAATAAGGCTGTTTTCTCCTGGAGCAAGAGACCCCATTAGGAAGGCTGATTCATAACCACATATGTTTGCCATCAACTTGGAAGATTAAAGAAGAAGAAATGAGCCTCATCGAGAGAGATTTCAGTTAGAAGAAAACTGCCCATGATCAAAAGGCAGAATAGGCTTTCAGAAGAGGTAATTGAGCCTCCACTGGCTCCTATCTTTGAAAACAGAATGACTCCCAGTTTCCCCTACATGATCTAAGAACAGGTGTATTTAGGGACATTTGGCTAAGCCAGACAACTTCTGGCTCTAAATGCTAAGTACCACTCCTAAATGCTGCCCCTTGTCCAGAGCTTACAGATCCTGCACTGGGACACCTTCAGTCCCTACCTATCCCCACAGAAATGCACATAGTGCTATTCGTACTGAGCAGGTGTGACTCAGCAGTCACTTGCTGGGTTCCCAGACATCAGTACAAATCAGTTTATGGCTGTGGCTCTGGACATGGGGCAGAGCAATTGGCTCACAGGGTCCAGGGCTCAGGACATTGTTCTTTCACCATCTAAGCCATCATGAACAACTTCACATTTCACACTCTGAGTGCCACTTAACCCAGAGTTCCTCGAGGTAGGTTCACTGTGTCTCTCCCTGCCCATTTTTCATCAGGAATTTTGGCCTAAATGTGACCAGATAAATCTTTGAGTTTGACTTTCATTGTAGAGATAAACAAACAGGGCTGGGGAGTGGACCTGTCCAAGGCCAAGCATCTGCCAAGGTCAAGACCCTGGTAGGTTTCTGGTGCTGCCTAAGCTACTCGCTGCCTCCGATTTCAATAGCCAAGGCAAGTCTTAGGCAGAATGGAAATCAGCTTGACTCCAACTACAGGCAAGAGGAAAGAGCTTTGCAGATGCAGCGTAATTCTTTTTTTTTCATAAGTCCCCCTGGTTTGAAAGAGTGAAAGGGACTGAATGCCTCCACTGGAGTGAAGGAGAGAGGTCTGAGCTTCTGGGAAAGCTCAAAAGGCAAATTTCTCCTTCCTCATCATGGAGTTGGACTACACTGGCACAAGAGTAGGTGCAGATTCAGTTTCCTGCCTCATTATTTCTTTCACTTATTTATCTAGTTTTGACAGTGCTGGGTCTTCCTTGCTGCTCAGGCGTTCTCCAGTTGTGCTGAGCAGGGGCTACTCTTCATTATGGTGCTCAGGCTTCTCATTACTGTGGTTTCTTTTGTTGTGGTGCATGGTCCCTCAATTGCAGGCTCAGTAACTGTAGCACATGGGCTTTTAGTTCCTCTGTGGCATGCAGAATCTTCTGGACCAAGGGTGAAACCATGTCCTCTGCCTTGGCAGGCGGATTCTTACCTACTGTATCACCAGGGAAGCCCCTGCCTCATTAATTCTTTCATTTAACATTCATATAACATCCTCCACATGCTGGGTACTCTGCTCAGTACTGCTATAGACAAAGATAAATATGTCTCTGATCTTGAGTACTTTTCAGACAGGAGGGTCACAGAGCTGCACCGTGCAAGCATGGACACTCCTAGGGAACTAGGACATCAGACAGCCCCAGCTCTGTGCCTGAGACACTGGGAAATCCCAGTCAGAACCAATAATCTGGGCACAGCTCACTCTAGGATTAGAGCAGTCAAGTGCAGCCCTTCTGGATCAGAAGAAATACTAACGCTTCCTTGAGTTCTTTTTTTCCTTCTCAGAATCTCAAGTTTGGGATGAGTCTTAGCGATTCCTGAGCCCATGTGCCTTCATTATGTGGGTGAGTAACTGAAAGAGGGTGCCTAGTGAGTGCCTTGTGTTCAGGTGGGGCCTGGCTGAAACACCCCAACAGTGAGCAGCCCATTTTCCCTGGGCGCAGAAGTTGAGCTGAGTCACTTCTTTCCTAGTCCTTCCCTGATCAATGTTAAGAGCCAAGACCCGGTGTAAAGTCTATTTTTTAAGTAGAAACCTGCTAAATGTGGACACCTTGAATTATTCATATTTGGAGTCATAAATAATGTATTGGGTGTTAATATCATACATAAATGCATTCATAACCATAGGGGTAATTAGTCACTGCTATATGCTGCCCAGAGGTAACTGATTACCTGGCCCTAGCGTCCTTGACGAGATTCTGTCCTTGGGGGTAGTTCTCCTGCAGAGAGCGATGCTCTTCCTGTCTCTGTCAGTCTGGGCTCAGAAACAGTACTAGAGCCCCAGCGGACTCTCTGCCACCAGCTCCTGACACCAGATGCTTTATCAACACCCCAGTGTGAGGCCTCCAGGGTAGCCCCATGGCTTGAAACTGGATTCAGGGGCCCCATACTTCTCTCCTCCTCACAGTGAATCTACCTAGATAGCCTCATTCTAAGTTGATCAGATATAGAAAAACCATTCTTGCCAGCCATTTTTTTGGTACTCATTTTACTGCCATGTAAAGATAATTAGGAAACATGTAGGGTACTGTTTGAAGGTCAGGCATTGAATTGCATCAGGAGAGGATTTGGGGAGATGGTAACAGATGGTTCCAGGACTCTCTTCTAGAAAGAGAAGGCACTAGAATGGAAGGCACTAGCCAAGAGATGCCAAAGAAATCTAGTTTTCCATGTGTTTCAAGTCAGGAGAAAGGAAATGGGGCAAGAGGTGGAGCAGGAAGTATTATTAATTATCCTAAGGTGAAAACATACCAAGAAAGAGAGGAAGCATGGTCACCCTTGAGGCCCCTAAGAGAGGACCTCTGGGTCTCTGCACAGAAGACAGGACCAGTGAGGTCACTCCAATGAACACTTTTGCAGTAGACAGAGCTTTTGCAGGTCCCTGGAGCCTAGACCACACACAGTACGAGGGTTGATTTTTACTTTTATCTCTAGGCTATAAATGTGATCTTGACCTTGTCTTATCACTAGGGGCTACAAGCAGCAGTGCCCTCTCCATAGGAAAAGTGAGGGAGCCCTGAGCATCCCTGGGGTAAGAATGTGCCTTAACAGAATGGAGGAGACCCTGGCTTGTTAGCTAGCATCCTGTCCACCACTGGAGTTTTGTCCCTGATTCAGAGAAGGACAAGAGATGAGTCTAACCACCTAGTGTCTGGTCATAGGGACAGGGACACCCCCACTGGGTGCTGCTCCTGACCACCGGAGAGGGCTTTCAAAGTCAGTGCTCCTGACCACTGGGTAGCCTCTCTTACCCAGGCATCCCACTGAATGATGGCTGAAGCCCTCAATGTAGTGACTCAGGTAGTTCACTGGTGTGCACGTGTGGCAACCTCAGCAGCACCCACTCCTCACGGTGATGTGAAAACAATAACATTATGCCGTTATTACAAGGGTGCACTGGCCTGTTGATGCAAATGCTCATTTCCGACAAGACTGAGAAAATGAAATGGCTCCAAAGGGAATAGGGAGGTGTCCAGGGAGTAATAGACTGCTATGCTGTCGAAGAGCTTCAACAATGAATGACTCCATTGTGATTTTATCAGCCAAAAACCAATTAACCCCAGCAGAGCTGTCTACCACACGGAGCTGGGTGTGGGAAGTGACTCCGGCAATCTCCACACTCCCCTCCACCAGATCAACCCTGGAGCTGGCCTGGGTCAAAGGGAGAGGTGCCCACAAAAGTGGATGCATAGGGTCCTACACCATTTTAGGTGATAACCTCACAGTTTTCTCGTACCCACCAGTAGTCCATACCAGAACCCAGGTGGGTCAGGAGTCAGCCAGGCCCCCTCTTATCACCTGCTTTGGGTAACAGGAGAAGAGTGCTTTAGGCAGACAGCACCCAGGATGCCTTCTAGGGAAGCTGCCCCTTCCACAGTCCTGCTGCTTCGAGGGTCTTATTTATACCAAGTGGCTCTGTTCTCCTCCCTTTTTAGGAGGAAATCAACAGGCGTGAAAGTGGGCATTGACTAAAATATGATTGCTTCATGAGGCTGCTCAGCCTGGAACAGGTGACCGGAGTCCATCAGATTTCCTCTCAAGGTTCCTCAAACTAGAGGATGTCTGAGCCCAGGCTGTTGGCAGGTGGAGTGAGTCGTAAGGTTGGAAAAGGCCATGATGGACCCATGCAGGGCAGAGTGGAGAACAAGCAGAAGTCATGAGCATGCAGATGGGGTAGCAGCAGGGGTAGTAGGGAGAGAGAGAACAGAGCAAAGCGGAGATGCCAGGAAGAGTCAGGCAGCCTTGAAAGGAGCTGAGAGAGCAGCTGCTCCCTGGATCTCAGCTCCCTCGGATCTGATTAACTCTCGCTGGGGCACATCCAGCCTCTCTCCACATGTGTGAACCTTTGCTGTGACCACGCCACCCTGCATTTTCTCCAGGTGAATGAGCCTCTGATTCTTTAACCCAAAATGCCTCTGGGGAAGAACGCGCCAGGGGAAAAACAAACACATTTCAAATAAAGTCAGAAAACCCACATTCAGACAAAATTTTGGTGCACTGGCCTGTTGATGCAAATGCTCATTTCCGACAAGACTGAGAAAATGAAATGGCTCCAAAGGGAATAGGGAGGTGTCCAGGGAGTAATAGACTGCTATGCTGTCGAAGAGCTTCAACAATGAATGACTCCATTGTGATTTTATCAGCCAAAAACCAATTAACCCCAGCAGAGCTGTCTACCACACGGAGCTGGGTGTGGGAAGTGACTCCGGCAATCTCCACACTCCCCTCCACCAGATCAACCCTGGAGCTGGCCTGGGTCAAAGGGAGAGGTGCCCACAAAAGTGGATGCATAGGGTCCTACACCATTTTAGGTGATAACCTCACAGTTTTCTCGTACCCACCAGTAGTCCATACCAGAACCCAGGTGGGTCAGGAGTCAGCCAGGCCCCCTCTTATCACCTGCTTTGGGTAACAGGAGAAGAGTGCTTTAGGCAGACAGCACCCAGGATGCCTTCTAGGGAAGCTGCCCCTTCCACAGTCCTGCTGCTTCGAGGGTCTTATTTATACCAAGTGGCTCTGTTCTCCTCCCTTTTTAGGAGGAAATCAACAGGCGTGAAAGTGGGCATTGACTAAAATATGATTGCTTCATGAGGCTGCTCAGCCTGGAACAGGTGACCGGAGTCCATCAGATTTCCTCTCAAGGTTCCTCAAACTAGAGGATGTCTGAGCCCAGGCTGTTGGCAGGTGGAGTGAGTCGTAAGGTTGGAAAAGGCCATGATGGACCCATGCAGGGCAGAGTGGAGAACAAGCAGAAGTCATGAGCATGCAGATGGGGTAGCAGCAGGGGTAGTAGGGAGAGAGAGAGAACAGAGCAAAGCGGAGATGCCAGGAAGAGTCAGGCAGCCTTGAAAGGAGCTGAGAGAGCAGCTGCTCCCTGGATCTCAGCTCCCTCGGATCTGATTAACTCTCGCTGGGGCACATCCAGCCTCTCTCCACATGTGTGAACCTTTGCTGTGACCACGCCACCCTGCATTTTCTCCAGGTGAATGAGCCTCTGATTCTTTAACCCAAAATGCCTCTGGGGAAGAACGCGGCCAGGGGGGAAAAACAAACACATTTCAAATAAAGTCAGAAAACCCACATTCAGACATGAAGATGAAGATCCTGGTCTTGAGCATGGAGAGGCTGGAATTGACAGCAACTCCAAAACAGGCAAGAAAGATCCAGCTTATTTGAGGAGGACAGAACTTACCAAACCATGTGGGTGATGGTCCACTTTTCTTTTTTTCCTCCAACCAACTGCATACTGATTCTCTAGTCTGTAAAATGCAATAAAAGTGTTGTGGTAATGTCAGATGGCTATAAAAACTAGCCTCTTCACTCAGAGACCTCACTGCAGACTGGTAGCATGTGCACAGGTCTAAGAGATCCTCACAGAGGCACTGGGAAGGTCAAAGGCTTATGGCTACAGGCTGCCAGCTACATGCTGGTGGCTGAATAGAGTTGGCTTTAAGTGGTGGCTCTCAACTGGGGGTAGCCTCGTCCCCCAGCCCTGCCAGAGAGGTACAAAAAGAAATGATCCTGCCACAGAGCCAGAAGCACCCCTGTTGAGAACCAATGGTTGGGAGATTTAAGATGAGGGAGACCCTGTCCTCTGCAGGAGGCTCTTCAGCAACCCCGCTGGCAGATGCCCTCGTTAGCCCATGACTCTGCCCAAGAACGAAGAGGATGCCGGTCTAAGGCAGGGCAGACGGAAGGGTGTTGGAGAGGGAATGCCGGGCTCAGAGCCAAGCTGAGCCTGCAGCGCTCAGGGACAGGGAGATAATGTAACCTTTGACAAACTGCAGTGGCTTAAGGGCTGTCAGCTCAGACAGAATTGCCTACATCCATTTAATTAGCTTTTAATTTCTCTTTACACATTTGGTTTTCAAAGATTCTAAGAAGTAATTATTTTCAGTATCAATTGACTAGGAGAAACCATCCTCAACTTAGAATATGCAGCTTAAGGAGGTCTGCCTCATCTCTATTCAAACACAGACACCTTCCAGATGCTGCTGGGCTGCGTCACAGGCCCACTTAGGCCCGAGGCCTGGAGAGGTGGTATGGTGGGGATCTAGTCCGACGCCCAGGGTGAAAACCCCCCAATGAGCCTCTGATTCTTTAACCCAAAATGCCTCTGGGGAAGAACGCGGCCAGGGGGGAAAAACAAACACATTTCAAATAAAGTCAGAAAACCCACATTCAGACATGAAGATGAAGATCCTGGTCTTGAGCATGGAGAGGCTGGAATTGACAGCAACTCCAAAACAGGCAAGAAAGATCCAGCTTATTTGAGGAGGACAGAACTTACCAAACCATGTGGGTGATGGTCCACTTTTCTTTTTTTCCTCCAACCAACTGCATACTGATTCTCTAGTCTGTAAAATGCAATAAAAGTGTTGTGGTAATGTCAGATGGCTATAAAAACTAGCCTCTTCACTCAGAGACCTCACTGCAGACTGGTAGCATGTGCACAGGTCTAAGAGATCCTCACAGAGGCACTGGGAAGGTCAAAGGCTTATGGCTACAGGCTGCCAGCTACATGCTGGTGGCTGAATAGAGTTGGCTTTAAGTGGTGGCTCTCAACTGGGGTAGCCTCGTCCCCAGCCCTGCCAGAGAGGTACAAAAAGAAATGATCCTGCCACAGAGCCAGAAGCACCCCTGTTGAGAACCAATGGTTGGGAGATTTAAGATGAGGGAGACCCTGTCCTCTGCAGGAGGCTCTTCAGCAACCCCGCTGGCAGATGCCCTCGTTAGCCCATGACTCTGCCCAAGAACGAAGAGGATGCCGGTCTAAGGCAGGGCAGACGGAAGGGTGTTGGAGAGGGAATGCCGGGCTCAGAGCCAAGCTGAGCCTGCAGCGCTCAGGGACAGGGAGATAATGTAACCTTTGACAAACTGCAGTGGCTTAAGGGCTGTCAGCTCAGACAGAATTGCCTACATCCATTTAATTAGCTTTTAATTTCTCTTTACACATTTGGTTTTCAAAGATTCTAAGAAGTAATTATTTTCAGTATCAATTGACTAGGAGAAACCATCCTCAACTTAGAATATGCAGCTTAAGGAGGTCTGCCTCATCTCTATTCAAACACAGACACCTTCCAGATGCTGCTGGGCTGCGTCACAGGCCCACTTAGGCCCGAGGCCTGGAGAGGTGGTACTGGTGGGGAGGGCTTGGAGGAGATCTGATGGAGGAGAGGGAGAGCTCTCCTGCCTCTGTTACCTGCGTCTAGGATACTGAAAGAGGGAAAAGAAACTAGAAGTCATTCAAGGCACAAAGTTGCTGGACCGAATGAGGGTAGAAATATAAGTAACAACCTCTTAGGAATTAGTGTTCAATAAAAACTGTCTATGCTTGGATAAAAAGTGACGTCCCCTTCTCTCTGAAGTACCTTTTAGAAGACAGTCAGTCACCTTATAATGGGACCCTTTACAGAGCGTTTCACATCAGAGCACGCCACTAGTGGTTACCTTATTTTGAACCTAAAACACTGAGAAATTATCCAACTAACACCATAGAGGTCACCTCTGATGGACTCAGTTGAGAAAAGGAACAGGAAGTATAGAAGTATAATGGTGTTTTAGCTGCTTTAAATTGATGAGTGAGTAATCTCATAATTTTAACTCCATTATTACTGAGATCTTATTTATTAGTTTTAGCTCCGTTTATTATTGCTGAGTGTGGAGCCTCACAACTGCAAGTGTGGTTGTCCTTGAAAATAAGCCTTTGAAAGATTCACTTTCAGGAGCTTTATGGCAAGGGGCTGGTAGGTTGTAAAAACATAAATATGTCTACAGGAGTAATATTTGAACTATCTAACAGTTGCATGGAACAGAGTGCAAGGGTAAGCTTCATCTACCAGCTGAATACCAGCCTTACCACAACACTCATCCAACTGCCCTGATGGAAACTTGTATGGCAGGGGCGGGCTCAGAGCCAAGCTGAGCCTGCAGCGCTCAGGGACAGGGAGATAATGTAACCTTTGACAAACTGCAGTGGCTTAAGGGCTGTCAGCTCAGACAGAATTGCCTACATCCATTTAATTAGCTTTTAATTTCTCTTTACACATTTGGTTTTCAAAGATTCTAAGAAGTAATTATTTTCAGTATCAATTGACTAGGAGAAACCATCCTCAACTTAGAATATGCAGCTTAAGGAGGTCTGCCTCATCTCTATTCAAACACAGACACCTTCCAGATGCTGCTGGGCTGCGTCACAGGCCCACTTAGGCCCGAGGCCTGGAGAGGTGGTACTGGTGGGGAGGGCTTGGAGGAGATCTGATGGAGGAGAGGGAGAGCTCTCCTGCCTCTGTTACCTGCGTCTAGGATACTGAAAGAGGGAAAAGAAACTAGAAGTCATTCAAGGCACAAAGTTGCTGGACCGAATGAGGGTAGAAATATAAGTAACAACCTCTTAGGAATTAGTGTTCAATAAAAACTGTCTATGCTTGGATAAAAAGTGACGTCCCCTTCTCTCTGAAGTACCTTTTAGAAGACAGTCAGTCACCTTATAATGGGACCCTTTACAGAGCGTTTCACATCAGAGCACGCCACTAGTGGTTACCTTATTTTGAACCTAAAACACTGAGAAATTATCCAACTAACACCATAGAGGTCACCTCTGATGGACTCAGTTGAGAAAAGGAACAGGAAGTATAGAAGTATAATGGTGTTTTAGCTGCTTTAAATTGATGAGTGAGTAATCTCATAATTTTAACTCCATTATTACTGAGATCTTATTTATTAGTTTTAGCTCCGTTTATTATTGCTGAGTGTGGAGCCTCACAACTGCAAGTGTGGTTGTCCTTGAAAATAAGCCTTTGAAAGATTCACTTTCAGGAGCTTTATGGCAAGGGGCTGGTAGGTTGTAAAAAAACATAAATATGTCTACAGGAGTAATATTTGAACTATCTAACAGTTGCATGGAACAGAGTGCAAGGGTAAGCTTCATCTACCAGCTGAATACCAGCCTTACCCACAACACTCATCCAACTGCCCTGATGTTATGCAACAGCATTTGTATGGGGGTGTGGAGAGGGTATGAGATAGTTCCCAGTGACCATATGGTTCCTGAATTGAAAAATATGTATGTTTCAATCACCCAACAGCTATGCGGGTGATGTCCACCAGAAACCTCTAAAAGGCACCAAATGCGCCTTCAGAGATGGGAAAACAAAAGTACTGCAGGATGCATGTGAGAAGTTCAAATTAAGTTGTTTTATGGGATATGAGAATGGAATGATCAATGTTTCTAAATTAATTTGCTACTCTATGTAACGCATCATTTTAAATGTACATATTTGTGTGACTAAATTCACATTGATACAGCACATTAAGCATGCACTGGGAAGCCAGTCTGCTTGGATTCAACTCCATCACTAATTATCTGTGATCAGGGGCAAGATGCTTAACCTTTTTGTGCTCAGTTTCCTCATCAGTAAAATAGGATTTTTGTGGATTAAATACATTGACATATATGTAGCATTTAGAATAATGTCTGGCACATAGTAATCAGTATGCATATACTGACTACTATCTGTAGGATTTTATGCTGTAAAGATGACAGTCTTCTATGGGAAACACATTTTTCTTTAAATTTGATTTAAAATTTAAAAAATTAATTGACTTTTCCCTTTCTTTCAGATCCTACTAAATCTCAAGGGACAGGTCACTATGGCATCTCAGATCCATGTCAAGTCCTTTTTCTGTGTTTTAATGAAGACATTTTAGGATGACTCAGTTGAAAAGGAACAGGAAGTATAGAAGTATAATGGTGTTTTAGCTGCTTTAAATTGATGAGTGAGTAATCTCATAATTTTAACTCCATTATTACTGAGATCTTATTTATTAGTTTTAGCTCCGTTTATTATTGCTGAGTGTGGAGCCTCACAACTGCAAGTGTGGTTGTCCTTGAAAATAAGCCTTTGAAAGATTCACTTTCAGGAGCTTTATGGCAAGGGGCTGGTAGGTTGTAGAAAACATAAATATGTCTACAGGAGTAATATTTGAACTATCTAACAGTTGCATGGAACAGAGTGCAAGGGTAAGCTTCATCTACCAGCTGAATACCAGCCTTACCCACAACACTCATCCAACTGCCCTGATGTTATGCAACAGCATTTGTATGGGGGTGTGGAGAGGGTATGAGATAGTTCCCAGTGACCATATGGTTCCTGAATTGAAAAATATGTATGTTTCAATCACCCAACAGCTATGCGGGTGATGTCCACCAGAAACCTCTAAAAGGCACCAAATGCGCCTTCAGAGATGGGAAAACAAAAGTACTGCAGGATGCATGTGAGAAGTTCAAATTAAGTTGTTTTATGGGATATGAGAATGGAATGATCAATGTTTCTAAATTAATTTGCTACTCTATGTAACGCATCATTTTAAATGTACATATTTGTGTGACTAAATTCACATTGATACAGCACATTAAGCATGCACTGGGAAGCCAGTCTGCTTGGATTCAACTCCATCACTAATTATCTGTGATCAGGGGCAAGATGCTTAACCTTTTTGTGCTCAGTTTCCTCATCAGTAAAATAGGATTTTTGTGGATTAAATACATTGACATATATGTAGCATTTAGAATAATGTCTGGCACATAGTAATCAGTATGCATATACTGACTACTATCTGTAGGATTTTATGCTGTAAAGATGACAGTCTTCTATGGGAAACACATTTTTCTTTAAATTTGATTTAAAATTTAAAAAATTAATTGACTTTTCCCTTTCTTTCAGATCCTACTAAATCTCAAGGGACAGGTCACTATGGCATCTCAGATCCATGTCAAGTCCTTTTTCTGTGTTTTAATGAAGACATTTTAGGGATATCATTGTATCCTGGAGTGTTATCACTCCTAGAGTGTTATCAATTCAATTAACTCATATTGTCCATTTTCCATAGATTCTCCATTTATCTGAGAACTGTATCTGTCATGATGGGTAGAACACAGACCAGCTATGAGGACAAGATAAAGAAGCAAATGGTGTAAATATAATCAAATTCAAGAGAGGTACAGGGACTTCCCTGGCACTCCTGTGGTTAAGACTTTATCTTCCAATGTGGGGCGGGGGGGTGCTGGTTTGATTCCTGGTCAGGGAGCTAAGATTCCACATACCTTGTGGCCAAAAAACCAAAACAATAAAACAGAAACAATATTGTAACAAATTTAATAAATCATTTTAAAATGGTCTGTATATAAATGTCTTAAAAAGAAAGACAGGTTTAAGAAGTAGATAATGTGATGTCAGAGAGGGCAGCAATTCACTTGGTGGAAAGGCCATGTGAAGGTGATGATGGTCAGGGTAGCCCTTTGAAGAATGACAGATAAAATTTCATCAAGCAAGCCTAGAGACGTGGAGGGGGAAAAGCTCTCTAGATCTTTTACATATAGGGAATAGTAGAAAAATAAAGATGGAAATCTCCCAAGGGTCATCTAACTTGATTGATGTATAAGGTAAAGTTGTATATGGAAGAATTTGGATTAGATCAGGGCTTTGCCATAAAAGACCTTTGAAGCAAGGGTAAGTGATTTATGTTTAATTTGTTCATCAGTGAGGACGCATTGAAGGTTTGGTGAAAGGATGTCTAGTCACAGCTGTGCTCAAGGAAGAGTAATTATTCTCATAAGATGACTCAGAAAGAAGAGAGATGGGTAGGGAGACAAGAGAGGAAGTCTCCAGACTATTCTAGATGAGGATTAATGTGGGTTTCAACAAGAGTAGATGTGGGGGAACAGGGTAATTGCAGAATCAGGGGACGTGATGATTGATTGATTGTTCTGGGAAAAGGAACTATCAAAGATGAAACCAAGGTCACCAGCCTGGGGGACTAGAAGACTGATGGAGCAATTAACCAAAATAGTAAACCAAGTGGAGGAACAGTATGTGGAAGCTGGTGAATCAGAACTTAGGTCCTAGATAGAGATGTAGGAAACATGGAGCTGGAGGACAAGAAATTCAGATTGTCTTACTAGTCCTGTAGCTGTGTTATTTTCTCCTACATCTGTAGCATCTAACTCTACATTTAACACATAGTAAGTGTTCAATAAATGAATAATCTCAACTGGACAGTGATCTCTGTGAGTGTAATAGCTGAAATCTAAGGAGAGCCTTCTCCCAAAAAGAGCAGAAGTTGTGGGTAGGACTACAAGAAACCTACATGCACATGAAGGGGTGAGACATCTAGGGATGTGAACCTGAGAGGAGAAAAGAGCAGAGGAGTAGAAGAGTAAGGTAATGCTGAATGAAGGAGGTCAAAGGAGAGTTCTGAGTTAGTGGAGAGGTAAATAGAACAGTTTGAAGATGCAAGAGAAGAATTGCCATAGCTGCCATAGCATAGTAACATGAACTGAGTGGCTTCAAAAGGAACTGTATTTCCCACAGTTCTAGAAGGTAGAAGTCTTAAATCAAAGTGTGGGTAGGCCTACGCTCCTCTGAAGCCTCTAAAGGGAAGGTAGAAGCTCTCTAGATCTTTTACATATAGGGAATAGTAGAAAATAAAGATGGAAATCTCCCAAGGGTCATCTAACTTGATTGATGTATAAGGTAAAGTTGTATATGGAAGAATTTGGATTAGATCAGGGCTTTGCCATAAAAGACCTTTGAAGCAAGGGTAAGTGATTTATGTTTAATTTGTTCATCAGTGAGGACGCATTGAAGGTTTGGTGAAAGGATGTCTAGTCACAGCTGTGCTCAAGGAAGAGTAATTATTCTCATAAGATGACTCAGAAAGAAGAGAGATGGGTAGGGAGACAAGAGAGGAAGTCTCCAGACTATTCTAGATGAGGATTAATGTGGGTTTCAACAAGAGTAGATGTGGGGGAACAGGGTAATTGCAGAATCAGGGGACGTGATGATTGATTGATTGTTCTGGGAAAAGGAACTATCAAAGATGAAACCAAGGTCACCAGCCTGGGGGACTAGAAGACTGATGGAGCAATTAACCAAAATAGTAAACCAAGTGGAGGAACAGTATGTGGAAGCTGGTGAATCAGAACTTAGGTCCTAGATAGAGATGTAGGAAACATGGAGCTGGAGGACAAGAAATTCAGATTGTCTTACTAGTCCTGTAGCTGTGTTATTTTCTCCTACATCTGTAGCATCTAACTCTACATTTAACACATAGTAAGTGTTCAATAAATGAATAATCTCAACTGGACAGTGATCTCTGTGAGTGTAATAGCTGAAATCTAAGGAGAGCCTTCTCCCAAAAAGAGCAGAAGTTGTGGGTAGGACTACAAGAAACCTACATGCACATGAAGGGGTGAGACATCTAGGGATGTGAACCTGAGAGGAGAAAAGAGCAGAGGAGTAGAAGAGTAAGGTAATGCTGAATGAAGGAGGTCAAAGGAGAGTTCTGAGTTAGTGGAGAGGTAAATAGAACAGTTTGAAGATGCAAGAGAAGAATTGCCATAGCTGCCATAGCATAGTAACATGAACTGAGTGGCTTCAAAAGGAACTGTATTTCCCACAGTTCTAGAAGGTAGAAGTCTTAAATCAAAGTGTGGGTAGGCCTACGCTCCCTCTGAAGCCTCTGGAAGAGGATCTTTCCTTGTCTCTTCCAGCTCCTGGTGACCCAGATGTTCCTTGGACATATCTGTCTTTGCCCCCATCATCACATGAGAGATAGGAGTTTTCTCCCCGAGTGTCTCTGTGTCTTCTTGCTTGTCCAATATGGGCCATATTGGATTAAGGACCACTTTACTCCAGTATAACCTCATCTTAGGTCACATGCTGAGGTACTAGAGATCAGGGTTTTAGTTGATCTTTTGAGGGGACATAATTCAATCCCAAACAAGGACCAAACACAGACTGTTCAGTTTGGCAGTTAGGAGGGGGTTGGTAATGTTTGTCAGAAGGCTATCTGGCTCAAAAAGTGAGGATGGAGACCAGATGTCAGGAGGATAATGAATGAAGGGTGGAGGGAAAACAAAAGTGTGTCAACGAGTGGAAAGTAGGGGGTGGGTGGGAGTGAGGGGCATCTGTCCAGATGTGATTTTTCCTTTCCCGCGGTAGGGGGATGGCTGTGTGTTCTGAGGAAGGGTTTGGTTTCATGTCACCAACATTCATTCTGTGATCCGGTGGTCCTTCCCCAGCAGCGAGTGCTGCCAGGTAGGGCCATGAGTTTTGATATCAGAGCCTCTTTACTCAGGATCCTACTGACCAAACTGGTTCCCATTTGGGTTCAAATGACTGTTTTGTCAAACTAAATCACCTTGGTGTTTACACAGATATTTATAGTTGGAGTTCCTTCATCTCTGAAGCCAGTCCCTGATATGGGGACAAACCATCTGTATGACTTTCAGGTGGAAAAAGAACTGGATGATTGGAGAAGGTATTAGAAAAGAACATACTAATAACCAGAATGAAGTCCTGCATGAGTTAAACAAATTGATTAACAAATATGAGGCTGTAGATTTCTTAATTAATTCGTGGTCAGCAACTGGAAATTAATGACCCACTAAAACAACAATGAGGCCATATTGATAACTTAAACTTCAGGAACCCAGGTCCCTGCATATCTACAGGCAGAGTCTAAGCTTCACTCACATGCTCCTGGTGGTGTCCTAGAATAAAGTCCTCAGGAAATTCCATAAACCACTTATTTTAGTTCATAAATATCCACCTGTGATTTTTGACAATTTTTAATTGCATTATTCATATGTTATTAAGAATTAACTCGTATTCACACACAAAAATGCAACTGGCATAG
Source organism: Tragulus kanchil (assembly GCA_022376925.1). NCBI lineage: Eukaryota > Metazoa > Chordata > Mammalia > Artiodactyla > Tragulidae > Tragulus > Tragulus kanchil. The sequence goes on along the minus strand of JAIOJX010000032.1, from coordinate 215,901,774 downwards.
TTGACTGACACATAACATGGTCATCAACTGGTTCCTAATCATGTTATCAGACTGGTAGGAGTTCAAGAAGGCTGGTTGGGAAAAAAAAAAAATCATACGGTTGGCCCTAAGATGATGTCAGAGCCTCAGCCACTAAGGTTTTCCTACAGGATTGGGCTAGTTGTTCCTGGCTCTTGTATTCTCCAGAATGGATGCTCTTCTAGGACATTTCTTAATAGACTTAATCAGCCCACCCCATGAGTTAGACATGACTTAACCTCAGGCTTTGGACTCAGCTGAATCTTCCCATTCCAGTTATTCTTCTAATGAATTGGAGAAATTTCTGAACAACGGAGATAGGGACAGGGCAGGGGGGAAGTGGAGAAAACAGAGGGCAGGAGTCTCCTGCCTCGGTCAGTGCTTGCTACTGGATGGCCCAGCAACTGAGAATCCCCCACCCCCTACACTTTATAAAAGTGACTTTTCCGCAAGCACCTATATATGGAGTCATCTAGGTGAGTTGAGTGTTGCTTAGGGAGGCATCTAGTTTTCTAGATAACCATTCAGTAAAGCAAAGGGGAGGCTATCCTTTGAAAACATTCCCTAGTGGATCTTTTGGAAGATGCAGAGATGGCTCAACTCTTAGCCCGAAGAAAACCAAAATTGCTACCTACAAAACCATTCCATTTTTCTTCCTTTCCTCTCCATATCTCCTGGGCCTTTTAATGCTTGGTGAAGCCAAATTTGTTCAGATTATAAAGGCAACAACCAGCAAGATTTATTCTAGGACTTGGAGGGAGGACTCCTGTGTAAGCTATGACTCAGCTATGATATCCTAGACTGCAGGTGAATCTGCTCTAACCTTCCTTTTCTTCTCTGGAAAATAGGACTCATTCTGCAAGGAGGGGGGGCCCAAGAAATTCATTAAAGCTGCACAGTGCACCCAGGGTCTGCAGAAGACATCCAAGCTCTGTTTCCAAATGTATCTCAATCGCACTCTATTCTCAGTAGCCAGCTATCCAGTCCTAGAATAAAGTCCTCAGGAAATTCCATAAACCACTTATTTTAGTTCATAAATATCCACCTGTGATTTTTGACAATTTTTAATTGCATTATTCATATGTTATTAAGAATTAACTCGTATTCACACACAAAAATGCAACTGGCATAGTTGACTGACACATAACATGGTCATCAACTGGTTCCTAATCATGTTATCAGACTGGTAGGAGTTCAAGAAGGCTGGTTGGGAAAAAAAAAAAATCATACGGTTGGCCCTAAGATGATGTCAGAGCCTCAGCCACTAAGGTTTTCCTACAGGATTGGGCTAGTTGTTCCTGGCTCTTGTATTCTCCAGAATGGATGCTCTTCTAGGACATTTCTTAATAGACTTAATCAGCCCACCCCATGAGTTAGACATGACTTAACCTCAGGCTTTGGACTCAGCTGAATCTTCCCATTCCAGTTATTCTTCTAATGAATTGGAGAAATTTCTGAACAACGGAGATAGGGACAGGGCAGGGGGGAAGTGGAGAAAACAGAGGGCAGGAGTCTCCTGCCTCGGTCAGTGCTTGCTACTGGATGGCCCAGCAACTGAGAATCCCCCACCCCCTACACTTTATAAAAGTGACTTTTCCGCAAGCACCTATATATGGAGTCATCTAGGTGAGTTGAGTGTTGCTTAGGGAGGCATCTAGTTTTCTAGATAACCATTCAGTAAAGCAAAGGGGAGGCTATCCTTTGAAAACATTCCCTAGTGGATCTTTTGGAAGATGCAGAGATGGCTCAACTCTTAGCCCGAAGAAAACCAAAATTGCTACCTACAAAACCATTCCATTTTTCTTCCTTTCCTCTCCATATCTCCTGGGCCTTTTAATGCTTGGTGAAGCCAAATTTGTTCAGATTATAAAGGCAACAACCAGCAAGATTTATTCTAGGACTTGGAGGGAGGACTCCTGTGTAAGCTATGACTCAGCTATGATATCCTAGACTGCAGGTGAATCTGCTCTAACCTTCCTTTTCTTCTCTGGAAAATAGGACTCATTCTGCAAGGAGGGGGGGCCCAAGAAATTCATTAAAGCTGCACAGTGCACCCAGGGTCTGCAGAAGACATCCAAGCTCTGTTTCCAAATGTATCTCAATCGCACTCTATTCTCAGTAGCCAGCTATCCAGTCCTAACGTGTGTGATTGTGAGTGTGTATGTGTGTATGTAAAGATAATATTTACCTAGAATGCTAATGTGTGGCAGCAGAAGTCAAATGCTGGATGAAATCTGAGGGAAAATGCCAGCTCAAGTTAGACTACCATATCCAAAGCAAATAATCAAATCAGGAACACAGAAAATACGAATCTGAGGCAGAGAGAGAACTAAATGGAGACTGAAAATGCAGAGAGAACAAAGAGGGTCAGAACACATGTGATAAATACAGGTTTGCAGTTGTCCAGATGTGCATTTAAACACAGCCCTAGCAGTGCAACCAACTCATGTTTTATGTGCTCGTAGGTTGTGATTTTGTAGACAGCTCAGAAATGTGGAGGTGGCCCAGCTGATAAACCTGACCAATAAGCTGAGATTAAAAATACTCACCCCACCCCTGGTCATGCAAAAATATTCAAGCCCACTCCACCTTTACCCCTGTAAGCTGTATCAACCACTAGCCTTGCCCATCTCCTTGCCAACTTGGCCCAGCATTTCTGAAGTTGGCTTTTTCTGAATATATCAGTACCAGATATCACTCTAGATGACGACAGTACATTACTTCCTAGATCTACTTTTTTCTGATGACCTGCAGAAGGAGGTGGATGATCACCCCAAATTTGGTTCAAATGTGGAGCTGCCAATGGCCTCACACACCAACAAACATGAGACAGTTTGGGTTACACAGGTAACTGAGTGTGCTGAGGGAGCATGGCAGACCATTAAGGCAGGTCTGAGATGGTTGAGAGCAAGGAAGTGAGAGGACTCAGGGTTTCTGTTGTGGTCTGGGTGGGGGTGGGGGTGGGGAGGGCAGGGTAAGAGTTCCTATACAGATACTACTGGCTGGGCTTCAATCTCCACCCTCGCCAAAGGAGGGAGCACCGTCTTTCTTATCAGTTACTGTGGGCACAAGGGGAAGAGGGAGAGGCAAGGCTCAGAAGTTCTCAGTAGCCAAATGTCAAACACTAATATAAGACTCCTCATTACATATTTCTTTGCCACGACAATAATCTCTCCTCTGGTATGAGATGCAGCCCAGCTTTCTGCCTTTAAAGTGTGACTCACATACTTCTTAAACTTCCCACACCAGTTCTCCACTTCCAGCCAGCAAGTCATTCCCCTCTTGTGTGGTCTTCTCCCCAAGTTTAACTCTACCCTTATCCTTGAGGAAAATGCCAGCTCAAGTTAGACTACCATATCCAAAGCAAATAATCAAATCAGGAACACAGAAAATACGAATCTGAGGCAGAGAGAGAACTAAATGGAGACTGAAAATGCAGAGAGAACAAAGAGGGTCAGAACACATGTGATAAATACAGGTTTGCAGTTGTCCAGATGTGCATTTAAACACAGCCCTAGCAGTGCAACCAACTCATGTTTTATGTGCTCGTAGGTTGTGATTTTGTAGACAGCTCAGAAATGTGGAGGTGGCCCAGCTGATAAACCTGACCAATAAGCTGAGATTAAAAATACTCACCCCACCCCTGGTCATGCAAAAATATTCAAGCCCACTCCACCTTTACCCCTGTAAGCTGTATCAACCACTAGCCTTGCCCATCTCCTTGCCAACTTGGCCCAGCATTTCTGAAGTTGGCTTTTTCTGAATATATCAGTACCAGATATCACTCTAGATGACGACAGTACATTACTTCCTAGATCTACTTTTTTCTGATGACCTGCAGAAGGAGGTGGATGATCACCCCAAATTTGGTTCAAATGTGGAGCTGCCAATGGCCTCACACACCAACAAACATGAGACAGTTTGGGTTACACAGGTAACTGAGTGTGCTGAGGGAGCATGGCAGACCATTAAGGCAGGTCTGAGATGGTTGAGAGCAAGGAAGTGAGAGGACTCAGGGTTTCTGTTGTGGTCTGGGTGGGGGTGGGGGTGGGGAGGGCAGGGTAAGAGTTCCTATACAGATACTACTGGCTGGGCTTCAATCTCCACCCTCGCCAAAGGAGGGAGCACCGTCTTTCTTATCAGTTACTGTGGGCACAAGGGGAAGAGGGAGAGGCAAGGCTCAGAAGTTCTCAGTAGCCAAATGTCAAACACTAATATAAGACTCCTCATTACATATTTCTTTGCCACGACAATAATCTCTCCTCTGGTATGAGATGCAGCCCAGCTTTCTGCCTTTAAAGTGTGACTCACATACTTCTTAAACTTCCCACACCAGTTCTCCACTTCCAGCCAGCAAGTCATTCCCCTCTTGTGTGGTCTTCTCCCCAAGTTTAACTCTACCCTTATCCTTCCCTGCTTCCTGGCCTGGGTCCCACCCCACCCCTTCTCCTAATGCATGACCAGCATGGTGCCTGACCTGCTGAGCTCACTTTGCAGACAGTAGTTAACTAAGGGAAAGTCTTCCCCATTAATCAATGAGTCCCTGATTATAAGGAAGTTGTTGCTGTTGTTCTGTCATTTAGTTGTGCCCAACTCTTTGTAACACCATGAACTGAAGCATGCCAGGCATCCCTGTCCTTCACTATCTCCCAGAGTTTGTTCAAACCCATCTAACCATCCAACCCTCTCATCCTTTGTTGCCCTCCTTCTCCTCTTGCCATTAGTCTTTCTCAGCATAGGATTTTACTTTTTGAGGATTAAAAAAAAGTTGGAGGGAGTGACAGAAAAATGGGAAAGGAATGAGGAGTGCTAAGAGGAAAGTAGGTGACTCTGTGTGAAGACAGAATTAGACTGTGTCCTCTGTTCTCACCTCCCTGAATGATCAAACATCTCTGCTGCCCCGGGAGAGTTCTGCTTCCCTCAGGCCATTCTATCTGGCACCCCAAAAATGAGGCCTGAAGGAACATGGTGGAGGACAAGCTGGGTTGGGGAGGTTAAATTCTGACCATAGTCTCTTATGACTATGACTCTGATTTGGTTCTTTGTCTGAAGAAAGCTGGTTGGTGGGCAGGTTTTTTTTTTTTTTTTTTTTTTTTTTTTGGTTCTTGACAGAAACAAGCTGAGAAAACCATTCACTACTGAGGGCTTTAATTGGCGCTCTCATTTGTGTCTGTGTGTGAAGACATTCTTCTGTCTTCTCTGTAAATACTTTTCTTCTCTCTAGAGTAGAAAGATGGCCTCAAGCTTTAGAAAAGATTTTACATTCGGAGAAGGGAACAAAAATTATTTTGTGAGACTCTTTTCTCTGTTGGTTTGTGACACAAAGACACAGTCTCCTCAGCCTGAGCATCTCACCAGCTAAAATTGGCTGCTTTGTCAAATGAAGGAAAGACACCGTGAAAGAAGTCAGGGAGACACTCAAGTTCTCAGGTCCCTAGCTGATTTTCTCATTGTAAGACTTTCTCTTTTCTTTGTACTTGTCCTTTGCCTGTCGCCATTTCTACTTCAGTGGGATTTACTTTTTCCTTCACATCTTTCTTTTTTTCGATTTCCCAATTTTTACATCTAGATTAGCTGAGGTGAATTCACCTGTTTTCAGATCTTACATTTCCCAGTGAATTCTGATAAACTGTGAGGAAACTTTAGGAAACAATTCCTCTGTTGGCATAATTTCCACATGTCATGGCACTCATAAAAGACACACACACACACAATTATCTAAAACTTGACTCAGAAAATCTGTCTCTGGTATCAGGAGATATTTACGAGCACAGCAAGCATGAGTACGATAGATAGTCTTAGTGGTCACGCAGAGGGTGGGCACTCAAGTGGTGGTGAAAATAGAGTTCTAGCCAGAAGACCCAGGGATACTTAAAGGCTGCCCATGTTAATCACTTTTCCCACAGGTGAGGTCTACAAGGGAGATTATATGCACAGGACACCGGCTGCCCAAGCAGACATTTCATGAGAGTGAAGTAGGGTCCTATGACTCTAGGACCTTGAACTGAATTTAAGGGAGCTGGATTAGGTCCAGGGGTATCTCCTTTGTCCCAGGCTAGAAGATTAAATGAACTTGCTATCCCACAAGCCATACCCACCAGCAACAGAGAAAATAAAGTCAGAAAGAACAAGACACAGCTAAATCAATGTTCTGGCCATTCAGACCCATGTGTTCCTTGGGTCACTCAGACCCATGTGGGAGTGAAGAGGAAGAGTTGAAAGTGGTCCCAGAAACCTTCACCTGAAGACCAGAAAAGAAGCATCTTGAAGATGTATTGTCTCTTAAAGGGAAAAAACCTTGTCACTCTTCATCAAAGCCCTCAGCCTTCAACTGAGGGAAACACCTTGGTTCCTTCCTCACTCTTACTCTAAAATTGGGCTTTGCATAGAATATTTAACCCAAGCCCTTTCATTATAATATTAGTTAATTCATTAATAATTGCTCCTGTTGGTTTGTGACACAAAGACACAGTCCCTAGCTGATTATTCTCAATAAAAATGTCAGGAGACACTCAAGTTCTCAGGTCCCTAGCTGATTTTCTCATTGTAAGACTTTCTCTTTCTTTGTACTTGTCCTTTGCCTGTCGCCATTTCTACTTCAGTGGGATTTACTTTTTCCTTCACATCTTTCTTTTTTTCGATTTCCCAATTTTTACATCTAGATTAGCTGAGGTGAATTCACCTGTTTTCAGATCTTACATTTCCCAGTGAATTCTGATAAACTGTGAGGAAACTTTAGGAAACAATTCCTCTGTTGGCATAATTTCCACATGTCATGGCACTCATAAAAGACACACACACACACAATTATCTAAAACTTGACTCAGAAAATCTGTCTCTGGTATCAGGAGATATTTACGAGCACAGCAAGCATGAGTACGATAGATAGTCTTAGTGGTCACGCAGAGGGTGGGCACTCAAGTGGTGGTGAAAATAGAGTTCTAGCCAGAAGACCCAGGGATACTTAAAGGCTGCCCATGTTAATCACTTTTCCCACAGGTGAGGTCTACAAGGGAGATTATATGCACAGGACACCGGCTGCCCAAGCAGACATTTCATGAGAGTGAAGTAGGGTCCTATGACTCTAGGACCTTGAACTGAATTTAAGGGAGCTGGATTAGGTCCAGGGGTATCTCCTTTGTCCCAGGCTAGAAGATTAAATGAACTTGCTATCCCACAAGCCATACCCACCAGCAACAGAGAAAATAAAGTCAGAAAGAACAAGACACAGCTAAATCAATGTTCTGGCCATTCAGACCCATGTGTTCCTTGGGTCACTCAGACCCATGTGGGAGTGAAGAGGAAGAGTTGAAAGTGGTCCCAGAAACCTTCACCTGAAGACCAGAAAAGAAGCATCTTGAAGATGTATTGTCTCTTAAAGGGAAAAAACCTTGTCACTCTTCATCAAAGCCCTCAGCCTTCAACTGAGGGAAACACCTTGGTTCCTTCCCTCACTCTTACTCTAAAATTGGGCTTTGCATAGAATATTTAACCCAAGCCCTTTCATTATAATATTAGTTAATTCATTAATAATTGCTCCTAGACCTACCCTTAGGCTCCCCTGTCATGCTTTGTCCTCCCTTCATTTCAAAGAGAGTGTTTTCTCTAAAAGACCTCCCCAACTCTACCAGGAGATATCTCTCCTCTCCCCCTCCAGACATTGATATATCCCTTGAGGATCTATGTTCATGGAGTCACATTCACTCCTGGGCAAACTCACATTGTTTCATGCTATATGGGAAGAGTGGCATTGTCATTTGGGAAGAGCGGCATCTGCTCTGTGTTCTGTAGCCCTTTATCCGTTACTTATGTTGAAGCAGGCTATGCTGTGGTGACAGATATGCCCAACATCTCAATGCTGTGTAACAACCAGTCCTTAATTTTTACTCCTGTGAGCCAGAATGGAGCATCCCCTAATACAGTCTCATGGAAGAGGGAAAGAAGCTATATGATGTCTCTTAAAACTTCCACTTGGAAGAGGTCTGTGGCATGTTTCTAGTGCTCACATTCTATTGGCCAAGAAGTCAGATGGACAATCCTCATGTGGATGGAGTGAAAAACTATATCCTTGCATAGGAAGAGGAGAGTGAATAACTGGGAACAATAATACTATCTATCTCATGTCACAACTGAGATTGAAGAGTCACATGCCTTTTGAGTGACAACCTTCTGGTAAGTCCAATAACTGGCATTAATAAGACATTATTTCTCATTGGAAGATTTGTCTCAACTTTACCTCTTACAACTGGAGACATTTTTCTTCTCAGATTCTCCAAAATATATGATACATTTCTTTTTTTTCTATATTCTCAAAATTTTTATTTACATTTAGATCTAAAATTTACTAAGATTTTTTAGGAAAAAAGAAATAGTATGTGTGTGTATATGTGTGTATACTCCTTAACAAATTAAGGGGTGTCATTTTATCCTCAGTTTGCTAGAAATTTCTACCATGAATGTATGTTTAATTTTGTTAAAGAGTTTCTATACCTTTTGTGATGTTATTATATTTTTCCTACCATTTTGTTAATGAGAGAGAGTTGATCATTAAATGTTAAACCATTTATGTAACTGAAATATTTAACCCAAGCCCTTTCATTATAATATTAGTTAATTCATTAATAATTGCTCCTAGACCTACCCTTAGGCTCCCCTGTCATGCTTTGTCCTCCTTCATTTCAAAGAGAGTGTTTTCTCTAAAAGACCTCCCCAACTCTACCAGGAGATATCTCTCCTCCCCTCCAGACATTGATATATCCCTTGAGGATCTATGTTCATGGAGTCACATTCACTCCTGGGCAAACTCACATTGTTTCATGCTATATGGGAAGAGTGGCATTGTCATTTGGGAAGAGCGGCATCTGCTCTGTGTTCTGTAGCCCTTTATCCGTTACTTATGTTGAAGCAGGCTATGCTGTGGTGACAGATATGCCCAACATCTCAATGCTGTGTAACAACCAGTCCTTAATTTTTACTCCTGTGAGCCAGAATGGAGCATCCCCTAATACAGTCTCATGGAAGAGGGAAAGAAGCTATATGATGTCTCTTAAAACTTCCACTTGGAAGAGGTCTGTGGCATGTTTCTAGTGCTCACATTCTATTGGCCAAGAAGTCAGATGGACAATCCTCATGTGGATGGAGTGAAAAACTATATCCTTGCATAGGAAGAGGAGAGTGAATAACTGGGAACAATAATACTATCTATCTCATGTCACAACTGAGATTGAAGAGTCACATGCCTTTTGAGTGACAACCTTCTGGTAAGTCCAATAACTGGCATTAATAAGACATTATTTCTCATTGGAAGATTTGTCTCAACTTTACCTCTTACAACTGGAGACATTTTTCTTCTCAGATTCTCCAAAATATATGATACATTTCTTTTTTTTCTATATTCTCAAAATTTTTATTTACATTTAGATCTAAAATTTACTAAGATTTTTTAGGAAAAAAGAAATAGTATGTGTGTGTATATGTGTGTATACTCCTTAACAAATTAAGGGGTGTCATTTTATCCTCAGTTTGCTAGAAATTTCTACCATGAATGTATGTTTAATTTTGTTAAAGAGTTTCTATACCTTTTGTGATGTTATTATATTTTTCCTACCATTTTGTTAATGAGAGAGAGTTGATCATTAAATGTTAAACCATTTATGTAACTGAAATAAGCCATACTTGGTTTTTATAGTAAAATATATGATACATTTCTTAAACAAATGCTCCTACGCACAATGTAACTTTTTCTCAGAGATTTGGGGTTATAATTATGACCAACAATTTGAGCGTTATTACAATATGGTAATACTCCTAAGGACACCAATAAGTATAGTGCTGCGTGTCTATAATGATAAAAAATCTTCCTTGAACTCTTGTCACTCAGAAACATCAGCATCACCTGGGAACTTACTATAAATTTAGAATCTAGGCCTCCCCCCAGGTCTTCTCCATTGGATTCTGAATTTTAGTGAGATCTGCAGGTGCCAAATCTGCACATTAATATTGTAGAGGCAACCCAATGGGTCTCAACCTATGCTTGCATGTTGGTATAACCTAGAAAGCATTACAATACTGGGGCCCCAGAGCTTTGATGTGATTGGTCTGGGGTGGGGTGAGGCCATTGAAGGGGTGGCCAGTGTTAAGAATTCCCCAGGTGGGCTTCCCTGGTGGTCCAGTGGGTGGAGAGTCTGTCCTGTGGTGCAGGTGGCACCAGTTCGATCCCTGGCTCTGGAGGATCCTGCGTGCTACGGAGTGGCTGGGCCAGTGTGGCCAGTTACGAGCCAGTGCTCTGGAGCACATGCGCCCAGAGCCAGTGCTCTGCAATGAGGGGCCACTGCAATGGGAGACCCGCGCGGACCAGGGAATAAAGATGGATGAAAATAGATAAGTGAAAATCAATAAGAGGGTGCCAAAATTTTAAAAAATTTAAAAAAAGAAAGAATTTCCCGGGTGATTCTAATAAGCAATCCATAGCCTGGTGTTGCTTAGGCCTGCTGGTTGAGTGGTCAGAGATGCAAACTTAATCACAGTTATGCAACTGTGTTACTGACCATTAGTATCATCAAGGGTTGGAGAAGGCTGACCTCACTGAAATAATAATAGTCCCATTTATTAAGGAGATTCTATGGACTGGGAATATTACCTCCAATCATCACCACATCCTTTTACCTTGATTAAAATATTAAAAACTGAGCCTTGAATAAAGTGAGCAGCTTTTCCAAGGTCACACATCTTCTAAGTGGTAGAAGTTGGATTTAAATTCATCTCTGTTTTCAAAGCAGGGACTTTTTCTTCCAAACCCTGGGAACTTTTGCTCCCAGCTCTCGTGAGCTGTGATGATTAGACCTTGGAATGCTACTGGGGCTGGTAATAGGCCCTTGGCACTGTCTTCTGGAGCAGTTGGGGTTTGGGTCTGGTTGGGTAAGGTTAATAGGTGAGAGATCACACCCCAAGATGAGTGATTGTATATGACTCCTGACTGGTCTTCAAAGTGTGCCATTTCACAGAGGGGTCAATTGGATCACCAGGGGAAGAGTTACATGGTTCTAGCAAATAACATGGTAGAAACTGATCAGTGCAGAGAAACTGCATGACTCTCCAAGAGAGGGAGGAACCATACCTGGACCAAAGTACATTTCCCCAGCATCAAAGTCTTAATTGTGAGGATGTTACAGTGCCATCCCCCCGGGAGCATTCTCTCCTATGATTTTCACTGTATCCTATTGAAGTTGATGTTAATTTTGTCATTTTATAAGTGTAGAAATGGAGGCTGGAAAATATAAGACAGTTAATTAAGAACACAGCTACCATGAAAATCTATGGTCAAAGCTTATGCAATATCACCCATTTTATGACTTCTTAATTTCTCAGGTGCACCAGCCTGCCAGTTGGGGTCCATCTGGTTCACGATCTCCTGTGTACTTGATTTGGGACAAATGGTTCAGCATCGTTTTTTTGTTTTTTTTTTTTTAATGTTTATTTGGCTGCACCAGGAGTTAACTGTAGCACGTGGGATCTAGTTTCTTGACTGGGGATTGAACCCAGGTCCCATTCAATGGGAGCCTGGAGTCTTAACCACTGGACCACTAGGGAAGTCCAGGCTGAGAATCTTGACATGGGGTAGGGAATATCTTTCTGTAGAAAGGAAAGAGTGTCAGGTAAGCAAGAGAAGAGGAAAAAAGAAAAACTTCCATCAACCATTAATCCACCTGAGACATGATGCCAGGGCATCTTGCTCCTCTGCTGTTACTGCTTTTTCATTGATCAAAGGTGAGACATGAGCTGGTTAACTGGAGAACAAACAGGCAGTCTGGATTTGGGTTTGTTCACAGAGGTTGTCTGTCACAGAAGAATTTCACAGACCCCCTTGTGGTGTAAGGAGGCCCTGGTGATCTGGGAACCTGGGCTCAGGGTCAGGAGCTGCCCTGGGGAGAAGCAACACCCAGCATGGTTAGTGGATCAGTTTTGGAGAGGACACCCCTGGGAATAATGAAACGGAGTCATGAATAGCAACGTGGGCAGACAGCACTGGATGTGCCTGCAGTTAGCAGAGTGTGAGGAAAGAAGGGCAGGGGGAGGACACAGCTCTGAGCTGTGGAGAGTTCTGTCTCCTTCTTACTCTGGGCCTCCCCCTCTTTTGAAAAAAAATTTATTTGGCTGCACCAGATCATAGTTGTAACACTTGGGATCTTTAGCTGCGGCAAGTGAGTTCTTGGTTGTGGTATGTGGGATCAAGTTCCCCGACCAGGGACTGAACTTGGGCCCCCTGCTTTGGAGCCATTGGACCACCCCCTGGGCCTCTCATTTTGATCATCAATTCTCCCTGGATGGCAGGAGTGGTGGGGTGGCAAGAGTCCAGTCAGGTGAAAAATAAGCTGATCACAGACTGGAGAGGTCCAGGGGGTGGGGGGCACTTGCCTAGAATGGAAGGAGACTTGAAACTGGTAGAAATCGAAGCATCTATATCTCGTGTTTTTGCTTCCTCTAAATATCAGTATTCTGAGAAAAGCCTTATTTCTTTGAATAACCAGATTTTGACAGGAGGGAGGTTTTCTCCCTCCTCCCCTGTTCTTAGGAGCTCACCAATAAATGTACCCCATAATTCACTCATCTTCTCATCCTTTCTTACCTTCACCCATCCTTCCATTCTTACCAGCCCAGGAATTATTTAATTCACTAACGTTTAATTCACCTATCATCCTATCGACTGGACCAAGGAACCTAGTGACATGGGGTAGGGAATATCTTTCTGTAGAAAGGAAAGAGTGTCAGGTAAGCAAGAGAAGAGGAAAAAAGAAAAACTTCCATCAACCATTAATCCACCTGAGACATGATGCCAGGGCATCTTGCTCCTCTGCTGTTACTGCTTTTTCATTGATCAAAGGTGAGACATGAGCTGGTTAACTGGAGAACAAACAGGCAGTCTGGATTTGGGTTTGTTCACAGAGGTTGTCTGTCACAGAAGAATTTCACAGACCCCCTTGTGGTGTAAGGAGGCCCTGGTGATCTGGGAACCTGGGCTCAGGGTCAGGAGCTGCCCTGGGGAGAAGCAACACCCAGCATGGTTAGTGGATCAGTTTTGGAGAGGACACCCCTGGGAATAATGAAACGGAGTCATGAATAGCAACGTGGGCAGACAGCACTGGATGTGCCTGCAGTTAGCAGAGTGTGAGGAAAGAAGGGCAGGGAGAGGACACAGCTCTGAGCTGTGGAGAGTTCTGTCTCCTTCTTACTCTGGGCCTCCCCCTCTTTTGAAAAAAAATTTATTTGGCTGCACCAGATCATAGTTGTAACACTTGGGATCTTTAGCTGCGGCAAGTGAGTTCTTGGTTGTGGTATGTGGGATCAAGTTCCCCGACCAGGGACTGAACTTGGGCCCCCTGCTTTGGAGCCATTGGACCACCCCCTGGGCCTCTCATTTTGATCATCAATTCTCCCTGGATGGCAGGAGTGGTGGGGTGGCAAGAGTCCAGTCAGGTGAAAAATAAGCTGATCACAGACTGGAGAGGTCCAGGGGGTGGGGGGCACTTGCCTAGAATGGAAGGAGACTTGAAACTGGTAGAAATCGAAGCATCTATATCTCGTGTTTTTGCTTCCTCTAAATATCAGTATTCTGAGAAAAGCCTTATTTCTTTGAATAACCAGATTTTGACAGGAGGGAGGTTTTCTCCCTCCTCCCCTGTTCTTAGGAGCTCACCAATAAATGTACCCCATAATTCACTCATCTTCTCATCCTTTCTTACCTTCACCCATCCTTCCATTCTTACCAGCCCAGGAATTATTTAATTCACTAACGTATTCTCCTAAAATTTTCACCTATGACATCCTATCTTGTTTCCTAGGGCCCAAGCTTTTAAAATTCAAAAGTCTGAAAGAGTCGTTGCTTGTGCCCCTTCCTGCTTTCTGCTATTATATCTCTTTCCCAAGGAAATGAATGTTGAACAGCCTGACTGCCTAAATGGAATGTGGGTTAGAGTCCATTGGCTGAGGGGAGATGGGAGGAAGATCTTCGGTTCACATTTCAAAAGTATTATATTTATAAAATGTATAAAATGAAATCCTTGAAAATTGAATCCTTATAAAACTAATTCCTTCTTTCCTTGATCCTGAGCCCTATGATAGGCCTCTTGTTAGGTGTGAGTAAGAAGAGTGGGAGTGGGAAGACCCTGCTCTTAGCACAAACACGAACCATACTGAGGCTTTGGTCTGTCTGGAGGAAACAACTTCCTCATGTGGGGATCTCATCTCCTAGGCCCTGGTCTAGGCCCTACAGGCCTGTCCAGGTCAAAAGACCCCATGGGATCAAGGAAGAAAGTATCTAAGAGAGAAAGTGGCTTCTCCCCAGCATCAGGGTACAGATGAGATTATTTCTTTGGCACACAGTCCCTAAAGTTCTAGAAAGGGAACTTCTTTCCTGAAATGCATTTCCTGAATGTGATGAATCCTTGCTTCATCCTTGCTAACTGTTACATGAGAAACAGACTTGCTGTTTTGTAGACACACTTCCTGACTGCTCTCACAGGAGAGCTAAGCAGTACATTCCCCTTTCCTTTCCTTTCATGATCCCTCCATTCTTCAGTGGGGTGAGGATCTGGCAGATTGAAGGAGAGGAAAAAAAAAAAAAAGACAGCATTATTTTGACAAAGGGTGCATGGATGAATTGAAAGGCTTGTGAGACTTTGAATCTGTCTTTCCCGTTAGCCGCTAAGTGAATGAATTACTTGGATGAAAAGAATATTCACATTTGCGTGTTCTTCACTTTGTTCTTCAGGTGGGCCTCATAGAAAAGTGGGAAAGAAATGGGGGTGGGATATGGGATGTTCCTCCATAGAAAATGGGGTGCCTTGTAACTCTGGAATTCCCCAACTGTTTTCTCATGGGGAAAGTGAATTTGTAACGTCCCCAACAATTTGCCCCTTTTCTTGTATTCCTGATGTTAACTGGTGGCACAAAGGTACACAGGAGTACCCAAGTTTGAAACCTAGAAATGATCCTTTCTTCTCCCTCCCTGACAACTCACACTACTGGTTGGACAAAAAGTTGTGTTGATTTGAGCTCTCAACTGAATCTCAAGTAGGTTTCCTCCAATTTCAACCTATTGCCCTGCCTCAGTTTAGGAAAGGCACTTTCCTTTGTGGAATGCTGGAGCACCTTAAATAGTTGCCTGCCTTTAGCTTCTCTTGTTCTCCAACAGACTTATCTTTCTAAAGCACACCTATTCATGTCACTCCTTTGCTGCCAAATTTACTTCATACCCATTCCCTATGAAGCAAAGTCTAGCGCTTTTCATTCATGGACTCCTGGATCCGGTTCTAGCACATTTTTGGGGTACCACCCCTTTCCCCTTTTAGGTTGACTGAGCTCCCAGACAAGTTTACTCAACTTTCATTCTGCATCATAATTTTTTATTTAAAATGTTTTCTCCACTGGACAGACTTTCTATATTGGCATGGACTATGAACACATAATAGACACTGGATTAAGTTCAAATGGTTAATTGAATTTATATAACAACTCAAGTACCAAAGACACAGAAAATTTTTTTTCCCTTAAAAAAAAAAATGGCAGTTTGTGCTTAGGCAGTCTCTAATGCTATTCCTCTTACTTTCCGTTTTTCTAATCTCTCTATCCTTTCCTGTACCTACAATTATTCTCCTCCCCTTGATTCTCTGGCTTTCTGGCCCAAAGACAACACTTTCCTCTGGGAGAGCACCTGCCTGCCTCCTTCCTAGAGGGAATGTCAGGAAGACAAAGCAGGAGGGCCTGCCCCCGGGGGAGAGGTGGTTCTGCACATCTGTCTGCCCATTTGCAGCCAAACCTAAATACAAACCATACTGCCAAAGAGGAGGCTGGAAACTGCTCAAGTGGAATCAGATCCAGAGACAACAGAATAGAGAGAAGAGAAAGAGATGTCAGTGTCAGACCCAGAGTTCCCGAGACTAGGTCTGGCATGGAGGCTGTTCCTAACATCTTACATTCAGATGGAGAAGAAAAGGCATTCTATGGAGGAACTGTGAGACCACTGCAGGAAGTGACCAGAGATACGATGGAGAGGCAGTTTGGGCAGGGGCAGTACACAGGAGTACCCAAGTTTGAAACCTAGAAATGATCCTTTCTTATCCCTTCCTGACAACTCACACTACTGGTTGGACAAAAAGTTGTGTTGATTTGAGCTCTCAACTGAATCTCAAGTAGGTTTCCTCCAATTTCAACCTATTGCCCTGCCTCAGTTTAGGAAAGGCACTTTCCTTTGTGGAATGCTGGAGCACCTTAAATAGTTGCCTGCCTTTAGCTTCTCTTGTTCTCCAACAGACTTATCTTTCTAAAGCACACCTATTCATGTCACTCCTTTGCTGCCAAATTTACTTCATACCCATTCCCTATGAAGCAAAGTCTAGCGCTTTTCATTCATGGACTCCTGGATCCGGTTCTAGCACATTTTGGGTACCACCCCTTTCCCCTTTTAGGTTGACTGAGCTCCCAGACAAGTTTACTCAACTTTCATTCTGCATCATAATTTTTTATTTAAAATGTTTTCTCCACTGGACAGACTTTCTATATTGGCATGGACTATGAACACATAATAGACACTGGATTAAGTTCAAATGGTTAATTGAATTTATATAACAACTCAAGTACCAAAGACACAGAAAATTTTTTTTCCCTTAAAAAAAAAAATGGCAGTTTGTGCTTAGGCAGTCTCTAATGCTATTCCTCTTACTTTCCGTTTTTCTAATCTCTCTATCCTTTCCTGTACCTACAATTATTCTCCTCCCCTTGATTCTCTGGCTTTCTGGCCCAAAGACAACACTTTCCTCTGGGAGAGCACCTGCCTGCCTCCTTCCTAGAGGGAATGTCAGGAAGACAAAGCAGGAGGGCCTGCCCCCGGGGGAGAGGTGGTTCTGCACATCTGTCTGCCCATTTGCAGCCAAACCTAAATACAAACCATACTGCCAAAGAGGAGGCTGGAAACTGCTCAAGTGGAATCAGATCCAGAGACAACAGAATAGAGAGAAGAGAAAGAGATGTCAGTGTCAGACCCAGAGTTCCCGAGACTAGGTCTGGCATGGAGGCTGTTCCTAACATCTTACATTCAGATGGAGAAGAAAAGGCATTCTATGGAGGAACTGTGAGACCACTGCAGGAAGTGACCAGAGATACGATGGAGAGGCAGTTTGGGCAGGGGCAGAGGGAACACACAGCAGACAGATTCCCACCACCCACCAAACACAGAGGATGTAGTCCAGGGGATGGGCAAAAGAGACATCAGGTTGGGTTGGTTTAAATGGCTGGGAAGTGGGTTGTAATTTTTAATGATGTCAGGACTATGCTATTCAGAAGTTAGGACTCTAGGTTGCTGAGGTAACCTCAAAGGGGCCCAGGTGTTAGGAGGAATCCTGTGGAATCTTAGGAGGGATCTGTGAAGGGAGATGTGCCTGCCATACTGAGGGAGTGAGGAAACAGGAATTTCAAGTCTCACTTCAGAAAGAACATTCTTTGAACAAGCATTATGGAAGAAGAGGCAAAGTTCCTCCAGTTTAGCTGCCTCTGGATACATCCACCATGATGTGTGGCAGGGAAGGCACATCATCCACCATGATGTGGGCCTTAAAAGATGGGATAAGTTAGTCTGCTGTTGAGACTGATAAGTGATAGGTGACGGTATGTTACTGTGAACGGTGTTGGATTCTTGATCTCCAACAGAGAAGAATTCACATTGGGATGAAAAAGACTTGGTTTTGGTCACTCAGAGCTTCGTGAAAGTAGTTTATTAAGAAAAGAGGATAGAGAGCTTCCAGCATAGACACTGGAAGAGGGATAGAAGAGAACCCCAGAAGCCACTTTAGGCGTGGCGTTTTATACTTTTTCAGTTGGTTATTAACAGTAGTGTAAAAGAATATTTTACAGTTGTAAAGGCCCTGTAGGCCCACACCCACAACATTAACATGAGATTAGCTAGAGGGTAGTCTCCAGGCCTCAGGGTTGGGTCAGACATTCTAATGTAAAGGCCTTGCTAGGCCCACAGCATTAACATAAGACAAGAAACTTAGTTTCAGTTTCAGCATTGAAATTCTTTGCCTTTTTTTCCTCCCCCTTTCCTCCTTGGGACCTGCTAGTCTCCTTATCAAATCTGCCTATTAACTCCTTTCAAGACCCTCTCAATAATGTCTGCCAACACAGGCCCCTGGTGAGTTCATGGTCATTTTCAAACCAGCATGGAAGAGCATGGGTTTTACCAGATATCATAGGTTGTAATTCTTCTCCAACATCCATTGCTATTGGGTCAGCTCATTAGTAACTAGGTTTCGATAGACTCTCAATATCAATGGAGTGAAATATGAATGTTCTATCACAAGCAATGTGCAGCTTATCACTGGTAATTAAAAGATAAAGTAATTCAAGAGATGAAATAATTCAAGGTGTCAGGGTAACATTGCTTAATTCCTAGACCTTCAAATGCTTGAGTAGGAAGTCCACAATCCCCTCCTCTCAGCAGAATGCCTTTGAGATCATCCATGTTGTTGGTGAATCTGTACTTTCTCTCATTATTATTATTATTATTGAATATATTATCATATGAATAATCTACAGGTTGTTTATCCATTCTCCTTTTAGTGGACATTTGGGTTGTCAGTTTGGAGCTATTATGAGTAAAGTTGTTATGGACATTCTTATACAAATCTTTTAGTGGAAATATACTTTAATTTCTTTATGTAAATGTGTAGAAGTAGAATTTTGAGTCATAGGATAGGTGTATAACTGGAAACCATGGAACAGTTTTCGAGGTGATTGAACCATTTTGAATTCCCATCAACAATGTTTGAGAGTTCAGTTGCTGCAAATCTTCACAGTCATTTAAACAGTCAATCTTCTTCATGTTAGCCATTCTTATGGGTATCTTACTGGGCCTTTCACTTCTATTGCCCTGATGACTAAGAATGTTGAACACTTTTTCATGTTGTCATTGGAGCTTCTTTGTGAAGTGTCCACTTATGTCTTTTGTCCATTTAAAAAACCTGAGCAGTTCTTCTGTTAGAATTGCCTGGAAATTCCACTAGGGTTTATCAATCTATGTCTCTCCTTATTTGTCTGGCCAATAACATTTGGGTTATTGGCCAGACCTTGTTCTGTGATGATTAATCACTTAATAATCCAGCCAGAGTTTTGTACATAGCTGTAGAAGTGTTCTAAGATGAAGATGGAAGCCATTTTATCTTTTGAGGATGAGCCTTTGCATCACATATGTTCAGAGACCCTCTCAATTTTA
Organism: Tragulus kanchil; assembly: GCA_022376925.1. Taxonomy (NCBI): domain Eukaryota; kingdom Metazoa; phylum Chordata; class Mammalia; order Artiodactyla; family Tragulidae; genus Tragulus; species Tragulus kanchil. The sequence goes on along the minus strand of JAIOJX010000032.1, from coordinate 215,882,492 downwards.
AATGTTCTCCCCCCCAAACCACAGGCCCCTGGTGAGTTCATGGTCATTTTCAAACCAGCATGGAAGAGCATGGGTTTTACCAGATATCATAGGTTGTAATTCTTCTCCAACATCCATTGCTATTGGGTCAGCTCATTAGTAACTAGGTTTCGATAGACTCTCAATATCAATGGAGTGAAATATGAATGTTCTATCACAAGCAATGTGCAGCTTATCACTGGTAATTAAAAGATAAAGTAATTCAAGAGATGAAATAATTCAAGGTGTCAGGGTAACATTGCTTAATTCCTAGACCTTCAAATGCTTGAGTAGGAAGTCCACAATCCCCTCCTCTCAGCAGAATGCCTTTGAGATCATCCATGTTGTTGGTGAATCTGTACTTTCTCTCATTATTATTATTATTATTGAATATATTATCATATGAATAATCTACAGGTTGTTTATCCATTCTCCTTTTAGTGGACATTTGGGTTGTCAGTTTGGAGCTATTATGAGTAAAGTTGTTATGGACATTCTTATACAAATCTTTTAGTGGAAATATACTTTAATTTCTTTATGTAAATGTGTAGAAGTAGAATTTTGAGTCATAGGATAGGTGTATAACTGGAAACCATGGAACAGTTTTCGAGGTGATTGAACCATTTTGAATTCCCATCAACAATGTTTGAGAGTTCAGTTGCTGCAAATCTTCACAGTCATTTAAACAGTCAATCTTCTTCATGTTAGCCATTCTTATGGGTATCTTACTGGGCCTTTCACTTCTATTGCCCTGATGACTAAGAATGTTGAACACTTTTTCATGTTGTCATTGGAGCTTCTTTGTGAAGTGTCCACTTATGTCTTTTGTCCATTTAAAAAACCTGAGCAGTTCTTCTGTTAGAATTGCCTGGAAATTCCACTAGGGTTTATCAATCTATGTCTCTCCTTATTTGTCTGGCCAATAACATTTGGGTTATTGGCCAGACCTTGTTCTGTGATGATTAATCACTTAATAATCCAGCCAGAGTTTTGTACATAGCTGTAGAAGTGTTCTAAGATGAAGATGGAAGCCATTTTATCTTTTGAGGATGAGCCTTTGCATCACATATGCTCACTTTGGGGTCAAAGCAAGTCACAACAGTCCCGATTTCAAAGATGGGAAAGTGTACTTCCTTATTTTTCAGTATCTCACAGTTTCTCATTGCACTTTGCAAAACATTCAAATTACCTACTGTTTATAGCCCTGTATATTCTAGGTCCTGCCTCTCTCTGAATTAACCTACTGTCAGTCTTGCCTTATCTCACTACAAGTGGTTGCCCTCACTTTAGGCTTATTTTCTGCTCCCTATGTCTGGAAATTGCATTTTATCTTTAAGTTCAAATGTCAGCTCCTCGAAGAGGCATTTCCTGAACACTTCTCCCAAGCACTTCTGAACACTTTACATTGTTTCATTTTCATATGGTACTTAGCAACATCAAATTTTTTTTTATTCATTCACTCATTACCTATATTCTCACCAGGATTTAAATACCACAAGAGCATAACCATTTGTGCCCTATTTCACCTTTGCATCCCCCCATGCCTAGAATGGTGCCTGATACCAAGCAGACTCTCAGTGATGATTTGTGGAAGCAATGAACTGTGCAGTGTTTGTCTTTATAGCTCTGAAAGCATGTATCATCCTAGAAGACAGGACAAAAGTGGATGGAAAAAAATGAATCTCGGGCTTCTCTGGTAGCTCAGTGATAAAGAGTTCACCTGCCAATGCAGGAGATATGCGTTCGATCCCTGATCCAGGAAGATCCTACATGCTGAGGAACAACGAAGCCCATGAGCCGCAACTATCAAACCTGTGCTCTAGAGCCTCAGAGCCATAATGACTGAGCCCATGTGCCACAACTACTGAAGCCCGTGAGCCCTAGAGCCTGAGTTCCACAACAAGAAAAGTCACCACAGCAAGAAGCCTGCTCACCTCAGCTAGAGAGTAGCCCCCACTCTCTGCAAGTAGAGAAGAGCCTGCAGCAGCAATGAAAACCCAAAACAGCCAAAAATAAATTAATTAGTTAAAAAAATGAATCTCCATCCTCAGAGTTGGAATTAAAACAAAAAATTCTGTAGGTTCTTTTCCTGTAATTATGGTACATGTCCACCAAGTGGCAGTAAGTGCCTTAATAGTGGACAAGAGTTTTTTGTTAGATTCATATGGCATTTGCCCAATTCCAAGCTAACAGATTTATAATCATTTTCTATTGTTATTTTATACTTTTGAATTATTAATTATTTAAAATACTTACTGATGGCTTTAAACAATGATAAATAGTAAAGCTGCTTATTCTTACAGAAATACTTTTTATTCCTGTAGTATATAGATTAGTTATTAATTTGTCACTAAATCTACTCTTTTCACATAGCCATATTTTGATTAAAAAGTTTTGTTGTTTGTCTTTTATTTTTTTACTTTGATGTGAATTCCACCATAGAGTCATTGTGCCTCAAGGCTGACACAGTGGAGCTGGGCCTTCGGGCTAGATTTATATTGCAAAGCTTTTGGGCTTCTCTCAGCTGTGAGCACTATGCTCATTTAATGCCTGCTGATGACTTAGTTCCCTGTGTTTCAACTTTCCTTTTCTCAACACCCTTTCATTTCCCTTCCCTATATCAGAATTAGGAAGAGAGAGAAAAGACCACCTATTCCTTTATGTTGGACACATGATTCTGCCCCAAATTCTTTCCAATACAAAGAAAGTAATTCTCCTTAAATAAGAGTCAAGTATCTTCCATTATTCTGTTTTCTCATTGGGAGTTCTTTAAACGAGTGATTATGTGCAATAGGATGTATCTTAGCAAAGCCGTAGCAATGGTTGGCAAGAGACAGTTTATACCAACTGTTTCTGTAATAAGAGTTCTTTAGAACCTCTTTTTATAAAGAAAGAGATCAAGCTTTTAAATAGAAAAATGAAGCAACCTTTAGACAAAGATCCTGATTTGGCATTTAAGCTTTTCTGCACAGCTCCTCTGAAAAGTGTCAGATCCAAAGGGTGGACCCTGTCAGTCAGCTTGTAGGGACCCCACTGGGAGTCACATCAAGATCTCTAGGACCACATTCTCTCCTTGGTTCACATGTCTTCACGAGGTATGCTAGGGATGCCATAAATGCTACTTACTGAGTTCTCTACAAGGGTGACCCAAAGTCAGGGCATCCACTTAACAGCTGCAAGTAGAGAAGAGCCTGCAGCAGCAATGAAAACCCAAAACAGCCAAAAATAAATTAATTAGTTAAAAAAATGAATCTCCATCCTCAGAGTTGGAATTAAAACAAAAATTCTGTAGGTTCTTTTCCTGTAATTATGGTACATGTCCACCAAGTGGCAGTAAGTGCCTTAATAGTGGACAAGAGTTTTTTGTTAGATTCATATGGCATTTGCCCAATTCCAAGCTAACAGATTTATAATCATTTTCTATTGTTATTTTATACTTTTGAATTATTAATTATTTAAAATACTTACTGATGGCTTTAAACAATGATAAATAGTAAAGCTGCTTATTCTTACAGAAATACTTTTTATTCCTGTAGTATATAGATTAGTTATTAATTTGTCACTAAATCTACTCTTTTCACATAGCCATATTTTGATTAAAAAGTTTTGTTGTTTGTCTTTTATTTTTTTACTTTGATGTGAATTCCACCATAGAGTCATTGTGCCTCAAGGCTGACACAGTGGAGCTGGGCCTTCGGGCTAGATTTATATTGCAAAGCTTTTGGGCTTCTCTCAGCTGTGAGCACTATGCTCATTTAATGCCTGCTGATGACTTAGTTCCCTGTGTTTCAACTTTCCTTTTCTCAACACCCTTTCATTTCCCTTCCCTATATCAGAATTAGGAAGAGAGAGAAAAGACCACCTATTCCTTTATGTTGGACACATGATTCTGCCCCAAATTCTTTCCAATACAAAGAAAGTAATTCTCCTTAAATAAGAGTCAAGTATCTTCCATTATTCTGTTTTCTCATTGGGAGTTCTTTAAACGAGTGATTATGTGCAATAGGATGTATCTTAGCAAAGCCGTAGCAATGGTTGGCAAGAGACAGTTTATACCAACTGTTTCTGTAATAAGAGTTCTTTAGAACCTCTTTTTATAAAGAAAGAGATCAAGCTTTTAAATAGAAAAATGAAGCAACCTTTAGACAAAGATCCTGATTTGGCATTTAAGCTTTTCTGCACAGCTCCTCTGAAAAGTGTCAGATCCAAAGGGTGGACCCTGTCAGTCAGCTTGTAGGGACCCCACTGGGAGTCACATCAAGATCTCTAGGACCACATTCTCTCCTTGGTTCACATGTCTTCACGAGGTATGCTAGGGATGCCATAAATGCTACTTACTGAGTTCTCTACAAGGGTGACCCAAAGTCAGGGCATCCACTTAACAGCTGCTTAGTCCAGTGCAAACACCTTCCTTCATTTTATGGAAATGACCCATGCATATATTTGCATATTTCTAACAAAATCCAACTATCCTGAGGTTAAATGTCTTTTAGAATATGTATGCAATCATAACACATTAAGACAATATTTGTGTATGATGAATGTTCATTGAATGAATGAAGGAGACTGACCATTTTGTGTTCATAGTCTATAAATATGTTAATTTACATGTGCTCTCTGATATTTTTGGATTTCATATTCCATTAGTTAAAAAATGCACAACTCTCAAAATGTATATTATTTGTGTGTGTGTGTGTGTGTGTGTGTGTGTGTGTGTGTAAGTTGTATCCAATCCTTTGTGACCCCATGGACTGTAGCTGCCAGGCTGCTTTGCCCATGGAAATCCCCAGGCAGTTATTCAAATGCACTACTATTCCCATGTTTCATGTACATGAAAATACACACAAAAATGCAAACTTTATTCTCACTAAAATGTTTTACACGTTGCTAGTATTCTGGTGATAACAATGGCATTGAATATGCTTCTTTATATTTTAAACTTTTGGTTTAAGACTTTGTGATGGGGCTTCCCCTGGTGGTCCAGTGGGTAAGGACACCGCCTTGCAGTGCAAGGGGTGCCGATTCGATCCCTGGCCTGGGAAGATCCCACGTGCCGCGGAGCGGCTGGACTGATGTGTCCAATTACCAAGCCGCAGCTCTGGAGCGCATGCGCCCAGAGCCGGTGCTCTGCGACAACAGATGCCACCGCGATGGGAGGCCCACAAGAGCCAAAGAACAAAAGATGGATGAAACTAGACAAATGAAAGACCAGTGGAAGTGGCCCACCCCCCCCCCTCCCTCCCCCCCCCCCCCCTCCCCGCCAAAATAAATAAATAAATGTTTAAAAAAAAAAAAAAGACTTTGTGATATAATCATTCAATGGTCTAGCTTTAACTTTGATTTATTCTCTTACCTGATTTTAATTGCTATCAGAGTATTAAAAAGCTACTTCATAGATCCAAATAGAAGGCTTGTACCATTGGCCTCTCTTCCTGATCATAGTATTCGTTCCTAGCCACCAAATATGCAGAGGTTTTTGTGGAAATTCAGCTAATACTTTTCTATATTATCTGGTATCAATCTCATTTGCTTACAAATAAATCAGAAAGGACATTGGTGGAATATAGCTTTGCTTCAATATTTTTACAAAATGTTTTCCAAACAGACTATGTGAATGATATTTAAATGCTATAAAATTCAGTTTCTTAGTGTGGAAAGATGAAAGTTTTTATAAGTGGTATAGTGTCATTTTCAACAACAAAATCACATAATAATGAAAACAACGCTCTCTCCATAGCACAAGCTTTTTTGAGGTGCATAAGTGAACTGTGACTTTCACCTTAAGGGGTAGATTAGGTCCATGTACATAAGTATGTGTGTATGTATATATTTACTACCTGTTAGGTAGAATTCCATTAATAGTTATTTGTCATTGTTTATTTAATTCAAGCATAGTTACTTTACAATGCTGTGTTAGTTTCTGGTCTATGGCAAAGCAATTCAGTTATATGTATGCATGCATATTCTTTTTATTATTCTTTTCTATTAAATTGCATTACAAAACATTGAATATAATTCCTTGTGTTATAGAGTAGGACTCTGTTGTTTATCTATTTTACATATAGTAGCTTATATCTGCTAATCTCAAACTTAATTTATCCTTCCTACTCTGCCTTTTCCCTTTGGCAACTATAAGTTCATTTTCTATGTCTGTGAGGTTATTTATGTTTTGTACGTAAGTTCATTTGTGTCATTTTTTTAGATTCCACTTATATCATATTCACTTATGATATAAGTGATATCATATATTTGTATTTGTCTGACTTACTTCACTTAGCATGATATTCTCTAAGTCTAACCATTTTGCTGCAACTGACATTATTTCATTTTTTTAAGGCTGAGTAATATTCCACTGTATACATATGCATGTATATATCACATCTTATTTATCCACTATCATCTATCAGGGGACATTTAGGTTGCTTCCATTTCTTGTTCAGTTTTCCAGTTGTGTCCAACTTTTTGTGACCCCATGGATTCCAGCACACCAGGCCTCCCTGTCCTTCATCTTCTCCAGGAGTTTGTCCAAGTTCAAGTCCATGGCTTCAGTGATACCCTCTCATCCTCTGACGCCTTCTTCTCCCACTCTCAATTTTTCCCAGCATCAGGGACTTTTCCAATGAGCTGTCTGTTGGCATCAGATGACCAAAATACTGGAGCTTTAGCTTCAGCATCAGTCCTTCCAGCGAGTATTGGCTATTGTAAATAGTGCTGCAATGAACATTGAGGTGCAGGTATCGTTCTGAATTAAATGTTTTCTCTGGATAGATACCCAGGAGTGGGTTTACTGGATCATATGACAACTCTGTTTGTTTTTGTTTTTTTTTTTCAAGTAACTTCCATACTGTTTTCCATAATGGTTGCACTAATTTATATTCCTATAACCAGTGTAGGAGGTTTCCCTTTTCTTCAGACTCTCTCTAGCATTTATTATTTTTAGACTTTCCTATGCTGACTCTTCTGACTGAGAGCTTTCCAGGGGTGTGGTTGGTAAAGAATTCACCTGTCAATGCAGGAGATGCAAGATCCCTGGGTGATCGTGGATTTGATCCCTGGGTCAGCAAGATCTCTTGGAGCAGGAAATGGCAACCCACTCTGGTATTCTTGCCCGAAAAATTCCATGGATAGAAGAGCCTGGCAGGCTACAGTGCATGGGGCTGCAAAGAGTAGGACACAACTGAGTGACTGGGTAGGCACACACTTCTGCCTAGTGTGAGGTGATATCTCATTGTAGTTTTGATTTTTATTTGTCTAATAATTAGTGATATTGGGCATTTTTCCATGCCTGTTGACCATCTGTATGCATTTGGAGAAAAGTCCACTTAGGTTTTCTGCCCATTTTTTGATTGAATTATGTTTCTTTGTTATTGAGTAATATCAACTGTTTGTGTATTTTGGAAATTAAGCCCTTGTCAGTCTCATCAACTGTTTGTGTATTTTTGGAAATTAAGCCCTTGTCAGTTTTGTCATTTGCAAATATTTTCTGCCAGTCCATAGGTTGATTTTTTTGTCTTATTTATGGTTTTCTTTACTGTGCAAAAGCTTTTAAGTTTGATTAGGTCCCATTTGTTTATTTCTGCGTTTTAATCCTTTTGCCGTGGGAGACCAACCTAAGAAAAGATTGCTACAATTTAATGTCAGAGGAAGTTTTGCCTATGTTCTCATCTAGGAATTTTATGGTGTCATGTCTTATATTTATGTCTTTAAGCCATTTTGAACTTATTTTCGTGTGTGGTGCTATTCAGCATTCTAACTCCATACACACCCGACTGTCCAGCTTTCCCAACACTACTTGCTGAAGACACTGTCTTTTTTCCTTTGTATATTCTTGCCTCCTTTGTCAAAGATTAATTGGCTATAGGTGTGTGGTATTTGCCATTGTTTAAAAGGTCAGAAATTTGCCATTTTGCAAAAGCAGAATCAGCAGCACATCCTTATGAATGACAACTCTTAAAGACTTTGCCACTGGATAACCAGCAAACCTCCCTGCAGTACAAATGATTTGCATGATCACTCCACATGTCAGTACAAACTAATCTAAAGCTTTCCCTATCTTGTAAATGAACCTATTTTTATAAATTAAAACCAACTCTAACATTCTCTGTGTCTTTATGGTCTCACAACTCAAAGAGTGGTTCATTGACCGGCAGCATCAGTATCACTGGGGAGCTTTTAGAAAGGAAGACTCTCTGGAGAGGACAGACCTACTGAACCAGAATCTGAATTTTAACGACACCCCAGGTGACTCACCTACACTTGTGCAATCCAGAGCACTGCTTTATGAGTTCTAACTTCTACTTTTTGGCTTCAATAACTTGTTTAGTAAAAATGAAATGAATGAATTTCACACATGGGACAAGCTGTAACCTGACTTCTGATTTTTTTTTTTTTTGGTTCCCCCAATCAAACCACCTGATCCTTCGGTGGTAATATTCACTCATTTTTCAAGAAGTCCTTTTCTGTGGACAATGCATTTTCTTTGGTGTCATTTCCCCTTAGTGACACAAAAAAATATTGTAGTTCTTTACACAACTGTTGAAAAAGCACCTCTTTATAACATTTGGTTCAGTTCAGTCACTCAGTCATGTCCGACTCTTTGCAACCCCATGGTCTGCAGTACACCAAGCTTCCATTAAGATAGTCAAAATCTGTATTTTCACCCCAAAGCATAACAAACTTCCTGCTTGGTACAATTTGTTCCATACCCATTTCTTATAACCATTAACAATGTCTTATATTTATGTCTTTAAGCCATTTTGAACTTATTTTCGTGTGTGGTGCTATTCAGCATTCTAACTCCATACACACCCGACTGTCCAGCTTTCCCAACACTACTTGCTGAAGACACTGTCTTTTTTCCTTTGTATATTCTTGCCTCCTTTGTCAAAGATTAATTGGCTATAGGTGTGTGGTATTTGCCATTGTTTAAAAGGTCAGAAATTTGCCATTTTGCAAAAGCAGAATCAGCAGCACATCCTTATGAATGACAACTCTTAAAGACTTTGCCACTGGATAACCAGCAAACCTCCCTGCAGTACAAATGATTTGCATGATCACTCCACATGTCAGTACAAACTAATCTAAAGCTTTCCCTATCTTGTAAATGAACCTATTTTTATAAATTAAAACCAACTCTAACATTCTCTGTGTCTTTATGGTCTCACAACTCAAAGAGTGGTTCATTGACCGGCAGCATCAGTATCACTGGGGAGCTTTTAGAAAGGAAGACTCTCTGGAGAGGACAGACCTACTGAACCAGAATCTGAATTTTAACGACACCCCAGGTGACTCACCTACACTTGTGCAATCCAGAGCACTGCTTTATGAGTTCTAACTTCTACTTTTTGGCTTCAATAACTTGTTTAGTAAAAATGAAATGAATGAATTTCACACATGGGACAAGCTGTAACCTGACTTCTGATTTTTTTTTTTTTTTGGTTCCCCCAATCAAACCACCTGATCCTTCGGTGGTAATATTCACTCATTTTTCAAGAAGTCCTTTTCTGTGGACAATGCATTTTCTTTGGTGTCATTTCCCCTTAGTGACACAAAAAAATATTGTAGTTCTTTACACAACTGTTGAAAAAGCACCTCTTTATAACATTTGGTTCAGTTCAGTCACTCAGTCATGTCCGACTCTTTGCAACCCCATGGTCTGCAGTACACCAAGCTTCCATTAAGATAGTCAAAATCTGTATTTTCACCCCAAAGCATAACAAACTTCCTGCTTGGTACAATTTGTTCCATACCCATTTCTTATAACCATTAACAATGTCTTCTATGTATCTTGTAATGTTATTTGCTGATAAAGAAATGCATTTCAGGTTGCTCCATATTCTTTTCCACATCTGTTTCAGCCATTTTATCACAGAAAGAACATAAAAAGATGTGTGGTCTTTTGCTTCTTCTAAGAAATCTCTAAAAATGCTTTTTTATTATTCAGTAACATTAAAAAAATATTGCATTGGATATCACCTGACCTAAAATACTGCTAAAGCTGCTGTAGAGATTTGTGTTTATATTCTGAATATGCTGTGACTCATGATTCCTTCTTACACTTGGTAAAATGTCAGGTACAACACACACCTGGGACAAATTAACGATAGTTAATGATAGTGGATGTAAATACATATTATAAATAATCTTCATCACTCGCATTTTTAAAATTTGACTAGCTTGTCATCAGAAGGGATCAAATTACCACTTTTTCACCTTGCAGCGTGACTGTCCCAGAGCTTGTCGTTGAGACGGGTTAATGGTCAGCTCAGTCATTTCTGCACTATCTGTGCAAAATTTCCAACTGTTACTTCTTTGCCGGAAATTTTTAAAGCCCTGTGTCTGTTTCCTGAGAGTTAGTTAAAAATAGTTACTGTATTTCCTCAGTACCCTTAACAGGGAATACTTCACACTACACTAAAATGAAAGGAAGAGGGGTGCCATGTGGAGACCCCTGGATTATGGAAGTGCAGGTTCTCTGGATGTATGCCTTGGCCAGCTGTGAATAAAACTCACAGCTTCATGCCTCAGTTCTGCATCCGAAGCAGGGGGAGGTGTCTGTAGAATGGTTCTGACTGCAAGCAGAGGGGAGGAGGAGAAGGACAGCTGTTGATGACCTTGGGGGTATTTTCAGCAGATGGGGAGAGTGCCCCCTATGGCACTGGACTCCCCTTTCAGTGTGGTCCTGGGAAGCCTGATTTCATCCATCCAGGAGCTCCAGACTCACCCATCTAGGCGTAAGATGGACAGAACCCACAGCTGCCTTGCCTTCCCTTTCACAAACACTCCTGTCTCCCCATACAAACACTGAAATTAAACTTCACAGCCCAATACACTCCTCCATAAACAAGATTTGGAGCGAATATTCATTTTCTTTCATCTGGGAGCAGATTCTGCCTGCTCTGTTGAGGTGGTGGAGGGCGTTTCCCTCTACAAAAGCAATAAAGCTGACTTTGCTGTCATTAAGTTTTATCAGGTAACGCTGACCCTGTCATGAAGTGTTCTCCTCCAGACGGCTTTACTCATTAACCACAGTCGAGTGTTAACCTTTCTAGACATAAATAATACTGCAGCACCTTGGCCTGAGCAGAAAGGAGGAAATGGCCAGGGCTTTGCTTTGTCTTTTTCCCTTGGATACTTGCAAACTTCTTTCTCTTCCTGTGTTTGACAAAATGTCAAAACCATATTTCTCTTTATCTGTGCTAAGAAATTCTTCATCCTGCCCTGAACCTTGTGCCCTCTGCCATTAACTTGGCCACACAGGTGGGGTGACTTGACACTGGGCTCAGACGTGGAGCACACTTTGGCCAGAAGGATATTAGCAGATTTGACAGATTGGGCCACAGAGGGGTGTGGGCATCTGAGCAGGCTCCTTTGCATCTCTGCTCTCATCCTGAGAATAGCAAGCTGAGGCTAGCCTACGGGTCCCAGGATTGGGCCAAGAGTTGTGTGGTGCAGCTCAGTCACTCCAAGTCTCCCTGATTTACCACAGACTCATCCAAATGAGCTGATACCCCTGGAATCTCAGCCAACAGGGAGTCACTTAGCTGACCAGTAATCACAGAATCATTTGAGCAGCTGTGTTCTCAGTCACTCAGTCATATCAGACTCTTTGTGATCCCAGAACGTAGCCTGCCAGGCTCCCCTCTCCATGAGATTTTTCAGGCAAGAATGCTGGAGTGGGTTGCCAGTTCCTACTCCAGGGGATCTTCCTAACCCAGGGGTTAAACCCACACCTCTTGTGTCTCTTACATTGGCAAGCAGACTCTTTACCATTAGCACCATCTGACTTCCAGTTGATTCCAAATTTTGGAGCATAAACACTGATGTGTGGGCCTGGGTTTCATGGTTGTTTGCTAATGGGTGCTAGATCTGTCCTAAGGCCTATCCTTCCCACTATACTCTGGAGCCAGTCGTGCCCCTAAAACATTGAAGCCAAAAAAGATTTGGAGCGAATATTCATTTTCTTTCATCTGGGAGCAGATTCTGCCTGCTCTGTTGAGGTGGTGGAGGGCGTTTCCCTCTACAAAAGCAATAAAGCTGACTTTGCTGTCATTAAGTTTTATCAGGTAACGCTGACCCTGTCATGAAGTGTTCTCCTCCAGACGGCTTTACTCATTAACCACAGTCGAGTGTTAACCTTTCTAGACATAAATAATACTGCAGCACCTTGGCCTGAGCAGAAAGGAGGAAATGGCCAGGGCTTTGCTTTGTCTTTTTCCCTTGGATACTTGCAAACTTCTTTCTCTTCCTGTGTTTGACAAAATGTCAAAACCATATTTCTCTTTATCTGTGCTAAGAAATTCTTCATCCTGCCCTGAACCTTGTGCCCTCTGCCATTAACTTGGCCACACAGGTGGGGTGACTTGACACTGGGCTCAGACGTGGAGCACACTTTGGCCAGAAGGATATTAGCAGATTTGACAGATTGGGCCACAGAGGGGTGTGGGCATCTGAGCAGGCTCCTTTGCATCTCTGCTCTCATCCTGAGAATAGCAAGCTGAGGCTAGCCTACGGGTCCCAGGATTGGGCCAAGAGTTGTGTGGTGCAGCTCAGTCACTCCAAGTCTCCCTGATTTACCACAGACTCATCCAAATGAGCTGATACCCCTGGAATCTCAGCCAACAGGGAGTCACTTAGCTGACCAGTAATCACAGAATCATTTGAGCAGCTGTGTTCTCAGTCACTCAGTCATATCAGACTCTTTGTGATCCCAGAACGTAGCCTGCCAGGCTCCCCTCTCCATGAGATTTTTCAGGCAAGAATGCTGGAGTGGGTTGCCAGTTCCTACTCCAGGGGATCTTCCTAACCCAGGGGTTAAACCCACACCTCTTGTGTCTCTTACATTGGCAAGCAGACTCTTTACCATTAGCACCATCTGACTTCCAGTTGATTCCAAATTTTGGAGCATAAACACTGATGTGTGGGCCTGGGTTTCATGGTTGTTTGCTAATGGGTGCTAGATCTGTCCTAAGGCCTATCCTTCCCACTATACTCTGGAGCCAGTCGTGCCCCCTCATCAGGGGCCCTCTCTAATGACCACCCCTTCTGACACTTATCTCATGAATATTTTCTTCCTCAGTCTCTATTACTCATCAGCGTTGGATCGTCTTAAGACCCTCTCATCATGTAGTTTCTAAATAATTGTCTCCTGTCATTTTACTCTCCTTGTGCACTTATCACCTCATTTCCCTTCTTCTTTCACTGGTAGAATCTTGAAAAAGAAAGGTTATGCCTATTTCTAGGTTCTGCTTTTCCACCTCCGATCGATTCTCAACCCACTTTCCCATTGGAACAATGAAACTGCTCTCACCTAGGCCTCCAAGGATCTGCTTGTTATTGAATCTGATGGACACTTTATCATCTCCTCTTCCACGTGCTTATCCACATCCTCACCCCTCAGTCCCGCTAGCACCAGACTCTCCAAGGTCTTCTACTTCACCGCTCGCCCTCACAACTGCCTCTGGGCTTTTCATCTTGGTTCTATTCCTTTGACATTGGGTGGGTTCTTTGGGCTCTACTGGGAACTCTTTAATTTCTACCTGGGATAATTTCATCATATCTCATAGTCTGTGCTGCCAACAACAGGCTGATGACCCCCAGATTTATAAGTCTTCCCAGCAATTTGTACTGAGCTTCAGGTACATACATCTAAGAGTCTACAGGATAAGTCATAGGCAAACACAAAATATCTAAAATTTAACTTACCGCTGTCCCCTTTAAACTCCCTCTTTCCCCAATATTCACTGTCTCAGTGAGTAGTACCATCTGCAACATAAGCTGGAACCCTCAGCACTGTCTTTAGTTTCTCTCTTTCTTCCTTTCTTCATATTCAGTTTATTTGCATGTCCTGAGAATGTCTCATGCTAATTCTATCTTCCTAATGGATCTTTATTCTGTCTACTTGTCTCTATCCATGTCAGCTACCCAAGCTAAAGTCACTTTTATTCTTTGACTTATCCTTTGACCAGACTCTTCACTTGTCTCCTATCCTCACCTTTCCCACCTCCAAGCCATTTCCCATATGGTTACCAATACTGCGTTTCTAAAATGGAAATATAATCACTTCATTTCCCTGCTTAGAAACTTTTAATGGTTCCCATTGCCAGGAATCACAGAAGGCTCTTTCTGCTCTGGATCCTTGCTTACCTCTCTAGTTTTACCTCTTAACATACTTTTTTCTTGAATCAGAAGAAGCCATAAAGAGCCATTTGCAGTTACTCAGAGATATGCTATTTTCTTTCTCTCTGGAGCTTTTGTCCCTCTAATGCCACCTGTCTGGAACAGTTCACATGCCAGCCTTGCCCTAGTAGGTCAGGTAGGAAGCGTTCCTGTGTTCCTCTCCTTCTGTGTAGAGGAGGCACATCACCCCTGCCTCTTCTACACTCAACCCACCCCTTGCAATCCAAGGCCTCTCTCTTGGTGTATCATCCATATATGAGGTCCTTGAAGCAGGGATTGCATTTTGTTCAATACTTTATCCCCAGAAGTCACCACATTTGGCAACATAATAGGTGCTCAATTAATGTTTGTTGACTGACTGAGAAAATAAATAAATTCATATGCACATGAATCGTAGACCTGAGAGCTTTTCCATCTTGTGGGGTGAAGACCTTTTAGTTCCTCAAAGTTCCTCTTTAGTTCCTTTTCTCACTTATCATCTACAAATGGGTTTGTGTCCTTATATTATTGTATCAATCTAGGACTTATCTTTAGGTCCTATAAAAATGTCTTCAATTTCTTTTACTAGCTGTCTGAGAGAAATAATCTTCTCAAGTTTCCCCTGTCACTAATGACTGCCATATGTGGACATGATACACTAATGTTTGCTTCAATAAGCTGGAGTTATCATTAAAACAAACTGAACTTCCTCCAGCGCACCTCCCATTTTAAACCGCCCACTAAAATTGATTCCATGAAATAGGCTTTTAAAAAATATCCTCTTCAAGGAGAAAACATAAACAGAAGAAGGCTGTTAGCTCGGAAAACACAGACCTATTTGGAAACCAAGTTTGTTGCACTTGACCGCACAGGAGGTAATAATGCCCGTTGGCACGGTGCAATCTAAGCCTGTTTCCCTCTACACTAATGAGCCCAGAATTTTCAAAGATTCCAGGAAACAATGACACCAGCTTCAGCTTTGAATGACTTTGGGAGTGACCCCTCTATGACATGTGCATAGTTCATGTGCCTGTGTGATGGTGGTGATGGTGTGTTACACAAGCATTGCAACACAAATTTTCTGTTCATTTAATTTGTGTCATGGTTCCTCCAAACCACTACACCAGAATATCACAGTATTTTTTTTTTTTTTTTTTGGCCATGTTGCAAGGCCTGTGGTATCTTGGTTCCCCCAACAAGGAATTGAACTTGCGCCCCCTGCAGCAGATGCAGTAGAAGCACAGAGTCTTAACCACTGGACCACACCATGAAGTCCCCAGAGAATCACAATTCTGGGTCTAAGAACTTTCCTATGAAATCTGTGGATTATACTGCTTTAGACACACACACATTTTATAATTATCTAAGTCTTCTACTTACTATTTTCTATGACTGTAAATAGGAAACAGCCCCAGCCTGAGCACTTTCCTGCAGCAGGACTCATTTGCAGTCATTGGAACCTGATTTCAAAATGGGAGAGACAGTTCTCACTCTGTAACTCTTATTTGTACAAACGACCTTGTTTGTGTCTTTCTGAGACAGAATTTTTTCATCTACAGAGGGGGTTGCATGTAGGAGGGTCTTTCAGCCAGGTGGGTTCCTTAAACTCTGATCACCGTGTCCACTGCCAGGGTGAAATGTGTCCTCAGAGGCCTGTGAACATAACACAGATGGGGAAAGCAGACAGGCCAGCAGAGGAACATGCCTTGGGGTGGCGGTGCAGGGGGGAAGCTGGAAGGGCAGTGGGGGCTCAGTCCAAACACACACCCCCAACACGCTCTTGGAGGAGAATTCGGAGTGCTGATTTGGAGCTATGAAATTCAATTGCTTTTGTAGATGCTGAGATAAATATATTTTTTATGTCAATTTTATTTTTTTCTTTAACCAGAGAAACTAAACCTCTGTGGTATCCACAGGGTGAGTCAACAACTTTGGAAAAGCATATTAGGCAGTAGAGAGAAATGCTGAAATGAGAAAATATGGGCTGTAGTGGAACAGAAATGAGACTTAGTAATGGATCCGTTAGACAGTCGGGGGCAACCTTCTAGCCCTGGCCCCGGCAAGCACATTACCGCCCCCAGAGCCCTGGGATACCAGGTCTTTCTCCATTACCCACACCAGACCTTTTGTTTTCGGTCTGAAGAAGTTCAAATGTGCGCAAACTTCTGGATGTTTTCTCCCCATCTATAAAAACCATAAGAATGCAGGCAGTGATTTCCCACAGTCTTAAAAGGTAGTGAAGTTTCCAAATTCTCATGATTATGCACCCCATTAGTTTAAAAATGTATATATATTTATATTTATTAATACATTATAAGCATGTGCTGCTTTACTTCTATCATATGCACAAGGTAAAACACATACGAAACATAGAAGCTCAACAATATGTGCGATAAATACACAATCAGAGACTCTAGAGCTGATCAAGAATCTCCAAAATATACAAGTGGTTCATGCAGCTCAATACCATAAAAATAAACAACCTAATCAAAAGTGGACAAAAGACCTAAACAGACACATTTCAGTCATGAGCACTTTCCTGCAGCAGGACTCATTTGCAGTCATTGGAACCTGATTTCAAAATGGGAGAGACAGTTCTCACTCTGTAACTCTTATTTGTACAAACGACCTTGTTTGTGTCTTTCTGAGACAGAATTTTTTCATCTACAGAGGGGGTTGCATGTAGGAGGGTCTTTCAGCCAGGTGGGTTCCTTAAACTCTGATCACCGTGTCCACTGCCAGGGTGAAATGTGTCCTCAGAGGCCTGTGAACATAACACAGATGGGGAAAGCAGACAGGCCAGCAGAGGAACATGCCTTGGGGTGGCGGTGCAGGGGGGAAGCTGGAAGGGCAGTGGGGGCTCAGTCCAAACACACACCCCCAACACGCTCTTGGAGGAGAATTCGGAGTGCTGATTTGGAGCTATGAAATTCAATTGCTTTTGTAGATGCTGAGATAAATATATTTTTTATGTCAATTTTATTTTTTTCTTTAACCAGAGAAACTAAACCTCTGTGGTATCCACAGGGTGAGTCAACAACTTTGGAAAAGCATATTAGGCAGTAGAGAGAAATGCTGAAATGAGAAAATATGGGCTGTAGTGGAACAGAAATGAGACTTAGTAATGGATCCGTTAGACAGTCGGGGGCAACCTTCTAGCCCTGGCCCCGGCAAGCACATTACCGCCCCCAGAGCCCTGGGATACCAGGTCTTTCTCCATTACCCACACCAGACCTTTTGTTTTCGGTCTGAAGAAGTTCAAATGTGCGCAAACTTCTGGATGTTTTCTCCCCATCTATAAAAACCATAAGAATGCAGGCAGTGATTTCCCACAGTCTTAAAAGGTAGTGAAGTTTCCAAATTCTCATGATTATGCACCCCATTAGTTTAAAAATGTATATATATTTATATTTATTAATACATTATAAGCATGTGCTGCTTTACTTCTATCATATGCACAAGGTAAAACACATACGAAACATAGAAGCTCAACAATATGTGCGATAAATACACAATCAGAGACTCTAGAGCTGATCAAGAATCTCCAAAATATACAAGTGGTTCATGCAGCTCAATACCATAAAAATAAACAACCTAATCAAAAGTGGACAAAAGACCTAAACAGACACTTCTCCAAAGACGACATAGAGATGGCAAATAAACACATGAAAGGATGATCAATGTCTCTCATTATTAGAAAAATGCAAGTCAAAACCACAATGAGGTATCATCTTATACCAGTCAGAATGACTGTCATCAAAAAGTCTACAAACAATAAATACTGGAGAGGGTGTGGAGAAAAGGGAACCCTCTTACACAGTAGGTGGGGATGCAAACTGGTCCAGCCACTATGGAGAACAGTGTGACGATTCCTTAGAAAACTGGAAATAGGGCTTCCCTGGTGGACCAGTGGGTAAAGAGTTTGCCTTGCAATGCAAAGGGCACCGGTTCCATCCCTGGGCTGGAAAGATCCCACGTGCCGTGGAGCGGCTGGACTGGTGTGTCCAATTATGAGCCAGTGGAGTGCATGTGCCCAGAGTCAGTGCTCTGCAATGAGAGAGGCCACAGCAATGGGAGGCCCACACAGGCCAAAGAATAAAAATGGATGAAAATAAATGGATAAAAAAATCAATAAAAGAAACCAAAAAAAGAGAAAAAACCTGGTAATAGAACAGCCATATGATCCAGCAATCCTACTGCTGGGCATATACCCCAAAGAAACCAGAACTGAAAGGGACACATGTACCCCAATGTTCATTGCAGCAGTATTTGCAATAGCTACAACATGGAAGCAACTTAGATGTCCATAAGTAGATGAATGAATAAGGAAACTGTGGTACATATACACAAAGGAATATTACTCAGCTATAAAAAGGAACACATTTAAGTCAGTTCTAATGAGGTAGATGAACCTGGAGCCTATTGTACAGAGTGAAGTAAGTCAGAAAAAGACAAATAGTGCATATTAACTTATGGAGTTTAGAAAGAACGTACTGATGATCCTACATGCCAAACCACAAAGGAGACACAGATGTGAAGAAAAGACCTTTGGACTCAGTGGTTGAAGACAAGGGTGGGATAATTTGAGAGAATAGTATTGAAACATGTACATTACTATATGTAAAATGGATGACCAGTGCAAGTTCTATGCTTGAAGCAAGGCACCTAAAGTCAGTGCTCTGGGACAACCCAGACGGAATGGGGGTGGGGAGAGCGGCGGAGTGAGAGGGGTTCAGGATAGGGGGAATGCATATGTAACCTGTGGCTGATTCATGTTGATGTATGGCAAAAACCATCACAATATTTTAAAGTAATTATTCTTCCATTAAAATAAATTACTTTAAAAAAGCAGAGATCCTAACACAATATTTTCTTCCCATGCTATAAGAGATCACCTCTCTGCCTCCTGTTCTGTTAGCGTGTGTCCCAACCAAGAGGAAAGATCACGTCACATGTAAACCTACAGAAGACACAAGGAAGGTCAAGAGAGGGAGAAGCTGGCAAATTCTTCAGAGGGGGATTTATCCATATGGAGATGCTGGCTTCCATTTCTGGAAATACAGCAGACTAGAAATCCTGAAAATCTTGTCACTTCCAAGTAAACACATAACAAAAACTTAAAATGCTGAATAAAATGTTTCCAAAGTTCAGAACCCTTAAGCAGTGGAAAAAGACTCAGAATAAAGGCCATGAAGAACTGCAACTGCCCTCAAGGGTTTCGACCCCCATTGTCCATTTTAATTCCTTGGATTTCATGGCCACGTTGGGGAGGTGGAGAGCTGGAAGGGTGGGGGCTCCTTCCATGCTACACCTTCAGAGAAATGACACAGGAGGAAAAAATTCTGCTTCACAAGGGCACAAACTTGTTTGTCTCTGCCTTGGCCCTTGGAAAAATCTCTCCCAAATATGTTTAACCAAAAGCTTGTTCTCATGCAGGTTTGTGGCTAGAAATTCATGCTCTCTGTGTATACCCAAAAGTGATGAGGTTAAGTAACAAGAAGTTAGCTCAAAGCAGTCCAGTGATGACAGTACCTCTGGTGGATGGCAGAAGCAAATATAGATTTTCTCTAAAGGAAGACACTTCAGCCCCAGTCTCCTAGGATTTTCACAAATAAAGGCTTGAGAAACAGGAGAGGGTGGAGGAGAGACGACCAAACACAGATCTACACGGACTTCCTGAGAGAGATAATACAGAAAATGGGAAGAGGCAGTATTTGAATATAGGCTGAGAACTTTGCAGATTTCGAAAGGCAGCAAACTCCAAGCAGGGTAATAAAGAGAAATTCACATCATTGTAGTCAAATTGATTTCAGAACAAAGGAAAGGAGCAACCAGAGAGGAAGCTCAGACCATAGGACCTTTACCCACTCAGCAGCAACAGCCGGAGCCAGAATGGGAGGACTCCTCGCCCCAAAAGGCTGAGAATTGAGAACAGTCTATCCTGTGAAAACATCTCTGGAGAACACAGGCAAAGAAACACCATTTTCAAACAAGTGTCAGGAGTGATCACCACCAACAGATCCTCCTTAAATCAACTTCTCATCTTTGAGAGATGTGTCTTCATTCTCAGAGAACAGTTCTCCATCACAACGCTGGTCCTGAGAAGCACCAGGAGTGATTTCTACCCAAGACGCTCCCCTTCCCCACACCCTTCTCCTGTTGGTGCCCTCCCCATCTTCGCATAGTAAACACATAACAAAAACTTAAAATGCTGAATAAAATGTTTCCAAAGTTCAGAACCCTTAAGCAGTGGAAAAAGACTCAGAATAAAGGCCATGAAGAACTGCAACTGCCCTCAAGGGTTTCGACCCCCATTGTCCATTTTAATTCCTTGGATTTCATGGCCACGTTGGGGAGGTGGAGAGCTGGAAGGGTGGGGGCTCCTTCCATGCTACACCTTCAGAGAAATGACACAGGAGGAAAAAATTCTGCTTCACAAGGGCACAAACTTGTTTGTCTCTGCCTTGGCCCTTGGAAAAATCTCTCCCAAATATGTTTAACCAAAAGCTTGTTCTCATGCAGGTTTGTGGCTAGAAATTCATGCTCTCTGTGTATACCCAAAAGTGATGAGGTTAAGTAACAAGAAGTTAGCTCAAAGCAGTCCAGTGATGACAGTACCTCTGGTGGATGGCAGAAGCAAATATAGATTTTCTCTAAAGGAAGACACTTCAGCCCCAGTCTCCTAGGATTTTCACAAATAAAGGCTTGAGAAACAGGAGAGGGTGGAGGAGAGACGACCAAACACAGATCTACACGGACTTCCTGAGAGAGATAATACAGAAAATGGGAAGAGGCAGTATTTGAATATAGGCTGAGAACTTTGCAGATTTCGAAAGGCAGCAAACTCCAAGCAGGGTAATAAAGAGAAATTCACATCATTGTAGTCAAATTGATTTCAGAACAAAGGAAAGGAGCAACCAGAGAGGAAGCTCAGACCATAGGACCTTTACCCACTCAGCAGCAACAGCCGGAGCCAGAATGGGAGGACTCCTCGCCCCAAAAGGCTGAGAATTGAGAACAGTCTATCCTGTGAAAACATCTCTGGAGAACACAGGCAAAGAAACACCATTTTCAAACAAGTGTCAGGAGTGATCACCACCAACAGATCCTCCTTAAATCAACTTCTCATCTTTGAGAGATGTGTCTTCATTCTCAGAGAACAGTTCTCCATCACAACGCTGGTCCTGAGAAGCACCAGGAGTGATTTCTACCCAAGACGCTCCCCTCCTACATTTCCCCTCACACGACCCTTCTCCTGTTGGTGTCCATGTGCTCAGAGCCACCTGGATGCGTTGGGTGCATCTCTGCTCTTCCTTCTTTTCTCACTCAGCTGAACTATATTAGGAGCTCCTGACAAGTTGTCCTTTGTCTTTCCCAAATGGACTCTCTGCACCAGATGTTAGAAATTAGATCTCACCCAGACATCAGCAAATCTCAGATCCAAGGCACCTCCTGGGTTCCCACAAGGCAAGGCCAGCAAGCCCCACTCAGCTAACCCAAGGAGGAGAAGACTGATGACCTTTGTTTTCCAACCAGCCTGATATGCATCCCCGTTCCCAGCAGGTCAATTTTCTCATCACTGTTTGGTGTTTGGGAGACAGTAGGAGCACTGACAGGTAAGGAGAAGGGAAGCAGTGGGGAAAACGCCAGGAGGCATAATTAAAGCAGAGCGCTAATAACTCTGCCCATCAAAGTCCCTTTCTCTGTGGCTCTGATCACAGCGCATGAAGCAGAGCTGCCAGCTGGAACGGAGCAGGCAGGGCATATGCCAGGGTGGTCCTGTCCTCAAGGCTGTGAGCACAGATGCCACTCCCTGACCTCCTCATGGCTCAGCTGCTTAGGTAACTCATGGACCAGTGTGCCAATATGTTAAGTATTGCATGAAGCCAGAACTTTGAGCTGGTCCTCAGCACCTGCCCCAGGAGGAGTGGTGGTGCTGAAGGCATTCTGTGAAGGATGAAATCCCTCGTTATCCTGAGAGGTTGTGCAGGGAGGACTGGCCTTGTTCAAGGGCCTCCAAGAAGGCAACACTGACCTCACATTGAAGGACAGGTACTGGTGGAGGGTCACCTACCTGCCCACCCACCCACCAAGGCAGGCAAACCTGAAGTGTATGAGTAATTTTATGATTCCCAATCACAACATCATTCTCTTGTCCTGCACAGAGAACAAAAGCTCAGGCCTGATGCCTATCCCATGCGATTCTCAGAAATGACTTGATGAGGTAGAGACGATTGGCATTCCTACTTTACAAATGGAGGAGCTGAGGGGAGAAGTCATGGGACCAAGCTCCTGTGACTGGTAAGGTCAGAACCCAAATTCTTCCTGTGCACAGTCAGAGCTTTATCCCACAAAGATGGCTCTCCAAGCCTGAGATGTTATGCATCCACATAAAATGGTATTAGTCAGTGTTTGCCAAGCTCTTCCTGTGTGCTAGACTGTCTCTAAGGATTTACGTGTGTTAACCCATCTAATCCTCGCAGTTTCCCCAGAAAGTAGGTACTATCTTTATTCATATTCTACAAAATTAGAAAGCAAAGGCCCAGAGAGGTTGTTTCTCGCCCCAAAGTCATAGAGCTGGTAGAGTGACTGGAATCAAACTCTTTAGAGTCCTTATTCTTAATTTCCCTTTACACTTTGCTGTTGGAGAAGACTTTTGAGAATTCCTTGGATTGCAAGGAGATCAAACTAGTTCATACTAAAGGAAATCAACCCTGACTATTCACTGAAAGGACTGATGCTGAAGCTGAAGCTGAAACTCCAATACTTTGGCCACCTACAAGAAGCAACAACTCATTGGAAAAGACCCTGAGGCTGGGGAAAAGAGAAGGAGAAGGGGATGACAGAGGATGAGATGGTTGGATGGCATCACCAATGCAATGGACATGAGTTTGAGCAAGCTCCAGGAGATGGTGAAGGATAGGGAAGCCTGGCATGTGGCAGTTCATGGGGTCTCAGAGCTGGACACGACTGAGTGAATGAACTGAACTGACACATAGCATGTCTTTTCACTCTTTCTTCCTTTCTCCTCCATTCTTCTTCTCCTTTCCTTCTGTCTCTAAATAAGGGCCTGGTGAGTACTGGAATGATAAATCAATATAAAGAAAACACAACTTGCTTTTCCTTTCATCCTTAGTGCAAATTCTCCATCTAGAATGGGTCTTTGGCTGGCATTTCTGAGGAAGAAAGGATCAGCATGAATCCAGGTGCATCTTGGAGCCAACAGCCCAAGCACTGCAGGTGCTTTGTGCCTGTGGACAAAGAGAACTTGGCTGGCCAGGATTTAACCCAAGGTTAGTCAGTGTCAGCTGGGGCTGGGACTAATGAGCCACAGCTCCATCTCTGTGACCTGACCCAGGGCACAGTGTCCCAGGCTGGCATCCACAAATATGCCCATGTGCAGAGCTTCTTCCGGCTTCACTCCAGCTCTGGACCAAGTTCTGTTCTGGAAAGGCCAGCAGAGCAGGCTCACCTGGTGATCTCCTCACCACACCTCCCCAGAAAGCAGGTGTGCAGTCAGCCAGCCAGCAGAAAAGGTGATGCCCTGCTGCTGTCATACACAAGGTTTATTACACTGCAGAGCACCAGAGCCTTGCTTGTGTCTGGCCAGTCCTCAGCAGCCTGCCTTTGTCATCCGTGTCACTGGCTGTGTTACTGCCACAGCTTTATTAGGCTGTGGTGACACCTTGTAATTGCTCCTTTGTTTAGGCCCATTGACTAGACCATATGTCTTAGGAGTCTCTGCCAGTAGATCTAGCGTGTGGTAATTACCTCTGCTTTGGATTCTACAAACACTGCCAGGCCAGTCATGGGTAGAAAAGGTATCTTCAGAAACAAAGATACAGAGGAAGGGACAGGCCCAGGCTTGGTGGGCCCTAAAGTTTATACAATTATGAGGACCCTCTTCAAAAAAAAAGAATACCACATTATGAATATGAAATTTCTAGGCCCTAGTAGGGGACCACTGAAAGTGGGGGTACTGAGGATTCAGTTTCATTAGTTTCACAGGTGACTGACAGAAGTATGGAAGCAGGGTTGAACATTTAAGACGTCTTTGTCATGGCTTGTTTTAGGGGCTACTTGTGGAAATTGGTCTTCCTCTTCACCACTCTGCAAAGGAGAAGAATCTAGGGGAAAGAAAGAGACGTAACTTCCAATTCTACTTCACTAAAGGGAAAAGCCAAGGCATTCAAAGATTGCTCCAGCCAACAGAACACAAGGCAAAGAGACAGAGAGAGTGGAGAAAACATGAATGTTCAGAAAAGGGTACAAGAGTCTTGTTCCTGAAACTTATCAAGAGATCTTTGGGTTCCTGAAACTTGCAGGTGCTTTGTGCCTGTGGACAAAGAGAACTTGGCTGGCCAGGATTTAACCCAAGGTTAGTCAGTGTCAGCTGGGGCTGGGACTAATGAGCCACAGCTCCATCTCTGTGACCTGACCCAGGGCACAGTGTCCCAGGCTGGCATCCACAAATATGCCCATGTGCAGAGCTTCTTCCGGCTTCACTCCAGCTCTGGACCAAGTTCTGTTCTGGAAAGGCCAGCAGAGCAGGCTCACCTGGTGATCTCCTCACCACACCTCCCCAGAAAGCAGGTGTGCAGTCAGCCAGCCAGCAGAAAAGGTGATGCCCTGCTGCTGTCATACACAAGGTTTATTACACTGCAGAGCACCAGAGCCTTGCTTGTGTCTGGCCAGTCCTCAGCAGCCTGCCTTTGTCATCCGTGTCACTGGCTGTGTTACTGCCACAGCTTTATTAGGCTGTGGTGACACCTTGTAATTGCTCCTTTGTTTAGGCCCATTGACTAGACCATATGTCTTAGGAGTCTCTGCCAGTAGATCTAGCGTGTGGTAATTACCTCTGCTTTGGATTCTACAAACACTGCCAGGCCAGTCATGGGTAGAAAAGGTATCTTCAGAAACAAAGATACAGAGGAAGGGACAGGCCCAGGCTTGGTGGGCCCTAAAGTTTATACAATTATGAGGACCCTCTTCAAAAAAAAAGAATACCACATTATGAATATGAAATTTCTAGGCCCTAGTAGGGGACCACTGAAAGTGGGGGTACTGAGGATTCAGTTTCATTAGTTTCACAGGTGACTGACAGAAGTATGGAAGCAGGGTTGAACATTTAAGACGTCTTTGTCATGGCTTGTTTTAGGGGCTACTTGTGGAAATTGGTCTTCCTCTTCACCACTCTGCAAAGGAGAAGAATCTAGGGGAAAGAAAGAGACGTAACTTCCAATTCTACTTCACTAAAGGGAAAAGCCAAGGCATTCAAAGATTGCTCCAGCCAACAGAACACAAGGCAAAGAGACAGAGAGAGTGGAGAAAACATGAATGTTCAGAAAAGGGTACAAGAGTCTTGTTCCTGAAACTTATCAAGAGATGAATTAACACTGTTTTGGAGGCAGCATGGGGATAGAGCTACAGTGATGAACTCGAATCTTTCACTCTTCCCACTAAGCAGTCTCACTGCTTAGTCTCACTTAGTCCCACTAAATTGTTGTTGGTCAGTTGCTAAGTCATGTCCGACTCTATGAGCATAAGCTGCAGCACAGGAGGCTTCCCTGTCACCTACTGTCTCACAGAGTTTGCTTAAACTTATGTCCATTGAGTTGATGATGCCATCCAACCATCTCATCCCCTGCCACCCTCTTTTCCTCCCGCCTTCAATCTTTCCCAGGATCAGGATCTTTTCCAGTGAGTTGGCTTTTCACATCAGATGGCCAAAATATTAGAGCTTCAGCTTCAGCATCAGTCCTTCCAATGAATAAGTGGGTAGGTTCATTTCTATGTTCACTATTACCTATTTGTTCCCACATCAACCCCTAGCACTGCTTCCATCAACTCTCAGCCATCTCTGCCCTGCTGTTTGCCCAAAGGCTACTCCTCAGGCTGCAGGGCACAGGTTCCCTTGCTCTCTTGGCCTACAGTTAGTCTCAACTAATGGAAAGCACCAGTAGATGATCAGAAGGTGAGAGGAGGCAGGGAGACTGGAGTATTTCTTCCCTGTTCTCTCCCTTCATCAGTCCCATAGTTCTGGTAGGAGCTGAGATCATGCCTCCATGACCACAGCTCTCACAGGGCTAGAGCTGGTGAGGGCATGTCACTGTTAGTGGCTGTGGGAGCCTCAACATGCAAGGATTGTCAGCCTGTCCTACAGGCCTTGAAAGGAAGGTGTGGAGAAAAGAGGAAAGAGAAAGGGAGGAAACCGGGAAACAGATAGAGAAAGAGAGAAACATACTTGAAATGATGAAAGAACACTTCTCCTTTTCTAGGCCCAGGCTGCCTTTCCAGGTTGGATTTCTGAAAGATATTTGAGACAGAACCTAGACTTGTAAAAGTGGCAGGGATTCCTATGGAGAGATGAAGGGGAGGAGATAACCATGTGGTTTTGAACAGAGGTCTGCTATCTTGAAGTTGGAAGTGATGGTAAAGATGGTCTTTGGGAAGAACATTTCTCTTAAGTTTTCAGAGACTGATGAAGACTAGGTAATAAAGCTAAGGACCCACTTCCCTTTGACTGCTGGAAGGTCAGAACAATTGGAGCCAGAGAGTATGCTGGAGGCGTGAGATCGCAAGCACGGAAAACCCAGCTGAGTCACTGCTACAGCACATCAGTCGGGTGCCTAGAGAATAGCAGGTGTGATGAAACATTAAGAAATACACACATACATACAGACAGAGAGAAAGCATGGGAACAGGGCGGAGGGGCTCAAGACCTCTTGAGTCAAGGCCCTGAACACATTCACCAATCCGCTTTTATTGGGCACTTAAGCACCCAGCTGTTTACAGGGAATGATATTAGCATGGGCTGGGAGTCAGTCACAGCTCTGATCAGTAATTACCCTTGTGACTCCAAGTTGCTTACGTTATCTCCTTAATGGAAAGGACGCACTACAGCTGGGGGCAACTAGACCAACAAGAAGTTAGGGAGTCTGTTCTGTGTGCACATGCAGTGTTCTAATGTGCTCTGATCTGGCGTTCCAAAGTCCACAGCAGATTTCACACCTGTTGCTGATTGGTACAGCCCCACCCCCTTAATGAGCCCATGTGATTCAGATCAACTTGTTTTTGTCTTAGTTCTTTCATTTCCAAGATGTTTTTCTCCTGGCTTGGCCAAAGCTGTGAAAACCTCCACTGGTTTGTTTCCCTACAAGTCATGGACCTTAAAGAAGTTCCTGAACTCCCAGAAACTCTATTTCCTTTCCTGTGAGATGGGATAGACGATGCCTGCACCACCCAGGGAGGCAGCAAGAGTGAAAGACTCAAAAATGTCACATAGGGCTTCCCTAGTGGTCCAGTGGGTAAGGATACCGCCTTGCAGTGCAAGGGGTGCCGGTTCGATCCCCAGCCTGGGAAGATCCCACGTGCTGCGGCGTGGCTAGACCGATGTGTCCAATTACCGAGCTGGAGCTCTGGAGCGCATGCGCCCAGAGCCGGTGCTCTGCAACAACAGAGGCCACGGTGATGGGAGGCCCACACGGGCCAAAGAACAAAGATGGATGAAATAGATAAATGAAAGACCAATAGAAGTGGCCTGCCTGCCCCCCTCCCACCCCACCCCCCCCAAAACAAATAAATAAATATTTAAAAAAAAAAGTCACATAGAATGAGTACAAAGCACCATAGCAACTAAGGGTTTTTTTTTTTTTTTCCTTTTTTTAAAATTCTGTAAGTTGGAGGTTTATGGTCCAAGAACAGTGATTATTATAATTGTACCAACTTGTTGGAGATTATAGCAGTGAGAGTCCCAGCAAGAAGCAGAATTCGATGAGGACACACTAAAAAAGCGCCTTCTTACAGGTGTAGACAGGGTCAAGGGAAACAGCAGGCACGCTGAGGCACCTGGAAGCCACTACCACCTCTAGGCTTGTGACCAGAGCCCAGTGAGAGATGAAGCTAAGACCAAGGGTCACTCCAGGTCACCCTGAACAAGAAAGTCAGTGCTACTTCAAAAACTCAGGGGAGTAGACGGTGAAAAATGCCACCACACATCCTTTCTTGTTATTTTTCCTTAACCCCCCTTTTTGGAAGTAGGTGAAGGTACCTCTTATAAATCAACCATCCTAACACAACTTATCCCAATAATTTTCCAAGGCTTTTGTAAATAGCCAACACTTTGGTTTATTAAAGAATATAAATTCAGTTAAAGATTTTTGTGTATATATTTTTTTGAAACTTAAATCAATGGCTAGATAAACAGATCTCAGAAGAAGTTCCACTGACCAACGGCTCTTGCCTCTAGTGGTGGGTCCATCAGCCTGCTGACCATTACCGCATTATCTGTTCCCTGTCTTAGCTGTTTTTCAGCTTTTAGGAAAGGAGGCCCAGTGATCTAACTGGAGTTCAGGATGCTGATCGAGCTAGAATATTGGGCAGAAGCTTGTGATTCAACTACTTATAAGCTTCCTTTTATCCATTTTATTGTCTTTCTCTCACTACAAACGCATTTGTTGTTGTTTAATCACTATGTCATGTCTGGCTCTTTTGTGACCCTATGGACTGTAGCTTGCCAGGTTCCTCTGTCCATGGGATTTCAGAGGCAAGAATACTGGAGTGGGTTGTCATTTCCTTCTCTATAGGGTCTTCCCAACCCAGGGGTCAAAGCCATGTCTCTTGCATCAGCAGGTGGATTCTTAGCCACCTGGAAAGCCCACACATGCCCTTTCCACTGCCTAAAAAACGACTCAACAGTATTTCACCCAGCAAGTTTTATGCAGGACAAAGTCCTTCTCATTGGCTGTGGGATCCCTGCGGCCTGTTGGTACGTCAAGCTTTTTCCATAAGGAACTGATTTCCAAAAACTGCATCTAAGAATCAACTTGCTGCTTATTATCTTCAGGCATTTGAGCCAAAAGGCATCACCATCTTATGACGAAGAAAAGTAAAATGAGCAGATGCTCTATGCTCTGGGTCATTACTTTCTTCAACCTGCTTAAAGAGATTCTGTAAATCACCAGAAATAAGCAATGTGAAGATGAAGTAAGGTTGGGGTATAAAGCTAACCATAAAAGGGATGCTCTACCCAGCACCCCTCACTTGTCAGTGTCTTCACAGTTTCATGCCTTGAGGATACGGTGACCAAAAGCTTTCTCCAGGTTGAAATTCTATACCTGCTGGAAGTTAGATGATGAAAACAAAAGGGCAGATAATTGGGAGAGCTCTGTTTAAGTTATAAAGGTTCAGAGATGGGCTTTCTTGGCCTCAGTATGAAACATACACAATTTTATTATGTAGCATCTTTCACTCTATGAACCCCAAAAATTTGGACATTTTAAGAGTTTCATCTCCAAATCCTGACCAACGGCTCTTGCCTCTAGTGGTGGGTCCATCAGCCTGCTGACCATTACCGCATTATCTGTTCCCTGTCTTAGCTGTTTTTCAGCTTTTAGGAAAGGAGGCCCAGTGATCTAACTGGAGTTCAGGATGCTGATCGAGCTAGAATATTGGGCAGAAGCTTGTGATTCAACTACTTATAAGCTTCCTTTTATCCATTTTATTGTCTTTCTCTCACTACAAACGCATTTGTTGTTGTTTAATCACTATGTCATGTCTGGCTCTTTTGTGACCCTATGGACTGTAGCTTGCCAGGTTCCTCTGTCCATGGGATTTCAGAGGCAAGAATACTGGAGTGGGTTGTCATTTCCTTCTCTATAGGGTCTTCCCAACCCAGGGGTCAAAGCCATGTCTCTTGCATCAGCAGGTGGATTCTTAGCCACCTGGAAAGCCCACACATGCCCTTTCCACTGCCTAAAAAACGACTCAACAGTATTTCACCCAGCAAGTTTTATGCAGGACAAAGTCCTTCTCATTGGCTGTGGGATCCCTGCGGCCTGTTGGTACGTCAAGCTTTTTCCATAAGGAACTGATTTCCAAAAACTGCATCTAAGAATCAACTTGCTGCTTATTATCTTCAGGCATTTGAGCCAAAAGGCATCACCATCTTATGACGAAGAAAAGTAAAATGAGCAGATGCTCTATGCTCTGGGTCATTACTTTCTTCAACCTGCTTAAAGAGATTCTGTAAATCACCAGAAATAAGCAATGTGAAGATGAAGTAAGGTTGGGGTATAAAGCTAACCATAAAAGGGATGCTCTACCCAGCACCCCTCACTTGTCAGTGTCTTCACAGTTTCATGCCTTGAGGATACGGTGACCAAAAGCTTTCTCCAGGTTGAAATTCTATACCTGCTGGAAGTTAGATGATGAAAACAAAAGGGCAGATAATTGGGAGAGCTCTGTTTAAGTTATAAAGGTTCAGAGATGGGCTTTCTTGGCCTCAGTATGAAACATACACAATTTTATTATGTAGCATCTTTCACTCTATGAAATTCCCCTCAAAGCAAATTTGTCATTTGGACATTTTAAGAGTTTCATCTGGAGAAGACACTGAAGGTTTTAGTCAAGCTTTGAAATGAACTAGAAGTTCAATGAGGCACAGAAGTACTCCTACTGAAGAGGATCTAAATGAATCCAGCTGCCTCAGCCTTGGGATGTCTTGCATGGGAACACACTTGACTACTAGTTGGATTCCCATCCTCTGCTATGGCTTGGCTTATCTTCTCTCTGCCTTGCGCTACACTCATCTGAATGGCCCTCTGTCTCCCAATGCAGGTCAGTCAGGCTCCATGAAACTTTAGGATAGTTAGGAACTGCTCTACTGATGTTTTTCTTAGGAAACAGAAAACCAAGACATCCTGCAAATGAGGGGATGAAAAACTAGGAACAGTGATGGAGTAGAGTGACTGAGGAGAGTGGTAAAGTTTAAATGAGTCATTATGGAACCAGATCAAAAATGTTCAGGGGGTTTAAAGGGGTTTGGGATCTATAATGCATAAGGATAACACCATGATGAACTTTCATATCAGGACTTGAAGAAGCAGGTGGTTGAATTTATCCAGAGATGAGATTGTCAGGGTGCTAATTATCAGTGGAGGGGTGACAGCTTAGGAGGCAGAGGAGGGTAATGAGAAGAGTCTTAGTGATTCATAGTCTTTCCAACTAGCAAGGATAAACACAATGGTAGCAGAGGAGAGAAGCTCAGAAAGCATTGAAGCCAGGAAGTCTGGAAGAATTAGGAACTGGAGATCCTGAAGGATGGAAGAGTATGTCTGGTGAGGCTGGTGGTATGGGGAGAAATAGAGAAAAATCAGAGTGGAACTTCCAAATTTAAGGCAGGATCAAGAGAGAGGGAGGTGGGTGTCCTGGTTCAGGGTGTGGCTTGTGAAGTTAGTGGACCCAGCACCCCTCACTTGTCAGTGTCTTCACAGTTTCATGCCTTGAGGATACGGTGACCAAAAGCTTTCTCCAGGTTGAAATTCTATACCTGCTGGAAGTTAGATGATGAAAACAAAAGGGCAGATAATTGGGAGAGCTCTGTTTAAGTTATAAAGGTTCAGAGATGGGCTTTCTTGGCCTCAGTATGAAACATACACAATTTTATTATGTAGCATCTTTCACTCTATGAAATTCCCCTCAAAGCAAATTTGTCATTTGGACATTTTAAGAGTTTCATCTGGAGAAGACACTGAAGGTTTTAGTCAAGCTTTGAAATGAACTAGAAGTTCAATGAGGCACAGAAGTACTCCTACTGAAGAGGATCTAAATGAATCCAGCTGCCTCAGCCTTGGGATGTCTTGCATGGGAACACACTTGACTACTAGTTGGATTCCCATCCTCTGCTATGGCTTGGCTTATCTTCTCTCTGCCTTGCGCTACACTCATCTGAATGGCCCTCTGTCTCCCAATGCAGGTCAGTCAGGCTCCATGAAACTTTAGGATAGTTAGGAACTGCTCTACTGATGTTTTTCTTAGGAAACAGAAAACCAAGACATCCTGCAAATGAGGGGATGAAAAACTAGGAACAGTGATGGAGTAGAGTGACTGAGGAGAGTGGTAAAGTTTAAATGAGTCATTATGGAACCAGATCAAAAATGTTCAGGGGTTAAGGGTTGGTATCTATAATGCATAAGGATAACACCATGATGAACTTTCATATCAGGACTTGAAGAAGCAGGTGGTTGAATTTATCCAGAGATGAGATTGTCAGGGTGCTAATTATCAGTGGAGGGGTGACAGCTTAGGAGGCAGAGGAGGGTAATGAGAAGAGTCTTAGTGATTCATAGTCTTTCCAACTAGCAAGGATAAACACAATGGTAGCAGAGGAGAGAAGCTCAGAAAGCATTGAAGCCAGGAAGTCTGGAAGAATTAGGAACTGGAGATCCTGAAGGATGGAAGAGTATGTCTGGTGAGGCTGGTGGTATGGGGAGAAATAGAGAAAAATCAGAGTGGAACTTCCAAATTTAAGGCAGGATCAAGAGAGAGGGAGGTGGGTGTCCTGGTTCAGGGTGTGGCTTGTGAAGTTAGTGGACAAGACAGAGGGGAAGAGAGGAGTGAGGGGTCTGGACTGAGCTGTTAGATGACCTGTTCTTGTGGATCTTGAGGTCAGTTAGCTTCACATCAGAAAACAGATCTTGCCAGAAAACATGGGGCTGCTAACAGCAGTATTATAATCACAGCCCAGGCCTCTGGGCTACCTTTTTTTTTTTTTCTTAAGAAAGGTTTTATTTTTTAATGATTTATGTCAGACGGTTCAAGTGGTAAGAATCCACTTGCCAATGCAGGAGCTGCAGGAGACTCAAGTTCGATCCCTGAGTCTGAAAGATCCTCTGGAGGCAGAAACGACAACCTACTCCAGTATTCTTCCTGGGTTAATCCCATGGACAGAGGAGCCTGGTGGGCTATAGTCCATGGGTTTGCAAAGAGTTGGACACAACTGAGCACAAACACAGCACATTTATTTAAGTTGGCTTTGCTGCATGGCATGTGGAATCTTAGCTCCCCAATCAGGAGTTGAACCCATCCCTCCTGCAATGGAATTGTTGAATCCAAGCCACTAGACTGCCAGGGAAGTCCTTGAGCTACCATTTTCATGTGTTCTCCATTAGTAAAAAGGTGCCCACTCCTCCTGGTAGCCACCATGCTGGAAACAGTTCATTATAAGAAAGCTTCATGAAGCCTCACTTAGATCTCTAATTCCAGGTGCTGGGATGACAGGCCCTTCCCTGTTCAGAAAAACCCTAGAATTGAGAATTCTGGCCCCAAAGTAACCTCCTCATACTGGCATTAAGTCTTTAAAAGTACCTACCCAGAGGCTGGCATGGAAAAAGTATGAAATGGACAAAAATATAAAGAAGGGTGAGGTTCTTGGGTATTTCCTCCTAGTTTAGGTATTGGCTCATCTCCAGCTTTGTGTCTGAGCTGGAGATGTCATAAGTGCCAGCCCTGAGGTAGATCAACTCTTGTCTCTGCCCACCTCCTGGTTTTCTCTGTCTAGGGATGGTTCTGGTAAGGGACTATTACTTAATGAATAAAACTTAATTTTCTTCCATAACTGTTTCTCTTGTTATTGCCTGGCCTCTAAACAATCTATATGAAAATATACTTTTTTCATTCTTGCCATGCCTTCCCTAAGAAACCTGGGATCAGAAACGAAACATTCAGTTTAGCTCCAGACTAGAACTTTTGGTGTCCAATCATGGTGCAAGGTTTTGGTGCATATTCAAAAGTCAATATCACCATCACAAGCCTAACAGAAAGAACTGGAACAATGTGTCTTTTCAAAATGAACATGTCTTCTTAAAATGAAAAGTTAGCTACCAAGACATACCTAAAAGCTAGAAGGAAGAGAAACTGTGATCTTTGGTAAATCAATCTATCTCCCTGGGCTTTTGTTTTCTCTTGTGTTGAAATATCTCAGGTCTCTTCCAGCTTTAAACATCTATAGGCAAATAGCTAGATAGCTTCTACCGACCCCTAAGGAAATTTGCTCACAGAGAAAAAGAAAAAGTCTGGTTTAGCTCGATTGTTTTTTCCTTAGAGACATGGATAGAAATCCTGCACTGGTGTTGTTCCTGTTCATTTCATCCTTTTTTAAAAAAATTTCTTTCCTTGCTTGCATCTCACATTCTCCGCAGAGAGCTTATCTTTGCTCTATTTCCCAAATCTTCCATATTACCCTCACGGTGTCTTTGTAACTCCATTCACCATATTGAAGTTTGGAATACTGTTTTCTTGAAAGATAGCACCCAAAGCTAAATTCTTATAAAAGACTGTCACTTAGGTTTGAAGAGTAGAAATGAGTTGCCAGTAAAGATAAGGTGCTCTCTTCATGTTCAAACTGAAGAGTTCTGAAATCTTTTAAGAAGCCCAATTATTAACTGCATACTTCGCCGATGATGCCAAAACAGATCTGTTATACTCTACAGCAAAGAAATGACACCTTTAGCAAAAGGCAGGGAGAAAAATTGCATTTAATCATCATTTACACAAGAACTTGGAGTCCCAGAAATGACTTATTCCTTATCGCTTCAAATATTACGTCATTTATTCCCCACTCAGTTCAATTTTTTCTGCCATGCCTTCCTAAGGGATGGTTCTGGTAAGGGACTATTACTTAATGAATAAAACTTAATTTTCTTCCATAACTGTTTCTCTTGTTATTGCCTGGCCTCTAAACAATCTATATGAAAATATACTTTTTTCATTCTTGCCATGCCTTCCCTAAGAAACCTGGGATCAGAAACGAAACATTCAGTTTAGCTCCAGACTAGAACTTTTGGTGTCCAATCATGGTGCAAGGTTTTGGTGCATATTCAAAAGTCAATATCACCATCACAAGCCTAACAGAAAGAACTGGAACAATGTGTCTTTTCAAAATGAACATGTCTTCTTAAAATGAAAAGTTAGCTACCAAGACATACCTAAAAGCTAGAAGGAAGAGAAACTGTGATCTTTGGTAAATCAATCTATCTCCCTGGGCTTTTGTTTTCTCTTGTGTTGAAATATCTCAGGTCTCTTCCAGCTTTAAACATCTATAGGCAAATAGCTAGATAGCTTCTACCGACCCCTAAGGAAATTTGCTCACAGAGAAAAAGAAAAAGTCTGGTTTAGCTCGATTGTTTTTTCCTTAGAGACATGGATAGAAATCCTGCACTGGTGTTGTTCCTGTTCATTTCATCCTTTTTTAAAAAAATTTCTTTCCTTGCTTGCATCTCACATTCTCCGCAGAGAGCTTATCTTTGCTCTATTTCCCAAATCTTCCATATTACCCTCACGGTGTCTTTGTAACTCCATTCACCATATTGAAGTTTGGAATACTGTTTTCTTGAAAGATAGCACCCAAAGCTAAATTCTTATAAAAGACTGTCACTTAGGTTTGAAGAGTAGAAATGAGTTGCCAGTAAAGATAAGGTGCTCTCTTCATGTTCAAACTGAAGAGTTCTGAAATCTTTTAAGAAGCCCAATTATTAACTGCATACTTCGCCGATGATGCCAAAACAGATCTGTTATACTCTACAGCAAAGAAATGACACCTTTAGCAAAAGGCAGGGAGAAAAATTGCATTTAATCATCATTTACACAAGAACTTGGAGTCCCAGAAATGACTTATTCCTTATCGCTTCAAATATTACGTCATTTATTCCCCACTCAGTTCAATTCTTTTGTACTGAATGTCTTCCTTTACTGAAATTGATCTTTGCTAATACCAGGCATAATGCATTCTCCATCTCTTAAAGGAAACCAATGGATTCCTGCCATAAAAGGAGATAACTGGAAATCTGTATACCCCGGACACCAATTCCCCATCAATACACTGAAATGTCTTTTCTTTAAAAATAACGGCCCTGCATGAATTTGATCACTTTCCCGAATTAGTGTAATTGATGCACCCCGAGGCCTTAATGATTCAGAAAGTGCATACTCAAGGGATATTTAAATAGCTATTTTGTAGGGAAATAAAATATAGGGCAATTTCATTGAATACACATTCCCAGAGTTTAAGTAGTGCTCAGAACTTGACCAAGGGCTGAACAATGTGTCAGGAAGGCTGCTCTTAAATAAAACAGAGGGCAAATGCTTTCATATGCACATGATCTTGTCTTTTTCCAGTCCTTCAGTGAAAGATACAGAAGACATAATCATTGTTAAACAGTAGAAATTATTAAACCAGTTACTTCTAAAACCTCAGTTTTCTGGCCTGCAAAAATGGGAAGATAATAATAATTTCGGTGACTGCAGCCATGAAACTAAAAGACACATGCTCCTTAGAAGGAAAGCTATGACAAGTTTAGACAGCATATTCAAAAGCAGAAATATCAATTTGCTGACAAAGTTCTGTCTAGCCAAATGTGTGGTTTTGCTGGTAGTCATTTACTGATGTGAGAGTTGGACCATAAAGAAGTATGAGCATCAAAGAAATTTATGCTTTTGAACTGTGGTGCTGGAGAAGACTCTTGAGAGTTCCTTGGACTGCAAAGAGATCAAACCACTCAATCCTAAAGGAAATAAACTGAATATTCATTGGAAGGACTGATGCTGAAGCTGAAACTCCAACACTTTGGCTAATGCAAAGAGCTGACTCATTGGAAAAGACTCTGATGCTGGGAAAGATTGAGGGCAGGAGGAGAAGGCGGTGACAGAGGATGAGATGGTTGCTAAGCTTC
This sequence comes from Tragulus kanchil, assembly GCA_022376925.1. Taxonomy (NCBI): domain Eukaryota; kingdom Metazoa; phylum Chordata; class Mammalia; order Artiodactyla; family Tragulidae; genus Tragulus; species Tragulus kanchil. The sequence continues at coordinate 215,845,809 of JAIOJX010000032.1, read as the reverse complement.
AAGGACTCAATGAACATGAGCAAGAATGCTCCAGGAGATAGTGAGGATAGGGAAGCCTGGTGTACTGCAGTCCATGGGATTGCAGAGAGTCAGACACAACTTAGTGACTGACCAAAAACAATAATAATATCTACTTCCCAGAAACTATTTGCTGATACTGAATCTAAATGAGGTGCCAAGGGATTCTTGGGTCTGCAAAACGTCTAGAATCTCTGGAACTTCTCTCTACACACATCCTCACTTTCTCCAGTGCAGGATGGCTGCTCATAGAGGCTAGTCTGGGAATGCTGAATACATGAATACATGAATGAATAAAATCCTCTGCTAACATCTTACAGGCATGCTCCAGCTGCATATTAGCTAGGAGGAATTGGCTGCATACTCTCTACTCATCATTTTTAAGCTCTTGGCAGACATAAATAATCAATCACATCATTCTTCCCAAATATGACCTTCACAACAGTTCTCAAGACAATGTTCTCGGCAGCCACTGTGTTCAGAGCTGACACCAGAGATAAAATCCATTTGAAATCTCCAAGGCTATCCACAGCATTGCCAAGGCGTAAAGGCTCCCCATGAACTGACATTTGAATCATTGATTCATCACAGCTGGCATTATGGATAGTCAGGACTGCCCTCAGCACTACTCATGTGCACTGTTGGGTAAAAAAGCCTGGGAAAGCAAAGGTCACCTAAGGGTAGACCATGCTTTCTGCCAAAGAGCCCTGCAGAGGGACTTCTTATTTGGTTTGGCAGCTTTGACTCCACCCACTTCACTTTTCTTCTCAAGTGAAGAAGCCCATTGTCTTCCACCTGCAGCCTCTAGACTTCTTGGTCTTGGTCCAGAATCTGCCACCCCCACCCCCATAAGTTAAGCAGGTTAATAACAAGCCCCACACCCGTTCTTCACTTGTGTGCTGATAACCCCCTATGTAGCTTCTGATCTCACTTGGCGACCTTGCTCCTTGCTGCTCAGAATCCTGCCTGAATCTCTAATCCTCTGGCACCTGCTTGTCTGTTCCCAGTGTCCTGGATATTTGCCTGTAGCTCTGATAACCCCTGGAAGCAACAGGCACATCAAGCTGGATGCTTCTCAAGGTTGTCAGCCTTTACCGGGGGAAAATCCAACATTTATTGCCTGCTTTATTTGGTGCCAGCTTCTTTAAACCCATTTCCTAATTTGATTTTCAAAACAAAGCCAAAAGGTTGATGTAGCACCATTATAACATGTAGGGGAGAATGAAAGGGGACTGGAGATTTAGAGACATTAAATAATGTGCCTGAGGTCACTGAGCTGGTAGATAGCAGAGTTGGGATTCAAGATCTGAGCCTAAAATCTGGACACCACCTGTCCACTACATTGCCTCCTGAATTGATCTACAGGGATGGGTGTCTGGGGGTTGCACATTATAGGAAAGGTAACTCTCTGCTTCTCTCCTTTCCCTACCACCTCTAGCCCCAGTTCTATGCATCAACACAGGCTCATGTGAGGAGAGGGAGAAACAGAAGACTTCTTTGGGTATAAGAAACCCAACACAGTGATTTGTGGCATGAGGCCTGATAATTAACTAACTAGAATCCTTTGCAATGAGACAATTTTACTCATTTTTATTACCACATTAAAGTGCAAATATTAAGCAAAATAAGAATATAAATCTTACTGGAGGATGCTGAAGTTTAAAACAATATACACCCAACTCAGTTCTCAATAGAGAACAGTCTTTATTGAAGGCCATAAACATTTCTGCATGCCAGGGGTGAAATATTACCACTAAAGTAGCTCTGGTTTAGTGATTTGGTAAATAAATAGGGCTTCTCTGGTAGCTTAACTGGTACAGAATCTGCCTGCAATGCAGGAAACCCCGGTTCAAGTCCTGGGTTGGGAAAATCCCCTGGAGAAGGGATAGGCTACCTACTTCAGTATTCACAGGCTTCCCTGGTGACTCAGACAGTAAAGAATCTACCTGCAATGCAGAAGACCTGTAATCAGTCCCTGGGTCAGGACGATCCCCTGGAGGAGGACATGGAAATCCACTCCAGTATTCTTGCCTGGGGAATCCCCATGGACAGAGGAACCCAGCAGACTGCGGTCCATGGGTTCACAAAGAGTCGGATGGGCCTGAATGACTAAGTACAGCACAGATGGGTCCCAGCAAGATTCTTGGGGGGCAGTCATTAAGATCACCATATCCTTGAGCAACATCCTGTATGTTTCTCAATGAAGGCACTTTGGCATGTGGGAGTATATCTTCATTTGGGAGAATTGTTTTGTGAGCTACAGGACATTTACATCTCTGGGAACAGATCCCTTTCCATTGTCCAAATATGTCAATAAAGAACTCATAGAAGTGGTACTACTGTCTATGTGGGGTACCAGAACAGGAGTCAGGAATCTAAAGGTAAGTCTTCCCTTCTTCAAGTCCTAGCGGTTCCCTCTGTACACAGAGGACAGTTCCAGCTACCTGGATTGTCCAGAACAGAGGAAGTGTAAGCAGTCCAGTGAAGAAGAATAGAGTGGTTAAAATTTCCAAAGGGTACTTTTTCATAAAAGGTAAAATCATGACCCTTACATGAATACAAAATGAACATATGTAATTATTAATGATGAAACTAGTAAGATGTTACAACTAGTTCAGAGGAGGATTCAAGAACACACACATATATAGATCATCAAGAATGCTGGAATATAACTGAATCATTTTACTGTACACCTGAAACTAACAACATTGTAAATCAACCACACTTCAATAAAAATTTTTAAAAAGGGGAAAAAAAAGATTACTGAAATAAATACAGAAAGAGACAAACAATATCTACCAGGCAGAGAGGCAGTTGCCTCTCTGCTGGATACAGTTTGCATTTCTATGGGAAAGCATCACTTGCATTACTATCAGTTTTCCACATCTTGACAGGGTTGTAAAATAGCTTTAGATGAAGAAAGATGAATCAGGAGGGTGGTAGAAGCAGGACATCTAGCAATCAATTTTGTCTGTTTCCAAAGTCTTCCACACATTTTCCCTGACGAGATGGTTAGATGTGATGGATGTCGCTAACCAGGGACTCTGTGTCTTGTGCCTACTCCCAACTAAGCCAAGGGTGAGACAACATAGACACCAGACTTGGGGGCCCCTGAGGTCGACAGCACATGGATCAGGATTTCCTCTTATTCCTTGGAAGGAGATAAGGACCACCAACATTTTCTCATACACTATAGCAGGAAGATGAAGAAATGGTATAGAAATGGTTTCATAGGTTCTCTTTACACTTAGAAGAAAATGCGAACTCTTTATTACAGCATATCCTATCTGGTTATGCCCACCTCTCTCCAATGACTCTCTACAATCTCTCTTCCTTCTCCATACTCTAGCTCTGCTAGCCTCTCTCTGTTCACCATACAGACCAAACACATCCCTGTCTTGGCAACTGTGTGCTTGTTTCTTCCTATTAAAAATCCACTTGTCAGAGTTTTGCATGACTGCTTCCTTCCTATCATTCTGTTCCAACTCAAATGTCATGCCTTAGAAAGGACCTTCCCCACACCTGGTTCTCTTCACAGTGCCTTCACCTCACCTCTTTTCATTCATTTTGTTCTCATGTCTATAACCAGGCTCCCCTTTCTAGAATATAATCTCACAGAGTAGGACTCTCAGACTTGAGCAGCACTGCTGTTCCCAGTACCTGGATTATGGTGATGCTCCATGAATATCCTCAGATCATCTAGGTGCTGAGGCAGCCTGCTGTTCTTTCTCATGGCTGAGGGTTGCACAGGTGTGACCATTGGATCTGGCCTTCTAATTGGGATCAGATGCCCTTAATGGACTCAGGATGAATTGTCATTGCTGAGAAGACAGACAGAATGTGGGCATTTTAGGAAGTAACTGCTTGGATAGGCACCTCCATGACCCAGATTCTGATGCCTCAAAATTATGTTAGCCCTCTAGACATAGAACTCATGCCAAGAAAAGTGGGGGAAGGTAACTGAGTTGATTCCGATTTGGTGAGATTGTTTTCTGATACTGAAAGGGTTTTACCTTGATTTGAGACTTAAACCCAGGGCTCAGACCTGATCGAAACCTGCTTGGGACTTAAACGCACATGGCTAGAGCTTGAATTCCAGCCAAAACCCTGTTTGGCACTTGAACCCACGTGACTGGGGCTTGAACCTAGCCAAAACCAGTTTGGGACTTGAACCCATGTGGCTAAGGCTTAACCCTAGTCCAAACCCTGCTTGGGGTAGTCAGGACCCAATCCCAGCCAAAAGCCTGTCTGGGACTCGAACCCTTGTGGCTAAGGCTTAACCCCAGTCCAAACCCTGCTTGGGGTAGTCAGGACCCAATCCCAGCCAAAAACCTGTCTGGGACTCGAACCCTGGTGGCTAAGGCTTAACCCCAGTCCAAACACTGCTTGGGGTAGTCAAGACCCAATCCCAGCCAAAACCCTGTCTGGGACTCAAACTCACGCGACCAGGACTTAATCCAGCACTCACCCACATCTGGACCCACTGAGGCTCAGGTTCTTCGTGCCTCAACACAGAAGGAATTCAGCGAGAGGCAGAGTTACAGGCAAGAAGAGGATTTATTAGGATAGGGTACTTGTAATAGGTGCAAGCAGCCAAGCAGGAAAGCTCTGCTCTGCTCTCCTCCAATTGAGTGGGCAGCAATATATATAGGATTGTAGAAGACCGCCCCCTCCTCAAGTAGACGCAGATGCAGGACATACATCATTGATTGCTTCTTTGCCAGCTCCTCCTTCATCAGCTGTTTATACCCAGTCAAGCCTGCTTTACTGAACAAGGAGCAGCTCTCCTGAGTTATCCTCAACTCACTGGCCTCCCAACCTTTCTCAGGTGTCTCTCTTCTACCTACCATCCCCTGCTAAGGCTCTATAACCACCTACCTATTCTACTCTGTCCCTATCAATACCATGTAGAATGGAGCTCAAGAAAGATAAAGAAAAAACTTTTAATTATATTTTGGATATCTGAGAGGTATGGTCAGAAATGAGTTTACCTGCTGCACAAACAAGTCTCTAGGCTAACCATCAAATGTTGTTAGGTCACAAGTGTCACATATTAATGGGCACAAAAACCACCAGGGTCAGAGAAGAAGGTTGCCATTTTGTTTCACTAACCTACCCAGCTGTTCTCTGTCATCTTGAACTAAATATTCTATGTTTTACAATGTTGATTTGCTTTGCCAATAGAGCAAGGGTCATGGAGGGAATGAGGTGGGCAGTGGGGGGAAAAAGTGCCCCAAATAATTACTAAATGAACGCTGAGGACATCAATTCATGCTTTCAACATGCATTAATTAAATGCTTGCATGTCTCAGGCTCTATTCCAGGTACTTGAGACACAGTAGAGAACAAAATAGGTGATCCACTCTGCCCTTCAGAAGATTATATTCTAGCAAAGGAAGAGAATAATAAATGATGAATAATAAACAAGTAAACAACATTGCAGTTTAGAGAGATGAGTGCTTAGAAAAAGAAAAAAAGCAGATTCAGATGCAGAGGATCAGGAGTGGGAGGCAGAGGGCATAGCGTGTGGAGGCATTGAATGATGTGATCAGGAGAGACCTTATCCAAGTAAAAACTGAAGGAAATGAGGGAGGTCCCTGGGCAGCAAGTTATGGCTAGATGAGTGGCTGTGCACGCTGGTGTTTGTTTAAAGACAAAGGACAGAGAGGACGCCACTGTGCCCAGAGCCGATTATGGCAGGGACAGTGTGGGTATGTGGAGTCAAGGAGTTAATGGGCGTTGGATCATGAAGGATTTTATAGGCTTTCATTCTGAATGAAATGAGAAATGTATTCATTTCTTATGGCTGCTGTACAGCAAATTAACAAAAGCTTAACAACTGAAAACATCAGAAATTTATTTTCTCACAGTTCCAGTCAGGCTGAAGTCAATGCGTCAGCACGGCTCGCTCCACAGAGCTCTAGGGAACCCATGCGCTCCTTGCCTCTTCCAGTCCCGGGCTGCATCGCTCCAGTCTCTACCTCGTTACCCTCTTTTTCTTGCTAGCAAATCTCCTCAGCCTCCCTCCTATAATGACACATGTGATTGTATTTAGGGGTCTGCTCAGATAATCTAGGATCATCTCTCTATCTCAAGATTCTTAATTACATCAATGAACGCTTCTTTTCCACAAACAAGTCTCTAGGCTAACCATCAAATGTTGTTAGGTCACAAGTGTCACATATTAATGGGCACAAAAACCACCAGGGTCAGAGAAGAAGGTTGCCATTTTGTTTCACTAACCTACCCAGCTGTTCTCTGTCATCTTGAACTAAATATTCTATGTTTTACAATGTTGATTTGCTTTGCCAATAGAGCAAGGGTCATGGAGGGAATGAGGTGGGCAGTGGGGGGAAAAAGTGCCCCAAATAATTACTAAATGAACGCTGAGGACATCAATTCATGCTTTCAACATGCATTAATTAAATGCTTGCATGTCTCAGGCTCTATTCCAGGTACTTGAGACACAGTAGAGAACAAAATAGGTGATCCACTCTGCCCTTCAGAAGATTATATTCTAGCAAAGGAAGAGAATAATAAATGATGAATAATAAACAAGTAAACAACATTGCAGTTTAGAGAGATGAGTGCTTAGAAAAAGAAAAAAAGCAGATTCAGATGCAGAGGATCAGGAGTGGGAGGCAGAGGGCATAGCGTGTGGAGGCATTGAATGATGTGATCAGGAGAGACCTTATCCAAGTAAAAACTGAAGGAAATGAGGGAGGTCCCTGGGCAGCAAGTTATGGCTAGATGAGTGGCTGTGCACGCTGGTGTTTGTTTAAAGACAAAGGACAGAGAGGACGCCACTGTGCCCAGAGCCGATTATGGCAGGGACAGTGTGGGTATGTGGAGTCAAGGAGTTAATGGGCGTTGGATCATGAAGGATTTTATAGGCTTTCATTCTGAATGAAATGAGAAATGTATTCATTTCTTATGGCTGCTGTACAGCAAATTAACAAAAGCTTAACAACTGAAAACATCAGAAATTTATTTTCTCACAGTTCCAGTCAGGCTGAAGTCAATGCGTCAGCACGGCTGCGCTCCACAGAGCTCTAGGGAACCCATGCGCTCCTTGCCTCTTCCAGTCCCGGGGCTGCATCGCTCCAGTCTCTACCTCGTTACCCTCTCTTTTTCTTGCTAGCAAATCTCCCTCAGCCTCCCTCCTATAATGACACATGTGATTGTATTTAGGGGTCTGCTCAGATAATCTAGGATCATCTCTCTATCTCAAGATTCTTAATTACATCAATGAACGCTTCTTTTTCCAAATAAGACTCTCACAGATTGTAGAGATTAAGACATGGATATTCTTTGGGAGACCATTTTACAGTGAACCACAGGGACCATTGTGGGCTTTTGAGCAAATACAATCTGATTTATCTTTTAAAAAGACAAAAGCGTCCCTTTGGTAGTGGGGGACAGTCTTGAAGTGAGTGAGCTAAGTCGCTTCAGTCATATCTGACTTTTTGCAACCCTATAGACTGTAGCCCACAAGACTCTTCATCCATGGAATTCTCCAGTCAGGAGAATCAGAGTGGGTTGACATTTCCTTTTCCAGGGGATCTTCCCCAACCAGGGATCAAACCTACATCTTTTGCTTTACTACTAATAGCAGGGAAGCTGTTAGGTTAACTCAAGAGAGATAACAGTGGTTTAGCTCAGGGTGTTAGCAGTAGAAATAGTAAGAAATGATACATTTCTGACTATATTTTAAAAGTAAAACCTACAGAATCCACTAAAAAATTAGATATGGAGCATTAAAGAAAGACAGGAGTCAAAGGTGACTTCAAAGTTTGCAGCCTGCATAACTAGAAAAAAGGAATTGCTATTGACTGAGAAGCTTTGGGCCTGCTGTGCGGCAGGGTTGAATGAGAAGAATGATAGTGCCTGAGTAAGTTTGAGCTAGAGATGCTGAGTAGGCATTTGCATATGTTAGTCTGGAGTTCAGGAGGGAGGACTGGGTTGGAGATCTGTGTATGGCATTTAGAGCCAAAAGGCATGATAAGACCCTAAGTAAAAGAAGTCAGAGAGAAAAGAAGAGAAAAGAAGTTGGAGTCCCAGTGCATACTAACCCTGAAAAAGAAAGGAGAAGAAGCTGAGAAGGGTTCATTGAAATCGGAAGAAACTCAAGAGAGCATGGCGGTCCTGGAAGCCATGTAAAGAGAGCAGATCAAGGAGAGATGGTTCACTCATGCCAAATAATGCTCACAGGTTAAGCAGAGAAAACTTTTTCTTTGGATTTAGCCAACTGGAGGTCATTTGTGATCTTAACAGGGTCAATTTGATGGAGTGAATTTAGGAGAGACAGGAGAGGAACTGAACTGAGCAAGTGCCTACAGCTCTCCAAGGAATTTTGTTGCAGAGATAACGGGGTGGTAGCTGGTGGGGGAAAGGAGTACAGAAAAAAGGTAAAGTTGTATTTGTGCTTGTTTTTTCTTTTTAATTTTTATATGGGAGCAATAACTGCATGCTTACATACTCAGGGGGATGGCTCAATAGAGAGGGAACACTGATGATGTAGGAGAAAGATAGATAGCTAGAAAAGTGTCTTTGGAAAGAAAAAAGGAGATGGATGTTCATCTGAGGTAATGTATACAGAGGCAGAATATATATGAGATGCTGATGGGGGTGCATGCAGGGATGGGGTTCTGTAGAAATTCTCTTCTGATTATTTTACTTTCAGAGAGAATTGCAAATAAGGTCATCTGTTGAGATCAAGGATGGAGAAGGAGGCCTGGGAAGCTTGAGAGTCATTGAGGAGAATGAGAGAGTGTATGGGGGTGGGTGCGGTCTCACTCCTAGTGAGCATGCTCTGTATGGATCTCTGTTAATGAATTTGGTGCCTGAAGAAGACTAATCCTACCAAGTGCGGCACCCACATTTCCATTGAGGATGATAGAACAAGAGGCCTTAGGGAAGGCTTAGTTTGAGACCATTAGATTTGGTAAAGCCAACTTTTACAAGTCCTTTTTGCGTGAAGCTTTAAAGTCTGGTGAGAAATTTGGTGAAGTAGAGCTTGAGGCTAGAATGGTGTCTAGAACTGATAAACAAAGGGCTGCTCTGATCTCAGAAGTTGGGGGAAAAGGAGCAATCCTAAGAAGAAATAAGGCCACAGACTCACCTGAGGTCAAAGAGAGGCAGCACATGCCTTTTTCGGATAGATGACTTAGGGCACAGGCCAGGATGGCTGCTTAGTCTCAAATGCCCTCTGACCAGTATTGGGGGTTTCTTTCTAAATCACCTGACAGATGGGACCATGAATTGAAATGGCCAAGCCAACATCCGGAGCTCAAAATGGCTGTGACCGCTTAGTGTGTGTGTGCTGTGTCACTTCAGTAGTGTCCAACTCTTTGAGACCCTATGAACTGTAGCCTGTCAGTCTCCTCTGTCCATGAGATTCTCCAGGCAAGAATACTAGAGTGAGTTGCCATGCTCTTCTCCAGGAGATTTTCCCCACCCAGGGAACCTGCCTCTCTTACATCTCCTGCATTGCCAGGTGGGTTCTTTACCACTAGTGCTGGGACAAATATTCAGAGTCATAGTCTCCCGAGGAGGGGGAAGCAAGAGCAGTGAGCAGTGCAGTGGAACAGAGACAATGGCAGGGAGTCCTGTGACTCACCTGGGGTGAGACCACCCGCTCCACTCTCCAACACACACAGCTGGGTCACTAGCCCTTTGACCAGGCAATTAGCCCGGCTCCCAGACTGCATCTTGTAACTTGTTCTTTAGAGAACAGACTTTCTGCCAAGTGGCCTAGCCTTGTGCAAGTTGGCCAGCATCATTCAGGGTTTTGTCTAACCCTTCCCAGAGGAAACGGCAGAGACTGAAGATGTGAATTAAGCACCTCCAGCTGCTGACATGTCGCTGACAGTGGCAGATAAGAAGGGATGTGTGGCATGTGCTGAATGTAATCTCCAGTAGCACTCGACTCGACTTCACTCAGATGGCTGGCATTTGGGGTAATTGAAATTATTTACTTAGATCCATCAGCCCTGTTTGGGAAGCCTGATTAGTGTCAGCAGACACCTGTGAGGAGCCCCGGGCACCAAAGAGCAGACGTGTCAGGGCCCACACTTGCCTAGGCCACGCACTGCTGCCCCTGCTCCAGGCAGGTCTGAATGCACTTCCTCCTCCTCTTCCTAATTGTGGAAGAGGGAAAGGGGACTCTTAGTGATTCAATCATTTCTCAAACTACCCAAAGGGCGGGTTTGTGTGGAATTAATTCATGTACCTTCCAAGGGAGGAAAATACATAATTCGTTATAAGCATCTAACATGGAGGTCAGAGGGACTTCCTTGGTAGTCCTGTGATTAAGACTTCGCCTTCCAGTGCAAGGGGTGCGGGTTTGATTCCTGGTCAGAGAGCTAAGATCCTAAATGCCTCTCAGCCAAAAAACTAGAACATAAACAATGGAAGTAATATTGTGATAAATTCACAGACTTTAACAATGATTCACATTAAACAAAAATCTTAAAAATAAAATGGAGGTCAGAGCAAGGACCAGTAGCAATTTGATGCACCTGGGCCTCACTGGGTAAGGGAAGTAGTCATGACATGGGAGTGGGTTGCTAGCCCTCGGACCTTGGGCAGGACCTGTTATCTCTCTGATGATCATGTTCTCGTGTGTAAAATAAGAAATCAGATTAAATCACTGCCTGTTCTTTCCCCTTCTCTTTTCCTTTCTTCTCTCTTCTGTTCCCCTCCCTTCATCCCTTTTGTTTTTCCTTCCTTTTAATATGCAACTGTTTTCTCAACTAAAGTAGATAATTTCACTGGCCTTACGCTTTTCCTTGGTTCTTGTTCCTAGCTTTTTATGATGAAATTATCATTCACATAGTGATTTATGGATAACCTGTGGTCTAATCCAGGTGTCAGTTAATTTTCCCTGTAAAGAGTCAGATAATTTAGGTTTTGGGGGCCATTTGATCGCGTGAAAAAGCAGTAATAAACATAGGTAAACCAATGGGTATGACTGTGCTCCAATAAAACTTAATTTACAAGAACAGGTCGCAGGCCAAAACATTCACTCTGGAGCATATATATTTGTGAGCATCTGTTATTAGTCCAGGATATGAGGTGAATGTTTTGAGGTTAGTGATCCAGTTCTTTTGCCTCAGTTTCTTCCTCACTCAATTTGGAGTTCTCACACAGGGTTATAGAGTGGGGGAGATTGCTGATGGAGCTATCCCAGGGATGGACAAACAATAGTCCATGGGTCAAATCTGGTCTGTCCCTCTTCATCTACATAGCACTTATTTCATAATAGCTTCCTAAAAGTCCCTATGTCAGGTGTTTTTTTTAGATGTATTTATTTATTTACTTTGGGCGGGGGTCGGGTTGGGGAGGGAGGGGAGTGGGTGGGCCACTTCTATTGGTCTTTCATTTCTCTATTTTCATTTGTCTTCATTCTTTGGCTCCTGTGGGCCTCCCATCGCGGTGGCGTCTGTCGTTGCAGAGCACCGGCTCTGGGCGCATGCGCTCCAGAGCTCCGGCTCGGTGATTGGACACATCAGTCCAGCCGTTCCGCGGCACGTGGGATCTTCCCAGGTCAGGGCTCGAACCGGCGCCCCTTGCACTGCAAGGCGGTGTCTTTATCCACTGGACCACCAGGGGAAGCCCCGTCAGGTTTTAATTACATAATGAATCTGCCTATGTTAAGGTAGAGATTCTAATAGTCCTCGTGTGTAAAATAAGAAATCAGATTAAATCACTGCCTGTTCTTTCCCCTTCTCTTTTCCTTTCTTCTCTCTTCTGTTCCCCTCCCTTCATCCCTTTTGTTTTTCCTTCCTTTTAATATGCAACTGTTTTCTCAACTAAAGTAGATAATTTCACTGGCCTTACGCTTTTCCTTGGTTCTTGTTCCTAGCTTTTTATGATGAAATTATCATTCACATAGTGATTTATGGATAACCTGTGGTCTAATCCAGGTGTCAGTTAATTTTCCCTGTAAAGAGTCAGATAATTTAGGTTTTGGGGGCCATTTGATCGCGTGAAAAAGCAGTAATAAACATAGGTAAACCAATGGGTATGACTGTGCTCCAATAAAACTTAATTTACAAGAACAGGTCGCAGGCCAAAACATTCACTCTGGAGCATATATATTTGTGAGCATCTGTTATTAGTCCAGGATATGAGGTGAATGTTTTGAGGTTAGTGATCCAGTTCTTTTGCCTCAGTTTCTTCCTCACTCAATTTGGAGTTCTCACACAGGGTTATAGAGTGGGGGAGATTGCTGATGGAGCTATCCCAGGGATGGACAAACAATAGTCCATGGGTCAAATCTGGTCTGTCCCTCTTCATCTACATAGCACTTATTTCATAATAGCTTCCTAAAAGTCCCTATGTCAGGTGTTTTTTTTAGATGTATTTATTTATTTACTTTGGGCGGGGGTCGGGTTGGGGAGGGAGGGGAGTGGGTGGGCCACTTCTATTGGTCTTTCATTTCTCTATTTTCATTTGTCTTCATTCTTTGGCTCCTGTGGGCCTCCCATCGCGGTGGCGTCTGTCGTTGCAGAGCACCGGCTCTGGGCGCATGCGCTCCAGAGCTCCGGCTCGGTGATTGGACACATCAGTCCAGCCGTTCCGCGGCACGTGGGATCTTCCCAGGTCAGGGCTCGAACCGGCGCCCCTTGCACTGCAAGGCGGTGTCTTTATCCACTGGACCACCAGGGGAAGCCCCGTCAGGTTTTAATTACATAATGAATCTGCCTATGTTAAGGTAGAGATTCTAATGAAGTCCTCATGTGTACAATATTTTACAGTAATAGAGAACACCCACTGAACCATTTGGTCAGTCCTCATTTTCTAAGCACTATTGCTCCTCATTTCTAGAAATTACATCTTGCATGATGGGAGCTCAAGAAGGGCCCACGGTCACCTCTTTACTGCCCCAGAACATTTGCACATGGACCCCAAGCATTTGCTGCTTCCTGAATCTAGATCACTCTTCCTTCATCTTCCTCCCTTGTTATTTCCTATTTATCTCCCTTACCTCAGTTTACAGGTCATTTCCTAAGAAATACCTTCCTGTGTCCTGCAGTGTAAACCAGCCCCCTCCATTTTCCTCTCTCAGTATTCTATCCATCTCCTTCATGTATTTATTATAAGTGTTGCTACATTTTTATTTTTTGTCCTTTGGTTTAATATCTGTCTTCCCTAGAATAATTTAGGGGAAGAACATGGGGACCATATGTATTTTGTATGACACTGTGTCCTCGACCTTACACACTGCGCAGGGAGTTGGTGTTTAGTTGATATTTGTGGAATGAAAAACTCTCCTCTGTGCTGCAGGTAAAAAGAAAAGGCTGACATCTTTCCAGCGGGCCAGTGCCCAAGCACACTCTCCACCCTGCAACTTGAACTGAGATGCTGTTATGGACTCAATGTTTGTGTTTCTTCATGGTTGAAATCCTAACCCCCTCAAGGTGATGGTATGAAGAGGTAGGCCTTTGAAAAGGGATTAGGTCATGAGGGGAAGCCCTCATGAATGGAATTCTTGCCCTTACAAAGGGAACACCAGAGATACCCCTCACTCCTTACTGCCTGATCAGGACATGGTGAGAAGGCATCTGTCTGTAACCCAGAAGAGAGCTCTCACCTGAATCCAGCAGAGCTGATGACATGATCTGTAACTTCCAATCTCCAGAATGGTGAGAAACTTTGTTGTTTATAAGTCACCTCATTTGTGGTATTTTGTTAGAGCAGCCTGAACGTAGTAAATTTTCAGTAACGTCACAGAGGGCTATTCACAGGACACAAGTGATATGCTCTGGGCAAAACACTGGCATGGGAAAAAAAGAAGGGGAAGCAGGATGAAAGATCAACAGAGTGCCATGTCCTGATTTCCAAAGCCTTAGGGAAGCTTTAGAATTCCAAGCCAGTGGGGGCTTGTGCTGTGTTTGGTCTCATGCAAGTTTTCTTCTCCCTTAGGTAGATCTACCTACATCTTGACACTTCCCAAACTTATGGTCACCCTATTGCTGTCTCTACTCCACATCCCTCCCTCAAACACTAGGTTACTTGGTCTACACTTGACTGTGACCAAGTGAAAAATAAAAGCTCTTCCCTGAGACATCCAATGGAAACCAAAAGAGAGATTCAGTCCCTCCCACACATCAACTGGGTGACCATGACCTATGGGAAAGAAAAGCAGAAGAAATTTGTCTGCAGATGAAGAAGAATCAGTCATGTGAAGGGAAGGTCTAAGGAGAGGTGAATAGACAGCCCTGATGGTTCCAGGTTTTGATTACAGCCCTTTCATGACGTGTGTGCAGGCTTAGTCGCTCAGTCATGCACGACTCTTTGAGACCCCATGGACTATAATAGCCCCCTAGGCTCCTCTGTCCATGGACTTCTCCAGGCAAGAATACTGGAGTGTGCTGCCATGCCTTCCTTCAGGGGTTCTTCCTGACCCAAGGATGGAACCCAGGTCTCCTATGTCTCCTGCATTGGCAGGCACATTATTTACCACTGCACCACCGAGGAGGCCCTTTCATGAAGTCTAACTGCAAATCCACCCTCAGACAATTTGAGAAATCTGCCTTTTTGATTAGGCAGGTTACCTCCTGAAAAATTAACTCTAGGTGAACATAACGATTTCACATAGTTCATCGTGTTGGGCCCTCATAAGAGCTCAGGGGAGAAGTACTATTACTCCCATTTTACAGATGCTTTTTGACTATAAGAAATTATACTACAGTGAGTGCTTGTGAGACTTGAGTTCTAGTCTTAATTCTACTATGACTCCATTGTTTGCAGCAAATGAATTTCTTTCAGCCTGCCTTTCCCAAGAAGCAATCTTAAACTGGTGGAAAGAGTCAAGAATCCTATTTGTAATTTATGAAACCAACAACCATGATCTGGAAGATTTTGAATGGGTAGGAGCTGTCGATAAGCCTGGCCGCAGTCTCCTCATTTCAAAGTACATGAATTGGATTATATGGTATCCAAGATGCCTTCTATGTCTAACACTCAACAGATTATTTCCTGGCTTCAATTACCATGACGTTAACTCTCAATCATGAAAGAGCTGAAAATGGCTAATAAATTTGGTGGGATATTTGGACAACACAGTTATAGACCCACTTGTATCTGCAATAATTCTTTCTGGCTCTGAAAACCTTTGAAAATTTTCCCTTTTGTTATGACTCCATGGATCATTACTTGGCAAAGGAATTTCCACTAATATTGATCTATGAACATAAAGAATTATGTGCCAGGATAAAAGGATATAAAAACAAAATCTATTAACTTATTGACAATAAAAGTCAGAGCTGAATTTTCATGAAAATGAACAAACAAAAGCTACCGTCATAACTGGATGAGCTGAGAAAATATATGCTTAATTGACTTACCCTGAATAAGTGGTTTTCAAGTTAATGTTTCCGAGTTCTGGGTCTCTAAGACTTTCTTGAAATTGTTTAATGGAGAAAATTATTCCCCAAATTTTCACTCTATGGTAAGCTCACTTAAAGCTTTGACCTTGATTGCCACCTTCACCATTCTATCCAGGAAAAACATTCCTCAAGATTGAAATTCCAGAACATGCCTTCCTTCAGGGGTTCTTCCTGACCCAAGGATGGAACCCAGGTCTCCTATGTCTCCTGCATTGGCAGGCACATTATTTACCACTGCACCACCGAGGAGGCCCTTTCATGAAGTCTAACTGCAAATCCACCCTCAGACAATTTGAGAAATCTGCCTTTTTGATTAGGCAGGTTACCTCCTGAAAAATTAACTCTAGGTGAACATAACGATTTCACATAGTTCATCGTGTTGGGCCCTCATAAGAGCTCAGGGGAGAAGTACTATTACTCCCATTTTACAGATGCTTTTGACTATAAGAAATTATACTACAGTGAGTGCTTGTGAGACTTGAGTTCTAGTCTTAATTCTACTATGACTCCATTGTTTGCAGCAAATGAATTTCTTTCAGCCTGCCTTTCCCAAGAAGCAATCTTAAACTGGTGGAAAGAGTCAAGAATCCTATTTGTAATTTATGAAACCAACAACCATGATCTGGAAGATTTTGAATGGGTAGGAGCTGTCGATAAGCCTGGCCGCAGTCTCCTCATTTCAAAGTACATGAATTGGATTATATGGTATCCAAGATGCCTTCTATGTCTAACACTCAACAGATTATTTCCTGGCTTCAATTACCATGACGTTAACTCTCAATCATGAAAGAGCTGAAAATGGCTAATAAATTTGGTGGGATATTTGGACAACACAGTTATAGACCCACTTGTATCTGCAATAATTCTTTCTGGCTCTGAAAACCTTTGAAAATTTTCCCTTTTGTTATGACTCCATGGATCATTACTTGGCAAAGGAATTTCCACTAATATTGATCTATGAACATAAAGAATTATGTGCCAGGATAAAAGGATATAAAAACAAAATCTATTAACTTATTGACAATAAAAGTCAGAGCTGAATTTTCATGAAAATGAACAAACAAAAGCTACCGTCATAACTGGATGAGCTGAGAAAATATATGCTTAATTGACTTACCCTGAATAAGTGGTTTTCAAGTTAATGTTTCCGAGTTCTGGGTCTCTAAGACTTTCTTGAAATTGTTTAATGGAGAAAATTATTCCCCAAATTTTCACTCTATGGTAAGCTCACTTAAAGCTTTGACCTTGATTGCCACCTTCACCATTCTATCCAGGGACCTCATCTTCACACATTAGCATTCCTCAGATGATTGAAATTCCAGAACACAAGATCATATAACCTCACTACACTAAAGGGGAAACCCATAAACAGAACCTACTAGCCTGGATCTCACTAAGTTCCTAAATTAAAAACCCACTAAAATAGAGTCTGAGAATGATAATTTACAAGTTCTATTGGAAAGCACTTTCCAAAACTGTCACAAAACTTGTAATCAAGTGAAATTAAGAAACTACTTATGTTTTTCAAACATTCAATATGAGGGAAAACCAGATATATTCATAGAATAATTCCTGGCACAATTCAGGTGTTCAATAAATGATTCTTAATGAGTAAATTAGCTCTCAAAAATTTTTAGAGCTATCTAAGTTTTATTAAAGTGTACATATGTAATATATTTATACTTCATTATACATATTTTCTTACTTTGCATTATTTGTTAATTCTTCATCTCAGTTTGAGTGTATACAGCCATTCCAAAGCACATTCCTCCACATTGCTTTTTGAGTCTCATCTTTGACCTTTAATGACCTCATCACCTGAGAGTTGAATGAGAATGAGGGAAACTCTAATAACTGGACCACTTAAGAAGAGTCCTCTGCCTATCAAGAAGCTTAAATATTATTTTTTCCTTGCCACACAGATGTATAGATAGATAGATAGAGATAGAGATTTGCAAACATAGAGATATAGATGTAGATACAGGTAAACAGATATTAACAGAAATATATGTATTTCAATTTTACTAGACTTTGTCCAATGCAGTAAAAATCCTAAATTTGCCTCTTCCTGCTGCAAGTAGCATGTGATGTGGTGGTGGCCTCTACCTGTGACAGAGCCGTTCATCTTCATTAGGTCACCAGGTCACTGGTCGTCATTAGCCTGCTGCAGCCTCTCATTTGATTTTCATGAAAATGAACAAACAAAAGCTACCGTCATAACTGGATGAGCTGAGAAAATATATGCTTAATTGACTTACCCTGAATAAGTGGTTTTCAAGTTAATGTTTCCGAGTTCTGGGTCTCTAAGACTTTCTTGAAATTGTTTAATGGAGAAAATTATTCCCCAAATTTTCACTCTATGGTAAGCTCACTTAAAGCTTTGACCTTGATTGCCACCTTCACCATTCTATCCAGGGACCTCATCTTCACACATTAGCATTCCTCAGATGATTGAAATTCCAGAACACAAGATCATATAACCTCACTACACAAAAGGGGGAAACCCATAAACAGAACCTACTAGCCTGGATCTCACTAAGTTCCTAAATTAAAAACCCACTAAAATAGAGTCTGAGAATGATAATTTACAAGTTCTATTGGAAAGCACTTTCCAAAACTGTCACAAAACTTGTAATCAAGTGAAATTAAGAAACTACTTATGTTTTTCAAACATTCAATATGAGGGAAAACCAGATATATTCATAGAATAATTCCTGGCACAATTCAGGTGTTCAATAAATGATTCTTAATGAGTAAATTAGCTCTAAAAATTTGTAGAGCTATCTAAGTTTTATTAAAGTGTACATATGTAATATATTTATACTTCATTATACATATTTTCTTACTTTGCATTATTTGTTAATTCTTCATCTCAGTTTGAGTGTATACAGCCATTCCAAAGCACATTCCTCCACATTGCTTTTTGAGTCTCATCTTTGACCTTTAATGACCTCATCACCTGAGAGTTGAATGAGAATGAGGGAAACTCTAATAACTGGACCACTTAAGAAGAGTCCTCTGCCTATCAAGAAGCTTAAATATTATTTTTTCCTTGCCACACAGATGTATAGATAGATAGATAGAGATAGAGATTTGCAAACATAGAGATATAGATGTAGATACAGGTAAACAGATATTAACAGAAATATATGTATTTCAATTTTACTAGACTTTGTCCAATGCAGTAAAAATCCTAAATTTGCCTCTTCCTGCTGCAAGTAGCATGTGATGTGGTGGTGGCCTCTACCTGTGACAGAGCCGTTCATCTTCATTAGGTCACCAGGTCACTGGTCGTCATTAGCCTGCTGCAGCCTCTCATTTGATTTTCATTGCAGGTTTTCCATGTAGGTAATGATTTTAATTTTGAAAATCTCCAGTGGTTACAGCTAAGAAGCTGAGTCAGAAAGATGGACAGAAAGGACAGGAGTGGTGCCACCTCCCCTCATTCGTGCCCTCCTTTGCAACCTCTAGAATGAGAGAGGCTACAGGCTGCTAGGGATTGTGGAGCCTGGAGACCTAAAACTTGTTCTATACTGGCTTTTCTTCAGTTAAATGAGCATTCATAGCTAGTCCATCAGAAAGCTCAACAAAGGAAAGCTAAAACTTTAGTCTTAAACCACCAAAGGCGTTTATAGGGCACCAGCTCACCCTGTGCCCACTCTCCTTTACACATTGCACAACTGCCATAGTTAACTTGCCCCACCCCTCTGGCCTCAGGGCCTTTGCACATGATGCTCCTTGGACCTGGATCTCTCGTTCCTTGGTTCATCCCTGATAAATTCCTACCTACCTTTGGGTCTTCATTTATATTCTCTCTTGGCTCCCTGATCTAAATTTTTATTATTATTTAGTAATTATTAAAATATTTAATAATATTTATCATTTTTTAGTATCCTAGTCTCCTCCTTCTCCACACCTACTGTGTGTCATGATATATTTGTTTCCTTTCTTTTGTTTGTCTTCTCTTGTAACTTTGCTGGTAAAGAATCTGCCTGCAATGCAGGAGACCCCAGTTCGATTCCTGCATAGAGAAGTGGGAAAAGCTACACACTCCAGTATTCTTGCCTGGAGAATTCCATGGCTCATCCATTGGTCACAAAGAGTCAGACATGACTGAGCGATTTTCACTTTGGTTTACTGTCTATCTTCCCCAGAAGAATTTAGGAGGCTACTGTGGACTGAATGTTAGAGTCCCTCCTCAAATTCTTTCCTTTTTAATTTAATTAATTTATTTTATTTTGCTGTGTTAGGTCTTCGTTGTGGGACACATGGGATCTCTCATTGAGGTACTGAGGCTTCTTTCTAACTGTGGTGCTTAGGCTCAGTAGTTATGTCTCTGGAGCTTAGTTGCACCACAGCATACAGGATCTGGCTTCCAGACCAGGGATCGAACCCATATTTTCTGCATTTGAAGGTGGACATTTAACCCCTGGACCACCAGGGAAATCCATCCCTACCACAAATTCTTATGTTGAAGCCTGAATCCCACGTGATGGCATTTGAAGGTGGGATCTTTGAGAGGTAATTAGTTCATGGGGATGGAGACTCCATTGAAGGAAATGGTATCCCTAGAAAGAATGAAGCAATCGTCTCTCTTTGTTGCATGGGGACACAGAACAGGGTCCAGAGCCTGACCATTCCAGCACCCTTACCTTGGACTTCCTACCTCTAGAACTGTAAGAGATAAATTTTTGTGTGTCTAAGCTGGCCAGTCTATGGTATTTTTGTTACAGTAGCCCAAGCTCACTAGGATAGAAGAGAATATGGAGCAGTATAATAAGATGCCCTCAACATCTTACATCATGCAGTGAATGCAAACTTAATTCATATTTGCTAAAGGAAGAATTTATCTTGCTCCCTGATTTTAAATTTCCTACCTACCTTTGGGTCTTCATTTATATTCTCTCTTGGCTCCCTGATCTAAATTTTTATTATTATTTAGTAATTATTAAAATATTTAATAATATTTATCATTTTTTAGTATCCTAGTCTCCTCCTTCTCCACACCTACTGTGTGTCATGATATATTTGTTTCCTTTCTTTTGTTTGTCTTCTCTTGTAACTTTGCTGGTAAAGAATCTGCCTGCAATGCAGGAGACCCCAGTTCGATTCCTGCATAGAGAAGTGGGAAAAGCTACACACTCCAGTATTCTTGCCTGGAGAATTCCATGGCTCATCCATTGGTCACAAAGAGTCAGACATGACTGAGCGATTTTCACTTTGGTTTACTGTCTATCTTCCCCAGAAGAATTTAGGAGGCTACTGTGGACTGAATGTTAGAGTCCCTCCTCAAATTCTTTCCTTTTTAATTTAATTAATTTATTTTATTTTGCTGTGTTAGGTCTTCGTTGTGGGACACATGGGATCTCTCATTGAGGTACTGAGGCTTCTTTCTAACTGTGGTGCTTAGGCTCAGTAGTTATGTCTCTGGAGCTTAGTTGCACCACAGCATACAGGATCTGGCTTCCAGACCAGGGATCGAACCCATATTTTCTGCATTTGAAGGTGGACATTTAACCCCTGGACCACCAGGGAAATCCATCCCTACCACAAATTCTTATGTTGAAGCCTGAATCCCACGTGATGGCATTTGAAGGTGGGATCTTTGAGAGGTAATTAGTTCATGGGGATGGAGACTCCATTGAAGGAAATGGTATCCCTAGAAAGAATGAAGCAATCGTCTCTCTTTGTTGCATGGGGACACAGAACAGGGTCCAGAGCCTGACCATTCCAGCACCCTTACCTTGGACTTCCTACCTCTAGAACTGTAAGAGATAAATTTTTGTGTGTCTAAGCTGGCCAGTCTATGGTATTTTTGTTACAGTAGCCCAAGCTCACTAGGATAGAAGAGAATATGGAGGTTTTATCTATTTTTGTATAATAAGATGCCCTCAACATCTTACATCATGCAGTGAATGCAAACTTAATTCATATTTGCTAAAGGAATGACCTATCATTTGCTGCTGTTAATAAAAAGAAAAGGCTACATCTTTCCAGTAGGCCAGAACCTGAGCATACTCTCCATTCTACAACCGGGGTGAGGGTCTTACCATCAGCAGGAGTGCTCTCAGGATGAATAGCCCTAAGTGCTATTCCCAGTCTCAGGAAACAGGTAAAGAGTTTGTAGCTTCACCCTGCCAGTTCCTTAGAAGAGTGCATGAATATAACAAGAAAGCACTGGGAACTGGAATACTGATTAATAAACAAAAGGAGTGGCAGAATCCTAATGGCAATGAGTCTCATTCTCCAGCATGTCAGCCACCAGTCAATAAAGGCCACCTGTGAAAACACTTTGGGTCCTGAGAAAATGATGTTAAATAATAGATTGGAGTGATGTGAAGTCTCTAACATTTGCTAAAACAAATTCGGGGTTTTCAGAGGTAAAATTTGAAGACATTTGTGTCAGGAATTTTTTCGGCTACAAATAAGAGAATAGCTACATATTATTGTGTAGTGGCTTAAGCAATAAAGACATCTAATTATTTTGTGTAACAGAAAGCTTAGAGATAGGTGGCTCTAACATGGGGGCAGCAGCTGAGGGTTAGAAAGGACCCAGACTGTGTTCATCTTTCTCCTCTGCTTTTCTTGGTAGATCAGAATATCTTCCCTCATGGTGGGATGATGACTGCCACATTCCAAGAATCATGTTCCCCTTCCCAAAAATCAGTATGCATTTGAAGGTGGGATCTTTGAGAGGTAATTAGTTCATGGGGATGGAGACTCCATTGAAGGAAATGGTATCCCTAGAAAGAATGAAGCAATCGTCTCTCTTTGTTGCATGGGGACACAGAACAGGGTCCAGAGCCTGACCATTCCAGCACCCTTACCTTGGACTTCCTACCTCTAGAACTGTAAGAGATAAATTTTTGTGTGTCTAAGCTGGCCAGTCTATGGTATTTTTGTTACAGTAGCCCAAGCTCACTAGGATAGAAGAGAATATGGAGGTTTTATCTATTTTTGTATAATAAGATGCCCTCAACATCTTACATCATGCAGTGAATGCAAACTTAATTCATATTTGCTAAAGGAATGACCTATCATTTGCTGCTGTTAATAAAAAGAAAAGGCTACATCTTTCCAGTAGGCCAGAACCTGAGCATACTCTCCATTCTACAACCGGGGTGAGGGTCTTACCATCAGCAGGAGTGCTCTCAGGATGAATAGCCCTAAGTGCTATTCCCAGTCTCAGGAAACAGGTAAAGAGTTTGTAGCTTCACCCTGCCAGTTCCTTAGAAGAGTGCATGAATATAACAAGAAAGCACTGGGAACTGGAATACTGATTAATAAACAAAAGGAGTGGCAGAATCCTAATGGCAATGAGTCTCATTCTCCAGCATGTCAGCCACCAGTCAATAAAGGCCACCTGTGAAAACACTTTGGGTCCTGAGAAAATGATGTTAAATAATAGATTGGAGTGATGTGAAGTCTCTAACATTTGCTAAAACAAATTCGGGGTTTTCAGAGGTAAAATTTGAAGACATTTGTGTCAGGAATTTTTTCGGCTACAAATAAGAGAATAGCTACATATTATTGTGTAGTGGCTTAAGCAATAAAGACATCTAATTATTTTGTGTAACAGAAAGCTTAGAGATAGGTGGCTCTAACATGGGGGCAGCAGCTGAGGGTTAGAAAGGACCCAGACTGTGTTCATCTTTCTCCTCTGCTTTTCTTGGTAGATCAGAATATCTTCCCTCATGGTGGGATGATGACTGCCACATTCCAAGAATCATGTCTTCCCAAAACGTCATCCCAAGAACAAAGGGCAAGCATATGGAGAAGGACTGTCTCTTTTCCTGCTATTCTGTCTTTTATCAGACAAGAAATCTTTCCCAGGACTTCACCAGAGATATTGTCCATTTAGGTCACTGGTATTCCCTGGCAAAGAGGAATGAGATTCTGTAACTGATATGGATCAATCAGAAGTTGTCCTTGGTGGGGTGGAGTGGGGAGATAAGAAGCACATTGATGCTCTGAGTAGTTGTGGCACTGCTAAAAGAGAACGAGAACAGATATTGGGTAGGTGATCAAGAGTGTCTGTCACATAAAGTGATATCTATTTTTAAACATGCTAATGTATAAATAGGTAGATCTCCATTCAAAATATGTCAAGCTGGTATTCTCAGATCTGAGATACTTATCAGACTAATCTCATTGACTGGATCAGAACAGTTTTGGTTCCTGTATACAGAGTTACCCTGAATTTATCTGATTTTATGTTAAAAAGGGGGACATTAAACTCTGTATTCATGGACAGATTCCCACTGAGTAACCACTCATGAAAAAGTTATTTACTGAGTATCTACTATATCTCTGATGCAGTGGCTAAGCATTAGGACTAAGAGACAGACCCTGTCATTGGGTGATTATAATTAGGATGGTTAAGTATGGCAATCTATTTCAGTATTCTTGCTTGGAAAATTCCACGGATAGAAGGAGGCTGGTGGACTATCATCCATGGGGCCATGAAGAATCAAACATGACTGAACAACTGAACACACACACAAATATTATTACAGATGCAAGTATACGATACCAGGTAATGCATCTAGAGAGAACCCTCCCTTGGGGTTAGGGAAAGTTTTAGGGGAAGTGACATTTAAAGAGGTATGAAGGGGACTTTCAGTCTTAGCCCTCTTCCAGTGGCTAAGACTCCATGCTCCCAATGCAGGGGCCCTGGGTCCAATCCCTGTTCAGGGAACTAGATCCTACATTCTGCAACTTAAAAAAAAAAAAAAAGATCCTACATGCTTCAACAAAGATTGAAGACCCTGAATGCTACAATAAAGACCCAGCACAGCCAAGTAAATAAATTTTAAAAGAGAGAGAGAGAGATCTGAAGGACAAGTACAATGGCCAGATGATGCATGGGATGAGAACAAGGCTATAGGGTGAGAGAGGATGAGGGAACATTCCAAGCAAAGGAAACAGCTATGCAAAAACTTGGAGGTAAGAGCCCTCAGGCAAAATTTGAAAATAAATATAATTTGATATGGCAGGAGCAGAGCGTGATTGGTAGTGTGAGAAGACAGATAGACTGGGGTCGCATCATGCATGTAGACTCTACCTCAAGAGCAACGGGGAGTAATATCATCAGATTTTCATGTTAGAAATCTAGTTACCAGCTGGAAAATGGATCAGAGGATGATGGTACTCTGTGTTACTGGCCCCAGTGCTCAGTAGTCCTGCATCTGCATCTTTGCCAAGGCCTCCCAGTGAACTTGACTACACTTCTCTACCTCTTGACTTTGGGCCAAACGAGATGATCTCTCTGGCCAGTAGCAGGTGGCAGAAGTAATTGTGTGCCATTTCCAAGCTCAGGCATTAAGAAGCCTTGGGTGTTTCCACTTGCCCTCTGATACCTCTGCCTTGGCCAGGTGCACAGGGCCCAGGAGGAAAATTGAGACCAATGGAGCACAGCCGCACAGCTGCTACAGCCTGAAGTACAGCCAACCCAGCTGCCCCACAAACGCCTAAGAGGAATAACTGTCTTTATTTTCATGAGATGTTGAAAATTCCACGGATAGAAGGAGGCTGGTGGACTATCATCCATGGGGCCATGAAGAATCAAACATGACTGAACAACTGAACACACACACAAATATTATTACAGATGCAAGTATACGATACCAGGTAATGCATCTAGAGAGAACCCTCCCTTGGGGTTAGGGAAAGTTTTAGGGGAAGTGACATTTAAAGAGGTATGAAGGGGACTTTCAGTCTTAGCCCTCTTCCAGTGGCTAAGACTCCATGCTCCCAATGCAGGGGCCCTGGGTCCAATCCCTGTTCAGGGAACTAGATCCTACATTCTGCAACTTAAAAAAAAAAAAAAAGATCCTACATGCTTCAACAAAGATTGAAGACCCTGAATGCTACAATAAAGACCCAGCACAGCCAAGTAAATAAATTTTAAAAGAGAGAGAGAGAGATCTGAAGGACAAGTACAATGGCCAGATGATGCATGGGATGAGAACAAGGCTATAGGGTGAGAGAGGATGAGGGAACATTCCAAGCAAAGGAAACAGCTATGCAAAAACTTGGAGGTAAGAGCCCTCAGGCAAAATTTGAAAATAAATATAATTTGATATGGCAGGAGCAGAGCGTGATTGGTAGTGTGAGAAGACAGATAGACTGGGGTCGCATCATGCATGTAGACTCTACCTCAAGAGCAACGGGGAGTAATATCATCAGATTTTCATGTTAGAAATCTAGTTACCAGCTGGAAAATGGATCAGAGGATGATGGTACTCTGTGTTACTGGCCCCAGTGCTCAGTAGTCCTGCATCTGCATCTTTGCCAAGGCCTCCCAGTGAACTTGACTACACTTCTCTACCTCTTGACTTTGGGCCAAACGAGATGATCTCTCTGGCCAGTAGCAGGTGGCAGAAGTAATTGTGTGCCATTTCCAAGCTCAGGCATTAAGAAGCCTTGGGTGTTTCCACTTGCCCTCTGATACCTCTGCCTTGGCCAGGTGCACAGGGCCCAGGAGGAAAATTGAGACCAATGGAGCACAGCCGCACAGCTGCTACAGCCTGAAGTACAGCCAACCCAGCTGCCCCACAAACGCCTAAGAGGAATAACTGTCTTTATTTTCATGAGATGTTGAAATTTTCTGTATGCAGTATTATTCTGACTATTGCTAAGAGAGGGCCACACTAGAAGCCGAGTGATGTATTAGGTGACGACTGTAGCTGTCACGGGAAGGCTAATGGTCACCTGTACCAAGATTATGAGCAAGAAGATGGAGAAGAGCAGGGAGACTCAAAATATGCTTAGACGCAGTAAAAGATGCCGTGACACAGAAGCTTACAGAGAGAACTAGTTCAGGCTGTCTCCTGTGGTTCCTCTTTGGGTAACTATTCACTGAGATGGGGACATAGGGGGAAAATTATATCTTTATTTACGTTGGATTTGAGGCACTTGTGAGACGTCCAAGGGAAGAGGGCCAGTAGACATGGGTCTAAAACTATGGCGAGGGCTCAGCTTGGCCATCATGTACACATGCGGGTCTGGATAGGGACCTTGGAGGGAGAGCACAGAGCAAGATGAAGGTGGAGGGTGAAACTGGGAAAAGACCAGCATTTGAGAGCAAATGAGCAGGAGCCCTCAGAGAAGAGCAGCCAAGAGGAGAAACACCTCAGGAGGGTATTGCCTTGGGGGCAAAGAATGAGCAGGACTCAGCAAAGGAGGGTGTGGTCAATTGTGCAGAAACCAGTGAGAGAAGAGGCAAAGAGTTTATAAGGAGCCTCAAGGGATTTACCTAATTTACAAACAAAGAAAGAGATTTTTGTCCAAGAAGTTTGAGACAGTTTCACGTAGACGAGTCAATAAAGCCCTAACCACAAGAACAGATGCTGAGATTCATGGAGATGTTCAGAAAACAAGCTAATGCAGATTCAGGGCATGTTGAATCACTGCTTTTCCCAGTCCCTCTGGGCGAGCAGTGCCTTTGAGCAGAACCTTGCCTTACCTGCAGCAGATCACTGTGTCATCCAGGTCACCCCACCCAGCAGCCTTGGCCTCTCTGGCCACCCTGACAAGTTCATGACAAGTCTGTCAGTGCCAGGGCTAACCAAGTCCTTCTGACTCATTTCCTATCGATCTGGGTGAACTTTCTGAGCTCCCTAGAGGCCAGCATTGATCCAGTCTGGCTTCTTCTGGGATTCCGGATGACTCGTGTTTTCAACAGCACAGCATGCTCTTTTCCCTTGTGTCAGAGTTCCATAGACCAGCTACGGGCTAAAATATCAACATCTCAATGAGTCTCTGACGGTAAAGAATCTGCCTGCAATGCAGGAGATCTGGGTTCAACCCCTGGGTCAGGAAGATCCCCTGCAGAAGGGAATGGCTACCCACCCCAATATTCTTTTTTTTTTTTTTAAACCTTTATTTTGCTTTTAACTTGCCTGGAGAATTCCATGGACAGGGAGGAGTCTGGCAGCCTACAGTCCAAGGGGAGCAAAGAGTCACAAAGACAGAGTGAAAAACACTTTCACTTTCCACGATGTTCTGGGAGGGAGCGCTAAAAAAGAGGTATTATGGGAGCCTATTGAGGAGTAGGATGCTCACACAGCCACCCTTCCCAGCATGGAGTAGCAAGCTCTGGAGCAACTATTACTGCATTTACTCTCAGGTTGGGGAATGTCAGGCACTTGAAGTTTGTTTTCCTGTTCAATTGAAACTGACATTTCCCCAAGATTGCATTACTTGGAAATCCAGAAATTGCGGCTCAGATAGTTCATAAATTTACTTCTGTTCTACCTCGTAGCAGTTATTACAAAGACTGATCAGCCAAAGAATATGGGCTTTCTGCTTTTTATTTCCTGTTTTATTGCAGTCACCTTTTAGGATAGGGTGGTGTGGTTAGCAGGGTGGGGGCAGCTCACAGGCAGCAGGTAAGGGTGTCACTGAATAGAGAGAGGTGCCCTCTCACTCTCATGGGCTCCCTTTGCTGTCTAGCCCCCTGGAGGAAGGGTCTGGAAAACGATATCAAGTGTCCTGAGAGAAAGGTGGAGAAGGGTTAACAGATGTCAGAAACTTCCCACCCACTGGAGGTAAACGTGGAAGAATCCAAGTGGGCATTAGTCAGAGGAAAGGGATTATAACTGGGGAGTTCTGGAGAGGCCTTCTGGTACTTCAGGTGACCCAAAGCCATCAGTCCTTGTGTGAGTAGATTGGTGTGTGGAGAGAAAGAGCCAACATACATGGGTGAACTTTCTGAGCTCCCTAGAGGCCAGCATTGATCCAGTCTGGCTTCTTCTGGGATTCCGGATGACTCGTGTTTTCAACAGCACAGCATGCTCTTTTCCTTGTGTCAGAGTTCCATAGACCAGCTACGGGCTAAAATATCAACATCTCAATGAGTCTCTGACGGTAAAGAATCTGCCTGCAATGCAGGAGATCTGGGTTCAACCCCTGGGTCAGGAAGATCCCCTGCAGAAGGGAATGGCTACCCACCCCAATATTCTTTTTTTTTTTTTTAAACCTTTATTTTGCTTTTAACTTGCCTGGAGAATTCCATGGACAGGGAGGAGTCTGGCAGCCTACAGTCCAAGGGGAGCAAAGAGTCACAAAGACAGAGTGAAAAACACTTTCACTTTCCACGATGTTCTGGGAGGGAGCGCTAAAAAAGAGGTATTATGGGAGCCTATTGAGGAGTAGGATGCTCACACAGCCACCCTTCCCAGCATGGAGTAGCAAGCTCTGGAGCAACTATTACTGCATTTACTCTCAGGTTGGGGAATGTCAGGCACTTGAAGTTTGTTTTCCTGTTCAATTGAAACTGACATTTCCCCAAGATTGCATTACTTGGAAATCCAGAAATTGCGGCTCAGATAGTTCATAAATTTACTTCTGTTCTACCTCGTAGCAGTTATTACAAAGACTGATCAGCCAAAGAATATGGGCTTTCTGCTTTTTATTTCCTGTTTTATTGCAGTCACCTTTTAGGATAGGGTGGTGTGGTTAGCAGGGTGGGGGCAGCTCACAGGCAGCAGGTAAGGGTGTCACTGAATAGAGAGAGGTGCCCTCTCACTCTCATGGGCTCCCTTTGCTGTCTAGCCCCCTGGAGGAAGGGTCTGGAAAACGATATCAAGTGTCCTGAGAGAAAGGTGGAGAAGGGTTAACAGATGTCAGAAACTTCCCACCCACTGGAGGTAAACGTGGAAGAATCCAAGTGGGCATTAGTCAGAGGAAAGGGATTATAACTGGGGAGTTCTGGAGAGGCCTTCTGGTACTTCAGGTGACCCAAAGCCATCAGTCCTTGTGTGAGTAGATTGGGTGTGTGTGTGAGAGAGAAAGAGCAATATAAAATATTGTTATATAATTTTTTTTTTTTACTAGAGGCATAGGCTTCCCAGGTGACTCAGTGGTAAAGAATCCACCTGCCAATACAGGAGAAAAAGATTCAGTCTCTGGATCAGGAAGATCCCCTAGAGGAGAGAATGGCAACCCACTCCAGTATTCTTGCCTGGAGAATTCCATGGGCAGAGGAAACTGGTGGGTGACAGTCCATGAAGTCACAAAGAGTCGTACATGATTTAGCAACTAAACAACTAAAGGCAAACCCTGCGTAAGGTCATGGGAACCCACCAGAAAATTGTCTTGGTCCTCTTGAAGCTCCTAGTCATCTGGTGCTCGCTGAGTTGAGAGCCAGGACAGGGCAGGCCCAGGTGCTAGGGGAGAGGTATGGGGAGCTTCCAGGTGGAAGTGGGGCTTCCACTTGTAAGGCCCTTTGATGGGAGTCATCGCCTTCTAAGTAGTTAGACCCAGGTTCTCAGAGCAAGAGAAGAGGCAGGATGTGGGCAACAGGCCACTCCAAGGATGACAACTGTGCTTTTGAGGCTTTAGTAGGATGGTGAAGAGTCCTCCCAATTGATACCCTGTCTCTATCATTTGCTAGCTCTGTGGTCTTAACGTTTTTGCTTGTAAAAAGGGGGCAAAAATGGTTTCCCTCACAAGCTTGCTGAGAGGATAGAATGAGAGGAACCATGGACCATTTGAAGATGGAGCCTGCACATGGGAGCTTAGTGTGGCTCTGTTAATGGGGCAGGCCCTGGCTTTGTGAATTTCAGAGGTCATACACAGGTAAGGAACACCCAGGGCCTGCACCTTTGTTCCTCAGGCCATGTTCACCCAGAAGAGGGTTGATCCAGTAGTAATCAACCTAAGAGCTAACTGAAAACTTCTTTTAAATGAGCAAAGCAGAGACAAGCCTTTCTGCATCTGTCCCATGTCTTACTATCATCCTCACTTATTCCCTTGTGAAAAGAATGGCTAGGAGCACAATCCACCTTTCCTAGCTGGGAGAATGAAATCTCAAGGTGTTTAAATAACTTGCCTGAGCTCCTGCATAGAGACTATTAAATGGAGAGCAAACCAGTCAATCCTAAAGAAAATCCAAAACAAACTGAAAAAAACATCAATGGAAACCGATGCTGGGCATAGGCTTCCCAGGTGCATCAGTGCTAAAGAATCCACCTGCCAATACAGGAGAAAAAGATTCAGTCTCTGGATCAGGAAGATCCCCTAGAGGAGAGAATGGCAACCCACTCCAGTATTCTTGCCTGGAGAATTCCATGGGCAGAGGAAACTGGTGGGTGACAGTCCATGAAGTCACAAAGAGTCGTACATGATTTAGCAACTAAACAACTAAAGGCAAACCCTGCGTAAGGTCATGGGAACCCACCAGAAAATTGTCTTGGTCCTCTTGAAGCTCCTAGTCATCTGGTGCTCGCTGAGTTGAGAGCCAGGACAGGGCAGGCCCAGGTGCTAGGGGAGAGGTATGGGGAGCTTCCAGGTGGAAGTGGGGCTTCCACTTGTAAGGCCCTTTGATGGGAGTCATCGCCTTCTAAGTAGTTAGACCCAGGTTCTCAGAGCAAGAGAAGAGGCAGGATGTGGGCAACAGGCCACTCCAAGGATGACAACTGTGCTTTTGAGGCTTTAGTAGGATGGTGAAGAGTCCTCCCAATTGATACCCTGTCTCTATCATTTGCTAGCTCTGTGGTCTTAACGTTTTTGCTTGTAAAAAGGGGGCAAAAATGGTTTCCCTCACAAGCTTGCTGAGAGGATAGAATGAGAGGAACCATGGACCATTTGAAGATGGAGCCTGCACATGGGAGCTTAGTGTGGCTCTGTTAATGGGGCAGGCCCTGGCTTTGTGAATTTCAGAGGTCATACACAGGTAAGGAACACCCAGGGCCTGCACCTTTGTTCCTCAGGCCATGTTCACCCAGAAGAGGGTTGATCCAGTAGTAATCAACCTAAGAGCTAACTGAAAACTTCTTTTAAATGAGCAAAGCAGAGACAAGCCTTTCTGCATCTGTCCCATGTCTTACTATCATCCTCACTTATTCCCTTGTGAAAAGAATGGCTAGGAGCACAATCCACCTTTCCTAGCTGGGAGAATGAAATCTCAAGGTGTTTAAATAACTTGCCTGAGCTCCTGCATAGAGACTATTAAATGGAGAGCAAACCAGTCAATCCTAAAGAAAATCAACACTGAATATTCATTGGAAGGACTGCCCGAAGCTGAAGCTCCAATATTTTGGCCACTTGATGAGAAGTACTGACTCAATGAGAAAGACCCTGATGCTGGGAAAGACTGAGGGCAGGAGGAGAAGGGGGCAATGGAGGAAGAGATGGTTGGATGACATCACTAACTCAATGGACATGAGTCTGAGCGCACACCAGGAGCCTGACGTGCTACAGTCCATGGAGTTGCAAAGAATCAGACATGACTTAGCAACTGAACAACAACAGTAACAGGAATCTGAACTCTGATCTTCTAAACTCCAGGCCCAGGCCTCCTAATCAATCACATTGCTCCCTGTCATCAGGTATCTGGCAAGACCTGCCCTCAGTCATTGCTGAGCTGCTCACACAAGTGAAATGATCTCATCGAGCAAGCCCTGCTCAGCAACAGAAAATGTTGCCTTAGGCATTTTCTTGGATGTTTGATTTTAATATCCAAGCTAGTTCTGATGATAATGAGAAAATACTAAGTGATTGATTTCTCTTAGGTTTTTCTGATAGCCAAGAATGGAGGCTGAGAAGCCAGGAAAGGTCAGTAGCAGAAGGGGACCCAGAACACCAGGAATTAATACTGGTTTGAGTAGGGACTTGACTTCACATTGTAACTCTGTTTGACTGTTCATCCAGAGGAAAATTGTGGCTTACAATACAGAAAGTCAGTAACTGAAATTATTAATAATAGAAAAAAAAGTTGTGCAGCAATAATTTGTCATAATGTTTTACAATTGATAGTCATTTCTATTATTTAAATACTAATTAATTCTTGTAGTAAGCAATGTATTGACTTTATTTAGGGTGTTATGGCAGCCCTTCTTTATTTACTTATTTATTTGAGTGGGGTGGGGTGGGGAGGGAGGGGAGCAGGCGGGCCACTTCTGTTGGTCTTTCATTTATCTATTTTCATCCATCTTTGTTCTCTGACCCGTGTGGGCCTCCCATCACAGTGGCCTCTGTTGTCGCAGAGCACCGACTCTGGGCGCATGCACTCCAGAGCTCCGGTTCGGTCATTGGACACATCGGTCCAGCCACTCTGTGGCACGTGGGATCTTCCAAGGCCAGGGATTGAACTGGCGCCCCTTGCCCTGCAAGGCAGTGTCCTTACCCACTGGACCACCAGAGAAGCCCTATGGCAGCCCTTCTAGCTTAAAATAATTCCTTATTGTTTTCTTCCGATAATTAAAATATGCACTGTTTATGTGTTCTATTTGTGGATGTTGATAGGACTGAACCTTCAGGGAGAGCTTTATGGGCAGTTTAGGCAAAAAAGCAACCATGTGTGAGCTGTGGTCCTTCTAAGGAGTCAGCCTAATGCTTTGCTTATCAGGAAAATTCCCAGAATATCCCATGATATGTCTGCAGAGTCCCCCTGTTTTTGGCTTTACCTGGCCCACCTGTGAAAGGACAGGAGTCATACCTGTGAAGGCAGCTGTATTCTTCAGCAATGACTCGGCAGGTCTAACTGTGATGAGTTGCAATGGCAGGTCCCTCCACCTCTCCAGGCCTGCAGGCCTCTTCTCCAGGCCTGTAAAATGAGGGAGAGGGAAGTGGTCATCCAGACAAGTTCTCAGGGCTCTACATTAACTGTGTTAATAAACCCAGTGAATATGCTTTCCTGCAGGTGCAGCAAAGGCTCTGACTGCTAGGAAGAGAAGCAACACAAAAAGATTAATGGACCAGTGTCGCTCGAGAATTCACAGCCAACAAACAAGAGCTGTCTGTTCCTGTTTAGTGTCTCTGCATCTCCCTGAAGGCTGAATGTTACCATTCGACTCCTTCTATCCTTTTAAACAGCAGGTTGCCCATAAAATATGATCTACCAAACTTCAGATGAGGCACGAGGCTGATGTCTTATACAAGGTATGCCAGACTATTTTTCCAAGTTAATTTTAAGGCAGGAGTCTTTACATTCATTTATTAGGCATGTTAATTTTGTTTTTGTCTTCATCTCAGGAAGAGAAACAAAAGTTCTCTTATAAGTTGTCACTTCTCATCCCACAAGGTCAGAGCTGAAAGCCTTATGTAGAAAAATATCAACACCGGAATGCAAGTATTTTATGCCACTGCCAAAAGTTGGTTTCATTCCCATCACAGTGGCCTCTGTTGTCAGAGCACCGATTTGGGCATCTCCAGAGCTCCGGTTCGGTCATTGGACACATCGGTCCAGCCACTCTGTGGCACGTGGGATCTTCCAAGGCCAGGGATTGAACTGGCGCCCCTTGCCCTGCAAGGCAGTGTCCTTACCCACTGGACCACCAGAGAAGCCCTATGGCAGCCCTTCTAGCTTAAAATAATTCCTTATTGTTTTCTTCCGATAATTAAAATATGCACTGTTTATGTGTTCTATTTGTGGATGTTGATAGGACTGAACCTTCAGGGAGAGCTTTATGGGCAGTTTAGGCAAAAAAGCAACCATGTGTGAGCTGTGGTCCTTCTAAGGAGTCAGCCTAATGCTTTGCTTATCAGGAAAATTCCCAGAATATCCCATGATATGTCTGCAGAGTCCCCCTGTTTTTGGCTTTACCTGGCCCACCTGTGAAAGGACAGGAGTCATACCTGTGAAGGCAGCTGTATTCTTCAGCAATGACTCGGCAGGTCTAACTGTGATGAGTTGCAATGGCAGGTCCCTCCACCTCTCCAGGCCTGCAGGCCTCTTCTCCAGGCCTGTAAAATGAGGGAGAGGGAAGTGGTCATCCAGACAAGTTCTCAGGGCTCTACATTAACTGTGTTAATAAACCCAGTGAATATGCTTTCCTGCAGGTGCAGCAAAGGCTCTGACTGCTAGGAAGAGAAGCAACACAAAAAGATTAATGGACCAGTGTCGCTCGAGAATTCACAGCCAACAAACAAGAGCTGTCTGTTCCTGTTTAGTGTCTCTGCATCTCCCTGAAGGCTGAATGTTACCATTCGACTCCTTCTATCCTTTTAAACAGCAGGTTGCCCATAAAATATGATCTACCAAACTTCAGATGAGGCACGAGGCTGATGTCTTATACAAGGTATGCCAGACTATTTTTCCAAGTTAATTTTAAGGCAGGAGTCTTTACATTCATTTATTAGGCATGTTAATTTTGTTTTTGTCTTCATCTCAGGAAGAGAAACAAAAGTTCTCTTATAAGTTGTCACTTCTCATCCCACAAGGTCAGAGCTGAAAGCCTTATGTAGAAAAATATCAACACCGGAATGCAAGTATGTTGTATTGCCACTGCCAGCTTGCGATTGTGTGGATCAGTTGGTTTCAGCAACCTTGAGAGATCTAGATCATGGATTAGCATTTCTATAATTTCATCAGCTGTGCTCTGTCCCATGGTTTCATATCACAGTCCTGGCTCTACCCAGTTATACTGCAAGTGTTTCTCGCTGGTGATAAGAAGCATGGTGAACTGAAGCTCACTGATGGATTCTTGTTACCTGTGGATGACTCCTCTTCTTCATCTTGGATTGACCAATGCTGAGTCCTTTCCTAAATCATGACTAGAAAGGTTAAGTTTCTTGGCACACGTCTTGTCTGTTTGGTTAAAGTTTGACTTGCAGATGGTATTCTCTAGTGCAGTGACTGTCACATCATTCTACTGAACAGGTCTAATGTCAGGCCTATGTGCATGCTCAATTGCTCAGTCGTGTCCAAATCTTTGAGAACCCATGGACTATAGCCCACCAGGCTCCTCTGTTCGTGGAATTTTCCAGGCAAGAATACTGGAGTGGGTTGCCATTTCCTCCCCTCGAGGGATCTTCCCAACCCAGGGATAGAACCAATGTGTCCTGCATCTTCTGCATAGACAGTTGGATGCTTCACCACTTCACCACTTGGGAAGCCCCTCACATTCTTTTGCCTCACCTTGAATAAGCTGCCATGAGCCTTGCCAACCTGTCCTGAGATACAGTCATAGCTAGCACCTCTTGGGCTGCTACTCAACATTTTGTTGTTTTAGTCGATAAGTCACATCTGACTTTTGCAACCCCATGGACTGTAGCCTACCAGTTTCCTCTGTCCATGGAATTTTCCAAGCAAGAATACTGGAGTATTCTTCTTCTCCAGGGAATTCAACATTTGGAAGAGGTCAGACAGGAAGACATGGCTACTGTTTAACCAGAAACTTGCCAGAGAACCAAAGGGCTACCCTCGGCATTGACTTTAGACTTTCCCTCTGCTGGAATTCATTCAGAAATAATACAGATGAAAAGAGTCAAAAAATTTTTTAATAAAAATATAGTGATGAGAGACATGTTCTATATATTAAAAATATAACATTAAGCTGAAATAAATAAATCTTTTGGTACAATCATAGAAATAGATACAGCAGGAAAAGATAAGATTGATATAGACCTTGATATTTTCAATTGAGCTATATTAAAGAATTTAAAATTCAATAAATGGATTTGGAGGAGAAACTATAATTTCATCAGCTGTGCTCTGTCCCATGGTTTCATATCACAGTCCTGGCTCTACCCAGTTATACTGCAAGTGTTTCTCGCTGGTGATAAGAAGCATGGTGAACTGAAGCTCACTGATGGATTCTTATTACCTGTGGATGACTCCTCTTCTTCATCTTGGATTGACCAATGCTGAGTCCTTTCCTAAATCATGACTAGAAAGGTTAAGTTTCTTGGCACACGTCTTGTCTGTTTGGTTAAAGTTTGACTTGCAGATGGTATTCTCTAGTGCAGTGACTGTCACATCATTCTACTGAACAGGTCTAATGTCAGGCCTATGTGCATGCTCAATTGCTCAGTCGTGTCCAAATCTTTGAGAACCCATGGACTATAGCCCACCAGGCTCCTCTGTTCGTGGAATTTTCCAGGCAAGAATACTGGAGTGGGTTGCCATTTCCTCCCCTCGAGGGATCTTCCCAACCCAGGGATAGAACCAATGTGTCCTGCATCTTCTGCATAGACAGTTGGATGCTTCACCACTTCACCACTTGGGAAGCCCCTCACATTCTTTTGCCTCACCTTGAATAAGCTGCCATGAGCCTTGCCAACCTGTCCTGAGATACAGTCATAGCTAGCACCTCTTGGGCTGCTACTCAACATTTTGTTGTTTTAGTCGATAAGTCACATCTGACTTTTGCAACCCCATGGACTGTAGCCTACCAGTTTCCTCTGTCCATGGAATTTTCCAAGCAAGAATACTGGAGTATTCTTCTTCTCCAGGGAATTCAACATTTGGAAGAGGTCAGACAGGAAGACATGGCTACTGTTTAACCAGAAACTTGCCAGAGAACCAAAGGGCTACCCTCGGCATTGACTTTAGACTTTCCCTCTGCTG
The DNA here is from genome assembly GCA_022376925.1 of Tragulus kanchil. Classification (NCBI taxonomy): domain Eukaryota; kingdom Metazoa; phylum Chordata; class Mammalia; order Artiodactyla; family Tragulidae; genus Tragulus; species Tragulus kanchil. The sequence continues at coordinate 215,809,101 of JAIOJX010000032.1, read as the reverse complement.
GAATTCATTCAGAAATAATACAGATGAAAAGAGTCAAAAAATTTTTTAATAAAAATATAGTGATGAGAGACATGTTCTATATATTAAAAATATAACATTAAGCTGAAATAAATAAATCTTTTGGTACAATCATAGAAATAGATACAGCAGGAAAAGATAAGATTGATATAGACCTTGATATTTTCAATTGAGCTATATTAAAGAATTTAAAATTCAATAAATGGATTTGGAGGAGAAAAATAATTAACTTTGATCTTCCCATAGCATTTTACAAAATAATTTTCAAGTGGGTGATATGGATGACAGGTATATGTACAAAATTAAGCTTAAGATATCATAAGGAATTATAAAAATATTTTTATCTAATATCTAAATGGCAAGGAATTTTTAAGCAGAAAAACCATGGGTGAAGATCAAACAGATTTGACTGAAGACAAATTGAATCCATCTGTATAGTAATAAAGTATTCATTTTCAAAGACAAATTATGAGAAAATGGTTATTAGGGAAAGATTCAGGGAAGACAACAGTCAGAGCAGCATGGTTTTTAAATCTCCCAGAATTTCCTGAAAAACAGAGTAGCTATATAGCCAAAAAATTAAAAGTCCGTCAGCAACATTTACAAGATTAAATGAAGAGGTATCCCTAACACTGACATAAAGGATCAAACCACCACTAGCTTCAAGATCTTGAAGATACCAGCACGTGTGGCCAAGGAAGCTGGGGATGGAGGAAGAAGGTGACATATACATGGCAGGCTGACGTGTGGACAGCAGATGAGTCCAGAAGGAATGCTGGTCAACCCAACGAGCACAAGAAGCTCCATGGGGAGTTCTTAGGGGACCCAGAGCGGTCTTCATCCTGACGACTCTTTATTTTATTTTTATTTATTTACAGCTGCACTGGGCCTTAACTGCTGTGCTCCGGCTTTTTCTAATTAAAGTGAGCCGGGGCTACTCTTCATGCAGGGCACAGGCTTCTCATGGTGTTGTCTTCTTGTGTTGTAGCTCACCAACCCTAGATCATGGGCTCAGTAGTTGTGGCACACAGGCTTTGTTGCTTCGAGGAAGGTGGGATCTTCCTGGGCCAGGGATTAGAACCTGTGTTCCCTGCATTGGCAGGCAGATTCCGAACCACTGGATCACCAGGGAAGTCCCCATCCTGCCAACTCTTGAAAGTGAGCAGTCATAGGTCTTCTCTGGGAGAGTCCTCAGTCATTTTACAGATGAGGATGGTTTTGTACTGTTATTTGGTTGTGTGCGTGAGATGGGATGAAGTAAATGAGTAATTACGGCATGTTCTATCATCCCCTAATTTCTTGAAGGCCAGGATTTTTAGCATGGAAGAAAGGAGGCACAGATGTACTATAGATGAGGCTAAGTGAATAAAAACCTGATAGTATCATGTATGATGCATTTTACAAAATTTAAGTGGTGATATGGATGACAGGTATATGTACAAAATTAAGCTTAAGATATCATAAGGAATTATAAAAATATTTTTATCTAATATCTAAATGGCAAGGAATTTTTAAGCAGAAAAACCATGGGTGAAGATCAAACAGATTTGACTGAAGACAAATTGAATCCATCTGTATAGTAATAAAGTATTCATTTTCAAAGACAAATTATGAGAAAATGGTTATTAGGGAAAGATTCAGGGAAGACAACAGTCAGAGCAGCATGGTTTTTAAATCTCCCAGAATTTCCTGAAAAACAGAGTAGCTATATAGCCAAAAAATTAAAAGTCCGTCAGCAACATTTACAAGATTAAATGAAGAGGTATCCCTAACACTGACATAAAGGATCAAACCACCACTAGCTTCAAGATCTTGAAGATACCAGCACGTGTGGCCAAGGAAGCTGGGGATGGAGGAAGAAGGTGACATATACATGGCAGGCTGACGTGTGGACAGCAGATGAGTCCAGAAGGAATGCTGGTCAACCCAACGAGCACAAGAAGCTCCATGGGGAGTTCTTAGGGGACCCAGAGCGGTCTTCATCCTGACGACTCTTTATTTTATTTTTATTTATTTACAGCTGCACTGGGCCTTAACTGCTGTGCTCCGGCTTTTTCTAATTAAAGTGAGCCGGGGCTACTCTTCATGCAGGGCACAGGCTTCTCATGGTGTTGTCTTCTTGTGTTGTAGCTCACCAACCCTAGATCATGGGCTCAGTAGTTGTGGCACACAGGCTTTGTTGCTTCGAGGAAGGTGGGATCTTCCTGGGCCAGGGATTAGAACCTGTGTTCCCTGCATTGGCAGGCAGATTCCGAACCACTGGATCACCAGGGAAGTCCCCATCCTGCCAACTCTTGAAAGTGAGCAGTCATAGGTCTTCTCTGGGAGAGTCCTCAGTCATTTTACAGATGAGGATGGTTTTGTACTGTTATTTGGTTGTGTGCGTGAGATGGGATGAAGTAAATGAGTAATTACGGCATGTTCTATCATCCCCTAATTTCTTGAAGGCCAGGATTTTTAGCATGGAAGAAAGGAGGCACAGATGTACTATAGATGAGGCTAAGTGAATAAAAACCTGATAGTATCATACTGATACTTCCGATTTAGTTGCAGGACTATAATCTCATATTGTGAGGTAGGGGCATATATGTGTTCAGTTCTGCTACAATATGATACATGTGTTCCTAAAAATCACTGCAGTGGGCAATAAAAGCCACAGGGCTATGGTAAAAATGTGGATAAGGGCATAGCACTCAAAAATTTTCATTAGTGACAAATTTTTTAAAAAGGATAGAAATTTAGCACAAATGGTAGTTCAGTTCTATAACATAAACACCACAATAAATATGGCATGTTACCCTAAAAAAGACTTGAAGTTTGCTTGTGGAAGTGGGCACTGGAAGGTGAGTTAAAGAAAACAAAGTTAGTCTTTCAGTTATGTCTGATTGTTTGTGACCCCAAAGACTGTAGCCCGCCAGGCTCCTGACAATGGTATTCTCCAGCATGAATACTGGAGTGAGCTGCCATTTCCTTCTCCAGGGGATCTTCCTGACCCAGGGATTGGACCACGTCATCTGCATTGCAAGCAGATTTTTTAGTCATTGTGAAGGGGTGGAAGGAGATTTAGTGGAAATTGGGTGGTAAGTTGTATCAGATGTGGGTGTTTGGCTCATTGTCCTCTGTTGGCCATTGGTGTTAAACAGCTGAGTTATGAGATCTTTTGCAGCCTTAAATCCTGGGTCATGTTTCTCTGCCTTTGAGCTGGAGGCCCTTTAAGACAAGTATTTATAATACACAGCTCTTTCATCACAACTGAAAATATTAGCCAATGTATAGCATTCTCTCCAGTTAAGTTCTATATCACTGCTGAAAATTCTTTCGCTTTTTTTCTCATCTGTAGTTGAAGCCTTGTCTGACAGCTGAAAACTCTGGAAATCGTAGTGATGTTTGAAACCACCAAATCAGCCACCCATAGCAATAAAAGGTGCCATTTTGCAGGATTTGGCCATTTCTAGCTTTGAAAGTTTTTGGTTGTGTGCGTGAGATGGGATGAAGTAAATGAGTAATTACGGCATGTTCTATCATCCCCTAATTTCTTGAAGGCCAGGATTTTTAGCATGGAAGAAAGGAGGCACAGATGTACTATAGATGAGGCTAAGTGAATAAAAACCTGATAGTATCATACTGATACTTCCGATTTAGTTGCAGGACTATAATCTCATATTGTGAGGTAGGGGCATATATGTGTTCAGTTCTGCTACAATATGATACATGTGTTCCTAAAAATCACTGCAGTGGGCAATAAAAGCCACAGGGCTATGGTAAAAATGTGGATAAGGGCATAGCACTCAAAAATTTTCATTAGTGACAAATTTTTTAAAAAGGATAGAAATTTAGCACAAATGGTAGTTCAGTTCTATAACATAAACACCACAATAAATATGGCATGTTACCCTAAAAAAGACTTGAAGTTTGCTTGTGGAAGTGGGCACTGGAAGGTGAGTTAAAGAAAACAAAGTTAGTCTTTCAGTTATGTCTGATTGTTTGTGACCCCAAAGACTGTAGCCCGCCAGGCTCCTGACAATGGTATTCTCCAGCATGAATACTGGAGTGAGCTGCCATTTCCTTCTCCAGGGGATCTTCCTGACCCAGGGATTGGACCACGTCATCTGCATTGCAAGCAGATTTTTTAGTCATTGTGAAGGGGTGGAAGGAGATTTAGTGGAAATTGGGTGGTAAGTTGTATCAGATGTGGGTGTTTGGCTCATTGTCCTCTGTTGGCCATTGGTGTTAAACAGCTGAGTTATGAGATCTTTTGCAGCCTTAAATCCTGGGTCATGTTTCTCTGCCTTTGAGCTGGAGGCCCTTTAAGACAAGTATTTATAATACACAGCTCTTTCATCACAACTGAAAATATTAGCCAATGTATAGCATTCTCTCCAGTTAAGTTCTATATCACTGCTGAAAATTCTTTCGCTTTTTTTCTCATCTGTAGTTGAAGCCTTGTCTGACAGCTGAAAACTCTGGAAATCGTAGTGATGTTTGAAACCACCAAATCAGCCACCCATAGCAATAAAAGGTGCCATTTTTGCAGGATTTGGCCATTTCTGTTTAAAGTCTTTGTATATAGCTTATGCTTTGTCTTTGATTGTGGAAAAAGTTATTCCTAATTTTTTTTTTTTTTTGCTGTTTCATGTATTCTTTCTTATACAGCTTGGTTCAGCTGGGTGCAGTTTTCTGCCTTCATTTAATATGTCTCCAGTATAAAATCACCTATAGTCAAATCGAAATTTGTATTAGGTTCGTGTTGCTCTTTAATATACCAGTCATATTTAAACAAATTTACATTTTCAAAATAAGTATTGAAGCAAAATTGACTATACACAGATGCTTTCCTCCCCAGTTAATTCCACTATCCACTAAAAGGAGTGAAAACAGTGACTGACTTTGCAGTGATGTAGCAATAAGCATCTCTAGCACCATATCCCACTAAAAGCAGTCAGGGATGCTAGGAGGAATGACTGATATCAAGTCTGGGGCAGGAGACAGATCAGGTGAGCCTGAAATAGATTGTCAACAGATGGTAGGAAAGGGTATCAAGGATCACTAGGGTCATGTTAGTGTAAGAATCGTAAAGACACGGCGGGCTGCAAGCTGTTAGGGAAGAAGTTTATTTGGGAAGAGTTCCCGGGCGAGATCCACAGGTCCGAGAGATGGGCCAGGGAAATCGCGCCCCGGAGATGGGACGAGGAGGTTTTATTAGGGAGGAGGGGAAGAGGAGAAAATGGGAGGGGGATCCCTCAGGGCAGGCGCAGAAACGAGTTCTTTGTTTAAGTTTGGCGGGAAGTCCAGTGATGAGCCCACTATCCTTCAGGTGGCTGTGGGCGGGGGGTGTGAAATTCTTGACACTTTGTGAGGAATTTTTATGGCCAAGGCTATCTCCTTATCGCAGGTCTAGGGAGATTCTCAGGCACCAGCAGGTAAGCAACTGACCCCCTGATTTGGTGCCGGGAGTCTGGTCGCGGTGTTGATCCTAACAACTTGGCCCTTTCTTATGATTATTTAGTGCTGGGGAATCTCCGGCTGCGGTGTTAGCCCTTTAATAGCATACCACCCTAACAGTTAGCAGAACTCAGAACAAACTGAAGAAGAAGATGGAATAGTTTATGTTTCAGTAAAGACAATAATCGTATAAATACATTTAAATCCACCTAATATGTTTAAATCTATGTGTTTCTAAGGCTATTTGAACAAACTGATTGATCACTATTGGAGGAGGAAAAGCAACCTGGAGACTGATAAATAAGAAGAAAAATCAAACATTTGTCCTGCCTTTTCTTCAGGAGCTATATCAGTTTGTAAACAAGTCATAGAGGCAAGGAGACATCTCTTTATGGAAGTATTCCAACTAATAAATGAAAAAAGAAATAGAGGAATAAGAACATCACCATTTGCAACCTCCAGTGAATTAATGCATCCAGGCATTGAACATCAGCAACTGCTCCCGTCATAAGAAGGGAGACGTGCAGATATTATGTGCCTCCTGATGAAAAACACACCACCACCTATAGTCTTGCCAAAGACGCCAAACGTAAGTCTAATCAAACCTTTGGCTCCAGCTACCAGTTTGCAGGAAATACAGAGCTCAGAGGAACACACAGCACCATTCCTTGAATATGCAATAAGCAAAATCCAGACTGTGGGAAACATTACAGGGTAAAAGGCTCAGGTTCTTAGAAAGAAAATTTATAAAAGTAAGAGGGCACCTAGGTGGTATTTGTAGCTTAAAATAATTTAAAAGACATGTCGAGTTTTTTTTTTTTTTAAATCCACAAGGCTAAATTACAGTGTTCTAAAGGTTGTACTTTTTAGTGACAAAGCTATAACACAAGGAAGTGGTTACTGTAACTTTCGGAGTAGTTGAGAATTGTGGTTCAGACAGTAAAGAATCTGCCTGCAATGCAACGAGACCCAGGTTTTATCCCTGGGTTCAAGATGGGGTGGGGGGAAATTCTTGACACTTTGTGAGGAATTTTTATGGCCAAGGCTATCTCCTTATCGCAGGTCTAGGGATTCTCAGGCACCAGCAGGTAAGCAACTGACCCCTGATTTGGTGCCGGAGTCTGGTCGTGTTGATCCTAACAACTTGGCCCTTTCTTATGATTATTTAGTGCTGGGGAATCTCCGGCTGCGGTGTTAGCCCTTTAATAGCATACCACCCTAACAGTTAGCAGAACTCAGAACAAACTGAAGAAGAAGATGGAATAGTTTATGTTTCAGTAAAGACAATAATCGTATAAATACATTTAAATCCACCTAATATGTTTAAATCTATGTGTTTCTAAGGCTATTTGAACAAACTGATTGATCACTATTGGAGGAGGAAAAGCAACCTGGAGACTGATAAATAAGAAGAAAAATCAAACATTTGTCCTGCCTTTTCTTCAGGAGCTATATCAGTTTGTAAACAAGTCATAGAGGCAAGGAGACATCTCTTTATGGAAGTATTCCAACTAATAAATGAAAAAAGAAATAGAGGAATAAGAACATCACCATTTGCAACCTCCAGTGAATTAATGCATCCAGGCATTGAACATCAGCAACTGCTCCCGTCATAAGAAGGGAGACGTGCAGATATTATGTGCCTCCTGATGAAAAACACACCACCACCTATAGTCTTGCCAAAGACGCCAAACGTAAGTCTAATCAAACCTTTGGCTCCAGCTACCAGTTTGCAGGAAATACAGAGCTCAGAGGAACACACAGCACCATTCCTTGAATATGCAATAAGCAAAATCCAGACTGTGGGAAACATTACAGGGTAAAAGGCTCAGGTTCTTAGAAAGAAAATTTATAAAAGTAAGAGGGCACCTAGGTGGTATTTGTAGCTTAAAATAATTTAAAAGACATGTCGAGTTTTTTTTTTTTTTAAATCCACAAGGCTAAATTACAGTGTTCTAAAGGTTGTACTTTTTAGTGACAAAGCTATAACACAAGGAAGTGGTTACTGTAACTTTCGGAGTAGTTGAGAATTGTGGTTCAGACAGTAAAGAATCTGCCTGCAATGCAACGAGACCCAGGTTTTATCCCTGGGTTCCGAAGATCCCCTGGATAAGGGAATGGCTATCCACCCCAGTATTCTTGCCTGGAGAATTCCATGGACAGAAGAGCTGATGGGCTACAGTCCATGGGGTCACAGAGTCACACACGACTGAGCAACTAACATACACACACATACGCAGAGAAAATAATAGAAATTGTGTTGGCTGTGAAACTGTGTGTAAAGGCAGAGTCCTGCCCACCACATGTCTTTATGGCCCTGCTTTTCTTAACCTGTCTTGTCTGAGGTTATGTACAGGTTTGCCTCCAGCCAATTGTGTAGATCCGGCTGTACCGGTAGCACCCTTGGGCATTCACTCCCCAGGGGCTTGAATGGTTCTCCCCAGGCAGACTCAGTCATCCTCTAGTCAACTAAGGTGGCTCCCTGGGAAGAGCAGAGTTGCTCTTTTATTCCCATATCTCCTCTCAAAGGTTGTAAATTCTGTTTGGTTTTCTCCCCCCTCCATCCATCAAGGAAAACAAAAACCAGAAACAAATGCTGAGCCTGTCTGAGTCATTTTCCTCGCCATCCCTGCCAGAGCCCAGGAGTCCAATTTGGCTGCTTCCTGACAAGCCAATTAGATAAAGACTGTTAATCAGAGTAATGGAGGGAGAAGGGACCGCAGGAAAGAGAAGGAGGGAAGGAATGTGACAGAGGCGATAATGGAAGACGGAGAGCACTGCCCCTCCCTTCCTGCTCTGATGTTTTATTCAGGCTATTTGCAAATGAGCCAGTGGAAACAGCATTAACAATAAATGAGATGCATTAGACTGCAGAGAGTGGAGGGAAGCTCGCTTGCACTGCTGTTTCTTGCCAGCCAGGCTCACAAGCTCCCTGTCTTATCAAACAAGGTGAGCCCTTCTCAGGTGGCTTTACCTGTTCGCCCACCTGTTCATGGAGCCTCAGGCTCAGGTTCCAGATTCAGCAAATAATATGAAGAAGTTCAGAGTTCTCTAGCACACAACAGCCAACCTCAAAGGCAAAGCCAATACACCAAAGCCCAAGGGTTAGAAACATACACTCAGCCTCAGCACTGAAGTTGCCACCCCGAAAAGGTTTTGTTAGGCAGTCCTTCCACTTTATTAAAGCAACTAACACTCACTTTATCCTTTACTCTTCATCAAGAACTTTCATATACATTGTCAAATGTTTTTTACAGTAATCTGGTAGTAACCAATTTAATAAGCAGAGAGGATGAACAAAGTTAGTCAGGGTTTGAAAGTCCTCACTTTCGAGAATTCAGCCATTTCTATAATTCTTTTCCTTTGGAAAATTTGCATAAGCTCACATTCTTCAGTCCACTAATTTACCTGGTTGTTGTTGTTTAGTCACTAAGTTGTATCTGAATCTTTTGCAACTCCATGGATTGTAGTCCTCCAGGCTCCTCTGTCCACGGGTTTTCCCAGGCAAGAACATTGGAGTGAGTTGCCATTTCCTTCTCCAGGGGATCTTTCCAACCCAGAGATCAAACCCATGTCTCCTGCATTGGCAGGTGGATTACCACTCCTGCATTACCACTGACTCACCAGGGAAGCCCCTAATTTACCTAGACTTGTTCAATTACTTCCTTCTATTCAGCAAAGAGGTTATTCATGGGCCACACACTGAGCAAGGGGGAGAATAGGAAATCTAAGTGGCCAAACAATCCTACGGTTTTATAGGCTATCAAGCTGCCCATGCTTCTTATGCTGTGGATTCTGATTGGACTAGAATTAATATTTGCCATTAAAAAAATAGCAATAGTTGTAATTCATTAAGCATTCACTTAGTGCCAAACACTGTGGTAACTAGTTTATGCGTGCTATTTTATTTAAAGCTTTGGGTCCACATCTAAGCCCAGAGCTCATGTTTTCACAGTAATATGCTATGACACACAGTTCCGTTATGAAGGGAAAGCTTTATTTTTCCATATTGATTCTCTACCCTTTTATAGCCTTAAGGAGACCCGACTCCCAACTGAGATACGCCTTCCACCTGTGTGACCTGGTGGCATAATTCTGCCAGTATTATTTCTCTGTCTTGCCTCTTCACACCTATCAGCATTCTGGATAAGGGTCTCTTCAGGAAAGGAGGACAAAGGACAGCTGGGTTTCCTTCTGAAACTGAGACAAAAGCTGCCTTCAACATACAGATGTTGGATTCCTGGTGGCCAGGCCAATGAGCACTTGGGAAACGTAGGTTACAGAGACGCTCCATGACACTAACCTCATTCTAAGGTTATCCAAATATCCCGGACAACTTTTATCCTTTACTCTTCATCAAGAACTTTCATATACATTGTCAAATGTTTTTTACAGTAATCTGGTAGTAACCAATTTAATAAGCAGAGAGGATGAACAAAGTTAGTCAGGGTTTGAAAGTCCTCACTTTCGAGAATTCAGCCATTTCTATAATTCTTTTCCTTTGGAAAATTTGCATAAGCTCACATTCTTCAGTCCACTAATTTACCTGGTTGTTGTTGTTTAGTCACTAAGTTGTATCTGAATCTTTTGCAACTCCATGGATTGTAGTCCTCCAGGCTCCTCTGTCCACGGGTTTTCCCAGGCAAGAACATTGGAGTGAGTTGCCATTTCCTTCTCCAGGGGATCTTTCCAACCCAGAGATCAAACCCATGTCTCCTGCATTGGCAGGTGGATTACCACTCCTGCATTACCACTGACTCACCAGGGAAGCCCCTAATTTACCTAGACTTGTTCAATTACTTCCTTCTATTCAGCAAAGAGGTTATTCATGGGCCACACACTGAGCAAGGGGGAGAATAGGAAATCTAAGTGGCCAAACAATCCTACGGTTTTATAGGCTATCAAGCTGCCCATGCTTCTTATGCTGTGGATTCTGATTGGACTAGAATTAATATTTGCCATTAAAAAAATAGCAATAGTTGTAATTCATTAAGCATTCACTTAGTGCCAAACACTGTGGTAACTAGTTTATGCGTGCTATTTTATTTAAAGCTTTGGGTCCACATCTAAGCCCAGAGCTCATGTTTTCACAGTAATATGCTATGACACACAGTTCCGTTATGAAGGGAAAGCTTTATTTTTCCATATTGATTCTCTACCCTTTTATAGCCTTAAGGAGACCCGACTCCCAACTGAGATACGCCTTCCACCTGTGTGACCTGGTGGCATAATTCTGCCAGTATTATTTCTCTGTCTTGCCTCTTCACACCTATCAGCATTCTGGATAAGGGTCTCTTCAGGAAAGGAGGACAAAGGACAGCTGGGTTTCCTTCTGAAACTGAGACAAAAGCTGCCTTCAACATACAGATGTTGGATTCCTGGTGGCCAGGCCAATGAGCACTTGGGAAACGTAGGTTACAGAGACGCTCCATGACACTAACCTCATTCTAAGGTTATCCAAAATATCCCCGGATGTCCCAAGAAGGCATAAAGGAAGAAAGAGACCTCTATCGAAGAGGACCCAGGCAGTAAAAGACAATGATTTACTTCTGAGCATGTGGTCCTCACTGCCACAGGATGGGCACTGAGCTCCACTCCAACCTACTCAGTCAGCGTCTGTGTTTCAACACATCCTGGATGACCGGAATACACGCTAAAGTTTGAGTACATGGGAAGGAGTACAGTGTAGCCCAGGGAGTCGCCAAGTGTGGTCCCCAGAGACCAACAGCATCAATATCACCTGGGAACTTGTCAGTAATGAGAATTCTTGGGCTTCACCCTAGACAAACTGAATCAGAAACTCTGGGGATGGGGCCCAGCCAGCTGGATCTAATCAGCCTTCCAACTGGCCCTGATGCGTGATACGTTTGAGAACCACTGGTGTAGACAATTACCTCTCTAAGCTCTGGGTCCCTTACTTTTGATACATCATTCAGTTAGGCTGCAATCTCAGCTGATACTTGGGAAAACAGAAGGAAGGTCTCTTGTGTTCAGTTTTCGCCTTTCCAATTTATTACCCTGGGGATGGTTCTGAAAACTGAAGCCTCTGAACAAAACCTCTCTTGCTTGTAATTTAATCCTTCATTTGCATTGCCAATAAGAGCGGGAAGAAAAAAGTTCCAGGAGACCAACTGGCTTTTAAATGCTTTATTGTATCTGCTCAGAAGCAGGCCAGGGAATGGAAAGACCAGATTTCCCAGCATAAGAATAAAGAAGGACACAGGTTACCAGGAAGAGGGACTCTGGTGGTCACAGGCTGGGGGGCAGGGATGGACATGGGCCAAACAGCCCTGGTACAATACAGAAGCAGATTTGGGGTGTCTGCACAGATGGACACTCTTCTCCTCTGTCCATGGAATTCTCCAGGCAAGAATACTGGAGTGGATACCCATTTCCTTTCCCAGGGGAATCTTCCCGGCCCAGGGATGGAAACCAGATCTCCTGCATTATAGGCAGAATTTTTTACTGTCTGAGCCACCAGGAAACCTGCTCCCAGTAGCTAACACAGACAGAATAAGGACATGAACATGCTTCAAATCTGAGAATCGCTGGCTGTCAGAAAACAATCCAGCCCATTCCCAGCTCTGGTCGGTATTGTGCTTACACCTCTTTGGACCCAGGACCTCACGTATTCAGTCTGGGGAAATGCCAAAACTAGCCGCTGGTATTAAAAGTCCTGATAGTGTCCATTCATGTCTTCAGCAAGTCTTTTTTGAAACTACTTTTTTGAAACCAGGCACAATACCATGAACACAAAGACAGACACTACTTCCAACCTCATGAGGAGAGCACTCTAGTGTAAGAGACAGACATTAGTCTCTCAGTGAAGTGTATACTTACAGCCCGTGAACATGGCAGCAGTAATTGTAACAGGCAACCTGGCCTGGTGTGAGGACAAGAAAGGCTCCCCTGGGAAAGATGGCTGAGACAGATCTTAAGGAGTTAACTAGGCAAAGAGGCAAAGGCAGGTGTTGATGATAGTGAGAACACGGCAACAAAGGGAAAGGACCTGACTCAAAAGACAAAAAAAGGCAAGCTTAAGGATCAGAGAAAAGAACAAAGGAAGTGCCCCAGACAATGGTAGATGGGGGTGTGACATCAGATGACACAGGAATGGAAGGTAGAAACCAGGCCCTGCAGGTTGATAAAGGTTTTTTGCGTCTTTGTCCTAAAAGCAGTGGAGGGCCTGTGAAGGGTTTTCAACAGAACAATGCTGAGACAGGCTCACTGCTGTAAAGCTCACTCTGGCTGCCCCGAGGACAGGAGAAAGCAGATGGCAGGAGAAGCCAGCTGTGAAGCTAGTTGAGTGGTCCAGGGGATTCTGCCCAAGTGCTAGTAATGCAGGTGGGGAAAAGAATGCAGATCAGAGAGGGAGAGACTTAGATGAAATCCTCTGATTTCAGGTACAGACTGGACACGTCAGTCACAAGAAGAACTCTGCAGTGACTGGACTGAAAATGGGTTGAGGGCTGGACTGGGAAAGAGGAAGAGTGGCATAGTCACAAGTGCAGAAGAAAGAGGTGCCCTCAGAGAGGACAACTGATGAAACGAGGACAGTCGGGGGTGAATAGGCTTACTTAGTGTTTAATTAAAATAGGTGTCCAAACAGCTCTCAGTTACTTATGGTGATTTATCGTGAAAACCTCTCAATTGTATGCAACACTTTGTGACCCACAGACAAGCCATGGAATTCCCCAGGCAAGAATACTGGAGTGGGCAGCCTTTCCCTTCTCCCGGAATCTTCCCAACCCAGGGATCAAACCTGGGTCTCCTGCATTGCAGGCAGATTCTTTACCATCTGAGCTACAAGGGAAGCCCAAAGGTGTTGTTTGGAGTACTGTTTGCCCTGTTGCAGTCTTTGGGCTTTATTCATTCTTGCCTTCACCACCAGGTGGAAGAAAGAAAAGAGTGGGGTTGAGAGACCAGGTCACTTAGGCATGTACCTCTGGTGAAGGATGAAAACCAAATGGGCTCACCCACTTAAGACTGCCAGCCTAGTGTGACAATTGAGCTTCCAGGACAGTAGTCCCCTCTCCCCAAAGGGAAAGGCTGCACATCAATGTACTTTGTATCTTCAGTAACTTTCTAAAATCATTCCTTAATGAATTAGTCAAACCATCAAGGCATACAAATTGGTTCCTGAGATCCTTTTATCTTCCAGGTTGTTTGCCTTTCACATTTAGAATGGAATTGAAGAGCACTCATAGCAATATGATGTTTTTCTGAGCCTGGGGGAAGGGGTCTGTGATAAATAAGCACTAGAGAATCCTAGAGAATGAAGCTAGCCAGCGGGCTCTTTCAGGCAGGTTTACAGTGACTGGTTTCCCTGTCCCTTGGGAAATCATACAGGCAGCAGTCACCACTGGGCCTGGAGACTGTGCAGAAAAGGGAGTCCAAAACCATGATAAAATTTTAATTGTACATTTGATCTGTTTCAGGATGAACAATTCAGATAGATTTAGGTTTCTGTAGTAGTCAAGGTCAGGACAGGGATCAACTAGTACACTCAGAAGAGATAACTGAAGATAAATTAATGCAGAGAATACTTCCAAGAGTGTTAAGAGGGGTTAAGGGCTTCCCAAGTGGCGCTAGTGGTAAAGAATGCATCTGCCAACGCAGGAGACTTAAGAGACAGAAGTTCAATCCTTGGGTCAGAGAGATCCCGTGGAGGAGGGCATGGCAACCTACTCTAGCATTTTTTTTTTTTTTTTTTTTTGGTGGGGGTGTGGTGGGGAGGGAGGGGAGCAGGTGGGCCACTTCTATTGGTCTTTCATTTGTCCGTTTTTTCATTCATCTTTTGTTCTTTGGCCCGTGTGGGCCTCCCATCGCCGTGGCCTCTGTTGTCGCAGAGCACCACGCTCCAGAGCTCCGGCTCGGTACTTGGACACATCAGTCCAGCTGCTCCGCGACACGTGGGATCCTCCCAGGCCAGGGCTCAAATCGGCGCCCCTTGTACTGCAAGGCGGTGTCCTTACCCACTGGACCACTAGGGAAGCCCTACTCTAGCATTCTTGCCTGGAGAATCCCATGGATAGAGGAGCCTGGTGGGCTACAGTCCACAGAGTTTCAAAGAGTTAGACATGACTGTAGTGACTTAACACACAAGAGGGCTTAAAGGAAGCCAATGTGGGATCGTGAAGTACCCAGACTCTCCAGAAATCTTTAGCCTCCCACCGCATAAAAGGAGAAAGAGGGAGAGTGGTTAGTTATTTCCATGGCTATAGGATGACTCAGAATCTGCAGAGGAATGAAGGCTTTGATAACTACAGCCGGGCAGGGAAGGAGCCTGGGGCAGAAATATTCAGCTCTCTTTTTACAGGCACTTCTCCTTGGTCTTTCCTAATCAGCAAGCAGTGAGCAAGGGAGCACATGGCCTCATTTCACCCAGCAGCTTCCCCAGCAGAGTAGGGTAGGAAACTGTGGAGGGTGAATGAATAGGGGCAAGCTGAGAGAACTCAGCACAGGCACTGAGAAATCCCAGCTCAAAAACTGAGAGTTGGACTTAGATTTGCAAATGTGTGTGAATCAATATGTTTATGCAGATCTGTGGATTTCACTGTTGGTGCTCTTCTGGTTTCATAGCGATGCTGTTAATCCCGCATGGATGGATTTCAGTAGTAAAGTCAGGAACAGGGATCAACTAGTACACTCAGAAGAGATAACTGAAGATAAATTAATGCAGAGAATACTTCCAAGAGTGTTAAGAGGGGTTAAGGGCTTCCCAAGTGGCGCTAGTGGTAAAGAATGCATCTGCCAACGCAGGAGACTTAAGAGACAGAAGTTCAATCCTTGGGTCAGAGAGATCCCGTGGAGGAGGGCATGGCAACCTACTCTAGCATTTTTTTTTTTTTTTTTTTTGGTGGGGGTGTGGTGGGGAGGGAGGGGAGCAGGTGGGCCACTTCTATTGGTCTTTCATTTGTCCGTTTTTTCATTCATCTTTTGTTCTTTGGCCCGTGTGGGCCTCCCATCGCCGTGGCCTCTGTTGTCGCAGAGCACCACGCTCCAGAGCTCCGGCTCGGTACTTGGACACATCAGTCCAGCTGCTCCGCGACACGTGGGATCCTCCCAGGCCAGGGCTCAAATCGGCGCCCCTTGTACTGCAAGGCGGTGTCCTTACCCACTGGACCACTAGGGAAGCCCTACTCTAGCATTCTTGCCTGGAGAATCCCATGGATAGAGGAGCCTGGTGGGCTACAGTCCACAGAGTTTCAAAGAGTTAGACATGACTGTAGTGACTTAACACACAAGAGGGCTTAAAGGAAGCCAATGTGGGATCGTGAAGTACCCAGACTCTCCAGAAATCTTTAGCCTCCCACCGCATAAAAGGAGAAAGAGGGAGAGTGGTTAGTTATTTCCATGGCTATAGGATGACTCAGAATCTGCAGAGGAATGAAGGCTTTGATAACTACAGCCGGGCAGGGAAGGAGCCTGGGGAAGAAATATTCAGCCCTCTTTTTACAGGCACTTCTCATTGGTCCATCCAAACCAGAAAGCAGTGAGCAAGGGAGCACATGGCCTCATTTCACCCAGCAGCTTCCCCAGCAGAGTAGGGTAGGAAACTGTGGAGGGTGAATGAATAGGGGCAAGCTGAGAGAACTCAGCACAGGCACTGAGAAATCCCAGCTCAAAAACTGAGAGTTGGACTTAGATTTGCAAATGTGTGTGAATCAATATGTTTATGCAGATCTGTGGATTTCACTGTTGGTGCTCTTCTGGTTTCATAGCGATGCTGTTAATCCCGCATGGATGGTATTAAACAAAGCAACAGTAGCAAACAGACCTGCTAGCCCAGGATGTATCTGGGAGGAGATGGAGGGGGGATTACACCCCACTGCACTGACTGTTCTTTCCTCCGTTTCCTCTCTGAAGCCAGCTGTGTCTCTGGCCCTTGGATTTCTTTCTTTCTAGTTCTTTATTTTTCCCAAAAGGAGACAGGGCTTGAATTATTGATGAAATTAAAAGAATAAGTTTGGGGACTGCGTGTTTCCATCCTGCCTGCTGTTTGTCCGGTAATAACATTTCCCCTGTAAAACTTGAGCATTCATCTCGAGTGTGTGGACCAGACTTAAGCAGACATCGACGCTTGCCTTGGAGAAAACCCTGTGTGATCTGGGCTAACTTTGATCTCCTCTCTCCTCCTCTGCAGTCAGAACACAGAGTCCCTCAGGACACTTTCCTTTTGGCCCTGTTTTATTTCCCACTGGGCAACACGCACTGCAGCAGGCTTTGCTCCTGACCTTTCCTCTGACTGGACAGATTCTCCCCTCACTGGAATTTGTGAATTTCAGAGCACTTTAAAGATTCCTTTTGGCGAGACAGGGAGCCCTGAGGGCCCCAACAGAGACAGGCAGACCTGCTCCGACACTGCCCTCTGCTGGAAGCTGTTGAAACTGCTCCAGTCCTCAGGGCGGTCTGTGTACCGCGCTGAGCCGAAAAGACCTCCGCCTTCATGGCCCGAAGATGCACAAAAGTGGAGATAAGGCATTATTACTTACTTAGAAAACGTCTCATTAGCAACCCAGATGTGAAAAAGACATTAGAATACGATGCAGGAAAAATTTTTCCATGAGTTGATGTAGAAATTTGTTTCTAAACAAGGTACTAAACCCAAAACTTATAAAAGACTGATAAATTTGACTGCCTCATAAATAAGAATTTCTGTATGAAAGAAGACACCATAAACAAAGTTAAATGACAATAGGAGAAAATACTTTTAACAAAGGATTTGTATACAGAATATATAAAGAAACTCTACAGATTAAAAAATAAAGTGAAAATTCAATAGAAAAATATTCCGAGGATACAACACGCTAATTCCACAGAAGTATAAATGTAAAAAACTAATGCAAAATTTTTTTATAAAACAAAAACGTGGGATACAAATGAAAAAATATATAAATAGCCCCTCCAATGAATGACAAAAACCTCAGTCTGACTAGCAGTCAGGAAAATGGAAATTCAAACATTTTAGGCTTTTCTAATAAATTAGCAAAAATTGAAATGGATATAGGAGAAAAGAGATTTCCATACAAAAATCCACAGAGTAATTTAGCAGTAAAGAAATTGCTATTTATGCACATCTCCCTGGAGAAACAATTACACATGTGGTCAGAAGGCAGGTCCACATTTGACGGGTTAATTTGGGGGGACTGCGTGTTTCCATCCTGCCTGCTGTTTGTCCGGTAATAACATTTCCCCTGTAAAACTTGAGCATGCATCTCGAGTGTGTGGACCAGACTTAAGCAGACATCGACGCTTGCCTTGGAGAAAACCCTGTGTGATCTGGGCTAACTTTGATCTCCTCTCCTCCTCTGCAGTCAGAACACAGAGTCCCTCAGGACACTTTCCTTTTGGCCCTGTTTTATTTCCCACTGGGCAACACGCACTGCAGCAGGCTTTGCTCCTGACCTTTCCTCTGACTGGACAGATTCTCCCCTCACTGGAATTTGTGAATTTCAGAGCACTTTAAAGATTCCTTTTGGCGAGACAGGGAGCCCTGAGGGCCCCAACAGAGACAGGCAGACCTGCTCCGACACTGCCCTCTGCTGGAAGCTGTTGAAACTGCTCCAGTCCTCAGGGCGGTCTGTGTACCGCGCTGAGCCGAAAAGACCTCCGCCTTCATGGCCCGAAGATGCACAAAAGTGGAGATAAGGCATTATTACTTACTTAGAAAACGTCTCATTAGCAACCCAGATGTGAAAAAGACATTAGAATACGATGCAGGAAAAATTTTTCCATGAGTTGATGTAGAAATTTGTTTCTAAACAAGGTACTAAACCCAAAACTTATAAAAGACTGATAAATTTGACTGCCTCATAAATAAGAATTTCTGTATGAAAGAAGACACCATAAACAAAGTTAAATGACAATAGGAGAAAATACTTTTAACAAAGGATTTGTATACAGAATATATAAAGAAACTCTACAGATTAAAAAATAAAGTGAAAATTCAATAGAAAAATATTCCGAGGATACAACACGCTAATTCCACAGAAGTATAAATGTAAAAAACTAATGCAAAATTTTTTTATAAAACAAAAACGTGGGATACAAATGAAAAAATATATAAATAGCCCCTCCAATGAATGACAAAAACCTCAGTCTGACTAGCAGTCAGGAAAATGGAAATTCAAACATTTTAGGCTTTTTCTAATAAATTAGCAAAAAATTGAAATGGATATAGGAGAAAAGAGAGATTTCCATACAATACAGATAAGATTGTAAGCTGGTATGACCACATTTTGCAGAGTAATTTAGCAGTAAAAATGTTCATATACTATGGTCCAATGATTCTATTTATGCACATCTCCCCTGGAGAAACAATTACACATGTGGTCAGAAGGCAGGTCCAACGATATTTGTGGCAGCTTTGTTTGCAATGGCAACAAGTCAGAAATAACTGAAATGACCATCAGAATATGTTAATAAAATGTAGCTCATCCATACCATGACATACACGCATATATATACACTAGATTTGTTTTTAAAGTACTATTTATACTGACATAAAAAACTCTTTAAGACCTTTTTTTTTGGGGGGGAAGGGGGCGGGTTGGGGAGGGAGGTGGGCGGGCGGGCCACTTCTATTGGTCTTTCATTTATCTATTTTCATCCATCTTTGTTCTTTTGGCCTGCGTGGGCCTCCCATTGCAGTGGCCTCTGTTGTCGTAGAGCACCGGCTCTGAGTTCCAGCTCGGTAATTGAGCACATTGGTCCAGCCGCTCCGTGGCACGTGGGATCTTCCCAGGTCAGGGATCAAACCGGCGCCCCTTGCACTGCAAGGCAGTGTCCTTACCCACTGGACCACCAGGGAAGCCCAAGACCACCAGGGAAGCCCAAGACCTATTGTTAAGTGAAAAGCAATCAAACTGCAGAATGGCACACAGTATGAAAATGTATATAAAAGCATAATGCACATTAAGCACTATAATTTTTTCCTATGGGTATAGATACTATATATATATGTATATACACATTATATATATGTATATACACATTATACATATATATATATATGTATATATGTATATATATATATATTTTATGCATGGTAAATGTGTAGAAGATACATCAGACTGATGGTGAATGCTACTTCTGGGGTGGAGATGAGGACTGGAGGTGGTTGTCAAAGAAAACTTTGACCTTATTTATAATGTTGAATTTTTTTATAGAGAGAATATGCTTATGTGTTACTTATATGTTTACTTAAAACTAATAAAAAACTATTCTTATTTAAAAGGAAAATGGATGATTTGTCAGAGGACCTGCTATGTAGAGGGCACTGTGGTTGTCATGGAGATGGCGTCCTTCAACACAGACCATCCTGTGCATCCATCTGCAAGTCAGGCCATTTCCCTTTGAGTCTCCTACTTTTAAATCTTGGTTCACAAACTCAATAGTAATAATATAATCCATAACACTTATTGAGGGTGCATGCATACATGCTAAGTCACTTCAGTCATGTCCGACTCTTTGCCATCCCATGGATTGTAGCCCACCAGGCTCCTCTGTCCATGAGATTCTCTAGGCAAGAATACTGGATTGGGGTGCCATGCCCTTCTCCAGGGGATCTTCCTGAACCAGGGACTAGACCCATGTTTCTTAAGTCTCCTGCATTGGCAGGTGAGTTCTTTACCACTAGTGCCACCAGGGAAGCCCTCTTATTGAGAATATTTGATGTTAAAATGTAACATCTTATTTAATCTTTTATTTTCTCCCTCTATTGCTTTCTCTGCATCACCCCCATACTCCTCACCAGCCTCTTCTCTCTTCCTTTACTTAGCTTTAAAGAGATTATACTGTTACTGAGTCTGAGCTTGCTCTACTCACTGCACGACAGGCCAATGAATCCAAAAGACAAGCTGTTGAGGGAAAGAAAATAACTTCATTTGCAAAGCAGCTCATTGAGAAGATGGCAAACTAGTGCCTCGAAATAACCATTTTATTGGGGTCTGGATGCCAGGTTCTTTTATAGATAAGAGATGAGGGGAGCTGTGGAAGCAAAGTAAAAAGGACATTAATCTTGCAAACATCTCCTAGAATGACAAGCCTCAGGCAGGCGATGTGTTAATTTCTCCCTTCCTGTCATCTACAGGTGGACAAGGTTCTGAACAAATACACAGTCCAGCAGAGGAGCAGGGTCCTCCAGGAAAGCCATTAAGTATGATTATAAAAGCAAAAGCAACAAAAAGCAAGTCAAAGAAACAGTTTGCAAGATGGAGTCAGACTTGGTTTCCTCCCTTGTCCAAAGTCAGTAACCCAATATGTGGTAAAGTTTATCCTAATCCCAACAGTCCTGCTTTCAGCCATTTAAACTATATTACAAAATCATAAACATCTTGATAGGTTTTTAACTTCAAAATATCAACTTTCTGTCAGGAGTCTTCCTAGGTTTCTCTGTCACTCAGGCCTTTTGACATGTGGGTCTGAATCGAAATGGAGGCTGATTCATTCTGGGAGAAAAATATACCATAGGCTGCGGGGTCACTCAAGTCAGTACAGCTAAGAAGCTCAAAAGCAAATACACACTAAAGAAACATCTAAGAGATCAGAGATAACCCTCAACCCAGGAGACTACTTCAAAGTATTTTTAATTTTAAGAACAAAACTAATCAATAATAGCAAAGGTTAAAGTCTGAGAATAATCCAAGCCTTGTTTAACCCACCAGGCTCCTCTGTCCATGAGATTCTCTAGGCAAGAATACTGGATTGGGGTGCCATGCCCTTCTCCAGGGGATCTTCCTGAACCAGGGACTAGACCCATGTTTCTTAAGTCTCCTGCATTGGCAGGTGAGTTCTTTACCACTAGTGCCACCAGGGAAGCCCTCTTATTGAGAATATTTGATGTTAAAATGTAACATCTTATTTAATCTTTTATTTTCTCCCTCTATTGCTTTCTCTGCATCACCCCCATACTCCTCACCAGCCTCTTCTCTCTTCCTTTACTTAGCTTTAAAGAGATTATACTGTTACTGAGTCTGAGCTTGCTCTACTCACTGCACGACAGGCCAATGAATCCAAAAGACAAGCTGTTGAGGGAAAGAAAATAACTTCATTTGCAAAGCAGCTCATTGAGAAGATGGCAAACTAGTGCCTCGAAATAACCATTTTATTGGGGTCTGGATGCCAGGTTCTTTTATAGATAAGAGATGAGGGGAGCTGTGGAAGCAAAGTAAAAGGACATTAATCTTGCAAACATCTCCTAGAATGACAAGCCTCAGGCAGGCGATGTGTTAATTTCTCCCTTCCTGTCATCTACAGGTGGACAAGGTTCTGAACAAATACACAGTCCAGCAGAGGAGCAGGGTCCTCCAGGAAAGCCATTAAGTATGATTATAAAAGCAAAAGCAACAAAAAGCAAGTCAAAGAAACAGTTTGCAAGATGGAGTCAGACTTGGTTTCCTCCCTTGTCCAAAGTCAGTAACCCAATATGTGGTAAAGTTTATCCTAATCCCAACAGTCCTGCTTTCAGCCATTTAAACTATATTACAAAATCATAAACATCTTGATAGGTTTTTAACTTCAAAATATCAACTTTCTGTCAGGAGTCTTCCTAGGTTTCTCTGTCACTCAGGCCTTTTGACATGTGGGTCTGAATCGAAATGGAGGCTGATTCATTCTGGGAGAAAAATATACCATAGGCTGCGGGGTCACTCAAGTCAGTACAGCTAAGAAGCTCAAAAGCAAATACACACTAAAGAAACATCTAAGAGATCAGAGATAACCCTCAACCCAGGAGACTACTTCAAAGTATTTTTAATTTTAAGAACAAAACTAATCAATAATAGCAAAGGTTAAAGTCTGAGAATAATCCAAGCCTTGTAAGACTCTCATCGGACACAGTGTGCTCCATTTTCCAAATCCTAGAAATTTCCTATCTTGATATGAAATGCCTCCCACCAATGCAGGACTGCTTTCACTGTCGAATTATTTCTTTCCAACATAGAGAACACAACCTGGCAACATCAGGGACTGTAGAGTTGTGTCTTTGGGCAGAGGCCCCCTGAAAAGACTCCTGGGGTCCGGTTGAGAGAAGAGGCAACCTTCCTCGTGTTGCAGAGAAGAGTGCTTTTGAGGGCTGTTTCCAGAATCACTTATGAGTAGAGGGGGCAGAAGGTTTACAAATCAGAGCTGTGATTCCTTCTTTTCCAATTTGAAAAAAAACTGAATTACTCTCAATTTGGTTTCTTATTTGAGAGCAGGTGTGTCTATGAATAATACATTGATGGGCAGGCCACACATGGATCTGAAGACCCAGAAGTCGGCAAGCAAATGAGACCCAGAGTGTGAAGATTTCACAGTGGATTTTAAGCAGCATCACGTAGGCAGGGAAAAACCTGGAAGAGCACAAAAACACAATCTGAAAATAATAAGCTCATCCATGCCTCTGGCTATGCACACAAACACATCTCCTCTCAGATAATGGTAATTGAAAGTCAGTCGATTCCCATTTGAGGAGGGGGGAGGCAAATCAAGAAACACAATCTAAGATGAGAACATTAGGGTTTTAATGAACAATGTTTCAAGCCAGGAATTAAGGGTATGTAAATCTTCCTTTCTGGGTTGGAACTCCAACTTTAAACTATATTACAAAATCATAAACATCTTGATAGGTTTAACTTCAAAATATCAACTTTCTGTCAGGAGTCTTCCTAGGTTTCTCTGTCACTCAGGCCTTTTGACATGTGGGTCTGAATCGAAATGGAGGCTGATTCATTCTGGGAGAAAAATATACCATAGGCTGCGGGGTCACTCAAGTCAGTACAGCTAAGAAGCTCAAAAGCAAATACACACTAAAGAAACATCTAAGAGATCAGAGATAACCCTCAACCCAGGAGACTACTTCAAAGTATTTTTAATTTTAAGAACAAAACTAATCAATAATAGCAAAGGTTAAAGTCTGAGAATAATCCAAGCCTTGTAAGACTCTCATCGGACACAGTGTGCTCCATTTTCCAAATCCTAGAAATTTCCTATCTTGATATGAAATGCCTCCCACCAATGCAGGACTGCTTTCACTGTCGAATTATTTCTTTCCAACATAGAGAACACAACCTGGCAACATCAGGGACTGTAGAGTTGTGTCTTTGGGCAGAGGCCCCCTGAAAAGACTCCTGGGGTCCGGTTGAGAGAAGAGGCAACCTTCCTCGTGTTGCAGAGAAGAGTGCTTTTGAGGGCTGTTTCCAGAATCACTTATGAGTAGAGGGGGCAGAAGGTTTACAAATCAGAGCTGTGATTCCTTCTTTTCCAATTTGAAAAAAAACTGAATTACTCTCAATTTGGTTTCTTATTTGAGAGCAGGTGTGTCTATGAATAATACATTGATGGGCAGGCCACACATGGATCTGAAGACCCAGAAGTCGGCAAGCAAATGAGACCCAGAGTGTGAAGATTTCACAGTGGATTTTAAGCAGCATCACGTAGGCAGGGAAAAACCTGGAAGAGCACAAAAACACAATCTGAAAATAATAAGCTCATCCATGCCTCTGGCTATGCACACAAACACATCTCCTCTCAGATAATGGTAATTGAAAGTCAGTCGATTCCCATTTGAGGAGGGGGGAGGCAAATCAAGAAACACAATCTAAGATGAGAACATTAGGGTTTTAATGAACAATGTTTCAAGCCAGGGAATTAAGGGTATGTAAATCTTCCTTTCTGGGTTGGAACTCCAACTTTTTAAACTCAGCAGGAATTGAAACAAGACGGACAATGGTTAGGGCAGCAGATACAGAGTGGGGGCGGGTGGCTGCCGGAATTCCTGGGTCCATTCCGGAATCCCACTCCTGGCTCCCAACAGCTGAATTCGGGTCTGCCCTTTGGGGCCAAAAGGGGTTTTTCCACTTGTTAAACATGAGATAACACCATGGCATCATACAGACTAGGGAGATTAAATGTCAGCCATATTCTTGTGATGTAGGATGGTTAACAGCAGGGTCTTAGCCTGGAGTTTCTTTGGGAGACACGATGATGAAAAATGTGCCCCCGATGGGCCTCAAGAGCCGGGGAAGGATCCTCTACGGCTCGACTTAGTCCTTTGAAAACCCGTGGTGTCCCCAGATAAAGAGGAAGCCTTAAGCATCACAGAGGCTGCTCATCTCTCCAGCAGGGAAGTACGCTGCCTCGAGGAGGGTAGCTGGAGACGCAACAGCTTTAGCATGCAGGCATGCCTGCTCGCAAGCACACCCACAAATATATATGCCGCTTATCAGCTTTGCCAAGCAAAGAATTCTCAAGGATAAAGGATTTGGACTTTTATCTGATCCAAATCCCTTCAAGGTATTGTCTCAAGACAGGACTGGTTATGTTAACCTTGCCCTGTTTGAAAATGTAACAATTGAAGTAATACCATCCCAACCCTCTCCACCCCTCAAGTAAAACAGCTCACATTTAGCAGCAGAAGGTATTTGGAGCTGTGACAGGAAGCAGATGAATATGTGAAATGAAAACACACAGACCCTCTAAGAGTCTGCCCACATTGCAGAATTGGAAATAGATGAGCCTCTTTCCCATTAGAACAGCAATACCACAAGGCGGGATTTGTTTGCAAGAGAATAAATTGGCAAACAAGCCAGGACTAGAGAGTGGTTCTCCCCACCCTGGCCTGAGCAGGGCTGAAGAGGAAGAGAAACCCCAGGCAGTGCAGGCTCCCAGTAGTGGCAGGGCAAGGGGCCGCCCAGGACACCCCCACCCCAGTATCTCTCTCCTGGTGATTGCAGTCACTCATGGATGGAGCCGCGTAGGGTTGAACTGAGTTGGTCAGCAGGTGACTGATCCTTTGTTCTCCCCCTGAGGGTGATGGAAATATTTTCTATTTTGACTAGCGAGTGGACTACCATTTTTCAAAACTTTCGCTAGTGGCTCAGACAATAAAAAATCTACCTGCAATATAGGAGACGTGGGTTCGATCCCTGGCTCGAGAAGATCCCCTGGAGAAGGGAATGGAAACCCTCGGGAGAATTCCATGGACAGAGGAGCCTGACAGGGGTCACAAAGAGTTGGACGGGACTGAGTGACAAACGCCGATGGGGTGGTCCCGCACGGTGGCAGAGGCACTCGGTGGAGAGACTATGAGCTCCTCCACTGTCTCGCATTCTGCCTCCACCTTGTATGAACTCTATGACCTCTAGACAGTGTCACACCCAGCAGGTGGACCAGAGTGGGTAAGAGATAGGAAAGAGGCCTGATGAAGACTTTGGAGCCTTCTAGACCAGCAAGGGGGATGGTGCCTTTATGGCGGGGCATATACCATGGGTTCTAACTCAGAAACCCTTACTCTGGTTCTCTCACCCCAACCTGTGAGTCTCTGCTCCCTCTGGCTGTGAGTCACATTCTAACACCTCTCCTGACACTGCTCCAGCCCCTCCCCCACACCCATTCAGTCCTGCTTGAGGCACGTCGCCCAGGTCACACGGACCTTTAATAGCAACTGAAACAGTAGCAAGTGTCAGACCATCCCAACCCTCTCCACCCCTCAAGTAAAACAGCTCACATTTAGCAGCAGAAGGTATTTGGAGCTGTGACAGGAAGCAGATGAATATGTGAAATGAAAACACACAGACCCTCTAAGAGTCTGCCCACATTGCAGAATTGGAAATAGATGAGCCTCTTTCCCATTAGAACAGCAATACCACAAGGCGGGATTTGTTTGCAAGAGAATAAATTGGCAAACAAGCCAGGACTAGAGAGTGGTTCTCCCCACCCTGGCCTGAGCAGGGCTGAAGAGGAAGAGAAACCCCAGGCAGTGCAGGCTCCCAGTAGTGGCAGGGCAAGGGGCCGCCCAGGACACCCCCACCCCAGTATCTCTCTCCTGGTGATTGCAGTCACTCATGGATGGAGCCGCGTAGGGTTGAACTGAGTTGGTCAGCAGGTGACTGATCCTTTGTTCTCCCCCTGAGGGTGATGGAAATATTTTCTATTTTGACTAGCGAGTGGACTACCATTTTTCAAAACTTTCGCTAGTGGCTCAGACAATAAAAAATCTACCTGCAATATAGGAGACGTGGGTTCGATCCCTGGCTCGAGAAGATCCCCTGGAGAAGGGAATGGAAACCCTCGGGAGAATTCCATGGACAGAGGAGCCTGACAGGGGTCACAAAGAGTTGGACGGGACTGAGTGACAAACGCCGATGGGGTGGTCCCGCACGGTGGCAGAGGCACTCGGTGGAGAGACTATGAGCTCCTCCACTGTCTCGCATTCTGCCTCCACCTTGTATGAACTCTATGACCTCTAGACAGTGTCACACCCAGCAGGTGGACCAGAGTGGGTAAGAGATAGGAAAGAGGCCTGATGAAGACTTTGGAGCCTTCTAGACCAGCAAGGGGGATGGTGCCTTTATGGCGGGGCATATACCATGGGTTCTAACTCAGAAACCCTTACTCTGGTTCTCTCACCCCAACCTGTGAGTCTCTGCTCCCTCTGGCTGTGAGTCACATTCTAACACCTCTCCTGACACTGCTCCAGCCCCTCCCCCACACCCATTCAGTCCTGCTTGAGGCACGTCGCCCAGGTCACACGGACCTTTAATAGCAACTGAAACAGTAGCAAGTGTCAGAGCTGAAGGAGGAAAATGTCTCAATCCCCACTGGAGGTCGAAGATCATTTTCTGTATTTCCATTTAAACAGAGAAGCAAAAAGCATGAAATCGCATGCCCATGGGGAGAACGAGTTTCAAAGCCAGAATACAGCAGCTTCCAGGTCACCAGTCCCAAACCGAACTCCTGGGGAGAACTGGACACACGAGCAGAGACGCACAGGGACAAGCCACCTAGCCTTCTACCTGAGTGCCACCCCCACCCGATGGCCCACTTGACCTTTCCACTTGCCTCAGGCTTTCAGGCTCATCCACCCCAAATTCACCTTGTCATCTTTCTTCCAAGTTTGCTCCTCTTCTAGGTCCCTTCCCACATCACGACTCCTACCTAAGCCAGAGATATGAGAGCCTCCCAGGGCTGTTCTCTCTTCCTAACCCCCCCTACCCCCGACCACACTGCTGCACCGGCCAGAACTGCTCTGCATCTTAGCTCAATCTGTTCTATCCCTGCCTCCTCTCACCCCCGCCGCCAGGGCCTTCCTCTGGCTCCATTATCTCTCGCACAGACTGTCGCCCTAGCCTCACAGCCAGTCTCCACTGCAACTCTCTCTCGCTAGTTCAGCTTCTCTTCTGCTCCCAGCATGGTCTCCTTCTCCAAATGCAGATCTGAAGATGGAAATTCCCTTCTTCAAAAAGGCTCTGCGGTCAGGCTGACTTCCAAACTCAGGCTGGCGAACAAGGCATTCCAAGCCTGTCCCTTCCTAGCTACCCGACGTGATCTGCTCATCTACTCACCAACACCCCCACCCTTCCCCCGCCCCGTTTTCAACTCTTTCCCTCAACATTTCAGGCTCTTTCACACGCACAGGACTTTCAAAAACCTGTCTCTTCCTCGGCCCAGTCTCCCAGATGAACTCTTCCTTGGCTCTCCAGACCCACCTCAGATGTTTCTCTTTTCAGCCCCCTTTTGTTCGCCTATTTGGGAGTCACATTCTAACACCTCTCCTGACACTGCTCCAGCCCCTCCCCCACACCCATTCAGTCCTGCTTGAGGCACGTCGCCCAGGTCACACGGACCTTTAATAGCAACTGAAACAGTAGCAAGTGTCAGAGCTGAAGGAGGAAAATGTCTCAATCCCCACTGGAGGTCGAAGATCATTTTCTGTATTTCCATTTAAACAGAGAAGCAAAAAGCATGAAATCGCATGCCCATGGGGAGAACGAGTTTCAAAGCCAGAATACAGCAGCTTCCAGGTCACCAGTCCCAAACCGAACTCCTGGGGAGAACTGGACACACGAGCAGAGACGCACAGGGACAAGCCACCTAGCCTTCTACCTGAGTGCCACCCCCACCCGATGGCCCACTTGACCTTTCCACTTGCCTCAGGCTTTCAGGCTCATCCACCCCAAATTCACCTTGTCATCTTTCTTCCAAGTTTGCTCCTCTTCTAGGTCCCTTCCCACATCACGACTCCTACCTAAGCCAGAGATATGAGAGCCTCCCAGGGCTGTTCTCTCTTCCTAACCCCCCCTACCCCCGACCACACTGCTGCACCGGCCAGAACTGCTCTGCATCTTAGCTCAATCTGTTCTATCCCTGCCTCCTCTCACCCCCGCCGCCAGGGCCTTCCTCTGGCTCCATTATCTCTCGCACAGACTGTCGCCCTAGCCTCACAGCCAGTCTCCACTGCAACTCTCTCTCGCTAGTTCAGCTTCTCTTCTGCTCCCAGCATGGTCTCCTTCTCCAAATGCAGATCTGAAGATGGAAATTCCCTTCTTCAAAAAGGCTCTGCGGTCAGGCTGACTTCCAAACTCAGGCTGGCGAACAAGGCATTCCAAGCCTGTCCCTTCCTAGCTACCCGACGTGATCTGCTCATCTACTCACCAACACCCCCACCCTTCCCCCGCCCCGTTTTCAACTCTTTCCCTCAACATTTCAGGCTCTTTCACACGCACAGGACTTTCAAAAACCTGTCTCTTCCTCGGCCCAGTCTCCCAGATGAACTCTTCCTTGGCTCTCCAGACCCACCTCAGATGTTTCTCTTTTCAGCCCTTCCATCTGTTGCCTCATGCGTCTCCTCCGTCACATTAATGTTGCACTTGCTTGGTCACCTTTCTGCCTCCCCTCTCAGCTGTTTGAGAGCAGGGACTCTGCTATCTTCAGCTCAGGAAACTGATACAAAAGTCTGAACAAACGTCCATGGAATGTGTAAGCTGGGAAGGGTCTTCTCCCAGGGCTGGGGGAGGTTGTGGAGAGAGACTGTGGACGGCTCAGGGGACGCCGTGGAACCCCACCTGGGACAAGTCTGGGGCTTCCTGGTCAAGGGGGCAAGTGGAGCACAGGCACTGAAATCCATCAGAAGGGCAGATGCAATATAAAAATATGAGTATCTTTAAAAATATCATGAGAGAGAGATTACTGCCTGCTCCTGGATTAGAGACGTACATTCTCTCTGCTCCTGGACTGTCCTGTATAGGACCAAAGCCTACCAGGCTTCAGGGTCTACAAGAGCAGGATATAAGGACATCAGAAACTTCACTCTACAAAAAAAAAATTTTGTTTATAATTATGGATGGTGATGGATATTAATTAGACTTATTGCAATGATAATTTCATAATATATGAAAATATCGAGTCATTTTATATCTAAAACTAACATAATTTATGTGTCTATTACACTTCAGTCTTTTGGAAAAAAGGAAAGAAAAGAAACATCGCTGCTTCACCGGGAAGCTGAAAACTGACTTCATTCACTTTCTTTAAAAAACTGAGGTAAAATTCATGTAATTGCAAAGTCACCATTGCAACTATGCGTGAAGTGTACAGCCTAGTGGCTTCTAGTACATTCACAGTGTTTTGTAACCATTGCCCCTAATTTCAGAGCCTGTTCACCACACCAAAGGCAACTATGTGTCATGAAGTGGTCCCTTCCATTCTTCCCTTCTCCCAACCCCTGGTGGATGCTGATCAGCCTACTATCTATGGAGTTTCCTGTTCTACTTCATATAAACGGAGTAACATAATATATGGCCATTTAATCTGGCTTCATTCATGTTTTTAAGGTTCATCCACATTCTAGGATATATCAGTTCTTCACTCCATTCTGTAGCTGAATAATATTCCTTCAACCCCTCAAATGTTTCTCTTTTCCGCCCTTCCCATTTTTGGTCTGCCCTCATGCGTCTCCTCCGTCACATTAATGTTGCACTTGCTTGGTCACCTTTCTGCCTCCCTCTCAGCTGTTTGAGAGCAGGGACTCTGCTATCTTCAGCTCAGGAAACTGATACAAAAGTCTGAACAAACGTCCACGGAATGTGTAAGCTGGGAAGGGTCTTCTCCCAGGGCTGGGGGAGGTTGTGGAGAGAGACTGTGGACGGCTCAGGGGACGCCGTGGAACCCCACCTGGGACAAGTCTGGGGCTTCCTGGTCAAGGGGGCAAGTGGAGCACAGGCACTGAAATCCATCAGAAGGGCAGATGCAATATAAAAATATGAGTATCTTTAAAAATATCATGAGAGAGAGATTACTGCCTGCTCCTGGATTAGAGACGTACATTCTCTCTGCTCCTGGACTGTCCTGTATAGGACCAAAGCCTACCAGGCTTCAGGGTCTACAAGAGCAGGATATAAGGACATCAGAAACTTCACTCTACAAAAAAAAAATTTTGTTTATAATTATGGATGGTGATGGATATTAATTAGACTTATTGCAATGATAATTTCATAATATATGAAAATATCGAGTCATTTTATATCTAAAACTAACATAATTTATGTGTCTATTACACTTCAGTCTTTTGGAAAAAAGGAAAGAAAAGAAACATCGCTGCTTCACCGGGAAGCTGAAAACTGACTTCATTCACTTTCTTTAAAAAACTGAGGTAAAATTCATGTAATTGCAAAGTCACCATTGCAACTATGCGTGAAGTGTACAGCCTAGTGGCTTCTAGTACATTCACAGTGTTTTGTAACCATTGCCCCTAATTTCAGAGCCTGTTCACCACACCAAAGGCAACTATGTGTCATGAAGTGGTCCCTTCCATTCTTCCCTTCTCCCAACCCCTGGTGGATGCTGATCAGCCTACTATCTATGGAGTTTCCTGTTCTACTTCATATAAACGGAGTAACATAATATATGGCCATTTAATCTGGCTTCATTCATGTTTTTAAGGTTCATCCACATTCTAGGATATATCAGTTCTTCACTCCATTCTGTAGCTGAATAATATTCCATTGTAGGGACATATCACGTATGTTTATCCATTCATCAGTTGCTGAACATTTAGGGTGTCCCCACTTTTTAGCTATTATGAATATTTGGCTGCTCTGATCATTTGTGTACAAATGCTTGTGTGAACATATGTTTTCATTTCTCTTGGGTATACAGTTGGGAGTGAAATTGATTTGTCAAATGTTTAACATTTTTTGAGGAACTGCCAATACACTTTCCTCAGCAGATGTACCATCTTACATTCCCACCAGCAATGTATAAGGCTTCCAGTTCACTCAATTTTTAAAGATCTCATTGAATTTCTAATACTGGGAACTTTCCTATAGGCCGTGCAAAAATACAACCCGTTGGATAGCAACAGAGTCAGCATCTAATGTCTGAAAAGAAGAAACAGGCTCAGGCAGGATCTGAGCTGATCCCTGTTGCCTCCACTCACGCATCTCGCAACATGGGCTCCCTGCAGGCATCACTTGAGTTCTGAGCAGCTCAGAATGGCAAGGATGCCATGTTCCCTGTTTGCTAGGTAAGGCGTCTCCACTGTCCGCACTTACACATCAGAGGAGGAGGAAAAGAAGCAAGCCTAAATCTCACTGGCAAGTAGAAAAGGGAGGAAGCAGTCCACTTCCATTTAATACATCCTTTAATTTGATCATAAATTACGGTTTCCTTTTTCTTTATTTCCTGTGGAAGCCAGAACACAGGAGAATCCTCTGGGGTGGGGCAAGTGGACCACCAGCAGGGCTCAGGATGGCTGGCGGTCAGGCAGGCAGCCAGGGCACAGGGTGTACGCAGAAGTCTGGGCAGGTGGGATGTCTGAAAGCACACCATAGCCTCGAGATGTGAGTGTGAGGGGCAGGACAGAACCTCTGGTGACAGGTAAGCACAGGGCTGGGCCACCCAGAGGTGAGCCCACCCCCTGGTGCACCACTGCACCTCCCTGAACTCCATCTGAACAATACAAGCAACCCTCACTGCTAGGTCCCTGAACACACTCTACCCCCAATCTTCTCCCATCATGTGCATTGTGTGCACACATAAATGAAAATTCAGTCTCTAGAAAACTCCAACTTACTCTTCAGGTCTCGGCAAATCACTTCTAGGAATCCTTCCCACCAGATATTCTCTGAAGGCCTGCAGGCTCCTCATCTCACACCCTCTGTCACCCTCTGTCATGGTGGCCTTTCTCTCACTGCCCTGATTCAAGACTGTCTCATCCCCTCTGGAGAGTGGAGAGGAGCAGCCGGGCAGGAGCGCAGACTTTCTCTGTGTGTGCTCCCAGCCCCGGGAGATAAAGGCTATTTGGCAGTGTCTGCTCCCGGGGAACTGGACCAGCAAGGACCAGGGTTAGTGACAGAGAACTAGGTTAGGGGTTCAGTGGGAAACTAGTCACATACTGAAGTAATGATGCTTTGACCCAGAGCTTTGGCAGACTGTGAATCACAGGTCAAGTTCAGTCCACCACCTGTTTTTCTCATGTGGTCCAGGAATTAGAAATAGATTTTACATTTTTAAAAAAAATTCTTATTCCGAAGTATTCCTCCAGTAGAACAGTTCCCCATACCTTAGTGTGGTACTCTCTGCTTTCATTATTCTAAATTACTCCGCCTCTTCTCCATTGTTATTATTTAGTTGCTAAGTCATGTTTAACTCTTTTGCAATCTCATGGATTGTAGCCTACCAGGCTCTGCTGTCCACGGAATTTCCCAGAATACTGGAGTGGGTTGCCATTTCCTTCTCCAGGGATCGTCCCAACCCTGGGATCAAATTCTTGTCTCCTGCATGGGTAGGTGGATTCTTTACCACTGAACTACCAGGGAAGCTCACAGATTCCACATTTTTAAATGCCTGGACAAAATTTTAAAAAAGAATAATATTTCATGATGTGAGAATTGTAACAAATTCACATTTGAGTCTATACATAAGGTTTTGAATGTTCTCCAAGGTTTATGGAAAGTTGTTTTTCCTTTTGTTATATAATGACCTACGTAATATTCTTGATTCGCCTCGTGGCCCATGAAGCTTAAACTATTTACCATGGGCTCTTTACAGAAACTGTTTGCTGCTCTAAATGTTTAGTTACAGGATGCTTCAGTCCTCACATCCATGACCAAGCTCATGATGCCCAAGGCTAAGTCTGCCAGCTCTCCCTGATGAATGGTAGCCTTCTCAGCAGAGGAGGATTCAGTGATGACCTCATCTGATGATGAACTCAATGCTCTATCTCCAGCATGTGCACCCATTCACATACATCTTTTATTCTCTTACCAAAAGGCTTTGGGAACAATGAAAAGCAATCTTAATTCACAAAAAGATTAACAACCTTCACTGTGATCAATGACAAATGGGGCATGGTCCTAAAGTCTCTTATTTACTGAGCACCTACTACATGCCAGGTGCTGGGCTAAGTGTTTTAAAGATACCATCTTGAATGCCTGTGACCCTCCTAAAGGCTTTTGTCATGATACCCTTCATGTACATGCAGAACAGAGATGCTGGTCCCCTGTCTCCATTATTTCTGTCT
This sequence comes from Tragulus kanchil, assembly GCA_022376925.1. Lineage (NCBI taxonomy): Eukaryota > Metazoa > Chordata > Mammalia > Artiodactyla > Tragulidae > Tragulus > Tragulus kanchil. Next base: position 215,775,356 of record JAIOJX010000032.1, on the reverse strand, counting down.
ATCTTCACTCTGAGTGGAGAGGCCCTCTTTAACATAACACATCTAAATCACACTAACTCATGAAACATTTATCATGAGCAAGGCATTGTTTTACATCAGGGTTTCTCAACCATATCATTAGTGATATTTGGGGCTGGATAATTCTTTGTTACGAGGCTGTCCTGTGCATGGTGGGATGTCTGGCAGCATCCCTGGCCTCTGATCACTAGGTAAATACCAGTAGCACCCCTTCTTTTGTTGTGATAGCCAAAAACATCTCCAGACACTGCCGATGCTCTCAGGAACAAAACTGACTTCAGTTTTGAACTGCTATTCTAAATGCTTTATAAATAAACTCACAAAAACTCTATGAAATAAGTCCTGTTCTTATCTTCATTTTAGAGACTAACCTGTAACACAAAGAGGTTAAGCAACACCTCTAGGATAACACAGCTGGTGAGTGATAGAGTGGGATTTGAAGCCATGTAGTCTAGGTCCTGTTTCCATCCTCTTATTACTGCCAATTTTAGCAAGTCTCAGAACATGTTTCTCCAAGGTCTTATGGAAAGTTGGTTTTTCCTTTTGTTATATAATGACCTACGTAATATTCTTGATTCGCCTCGTGGCCCATGAAGCTTAAACTATTTACCATGGGCTCTTTACAGAAACTGTTTGCTGCTCTAAATGTTTAGTTACAGGATGCTTCAGTCCTCACATCCATGACCAAGCTCATGATGCCCAAGGCTAAGTCTGCCAGCTCTCCCTGATGAATGGTAGCCTTCTCAGCAGAGGAGGATTCAGTGATGACCTCATCTGATGATGAACTCAATGCTCTATCTCCAGCATGTGCACCCATTCACATACATCTTTTATTCTCTTACCAAAAGGCTTTGGGGACAATGAAAAGCAATCTTAATTCACAAAAAGATTAACAACCTTCACTGTGATCAATGACAAATGGGGCATGGTCCTAAAGTCTCTTATTTACTGAGCACCTACTACATGCCAGGTGCTGGGCTAAGTGTTTTAAAGATACCATCTTGAATGCCTGTGACCCTCCTAAAGGCTTTTGTCATGATACCCTTCATGTACATGCAGAACAGAGATGCTGGTCCCCTGTCTCCATTATTTCTGTCTATCTTCACTCTGAGTGGAGAGGCCCTCTTTAACATAACACATCTAAATCACACTAACTCATGAAACATTTATCATGAGCAAGGCATTGTTTTACATCAGGGTTTCTCAACCATATCATTAGTGATATTTGGGGCTGGATAATTCTTTGTTACGAGGCTGTCCTGTGCATGGTGGGATGTCTGGCAGCATCCCTGGCCTCTGATCACTAGGTAAATACCAGTAGCACCCCTTCTTTTGTTGTGATAGCCAAAAACATCTCCAGACACTGCCGATGCTCTCAGGGAACAAAACTGACTTCAGTTTTGAACTGCTATTCTAAATGCTTTATAAATAAACTCACAAAAACTCTATGAAATAAGTCCTGTTCTTATCTTCATTTTAGAGACTAACCTGTAACACAAAGAGGTTAAGCAACACCTCTAGGATAACACAGCTGGTGAGTGATAGAGTGGGATTTGAAGCCATGTAGTCTAGGTCCTGTTTCCATCCTCTTATTACTGCCAATTTTAGCAAGTCTCAGAACTCACTGAGCTGATGCCACACAGAAAATTAAAGTGGAACACCCCACTTTGCCCTGTGGATAGAATGAGAATCGAGGATCTCCTTGGCTTGACCATGGGCTTCCCTATGGTTCTTACCATTCTTCAGTTGGTAAAGAGACTGCCAGCAGCATGGGAGACCTGGGCTGGATCCCTGAGTTGGGAAGATCTTCAAGGAGGAAATGGTAACTCATCCCAGAATTTGTGCCTAAAGAACTCCGTAGACAGAGGAGTCTGGTGGGCTACAGTCCATGGGGACACAATCAGATATGGTTGAAGCAACTGAGCATGCATGCCCATGAGCACTATACACACACCCCTCACCTGAGGGTCCTACGAGTAAAGCTGGGATTTTGTATCAGTTGTGACTACTTTTAGGTACAAACACCAGAAACCAGACTTAGAGTGGCCTCAGTCTGAAGGAGATGATTTTCCCTGAAGGATCAGATGTCAGCAGTTCAGGACCACTGACTGGTTTCATACTGTGGTTGACATCCCAGGTTCCTCCTATCTTTCCTCTTGGTATGTGGCTTTCATCCTTTTGCTCACAAGAAGGCCCCTAGACTTCCAGGCATTACAGCTGCGATCAGGCAGCACATGAGGGAGGGCAAAGATGGGAGGGGGAGTGCCAGCTGAGTCTGTCCACGGGCTTACGTCTCAGTGGCCAGAACTCTATCATTAGTGATATTTGGGGCTGGATAATTCTTTGTTACGAGGCTGTCCTGTGCATGGTGGGATGTCTGGCAGCATCCCTGGCCTCTGATCACTAGGTAAATACCAGTAGCACCCCTTCTTTTGTTGTGATAGCCAAAAACATCTCCAGACACTGCCGATGCTCTCAGGAACAAAACTGACTTCAGTTTTGAACTGCTATTCTAAATGCTTTATAAATAAACTCACAAAAACTCTATGAAATAAGTCCTGTTCTTATCTTCATTTTAGAGACTAACCTGTAACACAAAGAGGTTAAGCAACACCTCTAGGATAACACAGCTGGTGAGTGATAGAGTGGGATTTGAAGCCATGTAGTCTAGGTCCTGTTTCCATCCTCTTATTACTGCCAATTTTAGCAAGTCTCAGAACTCACTGAGCTGATGCCACACAGAAAATTAAAGTGGAACACCCCACTTTGCCCTGTGGATAGAATGAGAATCGAGGATCTCCTTGGCTTGACCATGGGCTTCCCTATGGTTCTTACCATTCTTCAGTTGGTAAAGAGACTGCCAGCAGCATGGGAGACCTGGGCTGGATCCCTGAGTTGGGAAGATCTTCAAGGAGGAAATGGTAACTCATCCCAGAATTTGTGCCTAAAGAACTCCGTAGACAGAGGAGTCTGGTGGGCTACAGTCCATGGGGACACAATCAGATATGGTTGAAGCAACTGAGCATGCATGCCCATGAGCACTATACACACACCCCTCACCTGAGGGTCCTACGAGTAAAGCTGGGATTTTGTATCAGTTGTGACTACTTTTAGGTACAAACACCAGAAACCAGACTTAGAGTGGCCTCAGTCTGAAGGAGATGATTTTCCCTGAAGGATCAGATGTCAGCAGTTCAGGACCACTGACTGGTTTCATACTGTGGTTGACATCCCAGGTTCCTCCTATCTTTCCTCTTGGTATGTGGCTTTCATCCTTTTGCTCACAAGAAGGCCCCTAGACTTCCAGGCATTACAGCTGCGATCAGGCAGCACATGAGGGAGGGCAAAGATGGGAGGGGGAGTGCCAGCTGAGTCTGTCCACGGGCTTACGTCTCAGTGGCCAGAACTCTGTCAGATGTCTACCCTTCCTGCCAGAGTCTGGGGTAGTGATTTTTTTTTACTTGGGCTATCATGACTCTGCAAAGACAGTGGGGTTCAGTAAGTAAGAAACAAGAGATCATGGATATTGAGGAGGCATTTCACGGTATCCTCTGGAGATTCCAAAGACAGCCTATATTTCAGTAGGAAACACTGTTTCCTGAGAATCAGCTCTGGAATGGGGATCCAGGCTCTGGAGACAGATGCCTAACCTTGAACCCTATCCTTTCTCTGACTATCTGTGTGACTTTAGGCCAATTGCTTTATCTTGTAATGCCTCATTTTCCTCATCTGTAAAATCGAGGGAAAAATAACAGTGCTGTTATGGGGATAAAATCAGTCAACAGATATAAAATACCTAGACTAGTGCCTGGTGCATAAGTCCTCAATAAATATTAGCTACTTTCCACTGCTATTATTTGCTGAATGTCTGTGCTGTGCTGTGCTTACTCGCTCAGTCATGTCTGACTCTTTGTGACCCCATGGACTGTAGCCCACAGACTCCTCTATCCGTGGGATTCTCCAGGCAAGAATCCTGGAGTGGATTGCCATGCCCTACTCCAGAGGATCTTCCTGACCCAGGAATTGAACTGGGATCTCCTGCATCGCAGGCAGAAGCCCCACTGAATATCTGTTATATGCTACATACTCTACATGATCTTCTCCAATCTTCATAACAAAAGAGTGAGGGAAATAAATGAGTTCAGATGGGATCCTCAGCCCCACTGCCTGTCATTTCACCATTTTCTCAAAGTCTAAGAATTTCTTTAATGAAATCACCTTTTAAAAAAGAAAGGTCTCTGTGCCCTTTCAGCAAGCAGCTGAGCTGACAGCGAGCATCAGCACACCAGGGTGTCAGACGCAGCCTCTCCCTGGCACTTTCTAGTAGGTCTTGCCCTGGGTTTAGTTCCAAGTTCTGAGCAAAGATTTAATCTAATTTCTCTTTCTTGCTTGATCTTCAATTTAGCTCACCTACCCCATATGCTTCGAGACGTGTTAACGGCACTCTGGGGATAACACAGTAGCTGACACACTCAGGGCTTCCATTGCTCAAGTAGAGCACGGTGGTGGAATGGATATAAATGTTGGGGGTATGGGGCACAGGTAGCATACTCAATTAGGACAGGGCTTCCAAAGTGGCACTAGTAGTAAAGAATCAGCCTGCCAGTGCAGGCATGAGAAACATGAGATGTGGGTTTGATCCCTGGCTTGGGAAGATCCCCTGGAGGAGGGTATGGCACCTATTCAGGCATCCTTGCCTGGAGAATCTTATGGACAGAGGAGCCTGGTGGGCTATAGTGCGTGGGGTTACAAAGAGTCAGACACGACTGAGTGACTCAGCACACACACATGTGGGGTACAGGAGAAGTCACAAAATTATCCTTTCTCTGGAAAATTTTTTTAATGCCTCATTTTCCTCATCTGTAAAATCGAGGGAAAAATAACAGTGCTGTTATGGGGATAAAATCAGTCAACAGATATAAAATACCTAGACTAGTGCCTGGTGCATAAGTCCTCAATAAATATTAGCTACTTTCCACTGCTATTATTTGCTGAATGTCTGTGCTGTGCTGTGCTTACTCGCTCAGTCATGTCTGACTCTTTGTGACCCCATGGACTGTAGCCCACAGACTCCTCTATCCGTGGGATTCTCCAGGCAAGAATCCTGGAGTGGATTGCCATGCCCTACTCCAGAGGATCTTCCTGACCCAGGAATTGAACTGGGATCTCCTGCATCGCAGGCAGAAGCCCCACTGAATATCTGTTATATGCTACATACTCTACATGATCTTCTCCAATCTTCATAACAAAAGAGTGAGGGAAATAAATGAGTTCAGATGGGATCCTCAGCCCCACTGCCTGTCATTTCACCATTTTCTCAAAGTCTAAGAATTTCTTTAATGAAATCACCTTTTAAAAAAGAAAGGTCTCTGTGCCCTTTCAGCAAGCAGCTGAGCTGACAGCGAGCATCAGCACACCAGGGTGTCAGACGCAGCCTCTCCCTGGCACTTTCTAGTAGGTCTTGCCCTGGGTTTAGTTCCAAGTTCTGAGCAAAGATTTAATCTAATTTCTCTTTCTTGCTTGATCTTCAATTTAGCTCACCTACCCCATATGCTTCGAGACGTGTTAACGGCACTCTGGGGATAACACAGTAGCTGACACACTCAGGGCTTCCATTGCTCAAGTAGAGCACGGTGGTGGAATGGATATAAATGTTGGGGGTATGGGGCACAGGTAGCATACTCAATTAGGACAGGGCTTCCAAAGTGGCACTAGTAGTAAAGAATCAGCCTGCCAGTGCAGGCATGAGAAACATGAGATGTGGGTTTGATCCCTGGCTTGGGAAGATCCCCTGGAGGAGGGTATGGCACCTATTCAGGCATCCTTGCCTGGAGAATCTTATGGACAGAGGAGCCTGGTGGGCTATAGTGCGTGGGGTTACAAAGAGTCAGACATAACTGAGTGACTCAGCACACACACATGTGGGGTACAGGAGAAGTCACAGCTCACAAGAGACTTCAGCAGCTGACACCTGGGTAAGGCCAGACCAGGCCAGAGAACAATCAAGTTCAATGCCCCAGACCCAGGTACTGGCTGAATTTCAAGGCAGTGATGTCCAAGGCAACCAGCAGGAGAGGAGGGATCATTTCCGCCGTGAAGGCAAAAACAGATTCGTGTCTCCACTGCCGTCCCTCAGTGCTCACCAAGTCCCCAAATAAACCATCACATTAGGGGAGGAGGTTGATTCCTGGAAACTCAGTCTAAATGCAGTTATATGTTCCTAGAAGAGTTCAGAAAAAGTTAAAGGGTCTTATCCCCCCAGGATAAATTGTACTTGTAGGGATCTTTCCAACAGAGATAATGTGTAGAAGGATTTTGTATTATAGCACTGTTTGTTATACTGACCAATTTGGGACCAACCAGAGCATTCATGAATAAGGAGCTAGTAATTTATGGAATGCATACAGTCAAAACTGAAGTTGCACATCAGAATTTACTAGTGTAACAAGATGCTGCTGACATGTAGGCCAAAAACACATTTTGAAGTAACAGGTAAGGTAAGTACCACTTACATGAAAATAAATTTGGGGGCAAATAGATACATGTATATGCATGGCTGAACCCCTTCACTGTTCACCTGAAACTATCACAAAATTGCTAATTGGCTATATCCCAACTCAAAATGTTTTTGGTATTTTTGGTGTTGAAAATAAACATACACAGTTAACACAGGTGCTATATTCATTCATATATATCTATGATATACATATGAATTCATATATAATATATATGATGATATAATATGTATATATATATATTCAAGTATTCTTGAATATATATATATGTGTATATATATATATATATATGTATATATATATATATATATATATATATTTATATATAGCAGAAAAGGGCTTCCCTGATGGCACAGTAATAAGGAATCTACCTGCCAATGTAGGAGATGCAAGAGATGTGGGTTTAATCCCTGGGCTGGGAAGATCTCCTGGAAGAAGAAATGGCAATCGTTCAAGGATTCTTGCCTGGAAAATTCCATGGACAGAGGAGCCTGGCAGGCTAAAGTCCATGGGGCTGCAAAGAGTTGGACACAGCTGAGCATGCACACACACACACACACAAAGCAGAAAGGCAGGAAGATGGACAGAGAAAAAGAGAGAGATGTCTAAAATTTTTTACTGAAATGTTAGCATTGATTTTTCCACATGAAAATTTCCTGCAGAGGCAGGAGTCTCACTGTTGGAGTGGGAATTTACAGATAAACATGGGCAGCAGGCTAACATAATCCATATAGTAATGGATTAGCATTTGAAGCATCTGTAGGAACACATGGGTAGCTTAATAGAGATACAGATTACAAGTAAAAATATTTACACACATCTATATACACACATGTCTATTTCTTAGGGAACCTGAAGAAATGAACAAGTAGTGGCAAGGAACACCAGATCTTTACTTCCTTTTTTTTGGTGGGGGGGGGGGGCACTTCTATTAGTCTTTCATTGATTCATTTTCATCCATCTTTGTTCTTTGGCCTGTGGGGTCCTCTCATCGCAGTGGCCTTTCTCGATGCAGAGCACTGGCTCTGGGCACATGCGCTCCAGAGCTCCAGCTCTGTAACTGGACACACTGATTCAGCTGCTCAGTGGCATGTGGGATCTTCCCAGTCCAGGGATCAAACTGGAGCCCCTTGCACTGTAAGGCAGTGTCCTTCCCACTGGACCAACAGGGAAGCCCCAGATCGTTACTTCTAATAATAGTCCCCAGTAAAAGCAACCAGGGATCCTTGAAGACATGGCTGATTTGCAAACTCAGGTGAGAAATATACACGAGGAGCCTGAAGCGTCTTGTAATGCCAGCAAGTAAGAAAGCACAAATAAAGTAAAATGAAGTCACCAAAAATACTGATAGATGTGTCAAAGGAACATAGGAATCAACTGACAGAACTCCCCAAAGGCTAATGCTGGAACAATTTAAGCAAAAAATAAAATAAGTATTATCCAAATATAAAATAAATATTTATGAGTCCATACTAATACAAATCAATTATTGAATGAATTCATACACTGGAGAAGAGACAAATTTGTCATGCAGAAGAATCACGAATAATTTACATAATGATACTCTGCCCTCAAAGAGGGGGAGCATGCCTCCCTATCCTGAAGTGTGGCTGTGCACAGTGACTTCTTTCCAAAGAGGACAGTGTGGAAACAGAAGGAAAAATCAGCTTCACAGTGGAAAAACCTGACAAACTCATCTCAGTCCTGTGATCAAGGTCAACCTCGACAGTCATAAATCATGTTGAGTATACGCAACCCTGATATGATGGAGAAAAAATGACTCTTTGCCTCAATGATCTTCCTCCTCAAAATTCACAGCCCTCAGCTCATGTTAAGAAAACCATCAGACAAATTTCAATAGAGGGGCATCTTGCAAACTGGTATATAGAGGATGGATAAACAAGTTTCCACTGTAGAACACAGGTGACAGTATTGAATATCTTGTGATAAACCATCATGGAAAGGAATGTGAAACAAAGAATTGTCTAAATGTGTATAACTGAAATACTTTCTCTTTACAGCAGAGATTGGCACATTGCAAATCAACTATACCTCAATTTAAAAGGAAAAAAAGAGATAGACACACACCAAAAAACAAAAAAACAACAACAAACCTTGCCAGTACTTCTTAAAAGTGCCATGGTCACCGAAAAACAAAAAGAGGTTATTAAACTATCATCACCAAGATGAACCTAGGAGACAGGTAAACCTAAAACGGTCTTTTTTTTTTAATTCCCATGGAACAATTTTTCCCTAAACAAGAATCAAAGTGAATATTTATCTCAGTCTCTAACAATACAGAAAAGCAGTAAATGATTTACAGTTAAAAAGCCTTTCCTTAAAAGTTTTCCAATATTCTAGATCAAATTCTTACAAGGAGCTTAAGGTCAAAGTTCTTGGGCTTTCTCAGGAAGCAAAATGGTTTTCCTAAATATTGATGTAACAGAGACAGACACAGCTCTGACTGAAGGGAGGGGCTCAAGAAGGTTGAGGTTTCCTTTTCTGGGATATTGATGTTTTCGTTATCACACATACTTGTAGGTTTAGTATGTGCATCTTGGCACAGCCCTGTGATGGCAAAGACAAATTTGTCATGCAGAAGAATCACGAATAATTTACATAATGATACTCTGCCCTCAAAGAGGGGGAGCATGCCTCCCTATCCTGAAGTGTGGCTGTGCACAGTGACTTCTTTCCAAAGAGGACAGTGTGGAAACAGAAGGAAAAATCAGCTTCACAGTGGAAAAACCTGACAAACTCATCTCAGTCCTGTGATCAAGGTCAACCTCGACAGTCATAAATCATGTTGAGTATACGCAACCCTGATATGATGGAGAAAAAATGACTCTTTGCCTCAATGATCTTCCTCCTCAAAATTCACAGCCCTCAGCTCATGTTAAGAAAACCATCAGACAAATTTCAATAGAGGGGCATCTTGCAAACTGGTATATAGAGGATGGATAAACAAGTTTCCACTGTAGAACACAGGTGACAGTATTGAATATCTTGTGATAAACCATCATGGAAAGGAATGTGAAACAAAGAATTGTCTAAATGTGTATAACTGAAATACTTTCTCTTTACAGCAGAGATTGGCACATTGCAAATCAACTATACCTCAATTTAAAAGGAAAAAAAGAGATAGACACACACCAAAAAACAAAAAAACAACAACAAACCTTGCCAGTACTTCTTAAAAGTGCCATGGTCACCGAAAAACAAAAAGAGGTTATTAAACTATCATCACCAAGATGAACCTAGGAGACAGGTAAACCTAAAACGGTCTTTTTTTTTTAATTCCCATGGAACAATTTTTCCCTAAACAAGAATCAAAGTGAATATTTATCTCAGTCTCTAACAATACAGAAAAGCAGTAAATGATTTACAGTTAAAAAGCCTTTCCTTAAAAGTTTTCCAATATTCTAGATCAAATTCTTACAAGGAGCTTAAGGTCAAAGTTCTTGGGCTTTCTCAGGAAGCAAAATGGTTTTCCTAAATATTGATGTAACAGAGACAGACACAGCTCTGACTGAAGGGAGGGGCTCAAGAAGGTTGAGGTTTCCTTTTCTGGGATATTGATGTTTTCGTTATCACACATACTTGTAGGTTTAGTATGTGCATCTTGGCACAGCCCTTGTGAGATGGCAAAGTCAAATGTGTCCACTTGCAAGAATATTGGAAGATACAATGGACTAGGCCCTGGTCCATCTCAGTAGTTCATTTCTCCAACTGCTGCCTGTCCACAGAGAAGACCCACTGAAGCTTTTTTTTTGGGGGGGAGGTGAGGAGGAAGAGGAGCAGTCAGGCCACTTCTATTGTTCTTTCATTTGTCTATTTTCATCCATCTTTGTTCTTTGGCCCATGTGGGCCTCCCATTGCAGTGGCCTCCATTGTCACAGAGCACCGGCTCTGGGCACATGCGCTCCAGAGCTCCAGCTTGGCAATTGGACACATTGGTCCAGTCGCTCCGCGGCACATGGGATCTTCCCAGGCCAGGGATCGAACCGGCACCCCTTGCACTGCAAGGCAGTGTCCTTACCCACTGGGCCACCAGGGAAGCCCCCACTGGAGCTTTTCAGAGAGACTGTAGAATCTCCAGATACAAGCTCCCAGGCAATGACTGAGTGGTGGCGGTCACATACCTTCAGGCCCCTGATTCATTGGGGATGGTTACATGCTTCACTGTGATGATAGCCAATCTGTCATAGACTGATTGATGAGGCATTCCAAAGATCCACCTGGGAGCCCACTTTAAGCCAGAAAAGAAGGATCTTGAAAGGCTGCTCTTCTATGAATCAAGCTGATGGGGATAAGTCATAGTATTGCTGGATTCCGTCTTATTGATTTTGTATGTTTGCAACTTGACAGAGTAGAATTATAGCAAGTTGGTGTTCCTGATAACCCAGGAAATATGCTACAAAATAATCCTTCTGCATAGTCAGAGAGGTCCCTATAGTTAGCACTAAGATTTAGAAACAAAGTCAGAAAATGACATTGCTGAAAACTAGAATTGGCAAAAATCAATATGCAATGAATGGAGTTTGTCTCCCAGGTATTTATCCTCTGTAAGTCATTCACCCCCAGATGTTTGAAAAACATCCTACAGATAAGACTGGAGTGTGTCTCAAATCCTGTCAAGGACCCCAGGACTCTTGTGTATTTCTGCAGGAAACTACTAATCTCAACAAAACTTGAGCTCTGGAGATAAGCTACAGTTTGAAAAACTGTGACATGCTAGTGAAAAATGCAGTGGAAAGCTCCACAGGGAATCTAGAGGCAGGAGAGAAGCAGCAAAGTCCTGGTCAGGGTTTAAACACAGATCTAACCTGTAGTCTGACCAAATTGTGGTTTCTGGTTGCTAGAAAAGTATCTTTTCCTGTGACAACTAGTGCAACTTTTGAGATTCTACCAGAGCTGATCCTCTGAGACTAGGTGGCCCTTTCTCTGACTGTGAGTTCTTCAAGGAATCTTAAAGATCTCCAGGGAAGACCCTGGAAAGGACAGTGCTTATCTTATTCCCAGATAAACATACATAAGAAGCCAATGGCTAGAAGTTTTGCATTAATATGTTTATAATCCAGTGTCTTATAAGTTTGGAAAATGTCCTTCCATACTCCAGATCTAGAGCAGCACCTACCTAAACAGACACAAGGGGGTTCCAAAGCCCAAAGGCAAGGACTCAGCTGCTGCATTAAGATGTCCTCACTAGAGGCCAGCCCTTGGACAGTCAGCTGGCGTCATTAACGCTTCCTTCCATACACTAATCTTGGTCTTGATTTTAAAAATAACATCTTACATCTTGCATCTTACAAGGCTACCTCTTAAGATGCTTCTTAGATTCATCTCCTTTTGGGACTGGCTCATGTTCAGTCAGTGAAGATGGCTTCATCTGACTTAACAAGATCTTTCTCTAATCGTGTTTGAGTTAGGGTAGGGTAAGGCAGCAGGGTCGGATTCTTTCCTGTATGCATTGAACCGCTTGGTGACCCTTATCCAGAGGTTGGGTATTGTTGAAAGGACCCTGACAAGACAAATTTAGACCACGAAGTCCAAAGTCCAGCTTCTTTGCTTATGCTGCACACACAGACTTGGCTTCCATTTGTACCAAAACCATCTTCTATGACTTTAAAACAGCACTACGGAGTAGACTGAAGATTTTTTTCACTTATAATTTAAAACGTAATGCTCATAAGAGGCAAAATTGTGCTAGTCACCCAGGTGCTATGATCAGACTTTTTGTTTCTTTGACGATGTTTAATCCATGGAATAGACAAAAGAACATGTATTTTAAAGAAATTTGGTTTATATATGAGTAAAAACAATCTTATTTCTCAGTATATGCTCTTTAAAAAATTACTTGGGCTCTTTTCTATCTTCTTAAACAATAACCATCACTTCTCCTACCCCACTTTGGCCTCTTGTCTGTGTCAAATATTTTCTGTCACAAAGAAATTGCAAGCCTTCCGGTCATACTCAGCACCCCCCTTGATCCCTGCAGGGATCCTTGATGAATACATACCCTGTTGTGATTAAAAACATTTCCCAGCCCTAAAATGTCCTCTCTAAGCGTCTCTATAAAAGAATATTAAAATCAAAATTCAGCTTTATGAGTTTCTGGAACAACAGTCCTGGAGGCAACAGCTGCTCTTTTTTATTGTTATAACAGCAACTGTCTTGCAGGTACCGAGATGGGTTCTTGTAACTTCCCTAGGGGGAACCCCCAAAGTTCAAAGCAGATTCCCACCAGCCCCTGACCTCTGAGTGATCCAGAAGAGCCCTGCACAAGATGAGACTCATGAGCTCTTCCATCTAGAAACTACACAGGAAGGAAACGGCAAGGACGAGAGCAAGCTCTCCAAGATCTTAGACAACCTTGTTTATCTAATGGCCCCACTCAGAGGCAGTTTTCATGCTAAATATTCAGGTGCTTCTTTCAGGCATAATTTCCCACATGGAGTAGCAGGCAGGTCTTGAGTAAGGAGTCAGCACTTTGCATCAAAGATACCCATGGGCTTTAACCTCCAGGGAAACAAGGAAAGGATCCTCTTTGTCAAACAAACTCCAAAGGAGATCAAAAACAAAGCTTTTTAGCAAGAAGCCTGACCTGACAGGTCTCTGGTTTCCTAAGGAGACGGCAGCCTCACTGGCAGGTCAGAACACAGAGCGGAAGGTGACTCCTGAGGCTTGAATGGCTCAGACATCAAAACCAAATCAGAGTATTTATGGGAGTGCAACAACAGTTTCGTGCTTTCTGCTCAGTTCCAAGCTGAGAGATAACATAGCCTAGCTTTTGAATGAGCACAAGTCTTATTTTTTCCCTACTATCTACTTCTGTCCCCTTGGAAGCGCAATAGATAAACTGGTTTAATAGACTGTAGCAATAATATTAGGTAGCACTTATGTTATACACATTATAATATTAAACCCTCACAATGAACCAATGGATGTAAATATTAGTATATTCATTTTATATATTAAATAACTTAAAGATATTAAGAGAGAAATAACTTACTCAAAAATATGCACCAAGAAAATGGTTGAGGGGGGATTTGAACCTGGATCACCTTGACTCCAAAGCATATGCCCTTCATCATGTTATTGTTCTTCTCCACTTTTTACTTCCTCCTTGCCCAGAGTGGTTGCACCTCAAGTCTCACTCAGTCCAGTGACTCGGTATATTCCAAACCTCAGAAGAAAATGACCCCAACAATGCACCTTGAGGTCTCTTGCCTGCATATATTAGACACTGTTAGCTGCAGTGAAAGCCTACATTGGTCTATATCACACGAATAGAAGATCTTTAAAAATATTAACATCTCAGGGCTGTCAGGGTCCGAGATAGGCACCTAATTTTCATCTATTTTAGTAACTTTGAAAGTTACAGTGTCAAACCAAATCCATTTTGCATAAGGATCAGATGAACAGGTTCAGAAACTGGCATAAAACATTTTGAGGACTTCCAGTAAAGCCTTGAAATTAAAAGCATGTATTAACCTTTGCTTCCCATGGAAATGTCTCTGAAATGACAGCACAGAAATTTAAAGGAATAAACCATATGGACACAGAAAATAGGAGGAGATGACAGAAAGCAAAAAAAAGCATTTGTAGAGGACGTTCCAGGCAGGTCTTGAGTAAGGAGTCAGCACTTTGCATCAAAGATACCCATGGGCTTTAACCTCCAGGGAAACAAGGAAAGGATCCTCTTTGTCAAACAAACTCCAAAGGAGATCAAAAACAAAGCTTTTTAGCAAGAAGCCTGACCTGACAGGTCTCTGGTTTCCTAAGGAGACGGCAGCCTCACTGGCAGGTCAGAACACAGAGCGGAAGGTGACTCCTGAGGCTTGAATGGCTCAGACATCAAAACCAAATCAGAGTATTTATGGGAGTGCAACAACAGTTTCGTGCTTTCTGCTCAGTTCCAAGCTGAGAGATAACATAGCCTAGCTTTTGAATGAGCACAAGTCTTATTTTTTCCCTACTATCTACTTCTGTCCCCTTGGAAGCGCAATAGATAAACTGGTTTAATAGACTGTAGCAATAATATTAGGTAGCACTTATGTTATACACATTATAATATTAAACCCTCACAATGAACCAATGGATGTAAATATTAGTATATTCATTTTATATATTAAATAACTTAAAGATATTAAGAGAGAAATAACTTACTCAAAAATATGCACCAAGAAAATGGTTGAGGGGGGATTTGAACCTGGATCACCTTGACTCCAAAGCATATGCCCTTCATCATGTTATTGTTCTTCTCCACTTTTTACTTCCTCCTTGCCCAGAGTGGTTGCACCTCAAGTCTCACTCAGTCCAGTGACTCGGTATATTCCAAACCTCAGAAGAAAATGACCCCAACAATGCACCTTGAGGTCTCTTGCCTGCATATATTAGACACTGTTAGCTGCAGTGAAAGCCTACATTGGTCTATATCACACGAATAGAAGATCTTTAAAAATATTAACATCTCAGGGCTGTCAGGGTCCGAGATAGGCACCTAATTTTCATCTATTTTAGTAACTTTGAAAGTTACAGTGTCAAACCAAATCCATTTTGCATAAGGATCAGATGAACAGGTTCAGAAACTGGCATAAAACATTTTGAGGACTTCCAGTAAAGCCTTGAAATTAAAAGCATGTATTAACCTTTGCTTCCCATGGAAATGTCTCTGAAATGACAGCACAGAAATTTAAAGGAATAAACCATATGGACACAGAAAATAGGAGGAGATGACAGAAAGCAAAATGATGGAAAGCGAATGGATGAGTATTAACTGCAGGTTAGAGAGAATTGCAGTTGAACTGCCTTCAAAGAGATGGCTGATGAGAGGCAAGCTCATCTGTGCTGCAGAACCCCCAAAAGCCTTTGGTGGAAACTGCTAAAATGGTCTGAAGGTAAGAATGAGGACAATGGCTGGAAACAACCTGATGGCCAACAACCTTCATGAGAAGCATTTACCCAGTAGCCCTGTCCTTTCCCACACTCCATGCCATCAGATGCCCAGCCCCTCTCTACCTATTATAGGAGATAAGAGGTGTAGCCCCTGGAGAAACTGAGTCAAAATGTTTCCAGGTCTGGAGACACAGGGCCAACAAAGGGCAAAGTACTAAATGGAAACGAGAATTCATGAACGTCTGTATACTGAGTAATGAAACTCCAAGCACTGTCTCGACTTCCTCCTAGGCTGACAGACAGGTGCTTTGGAGAAAACAAACAACATCAGAGACTTAGCTATGATGACATTCCAGGGCAGCCTAACAGAAAGGCACCACTCCTGACTTATTTTGTTTAAAAAAGTTTGCTTCTCATTTGGAAATAATCTGGCTTACCAAAAAGTTGCAAGTATAATATACAGAGTTACCATAGACTCTTTACCCATCTTTCCTGACTGCTACCATTTTATATAATCATAGTACACTTATCAAAATCAGGAAAGTAACATTGAAACTATACCATTAATATATAGACCTTATTCAAACTTCACCAACTTTCCTTCCCTGGTCTAGGACCTAATCCAAAACCACGCACTATATTTAGGTATCATGTCTCTTGATATCTCTGCAATTTAGAACAGGTGTACATTATTAATTTTTTTTTTTGTCGTGAATGGCTTTGACACTTTTAAAGAGCATTGGTCAGATGAACAGGTTCAGAAACTGGCATAAAACATTTTGAGGACTTCCAGTAAAGCCTTGAAATTAAAAGCATGTATTAACCTTTGCTTCCCATGGAAATGTCTCTGAAATGACAGCACAGAAATTTAAAGGAATAAACCATATGGACACAGAAAATAGGAGGAGATGACAGAAAGCAAAATGATGGAAAGCGAATGGATGAGTATTAACTGCAGGTTAGAGAGAATTGCAGTTGAACTGCCTTCAAAGAGATGGCTGATGAGAGGCAAGCTCATCTGTGCTGCAGAACCCCCAAAAGCCTTTGGTGGAAACTGCTAAAATGGTCTGAAGGTAAGAATGAGGACAATGGCTGGAAACAACCTGATGGCCAACAACCTTCATGAGAAGCATTTACCCAGTAGCCCTGTCCTTTCCCACACTCCATGCCATCAGATGCCCAGCCCCTCTCTACCTATTATAGGAGATAAGAGGTGTAGCCCCTGGAGAAACTGAGTCAAAATGTTTCCAGGTCTGGAGACACAGGGCCAACAAAGGGCAAAGTACTAAATGGAAACGAGAATTCATGAACGTCTGTATACTGAGTAATGAAACTCCAAGCACTGTCTCGACTTCCTCCTAGGCTGACAGACAGGTGCTTTGGAGAAAACAAACAACATCAGAGACTTAGCTATGATGACATTCCAGGGCAGCCTAACAGAAAGGCACCACTCCTGACTTATTTTGTTTAAAAAAGTTTGCTTCTCATTTGGAAATAATCTGGCTTACCAAAAAGTTGCAAGTATAATATACAGAGTTACCATAGACTCTTTACCCATCTTTCCTGACTGCTACCATTTTATATAATCATAGTACACTTATCAAAATCAGGAAAGTAACATTGAAACTATACCATTAATATATAGACCTTATTCAAACTTCACCAACTTTCCTTCCCTGGTCTAGGACCTAATCCAAAACCACGCACTATATTTAGGTATCATGTCTCTTGATATCTCTGCAATTTAGAACAGGTGTACATTATTAATTTTTTTTTTTGTCGTGAATGGCTTTGACACTTTTAAAGAGCATTGGTCAGCTACCTTGTAAAATATTCCTTCTCAGTGCATCATATCAGGTAGCACCTAATATCAGTATGACTCATTACTGGTGATGTTAACTTTGATCCTTAGTTAAAGTGGTATCTGCCAGGTTTCTCCACTCCAATATTGCCTATGTAATTAATAGGTATATTGTGAAGAACAAAGTATTCTCTTTCCTAATGCATTTTGACCCACTAATTTTAGCATCCATTGGTGCTTTTTCCTTAATGGTTATTGCTGTGGTGTTTATCAGATAATGATTTTTTAAATTTTTCATCAATCCTTCTACATTAAAAAAAATTTAGTTTATTTTTAACTTTGGAATAATTACATTATAATATTGTGTTCATTTCTTCCATACATCAACATGAATCAGCCATAGGTATACGTATGTCCTCTTCCTTTTAAATTTCCCTCCCATGTCCCTCCCCACCCCAACCCCAAGATGGTACTGATGAACTTTTTACATCTTTAATTGAAATTCTTGTCATAGCTTTCTCCTCCAATTACTTACTTATTTATAAAAGTATTTACCTTGTTCTGGCCTCCTGGATATTTATCTTATTCTATTCTAGCTTGTCTATCTTGTTCTACTCTCATTATTCATTTTGTTGTTCTAACTGTCTCAGATTTGGCCAGTGAAAGCTTCTTTAAATTGGTTTCTCAATCCTTTTTAACATGTCCAAATGATTATTTTTTTGAGTAGTTTCTTACTTTTTGGTTGTGTAAGATATTCTGGGTTGAACCAGTACTGTTCCTAATCTTGACTACTTCTTTTGCACTGACTATGCTAAAGCCTTTGACGATGTGGATCACAACAAACTGTGGGAAGTTGTTAAAGAGATGAGAGTACCAGAGTACCTTATCTGTCTCCTGAGAAAACTGTATGTGGGTCAAGAAGCAACAAGCAGAACCAGATATGGAAAACAGATGGGTTCCAAATTGGGAAAAAGGAGTATGACAAAGCCGTATATTGTCATCCAGCATACTTAACTTATGTGCAGAGTACATCATGCCAAATGCCAGGCTGGATGAAGCTCAAACTGGAATCAAGATTTCTGGAAGAAATACCAACAACCTCAAATATACAGATGATACCATTCTAATGGCAGAAAGTAAAGAGGCACTAAAGAGTCTCTTGCTGAAGGTGAAAAGAGGAGATTGAAAAAGCTTGCTTGAAACTCAACATTCAAAAAACTAAGATCATGGCATCCAGTCCCATCATTTCATGGCAAATGAGGCGGGGGTGGGGGAAACTGGCAAGTGTGGCAGATTTTGTTTTCTTGGGTTCCAAAATCACTGTTGATGGCGACTATAGCCATGAAATTAAAAGACACTTGCTCCTTAGAAGAAAGCCATGACAAACCTGGACAGCATATTAAAAAAGCAAAGACATCACTTTGCCAACAAATGTCCATATAGTCAAAGCTATGGATTTTCCAGTAGTTGCATACAGATTTGATGGTATTACCAACTCAATGGACATGAGTTTGAGCAAACTCTGGGAGATGATGAAGGATAGTAAAGCCTGGCATGCTGCAGTCCATTGGGTTGCAAAAGACACTGAACTTTTACATCTTTAATTGAAATTCTTGTCATAGCTTTCTCCTCCAATTACTTACTTATTTATAAAAGTATTTACCTTGTTCTGGCCTCCTGGATATTTATCTTATTCTATTCTAGCTTGTCTATCTTGTTCTACTCTCATTATTCATTTTGTTGTTCTAACTGTCTCAGATTTGGCCAGTGAAAGCTTCTTTAAATTGGTTTCTCAATCCTTTTTAACATGTCCAAATGATTATTTTTTTGAGTAGTTTCTTACTTTTGGTTGTGTAAGATATTCTGGGTTGAACCAGTACTGTTCCTAATCTTGACTACTTCTTTGCACTGACTATGCTAAAGCCTTTGACGATGTGGATCACAACAAACTGTGGGAAGTTGTTAAAGAGATGAGAGTACCAGAGTACCTTATCTGTCTCCTGAGAAAACTGTATGTGGGTCAATAAGCAACAAGCAGAACCAGATATGGAAAACAGAGGGGTTTCCCAAAATTTGGGGAAAAAAGGAGTATGACAAAGCCGTATATTGTCATCCAGCATACTTAACTTATGTGCAGAGTACATCATGCCAAATGCCAGGCTGGATGAAGCTCAAACTGGAATCAAGATTTCTGGAAGAAATACCAACAACCTCAAATATACAGATGATACCATTCTAATGGCAGAAAGTAAAGAGGCACTAAAGAGTCTCTTGCTGAAGGTGAAAAGAGGAGATTGAAAAAGCTTGCTTGAAACTCAACATTCAAAAAACTAAGATCATGGCATCCAGTCCCATCATTTCATGGCAAATGAGGCGGGGGTGGGGGAAACTGGCAAGTGTGGCAGATTTTGTTTTCTTGGGTTCCAAAATCACTGTTGATGGCGACTATAGCCATGAAATTAAAAGACACTTGCTCCTTAGAAGAAAGCCATGACAAACCTGGACAGCATATTAAAAAAGCAAAGACATCACTTTGCCAACAAATGTCCATATAGTCAAAGCTATGGATTTTCCAGTAGTTGCATACAGATTTGATGGTATTACCAACTCAATGGACATGAGTTTGAGCAAACTCTGGGAGATGATGAAGGATAGTAAAGCCTGGCATGCTGCAGTCCATTGGGTTGCAAAGAGTCAGACATGACTGAGTGACTGAACAACAACAAGAACAACAAGGTCTATAAGGAGCTGTTTCTCCAAAGATCATTGGTTGCTTTCACTAGAGAATGATATTTAAAAACTAAAAGTGGCACAAGGCAGGCTTATTGCTACTAGGGTAAACATTTCTTCTAGACCCTCTCAGTGACAAAGCTAGCAAATAGATGTATAGACACACATACACATACACAATTTATATCCTATGGTTGTTTTAAAAGTAGAGATTCATATTTTACATTAAGATTGACATTTACTAAAATCTGCTTATAAAAGGAAGAGATGGAGAAGCACAATATAACAATGACTTAGCTCCTCAGCCTCCTCAATTCCATGAAATTATAAAAGTTATTTGATAAACCTTTACATGGAACACATATGCAGAAAAAAATTAGTAATTTGAGCAAGCTATCAGCTATTCTTCCTTATAACTATTTTTCTTCATAGTTTGTATTTATATAGTTTATGGGCTATTTATGTAGGTTCAAAATTCCTGCTCATAAAAGACTTACTAATTACAAAGGCAAAAAGTAAAGCTTTACACAGAAGAAGATGGGGAGATGCCTTCTTAATCAAGTGGTCAAAGAGAGCATCACTAGTATTAGGACAAGTCAAAGTCATGCACAGCTGATAGGGTACAATGAGATGCACACAGCACCCCTTCTGTGATGGTCTTACCAAGAATGCATGACCTGAACCTAATCAAGAGGAGGCATAAGTCAAACACAAGTTCAGGAAAGCTGTACAAGATAACTGACCTGTATTGTTGAAAAGTATCAAGATCAGTAAGGAAAGATGGAGAAACTGCCCTAGATTTAAGGAGACTAAAGAGAAATAACTGAAGATAACACATGATTCAGAACTGGATCTTTTTGTCATAATGGACCTTATTATTAAGGAAACTGGAAAAACTTGGCTGGGGTCTAAGAATTAGAGGGCAGTGATGTATCACTGTTAATTTTCTGATTTTGATGCTTGCATTATGGTTATGCAGGGCAATCACCTTGGTTGTGGGAAATACACTTAAGTGTTTGGTTATCATGGTATCATCACACCTACAACTAGCTTTCAAGTGATTCAGGAGAAAAAAAGGCTGTCAATGTATATGCAACCTTTCTCTAAGTTTGGATTTGCTCTCAGATTTTAAAAATTAACTAATCAAAAGAGAGAAATGATGAGAGAAAATATTTCTTTAAGTTAGAAGTCTAGAAACTCAACATCTGAATACTATGAGCTCCAAAAGACCGGCAGAATAAGCAGAGGGAGACCAAATTATCAAAGAAGTGCAATAGATGAAAATGTTGTATTTTCCCATGAGACATAATTGATCAGATTAAAGGCCCCATTAATCATTCAGCACAATACATGGAGAAGACCAAGGCATATCATCATGAAATTTTAGAGCACTGGAGATAAGAGAGAATACAAAGAACTTCTGGATAGGGAAAAAAAGAGTCACACATTCTTTATAAGGCAGTTTTTGACTGAAGAGGAGATCAGTTCTCTTTGCCAATGCCTCAAGTCAATGAAATTCTTCTTTTATAAGACAGTGACTGAAATGTTCAGAACTAGAGAAGACACACATCAGTCAAAAGGGTTTGTTTTGTTTTTTTTTTTTTTTTGACAAAATCTTGCCATTTCTACTCAGGATAATGTTAAATTATAATCAGAAAATGCTCAAACTAGTTTCTCAGCTCTTTTCTTTAATGAGATTGCTTTTGAACGGTGACAAATGTTAGAGCAGACATTCAAGACCCACCGGCCATTTGCCCTGGAAAGGCTGCATGAAAGAGGAGAAGAAGAAGTTTCTCCATATATCTTCACATAGGCTATAACAGGATGTAAAGATGGTTCAGGAAAGCTGTACAAGATAACTGACCTGTATTGTTGAAAAGTATCAAGATCAGTAAGGAAAGATGGAGAAACTGCCCTAGATTTAAGGAGACTAAAGAGAAATAACTGAAGATAACACATGATTCAGAACTGGATCTTTTTGTCATAATGGACCTTATTATTAAGGAAACTGGAAAAACTTGGCTGGGGTCTAAGAATTAGAGGGCAGTGATGTATCACTGTTAATTTTCTGATTTTGATGCTTGCATTATGGTTATGCAGGGCAATCACCTTGGTTGTGGGAAATACACTTAAGTGTTTGGTTATCATGGTATCATCACACCTACAACTAGCTTTCAAGTGATTCAGGAGAAAAAAAGGCTGTCAATGTATATGCAACCTTTCTCTAAGTTTGGATTTGCTCTCAGATTTTAAAAATTAACTAATCAAAAGAGAGAAATGATGAGAGAAAATATTTCTTTAAGTTAGAAGTCTAGAAACTCAACATCTGAATACTATGAGCTCCAAAAAGACCGGCAGAATAAGCAGAGGGAGACCAAATTATCAAAGAAGTGCAATAGATGAAAATGTTGTATTTTCCCATGAGACATAATTGATCAGATTAAAGGCCCCATTAATCATTCAGCACAATACATGGAGAAGACCAAGGCATATCATCATGAAATTTTAGAGCACTGGAGATAAGAGAGAATACAAAGAACTTCTGGATAGGGAAAAAAAGAGTCACACATTCTTTATAAGGCAGTTTTTGACTGAAGAGGAGATCAGTTCTCTTTGCCAATGCCTCAAGTCAATGAAATTCTTCTTTTATAAGACAGTGACTGAAATGTTCAGAACTAGAGAAGACACACATCAGTCAAAAGGGTTTGTTTTGTTTTTTTTTTTTTTTTGACAAAATCTTGCCATTTCTACTCAGGATAATGTTAAATTATAATCAGAAAATGCTCAAACTAGTTTCTCAGCTCTTTTCTTTAATGAGATTGCTTTTGAACGGTGACAAATGTTAGAGCAGACATTCAAGACCCACCGGCCATTTGCCCTGGAAAGGCTGCATGAAAGAGGAGAAGAAGAAGTTTCTCCATATATCTTCACATAGGCTATAACAGGATGTAAAGGATAAAGGTCCAAGGATGAGGTATGTGGACCTCGTCTCCTCACTGCTGCTATCCTGAGGGGCATCTTAACATCTAAACAGGGATGTCATCCAGTCATAACTTTTTCTTTGTAATGTGGGACTCGAATGGGGTGGATGAATTCTATCTTCCCACAGATATTCTACAATGCATCAATTGTTTATAAGCTCTCCTGACATAATGACAGAAAGAATAAAGCTCCCCACCCATCCCTGTTTGATTCTATCCCTCTATGTCTAGGATTTCTCCTGGGAATGGAACCATGTAAGCCTTGCTGTCCTAGAGTCTCCTAAAATGAAATCCATACATTCCAGGTAAAGGAAGCTACTGAGAGTCTCTGTCACACACATGAAGAAAGAGAATCAGAATTAACCTAAGGACATGTATTGGATTCTAGTCCCCAGTTTTTGCTCCCTCCACCCAGTACCTTTGTGTCCCCAGTGCACAAAATGCCAGACACACATGGTAGCCCCTTGGCAGTTAACCTAACGTGCTCCTCAGCTGGTGAGCCGGGCTGGAAACAGGAAAATTGGCCCTGCTGGCTTCTTCTCCAAGGCCTATGTCCTGCTAGAGACCTCAACCTGGCTGCTCTTTTGCTAAGGAGAAGCACAGAGAGATATAGCGCAAGAGGGTGTTTCTTCCTCAAGCCTTGATCAGCTGGTCCAAACTTGTCTTTCCATGCTTTCCTCTTGCCTCCTGCTTGAAGTACATAGGCAGAGTGGCCTCCTGCCAAGCAAGAGGCTGCCTAGCCTCATCTTAGCAGAGCTTAGCACAGCCTGGGACTTGGGGCTGGCACTGGAGACTTTGCCTTCCCTAAACACTCAAATGGGACTCCCACAGATATCCAGAGCTAAGCTGCATTGGAGGCTACAGGAGAACTTGAATGACATAGCCATCAGAGGTTATGTCAGGGAAGGGAGAACTTGGGTCTTAGCACTTCCACTGTCAAATGTGGCTTCTGTTATCCTTAGAATTGTTAAACTCTTTGAATGTGCCTCTTAAAGTGAGTGTGGCCCAAGGAAGCACAGCTTACAACAGAGAAGGCTCTAGCCACATTAGTCCTATTTGGGTGGAAATCCTTTGAGTCATAGCCCCAGTAGCTCTCCAGGGCCATGGGAAGTGTGTGAGATTTAGCAACAAGGTATTAATCCCTTTGGACAGCTCCAGGCTTTCTCCTCCACTAATGTGATTTACAAGAATATCTATTTCAGCTATCAGTATATCAAAAAAAAAATTTAAACTGAGCATTTATGATCCTCTGCTCTTTCTATCTGCCTTCAAACAATCAGCATCATTGAAAGGGAAGAGGAGTTTTTCCTAATTCCAGCAAGTGGATTTTAAAATTTTCCATCTGTCTTCAATTATTTCGCCCTGTGGCCTGACCGAGAGCAGCCTTAAAGCCCACACTCCCACACATCCCAAAAGCCATCAGGGATACATATTAAAGTTTGTCTTGACCTAATTTCATTCCAGATTTGAGAGCTTTTTGGTACCTTAGGAGGTTCTGAGTTGCCTATCAAAAGTCTCAAGGTTAGATTCTCATTGCAGATAAATTACTCCTTTCTTAGTTATGATAAAACTCTTCCAATTGGGCCAGTGTCAAATTAGTCACTAACTAGAGAGGTTCTCTCCTGCCGAAAATAGGAATCAATCAGATCTCTTTTCTTCTCTATGCCTGTGAGCAATGGAGGTAGGGTGCTTGTTCAGACCTTAACTCTACTACTTATTATTAATAGCTGACATCTTGGACAAACCTCTCTATGCTTCAGTTTCTGTATCTGTAAGACAGAAATAATAATAGTTCATAATCTATGAGATGATTGTGAGGAATAAATGAGTAAATATATGCAAAATGCTTAGGACCATGCACCGTAAAGTATTCAATCAACAATACCAGCTATTATTATTGTTACACATCCTTGGCCTCATTTGGTAAGTCTTCATACCTCAAAATGCTCTAAGAAAGCTTGTACAGTCCTTAAAAGGCAATAAAATCACATTTTCCCTCCTTTTTTCCACAGAACTTGGGTCTTAGCACTTCCACTGTCAAATGTGGCTTCTGTTATCCTTAGAATTGTTAAACTCTTTGAATGTGCCTCTTAAAGTGAGTGTGGCCCAAGGAAGCACAGCTTACAACAGAGAAGGCTCTAGCCACATTAGTCCTATTTGGGTGGAAATCCTTTGAGTCATAGCCCCAGTAGCTCTCCAGGGCCATGGGAAGTGTGTGAGATTTAGCAACAAGGTATTAATCCCTTTGGACAGCTCCAGGCTTTCTCCTCCACTAATGTGATTTACAAGAATATCTATTTCAGCTATCAGTATATCAAAAAAAAAATTTAAACTGAGCATTTATGATCCTCTGCTCTTTCTATCTGCCTTCAAACAATCAGCATCATTGAAAGGGAAGAGGAGTTTTTCCTAATTCCAGCAAGTGGATTTTAAAATTTTCCATCTGTCTTCAATTATTTCGCCCTGTGGCCTGACCGAGAGCAGCCTTAAAGCCCACACTCCCACACATCCCAAAAGCCATCAGGGATACATATTAAAGTTTGTCTTGACCTAATTTCATTCCAGATTTGAGAGCTTTTTGGTACCTTAGGAGGTTCTGAGTTGCCTATCAAAAGTCTCAAGGTTAGATTCTCATTGCAGATAAATTACTCCTTTCTTAGTTATGATAAAACTCTTCCAATTGGGCCAGTGTCAAATTAGTCACTAACTAGAGAGGTTCTCTCCTGCCGAAAATAGGAATCAATCAGATCTCTTTTCTTCTCTATGCCTGTGAGCAATGGAGGTAGGGTGCTTGTTCAGACCTTAACTCTACTACTTATTATTAATAGCTGACATCTTGGACAAACCTCTCTATGCTTCAGTTTCTGTATCTGTAAGACAGAAATAATAATAGTTCATAATCTATGAGATGATTGTGAGGAATAAATGAGTAAATATATGCAAAATGCTTAGGACCATGCACCGTAAAGTATTCAATCAACAATACCAGCTATTATTATTGTTACACATCCTTGGCCTCATTTGGTAAGTCTTCATACCTCAAAATGCTCTAAGAAAGCTTGTACAGTCCTTAAAAGGCAATAAAAATCACATTCCCCTCCTCCACATACCAAATAATGACTTGCTGTCTGATATTGATACTTGTAGGCGAGTTACTTCAATAAACATTTCCACAGAGATTATTGGTCCTTATGACTCCAATGAAGCTTCTTGAGGTATCAGTGTATGTGTGTTCAGTCACTCTCTCAGGTCTGACTCTGTGACCCCATAGACTAGCCTGCCAGGTTCCTCTGTCCATGGGACTCTCCAGGCAAGAATACTGGAGTGGGTTGCCATGACCTCCTCCAGGGGATCTTCCCAACCAGGGATCTAATTCCTCCTGCATTGGAATCTGGATGTCTCAGATTCTTTACCACTGTACCACCTGAAGTGACAGTAACATTCAGATATAAAGAAATTTTTTCTTTCTTTAAACATGCTTCTGCAATTCTGTTCCCTCTTTCTGACATCTCCATCTGAGTTCAGCCTCCAGAGAAACCATCTTAGTCTGACCTGGTAAAGGACTGACAGCTGGAAACAGCTCTTACATGTGGGTTCAAGAATCACATGGGGTTTAGTCCTAGATTGTGATGTATCCCTCCCTGAGATGCCTACTCCAGTCCCATCTGAGTTCCCTGTGGTGCTGCTGCTGTTTGCAGCCCTTGAAAACAGACCATTGGCCACACAGGAGGCTGTGACTGACTGTAAGGCTCCTGTGGCCTTGGCTTCCAGGAGTTAGAGGGTGAGAAGCGGGCTAGGCCTCATTCTCAAGTAAAGGACCAACTTCAGATCCAGCCTTAGCACTAGTTCCAGACAGGATGGCTTCCCTGTCCTGTCGAACTAGGAAGAAGAGATATAAACAAAATGATGCTTTAGGAGAGCATTTGCCATTTCTGTGAGAGGCTGGTTAGAGAAGAGTGGATGTGAAGACAGAAAACAGAAAGATGGTCTAGAAAGGAGAAAAACTGACCCAAATTGGGTGGTGCCAATTATAAAAATGAAAAGAAAAAAATAGGTGTATCTTAGTCCATTCAGTCTGTTTTAACAAAATGCCACAGACCAGGTGGCTTGTAAACAGCAAAATCTCCATTGCTGTTCTGGAGGCTGGAAGCGTGAGATCATGGAGACAGCACGGTTGGATCCAGTGAGGGGCCCTCCCCCTGGTTTCAGACTTCTCACTGCATCCTCACATGGTGGAGGGGCTTGGAAGCTCTGTGGGGTCTCTTTTGTAAGATCACTAATCCCATTGCTGAGGACCTCACTCTCAAGACCTAATCACTTCCCAAAGCCACCCCCTGTCCCAATCTACTAATACCATGTCTTTGGAGGTTAGGGTTTTAACATATAAATGTTGTGAGGGCACAAACATTCAGACCACTGCAAGATGAAAATGGTCCCAAGGAAAAGCAATCTTAAACACTGGTTGGCCAGCTGGATGTGAGGCAGTGAGAGAAGGAAGACTGAAGAAAGCCCAAGGTTAAAAATGTGGGTGGTTAAAAGAATCTGATTAGGGGGAGGGCCCAGTGATATAGCTGAATGATAAGCTGCTGGCTGGATGACATCCTCCTATAAACATCTAGTCAATAGCAAGTTTGGGATGAAGAAAATAGACCTGAGAACTCAGATTCTGGAGTAACTCACATCTACTGTAAAGTTGTGAGAATGGGAGTGTTCTCTGAGGGAAACAGCATAAAGATAAAAGAATGAGAAACTGCCATCCAACAGTAAAGAAGCCTCTTGTCTGGACAGAAGGAGCAATGAGGACTAGATGGAGACAGAGAAGGAAAAGCTCAATAAAGAAGTATTAGTCAGAGTTTCCCAGAGAAACAAAACCAATAGAATGTATACATAGAGATTCATTTTAAAGTAATGACTTTCGTCATTACACTTGCTAAGTAGCTTCAGTTATTTCCACCTCTTTGCAACCTTGTGGACTGTAGCCCACCAGGCTCCTCTGTCCATGGGGATTCTCCAGGCAAGAAGATTGGAATGGGTTGCTAGGCTCTCCTCTAGGGGATCTTCACAACCCAGGCACTGAACCAATACCTCTTATATTTCCTGCATTGGCAACGGGGTTCTTTTCGACTAGTGCTGCCATCATTATGAAGGCTGGTAAATCCTAAATCTGTAAAGGCAGTCTAGAGACCTATGAACAGCTACAGTCCATTCAGTCTGTTTTAACAAAATGCCACAGACCAGGTGGCTTGTAAACAGCAAAATCTCCATTGCTGTTCTGGAGGCTGGAAGCGTGAGATCATGGAGACAGCACGGTTGGATCCAGTGAGGGGCCCTCCCCCTGGTTTCAGACTTCTCACTGCATCCTCACATGGTGGAGGGGCTTGGAAGCTCTGTGGGGTCTCTTTTGTAAGATCACTAATCCCATTGCTGAGGACCTCACTCTCAAGACCTAATCACTTCCCAAAGCCACCCCCTGTCCCAATCTACTAATACCATGTCTTTGGAGGTTAGGGTTTTAACATATAAATGTTGTGAGGGCACAAACATTCAGACCACTGCAAGATGAAAATGGTCCCAAGGAAAAGCAATCTTAAACACTGGTTGGCCAGCTGGATGTGAGGCAGTGAGAGAAGGAAGACTGAAGAAAGCCCAAGGTTAAAAATGTGGGTGGTTAAAAGAATCTGATTAGGGGGAGGGCCCAGTGATATAGCTGAATGATAAGCTGCTGGCTGGATGACATCCTCCTATAAACATCTAGTCAATAGCAAGTTTGGGATGAAGAAAATAGACCTGAGAACTCAGATTCTGGAGTAACTCACATCTACTGTAAAGTTGTGAGAATGGGAGTGTTCTCTGAGGGAAACAGCATAAAGATAAAAGAATGAGAAACTGCCATCCAACAGTAAAGAAGCCTCTTGTCTGGACAGAAGGAGCAATGAGGACTAGATGGAGACAGAGAAGGAAAAGCTCAATAAAGAAGTATTAGTCAGAGTTTCCCAGAGAAACAAAACCAATAGAATGTATACATAGAGATTCATTTTAAAGTAATGACTTTCGTCATTACACTTGCTAAGTAGCTTCAGTTATTTCCACCTCTTTGCAACCTTGTGGACTGTAGCCCACCAGGCTCCTCTGTCCATGGGGATTCTCCAGGCAAGAAGATTGGAATGGGTTGCTAGGCTCTCCTCTAGGGGATCTTCACAACCCAGGCACTGAACCAATACCTCTTATATTTCCTGCATTGGCAACGGGGTTCTTTTCGACTAGTGCTGCCATCATTATGAAGGCTGGTAAATCCTAAATCTGTAGAGTAAACGGCAGTCTAGAGACCTATGAACAGCTACAGTTCAAGTTCAAAGGTCATCTGAGGGCAGAATTTCTTCTTGTCCAGGGACCTCAGTCTTTGTTCTCTTTCAACTGATTGGCCCACCCACAGTACAGAAGGCAATCTGCTTTATTCAATGTTCACCAGTTTAAATGTTAATATGATTAAAAAAAAAAAAAACACACAATTATAGAAACATCCAGAATTGTGTTTGATCAAATATATGGGCCCAGACAAGTCGACACATAAAATTAGTGATTACTGAAGAGGAAGCTGTATCTTTAAGGAGACCGAGGATAGGGTTCTAAGACAGATAATAATGATCGAACATGAGTACCATCTGAGAGGCTGAGGATTCTGAAGGAAAAGTTCAGTGCATTCTGCACCTGGGGATGACTGCTAACCACCTTTATCCTCCTATTAAGCATAAGATACTTGTTAGGAGCATGAGCTTGCAGTTCAAAAACATTACATGCTGTAACCCAAAACCCTCTCCCTCTTTGGGCCTCAAGTTTTTCAGTGTCTAAATTAGGAACAATTGTATCTATTTCTTAAGATTATTTTGAGTGTTAAATGAAATGAAACTCCTGAGTATCTAGTACATACTAATAGTACTTGATAAAGAGTAGCTCATACTTTAATTAAAGTAAATCAATTCATTAGACTATTAATAGATTAGTATTGTCATCATGGGGCTTCCCTTGTAGTTAAACAATGAAGAACCCATCTGCCAGTGCAGGAGACGTGGGTTCAATCTCCGGATCAGGAAGATATATTGGGGTAGGAAATGGAAACCCACTCCGGTATTCTTGCCTGGGAAATTCCAAGGATGGAGAAGCCTAGGGACCTATGGTTCATGGGTTTGCAAAGAGTCAGACACGACTTAGCAACTGAACAACAATAAATCATCATTATCTTGGTCATTATTATCTTATTATTATTATGTGTTATATTATCATTATCAAATTCTGAGTACACAATTTAGAATAGAAGGACTAAAGACAAAAATGGATTAAAGACTAAAGGAGGCATTTAAGAGAGAATGATGAGGAAGGAGAAATTGTGCGTGCATGGGATTGCAGTCCTGGCATTATACATTGAAAGTCAGTTCTGAGACCTGGACACTTTGATTCCTGCCCTCTCCTTTATTAAGAAAGGAAATATCTTCAGTACTAACATACTGACTTCTCCCAACCCTTAACATAGTTCTAGTCAGAACTAGAAAGCAGACATTTTTCCTCTACTTTGTCATCAGATTAGCACATTCCAACTTCTATGATTTAGCACTTGATTTCTATTCATTTCCTAAAAAACTGAGAATGAGGGCCATAGTGGACCACATCATCCCCTTCTTGAATGAGGGGCACATGTAGCACAAGGCAGGCATGAATTCTGACTCTTACAGGTAGCTCAGGATTCTCTGATAGACAGGCTGACTTTCTTTTCTACTTTCAGCCCACTGGAACAGGGGTTAATGACACTGTCCAAAACAAAAGACTTATATCCATTTTAAAAGATCTCAGAAACAAGTCAGGCATAAAGAGTGCTCCAGAAACTCTACAACTGAATTTTTTTCATTGACAAATGATCCTGCCATCATTGTAGATAGGGAACATATCTAATTCCTATAATTCTATATCTTTAACTGAAGCCTGTAGGAGATGCTTTGATAGGAAGAAAGATCAATGGGACTGAAAGGAATATATTCCACTTCATTCCCTCTCTTTGAATTAAATTTCTCACCAGGTACTCTGATAGCTTCCCTCTCCCACCCCTGCCTGAAGCCAATTCTCATTTATCCAACCTTAATGAAGAACATGAAGCCAATAAGTTCACCAAACACTGACCTAGTAAAGACTTCAACTCTCTCCCCCAAGCAAACCTTTCCTTTTGGTAATTTCAGCTTATGTTCTTCATCCAGAAAAGAAAAAATAAACTGGAAAAAGATCAATAAGATAAGAGGCAGAAAGAAGATTGAAAGACCTGGAGAGTTCACAAATAAGAGACCTTGCTTCAGTGTTATAAAGTGCCAACTGCACTTGCTTTGTGCTCAAATTAGACTTTATTTGGCTCTTCTGAGCAAGCACCAGCGTCCAGATCATTTACTTAGTGCCATAGCCTGTGATGTGTCCGAGTACACAATTTAGAATAGAAGGACTAAAGACAAAAATGGATTAAAGACTAAAGGAGGCATTTAAGAGAGAATGATGAGGAAGGAGAAATTGTGCGTGCATGGGATTGCAGTCCTGGCATTATACATTGAAAGTCAGTTCTGAGACCTGGACACTTTGATTCCTGCCCTCTCCTTTATTAAGAAAGGAAATATCTTCAGTACTAACATACTGACTTCTCCCAACCCTTAACATAGTTCTAGTCAGAACTAGAAAGCAGACATTTTTCCTCTACTTTGTCATCAGATTAGCACATTCCAACTTCTATGATTTAGCACTTGATTTCTATTCATTTCCTAAAAAACTGAGAATGAGGGCCATAGTGGACCACATCATCCCCTTCTTGAATGAGGGGCACATGTAGCACAAGGCAGGCATGAATTCTGACTCTTACAGGTAGCTCAGGATTCTCTGATAGACAGGCTGACTTTCTTTTCTACTTTCAGCCCACTGGAACAGGGGTTAATGACACTGTCCAAAACAAAAGACTTATATCCATTTTAAAAGATCTCAGAAACAAGTCAGGCATAAAGAGTGCTCCAGAAACTCTACAACTGAATTTTTTTCATTGACAAATGATCCTGCCATCATTGTAGATAGGGAACATATCTAATTCCTATAATTCTATATCTTTAACTGAAGCCTGTAGGAGATGCTTTGATAGGAAGAAAGATCAATGGGACTGAAAGGAATATATTCCACTTCATTCCCTCTCTTTGAATTAAATTTCTCACCAGGTACTCTGATAGCTTCCCTCTCCCACCCCTGCCTGAAGCCAATTCTCATTTATCCAACCTTAATGAAGAACATGAAGCCAATAAGTTCACCAAACACTGACCTAGTAAAGACTTCAACTCTCTCCCCCAAGCAAACCTTTCCTTTTGGTAATTTCAGCTTATGTTCTTCATCCAGAAAAGAAAAAATAAACTGGAAAAAGATCAATAAGATAAGAGGCAGAAAGAAGATTGAAAGACCTGGAGAGTTCACAAATAAGAGACCTTGCTTCAGTGTTATAAAGTGCCAACTGCACTTGCTTTGTGCTCAAATTAGACTTTATTTGGCTCTTCTGAGCAAGCACCAGCGTCCAGATCATTTACTTAGTGCCATAGCCATGGCCTGTGATGTGTCCATCAATGGTATACATTGCCGCTATGAAGGCAAAACATCACCTTGGAATTGATGCTACTTGCTATGTGATCTTGGGCAAGTAATTTAATCTCTTCATGCCTCATTTTTCTCATCTGTAAATGGGCATAGTAACAGACTTTACCTCAATGGCTGTGATGAGAATTAAATGAGTTACTCTGTAAAAAGCAATTCAGTGCTATTATAGAATTATCATTAAAAGAGCCCAGGAGGACCTTCACTAAGGAAATGATACTTGGACTAGGTCTTTGAAAAATTGAGTAAGGGTTTAAGGAGAAGGGAAAATCATTAGAAAGGCCATCCTAGAGGAGAGGTGTGCATAACAATGGCACAGAAGTGAAAATACACATAAGGCACTGGCTGGTGAGCAGGAGAGGACTGGAACGGGAAGCTGCTGGAGCCTCAGGGCTCCAGGCTCTGCTGGACCAGTGCATGCAGGTGGAAGATGTCCAGATGATGTATGGTGCTCCTGCTACAGGAAGGAAGTGGTCCTTGACTGGGGACAGGAAGAGTGGCCCTGGAGGAGGAGCAGGGAGCATCTCCCGTCTGTTTCCATGAATTCCCTCAGCACCTGTTCCCATGACTTTCCCACAGGTAGGGTAGCAAGGACAGAAATAGTATTCAGCCTAGAATGGGATGCTCTTCCAGTTAAATTCAAGCAGCTCTAATCCTTGGAAAATTTCTGAGTGGAGGTTTCTGTGCTAGAATTTTTCTTCCTTCTGGGTATCTCCTTCATAAGCAGCTCCTACCCGCAGGCTTGAGCTCAGTGGAAAAAAACCTGCCTGCAACACAGGAGCTGCTGGAGACTCAGGTTCAATCCCTGGGTCAGGAAGATCCCCTGAAGGAGGAAATGGCAACCCACTGCAGTATTCTTTTTTTTTTTAAACATTTTTTTTTAGATTTATTTATTTTACTACTTATTTTGGGTGGGGTGGGGAGGGAGGGAGCAGGCAAGCCACTTCTATTGGTCTTTCATTTGTCTATTTTCATCCATCTTTGTTCTTTGGCTCATGTGGGCCTCCCATCGAGGTGGCCTCTGTTGTCGCAGAGCACCGATTCTGGGCGCATGCGCTCCAGAGCTCCGGCTCGGCAATTGGACACATGGGTCCAGCCACTCCGCGGCACGTGGGATCTTCCCAGGCCAGGGATCGAACTGGCGCCCCTTGCACTGCAAGGTGGTGTCCTTACCCACTGGACCACCAGGGAAGCCCCTACTCCAGTATTCTTGACTGGAGAATTCCATGCACAGGGGAACCCAGCAGGCTACAGTCCATAGGGTCGCACATGACTAAAACAACTTAGGACATAGCAGACACCCACAGGCTCCCCTCTGTCTCTCACTTTCCATAGTCTCCCACCACTCTGAGGAAGGAGCAGCGCGGGTGAGGCAGAGCCAGGGAGACGACAGGGGGCCAGGGATGACCTCAGTGGCCACAGCATCTGTCCTCCCACAAGGACACCTCTCACAGGGACAGAGAGAGGCTGAGATTGGGCAGAAAGACAGTCATAGAGGAGGAGGAGGAGAAAAAGAGACAGAGAGTCAAAACCAAAAGGAGAGAGCCACAGTGTATCCAGCATTTTTGTGCTCCATCTCACAGCACCTTGGTGCTCAGTTTTTGCAGAGGTGTAACCTGGGTAGAGACTGAAGTGATTCCCTCTCCACCGTCACTCTCAGTGGTTCGTGTGGAATCTGTGCTCCTGTCTCATGACCTTAGACTCTGATAGACTAGAAGCCCCTGGTCTCAAGATGGAGACCTAGTTGGCATTCAGCTAGAAGCCATGACCTCCAACTGTACATTATTAGGTCCTCATGCCAGTTCATGAGCATCCAAGAAAAAGTTATAATGTTGGCAATGGGTGGCGGGTAGGCAACTGGCCCTAAGGACCACAAGGATCTGGGCTGTTGCTCTGCAGTGGGAGGAGGGAAGAAGAGTGTCTAGAACCCAGGAGATCTCCCAGGATGTCTCTTGGGGCTGCCTGTGCCTAATAATGACTGTAAATGGGGCCATGAATACAGCCATGGGAGGGCTCAGAGCCCTTAGAGAGGAAAGTCTGGGCCATCCCACCAGACTAGCAGCCCTGACCCACCAAAGTGTTTGCTGAGGTGAGGGAAACGTAAAAGATGTGGGGAAAGTGGATAATGACTCTTGATCCCGGCCTCGGGGCCAGGTGTAAGATCATCGCCACCCACCCCACGGCGCAGATTCCACAGCCACGTCTCAGAGCATCTCTTCTGCAAAAGGGAGCACGTGAAGCGGCAGAGCCAAGGCTCCGCCAGGGGAGGGCATCCTCCTGGAAGGCAGATGGAAGGGCCAGGGCATAGATCTAAGTGGGCTGAGCCATGCCTTCAGGGAGAAAAGACAGCCCAGCTTGGGAGACCAGGCCAGCTTCTGGGAGCAAAGTCATAAACAGGGGAGCAAGCCAAGGACTAGGAGTCAGGCAGAAATAGGAGCAGCATAGGAACCAGAGGGACACACCTGTGCCCCTCTCCGGGGCTCCTCTCTGCCTGTGTGAGGGCTCCCTCGGGTGTACAGAGCGGGGCGGCCCAGGGTCAGTGACAAGTCACTCCTGTCAGGCTGTTAAAGACCAACAGCTCAGGGGCACGACCCAGAGGTATCAATGCAGTGGCCCTTGAAGAATATTTATCCAACAAATACATTTACCAAGCTTCTACCAGGTTCTGAACTCTGTTCTAAGCACAGCAAGGAACAGATTCCCTGCCTTTATGGAGCACCCGTTTTGTAGGGGAGACATGATGCCTTAGTGTATTAATACTAATAAAGAAATGATTCTGAGAGAATTTCCAGAGGAGTGAGTCTTAGCCCCTCTGGCTCAGCTCCTATCCCTACCTATTCCTATCCTAACCCAGGGACTGAACTCAGGTCTCTTGCATTAGAGGCAAGTTCTTTACTTTCTGAGCCACAAGAGAACCTTCATATACATGGGCTTCCCTGGCAGTACAGTAGTGAAGAATCCACCTGCCAGTGCAGGAGACATAAAATAGGTGGGTTCGATCTCTGGGTCACGAAAATCTCCTGGAGAAGGAAATGGCAACCCACTCCAGTATTCTTCCCTGGGAAATCCCATGGACAAAGGAGCCTGGTAGACTACAGCCCACCATAGGTTTGCAAGAACTGGACACAACTTAGTGACTAAACAATAACAACAGCATTACCTATATATCATATATAATTATATACATATATCTCATAAGATAGATGTGAAACTTTTTTCTAATATAAAGATCCAAGTATTGGTTTGTAATGGTTTTAAATTACCCCATTTTCTACAGCAAAGTCACACACACATATACAAGCGCATGCACCATACCTTAAACCTAAGTTGACAGGGTGTGAAACTGCATTTCATTTATTATATAATGAAACAGCTTAATGATATTCTTAGAAATAATGCCTTTTCTCTGAACCACTTTTCTTTTTAGTGTTTAATGTATGTTATTACCACAATTTTCATCTGTTTTGCAGAAATACTCTGCAAAATTCATTTTCTTTGTTGTGAAACTAAACCGAAAGAGCAGGGATCCCTGTCTATTTTGTTAACAAAATAGTATTTTGAGAGTTCTTTAGGAAGGTGTAACTCCACGAATGGTGCATACAGGCCTATGAGATGCTGAAACAATTGTCACGTCTGTAAGGATACCTCTGGGTAGAAGCTGAAATTAACACCATGGGAGGAGGGATTCTACTCTCAGAAGGGTTTGTTGGTTTTCGGAGACAAAAATACTTACAAAGGTAAAGCCAATAATAAAGGAAAGGACCAACAAAAGATTTTTATATCAATTAAGTCTCGTTTTTCAACTGAAGTAACCCAAACACAACTCAAAATAGATCAAGCAAAGGAATGTGTGGGCAACAGAGAGTGGAGGAGTGGGTTCCAATATACCAAAGCCCAGGAATTCAAAGGGAGTTTATGAGCTCTCTCTCCTTGTCAGTTCTATTTTCTGCAGTGTGGTAGCCTCATTCTCTCTGACTGAAGAAAGATCATGGCTGCAGAAAATTCTAATCATCATCCCAGGCGATCCTTCCAGAGAAGGACTCTGATTGGTCCTATTTTACTCACATGCCCCCATGTGTCCAATCACTGAGGCCTGAAGGATGAGAAATTAAGATTGGCCAGGGTACCGATAAATGCACACACAGAATGGCAAGGGAGAAACAGATTTAGAGACCTCTGGTCACTGAGGGGAGGGAATATCAGATGAGAGATATGGAAAGAGCAACAAGGAAACCTACATTATCATATGTAATAGAGATAACCACTGTGACTAAACTGTAAGACTAAAGGAATCTACATGGGGACTAACCATCAACCTGGTGAAGGGAAGGGATAAAGGGAGGGAGGGCTCAGGGGAGAAGGGTCAGGGATATACCTATGACTATTTGGGGATTATGTATACCTGTAAACAAGAAAACTCTGTGAAAAATGTAGAACAATAACTTCGCTGTACACCTGAAGCTAATGCAATATTGTAAAACACTTTTACTTTTCTTTTTAGTGTTTAATGTATGTTATTACCACAATTTTCATCTGTTTTGCAGAAATACTCTGCAAAATTCATTTTCTTTGTTGTGAAACTAAACCGAAGAGCAGGGATCCCTGTCTATTTTGTTAACAAAATAGTATTTTGAGAGTTCTTTAGGAAGGTGTAACTCCACGAATGGTGCATACAGGCCTATGAGATGCTGAAACAATTGTCACGTCTGTAAGGATACCTCTGGGTAGAAGCTGAAATTAACACCATGGGAGGAGGGATTCTACTCTCAGAAGGGTTTGTTGGTTTTCGGAGACAAAAATACTTACAAAGGTAAAGCCAATAATAAAGGAAAGGACCAACAAAAGATTTTTATATCAATTAAGTCTCGTTTTTCAACTGAAGTAACCCAAACACAACTCAAAATAGATCAAGCAAAGGAATGTGTGGGCAACAGAGAGTGGAGGAGTGGGTTCCAATATACCAAAGCCCAGGAATTCAAAGGGAGTTTATGAGCTCTCTCTCCTTGTCAGTTCTATTTTCTGCAGTGTGGTAGCCTCATTCTCTCTGACTGAAGAAAGATCATGGCTGCAGAAAATTCTAATCATCATCCCAGGCGATCCTTCCAGAGAAGGACTCTGATTGGTCCTATTTTACTCACATGCCCCCATGTGTCCAATCACTGAGGCCTGAAGGATGAGAAATTAAGATTGGCCAGGGTACCGATAAATGCACACACAGAATGGCAAGGGAGAAACAGATTTAGAGACCTCTGGTCACTGAGGGGAGGGAATATCAGATGAGAGATATGGAAAGAGCAACAAGGAAACCTACATTATCATATGTAATAGAGATAACCACTGTGACTAAACTGTAAGACTAAAGGAATCTACATGGGGACTAACCATCAACCTGGTGAAGGGAAGGGATAAAGGGAGGGAGGGCTCAGGGGAGAAGGGTCAGGGATATACCTATGACTATTTGGGGATTATGTATACCTGTAAACAAGAAAACTCTGTGAAAAATGTAGAACAATAACTTCGCTGTACACCTGAAGCTAATGCAATATTGTAAAACAATTATACCCCAATAAACAAAGAAAGAAAAAAAAATTGGCCAGATTCTGGGCACATGTCCATAGCTATGGCTTAGTGGACCAGAGCACCATAAGTGGCAACCCAGAACCGAAACCACATAATATAGAAAAATGGACATTTCCCTAAAGAAAAGGAGTACCAGAAAAAGGGTGGAAGGGAAACCAGGCAGAAAAAATAGTGCATAGTAACCTCAAAAATTCAATGCATTGGTTTCCTTCAGCTCATACTTAGCCTTTAACAGTTTCTTATGGTCCATATTCATGTATAACACAGACAGAAGAATGGAGAGAGACCCAGAGAATGCTCCAAAATCTATCAGTCAACATTACCACACAGGAACTGCTTCCAGAGAAGGAGCTAAGTTCAAGTTAGAAGTGGTGAATACAAGCAGGAAAGCTTCCTTCCTCTAGACACATTCAAGGCAAACAGAGGAAAGGTTGGTCCACATGTGAAACCATAGCAGGCAGGCAGGGTTCAGGGTGAAAGCTGCCGTCATCAACCCACGCCAGCCAGTCTCGTGAGAACACCTACCTCAGGCCGCCCACCATGACTGCATTCACCTGCACTTCCCACTCACCCACACTGAGCACTCTGACTCCGGCACAGACCCATAGCTCCTTTGTCCTGTCTCTTCCTGTCACCTACTAGCCAGGACTTAACTACCCCTGTGGATTCTGCTTTTTGTTTCTGCTTTGCCAGGCTGTGGGAGCTTAGATTTCATAATTTGGCAGCGACTCGTAAAAAAAAATTATAAGGAAACCTATTCTCACTCTACTAAAATAGTTACATGATTTTGGCTTCCCAAATGCCCAAAATCTTAATCCTTGTTCTGAAAACTGTGATCTTAACCACCCTCTCTGGTCTTATCTCCTCTAATTTTCTTCATAAACACTTCCTTCAAAAACACTGTAAAACAATGTCCTTTGCCTACTTTTTTACATGGCAGCCTCTGGGCTTTCCCAATCACAATTCCCATGTACAAGTGTATATCCCATATAAATAGATACTATTCCCAATATTTGGGTTGGGAATGGTTCTTTCTACCATGAAAATTACAGTCATTCTTAAAACAACTTTTCTCATGGAGATGCCTATGGTCACCACAGTGGGAAATGACTGCCATCGTTGGTATAAAAATTTAGTGTTGGAATCAAGCTGACTTAACTAGCTTTCAAGTGTGAAATTTCTCTATTTGTCTCTGTGATATAGTCAGCCACGTTTAGAAAATGATTTCACTCAGCACCAGTCAGAAAAACTAACACATGCTCTGGGTCTAAAGAAAGTACCATTTTGGGGATTTTTATAAGAATTTAGGATTAAAAGAAAACTGGTGATTGTGATGTGCAAAATAGTATGAACCTTACTCTCATGAACTCAGCGAGGTAAATTTGTGCAAAACTGAATCTCAGAATAGCATATGAAATACATGAGGCTCTGATAATACAAGGTATACTCATTTTACTACTGGATGTCTATAAATTATAGTAACTACTGACAAATACATACATTGAAAGTTTATCTACAAAAAGATATAATATGAGGGAACTGAATATACAAATAAATGCCTAGAAATTGTACTAATGTGTCATAGAGCACACTAGTGGTAAGAGCTTATGAAACATACAATCAGCTTCTAAGATATTCTTTCCCTTTAGAAAATTGCCCTAACTTAATATAGGTTCATTTTTGAAACTGTCTTTCTGAGAGTTTCCTACTTGTTAGTATTCTGTTCTTCGCCACAGAAAGCCATCCCAGAGATTTCCCTGTGGGTACCTTAGATTTATAGATAGCTTTTAAAAATATGTTTCAAAAACCAGTAATTTCTCCTTACAATCAGACATCTAAAAGTGTTCTTGCCCTGTCTCACCTTGTCACCTACTGCAATGTAGCCACTGATCTCACCACCTAGATCCTCTCCAAGGTCATAAGCATCCTCTGCTGACAAATCTGAGTCTTTTGGGCTGCATACCATGACTTATCTGTGGTACTGACATTGGGGGCCACTTCCTTGCTTTTGAAATATGTCCTTGGAGCCTTGGGCTTTCCCAATCACAATTCCATGTACAAGTGTATATCCCATATAAATAGATACTATTCCCAATATTTGGGTTGGGAATGGTTCTTTCTACCATGAAAATTACAGTCATTCTTAAAACAACTTTTCTCATGGAGATGCCTATGGTCACCACAGTGGGAAATGACTGCCATCGTTGGTATAAAAATTTAGTGTTGGAATCAAGCTGACTTAACTAGCTTTCAAGTGTGAAATTTCTCTATTTGTCTCTGTGATATAGTCAGCCACGTTTAGAAAATGATTTCACTCAGCACCAGTCAGAAAAACTAACACATGCTCTGGGTCTAAAGAAAGTACCATTTTGGGGATTTTTATAAGAATTTAGGATTAAAAGAAAACTGGTGATTGTGATGTGCAAAATAGTATGAACCTTACTCTCATGAACTCAGCGAGGTAAATTTGTGCAAAACTGAATCTCAGAATAGCATATGAAATACATGAGGCTCTGATAATACAAGGTATACTCATTTTACTACTGGATGTCTATAAATTATAGTAACTACTGACAAATACATACATTGAAAGTTTATCTACAAAAAGATATAATATGAGGGAACTGAATATACAAATAAATGCCTAGAAATTGTACTAATGTGTCATAGAGCACACTAGTGGTAAGAGCTTATGAAACATACAATCAGCTTCTAAGATATTCTTTCCCTTTAGAAAATTGCCCTAACTTAATATAGGTTCATTTTTGAAACTGTCTTTCTGAGAGTTTCCTACTTGTTAGTATTCTGTTCTTCGCCACAGAAAGCCATCCCAGAGATTTCCCTGTGGGTACCTTAGATTTATAGATAGCTTTTAAAAATATGTTTCAAAAACCAGTAATTTCTCCTTACAATCAGACATCTAAAAAGTGTTCTTGCCCTGTCTCACCTTGTCACCTACTGCAATGTAGCCACTGATCTCACCACCTAGATCCTCTCCAAGGTCATAAGCATCCTCTGCTGACAAATCTGAGTCTTTTGGGCTGCATACCATGACTTATCTGTGGTACTGACATTGGGGGCCACTTCCTTGCTTTTGAAATATGTCCTTGGAGCTAAGCCTTTGCATCTCCTTCCTCT
The DNA here is from genome assembly GCA_022376925.1 of Tragulus kanchil. Taxonomy (NCBI): domain Eukaryota; kingdom Metazoa; phylum Chordata; class Mammalia; order Artiodactyla; family Tragulidae; genus Tragulus; species Tragulus kanchil. The sequence continues at coordinate 215,734,041 of JAIOJX010000032.1, read as the reverse complement.
ATGTTCTCCCGAGTGATCTGATTCCAACAGTGGATTCAACACCCCCTGAACATCTTCCGTCTGACACCCACTTCACTCATATTCACCCACAAAACCTGTCTTCTGCTCCTCCTCCCATGTTCCCATCTCAGGAAGGACATCACCCCCAACTACCTACCTTTTTGTTGGGAGCCTTCAAAGATCCCTCTTCTTTAAATCCTCACATTTGATTGGCATTAGTTCTTACTAGTTCTGCCTTCTAAAATTCCTAACATAATCTGAAGAAAACTCTCATTCAGAAAGATAGATGCACCTCAGTGTTCATTGCAGCATGATTTATGATAGCCAAGACATGGAGGCAACTTAATATCCACTGACAGATAAAGAAAACGTGGTATAGGGCTGCCCTGGTGGCCCAGTGGGTGAAGAGTCCACCTTGCAATGCAAGGGGCACCTGTTCAATCCCTGGCCCACGAAGGTCCCACGTACTGTGGAGCGGCTGGACCAGTGTCCAATTACAGGTGCCAGCACTCGAGTGCATGTCCCCAGAGCTGATGCTCTGCAACAAGAGAGGCCACTGCGATGGGAGGCCCACACAGTCCAAAGAATAAAGATGGATGGAAGTAAATAAATAAATAAACAATAAAAGGGGCCAAAGTTAAAAAATTCAAGTTTAAAAAAGAAGAAAATGTGACACACACACACACACATACAGCTTCTAATCAGCTTCATTCAGAAGGAAAGTATCAAAGAAGAATTGAAGCTCATTAAAAGTAAAGTAACCATCCATCCCGATGCCACAGTGTAAGTGGCAAAACTGGAATTTGTATCCACATTGGTTTTAACCATAGATAGCTTTTAAAAATATGTTTCAAACCAGTAATTTCTCCTTACAATCAGACATCTAAAGTGTTCTTGCCCTGTCTCACCTTGTCACCTACTGCAATGTAGCCACTGATCTCACCACCTAGATCCTCTCCAAGGTCATAAGCATCCTCTGCTGACAAATCTGAGTCTTTTGGGCTGCATACCATGACTTATCTGTGGTACTGACATTGGGGGCCACTTCCTTGCTTTTGAAATATGTCCTTGGAGCTAAGCCTTTGCATCTCCTTCCTCTATGTTCTCCCGAGTGATCTGATTCCAACAGTGGATTCAACACCCCCTGAACATCTTCCGTCTGACACCCACTTCACTCATATTCACCCACAAAACCTGTCTTCTGCTCCTCCTCCCATGTTCCCATCTCAGGAAGGACATCACCCCCAACTACCTACCTTTTTGTTGGGAGCCTTCAAAGATCCCTCTTCTTTAAATCCTCACATTTGATTGGCATTAGTTCTTACTAGTTCTGCCTTCTAAAATTCCTAACATAATCTGAAGAAAACTCTCATTCAGAAAGATAGATGCACCTCAGTGTTCATTGCAGCATGATTTATGATAGCCAAGACATGGAGGCAACTTAATATCCACTGACAGATAAAGAAAACGTGGTATAGGGCTGCCCTGGTGGCCCAGTGGGTGAAGAGTCCACCTTGCAATGCAAGGGGCACCTGTTCAATCCCTGGCCCACGAAGGTCCCACGTACTGTGGAGCGGCTGGACCAGTGTCCAATTACAGGTGCCAGCACTCGAGTGCATGTCCCCAGAGCTGATGCTCTGCAACAAGAGAGGCCACTGCGATGGGAGGCCCACACAGTCCAAAGAATAAAGATGGATGGAAGTAAATAAATAAATAAACAATAAAAGGGGCCAAAGTTAAAAAATTCAAGTTTAAAAAAGAAGAAAATGTGACACACACACACACACATACAGCTTCTAATCAGCTTCATTCAGAAGGAAAGTATCATTGTCTCATTTTTACTGATGAGGACATTGAAGCTCATTAAAAGTAAAGTAACCATCCATCCCGATGCCACAGTGTAAGTGGCAAAACTGGAATTTGTATCCACATTGGTTTTAACCCAAAGTCCTTTGCCACCACACCATGCACATGGAGAAGTATTTGGAAATGATGATCCTACTACAAATAGTAGGCAGTTGTGTGCACTACTCAGACCATCTGTCCCAGGGATGTGGATGTCAGAGAAAGAAATCTCCTTTGTGAATCTCACATTTGGGAAATGCTGGGTAAATGGCTATCACAGTGCCCTGCAATCCCTCTGTTGAAGACATACAATCTAGGCTGAGATAGCAGAGTCTGGACAGAGTACAAAGGAGGAAGACTCCTGACCAAAATAAGCCATAACAATTGACATTCTAGTCTGTGGCTTTTTGGAACCCAGCTGTCCCAACAGCATGACTGGGCATGGAGTAGAGCTTCTCTGTGAAACCAGCCTCTCCAGGAGTCAATCAGATTGGAGCAACTCAACAAATCATCAGAACCAACACAGAGGCATGGAGCTGAAAGATGTGTCACCTACAAGGCCAGATCCATAGGAATTACACTCAAGGTCATCTTTGACAAATAACAACTGGGCTATGATCTTTGCAACCCTATAATTTCCATTAAAATATATGAATATGCTTGGGGGCAGAGAAAGCGAGATTGAAAACTTCATTTGGAACAAATCAATTGGATTCCACTGATAGACTCATGAATCATCTGAGAGACAAACAAGGGGTGTCAAGGAACACTGAGTCCTCTCCCCAGGCAATTTTTACAAGCTTCATCAATTTCTGTCCAACTGAACACTTCCATTTGGGTTATTAACATAAACGTTCTAGAATCCATGAAGTTAAATACTTTCTAAAATTTTGGCACCTTGACCAACACCATTTTGTCATTATGCCTTTGATTTAATTAACAAGAATAAGGAAAATGTATGCCCATCCAAATGTGGGCTGGTCAGTCATGACACTTAGAAAAGAGCCATAAAGGCAACCATTGGAAGTGTCCCCAAAAGTAATGTCCTGGAAAGAAGGAGACTAAAACAGTCCAGACACCCTTGTCACAAGATTGTTAGAGCCATCTTAGCCTCACACTATTACACACAATCAAACATTTCTTGTTCTGATTCATATGTATTAACTGAATTGGAACTGAGGGAATTAGGTTATGCCACAATCTCCCCTAATATATCCACATAGTCCATGATTTACAATACATAAAGACTAAGAAGTCACTGGACAAAGTGTCAAATCCTGGGGCTCAGTTATAAACAACACAGCTGGTGGACTTATCAGATGACAGGGATTGGCACAAGAGAAGAGATATCACCATATTATTTCCCATAGTGGTTAAATTCCATAATATACCATATGATCCAGCTTCTGGCTACCTACCCAAAGGAAACAGGGTTTTGAAGAGATGCATGTACTCGCTTATTTACTGTAGTATTTCATGATAGCCGAGATACAAAACAATGTAAATGGCCACCAATGGATGACTGGAGAACACATATGCACTATATATGCAAAATGGATATTATTCTTCCAGGAGAAAGGAGGGTATGCTGCCATTTGTGACAACATAAATGGACCCAAAGCCCATCATGCAAAGTGAGATGGCAGAAAAGGACAAGTACTATATGATATCATATCCATTTATATGCAGAATCCAAAAAAGTCAAACATAAAAACATAGAGTAGGGCTTCTCTGGGGGTCCAGTGGGTACAGAGTCTGCCTTGCAGTGCAAGAGGGACTGGTTTGATCCCAGACCCTGGAAGATCCCACATGCCTCAGAGCAGTTGGATCAGTGTGTCCAATTGCGAGTCGGCATTCTGGGGTACATGTGCCCAGAGCCAGTGTTCTGCTGTGAGAGGGACCGCTGCAATGGGAGGCCCACACAGGCCAAAAAATAGGGATGGATGAAAATAAATAAATGAAAAACCAATCAAAGAGGCCAAACTTTAAAAACAACAACAAAATAATAGAGTAAAATGGTGGTTACCAGGGCATGGGGCTGGGGGTATAAGATTGATGTCATTTAAGGATACAAATCTCCAACAGGTAGTAAATCAGACATAGAGATTTAATGAACAGTCTTATGAATACAGACATTATTGGACTATAATTATATAATGTGGTTAATATTGCTACAATGGTCATCATCTTAATAATCAACCATTGGAAGTGTCCCCAAAAGTAATGTCCTGGAAAGAAGGAGACTAAAACAGTCCAGACACCCTTGTCACAAGATTGTTAGAGCCATCTTAGCCTCACACTATTACACACAATCAAACATTTCTTGTTCTGATTCATATGTATTAACTGAATTGGAACTGAGGGAATTAGGTTATGCCACAATCTCCCCTAATATATCCACATAGTCCATGATTTACAATACATAAAGACTAAGAAGTCACTGGACAAAGTGTCAAATCCTGGGGCTCAGTTATAAACAACACAGCTGGTGGACTTATCAGATGACAGGGATTGGCACAAGAGAAGAGATATCACCATATTATTTCCCATAGTGGTTAAATTCCATAATATACCATATGATCCAGCTTCTGGCTACCTACCCAAAGGAAACAGGGTTTTGAAGAGATGCATGTACTCGCTTATTTACTGTAGTATTTCATGATAGCCGAGATACAAAACAATGTAAATGGCCACCAATGGATGACTGGAGAACACATATGCACTATATATGCAAAATGGATATTATTCTTCCAGGAGAAAGGAGGGTATGCTGCCATTTGTGACAACATAAATGGACCCAAAGCCCATCATGCAAAGTGAGATGGCAGAAAAGGACAAGTACTATATGATATCATATCCATTTATATGCAGAATCCAAAAAAGTCAAACATAAAAAACATAGAGTAGGGCTTCTCTGGGGGTCCAGTGGGTACAGAGTCTGCCTTGCAGTGCAAGAGGGACTGGTTTGATCCCAGACCCTGGAAGATCCCACATGCCTCAGAGCAGTTGGATCAGTGTGTCCAATTGCGAGTCGGCATTCTGGGGTACATGTGCCCAGAGCCAGTGTTCTGCTGTGAGAGGGACCGCTGCAATGGGAGGCCCACACAGGCCAAAAAATAGGGATGGATGAAAATAAATAAATGAAAAACCAATCAAAGAGGCCAAACTTTAAAAACAACAACAAAATAATAGAGTAAAATGGTGGTTACCAGGGCATGGGGCTGGGGGTATAAGATTGATGTCATTTAAGGATACAAATCTCCAACAGGTAGTAAATCAGACATAGAGATTTAATGAACAGTCTTATGAATACAGACATTATTGGACTATAATTATATAATGTGGTTAATATTGCTACAATGGTCATCATCTTAAATAAATATATCAAAGTAACACATAGACCTTAAATTTTCAGTGTTATATGTCATTGATTAAATCAATCACTTAATAAAGCCTTTTCCACCAAGAACCATGTAATGTACTTAGGCTCTAACCCTCCCAATTCTCTGCTGCTACAACTCTAAAGTTTGCAGTTAGTGAGTTTCTGGTGCCCACATAGTCTGGTGCCTAGAGACAAAAGTCTTCCTCTGCCCCTTGCCATTTCTGTGCCATTTGTTGGGGAGCAAGGGAACCAGTAAAATCCATCTTAAAGTGAAAACGAAAGTGTTGGTTGCTAAGTCGTGTCTGACACCATGGACTAGGTAGCCCACCAGGCTCCTATGTCCATTGGATTCTCCAGGCAAGAATACTGGAGTGGGCAGCCATCCCTTCTCCGGGGGATCTTCCTGACCCAGGGATTGAACCTGAGTATCCTGCTGTATAGGATAATTCTTTACCACTGAGCCACCAGGGAAGCCCAAAATCTTAATGGAGGCAATAATGGGGGTATTGAGAGCTCACTGACCTTGAGGGAGTGAAAGACTTGAGCTATGAATGGGGCTTGATGTCAGAGGGGTTGGTGTGGTTCTTGGTGATATGCAGCAGTTGACCCTAAAGTCTGTCCTGAATCACGTGCATGCCTGGAAAGTTTGTCCAAGCAACACTTCTCTGGGGATTTTACCTAACTAAGAAGAAATATTTCTTCAGAGCAGAAAGAAAAGATCTTTGGCCTTGGGTTATGTGGTTTGAGTGTGTGATATTAAGTTCATCTAGCTGTTGGAGCTATTAATATACAGGACTTGTGTGTACAAATCTAAAAAGCACCTCTGGGTTTCTAAACTGGTTTGGGGAAAATAAATTTAGGAAAGGTCAAGATTTCAGCAGCAAACAGAAAGCCTCAGGGCCATAAAAATTTGAATCTGATTAAGACCACATCTTTATTCTCAAGCTCACAAAGCCAGAGATACTTATGATATACATGCTGACCAGTCTTACCCACCACAAATATTTTCAGTCTGTAACGCATTGATTTCTTGTGTCTTTCTTGATTTCTTTTCCCCTTTAAAGCCAGGCCCTCTACATGTGATTACATGTGATGAGATTCCAACCTTTCACTCACCCAAAGATTTTTCTCCAGCAATCCTTTCCCTTTTCTTACATCATCAGTTCTTCTCTTTCTATTGGGTCATTATCCTGAGCACATGGGCATACTATTATTTCTCCATCTTTAAAACAAACATTCTTTTAGCCCTACTTTCCCACTAGCTCTGATCCCATTTCTTTGCTTTCTTTCTTTTGCATCAAACTCCTCTAAACCATGTATACTGGCCAAGCACTTTCTTCCCATTCCCTCTTCTAAAATTTACTAAGAGAGTTTTTAAAAATTGAAATACAATTGCTTTACAATGTTGGGTTAGTTTCTGCTGTGCAACATCATGAATCAGTCATGTATATGCATATATCGCCTCCCTCTTGAGCCTCACTCCACTCGCTCATCTCAGCCGTCCAGGTCATCACAGAGCACCAAGCTGAGCCCCTATGCTATGCAGCAGCTTCGCGTTACTCTTTTTACACATGCTAAAGTATATATGTCAATGCTACTCTCTCAATTCATCCCTCTTCTCCTGCCTCCACTGTGTCCCCACATATATACAATGAGCATCACTTAGCCACAAAATGGAATGAAATTGAGTCAGTTGAAGTGGTATGGATGGACCTAGAACCTGTCATTTAGAGTAAAGTAAGTTAGAAAGAGAAAAAAATATATCATATATTAACACACACACACACACATATATATGGAATCCAGAAAAGTGGTACTGATGAACCTATTTATAGGGCAGAAATAGAGGTGCAGACATAGAGAGCAGACCTCTCATTCTCTCCTAAACACTCTGATCAGCTTCTTGCTCCCCAAACTGCTCTTCTAAAGGTCACCAGTTACACACCCCTAAGTCTAATGACTTATAATTCGTGTCAAATGGGATCTACTAGCTGTATTTACACACATACAGCCCATAGGGTTGCAAAGAGCTCCGTACTTGTTTCATACCCCTTAAATTTGAATCTGATTAAGACCACATCTTTATTCTCAAGCTCACAAAGCCAGAGATACTTATGATATACATGCTGACCAGTCTTACCCACCACAAATATTTTCAGTCTGTAACGCATTGATTTCTTGTGTCTTTCTTGATTTCTTTTCCCTTTAAAGCCAGGCCCTCTACATGTGATTACATGTGATGAGATTCCAACCTTTCACTCACCCAAAGATTTTTCTCCAGCAATCCTTTCCCTTTTCTTACATCATCAGTTCTTCTCTTTCTATTGGGTCATTATCCTGAGCACATGGGCATACTATTATTTCTCCATCTTTAAAACAAACATTCTTTTAGCCCTACTTTCCCACTAGCTCTGATCCCATTTCTTTGCTTTCTTTCTTTTGCATCAAACTCCTCTAAACCATGTATACTGGCCAAGCACTTTCTTCCCATTCCCTCTTCTAAAATTTACTAAGAGAGTTTTTAAAAATTGAAATACAATTGCTTTACAATGTTGGGTTAGTTTCTGCTGTGCAACATCATGAATCAGTCATGTATATGCATATATCGCCTCCCTCTTGAGCCTCACTCCACTCGCTCATCTCAGCCGTCCAGGTCATCACAGAGCACCAAGCTGAGCCCCTATGCTATGCAGCAGCTTCGCGTTACTCTTTTTACACATGCTAAAGTATATATGTCAATGCTACTCTCTCAATTCATCCCTCTTCTCCTGCCTCCACTGTGTCCCCACATATATACAATGAGCATCACTTAGCCACAAAATGGAATGAAATTGAGTCAGTTGAAGTGGTATGGATGGACCTAGAACCTGTCATTTAGAGTAAAGTAAGTTAGAAAGAGAAAAAAATATATCATATATTAACACACACACACACACACATATATATGGAATCCAGAAAAGTGGTACTGATGAACCTATTTATAGGGCAGAAATAGAGGTGCAGACATAGAGAGCAGACCTCTCATTCTCTCCTAAACACTCTGATCAGCTTCTTGCTCCCCAAACTGCTCTTCTAAAGGTCACCAGTTACCACACACCCCTAAGTCTAATGACTTATAATTCGTGTCAAATGGGATCTACTAGCTGTATTTACACACACATACAGCCCATAGGGTTGCAAAGAGTCAGACATGACTGAGAGACTAAGCATAGCACAACGCATCTGTGAAAATGGTCTTCCTGTGGCTCAGACAGTAAAGGATCTGACTGCAGTGCAGGAGACCCGAGTTCAGTCCCTGGGTCAGGAACATCCCATGGAGAAAGGAATAGCAACCCACTCCAGTGTTCTTGACTGGAGAATTCCATAGACAGAGGAGCCTAGTGGACTACAGTCCATGAGGTTGCTCAGAGTTGGATACAACAGCGACTTACAACCCAAACATACATGAAAATACTTATGAAGCTATGTGCCTCAAAAAGACATTATATTATTGAAACAACTACTGATTAAGGGGAGAGGAAGTAAATAGAGGTATAGATATAAAAGACTGACAACAGGTCAACAATTATAATTGTACCCTGTCTCTTTTTGTTTGTCTAAAATTTTCATAATAGAGACTCTTAACTCACTTCAACTGTGTAAATGTGGCTCTTTTTATAATTTGGGAGAGAATTTGCATTGCAAATACAATAAGTCACATGTTATTACACAAACCATGCCATCTATCCTCTCCACTGAAGTGATACACTGAAGGGAAAAACCAACCTCAGTAACCCTTAAGCTTCCTTGAGAAAGGAATTCTCTTTTCTGGTGGCATTACCTTGGTCTGTATATGAAAATTCATAGAATAGAAAAAGGACAAAACTCTTCACTTTGTAAGCAGCCAGCCCTGGTCCTGTTCCCTGGAGGTCACTGAGTCCTACACCAGGGTCATACTGACAGAGGGGTGGATCAGGCGGGACTCAGTGATTTTATGACCTGTTATAACAGTCCAAGTGATGCAGCAGAGATAAAAGTGCTAATCAAATTTCATGCTTCGAGGCGTGAGCTGATTACTGCTGGGCTGAGAGGGGATTTATTTTTGGTGGTTCTGACAGGCACAGGAGGCCAGGTGTTCTCTGTGCAGCTTCACACACTATTGACCACTTCCGAAAAGCAGGATCCATGAGCTGGCTGCCTGACATCCACTGGTTGGGTTTCTGTGGTTTCTCAGATCAGAGACAGAGGAATACCATAAAAGAAGACCACACCCCTAAGTCTAATGACTTATAATTCGTGTCAAATGGGATCTACTAGCTGTATTTACACACACATACAGCCCATAGGGTTGCAAAGAGTCAGACATGACTGAGAGACTAAGCATAGCACAACGCATCTGTGAAAATGGTCTTCCTGTGGCTCAGACAGTAAAGGATCTGACTGCAGTGCAGGAGACCCGAGTTCAGTCCCTGGGTCAGGAACATCCCATGGAGAAAGGAATAGCAACCCACTCCAGTGTTCTTGACTGGAGAATTCCATAGACAGAGGAGCCTAGTGGACTACAGTCCATGAGGTTGCTCAGAGTTGGATACAACAGCGACTTACAACCCAAACATACATGAAAATACTTATGAAGCTATGTGCCTCAAAAAGACATTATATTATTGAAACAACTACTGATTAAGGGGAGAGGAAGTAAATAGAGGTATAGATATAAAAGACTGACAACAGGTCAACAATTATAATTGTACCCTGTCTCTTTTTGTTTGTCTAAAATTTTCATAATAGAGACTCTTAACTCACTTCAACTGTGTAAATGTGGCTCTTTTTATAATTTGGGAGAGAATTTGCATTGCAAATACAATAAGTCACATGTTATTACACAAACCATGCCATCTATCCTCTCCACTGAAGTGATACACTGAAGGGAAAAACCAACCTCAGTAACCCTTAAGCTTCCTTGAGAAAGGAATTCTCTTTTCTGGTGGCATTACCTTGGTCTGTATATGAAAATTCATAGAATAGAAAAGGACAAAACTCTTCACTTTGTAAGCAGCCAGCCCTGGTCCTGTTCCCTGGAGGTCACTGAGTCCTACACCAGGGTCATACTGACAGAGGGGTGGATCAGGCGGGACTCAGTGATTTTATGACCTGTTATAACAGTCCAAGTGATGCAGCAGAGATAAAAGTGCTAATCAAATTTCATGCTTCGAGGCGTGAGCTGATTACTGCTGGGCTGAGGGGGGATTTATTTTGGTGGTTCTGACAGGCACAGGAGGCCAGGTGTTCTCTGTGCAGCTTCACACACTATTGACCACTTCCGAAAAGCAGGATCCATGAGCTGGCTGCCTGACATCCACTGGTTGGGTTTCTGTGGTTTCTCAGATCAGAGACAGAGGAATACCATAAAAGAAGCTTCACAGGCAAAAGATTCTCAGAGAAAGAATGACAGGGGCTGTGTGGAACATACCTGAGAGAGCCCACGATAACTCGTGTGCCAGGTGCTGGTCTAAGCTAGAGAAGATGAAGCATCCTGATGCCCTCCATTTCTTTCTCTCTGGCATCTTAACTTCTCTAAGGATCAGCTTTACCATCCATGAAATTGAAATAGTAATACTACCTGCTTCCTGAGGTGGTGGTGGAGATCAAAGTGGGCAAGATTGGATTAGGGGATAGGATTATAGGCAGTGCCCCCCAAACTATCAACTGGCAACCTCAGAGACATCAGAGAACAGGCTTTGGCTATAAAACACAAGCTTTTATGCTTAATATCTTTGTGCAACTAAGATCTCTGCCTTTGGATCAGAGGCATATAGATAGACCAAAAGTCTAAAACATTGTTAAGGTAACTACAGAGTCAAAGAAACTATAAACCTAGCAATTATTCAAACTCTAAGGCAATTCTCAGGTTCCAGAACTTGTATCAACAGGAAATGGGCTGGAATCAAGATGACATGTTCAAAAACCAAAGACCAGTAGTAAGAAAGACTTTATCACAGAATCAGGTCTTCAGATTCCATTTTTATGTGGAAATTGTAGAGGCAAGCATCCATTCTGGTCTGATCCCCTGGTGAAGCAGGAACCTGGAGGCACCATATTGAACAGTACTCCCAAAGTTCACCCCAGGCGGATACTGACATACATTCTCTTAAACTAATTAATCATAGAATAGAAAGGACAAAACTCTTCACTTTGTAAGCAGCCAGCCCTGGTCCTGTTCCCTGGAGGTCACTGAGTCCTACACCAGGGTCATACTGACAGAGGGGTGGATCAGGCGGGACTCAGTGATTTTATGACCTGTTATAACAGTCCAAGTGATGCAGCAGAGATAAAAGTGCTAATCAAATTTCATGCTTCGAGGCGTGAGCTGATTACTGCTGGGCTGAGAGGGGATTTATTTTTGGTGGTTCTGACAGGCACAGGAGGCCAGGTGTTCTCTGTGCAGCTTCACACACTATTGACCACTTCCGAAAAGCAGGATCCATGAGCTGGCTGCCTGACATCCACTGGTTGGGTTTCTGTGGTTTCTCAGATCAGAGACAGAGGAATACCATAAAAGAAGCTTCACAGGCAAAAGATTCTCAGAGAAAGAATGACAGGGGCTGTGTGGAACATACCTGAGAGAGCCCACGATAACTCGTGTGCCAGGTGCTGGTCTAAGCTAGAGAAGATGAAGCATCCTGATGCCCTCCATTTCTTTCTCTCTGGCATCTTAACTTTTTAAGGATCAGCTTTACCATCCATGAAATTGAAATAATAATACTACCTGCTTCCTGAGGTGGTGGTGGAGATCAAAGTGGGCAAGATTGGATTAGGGATAGGATTATAGGCAGTGCCCCCCAAACTATCAACTGGCAACCTCAGAGACATCAGAGAACAGGCTTTGGCTATAAAACACAAGCTTTTATGCTTAATATCTTTGTGCAACTAAGATCTCTGCCTTTGGATCAGAGGCATATAGATAGACCAAAAGTCTAAAACATTGTTAAGGTAACTACAGAGTCAAAGAAACTATAAACCTAGCAATTATTCAAACTCTAAGGCAATTCTCAGGTTCCAGAACTTGTATCAACAGGAAATGGGCTGGAATCAAGATGACATGTTCAAAAACCAAAGACCAGTAGTAAGAAAGACTTTATCACAGAATCAGGTCTTCAGATTCCATTTTTATGTGGAAATTGTAGAGGCAAGCATCCATTCTGGTCTGATCCCCTGGTGAAGCAGGAACCTGGAGGCACCATATTGAACAGTACTCCCAAAGTTCACCCCAGGCGGATACTGACATACATTCTCTCTTAAAAACTAATTAAGAAATTAAAAAAAAAAAAAACCTTAAAGGCATAAATCTGATTTATCTTTGATCTTCTCCAAAAGCAGCCATATTCTTTTTCTATAGCCCTAAAAAAGGCAGAGAAAAAACAAAAGTATTGAGCATCTAAGACACAAATGTAGAAGGAAGGGGCTACTGCTGTTGGGTGGTGTTAGAAATGCAGTCAACTCAGTCATTCCACATTCACATCCAAGGAAAAACAATACAACTGCCTTCCATTTATCCATCAACTTCCAGGTGATCCTTGGGTTGTCCCCTTTGTTGAAAGACTTTTCTGTGTGTTCCAGGGAAAACATGCCCTTCCCAGGCCAAGACTGCTCTCCCGTGTCTGGGGTGGTCTCCCTGATTTAGCGCTAGAGCACCTCACCTCGACTTCCTCTTCTGCCATCGGGCATTGCATCACCATCAGCCTTGGAAAAGCCTCATAACTCAGGATGACAATATTGAGGCCATTAAGCCTATATACATCAGCAAAACTGCCTCACTGCTATCTCCACTCCGGGTTATAAAGATATGTCACAGTGTATACAGGCTCCTGAGCACTGGACTTGATGGGTTGTACTCAGAAGGCCACTTCTAAGACCAAAGTCATTTTTCACTCAAGAACTTTTTGTCAGTAGGGGCCTCAAAATACTGCACAGTAATGCGATGGTGATAGCCATGGGGTATTACCCCAGCATGGCCCGTCGCTCTGATCCCAAAATTGGTGATCACATCTAGTTTGGCATACTTCAAAATGCATACTCATTCATATACGTACACTGAAACATGAATATCCTTTTTCTCTTGTTCATGACTTGTGAAAATCTACAGGATACTGTATAAGAATCCATGCTCTTGGTTTGTGGATAAATATATCAGACCATATAAAGTTAGGATCTCCAAATCAAATCTAATAATTCTCCAAATTCCCAAATAACAAGAAAAATTTCTGGAGCCTGGAGGGAAGAAGTTTTTCCTGGAGCCCATAAAATTTGACCTCTACTGAAACAACAAAATTACAATGGCACTGGCCTACAGGCTGCCTTCTGAGCCCCCTCAGCTTCCTAATAAGGTACCACATCCCAATATCCACCTCTGGGAAGATTAGCAAAAGTTGACAGATGACAATATCAAAAACATAGTGATGATATAAAAGCAAGTGACAAAGTCAAGAATATATACACCAAAAATCATAAATGTACATGACATTTGCCTAGAAATCTGTCTATTTTCAGTGCATGGTATCCAAAGGCTACATGAGGGTCCAATTTCATCTCTTGTCTGTCTCTAGGGCCTGGTGATAGAATCATAATTGTGAAATGTAGTGTAGCCTAAACAGACAAAAATGTCAAGATCTTACTTGAATATACGTTGGCAGGCATTTATCTTGAACTATGTCTTTCCTTCATTTTCATATCATATCCCTACCAGTTTAAACTTCCATGGTGACATCCATCCAAATCATCATTGTCCAGTACAACTTTTGCAGTGATGAAAAAGCCATTTGAAATGTGGCTAGTGGACGAACTAGATTTTATTTATTTTTAATCCATTTGAATTTAACCACATGAGAGCAGTGACTACTACACTGTACAGCACAGATTCTAAGTGCTCATGACATAAGACTGTGTTTGTTTCCTCAGCATTAAGCAAGCCCTAGAATGATAACCTGGCCCATAATGGTGACACATGAATGAAGAGGAATTTAAATGGAACTCAGATGCATCAAATACCAAAATGAGAGCTTCCCTGGTGGTCCAGTGGGTGGAGAGTCCGCCTTGCAATGCAAGGGGCACTGGTTCGATCCCTGGCCCAGGAGGATCCCACATGCCACGGAGCTGCTGGACCAGTGTGTCCAATTGTGAGCCAGCTCTCTGGAGCACATGTGCCCAGAGCTGGTGCTCTGTGGCTAGAGAGGCCATTGCAATGGGAGGTCCATACAGGCTGGAGAAAATAAATAAATAAAAAATCAATTAAAAAGGGGCCAAAATTTAAAACAACAACAATAAAAATGAATCTCAGACAGCCTCTGCAGATTCAGAGTATACAGAGGAAATGATTGATTGAACTGGTTCTATAAATTTTGCACCCCCCTCAGCAAGATGGAAGCTATAAAGAGGAATCAAAGTGTGAAGAGGGGAGAGAGTGTGATGAAGAGAGTCTTTGGATAAATTGGTTCTGACCGCTATCTTGTGATCTGCCACCTCTGGGAAGATTAGCAAAAGTTGACAGATGACAATATCAAAAACATAGTGATGATATAAAAGCAAGTGACAAAGTCAAGAATATATACACCAAAAATCATAAATGTACATGACATTTGCCTAGAAATCTGTCTATTTTCAGTGCATGGTATCCAAAGGCTACATGAGGGTCCAATTTCATCTCTTGTCTGTCTCTAGGGCCTGGTGATAGAATCATAATTGTGAAATGTAGTGTAGCCTAAACAGACAAAAATGTCAAGATCTTACTTGAATATACGTTGGCAGGCATTTATCTTGAACTATGTCTTTCCTTCATTTTCATATCATATCCCTACCAGTTTAAACTTCCATGGTGACATCCATCCAAATCATCATTGTCCAGTACAACTTTTGCAGTGATGAAAAAGCCATTTGAAATGTGGCTAGTGGACGAACTAGATTTTATTTATTTTTAATCCATTTGAATTTAACCACATGAGAGCAGTGACTACTACACTGTACAGCACAGATTCTAAGTGCTCATGACATAAGACTGTGTTTGTTTCCTCAGCATTAAGCAAGCCCTAGAATGATAACCTGGCCCATAATGGTGACACATGAATGAAGAGGAATTTAAATGGAACTCAGATGCATCAAATACCAAAATGAGAGCTTCCCTGGTGGTCCAGTGGGTGGAGAGTCCGCCTTGCAATGCAAGGGGCACTGGTTCGATCCCTGGCCCAGGAGGATCCCACATGCCACGGAGCTGCTGGACCAGTGTGTCCAATTGTGAGCCAGCTCTCTGGAGCACATGTGCCCAGAGCTGGTGCTCTGTGGCTAGAGAGGCCATTGCAATGGGAGGTCCATACAGGCTGGAGAAAATAAATAAATAAAAAATCAATTAAAAAGGGGCCAAAATTTAAAACAACAACAATAAAAATGAATCTCAGACAGCCTCTGCAGATTCAGAGTATACAGAGGAAATGATTGATTGAACTGGTTCTATAAATTTTGCACCCCCCTCAGCAAGATGGAAGCTATAAAGAGGAATCAAAGTGTGAAGAGGGGAGAGAGTGTGATGAAGAGAGTCTTTGGATAAATT
Source organism: Tragulus kanchil (assembly GCA_022376925.1). Classification (NCBI taxonomy): domain Eukaryota; kingdom Metazoa; phylum Chordata; class Mammalia; order Artiodactyla; family Tragulidae; genus Tragulus; species Tragulus kanchil. The sequence continues at coordinate 215,718,238 of JAIOJX010000032.1, read as the reverse complement.
GGTTCTGACCGCTATCTTGTGATCTGCCTGAAATTCTTTCAGTTTAGAAGAGGCAAAATATGATAAGGATTGCCTATAGACAAAGGAGAGAGCTGGATTACAGCTGATCAAATCTCACCCAAGAAAACTTCCTGGGGGAGAAGGGAACTCCAATAGCAGAGTTTTGGCTAGATGGACTAAGTGATGTGCTGATGTTTAATCCAACTTTCCAGGAAAAAAAAGAAAGGTTCTGATTTTTTTTTTTTCTCTGCAATTTCCTGGGTGTAAATCCTCCCACTGTGGCCAATTTCCAGCTAGCTAGAGTCCTGAAGTCTGAAGTCCCTAAATGTTCCATCAGGAATGGAGGTGTATAATCTGTTTTCAAGAGACTGAGTAAACCCACTCCCAGCACAGCTCTGGATGGACTGCCTGTGAGCCCGGGCTTTCCCAAAACCATCTTGCCTGGGGAATGGAGGTCATCACTGCAGTGCAAGACTTGCACATGAGAGATTCGCAGTGATGAGTGCTTCTGTAGAACTCAGGAGAAAGAATGAGTTCGATTACCTTCCAGACAGAGACCATAAGTCACCAAGCTGAGTCAGAGCTTTTCTATCCCAGTATTAGCCCTTGTAGGATATAAAAGAGCAGTTTGGGAATCTGTGAGAAGGTGAGTGGGAGAAAGAGCAGAAGCCAATAACACTCTCTTCCTTAAAGTCAGGCAGCTGCCAAGAAAAGATGAAAGCACAGCTTTCCTCTGAAAGAAGACAACGAAGGCAATGATTAATACCATAGACTGGATTCATTTTAGTTACTGAATTGAGACTGTGTTGGGAATTAAAATGACCATAAGACTATCTATTATCTGCCTTTCCCTCCCTGGGAGCAAAGGATGAATTTAGAGGGAAAATGGGAGCCAAAACTTAATAATGGTAAGGTTGAGCTTCTATTACATCATGAGATATACATGTGCTGCATTAAAAAATAGAGCCAGGTTTGAGTATCCATTCTTTCCATATGTTCATCTTCACAGCATAAGAAATCAATACCACCAAGGATAATTTGACTCTTTTTTTTTTTTTTTATTGAGAGAGGAGGTCTACTATTTGAAGAGGACAACAGCAAGGAGACCACATACTCTAAGGTCCCTGATCTTAACAATGTCTACATTTGGATGCTGGGGTGGGATTTAAATAAAACTACCAAGAAGAGAATGTGTATGATACCCAATATGTAGGGCACGCAACCCAATGAAATCTTTAGCTACTCTGTCTAATAGTTTTAATTTTCTTTTAAAAATAACGTTTAACAAGTAATGGGAAAGAAAACAGCAGTTATTTCAAGAAGCATTCCCAAACTCTCAAAATCAGAGTATTTGTTCACTTTCATTCTCAAAGTAAGCACCTATCTGCTTACCCTTAAGGGGCAAGGTGAAAGTGGTAACCACATACAGGCAGTCGTAGATGGTCATGGGAGCTAACACCCCTGGCCAACTGTTGGACTCCAGTTTGACTGCTACACCAACAAACCAAAGATTCTAAAACAACACAGTGGGATGAGCCTCGAGGGTACAAATAGCCCTATAGTTAGACTAGAGCCACAGGAGCTTACTCTGTAAGATCTATTTTTCTATTTATGGCTTAAATGTAAAGCTGAATGATAGCGGTTGGCCCTAAAGTGACTGCTTCATTCCCATCCAAATCTAGCCTGATGACCAAGGGAGTTTCACAACTCTCATGTCAAAGTCAACAGCTGTCCAGCTGTTAAGCCTCTACCTAAAATTCAATGTCTTTGCAAGAAGATTTTCCTCTCAGATCTCCTGTGGTGAAACAACTAAGGGAAAGAAGAATGTAGACATTTCCCACTGTGGCATGAAATAAACATGAATACATAGCCATTCTTTTTGTCTAGTCACAGTTGCTTATTTTGGGCAGTCTTCTTTGTCTGCTAGCGAGGTACTTTTAGGGGAAAGGATGCTGCCTTGTCTAAGTTCCTGCAAAAGCCAAGAATCAAGCTGAGGGCTCAGAAAAAATAGGAAGACTCATGAATGTTTGGTAGCTACCCAAAGGTGCCAAACTGAAGAGAATGGCAGAGTATGGCCTGAAAAAAACAGCCTTTTCTCCTTACGTGAAGGGCAGAGGTGATGGGTGATGTCACATAAAACACTGCTGCTTCCTCTTCCACTCATGGCAACTGCCACCCTAAACCTTCCATCTTCTCCTGATAGCTTTTTTATTTTAAGGAGACCACATACTCTAAGGTCCCTGATCTTAACAATGTCTACATTTGGATGCTGGGGTGGGATTTAAATAAAACTACCAAGAAGAGAATGTGTATGATACCCAATATGTAGGGCACGCAACCCAATGAAATCTTTAGCTACTCTGTCTAATAGTTTTAATTTTCTTTTAAAAATAACGTTTAACAAGTAATGGGAAAGAAAACAGCAGTTATTTCAAGAAGCATTCCCAAACTCTCAAAATCAGAGTATTTGTTCACTTTCATTCTCAAAGTAAGCACCTATCTGCTTACCCTTAAGGGGCAAGGTGAAAGTGGTAACCACATACAGGCAGTCGTAGATGGTCATGGGAGCTAACACCCCTGGCCAACTGTTGGACTCCAGTTTGACTGCTACACCAACAAACCAAAGATTCTAAAACAACACAGTGGGATGAGCCTCGAGGGTACAAATAGCCCTATAGTTAGACTAGAGCCACAGGAGCTTACTCTGTAAGATCTATTTTTCTATTTATGGCTTAAATGTAAAGCTGAATGATAGCGGTTGGCCCTAAAGTGACTGCTTCATTCCCATCCAAATCTAGCCTGATGACCAAGGGAGTTTCACAACTCTCATGTCAAAGTCAACAGCTGTCCAGCTGTTAAGCCTCTACCTAAAATTCAATGTCTTTGCAAGAAGATTTTCCTCTCAGATCTCCTGTGGTGAAACAACTAAGGGAAAGAAGAATGTAGACATTTCCCACTGTGGCATGAAATAAACATGAATACATAGCCATTCTTTTTGTCTAGTCACAGTTGCTTATTTTGGGCAGTCTTCTTTGTCTGCTAGCGAGGTACTTTTAGGGAATGGATGCTGCCTTGTCTAAGTTCCTGCAAAAGCCAAGAATCAAGCTGAGGGCTCAGAAAAAATAGGAAGACTCATGAATGTTTGGTAGCTACCCAAAGGTGCCAAACTGAAGAGAATGGCAGAGTATGGCCTGAAAAAAACAGCCTTTTCTCCTTACGTGAAGGGCAGAGGTGATGGGTGATGTCACATAAAACACTGCTGCTTCCTCTTCCACTCATGGCAACTGCCACCCTAAACCTTCCATCTTCTCCTGATAGCTTTCTTATTTTAAGCAGAAACTCAAATGATTCTTAATCTGTCTAGGTCTTGGAACAATCTGAGAATTGCCCAAACTACTGAGATCGCTAGAATAATGTGCTCACACTCAGATATTTCCCAAATCATGTATATAATTCAAAGGGAGGTTCACAGACAACTCTTGCCTCTACCAGAGTCTGCAGACCAGATTCTGAGGAGTTAAGATTCAGAAGGCAGGTGCTCTGGTGCTAATTCCCTCTGAGAGTACCACTCAGGAAAGTTATTCCTCTCCCTTCCAATGCCTTCCCACCTTTTCCAGCTGGCCAGGTTTCAGCACAAAATTCCTTGCCAGTTGAGCTGGAACCATAGACCACTCAGTAGTTGCTTCCTGGGTAGAGGGGAAATAGATTTCTTTAAGTAAAACATGTCTTAGTTATTGAATTTTTCTGTCTAGAGTTTTGAGAACTCTGTTTAAATCATAAACTACTGCATCGGCCATCTATCTGCTGCTTCAGTTTCTTGAACCAAACTTCAGTTTCTTTGGGACACTTGAACTACAATGCAGCAAGGATCTATATACATCAATCTTTCACGAATTTTGCTCTCTAACATTTATTGAGCATCTATTAAGTGCCAGGCACTATTCTGAGCGTCAAGGATATAGCACTGAACAAAACAGGGCTCATCTTAATTTATTCTCTTCCAAAATAGCAATTTTAACTATTCTGCTTTTTATATAATAGTCATGATTGTATAACTGAATTAATAAATTATTATAATAAATTATAGGTTCTGCTTTGAATCTTTTATATGTAGCATCTCATTATTTATAAGGAGACTTGATGAGGTAGGTGTTTTTCATCATTCTCATTTTACAGATGTGAAAACTGAACCAAAAAATCTACTTAAATAATTTATCTGAGCTAGTCAGGGGCAAAGATAAAATGCAACATCAGGCAGTTTGACTAAACAGCTTCAGATTCAATAGTTATAACCCCAGGTTGTAGATACAAAGCAAAGTTAGAAAACACAGTGCCACTGAATGTGAACAGATGTTCCACAAAAAATTAGTCTGGCAATGTGCACATGCTTAGGTAGATCCAAGGATCCTCTGTGCTTCCCAAGAGGCTCACAGTCAGTTTGAATATAATTGGGAGACACTGACAACTTTGTTAACTTGAGATGCTTTGGTGATCCTTGAAAAATAACAAGATGTGAATGTCTGGGAAGGCAGGGCTAAGGATCAATAGAGTTGAACTGGCAAGCAAAGGACAGAAAAGCCAAAAGTTATTTCAAAATATGTTTTTCAATTACAGATTTTTGAAAATCACAGTGGAAAGAAGAGGTGATTACAACCATAAGGTACCAATTGGAGAAGCATGGAGTAGGTACTAAAAGGATGGACCAGTCCTAGATGGGCTGAGTCCGTATTTTCCAGACTCTAAAGGTGATACAATTTGAATGTCCTGTCCTAAAATATTTTGCTTAGGGCTTCCCTGGTGGTCCAGTGGGTAAGGACACTGCCTTGTAGTGCAAGGGGCGCCGGTTCGATCCCTGGCCTAGGAAGATCCCACGTGCCGCGGAGCAGCTGGATCCATGTGTCCAATGACCGAGCTGGAGCTCTGGAGCGCATGCGCCCAGAGCTGGTGCTTTGCTACAACAGAGGCCACTGCGATGGGAGGCCCACACGGGCCAAAGAACAAAGATGGATGAAACTAGACAAATGGAAGACCCACAGAAGTGGCCCGCCTGCTCCCCTCCCTCCCCACCCCACCCTCACCAAAATAAATAAATAAATAAATCTTTAAAAAAAAAAATTTGGCTTATACCAAATTAGGTCGAGGGTTTTGGAAGGGGCCCTGAAACTTCAACTACATCAGCCTCACAGCAAATCTATCACCATCCAAGTGGTATCAGACCCAGAGAAGAGGTTGCTAAGAAACACATACCTCCTTAGCATTAGGATCACAGTGGCTGAGATAAGACTGAATGCCCAATTTGGAAAATTTTGTGATCCAGAGAATAATTATTAGAAGGCACTTTGGTAAGATGTGAAAAAATAGTAGGGGTGGTTTGAAAGGAGCCTTTTAGCAATCCAAATCACTGAAAATACATTGAATATAAATTTGAATAAGATATCAATTTGTCAGTTCAAAAGAAAAATACCACTGAGTCAGCAGTCCTCAGCCACCCCACCCCCTGGCCAGTACATGCAGCACCTGTGAAGGATTTACAAAAGACACCTATGCAGGTAGACAGGGTGAAAAGACAAATTCCTTCTGAACAGGGAGAACCTCTGTAGATAAAAGATATAGCAATCAGGTAGAGCTTTGGGGCAAGGTAAAAAATGTTTCTTTCTATGTGCTTCCCTACTTGCAGGGTACAAGACTGGGCAAGGGAAATGCAGACTGGATTTCAAACCCAGTTCATCCTCTCATTTTGGCATCCTTGTGCAGCATTCAGACAGCACAACCAAACATGGTGGTCTTGTTATCTACAGGCGTCATGATTTTAGTGGTACACCTAAGAGATTTTAAAATGTGCAGCTTTCAGGCCAAAAAGGTTTACTGCTTGCCACTTATCATAAGAAAATTATCAGTATAAGGGCAAAGGTTTATGTAAAGTATACCAATGTAGTGTTTATATAATGAAAAATTGAAAACAAGCTGCATATCCAATAATAGTAAACTGGTTAACTTGTGACTCAACTTTACAACAGAATAGGTCAAAAGACTTTTGAATAACAGGAGGAAATGTTCATGACATGATTTTAAATTTAAAAGCAAGAAAGGAAATTTTGCAGAATTTTAAAATGTGTATGTCTGTTTAAAAATTATAACATTTCCAAAACATTAAAAGCAGTTATGAATAGGTAGAGAGATTAAAGGTGATTGTATTTTTTCTTCACACTTTTCCATATTAATTTTTTTTGTGTAAATGTCACACTAATATCCCCATTGCAAATACACATTTTAAAAGGATGTCAAGACTGCAGGGCAGAGACAAAGTAGGAACAGAGATAAGCATTGCCTTGACCTCAGAGGCCAATTGTTTGCACCTCAATGATTTCCACTTATCGAACCCCAGTCCCTGGTAGCCCGACTGCACTGCACTCCACTGCTCTCTCTGACCTACGTGACGGATGGTCATTAAAGGAACATGACATCTCCTTATGGTTGTCACTATACCTTTCAACCCCCAAAGAGGTCTCTGTGTGCTTGAGCAGTATGACAAAACAGCTTCGGGTCACTAAAGACACTCTCCCAGGAGCCACCCTAGAAGGTGAAGATAATGAGAGCCAGGCTAGAGCAGCTAATTGACTCAGCTACTTACTTCCAGATTTATAAGACACCACTGCTGAGTAATTAAATTTACTGAGCTATTTCCACAAGATATTAACTTTATGTAATCCTCACTCAACATAAATTGAGAGCTGGGTTTGGGTTTTGTTTTGCTGTTTTTCATTTTGGAATCAGTAATTAAAGATTATTCAATTATGATAATGTGCTTCGTTAAGGAATGGTCTTTGTAGCAGAAGCCTGATGAACATGAGGCTGCTGGGGCAATCATAATGATTTTAGAAACTCTCCTGTAAAGTTCTAACTGGAGGAAACATTCTCATTTTCCTATGGCTAATTGTTTTCTAAACTTCATTCCAAAGCCATCTTTAGGGCAAATTTTCTCCCCATTAAAGATGGACAGAGTATGTTTGTCTAAGAGCCCACTTATACCTATGCCCCCTGGGGATCACGTTAGTACATTGTGGAAATAGCAAAGGGCTTCAGGCTTAATTATCATGGTTAAATGGTGGCATTAAATGGTCAAAGAGAAAATCCCAAGATCCCAGGCTCATAAATCCCTTCATGTAACGGGTTCAAAAATTAAAAAAATTTTGCAGAATTTTAAAATGTGTATGTCTGTTTAAAATTATAACATTTCCAAAACATTAAAAGCAGTTATGAATAGGTAGAGAGATTAAAGGTGATTGTATTTTTCTTCACACTTTTCCATATTAATTTTTTGTGTAAATGTCACACTAATATCCCCATTGCAAATACACATTTTAAAAGGATGTCAAGACTGCAGGGCAGAGACAAAGTAGGAACAGAGATAAGCATTGCCTTGACCTCAGAGGCCAATTGTTTGCACCTCAATGATTTCCACTTATCGAACCCCAGTCCCTGGTAGCCCGACTGCACTGCACTCCACTGCTCTCTCTGACCTACGTGACGGATGGTCATTAAAGGAACATGACATCTCCTTATGGTTGTCACTATACCTTTCAACCCCCAAAGAGGTCTCTGTGTGCTTGAGCAGTATGACAAAACAGCTTCGGGTCACTAAAGACACTCTCCCAGGAGCCACCCTAGAAGGTGAAGATAATGAGAGCCAGGCTAGAGCAGCTAATTGACTCAGCTACTTACTTCCAGATTTATAAGACACCACTGCTGAGTAATTAAATTTACTGAGCTATTTCCACAAGATATTAACTTTATGTAATCCTCACTCAACATAAATTGAGAGCTGGGTTTGGGTTTTGTTTTGCTGTTTTTCATTTTGGAATCAGTAATTAAAGATTATTCAATTATGATAATGTGCTTCGTTAAGGAATGGTCTTTGTAGCAGAAGCCTGATGAACATGAGGCTGCTGGGGCAATCATAATGATTTTAGAAACTCTCCTGTAAAGTTCTAACTGGAGGAAACATTCTCATTTTCCTATGGCTAATTGTTTTCTAAACTTCATTCCAAAGCCATCTTTAGGGCAAATTTTCTCCCCATTAAAGATGGACAGAGTATGTTTGTCTAAGAGCCCACTTATACCTATGCCCCCTGGGGATCACGTTAGTACATTGTGGAAATAGCAAAGGGCTTCAGGCTTAATTATCATGGTTAAATGGTGGCATTAAATGGTCAAAGAGAAAATCCCAAGATCCCAGGCTCATAAATCCCTTCATCTCTCAAGGATGAAGGAAAAGGGTCTGCTGGGGCCCCCTGGCAGGTAGGGCTATGCAGCCTGGACTGACTTCTTCTCTCCAGAACTGCTCTTGCCTCAGGTTTCCCAGCAAACATGCAATGAGTTGCTGAAGCACATAACATCCCTGGTGAGCATGTCATCAGCACTCCTTCTGGTGAGCACTTAGCAGCTGCTGGAGCAGAAACTCAGGTACAAACAACTGACAGGAAACAAAATTACAGGAATCAGTCCCCTCTCCTTGTTCTAAGCTCTCTCTTGGGAGATCAGGGTTGTTGCATCACACAACAGAGGGAACATAGGTTTCTAAATAAGGCGAGACCTAGGTCTTAAGTCTTCCTGTCTTGGGCAAACTTGCTTTGGTATTTCTCAGTTTTCTCACAGATAACATAGGAATGGTATCATGTAACTCCTGGAGAGTTTTGTCAAGTCATCAAGATACCAGATGTAACTGTGTAGTACAGTTACTGGTACACAGTGACCATTTCCTTTCACAGCTCCCCTCCGGCTCCCAGGCTCCTCCATCCATTCAGTCCTTGATATCTGTGCCTACACTTCAGAATCACCTGGGAAACTGGTGAAAAATACAGCCACTTCAGCCCAGTATTAGGTATCTATTGCTGTCTAACAAATCATGCCACAGCTAATGGCTTAAAAAAACATACATTTATCATCTCACGGTTTCTATGGGCCAAGAATCTGGAAGCAGCTTACCCAAGTAATTCTGATTTCAAGTTCGTCATGATGCTGCAATCAGGTGAAGTTAGGACTGCAGTCACCTGAAGCTTGTCTTGGGTGGGAGGATATATTGCCAAGCTTACTCACATGGCTCTTGGTCAGAGTTCCTCACCATCTGTCCCTTCCATGAAGCTATGACAACATGACATTTGGCTTTTCCCAGAGCAAGTGACCCGAGAGAGTCAGAAAACAATGCCACATGCTTTTATGACCTAATCTCCAAGTCACATACTTTCACTTACACGTACTCTGTTCATTAGAAGCAAGACACTAAATCCTACCCATACTCAATGGGTGGGAATTATAAAGGGAGGTGAATACCCAGGGGACGGATCACTGGGAGCCACTCTGGAGGGTCACCTCCATAGGACCCACCCCTAAGGTTTCAATTTAACTGAATTGGGGTGCAGTGTTTTTTTTTCCTTACCTCTCTAGGTAACTCCAATGGACCACCAATGTAAAAAAAAACAAAAACAAAAAAAACCACACTCTATTGTTTCACCTAAGTCGCCTTCTCTTCAGCCCAATGTTGCCACTCATCACCTCTTGGCTCATAAGAAGTCAGCCCAGAAGCAGAGGCAACAAGTCCTGAGGAAGTAGGGTCCTTCAGAGCATAGGGATAGGAGTGGCAATGGAGTTGAAGACTGGATATGCACTCAGTACCCAAATTCAAAATGATATAAACACTGGAAGGCCCTGAAACTCCTTGGGCACATCTGTAGGCAAGCGTCAGGCAAACTCAGAAATAGGGAATGTTGGAAGGGCTGCTCATGCATGGCCAGCAGGCTCAGAAACACTGATGCATGACCAACAGCAAGGAGTCCCCCAGTGCAGAGGCAGTCTATTGGCTTAGCCCCAGATGCCTACCACTCTTGACCCTCCTGAGATCCCATTCTAAAACACCTCCCTAAAGTGCTTACAGGTGTTGCCAGCTAAAAACAGCCTGAAATGTGAATTCAGAGGACAGCCCCAGCTTTCTGGTAGAGGCCATTCTGCTAACACAAGCTGCCCTCAAGCCGTCTTCCAGTAAGCAAGCTTTCCTGGCTTGTTATAATGTTGACACTGCCATCCACAAGATGAAAGTTGCCTACCACAAAAATAAACATGAAATGATGATGATACACACATCACTTGGGAGTGAGGTGTCCATCATCACAGATGGCTTATTCATCTTTTTATAACGAAATCCAAATTACAGTGGCATGTGGTTCCAGCCTGCTCTCTGCTCACTAAAGCAGTATCTGGGGTTGTCCACCTGAAAACTGCTATCCGCTTGGCCCTCTGGTCCTTCGGCCTTTTGTGGCATGTAATTAAGAGAAGAGAAAAAAATAGAAAGATCAGAGTGAGAACTCAGTGAGGGCTATGCAGGGGTGACTCTGAAGAGAAGTGAGGAATATTTATAGTATGTGAGAAAAATGGATGGAAGACAACAGGGTTGGAGAAACAGGAATGTTTCTTAGGAGCAAGAGTCCCTTGAAAATGTTTAAGAATCACAATTTTTTTAAGCTTAGATATTTGGAAACTTCTTTTTAGTTGATAGACTGCACGTTTTGATCACGATCATGCATTGAGACTGGATCATGCTTTGTTTAATGAGGTTACAGTAATATCCACATTGGTGTCCATGTAGAGGCATAAACCTTATGGAGAGATTGCGGCACTCCAAACAGACACCAGGAGTGAATTGGTGGTTCACCAGGAGTGAACTTATGGAAGTCACATAGCAAACATTTTATGCCTTTGAACTCTATCCTGTCAACAGTGGAGAGCCAGTAAAGAATTTCAAACCAGAGTCATAGGATTTGATCTATGAGCTGTGGATGATGGGAAATTTTATGGAACTGGAGGCAGGGAAACCACTTAGCAGGTATCAGTCCTGGGGAGAGATAATAAGGACTGTGCTAAGGCAGTAGCGGTGGACAAAGGCACTTGGTACCATTTAGGTGCTGAATGCAATAGGATTTAGTGATTCTTTGATGGGATAGGAGGAAGAGGTAGTCTGAAAAAGAAGGAGGAATGGAGGCTGACTACAGGGGTCCAGCTTTGGTGGCTGGGATAGGAAGTCCTGACAGGCTTCATGGATATAAAGAAATCAGAAGAGGCGAAGGTACTGAACTTTAGTTACAGGCAAGGCAGATTAGAAAGCACTCAATCACACACAGTGATGATTCATGGTCCTTATGATTTTCATTACCATCACGTTTCAGTTTTTATACCAGATTTCCCTGAACTTTAAAAAGATACATTTGTTTAGAAATTTTTTTGAACAATGATCAGATTCTTCCATTTTCAGCCCTGTGAATACCCACATCACCCACATCTCCCAGACTGAATCTTGTGACTCTTCCTTTGTTTGAAATTCTTCACCAGCCCTCCGCTGTGTTTAGGATAGGGTTCAAAGACATGGTATATCTATGATGTATCTTCCTGTCCAACCACCAGTTCACTCATGGTGCCCATTTGGACTGCCATATACTGCACGTTTGCACCTCTGTGCCTTTCCTTAGGCTCTTCCCCCACTGCAACAGGGTTGGAGAAACAGGAATGTTTCTTAGGAGCAAGAGTCCCTTGAAAATGTTTAAGAATCACAATTTTTAAGCTTAGATATTTGGAAACTTCTTTTTAGTTGATAGACTGCACGTTTTGATCACGATCATGCATTGAGACTGGATCATGCTTTGTTTAATGAGGTTACAGTAATATCCACATTGGTGTCCATGTAGAGGCATAAACCTTATGGAGAGATTGCGGCACTCCAAACAGACACCAGGAGTGAATTGGTGGTTCACCAGGAGTGAACTTATGGAAGTCACATAGCAAACATTTTATGCCTTTGAACTCTATCCTGTCAACAGTGGAGAGCCAGTAAAGAATTTCAAACCAGAGTCATAGGATTTGATCTATGAGCTGTGGATGATGGGAAATTTTATGGAACTGGAGGCAGGGAAACCACTTAGCAGGTATCAGTCCTGGGGAGAGATAATAAGGACTGTGCTAAGGCAGTAGCGGTGGACAAAGGCACTTGGTACCATTTAGGTGCTGAATGCAATAGGATTTAGTGATTCTTTGATGGGATAGGAGGAAGAGGTAGTCTGAAAAAGAAGGAGGAATGGAGGCTGACTACAGGGGTCCAGCTTTGGTGGCTGGGATAGGAAGTCCTGACAGGCTTCATGGATATAAAGAAATCAGAAGAGGCGAAGGTACTGAACTTTAGTTACAGGCAAGGCAGATTAGAAAGCACTCAATCACACACAGTGATGATTCATGGTCCTTATGATTTTCATTACCATCACGTTTCAGTTTTTATACCAGATTTCCCTGAACTTTAAAAAGATACATTTGTTTAGAAATTTTTTTGAACAATGATCAGATTCTTCCATTTTCAGCCCTGTGAATACCCACATCACCCACATCTCCCAGACTGAATCTTGTGACTCTTCCTTTGTTTGAAATTCTTCACCAGCTCTCCACTGTTTTTAGGATAGGGTTCAAAGACATGGTATATCTATGATGTATCTTCCTGTCTAACCACCAGTTCACTCATGGTGCCCATTTGGAATGCCATATACTGCACGTTTGCACCTCTGTGCCTTTCCTTAGGCTCTTCCCCCCACTGCACTGTCATTCCAGGGCCAGCCCTCCACGCCCCTACCTAAAGGGGCTCCTACTGTGTGTGCCTGGCACCAGAGCACTATCACCCAGCCTGGACACAATTACTCCCCTCGTAATTCTTTCCACTGCACCCCAAGAGATAATTCTACTTCTCTATGTGTCATCTTCTGCTTCTATTATTTTGAATGTGTCACCCCATGAGGTTGAAATCTTCCTGAGCACAAGACCTTATCATGAAAGCATATAATGATCATAGCTTTATTGTTATGAATACTGTTCATGTCCCTCCGTTGGACACCTAGTTTGTGGAGGAGCCTATGATCTTTCCAAAATCATGCCGACTTTCTCTTTTTTGCCTCTTTTATTACCTATGCCTAGCAAAGTCTGACATGTGAGCCTCTTTAAACAAAAGAGTAGGCAACTATTTTTGAGAAACAATAATAGGGAGTTTGAATTTGACTCTTGTTACTTCTCTTCTCTGGTAGACATGAGGCTTATATACTGATATCCTATTTTTTACCCCAAAGTAAGTGTTTAGGAATTAAGTAAATGTAACAATATCTTTTTATAACATATATATATATATATATATATATATATATATATATATATATATATTCATTTTTATATGAAAATTGCTGAAAAAATAACAGATGATTGGGGAATTACTTTTAATGATATTTCAATGAGAGGAAGGATATGCAAATGTGAATATGAACTTTCAATCAATCATGCATGCATGTTAAGTCACTTTAGTCGTGTCTGACTCTTTGCAACCCTATCAACTATAGCCCACTAAGCTCTTCTGTCCACAGGATGCTCCAGACAAGAATACTGGAGTGGGTTGCTATGCCCTTCTCCAGGGAATCTTCACAACCCAGGGATGGAATTCATGCCTGTACGTCTTCTACATTGGAATACCCACATCACCCACATCTCCCAGACTGAATCTTGTGACTCTTCCTTTGTTTGAAATTCTTCACCAGCTCTCCACTGTTTTAGGATAGGGTTCAAAGACATGGTATATCTATGATGTATCTTCCTGTCTAACCACCAGTTCACTCATGGTGCCCATTTGGAATGCCATATACTGCACGTTTGCACCTCTGTGCCTTTCCTTAGGCTCTTCCCCCCACTGCACTGTCATTCCAGGGCCAGCCCTCCACGCCCCTACCTAAAGGGGCTCCTACTGTGTGTGCCTGGCACCAGAGCACTATCACCCAGCCTGGACACAATTACTCCCCTCGTAATTCTTTCCACTGCACCCCAAGAGATAATTCTACTTCTCTATGTGTCATCTTCTGCTTCTATTATTTTGAATGTGTCACCCCATGAGGTTGAAATCTTCCTGAGCACAAGACCTTATCATGAAAGCATATAATGATCATAGCTTTATTGTTATGAATACTGTTCATGTCCCTCCGTTGGACACCTAGTTTGTGGAGGAGCCTATGATCTTTCCAAAATCATGCCGACTTTCTCTTTTTTGCCTCTTTTATTACCTATGCCTAGCAAAGTCTGACATGTGAGCCTCTTTAAACAAAAGAGTAGGCAACTATTTTTGAGAAACAATAATAGGGAGTTTGAATTTGACTCTTGTTACTTCTCTTCTCTGGTAGACATGAGGCTTATATACTGATATCCTATTTTTGACCCCCAAAGTAAGTGTTTAGGAATTAAGTAAATGTAACAATATCTTTTTAAAACATATATATATATATATATATATATATATATATATATATATATATTCATTTTTATATGAAAATTCCTGAAAAAATAACAGATGATTGGGGAATTACTTTTAATGATATTTCAATGAGAGGAAGGATATGCAAATGTGAATATGAACTTTCAATCAATCATGCATGCATGTTAAGTCACTTTAGTCGTGTCTGACTCTTTGCAACCCTATCAACTATAGCCCACTAAGCTCTTCTGTCCACAGGATGCTCCAGACAAGAATACTGGAGTGGGTTGCTATGCCCTTCTCCAGGGAATCTTCACAACCCAGGGATGGAATTCATGCCTGTACGTCTTCTACATTGGCAGGGAGGATCTTTACCATTAGCACCACCTGGGAAGTCCCCAGTCAACTATAATCCATATTATGAGATATACCAGTCTAGTAATTATATCTTCATGTTTTTGTGTGTCTGATTGATCCCTGAGGTCTGGAATATTTTATTGTAAATTTTTCATGGTGCAATATCTTAATGACTGTTGAATCTGATTTCTGGGTACTAAAGTTTTATTTTACCATTTTCTCTACTTTTAAATGCATTTGAAAGTTACTGTTATAAAAAGATGAGAACTTTTTAAGACATCACTGTTTAAGGATCTTTTTTTGCAGAAGGCTTTCTGTCACTGCCTCGTGGTTCCCTGAAATCTCTCCCAAGCCCTTCTTTTTCTAAGAAGCAACCAGACCACTTTCAGCGAGGTCGCTCTGGTGAGTGTTAAATCAACTGTGACATTTTATGTATTTTATCTGGTGAAATCACTCTTCAACATGTGCAGTGAATTCACTCTTGGCTTGATCTGATTTGCCAGGGTGATGTATGCATCAGTGACTCAGGCCTAAGCAGTCACCTGGAGAAGTAATCCTTCTTCAGGGGACAGCCTTGCACATATGAGATGTGGTCAATGACAGTGATGATGACAGCAAGATTTATCTGCCAGGCGGGGACATGGTTAGTGCTCTTTTCAGCTCCAGGACAGGCTCCAGACTCAGCAGCAAATCTGCTCAAAGTCTGTAGCCTAAAGCAAAGAAAATTTCCCTTACTCTTTGATAACCCTCAGTCAGATCTCTCAGTCTGGGAGAGTTGAAACCCAGCAAGGGATTCACCACTCCTGAGGGTAGGAGCTGTAATGAGAGAAACAGATACACATAGACTTGATAAATCATCAAAGTTTTCAAGTTCTGGAGGGGGAAGAATTGGGTTCAGATTATTTTGTGGAGATTTGGAGAGTAGGGAGAAAACCAACTTGAAATGAAAAATAAGTTTTAGAGTCAGTCAGATATTGAGTCTGATACAAGAAAAACCACTATGAATTTGTGACCTTGGACACTATTTAAGTAGCTTGAGTCTCCATGTCTCAGGTCAAAGAGGGTGATAACCTTTTAGAAATAAAACATATGAAGAACCAGCACACTACTTAGAACACCATAAGTTCTCATCAAATGATAGATACACTATTCTAGAAGATTTTGACCTAGTTTATACTGTTCCAAGAGGCACATCAGAGAGAAAAAAAGTATTAGCTTTGTAGATTACTTGGGAGGGAAGGGAAATCATCAATTATGTCAAGCTAGGTGAAGAAGTGAGTGAAAGTGTTAGTCGCTCAGTTGTGTTCGACTCTTCATAATCCTCTAGACTCTATCCCTTGGAGCTCCTCTGCAGGCAAGAATACTGGACTGGGGGCTTCCCTGGTGGTCCAGTGGGTAAAGAGTCTACCTTGCTGTGCAAGGGGCACCAGTTCAATCCCTGGCCAGGGAAGATCCCATATGCCAAGGAACGGCTAGGCTGGTGTGCCCTATTATAAGCTAGCATTCTGGGGCACACATGCTCAGAGCCAGTGCTCTGCAATGAGAGAGGCCACTGCGATGGGAGGTCCACACATGCCAAAGAATAAAAAAGACGGATGAATAATAAATGATGACTTAGAGGCAAAAAAAAAAAAAAGAATACTGGAATGGGAACCATTTCCTTCTCCAGGGGATCTTCCTGACCCAAGGATCAAACCCAGGTCTCCTGCACTGCAGGCAGATTCTTTACCATCTGAGCCACCAGCAAGCCTGGTGATGGAGAAGAAACCAGAGGAATTAACAGACACCAAAAAGGAATACAGGAATATAGGAACAGCTAAATTCCTCTTAAATAGATTTCAGTTTTTCAGGACTTACTCCTGGTTGTACAAGATGATGAATTATTAAAGCTGAGCTGAAGTCTTTTGAACATTTGAAATCTCATTGCACAGGTCTGGAAGCTTTAACATTGACATGTGCAATCCCCACAGAGACGTACAAGTGCTGGGACAACGTTCACCTGAATGTTGGCCTTAGCATGGACTGTACATAAAAAAAGGCAGAAAAGACAGTAGCTTAAGTGTTGCTAAAGCAAGCCATTTTCCTCAGCTGTACTTCTTCCATTTCCCCCATCTCTATAAAAACTTTACAGTTCATTAATTTTGTGGAATTTGGGGATCCCGAGTTTGTAATTTTTGGTTAGTGCTGTCCCATATGCTCTGGCAGGGAAGGCGAACATAAAGAGTTTCCAGCGACACTATCAGTGCCAGCCCAGAGACTCTGGGCCCAGTCCTAGAGATGCCATTTCAAGTAGGATGTTTAACATCTGCCTGATTTACAACCTCCTTGCTTTAATAGGAGAGCTGGTAAAAGCTGTTTAGGAGCATTTTGATGACCTTTGTGTTCATTTTCAGCCATAAATTGTAATGGTGTTACAAAAGCAAGAGTATCAGGCAGAGTCTGTTATGGTGTAAGCCAGCAGCATCCTGGGAAGATCACAATATATGGAATGCAAAACTGTCTTTCAAGTATCATTTAGGGCATACTTTTAAATACATAGGAAGTTAGGAATATAGATATTAAGGTTCCCACAGCTGCACTAATTGGGCCACATTATTGTCTAACCATCAAGTGGTGCATGGCATCGAGCAGGGTGGATGACTGTCACATGTAGACCCTAAAGTCAATCAACCATCTGCAGTGTGGATTTGTCAGCCCAAATTCTGACTATACTTGGTGCTCATGTGTAGCATTTTACGCGGCTTGTGCAATAGCTCCCAGCTTGTAAAATAGCATCACAGTCATATCTTTCCTTAGCTCCTCTTAGGTTCAAGAACCCTCACTGTGTTTTACCCCAATGTGTACACAGTTCTCCCTGGCACTGGTCATCCCTCCAATCAGTCTCTCTTACAACTGAAAGCCAAACTGATCTTTCTAAAGTAGTTCTCTATTCATATTAACCACTGCTCAAAAATCACCAAAGGGGCTTCTCTGGTGGTGCAGTGGGAAAGAATCTGCCTGCTAATACAGGAGACATGGGTTCAATCCCTGACTGGGGAGGATCCCATATATTGCAAAGCAATGAAGCCCATGTGCCACCACAGTGCAAATGGAGAGTAACCCCTGCTCACTGCAACCACAGAAAAGCCCAAACAGCGAAGAAGACCCAGCATGGCAAAAAATAAAATAAATAATTTGTTAAAAAAAAAAAAAAAAAACACACCAATGAATCCCACATCCCTTAAAACAGCCACAAAACATTTCACGGCTAGTCTTCCATGTGGAACCTAGTCTTCTGGGAAAACTTCCCCAGCCCCTCAGTTGTGGTCGGTTTTTATGTCTTCAGAATTTGACATTAAACTCTTCAATAGCAGAAATGGTGTCAGCATATAATAAGTTCTCATTAAATATTTGCTGAATGACTAAATGCATGAACCTCTTCATACACAGTGGTTGGAAAGCTGTTTAGGAGCTTTTGATGACCTTTGTGTTCATTTTCAGCCATAAATTGTAATGGTGTTACAAAAGCAAGAGTATCAGGCAGAGTCTGTTATGGTGTAAGCCAGCAGCATCCTGGGAAGATCACAATATATGGAATGCAAAACTGTCTTTCAAGTATCATTTAGGGCATACTTTTAAATACATAGGAAGTTAGGAATATAGATATTAAGGTTCCCACAGCTGCACTAATTGGGCCACATTATTGTCTAACCATCAAGTGGTGCATGGCATCGAGCAGGGTGGATGACTGTCACATGTAGACCCTAAAGTCAATCAACCATCTGCAGTGTGGATTTGTCAGCCCAAATTCTGACTATACTTGGTGCTCATGTGTAGCATTTTACGCGGCTTGTGCAATAGCTCCCAGCTTGTAAAATAGCATCACAGTCATATCTTTCCTTAGCTCCTCTTAGGTTCAAGAACCCTCACTGTGTTTTACCCCAATGTGTACACAGTTCTCCCTGGCACTGGTCATCCCTCCAATCAGTCTCTCTTACAACTGAAAGCCAAACTGATCTTTCTAAAGTAGTTCTCTATTCATATTAACCACTGCTCAAAAATCACCAAAGGGGCTTCTCTGGTGGTGCAGTGGGAAAGAATCTGCCTGCTAATACAGGAGACATGGGTTCAATCCCTGACTGGGGAGGATCCCATATATTGCAAAGCAATGAAGCCCATGTGCCACCACAGTGCAAATGGAGAGTAACCCCTGCTCACTGCAACCACAGAAAAGCCCAAACAGCGAAGAAGACCCAGCATGGCAAAAAATAAAATAAATAATTTGTTAAAAAAAAAAAAAAAAAACACACCAATGAATCCCACATCCCTTAAAACAGCCACAAAACATTTCACGGCTAGTCTTCCATGTGGAACCTAGTCTTCTGGGAAAACTTCCCCAGCCCCTCAGTTGTGGTCGGTTTTTATGTCTTCAGAATTTGACATTAAACTCTTCAATAGCAGAAATGGTGTCAGCATATAATAAGTTCTCATTAAATATTTGCTGAATGACTAAATGCATGAACCTCTTCATACACAGTGGTTGGCAATATGAACTATTAAAAAGTCTTCTGGAAAGCAATTTTCAAATATCAATATTCATTAAAGTATTCATAATCTTTGACCTTAAAATAATGTTTCTGAGAATATATTCTAAGACAATCGTTCAATGGGGAAATGATGTTTATAAAATATTGCCTGTAATAATGAAATGTCAGAATGAACTTAAAGCGATAATAAGAGAATGGTTACGTAAATTAAGGTAAGTCCACTGAAATGACTCTTATAAAGTCAATAATTATTATAAAACCTTGTTATTGGGAACATTCTTGTGACCTATTTCCTTATAAAAAGTGTTGAAAATTGAAACTCTATCTTGTTTTATCCACTATGCCAGCAGGATGGCCAAAAAATACTTAAAAGTAAAAATGGTAGTATTTTAGAAAGTTTTATTTTATTTGGATTTCTGTTAGTGTTACAGTACAAGTGAAAAGATCACCTTTCTACCTAACAATTGAGCACTTCAATGGTTCCCTGTCCTATGGAATAAAATCCAGATCCAGACTAGCATTCCAGACACTGAACAATCACTTCTAAATCTATATTTCTAGGCTTATTTCTTTTTCCTTTATGGCTGTGAAAAATATGTATAAGAAGCACAGAAACAAAAACTGTGAGGCTCAATGATTTCCCTCAAAGTGAAGTCAACATGATCACCACAAAATTCAACAGAACCTTTGAAAAGCCCTGCCCAGTCCCTATCTCTTCCCCCAACATAGGAAGTCATCATCTTGACTTCTGTTGTAATCATTCCTTTTGTTTCTTTAAAGCTTTGTCACAAAAACCTTATCCGTGAATATCACAGTTTTAGTTTGTTTTGAATTTAAATGGAAGCACACAATTGTCTCCAGGCATAATCTGAGTTTATATGCAATCCCAGCCCTAGTGCTCAGTCCCTAAAATTAATTTTTATACTCATCTTTTCTCTCTACCAGACTCCAAAAGCTTGTTTTCAGTATCTCTCAATTATCATTTAACATATTTGTATACTGAAGACATGTAAAAAAGATTATTAATCATATATCTAATTAAATGTATTAAATAATAAGTTTCCCATGGAAAATATTGAAACTAAGCATGACCCTGTGGGGCTCCTGAACATGGAAGCCTTTCTGTTCCCTTTTTCCTTATTTTTGGGAACACACTCTAGCCTCCATGATCTTCCATAAATTCCAAAGGGCAGATTCCAATATTTGCTAACCTGAGAAGGGAGAAGATGCAGAGAGAAGGGAGGAACAACCAAGAAACAATAAGACAGTCTTGAGGCAGGTCCTGGTTCTGCATCAATGGATACACATAATATCTTCAAGCTCTTTATAAAAATAAAACCAACAACAAATGGAAAGTATCAGCATTCTTTATTCCGCAAAAGAATACCTGAGGCCAAATTAAAGGAACCAGAGAAGTGCATTCGAGTTGGGAGCACACTCAATACACTCTAAGAATAGAAATCAGCCAATGGGATAGGGTAGAAGTAATAAAGTGGTCAGAAATGAGGTCAAATATTCAGTTAGGGGTCTATTGTGTGGGGTCTTAAAATTTTTATAGGAAGTTATTGAAGAGTTTTGATCAGGAGAATGATGTAATAAGATTTTAAAGGATTGTAAAAGGGTACCTCTGCTGTCAAAGAGTAATTCACCACAAGGGATGAAGGAAGAGCTAGGAATCTGCTGCAGCTAGACAAGAAGAGAGATCATTATGCCTGGGACAAGTTGGTAAAGGCAGATAAGGAAATGTTGAAAACTGAATGTATTTTGAAAATGCAGCCAACAGAATTTGCTAATGGAGTGGATGGGGAATAAAAGAAGGTGAGATGTGGAGATGTTGAGTATGTTATTGGATGCACAAGTTTGGAAACTGTACAAGGAACTGACAGTAGATAGAAACTATTAAACTGTATCACAGTTTTTGTTTGTTTTGAATTTAAATGGAAGCACACAATTGTCTCCAGGCATAATCTGAGTTTATATGCAATCCCAGCCCTAGTGCTCAGTCCCTAAAATTAATTTTTATACTCATCTTTTCTCTCTACCAGACTCCAAAAGCTTGTTTTCAGTATCTCTCAATTATCATTTAACATATTTGTATACTGAAGACATGTAAAAAAGATTATTAATCATATATCTAATTAAATGTATTAAATAATAAGTTTCCCATGGAAAATATTGAAACTAAGCATGACCCTGTGGGGCTCCTGAACATGGAAGCCTTTCTGTTCCCTTTTTCCTTATTTTTGGGAACACACTCTAGCCTCCATGATCTTCCATAAATTCCAAAGGGCAGATTCCAATATTTGCTAACCTGAGAAGGGAGAAGATGCAGAGAGAAGGGAGGAACAACCAAGAAACAATAAGACAGTCTTGAGGCAGGTCCTGGTTCTGCATCAATGGATACACATAATATCTTCAAGCTCTTTATAAAAATAAAACCAACAACAAATGGAAAGTATCAGCATTCTTTATTCCGCAAAAGAATACCTGAGGCCAAATTAAAGGAACCAGAGAAGTGCATTCGAGTTGGGAGCACACTCAATACACTCTAAGAATAGAAATCAGCCAATGGGATAGGGTAGAAGTAATAAAGTGGTCAGAAATGAGGTCAAATATTCAGTTAGGGGTCTATTGTGTGGGGTCTTAAAATTTTTATAGGAAGTTATTGAAGAGTTTTGATCAGGAGAATGATGTAATAAGATTTTAAAGGATTGTAAAAGGGTACCTCTGCTGTCAAAGAGTAATTCACCACAAGGGATGAAGGAAGAGCTAGGAATCTGCTGCAGCTAGACAAGAAGAGAGATCATTATGCCTGGGACAAGTTGGTAAAGGCAGATAAGGAAATGTTGAAAACTGAATGTATTTTGAAAATGCAGCCAACAGAATTTGCTAATGGAGTGGATGGGGAATAAAAGAAGGTGAGATGTGGAGATGTTGAGTATGTTATTGGATGCACAAGTTTGGAAACTGTACAAGGAACTGACAGTAGATAGAAACTATTAAACTGTAACGGCAAAGGAGATTTCCTGCAAAGTGAATGTATTTAGAAGAAAGGACTGCACTCTTTAACTGACCATATTTAGAGATCTAGAAGAGCAGAGTGAGTAAATGAGACGCTAGAAAAAACAGAAGGGTGATGTCCCAGAAGACAAAGGTTGCAAAGGAGCAGGAGTGGATAGGACACTAGAACTCAGAGTGAGCCACTTGGTATGCAGCAGGAGGCACTGGTGGCCTTAATGAGATTGTTTTTGTGGAGTTGTTGTGTGATCTCAGACGGCCTGGAAGAAGCAGAGACAGTGAGTACAGAGTCCTCTAGTTGAATCATTGTACTGCAAGGAAAAGCAGAGAAATGAGGCTATAGCAGGAGAGAAATGCAGAGTCAAGAGAGAAGGTAATTTTTCCTAAGCTGGGAGCTATTACAGCATGTGTTTGATGTTAATGGAAATGACCTAGCAGAGAGCAGGGATTTCTGCAGGAGGGGAAATGCCGAAACAGGGGCCCAGGGCTAGGGAGAGGAGGCAGAATGAGCTAGTGCAGAGAGACAGCAGGTTGGAACATACATCAGGAGGGTGTGTATGTGTCTGTGGAAGAAATTATAACCACTGGAACATGTACACAGCACTGGATTCTTGACAGAGATGCCCCCTTTATTGCAGCATGAGAGGCTTGGTCTTATTTCACATGCAAGGGTAGAGGTTAAGTAACTTGCTTCTGGTCATCCATCTGTAGGGTCAGAGTCAGATGGCAGGTCTTTGAGACTAACTTTGGAAAGGGAACCATTCAGAGGCTTTGATGAATTGCTTTTCTCAGTTCAGGGGATTTCTACTTAGAAAAATTGGAGACTACCTAAAGCAAGTTTGGCCTGCATGGTGGATAGAGCTGAGAAACATAACGAAGAAAAAGATCTTGTAGCTTTATGAACAGAAGAGGTTAAGAGTTTCAAAAGTAGGTAAAAAGTAAATAAATAAAACTAGGAACAAAAAGCTAGCTAAAGAATTTTAAGAGATGTGGAGATGTTGAGTATGTTATTGGATGCACAAGTTTGGAAACTGTACAAGGAACTGACAGTAGATAGAAACTATTAAACTGTAACGGCAAAGGAGATTTCCTGCAAAGTGAATGTATTTAGAAGAAAGGACTGCACTCTTTAACTGACCATATTTAGAGATCTAGAAGAGCAGAGTGAGTAAATGAGACGCTAGAAAAAACAGAAGGGTGATGTCCCAGAAGACAAAGGTTGCAAAGGAGCAGGAGTGGATAGGACACTAGAACTCAGAGTGAGCCACTTGGTATGCAGCAGGAGGCACTGGTGGCCTTAATGAGATTGTTTTTGTGGAGTTGTTGTGTGATCTCAGACGGCCTGGAAGAAGCAGAGACAGTGAGTACAGAGTCCTCTAGTTGAATCATTGTACTGCAAGGAAAAGCAGAGAAATGAGGCTATAGCAGGAGAGAAATGCAGAGTCAAGAGAGAAGGTAATTTTTCCTAAGCTGGGAGCTATTACAGCATGTGTTTGATGTTAATGGAAATGACCTAGCAGAGAGCAGGGATTTCTGCAGGAGGGGAAATGCCGAAACAGGGGCCCAGGGCTAGGGAGAGGAGGCAGAATGAGCTAGTGCAGAGAGACAGCAGGTTGGAACATACATCAGGAGGGTGTGTATGTGTCTGTGGAAGAAATTATAACCACTGGAACATGTACACAGCACTGGATTCTTGACAGAGATGCCCCTTCATTGCAGCATGAGAGGCTTGGTCTTATTTCACATGCAAGGGTAGAGGTTAAGTAACTTGCTTCTGGTCATCCATCTGTAGGGTCAGAGTCAGATGGCAGGTCTTTGAGACTAACTTTGGAAAGGGAACCATTCAGAGGCTTTGATGAATTGCTTTTCTCAGTTCAGGGGATTTCTACTTAGAAAAATTGGAGACTACCTAAAGCAAGTTTGGCCTGCATGGTGGATAGAGCTGAGAAACATAACGAAGAAAAAGATCTTGTAGCTTTATGAACAGAAGAGGTTAAGAGTCAATGTATATTAACTGGGCTAAGTAAGGTAGGTAAAAAGTAAATAAATAAAACTAGGAACAAAAAGCTAGAAAATTCTAATAAAGACAATATTTTATACCTGAACATGCAGCTTGTGCTCAGAAATCTCACCCCCTATAACAAAGCTGCTTAGTGTTTGGAATCTGAATGTGATCGGATCACATCACAGTGGTTCCAAGGCCTCAATCATGCTGAAAATTTTTACTACCGGATATACATCACTTTTCTGATAAAGGTTCATATAGTCAAAGCTATGCCTTTTCCAGTAGTCATGTACAGATGTGACAGATGGACCATAAAGAAGGGTGAGCATCAAAGAATTGATGCTTTTGGGCTTCCCTGGTGGTCCAGTGGGTAAGGACACCGCCTTGCAGTGCAAGCGGCACCTGTTCAATCCCTGGCCTGGGAGGATCCCACGGTGCCGTGGAGCGGCTGGACCGATGGGTCCAACTACCGAGCCGGAGGTCTGGAGTGCATGCACCCAGAGCTGGTGCTCTGTGACAACAGAGGCCACCGCGATGGGAGGCCATGTGGGCCAAAGAACAAAGACGGATGAAAATGGACAAATGAAAGACCAATAGAAGTGGCCTGCCTGATCCCCTGCCTCCCCACCCCACCCCCACCAAAATAAATAAATAAATAAATCTTTAAAAAAAAAAAAAAAAAGAATTGATGCTTTCAAACTACTGATGCTGGAGAAGGCTCTTGAGAGTCCCTTGGACTGCAAGGAAATCAAACAAGTCGATCCAAAAGGAAACCAGCTCTGAATATTCACTGGAAGGACTGATGCTGAAACTGAAGCTCCAATACATTGGCAATCTGATACGAGGAGCTGAATTATTGGAAAAGACCCTGATGCTGGGAAAGACTGAAGGCAGAAGGAGAAGTGAATGACAGAGAATGAAATGACTGTATGGCATCACTAACTCAATGGACATGAGTTTAAGCAACCTCTGGAAGATGGTGAAGGACAGGGAAGCCTGATGTGCTACAGTTTATGGGACTGCAAAGAGTTGGACACAACTTGGCAACTGAACAATACATAGATGTCCAGAGAGCAGTCAGCTCCAGAATCCCTAGTTCTGCCTTGTTCTTTTCAGACTCCTGTGTCTGGAAACAGGTTGCCTGTTCATAGCCACAACTCTGCTGTGTTTTCTTCCCACAGCCCCTGCTTCCCTGTGTTCATCACAGAACGCCCTGTCTGGGCCAAGGACTGACTTCCTCTGGCTGGCTTGAGTGACCAGCTGGTATAGAGTTCTGTGCAGAGACAGGGAGAATATTTTACTTTCCAACCTGGGACACACTTTATTTCCAGACGTGGGGCTCAGAGCATTGGTGCTTCATGAACCCTTCTGTCACCACTGCACCAGTCTGCCACAGACAGTGTTGTCCACTTTCAGCCTTAGGGAAGTCAAGTCCAGTTCGAAGGGAAGGACAAGGAGTGGACACGACATCATTTCTACTTCTCCCTCTTTCTCATACATGCTCCCAGTGTAAACCTCTTCTCTTTCTCCATTTAAATCAAGATTGCCAACAGCTGGGGAAGAATATGAAGGGCTCTGCAGGCTAACGATGTTTGTGCCCCAGAGCAGCCACAAACTGCTACGTTCATTCTCCCCCAGCTGTCCAAGGGTAGATTGGCTGTAGGTACCTTATCACAGTGGGAAAATGAAAAGAAGAAAATGGGAAAAGATGATGGTTGGTGAAGAACATCTCACCAACCTCTTTAAGCTCTATGAGTGGTTGGGGGTCCCCGGGGTCTGTTTGCTTACAGCTGGTGAGCAAAGGAAAACAGGTTTCTCTGCACCTTACAAAGGAGAAGATGCTGAGACTGACTTCCATTTAGGACTGCAAGGAAATCAAACAAGTCGATCCAAAAGGAAACCAGCTCTGAATGAACTAGAAACTGAAGCTCAATACATTGGCAATCTGATACGAGGAGCTGAATTATTGGAAAAGACCCTGATGCTGGGAAAGACTGAAGGCAGAAGGAGAAGTGAATGACAGAGAATGAAATGACTGTATGGCATCACTAACTCAATGGACATGAGTTTAAGCAACCTCTGGAAGATGGTGAAGGACAGGGAAGCCTGATGTGCTACAGTTTATGGGACTGCAAAGAGTTGGACACAACTTGGCAACTGAACAATACATAGATGTCCAGAGAGCAGTCAGCTCCAGAATCCCTAGTTCTGCCTTGTTCTTTTCAGACTCCTGTGTCTGGAAACAGGTTGCCTGTTCATAGCCACAACTCTGCTGTGTTTTCTTCCCACAGCCCCTGCTTCCCTGTGTTCATCACAGAACGCCCTGTCTGGGCCAAGGACTGACTTCCTCTGGCTGGCTTGAGTGACCAGCTGGTATAGAGTTCTGTGCAGAGACAGGGAGAATATTTTACTTTCCAACCTGGGACACACTTTATTTCCAGACGTGGGGCTCAGAGCATTGGTGCTTCATGAACCCTTCTGTCACCACTGCACCAGTCTGCCACAGACAGTGTTGTCCACTTTCAGCCTTAGGGAAGTCAAGTCCAGTTCGAAGGGAAGGACAAGGAGTGGACACGACATCATTTCTACTTCTCCCTCTTTCTCATACATGCTCCCAGTGTAAACCTCTTCTCTTTCTCCATTTAAATCAAGATTGCCAACAGCTGGGGAAGAATATGAAGGGCTCTGCAGGCTAACGATGTTTGTGCCCCAGAGCAGCCACAAACTGCTACGTTCATTCTCCCCCAGCTGTCCAAGGGTAGATTGGCTGTAGGTACCTTATCACAGTGGGAAAATGAAAAGAAGAAAATGGGAAAAGATGATGGTTGGTGAAGAACATCTCACCAACCTCTTTAAGCTCTATGAGTGGTTGGGGGTCCCCGGGGTCTGTTTGCTTACAGCTGGTGAGCAAAGGAAAACAGGTTTCTCTGCACCTTACAAAGGAGAAGATGCTGAGACTGACTTCCATTTAGGCTCTAAGCTCCCAAGGGCAAGGATCACATTTTAGCCTGAGCTAGCAGAGTGCCCCAAACAGACAGATGCAAACTGTGTGCGACTCAAGGGCAAGGAATGTGTCTGATACATAGCTTGTTATTTCTACAGGTTCCGGAGAGTGATCATTACATTAAAGACCTATCATCTGCCTACCAAGTAGTTGTCATTGGGAATCAGCTGGGCTATCAGGCCAAGAGCACAGGAGTGAGGAACAGAGAAGGTTCCAGTCCCAGTTCTTCTCAGCAATCTGGGGAAATCCCTTCACCTCTCTAAGCCCATGCGGACATTGGTAGATAAGGATACCATCACTCTCACGGGCTGTGTGAGGTCAGAGGAAGCAATGTGCATAAAATTTATGGATTCAGTAACTTTGATGCATTGGAAAGAAGAAAGGTGACTCTACTCCACTTCCCTCTCTCAGCCACCAAGGTGCACAAAAGGCACATTTTGGAAAACCTTGGAATTGATGAGCCAGCACTTTCCAACTAGAGGGGTTAGGTCTATGATCTCAAGGCTTGTTAGCCCAGGAGGAGGCTACATCCACGCATTCTGGGAGAAGACAGCAAGGCTATCAAAAGAAACTCAGGATCCCAGTTAGAAAACATATCCCCAAGTCTCGGCCACTCAGTTGCTTCTGCAGAGGCCCTGAGTCAGAATCAGGTGTACAGCAAGTTAGGGGAACAAGAGGCTTTATTTAGGGAAACACTGGTGGTTTTGCTTTTCATGCAACCAGATACATTAGGGGAAAAGCCTCAGGTCTCCTAAAGCTAATAAGACTCAGCTTTGACTTGCTTCCAGTGTAAACCTCTTCTCTTTCTCCATTTAAATCAAGATTGCCAACAGCTGGGGAAGAATATGAAGGGCTCTGCAGGCTAACGATGTTTGTGCCCCAGAGCAGCCACAAACTGCTACGTTCATTCTCCCCCAGCTGTCCAAGGGTAGATTGGCTGTAGGTACCTTATCACAGTGGGAAAATGAAAAGAAGAAAATGGGAAAAGATGATGGTTGGTGAAGAACATCTCACCAACCTCTTTAAGCTCTATGAGTGGTTGGGGGTCCCCGGGGTCTGTTTGCTTACAGCTGGTGAGCAAAGGAAAACAGGTTTCTCTGCACCTTACAAAGGAGAAGATGCTGAGACTGACTTCCATTTAGGCTCTAAGCTCCCAAGGGCAAGGATCACATTTTAGCCTGAGCTAGCAGAGTGCCCCAAACAGACAGATGCAAACTGTGTGCGACTCAAGGGCAAGGAATGTGTCTGATACATAGCTTGTTATTTCTACAGGTTCCGAGAGTGATCATTACATTAAAGACCTATCATCTGCCTACCAAGTAGTTGTCATTGGGAATCAGCTGGGCTATCAGGCCAAGAGCACAGGAGTGAGGAACAGAGAAGGTTCCAGTCCCAGTTCTTCTCAGCAATCTGGGGAAATCCCTTCACCTCTCTAAGCCCATGCGGACATTGGTAGATAAGGATACCATCACTCTCACGGGCTGTGTGAGGTCAGAGGAAGCAATGTGCATAAAATTTATGGATTCAGTAACTTTGATGCATTGGAAAGAAGAAAGGTGACTCTACTCCACTTCCCTCTCTCAGCCACCAAGGTGCACAAAAGGCACATTTTGGAAAACCTTGGAATTGATGAGCCAGCACTTTCCAACTAGAGGGGTTAGGTCTATGATCTCAAGGCTTGTTAGCCCAGGAGGAGGCTACATCCACGCATTCTGGGAGAAGACAGCAAGGCTATCAAAAGAAACTCAGGATCCCAGTTAGAAAACATATCCCCAAGTCTCGGCCACTCAGTTGCTTCTGCAGAGGCCCTGAGTCAGAATCAGGTGTACAGCAAGTTAGGGGAACAAGAGGCTTTATTTAGGGAAACACTGGTGGTTTTTGCTTTTCATGCAACCAGATACATTAGGGGAAAAGCCTCATCTGGGGTCTCCCTAAAGCTAATAAGACTCAGCTGACAGTTCATTGACTTGCTTCACAGAATTTACTTTATGAGTGTCTCTAATCCACATGGCCCCTCTTTGCTTTGGGACTAAACCAAGGGAAACTCCAGAAATCCCATCAGCTTATTTATATTTACCATGTCATCTCAAACACAGTGTGTGCCCAATCAACATGATTATTGTTTCCTTCTGAGAGAGAAAATGCTGTTATAGAGATGACTAACCCACATGAACCTTCACATGCATGTATGCAATACACATTTGTGTGTGTGTGTGTGTGTCTGAATGCTCGAGAGAGTTATAAATTTCCCACACCTACTGGGCTTCCTGTTCAGTCTATCATTCAGATGGATTTCACAGAAGAAGTCTATCCCCAATTATAAATCAAAGATTTCCTCATTGGCCCAGGAGAGGAAGAGACTTTGGACCACTACTCTTTTCTAAGTCCATGTCTCCAGGCAAGGGCCAGACCTCAGAGGGGACATCTATCTGCATGCCACATTCAGGAAAGGGGGCCCTGGTCCTGGGCTTCCAGCCACATGAAGATTCTGATGCCCCAGCATGGTGTGGGACGTGTGGAAGACAGAACTGAAGGGACAGTGGAGATCCCAGAACTGACTGATCATGGGCAGAGATGACCAGTGCCATCCCTGGCACTCTACCCCACTTGGGACAAAGAGTTTTAAAAACAATAGAGGTTACACTTCCTCTCAGTTCAGTGAAATAGAAACTCAGGGTCTAAGAAGCTAAGTTAGAGATCATAAAAGTAAGATTTATGGACTCTGAGTTTATGGATAAGATTCATATCTATTCCAATGGAGAAATGATTTATTACCCAATGAACGTGGTCTGCTATATAAATCTTTTTAAAATGCAGTGTCCATGGGGAAAAATCAAAGTGGTTGGGGTGTGGGGGTTTCTTGGTGGTGAAGACATTGAAAATCGAGTCTCGGCCATAATCTCTGGTCACACAGCACGTTCTCCTCAGTGCCCTTCCCTGCCAGTTCCTACATTCCTGGGAAAGAACCAGCCATGGTGCCCTGCTTCTAGGCTTTAAGGGGGGAAAGACTGACTTGCCTTGCTTCAAACCATCTTTATATTCATCACTCCCCTGGGAAAGCAATCTCAAAAGAGTGTGTCCAGCTAGAAAGACAAGATAAACACCTGTTCAGTCAGCATCTTTGGACTGTAAGAATAGAAACCCATTCTAGTGAGTTCACATCATGGGAGTCTGTCATAAGGATATGCATGAAAACAAGGGATGCCATAAAGCTCAGAAACAGCTACATATCAGGCCTAGAGGGAATACAGAAGCCTAGTTCAGACATATTTTGCTGGAGAATTTCATTACCTTCACTCAGAACTTTACCAACATGGATGCAGGTCCTCTCTGTATCTACCTCTGCTTCCCCACAAACCAAGTCAGCCTCTACCCTGGTGACTCTTAGCTACCTCCTGACTTGCGCCTCAGGGTTATTACAACTCCCGACTCCTCTAGAGCATGGCATCTGTATCCTACCTTCTCTCAGTGTGCTGACCCATTCTGTTTTCCTCCTACCAACTAAAGAAGACTTACCACTACTCTTTTCTAAGTCCATGTCTCCAGGCAAGGGCCAGACCTCAGAGGGACATCTATCTGCATGCCACATTCAGGAAAGGGGCCCTGGTCCTGGGCTTCCAGCCACATGAAGATTCTGATGCCCCAGCATGGTGTGGGACGTGTGGAAGACAGAACTGAAGGGACAGTGGAGATCCCAGAACTGACTGATCATGGGCAGAGATGACCAGTGCCATCCCTGGCACTCTACCCCACTTGGGACAAAGAGTTTTAAAAACAATAGAGGTTACACTTCCTCTCAGTTCAGTGAAATAGAAACTCAGGGTCTAAGAAGCTAAGTTAGAGATCATAAAAGTAAGATTTATGGACTCTGAGTTTATGGATAAGATTCATATCTATTCCAATGGAGAAATGATTTATTACCCAATGAACGTGGTCTGCTATATAAATCTTTTTAAAATGCAGTGTCCATGGGGAAAAATCAAAGTGGTTGGGGTGTGGGGGTTTCTTGGTGGTGAAGACATTGAAAATCGAGTCTCGGCCATAATCTCTGGTCACACAGCACGTTCTCCTCAGTGCCCTTCCCTGCCAGTTCCTACATTCCTGGGAAAGAACCAGCCATGGTGCCCTGCTTCTAGGCTTTAAGGGGGGAAAGACTGACTTGCCTTGCTTCAAACCATCTTTATATTCATCACTCCCCTGGGAAAGCAATCTCAAAAGAGTGTGTCCAGCTAGAAAGACAAGATAAACACCTGTTCAGTCAGCATCTTTGGACTGTAAGAATAGAAACCCATTCTAGTGAGTTCACATCATGGGAGTCTGTCATAAGGATATGCATGAAAACAAGGGATGCCATAAAGCTCAGAAACAGCTACATATCAGGCCTAGAGGGAATACAGAAGCCTAGTTCAGACATATTTTGCTGGAGAATTTCATTACCTTCACTCAGAACTTTACCAACATGGATGCAGGTCCTCTCTGTATCTACCTCTGCTTCCCCACAAACCAAGTCAGCCTCTACCCTGGTGACTCTTAGCTACCTCCTGACTTGCGCCTCAGGGTTATTACAACTCCCGACTCCTCTAGAGCATGGCATCTGTATCCTACCTTCTCTCAGTGTGCTGACCCATTCTGTTCCTCCTACCAACTAATCAACTCTCTCTAATTCTATTGCAAATTTCTAAAGAAGACTTATGTAGGCTGCTGTTTGCAGTTCATTGATTTCCTCATCTATATGTCAGACACCCACTTACTAGTCTAATTGGTTTAAGTTGTGGCAGAGAGGTTTCACTATATAGGGAACCCAGCCACTACTTCTATGATTAGAAAACAGTACATGAAAATCCCTTCAGATCAGGCTGTGGTTGTGAGAGTGTGTGTGCATGCATGCTCAATTGACTTT
Source organism: Tragulus kanchil (assembly GCA_022376925.1). Lineage (NCBI taxonomy): Eukaryota > Metazoa > Chordata > Mammalia > Artiodactyla > Tragulidae > Tragulus > Tragulus kanchil. The sequence continues at coordinate 215,686,117 of JAIOJX010000032.1, read as the reverse complement.
TAGCCTATTTGGAACAATTAGGAAGTCAGAGATCACTTGTGAATTAGCTAAGCATACTGTTGCATATCTCTTGCATTGTGTTTAATAACTTTTAAATCCCTATCTTACAGGAACTTATTCTCTCCATTTTAAGAAAGAAGATAACTAGGGCTTACCAGGTGGTGCCAGTGGTGAAGAGCCTGCCTGCCAATGCAGGAGACGTAAGAGACGTAGGTTGGGAAGATCCTCTGGGAAAGAGCATGGCCACCCACTCCAGTGGAGTGGAGCATCCCATGGACAGAGGAGCCTGGCAGGCTATAGCCCATAGGGTCACACAGAGTCAGACAGGACTGAAATGGCTTAGTATGCACACACACAGAGATATTTGTCCCAATTTCCACTTAAAGTGGAAGAGATCACTAAACATGGGCTTAGACACCTGACAAGAGTCCTAGTTTAAAGAGCCCCCTACAAGGGGTTTTTCAAGTGTCTACAAGAGGGCACAGCAATTCTCCCTGAATGCAGAAATACCTTTTCTCTTATAACCAAAGGCTTATGATTCTAAGACAGTTAAGAAAAAAGACTGCTTAAGAAGGACCCACCTGCTACTCATTTAATTCCAATGTCTCCTTGGTCAGCAAGCAGAACTGGATCTGATTTCATACTTACCGAACTTTACCCAGGTCCTCTCTGTATCTACCTCTGCTTCCCCACAAACCAAGTCAGCCTCTACCCTGGTGACTCTTAGCTACCTCCTGACTTGCGCCTCAGGGTTATTACAACTCCCGACTCCTCTAGAGCATGGCATCTGTATCCTACCTTCTCTCAGTGTGCTGACCCATTCTGTTCCTCCTACCAACTAATCAACTCTCTCTAATTCTATTGCAAATTTCTAAAGAAGACTTATGTAGGCTGCTGTTTGCAGTTCATTGATTTCCTCATCTATATGTCAGACACCCACTTACTAGTCTAATTGGTTTAAGTTGTGGCAGAGAGGTTTCACTATATAGGGAACCCAGCCACTACTTCTATGATTAGAAAACAGTACATGAAAATCCCTTCAGATCAGGCTGTGGTTGTGAGAGTGTGTGTGTGCATGCATGCTCAATTGACTTTTAGCCTATTTGGAACAATTAGGAAGTCAGAGATCACTTGTGAATTAGCTAAGCATACTGTTGCATATCTCTTGCATTGTGTTTAATAACTTTTAAATCCCTATCTTACAGGAACTTATTCTCTCCATTTTAAGAAAGAAGATAACTAGGGCTTACCAGGTGGTGCCAGTGGTGAAGAGCCTGCCTGCCAATGCAGGAGACGTAAGAGACGTAGGTTGGGAAGATCCTCTGGGAAAGAGCATGGCCACCCACTCCAGTGGAGTGGAGCATCCCATGGACAGAGGAGCCTGGCAGGCTATAGCCCATAGGGTCACACAGAGTCAGACAGGACTGAAATGGCTTAGTATGCACACACACAGAGATATTTGTCCCAATTTCCACTTAAAGTGGAAGAGATCACTAAACATGGGCTTAGACACCTGACAAGAGTCCTAGTTTAAAGAGCCCCCTACAAGGGGTTTTTCAAGTGTCTACAAGAGGGCACAGCAATTCTCCCTGAATGCAGAAATACCTTTTCTCTTATAACCAAAGGCTTATGATTCTAAGACAGTTAAGAAAAAAAAGACTGCTTAAGAAGGACCCACCTGCTACTCATTTAATTCCAATGTCTCCTTGGTCAGCAAGCAGAACACTGAGCTGGATCTGAGGGTGGCACATGCTTTGTACACGACCCAAGCTCCAAGCAAACATTCACTGGCATCAAATCTAAGGTGATGGCACAACAGAGAAAGTCAGTTTGGTCACTAGAGGCCTAGACGCTGCCTCTGTGGCCTCCTGGGCCGTGTGGATGGGAGCCGCTGCCTCCAGCCCCTTGTTCCCACCACGTTCCACTTGAGCAGAGCAAGGGGAGGCCGCTGCAATCAAATGGGCTGGCAGAATGAGCACACTTGTGCTCAGTGGTGCATCTGGAAATTGGCCTTTTTTGACTTTTAACAGGACATTTCTCCAGCAGTTTTATGATTACCAGAGACAATCAGGGCAGTTGGAAACCTGGAATATTTGTACCCTTTCCTCTCTTTGGGCCTCAAGCACCAAAAACATTGTCAGTGCCCTACAGGGTCCCTCCCCTTTAGAGAAAATGTTTAGTCATGAAAAGGCACTGTATTTCTGTACTCATTAATTTAAAAATATTCCTCAGTCAATATTCTCACCCATGAACATGATTATTTACTGCATAGTGATAAGCTGAAAATATGACAACAGTTTCTACCACCTTCTGTTTTCTATCAGGAATAAACAATAGCATTCAACCATCCATGCTATCTATTGCAGTGATTTTTTTAAAAACAGATTTAAGCATCTTTCTTTCTTTTTTTTTTTTTTTTTTTAGTTTTGGCTGAGTCTTAGTTGCTGCACAGGTTTTTCTCTAGTTATGATGGGGCAAGGAGGGGCTACTCTTTAGTTGTGGTGTGAGAGCTTCTCATTGCAGTGGCTTTTCTTGTTGCAGAGCATAGTCTCTAGGGCATGTGGGTTTCAGCAGTTGAGGCTTCTGGGCTCTAGAGAACAGGTTCAATAGATGTGGTGCACAGGCTTAGTTGCTCTGCAGCATACAGGATCTTCTTACACCAGGGATCAAACCTATGTCTCCTGCATTAGCAGGTGGATTTTTTACCACTGAGCCACGAGGAAAGCCCTAAGCATACATATTGTTGTTGCTGTCCCATCAACTTTTGGTAATATTTCCTAATCATCACATCACTATAAATTGAGGACAACTCCTAATTTACTGTCCTTTTCTCTCTTCTATTCTTATCCATACTTCTGTGTATATTTTCTTTTATATGGCTCAGATGGTAAAGAATCCACCTGCAATGTGGACCTGGGTTTGACCCCTGGGTTGGGAAGATCCCGTGGAGAAGGGAAAGGCTACCCACGCCAGTTTTCTTGTCTGGAGAGTTCTGTGGCTCATTCATGGGTCGCGAAGAGTCAGAAGTGATTGACTGATGTTCAGTCTCACTTTCAATGATAAATATAAATATTATTCCATAATTTTAATTACATCTTCCACACTTTGTTTATTGGTAGAGTCTAAAAACTAACAAGCTAATACATACTTTTTTTGTTACAATTGCTACATAAATATTACTCACCACATAGGCAAATGCTATCATATAATTAATTTTCCTTCTCTACAGATAAAACATCATAAGCCCTGGAATATCTTTAGAAGAATGTTATTAGTGTCAGGGTCAAATAGATTATGTATCCAGACACTCAATCAATGCTCCGATCATCTCACAATTTAATAAAATTTCTAGAAGATGATTTGGTATTGGCCAAAATATCTAATTGAGTTTTTCCCACTCAGTGATAGGGTTGCATGAAATTCGCATTTTTCCAGAGACCACCTTCAAGGACCTTCCCTCCCTGCAGAGTGATTATTCTACAGGCCTGATGCACACTTGCTACACTAGGACTTTGCTTCACCACACTATTGGGTTAGAGCCTCTCTTTCCTTAATCATGGCTTTTTTCTTTATCCCTGTTTTTTGCTAGAACAACTCTCTTATTTTGCCAAATAAGTAGTCTGAATTTCTGTCTGCCTAAAAATGTATTTTACCCTCCCACTTGATTGACAGTTTGGCAGATACAGAATTCTAGATCAGGCTAAATCCAAATCAAAATGATTTTCTCTAAGAACTTTGTGGCACTGCTCCATGAACTTCTATCAGCCAGTGCTGCTGATGTCAGCTGCTTTTTCTTACAATGCAGGCTACTTGATTTGTCAGTTTGTTTCACTCTGAAAGCTTTTAGGGTCTTCACTTTATCCAGACCTTTCCAAGAATGATGAGATGACTCTTCTGTGTGTATTTTTAGTTTCATACTCCTCAACACTTGATGCACCTTGTCAAATTGAAGACGTGTCCCTTTCATCAACTCTTGTAAATTTTCCTCACAATTAAAGAAACTCAACCCTATATTATATAGTCTAAATTCTGGAATTACCATTAGTCACACATTGAGCCTAGACAGATTATTCTTTCATGCTCTTTTTCTCTCATGCTTTCAATCTATGCTTTTCCTTTATAGCTTAGAAGATGGCTTTGATTTTACTCTCAAAGTTTGTATTGATTTAAAAAGTATTAGAGTCAGGGGAAGAGTGATTGACTGATGTTCAGTCTCACTTTCAATGATAAATATAAATATTATTCCATAATTTTAATTACATCTTCCACACTTTGTTTATTGGTAGAGTCTAAAAACTAACAAGCTAATACATACTTTTTTTGTTACAATTGCTACATAAATATTACTCACCACATAGGCAAATGCTATCATATAATTAATTTTCCTTCTCTACAGATAAAACATCATAAGCCCTGGAATATCTTTAGAAGAATGTTATTAGTGTCAGGGTCAAATAGATTATGTATCCAGACACTCAATCAATGCTCCGATCATCTCACAATTTAATAAAATTTCTAGAAGATGATTTGGTATTGGCCAAAATATCTAATTGAGTTTTTCCCACTCAGTGATAGGGTTGCATGAAATTCGCATTTTTCCAGAGACCACCTTCAAGGACCTTCCCTCCCTGCAGAGTGATTATTCTACAGGCCTGATGCACACTTGCTACACTAGGACTTTGCTTCACCACACTATTGGGTTAGAGCCTCTCTTTCCTTAATCATGGCTTTTTTCTTTATCCCTGTTTTTTGCTAGAACAACTCTCTTATTTTGCCAAATAAGTAGTCTGAATTTCTGTCTGCCTAAAAATGTATTTTACCCTCCCACTTGATTGACAGTTTGGCAGATACAGAATTCTAGATCAGGCTAAATCCAAATCAAAATGATTTTCTCTAAGAACTTTGTGGCACTGCTCCATGAACTTCTATCAGCCAGTGCTGCTGATGTCAGCTGCTTTTTCTTACAATGCAGGCTACTTGATTTGTCAGTTTGTTTCACTCTGAAAGCTTTTAGGGTCTTCACTTTATCCAGACCTTTCCAAGAATGATGAGATGACTCTTCTGTGTGTATTTTTAGTTTCATACTCCTCAACACTTGATGCACCTTGTCAAATTGAAGACGTGTCCCTTTCATCAACTCTTGTAAATTTTCCTCACAATTAAAGAAACTCAACCCTATATTATATAGTCTAAATTCTGGAATTACCATTAGTCACACATTGAGCCTAGACAGATTATTCTTTCATGCTCTTTTTTTTCTCTCATGCTTTCAATCTATGCTTTTCCTTTATAGCTTAGAAGATGGCTTTGATTTTACTCTCAAAGTTTGTATTGATTTAAAAAGTATTAACATAATATTTTATTACAAGAGTGAATTCTTTAAGCATTTATTATATCATTCTATTCTTGTCTTGAATACAATGTCTTCTCAATTTTCTATGAGGGCATATTCAGATTTTTCAATTATCGTTTGTTTCCGAAATAGCTCCTCCAGGAACAGGTGTATTTGTTTTTTCTTCCTTCTGTTACTGCTTTTCTTCATATAGTGTTCATTCATACTCAGGCGAAATGGACAAGGCTGATTATTCCAGGTACCTCGTATGATTTCCTTCTGCTATCTTATAGGACTATGTGATTCTTTCCCTAACAGACCTCTGCCCTAAATTGTAAGACTGATTGTAACCTTTGCATATCTGGAGGGGATATATTTAATAGGACGTTGTGTTTTGGAGTGATCAGAGAGAAACAAAGTGTCCAAATTCCAGAAGAAAAAAAATATTTTATCCTGGGACAGTAATATTCACTAGGAGTCATAGCTTTCTATGGATTGCTTGTTCTCTTTGTAGAGAACAATTTTCAGTTTTTTGGTTGGTGCTTATTAGTGTTTTACTCTTAGAGTAAATTTAAGTTACTAATAAAGGGAGGCTAAGGAGAAGGCGGTTCTGGGCTGACTTCTGCTGCTCTTATCTTCCATCAGTCCTTTTCTTTCCAGTTCCTTCTCACTACTGCTCTTCACACCTATTGACTCAGAGCCCAAAACTTCTTAAGGATTTCACAAGTAAGGTCAGCTCCCATATCTCCTGCAAGCCCCATCTGCTCTGTAGCTTCCTCTGCTTGGCTCACTGATCAACACATTTTCATCTTCCCTCTTATGAAGATTTCTGGAGATCATTTATTCACGAATGATCTCTCTTGAAAACTTTGGCCTCTTATCCAGACCTTTCCAAGAAGATCAATGACTCTTCTGTGTGTATTTTTAGTTTCATACTCCTCAACACTTGATGCACCTTGTCAAATTGAAGACGTGTCCCTTTCATCAACTCTTGTAAATTTTCCTCACAATTAAAGAAACTCAACCCTATATTATATAGTCTAAATTCTGGAATTACCATTAGTCACACATTGAGCCTAGACAGATTATTCTTTCATGCTCTTTTTTCTCTCATGCTTTCAATCTATGCTTTTCCTTTATAGCTTAGAAGATGGCTTTGATTTTACTCTCAAAGTTTGTATTGATTTAAAAAGTATTAACATAATATTTTATTACAAGAGTGAATTCTTTAAGCATTTATTATATCATTCTATTCTTGTCTTGAATACAATGTCTTCTCAATTTTCTATGAGGGCATATTCAGATTTTTCAATTATCGTTTGTTTCCGAAATAGCTCCTCCAGGAACAGGTGTATTTGTTTTTTCTTCCTTCTGTTACTGCTTTTCTTCATATAGTGTTCATTCATACTCAGGCGAAATGGACAAGGCTGATTATTCCAGGTACCTCGTATGATTTCCTTCTGCTATCTTATAGGACTATGTGATTTTTTCCCCTAACAGACCTCTGCCCTAAATTGTAAGACTGATTGTAACCTTTGCATATCTGGAGGGGATATATTTAATAGGACGTTGTGTTTTGGAGTGATCAGAGAGAAACAAAGTGTCCAAATTCCAGAAGAAAAAAAATATTTTATCCTGGGACAGTAATATTCACTAGGAGTCATAGCTTTCTATGGATTGCTTGTTCTCTTTGTAGAGAACAATTTTCAGTTTTTTGGTTGGTGCTTATTAGTGTTTTACTCTTAGAGTAAATTTAAGTTACTAATAAAGGGAGGCTAAGGAGAAGGCGGTTCTGGGCTGACTTCTGCTGCTCTTATCTTCCATCAGTCCTTTTCTTTCCAGTTCCTTCTCACTACTGCTCTTCACACCTATTGACTCAGAGCCCAAAACTTCTTAAGGATTTCACAAGTAAGGTCAGCTCCCATATCTCCTGCAAGCCCCATCTGCTCTGTAGCTTCCTCTGCTTGGCTCACTGATCAACACATTTTCATCTTCCCTCTTATGAAGATTTCTGGAGATCATTTATTCACGAATGATCTCTCTTTGAAAACTTTTGGCCATGAAATGCTTATCTCTTCTTGTGTTTCTCTAAGTCCTGAAAGTTTTTAACTGGGTTTCAGGGGATAAGGGGATTCCATGAGTGAAAAAGTTTGGAATTTTGAATCGGAAGACCCTCCCCCAACACTTTTTTTGGGGTGTTTAAACAAGAGGAAAGCAGTATTTTCCCTCCCCAAGGGCCAGAGAGAGGACGTCAATGGTGGTGGCCTATGAAGGACAGCTGTGCCCAGCAGGATAACTGACTCCTAGCACTGTAAGCCACAATGACTGTGTTGCAGCAAAAAGCAGGGTCTGAGCAGAAGACCCTGAGAAATGACTGTGTTGCAGCAAAAAGCAGGGTCTGAGCAGAAGACCCTGAGAAATGACTGTGAGTCAGCAGTCTGAGCCAGCCATTTGTCTGCAGAGTTCTCTTAAGTAACTGGGTCACTCTGTAAAAATGGGCAAGCAGAGGCTCATTTCAACATATACTGGTAAAAGAAAGGAAATAGAATCTTACATTGTAGTCTTGTTGCCCTTTAAAATTTCTTCCACAGAAGTTTAGTAGTTCAAGTGAAGGTTAATCATTAAATATAGAAGGCCATGTCTAGGGACAAAACTTTGGTTCAAGACATCTTGCCTGTTATACAATATCTAACTTGAAGTGAGGGAATTGATACTTATTTCGATTCTGCTACATACTAGGAATTGAGACATCTTATTTTGATTCCTCCCCATAAGAACTCCATGAGATTTATTCATTCATTCCATTAACCAGCTAAATTTAATGACTATCTTATATATACCTGGAATTATGTTAGACTTGGGGAAAAAAATGGCATATGAAAATAAACATTCCTTTTGTCTACAAACTAATGTAGGAAAACAGATAAATAACCATATAAGTCGGTGTAAAGATTAGAAGTTCTACAAAGTGTTATATGATATCATAAAAATGCAAAAATGAGGAAATCTGAGCCAGTATGAAGGGAAGATGAGGGAACGTGTTTCTGAGAAAATGACATTTGATCAGAGATCTAAAGACATAATGAGAGTTAGCCAGTTGCAAAGGAAGCGGAAGGGCATTCTAAGTGAAAGACCTACCTGTGCAAAAGCATTAATGGGTAGAGAAAACATGACAGTTTTTAATACAAAAATCCATAAAGTTTTTAACTGGGTTTCAGGGATAAGGGATTCCATGAGTGAAAAAGTTTGGAATTTTGAATCGGAAGACCCTCCCCCAACACTTTTTTTGGGGTGTTTAAACAAGAGGAAAGCAGTATTTTCCCTCCCCAAGGGCCAGAGAGAGGACGTCAATGGTGGTGGCCTATGAAGGACAGCTGTGCCCAGCAGGATAACTGACTCCTAGCACTGTAAGCCACAATGACTGTGTTGCAGCAAAAAGCAGGGTCTGAGCAGAAGACCCTGAGAAATGACTGTGTTGCAGCAAAAAGCAGGGTCTGAGCAGAAGACCCTGAGAAATGACTGTGAGTCAGCAGTCTGAGCCAGCCATTTGTCTGCAGAGTTCTCTTAAGTAACTGGGTCACTCTGTAAAAATGGGCAAGCAGAGGCTCATTTCAACATATACTGGTAAAAGAAAGGAAATAGAATCTTACATTGTAGTCTTGTTGCCCTTTAAAATTTCTTCCACAGAAGTTTAGTAGTTCAAGTGAAGGTTAATCATTAAATATAGAAGGCCATGTCTAGGGACAAAACTTTGGTTCAAGACATCTTGCCTGTTATACAATATCTAACTTGAAGTGAGGGAATTGATACTTATTTCGATTCTGCTACATACTAGGAATTGAGACATCTTATTTTGATTCCTCCCCATAAGAACTCCATGAGATTTATTCATTCATTCCATTAACCAGCTAAATTTAATGACTATCTTATATATACCTGGAATTATGTTAGACTTGGGGAAAAAAATGGCATATGAAAATAAACATTCCTTTTGTCTACAAACTAATGTAGGAAAACAGATAAATAACCATATAAGTCGGTGTAAAGATTAGAAGTTCTACAAAGTGTTATATGATATCATAAAAATGCAAAAATGAGGAAATCTGAGCCAGTATGAAGGGAAGATGAGGGAACGTGTTTCTGAGAAAATGACATTTGATCAGAGATCTAAAGACATAATGAGAGTTAGCCAGTTGCAAAGGAAGCGGAAGGGCATTCTAAGTGAAAGACCTACCTGTGCAAAAGCATTAATGGGTAGAGAAAACATGACAGTTTTTAATACACAAAAGAATCATCCTTTGGTATCCACCATAGTATAATTATTGAAGACAAGAGTCATCAATGGATTTTAATGGTTGAAGATGAAAATTTGATAAGAAATAAGATTCTGTATAGTCTCAGAGTATCTCCCCACAAGATACTCTTTTACTTATAAAGGGAAAAATAGCACCATCACCATGGCAAAGCCTGATAGACATCACTTTAAGGGATCAAAATTAACATCATATTTCTAGTAGTAGGATAATTAATATCATATTCCTCCTGATATGACGCACTTTAAAGAACACAAAATTGCTTCTGTGATATTCCTACCCCAAATGGATAACCTGTATCTAATCATGAAAGACCATCAGACAGCCTAAAATGAGAAACATACCAGAAAATAACTGGCAGGATTCTCCAAAAACATGTGTCATAAAAGACAAAGAAAGACTGAGGGACAGTTTCAAATTAAGGAGTTGAAAGAGACATGGAAATTAAGTGGAATGTGTAAGCCTGGATCCTGGAGCAGAAAACACTTTTTTACTTTTGCTATAAAAGACATTAATTGGATGCTTAGTGAAATTGGAAAAAGGTCCATAAATTAGAAAACAGTACTGTGAATGTGTGCGCTCAGTCATGTCTGACTCTGCAATCCCATAGAATATAGCCCCCCAGGCTCCTCTGTCCATGGGATTTCCCAGGCAAGAATACTGCAGCAGGTTGCCATTTCCTACTCCAGGGGATATTTCTGATCCAGGGATCAAACCCATGTCTCTTGCATCTCCTTGATTGGCAGATGTATCCTTTATTACTAGTCCCAAGAGAGTCAGACATGACTTAGTGACTGAGCATACACACATGAGTGGAAGTCAATAAACAAAGGAGAGTATGAGACAGGATAAAGCTGAACTTATAGAGGAATGCCAAACCATGTTGTCCTTGAAAATCAGGTTAAGATGTCAGTCTTTATCCTGAAAGCAATGGGAAGCCACTGAAAGACATGGGCAGGCAAATGACACAATCAGATTAGCATTAAATCTCAAAAAGCTCACTCCAGTTGCAGGGCAGAGACAGCTAAGGTCTAAAACAACCTGTTAAGGAAGTGTCGTGTAAAGTGCAGCAGAATGGTGACCTTGAACCTTGACAGTAGTGGGTGGATTTAAGAGTTCCTTGGGCATTAACATTTATGGTGTTTGGAATAGACTGGAGGTGGGACAGGAGAGTGAGGAACTAGAATGGGAGGAATCACACTGGATTCACAGGTTGCTGGTTTGCACGATGGGGTAGATAGTGGAGACCTTCTCTCAGATAGGGAAAATGGAAAGAAGATCAATTTGGGGACAAAATCAAGAGTTTGATTTTGAAGGTGGAATGTGAAAATTCCACTGGAGACCTCTAAGGAGAACTGTCAAGTAGGCAGCTACATCTGATCAGTGGTGGGAAAGGTGCAGATGTGACTGGGCTATGCCAGGGACCAGGGCCTAGGAGGGAGCCTTGGAGACTCCTGTAGGTCTGTCTGCACATCTCTATATTCTTACCCTCATTTCACAGATGAAAACAGAAGGCAGTAAGTGACAGAGCAGAAATTGAAATGTAGGTCCATCTGACTTCAGATCTCTGCCTTTCCCAATATGTTCTCAAGTACAAGATACTTTTCGTCCTTTTCCAATTTCATGCAAAATAAGTCTGAAGGAAACAAAACGTACTAAGAAAGAAGCAACGTGGTAGAAGAAATTTTTAGGTCTTCCTTTATCTAGATGCCTGGTTCATGAGACTTTAATCAATTAGGAAAATCAAAAAGCCATACTTTCTTTCATTAGTTTTAAGGTTTGCTTGTAGTTTACCTCCAGAAGTACATTGGAAAGCCACTTTCCTTTTGAATGTAAACAAATCCTTTGGTAATAAGGTAGAAAATCAGTAAAATCTATCCCTGCTTCGGGTATAAATTTCCAAGGTCAGGCTTTGCTGAGTTGGTCCTTCCCTGAACTTAATGTTCATCTCCCACTAACATGTTGAGAAAGGAGAGAACTGAAGCCTGTGGTGGCCATTTTGCAGAGACCCCAACACAAAACTGCAGTAACCCTTCTTTGCCCTCTACCTCCCCATTTCAGATCAAGGCTGTATAAGTGATTGCAATGGGAAGCCACTGAAAGACATGGGCAGGCAAATGACACAATCAGATTAGCATTAAATCTCAAAAAGCTCACTCCAGTTGCAGGGCAGAGACAGCTAAGGTCTAAAACAACCTGTTAAGGAAGTGTCGTGTAAAGTGCAGCAGAATGGTGACCTTGAACCTTGACAGTAGTGGGTGGATTTAAGAGTTCCTTGGGCATTAACATTTATGGTGTTTGGAATAGACTGGAGGTGGGACAGGAGAGTGAGGAACTAGAATGGGAGGAATCACACTGGATTCACAGGTTGCTGGTTTGCACGATGGGGTAGATAGTGGAGACCTTCTCTCAGATAGGGAAAATGGAAAGAAGATCAATTTGGGGACAAAATCAAGAGTTTGATTTTGAAGGTGGAATGTGAAAATTCCACTGGAGACCTCTAAGGAGAACTGTCAAGTAGGCAGCTACATCTGATCAGTGGTGGGAAAGGTGCAGATGTGACTGGGCTATGCCAGGGACCAGGGCCTAGGAGGGAGCCTTGGAGACTCCTGTAGGTCTGTCTGCACATCTCTATATTCTTACCCTCATTTCACAGATGAAAACAGAAGGCAGTAAGTGACAGAGCAGAAATTGAAATGTAGGTCCATCTGACTTCAGATCTCTGCCTTTCCCAATATGTTCTCAAGTACAAGATACTTTTCGTCCTTTTCCAATTTCATGCAAAATAAGTCTGAAGGAAACAAAACGTACTAAGAAAGAAGCAACGTGGTAGAAGAAATTTTTAGGTCTTCCTTTATCTAGATGCCTGGTTCATGAGACTTTAATCAATTAGGAAAATCAAAAAGCCATACTTTCTTTCATTAGTTTTAAGGTTTGCTTGTAGTTTACCTCCAGAAGTACATTGGAAAGCCACTTTCCTTTTGAATGTAAACAAATCCTTTGGTAATAAGGTAGAAAATCAGTAAAATCTATCCCTGCTTCGGGTATAAATTTCCAAGGTCAGGCTTTGCTGAGTTGGTCCTTCCCTGAACTTAATGTTCATCTCCCACTAACATGTTGAGAAAGGAGAGAACTGAAGCCTGTGGTGGCCATTTTGCAGAGACCCCAACACAAAACTGCAGTAACCCTTCTTTGCCCTCTACCTCCCCATTTCAGATCAAGGCTGTATAAGTGATTGATGAATTTCATGTGTTATTTAGAAGTTTCACCTGTTACCTAGAAATTTCATGTCTATGATTCCATTAACCTTTTCTGAGTTAACTCACAGCTACCCTTTGCACATCTCATAAAGAAGCTTGTAATAACTCCCAGCTTATGAGATTGGCTGCTGGCAAATCCCTAGGGTGCTATGGTGGACTGTGAGAGGCCAGACACAGAGCCCAGCTAACAAAAGTGCTTCAAGTGATAAACTAAAGATGAGAGAGGTTCAATGATATGAGGCTCTGGGATGACTCAGAAGCCCACCTGGTTTTTTAGACAGTTTGTAACCTTTATGGGCTTTCCTGATGGCTCCGATGGTAAAGAAACCACCTACAATGCAGGAGACCCTGGTTTGATCCCTGAATCGGGAAGATCCCTGGAGAAGAGACTGGCTATTCACTCCAGTATTCTTACCTGGAGAGCGTAATGGACAGAGGAGCCTGGACGGCGACAGTCCAAAGAGTGGGACATGCAATGAACACATTCACTTCCTACCTATATAAGTACATTCACACTTTATTTGATGGCTTACTGTGCTTTGTCAGCAACAAGTAACCCCACATCCGTGTTCTAGTGTAGTTCTGACCCTGGCTCTAGGACATCCTCCCTAGACTCACAGTTACCTTTTTAAAAAGTAGTGTGTTTTTCAGGCAAGCAAATAAATACAGCAAATAAATTCCAACTCTGTGCCCAAACTAAGATAATTTGAGTTTATATTTAGCTATGACCATGAGCCCTTTGGCTGTTATTCTGAACTTCCTACAAGCAGACTTAGACAAAAATCCTGAGCAGAAAGAGCACTTCTTATTCCTATTGCAACACAAAGGCTCTCCTACACAAAGAAGCCTTTACCAAGCACTGTTGAATGTAAACAAATCCTTTGGTAATAAGGTAGAAAATCAGTAAAATCTATCCCTGCTTCGGGTATAAATTTCCAAGGTCAGGCTTTGCTGAGTTGGTCCTTCCCTGAACTTAATGTTCATCTCCCACTAACATGTTGAGAAAGGAGAGAACTGAAGCCTGTGGTGGCCATTTTGCAGAGACCCCAACACAAAACTGCAGTAACCCTTCTTTGCCCTCTACCTCCCCATTTCAGATCAAGGCTGTATAAGTGATTGATGAATTTCATGTGTTATTTAGAAGTTTCACCTGTTACCTAGAAATTTCATGTCTATGATTCCATTAACCTTTTCTGAGTTAACTCACAGCTACCCTTTGCACATCTCATAAAGAAGCTTGTAATAACTCCCAGCTTATGAGATTGGCTGCTGGCAAATCCCTAGGGTGCTATGGTGGACTGTGAGAGGCCAGACACAGAGCCCAGCTAACAAAAGTGCTTCAAGTGATAAACTAAAGATGAGAGAGGTTCAATGATATGAGGCTCTGGGATGACTCAGAAGCCCACCTGGTTTTTTAGACAGTTTGTAACCTTTATGGGCTTTCCTGATGGCTCCGATGGTAAAGAAACCACCTACAATGCAGGAGACCCTGGTTTGATCCCTGAATCGGGAAGATCCCTGGAGAAGAGACTGGCTATTCACTCCAGTATTCTTACCTGGAGAGCGTAATGGACAGAGGAGCCTGGACGGCGACAGTCCAAAGAGTGGGACATGCAATGAACACATTCACTTCCTACCTATATAAGTACATTCACACTTTATTTGATGGCTTACTGTGCTTTGTCAGCAACAAGTAACCCCACATCCGTGTTCTAGTGTAGTTCTGACCCTGGCTCTAGGACATCCTCCCTAGACTCACAGTTACCTTTTTAAAAAGTAGTGTGTTTTTCAGGCAAGCAAATAAATACAGCAAATAAATTCCAACTCTGTGCCCAAACTAAGATAATTTGAGTTTATATTTAGCTATGACCATGAGCCCTTTGGCTGTTATTCTGAACTTCCTACAAGCAGACTTAGACAAAAATCCTGAGCAGAAAGAGCACTTCTTATTCCTATTGCAACACAAAGGCTCTCCTACACAAAGAAGCCTTTACCAAGCACTGTTGGTAAATCTAGTCCGACATGGCATAGAACCCTCATCAAATCTCTCAGGACCAGTGGATTGACCTGGAGAGGTGGTGGAGCTGGTTATTCTTTACAACATCCATCTCCTACTTCCTGTTCACGTCACAGAAACACAAATAAATTATAATCTGTTATATAATTATAAACATTTATACAATTATAAACAACTATACAATTGTTATATGCATTATACAGATGTATACATTTATATAATTATTTAAACAATTATAATCTGTTTATAATTAGAAACATGTCAGAAGATAAGAACAATGAAAGTAATAATGGCTAATATTTACCAAGCACTTATTGAACACCAGGCACCGTGTTGAGCTCTTCATAGATGCTATTTTATTGATTCTTCCCAACAACTCTATAAGGCACTTACTACTATTGTTCCCATCTCATGATAAGGAAATAAGACTTGTAAACTGAGTAACATCAGTCAGTAATTCTCTTCCAAGGGGACAGAGTAAAACTCAATCCTGTGTAAACCACTAAATCTCCAGATAGGAACCACAGAAACACAATTTCATCCAATTTCAATAATGAGCAAAACATTTCCATGACCAGCAATCAGCCAGGATAACCTTGGACATAACCTCATAAATCAAAATTTAGTTTGTAACCTCACTTCGCAAATGTGTCAGTAATGTGATCCGATGCCAGAGCAAACATTGTTATATAAATGATTAAAGCATTTATAACAAAACGATTTAGATTCTTGTAATGATTATTCTTTGTGCAAGAGCTACCACTGATTTTTTTCAACATCTTTGTGCACATTCACACAGAAAATGCACAAAACCTAACTATGCATTTGCACAAAGTAAACACACATCTACAACCCAACACTGATAAGGAGACTGAATACTATTAACACACAAGTAGTACCCTTTTCCCTATATGAAAGGTAAACTATTCTCCTAACTTCTATCACCATAGATAGTTGTTTGTTTTTGAATTTCATATAATGGAGGCATACATTAGACACTCTTTTGTGTCCAGTGTTTTTTGCTCAGAACTGTTTGTAAGATTCATTGTGTATGATTGTAGTTTGTTTTCAAGGCCTTGTGGCATTTTATTGCATGAATATACCACGGTACACTTAACTAGTCTACTCTTGGTAGACATTGAAACTGTTTCTAATTTTTGGTTATTACAAATAATGCTGCTATGAAAATCCTTATACATGCATTTTGGTGCCCATATTATATATTTCTGTTGAGTATAATTCTAAGAACAGAAACTGTAGTAGATCATAGAGTATGTACAACTTCACTTTTAGTAGATGATGTCAAACTGTTTTCCAAAATAGTTATACAATTTATATACCCACAAGCAGTATTCACAGGATGTGAATGTTCTCATTGTTCCGTATTCTTAAAAATCCTTGATCTTTTCAATCTTTTTTATTCTAGCCCTGTTGCAAGACAAGTTGTTGGTGAATCTTACATTGATTTTTATTTGTATGCTAATGAGATAAACCATTGTTTTCAAAGTAGCTGGGATTTGGTTTACTCAAATGAACAAAGAAATGACAGTCAAGAAAAAGAAATTTCTATTCTCACAGCTCCCAAGAAAGAGCAAGCCTGGCACATCACACAGGGAGGCACCAGGGTTGTTTTTGTGCCAGAGGGAAGTGGGAAAAACATGAGAAAGAGCCTCTGTGGTGGTTTTGACAGCTGTCCCCCAGGTCCTGGGGTGATTAGGGCACAGGTATGCTGGCCTTGAATGTAAGACAGTGATAATGGAGGCTGGGGATGTGGACTCTGTGTTGGTTGATTTGCATTTGAAAAGTGCCTAAAAACAAGTTGTTTACTATTTCGAGGGATTAGCTAAGCTTTGGAAGGGGAGTTCCTCCAGAGTCCGCAAGGCCCCAAGATGTCAATACACCAGAATACAGAAAATAAAAAGACCTGGTTAATACAAGTACTTTCATCTGCTCATTGGGCATTTGGGGATATTGTTTTGCGGGCATTTCAAGTCTTTTGCCCATTTTCTATTTAACACTACAGAAAATGCACAAAACCTAACTATGCATTTGCACAAAGTAAACACACATCTACAACCCAACACTGATAAGGAGACTGAATACTATTAACACACAAGTAGTACCCTTTTCCCTATATGAAAGGTAAACTATTCTCCTAACTTCTATCACCATAGATAGTTGTTTGTTTTTGAATTTCATATAATGGAGGCATACATTAGACACTCTTTTGTGTCCAGTGTTTTTTGCTCAGAACTGTTTGTAAGATTCATTGTGTATGATTGTAGTTTGTTTTCAAGGCCTTGTGGCATTTTATTGCATGAATATACCACGGTACACTTAACTAGTCTACTCTTGGTAGACATTGAAACTGTTTCTAATTTTTGGTTATTACAAATAATGCTGCTATGAAAATCCTTATACATGCATTTTGGTGCCCATATTATATATTTCTGTTGAGTATAATTCTAAGAACAGAAACTGTAGTAGATCATAGAGTATGTACAACTTCACTTTTAGTAGATGATGTCAAACTGTTTTCCAAAATAGTTATACAATTTATATACCCACAAGCAGTATTCACAGGATGTGAATGTTCTCATTGTTCCGTATTCTTAAAAATCCTTGATCTTTTCAATCTTTTTTATTCTAGCCCTGTTGCAAGACAAGTTGTTGGTGAATCTTACATTGATTTTTATTTGTATGCTAATGAGATAAACCATTGTTTTCAAAGTAGCTGGGATTTGGTTTACTCAAATGAACAAAGAAATGACAGTCAAGAAAAAAAGAAATTTCTATTCTCACAGCTCCCAAGAAAGAGCAAGCCTGGCACATCACACAGGGAGGCACCAGGGTTGTTTTTGTGCCAGAGGGAAGTGGGAAAAACATGAGAAAGAGCCTCTGTGGTGGTTTTGACAGCTGTCCCCCAGGTCCTGGGGTGATTAGGGCACAGGTATGCTGGCCTTGAATGTAAGACAGTGATAATGGAGGCTGGGGATGTGGACTCTGTGTTGGTTGATTTGCATTTGAAAAGTGCCTAAAAACAAGTTGTTTACTATTTCGAGGGATTAGCTAAGCTTTGGAAGGGGAGTTCCTCCAGAGTCCGCAAGGCCCCAAGATGTCAATACACCAGAATACAGAAAATAAAAAGACCTGGTTAATACAAGTACTTTCATCTGCTCATTGGGCATTTGGGGATATTGTTTTGCGGGCATTTCAAGTCTTTTGCCCATTTTCTATTTAATTGTCTGTCTTTCTCTTGTGGATTTACAGGAATTCTTCCTATATTTAAGATTTGAGAACGTGGTTAACCATGTGATTACAAATATCTTTTCTCGATTTATTTTATTTTCACTCTCTCAGTACTATCTTGTGATGAATAGTTCTTTTTTTTTTTTTTTTCCACTTCTATTGGTCTTTCATTTATCTATTTTCATCCATCTTTGTTCTTTGGCCTGTGTGGGCCTCCCATCGCAGTGGCCTTTCTTGCTGCAGAGCATCAGCTCTGGGCGCATGTGGTCAAGAGCTTTGGTTCAGTAGTTGGACACATCAGTGCAGCCGCCCTACGGCACGTGGAATCTTCCCAGGTCAGGGATTAAACCGGTGCCCCTTGCGCTGCAAGGCGGTGTCTTTACCCACTGGACCACCAGGGAAGCCCCTAGTTTTTAATTTTTATGTAGCTCAAGGTATCAATCTTTTGCTTCATGGTTAATGCTTTTCCACAAGAAATATTTGCTTACTCCAAGGTCATGAAGATATTTTTCTCTATTATCTTCTAGCAGCTTTTGTTGCCTTACTGTTTGCTTTGCATATTGAAACTATAATCCATCTGGAATATATGTGTATGGTGTGATATGGGGTAAAAAAACCTTTTTTTCCAGTAAGTATCACTTACTGAAAAGCAATCATTTTCCCACTATTTTCAGTAGCAATTTGTTACAGATTAGGTGAACCTTTATGTGTGTGGTTTTCTTAGATGTACCATTATGCCACATTGGTCATTTGTTTAGAAGATTCTGACAACACATCAGTCCTTCCAAAGAATATTCAGTTGTCCCCAGGTCCTGGGGTGGTTAGGGCACAGGTATTGGTGGCCTTGAATGTAAAACACTGATAATGGTGGCTGGGGATATGGGCTCTGTGTTGGTTGATTTGCATATGAAAAGTACCTAAAAACAAGTTGTTTACTATTTCTAGGAATTAGCTAACCTTTGGAAGGGGAGTTCCTCCAGAGTCAGCAAGGCCTCAAGATGTCAAAACACCAGTGCTGTTCAGTTGCCCAGTTGTGTTCTACTTTTTGCTCTCCCACGAACTGCAGCATGCCAGGTTTTCCTGTCTTCCACTATCTCCCAGAGCCTGCTCAAACTTATGTCCTTTGAGTTGGAGAGATCATCCAACCATCTCATCCTCTGTTGACCCTTCTGCCTTCAATCTTTCCCCGCAACAGGGTCTTTTCCACTGGCTCTTTGCTTCAGGTGGCCAAAGTATCGGAGCTTCAGCTTCAGCATCAGTCCTTCCAAAAAACATTCAGGGTTGATTTCCTTTAGGATTGGCTGGTTTGATCTCCTTACTGGTTACTGGAAATATAAGATTTCTGGTTCCATTCTTCTTCTTCAGTAATATCTTGACAATTCTTGGTTCTTTGAATTTTTATATGAAAAAAAATCAATTTGTCAATTTCTACAAAAATTGTACCCACTGGGATGTCTTAAATCTACAGATAAGGGGTATCAAGTTGATATCATTACAATATTGAATCTTCCAATATGAACACAGTATGTCTTTACATTCATTTAACTTTTCTAATCTCTTTCAATCTTGTATAGTTTTTCTTTGTACAGGTCTTACACAACTTTCATTATATTTATTCCTAATTTATATGATGTGCTTTATATGACTGCCTGTAGCAGTCATTGAACTTTATTACTTGGGTCTCCCTTTAAAAAAGAAGTTGCTGGTGCACTACAAAATGTTCTGTTAGCTGACAGCCTCCAACTGTTAACACCTTTAGGATATGCTTCATGTTTTGAGGTTAAGAACAGGCTATTCCTGAGAAACCCCCAGACAGTGCTTGAATACAGTTAGGATGCTTGGCTCTGGCCATATCTGCCCAGTATGGGAACATTTCAATGTGTAATTGTTGCTTCAGTGCTCCCTACTGCATTGGCCAAGATTTTGTGAGACCGATAGCCTAGTCTGAGTCTATCCTTTCCCAGCTGTGCTTCCTCCCTTTTTTATCTTTCACGGATGCTACTTCACAATAAACAACCTGCAGCCCTCAGTCTGTCTCTGTGTCTGCTTCCCAGAGGATCCAACTGATAATGCTCTTACTTAAGGGCACTGTTTATTAAACTTCAATTTCTGCTTGTTTATTGCTGGTACATGGAAAATGCAATTGGTGTTTACATGTGACTTTGTATTAGCAACATCACTAAATATATTATTAAGCCTGTTTCTTCTGCATTTTCTAGTACAAGCTGTCATCCAACCATCTCATCCTCTGTTGACCCTTCTGCCTTCAATCTTTCCCCGCAACAGGGTCTTTTCCACTGGCTCTTTGCTTCAGGTGGCCAAAGTATCGAGCTTCAGCTTCAGCATCAGTCCTTCCAAAAAACATTCAGGGTTGATTTCCTTTAGGATTGGCTGGTTTGATCTCCTTACTGGTTACTGGAAATATAAGATTTCTGGTTCCATTCTTCTTCTTCAGTAATATCTTGACAATTCTTGGTTCTTTGAATTTTTATATGAAAAAACTTCAATTTGTCAATTTCTACAAAAATTGTACCCACTGGGATGTCTTAAATCTACAGATAAGGGGTATCAAGTTGATATCATTACAATATTGAATCTTCCAATATGAACACAGTATGTCTTTACATTCATTTAACTTTTCTAATCTCTTTCAATCTTGTATAGTTTTTCTTTGTACAGGTCTTACACAACTTTCATTATATTTATTCCTAATTTATATGATGTGCTTTATATGACTGCCTGTAGCAGTCATTGAACTTTATTACTTGGGTCTCCCTTTAAAAAAGAAGTTGCTGGTGCACTACAAAATGTTCTGTTAGCTGACAGCCTCCAACTGTTAACACCTTTAGGATATGCTTCATGTTTTGAGGTTAAGAACAGGCTATTCCTGAGAAACCCCCAGACAGTGCTTGAATACAGTTAGGATGCTTGGCTCTGGCCATATCTGCCCAGTATGGGAACATTTCAATGTGTAATTGTTGCTTCAGTGCTCCCTACTGCATTGGCCAAGATTTTGTGAGACCGATAGCCTAGTCTGAGTCTATCCTTTCCCAGCTGTGCTTCCTCCCTTTTTTATCTTTCACGGATGCTACTTCACAATAAACAACCTGCAGCCCTCAGTCTGTCTCTGTGTCTGCTTCCCAGAGGATCCAACTGATAATGCTCTTACTTAAGGGCACTGTTTATTAAACTTCAATTTCTGCTTGTTTATTGCTGGTACATGGAAAATGCAATTGGTGTTTACATGTGACTTTGTATTAGCAACATCACTAAATATATTATTAAGCCTGTTTCTTCTGCATTTTCTAGTACAAGCTGTAAAATCCTTATAGCTTTAATTTTTTTCTACTATTTTGTTGCCCTGAGGCCGATTTTAGTTCGTTGTATTTTAAAATAAAATCATCTTCTATATTTACCTAAAAACTACTATTCCAAATGTTCCTCATTTCTTTCTAAGGATTAAGTTTCCATATGGTATAATTTACTTTCTATCTGAAGAAATTCCTATAGCATTTTGTAGTTCAAATTTTCTAACAGTAAATTCCCTTAGTTTTCTTTTATCAGAAAATGTTTTCATTTAGCCTTTGTTCTTTTACTAAAAGTGGTTTTATTGATATATAATTCATATACTATACAATTAAGTTGCAGTGTATAATTTAATGATTTTTAATATATTCACAGAGTTGTGCAACCACTGCCGGAATCAATTTTAGCACATTTTCCTTATTCCCTCACCCCCATGAAACAAACCTCAGACCCTTAGCAGTCATTCTTCCTTTCTCCTCCACTATCTCCTTCCAGCCTAAGGCAACAACTAATCTACTTTATTTCCCTATACATTTGCTTATTTCATATAAAAGGGAATAATTTATGGTCTTCAGCAGCTGGCTTCTTTCACTAAACACAATGTTTTTAAGGTTTATCCATGTCATAGCATGCTGCAGTATCTTCTTTTTATGGCCAAACTGATGATGAAATTGATACTTTCAAATTGAAGTGCTGGAGAAGACTCTAAAGAGTCCCATAGACTGCAAGGAGATTAAACCAATCAATCCTGAGAAAAGAAAATTAAAGCTATGGGAACATTTCAATGTGTAATTGTTGCTTCAGTGCTCCCTACTGCATTGGCCAAGATTTTGTGAGACCGATAGCCTAGTCTGAGTCTATCCTTTCCCAGCTGTGCTTCCTCCCTTTTTTATCTTTCACGGATGCTACTTCACAATAAACAACCTGCAGCCCTCAGTCTGTCTCTGTGTCTGCTTCCCAGAGGATCCAACTGATAATGCTCTTACTTAAGGGCACTGTTTATTAAACTTCAATTTCTGCTTGTTTATTGCTGGTACATGGAAAATGCAATTGGTGTTTACATGTGACTTTGTATTAGCAACATCACTAAATATATTATTAAGCCTGTTTCTTCTGCATTTTCTAGTACAAGCTGTAAAATCCTTATAGCTTTAATTTTTTTCTACTATTTTATTGCACTAAGGCCTATTTTAGTTCGTTGTATTTTAAAATAAAAATCATCTTCTATATTTACCTAAAAACTACTATTCCAAATGTTCCTCATTTCTTTCTAAGGATTAAGTTTCCATATGGTATAATTTACTTTCTATCTGAAGAAATTCCTATAGCATTTTGTAGTTCAAATTTTCTAACAGTAAATTCCCTTAGTTTTCTTTTATCAGAAAATGTTTTCATTTAGCCTTTGTTCTTTTACTAAAAGTGGTTTTATTGATATATAATTCATATACTATACAATTAAGTTGCAGTGTATAATTTAATGATTTTTAATATATTCACAGAGTTGTGCAACCACTGCCGGAATCAATTTTAGCACATTTTCCTTATTCCCTCACCCCCATGAAACAAACCTCAGACCCTTAGCAGTCATTCTTCCTTTCTCCTCCACTATCTCCTTCCAGCCTAAGGCAACAACTAATCTACTTTATTTCCCTATACATTTGCTTATTTCATATAAAAGGGAATAATTTATGGTCTTCAGCAGCTGGCTTCTTTCACTAAACACAATGTTTTTAAGGTTTATCCATGTCATAGCATGCTGCAGTATCTTCTTTTTATGGCCAAACTGATGATGAAATTGATACTTTCAAATTGAAGTGCTGGAGAAGACTCTAAAGAGTCCCATAGACTGCAAGGAGATTAAACCAATCAATCCTGAAGTAAATAAACCCTGAATATTCATTGGAAGGATAAATGCTGAAGCTGAAGCTCCAACAGTTTGGCCAGGTGATGCGAAGAGCTGACTCATTGGAAAAGACCCTGATGCTGGGAAATATTGAAGGGAAAAGGAGAAGAGGATGGCAGAGGATGAGATGGTTTGATGGCATCACCAGCTCAGTGGGCATGAATTTGAGCAAACTCTGGGGATAGTGGAGGACAGGCAAGACTGGCCTGCCGCAGTCCATTGGATCACAAAGCGTTGAGTATAACTTAGTGACTGAAAAACAGCCACAGCATGACCAAATAATACTCCAGTGTACGAATATGCCTTATTTATTATTCCTTCTCCGCTAGATAGATACTCAATTGTTTTCACTTTTTGGTTATTATGAGTAATGCTATTATAAACAATCATGTATATGTTTTTGTGTGGCATAAACATTTTCATTTCTCTTGGGTATATCCCTAGAAGATGAATTGCTAGGTCTTATTAACTTTTTGAGAAACTGCCAGCCTGGTTTTCAAAGGAACTATCTGCAAGATTTTATATTCCCACCAACAGTGTATGAGGCCCTTAGTTTCTCCACATTCTTGTTAACATTTATTATTATCTTTTTTTTTAATCATAGCTGTCCTAGTGGATGTATAGTATTGCCTCATTGAGGCTCTGATTTGAATATCCTTAATGGCCAATTATGTTGGGCATATTTTCACTTGCATACCTTCTTTTGGAAAAATATCCTCTGTCCATTTTTAATTGAGGTCTTTTTATTATTGGGTTGTACACCTTTGTTCTTATATTTTCACTGGATATAAAAATCTGGGTAAAAAGGATGGCTTCTAGTTTGTTTTTTTAAGCACTTAAAGATGTTATTCCAGAAATCACCGTTAGGCAAATACTACTGTAAAAAGTTTCACAGACAGGATCCATACATAGACGCTAGTGAAAGTTGGAGGTGAAGCAGGATACCTGCTTGGCCTCAAAGTATTTTCTACAAGATATTTTAAGTTTCAAAAGGCAAAACAATGACTTCCTGGTAAAGAAATGTGACCTTACCCAACCCATTAACTTAACATCACCAGGAATGAGATATTTGACATCATGATCTCCCTGATGTGATGCACTGAGAACACAACATCACTTCTGTGATAGTCTTGTGATAAATGCTAATTCTTATCACCAGAAAATCTCAGACAACCCCAAACTGACACATTCCACAAAATATCTAACGGATACCCTTCAACACGCAAGGATAGACTGAGACATTGTCACAGGTGTTGCAGGATGAATTTGAGCAAACTCTGGGGATAGTGGAGGACAGGCAAGACTGGCCTGCCGCAGTCCATTGGATCACAAAGCGTTGAGTATAACTTAGTGACTGAAAAACAGCCACAGCATGACCAAATAATACTCCAGTGTACGAATATGCCTTATTTATTATTCCTTCTCCGCTAGATAGATACTCAATTGTTTTCACTTTTTGGTTATTATGAGTAATGCTATTATAAACAATCATGTATATGTTTTTGTGTGGCATAAACATTTTCATTTCTCTTGGGTATATCCCTAGAAGATGAATTGCTAGGTCTTATTAACTTTTTGAGAAACTGCCAGCCTGGTTTTCAAAGGAACTATCTGCAAGATTTTATATTCCCACCAACAGTGTATGAGGCCCTTAGTTTCTCCACATTCTTGTTAACATTTATTATTATCTTTTTTTTTAATCATAGCTGTCCTAGTGGATGTATAGTATTGCCTCATTGAGGCTCTGATTTGAATATCCTTAATGGCCAATTATGTTGGGCATATTTTCACTTGCATACCTTCTTTTGGAAAAATATCCTCTGTCCATTTTTAATTGAGGTCTTTTTATTATTGGGTTGTACACCTTTGTTCTTATATTTTCACTGGATATAAAAATCTGGGTAAAAAGGATGGCTTCTAGTTTGTTTTTTTAAGCACTTAAAGATGTTATTCCAGAAATCACCGTTAGGCAAATACTACTGTAAAAAGTTTCACAGACAGGATCCATACATAGACGCTAGTGAAAGTTGGAGGTGAAGCAGGATACCTGCTTGGCCTCAAAGTATTTTCTACAAGATATTTTAAGTTTCAAAAGGCAAAACAATGACTTCCTGGTAAAGAAATGTGACCTTACCCAACCCATTAACTTAACATCACCAGGAATGAGATATTTGACATCATGATCTCCCTGATGTGATGCACTGAGAACACAACATCACTTCTGTGATAGTCTTGTGATAAATGCTAATTCTTATCACCAGAAAATCTCAGACAACCCCAAACTGACACATTCCACAAAATATCTAACGGATACCCTTCAACACGCAAGGATAGACTGAGACATTGTCACAGGTGTTGCAGGATGAAACATAACTAAATACAATGAGGGGTCCTCAATTGGATCCTGAAACAGAATATAAATGATATGAAAAGGAAAACTGGTGAAATTCTGATAAGAACAATAACTTAAGTAATAGAATTGCACCAATATTATCTTGGCTTTGATAATTATGAATGCTTATGCATGCTGTTAACATTAGAGAAATTGGATAAAAGGTAGATAGAAACTTTCTGTACTATTTTTGTGACTTTTCTGTATTTTCTAAAGTTACTTAAAAATAAAAAGCTTTTTTAAAGATGTTATTGCAAGATCTTTTGGCCTCTAACATTTCTGATGTGACAAATAATAATTCAAATCATTTTCCTTCTGATGTAATATGTCATATTTCTCTGGCTACTCTCAATATTTTCTCTTTAGCTTTAGTGTCAGCAATCTACCTTTGAAGCCAAAGTTTTTGTTGTCGTTTATTCTGTGTGCTATTCATTGTGATTCTTGGATCTCTAAATTTGTCTTTCAGTAAATTTGGAAAACATTCAACTATTCTCTTTAAATACTTTTTCTGCCTCAGTCTGTTCTCTCTTTGAGATCTTATTTTTATAGATGTTAAGGTTTTTATTAATGTCCCTTAGTTGTATGTGATTATGCTTATATTCTTAATTTTTTTTCTCTCTCTTCATGTTAACTAACTTCTATTGATACATCCTCACATTCACTGACCCTTTACTCTCTCATTTCCATGTTTTCAGTAAAGCCCATTCAGTGAATTTTTAGCTTCAGTTATTATCCTTTTTGACTCTGTAAGTTTGTAGGTTATTTTCCATAATATTTCTCTACTGAGCTTCCTTTCTTTTATTCCAAGCTTATTTTCCTTCATTGAACATATTCATGATGTCTATTTTTTTAGATCTTGTGTGCTAATTCCATGGGTTGATCTTAACTTTCACAGTATTAGTCTAAGTTTGTTCTCTTTTAAGAATTGGGGCACAGTTTCTTGGTTTTCATATGCCAAGCTAAATTGAATTATGAATCTCATCAATGCTATGTTGCACAGACTAATTTACATCCCTCCAAAGAATGTTGTTTTCATTTTGGTGGTCAGTAAATTTGATTTGCTCAACTTGAAATCTGCCTCTTGCACAACAACTCAAATCTCACTTCTGATCTTTTGGCCTTCCTTGAAGGTACTCAGAGTATATCCCAGGTGTGTATGGTTTCGGGGTCAGCCAGAAACGGGCAGGGTTTATACAGAGAATCTGGAGTTTTGCCACTCTCCTTTCCAGCATTGTAATCTCACTTTCAAGTCACTGTAGTAACCTAACTTATGACTCTTTAGGACAGAAAGACAGATGCACAGGTCTTTTATCAGAGTTTTTGTCACTTAATATAGTAATAAACATTGGTCTGCCCTCAGACTAAGTCATAAAAATGGGAATCTCCCCCTTATTGGTCTCTTTTGCAGGTTTAATTTCCCCTCTAGACTTGCCCCTTTAGAAAGATTGTAATAGTTATCTGTGGAATGGTGAGGTTCAGTTGGAGTCCATTCAGTATTACCCTTGATTGCTATTTCCTGATTTGTTTTTTTCTGGGCAACTACCACTTATTACTTTGCAAATGCATCAAAGAGGAGCAACTCAGACTGTCAGGCTCATTGCTCTGCACTTTCCTTTGCAGTCACATCTTCAAGTCCAAGCTGACACAGTAGTCTTGAATGTCAATTGCCATCTCCCAAGCGCACAGCACTGCTGAAAACTCTGCCCAGCTTCTTTGCTTCTTAGGAGATGCCTTTTACTTTCAGTCCCTCTTCCTAGACCACTTACAAATTGGCAAATGTCTCATTTGGAAAATAACGCAGATTGTCAAGTTTATTTCAAAGAGTTTCTCTTCTCTCCAGGATTGTGGCCTTCCTATCCTAGCTGCTTTGTCGCTCTCCAGTGTTCCAAATACAAGTTTTGTTTTGCTTTTAATCAATGATTTCTCTGCCACAAGCTAGTTTGCCATTACTGGAAGTGAAACATTACCATGCAAATTTTTAGAATTGATTGACATGATTCACTTAAGCATATGGAAACAAGATGACAATTTGGATAAAATGTTTATGTAAGGTGAAAGTAAGTTTAAAAATCAGAGTTTTAAAGGTCTGATTCAAGTCAGTGAACTCTCATATCACCGTTGGAGGGTCTTTTGCCTCCCCTAAGCAAATAACTTTAGGTAAATCATCTCATTTGTAAAAGAGAGATAATAGTACTCACATCCTCCAGTTATTATGAGAGAACTAAATAAGGTATTATCTATAAAGACCTAAAGATAAATAAGTCTAAGGTATAGGTATCATATATACCTTCACCACTATCATCCAAGGACTTGAGGCCTCTTCCTTTATAAGGTAAAAAACATAGGGCTTCCCTGGTGGTCCAGTGGGTAAGGACACTACCTTGCAGTACAAGGGGCGCCGGTTCGACCCCTGGCCTGGAAAGATCCCACGTGCCGCAGAGCAGCTGGACCAATGTGTCCAACTACCAAGCCAGAGCTCTGGAGCACATGCGCCCAGAGCCGGTGCTCTGTGACAAGGGAGACCACTGCGATAGTAGGCCCACACAGGCCAAAGAACAAAGATGGATGAAAATAAATAAAATGAAAGACCAGTAGAAGTAGCCAAAAAAAAAAAAAAAAACACTGGTCCTAGAAACCCAACCATTATAGCCATGTGTCCTCAAATAAGAGTGAATTAAATGCTCTGTAAATGCTATTTCTCCCTCATGTCACAATCCAGTGAAGGTTGACAGGAAGTATGAGAGAGTCCTATGTTTTATAAAGTCATTCAAGGACCTAGGTCCTTTCCATCCTGAGGCTCTGTGCTCCTTTGGCTCTATGGCATTCTCTCTATTCAGATGATAAATGGATAAAGAGAGACAAGGCTCGCACATAGGAGGGTTTCATTGACCATACCTAGAATTGGCATACGTCATGTCTGTCGACCTTTGACTAGTCAAATGCTAATCACTTGGCTATATTTAATTATTTACAAAGGAATTTGGGAAAAGAGTTGCCAAGAAGAAAATAAAAATACTTGGTGAACAAGTAGCACATTTACATAGCACCAAATATTGTATTATGTTGTATAATAATATGAAAGAGTACAACAGACAGTGCTATTAATGACATAAAAACTGTATATCATCTATAGTCCTAGCTAGATTTTGACATCTTTTAGGACAAGAATTTTGTATCACTTTTTCTAGAATAGTATCTAACACTCTCAGTAGTTGCCCAATAAATGTTTGAGGAATGGGTTGTACTATATTGAAGCTAAAAGAGTCCTTGGTGATTTTCTAATCTAAATCCTTCACTTTAAATGTGAAGAATTGGAAATCTAGAGATGCTAAGCACTTTGCCCATGTTTACTGGCAAGGCTGGGTACCATTTATCTCATATTCCAAATCAAATGAGGCAATCTTTTTAAACCAACTTATCACATTTCCCAGATCAAATGAGACTCTCTTTTTACTTATCAGAACTTGCACATCTAAACAAGAATTATTTCTTCCAAAGAACTCTCCTTGGAGTTTCTATACTAGTCAGATACTACTGCCATTTAAAAGATTCACAAAAGTTCATTTTAGGAATTGCTTTCATAGCCTATGGCATTTTCTTTAGAATTCCATTAATAATGGCTGATAAATATTCATCCCCTTTATGGACTTGATTTTGGGAAACAGAAGTTGTTTGGGATCCAGTTTGATAGATAAAGGTGAGTGAAGGTGACCCAGATATGAAATACTGGGTTTTTTTGTTGTTGTTGTTGTTTTAGGTGAATACTGTGTATTATATGATTCATCAGTCAGTTTGGGCAGGGGGGCAACTCCAGAAATGGGGATGTGTGTTTTTTTCAAGCAATGGCATCACTGTTGGAATAAGTTTGTGGAGTCCTAAGCTACTGGTTTGAAAAGAAAAAACAGTCATCTGAAATGCACACACTTTTAACCCACATGTCAGAAATGCTTGTGTTACCAAATGCCCATGTCAACTGCTAATACCTTAGGATTCTAGTAAAAAACTTGGATTTTTAAAAATTATTTAATTTTTAAAAAAATTTTTAGAGTTTTGTTGTTCACAGACGTGTATGTTCCCAGATCAGTCATATGCATGCATATCCCTGGCACCCTCCCCTCTCCCAGTCCCCCTCATTCCACTCCTCCAGGCCATTGCACCCTGCCCCTGCAGGATCTCCTATTCCCTCAGGGCAATGACAATAGCTATCTTTTTCACATATGATAGTATAGGTTTCCATGTTACTCCCTCTATGCCTCCCATCCACTGTTCATACCCCACAATGTCCATATGTTTGTTCTGTATGTCTGAAAAAACTTGGATTATTTTTAAACCCATACTAGTTCCCTTTTCAACAGTGACAAGATGGGAGAAAGAATTGGTACTAGAAGTGTAGGGGAAGGATTTCTGGATAAAACAGCAGAAAGTTGGTAACTTTACCTATTTCTTAGAAAATACTTACGAAAATATGAGAACCAAAACTGCAAAATGCTAGGAAATTGTGCACCCCAGCCAATCATCTAGTTAAGAGCTGAGAGTATTTTAAAAGCTGTCACATGCTCAGTGAGAGAATCCAGGAAGAAAACTTCTGCTCTCTCCATCAACAAGCCCCAGATCAGGAGAGATCTTTCCTCCTTAGATGATAAACAAGAAGCCACAGGGTACCTTGATGAGAGTTTGCAACACAAAACAGAAAGAACAGTGCTCTAGCAAAAGGTGTCCATGGTTCCGCCTTAGTTACCCTGGGTCAGGAAGACACCCTGAAGAAAGAGATGGCAACCCACTATGGTATTCTTGCCTGGGAAAACCCATGGACAGAGGAGCCAGGAGGGCTACAACCCATGAGGTCACAAAAAGTCAGACAGGACTTAGTGACTAAGCAACAACAATTTGGGAAAGAGGGAAGTCAGAGTTTAGAGTTGTTACTTGGGTTTTGTACAGCTTTATGGAAGTGTGAAGCATCAGTCTCATTACCTTGTACTCACACCTGGACTGTTCTGAGACACTTCACGGCATCTCCCTGACAATTGCATTTAAAGACTTTTCAATTGCATAATTATACTCTTTTGGTAAATTAGCATCTTGAGTAAAGCTTCATGTTGAAAGGACTATTGGGCAAGTGCTTCCTGGAAAAGTGCTATTGTACTGTACGAGGAATCTTCTCGGAAGCAAACATTTATTTTAGGAAATAGAAACACATGACCACAAAATAATTACCTCAGCCTGGAAAGCCTTTAGCTGGCTTCCTTTGCCCTCAACATTGCACATAATGAGAACTCCCCACAATGGATTCCACTGTGTGCCCCTGCAGGATCTCCTATTCCTACAGGGCAATGACAATAGCTATCTTTTTCACATATGATAGTGTAGGTTTCTATGTCGCTCCCTCTATGCCTCCCATCCACTGTTCATACCCCACAATGTCCATATGTTTGTTCTGTATGTCTGAAAAAACTTGGATTATTTTTAAACCCATACTAGTTCCCTTTTCAACAGTGACAAGATGGGAGAAAGAATTGGTACTAGAAGTGTAGGGGAAGGATTTCTGGATAAAACAGCAGAAAGTTGGTAACTTTACCTATTTCTTAGAAAATACTTACGAAAATATGAGAACCAAAACTGCAAAATGCTAGGAAATTGTGCACCCCAGCCAATCATCTAGTTAAGAGCTGAGAGTATTTTAAAAGCTGTCACATGCTCAGTGAGAGAATCCAGGAAGAAAACTTCTGCTCTCTCCATCAACAAGCCCCAGATCAGGAGAGATCTTTCCTCCTTAGATGATAAACAAGAAGCCACAGGGTACCTTGATGAGAGTTTGCAACACAAAACAGAAAGAACAGTGCTCTAGCAAAAGGTGTCCATGGTTCCGCCTTAGTTACCCTGGGTCAGGAAGACACCCTGAAGAAAGAGATGGCAACCCACTATGGTATTCTTGCCTGGGAAAACCCATGGACAGAGGAGCCAGGAGGGCTACAACCCATGAGGTCACAAAAAGTCAGACAGGACTTAGTGACTAAGCAACAACAATTTGGGAAAGAGGGAAGTCAGAGTTTAGAGTTGTTACTTGGGTTTTGTACAGCTTTATGGAAGTGTGAAGCATCAGTCTCATTACCTTGTACTCACACCTGGACTGTTCTGAGACACTTCACGGCATCTCCCTGACAATTGCATTTAAAGACTTTTCAATTGCATAATTATACTCTTTTGGTAAATTAGCATCTTGAGTAAAGCTTCATGTTGAAAGGACTATTGGGCAAGTGCTTCCTGGAAAAGTGCTATTGTACTGTACGAGGAATCTTCTCGGAAGCAAACATTTATTTTAGGAAATAGAAACACATGACCACAAAATAATTACCTCAGCCTGGAAAGCCTTTAGCTGGCTTCCTTTGCCCTCAACATTGCACATAATGAGAACTCCCCACAATGGATTCCACTGTGTCCAAGCCAGTCTTTCCTCAGGCTGAACTCTAGTGCTTCTTGGATGTGGCATTTCCTACAAAGTGGAGATATGCGGATACACAGGTGGATGAACTGTCCAACCTCAGGAACCTAGTCATCTGCCTCACCACAAAGGCTAAGCATCTTAAAATTCTTTTTCCTTGGGTCTTCTAGATCACATTTAACTGAGGAAGTGCTGAACCCCGAGGTGTACTTCTGAAAGGGCAGTTATTCACAGAAACCAGCACCAGGGGGTTTCAAATTTCATCTCTTTGCAATTGCCTCCTGATTAAACTGTCCTCAGTTAACAGTCAAAAGTTGCCTCTATCTGCCAGTCCTAAAAGCTCCACCTGGGATGCGGGACCCAGCTGTGCTCTGTTCTGCCTCTCCAATCTTCAAACGTAATAAAGCCTCAGCAATTGGAATTTAGCTGTCAATTCTGCTGATGAGGCAGCAGGAGAATTAGAAACCACTTCCTAGACGATAGCTGTGTTGGACCCAACAAATGCTAACCAGAGCAAAAAGTTGTGGCTGCTCACTTAAATAAACAGCCAGGAAGGGCAAGGCATAGGGAGCCTTTGTTGAGAAAAGTCATTTTAAAATAGTTATCCTGCTTCCCAGAACTCCTGTTTTTAAGGGGGGCATCTCTGATAATGGAAAGTTGTTTAGAATCTGATCTTCTCCACTAAAAACAAAATAACTTAGAAATGCATCAGGCAGATTCCCTAGAGAGCAATACAACCATAACATGTAATAACGCAAAGCCTAGGCAACTGAGTTTTCATTTGTGCCTAGCTTCAGAAAGCCAAACCCCTAAGGGGTCTGAACCCAAGGTTCATTTATTCTTAATAAGCTCAGTTCCAGGGGTGCCGTCAGCCTCCAGTTAATGACAACACTGCCAGCAGCTGGGGAAGCTGGATTCCAAAGAGTGAGGATCTAATTGAGATAAGAAATATAGAGGTTGATTCATGTCTGCATTTATTAACGTCCAGACCCCACACCTTACGTTTCTAACAATTGGTTCAGCATGGATTCTCTAATTCCCCTAAAAGGGAGCACTTCTTGGCGCTCATCAAGATGGCACTGGAGACAGAGGGACAGTAACAGGCACTTTCTTGAACCTTTCCCTCCACCATCCATAGGTCTAGTGTTATGGTCACTCAGAGAAGCATACAGGATAATTTAGGGGACTGCCCAGGGTCACGTTCCAAATTGCTGTCTGTTGGTCATGACAAACATCAACCCAGATGACAAGTCATGAACTCGTATTTCACTCCCTTCTCAGAGATGTGGTTTCCTTCCTGAGGAATCCAAGGCTATCAGACACAGCATGAAATGTAGGCTCTTGGGCAGCAACTTAGCTGTAAGGCTGATCATCTTGGTCTTGCAATGCATCCTCCTTGACACAAGCCTCACTCAGATCACCTTCCCTGGGCTCCCAGACTGAGTAATTCAAGTGGTCCTCTCTATTCTCTTGGTAAGCACTGTCTATAACAAAAGCGAAGCAACTCCAAAATGATGTGATCAGTAGAAACAGTGGTAAAGGAACGGCCCAAGAGACTGGTTCCCTCAGATGGGCCTGGGTGCTTCCCTAATAGAATGTGAAGAAGGGTTTCCTGGGTGAACATATATCAAAAGCAGACAAGGGGACATCTTCATAGAAATAGAAGAATAGATGCACTACATGTAGGAGGTTTTTCTGATTTCTGGCTCCTACTTATCTTCAGTCTAGTCCAAGTACAGAGCTTTATGCTCTAGGAAGTCCTGGGGTCTCATTTTCCACTGAACTCAGGATTCTTTGGGATTCCCTTGTAGATCGGCTGATGAAGAATCTCCCTGCAATGCAGGAGACCCTGGTTTGATCCCTGGGTCAGGAAGTTCCCCTGGAGAAGGGATAGGCTACTCACTCAATATTCTTGGGCTTCCTGGTGGCTTCAGAAAGCCAAACCCCTAAGGGGTCTGAACCCAAGGTTCATTTATTCTTAATAAGCTCAGTTCCAGGGTGCCGTCAGCCTCCAGTTAATGACAACACTGCCAGCAGCTGGGGAAGCTGGATTCCAAAGAGTGAGGATCTAATTGAGATAAGAAATATAGAGGTTGATTCATGTCTGCATTTATTAACGTCCAGACCCCACACCTTACGTTTCTAACAATTGGTTCAGCATGGATTCTCTAATTCCCCTAAAAGGGAGCACTTCTTGGCGCTCATCAAGATGGCACTGGAGACAGAGGGACAGTAACAGGCACTTTCTTGAACCTTTCCCTCCACCATCCATAGGTCTAGTGTTATGGTCACTCAGAGAAGCATACAGGATAATTTAGGGGACTGCCCAGGGTCACGTTCCAAATTGCTGTCTGTTGGTCATGACAAACATCAACCCAGATGACAAGTCATGAACTCGTATTTCACTCCCTTCTCAGAGATGTGGTTTCCTTCCTGAGGAATCCAAGGCTATCAGACACAGCATGAAATGTAGGCTCTTGGGCAGCAACTTAGCTGTAAGGCTGATCATCTTGGTCTTGCAATGCATCCTCCTTGACACAAGCCTCACTCAGATCACCTTCCCTGGGCTCCCAGACTGAGTAATTCAAGTGGTCCTCTCTATTCTCTTGGTAAGCACTGTCTATAACAAAAGCGAAGCAACTCCAAAATGATGTGATCAGTAGAAACAGTGGTAAAGGAACGGCCCAAGAGACTGGTTCCCTCAGATGGGCCTGGGTGCTTCCCTAATAGAATGTGAAGAAGGGTTTCCTGGGTGAACATATATCAAAAGCAGACAAGGGGACATCTTCATAGAAATAGAAGAATAGATGCACTACATGTAGGAGGTTTTTCTGATTTCTGGCTCCTACTTATCTTCAGTCTAGTCCAAGTACAGAGCTTTATGCTCTAGGAAGTCCTGGGGTCTCATTTTCCACTGAACTCAGGATTCTTTGGGATTCCCTTGTAGATCGGCTGATGAAGAATCTCCCTGCAATGCAGGAGACCCTGGTTTGATCCCTGGGTCAGGAAGTTCCCCTGGAGAAGGGATAGGCTACTCACTCAATATTCTTGGGCTTCCCTGGTGGCTCAGATGGTAAAGAATCCACCTACAATGCAGAAGACCTGGGTTCGATCCCTGGATTGGGAATATTCACTGAAGAAGGGAAAGGCTACCCACTCTGGTATTTTTGCCTGGAAAGTTCCATGGCTCCTGTAATTCAGAATTCCAGGATTATGTAGCCTGACTCACAGAATCAAATCTCCAATTGGGACCTCTCCTTGGGTCTGAATCTGCAAAGCCATTGTCTGCTCAGTATCTCCACTTAAATAGTTCAAATGATTACTGAATTTAACCCACCCAAAGCAAAATTTATGATATTCTCTCCGAACCCGTTTCTCATCCTATGACTTTTCCATGCATGTGCCAATCACTTTAGCCAGAACCCAGGATTGATCTTTTACATATTCCTGTCTCATCCTTGATATCCAATTGATCATGGAATCCCATAGATGTTATCTCCAAATGTCATTCAAATACACCCTCCTCTCCATCTCTACTGAGACTCACTCTAGGTCTGTGTTATCCTCATCTCCAGTCCAGAGTACTGCCATTGGCTCCTCTTCAGCCTTTCTACTTTCACCATTGCTTCTCTGCATTCAATTCTTCACATAGAAGTCAGTTACCTATTTGTAGTACAATTCTGATCTATGGCTCCCATATTTATGTCCTCCAATTGTTTCGCAAGACTCTCAGGACAAAAGCCAAATCCTTGGCTATAAACTGTTCTGTAGACAGGCTCCTACCTGCCTCTCCAGCTCCACCTGCTTTACTCCAAAGATAAGCATCCTCTGCTTCTCACAGCTCCCTCTCCCAGAAGTGCTCCTCTCCCTCTGCTAAAAAACAAATCCTTGGCTATAAACTGTTCTGTAGACGGGCTCCTACCTGCCTCTCCAGCTCCACCTGCTTTACTCCAAAGATAAGCATCCTCTGCTTCTCACAGCTCCCTCTCCCAGAAGTGCTCCTCTCCCTCTGCTTCACATCGCTGCTTCAGGAGCTCCTCTCTGACCTCCTGACCAGGTCCATTCCCCTGTCCCATGCTCGCATAAGGATCAGGGTGTGCTGTTCAGAGTCCTTATCATGTTAGGTTTTGTTCATATGTATGATTACTTGATTAGTATCTGCTGTAAGCTCCATGAAGTCCCTTTTGGTGTACAGTTGGCATTCAAAAATTGTTGAAGAAATTTATTGAAGAAAGTGCTCTAGGTGTGTGTGTCTGTACTCTGCTACATCCAATGCTTTGCAACTCCATAGACTGTAGCATGCCAAGCCCTTCTGCCTGGAATTTTCCAGGCAAGAATACTGGAGTGGGTTGCCATTTGCTCCTCCAGGGGATCTTTTCATCCCAGGGATCAAACCTGGATCCCCTGAAAAGGAGATTCTTTACCACTGTGCCACCTAGGAATTAGTGTTCTAGAGGAAATAAAACAATGGCTTCAGAATCTTGAAGGAGCAAGTGTTATGATCCAAGAGATCTAAGTTTTCATTTTACTTGGAATGTTTCACCCTGTCCTTGCTTAGAAAAATTAAAATTCTACAAGTTGACATTAACAGGGTCTTTGACCACTACTCACCTGTACCACCACACACACACATGCACACACACACACACACACACACACACACACACGAGTCAGCACACACTCTCAGAATACCTGTTCCTTACTTAACAGACTTAACTACTGTTGAAAATTTGATATACACTCTTTCAGAATATTCTCTATATTTTCACTATAAATGCACATGCACCCAGAAAAATATTAATCCTTAATAGTAGTTTTTGAGCATGAGGGTAAGGTCCTCAAGAATTTTCATAAAGGATAGGATGTCTTTTACTTGGGAAGACAATACAAAGGCATTTCTAGGTACACAAGCACTAAAAATAAATATACTACCCATGTATCCTTGGAATAAACTCCTTTGAAAAGTTATTTCATCCAAGGGCAAATAAAAAGTGTGATAACAGAAGGACTCATGGGTCATCTTGACACAGTTTAGGTTCCAGAGTTTTAGTGTGTGTTTCCAAATGAGGTCTGTGGTCAAAGGAAAGCTTTCTTTACTATGTTTCTCATTTTCCCCTTTTTGTTTCCATATTTTCTAGTGCCAGGAAGTTGGGCCTTGAGCCGTATTCCTCGTTCCTCAGTGATTGCTAATTTTGTCTAATAACAACATGAAATAACAATAATGTTGTTTCGGTCCTTGGTAATAATGATCAAACTCGATGTGCTTAGGATGTTGACCCAGGAGAACTGCTAGAAAAATCTCTTTTCTCCACAAAAGCGTGGCTGTAAGAAGAACATATTGTTCATTTTATTGCCAAGGAAATTGAGATAAGATTAGCTGCCTTAAAAGTCAAACAACTTTTTTAAGTGATAAAGAATAATAAGACAGATGCTATCATTACACTTATTATTTTATCATTTTTATCTAGTATCTATGAAAGCATTTGTGTAATTGATGCTTATAACCAGTAAATGAATGAATTATATTATAAAATATCTATGTAAAT
This sequence comes from Tragulus kanchil, assembly GCA_022376925.1. Classification (NCBI taxonomy): domain Eukaryota; kingdom Metazoa; phylum Chordata; class Mammalia; order Artiodactyla; family Tragulidae; genus Tragulus; species Tragulus kanchil. Next base: position 215,648,360 of record JAIOJX010000032.1, on the reverse strand, counting down.
AAATACCCCCAAATGTGAATACTGTACATGAATATAATTATTCATTTAAGCAAATACTATTCTATAATGAAAACAGAGAAATGGGTAAGACATGCAAGAAAGGGTGGTAGAATTTTGGCTGCTTTATGTCTATTTTATACTATTTTATAATATTTATATTTTCTACAAATCTGAACATTCTGCATACTTTCAGGTTCACTGCCATTAAGCTATTTGTAATGTTCCTTTGTAATATTCTTAAATGTGTCTGCATTAGTAGTTTTGTACTCTGCTTCATTCTTGATATTACTTCTTTGTGATTTCTGCCTTTTTTCCCCCTCACCTAATTCTTCCAGAGATCTGTCAGTTCTTTCATGCTTTTATAAAAAATTCTGAGTTTTAATACCTTTACTATAATTTGTTACTTCTGAATCATTAGTTTTTGCCTCTTGCTGATCATTTCCTTTCTTCTGTGTTTTTGGAAGTTTATTCTATTCTTTTAACTTCATAATTTGGATGCTAAGCTTACCTGTTTTTAGTACTCCTTTCTAATACGAGCATAATAAGCTATAAATTTTCCTTTAAGTACTACCTACATTCTAGACTGTAAATTTCCCTCTACGTACCACTAAGTACCACATGTTTTAATATGTAGTATTTCTTTGTTGTTCACTTCTAAATGCAAAACAATCCTGTAAGCAATATTACAATCTGTATATTGCTAGCAGTTTACAACAACCACAATCTGTCACAGTCTATACCTGATCTACATTTTTCAATAATTCCCAAAGAAGAAGCATGAAGTACTACAGTGAACTGACAATATTTTAAATAAGTACTCATCTGAACATAAATTCTGGCTTTAAGATCTGAATACAAGAATTTGCTGAATAAGCTAATGACCTGTATTCATTACTTATGAAATTGTTAATCCATTCATTTGGTAAACAATTACTTTCTCCCATCTTGAACAAAAATTCTTTCCTGTGTATCCTTGGGAAGTCATTTTCCTGACTATACCTCAGGTATACATCTTTACATATGTTCATGTATACAAGTCTTCAATAACAATTTGGATAGTACTCAATACAGTTACTGCTTTTTCCTTTATTGCTTTTTCAATACCAATTATTTCTGACACTAGGATTATTTAGAAATAAGTGTTACAGTATACAAACAAGAGTTTCCTTAAGTTATCTTTCAGTTGTTTAATTTCTAACTTATTAGCATTGCAGTCATTAAGTATAATCTGAATAATACCATATCATTAAAATTTATAAAGACTTGCTTAATTACTTAAAATCAATTTTTATAAATGTTCCATGAGAATTTAATACAAATATATATTTGCTGTCTATTGGGTGAAGTGCTGTATATGCTCACTAGAACAGGTTTTCTGTTTGTAATGTTCAAATCCTCTATGTTTATTTTGATTACTTTTTTTAATCTGCTTGATCTATCAAATATTGAGAGATATATTAAAGTATCCTAGTTTAATTAAAGCTTTGTCTATTTATCTTTGCTGTTTTATAAATTGAAATGTATGTCATTAGATACATGTCAGATTAAAACTGTTGGATCTTCCTCTTTAACTAATACTTAGACCCTTCTTCATCTCAAGTAAAGTCCTTTTACCTTAAAGTTTATTTTATGGAACAATACTGTACGTGAAATTGTTAGTTACCCAGTTGTGTTCAACTCTTTGCAATCCCATGGATTGTAGCCCATCAGGTGCCTCCATTCATGGGATTTTCCAGGCAAGAATACTGGAGTAGGTTGTTATTTCCTTCTGGAACCCAGGAATGGAACCTGGGTCTCTAGCATTGTGTCATTTAGTGTCTGAGGCAATATGCGTCTATGCCAATTTTTTTTTTTTTGGTGACTATCTGTCTGCCTATATATTTTTCTCCCTCATGCCTTTACTACCAACCATTCTGTGTTCTTGTGTTTTAGGTATGTTTCATGTAAATAGTCACTGGGTGGAATTTTTTTTTTTCAGTGTGATAAGCTTTATTTTGAATAGAGCTCCATTTATGAAAGTTTAGTATGTTTGTATACTTTTTATGTTGTCCCTCCTCCTATTATTCTTTCATATCTATCTATGGAGGGGTTTCAGAACTAAGCTTCTATCTTCCTTCTGGGACTCTGATTAAACATATACTAGAGCTTCTCTTTCTACAATTCACGTTTCCTAATTCTCTTTTATTTGCCATCCTCATGACTCCTGTTACATGAATCTAAGGAAATTTATTTAAATCTATTATCCAACTTGCTCAATCTCTCCTTAATTGTATCAAATCTGCCATTAAATCAATCTATCAGTTTTCTAATTTTCAGCAATAACTTTTTATTTCTAGAAATCTGTTTGTCTCATTTTCAGATCTGAAATATCCCACTCCTTCATATACTTTCAGAGACTTGTTTAATTCCTTTAAATATTGAACGCTGTTTTTAAAAATATTCTATCACTGATCATTTTAAAACATGACACCTTTGATGGTCTAATTCAATGGTAGTTGGTTTTTGACAAATATCCTTTGCATCCTGTTTCGTCATATGTTCAGTGATTAGTACCTGTAAGTTTATATTCCTTGGAATTTAGTAGAATTTACTGAGATGGGAGTTTAAAGTGAGTCTTGTCTAATCTGCATTTGGTCCTGCCAAGTATGTGAGGAGACAACTAACCCAGAACCACGTTAAGTTAAATTTTCAAGTTGAGGCTTTGTAGCCCAAAGGATAGAATGTATTCTAACCCTAAATCGTTTCAAGTATAAGCTTAGGGCTTAGGAATTCATAGGGCAAGTTCTTTCATTTGTGGTTGGTGGTGGTGGTAGGGTTGTTTTTTGTTGTTGTTTTTCCCTACTCTTAACCTGGTCCACCAACAGGGCAGGGTTTTTTTCCCTAGCTTTGCATCTACCCTAAGTATGCCACCTTGGGAGAGTCTCAGCTCTACTCAGGGAGAACGTCCTTTGATCTTCCATCTGTTTAAAGCCCTATCTTATCTCTGGACTCGTAGGGGTTTTTCTGAACATCTACTCTGCTGTATTGCCAGAAGCTGAAACTTCATTATTTTTTTTGTATTTTCAAAATTTCTACAAAGAACATATCTTAGAATTTTAAAACAGATATTTTTCCCAAAAAGGTATATGCCATTTGGATCTGATATATGATCATAGCAACACTGAGAAAATATATCCAAAAAGATTACAAGGAAATTTGCCAAAATATATTCTAGGAATGAGAATTATAGAGAGTTTTTCCTTCTATTTTTCTGTATTTTCCAAAAATTTTATATGAAACAAATATTTATATTAGAGTAGGAAAATGACAATTTTTAAAGAAAAATAAAGAGATTAAGAGACAGAAAATGGTATCGTATCATGAAAGTACTCATGTGCCCTCTAGAAAATTATTTTAAGCTATATTTTAAGAAAAAAAATTCTATCATTCTTCATAACACTTTTTTCTAGAAATCTGTTTGTCTCATTTTCAGATCTGAAATATCCCACTCCTTCATATACTTTCAGAGACTTGTTTAATTCCTTTAAATATTGAACGCTGTTTTTAAAAATATTCTATCACTGATCATTTTAAAACATGACACCTTTGATGGTCTAATTCAATGGTAGTTGGTTTTTGACAAATATCCTTTGCATCCTGTTTCTCATATGTTCAGTGATTAGTACCTGTAAGTTTATATTCCTTGGAATTTAGTAGAATTTACTGAGATGGGAGTTTAAAGTGAGTCTTGTCTAATCTGCATTTGGTCCTGCCAAGTATGTGAGGAGACAACTAACCCAGAACCACGTTAAGTTAAATTTTCAAGTTGAGGCTTTGTAGCCCAAAGGATAGAATGTATTCTAACCCTAAATCGTTTCAAGTATAAGCTTAGGGCTTAGGAATTCATAGGGCAAGTTCTTTCATTTGTGGTTGGTGGTGGTGGTAGGGTTGTTTTTTGTTGTTGTTTTTCCCTACTCTTAACCTGGTCCACCAACAGGGCAGGGTTTTTTTCCCTAGCTTTGCATCTACCCTAAGTATGCCACCTTGGGAGAGTCTCAGCTCTACTCGGGGAGAACGTCCTTTGATCTTCCATCTGTTTAAAGCCCTATCTTATCTCTGGACTCGTAGGGGTTTTTCTGAACATCTACTCTGCTGTATTGCCAGAAGCTGAAACTTCATTATTTTTTTTGTATTTTCAAAATTTCTACAAAGAACATATCTTAGAATTTTAAAACAGATATTTTTCCCAAAAAGGTATATGCCATTTGGATCTGATATATGATCATAGCAACACTGAGAAAATATATCCAAAAAGATTACAAGGAAATTTGCCAAAATATATTCTAGGAATGAGAATTATAGAGAGTTTTTCCTTCTATTTTTCTGTATTTTCCAAAAATTTTATATGAAACAAATATTTATATTAGAGTAGGAAAAATGACAATTTTTTAAAGAAAAATAAAGAGATTAAGAGACAGAAAATGGTATCGTATCATGAAAGTACTCATGTGCCCCTCTAGAAAATTATTTTAAGCTATATTTTAGTTAGAAAAATCCACTTCTAACAATATTAACTCAAAAAGCTGCTTCAACTTGACCTTGATTGTGGTCTCAGCATATTTTCTCAATAGGTTCAGATCATCCTGAAATCAGAACAGTTCTTTCCTAATGCATTTATAATGGCATAACTGAAACCATGGAACATCTACTGCATGAGCAAGATGTCAGTATAGATAAATAGCCCATTTGAGTCTTTATAGAAATATCACGCTTAGGTCATAGGATAAGCATAGTCTTCTTTCCTTTTGATTCCATGGCTCTGGGTAGTTGCAGCAGTGAAACTACTAAGGTTTTGTACTGGCATGGATCATACTGAGCCCCTGTCTTTTGTATTCTCCTGGAAAGCAAGTTTCAGCCTTCAGTTTATACAAAGGGAGGGTATATGTAAAGTAAATAACATACTCCTGAGCAATTAAATCAGAAGGGAAATTTTTTAAATATATACCTTCAGAAAACATAAAAATGGAAACAGAGCATACCAAGACTTAATGGGATATAGCAAAAGCAGTTCTAAGAGGAAAGTCTAGTAATAAGTACATACATTTAACAAAGAAATACCTCAAAATTTACCTCAAAGAACTAGAAAAAGAAGAACAAATGAAGCCCAGAGTTAGGAGAAGGAAGGAAATAGCAAAGATTAGAACAGAAATAAATGAAAAAGAGAATATGAAAACAATAGAAGAGAAAAATAAACAAAAAAAAATCTTTAAGAAGACTAACCAAGAAAAGGTGAAAACCTAATTTTCAAAATTTCTACAAAGAACATATCTTAGAATTTTAAAACAGATATTTTTCCCAAAAAGGTATATGCCATTTGGATCTGATATATGATCATAGCAACACTGAGAAAATATATCCAAAAAGATTACAAGGAAATTTGCCAAAATATATTCTAGGAATGAGAATTATAGAGAGTTTTTCCTTCTATTTTTCTGTATTTTCCAAAAATTTTATATGAAACAAATATTTATATTAGAGTAGGAAAAATGACAATTTTTTAAAGAAAAATAAAGAGATTAAGAGACAGAAAATGGTATCGTATCATGAAAGTACTCATGTGCCCCTCTAGAAAATTATTTTAAGCTATATTTTAGTTAGAAAAATCCACTTCTAACAATATTAACTCAAAAAGCTGCTTCAACTTGACCTTGATTGTGGTCTCAGCATATTTTCTCAATAGGTTCAGATCATCCTGAAATCAGAACAGTTCTTTCCTAATGCATTTATAATGGCATAACTGAAACCATGGAACATCTACTGCATGAGCAAGATGTCAGTATAGATAAATAGCCCATTTGAGTCTTTATAGAAATATCACGCTTAGGTCATAGGATAAGCATAGTCTTCTTTCCTTTTGATTCCATGGCTCTGGGTAGTTGCAGCAGTGAAACTACTAAGGTTTTGTACTGGCATGGATCATACTGAGCCCTGTTTTTTGTATTCTCCTGGAAAGCAAGTTTCAGCCTTCAGTTTATACAAAGGGAGGGTATATGTAAAGTAAATAACATACTCCTGAGCAATTAAATCAGAAGGGAAATTTTTTAAATATATACCTTCAGAAAACATAAAAATGGAAACAGAGCATACCAAGACTTAATGGGATATAGCAAAAGCAGTTCTAAGAGGAAAGTCTAGTAATAAGTACATACATTTAACAAAGAAATACCTCAAAATTTACCTCAAAGAACTAGAAAAAGAAGAACAAATGAAGCCCAGAGTTAGGAGAAGGAAGGAAATAGCAAAGATTAGAACAGAAATAAATGAAAAAGAGAATATGAAAACAATAGAAGAGATTAACAAAATTAAAAGTTGGTTCTTTGAAAAGATAAAATTGAAAATTCTTTAAGAAGACTAACCAAGAAAAGGTGAAAACTCTCAAGTAAATAAAATTATAAATAAAAGAGGATATTACAACAGATAAGACAGAAATACAAAGAATCATGAGTGACTACTACGAACAATTGTAAGCTTACAAATTGGAAAACCTAGAAAAGTACTTAGATGCATACAACCTACCAAGACTAAATTCTGAAGAAACAAAATCAGAACAGACAATAACAAGTAAGGAGATTATATCAGGAATTAAAAACCTCCCAACAAAGAAAACCCCAGGACACAATTGTTTTACTGGTGAATTCTACCAAACATTCCAAAAAAATTAAAATGAATCCTTCTCAGACTCTTCCAAAACACTAAAGAGGAGGGAGTATGCTCAAGCTCATTTTATGAAGCCAGCATTGCAAAAGTCAGATAAGGGCACTAGAAAGAAAACTACAGACCAGTATCCCTGGTGAATACAGATGCAAAAATTCTCAACAGAATACTAGGAAACCAAATTCAACAGTTTATTAAAAAGATCACGCACCATCAGGTGAAAGTTTTCCCTGGGATACAAGGTTGGTTCAACATATGCAAATCAACTGATGTGATAAAACATATTAATAGAAAAATAAAAGTGGCATGATCATCTCAATAAATGCAGAAAAAGCATTTGACAAAAATCACTATCCATGATAAAAAATAAAAATCTCTCAATACCACAGCATAATAAGTTATATGCGACAACCCCACTGCTACCATCATATTCAAGGGTGAAAGATGAGCTTTTCCTTTCGGATCAGGAACAAGACAAAGGTGCCTACTCTCTCCATTTCTGTTCCACATAGAGTCCTAGCCAGAGCAATCAGGCAAGAAAAAGAAATAAAAAGCATGCAAACTGTTGATTTGCAAATGATATATTATCTACAGAAAACCCTAAAGACTCCACCAAGAAACTGTTCAAGTTAAGAAACAAATTCAGTAAAGGTGCAGGATACAAAATCAACATCCCCAAATCAGTTGTTTCCATATACTAGCCATCTTAAAGAGAAATAAAGAAAATGATCCCTTTCACAACAGCACGCAAAACAATAAAATTCTTAGAAATAAATTTAACCAAGGGGAAAGAGCTATCCATTAAAAACTATTAGAAACTGATCAAAAAAAAAAAAATGAAGACAGTACAAGTGAATGAAAAGATATCCCATGATCACGTATCAGAAAAATTTATATGGGTAACGTGTCTGTACTACACAAAGCCATCTAAAGATTTAATGCAAGCTCCATTAAAATTTCTATGGAATTTTTTACATAAATAGAAAAAACAGTAATAAAATTTTTATAGAACCATGGAAGACTGCAAATAACCAATGCAGTCTTGAGAAAGAAAAATAAAGCTGGAGGCATTATATTCCTTGATTTTAAACTATACTACAAAGCTATCATAATCAAAATACTATAAATGGGCTTTTTTTTTTTTTTTTTTTTTTGAGGGGCAACTCCACTTCTAATGCACTATGGTTTTCCCTTTTCACCAGAGTCATCCCCTGGGCATTTTTTAGAAGATACATAAAAAATGGACCAGAATCAAGAGCCCTGAAATAAACTCACACATATACATTTGACTAATATTTGAAAAAGGAGCCAAGAGTACTCAGTAGGAAAAAGACAGTCTTTTCAATGAGTAGTATTGAGAAAGTTGAATATTCACATGCCCAAGAATGAAACTAGACCTTTAACACCATTCACAAAAATTAACTTAAAATAGATTAAAGACTTACAGGTAAGACCTGAAACTGTAAAACTCCTATAAGAAAACAAGTGGGTGACGTTGATACTGATCTTCGCAAAAAATACTGATTTTTTTTTTTTTTTTTGGATACAATACCAAAAGCACAAGTAACAAAAGCAAAAATAATCAAAAGATCTATATCAAACAAATTTTCTTCACAGCAATTGAAATGATTAGCAAAATCAAAAGGTAACCTACAGAATGGGAAAATAATATTTGGAAACCATATATCTGATAAGAGATTAATATACAAAATATGTAATGAACTCATTCAACACAGGTAAAAAAATAATCCAATTAAAAATGAGCAAAGGGCTTCCCTGGTGGTCCAGTGGATAAGGACAACACCTTGCAGTGCAAGGGGTGCCGGTTTGATCCCTGGTCTGGGAAGATCTCGCATGCCACAGAGCGGCTGGACTGATGTGTTCAATTACCGAGCCAGAGCTCTGGAGCATATGCGCCCAGAGCCGGCGCTCTGCGACAACAGAGGCCACCGCGATGGGAGGCCCACACGGACCAAAGAACAAAGATGAATGAAAATAGACAAATGAAAGACCAATAGAAGTGGCCCGCCCACCCCCCTAACTCCCCACCACACCCTCCCCCAAAAAATAAAATAACGAGCAAAGGACCTGAACAATTTTCCAAAGAAGATATACAAATGACCAGCAAGTGCATGAAAATGTGCTCAATGTTACTAATCATTGTTGTTGTTATTCAGTCACCAAGTTGTGTCCAGCTTTTTGCAACCCCATGAACTGTAGTACTCTAGGCTTCCCTGTCCTTCACTATCTCCCAGAGTTTGCTCAAACTCAAGCCCATTGAGCTGCTGATTCCATCAACCATCTCAACTCTGTTACCCTCTTTGCCTCCTGCCCTCAACACCCCCCATCATCAAGGTCTTTTCCAATGGGTCGGTTCTTTGTATCAGGTGGCCAAAGTGTTGGAGCTTCAGATTTAGCATCAGTCCTTTCGATGAATATTCAGGGTTGATTTTCTTTAGAATTGACTGCTTTGTTCTCTTTGCTGTCCAAAATAGGCTTCAGGAGTCTTCTTCAGCACCACAATTAAAAAGCATCAATTCTTCAGTGCTCAGTTTTCTTTATGGTCCAACTCTCATATCTATACATGACTACTGGAAAAGCCTTAGCTTTGACTATGTGGACCTTTGTCAGCAAAGTAGTGTCTGCTTTTTAATACATGGTCTAGTTTCATCAGAACTTTTTTTCCAAAGAACAAGTAAGTGTCTTTTAATTTCATGGCTGCAGTCACTGCCTGCAGTGATTTTGGATCTAAAGAAAAGAAAATCTGCCACTGTTCCCACTTTTTGAGAAATGAAAATCAAAACCACAATGAGATATTAACTCACGTCTGTTAGAAAGGCTATTTCAAAAAGATAAGAGACAAGTGCTAGTGAAAAAGGAACCCCTGTGCACTGTTGTTGGAAAAGTAAATTGGTACAGCCACAGTGGAAGTTAGTAAGGAGGATTCTCAAAAAATTAATAATAAAACTATACATGATCCATCAATCAATCACACCTCTGGGTATATATCAAAGGAAATGAAATCGCTGTCTCAGAGAGATGGCTGCACTTTCATATTCATTGCAGAATTATTTACAACAGTAAAAACATGGAAACAATGTTTGTCACAGATGAATGGATAAAAAAGTTGTGAGATATAAATGCACACAGAGAAAATAGAATATTAATCAATTATTAAAATGAAAGAATTTATGCCATTTGCAACAGCATGGAAAAACTTTGCAAATACTACTAAATGAAATAAGTCACATGGAGACAGGCCAATATCATATGATCTCACTTATACGTGAAATCTAAAAGAGCAAAGCTCATAGAGAATAGATTGGTGGTTATCAGAGGAGGATGGGGAATGAGTGAAGGTGGTCAAAAGAGTACAAATTTCCAGTTATTAGATGAATAAGTTTGGGGGATTTAATGTATACCATGACAACTAGTTGACAATAGTTAACAATATTGTATACTTGAAATTTGCTGCTGCTGCTTTTGCTTAGTCACCTCAGTTGTGCCTAACTCTGTGTGGCCCAATGGACTGCAGCCTTCCAGGCTCCTCCATCCATGAAATTCTCCAGGCAAGAACATTGGAGTGGATTGCCATGCCCTCCTCCAGGGAGATATTGCCAACCCAGGGATGGAACTTGGGTCTCCTGCATTGCAGGCAGTTTCCCTCACTAATGAGTCATTAGAGAAGCCCTATACCTATATATATATGTATGTATGTATGTATCTGTGTGTGTGTGTATGTATATATATATGTGTATATATATATATATATATATATATATATATATATATATATATGTATGTATTTGAGACTCCATGACTATAGCTCGCCAGGCTTCTCTGTCCACGGAATTTTCCAGTCACGAATACTGGAGTGGATTTCTATTTCCTTCTCCAAATTGCTAAAAGAGTTAATTTGAAAAGCTATTTTATACACACACATACACACAAAAGAGTAACCATATCTGGGGCTTCCGCTGGTGGTCCAGTGGGTAAGGACACTGCCTTGCAGTGCAAGGGCCGCCGGTTCGATCCCTGGCCTGGGAAGATCCCACGTGCCGCGGAGCGGCTGGACCGATGTGTCCAATTGCCCAGCCGGAGCTCTGGCGCGCATGTGCCCAGAGCCGGCGCTCTGCAACGACAGACGCCACCGCGATGGGAGGCCCACAGGAGCCAAAAGAACAAAGACGGACTTAAATAGAGAAATGAAGGACCAATGGAAGTGGCCGCTCGCTCCCCTCCCTCCCCAACCCGACCCCCGTCCAAAATAAATAAATAAATAAATCTTTAAAAAAAAAAAAAAAAAGAGTAACCATATCTGCCAACTAGCCTTATTGTGGTAACCATTTTGCAATGTGCACCTTGTTATCATGTTGTATACCTTAAACTTATGCAATGTCATATGACATTTATAGCTCAGTAAATGGGAGGATTCTGTTATTCCATGTTGATATGGAGCTGTCGGTAGTTTTATTTTTCCTGAACCATTGCACCATATAGTAATATATTTCTGGGCATTCAAAGTGTCTGATTAAGATATATTTACTTTCTATAGTTCTCTTTCTGTGACTCCCTCCTCTCTTGTTTTCCAGCTCTCACCTACCATTGACTGGTTCCTTCTGGTCTCTTCCTTAGACACCCTCTACATTCACTCCAGACTCAGAATTGAAAGTCCTTATCTTCATCTTAAATGCCCAAGGTCTAACACAGTACCTGAACTGAAAACAGCCTTCAATAAATGTCTGGTGGAGGATAGAAGGCTAATCTCATGGTTCTCTGAACACTGGACTTCAGTAGCAACTGGAAGATTGTGTTCCCTTTACATATCTACAGATAATTCTCCAGTGCAGCTAGCCTCAAACTTCTCTATCACATAAACATGCTTTTTAAAAATGGCCTGTTATTTGAGATCTTTATTAAAAATAAAATACAAGGCCTCCCCTGGTGGTCCAGTGGGTAAAGAGTCTGCCTTGCAGTGCAAGGGGCACCAATTCAATCCATGGCCCAGGAAGATCCCATGTGCCGCAGAGTGGCTAGAGCGAGCCGGCACTCAGTCCAGTTGCGAGCCAGGGCTCTGGAGCACATGCACCCAGAGTCAGTGCTCTGCAGTGAGAGGGGCCACTGTGATGGAAAGCCCACACAGGCCAAAGAATAAATATGGATGAAAATAAATAAATAAAAAACCAATAAAAGAGGCCAAAATTTTAAAAATAAATAAATAAAATGCAAGAAGGCCAGTAGTCCTGACAAAAGCAACAAATTAGCTGGGTTTCATTCATGGCTGCCTCATCTCTAATAAATTAACCTAGGCAGACAACTGGAAGAGAATTATGAGGCTGAATTCAGTTCACAGTAGTCCCCATAAATGCTTGAAACTGTGGTTGCTGGTCACTGAGAATGCAGGACTAGGACAGCTAAAGTCTATAGACAAGTGAAGTAACAGGCAGGAGGGAGCAGCCTTAATGTGGGGCATAGGCTCTGTCCAGAAAGTTGAGCTTCCAATGACACTAATTATGCAAAAGCCTTGCTGAGCCATAAGCAGATCTTGGGGTTTATTATTATTGTAGAAAGAGCATTTGTGAACTTCTAGATAAACTCTTACCTCACCCATGATTCAGACGGGGTTGGCCCTGATCAACTATGGATGGAGGGAAAGCAAGGATCCCAGGGCGTCTCTGAGGGGCTTCAGACTTTTGCTGTCTAAGCTGCTACCCTTTTGATAGAAGCAGGTTTCTTGCATAATTCATGTCATGGGGAATAATTACAACAAATCCCAAAAGTGAGATGGTGAGTCAGTTGTGTTGTGCTCCCTTCGTCCTGGCTAGTTTCCTCTCAGAAAGCTGAGCACTAAGCAGGTGGATCTCCCACAAGGCCACTCCCACTTTCCCTTTCTTTTTAAAGACACCTTAAAGAGCAATGAGCCAGTAATCAGCCCTTCAAGACCCAAGGCGTGCTCTGATTTTAAACGCTTAACCAGCACACCAGGGTGATGAGGAAACAGAAGGCATAAAACTGCTTTCCCAAGCAGAACTGCTCTGGGAATTCTCTCAGCTCCATGGCTCCCTGCTTCACAGCTTTTTTTTTTTCCCAAATGCCTTGCAGTGCAAGGGGCACCAATTCAATCCATGGCCCAGGAAGATCCCATGTGCCGCAGAGTGGCTAGAGCGAGCCGGCACTCAGTCCAGTTGCGAGCCAGGGCTCTGGAGCACATGCACCCAGAGTCAGTGCTCTGCAGTGAGAGGGGCCACTGTGATGGAAAGCCCACACAGGCCAAAGAATAAATATGGATGAAAATAAATAAATAAAAAACCAATAAAAGAGGCCAAAATTTTAAAAATAAATAAATAAAATGCAAGAAGGCCAGTAGTCCTGACAAAAGCAACAAATTAGCTGGGTTTCATTCATGGCTGCCTCATCTCTAATAAATTAACCTAGGCAGACAACTGGAAGAGAATTATGAGGCTGAATTCAGTTCACAGTAGTCCCCATAAATGCTTGAAACTGTGGTTGCTGGTCACTGAGAATGCAGGACTAGGACAGCTAAAGTCTATAGACAAGTGAAGTAACAGGCAGGAGGGAGCAGCCTTAATGTGGGGCATAGGCTCTGTCCAGAAAGTTGAGCTTCCAATGACACTAATTATGCAAAAGCCTTGCTGAGCCATAAGCAGATCTTGGGGTTTATTATTATTGTAGAAAGAGCATTTGTGAACTTCTAGATAAACTCTTACCTCACCCATGATTCAGACGGGGTTGGCCCTGATCAACTATGGATGGAGGGAAAGCAAGGATCCCAGGGCGTCTCTGAGGGGCTTCAGACTTTTGCTGTCTAAGCTGCTACCCTTTTGATAGAAGCAGGTTTCTTGCATAATTCATGTCATGGGGAATAATTACAACAAATCCCAAAAGTGAGATGGTGAGTCAGTTGTGTTGTGCTCCCTTCGTCCTGGCTAGTTTCCTCTCAGAAAGCTGAGCACTAAGCAGGTGGATCTCCCACAAGGCCACTCCCACTTTCCCTTTCTTTTTAAAGACACCTTAAAGAGCAATGAGCCAGTAATCAGCCCTTCAAGACCCAAGGCGTGCTCTGATTTTAAACGCTTAACCAGCACACCAGGGTGATGAGGAAACAGAAGGCATAAAACTGCTTTCCCAAGCAGAACTGCTCTGGGAATTCTCTCAGCTCCATGGCTCCCTGCTTCACAGCTCTTAGTTTTTTTTTTTTTTTTTTTTTTATTTAAGACAAAAGGCTAAACAAACTGATGATTCCTTAACACCCAATGCTTTATTTGTTCAATATGAATATAGGAGTTTAGCATAGATAGAGGGAATTACAGAGCCTTGTGCTTGTAGCCTTTCACTGCTGTTGTTTAGTCTCTCAGTCATGTCTGACTCTTTGTGACCCCATGAACTGTATGTGGCCTGTCAGGCTCCTCTGTCCATGAGACTTCCCATGCAAGAATACTGGAGTGAGTTGCCATTTCATTTTCCATGGGATCTTCCCATCCCAGGGATGAAACCCACATCTCCTGCATTAGAAGGTGAATTTTTTACCACTGAGCCAGCTGGGAAATCCAGTCTTCTATTGGATGGATCCAATTTGTGTTTAAAAACGGTGGGAGTAAAGGACCACAGAATAAAACACAAGGAGACCTCCAGCCCTCCAATAATTGGTCTTTGCCCAGATATGTGCTCAAGAGACTCTGTACAGAAATTTTAAATAAGGAATATGGACAAGTTAGCAAAGATCCTTTACCACTTGCCTACAAAAATCACATCCACATTGCCAGTCTCTCCCCAAAGGACCCATACAGACCCGACATATCTTAGGTGATCTTAGGGACCACCCAAAGGAAGAGGTTTAAAAGATTTATGTGGAGATAAAAGGTGACAAACAGTTCACCAAGGATGACAGCTTCTTCACAGCCAAGGCCTCTTCCTCCCACTGTACCTCCTCTATAAGTTGTTTTATCTTAGGGACACGCCAAAAGTGAGATGGTGAGTCAGTTGTGTTGTGCTCCCTTCGTCCTGGCTAGTTTCCTCTCAGAAAGCTGAGCACTAAGCAGGTGGATCTCCCACAAGGCCACTCCCACTTTCCCTTTCTTTTTAAAGACACCTTAAAGAGCAATGAGCCAGTAATCAGCCCTTCAAGACCCAAGGCGTGCTCTGATTTTAAACGCTTAACCAGCACACCAGGGTGATGAGGAAACAGAAGGCATAAAACTGCTTTCCCAAGCAGAACTGCTCTGGGAATTCTCTCAGCTCCATGGCTCCCTGCTTCACAGCTCTTAGTTTTTTTTTTTTTTTTTTTTTATTTAAGACAAAAGGCTAAACAAACTGATGATTCCTTAACACCCAATGCTTTATTTGTTCAATATGAATATAGGAGTTTAGCATAGATAGAGGGAATTACAGAGCCTTGTGCTTGTAGCCTTTCACTGCTGTTGTTTAGTCTCTCAGTCATGTCTGACTCTTTGTGACCCCATGAACTGTATGTGGCCTGTCAGGCTCCTCTGTCCATGAGACTTCCCATGCAAGAATACTGGAGTGAGTTGCCATTTCATTTTCCATGGGATCTTCCCATCCCAGGGATGAAACCCACATCTCCTGCATTAGAAGGTGAATTTTTTACCACTGAGCCAGCTGGGAAATCCAGTCTTCTATTGGATGGATCCAATTTGTGTTTAAAAACGGTGGGAGTAAAGGACCACAGAATAAAACACAAGGAGACCTCCAGCCCTCCAATAATTGGTCTTTGCCCAGATATGTGCTCAAGAGACTCTGTACAGAAATTTTAAATAAGGAATATGGACAAGTTAGCAAAGATCCTTTACCACTTGCCTACAAAAATCACATCCACATTGCCAGTCTCTCCCCAAAGGACCCATACAGACCCGACATATCTTAGGTGATCTTAGGGACCACCCAAAGGAAGAGGTTTAAAAGATTTATGTGGAGATAAAAGGTGACAAACAGTTCACCAAGGATGACAGCTTCTTCACAGCCAAGGCCTCTTCCTCCCACTGTACCTCCTCTATAAGTTTGTCCTTGCCCTCCTACTGTGTCCCTCTATCACTGAGGTTGTAGTCACTTGTCCAAAGAAAGCCCAAGCACCTTGGCTTGGTTTTCAAGTGCCTCCTTGGACAGATCCTGCACTGACTTTCCTAGCCTTTTCTCACATGACTCTGGGACCACATTGCCTGGTGCTAAATCCTGCCTTCCAAGGTGGTGATCTTGGAAAGTAATTGGAATTTCTTTCAGGATAATATAATCCTGACCTGACTATCTTGATCCAGTTTTGAGATCATGGCTTAAAAGCTCTCAATTCTGTTTCGAAGATAGTTTGCTAAATCCACATTCCAACTGTTTTCCTTGTGGGGCTTTTACGTTTCTGGGCTACAACATACATACCCTAACTTGTATTTCTGCAACTGAAGTTACCACTCCCTCCATTTATCTCTCATAGCACCTAGTTCTTGGTTGCATAGAATCATGGATCTTTGGACCTGAAAGAAAGGCAAAAATCATAGCATTCCAGTGGATACTCTATTTACAGTGCCCCCAGCATGTAGCCTGCCAGTCTCTGCTCAGGAACCTCAGGCACTTAATTCAGCCGCATAGTGCTGACTGTGGAGAAAGACTGACAATGCCTCTGAAACTTTAAAAGGTCTAATGCCTTTCTCTTCTCCTTACTCAAGTCCTGGTTCTACCTTCACTCAATAAAATTCTAGAACAGAGATAGCAAAATAGCAGCTTTCAGGGCCAAGTTTATGTTTTACTTATCCTATCTAGTGATTTTTTCTCTACATAGTAGCTTTTAATTTGTAAAGTTAATTACCAATATAAAAATTGAGAAGTTTCATGTAAATTGTATTTCTGATTCCTCTCTAAAAACTGCAAGATCTGGTTACGTTCATTCTGTCAAAAGACAAGTATCACTTGGACTGAGCAGGTAGGAGTTCCCCCTAAGAAAGGGCTTTGTGTCTCCATGGTCCTCATCCATCCCCAGAGCTTCCCTGACCCAGGGCACTTCTGTTCATCTGTGTCACCTAATTGTTTCTTAAGAACACTTGAGTTTGAAACATTTGCCCTTGAGAGTCTGGCTGGTACATATCCCATCTAATTACCCACTCAAATCCAGAACATAACTCAGGGAATATATGTGACAGGAGCATGTTTCTTCTTTCTTTGTTGCTAAAAAAATCTCCATTCACAATAGAGGAAGCCACAGAGAAAACCACTGTTGAAACTCTAGGAACTGGGGAGAATATTTTGATGCAGCCATAAACAACAACCCAGAAATACCTACATCCTGCCCAGACAATCATCCTAAACCCTTCATACTGCCCTGTCCTGCCCCTTCCGAGGGAGCTCTGTACAACCACATGGTATTAAGCAGAAAACTAGGACAATGGGATTAGAGATGTAGGCTGGATGAGAACTGTAATAAAAATCTCATCCTAGTGTTGGTTCCTATCTGGGTTACAATTAAACAAATTTAATGAACTTCCCTGCTTTAACCAGAAACACTTGCAGATTTAACTTTCTGGAACAGACACTAATTGCATTAGAAAGAAAGGCAAAATCATAGCATTCCAGTGGATACTCTATTTACAGTGCCCCCAGTGTACCTGCCAGCTTGCTCAGGAACCTCAGGCACTTAATTCAGCCGCATAGTGCTGACTGTGGAGAAAGACTGACAATGCCTCTGAAACTTTAAAAGGTCTAATGCCTTTCTCTTCTCCTTACTCAAGTCCTGGTTCTACCTTCACTCAATAAAATTCTAGAACAGAGATAGCAAAATAGCAGCTTTCAGGGCCAAGTTTATGTTTTACTTATCCTATCTAGTGATTTTTTCTCTACATAGTAGCTTTTAATTTGTAAAGTTAATTACCAATATAAAAATTGAGAAGTTTCATGTAAATTGTATTTCTGATTCCTCTCTAAAAACTGCAAGATCTGGTTACGTTCATTCTGTCAAAAGACAAGTATCACTTGGACTGAGCAGGTAGGAGTTCCCCCTAAGAAAGGGCTTTGTGTCTCCATGGTCCTCATCCATCCCCAGAGCTTCCCTGACCCAGGGCACTTCTGTTCATCTGTGTCACCTAATTGTTTCTTAAGAACACTTGAGTTTGAAACATTTGCCCTTGAGAGTCTGGCTGGTACATATCCCATCTAATTACCCACTCAAATCCAGAACATAACTCAGGGAATATATGTGACAGGAGCATGTTTCTTCTTTCTTTGTTGCTAAAAAAATCTCCATTCACAATAGAGGAAGCCACAGAGAAAACCACTGTTGAAACTCTAGGAACTGGGGAGAATATTTTGATGCAGCCATAAACAACAACCCAGAAATACCTACATCCTGCCCAGACAATCATCCTAAACCCTTCATACTGCCCTGTCCTGCCCCTTCCGAGGGAGCTCTGTACAACCACATGGTATTAAGCAGAAAACTAGGACAATGGGATTAGAGATGTAGGCTGGATGAGAACTGTAATAAAAATCTCATCCTAGTGTTGGTTCCTATCTGGGTTACAATTAAACAAATTTAATGAACTTCCCTGCTTTAACCAGAAACACTTGCAGATTTAACTTTCTGGAACAGACACTAATTGCATTAGAAAGAAAGATGGGAATGTAATTTGGAGAGGGAAAGAAAAGATTTAAATTCACAGGGAAAAAAAAACCCAAACTATTCACAAATTTAAAACAGAGGTTGGGAGAAGCCAGTGACTTCACAAAAGCAACTAGAAGCTACCTCCACTGGTGAAGTGCCCCTCCCTGAACTCCAATGCATTTTCATGGAACCCCAGGGCTCTAGAAGAAATGTTTGAAATGCTGCACTAGCAGTTAAAACAGCAATGGCAGCAGTCATGCTGAGTGAGGCCAAACCATCCAACAAGAATCAGAATCACCCAAGGAAAGCAGGTGAGAGCATTTGAGGGGAATACCCCTCCTGGATCAGACACAACATTTCCAATATTCCATTGCTACAAATTCCACCTACAGATATGAATGCAAATCCAGACATCATGACTTACTCAATTGGGCGAATAACTTCTCTGAGCTTTGGCTTCTTCATTTATAATAATATTACCTACCTGAGAGGGCAATTGTAAGCATCAAATGAGGAAAGCATTAAATGTTCTATCTAGCTCCCAGCTCTTAACAAATCTTGACCAGTAATTATAATTATTATTGCTAGCATTATCAGAAACTATAGCACTGTTTGGGTCAAAGGAAGTAACTTTTTACTTATCTTGCAGTTTGAAGCCATATTTTCGTCTATTCTCTCCCTCAGCAATCCACAATCATAATGTCAGGGTCTCCCTCTCTCTTTGTCCACTGACCTTTCCCTAAACTAGCCAACGAGGTGGAAGTCTCTGCTCTTTAAGGTTCGTGATTTCTGTTTCAGCTATGAGTCTGCTATCCAAGAGAAAAGCTTCTGCTTTTAAATTTGAGTGGGTGGGAAATGAAAGGTAGGAGATGAAGCCCCTTATACTGTCTTATGTCTTTTGAAGTTTCCTTTCTGAAGTTGCTTAAGCTCTTTGTTTCTATCTCTCTAAGGACACTACGGGATATTCTAGTCTGGCTTAATAATAAAGAACTTTTTTGAGGCCAGCTACAAAGCACTGCTACTCCTGAATGTGATGCTTATGTTGCATATTCAATGCCTGTCCTGTTAAGCATACCTTTTGAGCACCAGTCTTTAAAAGCATATCCTTGCTTTTCTCTGGGGTTCTGTTGGTCTAATTCACTGAGAACAGAAACTCCTAGGATATTACAGAATCATGTTTTGGGAGCTGGAAATGATCTGGGAGACTAGAGATTTAACAGTTTTTAAAAAGTAAGGCCCCAAGAGATCATGGAAAATAAGACTCCATGTCTTATCAGAGGCAAAACCAAGACTAGAACCACAGCTCTTTCTGTTACCCATAGTCAGATAGAGAATGATGAGGATTTCCTATTCTCCCCAAACACACATTTACTCCCAGTTTGCTCCTGGCTGCCTCAGAGGCATCGCTCGACCGTCAGTGCCTGCCGCAGCACTATTGTGGTGGGAGCTGGCCAGAGACCTCCCCGCTCACCAGCTCCTCTTCTCCCACAGCCTCACTGGTGCTGGTAGTTTTTAGAGAGCTCCGGCTCTCCAGCCCCATGTCATTTGTCAAAATAGGAATGGAAATCTGTATTTTTGACTCCTACAAAAAAGGTAAAAAGCCCCGAGGTTTATTTTCTCTGGTCTCTCTTTTGGGTGCTAATCAGCAGACAACCTTTGAACTGCAGTATCTGGATCCCTGCAGGTCTCTGCCACCAGATGTAGCCATAGATGGTTTGAAGTGGAAAAAAAAAAAAAAAAAAGCTGGAATTCCCTGAAACGAGGAGTCTGTTTCCTGAGGACACTATCCTAATTACATTCTGTGAGGAAATGAAGAGGCTCTCTTTCTCTGAGAGCAAAAAGAAGGACCAGAAAAGGGAGAGGGGCTGAAAAACAGAACTGAGAAATTGATACCAAGACAAGAAAAGGAACAGAAGAAATGAGAGGAGGAAAACAGCCATATAAAAACAGGAGGAAGTGAGACAGCTGAAGAGTAAAACTGGGAGCTGGTGAGGCTCACACAGAAGGAGCAACAGGATAAAAATGACGGTCTTTCCATAGAGGAAACCATTTGTTACACCACGGTCTCCAGCAGAATATGCAACCCCTAAGTATGCCACTTCAGCATAGGGATCATTTTGAATGAGGCAATTAGAAAGAAGCAGGCGCAGAAAAGCTAAAATCCCATCCAAATGTCATTTGAGACATTTGGGGGACATTTTGGAATGCAACCAGAATAAGTTTCCAGAGAGGATCTATGTGTACCCCTGACCACTCATAATAGACAGAGGCAGAACAGAAACTTGGATGTAGAAGGCTGCAGTGACACAAGTCAATGGGACTGAGTGCTTACGTTCCCAAAGTGGAGGACAAACTACTCGAGATGATAGGTCAGAGCTTCCATAGCACTACCTACAGGCTTCACACTTTCAAGTCTGCTTCCCTCTCAAAAAGAATAGAAAACCGAGGAGAAAAAGCATAAAAGAATAACCCTCCAGGATCAAACACAACACTTCAAATATTCCATTGCTACAAATGCCACCTACCTCACAAAAGCCTCTAGCTGTCAGATTTTCAGATTCAATTTTCATTCCTAACAAAAATAAGAATGAAGGGGAAAAAATTCAGGCTCAACTTCCTGGGTCTTTCTTTCAGAACATCTCTGCAGGCCTGAGGAATTTTTTTGAACTTGAACCTATGGTTCATAATCTTCTCAGTAGCAGGATGAGTTTTTATAGTTAAGCCCAGTGTTTTGTAGTTTTACCATTATGTTTGTAATTAGCTGCATATAACTAAGTAAATGTCCTTAAAGTCTTAAGTAAAAGTTTGTGTAGTATCCCCATGTGAAACTATGAATAAAGGATTAGTACAATACAGCAGATAGAGACTGGCTGCCCCCACACCCACTGGGTGCCCCCTTTTCCCCGTTTTCTCAGACTGTATGCTGCAAAAGTCAGACCACTTACCTCCCTAGTCTAGCCATATGATCCCTAAGGAGGTCTTCCCTTTTCAAATTTGCAGAGAAAGTCTCAAAAGGAGAAGGATTAGGACTTTTCTCCTTCTTTATTCCTGGAATTCAGAAAGAGCTGCCTGAAGGAATAGCTGCTGTCTTCAAACCAGAGAGATAAAACTAAGGATGGAAAACAGGAGATAGAAAGAGACTGATTCTAAAGCCCTTAAAAGCCACTGCACTAGCCCAGCTTTAGAAATCCATCCAAATTGCAACCCCTAAGTATGCCACTTCAGCATAGGGATCATTTTGAATGAGGCAATTAGAAAGAAGCAGGCAGAAAAGCTAAATCCCATCCAAATGTCATTTGAGACATTTGGGGACATTGGAATGCAACCAGAATAAGTTTCCAGAGAGGATCTATGTGTACCCCTGACCACTCATAATAGACAGAGGCAGAACAGAAACTTGGATGTAGAAGGCTGCAGTGACACAAGTCAATGGGACTGAGTGCTTACGTTCCCAAAGTGGAGGACAAACTACTCGAGATGATAGGTCAGAGCTTCCATAGCACTACCTACAGGCTTCACACTTTCAAGTCTGCTTCCCTCTCAAAAAGAATAGAAAACCGAGGAGAAAAAGCATAAAAGAATAACCCTCCAGGATCAAACACAACACTTCAAATATTCCATTGCTACAAATGCCACCTACCTCACAAAAGCCTCTAGCTGTCAGATTTTCAGATTCAATTTTCATTCCTAACAAAAATAAGAATGAAGGGGAAAAAATTCAGGCTCAACTTCCTGGGTCTTTCTTTCAGAACATCTCTGCAGGCCTGAGGAATTTTTTTGAACTTGAACCTATGGTTCATAATCTTCTCAGTAGCAGGATGAGTTTTTATAGTTAAGCCCAGTGTTTTGTAGTTTTACCATTATGTTTGTAATTAGCTGCATATAACTAAGTAAATGTCCTTAAAGTCTTAAGTAAAAGTTTGTGTAGTATCCCCATGTGAAACTATGAATAAAGGATTAGTACAATACAGCAGATAGAGACTGGCTGCCCCCACACCCACTGGGTGCCCCCTTTTCCCCGTTTTCTCAGACTGTATGCTGCAAAAGTCAGACCACTTACCTCCCTAGTCTAGCCATATGATCCCTAAGGAGGTCTTCCCTTTTCAAATTTGCAGAGAAAGTCTCAAAAGGAGAAGGATTAGGACTTTTCTCCTTCTTTATTCCTGGAATTCAGAAAGAGCTGCCTGAAGGAATAGCTGCTGTCTTCAAACCAGAGAGATAAAACTAAGGATGGAAAACAGGAGATAGAAAGAGACTGATTCTAAAGCCCTTAAAAGCCACTGCACTAGCCCAGCACTGCTTATCTCCAGGCTTCTTGGGACATGAGAAAAATAAATGCCTCACTGATTTAAGCTACTGTTAGGTAACTGTATGGAGAGGCAAATGCAACCCACTCCAGTATTCCTGCCTGGAAGATTCCATGGACGGAGAAGCCTGGTGAGCTACAGTCCATGAGGTCTCCTGATGGCTTAGTGGTGAGGAGTCTGCCTGCAAAGCAGGAGACTCGGGTTCCATCTCTGGGTTGGGAAGACCCTCCTGAAGGAGGGCATGGCAACCCACTTCAGTATTCTTGCCTGGAGAATCCTATGGATGGAGGAGCGAGGCAGGCTGCAGTCCATGAGGTCACACAGAGTCGGATGCGACTGAAGTGACTAAGCAGCAGGTAAATGTAAAAATCTGAAGGATTTTAAAATGCACCACTTGCCAGTGAATAAGGACACAGCCTTGCAGTGCAAGGGGCACCGGTTCCATCCCTGGCCTGGGAAGATCCCAGGTGCCGCGGAGTGGCTAGACTGATGCGTCCAACTACTGAGCCGGAGCTCTGGAGCGCATGTGCCCGGAGCCGGTGCTCTGCAGAGAGAGGCCACTGTGATGGGAGGCCCACACAGGCTAAAGAACAAAGATAACTAGATGAAAGACCAATAAAAGTGGCCAAAAAAAAATTTAAAATAAAATAAAATGGACCACTTGTCTTCAAAGCAAAGTTAGGCATTATCTAATGTACTCTTCCAGGTTGCCTGATTCCCGGGTCTCTGCATCTTTCAGTATTGTTGAACTATTTTACAACGCTGTAAATTACATGGAACTGCCAGCAAGGCAAATGATTCTTATCCATAAACATGCAAATGAATTTTGTCTGGCAGAGGTACAACTGATCTCCCACATTTTCGCTCCACTAAGCAAATTCATTTTAGTATTCCTGATTGCTTCTATATGTCTCTGTTCTCTGGGTTACCCTTTGAAGTGGTTGTAATATCTTACAACCTTCTGTGATTAATGAGTTAAATTAAAAAAAAAATGCATTGGCATGCATTCATTCTCTATTTGTATGGATATCATAATTTTACCTTTTTAAAGAAGATATATTCTTTAACAAGGGCCCTGTATTCCTCGCAGTCCTACTAAATTAATCTTAACTGGCACATACCTAGCATGACTACATATCCAAATAAACTGGTGTCCATGTGAGAGCTGAAGACACCACCAAAAAGCACAGAAAAGCATAGCTGAGAAACAACTCATTCTAGCAGACTTAGATCAAACCACCATTAGACTTAGAACACATGGCCATTTTCCTATTCAGCAGAGAATGAGCAGGGACAGTTGACCCAAAAGAGCTGACTTCCCTTTCACATTCCTTACATAATTTGACAGAAGAGGAAACTGGCTATAGGAGAGCCTGAAAGAGCCTGGGTGGGTTTTACTTACCTTGTAAGTGCTGACAATCGAAGGTCTGATTTTTGAGGTGAGCATGTGCATACTAGGAGAAAGGAAGCATCACTCTGGCTCCATCTTCTCGCTCCACCCTTGGCAAAAGACTCTACAAAGGACAAGAAAGGTCAATCAGGATTCAGGTTCTTTCACCTCTGATCTAGGGGGAAAAGTTCAAGTGCCCTTCTCCTTCTTCTCTGTATTGTCTGACCCTCTATGGCCCAGAACATGAGGCCGTAGAGGCCTTGTCTTTCTTTAATAGAAATCCCTTGAGGGCTGAAGCCAGTCTCTGTGATAGATTTCATAAGCATCCAGCACACTGGGGGCATTGTATTTGAATTAAAGAGCAGACTGATAATTGAAAAAAGAAATTAGCATGTATTTTCCTTCCAGGAATATCTCTACAACAGTTCCTAGAGATGGACTACATTCTGTCCTAATAAACATGGGGACATTTTGCATGAGACTATTAGACCTTGTCCTATTCTGTCTGACTGTCACCCTCATCTGACCTTCAGGAGGCTCTGTGAAAAACTGAATTCCATTGACTGTGTTTGGAGATGTATTCCCTTGTGTATTAACAAGTTAAAGGTTGATGTCAGCCCAGAAGGCACTTTCTGGAGACTTTGGTAAACAAGGGACCAGAATTTGAAAGGGAATATCTTACAACCTTCTGTGATTAATGAGTTAAATTAAAAAAAAAATGCATTGGCATGCATTCATTCTCTATTTGTATGGATATCATAATTTTACCTTTTTAAAGAAGATATATTCTTTAACAAGGGCCCTGTATTCCTCGCAGTCCTACTAAATTAATCTTAACTGGCACATACCTAGCATGACTACATATCCAAATAAACTGGTGTCCATGTGAGAGCTGAAGACACCACCAAAAAGCACAGAAAAGCATAGCTGAGAAACAACTCATTCTAGCAGACTTAGATCAAACCACCATTAGACTTAGAACACATGGCCATTTTCCTATTCAGCAGAGAATGAGCAGGGACAGTTGACCCAAAAGAGCTGACTTCCCTTTCACATTCCTTACATAATTTGACAGAAGAGGAAACTGGCTATAGGAGAGCCTGAAAGAGCCTGGGTGGGTTTTACTTACCTTGTAAGTGCTGACAATCGAAGGTCTGATTTTTGAGGTGAGCATGTGCATACTAGGAGAAAGGAAGCATCACTCTGGCTCCATCTTCTCGCTCCACCCTTGGCAAAAGACTCTACAAAGGACAAGAAAGGTCAATCAGGATTCAGGTTCTTTCACCTCTGATCTAGGGGGAAAAGTTCAAGTGCCCTTCTCCTTCTTCTCTGTATTGTCTGACCCTCTATGGCCCAGAACATGAGGCCGTAGAGGCCTTGTCTTTCTTTAATAGAAATCCCTTGAGGGCTGAAGCCAGTCTCTGTGATAGATTTCATAAGCATCCAGCACACTGGGGGCATTGTATTTGAATTAAAGAGCAGACTGATAATTGAAAAAAGAAATTAGCATGTATTTTCCTTCCAGGAATATCTCTACAACAGTTCCTAGAGATGGACTACATTCTGTCCTAATAAACATGGGGACATTTTGCATGAGACTATTAGACCTTGTCCTATTCTGTCTGACTGTCACCCTCATCTGACCTTCAGGAGGCTCTGTGAAAAACTGAATTCCATTGACTGTGTTTGGAGATGTATTCCCTTGTGTATTAACAAGTTAAAGGTTGATGTCAGCCCAGAAGGCACTTTCTGGAGACTTTGGTAAACAAGGGACCAGAATTTGAAAGGGAATATCTTAACATTTGAAAGAGAATATTTTAACAATAATGCTACTTAAGCCATACTTGATCTAAAAGACAACTGAAAAACTCCCTTGAGATAAAGAATGCTTAATAACTGTCCTCCCTAAGAGATGTGAATTCTAAGATAATCCTCTACTGGAGGACCAGAAGTGCTTTCAGAAAGTAAACTAAGCTTTCAAGATTCTAGTATCTGAAAGTAAATGATCCAGGACTGTGGACTCAGACCCATGTCATTACATTAAATTAGATACATAGGGAGCGCGACAGGATACTTGGCACGTGCTATCAGTGAATGATCATTATGGATGAGACCAGAAGTTATGTTATGGAGAACTCCATGGTGGGCTGATGGTGGACTGGGAAACTTTGGTTCCAGTTGCTACTTGAGGTAAAATTTTCTCCTCTATGCCTGCTTCGCCAGCATAACTGTTCTATCTTTGAGAAAACTAGGCATCTTTTTAAAAACAGCAAAAAAGACAGTTTGAAGTGTTTTTACGGTTACACCTTGGTGGACCATCAGGCGCTTGGAGCTGGTTTCCCCATGTCCTCTCACCTGGAGAGACTGCCGTTCTTGGTTACCACACTGACAGACTAAGAATGGAAGAGTAGATGTACGCTAAGTTTCTTCGTGGAGTCTGACTGTTTGTGACCCTGTGGACTGAAGCCTTCCTGACTTCTCTGTCTATGTGATTTCCCAGGCAAGAATACTGGAGTGGTTTGCCATTTCCCTCCTCCAGGGTCATCTTTACAAACCAAGGATTGAATCCATGTCTCTTGTTTCTGTTGCATCGCAGGCAGATTTTTTACCCTATCAGAGATGCCATTAGAGAAGCCCCCACTCCACTTATCTCCCCTAAAATACTCCACTTACTGGTACCCACACCCCCAAGTTCACTGGTAAACATTTCAACTCTTTTGGTTGTTTTTTTGTTTGCTTGTTTTTACCTCCATTTTTTTTTTTTTAATAGAATGCTTACATTGCTATTTCCTGATTTATCAATTTTAGACATGATCAATTGACTCCTGTGCCAGTCAGACTCCATAAATGTATGCCAGATAGCTTAATAGAGGGAAATTTAATGTGGAATTTTAGTTAGAAAGCGTTAGAATTGCTGAAAGCGCAAACAAGGATTAGTAACTCCAAGGCTGGAGGGACCAGGAGAAGGAGGTTTCTGGGTCGCATGACATGAAGGGGAACCACTGGGGCCGCCTGGCATATTATGTCAGTACTATTATTAACTGCTGAGTCAGTAGTATAATTACATTCTCTTTCTCACACAATTTTTTTCCCCTGAGATATTTGCAGCTTTTTGTGTGTGATATGCTTAGCTTATTGCATAACCAGTGCCAAACAGTCTGTGAA
The DNA here is from genome assembly GCA_022376925.1 of Tragulus kanchil. Lineage (NCBI taxonomy): Eukaryota > Metazoa > Chordata > Mammalia > Artiodactyla > Tragulidae > Tragulus > Tragulus kanchil. The sequence continues at coordinate 215,621,188 of JAIOJX010000032.1, read as the reverse complement.
AACTCTCAATGCTCTTCTCTGCCTGGTCCACCACCACTCAGATGAAGGCATTCAGAACACGCCGCCCCAGGACCTGCTGCTTTGGCATATTGATTATTTTGAGCTGAAAGTACTTGAGAAATAACAGATGTAGGAAAGTGTTCTTTCAGCTCCCCCTTTCTACCTAACACCTAGACTGACTGCTCTCAGAGACTTGGAGCATAGCTGTCCTGCCAGTACGTCTCAGAAGGGAGGCCTCCACAGTTTCCTCTTCCTTGCTTTACTCCCTTACTGTGCTGAAGTACAAGCTCCATGGAAGACAAAAAGTACATTTTCTGAGTCATAGCTGAAAACAGCTTATCTTGGCCTTATACTGGATTGGATTCCAAGCTGAAAGTTGTTTCTCCAGCAGTATCTTGAAGGCATCACTCCATCTTCTCATAACCCAGTTACTTTAGAGAAGTTCAATCCCATACTGAGTTCTGATCCTTTGTATGTAACCTCTCCTGCAGGGGGTCCACCCTGGCTGCCAGTGTCTGGAGAGTGGGGCAGGGGAAGGTAGCTGGAGCAAAGACATGTAGTTGATCCCTGTAGTGCTCATAGCCTGAGCCTCTCCAGATTCCATTTCCAAAGAGAGAGGTGGGGAGTGTCAGAGGGCAGAAGTGAGGTAGCCCCTCTCCGCAGGTGTATGGGGGGACCTGGGGCTCTGCCTGAACCCAGAGAGATTTTTGAGGCACAGCCTGGCTCAGCCCATGCTCTAGGCTACCTGCTACCCTTCTGGGGCCCTCAGAGTGCTTCTCCTCATGCCCTTTTCTGTGGGCATGGAGGCCATGGCTTCCCCCTCTTCGGTGAGCCCATCGTCCCTCCGTCAACTGCTTTCCGTCCTCCAAGAACGGGCTGACATCGTTCCTGGTGTCCTTCATTTCTTCTATCTTGTGGCTCCATCACATTTTCCCCCTGCTTTGGCAGTCACTTCAGCCAGGTTGCAGGAGGAAGAGAGGATTTCATGGCTTACACTGCCATGCTTAACTGGAAGGAACTATGATTTGGGAATATGTCCAACAACCAGCAACAAATAGTCACGGCATCAGGCAGCCTAGGAAATGTTGTAACAGGAGTGCTGACAAGCTCAGCCAGTGGCTTCCCTAGAAAGGCAGTCTCAGACAGAGAGATTTAAAAAGCTGCCTTTGGAGGTTCATAGTTGTCCTTTATTTCTGTTTGAAGGGGGGTTGTAGCTGGGCCTGGGGTTTTCAGTTCAAAAGTGTCTGATTGAGAGGCAAAGGAAAAGGAAACACAACCCAATTCCCTGGCAGCCCATCAATGGCTAAAAGCCAGGAGTTTCCTAATGTCTGGTTAAACCTGCCCTTCTTTCCTGGCATCCGTGTGATTTATGCCAGGGCCTCTCTCAGGCGACAGCTGCCCCTCTGTTCTCCTAGCAGAGCTTCTGGCTGCTTTCAGACTTCTTTTGAGGAAAAACAAAATAGCATTTTTCACAGAACATGAGAGGCCACCTTGGGTCCAAGTTTCTTTCCCAATTAAACTGTTAGCAAGGAAAGCCAGGTTGCCTGCCTCCTATCTGTGCCTTTGGCAGTTCTCACACATCCAGAACCAAAACTGGTGCCAAACCTGCCCCATAGGTGTGTGAAGATGCAAAGAGTTCTCAGGAATTGAGCCTGGCCTTCCCTGGGCAGCAACCCTGACATTGGTACTAGTGTTGGCTGGATGCTTATAGCCGGGGGTGAACTATCCTGCTCACCACTCACCCCTGGGGCCCAACACAGATTCTTAAAGAGGGGGGTAAATGAGGTAGCCCCTCGCAGGTGTATGGGGGGACCTGGGGCTCTGCCTGAACCCAGAGAGATTTTTGAGGCACAGCCTGGCTCAGCCCATGCTCTAGGCTACCTGCTACCCTTCTGGGGCCCTCAGAGTGCTTCTCCTCATGCCCTTTTCTGTGGGCATGGAGGCCATGGCTTCCCCCTCTTCGGTGAGCCCATCGTCCCTCCGTCAACTGCTTTCCGTCCTCCAAGAACGGGCTGACATCGTTCCTGGTGTCCTTCATTTCTTCTATCTTGTGGCTCCATCACATTTTCCCCCTGCTTTGGCAGTCACTTCAGCCAGGTTGCAGGAGGAAGAGAGGATTTCATGGCTTACACTGCCATGCTTAACTGGAAGGAACTATGATTTGGGAATATGTCCAACAACCAGCAACAAATAGTCACGGCATCAGGCAGCCTAGGAAATGTTGTAACAGGAGTGCTGACAAGCTCAGCCAGTGGCTTCCCTAGAAAGGCAGTCTCAGACAGAGAGATTTAAAAAGCTGCCTTTGGAGGTTCATAGTTGTCCTTTATTTCTGTTTGAAGGGGGGTTGTAGCTGGGCCTGGGGTTTTCAGTTCAAAAGTGTCTGATTGAGAGGCAAAGGAAAAGGAAACACAACCCAATTCCCTGGCAGCCCATCAATGGCTAAAAGCCAGGAGTTTCCTAATGTCTGGTTAAACCTGCCCTTCTTTCCTGGCATCCGTGTGATTTATGCCAGGGCCTCTCTCAGGCGACAGCTGCCCCTCTGTTCTCCTAGCAGAGCTTCTGGCTGCTTTCAGACTTCTTTTGAGGAAAAACAAAATAGCATTTTTCACAGAACATGAGAGGCCACCTTGGGTCCAAGTTTCTTTCCCAATTAAACTGTTAGCAAGGAAAGCCAGGTTGCCTGCCTCCTATCTGTGCCTTTGGCAGTTCTCACACATCCAGAACCAAAACTGGTGCCAAACCTGCCCCATAGGTGTGTGAAGATGCAAAGAGTTCTCAGGAATTGAGCCTGGCCTTCCCTGGGCAGCAACCCTGACATTGGTACTAGTGTTGGCTGGATGCTTATAGCCGGGGGTGAACTATCATGCTCACCACTCACCCCTGGGGCCCAACACAGTGTCTGGCACATGTCGTAAGGGCTCCAGAAAAAAATTTGTGAATATAAAAATGAATGAGGAGGGCTTCCCTGGTGGTCCAGTGGGTAAGGACACTGCCTTGCAGTGCAGGGGGTGCCAGTTCGATCCCTAGCCTGGGGAGATCCCTTGTGCTGCATAGCGGCTGAACCTATGTATCCAACTCCCAAGCCGGAGCTCTGGAGCGCATGCACCCAGAGCTGGTGCTCTGCAGCAAGAGCGACCACTGTGATGGGAGGCCCACGCAGACCAAAGAATAAAGATGGATGAAAATGAATAAATGAAAGACCAATAGACATGGCCAAAAAAAAAAAAAAAGAATGAGGAGACATTAAGGACCCACCCAGTCCACACAGCCAGGACCTGAGGGAAGGGGAACTAGAAGAAGCCAGGGCTGTCTGACTCCCATGCTGAAATGGGAACCACAGAGCTGTGTGGACTCAGGAAGAAAGACCCTTTTACTTGAGCTACTGAGGACCTTCAGGCTCCACCGACATCTGACCCCATCCCAGCTTGAGTCTGCCTGGCTGAGTCTCCTCCCTGCTTCCTTAGTTAGCCAATGGTGCAGTTATTCTACAACTTGAGCAGATCGACTACAGCAAATCGATACCTTGGATCAAGAGCTGCCACCTTCCATCTGCAGGAAGGCGGCCTTCTAGCAGGGAAAGAAATCAATCCCTTCTGTGGTTACTTTAGCCACCCTATAGGAACTGTAGCTAAGGCAGCATCCCCTGACCAAATCCAGCAGGGCACAGCGAGGACCTCTGACAAGAGCCCTCATGCTGGTTCTTGTGGGCCCTTCCTGGAAGAAATAGTGAAAAGGAGGCTACTGAAGGATGGACAACACCTCCACTCACCAGCTATGCCTCCCTCAGCCTCTATGCCAAAAGCTTGGGCAGGTCTTCCCATGCTGACCAATAAACCACTCCACTGTTCACACTTCCCCATCCAGAATGTCTCAGGAATTGAGCCTGGCCTTCCCTGGGCAGCAACCCTGACATTGGTACTAGTGTTGGCTGGATGCTTATAGCCGGGGGTGAACTATCATGCTCACCACTCACCCCTGGGGCCCAACACAGTGTCTGGCACATGTCGTAAGGGCTCCAGAAAAAAATTTGTGAATATAAAAATGAATGAGGAGGGCTTCCCTGGTGGTCCAGTGGGTAAGGACACTGCCTTGCAGTGCAGGGGGTGCCAGTTCGATCCCTAGCCTGGGGAGATCCCTTGTGCTGCATAGCGGCTGAACCTATGTATCCAACTCCCAAGCCGGAGCTCTGGAGCGCATGCACCCAGAGCTGGTGCTCTGCAGCAAGAGCGACCACTGTGATGGGAGGCCCACGCAGACCAAAGAATAAAGATGGATGAAAATGAATAAATGAAAGACCAATAGACATGGCCAAAAAAAAAAAAAAAGAATGAGGAGACATTAAGGACCCACCCAGTCCACACAGCCAGGACCTGAGGGAAGGGGAACTAGAAGAAGCCAGGGCTGTCTGACTCCCATGCTGAAATGGGAACCACAGAGCTGTGTGGACTCAGGAAGAAAGACCCTTTTACTTGAGCTACTGAGGACCTTCAGGCTCCACCGACATCTGACCCCATCCCAGCTTGAGTCTGCCTGGCTGAGTCTCCTCCCTGCTTCCTTAGTTAGCCAATGGTGCAGTTATTCTACAACTTGAGCAGATCGACTACAGCAAATCGATACCTTGGATCAAGAGCTGCCACCTTCCATCTGCAGGAAGGCGGCCTTCTAGCAGGGAAAGAAATCAATCCCTTCTGTGGTTACTTTAGCCACCCTATAGGAACTGTAGCTAAGGCAGCATCCCCTGACCAAATCCAGCAGGGCACAGCGAGGACCTCTGACAAGAGCCCTCATGCTGGTTCTTGTGGGCCCTTCCTGGAAGAAATAGTGAAAAGGAGGCTACTGAAGGATGGACAACACCTCCACTCACCAGCTATGCCTCCCTCAGCCTCTATGCCAAAAGCTTGGGCAGGTCTTCCCATGCTGACCAATAAACCACTCCACTGTTCACACTTCCCCATCCAGAATGTCTCTCATTCCATCCTCAGGAGCCAGGGAGAACCTTCCTTTCCTCAGTAACATCATCTCTGTTTTCCCTGACAACAAGCAAAAAATCAGCCAGTCCCAAATAGCCCAACAGCTTTAGGAAACTTCCAGAAGTGGGAAGAAAAGCATCAATCAACAGCATTCCTTTCAAAGGAAAATGCAGGAAAATCAGCTTCTTTTCAGCATCAAAAAAGATCTGCCCACTTTTCTTGTTTCTCTCCTCCCTACCTTCTGCCCTTTCCTCCTGCTGACAGGTCATGATCTGTAAGCTCCAGGAAAAAGATCTCTTTGTGTTAATTCCTCATGACAGGGACAATGCCCCTCTGCCATTCCAGGAACTTAGAAAGTCCAGACCTCGTTTTGAAAAGGACACTAGTTCCCAAGAAGCAAAGAGATCATGCAGGTCAGATATAAAATAGGGTTTATAATGGGGGAAAGCATAAATAGAGAAACTGCTTAGCACGTGTAGCCCCTGGGTCTCTTACCATCCTGTTCAAGCCAAGTGTAGACAGTCTGTGTGCTCCACAGCAAGGCTCCTATCAAAAGGGCCCATCCCTGGGCCTTCGTGTCCATTCTTATTTCATATGCACAATGTTATTTAATATACCCTAGCAGGTACCAAGCGCTGCATTCAACGGATGGGAGCTCCTAGCATAGTAGCATTTAAATGTCACCCTGAATCCTGCTACCTGTGTGTTCCAAATTACCCAGCTTTCCTGGATCAGCCTTCCCTTCAATTTAAATAATAAAATGGATTGAGCATCACTCCTTCATTCCATTGAACTCCAAGATTTCTACATGTTTGTAAAATGGTCCATATCCTCATGTTCATCTCTCTATCTGGTTTCTCCTTCCCACTAAACTCTCAAATAAAATTCTTTGATCAGTTCCAGCAGAAGCTCCTCCCTAAATTAGTGTTCCTTCACTGCTCCACTCCCTCAAGATTTTTGGCCATGGTTTCCCATTAGAATAAACTCCAAAAGACTGTCTACATTTTTACTTATGACAAAGTTTCCCCTCACTGAATACTGCTGATATAAACAGACCATGGGGAATTACAGAGATGTGGATATTTTTATTGCAGTAGTACTTGTTTTATTGGATTGCACCCATGTTTGAAAGTTTCCATTGGTGTCAAGTTGAACCCTTTCTCTGACCTTCTAGACAGTGAGATGAAATTACCCCCAAATGTCACTACGACGTTTAATGATATGGATCTGTCTCATTCCTCCCCACAAGAATCAAATTCCCTTAGTGGGTGCATGCTAAGTCTCTTCAGTCATATCCAACTTTTTTTAAGACTCTATGGACTCTAGCCTGCCAGGTCCCTCAGTCCATGGGATTCTCCAGGCAAGAATACTAGAGCACATTGCCATCTCCTTCTCCAGGGGATTTTCCTGACCCAGGGATCGAACTCATGTCTTTTGTGGTTCGTTACCGAGAGTACCACCTGGGAGGCAACTTCCCTTAGGGTTCCTGGAAAATCTGATGAAGACAGACATATAGTCATGCATCATCTCTGGGAAATTCACTGACCTCATAGGCACCTTAGCATCTCAGAAATTGCCAATACAATGTCTCCAAACCTATCTCAAAGTAGTAAATGTTGTCCTCAAATATATACAGGTCAGGTTCTTTGCCATATTACATTTTCCACAATGCCCTCTCACTTCAACAGTCCTTGGCTTTCAAAACAACATTCTAGAAAAAGCTTTGTAGTTTGTTTTTTTTAAAAAAGACAAGTCTTCAGATGCTGTTTGTGCCTTAATTCAAAAGTGCTTGTTTTCAGGCATAGGTTTTAATGTTGCTTGAGGAGTTCTTGGTCTCTTATTAGAATCTCTTGCCCACAGGAAAGGACCTCAGACACTCACTAACATTCCCAACGTGTTGGCTATCAATGCTATTGTTATATGTCCTCCTAACACACACATCCCCATACACACACACTCACCTCTTCTCAGAAACAAAATTGTCCAATAAACACCAAGTTCACATAAATCCTAAGAATTGTAGTTCAGACAACCTACTACACATACCCTAGTCATCAAATGAGCCCATAAAATGCTCTAAGTGACCTACAGGGCAATGCAGGAAGTCACTGGGGCAGGATTAGAATAAACTCCAAAAGACTGTCTACATTTTTACTTATGACAAAGTTTCCCCTCACTGAATACTGCTGATATAAACAGACCATGGGGAATTACAGAGATGTGGATATTTTTATTGCAGTAGTACTTGTTTTATTGGATTGCACCCATGTTTGAAAGTTTCCATTGGTGTCAAGTTGAACCCTTTCTCTGACCTTCTAGACAGTGAGATGAAATTACCCCCAAATGTCACTACGACGTTTAATGATATGGATCTGTCTCATTCCTCCCCACAAGAATCAAATTCCCTTAGTGGGTGCATGCTAAGTCTCTTCAGTCATATCCAACTTTTTTTAAGACTCTATGGACTCTAGCCTGCCAGGTCCCTCAGTCCATGGGATTCTCCAGGCAAGAATACTAGAGCACATTGCCATCTCCTTCTCCAGGGGATTTTCCTGACCCAGGGATCGAACTCATGTCTTTTGTGGTTCGTTACCGAGAGTACCACCTGGGAGGCAACTTCCCTTAGGGTTCCTGGAAAATCTGATGAAGACAGACATATAGTCATGCATCATCTCTGGGAAATTCACTGACCTCATAGGCACCTTAGCATCTCAGAAATTGCCAATACAATGTCTCCAAACCTATCTCAAAGTAGTAAATGTTGTCCTCAAATATATACAGGTCAGGTTCTTTGCCATATTACATTTTCCACAATGCCCTCTCACTTCAACAGTCCTTGGCTTTCAAAACAACATTCTAGAAAAAGCTTTGTAGTTTGTTTTTTTTAAAAAAGACAAGTCTTCAGATGCTGTTTGTGCCTTAATTCAAAAGTGCTTGTTTTCAGGCATAGGTTTTAATGTTGCTTGAGGAGTTCTTGGTCTCTTATTAGAATCTCTTGCCCACAGGAAAGGACCTCAGACACTCACTAACATTCCCAACGTGTTGGCTATCAATGCTATTGTTATATGTCCTCCTAACACACACATCCCCCATACACACACACTCACCTCTTCTCAGAAACAAAATTGTCCAATAAACACCAAGTTCACATAAATCCTAAGAATTGTAGTTCAGACAACCTACTACACATACCCTAGTCATCAAATGAGCCCATAAAATGCTCTAAGTGACCTACAGGGCAATGCAGGAAGTCACTGGGGCAGGAAATTGCCTACCCCAAAAGCATTTATGCAAAGGAAATAAAAGGCAAGATCATTACAGGCAAAGCATGTGTGAAATGTCTGCTCAGTGCAGAACTTGCCACTCAAGCTTCGTATTATTAACCTCAATTAAGTATGAGCCTCTCACCTTTTAAGACTCTACAACCTATGTCACTTACCTTTGAGACTGCCAACTCTCCCTGGTTTCAGTCATCATCAAGAACCTGCTCATAAGAATCCAGCTGGTGCTGGCTGACAACGTGTGAGCAACTGCCAGTGCACACGTCTCTGTGCACGGGGAGCCTTCGAATCCATTTCAGTTGGGCAGCTGCTTATCAAGACTTTTCCCCAGAAAGCGATTTAGCCTAATGATTGTGAGCAGCAATGACTTCTGCTTAATTAGTACAGTAATCAGTGCAAATTCCTCCTAAATACTAGAGACCCATTTGGCAGGTGCCAAGTGATGCTTAACCAGGTGCTAAATAGGTGTGAAAGCCTCAGTTCTGGTCTTTCCCAGCTAGTTGCCCAACACATAAAGATGGGATGGGGTTCTAAGTATGCCTGGATGGATGAGTCATTTCAAACGTCCCTCTAACTGCTAACAGCCCCTCCCCACACTTCTTGTAACCATGAATCCTTGTGAAGGCAGAGACAGGAGCAGGGACAGAAAAGAGCAAAATAAAGTTGAAAGCATTTTGAAATCTCTGCTGCTGATTCCCAGTTCCTCCTCTTTCCCAGCCCACACTCAGTATTCCTTTCCTGATCAGATGTCCTAATTTTTGCCTCCACATAACAGTGGAGTTGCTTTTCATGTACTAAACAAGCCCAGGGCTACCATTCCAGCGTGCACACTATCTTGTCATCCATTCTGAGGGGAAGTGAGAATGTGCCCCTGGGCCAAAGGAAAGACTGAAGACAAATGCTAAGGAGGCATATATGTATAATTGACCTCAATAATACTATCTTCACTATTAGAAAAAATAACTTTTACTGAGATCCAGCTATGGACTGGAATATGCTCAGGTCTTATACAAGTAAATCCTTCTTGATATTCAGCCTACCACATGCTAAGCCATTCCATCCATAGCATTTCACCTTGGTTTTTGATCCATGGGTGGGCACATGTTCTAAAAGAATCCAAACCGATGGAAGGGAAATGCATGCATTCAACTCTTGGGGCAGAGGTTTTGCTCTCTCCTTCACTAGACATGAGGGAGAAGGCATGTTACCCCAGTTGCTCTGCTTGCTCTCTTGCAAATGCAAAGGGAGCTTGTCTGACTACAAAACTGAAAATCAGAAGAGGACAGAGACCACAGAATTGGCGGAAATACTACTTGGGCCCCCATTGCATTCTGCCTGGAGCTCTCTTTGCCTCTGAACTTCTCCCTCTATAATCAAATATATTTCCACATTGTTGAAGTCCACGTGGGTTGACCTTTCTGTTATTTGCTGCTGAAAGCATCCTAATTAAAACTTCGGCACTCCAGGGAAGGAACTGTAATATCCTGTTTCTAGCTAAACGACCAGAGGCGCAATGGGGTTAAATTACTTGGCCAGGAAACGGGCTGAGGCTGGGTTCAAACCCAAGATTGCCTGATGTCTGGGTTGTGCAAGATTTCTCCCTAGGAATACGAAGAGTCTGAGAATACCCTCAATTGTGACAGAACTTCATCTCTGTGAAGGTTGATTTTATGTGTCAACTTGACTGGCTCATGAAATGTCCAGATATTTGGCTAAATTTTTTGGTGTGTTTATGGAAATGTTTCCAGCATTTAAATTGGTGGACTCAGTGAATAGATTGCCCTCCCAGTGGGGATGGGCATCATCCAATTCAAGTTGGGGACTAACGACAACATAAGATAGAGTAATGGAGAATCTATTCCTTTCTGCCTGATGTCCACTTTCTCTTGTTCTTGAGCTGAGATATACACCATAAACTCCTCTGGTTCACGGGCCTTCAGAATCAAGCTAAATTACACTTTTCACTTTCTTGGGATATATTCCCAGGAAATATGTATCACTGGTTCTGCTAAGGAGGCATATATGTATAATTGCCCATAATTTTAAGAAAAATAACTTTTACTGAGATCCAGCTATGGACTGGAATATGCTCAGGTCTTATACAAGTAAATCCTTCTTGATATTCAGCCTACCACATGCTAAGCCATTCCATCCATAGCATTTCACCTTGGTTTTTGATCCATGGGTGGGCACATGTTCTAAAAGAATCCAAACCGATGGAAGGGAAATGCATGCATTCAACTCTTGGGGCAGAGGTTTTGCTCTCTCCTTCACTAGACATGAGGGAGAAGGCATGTTACCCCAGTTGCTCTGCTTGCTCTCTTGCAAATGCAAAGGGAGCTTGTCTGACTACAAAACTGAAAATCAGAAGAGGACAGAGACCACAGAATTGGCGGAAATACTACTTGGGCCCCCATTGCATTCTGCCTGGAGCTCTCTTTGCCTCTGAACTTCTCCCTCTATAATCAAATATATTTCCACATTGTTGAAGTCCACGTGGGTTGACCTTTCTGTTATTTGCTGCTGAAAGCATCCTAATTAAAACTTCGGCACTCCAGGGAAGGAACTGTAATATCCTGTTTCTAGCTAAACGACCAGAGGCGCAATGGGGTTAAATTACTTGGCCAGGAAACGGGCTGAGGCTGGGTTCAAACCCAAGATTGCCTGATGTCTGGGTTGTGCAAGATTTCTCCCTAGGAATACGAAGAGTCTGAGAATACCCTCAATTGTGACAGAACTTCATCTCTGTGAAGGTTGATTTTATGTGTCAACTTGACTGGCTCATGAAATGTCCAGATATTTGGCTAAATTTTTTGGTGTGTTTATGGAAATGTTTCCAGCATTTAAATTGGTGGACTCAGTGAATAGATTGCCCTCCCAGTGGGGATGGGCATCATCCAATTCAAGTTGGGGACTAACGACAACATAAGATAGAGTAATGGAGAATCTATTCCTTTCTGCCTGATGTCCACTTTCTCTTGTTCTTGAGCTGAGATATACACCATAAACTCCTCTGGTTCACGGGCCTTCAGAATCAAGCTAAATTACACTTTTCACTTTCTTGGGATATATTCCCAGGAAATATGTATTCCACTGGTTCTGATTCTCTGGGAAACCCTGACTAATATAATCCCTATTTTTTTAATCAGTGATATGGAACAAAGTTTGGAAAATCAGGTAGGTGGTCAGGCAGAGAAATGACACACTGGCTAAAGTTAGGAGCCCTTCCTTTGTGGCTGAAGGCAGTCCTGAAGGAAGAGTTCCTAATAGTTTTTAGCAATGACAGAATTGTCAGAACAAGACCACAGTCTCACAATGTAAGTGTTTTAAAGGCCCTCATTTTTCAGAGGCACATCTTCTAGCATGTTTAAATTGTGGAGTCTGGATTATCATTGTTCCATCTCACACATATTCTAATTCCAGGCTTGAATCTCTGGACGTGTCTCTGAGTTCTCCCTCTCTATCTTACTCAAGCACTAAGGCCTGCACATTCTCCTTCCTTCATTGTGTCTCTGGAATTCATCTTTCCCTTTTATTTACCTCAACTTTCACAATGAACACCTGTCTCCTTTTTCTCCTCACACTGCAGTCACCACTTCACTGTTTGGCCAATTATAATAGGTACCCTACCTCCAGACATTTCCTGCTTCAACCTCTTCACCTCTCCAAACAACTTCTGTTGTTCTCACCTCTTAAAGACTCACAAGACTAGAGTGTAGCTCCATTAAAAAAAAAAAATTAAGGCTTTGTCAGGAGATGTGGGGCAAAATCCTGTTGTTCATTAGCAGTGTTATTTTCCATAAGTTTCTTGGTCCTATTAAGGCTTAATTTTCTCATCTTTAAAATGGAAGCAGTAATAAACACCTTATTGGATTGTTGCAAGAGTTACAGTGGACAATAAATACTTAGCAATGTAGAGAGTGATTGAATGAGAAATTATATCCAATATCTACTACAGGATCAGGCAAAGGTTAGACATTTAACATTGGCAGTGACTGTCATTACCATTGTATTTATTGGGCTGGCCAAAATGTTTGTTCAAGTTTTTCCATAAACTGTTATGAAAAATCCCTAATAATTTTTTTGGCCAACCCAATGCCATATTTAATTATCATAGAGTATATGGTGACTATCACTGATAATCTAACTTTGAAAGGGTTTAATAGCTAAATTAATAGGCAGATTTGATAAGGAGGCCAGTGGGCCCCAAAGAGGAGGAGGTAAGGGACAAAAAGAAGAAGCACAAGTATTATTCTAACCTGAAATGTTTGTTATGATAAGGTCAACCCAAAACTAAGTTGATTGTTTTATGTTGACGCTGTGGGCCTAGAAAGGCCTTTATACCAGAATGTCTCACTTAGCCCGGAGACTATCCCCTGGCTAATCTCATGTTGTGGGTGTGGGACTGGAATGCCTTTACAACCTTAAGCTATTGTTTTAACAACCAACTGGAAAATACAAATTGTCGTGCTTAAACTGACAAAGCAAGGTACTTTTCTATCCCCCTTCCTGTGCCTGTCCTGGAAGCTTTTCCCTATCCTTTCTCACTTTTATAAACTTTTCACTACACGCAGCTCTGAGTGACCATCACTGAGTCTTTTTGATCCCAATGTGAATTCCTCTCCGTTCGAGATCAAGAATCAGACACAGTTCACAGTAACATACTGTCATCTATCACCTATTAACTTCTTGGTTTGGCATTTAAGCTTTACCTAGATTTCTAGGCTTGTGTTTCTGCTGCCCTCTCTTTCAATAACATTTCACTCAAGTCATACTCTTTCGCTCATTGTCTTCTAAGTGTGACTTCTACATTCCCAGAACGTAGAAGTACTTCTAAACACTAGTTTATTCTCTTACCCCTGGCTGCATCATTCTTCCCAAGCCCCTCTATTTATCTAAATATTATCCTTTACTTAAGGCTTGTAAATCACCCTATCACCTCTCTAAGTCCTCTCTGACCACACCAGACCATCTACTAAGCTTTTTCTCCATACCAGGCATCTTTCACTCAGCCTAAGTGGGTCTTCCCATAATGAGTATAAACTACCTGAGGGCCTATACTTCTTGGATTCCATAGTACTTAGTGAACTTCCCAGCACATAGTAGGAACTCAATACATCTTGCTCATGATCATCATTATTATTATTACAATTTATGTATGCTCACTTGCTCAGTCATGTCACTTTTTGTGACCCCATGGGCTATAGCCCGCAAAGCTCCTCTGTCTACGGGATTATCCAGGCAAGAATACTGGAGTGGGTTGCCTTTTTCTTCTCAAAGGAATCTTTCTGACCCAGGGATTGAACTCATGTCACCTGCATCTTCTGCATTGTCAGGCTTTACCACTGAGACACCTGGGAAGCCCCACAGTTTAGTGGGGTCACAATAATTTTTAAAAAATCATTATGTTACAGTATCAAGTATCTATTCAGCAAAAGTCTTTTATCCCTGATTTTTTTGAGGTTCTGGGCATGAGTGTACGTTTCTGAAGCTAGAGATATTATTCTACTGTGAGATTAGTCAAATAGACCTTAAGAGAATTGATATCCATAGAAACTGCTTTAGTCCTTACTGATTCCAACCTCACATGTGTAAAGATAGATACAGATTGACTTTTTTCACGTAATTTGAGGTTTGGGTCATTCACAGGTGACAGCCCCAGAACCTTTGATTGGATCAGTAGGAGAACCCCCTCCTCTGTTTATTGATGATAAGTCAGGATGGAGCAAAACTGCTGAATCTCCACTTCAAGGAAAAGACCAAAGGATAAATGAGGTAATACTAGTGAGAATACTTTGCCAAGTATAAAATAGCAGTCTCTGAATGAGTTTTTCAATCATCATCACCCTTATTCTCCCAGATAATAATTAAGTCACAGAAATTCTCTTAAGGACAGGAGATGGTCTTTACTTATTGAAGTCACTCCTATCACCCAAACTGGGTTTATTCAAAAATAACTCAGACTCCAGCACCTCCCTCTTTATAGTGACCAATTAGGAAAAAAAAAAAAAAAACTGTAAAGCTTTGCTTATCAATAACCCTTCTACAAAAAAAGAATATGAGAGTTTAGGTGCTAGTGAATAAATATCTCTGTGTGGAATAAGTGACCCAGATTTCTCTAGAAATACCTGGAAGGGAACCCCACCTTCTGACAGTGTCATTAACAAGCTGTGTGCATTCATTGTCTCCATCCTTGATGCTCCGCACCATGACCTGGTCTGTGATCGGGACCAGCAGCCCCACCAACGAACCATGACCTGCTCAAGTCATGTCACTTTTTTTGTGACCCCATGTCACTTTTTGTGACCCCATGGGCTATAGCCCGCAAAGCTCCTCTGTCTACGGGATTATCCAGGCAAGAATACTGGAGTGGGTTGCCTTTTTCTTCTCAAAGGAATCTTTCTGACCCAGGGATTGAACTCATGTCACCTGCATCTTCTGCATTGTCAGGCTTTACCACTGAGACACCTGGGAAGCCCCACAGTTTAGTGGGGTCACAATAATTTTTAAAAAATCATTATGTTACAGTATCAAGTATCTATTCAGCAAAAGTCTTTTATCCCTGATTTTTTTGAGGTTCTGGGCATGAGTGTACGTTTCTGAAGCTAGAGATATTATTCTACTGTGAGATTAGTCAAATAGACCTTAAGAGAATTGATATCCATAGAAACTGCTTTAGTCCTTACTGATTCCAACCTCACATGTGTAAAGATAGATACAGATTGACTTTTTTCACGTAATTTGAGGTTTGGGTCATTCACAGGTGACAGCCCCAGAACCTTTGATTGGATCAGTAGGAGAACCCCCTCCTCTGTTTATTGATGATAAGTCAGGATGGAGCAAAACTGCTGAATCTCCACTTCAAGGAAAAGACCAAAGGATAAATGAGGTAATACTAGTGAGAATACTTTGCCAAGTATAAAATAGCAGTCTCTGAATGAGTTTTTCAATCATCATCACCCTTATTCTCCCAGATAATAATTAAGTCACAGAAATTCTCTTAAGGACAGGAGATGGTCTTTACTTATTGAAGTCACTCCTATCACCCAAACTGGGTTTATTCAAAAATAACTCAGACTCCAGCACCTCCCTCTTTATAGTGACCAATTAGGAAAAAAAAAAAAAAAACTGTAAAGCTTTGCTTATCAATAACCCTTCTACAAAAAAAGAATATGAGAGTTTAGGTGCTAGTGAATAAATATCTCTGTGTGGAATAAGTGACCCAGATTTCTCTAGAAATACCTGGAAGGGAACCCCACCTTCTGACAGTGTCATTAACAAGCTGTGTGCATTCATTGTCTCCATCCTTGATGCTCCGCACCATGACCTGGTCTGTGATCGGGACCAGCAGCCCCACCAAGCACAGATCTTAGTTAGGGACTCTGCAATGGGAAGCAATAAGCTGCCATAGTTTTTCACATGACTAGGGGCTACTGGCTGGCTCCAAGGAGGTGTGCCAAGGTCCTGTTGCATGTGGAAGAACTAGTAAGCTGTGTACAGATAGACGTTTAACATATTATTGAGAGCCAGTGAGAGCAAGCTATAACCAACACAGCTCCTGACCACATTAAACTTGCAAAATTATTTGGATAGAACATACAGTTAGAACTCAATGTCCTTCAACTGAAAGCCATTGCATTTTAGGCAGAAAAATAGATTTATTTTTTTTTCTACAACATGTCCTCCCCCAAATCAAAATTCTTCTCAGTAAATTAACCACGTCTAAGATTTGAAGTCAGAAGGTCAATCCCAGCTCTGCATCTTACTTATTAGTTTTATGGTCCTAGACTTTAGCTCTAGGTATCTTGGTTTCTTCATATATAAATGAGAATCATGAAAATAAATGTTTACAATTTTAATTCTCCCAGAATAGCTGTGAGGATTCAATGCAATTATATTGTCCTGGGTCATATTTCCCAGAAGCAGAGCCTGAGACAAGGGTTTGTGGGCAAGTGATTCAGTATGAAATGCTCCCAGGAGAAGCAGGTAAGGCCATGGGAAAGCAGGATAGGAAGAGAAAGAAGCTAAGACAGGGTGCAATTTCAGGCATCCTATGGAGAGGTACTGATGCCTGATCCTACAGAGAAATGCAGGAGTGTAAATTATGCCTGAGTTTGCTTCCATCCAAGCAAGGGACCTGGTCTTTCATACCCCATACCTGTCGTTCATTGGCTGAGGGATGCCCCAGAGACCTGACCTCCAGGGCCAGACACCTCTGTGTGGGGACAGAGGACTCTAGTGATCAGAGGCAGTCTTCAGAGAAGAAAAACAGGACTGCACTGACGGAAGCAAAAGTGCACAGAACCCAGAAAACAAACAGATAGTTACGTTAAATAGATGCCAAGAGTAGACTGAACCTGGCACCCAGTAGGGGTTGGATCTGAATCTGCCAGTGGGTGAAGTTGAGTCATCTATTTTAGGTCACAAGATAGAAGAGTCTATGCAACTAAGTATCTAGATGCCTGAAGGATTTTCTGAACTATTAACCCTGCCCCAAAGCTGCATGGTCAATGCCCTGGAGAGATTCTTAAAGCAGCTTCTTGGGAAATGATCAATAGTTTCTTCCTCATTGCTAGTCAGCCGTGGAAGAACTAGTAAGCTGTGTACAGATAGACGTTTAACATATTATTGAGAGCCAGTGAGAGCAAGCTATAACCAACACAGCTCCTGACCACATTAAACTTGCAAAATTATTTGGATAGAACATACAGTTAGAACTCAATGTCCTTCAACTGAAAGCCATTGCATTTTAGGCAGAAAAATAGATTTATTTTTTTTTCTACAACATGTCCTCCCCCAAATCAAAATTCTTCTCAGTAAATTAACCACGTCTAAGATTTGAAGTCAGAAGGTCAATCCCAGCTCTGCATCTTACTTATTAGTTTTATGGTCCTAGACTTTAGCTCTAGGTATCTTGGTTTCTTCATATATAAATGAGAATCATGAAAATAAATGTTTACAATTTTAATTCTCCCAGAATAGCTGTGAGGATTCAATGCAATTATATTGTCCTGGGTCATATTTCCCAGAAGCAGAGCCTGAGACAAGGGTTTGTGGGCAAGTGATTCAGTATGAAATGCTCCCAGGAGAAGCAGGTAAGGCCATGGGAAAGCAGGATAGGAAGAGAAAGAAGCTAAGACAGGGTGCAATTTCAGGCATCCTATGGAGAGGTACTGATGCCTGATCCTACAGAGAAATGCAGGAGTGTAAATTATGCCTGAGTTTGCTTCCATCCAAGCAAGGGACCTGGTCTTTCATACCCCATACCTGTCGTTCATTGGCTGAGGGATGCCCCAGAGACCTGACCTCCAGGGCCAGACACCTCTGTGTGGGGACAGAGGACTCTAGTGATCAGAGGCAGTCTTCAGAGAAGAAAAACAGGACTGCACTGACGGAAGCAAAAGTGCACAGAACCCAGAAAACAAACAGATAGTTACGTTAAATAGATGCCAAGAGTAGACTGAACCTGGCACCCAGTAGGGGTTGGATCTGAATCTGCCAGTGGGTGAAGTTGAGTCATCTATTTTAGGTCACAAGATAGAAGAGTCTATGCAACTAAGTATCTAGATGCCTGAAGGATTTTCTGAACTATTAACCCTGCCCCAAAGCTGCATGGTCAATGCCCTGGAGAGATTCTTAAAGCAGCTTCTTGGGAAATGATCAATAGTTTCTTCCTCATTGCTAGTCAGCCTGTGAGTGAGAAATCAAGGTGAGGGTGACATTAAAATAATGAACAGGAAGCAATTCAAGGGAAATGAACTCAATTCTTCTTGAACCTTTGGAGATTTTTTGGCAAGAAGATGAAAAGGGGTCAGGAAATGGTTCCAGCCCTGTTAATAGACAAATCCCCAGACTTGACCCAGGGGACAGATTTCACAAATCCTCAGTAAATATGTCTCTAACCACACCTCTGAAGCCGAGCCAGCTTTAACCAACAGTGCAAAGGGGTCATTGGGCAGCTCCCAGCAGCCAGCTCATTATATTGTCAGCGGCTTTGTGAAAGGCATTTAACCTTTAAGGGACAGGGGGAGCCAAAACTGCAAACTAAGAGAAGCTTAGACATGACTACTGATTTCATCAGTCTCTGAAATCGGGATACCAGAGAAATTCAGGATCTTTGCCCTTTATCTCCCATAAGATGCTAAATTGGGGGATTTGATGGGTCAAAGAAAACTTGACCCCTACTGTGTGAACAGATGACTCTTGGAGCACATTAGTTGTTTCTTCTTCCAGGTGGCGAGATGACCATGCCAAAATTACTCAGTCTTTTTGGAGAAGAATAAAGGCAAGAGAGCAGAAGAAACAGAACTCTGAAGCTCCACAGCAGCCCAGCATTTTCATCCCACTTAACATATACTGCCACGTCGTCACTGTAGGCTGGGCTCTCTTCTCCGTACGGGGGACACTGACGAGTGGGGTGTGACACAGGTCACACATCTCAGAAGTGTGGACTGACTCTGAACCAGAGACAAGCATCTCAAGAAGGAGGGGTAGCCCTGGTGGTCCAGAGATTAAGACTCTGCCTCACAATGGAGGGGTGTGAGTTGGATTCCTGGTTGGGGAACTGAGATCCCACATGCAGCGGAACAACTAAGCGCATCTACTGAGCCTATGCACCACAACTAGTGAGTCCATGCACAGCAACAACAGATTGGTCACAGTGAAGATCCTATGTGCCCCAATTGAGAGCTGGCACCACTTTAAATCTGAAGGGCTTACAGCCCATGGAGAGATTCTTAAAGCAGCTTCTTGGGAAATGATCAATTTTTCCCTCATTGCTAGTCAGCCTGTGAGTGAGAAATCAAGGTGAGGGTGACATTAAAATAATGAACAGGAAGCAATTCAAGGGAAATGAACTCAATTCTTCTTGAACCTTTGGAGATTTTTTGGCAAGAAGATGAAAAGGGGTCAGGAAATGGTTCCAGCCCTGTTAATAGACAAATCCCCAGACTTGACCCAGGGGACAGATTTCACAAATCCTCAGTAAATATGTCTCTAACCACACCTCTGAAGCCGAGCCAGCTTTAACCAACAGTGCAAAGGGGTCATTGGGCAGCTCCCAGCAGCCAGCTCATTATATTGTCAGCGGCTTTGTGAAAGGCATTTAACCTTTAAGGGACAGGGGGAGCCAAAACTGCAAACTAAGAGAAGCTTAGACATGACTACTGATTTCATCAGTCTCTGAAATCGGGATACCAGAGAAATTCAGGATCTTTGCCCTTTATCTCCCATAAGATGCTAAATTGGGGGATTTGATGGGTCAAAGAAAACTTGACCCCTACTGTGTGAACAGATGACTCTTGGAGCACATTAGTTGTTTCTTCTTCCAGGTGGCGAGATGACCATGCCAAAATTACTCAGTCTTTTTGGAGAAGAATAAAGGCAAGAGAGCAGAAGAAACAGAACTCTGAAGCTCCACAGCAGCCCAGCATTTTCATCCCACTTAACATATACTGCCACGTCGTCACTGTAGGCTGGGCTCTCTTCTCCGTACGGGGGACACTGACGAGTGGGGTGTGACACAGGTCACACATCTCAGAAGTGTGGACTGACTCTGAACCAGAGACAAGCATCTCAAGAAGGAGGGGTAGCCCTGGTGGTCCAGAGATTAAGACTCTGCCTCACAATGGAGGGGTGTGAGTTGGATTCCTGGTTGGGGAACTGAGATCCCACATGCAGCGGAACAACTAAGCGCATCTACTGAGCCTATGCACCACAACTAGTGAGTCCATGCACAGCAACAACAGATGCCATGTGTCACAGTGAAGATCCTATGTGCCCCAATTGAGAGCTGGCACCACCAAATTAATTAATTCAGTTGAAGGGCTTCCCAGATGGTGCAGTGGTAACGAATCGGCCTGCCACCACAGGAGATGCAACAGATGTGGGTTCAACTCCTGGGTCAGGAAGATCCCTTGGAGGAGGAAATGGCAACATGCTCTGGAAAATTTTCTGGAAATTTTCATCGACAGAGGAGCTTGGTGAGCTATAGTCCATGGGGCCTCAAAGAGTCAGACATGAGTGAGTTCAGCACATTCACATAATTAATTTGAAAAGGAAGAGTGGCTGGGAGGGACACATCTCTAAGCGAAGGAGAAGGGATGAAGAAAGTCAGAGGGATTGTGTGCAGGGATAGAAGCCAAGAAGCAAGCCTGAGTGGCTGGTGAAGCACCAGAAGCAACAACAAAGATTGCTTATAGCAAAATAATTTCTCTCCCGGCTTTCTGACCTTGAATTTCTTATTCAGCTTTCCTACCAGAGAACTATCTGTCCTTGGGAAGCATAAGAGGAAATATCTCCTGCCCTTCGTTCTCTGCCGTCACCGCCTCTTCCCCAAGGCAGGAGGTAAATCTTCCTAAGGAGAAACACCGTGACCAAAGCCCTTAAAGACAACAACGATTCACAGTGAAAGTGGACAAGGGATTTGATTTCTAAGCAGATGAAAAGGAGAGATTGAAAAGGCAACTGAACAGGGGTTACTGAAGAATCAAGGTCTGAAGGTGAGGAGCAGGCAGTAGAAATGGGGATGACCATATGTTCAACTTTTCCTCGTGTCCTAGCTGCATTCATTAACCATGCCGCCTTTCACTCACAATACTGTTCCAGTTTGGATAATAAGTTACATGGTCATAATAAAGGAAATGTGGTCAAACCTAAGGAGGAAGAGGAGCTAGTCTTGGTAGAAGAACATATACACAGATGAAAGAATAAGGAAGAGATGAAGATTTATAAGTGAGAAGTCAATTCAAGCGGTCAATAGAGTAAATGATTATACCAAGCCAAAATGCTTAGTTAAGATTATTTTTAAGGCTTCTTCCAGCTCTTGAGATTCTGTGTTCCATGGTTTTTCCCAATAAGAGAAGAAAGTTGGGAGCTTAAATGTGTTGATAGGTTGGCAAAGAGTTACCAAGTGATCATTATACTGTCTACCTAGTATCCCACCTGCAGCATCTCTAACTTCCTAACCCCACCCTCAGGAAATCCTGACTGAAGGAATCTTAAATTCTAAGCAACTTAGACCCTAATTAATTATACAGAGAGTGGGGTAAAAATAGAGTGGGAGGAAATGGTCTTCAAAATGTCTCGACAGGGCTTCCCCGGTGGTCCAGTGGGTAAAGAGTCCACGTTGCAGTGCCAGGGGCACCGGTTGGATCCATGGCCCTGGGAGATCCCACTTGCTGTGGAACGGCTGAACCACTGTGTCCCATGAAGAGCCAGCGCTCTGGAGCACATGCACCCAAGAGCCGGTGCTTTGAAACAAGAGAGGCCACTGCGATGGGAGGCCCACACAAACCAAAGAATAAAGATGGATGAAAATAAATAAATAACCAATAAAAGAGGCCAAAATAAAAAAAAAAAAGTCTAGACAAATAGAGGCCAAATTATAAGGACTTGCTGATTCAGCGCTGCCTAGAGGTCTTTTTATGGGCTTGTACTTAGCTTTTAAAATGGTAACTTATGGATTTGCTTATAAAAAAACACAAAGCAGCCAGTTTAATATTTACACACACACAAATACACATTCATCCCTACTTCCCCGCCAAAATTTTACATTCTCATTATAAATACATATTTGAGATTTTCTACTGGCACATCAGGCTCACATGAGTTTGGTTAATGTGAGTCAGTTCCCTGAGCCCAGCCTTCTCGGAAAAAGTCAAACTCACATTGCTAAAACCCCAAAGATTGATTTGGATAATAAGTTACATGGTCATAATAAAGGAAATGTGGTCAAACCTAAGGAGGAAGAGGAGCTAGTCTTGGTAGAAGAACATATACACAGATGAAAGAATAAGGAAGAGATGAAGATTTATAAGTGAGAAGTCAATTCAAGCGGTCAATAGAGTAAATGATTATACCAAGCCAAAATGCTTAGTTAAGATTATTTTTAAGGCTTCTTCCAGCTCTTGAGATTCTGTGTTCCATGGTTTTTCCCAATAAGAGAAGAAAGTTGGGAGCTTAAATGTGTTGATAGGTTGGCAAAGAGTTACCAAGTGATCATTATACTGTCTACCTAGTATCCCACCTGCAGCATCTCTAACTTCCTAACCCCACCCTCAGGAAATCCTGACTGAAGGAATCTTAAATTCTAAGCAACTTAGACCCTAATTAATTATACAGAGAGTGGGGTAAAAATAGAGTGGGAGGAAATGGTCTTCAAAATGTCTCGACAGGGTTTCCCTGGTGGTCCAGTGGGTAAAGAGTCCACCTTGCAGTGCAAGGGGCACCGGTTGGATCCATGGCCCTGGGAGATCCCACTTGCTGTGGAACGGCTGAACCACTGTGTCCCATGAAGAGCCAGCGCTCTGGAGCACATGCACCCAAGAGCCGGTGCTTTGAAACAAGAGAGGCCACTGCGATGGGAGGCCCACACAAACCAAAGAATAAAGATGGATGAAAATAAATAAATAACCAATAAAAGAGGCCAAAATAAAAAAAAAAAAGTCTAGACAAATAGAGGCCAAATTATAAGGACTTGCTGATTCAGCGCTGCCTAGAGGTCTTTTTATGGGCTTGTACTTAGCTTTTAAAATGGTAACTTATGGATTTGCCTATAAAAACACACAAAGCAGCCAGTTTAATATTTACACACACACAAATACACATTCATCCCTACTTCCCCGCCAAAATTTTACATTCTCATTATAAATACATATTTGAGATTTTCTACTGGCACATCAGGCTCACATGAGTTTGGTTAATGTGAGTCAGTTCCCTGAGCCCAGCCTTCTCGGAAAAAGTCAAACTCACATTGCTAAAACCACAAATCTGACCTTGATCTGAGCAAAGTCTCATGAAACCCTGACAGAACTGCCAGCACACTTCTGTCTCTGGTAACTCTGTCTATTCTTCCTTCAACATTCATACCCAGGAACTCTGAGCAGCTCTGGAGCCTCTGGTATCCCCTTGCTGTGGGTAAAGACTGAGCAACACAAAGAGGATCTGTGGTGGGACTGGAGCTCTGATTTCTCCTCTCTGCATCCTCCAAGCATCCCCAGCCCATGTTGCCCAAGTGCCCCCTTGAGTAGTCATCAGTCTTCATCTAATTCCTTTCTTTCTGAATCTAGCTTCCCAGAGTGTGTAGACAGGAAGATCTTGCCTTCCCTGATTTTTTCTGACTTTGAGGAGCCTCCTCAGGCAAGTGGAATTTTTCGCTGAAACAACGTGAATTTCTTTTCTTTGCCAACCTGACCTGACTTGGGAAATGTTATTTTCTGCTATTTACCAAGTCATGGCTGATGCCATGCTTCCACCATTACTTAAATCCTTCCACTAGAATGTTCTCTCTCTCCCTTCCAGACCCAGCCTGAGCACCCCTGACTCCAGGCAGCTTTCTCCACAAACTGGTTCCTTTTCTAACCTCTCAGGGTTCTCACCAATTGCTGAACCAAGCATCTAGCATTTGCTCACACCCCAGCAGAAAAAGAGAAGCTAGAATAAGGACGATGAACTTGGTCAGGGAAGCCTGGAGCCCAGGATATAATTTAGTAGGAGCCGTGTCACTGGCTTAAGGTCACCTAGCCAGCCAACAGTCATCTGACATTTTTAGACATGCTGAAAGCAATGTTTTATGAAGGAAAAGAACATTTTCAATAATACACTGGCCTAGGATGCTGTTCGTGCAGAAAGCAGGCAGGAAATGCCTACTCGTTTAGTATGCCTCTGAGTGGCTGCATCTTTCAAGCTTGATTAATACTTAATGTGATTGTCTTTAAAATCTGTCACTATTTGGCAGTGATCAAGATGAGTACCAGTGACAGAACACAAATATTTGTATTAGGGCTATGCTGTCTGCTAGGGTTATATGATTAATAAGTTTTGCCTGGTCACCCACAGAGATTTTGTTTTCTAATTTATCCAGCAGTCGTGTTAACCAAAGTGCTGGAACCGGTGTGAAAAAAAAAATAAATAAATAAAGGAGAGGAAGGGCAGGTTGTTAATGGCTTTGGGGTTTTTCCCTTTAATTATTGAAAGGGTTGTCCTTTGCTTAAAGGGACTGGCTGACAAATTTAGAGGATCTGTGGTGGGACTGGAGCTCTGATTTCTCCTCTCTGCATCCTCCAAGCATCCCCAGCCCATGTTGCCCAAGTGCCCCCTTGAGTAGTCATCAGTCTTCATCTAATTCCTTTCTTTCTGAATCTAGCTTCCCAGAGTGTGTAGACAGGAAGATCTTGCCTTCCCTGATTTTTTCTGACTTTGAGGAGCCTCCTCAGGCAAGTGGAATTTTTCGCTGAAACAACGTGAATTTCTTTTCTTTGCCAACCTGACCTGACTTGGGAAATGTTATTTTCTGCTATTTACC
The DNA here is from genome assembly GCA_022376925.1 of Tragulus kanchil. Lineage (NCBI taxonomy): Eukaryota > Metazoa > Chordata > Mammalia > Artiodactyla > Tragulidae > Tragulus > Tragulus kanchil. Next base: position 215,596,634 of record JAIOJX010000032.1, on the reverse strand, counting down.
AAGTCATGGCTGATGCCATGCTTCCACCATTACTTAAATCCTTCCACTAGAATGTTCTCTCTCTCCCTTCCAGACCCAGCCTGAGCACCCCTGACTCCAGGCAGCTTTCTCCACAAACTGGTTCCTTTTCTAACCTCTCAGGGTTCTCACCAATTGCTGAACCAAGCATCTAGCATTTGCTCACACCCCAGCAGAAAAAGAGAAGCTAGAATAAGGACGATGAACTTGGTCAGGGAAGCCTGGAGCCCAGGATATAATTTAGTAGGAGCCGTGTCACTGGCTTAAGGTCACCTAGCCAGCCAACAGTCATCTGACATTTTTAGACATGCTGAAAGCAATGTTTTATGAAGGAAAAGAACATTTTCAATAATACACTGGCCTAGGATGCTGTTCGTGCAGAAAGCAGGCAGGAAATGCCTACTCGTTTAGTATGCCTCTGAGTGGCTGCATCTTTCAAGCTTGATTAATACTTAATGTGATTGTCTTTAAAATCTGTCACTATTTGGCAGTGATCAAGATGAGTACCAGTGACAGAACACAAATATTTGTATTAGGGCTATGCTGTCTGCTAGGGTTATATGATTAATAAGTTTTGCCTGGTCACCCACAGAGATTTTGTTTTCTAATTTATCCAGCAGTCGTGTTAACCAAAGTGCTGGAACCGGTGTGAAAAAAAAAATAAATAAATAAAGGAGAGGAAGGGCAGGTTGTTAATGGCTTTGGGGTTTTTCCCTTTAATTATTGAAAGGGTTGTCCTTTGCTTAAAGGGACTGGCTGACAAATTTAGAAGCTCTGCAAGCCCTACTGGAACCAGAGCAGACAATCTTAAAGCCTGAATTTCATCAGGGCAGACACAGCCTGAAAGAGAGAGGACTATGCCAAAGAAACGTTGGGGGTGGGGTGGGCAGAGAGAGATTTTGGTGCAAGGAGAACAATAACATTTTGTTTTCACTTTCAGAGGAAATGTACACACAATACCAGATGCCGTAACTTCAACAGTTCAAATAGAACCACACTGGATATTTCTAAGCAAGACAGGATATTCGGAAAGGAGACAGAAAAGGGGGTGCCCAGGTTGCTCCTTCTCCAGAAACAGCCGTGGACAAATTCTTGAAGATCCAACTCTGCCTTTAACTCTTCAGTGGTCACAGGGTGGCCACAGGAAGCACTACGTTCTAGTTTTTTCTCATTTCAGATGAGGAGAGAAGCCTATAAGTATCTTTCTAAGTCTTCTCTAGCTATGTGCTCAAGCCAGCTGCTCAGAATTGCTGTGTCCTGGGTGGGGTGGGGGGGTGGGATTGTGGACTCAGAGCGTGGGTTTAAGCTACACAAACCTAGATTTGAAGCCTACATGCGCCACTTACTAAGTATGTGATGATCTTGGGCAAGTCACTTAACCTCTTTGGGCACCAGTTCAGCCCTTGGGTTATTTCAAGGTTTAAATGATCTATAAAATGAAAAAGTAACCTTTACTCCAAGAGGATCATTCCTCCAAGTCTCTTGTTTCTATCTCCTTCCCTTCCTGTCTCTGTCTCTCCCTCCCTTCCACCTTCTCAGGTAGCATTAATTTCCAGCTGTCCTACCAATACCAACCCACCAGGTCTGCGGGCTTACCTGGATATTCATCTTCACGACAAACACAGTCATCTTTCAAGTGTTAATTCAAAGACATTGATCCAAACAAAGGAAGACAGCAGTCCCTACAGGATCCAATCCTAACAGAAAGTGTCTAGTTCAATCAACACTAGGTCTGCGGGCTTTTTAAACCTGGATACCAATACCATGTGGAGAGGAAGGGCAGGTTGTTAATGGCTTTGGGGTTTTTCCCTTTAATTATTGAAAGGGTTGTCCTTTGCTTAAAGGGACTGGCTGACAAATTTAGAAGCTCTGCAAGCCCTACTGGAACCAGAGCAGACAATCTTAAAGCCTGAATTTCATCAGGGCAGACACAGCCTGAAAGAGAGAGGACTATGCCAAAGAAACGTTGGGGTGGGGTGGGCAGAGAAAATTTTGGTGCAAGGAGAACAATAACATTTTGTTTTCACTTTCAGAGGAAATGTACACACAATACCAGATGCCGTAACTTCAACAGTTCAAATAGAACCACACTGGATATTTCTAAGCAAGACAGGATATTCGGAAAGGAGACAGAAAAGGGGGTGCCCAGGTTGCTCCTTCTCCAGAAACAGCCGTGGACAAATTCTTGAAGATCCAACTCTGCCTTTAACTCTTCAGTGGTCACAGGGTGGCCACAGGAAGCACTACGTTCTAGTTTTTTCTCATTTCAGATGAGGAGAGAAGCCTATAAGTATCTTTCTAAGTCTTCTCTAGCTATGTGCTCAAGCCAGCTGCTCAGAATTGCTGTGTCCTGGGTGGGGTGGGGGGGTGGGATTGTGGACTCAGAGCGTGGGTTTAAGCTACACAAACCTAGATTTGAAGCCTACATGCGCCACTTACTAAGTATGTGATGATCTTGGGCAAGTCACTTAACCTCTTTGGGCACCAGTTCAGCCCTTGGGTTATTTCAAGGTTTAAATGATCTATAAAATGAAAAAGTAACCTTTACTCCAAGAGGATCATTCCTCCAAGTCTCTTGTTTCTATCTCCTTCCCTTCCTGTCTCTGTCTCTCCCTCCCTTCCACCTTCTCAGGTAGCATTAATTTCCAGCTGTCCTACCAATACCAACCCACCAGGTCTGCGGGCTTACCTGGATATTCATCTTCACGACAAACACAGTCATCTTTCAAGTGTTAATTCAAAGACATTGATCCAAACAAAGGAAGACAGCAGTCCCTACAGGATCCAATCCTAACAGAAAGTGTCTAGTTCAATCAACACTAGATTATTACCATTATCATCATTAATTAAGCTTCTGCTGTGTGCTAGTTTTATAAAAGATGACTAACCACCTGTGCCTTATAAGACCAATAAATTTCTAGCAAGGCTAAATTACCCTGTGCCAAAAGCCTAACTGTACAGGATACTCAGGGTTCAGAGAAAAGAAACCAACAGAGAAGAGGTTCGAGCTCAGTGACCAACTCTGAAAGCTAACAACTATATGAAAGGAGGTTATCAGTAATAAAGGGATAACCCTGCCCCCCGCTTCATTAAGGTATAAATGATGTATAACATTGTATAAATTTAAGGGGTACAAAATGATGATTTGATACATGTATGTATGATGAAATGATTACCACAGTAAGGTAACTAGCTTCATTGCCTCACTTTTTTCTTTTCTTTTTTTTTTTTGGATGTATTAAGAACTAAGATCTACTCTCTAATAAAATGCTAAGCGTGTAATACGCTACTGTTAACTATTATCACCATGTTTTGCCTTATATCCCTAGGACTTCTCTACCTTATAACTGAATGTCTGTACCCTTTGACTATCTTCACTCATCCCCTAACATCTTATAACCACAAATCTACTCTTCAAATCTATGAGTTTGGAGTTTTTTAAGATTTCAGATATCAGTGGGGTCATACATACAGTAATTGTCTTTCTTTGTGTGACTTTGCTTAATGCCCTTGAATTTTATCTATGTTGTCAAACATGGCAGAATTTCTTTTTTATGGCCAAATAATATTTCATTGAAATATATATATATATATCCTATTTTCTTTATTAATTCTTCAATCAACAAACACTCAAGTTGTTTCCATGTCTTGACTATTGCAAATTATGCTGAAATAAATATGAGGGCTGCAGGCATCTTTTCAAGATGGTGATTTCATTTATTTAGGCTATATTTCCAGCTGTCCTACCAATACCAACCCACCAGGTCTGCGGGCTTACCTGGATATTCATCTTCACGACAAACACAGTCATCTTTCAAGTGTTAATTCAAAGACATTGATCCAAACAAAGGAAGACAGCAGTCCCTACAGGATCCAATCCTAACAGAAAGTGTCTAGTTCAATCAACACTAGATTATTACCATTATCATCATTAATTAAGCTTCTGCTGTGTGCTAGTTTTATAAAAGATGACTAACCACCTGTGCCTTATAAGACCAATAAATTTCTAGCAAGGCTAAATTACCCTGTGCCAAAAGCCTAACTGTACAGGATACTCAGGGTTCAGAGAAAAGAAACCAACAGAGAAGAGGTTCGAGCTCAGTGACCAACTCTGAAAGCTAACAACTATATGAAAGGAGGTTATCAGTAATAAAGGGATAACCCTGCCCCCAGCTTCATTAAGGTATAAATGATGTATAACATTGTATAAATTTAAGGGGTACAAAATGATGATTTGATACATGTATGTATGATGAAATGATTACCACAGTAAGGTAACTAGCTTCATTGCCTCACTTTTTTCTTTTCTTTTTTTTTTTTTTTGGATGTATTAAGAACTAAGATCTACTCTCTAATAAAATGCTAAGCGTGTAATACGCTACTGTTAACTATTATCACCATGTTTTGCCTTATATCCCTAGGACTTCTCTACCTTATAACTGAATGTCTGTACCCTTTGACTATCTTCACTCATCCCCTAACATCTTATAACCACAAATCTACTCTTCAAATCTATGAGTTTGGAGTTTTTTAAGATTTCAGATATCAGTGGGGTCATACATACAGTAATTGTCTTTCTTTGTGTGACTTTGCTTAATGCCCTTGAATTTTATCTATGTTGTCAAACATGGCAGAATTTCTTTTTTATGGCCAAATAATATTTCATTGAAATATATATATATATATCCTATTTTCTTTATTAATTCTTCAATCAACAAACACTCAAGTTGTTTCCATGTCTTGACTATTGCAAATTATGCTGAAATAAATATGAGGGCTGCAGGCATCTTTTCAAGATGGTGATTTCATTTATTTAGGCTATATACCCAGAAGTGGGATTGTTGGATCATTCTGCAGCCTTGAAATAGCCATAGGCAGACCTACAAAGGAATCATACCCACAACCTAAATCTGCATTCAAAACAAAAATTTTGTACCTGAAGCTTCAACATATATGAGGGAAAATACAATTACACACACATATAAATACATAAATATATATGTAACTGTACCAATAATTATATCTGTTATAAAACATGCTTAAAACAGCCATTTAAGTGAAGGGGTAAAGAATAGTTATATCCTGGGCTTCCCTTGTTGTCCAGTGGATAAAGAGTCCACTTTGCAGTGCAAAGGGCTCCAGTTCGATCCCTGGCATGGGAAGATCCCACATGAAAAGGAACGGCTGGACCAGTGTGTTCAATTACAAGCCAGTGCTCTGGAGCACATGCGCCCAGAGCCCATGTTCTGCAACAAGAGAGGCCACTGCAATGGGAGGCCCACGCAGACAAAAGAATTAAGATGGATGAAAATAAATGGATAAGGAATCAATAAAAAGAGGCCAAAATTTTTTTTAAAGGATAGTTATATCCTCAATTAGCCATTCTAATATTTCCTTTCTTCCCCCCATGGAACCACCTTGAGTAACTTCTGAAATGTATGCACTCTACTTTGGATATGGTTACTCTAGGCATTTGAGCCTTAAGCCCCTTCAGTAAGGAAAGTTTGTTTTCAATAAGTTCTGCCATACTGAGCAAATTTTAAATACAAGCAACTTCAATGAGATCCACTAATAGAGTTTAAGAGTCAAAGATGAACAAACATCAGACTCAGTTCTGTCTCTCAAGGTGCTCACCAGTAGTGGGAGAGACCCACAGGAAACAGACTTGTCAACAGAATGTTGGACATTTGTCTGTGGACACCTAGCCCAACCTGGCTTTCCAGGGGCTCAGTGGTAAAGAATCCACTTGACAATACAGGAGACGCAGGAGACACATGTTCTGTCCCTAGGTTGGGAAGATCTCTTGGAGGAGGAAAGGGCAACCCACTCCAGTATTCTTACCTGGAGAATGCTACGGTCAGTGGAGCCTGGCAGGCTATAGTGCATAGGGTTGCAAAGAGTCAGACATGACTGAGTGACTGAGCATGCAGATAAGCATGCACCTAACCCAACCTAGACAGGAAGAATGAGTAATACTTCCAGGAGCACACCTGAACCAGGTGGTGGAGCATGAGTGAGAGTCAGGAGCTGAAGGATGGTGATCACTTGACTGAGTGAAAATTTGTGTTTCCATGTAGCCCTCCAAAAAATACAATAGTGTAAAGGGGAACACTGGCTAATTGAACCAGAGAATCAATTAAGAATTAAAATCCAGAAAAGGATATAAGAAGGCATACATAACACATCTTGACCTTTGAATAATTAACTTGGAATTACATGAAGTCTAAACACCAAAATCTTGGCATCCCATTCCTAACTTGTTAGCTAAATCTCCAGAGAAACCAAACGTAAATGCATTTAAAACTTCTTGAACTCCATGACCTCATTTATATAATGAGATGTCAACAAATCATTCATTAACTGTAGAATATTATTTAATCACTAAACATACAGAAATCTCTTGTAAATGTATTTTGAAGCTTCTAAATCTAATCTAATGCCTTGTCTAGATACCAACTGAGTTTTACTATTCCAATGAGGCAGGACTAATTTTCAAGGGGGAAACTGAGTCACAAGAATGGCAGTAGCTTGTCTACACTGGCTTTGCTGAAGCCCAGGTTTATGTCAAGTTCTCTATCATCCATGCTCTGCTGTCCCTGTGGCTTCTGCCCTGGGCCCTCTTCTCTACTCCACCCTCTCACTGCTGTCTTCACCACTCCCACATCTCTACCTGCAGCCTTAACCTCTTTTTTGATCTCGGTGCCCCCTTTACCTAACTGCCTTCTGACCACTGCTCTGTTGTACATCCCAGTTGAAATATCCAAACTTATATCATTATTTTCCCTCAACAAACCTAATCATCTTCCTGCTTTCTTAGTTAGGGGAACAGTAGACTCCTCCAGCCAGAACTGAGGAGTTATCATTCACTCCTCCCATTCTCACCCATCAATCACTCAGGACAATGGACTTTATTCTAACTTGTTCTCAACTCTAAAATCACCACACATATCCATCCATGTGGCCACTACTAATATTCCACTGGCCTTTGCTGAAATAGCCGATTTCCATTCCAATTCATTTTATTTTTCCAATCCATTGTAAATGTAAACTGTGCCATGGCATTCTCTTGTTTAATACTTCCAGGAGCACACCTGAACCAGGTGGTGGAGCATGAGTGAGAGTCAGGAGCTGAAGGATGGTGATCACTTGACTGAGTGAAAATTTGTGTTTCCATGTAGCCCTCCAAAAAATACAATAGTGTAAAGGGGAACACTGGCTAATTGAACCAGAGAATCAATTAAGAATTAAAATCCAGAAAAGGATATAAGAAGGCATACATAACACATCTTGACCTTTGAATAATTAACTTGGAATTACATGAAGTCTAAACACCAAAATCTTGGCATCCCATTCCTAACTTGTTAGCTAAATCTCCAGAGAAACCAAACGTAAATGCATTTAAAACTTCTTGAACTCCATGACCTCATTTATATAATGAGATGTCAACAAATCATTCATTAACTGTAGAATATTATTTAATCACTAAACATACAGAAATCTCTTGTAAATGTATTTTGAAGCTTCTAAATCTAATCTAATGCCTTGTCTAGATACCAACTGAGTTTTACTATTCCAATGAGGCAGGACTAATTTTCAAGGGGGAAACTGAGTCACAAGAATGGCAGTAGCTTGTCTACACTGGCTTTGCTGAAGCCCAGGTTTATGTCAAGTTCTCTATCATCCATGCTCTGCTGTCCCTGTGGCTTCTGCCCTGGGCCCTCTTCTCTACTCCACCCTCTCACTGCTGTCTTCACCACTCCCACATCTCTACCTGCAGCCTTAACCTCTTTTTTGATCTCGGTGCCCCTTTACCCAACTGCCTTCTGACCACTGCTCTGTTGTACATCCCAGTTGAAATATCCAAACTTATATCATTATTTTCCCTCAACAAACCTAATCATCTTCCTGCTTTCTTAGTTAGGGGAACAGTAGACTCCTCCAGCCAGAACTGAGGAGTTATCATTCACTCCTCCCATTCTCACCCATCAATCACTCAGGACAATGGACTTTATTCTAACTTGTTCTCAACTCTAAAATCACCCACACATATCCATCCATGTGGCCACTACTAATATTCCACTGGCCTTTGCTGAAATAGCCGATTTCCATTCCAATTCATTTTATTTTTCCAATCCATTGTAAAATGTAAACTGTGCCATGGCATTCTCTTGTTTAAAACCCTTCAGGGTTTTCCACTGTCCTTAGTACAAAGTCCAAATGCCTTAACATGGTTTCTATGACCCTTTGGAACCTGAGCTCTCTGTACGAACAGATTCATCTCTTATCTCTTCCCTCCCCAAACTCTATGCCCTAGCCATGCTGAATTTTTTTCTACTTCATGAATGCACTGTACTTTCACTACTGGATTTTCATAGACATAGTTTCTCTGCTCGAAATAGTCCTCCCTCTTCACTTGACTAATTCCTGCTCATTTTTCAGATCATCTTCCTCAAGGAACTCTGTCCTCAACCAGTAAACTAACTTACATCTATACTAATCAAGAAAGTACAAGCTGTGCTGTGGCAACAATAAATCCCAATGCCTTAGTGATTTAATAACATTTTAATGTTTTAATTTTAACTTGGAAATAATTTCAAACTCACAAAAAATTGCAAACCTAAAAACAGTACAGGGAACATTCATACATGCCTTACTCGGATTTGCCTGTTGCTAATATTTTACCCCCATTTTGGGTTTCCCTGGTGGCTCAGATGGTTCAGAATCTGCCTGCAATGCAGGAGATCTGGGTTCAATCCTTGGGTTGGGAAGATCCCCTGGAGAAGGGAAAGGCCATCCACTCCAGTATTCTCACCTGGAAAACTTCATGGCTCGTCCACTGGTCGCTTAAAGTCAGACATGACTGAGTGACTTTCACTTTTACTTGACCTCCATTTGCTTTTGTGTTTGAGGGTGAGCTACATAGCTTATGGCCCTTTGCTGCTGAATTCTTCAGCGTGTACTTCCGAAGAATAGCAAGCTCTCTTGTATAACCATGGCACAACTGTCATCTTCACAAGTTAACAATACTTTTAAGAAAATCTAATACTTTAAAAAATCTAATCTAATATTCACATTTCAGTCTTATCTTCTGATCTAATTATGTCCTTTGTAGCACATTTCCCCTTTCAGTGCATAATCTAATTCCAAGGGCAGATACAGGATCTAGTTGGCTCCTTTAATCTGGCATATTATCACAGTATTTCTCTATCTTTCATGACACTGACAATAAACGTTTCTTTCTCATTCACATCACCGTCCGAAGCAGTCTGGATTACCCTCCTCCATCTGTGGTTATGCTCACTGGCACGTATGGTTTCCAAAGTCATCAAGGCTGGGTAAGAGTGAGCATGGAGGAAGTATGTTCTGGATGAAGGAAACACACTGCTTCCACTCACGTGCCTCTGGTGAAAATTAATCACACAACCCTACCAAACACAAGGAGCTGAGAAATGTCAAAAAGCAGACAGATGTGTGAGTCTAAGAATCTCTGCCATCTCTCCTACATCTTTTGTATCATGAAATTTATCACTTTCTATTGTAAATGTTTATAGAACTAGTTGGCACACATACAGATTTTTGACTGTGTCATAGCAGAGTTTCCTTAGTTATGGAATATAGGGCCCATTAATATTTGTTAAATGAATGAATGAGCAAGTTTGTTCAGTTTAAATATTATTTCAAGTATCCTGCAACCTCAAGAACCCTAATAGGACTTACCTGGTTGTCCAGTGGTTAAGAATCCACCTTTTACTGTGGGAGATGTAGATTCAATCCCTGATCAGGGAATGAAGGCCCCACATGCCTCAGGGCAGCTAAGCCCATGTGCCACAACTCCTGCAGCCCACATACCTAGAGCTCAGGCTCCCTAACAAGAGAGATCCACATAGCACAACAAAAAACCCAGGCACCACAATGAGAAAGAAGCCCCTGCACACCTCAATGAAAACCAAGCACAGCCTAAATAAATAAATAACAAAGAGTCCTCAAAATAAACAAAAAGAACCCCAACAACACTAGAATGTTCAAAATAGAGTCCATCAACTGGGTTTGGTCAGAGAAGCTTCCTGAAATTCCCAGAGACAATCAATTCTAAAAACAAGATGTAAGCCTTACTAACGACCATAAATAAAACCACGAAATAGTTAATAACCACCTAATTACGGTTTGAAAATTATTTCTGGAATACTCACAAATTCTAAGATGCCCACTGATTGCTGGGTAAGATATATGAACTAAGAGGAAGCAACGATTCTATTTAAGTCATATAAATATCACCAACCAGTCTCTCTAGAGCCTTCAACAATTTGTTAAAGAAGATCCTCTATTTCTTCCTTAAAGTCACTGATTGAAACTTAACACTTACATGGAGAGTACTAAGAATAATATGTGTAAGACCTTAAAAACCTACAACCAACAGCCACAGAGACTCACAATGTCATGAAACTGACAAGAGACTATGTCAATATCAGAACTGGACTTCTGCTTCCATTGTTCATGATATCCTTCCCTTTTACCTGGTAACCCAGCCACGGTCCAATTCCTCAGAGCTGTTGCTTTCTGTGTTTAACTGTTCCTGTCTCTCATCCAAATTCATTAATATGCCCCCCTAGTGCTCTGTCTTCAGATTTAGGCTCAGAAATCTCTCATTGTGTTTGAAATGGGTTACTTCCATGTCTTTTTCTCATGTTGAGTTCTGGGAGATGGGTCCCTGTTTTTTTTCACTTCCATTTGCCACCAGTGTGCATGTTAATAGGCCAGAGTTGTTACAGATCTGATGACATAAGCTCGAAGGGTTTTGCACTGTTCTGTGGTTTCCTAGTCGGAAACCTCAGCTTTGAACTACCCCTGAAATTGGAGCTGAGACATCTAAGCAGATGTGACAGGCAGGCAAAGGCTAAGGAAATATATATACATCATCCTGGCTCCCGTAATGGTGGCTTTCATCATATTTCTTCCCTTTAACACGGCACAGTTAGCTCTTTTGTAAAGACTTTACCTTGAACATCTCTTACTAATTAAGCCTGCTCCTTCCTGGCAGTCTCTTTGTACTGCAGATGGGATTCCGCACTGGCTGCTGGGTGATTTGCAGCCACAGGAGTTACAAAGAGCAGGGTGCCCAGAGAGCACTGTGGGAGGGGTGAGAGAGGAGGGCGGCATGAGAGGAGTGATAAATTGTTTATTTGTGCTAAGAAAAATTACATATCCTCCTAGAGTTTCTCACTACGCACTGAATTGTTTTATAACCACGTCCTAAATGTGGAAAACCTGCTTTAAAGGAATAGTTAATAACCACCTAATTACGGTTTAAAATTTCTGGAATTTAAGATCCATTTTTAAGATATCTAAGAGGAAGCAACGATTCTATTTAAGTCATATAAATATCACCAACCAGTCTCTCTAGAGCCTTCAACAATTTGTTAAAGAAGATCCTCTATTTCTTCCTTAAAGTCACTGATTGAAACTTAACACTTACATGGAGAGTACTAAGAATAATATGTGTAAGACCTTAAAAACCTACAACCAACAGCCACAGAGACTCACAATGTCATGAAACTGACAAGAGACTATGTCAATATCAGAACTGGACTTCTGCTTCCATTGTTCATGATATCCTTCCCTTTTACCTGGTAACCCAGCCACGGTCCAATTCCTCAGAGCTGTTGCTTTCTGTGTTTAACTGTTCCTGTCTCTCATCCAAATTCATTAATATGCCCCCCTAGTGCTCTGTCTTCAGATTTAGGCTCAGAAATCTCTCATTGTGTTTGAAATGGGTTACTTCCATGTCTTTTTCTCATGTTGAGTTCTGGGAGATGGGTCCCTGTTTTTTTTCACTTCCATTTGCCACCAGTGTGCATGTTAATAGGCCAGAGTTGTTACAGATCTGATGACATAAGCTCGAAGGGTTTTGCACTGTTCTGTGGTTTCCTAGTCGGAAACCTCAGCTTTGAACTACCCCTGAAATTGGAGCTGAGACATCTAAGCAGATGTGACAGGCAGGCAAAGGCTAAGGAAATATATATACATCATCCTGGCTCCCGTAATGGTGGCTTTCATCATATTTCTTCCCTTTAACACGGCACAGTTAGCTCTTTTGTAAAGACTTTACCTTGAACATCTCTTACTAATTAAGCCTGCTCCTTCCTGGCAGTCTCTTTGTACTGCAGATGGGATTCCGCACTGGCTGCTGGGTGATTTGCAGCCACAGGAGTTACAAAGAGCAGGGTGCCCAGAGAGCACTGTGGGAGGGGTGAGAGAGGAGGGCGGCATGAGAGGAGTGATAAATTGTTTATTTGTGCTAAGAAAAAATTACATATCCCCTCCTAGAGTTTCTCACTACGCACTGAATTGTTTTATAACCACGTCCTAAATGTGGAAAACCTGCTTTAAAGGAATAGTTCATCTGGCAAATAATTTGAAACTGTTTTTTTTTTCAACCTTATTTTTTCTTAATAACCAACACACATATAGTGGTTAATTGATACCAGGCACTTTTTAAGCTCTTAATGTATAGTATTTTAATCTTTGTATCAACCTTATGAAGTAGATGCCATTATTATGTCCATTTTACAGATGGGAAAACTAAAGAGTACTGGGAAACTGAGCATAGTCAGGCCTTACAATGTTAAGGAGCAGAGCTAGAATTTGACTTGGCAGTTTGATTTCAATGTACTTACCCACTATACCAAACTCACAGGAAAAAACAAAAAAACAAAAAAAAAAAACAAAAAAAAACTGCTGCTACATTTCCTTACTTAGTAAATGTTTTACTTTGGGCAAATTGCTTAATCTCAGTCTCTGTCTCCTCACCAGGATAAGGATAATAGTACCCACCTTGCTGACTGGATTGAGCAATAGTGGCAAAGTCTATAAAGCACCTACTATTACTAGAACCCACACATGGGCTCCATAGTGGTAGTTATTAATCCTTGTCATTCTTTATATATCAAGAGAGATTCCACAACAACTATTTCATAAACAGAATCACCATGCAAAATGTAATCATTTAAATCTAAGCCCAGAGACACTGAATACATATGAATATTTATAGTTTCAGTATTAAAAACCAAACCGCAACTAGACAGATGTCATGGATACAAACACCAGGGAGAAATTTCCTAAAATCTTCACTTCTCTTTTCCTGTAGCTCACCAGGTACTGATCAGTTCCCAGCACCAACCTTACCCTGGGGAGGGTCCCTGGGCAGCCAGGTCAAGTTCAGGCCCTCTGGGCCCATTCAAGAGTCTTGAGTGTTGGCTCAGGTCTCCACAGAGTATGCCTCACTCCACACTTACCACGGAGTTCAGCTTGCATCCTCCCTTAGCCTCCCAAGAGCTCTTCCGGATTGGGTGTAGCACAAGTTAACCAGCTGGAGAAAATCTAGGTTTGAGAGAGCTCCACTGAGGAGGAGGAAGAGAAGGATAAGAAGCAGAGCATCATTCCAGGGCCCTCAGAGTTTCCTAGACATAAGGTTAAGCCTTGCACCAAGCAGGCTAGTCAAGCTCAAAAGTGCCTTTCAGCCTTCGTGCAAACTTCTTTCATGAAAGGAAAAAACCATAAAACACACAGTTTCCAGCCAGAGCCTGTGACCACAACAGCTTTTGACCGGAGGATAGAAACCCAGAGGAAATTCAGGTGAAGGGAAAGGTGATTAATCGAAATGGATGCCACCTGCAAGCTCAGCCACATGGAAGGTATCCCTGTCCTACCTGGGACCTGCTGAAACAAAGAGAGGGCCTCATAAACTTCACACAGCCTCCTCCTTTCACCGTGGGGAGGTCGATGAGCAACACTGGAGCTGACGCTTTGAGGGTAAAACTGAAAGGGGTAATCCTGATGTGTGGTTTTGTCAGAACAGAATAAAAGCTCTCACTAGAAAAGAAAATTGCTCATGAAAGGGCATGAGCCTTTCCTGTCTACTCAGAAGACTGAAAGAAAATGCATCTGCTCAGTTGCTGAACTTCGCCTGGAGAGCAAAGAAAATCTATGAACCAGCAGAACTCATGGTGCCTCTGTACAGGGTGAGGATTTGTGGTCAAATTACTATTTCGGATTGAAGACATTGTTAAAGCCCCCAGACATGAAATTAATATAATTAGATCATAGCTCCTGAACTTAAAGCTCTCATCAAACTGAGAGTGGGGGAAAGGTAGCTAGAGTGGACCTCATTAAAACTAAGTTAATAAATGCCAGCTTCCAAAAGAATGCCAATGAGGAAAAAAATGCCAACAAGAAAAAAAAAAATGCAGGGAACATAGGCTCAGAAAGGTGCAGAATCAGGTGCTTCCTCCCACCTGTGAAAAAAGGAAAACATCCATGAGACCTCAGAACTGCCATCAGTCAAAAATGATGTTAATTTGGTTGGAGTCCCAGTCATTTGTGAGGAAGGGGCAGCCACAGGCAACTGAGGAAAGAAACTCTCAGATCTGATGATTCCAGGGATAAGAGAACCATTTGAAGAGAAGTATGATCCTGTTTTAACTGTAAATTCACAGTAAATTGATCATTTTTGTCACTTTCATATGCCTCTATGTGAATGTGTTGACTATCCTTGGCTTTTTGGTAGGAAAAATAAAATAATTACTGAAAATAAAAAACCCAACAACTCCAGAGCTCACTCACAGGTCTGAGAGCTGATTGTTCTCTTTATATTTGTTAGTTTATATAAGTGAATAAGGTAATAAAATTTGACTCTTGATATTTCTTGCCTCATCAGTCTTTCCCCTCATATTTATTTATATATATTTATACACATGTGTTAATAACTATGTATTTCTTATAATCATAATGTATACATAAAAGTATATAAAATTGACATAGCTAAGGACCACTGAGAAAATTGGATAGAAATATATATTTTTATTCATATTTATAATTAGTTAAGCTTATATATAATGCATAAATGTATGTTATATAATTAAACCTATATATACTTCTTTAAAAACTTATATATAACTTTTCATATAATATTCATATGAGATCTCTTCTACAGTGTCCCCCCAATCCTTCATAATCAGTTTCATGTAGTGAAAACTCTTTTAGATAAGAACCTTCATTATATGTATATTCAACAACAAACTGGAAAATTCTTAAAGAGATGGGAATACCAGGACACCTAACCTGCCTCCTGAGAAACATGTATGCAATGAATGATCTGGGAACATACATGCTGGTGAACAATAAAACTCTGTAAAATCTTAAAATAAAGAATTAAAAAAAAAAAAAGAAACCTGTATGCAGGACAAGAAGCAACAGTTAGAACTGGACATGGAACAACAGACTGGTTCAAAATTGGGAAAGGAATATGACAAGATTGTATATTGTCACCCTGCTTATTTAAGTTATATGCAGAGTACATCATGTGAAATACCAGGCTATATAAATCACAAGCTGGAATCAAGATTTCTGGGAGAAACATCAACAACCTGAGATATGCAGATTATGCCACTCCAATGGCAGAAAGCAAAGAGAAACTAAAGAGCTTCTTGATGAGGGTGAAAGAGGAGAGAGGAAAAAGCTGGCCTGAAACAACTTTCAAAAAACAGGAGATGGGAGACAGAAGGGAAGTTCAAGAGAAAGGGAACGTATGTATACCTATGGCTAATTCATGTTAATGTTTGGCAGTAAACAAAAACTCTGTAAAACTGTTATCCTTCAATTAAAAAAATAAAATGACAACTCCCCAAAGAGAGATACAAAAAGAAAAAAAAAGACTAAGATCATGGCATCTGGTTCCATCACTGACTCAATGGACATGAGTTTGAACAAACTTGGGGAGATAGTGAAGGACGGAGAAGTCTGACACGCTACAGTTCATGGGGTCACAAAGAGAGAGCCATGACTTAGTGACTGAACATCAACAGAGTGAAGCCCCAACTCTTGATATTTCTTGCCTCATCAGTCTTTCCCTCATATTTATTTATATATATTTATACACATGTGTTAATAACTATGTATTTCTTATAATCATAATGTATACATAAAAGTATATAAAATTGACATAGCTAAGGACCACTGAGAAAATTGGATAGAAATATATATTTTTATTCATATTTATAATTAGTTAAGCTTATATATAATGCATAAATGTATGTTATATAATTAAACCTATATATACTTCTTTAAAAACTTATATATAACTTTTCATATAATATTCATATGAGATCTCTTCTACAGTGTCCCCCCAATCCTTCATAATCAGTTTCATGTAGTGAAAACTCTTTTAGATAAGAACCTTCATTATATGTATATTCAACAACAAACTGGAAAATTCTTAAAGAGATGGGAATACCAGGACACCTAACCTGCCTCCTGAGAAACATGTATGCAATGAATGATCTGGGAACATACATGCTGGTGAACAATAAAACTCTGTAAAATCTTAAAATAAAGAATTAAAAAAAAAAAAAGAAACCTGTATGCAGGACAAGAAGCAACAGTTAGAACTGGACATGGAACAACAGACTGGTTCAAAATTGGGAAAGGAATATGACAAGATTGTATATTGTCACCCTGCTTATTTAAGTTATATGCAGAGTACATCATGTGAAATACCAGGCTATATAAATCACAAGCTGGAATCAAGATTTCTGGGAGAAACATCAACAACCTGAGATATGCAGATTATGCCACTCCAATGGCAGAAAGCAAAGAGAAACTAAAGAGCTTCTTGATGAGGGTGAAAGAGGAGAGAGGAAAAAGCTGGCCTGAAACAACTTTCAAAAAACAGGAGATGGGAGACAGAAGGGAAGTTCAAGAGAAAGGGAACGTATGTATACCTATGGCTAATTCATGTTAATGTTTGGCAGTAAACAAAAACTCTGTAAAACTGTTATCCTTCAATTAAAAAAATAAAATGACAACTCCCCAAAGAGAGATACAAAAAGAAAAAAAAAGACTAAGATCATGGCATCTGGTTCCATCACTGACTCAATGGACATGAGTTTGAACAAACTTGGGGAGATAGTGAAGGACGGAGAAGTCTGACACGCTACAGTTCATGGGGTCACAAAGAGAGAGCCATGACTTAGTGACTGAACATCAACAGAGTGAAGCTACCCTAAGCTCATATTTCGGCTCCACCATTTGGTTGCTAAGAGATGCCGGGCAAGTTACTCAACCCCTCTGAACCTGAGTTTCCCTCAGGGAAAATGGGGGTAAAAAGTACTTACTTTATAGGGTTATGGTGAGAATTATATGAGTTAATGTATGATAAAGCACCACATTTATAAAATGGTAGCTATCATTATAAAACAATGTGACTTTTTCATTAAAATTTTAATAAATTATATATGGAGTTTTAACAAATATTAAATGAACATAATCAGTTTATAACTTTAAAATTTCGGTCTGTATTTCCAAGGTGAACTTCAAAAATTATGTGAAACCTGACAGATGGCTCCCAGGAGGGAAAATGTTGATATATGTGTTAACCTAACAAGCAGGGACCATGACCTAAGGAAAACAGGATCATTTTATGAATTTGTTAGTTGGTCTTTCCTGTTAAAGCTTTAGCCATCACTTACAGCCAATGATTCATGTTTGAAACAGTCTGTTTTAGGGACTTCCCTGGTGATTCAGTGGTTAAGAATCCGCCTTACAATGCAGGGGACCCAGGTTCTATTCCTGATGAGGGAACTAAGATCCCACTAGCCCACCCACCACAGCTAAAGTCCGTGAGCAGCAATGAAAGATCCCACATGACACAACAAAGACCAGATGAAAACAACAGGGAAAAGCAAAGAGAAACTAAAGAGCGTCTGGATGAGGGGGAAAGAGGAGAGAGGAAAAAGCTGGCCTGAAACAACTTTCAAAAAACAGGAGATGGGAGACAGAAGGGAAGTTCAAGAGAAAGGGAACGTATGTATACCTATGGCTAATTCATGTTAATGTTTGGCAGTAAACAAAAACTCTGTAAAACTGTTATCCTTCAATTAAAAAAATAAAATGACAACTCCCCAAAGAGAGATACAAAAAGGAAAAAAAAAGACTAAGATCATGGCATCTGGTTCCATCACTGACTCAATGGACATGAGTTTGAACAAACTTGGGGAGATAGTGAAGGACGGAGAAGTCTGACACGCTACAGTTCATGGGGTCACAAAGAGAGAGCCATGACTTAGTGACTGAACATCAACAGAGTGAAGCTACCCTAAGCTCATATTTCGGCTCCACCATTTGGTTGCTAAGAGATGCCGGGCAAGTTACTCAACCCCTCTGAACCTGAGTTTCCCTCAGGGAAAATGGGGGAAAAAAGTACTTACTTTATAGGGTTATGGTGAGAATTATATGAGTTAATGTATGATAAAGCACCACATTTATAAAATGGTAGCTATCATTATAAAACAATGTGACTTTTTCATTAAAATTTTAATAAATTATATATGGAGTTTTAACAAATATTAAATGAACATAATCAGTTTATAACTTTAAAATTTCGGTCTGTATTTCCAAGGTGAACTTCAAAAATTATGTGAAACCTGACAGATGGCTCCCAGGAGGGAAAATGTTGATATATGTGTTAACCTAACAAGCAGGGACCATGACCTAAGGAAAACAGGATCATTTTATGAATTTGTTAGTTGGTCTTTCCTGTTAAAGCTTTAGCCATCACTTACAGCCAATGATTCATGTTTGAAACAGTCTGTTTTAGGGACTTCCCTGGTGATTCAGTGGTTAAGAATCCGCCTTACAATGCAGGGGACCCAGGTTCTATTCCTGATGAGGGAACTAAGATCCCACTAGCCCACCCACCACAGCTAAAGTCCGTGAGCAGCAATGAAAGATCCCACATGACACAACAAAGACCAGATGAAAACAACAGGGATGATGCAAAGAAGACCAAGTGAAAAAAAGAAAAAGAAATAGTCTTTTCAGCCAATATCTCTGACCTTCACTACTTTGGAGACTTTCACCATCACAGCTGCCTATTTGCTATTTTCAGACACAGCATCTTGCATAATATCCTTTGAACGGAAGTGCCTGCCATCCTCCAGTCCCATTTATAGATACCTTAATGCTTTGTATTCGCCTTACTGTGAGCAAAATATGCATAAAGACTCATGCTTGGCCTTGATCTGCAATTTTTATCTATCTTCAAATTTACATTTGGTCAAGAATTACTTATGTTGATTAAATCGGCAAGCACTTGGAGAGCTGCTCCATGGACAAGGCTCTGGGCTGAGCACTGAGGAGGCCTGCATTTGGGGAAAAAACTTAGTCTTAGAGTCTACCAGGAAAAAAAGTATCTAGATACATGTAACTATCACAGGTAGAGAGTAAAATATAATGAGTATCACAAAGGATTGCTCCAAACTAAGACATGCCATTCAGAAAACAAACTCTCTACTAACAAAGGTCTAGGAAGGTAAAACACTAAACACATATAAAGTTTTGTATTTCTCTAAAATAGCATGGATTGAAAGAGAAAATTCAGGATGAGGCGATGATATTTACAAAGATATCAACGTATAAATGTGGGATTTCTTTTGGTCACAAGTAACACAGGAAATGTAAAGGAATCGACAATGGTTAATATTGACTCACAATAGCTGAATGCCTGCCTTGTGCTTTATGTACCTTTGTCCATTATTTTATTTGGTCTTCATGACAACCTTATAAAGTATTAACTGAAACCGACACACTTTCCCATCTCTTGAAATAATACTAGGAACAGGCAAAAATAGTTTAGCTACTTGTTCCTGAAATGCTTAACTCCTGGAAGATAAGACTGTGAAACACATAAAACAGCTCACATCAAGACCCATCTGGTGCCCACCAATCCAAAGCCACTGTCATAAACCATCAAATCTCAATTTCTGCTGCATTTTAAGACCTGCCTTAAAATCATGCAGCCCAGACCCTTAAGCCCTATAAAAACCCTCTTTGTCTTCTACAACAAGAGGAACTCCTCTATAAAATGCTAGCAAGAGGCCATTGGAGCTTCTGTTTCAACATTTTTGATACAGATCCTTGTTGACTCAGAAGACAGCTCCTTGCATGATTCAACTGAACTAAGCATTCTTTAGTATGGGGTATTTAGAAAAACAGAAGAAGTCTACTTATTGAGAGCATGGACCAACCCCACATTCCTTTACCCTGGCCCAAGAATAGAAGATGTTTCAGTGTTTTTCTCCTCGGAGTCTGCTCATGGCATCATGATTCTAATCACTCCATCTAAAGCATAGTTAAGCTTAGCAGACCTCTTGAAGTTCATCCTGGTATCCAGGAAAATAGAACTGGTTCTTTAGATACCACTTGATGGTACCAAACACAGTACTTCCAGTTAATTCCCAGGGTTCAGATGTTTAGAATGAATTTCCTAACTTCTATTCATCAGAGCACAGCTAGTTTATCACTGATCCTTTCCCCCAAAGCTATTACTTCAGATGTAGGGAACACCAGGAACGGAGGCATGGAGGAAGGTAACTCACTGACTTATTTTCTCCTGAAACTCAGCCAGATGTTTCAGGATCTAACTTCTATCTGACCACTTCTTTTTTTTTTAATTTAATAAATAAGAACATCCTTCTGGCTGAGTCATGCTCACTGATACAAAGCTAGCTTTGTGATCACTTCTGTGCCAAAATATAATTAGAAATTCTTTGGCTTCTATCTTTTCCAAAAGGTAAACATACACAGAAGAAAATTATATATATATATGTGTGTGTGTGTGTGTATCATATCTAAGATATATAAGACAATATCTCATTTGCCTTTTTTTTTCCAACCTCAAGTTTAGAAAACTGCCCAGAGAATTTCAAGAATTCACTGTTTCAAAGACATTAGCTTAGCTCCCAAATTCACATCAACCATAAGCCTGAGCATCAAGACTGCCACCAAAATCATTCATTTTTCTTAAAAGGGAGTGGGAACAGGGACAGTTTCCTGGAATACATCTCTCTCAGCTCCCTAAAATTAAATTCACCCAGGCCCAGAGAGTTGAGCTCAGTTTCAGAAACTGCACTCTTATTACATCCTCCCGAGTCTTGTGCTTCACTTTCCTTAATAATTCTTAACTAGAATTGCTTTTCCTTTCTGAGAAATTGATATTTCCCTCCTCTACACACATAGTGCAATTTATTGGTACCTCTATCCTAGCATTTGCTCCTGTCCTGGTCCATCGTTCATCTAAGAGCTTAAATGCAGGGAGCATTTTTTTGTGTCCTTTCAGGACCTACCACTGTGTGGCTATAGGAGCCCCAACGCTGTCTGTTGAGTTGCTGGATGGAACTAATGAAAATGACATTTTGAAGGAGTGGTTCAGAATGACTAATCTGGCTGTGGCATGTGGGAGGCTTGAGAAAGTCTGCAGAACAGAAGTAAGGAAAACTCTTAAAGAGTGACCATGATATCTTAGTGGGAGACTAAAAGGGCCTAAACCAGGGGGATGGCACAAGACTGAAAGTAAAGCATCAATATGAGAGAAAACTGAGGGGAGAATAGGTGTGGCTGACAAGTAACTGGATTTATGGGGTGAATGAGCGTGCCCAAGATAACTAGCTGATGACTAAAAATTCATGCTTCTCTAGAGTGTCAGCAAGACGGGACTGCTGCACCAGGGACTACATTTCCGCATCACCCACCTTGCACCTAAGCTGGGCCACAGAACCAACTTTTCCTATTGAAATGTAAAAGGAAGTAATGGGTGTCATTTCTAGATCAAAGTGGTTAAAAAAGTGGGTCAAACACGCCTACAGCTTTTTTTTTTTTGGCCACTTCTATTGGTCTTTCATTATCTATTTTTCATCCATCTTTGTTCTTTGGCCCATATGGGCCTCCCATCGCAGAGGCCTCTGTTGTCGCACAGCACCGGCTATGGGCACACACGCTCCAGAGCTCCTGCTTGGTAGTTGGAAGCATCGGTCCAGTTGCTCCGCAGCACGTGGGATCTTCCCAGGCCAGGGATCGAACTGGCGCCCCTTGCACTGCAAGGTGGTGCCCTTACCCACTGGACCACCAGGGAAGCCCTGGAAGATGCCTATGTCTTGAGCGACCACATGGAAAGCTGCCTGTGAACTGGCAGCACCAATATTCTACATGAGTGAGGCTCGAACTGCTATTGTGTTTAGTTTATCTGTTATAGAAACTGGTGCTATCTTAATTAAAACAGAAAGGGGTAGAAAAAGCCATGGATGTTTTGGGGTCCCTACTAGCATCCAGTACTTCAGAGAATGATGGCATTGTCTTAATATAATGAGGGGATATCAAGAAGCGGACCATTAAAGAGGAAATGTCAGTATACAGTTGAATGGTATCATGATGTGAGGAAGATGCCAGAAACTGCAAGTCAGAAGGCTCAGCTTAGACACAGTTGCCTAAATAAAAGTATATCCTTAAACAAATCTGTTAATTTTTCAGCCTTAATTTCTTCATTCAGAGTGTAATATGTGAAGACATGTCTTTCTAAAAAATTTTATTGGGGTATAGCCAATATGTGATAGTTTCACATGGAAAGGAGCTCAGCCATACATATACATGTACCCATTTTCCCCCAGACTCCCCTTCCATCCAGGCTGCCACATAAATTTGAGCAGAGTTACCTATGCTATACCTGAGGTCCTTGTTGGCTATACATTTTAAATATAGCAGCACAGACCCGTTGATCCTAATCTCTCTAACTGTCCTTTCCCCTCATCCTTCACCCCCAGCAACCACAAGTTCATTCTCTAAGTGAAGACAAGTCTTATAAACAATAAATAGCTATCCCAATGTAAAAATTATATTATTTTAATTATATCATCCCCTTTTAAAATGATAGGGGAATTCACAGAGAGAAAAATGCTAAATCTCATATAGCAGCTACTATAAGTGGGTACTGTATTAACTCATATCATTTTTATGACATAGATATTATTATTATCATAACTAATTTATAGGTGAAAAAGTGAAGCACAGATGGTTAAGTAATTTTCTCTAGGTCACATCACTAGTAAGTGGAAAAATAGTGTTCAAATCCAGGCAGCCTGCTTCCCAAATCTGTGCTCTTCACCAGCGCAGAAAGGTACCCTCTCCAGGTACAGCGTCTTCATTTCAGAAGTGGGAAGACAGGTCATGTCACACAGGTGGTTATGCACTAAATATAGACTATAGTGACAGAGAAGGCAATTTTCTCCCCGGGAAAATTCTAGTTTCTCATAAAAGGCTGGTTCGGCAGAAAATCACTGAACTGAGAATGCATAAATTACTAAAGAAATCGAACCAGATATTTGAGCAGAATTTATGTTGATAGGAGGAAAAACAAAATGAGTCTTACCCTTGACATATCTTTCAAATATGTAACAAGAGGACTAAGCCGACGGACTTATTTAAGTGCTTTCCAGGCAATTTTTTTTCTATGGTTCTAAGACATATTCTAAGACATATCAACATCCTGAAAGAAGTGAACTCCAGTCCCTTGACCCCTTTCCAATCTGGGGCAGAAAAATGGCCCCAGGGTGAGGCCCCATCAATCTCACCTCTCCTGAAAGCATTTAGCCAGGATAAGCCAAGTATGAGGAGCTGCCAGGAGTGTCTATCGCATACCTTCTCCTCCTTAATCTCCTTAGATACTTAACCCTGAGGAACGTGAATATTCCAGCAAACCCCCTGCCAGGTGCGTGATACCAACTGAAACTAAATATGGACAAAGCCACCTGTGAACAAGACTCTGCCCTCCAGGTGCCATCTGAAGTCACTACATGAAGAAAAGTGGCCTCTCCTCCTGTGAGACCTTTCACACGTGCTTACATTCAGGTCAGAGAGGCCATGTGTCTGAAAGCCTTGGGGCCAACACAGTTCTCCCTGGGAACCAGCTGATGGCAGGATCCACATGGCTTACTCATTCCTACTGCCCCTGTTATGGAATGTCATCATTCTCTCGTGACACAGGTGGAACATCTTAGATGAATTTCCAGATAGCTGGTCTGCCTCTTTCCATGGTCCACACTGAGACACAGCTCCAGTGATTGCTACAGACCTGCACGGACACTTCTGAGTGTGTTTTCTCATCCCTATATGGGCTGTTTCATCTCTGATTATTCGTTGGCCTTGATTAACTCAAGAAGGTTGAAAAATCAAAACACATTGACAAACATCTTTGTTATAAAATGTGAAGAAATGATAGGATAAAATCAAGGAAAAAAAATCATATAAAGCAGAGAATTATAAAGAGAATTAAGTAGGGGGCTTCCCTGGTGGTCCAGTGGATAATGATACCACCTTGCAGAGCAAGGGCCGCCAGTTTGATCCCTGGCCTGGGAAGATCCCACGTGCTGCGGAGCAGCTGGACAGATGTGTCCAACTACTGAGCCGGAGCCCTGGAGCTCATGCGCCCAGAGCTGGTGCTCTGCAGCGAGAGAGGCCACTGCAATGGTAAGCCCACACAGGCTGAGGAACACAGATGGATGATAAATAAATGAAAGACCACTAGAAGTGGACAAAAAAAAAGAAAAGAAAAGAGAATTAAGTAGGGACACTGAACCTATGATGCAGAGAAAGATACCAATTACTGGACAGTTTTTTTTCCTTCTTGTCCCAGTGCCAGGGTTTCAGAGATACAGATAACACCTGGCCCTGCATCACAGGCTAATGCACAAAAGCAGGGAAAGCAGCCGTTATTTTTCCTTTGGACCACACCACTTACAAAGTCTCTCCTATATCTTACCTAATTGGTTTACCCAACAGCCCATTTTATAGGAAACTAGGGTCAAATTATTTAAGTTATTTGCTCTAAGCCACAGATTTCTAAATAGAACACATGTGAAAATTCTAATCCTGGGCTCTTTGTCCCACCTTACAATTTCTCTTGCATTATCAAGTGAATCTGTGGGAAAAAGCCCAATCCCCACCATCATCCAGCTGTGTGATCAAGGATGAATTACAGCTTCTTCAGGGCCTCACTGCCTTCACTTGGAAAATGAGGTTACACTAGAAATGAATGAGCTACTGTTCTGAAAGTCTCTGAATCCAGAAGCCTATCCACTGTGAAGTTTAATAAGATAGTATTTTTAAAAATTGCCAGTTATAATTTAGTAGTGGATCATGAAATTAGTTTAGTGGGTAGCCACCACTGCCCCTTTGTTTTTAAAGTGATACAAAACACAAAAAGTTTCAGCAGAATAAAGAAGGGTAAGATAGGGAAAAAATGTTAACATGTACCGTATAACGTAAGGATGAACCTTGTTTTGTAAAACTGAGTAGGTACACTGAGACATAACATAAAATTTCTTACTATGGGACATAGTCAATGATAACTGAACCTCAGGTTTAAATTACAGAGTCATATGGCACACTACAGTAGAGCTTTACTATACTCCAAAAATACACATACACCTCCTGGGGAAGGATTTCTGACATTGTTTTTGTTTGTTTCCATTTTTTGTGATTCATGTGGCTCTAGTTTTACTTTCTCTTTCTTGTCATCTTTTCCTCCAGCCAGGAGTTCTCATCCCCTCCTTCCCTTTCTCACTGGCTCATCATCCACCTTCTTCTGAAAGGCTTCTGCCTACTGACAGAGGATTTCTGAAGGAAAGGAAGGCATCACAGTGTTAAATGGATTTGCAGGTTCTGCTAAGCTCATAACATCTGGTTTCCTGAAAGCGGGAGACACACATGGTAAAGAAAGTCTGACTGGAAGGATAGCCCTGGAGGTTCTGAGGACTAGTGTTGTGGTGTGGGAGGGAGGGGGCTTCAACCAGCTACACCTCTGTCTCGTCTGTCCATCCTCTCCTTGTAGGAGGGCAATTAAGATAAATGTGTCCCAACTCTTCAAAGAAGGCTCTCTCAGAAGGAGCCCATGTTGAGGGAAATGAGGGTTGTGTCTGCTTTCCTAAGGCTGGAAGCCTAAAAGACATTAAGTTCACACAAGGAATGGAAGTTTGGGGACGAAATTAAGGACTAGGGCTTCCAATCTGTTGCTCAAAATCACTCTCTTTCTAAAAAGATTACCTCTTCCAGTTTAAGTTTAAGCTGGTGAGACAAATAGTTCCATGGGACTGGATAGGAGTTCCATGATCTTGAACCTCCCACAAGAGATTTCCGATCGTTACCCTTTCCTGAATCCTCTTAAGTACAAAACTCTGGCTTCCTAGGTGACTCCTAATAAGATATTTATTTTTACCACTGTGAAGTTTAATAAGATAGTATTTTTAAAAATTGCCAGTTATAATTTAGTAGTGGATCATGAAATTAGTTTAGTGGGTAGCCACCACTGCCCTTTGTTTTTAAAGTGATACAAAACACAAAAAGTTTCAGCAGAATAAAGAAGGGTAAGATAGGGAAAAAATGTTAACATGTACCGTATAACGTAAGGATGAACCTTGTTTTGTAAAACTGAGTAGGTACACTGAGACATAACATAAAATTTCTTACTATGGGACATAGTCAATGATAACTGAACCTCAGGTTTAAATTACAGAGTCATATGGCACACTACAGTAGAGCTTTACTATACTCCAAAAATACACATACACCTCCTGGGGAAGGATTTCTGACATTGTTTTTGTTTGTTTCCATTTTTTGTGATTCATGTGGCTCTAGTTTTACTTTCTCTTTCTTGTCATCTTTTCCTCCAGCCAGGAGTTCTCATCCCCTCCTTCCCTTTCTCACTGGCTCATCATCCACCTTCTTCTGAAAGGCTTCTGCCTACTGACAGAGGATTTCTGAAGGAAAGGAAGGCATCACAGTGTTAAATGGATTTGCAGGTTCTGCTAAGCTCATAACATCTGGTTTCCTGAAAGCGGGAGACACACATGGTAAAGAAAGTCTGACTGGAAGGATAGCCCTGGAGGTTCTGAGGACTAGTGTTGTGGTGTGGGAGGGAGGGGGCTTCAACCAGCTACACCTCTGTCTCGTCTGTCCATCCTCTCCTTGTAGGAGGGCAATTAAGATAAATGTGTCCCAACTCTTCAAAGAAGGCTCTCTCAGAAGGAGCCCATGTTGAGGGAAATGAGGGTTGTGTCTGCTTTCCTAAGGCTGGAAGCCTAAAAGACATTAAGTTCACACAAGGAATGGAAGTTTGGGGACGAAATTAAGGACTAGGGCTTCCAATCTGTTGCTCAAAATCACTCTCTTTCTAAAAAAAGATTACCTCTTCCAGTTTAAGTTTAAGCTGGTGAGACAAATAGTTCCATGGGACTGGATAGGAGTTCCATGATCTTGGAACCTCCCACAAGAGATTTCCGATCGTTACCCTTTCCTGAATCCTCTTAAGTACAAAAACTCTGGCTTCCTAGGTGACTCTAAGTTTAAAGTCAAGGTCAGTGGCTAGAAAATGGAGTCCACTGAGTTATCAGATTCTCAGTTATTCAGTGTCTGAGATGAAGGTCAGTAAAAACATTTGATGGAGACCTTTCATTCTAAACCATCTGGCTGAAAACTTGAGACGTGGCATTCTCATTTTTCCTATCAGTCTGGTTCCAGGATGGCTTGGTTTGCAATAATGTCCAGGAAATTATTAGTAATGAGAAACTTTTGTTCCCAGCAGGCCAAGTCTATTAATAAGGATGTGAAATGTAAGTGTGATCTCATGGGCTCTGCATAAATACTCTCTTTTGGCTTCTCCGTGGCAAAAAAAAATACCAGTGTTTCCTTCAAGGGGCTGAAGGTGGAGGTGAGACAGGGCAGTCCCCTGGTTCTAATTGGCTCCCTGCACTGTGCACAGAGTCACACAGTCCATTCAGATCTGCCTGACAATGATGCCCTGTCAAGTGCTACTGTGTTAAGTGGCCCCTGTGGCTTTATAAAACAGTTGACCTGCTATTGACCTGTTCTGTGTCACTGCAGCTCAGGAGAAGTCTCTCTGGTTAAATTCTTATGGGCCCCATGATAGATTATAATGAAGATTACAAAGGCACAGCTAAATCTAATGTCTCCCAATGGCCCCACAGTACAAGAATCAGTTCCTGTTAGAGGAGCACAGGCGAGCCCCTCCAGGGAGGTTAGGTCAGTAGCAGTAACTCCAGAGCCTCTCAGTAAAATATCCCTCCCAACTCCTGTTCCTCCAAGGAAAGTCAATGGTTCATCAGGGTCTGCCCCACATTTTTTCAGAACACAAAGCCTTCCTTCACTGACTCCTGGATCCAAAGGTGGTGATGCCAAATTTCCACAGGTAAAGTCTTATCTTTAGCATCCAAAGTCAGCTACCAGAAATTATCCTTCTATGTTTTCTCTTGGGCAGGGATGTTTAGCATCATTCCAACTCTGCACACAAATAAGATAAGATAAGCACTTGCAGGTGAGAGAACCAAAACACTAAAGAGGTACTTAGGTAGAGAAAAATCAATGTTGACAATCAATTTCCTGTGTAAGACAAGAAGTTCACCAAGGGAGCTGGGTAGGTCCAATAGTTGAACCTCTGTTTACTGAGAATTGAGTTACCAGGGTACCTACACAGAGGAAGCTTGAAGAGCTTCCCTGCTTTCTTTGTTCAAGAGGAAGTAAGTGTTTCAACTCCTGAGAGGTAGTAAAGCATGTCCCTTAAAATTTTCCTTAAGGTAGATTTCTCCCAAGGAGCTTCATATTAGAGGCAGTACATGAATAATGAATGAGCTGGAATCAAGATTGCAGGGAGAAACATCAATAACTTCAGATATGCAGATGACACCACCCTAATGGCAGAAAGTGAAGAGGAACTGAATAGCCTCTTGGTGAAGGTAAAAGAAAAGAGTGAAAAAGTTGACTTAAAACCCAACATTCAAATAACTAAGATCATGGCATCTGGTCCCATCATTTCATGGCAAATAGATGGGGGAAAAATGGAAACAGTAATAGACTTCATATTCTGAGGCTTCAAAATCACTGCAGACCATGCCTACAGCCATAAAATTAAAAGAACACTTGCTCCTTGGAAGAAAAGCTATGACAAACCTAGACAGCACATTAAAAAGCAGAGACATCACTTTACCAACAAAGGTCTGTATAGTCAAAACTATAGTTTTTCAAGTAGTCATGTACAGATGTGAGAGTTGAACCAGAAAGAAGGCTGAACACCAAAGAATTGCTGCTTTCAAACTGCAGTATTGGAGAAGACTCCTGAGAGTCCCTTGGACAGCAGGGAGATCAAATCAGCCAATGCTAAAGAAAATCAATCCTGAATATTCATTAGAAGGACTGATGCTTAAGCTGACGCTCCAGTACTTTGGCCACCTGATGCAAAAAGCTGATTCATTGGAAAAGACCCTGATGCTGGGCAAGATTAAGGGCAAAAGGAGAAGGGGTGACAGAGGATGAGATGGTTGTATGGCATCACTGACTCAATAGACATGGGTTTGAGCAAACTCTGGGAGACAGGGAAGGACAGGGAAGCCTTATGTGCTGCAGTATGAGGGGTCACAGAATCAGACTTGACTGACTGACTGAACAACCTGCCATACAGGGAATACAGGTTCAATCCCTGGTCAGGGATCCAAGATCCCATATGACATTGGACAGCTAAGCCTTAGCTGACATGCCACAATTAAGACCAGATGCAGCCAAGTAAAACAAGTAAATAAGTCTTTTTTTAAAATGTTACTTCTTATGGTGAACCAGACAAAAGCCACCCCTGCTCCTCATGAGGAGAGTCAAACTAAATGAATTAGTAGGCATTCGATATAAGAAGATTTGCAACAGTAAGACAGGGAGCAGTAAAGAAAAACAACAGATGAGTGCAATATTACTAAATCCCATCATTTAGGTTCCTGCTTGGCATATTTAATAAATTAGATCTATCTCTTCTTGGTGGATGCAGTAGCATAAGTACCATCTAAATCAGGTCTGCAAAGAATCAAGGGACCTGATGGATATCTATCTTTTCATTCAGTAGCAGTAATGCATGGAGGATTTGGAGGGATTTGTGCCAGGAATTAGAGAATGCAAGGTTTGTCTTGAATTAACTAATTTTATAATCAATGTACTGTGAGAGATATGCTCCTGTTACAGTAGATTGGTGACCTGCCTGAAGTACCAATTATGTTCCAATTTACACAGTAAATCTATTTGATAATATGAGGTGCTGCAGCAATTTTAACACAGAAGTAACGATGGAAATCAATATTCTTTTCTTTATTTACAAAGTAAGCTTTGTAAATAAAAAGGAAAATATAGGGTTTCCAGGACCAATTCAGCCTTTTGCTGCAGCTTTTCCTACTTCATGGCTGCTGACTGAGGGCAGGGTCGATCCCTCTAGAAAGTCCATTTTGACACAAGACCAAACTGGCACCCCTTGGGCGGTAAACCTCTTGAGTCTGGGGGAAGAATGAGATTTTCTTTAGGACAGGCCTGTTGCTGGATTGATGGGCTGGAACTGAGCTTTAAAAGTCACCCATTGTCACACATATTATCTCATCTGGCAAAGGAGGCTGGTCAGATGCTAGCATTCCAACTTTACAAAGAAGAAAACCCAGGCTGGGCAAGATTAAGGGCAAAAGGAGAAGGGGTGACAGAGGATGAGATGGTTGTATGGCATCACTGACTCAATAGACATGGGTTTGAGCAAACTCTGGGAGACAGGGAAGGACAGGGAAGCCTTATGTGCTGCAGTATGAGGGGTCACAGAATCAGACTTGACTGACTGACTGAACAACCTGCCATACAGGGAATACAGGTTCAATCCCTGGTCAGGGATCCAAGATCCCATATGACATTGGACAGCTAAGCCTTAGCTGACATGCCACAATTAAGACCAGATGCAGCCAAGTAAAACAAGTAAATAAGTCTTTTTTTAAAATGTTACTTCTTATGGTGAACCAGACAAAAGCCACCCCTGCTCCTCATGAGGAGAGTCAAACTAAATGAATTAGTAGGCATTCGATATAAGAAGATTTGCAACAGTAAGACAGGGAGCAGTAAAGAAAAACAACAGATGAGTGCAATATTACTAAATCCCATCATTTAGGTTCCTGCTTGGCATATTTAATAAATTAGATCTATCTCTTCTTGGTGGATGCAGTAGCATAAGTACCATCTAAATCAGGTCTGCAAAGAATCAAGGGACCTGATGGATATCTATCTTTTCATTCAGTAGCAGTAATGCATGGAGGATTTGGAGGGATTTGTGCCAGGAATTAGAGAATGCAAGGTTTGTCTTGAATTAACTAATTTTATAATCAATGTACTGTGAGAGATATGCTCCTGTTACAGTAGATTGGTGACCTGCCTGAAGTACCAATTATGTTCCAATTTACACAGTAAATCTATTTGATAATATGAGGTGCTGCAGCAATTTTAACACAGAAGTAACGATGGAAATCAATATTCTTTTCTTTATTTACAAAGTAAGCTTTGTAAATAAAAAGGAAAATATAGGGTTTCCAGGACCAATTCAGCCTTTTGCTGCAGCTTTTCCTACTTCATGGCTGCTGACTGAGGGCAGGGTCGATCCCTCTAGAAAGTCCATTTTGACACAAGACCAAACTGGCACCCCTTGGGCGGTAAACCTCTTGAGTCTGGGGGAAGAATGAGATTTTCTTTAGGACAGGCCTGTTGCTGGATTGATGGGCTGGAACTGAGCTTTAAAAGTCACCCATTGTCACACATATTATCTCATCTGGCAAAGGAGGCTGGTCAGATGCTAGCATTCCAACTTTACAAAGAAGAAAACCCAGGCTCAAATTCAGCAAGAGATTTA
Source organism: Tragulus kanchil (assembly GCA_022376925.1). NCBI lineage: Eukaryota > Metazoa > Chordata > Mammalia > Artiodactyla > Tragulidae > Tragulus > Tragulus kanchil. Next base: position 215,565,034 of record JAIOJX010000032.1, on the reverse strand, counting down.
CTGAGGATCAAGGTGATTAATTCTAGTACAAGGTGAGACTCAATTGCTACCTCTTCAGATGGTAAACCCTTATTTTTGTCTATGAATCCATGAAGTCATTTAATACACCCCTGTCTTCTGAGCAGACGAGAGCATGAGGTCGCTGAGACAAGTAGAAAGTTACCCAGGGCAGAAAGGGGTGGGGGAGAATCTCAAACAGAGCAAACATGTACAAAAGTAGGAGGCTTACAAGCGCATGTGAGATGGAGAAAGTCAGAAAGAGCGTCAGTCCTACACTTAGAAAAAAATATATATTTTACAAAGACATACAGCAGATCCAAAACCACATTCTTGATACCACAAAAGAGTTGAGGTGACAGGGCCACCACCTAACCCAAAATCTCAGAAAAGGCACCTGCAAGGAGAAATGGATTATGAGCTCTTGCTTACTTGGGATGGATGCTGCGGAACATTCAAGAGTTTAGTTAAAATTGTCAGCAAATTGCCAAAGAACAAAGAGAGTGTTTAGAACCCCTGGGGAAAGTGGATTTTCCTGAGGAGGAATCTACATCCATTTGCAGTTTCTACTTCATGGATCTCACTGGAAACTCACAGGAAAGTCAGGCAAGAGTTCTGAGAAAGTGTTCCTTGTCCCACAGTCATGTGGGAAGGAAACAGATGGTCCTGTAGGAACACAAGAAACCCCACCCCAATTCTGCTGGTCTATCTCCCAAACATAACATAATGTTTGAACTGTAAGAGAGGGAAAACAACACACACTATCACTCTTAGGGGACAGAAGAAAATCTACTGCAGCAGAGTGAAGAAAACAGAAAAGAGCTGTCTACTTCTGGAGGTGGGGTGGGAATACCAGCTAGACCGGAACTACCTCTTGGGGGCTGGGGTCTTAAAAAGCCTTGCCACTGCCAGCAATGACAGGCTAACACACACTAAGTAATAAAAACAATTGAGTTTTGGGGCAATTCTGGGGCTGGAACTGAGCTTTAAAAGTCACCCATTGTCACACATATTATCTCATCTGGCAAAGGAGGCTGGTCAGATGCTAGCATTCCAACTTTACAAAGAAGAAAACCCAGGCTCAAATTCAGCAAGAGATTTACTGAGGATCAAGGTGATTAATTCTAGTACAAGGTGAGACTCAATTGCTACCTCTTCAGATGGTAAACCCTTATTTTTGTCTATGAATCCATGAAGTCATTTAATACACCCCTGTCTTCTGAGCAGACGAGAGCATGAGGTCGCTGAGACAAGTAGAAAGTTACCCAGGGCAGAAAGGGGTGGGGGAGAATCTCAAACAGAGCAAACATGTACAAAAGTAGGAGGCTTACAAGCGCATGTGAGATGGAGAAAGTCAGAAAGAGCGTCAGTCCTACACTTAGAAAAAAATATATATTTTACAAAGACATACAGCAGATCCAAAACCACATTCTTGATACCACAAAAGAGTTGAGGTGACAGGGCCACCACCTAACCCAAAATCTCAGAAAAGGCACCTGCAAGGAGAAATGGATTATGAGCTCTTGCTTACTTGGGATGGATGCTGCGGAACATTCAAGAGTTTAGTTAAAATTGTCAGCAAATTGCCAAAGAACAAAGAGAGTGTTTAGAACCCCTGGGGAAAGTGGATTTTCCTGAGGAGGAATCTACATCCATTTGCAGTTTCTACTTCATGGATCTCACTGGAAACTCACAGGAAAGTCAGGCAAGAGTTCTGAGAAAGTGTTCCTTGTCCCACAGTCATGTGGGAAGGAAACAGATGGTCCTGTAGGAACACAAGAAACCCCACCCCAATTCTGCTGGTCTATCTCCCAAACATAACATAATGTTTGAACTGTAAGAGAGGGAAAACAACACACACTATCACTCTTAGGGGACAGAAGAAAATCTACTGCAGCAGAGTGAAGAAAACAGAAAAGAGCTGTCTACTTCTGGAGGTGGGGTGGGAATACCAGCTAGACCGGAACTACCTCTTAGAGCAGGCAGGAGCACTGAGACCCAAAGAGACAGCCCCTTTCTGACACCATCTAATGAAAATGACAGAGAATGCCTTGCCACTGCCCAGCACTTCCTATGACCAGGCTAACACACACTAAGTAATAAATAACAATTGAATGTTGTTGAGACACTTAACAAAAGTGTGGAGAGAGACTCTCCCCAAGGAAAATTCAAAGAGAAGATGGAAACCAGAGTACGGAAAAGACATTAAGAAAAACCCTCTGACAAGCTGGCCCCTATCCTCAACACAAGACAATTTTAGAGGAATTTTAAGTCTGTAGTATGCTCTGGCTAACCATGGTGACAACAAACCACAAGCTGAGTTCACCAAAAGTCTAGCAGAAGGAAGGGGTACTCATTTCCAAGTATGAAAACTATTTACAGTCTCTACTGGTGGCTCAGCTGGTAAAGAACACAATGCAGGAAACTCAAGAGATGCAAGTTCAATCCTTGGATCAGGAAGATCCCCTGAAGAAGGAAATGGCAACCTACTCCAGTATTCTTGCCTAGAAAATTCCATGGATAGAGGAGCCTGGTAGGCTACAGTCCATGGGATTGCAAAGAGTTGAACACAACAGAGCAGCACACACATACATGCTATATAAAATGTTCAGATTTCTAAAAAAATTCTAAGGCATATTATAAAGAAGAAAACAATACTGTCAGAGATGAAGCTAAAAACTAGGCATATTATATCAAAACTGCTGAAAACAAAAGATATATTTTAAAAATATTCGAAAAGCCTAGGGGAAAAGATACACTATGTACCTGAGGACAGAGATGAGAATTACATAAGACTTATTGTCGGAAGCCAACTAAGCTAGAAGACAATGGAGTGATGTATTTCAAGTGTCAAAGTGAAGAATATTGACCAGAGTTCTATAAACAGCAAAAATATTTTTCAAAAATATGAAAGAAATACTTTCCTAAAAACAAATAAGAAATGGAGAGAACACACACTATCACTCTTAGGGGACAGAAGAAAATCTACTGCAGCAGAGTGAAGAAAACAGAAAAGAGCTGTCTACTTCTGGAGGTGGGGTGGGAATACCAGCTAGACCGGAACTACCTCTTAGAGCAGGCAGGAGCACTGAGACCCAAAGAGACAGCCCCTTTCTGACACCATCTAATGAAAATGACAGAGAATGCCTTGCCACTGCCCAGCACTTCCTATGACCAGGCTAACACACACTAAGTAATAAATAACAATTGAATGTTGTTGAGACACTTAACAAAAGTGTGGAGAGAGACTCTCCCCAAGGAAAATTCAAAGAGAAGATGGAAACCAGAGTACGGAAAAGACATTAAGAAAAACCCTCTGACAAGCTGGCCCCTATCCTCAACACAAGACAATTTTAGAGGAATTTTAAGTCTGTAGTATGCTCTGGCTAACCATGGTGACAACAAACCACAAGCTGAGTTCACCAAAAGTCTAGCAGAAGGAAGGGGTACTCATTTCCAAGTATGAAAACTATTTACAGTCTCTACTGGTGGCTCAGCTGGTAAAGAACACAATGCAGGAAACTCAAGAGATGCAAGTTCAATCCTTGGATCAGGAAGATCCCCTGAAGAAGGAAATGGCAACCTACTCCAGTATTCTTGCCTAGAAAATTCCATGGATAGAGGAGCCTGGTAGGCTACAGTCCATGGGATTGCAAAGAGTTGAACACAACAGAGCAGCACACACATACATGCTATATAAAATGTTCAGATTTCTAAAAAAATTCTAAGGCATATTATAAAGAAGAAAACAATACTGTCAGAGATGAAGCTAAAAACTAGGCATATTATATCAAAACTGCTGAAAACAAAAGATATATTTTAAAAATATTCGAAAAGCCTAGGGGAAAAGATACACTATGTACCTGAGGACAGAGATGAGAATTACATAAGACTTATTGTCGGAAGCCAACTAAGCTAGAAGACAATGGAGTGATGTATTTCAAGTGTCAAAGTGAAGAATATTGACCAGAGTTCTATAAACAGCAAAAATATTTTTCAAAAATATGAAAGAAATACTTTCCTAAAAACAAATAAGAAATGGAGAGAATCCATTGCTAGCAGACCTACACTTTAAGAAATATTTTTAAAAGTGTCAGACAAAAGCAATATGATATCAAGCAGAAAATTGGATCCACACAAAGAAATGACAAGCTCTTAAAATGGAATAAATGAAAGTAAAAATAAAATTCTTTTTTTATTTTTAATAGCTCCAAAAATACATGATTGTTTAAATTAAATTAGTTGCAATGTATTCTGTATTTATATCATCTGTAAGAGTAAGCTAAATAACAACATCGCAAAGGATAAAAGGAAAAAATAGCAATATGTGTTGTAATATCCTGACATTGTAACACAGGAAGTATAATATTGTTTAAAGACAGACTCTAATCACAGGTGTACAAAGTGGCAAATTGCAAACTGATTGACAGTCACCAAAAAACTAAAAAGAAAGAGTATAAATAATAAGCTAATGGTGGTAATAAAATGAAATCATAATATATGCTAAATTAATTCAGCAAGGAAAAGAGAGAAAATTTTAAAACAGATGGAAAAACAAACAACAGCTAGCTAGGTGGTAGATTTTAAGCAACCATATCAATAGCCATAGTAATTATAGATCATCTAAACTCATCAATTAAAATGTAGAGATTGGTCAGCTGTGTATAAAAAAGGTAAGATCAACTATACCACAAAAAGTAGCTGAACTGAAAGGTGAAATAGACCAATTCACAATTATAATTAGAGGTTTCAATGCTTCTCCATTAGCAACGATAGAAAGACAAAAACATTAATAAGGAACAGCACTATCTACCAATTTAAGCTAATTGGCATTTACAGGACACTTCACCCAACAAAAACAGAAACACATTCTTTTCAACTAAGGATAGACGAGTCAGTATAACAGACTGTATTCTGGACAAGGAAACAAACCTTAACAAATTTAAAGAAATAGCAATCATACAATGTTCTCTAACCAGAGCAAAATTAAATTAAATGTTATAAAAGAGGGATAGAGTTTTAGCTAGAAACTCTAATTGCACTGGATTGGGAAGGGAGCTCAGTGGACGTCTAGGACTATGCTAGTCTTAAGCGGATGTTCCCATGCAGATAAAGATAGGCCAGAGCTTTATAATGAACTGTGAAATTAACACACAAGTAGGAAAATTATTTTGGGTTATCACATTCCTCCCCATCTAGCAGGAAATACCTATGCTTTGCTTTGACCTTAGATATCTATAGAGGTATCTAGAGGCCCTTTGCAATTGCAGATTCAACAAACTGTGGATCAAAAATATTAAAAAAGAAAAATTCCAGAGAGTCCCCAAAATCAAAACTTGAATTTGTTGCATCCTGGGAACTGTTTACATAGCATTTACATGGTAATAAGTATAAGAAATTGAGAGAGAAAGAGAGAGAGAGATGATTTAAAGTATACAGGAGGATGTGTGTAGGTTAGATATAAATCTACACCATTTTATGTTTGGGCATCTGAGGATTTTGGTATCAATGGGGGTCCTGGTACAAATCTCCCACTGATACCAAGGGATAACTGTGCAGAAAAGGCAGTGAAAAATAGGCTTATGTCTGGGTATCTAAATCCAGGGACTCCTGATTACACTCTGCCCTTTCCATTCCTTTATCAGATCATGCAGTGCAAAGAATACAGTATGATGATTCAGCCCGCAGGCCTTAAGGACCTAAAGACCGAGGTCAGTCCTGGCTCTCCTGCTTTCCAGCTATGTGGTTATGCGTGTTATGACTTAACATCTCCAGACTTCATTTGCTTGTCTGTCAAGTGGAGATAGCAATTGGATCTATCTCAAATGGGTTTTGTGAGAATTAAATGCAGATGATGTATGAAAGTACTTAGTACAGAATGTATAAACTGGAGTAAGTATTCAGTAGTGATAGTTATTACCATTATCATCCATTATTATTATTCCTGGGGAAGAAATTCTCCTGGGAAACTCTCCATAAGGCTAAAACACTTACGCTGTTTAGAGACTATTCATTTAAATTTGTAGCCTGGAAAAAAGCATAAAATCTATAGGTAGGAAGAAATTAAATCTGCCGTGGTCTCCCATCTCCTTTCTGGAAGGGTCAAGGAGAATAAAACAAAGGCAAAATATCAGACTGTCCTATACAAACTCTCTCACAGGAAGACCTTGCCCCATCCCACATCTTCCACAAAGCTGTCTCCCCTGCATGATTGTCAGTGCTTGAATTCCTTTAATTGGAGCCAAATACCATCATTCCACAACAGAAATATGACTTAAAATACATACAGTGCTGAGATGGGTGGAATTTAACAAAAAAAGGCAGAAAATTATTTTGGGTTATCACATTCCTCCCCATCTAGCAGGCTAGCTTTGCTTTGATTAGATATCTATAGAGGTATCTAGAGGCCCTTTGCAATTGCAGATTCAACAAACTGTGGATCAAAAATATTAAAAAAGAAAAATTCCAGAGAGTCCCCAAAATCAAAACTTGAATTTGTTGCATCCTGGGAACTGTTTACATAGCATTTACATGGTAATAAGTATAAGAAATTGAGAGAGAAAGAGAGAGAGAGATGATTTAAAGTATACAGGAGGATGTGTGTAGGTTAGATATAAATCTACACCATTTTATGTTTGGGCATCTGAGGATTTTGGTATCAATGGGGGTCCTGGTACAAATCTCCCACTGATACCAAGGGATAACTGTGCAGAAAAGGCAGTGAAAAATAGGCTTATGTCTGGGTATCTAAATCCAGGGACTCCTGATTACACTCTGCCCTTTCCATTCCTTTATCAGATCATGCAGTGCAAAGAATACAGTATGATGATTCAGCCCGCAGGCCTGAAGGACCCTAAAGACCGAGGTCAGTCCTGGCTCTCCTGCTTTCCAGCTATGTGGTTATGCGTGTTATGACTTAACATCTCCAGACTTCATTTGCTTGTCTGTCAAGTGGAGATAGCAATTGGATCTATCTCAAATGGGTTTTGTGAGAATTAAATGCAGATGATGTATGAAAGTACTTAGTACAGAATGTATAAACTGGAGTAAGTATTCAGTAGTGATAGTTATTACCATTATCATCCATTATTATTATTCCTGGGGAAGAAATTCTCCTGGGAAACTCTCCATAAGGCTAAAACACTTACGCTGTTTAGAGACTATTCATTTAAATTTGTAGCCTGGAAAAAAGCATAAAATCTATAGGTAGGAAGAAATTAAATCTGCCGTGGTCTCCCATCTCCTTTCTGGAAGGGTCAAGGAGAATAAAACAAAGGCAAAATATCAGACTGTCCTATACAAACTCTCTCACAGGAAGACCTTGCCCCATCCCACATCTTCCACAAAGCTGTCTCCCCTGCATGATTGTCAGTGCTTGAATTCCTTTAATTGGAGCCAAATACCATCATTCCACAACAGAAATATGACTTAAAATACATACAGTGCTGAGATGGGTGGTACAGTGTGTTACAATCCTATTAAGATAAAAGGCAGATTTTATATAAGGGCTAAGAGGCTTTGTTTACATGAAGAGGCTTTGACATGTGAATTGGGAAATTCTCACTAAAAGGGCACATAGTCCAACCCAACGACCACCTGAACCCAAAGAAAAAGGCAAATGAGTGAAACTAGAAGGATCCTGGAGGGCAGGTTGATCAGAGGCCTCCAAACTGCCAGCCCTCAGGCCAGTTTATGTGCAGATTCCTAGGCTCCACCCTGGTGCTTAGTTGTGTCAAACTCTTTGCAATCCCACAAGGCTCCTCTGTTCATGGAATTCTCCAGGCAAGAATACTGGAGTGGGTAGCCATTCCCTTCTCCAGGGGATCTTCCTGACCTTGGGATGGAACCTGGATCCCGTGCAACAGAGGCAAATTATTTACCGTCTGAGCCACTGAGGATCCACCTTAGACTTACTGAATCTGAACTGGTTGGGGTGGGGGGATAAGACTTTAACAAGTGGGAGGAGCCAGATGTGGGAATTCCATGTTAATACTAACTTTTCCCTCATAGAGATGAAGATGGAGCACAGGAGTGAAGCAACTTTGCCCAGGGTTATTTCAAAGCTGTCCTCAGTCCTGTTGGCTCAGCTGCAATTGTAGGAGTGAGAAAGCAGTGTGAGCAAACAACTCTAGTCACTTTCACATCTGCTTCTAATGGTTCACTCAAGCATTTGGCACACAGAGTGTCACCTACCTGTGATCTCAGTCTCTCTGAGGTGACCACTTTCTCAGGATGTCTGAGCTAAGCCCACCCTCCTCTGTAAGTTCAAGTCTTTGATTGCATTTTCTTCTCCAAACAGAAAAACTATCAGCACTGAAACTGTCACATTTGGTCAGTAGCTGGCAGTCATGACTGGAGCAGCACTCACTAACAAGAGGAAGTGGCAAGAGGCCAAAAATAAACCTAAAGGAAGCAAAGTGACCTCTAACCAACAAGAAAACACAAGCCAATCAACCGAGAAAATCGAAAGCATCAGTACAAAGCTGTCTCCCCTGCATGATTGTCAGTGCTTGAATTCCTTTAATTGGAGCCAAATACCATCATTCCACAACAGAAATATGACTTAAAATACATACAGTGCTGAGATGGGTGGTACAGTGTGTTACAATCCTATTAAGATAAAAGGCAGATTTTATATAAGGGCTAAGAGGCTTTGTTTACATGAAGAGGCTTTGACATGTGAATTGGGAAATTCTCACTAAAAGGGCACATAGTCCAACCCAACGACCACCTGAACCCAAAGAAAAAGGCAAATGAGTGAAACTAGAAGGATCCTGGAGGGCAGGTTGATCAGAGGCCTCCAAACTGCCAGCCCTCAGGCCAGTTTATGTGCAGATTCCTAGGCTCCACCCTGGTGCTTAGTTGTGTCAAACTCTTTGCAATCCCACAAGGCTCCTCTGTTCATGGAATTCTCCAGGCAAGAATACTGGAGTGGGTAGCCATTCCCTTCTCCAGGGGATCTTCCTGACCTTGATGGAACCTGGATCCCGTGCAACAGAGGCAAATTATTTACCGTCTGAGCCACTGAGGATCCACCTTAGACTTACTGAATCTGAACTGGTTGGGGTGGGGGGATAAGACTTTAACAAGTGGGAGGAGCCAGATGTGGGAATTCCATGTTAATACTAACTTTTCCCTCATAGAGATGAAGATGGAGCACAGGAGTGAAGCAACTTTGCCCAGGGTTATTTCAAAGCTGTCCTCAGTCCTGTTGGCTCAGCTGCAATTGTAGGAGTGAGAAAGCAGTGTGAGCAAACAACTCTAGTCACTTTCACATCTGCTTCTAATGGTTCACTCAAGCATTTGGCACACAGAGTGTCACCTACCTGTGATCTCAGTCTCTCTGAGGTGACCACTTTCTCAGGATGTCTGAGCTAAGCCCACCCTCCTCTGTAAGTTCAAGTCTTTGATTGCATTTTCTTCTCCAAACAGAAAAACTATCAGCACTGAAACTGTCACATTTGGTCAGTAGCTGGCAGTCATGACTGGAGCAGCACTCACTAACAAGAGGAAGTGGCAAGAGGCCAAAAATAAACCTAAAGGAAGCAAAGTGACCTCTAACCAACAAGAAAACACAAGCCAATCAACCGAGAAAATCGATGAGGTGAAAATGGGCTGCCCAGGAAAATCAATAGGGTACAAATCGGTTGCGTTCAGACCTGTGACCTTGCACCTGGTTCCAACCCCAAGTTGAAATGCATCATTCCCGCATCTTGAAGACAGTTCCTCACTCCTGCCTCAGAACCTCTGCCCCCAGAATCTTCCTATTTACCACATCTTCTCTCTGAAATACACCAAATCTTGCCGACACATGAAAACATGCTTTCTGCATTCTCCCATGGCCAACACTTTTATATGTCTACATTATTTCTAAACTCTGTTCCCTCTGCCTCCATCCTGTCCCTGGCATACCTGGCATGCAAAGTCAGGATAATCTGCCTCCTTTGTCTACGTGACTCCTCTATATGAACCCTCTGCCAACAAGGAAACTCATTTTCTCGTCCTTGTCTGAAGCTGAAAGCTCTTATTCAGAGACGTCCTTGGCGGTCCAGTGGTTAAGAAACCACCTGCTAATTCAGGGGACATGGGTTCAATTTCTGGTCTGAGAAGATCCTATATTCCACAAGATAACTAAGGCTGTGCATTGCAACTACTGAGCCTGAGCACCGAGAGCCCATGCTCCACAAGAGAAGCCACCACAATGAGAAGCCCATGTACTGCAATAAAGAGTAGCCCCTGCTCGCCATGACAAGAGAAATCCTGCGCAACAATGAAAATCCAGCACAGCCAAAAACAAGTAAATAAATTTTGAAAAAGTTTTTGTTATGACTGGTCATTAGAATGCCTATTCTCTTCTCTCTCTGAATATTCAGATCTTATAACCACTTTGGGTTGAGCCAAAGTATCCTCTTCTTTATCCGGCCTTCCGGAACATCAGCTGCCCCCAAAGATCCCCTCCTTCTCTCAGCACCTATAGAACTTTTCATCTGCATCCCTCACGTCCACATGCCCATGTTCACTGTTACAATGCTGAAGGTTGGAGGGGAGGGTTGATATCTCTCTGAAAGTTGCTCAGTCATGTCCAACTCTTGGTGACCCATAGACAAGCCATGGAATTCTCCAGACAAGAATACTGGAATGGGTAGCCTTTCTCTTCTCCAGGGGATCTTCCCAACTCAGGAACTGAACTGGGGTCTCCTGCATTGCAGGCAGATTCTTCCCCAGCTGAGCTACAGGGGAAGCCCTTGAATCTCTGTAATAGTCCAATCTCCTGGAAGAAGGCAGCATAGAGTGAAAAGTACAGTGGGATAAGAACTGGGCGCTCTTGATCTGGTCCTCCTTTGCCTTTAATTTCTGTGGGTCCTTGGGCAAGTGACTGAACTTCTTAAGGATTTTCTGTAAAATGACATGGTCATGTGGGAAATCTCTAAGTTTCCTTCTCATTCAAACATTCTGGACTTCTAAGACAAAAGTTGTTTCTCCTTCATACCCCGTAACACTTACCAGCTCTTTGCCCTTAATTTTTTTAACCTCCTAAGAGTCTCTTTCCTTATTTATTAAGTAGGATTGATAGGAATATATTTTTCATAGCATTTTTGAAAAGTTCAAATAATACACTGCTTGTAAGATACTCAGCACAGGTCTGGAAAAGTAAGGGCTTCATAAATTTTTGTTATTAGTATTAAAGAAATAGAAGAGTATATTAAACATCTGCTGAAAAAATGAATAAAAACAGCTATGTTTGAGCCCCCCTCACCAAGTCTCAAGTAATATAATTGCTACTTAAACACTAAGGTATGCTACCTTTCCTTTAAAAACAGGGTGTGTTTTCCTTTCCTTTCTCTGAGTTAGAAATTCTCATTTATACCTGCCTGTGTCCACCTTGAAAGCAGAAGCTCAGAGCTATTTCTGACGGCCTCTCGGTTGGACAGTGAGTCCCAAGAAGGCTAGAGAAAGTTGTGCTCATCCCAGATGGCACTGCTGAAGGTCAAAGCCACTGCACATTCCAAACAGGAAGACCAAACATTCCATTTAGAGAAGCCACAGTCACTTTAACCTGCGTCACGAAGATGGTGTTTCCTTGAGGATAGAAATAGGAGAAGGCTGCAGTTTAGAGGCCCCTTGTCCCTGGCTGGCAAGGTGTTAAATGCCAGTGAACTCACTGAGTCCTTCTCCTTCTCAAAGGAGAGTCACTTCATGCCACTTCTTTCAGTTAAAGGAGAGAAACTTCACCTAATCGGTGCTCATTTACCCAGACAGCCACATCCAAAGCAGAGGAAGCATGCCCTGTGGCAGGCCCCAGGAGGAGATCCCAAAACATCCAGCAGTGGATGCCCTTAATCTCTTGTGCAGATTCTTCCAGCTGAGCTACAGGAAGCCCTTGAATCTCTGTAATAGTCCAATCTCCTGGAAGAAGGCAGCATAGAGTGAAAAGTACAGTGGGATAAGAACTGGGCGCTCTTGATCTGGTCCTCCTTTGCCTTTAATTTCTGTGGGTCCTTGGGCAAGTGAGTGAACTTCTTAAGGATTTTCTGTAAATGACATGGTCATGTGGGAAATCTCTAAGTTTCCTTCTCATTCAAACATTCTGGACTTCTAAGACAAAAGTTGTTTCTCCTTCATACCCCGTAACACTTACCAGCTCTTTGCCCTTAATTTTTTTAACCTCCTAAGAGTCTCTTTCCTTATTTATTAAGTAGGATTGATAGGAATATATTTTTCATAGCATTTTTGAAAAGTTCAAATAATACACTGCTTGTAAGATACTCAGCACAGGTCTGGAAAAGTAAGGGCTTCATAAATTTTTGTTATTAGTATTAAAGAAATAGAAGAGTATATTAAACATCTGCTGAAAAAATGAATAAAAACAGCTATGTTTGAGCCCCCCTCACCAAGTCTCAAGTAATATAATTGCTACTTAAACACTAAGGTATGCTACCTTTCCTTTAAAAACAGGGTGTGTTTTCCTTTCCTTTCTCTGAGTTAGAAATTCTCATTTATACCTGCCTGTGTCCACCTTGAAAGCAGAAGCTCAGAGCTATTTCTGACGGCCTCTCGGTTGGACAGTGAGTCCCAAGAAGGCTAGAGAAAGTTGTGCTCATCCCAGATGGCACTGCTGAAGGTCAAAGCCACTGCACATTCCAAACAGGAAGACCAAACATTCCATTTAGAGAAGCCACAGTCACTTTAACCTGCGTCACGAAGATGGTGTTTCCTTGAGGATAGAAATAGGAGAAGGCTGCAGTTTAGAGGCCCCTTGTCCCTGGCTGGCAAGGTGTTAAATGCCAGTGAACTCACTGAGTCCTTCTCCTTCTCAAAGGAGAGTCACTTCATGCCACTTCTTTCAGTTAAAGGAGAGAAAACTTCACCTAATCGGTGCTCATTTACCCAGACAGCCACATCCAAAGCAGAGGAAGCATGCCCTGTGGCAGGCCCCCAGGGAGGAGATCACACCAGCTGGGAGGAAGAGTCTCAGCTCAACAGACTGGAGAGTTTCAGGAGGAGCCATGACAAGGCTGGCTGCCACTGTGACTAACAGATAGGACAGTCATATCAGGAAATAGAATTCACAGAAATGGAGATAGACAGCCTGGAGTAGATTAGAAAGCTAAAATCCATGGCAGTCCAAAACTCAAGTAACCCAGACTAGATTTAGAAAGGGCGGCAATGTTCCCCTCAGAAATATAACAACTTAGTGAGTCCACAGAACAAAAAGCATCATACAATTAAAAAGAATTCTCCACCAATACTTATGGTTCCAAACTTTTTCAGTATTGCTTCAAGTTCCAACAAAATCAATACAGAAAATGCTTCCTATCCTTTGATGGAATTCCACTGGGGTTGGAAGGTAGGTATTGTAAGAATTGCAAAGACACAGCGAACAGCAAGCTGTTAGGGAAAGAGCCTATTTGGGAAGAGTTCCCTCACGAGATCCACAGGTCCAAAAGGTGGGCCAGTGAAGTTGTGCCCCAGAGATGGGACGAGGAGGTTTTATTTGAGAGGAGAAGAAGAAAAAGAGAAAGGGGAGGAGGTTTCTCAGAGCAGGCGCAGAAACAAAGTCTTGGCTTAAACTAAGCGGGAAATTAGTGATGAATCGGCTGTTCTTGAGTTGTCTGTGGGCATGGGGGTGTGCAGTTCTTGTTACTTTCTAGACCAGGTGGAAAATCTTCATGGCCAGGGCGAGCTCCTTATCGCTGGCCTTGAGAGACTCCCAGGCACCAGCAGATCAGCAACAGGCCCCTTGCTGCTGACCCTGCAGGGCCAGCAAGTTCGCAACTGCAGTGTTAACACTTTAATAGCCTAACAGGTATGAGTGTAAAAGATAAACCATGATGAAGAAAGAAATACTTTCAAAAATGTATTACTCAGTTAGTCAGTAACTAGGTGATACTGGTTGGTCAAACCATTTGAAAAGGAACTGTTACAGTATCTCTGTCAGCTTACAAATGTTCCCTATGCACCCCTATTTCCATTGGACACACATCAATCCTGAAGTCTAATCCATTCTGGACCTTTTGGTGGGTTGGTGGCTGAAATGACAGCCACAACGTCTTCCTTCATGGTCTCAAGGTCACTGGGAGGTTGAACAAACATGGGTTCTTTGAAATCTCTGAACCGGAAGTTGGATGATGTGATATGGGGGATAAGGTTAACCACTGTTCAAGAATTTTTAATTACCTTGTGTTTATATAGGGTGTGTGTATATCAAACATACAAAGCACATGTGGCAACTTAACCAAAATTACTCAGTGACAAGAAATAAAATGGTGAAAGTCTGTAGTGTACCAAGGTGAAGTCTCAAAAAAGAGAAGCAGTGATTAAAACAAACGGGTCCAAAACTCAAGTAACCCAGACTAGATTTAGAAACGCAATGTTCCTCAGAACAATAAGAAAATCATACAATTAAAAGAATTCTCCACCAATACTTATGGTTCCAAACTTTTTCAGTATTGCTTCAAGTTCCAACAAAATCAATACAGAAAATGCTTCCTATCCTTTGATGGAATTCCACTGGGGTTGGAAGGTAGGTATTGTAAGAATTGCAAAGACACAGCGAACAGCAAGCTGTTAGGGAAAGAGCCTATTTGGGAAGAGTTCCCTCACGAGATCCACAGGTCCAAAAGGTGGGCCAGTGAAGTTGTGCCCCAGAGATGGGACGAGGAGGTTTTATTTGAGAGGAGAAGAAGAAAAAGAGAAAGGGGAGGAGGTTTCTCAGAGCAGGCGCAGAAACAAAGTCTTGGCTTAAACTAAGCGGGAAATTAGTGATGAATCGGCTGTTCTTGAGTTGTCTGTGGGCATGGGGGTGTGCAGTTCTTGTTACTTTCTAGACCAGGTGGAAAATCTTCATGGCCAGGGCGAGCTCCTTATCGCTGGCCTTGAGAGACTCCCAGGCACCAGCAGATCAGCAACAGGCCCCTTGCTGCTGACCCTGCAGGGCCAGCAAGTTCGCAACTGCAGTGTTAACACTTTAATAGCCTAACAGGTATGAGTGTAAAAGATAAACCATGATGAAGAAAGAAATACTTTCAAAAATGTATTACTCAGTTAGTCAGTAACTAGGTGATACTGGTTGGTCAAACCATTTGAAAAGGAACTGTTACAGTATCTCTGTCAGCTTACAAATGTTCCCTATGCACCCCTATTTCCATTGGACACACATCAATCCTGAAGTCTAATCCATTCTGGACCTTTTGGTGGGTTGGTGGCTGAAATGACAGCCACAACGTCTTCCTTCATGGTCTCAAGGTCACTGGGAGGTTGAACAAACATGGGTTCTTTGAAATCTCTGAACCGGAAGTTGGATGATGTGATATGGGGGATAAGGTTAACCACTGTTCAAGAATTTTTAATTACCTTGTGTTTATATAGGGTGTGTGTATATCAAACATACAAAGCACATGTGGCAACTTAACCAAAATTACTCAGTGACAAGAAATAAAATGGTGAAAGTCTGTAGTGTACCAAGGTGAAGTCTCAAGAGAAGCAGTGAGGAAGAGAAGAAACGGCAGGAGACAGCACTAAACAAGTGTTAAGGCATGGGGTTGGGGGGTTGCAAAGAATGGAGACTTGTCATTGCTCTGCCTAGTACCAATTTGAGTACCTTGCATAAGTCCTTCACATCTTCTAAATCTCAACTTCATCATTACAAAATGGAGAAAAGAGTAACTGTCCTTTGTGAGATCAAAATATTGTTTTTTCTCATGCAAGATCTGAGAGAACAAAGTATAAAGGCAAAATCAGTGGTAGACCCAGATTTCTGATATTTAACAGATTCCTTTGGAAGTTCTGTTGGTGGTGGCAGTAGTTTCTAGTCTCAGGGTGACCTCCATGGTCCCTACCATGAAATAAAGAGTCAGCCCCTGAGTCCTTGTCAGGAAGGCTCCACCATACAGTGAGGACTTAAGCTATGGAAGCTGGGACTGAACAAGGGGGTGCTCACGTCTTTTCACCTGTTCTGGCTATTAAGATACAAAGGCAAGAAGTCATTTTCCTTTTCATTCAGAAAGCCTCCCTGGATGGCCTTGTCTTCTGAATACTGATCACATACCCAAAGCTGGAAGGTTAACAGGTTAGTTCTGCTTTTGTAATAAAGCCACCCATGACTTTATGATATTATGTTACTTTGCACTCTAAGGGCACACACAGGAGAGTGTGGAGAGTGTGTGTGTGTGTTTATGTGTATGTGTGCACACACATGTCAACTACAACAAAAGTGTCTCAGTTGTAGAAGGTCACTGACTCTCTGAGGGAGAGAAAATTGAACGGATCCGCTTAATTCCAGTGCCCATGGGAATTCCATTCCCAACCAATAGTGACAGTCTCTGAGTCTGCCTCAAGTGGTCTCAGCGAACCTGGGTGCCCTGCCCTGCACTCAGAGTCCAGTCCCTCTGTTGGGCCAAGGCTGCCAGCCAAGGGACCCATTAGTGTCAACGATGATGTCAAAATTTGTCTGTTGAGTCCTGCACTCCGCACATCTTCCTAATGAGGCTCTGGACTATTTAATGAGTAGCTGCTCAGACAATTCTGTCCTTGTCATGTCAGCCATAGTTTGGAACACAAGGGAGAAAATTTCCACTGAACCCATGTTATGGCATCTGTTCTTTAAGTTGAGATGAGGAATATGCATTCACCTTGCTAAGACATGGAAGTAAGAGGTAATGCAGTTTCTTACACTATCTCACCAGCGTGGTGGGAAGGTACAGAGAAGCAGCCATGCATAAAACAGAGGTCGCTTAGTTTTCGGCCCATCCAGCCAGTTGTTTGCTCACCACGTCTCCTCTTTGAGATACACGTGCACTGCCTTCTAAGGCATTGTCCTTAGAGTCAGGGGGACTTGAGGTTTAATTCTGCCCAACTTAGGACTAGATTCTTAGGTTCTCTGAACCTCTGTATGCTCACCTTTTAAATAAGAATAATAATGCTTACCTCTGAGATTGTTGTGATTCAAACAAACAAATGAATATAAAGCACTAAGCATAAGCACTAAGTATTCAAAAAAGGGTCTTTTATATTACTGTTACTTCTCAATGTCCTGCGTTCTGAAATAAGAGATTAATTCCTCACAGTGGTGAGTATAGCATTGACTTTATTCATCTGCTTCTGTTTCCCACTCCAGACGCTTTTTTTCCCAACGTAATTACTTCACCACTCCTTAGATAACACAGGTTTCAGCCATCTTACCACCCCAACTGTCTTCCTGTATAAATCCCAGGTTGTAGGTAGTTTTTGAAAAGTGTGACTCCCAAATTTAACCCCAAGATCACTTTCACAAAGTACAATGGGATTTTTATTTCCCTTGAACTAAACAACTTGATGACTAATTCAGTCTCAGATCCCATTAACTTTTCGGCAGCCATTTGGTTTGGAATGAGAAAGGGCCCTTCTAGCCCAAGGGCCAAAAAAAGGTAATCTATTTGGAATAAACCACTAAACTCCACCCATTTAAGTTCTTATTAAACAGAGAGAAAATGAGGTTGTGAGTGGTACAATGCACTTGTGATTATCAGACTCTTTGAAAAGGTTAAGGTGTTTACTACAAGATGTAAAATAGTGATCTTCATCTTTGCCATTAAAATTTCAGGAAGGAAAAAAATAATTTTTCAGGAAGGAGATTTAGAAATTTTGGAGGGCGACCATTCACTAGAGTCTTGGGAGACAAACAGCATTGGGATGATCTCTGACAATCAAGGAAAAATGAAAATAAAGAAAAAAATAGATCCATAATTCACTGGCTCCTCCCTTCTAGTTCAAAAGAAAAGAAAAAACATAGGTCTTTTCAAAAGCTAAAATTTTCTCTAAAAAAGTAAGAGGGGTTGCTTTCTTTATCTAAAGATGAACTTTTTAAACACTGCTCCTTTTCCCTTGAAACATCACTCTACCCCCCTGAAGAAGTTCAACCAGACCTTGTTGCCTGTCAGTAAAGAAAGGGCAGTTGCAACCAAGAGAATTGTAAGAATCATGTGATCATATCAAGAGAAAGAATTGACTGGAAACAAAATCCATTTAGAATTTGTACACAGATCAATAATATTTATTTTAATCTGGCAGGAACTTCCACATATGACACCATTCCAATGCACATGCATCTGGCATATCTGTGAAGCATTACATCCCTACAGAGCCAGGCAGAAAAAGAAGAAAGTAGATTTACAAGGCTGAATTTTGTGAGAGCCACAACCTATGGCAGAAATAGAAGCTGACAATGACAAGCATGGGAAGTAAAAACTCTTAAATGCTAACAAAGGATCAATTTCACTAATAACTAAGAGGTAGGTAAGAGTTCCTGAACTCTCCCATTCACAGGCAGAGCCAACAGAAAAGGCAGAATCATCTGTTTCCTCAACCTGAACACAGAACCAGAAACACCAAGGCCCAAGTGCTCTCAGCCATGGGTTCTATTTGGAAGATGTAATGAGCAGGCAGAGAATGAATGACAGAGAATCTGAGGGAGCCCAGAGAAATGAGACAGAGAAGTTATGGTTCAAAGAGATGAAGGAGAGAAAGAGGTGGGGAGACAGAAGCACAGGAGACCAAAGCAAGGGGAGGAAAGAGCAGCAAAGAGGAAATCAATATCGGAATGAAAGTTAGAGAAAAGGCACTTGGTGGGCAAGCCAAAGGAAACCAAAAGGAAAGGAAAAATAAGAGGAGTCAAAATGAAACGGAGGGTGAGTAGGTTAAGGATTGCTGGTGGGCTGAGAGCCACTGAGAACTTGATGAGGCACCTTCCATGCATTTCTTCAGGGAGCCTGGTAATTGCAAAACACAATCTATGCAAGGTTACTCACATTTGCTCTCTAAGAGCCCAGCTTTGGGGTTAGGCAGTTCCGGATTCAGATCTTCAGGCATGACACTTAACCTTTTGTGTTTTAGTTAGAATAACTGCAAAATGGGGGCTAATAACCTGCTTCATGGGATTGTTGTAAAGGTTAAATACGGGGAAGTGTGTAAAATACCATCATGATCTGATGCCTAATGGGTGCTCTATGAGTGTTAGTTTCCCCTCTTTTCCATACTAGTCATCCTACACTGGCCTTTTGTTGGTTATTACTTTCTTATCCTAACAAACCTTGTATTCAGTTGCTCAATCATATGTGACTCTTTGTGGCCCCATGGGCTGTAGCCTGCCAGGCTTCTCTGCCCATGGAATTATCCAGGCAAGAATACTGGAGTGGGTTTCCATTTCCTACTCCAGGGGATCTTCCTGACCTAGGGATCGAACCTTCATCTCTTGTGTCTCCTGCATTAGTAGGCAGATTCTTTACCATTAGCACCACCTGGAAAGTCCTACACTGTTTTTTTTTTTTTTTTAACTTTTATTTTACTTTTAACTTTTACAGAGTTTTGTTGTTTACAGATATGCATGTTCCCAGATTAGTCATATGTAAGGGGGGGGGGGATATACATTGGTCTTTTTAATCATCAGTAATTCTCTGTACTGCCTCTCCACCCCACTGCAGACCCTGACTTTTGACTGTAAGTTCTTTAAGGTAAGAAACTGTGTCTTCGCCAGAGAATCCTCAGTGCCTTGCAGTGCCTGACGCAAACACAATAGTCAGTAACTAAACGGACAAGTATTGTTGAATGAATGAACAAACAAATGAGTTAATGAATAACAGTTTTCTTTGGAGGAGTTACTACTTCATATCTTAGTAAGAGAAAGGGGGAAAAACAGAGAAGTTATGGTTCAAAGAGATGAAGGAGAGAAAGAGGTGGGGAGACAGAAGCACAGGAGACCAAAGCAAGGGGAGGAAAGAGCAGCAAAGAGGAAATCAATATCGGAATGAAAGTTAGAGAAAAGGCACTTGGTGGGCAAGCCAAAGGAAACCAAAAGGAAAGGAAAAATAAGAGGAGTCAAAATGAAACGGAGGGTGAGTAGGTTAAGGATTGCTGGTGGGCTGAGAGCCACTGAGAACTTGATGAGGCACCTTCCATGCATTTCTTCAGGGAGCCTGGTAATTGCAAAACACAATCTATGCAAGGTTACTCACATTTGCTCTCTAAGAGCCCAGCTTTGGGGTTAGGCATTTCCCAGTTCAGATCTTCAGGCGGGACGCTTAACCTTTTGTGTTTTAGTTAGAATAACTGCAAAATGGGGGCTAATAACCTGCTTCATGGGATTGTTGTAAAGGTTAAATACGGGGAAGTGTGTAAAATACCATCATGATCTGATGCCTAATGGGTGCTCTATGAGTGTTAGTTTCCCCTCTTTTCCATACTAGTCATCCTACACTGGCCTTTTGTTGGTTATTACTTTCTTATCCTAACAAACCTTGTATTCAGTTGCTCAATCATATGTGACTCTTTGTGGCCCCATGGGCTGTAGCCTGCCAGGCTTCTCTGCCCATGGAATTATCCAGGCAAGAATACTGGAGTGGGTTTCCATTTCCTACTCCAGGGGATCTTCCTGACCTAGGGATCGAACCTTCATCTCTTGTGTCTCCTGCATTAGTAGGCAGATTCTTTACCATTAGCACCACCTGGAAAGTCCTACACTGTTTTTTTTTTTTTTTTAACTTTTATTTTACTTTTAACTTTTACAGAGTTTTGTTGTTTACAGATATGCATGTTCCCAGATTAGTCATATGTAAGGGGGGGGGGGATATACATTGGTCTTTTTAATCATCAGTAATTCTCTGTACTGCCTCTCCACCCCACTGCAGACCCTGACTTTTGACTGTAAGTTCTTTAAGGTAAGAAACTGTGTCTTCGCCAGAGAATCCTCAGTGCCTTGCAGTGCCTGACGCAAACACAATAGTCAGTAACTAAACGGACAAGTATTGTTGAATGAATGAACAAACAAATGAGTTAATGAATAACAGTTTTCTTTGGAGGGAGTTTACTTACTTCATAATCAGGCTTGAGTGCAGAAAACAGAAAACTAGCCCAGATCGTTCAAGCAAAGAGCTTAATATTGGGTAACAGGGACTTATAGAGACATTGGCAGAACTGGAGGAGCATCAATCATTCAGAGAGCTGCCACTAGACTATAGATTTCACGGTCACCCCACATGACAAGCCACAGGTCAGAAAACTGCTGCTTTAGCCCTGGTCACAAGCACCCTTCATACCCATAAATCTAGGGACTACACAAGGATCCTGGGTCCATGACCACAACTCTCCCCACATTTGAGTGTCCTGACCCAGCTTGTCAGCAACAATAGCTGCCTCCTCTCTCCCAAATCTCAACCCAAGTATACCTAATTGGCAGAACAAAATTTGCATCTATAAATCTGAGATGTGTAGGGTTTTTTAAATTGAAGTACAGTTGATTTACAATGCTGTGTTAGTTTCTGGTATACAGCAAAGTAATTCAGTTATATATTTTTTATATTATATTTACATATAATATATAAAATAATAATATATAGTATATATTATGTCATAATTTTTTGTATTCTTTTCCACTATGGTTTATCACAGGATATTGAATATAGTTCCCTGTACTATACAGTATAACCTTATTGTCCATACATTCCATAAATAATAGTTTGTGTTTGCCAGTCCCAAATTCCCAGTCCAACCCTCTGCACCCCACCTCCCCCTTGGCAATCATAAGACTGTTCTTTATGAGACGTGTCATTTTTGATAGCTTCCCAACATATCAAACCAATATGTTTGATATGAGAACCAATCCATGTTGGAAAGTTCTCTCAATCTAATGAAAAAAACAAGTTTAGTCATGAGAGAGGACAAAACAAGAGAAGAAACAGGAACAGCTGAGAATAACACATAATTCTTCTATGGCCTTGATTTTCTAGTATGTTCCAACTCACATGCTTGAATCTTTCATCAGACCTTGATATATTCGGGGGTTTGTAAAATTTCCTCACATCAGATTCAGAAGAACAAAATTCACCCTATTCCCTAAATATCATTTCTTCTATGCCTTCATCCATAGAGAAGACAGGATTCTGGAAAGAAATTGCAGTAATTGAGACCAGGGTCTGTCCTGCCAAATGTTTCCTTGGAATTTTGAAAACCTTCCCATCTGTTGCATAGAGGAGGCAGGTTTTCCAAACCAATTTCTAAATGTATCACAAGCTGTGATGGCCATGAGAATGGACCTCACAAACTTCCAACTGCAGGGAATGTAACTGCTCAATGGCCCCAAGCTGCTGCTGTCTTGGACACCCACTGAAATTCTTCATCGCTATGGCACCAAAGCCACTCTTCCCACAAGCTGCTCCCAGGCAATGACTGAGCACAACAAGGAGTCTAAGGCAGGCTCTTTCCTGGGAGAGATGGAATTCCTTTAGTGGGTGACTTTGCCTCAAAGACTCCCCCAGAACCTTGCCCAACTTTCTTTAGAACTTCTCTTAGGCTCAGCATTTACGGTGCTCCCATTCAACCTGTCTTTTCTTCACTCAAGGTTAGACTTACTCTGATGACCTACCAGCCTTTTTCAGCTTCCTTCCATTTTACCAGGCATTTTCCTTAATAAAGTTCTGTTTTGGCATCTGCTTTCTAAGGGCCAAGACTATCATATGGGTCATGCTGAGAGAAGGTTTACAGCTGTTCTTTAATATCCTAAGACCAAGTATGTCCACAGGATGGGGAGAGAGAGAGATGAAGTAGGCAGGGATAAGGATCATTATGAGACCATCCAGAGTTGTTTTTTTTGACTATACCATGTTACATACAGGATCTTAGTTGCCTGACCAGGGATAAAACCCATAACCCATGCATTTGGAATTCAGTCTTAACCACTGGACCACCAGGGAAGTCCCCAGAGTAAGTCTCTTAAATAGACAGTGAAATCATGGTTTACATGTATTCATATCTAATGATAGAACAGCTTTTAGTTACAAGATAGGAGCAAGTCAGAGAAGAAATAGGAAAAGCGAAAAGATGTACAAGGCTACTCTATGACTGTGCATTTCCAAGATCATTCCATTTCAAATATTCTGTCCATCACTAGACTTCAGGCACTTTTTTAGGTACAGAAGAACAAAATTTATTCTAATCCCTGAATATCATGTATATATGATATATACACAGCTGTGTGTGTTTATATAGAAGCAACTATTAAAAATGGAACATTCTGTATTGTTAATCCTTGTCAAGAAAGATAATCTCCATTCTTGAATAGGCAAAATAATTTAAATGTTTTCAAGCTTTTTTTCTCATGCCTACAGTCAGGCAAAATTTTCTTTCCTTTGGATGGACTTTTTATTGTTAAATGTTCAGTACTTTTGCTTAAACTGTCACTAAATCAGTTTCCCTTGATGTTTTATTTTTGAGTACACTGACAGGGAAGCTGGTACGTAGACAGACAGACAGACAGACAGACGGATAGGTAAGATAGATAGGCAGACAGACAGGTCTCTCTCACTGTTTTAGAAATCTGGTCTGCAAACTGCATGTCAGTCTACGGAGCACTGCCACCTCAGCTCCTCACACTGTACTGGTACACAGTCAGTACTTTTAAAAAATTGTTAAATCTCAACCTGGATCCTTATGAAAGCTGACTTGACCCGAAAAAACTCACAGAAGAGTCTCTTTACATTTATCTTCTATTATTTCCTAGCCCCCTAAACAAGAACACATCTAGAAGGAATCAAGTTTGGAGCTGTCATGATCATGTAAGGTAGAGAAAGGAACTGCTCCATGCCCACATGGGAACTACAGTGTCAGCAACTAAATCCAGGCACCATCTGTCCAAAATAGAGTGATTCAAACCTCTGTGCAGCCAGTTGTGGGGGTTATTACAGCGGGAACCTAAGAGGGAAACCTAAGAGGGCCTGGTATTGCTTCTACACTATTGGTTTAGCTCTGGAAGATAAACCTGGAGGCAAAAGCTGCTTCTTGCCCAACCGAGATGTCCACATACCCAGGCCCACATACCCAGGAAACTGGTCAAGAGAGTTTAACTCTAAATGAAACAAGAACCAGAATCTAGCCAAGATCATTCCATTTCAAATATTCTGTCCATCACTAGACTTCAGGCACTTTTTTAGGTACAGAAGAACAAAATTTATTCTAATCCCTGAATATCATGTATATATGATATATACACAGCTGTGTGTGTTTATATAGAAGCAACTATTAAAAATGGAACATTCTGTATTGTTAATCCTTGTCAAGAAAGATAATCTCCATTCTTGAATAGGCAAAATAATTTAAATGTTTTCAAGCTTTTTTTCTCATGCCTACAGTCAGGCAAAATTTTCTTTCCTTTGGATGGACTTTTTATTGTTAAATGTTCAGTACTTTTGCTTAAACTGTCACTAAATCAGTTTCCCTTGATGTTTTATTTTTGAGTACACTGACAGGGAAGCTGGTACGTAGACAGACAGACAGACAGACAGACGGATAGGTAAGATAGATAGGCAGACAGACAGGTCTCTCTCACTGTTTTAGAAATCTGGTCTGCAAACTGCATGTCAGTCTACGGAGCACTGCCACCTCAGCTCCTCACACTGTACTGGTACACAGTCAGTACTTTTAAAAAATTGTTAAATCTCAACCTGGATCCTTATGAAAGCTGACTTGACCCGAAAAAACTCACAGAAGAGTCTCTTTACATTTATCTTCTATTATTTCCTAGCCCCCTAAACAAGAACACATCTAGAAGGAATCAAGTTTGGAGCTGTCATGATCATGTAAGGTAGAGAAAGGAACTGCTCCATGCCCACATGGGAACTACAGTGTCAGCAACTAAATCCAGGCACCATCTGTCCAAAATAGAGTGATTCAAACCTCTGTGCAGCCAGTTGTGGGGGTTATTACA
Organism: Tragulus kanchil; assembly: GCA_022376925.1. Classification (NCBI taxonomy): domain Eukaryota; kingdom Metazoa; phylum Chordata; class Mammalia; order Artiodactyla; family Tragulidae; genus Tragulus; species Tragulus kanchil. Next base: position 215,540,307 of record JAIOJX010000032.1, on the reverse strand, counting down.
GCGGGAACCTAAGAGGGAAACCTAAGAGGGCCTGGTATTGCTTCTACACTATTGGTTTAGCTCTGGAAGATAAACCTGGAGGCAAAAGCTGCTTCTTGCCCAACCGAGATGTCCACATACCCAGGCCCACATACCCAGGAAACTGGTCAAGAGAGTTTAACTCTAAATGAAACAAGAACCAGAATCTAGCCAAGATAGTTCCATGACTTAATTGCTGTCATCTTTATAGGGTCACTTTATTAGGCCAGGCATTCTATTTTTTAGTGGCCTAGAATTTGAAAAAGGAGGACAAAAATTTTTGAATGACAAAGCTAAGACTGTTCATGTAATAAGTTTGTGTCTTTTGTTGCGATTCTTTTCTTTACCCTTCCTATCATTTATTCTACAACTCTGGGTCCTACTCCTAATCAACCAGACACACTTACGAAATAGGAAATTCCTGACCCTTAGAAATTCATTCAAAAATTACTTACTGAGCACATACTACCTTCCAAGCTTGAAGTTAGATTCTGTGGAGACCCTGATGAGCCCAACAGACACACTTCCTACCACCATCAGACCTCAAAGTCTGGAATTGTCCATAATAAAGCAGTCCCTCAAATCAATACCCGTTATACACTAAGAAATGTGCTATGAAGAACGGGATGCTCTGGATCACCCTAGAGGAAGGAATAGATTGAACTGAACTGTGAAGTATGAGGAACAGTTAACTCAGAGGAGTTGAGTAGAAAAGAAAAGGCGGAGTAGGGAGACTGGCTCCAGGCAGGCGGATCAGCTTGTGGAACAGCAGGAAGGTTTAAATACAGAGCATTTTGAGAACAGGAAGAAGGTCATGATGGCTGATCCCCAGCCTAAGAGGGAGTGCAGTGAGATAAAGATCACAGAAGAGGCCACAGCCAGATCGGCAGGCCCTGATCTGTCAGAGTCCTGAGGACTTTCTCTCCTTTGGCTTTTCTTTATCCCCTCACCCCAGAGGCCAGTGTCCTGAGCTTGCAGCCAGCTCAGCTGTGTACTCTCTCCTCAAACATTTCAAAGTTCTCTTACTCTCCTGCCTCATGACAATAAAACTCACAGGCTCATATCCTGGGCTAGAGCCCCTGTCCTTTCCTGCTGTCAACTTTGCCTACTTGGCCTTACTGCTTCCTCAGCGCCAACTGTCTGGCTATATTTTTCCTCCCTCTTGACTCAGATTTATTCTCAGACTCTTCCTTTGTTGATGCATAAGTTCCCAGCTAGCACCTACTGCATTATCCTTCCCAAAGATAATGGGAAAGCAGGCCCTCTTTGCTTTAACCCATAACAAGGAGTCCCCAGTCGAAGCCTCCAGGGAGTTTACCTTTCGGGAAGGAGAGACATTTCTATGCACCAAACTCCTGCTGCTCCTTAAAACTGCTGTATAAGCAAGTGTCATTGCCCCCAAACTATACTTTTTTAGATCCTAGTAGAACCATTCAATATATGAGAGAGAAGTTCATCCACAGCTGCATCCAACAGACCAGTAGTTCTTAACTAGGGGTGATTTTGGTCCCTGGGGAATTCATGTCAGTGCTGGTTGGGAACATTCTTGGTTGTCACGCTGAAGTTGAGTGGTGATACTACTGGTAGTTAGTAAATAGAAACAGGGAAAGCTGCTAACATCTTAAACATTTCACCATGCCTAAGATGGTCCCTACAACAAAGAAGTATTTGGCCCAAAATGTTAATAATCACAAGGTTGAAAAACTTTGCAATAAACTCCTCCAACTTTGAAGTGACAGTTCAAGGTTTATATCCACATCCCAGATTAATATCATTAATTTATCATAATTCATATCCTTTTGTGGCTAACCACCACCCCAATGCATTCACCTAATCAATACCTATATTTGTATGTGCTTTTGTTGATTTCAGTTTCCCCCTTCCATGTCTCCAACTTGGAGATTTAAGGTCTTGAAAGAGCTGATGCTTCATATATTTTCAGTAACTCAATAAGAACCTGGTTGAGTAGTTGGCATCCATCAGTCTTACCCAGTGTTGAGAGATGATTAAATTTCTGAGGACTCCATCTCCCTTCTGCTTTGCACACTCCTTTAATACAGGGGGTGGGACTGGTGCAGTGGACCTCAGAGCTGCCCTGTGCAGAGGGAAACAAAAGTGTTTAATAGTCAAGATAGAATTGAGCATGCTGCAGTGACAACCATCTTGAGATCTCAGTGGCCTTAATACTTTAAGAGTTTATTGCTCACTCACAATACATATTCATCAGAGGCCAGCTGAGGGTTCTACTCCTCTGTGTTCTTCAGGGACCCAGGCTTGTGGATACTTTGCCTACTTGGCCTTACTGCTTCCTCAGCGCCAACTGTCTGGCTATATTTTTCCTCCCTCTTGACTCAGATTTATTCTGATTTTTGGGAAAAGGGCAGGCCCTCTTTGCTTTAACCCATAACAAGGAGTCCCCAGTCGAAGCCTCCAGGGAGTTTACCTTTCGGGAAGGAGAGACATTTCTATGCACCAAACTCCTGCTGCTCCTTAAAACTGCTGTATAAGCAAGTGTCATTGCCCCCAAACTATACTTTTTTAGATCCTAGTAGAACCATTCAATATATGAGAGAAAGTTCATCCACAGCTGCATCCAACAGACCAGTAGTTCTTAACTAGGGGTGATTTTGGTCCCTGGGGAATTCATGTCAGTGCTGGTTGGGAACATTCTTGGTTGTCACGCTGAAGTTGAGTGGTGATACTACTGGTAGTTAGTAAATAGAAACAGGGAAAGCTGCTAACATCTTAAACATTTCACCATGCCTAAGATGGTCCCTACAACAAAGAAGTATTTGGCCCAAAATGTTAATAATCACAAGGTTGAAAAACTTTGCAATAAACTCCTCCAACTTTGAAGTGACAGTTCAAGGTTTATATCCACATCCCAGATTAATATCATTAATTTATCATAATTCATATCCTTTTGTGGCTAACCACCACCCCAATGCATTCACCTAATCAATACCTATATTTGTATGTGCTTTTGTTGATTTCAGTTTCCCCCTTCCATGTCTCCAACTTGGAGATTTAAGGTCTTGAAAGAGCTGATGCTTCATATATTTTCAGTAACTCAATAAGAACCTGGTTGAGTAGTTGGCATCCATCAGTCTTACCCAGTGTTGAGAGATGATTAAATTTCTGAGGACTCCATCTCCCTTCTGCTTTGCACATTCCTTTAATACAGGGGATGGGACTGGTGCAGTGGACCTCAGAGCTGCCCTGTGCAGAGGGAAACAAAAGTGTTTAATAGTCAAGATAGAATTGAGCATGCTGCAGTGACAACCATCTTGAGATCTCAGTGGCCTTAATACTTTAAGAGTTTATTGCTCACTCACAATACATATTCATCAGAGGCCAGCTGAGGGTTCTACTCCTCTGTGTTCTTCAGGGACCCAGGCTTGTGGATACTCTGCCATCTCAAAATGGGGCTTCACCATTATTTCAGAAGAGAAAGAGATGCTAGAGTATCACGCTTGAGCCCAGAATCGAAACAAATCACTTCTGCTCATGACTCAGAAATATTTCTGCTCAGACTAGAAATAACAGTAAGAGAACTAGAAAATGCAGCATATTAGCTTGAGTTTGAGTTCCAGATCCATCACTTATAAGCTTGGTTAAATTATAGAAGTTAAATAACTTCTATAAGCCTCAGTTGCTTCACTTATGAAGTGGCAATAATATTTACTTCATGGTGTGCTTGTGAGGATTAAATGAGATACTTTATATATAACCCAAGGCCTACTTCAGGCATATAACACTGGCTTAACAAATGAAAACTGCTATTGTTATCATAGTGATGACAGTAATGATAATGTTGTTTTTGTTCTTTGGGCCATGAGCACATATAGGTCCAACAGATCATAATGTAAAGCAGACCTAAGATGAGGCTGCTCCCTGGTGGGCCTTTTTCAATGGGTTAATGTGGTGATTTGTCAATTTTTCTTTTGTATTCCTGAGAATAAAAGTTTTACTCTGTTCATTCATCAATACTACTTTTGACAATATCTACAATATTTGAAGAATTATGCAGATGCTGCATATAGAAAGATGAACAAGACCTCTGTCCTGTCTTCAAGGGTTCATATTTGGAGAGAGGGGACAGCTGAGGTTTTCAGAAGGTCTGTGATAGCACCCCACAGACCGGGGAGACAAGAGTCAGGTCACAAAAAGCAAACAGAAGCTATCAGAGAAGGGGTGGTCTGGACAAGGGAGAATAACCCACCGAGGAAAGAACGTGGCAAAGGTATGGAGAACGCCCAGTATCTTCTTTCATCTAGCAAGTCCAGAGCACTGAGGAGGGGAAGGCACAAGTGCACAGGTCTCCTACACAAAGGGTTCAAACAGGACAGTGACATGATCAAATCTGGATTTCAAAAGAATCTGTTTAGGTGGTCATAATATTAGTCTGCTCAGGACACAATGACAGAATACCACAGTTGGGTTGGCTTAAGCAACAGGAATTATTTTCTTACAGTTCTTCAGGCTGGAAGCCAAGATCAAAGTGGTCGCAGGTTTGGTTTCTCCTGAGGCTTCTCTCTTTGTCATACGGATAGCCACCTCCTTGCTGTGTCCTCACATGGTGTTCTGTCAGTGGTCTGTACATGCCTAGTGTCTTTTCCTCTTTTTACGAGGACACCAGGTACATTAGATGAGGACCCTTCCCTTTATGACTTCATTTAATGGTAAATACCCCCTTAAAGGCCCTGTCTCCAAACATAATCACAATGGGGAATAACAGTAAGAGAACTAGAAAATGCAGCATATTAGCTTGAGTTTGAGTTCCAGATCCATCACTTATAGCTTGGTTAAATTATAGAAGTTAAATAACTTCTATAAGCCTCAGTTGCTTCACTTATGAAGTGGCAATAATATTTACTTCATGGTGTGCTTGTGAGGATTAAATGAGATACTTTATATATAACCCAAGGCCTACTTCAGGCATATAACACTGGCTTAACAAATGAAAACTGCTATTGTTATCATAGTGATGACAGTAATGATAATGTTGTTTTTGTTCTTTGGGCCATGAGCACATATAGGTCCAACAGATCATAATGTAAAGCAGACCTAAGATGAGGCTGCTCCCTGGTGGGCCTTTTTCTATGGGTTAATGTGGTGATTTGTCAATTTTTCTTTTGTATTCCTGAGAATAAAAGTTTTACTCTGTTCATTCATCAATACTACTTTTGACAATATCTACAATATTTGAAGAATTATGCAGATGCTGCATATAGAAAGATGAACAAGACCTCTGTCCTGTCTTCAAGGGTTCATATTTGGAGAGAGGGGACAGCTGAGGTTTTCAGAAGGTCTGTGATAGCACCCCACAGACCGGGGAGACAAGAGTCAGGTCACAAAAAGCAAACAGAAGCTATCAGAGAAGGGGTGGTCTGGACAAGGGAGAATAACCCACCGAGGAAAGAACGTGGCAAAGGTATGGAGAACGCCCAGTATCTTCTTTCATCTAGCAAGTCCAGAGCACTGAGGAGGGGAAGGCACAAGTGCACAGGTCTCCTACACAAAGGGTTCAAACAGGACAGTGACATGATCAAATCTGGATTTCAAAAGAATCTGTTTAGGTGGTCATAATATTAGTCTGCTCAGGACACAATGACAGAATACCACAGTTGGGTTGGCTTAAGCAACAGGAATTATTTTCTTACAGTTCTTCAGGCTGGAAGCCAAGATCAAAGTGGTCGCAGGTTTGGTTTCTCCTGAGGCTTCTCTCTTTGTCATACGGATAGCCACCTCCTTGCTGTGTCCTCACATGGTGTTCTGTCAGTGGTCTGTACATGCCTAGTGTCTTTTCCTCTTTTTACGAGGACACCAGGTACATTAGATGAGGACCCTTCCCTTTATGACTTCATTTAATGGTAAATACCCCCTTAAAGGCCCTGTCTCCAAATATAGTCACAATGGGGAATGTTAGGGCTTCAGCATATGTATTTGTTCACGGGAGGGGTATAATTCAGTCCATAATAGTGGGCAAGCTTGGTGGCAGGAAAGCGAGAGAGATGAAGCTGTAGCAGCAGTTCAAACAAAAAACTACAAGAGAATGGGAGTAGGGATTAAGAAAAAGAGAAGTCTCTGAAAAATAAAAAGTTGATAGGATTGATGAGACATGACACACATATGTTGCGGTATGACTTAGACAACTGAGTAGGAAATGGTAGGGAATGATCCTACCAGGTACTGAGATGGAGGGTGTGAAAATATATTAAAGAAACCTAACTCAAAACTGGACTAGGGAAGCCATGAAGTGCAGGCTTTCATGTAGGTATCCCTGAAGGGCTTGCTTAGTACAGCAAGAAGAAGGAAGGTTTCCTGTCTCGGTTACAACAGTAAACTGTCCTCATTCGCAGCCAATGAGAAGCTGCCACCACTTATAACTCTCATTTTCTTCCAATGAACTTTTGTTCAAACAACCCCTCCAACTTCCTCCTTTCCTCCATAAAAGAATGCTCTAATCATTTGTTATCCAGGCTTGCTATGGTTCGCATAGTTTCTTTGTAACAAGCTCCAATTCCTCTACTATTTCCAAATAAACTGTCTGTCTGTCTCTCTCTCTCTTTTTTTTAGCTTAAATAAAATTGCTCGTTGCCCTATTTAAGTGTGGCAAGGGAAACAGTATGCAGGGGACAAATGAAGAATTCATGTTTTTACTGCTGATTTTGAGGTGCCTTGGGGACACACCCATGGAGAAAATAAACATGAAGTAGGTGTATGGGTTGGCTCCAGAAAGAAATCTAGGCTGAAAATACAGGTTTGGGAATTGTCAGCATAGATACGGGCTAATGAAGGACCTAAGAGTGGATGCAATCACTCAAGGAAAGTAAGTAGAGTGAAAAGAAGTGACCAATGGTCAAAAGCCAAACCTCAGGAAAAAAGGTTTAAAGAGTAAGTGGAATAAGAGTTACTTCTGAGGGGGCCTGAAAAGAGGAACTAGGAAGGTAATTGAGAAATCAAGAGCTTTTGAAATCACAGAAGCCAGGTAAGGAGAATGTTTCAGGAAAGAACTGATCCGTAGGGTCAGAATGCCACCAAATCATTAACAATGTGGATTTAAAATGGACTAAGTACTAAGGTATCACAAGTGATCCCCATTGAAACAGTTCCAGCACAGAAGCTACCCTGGGAGGGCTTGACCAAGAAGATAAGGAAGGCAGGAGCTGAGGAACTCAACCCTTTCAATTTGCTTGTATGAACAAAATGACAAGGAAAGAATGGAAATGAGAGTGGAACTTAAGAGCAAGTTAAGGACTTGGTTTTGTTCAGGTCAAAGACTTGAGCACATTTATATGCTGAGGGGATATGTCAATAAACAAGTAGAGGGCTTCCCCCCTTGGTGGTCCAGTGGGTAAGGACACTGCCTTGCAGTGCAAGGGGTGCTGGTTCGAGCCCGGGCCTGGGAAGATCCCACTTGCCGCGGAGCGGCTGGACCGATGTGTCCAATCACCGAGCCAGAGCTCTGGAGCGTATGTGCCCAGAGCCGGTGCTCTGCGACAACAGACGCCACCGCGATGGGAGGCCCACAGGAGCTAAAGAACAAAGACGAATGAAAATAGAGAAATGAAAGACCAATAGAAGTGGCCCGCCCACTCCCCGCCCTCCCCAACCCGACCCCCGCCCAAAATAAATAAATAAATAAATCTTTAAAAAAAATAATAAATAAATAAACAAGTAGATTGAAAATATAACTAAAGGGGAAAAAATTGAGAGCATTAAGACACCAAGGATGCAAGAAGATGGAATTGAGGGTTCAGGAGGAAGGAAGGACATCAGGCATAAGAATCTTTTGCTTAGGGAGCTCAAATCCAGTACTCTGTGACAACCTAGAGAGGTTGGATGGAGTGGGAGGTGGGAGGAAAGCTCAAGAGGGAGGGAACATGGGTAGAACTATGGCTAATTCATGCTGATGTTTGGAACCAATACAATACTGTAAAGCAATTATCTTTTAATTAAAAATGAATTAATCAATTTATAAATAATTATAATGCAATGATTAATTAATTTAATAATTATAATTAGAAATAAATTACTAAATTAATCTTAAAGAGTTTGAATCTAATAGATTTCTATTTATATTAATTTATATTAATCTTTACATAAATATATTTAAATTTTTGTATCTCACATGTTGTTATTAAATGTCCATAGGACATTTAGAAAAATTGGCAAGAAGACAAACATTACTCAATTTCAAAAACTTGAATTCTCTTTTCATGTGTGATTTACTTATACGTATACACATATATTATTTTTGAAAGTATTTTCCATTATAAATTATTAGAAGATATTGACTATAGTTCCTTGTTCTATACAGCAAATCTTTGTTACTTGTTGCTAAATTAAAAATCTAGCTTTCTAAAAAACAAAAAAGTTTGCATGGACTGATAACATCCCTAAAACCAAAAAGGAAAATCAGCAATGCCCAGGCTCCAACCTGTACCTCCCTTGTCTGCTCAGACATCTCCCTCTTTCTCAGGACAAACCCATGTTTCCAGGCAGAGCTATCATTAGCTTGATATCTGGGACATAACATAGTCCTTAGCACTACTGAACCTACTAGGCTCCATAAACGGAGAAGGAAGTGGCAATCCACTCCTGTATTCTTAGCTAGAGAATCCCATGGGCTGAGGATCCTGGCTGGCTGAGGAGCGCCTGGGGTTGCAAAGACTCAGACATGACTGAAGCAACTTAGCAGGCAGGCAGTTTACATAAATATTTGGTGAATAAACCTAGGAGCAGACTCTTAGCCTGTTCAGTGCAGACTTTGTACCTTCCCCTGGTCACCAAAGTGTGGACCATATAGTGATCAAGTGAAAAGAAACACTAGGCACACTGGCAGGGAAGGTCTCTAGGAAAGATTTATTATTCATTCCACAAACCTCTCCTTTGTGCATGGTGCTGCCTTTAGCCATAGCACAGATGGCCGGAGGCAACAGATTCACAAGGGCTCTTCCAAAGTGGAGGATTCCCTGCTCCCTGCAAATGACAGATCAGTGGCTTCTATACACACCCATCTGCCGTGATCTGGAGCCCAAATATTCTCTCTGAATCCCTGGCATTGGGAAGCGAATCACTACCAATTTTTCTTTCTGTCAACAGGAGCTGAGGAATAATTATTCCCAATTGATACAGGCAGCTCCAATTGCCTTCAGAATTTGGCCTGAAGCCCAATTATATTTCTCCAGCTTATGCCACAGTACACGAGCAGTACAATTTGTCACATTTCTTTCTCTTCCTTTTTAGAATATTCAAAAAATTTTTGGCTCAGTGAAACCAACCAAGCATGTTCTTTAAGAATAATTTTGAGCAAAATCCATAAGCAAGTTAATATGATATATACTCTGGGAGAAATTCAGTTGAAAGCATCTAGATATATTATTTTTAAATTATATCCACATGAGTAAAGAGTACTGTACACAAATAATTTTAAAATGCTGTTGCGAGGTTGAATATAAATCAAGCTTATAAATATGGACATGCACACACACATGGTCCCAAACTCACCAATGAATGATTTTACGAAAACTATTTCCTAAACTGGTTGTTTGAAATTTAGACTGTGTGTATGCTTACAGAAATAATGTCAGGAATGGTGGGCAGCTTTCCAGAGTTATCTCCAAAAACCCTTCACCTAGAATTCAGATGAATTAGGTAGGATTTTTCTGGTTCCTAAGAAGAATGGGCAGACTATGTGTCCAGAAGGGAAGAAAAAGAGAATAAGAAAGCATAAAATAGAAAACAATCCATTCCAGCTAAAAATTGTTAGAGAGTGGTGGTCTGCGCACCCTCCCCTGCCCAAGATCCCCACGTTGCCTTAATTCTCAAGTTCTGGAAGGCTTTCTCCAAGCTTAGACCTCCACTGGATACCAAGTCTTCATGCACGAGCTGTGCTTATCAATGCTCATGACCAAAAACCACATTTCTTCGGAAGCACAAACCTTACTCAATGAATAGCGCAGCACTGCCCATGGGCCTGTCCTCATGACAGGTTCCAGTCTGCAGCTCCATGGTGAGACTCAGACCAAAGGAGGGTTTGTTCGGCTTATTCAGTGAAGGCTTGTTTAGGAAATTCCCTGGCAGTCCAGTGGTCGGGAAACTAAGATCCCGTTCAGTCTCATTTCCTTTCCTTTTTTTTCTCTAAATTATAGTTGCAAACACTAGAATCAGGAGTAGAGAGTAGTTAGCCCTAATACGTATCTACCTCTGCCTAGGCTTTCCTAGAATACTTCCCAGTCCCATAGTAGTAGGTGAGGCTACATGATTGCTTCCGACCAATAGACTGAGCCGAAATGAAATGTGCCTTTGAGGTAAAGTCAGGGGAAAGTTCCTGTGTGTGTTCTCAACTCTCAGTATGTTGGTTTCCCAGGGCTGCTGTGACAAACCAAGTGGCTTAAACAAAAATTCCTGTCTCATGGCTCTGCAGGCTAGAAGCTTCAGATCAAGGTGCTGGCAGGGCTATGCTTCCTCTGAAGGTACAGAGGAGAATTTGTCCCAGGCCTCTCCCCTCCTTTCTGGTAGCTCCTTGGCTTGTGACAGCATAATGGCAAATTTTCACATAGTGTCCTCCTTGTATGCATGTCTTAGTGTCCAAACATTCCCTTTTTCAGAAACAGATTAGTGATATTTATGTAGGACCCACCTGCTGACCTCATTTGAAAGTGATAACCTCCAAGGACTTCACTGGTGGTCCAGTGGTTAAAAATCCACTTTTCAATGCAGGGGCCTGGGTTCATTCCATGGTCAGGGAACTAAGATCCTATATGCCAAAGAGCAGCTAAGCCCAGCCAGGGGCCACAACTGCTGCACTTACCCAGACTAAGACATCTACATACCCCAACAAAGATCCTGTGCAACCAATAAACAAATAAAAAGATAAATGTTTTTTAAAAATAAAGTGATGAATCTGTAAAGACCCTATGTTTAAATAAAGTCTGACACTCAAGGTTCTGGAGATTAACCCTCCAACATGTATTTCTAGGGGGATGCAATTCAGCCCAGGACACTTGGCCAGTGGATCCGTGGAAACCTCGTGTCAAACTGGTAGAACTGGTTGATGCATGAAAAGAAGGTAGCCTGGACACTTGCCCAGATTACCAGAGAACTTCACATGAGGAGGAAGAATATTTATCAAGCCACTAGAACCTGGGGGCTCTTTGTTATCACAGTATAGGCTAGCCTAACCAAATATCAACACAAAATATTTCATGTAAAATTCCAGATTTCTTCCTTGGAAGATCTAGCCTGTTGGGCTTGTCTTTCACACTGACAACTGAGATTAGCCATTGCCCTTAGACTGAACCAAATACTGTTCCCTGGCTTCCAATTCACTGCAGTCCCCACTGCTCCCTGTCATTGCCCCCAACCATGACATTCATTACCATTTTCCATTACACGTCTGTTACTAGTTTTCTTACTCTTAACCTTTCATTCTTTGTTTATACTTACTTGCCTGGCCTCTTTAAGCTTGTGGATCTGCCATCTTTGCTTTAAACTCATCCTATTATTCAGAGTTGCCTCCTTATTGCCCTTTCTGAAACTTTATAATTTGTGTGTGTGTTCTCTATAGCTCCATAGGCAGCTGCAGGCTCTAATGGAGGAGTAAATTTCTTCTAGTTTAGAGTTTATAATTATCTGTTTTGCCTATTCTCTTTTAATGGAAAGCATTAACACATTTCAAGGGCAATTTCATGTATATGCTGAAAAACTATCACAACATCACAGAGCACTTCATACCTATTTTCAAAGCATCATTATAACATTTCTAACAAGTTAAAGGTAGAAGTAATATCATTTTATTCATCAATGGAGAAACAAGAGAGTGATGTTACCACAGTTCCAGACCTGGTGAATGGTGAAGACCGGGTGAGATCTGCAGGCTTTAGGACTTAGAGCAGTGCTCTTTTAACCTTTGAGTTTCCATTTCCTCACAGAATGAAGTTATTAGACAAGAAGTAGGCATTTCCAATTATCTTTAGTTGTGTAATTTTATGGACTTCCCTGGCGGCTCAGTGGTAAAGAGTCTACCTGCAATGCGGAAGACACAGGAGGCCTCATGTTCAATCCCTGGGTTGGGAGGATCCCTGGAGAGGAGTATGGCAATACACCCCAGTATTCCTGTCTGGAGCAACCCATGGGCAGAGGAGCCTTGTAGGCTACAGTCCATGGGGTCGCAGAGTCGAACACAACTGAGTGACTGAACAACAACAGCAAAGTGCAAGTTTTATTCTGGTCAGAGCTCACACAGAGCAGCCAAAAGTATGTAAGTGGCTGTAGCTGAAGCTGAGGTGAACTCTAGAGTTGGAAAAGTAACATTTTGGTATTGGCAAATGTTTTGGCCAAGGAACATTTTGACTCAGGAGAAACACAATCAATTAAACTTTCAGCATCACACACACACACACACACACACACACAAACATATGTAGGAGGTTGAATGGTGGCCCCCCAAAAGTTATATCCACATCCTAATCCTCAGAACTGGTGAATATTACCTTATACAATAAAAGGCTGAATGTTGCCATATTTGGAAAAAAGGGTCTTTATAGATGAGGTGAGGAGATGATTCTGGAGTATCTGTGTAGGCTCTAAATCCAATGGAAGTGTATTTATACGAGATAAGAAGAAGACATGGGCACAGAGTAAAAGCTCATGTAAAAACAGAGGTAGAGACTGGACTTACACAGCCACATGCCAAGGGACACCTGGATCCACCAGAAACTGAAAGAGACAAGGAAAGATTCTGCCCTCGAGTCTTCAGAAGCAACACAGCCCTGCTGACACCTTGATTCTGAAATCGTTGCCTCAGAATTGTCAGAGAATAAATTTCTATGTTACTGGACTTTTACACTAGCCACCAAGTAATTAGAGCATCTCTTTTAATTTCAAGGGCAATTTCATGTATATGCTGAAAAACTATCACAACATCACAGAGCACTTCATACCTATTTTCAAAGCATCATTATAACATTTCTAACAAGTTAAAGGTAGAAGTAATATCATTTTATTCATCAATGGAGAAACAAGAGAGTGATGTTACCACAGTTCCAGACCTGGTGAATGGTGAAGACCGGGTGAGATCTGCAGGCTTTAGGACTTAGAGCAGTGCTCTTTTAACCTTTGAGTTTCCATTTCCTCACAGAATGAAGTTATTAGACAAGAAGTAGGCATTTCCAATTATCTTTAGTTGTGTAATTTTATGGACTTCCCTGGCGGCTCAGTGGTAAAGAGTCTACCTGCAATGCGGAAGACACAGGAGGCCTCATGTTCAATCCCTGGGTTGGGAGGATCCCCTGGAGAAGAGTATGGCAATACACCCCAGTATTCCTGTCTGGAGCAACCCATGGGCAGAGGAGCCTTGTAGGCTACAGTCCATGGGGTCGCAGAGTCGAACACAACTGAGTGACTGAACAACAACAGCAAAGTGCAAGTTTTATTCTGGTCAGAGCTCACACAGAGCAGCCAAAAGTATGTAAGTGGCTGTAGCTGAAGCTGAGGTGAACTCTAGAGTTGGAAAAGTAACATTTTGGTATTGGCAAATGTTTTGGCCAAGGAACATTTTGACTCAGGAGAAACACAATCAATTAAACTTTCAGCATCACACACACACACACACACACACACACAAACATATGTAGGAGGTTGAATGGTGGCCCCCCAAAAGTTATATCCACATCCTAATCCTCAGAACTGGTGAATATTACCTTATACAATAAAAGGCTGAATGTTGCCATATTTGGAAAAAAGGGTCTTTATAGATGAGGTGAGGAGATGATTCTGGAGTATCTGTGTAGGCTCTAAATCCAATGGAAGTGTATTTATACGAGATAAGAAGAAGACATGGGCACAGAGTAAAAGCTCATGTAAAAACAGAGGTAGAGACTGGACTTACACAGCCACATGCCAAGGGACACCTGGATCCACCAGAAACTGAAAGAGACAAGGAAAGATTCTGCCCTCGAGTCTTCAGAAGCAACACAGCCCTGCTGACACCTTGATTCTGAAATCGTTGCCTCCAGAATTGTCAGAGAATAAATTTCTATGTTTTTAAGCTGTCAAGAGTATGTCAATTTGTTACAATAGCCACCGGAAATGAGCACACCAAGTAATGTGAAACACCAGCAAACCCACACTACACTTTCGCTTTATCACATTGCCCACGCTATCCCAGGATGAAGAAGTAGAGCTGAGGTCAAGATGAAAGATGTGGTGAGGGCGGATGAGGTTCAGAGGCAGGGTGAGACCCAGGAACTTTTTAAGAATTCACTTACACCTTGGCTGGTCCATGTCTTAAAATTCTATCATTCACCCCTCAGAGTGAAAGATACCAGGCATACTGATATTTAGCACCTTACTCTCCGTTCCAGACTGCATAGGAAATTGCCAATTATATTTCTAGCAGTTCTCTCAGAACTTTGATAATGTATGTTTTCATTTCATAATATTCCTATGTGACTCTGGCTTGAGGAGATAAGCTTGATGCTTCTAAGGACTGATCCCAGTTTAATCAGACTTCTAAGAAATATCTTTAATATTGTTTTCTGAGGAAAAGCAATAAATGTGCATAAAAATTCAAACAATAGATAAGTGAGTGAAATAGAAAGTGAAAATCACCACAACAGGGGTAGGGATTTGGAAAAGTAAGGATCAAGGGTAGCCATGCACATTTTATTGATGATAAGAACCTGGGGTTTTATGAGTTCCTAGGATCATTTAGTGTAACCATACCGTGACACATATCTGCTTCAAAATGATTGAGCCAAGATGAATTTTGCATCATGATAAACATAGCAGAATGCCCTGCTTTGCCTATAGAACTATGCACTGTCTGACCTTCCCACACCCAGAAAGTCCTTTAAGAGATTTCCAGAAGCCCCGAAGACATCTTCTGGCCACAGTTTGAAAAATGCTGGATGAGACGTTCTTTAAATGCCTCTCAGCTATAACTTTCAATAAATGTGTGTAGACATGAACGAGTTTAATAGAGTCATAAAATAACACAATACAACAGAAAGCTATTGGAATGGATCCCCATAAACCAGTGAATGCCTGTCAGCAATCAGAAAACCAGTAGCTTCAGCCTCTATTGATGCTTATGATTACAATTTAATGATGTTTTTACTTAACTGATGGCAGCTGTCTCCACGAGACGCTCTTACTACATTAGGTCTTTATTAAGACTGGCAAAGCAATAAATAATGTTTGTGACTTTTCTTTTGTTCACAAGGTTAATTGTTGCTTAATAATGTTCTTGCAATGTATTAAGGGCTCCTGAGAATTATATATGCAAACCATTAGATTAAAAAAGAAGTCTCAACACTCTGCTAATTTACAAATTGTTGATGGACCCAAGACATACCTGGCGGTAAGATACTAGGTATTACGATGGTTACCCAGGATTATGCATTCGTTCTGATTTTTTTATTTAAATTAACAGATACTTATTTATCAGACTATTAACTTAGAAACCCTAGGAAGTACAAAGGTATATACCAACAACAATCTCGTATGTCGTTGAGGAGGAAAATACATATGTGTTTAGTGAATTATTAAGTAAGCTATATTCAGAAAATGCAAAGAAAAGACTACTCTAGCTTGGTTGTAATATAAAATCTTACACATGGCTGAATGTGGTGTGCTAAAATTTGCTCAGATTTTTTAGTCTACACCATTCGTTTAAGTCACTGTTAATTGTTTACTTTGCTACCTGCTGCCTAATACACCCTAATTTACTTAAGTGTGGTCCAGTAGACACTATTCCCCTTGGAGTGGGACTGGACCTATGAGATCATTAATTTCTATCTCTCTGTCCTACCAAAGAGGAGGGTGGAGACCAGAGAGATGAAGGGATTCGCCCAAGTCACACGGCAGCAGCAAAACCTGATTACCCAGGGATCGGGTTACTCAGTTTCTTATTTTGTGGAGGCTGATGAGTTCAGTTTTGCTAACATTGCCCTTTAAGACCTCAAATTCCAACACACAAATTAGACACACAGGCAGAAAAAAAAAAGATAATGATGGTCGTAGTGACGATGGTGATGAAGGAGACAAGGAGAATGAGCAGAAGGAAATAGCTCTATTTAGTGAGAGTTTATGATAAATCAGGTGCTTTACAAACACATCCATTGTAAGCTTTATAGCGGCTCTCTGAGGGAGGTACTAAAATTATTCTAACTTTATGGATAAGGATGCAGTGACGTTAAATGCCTGCAGTTGCACAGTAAGTGGCTGCTAGTAAATATGAAATCCCAGACTGGCCTGACTTCAGAGCCTGGATTTTAAACCACAACGCATATAACACTATGGGCTATGCAATTTCTGGAAACCCTGCCCACTCTATCAGTGTGAGAGGAACAAGACAGGGTCATGGGACAGTCCTTGTTGATAGCTGAGGAAGACTCGGGTTGGACCAGCAGTCCCAAATGGTATTTTTTATGTTCTCACTCTCTGTGGCGCTTTCAGTTACCAAGACAATCATCTCCAACAGGAATTCCAATGAAGCTCAGAGCAAATTAATTAGCCATGCTGCAGACACATTAAAACTCTGCAAGCAGTTACCGTAGCAGGTAACCTTGCATGTTTTACAAAGTGTGGCACTTTTATTTAATCTCATATTGAATAATGAATAATTTTCCCTGCCCCCTGCTAAACAGCGAATGATGAGAAGCCCTTTGGTAATTCAGTGATATTGAATTAATCTGATGGTAGAAAGTCCACATAATTTCCCTAGGCCACATCCCCTTATTCTAGCTCCCTCTCCATTTTACTCTCTCCCTCCCCCACAAATTCCATCACAGACACTGAAAGGAGACAGCGCTCCATTCCTGGCTATGGAAGCAGCATCCTCTGGCAACACACAACTGGAATCAGGCTTGTGTGGGAATTTGGAAGCCAGCGGGAGCTCCAGCCAACTGAAATGCAGTGGTACTGCCCAGTGGCCTCATACTCACTCTGACTCACAAAGCATCACCTCTGAGGTCGTCAATTCCCTCATCGTCTGTTGCTCTCCAGCCCCTGCCCTGCTTTATTTGTCTTTAAGAAGTTGTATATTTATTTTCTTTAAATTTTATTTTTCTCCACTGAATATAAAGCAATGCCGGAGGTCTTGTTTCAGTCCCTGGGTTGGGAAGATCCCCTGGAGAAGGAAATGGCTTCAGTATTTTTACCCGTGAAATCCCATGGACAGAGGAGCCTAGCGGGCTACAGCCCATGGGATCGCTAGAATTGACTGAGTGACTTTAAACCTACCTGCCTACCTACCTATGATAGCAGGAATTTTGTTCACTGCTGGGCTGGGGAGAAGCACTTAAAGCAGTGACTAGGACGTGGAAGGAATGAAGGTACATTGGCCAAATGGATGAGAGACTGCCACAAGCACTGGCCAGTAATGTCAACTTTACTGAGGATTTTCTGGGGAATGTAGAGGGGGGAATGAAATCACATTCCATGTCGCAGTAGTTCACCCAGTCCCCCACTGGACAGCTTTCCTCTGATGTAGCTCCTCTCCTTTTCCCACCCAATCTCCACAAATGCCCTTCAATTGTCCCAACATTGAGGTAAGTATCTAAGGACACTTACCTACAAAGTGTCAAAACAAAAGCCTCGAGTCTTTGCACAGGTACCGCACCCCAACGACCACCTTAGAAATCACTTCCACCAAAGACAAAACACCCCAAACATCCATAGGGAACTGACTAGATAAATTATGATACATCCATTAAAATAGAATATTATGTAGCCTTTACAAAGAAGTTGACCAAGCTTAGACAGGTAGACAGAGAGAACAATGTCTAAGACACATTTTTTAATGAAAAAAGCAAGGTTTAGTCCCACATATATAGTGAGTACATAGGAAAAACAGAGCAATACACATATATTAATATTTACTTAGTAGCTCTTTGGAAAGACACATAGTAAGCATCTTCTAATGTAGCCGCCTATAGAGAATAGAACTAGGAAACTGTGTCAAGGGTAGAAGGAGACTCTACTTTTTACGTTTTTTTGGTACTAACTGAAGTTTTAGGCTTTTGGGAGGTGGTTGTTTTTTGAGTATTTGAATATTTTTATATACATCAAATAAATGTAATTAGAAACTAAAGGATAGAAAGTGTGGGTGGCAGGCAGTTAGTCAAGTAAGTGATAGATAGTTTCACCATGCCCCTCAAAAAGTGCATCCAACCAAACAGGAAGTCATCCCTTGTGTGTACCTGCTAACAAATTAGACACCAATCTTTACCCTTCCGTTCTCTGCCAAAACAAAGCCCCAAAGCACATAATGACACCTGCTGGATCCCAAGGTCAAAGAAACTCAGTGAGCCCACAGTTAACTTAAAAATGCCTTTGCTCCAGAAAAGCTATTTAAAGTAATTTTGAGGTTAGTCTCCCCAGAACTTTTAGTTTTCCCAGTCATTCTTTTCATAGAAAATCATAGTCAAAATCAGAGTACATTTTCTTTTGTGATAACAGTATAATTTAATGCATAGAAATGTTCTGTTTATCAAAGAAATCTCTAGTTACATCAGTTTGGTGTTATGGAATGTACATCTCACCAAAATATTGATTATCTGCTGGTCCTGTTGTCTGTATCCTTCACTTGCTAATATGTCCTAATAAGTAGTCAAGTCAGTTATCAAAGTAAGAGAGAACAAGAGCAGGGATTTTCTGGTCTTGTGTTTATCCCCTGGGAGGAATCCTACCTACCCCCCAAAAGGGTACTGTGAACTCTCCCAAGGGGTGAGGCTATTAACTCTTACCACTTTCAGCAGCTGCCCAATCCATGGCCCAGAACCATTGAAGTACAGTTAGTGTCCAAGAAACATTCAGTCCAGGCAATCCTCACCTCCCACAGATTCTGCCAGGTCCTCATCTATGTCTATACATATACCTGCACATAATATCTATGCAATCTCTATACCTACATGTAACCCTTTCTCTTTGAGTGAATTGGACAAAAAACTTTGGACAACTGAGCAGAGACAAGGGAAAGAGAAGGCTGGTGATATTCACTCTTGAAAAAAGTAGCAGCAGCCCTTCTTTTAAAATAATTTTGCACTATTTAGCACCATGAAGAAAATTGTGGTGGAAAAAGCAGTTCCTGTCTAATTTCCAAGGAACAAAACAACTGGATTTTATACTTCTAAGCCAGAGAAGGGGCAGGGATAAAACTGAAGAGCAAATCCTGTGCTATCAAATTGCAGATTAATCAGGTGAGACTGCCAGCAAAATGCAGATTCCTGTGCACTATTTATTTTCACAGTATTTGAATATTTTTATATACATCAAATAAATGTAATTAGAAACTAAAGGATAGAAAGTGTGGGTGGCAGGCAGTTAGTCAAGTAAGTGATAGATAGTTTCACCATGCCCCTCAAAAAGTGCATCCAACCAAACAGGAAGTCATCCCTTGTGTGTACCTGCTAACAAATTAGACACCAATCTTTACCCTTCCGTTCTCTGCCAAAACAAAGCCCCAAAGCACATAATGACACCTGCTGGATCCCAAGGTCAAAGAAACTCAGTGAGCCCACAGTTAACTTAAAAATGCCTTTGCTCCAGAAAAGCTATTTAAAGTAATTTTGAGGTTAGTCTCCCCAGAACTTTTAGTTTTCCCAGTCATTCTTTTCATAGAAAATCATAGTCAAAATCAGAGTACATTTTCTTTTGTGATAACAGTATAATTTAATGCATAGAAATGTTCTGTTTATCAAAGAAATCTCTAGTTACATCAGTTTGGTGTTATGGAATGTACATCTCACCAAAATATTGATTATCTGCTGGTCCTGTTGTCTGTATCCTTCACTTGCTAATATGTCCTAATAAGTAGTCAAGTCAGTTATCAAAGTAAGAGAGAACAAGAGCAGGGATTTTCTGGTCTTGTGTTTATCCCCTGGGAGGAATCCTACCTACCCCCCAAAAGGGTACTGTGAACTCTCCCAAGGGGTGAGGCTATTAACTCTTACCACTTTCAGCAGCTGCCCAATCCATGGCCCAGAACCATTGAAGTACAGTTAGTGTCCAAGAAACATTCAGTCCAGGCAATCCTCACCTCCCACAGATTCTGCCAGGTCCTCATCTATGTCTATACATATACCTGCACATAATATCTATGCAATCTCTATACCTACATGTAACCCTTTCTCTTTGAGTGAATTGGACAAAAAACTTTGGACAACTGAGCAGAGACAAGGGAAAGAGAAGGCTGGTGATATTCACTCTTGAAAAAAGTAGCAGCAGCCCTTCTTTTAAAATAATTTTGCACTATTTAGCACCATGAAGAAAATTGTGGTGGAAAAAGCAGTTCCTGTCTAATTTCCAAGGAACAAAACAACTGGATTTTATACTTCTAAGCCAGAGAAGGGGCTGGGATAAAACTGAAGAGCAAATCCTGTGCTATCAAATTGCAGATTAATCAGGTGAGACTGCCAGCAAAATGCAGATGATTTAAGCAAGGCAAACAAGTGTAGGTTCATATCTTCGTAGCTTTCTATTTTGCATCTTCCTAGAATTAAGGAAAAATTGCTAATGTAATCTGCAAATTCCTAGATCAACGACAATTCTAGAGGATAAATGAACACTGGCATTTTAATTTAGGAGCTGATTAGCTAATAAAAGAGGTGCCATTTAAAGTTGGATGAGCCTATGTTTCTAGACTTAGAGCTTCACTTCTCTAATTTAAGGTCTTGACAATCACTTCCAAATCATTCAAGACAGAGACCACTTTAAACATTTAATCACACCTAAATGTGAATTAATATATTTTAGATCTCCCCTTAAGAAAGTTTGCTACAGCAGGAAGAAGAACAGAACACAGTTCTACGTGTTTTCAGTTCAGTCACTCAGTCATGTCCAACTCTTTGGAACCCCATGGACTGCAGCACACCAGGCTCTATGTGTTTTAGGGAGTTGGAAAGGAGTTACCTCCATAGAGGGCTTCCCTGGTGGCTCAAATGGTAAAGAATCTAAAGAATCTGCCTGTAATGAAGGAAACCTGGGTTCTATCCCTGGGTTGGGAAGATTCCCCTGAAGAAGGGAATGGCAACCCACTCTAATATCCTTGCCTGAAGAACTCCATGGACAGGGGAGCCTGGTCAGGGTCTGTGGGGTCTCCATAGGAGACAGTAACTGGGAAGAAAAGATAGGAAGAATAGAATGGGCACCAAACACAAATGTCACTGCTTTTTTGGGGGAACAGGGCTCTCAGGAAGCAGAAAGCCTTGCCCACCTCACATGCCTATGTGTTCTGTCCAGTGGCAGAGAACATGGTGATTTCCTGGCATCTCCTGGTTCATAGCTGTATCTTTAGATGAGGATGTATAGAGGAATCTTGTCCAAGTGTATCTGCCAGTTCCCCAAGCTGTAGTTGTCCTTGGTCTGTTCCTCTAACTAGCAGTCGTGTAGCATCACCTCCCTCTGAAGTTTCATTCTCTGCTGCATGGGATCACCTCCATCCAGCCACTCCCTCTCCTTCTTAACCACAGTAACAGGACCTTAAACATCTTCATGATCTAAACATAGAACTTATAATGGTTTATGAATTCATCTGCACGGTCTACTATTGGAAACCTCTTGAAGAATCAACCTTAAGGTTAAATGTGACTTCATTAAGAAAGCTTTGAGACTAAAATCAAGCTGGTTCCTGTAGTCAGAGACCTGATACTTAGGAAAAACTGAAGCTTACATTATAAGTTAAATTGTGTCCCTCAAATTCATAGGCGAAATCCTAACTCCCTAGGACTTCAGAACGCGAACCTTTTGTCAATGATGAAGTGAAACTTGAAGTTATTGGAGTAGTCCCTAATCCAGTATAACTGGGTCCTTATAAAAAGGGGAAATTTGGACACAGGGGTACCCATATGCACACAGAAAGAATGCCACATGAACACGAACACAGAGATGATTAGTATGCTGTGTCTACAAGCTAAGAATCAACAAACATTGCCAGCAAACCACAGGAAGCTGGTGGTGGTGAGGGGCAGGGGGCGTGGGGCAGGAGGTATGGAACAGTTTCTCTCAGAGCCCTCAAAAAAAACCAACCCTGCCAACACCTTAAGCTCAAGCTTCTAACTTCCAGAACTCTGAGATAATCAATTAAGCCACACAGTTTGTGGTACTTTATTATAGCAGCTCAAACAAACGAATACACTAAACTTCAAAGCCCTGGTTCAAGGCCATTTAAACCCTAAAATCTAAAATTGTTTATTTCTCTACTTTGCCCAACCATTCCAGGAATCAGTCTTCAGCTAAATAGCTCCAAATTAAGATGAGTCTTGAGTCTCCGACTAGGGAAAGATAAATTTAGATTTTAGTCCTGGTTGACTCTTTGCATGAACTTGAACATATTATCTCATCAGTTTCCTGATTGACAAATGAGGAGGTTGAATAAAGCTCTGGTTGGTAAATGGATTGCATCTCTTGTGCTCATTCTAGTTGAGTTGTGGTAGCTACCTAGAGAACTATCTTGACTATTCTACGAGGACTGCATTCCTGTATCTCTGAGTCTGACCCACTGGCTCCGTTCGTCTCATTAGATAACATTTGGATAATTTAATGACATATATTACACTCACTATGGGCTTCTCTGATGGCTCAAATGGTAAAGAATCTGCCTGCAATGCAGGAGACCCAGGTTCAATCCCTGGGTCAGGAAGATCTCCTGGAGAAGGGAATGTCAACCCACTCCAGTATTCTTGCCTGGAGAATCCCATGCTATTCTCTCCTAAACAACCTGTTCTTTCTATCTTTTACTCTCATCTCTACTCCAACTGTGATGGTTAATTTAATGTGGCAACTTGGAGCTAGTCCCTATGTAACGAACCTTTTGTCAATGATGAAGTGAAACTTGAAGTTATTGGAGTAGTCCCTAATCCAGTATAACTGGGTCCTTATAAAAAGGGGAAATTTGGACACAGGGGTACCCATATGCACACAGAAAGAATGCCACATGAACACGAACACAGAGATGATTAGTATGCTGTGTCTACAAGCTAAGAATCAACAAACATTGCCAGCAAACCACAGGAAGCTGGTGGTGGTGAGGGGCAGGGGGCGTGGGGCAGGAGGTATGGAACAGTTTCTCTCAGAGCCCTCAAAAAAAACCAACCCTGCCAACACCTTAAGCTCAAGCTTCTAACTTCCAGAACTCTGAGATAATCAATTAAGCCACACAGTTTGTGGTACTTTATTATAGCAGCTCAAACAAACGAATACACTAAACTTCAAAGCCCTGGTTCAAGGCCATTTAAACCCTAAAATCTAAAATTGTTTATTTCTCTACTTTGCCCAACCATTCCAGGAATCAGTCTTCAGCTAAATAGCTCCAAATTAAGATGAGTCTTGAGTCTCCGACTAGGGAAAGATAAATTTAGATTTTAGTCCTGGTTGACTCTTTGCATGAACTTGAACATATTATCTCATCAGTTTCCTGATTGACAAATGAGGAGGTTGAATAAAGCTCTGGTTGGTAAATGGATTGCATCTCTTGTGCTCATTCTAGTTGAGTTGTGGTAGCTACCTAGAGAACTATCTTGACTATTCTACGAGGACTGCATTCCTGTATCTCTGAGTCTGACCCACTGGCTCCGTTCGTCTCATTAGATAACATTTGGATAATTTAATGACATATATTACACTCACTATGGGCTTCTCTGATGGCTCAAATGGTAAAGAATCTGCCTGCAATGCAGGAGACCCAGGTTCAATCCCTGGGTCAGGAAGATCTCCTGGAGAAGGGAATGTCAACCCACTCCAGTATTCTTGCCTGGAGAATCCCATGCTATTCTCTCCTAAACAACCTGTTCTTTCTATCTTTTACTCTCATCTCTACTCCAACTGTGATGGTTAATTTAATGTGGCAACTTGGCTGGGCTAACAGATACCCAGATAGTCCACTATTTCTGGCTGTATCTCTGAGAATGTTTTCAGAAGAGATTAGCATTTAAATAGGTATACTGAGTCAAGTAGATAGCCCTCACCAGTGTAAGTGGGCACCATCCAAATTACTTGGGACCCTGACCAGAATCAAAAGACAGAGGAAGAGTAACTTTGCTCTCTGACTGACCTGGGGCATCCATCTTCTCTCTCCCTTGGACATTGGTGCTCATGGTTCTCAGGCCTTTGGATTCCACTCAAGGCTTATACCGTTGACTTCTTGGTTCACAGCCAATTCCTATAATAAATAAATAAACCTATCTTTTTTTTAGAATACACACACACACACTTTTTTTTGTTTGTTTCTCTGAAGAACCTTCTACACCAGTCCTTTTTTCTTTTTTTTAATTTTGGCCAACTTTATTGCTCTTTCATTTGTTCTTTGGCCTGTGTGGGCCTCCCATTGCAGTGGCCTCCCTCGTTGCAGAGCACTGGTTCTGGGCACATGCATTCCAGAGCACCGGCCCTATTTGGACACACCAGTCCAGCTGCTCTGCAGCATGTGGGATCTTCCTCGGTAAGGGATCAAACTGGCGCCCCTTGCACTGCAAGGTGGACTCTTTACCCACTGGACCACCAGGGAAGTCCTACACTAGTCTTTTCCTACTCTCACTCTCCTATGCTTCATTGCCTTGGTGCTGCCAAAATTGTCTATTATAGCTATCACCAGTCAAAGAAAATACACTTTTCCTTTTGGACTAGTAAATTAATCAATTACAGGACATTATCTATGACCTTTTCAGCCTAAGCTTTTGGCTATTTTCCTCATTGTTTATACTAGTCTTTTGTTGTTGTTGTTAAGTGTCCTAAGGGCTTGTGGTCATGCTAGGTGGCTACATGTACTGGATACTGATGCATGGGGATGATGTTGTGATAACACAAAGCCTTCCTAACACAGTGATTGACAGGAGATAAAGTCACAATTATTATTTCTGAAACAGAGGTGATTACATTACAGCAAACACAGTTCTATCTTTATCTAAGCTTTCCATACATTATCCTGTCTGATCTTCACAACCTTGTGATATAGGCAGGAGAAATATTCTGCTATTTCCTCATTATATTTAACGATCACAATCAGAAAGACTAAGTGACTCAATTACACAGAATTAAAAGACTTTAGGTTGGCTCATCTTACCACTCATCAAATCATTTGATTTCATTTACAGAGATATTATCATATATGAGTAGACTTCTTTAACTGTTATCCAGACCCACCGAATGAGTAGTGGTGCAGTTTGACCAGGATCACATTGATTAAAGACCACATTTAATGGAGGCTTAAACTGTGTCCAAACAGCTTTTCCTCAAAGCAGCAGGACGGCTTCTCCTTGAAATATTCTTGCTTTGAGTGAACCAGTTTGTGATAATTTCATGCCTGACGTACAAGCTCTGCTTGTCTCATCAGGTGTGAATCAGATAAAGAAATAACTAAATTCATTTTGCACATGATTCCAAGTCAGAATGAGGGCCTGTATTTTATTCCACACTTATCCCACAAGGGTAATGCATTTTGGGGTCAACCATCAGTGTGTCGAGTCATCAAACTCAGCATAAGCATACAAATGCATGGCCAATGTTTAATATTTCCTAGGACTATAAGGAGACCATAATGAAGTTTGTTCTGTACGTAAGTGGTATATTTCTGAAATACTGACAAATAGAAATAATGGGCTCTCCTTTAGCCTAAATTTTTTTCTGGACCAATAGTTAAAGACAGCTATCCTGAGAACTCAAACAGTACAGGCTTGCTATGAAAAAGCACACATCTCTAAGATTAGAAATCAGCATTTTCTCTGCTTCCTGGCTCTGAGGAGACATCCAGCATCAGATAAAGTTCTGTGGAATGAGCAAGGCAGGCTCGACTTAGGAGGTATAGCTATGATCTGATTGAGAACACGAACTACAGGTTGGCTCCCCACAGGAGCTAGTGAATATTTGGAAGAAGCATGAACACCACCACCCTTTTTCACTGTTGACAAGTATTACCCAAGTTATTTGCCAAAAGGACAGAGCACAGGTTTCAAATAAGTCTTTCGGCTTGAGACAGCACAGGGCTCATGATCAGATTAGAGACTGAAAGCCACCAGGGTGATGACTGCCGGCCAGGCCTCCCACAGCCCTGCATCACTCTTTCTGAGGCTGTCCGCCCACTCTGCTGCCTAAGCACTGCCATCCATCAAGTGTCTCCAGTATATTTGTGAGGCTCAAATGCCCAGGAACTTTTTAGGTCTTATTTTGTCAGACTTCTCATCAGAGATATTATCATATATGAGTAGACTTCTTACATGACCCACCGAATGAGTAGTGGTGCAGTTTGACCAGGATCACATTGATTAAAGACCACATTTAATGGAGGCTTAAACTGTGTCCAAACAGCTTTTCCTCAAAGCAGCAGGACGGCTTCTCCTTGAAATATTCTTGCTTTGAGTGAACCAGTTTGTGATAATTTCATGCCTGACGACAAGCTCTGCTTGTCTCATCAGGTGTGAATCAGATAAAGAAATAACTAAATTCATTTTGCACATGATTCCAAGTCAGAATGAGGGCCTGTATTTTATTCCACACTTATCCCACAAGGGTAATGCATTTTGGGGTCAACCATCAGTGTGTCGAGTCATCAAACTCAGCATAAGCATACAAATGCATGGCCAATGTTTAATATTTCCTAGGACTATAAGGAGACCATAATGAAGTTTGTTCTGTACGTAAGTGGTATATTTCTGAAATACTGACAAATAGAAATAATGGGCTCTCCTTTAGCCTAAATTTTTTTCTGGACCAATAGTTAAAGACAGCTATCCTGAGAACTCAAACAGTACAGGCTTGCTATGAAAAGCACACATCTCTAAGATTAGAAATCAGCATTTTCTCTGCTTCCTGGCTCTGAGGAGACATCCAGCATCAGATAAAGTTCTGTGGAATGAGCAAGGCAGGCTCGACTTAGGAGGTATAGCTATGATCTGATTGAGAACACGAACTACAGGTTGGCTCCCCACAGGAGCTAGTGAATATTTGGAAGAAGCATGAACACCACCACCCTTTTTCACTGTTGACAAGTATTACCCAAGTTATTTGCCAAAAGGACAGAGCACAGGTTTCAAATAAGTCTTTCGGCTTGAGACAGCACAGGGCTCATGATCAGATTAGAGACTGAAAGCCACCAGGGTGATGACTGCCGGCCAGGCCTCCCACAGCCCTGCATCACTCTTTCTGAGGCTGTCCGCCCACTCTGCTGCCTAAGCACTGCCATCCATCAAGTGTCTCCAGTATATTTGTGAGGCTCAAATGCCCAGGAACTTTTTAGGTCTTATTTTGTCAGACTTCTCATCAGATAAATCATTTTTGATCATTCTCTACTTCTTTAAATTCTCTTTTTTCCTCTATGTCTCTGACACCATACTTTCTCATGGGCATTTTCCTACCCTTTCAACAGCCTCTTCCCAGTAGATCACTCATACCTCTTTCTCACCTGATTTCCAAATGCTGGAGCTCCTAAAAGTGCCCTCCCAGCCCCTATTCTTTTTTCTATCTAGACTTTCTCTGGGGTGAGCTCATTCATTTCTTCACTTGAAGTGCTATGTATACACTGTAGTGCCCAAAATATTTCTCTATGGAGATGATTATTCTTCCTGAGGTCGAGATTTGTATATCCAGTCCCTTTTCTATTATCTTACCTGAGATATCTCTAAAGCTCCTCAATTTTAACAAAAGCAAAACAGAAGTCCTGACCCCCCCGCCAAAAAAGATCTGAGACTTCCCACACACACTTCTGATAATGTGGAACTAGATAACTCCCACACAGATCCTGATCAAGGATAAACAGTGACCTATTACAGGAGAATCATTGTTGGTAATGTGGATAGATAAATCATACCAACCTCTATCACTGAGAATGACTACAAAAGCTGGTAAAACAGTTCCACCTATGTTTAACAGCTTCAAAGAATAATCAACAGCAGTGAATAATCACGAGGACAAGATCCAAGAAGAGAAAGAAACACACAGAGATGAGCCTAGCTATGGACTACTTTTTCACTGAGATCTTCCAGTTCACATAGAGATGGCTGAGAGGCAGAGAAACTGAGCAGAATATTCAACTAAGGGATGAGACAAAGAGACCAAAATAAGAGTTTGGGGCCTGCCAAGAAAGGACTCTCTTCAATTCTTCAAGTTTTGGAGTTATTTGGACCCTGTATAAGTCTTTCGGCTTGAGACAGCACAGGGCTCATGATCAGATTAGAGACTGAAAGCCACCAGGGTGATGACTGCCGGCCAGGCCTCCCACAGCCCTGCATCACTCTTTCTGAGGCTGTCCGCCCACTCTGCTGCCTAAGCACTGCCATCCATCAAGTGTCTCCAGTATATTTGTGAGGCTCAAATGCCCAGGAACTTTTTAGGTCTTATTTTGTCAGACTTCTCATCAGATAAATCATTTTGATCATTCTCTACTTCTTTAAATTCTCTTTTTTCCTCTATGTCTCTGACACCATACTTTCTCATGGGCATTTTCCTACCCTTTCAACAGCCTCTTCCCAGTAGATCACTCATACCTCTTTCTCACCTGATTTCCAAATGCTGGAGCTCCTAAAAGTGCCCTCCCAGCCCCTATTCTTTTTTCTATCTAGACTTTCTCTGGGGTGAGCTCATTCATTTCTTCACTTGAAGTGCTATGTATACACTGTAGTGCCCAAAATATTTCTCTATGGAGATGATTATTCTTCCTGAGGTCGAGATTTGTATATCCAGTCCCTTTTCTATTATCTTACCTGAGATATCTCTAAAGCTCCTCAATTTTAACAAAAGCAAAACAGAAGTCCTGACCCCCCCGCCAAAAAAGATCTGAGACTTCCCACACACACTTCTGATAATGTGGAACTAGATAACTCCCACACAGATCCTGATCAAGGATAAACAGTGACCTATTACAGGAGAATCATTGTTGGTAATGTGGATAGATAAATCATACCAACCTCTATCACTGAGAATGACTACAAAAGCTGGTAAAAACAGTTCCACCTATGTTTAACAGCTTCAAAGAATAATCAACAGCAGTGAATAATCACGAGGACAAGATCCAAGAAGAGAAAGAAACACACAGAGATGAGCCTAGCTATGGACTACTTTTTCACTGAGATCTTCCAGTTCACATAGAGATGGCTGAGAGGCAGAGAAACTGAGCAGAATATTCAACTAAGGGATGAGACAAAGAGACCAAAATAAGAGTTTGGGGCCTGCCAAGAAAGGACTCTCTTCAATTCTTCAAGTTTTGGAGTTTAATTTGGGACCCTGTATTAGTCAGGTTTCTCCAGAGAAACAGAACCGGTAGGATATGGAGAGAAAGAGAGAGATTTTAAGGAATTGTTTCATGCAACTGTAGGACTTAGCAAGTAGGAAATCCTGCTGGCAGGCAAGCAGGCAGGAGACCCAGGGAGGAGTTGTTGATGTTGCAGCTCAAGTTGAAAAGGCAGTCTGGAGAGAGAATTCCCTCTGCCTCCGGGGACTTCAGTCTTTTTCTCTTAAGGCCTTCAACCAACTGGATGAGGCCCACTCACATTGTGGAAGATAATCTACTTTACTTAAAGTCTACTGATTGAAGTGTAAATTTATCTTCAAAATACTTTTACAGTGACATCTAGACTGGTGTATGACTGAATATTCAGTTGCAGAGGCCTCTCCAAGTTGACACACAAAATCAACCATTAGATCACAGACCACTGCTGATTCAGGAATCACACACTGAGTAACACTAGTCTAAGACTGTTGCATTACAGTTGATCCTTGTATAACGTGGGTTTGAACCTTAAGGGCTCATTTCAATGCAGACTTTTTTCTAATAAACGCGTACTACAATACTGTCTAATCAGTAGCTGGTTGAATCCGTGGCTGCTACATATAAGGAAGGTTAACTATAAGTTATACTTGGATTGTTTGTTGCATAGAGGGTTTGTGACCCTAACTCCTATGTTGTTCAGGGGTCAGTTGTATATAGTATTTGGAAAACATATTAATTGATATTAAGAGTTCATAAGTTAAGGATATATAATATCTGGAATAACTAATAAAAATAGTAAAATAATGTTTATCTTGGGATAATAGAAAATAATCTAAAACAAAGGGGAGATTAAAAAAGATCAAAAATATATAAAATAGGTGGAACAAATAAAAAGCAAGTACTAAGATGGTAAATTTAGGCAAAAATATATCAGTAATTACCTTCAATATAAATGAACTAAATATTTCAACTTAAAGAGAAAGATTATCAGGATGGATTTAAATATATATACAAAAAATAATAAATACATATACATGTGTATATGCGCATATATGTGTATATACATATATATATATATATATATATATATATATATATATATATATATATACACCCACTGCTTAAAGACACATATTTAAATATAATATAAACCATTGAAAACAAGAGGGTAAAAAAGGTAAACTATGAAAATACTGAGCTTCCCAGGTGGCCCTAGTGGTAAAGAACACACCTGCCAATGCAGGAGACATAAGAGACACAGGTTTTATCCCTGGAAAGATCCTCTGGAGAAAGAAATAGCAACCCACTCCAGTATTCTTGCCTGGAGAATCCCACAGACAGTCCATAGCATCACAAGGAATCAGACATGATTGAAGTGACTTAGCATACACACACACACATGAAAATACTCACCAAAAGAAACCACAGTACCTATACTACTATCAGACAAATAAGACTTTAGAACAAGAAACATTCTTAGAGTTAAAGAACATTGCATAATAATAAAGAAGTCAATATACCAGGAAGATACAACAGTCCTACATTTGCTTGTTGCTTGGAACATAGCTTCAAAACAAAAAAGAGAAGTCTGCAAATTCACAATTTTGCTGAAAGAGTTTAACGCACCTATCTCACAACTAGAACAAGCAGTCAAAAAATTCAGTAGGAACACAAAAGTTTCAAATAATATAATCAAACTTTTCCCAGTGGACATATTTATAGAACACTATACCTAGCGAATGTAGAATATGCATTCTTTTCAGGGACACACAGAACATTTGCCAATATTGCCTTATTCAGAGGTGTAAGGCAAGTCTCATACTTCAAAATCAAAATCATACCAGAATATGTTTTTAGTTTCAGAGGAATTAAGCTTAAAAATAGAAAATCCCTCAATTTGGAAATTAAGAAGTAAATTTCTAAATATCTATAGGCCAAAAAAGAAGTCACAAAGGAAATTATATAATCAATATTAACCCAAAGATTCTAAATGTATATTTAAGTCATATTCACATGAAAATGTACAGCCCTACAGACTTAGAAAAGGAGAAAGACTGACCATCAGTGCACTAAGCATCCACTTCAAAAGGTTAGGGAAAACAACGAATTCAACCCAAAGAAAGAAAAGGGTGATAAGGAACATACATTAATGAAAA
The DNA here is from genome assembly GCA_022376925.1 of Tragulus kanchil. Lineage (NCBI taxonomy): Eukaryota > Metazoa > Chordata > Mammalia > Artiodactyla > Tragulidae > Tragulus > Tragulus kanchil. The sequence goes on along the minus strand of JAIOJX010000032.1, from coordinate 215,508,927 downwards.
AGAAAACAGAATAGTAAAAGGAATCAACCAAGGAAACAGTTGTTTTGCTGAAAAAAAACTATTAATAATAAGGAGATAAACTCCTTCAAAAAAGACACAAATCATGTCAAGAATAAAAAGTGATATCACTATATATCCTACAAAGAATGAAGAATATTAAGATACTTTTAATTACATGCCAATACATTTAAAAATTCAGATGAATTAGACAGTATACTCCATACAACACACACACAACTTAGCAAAAATAAATGCAATTTAAATAGCAATTCACAGTTTAAAAACCTTCCCACAAAGAAACCTATAGGCCTAGACAGCTTTACTGTGAACTCTATAAAATATATCAAGAGGAAACAATGCCAATCTTTCCACATTTTCTTCCAAGAAAGAGAAAAGGAAGGATCACTCTTCAGTTCTTTTTTTTCCTTTTATTTGGAGGAGGGGGAAATTTTTTTTTTTTTTTTTTGGCTGGTGGGGCCGGTTAGGGAGGGAGGAGGGTGGGCGGGTCACTTCTATTGGTCTTTCATTGATCTATTTTCATCCCTTTTTGTTCTTTGGTCCGTGTGGGCCTCCCATCCCAGTGGCCTCTGCCGTCACAGATCACTGGCTCTGGGCGCATGCGCTCCAGAGCTCCGGCTCGGTAATTGGACACATCAGTCCAGCCACTCCGCAGCACGTGGGATCTTCCCAGGCCAGGGATCGAACCGGCGCCCCTTGCACTGCAAGGCGGTGTCCTTACCCACTAGACCACCAGGGAAGCCCCAGGAGGGGGGAATTTTAAAATCTGTCTCTCTCTCTTTTTTTATTGGAATATAATTGCTTTACAATGTTGTGTTTGTTTCTGCTGTTCAGCAAAGTGAATCAGCTATGTGTATACATACATCCTCTCTTTTTGGGATTTCCTCTCATTTAGGTCACCACTCGTACATTTTTTAAGGTCAGAATAATCTTGATGCAATTTAAACTGTCCAAGGACATTACAAGAAAGGTAACTTAGAAGCTCAGCTTGCTTATGACCTTGATTTTTTAAATTCTAAACAAATTCTAACAAATCAAATCTGGAAATGTGTGGAAAAGATTATACGCCACAGCCAAGCTGGAAATGCAAAAGCTGCAAAGTTGGTTTAACACTTTGAAAAATCATTTAAGTCAATCTGCTCCATTAACAAAAGAGATGAATCCTGTGACCATCTCAGTAGATGTAGAAAAAAGTTCATAAAATTAAACATACATGATTAAAAATACTGGTAGTAAACTAGAAAAAGAAATTACCACCCTTTATCTGATAAAGAGCATCTACAAAAATGTAAAATAAAGCTTAGATTCTTAATCATCTGCTCCAGAGCCACTCTTCTTCAGCTCTTGCCCATCTCAGTAAAGTGTCATCTTCATCTGTTCAAAGGCTAGAGCCAAACGTCTGAAAGTTGTTAGAGTTCAGTCCCTCTGGGTCCTACCAGCCTCGTACCCAATCCATTATCAATCTTTTGAGTCTACTTCCAGATGGTTCCAGAGTTCATGCACTGTTTTCCACCTCTTTCTTTACCATGCTGGGATGCTACCAACTTTCACCTGGATTACTACCATAGGCTTACAACTGCTCTCCCTGCTTTCATTCTTGCCCCATCCAAACCATCATTCAAATCAAACAGAGTGATATTCTTAAAGCACCAATCAGATTGCATCACTGCCTGTTTAACAACTCCTTAAGGTGGCTGAGTGAGAAAAAAAACCATATCCTCACCAGGGTCTGCCTGCCTCCACGCCACTCCTGGCATCATGTTCTCCATGACCCTCTGTGTCAAACCGGCCTCTTTCAGTTCTTTGCTTTTGCTGAGTTGATCCCCTCTTCAGCTTTGCTTCCCTTATGTTGTCCCCTCACTTCTCACTATGCAACCTGACCACCTTCTGATTTCCTTTCTCAGAACTGTACACATCCTCCTGGGCTTCCCTGGTGACTCAGCTGGTAAAGAATCCACCCACAATGCAAGAGACCCTGGTCCCATTCCTGGATCTGGAAGATCCCCTAGAGAAGTGATAAGGCTACTCCCTCCAGTGTTATTGCCTGGAGAATTCCATGGCTCATCCATGGGGTCCCAAAAGGTCAGACACGACCAAGTGACTTTTACTTTCACTATGCCTTCCTTCAAAATTCTTATAATAATATGCAAGTCTAAATTATTCTTTGAGATTTAAAATATCTGTCTTCATTATACTGTAAGTGTCACAAAAGCAAGAATCGGGACTGTTTTGTTCTATTCTGTCTCATCTCTATCCTAGGATCCACTACAGAATAAGCACCCACTGAATCTTTGTTGAAAAAGGAATGAATGAACAAGTGAATGAATGAAATCTTCTTATATTCCAAGTATATTACAAGTGTGTGCATTTTTTTCAGTATTTTTCTTCCAGCATGCATAGTGTGAGCCATTTTTCTTAGTAACTCTGACTGTGAGCTGTTTCAGGTATATAACCTTGAGCTTCTAGATAAACCTTGAAGCAAATGAGCACTGTGCCTCACTTAGACCCTTGCAATTAATTCTAACTCCTGAGAAACCTTATCTACTGACACGAGGGGTTGCTGCATGTGGATCTTATGTGAAGTCATTGCAAACAGGCATAAAAGCAACCAAAGGCAACATATCAAGAGTTAAAAGCTTTTATTCAGCTATAAATATAGTTTTCTAGCTGAGTAGACTTCAAAACCTTCATTTTCATGGTAAGTAAATAATGTTCCTAAAATTAAATAAAATGTGCAGCCAGTGATATTTATTTGCAAATGCCCTATGACTACCTTCTAAGAAATGTTAAATGATGGTAAGACTTCAAAAGGTATCAGTGCAGCCAACACCATTTTTCTGTTAAAAATATTTTCATCTATATGTGATAACCCCAGCAAAACAATCTTTATTAATCTTGAAACTAATCACTAACTCCAGAGTGATGTAAAATTAATTTAGTTATGCCTTAGTACTGTCAACCTCAGGGTTTTTTTGAACTGTACACATCCTCCTGGGCTTCCCTGGTGACTCAGCTGGTAAAGAATCCACCCACAATGCAAGAGACCCTGGTCCCATTCCTGGATCTGGAAGATCCCCTAGAGAAGTGATAAGGCTACTCCCTCCAGTGTTATTGCCTGGAGAATTCCATGGCTCATCCATGGGGTCCCAAAAGGTCAGACACGACCAAGTGACTTTTACTTTCACTATGCCTTCCTTCAAAATTCTTATAATAATATGCAAGTCTAAATTATTCTTTGAGATTTAAAATATCTGTCTTCATTATACTGTAAGTGTCACAAAAGCAAGAATCGGGACTGTTTTGTTCTATTCTGTCTCATCTCTATCCTAGGATCCACTACAGAATAAGCACCCACTGAATCTTTGTTGAAAAAGGAATGAATGAACAAGTGAATGAATGAAATCTTCTTATATTCCAAGTATATTACAAGTGTGTGCATTTTTTTCAGTATTTTTCTTCCAGCATGCATAGTGTGAGCCATTTTTCTTAGTAACTCTGACTGTGAGCTGTTTCAGGTATATAACCTTGAGCTTCTAGATAAACCTTGAAGCAAATGAGCACTGTGCCTCACTTAGACCCTTGCAATTAATTCTAACTCCTGAGAAACCTTATCTACTGACACGAGGGGTTGCTGCATGTGGATCTTATGTGAAGTCATTGCAAACAGGCATAAAAGCAACCAAAGGCAACATATCAAGAGTTAAAAGCTTTTATTCAGCTATAAATATAGTTTTCTAGCTGAGTAGACTTCAAAACCTTCATTTTCATGGTAAGTAAATAATGTTCCTAAAATTAAATAAAATGTGCAGCCAGTGATATTTATTTGCAAATGCCCTATGACTACCTTCTAAGAAATGTTAAATGATGGTAAGACTTCAAAAGGTATCAGTGCAGCCAACACCATTTTTCTGTTAAAAATATTTTCATCTATATGTGATAACCCCAGCAAAACAATCTTTATTAATCTTGAAACTAATCACTAACTCCAGAGTGATGTAAAATTAATTTAGTTATGCCTTAGTACTTCATTTTTTCTACCTTCAAAAGGTGGCTGCTAATGCTATGTGAAATAGAATCTATTAATATAAAGATCCCATCTTCCCTTAATGATAGGGTCAACTCTCTCAGTATCCCAGAAAGAGAAGAAATAAATTTTTCATAGGTTGAAAGACATGGCCAGACTTTGTACCATAGTTGGAACCAATTCTTTCTAGGATTAATCCCAAATCAAAATCACCAGGCTGATAATCTGATCCAAAAAGCTGGTTAGCTCAGTCTTATAGACAGGGGAGACCCAGAAGCATCTACCATTTATGTCCTTACATGAAGGAAGCAGAGAAGAGTTCAAATTGTCAAGCTGCGGACTCACTGGTACTTAAGGGCTCTAGTGTGTTAGTCACTCAGTTATGTCTGACTCTTGCGACCACATGGACTGTAGCCTGCCAGGCTCCCCTGTTCACGGAATTCTCTAGGCAAGACTACTAAAATAGTTGGCCATTCTGTTCTCCAGGGGATCTTCCTGGCCCAGGGATCAAACCCAGTTCTACTGCATTGCAGGTGGATTCTTTTCCATCTGAGCCACTAGGGAAGCCCTAAGGACTCTAGAAACCCAGCAACTGGTAAGGGCCACAAGGGCTTTGTACTCTCATGGTGATGAGTTTCAAACCCCAGCTCCTGCACTTGCAAGCTGTATGTCCCTAAGGAAGTTACCAAACCTCACTCAGTTTCAATTTCTTCATCTACAGAAAAATGACAACACTGTCTCAAAAGTTTCCTTTGAGAAATTAGATATTATCCATGGAAAGTACATGGCACACAGTAGGAGTTTAAAAAATGGTAGTTATTCAGTGGAATAGACATTGCTTGACCTTTCTATTCTTCCTTTGTTAAAAATAAATGAAGACAAGGAGAATGGGAACTAGCAAAAGTTTTCCTTAAATCCTGACATTCCTTCTGGGGATATTCGACACTGCCAGAAAACCTGAAATCTATCAAAAACAGAATGTGAATCAGATATAAACCATGGCTGGCCCCCAGGACTTTGTTATCTCACATCCCCAAGTTAACATTATCTAAGAAACCGAATGACATCAAATCTGTACTACAAAGAGAATTACTTTCAACACCCCATGGGTAAGAGACACAAAGGAAGGAAGGAGAGGGAGGAGATGGGAATAAACGAGAGGGGAAGGGTAAACAGGAAAGAAAGAGAGGAACAGAGAAAAATCAACCAATTCCATCTGGATTAAACTTTGCTTTTAAACAGAACAATATGGGACTGCCTTTTCCTTTCTGCTATGTTCCCTATGAAAGTAAAGATCGTAGCTGCTTTGTTCACATCCATCTGCGCAGGAGCTAACACAGAGCCTGGAACAGTGCAGGTGTTTAATAAATAATTGTGTGATGTCCAAAAACATAAAGGAATGAGTGCCATGTGTGTCTCCAGTATCATAAATATTCACCCTGCATCCAAGAACTTGAAAACATGAAGGACTGATTTTATGCGTTGACTCTGGGTACTTAGAACTGGAATCCCAGATATGAGTGTCCCCAGGTTTGCACCTAATGGCTGTCACTTAACCATCTCTCTGGCCCTGCAAAATGGCTTTTTTCAAATAAAGATTTGGAGGTCCTGTGGGGTGAACTCAATTTCAGCTCTCACTCTGCCAGTGTTCTCAGGTGCCTTATAATACAGTTTCTGGCGCTAGATATTAAAATGCAGAAAGAACTGTTTAGAGACTGTGAGTGGTATACAGAAAAAAAAATCAAAGATAGAGCTGAGCAGTCAGAAATTAGTCAATACAGTGTCTGCTCTCATTATTGAGAGATGCTTAATCTCATTATTCAGTTTTAGGAGAGAACAGGAGGCATGTAGAGAAATTCAATAGAGGCATAATATATGGCTTTGAGTTAGCAACAGATAGGATAATGTCAAAATGACTAATTTCAAAATAAGCTTTAACTGTCAATAATTACAATGATTTCATCAAAACACTGTAGGAATATTTTTTGGTATGCTACATATTAACATTTTTCAGTCTTTTAAACGCAGGTCAAATGCCCCATCAAATATAGAAAGGCAACAGAAATTTCACCTGGTTGATATAAAACACTAGGTTTCCATATGGAGACTTTTTCTACAACTCATATAAACCCACAACTACCAGAACACAGTTATGACGATTAAATGCAATTGCATAATTGCAACGTTATGTCTTTTTTTCCCTCAGAATGTATGAGATGTTTTTGTTTTTTTCTCAGTGAGCTTGCAGGTGACATGGGATGAAGTCACCTTCCATTTTTACCTGCCTCCCTATTAGAGGCAGGATTTTTCTCCTTTCCCTCTTAAACTAATGAGATTGTGAAAAAGCAATCTCATTCCATCAGAAGCCACCATACTTCAGAAATGAAGTGATTTATGGGTGGTAATTATATTACAAAAAGTTTATACATCATTTGGGCATTATTCAGGGGAAAAGGTATAATGTGTTGCTGCTGTTATTAAACCCCAAAGACCCATTGATCAAGGATATAAAGATCAACCACTTGTTTTGTTAAGTAATTAACTTAACTCTTCCCCATAGCTCCCATTCAGTCTTGGAACGATCCCATTTCTCACTGGAATGAGAGTCCCCAGCAGTGTATCGAAAAGAGCTGCTAAAAGGTGATGCCAATTAATTGCCAAAAGTAATTGTCATCTTGTAATCACATTACTATCTAGTTTGCTGCCACTAGATCATTAACGTGTCAATTATGCATCTCTGCTTTAATGTATTAATAAAAAAACAATCGTGTATTTCTTGCCTTTATCATTCCTGAGATAATTATTCAGCAGGCTGAAGGTGTATTTCTTCTGTGATGTAGCAAACTTAAAAACCACATTGGAGACTCCAACGGTTAGGAAATTAATATACCAGAACTGACTATTTTTAGAGCTAAAAGCAAGTATTCTCAGCTTATTCATTCAAAGTGTGATAGGGACAGTTTATGGAATGGAATTGTTGAGGAAGTAAGAGCTTGCCTCTATAGGATGGTCGATGCCCTCTTCAACCATTCTTTGCCAGGGAGGAGTCAAATAGAAAGAAAACCCTTTTCAGGAACAAGAAAATGGTTTCCAGGTTGGTTTATAGTTTATGAGTTCTTCCAATATTTGTTAGTTAAAATTTTATTTATTTATTTTGGATTGTTCTGGGTCTTTGTTGCTGCCTGCGGTCTTTTCTCTAGGTGTGGGGAGTGGAGGCTACTTTCTAGTTGTGAGTAGACTTCTCATTGTAGTGACTTCTCTTGTTGCAGAACATGGGCTCTAGGGCATACAGGCTTCAGTAGTTGCAGGCTATGGGCTCAATAGTTGTGGTTCCCGGCCCCTAGAGCACAGGCTCAATAGTTGTGGCCCAGGGGCTTAGTTGCTTGGCAGCATGTGGGATCTTCCCAGATCAGGGATCAAACTCATGTCTTCTGTATTGGAAGGCAGATTCTTTACCACCGAACTACCAGGGAAGTACAGGTTATGAGTTCTTGAATGGACCAGAAGAGGCTACACTTCTCAGCTGTCGAATTAACCATGTTCATCTTGAGTCACTCCCATGTTCCCTCAAGGAGAAGTTAAAGTATCTCTACAGCATAGAGAAGGGATAGGGGATGATGGGAGGGAGGATCACTGAAGTGGCAATCTGGAGATGTTTTCAAGTTTGACTTCATTATTGTACTTGAAATCCTATGAATTCCCAGATCATAAGTCTCTTCCTTAACATAATTTAAAGTCCATTCTGCAGATAAATAGAAGTGAAGGAGTCTCTATTTTGGATTATCTGTTTTCTCTATTCTTTATATAAATGAGTTTCAATTAAATTGAAGTGTCCTTTCTTATTTAAAAAAATGTTATGGTATTACATGTTTTGTGTCCACTCTTCCCTATATTTCCCACATTTAAGACTGAAGTGGTCATATTAAGTGCTCCCTGTGGCCACACATACAGCAGAAGGATTTCCCAAGGTATGGAGGTGGCCATTCTCTTCTCTCAAGAACAGTTCTGTAAAGGTTGTGTCTCCAGCTGTCACAGTCCTACTGATGGTCCTTTATTCAATAATTCCTGACATAGTTCTTGTGCACAGGTCAACAGACTACACCCCAAGGACCAGTCCAGTCCACCCCTTACTTTTTTTTCAGTTCACCTCTTAGTTTTGTAAATAAATATTTATTGGAATACGTCCAGGCCCATTGCTTTACGTATTGTCTCCATCTCTTTCAATCTACAACAGCAGGGTTAAGTAGTGGCAACAGAGACTGTATGACTCCCAAAGCCTAAAATATTTGCTCCTGGCCCTTTATAGAAAAAGTTAGCCAATCACTATGCTAGTGGGATTTTTTTTAACTGAATATTACAGAATCTCCTTCCCCTCAAATAAAGACCTTTGAATAAAGGTTATTGAATAAAGAAATACATTGCTTAATGTTTTTCTTTTCTCTCTGGATGAAGGTGAAATGAAAGTTGCTCAGTCATGTCTGACTTTTTGTGATCCCATGGACTATAGCCTGCCAGGCTCCTCTGTCCATGGAACTCTCCAGGCAAGAATACTGGAGTGGGTAGCCTTCTCCAGGGGGTCTTCCCAATCCAAGGATCAAAGCCAGGTTTCCCGCATTGCAAGTGGATTCTTTACCATCTGGGCCACCAGGAAACCCGGGAAAGTATTTCTAAATTACAGCATCTTCTTTAACTTCTGAAATTTAAATCTCTGTAACATTTCATCCATACACTCTTCCAAGTGAGAAAACTTCCCCCAGGGATGCTCATAAGGTATCTGATAATGTCTCCTCTCAACCTGTAGTCTAATAAGGAGTCACCGTCTGAGCAGATCTAAAATTTTCACTGATTCCATCAAGTAACAGACATTTGATGAAGGACTTTGTTATGTGCCAGCTGCTAATGGTAGATGCAAAGTTCTGTAAAACAGAATCTTCCTACGTACAAAGTAATGATCTAGTAGAGAAGACCTCATACACATCAGTAGCTGATTATCATTCTTGCAGCTGTTGTTTTGACACTTTCTTAGTTACATGCCAAGAACTGTGTTATGAGTTTTACTTAGATTAGCTCATGTAATCTTCATAACAATCCTATGAGGAAGATGCTATTAGTATCCCATTTTATAGATTTTAAAATATAGGTATGAATAAGAGAACTTAATGTAAGTTAGGATTATAGCAAAGGTTTAGTAATTTGCCCAAAGTCACATTTATTAAGTGGTAGGATTAGGATTTGAACCCAAGCAGTCTGACTCCAGAGTCTAAACTCTTAACTACTTTGTCAGTATTAACTTTTACTTTCTCTGCTCACAACCTGAGAGGAGACATCCCCACATGGGACACTCCTGAATTCCCCCTCTCATAACACTCAAAGAATCTGAGTTATGCTGTTGTTGACTGAAGCAAAGTGCACAACATGAGAGCTGTGACTTTCAGTTTTCCTTGAGAACTTTTACTGAATCCCCTTTCCCCTCAAATAAAGACCTTTGAATGAAGGTTATTGAATAAAGAAATACATTGCTTAATGTTTTTCTTTTCTCTCTGGATGAAGGTGAAATGAAAGTTGCTCAGTCATGTCTGACTTTTTGTGATCCCATGGACTATAGCCTGCCAGGCTCCTCTGTCCATGGAACTCTCCAGGCAAGAATACTGGAGTGGGTAGCCTTCTCCAGGGGGTCTTCCCAATCCAAGGATCAAAGCCAGGTTTCCCGCATTGCAAGTGGATTCTTTACCATCTGAGCCACCAGGGAAACCCGGGAAAGTATTTCTAAATTACAGCATCTTCTTTAACTTCTGAAATTTAAATCTCTGTAACATTTCATCCATACACTCTTCCAAGTGAGAAAACTTCCCCCAGGGATGCTCATAAGGTATCTGATAATGTCTCCTCTCAACCTGTAGTCTAATAAGGAGTCACCGTCTGAGCAGATCTAAAATTTTCACTGATTCCATCAAGTAACAGACATTTGATGAAGGACTTTGTTATGTGCCAGCTGCTAATGGTAGATGCAAAGTTCTGTAAAACAGAATCTTCCTACGTACAAAGTAATGATCTAGTAGAGAAGACCTCATACACATCAGTAGCTGATTATCATTCTTGCAGCTGTTGTTTTGACACTTTCTTAGTTACATGCCAAGAACTGTGTTATGAGTTTTACTTAGATTAGCTCATGTAATCTTCATAACAATCCTATGAGGAAGATGCTATTAGTATCCCATTTTATAGATTTTAAAATATAGGTATGAATAAGAGAACTTAATGTAAGTTAGGATTATAGCAAAGGTTTAGTAATTTGCCCAAAGTCACATTTATTAAGTGGTAGGATTAGGATTTGAACCCAAGCAGTCTGACTCCAGAGTCTAAACTCTTAACTACTTTGTCAGTATTAACTTTTACTTTCTCTGCTCACAACCTGAGAGGAGACATCCCCACATGGGACACTCCTGAATTCCCCCTCTCATAACACTCAAAGAATCTGAGTTATGCTGTTGTTGACTGAAGCAAAGTGCACAACATGAGAGCTGTGACTTTCAGTTTTCCTTGAGAACTTTTCTGAGAGCTCTGGCTATCAGCTTTGAAGAACTGCTTCAAAGAGCTAGGGGAGGAGCCAAGAAGCATATGAATTTTTTTGACTGGGTATTACATGTAGTCAAGGACATATCTTGGTAAAAGATTACTGTTAATCATTTAAAATCCAGATATTTCAAGTTAATTATTTTAGTGCTTATCTATACATGGGAAGATGCAAGAACTTGGCATCATTGAAATTCTTCCTTAGATATGCATTGTAACTATCTAGGAGCTCATACATCCAAAATATGTAAAGCTTCACCCCATTTTTTTTTTCCTGAATCCATTTCAGGATGTACTGAAGATCAGTGACTACGGTGGCTAATGATTTGATCCTTGTAGCCCTGGGTAGTGGGCACGTTCTTTGTTTTATACCCTGCAGATTCACACCACTCCCCAGTCGGCTTCCTTTAAGCACCAACACCTTCAGACTCCCAGTGTAAGGTCTGGTGATCTAGGCATATTCTGATTTCCCTGACAGTGATTCCTTTATCAAACTAGAGCCTCTTCAAATAGAAAGAGCTAGTTCTCACTCCACTATAGTAGGAGGGGAAGGATTACTATCCATTAGCAAAACTGAAGAGAAACTACTTCTGACATCTAGAGGAGAAACAAAATTGCCTATCCAGAGAGATAATTCTTTAGTGTAGGAAAATACTTGACTCAGATCCTCAGTTGTGTCTGACTCTGCAACCCTGTGAACTGCAGCCCACCAGGCTCCTCTGTCTATGGGATTTTCTTAGCAAGAACATTAGAGGGGGATGCTATTTCCTCCTCCAGGGGATCTTCCTGATCCAAGGATTGAACATGTGTTTTCTGCATTGGCAGACAGATTCTTTACCACTGAGCCACACATGGGAAGCCGTATACTTAGATATATCTTAATGAAGTGTTTTTATTTGAGGCTTGTTTTTAGTTCATTAAAAAAAATTTTTTTGCAGTTACTGTAGGCACCTGAGTTTAAGTGGATAGGAATGTGTGATACAGTCAGAGTTGAACTACTCTGCATAATAAAGTGAAGAAGATTTTGAGGGTACCCCAGAGAGAGATGATAGGAGACTATTAAAAATGAAATAAATATGAGGGCAACCTGGAGAGAGGAGGCTCAAGAAGATTCTTGGGCACTGGGGCCGTTAGGAGGGAAAACTGGCCAGGGAAAAATCCCCCGTAGGGAGATGATCAATAATCTTTAGGACTGTAATGTCTCAGAGCAAATTTAAAGTCCTTTTCTGTGCTAAATGATTCTAAGAAAGGGCAACATCTTCAGAGGAGACAGAGCCGTGATGAGGGCGGGGAGGATAGGGCAACAAGACTGGTTATGAAAATACCTCCTGGGACTTCTCTGGTGGTCCAGTGGCTAGGACTCCATTCTCCCAAGGAAGGGGGCCCAGGTTTGATCCCTGGTCTGGGAACTACATCCCACATGCTGCAACTACCACCCAGCACAGACAAATAAATAAATGAATAATTTACAATATTTTTTTAAAAATAGCCTCCTAATAAAAGGCATGATCAAGACTGGAAATGGGAAAGGAAGAAGTAAGTCTATTTCTATTCACAGAAAACATGCTCTTTAATGTAGAAAATCCTAAGGAATCCACAATAAAACTATCACAACTAATAACAAATTTTACAAGGTTGGAAAATATAAGACCAATATAAATTAAAAAATCAATTGCATTTCTATGCCGTAGCAATAAACAATCCAAAAATGAAATTAAGGAAGTGATTCCATTTACAATAACATGAAAAGAAATAAAATACATGGGAATAAATTTAACAAAAAAATATGAGATGTGAAAACACATTACACTGTGTGTAAACACATCATCATTGGAAAAAATTAAAGAAGATTTAAATGGAAAGATATTCTGTGTGCATGGATGAGAAGTCATCGTTACTAAGATAACAACTTGCTCCAAATTGATCTACAAATTCAAAGCAGTACCTCTAGAACTTTCTATCTTGTTCACAGAAGTTGACAAACTGATCCTAAAATTCATATAGAAATGCCAGAGACCCACCATAACCAGAACAATTTTTGAAAAGCAACAAAGTGGACGGGACTAGAAATTCCTGATTTTAAAACTTACCACAAAGCTTCAGTAATCGAGACAGTGTGCTGCGGACATAAGGATAGACACAGAGCAAGAGAACAGAGTTAAGAGACCAGAAATAATCTCATATGCCTACAGTCAATTAATTCTCAACAAGGGGAAAGGAGTCACTGGAGAAGAAGAATCTTTTCAACAAATGGCTCTATGACATGTAACAGAATGAATTTTGATCCTATCTCGTACCATATACCCAAGTTAAGTCAAAATGATACAAGGACTCAAATTTAATAGCCAAGACTATAAAACTCTTTGAAGAAAATACAGGCGTAAATATTTGTGATTTGAGGTAAGGCAATGGTTTCTTAAACATTACACCAAATGAACAAGCAACAAAAGACATAATAAACTAGATTTCATGAAAATTTAAAACTTTCATGTTTCAATTGATGGTATCAAGAAAGTGAATGACAAGCTAATAGAATGGGAAGAAAATATGGCAGCTCAGGTATCTAACAAGGGACTTGTATAGAGAATAAAGCACTCATAACTCAGCAGTAAAAGTCTAATCCCATTGAAAAAATGCTCAAATCATTTTGCTATTAATATTTCTCCAAACATACATATCTGTAAAAGGTAAAAGCAAAGTAAAAGTTTATAAAAATTTATTTCTCCAAAGAAGATATACAAATGAACAAAATACATATGAAAAAATGCATAATATTATCAATTATTTTAAAAGCACAATGATACAATTCTCATCTACTAAGGTAGCTATAATTAAAAAGATAAATAAGTATAGGAGAGCCTGTGGGGAAGTGGAAACCCTCATGTAATGCTGGCAGAAATATAAAATTTTTCAGCCACTTTGCAAAACAATAAGACAGTCCTCAAAAAGTTAAACACAAAGTACAATATAATTTTGCAATTTCTTTCCTAGATAGATACCCAAGAGAACTGAAAACATACATCCATACCAAACATGCACATCAAATATTCATTAAATTGTGAACATATTTGGCCAAGAAAATGTGGTATATCCAACAATGGAATATCCGTCATCAATGAGGAAGAAGCAAGTACTGATACATATTACAACATGGATGGATCTTACATATATTATAGAATCCAGATACAAAAAGCCACATATTGGGCTTCCCCTGGTGGTCCAGTGGGTAAGGACACCGCCTTGCAGTGCAAGGGGCGCCCGTTCGATCCCTGGCCTGGGAAGATCCCACGTGCCGCGGAGCGGCTGGACCCATGTGTCCAATTGTCGAGCCAGAGCTCTGGAGCGCATGCGCCCAGAGCCAGCGCTCAGCAACGAGAGAGGCCACTGCGATGGGAGGCCCACACAGGCCAAAAGAACAAAGACGGATGAAAATAGAGAAATGAAAGACCAATAGAAGTGGCCCGCCCGCTCCCCTCCCTCCCCAACTCGATCCCCGCCCAAAATAAATAAATAAATAAATTTAAAAATAAAAAAAAGCCACATATTATAGAATCATGGTTGCCAGGAGCCAGGGAAAAAGAATTGTAAAAAGAGGCTGCTGATGGCTATAAAATTTCTTTCTGGAATGATGAAAATGTTCTGGAATTAGATGGTAGTAATAGTTTGACAACTTTGAAATATACTAAAATCCACTAAATGGTGCAACTTTAGAGGCATAAATTAAATGACATATTAATTATACTTTGGGACTTTCCTGGTGGTCCGGTGACTAAGACTCTGAGCTCCCAATGCAGAGGACCCAGGTTCGTTCCCTGGTCAGGGAACTAGACCCCATGTGCCTCAACTAAGAGGCACATGCATGACAAAAAAAGATCAAAGGTCCTGTGTGCCATGACTAAGACCCAGTGCAGCCAAATGAATAAATAAATAAATACTAAATAAACAAAAGCAAAACAACCCCCTCTAAAAAAATTGTGCCTCCATTTAATAATATTTTTAAATCTTCCTTTTCACCGAATACAAGCACAAGTCAGTGACGCTGCTGAAAAGGGAGGGAAACAGTTGGTCGGAGAGGAAATCACCTCATTCCTAGAGAAAGAGCCTTAAAAAGAGTATTCTTTTCTTTAATTCAAAAGAATTAAAGATGGCTTCTAAGGCATTCCCACTTGAAGTACTGCACCAAATAGCAATTTCATCTAGAAAGTGGTTTCAGACAGTTCTGAGGGAAAAGAAAGGGAAAAGAGACTTCCAAAATAATGTGTCATGGGGCTGTTTTTGACTTTTCAGAGTGGCAGGAGTTCAAAGGAGGTGTGTGTAGAATTCTCTGGCTACTGAAAAGCCTTTGATCTCATCAGACTAGGAACGTTCTCAGAAAGAACAGACTTGAGAGTGTACTTGGGAGCTGATGGCCAACCCCAGCTAGGAGTCACTCCAGATAGTGGACGGGAGCACAGCCCTGGGCTGACCCCAAGGTCTGGGAGGAGGAATGACCTGGGCAAGGCTGCATCTTCCCCTCCACCCCACTGCCCTCTATGGACCTGTGCTGGGGCTTGGGGTGGCTTCATGATGCTGCAAACCACATGGGTGCCTCAGTGAGACTGTGACAGAGCTCCTTTCTGAGATTTGTGAAGTGGTTGGTTGGTAATTTGAGCAAATAGGGGGAAATGGGTATTCCTTCCAGTTCAATCCCTTGGCTCCTCAGTTTACAATGCTCTTTTCACTAGAATTTATTTTCCAGAATGCTATGTTAAGAGTGTTTACAATTCAGGGAATGCCAAGTTAAAGTTAAATGCATTTTCCCTGGTTTTTGCATCAGTATCAAAGCCAGGCAACCTGACCCCTCTTCTGCTCACCCTCCTTGCCACTGAGATGGTCTTCACCAGTGCAGGGATGGACTGCATACACGTTGACTCCCCGGTAGAGAAAAGAATGAAGAACCAGCAAGGAGTCAGATGTGGCTGGAAGTAGCCACATACTTTCTACCACTCATTCACCTTTGCACAGGTATTGAATAAGAATCATGGCTCCCAGCTACCCTCACCTCTGTGTCATTTGTTTTCAAGTGATCACCCATTGACTGAACAATCTCTGGTCTTGGGGCAGAAAAGGCAGAAAGAGAAGAAATAGAGACATTTAGGAAGAAATAAGCACCTGCTCAGGTCAAAATTTGTTACTAACCTTGTGAGACCAACTAGGGCTCGAGGGACTTGCAAGTTTGTTCTTAAAAGGAAGTGTGGACATGCAAAGAGGGAAGAGTTGAAGGGGGAGGGCAGTGAGCTAGGGGTAGAAGATGCAGATCATCCTCAGAAGCCCTGGGAAATATCCTTTGGGAACCCCATCACTTATACACACACACACACACACACACACACACACACACGCACACATACCCACATGTACCCACTAAGTATTCCTGACCTCCACCCAGGCTGGAGGCCTCTTTCTCACACAAGAAAAAGAGCTAGCTATGCCAAGGGCGCAATACCAGAACACCAGCCTCTGAAAACTGAGTCATAGAAAATAGACTACTGTTGCCAGTGAATTTGAGCTTCTTTCTTCATAGCAAAAGAATTTAGAGACAAAGCAGGGAGGTTAAGAAAGTAAAGCTAAAGTTTACTTAAGCAAGGATATGCTCTCAGAGGTAGAGCAGGCAGACAGGTGAAGAGCTGTTGCCACCCTGAGTTTTTTTTGGCAAACTGGTTATGCTCAGCTGCTCAGTAGTGTCTGACTCCTTGCAACACCATGGACTGTAGCCCACCAGGTTCCTCTGTCCAAGGAATTTTCCAGGCAAGAATAGAGGAGTGGGTTGCCATTTTCTACTTTCTGACCTAGGGATCAAACCTGTGTCTCCTATATTTCCTGCGTTGGCAGGCAGATTCTTTACCATTGCACCACCTGGGGAGCCCTAAACTGGTTATGAGCGGCATACAAATGAAGGGGCGGAATATTCACTGGGGAATGAGTTTGTGGGTCAACTCCCCTGATTTTCATCCCAGATCTATTTTCCCAAAGGGGAAAGGAGGGATTTGGGGCCCTGCTTAGCTTAGAAGTGTCAAGACAGCTGTGCAGGATGAGGACTTCTTATCTGTAAAGCAAATTTTATCATAATGAAAGCACAATGAACAAGGGTTACGCCTGGATGCAGGAGATTCCTACTTTTCTTTGTTCTGCTACTTGGACCCTTATGACCTGAAATGTTTGGTTTCCTGTCAGTCTCAAGGTTCCTGCTTTCCTTTGTCTGCCTGTGGAACCCTGGTGGTTACAAGCTGCTGCATGATTTCCTGCCACTGGCCCCTACCCCCATTTATTTCTCTGTTCCTACCTAGCTACCTATCTGCTTCAACAGTGAAACCCTTCACCTTGGATTTGGTACTTAAACCCAAAACCCAAGTGTGAGTCGAACCCACCTGGCTGGGACTCAAACCTGACCAAAACCCTGCTTGGGATCTGAACCCACATGGCTGTAACTCGAACCCAGACAAAACCCTGCTTGGGACTTGAACCCATGTGGCTGGGGCTCAAATTCAGCCCAAACCCACCATACCTACTTTCAGGACCTAATGGAGCTCAGGTTCTTGATGTCTCTTTGCAGAAAAGAATTCAGTGAGAGTCAAAGTGATAGGTAAGAAATGGATTTATTCAGATTCAGAGAAAAGCACACTCCACAGACAGAGTATGGGCCATGGCAGAGGGCAAGTCCAGTGACCCCCAAAACATGGTGTGCTTAGTATTTATGGGCTGGATAATTTCAAATGCTTATGAGTGGGAGGCTTATTCCAACTCTTTAGGGGAAGGGGGCGGAACTGTCATGGAGCCTCTAGGTGTATCATTTAGCTTGCTGACTGAGGATCAAGGTCTAGTCTGCATCTTGGATCCATTTGATTCTAATGGGTTTATGCTGTGTCCTTGGGCTTTGCCCTTCTTTCAAAAAATTGTGCCCTGCCCCTTTCCCTCCTGTTACTAGGCATCGATCACCTCCTCCTGCCTCTTCACCAGGAGGCGGCAGTACTGACCAGGGATAGTCACAGCACAGTCTCTTATCTGAAGTTCAGCCTGAGGAAGCAGCAGCGTCCATGTCTCCAGCTTTCTCCTCCTCAGAGAACACCTCCCACTGTTAGAAAACCATTGACTGAAACCACCTGCCTCCACCAGGCATGAGAGTAGATGGTTGCAGGAGTTGCCTCATAATAGGAGGTCCTAGTAAGGAACATGGAACTGATGATCTGCTGCCAAAACCAACCAGAAGAATTTGGCGGGGGCCAAAAGAAAGGACCCCCTGATGTATCCTTCCAGACTCCCAAAAATGCTCATGCTGGTAACCATCTTGACTGAGAGATGCACACGCCACCAAGAAGGGCCCCCAGGTGGGACAGAATATGAGCACAAACAAGATAATCAGCTAGACACAACTCAAGATGTAAACCCCAGCACCATAAAACCTGAAATTGTAAGCCAGGAGGCTGAGCAGTTCTCCAGCGTTCCCTTACCCTGAGGCTCTCCTCTCAAGCCCCTTTTTACAATAGGTCTTTTGCATCGTTACTGTGTGAGTCTTCTCAGATGATTCATTGATGACTGTTAGACAAGGGCTCACTCTTGGGCCCTGAAATGGGGTCTCCCCACCCTGAAGCACCACCACTATATGACAGAAAGAGAAGGGGTCGACTGCCTAGGCTCCAGCCCCTTATATCAGGGCACCTACGAAAGCACCCCCTGTTACTGTGACAGGCGTCTAGCTCCAGGTCTGAAATATTAAGGGAGCAATCCCAAGTTCAAACCTCAGGTCTTCTTTTAACAAGCAAATGGCCTTGGGAAATTCCCCTCTCAAACACGTGTAAGAGGAGTTTGGACGTACAGAATTGGAGTTGAGGGAACTAGACCAAAGATAGGAACTTGAAAGTCAGCTGTTGTTGGAGGTAATTGAAGTTAGGGCTTAGAAGAGGTTGCCCAGAGAGAACAAAACAATTAGAGAGCTCAAGACTGTCAGGGGAAATTATCAAGAACTCATAAATGGGCCACAGAGATCACCGAGCTCTGAGCATTGTCCAGTGAACTTTCTGGGGATAATCTGATTCCGTAGAGCTGATAGTCTTCCTATTGTCCAGACTATTTTACAACCTTCTAGGAATAGATTAATTGGTAAAAATTTGATAATAATGCAGATGTTTGTTGTCCATAGCATGGTGAATAAATTTTGTGGCAATAAAGATAAAACTAATTTTCACCTTATAGGAAAAGTGCCCCAGGAATTACATTTTACTGTCGTCAACTAAAAAAAGATGAACTTGAAAATTGCGAGTTAAATTTTATTTAAGGCAAAATTGGGACTGCAGCCCGGGAGGCAGCACCTTAGATAGCTCAGAGAGACTGCTCCAAAGAGGCAGTAGGAGGAAAATCAGTATTATAAGGTTTTGATGAAGGTGGGTTTCAATACCATTAAACACTCGTTTTATAAAGGGGGCTTTTGGTGAGTCACGAGAATCTGATGTCACCATGAAGGGATTTATTGCTTTTCCAGGTATGAGAAGATGCAAGGATTGAGAACATAAAATCTGTTCCTAAAAACATCTGCTGATCTAAAGACTTGTCCCACCAGATTCTGTGGAGCACAGAATGCCTCACTTCACCCTGAACCCCCTCAGGGGTTGTTGAGAGTCAGCAGCTGTCACAGCACAGGGTTTAGCCTCCACAGTGGTGGATGGTAAATGCCCTTGTTCAGTTACTGGTAACATAATTGGTAAGTGCCAATTTGTAAGTGACACTGTTGTATATTAACCATTTTGCATCTACTAGCAAAGTCATTTCAGCATTCCTGAGTGTGTGTGTGTGTGTGTGTGTGTGTGTGTGTCATTCAGTATCTGACTCTTTGCAACCCCATGAATTTTAGCCTACCAGGTTCCTCTGTCCATGGAATTCTCCAGGCAAGAATACTGGAGTGAATTGCCATTTCCTCTTCCAGGGGATTTTCCCAACCCAAGGACTAAACCCCAGTCTCCTGTATTGCAGGAGGGCTCTTCACTGTCTGAGCCACTAGGGACGCCCATTCCTCAGTATACACGTCTGTTTTTCAAATTCTCTCTGAATCTGATTTTAACACCTTCTGGTTTCTTCATTAATTAATGAGCTACATAAAATCTTTGATGTGTTTCTTTCCCATGTATGCGAGACTCTTGATTTTACCTTATTGAAAATGCTTTTGCAGGACCAAACCCTTGAGGGAGTGCAGCAGATGGTGGAGGAGCATGATTTTACAAAGGAGGGGAGGAAAAAGAAACCAGTGAAGCAGGGGAAAGAAGCAGGAGGGCCTGGGCACAAAAGTCAGGGTGAGACAAGCCTTTCAAAAACGGAGTGACCAACTGAATCCAAAAGATATCTGATTAATTTTCATCTGACTTGACCACACTGTTGCCCATAGCTTACAGCCCTCCTGCTGCTGTTCTGCATCACCCCCACCAGACTGAGGCAACCTTGTTGAAAGCATTCAAAGCACAAGGTATCTTGTTACTCCCTTCTCCTGGGATGGGAGGCCTACTCATCCGGCATTTACATAACCAAGGGAGACTACTCAAGAGTCCTTTGTAGAACTAGGAATGTGTACTTCAAGGTGATTTTCTGCTTCCAACTTGACTGAATCAGGTGGCACTATTTTTTTTTAAAGGGAAAGCCGTCGCATTTAATCTATCAATGCATCTCTTTAAGTAGAATATGTATTTAATTGCTATTCTAACATCCCTGGGCTTCCCCGGTGGCTCAGCAGTAAAGAATCCACCTGCAATGCACAGAATGCCTCACTTCACCCTGGGGTTGTTGCGAGTCAGCAGCTGTCACAGCACAGGGTTTAGCCTCCACAGTGGTGGATGGTAAATGCCCTTGTTCAGTTACTGGTAACATAATTGGTAAGTGCCAATTTGTAAGTGACACTGTTGTATATTAACCATTTTGCATCTACTAGCAAAGTCATTTCAGCATTCCTGAGTGTGTGTGTGTGTGTGTGTGTGTGTGTGTGTCATTCAGTATCTGACTCTTTGCAACCCCATGAATTTTAGCCTACCAGGTTCCTCTGTCCATGGAATTCTCCAGGCAAGAATACTGGAGTGAATTGCCATTTCCTCTTCCAGGGGATTTTCCCAACCCAAGGACTAAACCCCAGTCTCCTGTATTGCAGGAGGGCTCTTCACTGTCTGAGCCACTAGGGACGCCCATTCCTCAGTATACACGTCTGTTTTTCAAATTCTCTCTGAATCTGATTTTAACACCTTCTGGTTTCTTCATTAATTAATGAGCTACATAAAATCTTTGATGTGTTTCTTTCCCATGTATGCGAGACTCTTGATTTTACCTTATTGAAAATGCTTTTGCAGGACCAAACCCTTGAGGGAGTGCAGCAGATGGTGGAGGAGCATGATTTTACAAAGGAGGGGAGGAAAAAGAAACCAGTGAAGCAGGGGAAAGAAGCAGGAGGGCCTGGGCACAAAAGTCAGGGTGAGACAAGCCTTTCAAAAACGGAGTGACCAACTGAATCCAAAAGATATCTGATTAATTTTCATCTGACTTGACCACACTGTTGCCCATAGCTTACAGCCCTCCTGCTGCTGTTCTGCATCACCCCCACCAGACTGAGGCAACCTTGTTGAAAGCATTCAAAGCACAAGGTATCTTGTTACTCCCTTCTCCTGGGATGGGAGGCCTACTCATCCGGCATTTACATAACCAAGGGAGACTACTCAAGAGTCCTTTGTAGAACTAGGAATGTGTACTTCAAGGTGATTTTCTGCTTCCAACTTGACTGAATCAGGTGGCACTATTTTTTTTTAAAGGGAAAGCCGTCGCATTTAATCTATCAATGCATCTCTTTAAGTAGAATATGTATTTAATTGCTATTCTAACATCCCTGGGCTTCCCCGGTGGCTCAGCAGTAAAGAATCCACCTGCAATGCAGGAGATGTGGGTTCAAGCCCTGGGTCAGGAAGATTCCCTAGGAAGAAGGCAAGACAATCCACTCCTGTATTCTTGGCTAGAGAATCCTATGGACAGAGAAGCCTGGTGAACTACAGTCCATAGAGCCACAGAGAACCAGACACAACTCAAGGGACTGAGCATTGCATGCACACTAACATCCTTAGAGGGTATCCCGCCACCTTAGTGTTAGGTTGATAGGCTATTAAAGGGTTAACACTGCAGCTGCGAACTCACCGGCCCTGCAGGGTCAGCAGCAAAGGGCCTGTTGCTGATCTGCTGGTGCCTGGGAGTCTCTCAAGGCCAGCAATAAGGAGCTCGCCCTGGCCATAAAGATTTTCCACCTGGTCTAGAAAGTAACAAGAACTGCACACCCCCATGCCCACAGACAACTCAAGAACAGCCGATTCATCACTAACTTCCCTCTTAGTTTAAACAAAGACTTTGTTTCTGCACCTGCTCTGAGAAACCTCCTCCCCTTTCTTTTTTCCCCTTTCTCCTCCCAGATAAAACCTCCCCATCCCATCTAGGGACACAGCTTCACTGACCCACCTTTTGGACCTGTGGATCTCCCGCGGGAACTCTTCCCAAATAAACTCTTTCCCATAACAGTTTGCTGTCCATTGTGTCTTTGCGATTCTAACACTTAGTATCACTGAAAGACAATCAGTTGACAAATTTGCTTGTTCCCTTCATTTCCAACTCACAGATGGGAAAACTGAAAAGAATTTTGCAGCTGTGTCTGAATAAGTGTGTTACTCATCCCTTCAACCTGGCTCTCACTTCTTCTGTGAACTTGGGATTTCAATAAGCCCAGTTTTCCCCTTTTGCCCATGTTCTGACTTTTAGATAGACTGCATATATCATAGAAGCAATCTTCCTCTACCATTTTCCAACTCAAACAACCTGTAGAAAGCAGGAGCGGATTGTGATAAAATTACTGAAATCCAACTAATAGGGTTTTTTTTTTTTTTTTTTTTTTTTTTTAAGCAAACCCTTCCAGATGTTCTCTAACCTTTAAAAAGCTACAGGGAACGCTTAAAAAAGATGCTCTCGTTATTTTTCATTCCCATTTGTCCAAGACGAAAGGAAATCTCTCAGCAGCCTGCAGGCATCATTACTTTTCATGTGTCGAGCACCCAACAGACAGATCAGCCTCGTGAACTGGGTACTCTACTCAACCACCTGCTATGATGTATCCAGGTGCACCCGCAATTGACACTTTAGCTAACAAGCCTGAAGTTTGTCTGTTCATCAGAAGGGCACTTTAAGAAATTACCCGTTTGTCTAGGACTGGAGTCGGCTGCTGTCAAAGGCATCCCAGCTGGTCCCATTTTTGAGCATTACCGGAAGGGAACTGAGAGCACCGCACCACGCCCTCTCCAGCATCCCTCTTCCCACCTGCTTCCTAACAGCAAAGACGCGCTGGTGGTCATTTTCAAGCTTTAAGATTCTTAGTATTATTACAGAATAACCACAGCTCAAATTTAGATGGCATTTGTGAGTGCATGCTAGTAACACCAAATAAATGCCTAGAGTTGCCATTCCTAAACGCAATCAAATGTTGGGTAATTCTAATAAATAGCCACAAGATGGCAGGCTTCAACCTCGAAAGGTTCTCCAGCACTGAGTCTTTGCTGCCTGCAGGGCTTGGAATCTCTGAAATGACAAGCTGTGGGCAGAGGCATCTCTTATTAATGCTCCCAGGCACAGTGTGAACAGCTCTCACTTCGCTTTAGGGAGCTGATCTGTTTGGGCGTTCATTTGACTTAAGAAGAATAACTCACTAATCTCTTGTCAGGAGACCTGCTTTCACATTGTAGCTCCTGCCTTTATAGGGGAAAAAAAAATGTCGACCCTAAAGATTCATGACAAGGGGCTGGGTATATAGGCAGAAATAAGCACCTGTATGTTAACAAAGAAATGTTGTTTTCCAAGGGTTCCAGAGAATATAGAGTTTGCCCACTGGCAAAATAAATGTGGATATATATTACTGGAACATACACAAATCAGAAAAAAGGAAAAAAAAAAAAAAAAATCATTTTAACAATAGCTTGCAGATACTGTTTCAAGTTCCAACCATAATTATAATGTTCACCTTCAAGCCTGCTTATTCTTTCTGACTTCAAACACCTGTCACCTACTCAAAGATAAGAAAATAAATGTGCAAGGACCTTTAGTTGAAGATGTCCGGTCACATCTTCAAAAAGCAGAAAACAAAGTCTCAACCAACCTGTTTGGAAAGAGAGAATTGTGGACCTGTTCCCATGAGGGAGTCTACCAGCTGGGGAGGGGGCTGCTGAGGAAAGGCGGCAGGAACAAAGGAGGGTAAGAATCTGCACTGGGGACAGTGGTTACACAAACGAATAATCTAGGTTCTCTTGAACCAAATGAGGAGGTAATTTAGTTGCAGCTGGATCAAAAAGCTTTCAGAGCAATGAGAATCAGGTACGGCAACAGGGAGAGTTAATAGAGGACAATTTAGACTCACAATAAAGATATAATTTCCCTAGGGCCTTCAAAATAACAATAAGTTCCAGAAGGTAGTTAGCATGCCCTCTTGGAGATTACTTCAGCTCATCTTGTTCATAAAGATACGCACATGGGTCCACAGACAAGAGCCAGTCATTAAATTCCACCACTCCCTGTCCCAAGTAGCCCTGGACAGTGACCCTCAACCCTCTGCCCCAGAGGCAGGAGAAGTGATCTGGGAACGCTGTGTGCACAGGCTAGGGTTCATCATGACAGCAGCAATTACCCTCCCTCCAAGTGTGTGTCTGCCTCATGGGGGCCCTGGGCACTTGGCACATTAAAGAGCACTTATAAACAGTAGGTTAGAAGAGCCCAGGGGAAGATGAACCATGTAATGAGTGATGGTTATTAATGACCATTATTATCCTTGTCCTAACCCGAGAACTATTCCTCGGAGAATGTTTACTCAGCATGCAGAGCTGAGTCAAACACCAGGCGCTCTGAAACTCAGCTATTAATCCACAGGTTTTACAGGGATAGAAAATTGCGCCAGAAAGTGAAGTTCTCTTCTTAAAAAATTAATATAGCTATAAATGAAAATTTTTAGAGCATGTTCCACCAGAAGAGAAACAGGTCGATTGTCAGTGTGGCAAGTCACATAATGGAGGGCATTTAGAGCAGGTTTAACGTGAATAAGATATTGATTTCCCCTCTACTTGATTCAACTTTATTCCTTTTGGATTGCCAAAGGCCTCCGAGACAACACAGACTGTGGCCTGGAGGGCACATGGGAGCTCTATTCTCTGGTCCTTTATTTATTCATTCAAGTTTTGTGCTAACAATACCTGAGTGAAAGAGGTACAGTTAAGACAGTAAGTATGCCAGAGTCTTTTCAAACTGAAAAAAGAGTGACAGGTTAATTATTGAGAAAAGGGACAGACAGGCCATTTTCAGAACAGTTCACGCTATTTTGGAGGGGTTGATGTATCTTTTTTTTTTCACTTTTCAATATATTGTAATTCATGAAAACAGATTTGTTAATATGTCATATCATACAAAAAGACTTGGAGGAAAAAGCGAACCTCCTCTTTCACATGCCTACTCCCTTCTCCCAATTAATGTCTCCACTGTGGAAAGCTCTTAACACTTAGATGTGTTTCCATACTGGAGTTTCCATGCATTTGCAACCATATATACGGCTGTAGTTTTGTTCTCACAAAAATGGAGCCATGCCATATGTACGGTTCTAGAACATATTATGTCTTGGAAGTCTTTTCATGTCAAGATAGAGAGATCCCTGGTATGTTTTTAAATGTTTATTTATTTACTTTTGGCTAGGATGGGTCTTCGTTGCTGCATGCAGGCTTTCTCTACTTGTGGTACGCAGGCTCTCTTGTTGCATAGCACCGATTCTAGGGCGGACAGCCTTCGGTAGTTGCAACTTGCAGGCTTAGTCACCCTGTGGCATGTGGGATCTTCCCAGACCAGGCATCAGACCTGTGTCCCTTGCATTGCAAGGTGGACTCCTAACCACTGGATGACCAAGGCAGTCCTCCCTGGCACTTTTAACAGCAGCATTGTGTTCCATAATATGAATATTCTTCACTTACTTAATCCTCTTCCCACTGATAGCATTTCAGCATCTCTAGTTTTTTCTGCCATGATACCATCAAGCTCACACACCTTAGCCTCATAAAAGGTCCCTTGAGACATCGGCAGCCAGAGAAGAGGCAAAATGGTGGTAGGACAGGTTAGAGATGGCAGAGGTGTGTCCTAGGACCACCATGTCCTGCCCTGGTAGCCCATGGCCCCAGAAATAGGCTCAGAACAACATCTGAAATGTTCCTCTCTCCCTGCCTGACCCCATCCTGCCCCTACATCACTCATGACAGGTGCAGGTGAGGCCGACCCTGGCTAAGCCTCACAGTTAAGACGAGGATATTAAAGTTGAGTAAACTGGTTGGATCCAGAGACCCACTAGAGGGGTGGCGTGGGGAGTAGACACTTAAGCAGCAGACATGGGGTATTTATAACCGACATAACAAAGAGGAAAACAGACGTATCAGCAGAATCCAGGAAGACAGGTCTGGAGGGCCAGCCTGAGAAAGGCAGATTTGTTAATATTTTTCAAAAAATTTTTCATACAAAAGACTTGGAGGAAAAAGCGAACCTCCTCTTTCACATGCCTACTCCCTTCTCCCAATTAATGTCTCCACTGTGGAAAGCTCTTAACACTTAGATGTGTTTCCATACTGGAGTTTCCATGCATTTGCAACCATATATACGGCTGTAGTTTTGTTCTCACAAAAATGGAGCCATGCCATATGTACGGTTCTAGAACATATTATGTCTTGGAAGTCTTTTCATGTCAAGATAGAGAGATCCCTGGTATGTTTTTAAATGTTTATTTATTTACTTTTGGCTAGGATGGGTCTTCGTTGCTGCATGCAGGCTTTCTCTACTTGTGGTACGCAGGCTCTCTTGTTGCATAGCACCGATTCTAGGGCGGACAGCCTTCGGTAGTTGCAACTTGCAGGCTTAGTCACCCTGTGGCATGTGGGATCTTCCCAGACCAGGCATCAGACCTGTGTCCCTTGCATTGCAAGGTGGACTCCTAACCACTGGATGACCAAGGCAGTCCTCCCTGGCACTTTTTAACAGCAGCATTGTGTTCCATAATATGAATATTCTTCACTTACTTAATCCTCTTCCCACTGATAGCATTTCAGCATCTCTAGTTTTTTCTGCCATGATACCATCAAGCTCACACACCTTAGCCTCATAAAAGGTCCCTTGAGACATCGGCAGCCAGAGAAGAGGCAAAATGGTGGTAGGACAGGTTAGAGATGGCAGAGGTGTGTCCTAGGACCACCATGTCCTGCCCTGGTAGCCCATGGCCCCAGAAATAGGCTCAGAACAACATCTGAAATGTTCCTCTCTCCCTGCCTGACCCCATCCTGCCCCTACATCACTCATGACAGGTGCAGGTGAGGCCGACCCTGGCTAAGCCTCACAGTTAAGACGAGGATATTAAAGTTGAGTAAACTGGTTGGATCCAGAGACCCACTAGAGGGGTGGCGTGGGGAGTAGACACTTAAGCAGCAGACATGGGGTATTTATAACCGACATAACAAAGAGGAAAACAGACGTATCAGCAGAATCCAGGGAAGACAGTTGCCTCTGTGTAGGGTCACAGCCTGGTGAGAAAGGCAAGAGGGAAAGAGAAGGAGCAGAAAATAGGAATTGTTTGAGTATTTATTCAAAAGAGCCTAAATTCACCTGAAGACTTCCAAATTTGCTTTGAATTGGTAAAATCAAGTTTATCACCATCACTGAAAAAGAAGACTTGAGTATTGTATTGGTTTGCTAGGGTTGCCATAACAAAGCACCATTAACTCCGTAGCTTAAACAGCAGAAATGCACTCACAATTCTCTCAGTTCTGGAGGTGAGAAATCCAGGCTCAGAATGGTTGCTTCCTTCTGAGGCCCAAGAAAGAAATTGTTCCATGCCTCTGCCCTAGCTTCTGCTGGTTTGCTGGCTATCATTAGCATCTCTTAGCTTTAGAAGCATCACTTTGCTCTCTGGTTTCATTGTCATGTGGCGTTTTCCCTGAGTGCCTGTGAGGAACCCCCCAAACTATTCCACTTGCATCAAGAAACAGGAAAACTAATGGAGATCTCTGTCTTTGAAGATACTTGACTTGTAACACAGGTACACCAGAGTGTGTCTAAGTTTAGCAGAATTTACAAACGGTCCCCTGAAAATCCACTGCCTCCCCTCTACAGGGGGGTAACCCTCAAGGCTTCCAAGGAAGCTCCTCAAGGAAGATCCTACTGGTCACCAAGTCCACCAGAGAATCAACCTTAGGAGGATTGTGTGGTAGCACAATGTTACCATGTTTTGGATCTTGCTCTGAAAAGGTAGCAGAGGAAACACCCAAGACTAGCCAAAGAGGACTCTCAAGTGGCGTGGGCAGAACGCAGATGTCTGAAACCAGAGAACAGGACAGAAACAAGGAAGCTTGGGTAAAGGATCCATTTGACATGCAGCCTTCCTAGGATTCTTCTTATGATTCAGTTCCCCGTTCATCCAAGGAACAGCCAGAGAATGGCCTCAGAAGGTGGGTCTGGGCACCCGCTTCAAGGGACAGTCCAGGTGTCCACTCCAATATTTTGAGTGGTCAAGTGGAAAGCAGGAAGAATCCATCCCAAATTCAGAGAAGAAGAAACTTGTCAGAAGTCAATTCACTTTCTGCTAGTCAATATCTGAAATAAAGTCAGCAACATGGCAGCAGCAGGCATTTTGTGGAGCTTCCGAAAGACAGTAGTACCTGCCACTCTGTCTTGACAGTTTCTATAAGACCCCATCCAGTTACAGAGTTGTCTGTGGAGCTTTGGGCAAGGCTGTCATTTTCCTGTATGTCTCAGAGGTTGACAGTTCTTAGAGGGAGCATTGTCAGCACAAGTGGTTGAACTGTTGGAGGCTGCCACAGTACATTCTACCGAAGACTGGGGCTTGGACAGCCTCTTGTGACAAACGCAACAAAACCCACAGAGACAAACCACCAGGAGTTGGTGAGAGGCTCACACCTACCTGCTAGATGGGTTTTCTCCAAAAAGCACAAATTATGTATCATGTGCATCACACAGTCTGGGAGTGCTAGAAAAGCAGCCTCAAACAATGACCAACGGAGTGTGGGAAACAAGCCCCCAGCTCCCTCACTCCAACTGGGCGAACTCTGGACGTCTCTGTACACTGGCTGTAGAGTTCCCCAGTGGCGTGAACTCTAGTTGCCCAAGTGGGTGCTTGAATAGGCACTCCTTTATTGACTGCTTCCCTTCCCTCTTCCTCTACTGGTGTTTCCTGGAATCAATTCTCAGATAAACTTCTGGCACCCAAATCCTTGTCTCAGGGAAGACCCAATCTAGGACAATCACCTACAGAATTGGATGATTCCTATTTGTCAAGATGTAATCCCAGGTCTCAGGACGGGTTTGCTAAAAGTTTGTTCCATGGTCACTGCTGGGGTGAACTGGGGAAACAACCTAACCAGAAAATAACCTCCAGGACCGCAGGTGAGAACCATGATTTGAAGGTACAGAGAGAAGTCATTTCATGGAGAGAGAAAAAAATGGGTGTAGAGGAGCCATTTTCTCCTCCTGGTTCTCAACCAGATCTTAGAATAAGGATTTATGCCCTCTCTCTCCCCCATCATCTCTGTTCCCTTTAAGTCCCATCTGCTGATACAGGGAGGTGTCCAGCATCGGAATGGCTGTCATTGGCTCTTTATTTAGACCTGGCCTGCCACAGGCCTCAGGGGTCTCCACACTCCAGACTTTCCTGTACCTCAAATGTCCACCTTTAACTCCTGTGGTATCTAGCTACTCGACTTGTAACAATGTCATAGGTTCAATTCAGATAGGGAAGAAGTCTCCTTGGTGGGCAATAAGGCAGGAGCCTTTTTGGACTCCTATGCCTAGTCCTCAATTGGTCCAGGATCCAGGTGGCAGACGACATAAATAGTTGGCACCTTCAAGCACCAACAGACACAGATATGCCACTTTTATGATTGAAGAGCAGGAAAAAAACCTTTTCACTTACTATGTTGGCAGAAGGAGTGGTTTCACTGCTTCATTTCATGGAAAGAAGGTCAGATGGTCAACCCAGGAACAAATTAGCATCAGCAGGCGGCAGGAGTCATAGAACCAACTCCAGCTGCAAACATCTGGCCTCACTCCACTCATTCAATGGAGATTAGTTCTTCTCATTTCCTTAAATCAGCTCCTCGGAAGAGCAGGTCCACCTGATGGGTGCATAAGAAAGAGAACTGGTGTGTCCTTAGCAAGACATTTCATCTCTCAGGGTTGTGGAGAACCCACTCTTGCCCACTTCCTAGTTGTGAGATCTCCATGAACAAATGCATTTTCTTCTACTAAGTCTTTGCGTCCTCACTGACCCTGCGCTGCAGTCAGACCCTGAAGTATCTCTCAGCAAAGACATCTCCAGAGGCTCAGGCAAACTTAACACCCTTACAGAATTGGATGATTCCTATTTGTCAAGATGTAATCCCAGGTCTCAGGACGGGTTTGCTAAAAGTTTGTTCCATGGTCACTGCTGGGGTGAACTGGGGAAACAACCTAACCAGAAAATAACCTCCAGGACCGCAGGTGAGAACCATGATTTGAAGGTACAGAGAGAAGTCATTTCATGGAGAGAGAAAAAAATGGGTGTAGAGGAGCCATTTTCTCCTCCTGGTTCTCAACCAGATCTTAGAATAAGGATTTATGCCCTCTCTCTCCCCCATCATCTCTGTTCCCTTTAAGTCCCATCTGCTGATACAGGGAGGTGTCCAGCATCGGAATGGCTGTCATTGGCTCTTTATTTAGACCTGGCCTGCCACAGGCCTCAGGGGTCTCCACACTCCAGACTTTCCTGTACCTCAAATGTCCACCTTTAACTCCTGTGGTATCTAGCTACTCGACTTGTAACAATGTCATAGGTTCAATTCAGATAGGGAAGAAGTCTCCTTGGTGGGCAATAAGGCAGGAGCCTTTTTGGACTCCTATGCCTAGTCCTCAATTGGTCCAGGATCCAGGTGGCAGACGACATAAATAGTTGGCACCTTCAAGCACCAACAGACACAGATATGCCACTTTTATGATTGAAGAGCAGGAAAAAAACCTTTTCACTTACTATGTTGGCAGAAGGAGTGGTTTCACTGCTTCATTTCATGGAAAGAAGGTCAGATGGTCAACCCAGGAACAAATTAGCATCAGCAGGCGGCAGGAGTCATAGAACCAACTCCAGCTGCAAACATCTGGCCTCACTCCACTCATTCAATGGAGATTAGTTCTTCTCATTTCCTTAAATCAGCTCCTCGGAAGAGCAGGTCCACCTGATGGGTGCATAAGAAAGAGAACTGGTGTGTCCTTAGCAAGACATTTCATCTCTCAGGGTTGTGGAGAACCCACTCTTGCCCACTTCCTAGTTGTGAGATCTCCATGAACAAATGCATTTTCTTCTACTAAGTCTTTGCGTCCTCACTGACCCTGCGCTGCAGTCAGACCCTGAAGTATCTCTCAGCAAAGACATCTCCAGAGGCTCAGGCAAACTTAACACCCTTCCAGCTTTAGGACTCTATGATTCTGTGTGCCTAGAATCCATCACACAGAGAACTTCTTAAAAGTTCAATTTCCTGGGCCTAGGAGTCACTGCCCAACTCCCATCTAACAGTGGAATTAACTATAACTTTCTGAAAAGCCACTGCAGGGCATGACCCTCAGGGCTCTAGGGAAGACTCCATTAGCCACCAGCCAGCAGAATAAGTTACTTCATGGTGCATCGTGCATCACAGAGGACCAAGAGCCCTGTGCCATGTCACCCAGGCCTGGAATAGAAAGACAGAGGTAGAGACAAGGATAGGCCATGACCCCAGGTAGACTCCACTCCCTCAGGATTATCAGAAACTCATTTTTAGGACTTCCCTGGCAGTCCAGAGGTTAAGACATCACCTTCCAAAGCAGAAGGTAGGGGTACAATGGGTGGTTGGGAGCTGAAATCCCACGTGGCTCAGGGCCAAAAACTGAAACATAAAACAAGCAATATTGTAACAAATGCAATGAAGCCTTTTAAAATGGTCCACATCAAGTAAAATCTTTAAAAAAGAAAAGAAACTCATTTCTGTAAGAAAGATATAAGGAAGGAGAAATGTTCCTTCATACTAAGATCCTGTAAAACAAGTATCTCTAAGCCCCAGACATTGGCCTACATAACTCAAGTGGAGTTGATTTGTATTAATAGCAAGGGAGTTAGGCCAGGCATGGGGAGGGAGTTCACTATCATGGGATTAGACCAGACGTATGTTCTCTCTCCTCCTTGGTACTCTTAGGTTCCGTAAACTGACCCTCCAGGAAAGCCACCAAACTCTCCACAGGAGCAGACCATGGGGAAGGACTTAAATCAGAGCAGAAGTCAGCTGCAAACATCTGGCCTCACTCCACTCATTCAATGGAGATTAGTTCTTCTCATTTCCTTAAATCAGCTCCTCGGAAGAGCAGGTCCACCTGATGGGTGCATAAGAAAGAGAACTGGTGTGTCCTTAGCAAGACATTTCATCTCTCAGGGTTGTGGAGAACCCACTCTTGCCCACTTCCTAGTTGTGAGATCTCCATGAACAAATGCATTTTCTTCTACTAAGTCTTTGCGTCCTCACTGACCCTGCGCTGCAGTCAGACCCTGAAGTATCTCTCAGCAAAGACATCTCCAGAGGCTCAGGCAAACTTAACACCCTTCCAGCTTTAGGACTCTATGATTCTGTGTGCCTAGAATCCATCACACAGAGAACTTCTTAAAAGTTCAATTTCCTGGGCCTAGGAGTCACTGCCCAACTCCCATCTAACAGTGGAATTAACTATAACTTTCTGAAAAGCCACTGCAGGGCATGACCCTCAGGGCTCTAGGGAAGACTCCATTAGCCACCAGCCAGCAGAATAAGTTACTTCATGGTGCATCGTGCATCACAGAGGACCAAGAGCCCTGTGCCATGTCACCCAGGCCTGGAATAGAAAGACAGAGGTAGAGACAAGGATAGGCCATGACCCCAGGTAGACTCCACTCCCTCAGGATTATCAGAAACTCATTTTTAGGACTTCCCTGGCAGTCCAGAGGTTAAGACATCACCTTCCAAAGCAGAAGGTAGGGGTACAATGGGTGGTTGGGAGCTGAAATCCCACGTGGCTCAGGGCCAAAAACTGAAACATAAAACAAGCAATATTGTAACAAATGCAATGAAGCCTTTTAAAATGGTCCACATCAAGTAAAATCTTTAAAAAAGAAAAGAAACTCATTTCTGTAAGAAAGATATAAGGAAGGAGAAATGT
Source organism: Tragulus kanchil (assembly GCA_022376925.1). Classification (NCBI taxonomy): domain Eukaryota; kingdom Metazoa; phylum Chordata; class Mammalia; order Artiodactyla; family Tragulidae; genus Tragulus; species Tragulus kanchil. Next base: position 215,476,007 of record JAIOJX010000032.1, on the reverse strand, counting down.
TCCTTCATACTAAGATCCTGTAAAACAAGTATCTCTAAGCCCCAGACATTGGCCTACATAACTCAAGTGGAGTTGATTTGTATTAATAGCAAGGGAGTTAGGCCAGGCATGGGGAGGGAGTTCACTATCATGGGATTAGACCAGACGTATGTTCTCTCTCCTCCTTGGTACTCTTAGGTTCCGTAAACTGACCCTCCAGGAAAGCCACCAAACTCTCCACAGGAGCAGACCATGGGGAAGGACTTAAATCAGAGCAGAAGTTCAGAAAAACCAGAACAATTCTGAGCTAGAAGAAAGGACAGCAACCAACCGTCCTCCTTCAGTGAGATAGACACAGTTGGAATTCAACGCAGCAGAGGATGTACCTCCAAGGTAAACATCTCAGGTGTCATCTATGTTCTTCAACCCAAATGTGCTTTGACAGGGTGGGCAAAAATGATGTCCCTTTGACCTAGGGCCTTGGATTACTTGTCACCTTTACAGTCAGGTTGGACTTTGAGGCCTAGTATTATACTTAGAATGCCATTCTCTGCCTCCATTATAGTTATTCGTGCTCATATCTTATCTTTAGCCTAGTAGTGAGAACCCTGACCTGGGAGTCAGGAACCCTGCATTTGATCTTGGCTTCCCTGATGAGTCAGATGAAAAGAATCTGCCTGCAGTGCAGGAGACCTGGGTCAATTCCTTGTGTTAGGAAGATCCCTGGAGAAGGGAATGGCTACCCACTCTAGTGTTCTCGCCTAGAGAATTCCGTGAATGGGGAGCCTGGTGGTCTTCAGTCTGTGGGGTCACAAAGTGTCAGACATGACTGAGCAACTAACGCCAACCATCAAGAGCACTGAAAAGCTAGAGATCAGGGGAAATCTTTTACCTCTTCTAAATTCCACTTCCCTACTTCAAGAAATAAATGGATAAACCTGGAAACCTCTAAGATTTCTTCCATCTCCTAAAATATCTCTACTTTTATTCAATTTAAGGACACACAACGATTTAATTGCTTGCACAGGCCATATTCAGGAGCGGGGGCAAGAGAGGCAGATGGCTGAGAATAACACCTTTTCAAGACACCATTAAAAAGTAATTTATATTTCAAGACTCCCATTCTGTCTTCAAGAAGTATAAGGAAGGAGAAATGTTCCTTCATACTAAGATCCTGTAAAACAAGTATCTCTAAGCCCCAGACATTGGCCTACATAACTCAAGTGGAGTTGATTTGTATTAATAGCAAGGGAGTTAGGCCAGGCATGGGGAGGGAGTTCACTATCATGGGATTAGACCAGACGTATGTTCTCTCTCCTCCTTGGTACTCTTAGGTTCCGTAAACTGACCCTCCAGGAAAGCCACCAAACTCTCCACAGGAGCAGACCATGGGGAAGGACTTAAATCAGAGCAGAAGTTCAGAAAAACCAGAACAATTCTGAGCTAGAAGAAAGGACAGCAACCAACCGTCCTCCTTCAGTGAGATAGACACAGTTGGAATTCAACGCAGCAGAGGATGTACCTCCAAGGTAAACATCTCAGGTGTCATCTATGTTCTTCAACCCAAATGTGCTTTGACAGGGTGGGCAAAAATGATGTCCCTTTGACCTAGGGCCTTGGATTACTTGTCACCTTTACAGTCAGGTTGGACTTTGAGGCCTAGTATTATACTTAGAATGCCATTCTCTGCCTCCATTATAGTTATTCGTGCTCATATCTTATCTTTAGCCTAGTAGTGAGAACCCTGACCTGGGAGTCAGGAACCCTGCATTTGATCTTGGCTTCCCTGATGAGTCAGATGAAAAGAATCTGCCTGCAGTGCAGGAGACCTGGGTCAATTCCTTGTGTTAGGAAGATCCCTGGAGAAGGGAATGGCTACCCACTCTAGTGTTCTCGCCTAGAGAATTCCGTGAATGGGGAGCCTGGTGGTCTTCAGTCTGTGGGGTCACAAAGTGTCAGACATGACTGAGCAACTAACGCCAACCATCAAGAGCACTGAAAAGCTAGAGATCAGGGGAAATCTTTTACCTCTTCTAAATTCCACTTCCCTACTTCAAGAAATAAATGGATAAACCTGGAAACCTCTAAGATTTCTTCCATCTCCTAAAATATCTCTACTTTTATTCAATTTAAGGACACACAACGATTTAATTGCTTGCACAGGCCATATTCAGGAGCGGGGGCAAGAGAGGCAGATGGCTGAGAATAACACCTTTTCAAGACACCATTAAAAAGTAATTTATATTTCAAGACTCCCATTCTGTCTTCTTGGAAAGCCTGAAAGAAATTTCTTCTTTTATCTGGTTGCCAGACAACCTTTCTATTGAGGCTTTCATTTTCTTCTTTTTTTTTTTTTTTTAAGAAATATAAATCCGGCTTTGGAGACCTGGTTAGGAGTGAAAGCCAACTTCAAGTGTCCCTCAGCAAAAATGTGAATTATGGTTGCCAATCAGGGGTATGACCGAAATTGAAAGAATTTAAGGAGAAAGCTTTAAGGCAGCTGATAACTAAAAATGGCTAGTAGATACTGGAGGCTAGAAAAGGCTATAGAAAGGATTGATAATTAAATGGTACATTGTATTTAGTGATCTTCTATGTTGCAAAAATATCTTCCCAAATTGTATTTCATCCTCATATTAGCCTTTTGAATAAGAAGGACAGAGAGTTTCTTTTTTAACTGATGAGCAAGTGACACCCAAAAGGATAAATGACTCGCCTTAATTTTCATTTCTAAATAATGGCAGAGCCCAGGTTTGCGGCTTCTTTAGTTTGGTGCTGGACTTTGGGTGAGCATCAACAGAAGACAAAGAAAGTATATTTTCATCAATCAGCTTCCATCAGACAAGCAGCTCAAAAAGGGTCAGGACAGAGAAAGATGAAAGCACCCAGGCAGATGAGGCAATGTTCCTCTGGGCTGGAAACTCCAGTTACTTTTTCAAGGAACAAGAAGAATCACATTTCCCTTGTCTCAAGTCCCTGCCCAGTCTCTGGGAGAGCATTCCCTCCTAGGCAACCAGGGTACCTCCACTAGTCAGGACTCAGCACGATGCTTTAAGAGGGAACAGAAATTAAGATTAGGGCAAAGCCACATTCAGCAAAGAAGATTGTTTCATTTCAGTTTCTTAGCACCACATTGCCAATCTGCAGAAACAAGAACCATTTATCAAATACTTCCTTGATAGTCCAGTGGTCACAACTCAGTGCTTCCACTGTAGGGGGCCTGGGTTCGATCCCTGGTCAGGGAACTAAGATCCCGTATGCTGTATGAAGTGGCCAACAAATAAAATAATTGAAATGAAAGCTACATTTAAAAAATACTTTTCATATTGTAATGTATTTGTTCATATGTTTGTCTTCTTATTAGACTATAATCCCACCGAAAGCCAAAGACTGATGAAGCATTCAGGTAGCTTTAAGTTGACAGAAACCACATTTGCTTCATCTGTAAGGTCACATGCCTGATTTCTTTGGCCAAGAATGCCAGAGCAGTGAGGCGGCCTCCCAGAGCAGAAGCAGATGAAGCTATTTTTAGCAGCTTCTTTGGTGTCCCAAGCCCCTGAGAGGCTGGGGGTCATGATGCGGCCCAAGTCTAATCCTTTTATGCCTGGGACTTGCATCACTATTTGGGGATGTATACAAATAGTTCACACCTTCGGTAGGAAATATTTCCTCATGCCATCATCCTTTTGGTTCTTGAGTAGAACCCAGCACAAGCAAGGCCATATCCAGAGGTAGAAGTGGGGTGAGATGGGAAGGAAGAAAATAAAGGCAAATATCCAATTTTTTCCTGGACAAGATCCTTGTCTCCACCTGCCCAGCAGGCTGGGAAGGCCATTGACCTGCCAAGTATTCTTCCTATTCCCCAGTGTCATACAATGTCTAGTGCATGACTATACTTCACTCGCATTTTTTAACTGACTATAATTTTCTCTTAGCTGTATTTCTATCTAAACGTCTTTTTGCTCCCACCCTAACTACACAAGTGTGGGTTTTGGAGACATTAAGTGATTTAAATAATGACCCAGCTAGTTAGGGACAGAATCCAAATATATAAGCATTAATGCCACCATTCTTTTCAATTCTACCACACAGCTCCTCTTCTAAAAACACACAGTAGTTCCCTGTAGGTTCTAAAACCTAAAAAAGTACCCTGTGTTCACCACATTCAGTTTAGATGTTTCTTCTCTATCTTCTCCCCCAAATGCCATGAACCTCTCCAGCTTTTTCCGCATTAAAAGAAGACTCTCTTAGAACTTTCTGGATAATCCAGTGGTTAAGACTCCACACTTCCAATGCATGGGGTGCAGGTTAGATCCCTGCTCAGGGAAAGAAGATCCCATATACTGCAAGGCACAACAACAACAACAACAAAAAACAAGACTGCCTTTGCTAATCAAGCATATTTCCTGGTCATTGCCTCATTCTTGCATTCATACAAGCCCTTCACCAGATGATAAAATGTTCCCCTACCTCTCTCTATGAATTAATTTATCTTTCCATTTTTTTCAGAAGCTAGGTCAGACTTCGTTCCTCTGGGAAGCCCACCATCAGAGTATCACCTCTCTCTGCTCTACTCTGACCACTCGGCCCACTGTCAGCATTAACAGTACTTATATTCTCTTCATGGTTCATATTGACTGACACATAGCACAAACTGAATATGTGTGTTGGGTGCCTGAATAAATAGATGCTGTTGATTCTGTCGCTGAGCCATCTCTCAAATGTCTCCCTGTTCCCACTGTCATAGCCCCAGGTAAGACTCTCATCACTGTTGCCATGGACCATTCAAATAATCTCCAGAGAGCTTCCCCTGTCTTCTGTCTTCCCTCTATGCAGACTCTACAGTGCCACTGAATCAACTTTTTAAAAGAAATCATGTATCCTATTTTTCATGGTTTCCCAATGCCTTTGGGAGAAGTCAAAATTCCTTAGCATGACTGTTACAGCTCTCCATAATCAAGTCTCCAACAATTCTTCTTGTCTCTATTACTTTTCACTACTGATATATTTGTGCTTGAGTTAACCCTTCCAGCCTAGGATGTATGCCGTGTCAATGCTACTCTGTTTGCCAGAGGTATCTCCCTTCTTTTCTACCTGCTGAACTTTTGCTTATGTTTTGGGGTCTATCACACATAGTACCACCACAGCCTGCATGGTTGCCCCACCTAGCCCCAGAGGTAAACCTGCCCTCCGCTGAACCCCCAGCAATTTAGTCCAGGGAGTTGGTAGCAGGGCACACTGAGTATAGCGCATTTTAGCTGCTAGCTGGTCAGTCATGCTCTTGCTTTGTGAGCCTCTCAAAAGCAGGACCAAATGTCTTTTATATCCACAGCCCCATTAGAGTCCTTAGCTCCAAGAATGCTCTCAGTGAGTAAGTCAGTGAAGTAGTTTGTTCATACCATGTTCATTTTTATTCACTTGAAACCATACACTATTGTAACTAAAAAAGATACTATAAAATATTTTTTCTAACTTGCTCATTTTTCACATGAAAAAAACATAAGCCTACTGGGCTTTAAGGGACTTCCCCAAGGTCATAAAGAGACAGCAAGGGCATTGACCCTGGTCACCTGATTCATGCCACCTTCTACTTTATTGTATATACAAAGTTGTGATGCCAAAAGACAGAGTAAGTGCCTCAAGGGGGGAAAAAAATGAGCATCTTCTTTCTTTTGGATTTCTCTATACAAATGTCCCTCATTTGAATTCAACAAATGTGACTGAATTAATGACATTTATAGACCTGTATCTCTGCTTCACAATTGTACTATTGCCCCCTTTATAATCCTTTTGCATATTAGTGAGTCAATTTGGTTGACTTAAATTCTTGAAAAAATTTTCAGATATATTGAATTTCTGCAAAGCTCCTTTTAAGATAATGTATGTTAAAATATGTAAGCTACAGTGCTGGAGAAGATGTGGAGATAAAGGAACCTTTCTGCACTGCTGATGCGAATATAAAATTGATACAGCCACTTTGTAATCCTATTTTTCATGGTTTCCCAATGCCTTTGGGAGAAGTCAAAATTCCTTAGCATGACTGTTACAGCTCTCCATAATCAAGTCTCCAACAATTCTTCTTGTCTCTATTACTTTTCACTACTGATATATTTGTGCTTGAGTTAACCCTTCCAGCCTAGGATGTATGCCGTGTCAATGCTACTCTGTTTGCCAGAGGTATCTCCTTCTTTTCTACCTGCTGAACTTTTGCTTATGTTTTGGGGTCTATCACACATAGTACCACCACAGCCTGCATGGTTGCCCCACCTAGCCCCAGAGGTAAACCTGCCCTCCGCTGAACCCCCAGCAATTTAGTCCAGGGAGTTGGTAGCAGGGCACACTGAGTATAGCGCATTTTAGCTGCTAGCTGGTCAGTCATGCTCTTGCTTTGTGAGCCTCTCAAAAGCAGGACCAAATGTCTTTTATATCCACAGCCCCATTAGAGTCCTTAGCTCCAAGAATGCTCTCAGTGAGTAAGTCAGTGAAGTAGTTTGTTCATACCATGTTCATTTTTATTCACTTGAAACCATACACTATTGTAACTAAAAAAGATACTATAAAATATTTTTTCTAACTTGCTCATTTTTCACATGAAAAAAACATAAGCCTACTGGGCTTTAAGGGACTTCCCCAAGGTCATAAAGAGACAGCAAGGGCATTGACCCTGGTCACCTGATTCATGCCACCTTCTACTTTATTGTATATACAAAGTTGTGATGCCAAAAGACAGAGTAAGTGCCTCAAGGGGGGAAAAAAATGAGCATCTTCTTTCTTTTGGATTTCTCTATACAAATGTCCCTCATTTGAATTCAACAAATGTGACTGAATTAATGACATTTATAGACCTGTATCTCTGCTTCACAATTGTACTATTGCCCCTTGATAATCATTTTGCATATTAGTGAGTCAATTTGGTTGACTTAAATTCTTGAAAAAATTTTCAGATATATTGAATTTCTGCAAAGCTCCTTTTAAGATAATGTATGTTAAAATATGTAAGCTACAGTGCTGGAGAAGATGTGGAGATAAAGGAACCTTTCTGCACTGCTGATGCGAATATAAAATTGATACAGCCACTTTGTAAAACATACAGAGGTCCCCCAAAAAATAAAAGGCACGACTACCATATGATTCAGCAGTTCCACTCCTGGGTATCTGTCTGGAACAAAAAGAAAATACTAACTGGAAAAGATATTAATATATGCACCCTCATATTCATTACATTATTTAAAATAGCCAAGATGTGGAAACAACCTAAGTGCCCATCAATAGATGAACAGATAAAGAAGTGGTATAGATAGATAGATAGATAGATATGTATATATAGTGAAATATTAGTCAGCCATAATGAAAGAAATCTTGCCATTTGCAATAACATGGATGTACCTTGAGAGCATTGTGCTAAGTGAGATAGATCAGCCAAAGACAAATATCACATGATCTTACCTCTAAGTGGAATCTAAAAGCAAAACAAACAAACAAGAAACCAAGTTCATAGATACAGAGAAGAGATTGGTAGTTACCAAAGGCAGGGACCTGGGAATGCAGAATAAGTGAAGGGGGTTAATAAATATAAACTTCTAGATATAAAATAAATATCATGGGGATGGAAGGTACAGTTGGGACCTATAGTTAAATAATACTGTGTTAAATATTTGTAAGTTGTTAATCAAGTAGATCTTGAAAGTTTTCATCACTAGTGAAAAAATCTTGTAACTATTAAAATGGATGATGACAATAGAAGTGGCCTGTCCGCTCCCCTCCCTCCCCAACCCAACCCCTGCCCAAAATAAATAAATAAATAAATAAATAAATCTTTTAAAAAAAATGGATGGTGATGGATGTTAACTAGATTTGTTGTGCTGATCATTTCCCAGGATATAAAAATATCAAATCATTAGGTTGTATACCTGAAACTATATAATGTTACATGTAAACTACATCTCAATTTTAAAAAGAAGAATAAAGCAAGCAATATCTAAACATTAATTTTCACATAAATTTCCTTCGGTCCTCCTTTATATGTCACTGTTTATAGCTTTAAAACTTTATATTTGCAGACAGTTGCTTCAAATGTCCCATTAATTCATACATGTATTTTCTTCTATATAAACCACACCTCTACAGTAAAGAAGTCAAGCTTAAGTTTGATTCTGTATTATTTAGCTGTGATACTTATCTTTAAATATTTGTTTTATGTAAAATTAAACAGAAATTAAATGGCCAAAGCACTGACAAAATGAAGTTTATGTTAAACAATTATGTGCACTGAATTATGGTCTTCTTCAAACACTCAAGATCAGATTACAAAATTCCCAGTTTATGGCATGAATATAGACAATTACCAGTGTCTAGGTATTCCATTTAGATTTCTGTTTCACAGTATGATGCTGAGGATAATTTGCTCTTCTCAGATGGGAAAAGTCGAGGAAAGATGATCCTAGTGATAATCATGTCTGATAACAACGGACATGTGGAGAAGCAAAGGAACTGACCCTGTCAGGCACTCAGATTTCTATTTGTTTTCAATTTTCTACAGCACTTGAACACAAAGAGAAATGCTTCTTTTCAGGAAAAAAAAATCAAATGAATTCCTACTTTATTTACTCTTTTGAGAGATGAGAGGCAATGTGCCCTCCAGTTCATCACGGCTTTCCGTCTATTGACCCCATCCTCACGAGTTTGCATTCTTTTCACCACAGAGAACAAGCGTCTTGAAAGTTTTCATCACTAGTGAAAAAATCTTGTAACTATTAAAATGGATGATGACAATAGAAGTGGCCTGTCCGCTCCCCTCCCTCCCCAACCCAACCCCTGCCCAAAATAAATAAATAAATAAATAAATAAATCTTTTAAAAAAAATGGATGGTGATGGATGTTAACTAGATTTGTTGTGCTGATCATTTCCCAGGATATAAAAATATCAAATCATTAGGTTGTATACCTGAAACTATATAATGTTACATGTAAACTACATCTCAATTTTAAAAAGAAGAATAAAGCAAGCAATATCTAAACATTAATTTTCACATAAATTTCCTTCGGTCCTCCTTTATATGTCACTGTTTATAGCTTTAAAACTTTATATTTGCAGACAGTTGCTTCAAATGTCCCATTAATTCATACATGTATTTTCTTCTATATAAACCACACCTCTACAGTAAAGAAGTCAAGCTTAAGTTTGATTCTGTATTATTTAGCTGTGATACTTATCTTTAAATATTTGTTTTATGTAAAATTAAACAGAAATTAAATGGCCAAAGCACTGACAAAATGAAGTTTATGTTAAACAATTATGTGCACTGAATTATGGTCTTCTTCAAACACTCAAGATCAGATTACAAAATTCCCAGTTTATGGCATGAATATAGACAATTACCAGTGTCTAGGTATTCCATTTAGATTTCTGTTTCACAGTATGATGCTGAGGATAATTTGCTCTTCTCAGATGGGAAAAGTCGAGGAAAGATGATCCTAGTGATAATCATGTCTGATAACAACGGACATGTGGAGAAGCAAAGGAACTGACCCTGTCAGGCACTCAGATTTCTCTATTTGTTTTCAATTTTCTACAGCACTTGAACACAAAGAGAAATGCTTCTTTTCAGGAAAAAAAAATCAAATGAATTCCTACTTTATTTACTCTTTTGAGAGATGAGAGGCAATGTGCCCTCCAGTTCATCACGGCTTTCCGTCTATTGACCCCATCCCTCACGAGTTTGCATTCTTTTCACCACAGAGAACAAGCGTCTTAAAAGGTTCTCAGAATTTTGTTCAAGTAAACACACAACAAAGATTTTTTGATCATTTACCATAGAACGAGAAATGGCCACTACAGAGAGATTTCATAGCTTTTAACAGCATATCCATGCACTAACGTCTGCACAGCCTGTAAGCCAGGAGGTTACCTTTTACACTCCTACTAAACACTCCATTTACCCCTTTGTCCTGCTTCAAACAGACTTCAGCAGTCACATGGCTGTCATTCGGCGCTATCTCAAAGTTAAATCATAATGAGCTTTGAGGTTGTTAGTTGTTTCTCTGTTGTTTCTGCAGAAATGCAGGCTCCTTTTTCATTTTGGAGGATCTGAGCCTCCAGGTTTCTATGATTGCCTCTCACGCCTTCTCTCTCCTTTTATTCTCTCCTCTTCTTTGGCTGAAAAAGCAAACTCATTACCAAAGCAAATGTATAAGCCTCCCACACAGAATCTAGAGGAGAAAGTCATCCCATTTATTTCAGACGAGCCATTTCAGAGGCTCTCCACGGTCCTCGGCTTCACTGGCTTACAGGCCATCCCACGTGTAACCTGACTGAATACAGGACCATCTCTTCAGAGCCTCCTCTGTTGTCCGAACAAAGTCACTGATGTGGAAAAGTAACATCTTTCCTATGGAATCCCCTCACTCCCAAACAGTATACAATCTAAAAATTAAAATTAGTCCATTAATAATTAGAACAATAATAACAACAAACACATAAACCCTTTGTGCCAGACACTCATTAAAGCACTTCACATTTATCATCTTATTTAATCCTCACAACAGCTCTGTGAAGTAGATGCCTTCATCATCCTTAAACTACAGATAAGGGAAGTGAAGCTCACAACGATTATTAACTCTCCCAAGATCACAAACCAGTAAGTGGCAGATGCGACCTAAATTTCATACACTCTGGCATCAAGTTCATTCTCCTTACCACTCTCCTCTGCTGCCTCAAATTGAAGGGCATGTATATCCTTTTATAATAGAGATAATTTTAAAAAGTGAGAATCAAATTTATTGAGGGATTACTATGTGCCAGATGTATAACATAACAACATTCTGGTGTTATTATTACCCTCATTTTCCAAATAAGAGACCTAGGTTAGGTAGCTGGCCAAGTCACACATTAGTAACTGTCAAAAATTGAACTCATGCACTCTGACTCCTAAGTCCTCTTGGTATACTTCTTCTCCATCTTCTGTAATCATGAGGCACAGAGAGATTTCATAGCTTTTAACAGCATATCCATGCACTAACGTCTGCACAGCCTGTAAGCCAGGAGGTTACCTTTTACACTCCTACTAAACACTCCATTTACCCCTTTGTCCTGCTTCAAACAGACTTCAGCAGTCACATGGCTGTCATTCGGCGCTATCTCAAAGTTAAATCATAATGAGCTTTGAGGTTGTTAGTTGTTTCTCTGTTGTTTCTGCAGAAATGCAGGCTCCTTTTTCATTTTGGAGGATCTGAGCCTCCAGGTTTCTATGATTGCCTCTCACGCCTTCTCTCTCCTTTTATTCTCTCCTCTTCTTTGGCTGAAAAGCAAACTCATTACCAAAGCAAATGTATAAGCCTCCCACACAGAATCTAGAGGAGAAAGTCATCCCATTTATTTCAGACGAGCCATTTCAGAGGCTCTCCACGGTCCTCGGCTTCACTGGCTTACAGGCCATCCCACGTGTAACCTGACTGAATACAGGACCATCTCTTCAGAGCCTCCTCTGTTGTCCGAACAAAGTCACTGATGTGGAAAAGTAACATCTTTCCTATGGAATCCCCTCACTCCCAAACAGTATACAATCTAAAAATTAAAATTAGTCCATTAATAATTAGAACAATAATAACAACAAACACATAAACCCTTTGTGCCAGACACTCATTAAAGCACTTCACATTTATCATCTTATTTAATCCTCACAACAGCTCTGTGAAGTAGATGCCTTCATCATCCTTAAACTACAGATAAGGGAAGTGAAGCTCACAACGATTATTAACTCTCCCAAGATCACAAACCAGTAAGTGGCAGATGCGGCCTAAATTTCATACACTCTGGCATCAAGTTCATTCTCCTTACCACTCTCCTCTGCTGCCTCAAATTGAAGGGCATGTATATCCTTTTATAATAGAGATAATTTTAAAAAGTGAGAATCAAATTTATTGAGGGATTACTATGTGCCAGATGTATAACATAACAACATTCTGGTGTTATTATTACCCTCATTTTCCAAATAAGAGACCTAGGTTAGGTAGCTGGCCAAGTCACACATTAGTAACTGTCAAAAATTGAACTCATGCACTCTGACTCCTAAGTCCTCTTGGTATACTTCTTCTCCATCTTCTGTAATCATGAGGCACATAGGGGTTTAGTATTTATGTAGCAATTACCTGATCTAATTATTTTCAAGGTAGTTTTTCAAACACTCAGACCAAACCAGGTCTTCTTGTGGGGAAACAAGTCAGTGGAGGTTTTCGCAGCCTTGGCCAAATCATGAGAAAAACATCTTGAAATGAGAAAAAAACAACTATGAGAAACATTAACAGAAAGAACTAAGACAAAAACAAGTTGATTATATTCACATGGGCTCATTAGCTGGGTCATACTGATCGCAAAACAGGTGGGAGACTGTTGTGGACTTAGGAACGCAGGGTCAGCGCACATTAGAACGTTGCTTGTGCACACAGTACAAACTCCTTAACTTCTTGCCGGTCTAGTTGCTCCCCAGCTATAGTGTGCCCTTTCCAGTAAGGAGATAACATAAACAATTTAAAGTCGTAAGTGTAATTATTGACCAGGGCTATGACTGAATCCCAGCTTGTGTTGACTGTATCATTTCCTGCAAACACCTGGAGGCTTAAGCTCTCAATGAAAGCAGACTGGTGAAGGTGTTCAGGGCTCTTGACCCAAAAGGTCTTGAGTCCCCCATTCACATTCTTTCTCTCTGTCTCTCTGTGTGTGTATTTCTCAATGTCTCGCCACACCCGCTATTCTCTATGCACCAGGCTGACGTGCCGCAGCATCTTCTGAGTCTAAATTATGTGCTTTTCTCATCGTAGCTGTCCTTTCTATGCTCCTTTTCAGTGAATGTGCCCCCCTCCAATCACCTAGGAGTACATGTTAGACACCTGAAGGCACTCCTAGTTCCTTGGTGATGCTCAGCACCCTCTAACCAATTTGTTGTTATGTCCCATTGAATCTACCACCAGATATTTCTTGGATCTATACCTTTTGCTTCTGGCATAGAAAGTTCAGATTCCTTAATGTAGTTCACTTAAGGTCTTCAACCATCTCATGCCAAATTTCTTTGCAAGTCTCATCACCACAATGGACCCCACTCCATACACACAAACATGTACACACGTATAAAATGTACATTGCCTAGTAGTCATTGAAATCTTCATGAAAGCCATGTTTCTTCACACCCATGCTTTTGCAAACACTGTTCTATTTGCAGGCAATACTCTTTCCCAACCTCTTCATTTTGTAAACTCCTGTACAATCCTTATGGTCTTCTTTACCTTACCCAGGCAGATCCCATCTCTGCTTTCTTGATAAGTCCCTAACACTTTTATAGTATTTATTACACTGTTGTCATTTCATATCAGACTATAAATTCTAGGAGGACAAGAGTTTTGTTTTAAATTCTTTTGCATCTTTGTCACCTAACACCATGCCTGCTTCAGGTTCAGTGACTTACAGTTCAAATTGAACTTCTCTTACACAACAGCTGCATTAATTGATCTAGCCCCTTGCCACGTACAGAGGGATCTAGTAGTAAAGCCCTATGGGAACAGTATTTGAATCTCCCTTGTACTCCACATATTCTGAAATGTATTTTCTTTCCTTACCTAACAAATATAGCTGAGATTAATTTTACCGATCTTTTAAGATTTTTGGGTATTCACAGATATGCAAAATTTTGCAATCAGATATTATCTCTTTCGCTTGGCCAACAATGAAGATACTATATTAGGGTAACTTTCCCCTCTCAGTAAAAACAAAACCACTTGTTATACTAAGGAGGAAAAATAAGAAAAATGGCAAGTACTCTTTCAACAACTATAGTAGAAATATAAATATACCAAGTTGAATGTTTAAATTTGGTCTTGGAATTTCAACTAAGTTAATACAGACATCAAAGCATATGAGTAGATTTCCTTATCAGTTTTTAGACACAGAAGATGAACAGCAGAAGGAGTTGATAGCTTCACAGTTAGAACTGATAAGGACCTAGAAACATTTTTTTAATTAGTTTTCCTTCCTAATTCTGGATGGCAGGACCATATGGCTACCCACTCATTTTAAAGATGAAGAGAATAAAGCACAGAGCTAAATAAGTTTGCTGAAATTACCCAAACTACTACCTTCTGATAGTAAAATAGTAGTAGTCACTTGTTAGGGCTTACTGTGTGACTGACAGTACTAGCCAGGTGATGCTAGTGGTAAAGAACACACCTGCCAATGCAGGAGACACAAGCACTGTGGGTTTAATTCCTGAGTCGGCAGGATCCCCTGGAGAAGGGCATGACAACCCACTCCAGTATTCTTGCTGTAGAATCCCATGGACAGAGGAGCTTGACAGGCTACAAAGAGGATTGCATAGGGTTGCAAAGAGGCAGACACAACTAAAGCAACTTAGCACACACATGTGTGTGACTGACAAAGTGCTAAGAATTTGTATAATCTTAATCCTCACCTGAATACCATGAGGTAGGTTCTAACCTACTCCCTCAATTGTAATATCCTTTTATTTAAAAACCTTGTAACATGGGCTTCCCTGGTGGTCCACTGGGTAGAGAGTCCACCTTGCAGTGCAACAGGCACCGGTTGGATCCCTGGCCCAGGAAGATCTCATGTGCCTCAGAGCAGCTGGACCAGGTGTGTCCAATTACAAGCCAGTGCTCCGAAGCACGTATGCCCAGAGCCAGTACTCTGCAATGAGTGGCCACTGTGATGGGAGACCCACACTTGCCAAAGAATAAAAGATGAATGAAAATAAATATTAAAAAATAAATAAACGACGTAGGATGGGGGGAAAAAAGTTCTAACATCCCTAAAATAGATGAATTTTACAGTCAACACTGCATGATAGTCTGATTAGCAGTAATTTTTATTAGTTATGTCAGCATCAGTCCAAATTTTGCAGATGAAGAAATGTAACTTTGGAGGAAAAAAAATTCTCTTTTCCAAAGTCAAATAACTAATAAGTGGCAGAATCAGGATTTGAACCCAGGAACTGGACTCTAAGCTCGCCTGCTCAACCACCTATGGTACCACCCTCGATAGGTAATTCACACTCATGGCATCTGAGTGCTTTACATTGGTCCTAGAAGACATTTGTTTCTGGTTGCCAAGCCTATTGAGAAGAGTGATGATTGACAAATGAACGAAAGCTTGAGTTTCCCTCAGCAGATGGACTTTGCCTTCTTGTGGGTCCCTGCAGTGATACAAAGCATCTATTACTAGGAAAGACCTATGCATGTTCTTCCCAGATGTTAAAGTTGGGTTGCAACAACTTGCAGTGGGTGCCCTGGGGTCACACCCCTGACTTTCATTCCCCAGCTCTGTGTCTCCCTCTTGCAAACCTATCCAGATATGGACCCAGTTCTATTTAGATCATCATTTCTCTATGAACTTATTCTACTTCCTAACATAAAGCCTGACATTTCTCTAAACTATGAAAATGCTTCTAAGACCACAGTTAAGTTTTCAGTATCAGTTGTGTTTTAGAAAACAAACTTGGCAAGACTCACACTTGGCAATAACAAAATATACTTTTTTTCATTCATGAGAGTTAGAATGCAGTTGTCTGCAGGAATTGGAATGTGTCAGCTGCTCAGAGGGAGACACGCAGTTGATTTGGGCAGCAGTGTGACTAATTAGGTTTTCTTTTGTGAAGCAATTGGTTTGTATTGATTCATTTACATCTGATGTAACTCAACAGTCCTCATCCTGTTGCAGAAGCCTGCCTGGACTGGTAAATGATAAGAAGACTGGCTCACGGGGGCTGTGTCTACCTTATTGCTAAATTCAGTTTTCAGGGTCAAGGTGACCAGATCACTCTGCATAGACACAGGTCAGTCCTGCGGCTGGATATGGAAGCCCTAACACCAGGGATGCCTTGAAAAGTCACAGTGTGCCCAGACCCTAAGCTACAGAGAGTCTGTACTTTTCTGATTCAATAAACTAAACCCAAAGGGACTGATCCTATTTCTTATGTTTGGAAAGCCTCTCCCCCTCTCTATCTGTAGGTCTCTACCATCACTCCCATCACAGGTAGAAGAAATTATCTAATAAGTGGCAGAATCAGGATTAAACCCTGGACTCTAAGCTCGCCTGCTCAACCACCTATGGTACCACCCTCGATAGGTAATTCACACTCATGGCATCTGAGTGCTTTACATTGGTCCTAGAAGACATTTGTTTCTGGTTGCCAAGCCTATTGAGAAGAGTGATGATTGACAAATGAACGAAAGCTTGAGTTTCCCTCAGCAGATGGACTTTGCCTTCTTGTGGGTCCCTGCAGTGATACAAAGCATCTATTACTAGGAAAGACCTATGCATGTTCTTCCCAGATGTTAAAGTTGGGTTGCAACAACTTGCAGTGGGTGCCCTGGGGTCACACCCCTGACTTTCATTCCCCAGCTCTGTGTCTCCCTCTTGCAAACCTATCCAGATATGGACCCAGTTCTATTTAGATCATCATTTCTCTATGAACTTATTCTACTTCCTAACATAAAGCCTGACATTTCTCTAAACTATGAAAATGCTTCTAAGACCACAGTTAAGTTTTCAGTATCAGTTGTGTTTTAGAAAACAAACTTGGCAAGACTCACACTTGGCAATAACAAAATATACTTTTTTTCATTCATGAGAGTTAGAATGCAGTTGTCTGCAGGAATTGGAATGTGTCAGCTGCTCAGAGGGAGACACGCAGTTGATTTGGGCAGCAGTGTGACTAATTAGGTTTTCTTTTGTGAAGCAATTGGTTTGTATTGATTCATTTACATCTGATGTAACTCAACAGTCCTCATCCTGTTGCAGAAGCCTGCCTGGACTGGTAAATGATAAGAAGACTGGCTCACGGGGGCTGTGTCTACCTTATTGCTAAATTCAGTTTTCAGGGTCAAGGTGACCAGATCACTCTGCATAGACACAGGTCAGTCCTGCGGCTGGATATGGAAGCCCTAACACCAGGGATGCCTTGAAAAGTCACAGTGTGCCCAGACCCTAAGCTACAGAGAGTCTGTACTTTTCTGATTCAATAAACTAAACCCAAAGGGACTGATCCTATTTCTTATGTTTGGAAAGCCTCTCCCCCTCTCTATCTGTAGGTCTCTACCATCACTCCCATCACAGGTAGAAGAATATCTCCAGTAACAAAACTCAGCACTAGAATTAATATATCAAAAAACCACACAGGTACACAGTCAAAGCATTCATGGTAACTTTTAGCATCTACAGTGCTTTTCAAAGAGAATTCAAATATGCTTTTATAACTAATTAGCTGAATGTCCTTGGTCAATTGAACTTCTCTGGGTCTGTGTCTTCTTGCGACATTTCACATGAATGATGACACCAATAAATTTATCATCTTTAGAGCCTAGGCAGGAACATTTCTCCCAAGAGACTAGTGGTTTTACACTGAGTTATCCATATGCTTTTGCCCAGAAACTGTCTTCAATAAATACTAATGCCAGTTTATGAAGAGCAGTCTGAAGTTCTAAAGCCATGAATAACATTTACTTCCATAAAAACAGGCTCAGAGAGGTTAGGTGAAGTCATTTCTAAGTACTGAGAGTAAGATGCTAATCCATGTGTGTCCCTATCCATAACTGTCACTTCTTTACTGCCAGCAGGCCATGGACCTGGGAGGGGAGAGTTCCAGTAACAATGAATCTCTAGGGAAGGAACATGGAAGCTCTGCGTGGGCATGCCATGTAGTTCATGGAGAAACTAGAAGACTTTTAGACAAACTACCAGAGACAGAAAGCATAAATATTTTTAGTACCAAATAGATGTTGAGGAAAAGAAAAAAAAACACAGGCAGCTTCATGAGAATGGAAATGTCCAAAGAAGGCCAGCCCAGGTCAAGGTAACCAGCATGGCAGAGCACAGGAAACAATGCAAAAAGTGGGCAATCTTAGGGCCCATCAGAAGGGCTTTTACTTTCTGATGTAACTCAACAGTCCTCATCCTGTTGCAGAAGCCTGCCTGGACTGGTAAATGATAAGAAGACTGGCTCACTGTGTCTACCTTATTGCTAAATTCAGTTTTCAGGGTCAAGGTGACCAGATCACTCTGCATAGACACAGGTCAGTCCTGCGGCTGGATATGGAAGCCCTAACACCAGGGATGCCTTGAAAAGTCACAGTGTGCCCAGACCCTAAGCTACAGAGAGTCTGTACTTTTCTGATTCAATAAACTAAACCCAAAGGGACTGATCCTATTTCTTATGTTTGGAAAGCCTCTCCCTCTCTATCTGTAGGTCTCTACCATCACTCCCATCACAGGTAGAAGAATATCTCCAGTAACAAAACTCAGCACTAGAATTAATATATCAAAAAACCACACAGGTACACAGTCAAAGCATTCATGGTAACTTTTAGCATCTACAGTGCTTTTCAAAGAGAATTCAAATATGCTTTTATAACTAATTAGCTGAATGTCCTTGGTCAATTGAACTTCTCTGGGTCTGTGTCTTCTTGCGACATTTCACATGAATGATGACACCAATAAATTTATCATCTTTAGAGCCTAGGCAGGAACATTTCTCCCAAGAGACTAGTGGTTTTACACTGAGTTATCCATATGCTTTTGCCCAGAAACTGTCTTCAATAAATACTAATGCCAGTTTATGAAGAGCAGTCTGAAGTTCTAAAGCCATGAATAACATTTACTTCCATAAAAACAGGCTCAGAGAGGTTAGGTGAAGTCATTTCTAAGTACTGAGAGTAAGATGCTAATCCATGTGTGTCCCTATCCATAACTGTCACTTCTTTACTGCCAGCAGGCCATGGACCTGGGAGGGGAGAGTTCCAGTAACAATGAATCTCTAGGGAAGGAACATGGAAGCTCTGCGTGGGAATGCCTTGTAGTTCATGGAGAAACTAGAAGACTTTTAGACAAACTACCAGAGACAGAAAGCATAAATATTTTTAGTACCAAATAGATGTTGAGGAAAAGAAAAAAAAACACAGGCAGCTTCATGAGAATGGAAATGTCCAAAGAAGGCCAAGCCCAGGTCAAGGTAACCAGCATGGCAGAGCACAGGAAACAATGCCAGGTCAGATTCAAGTGTGCACAGTGGGCAATCTTAGGGCCCATCAGAAGGGGCTTTGTCCTCTTACTGACCACCGCCCTGAGCTTGTCAGTTGTGATTTCAAGTAAGTAAGGATCTGTATTGATTAAGGTTCTTTGGTTACTAACAATAAGAACTGACTCTAACTAATTTGAACAAATTACAGAGAAATCTTGGGAAAGACATGGGACAGTTCACAAATGCTAAAGACAAGCTAAATCTTAGACTTTCAGAGCTGTCTGAAATAAGAGCAGCTTAGACAGTTTCAGTAGCAGGACTACTGAGCAGTCACTTCAGGTCACTCCTCCAATCACAGTCCGTTGTTGGGTCAAGCTGTTTAAGGTTTAAATTCCTATGGAGAGTATCTATCTGACTGGCCTGGCTTTTCATGTGTGTGTTAGATTACAGTAATAATTTATGGAAAATATTCATCAGCTTCCAGGTTATATAATCAATTTTAGCAGAAACTTTCAATAGGGCATCTTTCTCATTGCCTTCAAGATATCATCTCTTTCTGATGCTCTAGGCACAGATGGCTATACTCCATTCTGTCTTCTCTGGACCATAACAGAATCCCAATATTTCTCACATTTTTTGTACTTGGAGAAGTAGAATACTTTTTCCTGTCATAGGTATCTTCATCCATACATGTGCAGAAGAATAAGATTCAGGCGAGCACATGTGCAGACACTAAGAAAGGATACACTTCAAGTGGAAGTTTCACCAAGAGTTGCTTGAGGTGTAGGAGGGGTAGTTTTACCACTGGAAGGAAGGATGTAGAGAGGCATAAAGAGTTGCCATCCACTGCAGGGTCCCTACCAGCAGTTCTATAACAGAACTAAGAGGGCAGATCATGTGCCCTTCCCGAGAGACCTAAAATAGCTGGTTGAGCATGGAGAAACTAGAAGACTTTTAGACAAACTACCAGAGACAGAAAGCATAAATATTTTTAGTACCAAATAGATGTTGAGGAAAAGAAAACACAGGCAGCTTCATGAGAATGGAAATGTCCAAAGAAGGCCAAGCCCAGGTCAAGGTAACCAGCATGGCAGAGCACAGGAAACAATGCCAGGTCAGATTCAAGTGTGCACAGTGGGCAATCTTAGGGCCCATCAGAAGGGGCTTTGTCCTCTTACTGACCACCGCCCTGAGCTTGTCAGTTGTGATTTCAAGTAAGTAAGGATCTGTATTGATTAAGGTTCTTTGGTTACTAACAATAAGAACTGACTCTAACTAATTTGAACAAATTACAGAGAAATCTTGGGAAAGACATGGGACAGTTCACAAATGCTAAAGACAAGCTAAATCTTAGACTTTCAGAGCTGTCTGAAATAAGAGCAGCTTAGACAGTTTCAGTAGCAGGACTACTGAGCAGTCACTTCAGGTCACTCCTCCAATCACAGTCCGTTGTTGGGTCAAGCTGTTTAAGGTTTAAATTCCTATGGAGAGTATCTATCTGACTGGCCTGGCTTTTCATGTGTGTGTTAGATTACAGTAATAATTTATGGAAAATATTCATCAGCTTCCAGGTTATATAATCAATTTTAGCAGAAACTTTCAATAGGGCATCTTTCTCATTGCCTTCAAGATATCATCTCTTTCTGATGCTCTAGGCACAGATGGCTATACTCCATTCTGTCTTCTCTGGACCATAACAGAATCCCAATATTTCTCACATTTTTTGTACTTGGAGAAGTAGAATACTTTTTCCTGTCATAGGTATCTTCATCCATACATGTGCAGAAGAATAAGATTCAGGCGAGCACATGTGCAGACACTAAGAAAGGATACACTTCAAGTGGAAGTTTCACCAAGAGTTGCTTGAGGTGTAGGAGGGGTAGTTTTACCACTGGAAGGAAGGATGTAGAGAGGCATAAAGAGTTGCCATCCACTGCAGGGTCCCTACCAGCAGTTCTATAACAGAACTAAGAGGGCAGATCATGTGCCTTCCCAGGAGCTAGACCTAGAGCATTCCAGGACCAGAGGCTATGCAGTCCTGAAAGGAAATCCACACATACAAGTAAGTGCTAGGGAATAGAAGGCACTCAGGAATCAAATACTTAGAGCAGTGCTGGTAGGCAACAGACCTGGACAAAATTTCACCTCAGCCAGAATCATCTTAAACATCTCGCTATGGTAGGGCCTATACAGAATCTGGGTTAGCAGAGAAAGAGAAAGATGGAGAGACAAAAAAGACAGAGAGACAGGTGAGCTGTTTAGGAGTTGGGAATGGAAAATAATCATGAGCCTTCCCAATGACAAATGAAGAAAGCTGAAACAATCACTTCTACCCTGGAGAGCAAGTAGACCAGACCCAAACCAAAGAGGGCAGAAATTATCTCTGAGAGACCCTGGTTGTGCCCCAGGGCACACTAACAGACACAGACACACACACCAGCACCAGCACCACCACCGCCCTGGGGTAAATAGATGCTATTGCCTTCATTTTCTCCCAATCATTCTTCACAAGCTTAGAGTCCTTGACTCTCAAACCCTTCTCCCCCACACTTGTTTATATTAGCAAACACACTCACAATGTGTTATGCTTTTGCATTTTAAGACATTATTTTTTCTTCCAACTATGTAATAAACTATTTTATTGCTAAAACATAGTGGAAAGAGCATTTTATTTGGAGTCAGAGGACTTGGGTTGATAAGTCTAGACTGGACTCACCATTAGGCTGATGTCCCCTTTATTCTCCATCACCTCAGGGTTAAGAGCAAACTGAGGAATCACAGTCACTCATCTTCTCTCCTTGGCCACCTCCTGAAAAGAAAAACACAGTTCCTACGATCAATTTTGACTAGATTTTTCCCAATCCATAGTGCAGAAGAATAAGATTCAGGCGAGCACATGTGCAGACACTAAGAAAGGATACACTTCAAGTGGAAGTTTCACCAAGAGTTGCTTGAGGTGTAGGAGGGGTAGTTTTACCACTGGAAGGAAGGATGTAGAGAGGCATAAAGAGTTGCCATCCACTGCAGGGTCCCTACCAGCAGTTCTATAACAGAACTAAGAGGGCAGATCATGTGCCTTCCCAGGAGCTAGACCTAGAGCATTCCAGGACCAGAGGCTATGCAGTCCTGAAAGGAAATCCACACATACAAGTAAGTGCTAGGGAATAGAAGGCACTCAGGAATCAAATACTTAGAGCAGTGCTGGTAGGCAACAGACCTGGACAAAATTTCACCTCAGCCAGAATCATCTTAAACATCTCGCTATGGTAGGGCCTATACAGAATCTGGGTTAGCAGAGAAAGAGAAAGATGGAGAGACAAAAAAGACAGAGAGACAGGTGAGCTGTTTAGGAGTTGGGAATGGAAAATAATCATGAGCCTTCCCAATGACAAATGAAGAAAGCTGAAACAATCACTTCTACCCTGGAGAGCAAGTAGACCAGACCCAAACCAAAGAGGGCAGAAATTATCTCTGAGAGACCCTGGTTGTGCCCCAGGGCACACTAACAGACACAGACACACACACCAGCACCAGCACCACCACCGCCCTGGGGTAAATAGATGCTATTGCCTTCATTTTCTCCCAATCATTCTTCACAAGCTTAGAGTCCTTGACTCTCAAACCCTTCTCCCCCACACTTGTTTATATTAGCAAACACACTCACAATGTGTTATGCTTTTGCATTTTAAGACATTATTTTTTCTTCCAACTATGTAATAAACTATTTTATTGCTAAAACATAGTGGAAAGAGCATTTTATTTGGAGTCAGAGGACTTGGGTTGATAAGTCTAGACTGGACTCACCATTAGGCTGATGTCCCCTTTATTCTCCATCACCTCAGGGTTAAGAGCAAACTGAGGAATCACAGTCACTCATCTTTCTCTCTCCTTGGCCACTCCCCTCCTCAAGTTCTAACCTTACTCATAAGCAGCTCTACCTTATAACTAAATCACATTTATTATACGCAGTTTAAGGGAAGACACTGTGTGCACAGGGGAAGGGACTTACTTGCCCCATCAAGCCCTAGCTCCACCACTAATGGACTGGAAAGCTTTAGACAAATTACCTCCCTGAGGCCCTGTGTCACAATCTGTGAAATCCCTTCTTTCCAGAAGTCCATGAACTAGTCTCTATAGAAATGCCCACCGTAGCACCTGATGACTACTGCCGTCTCATCTCGCAGAAAGCCTTCCCTGACTAACCTAACTAAAGGCCTCTCCTCTCTCTCCAGACCTTGGAACGAATTCTCTGTATCATTTAGAAAGGCATCAAGTGCTATGGGTTGCTAAAATATTACCTTTATTATAATACCTGTGCCAAAAAATCTCCCCAATGTATTGTTTTAAAAATCTATTTGACAATTTAAGATCTGTTGTGTTCTTTTTCTAGGAAATATCGTTTTAACTGAACTCTCCCGTCAGCATGAAAACCTTTGACTTAGCAGCGTGAGTACAATGTTCAAAAGGACCATTTTGAATAAGAGGTTTAAGACCCTATGCTAAAATACCTAAATGAGTGCTCCTTTTCCTTTAAGTTAACCCCAAAACGGTTAACTTCATGAACTTCTCCTTCATGAACCTTGAGATAAGCATGCGTTTCCGTCCTACCCAGACTTAGTCACTTCTCTTCTGCTGTTAATCCTATCAGCGACATCCACAACCCAGAAGTCCCGTGCCCTAGCTGTGCACATCACCCTCTGTGTTTCAGTTGTGCTCAGCTCTGGGATTTGTCAAACTAGGAAGAATGCCAAAGTGAGTGGAAATAAGAGCCAGGCTTTGTTACACATCCCCAATTTTGTTTATATTAGCAAACACACTCACAATGTGTTATGCTTTTGCATTTTAAGACATTATTTTTTCTTCCAACTATGTAATAAACTATTTTATTGCTAAAACATAGTGGAAAGAGCATTTTATTTGGAGTCAGAGGACTTGGGTTGATAAGTCTAGACTGGACTCACCATTAGGCTGATGTCCCCTTTATTCTCCATCACCTCAGGGTTAAGAGCAAACTGAGGAATCACAGTCACTCATCTTTCTCTCTCCTTGGCCACTCCCCTCCTCAAGTTCTAACCTTACTCATAAGCAGCTCTACCTTATAACTAAATCACATTTATTATACGCAGTTTAAGGGAAGACACTGTGTGCACAGGGGAAGGGACTTACTTGCCCCATCAAGCCCTAGCTCCACCACTAATGGACTGGAAAGCTTTAGACAAATTACCTCCCTGAGGCCCTGTGTCACAATCTGTGAAATCCCTTCTTTCCAGAAGTCCATGAACTAGTCTCTATAGAAATGCCCACCGTAGCACCTGATGACTACTGCCGTCTCATCTCGCAGAAAGCCTTCCCTGACTAACCTAACTAAAGGCCTCTCCTCTCTCTCCAGACCTTGGAACGAATTCTCTGTATCATTTAGAAAGGCATCAAGTGCTATGGGTTGCTAAAATATTACCTTTATTATAATACCTGTGCCAAAAAATCTCCCCAATGTATTGTTTTAAAAATCTATTTGACAATTTAAGATCTGGTGTGTTCTTTTTCTAGGAAATATCCTTTTAACTGAACTCTCCCGTCAGCATGAAATCCTTTGACTTAGCAGCGTGAGTACAATGTTCAAAAGGACCATTTTGAATAAGAGGTTTAAGACCCTATGCTAAAATACCTAAATGAGTGCTCCTTTTCCTTTAAGTTAACCCCAAAAGGGTTAACTTCATGAACTTCTCCTTCATGAACCTTGAGATAAGCATGCGTTTCCGTCCTACCCAGACTTAGTCACTTCTCTTCTGCTGTTAATCCTATCAGCGACATCCACAACCCAGAAGTCCCGTGCCCTAGCTGTGCACATCACCCTCTGTGTTTCAGTTGTGCTCAGCTCTGGGATTTGTCAAACTAGGAAGAATGCCAAAGTGAGTGGAAATAAGAGCCAGGCTTTGTTCAAAAACCCTGACTACTCCTCCCCTTTTACGTCTTCCAAGACACCCCAGCCCTCTAAACAGTTATTGAATTTGAGTCTCATTTCATCAATTTCATCAAAAGTCCAGCAACAGCTGTTTCATTTGAGTAAAAAGGCAACGAGTGAGAAAGTGGGGAGTCCTCATACCGATTCAGCAAGTTCAAGTCTGAGACACAATCTGGCTTTCAGATTGTGTCTCAGACTTGAGATGAGATGAAAGGGCATGGTTGATGGCTTCCCTGGGTGGGAGGGAAATGAGGTCTGAAGGCTGTTTTCTGCTGAGTGTGCTTATTGTCAGGGATCTGGAAACTGATCCCTAAAAATTGAGCAAGATCAAAGGACGCATCAAAGAACTAGTCATCAAAGCTGGAATTCCACGCAGTCTGTGTTAGAAAGTATGTCCTCTCTCCGGGCACAGGAGGATCTGTGCAGGTGCAGGCAGCCTTCAAATCCTGCTTATTGCTGTAAATCAATGATATCCAAACAGGGAGGGGAGAAAAAGATAAAATCCCAGGAAAATCACAGTCTCTGAGAGCTTTATGGCCTTTTGAAACTCTTAGGAAAATCTTTGTCTTCTTCCTTCCTTTCCTAGGAAGGCTCTCGCTAGCACTAAAAATAGGTTTATAGTTCTTACTGTTTGTAAAATGTAGCCCACTGAATGCCAGCAGTGACATTATATCGTGTACAGTTATATTCGATCTCTAGCCTGTGGGCTCACATTCCCACTGAGATATAAATGAGAGAAAAGAAACAAACCTCTCTGGAGCAAGAATGGGCACATGTATTTACACATGTTTTCTTGCTTTCTCCACCAAACTGCAGGAGAAAGGTGAGCTCTGCGTGTAAAAGAGCCCCTTGCTTCTAGGAGGTCTTCTAAGAATTGGAAGAAGAGCTTCTTTTTTTAGCTCTTTTTGAATGCTAGATGAAAATAGAGGGGTTGCCCTGGTCACAGATGATAGACAGATAGGCAATGCCAGAGGTTATATCCGTCTCTGATGAAGGACAAATCTGTGAGCAGTAGACAAACCTCCCATCACATTTTCTTGAGAAGCATAACATGTGCTATGAAAGATCAGGTTGGATGCAGACTCAGACTTGATATTGCAATGTAAGTTCATGACTTTCCCCACACGATCACCAAGCCCAAGATCAAGTGGTGAAGAACAATGGATGAATTGTTTCTCCCTAAAACATCCTGGTGAGACAGCAGTTGATGATTCAAGGTTATGAGGACAGATGTATTTTCCAATAAGGACAGAAAAATAGAAGCTTATGTTGTCTGTTGCCTAATGGCTGGACATCGCCAAACACTGAAGCCTTTGTCAAGCAAATCGTGTCTTTAAAAGCATTTTAGAAATGGGATGCCTTCTCTATGGCTTCATTTTTTTTTCACAAAAGAGTACCAAATGTTGCAGAAACTGAAGAAACCAAAAATCATATAGTTTAATTAAGTTTTCAAGTGAAAACAGATTTCCTTCAAATGAGGTCTTTTCAACAGGATTGGTTCCTTATGTTACCGAGTCCAAGCTTACTCTGCTCACCACACAGGCCAATGAATTCAAGAGAGAGTGACAAGGTGTTGAGGCAAGGAAAATGACTTTATTTGGAAAGCAGCTGACCAAGAAGATGGCAGGTTAGTACCTCAAAATAATCATTTTATCGGGGTCTGGGTACCAGGTTCCTCTATAAATCAGAGATGGGAGAAGGTGAGGAAGCAAAGTAAAAAGGCCAATAATCTTGGAAACATCTCCTAGAAGAGCAAGCGTCAGGCAAGGGATGTGTTTATTTCTCCCTTCCTGCCCTCCGCAGGTGACAGGGTTGTGAACAAAGGCGTTTTAGCTTTAACAGTCTGGCAATGGGGCAGGGTCCTCTGAGGCAAGCTATTAAGTATGATTGTAATAACAAAAGCAGTGAAAAGCACATTAAAGAAACAGTTCCATCATGGGGTCAGAATTGGCTTCCTCCCTGCAAAACTTGTGTCCTTCAAAATGTGGGATATGACAACAAGATGCACTCTCTTTCTTATGATCTCTGATTCTGTTCCAGGAAGTAACAGTTGAATGCAAAAATTGAATGAGATCTTAAGGGATGGCGGTCACAACAGGAAGACTGTTCAGGGAGTAGTCCCTCCGGGAGATAAATCCACACACTTCAGTGCCTACAGTGGGAAATGCTCTCAACAGACCTGCTACCCAGCAGCCACGGAGGGTGGGAGGGGAATGCCACTGCCTGTCAGATACACAGATTTTACTTTGCTTCCTTAGGAAAAGAGTACATGCTCTTTCTATTTCCCACTGAGAGTGAATTACTCTTGCCTGCGTTCAAGCAGAGAGGGGTTGACGGGGCTGGGAGCACTCAGCTACAGCCTATTAAACTGAGTTGCCCTTAAAGTTGGTTAATGACGGGGAAAGTCTGTTTCCATCTATCTATATAAGCTCAGATAAAGGACAAAAAAGTTGGTGCACAAAAATGCCCTTCATTTGACAAATGTAAATATGTCACTGACTGGATATCTAAAAACTCTTATTAAAGTTGCTGAGATACAAATTAAAATTCAACCAGAAAATGATTAAATCTACATTCTCTGATAGTTCAGATGGGTTGCCCACTTGCTCATACACCCACAAACAAAATGACTTTCCTGGAGGTCGAACTGTACATGGCCTAGTTCAGCAAAGGAAAGAACATACCTTGCCTCCCACGCTGTATCGTTATCATTGGTGTTCAGCACTTACACAGCCCTGCACTTTTGACTGTTCTTTATAAGCATTCCTATCAGCTGGTGCTAAACAGTAACCTTCTTAAAGGTGTCAAAAGGTCCAGAAAATTTGCCAGTTTGGAAACATCTCCTAGAAGAGCAAGCGTCAGGCAAGGGATGTGTTTATTTCTCCCTTCCTGCCCTCCGCAGGTGACAGGGTTGTGAACAAAGGCGTTTTAGCTTTAACAGTCTGGCAATGGGGCAGGGTCCTCTGAGGCAAGCTATTAAGTATGATTGTAATAACAAAAGCAGTGAAAAGCACATTAAAGAAACAGTTCCATCATGGGGTCAGAATTGGCTTCCTCCCTGCAAAACTTGTGTCCTTCAAAATGTGGGATATGACAACAAGATGCACTCTCTTTCTTATGATCTCTGATTCTGTTCCAGGAAGTAACAGTTGAATGCAAAAATTGAATGAGATCTTAAGGGATGGCGGTCACAACAGGAAGACTGTTCAGGGAGTAGTCCCTCCGGGAGATAAATCCACACACTTCAGTGCCTACAGTGGGAAATGCTCTCAACAGACCTGCTACCCAGCAGCCACGGAGGGTGGGAGGGGAATGCCACTGCCTGTCAGATACACAGATTTTACTTTGCTTCCTTAGGAAAAGAGTACATGCTCTTTCTATTTCCCACTGAGAGTGAATTACTCTTGCCTGCGTTCAAGCAGAGAGGGGTTGACGGGGCTGGGAGCACTCAGCTACAGCCTATTAAACTGAGTTGCCCTTAAAGTTGGTTAATGACGAGAGAAAGTCTGTTTCCATCTATCTATATAAGCTCAGATAAAGGACAAAAAAGTTGGTGCACAAAAATGCCCTTCATTTGACAAATGTAAATATGTCACTGACTGGATATCTAAAAACTCTTATTAAAGTTGCTGAGATACAAATTAAAATTCAACCAGAAAATGATTAAATCTACATTCTCTGATAGTTCAGATGGGTTGCCCACTTGCTCATACACCCACAAACAAAATGACTTTCCTGGAGGTCGAACTGTACATGGCCTAGTTCAGCAAAGGAAAGAACATACCTTGCCTCCCACGCTGTATCGTTATCATTGGTGTTCAGCACTTACACAGCCCTGCACTTTTGACTGTTCTTTATAAGCATTCCTATCAGCTGGTGCTAAACAGTAACCTTCTTAAAGGTGTCAGGTCAGAAAATGCCAGTTTGCACCTGAGAGACAGGCCAAGTTTTGAGCAGAATCTCAAATCAAGAAACAAGATTTGAATCTATATTTCTGAAACAGGAACTGAAAAGAAGGTAGATAACCATCATACTCCCACACCAATTGTTAATGAGTCAAGTTGTTTCTTTTAGAAAAATTTTCAGTCGAAATCCATAACAATTTTATTACTCTATTCCTCCCATCTCTGTGTTTATTCACTATTACTATCAGCTGTAGGTGCTTCTAAGCTGAATATTATTATGGAATAACATTAATATAAAAAGCCTTCATACTTGGAATTACCCTCTCACCAGTCTTACGAAGATTGATTTTATTTGTTTCACTATTCAAGGCCGTATTTGTATTGTTCAAATCAACTGACCTAGTTGCTGACATATTTTTAACCATTGCTTAATTAGATAGGTAAGACTTGGTAACTGTATATGTTCCTGTCACAATTTTAAAAGATCAGAGGCACGAAATATTTCAATGTTCAATAATTTAGAATTAACCTTTAATGGGAGATAGAAATGCTAAAGAAAAAGAAAAACAAACTCAACATGCCATGATTTGTCAAATGTAAAGCTCAATACAAATGTTTGCTGATATTGATGATGGTGAAGGAAATGATGAGGAGAAGAAAAAGGAAGAGACAGTTGTTATTTCCACAGAAAAGTATTAAGCATCATTTCTGGTCCTTGGGTTTCAATGATATAGACAACAAGCCTTGACCAGTCTCAAACTGGTTTTGAAAATATTAGAGGTACAACATGGTTGGTGGCCTGGTCTGAAAGTCTAAGCTCTGATTGGAGATAAGTTGATCACATAATGTAGATATCTTCTTAGAGCGACAGGATCTCAATCATTAATCTAGTCTTTGATCTCAGAACTTCTCAAATGACAGAAAGACTCAGAATGTCATAAAATCTAACTGGAAATAGTCTGGGACTTACTTGTTCTTTTCTGAAGCAAAGGACACTGAGAACAGCTGGTTCCTTTTCAGAATCAGAACATTCAATAACCTACAGTGATTTTAGCCAGGTACAAAATGTGAACATTTTGAACTCAGATTGTAACCCATTAAAGATTCTCTATCTGAAATTCTGCAGCAACCATGAAAACAAGCACTAACTCATGTACTTTGAGCAGAATCTCAAATCAAGAAACAAGATTTGAATCTATATTTCTGAAACAGGAACTGAAAAGAAGGTAGATAACCATCATACTCCCACACCAATTGTTAATGAGTCAAGTTGTTTCTTTTAGAAAAATTTTCAGTCGAAATCCATAACAATTTTATTACTCTATTCCTCCCATCTCTGTGTTTATTCACTATTACTATCAGCTGTAGGTGCTTCTAAGCTGAATATTATTATGGAATAACATTAATATAAAAAGCCTTCATACTTGGAATTACCCTCTCACCAGTCTTACGAAGATTGATTTTATTTGTTTCACTATTCAAGGCCGTATTTGTATTGTTCAAATCAACTGACCTAGTTGCTGACATATTTTTAACCATTGCTTAATTAGATAGGTAAGACTTGGTAACTGTATATGTTCCTGTCACAATTTTAAAAGATCAGAGGCACGAAATATTTCAATGTTCAATAATTTAGAATTAACCTTTAATGGGAGATAGAAATGCTAAAGAAAAAGAAAAACAAACTCAACATGCCATGATTTGTCAAATGTAAAGCTCAATACAAATGTTTGCTGATATTGATGATGGTGAAGGAAATGATGAGGAGAAGAAAAAGGAAGAGACAGTTGTTATTTCCACAGAAAAGTATTAAGCATCATTTCTGGTCCTTGGGTTTCAATGATATAGACAACAAGCCTTGACCAGTCTCAAACTGGTTTTGAAAATATTAGAGGTACAACATGGTTGGTGGCCTGGTCTGAAAGTCTAAGCTCTGATTGGAGATAAGTTGATCACATAATGTAGATATCTTCTTAGAGCGACAGGATCTCAATCATTAATCTAGTCTTTGATCTCAGAACTTCTCAAATGACAGAAAGACTCAGAATGTCATAAAATCTAACTGGAAATAGTCTGGGACTTACTTGTTCTTTTCTGAAGCAAAGGACACTGAGAACAGCTGGTTCCTTTTCAGAATCAGAACATTCAATAACCTACAGTGATTTTAGCCAGGTACAAAATGTGAACATTTTGAACTCAGATTGTAACCCATTAAAGATTCTCTATCTGAAATTCTGCAGCAACCATGAAAACAAGCACTAACTCATGTACTTTGGGCCTAAAGAAAATTAGACAATCAGCTGCAAATAGTTAACTCTGGTTACTTTCTTTGTGCTATTCCCACGGCTATCTGTACCAATAACCTCTTAACATTATGCCAAAAGCATCTCCATTCCTTCAAATGACACTTTTCTGGAACACCCATTTCCATCATTACCTCCGAGTATTCATTTTCTAAACATATGCTACTGTCTCCCCACCTACACACCATCCCACTCTCCTTCATCCTAGTCATCTATCTCAAGTCAGTGACCTGAATAGATAGATAACTGTCTTATCAACCCACTACTGCTGAGACATGAGTAGTGAGGCTGTGCCACGTGGTAAAAGGCCACAGGCTGGAATCAGACTGCCTGGGTCCAAAACTGAGCTTTGCCAGCCTCTTGCTACTTGACCCTCTCTGTGCCTCAGCTTCCTCCTCTGTAAAATGGGCATGAGAGAACGGCTATCATGAAAACTGAATGAGTCGATGCACGTAAAGTGTGTGGAGTAGTGCTCAGAATATTGTAAACATTATATATGTCTAAGAGATATATATTTTTTTCAATAAAGGCAATTGTTGGGGGCTTCCCTGATGGTCCAGTGGGTAAAGAGTCCACCTCGTAGTGCAAGGGGCACCAGTTCAATCCCTGGCCTGGGAGGATCCCATGTGCCACGGAATGGCTGGACTACCATGTCCAATTGCAAGCCAGCACTCTTGAGCATATGCGCCCAGAGCCAGTGCTCTGCTACAAGAGAGGCCACTGCAATGGGAGGCTCACACAGGCCAAAGAACAAAGATGGATTAAAATAAATAAATGAAAGACCAATAAAAGAGGCCAAAAAAAAAAAAAAAAAAAAAAACAGGCAATTGTTGGGACTTCCCTGGCAGTCCAATAGTTAAGAAACCTCCACTGCAGGAGGCATGGGTTTAATCCCTGGTCAGGGAACAAAGATCCCACATGCCCCTGGGCAACTAGGCCCAAGTGTTGCAACTACTTAGCCCACACACTACAACTAGAAGAAGCCAGCATGCCACAGCAAAATATCCCACATGCCACAACTAAGACCTGATATAGTCAAATAAAAAAACATATTTTTTGCAAAAAAAAAGAGGCTACCCTCACAAAGCCTTTTAAAAGGTGCTGGTGGAGGAAATGTTGGACAACCTGTCAATATCCTATTTCTGAAAAATACTCTGCTTCTCTCTGGACAATCAGGCAGCTCTCTGAATACCTTTGGACCCCTAACACTCCCTGGCCCTCCTTATACATGACAGATGGGCCCACAGTTGCCAAGCTCTTTAGCGCAAGCATTCCCTGGACTTTGTTCTTCCAGCTGTCATCCATACACTCCTAACCAATCCCTCTAGCACCACTACTCACAAATGTCTCTAGAGTGGGCACAAATTCAAGTAAAATTGTGTTGGGCCATGAGGGAATAAGATTGCTCATATTAGTAAGAGAACTAAAGCACGGCTACTTATCTGTGTTCTGTCTGAATCCTCGAGGTAATAAAGACCCTAGAACTCCAACAGGTCTTTGTGAAGAAGCACATTCCTTTCAGCATTATTTATCATATGGTTCCGCGTAAACATTTTACCTTCTTCTCCTTGGCAGAAATAATCATTCATTTCTTCTCTGTTAAAACTCCTGCTGCTTGTTTAGAGGTGGGATCTCAACTATCCCTATTAAGGCTTTTTTACACTCTCTGAAAAGCCCTAAATGGGCCTACTTCTCCCTAACATTTCCTACAGCTAGAAATTTAAAGGCATGTAGAAAGAAGGAGAAGCAGATGCCAGTGGAGAAATGATCTCAGGTTTAGTTGGATTTTCATTTCACCTTTCGTTTTTGACCAGCCTGTTTCTGAGAATGCTCACATCACATTTGCTTCTGGTGCTATTTCCTTAGAAAGAACCAGAAGGAAAATAGTGACCAAGAATGGTAAACATGGCAGGTTGAGTTTGAAAACTGACTTTAGAATGACTTTTTTTCCCTAATAGCAAAGATTGTAGAGTAGACACCAACATGCAAACTGTTAGTCATTTTCCACTTAAAAGAAGTTGAATGTGTATGCATGCTCAGTTGCTTCTGTCAAGTCCTACTCTTTGCAACCCTGTGGAATGTAGCCTGTCAGGCTCCTCTGTCCATGGGATTTTCCAGGCAAGATACTGGAGTGGGGTTGACATTCCCTTCTCCAGAGGATCTTCACTTCTCCAGGGATCAAACCCACATCTCCTGATTGGCAAACAGATTCTTTACCACTAAACCACTGGGGAAGCCCTAAAAAATTGAGTAACAGGCTATAAAACCACCTCTCCTATAAAATAAGATATATTACATTCTTCCATGAGGAGGAAATAGTAAATAAGTAGTTTTGAAAATAAGATCTTAGGATCCTCTAGGATTCACAAAGCACTTCAGTATAATTTTTTTTAATGTTGTGACTTCTTTGGCAATTACGTCTTTTAAAAATACTGTAAGCACTGCTATAGACTGAATGTTTGTGCCCCCCGACACACACACACACAACATATTCATACATTGAAATCTAATCCCTACTGTGAATGGGTCTGTAGTTGGGACCTTTGGGAAATGATTAAGCCATGTGTGTGGAACCCTTACAAATGGGATTGGTGACCTTAAAAAGGCCCCAGAGAGTGTCTTTGCCCTTTCTGTCATGTGAGGACATAGCATCAAAAAGCCAGGCCCTGGGGCTTCCCCTGGTGGTCCAGTGGGTAAGGACACCACCTTGCATTGCAAGGGGCGCCGGTTGGATCCCTGGCCTGGGAAGATCCCACGTGCCGCGGAGCGGCTGGACTGATGTGTCCAGTCACCGAGCCGGAGCTCTGCGGCGCTCAGCAATGACAGACGCCACCGCGATGGGAGGCCCACAGGAGCCAAAGAACAAAGATGGATGAAAATAGAGAAATGAAAGACCAATAGAAGTGGCCCGCCTGCTCCCCTCCTTCCCCAACCTGACCCCCGCCCAAAATAAATAAATAAATAAATCTTTAAAAAAAAAAAAAAAAAAAAGCCAGGCCCTCACTAGATGTCAAATCTGTCGGTGCCTCAATCTTGGACTTCCCAGCCTCCAGAAGTTTTAGGAAAAAATGTCTGTTGTTTTTTAGCCAGTTAGTCTATTTTCGCTATAGCAGCTCAATCAGACTAAGACAAATGTATTCTGGATCTCAGGCATCCAAAGTCTCAAAAGCCACTACAAACTGAGAAATCCATAAAACAGCTCACTCTTGAACTGAAAGTTCAACCCTGGGAAGGGCCTCTTGTCCATGGGATTTTCCAGGCAAGATACTGGAGTGGGGTTGACATTCCCTTCTCCAGAGGATCTTCACTTCTCCAGGGATCAAACCCACATCTCCTGATTGGCAAACAGATTCTTTACCACTAAACCACTGGGGAAGCCCTAAAAAATTGAGTAACAGGCTATAAAACCACCTCTCCTATAAAATAAGATATATTACATTCTTCCATGAGGAGGAAATAGTAAATAAGTAGTTTTGAAAATAAGATCTTAGGATCCTCTAGGATTCACAAAGCACTTCAGTATAATTTTTTTTAATGTTGTGACTTCTTTGGCAATTACGTCTTTTAAAAATACTGTAAGCACTGCTATAGACTGAATGTTTGTGCCCCCCGACACACACACACACAACATATTCATACATTGAAATCTAATCCCTACTGTGAATGGGTCTGTAGTTGGGACCTTTGGGAAATGATTAAGCCATGTGTGTGGAACCCTTACAAATGGGATTGGTGACCTTAAAAAGGCCCCAGAGAGTGTCTTTGCCCTTTCTGTCATGTGAGGACATAGCATCAAAAAGCCAGGCCCTGGGGCTTCCCCTGGTGGTCCAGTGGGTAAGGACACCACCTTGCATTGCAAGGGGCGCCGGTTGGATCCCTGGCCTGGGAAGATCCCACGTGCCGCGGAGCGGCTGGACTGATGTGTCCAGTCACCGAGCCGGAGCTCTGCGGCGCTCAGCAATGACAGACGCCACCGCGATGGGAGGCCCACAGGAGCCAAAGAACAAAGATGGATGAAAATAGAGAAATGAAAGACCAATAGAAGTGGCCCGCCTGCTCCCCTCCTTCCCCAACCTGACCCCCGCCCAAAATAAATAAATAAATAAATCTTTAAAAAAAAAAAAAAAAAAAAAGCCAGGCCCTCACTAGATGTCAAATCTGTCGGTGCCTCAATCTTGGACTTCCCAGCCTCCAGAAGTTTTAGGAAAAAATGTCTGTTGTTTTTTAGCCAGTTAGTCTATTTTCGCTATAGCAGCTCAATCAGACTAAGACAAATGTATTCTGGATCTCAGGCATCCAAAGTCTCAAAAGCCACTACAAACTGAGAAATCCATAAAACAGCTCACTCTTGAACTGAAAGTATGGAAAGAATGTACATAACAAACTCTAAGAGATGCAGGTAAGAAAAATGGAAGTCAAAATAAAAGTTTCTTTGAATTGGTTCTCTCAGTCATTTTATGAAAATTCTCAATTTTATTTCATATAGTGTCACTTTAGCATGCTTACTCTATCCATAATTTTTATGGGAAAGACATTTTTCCTGACTCATAATCAACTCAGGTGATGCTAGTAACACTTTCCAAGGCCCTATCTCTCGTCTGATTGGGCTACCCCAAAGCTGATAATCAGGTAAGTAGTTTCACCTGTACTTTACCCTGTAACCTCTCTGAGATTCAGTTTCCACTTGTGCAATGGAGATGATGATACAAGAAAGAAGTTCTTTGTAGACTCTAAGTAATGCTTGTGTTCTTAGACTATGTATTATTTCAAGGGACAAGTATACTTTCTGAAAAGGCTACAAGGGCAAAGATTTCACTCGCTTTTTGTACTTAATTTGGATACCTAATTTGAGGTTTCTCAGTCCTTGATCCTCTAAATTATTGTAGTGAAAGATGCATCCATCCTTTCTGCTTGAAGATTTTTACTGATTACTGGGGGAGGAGAAAAGGTATTCCCACACAAAGATTTTACCAAACTGCAAAGTTAGGCCAACCAAAGAGAGATTGCTAGGTTATTAACTGAATCAAGATACAGAACAGAAGGAAAGATAGAATCTCTTTAATCACCACCTCCATAATAAATCTCTTCTCTTCCATTCATTAATTGGCTCAGTCATTTGTTTAACAAATAATGATGCCTTTTATGATCACAGACACTTATTCTTGGCCCCATAGATCCAGCAGAGACAAAACCAAGGCTCTGCTCTCATCAAGTTTGCATCCTAGCTGTGGGAACAGGTAGAAATAGACAAGAAATAAACATGTCAGGTGGTAATAAGTACTAGGAAGACAAATCAGACAAGTTTAGGGAGCAGAGCATCATGGAGGGAGGGAGTGTCATACAGGATGGTGGTTCTGTTATACCTTTCTTGTTAGGCAAGACTGCAGCTGAGGCTTGAAGAAAGCAAGGCAGTGAGTCACTCAGATATGTAGGGGCAGCATATCCCAAATACAGAGATCAGTATGAAACCCTGGAAGTTAGAGGGTAGTTGGCATGTTCTAGGAACAGTCAAGAGGTTAGTGTCCCCAGAGCAGTGGAGGCAAGGGGACAGGGATGGCCCACGAATTTGGGAGATGGCAGAGGGACAGGTGGTGTGGAGTCCAGGGTAAGGATTTTCATATAGTGTCACTTTAGCATGCTTACTCTATCCATAATTTTTATGGGAAAGACATTTTCCTGACTCATAATCAACTCAGGTGATGCTAGTAACACTTTCCAAGGCCCTATCTCTCGTCTGATTGGGCTACCCCAAAGCTGATAATCAGGTAAGTAGTTTCACCTGTACTTTACCCTGTAACCTCTCTGAGATTCAGTTTCCACTTGTGCAATGGAGATGATGATACAAGAAAGAAGTTCTTTGTAGACTCTAAGTAATGCTTGTGTTCTTAGACTATGTATTATTTCAAGGGACAAGTATACTTTCTGAAAAGGCTACAAGGGCAAAGATTTCACTCGCTTTTTGTACTTAATTTGGATACCTAATTTGAGGTTTCTCAGTCCTTGATCCTCTAAATTATTGTAGTGAAAGATGCATCCATCCTTTCTGCTTGAAGATTTTTACTGATTACTGGGGGAGGAGAAAAGGTATTCCCACACAAAGATTTTACCAAACTGCAAAGTTAGGCCAACCAAAAGAGAGATTGCTAGGTTATTAACTGAATCAAGATACAGAACAGAAGGAAAGATAGAATCTCTTTAATCACCACCTCCATAATAAATCTCTTCTCTTCCATTCATTAATTGGCTCAGTCATTTGTTTAACAAATAATGATGCCTTTTATGATCACAGACACTTATTCTTGGCCCCATAGATCCAGCAGAGACAAAACCAAGGCTCTGCTCTCATCAAGTTTGCATCCTAGCTGTGGGAACAGGTAGAAATAGACAAGAAATAAACATGTCAGGTGGTAATAAGTACTAGGAAGACAAATCAGACAAGTTTAGGGAGCAGAGCATCATGGAGGGAGGGAGTGTCATACAGGATGGTGGTTCTGTTATACCTTTCTTGTTAGGCAAGACTGCAGCTGAGGCTTGAAGAAAGCAAGGCAGTGAGTCACTCAGATATGTAGGGGCAGCATATCCCAAATACAGAGATCAGTATGAAACCCTGGAAGTTAGAGGGTAGTTGGCATGTTCTAGGAACAGTCAAGAGGTTAGTGTCCCCAGAGCAGTGGAGGCAAGGGGACAGGGATGGCCCACGAATTTGGGAGATGGCAGAGGGACAGGTGGTGTGGAGTCCAGGGTAAGGATTTTGAACTCTATTCAAAGTGATAAGAGAAGATTTACAGATTTTAGTGCAGAGGAATGACATGATCTGATTTACACTTTCAAAAGATTCCACTGCGGAATATAGATAAAGGAAGAGGAGGGGAGAACAGGTGGAAGCAGAGAGATCAGTTAGCAGGCTGCTGCAATAGTCTAAGTGAGAGATCATTATGGCTGGGATGAGCATGGTAGCCACGGAAGTAGAGTAAATGAGAATTCTGATTTTATCATGAAGATTCCATCTCTGGGGGTACTAACGGACTAGGTATACAGCGAGTGAGAAAGAGGGGTCAACCGGGAAAATGGTGATGCAGTCTCCCAAAAGGAAGGACGAATGAATGGGAAGAATGAATGTGGTAAGAGGAAAGAGAATCAAGATTTGTTTGGACATGGCAAGAGTGCACTCCTGTTAGAAATCCAAGTGGAGACAGTGAGTCTGTAAAATATGTAGGATTTGTTTTTCCATCTGTAAAATGCCCAGGAGAGCGATTTAGGCTAGAGATAGAAACACAGGAGCTATTAGGGCAAAGACTGGACGGGCAAGGTTGCCAGATTTAGAAAATAAAATGATAGGGCCAAAAAAAAAGCAGTGGTTGTCTATCTAAAATTCAAATTTAACTGGGAATACTATATTTTATGTCAGCTCTGTGGATCAGCTCATGATCACATAGGAAGTTAGTGTGGAAGAGTCGAGAGAAGAGACCCAAGGAATCAGCCCCGA
The DNA here is from genome assembly GCA_022376925.1 of Tragulus kanchil. Classification (NCBI taxonomy): domain Eukaryota; kingdom Metazoa; phylum Chordata; class Mammalia; order Artiodactyla; family Tragulidae; genus Tragulus; species Tragulus kanchil. The sequence goes on along the minus strand of JAIOJX010000032.1, from coordinate 215,437,353 downwards.
GGGACTGCAATGTAAAGAAATCAGAAGGGAGGAGCCAACAAAGGGTCTCAAAGGCAACCCAGTTAAAAAAATGTGATTTAGAAACCAGGCGAGGAGGGAGTGTCATACAGTTGGTATACCTTTCTTGTTAGGCAAGACTGCAGCTGAGGCTTGAAGAAAGCAAGGCAGTGAGTCACTCAGATATGTAGGGGCAGCATATCCCAAATACAGAGATCAGTATGAAACCCTGGAAGTTAGAGGGTAGTTGGCATGTTCTAGGAACAGTCAAGAGGTTAGTGTCCCCAGAGCAGTGGAGGCAAGGGGACAGGGATGGCCCACGAATTTGGGAGATGGCAGAGGGACAGGTGGTGTGGAGTCCAGGGTAAGGATTTTGAACTCTATTCAAAGTGATAAGAGAAGATTTACAGATTTTAGTGCAGAGGAATGACATGATCTGATTTACACTTTCAAAAGATTCCACTGCGGAATATAGATAAAGGAAGAGGAGGGGAGAACAGGTGGAAGCAGAGAGATCAGTTAGCAGGCTGCTGCAATAGTCTAAGTGAGAGATCATTATGGCTGGGATGAGCATGGTAGCCACGGAAGTAGAGTAAATGAGAATTCTGATTTTATCATGAAGATTCCATCTCTGGGGGTACTAACGGACTAGGTATACAGCGAGTGAGAAAGAGGGGTCAACCGGGAAAATGGTGATGCAGTCTCCCAAAAGGAAGGACGAATGAATGGGAAGAATGAATGTGGTAAGAGGAAAGAGAATCAAGATTTGTTTGGACATGGCAAGAGTGCACTCCTGTTAGAAATCCAAGTGGAGACAGTGAGTCTGTAAAATATGTAGGATTTGTTTTTCCATCTGTAAAATGCCCAGGAGAGCGATTTAGGCTAGAGATAGAAATACAGGAGCTATTAGGGCAAAGACTGGACGGGCAAGGTTGCCAGATTTAGAAAATAAAATGATAGGGCCAAAAAAAAAGCAGTGGTTGTCTATCTAAAATTCAAATTTAACTGGGAATACTATATTTTATGTCAGCTCTGTGGATCAGCTCATGATCACATAGGAAGTTAGTGTGGAAGAGTCGAGAGAAGAGACCCAAGGAATCAGCCCCGAGGGACTGCAATGTAAAGAAATCAGAAAGGGGAGGGGGAGCCAACAAAGGGTCTCAAAGGCAACCCAGTTAAAAAAAAAATGTGATTTAGAAACCAGGCGTGAGTAGCCATTCCCTTCGCCAGGGCATATTCCTGGCCCAGGGATTGAACCCATGTCTCCTGCACTGCAAGCAGATTCTTCATCATCTGAGCCACCAGGGAGCCACCAGGGAATCTCCAAAGAAAGGGTTCTAAGAAGGAAAGTGTGATCAACGGTGTCAGTCACAACTAATGGTACAAGGGAAGTCTGGAGTGAATTCAAGAAAAAAAGTGGGCAAAGAGAACAAGGGCATAGGCAATACCTTTTCCCCAATATAATGGGGAATATATAAGTGCACAGGAGCTAGAGGATGATTTGGAGTCAAAGGAAGTGGTTTTATATATTTTTTTGGCCACTTTTATTGGTCTTTCATCTATTTATTTTCATTCATCTTCCTTCTCTGGCCTGTGTGGGCCTCCCATCACAGTGGCTTCTGTCGCTACAGAGCACCGGCTCTCGGCGCACATGCTCCAGAGCTCTGGCTCGGTAGTTGGACACATCCATCCAGCCACTCAGCAGCACGTGGGATCCTCCCAGGCCAGGGATTGAACCTGCAACCCTTGCACTGCAAGGCGGTGTCCCTACTCACTGGACCACCAGAGAAGCCCAAGGAAATGCTTTTATAAGATGAAATAGTGGACAGCAGGCAGGACAAATGAACAAATTAGCATCCTGTCCCCAGAGTGGCCATGCACTTGACACGGAGATGCTGCTACTTTCCTGTATGTAAACTCAGAGCTTTGGCCTCCAAAGCTTTTGATGTGGAAGAACAACAGTGGGTCCCAGACCAGGCATGTGCACAGTCTAATACCAAATTTAATCTAATCCCCAGAAACTACCACTGTCTCTGGGGTGGGAAGTGCTTCTGTGTGTAAGTCCCTTGCCCTGGAGGCTTGGGGTTTGGGGTTGGGGTAGACCCTACGTAGCTGAGCACCTAGAGTGCTACTACATTTGGCTGCTGGAAAATCAGAAAGATCTGAAACAATAGTTTGTTATCTTTTCAGCAGAGGTCTCTTTTTTCTGAATAGAAACAGGCATTATGGAGCTGAAATTGCTGAAATAACTGAAATAGATTTCTACTGCTCAGATGCTTAGGCCTTTGAAGAAGTAACACAAGATCTGAGGGTTGTCCTTGCAGTATTGACATGCTGGAACAGATGATGTGACCCAAAGGAAGAGTCTAGCTGGGGGAGACTCAGGGTTCAAGAGGAGCTGCAGCCATTAGAGAGCAGCCCAGTGCCTCCATGACTCACTGGACAAAACACGAGAGGCACCAGTGAGGCCTGTGACCTGGTAGACAGAGCGATCTGGCGCCATACAGCTTCTCCCTGTATCCACATAGGTGATGAATCTTATCAGTGCTGAGAAGTACAATTCAAGGATTTAGAGAAACAAAGGTGCTCGCATTTCTTTGCCTTTAAGAATGTGTATATTATCCTTATGGTACTTTCTTGGGGGTGAGAGAGTCTAAGCTATACCACTTCTAAACTTCTTTTCACATTATCTGTATCAAAGTTATATGATTTCCTAAGATGACTAGAAGTTTATGGTCCATCATTATTGCTTTTATTTAATTCTTCCACAGAAATATGGTAATAACACCTGTGTCTATGTAATATTTGAGTGTATCCAGCTTTTGATATAACAATTAAGGTTTGCTTTAGCATATTTTATAGGTTGTCTATTGTGTCACCCATTTTGAGCTTTGAAAAAAAATTTTTATTAAGCTTCATAAAGGGAAGGGAGCCAGCTTCATATTTTATACTTTTGCACAGAATATTTCCCCTTATTAAAATGACTTACAACAATGTGTCTATATAGCTTATAATTAACAGCAACACTGTAAATTTTTTTAAATTATGGCCACGCTTTTGGGTCATTCATTTATTTTTTTTCATCCATCTTTTGTCTTTGGCCTGTGTGGGCCTCCCATTGCAGTGGCCTCTCTCATTAAAGAGCACCAGCTCTGGGTGCAGGTCCAGCCATTCTGCGACATGTAGGATCTTCCCCGGTCAGGGGTCAAACTGGCACCCCTTGCACTGCAAGACAGACTCTTTACCCATTGGACCACCAGGGAAGCCCTGGAAACTTTCTAAAGAGGGGCTACTGCAACATGCATGTATGTTCATGGTAATGGTTGAGTAAGGAGGAAGAAACTAATTTTGCAGGAGAGAGAATGTGAAATGGTAGAAGTGTTGTCCTTGCAGTATTGACATGCTGGAACAGATGATGTGACCCAAAGGAAGAGTCTAGCTGGGGGAGACTCAGGGTTCAAGAGGAGCTGCAGCCATTAGAGAGCAGCCCAGTGCCTCCATGACTCACTGGACAAAACACGAGAGGCACCAGTGAGGCCTGTGACCTGGTAGACAGAGCGATCTGGCGCCATACAGCTTCTCCCTGTATCCACATAGGTGATGAATCTTATCAGTGCTGAGAAGTACAATTCAAGGATTTAGAGAAACAAAGGTGCTCGCATTTCTTTGCCTTTAAGAATGTGTATATTATCCTTATGGTACTTTCTTGGGGGTGAGAGAGTCTAAGCTATACCACTTCTAAACTTCTTTTCACATTATCTGTATCAAAGTTATATGATTTCCTAAGATGACTAGAAGTTTATGGTCCATCATTATTGCTTTTATTTAATTCTTCCACAGAAATATGGTAATAACACCTGTGTCTATGTAATATTTGAGTGTATCCAGCTTTTGATATAACAATTAAGGTTTGCTTTAGCATATTTTATAGGTTGTCTATTGTGTCACCCATTTTGAGCTTTGAAAAAAAATTTTTATTAAGCTTCATAAAGGGAAGGGAGCCAGCTTCATATTTTATACTTTTGCACAGAATATTTCCCCTTATTAAAATGACTTACAACAATGTGTCTATATAGCTTATAATTAACAGCAACACTGTAAATTTTTTTAAATTATGGCCACGCTTTTGGGTCATTCATTTATTTTTTTTCATCCATCTTTTGTCTTTGGCCTGTGTGGGCCTCCCATTGCAGTGGCCTCTCTCATTAAAGAGCACCAGCTCTGGGTGCAGGTCCAGCCATTCTGCGACATGTAGGATCTTCCCCGGTCAGGGGTCAAACTGGCACCCCTTGCACTGCAAGACAGACTCTTTACCCATTGGACCACCAGGGAAGCCCTGGAAACTTTCTAAAGAGGGGCTACTGCAACATGCATGTATGTTCATGGTAATGGTTGAGTAAGGAGGAAGAAACTAATTTTGCAGGAGAGAGAATGTGAAATGGTAGAAGTGTGGTCCTTGAGTCAGTGAGCATTGGGGATGCACTGAATCTAGGCCACAGGTGCAAGGAGTGTCCTAGAGAGGTGCAGGGACAGCTGGCCCAGTGTAGCAAGAGGCAGAGCAGGTTTGTGGCTACACAGGCAGCTAGGTGATGAGTCTGGGTGGTGAGAGCATGTGGAATTTCTCTTTAGAGTGCTTGTACCCTCTCAGTGAAACAAGAAATTAGGTCGTGAGCTGAGAGTGAGAAGTAGGAGGGATGTTGGAAGTAGGCGGGAAGAAGTTGCAAGATAATGTTCTGGCAGGAGTTCTAGGAAAATGCTGAAAGATTGGTTGGTTACATGATGCCCTTGAGGTTGTGATAATAAATTCACAGTAGGGTGAGGGGGCAAGGGAACTGAAGATACATCCCAGGGAATTAGAGGGGAAGTAAAGTCTTGAGGGGAGGTAAGGATCAGTGCAAGGGCTTCCCAGGTGGTGCTAGTGGCAGAGAATCCACCTGACAGTGCAGAAGACAGTAAGAGACAGGTTTTATTGCTGAGTCAGGAAGATCCCCAGGAGGAGGAAATGGTGCCACACTCTAGTATTCTTGCCAGGAGAATCCCATGGACTGAGGAGCCTGGTGGGCTATGGTCCACAGTCACAGAGTCAGACGTGACTGAGCGTCTGAGCACAGCAATGACCAGTGCAAAGGAGATAAGGTCAAAGGACTGGGGGTGAGGTGGAAGACTTATTGAGGCCTAATGGAATCTGGATACTGGAGGGACTGAGCCAGACACATAGGAGATGGTGGTAGGATATCAGAATGTTTGAAGTTGAGATATGAAGGGAATGCATTTCTATCAATATTCTCATTGCCTGACATTGTTTCCAAGATTCGGTAAAATCAGTTTGATATTACCTAAGAAGACTGCACAAATGCCAAGGAATATGGTTCAGAAAAGTCTCCCCATCTGCCGTCCTCCTTTTTACTCCTTCTCCTCTCCTTTCCTCCTTCCCTTCCCCAACCCCTCTCATAAATCTGAAATGGAACAAAACGGCTCAAAATTTGAATTTAACTGAAACAGACTAAAACCAATCCCGCAGGAGAGAGAATGTGAAATGGTAGAAGTGTGGTCCTTGAAGTGGCATTGGGGATGCACTGAATCTAGGCCACAGGTGCAAGGAGTGTCCTAGAGAGGTGCAGGGACAGCTGGCCCAGTGTAGCAAGAGGCAGAGCAGGTTTGTGGCTACACAGGCAGCTAGGTGATGAGTCTGGGTGGTGAGAGCATGTGGAATTTCTCTTTAGAGTGCTTGTACCCTCTCAGTGAAACAAGAAATTAGGTCGTGAGCTGAGAGTGAGAAGTAGGAGGGATGTTGGAAGTAGGCGGGAAGAAGTTGCAAGATAATGTTCTGGCAGGAGTTCTAGGAAAATGCTGAAAGATTGGTTGGTTACATGATGCCCTTGAGGTTGTGATAATAAATTCACAGTAGGGTGAGGGGGCAAGGGAACTGAAGATACATCCCAGGGAATTAGAGGGGAAGTAAAGTCTTGAGGGGAGGTAAGGATCAGTGCAAGGGCTTCCCAGGTGGTGCTAGTGGCAGAGAATCCACCTGACAGTGCAGAAGACAGTAAGAGACAGGTTTTATTGCTGAGTCAGGAAGATCCCCAGGAGGAGGAAATGGTGCCACACTCTAGTATTCTTGCCAGGAGAATCCCATGGACTGAGGAGCCTGGTGGGCTATGGTCCACAGTCACAGAGTCAGACGTGACTGAGCGTCTGAGCACAGCAATGACCAGTGCAAAGGAGATAAGGTCAAAGGACTGGGGGTGAGGTGGAAGACTTATTGAGGCCTAATGGAATCTGGATACTGGAGGGACTGAGCCAGACACATAGGAGATGGTGGTAGGATATCAGAATGTTTGAAGTTGAGATATGAAGGGAATGCATTTCTATCAATATTCTCATTGCCTGACATTGTTTCCAAGATTCGGTAAAATCAGTTTGATATTACCTAAGAAGACTGCACAAATGCCAAGGAATATGGTTCAGAAAAGTCTCCCCATCTGCCGTCCTCCTTTTTACTCCTTCTCCTCTCCTTTCCTCCTTCCCTTCCCCAACCCCTCTCATAAATCTGAAATGGAACAAAACGGCTCAAAATTTGAATTTAACTGAAACAGACTAAAACCAATCCCTGATGAAAGAGTATCTTTCTGTTGCTCTGAAGACAGAGAGAAAACATAAAAAGAGCGTGTTCCTGATAGAAGCTGAGAGGAAAAACACGAGAAATAGTTGTCTCTGGCATCTAAGCAGCCGGGTGTTGCATGTTTTCAGATTTATATGACTGATAAATAATACAAGATTCCCTGTAGAGGACAAATCCAAGTGAAAAACAACCAGTTGAGAAGAGAGGTACATGGTTAGTAATCTCAACAAGAAAGGATGAGCTTTTCTGAAATTCAAGATATCCAGTGAAGATTTTTCATTTGTAAAATTATACCGTTGGCAATTATCCAATTGTTTCTCTCTCTCCCCCCCTCTCTCTCTCTTTGTCTCTCTCAAACCTTAGTGGACTTATGTTTTTATTCAAGTATGCTGAGGTCCCATCTATATTAATAGCTATTAACCCTGGAATGTTCTTTTATTTAGAAAATCCTTTGCTTGTTTTTTTATAAACTGTTCTATTTTCCTTCTCATTCAAACATTTCAGCAAAATTCTTCTCTGCATCAGGCATTTCCAAGCAGAGCAGTAGGGGCATTGGCCAGGCATTACTGTAATTTTCTTTGGGAGTGATCTAATTTCAAAAGTGGGGGAAAAAAATCAATCCACTTTTTTTATACTAAGAAGTAAACACTTGGACATTCATATTTGGCAGAAGAAATGCAAATGGTAAAGTGGAAGTGTTAGTTGCTGAGTGGTGTGAGACTCTTTGCCACCCCATGGAATTCTCTAGGCAAGAATGTTAGTGTGGGTAGCCATTCCCTTCTCCAGCGGATCTTCCCAACCCAGAGATTAAATCTGGGTCTCTTCCATTGCAGGCAGATTTTAAATTTCTCATTGCCTGACATTGTTTCCAAGATTCAATCGTTTGATATTACCTAAGAAGACTGCACAAATGCCAAGGAATATGGTTCAGAAAAGTCTCCCCATCTGCCGTCCTCCTTTTTACTCCTTCTCCTCTCCTTTCCTCCTTCCCTTCCCCAACCCCTCTCATAAATCTGAAATGGAACAAAACGGCTCAAAATTTGAATTTAACTGAAACAGACTAAAACCAATCCCTGATGAAAGAGTATCTTTCTGTTGCTCTGAAGACAGAGAGAAAACATAAAAAGAGCGTGTTCCTGATAGAAGCTGAGAGGAAAAACACGAGAAATAGTTGTCTCTGGCATCTAAGCAGCCGGGTGTTGCATGTTTTCAGATTTATATGACTGATAAATAATACAAGTTTCCCCTGTAGAGGACAAATCCAAGTGAAAAACAACCAGTTGAGAAGAGAGGTACATGGTTAGTAATCTCAACAAGAAAGGATGAGCTTTTCTGAAATTCAAGATATCCAGTGAAGATTTTTCATTTGTAAAATTATACCGTTGGCAATTATCCAATTGTTTCTCTCTCTCCCCCCCTCTCTCTCTCTTTGTCTCTCTCAAACCTTAGTGGACTTATGTTTTTATTCAAGTATGCTGAGGTCCCATCTATATTAATAGCTATTAACCCTGGAATGTTCTTTTATTTAGAAAATCCTTTGCTTGTTTTTTTATAAACTGTTCTATTTTCCTTCTCATTCAAACATTTCAGCAAAATTCTTCTCTGCATCAGGCATTTCCAAGCAGAGCAGTAGGGGCATTGGCCAGGCATTACTGTAATTTTCTTTGGGAGTGATCTAATTTCAAAAGTGGGGGAAAAAAATCAATCCACTTTTTTTATACTAAGAAGTAAACACTTGGACATTCATATTTGGCAGAAGAAATGCAAATGGTAAAGTGGAAGTGTTAGTTGCTGAGTGGTGTGAGACTCTTTGCCACCCCATGGAATTCTCTAGGCAAGAATGTTAGTGTGGGTAGCCATTCCCTTCTCCAGCGGATCTTCCCAACCCAGAGATTAAATCTGGGTCTCTTCCATTGCAGGCAGATTTTTAAATTTCTCAGCTACTAAGCCTAAATGGTAAACTAATGCATAAAAAGATGTTCCGTAGCAATACAATGTATTCATTTAGCCCATACAGTGTGTATTATGTGGTAGGCCCTGCTCTAGATATCAGACATCATTCTAAAACTTTGCAAATGTAATTAATCCTAATGATATTATTTTGCAGGTACTATGATTTTTTCCCCTTTTCAACAGGGACAATGAAACTGAGTCACAGATAAGTTATGTAACTTGCTAAGGTCACACAGCTAGTAAGCAGCACAGTCAGGCAGGTGGGCTGTGGGCCCATGATTTTAGGCACTATACTATGTAGTCTTGCCAAGGAAATGTAAATTCCAACAGGATACCATTTTCTATCCAACAGATTGGCAACAAATTTTAAATATTGGTAATGTCAAGTGCTGTAAGGATGCAGGCAAATGAATAATCAAGTACTATCATGCCCCTTTAGAAAGCAATCTGGCTTTCTAAATTTGGTATTCATGAAATTTTGCAGTACACAAAGCCCTCTATGTAACATTTTGCTTTGAGGACTGCGGCCTACAAAAATAAAAGCATCAGTCTGTAAGACTGTACATGAAATCGTAGCATTGTTTATGGTGACAACAAAACTGTAAATAGCACAGATAACCATCACAGGAGGTATATCTGAATAACTCATGTTAACATGCATACCATGAGACATTATACAGCTCTTAAAGACTATGTCTATGTCTATTGATCCAGAGAACATTTCAACAATTTGTACAGTAATATCTCACTTTGGGGGCATTTTCAATCTATGTATATTGATCAACAAAGTGGGGGAAAAAAATCAATCCACTTTTTTTATACTAAGAAGTAAACACTTGGACATTCATATTTGGCAGAAGAAATGCAAATGGTAAAGTGGAAGTGTTAGTTGCTGAGTGGTGTGAGACTCTTTGCCACCCCATGGAATTCTCTAGGCAAGAATGTTAGTGTGGGTAGCCATTCCCTTCTCCAGCGGATCTTCCCAACCCAGAGATTAAATCTGGGTCTCTTCCATTGCAGGCAGATTTTTAAATTTCTCAGCTACTAAGCCTAAATGGTAAACTAATGCATAAAAAGATGTTCCGTAGCAATACAATGTATTCATTTAGCCCATACAGTGTGTATTATGTGGTAGGCCCTGCTCTAGATATCAGACATCATTCTAAAACTTTGCAAATGTAATTAATCCTAATGATATTATTTTGCAGGTACTATGATTTTTCCCATTTTCAACAGGGACAATGAAACTGAGTCACAGATAAGTTATGTAACTTGCTAAGGTCACACAGCTAGTAAGCAGCACAGTCAGGCAGGTGGGCTGTGGGCCCATGATTTTAGGCACTATACTATGTAGTCTTGCCAAGGAAATGTAAATTCCAACAGGATACCATTTTCTATCCAACAGATTGGCAACAAATTTTAAATATTGGTAATGTCAAGTGCTGTAAGGATGCAGGCAAATGAATAATCAAGTACTATCATGCCCCTTTAGAAAGCAATCTGGCTTTCTAAATTTGGTATTCATGAAATTTTGCAGTACACAAAGCCCTCTATGTAACATTTTGCTTTGAGGACTGCGGCCTACAAAAATAAAAGCATCAGTCTGTAAGACTGTACATGAAATCGTAGCATTGTTTATGGTGACAACAAAACTGTAAATAGCACAGATAACCATCACAGGAGGTATATCTGAATAACTCATGTTAACATGCATACCATGAGACATTATACAGCTCTTAAAGACTATGTCTATGTCTATTGATCCAGAGAACATTTCAACAATTTGTACAGTAAAATCTCACTTTGGGGGGCATTTTTCAATCTATGTATATTGATCCAAAGAAAGTTTCAGTAATGTGTGCTGTACGATTCCACTTTTGGGGGTATTTTTCTGAGTATATTTAACAGTTACCTACAAAGTAGCATAGAGCAGAACAGACTATTAACTTTCTTCATATTTATTTCTGAATTGTTTGACTTTTCACATAAGTTGATATTGGCTCCACAATTTAAAAACCTAACTTAAAAATAATTATAAATGTAATAATTATCAGTCTATAAAATATATTTTAGATCTTCAGTGCACATAGAAAATTATAAAAATAATATAGCTTCTCATATCAAATGGGACTCAGATTTATGTTTCTAGATACCTCTTAGGTACAGTCATTGTAACACATAGTTCTCAGCAATTACAAAAAAAGGTTTTTTTAATGGGTATTTCTGGCAATAGAGAACAGAAGGGATAGTTTGTACATTCTTTGCTTAAAAGTATAACTGCCTAGTGAAGGGTAATATTTTTAAAATCAGTATCTGATATACAATCTTCATTTCTAGTCCTTCAATTTCACCCTAAAGTAGAGAGAAAAATCCACACTTAGGAGGGAAATGGAGGGGTTGGGGGTGTTCAAAGAGTTAAAGATTCCTTTCTTCCTTGATATAGAAGATTAGACATTTGTTGGGCTTTACTTCTTTCTTTCTATGTTCAAAACTGTGCAGGGTGCAAACAAGTAAGTGGAAATCTGAAATAGTGGCTGGATGTGTTGGTGGGGGCACAGGGAAAACCGGAAGGAGACTGGCCAGCGTCGTTTGATTTCTGGTTGTGGTAACCATAGGCCCTTCCTGAGCTGGTGAAATTTAAAGTGCTGCTGCCATCTTCAGGAGTTCACCACTGTCATATTCAAGTAAAGTCACAAGTAAGCTGGATATAGCCTTGTAGCCCTCTCCAGGAGTCCTGAATTACAGCTACAAAACAGACAACCTAGGTTACCGCTAAAATAAAGGTAATTTCTCCTAAAAGCTTAAGATGGTTACCTGGTAAGGCAGTTTGGGTGTATATACTTAAGCTTAAGAAATGGTAAGTTTCTCCCTTTCAGAGGCAAAATGAACCAAATTAAAATTTACAATCCCCCACCCCCCCCCCAAAATCCTAAAACGTGACTAAGACTTGTGGTTCATGCCTCAGTGGTTTCCGACTTTTCACAACCCTGTGGACTGTAGCCTGTCAGGCTCCTCAGTCCAGGGGATTCTCCAGACAGGAATACTGGTTGTTGTTAGTCAACTAAATCGTGTCTGACTCCTGGCAATCCCTTGGACTGCAGCATGCCAGGCTCCGCTGCACCTCAGTCTCTCCCAGAGCTTGCTCGGGCTGCCGTCCACCCAGTCCGTGGTGTTATCTGATCATCTCCTCCTCTGACCTTTTGGATTGCCATTTCCTCTTGCTGGGGATGTTCCCGCCGGAGGGATGGAACCCTTATCTCCTGTGGCTCCTGCACTGGCAGGTGGATCCTTTACCACTTTTTAATGGGTATTTCTGGCAATAGAGAACAGAAGGGATAGTTTGTACATTCTTTGCTTAAAAGTATAACTGCCTAGTGAAGGGTAATATTTTTAAAATCAGTATCTGATATACAATCTTCATTTCTAGTCCTTCAATTTCACCCTAAAGTAGAGAAAAATCCACACTTAGGAGGGAAATGGAGGGGTTGGGGGTGTTCAAAGAGTTAAAGATTCCTTTCTTCCTTGATATAGAAGATTAGACATTTGTTGGGCTTTACTTCTTTCTTTCTATGTTCAAAACTGTGCAGGGTGCAAACAAGTAAGTGGAAATCTGAAATAGTGGCTGGATGTGTTGGTGGGGGCACAGGGAAAACCGGAAGGAGACTGGCCAGCGTCGTTTGATTTCTGGTTGTGGTAACCATAGGCCCTTCCTGAGCTGGTGAAATTTAAAGTGCTGCTGCCATCTTCAGGAGTTCACCACTGTCATATTCAAGTAAAGTCACAAGTAAGCTGGATATAGCCTTGTAGCCCTCTCCAGGAGTCCTGAATTACAGCTACAAAACAGACAACCTAGGTTACCGCTAAAATAAAGGTAATTTCTCCTAAAAGCTTAAGATGGTTACCTGGTAAGGCAGTTTGGGTGTATATACTTAAGCTTAAGAAATGGTAAGTTTCTCCCTTTCAGAGGCAAAATGAACCAAATTAAAATTTACAATCCCCCCCCCCCCCCCCAAAATCCTAAAACGTGACTAAGACTTGTGGTTCATGCCTCAGTGGTTTCCGACTTTTCACAACCCTGTGGACTGTAGCCTGTCAGGCTCCTCAGTCCAGGGGATTCTCCAGACAGGAATACTGGTTGTTGTTAGTCAACTAAATCGTGTCTGACTCCTGGCAATCCCTTGGACTGCAGCATGCCAGGCTCCCCTGTCCTTCAGTTTCTCCCAGAGCTTGCTCGGGCTGATGTCCACCGAGTCAGTGGTGCTATCTGATCATCTCCTCCTCTGCCCTTTTGGATTGCCATTTCCTCTTGCTGGGGATCTTCCCGACTGAGGGATGGAACCCTTATCTCCTGTGGCTCCTGCACTGGCAGGTGGATCCTTTACCACTGAGACACTGGGAAACTGACGGCAAGTAAGCCAAGACTTTAAAAAATGGGAAGGGGGCTAAGTTAGAGCAATTTGGATGCACCTAGCAGCTCTGAAGCCAGTCAAATCAGTCTCCTGGGGGACCACCTGCTCAGTTTTCACAGCCACCATGAAGTATAGAGAACATTTGATTAAAAAAAAGGAATCTGTAGCTTTCCATTTTTACCTTATTTCTTGAGGGGTTTATTTATTACTTCTAAGCCTGTCTCTCTTCTCTGACTTCTTGAGTTATGGCTAATGGATAGGAAAGGCCAAATTGTCTAACAGTACTCTCATAATGAAGCTCCACTTCTTTCTCCCCAGAAATAATTTTACTTCACTGCATTGCGAAGGAAAATTAGCTAAGCCTTAAAAGCGAAAATAGGTCCACTACAGTATCCTTCCCCGTGATGGTTAGAGGTATCCACAATTGGTACAGAAGGTCCATGAGAACATGAACACCCCTGGAGACCCTCATGGGGGACAGTGGTCCAATCTTCAGTTCAAGATGTCACCATATCCTCTGCAAATGCTCTTTAGAGACACTGAAGCTTTCACAGAACTCAGTTTACACTGGCTTTTTGTTTATTCATCATTTTAAGCAAAATTAAGTTCTCATGGCAAGTTGGAATGTACCTTATAGAGTTCATTTCTTTTTCTTGGTTTACATTATTAAAAGAGAAAGTAAGTCCCTTTCAATTCACCTTTAGCAAAATTTCACAATGTTTTAGATACCCAAGTTTCTTTTCACCATAAATCTGGCAGTTCAAGAATGTATGTTGAAAGGATTCGAATATGTAGCTAGCACCATCCTGGGCATGTTACCAGCATGGCACTTCTGAAACTTGCTGTATTTGAAAGACATGTCTTCTGAAATTTTGTTTTGGAGTTACTCATTTGTTTCACAAATACTTTTTAAGGACCTATTAATGTGCTGAGTATTCTGCTAGGTACTTTATGTTTTCTGTTCATTTTTCACAATGATTCTGTGAATAGTATGCACTCTCATTTAGCAGATGATGAAATGGGATACAGACAGTTTAAGTAACTTGCCTCTGGGGACTTACAATTAGAACCTGAGTGTGCCTTACTTTTATGTCTACACAGCTTTCACAAGAGAGCATTGCCAAAACCAGGAACATTCTGAGTTCTTTCCTGCCTACTATGATTATGAAACAAGTCATTCAATGAACAGTTGACTCTTTGCTACATTCAAGACACTGTGAATTTTGTTAATATAGCAGTAAGGGAGGAGAAAAAAATAAGCCAGGCCTAAAATTAGACTATAAAACAAGCAAAAGCGATAAAACGGAAAGTATGACTCAAAGCATATAGAGCTATTTGCACTCACTGCCACTGGGGCATTGCTGACTTACAAGCGGAAGGAAAACAGGCAAGCAGATTATGCACCAGAGAAATTCCATACCTTTAAAATAATTGTGAACCCATCTACAATGCCACTATTCCCAGAAATAAAAATTAGCTAAGCCTTAAAAGCGAAAATAGGTCCACTACAGTATCCTTCCCCGTGATGGTTAGAGGTATCCACAATTGGTACAGAAGGTCCATGAGAACATGAACACCCCTGGAGACCCTCATGGGGGACAGTGGTCCAATCTTCAGTTCAAGATGTCACCATATCCTCTGCAAATGCTCTTTAGAGACACTGAAGCTTTCACAGAACTCAGTTTACACTGGCTTTTTGTTTATTCATCATTTTAAGCAAAATTAAGTTCTCATGGCAAGTTGGAATGTACCTTATAGAGTTCATTTCTTTTTCTTGGTTTACATTATTAAAAGAGAAAGTAAGTCCCTTTCAATTCACCTTTAGCAAAATTTCACAATGTTTTAGATACCCAAGTTTCTTTTCACCATAAATCTGGCAGTTCAAGAATGTATGTTGAAAGGATTCGAATATGTAGCTAGCACCATCCTGGGCATGTTACCAGCATGGCACTTCTGAAACTTGCTGTATTTGAAAGACATGTCTTCTGAAATTTTGTTTTGGAGTTACTCATTTGTTTCACAAATACTTTTTAAGGACCTATTAATGTGCTGAGTATTCTGCTAGGTACTTTATGTTTTCTGTTCATTTTTCACAATGATTCTGTGAATAGTATGCACTCTCATTTAGCAGATGATGAAATGGGATACAGACAGTTTAAGTAACTTGCCTCTGGGGACTTACAATTAGAACCTGAGTGTGCCTTACTTTTATGTCTACACAGCTTTCACAAGAGAGCATTGCCAAAACCAGGAACATTCTGAGTTCTTTCCTGCCTACTATGATTATGAAACAAGTCATTCAATGAACAGTTGACTCTTTGCTACATTCAAGACACTGTGAATTTTGTTAATATAGCAGTAAGGGAGGAGAAAAAAATAAGCCAGGCCTAAAATTAGACTATAAAACAAGCAAAAGCGATAAAAACGGAAAGTATGACTCAAAGCATATAGAGCTATTTGCACTCACTGCCACTGGGGGCATTGCTGACTTACAAGCGGAAGGAAAACAGGCAAGCAGATTATGCACCAGAGAAATTCCATACCTTTAAAATAATTGTGAACCCATCTACAATGCCACGTAGAAAGAAAATATTTAGGTAAAAACCTAAGACATACTGAAATGTATCTCACCACAATTTGGCATCTGGGCCACGGTACAGATTACAACTTTTATTTCTGCTTTACTTCCTATCCCTATCACAGCTGAGAAAACAAATACTCCCTTGAAAAATATACCCCCATTTTATTCTATGGGTGATGCTGTTCCTATTTCTGGATCTCAGCGCCTACAGCCTTAATCAATGTTAAGGGCAAACTGGGCCATGTTCAGTTTCACCGCACTTGTTGTTCCTACAGAGCTCTAGACACCCCCAGAAACAGAAGTTAGTGAAGCCACCATCTCAGTGCCCTAAGAAGCCACTACGAAGCCATACACAGCTGCTTACAGCATAACAAACCACTGCTTAGTATGCTGCGAAGTGAGGTGGCAGAAGCTAACCAGCTCTAAAGGTATTGGCCTTTCACTCAGGGAAAGGAGATCTTCTTATCACTTACCAGACTTCACTGAGGGACAAACCCCGCCCCTCCACCCCGCCACCCCGCAACAGACCTTCACATGCAGGCAAGCTGGAAACTCTGTAAGGAAGAGATCTGATTCTTCCTGCTGATCTGACTTTCTGCTCTAGCAGCCATCATTAATATTAATGCCAAATTGGAAGGAGAGACTTCGGGGTCCTCAGGCAGAAAGTCAGCACAAAAGGCTGCATATGAATTAGCCAAGATGGATGAGCCACACTCGAGGCTAATAATGATGAAAACTTTATATTGCCCGAGTGCTTTTTGCAGAGCGGAGACAAATGCTACCCTGATTCAGCCTAAAAGCAGTGAAATCACTAGTCTTGTCTCGACCTTACATATGTAAAAATGAAAAGTTGAGGAAATCACTTGTATATCTGTCTAGAGATGTACTCCATGTTTGAGACCCTCTAACCTGGAATTACCAGAGACACTGATCTTAGCCCTCAGTAGAAACTGCCTGTGACATTAGGAGTGTTCATTTTTCTTATCACCTCAACATGTCTAGAGCTATTTGCACTCACTGCCACTGGGGGCATTGCTGACTTACAAGCGGAAGGAAAACAGGCAAGCAGATTATGCACCAGAGAAATTCCATACCTTTAAAATAATTGTGAACCCATCTACAATGCCACGTAGAAAGAAAATATTTAGGTAAAAACCTAAGACATACTGAAATGTATCTCACCACAATTTGGCATCTGGGCCACGGTACAGATTACAACTTTTATTTCTGCTTTACTTCCTATCCCTATCACAGCTGAGAAAACAAATACTCCCTTGAAAAATATACCCCCATTTTATTCTATGGGTGATGCTGTTCCTATTTCTGGATCTCAGCGCCTACAGCCTTAATCAATGTTAAGGGCAAACTGGGCCATGTTCAGTTTCACCGCACTTGTTGTTCCTACAGAGCTCTAGACACCCCCAGAAACAGAAGTTAGTGAAGCCACCATCTCAGTGCCCTAAGAAGCCACTACGAAGCCATACACAGCTGCTTACAGCATAACAAACCACTGCTTAGTATGCTGCGAGTGAGGTGGCAGAAGCTAACCAGCTCTAAAGGTATTGGCCTTTCACTCAGGGAAAGGAGATCTTCTTATCACTTACCAGACTTCACTGAGGGACAACCCCCGCCCCTCCACCCCGCCACCCCGCAACAGACCTTCACATGCAGGCAAGCTGGAAACTCTGTAAGGAAGAGATCTGATTCTTCCTGCTGATCTGACTTTCTGCTCTAGCAGCCATCATTAATATTAATGCCAAATTGGAAGGAGAGACTTCGGGGTCCTCAGGCAGAAAGTCAGCACAAAAGGCTGCATATGAATTAGCCAAGATGGATGAGCCACACTCGAGGCTAATAATGATGAAAACTTTATATTGCCCGAGTGCTTTTTGCAGAGCGGAGACAAATGCTACCCTGATTCAGCCTAAAAGCAGTGAAATCACTAGTCTTGTCTCGACCTTACATATGTAAAAATGAAAAGTTGAGGAAATCACTTGTATATCTGTCTAGAGATGTACTCCATGTTTGAGACCCTCTAACCTGGAATTACCAGAGACACTGATCTTAGCCCCTCAGTAGAAACTGCCTGTGACATTAGGAGTGTTCATTTTTTCTTATCACCTCAACATGTCTAGAATGTCAGCTGTTTCATCCCCAGCCTTCTCCTAAGCTCAGCTGATACCTCTACCATACCCAAGTTTCCAGTCTCAACAGTGGGCTCTCCACCACACTCTGCCTCAGCCCCAGCATTCAATGTCATCAAATATTCCTTAGTGAGGTCCATTTCAGCATCCTTCCACCCGCCTTTCCCCTCGTCCAGGTTCTCATCATTGCAGTTCTGTTCTATGTGGCATCGACCCTGAGGGTACCAGAACATGCCACCTCAAAGCAGGCCACTTTGTTGTTGTTGTTGTTGTTGTTGTAAGGGCAAATTGAGCCATGTTCAGTTTCACCGCACTCGCTGTTCCTACAGAGCTCTAGACACCCCCAGAAACAGAAGTTAGTGAAGCCACCATCTCAGTGCCCTAAGAAGCCACTACGAAGCCATACACAAATGCTTACAGCATAACAAACCACTGCTTAGTGTGCTGCGAAGTGACTGCGAAGTGGCTGCATTGTCGACTTCCATAAGCTTTTATTTTTATTTTTAAATTTTTATTTGACTTTTTACATTTATAGAGTTTTGTTGTTTACAGATATGTATGATCCTAAATTAGTCATATGTATATCCCCCCCTCCCACTCCTCCAGGCTGTTGCACAGCGCCCCTGCAGGCTCGCCTGTTCTCACAGTGCAATAACAATAGCTATTTTTTTCACATATGATAGTATAGGTTTTCATGCTACTTCCTTTACGCCTCCCACCCACTGTTCATTCTCCACAATGTCCATATGTCTACTCTCTATGTCTGTTTTTTCATTGCTTCACAAGCAGGCCACTTTGGTGTGTTAATTTTTTTGAGCTATAAGCACTCAAAATAGAGAAGGGAATGGCAATTCACTCTAGTATTCTTGCCTGGAGAATCCCATGGACAGAGGAGCCTGGCAGGCTTTATAGTCCACGGGGTCCCAGAGAGTCAGACCCAACTGAAGTGACTTAGGACAGACAGAGACACTTGAAAAACAGCAAATGCAAGGAGAGACTTTCTCTGAACACCTCCCCCGACCATCTGTCAAAAGCCAGATCCTCCAAAAGGATCTCATTTGTCATGAGTCCCCTCCCCAGGATATTCATCAACCAGGGACGATTGACTCTTATCACAAGAGAGAAGTCTAGCAGTTGACATCACACCCAGACACACTTTATCACAAATTATCACACCTCCCATCTGTTCTTCTCCCATCTGGCCTGTCCATCTTTTCTGAAAACCATTTACTCTCCCCTCAAGAGGCCCATGTACCCCTCCTCTTTCTCTACGAAGATGGCATTTAACCCTGAATTCTAAGCTACCTCGGAGAGTTACTCATTTTTTTTCCAGAGTATCTCCCATGAGTACATAAGGGCTACATGTTAATAGCTTTCTGTTTGTTTTCTCGTGTTAATTTTGTACAACAGAGATTTCAGCTAAGAACTTAGAAGGGTAGGGGAAAATTATTTTCCTCCCCTATAATTTCTAACTAGTCTCCTGGCCCTCCAGAATCCAACACAGATTAAAAGTGAAATATTAAGTTCTTTAATGTGCCACATTCCCCCACTTGAACCCCCTCTGTGGCTCCCACTGTCTTCAGAGTCAAGTTCTGGTGGCTCAGCCTCAAAGTCAAGGCCCCCATGAGCATCTCAGCTACTTCTGTGCTCACAAGGCTCCAGGCCGACCAGCTCTTTTCCTGCCCCTGTAACAGCTGCCGTCATTCCCCTCTATTATTCAGGCCATTTCACCTGCCTCTTCACACAAATCCTGCTTGTCTTCAAAGACTGAGCTTACATGAGCACCATGAGTAAGCCTCCCCAGTTCATCCTTCTGTGTTCTTTTCTTCTAACACAATTTCTTTGTTTATAACACTGTTTCCCAAAAGGATTTACAGCTAACTCCTGCAGGGGTTGCTGACGATGCTGCTCGTTTACCACTTTCCATAATAATAGTAACTAACACATATAGTGCTTACTAATGCCTGGCTTAGAATAGTGCTTTACATATATTAACCCATTTAAAATGCACAGCAAACCTAGGAGGCAGGTACTCTTATTATCTGCCTTTCATAGATCAGACACCGAAAGCTCTTACAACCTGCCCAAGATTGCCCAGCTAAACACCCACAGAGCCAGGATTTTGACTCAGGCGGTTAAGCTCCAACAGTTCATCTTTAATTGTGCGTTAACTTTTTACCCCTGTTCCTGTCTTTCCACATAGCAGTTACTATGTCTTATGACTCATCCTATTCCTTCCCATAACTACTACAGATTTTGGCAAATAGTTCTTTACAGTTTGCAGATCTTATCTGCCTTAAATTCTTCTGGGGGAAAAAAAAAGGTGGTGGTAAGCAAATAAGGTATGAAGTTGTCTTACATACCAGTCTCCCTGGAAATCTAGGATCAGACCTTGTAAAGACTTTTATCATCTTCTTTGAATCACGAATGAGAATCATATAGTCTTGAGAATCTGACTTTCCAGAATATATGATTCTAGTAACAAGGGCTATAAAGTGAAAAACCTTTCCTCACCTCCCATGCACACACCAATTTCCAATATGACATTAAAAGATATTTTCACAGGGAAAACAATTCACAAGAAAATAATTCCCAAATGTACTAAATACAAAATTATTGTGGAAGAAGGTTGGGGAGGGTATCAGTTCCTTGTAATGTCATCCTAAAAGAAGTTTTTGCAGCATTTAGATCTTGAGAAGTTATTATCCGAAATACATAATCACTTACAAGATCAAGAACCTTGTCTGATATCTCGTGTGTATTGTCCAAGCACCTAGTTAGTGATAGACACATAATTCATTCTTTAAAAATTCTCTGAAATGATTTCTCCAACTTTGGCAACTTTCTTGCCATCACTGATTGCTTTTCCTGTCTTTCCCTGAAATATATTCATTTCTCCCTGGCCTATGGATTCCCCTCCTCAAACACTTTCAGCTCTTGCAGCTTTGTTCTCCTGGCTCATCTGCTGCTGCGCCATACCATTGCCTACTAGAGTTAGCCTGTAATACTGTATTTGCCAGCAGGGGCTGCCATTTGCCGTAGGATTTGCTAATTTTCAACATTCCCTAAATCTGAGACTCCAGATTGTGTAAAATAGTGTAGTGCCTAATTTATCAACTTGGCAGGTTTGAAATGCTATAAAATCAGTTACTTAAAATGAGTGAACTCGTAATGTGCTGCACCGTGTTAATGAGCAGAGCTCCACTGCTCCATTAAGACAACAGGAAACCACATTGAGAAAACAAGCAGTAAGAATGTTAAGAGAATGTTAAGAGGTTAAGAGAAGAGCAGAAAAGTCTGCTTCCTGCCCGCGAGATCCAGTGGGGACAGCTGGATCCAACCAACAACTGACTGCTTGGCAAGTAAAAAGACTCATCTTAATGCCTTTTGTATCTGTCCTTCCTCTCTATTTGCATACAAGGTCAGCTCTTTATTACCTCCTATATACATTACTCCAGCAGTCTTCTGTCTTTGCTCCCCACCCCCAGGCTCTTCCCACACCAAAGCATTCTGTACATTTCTGGAAAAATTGTCCTAAAATGATACTGCTTAAAAACCTTCAGTGATGCCCACCATCAAGGTAGCCCTCTTCAATATGACACTCCAGGTCCTTCTAATCCAGTCTCAGGTTACCTATCCAATTTCCTTCCTATTATTCCCAGATTCTCCACTTTGACAAGGCAGGGGATTTTAGTCTTCACCACAGATTATGCTCATTCTTGTCTTTGTACCTTTGTGCTCATAATCCACACACCTGAAATGCCTGCCTTCTCTTAACTCTTTAGTCAATGCTATTGCTATAGCAATTTCCCAGGAGTAATCAAATGCATGGAATATTGCTGGTTAGCATAATTTCTTCTCCCAGCATTCTGGGACCATCTGAAATGTAGGACAAGCACTGCCTGACAAAACAATATTAATGAAATACAATACTGTGTAACACTTATACAGAGCATCGAGCGAGCAGACAACACGCAGATAGTTCCTGAGGGACCTTAGTCAGCACAAGCCCTTCTACTTGCCCATTTTTGCATTCCCAGGTGAAATATGATTTAGATGGAGCCTCCTCCCCATTTTCAGAACTTACCTTGACTGCATGAGTGGACTCTTAAAGGTAGCAGGAAGAGCTTTCTGTCCATTTAAGTCTCATTTTTCCTCTCTGCCAGCCCAACCCCAATTTTCTTACTCTCCTAACTTCCTGAGAGTCACAGGCCACACCATGTTATCTATCCCACTACTGTGGACTGCCGACACACAGATAATGGAACCCCTGTGATGACCAGAAAGAGGGTCGGCTCCATCGTGTTCCCCTTTTCAATACACTCACGTGCTGACCAGAGTCCCTCCCTAGCTCTAGGGAGTCCTGCAAGGACCTCTCTGCCCACCTAGTCAGTCAACCACTCTCTCTCATATATGATATAGCCTTAATATACTGTGTTTGGATAAAATAGAGTCTATTTGGAATCAGAAATCAAAAGGCTTAGATTGAAGTTCTAACTCTGCTACTTTCTAGATGAGATATTTGAACCAGAGGTAAAATGGAAATTATAATTTCCATAAATTCAAGAAATGAGTTCAAAGGGGATACCATGTATGATGCACACATAAAACTATAAAGCACCATATACAAGTACAGTGTCTGGTATTTCTCCACTCACTTGGTAGCAGTCACAAACATACTGTTCATTCCATGATGAAGAGACAATATGGGCTTCCCTGGTGGTCCAGTGAGTAAGGACACCACCTTGCAGTGCAAGGGGCACCTGTTCGATCCCTAGTCTGGGAAGATCCCGCATGCCACTGAGCGGCTGGACCGATGTGTCCAACTACCGAGTCGGAGCTCTGGAGCACATGTGCCCAGAGCCGGTGCTGTGCAGTGACAGAGGCCACTGCTATGGGAGGCCCACACAGGCCAAAGAACAAAAATGTAAATAAATGAAAGACCAGTAGAAGTGGCCAAAAAAAAAGAAGAGACAATATGAACTAAGACCCCTGGCAAAAAGGAGGAATTCTCTTGTTATTTATTCTTAGCACTATTATGCTATAGAAAATAAAAATTTTTCCACCGGGTCCATCTGAATGCCGTCTAATGGGCACAAAGTTCCTGTGAGAATGAAAGTACTATAAATATAAGTGATAGTTTCTGAGGCGTGAGCCTCTGTCAGCATTATTAACATACAACATGGGCTTCCCTGGTGGTCCAGTGGGTAAGGACACAGCCTTGCAGTGCAAGGGGTGCAGGTTCGAGCCCTGGCCTGGGAAGATCCCATGTGCTGCGGAGCGGCTGGACTGATGTGTCCAACTAACGAGCCGGAGCTCTGGAGCACATGTGCCCAGAGCCGGTGCTGTGCAGTGACAGAGGCCACTGCTATGGGAGGCCCACACAGGCCAAAGAACAAAAATGTAAATAAATGAAAGACCAGTAGAAGTGGCCAAAAAAAAAGAAGAGACAATATGAACTAAGACCCCTGGCAAAAAGGAGGAATTCTCTTGTTATTTATTCTTAGCACTATTATGCTATAGAAAATAAAAATTTTTCCACCGGGTCCATCTGAATGCCGTCTAATGGGCACAAAGTTCCTGTGAGAATGAAAGTACTATAAATATAAGTGATAGTTTCTGAGGCGTGAGCCTCTGTCAGCATTATTAACATACAACATGGGCTTCCCTGGTGGTCCAGTGGGTAAGGACACAGCCTTGCAGTGCAAGGGGCGCCGGTTCGATCCCTGGCCTGGGAAGATCCCATGTGCCGCGGAGCGGCTGGACCGATGTGTCCAATTACCAAGCCTGAGCTCTGGAGCGCATGCGCCCAGAGCTGGTGCCCTGCAGCAACAGAGGCCACCGCGATGGGAGGCCCACATGGGCCAAAGAACAAAAATGGATGAAAATGGACAAATGAAAGACCAATAGAAGTGGCCCACCTGCTCCCCTCCCTCCCCACGCCACCCCCACCAAAATAAATAAATAAATAAATCTTTAAAAAAATATATATATATATACAACATAAGTCTCAGCCTTGGCAGAAGACAAATTAGTGGCCACTTATGAGGTACAACATAAAAAAATCTGGATAAGGTCCTGTTTCCTAGTGATTCTTCCTCCATTTTCTAATACCACACACATTTCCTCATTAGCGCTACATTTATTCAAGCTTTGGAGGACTTTTGGTCTTCAAATGCCCCTTATTAAAATTAAAAGACCTATAAGCCCTTAAATCTCTTCCATCTCAAACCTCAGAGTCCAGCTGAAGGTGCAGAAGAGCAAAGTCATACACAAACAGAAATAAGGAGAGGGAGGGAAGAGTGGAGGGCCTTGGAGGGTCATGAGAGGGTCAATGAGGAGACCAGGAGGACCGAAGACAAAGTCCATATTCACCCTAGTTTTGCTTAAACCAGACTTTGTTAATATGTATTGCTTGCCTTTCATTCCTTGTGTATCCAGCAGCTTACAATTAGCCTTGATGGCTGATGAAGCCTATATTCAAGCAAAGGTGGTAAGAACATGTGTTGTCTTTTTTTTTAAGTTTTAAATGTTATCTCTGGAATAACATTTAAATGTTATCTCTTGAGCTATCTCAGCACACACGGAGGCCAGATAGGAGCGTTGGGGCTGCTGGCAAAAGGGGACCTGCCTTTGTGGTCTGAGCCCAAAGCCTAGTTTGGCAGCATGGCACTGGAGGCATGCCTCTTTGGAAACGTATCAGAGCCCTGCTTAGCTGTGTCTGCTCCTCCTCAACACGCTTCCTTTTCCATCTACAGTATTTAGAAAGATGAGAGACAACGCTGCGAAGAACACAAAGGCTTTTGCAAAACCGTCTCTGGCTTCACATTCAAAGCTGTTGCTATCAGGGTTGGATTTAGCAACTTGGCATTCACTTCATAGGACCACCCCTGTTGGCGGCCATCTGGAGTCTTTTGGAGAATTTTTAAAGAGACACTGCTTGGAGAGCATTTTGTAGTGGAGACAACACTAGTGTTCAATTCAGGAAGCCTGGTCTGAGCCCAACATGAGTAGCTAAGTGGCCACTTCATCTTTTTCTGATGAAAAAAAAGTACCTCTTTTTCTGCCTCAATTCAGTGATTTGTCAGTTCCTTGCAATATTTAATAGTCTAGCACAGAGGTCCCCAAAGGGTGATCACTGAAGGCATAGCATCAGTACCAGTTGGGAACCTAGCAGAAATATCCATTCTCAGCCCCCATTGGGGCCTTCTGAATCTGAAACTCTGAGAGGAAGGCCCAGCAATCTGTGTTAAAAAAAACTGTCCAGGAGATTCTGACACATAGCCAAATTGAAGAACCACTGTTGTAGGGTTCTTTGTTCTTTTTCTTCTGTTCCCCGTGTGCCTGCGCAACACTGATTTGCAGTTGGTCAAAAGTGTGCTGGCTGGTGGCCAAAGAAGATACTCACTGGCAAAAGATGGCTGAGCCCACAACTGGAGAGGCCCAAATCAACGTGGCAGGAATCCTGGGGGAGACCCCTCTTTCACTCCTCCAGTCCCTCTCGTGCCCAAAGTTCCATAAAACCCAAGGCTGTCTATAGAACAGGTATCCTTGGGGCCATGATCTTGAGCACATTTTTCACAACGTCAAAAGAAGCAAAAGCAAAAGTGGTTTTGTTAATGATGCCAACCTGTCTTCTGACTATTTTTACCTCTAGTCTCCACAGATTCATTGTCATTTAGTGATGGGCAAAGAAAATGACTTCTTCATTTTAGCTTTTTGTTTCCCCATACCTTTTATGACAGCTCTTGGCTTCCTAAGTTATCAGGGACAACTTGCAAGTGTTGTTCTGGATTCCACCAGGGAATAGTTTGGCAGGCATGCCTCTTTGGAAACGTATCAGAGCCCTGCTTAGCTGTGTCTGCTCCTCCTCAACACGCCTTTTCCATCTAAAGTATTTAGAAAGATGAGAGACAACGCTGCGAAGAACACAAAGGCTTTTGCAAAACCGTCTCTGGCTTCACATTCAAAGCTGTTGCTATCAGGGTTGGATTTAGCAACTTGGCATTCACTTCATAGGACCACCCCTGTTGGCGGCCATCTGGAGTCTTTTGGAGAATTTTTAAAGAGACACTGCTTGGAGAGCATTTTGTAGTGGAGACAACACTAGTGTTCAATTCAGGAAGCCTGGTCTGAGCCCAACATGAGTAGCTAAGTGGCCACTTCATCTTTTTCTGATGAAAAAAAAGTACCTCTTTTTCTGCCTCAATTCAGTGATTTGTCAGTTCCTTGCAATATTTAATAGTCTAGCACAGAGGTCCCCAAAGGGTGATCACTGAAGGCATAGCATCAGTACCAGTTGGGAACCTAGCAGAAATATCCATTCTCAGCCCCCATTGGGGCCTTCTGAATCTGAAACTCTGAGAGGAAGGCCCAGCAATCTGTGTTAAAAAACTGTCCAGGAGATTCTGACACATAGCCAAATTGAAGAACCACTGTTGTAGGGTTCTTTGTTCTTTTTCTTCTGTTCCCCGTGTGCCTGCGCAACACTGATTTGCAGTTGGTCAAAAGTGTGCTGGCTGGTGGCCAAAGAAGATACTCACTGGCAAAAGATGGCTGAGCCCACAACTGGAGAGGCCCAAATCAACGTGGCAGGAATCCTGGGGGAGACCCCTCTTTCACTCCTCCAGTCCCTCTCGTGCCCAAAGTTCCATAAAACCCAAGGCTGTCTATAGAACAGGTATCCTTGGGGCCATGATCTTGAGCACATTTTTCACAACGTCAAAAGAAGCAAAAGCAAAAGTGGTTTTGTTAATGATGCCAACCTGTCTTCTGACTATTTTTACCTCTAGTCTCCACAGATTCATTGTCATTTAGTGATGGGCAAAGAAAATGACTTCTTCATTTTAGCTTTTTGTTTTTCCCCATACCTTTTATGACAGCTCTTGGCTTCCTCTAAGTTATCAGGGACAACTTGCAAGTGTTGTTCTGGATTCCACCAGGGAATGGTGGTTTCCTAGCAACAGCCAGGGCCTGCTGGGCCATTCTCTGAGTCACCAGCTCCAGGCAGCTCCTGATAAGCAGTGTGGTTTGCAGAGGAACCCTCTGTGGATCCCCTGTGGGAGCCTGCCTCCCAGGGCGATGGGATCTATAAAGAACAGGCCCTAGATAGGACCTAAAGAATGATGTAAATAGAGCACTCTTTATTCTAAACTAAATGGATTTTTCTTCCTGATTATTCCATGGCATATAAAAGAAGAAAAAGAAAGGAGTGAAGGGGGTAAGAGCAGAGAGAGAAGGAGAAGAAGAGAGGGAGGAAAGAAGGGATGTTTTCAACAAGCATCACCTAAACATCTGCATTCTCTACAACGCATACTGTGCACTTTAGTTATATTCTAGAGAAGCAAACTCAAATAAAATATAGTCCTTGACCTCAGGAAGCTCATAGTCTAATAGGGAAGACAATTCAGTAAACTCAATTTGTATTCTTTCCTAATGGATGTCATACGCCAGTTTCCATGACAGAATATAACTATAGGGCTTCATGAGCCACAATAGGCTTCTTTTAATTTTGTAATATTTTTATTTCCCTATAAAATCATCCTTACCCTTGAGATTTTTAGATGTCTAAGGATTAAGTCATATGCAGTATTGCTCTTACAATGTATTTAATTTCTATATCTGTGATTATATTGCCTTTCTTATTCTTGAAACTATATATGTGGATCCTTTCTTACTTTTCTGTAATAAGGCTTTTAGAGAGTTCATTTCTTTTATTGATCTTTTTGGAATAGGCTCTTGGTAAATTTATCAATTTCACATTTCTTTCAAATGTATTGATCTCTGTTTTTGTTTTTATTGATTCCTTTCTCTTGCTTTCCTAAAGTTATATTTGTTCTTTATGTCAACTTGAGTTGAGGCCATAATTGAATCCACTTATCTTCATTTTCTTGTATATTAATAAAAGTACTTAAATCTGTGACTATCTCTGATTTCAGGTTTGGTTGCTGTCATATGTCTTAATATGAGCTCTTGTTGAATGTCCTTATTTACTTTTGTCTCCTTGATCTATCACAGGGATTAAAGTTCTCCTCTATAATTATGGTTCTTTTGGATTTTTCATATTTCTAAGAGGTTTTGATATATGTATTTGATGCATGGTACTTAGCACTTTAAGTTTCAATGATTCCTTCATCTTTGTTATGGATTGCACCTATTAGGAATGGAAAAAGAAAGATAGAAAAAGAAAAACCTTTTCATCTCCTTTAATGGCTCAGGCCTTAAATGCTACACCATCTGATATTAATTTTGTCATTCATGATTTATTTTTATTGTCTGTACTATCCTCTACTTTAACGTATTAGTAGAAGTATGTCTTATATTTTGACCACGTGTGCTTGGTCCTGGACCAGTTTTCCCTCTAATTTATTCCTTGTCCTCTTCTCACTCAGCTCTGCTTCATAGTGTGGTCCCTAGCATGGGCCTGGCCAATAGAAGAAATCATTGATGAGAGAAAAGAATTAGTAGGGGTCTTCCTCTCCTCGATTCTTATACGTTGCTTCTTCAATAGCTGCAGCTCCACTCTGGCTCCCACTCCTTCTGAATAAGCCTGATCTGCCCCCTCCTTTGTTTTTCTAATATAAACTCTGGGCCTCCTCACTGTCCACTGTTTAGCTTCCACAGTCTTCCACCTCCTATGTAACTGACTTCCTGCAATAAATTCCCTTGGTTGTAAATATTCAGAGTGGTTTTTGTTTTCCTGAGTGAACTTTGATATGCTCACCCTTTTTATTTTAATATGAAAATTTAACCTATTCATTTTTGCAGCAAATTCTATGGGTTGACTGACTCAACATCAATCTCAGTGCCCCCTTTTCCTTGCCTTCCTCCAGTATAAAAGCTACAACACCAAAAAAACTAAACTCTTTTAGCAAGCAAGATCATGTGATACAATGAGACATATATAGAAGCCTGTCAGGGATTTTTGCTTTTCTAATAGATACATATTGCCCTTTCTTTTTGTCAACTTGAGTTGAGGCCATAATTGAATCCACTTATCTTCATTTTCTTGTATATTAATAAAAGTACTTAAATCTGTGACTATCTCTGATTTCAGGTTTGGTTGCTGTCATATGTCTTAATATGAGCTCTTGTTGAATGTCCTTATTTACTTTTGTCTCCTTGATCTATCACAGGGATTAAAGTTCTCCTCTATAATTATGGTTCTTTTGGATTTTTCATATTTCTAAGAGGTTTTGATATATGTATTTGATGCATGGTACTTAGCACTTTAAGTTTCAATGATTCCTTCATCTTTGTTATGGATTGCACCTATTAGGAATGGAAAAAGAAAGATAGAAAAAGAAAAACCTTTTCATCTCCTTTAATGGCTCAGGCCTTAAATGCTACACCATCTGATATTAATTTTGTCATTCATGATTTATTTTTATTGTCTGTACTATCCTCTACTTTAACGTATTAGTAGAAGTATGTCTTATATTTTGACCACGTGTGCTTGGTCCTGGACCAGTTTTCCCTCTAATTTATTCCTTGTCCTCTTCTCACTCAGCTCTGCTTCATAGTGTGGTCCCTAGCATGGGCCTGGCCAATAGAAGAAATCATTGATGAGAGAAAAGAATTAGTAGGGGTCTTCCTCTCTCCTCGATTCTTATACGTTGCTTCTTCAATAGCTGCAGCTCCACTCTGGCTCCCACTCCTTCTGAATAAGCCTGATCTGCCCCCTCCTTTGTTTTTCTAATATAAACTCTGGGCCTCCTCACTGTCCACTGTTTAGCTTCCACAGTCTTCCACCTCCTATGTAACTGACTTCCTGCAATAAATTCCCTTGGTTGTAAATATTCAGAGTGGTTTTTGTTTTCCTGAGTGAACTTTGATATGCTCACCCTTTTTATTTTAATATGAAAATTTAACCTATTCATTTTTGCAGCAAATTCTATGGGTTGACTGACTCAACATCAATCTCAGTGCCCCCTTTTCCTTGCCTTCCTCCAGTATAAAAGCTACAACACCAAAAAAACTAAACTCTTTTAGCAAGCAAGATCATGTGATACAATGAGACATATATAGAAGCCTGTCAGGGATTTTTGCTTTTCTAATAGATACATATTGCCCTTTCTTTTCCCCAACTGGACACTGAGTTTGATGGCTAGAGTTTCAGCAGCCATTGTGAGACTATGAGGCAAAGACAATTAGAAACACAGTGAATTGAGCCCTACAATCCTTGAGGCACTGTTGAACCTATGCCCCCTACCTCCTAACTTCATGTTATATAAAGAAAAGAAAATGATTATTTGCTTCAACTATTAATAGTAGGATATCCTGTTATTCTCAGCTGAATGCAATCTCTAACTCAATATTTCCCAAGAGGACATAACTGGCACTGGAGTTGGTCAATTCTTTTTCTGTAGAGGTAATCCTACAAGTTGTAAGATATTTAGTGTCCCTGGCCTGAGGTACCAAATGCCAATAATACCACTCAAGTTTTATACAAATCAAAATCTCCTCCACATTTCCAAATGTCTTTGGAAGGGATAGGGTTGTGCCCTTCCAAAAAACAATGTGCATACACAGCAAACACAGGAAGTTGTTTGTGTGTTTGCTTGTTTAAGAATATCTTTTTTTAAAATTTAGGCCTCTTTTATTGTTTTTTTTAATTTATTTATTTTCATCCATCTTTATTCTTTGACCTGCGTGGGCCTCCCATTGCAGTGGCCTCTCTTCCTGCAGAGCACCAGTTCTGGGCACATGTGCTCCAGAGAGCTGGCTCATAATTATCGGATACACTGGTCCGTGTGGGATCTTCCTGGGCCACGGATTGAACCAGTGCCCCCTGCGCAGCAAGGCAGACTCTTTACCCACTGGACCACCAGGGAAGCCCCTTGTTCGTTTGTTTTTTTAATATCATGTCAGAACTGTATGAACCCATTTCCTCCCTTGGAATTCATCAATCTTTTCACAAAATCATTGTTGTAAGGAAATAAAGTTGGTATTTATTACACTTTGGGAGGAATATGAAAGGTTTTAAAAATAAAGTACACGAATAATATAACAGAGCTTCTCTGGTGGTCCAGTGGGTAAGGACACCACCTTGCAGTGCAAGGGGCACCAGTTTGATCCATGGCCTGGGAGGATCCCACACGGATATCCAGTTACCGAGCCGGAGCTCTGGAGCGCATGCGCCCAGAGCCGGTGCTCTGCGACGAGAGAGGCCACTGCGGTGGGAGGCCCACACAGGTCAAAGAACAAAGATAAATAGATGAAAGAGCAACAGAAGTGCCCCACCCCGCAAAAAGCATAATATAACAAACAACCATCCATAGCCACTGTTCAGAATGTACAAATGTTAACGCTCTATCATTTTGCTTCAGATTTTTTGAATAAAAGAAGCAAAATATTATAAAGCTGAAGTCCTTTATTTCAAACCACAGTTTCAAAGCTCTCTTAGTCTTCTTCCCTAGGGGTGATAATCATTGTGAGTTTGTCATGGTTCCATTTAATGCCTGTTTCTTACTGTTAATCACTCTCTTTGTAGACAATTTGTAGTAAAGTGGGTGTGACTTTAACTGCTTGTCAAATGTATGTGAATCCTAGCATGTTATCCATAACATTCTGGAATTTGTTCTTTTTCAAATTAACTTTATGTTTTTGATGTTTAAACACAAATGTAGTTCACTAATTTTAACTAATGTATACTATTCAATTGTGTGAATTAATATTAATCAAGTTCATTTATCTATTAATATTCCCCTTTTGATGGACATTTAGATTGTTTCCACTTTTTCATTATTACAATGACATCACTGGGAAATTCGCGGGGAAGCACATTTAGAAGAGTTTCTTTAAGATGTATACATAGAAGTCAAATTGCTGAGTATGCACATCTTCAGTTTTGCTTCATATTGTGAAATTCCCCAAAGTATTAACTTAAAGTCCACCAAAAGATTAAGAGAGTTTCTGTTTCCCCATATGCTCATCAACATGTGGTCTCATTGGACACATTAATCTTTGGCAGTCAGAATGATGGATAAGAATTAATATGTCTTTGTTATTTTAATTTGTATTTTCCTAATTCCTAGTTAGGCTTGGGGGGGTAGAGGGGTACATTCGGCTTTTGTTTTCTTTAAATTGCTGTAAATTGAAATTTTATTTCATCTTTCTATCAGAAAGTCTTTTTGTTATTGTTGCATGGGAGCATTAAATTCTAATTGATTATAGAGATTTGGCAGACTATTCGTTCATTAAGCACCTACAATATGCCAGGCACTGTTCTAAGCCTGGGGACAAAATAGTAAACAAAAAAGACAAAACTTATATGCTCACAGAGCCTTTCTGTAGCTGCTCTCTCTTTTTGGTATTTTCACTATACCTAAGTTAGATCTATTATCTCTATTCCCTGTCCAGGTTTCCTTTACATGCATTATGGTTCTTGGAGTAGGAAATGGCAACCCACCTCCAAGTAGCCAAATAAAAGAAGCAAAATATCTATAAAGCTGAAGTCCTTTATTTCAAACCACAGTTTCAAAGCTCTCTTAGTCTTCTTCCCTAGGGGTGATAATCATTGTGAGTTTGTCATGGTTCCATTTAATGCCTGTTTCTTACTGTTAATCACTCTCTTTGTAGACAATTTGTAGTAAAGTGGGTGTGACTTTAACTGCTTGTCAAATGTATGTGAATCCTAGCATGTTATCCATAACATTCTGGAATTTGTTCTTTTTCAAATTAACTTTATGTTTTTGATGTTTAAACACAAATGTAGTTCACTAATTTTAACTAATGTATACTATTCAATTGTGTGAATTAATATTAATCAAGTTCATTTATCTATTAATATTCCCCTTTTGATGGACATTTAGATTGTTTCCACTTTTTCATTATTACAATGACATCACTGGGAAATTCGCGGGGAAGCACATTTAGAAGAGTTTCTTTAAGATGTATACATAGAAGTCAAATTGCTGAGTATGCACATCTTCAGTTTTGCTTCATATTGTGAAATTCCCCAAAGTATTAACTTAAAGTCCACCAAAAGATTAAGAGAGTTTCTGTTTCCCCATATGCTCATCAACATGTGGTCTCATTGGACACATTAATCTTTGGCAGTCAGAATGATGGATAAGAATTAATATGTCTTTGTTATTTTAATTTGTATTTTCCTAATTCCTAGTTAGGCTTGGGGGGGTAGAGGGTACATTCGGCTTTTGTTTTCTTTAAATTGCTGTAAATTGAAATTTTATTTCATCTTTCTATCAGAAAGTCTTTTTGTTATTGTTGCATGGGAGCATTAAATTCTAATTGATTATAGAGATTTGGCAGACTATTCGTTCATTAAGCACCTACAATATGCCAGGCACTGTTCTAAGCCTGGGGACAAAATAGTAAACAAAAAAGACAAAACTTATATGCTCACAGAGCCTTTCTGTAGCTGCTCTCTCTTTTTGGTATTTTCACTATACCTAAGTTAGATCTATTATCTCTATTCCCTGTCCAGGTTTCCTTTACATGCATTATGGTTCTTGGAGTAGGAAATGGCAACCCACTCCAGTAGCCTTGCCTGGAAAATCCCATGAACAGTAGATCCTGGTGAGGGACAGTCCTTAGGATCACAAAGAATCAGACATGATGAACAAGCACCATTTGTGTAGCTACTGTCTTTTTGGCATTTTCATTATACCTAAGTTGGATCTGTTGGATTTATTCCCTGTCCAGGTTTCCTTTACATGCATTATGGTTAAGTTTATTTTCCTCTACAATATAAAAGAATTTCTCAACCTAATCATCTAGTTTAGTAATTTAATTTACTGCAGGATTCAATTTTCTCTATGCTCCCTTTATTTAGAATTTTAATTCAAGAATGATATTGCCGATTTTATGGCAATATTTCTGAGGCTCAGATTGTTTCATTTTCATAAATACAGTGTCTTCTCTAATCTTGTAGAAATGAAAATGTCAGTCATTCAGTTGTGTCCAACTCTTTGTGACCCCATGAACTGTAGCCTGCCAGGCTCCTCTGCCCAAAGAATTCTCCAGGCAAAAATATTGGAGTGGGTTGCCATTTCCTTCTCCAGGGCATCTTCCTGACCCAGGGATTGAGCCTGGGTCTCCTGTATTGCCAGCAGACTTTTTACCATCTAAGCCACCAGGAAAGTTTCTAATCCCATATTGAAATATTGAAAGGAATTGGTGATTCACATTTTTTCTTCTGATTTCTTGGGATAGGTTCTTTTCAGAGAGGCCATTTCCTCAGATTGCTCTGATTGGCCTCTCTCTTTGAATAATTTAAAGAATTATTGAATAATTTCTCCCCAGCCCAACGGTTTTTCCCTGTTTACCCATTCTTGCAGCTCTTTGACTGCACCCATGCTGTAAATTGAAATTTTATTTCATCTTTCTATCAGAAAGTCTTTTTGTTATTGTTGCATGGGAGCATTAAATTCTAATTGATTATAGAGATTTGGCAGACTATTCGTTCATTAAGCACCTACAATATGCCAGGCACTGTTCTAAGCCTGGGGACAAAATAGTAAACAAAAAAGACAAAACTTATATGCTCACAGAGCCTTTCTGTAGCTGCTCTCTCTTTTTGGTATTTTCACTATACCTAAGTTAGATCTATTATCTCTATTCCCTGTCCAGGTTTCCTTTACATGCATTATGGTTCTTGGAGTAGGAAATGGCAACCCACTCCAGTAGCCTTGCCTGGAAAATCCCATGAACAGTAGATCCTGGTGAGGGACAGTCCTTAGGATCACAAAGAATCAGACATGATGAACAAGCACCATTTGTGTAGCTACTGTCTTTTTGGCATTTTCATTATACCTAAGTTGGATCTGTTGGATTTATTCCCTGTCCAGGTTTCCTTTACATGCATTATGGTTAAGTTTATTTTCCTCTACAATATAAAAGAATTTCTCAACCTAATCATCTAGTTTAGTAATTTAATTTACTGCAGGATTCAATTTTCTCTATGCTCCCTTTATTTAGAATTTTAATTCAAGAATGATATTGCCGATTTTATGGCAATATTTCTGAGGCTCAGATTGTTTCATTTTCATAAATACAGTGTCTTCTCTAATCTTGTAGAAATGAAAATGTCAGTCATTCAGTTGTGTCCAACTCTTTGTGACCCCATGAACTGTAGCCTGCCAGGCTCCTCTGCCCAAAGAATTCTCCAGGCAAAAATATTGGAGTGGGTTGCCATTTCCTTCTCCAGGGCATCTTCCTGACCCAGGGATTGAGCCTGGGTCTCCTGTATTGCCAGCAGACTTTTTACCATCTAAGCCACCAGGAAAGTTTCTAATCCCATATTGAAATATTGAAAGGAATTGGTGATTCACATTTTTTCTTCTGATTTCTTGGGATAGGTTCTTTTCAGAGAGGCCATTTCCTCAGATTGCTCTGATTGGCCTCTCTTCTTTGAATAATTTAAAGAATTATTGAATAATTTCTCAAGCCCAGCCCAACGGTTTTTCCCTGTTTACCCATTCTTGCAGCTCTTTGACTGCACCCATGCTTTCTTTGGCTTTGCCTTCAGATCTTCAGGATTCAAAACCACTGAATGACACTTTTATTCTAGCACAATGCCTGGCACATAATAAGTGACCAACAAAAACTTGCTAACAAATGAATGGCTATGTTTTTCCTGTTTGGGGATTTGAAAAGTGGCTTATCAGAAACCATACAGGTTTCTCTTTTTCATTTCAGACAAAAGAAAAAGAGAAATCTTCATATCTTCTTGACTTTATTTTTCTGAAATAGGCAGTCTAGTTTGTACCTAGAAGTTAGGAAAGAATGTATGCAAGAAAGTGTGCCTGCTTAGCCCACTGTACTCACAGGATGCCCTCCTATGTTTCCTGTGGTCCCCAAACCATTCCATTCTCTGATGGGCACAGCTTTCCTTAGTACAAACCTGCCGTGATGATGCTTCTATTTTACTTGACATGGCAGTTCATGGCAATAATGGAGTCAAGGTCAACTTCCCAAGGTCATTTCTAGGGCTCAGATGTGTCCCACATTTACTTGAGCACCCGTTGTCTGAGTTAGGATTATTTGAGGCTCTGCTAAGGGAATCTACCCACTTAGTTTTTCAGGTGAGTCTTTTCTTCATATACACTTGAATCAGAACTCCCCTAAATCCATTTTTTTGGCTTCAGTCAAGCTTGCATTAATTTCCTAAGCCTATCATGACAAATTGCCACAATCTAGATGACATAAAACAGTAGAAATTTAGTCTCTTACAGTTCTGGAGGCTGGAAGTCCAAAATTAAGACTTTGGCAAGGCTATGCTCCCGCACAAAGCTCTAGGAATCCTTCCTCCCTTGCCTCTCTCTAACTTCTGGTGGTTGGTTACAAGTGCAACACTCCAATCTCTGCCAACCTTGTTACACAGCCTTTGTTTCCCCGTGTATCTGTTCCAAATAGCCCTCTTCTTCCAGGTGTCCTAATCATTGTATTAGAGTTCACTCTCATCCAGTATGACCTCATCTTAGCTTGATTTTATCTACAAAGACCTTATTTTCAAATACAGTCACATTATAGGTGCTGGGAATTAGACTTTGAACATATTATTTTTGGGGAGACACAAGTCACAACAAAACTTTAAAAAATAACTCATAAAATAACAGTTTTTCATTACCAAATAGTAAGGCTCTAAATCCAGTTTTGTTAGAGGAAACACTGACCAAAACCGCCTGCCATGGCCAGATACGATAGTAGCCACTTGCACGAGTTATCTTATAACAGGAGGTCCTTGTCAGAAACTAACAAGCTACCACCAACCGGAAGAATTTGGGAAAGGAGAGAAGAGACTCTAGTCCATATATCCCACCAACCTCCCCAAATCCTTCTCACTGGAATCCATCTTGTCTGAGCAATGTGTGTGCCCCCAGGAGGAACCCTGAGTCCAAGTGACTGGCCAGAGATAATCTGGGAACTAAACCTATCACCATAGAACCCAAGACTGCAAGCCACATGGCAGAGCAGAACTCCAGGGTTCCCTTATCCTCCTGCTTTCCACCAGGGCACCCCTTCCCAGTAAAGTCTCTTGTTTTATCAGCACATGTGTCTCCTCAGACAATTTGTTTCCGAGTGTTAGACAAGAGCCCATTCTTGTCTAAGGAGTGGGTCCCCCTTCCTTCAATGGTTTTATATTAAACTGTATCTTATGGAAATGTCTTTAAAATTTCTGACTTCCAAATGCACCATTTTTCTGTTTTCTAACTCTTCTTCCGATGTTTTCTAACATTTCTTGGGCCATTTCAAATGGAATTGGGGTAAAAAGAAGGAGAATTAAATGTGTAGATTCAAACCGCTATCTTTTTTTTTTTTTTTTTTGGCCTCCTTTTTATTGGTTATTTATTTATTTATTTTCATCCATCTTTATTCTTTGGCCTGTGTGGGCCTCCCAACACAGTGCAGTGGCCTCGCTCATTACAGAGCACTGGCTCACAACTGGACACACCTGTCCAGCCGTTCCATGGCAGGTGGGATCTTCCTGGGACAGGGATTGAACCAGTGCCCCTTGCACTGCAAGGCAGACTGTTTACCCACTGGACCACCAGGGAAGCCCTCAAACCACTATCTTAAGTGAAATAATACTCACAAACCTTATCAACTTTCATGTAATGATAAATTTTAAGTAGGATTAACAATGGGCACTAGGAGAGAAAACTAGTGCCATGGCTTTGGGCCATTAAGGAAAACACAGATAAAATGACTGATGTAAAAATTTTTACTCTGAGACTTTCCTAAGCAACAGCTCAAGGGCCACTGCTTCCCTCCACTGAAGAATAATTTTCCCTCTCAGAACTTGCTTAGGTGCCTAGCTTAGAAAGGATCTAAGGGTGTTTCTCAAAATTCTAATGTCAATAAAAATGGAAAGATAATGTGCAATGACATTTTCTCTTTCTTCCTGTTGAAGGGAGGAGGGAGGCCTCAAGCACAGGTTGAACTTTGGGAGCACTGTAGAGGGGAGAGCATGGATGAGGTAGGCTGTGAAGGTGAGGTGAGACCAGGTGACACCTTCTCTGTGCCCACACCTGACCGAGCACTGTCCATGGGCTAATTCACACTTCAGCCTCACGTCAGCCTGCAAGACGAATGGTATTAGTTCTGGTTTTTAACAGATGAGGGACCAGGCTCAAAGAGATTAATTCCTCTCACATTTATACAGTTCAGACAATGTCACAAAATTTCTTGTCTAAGGAGTGGGTCCCCCTTCCTTCAATGGTTTTATATTAAACTGTATCTTATGGAAATGTCTTTAAAATTTCTGACTTCCAAATGCACCATTTTTCTGTTTTCTAACTCTTCTTCCGATGTTTTCTAACATTTCTTGGGCCATTTCAAATGGAATTGGGGTAAAAAGAAGGAGAATTAAATGTGTAGATTCAAACCGCTATCTTTTTTTTTTTTTTTTTTGGCCTCCTTTTTATTGGTTATTTATTTATTTATTTTCATCCATCTTTATTCTTTGGCCTGTGTGGGCCTCCCAACACAGTGCAGTGGCCTCGCTCATTACAGAGCACTGGCTCACAACTGGACACACCTGTCCAGCCGTTCCATGGCAGGTGGGATCTTCCTGGGACAGGGATTGAACCAGTGCCCCTTGCACTGCAAGGCAGACTGTTTACCCACTGGACCACCAGGGAAGCCCTCAAACCACTATCTTAAGTGAAATAATACTCACAAACCTTATCAACTTTCATGTAATGATAAATTTTAAGTAGGATTAACAATGGGCACTAGGAGAGAAAACTAGTGCCATGGTTTTGGGGGCCATTAAGGAAAACACAGATAAAATGACTGATGTAAAAATTTTTACTCTGAGACTTTCCTAAGCAACAGCTCAAGGGCCACTGCTTCCCTCCACTGAAGAATAATTTTCCTCTCAGAACTTGCTTAGGTGCCTAGCTTAGAAAGGATCTAAGGGTGTTTCTCAAAATTCTAATGTCAATAAAAATGGAAAGATAATGTGCAATGACATTTTCTCTTTCTTCCTGTTGAAGGGAGGAGGGAGGCCTCAAGCACAGGTTGAACTTTGGGAGCACTGTAGAGGGGAGAGCATGGATGAGGTAGGCTGTGAAGGTGAGGTGAGACCAGGTGACACCTTCTCTGTGCCCACACCTGACCGAGCACTGTCCATGGGCTAATTCACACTTCAGCCTCACGTCAGCCTGCAAGACGAATGGTATTAGTTCTGGTTTTTAACAGATGAGGGACCAGGCTCAAAGAGATTAATTCCTCTCACATTTATACAGTTAAGTGGCAGGAGCAAGGGGACAGGGGGCAGTTGCTAAGATAGAAGGAAGGGCTGGGCTGAAGAGTGGAGTCCCACACCTCAGACACATCTTTGAAATCAGACGTGCTTCCTCCGATCTTGCCTCTGTAAGGATAGACCAATGAACATCTCTGCACTCGTCTTTTCTGAGCCTTAGTCAAGTCATCTGCAAAACGGGAATAACACCCACACTGACAGCGTTAAATGAGATGAAATCTGTGGCACCTGTGTCAGAAGAACATTAGCTCTCTTCTCCCACTTTCTCCAATCTCAGAGAGAACAAGTTCCCCAGGCAATCCCGACCTGCCAAGCTTCCTTGTATGAACAGTACTTTTTCCTTTCATTCTCGAAGTACTGTCATATGCGTTATCCTAATCAGTGCTGGTTAGGAGAGCCTAACACTTTCCACTCTGGCAGATGAAGAAACAGTCTGGCATGTGAAGAAACAGTCTCAAACACATTGAGAAATCATCCCAAGGTCACAAGCTCTTGCTGGAAGTGGGCTCCAGATCACCTGATTTCTGGTTACAGCTACACCTAATGGAGCAGTCCTGAAGCATTGCATTTGCTGAATTACAAAGCTCGGGAGCTGTCCATCAAAGCCAAAAGCTATAACAAGCTGCTGTGACAGCAATTTCAGGTTGAGTTTCTATTGACCTGTTAGCTGTCCACCCTGACTGAGGCATCAGCTATCTTACCTGTTCTGTGTACAACGTGGGATTTCAATAAAGAGCTAGGTGGGGACCATCCATCAGTGTCACTGACTGTGTCTGGAGGCTCTCTAGGAGGCAGGAGTTGTGAGGGAGTGACTCTGCCCACAATCTAAGAGCTGGGAAGCAGGCTCGTGTAACATTTGAACTGCCATTCCACAGGGACTCAGCCACCTAACATCACCTCTCAGATAGAGTCTTATCTCGGAAATAGAAATGAAGACCCCTGCTTCTTTAATCCT
Source organism: Tragulus kanchil (assembly GCA_022376925.1). Lineage (NCBI taxonomy): Eukaryota > Metazoa > Chordata > Mammalia > Artiodactyla > Tragulidae > Tragulus > Tragulus kanchil. The sequence continues at coordinate 215,397,460 of JAIOJX010000032.1, read as the reverse complement.
ACAAGTAAAACAAAGAATGATCATAAATTATTATAATGTGGAGTAAATCAATAATTATCCATCATTATTTACCTTCCATTGTCAGATTTCATCAACTACTTAATCTCTCTATCTCTTGCTCACACACACACACACACACACACACACACACACACTCACACAGTGTCTAACTCAGGTTCAGGTTTACGGGTATACATTTATCTTGACTTTCACAGAAAACAAGGCAAATGTTAAATCCTTCTTCTCATTGGGATTCAAATCAATATTTTTTGAGGGCCTTAATACCTGGAGACAAGCTCCAGACAAATGCTCTGTTAAAATGCTGCACAACCAGCCTCATTTCCATCGCAATATCTAAGCTCCTGATTGTTAAGCCTTCTGTGATGGGAGTCCTTTGCTTAGGATTCCCCTCATGTGCAGACAGCACGATTAGCTACTCAAACGTGAGCTATGCTTTTTGCCAAGGTGATCTCAGGCTACTGCACTTGTTACACAGACTTTGCATATCGGGGGAATAAATCTCAATGACCCTAAAGTCTTTCCCTCATAATCAGTTTTCTTTCCTATAACTGCATCTCTCTGAAGACTGTCTGGAGCTTTACTGCAACAAATAAGTTAATATAGGAGAGGAAACAGATGGGTTTAACTGCATTCTGGGATTTTTATAAAGCAACTCATTTTGAAAAGTGTAAGTAAGGTTTTGTCTACAAATTCCCCAAAGGCATGAATAAAGAATGGGAATTTGAGTCCCAAAATAACAAGAAAGGACAATAATCATGGTATCAACCCACAAGTGGCCTGAGAACTCAGTCAGTAGGACTGCAATTCCTAACACTAATTCCAGATGGGCAGTAACTCACTTTATGATCTTGCACATGTCAGTGAAAGCTCCACATTGGGTTGGAGTATTCATTTGCAACATAGGTTTGATATTATAAATATCTATTCCAAGTGAACATGCTACTTTTTACCATCCACTAGAGATTTTTGTGCCTTGTGTCAAAGAAAAGTTTGAGGCTCAGTTTTAATTAAAAAATAACAAATTGTCATCAATGGGCCACTTCCATGACTCAGGACTATCATAAAAGTGGTACACTGGAGGTGAAGTGGGAGTTAGACAGGAGAGGAGAAATTCCAAAAATATCCAGACCACTCCAAGTTTTCTGAGAACTGTTTAGGCCTGTGGCTGGCCTCTACATGACTTTACCAGTTGATGATTCTACTCCCACACCCCACTGCCCATCCCCACCCCAAGGCATGTCCAACAGACTTGGTATCTAACCTAAAGGGAACCTATTCTGAGAGTGACATGGGGTAGCTGGATTCTATCTCCTAGAAACTTGGAATTAAAAATCCCTGGGCCTTCTCTGGCAGTCCAGTGGTTAAGACTCCAAGCTTCCAATGTGAGGACTCAGGCTCAGTTGCTGGTTAGCAAACTAAGCTCCTGATTGTTAAGCCTTCTGTGATGGGAGTCCTTTGCTTAGGATTCCCCTCATGTGCAGACAGCACGATTAGCTACTCAAACGTGAGCTATGCTTTTTGCCAAGGTGATCTCAGGCTACTGCACTTGTTACACAGACTTTGCATATCGGGGGAATAAATCTCAATGACCCTAAAGTCTTTCCCTCATAATCAGTTTTCTTTCCTATAACTGCATCTCTCTGAAGACTGTCTGGAGCTTTACTGCAACAAATAAGTTAATATAGGAGAGGAAACAGATGGGTTTAACTGCATTCTGGGATTTTTATAAAGCAACTCATTTTGAAAAGTGTAAGTAAGGTTTTGTCTACAAATTCCCCAAAGGCATGAATAAAGAATGGGAATTTGAGTCCCAAAATAACAAGAAAGGACAATAATCATGGTATCAACCCACAAGTGGCCTGAGAACTCAGTCAGTAGGACTGCAATTCCTAACACTAATTCCAGATGGGCAGTAACTCACTTTATGATCTTGCACATGTCAGTGAAAGCTCCACATTGGGTTGGAGTATTCATTTGCAACATAGGTTTGATATTATAAATATCTATTCCAAGTGAACATGCTACTTTTTACCATCCACTAGAGATTTTTGTGCCTTGTGTCAAAGAAAAGTTTGAGGCTCAGTTTTAATTAAAAAATAACAAATTGTCATCAATGGGCCACTTCCATGACTCAGGACTATCATAAAAGTGGTACACTGGAGGTGAAGTGGGAGTTAGACAGGAGAGGAGAAATTCCAAAAATATCCAGACCACTCCAAGTTTTCTGAGAACTGTTTAGGCCTGTGGCTGGCCTCTACATGACTTTACCAGTTGATGATTCTACTCCCACACCCCACTGCCCATCCCCACCCCAAGGCATGTCCAACAGACTTGGTATCTAACCTAAAGGGAACCTATTCTGAGAGTGACATGGGGTAGCTGGATTCTATCTCCTAGAAACTTGGAATTAAAAATCCCTGGGCCTTCTCTGGCAGTCCAGTGGTTAAGACTCCAAGCTTCCAATGTGAGGGACTCAGGCTCAGTTGCTGGTTAGCAAACTCAGATCCCACACGCAACATGAAAAAAGAGACAGGAGACAATGGACCTCAAATGATGAAGCCACTGTGGAAAATAGGATGGCAATTCCTCAGAAAGTTAAACATGGAATTAGCATGTGTGTGTATGTGTGTGCTTAGTCACTCAGTCATGTTCGACTCTTTGCAGCACTGTGGACTGTAGCCTACATGGGACAGGCTTCTCTGTTCATGGGGTATTCCAGGACAGAATACTGGAGTGGGCTGTCATTTCTTTCTCCAGGGGATCTTCCTGACCCAGGGATCAAACCTGTGTCTCATGTATTGCAGGTGGATACCCGCTGCGCCATAAGGGAAGCCCGGAATTAGCATATGACCTAGCAATTCTACTCCTAGGTGAAGAATAGGCAAAGCCAGAGAGACAGAAAGTAAATTAGTGGTTACCAGAGAATGGGAGGTGGGGGTGGTTGGGACTAGGTGCAAAGATATATGAGGTTTCCTTTGGGATGAAGGAAGTGTTCAGGAATTAGGTAATGGTAATGACTGGACAAAATAATGTATATGCTGAAAACCACAGAAGTGAACACTTTAAATTGTGACTCTTATGTAAAGTGTATTTCAGGTTTTTAAAAAAATACTATATTAAAAGTAAGCATTGGAATTAAGTCATACAGGTATGGGCTGTGGTCTGGAAAGTTCATATAAATCTGAAACTGATGGTACCATTCATGGGCATCTATACTGAGTCAGACACATGCTCAACAGAGAAAGCTGGTCTGTAAGGGAAATAAAGAAGGAATACCTCAACAGTGGTAGAAATGAGGTGACTGGCAATACCCAGAATGAGAAGCTCCCCAGGTCCTAGTGTGGATCTTTGTAGGACCCAAGCAACTATCCTGACCATGGGAGATACCCCTGTACCTATTTAATGGATTCCTTACTTTTACTTAGGCTTATTTGAGAGGATTTCTGTCACTTGGAACCAAACAAAACCATCCAAGACCAACACCAGGTAAACTTGGAATTAAAAATCCCTGGGCCTTCTCTGGCAGTCCAGTGGTTAAGACTCCAAGCTTCCAATGTGAGGGACTCAGGCTCAGTTGCTGGTTAGCAAACTCAGATCCCACACGCAACATGAAAAAAGAGACAGGAGACAATGGACCTCAAATGATGAAGCCACTGTGGAAAATAGGATGGCAATTCCTCAGAAAGTTAAACATGGAATTAGCATGTGTGTGTATGTGTGTGCTTAGTCACTCAGTCATGTTCGACTCTTTGCAGCACTGTGGACTGTAGCCTACATGGGACAGGCTTCTCTGTTCATGGGGTATTCCAGGACAGAATACTGGAGTGGGCTGTCATTTCTTTCTCCAGGGGATCTTCCTGACCCAGGGATCAAACCTGTGTCTCATGTATTGCAGGTGGATACCCGCTGCGCCATAAGGGAAGCCCGGAATTAGCATATGACCTAGCAATTCTACTCCTAGGTGAAGAATAGGCAAAGCCAGAGAGACAGAAAGTAAATTAGTGGTTACCAGAGAATGGGAGGTGGGGGTGGTTGGGACTAGGTGCAAAGATATATGAGGTTTCCTTTGGGATGAAGGAAGTGTTCAGGAATTAGGTAATGGTAATGACTGGACAAAATAATGTATATGCTGAAAACCACAGAAGTGAACACTTTAAATTGTGACTCTTATGTAAAGTGTATTTCAGGTTTTTTAAAAAAAATACTATATTAAAAGTAAGCATTGGAATTAAGTCATACAGGTATGGGCTGTGGTCTGGAAAGTTCATATAAATCTGAAACTGATGGTACCATTCATGGGCATCTATACTGAGTCAGACACATGCTCAACAGAGAAAGCTGGTCTGTAAGGGAAATAAAGAAGGAATACCTCAACAGTGGTAGAAATGAGGTGACTGGCAATACCCAGAATGAGAAGCTCCCCAGGTCCTAGTGTGGATCTTTGTAGGACCCAAGCAACTATCCTGACCATGGGAGATACCCCTGTACCTATTTAATGGATTCCTTACTTTTACTTAGGCTTATTTGAGAGGATTTCTGTCACTTGGAACCAAACAAAACCATCCAAGACCAACACCAGGTAAACAGCGTGTGTGCTAAATCACTTCAATTGTGTCCAACTCTTTGCAACCCCAAAGACTATAGCCCATCAGGCTCCTTTGTCCATGGGATTATCCAAATAAAGATACTGAAGTGGGTTGCCATCTCCTCCAGGGAATCTTCCCCACACAGGGACTGAACCCACGCATCTGTCTCCTGCATTGACAGGTGGATTTCTTACCACTAGCACCACCTGGGAAGCCCAAGTAAATGACAATACCATGCAACAGACCCCAAGCCTTTTGGCACCAGAGACCAGTATTGTGGAAGATAATTTTTTCATGGACCAGGGTGGGGAGGGGGTGTTGCTGAAGTGATTAAAGCGTATCACATTTATTGTGCACTTTATTTCTACTATTATTATATCAGCTCTATCTCAGATTATCAGGCACCAGATCCTGGAGTTTGGGGACCCCTGAGTGAAAGCATCGATCCCTCTCCCCACCCCACTGAAATGTTAAAAGCACTTCCAGGTTTCTCAGACACCCACATGAAAATAGAAATAACCATCAAGTGCAAAACACCCAATTCTTCTAGAAGAACGGGAAGTTCATTTGCATGTGGTCAGCATACTTTCTCTTAAAAAGCTCTAAGGCCCAAACATAGCAGGAGCTTAGAGGAACATACGTCTAACCCATAGGGCAGGGCACATGAAAGACCCAGCAAATACTGGTCTCACCTGACTCCTCAGTCAGGGCTTGAAGGAAGCCCCCACTTCTGGGTAGCGACAAACTGCCCAGAGAATCTCTCTCAAATTTTCTCCCTCTACTCGACCTCCCTGAAAGGTATCCTTGTTTCCCACTGAAGACCTAAATGGTAAATGTTGGGAAGGACACTCAGTCAAATCTAGTAGAGAAGACAGGGTCATTCCTATGTCTATCTTTTTTTTTTAATCACATACATAATTTTAGTTTTTCTCCCAAAGTATAAAGTAATGTGATATACGATAGGAGACAGGCTTGTTGAACACCCTTTCTATTAGTATCTATGAGAATTAACTTTCATTGATTTGAAAAATTTTTAAAATTCACAATAGGTGCTAGTTTACTTAGCCATCCAAAAAAGACCAACACCAGGTAAACAGCGTGTGTGCTAAATCACTTCAATTGTGTCCAACTCTTTGCAACCCCAAAGACTATAGCCCATCAGGCTCCTTTGTCCATGGGATTATCCAAATAAAGATACTGAAGTGGGTTGCCATCTCCTCCAGGGAATCTTCCCCACACAGGGACTGAACCCACGCATCTGTCTCCTGCATTGACAGGTGGATTTCTTACCACTAGCACCACCTGGGAAGCCCAAGTAAATGACAATACCATGCAACAGACCCCAAGCCTTTTGGCACCAGAGACCAGTATTGTGGAAGATAATTTTTTCATGGACCAGGGTGGGGAGGGGGTGTTGCTGAAGTGATTAAAGCGTATCACATTTATTGTGCACTTTATTTCTACTATTATTATATCAGCTCTATCTCAGATTATCAGGCACCAGATCCTGGAGTTTGGGGACCCCTGAGTGAAAGCATCGATCCCTCTCCCCACCCCACTGAAATGTTAAAAGCACTTCCAGGTTTCTCAGACACCCACATGAAAATAGAAATAACCATCAAGTGCAAAACACCCAATTCTTCTAGAAGAACGGGAAGTTCATTTGCATGTGGTCAGCATACTTTCTCTTAAAAAGCTCTAAGGCCCAAACATAGCAGGAGCTTAGAGGAACATACGTCTAACCCATAGGGCAGGGCACATGAAAGACCCAGCAAATACTGGTCTCACCTGACTCCTCAGTCAGGGCTTGAAGGAAGCCCCCACTTCTGGGTAGCGACAAACTGCCCAGAGAATCTCTCTCAAATTTTCTCCCTCTACTCGACCTCCCTGAAAGGTATCCTTGTTTCCCACTGAAGACCTAAATGGTAAATGTTGGGAAGGACACTCAGTCAAATCTAGTAGAGAAGACAGGGTCATTCCTATGTCTATCTTTTTTTTTTAATCACATACATAATTTTAGTTTTTCTCCCAAAGTATAAAGTAATGTGATATACGATAGGAGACAGGCTTGTTGAACACCCTTTCTAATAGCATCCATGAAAATTAACTTTCATTGATTTGCTATTAAAATTCTACATTCATAACTACTTTGTATAATGATTTACTTGGTAAGGCTGATTTTGAGTCATGAGCTGGCAGGTGCATAGGTACATTTATAGCAGAGAATTCAATCCTTTTAAGGATGCTGGGAGATGCCTAAACTCAGCATCACTATTCACCTCAAGGTTTCTGAAGACTGGAATCACAACATCATTGAGAGATGCAGCTTACGGAAACTAGGCTTGCAAAATCAGAATGTTGCCTGTGAGGTCATTGGACCTTGGCCTAAATCTCATTTGAATAATTGCATTTCGTTTCATCCTGAGTCAGTAGAGGCCCCTGATTAATAATCAGCATTTGCTACATGCCAGTGAAGTGTTTGCTGCTATATATAGACAGAGTTAACAATCTAATTAACTATAGGAACTGGCAAGATGAACACTCCATTCAGGGAGAAAGACAGATGACAGTTTTTTTAAGGTCTGTGAGCACTGAGCTGTCCCTGACCCTAATCCATTAGCAGTTATTGTCAAAGGTCACCCTGTTAACCCTCATTTTTAAAATCTCCTTCCAAACGCTGTCACCTTTTCTTCCTGAGGGCAGACATTTCAGTAATAAATATTCTGTAACGATACTATGGAACCTTGAGGTGCCTAAGGATAAAACGTGACTGGAGAAGCATATATCACTGTCATTTTAACATTTCTAGACACTGATAGTTCACAGCCCTTGGACTTGCTGTCCTCAGTGCTGTTGCTGTTGCTCATCACTAACACATGTTTAACTCTTCAAGACCCCATCTACTGCAACACACCAGGCTCCCCTATCCCTCATTATCTCCTGAAGTTTGCTCAAATTCATGTCCATTGAGTTAATGATGCCATCTAACCATCTCTTTTTTTGGTTGCACTGGATCTTATTTGCAGCAGGGAACTAGATTCCTGACCAGGGATTGAACCCAGGACCCCTGCATTGGGAGCTTAGCGTTTTAGCCACTAGACCACCAGGGAATCCCTGCCATCCAACCATCTTATCCTCTGCTCTCCCTTCTCCTCTGCCCTCAATCTTTCCTAGGATCAGGGTCTTTTCCAATGAGTTGGCTCTTCACAATTGGTAGTCAAAGTATTGGAGCTTCTGGTGGCTAGGCAGGGACAATTCTGCCATTGCTTTTTCATATCAGTGCTTGGCTCTCATGGAGTTTCTTTCTTCTACCCAATTGTAATGAAATAAAATCCAGTATAGGCCGTTTCCCGGGGCAAAGAGTATATTCTTAGGACATCCCCTTGGTCCCATGGTTAAGAATCAGCATTCCAATGGAGGGGACACAGATTGGATTCTTGGTCAGGGAAAATTCTCACATACCTTGGGGCTACTGAGCATATGCACCTCAGTTAGAGAGCCCAAACAACACAACTAAAAAGGGAACTTCCATGCCGGAACTGTAGAGCCCACATGCTCTGGAGCCCCCTCACCAAAACAAAGAGGCCCCACAACACAATGAAAAATCCTGTCTGCCACAATTAAGACCCGACACAGCCAAAAATAGGTAAATATTTTTTTTCAGAAAGTGTTTCTATTAAATGATTTTTATTATAATTATTTTCATTTCACTTTTGCTTTTACAGAATTTTGTTGCTTACAGATATGTATAGTCTCAGATTAGTCATATGGATATCCCTGACCCCTCCCTTCTCTTCTATTAAGTGATTTATAATCTAAAGTTCACCATCTAATTTCCATCTGAGAGTATTTGAATTTGGTCCACTACATAATTAAAATGAACGTTTTGCCAACAGTAGGATTTTTTTTTCCATCCTTTTTTCTTTCTCCCTGCTGTTGCTGTTGCTCATCACTAACACATGTTTAACTCTTCAAGACCCCATCTACTGCAACACACCAGGCTCCCCTATCCCTCATTATCTCCTGAAGTTTGCTCAAATTCATGTCCATTGAGTTAATGATGCCATCTAACCATCTCTTTTTTTGGTTGCACTGGATCTTATTTGCAGCAGGGAACTAGATTCCTGACCAGGGATTGAACCCAGGACCCCTGCATTGGGAGCTTAGCGTTTTAGCCACTAGACCACCAGGGAATCCCTGCCATCCAACCATCTTATCCTCTGCTCTCCCTTCTCCTCTGCCCTCAATCTTTCCTAGGATCAGGGTCTTTTCCAATGAGTTGGCTCTTCACAATTGGTAGTCAAAGTATTGGAGCTTCTGGTGGCTAGGCAGGGACAATTCTGCCATTGCTTTTTCATATCAGTGCTTGGCTCTCATGGAGTTTCTTTCTTCTACCCAATTGTAATGAAATAAAATCCAGTATAGGCCGTTTCCCGGGGCAAAGAGTATATTCTTAGGACATCCCCTTGGTCCCATGGTTAAGAATCAGCATTCCAATGGAGGGGACACAGATTGGATTCTTGGTCAGGGAAAATTCTCACATACCTTGGGGCTACTGAGCATATGCACCTCAGTTAGAGAGCCCAAACAACACAACTAAAAAGGGAACTTCCATGCCGGAACTGTAGAGCCCACATGCTCTGGAGCCCCCTCACCAAAACAAAGAGGCCCCACAACACAATGAAAAATCCTGTCTGCCACAATTAAGACCCGACACAGCCAAAAATAGGTAAATATTTTTTTTCAGAAAGTGTTTCTATTAAATGATTTTTATTATAATTATTTTCATTTCACTTTTGCTTTTACAGAATTTTGTTGCTTACAGATATGTATAGTCTCAGATTAGTCATATGGATATCCCTGACCCCTCCCTTCTCTTCTATTAAGTGATTTATAATCTAAAGTTCACCATCTAATTTCCATCTGAGAGTATTTGAATTTGGTCCACTACATAATTAAAATGAACGTTTTGCCAACAGTAGGATTCCCATCCCTTTTTTTCTTTCATGTTTCATTTGCAATAACGTGCCTTCTTTTCCCTTGTCTCACTCCCCAACAAAGGATGCCTGAACCCTGGGTACCAAGCCAGATAAGCTGTGGCTTCACCATTAAGCCAATCCCTGGCCTTTATAGAACGTTTTAAGGACAGGATCTTAGTTTTCCACACATCAACTAAGTACATATATCACCCCAGTGGCCAGGGCCCAGGACTTAGGGGTCATCTTCACATTTGGCCTTAGGCTGTATTTCTCTCCTTTCTTATTATCAAAACTCTCTACTAAGTGATGCACACCAGGTACATTGGGCCACTGCCTTCACTGCTGTGTCAAATGCCCCCAGTGGTATCCTAATGACAAAATCTCATTTCCATGGCTTTATGGAAGCACCTGCCACCACTGAGCACCTTTTGCATTCTTGTAATTCTCTCCTCCCTTGGTTCAACAAACATTCTTTTGATTTCCATTAACTTTGGTGATAAGGTTGCCAGATTTAGCCAATAAAACTACAGGATACCCACTTAACTTTGATTTCAGATAAATATGCATGGGATGTATTTATACTGAACTGTTCTTTGGTGATTAAATGAAACCTGAATTTAACTGTGTGTCCTGTATTTTACCTGACAGCTCTACTTGGTGATGATATTTTTCTGCTTTTTTCATCTGGGCTTTAGTCTTTGTTCCTATCATTTCCTTTATGCTCGCTTTCCTCTCTGCGAAGGTATTCTACCAGGCTCAACCATCATATCACTTCCAAACCACTTCTTCCTGTGAACTCCTTAAACATATTTGGCAATTTAATATGCTTCCCTGTCACATATATCTCTTCTGTTGTCTCTAGGTAAATATTTTTTCAGAAAGTGTTTCTATTAAATGATTTTTATTATAATTATTTTCATTTCACTTTTGCTTTTACAGAATTTTGTTGCTTACAGATATGTATAGTCTCAGATTAGTCATATGGATATCCCTGACCCTCCCTTCTCTTCTATTAAGTGATTTATAATCTAAAGTTCACCATCTAATTTCCATCTGAGAGTATTTGAATTTGGTCCACTACATAATTAAAATGAACGTTTTGCCAACAGTAGGATTCCCATCCCTTTTTTTCTTTCATGTTTCATTTGCAATAACGTGCCTTCTTTTCCCTTGTCTCACTCCCCAACAAAGGATGCCTGAACCCTGGGTACCAAGCCAGATAAGCTGTGGCTTCACCATTAAGCCAATCCCTGGCCTTTATAGAACGTTTTAAGGACAGGATCTTAGTTTTCCACACATCAACTAAGTACATATATCACCCCAGTGGCCAGGGCCCAGGACTTAGGGGTCATCTTCACATTTGGCCTTAGGCTGTATTTCTCTCCTTTCTTATTATCAAAACTCTCTACTAAGTGATGCACACCAGGTACATTGGGCCACTGCCTTCACTGCTGTGTCAAATGCCCCCAGTGGTATCCTAATGACAAAATCTCATTTCCATGGCTTTATGGAAGCACCTGCCACCACTGAGCACCTTTTGCATTCTTGTAATTCTCTCCTCCCTTGGTTCAACAAACATTCTTTTGATTTCCATTAACTTTGGTGATAAGGTTGCCAGATTTAGCCAATAAAACTACAGGATACCCACTTAACTTTGATTTCAGATAAATATGCATGGGATGTATTTATACTGAACTGTTCTTTGGTGATTAAATGAAACCTGAATTTAACTGTGTGTCCTGTATTTTACCTGACAGCTCTACTTGGTGATGATATTTTTCTGCTTTTTTCATCTGGGCTTTAGTCTTTGTTCCTATCATTTCCTTTATGCTCGCTTTCCTCTCTGCGAAGGTATTCTACCAGGCTCAACCATCATATCACTTCCAAACCACTTCTTCCTGTGAACTCCTTAAACATATTTGGCAATTTAATATGCTTCCCTGTCACATATATCTCTTCTGTTGTCTCAAACTATTATCTGAATCTTTCATGTGTTATTTATTGCTTACATGATGTTAGATTTCTAGAGGTCCGAATTCTTTGTATATCAAGGCCTGCATCATGGCTTCCATAGGTGAGCTGGTCAACAAATGTATAAACTTCCCAATCCTTGGCCTCTACTCATCAAAATAACCCCTTACTGGGACCCCCCGTAGTTCTCCAGGGGTTAAGACAGCACACTTCCAAAGCAAGAGGTGCAGCTTATTCAATCTCTGGTCAGGAACCTAAGATCCCACATGCTAATAGGCACAGCCAAGAAAATTTAAAAATAGATAACCCCTAACCTTTCTACACATGGCTGTCTGGAAATTCTGCCACCACGTTCCCTCAGTTCCTTCACTCCCCTGGGTGTTACACCTCTTCATAATTCTAGTTCCTCACCCTGCTTTCTCGTAGCCAATGGTCTTTCTTCCTACCCAGCTGAGATAATAGAAGCATTCAGAAAATACTTTCACAGGCTCTCACTTGTGTGACAAGCAACCTACCAGTGTCTGTCCCCACATATCCTGCCTTCCCCCTGTGACAATGACTCCATTCTGTGCTTCTTTCCAAAGCAAACCTCTCCCTTTTTCAGTGGCTCTCACCTCCCCCCATCCAATTACCAACTCAAGGACATCACTGCAGCAATTCTGCCATCTCTCCTTTCTATAGTCAATGTTCTCCTTTCTGTGTGACTGTTACCGTTAACTTGCACTAGAATTTCCCCTCTCAGTATAATAAGTAAACAGACAAACCAACATCCCCTTCTCTTGACATCAAATTACTCTCCAGCTATCATACTAGCTTCTGCCCTCCATACAGCAAAATTCCTCCAAAGGGGTTGTCTTTTCTCTCTCCAAGTCCCTCCTGCTATTTTCTCCTAAAGTCATTGCAATCAGGGTTTGGTACTACCTACACCTAAATTGCTGTTGTCCTGAGTGCTCGGTTGCTCAGTTGTGTCCAACTCTTTGCGATTCTGTCCATGGACTGTAGCTCCTTTGTCCATGGGATTCTTCAGGCAAGACTACTGAAGTGCGTTGCCATTTCCTTCTCTAGGGAGTTTGCCTGAACCAAAGATCAAACCTGAGTCTCCTGCATTAGCAGGTCATTTTCTGTTTTTCTCAACTATATCTGAATCTTTCATGTGTTATTTATTGCTTACATGATGTTAGATTTCTAGAGGTCCGAATTCTTTGTATATCAAGGCCTGCATCATGGCTTCCATAGGTGAGCTGGTCAACAAATGTATAAACTTCCCAATCCTTGGCCTCTACTCATCAAAATAACCCCCTTACTGGGACCCCCCGTAGTTCTCCAGGGGTTAAGACAGCACACTTCCAAAGCAAGAGGTGCAGCTTATTCAATCTCTGGTCAGGAACCTAAGATCCCACATGCTAATAGGCACAGCCAAGAAAATTTAAAAATAGATAACCCCTAACCTTTCTACACATGGCTGTCTGGAAATTCTGCCACCACGTTCCCTCAGTTCCTTCACTCCCCTGGGTGTTACACCTCTTCATAATTCTAGTTCCTCACCCTGCTTTCTCGTAGCCAATGGTCTTTCTTCCTACCCAGCTGAGATAATAGAAGCATTCAGAAAATACTTTCACAGGCTCTCACTTGTGTGACAAGCAACCTACCAGTGTCTGTCCCCACATATCCTGCCTTCCCCCTGTGACAATGACTCCATTCTGTGCTTCTTTCCAAAGCAAACCTCTCCCTTTTTCAGTGGCTCTCACCTCCCCCCATCCAATTACCAACTCAAGGACATCACTGCAGCAATTCTGCCATCTCTCCTTTCTATAGTCAATGTTCTCCTTTCTGTGTGACTGTTACCGTTAACTTGCACTAGAATTTCCCCTCTCAGTATAATAAGTAAACAGACAAACCAACATCCCCTTCTCTTGACATCAAATTACTCTCCAGCTATCATACTAGCTTCTGCCCTCCATACAGCAAAATTCCTCCAAAGGGGTTGTCTTTTCTCTCTCCAAGTCCCTCCTGCTATTTTCTCCTAAAGTCATTGCAATCAGGGTTTGGTACTACCTACACCTAAATTGCTGTTGTCCTGAGTGCTCGGTTGCTCAGTTGTGTCCAACTCTTTGCGATTCTGTCCATGGACTGTAGCTCCTTTGTCCATGGGATTCTTCAGGCAAGACTACTGAAGTGCGTTGCCATTTCCTTCTCTAGGGAGTTTGCCTGAACCAAAGATCAAACCTGAGTCTCCTGCATTAGCAGGCAATTCTTTACCACTGTGCCACCTTGGAAACACTTTCCATGTGTTAACAATTTCCAAGGTTTTGTCTTTTGTCTCTAAGCAGGATCTTTTAACTGGCTATACCACAATACAAATAAAACGTTTTAAAAGAAAAACACCTTGGAGTTATCCTTGACACATGATTTTATCCCACACTCCATATCCAATCAGTCATAAAGTCCTATCAGTTCTACCCTCAAAATATATTCAGAATCTGACCATTCTCACTTCCTCCACAAACTCTTGTCATTGATCTATGAGAGCCACATAATCTGGCCTCCCATAACTCTCTGATTTCCAATCCACTCCTTCCAACTGGCTTTCTTGTTGTCTTTTGGAGACACCAAGAAAAACTCATTGGAATCACTTTTTATTTGCTACTTCCTTGGCCTGAAATAGCCCTAAAATTCGGGGCTTCCCCAATGGCTCAAGGGTTAAGTATCCGCCTGCAGTCAAGGAGACTCAGGAGAAGCGAGTTCAGGAAGATCCTCTGGAGGAGGAAATGTCAACCCACTCATTTTCTTCAGAGCTCTGCTTCAAAGTAACCTTTATCAGAGAGCCCTTCCTGACTACGTAAAACAACATCCCTCCCCTCCTCTCCCCCATCCCATAGTCTCCATCCCTACCATTCTGCTTAATTTTCTCTCTAAAACTGTCAAGGTAAGAGTTTGTTAACTGGTTTTTCATTGCCTGCTCACTGCAGGCAGTGAGCAGCTTGTAGTTGATGTGAAAGTGGCTCAGTCATGTCCAACCCTTTGAGACCTATGGGTTGTAGCCGACCAGGCTCCTCTGTCCATGGAATTCTTCAGGCAACAGGACTGAAGTAGGCAACCATTCCCTTCTCCAGGGGATCAAACTCAGGTCTCCCACACTGCAGGCAGATTCTTTACCATCTGAGCCACCTGGGAAGTCCTTGTACTTGACAGGTAGGAAGGAAATCTTTCTTCCTGCTGGTGTCTGTAAGCTGTAGTGAGTGATATGTAAGAGCTTCCTCTTTAGGATTAACCCCATCCCCACCCCAATTGCATTTGAAATGTTCGCTCATTTGTGCTCACTCAGTCACTCAGTCGTATCTGACTCCTTGAGACCCTTTGGACTGTAGCCCGCAAGGCTCCTCTGTCCATGGGATTTTTCAGGCAAGAATACGGGAATGGGTTGACATTTCCTTCTCCAGAGGATCTTCCTGACCCAAGGATTGAGCGCCCTTCTCCTGCATCTCCTTCATTGCAAGTGGATATTTTACCTCTAAGCCATCATGGAAGTCCCAAATTTTAGATGAGGTTTCCTTAATTCATTTTAACAAATTTATGAGCCTACTCTCAACTGAAATGCTTTAAAAAATTCACATGCCTAGTTGTGTGGAAACAAAGGTTTATCCATCCCTTTACTCATTCAACAAATACATATTGAGCATTTACTATGGACCAAATATTTTCCTAAACACTAATAGTAGTGCATATAATGTGAAGACCAAAATCCTGTCCCTAGGATTTACCAGCTGTGCTGCCTTTGACAAGTCAACAACTCTGAATTTTGCATTGATCAGCAATATTACACCAAGAAAACTCTCCACCTTGTGGGGTGATAGGGAAAAATAAAGATGGTAACGTTCTTACCTGCATGTGCTTTGCAAACCTGTTAGTGCTGTTTAAATCATTACTGATCTTCATCACAACTTTATGAAGCAAACAGGGCAGTACTTTGACAACAGTCCCATGTTTTAAGTAATTTTTTAAAACTCATAAAGTTTAAGTGATTTGCCCCTAAATTACAGAACTAGTAAGTAGCAGAGTTAGAGCTGCATCTCAGGTCTTCAGGCCTGTGTCCTAGCTCTATTTCCAGGGTACTCTTCCTTCCACACAGTTTGAATTATGTTGTATGGATTAATGGATTATGTCCATGAAATCCTTCAAGTGTCTCCCGAAAGATCTAGAGAAGTTTCTGTATTATTTTCCTAGAGCTACGTGTGGTTAGGCCATTCAAGATGACTGCTCCCTTGCTCTCTGTACATCCCCTGCCCAACCAGTCCCTGCTTTACTCACATGACTATCCAACCTTCTTAATTACAGACTTTCATTAGCCCTGGTAACTGAAGAGCCCATCTGACATCAATTCCCGCTGAGTGGTAGCCTTGTCCTCTCTCATTTGAGAAGTAAGGTCAATTGCTATGTCCTGCTCACCATCTCCTGCTCACACTGTGGGGTGTCGCTCCAGGACCTTGCTTCAGGTATGTGAGATTTTCCCTGTCCAATGAACCACAAGTATCTCTGCCACTGATTCAGAGCTCTTTCTTCTGTCTCGAGACTGGGTAACTGCAAGGCTGCCATAAGTATCGCAGATCAGGTGTCTTAACAGAAATGTGTTCTCTCAGTTCTGGAGGCTAAAAATCTGAAACTAAGGTCTTAGTAGGGTCATGCTCCCTCTAAGAGCTCTAAGAAAGAATCTTTCCTTGCCTCCTGCTAGTTTCTGGTGTTTCCCCGCAATCCTTAGCATTCCTTGGCTTATAGAAACATCATTCCAATCTCTGCCTCCATTACCACATGGCATTCTCCCTATCTGTTTGTGTGTTTAAGTAGTGCAATAATGTGAAGACCAAAATCCTGTCCCTAGGTTTACGCTGTGCCTTTGACAAGTCAACAACTCTGAATTTTGCATTGATCAGCAATATTACACCAAGAAAACTCTCCACCTTGTGGGGTGATAGGGAAAAATAAAGATGGTAACGTTCTTACCTGCATGTGCTTTGCAAACCTGTTAGTGCTGTTTAAATCATTACTGATCTTCATCACAACTTTATGAAGCAAACAGGGCAGTACTTTGACAACAGTCCCATGTTTTAAGTAATTTTTTAAAACTCATAAAGTTTAAGTGATTTGCCCCTAAATTACAGAACTAGTAAGTAGCAGAGTTAGAGCTGCATCTCAGGTCTTCAGGCCTGTGTCCTAGCTCTATTTCCAGGGTACTCTTCCTTCCACACAGTTTGAATTATGTTGTATGGATTAATGGATTATGTCCATGAAATCCTTCAAGTGTCTCCGGCGAAAGATCTAGAGAAGTTTCTGTATTATTTTCCTAGAGCTACGTGTGGTTAGGCCATTCAAGATGACTGCTCCCTTGCTCTCTGTACATCCCCTGCCCAACCAGTCCCTGCTTTACTCACATGACTATCCAACCTTCTTAATTACAGACTTTCATTAGCCCTGGTAACTGAAGAGCCCATCTGACATCAATTCCCGCTGAGTGGTAGCCTTGTCCTCTCTCATTTGAGAAGTAAGGTCAATTGCTATGTCCTGCTCACCATCTCCTGCTCACACTGTGGGGTGTCGCTCCAGGACCTTGCTTCAGGTATGTGAGATTTTCCCTGTCCAATGAACCACAAGTATCTCTGCCACTGATTCAGAGCTCTTTCTTCTGTCTCGAGACTGGGTAACTGCAAGGCTGCCATAAGTATCGCAGATCAGGTGTCTTAACAGAAATGTGTTCTCTCAGTTCTGGAGGCTAAAAATCTGAAACTAAGGTCTTAGTAGGGTCATGCTCCCTCTAAGAGCTCTAAGAAAGAATCTTTCCTTGCCTCCTGCTAGTTTCTGGTGTTTCCCCGCAATCCTTAGCATTCCTTGGCTTATAGAAACATCATTCCAATCTCTGCCTCCATTACCACATGGCATTCTCCCTATCTGTTTGTGTGTTTATGTTTACATTTCTTCTTCTAATAAAGACACAAGTGGTTGGATTAGGGTCCACTCTAGTCTACAATGACCTCTCATGACTCGATTACCTCTGCAAAGACCCTATATCCAGATTAGACGGTTTTTGCAGGTACCGAGGGTTAAGACTTGAACATTGTTGTTTGGGGGAGACGATTCAACCCACAATAGTATTTAAAGGGCCTAGACACATCTTTCAAAGAGCTTGCCAGAGAGGCAGTTAACATGGTTGGAAAGTATGCATGCCCAAAGAACAGTCCAACTGTGCATAGATCAGACGCCAGTCAGTTTCTCTTGCAACTGACAAACACAAAGCCTGAAGGCATGAAATCGTCACCAGGGTGGGGAAGGGTTTGGCAAAATGCCCTCATTTCTCTGAGAGGCAGATTGATTCATAAAGTAATCTACCTTAATCAGCATTATATAATCCCGCAGAAGGACATGCCGTGAAAGCAATGATGCAGGCAGGGCAGAGCTCAAGGAGGAATCTTGCCCTACATTGTTATGCAGTGCCACTGCGCAGCTGGCACACCTTTCAGACTGCTCTGCCTCTAGCACCTCGCCCGGCAACTAACCCAGTTTAGTCAGACCTTCCAATGCTAAGGAAGCATCTATATTTAGACAGTGTTCCCGGCCTGAGGATGAACTGTACTGGCTGCAGCGTCACACCTTAACACAGCTCTGTTCCTGCCCTCCGTGTTTGCTGGGGGAATCAGTGGCCTGTCCTGTGATCTTAAAATATTTTTAGCGCTACAGAGACCCCCAGAAGCTCATCTAATTCCACTCTTTCTTTGAACAGCTTCCAGGTGCAGACTGTGGAGCATCTACCTGGGTTTGAATCAGAGTCCCAACAATCCCTAGCTGTGTGCCTTTGCCTCTGTTCTTAACCTCTCTGTGCCTTCACTTTTCTCATCCACAAAACGTGCACAGTAGTAGTAGTATTTACCTGAAAAGGTTATTGGAAGAGTAAATAGGTCCGTGTAGAAGTGCCTGGCATATAGTAAATACATGAGAAAATGTAACCATTACTATTTTCATCATCTCAGATGAGCACAATCAAGCCCAGAGACATGATGTGAGCTTCCCAGGTTAACCAACAATCTAGTGTATAGTCACACTTGGAATTGGTCTGCTGGGGCAATACCTTCTCATTTGGTCCACAGTTAGCACACTGAAAGCAGCTCCTTTGAGATGGATAAGAAAGGTAGAAGCCATGCCTCACCAGCTCTACAGCTCTGTCTTTAATTTGTTTCCCAGGTTACCTGATTGTGAAAGGCAGGAGACGGGCCCTAGGGGATGAAATAACAATAAAAACAGCAAGTTAGATTGGAGGGGTGTGAGATTAAAGGCTAGGGAACAACTTGGTGGCCATTACAGTAGGCCAGCTAGTAAATGATTAAATGGGAAGGGAAGAAAGAATGAGGAAATTGTTGATTTTAAAATATCATATTATAAACTAAGGTGGCTCATTACCACCAAAAGCCCAACGCAAGCAAGTGAAAATGCAAATGTCTTCCTAGACAAGACTAGGACAGAGGGCTCTCTCGGCAGGTAAGACCAGCTTGGTGAAAATATGTGACCCCTTCAGCTTGTTAGAAGTTAGATGTAAAAATTGAACTGCTGAGATACCCAGGTGAATCGTCTCGGATTTCAGCAACTACTTAAATCATCTGAGGAATGAGCCGGGGAAACTAAAGAGAGATTGAACATCTATATTTAGACAGTGTTCCCTGAAACTGGCTGCAGCGTCACACCTTAACACAGCTCTGTTCCTGCCCTCCGTGTTTGCTGGGGGAATCAGTGGCCTGTCCTGTGATCTTAAAATATTTTTAGCGCTACAGAGACCCCCAGAAGCTCATCTAATTCCACTCTTTCTTTGAACAGCTTCCAGGTGCAGACTGTGGAGCATCTACCTGGGTTTGAATCAGAGTCCCAACAATCCCTAGCTGTGTGCCTTTGCCTCTGTTCTTAACCTCTCTGTGCCTTCACTTTTCTCATCCACAAAACGTGCACAGTAGTAGTAGTATTTACCTGAAAAGGTTATTGGAAGAGTAAATAGGTCCGTGTAGAAGTGCCTGGCATATAGTAAATACATGAGAAAATGTAACCATTACTATTTTCATCATCTCAGATGAGCACAATCAAGCCCAGAGACATGATGTGAGCTTCCCAGGTTAACCAACAATCTAGTGTATAGTCACACTTGGAATTGGTCTGCTGGGGCAATACCTTCTCATTTGGTCCACAGTTAGCACACTGAAAGCAGCTCCTTTGAGATGGATAAGAAAGGTAGAAGCCATGCCTCACCAGCTCTACAGCTCTGTCTTTAATTTGTTTCCCAGGTTACCTGATTGTGAAAGGCAGGAGACGGGCCCTAGGGGATGAAATAACAATAAAAACAGCAAGTTAGATTGGAGGGGTGTGAGATTAAAGGCTAGGGAACAACTTGGTGGCCATTACAGTAGGCCAGCTAGTAAATGATTAAATGGGAAGGGAAGAAAGAATGAGGAAATTGTTGATTTTAAAATATCATATTATAAACTAAGGTGGCTCATTACCACCAAAAGCCCAACGCAAGCAAGTGAAAATGCAAATGTCTTCCTAGACAAGACTAGGACAGAGGGCTCTCTCGGCAGGTAAGACCAGCTTGGTGAAAATATGTGACCCCTTCAGCTTGTTAGAAGTTAGATGTAAAAATTGAACTGCTGAGATACCCAGGTGAATCGTCTCGGATTTCAGCAACTACTTAAATCATCTGAGGAATGAGCCGGGAGAAACTGCAGAAGGATTTATTCCTTCACTCTGCATCTAAACCACTGAGGGTTGACAAGTCCAAGAAGACACCTTGACCTTCTGAGCATAGGCAAGCCTCGTGCGGCACTGAATAGCAGGATATCTTGGGGGAAAGTACAAATGAATTTTCTCAGGAAAAGAAAAGAAAACTAATACTTTAAGCATATCTCTGAGTTCCAGGGAAGTCAATTCATCTCATCAAATTCTTGGGTGCTGCATGAGACCTCAAATGATAAAGGGGTTAAGGAAGTGTTTTCCCACATTACAGAGAGGAAGAAGTATTGATAGAACATCGTAGATTGTTGGATAAGGAACGAAAGGGGAATGAGGCCTTGATGCCACTGAGATGGAGAACACTTTTCTGAGTTAGAAATTAACAAGGCACCTCCACATCTGCTTCTCATCTCTTCAAAGTACCTTCAAAGAGAAGTAGTCACAATAACAAATACTTGTTTCTCATACCTACTTTCTTTAGTCCCCCAAAGATCTCTACTTAAGTAAACTTATTTTGTATTTAAAAAACAAAACCGGATTCAAAGAGTTCACAGGACTATTTTTTGTTTGCTTTTTTAATTTTCTGGCCATGCCACATACTATGTCAGATCCCAGCTCCCTGACCAGGAATCAAACCCACACCCTCTGCTTTGGGAGCACAGAGCCTTAACCACTAAGCCACCGGGGAAGTCTTAGAACTCTGGTTTTCTGATACCACATTTCCAGACTCTGAAGTCTGTTCAGGTGATGGCAATGAGTCTTGTGAGGAAACAGAACCAAATGCGGCAGCAACTGAGGAAGCTCACTCGAAAACTTCACCTTCGAAATGCCACATCTGTCGGGGCCAAGAGAACGTTCTAGCTTTATGCTCAGAAGGTGGGCCTCTGGAAAATCCTGATGCAAATTCATTCATTCATTTGTATGTTCAGAGATGCTTGTTGAGTGCCTGCTATTGACAGGCTGGCCCTGTTCTAAATGCTAAAGATACAGGCAAGGACAACACAGACAAGGTATATGTGACCCCTTCAGCTTGTTAGAAGTTAGATGTAAAAATTGAACTGCTGAGATACCCAGGTGAATCGTCTCGGATTTCAGCAACTACTTAAATCATCTGAGGAATGAGCCGGGAGAAACTGCAGAAGGATTTATTCCTTCACTCTGCATCTAAACCACTGAGGGTTGACAAGTCCAAGAAGACACCTTGACCTTCTGAGCATAGGCAAGCCTCGTGCGGCACTGAATAGCAGGATATCTTGGGGGAAAGTACAAATGAATTTTCTCAGGAAAAGAAAAGAAAACTAATACTTTAAGCATATCTCTGAGTTCCAGGGAAGTCAATTCATCTCATCAAATTCTTGGGTGCTGCATGAGACCTCAAATGATAAAGGGGTTAAGGAAGTGTTTTCCCACATTACAGAGAGGAAGAAGTATTGATAGAACATCGTAGATTGTTGGATAAGGAACGAAAGGGGAATGAGGCCTTGATGCCACTGAGATGGAGAACACTTTTCTGAGTTAGAAATTAACAAGGCACCTCCACATCTGCTTCTCATCTCTTCAAAGTACCTTCAAAGAGAAGTAGTCACAATAACAAATACTTGTTTCTCATACCTACTTTCTTTAGTCCCCCAAAGATCTCTACTTAAGTAAACTTATTTTGTATTTAAAAAACAAAACCGGATTCAAAGAGTTCACAGGACTATTTTTTGTTTGCTTTTTTAATTTTCTGGCCATGCCACATACTATGTCAGATCCCAGCTCCCTGACCAGGAATCAAACCCACACCCTCTGCTTTGGGAGCACAGAGCCTTAACCACTAAGCCACCGGGGAAGTCTTAGAACTCTGGTTTTCTGATACCACATTTCCAGACTCTGAAGTCTGTTCAGGTGATGGCAATGAGTCTTGTGAGGAAACAGAACCAAATGCGGCAGCAACTGAGGAAGCTCACTCGAAAACTTCACCTTCGAAATGCCACATCTGTCGGGGCCAAGAGAACGTTCTAGCTTTATGCTCAGAAGGTGGGCCTCTGGAAAATCCTGATGCAAATTCATTCATTCATTTGTATGTTCAGAGATGCTTGTTGAGTGCCTGCTATTGACAGGCTGGCCCTGTTCTAAATGCTAAAGATACAGGCAAGGACAACACAGACAAGGTCCCAGGGCTTGCCTCCTAGATGGTGAAACAGATAATAAAGAAGCTCTAAAGACAGTGCTGCAACGAGAAAGTAAATCTGAAGCAACTGCTTCAGGCGCTCTAAGAGGGTGTTAAGCTTGTGAGGTGAGTGGGTCAGTGAATACACCTTCATCTACATAGCACCAGAAAGTCTTGTGCAGGAAAAGAGATGTGGGTAAGAGATCTGGGTAAAGCACTTTCCAGGCAAAGAGAAGGACGGATACCAAGTGTGAGGCTGAGCCAAGTCAGAGCTGAGGAAGGACTGTAGCAGATGAAGCTGGAGAGGTGGGCAGGGGTCCATCTACATAGGTTTTGGCAGGTTCAGAAGTTTAGATTTTATTCCATATTAAAAAAAAAAAACAGTGGGCTGGGGGAGGAGGGGAAGGGGGGATGGGCAGGGTAGAGAGAGAGAAACAGAGCAGTGGAGAATTTCAGGTGAAAGAATGATGTTATCTGATGGAGGTGAAGACTGCAAAAGCTGGTTTAACCCCGTCCACCCCCAGTCTCTTCCCACCACGACCTCTAGGGACACAAAGCTTTCCTGCCTGTGGACTCACAACTCATGTCAGCACCAGCCCTTCCCCTAGCCACTCCCTGGCCACTCCCCTGGTCACACCCAGATACTTAAGGTCCATCCCCCTTACATCCTTGCCCTCATGGTCCTCTTGCCTCTCTCGGATCCCTCTCCTGGCCTCTCTTTTCTTTTATTTTTAATTTTTATTTTACTTTTTACTTTCACAGAGTTTTGTTGTTTACAGATATGTATGATCCCAGATTAGCCATAAGTATATCCCCCCATCCCACCCCTCTAGGCCGTTGCACAGCACCCTGCAGAATCTCCTTTTCTCACAGTGCAATGACAGTAGCTATTTTTTTCACATATGATAGTATAGGTTTTCATGCTACTTCCTTTACGCCTCCCACCACTGTTCATTCCTGGCCTCTCTTAGACTCCCCCGCCCCTCACCCTTCTCTCTCTCTGCTCACCTCTCTCTCTCTCCCAGTCTTGTCTGTGTAGCCGGATCCCTCCTGGTGCCTCCTATCTAAGCCCAGTATGAATAAACCTGATCCTGCCTGGAATCCCTGCTTCTCTGCCTCTTTTTCCACACTTTTCTTACGTTATCTGATTTTTTTTTTAAAGAATTCCTCTAGTTGCCATAAGGAGAATGGATTGTGGGGCAGCATGAATGACAGATGGGAGACCAGTTAAGGTATTCTATAGCCTAAAATGAGAGGTGAAGTGGCTTGGATTAGGGTGAAAGCAGTGAAAATGGAAAGACATGGATGGATATGGCATATCCCTTTTTTGAGCTGAGAGTTAATGGACTAGATGTGGAGAGTATAAGAAAAAAGGTTACTCAAGCAATAATAATTCACAGAGCTAAGTCCTTGCTGTCTGTTCTGGTGAAAGAGAACACCGTTAAGCCTAGGCAATGGATGCAGTAAATCGATGCAATCAAGGCAGTATAGAGGATTAGGAAGGACTCAGGCTTTCGCTGCAAACTTAAACTCAAGTTCTGGGTTCATCACAAATTACTAACTTGCAGGAGGGAAGGGATGGGCGGGTAGAGAGAGAACAGCTTTCAAGTTTTCCATTTCCCCCCCCTTACCACGACCTCTAGGGACACAAAGCTTTCCTGCCTGTGGACTCACAACTCATGTCAGCACCAGCCCTTCCCCTAGCCACTCCCTGGCCACTCCCCTGGTCACACCCAGATACTTAAGGTCCATCCCCCTTACATCCTTGCCCTCATGGTCCTCTTGCCTCTCTCGGATCCCTCTCCTGGCCTCTCTTTTCTTTTATTTTTAATTTTTATTTTACTTTTTACTTTCACAGAGTTTTGTTGTTTACAGATATGTATGATCCCAGATTAGCCATAAGTATATCCCCCCATCCCACCCCTCTAGGCCGTTGCACAGCACCCCTGCAGAATCTCCTTTTCTCACAGTGCAATGACAGTAGCTATTTTTTTCACATATGATAGTATAGGTTTTCATGCTACTTCCTTTACGCCTCCCACCACTGTTCATTCCTGGCCTCTCTTAGACTCCCCCGCCCCTCACCCTTCTCTCTCTCTGCTCACCTCTCTCTCTCTCCCAGTCTTGTCTGTGTAGCCGGATCCCTCCTGGTGCCTCCTATCTAAGCCCAGTATGAATAAACCTGATCCTGCCTGGAATCCCTGCTTCTCTGCCTCTTTTTCCACACTTTTCTTACGTTATCTGATTTTTTTTTTAAAGAATTCCTCTAGTTGCCATAAGGAGAATGGATTGTGGGGCAGCATGAATGACAGATGGGAGACCAGTTAAGGTATTCTATAGCCTAAAATGAGAGGTGAAGTGGCTTGGATTAGGGTGAAAGCAGTGAAAATGGAAAGACATGGATGGATATGGCATATCCCTTTTTTGAGCTGAGAGTTAATGGACTAGATGTGGAGAGTATAAGAAAAAAGGTTACTCAAGCAATAATAATTCACAGAGCTAAGTCCTTGCTGTCTGTTCTGGTGAAAGAGAACACCGTTAAGCCTAGGCAATGGATGCAGTAAATCGATGCAATCAAGGCAGTATAGAGGATTAGGAAGGACTCAGGCTTTCGCTGCAAACTTAAACTCAAGTTCTGGGTTCATCACAAATTACTAACTTGCATGAACTTTTTTTATGTCCCTGAGCATATACTTCCCTATGTATAAAATCATAATGATAGTGCCTTGTCTCCTAGAATTGTTACTAGATAATCCATGGGAAATACTTAATATAGTTGTTGTTGTTGTTTTAGTCTCTATAAGTCATGGCCAGCTCTTACCACTGTAGCCCACCAGGCTCCTCGGTCCATGGGATTAATCAGGCAAGGATACTGGAGTGGGTTGCCATTTTCTTCTCCAGGGTATCTTCCCAGCCTACATCTCCTGCATTGCAGGTGAATTCTTTAGGGTGATCCATCAGGGAAGCCCACTTAACACAGTAGTGGCACATAGTAAGTGGCATCTCATTAAATGCTAGATTATCCTTATTCTTTTTCATTAAGAATTTCTGATAGGGCAGCAAACCATCACCTTTTTGTTCTTAGCTTCAAGGTGTCTTGCTTCTTATCACATACCTAATCACATCATCCTCTTGGATCTGAAAGCAGCATCTCATTGAGTTGGGTCCACAGAAGAAAGGCAACTGATCTCCTGGGTATTCACCTCATGGCAATAGGCACAAGGTCCCCCTCCCCCTCCTAGTCCCTCATTCCCACTCCTCCAGGCCATCACACCCCGCCCCTGCAGGATCTCCTATTCCCACAGGGCAATGACCATAGCTATCTTTTTCACATATGATAGTATAGGTTTCCATGTTACTCCCTCTATGCCTCCCACCCACTGTTCATACCCCACCATGTCCATATGTCTGTTCTCTATGTCTGTTTTTCCATCACTTCACTGTGTGTGTTACCATTACCTGCCTACTAGATTCCATATATATGTGCTAGTATACTGTACTTGTCTTTCTTTTGACTTACTTCACGATATGGCATATCCCTTTTTGAGCTGAGAGTTAATGGACTAGATGTGGAGAGTATAAGAAAAAAGGTTACTCAAGCAATAATAATTCACAGAGCTAAGTCCTTGCTGTCTGTTCTGGTGAAAGAGAACACCGTTAAGCCTAGGCAATGGATGCAGTAAATCGATGCAATCAAGGCAGTATAGAGGATTAGGAAGGACTCAGGCTTTCGCTGCAAACTTAAACTCAAGTTCTGGGTTCATCACAAATTACTAACTTGCATGAACTTTTTTTATGTCCCTGAGCATATACTTCCCTATGTATAAAATCATAATGATAGTGCCTTGTCTCCTAGAATTGTTACTAGATAATCCATGGGAAATACTTAATATAGTTGTTGTTGTTGTTTTAGTCTCTATAAGTCATGGCCAGCTCTTACCACTGTAGCCCACCAGGCTCCTCGGTCCATGGGATTAATCAGGCAAGGATACTGGAGTGGGTTGCCATTTTCTTCTCCAGGGTATCTTCCCAGCCTACATCTCCTGCATTGCAGGTGAATTCTTTAGCGCTGATCCATCAGGGAAGCCCACTTAACACAGTAGTGGCACATAGTAAGTGGCATCTCATTAAATGCTAGATTATCCTTATTCTTTTTCATTAAGAATTTCTGATAGGGCAGCAAACCATCACCTTTTTGTTCTTAGCTTCAAGGTGTCTTGCTTCTTATCACATACCTAATCACATCATCCTCTTGGATCTGAAAGCAGCATCTCATTGAGTTGGGTCCACAGAAGAAAGGCAACTGATCTCCTGGGTATTCACCTCATGGCAATAGGCACAAGGTCCCCCTCCCCCTCCTAGTCCCTCATTCCCACTCCTCCAGGCCATCACACCCCGCCCCTGCAGGATCTCCTATTCCCACAGGGCAATGACCATAGCTATCTTTTTCACATATGATAGTATAGGTTTCCATGTTACTCCCTCTATGCCTCCCACCCACTGTTCATACCCCACCATGTCCATATGTCTGTTCTCTATGTCTGTTTTTCCATCACTTCACTGTGTGTGTTACCATTACCTGCCTACTAGATTCCATATATATGTGCTAGTATACTGTACTTGTCTTTCTTTTTTTGACTTACTTCACTTTTTAATGATAGGTTCTATATCCAACCACCTCATTAGGACTGATTCTTCTGCATTTCTTTTTACAGTTGAGTAGTACTCCATTGTATATATGTACCAGAGCTTCTGTATCCATTCATTCGTCTATGGGCATCTAGGTCACTTCCATGTTCTAGCTATTGTATAGAGAGCTGCAATGAACATTGGGGTACAGGTGCTTCTTTCAGTTTTGATTTCATTAGGGTATAAGCCTAAGAGTGGAATTGCTGGATCATAGGGTGCTTCTATTTTTAATTTTTTAAGGAATCTCCATACTGTCTTCCATAGAGGCTGTATCAATTTACATTCCCACCAGCAATGCAAGAGTGTTCCCTTTTCTCCGCACCCTCTCCAGTGTTTATTGTCTGAGATTTGTTGATGATGGCCATTCTGATGGGTGTGAGGTGATATCTCATTGTAGTTTTGATTTGCATTTCGCTAAATATAAGCAAGGTTGAACATCGTTTCATGTGTTTTGGGGCCATCTATATGTCCTCTTTGGTGAGATGTATCTGTAGGTCTTTTTCACATTTTTTGATTGGGCAGTTCATTTTTCTGGTGCTGAGTTGTCTGAGTTGCTTGTAGATTTTGGAGATTAATTCTTTGTCTGTTTCAGCATTCTCCCATTCTGTGTGTTGTGTGTTCACCTTTTCGTAGTTTCTTATCATCACATACCTAATCACATCATCCTCTTGGATCTGAAAGCAGCATCTCATTGAGTTGGGTCCACAGAAGAAAGGCAACTGATCTCCTGGGTATTCACCTCATGGCAATAGGCACAAGGTCCCCCTCCCCCTCCTAGTCCCTCATGCCCACCCCTCCAAGCCATCACACTGTGCCCCTGCAGGATCTCCTATTCCCACAGGGCAATGACAATAGCTATTTTTTCACCTATGATAGTATAGGTTTCCATGTTACTCCCTCTATGCCTCCTACCCATTGTTCATACCCTGCCATGTCCATATGTCTGTTCTCTATGTCTGTTTTTCCACTGCTTCACTGTGTGTGTTACCATTACCCTCTTACTAGATTCCATATATATGTGTTAGTATACTGTACTTGTCTTTCTCTTTTTGACTTACTTCACTTTTTAATGATAGGTTCTATATCCAACCACCTCATTAGGACTGATTCTTCTGCATTTCTTTTTACAGTTGAGTAGTACTCCATTGTATATATGTACCAGAGCTTCTGTATCCATTCATTCGTCTATGGGCATCTAGGTCACTTCCATGTTCTAGCTATTGTATAGAGAGCTGCAATGAACATTGGGGTACAGGTGCTTCTTTCAGTTTTGATTTCATTAGGGTATAAGCCTAAGAGTGGAATTGCTGGATCATAGGGTGCTTCTATTTTTAATTTTTTAAGGAATCTCCATACTGTCTTCCATAGAGGCTGTATCAATTTACATTCCCACCAGCAATGCAAGAGTGTTCCCTTTTCTCCGCACCCTCTCCAGTGTTTATTGTCTGAGATTTGTTGATGATGGCCATTCTGATGGGTGTGAGGTGATATCTCATTGTAGTTTTGATTTGCATTTCGCTAAATATAAGCAAGGTTGAACATCGTTTCATGTGTTTTGGGGCCATCTATATGTCCTCTTTGGTGAGATGTATCTGTAGGTCTTTTTCACATTTTTTGATTGGGCAGTTCATTTTTCTGGTGCTGAGTTGTCTGAGTTGCTTGTAGATTTTGGAGATTAATTCTTTGTCTGTTGTTTCATTTGCTATGACTTTCTCCCATTCTGTGTGTTGTGTGTTCACCTTTTCGTAGTTTCTTTTGCTGTACAAAAGATTTTAAGTTTCATTAGGCCCCACATGTTCATTTTTCTTTTTAGTTCCACTATTCTTGTAGGTGGGTCATGGAAGATCTTGCTTTCATTTATATCCTTGAGTGTTTTGCCTATATTCTCCTCTAAGAGTTTTAGGGTTTCTGGTCTTACATTTAGGTCTTTAATCCATTTTCAGTTGGTCTTTGTGTATGGTGTCAGGGAATGTTCCAGCTTCATTTTTGTGCATTTTGTGCCAAAATATCATGCCAGTTGCTTTATTTTTTTAAGGAGAATTCAAATCAGATTTAACATAATTAGTTGTTTGTTTTGTTGCTTTTCTTTCTATCCATTATAGAAACATGGACCTCAATTTACTGCTTATAAGTATATGCAGTAGCTTTCTGAGGGCAGTCCCAAGGTACCCTAAAATAAATCAGGATTACACAGTTCTGCCAAGGCAACCATTAGTAGTAGAGGAAAAAACCACTGGAGTTGCTGGGGAAGACTAAGACCTCTAGCCCTGAGCCCCATTAGACTGGGAACGCCAAGGTGGGGGAAATTATTCCATCTGACTTGATTTAGGCTCTCTCCCACGGAACCTAACCCAGGGGAACTCAATCTCCAACTCCATTCACCAGGCAAGTCACTTAATCTTTGGCTAGTTCTGTTTCTTGACCTTACCTTAAAATAATAGCTGTCTGTCTATTTCCCAAAAGAGCTTCTAAGAATAATTAGGAATTAAAAAGTACAGTATAAATAGGCAGAGGGACCAAGCAATTATGCCCAGTTACCAGATAAAAGAGCCTGAAGCCTCTTGGAGAGATCAACCTCTCTTCCTCCCCAAGATGGGTGGTCTCCGGACTGTACACTTGGAACTACCACCCTACCACCACCATAGAGTCCACACCTGGAGCGGGTATCTGCAAAAGATTAAGAAATGATGCTAAAGTCAAGCAGACCCTTTGTTCAGATTCTGACTGCCGGGCCAGCCGGCAATCGAACAGGTCCTGAAGAGAGTGGCAGATAGGCTAAGAAAAGAAAGAAGGACAGAAAAGATGGGGTTGAGAGGGACAGCAAGAAGACAGACAACTCTACAGGTTGCTGACAAGTTGCTGACAAGTTTATTGAATTCGCTCCTCCCTTTTATACTTCACACAACAAGCAATTGTGTACACGTGCTTTAGGCCAGGTGTCGCTCATAACGCGTGCTTTAGGCCAGGTGTGGATCATAAACTAGGTGTTACCTCCTGGTGTGTTATTACAATGGTTCTGGGTCATAATGCCCCTCAAGCCCTGTAAAGAGGCTCCAGGTGTTCTTTATGATAGCTAAGGAATGTCTTCACAACACCTGGGGTGGCGGGACAGCGAGCTATGCTGTTATCAGCCCCTGTTGCCAGGGCAGCTCCCAGGGCTATGTTTCCTTAAAGGAAACCCCTTGAAACAGGGCAGCTCCCCGCACTGACCTTGCCATTTAGACCTGTACAACCCTGAGAGAAATCACATAATCTTTTGGAACTCATTTCCTCCTTGCTGTGGGATTAAATGAGAATAAATCATATAGAGCACTTAACGCTTTTTTTTTTTTTAGAGAAAAAGAAGCCCACAGATAGCAGATGCTATTATTGTTTTTGTTATTGTTACAGCTATGAAAGGAAGAAACTTAAATATCTTTTAGGTAAAGAGCTATCAAAATGTAGAGAAATCTGTAAAAAAAATAAATAAATAAAACCAAAGAGAGAAGACATGCTTATGATGAACATAAGACCAAATGAATTGATTCAGAAAATGACATAAGAGATTGAAGCTGAAAAATAAAGCTGGAAAATTATTTTAAATGGAGGGATTTAGGAAGAATTGCTTCCCTGATTAGCCTAATTAATGTCTTGGCTGTTGGACCTCATTCAATCATCAATATATCTTAGTTTATTAAAGCAGAAGCTTGTTTTTCAATTTTCCTCACATCATTTTCATCTCTTTTTGTAACATTCTCAGTCTGAAGAATTCTCCACTGGAAAGCTAATTTTTGTTTATTCAGAACATTCTTATGATGGACCCTATCACCACTTTTCCACTAATCCTTTGTTATTCCATGATGTCAGGTCTCCTTTTGTGGTTCTAATCAAAGTAACTCGAGTTGTAGTACTTGGGTATTCCATGTGTATATCTGAAATAGAAGTAATTAAAGGGGATAAGGCCAGGGGATCTTAAAGTTTGAAGACCCTGAGTAGAAATAACTACGACTACATTTTGGTTAGGTTTTAACAGCACTTTTTTACTCATAGCATTTAGTATAGCCTGTTGACCTGGTCTTCCCATTTCATAAATAAGAATCTTGTCTCCAGTTTTAATTCAGTTCAGTGACTCTACTAATGACATCTGACAGGGTTCTTTTCAATGCAGGGCTTCTAAAATACATCTCCTAACTACCTAGGCAAGAATACTTTTCCAGCCTTAGTCAATCCACTTCTAGGATACATATATTTATGGGAAATGGAATATATTTAGTTTACTTTTTCTGTTTTTATTTTACTAGTCCAAAAATTCCTTATCCTTATTTCTGATCGATCACCATTTGGTCATGGTTCCCCAGACTATCCATCAAGTAACTAATGATCAATAAAACGAAATGAGTCAAGGAAATGGTAATTTAAAGAAATCCTGCTATTTAAAAAAATTTGTCTGTAAAGTAAGTATTACTTTATATTACTTTAACCTCCTAATTGATTTAGATTCTGTGTAGGGAAATAAAGGGTAGTATCAAGGGTACACCATAAAGGAAAAACAAGCCTATATTAAAATCCCAGTTAAGGGGATTCCCTGGCAGTCCAGTGGCTAGGACTCTGAGTTTCCAATGCAGCAGGCATGGATTTGATCCTTGATCAGGGAATTGAAGGGCTTCCCAAGTGACAGTGGTGGTAAAGAAGCCACCTGCCAATGCAGGTATAAGGGACATAAGAGGCTCAGTTCGATCCCTGGATTAAGAGGATCCCTTGGAGGAGGGCATGGTGACCCACTCCAGTATTTTTGCCTGGAAAATCCCATTGACAGAGGATCCTGGTGGTTGCAGTGCACAGGGTTGCAAAGAGTCAGACATGACTTAAATAACTTAGCATGCTAGCATGCAGGGAACTAAAATCCCACATGCCATATAGCATGGCCAAACCATGCCTGTTAATGGCGGTGATGATGTATACCTTGACTGTTGTTAGAATTAAAACAGATAACTAACACAACATTGTAAAACAACTATACTTCAGTTTTAAAAAGTGTGACAATGTACTTGATACTAACAGTCACTTAACAAAGGCTTGCTATTTCCTATTAGAAGCTTTGTTATAATAATAAGAAATGGATGGACTGAAGAATTAGTCAAGCAGGAAAATTATTTATTAGTGGAATATTCAGAAAAAACTACTTTGATGAATCAATCATATGTGTGGGTGGTGCTAGGTCATCTTAGACTAAGCAAGCAACTTGGGGGAAACCCTGAAAACTAAGACTTCTGTCTCATTGGCGAGCTTTGCTGTCATGCTGATTTTCTTCTGTGTCATTTACCAACCTACCTTGTTTGACTTGCCCAAGTATTATCTGGGTCTGATTCAGGATTGTGATGGTTAAGCAGAATTAAATAAGACAATGCAAGGCTGGCATCTTAAGTGCTCACGTAATATTATTATTTCCTAGTAGGTAAAAATAGTTAGATAAGATGATCCCTGAATCCTCTTCTGTTTTTTTATATTTCATGATTTAAGCCCAAAGACACTAGCATGACTTGCTGAAAACTATGCAGTATTTTATCCACAATTACAAAACACAACGTGCTCTTAAAACGGAAAGTTCTTCATAATTCATCTGGTTGCAAACCTGACCTGCATGGCTAGGAAGTTATTTATAGTCCTTACATATTTCATTGCAGAAATATTCATGTGTTTGCAGGATACTTACCACAGACCCTGCTGACTGTGTTATGTAACATACACAGATTGTGTCATTCCTTTGCAGTGGCTTGTAAACACTATAATCCAGGATCGGGTCTGGAAATCCCGAGATTCACCTGTCACCAGCTCTTTTGCTACAGAGCTCAGCACAGCACCTTGCCTAAGGCAATCTTCCCAGTTCAACTGATTAAATTCTGGTGAAGTCAGTTCCTGCCTTGCTAGTGTCCCTGTGACCCTGGTTTTAGCCACTCAACTCAACAGAATAAAGATGGGGAAGAGAAGGAACCAAAATTAAATCAGTAAGCTTGTCTAATTATTAGAAAAAATATTTTTTAGCTTGAAATTATTGATAAAAAATATGAGACTTGGGCATTCCATGAAGACTTCATGCAAACACCTTCTAAGACACTACCACCACTCTCACCAGACATTTTGCTAAGTTCTTTCTAAAGAACTTTTATATACTATTTTCCCCAAAGTGTATATAGCATCTATTGGAGTAGGAAATGGCAACCTATTTCAGTATTCTTGCTAGAAAATCTCATGGACAGAGGAGCTTGGTGGGCTACAGTTCATGGGGTCACAAAGAGTCAGACATGACAGCACACACGCCATTTCGTATAGTATTTATAGAAAACCAAACAATTTTTACAAACAAAAAAACACCTAGACCCAGCACAGTTTTCTAACTGACTCTGGTGTAGAGTGTTTTACTATCTGTTTGCCTGGCATGAGGGATTTCCCGAAATGGTGGGACTTTCAGTGCTAAAAGAGTAAAGGTCTGAAAAAAATGGGAAGGAGTTGTTCATCCTAGTCTGAACTATTCTAGTCATAATTTTTTCTTCATCTCTTTTCCTGCTAGCATATAAACTATTTACAAGGGAAAGCTATTACAAAAACTACTTTCAGATACCACATGTATGCAAACTTCATATTTAAACATTATTCTCTGCCAGGTAAGAAGCACAGAAAAAGGCTGGAGAAACAATTTAGCACTAATAGGCAGACTTTGTTTTTGTTGCTGTTTTCTTCAAGCTTATGTCTATATGTTCATCCTTTCATAACAGTTGTGCCTTGCAAAAGCATCCTGTCACAATATGATCCAGCAATTCTACTTCTAAAAGGAACTGAAAGTAGGGACTCTGATGTTTGAATACCAGTGTTCATTAAGCATTATTCACAATTAACAGGTAAATGAATCAATAAAACCTGACACATACTTACAATATAATATTATTTAGCCTTAAAAAGGAATAAATGTCACCAGCTCTTTTGCTACAGAGCTCAGCACAGCACCTTGCCTAAGGCAATCTTCCCAGTTCAACTGATTAAATTCTGGTGAAGTCAGTTCCTGCCTTGCTAGTGTCCCTGTGACCCTGGTTTTAGCCACTCAACTCAACAGAATAAAGATGGGGAAGAGAAGGAACCAAAATTAAATCAGTAAGCTTGTCTAATTATTAGAAAAAATATTTTTTAGCTTGAAATTATTGATAAAAAATATGAGACTTGGGCATTCCATGAAGACTTCATGCAAACACCTTCTAAGACACTACCACCACTCTCACCAGACATTTTGCTAAGTTCTTTCTAAAGAACTTTTATATACTATTTTCCCCAAAGTGTATATAGCATCTATTGGAGTAGGAAATGGCAACCTATTTCAGTATTCTTGCTAGAAAATCTCATGGACAGAGGAGCTTGGTGGGCTACAGTTCATGGGGTCACAAAGAGTCAGACATGACAGCACACACGCCATTTCGTATAGTATTTATAGAAAACCAAACAATTTTTACAAACAAAAAAACACCTAGACCCAGCACAGTTTTCTAACTGACTCTGGTGTAGAGTGTTTTACTATCTGTTTGCCTGGCATGAGGGATTTCCCGAAATGGTGGGACTTTCAGTGCTAAAAGAGTAAAGGTCTGAAAAAAATGGGAAGGAGTTGTTCATCCTAGTCTGAACTATTCTAGTCATAATTTTTTCTTCATCTCTTTTCCTGCTAGCATATAAACTATTTACAAGGGAAAGCTATTACAAAAACTACTTTCAGATACCACATGTATGCAAACTTCATATTTAAACATTATTCTCTGCCAGGTAAGAAGCACAGAAAAAGGCTGGAGAAACAATTTAGCACTAATAGGCAGACTTTGTTTTTGTTGCTGTTTTCTTCAAGCTTATGTCTATATGTTCATCCTTTCATAACAGTTGTGCCTTGCAAAAGCATCCTGTCACAATATGATCCAGCAATTCTACTTCTAAAAGGAACTGAAAGTAGGGACTCTGATGTTTGAATACCAGTGTTCATTAAGCATTATTCACAATTAACAGGTAAATGAATCAATAAAACCTGACACATACTTACAATATAATATTATTTAGCCTTAAAAAGGAATAAATGTTCTGATATACGCTATACCCACAGATAAACCTTGAAGTTGTGCTAAGTGAAATAAACCAGAGACAAAAAAAATAAATATTGTATGATTCACTTGTATAAAATATCTAGAAAAGGCAAATTCATAGAGACAGAAAGACTGGAGTTACTAAGACTTGCAGGAAGGGAGAATGGTTAGAGAGTGTCTGCTGGGGTGATAAAGTTTCAGAAATAAAAAATGGTGCTGGTTTCATACTACTGTGGTATAATTAGTGTTGCTGAGTTGTACCTTTTAAAATGGTAGGTTTTATATCACATATATTGGGTTGGCCACAAAATTCATCGGCATTTTTTTCTGTAAAGTTATTATGGAATGAACTTTTTGTCCAATTCAATGTCTTATCTCCTAAAATAACACCCCCACCAAAATCATGCATGAAGATTGGAAAAAAAATGAATTTGGATAATTTAGGCAAAGTATTGAAATTTGAAGTCTTATAGCTAATGCATTATTCGTCCATTAAACAATGTGCTAAGCCCAGAATTGCACCTCATGATATACAAAATACACCTTTCTCTGTGTCTTCAACATATCTCTCCAAAGGTATCTCCAGGTCTCTGGCCAAAGGTTCAATATTTTTAAATACAGTCAGAGATTTCTTCTATATTCTTTATTAAAAATAAGTGCTTAACATTATGGATGAGGTTAACTATTTAAAATATCAGAGGAGAGACAGGTTTTCAATTCAAACTAAGTAAAGATCTTTGTCCTCAAGAACAACAGTCTTTAGAAATATGTCATCCCTTGAGGTACCAAAAATGTACTTCAGAGAGGTAATATACCCAAAACAGACCTTGTACAGACATCGTCCTCTAAAGCTCCAAGCCCCCTGAATCTTGTTTCCAATTATCCATTCACACAGTGAGTCTCTCCTATGTCACACCGGGGGTGTTCTTTTCACACAGATTTTTTTTCCTAAGACATTTGCTGTAAGGAGTATATTTTCTAATTGAATTATTTTGGCACTTTTGTCAAGAGTCAGTTTATGAAATACACCGAGGTATATTTTAGATGCTGTACTCTATGCTTTTTTTAACTTCTTATTTTACATTGGAGTATAGCTAATTAACAATGTTGTAATAGTTTCAGACGGAAGCAAAGGAACTCAGCCATACATGTGCATGTATCCATTCTCCCTCAAACTTCCCTCCCATACAGCGGCCACATGACATTCAGCAGAGTTCCCTATGCTATACAGTAAGTCCTTGCTTGCTATCCATTTTAAATATATCAGTGTGTACTGATCTCAAACTCCCTAACTATCCCTTCCCCCAGTTCTTCTTCTCTGGCAACCATAAATTCATTCTCAATAGACATGAACTTTGGCAAGCTCCAGGAGACAGGGAGGGACGGGGAGGCCTGGCATTCTACAGTCCACAGGGTTGAGAAGAGTTGAATGTGTTTTAAAATGGTAGGTTTTATATCACATATATTGGGTTGGCCACAAAATTCATCGGCATTTTTTTCTGTAAAGTTATTATGGAATGAACTTTTTGTCCAATTCAATGTCTTATCTCCTAAAATAACACCCCCACCAAAATCATGCATGAAGATTGGAAAAAAAATGAATTTGGATAATTTAGGCAAAGTATTGAAATTTGAAGTCTTATAGCTAATGCATTATTCGTCCATTAAACAATGTGCTAAGCCCAGAATTGCACCTCATGATATACAAAATACACCTTTCTCTGTGTCTTCAACATATCTCTCCAAAGGTATCTCCAGGTCTCTGGCCAAAGGTTCAATATTTTTAAATACAGTCAGAGATTTCTTCTATATTCTTTATTAAAAATAAGTGCTTAACATTATGGATGAGGTTAACTATTTAAAATATCAGAGGAGAGACAGGTTTTCAATTCAAACTAAGTAAAGATCTTTGTCCTCAAGAACAACAGTCTTTAGAAATATGTCATCCCTTGAGGTACCAAAAATGTACTTCAGAGAGGTAATATACCCAAAACAGACCTTGTACAGACATCGTCCTCTAAAGCTCCAAGCCCCCTGAATCTTGTTTCCAATTATCCATTCACACAGTGAGTCTCTCCTATGTCACACCGGGGGTGTTCTTTTCACACAGATTTTTTTTTTCCTAAGACATTTGCTGTAAGGAGTATATTTTCTAATTGAATTATTTTGGCACTTTTGTCAAGAGTCAGTTTATGAAATACACCGAGGTATATTTTAGATGCTGTACTCTATGCTTTTTTTAACTTCTTATTTTACATTGGAGTATAGCTAATTAACAATGTTGTAATAGTTTCAGACGGAAGCAAAGGAACTCAGCCATACATGTGCATGTATCCATTCTCCCTCAAACTTCCCTCCCATACAGCGGCCACATGACATTCAGCAGAGTTCCCTATGCTATACAGTAAGTCCTTGCTTGCTATCCATTTTAAATATATCAGTGTGTACTGATCTCAAACTCCCTAACTATCCCTTCCCCCAGTTCTTCTTCTCTGGCAACCATAAATTCATTCTCAATAGACATGAACTTTGGCAAGCTCCAGGAGACAGGGAGGGACGGGGAGGCCTGGCATTCTACAGTCCACAGGGTTGAGAAGAGTTGAATGTGACTGGGTGACTGAACAACAACAACAAACTGTGGATCTGTATCTGTTTTGTAAATAAGTTCATTTGTATAATTTCTTTTTAGATTCTTTATGTAATGGATGTCTCACAATATTGCTCCTTCTCTGTCTGGCTTACTTCATTCAGCATGGCAATGTCTAGGTCCATCCACAATACAGCAAATGGCATTATCTCATTGTTTTTAATGGCCAAGTAATAGTCCATTGTATTATATGTATGTACCATATCTTCTTTATGCATTCATCTTCAAGGGATATTTGTTTCCATGTCTTGGGTTACTGTAAATAGAATTGCAATGAACATAGGGGTGCATGTATCTTTTCAAAATATGGTTTTCTCCAGGTATATGCCCAGGAGTAGGACAGCTAGCTTGATTTTTAGTTTTTAAAGGAACTTCTATACTGTTCTTCTTAGTGGCAGTTTACATTCCCACCAACAGTGTAGAAAGGGTCCTCTTTTCTCCACACCCTCTCCGTCATTTAATGTTTGTAGTTTTGTTTGTTTGTCTGTTTGTTTTTGATGATGGCCATTCTGACCAGTATGAGGTGATACCTGATTGTAGTTTTGATTTGAATTTCTCTAATAATTAGTGATGCTGAGCATCTTTTCATGTGCTTTTTGGCCATCTGTATGTCTTCTTTGAAGAAATGTCTATTTATCTTCTACCAGTTTTTTCACTGGATTGTTTGGTTTGTGTTACTGAGCTGCATGAGCTTTTATATGTGTTAGTGATTAATCTCTTGTCGGTCACTTCACTTTCAAATATTTTCCCCCATTTGGTGGGTTGTCTTTCTATTTCACTTATAATATCCTTTGCTGTAAAAAAAGAGAATCAATTGTATCTAGAAATGCAATTAGGTTTTCATGTGGTATGCACGATGGACATTTCCCTTCAGTCCTGTGCCTTTACTAACATCATTTATAAGGTCTAGCAGGTTTTTATGGAAATACCTTAGAACTGTCCACATTGATAATCATGCAGTGTGCAGAGTCTTCTGTACCTTTACTGATATTCTGTCATCTACTGCTATCAACTCTGAAAGAGGAATATTGAATTCTGACTATAATTACTAATTTCTATTTTTTGTATCATTTCTGTAAGTTTTGGTATCATGTATCATGAATTTATTACTATATATCAGCATGCTTAGGACTGCTATATTGTCTGAATGAATCAACTATTTATCCATGATAATGTTCCTTATTCTGAAAGATACTTTATCTGATATTAATAATCACTGAAGCTTTCTTTAAATTAGAATTTGCATGATATGTCTTTATCTATCTTTTATTTTTAATTTGCCTGTATCTTTAGAGTTTAGACACATTTACATAGCACATCATTGGGATTTCATTTTAAATTCAATCTGATAACCTCTGCCTTTTAGTTGAATTGTTTAGAGTAGTATTTACATTTATTACTATTAATGATTATTGATGTGGTTGTCTTTACATCTACCAATTTGCTATTTATTGTCTATTTGGGAACCCTCTATTCTTGGTCCCTTTTTCTCTCTACCTGTCTTCTTTTGGAGTAATTGAATATTTTCTATGATTTCACCGTATCTTCATTTTGGCATATTAGCTATACTCCTTTGTTTGGCAGGTTGCTCTAGCTTTGTCAAGGGAGGATGAGACCACCACTCAGTGACTGAAATAAAAGGATGATAGAAAGGAAGTTCTGTGTTGATCAGGCACAGTATCTCAGTTCAAAGCAGAATACTGATTTTATCTTTAGTTTGGGGAACATGCGGAGTTTAGGGACTGGTGGACTTTGAGAGGCAGAAGTGGAAATGTGATTACTCAGGTGAAATTATTGTTGCTTGGTTGGCACTCCATATCATGTTTATGAAACTGAGTTCATCCTGGATTAACCCACTTGAGTAGTGAGGGACTGGCACTGATTGATTGGCTTGTGAAAACATATTCACTGAGGTTGATCGTGGGTGGCTGCAATGCTTGGAGTCAGAGACTGGGCTCAGTCACAGCATTGATAACCCCAGATCCTAGCCTCTAGGCCAGTAGTCAGTGACAAGGACCCCGGCCCTTTGGCTTTGCAGAAAAGAAGTTCCACAAAGACAGAAAGTAGCAAAGCAAGTAGAACATTTTTTAAGAGGAAAAGAAGGCAGTATGTGTGGATAGACACATGGGCAGACCAGAGGCGGAGTCCCAGATTTGCACCTTGGAGCGGTTTGAATTACTTTCATAGGGTATTTCTTCCAGGTTTCCTACCTGCTCTCTTCCAGGGTTCTTTCTGTAATCTTAGGTAATGTTCTCAAATTCAAGAGTAGATAATTGTTCAGCCAAAGACTCCAGAAATTCCTTCTATGGATATGTAAAGATCTCTTTCTGTGAAGCTATCAGCTCTCCCATGTTTTCTCCTCAATACCCTGGTCACCTTGATTTGCCTAAACTTCAGACTCTTGTCTTCTCATCTAAGCAGGACTGCTAGTTCTTGTTTGGGTTCCCCTAGGAGTGTCCCTGGTGGCTCAGATGGTAAAGAATCTGCCTGCAGGCTTCTTTTAGTGGGTAAAGAGTTTAGAGTAGTATTTACATTTATTACTATTAATGATTATTGATGTGGTTGTCTTTACATCTACCAATTTGCTATTTATTGTCTATTTGGGAACCCTCTATTCTTGGTCCCTTTTTCTCTCTACCTGTCTTCTTTTGGAGTAATTGAATATTTTCTATGATTTCACCGTATCTTCATTTTGGCATATTAGCTATACTCCTTTGTTTGGCAGGTTGCTCTAGCTTTGTCAAGGGAGGATGAGACCACCACTCAGTGACTGAAATAAAAGGATGATAGAAAGGAAGTTCTGTGTTGATCAGGCACAGTATCTCAGTTCAAAGCAGAATACTGATTTTATCTTTAGTTTGGGGAACATGCGGAGTTTAGGGACTGGTGGACTTTGAGAGGCAGAAGTGGAAATGTGATTACTCAGGTGAAATTATTGTTGCTTGGTTGGCACTCCATATCATGTTTATGAAACTGAGTTCATCCTGGATTAACCCACTTGAGTAGTGAGGGACTGGCACTGATTGATTGGCTTGTGAAAACATATTCACTGAGGTTGATCGTGGGTGGCTGCAATGCTTGGAGTCAGAGACTGGGCTCAGTCACAGCATTGATAACCCCAGATCCTAGCCTCTAGGCCAGTAGTCAGTGACAAGGACCCCGGCCCTTTGGCTTTGCAGAAAAGAAGTTCCACAAAGACAGAAAGTAGCAAAGCAAGTAGAACATTTTTTAAGAGGAAAAGAAGGCAGTATGTGTGGATAGACACATGGGCAGACCAGAGGCGGAGTCCCAGATTTGCACCTTGGAGCGGTTTGAATTACTTTCATAGGGTATTTCTTCCAGGTTTCCTACCTGCTCTCTTCCAGGGTTCTTTCTGTAATCTTAGGTAATGTTCTCAAATTCAAGAGTAGATAATTGTTCAGCCAAAGACTCCAGAAATTCCTTCTATGGATATGTAAAGATCTCTTTCTGTGAAGCTATCAGCTCTCCCATGTTTTCTCCTCAATACCCTGGTCACCTTGATTTGCCTAAACTTCAGACTCTTGTCTTCTCATCTAAGCAGGACTGCTAGTTCTTGTTTGGGTTCCCCTAGGAGTGTCCCTGGTGGCTCAGATGGTAAAGAATCTGCCTGCAGGCTTCCCTGGTGGTCTAGTGGGTAAAGAGTTCACCTTGCAGTACAAGGGGCACTAGTTCAATCTGTGGCCCAGAAAGATCCCACATGCCACAGAGTGACTGGTCTGGTATGTCCAAGTACGAGCCAGCACTCTGCAGTGTATGCGCCCAGAGCCGGTGCTCTGCAATGAGAGAGGCCACTGCAATGGGAGGCCCATGCAGGCCAAAGAATAAAGATGGATGAAAATAAATAAATAAAGACAATTAAAGAGGCCAAAATTTAAAAAAACAACAACAACAAAAGGAATCTGCCTGCAATGCAGGAGACCTGGGTTCCATCCCTGGGTCTCAAAGATCTTCCAGAGAAGGGAATGACTGCCCACTTCAGTATTCCTGCCTGAAGAATCCCACGGACAGGGAAGCCCAATAGACTACAGTCTGTGAAGTCACAAAGAGTCAGACATGACTAAAACACACAGTTCCCAGTGCTACGGTCTGGAAACTCCAGCAATATGTTATTATAACTGCAGAACTCACCTCATTTGTTTCCCTGGTTTCAGGGATCACAGCCCAGTGCCACTTGTTGTCCAATGTTTAAAACCCACTGAGGGCTTCCCTGATGGTCCAGTGGGTAGAGTCTTCCTTGCAGTGCAAGGGGCACCGGTTCGGTCCCTGGCCTGGGAAGATCTCACATGCCAAGGAACGGCAGGACCAGTGTGTCCAATTATGAGCCAGCGCTCTGGAGTGCATGTGCCCAGAGCTAGTGCTCTGCAAGGAGAGAGGCCACTGCAATGCCAGGCCCACAGAGGTCAAAGAACAAAGATGGATAAAAATAAATACATGAAAGACCAATAAACGTGGCCAAAATTAAAAAAGAAAAACAAAACCCACTGAGTGATTTTGTCCAGTTTTATAGTTGTTTAAAGGTGAATGAGGGCTTCCCCTCGTGGTCCAGTGGGTAAGGACACAGCCTTGTAGTGCAAGGGGCGCCAGTTCGATCCCTGGCCTGGGAAGATGCCACGTGCCGCGGAGCGGCTGAACCAATGTGTCCAATTACCGAGCCAGAGCTCTGGAGCGCATGCGCCCAGAGCCGACGCTCTGCGACGACAGACGCCACCGCAATGGGAGGCCCACAGGAGCCAAAGAACAAAGACGGATGAAAATGGAGAAATGCAGGACCAATAGAAGTGGCCCGCTCACTCCCCTCCCTCCCCAACCTGACCCCCGCCCAAAATAAATAAATAAATCTTTAAAAAAAAAAAAAATGGTGAATGAATATAGTCTTTGTTACTCTATTGTGACCAGAAGTTTCCTGAGAAGTTCTTTTTAATGTGAGACATTTTAGAGATAAATAAAAATATTAATTGAAAATGATTGAACTGCTTTTTGAAGATAGGTATTTGTTTTATCGGTTTTAATAAACAATTAGGACTTAAGTTAATGTTTAGTCATGTATAACAGTTCAGTGCATGGACTCTGGAATCAAATTGTCCTCAGTGTCGGTGCTCCCATTTATAAGCCGAATGAGGCTGGTCTGTGTTCTCATTCCCTCTTTGCCTCTGCTTTCCCATCTGTAAATGAGAGTAATAATGCTACCTGTTTTATAGTGTTGTTGTGAACCTTAAGTGAGCCATATATGCATAAGATGCTACAGACATTGTCTATTGCTACATAACAAACCTATATAACAGAATGCTCTGAAACTTACTGGCTGAGAACGCTATTTTGAACCTATTTAGCTCACAGTTCGGAAGGCTGCAATTTTTAAAAATCTTATTTTATTGAAGTATAATTGATTTACAGTGTGTTCATTTCTGCTGTACAGCAAAGTGATTCAGTTATAGATATTCCTTTTCATATTTTTCCATTATGGTTTATCACAGAATATTCACTATATTTCCCTATGTAATATAGTAGGACTTTCTTGTTTATCTATTCTATATATTATAGTTTCCATCTGTTAATCCCAAGCTCCCAGGCCAGCCCATGACCCCTTTCCCCTTGGCACCCACAAGTCTGTTCTCTGTCTGTACGTTTGTTTCTGGTTTGTGTATAAT
This sequence comes from Tragulus kanchil, assembly GCA_022376925.1. Lineage (NCBI taxonomy): Eukaryota > Metazoa > Chordata > Mammalia > Artiodactyla > Tragulidae > Tragulus > Tragulus kanchil. The sequence goes on along the minus strand of JAIOJX010000032.1, from coordinate 215,353,899 downwards.
TTCATTTGTATCTTTTTTTTTTTTTAAATACCACATATGAATGATACCATACAGCATCTGTCTTCTCTTTCTGGTTTACTGCATTTAGTATGATAATCTCTAAGCTTAACCATGTTGCTACAAATGGCATTATTTCTTTTTTAATGGCTGAATACTACTCCACATTTTCTTCATCCATTCCTCTGCAGATGGACATTTTAGTTGTTTCCAGATCTTGGCTATTGTAAATAGTGCTGCTATGAATGTAAGGGCACATGTATCTTTTTAAATTAGAGTTTTATCTAGACATATGCCCAGGAGTGGGATTGCTGAATCATATGGCAACTGTGCTGTTTTCCATAGTGGCTGTACCAATTTATATTCCCACCAACAGGGCAGAGGGGTTTCCTTTTCTCCATGCCCTTTCCAGCATTTGTTGTTTGTAGACTTTTTATTGATGGCCATCTTGACTGATGTGAGGTGGTACCTCATTGTAGTTTTTACTTTCAGTTCTCTAATAATTAGCAATGTCGAGCAACTTTCATGGGCCTATTGGTCATCTGTATGCCTTCTTTGGAGAAATATCTATTTAGGTCTTCAGCCTATTTTTCAATTGGATTGTTTTATTGTTATTTTATTATTGAGTTGTACAAACTGTTTATATATTTTGGAGGTTAAATCCTCTTTGGCTATATCATTTGCAAATATTTTCTCCCAGTCCATAGATTATCTTTCCATTTTGTTTATTATTTCCTTTGCTGTACAGGGCTTTCCAGGTGGCACGGTGGTAAAGAATCTGCTTGCTAATGCAGGGAATATAAGAGATGCGATTCAATTCCTATGTCATGAAGATCCCTGGAGTAGGACATAGCAACCCATGCCAGTATTCTTGTCTGGAAAATTCCGTGAACAGTGGAGCCTGGCAGGCTATAGTCCATAGGGTCACAAAGAGTCAGACATGACTGGGCAAGCATGTATTCTTCTATTCTATTTGCTATGCAAAAGCTTGTAGTTTGATTAGATTCCATTTATTTATTTTTGCTTTTGTTTCTGATGGATAGGTCACAGTTTTAACTGCACTTCTCTGAGTGATGCAGTCTCAGTGTGGCTTGCTCGTGCATCTAGAGTCAGTTGCCAATGAACTTGTTGAGTCTGCTTCTGGAGTTCAGCTTCTTGTTGGCTCTGATGATGGAGGTAAATGAGCATGTCCCTTTTCCTCCCACATGGTAGCCAGAGCTTGTTCACATGACTGTTTAAGGTTCTAAGAGTAGCAACAGTGCCAACTCCATTGTTCAAATAGTTTTCAAGTCTCTGCCTTGGTCAAATCTTCTATTCTCTCTTTACCAAAACAAGTCATATGGTGTAGCTCAGAGTCAATGAAGGAAGACACCAGCAAAGGTGTGACTACAGAGAAGGAACAAATTCGTGGTCATTCTTGCTATTATAGACTCTTAGCGAAACTCTTAACTACATTTTTTTTTATAATTTTATTGTAATCTATTATAGATAAAACAACCATGTGGTAGTCATTATTTATAAGTGATAGACAGTAATAAGAGCCAGGTAGCTGTGGTACAGTCAACTCTATCTCATCAGCATATGGTTTAGACTAAAATAAATGTGCTTGTCTTGGCTCAGCTAATCTTTTCACTCTGTTTCTGTGCAATTATTACAACTTCAGGGGACATCTCTTGCCTCCAATTCCACAATCATGTTCTGCTGCAAAATTTCTTGTCTCCTCACTCTTCAGTGAGAACAGTTGTATAAATCACCCAGAATGTTGGCAAGAAAAGAGCAACTTCTAGGCTGAGTGCTTTCAGAAGAAAAAAAAAATCTTCCCTGCTTACCCAGAAGTCATTTGCATAGGTTAATTCCTGGGAGCTGAAATCTATTATACCCCTTTTGTTGTAGCAACTGTGGGGAAAACTTCTTTTTGCAGCATCACATGGGGTTTACTTCCTAAGCACACATATGTGGAAATTCCTGGTAACAGAAATACTCAATATTATGTATTGTCTCTGCACATTTAGGATTGAATGGCTCTCCTTCCCTGGATATGTTACTCTCTTGACACAAAATGCCAGAGTTACTATCCCAGTAAAATATTGCTTGAATTTTCCAGGATCAAGCACTCATCTGCAGATCATTCCTCAGTCATTCTATGGTCCTACATGCCCAGATTGTAGTTTGATTAGATTCCATTTATTTATTTTTGCTTTTGTTTCTGATGGATAGGTCACAGTTTTAACTGCACTTCTCTGAGTGATGCAGTCTCAGTGTGGCTTGCTCGTGCATCTAGAGTCAGTTGCCAATGAACTTGTTGAGTCTGCTTCTGGAGTTCAGCTTCTTGTTGGCTCTGATGATGGAGGTAAATGAGCATGTCCCTTTTCCTCCCACATGGTAGCCAGAGCTTGTTCACATGACTGTTTAAGGTTCTAAGAGTAGCAACAGTGCCAACTCCATTGTTCAAATAGTTTTCAAGTCTCTGCCTTGGTCAAATCTTCTATTCTCTCTTTACCAAAACAAGTCATATGGTGTAGCTCAGAGTCAATGAAGGAAGACACCAGCAAAGGTGTGACTACAGAGAAGGAACAAATTCGTGGTCATTCTTGCTATTATAGACTCTTAGCGAAACTCTTAACTACATTTTTTTTTATAATTTTATTGTAATCTATTATAGATAAAACAACCATGTGGTAGTCATTATTTATAAGTGATAGACAGTAATAAGAGCCAGGTAGCTGTGGTACAGTCAACTCTATCTCATCAGCATATGGTTTAGACTAAAATAAATGTGCTTGTCTTGGCTCAGCTAATCTTTTCACTCTGTTTCTGTGCAATTATTACAACTTCAGGGGACATCTCTTGCCTCCAATTCCACAATCATGTTCTGCTGCAAAATTTCTTGTCTCCTCACTCTTCAGTGAGAACAGTTGTATAAATCACCCAGAATGTTGGCAAGAAAAGAGCAACTTCTAGGCTGAGTGCTTTCAGAAGAAAAAAAAAATCTTCCCTGCTTACCCAGAAGTCATTTGCATAGGTTAATTCCTGGGAGCTGAAATCTATTATACCCCTTTTGTTGTAGCAACTGTGGGGAAAACTTCTTTTTGCAGCATCACATGGGGTTTACTTCCTAAGCACACATATGTGGAAATTCCTGGTAACAGAAATACTCAATATTATGTATTGTCTCTGCACATTTAGGATTGAATGGCTCTCCTTCCCTGGATATGTTACTCTCTTGACACAAAATGCCAGAGTTACTATCCCAGTAAAATATTGCTTGAATTTTCCAGGATCAAGCACTCATCTGCAGATCATTCCTCAGTCATTCTATGGTCCTACATGCCCAGACTTGGTCCGGTCATTGATAGTGTGTGTGCAGATCCCACAAGCCTTCACTGAACCTCAATAACCTACATGTCACCTTCGTCTCTGTGGCAGGATGATCCACTGAGATATGAATTTTACCTGGTACTTGCTGCAATAGAAAAATACAAAGAATGAAAGGAAAACTTTTTTCATCCTACCTCCCTTCCAAGCCTCCCTTGCTTTGAATTATTTAATCACTTTTTTTGTGATTCAGAAGAGATACAGAAAGCAATACCCTTCTCACACCCAGATCGCTGATATGCTAATGCTTGGAAAGGGGGATTAATGTCCTGAATTCTGGAGAAAGAGAAAGATTCCTGTAGATTGGGGTGTTTCTGGAGAGGGGAGAAAAGTGCTGTGTATTTCAGGTGTAGGTGGAAGACCTGGCCTTTCCTCCTATGCAGTGGCCCAGCAATGGTCAGACCTCTGATGTGGCAACACATGGGTACCAGGTATCGTGCTCTTTGAAGTCATGATTGAGTTGATACAAGGGGATGCTCATATTGAAATGGACCAGATAGGCTTGGGCGATGAACATCTTAGCAGAAACTATGATAAAATAAGGACTGAAGGTCTTTTCCAAGTTTCCTACATTGTATAAGTCCTGTTAGTGGAACAGCCCTGTCCACCCCAAGGTCTTTTCCAAGTTTCCTTGAACTCTTTTAGGCATTGTATAAATCACCCAGAATGTTGGCAAGAAAAGAGCAACTTCTAGGCTGAGTGCTTTCAGAAGAAAAAAATCTTCCCTGCTTACCCAGAAGTCATTTGCATAGGTTAATTCCTGGGAGCTGAAATCTATTATACCCCTTTTGTTGTAGCAACTGTGGGGAAAACTTCTTTTTGCAGCATCACATGGGGTTTACTTCCTAAGCACACATATGTGGAAATTCCTGGTAACAGAAATACTCAATATTATGTATTGTCTCTGCACATTTAGGATTGAATGGCTCTCCTTCCCTGGATATGTTACTCTCTTGACACAAAATGCCAGAGTTACTATCCCAGTAAAATATTGCTTGAATTTTCCAGGATCAAGCACTCATCTGCAGATCATTCCTCAGTCATTCTATGGTCCTACATGCCCAGACTTGGTCCGGTCATTGATAGTGTGTGTGCAGATCCCACAAGCCTTCACTGAACCTCAATAACCTACATGTCACCTTCGTCTCTGTGGCAGGATGATCCACTGAGATATGAATTTTACCTGGTACTTGCTGCAATAGAAAAATACAAAGAATGAAAGGAAAACTTTTTTCATCCTACCTCCCTTCCAAGCCTCCCTTGCTTTGAATTATTTAATCACTTTTTTTGTGATTCAGAAGAGATACAGAAAGCAATACCCTTCTCACACCCAGATCGCTGATATGCTAATGCTTGGAAAGGGGGATTAATGTCCTGAATTCTGGAGAAAGAGAAAGATTCCTGTAGATTGGGGTGTTTCTGGAGAGGGGAGAAAAGTGCTGTGTATTTCAGGTGTAGGTGGAAGACCTGGCCTTTCCTCCTATGCAGTGGCCCAGCAATGGTCAGACCTCTGATGTGGCAACACATGGGTACCAGGTATCGTGCTCTTTGAAGTCATGATTGAGTTGATACAAGGGGATGCTCATATTGAAATGGACCAGATAGGCTTGGGCGATGAACATCTTAGCAGAAACTATGATAAAATAAGGACTGAAGGTCTTTTTCCAAGTTTCCTACATTGTATAAGTCCTGTTAGTGGAACAGCCCTGTCCACCCCACCTTGCCCTGTATGCCTGCAATTCGATTTCCTGCTAGCCCTAACATGGCCAAGCCAGGAAATAAAGCACGAATTACCTTTCTTACATCTTAGTCAAAGTATGAAATTACACTGATATATACTCATGAAAATAAAATCTCCATCAACACATTCATAGGAGCTGGTGCCGTAAGGTGTTTTCCATCCTTGCACTTTTGGATTTCAAGCTAGTCACCAGAAATCCCTGGGATAATATGATCCAGGAATTGGTAGGAGTCTAGTGTGTCAGTGCTAAAATTTCCTCTGAATCTGGTGACAGCTAACTGGCACCAACAGTCTTGTTAGCAGGTGTGAGATAAAAAAGATTCTGATCATACCATGCCCACAAAAGAAATTACATAGAAATTTTGCTGCAGGACTTAACATTTAAAAGCTCCATCAGTTGTAGTTGGCCCTATCTACAAGCCCAAAGGCAATTTCCTTCCAAACTTTTAGCGTTACAGATTCTCTCTTTCCCCTTGAACTTGAAAATCCAGCTGTGTTCTCTTGCCTCTGACATCAGCATTACTGGCTTTGATGCAGCCAACCATCTGGTTGATGAGGCATGAGGCAGAATGGAATCCAACTCACTGGTCCCTGCTGTTTCCACATGAACACTACCAAATCAACTGGCATCAACATGAACGGTAAGCTCAGACTCACAAAGAATGAATGTATGACCCTGGGCCATAATGTCTGATGAGCGTCATTGACATTTTCAGGCTGAGAATAACGTATGTCTTCTTGTGATACCATGGAGCTGTTGGAGGATGCTTTTAGTTAGGTGATCTCCCCAAGAAGTTCACCAGATAATGGGAAATCTTTAGTAGATGATAGGATGGTTATCTAGAAAACCGAGAAAAAGAGTCAACAATTTGAGCTATTTCCAGCAGAGGATGAGGTGGTTGGACGGCATCACTGACTCAATGCACATGAGTTTGAACAAACTCCAGGAGATAGTAGAGGACAGAGGAGCTAGGCATGCTAGGCTGCAAGGGGTTGGACATCACTTAGAGACTGAACAATTGTTTAAGCATGAAATGTAGTTGCTCATTTACTGTTTCAAGTCATATTCCTTCTAAAGCCTTTATTGACATTATTTATTCAAGAAAAATTGAGAAAAAATTTTGAGCTTCATATTAGACCAAAAATAGAGGCAATAAAATGAAAGCTGCTAAAGAAAACTCCTTCTTATTTTCCCCACAAGCACTGAAGTAGGGACTATACTTGTTTGGTCTAGTTGCTTTCATTATGGAAATGAATTCTCTGAATAGATTTTCCCCAGTAGGATGAGAATTTCAGTCTCTCTTTGGGGAATAGACATTTAGGGTTTAGGAAAAAACACCAGACCCTCTACTTATTTATCTCCTTGTGTCCCTGGACAGTCTACTTGCCCTTCTCCAGCTCTTCTTTGAAGCTGAAATATTAAAAGAAAAGGGCCATCCACAGTCTTGCTCAGTGTGACTGTGCAAACCTTTTCCATTCTTACTTTATATTCAAGACACACATGCTCCTCCTCCTGTAGTATTTGCTGACATACTTTGCACTCCAGCTGCTGCAATATTTAAATCAGTGATTCAGTACACAGACCACACGATGTGCCACTACACTCCAACAAGCAAGGTCTGTCTCTCCATGGGGACAGAGGATCTGAGCATCTGTCATTCTCCTCCCATTGCTTATAATTAACCACACACCCCTTTACACACATAAATATTTATGTGAAAAAATAAAATTCCCTGGTGCTTTAAGCCAACCTCTGGTCTCCTCAGTGAGCTTTGAAAGTTGCCAAAATGAATGTTTTACTTAATTCAAGACTCTATAAGAAAACTCTTTGGTGTGAAGAACTTAGAGCACATAATTATATTTCCAGAAAACAATTTGAAAACCTTGGAGCTAGATGCAGGATACATGCAAACTTCCAGAATGTAAGCTCCATGAGGGAGAGATTTCCATCTAGCTCACTGACATAACCCAAATGCTTAGGATAGTCCTTGGTATAAAGTGTGAGCTCAGTGAATATAATTTGACTGTTGAGTGAATGTACAGAAACCCCAATTATGAGGCATAATCCTACTGTTTAGGATGAAGAATTTAAGACTAAGACTTCTAGGTATGTATTGTGAAACTTGAAAATACGTTGATATTAAGTGAGAGTAAACCAGAGTGAGAAATAATTACCCATTTATTTATTAATTGACTCAATGAAATATTTAACTATTGTCAAGCATCATTACACTAAGTACTGAAACTTTTATAAAAAATTTATAATGGCCCTTCCCCTCAAGGAACTCTTGGCTGTGTGTGATTCTTAAAGAATGGCCCATAAATCTCCTACCCGTTAAAAGCAATTGGCCCATTCAAGTTACTTGTTTGGTCTAGTTGCTTTCATTATGGAAATGAATTCTCTGAATAGATTTTCCCCAGTAGGATGAGAATTTCAGTCTCTCTTTGGGGAATAGACATTTAGGGTTTAGGAAAAAACACCAGACCCTCTACTTATTTATCTCCTTGTGTCCCTGGACAGTCTACTTGCCCTTCTCCAGCTCTTCTTTGAAGCTGAAATATTAAAAGAAAAGGGCCATCCACAGTCTTGCTCAGTGTGACTGTGCAAACCTTTTCCATTCTTACTTTATATTCAAGACACACATGCTCCTCCTCCTGTAGTATTTGCTGACATACTTTGCACTCCAGCTGCTGCAATATTTAAATCAGTGATTCAGTACACAGACCACACGATGTGCCACTACACTCCAACAAGCAAGGTCTGTCTCTCCATGGGGACAGAGGATCTGAGCATCTGTCATTCTCCTCCCATTGCTTATAATTAACCACACACCCCTTTACACACATAAATATTTATGTGAAAAAATAAAATTCCCTGGTGCTTTAAGCCAACCTCTGGTCTCCTCAGTGAGCTTTGAAAGTTGCCAAAATGAATGTTTTACTTAATTCAAGACTCTATAAGAAAACTCTTTGGTGTGAAGAACTTAGAGCACATAATTATATTTCCAGAAAACAATTTGAAAACCTTGGAGCTAGATGCAGGATACATGCAAACTTCCAGAATGTAAGCTCCATGAGGGAGAGATTTCCATCTAGCTCACTGACATAACCCAAATGCTTAGGATAGTCCTTGGTATAAAGTGTGAGCTCAGTGAATATAATTTGACTGTTGAGTGAATGTACAGAAACCCCAATTATGAGGCATAATCCTACTGTTTAGGATGAAGAATTTAAGACTAAGACTTCTAGGTATGTATTGTGAAACTTGAAAATACGTTGATATTAAGTGAGAGTAAACCAGAGTGAGAAATAATTACCCATTTATTTATTAATTGACTCAATGAAATATTTAACTATTGTCAAGCATCATTACACTAAGTACTGAAACTTTTATAAAAAATTTATAATGGCCCTTCCCCTCAAGGAACTCTTGGCTGTGTGTGATTCTTAAAGAATGGCCCATAAATCTCCTACCCCTATGTGATAAAAGTGCACATTTCCAGGTCCCACCTCAAACTTAACTGAATCAGAATCACTGAGGATGATCCTTGGCATCTGTATTTTCAACCAGCTAGGCAGGCACTGTTTGAGAAGCTGGTCTAGTGCAACTTGGGACTTCTGGGGTGGCACTAGTGGTAAAGAACCCATCTGCCTGTTCAGGAGACATAAGAGATGTGGATTCAATCCCTGTGTCAGGAAGATCCCTTGGAGGAGGGCACAGCAACCCACTCCATGCACAGAGGAGCCTGGTGTGCTATAGTCTATAGGGCTGCAACGAGTCAGACATGACTCAGACAACTTAGCACACATGTACCTGTTTCTTAGAAATTACCATTTAGGTAATATTTACATTGTCACAGCCAAACCTTCCTTAGGAAGCCAATAGATCGTAATAATATTAAAATGACATGACCCTTTTAGACCAATTGTTCAGTTATGCTATTGATTGGGTTTCCCTGGTGGCTCAGAGGTGGAAAATCCACCAGCCAAGCAGGAGATGTTAAGTTCAATACTGGAACTGTAATATGAGATGAGTTAAAAAGACAAACATGTAGCACTTGTAGACTTTCAGAAACAGGCCTTAGCTGAATTTCCTGCACGTTCACTAGTTCTTAAACTTCTGCAAATAGTGTTTGAAACTTGCCTCAGGCCTCATCAGTTTCAAGTATTGGAGTGTATTCATTAACCTGTCCTGCTCAGCACTAAGTCTAGAATTGACTGACACCTGCACACCTTCTTGAAAAAGCTAATTAGATCCTCAGTGCCCAGCGTATAATCAGAATCAACTACCATCTGTCTCAGGGTGACAGAGCCTTGACATTCTGAATGTTTAGCTTTAATTATATGTTGTGTAATTTAGTGCAGTTTTTATGACTACTGACATAGCACATCTTTAAACAGCTTTGCTGACCTCCTGTGGATTCCGTTTCCCAGTTGGTCTTCCCCACTGGAATATCTTCTTCAACCTGACTTCAGCAGGCAGAGCCTTTCACCTCTTAAATTGTCTAATGTCTTGTTCACTTCTACTTTTTCATATTTCCACATTGTTCAATTCTGTGATTTCTTCTGGCTCATCAATTATGTCCTTGATGGATTCTGACATCTTTAATAACCACTTTTCCCATGTTAGGGCTTTCCAGGTGGTTTGGTGGTAAAGAATCTGTCTGCCAGTGCAGGAGGTGCGGGTTCAGTCTATGGGTTGGGAAGAGCCCCTGGAGGGAGAAATGGCAACCCACGCCAGTATTCTTACTTGGAAAATCCCATGGTCAGAGAAGCCTGGCGTGCTAGGGTCCACGGGGTCACAAAGAGGTGGACGTAACTGACAACAGCACGATGGCTCCCCATTTTAACATTTGTGTCAATCTTTCTCCAATTCCTCACCAATTAGTTTTGAAATGATTTGTAAAAGTTTAAGATTGAATCATTTTCCTAGTTCTGTGCCTCAGAACTGTATTATTTACCATTTCACTAAGTAGAGAGTACAAACTAAGAACTGATTACATACTAATGTTTATTATTATTTATATATTAGTATATTATGCCCTTATCCGCTGTGGAAAAGGTATGCTCAAGATTTTATTAATTCAACTGTAACAGCAATTGCTGATGAGAACTTAATTTTTCCCTAATTTCTAAATACATGCTGGTCTGGAAGGACAGTTAGGAAACCAAGAAACAAAAGCCTGATCACACAGTGACACATGACTGCCTCAGAACAACACAGTGCCCTCTGCTCTTTGTCTGCAGCAGTGAAATGGACGAGAGTAGTTGGGGACACCCAGATCAAGGAGGACAGAGGAAGACCAAGGCAAATACCAGCAGTCTCCACTCTTTGGGAAAAAGGTATATTAAATTCAATCCCAGCCAGAAAAATGAAAGTGCTTTGGGAATTGCAAACATTGGTCACTGAGTTAACTGCAAACACCTCCTCAGCATTTTGAAAAAACAGATTAATAATGATCTGAGATAACACCATTTAAATGCCTTAATGTTAAAGTGTTCATATTTGCTGTTAATCAAAACATTTTTTTCAACTCAAAGTGATGGTACTTAATGTTCTGTTAATTATGCAAGGAGCTAATCAATTTGTCCCTTAAATGGATGTTCAACTGATTAAGAGGAGCTAATCATTAGTTACGAAATCCATATGGCTCAGATGAGTCAGTGATAAAATGCTTTCTGCTAACTTGGGGCCAGTAATTCTGTCTCCTTAAATTACCTCTTATTTCAGTTGGGAGAAATTATTCTTTTCTTAAAAATGTAAGTGTTATACTCTTACTTGTGGATTGGAAATTAAAGCCCAGGTTAGTCTATTGTTTAGGAATCAAACCAAGGATAATGAAATGATAGTTTAATTTCTTGTGCAATCCCTAAAGAACAGTAACTAGGCACAGGAAATATAATTCAATATTAAGAATAGATTACTATGAATGAAATAAGACTATTTATAAGTTTAACTCTCCTCAAGGGTATAAACAGGGGCTAGGGAGGTTAATTGTTTAAGTACTCTAAAAAGATCATTTTTCTAATAATATTATCCATTTGACAAATTTTATTAAGAATCTATTAAATATCAGGTACTGTGTTAGGCACCAAAAATGCAAGTAAAAGCATGTAAGGCACAGTTCCTAATCTTAAAAGGCCAAAAAGAAACAAGAAGCGACTACCATGTAGAGTTTACGAGTCCCCATCATAAGAAAAAAATTCTATCCATGTACAGTGACAAATGTTAACTCAATTTATTGTGGTGATCATTTCATAATATATACTATTGAATCCTTATGTTGTACACCTGATCACACAGGACACATGACTGCCTCAGAAAAAATTTGGGCCCAGCAGTGAAATGGACGAGTAGTTGGGGACACCCAGATCAAGGAGGACAGAGGAAGACCAAGGCAAATACCAGCAGTCTCCACTCTTTGGGAAAAAGGTATATTAAATTCAATCCCAGCCAGAAAAATGAAAGTGCTTTGGGAATTGCAAACATTGGTCACTGAGTTAACTGCAAACACCTCCTCAGCATTTTGAAAAAACAGATTAATAATGATCTGAGATAACACCATTTAAATGCCTTAATGTTAAAGTGTTCATATTTGCTGTTAATCAAAACATTTTTTTCAACTCAAAGTGATGGTACTTAATGTTCTGTTAATTATGCAAGGAGCTAATCAATTTGTCCCTTAAATGGATGTTCAACTGATTAAGAGGAGCTAATCATTAGTTACGAAATCCATATGGCTCAGATGAGTCAGTGATAAAATGCTTTCTGCTAACTTGGGGCCAGTAATTCTGTCTCCTTAAATTACCTCTTATTTCAGTTGGGAGAAATTATTCTTTTCTTAAAATGTAAGTGTTATACTCTTACTTGTGGATTGGAAATTAAAGCCCAGGTTAGTCTATTGTTTAGGAATCAAACCAAGGATAATGAAATGATAGTTTAATTTCTTGTGCAATCCCTAAAGAACAGTAACTAGGCACAGGAAATATAATTCAATATTAAGAATAGATTACTATGAATGAAATAAGACTATTTATAAGTTTAACTCTCCTCAAGGGTATAAACAGGGGCTAGGGAGGTTAATTGTTTAAGTACTCTAAAAAGATCATTTTTCTAATAATATTATCCATTTGACAAATTTTATTAAGAATCTATTAAATATCAGGTACTGTGTTAGGCACCAAAAATGCAAGTAAAAGCATGTAAGGCACAGTTCCTAATCTTAAAAGGCCAAAAAGAAACAAGAAGCGACTACCATGTAGAGTTTACGAGTCCCCATCATAAGAAAAAAATTCTATCCATGTACAGTGACAAATGTTAACTCAATTTATTGTGGTGATCATTTCATAATATATACAAATATTGAATCCTTATGTTGTACACCTGAAACTAATATAATACGTCAATTTTACCTTAATTTAAAAGACTTTAAATAAGCAAAATGACAAATGTATTTTTGCCTATAAGAGTCACTCAAAAATAAACATAACAAAAAAGAAAGAGAAGCAATGTCATCTTGCTTTGTGTTACAGGTTACATATCAGGAAGTAACAGGTGGATAAAAGCTACTCTGGTCAGGAGAAGTATAGTTCAAGGACTCCAAATTCAAAGAATGCCTGGCCTATAATGCTAGCTCCTAGCTGTCACTTTAAGTACTTTGGGAGTATTTAAATTCTCTCTGTATTTCAACTTTCTCATCTGAAAAAAAAAAAAAAAAGGCAGTGAACTTTCTACCATGCTGTAGAGGTCAATTTTAGGTCACTCTAAGGAAAACCAGCATATCCCCAAGGGCTTCTGTACTGAGAATTCAAATGCAAAGTATATTAGTTGATCAATCATTCAATCAGTTAAGTATTTATTGATTGTCTACTGAGTGTTCTTCAAAATGCCAGCCCCTGTGGGGAAAGAGGAAATAAAATGATCATTTTCTTAATTAGCTGCCATCCTTGTTAGGAATAAAACAATTAATATGCAACAATAATGAAGAAGGAAATAAATGAATATATTTGGGGGTGACTACTGAACAAGAGACCCAGAAGACATGGATTCAATCCCTGGGTTGGAAAGATCCCTAGGAGGAGAAAATGGCAACCTACTCCAGTATTCTTGCCTGGAGAATTCCATGAACAGAGGGTTTTTTGGGGGTGACATACTGAAGGGTATAAACAGGGGCTAGGGAGGTTAATTGTTTAAGTACTCTAAAAAGATCATTTTTCTAATAATATTATCCATTTGACAAATTTTATTAAGAATCTATTAAATATCAGGTACTGTGTTAGGCACCAAAAATGCAAGTAAAAGCATGTAAGGCACAGTTCCTAATCTTAAAAGGCCAAAAAGAAACAAGAAGCGACTACCATGTAGAGTTTACGAGTCCCCATCATAAGAAAAAAATTCTATCCATGTACAGTGACAAATGTTAACTCAATTTATTGTGGTGATCATTTCATAATATATACAAATATTGAATCCTTATGTTGTACACCTGAAACTAATATAATACGTCAATTTTACCTTAATTTAAAAGACTTTAAATAAGCAAAATGACAAATGTATTTTTGCCTATAAGAGTCACTCAAAATAAACATAACAAAAAAGAAAGAGAAGCAATGTCATCTTGCTTTGTGTTACAGGTTACATATCAGGAAGTAACAGGTGGATAAAAGCTACTCTGGTCAGGAGAAGTATAGTTCAAGGACTCCAAATTCAAAGAATGCCTGGCCTATAATGCTAGCTCCTAGCTGTCACTTTAAGTACTTTGGGAGTATTTAAATTCTCTCTGTATTTCAACTTTCTCATCTGAAAAAAAAAAAAAAAAGGCAGTGAACTTTCTACCATGCTGTAGAGGTCAATTTTAGGTCACTCTAAGGAAAACCAGCATATCCCCAAGGGCTTCTGTACTGAGAATTCAAATGCAAAGTATATTAGTTGATCAATCATTCAATCAGTTAAGTATTTATTGATTGTCTACTGAGTGTTCTTCAAAATGCCAGCCCCTGTGGGGAAAGAGGAAATAAAATGATCATTTTCTTAATTAGCTGCCATCCTTGTTAGGAATAAAACAATTAATATGCAACAATAATGAAGAAGGAAATAAATGAATATATTTGGGGGTGACTACTGAACAAGAGACCCAGAAGACATGGATTCAATCCCTGGGTTGGAAAGATCCCTAGGAGGAGAAAATGGCAACCTACTCCAGTATTCTTGCCTGGAGAATTCCATGAACAGAGGAGCCTGGTGGGTTATAGTCTGAGGGGTCATAAAGAGTCAGACACAACTGAACATGCACTGGACGACAACAACTATATGCAAGCACTGTCATGCTCTTTAAAGTGCAGGACTCTTACACACATTATGTTTCTTAAATGAGCAAGTGTATATAATCAAATACTAACCTGAAGTCTGTTAAAAACTGTAAAAAGTTGGAAGAGAGAGATACCAGTTATGCTACATTCAGGGATGGCAGCATTGAAGTTAGAGGATTTGAACTGAGCCAAGATGTTGAACTGTTTGGAGTAGTGAAATTGGATAGAAAGCAGCACATTCCAGAGCAAAGGGATAAAACCCACAAAGGCAGGAGCAGAAGTTGATGATGGTTGATTCATGGGCATGTGTCTTTACTGAAGCAGGGGTCCTACACACAGATGATGGAAAAGTAGGGTGAATTTTGAAAGTGTAATTTAAAATTTCCAGGAATGTCAGTTTAGGAGAAAGAGTGCAAGGACAGAAAATATTTGAAATAGGGATAGGATAAAATTTCTAGAGTAGGGAACACATGTGGTAGAAGAGGTTTAAGGGAGATTTATCTGGTAATGACATGTTGACTAGATTTTAGGGTTCAGCAACTAGCGCATCAGGAAATTGGCTTTTTCTGATCCTATACTTCCGATTTCTGCAACATCCAAATCACAGATTTTGTTCTTATCGTTTGTAGAATAACATATCACTGAGAGATTTTTGGATCTGCCATTTGATTTACTGAACCTGCCGTGACAGATGGCTCATGCAATATAAAGTGTTAATCTTACTTTGTCCAATTTGAGATGTGTCATGCAAAGATTTTCTCAAAAAGAGAACAGTTGTTTATTTGCCAAAATTGTATTTCTTCACGGTCATTCTAACTAGGTTTTGGTTCAGGGTTGAGCTAAAACAAAGTCAGCAAAATAATTCCATTAATCCTTTTCTTCCTTCAGTATCCAGGCATGGTGAGTGCCTGGCCGAGGTGAAATGGGGCCACAACTCCTGTGGGGTCCTCAAAGCTTTTCATGAAATGAGAAGCTGGAGGTCAAAGAATCAAAATGAAAGCTGCCACAGCAACTGCCCTCTCTACAAGATGATTAAAGAGAGCTTGGAAGGAAGAAGAAGGGAGGAAAAGTAAGAAAGAAGAAAAATGTGGAAATAAAGTAGGTATTCTTTCCAAGGTTAGAAGAGGAGCTGGAGGGTCAATTCAAGACACAAGCTCAGTTCTGAAAATGCTTGGGGCAACTTAGGAAACTCCTGGGCAACACCACCAGCAATAATAGCATTCAAAAAGTTGGAAGAGAGAGATACCAGTTATGCTACATTCAGGGATGGCAGCATTGAAGTTAGAGGATTTGAACTGAGCCAAGATGTTGAACTGTTTGGAGTAGTGAAATTGGATAGAAAGCAGCACATTCCAGAGCAAAGGGATAAAACCCACAAAGGCAGGAGCAGAAGTTGATGATGGTTGATTCATGGGCATGTGTCTTTACTGAAGCAGGGGTCCTACACACAGATGATGGAAAAGTAGGGTGAATTTTGAAAGTGTAATTTAAAATTTCCAGGAATGTCAGTTTAGGAGAAAGAGTGCAAGGACAGAAAATATTTGAAATAGGGATAGGATAAAATTTCTAGAGTAGGGAACACATGTGGTAGAAGAGGTTTAAGGGAGATTTATCTGGTAATGACATGTTGACTAGATTTTAGGGTTCAGCAACTAGCGCATCAGGAAATTGGCTTTTTCTGATCCTATACTTCCGATTTCTGCAACATCCAAATCACAGATTTTGTTCTTATCGTTTGTAGAATAACATATCACTGAGAGATTTTTGGATCTGCCATTTGATTTACTGAACCTGCCGTGACAGATGGCTCATGCAATATAAAGTGTTAATCTTACTTTGTCCAATTTGAGATGTGTCATGCAAAGATTTTCTCAAAAAGAGAACAGTTGTTTATTTGCCAAAATTGTATTTCTTCACGGTCATTCTAACTAGGTTTTGGTTCAGGGTTGAGCTAAAACAAAGTCAGCAAAATAATTCCATTAATCCTTTTCTTCCTTCAGTATCCAGGCATGGTGAGTGCCTGGCCGAGGTGAAATGGGGCCACAACTCCTGTGGGGTCCTCAAAGCTTTTCATGAAATGAGAAGCTGGAGGTCAAAGAATCAAAATGAAAGCTGCCACAGCAACTGCCCTCTCTACAAGATGATTAAAGAGAGCTTGGAAGGAAGAAGAAGGGAGGAAAAGTAAGAAAGAAGAAAAATGTGGAAATAAAGTAGGTATTCTTTCCAAGGTTAGAAGAGGAGCTGGAGGGTCAATTCAAGACACAAGCTCAGTTCTGAAAATGCTTGGGGCAACTTAGGAAACTCCTGGGCAACACCACCAGCAATAATAGCATTCACCTTCTGTCTTTCCCACTCTGTTTCCCCTCTCGCTATGTTATCTTCAACCCACAACCTCTCTAGTGGGCCAGAAACCAGTCCTTTTTTATCCAGACCCACTGTTTAAAAGGAAAAGAAAAAAAGCACACAGGAGAGGCTGACATTTCATTTTTATGGAGAGGACCTTTTTATAAGTTATGTTTCAACCTGTGTGTTTGTCTATCTACCTATCTATCTAATATGGCTATCTAAATATATATTGACTCTATACCCTTTTATAAGAAGGATCACAAGGAATCTTGATTCCCAGGCCTATCTGGAATGCTCAGAAATGTTCCTTACTACCCTACTTTGTTCCTTATTTTTCCCATGCCTTCCTCCCTGGTTCTTCCCTCCTCACTGTCTTCTCATCATCTCGAGTCATGGCAGAAAATACACATAGAAAGTATAGGGGGCTTCCCCTGGTGGTCCAGTGGATAAGGACACCGCCTTGCAGTGCAAGGGGCGCCCGTTCGATCCCTGGCCTGGGAAGATCCCACGTGCCGCGGAGCGGCTGGACTTATGTGTCCAATCACCGAGCCGGAGCTCTGGAGCGCATGCGCCCAGAGCCGGTGCTCTGCGACAACAGACGCCGCCGCGATGGGAGGCCTGCAGGAGCCAAAGAACAAAGACAGATGAAAACGGAGAAATGAAAGACCAATGGAAGTGGCCCGCCCTCTCCCCTCCCTCCCCAGTCCAACCCCCGCCCAAAATAAATAAATAAATCTTAAAAAAAAAAAAAAAAAAAAGGAAGTATAGGGATTTCCCTGAAGATACTGACTCTACTAGAGGAGACTCACTTTCTGTAAAAGGTGGACTGTGGAGAGACACCCAAACAGCACACTCTTGTTTCTTCCTCATTTTTGTCAATGGCCAAAGAGCTTGCGCTGTTCATACCTCAGAACATCTGAAACTGAGTCGCTTTAACTGTTCATCAGCGTTTCAAGAATCATTGTGCTGTAGCCCTCATGCTCATTTGTTGCCTCTCGCAGAATACCAGTGGGAATAAGATATTCTCACTTCTACCAGAAAAGCTTTACCCCTTGGGCATAGGATTCTAGTCACTGAACACAACATAGAAACGCTGAGATGTCCCACTGTGTTGGAGAGTTAGAAGAGAAGATCAACTGGTCTAGAGTCTGCATGGAATTTTCTGAACCCTTTCAATATTCACTTGTTTGATTTCTGACATCAGATATACTCCTGTGGTTTCTAATTTTTTAGAATACTCTCTCCACTCCCCCTCTTTTATACTCACCCATATACGCACTTCTTTATTCTGTTTTATAGCAAAGAACTCCTATCTAGTTCCCTGTATTTTCTCCATTTCAACTGCATGCAAAAACATCAGCAATGATTCTAAAACCATAAAGTTTATGTTTTGGAAATACTATATTCTAATTAGGTAATTGTGCATGGAGGAACTGCGCACTGCTTCAGACCAAATTATGACTGCTACATTGCCTTAGTGCCGTAAGCCCACTTTGTGGTCAATTTTGTAATAGGAAATGTGTAACTTTCAACAAATATTATTCAGATTCACCCTCTGAACTGATCTTCAGATTTCTTGTTAGCCTTGTTAGCCCCTATGACCCATAGGTAGCCTTGTTAGCCCCTGTAGTAATAATTCTCCACTGGTAATCAACAATAATTTTTCATTAAACAATTGATGAGGTTCCCTGTAAGAACCTTGACAGATATCTGAGTATTCAAATAGAGGAATGAGATGGAGTAGAAAAATCAACAGTGTGGTGCATGCTTCAGTTGTGTCTGACTTCAGTTGTGTCTGACTTCAGTTGTGTCTGACTTCAGTTGTGTCTGACTCTTTCAATGCTATGGACTGTAGCCCACCAGGCTCCTCTGTCTGTGGGATTCTTCAGGCAAGGATACTGGAGTGGTTTCCATGCTCTCCTCCAGGAGATCTTCCCCTACACAGGGATCGAACCCACTTCTTATGTGTCTCCTGCAGAGAAACTCGGGCAGATTCTTTGCTGCTGAACCACTGGGAAATTTTTTTCTTCTAATACAGTATCCTAGTATCATACCAGTTTTATTAAATGAAATTCCATTTTAACCTATTTAAAATTCATTTTTAAAATTAAAACTACTTTTTTATTCTTCTTGTCTCAGAATGTTTCAGACACATGCTGCTACATTAGACACATTTCACACCCACATTAATCAAAGCTCAGAGAAATTATTACTAAAGATGTGAGATTGACAATACGGTCTTTTGAGACATCTAGAGCAGACACTATACTGCAGGGAAGATAGTATTCAACCCAAACCTCCATCTGCCTTCCTTCTACTTCTCAACAAATCTCTACTAAAAGCTTTTATTTATAAGCCAATGAAGCCACCACTCAAGATAAGAGAAATTGCTGAAATCTTTACAACCAGATCTATTTTTGACTTTACTGAGTAAACAAACAAAAGAATAATCAATGGCGGCTGTGGTTATAAAAATGTTGTCCCATTGGAAAAGTCTAAGAGAGTGAAAGTTATTTTTCTCTGAAAAGCTATATTGTTCTCTATTAGCAGTGGTGTTGCCATTTACTTTTACAAAACTCATTGATCTAAAAGATCAGCAATGTTTTTCTTGAAAGTACATTCATTCTTTATTCAAAAAATATTTGGTACCTATTATGTACACAAATTCAACACACTGGGAATACGTCAAAGCAATCTGGAGAAGGAAGAACAGGGCAATCTGGAGATGGTAGGAGGTATCATACTTGGACTTCAGGCAGTACTACAAAGCTACATTAGTCAGAACAATATGGTACTGGCACAAAAACAGACATAGTCCAATGGAACAGAAAAGAGAGCTCAGAAATAAACCTATGCACCTATAGTCAATGAATTTACAACAGAGGGGGCAAGAGTACACAGTGGGAAAAGACAGACTCTTCAATAAGTGGTGCTGCGAAAACTGGAAATCTACATGAAAAAGAATGAAATTAGAAAATGTAGTGTTGGAGCTTCCCTGGTGATCCAGTGGATAAGGACACCACCTTGCAGTGCAAGGGGTGCCGGTTCCATCTCTGGCCTAGGAAGGTCCCACGTGCTGCAGAGCGGTTGGACCAATGTGTCCAGCTACAGAGCCAGAGCTCTGGAGCGCATGCACCCAGAGTCAGCGCTCTGCAGCGAGAGAGGCCACTGTGATGGGAGGCCCACACAGGCCAAAAGAACAAATATGGATGAAAATAGATAAATGAAAGGCCAATAGAAGTGGCCAAAAAAAACAAAAAAGAAAATGTAGCTTTGTCATTTACAAGATGGGTGGACCCAGAGGGCATTGTTCTTAGTGAAATAAGTGGCACAAAGAAAGACAAGTACTATATGTTACCACTTACGTGTGGAATCCAAAAGATAAAGTGAACAAAACAGAAAAAAACTTAAAAACATAGAGAAACAAGCTAGTGGCTACCAGTGGGGAAAAGAAAACGAGAAGAGGCAAGATAGGGATAGAGGATTAAGAAGCACAAACTACTGTGTGTAAAATAATAAGATGCAAAGGTATATTGCACAATACAAGGAAAATAGCCAATATCTTATAATAACTTAAAATTGAGTATAATTTATAAAAGTTTAGAACCACAATGTTGTATACATGAAAGTAATATAATATTGTAAATCAACTATACAAAAATAAAATCTTTTTTATTTAAGAAAAAGGAAAACCCATTTTTTAAAAAGGAGTGGGGATACAAGTTTCCTCTTCTTCTGGAATAGAAAAGGAAATAATAATAGAATGTTCTGCAATGATGAACATGTTCTATATTCCTAATATCCAATATGGAAGTGCTAGCTACATGTGGCTATCAAGAATTTGAAATATTAATGCAGTTTGAAAACTGTATTTTTTAATGTATTTAACATTTTAAGTAGCCACATGTGGCTAGTGGCTACATACCACAATGTGGTTTAGTACACGCATGGATGTGTGTGTGTGTGTGTGTGTGTGTGTGTGTAGCGAGGGGGTAGAAACAGAGTTTATAAATATTTAACTGAATAAGAAGCATCAAATTATACTAAGTGGAAAGCAGACAATTAAAGTAGGGTGATGTGATAGGGAACATTTGGAAGACTACGTTAGAATGGGTGGTTGAGGAACAACTCTGACAGAATGACACTGAAGTTGCCACCTAATGACAAGAAGGGTCCATGTAAACATCAGAGGATGAGCATCCCAAGGAGAGGGAACAACTAGTGACAAGCTGAGGTAGGAGCCAGTCTGGAGTTCCAACACCAAAGACAGCAGGGAGACCAGTGTGGCTGGAGGACAGAGGGCAAGAGCAGGACAGTAGGGTTGAAGTTAGTGAGTTATAAAAATACCTGTATTCATTTCCTGAGGCTCCTGTAACAAAAGAACAAGCTTGGTGGCTTAAATAGTATAAATTATATTCTCTCCCACTTCTGGAGGTCTGAAGCAGGGTATCAGCCAGACCTATAACCTCTAAAGGATCTAGACTATGGGCAGAATCTTTTCCTTGCCTCTTCCCAGCTTCCACTGACTCTCAGCAATCATAGGTGCTGCTTGTACCAGTGGGGAAAAGAAAACGAGAAGAGGCAAGATAGGGATAGAGGATTAAGAAGCACAAACTACTGTGTGTAAAATAATAAGATGCAAAGGTATATTGCACAATACAAGGAAAATAGCCAATATCTTATAATAACTTAAAATTGAGTATAATTTATAAAAGTTTAGAACCACAATGTTGTATACATGAAAGTAATATAATATTGTAAATCAACTATACAAAAATAAAATCTTTTTTATTTAAGAAAAGGAAAACCCATTTTTAAAAAGGAGGGGGTATACAAGTTTCCTCTTCTTCTGGAATAGAAAAGGAAATAATAATAGAATGTTCTGCAATGATGAACATGTTCTATATTCCTAATATCCAATATGGAAGTGCTAGCTACATGTGGCTATCAAGAATTTGAAATATTAATGCAGTTTGAAAACTGTATTTTTTAATGTATTTAACATTTTAAGTAGCCACATGTGGCTAGTGGCTACATACCACAATGTGGTTTAGTACACGCATGGATGTGTGTGTGTGTGTGTGTGTGTGTGTGTGTGTAGCGAGGGGGTAGAAACAGAGTTTATAAATATTTAACTGAATAAGAAGCATCAAATTATACTAAGTGGAAAGCAGACAATTAAAGTAGGGTGATGTGATAGGGAACATTTGGAAGACTACGTTAGAATGGGTGGTTGAGGAACAACTCTGACAGAATGACACTGAAGTTGCCACCTAATGACAAGAAGGGTCCATGTAAACATCAGAGGATGAGCATCCCAAGGAGAGGGAACAACTAGTGACAAGCTGAGGTAGGAGCCAGTCTGGAGTTCCAACACCAAAGACAGCAGGGAGACCAGTGTGGCTGGAGGACAGAGGGCAAGAGCAGGACAGTAGGGTTGAAGTTAGTGAGTTATAAAAATACCTGTATTCATTTCCTGAGGCTCCTGTAACAAAAGAACAAGCTTGGTGGCTTAAATAGTATAAATTATATTCTCTCCCACTTCTGGAGGTCTGAAGCAGGGTATCAGCCAGACCTATAACCTCTAAAGGATCTAGACTATGGGCAGAATCTTTTCCTTGCCTCTTCCCAGCTTCCACTGACTCTCAGCAATCATAGGTGCTGCTTGTCTTATAACTGGATCATTCCAGGCTCTGCCATCGTCTTTGCATAGCCTTCTTCTCTATCTCTCTTCTCTGTGTGCTCTCCTCTTGTTTTTTATATTTATTTATTTTTGACTCTGCTGGGTCTCTGTTGCTGCACAGGCTTTTCTCTAGTTGCAGCAAGCAGGGCCTACTCTCTAGTTGCAATGTGCAGGCTTCTCATTGTGGTGGCTTCTCTTGTTGCAGAGCGGGAGGTCTAGGTACACAGGCTTCAGTAGTCACGGTTCTCAGGCTCTAGACACAGGCTCAATAGTTGTGGCACATGGGCTTAGTTGCTCTGTGGGATGTGGGATCTTCCCAGACCAAGAATCAAACCTGTGTTTCCTGCATATGGCAGGCAGATTCTTTAGCAAGAAGCTCCCTCTCCTCTTCTTATAAGGATACCAGACATTGGATTTAGGGCTCACCCTACTCCAGTAGGACTTCATTTTAGCTTAACTACATCCTCAAAGCCCTATTTCCAAGTAAGATCACATTCCAAGATTCCAAGTAGACATGAATTTGGGTGAGGATACTATTTAAACCCCTATAACACTGATTTTGTAAGACTATGAAAGCCAAATTAAGGAGTTGGACCTTTATCTTAAATGTGATCAGAAGCTCCTGGGAATTTCAGAGTAAGGGAGTGACTAATATGATTCATGCTTGTAAAAAATCATTTGGGCCATAGGGACGTTGAATTTTAGGGAAGTAAGAGTGGAAAAACGGAGGCTAACAAGGAAACTATTGCAAGAGCCCAGATGTGAGATGACAGAAACTTGATATGTTAATGCTGATGGAAATGCAAGAAGTAGGAAGATTTGAAATTTGAGATAAAGGGAATGGGATTAACTGATAGATTAGGTTTGGAAATGAAGGGAAAAAGAACCAAGGAAAACTCCTAGATTTGGGGTTTGAGCAAACAGTAAGTGCTGTTGCCACTGCTTCAGCAATCTAGAAAATTTTCTCTCCACTTCTGGAGGTCTGAAGCAGGGTATCAGCCAGACCTATAACCTCTAAAGGATCTAGACTATGGGCAGAATCTTTCCTTGCCTCTTCCCAGCTTCCACTGACTCTCAGCAATCATAGGTGCTGCTTGTCTTATAACTGGATCATTCCAGGCTCTGCCATCGTCTTTGCATAGCCTTCTTCTCTATCTCTTTTCTCTGTGTGCTCTCCTCTTGTTTTTTATATTTATTTATTTTTGACTCTGCTGGGTCTCTGTTGCTGCACAGGCTTTTCTCTAGTTGCAGCAAGCAGGGCCTACTCTCTAGTTGCAATGTGCAGGCTTCTCATTGTGGTGGCTTCTCTTGTTGCAGAGCGGGAGGTCTAGGTACACAGGCTTCAGTAGTCACGGTTCTCAGGCTCTAGACACAGGCTCAATAGTTGTGGCACATGGGCTTAGTTGCTCTGTGGGATGTGGGATCTTCCCAGACCAAGAATCAAACCTGTGTTTCCTGCATATGGCAGGCAGATTCTTTAGCAAGAAGCTCCCTCTCCTCTTCTTATAAGGATACCAGACATTGGATTTAGGGCTCACCCTACTCCAGTAGGACTTCATTTTAGCTTAACTACATCCTCAAAGCCCTATTTCCAAGTAAGATCACATTCCAAGATTCCAAGTAGACATGAATTTGGGTGAGGATACTATTTAAACCCCTATAACACTGATTTTGTAAGACTATGAAAGCCAAATTAAGGAGTTGGACCTTTATCTTAAATGTGATCAGAAGCTCCTGGGAATTTCAGAGTAAGGGAGTGACTAATATGATTCATGCTTGTAAAAAATCATTTGGGCCATAGGGACGTTGAATTTTAGGGAAGTAAGAGTGGAAAAACGGAGGCTAACAAGGAAACTATTGCAAGAGCCCAGATGTGAGATGACAGAAACTTGATATGTTAATGCTGATGGAAATGCAAGAAGTAGGAAGATTTGAAATTTGAGATAAAGGGAATGGGATTAACTGATAGATTAGGTTTGGAAATGAAGGGGAAAAAAGAACCAAGGAAAACTCCTAGATTTGGGGTTTGAGCAAACAGTAAGTGCTGTTGCCACTTATAGACCAGGGCAGAGTAGAACCAAGGATGGTTCTATGGGTGACATTAAGTTTGAGAGGCCTTTTAGGTAGCCAAGTTGAGATACTGCTAATTTCAAATGAAAATCTATAGTTCTGAGTAGTCAAATCTGGTGATGGAGATTTGGAGACTTAGAAGGTGAAACTAAGGCACAGAAAAGCTAGGCAAGTTTTTGCAGGTCACACAACTAGTAAATAAATGGCAGAGGTGGAATAAAAACCTGGAAGGTTCAGTTCCAGAATCCATTCATTTAATCACTTTGCTGTACCCCTCATCAGCACATAAAAGGAACTGAGCTAAATGGAACATAAAGAGTACATGCAATGAGAATATACCCAATAAGTATTTAACAATATCTTGATCAAGTACAATCAAACAAAAATATTTATTTGTACCAACTATCATAATTTAATAATTATACTGTAGCAAGTGTTGATGCCATACCTTATCATTAACATAGATCAGTTTTTAAAACGACATCCATGATTAGTGACAAGTAGTCGAATACTCGTTTATAGTCGCTATGTTTACTACCAAGAGAGAATATGGCAATGGTTAAAAAAAAATCAAACTTTTAAGAAAAAAAATAGTAGATCTTAAAAAGACATAGTGTGCACTGTGGACTCTTTTCCTTGGGAAGTTTCCTAGCTTGTCTGTTTAAGCAGCCCAGTGTGCTGGATGGAACACAACAACACCCAGTGACTGAAAGCACACATGACTCTGTGCTCTGTCTTGTGCTTGACAGGGGGCACTGGAAAGTTGTTTAATTTCTCTTGCCTCCCTTCTTTATCTACCTCTTAGAGTCACCCTAGGAATAAAGTGAGATAATACACAGAAGATGCTTAGAGCCCTGCCTGGCACATAATAAAGACTCCAAAAAAGTTAACCATTGGGCTTCCCCTGGTGGTCCAGTGGGTAAGGACACCGCCTTGCAGTGCAAGGGGCGCCGGTTCAATCCCTGGCCTGGGAAGATCCCACGTGCTGCAGAGCGGCTGGACTGATGTGTCCAATACACAGAAGATGCTATGAAGGGAAAAAGAACCAAGGAAAACTCCTAGATTTGGGGTTTGAGCAAACAGTAAGTGCTGTTGCCACTTATAGACCAGGGCAGAGTAGAACCAAGGATGGTTCTATGGGTGACATTAAGTTTGAGAGGCCTTTTAGGTAGCCAAGTTGAGATACTGCTAATTTCAAATGAAAATCTATAGTTCTGAGTAGTCAAATCTGGTGATGGAGATTTGGAGACTTAGAAGGTGAAACTAAGGCACAGAAAAGCTAGGCAAGTTTTTGCAGGTCACACAACTAGTAAATAAATGGCAGAGGTGGAATAAAAACCTGGAAGGTTCAGTTCCAGAATCCATTCATTTAATCACTTTGCTGTACCCCTCATCAGCACATAAAAGGAACTGAGCTAAATGGAACATAAAGAGTACATGCAATGAGAATATACCCAATAAGTATTTAACAATATCTTGATCAAGTACAATCAAACAAAAATATTTATTTGTACCAACTATCATAATTTAATAATTATACTGTAGCAAGTGTTGATGCCATACCTTATCATTAACATAGATCAGTTTTTAAAACGACATCCATGATTAGTGACAAGTAGTCGAATACTCGTTTATAGTCGCTATGTTTACTACCAAGAGAGAATATGGCAATGGTTAAAAAAAAATCAAACTTTTAAGAAAAAAAATAGTAGATCTTAAAAAGACATAGTGTGCACTGTGGACTCTTTTCCTTGGGAAGTTTCCTAGCTTGTCTGTTTAAGCAGCCCAGTGTGCTGGATGGAACACAACAACACCCAGTGACTGAAAGCACACATGACTCTGTGCTCTGTCTTGTGCTTGACAGGGGGCACTGGAAAGTTGTTTAATTTCTCTTGCCTCCCTTCTTTATCTACCTCTTAGAGTCACCCTAGGAATAAAGTGAGATAATACACAGAAGATGCTTAGAGCCCTGCCTGGCACATAATAAAGACTCCAAAAAAGTTAACCATTGGGCTTCCCCTGGTGGTCCAGTGGGTAAGGACACCGCCTTGCAGTGCAAGGGGCGCCGGTTCAATCCCTGGCCTGGGAAGATCCCACGTGCTGCAGAGCGGCTGGACTGATGTGTCCAATCACCAAGCCGGAGCTCTGGAGCACATGTGCCCAGAGCCGGTGCTCTGCAACGACAGACACCACCGCGATGGGAGGCCCACAGGAGCCAAAGAACGAAGACGAATGAAAATAGAGAAATGAAAGACCAATAGAAGTGGCCCGCCCACTCCCCTCACTCCCCAACCGGACCCCCGCCCAAAGTAAATAAATAAATAAATCTTAAAACAGCTACTAATCTTATAAAAAAAAAAAAAAGAAAGTTAACCATTTCCAGATTTCCTCACTCTGTCTGCCTTTCTGGCCTTAATCTAAAATTGCCTAAGTATAAGGTGTCAAATATATGTTCCATATTTCTAAACTGGCTAATTTAGACCCTCATCAGAAGCTCCTCCAATGTAAACTCAAATGAATGCTCTATGACAACCTAGAGGGGTGGGATGGGATGGGAGGTGGGCAGGAGAGTTCAAGGGAGAAGGGACCTATGTATATATATATCTGATTTATGTTGATGTGTGACCGAAACCAACACAATATTATAAAGTAATTATCTTCTAATGAAAAATAAATAAAAAAAAGAAGAAGCTCCCCCAGTGTGAAAGGGACTGCCTGACTGCCTCACATCTCTTCTTTATCTCTGCTTTTGGGAGCTAAATGTTTTCTTCAGGAAATCATTCAAAATCCTCATTGTCAAGCATGAAATTCCACTTTTAGAAACTGCTAAATTTATCCTTAAAAAAAGAAGAATTTATGCTCATATTCAGCTATGATGTTGCCAGTAATAGTGAAGAAATGAATTCATAAAAAGTTAGTATCAACAACAGAGGATTGTTTGGATAAATTGTGGAGCAGCATTCACTCAATAGAATCTTAATTCTAAAAAGAATGTTGTACAAAAATAATGAGTGACAGGAAGTGAAATCCACAATGTAGATTTCTTAATTTTTACAAAGCAAGCTACAATGAAGCATAGGCTCCACGGTACTATTTTTTTTAATGTGTAAGTAAATACAAGCATTGAAGGTGTCTTGAAGGGTTTCACCAAAATATAGCATATCATCCACTCACTCTTCCTGCTAAGCTCTACTAGCTAGTCTAGGAAACTAGCTAGTCTCGTGTAAACTGACTAATCCTCTTGATAAGCAGAGAGTGGGAGAGGAAAGGGGACACACTGGTTACAGCCAGAAGGAAGGCATAGCAGTCTGCACCTTTCTAATTCTTCCCTGTATACCTCCCGCCTGCTGGAGCTTCCTTGTGTTAACATCTACAAGTAGCTAAAGAATCAGGGATGACAACAGAATCAAAAGTTACATTTCCTCTGTAGGATTTCACCCATGGTCACTGTTGTGGTTCTAAGGATTATTGTCCTAGCCCTGATGTAGGTTTTTCAAATAATTTTATGATTATTCAAGAATTTGAAATTGCTCAAAGAGTGAGTGATCAAAATCAGTCTCTCTGCCCTTTATCATTAATGGCAGCATTTTTAAAAACAAGTGATAGATTCAATTTGTTACTATATTCTTAATTATGAAATACATGTAATCCATTTTAACCATTAATAACTGAGAGTGCTAGTTTCAGCTTCAGAAAAGGAAAGGACTGTTATGTGGTAAAGTAATCAATATTTAAGGTCATTAAATCTACAATACATTCAGATGGTCATTCCACAGTCTCTAGTGGAAGATTTATGATTAGCCATAAAAGTTCATAGTAAAAATGTCAGCTTCACATATTTTAATGAAGATGCTATAATATTTGTTCTAATTTTTAGATCACTTTCAGTCCCTGGCATTTGGAAGCAAAGAGCTCTTTTAATGAGCATTAAAGTACATTTTCTCCAAGCTTTAGTGTTTCTACCACTTGGAACTATAGGCGTAAATTAGCTGGTAATTTGTAAACTAAGTTAAAGTGCTAGTCACTCAGTCCTGACCAGCTCTTTGAGACTCCATGGACTGTAACCTGCCAGGCTCCTCTGTCCATGGAATTCTCCAGGCGAGAATACTGGAGTAGGTGCCATTTCCTTCTTCGGGATTTTCCTACAAAAAAGTAAAAAAGGAAGTGAAATCCACAATGTAGATTTCTTAATTTTACAAAGCAAGCTACAATGAAGCATAGGCTCCACGGTACTATTTTTTAATGTGTAAGTAAATACAAGCATTGAAGGTGTCTTGAAGGGTTTCACCAAAATATAGCATATCATCCACTCACTCTTCCTGTTAAGCTCTACTAGCTAGTCTAGGAAACTAGCTAGTCTCGTGTAAACTGACTAATCCTCTTGATAAGCAGAGAGTGGGAGAGGAAAGGGGACACACTGGTTACAGCCAGAAGGAAGGCATAGCAGTCTGCACCTTTCTAATTCTTCCCTGTATACCTCCCGCCTGCTGGAGCTTCCTTGTGTTAACATCTACAAGTAGCTAAAGAATCAGGGATGACAACAGAATCAAAAGTTACATTTCCTCTGTAGGATTTCACCCATGGTCACTGTTGTGGTTCTAAGGATTATTGTCCTAGCCCTGATGTAGGTTTTTCAAATAATTTTATGATTATTCAAGAATTTGAAATTGCTCAAAGAGTGAGTGATCAAAATCAGTCTCTCTGCCCTTTATCATTAATGGCAGCATTTTTAAAAACAAGTGATAGATTCAATTTGTTACTATATTCTTAATTATGAAATACATGTAATCCATTTTAACCATTAATAACTGAGAGTGCTAGTTTCAGCTTCAGAAAAGGAAAGGACTGTTATGTGGTAAAGTAATCAATATTTAAGGTCATTAAATCTACAATACATTCAGATGGTCATTCCACAGTCTCTAGTGGAAGATTTATGATTAGCCATAAAAGTTCATAGTAAAAATGTCAGCTTCACATATTTTAATGAAGATGCTATAATATTTGTTCTAATTTTTAGATCACTTTCAGTCCCTGGCATTTGGAAGCAAAGAGCTCTTTTAATGAGCATTAAAGTACATTTTCTCCAAGCTTTAGTGTTTCTACCACTTGGAACTATAGGCGTAAATTAGCTGGTAATTTGTAAACTAAGTTAAAGTGCTAGTCACTCAGTCCTGACCAGCTCTTTGAGACTCCATGGACTGTAACCTGCCAGGCTCCTCTGTCCATGGAATTCTCCAGGCGAGAATACTGGAGTAGGTGCCATTTCCTTCTTCGGGGGATTTTCCTGACCCAGGGATCAAACCCAGGCCTCTTGCATTGCAGACATATTCCTTACTATCTGAACCACCAGGGAAGCTCAGTTTGTAAACTAAGATCAAACCAAATGAAACTGCCATTTTTTTTGACCTCTGAAAAACGACAGTTGCATATGGTTCATCCTAATATGATAAAGGTATATAAACAACTTCTAAAATAAAGCCTCCTAAAATATTTCAAACAATTGTTTTTGCACAGGTATATTTGTTACTTACAACAGAGTGTTTGTTGTTGTTGTTAGCTTGTTTGGTTTTAGTCTGAGATTTACCAAAAGTTTTATAATCACACTATGTTCTAAGAGAAATAGGAACAGGGCGACATTAAGTACAAATCGTGTAACTTGCTCTGGGAAGTAAACAGGTTAAATGGGCATAAAAGGAAAGTGCCTCCTTTTTATCCATTCAACAAATATTTGTTGAGTGTATACTATGTGTCAGGCACTATACTAAATTCTGGGAACACACCAATGAATAATTTCCTCATGGAAATTGTAGTCCAAATTTTTACTTAATATTTTTGTAAATATTTTCATTAGTTTATTTATTATTTAGATTCTAAGGAACATTTTCATGTACCACTGCCATTCTTGATGCATTAAAAACATTGTAGTAGAATATATATATAATTTACTATTTTAACCACTCTGATAATATTGTTTTGATAGGTACAGAGTAAAGGGACAAAGTAGGTGATTAAGTGGTTAATCCCACTAGTGGATTGTAACTAGAAAAAATATAAGAAGTCTATAAGATAATAATTACTCAAAAAAAGTTCACTTAACCACAAATCCAAGCAGGCTTCATGGAACAGAAGCATGAGACATGCCCCCAAACAATAAAACAACGGTGGAAATAGACCCACATCCTGCCCAGTGAGCTCAGTTAGTTAGGACACATTCTCTGCACCTAGGAAAAAAGCCAATAGTTTGTGGACTGAACTTGACCATGTAAGGACAAGAAAACTCCCTTACTCAATCTGGAGAAGGAATTGATGATGGAAGCATGATGTCTACTCAAGATCTACAAAGAAGGTCTTCTCCCCACTATCTACTTTTCACTTGATTACAAAACTGTATGTAGCCCAGTAAGCTCTCAGGGCACAGCACCCTCTCACCTCACTTACACCTGCTTCGGGATTTTCCTGACCCAGATCAAACCCAGGCCTCTTGCATTGCAGACATATTCCTTACTATCTGAACCACCAGGGAAGCTCAGTTTGTAAACTAAGATCAAACCAAATGAAACTGCCATTTTTTTTGACCTCTGAAAAACGACAGTTGCATATGGTTCATCCTAATATGATAAAGGTATATAAACAACTTCTAAAATAAAGCCTCCTAAAATATTTCAAACAATTGTTTTTGCACAGGTATATTTGTTACTTACAACAGAGTGTTTGTTGTTGTTGTTAGCTTGTTTGGTTTTA
Source organism: Tragulus kanchil (assembly GCA_022376925.1). NCBI lineage: Eukaryota > Metazoa > Chordata > Mammalia > Artiodactyla > Tragulidae > Tragulus > Tragulus kanchil. The sequence continues at coordinate 215,322,637 of JAIOJX010000032.1, read as the reverse complement.
GTCTGAGATTTACCAAAAGTTTTATAATCACACTATGTTCTAAGAGAAATAGGAACAGGGCGACATTAAGTACAAATCGTGTAACTTGCTCTGGGAAGTAAACAGGTTAAATGGGCATAAAAGGAAAGTGCCTCCTTTTTATCCATTCAACAAATATTTGTTGAGTGTATACTATGTGTCAGGCACTATACTAAATTCTGGGAACACACCAATGAATAATTTCCTCATGGAAATTGTAGTCCAAATTTTTACTTAATATTTTTGTAAATATTTTCATTAGTTTATTTATTATTTAGATTCTAAGGAACATTTTCATGTACCACTGCCATTCTTGATGCATTAAAAACATTGTAGTAGAATATATATATAATTTACTATTTTAACCACTCTGATAATATTGTTTTGATAGGTACAGAGTAAAGGGACAAAGTAGGTGATTAAGTGGTTAATCCCACTAGTGGATTGTAACTAGAAAAAATATAAGAAGTCTATAAGATAATAATTACTCAAAAAAAGTTCACTTAACCACAAATCCAAGCAGGCTTCATGGAACAGAAGCATGAGACATGCCCCCAAACAATAAAACAACGGTGGAAATAGACCCACATCCTGCCCAGTGAGCTCAGTTAGTTAGGACACATTCTCTGCACCTAGGAAAAAAACCAATAGTTTGTGGACTTAACTTGACCATGTAAGGACAAGAAAACTCCCTTACTCAATCTGGAGAAGGAATTGATGATGGAAGCATGATGTCTACTCAAGATCTACAAAGAAGGTCTTCTCCCCACTATCTACTTTTCACTTGATTACAAAACTGTATGTAGCCCAGTAAGCTCTCAGGGCACAGCACCCTCTCACCTCACTTACACCTGCTTGTAAGTCTGACAAGAGCTCTATTCTATTCTAATAAATCACTTATATCACTTGGCCTCTTGCTGAATTCTTTCTGTGCTGAGATAGATCAGAATTCTTTGGAGCCCCCCAAACAAAACCCAATGGTTTCAGTTTCATCATCAAGTGTGTAAGAAAAATGTTCAGACTATGTGCATTGAATACTATAGATCTATGTGCATCAGACACTGTGAATCTGTCTAATGAAGTACCAAAAGTTCAAAAACCAGAAATTAGATCAAGAAGACAGTGTATCCTTTGGGAAACTGGCAATCAGAGCATGGTAGAAACCTGGCAGCAAGTTCTAGATCAGTGTTTCCCAAACATTTGATCTCATTATAATGTGCTGATGAAAAATCAATAGGACCTCATAAAATATAATAAGCATATGGTTTAAAGTAGACAGTAAAAAATGGTCTCTAAGAAAATGTAACTGCTGTTAGGCATAATCAGAATTTTATCCATATTACAAATACACATAGTATAAGCTGAAGAAAAGATCGTGAGAAATTCAACATCCTTTGCTGTTTCGATTAACTTGGTAAAATGGTCAAATCTGGCTCTGAATTAATTAACAAGTTGAGCACCAGTCAATTATGCTTCAGGTGACATATGCAGCTTCCTTTGTTCTTAGAATTGCCCACCATTTTTTGAAGACAGATTTTTGCATAATAAGAGCAACAGAAATGTGTTTCTTATTTTTCTCACATATATTTTTTAAATGTACTTTTGAAGAAAATATTGACAATGCCAGGTTTGGGATTTGTTTTTGTTTTGCTGAACCGATTTACCACTAAGGACAGACTGAGAACATTGTTCTCTATGCCATGCAAAGCTATCAGTACAGTTCAGTATCTCAGACATAGCTGACTTGCGACCCCATGGACTACAGCATGCCAGGCTTCCCTTTGACTAACTTGACCATGTAAGGACAAGAAAACTCCCTTACTCATTTGGAGAAGGAATTGATGATGGAAGCATGATGTCTACTCAAGATCTACAAAGAAGGTCTTCTCCCCACTATCTACTTTTCACTTGATTACAAAACTGTATGTAGCCCAGTAAGCTCTCAGGGCACAGCACCCTCTCACCTCACTTACACCTGCTTGTAAGTCTGACAAGAGCTCTATTCTATTCTAATAAATCACTTATATCACTTGGCCTCTTGCTGAATTCTTTCTGTGCTGAGATAGATCAGAATTCTTTGGAGCCCCCCAAACAAAACCCAATGGTTTCAGTTTCATCATCAAGTGTGTAAGAAAAATGTTCAGACTATGTGCATTGAATACTATAGATCTATGTGCATCAGACACTGTGAATCTGTCTAATGAAGTACCAAAAGTTCAAAAACCAGAAATTAGATCAAGAAGACAGTGTATCCTTTGGGAAACTGGCAATCAGAGCATGGTAGAAACCTGGCAGCAAGTTCTAGATCAGTGTTTCCCAAACATTTGATCTCATTATAATGTGCTGATGAAAAATCAATAGGACCTCATAAAATATAATAAGCATATGGTTTAAAGTAGACAGTAAAAAATGGTCTCTAAGAAAATGTAACTGCTGTTAGGCATAATCAGAATTTTATCCATATTACAAATACACATAGTATAAGCTGAAGAAAAGATCGTGAGAAATTCAACATCCTTTGCTGTTTCGATTAACTTGGTAAAATGGTCAAATCTGGCTCTGAATTAATTAACAAGTTGAGCACCAGTCAATTATGCTTCAGGTGACATATGCAGCTTCCTTTGTTCTTAGAATTGCCCACCATTTTTTGAAGACAGATTTTTGCATAATAAGAGCAACAGAAATGTGTTTCTTATTTTTCTCACATATATTTTTGAAATGTACTTTTGAAGAAAATATTGTTAACACCAGGTTTGGGATTTGTTTTTGTTTTGCTGAACCTATTAATATCTTAGGACAGACTGGGAACATTGTTCTCTATGCCATGCAAAGCTATCAGTACAGTTCAGTATCTCAGTCATAGCTGACTTTTTGCGACCCCATGGACTACAGCATGCCAGGCTTCCCTGCCCTTCACCATCTCTTGGAGCTTGCTCAAACTCAGGTTCATCAACTCAGTGATGCCATCCAACCATTTTGTCTCTTTCGTTCCCTTCTCCTTTTGCCTTCTGTTTTTCCCAACGTTAGGGGCTTTTCCAATGAGTCATTTCTTTGCATCAGGTGGCCAAAGTACTGGAGCTTCAACTTCAGCATCAGTACCTCCAATAAATATTTAGGGTTGATTTCCTTTAGGATTGACTGGTTTTATTTCCTTACAGTCCAAAGGACTCTCAAGAGTCTGCTCCAACACCATATTGCAAAGGCATCAATTCTTCAACACAAAGCTATAAAAGATTAATAAAAAAGGTTTTGATCATGTGTGGCACTTCACCTTATTTTTCAAAAGTTTTATTAACAGTGATAGTATCTTCCAACTTATGTAGCTATAAGTGATCTCCCCCACTTGTTCATCGGGTTGGGACATTATAGAAAGCTAAGATGATTGGTTAATCAATTTAAGGGTTTCTTCTTTAGATTATAAATTCAGAGACAAGGAGATAATCTGCTCCTGGTTTATATCCCTAATCAGAAACTTATTTAAAGCACCTAGCATTGTACCTTTTATATCATAGACATTTAATAAGCATGTGGGCGGGGAGGGGAAGCACTGTGTCCCTAGTCAAACACCCTTGAATTCAAATTCTAACTCAACCTCTTAATAGCTAAGTGACTATGGGCAAATTTATTAATCTCTGAATTAATTAACAAGTTGAGCACGTCTTATCTAGGTGACATATGCAGCTTCCTTTGTTCTTAGAATTGCCCACCATTTTTGAAGACAGATTTTGCATAATAAGAGCAACAGAAATGTGTTTCTTATTTTTCTCACATATATTTTTGAAATGTACTTTTGAAGAAAATATTGTTAACACCAGGTTTGGGATTTGTTTTTGTTTTGCTGAACCTATTAATATCTTAGGACAGACTGGGAACATTGTTCTCTATGCCATGCAAAGCTATCAGTACAGTTCAGTATCTCAGTCATAGCTGACTTTTGCGACCCCATGGACTACAGCATGCCAGGCTTCCCTGCCCTTCACCATCTCTTGGAGCTTGCTCAAACTCAGGTTCATCAACTCAGTGATGCCATCCAACCATTTTGTCTCTTTCGTTCCCTTCTCCTTTTGCCTTCTGTTTTTCCCAACGTTAGGGGCTTTTCCAATGAGTCATTTCTTTGCATCAGGTGGCCAAAGTACTGGAGCTTCAACTTCAGCATCAGTACCTCCAATAAATATTTAGGGTTGATTTCCTTTAGGATTGACTGGTTTTATTTCCTTACAGTCCAAAGGACTCTCAAGAGTCTGCTCCAACACCATATTGCAAAGGCATCAATTCTTCAACACAAAGCTATAAAAGATTAATAAAAAAGGTTTTGATCATGTGTGGCACTTCACCTTATTTTTCAAAAGTTTTATTAACAGTGATAGTATCTTCCAACTTATGTAGCTATAAGTGATCTCCCCCACTTGTTCATCGGGTTGGGACATTATAGAAAGCTAAGATGATTGGTTAATCAATTTAAGGGTTTCTTCTTTAGATTATAAATTCAGAGACAAGGAGATAATCTGCTCCTGGTTTATATCCCTAATCAGAAACTTATTTAAAGCACCTAGCATTGTACCTTTTATATCATAGACATTTAATAAGCATGTGGGCGGGGGGGGGGAAGCACTGTGTCCCTAGTCAAACACCCTTGAATTCAAATTCTAACTCAACCTCTTAATAGCTAAGTGACTATGGGCAAATTTATTAATCTCAGAATGCATTAATTCTGTATTGTATGATGGTGACAACTTGTTTCATAATTGTGAAAATCAAGTAAGATAAACATAATGCACCCAGTAAAAAAGCTGGGCACAAACAGAGACTCAATGAATGTTAGATCCTTTCCCTTTCTTAATGTATCCTTCCTACCAGAGTCAACCTAGAAAAAGGAAATTATAAAGTGAAGCCCCTTGCACTTTCCCTTTTAGTCCCCAAAGATATTTTCACTTGTGGTGGGTTGATTTGGGCTAAGGTACAGTTCCTGGATGTTCAAATTCCCTATTTTGTTAGTAGTTAATTTGTTGAAAAGTTGGTGACCTTTACTTTTCATCCAGCTCAGGAATTCTTTCAGCTCATCATTCGCCTCCCCTCCTCCCTACCAAATTTCAACTTAATCTGATAAACTAGGCATCAGGGAAAACCTACTGCATATTGCCCAAGGCTTCCAGAGGCAATTTTCTGGGCACAAGCAATTAGCTGCCCTAGGCAAAATCGCACAGTAGGCAAAGCTTGCCTCCTCCCTTTCCTGCTCTACCCAGCCCCATTCCTTCAGGATTCCTCAGCTGCCTTCAGCCTGCCAGAGCACTCACACCCACCCACGATTTTGACTTCTACCTGAGCCTCAAGCTCTAACGTTTCCCCTCTCTTCCCATTTATGATCTTAATTCTCTCTTTGGAGTTCATCTCAGCTAGGTTATACAAGGTAATCTGATTTAAACTTTTCTGATTGACACCCACATTTTAAAGAAGAACGTGTTGGTACAAATAGTGAAATGTGTATGGGAAATATTTCTGAACCCTTGAACAATTAAGATGCTCTTTGCGCACTCTAGGCTACCAGATCTTGCTCTGTGAATTTTATCTCTTCAAAAGAATAAAGGTCATTTCTTATATATTTGTTTATAAAATACTTCCAAGTATTAAGATGTGATTTCTCAAAGTGATTCCTACTCACCTTCTGTGAAACTTACAGCATTTCGGCTGAATTAAGTAATTCAAGATGGAGTCATAGTGACCAAATTGAACTACTGTATTAGTTGTTTCAAAACAACTGGGGGCTTACCTGGTGATCCAGTGGGTAAAGAGTCCGCCTTGCAGTGCAAGGGGTGCCAGTTAGATCCCTGGCCTGGGAAGATCCCACTGGACCAGTGTGTCAATTACGAGCTGGAACTCTGGAGTGCATGTGCCCAGAGCCAGTGCTCTGCAACAGGAGTGCTCTGCAACAGGAGTCACCACACAGGCCAAAGAACAAAGATAGATGAAAATAAATAAATGAAAGACCAATAAAAAAGGCCAAAATTTACCAAAAAAAACCCCATCTGGGCTAGGACCACAAGTTTCTCAGTCCGACAGATGAAGACTGCTACAGTAGATAAAGGAACCTGTTTGGTAACATTCAAGAAAAGATGTCACTAGAACAGAAGAAGTAAGCAACAGACAAGACTGTGGGCATGACCTTTATATCCCATTCGCAGACTACTTAAAAATGAGACCACTGGGCCCAGTGACTCTTTGTTGGAGGATCTGACTTCCCACTGTGGAGAAGTGACGCAAATGAAGGCTGTCAGAGGCTTTTCCTTGGAATGCATCATTACCTCCTTTTCTGTTTTCATACTTTGACTAACCTGTATTGTGTGCTAATTGTGTGCAATGGACCAGTAATTCATGAATTGAATAATAGCTGTTTCCTCTGCCTCCTAGCCCCAAGGTTCTTACCTGGCCATACCACTGGGCCTGGCATCAAAACACCAATCTAGATGGAAGCAACCTAGATGTCCATCGATGAGTGAATGGATAAAGAAGCTCTGGTACATATATACAATGGAATACTACTCAGCTGTTAAAAGAAATGCAGAAGAATCAGTCTTAATGAGGTGGCTGGATCTAGAACCTATCATAAAAAGTAAAGTAAGTCAAAAAGAAAAAGACTATATATATATATATATATATATATATATATATATATATATATATAGTAATGGATAATGATAACACATGCAGTGAACCAATGGAAAAACAGACTTAGAGAAAAGACATATGGACATTGTGGGAAATGAACAGTGGCTGGGAGGCATAGAGAGAGTAACATGGAAACCTAAACTATCATATGTGAAAAAGATAGCTATTGTCATTGTACTGTGGGAATAGGAGTTCCTACAAGGGCTCAGTGCAGCAGCCTGGAGGGGTAGGATGAGGGGATTGGGAGAGGGGAGGGGACCAAGGATATGCATATGACTGATCTGGGAACATACATGTCTGTGAAAACTCTGTAATAATTTAAAATAAAAAAAACACCAATCCCTGATTAAATTAAGCAATACCTATGAAGTTCTTAGAGAATATGAAAGTCTCAACGACTTCTTTTTCATGCTACCTTTTAGTCTGTAATGCCTCACTATCTTTCCTCCATCTATATAAAATTACAAAATCAGGAGCATTGAACTGGTGGCCTAGGATTTCAATAGGATCCTGGATATGTTTTGTTTGGTTATTTCATTGGGTTTATAATAGGTGGTGAATCACATATGCAACATAAACAGTTTAGCACCTATTGTGTTGTATCTAGTCTACTTCATCTATTTACACACAAGGCACTTGAGTTTGCCAAACTTTACTTAACCTTCAAGATTTCTGATCGGAAACTCATCTTTTCCATGAAGATTTGCAAATTAATCCTTTGTATAGTTACAAGTTATCTGCTAGTTGCATTAAATAAAAATACCTAGTCTTACACAGGGTGTCTGATGCAATAGTTTACTGCAAATGCAACCCAGTGGAATAGGTGCCATTGTGGAGATTTCAGGTCTCCAGGGAGCAAGAGGTATTTTGAGGCTGACTGAGCTTTACCGTGCCCAAGGTAGTATGCTAATTCCTTTATGTGTAGGAATATCTGCTACAGTCTTGTCCCTTCCAGTGGCCCTGGAGGCAGTACTTACCCTTACATTGTATACATATCGTGTCAATACTTATACACACTTCATTTGCATTATGCAGCAACATTTTCCCCCTCTCATGTGTAAACTGAACTAGTTGGGCCTGTACTGCAGCCATGGCGCACTCCTTTGCTAACTTTCCCTTAATCTATGCAAAATAAACAAAAACAGCCCATCCCGTGTTCAATTTCCTCCATTGCCAGGACTCTCCCACAACAGTAAACATAATAACAATGAAAGTAATCACTATATTTTTTAAAAAATATGTATAAATCTACTGTCCTGGAGCTTCGCTATAGGCCTGCCCTATAAGAACCATTCTCCTGGTATTTCGGTAACTGAATCCCCTTGGACTAGAGATTGAAAGAACATAATATTATTCTAAACCTTATTCTTTTGCAAACAGCATAATGGCAAAATTCCAGCATAATAATATCAGATATTTACATAATGTCCTTTTCACAGGCATTCATAGGGCTTTGCAAAGTTTTTATGCATTTTTTTCAATATTAGATAAGGAGACAGGGAAAGATGACTGATTTTAGATGGGTAAAGAGGGATAGGTAAAGCCTGGGGGGAAAAAAGATGTGAAATAGGAAACAGTGGATTCCTGACTCTGAACCTAATGTTTATTCTCTCCACTATCCTTCTAATAGCAAAAGAATTCTCTTTTCTTGAGTCAGCTACCACCAAGTAAATATTGAAAAGCAAAGAACATTAAAATGGCTTTTAGTATTGGACACAGAAAAGAGACATGCTTAGAAGGCAGTGTTTATTAAAAATGGATTTCAAAAAAGCCTATTTTTATGAATTAAGAAATCAATAGCAAGTTAAAATTAGGGGAAAATATTAAATAACCACAAAAAGAGTTGTATCTTTGTGTACCCTGATGATGGAAGATACAGGAAATTGTTTACTAGAAAGAAGACCAGACTATCCTTAAATAACTTGGAGTAAGAGATTATAATCAATCTGATAAATTCCTCAAAACAAAAACATATCCAACTTCTACTCACTTTTTTTTAAAAAAATACCTTAAATAAATAGTATGCTAATTCCTTTATGTGTAGGAATATCTGCTACAGTCTTGTCCCTTCCAGTGGCCCTGGAGGCAGTACTTACCCTTACATTGTATACATATCGTGTCAATACTTATACACACTTCATTTGCATTATGCAGCAACATTTTCCCCCTCTCATGTGTAAACTGAACTAGTTGGGCCTGTACTGCAGCCATGGCGCACTCCTTTGCTAACTTTCCCTTAATCTATGCAAAATAAACAAAAACAGCCCATCCCGTGTTCAATTTCCTCCATTGCCAGGACTCTCCCACAACAGTAAACATAATAACAATGAAAGTAATCACTATATTTTTTAAAAAATATGTATAAATCTACTGTCCTGGAGCTTCGCTATAGGCCTGCCCTATAAGAACCATTCTCCTGGTATTTCGGTAACTGAATCCCCTTGGACTAGAGATTGAAAGAACATAATATTATTCTAAACCTTATTCTTTTGCAAACAGCATAATGGCAAAATTCCAGCATAATAATATCAGATATTTACATAATGTCCTTTTCACAGGCATTCATAGGGCTTTGCAAAGTTTTTATGCATTTTTTTCAATATTAGATAAGGAGACAGGGAAAGATGACTGATTTTAGATGGGTAAAGAGGGATAGGTAAAGCCTGGGGGGAAAAAAGATGTGAAATAGGAAACAGTGGATTCCTGACTCTGAACCTAATGTTTATTCTCTCCACTATCCTTCTAATAGCAAAAGAATTCTCTTTTCTTGAGTCAGCTACCACCAAGTAAATATTGAAAAGCAAAGAACATTAAAATGGCTTTTAGTATTGGACACAGAAAAGAGACATGCTTAGAAGGCAGTGTTTATTAAAAATGGATTTCAAAAAAGCCTATTTTTATGAATTAAGAAATCAATAGCAAGTTAAAATTAGGGGAAAATATTAAATAACCACAAAAAGAGTTGTATCTTTGTGTACCCTGATGATGGAAGATACAGGAAATTGTTTACTAGAAAGAAGACCAGACTATCCTTAAATAACTTGGAGTAAGAGATTATAATCAATCTGATAAATTCCTCAAAACAAAAACATATCCAACTTCTACTCACTAGGAATTTTTTAGAATATTAGATTTAGAAGAGAAAAAAAAGTACCTGAGGTAGAGAAGTCAGGCAGAGAGGGTAAGCAAGGAATATATAAGAAAGAACTAGTAAAAAGAGCTAGTGACGTGATAATAGCCCTAAGGATTTAAAAAAAGTTTCCTCAAATATGTCTGGGGGATAAGAAACACTGGATAGAAAATAGGCCCATTAATAAATGACAAATGAGATGAAATGAGATTTTGAAATAGTTGGGCTACTGAACTGCTTTTTTAAAAAACCAGAGCTTTTAACAAGAAAAACAAAACAAATGGGGATAAGGACAGAGAAGGAACAAGACTTGTCAGCAGAACGCTGATAAATAGCAAACAAGGGAATTCAGTTGATACAAAATATAAGGATTTACCAAATTAGCAAACCTAGGGGTATGCCTTCTACTGGGGTTAAGAAAGAATTGAGTAATTTATATTCTGAAGCATATTTTATCTTGCATCTTCTAGCCAGGATGATCAAACCGTATTATCACCCCCAGAAACTAACTTCATGCAAATCACCGTATTGTGTTCTTACTTCTACTATCTTCAGATAATCTCACATGCTTTTAACAAACATTAATTATCGCCAGGTGCCAAGTGCTGTATTAGGTTCTGCAAATACAAAGGCTGAAACACTAGCACCTATTGTAATTCTTCCAGCTTACCTTGGTCCCCTCTGTTTTGTTCAAGACTCCATCTGCCTTTTAAGAGGCACACATATGTGCACAGGCACACATACAACACCAACCTAAAAGCATACAAGTTAGTACCTTTTTTTTACTTTATATGATATTTACTTATCTTCATTCCTAAATTGAGGGTTTTGGAACTAAATACCCATGACCTCGAACAAACTAGTCATAGCCCTGAAGCTCTCAGAAAGCCAATCAACTTTCTTCTAAAACACAGCAGTTTAAACTTAAAAAGTAATTAACATATATGGTTTACATTTTAGACTCTCGAAAGGATCAATATACGATTAAAAGTAAGCATTCCTCTCAACCTAAATTCACCCTCTTCCCAAGAGATTATAATCAATCTGATAAATTCCTCAAAACAAAAACATATCCAACTTCTACTCACTAGGAATTTTTTAGAATATTAGATTTAGAAGAGAAAAAAAAGTACCTGAGGTAGAGAAGTCAGGCAGAGAGGGTAAGCAAGGAATATATAAGAAAGAACTAGTAAAAAGAGCTAGTGACGTGATAATAGCCCTAAGGATTTAAAAAAAGTTTCCTCAAATATGTCTGGGGGATAAGAAACACTGGATAGAAAATAGGCCCATTAATAAATGACAAATGAGATGAAATGAGATTTTGAAATAGTTGGGCTACTGAACTGCTTTTTTAAAAAACCAGAGCTTTTAACAAGAAAAACAAAACAAATGGGGATAAGGACAGAGAAGGAACAAGACTTGTCAGCAGAACGCTGATAAATAGCAAACAAGGGAATTCAGTTGATACAAAATATAAGGATTTACCAAATTAGCAAACCTAGGGTATGCCTTCTACTGGGGTTAAGAAAGAATTGAGTAATTTATATTCTGAAGCATATTTTATCTTGCATCTTCTAGCCAGGATGATCAAACCGTATTATCACCCCCAGAAACTAACTTCATGCAAATCACCGTATTGTGTTCTTACTTCTACTATCTTCAGATAATCTCACATGCTTTTAACAAACATTAATTATCGCCAGGTGCCAAGTGCTGTATTAGGTTCTGCAAATACAAAGGCTGAAACACTAGCACCTATTGTAATTCTTCCAGCTTACCTTGGTCCCCTCTGTTTTGTTCAAGACTCCATCTGCCTTTTAAGAGGCACACATATGTGCACAGGCACACATACAACACCAACCTAAAAGCATACAAGTTAGTACCTTTTTTTTACTTTATATGATATTTACTTATCTTCATTCCTAAATTGAGGGTTTTGGAACTAAATACCCATGACCTCGAACAAACTAGTCATAGCCCTGAAGCTCTCAGAAAGCCAATCAACTTTCTTCTAAAACACAGCAGTTTAAACTTAAAAAGTAATTAACATATATGGTTTACATTTTAGACTCTCGAAAGGATCAATATACGATTAAAAGTAAGCATTCCTCTCAACCTAAATTACCAGACCCTCTTCCCCAGAAGTCATCATCATTGAATTATTTACATAGTAGTCTTTCATATACTTTTCATATACAAAAATAGGTATATGAATACCTTTTTTAAAAAGAACACATAAACGAGCTGATTTTAAACCCTGTTCTACATTTTTGCCCTTTAAAAAAAAAAAAAACTCATACTGTATCTTGGGCAGCTTTCTATATCAGCAACATGGAGATTTTTTATAATAACTGCATAGGAGTCACATAACATAGTATTTTGATAACTATAATTTACTTAACATGTCTCCTATACTGCACACATTGATTACTTCCTCTCTTTTACCATTACCAAGAACTATGTTATTTATGCATCTATAAAAAGGAGATAATATATTTTCATGTAGAGTTAATGCAAAAATTACATGAGATAATTTATGTGAAAACATCTAGAATACCTCCACATGTTAGGCATTTTGAGTATGTCTTAGCTAAATGAATGAATTGAGTGAGGGAGCAAATGAGCCAAGAATACTTTCTGTTTTGTTCATGTCGGATGTCAGTTTCCTCCCACTACAATGAAAACTTTATGAAAGTAGGAATCAATCTTGTCTGTCTTTGGTCACTGCTGAATCCCTACAGCTTGAAATAGTGCCTTGTATATAGCAAATGTTTAAATTGGTTAATGAATATCATCAACCATCATTCTTACTTTCCTGAGTTTACTGTCTTTTAGCTAAAGTTGACTTGATACAAAGGCTGAAACACTAGCACCTATTGTAATTCTTCCAGCTTACCTTGGTCCCTCTGTTTTGTTCAAGACTCCATCTGCCTTTTAAGAGCATCACCCTTTTAAAGGCACACATACACAGCACCAAAAAAAAAAGCATACAAGTTAGTACCTTTTTTTTACTTTATATGATATTTACTTATCTTCATTCCTAAATTGAGGGTTTTGGAACTAAATACCCATGACCTCGAACAAACTAGTCATAGCCCTGAAGCTCTCAGAAAGCCAATCAACTTTCTTCTAAAACACAGCAGTTTAAACTTAAAAAGTAATTAACATATATGGTTTACATTTTAGACTCTCGAAAGGATCAATATACGATTAAAAGTAAGCATTCCTCTCAACCTAAATTACCAGACCCTCTTCCCCAGAAGTCATCATCATTGAATTATTTACATAGTAGTCTTTCATATACTTTTCATATACAAAAATAGGTATATGAATACCTTTTTTAAAAAGAACACATAAACGAGCTGATTTTAAACCCTGTTCTACATTTTTGCCCTTTAAAAAAAAAAAAAACTCATACTGTATCTTGGGCAGCTTTCTATATCAGCAACATGGAGATTTTTTATAATAACTGCATAGGAGTCACATAACATAGTATTTTGATAACTATAATTTACTTAACATGTCTCCTATACTGCACACATTGATTACTTCCTCTCTTTTACCATTACCAAGAACTATGTTATTTATGCATCTATAAAAAGGAGATAATATATTTTCATGTAGAGTTAATGCAAAAATTACATGAGATAATTTATGTGAAAACATCTAGAATACCTCCACATGTTAGGCATTTTGAGTATGTCTTAGCTAAATGAATGAATTGAGTGAGGGAGCAAATGAGCCAAGAATACTTTCTGTTTTGTTCATGTCGGATGTCAGTTTCCTCCCACTACAATGAAAACTTTATGAAAGTAGGAATCAATCTTGTCTGTCTTTGGTCACTGCTGAATCCCTACAGCTTGAAATAGTGCCTTGTATATAGCAAATGTTTAAATTGGTTAATGAATATCATCAACCATCATTCTTACTTTCCTGTGACTCAGTTTGAATTTCAAGATAAAATGGCCTGTGGTCTTGGTGGTTTAGTCACTAAGTCATGTCCAGCTCTTGCAGCTCCATGGACAGTAGCCTGCCAGGTTCCTCTGTCAATGGAATTTCCCAAGCAAGAATACCGGAGTGAATTGCTATTTCCTTCTCTAATAAAAGGGCCTGTTTAAAATGAAAAACAGCATAGTCTTCTTTCAAGTAAGATTAGCTATAATTTGATTCTGAGAAAAGTTAAAGCTCAAGGCCACTCCCAGATGGGTGTAAGACCCTGGCAATTTAAACTGTGCTGCCTGTCGATGCAAATCTCACTTGGAAGGCGGTTACTCTGTCAGCATTTTTCATAAGCCTCTTGAGATATCGCTAGAGGCACAAATTTTGAAAGTGGTTTTAATTACATTCAGAAAAAAAGGAATAGGCACAATACCAACTCGGCCCTGCCTCCAACTAGGAGGCCTAGGGTGACTACCCTTGTTGCCCGATCCAAGGCATAAGCCTGTTAAAGACAAGCAGCATTTGTGAATTAATCACTATTTTCAAATACAGAGCAAAGTCCAGTCAAAGATTTCTTTAAAAGAATATTATGCTCACTAGAATTGCTTTCTTAATTTGGAGAGAAAGATCTGGAGAAATGTCTCAACTCTGGGCACACTATGGAAATATGTTTTATAGAGGACCAACATGTGGCCCATGTGTTGTCAAAAGAGAGAAAAAAGACAATCGTTAGTCTAGAATAGCACTTTTTAAGTCGTGAGAAAATGTTGGTCAAATTGCTAGAGCCATGTAATTGCGTATCTGGAACAAGCAATGTCTTAAGTTTGGGAATAATAACTCAGTAAATTGGGTTGGGTCTCAGTTGGCTCATTCTCAGCTTGTTTTCATGTTCAAAGACAAATACCTGAAAAGTCACTAAGTATTAGTATAACACTGTACTCTCTTCACTCTTTACTTCTCAAGTGGAGAAACCTGCACCCCAAAGTGGAGGGTGCATTCTGAAGGCAAGGCAAGAATCTTTTAACTCCTTTCTCCATTGCTGTCTCTTTCTATACAAATTGCAACTGTTCTCCAAACATTCAATTACAATTACAGCTTTTCCAAAACTCTGATACCTATCCCATGAGCTTCTCTCTCTTCTTTCCCACCTCCATACAGAAACCTGCCCCTAACAGACTATATGCTTTGGGTGTGTAGTTTTTCCTTCTTCAGTACTGATTGAAACAGATAGCCTTTATTGTCAGAATTATCTCCAAGTGACTTGAAGGGTTTTTGTTTTGATTTTAAATCTTGTATTACTTTTCTAAATATAGATGTTTCCCTATTTTCTTTTTTACTTTAAATTTAAACGGGTGCTGCCACTCCCAGATGGGTGTAAGACCCTGGCAATTTAAACTGTGCTGCCTGTCGATGCAAATCTCACTTGGAAGGCGGTTACTCTGTCAGCATTTTCATAAGCCTCTTGAGATATCGCTAGAGGCACAAATTTTGAAAGTGGTTTTAATTACATTCAGAAAAAAAGGAATAGGCACAATACCAACTCGGCCCTGCCTCCAACTAGGAGGCCTAGGGTGACTACCCTTGTTGCCCGATCCAAGGCATAAGCCTGTTAAAGACAAGCAGCATTTGTGAATTAATCACTATTTTCAAATACAGAGCAAAGTCCAGTCAAAGATTTCTTTAAAAGAATATTATGCTCACTAGAATTGCTTTCTTAATTTGGAGAGAAAGATCTGGAGAAATGTCTCAACTCTGGGCACACTATGGAAATATGTTTTATAGAGGACCAACATGTGGCCCATGTGTTGTCAAAAGAGAGAAAAAAGACAATCGTTAGTCTAGAATAGCACTTTTTAAGTCGTGAGAAAATGTTGGTCAAATTGCTAGAGCCATGTAATTGCGTATCTGGAACAAGCAATGTCTTAAGTTTGGGAATAATAACTCAGTAAATTGGGTTGGGTCTCAGTTGGCTCATTCTCAGCTTGTTTTCATGTTCAAAGACAAATACCTGAAAAGTCACTAAGTATTAGTATAACACTGTACTCTCTTCACTCTTTACTTCTCAAGTGGAGAAACCTGCACCCCAAAGTGGAGGGTGCATTCTGAAGGCAAGGCAAGAATCTTTTAACTCCTTTCTCCATTGCTGTCTCTTTCTATACAAATTGCAACTGTTCTCCAAACATTCAATTACAATTACAGCTTTTCCAAAACTCTGATACCTATCCCATGAGCTTCTTCTCTTTCCCACCTCCATACAGAAACCTGCCCCTAACAGACTATATGCTTTGGGTGTGTAGTTTTTCCTTCTTCAGTACTGATTGAAACAGATAGCCTTTATTGTCAGAATTATCTCCAAGTGACTTGAAGGGTTTTTGTTTTGATTTTAAATCTTGTATTACTTTTTTCTAAATATAGATGTTTCCCTATTTTCTTCCTTCTTCTTTACTTTAAAATTAGACTATATTGATTCTATAAGAAGAAATTTTTTATTTAAAAGCTTCTACATGCTCATTAGAGAAATTTTGGAAAGTCCAGAAAAAGAGGAAAATATAATCACTGAGAGCACCTTGTTTAATGTATCTTCTTCAGTCTTCTAAACATACACACATTATATTTGTATACACACACATAGACTATGCTGTTCTGGTGGTTTCATATTGTACTTTGAGTATTTTCTCTTTTAATAGCAGTCTTGTGGAGTAAGATTTCTATGGCTCATTGCATTCTTTTATATCATTATATCATAATTTATTCACCCATTCCCCTGTTGTTAGGAACTTCGATTATTCCCAGTTTTTCATGACTTTATAATGAATGTTCATTAATCTTTGAATCTAGGATATTTCTTTAAAATAGATCACTAAAAATTAGAATTTCTGAAACAAAACTATGAACATTTCTTAAAAGCTTATGAAAATTTCAACTGTACCCCAAAGTAGAGAAGCCAGTAAAATGAACTTCCCCATATATTAAATATATCACCCCACAATCAAACATTTATCAAAAGTTTTGTAACATCTCCATTTTTAAGATTATGGATATGCAGGATATTGTCTGATCACTTTCCAGAAGTATACCAACTGTCACCCTTACCCGCACTGCGAATCTCCCACACGCATTTGTTAAAACTCTTAAAAACTTCCCCAAGTGGAGAAACCTGCACCCCAAAGTGGAGGGTGCATTCTGAAGGCAAGGCAAGAATCTTTTAACTCCTTTCTCCATTGCTGTCTCTTTCTATACAAATTGCAACTGTTCTCCAAACATTCAATTACAATTACAGCTTTTCCAAAACTCTGATACCTATCCCATGAGCTTCTCTCTCTTCTTTCCCACCTCCATACAGAAACCTGCCCCTAACAGACTATATGCTTTGGGTGTGTAGTTTTTCCTTCTTCAGTACTGATTGAAACAGATAGCCTTTATTGTCAGAATTATCTCCAAGTGACTTGAAGGGTTTTTGTTTTGATTTTAAATCTTGTATTACTTTTTTCTAAATATAGATGTTTCCCTATTTTCTTCCTTCTTCTTTACTTTAAAATTAGACTATATTGATTCTATAAGAAGAAATTTTTTATTTAAAAGCTTCTACATGCTCATTAGAGAAATTTTGGAAAGTCCAGAAAAAGAGGAAAATATAATCACTGAGAGCACCTTGTTTAATGTATCTTCTTCAGTCTTCTAAACATACACACATTATATTTGTATACACAAAATAGACTATGCTGTTCTGGTGGTTTCATATTGTACTTTGAGTATTTTCTCTTTTAATAGCAGTCTTGTGGAGTAAGATTTCTATGGCTCATTGCATTCTTTTATATCATTATATCATAATTTATTCACCCATTCCCCTGTTGTTAGGAACTTCGATTATTCCCAGTTTTTCATGACTTTATAATGAATGTTCATTAATCTTTGAATCTAGGATATTTCTTTAAAATAGATCACTAAAAATTAGAATTTCTGAAACAAAACTATGAACATTTCTTAAAAGCTTATGAAAATTTCAACTGTACCCCAAAGTAGAGAAGCCAGTAAAATGAACTTCCCCATATATTAAATATATCACCCCACAATCAAACATTTATCAAAAGTTTTGTAACATCTCCATTTTTAAGATTATGGATATGCAGGATATTGTCTGATCACTTTCCAGAAGTATACCAACTGTCACCCTTACCCGCACTGCGAATCTCCCACACGTACTTGAACCAGGATTGAACATTTTCAATGTCTAGTCCCTGCTGACTACTTCAGTCAGTTATTTCAAACCCAACTTGTCAGAATCTGGCATTACATGGTCCCAGTGTCCAGTTCAGGTCCTTTGAGAATTCATTTCATCCCACAATGCAATTTCTATTTTTCAAAATTGCCTGCCTATCTGCAATTGAGCCGAAGAACTCAGACTTCATCTGACAGCCCTTCAGCCTCTGGAGAATGGGCATAGCAGCAGCTCCTTCTCAATGAAATTCTCCTCTGTGTACTTGAGCAGTACAATTGATCATCCTGTTACTCATCAGGAATCACTGTGAGTGATGATGATTGAAGGTTGCTGGCAGCTTTTAATCTCATGCTAACAGTTCCCATATGTCAGTCTTCTTCAAGTTCTGCATGTTTTCTGAATAGACTAAAATTTAGAATATATAATTAAACATGACTTATGCATTATCCAAACTAGGTTGGTCTATTTATAGAGAAATTGAATATCTCCAAGGCTTAATCTCTTTATTTGAGGCTAGATGTTCATAAGTGAGGGATTATCGCTATTATTATTATTAATGTGTAAATAATATAATGGCTCTTTGTTCCCATCACTAAGATGGGAATACTCAAAGTGTAGACGTGACTTGCCGTTAATTAGTTCTGTCATGGTAAATTGGTTTTAAAATCACTCAAGATTTAATTTGGCTCTACTTCACTAAAATCCTTTGCAGTTCTACCTACAGCCTATCATACACAGTGAAGTAAATCAGAAAGAGAAAAACAAATGTCATATATTAATGTATATGTATAATTCTGGAAAATGGTACTGTCGAACCTATTTACAGGGCAGTAATAGAGACGCAGACATAGAGAACAAGACTTGTGGACACATCAGGGAAAGGAGGTGGAGGATGAATTGAGAGCAGCACTGACGCATATGTATGTGTACATAAATATATAACCACGTGTAAAATAGCTAGTGGGAAGCAACTATATAGCACAGGGAGCTGAGCTTGGTGCTCTGTGATGAACTAGAGGATTGGGACGGGGGTTGAGGGTGGGAGAGAGGCTCAAGAAACAGAGAATATATGTATACTTATAGCCGATTCACATTGTATGACAGAAACCAACACAACATTGTAAAGCAATTATCCTCCAATTTAAAAAATCCCTTACAGTTCTAAAATTCTACAACTTGAAAATGTGTTAGTCTAATTCTTCATACACTTGCTGTTTAAAAAAATGTACTTTCAAAGATGATAAGTAGTAGGACTTCCCTGGTGGTCCAGTGGTTCAGAATTTGCCTACCAATGCAGGGGACATGGGTTCAATCCCTGGTTTGGGAAGATTCCACATGCCACAGGGCAACTAAACCCACACCACAACTACTGAAACTGTGCGCCTAGAGCCCGGGCTCCACAGCAAGAGAAGCCACCACAATGAGAAGCCTGTGCACTGCAACTAGAGTAGCCCTGGCCACTAGAGAAAGGCCATGCACAACAACAAAGACCAAGTGCAGTCAAAAATATAAATGAACAAATAAAATTTTTAAAAAATGATAGGTAGCATAGTAGGCATTATTATTTGTAGAGGTACTGTAAGTCATGCAGTGGTGTGCTGCTGATAAATGTTTAACTGACTTTCTGGAGGAGAAGAAGTCCTGATAGGCATCACTGCCCTAGTCCCATAGTGCAAATAGTCCCATCATAGGTGATTTAATACTACCACCTTGAAGGCACTGATAGTGGATTGGGAAAAGATGGGCACAGGTGTCTCACCAGCCAGTGAGCTGGCTCTGGCACACCCCTTACCCTGCATTTATATAGTATTCCAGTAGACTCGTGGAAAAGTAGCTACTTCACTAAAATCCTTTGATTCTACCTACAGCCTATCATACACAGTGAAGTAAATCAAAACGAAAAACAAATGTCATATATTAATGTATATGTATAATTCTGGAAAATGGTACTGTCGAACCTATTTACAGGGCAGTAATAGAGACGCAGACATAGAGAACAAGACTTGTGGACACATCAGGGAAAGGAGGTGGAGGATGAATTGAGAGCAGCACTGACGCATATGTATGTGTACATAAATATATAACCACGTGTAAAATAGCTAGTGGGAAGCAACTATATAGCACAGGGAGCTGAGCTTGGTGCTCTGTGATGAACTAGAGGATTGGGACGGGGGTTGAGGGTGGGAGAGAGGCTCAAGAAACAGAGAATATATGTATACTTATAGCCGATTCACATTGTATGACAGAAACCAACACAACATTGTAAAGCAATTATCCTCCAATTTAAAAAATCCCTTACAGTTCTAAAATTCTACAACTTGAAAATGTGTTAGTCTAATTCTTCATACACTTGCTGTTTAAAAAAATGTACTTTCAAAGATGATAAGTAGTAGGACTTCCCTGGTGGTCCAGTGGTTCAGAATTTGCCTACCAATGCAGGGGACATGGGTTCAATCCCTGGTTTGGGAAGATTCCACATGCCACAGGGCAACTAAACCCACACCACAACTACTGAAACTGTGCGCCTAGAGCCCGGGCTCCACAGCAAGAGAAGCCACCACAATGAGAAGCCTGTGCACTGCAACTAGAGTAGCCCTGGCCACTAGAGAAAGGCCATGCACAACAACAAAGACCAAGTGCAGTCAAAAATATAAATGAACAAATAAAATTTTTAAAAAATGATAGGTAGCATAGTAGGCATTATTATTTGTAGAGGTACTGTAAGTCATGCAGTGGTGTGCTGCTGATAAATGTTTAACTGACTTTCTGGAGGAGAAGAAGTCCTGATAGGCATCACTGCCCTAGTCCCATAGTGCAAATAGTCCCATCATAGGTGATTTAATACTACCACCTTGAAGGCACTGATAGTGGATTGGGAAAAGATGGGCACAGGTGTCTCACCAGCCAGTGAGCTGGCTCTGGCACACCACTGACCCTGCATTTATAGAGTATTCCAAGTAGACTCTGTTAAGCAGCAAACAGTAGAAAATCTAACTATCTTGACTTAAATAATAAAGGTATTTCATTTTTTCATGTCATAAGAAATCTAGAGGTAAATGGGTCAAAGGATGACTTAGCAGTTCCATCCTGTCAGGGTGCTGGGCTAGCTTCTCTATAATTCTCTTGGTCTTCTTCCTTGTAAAATGGGCATAGTCCCTCCAAACTTTCTGTCCTTTTAGGACAATGTCCAAAGTAAGAAAGAAGAGGTAAAGAGTAAATATAGTATTTTTTCTCTCCTTTATTAGAAAGGACAAGTTTTGTCCAGAAACCCCAGCAGTCTTCCCCTTAAGTTTCATTACCCAGGACTAAGTCGCATGTCCATACCTAAACCTGTCAGTGGTAAACAGGATCTAACCAGTTGTGATCCAACCCTGGGGCTGGACAGAAGGAAGAAAGGGGAAGTAGCACTGACATAGGCAAATCACTGTGTCTGTTAC
The DNA here is from genome assembly GCA_022376925.1 of Tragulus kanchil. Taxonomy (NCBI): domain Eukaryota; kingdom Metazoa; phylum Chordata; class Mammalia; order Artiodactyla; family Tragulidae; genus Tragulus; species Tragulus kanchil. The sequence continues at coordinate 215,301,231 of JAIOJX010000032.1, read as the reverse complement.
ACACAAGAAGGTCTCAAGCTGAAAAACGCTGATGTTTCAACTATCAACTTCAACTCAATTTGATGATTATTGAGTGTGTTCAATGAGCAAGACCAAAGAATATATCTATTTCTCTTTCACCATGATCATATGTTCATAAGTGACCTCATAGACACTATAGAGGTCTTAACCCCCCAATATACTCACCCTTCGATAGACTCACCCCTTTTGTTTTTTTTATGTTCCTAGGACAGTATGATTTTCAAATGCTAATCCATATCATAACTTAAGTTCCAAAGGACTTTTACTTAATGAATGTGAACCTCTTAAATTAAGCATTGTGACCATCTGAACACAGGAGTAAACAGTCCAGTCCTTAATGACTTAAAAAGTTTAGAGTTAGCATCTATCTCAGGACTTTTATTGTCACGATACATTACTACATAATGCACTTTAAAAATGATAGCTACCACCTGGGGGATAAATGTTTAACTGACTTTCTGGAGGAGAAGAAGTCCTGATAGGCATCACTGCCCTAGTCCCATAGTGCAAATAGTCCCATCATAGGTGATTTAATACTACCACCTTGAAGGCACTGATAGTGGATTGGGAAAAGATGGGCACAGGTGTCTCACCAGCCAGTGAGCTGGCTCTGGCACACCACTGACCCTGCATTTATAGAGTATTCCAAGTAGACTCTGTTAAGCAGCAAACAGTAGAAAATCTAACTATCTTGACTTAAATAATAAAGGTATTTCATTTTTTCATGTCATAAGAAATCTAGAGGTAAATGGGTCAAAGGATGACTTAGCAGTTCCATCCTGTCAGGGTGCTGGGCTAGCTTCTCTATAATTCTCTTGGTCTTCTTCCTTGTAAAATGGGCATAGTCCCTCCAAACTTTCTGTCCTTTTAGGACAATGTCCAAAGTAAGAAAGAAGAGGTAAAGAGTAAATATAGTATTTTTTCTCTCCTTTATTAGAAAGGACAAGTTTTGTCCAGAAACCCCAGCAGTCTTCCCCTTAAGTTTCATTACCCAGGACTAAGTCGCATGTCCATACCTAAACCTGTCAGTGGTAAACAGGATCTAACCAGTTGTGATCCAACCCTGGGGCTGGACAGAAGGAAGAAAGGGGAAGTAGCACTGACATAGGCAAATCACTGTGTCTGTTACACACAAGAAGGTCTCAAGCTGAAAAACGCTGATGTTTCAACTATCAACTTCAACTCAATTTGATGATTATTGAGTGTGTTCAATGAGCAAGACCAAAGAATATATCTATTTCTCTTTCACCATGATCATATGTTCATAAGTGACCTCATAGACACTATAGAGGTCTTAACCCCTCAATATACTCACCCCTTCGATATACTCACCCCTTTTGTTTTTTTTATGTTCCTAGGACAGTATGATTTTCAAATGCTAATCCATATCATAACTTAAGTTCCAAAGGACTTTTACTTAATGAATGTGAACCTCTTAAATTAAGCATTGTGACCATCTGAACACAGGAGTAAACAGTCCAGTCCTTAATGACTTAAAAAGTTTAGAGTTAGCATCTATCTCAGGACTTTTATTGTCACGATACATTACTACATAATGCACTTCGGTCTTTTAATTTTTTCAGTAAATGTTGTTTGGATTACAGATAAGTTTATAATACACGTTCCCAAGCAATAACACTTTATTTTAAATGATTCTGTAGCTCAGAAATGTTTTATTTGATGCCTCATTTTGTAACCTTCAGAAAGTTTGCTATAGTGTACCCAAACTGAAATTGCAAAGGGAGTCTGATTTGGTATATTAAATAAGTCTCTGAATAAAATTTTTTGTGCATGGAAAATAATAGCTTATAAAGCTAGAAGATTTTCAAATTTTGTCACCCGGGACTACACAGCCTTAAAAAAATTTGACTTCTGCTCAGACTTTGTTTTTTTGTTTTTTGTTTTTTTTTAATTTTGGCCTCTTTTATTGATTTTTTTATGTATTTATTTTCATCCATCTTTATTCCCTCACCCATATGGGCCTGCCATTGCAGTGGCCTCTCCACAGAGAACTGGCTCCAGGCGCATATGCTCCAGAGCACTGGCTCATAATTGGACACATCGGTCCAGCTGCTCTGCAGCACGTGGGATCTTCCTGAGCCAGGGATCGAACCACTGCCTCTTGAACTGCAAGGCAGACTCTTTACCCACTGGGCTACCAGGCAAGCCCAGACTTTGTTTTTTAAATATTTCTTAATTATAATTTATAATCCTCTGATTATTTGTTTGCAAATACAAATTTTAAAAAATTGGAAAAAATGCTGCAATGAAAAGAAAAGCTTAATAATGTTTTCAACTTCAACTCAATTTGATGATTATTGAGTGTGTTCAATGAGCAAGACCAAAGAATATATCTATTTCTCTTTCACCATGATCATATGTTCATAAGTGACCTCATAGACACTATAGAGGTCTTAACCCCTCAATATACTCACCCCTTCGATATACTCACCCCTTTTGTTTTTTTTATGTTCCTAGGACAGTATGATTTTCAAATGCTAATCCATATCATAACTTAAGTTCCAAAGGACTTTTACTTAATGAATGTGAACCTCTTAAATTAAGCATTGTGACCATCTGAACACAGGAGTAAACAGTCCAGTCCTTAATGACTTAAAAAGTTTAGAGTTAGCATCTATCTCAGGACTTTTATTGTCACGATACATTACTACATAATGCACTTCGGTCTTTTAATTTTTTCAGTAAATGTTGTTTGGATTACAGATAAGTTTATAATACACGTTCCCAAGCAATAACACTTTATTTTAAATGATTCTGTAGCTCAGAAATGTTTTATTTGATGCCTCATTTTGTAACCTTCAGAAAGTTTGCTATAGTGTACCCAAACTGAAATTGCAAAGGGAGTCTGATTTGGTATATTAAATAAGTCTCTGAATAAAATTTTTTGTGCATGGAAAATAATAGCTTATAAAGCTAGAAGATTTTCAAATTTTGTCACCCGGGACTACACAGCCTTAAAAAAATTTGACTTCTGCTCAGACTTTGTTTTTTTGTTTTTTGTTTTTTTTTAATTTTGGCCTCTTTTATTGATTTTTTTATGTATTTATTTTCATCCATCTTTATTCCCTCACCCATATGGGCCTGCCATTGCAGTGGCCTCTCCACAGAGAACTGGCTCCAGGCGCATATGCTCCAGAGCACTGGCTCATAATTGGACACATCGGTCCAGCTGCTCTGCAGCACGTGGGATCTTCCTGAGCCAGGGATCGAACCACTGCCTCTTGAACTGCAAGGCAGACTCTTTACCCACTGGGCTACCAGGCAAGCCCAGACTTTGTTTTTTAAATATTTCTTAATTATAATTTATAATCCTCTGATTATTTGTTTGCAAATACAAATTTTAAAAAATTGGAAAAAATGCTGCAATGAAAAAGAAAAGCTTAATAATGATAAATCATCTTATTTTTTGTATTTGATTATTGAAACAGTATAGGTGACAAGGGTACCTAATTTGGCATTTCTTTTTATTTTGTAGTGCCTAAAATTATACATTAGGGCTTCCCTGGTGGTCCAGTGGGTACGAACACCGCCTTTCAGTGCAAGGGGCGCCGGTTTGATCCCTGGTCTGGGAAGATCTCACTGGCAGTGGAGCAGCTGGACCAATGTGTCCAATTACAGAGCCGGAGTTCTGGAGCGCATGCGCCCAGAACTGGTGCTCTGCGACAACAGAGGGCACTATGATGGGAGGCCCACAAGGGCAAGAGAACAGAGATGGATGAAAATAGATAAATGAAAGACCAATAGAAGTGACCCCCCGCACCCTCCCTCCCCAACCTGCGCCCCCTCAAAAAAAATTATACATTAAATTTTTAAAACTTCAGTAGAGGGATTCTTTCTGTTGTTTGTTTTTTTCAGCTGACCTAACATATGAGCCTGTATGAACAGCTAAGTCAGAATGAGAGAACTATCTGCTCAGTCTAGACTACTGAGCCTATTTGTGATTCTGACTATGCAATATGACTGTTTTGTCTAATATGAGGTGCATTATATACCCCCTGCCTGCCTGCCTGCTAAGTTACCTCAGCTGTGTCTGACTCTTTATGGCTCCACAGACTGTAGACTGCCAGCTCTGTCCATGGAATTCTCCAGGCAAGAATACTGAGTGGGTCGCCATTTCCTTCCCCAGAGGATCTTTCCTACCCAGGGATCGAACCCATGTCTCTCCTGCAGTGACAGGTGGGTTCTTAACTACTAGTGCCACATGGGAAGCTCCTTATATATCCACTGTTTACAAATATTATGTTTTATCTATGGATCTATAGAATCCTCCTGCCAATGCAAGAGGCATAAGTAGGTAAGAATGATGTCTTGGATAATCTTTACAAATTCAGGAAGGCTTCATATAATTTTCTCAAGACATCCCAAGTGAAAGGTGAAGGTGTGACACAAAACATGACTCAGAGGCAGGCAGTTCTATAGATGGCCCAGAAGAAAACGAAGCAAGTAAGCAGCCTTTTGCTGATGCATTGTGATCTGAAAAGAAACCTTGAAGTGGTATTTCTCAAAGGCCAGTCCACAGCTCACATATCAAAATGACCAGGGAATGCTTATTAAAACTGTACTTTCTTCAAACGCACAGATTAGGGATCTGTGGGGGATGAGTCTGGAAACCTGCAGCTTTTACAAGTTTCCCAGGGGATTCTTAAATACATCAGAGCCAAGAACCTCTGCCTTGGAGCAGTGGTCTTTAGAGTTATTATTTTTTACTTGTCTAGTCTAAAAGAATTTTGAAACGCTAGGAAATCAGGTGTCATTTCACATAGTTTTTCACATGTTTTCACATGACATCTAAACTTTTTACTGTTAAGTCGTTAAAAAATACAATTTATGATGTGATACTGACATTTCAAATAAATCTTTTATATCACTTTAAAATGTATATAATTAATTTAAAAAAACCCATATCCAATAAAACCTAAATACATGAAGAAGCTCTTTAGCAATCAAAATTTTTACTTTTTCTCCTTTTTCTCCTTGAACTCAAATTTCCACCCCATTTCCCCCATAGAATTTTATTCAAATGCAATGTATTTTATGCTTGACGTCTCTTTTTTTTATCACCCTATCATTCTTCTCTACAAAATATGTATGTAGATTGAAATGTTATTTTTTTATTTCCTGTGACCTTATGTTGCTAAATGTTATAATTTCTTCAGAATTGTATTAGCATTTACTTATTAGTAGTACACATTGACAGAAAAAACCATATTAATTTTTAATTACAATGAGTTATTTTAGAAATACTTCTATTTCTTTGATGGGTAGACTATTTTCCCCCTATTTAATTCTTATATTCATCATGAATATCATATATGGCTAGAATAAGACAGACTTCAGCACCAATTTTATTCACACTTTTGCTTTGCATACAATACTCCCTGAGAAAACATGTTTACATAAGTAAGGAAATAAGAACAGGAGATGTTTTGTGATAACAATGTCACTCAGATCTTTGAACTTCTGAATTATAAGCCAAACCCATAGAGTAGTTAATCATTAAAATTTATATTTAATAAAGTCAAACTGACAATTTGATTAGATCATTCTTCAATTTGGTTGAAAGCAAAGAATTGGAAACTACATGGCCTGCAAAAGAACTAGCCATCTAGTTTTTAATAATTATTCACTCTCTTTAACTCCAACACCAACATTTCAGTTAGTTGAATGCCCTAAATGTTTTTACACATTTACCAAAGCTCACCACTGAAGTTGAATAAGTCACAGAAGGCTTCAGATGGTTGACAGGTATTCCATTTTAACAAGTGTAAAAGTGTACTTAGGAAAGAGGAGATAGGAGAAGCCACCAAGGGGTATTTTCAGGCAGATTTATTTTAATAAATGAGTACTTGTGGAAAGCCCAGGATCAAGCAAGATCCCCTGAAAACTACCCTTGTGTTCATGTTTCTTGAAAAATCTTTGGGAAAATTCACACACCTCAGTTTGAAGATCATTGTACTAAGTATCTGGACACACTGCAAGAATACATCGCTTCCAAACAGACCTCAACAATAACGCAGAGAATTCAAGAGTCCCAAGTTTTATCTTCATCTTCTTCTTCTTTTTTCTTTTTTTAATCTTTATCTTCTTAACTACCTGGATTCATACCAAATGTAGGTGTACCTTAGCCAGGGACAGCTGTACCACAGATTAAAGTGAAGCACACCACAAAATGGTCATAACAAGCACACAAAGGGGGGAAAAGCTTGTAGATTGAAATGTTATTTTTTTATTTCCTGTGACCTTATGTTGCTAAATGTTATAATTTCTTCAGAATTGTATTAGCATTTACTTATTAGTAGTACACATTGACAGAAAAAACCATATTAATTTTTAATTACAATGAGTTATTTTAGAAATACTTCTATTTCTTTGATGGGTAGACTATTTTCCCCCTATTTAATTCTTATATTCATCATGAATATCATATATGGCTAGAATAAGACAGACTTCAGCACCAATTTTATTCACACTTTTGCTTTGCATACAATACTCCCTGAGAAAACATGTTTACATAAGTAAGGAAATAAGAACAGGAGATGTTTTGTGATAACAATGTCACTCAGATCTTTGAACTTCTGAATTATAAGCCAAACCCATAGAGTAGTTAATCATTAAAATTTATATTTAATAAAGTCAAACTGACAATTTGATTAGATCATTCTTCAATTTGGTTGAAAGCAAAGAATTGGAAACTACATGGCCTGCAAAAGAACTAGCCATCTAGTTTTTAATAATTATTCACTCTCTTTAACTCCAACACCAACATTTCAGTTAGTTGAATGCCCTAAATGTTTTTACACATTTACCAAAGCTCACCACTGAAGTTGAATAAGTCACAGAAGGCTTCAGATGGTTGACAGGTATTCCATTTTAACAAGTGTAAAAGTGTACTTAGGAAAGAGGAGATAGGAGAAGCCACCAAGGGGTATTTTCAGGCAGATTTATTTTAATAAATGAGTACTTGTGGAAAGCCCAGGATCAAGCAAGATCCCCTGAAAACTACCCTTGTGTTCATGTTTCTTGAAAAATCTTTGGGAAAATTCACACACCTCAGTTTGAAGATCATTGTACTAAGTATCTGGACACACTGCAAGAATACATCGCTTCCAAACAGACCTCAACAATAACGCAGAGAATTCAAGAGTCCCAAGTTTTATCTTCATCTTCTTCTTCTTTTTTCTTTTTTTAATCTTTATCTTCTTAACTACCTGGATTCATACCAAATGTAGGTGTACCTTAGCCAGGGACAGCTGTACCACAGATTAAAGTGAAGCACACCACAAAATGGTCATAACAAGCAACACAGGGAGACGTGGGTGATCTTTTAGAACCTACGAGTTTTTGCTGTTACAATTTTGTCAGCACGTCTCTCCTTACTTTAGTTAATGGAATTCTTAGAATATCCTCAGGAGTTGAACTGGCTCCGGGTCAGAAGACTCTAGAAGGTCCTCATGTTTCTTCCCTGAGGCATTCTGTAATTTTGTTGCTACAACCAACACTAAGAGAGAGAGGATGGGAAAAAAAAAGGTTTTTTTTGCTTTAATATGAAAGTAATTACCTCTCCTCTTGGAGACCTGGCTTAATTAAACTAATCTGATTTTCTACTGGTAAAACTAACACGAAAATGCTACAGCTCTGAGTTCTCTAATTATAGAGCAATCACACTTTTTCTTAACAGATACTAAAATCAAATGCTATAATGTTGGATGAGGTCATTGTGAATAGCTTGTTATAAGGCCTATTCTGAGGTACCACATGAATTTCAGCGAATATTGTGCAGTGACAGGAAGCAACAAATAGCTGACTGCAGAAAACATGAATTTCTGCTAGAATTTATCTAAGAAGCGATAAGGTTCTACAAATTATTTCATAAGAAATATGTTCACGGGCCATAATCTCCTGTTCTTCCCTCCCAAACTCCTTAAATTCAACTCCTTCTCAATTTCCTCTAAGCCAACCCTTCATTTTTTCCTGCATTACCTGAATGAGATGATCAACCTTTGCTGGATCTACTCACCGGCCCTCTCAGCGTCCTTACTCCCTTGAAAACCTTCTACATATCCATTCTGCCAAGCAAGATCCTGAAAACTACCCTTGTGTTCATGTTTCTTGAAAAATCTTTGGGAAAATTCACACACCTCAGTTTGAAGATCATTGTACTAAGTATCTGGACACACTGCAAGAATACATCGCTTCCAAACAGACCTCAACAATAACGCAGAGAATTCAAGAGTCCCAAGTTTTATCTTCATCTTCTTCTTCTTTTTTCTTTTTTTAATCTTTATCTTCTTAACTACCTGGATTCATACCAAATGTAGGTGTACCTTAGCCAGGGACAGCTGTACCACAGATTAAAGTGAAGCACACCACAAAATGGTCATAACAAGCAACACAGGGAGACGTGGGTGATCTTTTAGAACCTACGAGTTTTTGCTGTTACAATTTTGTCAGCACGTCTCTCCTTACTTTAGTTAATGGAATTCTTAGAATATCCTCAGGAGTTGAACTGGCTCCGGGTCAGAAGACTCTAGAAGGTCCTCATGTTTCTTCCCTGAGGCATTCTGTAATTTTGTTGCTACAACCAACACTAAGAGAGAGAGGATGGGAAAAAAAAAGGTTTTTTTTGCTTTAATATGAAAGTAATTACCTCTCCTCTTGGAGACCTGGCTTAATTAAACTAATCTGATTTTCTACTGGTAAAACTAACACGAAAATGCTACAGCTCTGAGTTCTCTAATTATAGAGCAATCACACTTTTTCTTAACAGATACTAAAATCAAATGCTATAATGTTGGATGAGGTCATTGTGAATAGCTTGTTATAAGGCCTATTCTGAGGTACCACATGAATTTCAGCGAATATTGTGCAGTGACAGGAAGCAACAAATAGCTGACTGCAGAAAAACATGAATTTCTGCTAGAATTTATCTAAGAAGCGATAAGGTTCTACAAATTATTTCATAAGAAATATGTTCACGGGCCATAATCTCCTGTTCTTCCCTCCCAAACTCCTTAAATTCAACTCCTTCTCAATTTCCCCTCTAAGCCAACCCCTTCATTTTTTTTCCTGCATTACCTGAATGAGATGATCAACCTTTTGCTGGATCTACTCACCGGCCCTCTCAGCGTCCTTACTCCCTTGAACTTCTACATATCCATTCTGCCAAGTCACAGCTCAGAATTAAATGACCATCTGCTCTCTCTACTACCACTTCTAGTTTGCCAAGTACTGCTGGAGCAATTGTATTACCACCGATTCATGCTGTGACAGATCTGCAATTCCTAAACTGACCTTGACCCTTAGCACTACTTGGCAATCCTTTCACTTTTACTTGGTTGGCTTCCTTTTCCACTGATCAGATGCTATTCCAAACCTCATCATTACTCTTTCAAATTTTCCTACCATGCTTCCTCAACAAACAGATGACCTAAACATCTACTTCAGGAAAAACTAGCATTCGCCTTCTTTCCTTTCCTAAAGAGGGTCCTCTATAGCTTCACCCTCCCTATCTCTGTCCCAGAGATAATGTAATATGTCAATTGTCTCCCTCTCCATACTGTTGCTTTGAGGTCTGGGATTTTTTTGTTTGTTTACTTTATACTCTTAAAGTCTGTATACATTATTACAAGGCATTCTTCTTGGAAGTCATATTTCAGGTTGAAGAAACAGGCATCAGAATGTTAGGAAATTAAAGGTGCTGATTGGCTATAGAAAACAGCACATCAGAATAGCAAGTGTTCTACTTTCAGTTATTTCCAACCAAGGACAGAAAGGAAGGTGAGTTGGGATGCTGTCTGCTCATTCAGTGTTTTAAAATTCTAGCAAAATTCTGCCAACCAAATGTCACAACATGAAATTTAAAGAGGTCATGCCTTAGTTTTTGTCCTCTAACCTGCCACATCTGCATTCTAAAAAGCCACTACTAATAATTAGTCCACTTTGTTCCTTCTTTTAACTGTATGGAGTTTGCTCACACTCATCCGACCCAAACTTTTCATGGGCACCCCTAGGACAAGCAGTGTGGATTGTATTATGTTTCACCTAATGTGGCTATTCTAATTTAGTGTCATATTTTTTAAGTCATTTTTTTTTTTGGCCACTTCTATTGGTCTTTCATTTATTCCCATCTTTGTTCTTTGGCCTGTCTAGGCCCCCCATCGCAGTGGCCTCTGTTGCTGCAGAGCACTGGCTCTGGGTGCACGCGCTCCAGAGCTCCAGCTCCATAGTTGGACACATCGGTCCTGCCGCTTTTCTTCCGGCCAAGCTTGCTGCAAGGTACCCCCACGTACTGTTTTTGCGTCAGCAATTAAATGACCATCTGCTCTCTACTACCACTTCTAGTTTGCCAAGTACTGCTGGAGCAATTGTATTACCACCGATTCATGCTGTGACAGATCTGCAATTCCTAAACTGACCTTGACCCTTAGCACTACTTGGCAATCCTTTCACTTTTACTTGGTTGGCTTCCTTTTCCACTGATCAGATGCTATTCCAAACCTCATCATTACTCTTTCAAATTTTCCTACCATGCTTCCTCAACAAACAGATGACCTAAACATCTACTTCAGGAAAAACTAGCATTCGCCTTCTTTCCTTTCCTAAAGAGGGTCCTCTATAGCTTCACCCTCCCTATCTCTGTCCCAGAGATAATGTAATATGTCAATTGTCTCCCTCTCCATACTGTTGCTTTGAGGTCTGGGATTTTTTTGTTTGTTTACTTTATACTCTTAAAGTCTGTATACATTATTACAAGGCATTCTTCTTGGAAGTCATATTTCAGGTTGAAGAAACAGGCATCAGAATGTTAGGAAATTAAAGGTGCTGATTGGCTATAGAAAACAGCACATCAGAATAGCAAGTGTTCTACTTTCAGTTATTTCCAACCAAGGACAGAAAGGAAGGTGAGTTGGGATGCTGTCTGCTCATTCAGTGTTTTAAAATTCTAGCAAAATTCTGCCAACCAAATGTCACAACATGAAATTTAAAGAGGTCATGCCTTAGTTTTTGTCCTCTAACCTGCCACATCTGCATTCTAAAAAGCCACTACTAATAATTAGTCCACTTTGTTCCTTCTTTTAACTGTATGGAGTTTGCTCACACTCATCCGACCCAAACTTTTCATGGGCACCCCTAGGACAAGCAGTGTGGATTGTATTATGTTTCACCTAATGTGGCTATTCTAATTTAGTGTCATATTTTTTAAGTCATTTTTTTTTTTGGCCACTTCTATTGGTCTTTCATTTATTCCCATCTTTGTTCTTTGGCCTGTCTAGGCCCCCCATCGCAGTGGCCTCTGTTGCTGCAGAGCACTGGCTCTGGGTGCACGCGCTCCAGAGCTCCAGCTCCATAGTTGGACACATCGGTCCTGCCGCTCCGCGGCATGTGGGATCTTCCCAGGCCAGGGATCAAACCGGCGCCCCTTGAACTGCAAGGCGGTGTCCTCACCCACCACCAGGAGAGCCCTAATTTACTTTCATATTATGCAAGCTATCATATAAAACTTAAATGTAACATGTTTATGCTTTATAAAAAGTATTTGTAGAGACTGCCTAAAGTGAGGTTTTGGTGTAAACAATACTTTATAAACCCTTAAAGTGTATGTAATTTGGGGAGTTCTTGCCTTCCAAGAAAGGATACAAAATTATGAATACAAAATGAGAGACATGGCCTTTGGAAGAGATCTATGAAAATGAAGGGCTCTGAAGCTTAAGCTTCATTAGCATAACATAAATCAGCTTTATATATATATATATATATATATTTGACCTCTTAGGACATAAAGCAATCCCTAAATCCAAACTAGTCAAAAATTCACTAAAATATGAATACCTGACATGAACCAGAAGATTCACATAATGCATTTCATTTTCACAACAAACCTTTTAATCTACTATTCTCATTTTTATAAAAGTGGAAGCTGAGACTTAGAGACTACAGTAACTTACTCGAGTCAGTACATTGCTTCACAGTGAAGCTGAGATTCAAACCAAGATCTGACAAACTAAATCTTGTGCTATTTTCACTACAATACTCAGTCTTTAAGGTTTCGCAAAAGACAGAAGTTATTTTGGAGAATGCCCCTAGAGCATCCCTGAAAAGGTTCAGTTAATACTTGAAATTGACAGTTCACATTTGAGAATGTCATTGAAAATATGGCCCTGAAACTGTGTTTAAAGAGCATAAAAGGGATCCTCCTGTGGTCCAGTGGTCAGCACTCCATGCTTTTGCTATGTGGGCCAGAGTTGAATCCCTGGTCAGGGAACTAAGATCCCACAAGCCATGCAGCAGGGCCAAAAAAAAAAGCATAAAGAAATAAATGTATAATTCAGAGTTATCTTCTGATCACTAACTGAATAGATGAAGATGGAAGATCTTAGGGGCTAAGAGAAATAGGATTCTAGTAGAGAGAAAAAAACGGAGGCAAAGTCAGAATCTGGAGGGAAGTCTAGAATTACAGCCTCTTAGAAAGGAATTTGGCTATGGGATGGCATACAGACAGTATGATCTTTTACAAACTATATCTTTCTGTTACTTGTCCAGTATAATTCTGCCTTGCCATTGTGATATATCACATTTTAAAGATACGATACGGAAGTAATAACAATTGGCTCAGGTATTACATTACTCAATACTATACCTGTACCTTGTATTTGCCAGTTTGCCAGTTTTTTTTTTTTTTTGATCTATGCTAGAGATAACCCTACCTCCACTTAAGACTCTAAGAAGGTAGATACTTTGTCTATCTTTTCTTCACTCACAGAGGTAAGCGCTGTGCCCTATAGATAGCAAGCATTCTATTCCCCAGAGGCTCAATTGCCAAAGAAGATGGTGCTGATGATTTCCTTTTGACAAGCCATCCTTCTCTAACACAGTACTAATTCCATAATATAGGTGTTTTCTGATTCTATCCTATTCAATCAAAGACTTCAGAATAAAACTTTTGACATTGGCTAAAGCTAAGGCAAGAACTGATCAGATGCAGTTAGTAGTATTTTCAGTCAACAAGCTGTCACTGATGTTGGAGTTACTTAAAAGACCTGTTTAATCTGTGGTCTTAGCGCCATTGTGACCTCAACCTGTAGCTAAAATCAGTCCAATGCAATAGGAGTTTTAAGAACAGCAGCACAAAAATGATGACTTAACAGAACAAGAAGGCACATATTTTCAAGAAGGGCTTTTTTATCCTTAGAGAAGAAGTTTTCCTCCACAATGACAAGTACTTCAGATTCTCCAGGATCTTACTTATCTTCCAAAGCAAAGTAAGTCTTTGATGAAAGATGCCTAATGGGAACTATCCAGGAGGGAGAAAAGGGTCTCTATTATTAACCCAGGCTAAAGGCAAATATAGTGTCTCTTTCCATAGATGTTCTCAAATAGCAGACAGCTACCTGAAGGAGTTGAATGAGGACTTACAATTAAGGAAACAGGAACTACTAGAGATCCTAAAACCTCTAGAAGACAAGAACAACCTGTTATTCCAAAAGTTGATGTCTAACTTGCAGGAAAAACAAAGAAGGTAAGTGTTCCCTTCTCAGAATTTCCTAGACGGGGAAAGGCAGGAGAACTTTAATCCATAGGATTTAGCAGTGATTACTTCCATTTTTAAAAAGGTTTAGACATTGAGCTATAGATTAAAAAGAATATAACTACAAAATAGGAGTGAGAAGGAATCCTTTTTTCTTTTAGTAGAATTAAATATGACTCAGGTCATCTTACAGGGCTACAGTTACTACTTTTCTTCCCCCCAAATAGACAAGAGTATCCTCAATCTATTGTGGTCACGCAGACAGCTACCCATTCATGTTTGTGGAATCAGTTTAGGAGATATGACTCTGCTATTCAGATGCCAAGCAGTAGGATGGTAAGTGCATCAGACTCCTCTGGATTAGATTCTAGCCTTACTATTAACAGGCTTTCCTCCCTTGTGGCTCAGACAGTAAAGAATCCACCTGCAATGCGGCATTTGATCCCTGGGTTGAGAAGATCCCTTGGAGAAGGGAATAGCTACCCACTTCAGTATTCTTGCCTGGAGAACTCCATGACTCGTCCATAGGGTCTGACGAGACTAAGAGTTGGAGACAACTAAGCAACTTTCACTAACCAGTTGAGGTCTTAACTCTTTGCTGAGGCACTCACTTTTCTTGGAATCTACCAACTCTCTTTTTCCTTCTGAGTCTCAGGGAAGTTTATCTTAATGTGTCTACCTTCTTCTCTACCCTTACCAGAAGCATATCAGGGAGCTCAGACTTCTGGAAAGCAAAAGCCAGGCAAAAAGCTGTGGTCAAGTACCAGCTGCTTACAACCCAGGAACTCAGACTAATTAGGGCAAAAGAACACAAAGGCCTGCTTCTCCATTTATAATTAGAGAGGGAAAAGTACAAAGAATAGAAGCATAAATTAATTGATGCCTTTAAAGAATAGCCTCTCTTATAGTCATGGGCTTGATTCAGATTTTGTCAAAAGACTTTTGATGGCTTGATTCTCTCGAGGCTACCGTAAAGATACAAGTGGGTTCCCCAATTAACTCCAATGTTTTTATATGGAGAAGCAAAGTAGAGGAGATGAACAGAGATGGGGTAGAGAATAAGTCTAAGATTTATTCATAAGACAACAGGTTTTTCAACCTCCTTCTTCACAGAGGAAGAAAAACACCCCTTTCTACCCCAAAAGTCATACTCCAAAAGCTTCATCTAAAGGGGTGGAAAGGAGTTTCATTAACTGTTGGAGACCTAAGTTCTGAGCATTTTAGGGTACGGAATTCATTCTAGAGCACATACCTAAGGCAAGTGTGACTTAGGAAGGAAACTGGAGACCTCTTAAGTCCAGAAGGAATTCCACCACTCCTGTGATTTCAGCCCCATCTCCCTCTCATTTAGAGAATTTCTGGCTGGTCATAGAATATTAATATTTCTCTTTAGGAAGTACTATGTTTATGATATCTCTCTTCTTTCTAGTCTACAGATCATGAGCCAAATCATGGCAGGAAAGCGGAATTATGAATCCTCTGGATTAGATTCTAGCCTTACTATTAACAGGCTTTCCTCCCTTGTGGCTCAGACAGTAAAGAATCCACCTGCAATGCGGCATTTGATCCCTGGGTTGAGAAGATCCCTTGGAGAAGGGAATAGCTACCCACTTCAGTATTCTTGCCTGGAGAACTCCATGACTCGTCCATAGGGTCTGACGAGACTAAGAGTTGGAGACAACTAAGCAACTTTCACTAACCAGTTGAGGTCTTAACTCTTTGCTGAGGCACTCACTTTTCTTGGAATCTACCAACTCTCTTTTTCCTTCTGAGTCTCAGGGAAGTTTATCTTAATGTGTCTACCTTCTTCTCTACCCTTACCAGAAGCATATCAGGGAGCTCAGACTTCTGGAAAGCAAAAGCCAGGCAAAAAGCTGTGGTCAAGTACCAGCTGCTTACAACCCAGGAACTCAGACTAATTAGGGCAAAAGAACACAAAGGCCTGCTTCTCCATTTATAATTAGAGAGGGAAAAGTACAAAGAATAGAAGCATAAATTAATTGATGCCTTTAAAGAATAGCCTCTCTTATAGTCATGGGCTTGATTCAGATTTTGTCAAAAGACTTTTGATGGCTTGATTCTCTCGAGGCTACCGTAAAGATACAAGTGGGTTCCCCAATTAACTCCAATGTTTTTATATGGAGAAGCAAAGTAGAGGAGATGAACAGAGATGGGGTAGAGAATAAGTCTAAGATTTATTCATAAGACAACAGGTTTTTCAACCTCCTTCTTCACAGAGGAAGAAAAACACCCCTTTCTACCCCAAAAGTCATACTCCAAAAGCTTCATCTAAAGGGGTGGAAAGGAGTTTCATTAACTGTTGGAGACCTAAGTTCTGAGCATTTTAGGGTACGGAATTCATTCTAGAGCACATACCTAAGGCAAGTGTGACTTAGGAAGGAAACTGGAGACCTCTTAAGTCCAGAAGGAATTCCACCACTCCTGTGATTTCAGCCCCATCTCCCTCTCATTTAGAGAATTTCTGGCTGGTCATAGAATATTAATATTTCTCTTTAGGAAGTACTATGTTTATGATATCTCTCTTCTTTCTAGTCTACAGATCATGAGCCAAATCATGGCAGGAAAGCGGAATTATGAATCCTCCATCATCGAGTTCATTAAGGAAGCAGAAGAGATGAAGCAGAATCTGGTAGGAGGTTGGTGGGCACTCCAAGGATTGGTCTTCTGAACAGGGCTCTTAATTCCACAGTTGTCAGACAGTGCTCATCTGTAACATTGGTGCTCCAACACACATAGGTCCTTGACCTAAAAATCCTGGGTGAACCAAAGGGAGTCAAATAAAACATTGGGAAGAATAAGGACTAGCTAACAAAAATTCTGTTTCTTTGACTTTTAGAAAAACTTTCCATCTAAAGGTTAATGAATATAGCCATATTAACCCCTCACATTTCAAAAGAAACAGAAAACACCAAAGTAAAAGAAAGAGTTTGAGAGATTCTTTGAAGATTTTTAAAAATCAACAATTAAGGATCTTAAAAAATAGAAATTAGTGGTCTGAGTCCCAGAGAAACTCATATGATCAGAAAATGAGAAGTAGTGTGTGTGTGAGGAACTCATTACTGTATTATTATATCACAATTATCATAATTAAGGTTATTATTCCAAATTGTTATTATATTTTATCACCATCATCAATCTCATCTCTCATGTTCCTGGGCTTGAGGCAAGGCCCATTTATTGCCTTCCTCTGTGGTTTATTATGCCACTGCCCCCTCTTCACCCTATTAGTAATTTCCTCCAAATAAAATGAGACAAACATATTTCTTTTTTTGTCCCTCCCCGCAACAGAGGAAGAAAACACCCTTTCTACCCCAAAAGTCATACTCCAAAAGCTTCATCTAAAGGGGTGGAAAGGAGTTTCATTAACTGTTGGAGACCTAAGTTCTGAGCATTTTAGGGTACGGAATTCATTCTAGAGCACATACCTAAGGCAAGTGTGACTTAGGAAGGAAACTGGAGACCTCTTAAGTCCAGAAGGAATTCCACCACTCCTGTGATTTCAGCCCCATCTCCCTCTCATTTAGAGAATTTCTGGCTGGTCATAGAATATTAATATTTCTCTTTAGGAAGTACTATGTTTATGATATCTCTCTTCTTTCTAGTCTACAGATCATGAGCCAAATCATGGCAGGAAAGCGGAATTATGAATCCTCCATCATCGAGTTCATTAAGGAAGCAGAAGAGATGAAGCAGAATCTGGTAGGAGGTTGGTGGGCACTCCAAGGATTGGTCTTCTGAACAGGGCTCTTAATTCCACAGTTGTCAGACAGTGCTCATCTGTAACATTGGTGCTCCAACACACATAGGTCCTTGACCTAAAAATCCTGGGTGAACCAAAGGGAGTCAAATAAAACATTGGGAAGAATAAGGACTAGCTAACAAAAATTCTGTTTCTTTGACTTTTAGAAAAACTTTCCATCTAAAGGTTAATGAATATAGCCATATTAACCCCTCACATTTCAAAAGAAACAGAAAACACCAAAGTAAAAGAAAGAGTTTGAGAGATTCTTTGAAGATTTTTAAAAATCAACAATTAAGGATCTTAAAAAATAGAAATTAGTGGTCTGAGTCCCAGAGAAACTCATATGATCAGAAAATGAGAAGTAGTGTGTGTGTGAGGAACTCATTACTGTATTATTATATCACAATTATCATAATTAAGGTTATTATTCCAAATTGTTATTATATTTTATCACCATCATCAATCTCATCTCTCATGTTCCTGGGCTTGAGGCAAGGCCCATTTATTGCCTTCCTCTGTGGTTTATTATGCCACTGCCCCCTCTTCACCCTATTAGTAATTTCCTCCAAATTTAATGAGACAAACATATTTCTGTTTGTTTGGTCCCCCCTCCCCCCGCAACAGGAGAAGAAAAACAAGATGCTTTGGAATGAAGTGGAGATGCTATGGAACAAGGTGTGTGCACGCCTCTGAGGATCTCTTGAAAGTCTCTGTCTTACAAACTGTAATGCAGAGAAAAGAGTTAGTCATTCAGTCATGTCTGACTCTTTATGATCCCATGGACTGAGCTCCCAGGCTCCTCTGTCCATGGAATTCTCCAGGCAAGAATACTGGAGGAGGGTGCCATTCCCATCTCCAGGGCATCTTCCTGACCCAGGGATTGAACCCAGGTCTTCTGCATTGCAGGAAGATTGTTTACCATCTGAGCCACCAGGTTCACATCCTCATTTTTTCATGTCTGTTTCCATGCATGCCTCATTCCAATTCACTCTTTAATCTTTATATTTAAAAACAATCATATTTTACTCCACGTGAAAAAGAGCATCACCCCACCCCTTATTTTCTGTTATACAATTCTGTTTCTGTCTCCCACAGCACTTTTTATAAGTTCCATTATTATTTTCATTGTTATTATTATTTTATTTGTTTCTTGTCTCCTGTCCTGGACAATAATACATGCTTCTCCACAATTTTGATTGCTTTGTTCATCTTGAATCTCTAACATGTAGCACAATGCTTGGCACATAGTAGACAGTCAATATATGGAAGCTGAATGGATAAACACCCAGTTCTAATTCCCCTATGATTTTGCAACACTCACAGCATGGTTTAATATAAAAATAGTATGGCCTTTTGATGGGAAACCAAGCAAGGGCAGAAATTCCTTTGTGGACTCTACCTTTGGGATTCAAGTGTTTTTCACAAATTATGAGACCAGAATAGCAGATTGTGTTGTGATATATACAGGTGAGAGTGTGATCTCTGAGTGCTTTTTCCATCTCACCTTTCCACAAATTTGAAAATCTCTGATTATTATATCACAATTATCATAATTAAGGTTATTATTCCAAATTGTTATTATATTTTATCACCATCATCAATCTCATCTCTCATGTTCCTGGGCTTGAGGCAAGGCCCATTTATTGCCTTCCTCTGTGGTTTATTATGCCACTGCCCCCTCTTCACCCTATTAGTAATTTCCTCCAAATTTAATGAGACAAACATATTTCTGTTTGTTTGGTCCCCCCTCCCCCCGCAACAGGAGAAGAAAAACAAGATGCTTTGGAATGAAGTGGAGATGCTATGGAACAAGGTGTGTGCACGCCTCTGAGGATCTCTTGAAAGTCTCTGTCTTACAAACTGTAATGCAGAGAAAAGAGTTAGTCATTCAGTCATGTCTGACTCTTTATGATCCCATGGACTGAGCTCCCAGGCTCCTCTGTCCATGGAATTCTCCAGGCAAGAATACTGGAGGAGGGTGCCATTCCCATCTCCAGGGCATCTTCCTGACCCAGGGATTGAACCCAGGTCTTCTGCATTGCAGGAAGATTGTTTACCATCTGAGCCACCAGGTTCACATCCTCATTTTTTCATGTCTGTTTCCATGCATGCCTCATTCCAATTCACTCTTTAATCTTTATATTTAAAAACAATCATATTTTACTCCACGTGAAAAAGAGCATCACCCCACCCCTTATTTTCTGTTATACAATTCTGTTTCTGTCTCCCACAGCACTTTTTATAAGTTCCATTATTATTTTCATTGTTATTATTATTTTATTTGTTTCTTGTCTCCTGTCCTGGACAATAATACATGCTTCTCCACAATTTTGATTGCTTTGTTCATCTTGAATCTCTAACATGTAGCACAATGCTTGGCACATAGTAGACAGTCAATATATGGAAGCTGAATGGATAAACACCCAGTTCTAATTCCCCTATGATTTTGCAACACTCACAGCATGGTTTAATATAAAAATAGTATGGCCTTTTGATGGGAAACCAAGCAAGGGCAGAAATTCCTTTGTGGACTCTACCTTTGGGATTCAAGTGTTTTTCACAAATTATGAGACCAGAATAGCAGATTGTGTTGTGATATATACAGGTGAGAGTGTGATCTCTGAGTGCTTTTTCCATCTCACCTTTCCACAAATAATTAGAATACTATCAAGCCCTGCATCTTGTACCGAGATCTGCTCCTAGTTCTTAGTGGCAACTACAGACCATTGTTTAAGTTCCTGAGTTCTTGAATCCCAGTGACAGGAAAATATGCCAGCACCCTTTCTCTGTCAAAATCCAGTTTCTCCAGCGCTCCCAAAAGATTTTGAATAATGGATGTCCATATACCCAAGTTTGTGATTGACTTTCTCTACTGATATTTTTAGACAATGAGAAATGGAGAGACAAAATCATGTGCCTAGTGGTTCAGAACACAGACTTCAGAGTCCAAGAGATCTAGTTCACATTCTAGCTCTGTACTTGCTGACCTGAGTGACCTTAAACAAATGACTTAACCTCTCCGAGTCTCAGTTTCCTTATCTATAAAGTAGAAAGTCCTGTGAAAATTAAATGAGAATGTTTGTAATGTAGTAGCACAAATAAGTAATGGAGTAATTAGCTTACTGTAGTGATTGGCATATAATAAAGATTCAGTTAATAGTGTTTATTATTACAAAGTACACTCAAGAGACCAGATAGAAAGGCTCATTTTATTCTGAACCTCCTTTCGTCATGTACTTTTTATGTCAGACCCTGAGAGGTTGCTGACTGGCAGGAATATGACTTTCAACTTCCCTCATGAAGTCTCACTAATTTAAATGTTTGCCAAAATGTCTCTCTATAGACTTTCAATACAGAAGAAGTCAGTGATCAAGAAAAAGTGCTACAGATAAAGAACAAAGCAGACTTAAAGGATGGAAAGGCAAGTGGTCTGCACAGTACATAGAATTTCAAAGCTGTTAATGCACACAGATGGAGGCAGCCTGTTGACAATCAGGGATAATTTGGGTAGATAGGTAGGATCTGAGCCTTAAGGGTATGTTAGAGTTACTGTCTGCTGAGACATTACATTTCTTTCCTGGGACCTCTCATTCTTTAATTTTCTTCTTTCCTTCCAGGCTCTCCAAACCCCCTCATCATCTAGGAAGACCAAGAATGAACTGGAGACATTGTGTGCAGAGAATGTAAAGGAAATAAAGGTAGTATGATCTTTCTGAAAGTAGTGAATTTTAGACCCAATAGATTAGAAATCTTTAATGTAGCAATAATCCACCTGAACTGTGATGTGCTCCTGAATCATTAAAAATTTTATGGGCGATCTGGTTTCCTTGGGATGTTACATTTGAGTCAAAGTGACATTGCAGGTTTCTTGTAAATCATGATGGCTAGGGCAAGTGGGAAAAGCTATGCCAATAATGACAACTTTGAAATAGCTATGTGATGTCAAAACACTTGTTAATTTGTTTTTGAACATTTATTTAGAGATATTATTTTGTATCTAATCTTCCCACAACCAACTCATTAAAATGATCCTATTCATTTGGCTTTTAGCTTTTGCAGAGTGGGTTGTACAGGTGGGGCCAATTAAGAGAACTATACAGTTGAAACCAATATATTACTAAATCTATGACACCATAATTCTCAGTTTCCTTATCTATAAAGTAGAAAGTCCTGTGAAAATTAAATGAGAATGTTTGTAATGTAGTAGCACAAATAAGTAATGGAGTAATTAGCTTACTGTAGTGATTGGCATATAATAAAGATTCAGTTAATAGTGTTTATTATTACAAAGTACACTCAAGAGACCAGATAGAAAGGCTCATTTTATTCTGAACCTCCTTTCGTCATGTACTTTTTATGTCAGACCCTGAGAGGTTGCTGACTGGCAGGAATATGACTTTCAACTTCCCTCATGAAGTCTCACTAATTTAAATGTTTGCCAAAATGTCTCTCTATAGACTTTCAATACAGAAGAAGTCAGTGATCAAGAAAAAGTGCTACAGATAAAGAACAAAGCAGACTTAAAGGATGGAAAGGCAAGTGGTCTGCACAGTACATAGAATTTCAAAGCTGTTAATGCACACAGATGGAGGCAGCCTGTTGACAATCAGGGATAATTTGGGTAGATAGGTAGGATCTGAGCCTTAAGGGTATGTTAGAGTTACTGTCTGCTGAGACATTACATTTCTTTCCTGGGACCTCTCATTCTTTAATTTTCTTCTTTCCTTCCAGGCTCTCCAAACCCCCTCATCATCTAGGAAGACCAAGAATGAACTGGAGACATTGTGTGCAGAGAATGTAAAGGAAATAAAGGTAGTATGATCTTTCTGAAAGTAGTGAATTTTAGACCCAATAGATTAGAAATCTTTAATGTAGCAATAATCCACCTGAACTGTGATGTGCTCCTGAATCATTAAAAATTTTATGGGCGATCTGGTTTCCTTGGGATGTTACATTTGAGTCAAAGTGACATTGCAGGTTTCTTGTAAATCATGATGGCTAGGGCAAGTGGGAAAAGCTATGCCAATAATGACAACTTTGAAATAGCTATGTGATGTCAAAACACTTGTTAATTTGTTTTTGAACATTTATTTAGAGATATTATTTTGTATCTAATCTTCCCACAACCAACTCATTAAAATGATCCTATTCATTTGGCTTTTAGCTTTTGCAGAGTGGGTTGTACAGGTGGGGCCAATTAAGAGAACTATACAGTTGAAACCAATATATTACTAAATCTATGACACCATAATTCTGCTATAAATTCTTTGTAGCGTACTAAGAAAACTGATTTCTGATCTCAGTTTACTTTGTCACCAGAGGCTCTTTGTTCCACCAGGAAAAGAAACAGAGGAAAGTGGAATGGGTCAAGTGTCAGGAACAAGCCAACATCATTCAGGTACTGTCTTTCAAAGCTGGACATGATAAGGTAGAGTTTCCTCTATGCAGTAGAGAAACTCTTAATTCCCTATTTTTTTTTTAATTTTTAGTTTACTTTTTACTTTTACAGAGTTTTGTTGTTTACAGACATGTATGATCCCAGATTAGTCATATGTATATCCCTCCCATTCCACCCCTCCAGGCTAGTTCCCTAATGTGAAGCCTGATTCTCTCGTCTGGATTACCAGTTGTCTTGCTAAAAGAAATGTTTTGTGGGAAGATGGCTAGAGAGATCTTCCTCCAGCTTCACCTTGGGAATAACACTGCTCCCCCTATGATCTTGATTTTGTTCTATTTGAAAAGGGAAAAAATCACAAATACTTTCCCCCTACTTTTGCAGACTGAACATGATAGGATCTTTTTTAAACTTCTGAGTAAAAAGAATTCAGCTAGTCATAGATAGACTCAGAGAAGCCAATACCATATGAGTAGTTTCGAAAAATGTTCTCTTACAGAATGACTTTAATGGCAAAGTGATTGAGCTGAGAATTGAAGCTTTGAAAAACTACCAAAAGTCCAATGATCTGAAGTTATCACTGTACATACAGCAGAATTTTAAAAGGAAGCCATGAAAAAAAAATTGAAGCATTACTTACAAAGTGATAGCACAATGCATGGCACACAGTAAGTTCGTTAGTAGTGTTTTAAATCATGATGGCTAGGGCAAGTGGGAAAAGCTATGCCAATAATGACAACTTTGAAATAGCTATGTGATGTCAAAACACTTGTTAATTTGTTTTTGAACATTTATTTAGAGATATTATTTTGTATCTAATCTTCCCACAACCAACTCATTAAAATGATCCTATTCATTTGGCTTTTAGCTTTTGCAGAGTGGGTTGTACAGGTGGGGCCAATTAAGAGAACTATACAGTTGAAACCAATATATTACTAAATCTATGACACCATAATTCTGCTATAAATTCTTTGTAGCGTACTAAGAAAACTGATTTCTGATCTCAGTTTACTTTGTCACCAGAGGCTCTTTGTTCCACCAGGAAAAGAAACAGAGGAAAGTGGAATGGGTCAAGTGTCAGGAACAAGCCAACATCATTCAGGTACTGTCTTTCAAAGCTGGACATGATAAGGTAGAGTTTCCTCTATGCAGTAGAGAAACTCTTAATTCCCTATTTTTTTTTTAATTTTTAGTTTACTTTTTACTTTTACAGAGTTTTGTTGTTTACAGACATGTATGATCCCAGATTAGTCATATGTATATCCCTCCCATTCCACCCCTCCAGGCTAGTTCCCTAATGTGAAGCCTGATTCTCTCGTCTGGATTACCAGTTGTCTTGCTAAAAGAAATGTTTTGTGGGAAGATGGCTAGAGAGATCTTCCTCCAGCTTCACCTTGGGAATAACACTGCTCCCCCTATGATCTTGATTTTGTTCTATTTGAAAAGGGAAAAAATCACAAATACTTTCCCCCTACTTTTGCAGACTGAACATGATAGGATCTTTTTTAAACTTCTGAGTAAAAAGAATTCAGCTAGTCATAGATAGACTCAGAGAAGCCAATACCATATGAGTAGTTTCGAAAAATGTTCTCTTACAGAATGACTTTAATGGCAAAGTGATTGAGCTGAGAATTGAAGCTTTGAAAAACTACCAAAAGTCCAATGATCTGAAGTTATCACTGTACATACAGCAGAATTTTGAGCCAAAGCAAGCATTTTCTAATCTTCCTGGATCCCAAGGTAGGTATAATATCATAGGTACACAATTTAAGGTTTGTTTTGTTTTACGTTGGAGACGCCATTACTTACAAAGTGATAGCACAATGCATGGCACACAGTAAGTTCGTTAGTAGTGTTTTAATAAAGGTTATCAATATTATCATCATTATCACTCCACTGAGAGTTTTATATCAAGATAAGTGTTCCTCTGGAGAAAATAAAACTTTCTTTTGTAAAGACTAAGTAATACATTGTGTACATAGCATATATAAGTGATACATACGACAAAACGATGACACCTGACTAAATGTTAGTTTTCTCCTCTCCTCCTCCCCTTTCCTAGAAATTAGATGAGTTTGAGCTCACAAACCTTATTGGAATAGATTTTGCTACTTCAGACTACAAGGCCAAAGAGACATGTGACAATGGTTTCACTACCCCAGTTACTCCACTGGGAGTTTCAGCACTTCCCCACTCCACAGAATTTATGGCATTCTTAGAGGAAATCGTGTAGCTTTCCATTAAAAATTGAAGGAATGGGACTTCCCTGGAGGTCCAGTGATTTAAACTTCACCTTCTGGTGCAGGTTTAGTCACTGGTTGGGGAACTAAGACATCACATTCCTTGTGACCAAAAACCCAAACAGAAAACAGAAAAAATATTGTCACAAATTCAATAAAGACTTTAAAAATGTATCTGTCCATGCTAAGCTGCTTCAGTCTTGTCTGACTCTTTTCAGCCCCATGGACTGTCCATGGGATTCTCCAGGCAAGAATACTGGAGTGGGTTGCATGCCCTCCTCCAGTGGACTATTTGAAAAGGGAAAAATCACAAATACTTTCCCTACTTTTGCAGACTGAACATGATAGGATCTTTTTAAACTTCTGAGTAAAAGAATTCAGCTAGTCATAGATAGACTCAGAGAAGCCAATACCATATGAGTAGTTTCGAAAAATGTTCTCTTACAGAATGACTTTAATGGCAAAGTGATTGAGCTGAGAATTGAAGCTTTGAAAAACTACCAAAAGTCCAATGATCTGAAGTTATCACTGTACATACAGCAGAATTTTGAGCCAAAGCAAGCATTTTCTAATCTTCCTGGATCCCAAGGTAGGTATAATATCATAGGTACACAATTTAAGGTTTGTTTTGTTTTACGTTGGAGACGCCATTACTTACAAAGTGATAGCACAATGCATGGCACACAGTAAGTTCGTTAGTAGTGTTTTAATAAAGGTTATCAATATTATCATCATTATCACTCCACTGAGAGTTTTATATCAAGATAAGTGTTCCTCTGGAGAAAATAAAACTTTCTTTTGTAAAGACTAAGTAATACATTGTGTACATAGCATATATAAGTGATACATACGACAAAACGATGACACCTGACTAAATGTTAGTTTTCTCCTCTCCTCCTCCCCTTTCCTAGAAATTAGATGAGTTTGAGCTCACAAACCTTATTGGAATAGATTTTGCTACTTCAGACTACAAGGCCAAAGAGACATGTGACAATGGTTTCACTACCCCAGTTACTCCACTGGGAGTTTCAGCACTTCCCCACTCCACAGAATTTATGGCATTCTTAGAGGAAATCGTGTAGCTTTCCATTAAAAATTGAAGGAATGGGACTTCCCTGGAGGTCCAGTGATTTAAACTTCACCTTCTGGTGCAGGTTTAGTCACTGGTTGGGGAACTAAGACATCACATTCCTTGTGACCAAAAACCCAAACAGAAAACAGAAAAAATATTGTCACAAATTCAATAAAGACTTTAAAAATGTATCTGTCCATGCTAAGCTGCTTCAGTCTTGTCTGACTCTTTTCAGCCCCATGGACTGTCCATGGGATTCTCCAGGCAAGAATACTGGAGTGGGTTGCATGCCCTCCTCCAGTGGATATTCCCAATCCAGGGATCGAATCTGCTTCTCTTATGTCTTCTGAATTCCAAAGCAGATGCAAAAAATTATGAAGGAATGGTTTCTGAGAGGCAAGAAGAAAGGGCTCTTAAATTTTCATGGATCTATGAATCTGAACTTTGTAATTTTAAAAAAGAGACATGCAGTAAAAAATCTTGGCTAAGGGATAACAATGTTTTATCAGTATTAATGTCTGTGTCTCAAATTTCTTCTCAGTCTTATTCCTTAATGGTTTGAATAGCCTATAAAATTACTTATTGCATAAATATTAAACAGATGACTAAATCAAGGCAAAGGGAGAATAATTTGAGGCCAAGTAAATCCATGAAAATGTGTAATGAAAGTACCATGCAGTTGGTACAGGTAGGTGTCAAACTTGATTCTGAATTTCCTAGAAAAAGAAACATGGATGTATGGTGTCCACAAAACAAAAATAAACCAACCCTTCAGAAAAAACATGTTACTTTTACTGAAATGAAAGAAATTTCTCCTCCAGGTCATCATCATGAGAAGAGGACACTCTAGCATGTGTCATTGTTAGCTAACATTCTCAACGATATTTCTAAAACAAATTCAGAATCTTAATTTCTTAGACTATTTCTTATCTACTCCTTGACACAATGTGATAAGATATTATTGATCTGAAAAAAAAATTAAGTGATGGGTCAGTTCACGATGATTTAGTCCATGTCCACAGCAGTCGGTGGAACTGAATTGATCCACACTTAAAATTTAGAAAACCTAGACGACTGGAGGACTCTACCTGTCCTTCAGCCAGGGTTCCATCCACATTTTCCTTGTAACTATTGTTTTGATAAGAATTGAAAAGCAGAAAGCTTGAGGTTTTCTTCTCCAATAAGAACCTGGAATACCACCAGAAGCAGTATAAAGCCATTAAGATGGGGTTTAAAAAGACAGAGAAGGAGAGGATGCTGAAGGTGAGAGATGAATGTCTTATTTCATTTAAAATTAGCTGAAAGTCATTTCAAGGGATCCATAGACCAAGGAGCCAAAAATATTTTCACTCTGGATTCAAAGTAAACCAAGATAATAAATAGGGAAGGATTCCATTCGAGGGTCACCTCAGAATTTTTTCCCCTTGCTTGCAGAACACTGAATCTTTGAACTCTGAATTAGAACAGCCCGAAGATCAACATCCCTTTTTTCTCTTCCCTCCCCTTAAGCTTAAGGAGAATTAAGTATTGACCTATTTATAACCCAGTGTTTAATTGTTGGGAGAAAAAAAACAAAGGAAATATTTGTTTTCCTCATAGAGGGATTTTTAAGGTAGTTATATTAAGATATGATTACCAATCTGGAGAAGGAAATGGCAACCCAACTCCAGTATTCTTGCCTGGGAAATCCCATGGACCGAGGAGCCTGGCAGACTACGGTCCACAGGGTCACAAAGAGTGGCACACAACTTAGCAACTAAGCCACCACCACCCTGATTACCAACAGTGGTAAGATAGGGAGGTGGTGTGGCAGGTGCTCAGTGTTTCCCAACTTCTGTGTCACAAAACAAAAATAAACCAACCCTTCAGAAAAAACATGTTACTTTTACTGAAATGAAAGAAATTTCTCCTCCAGGTCATCATCATGAGAAGAGGACACTCTAGCATGTGTCATTGTTAGCTAACATTCTCAACGATATTTCTAAAACAAATTCAGAATCTTAATTTCTTAGACTATTTCTTATCTACTCCTTGACACAATGTGATAAGATATTATTGATCTGAAAAAAAAATTAAGTGATGGGTCAGTTCACGATGATTTAGTCCATGTCCACAGCAGTCGGTGGAACTGAATTGATCCACACTTAAAATTTAGAAAACCTAGACGACTGGAGGACTCTACCTGTCCTTCAGCCAGGGTTCCATCCACATTTTCCTTGTAACTATTGTTTTGATAAGAATTGAAAAGCAGAAAGCTTGAGGTTTTCTTCTCCAATAAGAACCTGGAATACCACCAGAAGCAGTATAAAGCCATTAAGATGGGGTTTAAAAAGACAGAGAAGGAGAGGATGCTGAAGGTGAGAGATGAATGTCTTATTTCATTTAAAATTAGCTGAAAGTCATTTCAAGGGATCCATAGACCAAGGAGCCAAAAATATTTTCACTCTGGATTCAAAGTAAACCAAGATAATAAATAGGGAAGGATTCCATTCGAGGGGTCACCTAAGAATTTTTTCCCCTTGCTTGCAGAACACTGAATCTTTGAACTCTGAATTAGAACAGCCCGAAGATCAACATCCCTTTTTTCTCTTCCCTCCCCTTAAGCTTAAGGAGAATTAAGTATTGACCTATTTATAACCCAGTGTTTAATTGTTGGGAGAAAAAAAACAAAGGAAATATTTGTTTTCCTCATAGAGGGATTTTTAAGGTAGTTATATTAAGATATGATTACCAATCTGGAGAAGGAAATGGCAACCCAACTCCAGTATTCTTGCCTGGGAAATCCCATGGACCGAGGAGCCTGGCAGACTACGGTCCACAGGGTCACAAAGAGTGGCACACAACTTAGCAACTAAGCCACCACCACCCTGATTACCAACAGTGGTAAGATAGGGAGGTGGTGTGGCAGGTGCTCAGTGTTTCCCAACTTCTGTGTCACTTAAACTATTGTTTATTCTGTATTTTTCTGTTTACATTGATTTTCATTTCTTAAATACCTTCCTTGAATAAAAATTGTAATGCTGTTTTACATGAGAAAGCCTATAGTTTTCTATAATAGAAAGTAAACATAAGTACATAGAAAACAAGATTTTAGTATTCTAACAAGATGCTGAAGCCTACGGCCTGTTTTATTTTTATTAGGAAGTGAGATTAGCAAGACGTAAAGAGTTTTAAAGAAAACCAGTAAATTGAAACTTTTCTCCTTGATGCCATTAAGGCTGATCATGTTTGAATCAGAAAAGGAGTAATTTTCTCACTATGATATATAGTATTTAATGCTATGGTCCAGCACCTCCTAAATTGATTGCAGTTGCCTCCTAAAATGATCTCACCATCAAATTGTGGCAAATAGGAATTTAAAGGGAAAAGCACTGGATTTAGAGTCAGAAATAATGACTTCCAGGCCTTACTCTGAAGCTAACCAATAAGATGACCTGAACCAGTCATCTTGTTTCAGTGTTCTCTTTATCTAGCTAAAACAACCATAATACAATATAGAGCATGGTGAAAACATATGGTTTTGTGTAACCCTAACAACGATTCCACAAAATAGGCATTATGGAACAAGAAGTAGTTTCAGAGAAGCCAGGCGTCTGCATATCCAAAGCTCACCTCCTCAAATAAGCTATAAAGTGACACTGTTCCAGTATATTATGTCTCATGACTCTTCCCCCTCTAAAGTCTATGATTTAAATCCAGGTTGACCACCTGTTTAATGTGTCATCCTCCCAATAAAGAATCATACCCACGACATTTTTTTTCAGTAACAAAATACTAGTTCCAAACGGGGTTGACAGATTTGTAATTCTACATTTGGTCCAGTAGGTGGCACCAATCACATCCAGCCCTCTAGCCCATAAATAGTGGTAATTCAAGAAATTTCAGGTAGCTATTGGTGTTCTACCATCCTTAGGACAAAATGTGCTACCTTTATATATCAAATGAAAAAATTTTAGAATCTATTGGTGTTTACCACCAAGCTTCATGACGCTGGGATGTATTACTGCCTTGATTATACCGTACTGAATTCAGTATTCTGCTGCAAAATCCATACCTATCATTCCACTCCATGAACTACAGTGTCCTCCATTCCAAAAACAGCCACTGTCCACTTCCTCCACAGTCCCTATCTAATTCTGTTTTTCTTTTCTACCACAGATAAATCAGGTGATTAGGACAAGGAATTTTAAAAATCAGACAATTACGCCAGGTGGTGATTGAAGCTTTCTCACTCTGTATTAGAAAACAAGACGTAAAGAGTTTTAAAGAAAACCAGTAAATTGAAACTTTTCTCCTTGATCATGGTTTGAATCAGAAAAGGAGTAATTTTCTCACTATGATATATAGTATTTAATGCTATGGTCCAGCACCTCCTAAATTGATTGCAGTTGCCTCCTAAAATGATCTCACCATCAAATTGTGGCAAATAGGAATTTAAAGGGAAAAGCACTGGATTTAGAGTCAGAAATAATGACTTCCAGGCCTTACTCTGAAGCTAACCAATAAGATGACCTGAACCAGTCATCTTGTTTCAGTGTTTCTCTTTATCTAGCTAAAACAACCATAATACAATATAGAGCATGGTGAAAACATATGGTTTTGTGTAACCCTAACAACGATTCCACAAAATAGGCATTATGGAACAAGAAGTAGTTTCAGAGAAGCCAGGCGTCTGCATATCCAAAGCTCACCTCCTCAAATAAGCTATAAAGTGACACTGTTCCAGTATATTATGTCTCATGACTCTTCCCCCTCTAAAGTCTATGATTTAAATCCAGGTTGACCACCTGTTTAATGTGTCATCCTCCCAATAAAGAATCATACCCACGACATTTTTTTTCAGTAACAAAATACTAGTTCCAAACGGGGTTGACAGATTTGTAATTCTACATTTGGTCCAGTAGGTGGCACCAATCACATCCAGCCCTCTAGCCCATAAATAGTGGTAATTCAAGAAATTTCAGGTAGCTATTGGTGTTCTACCATCCTTAGGACAAAATGTGCTACCTTTATATATCAAATGAAAAAATTTTAGAATCTATTGGTGTTTACCACCAAGCTTCATGACGCTGGGATGTATTACTGCCTTGATTATACCGTACTGAATTCAGTATTCTGCTGCAAAATCCATACCTATCATTCCACTCCATGAACTACAGTGTCCTCCATTCCAAAAACAGCCACTGTCCACTTCCTCCACAGTCCCTATCTAATTCTGTTTTTCTTTTCTACCACAGATAAATCAGGTGATTAGGACAAGGAATTTTAAAAATCAGACAATTACGCCAGGTGGTGATTTTCTTGAAGTGCTTAAAAGTGTTCCTGGACATCATGCATATCTGCAAACAACAAAACTCTGTAAAAATTTAAAAAAATAAAATGAACTTTGATGTAAAAAAAAAAAAAAAAAGTAAAATTAAAAAAAAAAAAAGTGTTCCTGGATAATGTTCCTTTTCCTGTAGTTTCAAAAGAATTGAATTTCACAAGCCTGTCTTAAAGAAAGGATGGAATGTAATTTTGGACACACCTTCCAGCAAATCAGGGTACAGGCCCTTCTGTTACTGGCATTTCCAAGTAGAGCCAGGGTTTTGTGTAACCCTAACACTGTTTCCCACCGCTCCTGGCCAAGAATTCCTCCCCCCACATCAATTGTCCTGTGTGCTGGTTGGCTGCGTCGCAGTGGTGTGATCTACTTGGCTGGCAAAATATAATCCTCTGTTAATACTGACTTTGTTACACTTCAAGAAACCCCTATTTGCAAATTCCCTTGTGGCCCAGGTTGCAGCATTATCCTTGTCAGTCTGCTTAGTAAACGGCATCACCTAGTCTTACAAAAGAGGAAAACATTTTATACCCAGGCTGAAGTCTTTCCTTTTGGTCTGACCAGAGTCAGGTCCCATTCGAAAGGACTGACTTCCAGACCAGTGTGAAAAGACAATATGACCCAGAGTGCATGGCAGCCCGCCCCAGGTTTCTGTAGAGTCAAGAGAACAGTTCTTGGCCTTTGGCAGTCACCTGTCTTCAAGAGCACAGGCACGAAGCCATCTTTCAATTCAACTGAGCCAATCTTTTTTATCAAGAAATTTCAGGTAGCTATTGGTGTTCTACCATCCTTAGGACAAAATGTGCTACCTTTATATATCAAATGAAAAAATTTTAGAATCTATTGGTGTTTACCACCAAGCTTCATGACGCTGGGATGTATTACTGCCTTGATTATACCGTACTGAATTCAGTATTCTGCTGCAAAATCCATACCTATCATTCCACTCCATGAACTACAGTGTCCTCCATTCCAAAAACAGCCACTGTCCACTTCCTCCACAGTCCCTATCTAATTCTGTTTTTCTTTTCTACCACAGATAAATCAGGTGATTAGGACAAGGAATTTTAAAAATCAGACAATTACGCCAGGTGGTGATTTTCTTGAAGTGCTTAAAAGTGTTCCTGGACATCATGCATATCTGCAAACAACAAAACTCTGTAAAAATTTAAAAAAATAAAATGAACTTTGATGTAAAAAAAAAAAAAAAAAAGTAAAATTAAAAAAAAAAAAAGTGTTCCTGGATAATGTTCCTTTTCCTGTAGTTTCAAAAGAATTGAATTTCACAAGCCTGTCTTAAAGAAAGGATGGAATGTAATTTTGGACACACCTTCCAGCAAATCAGGGTACAGGCCCTTCTGTTACTGGCATTTCCAAGTAGAGCCAGGGTTTTGTGTAACCCTAACACTGTTTCCCACCGCTCCTGGCCAAGAATTCCTCCCCCCACATCAATTGTCCTGTGTGCTGGTTGGCTGCGTCGCAGTGGTGTGATCTACTTGGCTGGCAAAATATAATCCTCTGTTAATACTGACTTTGTTACACTTCAAGAAACCCCTATTTGCAAATTCCCTTGTGGCCCAGGTTGCAGCATTATCCTTGTCAGTCTGCTTAGTAAACGGCATCACCTAGTCTTACAAAAGAGGAAAACATTTTATACCCAGGCTGAAGTCTTTCCTTTTGGTCTGACCAGAGTCAGGTCCCATTCGAAAGGACTGACTTCCAGACCAGTGTGAAAAGACAATATGACCCAGAGTGCATGGCAGCCCGCCCCAGGTTTCTGTAGAGTCAAGAGAACAGTTCTTGGCCTTTGGCAGTCACCTGTCTTCAAGAGCACAGGCACGAAGCCATCTTTCAATTCAACTGAGTTTCCATCACACCTGCTGGTGTTCAAAGAAGAGGTTTATCTTCTGTAATAATAGAACTGGCGATAAAACACATGAATTTGACAGCCTTGCTCTTCTCTCCTCCCCTCCCCTGCCTCCTAACCCCCTCCTCAACTCTTTGCATTTCCTTGAGCTCTTTTAAGGAGCTGAAGGTCGCATGTGAATATTTCGCTCTACTTATAAATTCAGATAAAAGCCCAGTGCAGTGGGAAATGAATACTCTTGAGACCTTATTTGTTCTATAACTCCCTCTGTTCTGAAAGCAAGTCATTCTCCCCAGCTTTAACCTTTACTTCACTTTAGCATTACTCTTCCTGATGGCTGAAATACACTCCAGCAGGTGCTGCTGAAAGGAAAATAGTAGTGTTAAGCTAAAATTCTGAAAGGAAGGGGGTGGAAACCCACAGCTAGCTCAAATCTGGGTCCCTGATAAATAACACTGTTCTCAAATTCAGGTTTTTTTATGGCTTTGCAGCAACTTGACCCTTTTCAATGTCAGTGTTAGGTTTACGGTATTAGTAGGTCATGAAGTTAATTTCTAACTTCTAGCTCTTTCACTTTCCATAAAATCCCACAGAAGTCCAGGGGAGAACAGAATCATCTTTCCTAAACATAAATTTTGAGGGTTGATAAAAAGTAAGCTGTATCTTTATTAATATTGATTGTTTCTTCAACGAGTGACAATAGATACTAAATTTTCTTTGCATCACAGACTTAGGAGAACAGCAGATTGTCTAGAATTGGGTTGTCATATCTAGCTAATAGGAAGGAGATGCCCAATTAAGTTTGCACCGCAGATAAGCAATAACTTTTTAGTTTAAATACGATCCAAGTGTTGCATGGGACGTACTTAACACTAAAAATTATTTGGTGTTTATTGAAATTCAAATTCAACTGGGTGTTCTGTATTTTCATCTGGCAACCCTCACCTAGGACAGACTCACCACAGAGCCTGTCTAGCACCCTACATCTCACTCTCTGTTCCTTATTTTTGTCTCTGGACTCCCTTCCTCTTTGTCTGTGCCTGTCTTTCTCTCTGCCACCTCTTTCTCACCCCCACCTTTATCTCTGGTTTGTTCTCTGCTGTCCATAGTTGGCCGTTTTTGTGGAAATATATATCTGGGTTATCAGAGTATAACAGATACATCCATGAGTTATCTCATTTCTTCATTTGAAGGGAGGTTTGGAGGAGAATGGATACATGTGTGTGCATGACTGAGTCCTTTCTCTGTGCACCTGAAACTACTACAACCTTATTAATTGGCTAGACGCCAGTACAAAATAAAAAGTAAAAAAAAAAAAAAAGAGTAGAGTTGTAGTAGAAGCACACTTTGTAGGCTCTCAAAATAAAATTGGTTTTATTTGATGTAGTCCTAAAATGATTTTTATTTTTATGTGGGACATGGGCTCTCAAGAGGAAAAAAGCTTTGCCACTTCAACTTTAGAAATATTGTTTGATGAAGTTATTTTCTAAAACAACAATTAGAAAGTCCGCATCAACGTGAGTACCAGAGTCAGTCCTACCATGGTTTGTTACCATGATGAATGCTAATAGACTTCCAACTAAAAATAAAATTAGGGTTTTTGACTCAAAGCTTTCATTTTCCTAATTTTCCCCCATCAGGTACCATGGACATTACAACTATGAGCAGAACAACTACCGGCAAAAACGGATCTAATGTGGTGAGAATTACTTTGGTTTTTTGAAGTCATTTTAAAGGCTTGAATAGACAGTGGGTGTAGAATTTTGGAATACATGGGTTAATGGACCTTCTAATTTAATATTTTTAGGGGATTTGCAAAGTGAGTACCAGGACACGGGGTATTTTAGCTGTCATTTTTTGTTTGTTTTTCTTTTTTTTCCTCTGTCTTAGAGAATTCTGGAATCAAAGACCTACACAGAACAACAAAGAGTTAAAGGAAATCAGTTTGATGATGAAAGAGGGAGACTCTTTTTTCTGAAGTCAAGGCCAGATGAAGCGCGGAAGGATTAGAAGGCTTTCACTCCATTTGCTTTGGACAGATTTAAAGATTAGGTACAGCCAACTGTGCTAATTAGAATCTCTCCAACCTTTGTTTTAGTGCTGTTCCAAAGGGAAACTTTTCTGACTCACCACAGAGCCTGTCTAGCACCCTCTTTTTCATTTTTGTCTCTGGACTCCCTTCCTCTTTGTCTGTGCCTGTCTTTCTCTGCCACCTCTTTCTCACCCACCTTTATCTCTGGTTTGTTCTCTGCTGTCCATAGTTGGCCGTTTTTGTGGAAATATATATCTGGGTTATCAGAGTATAACAGATACATCCATGAGTTATCTCATTTCTTCATTTGAAGGGAGGTTTGGAGGAGAATGGATACATGTGTGTGCATGACTGAGTCCTTTCTCTGTGCACCTGAAACTACTACAACCTTATTAATTGGCTAGACGCCAGTACAAAATAAAAAGTAAAAAAAAAAAAAAGAGTAGAGTTGTAGTAGAAGCACACTTTGTAGGCTCTCAAAATAAAATTGGTTTTATTTGATGTAGTCCTAAAATGATTTTTATTTTTATGTGGGACATGGGCTCTCAAGAGGAAAAAAGCTTTGCCACTTCAACTTTAGAAATATTGTTTGATGAAGTTATTTTCTAAAACAACAATTAGAAAGTCCGCATCAACGTGAGTACCAGAGTCAGTCCTACCATGGTTTGTTACCATGATGAATGCTAATAGACTTCCAACTAAAAATAAAATTAGGGTTTTTGACTCAAAGCTTTCATTTTCCTAATTTTCCCCCATCAGGTACCATGGACATTACAACTATGAGCAGAACAACTACCGGCAAAAACGGATCTAATGTGGTGAGAATTACTTTGGTTTTTTGAAGTCATTTTAAAGGCTTGAATAGACAGTGGGTGTAGAATTTTGGAATACATGGGTTAATGGACCTTCTAATTTAATATTTTTAGGGGATTTGCAAAGTGAGTACCAGGACACGGGGTATTTTAGCTGTCATTTTTTGTTTGTTTTTCTTTTTTTTCCTCTGTCTTAGAGAATTCTGGAATCAAAGACCTACACAGAACAACAAAGAGTTAAAGGAAATCAGTTTGATGATGAAAGAGGGAGACTCTTTTTTCTGAAGTCAAGGCCAGATGAAGCGCGGAAGGATTAGAAGGCTTTCACTCCATTTGCTTTGGACAGATTTAAAGATTAGGTACAGCCAACTGTGCTAATTAGAATCTCTCCAACCTTTGTTTTAGTGCTGTTTCCACTCTCTCTCCTCCAAAATGGGTGGAAATGCTAGTTGGATCTGTGGCCTTAAGCATGTCAGGAATTTAGTTATTTAGGGATTGTAAACAGCCTCTGATTATTTTGATAGCTTTTGATTTTCGAAATGACTAGATTACATTGTATGTTATTAACAAGTCCATAAAAAGCTGCTACTCTCCACCTCTGAGGGCTTCCTCTGGCTCCTCGGTGGTAAAGAACCTGGCTGCCACTGCAGAAGACACAGATTTGATTCCTGGGTTGGGGAGATCCCCCAGAGAAGGAAGTAGCAACCCACTCCTGTATTCTTGCCTGGAAAATCCCCTGGGCAGTGGAGCCTGGTGGGCGACCCGGTTTAGTGACTAAACAACAACTCCATCTCTGAAGTGTTTAATTCTGAGCAGATCCTCCATTGGCAAACCAGCAAAAGTAGTTAGAAAATAAGCAGACAGTCCTTACTCCATAGGCTCCTCTTACTGTCTCACCTTCCAGATCCATCTGCCTTGTTGACACTGCCTCCCAGTTATCTATTCCTTGAATATTTTCTACCTTCCTGTTTCCTTTTCTACCACTGTTTTTGTTCAGTTCTCTTTCCTGCCTGGATTACCCTAGCCCCTCAGTTGGTTTTCCTGCTTCCAGCTCCTCTAATCTACCTTCCACAGCACCACCGAAATCATCTTTTCTAAAAGAGAAATGAGATCATGTCACTTCTCTACTGATTTCCCCTTGACTTTCATGTAAAATCTAAACTCTTTCACAAACCACATAGTCATCTACCTTCTGCCTGTATCTCCAGTCTCCTCTTCCACTGTAACCCTCTGCCCTTGTATTCCACACTGAGCTGTACAGGACGAGTTGCAGTTCCCCTGGTGCTCCATGAGCTCCAATATCTCCATGCCTTTAATTATAAATTAATAATTATCAATCCAATAATTATCAATCCTAGTTGTGTATTAGAATATCCTTGATCTCTCTCTCTCTTTTTTTTTAAATTTTGGCCTCTTTTATTGTTTTTTTTAAATTTATTTTTATTTTTCATACATCTTTATTCTTCGGCTTGTGTGGGTCTCCCATTGCAGTGGCATCTCTCGTTGCAGAGCACTGGCTCTGGGCGCATGTGCTCCAGAGTGCTGACTGGTAATTGGACACACTGGTCCAGCCACACTGCGGCACATGGGATCTTCCCAGGCCAGGGTTCAAACTGGTGCCCTTTGTACTACAAGGTGGAGTCTTTAACCACTGGACCACCAGGGAAGCCCCCTTGAAATCTTTTAAAAGCACCAATTCACTAAGCCCCTCTCCAGGTCATTGAAACCATGATCTCTGAGACAGGAGGTGAAAAAGCATCTATATATTTTTAAAACTCTCTAGGAAATTCTTATGTGTATCCAGGTTTGAGAACCATTGTTCAGGCTGTCTTATCTCTATCAGAGAACTTGGGAAACTGTGTTGCAATTATTTGTTTACCTAGTTATTGATCTCCCTTATCAAATTGTGAGCTTTTTGAGGCCTAGAACTATGTCTTCTTAATTTATTCATTTTGATCACCCAACAAAGTACCTGGGATTTGAGAGAGCCTCAGATATTGCAAAAGGCCACAGAAAGTTAATTCCAAAATCCCAGGCCTCTTGACACCAGTTGTGTGTCAGTATGATACCACTGGATGGTATTGTTCAGTTCTCTTTCCTGCCTGGATTACCCTAGCCCCTCAGTTGGTTTTCCTGCTTCCAGCTCCTCTAATCTACCTTCCACAGCACCACCGAAATCATCTTTTCTAAAAGAGAAATGAGATCATGTCACTTCTCTACTGATTTCCCCTTGACTTTCATGTAAAATCTAAACTCTTTCACAAACCACATAGTCATCTACCTTCTGCCTGTATCTCCAGTCTCCTCTTCCACTGTAACCCTCTGCCCTTGTATTCCACACTGAGCTGTACAGGACGAGTTGCAGTTCCCCTGGTGCTCCATGAGCTCCAATATCTCCATGCCTTTAATTATAAATTAATAATTATCAATCCAATAATTATCAATCCTAGTTGTGTATTAGAATATCCTTGATCTCTCTCTCTCTTTTTTTTTAAATTTTGGCCTCTTTTATTGTTTTTTTTAAATTTATTTTTATTTTTCATACATCTTTATTCTTCGGCTTGTGTGGGTCTCCCATTGCAGTGGCATCTCTCGTTGCAGAGCACTGGCTCTGGGCGCATGTGCTCCAGAGTGCTGACTGGTAATTGGACACACTGGTCCAGCCACACTGCGGCACATGGGATCTTCCCAGGCCAGGGTTCAAACTGGTGCCCTTTGTACTACAAGGTGGAGTCTTTAACCACTGGACCACCAGGGAAGCCCCCTTGAAATCTTTTAAAAGCACCAATTCACTAAGCCCCTCTCCAGGTCATTGAAACCATGATCTCTGAGACAGGAGGTGAAAAAGCATCTATATATTTTTAAAACTCTCTAGGAAATTCTTATGTGTATCCAGGTTTGAGAACCATTGTTCAGGCTGTCTTATCTCTATCAGAGAACTTGGGAAACTGTGTTGCAATTATTTGTTTACCTAGTTATTGATCTCCCTTATCAAATTGTGAGCTTTTTGAGGCCTAGAACTATGTCTTCTTAATTTATTCATTTTGATCACCCAACAAAGTACCTGGGATTTGAGAGAGCCTCAGATATTGCAAAAGGCCACAGAAAGTTAATTCCAAAATCCCAGGCCTCTTGACACCAGTTGTGTGTCAGTATGATACCACTGGATGGTATTGTAGTCCCTGAGATCTTCAGATCTTTTCTTTAATAAAAGTGTCGTTAATTTCCTATCTCATGTCAATATGAGGAAAGTTGACTTGTTACAAAACACTTCACGACCCATAGAAATCCTCACATGGAGTAATGAGTAAAGTAAGCCAACCAACTAAATATCTTCCCTCTCCCAAGGTCAATTTAAAATTTTAAAGGTAGATTTTTAAAAATGTGTCTTCAGACTGGAAAACTTTACAGGAAATCATAGAATTTGGGTATTAGATATGCCTTTAAATAAGTATAAATCTCCATCCCTTTTCAGAAAAGGATACTGTAGTTCAGATACATTGAACAGGTATCTGAAGGCCCATGGTTAGTTGATGCTATTAACAGGTAAGCTAATTACTCGAGTCTAGTATTATTACTGCCAATTCATATTCCAATTTAACTCATCTTTCCTCTCTTGACCACAAAAATAATAGGCTCAGTCCTCAGTTAGTTTCATGTGCTGTCAATACTGAGTTAGCTGAGTGTACTATCCACATTCCATTTCCAAAAACTACCTCTTGTTCTCAGTTAGGCCCTCTGTGCTTTAACTGTCCTGAAAGACTTTCCAAGCCAATTGGATCAGACAGAGCAAGGAGAAAATCAGGACTATAAAATCTGACTGTACTACTGACAAGCTTGAATAAGTCATTTAAACTCAAGGCCTTAGATTCTCATTTTATTATTTTTAAATTATTTTCTCATTTCACTAGATAATTTCTTTATGAATTTTATTGATTTATTTTTGGGTAGTCTGGGTTTTCACTGCGGCTACAGGCTCTTGTGGCAGGGAGTGGGGGTTACTCTCTAGTTTAGTTGTGGAACTCAGACTTTAGGGCACATGAGCTTCAACAGTTGTGGCACATGGGCTCAATAGTTATGGCTTGCTGGCTTAGTTGCTCCGCAGCATGTGAGCTTCCTGGATCAGGGATCGAACTCGTGTCTCCTGCATTGGCACGCCAACTCTTCACCACTGAACTACCAGGGAAGCCCTTAGATTCCCCATTTTAAAAGTTGAGTTAAAAGAACACCATTTATATGTTTCAAAAATCATGTTTTTCGCCTGTTTTTACCATGAAATGAGTTTAGGTAAGTACCTGAACTTTTTCCCCCATTTTCTTCTGTTAACCAAGGCATGAAATAAACAATGCACATGTAACAGATATATATAACTTCTTAAAAAATCAATCATTTGCCATCCCTAAACTATTGAAATTGTATGTTCATTATTATTTGGCTTACCATGTTTATCTCAAATGCACCAAACCTTTCAATCTCTTCAAAACAAACAACTAAAATGTCATAGCTTTTTTTCCTACTTTTTTTAAGGCTTCATATTGGATTCCAACTCTCATATGACAGTACAAAATTATCAGTTAGATTAGCTACGCCTGGGTATCTGTATTTTTCTAAGTCCAAAATATGCATCTCAGCTTTGTGGGTACAAACCGCTTTCAATACAGAACTTTGTTGGCTAAGTGGTCAATTTACCCAACAAATCAGAGACTCATTCAAGATACCCAATCTCTCTAGAGAATTATTGATAAATCCAATATTGGGCTTCCCTGGTGGCTCAGATGGTAAAAAAAATCTGCCTGCAATGCAGAGCCAGGTTTAATCCCTGGGTTGCGAAGAGCTCCTGGAGAAGGAAGTGGCTACCCACTCCAATATATTGGGCAAGAATTTTGTGGACAGAGGATGCTGGAATACTATAGTGGGTTAGAGTCTACAGGGTCGCAAAGAGTCTGACAAAACTGAACGCCTTTCACTAGTTTAAATTACAAAGAGAGTTATACCTTCCAATATGGTTAAAATATATTTATATTTAGGACATTCCTATCTCAGAGTCAAATTCTTAGGGAAATAAACAGTTATCAGAAGATATTGGGACTGAAACATTAACACTTTTATTTATATTCATAATATTCCACTTATGCTTCTCAGAGATTAAAATCCCTGATACCCTTGACTGTACTTAGGAGATAAGTTTAAAAATTCAACTGATAAAAACACTATCCCATTAGCAAAATGTTTAATAACCATAATCTTGGGTAATACTGATTTTGTAGTTTATCTCATTTCCTTTACCTTGACATTCTAGAAATTCAAAGGATATCTGTTAACCGTTCACCCAAAAAGTTACCTTTTTGCAATGACCGCAGTGATTAGTAACGTTCATCATGATTCTTTTCTAAATGAAAAAAAAAAAAAGCCAGCAGTAGTCTGCAATTTTCATCTTTACTCTAGAATTGCAGTCATCAAAGACAGTAAATGCCAGTAGGCAATATTTCACCATACACTTTTCGATCCAGGCAGAAAAAAATCAACTTTAGTGTTGTTTATGTGAACTCTGGCCACATTAGGTGGTGTCTCCTTTTATAGGCACAGCCTTCTGCAAGCAGTTACATGCCAAGACAAATTTCTAACAGCCCCTCCGGTACCTTGGAAGAAGCATGGATTGCTAGCGATTCCAAGTCCCTGTTGCTTCATGTGTTCTGTATTTAGTCATCAAATATTAGGAAATGGGAAGAAAACAAGGTTCTGTGTTGAAAAGTTATGCTTGCTCTGCACGCAATCAATCCCACAGCAGGAGATACATAGGCTGATAAATATGAAATGTAATTATTACATGGCAAAATGAGATTTTTCAGGGCACCTGAAAAATCCATCATTTCTGCTTCCTTCACCAATTCATTTACGCTTGCAAACATTTCAAATTCTACTTAAAGTTTATTTTAAGCTAAAAAAAACTGTATAAACATTTCTATCAACCATATTTCCTCAAATTATTACTCAACCTGGGAGAAAATGAGGATGTTTAGGTTAATAAAATTATTTTTTCTTGCTTCAGACACAAAACTATTTTTCTAGGGGAGCTGGGTTTTGATTCCATGGAAACAAATTAATAGTAATTTAAGAAAAGAATGAGGATTTTTTTAAAAAAACTTAACCTCACTTAACCTCAATCCATGTCAGTGGTTAGGTTTGGGACTATTTGTGACCCTATGGACTGCAGCACACCAAGCTTCTCTGTCCTTCACCATCTTCCAGAGTTTGCTCAAACTCATGTCCCCTGAATTGCTGATGCCATTCAACCATCTCATCCTCTGTCATCCCCTTCTCCTTCTGCCCTCAGTCTTTCTCAGCATCAGGGTCCTTTCCAATTAGTTGGTTCTTTGAATCAGGTGGTCCAAGTATTGGAGCTTCAGCTTCAGCAGCATTTCTTCCAATGAATAGTCAGGGTTGATGTCCTATAGGATTGATTGGTTTGCTGTCCAAGGGACTCTCAGGAGTCTTCTCCAGCACCACAGTTTAAAAGCATCAATTTGAAAGCAGCCTTCTTTGTGGTCCAACTCTCAAATCCATACATGACTAATGGAAAAACCAGTTTTGACTGGTTAAAGGATCTTTGTTGGCAAAGTGATGTCTCTGCTCTTTAAGACTCTGTCTAGGTTTGTCATAGATATTCTTCCAAGGAGCAAATGTCTTTTAATTTCGTGGCTGCAATCACCATCCTCAGTGACTTTGGAGCCCAGGAAAAGAAAATCTGTCACAGTTTCCACTTTTCCCCCATTTGCCATTAAGTGATGGGGCCAGATGCCATGATCTTCATTTTTCGAATGTTGAATTTTAAGCCAACTTTTTCACTTTTCTTTTTCACCCTCATCAAGAGACTCTTTAGATCCTCTTTGCTTTCTGCCATCAGAGTGGTGTCATCTGTGTATCTGAAGTTACTGATATTTCTCCTGGCAATCTTTTTTTTTCTTTTTTTTAAAATATGAAACACTTCACGAATTTGCATGTCATCTTTGCACAGGGGCTATGCTAATCTTCTCTGCATCATTCCAATTTTAGTACATGTGCTGCTGAAGCAAGCACTCTCCTGGCAATCTTGATTCCAGCTTGGGATTCATCCATTTCACATGATGTACTCTGCATTGTAAGTTAAATTAGCAAGATGACAATATACGGCCTGACATACTTCTTTCCCAATTTTGAACCAGTTCATTGTTTCATGTCTGATTATAACTTTTGCTTCTTTACCAGCATAGAGGCTTCTCAGGAGATAGGT
The DNA here is from genome assembly GCA_022376925.1 of Tragulus kanchil. Lineage (NCBI taxonomy): Eukaryota > Metazoa > Chordata > Mammalia > Artiodactyla > Tragulidae > Tragulus > Tragulus kanchil. Next base: position 215,257,890 of record JAIOJX010000032.1, on the reverse strand, counting down.
AAGGTGGCTTGGTATTCCCCTCTAAGAATTTCCCAGAGTTTGTTGTGATCCACAGTCAAAGACTTTAGTGTAGTCAAGGAAGCAGAAGTAGATGTTTTTCTGGAAGTCCCTTGCTTTCTCTATGATGTAACAGATGCTGACATTTGATTTCTGGTTCCTTTACCCTTTCTAAATCAGCTTGATCTTTCTCAGCATCAGGGTCCTTTCCAATTAGTTGGTTCTTTGAATCAGGTGGTCCAAGTATTGGAGCTTCAGCTTCAGCAGCATTTCTTCCAATGAATAGTCAGGGTTGATGTCCTATAGGATTGATTGGTTTGCTGTCCAAGGGACTCTCAGGAGTCTTCTCCAGCACCACAGTTTAAAAGCATCAATTTGAAAGCAGCCTTCTTTGTGGTCCAACTCTCAAATCCATACATGACTAATGGAAAAACCAGTTTTGACTGGTTAAAGGATCTTTGTTGGCAAAGTGATGTCTCTGCTCTTTAAGACTCTGTCTAGGTTTGTCATAGATATTCTTCCAAGGAGCAAATGTCTTTTAATTTCGTGGCTGCAATCACCATCCTCAGTGACTTTGGAGCCCAGGAAAAGAAAATCTGTCACAGTTTCCACTTTTCCCCCATTTGCCATTAAGTGATGGGGCCAGATGCCATGATCTTCATTTTTCGAATGTTGAATTTTAAGCCAACTTTTTCACTTTTCTTTTTCACCCTCATCAAGAGACTCTTTAGATCCTCTTTGCTTTCTGCCATCAGAGTGGTGTCATCTGTGTATCTGAAGTTACTGATATTTCTCCTGGCAATCTTTTTTTTTCTTTTTTTTAAAATATGAAACACTTCACGAATTTTCATGTCATCTTTGCACAGGGGCTATGCTAATCTTCTCTGCATCATTCCAATTTTAGTACATGTGCTGCTGAAGCAAGCACTCTCCTGGCAATCTTGATTCCAGCTTGGGATTCATCCATTTCACATGATGTACTCTGCATTGTAAGTTAAATTAGCAAGATGACAATATACGGCCTGACATACTTCTTTCCCAATTTTGAACCAGTTCATTGTTTCATGTCTGATTATAACTTTTGCTTCTTTACCAGCATAGAGGCTTCTCAGGAGATAGGTAAGGTGGCTTGGTATTCCCCTCTAAGAATTTCCCAGAGTTTGTTGTGATCCACAGTCAAAGACTTTAGTGTAGTCAAGGAAGCAGAAGTAGATGTTTTTCTGGAAGTCCCTTGCTTTCTCTATGATGTAACAGATGCTGACATTTGATTTCTGGTTCCTTTACCCTTTCTAAATCAGTTTGTACATCTGGATGTTCTTGGTTTACATACTGCAGAAGCCAGTTTGAAGAATTTTGAGCATAATCTTGCTAGCATGTGAAATGTGTGCTTGTATATACTGGATCCTGAAAACTGAAGGCCTTGTAGACAGAGCCCTTTTAAGGAATCCAGAGCTTCTGGGCACTTAATGCTACTTTTCCATTTAACAAATCTTATTCTCCTTTCCCTTATATAATAATTTCTTCCTTTTCTATCCTCCCCTACCTTTCATCTCACCTTTTCTTTTTTTGGTTGTTTTTTTCTTTTTGCCTCTAAGTGATCATTTGTATTTTCATCCATCTTTATTCTTTGGCCTGTGTGGGCCTCCCATTGCAGAGGCCTCTCTCGTTGCAGAGCACTGGCTCTGGGTGCATGCACTCCAGAGCACTAGCTTGCAATTGGACATGCTGGTTCAGCTGCTCCACAGCACATGGGATCTTCCCGGGCCACGAATCGAACCAATGCCCCTTGCACTGTAAGGCGGACTGTTTATCCACTGGACCACCAGGGAAGCCTGGAGCTCAGGTTCTTGATGTCTCTTCACAGAAAAGAATTCAGTGAGAGACAGTGCATTCAGATTCAGAGAAAGACACACTCCATAGAGTGTGGGCCATTGCAGAAGGAGAGTTCAGTAGCCTTTTTTTTTTAAATTAAGTAGGGAGAAAACCAGTACTTTCTTTAGAAATAAAACTTTTTGCTTCTGGTTCCTTCTTTTATCAGACAAGCAGTCATATAAATAAGTAGTGACCCTGTGTGTTTGTGAATCGTCAGAAGACAGCTTCTCTGTCTTTTGAATATGAACATGAAAAAAATGTGCATGGTATCAAAGGTATAAACTGGAGCCGTCAGAAAAGATTAGCATCTACAGTAAATGGAAGAGATTGATAGGAGGTTTGTGTGTGGTTATGTATTTCTTTTCCTAACAGTTGTGCTAATTCAAATACTTTCAAGGAAATATCCAGCTTTTCCTTTTTTTTTTTTTTAATCACCAGAAACAATTTAAAGTTTCATTTGATTTCTGGTTCCTTTACCCTTTCTAAATCAGTTTGTACATCTGGATGTTCTTGGTTTACATACTGCAGAAGCCAGTTTGAAGAATTTTGAGCATAATCTTGCTAGCATGTGAAATGTGTGCTTGTATATACTGGATCCTGAAAACTGAAGGCCTTGTAGACAGAGCCCTTTTAAGGAATCCAGAGCTTCTGGGCACTTAATGCTACTTTTCCATTTAACAAATCTTATTCTCCTTTCCCTTATATAATAATTTCTTCCTTTTCTATCCTCCCCTACCTTTCATCTCACCTTTTCTTTTTTTGGTTGTTTTTTTCTTTTTGCCTCTAAGTGATCATTTGTATTTTCATCCATCTTTATTCTTTGGCCTGTGTGGGCCTCCCATTGCAGAGGCCTCTCTCGTTGCAGAGCACTGGCTCTGGGTGCATGCACTCCAGAGCACTAGCTTGCAATTGGACATGCTGGTTCAGCTGCTCCACAGCACATGGGATCTTCCCGGGCCACGAATCGAACCAATGCCCCTTGCACTGTAAGGCGGACTGTTTATCCACTGGACCACCAGGGAAGCCTGGAGCTCAGGTTCTTGATGTCTCTTCACAGAAAAGAATTCAGTGAGAGACAGTGCATTCAGATTCAGAGAAAGACACACTCCATAGAGTGTGGGCCATTGCAGAAGGAGAGTTTAGTAGCATTTTTTTAAATTAAGTAGGGAGAAAACCAGTACTTTCTTTAGAAATAAAACTTTTTGCTTCTGGTTCCTTCTTTTATCAGACAAGCAGTCATATAAATAAGTAGTGACCCTGTGTGTTTGTGAATCGTCAGAAGACAGCTTCTCTGTCTTTTGAATATGAACATGAAAAAAATGTGCATGGTATCAAAGGTATAAACTGGAGCCGTCAGAAAAGATTAGCATCTACAGTAAATGGAAGAGATTGATAGGAGGTTTGTGTGTGGTTATGTATTTCTTTTCCTAACAGTTGTGCTAATTCAAATACTTTCAAGGAAATATCCAGCTTTTCCTTTTTTTTTTTTTAATCACCAGAAACAATTTAAAGTTTCAGTTGATATCTCAGTTTATGTCCTTTCTGACGAATAACCTGTCAAGGTCACCAGCCTAACCCTGACATCCAGAGCCATCCTCTCTTGATCTGAGTCCATTTGGTAGGGGTTCGACTGATCCTGATCCCCTGGGAGAGTACATGACGGAGGCCTAGCCAATCAGAACATGTTACTCCCATTGCCTTAGTGCTTTGGGTTGGAGGCATGACTTAAACCTATGGTTTCTAAGACTTTGGTCTCAGGAGCCCTTTACACTCTTGAAATTTATTAAGGGCTCCAGAGAGTTTCTGTTTAAGAAAGTTATACCTATTGCTATTTATGATATTACATTTATTAAAAATATAAGACTATACAAATATTCCATGAGCTATCAGAGTGATGATGTCACCACATATCATGTAACCTCTGGAAAATCCTACTGTATCTAGTGAGAAACTTGATGAAAAGGAAAAGACACATAATGACTTATTCTTAGCATGAAAATACTTTTTTTATTTTTTTAATTTATTTATTGGGGGTGGGTGTGGGGTGGTGGTGAGCAGGCGGGCTACTTCTATTGGTCTTTCATTTGTCTATTTTCATCCATCTTTGTTCTTTGGCCCTTGTGGGCCTCCCATCGCGGTGGCCTCTGTTGTCGCAGAGCACCGGCTCTGGGCGCATGCGCTCCAGAACTCCGGCTCGGTAATTGGACACATCGGTCCAGCCGCTCTGCGGCACGTGGGATCTTCCCAGGCCAGGGATCAAACCGGCGCCCCTTGCACTGCAAGGCGATATCCTTACCCACTGGACTACCAGGGAAGCCCATGAAAATACTTTTGACTTTGTAGACCCTCTGAAAAGGTCTTGGAATCTCCAGGTGTCCCTTGATATACTCAAAAACTGCTGGTCTAAATTATAGCCTACAGAAGCCAATGCATGGCTGAACTTCCTAAGTGCATGAGCCAATGAATTCCTTTTGGCTTAAACTAGAGTCAGTCACTTGCAAGCAAAACCATCCTCATACACCTGGATTTCCAGTTAGAGACCTCAGAAATGAACTGGCAAGGAAATATCCAGCTTTTCCTTTTTTTTAATCACCAGAAACAATTTAAAGTTTCAGTTGATATCTCAGTTTATGTCCTTTCTGACGAATAACCTGTCAAGGTCACCAGCCTAACCCTGACATCCAGAGCCATCCTCTCTTGATCTGAGTCCATTTGGTAGGGGTTCGACTGATCCTGATCCCCTGGGAGAGTACATGACGGAGGCCTAGCCAATCAGAACATGTTACTCCCATTGCCTTAGTGCTTTGGGTTGGAGGCATGACTTAAACCTATGGTTTCTAAGACTTTGGTCTCAGGAGCCCTTTACACTCTTGAAATTTATTAAGGGCTCCAGAGAGTTTCTGTTTAAGAAAGTTATACCTATTGCTATTTATGATATTACATTTATTAAAAATATAAGACTATACAAATATTCCATGAGCTATCAGAGTGATGATGTCACCACATATCATGTAACCTCTGGAAAATCCTACTGTATCTAGTGAGAAACTTGATGAAAAGGAAAAGACACATAATGACTTATTCTTAGCATGAAAATACTTTTTTTATTTTTTTAATTTATTTATTGGGGGGGGTGGGATGGAGGGGAGCAGGCGGGCTACTTCTATTGGTCTTTCATTTGTCTATTTTCATCCATCTTTGTTCTTTGGCCCTTGTGGGCCTCCCATCGCGGTGGCCTCTGTTGTCGCAGAGCACCGGCTCTGGGCGCATGCGCTCCAGAACTCCGGCTCGGTAATTGGACACATCGGTCCAGCCGCTCTGCGGCACGTGGGATCTTCCCAGGCCAGGGATCAAACCGGCGCCCCTTGCACTGCAAGGCGATATCCTTACCCACTGGACTACCAGGGAAGCCCATGAAAATACTTTTGACTTTGTAGACCCTCTGAAAAGGTCTTGGAATCTCCAGGTGTCCCTTGATATACTCAAAAACTGCTGGTCTAAATTATAGCCTACAGAAGCCAATGCATGGCTGAACTTCCTAAGTGCATGAGCCAATGAATTCCTTTTGGCTTAAACTAGAGTCAGTCACTTGCAAGCAAAACCATCCTCATACACCTGGATTTCCAGTTAGAGACCTCAGAGGAATAAAGTATGGGAAAAGAAGGAAAAGTACAGAAGACCGTGGCACAAAATCGTTCATCTGGGCAGCAGAAATATAATATCAAATGCCCAAGGAAGGAAAAGTTTGATTTATTTTAGTAAACATGGCAGACATTGGAAAGCATTGTCCTAGCTGTTTCCAAATGAGTGTCATCAAATTCCATGAGACATTAAGGTGTCTCAGCTCCACTTCATTAGATAATCAGGGCATCAGAACTAAACTCAAAATGTCACTTTCGTTAGTGTGTGCGTACTCAGTCATGTCCGAGTCTTTGCAACCCCACAGACTATAGCCCGCCAGGCTCCTCTGTCCATGGAATTTTCCAGGCAAGAACACTGGAGTAGGAAGCCGTTTCCTTCCCCAGGGAATCTTCCTGACCAGGAATTGAACCCGTGTCTTCTGCACTGGCAGGTGGATTCTTTATGACTGTACCACGTAGGACTGAATAAATTTATCATTAGAATTTGGAAATTTCTAATTTAGAAAACTACTTTTGGGGAAAAGCATTCGGCTATCTAGGTCAAATATTATACCTCCTCAGGATTCTCCGTTCTACAGAGCTGTATTTTCTCTAAAAAATGTGACTAATTTTGAAGTCTCAGCTTTGAAAGAAACTTTTGAACATTCTTTTCTAATAGGCTGAATTTCTAATTTGCAGGATTACACAGGAATCTACCACTGCCTGTACTAGTTTGAATTTTGTCCCTTCAAATTTCACATCCACATAGAACCCTGGAATATGACCTATGTGGAAATAGGGTTTGGGGAGTTGTGACTAGTTAAGATGAGGTCATACTGGATTAATATGGACCCTGAATCCATTGACTTATCCAAAACCTTGCACTGCAAGGCGATATCCTTACCCACTGGACTACCAGAAGCCCATGAAAATACTTTTGACTTTGTAGACCCTCTGAAAAGGTCTTGGAATCTCCAGGTGTCCCTTGATATACTCAAAAACTGCTGGTCTAAATTATAGCCTACAGAAGCCAATGCATGGCTGAACTTCCTAAGTGCATGAGCCAATGAATTCCTTTTGGCTTAAACTAGAGTCAGTCACTTGCAAGCAAAACCATCCTCATACACCTGGATTTCCAGTTAGAGACCTCAGAGGAATAAAGTATGGGAAAAGAAGGAAAAGTACAGAAGACCGTGGCACAAAATCGTTCATCTGGGCAGCAGAAATATAATATCAAATGCCCAAGGAAGGAAAAGTTTGATTTATTTTAGTAAACATGGCAGACATTGGAAAGCATTGTCCTAGCTGTTTCCAAATGAGTGTCATCAAATTCCATGAGACATTAAGGTGTCTCAGCTCCACTTCATTAGATAATCAGGGCATCAGAACTAAACTCAAAATGTCACTTTCGTTAGTGTGTGCGTACTCAGTCATGTCCGAGTCTTTGCAACCCCACAGACTATAGCCCGCCAGGCTCCTCTGTCCATGGAATTTTCCAGGCAAGAACACTGGAGTAGGAAGCCGTTTCCTTCCCCAGGGAATCTTCCTGACCAGGAATTGAACCCGTGTCTTCTGCACTGGCAGGTGGATTCTTTATGACTGTACCACGTAGGACTGAATAAATTTATCATTAGAATTTGGAAATTTCTAATTTAGAAAACTACTTTTGGGGAAAAGCATTCGGCTATCTAGGTCAAATATTATACCTCCTCAGGATTCTCCGTTCTACAGAGCTGTATTTTCTCTAAAAAATGTGACTAATTTTGAAGTCTCAGCTTTGAAAGAAACTTTTGAACATTCTTTTCTAATAGGCTGAATTTCTAATTTGCAGGATTACACAGGAATCTACCACTGCCTGTACTAGTTTGAATTTTGTCCCTTCAAATTTCACATCCACATAGAACCCTGGAATATGACCTATGTGGAAATAGGGTTTGGGGAGTTGTGACTAGTTAAGATGAGGTCATACTGGATTAATATGGACCCTGAATCCATTGACTGGTATCCTTATAAGAATGGCAAGTAAAAAGACACATAGCGAAAAGGCCATGTGAAGACAAAGACAAAGACTGACTGATACAACTATAAGCCAAGGAATGCCAAGGATTGCAGCCAACCACCAGAAGCTAGAAAGAGGCTGGGAAGAATTCTTCTCTGGAGTCTTTAGTGGGAGCATGGCTTTGCTAACAGCTTGGGTTTAGCCTTCTGGCCTCCAGAACTATGAGAGAACAAAGTTCTATTGTTTTAAGGCATGGGGTTTAGGGTACTTAAGTTATGTCAGCCCTAGGAACTAACACATTGCCTAATTTAGTCAGTCAAAAGTTCATCTTAACTCCATCACACTTCCTTTGGGGAAAATCAACCAGAGCTTCACCTTACATACATTTTTTTTTTTTTTTTTTATTATTGTGCTCAACACACATAACAACATTTACTGTTTTAACCAATTTAAAGTATACAACTCAGTGACATTAAGTATGTTCAAAACGTTGCTTGCACCCATTTGTAATCCACTCAGTTGTGACTACTAGCCAATCTGGAAAGAGGCAAGAGTAGAATAAGTCTTGGAGGAAAAAGAACCCATTACCAAACTTGTTCTTGTTTACATCCAGTGATAATGAGGAGAGGCTAGCCCCAGAAAAGCCAGTAAGTATATTTGTGCCTTATTTACATTGAAAGTGGGATTAACCACAGGAAAACTAAAGTCCTAGGAGGGCTAAATCTAAATACACCATAACTAGAAAAATTCAACTTTCCTCCATTTACCATTACTGTTTTTATAGATACAGAAGTCCCTTGTTTTCTGTCGTTTGTGAAACAAAAGTGCCAGTTTCTTTTCATGTGACTCTCAGCTTTGAAAGAAACTTTTGAACATTCTTTTCTAATAGGCTGAATTTCTAATTTGCAGGATTACACAGGAATCTACCACTGCCTGTACTAGTTTGAATTTTGTCCCTTCAAATTTCACATCCACATAGAACCCTGGAATATGACCTATGTGGAAATAGGGTTTGGGGAGTTGTGACTAGTTAAGATGAGGTCATACTGGATTAATATGGACCCTGAATCCATTGACTGGTATCCTTATAAGAATGGCAAGTAAAAAGACACATAGCGAAAAGGCCATGTGAAGACAAAGACAAAGACTGACTGATACAACTATAAGCCAAGGAATGCCAAGGATTGCAGCCAACCACCAGAAGCTAGAAAGAGGCTGGGGAAGAATTCTTCTCTGGAGTCTTTAGTGGGAGCATGGCTTTGCTAACAGCTTGGGTTTAGCCTTCTGGCCTCCAGAACTATGAGAGAACAAAGTTCTATTGTTTTAAGGCATGGGGTTTAGGGTACTTAAGTTATGTCAGCCCTAGGAACTAACACATTGCCTAATTTAGTCAGTCAAAAGTTCATCTTAACTCCATCACACTTCCTTTGGGGAAAATCAACCAGAGCTTCACCTTACATACATTTTTTTTTTTTTTTTTTATTATTGTGCTCAACACACATAACAACATTTACTGTTTTAACCAATTTAAAGTATACAACTCAGTGACATTAAGTATGTTCAAAACGTTGCTTGCACCCATTTGTAATCCACTCAGTTGTGACTACTAGCCAATCTGGAAAGAGGCAAGAGTAGAATAAGTCTTGGAGGAAAAAGAACCCATTACCAAACTTGTTCTTGTTTACATCCAGTGATAATGAGGAGAGGCTAGCCCCAGAAAAGCCAGTAAGTATATTTGTGCCTTATTTACATTGAAAGTGGGATTAACCACAGGAAAACTAAAGTCCTAGGAGGGCTAAATCTAAATACACCATAACTAGAAAAATTCAACTTTCCTCCATTTACCATTACTGTTTTTATAGATACAGAAGTCCCTTGTTTTCTGTCGTTTGTGAAACAAAAGTGCCAGTTTCTTTTCATGAATAATAACAGAATATTCTAAATCGAAAGGGTGCTTATCTACCAACTTATTTAAAGGATATAGAAAAAGGCCCCAATTCATTTAAGGTTACAGCACCTATAGTGGGCAGCATAAGAATTAATCTCTAAAAATGCAAGATATTTTTAATCATTTCAAATTGTGGAGCGCTAGAGGGAATAAAGATGACCAACTATTTGCTTATGTTTGCTTGAAATAAAGAAAACACACTTTCCCATATATACCTCTCATTTAAACTAATTAAGAATCCACTGGCTGCCAGTCTCTATGGTTATAGAGTATTATAGGAAGTAGGATCATTATCTGGCTTCAATTTTAAACCCACTGTCAAAAATACTAACAATACACATACTTAAAACAAATTTTACTAATTAATTTTATTCTACTTTAATTCCACCGGTCATCTCCTTTGTCTGCCCATTATTTAAAATGAAATATGTAACAATGTCAGAGATTAGTCCATGTTCTAGTCGCCATAATAAAACTCATAACCATCAAATTGACTGAAATGTTAATTGTACAAATGCTAATTATACATTTGCTTTTCATTTTTATGCTTCACAGTTTAACCATAGTTGAGGAAAAAAAAAAAAAAAAAACCACAGACATGTGTGTAAATGTTTTTTATTCAGAAGTTGAAAGGGCTAGAAACAATGAACTGAGAAACCGATGTGAAATAGCCACAGGTGTTTAATAACACACTCTGTGAAAGACACCTGAAGATAAGTGTCAACAAAGTCAATTTTAATGCTAATTGCACATCTCACAAATGCCGTAACGAAAATTGCCACCACCGGGATTCTATTTCCAGTTTTGTGATTGTCCGCTCAGGTGGGAGAAACATTCTCTAATCTCATTCTCTAAGATGGGTGCTTTTCAACTAAAAGCAGAGCCTTTAGCGAAGAAGCCTGACTCCACGAAGGCAAGGGACGGCGCGAGACACACAAGTCAGATCTCTGTCCTCGAGACGTTCTGCCGCAGGCTCCTAAGCTTCGCTAGAGGATCCTCCCGCAGGCGCAGACTCGGAGTTGGGAAATCCTCCCGCAGAGCGAGCCCACGAAACAGCAAGCGGAAAGAGGAGGCAGGAGAGGATCCCTCCTTCCTCGCTCGCCGCGGGCTGTCACAGTAGTTGCGATTTGGCCACCCACGCAGCTCTCTCCGGCACCTCCGGGCTCCCCGGAGTCTTCCCTCTCTCCCCCGGGAGAGCGGCTCGGTCGCCCCCAGAGCCGGCGGGAGTCGCTGACAACCGCCGAGGAGCCGGGCTCGGCGGGGGATTGCTTCTGTCTGGGCCCCGGCGGAGGCTGCGTTCGTGTCTCGCGCGCACTCGCTCCGCGTCCTCCTAGCCAATCCGGCGCTACTCGCGCGCCCAGGAGCGTTCCCCGGTCCTGCTCGGGCTGGGCCGGCTCCTTCCCGCTCCCGGCACTCCGCAACCCAGCTCTCACTCCTCCCCTCACTCTCCACGAGGTCCACGACTCGCGGTGTAGCTCCGCCCCTGGCCCGAGTCCACCCCCGCAATCTCCGGAGCTCGTGCTCTCCTTTCCCCGCTCCTGCCGTCTAGCCGCGCTGGGTCTCGCGCTCCGCAGAGCGGCACGCGTCCCGGCCGCCTCGCTCCTACGCCTCCGCGCGCACTCCCTGGGCAGCCACCGCGGCCCGCACCGGCGGCTGGTCGCCTCCGACCCGAACTCGGGCTCCCGCGCCTGACTCCGCCTCCCCCCGCGGACTCGCGCGCTCGGGGCCCGGCCTCTCACTCGCGCAGGCCGCGGGGCGCTCGGCCGCCTCCCCTCCTTCCCGGCCGAGGCTCGCGCTCCCCGGGCGCTCTCGCTCCCGCGCCCTCCAAAGCGAGCGCGCTCCCGTCCCGCGCGCTCCGGGCTCTGGCTTCTCCCGGCTCCTGTCAGTGCGGTGACTGCGCTGGGAAACATGGCGACCGAGGGGATGATCCTCACTAACCACGACCACCAAATCCGGGTCGGAGTCCTCACAGGTAACCGGGGTAGAAGGTACAGGATGGCTGCGGCCGCTGTCCCCGGCTTGCCTCAGGCTCGTCGCCTGGGATGACCCTCCTCTGCGGCCTCGGGAGACGGGGAGGCAGAGGAAGGGGACGGGTGGGGGGGGCAGGCGGACGTTTTACAACCGCTGAGAGGTGCTGGAGCTTGGGGTGTTCCCCCGGGGTCTCCCGAGAGCTGGGGCCGATCCCGTGGGATGTGAGGCCCCAGTGCCTTCGCAGCCGAAGTCCTGGGCCCCTGGGGACGGAGGGGCCGGTGCGGCGGGCGCTGCGGGGCTCCTTGGCTGCCCGTGCAAGCGGCGGGATCCCGGCTCCGCAGTCTGGAGCATGCCGCTCTCGGCCGGCCCGCGCGCTCCCTCGGCTCCTGCACGTCCCGGAGAGGGGGGAATCCCATTTGCATCCCCTCCCTCCTTTCCCTTCCCCCTACCTGGGCGGCCCTGCGCTGCTCGAGCCGAGCTTTCGCGGAGCACCGGCCGGAGACGATATTGGGTGGTTTTTAGGCGAAACTCTGCTCTGTCTCAGGCTGCCCCTCGCGAGCCCGGAATCCCCTCTGCCACCCATGGGACACCACTCGTCTCCCCCGGGAGGTGGGGATCGGCTTGCAGCAGGACCTCGGAAAGTGTTTGCATTTCGCCTCCCGAGAGGAGGGCTGTCTGCCCGCCTCTTCGTTTCCTTAGAGGGACGGGCTGTAGCCTGCGGCCGGAGATCCAGCCCTTTCGACTTCAGAGGGAAGGATTTCCCTACTCGAACTCCTCTCTCCCCCTCCCTTCCGGGACCCCCTGGCTCCCACCATGGTCCCGAGACTTGTGAGGAGCTCACTTTTCCCGGGTCGTGGTTCCCTCCCTCGCGGAAGCCGCGTGTGCTCTGCATGTCTGATTCCGTTGCGTTGTATTTGGGTGATAACCCTCAGTTCGGCGACAGGCAGTTGCTGCAGGGCATGACTTCCTAGATGAATAGCAAGCCGATTTGTAGGGGGTTTCTTCTGTGGTTCTGTAGTTGATAAGGTTTATATGGAATTGAGTGGCGAAGTGGGGGTTAAAGAACTATATTTGGAACGTGAGAGCTTAGTTCGGAGAGAAGGAAATCCAAGACTTACTGATTTTGGAAAAAGCAGCAGTGTAGACGGGAATCCTCGTGTTCTTCTTCCCCTCCCAACACCCTCCCCCCCAACACACACACAGACACACACACACACACACACACTCTGTCGCTCTCTTTTTTTTTTCCTCCCTTGTCAAATTCTGACAGGTTGAGACGGTGCTCGAGAAGGGACTAAATTGAAAGAGACTTGCTTTATTATTAGGGAGAGAAAAATCTCTGTTGGTAAGATAAAGAATGCAAAGCTTAATTTGGCTGCTGAGTGTGAGGAAAAAGATATCCGTGGTACCCCTTCCTCTCTTTTAAATGACTGGATCGCCTTTCTCTGATACTGTTCCAGATGTTAATGGTGATTTATTGAATCTTCCTAATTGAAGGCCCCTGCGATAGAGAAACTAGTCTGAATCAATTGCAGGGAAGGGAAACCACCCCAGCCCCCACCATCAGAAGATCCGCTGTTCACTTTTCTGAGTGCTGAAGATCTTGCTTTGTGTGAAGATTCAGTTGTAACTCAGAAATCTTGGAGTTGACATTGCTGATTTTTAAAGAATCTAATTGCAGGGTGTAAAATTATATACCCTGTATTACCTCAACTTGCACTTTAAATTCTAATCATGCTTTGAAAATTAATAGAGTAGTGAGAGTGAAGCTTAATAGAAACCAAAGTAAGTGAATTGTCCATAGAAATGAAAGGTCATAAATGTTTTCAAGTTAGACCATAGAGATTTAAAAAATAAATTTATTGTTTTATTTAAGCTTTCTCTCATAGTTTTATTTAGTAAATCAGCCTACCTGAGTCAAGTGACATCATAGATAACTGTTGTACAGAATGCTCTGAAAGGTGCAGCTCTTATCTGTCTCTGCAGTCCAGTAGGGATGACATTGATACACAGACAACTAAAGAAACACTGTATGTAGTCACTGTGCTCAAATTGGCTAAATAAGTTACTTGTGTGATTGAGAGCTAAATGTAAAAGATTTTCCATACTCAGATGGATTTGGAACCAATGTGATTACCTGAAGAGAGAATTTGGTATGTTTATCAGGGGTAAGAAGAAACTGACATTTTTAAGAGGAGCTGAAAGTCAGTTCAGTGGCCACCTTATAAATGAGTATGTTGCTGAGAGTGAGGCTCTTGAGCAGAATAAGAATGTCATGGAAAGGCTCTGGAATGCCTAGGTAGGTGGCACAAGCAGAATGTTAATGAGAGAAGATAACTTTGGCCGTGGGATTAATGACAATGTAGGCAAACTGTCTCATGATAATGAGGTGCAGTACTTTAGGGAGAAAAGTTTAGGGCCAGGAATAAGGATATAGCTGAAGGCATGAAAAGGAAGATGCACATTTGGGAGAAGTGGTAACAGAGGACAATAGGATTTGGTGATAAAGTGGATATTTGAAGTCAGAAATAATTCTGAGAAGTTTTTGCTTAAAGTTATTGGTATGAATCTTCCTAATTGAAGGCCCCTGCGATAGAGAAACTAGTCTGAATCAATTGCAGGGAAGGGAAACCACCCCAGCCCCCACCATCAGAAGATCCGCTGTTCACTTTTCTGAGTGCTGAAGATCTTGCTTTGTGTGAAGATTCAGTTGTAACTCAGAAATCTTGGAGTTGACATTGCTGATTTTTAAAGAATCTAATTGCAGGGTGTAAAATTATATACCCTGTATTACCTCAACTTGCACTTTAAATTCTAATCATGCTTTGAAAATTAATAGAGTAGTGAGAGTGAAGCTTAATAGAAACCAAAGTAAGTGAATTGTCCATAGAAATGAAAGGTCATAAATGTTTTCAAGTTAGACCATAGAGATTTAAAAAATAAATTTATTGTTTTATTTAAGCTTTCTCTCATAGTTTTATTTAGTAAATCAGCCTACCTGAGTCAAGTGACATCATAGATAACTGTTGTACAGAATGCTCTGAAAGGTGCAGCCCTTATCTGTCTCTGCAGTCCAGTAGGGATGACATTGATACACAGACAACTAAAGAAACACTGTATGTAGTCACTGTGCTCAAATTGGCTAAATAAGTTACTTGTGTGATTGAGAGCTAAATGTAAAAGATTTTCCATACTCAGATGGATTTGGAACCAATGTGATTACCTGAAGAGAGAATTTGGTATGTTTATCAGGGGTAAGAAGAAACTGACATTTTTAAGAGGAGCTGAAAGTCAGTTCAGTGGCCACCTTATAAATGAGTATGTTGCTGAGAGTGAGGCTCTTGAGCAGAATAAGAATGTCATGGAAAGGCTCTGGAATGCCTAGGTAGGTGGCACAAGCAGAATGTTAATGAGAGAAGATAACTTTGGCCGTGGGATTAATGACAATGTAGGCAAACTGTCTCATGATAATGAGGTGCAGTACTTTAGGGAGAAAAGTTTAGGGCCAGGAATAAGGATATAGCTGAAGGCATGAAAAGGAAGATGCACATTTGGGAGAAGTGGTAACAGAGGACAATAGGATTTGGTGATAAAGTGGATATTTGAAGTCAGAAATAATTCTGAGAAGTTTTTGCTTAAAGTTATTGGTATGAATATTGTCTGCTGTGATAGAGCTTGGTAACGTGGAGAAGAATCCCAGGGGAGAGCACCAGCTCTGTTTGTGAAGAGTGGATTTCACTACAAACAGCTTAATAGTTCTTATCTTAACATTCCACACACAAAGCAAACCTACTGAAATAAAACCATGCTCTCCAGTTTTGTTTTGTAGAACTTCCAAGTATGGCAAGTATGTAATATTATTCTTTACAGAGCTTAAGCAAATACTATGATTTGATACTTCAGAAAACTGAATTGAGGCCACACTTAAAACCATGATTGAGTTATAATTTGTGACTCTCTTAAAGGTGGAGGGCTTGTTTTATAAAATATCCTCTCCATGTTTCATAATAATGATTTCCAGGTAATTTATCTAGGTATGTTTTACAGAGGTTTGAGAGGTTTTACCTATTTTAGAGGAAATGCATACATTTTGCAGTATGTTAGGATTTTGGTAAATTGCCTTTAATTGACTTCTTTGTGATACCTTTGATAATCTAACTTTTATATCACTTTGAAATGTTTCATCTTCTAGATGTTTTTGTAATCTTTATCTCAGCTATAAATTGGGGAAATACGGTATGCAGCCTATGTGGTATGCAGCCTATTCATTCTTTTTTTTTTTTTTTTCAGGAGGGTGGGGTGGGTGAGGAGGGAGGGGGGCGGGCGGCCACTTCTATTGGTCTTTCATGTATCTATTTTCATCCGTCTTTGTTCTTTGGCCCGTGTGGGCCTCCCATCTGATAGTCTCTGTTGTAGCAGAGCACCAGAGCTCTGGCTCGGGAATTGGACACATTGGTCCAGCTGCTCTGTGGCACGTGGGATCTTCCCAGGCCAAGGAGCTATAGAGCAAACTGTCTTCAAAATGATGAAAAATTTGCCGTGGGATTAATGACAATGTAGGCAAACTGTCTCATGATAATGAGGTGCAGTACTTTAGGGAGAAAAGTTTAGGGCCAGGAATAAGGATATAGCTGAAGGCATGAAAAGGAAGATGCACATTTGGGAGAAGTGGTAACAGAGGACAATAGGATTTGGTGATAAAGTGGATATTTGAAGTCAGAAATAATTCTGAGAAGTTTTTGCTTAAAGTTATTGGTATGAATATTGTCTGCTGTGATAGAGCTTGGTAACGTGGAGAAGAATCCCAGGGGAGAGCACCAGCTCTGTTTGTGAAGAGTGGATTTCACTACAAACAGCTTAATAGTTCTTATCTTAACATTCCACACACAAAGCAAACCTACTGAAATAAAACCATGCTCTCCAGTTTTGTTTTGTAGAACTTCCAAGTATGGCAAGTATGTAATATTATTCTTTACAGAGCTTAAGCAAATACTATGATTTGATACTTCAGAAAACTGAATTGAGGCCACACTTAAAACCATGATTGAGTTATAATTTGTGACTCTCTTAAAGGTGGAGGGCTTGTTTTATAAAATATCCTCTCCATGTTTCATAATAATGATTTCCAGGTAATTTATCTAGGTATGTTTTACAGAGGTTTGAGAGGTTTTACCTATTTTAGAGGAAATGCATACATTTTGCAGTATGTTAGGATTTTGGTAAATTGCCTTTAATTGACTTCTTTGTGATACCTTTGATAATCTAACTTTTATATCACTTTGAAATGTTTCATCTTCTAGATGTTTTTGTAATCTTTATCTCAGCTATAAATTGGGGAAATACGGTATGCAGCCTATGTGGTATGCAGCCTATTCATTCTTTTTTTTTTTTTTTTCAGGAGGGTGGGGTGGGTGAGGAGGGAGAGGGGCGGGCGGGCCACTTCTATTGGTCTTTCATGTATCTATTTTCATCCGTCTTTGTTCTTTGGCCCGTGTGGGCCTCCCATCGCGGTAGTCTCTGTTGTAGCAGAGCACCAGAGCTCTGGCTCGGGAATTGGACACATTGGTCCAGCTGCTCTGTGGCACGTGGGATCTTCCCAGGCCAAGGATCGAACCAGCGCCCCTTGCACTGCAAGGTGGTGTCCTTACCCACTGGACCACCAGGGAAGCCCCAGCCTATTCATTCTTATCAAATGAATTAACTGTTAGGATTTTGAAAGAATATGGTAGGAAAATATTTAGCAAAGGCATTTCTTTTCTGATCCCTGTCTTGAATCATTCAGATCTTGGAAATCTGTATGATAATTAATGTAACATGGATATTTTAGTTACATTATTTTGGGGGTCAAGAAAAAGGAAACATTTATATAAGTTTTCCTGGATATATTTTATGTTGAAGATTATTGTCCATTTCTAAAAACAATATCTTTATTAGCAACTATTTTTTGTAGATTTGTTAGAAATGAAAGTTATATGATCCTTAGTCATCTGAGATCTAGTTTTTAATATATCTAATGTTCTCTACTTCCATTACTATTTATAACAGACTAAAGAAAATGTGATGATGAATAACATGAGGCAAGTAAACAAATATCAGTTGCTTTGAAACTAGGAGCAAGAGGTAGGACAGATGTAGGAATTTTTATTTATTTTTTTTACAACTTCAGTAGTAATTATACTTACAGTCAATTTTAACGATTACACAGCAGGCTCACTATATCATATGTGTCACTTTTCACCTGTTTTTTTTTTTTTTTCTTCCATTTCTAAAGAAGCTGTTTGTTAGGGAAGCACACTACTGCCTCTCTAAGTTTCATGGAAACAGGAAAATAATGAATACATAGATGTTTGTGATACCTTTGATAATCTAACTTTTATATCACTTTGAAATGTTTCATCTTCTAGATGTTTTTGTAATCTTTATCTCAGCTATAAATTGGGGAAATACGGTATGCAGCCTATGTGGTATGCAGCCTATTCTTTTTTTTTTTTTTTTTTTTCAGGAGGGTGGGGGTCGGGTTGAGGAGGGAAGGGAGCAGGCGGGCCACTTCTATTGGTCTTTCATGTATCTATTTTCATCCGTCTTTGTTCTTTGGCCCGTGTGGGCCTCCCATCTCTGTATTCACTGTTGTAGCAGAGCACCAGAGCTCTGGCTCGGGAATTGGACACATTGGTCCAGCTGCTCTGTGGCACGTGGGATCTTCCCAGGCCAAGGATCGAACCAGCGCCCCTTGCACTGCAAGGTGGTGTCCTTACCCACTGGACCACCAGGGAAGCCCCAGCCTATTCATTCTTATCAAATGAATTAACTGTTAGGATTTTGAAAGAATATGGTAGGAAAATATTTAGCAAAGGCATTTCTTTTCTGATCCCTGTCTTGAATCATTCAGATCTTGGAAATCTGTATGATAATTAATGTAACATGGATATTTTAGTTACATTATTTTGGGGGTCAAGAAAAAGGAAACATTTATATAAGTTTTCCTGGATATATTTTATGTTGAAGATTATTGTCCATTTCTAAAAACAATATCTTTATTAGCAACTATTTTTTGTAGATTTGTTAGAAATGAAAGTTATATGATCCTTAGTCATCTGAGATCTAGTTTTTAATATATCTAATGTTCTCTACTTCCATTACTATTTATAACAGACTAAAGAAAATGTGATGATGAATAACATGAGGCAAGTAAACAAATATCAGTTGCTTTGAAACTAGGAGCAAGAGGTAGGACAGATGTAGGAATTTTTATTTATTTTTTTTACAACTTCAGTAGTAATTATACTTACAGTCAATTTTAACGATTACACAGCAGGCTCACTATATCATATGTGTCACTTTTCACCTGTTTTTTTTTTTTTTTCTTCCATTTCTAAAGAAGCTGTTTGTTAGGGAAGCACACTACTGCCTCTCTAAGTTTCATGGAAACAGGAAAATAATGAGTACATAGATGTTTGTGATACAGAATGGGATAGATTATTCTCCACTGGCTATTTAATATCGTATTAGCTAGCCACTGCTAATGTTTGGCATACTGAAGCACTTAACTAAAGATAATAATTCATTGCCTAAATTTTCACTGCCAGTGGCATGGTTGAGGAAAAAGGCAAATTTTTAGGAAAGGGCATTTCAAAATCACATTTTTGCTCTAGGAGTATATATTTTATTGCACCTAGTTATAGATTTGTAACTACTAAGATATATTAGACATATGCAAGACTAGATGATAGAGATTAGATAAAACACTAATTGTAAACTAGAAACTAAAATATTAGTTACATTTTGGGATTATTTCAGTCATTTATAAGTAAAGTCATTAAACATATTAAAAACTTATAAGCTAAAGAAATAATCATAGGACTCTGGAATTGTTCAAGTGTTTATTTTATTTCATTCCTTATGCTTATCCTTGTACATTATGTGTGTCAATATCGTTTTCCGAAAAGCTCATTTATTGATAAAGATATATAAATATGTGTTTTGAGAATAGATGTTATCATTAAGTAAGGCAAATCACTATCGCAAACAAAACCTATAGCCTATGAAATGTAATTATGTGTACTGGCAAACAAACCAATATTGATCTATATGACTTACTAAAAGAAGCTTTTTTCTCACACTAGTTCATTCTTTCATGAACTTTTGATTGGAAACAATGCATTAGTGATTAAAGTAAGAAATATTACATTAGTTTCTATTGAATACATTTAACACTATACTGTTCAAAGACTATAAACTAGTAGTACACAAATAGTTAAGGGTTTTAACTATATTCAAGATACTTAGGAATTTGACTTTAGCTAGGGTATGTAGTGGAGACTTGGCAATCTGTTATTGAGGTGGAAATGTTGAATGAATCTGTTTTTCTCTTACTGGTGATAGATTCCTGGTTAAGGTGAATATGGTGGTTTTTTGAAACAGTAAAACAAATAAAGCCTATATTTTGCACCTGTAAATAAGATTGAAAAAATAAGCGTTTTTGGAATTTGAGATGTTAAAGAAAACAGTAAAACAGTAAGAAATTTCTTCCTTCACATCTAGGCAGAGAAGAAAAGAATTATTTAACCTGTTTAAAAGTAATTGAAGGGGCTTCCCTGGTGGTCCAGTGGGTAAGGACACTGGTGCGTTGCAGTTCAAGGGGCGCCGGTTTGATCCCTGGCCTGGGAAGATCCCACGTGCTGCGGAGCAGCTGGACTGATGTGTCCAATTACCGAGCCGGAGCTCTGGAGCGCATGCACCCAGAGCTGGTGCTCTGCCACAACAGAGGCCAAGGCGATGGGAGGCCTACACGGGCCAAAGAACAAAGATGGATGAAAATAGATAAAACACTAATTGTAAACTAGAAACTAAAATATTAGTTACATTTTGGGATTATTTCAGTCATTTATAAGTAAAGTCATTAAACATATTAAAAACTTATAAGCTAAAGAAATAATCATAGGACTCTGGAATTGTTCAAGTGTTTATTTTATTTCATTCCTTATGCTTATCCTTGTACATTATGTGTGTCAATATCGTTTTCCGAAAAGCTCATTTATTGATAAAGATATATAAATATGTGTTTTGAGAATAGATGTTATCATTAAGTAAGGCAAATCACTATCGCAAACAAAACCTATAGCCTATGAAATGTAATTATGTGTACTGGCAAACAAACCAATATTGATCTATATGACTTACTAAAAGAAGCTTTTTTCTCACACTAGTTCATTCTTTCATGAACTTTTGATTGGAAACAATGCATTAGTGATTAAAGTAAGAAATATTACATTAGTTTCTATTGAATACATTTAACACTATACTGTTCAAAGACTATAAACTAGTAGTACACAAATAGTTAAGGGTTTTAACTATATTCAAGATACTTAGGAATTTGACTTTAGCTAGGGTATGTAGTGGAGACTTGGCAATCTGTTATTGAGGTGGAAATGTTGAATGAATCTGTTTTTCTCTTACTGGTGATAGATTCCTGGTTAAGGTGAATATGGTGGTTTTTTGAAACAGTAAAACAAATAAAGCCTATATTTTGCACCTGTAAATAAGATTGAAAAAATAAGCGTTTTTGGAATTTGAGATGTTAAAGAAAACAGTAAAACAGTAAGAAATTTCTTCCTTCACATCTAGGCAGAGAAGAAAAGAATTATTTAACCTGTTTAAAAGTAATTGAAGGGGCTTCCCTGGTGGTCCAGTGGGTAAGGACACTGGTGCGTTGCAGTTCAAGGGGCGCCGGTTTGATCCCTGGCCTGGGAAGATCCCACGTGCTGCGGAGCAGCTGGACCAATGTGTCCAATTACGGAGCCAGAGCTCTGGAGGGCATGCACCCAGAGCTGGTGCTCTGCCACAACAGAGGCCAAGGCGATGGGAGGCCTACACGGGCCAAAGAACAAAGATGGATGAAAATAGACAAATGAAAGACCAATAGAAGTAGCCCGCCCTCCCCTCTCCCTCCCCACCCCCCAAAAAAGTAATTGGATCTGTTAGTATGAATAGCATGCAGCTTTACTTAAGTTTGAGCGACCTCTCTGAAAAGCAAATGTCTAATGAGGTATTGTGATGTAGAGATTCCATCCAGGTGGTTTAATAAATTTATAAGTGAATTCATATGTAATCAATTTAAACTTAAGTATGTAGAACTTCTTGAGGATGTTATAATTAAAGAGGTCCAACAACTTTTATGATAATTTTGCCAGTAAGTACACGTTTTGAAAGAACGGAGTTAAATTTACTATGTTTTAAAAAATGTCCTCATTTGAAAAATAAAGGAGGAAAGAAATGTGGCCTGAGCCTTACACAGGTTGTGCCCTGCTTCTTGCATTGGGCTGCATGACATTGTGTTCAAGTGATACTCTAAGCATTTCTAGCCTTAGAATATAAGCTGTGGAAACAAACATAGTAATTCTTGAAGTATCCATTTTACTTAGAGTATGTAATTTAAACCACTTTAATATTACAATAAGCATGAGTAAATTAGGCATGAATGTAGAATTTTGAAGGACTTTTAGATAAAATCAAACTTCAAAGAAATATCAAGTGAACCCATTATGTAACTCCAGACCTCATTGTTCTCCTATTGGTGCTTTGGAGAGGAAAAATTAAAGAGCACAGGGCCATAGAAAGAACTCTAGAAGACTCATTATCTAATACTAGTCTGATCAGTCAAGTTCTGTACCTTTGAGAATATTATTTAACTCTCTCAGCTTTTTTCACCATTAACGTGAAGGAGGCTCTTACAGCAATGTATGTGTCTATCCTTTAGTATCTTGACCAACTGGAAAGAGAAATATATATAGGATATTGTACTTAGAGAGTTTTTGGGGAGGGGAGTCTTTATAATGGGTGGGAATCATTTTGGGAGAGGGGTAGATATATGCATTGAAAATACAAAAGAATAAGAAATGGAAAAAGAGATGAAAATTTTCAGCAATTACATCACCAATATAAGCCAAATGGAAAATACTTAGATTTTCATTTAGAAATTTTTGTGGTATTACTCTCAAATTTAACTGTGATTTTGCACTTAATATCAGACTCGGCTCACACTTCATTTTCTCAACAAAATCTTTCCTGGGAATTACTCTCTACAATGATGTCTTTCTTTGTTTTTTCTTGTAGTGTTTATAAATGCTGCTTTACCCTGTAATCATGTACATGTGGGAGGCTGCAAGATGTAGTTTAAAGGAAAAAAAAAAAGGACTTAGGAGTCAGACTTGTATTTCAAACCGTGGCTTGCCCTTTATTTTGGGAAGTCATTTAACCTCTGAATTTCAGTTTCCCTCTCCAAAATGAATATAGTGATGCTTACTTCACAAGGTGGTTAAGAAATGAGATAATGTAGTTCAGCTGGTAAAGAATGCACCTGCAGTGCAGGAGACCCCGGTTTGATTCCTGGGTCAGGAAGTTCCCTGAAAAAGGGATAGGCTACCCACTCCCAGTATTCTTGGGTTTCCCTGGTGGCTTAGATGGTAAAGCATCTGCCCACAATGTGGGAGACTTGGGTTCAATCCCTGGGTTGGAAGGATACCCTGGAGAAGGGAAAGGCTACCTGCTTCAGTATTCTTGCCTGGAGAATTCCATGGATTGTCTGTGGGTCACAAAGAGTTGGACGTGACTGAGCGACTTTCTCCCACTCATTTTATGTGAAAATATCTACCATATATGTCTGACTTGGATTATACAGTCAACTCTTGAGCATTGAGGGAGTGGGGGAGCAGGGATACTAGCACCTGCCCCCATGTTTCCCACAGCCCACAACCCTAATTTAACTTTGGTCTTCCCTGATGATACCCTGGGTATCCAAGGTTCCACCGATTCAAACAAAGTTGGATTTTGTGGTACCATAGTACTTACTGAGAAAGAAATCCTGGGTGTAAATGAACTAGTATAATTCAGACTGTTCTTATTCAAAGGTACATTGTATATTCAATAATCTCCCTCTTCATTTGCTGTTTTGGTGCAGTTTGCTAATAACTTCATGTATAAACATTTTATTCAGAGTAGATTTTAAAGTTTTTGGAACAGATGATTTTGTCCTTCACTTATTTGCCCTTTTGTTATAGCATCTATTAATAAAGTATTTCCGTACATGATGTTAAGTTGAAAAGCTGGATGGTATGACAGTAGTTTTCTCAACAAAATCTTTCCTGGGAATTACTCTCTACAATGATGTCTTTCTTTGTTTTTTCTTGTAGTGTTTATAAATGCTGCTTTACCCTGTAATCATGTACATGTGGGAGGCTGCAAGATGTAGTTTAAAGGAAAAAAAAAAAGGACTTAGGAGTCAGACTTGTATTTCAAACCGTGGCTTGCCCTTTATTTTGGGAAGTCATTTAACCTCTGAATTTCAGTTTCCCTCTCCAAAATGAATATAGTGATGCTTACTTCACAAGGTGGTTAAGAAATGAGATAATGTAGTTCAGCTGGTAAAGAATGCACCTGCAGTGCAGGAGACCCCGGTTTGATTCCTGGGTCAGGAAGTTCCCTGAAAAAGGGATAGGCTACCCACTCCCAGTATTCTTGGGTTTCCCTGGTGGCTTAGATGGTAAAGCATCTGCCCACAATGTGGGAGACTTGGGTTCAATCCCTGGGTTGGAAGGATACCCTGGAGAAGGGAAAGGCTACCTGCTTCAGTATTCTTGCCTGGAGAATTCCATGGATTGTCTGTGGGTCACAAAGAGTTGGACGTGACTGAGCGACTTTCTCCCACTCATTTTATGTGAAAATATCTACCATATATGTCTGACTTGGATTATACAGTCAACTCTTGAGCATTGAGGGAGTGGGGGAGCAGGGATACTAGCACCTGCCCCCATGTTTCCCACAGCCCACAACCCTAATTTAACTTTGGTCTTCCCTGATGATACCCTGGGTATCCAAGGTTCCACCGATTCAAACAAAGTTGGATTTTGTGGTACCATAGTACTTACTGAGAAAGAAATCCTGGGTGTAAATGAACTAGTATAATTCAGACTGTTCTTATTCAAAGGTACATTGTATATTCAATAATCTCCCTCTTCATTTGCTGTTTTGGTGCAGTTTGCTAATAACTTCATGTATAAACATTTTATTCAGAGTAGATTTTAAAGTTTTTGGAACAGATGATTTTGTCCTTCACTTATTTGCCCTTTTGTTATAGCATCTATTAATAAAGTATTTCCGTACATGATGTTAAGTTGAAAAGCTGGATGGTATGACAGTAGTTTAGGAAGCAGCAACCCAGCAACATTTAGATAAATAAAAACTTCACTCTTATTACTAAAAAGACAGTTCAGAATAGGTGGAGTGGGGTTCAGTATTTTTCTATATATTTTTTTCTGTTAACAGGATTATATCAATGATGTGTATCTCAGATATTTCATACTTTCAAATTTAACATAGTACCTATACATTATTTCTATTTTCTTATGTATTTATATATTTTCTGATATATTTTCTAATTAATTTATATATATATTTTTAGTCAATGAGTATAATCTGTGTAATGATTATTTTAGAATAGTTTCAGAGTAATTTTTTTAACTGTCATTTTAAAAAATTGAAGCTGAAATAGGTAAGAGTCTGAAAATGGTGTTATTTTTAAAGTTAATTCTGATGATCTAGATAGTATAAAATCGGAGTCAAAAGTTTTACATCTTCTACCACATTTTTTTTTGTCTGTAAGTCATCATTTATTTTCATCCGTCTTTATTCTTTGGCCTGTGTGGGCCTCCCATTGCAGTCGTCTCTCTCATTGCAGAGCACCGGCCCGGGGTGCATGCGCTCCAGAGCGCTGGCTCATAATTGGGCACACCAGTCCAGCTGCTCCGCGGCACGTGGGATCTTCCCGGGCCAGGATTCAAACCAGTGACCCTTGCACTGCAAGGTGGACTCTCTAACCACTGAACCACCAGGGAAGCCCTCTACCACTTTTAAGACACTTAACTGCATTTTACCTCTGTTTTCTTAGCTTTGAATGGGGGAAATCATGCTTACCTCATCCAGTTAATGTGAAGGAGAAAGGATCTAGTGTATTCAGTACTCAGTACCTACTATGTGCTAAGATGAGGGATACAGTAGTAAGACAGACACAGTCCTTACCCTTCTGAAGCACTAACATGAGCACACTGTTTAGTCGGGTAAGATATTGACAAGCCATGCTTCATTTATTTTGAGGAATATGATGCTTCTGTATTTTATCTTTGATGTAGGTAGATAAGTGTAAACACCGAAACTGTTTTCACATAAGCCATTTAAAATTTTTAAACCATTATACATTTCCTATTTTCTAAGATAGAAAATATTGAACATAATTTAATTGTCTTAATCAAGTTTAAGGAATTATAGCTAACATCTGTTTATATATATGTATATACATACATATATATGAGATAAATACATTCTGTTTGTGCTTAGCACTTTGCACATGTTATTCAATCTTTACAACCTTTATAAGGAAATATATTATTCCTTTTACACCTCCTGATAAATAGTTCAGGTAACTTGCTCAAGGTTATACAAATGGCCCTGCCAGAATTTAAGCACAGGTCTGACTGTATGCTGATCAACTATATTTTTATGTTCTATTCTGAAGATTTTTTTATTGTGGTGTGTGGTCGTATGGTTCTCTATAGTGTTTTCTTTTCTGTTGTAACTTTACACAGTTGCCCCCTTCCCCACTTCTAGTCTACTATGGATGCCCTTTGGTGGCAGTCAGTGGCAGACTACAGGCCGTACACACGTTTCTTTAGACCCATACTGTGTCTTTCCAAAAGGATCTTTCTAACATTAAGAAAAAGACATATTAACCAGTATTTTTAGTTTTTTAAGATTCACAAACACTGTAGCCTCTTTCCCATAGGACAGTAGCTGGTTAGAGCAGCTGTACCTTGAAGTAGGGCATGTATTCTCAAGTTTCTCACAATTCCCTCTTAACCTATTTGTTATTGGCCTTGCCTGGTAGGTGTTTGAGTTTGTGATCTTTGGTTTATGTAATCTGTATCTTCCTTTTTTTTTTTCGTATAGTTTGGGCAATTTTTCATATTAGTGAAAATAACAATATAGAGTTTATTGAGAGTTACTAAAGTGTGAAATAATTTTTTAGAGCCTCTCATAGAACCCATGTATTTATTTAATTCTCATAATGGTATCAATATCACCGTTTTACGTTAGAAGAAATTGTAGCAGAGAGAGATTAAGTAATTTGCTCAAGTTACTGTAATAAGAAGCCAAGCTGATAAAAGGCCAAACTGAGTTGAACCCATATAGGCTGTTCCTAGGGCTTCCCTGGTAGCTCAGACAGTAAAGACTCTGCCTACAGTGCAAGAGACCCGGGTTCAGTCCCTGGATGGGGATGATCCTCTGGAGAAGGTAATGACAGCCGAGTCAAGTATTCTTACCTGGAAAATCCTGTAGACAGAGGAACTAGGCAGGCTACAGTCCATGGGGTTGCAAAGAATCAGGCACAAGTGAGTGATTAAGCACAAAAACACAGGCTCTTCTTAGAATATAAGCTCTTAACCATTACTCCTTGGCATTTAATAATTAGTTCATATAGATACACATCTTTCTTTTTAATGTATGTTATATATCATCGTAGGTTATCCTATATTTAATCAATCCTTAATTGATGGACATAGAGGTTTCTAATTTTTCATGTTGTAGGTAATAACATTGTACATTTATTATTGTGTGTTTGTGAGGCTTTTTTTTCCTTTTAATTTTTATTTATTTATTTTATTTTTGTCTATTCTGGGTTTTCACTGCTGCCACAGGCTCTTCTCGTTGCAGGGAGTGGGGGCTACTCTCTAATTGAGGTGAGCAGGCTTCTTGTTGTGGTGACTTCTCTTGTTACGGAACTTGGTCTCTAGGGCACACGGGCTTCAGTAGTTGCAGCACATGGGCTCAATAGTTGCAGCTCTGAGGCTCCAAAGCACAGTCTCCATAGTTGTGGCTCATGGGCTTAGTTACTCCACAGCATGTGGGATCCTCCCTGATCAGGAATAGAACTCGTGTCTCCTGCGTTGGCAGGTGAACTGTTTACCACTGAGCTACCGGGGAAGCCCCATTTGTGAGGTTTTTTTTAATGTTAGATTAATTACTATGCATAGAATTTTTGGGTAAACTGTATCTTCCTTTTTTCGTATAGTTTGGGCAATTTTCATATTAGTGAAAATAACAATATAGAGTTTATTGAGAGTTACTAAAGTGTGAAATAATTTTTTAGAGCCTCTCATAGAACCCATGTATTTATTTAATTCTCATAATGGTATCAATATCACCGTTTTACGTTAGAAGAAATTGTAGCAGAGAGAGATTAAGTAATTTGCTCAAGTTACTGTAATAAGAAGCCAAGCTGATAAAAGGCCAAACTGAGTTGAACCCATATAGGCTGTTCCTAGGGCTTCCCTGGTAGCTCAGACAGTAAAGACTCTGCCTACAGTGCAAGAGACCCGGGTTCAGTCCCTGGATGGGGATGATCCTCTGGAGAAGGTAATGACAGCCGAGTCAAGTATTCTTACCTGGAAAATCCTGTAGACAGAGGAACTAGGCAGGCTACAGTCCATGGGGTTGCAAAGAATCAGGCACAAGTGAGTGATTAAGCACAAAAACACAGGCTCTTCTTAGAATATAAGCTCTTAACCATTACTCCTTGGCATTTAATAATTAGTTCATATAGATACACATCTTTCTTTTTAATGTATGTTATATATCATCGTAGGTTATCCTATATTTAATCAATCCTTAATTGATGGACATAGAGGTTTCTAATTTTTCATGTTGTAGGTAATAACATTGTACATTTATTATTGTGTGTTTGTGAGGCTTTTTTTTCCTTTTAATTTTTATTTATTTATTTTATTTTTGTCTATTCTGGGTTTTCACTGCTGCCACAGGCTCTTCTCGTTGCAGGGAGTGGGGGCTACTCTCTAATTGAGGTGAGCAGGCTTCTTGTTGTGGTGACTTCTCTTGTTACGGAACTTGGTCTCTAGGGCACACGGGCTTCAGTAGTTGCAGCACATGGGCTCAATAGTTGCAGCTCTGAGGCTCCAAAGCACAGTCTCCATAGTTGTGGCTCATGGGCTTAGTTACTCCACAGCATGTGGGATCCTCCCTGATCAGGAATAGAACTCGTGTCTCCTGCGTTGGCAGGTGAACTGTTTACCACTGAGCTACCGGGGAAGCCCCATTTGTGAGGTTTTTTTTAATGTTAGATTAATTACTATGCATAGAATTTTTGGGTAAACAGTATCTGCATTTAAAAACATTGAAATTATACCCCTTTTGGAAGATAAGTTTGTACTAATTGTAGTTAATATTCTCACCTTCATTTGATATTATCTTTTAATTTTTTATGAGTTCTTTTGAAGTACAGCTCTTAGGAGTTCTTTTGAAATACAGCTCTTTCTTGAGTTATTTATGTGTATTAGGAGTCCCCAAGTTGCTCAGTGGTAAAGAATCTGCCTGCAGTGCAGGAGACACAGGAGATGAGGGTTCTATCCTGAGTTGGGAAGATCTAGGGGAGGAAAAGGCAAACCACTCTGGTATTCTTGCCTGGAAAATCTCGTGGACAAAGGAGCAAAGGTGGGGGCGAGGTGAGGGGATGTTGGGATAGGACTTGAAAGGGTTGATAAGGAGGCCAGTGATTTCCAAGGAGGAGGAGTTAGCCTAACATTTTCTAGCCTAAATGTTTGCCATGCTAATGATCTGTTTTGCTAGAAATTAACTTACCCAAAACCTGGAATTATCCTTATTATTTTATGGATGCAAAATATTTTGCTTTGGAATGTCTCATGTAGTCTTATCACTGATAAAGTGTGGAGACCATCCTTTGGCTAATCCTATGTTAATTCTCTCAAGATATGTGTTATGGGTGTGGGTCAGTAAGACCTTTACAACCTTGAGATATCCTGTTAATAACCAACTAAAAAGATGTCCCACTTGAACTAGTTGCTGGGATACTCTCCGACCTGACTTTCGCTGAAAGCTTTCTCTGTCCCTTTTTGCTTTAATAAAACTTGCTGCATGAAACTCTGAGTGACTGAAGCCATGTCTTTTGATCCTGCAGTGAAATTTTTTTCGGAGATCACAAATCTGGCACTGTTCACCCTAAGCTCTCTGTCATCATCTGTCAGACTGAGCACACTTGCACATATGTGTATTAGGACCTTTTAAAACTGCAAATGGCATATGTCCAGCTCGTACTTAGCTTAAGTGAAAGGGGAATTTACTAATTAATTATTA
Organism: Tragulus kanchil; assembly: GCA_022376925.1. NCBI lineage: Eukaryota > Metazoa > Chordata > Mammalia > Artiodactyla > Tragulidae > Tragulus > Tragulus kanchil. The sequence goes on along the minus strand of JAIOJX010000032.1, from coordinate 215,228,267 downwards.
ATTATTTATTTACATGGAGTATAGAGGAGGAAATGGCAACCTACTCCAGTTTTCTTGCCTGGGAAATTTCCATGGACAGAGGGGCCTGGCAGGCTACAGTCCATGAGGTCGCAGACGAGTCAGACACAACTTAGTGACTAAATAGCAACAACAAAAATAGAGGAATTAGATGCTCAAGCAATGTGAGCAGGATATATTAATTACTGACTCTGCATTGATTGTTATCTATGTTGGAGCTTGATTTTCTTCATGTAGCCCAGAATTGGGATGGGGAGGGGGCAGGTGAGGAAGAATTCCAGGATGCTTCTTTATCTGGCTTGGCTGACATGTTCATCTTTGGACCAGTCATTGTGACCAGGGAAGTGAGGGCTGTGCTTGACCAGATCTGTATTTCATGACTGCTTTAGGGACGCTAAATAGGTGGCCTTACCAGAGTCACATGCACAAAGTATAGGAAAGCCATCAAAAGAAGAGAAGTTTCTGCCACTAGAAGGGCAAAAGTTAGAGGTTTCCTGAAGTCTTCATGCCCTTTTACTATCTTTCCCCCCAAGTAAGAATGTAATTTATCTCCCCGATTTCATTTCTTCTGCTTCTTCCATGAAAGTGGTTCTCTGGTAAATGGTTCTAATTGGAACTGGAACAAGTTAGTGGGTGAAACTAATGGGTTAAACACAGGGCTCTCTAATATCAACAGTGGTGTATTTATCTATCATGAGCACTCACAATGACTACCTCCACTTTTTCGTACACTGTGTAACTAAGGACGTATTAGAAGAGTAGTACGCGTGTAACAGAGTAAGACTTAACTGGTTTTTGCAACAGCTCTTTTCTATTGCTTTCCTTAAAGTTTTGTTCAGTTGAGTCCTTAGTCGTCTTTTTTTACAAGTGATCCCTTCCAGTGGTTCCTAAGTTTTGTTCTAGTAGCACATCTCTGGCAAATGTTATAATAGGTATGCTATTAAGAGCTTTTATGTGGTTAAATGAATTTGGAAAGTGCTATGTAAAATACCCCTCCTTATGGAGATTAACAGTAAACTAGAACATATTAACATATTAAAGATGTGGAGCCTGTTGAATGCTAGTTAGTCTAATGTTGCCAAAACTTTTTGAAAATGGAATATTGATATCAAAAGATAGCAGAATTCTGTCCGACACTTCTTTGGGGAATAATGGTCTTTGCCCTGCAAATGATCTTTTGGAAGTCTAAGACACCTTTATATTATTCATGTTATAGGTTTTTGCTGTAGAAATAGTAGTTTCCAACAGTAATCGCTACTGTGAAAATTCTTTTTTCCTTGATTTGGCTTTAAAATGTGTTTGTGTGTGTTGTATGTATATGTATTTCCCAGTTATCATATCTGATTTTTTTCTTCTTCTTTCCACATTAAAAGATGGGCTGAATATGTTATCTTATTCAGAAAATCTATGATAGCAACAACTGGTCTTGATTTTGTTACTACTATATGGGGAAGGAACACTGGAATAAGTTCTGTTTTGGATTTTTCCAGTGAGTATTTGATATTATCTGTAAAATGTAAAGACGAAGAGATGCTTTCTAAAATCTCCTTCAGCTCTAAAATCCTAATAATTTCAATCTCAGAAACATGCCTCATGTTTATCATTCTCTTACTGCTTGTATTCACGTTATCTGACAGCAAAATTATTGGTTTGAAATGCCTTCCTTGCTTCAAACAGGAAAACTGCTAGAAAAAGACACTGACATTCATACCAAGTGTAAATGGAAATAATATCTGTTACTTCCATTGTAAAGTATGTGCAGTTTTATTTCATTCACTGTCACACACCGCAGAGAATTCAAGTTGCAAAATGCTTAAGATTTAGAATAAAAATTATGCACATGTAAGTATAAGCGAGTAATAGTGATTTAGAGATTTTGCAATATTACCTTTTTCTTAAATTTAAATTGAAGTGATATGCCGGAGACCTGGAAAGCAAAAATTAGCAATCCCTCCAAATGTTATGATTATTTTGCTGTCAAATATGTAAAATGAAGCTATTGTAAAAATAAGACACCAGAGAATTGATGCCTTTGAATTGTGGTGTTAGAGAAGGCTCTTGAGAGTCCCTTGGATTGCAAAGATTCCAAAAGGAAATCAAACCTAAATATCTGTTGGAAGGAATGATGCTTGAAGCTGAAGCTCCAATACTTTGGCTACCTGATGCAAAGAGACGATTCCTTGGAAAAGACCTTGATGGTGGGAAAAACAGGAGGCAAGAGGAGAAGGGGACAACAGAGAATGAGGTGGTAGATAGCATCACTGACTCAATGGACATGAGTTTTAGCAAGCTCCAAGAGATGGTGAAGAACAGGAAAGCCTGGCATGCTGCAGTCCATGGGGCTGCAAAGAGTTAGACATGACTGAGCGACTGAACTGACTGACTGACTGACTGACCTTCAGTGAACAGTATTATTAGATTCACACCTGGGTTTACACCTGAGTTAAGTGAAATTATTTTTAGAATTACTAAGCTTTTTCTCTAAGCTTCAGTTTTCTGAAATGAGGAAATGAGGAATAATCCATTGCCTGTCTTAGAGGTTGTTCTGATAAGTGAAATAATACATGTAAACATTGAGTGAGTGTGCCCACATAATGCATACTCATAAATGCTTGTTATATACTGTAGTAAATTTGAATCTGATTACCTTTTCATACATAATAGAAAGCAAACAGTGTAACTTTTAGGTATCTGACCCAAGCATGATTAGTTTTCATGCTATTTTGCTACGTTATCTTTTTTAAGGAGCATCATTAAAGATCAGTACCATACTGGGGATTTGCTTGATTTAGAGTCTTATTTTCTAGCTTAGTTTTAGTGTTGTGTCAGATGATGCTATTTGTAGTATAATTAACTAAGGACAAGAATTTTATATTTTTGAGGCAGAGGTTTAAAGTAAAGTATATATGGGAAGCTGCTTCTGATAGTCTCTAAGGCTTGTTAAGATCTGTGGAGAAAATTGCCCCTATATACATATCTGTCGGTATTATGGTTATGGGATACTATTCTATAGTGAAGAAGCTGGAAGAGTTTTAAATGTTATACAGTGGTTGTTGTTGGTCAGTCGCTCTGTTGTGTTGGGCTTCTTACAACCCCAGAGACTGCAGCACACCAGGCTTCCCTGTCCTTCACTGTCTCCCAGAGTTTGCTCCAACTCATGTCCATTGAATTGATGATGCCGTCTAACCATCTTATCCTCTGTCACCCCCTTCTCCTCCTGCCTTCAGGCTTTACTAGCCTCAGGGTCTTTTCCAATGAGTCAGCTTTTGGCATCAGATAGCCAAAGTATTGGAGCTTCAGCTTCAGCATTAGTCCTTCTAGTGAATGTTCAGGGTTGATTTCCTTTAGGATTGACTGGTGGTATTAAATGTTAAATGGTGCAGTAACACAAAATAAAGTGATAGCAAAATGCAGCTATTTACATTAGATAGTAGTTGATTTGTAGAAGAGAGAGTTGTAGCTGATATATGGGAAAATAGTAAACCCCAGGGACAACGGGGCTTCCCTAGTGGCTCAGATAGTAAAGAATTCGTCTGCAATGCAGGAGATGTGGGTTTGATCCCTGGGTCAGTCAGGAAGATTCCTTGGAGAAAAGGATGGCCCCTCACTCCAGTATTCTTGCCTGGAGAATTCCATGGACATATAAGTCTGGTGAGGTACAGTCCATGAGGTCGCAAAGAGTTGAACATAACTGAGTGGCTAACACTTTCACTTTTTTTAAATGGCAGTGAGCTAAGACTTAAGTCTTCTTGTGTTTGTGTCGACTTGGGACATAATGCAAATAAACATTATGTATAAAAGGTTAAAGATACTTTACAAAGTATCAGCTACCAAAAGAAAGTCTATACAATGTAAAGCATTGCCAAAGATGGTTTTGGGTAGTAAAGTTTGAGAATCATTGACTTATGTCAATATTGGACTTGGGTTTTCCAGTTTTCTTCTGCAGATGGGTCTGTGAAGCATTATCAGTTTAAAAAACTGTCAATTATGCACCATAATGAAAAGGCAATTAAGAAATGGGTCCTATCTAATACATGAGAAACTTGAAATAAGGATCCTCCCACCCCCAGAAGTAGAAACTTCAGTTAAATAGTTATGAATCTTATTACTGTGGTCTTTCATTTCCTATTGATTAATCTGTTAGTTTGGCCACTGTCTGACTTGTTAACAGATAGTGCAGTCCAATTCAGTAACTGTCTTAAGTCTGTTGGGTTGCTATAGCAAAGTGCCACAGACTGGGTAGCTTATAAATAACAGAAATTTATTTCTTACAGTTACAGAGTCTGGGAAATTCAAGATCAATTTACCAGCAGCTTCAATGTCCATTGAGGGCCTACTTCTTGGTTCACAGATAGCCATCTTCTTTCTGTTTCCTCACATTGCAGAAATGGGAAGGGAACTCTCTGGGTCTCTTTTTTAAGGGTACTGGTCTCACTCATGAGGGCTATGTCCTGAGGACCTAATTACCTCCCAAAGTCCCTGTATCCAGATACCACTGCATTGGGGGTATAGGTTGGGAGAGTGGACACAAACATTCAGCCTTTGACAAGTATGTGCAAGGTGATGTGTACTGTAAAGCTAAAGCTACTGAATGCTTGCAAGTGTCATCCTTTAGGTATGAGAAGTTGGTTGTAAAGTAGATTTGCAATTTTAGTCATTTATATATTAAAACACTTGCCAAGCACTGCAAGACAAGGTTACTAAAATTTTTCTGTATAGGGCTGGAGAGTAAATGTTTTAGACTTTGTAGACTATATGATTTCTATCACAACTACTCAGTTCTGCCCTTATCGCATAAAAGCAGCCATAGATGTTATGTAAATAAATGAACATGACCATTCCAGTAAAACTTTATTTACAAAAACATGTTTGGCCAGAGTTAGCCCAAGGGCTATGGCTTCCCAGTCCATGCTCAAAGACATAGTCTGTGTTAAGAAAGTATAACTTTAAGTTGCCTGCATGTGAATCCCACTTTATTTGCATTATATACTACCACAAAACTTTGTGGCTTAAAACTAAAATTAAACGTTTCTCATGTTTCTGTGAATTAACTCAGTAGTTCTGCTTTATGTGACGTTGGTAAGGGTTCTGGTCTGGCTGCAGTCATCTGGAGGCTTGACTGGGACTTTGGTCCATGGCCTTGGTTTTCTTGCATGTGAGTTTCTCCACATGGCTGATTCATTAGTCTCTTGGTGTGACGGCTGAGTTCCAGCAAGTATTCCAAGAGCCAGCATTGTGAGAGGAAGGAAACAGCTGCCAGGACAATTAAGGGGTAGGCCCGAAGCTGGCACAGCCTCACTTTCAACACGATTATGTTGGTCAAAATAGTCAGAGGCTCAGCCCAGAGTCACTGTGGGAAGAGACTAGGAATACTAGGAAGCATGATTCATTTGGGATCATCAAAATACCAGTTTATTGCAGGATTATTTTGGTCATAAGTGACAATTTTTGCAAATCCTGAAGGAAATTGACCCAGAATATTCATTGGAAGGGCTTATGCTGAAGCTGAAGCTCCAATACTTTGGCCATCTGATGCAAAGAGACAACTCATTACAAAAGAGCATGATGTTGGGAAAAAATAGGTTTGTAGGAATTCTTTGTAATTCTGAGTATGGGAACTCTGAGTGTATGTATGGCAAATATCTGCTCCCAGTCTCTGGTGAGTCTTTTCACTCTCTTAATAGTGTCTTTTAGTAAATAAAAATTCTTATTATTGATGAAGTTCAATTTATTAAATATTTTTTATGTTTAGTGGATATTTTGTGTCTTATTTAAAAATTCTTTGCCTATTACAGGATCATTAAAATATTCTCCAAAATTTTCTTGAAGCTTTATTGCTTTCTCCTTCACTTGAAGTTCTGTGATAACTTTTCAAATTAATTTGTATGAATGACATGAGATAGAGCTCAAGAATTTCTTTTAAGCATATGGATATCCAGTTCATCTAGCATTAGTTTTTGAAAAAAAAAGAGTCTTTTTCCACTAGATTATAGGATACCTTTGATATAAATCAGATGGATTCATTCCTAGAGTGTTCCTATTCCATTGGCCTGTCTATCTTGTACCAGTGTTACCCTATCCTAATTAGTATAGCTTTATACTAAGTCTTGATATCTGATAGTATAAATTCTCCAAAGATTTTCTCCTTCAGCTTTTTCTTGGAGAGGAGGCTATAGTCCGTCATTCGTATTTAGAATGAAATTATAATTTAAAAAATTTGCTGGTATTATGACTGGGATTGTACTGAAACTGTAGATCAACTTGGAGAGAATTGTCGTGTTACAATAGAGTCTTGTGTGACCAGTGCATTCTCTTGATAGAACTGCCTTTTCATACAGTTTTGTCAGAACATGGTCCGCTGGAAAAGGGAATGGCTAACCAATCCACTATCCTTACCTCCAGAACTCCAAGAATAGTATGAAAAGGCAAAAAGATAGATGACACTGGAAGATGAGCCCCAGGTCAGTAGGTGTCCAGTATACTACTGGGGAAGAGCAGAGAAATAGTTCCAGAAACAATGAAGAGGCTGGGCCAATGTGGAAATGGTGCTCAGTTGTAGATGTATCTAGTGGTGAAAGTAAAGTCTGATCCTGTAAAGAATAGTATTGCACAGGAATTTGGAATGTTAGGTCGATGAATCAAGGTAAATTGGATGTGGTCAGCCAGGAGATGGCAAAAGTGAACATGGACATTTTAAGACTCAATGAATTAAAATGGATGGGAATGGGTGAATTTAATTCAGATGACCATTATATCTGCTACTGTGGGCAAATATCCCTTAAAAGAAATGGAGTAGCCCTCATAGTCAACAAAAGAGTCTGAAATGCAGTACTTCAGTGCAATCTCAAGAACAAGAATGATATCCATTTATTTCCAAGGCAAACCATTCTGCATGACAGTAGACCAGGTCTATATCCCAGCCACTAATGCTATAGAAGCTGAAGTTAAATGGTTCCACGAAGATCTACACAACCTTTTGGAACTAACATCAAAACAAGATGTCCTCACCTTTTGTGTTTAAATTCCCAACTGTAAATGCCTTTTATTTTTTTTGGCCACTTCTATTGGTCTTTCATCTATTTATCTTTATTCTCTGGCCTGTGTGGGCCTCCCATCGCAGTGGCCTCCCTCGCTGCAGAGCTTCGGCTGGGTAGTTGGACACACTGGTCCAGCCGCTCAGCGGCACGTGGGATCTTCCCAGGCCAGGGATCGAACCGGCGCCTCCTGCACTGCAAGGCGGTGTCCTTACCCATTGGACCACCAGGGAAGCCCTATAAATGCCTTTTAATAAATGTTCTCTCTATCTAGAATGCCTTATATATAGTTATTCTGATGTGTTCAAGACTAAATTCAAATGTTACTCATTGTAACTGCTTCAGTCCACATCTCTAACAGTTTTTCATATTAACGAAATTATTAGGCTATAATATACCATATTAACCTACAAGAAAAGAATAGTCATTCATTCTTGGGAATTTACTTGATAATATTCAAAAGTGTAAAGTGATACGCTCCAGGAACTCCAAAGGGAATGGCTAACCAATCCACTATCCTTACCTCCAGAACTCCAAGAATAGTATGAAAAGGCAAAAAGATAGATGACACTGGAAGATGAGCCCCAGGTCAGTAGGTGTCCAGTATACTACTGGGGAAGAGCAGAGAAATAGTTCCAGAAACAATGAAGAGGCTGGGCCAATGTGGAAATGGTGCTCAGTTGTAGATGTATCTAGTGGTGAAAGTAAAGTCTGATCCTGTAAAGAATAGTATTGCACAGGAATTTGGAATGTTAGGTCGATGAATCAAGGTAAATTGGATGTGGTCAGCCAGGAGATGGCAAAAGTGAACATGGACATTTTAAGACTCAATGAATTAAAATGGATGGGAATGGGTGAATTTAATTCAGATGACCATTATATCTGCTACTGTGGGCAAATATCCCTTAAAAGAAATGGAGTAGCCCTCATAGTCAACAAAAGAGTCTGAAATGCAGTACTTCAGTGCAATCTCAAGAACAAGAATGATATCCATTTATTTCCAAGGCAAACCATTCTGCATGACAGTAGACCAGGTCTATATCCCAGCCACTAATGCTATAGAAGCTGAAGTTAAATGGTTCCACGAAGATCTACACAACCTTTTGGAACTAACATCAAAACAAGATGTCCTCACCTTTTGTGTTTAAATTCCCAACTGTAAATGCCTTTTATTTTTTTTGGCCACTTCTATTGGTCTTTCATCTATTTATCTTTATTCTCTGGCCTGTGTGGGCCTCCCATCGCAGTGGCCTCCCTCGCTGCAGAGCTTCGGCTGGGTAGTTGGACACACTGGTCCAGCCGCTCAGCGGCACGTGGGATCTTCCCAGGCCAGGGATCGAACCGGCGCCTCCTGCACTGCAAGGCGGTGTCCTTACCCATTGGACCACCAGGGAAGCCCTATAAATGCCTTTTAATAAATGTTCTCTCTATCTAGAATGCCTTATATATAGTTATTCTGATGTGTTCAAGACTAAATTCAAATGTTACTCATTGTAACTGCTTCAGTCCACATCTCTAACAGTTTTTCATATTAACGAAATTATTAGGCTATAATATACCATATTAACCTACAAGAAAAGAATAGTCATTCATTCTTGGGAATTTACTTGATAATATTCAAAAAGTGTAAAGTGATAGAAGATTCCCTTTGGTGTATATTCCATGAATGGTTCTAAGCTAATTAATAAATGTCTAGATTTGTGTAAATTGGTATTTTTATTAATAGTAGAGTATAATCAACTGTTATTGTTTGTGAAAACAGAATGAAATGAAAATCAGTCAGTATTTGGTAGGAATCTTTGACCCAAATTCCCTTCCAATAAAAAGAAATTTTTAAAATTTGAAAGAAAAAAAAAAAGGGGGTCCTTTTCATCATAGGGGATCGGAATGCGAAAGTAGGAAGTCAAGAGATAACCTGGAGAAACAGACAAGTTACTCCAGTTTGGCCTTTGAGTACAAAATGAAGCAGGGCAAAAGCTAACAGAATTCTATCAGAGAATGCAGTGGTCATAACAAACACCCTCTTCTAACAACACAACAGCTAATTCTACACATGGACATCACCAGATGGTCAGTACCGAAATTAGATTCATTATATTCTTAGCAGCCGAAGATGGAGAAGCTCTATACAGTAGCAAAAACAAGACCTGGAGCTGACTGTGACTCAGCTCATGAGCTCCTTATTACAAAATTCAGGCTTAAATTGAAGAAAGTAGGGAAAACCATTAGGCCATTTAGGTATGACCTTAATCAAATCCCTTATGATTATACTTTGGAGGTGACAAATAGAGTCAAGGGATTAGATCTGATAGACAGAGTACCTGAAGAACTATAGATGGAGGGTTGTAACACTGAACAGAAGTATTAGTCTCTTAGTCGTGTCCAACTCTTTGCAACCCCATGGACCATAACCCACCAGGTTCCTCTGTCCATGGGATTCACCAGGCAAGAATACTGGAGTAGGTTGCCATTTCCTCCTCTAGAGGATCTTCCCAACCAAGGGCTCAAACCCAGGTCTCCTGCATTGCAGGTAGATTCTTTACCATCTGAGACACCAGGGAAGCCCTAAGAGGAGGCAGTGACCCAAATCATCCCAAGCAAAAAGAAATGCAAGAAGGCAAAGTGGTTGTCTCAAGAGGCCATATAAATAGCTGAGAAAAGAAGACAAGCTAAAGGCAAAGGAGAAAGGGAAAAATACACTCAACTAAATGCAGAGTTTGATAGAAGAGCAAGGAAAGATAAGAAAGCCTTCTTAAGTGAACAATACAAAGAAACATAGGAAAATAACAGAATGGAAAAGACAACAAATCGCTTCAAGAAAATTGAAGATACCAAGAGAATATTTAATGCAAAGGTGGGCACAATAAAGGATAGAAATAGCAAGGACCTAACAGAAGCAGAAGTAATTAAGAAGAGGTGGAAAGAATACACAGAAGGACTGTGAAAAAAAAAAAAGGGTCTTAATGACTTAGGTAACCACAATGGTATGGTCACTTACCTAGAGCCAGATATCCTGGAGTGAGAAGCCAAGTGGACCTTCGAAGGCATCACTAAAAACAAAGCTAGTTGGGGAGATGGAATCCCAGCTGAGCTATTTCAAATCCTAAAAGATGGTGCTATTAAAGTGCTGTGGTCAATATGCCAGCAAATTTGGAAAACTCAGCAGTGGGCACAAAATTGGAAAAGATCAGTTTTCATTCCATTCACAAGAAAGGCAGTGCCAAAGGATGTTCAAAAAAGGATGTTCAAATTACTGTTCAATTGCACTCATTTCACATGCTAGCAAGGTAATGCTCAAAACCTGCAAGCTAGACTTCAGCCATACATCAGCCAAGAACTTCCAGGTGTATGATTCAGATCAAATTGCCAACATCCATTGGATCATAGAGAAAGCAACAAATTCTAGGAAAATGTATTTCTGTTTCATTGAGTATGCTAAAACCTTTGACTTTATGGATTGTAACAAACTGTGGAAAATTCTGAGAGATGGGAATTTCAGACCACCTTACCTGTCTTCTGAGAAAGCTGTATTCCAGTCAAAAAGCAACAGTTAGAACCAGATGTGCAATAATGGACTCGTTCAAAACTGGGAAAGGAGTATGTCAAAGCTGTGTATTATCACTCTGCTTATTTAATTTATACACAGAGCACATTATGCAAATGTATGTACAGTGCTGGGTGGATGGAATCCAGATTGCAGACACAGGAACTAAGAGGAGGCAGTGACCCAAATCATCCCAAGCAAAAAGAAATGCAAGAAGGCAAAGTGGTTGTCTCAAGAGGCCATATAAATAGCTGAGAAAAGAAGACAAGCTAAAGGCAAAGGAGAAAGGGAAAAATACACTCAACTAAATGCAGAGTTTGATAGAAGAGCAAGGAAAGATAAGAAAGCCTTCTTAAGTGAACAATACAAAGAAACATAGGAAAATAACAGAATGGAAAAGACAACAAATCGCTTCAAGAAAATTGAAGATACCAAGAGAATATTTAATGCAAAGGTGGGCACAATAAAGGATAGAAATAGCAAGGACCTAACAGAAGCAGAAGTAATTAAGAAGAGGTGGAAAGAATACACAGAAGGACTGTGAAAAAAAAAAAAGGGTCTTAATGACTTAGGTAACCACAATGGTATGGTCACTTACCTAGAGCCAGATATCCTGGAGTGAGAAGCCAAGTGGACCTTCGAAGGCATCACTAAAAACAAAGCTAGTTGGGGAGATGGAATCCCAGCTGAGCTATTTCAAATCCTAAAAGATGGTGCTATTAAAGTGCTGTGGTCAATATGCCAGCAAATTTGGAAAACTCAGCAGTGGGCACAAAATTGGAAAAGATCAGTTTTCATTCCATTCACAAGAAAGGCAGTGCCAAAGGATGTTCAAAAAAGGATGTTCAAATTACTGTTCAATTGCACTCATTTCACATGCTAGCAAGGTAATGCTCAAAAACCTGCAAGCTAGACTTCAGCCATACATCAGCCAAGAACTTCCAGGTGTATGATTCAGATCAAATTGCCAACATCCATTGGATCATAGAGAAAGCAACAAATTCTAGGAAAATGTATTTCTGTTTCATTGAGTATGCTAAAACCTTTGACTTTATGGATTGTAACAAACTGTGGAAAATTCTGAGAGATGGGAATTTCAGACCACCTTACCTGTCTTCTGAGAAAGCTGTATTCCAGTCAAAAAGCAACAGTTAGAACCAGATGTGCAATAATGGACTCGTTCAAAACTGGGAAAGGAGTATGTCAAAGCTGTGTATTATCACTCTGCTTATTTAATTTATACACAGAGCACATTATGCAAATGTATGTACAGTGCTGGGTGGATGAATCCCAAGATGGAATCAAGACTGCTGGGAGAAATATCAACAACTTCAGATATGCAGATGATACCATGCTAATGGCAGAAAATCAAGAGGAACTAAAGAGCTTCTTAATGAGGGTGAAAGAGGAAAGTGAAAAAATTGGCTAAAAACTCAATATTTTAAAACCTAAGACCATGGCATCCAGTCCCATCACTTTATGGCAAATAGAAGGGGAAAAAATGGAAAGTGACAGACTTTATATTCTTGGGCTCCAGAATCACTGTAGGTAGTGACTGCAACCATGAAATTAAAAGATGCTTGATTCTTGGAAGAAAAGCTATAACAAACCTAGACATTGTATTAAAAAGCAGGGACATCAGTTTGCCGACAAAGGTCTCTATAGTCAAAGCTATGATTTTTCCAATAGTCATGTACAGATGTGAGAGTTGGACCATAAAGAAGACTGAGTGCTGAAGAATTGGTGCATTTCGAACTGTGGTGTGGAGAAGACTCTTGAGAGTCCCTTGGACAGCAAGGAGACCAAACCAGTCACTCCTAAAGGAAATCAACTCTGATTATTCATTGGAAGAGCTGATGCTGAAGCTGAGGCTCCACTATTTTGGCTATGTGTTGTAAAGAGACAACTCGGGCTTCTCTGGTGGTCCAGTGGGTAAGGACACCGCCTTGCAGTACAAGAGACAACTCATTGGAACAGACCCTGATGTTGGGAAAGATGAAGGCAGGAGGAGAAAGGAGTGGCAGAGGATGAAATGGTGGAATGGTGTCACTGACTTAATGGAGATGAGTGAATAAACACAGGGAGATAGTGAAGGACAGGGAAGCCTGACGTGCCGCAGTCCATGGGGTCACAAAGAGTTGGACACAACTGAACAACTGAACAACAACAATTTAAATTTCATTTCCCAGTTGTTTCATGTTAATTCATAGAAGTACTGTTGGTTTTTGTATTTTGGTCTTTTTGAATTATTGTTTTCTCCAGGTGTATGCTCAGGAGTGGCATTGCTGGGTCATATGGTAGCTATATTTTTAGTTTTTTAAGGAGGCTGTATCAATTTACATTCCCATCAAGGTTGTTGCATTTCTAGTTCCACATATAAATGTTGAGTCCAAGCTCATCCTCCCTGCCACACAATAGGGCTAGTAATTGGAGAGACGAGTTGCTGGGGCATGGAATAGAGTTTATTTGGAAAGACAGAAGACAGAGACTATGGTGTACTAGTGTCCCAAAGAACCATCTTGCCTGAGTGAGAATTTAGGCTTCTTTTACAGGAAAAGAGGAGAGATTGTGTTTGGTTGTGTAAACTTGTTGGTGCTGAAATTCTTTGTTCTTCCAGGTGTCCATTAGGTCTGGTCACAGTGTTCCTATAAACCACCAGGAAGACAAATGTTATTCTCTGTTCTGCAACTTTTCTTTCTTTTATATATATATATATATATATATATATTTTTTTTTTTTTTTCTTTCTCTCTTTCTCTCTCTCTCTCTATATATATATTGGCCACTTCTATTGGTCTTTCATTTATCCATTTACACCCATCTTTGCTCTTTTGGCCAGTGTGGGCGTCCCATTGCAGTGGCCTCTGTTGTCGCAGAGCACCAGCTCTGGGCGCATGAGCTCCAGAGCTCCGGCTCGGTAGTTGGACACATCAGTCCGGCCACTCCGCGGCCCCTGGGATCTTCCCAGGCCAGAGAAAGAACCTCACCCTAAAGGAAGGCAGGAGGAGAAAGGAGTGGGCCCAGTGGGTAAGGACACCGCCTTGCAGTACAAGAGACAACTCATTGGAACAGACCCTGATGTTGGGAAAGATGAAGGCAGGAGGAGAAAGGAGTGGCAGAGGATGAAATGGTGGAATGGTGTCACTGACTTAATGGAGATGAGTGAATAAACACAGGGAGATAGTGAAGGACAGGGAAGCCTGACGTGCCGCAGTCCATGGGGTCACAAAGAGTTGGACACAACTGAACAACTGAACAACAACAATTTAAATTTCATTTCCCAGTTGTTTCATGTTAATTCATAGAAGTACTGTTGGTTTTTGTATTTTGGTCTTTTTGAATTATTGTTTTCTCCAGGTGTATGCTCAGGAGTGGCATTGCTGGGTCATATGGTAGCTATATTTTTAGTTTTTTAAGGAGGCTGTATCAATTTACATTCCCATCAAGGTTGTTGCATTTCTAGTTCCACATATAAATGTTGAGTCCAAGCTCATCCTCCCTGCCACACAATAGGGCTAGTAATTGGAGAGACGAGTTGCTGGGGCATGGAATAGAGTTTATTTGGAAAGACAGAAGACAGAGACTATGGTGTACTAGTGTCCCAAAGAACCATCTTGCCTGAGTGAGAATTTAGGCTTCTTTTACAGGAAAAGAGGAGAGATTGTGTTTGGTTGTGTAAACTTGTTGGTGCTGAAATTCTTTGTTCTTCCAGGTGTCCATTAGGTCTGGTCACAGTGTTCCTATAAACCACCAGGAAGACAAATGTTATTCTCTGTTCTGCAACTTTTCTTTCTTTTATATATATATATATATATATATATATATTTTTTTTTTTTTTTCTTTCTCTCTTTCTCTCTCTCTCTCTATATATATATTGGCCACTTCTATTGGTCTTTCATTTATCCATTTACACCCATCTTTGCTCTTTTGGCCAGTGTGGGCGTCCCATTGCAGTGGCCTCCCTTGTCACAGAGCACCGGCTCTGGGCTTATGCGCTCCAGAGCTCCGGCTCGGTAGTTGGACACATCAGTCCGGCCACTCCGCGGCCCCCTGGGATCTTCCCAGGCCAGAGATCAAACTGGCGCCCTTTGCACTACAAGGTGGTGTCCTTACCCACTGGACCACCAGGGAAGCCCTGTTCTGCAACTTTTTATATCTGTGTGAATGGAGAAGTTTTAAAGGTCAGCTCCTTGAGAATGGGCTAGTCCAGTATATTTCAGGCCGTTAGGCAACATACTTTTATTACCTTGTAGCAAAAGCAATAGCATACAAAGGTTAAACAAAACAGATTCAGTATAGAGTCAGATTTATTCTTCCCTATTGTGTAAGTGATATCAGGTAGTATTTGTCTCTCTCTGACTTACTTAACATAGCATAATGTCCTCCAAGTCCATTCATGTTGCTGCAGATGGCAAATAAATTAGCTTATTTTTAATATTTAAAAGGTTGCAGATTCTTGTGTATTTCCTGTTTACAACCTTTTATCTGAGGACAATGATAATATTGCTTGCTCCTTTAAAGTCTTTATACATCTTTCTTTTTCTTTATTGCAATGATCAAGACTTTTAGAACAGTCTTTAGTAGAAGTAGTGATAATTTATTCCTAAACTAGACTGGGAGGGACTATTCACTATTTCATCACTAATTATTATGTTAGCTCTAGGTTTTGGAGAATTATATTAGCTATAGGTTTTATCGGATTAAAGAAGTTTCTATCCCTAGTTTTCTGAGAGTTTCTAAATTATTAATGGCTATTTTTATTTAAATATATTTAATTTAAATGTAAATTATTAATGGTTAAATTTTATGGAATGGTTTTCTTCTTTTACTAAGATAAATTATGTGATTCATGTCTTTAATTCTGTTATGAGGTGAATTGCACTGATTTAAATGTTAAACTCACCCTTCACTGCTAGGATAAATCCTACGTGGTCACAACGTATTATATTACTGGATTCAATTTGTTATTTTGTTTAGGATTTTTATTTCTATTCATTAGCTTTAATTGTCCTTTCTTATAAAAATTTTTCAGGTTTTGGTATCAAGCTTTGCTGGGCTGGTAAAAACTCTTGGGAAGTCTCTGTCTCTAATTTTCTGAAGGAATGAGTGTTACATTGGTACATTTGAGCTATTATAGAAAAGAATGCCTGTTTTTCAGTTTGTTGATGTTAGTGCTATATGTCAACAAGATCAAACTGGTTGATCATGTTGATCAGATCTTTTAATGATTTTCTTTTCTTTTTTTGTCAGTTATAACAGAAGAATCTTGACATTTCCAACTGTGATCATAGATTTTTCCTTTCAGTTCTTTCAACTTTTATGTTTTCTGGAGCTCTTATTAAATAGTATTTTAAAATTTAGGATTGTTAAAGTTTATAATTGAATCATCAAAAATTTAGGGTTGTTAGTTCACAATTGAACTGTCATGTAGTTATAAAATGTTTTTCTCTGTCTCTTGTAGTATTTCTTGAAGTTTATAATTTATTAGTGTCATTGCTCCTTTTTTATTAGTATTTCTATGGTTTATTTTTCTTTTATTTCAACCTATCCATATTCTTGTGTTTAAGGTATTATCTTTGGAAATAGCATATTATTGGCTCATGATTATTCGATCCAGCTTGACAATCTTTGGGTCTTATTTGGAATTGTTTATTTACATTTAGTGTGATTACTAATGTAGTTCGGTAGAATTCTGCCATCTTAATAGCTTTTCTATCTATCCTATCTATTCTTTGTGGTTTTTTAAATTATTCCTTTCCTGCATTGTTTGATTTGTCAGCTTTTAAGTTTCATTTTGACTAATTATCTTTCTGTTAGGCGTTCATCTACAGTTATATATGTTTTAGTCATCCTAGGGATTTTAATGAACATCGTTGGTTAATTAATGTATCTTAAATAAGTACTCGTGTTGTGTGTGTGTTAGTCACTTTGCAACCCCATGGACAATTGTCCACTAGGCTTCTCTGTCCATGGGATTCTCCAGGCAAGAATACTGGAGTGGGTTTCCATTCCCTTCTCCAAGGGATCTTCCTGACCCAGGAATTGACCCCAAGACTCCCTGCATTGTAGGTAGATTCTTTATCATGTAAATTATCAAGGAAACTCTTGCCACTACTTAAACAGTGGCAAGCTAATAGCAATTAAACTTCATTTACTCCTCTCAGCCCTTTGTTCTGTTTTTCATATATTTTTCTTAAACTTGTGTTATGAACCACATAGACATAATTTTTTAAAACAATCTTTTTGTATTTATCTGTATATATATATACTCCTTCTAGTGCTCTTCATTCATTTTTGCAGTTCTTTGCTATCATCTCAGATAATTTACCTTTAGGTTGAGGTAATTCCTTTAATATTTCTTATATTGCTGATGTGCTGTAGGCAAATTTTCTTAGCTGTTGTTCATCTGCAGACATTTTTATTTCACCTTTTTTAAAGGATAATTTTTATGTTACAGAGCTCTAGGTTTGTGTCTTTTATCGGTTTATTTATTTATTTATTTTCCTCCATCTTAATTCCTTGGCCTGTGTGGGCCTCCCATCCCAGTGGCCTCTCTCTTTGCAGAGCACCGGCTCTGGGTGCATGCGCTCCAGAGCACTGGCTCGCAATTGGACACAGCAATCCAGCCACTCTGTGACATGTGGGATCTTCCCATGCCAGGGATCGAACTGGTGCCCCTTGCACTGCAAGGGGACTCTCTGCCCACCGGAATACCAGGGAAGCCCGGCTTGTGTCTTTTATTCCTTCTGCATTATCAATATGTCATTCCTTTTCTGGCGGCTATAATGTCCTTTGAAAAGTCAGCCGTCAGTCTTACTGTTGCTTGTTTAAAAGCAATGTGTGTTTCTTTGCTGCTATTAAGAATTTTCTTTTGCTTTTAGTTTCTAATGGTTTGACTACATGATATCTAAGCATGATTTTATTTACATTTTTCCTGTTTAAGGTTTGTTGCTGGGTTGGTTTGTTGTTGTTACTTTTAGGGGGAGGGGTTGAGTTTTTCACTGAATTTGGAAAATTTTGGCTTTTATGTCTTTGTTGCTGTGCTGTGCTCAGCTGTGTCCAGCTCTTTGTGACCCCATGGACTGTGGCCCATCAGGCTCCTCTGTCCATGGAATTTTCCAGGCACGAATACTAGAGTGGGTCCCCATTTCCTACTCTACGACCCAGGGATCAACGAAACCCAAGTCACCTGTATTCCTGCATTTGGCAGTAAGATTCTTTTACCACTGAGCCACCTGGGCCAAGGCCCTTAGATCCTTGTTACTTCTACTCTATTCTTCATCTTCTCTCCTCAGCTATGTTAGATGTTTTGGTTGTAGACCATATGTCTCTTGTGCTTCTTCTCTTTCCTCTTTTCTCTCTGTGGGTTTTTGGGTCTTTTCTATTGACTTGTTTTTAAAGTTTATTCTTCTCCCTTGATGTGTCCAACCTAATACTGAAATTATTTCAAATATCTTATTTTTTCAGTTCTAGGAATTCAAAAAAAAGTCATAAACTTTTTCTAACTTTTTCTTTCATGAAAATATTGATAATTGCCATTTTAAAGTATTTTCTTATTCCACTGTCTGCATCACCTGTGACTTTGCTTTTGTTTTCTTGTTTTATCATGATTATAGGCCATATTTTCTCGTCTCTTCACATAAGTTGTTAAGGAAGGCAAAAATATACCATGAATATATTGATGAAGAGGATGGTTATATAAACGGTCAAATTGTTATTATATACTGAATATTGTATATTGTAACTTACCCATGTATAGACTAAAGAGGATATCTTCCATTTTTACAACTATCAGGCCAATTGGGTGAGGTGCTGACATCTAAGTTTAATCAAGAGTTGAGCTGGGGCTTCCCTAGTGGTCCAGTGGATAAGGACACCACCTTGCAGTACAAGGGGCGCTGGTTCGATCCCTGGCCTGGGAAGTTCCCACATGCCGCGGAGTGGCTTGACTGATGTGTCCAACTACTGAGCCTGCTCTGCAGTGAGAGGGTCCACTGTGATGGGAGGCCCACACAGGCCAAAGAACAAAGATGGATGAAAATAAATAAATGAAAGACCCAATAGAAGTGGCCAGAAAAAAAAAAAAAGAATTGAGCTGGATTTAATTAGGGTCAGTCTTGATTGCAGTTATAGTATATTTTAGTAAGATTTAATCATCTCTCATTTGTCAACTGTGCCTTACTAGAGTTTTGATTGAGAGACTGTCAGGCTTCACCACAGTCCTGAAAAACTATATTCAGTTTTGTTCTTGGGAGATTTTGAGATTGACCCTTTGATCTCTTGCTTCATCCTGCTTCTGATTCAGGCAATGTTGGAGACCTGTCATGTTCTGCTTGTGTGAGTTTTCTGTTTCTAGCACTTTTTCCCACAAGTACCATGAAAATAAGAGAAATTTCACTCTGCAGTTCTAACTTATTGCCCTACCCTTCTGGGAGAGTCACTGTAGAACTCAGCAAATGTCCCTTTTTGCCTTATATTTATTTGGAGCTTTCTAGTTTTCACTCCGTCACACTTAGATTCTCTGCTGCTTACTCTTTTCACCTGTCCTCCTGCCTGGGCCAGTCTCTCAGTCTATGTCCAGAATCTTTAAATGATCTTATGAAAGAAATGACAGATGATTGTCACCTCACCTAAAGAGGGCTCTTCTCTTTCTGGAATTTCAGTTTATCAACTTATTGTTATCTTAAGTTTTCTGATATCTTAAAAATATGATCACACTTCATTTTTTTCCCTTTTTGTTGAAGTGTTTTATACTTACTATCATTGAATATTAAAGCAGTGAAATCTTTTTATTTCTGATTATAAAATAATATATGCTGTATTAACTTTTGCTAAATTATACTGTATAACAAATGACTCCAATATTCCACTGGCCTACAACAACAAAGGTTTGCTTCTTACTCTTGGTACATGTTACCTGAAGGTTGGCCGTGATTCTGCTCTTGCTCCATGTATCTTCTAACTGAGGTCCAGGCTGGAGAATAACTCCTATTTGAGCTACTCTGTTCTTATAACAGGGGAAAAAATAAAGGAATTTGGCAGAAATATGTTCTGGCTCTTAAATCTTCTGCTTAGATGTTTGTTTATATGCCAAAGCCAAAGCCAGTGGGGTAGAGATGTTTACTCCTGTAAAAGTACTGTATTACATAGGAATACATAGAGGTAATTAATCCTTTTGATGAAATGTAGGATGAATAATTGTAAATTGTAATAAAACTGACTAGCCATGCTAACGAACATAAATGCAGAGATGTTTAGTATTTGTAGTATAATACTACCTTCTACCCTCAAAGATAATCAGTGATTATACTTTGGTATATATTCAGGATTAAAGCCTTCTTATTGTTCTGACTTTATGGTTTCTTTAAAAATAATAGTTTGGACATAAATTATAAGTAAGATCTTTGTCGTTTCAGCCACACCTTCATAATAACAGAAGAGCCCTCAATCTGGCTACATTTAGTTCTTGCTTTGCCGTAGTTCAAGACTTACTATAATGTTCAATTTACATTTCTATATATAAAACATCTTTAACACAAGTTTGGGTCTGATTCATGGCTGATAGTGTTATCACTTTCTCACTCTGAGAGAAGATAAAATTCTGTATTGTGGAGTTTTATAAAAAATATATTTAAGGGAGACAGTGCTAGAAGTAAAAAAACCAATGAAGAGTTCTTATGCAGCTTAATTATTTTACTTAATATGGTTCACACTGGAGTTTAAAGTGAATTAACCAGACTCCCTGTTAGAATGAGAATACTCATGAAGAAGGTTTCTTTAGTCCTTTTTACTTATAGTCTATATTTTTACATTCAGAGCGATTCTTCGTGGTTCAGATTTTCATAAAGGGGGTCTATTAGTAGGGAAAAAATTAAAGTGATTTTGTATAAATTGAAGGAGGGCATGTCTTATTTGTGATTTAGGGCACAGAAGGTCTCTTAGCATTTGAGACATAGAAAAAGGAGGTGAAAGAGGCCTGGGAAAAAATGGTCTAAGTTGTAATAAGCCTTAGGTTCAACCTGGCAGGTGGCATGCTAATGAAAATCAAATTTACAAGACAGTGTGGTGCCCTTGGTACCATGGGAGGAGTGACTTGAATGAAGCACATCTGAGTTCACATTATGTTCTGGTTATGTAACTGAAATATGTAGTTTGGACAACTTAAGTCTCATTTATAAAATAGAGATAATTGATTTATTACTTCTACCATCTTTTAATTTGTCCCTCTCTTCTTTGAGCCATCACTTCTTCTTTTATTTCCAACATAAATTTCATGATCATTCTCTGTAGCATGCATTCTCAGTTCCTTGACATACACCTTTAACTTTCTTATCTGGCTCTAACATGGTCATATTCACTTGGAACAACTATAACCCAGATTAAATCCAGTCTTTTAAATCTAGTCTGTATCTGTGGAACTTTATGTGTCTAGAGGAAACTGCAAAATCATGCTCACTAGATTTATTTTAAATTCATCATACACATGAAGTGAATCCTTAATATTACCTTATTTTCCTATATCATTTTTCTGTTTTCCTAATGACTGATTTCATATTTTCTCTCGTCGTACTTTCCAACAATACCTCCATGGTCTTGTCTTCAGCTGATGATTTTGCTTCCTACCTCACTGAAAAAATGGAAGCAATCAGAAAAAGAACTTGTAGACTCCTTTTACCACATTTATCTGCTACCAGTATCTCCAGTCTCTGTAGTCTGTATTCTCACCTATTTCTTTCTGCTGTTCTAAAGTCAGTTCCCTCCATTGTGTTTTAGATTCTGTTTCTTTATGCCTTTCTCCCTGCCATAAGAAGACAAAACCTATTGCTCTTTCTGTCTTTAAAACTTTTTTTTTTTGCCCTACTTACTTACCAGGTAGTACTTGCAGTTGCTCCCCATTTACAACAAACCCCTTGAAAGAGTTCTCAGTGTTCACAATGTACAATTCCCTTCTTCCTGTTTCCTTTTAAATCCAGTACAATTAAGCTTTTGCCATCATCAGCAGCAGCAGCATTGAAACTACTTTTGACAGTGTTACAGATGACCTTCATATTGTTAAATCTCAAGTTAACTTCTGAATACTCGTCTCCCTTGATTTAGCAGCAGCATTTAATACAACTGATTATTCCTTCTTACATATGCCTTCTTCTTCACTTGGCATCCAGGAAATTATAGCTTTTACAAATCTTTCTTTGTCACTTGTTTTCCTCCTCTTCTAAGTCTCTTAAATATCGGAGTATTTGGTTTGGGTTCTCTTCTGCATCTATTCTCACTCCCTTGATGACATGGCTCTAAACACCAACTATATCCTGAAAATTCCTAAATTTATATACAAATGACCCTTGAACAACATGTATTTGAACTGTGTGGGTCCACTTATACTTGAAATTTTTTTTTCAATAGTAAATACACGATACATGGTTGGTTAAATCTGTGGATATAGAACCACTGATACAGAGGGACCGTGGATAAAGAGGATAATCTCCAAGTTATACTTGGGCTCTCTACTGTGTGAAGGAGTCTGGTACCCCTAAGCCCTGCGTTGTTTAAAAGTTAACTGTATATCCCCATTTAAGATCCCTCTCTAGAATTCTGGACTCATCTTAATATTACCTTATTTTCCTATATCATTTTTCTGTTTTCCTAATGACTGATTTCATATTTTCTCTCGTACTTTCCAACAATACCTCCATGGTCTTGTCTTCAGCTGATGATTTTGCTTCCTACCTCACTGAAAAAATGGAAGCAATCAGAAAAAGAACTTGTAGACTCCTTTTACCACATTTATCTGCTACCAGTATCTCCAGTCTCTGTAGTCTGTATTCTCACCTATTTCTTTCTGCTGTTCTAAAGTCAGTTCCCTCCATTGTGTTTTAGATTCTGTTTCTTTATGCCTTTCTCCCTGCCATAAGAAGACAAAACCTATTGCTCTTTCTGTCTTTAAAACTTTTTTTTTTTGCCCTACTTACTTACCAGGTAGTACTTGCAGTTGCTCCCCATTTACAACAAACCCCTTGAAAGAGTTCTCAGTGTTCACAATGTACAATTCCCTTCTTCCTGTTTCCTTTTAAATCCAGTACAATTAAGCTTTTGCCATCATCAGCAGCAGCAGCATTGAAACTACTTTTGACAGTGTTACAGATGACCTTCATATTGTTAAATCTCAAGTTAACTTCTGAATACTCGTCTCCCTTGATTTAGCAGCAGCATTTAATACAACTGATTATTCCTTCTTACATATGCCTTCTTCTTCACTTGGCATCCAGGAAATTATAGCTTTTACAAATCTTTCTTTGTCACTTGTTTTCCTCCTCTTCTAAGTCTCTTAAATATCGGAGTATTTGGTTTGGGTTCTCTTCTGCATCTATTCTCACTCCCTTGATGACATGGCTCTAAACACCAACTATATCCTGAAAATTCCTAAATTTATATACAAATGACCCTTGAACAACATGTATTTGAACTGTGTGGGTCCACTTATACTTGAAATTTTTTTTTCAATAGTAAATACACGATACATGG
The DNA here is from genome assembly GCA_022376925.1 of Tragulus kanchil. Classification (NCBI taxonomy): domain Eukaryota; kingdom Metazoa; phylum Chordata; class Mammalia; order Artiodactyla; family Tragulidae; genus Tragulus; species Tragulus kanchil. The sequence continues at coordinate 215,205,153 of JAIOJX010000032.1, read as the reverse complement.
TTGGTTAAATCTGTGGATATAGAACCACTGATACAGAGGGACCGTGGATAAAGAGGATAATCTCCAAGTTATACTTGGGCTCTCTACTGTGTGAAGGAGTCTGGTACCCCTAAGCCCTGCGTTGTTTAAAAGTTAACTGTATATCCCCATTTAAGATCCCTCTCTAGAATTCTGGACTCATCTATACTGTATACAGATCCTCCACTTGGCATTGCCATTTGGATGTCTGATTAATTCTTGTAATTAATATGTCTAATTACTCATTCGCCCTTCAAAACTTGCTCTTTCCATAATATTTTTTAGTTCAGTAAATGTTTACTGCATTTTTCCAGTTGGAATGGGCCTTAATTCTTCTTTCTTAAGTCCTGGCCAATTTGTAACCAAAATCTTGTCAAGCCCTACTTTAAAAATATGAAAATTTATTCAAAATATGTCAACTTCTCACTACCTAAGCTGGTTTGACCTTGGTCCGGACCACTATTATTTCTCACCTGGATTACCTGGTAACCTTGTAATTTGACTCTCGGTTGTCCCCTTACAGGGCTTCCCTGGTGGCTTAGATGGTAAAGTATCTTCCTGCAATGCAGGAGATCTGGGTTTGATCCCTGGGCCAGGAAGATCCCATGTCCTCTAATAGTCTTTTCTCAACATAGTAGCTGAGTGATTCCTTTAAAAAGCAAGTAAAATAGTTCTCTTTTTAGAACTTTCCAGTGACTTCCATAAACCACACCAAAAAGAAGTCACCGTCTCAAACAACTATAATTAAAATCATAGCCTCATCTCTTCACATATACTCTTCTACTCTTTACCTCTAATCCTCTTTCCTGTTCTGTTTTTTACTATAGCATTCTTGCCATTTAACACATCTCTTAATTTATATGTTGAATTCATTGTTTATTATCTCCCTCTTATATTAGAATAAACTTCATCAGGGCAGAGAGCTTCATCTATTAGATCTGTTTACTGATGAATTGAGTATCCCAAACAGTGCTTAGCACATAGTGCCAGATAAATATTTGTTGAGTGAGAGAATTGCCTACCTCACAAGATTGTGTACATATTAAGTGTGATAATGTGTTTATAGGAACCTTACACAATATCTGGCAAGCTGTACGTGCTTATTAATTTTGTACTTGTTCATCCCCTGTTCCTTAGTTACTGATGCTTTGTGTAGGTTATCTGGCAGTATTAGGAGTGCTGTAGTCTACTGAATACTGTATTTTTTCCCATTCTTACTGATGTAGCCTTTGCAGCTGAACCTGGCTTTTCCTAATTCTTCTTTTTGCTCTATTCCTTTATTCAACAGAGGAGAGGTGGAGTTGGAATTAAATGAGTAGAAAGAAAGAGAAAGGGAAAGAGGACTCTCATCTTATAGTAGATGGGTGAAAAATTGATCAGACTTCTTTTTTTAATGATCTCTCTCAATTTAGAAGGCTTCTTTTTTCTTTCTCTCTCTATATGACTTTCTGGTTCACAGTTCCTGTCATGTAGTTGATGCTCTACAAATTTTGAATGACCGTATTTCCTCTATTCGGTGGACTTGATCTTTCCAAACATAAAAGGTCTCTTCTACAGATCAAAAGAATCAGAAGATTCTGAGAACTAGAAGGTTAATTCAGAACAGTGAGTAAAAAACTGATATAGTCCTATGCTACATGGGCCAAGGGGAGAAAATTTAGTTACACAGTGAATGAAAGGTAGACAGGTTTTGGCATGAACAAGGTGTTTGAAAAAAGTACAACTCCTCAGATTTTTAAACTTATTTTGTTGTTTTATTCTTTCCAAATGTTTTGTTATTCCAGTATTATAAATGGGGAAACAGATTCAGAGCTGTGATATATCCTAAAAGGGCATATAGTATCAAAGTTGGTGCCCCAAATTAGATTCTGTTAATAGCTCATTTCATGCTCATTCTAGTAAGACAAAGAAACGATAAGGAGTAATACAAGAATAATGTTCTGAGGCATTTATCCTAAGTTTATGTCCTGGCTCTGCAGATTATAGGTCCAATCATATTTTCTCTGAGCCTGATAACCTTTTACAGGGTGATGGTTGTGAGACTTAAATGGGTAGATGAATGTAAAAATGCTATAAAAATGTTATGTTGTTGGTATGATTATTCTATCACAGGGTAGAAGACCATGGTTGTATTGAGATTATAGAAAATGGTATGACTGAGTAGAGGCAAACAAGAAACACTTGTATCAAGCTCCTAGGAAAATTTCAAGAGAGGTGAATAAGAGAAAAGTGGGGTTGGTGAATCTGAAGAAAATTAGTAAATATTAAAATGAATGAAAATAAATGAGAAGGTAAGGGGTTGCAAAGAGTCTGGCATGACTGAGCTTCTGAGTATACATAGGGGAGATAGAATTTCAGGATGAGCAGAGGAAAGATATGCAATGAACTCCTCATTTAATGAGAAGTTCAGTTCAGTTCCTCAGTTCTGTCCGACTTTTTGCAACCCCATGGACTGCACAGCACACCAGACTGCCAGCACACCATCTCCCGGAACCTGTTCAGACTTATGTCCATTGAGTTGTGATGCCATCCAACCATCTGTCTTCCCTCGTCCCCTTCTCCTTTTGCCTTCTATTTTACCCAGCATCACGGTCTTTTCCAATGAGTTGTCTTTTCGCATCAGGTGGCTAAAGTATTGGAGCTTCAGCATTATTCCTTCCAATGAATATTCAGGGTTGCTTTCCTTTTGGATTGACTGATTTGATCTCCTTGCAGAATGTAAATTTTCTCCATAATACATTTTAACATAATGAGAAATTCTCAAACTGAAAGAGATCTTAAGAGTCTATCATTTTATAGATAAGGAAATGAATGAGTCTCAGAGAAGTCAAGCAAATTGCTTAAAGATGTGACAAGTGGTGACATTAGAATTTACAGGGCTTTTTTGTACAACAGGAGAAAACTCTCATAATTACAGTTAACATTTGTATCATTATAATTAGTGTATATCAGGCTTTGTACTGAGCACATCACATGTATTAACTAGTTTAAAAGCAATAATAACCTAAAACAGTATACCCAGTTATTCCATTTTTTCTTGTGAGGAGAACTGAGGTACAGAGATAAGAAATGATATTTCTAAGTCATGTAGTTTATAGTTTCTTAACCTCCATCATACTATATTGCAACTGTCTCATTGAAATACATGAAGTAATGCTCAAAATAACATCGTTAGTTCTTAGGATGAAATTAGTACTTTTGAAAATGATTAAGTGATAATCAATTTTAAATGTGTTGGTTTAACTGAAACTAAACAGAAGATGACATTGAAATACCTGCTTTTCCAGGAAAATTACTCACCGGTCTTTCCTAATGCAAGTACTACCAATTTGAATTAATACAAAAGAAATATCACGGAAATTTTATTTGTGCAGAATAATGCTAAAGTATTTCTAAGTATGCTAATATTAATGAATCATCCAGTATACTTAGGTAGACTGTGAAGTATCTTATGAAGTCCTTGAGTTATGTTAACATAGCTGTAAAAAAAACAGGTTTTATTTTTAGTGGCAGTTTAGGTAACCCTGTTAAGGGTTTTTCATGGTGATTGTTTCAGTAATAAGGATGGAGGATACACTATTTCCAAGGTCCTTTGTTTCTTCTAAAGAAATCTTTACCAGATCTCAACTTCCCAGATTCTTTGGTTGTTATTTGGTACCTACTTTACAGTTGTTCTTTTAGTCTTATTGTTGTAGGGAGGAAACCAGTTCTGCCTCCATGTTGCAAACAATTTCTTTGACTTGCCTTTTATTGCCTTTTTTTTTTTTTTTTAATTCTGGCCTCTTCTATTGGTCTTTCATTTATTTATTTTCATCCATCTTTATTATTTGGCCTGTGTGGGGCTCCCATTTCAGTGGCCTCTCTCGTTGCAGAGCACTGGCTCTGGGCGCATGTGCTCCAGAGCTCTGGCTCGTAATTGGACACACTGGTCCAGCTGGTCTGTGGTACGTGGGATCTTCTCAGGCCAGGGATCAAACCTGCACCACTTGCACTGCAAGGCAGACCCTCTACCCACTGGATCACCAGGGAAGCCCTTTTTCATTGCTTTTGTTATTATAATCATATTTAATGGCTTGCCTGGAGGACCTTGCTCTTCTGCCAGACTGTTACACTAAAGTGCTGTTGTTCAGAGCCTTGTCCACCTGTGGATGGCTGGAAGGGAGAAATTAACACATCTCCTACCTGAGACTAGGAGATGTTTTCAAGATTAAAGGCCTTTTTACTTTGCCTCCTCACCTCCCCCCATCTTTGATCTATAAAAGTACCTGGCATCCAGACCCTGAGAAGATGGTTATTTTGAGGCACTAGCCTGCCATAATACTTTGAAAATGATTTAAAGTGATAATCAATTTTAAATGTGTTGGTTTAACTGAAACTAAACAGAAGATGACATTGAAATACCTGCTTTTCCAGGAAAATTACTCACCGGTCTTTCCTAATGCAAGTACTACCAATTTGAATTAATACAAAAGAAATATCACGGAAATTTTATTTGTGCAGAATAATGCTAAAGTATTTCTAAGTATGCTAATATTAATGAATCATCCAGTATACTTAGGTAGACTGTGAAGTATCTTATGAAGTCCTTGAGTTATGTTAACATAGCTGTAAAAAAAACAGGTTTTATTTTTAGTGGCAGTTTAGGTAACCCTGTTAAGGGTTTTTCATGGTGATTGTTTCAGTAATAAGGATGGAGGATACACTATTTCCAAGGTCCTTTGTTTCTTCTAAAGAAATCTTTACCAGATCTCAACTTCCCAGATTCTTTGGTTGTTATTTGGTACCTACTTTACAGTTGTTCTTTTAGTCTTATTGTTGTAGGGAGGAAACCAGTTCTGCCTCCATGTTGCAAACAATTTCTTTGACTTGCCTTTTATTGCCTTTTTTTTTTTTTTTTAATTCTGGCCTCTTCTATTGGTCTTTCATTTATTTATTTTCATCCATCTTTATTATTTGGCCTGTGTGGGGCTCCCATTTCAGTGGCCTCTCTCGTTGCAGAGCACTGGCTCTGGGCGCATGTGCTCCAGAGCTCTGGCTCGTAATTGGACACACTGGTCCAGCTGGTCTGTGGTACGTGGGATCTTCTCAGGCCAGGGATCAAACCTGCACCACTTGCACTGCAAGGCAGACCCTCTACCCACTGGATCACCAGGGAAGCCCTTTTTCATTGCTTTTGTTATTATAATCATATTTAATGGCTTGCCTGGAGGACCTTGCTCTTCTGCCAGACTGTTACACTAAAGTGCTGTTGTTCAGAGCCTTGTCCACCTGTGGATGGCTGGAAGGGAGAAATTAACACATCTCCTACCTGAGACTAGGAGATGTTTTCAAGATTAAAGGCCTTTTTACTTTGCCTCCTCACCTCCCCCCATCTTTGATCTATAAAAGTACCTGGCATCCAGACCCTGAGAAGATGGTTATTTTGAGGCACTAGCCTGCCATCTTCTTGGTCAGCTGCTTTCTGAATAAGGTTGTTTTCCTTGCCTCGCCACCTGATCTCTTGGATTCACTGGCCTGTCGTGTGGTAAGCTTGGACTCAGTAACACTGTCACTTTCACTTTATGTTCCAATGACTGTTGACTTGTTGGCTTCGCTGTTAAGCTGCCTTTTTTCCTTTCTATAACTTTTCTTTATTAAACATGCTGTGATAAATTGCAAAAATGGCCACAATTTTTTGCATCTCCTCCCATGGTGAGGCAGAGCCTTTTATCTCACCTCTTGAATCTGGGCTTGTCTTGTAACTTGATTTGACCATTTGACTGTGGCTAAGGACTGTTGTGCACATCCTGAACCTAGACCTCTTGCAGCTTCCACTTTTGCTGCTTGGTGGAGCCTTTCCTCTCCTACTTTGTGTAAAATCCTGGATTTGCTTTCAGTGTGATGAGAGAGACACCTGACTCCTGTTACCCCAGGTAACCATCTGCCTACTCACAGCCCTGTCGGTGAGGCTATCATCCACGCACTACCTGACAGTGCTGGTTGATACATGAGCAAGCCCAACAGAGTTTGCTGGTAACTTCTAAAATCGTTTTTATTTTGTATTGGGTATAGCCAATTAACAATGTTGTGGTAGTTTCAGGTGAACAGCAAAGGACACTCAGCCATGCATATATCTTGTTGGTACCTTTTTTAACCCATAGTCTTACTGGTAATTTTTCCTATAATTTTTTCCTGAACTACTCAGTTTATCCACAGAATAAATTTTGTGAACCTGCAGTTAGAATATTGAACTAATTAAATGGTTATTATTATTTTTTTTAACATTGGCCTCATATGTTTGTTTGGTTTTTTTTAATTTATTTTAATTTATTTTCAACCGTCTTTATTCGTGTGTGGGCCTCCCATTGCAGTGGCCTCTCTTGTTGCTGAGCATCAACTCTGGGCACATGTGCTCCAGAGCACCAGCTCATAATTGGACACACCAGTCCAACTGCTGCACAGCATGTGGGATCCTCCAGGGCCAGGGATCAAACCAGCGCTCTTTGCACTGCAAGGTGGACTCTTTACCCACTGGACCACCAGAGAAGCCCTAAATGGTTACTTTTGAGCTGCAAAGCTTGAGAATGGGCTTCCCTAGTGGCTCAGTGGTGAGTAAATTAACTGCCAATGCAGGAGATGTGGGTTCAATTCCTGGATGGGGAAGATCCCTTGAAGAAGGAAAGGCAACCCATTCCACTTTTCTTGTCTGGAAAATCTCTGGGACTGAGGAATCTAGTGGACTACAGTCCATGGCCTTCACAAAGAGTCCACATGACTTAGCAACTAAATAATAGCAACAAAGCTTGAGAGTGATTTGTTACACATAAAGTCCAAAATAAAGGATACACATACTTTCTTATTTTGTCAGAACTCTGCTTTGATTCCATACCCCACCTCTGTTAATTTTAAGGTTGTTTCTTTTTCTACCCATAAATGGGTCACCAGTTTCATTCATTGTTTTTTGTTTTTTTTTTCGATGAGCTACTGATATATTTAATACACTCACGTATCACCCAGATCCCTGGGTCCCCGCTGGGCCACATACCATCCCTGGCAAAATTCCCAAGGCCTCCAAACTCAACTGGAAACTCATCCTGAGCACAAGCTTGGCCGGCAGGGAGGGAGGAGGAGCCCTGTGGGCTCGGCGATCGCACCGTTTATTTATCCTTTGGCAGCGAGACAATGCTGTGGGTGTGATGGAGAAGCCGGGGACCCTCCGCAGGGCCACTCCTGGGTTGGCACGAGAAAGGCCGTGTGCGCTGACAGGAGCCGGGCATGTCAAGGGTCGACCCTCGAATCCACATCAGCGGGGAAAGCGGGGAGCGAGCAGAGGCCGTCAGAAGGGGGCCCAGCCCACCCTCGCTTGGTCTGTCCCCAGAAGCGCCCCACCAATGCCTGGTGGTCTCCCCAGAGGTCCGCCCACCACCCCCATCCTCGGGAACTCTGCCCCTCACTGTGGGCGAACCTGGAGAAAGGATCAAGAAACTGATTTCCAAGGGGGCTTTGGTTTCTGGGCGGCCCCGCCTCGTCGGAGGGTAGCTGGCACCGAAACGCTGACTGAATGAGCCCTGGGGGTCACCAGGGGGCTCCGGAAGGTTAACCCTGACGGGGCAGGTCTGGGGTCTCGAGGCCCGTTTGAGCCGGGGGCACTGCTGGGGGAGCGACTGGTGCCGGGGACATGGAGGCGGGTGAGGGAGTGGGAACGCTCCCGGCTCGGGGGGCCTGGAGAGGCTAACCCACCCGCGGACAGCCTCCGGGCCCCCACCGCACGCTCTGTCCTCGAGGGGCCCGCTGGGTGAACGGCGCGCACCGGAGTCTCCCTGGGGCGGGGCGAATGGCTGTCCCTGGGGGTGGCTGGGGGCGTCCAGAAGAGGGCGTGGAGCTTGGCCGCATCCCCCTTCGCCATCCACTGGGCCTCCCAGCCGGCGCCCTCGGGTCGGGAGCCAAAGAGCTACTCATCGCAGTAAGAAGGTGTGTGGCTGATCAGTCTGTATTTGTTCTTCTTCTTTGGTGTGAGGGCTGGGGTGTCGCCACTGGAGGAAGTGGTCTCCGAGCTCCCGTTGGCCCCTGAGGCCTGGGACGCCCCTGTCCCCCTGCCTCTGGTTCTGCTGGCTTTCGTCATCCAGGGTGGGTCAAAATCCGGTGGTGTGGGCCGAGGGCCAGCAGGGGTACCAGACAAAGTCTCATCCACGTATGATGGCCTCACTGTGACCCGGCAGCCACCCCAGTAGCAGCGCCGAACGTGGAGGGTCTGCATCCCGCTGACGGCCAGCTCCGCGGGGGTCTTCAAGCTGTCTCTCATGGTCCTGGGAGACAGCAGGGGTGCTCTGCCTGCCAGGCCTTGCCTCCGGGGCTCCCTCCTGCAAAGAGCTTTACAAGCATTGTCTCATGTAATCTTCTCAGCAGTCCTGTGAGGTAGCTTCCATCATGTCCATTCTACAGATGACAAAACTGAGGCTTCAAAAGGTGAAGTCACACGTGTCGGTCACACCTGAGCATTTTGGCTCATGGATGTCAGTCGCAACCCTCAGCGTCTCCTCCTCCCAGGCCTGGATCCCTTGGCGGGGCGCTCGGGCACCCGGGGCGCGCGTGGTACAGCTGAACGAGCAGTTCTGCATCCCTGGGGCCCGCAACTCCCGGAAGCTCAGGGCGCCCCCAGCCCCAGCTCGGGACACCGCGCGCACCGACCCAGCGCCGGTAGCCGCGCCCTAGAGACGTGTGCTCCCATTCATTGTTGTATCCGAAGGCCAAAGAGTGATGTTTTCTAGTTCTTCTTCATGAAAGGATAGCTTCTTTCTGACTTTTGGCTTTGTGCTAGAAAATCAGTGCTAGCTGTTCTCTGACTTCCATTCTTCAGGAGTAAGCATTAAAACTGTAGCCTTTAAAATGCATAGATTATGGGAATTATACTCAAGGGTTGCTGAGTGTGAGTCCTGTTTACTACCATGGGTTTGAGTTTCATTTTTTTTCTTAAAACCCTTTTTTTTTCTTTAATTGGGGTTTGGTTGTTTCACAATGTTGCATTAGTTTTGCAGGTACAGCGAAGTTATTGTTACACATCTTTTACAGAGTTTTGTTGTTTATAGCTATACATAACCTCACAACAGTCATAGGTACATCCCCAACCCCTCCAACTCGATCCCTCCTCCTTTTTCCCCGTCCCACCCTCCAGGTTGATGCATAGCCCCCATGTATGTTCCCTTAGTTTTACAGCTTAATCACAATGGTTATCTGTTTTACATATGATAGTGTAGGTTTCCCTGTTACTGTTTACATTTCTCTCGCCTGACCTTCCCTCCCCCCCAGTGTCCATAGATCTGTTCTCTGTGTCTGTTTCTCCACTGCTTCTCTGCACATGTATTTATCGGTACTATCTTTTAGATTCCATATATATGTGGTTAGTATACTGTATTTTTCATTTTTACTTCTGGCACCTAGAGATTTTCTTTCCACATTCATCTACTTATCTTGATTTAAAGTCTCCCAGGATTTGATCTGCTGATCAATCAATTCTTTCAAACTCTTTTATCTTCTCTCTCAGTGAAACTATTCTATCCCAGTTTATCACCTATCTTTATGGCTACTTCTCATTCTTTAAGGTTTTTTCTTCCTTTGTATTAACTATCTGTATTTACTGGAACTCTGTCCCTGGTACTTAGTCCATCTTATTTTAGGTATTACTTTTGGATAACCTTTTCTACCCTTACTACATTAACTGCCACTTCTATGTTCCTGCCTTGTATCTAAGCCTTTAGCTAGAAAGTTGTGGACCTCCACAATCTCACATTATGTTCCCTGTTGTCTTTTCCACTTGGTTATCCTCTAGGGCCAGAACAAGACTCAGAACCTTTATGTTTGAAGCTTTCTTTAACTGTAGCCCTCAGTGTGGTTGAGACTGGAAACTTGAAGTCATCTTAAATCTCCCTTTTGTTCTTCTCAATGTTTACTCATTAGTGCCTGGCTCACTAACATATCTTGAAATCTGTTTGCTTTTCTTATTTCTTTCTGTATAGCTACCACCAAAGCTAGATAAGAATCCTTCCATCTTCTCAGGAAGTTCGCATGTTTCTTATCTTATACTTTCTATGTCATTCTTATACATTTTGGGAAATTTTACTATCCTAAACTTTCTGGATTTTATTGTTTAAAAGCACATGAATTTATAATTTATGCCAGAATGGGTGTGCATAATCGAGGGCAGAAATAGAGACAGAAATGTGATTAAGGTTATGATCTACGGAATGGCTAATGGGACAAGTAAGGCTATGACTTTAATGACATTTAAAACTAGTTACAAATTATTAGATTTTACCTGTGTTTTTCTTTTACACTGTCAGTTGCACAGTTAGGGAATCATGGACTTTTAATGCCTGAACAGACTTTAGAAATGAGCCTAACAACTTCGTTTTCATTCTTTGGTAGTGGATATACGAGGACTTCATTCACACTGAGTTGAACAGATAGGTGAAAGATACTTCTAATGCAGATTGTTAAGCAAAAATACATAGTGCAATACGTACTGTGTGATGGTTTTCAAAAGTTTTTAGCCAGTTTGTGGAAAATACTATTAATGTATAGATTTAAAATAGGAACAAAGGTGAGTTCAGAATTTGAAGAATAAACAAGTCACTAGTTTAAAAACAGAAAACAAAAACCAAAAGATAGTGGTAGCATAAGCACCTAATTTTTTTATTGTGTCACAAAATAAAATCTCTGTAGCAGATTGTGAACATATGGTAGAGTACATAGAATGGTATATGACACATATGGTGTATTACATCAAATATATATATGTACATTCATCTATATGCACACATTTACCTAAGCTGGTCTTCCCTGATCACTCACACAGTAAAGAATCCACCTACAATTGGGAGGCCTAGGTTCAGTTCCTGAGTCAGGGAGATCCCTTAGAGAAGGGAATGGCAACCCACTCCAGTGTTCTTGCCTAGAAAATCCCATGGACAGAGGAGCCTGGTGGGCTACCGCCCATGGGGTCACAAAGAGGTAGACATGACAGCAAGCATGCATACACACGCGTGCACACACACACACACACACACAGAAAATGGAATGAAACTTGTTTTTATACAGATCAGTAGAAAATTTTGAGTATTAGTGTAAGCCTAACTTGTCACTTGATTTAAGTGAACAATCACTGAGATACTTGGCACCTATAAATAGAATGACTGCTTAGGTAAAGTATATTGTATCTTTAGGACTTTGTTTTTAGTTGTATTGACAGAATTATGATGGCTTCTAAGAGAAAGAAGATACATTTTTTACATTAAATCATAAGATGGAACATACTACATAGTTTTTGCATACATATTTTCTCATGAATAAAACCAACGTATTAAATTAAAAGAAAAGCAAGGTCTCAATTTCTGATCATCTGTATGTTCCCTTCTGAATCCAGTGGATTCTGTGATTTAAATTTGTTTCAATAAGTTCAGTTCAGTCATTCAGTCATATCCAACTCTTTGAGATCCCACGGATGGCAGCACACCAGGCTTCTCTGTCCTTCACCATCTCCCAGAGCTTGCTCAAACTTATGTCCATTGAGTTGGGGTGAGTTGGTGATGCCACCCAACCATCGCATCCTCTATCGTCCCCTTCTCCTTCTGCCTTCAATCTTTCCCAGCATCAGGGTCTTTTCCACTGAGTCGTTACTTTGCATTGGGTGACCACAGTATTGGAGCTTCAGCTTCAGCATCATTCCTTCCAATGAATATTCAGAATTGACTTCCTTTAGAGTTGACTGGTCTGATCTCCTCGAAGTCCAGAGGACTGTCATGAGTCTTCTCTATCACCACAATTTGAAAACATCAGTTCTTCTGTGCTTAGCCTTCTTTATGGTCCAACTCTCACATCTGTACATGACTACTGGAAAAATCATAGCTTTGACTATATGGACCTTTATCAGCAAAATTGTCTCTGCTTTTTAATCTGCTAGATTTGTCATAGCTTTTCTTTCAAAGAATGTGTCTTTTAATTTCATGGCTTTAGTCACCATATAGAGTGATTTTGGAGCCCAAGAAAATAAAGTTTGTCACTGTTTCCATTACTTCCCCAACTATTTGGTATGAAGTGCTGGGACAGGATGCCATGATCTTTGTTTTTTGAATGTTGAGTTTTAAGCTAGCTTTTTCATGCTTCTCTTTCACCTTCATCAAGAGGCTCTTTAGTTCCACTTCAGTTTTCTGCCGTAAGGGCAGTGTCATCTGCTTACCTGGAGGTTATTGATGTTTCTCCCAGCAATCTTGGTTCCAGCTTGTGTTTCATCTAGCCTAACAGTTTGCATGATGTACTCTGCATATGTTAAATAAGCAGGGAGACAATATATAGCCTTGATGTACTCCTTTCTTAGTTTGGGACAAGGTTATCATCAAAAGTCATCTTACCTTTTACAAATGTATTCTACTTCAGAATTATGTATGAAATAGTCTCTTAAAACTGAGTTATTGGGACTTCCCAGGGAGTCCAGTGGTTGGGACTCTGCACTTATAATGCAGAGGGCAAGGTTTGGGGAACTAATATCCCAAATGTCGTGCAGTGTGACCAGAAAATAATAAAATAAATTAAAAGCAAAACAAAATTGACTTATTTTTCAGTTATGTGAGTTATTAATATATCTAATATTTGTGAAATTCCAGATTTTGATAATCCTCTTGTCTTTGATTCTCATTTTGGTTTGAGAATAGTTCTTTGACCTGAAAGTGTATGTTGGCCACTCAATTGTGCTTGACTCTTCGTGTCCCCATAAACTGCAGCCTGACAGGCTCCTCTGTCCATGAAATTCTCTAGGTAGGATTACTGGAGTGGGTAGTCATTCCTTTCTCCAGGGTATCTTCCTGACCCAGGGACTGAACCTGGGTCTTCTGAATTGCAGGCAGCTTTATTATCATCTGAGCCACCAGGGAAGCCCAGTTACGATTCACTGAAGATGTTTAACTGTCTGAAGTAGATAATGATTATTTTAGGATCAGTTTAATAATTTATTTGAAAAATTATTTTAAAACCTTTACAGTAAAATGTTTCACCTTAAAATACGTGAAAAATGGCTTTTACTCCCTCTTTTTAATTTTTTTTTAATATATATATTTGGGGGGGAGAGGGAGGGGCCAGGCGGGCCACTTCTGTTGGTCTTTCATTTATCTGTTTTCATCCATCTTTGTTCTTTGGCCTGTGTGGGCCTCCCATCGCAGTGGCCTCTGTTGTCGCAGAGTGCCGGCTCTGGGCGCGTGCTCTCCAGAGCTCCGACTTGGTAATTGGACACATCTGTCCAGCCGCTCCATGGCACATGGGATCTTCCCAGGCCAGGGATCGAACCAGCACCCCTTGCACTGCAAGGCGATGTCCTTACCCACTGGACCACCAGGGAAGCCTTTTTCCTCCCTCTTAAATAAGTTCTCTTAAACTGATGTGGGGTAGGTAGTTGAAGAGTTTTGGTAATCTTTACTATTGTGTCCTAGCAAGTGTCACCTTATAAAACTGAAGGTTTATAGATTCCTGAGGAACTCTACAGCATCAAAACAGATATTCCCACTCAGAATTTATTTTAAGAAATGACAGAAATACCATTTTATAATTGATCTCTTATACAAAAAGCACTGAAATACAGTGAGGATAATATACAAACAAGACAACATACGGTCTTAAAGATCAAAAACAATTTTTCTCTGAAATTCTGTAGTTTGAATACTGAAAGAGAAGGTATCAGAGTGAAAAAATGATGTGATTTTACTGTCTGTATCTTAGATAATGATAGTCACCAGATCTATCTATATATATTTTATGATTTCACTTCAAAGAAATTTTTAGTATTTGTTTAGCCCTGAAATTCAATCCTTCTGTTAATGACTTTGTTACGTATTTTTAGTCATTCTTTTAATTGCTCATGTCATTTAGTACAGAATTCATTGTTATAGGTGGGATTAATTATGTAATGCTATTCTCATTAATATAATCTTAAATTAATAGCTGTTTCTATATTCTGTTTAATTTTCAGATTTCCAGAGGGTAGGATAGTATTGACTATAATTGTGGTTTTGATTTATTTCGTAACAGTTGCTTACAGGTTTCATATTACTGATGAGGAAATAGTTGACCCAGTGGTGAAGAAATAGTTTATCCAAGATTACACAAATATTTAACTATCAGACTGTGACTAGAATTTATGTTATTTTTAAAAATGTTTATTTATTTTTGGCTATTCTGGATTTTCACTGCTGCTGCAGGCTTTTCTCTAGTTGCAGGGATTGCAGGCCACTCCCATGTTGAAGCAAGCAGGCCTCCTGTTATGTGACTTCTCTTGTGGAACTCGGGCTTTAGGGCACACAGGCTTCAGTAGTTGAAGGCACATGGGCTCAGTAGTTGCGGCTTGCGGGCTTAGTTGCTCCGTAGCATGTGGGATCTTCCTGGATCAAGGATCGAACCTGCGTCTCCTGTGTTGGCAGGCAAACTCTTTACCACTGAGCCACCAGGAAAGCCCCAATTTATGTCATTTTTAGTGTAGCATTTTGCTTTATATGTGTGTCTGTGTAAGTATTCCTAAAAACAGGCTAAGTTGAAATATCTTAATTTATAAAACTGAAGTTATTTATTGAGTATATATTATGTTTTCAGTTGCTGCTGTAACAAGTTATCACAGAAATGCAATACATTTTATAGGCCAGAAATCCAAGCCAGACCTCACTGGATTAAAGTCAGGGTGTCAGCAGGGCCACATTCCATTCTGGAGGGTAAAGGGCAGAATCTGATTCCTTGCATTTTCTAGCTTCTAGATGCTATCTACATTCCTTGGCTCATGCCTCCTTCCATGTTGAAGCCAACAATAATGGATTGTGTCCTTCTCATACTACCGTCTACCTTTCTTTTCTTGGAAGACAATTGAGAAGAGTACCCTCTTTTAAGGACTTAAGTGATTGGGTTGGGTCAGTCCAGAAAATCCAGGATAATCTCATGTCATGGTCTGCAATCTTCATTACATTTACAAAATCCCTTTTACTACGTATGAATATATTCTTAGATTCTGGGGATAGGTTGTTGACAGCTGTTAGTGGGGAGGCATGTATGATGTTTTTTTCTTAAAGGATTTTCATTGATTCAAATTTAATCTATGAAGTGCTTCTTATTAAATACAGTTGGGGGAAAACTATAATTGTGGTTTTGATTTATTTCGTAACAGTTGCTTACAGGTTTCATATTACTGATGAGGAAATAGTTGACCCAGTGGTGAAGAAATAGTTTATCCAAGATTACACAAATATTTAACTATCAGACTGTGACTAGAATTTATGTTATTTTTAAAATGTTTATTTATTTTTGGCTATTCTGGATTTTCACTGCTGCTGCAGGCTTTTCTCTAGTTGCAGGGATTGCAGGCCACTCCCATGTTGAAGCAAGCAGGCCTCCTGTTATGTGACTTCTCTTGTGGAACTCGGGCTTTAGGGCACACAGGCTTCAGTAGTTGAAGGCACATGGGCTCAGTAGTTGCGGCTTGCGGGCTTAGTTGCTCCGTAGCATGTGGGATCTTCCTGGATCAAGGATCGAACCTGCGTCTCCTGTGTTGGCAGGCAAACTCTTTACCACTGAGCCACCAGGAAAGCCCCAATTTATGTCATTTTTAGTGTAGCATTTTGCTTTATATGTGTGTCTGTGTAAGTATTCCTAAAAACAGGCTAAGTTGAAATATCTTAATTTATAAAACTGAAGTTATTTATTGAGTATATATTATGTTTTCAGTTGCTGCTGTAACAAGTTATCACAGAAATGCAATACATTTTATAGGCCAGAAATCCAAGCCAGACCTCACTGGATTAAAGTCAGGGTGTCAGCAGGGCCACATTCCATTCTGGAGGGTAAAGGGCAGAATCTGATTCCTTGCATTTTCTAGCTTCTAGATGCTATCTACATTCCTTGGCTCATGCCTCCTTCCATGTTGAAGCCAACAATAATGGATTGTGTCCTTCTCATACTACCGTCTACCTTTCTTTTCTTGGAAGACAATTGAGAAGAGTACCCTCTTTTAAGGACTTAAGTGATTGGGTTGGGTCAGTCCAGAAAATCCAGGATAATCTCATGTCATGGTCTGCAATCTTCATTACATTTACAAAATCCCTTTTACTACGTATGAATATATTCTTAGATTCTGGGGATAGGTTGTTGACAGCTGTTAGTGGGGAGGCATGTATGATGTTTTTTTCTTAAAGGATTTTCATTGATTCAAATTTAATCTATGAAGTGCTTCTTATTAAATACAGTGCATTGCTCTAGACTTTGCTAAGAATAACAAATTTTAATGATCAGACCTAATAAACTTAGTTTATTGAATGCTAGAAACACAAATTTAAAGAATTATATAGGATGTAGCATCTAGTATGGCTAATTTTGTATACATTAAACTAAGATATAATTAAACCTCCTACTAATATTTAAGATTTGGTTTATTATATATGCACCTAATTCTTTTTTTTTTTTTTTCTATCTGATGGCTTCGCTTCTATCCAAACAGCAGAAAGGAAGAATTCTTTCTTTATTATTTCTGAATACTAGGTTTCATTTAAATGACTTCACCATTTTTCCCTTTAGCTCTCAAAACTTTTCAAGAGAAGCTGTTTAATGCTCATTTGCATGTTAGGTCAGACCTTAATATAGCATCAACTTCTTTCTAGGTAAAGGGTAAGCAGTCCTAACTTAGTAACAAAACTTGTTATATTCTTATTTTACATCCCTCTTCTAATATTTTTCTTTATGTCTTATGACCAAACCATTTTTTAGTACTTTGGATCTGGTAATGGGAAACTTTACGATGATCATCATGATTCATCACAGGGCTTCCTGGGTAGCTTGGTGGTAAAAATTCCACCTGCCAGTTCAGGATATGCAGGTTCAGTCTTTGGGCTGGGAAAATACCCTGGAGGAAGAAATAGCAACCCACTCCAGTTTTCTTGTCTGAAAGATCCCATGGGCAAAGGAGTCTGGTGGGCTGCAGTCCTTGGCGTCAAAGAGTCAGACTAAGTGATGGAGCATGCACACACTGATTCATTGTGTCTCTTGGGTCAACTCATCTTGGTAATACTGCTTGACTGCTTGCATTTTTTTTTTCCTTGATTGAACACTTGTATGTCTCTTTCTAATCACAAATGCTAGTAATTTTTAGTCTGACTTTTTTTGTCCATTGACAAACCCTTGGTTCTACTATTCAGAGTTTGAGACAAATTTTATTATATTAATCTTTTACATTACCATCAGCATAAGTGCACAGTAAGTGCTTGATGAATAAGTTAATTGCATGTTCCATTTGAAGCATTCAGAGGTCATGAACATATATTCTTAATAATTTCCTAGTGATCTGTCAAGTTCCTATTCATCTTTGTCCTTCAGGAGAAATAGGCAACATTCGGTATGTAAATCTAGTTCATTATTGAAATACATGGAGATTGAAACCTTCCTTTGGACTCAAAAATATAAATGTCCTTAGCATTTACTTCAGTGATTCCTAAATTTGTGAATTCCACGTACTAGTAAAATGTATTAAAAAGTTTGGAGGATGGATGAAGAATGCAAAATTTTAGTTTTGCTCTGAGCATGATAAAAAGCCAGCTGTTACCAGGTATCACTAGCATTATTATAAAGGGACATTTGAATATCTGAAATAGGACAGAATCACTAAATTAAAAAGTCATATAAAATTAATAAAGCTTAGCTTTGGAGAAAAACTCAATACATTGTCATTTACTTTTCTAAGTTTATTGAGAATGATTAAAACTTAAAAGGAAAAATTTGTTTTGGGTGCCACTATGTACTCATTCTCTTTTATTTAAGTGGAAATTCACTCTCAGTGTATGTGACTTTCTTACATCTTAAAACTAGCCAATATTTGAAAGAAAAGGCAAAGAAGGACTTATAAGTATATGGTAGTCTTTTTCTTAGGATAACTTGCTTTGATCACACTTCAACATTTCGTTATAGTAAGTAGTCTTTTATCCTTTCTCCTTCTCCTGATCTCTGTTTCCTACAAAAATATCATGTTCTCCCACTTTGTATTCAGCACTATGTAATCCTCTGATTTTCCATCCCCTTGAGCCTTAATCTTGTTCTGGTTGTCTAATGCATCTTTTTTCATGGTCTGCTTAATACTTTCTGATTTATTTGTGTTTAATACATACACAAATATATATTCCAGTGTGTCCAATTATGAGCCAGCGCTCTGGAGCGCAAGTGCCCAGAGCCTGTGCTCTGCTGTGAGAGAGGCCACTACAGTGGGAGGCCCATACATGCCAAAGAATAAAAGATGAGACAAATTTTATTATATTAATCTTTTACATTACCATCAGCATAAGTGCACAGTAAGTGCTTGATGAATAAGTTAATTGCATGTTCCATTTGAAGCATTCAGAGGTCATGAACATATATTCTTAATAATTTCCTAGTGATCTGTCAAGTTCCTATTCATCTTTGTCCTTCAGGAGAAATAGGCAACATTCGGTATGTAAATCTAGTTCATTATTGAAATACATGGAGATTGAAACCTTCCTTTGGACTCAAAAATATAAATGTCCTTAGCATTTACTTCAGTGATTCCTAAATTTGTGAATTCCACGTACTAGTAAAATGTATTAAAAAGTTTGGAGGATGGATGAAGAATGCAAAATTTTAGTTTTGCTCTGAGCATGATAAAAAGCCAGCTGTTACCAGGTATCACTAGCATTATTATAAAGGGACATTTGAATATCTGAAATAGGACAGAATCACTAAATTAAAAAGTCATATAAAATTAATAAAGCTTAGCTTTGGAGAAAAACTCAATACATTGTCATTTACTTTTCTAAGTTTATTGAGAATGATTAAAACTTAAAAGGAAAAATTTGTTTTGGGTGCCACTATGTACTCATTCTCTTTTATTTAAGTGGAAATTCACTCTCAGTGTATGTGACTTTCTTACATCTTAAAACTAGCCAATATTTGAAAGAAAAGGCAAAGAAGGACTTATAAGTATATGGTAGTCTTTTTCTTAGGATAACTTGCTTTGATCACACTTCAACATTTCGTTATAGTAAGTAGTCTTTTATCCTTTCTCCTTCTCCTGATCTCTGTTTCCTACAAAAATATCATGTTCTCCCACTTTGTATTCAGCACTATGTAATCCTCTGATTTTCCATCCCCTTGAGCCTTAATCTTGTTCTGGTTGTCTAATGCATCTTTTTTCATGGTCTGCTTAATACTTTCTGATTTATTTGTGTTTAATACATACACAAATATATATTCCAGTGTGTCCAATTATGAGCCAGCGCTCTGGAGCGCAAGTGCCCAGAGCCTGTGCTCTGCTGTGAGAGAGGCCACTACAGTGGGAGGCCCATACATGCCAAAGAATAAAAGATGGATGAGAATAAATGTAAATAAAAGAGGCATGCTGGGGAAAAAAATTACAAATATATATATACATGCATTCAGTATATCACAGAAATGTTGAAAATGAAAAAAATTTCCATTTCAATCTCTTGTCCTTTTTTATTTTTATAAAGGTAATCACTGTAAATTTCTAGTATAACTTTTTAAAAAAACATTTTATGCATATACCAGCAACTGGCATCTGTTAAAGCATTCATTGAAAGGAATGGTGCTGAAGCCGAAGCTCCAATAATCTGGCCACCGGAGGTGAAGCAACTACTCATTGGAAAAGACCCTGATGTTGGGAAATATAGAAGGCAAAAGGAAAAGGATACAAGAGGGGTTGGATGGCATCCCTGAGTCAATGAACATGAGTTTGAGGAAACTCTGGGAGATGGTGAAGAACAGGGAAGCCTGATGTGCTGCAGTCCATGTTGTCACAAAGAGTCCGACATGAGTGAGTGACTTAAATGGACTCAATATTAAAACATACAGTAACGGGTTTATACTTATGGTACATTTTTAGCTTTATTCCTGCCTCTACTTTGGCCTTACCCTTGTTTTTCTGTCTTTAAGATTTTGTGTTTAATTGATACTCTTACCACATATTTTTTTTTTAATACACTTGTATTTTAAACTCTTCTTGGTATGTGTAAAGATACAAACAGGATACAAACAGTACTTTTTAATATTTTTAGTATCTGCAATTAAATCTAAATTAATAATTATTCATTATTACTTTACAAGTGCTGATGGTTGTAAACCAAGAATTTTTTTAAATTTTGGCCTCTTTTATTAGTCCTTCATTATTTTCATCCATCTTTATTCTTTGGCCTCTGTGGGCCTCCCATTGCAGTGGCCTCTCATTGCAGAGCACCGGCTCTGGGCTCATGGGCTTCAGAGCGCTGGCTTGTAATTGGACACACCAGGCCAGCTGCTCCGCGGCACGTGGAATCTTCCCGTGCCAGGGAGTGAACTGGTGCCCCCTGCACTGCAAGGCGGTCTCTTTACCCACTGGATCACCAGGGAAGCCCAGCCAAAAATTTTTTTTTTCAACCAATAAAAGTATTAGGAAGCATTAATCCTTGGCATGTGTGTCATTTAATCTTTTCCTCAAATTTTATAACAAAGTTATGTGTAAGAAGTAAAATTTGCTGTTTCTGGTTAGTTTTTGTGTTGTATAAATCATCTTTGAAGTGGGAAGGAAGAAGAGAAGGGTAAGTGTGTATGTCAGGTTTTGTTAAATTTAGAAAGATATTAAAATTATCACAAGGAAAGGGTGTGTTGTATGCCAACAACCTTACCCATTCATAAAATTATGTTTCATCATAGCAGTCATAGTGTAAAGCATTTAGTTAGTTTTACTGTAAATATATCACCCATTCCTTTCACTGTTCTATGGCTAAGTCTTATGTACTTCTTTGATTATATTTGTCTTTCCTACTGAGGTGTAAGTAGTTTGAGCAAATTACTGAACTGTGTGAGACTTCTCTTTAATAGCAATGGATATCTTTCAGAACAGAGTGGTACTTTGAGCATCATAGGTCTGTTTTACCAAGATGTGACAGGTTTCCTAGACAATGAATTTGGTGTCATGCTAGATGAAATCTGCTAAACTGGTGTTAGATGCATGTATTTACTATTTCTCATTGTCTTAGTTTAACTTAGATATGACATTTATGTTGAAAGTCGTTTCTCAGAAGCGACTACTATGAGACATAGTGCTCAATGTTTGACCTTTCAAAATGAAGTAACTTTAGCTAGGTGGAAAAAAAATTTCCATATTTATAAACTGGGTAATCCTGAAAGATTACAGAATTCAGCCCAAATAAGCTTGAATGAATTGGTTGCATGGTATAGTTTACAAATTTGTAAAACTACTATTAATACTTGCATTTAGGCCTTGCCTAATGTACTTTGTATATAAACATAAATATACAAATGAAATATATTTGTTAAGGTGATCTAGCTTGAATACTGCTTTCAGATTTTTCTTAAATTGCCACATTGGCTCAAAGTCAATGTGGTAATTATGATTATTATGATTATTAATATGTATAAAGGTACACATAGGTTAACTTCCAGCATTCAGAGATAGCCCAGGAATTTCTCTTTTGTAAGATATGGGAAGCTAATGTTATTGTCAGGGAATAGAACTTAAATAATAATGGTTTTTTGTTTTTTAATCTAAACTTTTGGAATTTTTTAATTAGCCAAGTATGATTATTGTATACTTTAGTTAAGAACTGAATAACTTTAGTTTTAGCCCTGACCCTGTCATTACTTAGTTATATGGTCTTTAGAAAACCCCTATGAGCTTTAGTTTCTTCAATTTTTATTTTGTTGTCTTTTAAAAAAAAAAATTTAAGACTCCTTTCTCTTTTTTTTCCCTCTAGGTCATCATTTGTTTTCATCCATCTTTGTTCTTTAGCATGTGTGGGCTTCCCATTGCAGTGGCCTTTCTCGTTGCAGAGCACCAGCTCTGTGCACATGCACTCCAAAGCACTGGCTTGTAATTGGACACACTGGCCCAGGCGCTCCACGGCATGTGGAATCTACCCAGACCAGGGATCTGACTAGTGCCCCTTGCACTGCAAGGTGGACTCTTTACCCACTGGACCACCAGAGAAGCCTTATAAAAAAATTTTAATTGAAGTGTGATGACTCAGTGGTAAAGAATCCACCTGCCATTGCATGAGACACAGGAGATGCAGGTTTGATGCCTGAGTTGAGAAGATTGCCTGGAGTAGAAAATGGCAGCCCACTCCAGTATTTGTGCCTGGGAAATCCCATGGACAAGCCTGGCAGGCTGCAGTCCATGGGACTGAAAAAGAGCCTGACACAACTTAGCGACTAAAGAACAGTAAAGTCCTAAACCAGACAGAATCTTCTTAATAATCCCTTTGCTTGTAAAATATATAACATAATGAAGGGATTAAAGAATTAGGGATTCTAAGCTAGCGTGACGTGTGAATAATATTTTGTGTGTATGTATGTGTTTGGTATGTACACATTTAATAATGGGTATATACATGTGTGCATCTAAGTGTATATTGTTCACTCTCCTACTATTGGCAGATGTTTAACCTGGACATAGGAATTAAAGTCCTTCTAAAATCTCTGTAAAAGTAAAAAGTAAAATGAAAATTTAAAAAAAATTTATAGCTCACTTACAGATATTTGAGATGGTAAAAGAAAAAAGTCCTTCTAGTTGTAAGACTGGAACTAGCATGTATTCCTGCTCATCCAAGAGTAGCGCCATCCCTTTCCCCTAAACTTCCTTCCACTAGCTACCATGAATTTCCACTGAGCTATTATGGTTTTGATGTATTTCTTCCTATATATTAAGAATTTTGCTCCTTATATTAGTGCAGGGTAGATTCTTGTTTTGTCACAGAAAGAATTCAGAGATGAGACTTGTGGACAAAGTAAGCCACGTGAAGATTTATTGAGTGATAGTACACTCTCAGGAGGGAGAGCTGACAAGCTCAGGTGAGCAGCTGCCCAGAGTTACATTTGGTAAGATGGTTTCATGGAGTGTGAAAATGATTGGTTGGAATATTCATTGAGGAGGGAGGAGTTTTGGGGTTAATTTCCTCCTTTTAGTTCCAGCTCCGCCTTCCTGAGGAGAGGGGAGTTTTTGGCCCTATTTGGGCTTCTTGGATCTGTCATGGTGTCAGGTGCATGATGGGTGCTGGTCTGGTTGCAGTGTTAATTCTGTAGAAATAAGAAAATGTGCAAAAGGAGTCTGGAGGCCCCTGCCTTTTTTGTTGTTTGTTTCTTTCTTCTTCTTTTTTTTTTTTTTGCCTCTAGGACTCCGAGGCAAAAGAAATGCAAAAAGGCGAAATGATTTTCTGAGGAGGCCTTACAAATAGTTAGAAAAGAAGAGAAGCGAGGCAAAGGAAAAAATGAGAGGTATACCCATGTGAATGCAGAGTTCCAAAGAATAGCAAGGAGAGGTAAGAATGCCTTCTTAAGTGAACAGTGCAAAGAAATAGAGGGAAACAATAGAACAGGAAGGACTGGAGATCTCATCAAGAAAATAGAGATACCAAGGGAACATTTCATGGAAAGATGGACACAATAAAGGACAGAAATGATATGGACCTAATAGAAGCAGAGAATATGGCAGAGGGGGTGGCAAGAATACACAGAAGAACTATACAAAAAGATCTTAATGACTCGGATAAACATGATGATTTTTGTCACTTACCTAGAACCAGACATCCCAAAGTGTGAAATCAAGAGGGCCTTAGGGGGCTTCCTTAGTGGTCCAGTGGGTAAGGACACCACCTTGCAGTGCAAGTGGCACCAGTTCGATCCCTGGCCTGGGAAGATCCCACATGCCATGGAGCGGCTGGACCGATGTGTCCAATTACCGAGCCGGAGCTCTGGAGCGCATGCGCCCAGAGCCAGTGCTCTGTGACAAAAGAGGCCGCTGCGATGGGAGTCCCACATGGGCCAAAGAACAAAGATGGATGAAACTGAATAAATGAAAGACCAACAGAAGTGGCCCGCCTGCCCTCCTCCCTTCCCAACCCGCCCTCCCGCCCCCAAAAAGAGAGCCTTAGGAAACATCACTATGGGCAAAGCTAGTGGAAATGATGGGATTCCAGCTGAGCTATTTCAAATCCTAAAAGACAATGCTATTAAAGTGCTACACTCAATATACCAGCAAATTTGGAAAATTCGGCAGTGGCCACAGGACTGGAAAAGGTCAGTTTTCATTCCAGTCCAAAAGAAGGGCAGTGCCAAACAGCATTTAAACTACTGTACGATTGCACTCATCTCACATGCTAGCAAGGTCATGCTCAAAATTCTCCAACCGAGGCTTCGATAATATGTGAACCAAGAACTTCCAAATATATAAACTGGATATAGAAAAGGCAGAGGAACCAGAGATCTGATTGTCAACTTCCATTGGCTTTTAGAAAAAGCAAGAGAATTTCAGAAAAATATATAACTTCTGCTTCATTGACTATATTAAAGCTTTTGCCTGTGTGGATCACAACAAACTGTGGAAAATTCTGAAAGAGACCACCTTACCTGCCTCCTGAGAAACCTGTATGCAGGTCAAGAAGCAATAATTAGAACCGGACATGGAACAACAGACTGGTTCTAAATTGGACAGGGTGTCAGTCAAGACTATATATTGTCACCTTGTTTCTTTAACTTATATGCAGAGTGCATCATGTGAAATGCCAGGCTGGATGAAGAACAAGATGGAATCAAGATTGCTGGGAGAAATAACAATAATCTCACATATGCAAATGACAGCACCTTTATGGCAGGAACAGAAGAGGAACTAAAGAGCCTCAGTTGATGAAGGTGAAAGTGGAGAGTGAAAAAGCTGGCTTAAAACTCAACATTCAAAAAATAAAGATCATGGCATCTGGCCCCATCACTTAATGGCAAATGGGGAAAAGTGGAAACTGTGATAGATTTTATTTTCTTGGGCTCCCAGATCACTGTGGATGGTGCCTGCAGCCATGAAATTAACAGACATTTGCTTCTTGGAAGAAAAGTTATGACAAACCTGACAAACCTAGATAGTGTATTAAAAAGCAGAGACATCACTTTGCCAAGAAAGGTCTATGTAGTCAAAGCTATGATTTTCCCAGTAGCCATGTACAGATGTGACATTTGGATTATAAAGAAGACTGAGTGTTGAAGAACTGATGCTTTCAAACTGGTGTTTAGAGAAGATTCCTGAGAGTCCCCTGGACAGCAAGGAGATCCTAGTCAATTTAGTCAATCCTAAAGGAAGTCAATCCTGAATATTCATTGCAAGGAATGATACTTAAGCTGATGCTGCAATACTTTGGCCCCCTGATTGGAAGAGATGAATCATTGGAAAAGACCCTGATGCTAGGGAAAACAGAAGGCAGAAGAAGAAAGGGACAACAGAGGAGAAGATGGTTGGATGGCATCACCAATTCAATGGACATGAGTTTGAGTAAGCTCAGGAATATGGTGAAGGACAGGGAAGCCTGACATGCTCCAGTCCATGGGGTCGCAGAGAGTCAGATTCAACTGAGTGACTGAACAACAACAAGGTCCCTGTTATCACAAAATGTATGCTTTCCTCTCACGTGATCTATGCCTTCCTTCTTTGTTCATATCGGACTAACTGGCTGCTCTAACAACGTTTTTTGGGGGGAGATAAGCAGGTCAAGAAGCAATAATTAGAAGCGGACATGGAACAACAGACTGGTTCTAAATTGGACAGGGTGTCAGTCAAGACTATATATTGTCACCTTGTTTCTTTAACTTATATGCAGAGTGCATCATGTGAAATGCCAGGCTGGATGAAGAACAAGATGGAATCAAGATTGCTGGGAGAAATAACAATAATCTCACATATGCAAATGACAGCACCTTTATGGCAGGAACAGAAGAGGAACTAAAGAGCCTCAGTTGATGAAGGTGAAAGTGGAGAGTGAAAAAGCTGGCTTAAAACTCAACATTCAAAAAATAAAGATCATGGCATCTGGCCCCATCACTTAATGGCAAATGGGGAAAAGTGGAAACTGTGATAGATTTTATTTTCTTGGGCTCCCAGATCACTGTGGATGGTGCCTGCAGCCATGAAATTAACAGACATTTGCTTCTTGGAAGAAAAGTTATGACAAACCTGACAAACCTAGATAGTGTATTAAAAAGCAGAGACATCACTTTGCCAAGAAAGGTCTATGTAGTCAAAGCTATGATTTTCCCAGTAGCCATGTACAGATGTGACATTTGGATTATAAAGAAGACTGAGTGTTGAAGAACTGATGCTTTCAAACTGGTGTTTAGAGAAGATTCCTGAGAGTCCCCTGGACAGCAAGGAGATCCTAGTCAATTTAGTCAATCCTAAAGGAAGTCAATCCTGAATATTCATTGCAAGGAATGATACTTAAGCTGATGCTGCAATACTTTGGCCCCCTGATTGGAAGAGATGAATCATTGGAAAAGACCCTGATGCTAGGGAAAACAGAAGGCAGAAGAAGAAAGGGACAACAGAGGAGAAGATGGTTGGATGGCATCACCAATTCAATGGACATGAGTTTGAGTAAGCTCAGGAATATGGTGAAGGACAGGGAAGCCTGACATGCTCCAGTCCATGGGGTCGCAGAGAGTCAGATTCAACTGAGTGACTGAACAACAACAAGGTCCCTGTTATCACAAAATGTATGCTTTCCTCTCACGTGATCTATGCCTTCCTTCTTTGTTCATATCGGACTAACTGGCTGCTCTAACACGTAGGAGAGATAATCCAGATAACTCTGGTCAAGGTTTACTGCCTTGGTTGGAGAGAATTGCACCAGTGTCCTCAAGTACAGATTTGCAGTTAAAAAGTTTGTTTTATAGGGGAGGAAGACTGAATGGTTCCAGGTGGAGCTTCAACCTTGTTTCCTGTCTCCTTCCTTAGCCAGCTATGGTGAGCTGACTTAATTCTCCCTCATCTCTTTTGTCTTTCTTTCTAGTGAGGTACCAGGAGAAAGAATGTGCAAGCGGTGTAGGTAAAGTCACACTCTGGTGTGTACTCTCGGTTCTCAGTACTCTACACACTCTCAGAACACTCTACTTCACAACACTTTTGACACAATTTGTGTGGATTTTCCCCACACCAAGCATTTTTGACACCAGCTTTGTGTCTTGTGGGGACAAAAAAAAAATGTTGCCCTCTATCTCACTAAACAAAGAATGCTGTCTTTCATTCTGGTAAACAGTGAATATTGTTTACCGTCAGCCACTGAAGTCACCTTGGTTTTACTCTCTGAGAGGAATTCAGGATGGAGAAAAGAGCGTCCTGGCCCTAGATAGTTAAGATGCATATCAGAGGAATAATTTTTATGATTCCAGACTCTTGCATCTTCCCATACATTCAAAAGCATTAGAATCATTAATTTGGGATGTCTGGCTTTTTTGTGATTAGCAGTAATGTTTTGAAGATTGACTATATGTGTGTTCATTTGATTCCCCACCCCCCACCACACACACACCCTCGCCCCAACATAAACCCCCGGATCCTCTCTTATATCTTTGGAACAGTTCCTCAGATCCATCTGAGAGACTGAATCCTGGGCTAAGGTCCTCAGTAAGATCCTCAAATTTAACATCTCTCTTAACTTTTAGGTTGTATGTGTGGTTTTTTTTTTTTTTTTCTTTACCTGATACCTCCAACTTGATTGAATTCTGACAATCTCTACCTGGAGTTCATCCTAGATTCCACCTGTTAAGGGTTCAGTCTCACAAAACTGGCTGCTGCCTACATCAGTTATCAAAATTCCAGGTAGTTATGTGTGCTTATGACAAAAGCCATAAATATGAGGTTTCCAAGATTGCCTTCTTGGGTTTGATTAACTTGCTAGAGTGACTCAAAGAACTTAGAAAAACTGTTTATTTACTAGATTACCACTTTCAGGAGTAGATGGATGGAGTGAACATGTAAGATAAGTTATGTGTGAGGAGCCACAGACCTTTCTTGCCACCTTTCCAGCATCTCCACCTATTTTCCAAAATAGAAGTGATGGGGTGTTGGAGCTTTATGTCCCAACTCATTAATCACTTGATTGGTTCCCATGTCAACCAGCATCTCCTGGCTTTCTGGGAGTCACCTCATTAATATAAACTCTGGTTTTGAAAGGTACTCATTATAAATAATAAAATATACCTTTATCTTCCTATCATTTGTTATTGTAACAACAACAGCCTTCCTATCACTTATGAATTTCAAAGGTTTTTGTAGCTCTCAAGACAGGAGAATGATACATATTATAAAGAAAGATATTACTATAAATTACAGTGTCACAGTATGCACCCTTCCCCCCCGCAGGGTTTGATGTTTTCTTGGTAACTAATGGTCAGCCTTTAGCAGTTCATTTAAAATTTTTAGTTTAGTCTTCTTGATGGTTTATATAGAATTCGGTGACATCTTCCAGGTTAGGAAAAGCTTAGGACTGCTTTATTATAATATTGCAGAAGAGGGGAACAAGAGCAGTCATGTGTCAGGGAAGTTCCTGTGGTGGTTGCCAAGTGAAGTTTCTCGGCTTCTCACAGAAAAGAATTCAAGAGTAAGTCGAAGTGGAGTGAAAGCAGACTTACTCAGGGAGATCCACATTCCTTGGACAGAATGTGGTCTCTTTCAGAAGACAAGAGTGATCCCAGGGTATGGGGTTTTTAGTTTTTATGGACTGGGTAATTTTATGTGCTAATATGCTAATGAGGATGAAGTTGAAAGAAGAGAGTAAAAAATCTGGCTTAAAACTCAACATTTAAACAGCTAAGATCATGGCATCTGGTCCCATTGCTTCATGGCAAATAGATGGGGAAAAAGTGGAAGCAGTGACAGATTTTATTTTCTTGGGCTCCAGAATCACTGTGGATGGTGACTGCAGCCATGAAATTAAAAGAATCTTGCTCCTTAGAAGGAAAACTATGACAAATCTAGACAGCATATTAAAAAGCAAAAGTATCACTTTGCCAGCAAAGATCCGTATAGTCAGAGCTATGGTTTCTCTAGTCATGTATGTATGTGAGAGCTAGACCATAAAGATGCTGAGCACTGAAGAATTGATGCCTTCAAATTGTGGTGCTGGAGAAGGCACTTGAGAGTTCCTTAGACAGCAAGGAGGCCAAACCAGTCAATGTTAAAGGATATCAATCTTAGATATACATTGGAAAGACTGAAGCTGAAGCTCCAATAGTTTGGCCATCTGATGCTAAGAGCTGACCCATTGGAAAACATCCTGATGCTGGGAAAGACTGAGGGCGACAGAGAAGAGGCTGGCAGAGGATGAGATGCTTAGGTAGCATGAATCTGAGCAAATTCTGGGACATAGTGAAGGATAGGTAAGCCTAGCATCCTACAGTCCTTGGGCTCGAAAAGAGCCGGACACAGCTTAGCAACTGAACAACAATAACGACAACGAGTGAAAGGATTATTCCAACTACTTTGGGGAAGGGGTTTCTAGTAGTTGGGCCACTGCTCACTTTCTGGCCTCTTATGGTCAGCTGCACAGTTTTCATGGCCCCTGTAGATGTGCCATTTAGCATGCACTATGGTGAGTGTATACTGAGCAGTCATGTGTCAGGGAAGTTCCTGTGGTGGTTGCCAAGTGAAGTTTCTCGGCTTCTCACAGAAAAGAATTCAAGAGTAAGTCGAAGTGGAGTGAAAGCAGACTTACTCAGGAGATCCACATTCCTTGGACAGAATGTGGTCTCTTTCAGAAGACAAGAGTGATCCCAGGGTATGGGGTTTTTAGTTTTTATGGACTGGGTAATTTTATGTGCTAATATGCTAATGAGGATGAAGTTGAAAGAAGAGAGTAAAAAATCTGGCTTAAAACTCAACATTTAAACAGCTAAGATCATGGCATCTGGTCCCATTGCTTCATGGCAAATAGATGGGGAAAAAGTGGAAGCAGTGACAGATTTTATTTTCTTGGGCTCCAGAATCACTGTGGATGGTGACTGCAGCCATGAAATTAAAAGAATCTTGCTCCTTAGAAGGAAAACTATGACAAATCTAGACAGCATATTAAAAAGCAAAAGTATCACTTTGCCAGCAAAGATCCGTATAGTCAGAGCTATGGTTTCTCTAGTCATGTATGTATGTGAGAGCTAGACCATAAAGATGCTGAGCACTGAAGAATTGATGCCTTCAAATTGTGGTGCTGGAGAAGGCACTTGAGAGTTCCTTAGACAGCAAGGAGGCCAAACCAGTCAATGTTAAAGGATATCAATCTTAGATATACATTGGAAAGACTGAAGCTGAAGCTCCAATAGTTTGGCCATCTGATGCTAAGAGCTGACCCATTGGAAAACATCCTGATGCTGGGAAAGACTGAGGGCGACAGAGAAGAGGCTGGCAGAGGATGAGATGCTTAGGTAGCATGAATCTGAGCAAATTCTGGGACATAGTGAAGGATAGGTAAGCCTAGCATCCTACAGTCCTTGGGCTCGAAAAGAGCCGGACACAGCTTAGCAACTGAACAACAATAACGACAACGAGTGAAAGGATTATTCCAACTACTTTGGGGAAGGGGTTTCTAGTAGTTGGGCCACTGCTCACTTTCTGGCCTCTTATGGTCAGCTGCACAGTTTTCATGGCCCCTGTAGATGTGCCATTTAGCATGCACTATGGTGAGTGTATACTGAGGGTCAAAGTCTACTAGAAGTTGAATCTTCTGCCATCTTGGACCTAATAGATGCTATACAGTTTTTGTCATATCTTTTTCTCAACAGCTGTGTCATTCTTTTAATGGCTGCGCCCTACTTACTTCCTGTCTCGTTAATCCATCAGAATCTGAATTTATAAAACCTCTAACTTGTTTTCAATATTGTGTTTAAACTATTTGTTTATTAACAGTTTATTCCTAGCTGTATTTGGACTAAATTATTTTTTGACTTCTTAGCTTGCTTTATTCTATGGTCAGATGTTGAAACTTACCTGTTCTAAGGACTGACAATTTTAGGGTTGCTCGAAATGCCTGTATCTGGACGGGATATACTTTGATTCTTTTGATCACAGTGAAATTTAAATTTCAGTACACTGGGAAACATAAACCTATGAAAAGGGTTTCTCACACCCTTTATTTACTATCCAGAAGAATGTAAACAGTACCTCTGCTTTTCTGTCCCCACCTGAAGGTGGAAATTGTCCAAAAAGTCCTTGTACTGAGAACTAGTTTTGTTACCAAAAGAATGGTAGGTTGATCAGTATGGGAGTTTTGCCTCTTAATTTGTATCCAGGCATGTGCAGGTACCAGCAAATGATTTCTCCAGCAAAAGAAAGTGTTCTGATCTTTCTCTGGCAGAAATGATGGTATCCAGTGACAATTTCACTTTTTGCGTTGTTTGGCAAACTAAAAGATGGATTTGTCCTAATCTGTATAGAGGACAAACATGAAGACTGAAGCTAGGTTTTGAGGCAATGACCCATTGGAAAACATCCTGATGCTGGGAAAGACTGAGGGCGACAGAGAAGAGGCTGGCAGAGGATGAGATGCTTAGGTAGCATGAATCTGAGCAAATTCTGGGACATAGTGAAGGATAGGTAAGCCTAGCATCCTACAGTCCTTGGGCTCGAAAAGAGCCGGACACAGCTTAGCAACTGAACAACAATAACGACAACGAGTGAAAGGATTATTCCAACTACTTTGGGGAAGGGGTTTCTAGTAGTTGGGCCACTGCTCACTTTCTGGCCTCTTATGGTCAGCTGCACAGTTTTCATGGCCCCTGTAGATGTGCCATTTAGCATGCACTATGGTGAGTGTATACTGAGGGTCAAAGTCTACTAGAAGTTGAATCTTCTGCCATCTTGGACCTAATAGATGCTATACAGTTTTTGTCATATCTTTTTCTCAACAGCTGTGTCATTCTTTTAATGGCTGCGCCCTACTTACTTCCTGTCTCGTTAATCCATCAGAATCTGAATTTATAAAACCTCTAACTTGTTTTCAATATTGTGTTTAAACTATTTGTTTATTAACAGTTTATTCCTAGCTGTATTTGGACTAAATTATTTTTTGACTTCTTAGCTTGCTTTATTCTATGGTCAGATGTTGAAACTTACCTGTTCTAAGGACTGACAATTTTAGGGTTGCTCGAAATGCCTGTATCTGGACGGGATATACTTTGATTCTTTTGATCACAGTGAAATTTAAATTTCAGTACACTGGGAAACATAAACCTATGAAAAGGGTTTCTCACACCCTTTATTTACTATCCAGAAGAATGTAAACAGTACCTCTGCTTTTCTGTCCCCACCTGAAGGTGGAAATTGTCCAAAAAGTCCTTGTACTGAGAACTAGTTTTGTTACCAAAAGAATGGTAGGTTGATCAGTATGGGAGTTTTGCCTCTTAATTTGTATCCAGGCATGTGCAGGTACCAGCAAATGATTTCTCCAGCAAAAGAAAGTGTTCTGATCTTTCTCTGGCAGAAATGATGGTATCCAGTGACAATTTCACTTTTTGCGTTGTTTGGCAAACTAAAAGATGGATTTGTCCTAATCTGTATAGAGGGACAAACATTAAATGTAAAGAAGGCCAATAAGAGATCTTTAAACATAGAATTTGCTGAAGTTATTTATTTTTTCCTGGGGCGGGGACTTTTTATATTTTGCCTAGGAATGAGGGTTATGATCTGCTAGTCCCTTTTGTTTCTACAAGGTCAAACTATTACATGATGGTACAAGGAATTGTAGAACCCAAGTATTATTTCTTAATTAATGTAAACTAGGGAACTGAAATATTTTAAAAATAAAGAATATTTTTACCTAAACTTGTGAGCTATGACTAAGAGGACCCAACAATTTGTTTTCTTTTGTTCAGTTGGTAAAAAGAAAAATGAGTAGGAATGAGGAGATGTTTCTCTCAAGTTTTTAGTTAAAATTATATAACTTCTGATTAACATAAGATTTTGTCCCAAACTGTGAAGGCACTTGAACACTGAGATGGGTTTTAAATAATCTTATGACTAACATGTTAAAACAAGAGTATATGTCATGTTTCAAAGTATAAGGTAATACTTGCTTTACTACTGCAACACTGCCATATTCTTACCTATAGTTTGTTGGTGTTTAAATCTAGAGAATTAGACTTTGTTCCTTTAAAATACGGGACTATTGGAAATAAGAATCAAAGAGTTTTTTGCTTTGTTTTGGGCTTTGGTCTCCTAAGTCACCTTTTTTATTCCTTTTCTTTTCTTTTCTTTTCCCTTTTCTTTCTTTTCTTTCTTTTTGATCTGTTTTAGTACTTGCCAAAAATTCACCCTGAATTTAAATCAATGCCACAAAGTAAGCATTTCCATTATAAGAAAAATAGCGCCCCTGATAAACCAGTCATTAAGGAACTGAAAAAAACCTCAGAGATTGCCCATTTCCTTTTAAAATGATCCTCTTTGAACTGATGAATTACCGTTTTGAACTTTTTTGATTTACCTTTTTTAATAAATGATTTTAGGTTGATCAGTATGGGAGTTTTGCCTCTTAATTTGTATCCAGGCATGTGCAGGTACCAGCAAATGATTTCTCCAGCAAAAGAAAGTGTTCTGATCTTTCTCTGGCAGAAATGATGGTATCCAGTGACAATTTCACTTTTTGCGTTGTTTGGCAAACTAAAAGATGGATTTGTCCTAATCTGTATAGAGGGACAAACATTAAATGTAAAGAAGGCCAATAAGAGATCTTTAAACATAGAATTTGCTGAAGTTATTTATTTTTTCCTGGGGCGGGGACTTTTTATATTTTGCCTAGGAATGAGGGTTATGATCTGCTAGTCCCTTTTGTTTCTACAAGGTCAAACTATTACATGATGGTACAAGGAATTGTAGAACCCAAGTATTATTTCTTAATTAATGTAAACTAGGGAACTGAAATATTTTAAAAATAAAGAATATTTTTACCTAAACTTGTGAGCTATGACTAAGAGGACCCAACAATTTGTTTTCTTTTGTTCAGTTGGTAAAAAGAAAAATGAGTAGGAATGAGGAGATGTTTCTCTCAAGTTTTTAGTTAAAATTATATAACTTCTGATTAACATAAGATTTTGTCCCAAACTGTGAAGGCACTTGAACACTGAGATGGGTTTTAAATAATCTTATGACTAACATGTTAAAACAAGAGTATATGTCATGTTTCAAAGTATAAGGTAATACTTGCTTTACTACTGCAACACTGCCATATTCTTACCTATAGTTTGTTGGTGTTTAAATCTAGAGAATTAGACTTTGTTCCTTTAAAATACGGGACTATTGGAAATAAGAATCAAAGAGTTTTTTGCTTTGTTTTGGGCTTTGGTCTCCTAAGTCACCTTTTTTATTCCTTTTCTTTTCTTTTCTTTTCCCTTTTCTTTCTTTTCTTTCTTTTTGATCTGTTTTAGTACTTGCCAAAAATTCACCCTGAATTTAAATCAATGCCACAAAGTAAGCATTTCCATTATAAGAAAAATAGCGCCCCTGATAAACCAGTCATTAAGGAACTGAAAAAAACCTCAGAGATTGCCCATTTCCTTTTAAAATGATCCTCTTTGAACTGATGAATTACCGTTTTGAACTTTGATTTACTTTTATATAATTTTAAAACAGACTTGTTGAGCCCTAGGTGATTGTTAGGATTAAACTAATTAATAATAAAAAAGGTGATGTTGTAAAATGTTTATGATTATTATTGTAATCAAGGTTATTACCCTGATATTTAAAAATCAAGAAAAACAGTAGCAAAAGATAGCATGTGTAAAACCACAAAGCACAAGTACCACTTGAACTGAAAATTTTGACTCCAGACCCCTGATTTTGTGTGTGACCTAACAGATATTAACCATTTTTCATTTTTAGTTTCATCTTAGTCATTTTACTGCACTAATCTGAGATTTAAAGTACATAAGGAAATGCCAAAGACATAAAACTAAAAGGTAGTGTTAGATTTGAGAAACTCGTTCAGGAAAAAACGGAGCATTGTGAGAGAAAAATGAAACAAAAAGCAAAAAGAAAACTCATTTTTCTACTTTCTATTTATTTTAGAATTTTCTGTTTTTTAATCCGACCAGTTTATCAATTCTAAAGATTCTTCTTGGCTTCATTAGGAGTAATGATTTAACATCTACTGAATTCATGTCATCATGTCAATTTTTTTAAAAAGTCTTCCTTCATTCTTCTACCTTTATATTTTATATTACTGGGAATTTAGTTAATTCATCTTCTTGCCTTAAAGAACCTTAAAGTATTTTTGACATTTGAGTTATCTTTATCTTTAGCTATCTTTAGAGATTTTTAAAATCTCTGGAGAAAGAGTTCCACCATTTCACTGAAATCCATTCAAGTATTTAATATCACTGATTGAAGATATATTTCCATGTAATCAGATAGGTGGGCATAAAAGAGACCTGAGTCCTTGTTATCTTGGGCATTTTCTTAATTTTACCACTGACTTTAGGAGATGCATAGGTTGTTTTATGAGGGAATAAAAATACTAAGGAATTCTATTGACTGTGTATCTGGCACATAGTAGGGAAATAGTATTTTTATTGTCTACTTCTTTTCCAGTTTAGGTTTCTGGGTTCCTAACTTAATGTCAACCTTTTGACTCCACCTGAGCAGGCTCCTTGAAGGAAAGACTTTCTTCTTCATCTATAAGATCTATACCTAGGTCCAGCACTGGGAGATAATCATTTGGTTTTTGTTTGTTGGTTTGTTTTCTAAACTGGAGATATTTTCAGTTTTAGAGAGTCAAGCGTGTTTATAGGCTCCTAAATATTTTGTGGAATAAAGCAAAGGATATCACAGTTTGGGGCAATGACAAGATTTCTCTTGGTAACACAAGGCTGTTGACAGTAAAATGTCTGAGACTTAACAGACATTTAGCCTCTTGTAAACTTTGCATCATAGTTTGCCTGAAAGTGCCAACTTAAAAGAGTAACCAAAAGGTCTGGCAGGCTAGATTGTCTTTACAGTGTTGTGTACACTACATCTTCAAATGGAGCTAGTGCCAGCCAGGTAGGCAGAGCATTTCAAGAAATCCAATACAGGTAATAATCCTGAAGGGGTGTAATTATCTCAGAGCCAAATTTTGCCAGTTAGCACAGTCCTGGGTTATGAATTCAGACCCTCCTAAGAACCAGCCAGAAAACAAGCAAAAAGAAAACTCATTTTTCTACTTTCTATTTATTTTAGAATTTTCTGTTTTTTAATCCGACCAGTTTATCAATTCTAAAGGTTCTTCTTGGCTTCATTAGGAGTAATGATTTAACCTCTACTGAATTCATGTAATCATGTCAATTTTTTAAAAAGTCTTCCTTCATTCTTCTACCTTTATATTTTATATTACTGGGAATTTAGTTAATTCATCTTCTTGCCTTAAAGAACCTTAAAGTATTTTTGACATTTGAGTTATCTTTATCTTTAGCTATCTTTAGAGATTTTTAAAATCTCTGGAGAAAGAGTTCCACCATTTCACTGAAATCCATTCAAGTATTTAATATCACTGATTGAAGATATATTTCCATGTAATCAGATAGGTGGGCATAAAAGAGACCTGAGTCCTTGTTATCTTGGGCATTTTCTTAATTTTACCACTGACTTTAGGAGATGCATAGGTTGTTTTATGAGGGAATAAAAATACTAAGGAATTCTATTGACTGTGTATCTGGCACATAGTAGGGAAATAGTATTTTTATTGTCTACTTCTTTTCCAGTTTAGGTTTCTGGGTTCCTAACTTAATG
This sequence comes from Tragulus kanchil, assembly GCA_022376925.1. Classification (NCBI taxonomy): domain Eukaryota; kingdom Metazoa; phylum Chordata; class Mammalia; order Artiodactyla; family Tragulidae; genus Tragulus; species Tragulus kanchil. The sequence goes on along the minus strand of JAIOJX010000032.1, from coordinate 215,168,555 downwards.
TCAACCTTTTGACTCCACCTGAGCAGGCTCCTTGAAGGAAAGACTTTCTTCTTCATCTATAAGATCTATACCTAGGTCCAGCACTGGGAGATAATCATTTGGTTTTTGTTTGTTGGTTTGTTTTCTAAACTGGAGATATTTTCAGTTTTAGAGAGTCAAGCGTGTTTATAGGCTCCTAAATATTTTGTGGAATAAAGCAAAGGATATCACAGTTTGGGGCAATGACAAGATTTCTCTTGGTAACACAAGGCTGTTGACAGTAAAATGTCTGAGACTTAACAGACATTTAGCCTCTTGTAAACTTTGCATCATAGTTTGCCTGAAAGTGCCAACTTAAAAGAGTAACCAAAAGGTCTGGCAGGCTAGATTGTCTTTACAGTGTTGTGTACACTACATCTTCAAATGGAGCTAGTGCCAGCCAGGTAGGCAGAGCATTTCAAGAAATCCAATACAGGTAATAATCCTGAAGGGGTGTAATTATCTCAGAGCCAAATTTTGCCAGTTAGCACAGTCCTGGGTTATGAATTCAGACCCTCCTAAGAACCAGCCAGAAAACAACAGGCATTAAAAAGCAAAACCCAGCCCTGGCATCTTTTAAATATTGGGTTAGAGAAAGCTGAGACTCCAGAACAACATTAGAGCCTAGAGAGGGTATCTTACCATTAGGCTTGTTTAGCAGTCTAAGGGGACACTTGGGATGTGGTGCAGTTTTGGCAGCAGTGGCTCTATGTCATTACTTGCTCTGGAAGGGTAACTGAGACTAAACCCCAAAGAATAAATGAAAGTGAAATTTGCTCAGTTGCACCCAACTCTTGCAACCTCATGGACTGTAGCCTGCCAGGACCCTCTCTCCATGGAATTCTCCAGGCTGGAGTACTGCTATGGCTTGCCATTTCCTTCTCCAGGGAACCTTCCTGATCCATGGATTGATCCCAGGTCTGCATTGCAGGCATATTTTTTTTTACTGCTTGAGCCACCAGGGAAGCCCCAGTGAAAGTCGCTCAGTCCTGTCTGACTCTTTGTGACGCCGTGGGCTATAGCCTGCCAAGCTTCTCTATACGTGGAATTCTCCAGGCAAGAATACTGGAGTGCGTAGCTATTCCATTCTCCAGGGGATCTTCCCAACCCAGGGATAGAACCTAGGTGTCCTACATTGTTGGCAGATTCTTTACTGTCTGAGCCACCAGGGGAAGCATGTAGGTAAGGGTGTTTAATACTGAACTGCTTTCATCTGGAATCTTCCAGGGGCCTGTTTTGTCCAGATGTAGAGCAGGAAAATGAAAGAGGGGTGGGATGCTGATAAATCTAGGATTGCCTTGGATCCCTATTTAAATCCCTAGGGATTTGTTTGGCTCTTGACTGTAAAGTTAGATAGTATTGATACCTTGTAGGTTCTCAGAAAATATTTGTTGAATAACTGACTAAATAAAAATGGTCACTTTGTGCCCTAGGGCCATTAATACAACCTAGTTTAAGTTATGTGGGTCATTTCCTTTATGTGACTATGGAAATAATCATATCACCTCATAATTTAAATATAAAATCTCCAAGTCAAATTACTGGTCTGGATAATAGGTTTCATTGGTATCGCTTTTGTTGCTTTTGTAAATTGATGTGTATGTGTGTGTGTGCGATCAGTCATGTCTGACTCTTTGTATCCCCATGAACCATAGCCAACCAGGTTCCTCTGTTCACAGAGTATTCCAGGCAAGAATACTGGAGCAGGTTGCTATTTCCTACTCCAGGGGATCTTCCTGACCCAGGGATTGAACCTGTGTCTCTTGCATCTCCTGCATTGACAGACTGATTCTTTATCACTTGAACCACTTGGGAAGCCCATTTGATATATACTCTACTCAGTAAATATGGAATACATTTTGTTACTGAATAGTATGTTTAGTGATTTATTTTGTACCTTTGTTTAGTGGTTGTTTTTTGATTTTTGGTTTTTATTTTATTTATTTTGGTAGGGGAGGGGAGTGGAGGGAGGGAAGCAGGCGGGCCACTTCTGTTGGTTTTTCATTTGTCCATTTTCATCCGTCTTTGTTCTTTGGCTCCTGTGGGCCTCCCATCGCGGTGGCCTCTGTTGTTGCAGAGCACCGCCTCTGGGCACATGCGCTCCAGAGCTCCGGCTCGGTAGTTGGACACATCCGTCCAGTGGGATCTTCCCAGGCCAGGGATTGAACCGGCGCCGCTTGCACTGCAGCGGTGTCCTTACCCACTGGACCACCAGGGAAGCCCTGTTTAGTAGTTGTTTTTTGAGGTTCACTATGTGTATGTTCATGTACTAAGCACTGTGCCATCTTTAAAGTGTAAAATGTACTCTCTTCCAATGAGGAGCTAGCTAACTCAGAGGGAGGGAGGTAAATTATGCCAGTCAGTAAATGGAGAGTGCAGTGAGTAATGTTTAAGAAGAAAATATTTATAACTGTACATTCAAAACTTGATAATGGCAGTCTAACTGAAAATTTGAAAACATGGTTCTCTAATATTGCTTTAGTTTTAGCAAAGTCCTGTTAAAAGAAATAGAAAGCACTGTTATTTCACATTTTTATTACAAGAAAGTGAACCAGTTTATTTTTCAGTAAAGGTGTCATTCAGTCACTCATTTGCAGAAGAAAATGTATAGACTTCTGGTTAAGCTGTAGTAGGAAAGAAGTAAATGCTTTGTAAATAATCATTCACTCTAAGATTTGATTGGTTCAATGCATTAATTAATACAGATGTTCAGGATGCTGTTTTATATTTTTGGGTAAAGCACATTACCCAAGCATTAGTGTTGGTTAAGTTTGTATGCCCTGTTTTTTGCATTAGATCCATTTTGACTTAATGGGAACAGTACCATCTACTGAGTCACCAATATGATATAATATCTATTATCTATAAGGAAAAAAAGAGGGAGATATACATTTATTCAGTTGTTTTTATTTCTTAGTTTTAAATTGTTCAGTCTCAAAATAAGTTTTAATGAAAGAATATGAATAAACAGATGCTTTGATGGTAAAAAATTCCTTTGTTGGAAAAAGTCATTGAATTTGAACATTAAAACTTTTTCTAGTCCATTAAACAGGTGGAATACTATCAAAAATCTCCTGAGCTACTGGTGTAATGTGTCACTCCATCATCATCCCCATGCTTCCTTACTTTTACATTCCATATTCCACGAGCATATTTTTTCTGGTTTTCAAGTCAAAGTTAATTTAATAGTGGGTTGACTTCTTATCTTTTCAGTGCTGTGAGGTAATTATAAATGAATTGTGAAAATTATTCTGATATCCCATCATTACATAAATTCATAGCATGTTTAGAAATATACAGTTACAGTTAGCCTTGAAAAAGATATTCTAGGAAATCTTTATTTTTTTTTGATTTATTGGTCTTTCATTTATTTATTTTCATCCGTCTTTGTTGTTTGGCCTGTGTGGGCTTCCCATCACAGTGGCCTCTCCTGTAGCAGAGCATCGGCTCTGTGCACATGCGCTCCAGAGCGCTGGCTGTAATTGGACAACACTGGTCTAGCCGGCGGAATGTGGGATCTTCCCGTGCCAGGGATGGAACTGGCGCTCCTTGCAGTGCAAGGCGGACTCTTTTCCCCTGGACCACCAGGGAAACCCCAGAAATCTCTTATTTACAAGAATAAAAAAGCATGTGGAAGAAAATACATCATGCTATATATTATAGCTAAGTTCAAATTATTCTAATAAATACGTGAAATAGTATATAACATATATATTTGACTTGCCATTCTTAATTTAGTCATACTAAAATCATGGCTATGTTTAAATACCTCTGTTGATAGTTATAAAACCATGACTGATGAAAACGTTGCTCTTCCTCAAGACCTAACCAAATCTGCTTTCCCCTGCAGAAATGTATGTCTCTTACGGAACTGCATATAGAAGGATTTTGCATAACCTTTACTAGGATAGATATTGTGAGTCCTCTGGTGAAATTTAGTCATTAAGCCTTTCCCTGATGAAGTCTCATTAAACCCTCTCCCCAGGGAAAATTCCTTTAAGTTTTTTCTTTTGCTTTATTTGGTAATCAAATGGGTAAGTTTCTCTCTAAAATCCCTAGAAAGAGACTTCATCAGGGAGCAGACTTTCTTAATTTCAGGAGAACTTGCATGTGTTACTCATTTTCCCTTAGTGTAGATACTGGTATCATTTAAACCTTGATTGGTGAATCTTGCCGTAATTTAATAATACACTAGGGCACTTGAGGAAGGAACAGTTGTAGCATGGCACATTTGAGGGATTTGGGGTTCCCTGAATAGATTTAATTGGTCTGTAATTACATTAAATAAATGAAGATTGAGAAGCACTGGTGTATTGGAAAGTGCACAGAATCTGTTAAGATAAGTTGGATTTTCTATGGCTCTACTGCACCTATAACCTTGTTCAGGTTCCTTAAGTTCTCTGTGTTTTTAGATGGATTATAAATTTTGTAAAGAACTTTCTAGCTCTAAAGTTTTGTAAAAACCTACTGTATACCCTATTTTAAGTTCCCTGCTATTCTAGGTGTGGTCTGTGGACTAGTAACAATGTCATCTGGGAATTAATTGGAAGCGCAGAGTCTCAGGCCTCAGTCCTAGACCTAAAGAATCAGAATCTGCATTTTTACAGGATTTCTGGGTGATTACATCACAGGAAATTGAGAAGCACTGCTATAAATTACTCGTTTATTTTAGTTGTTACTCGAATGTTCAGTTGCTCATCAGAACAAAGCTGAAAGTGTGGGGCTTCCCTGGTAGCTCAGTGGTTAAGGAGTTCGCCTGCCAGTGCAGGAGACGAGTTCCATCCCTGATCTGAGAAGATCCCACATGTTGCGGAGCACCTAAACCCGTGAGCCACAACTACTGAACCTGTGCTCTAGACGCTCGACGCCACAACCATTGAGCCCATGTGCCATAACTACTGAAGCCTGTGTATCTTAGAGCCCGAGTTCCACAACAAGAGAAGTCACGGCAACAAGAAGTCTGCTCACCTCAGCTAGAGAGTAGCCCCCACTCCCTGCTAGAGAAGAGCCTACAAACAGCAGTGAAACCCCAGAAGAGCCAAAAATAAAGAAATAAATGAAATTAAAGAAGAAAAGGTGAAAGTATATTAGAAGGCATAGGAATTGAGTTTAGAAAAGGGAAATGTGGAGGTTTCATGTTCCTTAAGATTAGCATAACTGAAGAACAATTAACCTTAATTATACTGTTTCAAATTATGAATTATTTAAATGGTTAAAATTTATTTTAGAGGGAAAAAAAGATTTAAAAAAGTTCATCTCTTTAATACAGAAGAGAAATATGATAGACAGCATTTATTAAGAATATACCAGTTTGACAGATTCCCTGGTGGTTCAGTGGTTAGGACTCCATGCTTTCACTGCTGAGGGCCTAAGTTCAATTCCTTGTCAGGGGATTAAGATCCTGCAAGCTGTGTGGCATGACTGGTGTGCGGAAAAAAGAATATACTAGTTTTATTTACATAGAGGTATTATTCAGTTGGTAACACCATGGGATTAATATGAGAGGATTTAATTTCCACCAGTAGTTCCCACCCCCACCAAATCTACCAAATAAATTTAGATTGCATACAAAAAGTAGGCTTGCTGTGGAAATTTAAGTCTTTCAGCCTTATACTCTCTCAGGAAGATTTCTATCGTGGAATCCTTATATATGTATCTCTGGCATCATTATACACGTTTTTAAGATAAGAAGACAGGTGGCAGAAAGGTTCAGTAAATTGACTCAGGTCTCAACTGATAAATGCTTGAGCTATGATTCATATCTTAGGCTGACTGAGTTCAGTCAGTTTTCCTACCATTATACCATTCTGTTTTTCTTTTGAAAAAAAAAAAATCAAATCTATTAGAAAATAGCTAAAGGCTGAACGTTTACTTTATAAAATAATTATGCTTTCTTTAAAAACCATCACAAGGCTTTCACAGTCCTTTGTAAAACAAAATGACTTGCAACTTTTTAATTTGTTTATAACTTTTAGAGATACTGGTGATGGAATAGGTGAAGTATGCTGGTATTATCAGTCAGAGTTCACTGAGGGAAGCACAGGTATCAGGAGTGTTTTAGAATCAAGGACATATTACAGATATAAAGCCGTGTATAATTGTGGGAGAAACTGGCAAGTAAGGATCTTACAGGGGAAATTAGAAGTGCAGAGGAAAGTCAGTAATCACCTGTTCTGAGACATTGATGTGGGTGTATTAATTGGAGCTTGCAAGGGAGTATGGGAAGCCAGGCATTTCAAAGTATTAGAGTGGGAGCAGTCTAATAGCTACTGGAAAAGTCTGTGGAAGACTGTTGCCTGTGCTTTAGTGTTTCATCGCATCTAACCATGATGACCTTTAGAAACGAGTGGTTGGTGCCTCGCTTCTACCTTCTAGGTCTCATGTACCATTCTATGGATGAGCTGAAAACTAAGCAGAGAAGAGAAACATAATTTTGGTTTCAATTTAGGAAATTAAAGCCGATTTAACTTTAAGAATATACCAGTTTGACAGATTCCTGGTGGTTCAGTGGTTAGGACTCCATGCTTTCACTGCTGAGGGCCTAAGTTCAATTCCTTGTCAGGGGATTAAGATCCTGCAAGCTGTGTGGCATGACTGGTGTGCGGAAAAAAGAATATACTAGTTTTATTTACATAGAGGTATTATTCAGTTGGTAACACCATGGGATTAATATGAGAGGATTTAATTTCCACCAGTAGTTCCCACCCCCACCAAATCTACCAAATAAATTTAGATTGCATACAAAAAGTAGGCTTGCTGTGGAAATTTAAGTCTTTCAGCCTTATACTCTCTCAGGAAGATTTCTATCGTGGAATCCTTATATATGTATCTCTGGCATCATTATACACGTTTTTAAGATAAGAAGACAGGTGGCAGAAAGGTTCAGTAAATTGACTCAGGTCTCAACTGATAAATGCTTGAGCTATGATTCATATCTTAGGCTGACTGAGTTCAGTCAGTTTTCCTACCATTATACCATTCTGTTTTCTTTTGAAAAAAAAAATCAAATCTATTAGAAAATAGCTAAAGGCTGAACGCTTTACTTTATAAAATAATTATGCTTTCTTTAAAAACCATCACAAGGCTTTCACAGTCCTTTGTAAAACAAAATGACTTGCAACTTTTTAATTTGTTTATAACTTTTAGAGATACTGGTGATGGAATAGGTGAAGTATGCTGGTATTATCAGTCAGAGTTCACTGAGGGAAGCACAGGTATCAGGAGTGTTTTAGAATCAAGGACATATTACAGATATAAAGCCGTGTATAATTGTGGGAGAAACTGGCAAGTAAGGATCTTACAGGGGAAATTAGAAGTGCAGAGGAAAGTCAGTAATCACCTGTTCTGAGACATTGATGTGGGTGTATTAATTGGAGCTTGCAAGGGAGTATGGGAAGCCAGGCATTTCAAAGTATTAGAGTGGGAGCAGTCTAATAGCTACTGGAAAAGTCTGTGGAAGACTGTTGCCTGTGCTTTAGTGTTTCATCGCATCTAACCATGATGACCTTTAGAAACGAGTGGTTGGTGCCTCGCTTCTACCTTCTAGGTCTCATGTACCATTCTATGGATGAGCTGAAAACTAAGCAGAGAAGAGAAACATAATTTTGGTTTATCCAAGTGAACACTGTTAAATCACCCTAATGTGTCTTAGAAACTTAAGACTGAAAAGAGATGCTAAGCAACTGGTTGATGTTACATCCTATTAGCAAGGGATATATTGATAAAGTCCTTTCATGAAAATTCAGTGGGAGATTTGGGGTAAAACAGCAGTACTTTGGAGGGACTTTAGAGTGTGATGATATCTTAGATGTGTGGCCGAGTTGCTTAATTCTACTCATGTTCTCTTCTATTAAAAGCCAGCTTCATTTGATAAGTATTAGTAAAATTAATAAATGGAAACCTTTCTACATTCCCCCAACATTGTATTATAAAAATGCTCTAACTTAACAGAAAGATGAAAGAATTATACATTGAATATCCAAATAGCACCACCTAGATTCTGCGATTGTTTATTTTTCTTTGTTTTTGTCATGGTTATCTAGCCATCTATCTATCCCACATTACATCTATTAGTGCATTTTATTTTTTCTGCATCCAAGGTAAATTGCAAACATCAATGTTGTTGTTGTTGTTTAATCAATCACTCAGTTGTGCCCGACTCTTTGAGACCTTGGATGCAGCACTCCAGGCTTCCCTGTCCTTCACCATCTCCCGGAGTTTGCTCAAGTTCATGTCCATTGAGTTGGGGATGCCATCCAGCCGTCCTGTCCTCTGTCATCTCTTTCTCCTCCTGCCTTCAGTCTTTCCCAGCATCAGGGACTTTTCTAGAGAGTCAGTTCTTGGCATCAGGTGGCCAAAGTATTGGAGCTTCAGCTTTAGCACCATATTCCAGTGAATATTCAGGGTTGATTTCCTTTAGGATTGATGGCTTTATCTCCTTGCTGTCAAGGAACTTTCAAGAGCCTTCTCCAGCACCTACAGTTGGAGGTCATCAGTTCTTTGGTGCTCAGCCTTTTTTATTGTCCAGCTCTCACCTCCGTACATGACTACTGCCTACTTTGTAGGCAAAGTAATGTCTCTGTTTTTTTCTTAAGTACTTCAGCGTGTATATTATTACCTATATTCAGCGTTCATTTACGGGTTTCTTTTTTTCTTTGTATGTACAATTTGTATACAGTGAAATTAACAAATCTGGTCCTTTTCCCCAAAGTTTTGGCATGCATATATCTGTGTAATCAAAATCCATGTTGCTATAGTCTGTGTCCCCATCTACCCCCAAATTCATAAATTGTAAACTAATCCCTAATGTAATGGTATTTCAAGGTGAGACCTTTGGGAAGTGGTTATATCATAGGGTTGAAACCTCATGAATGATTAGTGCCCTTATAAAAGATTCCAGAGAGCTTCCTTGTTTCTTCCATCATGTGAGGACACAGCAAGCTTCATTTGATAAGTATTAGTAAAATTAATAAATGGAAACCTTTCTACATTCCCCCAACATTGTATTATAAAAATGCTCTAACTTAACAGAAAGATGAAAGAATTATACATTGAATATCCAAATAGCACCACCTAGATTCTGCGATTGTTTATTTTTCTTTGTTTTTGTCATGGTTATCTAGCCATCTATCTATCCCACATTACATCTATTAGTGCATTTTATTTTTTCTGCATCCAAGGTAAATTGCAAACATCAATGTTGTTGTTGTTGTTTAATCAATCACTCAGTTGTGCCCGACTCTTTGAGACCTTGGATGCAGCACTCCAGGCTTCCCTGTCCTTCACCATCTCCCGGAGTTTGCTCAAGTTCATGTCCATTGAGTTGGGGATGCCATCCAGCCGTCCTGTCCTCTGTCATCTCTTTCTCCTCCTGCCTTCAGTCTTTCCCAGCATCAGGGACTTTTCTAGAGAGTCAGTTCTTGGCATCAGGTGGCCAAAGTATTGGAGCTTCAGCTTTAGCACCATATTCCAGTGAATATTCAGGGTTGATTTCCTTTAGGATTGATGGCTTTATCTCCTTGCTGTCAAGGAACTTTCAAGAGCCTTCTCCAGCACCTACAGTTGGAGGTCATCAGTTCTTTGGTGCTCAGCCTTTTTTATTGTCCAGCTCTCACCTCCAGACATGACTACTGCCTACTTTGTAGGCAAAGTAATGTCTCTGTTTTTTTCTTAAGTACTTCAGCGTGTATATTATTACCTATATTCAGCGTTCATTTACGGGTTTCTTTTTTTCTTTGTATGTACAATTTGTATACAGTGAAATTAACAAATCTGGTCCTTTTCCCCAAAGTTTTGGCATGCATATATCTGTGTAATCAAAATCCATGTTGCTATAGTCTGTGTCCCCATCTACCCCCAAATTCATAAATTGTAAACTAATCCCTAATGTAATGGTATTTCAAGGTGAGACCTTTGGGAAGTGGTTATATCATAGGGTTGAAACCTCATGAATGATTAGTGCCCTTATAAAAGATTCCAGAGAGCTTCCTTGTTTCTTCCATCATGTGAGGACACAGCAAGAACATGGCAGTCTGTGAACAGAGACAAGCCTTTGCCAGGCACTGAGTCTGCCAGTGCCTTGATCTTGGCCTTCTCATCTGTGGAAAACATTTCTCTGCTCACAAGACACGATATATGTTTTATTCTAAAAGCATTATAGTTCTAGGACTCTTTAGCTCAAATTAATTATTGTGTGGGATGTGAGGTAGAGAAAACTCCTATACTTTAATTGGACTAGTGAATTGGAAATCACTAGTGGTTATATTTTACCCTAACAAATTTATCCTAATTATGATAAAACAGATGCTGTGGATGTTATTTGTTTAATGTGTTTCTGGGCTAAAAAATTGAGAGTGGAAATGATCACAAATCATAGATAGAGTCTTTATATGTGTCTTCAAGTTGACATTAGAAAATCATGACCACCCTGGGAACAGAAATCTACATGTGATAAATAATTTTGCTAGAGAAAGGGACTGACTATGGTGGATGACCTAGGGTAATTCTGGTATAAAAATACCACATGTGAACATTATTCTAATTTAGTGTCAGAGATGAAATGGTCTTGCTCTTAAAGTTACCAATTATATGTATTGAGATACACTTTCTTATACACGTTTATTTTTTAAACAAGGAAAACAAATGTCGACTTACAAAAATTAAGAGTTATTATCTGCTATTATAATACCTAGGCTTCCCTCCCTAGGGAATTCACTCATGATCCAGGAGACGCAGGTTCTATCCCTGAGTCTGGAAGATGTCCTGGAGAAGGGAAATGGCATCCTGCTCCAGTATTCTTGCCTGGGAAATGCCATGGACAGAGGAACCTGGCAAGCTACTATCCATGAAATTGCAAAAGAGTCAGACGTGACTAAGTGATTGAACAACAATACCTACTGGGTGATTCAATTTAATTGTTTATCTTTGGTGATGAGTTTTATAGTCAGTAAGCAGTTTCAATATAGTCCCATATTTACTAGTTTTTGGGTTTGGAGGAATTGGTACATTTTTTGTAATTTTTTAAATTTCTGAGTGTGAAATATTCTGTAGTGTTCCTTTATTACCTTTTAATGTCTATGTAATCTTTACTGCTCTTCTGTTTTATTCCTGATTTTAATGAATTTCATCTTTACACTTTCTTTTCTTTGTTAGTTTTGCTACAAGTTTTAAAATTTTGTTAACATTTCCAAAGAACTAGCCCTTTGTTTCACTGATTTTCTTTATTGTTTCCCAGATTTTAATTGTATTAATTTTTGGTTTTATAGTTTTCTTCCTTTTGCTTACATTGGGTACATTTTATCTTTTTACTGGTTGATTGGTTGAAGTAGTAGAGGCTTGGATTACTGATTTGAAATATCATTTTCTCTGATAAAAGCATTTTAATATTATACATTTTCCTCTTGTTAGTACTCTAGGTATACTGATTACTTGATAAGTAGTACTTTCATTTTTAGTTAATTCTATGTATTTTTAATATTCCTTTGAGAGTGCTTTGCTCCTGGGTAATATATTTAGGAGTATACTCTTTAATTTTCAAGCATTTTGAGATGTTCTTATTGTTATGTTATCAATTTCTACTTTGATTCAGTTATAGTCAGAAAACATGCTCTATGTGATATCAATCATTTTAATTTGTGAGGTTTATAATTCAGAATATAGTTTATGTTGGCGATTGTTTCCTGGCAACTTGATAAAAATGTTTATTCTGTTACTAGATGGAGTTGCCTGTAAATGTTATTTAGATCCAGTTTCTTGGTCATGTAGTACTTTTTGCTGATTTTTCGAACTAGTAGTACTTTCATATGAGGCAAGTGAGATGTTGAAGTCCCCAGCTAAAATGTGGTTATGTCTATCTGTTCTTCTGGTTTTCAGTTTTTGTGTATGTATTTTGTAGTCAGTAAGCAGTTTCAATATAGTCCCATATTTACTAGTTTTTGGGTTTGGAGGAATTGGTACATTTTTTGTAATTTTTTAAATTTCTGAGTGTGAAATATTCTGTAGTGTTCCTTTATTACCTTTTAATGTCTATGTAATCTTTACTGCTCTTCTGTTTTATTCCTGATTTTAATGAATTTCATCTTTACACTTTCTTTTCTTTGTTAGTTTTGCTACAAGTTTTAAAATTTTGTTAACATTTCCAAAGAACTAGCCCTTTGTTTCACTGATTTTCTTTATTGTTTCCCAGATTTTAATTGTATTAATTTTTGGTTTTATAGTTTTCTTCCTTTTGCTTACATTGGGTACATTTTATCTTTTTACTGGTTGATTGGTTGAAGTAGTAGAGGCTTGGATTACTGATTTGAAATATCATTTTCTCTGATAAAAGCATTTTAATATTATACATTTTCCTCTTGTTAGTACTCTAGGTATACTGATTACTTGATAAGTAGTACTTTCATTTTTAGTTAATTCTATGTATTTTTAATATTCCTTTGAGAGTGCTTTGCTCCTGGGTAATATATTTAGGAGTATACTCTTTAATTTTCAAGCATTTTGAGATGTTCTTATTGTTATGTTATCAATTTCTACTTTGATTCAGTTATAGTCAGAAAACATGCTCTATGTGATATCAATCATTTTAATTTGTGAGGTTTATAATTCAGAATATAGTTTATGTTGGCGATTGTTTCCTGGCAACTTGATAAAAATGTTTATTCTGTTACTAGATGGAGTTGCCTGTAAATGTTATTTAGATCCAGTTTCTTGGTCATGTAGTACTTTTTGCTGATTTTTCGAACTAGTAGTACTTTCATATGAGGCAAGTGAGATGTTGAAGTCCCCAGCTAAAATGTGGTTATGTCTATCTGTTCTTCTGGTTTTCAGTTTTTGTGTATGTATTTTGTAGCTCTGCCATTTGATTCATACATATTTAGGATTCCTATGTGTTTTTGGTGGGTTGATCTATTAACATAAGGTAAGATCCTGCTTTGTCTCTAATAATTTTTATTACTCTAGAGTTTACTTTGTCTGATAATAATATATCCGTCTTTGCTTTTTCTGTTTTTAATGTTTGCATGACATTTCCTTTTACATCATTTTTGTCTTATTTACTTGTTTGAAGTGAGTTTCTTAAAGACAGTGTATAGTTTAGTTGTGTTTTTTAAATCTACTTCCTGCCAATTTCTGCCTCCTCTGTGTGGGTGTATGTGTGTTTGTACTATTTACATTTAAAGTAATTATTGATACCTAAGCACACAAGTCTGTCATTTTATTATTTGTTTTCTTTTTGATCTTTATTTCTCATTGTTCTATTTCTGTTTTCTTGATTCTTTTATGTGTTACTTGAACACTTTATAATTTTGTTTTAATTATATATAGAGAGAGAGTTATACGTATAATTCCTCCAAAGCCAAAACTATACTTTTTGCCTAGTTTTCTTAGTGGTTGTCATAGGTAGTAAAATAAATGTACATTATTTACTGTAGTCTGCTGGTAGATATCACAATTTTACCTTTTCAAGTAAAATGCAGGAAGCTTCCATTTAGACTACTTTCCTCTTTTATTTATATTTAAAATGTAATTGTTATAACTATTTCTTTTACTCGTAGCGAGCACTTCAGATTGTGTTATAATTTTTGCTTTTGCCATCAAATATGATTTTATAAATTATGAGGATAATCTTTTATGTAAAAAATTCCTGCCATTGCCTACTCCACTGGCTTTCTTTCCTTTCTAAACTTCCAAGACTTCTATTTAGAGAACTTTCTTTAATCAGTCTTTAACGGTATGTATGCTAGTGACAGGTTTGTCTGCGACTGTCTTTATTTTCAATTAATTTCTGAAGGGTATTTTTGCTGAATATAGAATTGATGGTTGCTGTTTCTTTTTATTCTACATTTGAAAAATGTTATGCCACTTCCTGCAGGTTTCCATGATGTCAGTTTGTAAACCCACTGTCATTCGAGTTGGTGTTCCTCTATACATTGCTTTGTTCTAATTTCTTTCTTTTTTAAAAAAAAAAGTTGAAAATATTTATTATTTGTCTTTCTGATTTTAAGACTTTGGCACTTGTTTCTGTAAGTTTAATTATAGCATGACTTGGAATGAATTTGGAGAAGTTATCCTGATGTGGCTTGACTTGGAATCTTTTGAGAGTTTGACCTGTAGGCTTATATCTTTTGTCAAATGGAAAGTTTTCTCCCAGTATTTCTGTGAATTCTTTTCAGCCTTTTTCTTTTCACTCCAATGATATGAGTTTATGTCTTTTGATGTTGGCTTACAAGTTCTTCAGTCACTGTGGTTTTCTTAATCTATTTTTGCTCTATTCAGAGAGCTTAATTTCTGTTGTTTTAAGTTCACCAATTCTTTCCACTCTCATGCTCGTTTTATTAAATGTATCCAATGACTTTAAAAATTTTGGTTGTGTATTTTTGAATTCTATCATTTCCATTTGGTTTTTCCCTGCATATCTTATAAGATTTTAAAGAGTATTTGTAATTGTTGAAGGATTTTTATGATGGCTACTTTAAAATCCTTGTCAGATAATTCCAACATCTAATTCCTGATGGTGTTTGTTGATTTTGATTCTTATGAAAGTTTTGGTTTTCCTTGATTTTGGTGTGGGGAATGCTTTTTGATTCTGTCCTACAAATGTTGGACGTCATTGTGGATTCTGTTTGAATCTTCTAATTTAGTAAGCAGATACACTGTGTCAGTTTAATTGTGTAGGTTTTGACCTACTTTTGGGAGCTGTGAATCCAATGACAATTTATGCTCAGACCTTTTTTAATGCTATTCTGATCTCTCCTTTCACCTGGTGCTGCTGTGCATTCTGTTCAGTCCTTAATGGGGCTGTACTCAGATGTGAAATGAATGTTCCTGGTCTGGATGCTGGGTTAGAGGTAGACATCAGGCCTGTGGGGGGTCAGAATACTCTTCCCCTGTCTGCCTGCTGCTGGCGATACTCCCATTCCATCCCAGTTGGTGCTTTGCTTGTCCAGTAAGATCAAACCAGTCACTCTAAAGGAAATCAACCCTGAATATTCATTGAAAGGACTGGTGCCGAAGCTCCAGTACTTCGGCCACCTAATATGAAGAGTTAATTTACTGGAAAAGACCCTGATACTGGGAAAGACTGAAAGCAAAAGAAGAAGAGGGTAGCAGAGGATGAGATGGTAGATAGCGTCACTGACTCAATGGACATGAGTTTGAGCAAACTCCAGGAGATAGTGAAGATCAGGGAAGCATAGTGTTCTGCAGTCCATGGGGTCACAAAGAATCAGACTTGACTGAGAGACGGAACAACAAAGGCATTTCTCAACTTGCCCAGGCTGCCTTTACCCCTGTGTGTCAGGTTGGATAGCGTCAAGCCTGGGCTGACTGTTTTAGTTATGTGCTAGATTGAGCAGTTCTGAACTGCTGTGTTGTTTCCCCAAATTCCGGGATTCCTAGCCAGTTGCCTTCTTTTTTCAGTCTTTTAGATTTTTTTCTGTGACTGTTTCATATGCTATTTCCAAGTTTTTAAGTTTTTCTTAACATGGAGAAGCATGGAGAGATGACTCTATGAAGTTGTGCCCGACTAATTCCTAATGCTTTTTTTTTTTTAATTCTTTTAAAAAGTAGTAGTAGTAGTACTGATGGATTTATGTTTTGCAGTATCAGTAATTAGATTTATTCTCCTTTCTTAAATTTGCTTGTAATTTTTTTTTTTGAGAAATAGTACTGAAAAAAATTTTTTAATAGCAAGAAGACTAAATAATCAATAGCAAACTTAATTTTCCTGTTGCACCATTTAAAACCATATTATATTGAAGAGTACCATTAAAGCAAATTATTCTGAAACCAATAAATATTTAGATGTGAATTCATTTCTGTGTCTTTTATTCTGTATCCCTTTGGCCAGCTATGTATTTTGACCTACTTTTGGGAGCTGTGAATCCAATGACAATTTATGCTCAGACCTTTTTTAATGCTATTCTGATCTCTCCTTTCACCTGGTGCTGCTGTGCATTCTGTTCAGTCCTTAATGGGGCTGTACTCAGATGTGAAATGAATGTTCCTGGTCTGGATGCTGGGTTAGAGGTAGACATCAGGCCTGTGGGGGGTCAGAATACTCTTCCCCTGTCTGCCTGCTGCTGGCGATACTCCCATTCCATCCCAGTTGGTGCTTTGCTTGTCCAGTAAGATCAAACCAGTCACTCTAAAGGAAATCAACCCTGAATATTCATTGAAAGGACTGGTGCCGAAGCTCCAGTACTTCGGCCACCTAATATGAAGAGTTAATTTACTGGAAAAGACCCTGATACTGGGAAAGACTGAAAGCAAAAGAAGAAGAGGGTAGCAGAGGATGAGATGGTAGATAGCGTCACTGACTCAATGGACATGAGTTTGAGCAAACTCCAGGAGATAGTGAAGATCAGGGAAGCATAGTGTTCTGCAGTCCATGGGGTCACAAAGAATCAGACTTGACTGAGAGACGGAACAACAAAGGCATTTCTCAACTTGCCCAGGCTGCCTTTACCCCTGTGTGTCAGGTTGGATAGCGTCAAGCCTGGGCTGACTGTTTTAGTTATGTGCTAGATTGAGCAGTTCTGAACTGCTGTGTTGTTTCCCCAAATTCCGGGATTCCTAGCCAGTTGCCTTCTTTTTTCAGTCTTTTAGATTTTTTTCTGTGACTGTTTCATATGCTATTTCCAAGTTTTTAAGTTTTTCTTAACATGGAGAAGCATGGAGAGATGACTCTATGAAGTTGTGCCCGACTAATTCCTAATGCTTTTTTTTTTTTAATTCTTTTAAAAAGTAGTAGTAGTAGTACTGATGGATTTATGTTTTGCAGTATCAGTAATTAGATTTATTCTCCTTTCTTAAATTTGCTTGTAATTTTTTTTTTTGAGAAATAGTACTGAAAAAAATTTTTTAATAGCAAGAAGACTAAATAATCAATAGCAAACTTAATTTTCCTGTTGCACCATTTAAAACCATATTATATTGAAGAGTACCATTAAAGCAAATTATTCTGAAACCAATAAATATTTAGATGTGAATTCATTTCTGTGTCTTTTATTCTGTATCCCTTTGGCCAGCTATGTATTTCTGTTGTACCTTATTTTAGAACTGAAGTGTGTATGATACTGGAGTGGCAAAAACAGGACCTAATAATAGGCATTGGTAATGTTATAATTAGAGAACAAAAGCTTTTAACACATTCACTGGAAGTGAAATATCGTTTGTTTCTGGGAAGTAACAGAATTTGATAACTAGGATAAAAGTAATTCAATGGCGGTAACAAGCTGCCTTTTTAGAATGCTTGTTAATTTTGTGGTTAGTAGGTTCTGTCTTCTTCAAATAAGTACAATGCTGTGGTATGTAGCCTATCATTAGACTTGTACAACTATCATTCTCTGCTTACAGAACACTTCCATAACCCTGTAAAGAAATCTTGTATTCATTAGTAGTCACACAGTTGCCTCCTCGCCTCACTTCCTGGCAGCCGCTCATCTGCTTTCTATATGGATTTGACTCTTGTGGACATTGCATGTAAATGGAGTCATACAGTATGTGATTTCTTTTTTTTTTTTATTTAATTGATCTGGCCTTTTCCACTTAGCATATGCTTTTAGGGTTTGGTCATGTTGTAACATATATCAATACTTCACTTAAGTGCCAAATCATATTCTGTTTTATGAATAGTCTACCTCTTGCTTATCCATTGACTAGTCAATAGAGGGTTTTTTTCTACTCTTAAGAATATTATGAATTATGCTGGTATAAGTGTATATATATATATATATAGGTTTTTCTGTGGACATGAGTAAATATCGTATGAGTAAATATTGATACTTAGTGGAATTTCTATGTCATACTGACACTTTATGTTTATTTTTTAAATTTATTTATTTATTTATTTATGGCTATTCTGGGTTTTCACTGCTGCTGCAGGCTCTTCTCTAGTTGCAGGGAGTGGTAGCTACTCTCTAGTTGAGGTGAGCAGGCTTCTTGTCTTGGAACTCAGGCTCTAGGGCACATGGGCTTCAGTAGTAGTGACACATGGGCTCAGTGGTTGTGGCTCTGAGGCACTAGAGCACATGCTCAATAGTTGTGGCTCATGGGCTCAGTTGCTCCTCAGCATGTGGGATCCTCGTGGATCAGGGATTGAACTTGTGTCCCCTGGGTTGGCAGGCAAACTTCTCATTATTGAGCTACCGGGGTAGCCCTATGTTTAATTTTTTAAGGAACTGCCAAACATTCTGAAGTGGCTGCATCATTTGATATTCCCGCCGGTAAATGTTTCAGGGTTCCAGTTTCTCTGCATCTTTGTCAAGATTTCCTATATCTTTTTTATTTCAGTCTTCCTCTGATATCTTGTTGTCATTTTGATTTGTATTTCCCTGAGGACTAACAATGTTAAATGTCTTGTCATGTACTTATTGGCCATTTTAATATTTTTTGGATAACTATCTATTCAGGTCCTCTTGACTACTTAAAAATAGGCAATTTTTTAGAGCAGTTTTAAGTTCATACCAAAATGAGAAGAAGGTGCAAAGATTCTTCATACTACCTCTGCTCTCTCTCTCTCTCTCTCTCTCTCTCTCTCACACACACACACAGCCTTCCCCACTATCAAAATCCCATACCAGAGTAGTACATTTGATGAACCTACATTTACACATCATTATCACCTAAAGTCATAGTTTATATTAGAGTTTATTCTTCGTGTAGTACATTCTATGGGTTTTGACACATGTATAGTGATATATATTTACCTTTTAAAAATTATGCAGAGTAGTTTCACTATTCTGAAAATCCTCATTGCCCTGCTTGTTTGTTCCTCCCTCCACTAGTCTCTGGCAACCACTAATCCTTTTACTGTTGCTATAGGTTTGCTCTTTCGAGGATGTCATAAAATTGGAATTATATGATGTTTGGCCATTTCAGATTGACTCCTTTCACTTAGTAATATGTATTTAAATTTCCTCCATGTTTTTTCATGGCTTGATGGCTCATTTATCTTTAGCCCTAAGTAATATTCTATTGTCTGGATATATCAGGCTTATTTATTCATTCACTTTCTGAAGAGTATCTTGGTTGCAATCCCAGTTTTGGCAGTGATGAATAAAGTGGATATACTCATTCATGTGCAGGCTTTTGTGTGTGCGTGTAAATTTTCAGCTTGTGTAGGTAATTACTAAGGAATACAGAAACTGGATTGTATGGGAAGAGTATGTTTAGTTTTCTGAGAAACTCCAAGCTGCCTTCCAAAGTGTCTGTATGATTCTGCATTCCCCCACATAAATGAATGAAAGTTCCTTTTGGTCCACATCCTTGCCAACATTTGGTAGTGTAACAGTTTTAGATGTTGGCCGTTGAAATAGATATGTAGTGGTGTCTCTCCGTCATTTCATTTTCAGCTCCCTCATGACATATGATGAGTATCTCTTCGCATGCTAATTTGGTATATTTTCTTTGATTAAGTGTCCATTCGGTCTTTATGTGTGCTATGTGCTCAGTCATGTCTGACTCTTTGCAACCCATGGAGTATAGCCCACCTGACTCTTCTGTCCATGGAATTTTCCATGAAAGAATACTAGAGTGGGTTGTCATTTCCTCCTCCAGGGAATCTTCCCCTCCCAAGGATCAAACCTCCATCTCCAGTGTCTCCTACATTGCAGGAGGCTTCTTTACCCACTGAGCCATTGGGAAAGTCCTGTTTTAATTGGATTGGTTTTTTAATTTTTTTTATTTTTTATTTTTGAGTTTTAAGAGTTCTCTTAATGTATCTTCTAGGAGTTTTATATTTGTAGTTTGTTATACATTTAGATCTGTGATGTACTTTTAGTTAAAACTCTGCCCATTTTAGGGCTTCCTAGGTGGTGCTAGTGGTAAAGAACCTGCCCGCCAATACAAGAGACACCAGAGACGTGGGTTCGATCCCTGGGTCAGGAAGATCCTGTGGAGGAGAGCATGGCAACCTACTCCAGTATTTTTGCCTAGAGAATCTCATGGACAGAAGAGCATGTTTGGCCATTTCAGATTGACTCCTTTCACTTAGTAATATGTATTTAAATTTCCTCCATGTTTTTTCATGGCTTGATGGCTCATTTATCTTTAGCCCTAAGTAATATTCTATTGTCTGGATATATCAGGCTTATTTATTCATTCACTTTCTGAAGAGTATCTTGGTTGCAATCCCAGTTTTGGCAGTGATGAATAAAGTGGATATACTCATTCATGTGCAGGCTTTTGTGTGTGCGTGTAAATTTTCAGCTTGTGTAGGTAATTACTAAGGAATACAGAAACTGGATTGTATGGGAAGAGTATGTTTAGTTTTCTGAGAAACTCCAAGCTGCCTTCCAAAGTGTCTGTATGATTCTGCATTCCCACACATAAATGAATGAAAGTTCCTTTTGGTCCACATCCTTGCCAACATTTGGTAGTGTAACAGTTTTAGATGTTGGCCGTTGAAATAGATATGTAGTGGTGTCTCTCCGTCATTTCATTTTCAGCTCCCTCATGACATATGATGAGTATCTCTTCGCATGCTAATTTGGTATATTTTCTTTGATTAAGTGTCCATTCGGTCTTTATGTGTGCTATGTGCTCAGTCATGTCTGACTCTTTGCAACCCATGGAGTATAGCCCACCTGACTCTTCTGTCCATGGAATTTTCCATGAAAGAATACTAGAGTGGGTTGTCATTTCCTCCTCCAGGGAATCTTCCCCTCCCAAGGATCAAACCTCCATCTCCAGTGTCTCCTACATTGCAGGAGGCTTCTTTACCCACTGAGCCATTGGGAAAGTCCTGTTTTAATTGGATTGGTTTTTTAATTTTTTTTATTTTTTATTTTTGAGTTTTAAGAGTTCTCTTAATGTATCTTCTAGGAGTTTTATATTTGTAGTTTGTTATACATTTAGATCTGTGATGTACTTTTAGTTAAAACTCTGCCCATTTTAGGGCTTCCTAGGTGGTGCTAGTGGTAAAGAACCTGCCCGCCAATACAAGAGACACCAGAGACGTGGGTTCGATCCCTGGGTCAGGAAGATCCTGTGGAGGAGAGCATGGCAACCTACTCCAGTATTTTTGCCTAGAGAATCTCATGGACAGAAGAGCCCAGCAACCTACAGTCAATAGAGTCACAAAGAGTCAGACACGACTGAAGCAGCCTAACATGCACACATGATGCCCATTTTTAAACAGGGTTGTTTTTGTTGTTGCTGAATTGTAAGAGTTCATATCCCTTATCATGTATGTGAGTTGTAAAATTTTTCTTTCATTCTGTAGGTTGTCTTTCCATTTTCTTGATGATATCCTTTGAAGCATAACATGTTAAAATTTTGATAATGTCCAATTTGTCTATATCTTTCTTTTATAGCTTGTCCTTATGGTGTCCTATTTAAGAAACTGTTGCCTGATACAAGTTCATGAAGATTTATTCCTATGTTTCCTTCTATCAGTTTTAAAGCTTTATCCCTTACAGTTTGGTCTAGGATACTTGTAATTTTTTAATGAAATGTAAGGTACAAGTCCAATTTCATTATTTTGCATGTGGATATCCAGTTGTAATAACAGCATTTGTTGAAGATGGTATCCTTTCCCCATTGAATGCTTTGGCATTATTGTCAAAAAACTTTTGACCATAGATGTATAGACTTATTTCTGAATTCTTAATTCATTCCCATAGGTCCTCATGTTTATTCTGTGCCAGTAGCATATGCTTTTGATTGGTGCTAATGGTAAAGAACCCACCTTCCAATGCAGGAGACGTGTAAGAGACATGAGTTCAATCCCTTGGGTCAGGAAGATCTGGAGGGGAGGGCATGGCAACCCACTCTAGCATTCTTGCCTGAAGAATCCCGTGGATAGAGGAGTCTGTTGGCTATGATCCTTTGGGTCACAAAGAGTCAAACACAACTGAACAGCAAACACATAGCTTTCTAGTAAGTTTTGAGATCAGAGAATGTGAATCCTCCAAATTTGTTCATCTGTTTCAAGATTGTTTTGATATTCAGGGTTCCTTGCAGTTACTGTGAGTTTTACGATAAGCTTTTACATTTTTGCAAAAGAAGGCCATTATGATTTTGATAGTGGTTGTAGTGAATCTGGAGATTTGGATTATATTACTATCTTAATCCTAGTGGCTCAGACAGAAGAGACTGCGCTTGCTGTGCAGGAGACCTGGGTTCAGTTCCTGGGTCAGGGAGTTCCCCTGGAGAAGGCAGTGGCAACCCAGTGCAGTATTCTTGCCTGGAGAATTTCATGGACAGAGGAGCCTGGCAGGCTACAGTCCAAGGGGAGCAAAGAGTCAGATACAACTGAGCAACTAACACTTTCACTGTTTTAAGAATAGTTAGAATAGTGAGTCTTTGAATTTATGATTGTGCAGTGGCTGTCCATGTAATTACATTTTGTTTAACTTCTTTAAATAATGTTTTATAGTTTTCATTGTACAAGTCTATTACTAAAAAAAAAAAAAATACTTGTTTTTTTTCTATTTGATGATGTTATTTATAGGATTATCAACTAAATTTCACTTTTGGATTATTTATTACTAGTGTATAGACTTATTTCTGAATTCTTAATTCATTCCCATAGGTCCTCATGTTTATTCTGTGCCAGTAGCATATGCTTTTGATTGGTGCTAATGGTAAAGAACCCACCTTCCAATGCAGGAGACGTGTAAGAGACATGAGTTCAATCCCTTGGGTCAGGAAGATCTGGAGGGGAGGGCATGGCAACCCACTCTAGCATTCTTGCCTGAAGAATCCCGTGGATAGAGGAGTCTGTTGGCTATGATCCTTTGGGTCACAAAGAGTCAAACACAACTGAACAGCAAACACATAGCTTTCTAGTAAGTTTTGAGATCAGAGAATGTGAATCCTCCAAATTTGTTCATCTGTTTCAAGATTGTTTTGATATTCAGGGTTCCTTGCAGTTACTGTGAGTTTTACGATAAGCTTTTACATTTTTGCAAAAGAAGGCCATTATGATTTTGATAGTGGTTGTAGTGAATCTGGAGATTTGGATTATATTACTATCTTAATCCTAGTGGCTCAGACAGAAGAGACTGCGCTTGCTGTGCAGGAGACCTGGGTTCAGTTCCTGGGTCAGGGAGTTCCCCTGGAGAAGGCAGTGGCAACCCAGTGCAGTATTCTTGCCTGGAGAATTTCATGGACAGAGGAGCCTGGCAGGCTACAGTCCAAGGGGAGCAAAGAGTCAGATACAACTGAGCAACTAACACTTTCACTGTTTTAAGAATAGTTAGAATAGTGAGTCTTTGAATTTATGATTGTGCAGTGGCTGTCCATGTAATTACATTTTGTTTAACTTCTTTAAATAATGTTTTATAGTTTTCATTGTACAAGTCTATTACTAAAAAAAAAAAAAAATACTTGTTTTTTTTCTATTTGATGATGTTATTTATAGGATTATCAACTAAATTTCACTTTTGGATTATTTATTACTAGTGTATAGAAATACAATGTATTTTAATATATTCATCTTATATCCTGCTATCTTGCTTAATGTATTAGTTTCAATAATTTTATTGTGGATTCCTGTGTAATTTTCTGTGTACATAATCATGTTTCCATAAACATACATAGTATTTTAGTTCTTCCTTTTCTGTTGGAATGCCTTTTATTTCTTTTTCTTACTTAGTTGATCTCACTGAAATTCTTGTACAGTGTTCAATGTAAGTTATGAAAGAAGGCTTTCTTTTTGTCACTCTTAATCTTACAGAGAATGTGTTAACTCATTTGCCATTGAGAATGATGTTAATTGTATCTCTCATAAATATGTTTTCATGTTGTGCAAGTTCCTTTCTAGTCCTGGTTTGTTGACTGTGTTTGTCATGAAAAGGTGTTGGATTTTGTCAAATGCTTTTTTTGTATCAGTTGTGATGCTCATGGATTGTTTTTTTTTCCTTTTAATGTGGCCTTGTGACATTAGATCTGATTTTGGCTACATTTCTTTATCCTTTTCAGTTTCAGGTTTTTGTTGTAACTCATTCTTCCATTAATTTTTTTTTTTTTAAAGATTTATTTATTTATTCATTTTGGGCGGGGGTCGGGTTGGGGAGGGAGGGGAGTGGGCGGGCCACTTCCATTGGTCTTTCATTTCTCTGTTTTCATCCGTCTTTGTTTTTTGGCTCCTGTGGGCCTCCCATCGCGGTAGCGTCTGTCGTTGCAGAGCGCTGGCTCTGGGCGCATGCGCTCCAGAGCTCCGGCTCGGTGATTGGACACATCAGTCCAGCCGCTCCACGGCACGTGGGATCTTCCCAGGCCAGGGATCGAACCAGCGCCCCTTGCACTGCAAGGCTACGGTGTCCTTATCCACTGGACCACCAGGGGAAGCCCTAAAATTTTTACACTATGCTAAGTAATTTGTTTGTAACGTCTCATGAAAACCTTACAACTACTCTTTTTTACATATAAGAATACTGTGACTCTGGCAAAGACATTTATTAATTTGCTCATGATTATATGTCTAGTGAACCCAACAGTCTGATTTTGGATAAATGTTCTTAACCAAAGGATACAGTTATCTTCTCCCAAACTTCCTTCCCTAAAAGCCAAAAGCAAGATAAAGAAATGGAAAGAAACTCAGTGGTAATTTTATCCAGCCCTGTAGTTTATGTGGTCTTCAGCTAAACACCCTTAATTGTTTGAGAGGGAAGGACATTTGTATAGTTCTGTACATATTGAGCTTAAGAGGCTTTTGAGGCACGAATCTTTGATAGTTGCCTTACTTGTAAGTATAATATTTCCTAAGTTCATTGTGTGTATTTTCTTTTTGTCACTCTTAATCTTACAGAGAATGTGTTAACTCATTTGCCATTGAGAATGATGTTAATTGTATCTCTCATAAATATGTTTTCATGTTGTGCAAGTTCCTTTCTAGTCCTGGTTTGTTGACTGTGTTTGTCATGAAAAGGTGTTGGATTTTGTCAAATGCTTTTTTTGTATCAGTTGTGATGCTCATGGATTGTTTTTTTTTCCTTTTAATGTGGCCTTGTGACATTAGATCTGATTTTGGCTACATTTCTTTATCCTTTTCAGTTTCAGGTTTTTGTTGTAACTCATTCTTCCATTAATTTTTTTTTTTTTAAAGATTTATTTATTTATTCATTTTGGGCGGGGGTCGGGTTGGGGAGGGAGGGGAGTGGGCGGGCCACTTCCATTGGTCTTTCATTTCTCTGTTTTCATCCGTCTTTGTTTTTTGGCTCCTGTGGGCCTCCCATCGCGGTAGCGTCTGTCGTTGCAGAGCGCTGGCTCTGGGCGCATGCGCTCCAGAGCTCCGGCTCGGTGATTGGACACATCAGTCCAGCCGCTCCACGGCACGTGGGATCTTCCCAGGCCAGGGATCGAACCAGCGCCCCTTGCACTGCAAGGCTACGGTGTCCTTATCCACTGGACCACCAGGGGAAGCCCTAAAATTTTTACACTATGCTAAGTAATTTGTTTGTAACGTCTCATGAAAACCTTACAACTACTCTTTTTTACATATAAGAATACTGTGACTCTGGCAAAGACATTTATTAATTTGCTCATGATTATATGTCTAGTGAACCCAACAGTCTGATTTTGGATAAATGTTCTTAACCAAAGGATACAGTTATCTTCTCCCAAACTTCCTTCCCTAAAAGCCAAAAGCAAGATAAAGAAATGGAAAGAAACTCAGTGGTAATTTTATCCAGCCCTGTAGTTTATGTGGTCTTCAGCTAAACACCCTTAATTGTTTGAGAGGGAAGGACATTTGTATAGTTCTGTACATATTGAGCTTAAGAGGCTTTTGAGGCACGAATCTTTGATAGTTGCCTTACTTGTAAGTATAATATTTCCTAAGTTCATTGTGTGTATTTTCTTTTGTTACTCAAAGAAACTCCTTTTAGTGGAAAGTAGTTTTAAGGAGTGTAATCTGCTAGGTGTGCATTGCTTTTCTGTTATTTTTAAGCCTTTAATTGGACGTCCATTTCTTTTTAACTTTTTTTTCCATACTCTGAGTTCACATATTTCTCTATTATATGTATGCCTTTGTTTATTATTTTACTATTTTCATTATAGGCAAAGTATTCTCTTCATTTTTTATCTAAGTAGTTTTCTGGGAGAGGATATATATAAACTTATATATACCTTAATTTTACATTCTTCTTATTTACTAATTCTCTTGTGTTTGTTATAGATTTTTATTGATTATTTTTGCATTTTATGATCTAACATAGTATACCACAAATATAGATTGCTCCAAAAAGATTGTTTTACCTCTGTTTTTCATTTTTTTTATTTCTGATGTATTTTCGTCTCTAATTCTGTTGTTTAATACTACCACTGAATATTAAATAGTAGAGTTGATAATGAGTATATTTGTCTTGTTCCATATTTGAGTGAAGAAGTGTCTAGCATTTCCCATTAAGTAATATGCTGGCTCTTTAGATCTAGACACATACACACACACACACACACATATGCATGTTCAGGTTAACAACATGTCTCTTGGCCACTTGCCTCTGTGATGGCACACACTCTGTCTGTGAAGTGTGCTTTTCTGAATCTGGGTAAATCTATTTCTTACCTATCATTTTGTCTCACTGAATTCTTTTCTGCGAAGAGACATGAAGAACCTGAGCTCCCATTATGTCCTGAAACCACCTAGACCAACTCCAGCGTAAACCACTGTCTTACCTTTTGTGACATTTATTAATTTGCTCATGATTATATGTCTAGTGAACCCAACAGTCTGATTTTGGATAAATGTTCTTAACCAAAGGATACAGTTATCTTCTCCCAAACTTCCTTCCCTAAAAGCCAAAAGCAAGATAAAGAAATGGAAAGAAACTCAGTGGTAATTTTATCCAGCCCTGTAGTTTATGTGGTCTTCAGCTAAACACCCTTAATTGTTTGAGAGGGAAGGACATTTGTATAGTTCTGTACATATTGAGCTTAAGAGGCTTTTGAGGCACGAATCTTTGATAGTTGCCTTACTTGTAAGTATAATATTTCCTAAGTTCATTGTGTGTATTTTCTTTTGTTACTCAAAGAAACTCCTTTTAGTGGAAAGTAGTTTTAAGGAGTGTAATCTGCTAGGGGTGTGCATTGCTTTTCTGTTATTTTTAAGCCTTTAATTGGACGTCCATTTCTTTTTAACTTTTTTTTCCATACTCTGAGTTCACATATTTCTCTATTATATGTATGCCTTTGTTTATTATTTTACTATTTTCATTATAGGCAAAGTATTCTCTTCATTTTTTATCTAAGTAGTTTTCTGGGAGAGGATATATATAAACTTATATATACCTTAATTTTACATTCTTCTTATTTACTAATTCTCTTGTGTTTGTTATAGATTTTTATTGATTATTTTTGCATTTTATGATCTAACATAGTATACCACAAATATAGATTGCTCCAAAAAGATTGTTTTACCTCTGTTTTTCATTTTTTTTATTTCTGATGTATTTTCGTCTCTAATTCTGTTGTTTAATACTACCACTGAATATTAAATAGTAGAGTTGATAATGAGTATATTTGTCTTGTTCCATATTTGAGTGAAGAAGTGTCTAGCATTTCCCATTAAGTAATATGCTGGCTCTTTAGATCTAGACACATACACACACACACACACACATATGCATGTTCAGGTTAACAACATGTCTCTTGGCCACTTGCCTCTGTGATGGCACACACTCTGTCTGTGAAGTGTGCTTTTCTCTGAATCTGGGTAAATCTATTTCTTACCTATCATTTTGTCTCACTGAATTCTTTTCTGCGAAGAGACATGAAGAACCTGAGCTCCCATTATGTCCTGAAACCACCTAGACCAACTCCAGCTTATCGTCAACACCACTGGGGACGTCTTCCATGCCCTTTCTTTGTGACAACTTTTGGGCACTAACAACTGGTTGGGAGACTGCTTTGGAAGGGATAGCATCTGAAATCATATATTTGTACCCTGGGACTGGTGCAAAGCCTGCCTCTTCATCAAGAGGATCCATAGGAAGGCTAAGGAACCAGTTACAACCGTTGTATATTAAGATGATGGCTATGTAGGGATTTTAGCCAATATGGACTAAGACAAGGAGTTGTCCTCTTCCTGGGGCCCCTAGATCTGGTACCCAGAGACTTTTACTCCCTGATAGGCAGAGTCAACACCCCTACTCAGCCTTGAAGCAATTACAGAAGACGGACCTTTGCCCTCCTGCCTCGCATAAGAATATGGGAGTAAAATCTCTGAGAGGGGAATTTAACAGTAGGGAAAGGGACAGGGCACAATTTTTCAAAAAATGATATAGCCCAAGGACACAACATAAACACATTAGATTCAAATGGGTCTAGGATGCCAGACCCATGAATCAGCAAGCTAAATGACACACCCAGAGAGGCGATGATGTTTCTACCCCTTCCCCAAATGAGTTGGAATAATCCTCCCACTCATTAGCATATGAAATTATTCAGCCCTTAATAGCTAATCACGTCATGTGTTCAGGGCCACTGGATTCGCCCTCTGCAATGGCCCACATCTGTCTGTGGAGTGTGCTTTTCTCTGAATCTGAATAAATCCATTTTTTACCTATCAAAAAAAAAAGGAACGTATCTCTTAATTTCTATTTAAATCTTTTTTTGTATGTGAATCATGTAAAAAATTTGAATATGAATTTTATCACTTGAATTTTTAGCAGTTACGAGGATGACTATATAAATTTTCTACTTATTTCAATTAGTATGATGGATTTTATGAATGGATTTTTGAATATTGAAGTATACTCAGATCTCTGAACTATACCCCACTTTTTCATGATTTTTTTAAAAGGGGTTTTGGATATTTTGGCATAATACTTTAAGATTTTTACCTTGTTTCTCATATGTGTGATTGATCTGTAATATTTTTTTTTTTTTTTTGTAGTTGTAGCATCAGTGTCATGCTTCCTTTATACGAATAATACGGAATTTTTTTTTTTTGTATTTGGTGCTTAGTTTAATTTTGCTCAGGTAGTAATTCAACAGTTTTGAGCACCTACTATGTGCTTAATAACAGTAAAGATTTAATGGTAATTAATACATACTGAGCTCTCAGGATATATTTGTCAGTATTCTAAGATTCTTAGTAACTTGCAGTAATTTTGTGCTATAAAGATGGCTTATGTATTGACATAAAAGTTATGAAACTGTTGCTCCTAGAGCAATTACAGGGATAGATTCTTGAGAGTCTCCAGTCACAACATTTTGGTCAACTAATCAATACATAACCTTCTTTTATGTGTTTCTGTTTAAAGCCACCTTGTTTAACATGCAATGGATTCATTAATGTTGAATTCACATCCAACAGCACTATGGCTTATGCCTGAATATTGTTTATCTAACACACATATTTTCTCCTTAAAGCATATCACAACCTTCTTGCACTTGGACACTAAACAGTACTTCAGTACTGCACTGCAATGATTCTGAACAATGAATCTCCAGCAGAAAGTACAAAAATATGGGACTAAACAGACCATGTAAAGGATACTTGTTTATAGTATGTGAACTGAAATAAGAATATCACTTTGTTTGACCTCAACTAAGATCATGTGAGTCGACTGAGGTTTTTCTCAATTCTGCATGTTTCTGCAAAATCACAAAGTACAAATATTGATTATTAGGGTTATAATAAATGTTAGTGGGTAGGTGAATTCACAAACACTGAGTCTATGAATAATGAGGAGTGATTGTGCTTCTTTGTATTTAATGTGTATTCATTCATTTATTCACAGCAGTCCTTTGAGGTACATTATTATTGTAGATGATGTGCTCTGCTACAAAGAGGTTAAGTAGCTTTCTCAGTGTTACATAGTCAGCGAGGGATGAACTTAGGATACTGCTAAAAAAATTAGTACTGATGCCAAGACCTGGTACCTGCCTTTAGGAACCTTCTTTTGTCTAAAAGGGTTAGTAAGGGGTTTTACTAAAATTAGTAAATTCAAAGTAATTTTTATTAAGTAGTACAAGGGTAATCAGTTCAGTTCAGTTCAGTTACTCAGTCATGTCTGACTCTTTGCAATCCCATAGACTGTGGCACGCCTGGCTTCCCTGTCCTTCACTATCTCCCAAAGCTTGCTCAAACTCATATCCATTGACTCAGTGATGTCATCCAACCATTTCATCCTTTGTTGTCCCCTTGTCCTTCTGCCTTCCATTTTCCCCTGCATCAGGGTCTTTACCAGTGAGTCATCTCTTTGCATCAGGTGGCCAAAGTATTGGACTTCAGCTTCAGCATCATTCCTTCCGATGAATATTCAGGATTGATTTCCTTTAGGATTGACTGGTTTGATCTCCTTGTTGTCCAGGTGATTCTCAAGAGACTTCTACAACAGCATAGTTCAAAAGCATCAATTCGTGCTCAGATTTCTTTGTGGTATACTGTCTATATACATGCAAAGCCACCTTGTTTAACATGCAATGGATTCATTAATGTTGAATTCACATCCAACAGCACTATGGCTTATGCCTGAATATTGTTTATCTAACACACATATTTTCTCCTTAAAGCATATCACAACCTTCTTGCACTTGGACACTAAACAGTACTTCAGTACTGCACTGCAATGATTCTGAACAATGAATCTCCAGCAGAAAGTACAAAAATATGGGACTAAACAGACCATGTAAAGGATACTTGTTTATAGTATGTGAACTGAAATAAGAATATCACTTTGTTTGACCTCAACTAAGATCATGTGAGTCGACTGAGGTTTTTCTCAATTCTGCATGTTTCTGCAAAATCACAAAGTACAAATATTGATTATTAGGGTTATAATAAATGTTAGTGGGTAGGTGAATTCACAAACACTGAGTCTATGAATAATGAGGAGTGATTGTGCTTCTTTGTATTTAATGTGTATTCATTCATTTATTCACAGCAGTCCTTTGAGGTACATTATTATTGTAGATGATGTGCTCTGCTACAAAGAGGTTAAGTAGCTTTCTCAGTGTTACATAGTCAGCGAGGGATGAACTTAGGATACTGCTAAAAAAATTAGTACTGATGCCAAGACCTGGTACCTGCCTTTAGGAACCTTCTTTTGTCTAAAAGGGTTAGTAAGGGGTTTTACTAAAATTAGTAAATTCAAAGTAATTTTTATTAAGTAGTACAAGGGTAATCAGTTCAGTTCAGTTCAGTTACTCAGTCATGTCTGACTCTTTGCAATCCCATAGACTGTGGCACGCCTGGCTTCCCTGTCCTTCACTATCTCCCAAAGCTTGCTCAAACTCATATCCATTGACTCAGTGATGTCATCCAACCATTTCATCCTTTGTTGTCCCCTTGTCCTTCTGCCTTCCATTTTCCCCTGCATCAGGGTCTTTACCAGTGAGTCATCTCTTTGCATCAGGTGGCCAAAGTATTGGACTTCAGCTTCAGCATCATTCCTTCCGATGAATATTCAGGATTGATTTCCTTTAGGATTGACTGGTTTGATCTCCTTGTTGTCCAGGTGATTCTCAAGAGACTTCTACAACAGCATAGTTCAAAAGCATCAATTCTTTGGTGCTCAGATTTCTTTGTGGTCCAACTTCTACATCTATACATGACCGCTAGGGTGCTACCACCAAACTGCAATAGATACCCAGAGGAAGAATTACTTTAGAGATCTTGGACTAATTTTATGTAATAGTATATAAACTATGCCTTAGAAAATCAGTAAAATTTCACTAACTTGGCTTGTGAGGATGAAAGAGATCACTTAAATTCAGAATGTTCTTATTTTTTACATTATGGTTTGGTCTAGTATTGTTGGGGTAGGGAAGTGAGAGTGGAGAGTCATTCTCTTTAGTTTTGGGGTTCATATCAGCTCTCTGACCATTTTTCAGTTACTGTCTTCTTTCTTCTGTTCTTGTAATGTCAGGAAGTAAGACAATAGCACCTTTAATTGGAAGAGGAACTTGGCAGTATTTTGATATGAATGCATGAGTTTCTTATTATGGAAGATTGAAAAACATTAGTTTCATGGAGAAATATTAGCTGGAACCAATTGGCATTTCCAAGTAGGATTGCATAGAGTGAATGTCTTGCAGTAGAATAAAACAAAAAATTTTTCAGGTAATTATTAAAAATTGCCAAAATATACAGACTCCCACCTCATATATTTTTAAATACTAGACTCACTGTATCCTTTAGCTATGTCTTATTAAATCATGCCTTTTAATTGCATCTTAAAACCCAGAGAATTAAGAGGAGAATTTTTAGGCTCTATTTTAAGCCATATATTTTAATAGGAAAAATTGTGGTTACCCTCTTATAATTGGGTTCTTATAATTGAGCTGATTCATAGTAGATTTGTATATATACAAGTCTACTGGAGTATGAGCTAGCTGAGGCAAGAATTGTGGCTCTTCATCTTGTACATTTCTATTGCCTAGAAAGATTCTTATCGAATAGAAAACCCACAGGAAATGTTAATGATTAAATGAGTACTTTGAAACCCTTTGTGACTAATATAATTAACAGTGACACGTATAATTAGAAATGTGAATGTTATTCTTTGTATATTTTAAGAAATTCAGTTTTCCTTGTTACTTAAATCTTCATAAAATCTTAAGTTAGTGAAAGAACTTTAGAAGTTATTCCAGTTCCATTTTAATGCCTATAGTAAGAAACATATATTTCTGACAAACTATTTAGTTTAGTTAAGTAATAGGTAAAATTTAAGGTCAGGAAGGCAAATTACTACCAAAATGAAGAAAATAGAACATTTTAATATGACTTGCCAGCCTTTGGGCTTATATATTTTAGGAAAGAGAGTTAGAAGATGAAGTTTAAAGATCATGAAGACTTCAATCTAAGGCCAATAAAATTGAACATTTTGAACTAAGAGTTATAGATTACTTAGTATTTGTTCTTGGTCAATTTGTTTTTGTCCCCCACCCGCTCCACAAAATTGTTTTTGATCCAGTGTTCAAATTGTTTTTGATCCAGTTTGATTCTGTTACTGCCAGCAAGCTCATGAGAATCAATGAGCAAATATCTGACCAAAAATTGAAAAAATTGTTTATAAAGCATGAGATCTCATTGTGAATCTCATAGGCTATTAAATCTTTGTGGTAGGAAATTTGTATGTGGGTGGAAACTGCCACAAGCTCATGAAAGAAAATTAATCTATAACCAATTGGCATTTCCAAGTAGGATTGCATAGAGTGAATGTCTTGCAGTAGAATAAAACAAAAAATTTTTCAGGTAATTATTAAAAATTGCCAAAATATACAGACTCCCACCTCATATATTTTTAAATACTAGACTCACTGTATCCTTTAGCTATGTCTTATTAAATCATGCCTTTTAATTGCATCTTAAAACCCAGAGAATTAAGAGGAGAATTTTTAGGCTCTATTTTAAGCCATATATTTTAATAGGAAAAATTGTGGTTACCCTCTTATAATTGGGTTCTTATAATTGAGCTGATTCATAGTAGATTTGTATATATACAAGTCTACTGGAGTATGAGCTAGCTGAGGCAAGAATTGTGGCTCTTCATCTTGTACATTTCTATTGCCTAGAAAGATTCTTATCGAATAGAAAACCCACAGGAAATGTTAATGATTAAATGAGTACTTTGAAACCCTTTGTGACTAATATAATTAACAGTGACACGTATAATTAGAAATGTGAATGTTATTCTTTGTATATTTTAAGAAATTCAGTTTTCCTTGTTACTTAAATCTTCATAAAATCTTAAGTTAGTGAAAGAACTTTAGAAGTTATTCCAGTTCCATTTTAATGCCTATAGTAAGAAACATATATTTCTGACAAACTATTTAGTTTAGTTAAGTAATAGGTAAAATTTAAGGTCAGGAAGGCAAATTACTACCAAAATGAAGAAAATAGAACATTTTAATATGACTTGCCAGCCTTTGGGCTTATATATTTTAGGAAAGAGAGTTAGAAGATGAAGTTTAAAGATCATGAAGACTTCAATCTAAGGCCAATAAAATTGAACATTTTGAACTAAGAGTTATAGATTACTTAGTATTTGTTCTTGGTCAATTTGTTTTTGTCCCCCACCCGCTCCACAAAATTGTTTTTTTTTGATCCAGTGTTCAAATTGTTTTTTTGATCCAGTTTGATTCTGTTACTGCCAGCAAGCTCATGAGAATCAATGAGCAAATATCTGACCAAAAATTGAAAAAATTGTTTATAAAGCATGAGATCTCATTGTGAATCTCATAGGCTATTAAATCTTTGTGGTAGGAAATTTGTATGTGGGTGGAAACTAAAAGAATAAAATTTCTAAAAATTCTTACTTTTAAATTATAAAATAATAAAGTTTGAGAACTGCAAGATACAGAAAGAAGAAAATTTTAAATTCCTATAACCCCCATCCAGAAATAATCATAGCATTATGATATTTTTACTTCAGTTTTATTTTCTCTGTATATTATACTAACTTAAATGAAACTCTAAGAATTTTCATTCTTTGCATTTTTAGCTTTATCAACATTTCCCATGCTATTTAAAATTCAGCACAAAATCATTTAAGTGGTTGTATAATTTTCTATTGAATACCTATATTATAGTATAAACTAATCTGCCAACAATTGGACCTTAATTATATCCAGTTTTCAGTATTATGAGCAGTGCTGTGCTGAGCATTATTATGCATAATTTTTGTACACTGTTACTGTTTTTTAGAACTGAATAGAATGGTATTTTAATTCATGTATTATATGTTACAGCTATGCTTCTATTTTATCTTAAACATTTTCAAATTGTATCTTTAACTCTCCAACTTGGTGATACGTAGCCAACAAATACTTGATTAATTAGGTCATTTTTGTCTAAGGTAAAATATTGTTTATTTTCCTTTTTCTATTTTTACCTAAGTCAATTTTAGATGAATGAAGGAGTCTTATATTTTCTTAAATTTGAAACATTTAAATATAAAGGTGGAAGCTTATATTTCTTCATATTTAGCAATGTGGTTACATAGCTTATCATTAATCTTAATATTCCCTGAAAGAATATTCCATTGTCCTTATGTACAGTCAACTGCACATTGTCTGCTGTGATAAAATATGCCTCTGTGATATCCTCTGAATGTATTAGCTGTCAAAGCTTTAGGGTAGTGACACTTTGTTTCAGTATTTGCCAATATGTCACACTAAGCACTTTAATTGGATTATCTCCTTTAATTCTCACAATATTGCAGGAAGCTAAGGTAGTGTTTTATCCTACTTTATAGATGCTTTCTGATTCTCAGATTTTGGCAGTT
Organism: Tragulus kanchil; assembly: GCA_022376925.1. Taxonomy (NCBI): domain Eukaryota; kingdom Metazoa; phylum Chordata; class Mammalia; order Artiodactyla; family Tragulidae; genus Tragulus; species Tragulus kanchil. The sequence goes on along the minus strand of JAIOJX010000032.1, from coordinate 215,133,363 downwards.
TATATAAAGTTTAAGGGAGCACTGTTAGAGGTAGTTGTTAACACTGTTCGTATTCAGTATTTTTTCCAATGATGCACATGAGATCTCATTGTGAATCTCATAGGCTATTAAATCTTTGTGGTAGGAAATTTGTATGTGGGTGGAAACTAAAAGAATAAAATTTCTAAAATTCTTACTTTTAAATTATAAAATAATAAAGTTTGAGAACTGCAAGATACAGAAAGAAGAAAATTTTAAATTCCTATAACCCCCATCCAGAAATAATCATAGCATTATGATATTTTTACTTCAGTTTTATTTTCTCTGTATATTATACTAACTTAAATGAAACTCTAAGAATTTTCATTCTTTGCATTTTTAGCTTTATCAACATTTCCCATGCTATTTAAAATTCAGCACAAAATCATTTAAGTGGTTGTATAATTTTCTATTGAATACCTATATTATAGTATAAACTAATCTGCCAACAATTGGACCTTAATTATATCCAGTTTTCAGTATTATGAGCAGTGCTGTGCTGAGCATTATTATGCATAATTTTTGTACACTGTTACTGTTTTTTAGAACTGAATAGAATGGTATTTTAATTCATGTATTATATGTTACAGCTATGCTTCTATTTTATCTTAAACATTTTCAAATTGTATCTTTAACTCTCCAACTTGGTGATACGTAGCCAACAAATACTTGATTAATTAGGTCATTTTTGTCTAAGGTAAAATATTGTTTATTTTCCTTTTTCTATTTTTACCTAAGTCAATTTTAGATGAATGAAGGAGTCTTATATTTTCTTAAATTTGAAACATTTAAATATAAAGGTGGAAGCTTATATTTCTTCATATTTAGCAATGTGGTTACATAGCTTATCATTAATCTTAATATTCCCTGAAAGAATATTCCATTGTCCTTATGTACAGTCAACTGCACATTGTCTGCTGTGATAAAATATGCCTCTGTGATATCCTCTGAATGTATTAGCTGTCAAAGCTTTAGGGTAGTGACACTTTGTTTCAGTATTTGCCAATATGTCACACTAAGCACTTTAATTGGATTATCTCCTTTAATTCTCACAATATTGCAGGAAGCTAAGGTAGTGTTTTATCCTACTTTATAGATGCTTTCTGATTCTCAGATTTTGGCAGTTTATATAAAGTTTAAGTGGTAGAATCACTGTTAGAGTGTAGGAACTCTGGCTCTAACATCTGCATTCACAAGCATATATAACAGGAATGTATGTCATTTAATCCTTTTCTTCCTTCTGCTCTCATTTATTTTCTGAATCTTGTGGCTAATCTTGTGAATTCTCTCCATTAGTGCAAGTTTAAGAATTTACTGTATATTGTATCTATACATACATATAATGTGTATGTATTCAGGTGTAAATATATACTCACAAGTACAACTTAATATAAACTATCACAGCAATGTTAATTGGCCATAAATGTAAAATAAAAGCTTAAAAATATTAAAATGATTACTTTGTGGATATGAGATGATAGGATAATATCCATTAAATGAAGTCTTTTTTTCTAGCTATCATTGGACTGTAATTAAAATATAAATTTAAATATCTTTCTTTTCAAAAAACATTTCAGAAAAACAGATTTTGTTATTTTCTTCAAAAAATTATTCCGATTATGTAACTGTATTTTTACTCAGAAGTGCTTGTGTCTAATATAGATTTTTTTTTAGTTGTAAGCTAATATTTTTGTCTTTAGGATGAACAATATTTATTTTTATAAAGCCCTTTATATAATAAAAGCAGATTTAATGATTATGAATTTAACCTTGAATAGAAAATTTCCAGATTTGGAAATATATAGTTCAGAGGTAGGCGGGGTGATTATTTTACCTGTAATTTGGTTATGTGTTTCCCTGTTTATTTTTCCTTAGAAGTTTTTTTTGAACATTTAAATATAAAGGTAGCTTATATTCTTCATATTTAGCAATGTGTTTACATAGCTTATCATTAATCTTAATATTCCCTGAAAGAATATTCCATTGTCCTTATGTACAGTCAACTGCACATTGTCTGCTGTGATAAAATATGCCTCTGTGATATCCTCTGAATGTATTAGCTGTCAAAGCTTTAGGGTAGTGACACTTTGTTTCAGTATTTGCCAATATGTCACACTAAGCACTTTAATTGGATTATCTCCTTTAATTCTCACAATATTGCAGGAAGCTAAGGTAGTGTTTTATCCTACTTTATAGATGCTTTCTGATTCTCAGATTTTGGCAGTTTATATAAAGTTTAAGTGGTAGAATCACTGTTAGAGTGTAGGAACTCTGGCTCTAACATCTGCATTCACAAGCATATATAACAGGAATGTATGTCATTTAATCCTTTTCTTCCTTCTGCTCTCATTTATTTTCTGAATCTTGTGGCTAATCTTGTGAATTCTCTCCATTAGTGCAAGTTTAAGAATTTACTGTATATTGTATCTATACATACATATAATGTGTATGTATTCAGGTGTAAATATATACTCACAAGTACAACTTAATATAAACTATCACAGCAATGTTAATTGGCCATAAATGTAAAATAAAAGCTTAAAAATATTAAAATGATTACTTTGTGGATATGAGATGATAGGATAATATCCATTAAATGAAGTCTTTTTTTCTAGCTATCATTGGACTGTAATTAAAATATAAATTTAAATATCTTTCTTTTCAAAAAACATTTCAGAAAAACAGATTTTGTTATTTTCTTCAAAAAATTATTCCGATTATGTAACTGTATTTTTACTCAGAAGTGCTTGTGTCTAATATAGATTTTTTTTTAGTTGTAAGCTAATATTTTTGTCTTTAGGATGAACAATATTTATTTTTATAAAGCCCTTTATATAATAAAAGCAGATTTAATGATTATGAATTTAACCTTGAATAGAAAATTTCCAGATTTGGAAATATATAGTTCAGAGGTAGGCGGGGTGATTATTTTACCTGTAATTTGGTTATGTGTTTCCCTGTTTATTTTTCCCTTAGAAGTTACATTAAGGGCAGGAGTTATTTCTGATGACTAAGGTTTATTCCTTTGAATGTAAAGCATTATTTTCATGGCTAACATCATTGGTCTTGATAATAGGGGGTGTAATAAGAAGTTTATTGGGTAAGATGCCTTTAACACTAACATAAATTCTTTTTGTTTCAACAGCATTTCTTTAAAGGCAACACAGCATAGAAAATATGCTCATTGCTTTTGGAGTAATTCACTGCAAATCTGGAATCTCTGCTTGTGCCTTTATAGTAGTTCCATAACAAGGCTATTTTTAAAAACAACACACGAAACAGAAATTCCAGTATTAATTGGATCGACACTTCTAGTTGTGAATTAACACTTCTGTTATAAATCTTGAGAAAATTGGCTTTAGATTTCAACATATTCTGTTTTCACTTGGTTAGTATTCTTGATATTATATAGTGCTAAAGAGAAGAATCTCAGTGCTTAAACCTCTTTAAATATCTTTGACTTGATATTTGTTCTTTAGAATATCTTAGCCTTCAATCATCAGCTGAATGTCTGTGTCCTTGGTTCCCTATTCTCCCTTGCCATTGCCCTGTTAGGGCAATATTGTCTCTTACAGGGACATAGAAATGGCTACCCACTCCAGTATTTTTGTCTGAAAAATCCCATAGACAGAGGAGCTTGGCATGCTGCAGTCCATGGAGTCACAAAGAGTTGGACATGGCTGAGCGACTGAGCACACACAGTGCTTCCATACTGTGCTTCAATTTTGCAAGATTAAAGTTTCTACAGTTTAGCTCTAATCTCATCATTTCCAAATTTGAACATGCAAAGTGATTTCCTGTTGCCCACTGTGTTTTCTGTGGCCCAGCATTTTAGTCTGCTTTGATAATTTCATCTACTTTTTCAGACTTGCTTCTCATTATTGTCTCTTCTTGACTTTATATTTAAACCAAACTGTTTCCTAAATAACCCAATACAAGTAATACTTCTGTGACTTTGTTTGCACTGTTTTTAGTACGAAGTAATCCACCTTCAGTGAAAAAATATTTTATTATAAAAGGCAGATTTAATGATTATGAATTTAACCTTGAATAGAAAATTTCCAGATTTGGAAATATATAGTTCAGAGGTAGGCGGGGTGATTATTTTACCTGTAATTTGGTTATGTGTTTCCCTGTTTATTTTTCCCTTAGAAGTTACATTAAGGGCAGGAGTTATTTCTGATGACTAAGGTTTATTCCTTTGAATGTAAAGCATTATTTTCATGGCTAACATCATTGGTCTTGATAATAGGGGGTGTAATAAGAAGTTTATTGGGTAAGATGCCTTTAACACTAACATAAATTCTTTTTGTTTCAACAGCATTTCTTTAAAGGCAACACAGCATAGAAAATATGCTCATTGCTTTTGGAGTAATTCACTGCAAATCTGGAATCTCTGCTTGTGCCTTTATAGTAGTTCCATAACAAGGCTATTTTTAAAAACAACACACGAAACAGAAATTCCAGTATTAATTGGATCGACACTTCTAGTTGTGAATTAACACTTCTGTTATAAATCTTGAGAAAATTGGCTTTAGATTTCAACATATTCTGTTTTCACTTGGTTAGTATTCTTGATATTATATAGTGCTAAAGAGAAGAATCTCAGTGCTTAAACCTCTTTAAATATCTTTGACTTGATATTTGTTCTTTAGAATATCTTAGCCTTCAATCATCAGCTGAATGTCTGTGTCCTTGGTTCCCTATTCTCCCTTGCCATTGCCCTGTTAGGGCAATATTGTCTCTTACAGGGACATAGAAATGGCTACCCACTCCAGTATTTTTGTCTGAAAAATCCCATAGACAGAGGAGCTTGGCATGCTGCAGTCCATGGAGTCACAAAGAGTTGGACATGGCTGAGCGACTGAGCACACACAGTGCTTCCATACTGTGCTTCAATTTTGCAAGATTAAAGTTTCTACAGTTTAGCTCTAATCTCATCATTTCCAAATTTGAACATGCAAAGTGATTTCCTGTTGCCCACTGTGTTTTCTGTGGCCCAGCATTTTAGTCTGCTTTGATAATTTCATCTACTTTTTCAGACTTGCTTCTCATTATTGTCTCTTCTTGACTTTATATTTAAACCAAACTGTTTCCTAAATAACCCAATACAAGTAATACTTCTGTGACTTTGTTTGCACTGTTTTTAGTGTCCACTTCATGGACTTACCTGCTTTTGCCTAAAATCTCCCCCAAATGCCCATATCTAATGACTTTTTCATGAGAACATCAAATCAAGTTATCACTTTAACTGTTGGACACTTATAAAGTTCATTTTCTCTCCTGTAATTTTGCTACATACTTATTCCTCCTTGTACTATTTTTTAAACCTTTCATTTTGGAAAATTTAGAGAATATACAAAAAATAATACGATATACCCCAATGTACGCTTCACCCAGATATAGCAACATTTTGACATTGTTATTTATATGTTCCTCTACTTTCCACCTTCCACTCAATTATTTATAAATATTTGAGATAATTTATTTGTTAAAATTCACAAATGTTAGTGGTATAATGTTGACAGTTATGTGCATATGTGAAACTCCTCCCCTTTCATAATAAGAATGTTCCATCTTTCAGGAAGTTTCTCCTGCCGCTTTTCAGTCAGTCCTCCCACACTGAAGCAAGCAGTGTTTAATTTTTTTCACCATATATTTGTTTTATACGTTTCTTATTCTTTCTGTGTAAATGGAATTATACTCTTCGTGTAAGGCTTCTTTTTTTCAGCATAACTGATCCTTTGTTATTCCATTTTATTGCCGGCATAGTATATCTTTGTATGACTGTTCCACAATTTGTTTATCTGTTTGGTAAAGGACATTTGGGTTAGTTACAGTACTGGGCTCTTGTGAGTACAGCTGCTATGGATATTTGCATAAGTCTTTTTGTGGATATAGTTGATTCTTATTATTTGCCCTAATTCTGTTTTAAAAAGTCACTGTGAACACTGAACTATCTAATACTGAGCCATTTCTTCTAGAGCAAACACAGGGCTACGTTCCTGTGAGCTTCTGACCGCAGTATTTTTGTCAACCGATTATATGTGTTTCTGTTGAAAGTTCCATTGGGAACTTTGAAGGAGAGGAGATACTCAAACTTTTACAAGTTCTGCAGTTCTGATGAATACAGGTGTTCAACTCACCATCCTTCCGGGTTCCATAGGAGGAGGAAAAGATGACACAGACTTTGCTAAAGAACTGCAGTAATATGCAGGATCCCTGAGCTAGGATGCTTTCCAAGTATCCGGGTTACATTTTTCTCTATGACTTATCCTTTTTGTACTATTTTGCTAAAATCTCCCCAAATGCCCATATCTAATGACTTTTCATGAGAACATCAAATCAAGTTATCACTTTAACTGTTGGACACTTATAAAGTTCATTTCTCTCCTGTAATTTTGCTACATACTTATTCCTCCTTGTACTATTTTTTAAACCTTTCATTTTGGAAAATTTAGAGAATATACAAAAAATAATACGATATACCCCAATGTACGCTTCACCCAGATATAGCAACATTTTGACATTGTTATTTATATGTTCCTCTACTTTCCACCTTCCACTCAATTATTTATAAATATTTGAGATAATTTATTTGTTAAAATTCACAAATGTTAGTGGTATAATGTTGACAGTTATGTGCATATGTGAAACTCCTCCCCTTTCATAATAAGAATGTTCCATCTTTCAGGAAGTTTCTCCTGCCGCTTTTCAGTCAGTCCTCCCACACTGAAGCAAGCAGTGTTTAATTTTTTTCACCATATATTTGTTTTATACGTTTCTTATTCTTTCTGTGTAAATGGAATTATACTCTTCGTGTAGGGCTTCTTTTTTTCAGCATAACTGATCCTTTGTTATTCCATTTTATTGCCGGCATAGTATATCTTTGTATGACTGTTCCACAATTTGTTTATCTGTTTGGTAAAGGACATTTGGGTTAGTTACAGTACTGGGCTCTTGTGAGTACAGCTGCTATGGATATTTGCATAAGTCTTTTTGTGGATATAGTTGATTCTTATTATTTGCCCTAATTCTGTTTTAAAAAGTCACTGTGAACACTGAACTATCTAATACTGAGCCATTTCTTCTAGAGCAAACACAGGGCTACGTTCCTGTGAGCTTCTGACCGCAGTATTTTTGTCAACCGATTATATGTGTTTCTGTTGAAAGTTCCATTGGGAACTTTGAAGGAGAGGAGATACTCAAACTTTTACAAGTTCTGCAGTTCTGATGAATACAGGTGTTCAACTCACCATCCTTCCGGGTTCCATAGGAGGAGGAAAAGATGACACAGACTTTGCTAAAGAACTGCAGTAATATGCAGGATCCCTGAGCTAGGATGCTTTCCAAGTATCCGAAGTTACATGAGGGAGGAAACTACCCCAGAGGTTGAACCCAACTGTGGAGGCAGCAGCTGAAGGAGAGAAAAAGCTTACCTACTGCTTCCGTGTCCCCGTCATCCCTTTTCTTACACTGCGTTCTCAACACTGCAGTTATACCCAGAGTGTCATAATCATCTGTGGCTTATTACAGCTTGGTCATGTCTGGGGAGAGGAAAAGGTACTTGAATTCTACTGGTAGATTTGAACAAAGTTGACAGCTAGGAAGTAAGGTTAAATTGACCTTTTGGGTAAAGACGTTGGACTGATGATGTATACGGAGTTTACCTGAAATATTTGAGCCTGGCTCACTGATGATTCAGCTAAGTGAAAAGCTGACGGTGTCCACTGGGTGGCAGCCACTCTCCAGCTCCAAGGACGACTCTGGAAGACTGTGGTAAGGACTGAGGAAGATTAGCCCAGTAGGCTAAATTGAAAGTTATTTTCTTTGCCTTAGGCCAGGAGTTGGCAAACTTCAACCTGTGTGCCAAATCTGTCTGCTGCCTCTGTGTGTACTGTTCTTGGACCTGGGAATATTTTTTTCACTTTTCTTAAATAAGCTGTTGAGAAGAACAATGAATGTACACCAGAGATTGTATGCGCTTATAATACCTAAAATATTTACCACTTAGTCTTTCAAAAATAAAAAAAAAAATAACCAATCCCTGTTTTAGACAATATTCCCAAGGATCAAGTATGTTATCTTTTTCTCGAGTGGTGGGTTACTGACAGTGATCTCACTTGGGTAAGATTTCAGAATAGCAGATTAAAGGCACATTCCTCAAAGAAACACAAGCTATGGAAACAAACCACTTTTTGGAAGGTCTTGGTCACTCATATTGATGCTGAGAGCAAGGAACTATTTTTTCATGAGAGTGACTAGAATCAAACTGCTGATCAGGCCTACCACAGTCACTTGGATCCATCGCTGGACTTGGGATTGAGAGGAGATACTCAAACTTTTACAAGTTCTGCAGTTCTGATGAATACAGGTGTTCAACTCACCATCCTTCCGGGTTCCATAGGAGGAGGAAAAGATGACACAGACTTTGCTAAAGAACTGCAGTAATATGCAGGATCCCTGAGCTAGGATGCTTTCCAAGTATCCGAAGTTACATGAGGGAGGAAACTACCCCAGAGGTTGAACCCAACTGTGGAGGCAGCAGCTGAAGGAGAGAAAAAGCTTACCTACTGCTTCCGTGTCCCCGTCATCCCTTTTCTTACACTGCGTTCTCAACACTGCAGTTATACCCAGAGTGTCATAATCATCTGTGGCTTATTACAGCTTGGTCATGTCGGGGGAGAGGAAAAGGTACTTGAATTCTACTGGTAGATTTGAACAAAGTTGACAGCTAGGAAGTAAGGTTAAATTGACCTTTTGGGTAAAGACGTTGGACTGATGATGTATACGGAGTTTACCTGAAATATTTGAGCCTGGCTCACTGATGATTCAGCTAAGTGAAAAGCTGACGGTGTCCACTGGGTGGCAGCCACTCTCCAGCTCCAAGGACGACTCTGGAAGACTGTGGTAAGGACTGAGGAAGATTAGCCCAGTAGGCTAAATTGAAAGTTATTTTCTTTGCCTTAGGCCAGGAGTTGGCAAACTTCAACCTGTGTGCCAAATCTGTCTGCTGCCTCTGTGTGTACTGTTCTTGGACCTGGGAATATTTTTTTCACTTTTCTTAAATAAGCTGTTGAGAAGAACAATGAATGTACACCAGAGATTGTATGCGGCTTATAATACCTAAAATATTTACCACTTAGTCTTTCAAAAATAAAAAAAAAAATAACCAATCCCTGTTTTAGACAATATTCCCAAGGATCAAGTATGTTATCTTTTTCTCGAGTGGTGGGTTACTGACAGTGATCTCACTTGGGTAAGATTTCAGAATAGCAGATTAAAGGCACATTCCTCAAAGAAACACAAGCTATGGAAACAAACCACTTTTTGGAAGGTCTTGGTCACTCATATTGATGCTGAGAGCAAGGAACTATTTTTTCATGAGAGTGACTAGAATCAAACTGCTGATCAGGCCTACCACAGTCACTTGGATCCATCGCTGGACTGGGTGTGGCTAATGCATCCACCATCATAGGCCGGGCCAAAGATACAGCACTGTATGCTTATGATATACAAGCCATCCCTGCCTGCCAAACTTGTCACCTCTACTGGAAGCTAACCTGTTCTGTTTTTGGTTTTTTTTTCATGTAAAAGACCTTTGACTTCATCTTGTGTTGTCTATTGGTGCTTCACATAAATTGTTTAGTAATGATTTTGTTCTCTGGGTATACCATTGTAACCCTTGAAATGAGTGTCTCATGTTTTTGGCCTTTTGAACTATTTACATTCTGACACTGGTGTTCTTTTTGTCACAAAGGCCAAATTTGGTGGGCTAGTAGTCAAACTGAGGGAAATTCTGTGTTTGTACCATTCACAGGCATCTGGTATTGTTGAGCACTGAGTTTGCTTCCTCCAGCATCAGCTCAAAAAGATTTTTTTTTGACCGACTCTCTTTCATATCTTTCTGGTGCACATACCTTGGTAAGGCAGTGTTACCCTAAATGTGACCATCCTCAGAAAGTGATCATCTCTTGATTGTTTCCTTTCTAATAGTGATCAGAGTGGGCTGAAGGGGTAGAGGATTATATAGACCTATTCTGAAAATTCAGGAGTTTGCTTTAAAGTATTTCTGAACATAATGCTTCTTTCTTTCCTCTAATAGTTACTAGGCTACATGGTTAATATGGCCACAGAGTATCAGCTAACCAGAACAGGGAGAGGTGCCTGGCAGGTGCGGACTGTCTTCATGGCTGGGGTTCTAGAGAACCTAACCATCATGCTAGCCCACACTTGTTTTTAAATATTTGTTAAGATTTTTTCTGGTTTCTTATTCTCCTCATTTATGGTGACTTCTTCCTGTTACAGTTGTTCTACCAAGGGGGAAAGTAGCTCTTCTCATCTTCTGTTTTCTGGATTTTAGTTCATTTAGATTTCTTTGCCTTCTAGCTCTATGATATTGTTTTTTGTTGTTGTTATAACAGAGTTTTGTTTACTGCCCCACATCAATCTGAATCTTCCAGAGATATACATATGTCCCCTTGCTCTTGAACATCCCGTCTATCTCCCTCCCCAACCCACCCCTCTAGGTTGTTACAGATCCCCTGTTTGAGTTCCCTTAGTCTTACAGTATGACATTATTTTAATTAATAGTGTTTTGGTTTAGTCAACATGTTCTTATTTTAGGGTGAGAATGATGTCCTCCTGTGACTATAACTTAATGCAGAAGAAATCTCTATGGAATGGCTTTTAAATGATAGAAAACATAGAAACCACTTTATTCTATGTGATACGAGTAGGGAAGACTGAATAAATGTTAGTTTTTGTTTGTGTCATTGCTTTGTTGTTGCTGATGCTATCTTTATCTCAAAGGAATTGGATATGCAGTCAGATTTCTTTTATTATGATCCCCTCTGTCATCAAACTTTGTAGCTAGGCAGAGACAGGGAAATAGATATGGAACAATATTTTTAATCAGAAAGAGAAAATGGATATCATTTAAAGAATGTTTTTCTTGTGTTTTTACCTTTGAACTCAAAGAACTGCATTGATGTTAAGTATTAAATGAAAATTTTTATCATGAAGATTCAAAACCAAGGATAAAAACATATTATATTACTTTAAAAATGCATTGTAGCAGTTGCTGATAAGATGTGACAACTTTTTAATATAGTACCAGGTAACATGATAGGGTGGAAATCAGAGAGCACTTTACCAAGTTGTTTCCCAGAAGAGACAAGTCAGAGGCATAAAAAATCGGACTTTATATGGAATGCTAGCATATTCAAGTTAACTCCCTGGGCAGTATATCTAATCAGAACTTTGATAATTAAGTGATGTTCACTAAATTCTTTCCTGAGATATTTTCACAGCTCATGCCAACCTATTTGGTTTTTATCCTTGTGGATATCAGACATTATACATAAAGCCATTTTGATCCCAAATTCATTAAAACTTGCTAGCCCACACTTGTTTTAAATATTTGTTAAGATTTTTCTGGTTTCTTATTCTCCTCATTTATGGTGATTTTGACATTTGCTACCAAGGGGGAAAGTAGCTCTTCTCATCTTCTGTTTTCTGGATTTTAGTTCATTTAGATTTCTTTGCCTTCTAGCTCTATGATATTGTTTTTTGTTGTTGTTATAACAGAGTTTTGTTTACTGCCCCACATCAATCTGAATCTTCCAGAGATATACATATGTCCCCTTGCTCTTGAACATCCCGTCTATCTCCCTCCCCAACCCACCCCTCTAGGTTGTTACAGATCCCCTGTTTGAGTTCCCTTAGTCTTACAGTATGACATTATTTTAATTAATAGTGTTTTGGTTTAGTCAACATGTTCTTATTTTAGGGTGAGAATGATGTCCTCCTGTGACTATAACTTAATGCAGAAGAAATCTCTATGGAATGGCTTTTAAATGATAGAAAACATAGAAACCACTTTATTCTATGTGATACGAGTAGGGAAGACTGAATAAATGTTAGTTTTTGTTTGTGTCATTGCTTTGTTGTTGCTGATGCTATCTTTATCTCAAAGGAATTGGATATGCAGTCAGATTTCTTTTATTATGATCCCCTCTGTCATCAAACTTTGTAGCTAGGCAGAGACAGGGAAATAGATATGGAACAATATTTTTAATCAGAAAGAGAAAATGGATATCATTTAAAGAATGTTTTTCTTGTGTTTTTACCTTTGAACTCAAAGAACTGCATTGATGTTAAGTATTAAATGAAAATTTTTATCATGAAGATTCAAAACCAAGGATAAAAACATATTATATTACTTTAAAAATGCATTGTAGCAGTTGCTGATAAGATGTGACAACTTTTTAATATAGTACCAGGTAACATGATAGGGTGGAAATCAGAGAGCACTTTACCAAGTTGTTTCCCAGAAGAGACAAGTCAGAGGCATAAAAAATCGGACTTTATATGGAATGCTAGCATATTCAAGTTAACTCCCTGGGCAGTATATCTAATCAGAACTTTGATAATTAAGTGATGTTCACTAAATTCTTTCCTGAGATATTTTCACAGCTCATGCCAACCTATTTGGTTTTTATCCTTGTGGATATCAGACATTATACATAAAGCCATTTTGATCCCAAATTCATTAATCCCATGTGAAAAACTTGGCTTTATATCACATTTCAAGAATTAAAAAGCAATGTTTGTCAATTGAGATTTTGTATATAAAGGTAAGCAGCATTTATTCTATTTGTGTTTAGAAGTGTAACTCTTAGTCTGTTGGTGGTTGAGTTTGTTGTTGTTCAGTCACTAAATCATGTCCAACTTGCTGTGACTCTGAGGACTGCAGCACATCAGGATATTCTGTCCTCCACTCTCTCTTGGAGTTTGCTCAAATTCATGTCCATTGAGTCGGCGATGATATCTAACCTTCTCATTCTCTGCCTGGTGGTTAAGTTAAGTTATGGCCTCTTAGAAGAAAAGATTAAATATAGGGGTTTACTGAGGGGTTAGGAATGATAGGGACTAAAGAAGGCATTGGTTATAAGAACAAGGAAATGCCTAGGTGAAATGGATCATATTATTTTGTTTATTCCTTAAGTGGTATATGTGTGTGTGTCTGTGTGTGTGTGTGATAATCTTATTTTGGCACAAGAAGTGGTCTTGAAAGGCATCTACAATGGCATTTTCCTAGGTCACATTAAAAATTAATATAAAGTGGTATGCCATGCAAACTCTTATGATAGTAGCAATTCCACTTTTGAGTAAGTATCCAAAAATACTGAAAATGATATCTTGAAGAAATATTTGTATACCTATGTTCAAGGTAGTATTATTAGCATTGGCCAGAATGCAGAAGCAACCGAAATGTCCTTTGGTTGTTGAATGTGTAAAGTGTGGTATATAAATAGAATGGAATTTTATTCAGCCTTAAAAAGAAAGGAGATTCTAACACAAGTAAAATTCTTTTACAGATGTGACAACTTTAATATAGTACCAGGTAACATGATAGGGTGGAAATCAGAGAGCACTTTACCAAGTTGTTTCCCAGAAGAGACAAGTCAGAGGCATAAAAAATCGGACTTTATATGGAATGCTAGCATATTCAAGTTAACTCCCTGGGCAGTATATCTAATCAGAACTTTGATAATTAAGTGATGTTCACTAAATTCTTTCCTGAGATATTTTCACAGCTCATGCCAACCTATTTGGTTTTTATCCTTGTGGATATCAGACATTATACATAAAGCCATTTTGATCCCAAATTCATTAATCCCATGTGAAAAACTTGGCTTTATATCACATTTCAAGAATTAAAAAGCAATGTTTGTCAATTGAGATTTTGTATATAAAGGTAAGCAGCATTTATTCTATTTGTGTTTAGAAGTGTAACTCTTAGTCTGTTGGTGGTTGAGTTTGTTGTTGTTCAGTCACTAAATCATGTCCAACTTGCTGTGACTCTGAGGACTGCAGCACATCAGGATATTCTGTCCTCCACTCTCTCTTGGAGTTTGCTCAAATTCATGTCCATTGAGTCGGCGATGATATCTAACCTTCTCATTCTCTGCCTGGTGGTTAAGTTAAGTTATGGCCTCTTAGAAGAAAAGATTAAATATAGGGGTTTACTGAGGGGTTAGGAATGATAGGGACTAAAGAAGGCATTGGTTATAAGAACAAGGAAATGCCTAGGTGAAATGGATCATATTATTTTGTTTATTCCTTAAGTGGTATATGTGTGTGTGTGTGTGTGTGTGTGATAATCTTATTTTGGCACAAGAAGTGGTCTTGAAAGGCATCTACAATGGCATTTTCCTAGGTCACATTAAAAATTAATATAAAGTGGTATGCCATGCAAACTCTTATGATAGTAGCAATTCCACTTTTGAGTAAGTATCCAAAAATACTGAAAATGATATCTTGAAGAAATATTTGTATACCTATGTTCAAGGTAGTATTATTAGCATTGGCCAGAATGCAGAAGCAACCGAAATGTCCTTTGGTTGTTGAATGTGTAAAGTGTGGTATATAAATAGAATGGAATTTTATTCAGCCTTAAAAAGAAAGGAGATTCTAACACAAGCTACAACATAGATAGACCTTGAGATATTAGACTAAATGAAATATGCCAGTTGTGAAAAGAAAATACTCTATGATTCCACTTATATGAAATTCCTAGAGTAGTTAGTAGCATAGAAACAGAAAGTAGAACTGTGGTGGGCAGAGGCTAGGGGTAGGAGAAAATGGGGAATTGTTGCTTAATGAGTATAGAGGTTTAGTTTTGCAAAATGAAAAGTTCCCGAGATTGATTACACAGCAGTATGAATATATACTTAAAAATGGTTAAGACATGAATTTTATGTTGTATATTTTACCACAATTAAAAATTTTAAGGTGAGTTGTATGAAGTTTTTAATGTAAACTGGATTATGTCAGCCTTCCAGAACCTCCCAATATACTTTCAATAAAATTTAAAATTTTTTAAAGAAAGAAAAAGAATAAAAACTGTACAATAAGTGTGTGTGTGTTTCTTACAGTTAGGTATGCTTCTTCCCCATATTAATAATCTTTTAGTTTTCACAAGAAACCAAATATCAACAAGTCTTTTACGTTTGCACGTGTTGTTTAGTTGCTAATTCATGTCTGACTTTTGTGACCCCATGGACTGTAGCCTGCCAGTCTCCTCTGTCTGTGAGATTTTCCAGCAAGAAAATACTGGAGTGGGTTGCTCTTTTCTTCTCTAGGGCATCATCCTGACCCAGGGATTGAACCCTTGTCTCCTGTATTGGTAGGTAGCTTCTTTACCATGGAGCCATCTGGGAAGCCACTTTGGACATATGACAGTTCAAAGTATTTTAAGTGTCTATATGTGTTAAATGGAAAATAAAGGAAAATTTTAAAATACGTGTTCTGCTGCCTTGACTTAAAGATCAACTTTCAATGGCAATCAACTTGCAAATCTAAGTTAATTTGTAATTACCTGTAGTTTTTCCATTTTATCACAGTGGAGCTCTTCATTATATGATATCAAAAAGTTGAGAATCGTCTATGGCCATACCACCCTGAACATGCCCTATCTCATCTCGGAGGCTAAGCAGGGTCGGGCCTGGTTAGTACTTGCATGGGAGAAAGTTGAGAATCATGGTTTGGTGGTATGTATGTAAATCAGTTGATTGTGGAAACTGGATAACCTGTGTGTTGTTGATATTTGGGGGGGATAAGCTTTATGATTGCAAATAGTTGGAAATAATCATGAATGATATGGAGAGAAGGATTTTTAACTATGGACACTCGGAGACTTTGCTGCAGGGGGTTTAACTCTGCATTACTGACTACAAAGTGAATTAGGAAAACAACTCCAATGAAAACCCTCTAGGATTTGCATCAGTGATCGTTGTTTGTCATATTAGAAGAGAGATTTTTAAGTAAACACACATTCAGAAATTCATAAAAGTTTAAAATTTACTTTTGAAAATATTCAATGGTGTCAGTGAAACAAACATTGAATGTAGCTATAAGCACATTGTACATTTATCGATTCTGTTGATCTCTTTCCATTAGTAATATTAATCATACTTCTTTTTTATTTGATATCTCACAGGTCTCAAGGTGCTTTAACATATATTTCCCATTTGCTCTTTTCAGCAATTCTGAGCACTGGGTGGTATAGATATTCTTATCTCTGCTGTGTATCTATGTGAAGAGTCTGAATCTCAGAGATTTAAGATATTTACTCAAGCTCATATAGCTAGTAATTGATAGAACCAAACGAGGTAGATATTCAGACTTTAATCTTACTATTCTTTTTATTGTATCTCTGATTTAAAAACCTGACTACACCCCAAAATCTTAGATCTCAATTGCTGAGTCAGAAGGACTCTGACTAGTACTTAAAGTCTGATACTTAAAAACAAAACCAAAACCAGAAATTGCCTGGGTGTTTCTGATACACATTATGGTAAAAGAAACATTGTCCTTTACTATGGGTAATTAAATTGATTGCACCAAGCATTACTCTTAAAATTTTTTTAGAGTACAATGTACGATTTGTTGGGCATCTTGCCAGGAGATCTGGTGACTACTCATTTTATTCCATAGCTACTTATCTGAGATTTGTCCTCTAGAAGTAAAAGGAGGTAAAATTCCTGCTGAGCCTCCAGTTCCTTATAAAGAGAAAATTCTTGATTGCTTAAAAGGTCTTTTAAATCAAACATTTTTGTCTTCGCAGAAGTCTCGGTTCTGATTTTTGGTTCCACGTGAATGATACTTGACAGGACTTTGTTTATTTGTTAAAAATCATAATCTAATTACTTACATAGGGTAGAAGCAGATATACACAGAGGAATAGCTACTGCTGAAAGAGGAAAACTAACACTTTCGGAAAAAACTTTGGTTTGCAGGGGTTTAACTCTGCATTACTGACTACAAGTGAATTAGGATTCCAACTCCAGTGAAAACCCTCTAGGATTTGCATCAGTGATCGTTGTTTGTCATATTAGAAGAGAGATTTTTAAGTAAACACACATTCAGAAATTCATAAAAGTTTAAAATTTACTTTTGAAAATATTCAATGGTGTCAGTGAAACAAACATTGAATGTAGCTATAAGCACATTGTACATTTATCGATTCTGTTGATCTCTTTCCATTAGTAATATTAATCATACTTCTTTTTTATTTGATATCTCACAGGTCTCAAGGTGCTTTAACATATATTTCCCATTTGCTCTTTTCAGCAATTCTGAGCACTGGGTGGTATAGATATTCTTATCTCTGCTGTGTATCTATGTGAAGAGTCTGAATCTCAGAGATTTAAGATATTTACTCAAGCTCATATAGCTAGTAATTGATAGAACCAAACGAGGTAGATATTCAGACTTTAATCTTACTATTCTTTTTATTGTATCTCTGATTTAAAAACCTGACTACACCCCAAAATCTTAGATCTCAATTGCTGAGTCAGAAGGACTCTGACTAGTACTTAAAGTCTGATACTTAAAAAAACAAAACCAAAACCAGAAATTGCCTGGGTGTTTCTGATACACATTATGGTAAAAGAAACATTGTCCTTTACTATGGGTAATTAAATTGATTGCACCAAGCATTACTCTTAAAATTTTTTTAGAGTACAATGTACGATTTGTTGGGCATCTTGCCAGGAGATCTGGTGACTACTCATTTTATTCCATAGCTACTTATCTGAGATTTGTCCTCTAGAAGTAAAAGGAGGTAAAATTCCTGCTGAGCCTCCAGTTCCTTATAAAGAGAAAATTCTTGATTGCTTAAAAGGTCTTTTAAATCAAACATTTTTGTCTTCGGCAGAAGTCTCGGTTCTGATTTTTGGTTCCACGTGAATGATACTTGACAGGACTTTGTTTATTTGTTAAAAATCATAATCTAATTACTTACATAGGGTAGAAGCAGATATACACAGAGGAATAGCTACTGCTGAAAGAGTCCAGTACACTTTACTGCAATGGAAAACTAGATTTGACTCTAAGTATCATGGAAACCAAGACAAAACAGGAACCAAAAAAAAAATATATATATATATATATATATGTATGTCCTATGGATATCATTACAAAAACAGAAGAATCGTATCAGTTTTTCAGGAGAGTCAAACTCTGTCTTAAAATGTTTGAATAATATTCAACATAAACATTTTATAAAGCATAATGGGTTCAGTTATGGACTTACAAAAGATACATAAATGTTTTTCTATCACTTTTACTATTATGCTTTTAGAAGGAGGTGAGCAGTAGAATTTTTTCTTAAAAAGGAAGGAAGTTTAACTATTTTAGAATACATGCAGACATATTTGGTTGTTCTGAAGGGAGATAATTTTTGAAAGCTTCTCCTTTCACTTTTCTAACAGGATTTTTCACACAGAAATTCTTAATTTTGATGAAATACAGTTTATATTTCTTTTTAGGCATGGTGCTTTTTTGTTTCAAATATAAGAATTTTTGCCTAGCCCTTAAGTTTTTCTCCTAAGAGTTTTATATAGCCTTACCTTTCACACTTAAATCTGCAATAGTTTGAGTTAATTTTTCCTTAAGGTGTGACACAGGTGGAGGTTAAATATTTTTTGCTTATGGATGTGTATTTGTTCCAACACCACTTTTTTTGACATGACTGTCTTTCCTTCATTGAATTGCTTTTGTGCATGTGTGCTAAGTCTCTTCAGTTGTGTCCGACTCTTTGCGACCCCATGGGCTGTAGCCCACCTAATTAAATTGATTGCACCAAGCATTACTCTTAAAATTTTTAGAGTACAATGTACGATTTGTTGGGCATCTTGCCAGGAGATCTGGTGACTACTCATTTTATTCCATAGCTACTTATCTGAGATTTGTCCTCTAGAAGTAAAAGGAGGTAAAATTCCTGCTGAGCCTCCAGTTCCTTATAAAGAGAAAATTCTTGATTGCTTAAAAGGTCTTTTAAATCAAACATTTTTGTCTTCGGCAGAAGTCTCGGTTCTGATTTTTGGTTCCACGTGAATGATACTTGACAGGACTTTGTTTATTTGTTAAAAATCATAATCTAATTACTTACATAGGGTAGAAGCAGATATACACAGAGGAATAGCTACTGCTGAAAGAGTCCAGTACACTTTACTGCAATGGAAAACTAGATTTGACTCTAAGTATCATGGAAACCAAGACAAAACAGGAACCAAAAAAAAAAAAAAAATATATATATATATATATATATATGTATGTCCTATGGATATCATTACAAAAACAGAAGAATCGTATCAGTTTTTCAGGAGAGTCAAACTCTGTCTTAAAATGTTTGAATAATATTCAACATAAACATTTTATAAAGCATAATGGGTTCAGTTATGGACTTACAAAAGATACATAAATGTTTTTCTATCACTTTTACTATTATGCTTTTAGAAGGAGGTGAGCAGTAGAATTTTTTCTTAAAAAGGAAGGAAGTTTAACTATTTTAGAATACATGCAGACATATTTGGTTGTTCTGAAGGGAGATAATTTTTGAAAGCTTCTCCTTTCACTTTTCTAACAGGATTTTTCACACAGAAATTCTTAATTTTGATGAAATACAGTTTATATTTCTTTTTAGGCATGGTGCTTTTTTGTTTCAAATATAAGAATTTTTGCCTAGCCCTTAAGTTTTTCTCCTAAGAGTTTTATATAGCCTTACCTTTCACACTTAAATCTGCAATAGTTTGAGTTAATTTTTCCTTAAGGTGTGACACAGGTGGAGGTTAAATATTTTTTGCTTATGGATGTGTATTTGTTCCAACACCACTTTTTTTGACATGACTGTCTTTCCTTCATTGAATTGCTTTTGTGCATGTGTGCTAAGTCTCTTCAGTTGTGTCCGACTCTTTGCGACCCCATGGGCTGTAGCCCACCAGGCTCCTCTAGAGTTGCTTTTGTACTTTTGTCAAAATTGAGTTTGGCATATTTGTGCGGGTCTATTTCTGGGTTCTATATTCTGATTTATTGGTGTATGTATTTATCCTTCTGCTAATTCCACACTCATGATTATCGTATCTGTATAAGTCTTGAAATCTATAAAGCTGATTCCTCACACATAGTTCTTTTTCAAAATTGTTTTACCTACTCTAATTCCAGTGCTTTTCTACAAAAAATTTTTGGTTGAAATTGTATATATATACAAAAAATTCACTGAGATTTTGACAAGAAACCTGTTAAATATGGGTATCACTTTGGGGAGAATATGTATCATTACTGTTTTGAATCTTCCAATCCATGCACACAGTATGTTTCTCCTGTCAGGTCTTTGATTTTCTTCCTGAACATTTTGTAATTTTTATTATACAAGTCCTATACAAGGTTAGTTAGATGTCCTATGAGTATTTCATTTTCATTTGAACAGTTATAAATGTTATTATATTTTAAGATAATGTTTTCATGGCTAATATGTAGAAATAAAATTGATTTTTATATGTTGATCTTATATCCTAATATATTTGTGGATTCATTAGTTCTAGGAATTTTGGGTAGATTTTCTGCATTGATGACAATGTTATCTGTAATTAGGGGCAGCTTGCTTTTATGTTTCTAATCTATATGGCTTTTGTTTCTTATTATTGCCTCTTGCACTGGCTAAAATCTTCCATTACTTCCTTCATTAAGAATGATGACAACAGACATCTTCATTTTTTTGATCTTGGTCATTCAATGTTTTTGTTTCAAATATAAGAATTTTTGCCTAGCCCTTAAGTTTTTCTCCTAAGAGTTTTATATAGCCTTACCTTTCACACTTAAATCTGCAATAGTTTGAGTTAATTTTTCCTTAAGGTGTGACACAGGTGGAGGTTAAATATTTTTTGCTTATGGATGTGTATTTGTTCCAACACCACTTTTTTTGACATGACTGTCTTTCCTTCATTGAATTGCTTTTGTGCATGTGTGCTAAGTCTCTTCAGTTGTGTCCGACTCTTTGCGACCCCATGGGCTGTAGCCCACCAGGCTCCTCTAGAGTTGCTTTTGTACTTTTGTCAAAATTGAGTTTGGCATATTTGTGCGGGTCTATTTCTGGGTTCTATATTCTGATTTATTGGTGTATGTATTTATCCTTCTGCTAATTCCACACTCATGATTATCGTATCTGTATAAGTCTTGAAATCTATAAAGCTGATTCCTCACACATAGTTCTTTTTCAAAATTGTTTTACCTACTCTAATTCCAGTGCTTTTCTACAAAAATTTTAGGTTGAAATTGTATATATATACAAAAAAAATTCACTGAGATTTTGACAAGAAACCTGTTAAATATGGGTATCACTTTGGGGAGAATATGTATCATTACTGTTTTGAATCTTCCAATCCATGCACACAGTATGTTTCTCCTGTCAGGTCTTTGATTTTCTTCCTGAACATTTTGTAATTTTTATTATACAAGTCCTATACAAGGTTAGTTAGATGTCCTATGAGTATTTCATTTTCATTTGAACAGTTATAAATGTTATTATATTTTAAGATAATGTTTTCATGGCTAATATGTAGAAATAAAATTGATTTTTATATGTTGATCTTATATCCTAATATATTTGTGGATTCATTAGTTCTAGGAATTTTGGGTAGATTTTCTGCATTGATGACAATGTTATCTGTAATTAGGGGCAGCTTGCTTTTATGTTTCTAATCTATATGGCTTTTGTTTCTTATTATTGCCTCTTGCACTGGCTAAAATCTTCCATTACTTCCTTCATTAAGAATGATGACAACAGACATCTTCATTTTGTTCCTGATCTTTAGAGGAAATCATTCAATGTTTTTCCCATTGAGAATGGTGTTAGCTGAAGATTTTTATACATGCTGTTTATCAAGTTCATGAATTTTCCTTTTATTCCTTTTTTTTTTTTTTGAAAAAATTCTTTATCTTGAAGGGATGCTGAATGTGGTAAAATGCTTTTATGCCTCAGGTGAATGATTATATGATTGTACTTTAACCTATTACTATGTCAGGTTACATTAATTGTTTTTTAAAATTTTGAAACAGTCTTACATTCTTGGAAAAAATCCCATTTTATCATGGTTTGTAATTTTTGTATATTGCTGAAATCTGTGTGCTAACATTTGGTTAAAGATCTTTTGAGTCTTTATCCACATGTGAAACATTTGTGGAGTTTTTGGGTTTTGGTGTTTATTTTGGTTTTTGGTTTCTTCATCAGGGTAATAGTAGCCTCATAAAATCAGTTTCCCCCTCCACTTGTTTTCTGGAAGAGATGGTATAGACTTAGTTTTAACTTTTCTGTAGCTACTTGGTAGAATTTTCCACTGAAGTCATCCCAGCCTGGAGATTTCTTCTGGGGAGAGATTTTAAATTGCAAATTCAATTTCATTCATAATTGTAGGACTGTTTCAGATTATTTATATCATATTGGGTGAGTTGTGGTTGTCTGTGTTTTTTGAGAAATTGGTCTGTTTTCCTTATGTTCTAAATTTAGCATCTTTAGAGTTGTTTGAAGGATTCCTTTATTATCATTTTGATTTCTATGAAGTCCATAGTTATGTATCTCATGTTTTATTTCCTTAAATTGGTAATTTGGGTCTTCTATTTTTTTTTCCTTTTTCAAATAAGAGATTTGCCAATTTATCTTTTCTCAGGCCCAGCTCTTCTGGGTGTATGTGCTGGTGACAAATTTTCTTAGTTTTACTTCATTTGAAAAATGTCGTAACTTCTCCATATTGAAGGATATTTTCACTGAATATAGGATATAGGTTCATAATTTGGGCATTTGGAAAAAGTGCTTCCTTCTGGCCTCCCTGGTTTCTGATCTGGTGCCATTTGAATTGTTTTTCTGCTGTTGACAAGGTGTAATTTCTCTAACACTATTTTCACGAGGTTTTCTTTGTTTCTAGTTTTCAGAAATTTTTGGCTATTATTTGTCTTCATATAAATTTCATTGTTTCTCCAGTTCGAGGTTTGCTTAGCTTTTTGCATGTGTATATTTGTGTTTTTTGCCAAATTTGGGAAATTTTCAAGCCATTATTTCTTCAAATACTTTTTCAGTCCTGTACTTTCTCTTCTCTCCTCTAAGACTCAAATGATAGGCAAGTTAGGTCTTTTGTCTATTTATTTATTTTTTTGATTTATTTTTCTCAGATTAAACAGATTTAATATTTCGGTGTTGGCACCTGTCAGTTGTCTTTTTTCACTGTTTTAGATCTTCTTGTTTTTTGTTTTTTTTTTTTAATGATGACTGACTTCTTATCTGTTGTTTTTTTTCTTGAAGTATAGTTGATGTACTATATTGTGTTAGTTTCTAGTGTACAGCAGAGTGATTCAGATATATATATATTACTTCACATTCTTCTGTGATGATTTATTTCAATCTGTTGAATATAGTTTCCTGTACTATACAGAAGAGCTTGTTGTTTATATAGTTTATATATAGTAGTTTGTATCTGCTAATCCCAAGTTCCTAATGTAACCCTCCCCACCCCCTTTGGTAGCCATAAGTTTGTTTTCTATATATTTTGTAAATAAGTTCATTTTATCACACTTTAGATTCCACATATAAGTGATACGTGATATATGAGTTGGTTCTGTTTTTCCTTATGTTCTAAATTTAGCATCTTTAGAGTTGTTTGAAGGATTCCTTTATTATCATTTTGATTTCTATGAAGTCCATAGTTATGTATCTCATGTTTTATTTCCTTAAATTGGTAATTTGGGTCTTCTATTTTTTTTTCCTTTTTCAAATAAGAGATTTGCCAATTTATCTTTTCTCAGGCCCAGCTCTTCTGGGTGTATGTGCTGGTGACAAATTTTCTTAGTTTTACTTCATTTGAAAAATGTCGTAACTTCTCCATATTGAAGGATATTTTCACTGAATATAGGATATAGGTTCATAATTTGGGCATTTGGAAAAAGTGCTTCCTTCTGGCCTCCCTGGTTTCTGATCTGGTGCCATTTGAATTGTTTTTCTGCTGTTGACAAGGTGTAATTTCTCTAACACTATTTTCACGAGGTTTTCTTTGTTTCTAGTTTTCAGAAATTTTTGGCTATTATTTGTCTTCATATAAATTTCATTGTTTCTCCAGTTCGAGGTTTGCTTAGCTTTTTGCATGTGTATATTTGTGTTTTTTGCCAAATTTGGGAAATTTTCAAGCCATTATTTCTTCAAATACTTTTTCAGTCCTGTACTTTCTCTTCTCTCCTCTAAGACTCAAATGATAGGCAAGTTAGGTCTTTTGTCTATTTATTTATTTTTTTGATTTATTTTTCTCAGATTAAACAGATTTAATATTTCGGTGTTGGCACCTGTCAGTTGTCTTTTTTCACTGTTTTAGATCTTCTTGTTTTTTGTTTTTTTTTTTTAATGATGACTGACTTCTTATCTGTTGTTTTTTTTCTTGAAGTATAGTTGATGTACTATATTGTGTTAGTTTCTAGTGTACAGCAGAGTGATTCAGATATATATATATTACTTCACATTCTTCTGTGATGATTTATTTCAATCTGTTGAATATAGTTTCCTGTACTATACAGAAGAGCTTGTTGTTTATATAGTTTATATATAGTAGTTTGTATCTGCTAATCCCAAGTTCCTAATGTAACCCTCCCCACCCCCTTTGGTAGCCATAAGTTTGTTTTCTATATATTTTGTAAATAAGTTCATTTTATCACACTTTAGATTCCACATATAAGTGATACGTGATATATGACTTTGTCTGATTCATCTTAGTATAATAATCTCTAGGTCCCTCTATGTTGCTGCAAATGGCATTATTTCATTCTGTGTAATGACTGAATGCATTCCACTGCATGCACTTGTGTGTGTATGACTCTTTCTTTATCCAGTTATCTGTTGATAGACATTGCTTCCATGTCTTGGCTATTGTAAATAGTGCTGCTATGAACATTAGGGTGCATGTATCTTTTCAGATTAGAGTTTTATCCAAATATATGCCCAGAAGTAGGATTTCTGGATCATATGGCAACTCTGTAGGAGGATTTTGTTTTCTTCACACCCTCTCCAGCATTTTTTACACGTAGATTTTTTAACAATGGCATTCTGATCAGAGTGAGGTGATGCATAATTATACTTTTGCATTTACATTTCTCTAATAATTAGTAATGTTGAACATCTTTTCATGTGCCCGTTGGCCATCTTATGGCTTTTTTGGAGATACCTGTTTAGGTGGTCTGCCCATTTTTTGGTTGGGGTGTTGGCTTTTTGAATATTGAGTTGTATGAGCTGTTCGTATTGGATGTTTTGGAAATAAAGCCCTTGTTGGTTGCATTGTTTGCAAATATTTCTTAGGCTGTCTTTTCATTTTGTTTATGGTTTCCTTTGCTGTACAAAAGGATATAAGTTTGATTACGTCCAATTTGTTTATTTTTGCTTTTAGTTCTGTTGCCTTGGGAGACTGACCTAGAAAACATTAGTGTGATTTATGTCAGAGAATGTTTTGCCTGTGTTCTCTTTCATGAGTTCTGTGGTGTCATATTTTATATTTAAGTCTTTAAGCTATTTTGAGTTTATTGTGTATAGTGTGAGGAAATGTTATAACTTCATTACATGAGTCTGTTCAGCTTTTCTAACACTGCTTCCAGAAGATACTGTCTTTTCTCCATTGTATATTCTTTCCTTCTTTGTCAAAGATTAATTGACCACAGATGTGAGGGTTTATTTCTGGGCTCTCTATTCTGTTCCGTTGCTCCATGGTGACAGCTAACCTTTTGTTGAAAACTGGGCATTTGGGGTATTACATTGTGAACTGGAATCTTATTTAAATCTACTGTTTTAGCTGGCTTATTCAGATACTGCCCAGGCAGGTTAAGGGAGGTAGACATTTCCTCTTTAGGCCAGATAGGGGTAGAAGTCAGATTCTCCATTTGACTTCCTTTGATACTCAAGACAAGGCCTTCATGGCACTGCTGGGTGAGCATGGTACTCATGCACCCCCACCCCCACCACCCTCGCCCGAATCTTCAGTGATCTCTTATTGCCTGGGATTGGCAGGTGAACATATATGAGGATGGATAAAGATAATTTGAGTTTCGATAATGGGCTTTAGCCAGAAATCTAAAAAATGCAAGAGAGCACAAACCAGTTTTGTGATTTATGTTCTTAGGTATATGGCCATGGACATATGGTACACTAATGTATATGCTAGGAATTACATCAGTTAGCTCTTTATAGACTGTGGTTATCCCCCTGTGTTCCTATAGATGACGGGTCAGTAATTATACTTTTGCATTTACATTTCTCTAATAATTAGTAATGTTGAACATCTTTTCATGTGCCCGTTGGCCATCTTATGGCTTTTTTGGAGATACCTGTTTAGGTGGTCTGCCCATTTTTTGGTTGGGGTGTTGGCTTTTTGAATATTGAGTTGTATGAGCTGTTCGTATTGGATGTTTTGGAAATAAAGCCCTTGTTGGTTGCATTGTTTGCAAATATTTCTTAGGCTGTCTTTTCATTTTGTTTATGGTTTCCTTTGCTGTACAAAAGGATATAAGTTTGATTACGTCCAATTTGTTTATTTTTGCTTTTAGTTCTGTTGCCTTGGGAGACTGACCTAGAAAACATTAGTGTGATTTATGTCAGAGAATGTTTTGCCTGTGTTCTCTTTCATGAGTTCTGTGGTGTCATATTTTATATTTAAGTCTTTAAGCTATTTTGAGTTTATTGTGTATAGTGTGAGGAAATGTTATAACTTCATTACATGAGTCTGTTCAGCTTTTCTAACACTGCTTCCAGAAGATACTGTCTTTTCTCCATTGTATATTCTTTCCTTCTTTGTCAAAGATTAATTGACCACAGATGTGAGGGTTTATTTCTGGGCTCTCTATTCTGTTCCGTTGCTCCATGGTGACAGCTAACCTTTTGTTGAAAACTGGGCATTTGGGGTATTACATTGTGAACTGGAATCTTATTTAAATCTACTGTTTTAGCTGGCTTATTCAGATACTGCCCAGGCAGGTTAAGGGAGGTAGACATTTCCTCTTTAGGCCAGATAGGGGTAGAAGTCAGATTCTCCATTTGACTTCCTTTGATACTCAAGACAAGGCCTTCATGGCACTGCTGGGTGAGCATGGTACTCATGCACCCCCCCACCCCCACCACCCCTCGCCCCGAATCTTCAGTGATCTCTTATTGCCTGGGATTGGCAGGTGAACATATATGAGGATGGATAAAGATAATTTGAGTTTCGATAATGGGCTTTAGCCAGAAATCTAAAAAAAATGCAAGAGAGCACAAACCAGTTTTGTGATTTATGTTCTTAGGTATATGGCCATGGACATATGGTACACTAATGTATATGCTAGGAATTACATCAGTTAGCTCTTTATAGACTGTGGTTATCCCCCTGTGTTCCTATAGATGAAGGATCAGTAAAAAATTTTTCCATAAGGGCTAGAGAGTAAATATTCTAGATTTTGTGAGCTAGGAGGCAAAAGTGAAGATATTATGTATGTACTACTATAATAAAGAAAACATACTTTCACAATTTTTAAAATGTATGAAATCCAAGTATAATATTTAAGTGCATTATTTGTTATATATATTTACCAGTTTATATAATGGAATTAGGGGATGCTTAGAGTTTACAATTACTATTTCCTGCCATCAAAGTCAATCTCAAACATTCATTTATTAATGCTGATTTTATGGAGTATTTTGTCTTTGTGTATTCACACATTGAAAAGATAATTATTGGTGAATACTTATACCAATCCATGAACATATGATTTTAACTGAGCACATTAATTATTTGGAATGTGTTTCTATACAAAAAATAATCTATTTTATGCTTCCATTTGTATGAAATAGCCAGAATAATTGAATCCATAGAGACCAACAGATTGGTGGTTGCTAGGGATTAGAGGAAAGAAAGGGAGGAATGGGTATTTGCTGTTTAATGCGTATCAGGTTTTCTCTTAGAATAATAAAAATGTTTGGGAAATAAAGGTGGAGACGCACAACACTGTAAATGAACTAAATGTCACAGAATTGTCCACTTCAAATGGTTAATTTTGTGTTATATGACTTTAAATTACAAAAAGTATACAGTAGAGATTTATTTTAAAAATGAAACCAACAATTATATAATTAGTTTAATTTTTGTTGCATCAGATATTAATTAAACTATGTATTTTCAAAATAAATGAAAACAAGTGCTCATATTTCTTGGCATATTTTAAAATTACAGTATAATGACATTTTCCACTAATCATTTAACTTCCACACAGTGATCACAGACAGTGACTTTTTTTAAAAAAACATGTGTGTTCCCAAGAGCCAACTCTTAATTTTATGGTGTTTATTAATCATTGGAACAAAGGGCGTAATAATTCTTCTGGTTGCCATATACTGGGAGGAAAAGCAGCAGAAAAGTATGATGACCAAATGGCTGATTTTGGTATCATTTACATATGAAAAAGTATACTCACTAATTTCTGAAAATGTACCCTGTTCTTATTTATAATTCAAAACCAAAATTAGTTGCATTGTTGAAATGTATCTTAAACATAACAGAATACATATATTAGGCAGGTAAAGTTTTAGAATATTTGCTGAGAAAATATTGATATTTCTTTAGATTCTTTGCTCAGTTTTTAACTTAAAATTTGGGTGTGATACGAATTTTAGAAAGTATCTACCTCTTTTAGCAAAAAGAGGATCCATTTCACTAGCTGTCTAACAAGCCTTTATAGGAGCAAGGTTTTTTTCTATTTTAATTAAACCTTCAAAATTTTCAGACTCTTGAAGTTTATAACTAAGCTCTCATATTCGCCAAATTGGGCAAGAAACCATGTGAGAACAAATGTTATGATATATTATTAGTTCAAGTTCAGCTCAACTGGAAATCAACCTTTCTTACATGTGACAACCTTTTATTTTTTCAGTTTGGCTCTAATTAGGAAATGATGTAATAATAAGCATTTGTGTTAAATTGAATCCATAGAGACCAACAGATTGGTGGTTGCTAGGGATTAGAGGAAAGAAAGGGAGGAATGGGTATTTGCTGTTTAATGCGTATCAGGTTTCTCTTAGAATAATAAAATGTTTGGGAAATAAAGGTGGAGACGCACAACACTGTAAATGAACTAAATGTCACAGAATTGTCCACTTCAAATGGTTAATTTTGTGTTATATGACTTTAAATTACAAAAAGTATACAGTAGAGATTTATTTTAAAAATGAAACCAACAATTATATAATTAGTTTAATTTTTGTTGCATCAGATATTAATTAAACTATGTATTTTCAAAATAAATGAAAACAAGTGCTCATATTTCTTGGCATATTTTAAAATTACAGTATAATGACATTTTCCACTAATCATTTAACTTCCACACAGTGATCACAGACAGTGACTTTTTTTAAAAAAACATGTGTGTTCCCAAGAGCCAACTCTTAATTTTATGGTGTTTATTAATCATTGGAACAAAGGCGTAATAATTCTTCTGGTTGCCATATACTGGGAGGAAAAGCAGCAGAAAAGTATGATGACCAAATGGCTGATTTTGGTATCATTTACATATGAAAAAGTATACTCACTAATTTCTGAAAATGTACCCTGTTCTTATTTATAATTCAAAACCAAAATTAGTTGCATTGTTGAAATGTATCTTAAACATAACAGAATACATATATTAGGCAGGTAAAGTTTTAGAATATTTGCTGAGAAAATATTGATATTTCTTTAGATTCTTTGCTCAGTTTTTAACTTAAAATTTGGGTGTGATACGAATTTTAGAAAGTATCTACCTCTTTTAGCAAAAAGAGGATCCATTTCACTAGCTGTCTAACAAGCCTTTATAGGAGCAAGGTTTTTTTCTATTTTAATTAAACCTTCAAAATTTTCAGACTCTTGAAGTTTATAACTAAGCTCTCATATTCGCCAAATTGGGCAAGAAACCATGTGAGAACAAATGTTATGATATATTATTAGTTCAAGTTCAGCTCAACTGGAAATCAACCTTTCTTACATGTGACAACCTTTTATTTTTTCAGTTTGGCTCTAATTAGGAAATGATGTAATAATAAGCATTTGTGTTAAATTAGGAAAAATAAAATTTGTCTCAAATAACAGGTTGCTATCAGTGTCTGTAAAATATGAAAAGAAAATTATATATTGATCAGAGGTACTTATTGTGAAAAAAGTGGAGAATATCTTTTTGCTAGTAATAAAAAGAATACAAACTTGATTTCAACATCGGATCCATTCTTTAAATGCATCATTATGTGCCTTTATCATTTGTATCAGAGGCAGATTCAGATTTAGGGAGCTTATAATTTTGAGCAGTAAGAAAAGGGAATATAAAATCTAAGTAAGATATAGGTAATGAATCTTTGAAAGGAACAAGACAAGTGCTCTTGCTCTTCATGAAGATTTGAAATGGCTGAGATACATAGTAAAACCGTTAAATTTAAATAACAAATAATCACTTAATATTTATGTTAACAAATATAAGAGTTTTATATAAGTAGAGTTTTAGTTCGACTTTAATTTGAGGATGGGATTTCATCAAGGTATAGACTTAGATTTTAGATTTTACCCCCAGTATTTTAGCTATATTGTTCTATTCTCTTTTGTGTTCCATAATTTATGTTATATACTCAGCTCTACATTTTTATTGTTTTTCCTTTGAAGGTTATATATCCTTGCTGTTTTTAAGATTTTCTTATTATCTTTGATTTTTAGCAGTTTGACTGCTGAGTGTGGTTTTCTTTCACATTTTCCAGCACAGGCTTGGCTATATCCCCCGAATCAGTGAGTAATGTGTTATATCAGTTTGGGAATATTCTTTGCTGTTTTTTCTGAAAATATTGCCTCTCCCTCATTCCCTTCTCAACTGTAATTACATTGGCTCTTTGATTCCAATTGCCTCCTGTTAGATAGCTAGTGAAATCATTAGGATGTAAATACTTCCTAAAGTTCATATCACATCTGAATTTTAAGAGAAAAAGCTCTTTTGCTTCAATTTTGATGTTTTCTGCTGATCTCTTCAATTTCACTATCCTGTGTTTTTGCTGTGTTGAGTTGGCTATAAAATCCACCCACAGATTTCTTAATTTCAGATACTGTATTTCTCAGTTCTAAAATCACAATTGGATTGTTTTTCATAGATTTTTTTTTTTAAGATTTATTTATTTATTTAGTTTGGGCGAGGGTCGGGTTGGGGAGGGAGGGGAGTGGACGGGCCACTTCTGTTGGTCTTTCATTTCTCTATTTTTATCCGTCTTGGTTCTTTGGCTCCTGTGGGCCGCCCATCGCGGTGATTCTGTAGTTGCAGAAAGCTGGCTCTGGGCAAATGCGCTCCAGAGCTCTGGCTCGGTAATTGGACACATCGGTCCAGCCGCTCCACGGCATGTGGGATCTTCCCAGGCCAGGGATCGAACCAGCGCCCCTTGCACTGCAAAGCGGTGTCCTTACCCACTGGACCAACAGGGGAAGCCCTTTCATAGATTTTAAATCTTTGTTGAAATTCCTATTTTCATCTACTGTGAATGTTTTTCTTTTTTAACTTACAGTTTTCTTTAGGTTTTCTTAAAGTCCTTGTCTTCTAATTCTGTGTCATCTGTGGATTGACATACACATTATATTAATATTTATGTTACGAGTTTTATATAAGTAGAGTTTTAGTTCGACTTTAATTTGAGGATGGGATTTCATCAAGGTATAGACTTAGATTTTAGATTTTACCCCCAGTATTTTAGCTATATTGTTCTATTCTCTTTTGTGTTCCATAATTTATGTTATATACTCAGCTCTACATTTTTATTGTTTTTCCTTTGAAGGTTATATATCCTTGCTGTTTTTAAGATTTTCTTATTATCTTTGATTTTTAGCAGTTTGACTGCTGAGTGTGGTTTTCTTTCACATTTTCCAGCACAGGCTTGGCTATATCCCCCGAATCAGTGAGTAATGTGTTATATCAGTTTGGGAATATTCTTTGCTGTTTTTTCTGAAAATATTGCCTCTCCCTCATTCCCTTCTCAACTGTAATTACATTGGCTCTTTGATTCCAATTGCCTCCTGTTAGATAGCTAGTGAAATCATTAGGATGTAAATACTTCCTAAAGTTCATATCACATCTGAATTTTAAGAGAAAAAGCTCTTTTGCTTCAATTTTGATGTTTTCTGCTGATCTCTTCAATTTCACTATCCTGTGTTTTTGCTGTGTTGAGTTGGCTATAAAATCCACCCACAGATTTCTTAATTTCAGATACTGTATTTCTCAGTTCTAAAATCACAATTGGATTGTTTTTCATAGATTTTTTTTTTTTAAGATTTATTTATTTATTTAGTTTGGGCGAGGGTCGGGTTGGGGAGGGAGGGGAGTGGACGGGCCACTTCTGTTGGTCTTTCATTTCTCTATTTTTATCCGTCTTGGTTCTTTGGCTCCTGTGGGCCGCCCATCGCGGTGATTCTGTAGTTGCAGAAAGCTGGCTCTGGGCAAATGCGCTCCAGAGCTCTGGCTCGGTAATTGGACACATCGGTCCAGCCGCTCCACGGCATGTGGGATCTTCCCAGGCCAGGGATCGAACCAGCGCCCCTTGCACTGCAAAGCGGTGTCCTTACCCACTGGACCAACAGGGGAAGCCCTTTCATAGATTTTAAATCTTTGTTGAAATTCCTATTTTCATCTACTGTGAATGTTTTTCTTTTTTAACTTACAGTTTTCTTTAGGTTTTCTTAAAGTCCTTGTCTTCTAATTCTGTGTCATCTGTGGATTGACATACACATTATTTTTCAACTAGTTATTGGTCACATTTTGTGCCCTTTTCTGTATTTTATAGTTATTATTATATACCAAATACTGTTTATCCTAGAATTATAGAAAATGATGTAAATATTATTTTCTCTCAATGTTATGCTAGAAAGAAATGATCAATTGTTAACCATCTCAGCTCAACCACAGGCTTAGCTGGGTGGTTTGAATGACAGCGTCAGATATACTCAGTCTACCTCTGGTTTTAAATGTCTTAAGGGCCAGACATTGTTGCATTTATTTTTCTGGCTTTCTGCTAATGTTCTGTGAGATTGTTAGATTTTACTCTGCCATTTGACTTCTGCCCCCTTTCACTCATCTCTCTTCTCAGGGTAGGGTTCTTTTGATGGAGAGCAAATATATTGAGGGGAGACTTATCATGCAATTGTACAATTTCAATACACTGGCTGTGGTAGGCACAGTATGTTGCAGTATAACTTTAACTCCTAATCACCACAACACTACAGAGAACATTCTTTGCCCTATATCCCATTCTTTTCTCCTTATCCGCAGTCCTCTTAGGCAATCCTAACTCTCAGCAAATCTCCCAGAAGAAAATTGTCTTGTGTTCTGTGGGTCCCATGGGATTCCAGTCTGTCATCGCCAGCCCAGGAACTATCACAAATTATGCTGGTTTCTCTTTTCGTTGCTGGCTCCCTCTGTCTAATTCTTATGTTTAAATGGCAAATCCTCTCAGAAATGAAACAATTAGAAGGGTCAGCTTACCCCAAAAGAGATTTCACTTTTTTCCTACTTTATTCTTGTTTTATTTTTAATCCAAAGTTCTCCGATCTCTTTAAAAATATTATGGTGGGGAATAGTTTATCTTCCCTCTCCCCACCGCCCCCTCCCCACCACTGCCCCCAGTTGTGGACGCAGAGACTTGCTACTAGACTGGTAAATTAATTTTGTAAAAGTAAGAATAAAATTTAGACATGATATGTTAACTTCATTTTTTTTTAATTTTGGCCCCTTTTATTTTTTATTTATTTATTTTCATCCATCTTTATTCGTTTGGCCTGTGTGGGCCTCCCATTGCAGTGGCCTCTGTAGAATTATAGAAATGATGTAAAAAATTATTTTGTGCTTTCCTTTTCTGTATTTTATAGTTATTATTATATACCAAATACTGTTTATCCTAGAATTATAGAAAATGATGTAAATATTATTTTCTCTCAATGTTATGCTAGAAAGAAATGATCAATTGTTAACCATCTCAGCTCAACCACAGGCTTAGCTGGGTGGTTTGAATGACAGCGTCAGATATACTCAGTCTACCTCTGGTTTTAAATGTCTTAAGGGCCAGACATTGTTGCATTTATTTTTCTGGCTTTCTGCTAATGTTCTGTGAGATTGTTAGATTTTACTCTGCCATTTGACTTCTGCCCCCTTTCACTCATCTCTCTTCTCAGGGTAGGGTTCTTTTGATGGAGAGCAAATATATTGAGGGGAGACTTATCATGCAATTGTACAATTTCAATACACTGGCTGTGGTAGGCACAGTATGTTGCAGTATAACTTTAACTCCTAATCACCACAACACTACAGAGAACATTCTTTGCCCTATATCCCATTCTTTTCTCCTTATCCGCAGTCCTCTTAGGCAATCCTAACTCTCAGCAAATCTCCCAGAAGAAAATTGTCTTGTGTTCTGTGGGTCCCATGGGATTCCAGTCTGTCATCGCCAGCCCAGGAACTATCACAAATTATGCTGGTTTCTTTTTTCGTTGCTGGCTCCTCTGTCTAATTCTTATGTTTAAATGGCAAATCCTCTCAGAAATGAAACAATTAGAAGGGTCAGCTTACCCCAAAAGAGATTTCACTTTTTTCCTACTTTATTCTTGTTTTATTTTTAATCCAAAGTTCTCCGATCTCTTTAAAAATATTATGGTGGGGAATAGTTTATCTTCCCTCTCCCCACCGCCCCCTCCCCACCACTGCCCCCAGTTGTGGACGCAGAGACTTGCTACTAGACTGGTAAATTAATTTTGTAAAAGTAAGAATAAAATTTAGACATGATATGTTAACTTCATTTTTTTTTAATTTTGGCCCCTTTTATTTTTTATTTATTTATTTTCATCCATCTTTATTCGTTTGGCCTGTGTGGGCCTCCCATTGCAGTGGCCTCTGTCACTGCAGAACACCGACTCTGGGCACATGTGCTCCATAGCGCTGAGTCGTAATTGGACTCACAGGTCCATCTACTCTGCGGTACATGGGATCTTGCCCTGCCAGGGATCAAACCAGTGCTCCTTGCTGCAAGGCAGACTCTTTACCCACTGGACCACCAGGGAAGCCCTGTTCACTTTTTTATACATTGTATTTATATAAAGTCTGTTCATTTAGAGTATTGGCTTGTTATTGAATATTAATATTTGTAACCAGACCCAGAAATTGATCATTCTTGATGTTTAGGAAAAAACCTATCCAGAGAACCAATTTTAATTTCAAAACTCCTTTTGCCTAGTAGTAAAATAAATGAAATATAAACAAAAATTAATTTTTTCTTTTCTCCTTTTCCTGTTTAGTGAGTGATAGTTGCTTCAGGAATCTTGCAGAAGATCGCAGTGGGATCAATCTCAAAGATCTTGTACAAGATCCTTCTTTGTGAGTATTTGATTTTCAGTACTAAGTTTAAATTAAAACTTGGTGTTTCTTTTTTCGAAAGAGTTGTGACTGAGAACTGATTTAAGGTTGAGTAATTCTTTTCTAACAATTTGTGTTACATGTGTTGAAGCACATAGAACAGTTTCAACAGAAGGAAAGTTATGGAACACTTTCTGTTTAGGAATAGAATAGATTTTAGAAGAGATAAAGAGATTAATGAATGACTTTCAAAGAGTATATACTAATGGCTGATGATACCTTACCAATGTGGCGGTAGATATTAGGCACAGTGAATTAATAATTCATTCAAAATGCTTGGAATAAAACACAAGAGTGTGTTGAACCTGAAGTTTATTGATTTCTTAAACGATGTTCCAAATCATTAAAAAAATATGTAGTTACAAGACAGAATGGTGAAAATGATTGACTATTGAAGTTGCCATAATTAAGTCATTTAGTAATAATTTAGTAGCGTAGGAATGCAAGATTGAACTTGTTTGCATCCGTTTTAAACTTTTTTGAATAATTTATAATGATCATTTGTAAGTATAATTACAAATGTAAAATAATTATTTGTAATAACAGTATACTTGACAGTATTGAATATATTTCTGATGTTTTACATTAGAAAGCTGAATATGGCCCATGATTTTTGAGGAGTTTTATAGGTTTCAGTTTTTAATGTTCTTTGCTCATAAGTCAATTCTATTCTTTATCAGAACATATTTCATATCAGAATATAATATGTCACTTTCTATTTCATGAATCAGCTTTTTTGCAGTTATATATTAACTGCAGATCATGCATACTATTTTCTGTAGGAACATATCCTTCCAGTAAGATTGCCTTTTATTAAAGAAATAATCAGTGCTAGTTAAACCCTAGGCAGCAGGGAATAAAATCAAGTGCTGGCAGATGCTTTCTTTAATGATATTTAATGCATTCGGTAAAATCTATTATAAGAAAAAAATTAGTCTTCCACATTACATGAAATCTATACTCACACAAGTTTTACTAGTAACTCATTTAAAATATGAGAAATAAAACATATGAGCGTGTTGAACCTGAAGGTTACGGATTCCTTAAATGATGTTCCAAGTCTTTTGAAAATATATAGTTACAAGACAGAATGGTGAAAATGGTTGAATATTGAAGTTATTATAGTGAACTCATTGTTGTAATGAGTTCAGAAATGAATTTCCAATCCGAACTCGTAAATATTTTTCTTTTTAAAATACCTCTCTCTTCTTCATTCAAAAGGATCGTCAGTATTCTTTCTTCATGGTTTTATTGAAATGAAGATTGACAAGTTATCCTTTCAGTTCTATAAATATTTAATGAAGATTAGAATTACTCTGTGGATATAAATATTCCTAGTAAATGAAATGGAATAACATGTTCATGAGGATATGGAAAGAAACTTTATAATCAATGAAAATTTCACCCATTTGAATGAATGAAATAAATTATTCCATTAGTGTACTATTTATAAGGTATATTTTTTGTGTAATGGGATTATATATCTTTTTAATGCAGTTTTTGTGGGGAAAACGTGCTTATATGGACTTCAGTGATATAAAAGCTGTGGAGAATTATACTTGAACAATGGACTATTACAATGAGTTATAGTATTTTGAAATACTTTGGTACTTCTTCCTAAAATGTAGAATAATATTGGTCATGTAAAACCTACCACTAAAATATGAATTTATCTTAGTATTCTAAGACAGATTTATCTCAAGTCACCACTGCATTAAGTGGACAAAATGATTCTGAGTCTCTGTTTTAAAGTAGCTAGATATCTTAATTTAACATCATTCTCTTAAGTTGGCATTAGTCTCTTGGCATTAGTGTTGAATGTAAGAATTCAGTGAGCAAGAATTTGTCTTTGCCCTTGACACTTGGATTTGGAAAGAACTTTTCTCTTAATAATTGTCAAAATGTACTATTAATGACTGATTCATTTTTTAGAAATATATTTCTTGGTAAAAATTTTTTGGGAAAGTAATGCCTGGTATGGAAAAAAAATATATTTTTTTACTTGTTGTAATGGGAAATATTTTATTCTGAGTTACTATTCTTTAGCAGTATTCAGTATCTCATGGGTAAGGATTTTTTTTAAAGCCGACTATCTCTTTTCTGGCTCAGACTCTTGACATAATTCTGTGCTGTTTGCTCATTAATTCATTTGCACAATTATATGGTTCTGTATGAATTGTTTTTATTGTCACATTAAATAGGAAATGTGTCAGAAATAACTTTTCTGAAAGAACCCCCTCAGAAAATCATTTTGAGGCATTTAACTGAGTACTCCTGATAAGTGTAAGGGTTGTAAAATTGTATAATATGTTATTTTAATAAAAAAATAAATTAAAAAAAATTATTAGAATAAGATGCATATATTAAATGAATTCTCCACGTGTCAGTATACTTGGCAGATTTGTATTATGCTTCATTTGCTTGAGCTCCTGATGCTGAAAGGAGGTGCTGTGTAAAGAAAATTGTACTTCTATCAGTAATGCTGTTAGAAAGACAGAATAAAGAGATACGGAAAAAAATAGGTGAGGAGAACCCAGGCTAACTTGGTCAGTGTTTGACACTGATAGTGGTGTGGAGTGTCTTCATCAGATAAATGAGAAGTTATGAAATACCTGTAAAATCATTGTAGTAAAAGTGATCATTGGGCTTGAGAGAACTGAGTGAGCTATGTTGTGTGAACTTGAACGAGGAATGGTGTGGGAGGAGGAAAAAAAAAATGAGAAAGTTGTGAATCCTTAAGCAAGACTATTTGGTCTTATTACTAACTGTTGATCTGTTGTTAATAAGAACAGAATCTGACTTGTAGCGAGATTATGCTGGAGAGCTGACGACTATCTGAAAAAGAGATAACTGTAATAATATACTTTAAGTTATATCAGTTGCTTTCTCCATAGTGATAATTCTCAAAAATGCTTTCAGATTTCCATTATCTGTTGAAAGATCAGACATAATATCATA
Source organism: Tragulus kanchil (assembly GCA_022376925.1). Classification (NCBI taxonomy): domain Eukaryota; kingdom Metazoa; phylum Chordata; class Mammalia; order Artiodactyla; family Tragulidae; genus Tragulus; species Tragulus kanchil. The sequence goes on along the minus strand of JAIOJX010000032.1, from coordinate 215,095,098 downwards.
TTTATCCTTTAGGTTTGTTATTGCTTACTTATAAACTGTTTAGCAGAGATAATTATTTGATCTCAGAAATTTATAGAAATTATTAAAAGCTGTTTAAGAATCAAGAGAGGAGATAAAAAGAATGAAAAGGTCTAACAGAAATTGAACATTTGTTTATATTATTCATTCTGTTGATGCTGACTGTGTGTGTGTGTGCCTGTGTATGTGATGGGGTTGTAGATGGATGTCTTGTTTAATCTGCAAAATCTTTTAAAAATTTAGGCCCATTATGTATATATATGATATGTATATCAGAGGAAGAATTGTTTAATCCATAGAAGAATTGGCCATCTCTGAATACTAGAAATATAATTCATAATGTAGGATGTTGGTAATTTTCTTCATACAGCAAATAGGGAAAGTTTACATTCCTTGAGAATTTTGCAAAGCATAGCAACTATGCCAGTCTTTGTTTTTCTTTCTGTTGCTCAGAATATATTTTCAGTTGTTCCTGTGATGTCAAGAGTTTGGAAAAGATTTTATCAAGTTACAACCTCTTGTAATTTTTAAGAAAAGATTATCAGTGAAAAAGAAGAGATCTTAATGATAAATTTTGGATAAATTATATTATGGATGAGGAAATACTTCTGGTCAGTATTCTTGGTGTTTTTTTAAATTGTGGTAAGATAAGCATCACATAAAATTTACCATCTTAATCAGTTTTAAGTGTACAATTCAGCCATGTTAAGTATATGCACACCATTGCAAGATATCCCTAGAGTTTTTCATCTTGGAGAACTGTAACTTTATATTCATTAAACAATAGCTCCCTACTTCCCCACACCCTCCCCAGGCCCACCCCAGTCTCTCAACCACAGTTATTTCTGTTTCAGTAGTTTTGAAATACTCTAGGACTCTTATAAGTGGAATTATACAGTATTTGTCATTTTGTGACTGGTTTATTTCAGTTATCACAGTTACATCAAGGGAGTTCTATCATGTGTCAGAATTTCTTTCCTTTCTAAGGTTGAATAATGTTCCATTGTATATATATATATATCACAGTTTGTTTATTTGTTCATCCATTGATGGGCACTGAGTTGCTTCTACCTCTTGGCTGTTGTGAATAATAATGTTTTGAACATGGGTATGCAAATATCTCCTTGAGACACTGATTTCAGTTCTTTTGGATATATACCCAGAAGGAGAATTGCTATATCATATGGTAATTCTGTTTTTAAGTTTTTGAAGAACTGCTAGAGTGTTTTCCTTAGTGATTGCAATGATTTTCATTCCCGCCAACAGTGCACAAGTGTTCAAATTTCTCCACTTCCTCATCAACACACATTTTCTGTTATTTTTGGTTTTTATTTTTTAATATAGTAGCCATCCTAATGGGTGTAAGGAGGTATATTCTTGGTATTTTTAATTGAATTTCAATTCTTTTGTCTTAATAATTTTGATGCAGTTAATTTAGAGAGTAAAGAAAAATAAAAGGTACTCTGATTATTATGATACTTTGCTTCCTTGTGAAGTAAAACTGTGTTACTTATTAGTGAAATAGAAATTTTTTCTTAATCATTACAAAGATTATGAAGTACAAATACATCCATGGTACTTGTAACAATAACATTTTCATCAATGTTTCATGAAATGTTTGTATTACTTTTCTTGTATTACTACTGTGTTTGTTATGTGTAACCTCTAAAGCATTGCTTTGGGGTAATTTTTTTTTCCTTTTTTGTTTAGAAGGTGCCAGATTGGAAGTGTAGCATGCTTATTAAATAATAACAAAGCTCTGCTAGTTGAAATGTGTTTTGATAGTACAAATCATTAGTATTTGATAATGGCATTTAATATTTAAGAACAAAGATAAAATTGGACAAAATATTGTTGTGTCTGATTGTAAATTTCTTGGACATAAAAATTTTATTTACCTGTATGTGTTTCTTTACAAACCTTACCCTTTGGAAGCTATTGTTTTCATAGTTCTCAACCACAGTTATTTCTGTTTCAGTAGTTTTGAAATACTCTAGGACTCTTATAAGTGGAATTATACAGTATTTGTCATTTTGTGACTGGTTTATTTCAGTTATCACAGTTACATCAAGGGAGTTCTATCATGTGTCAGAATTTCTTTCCTTTCTAAGGTTGAATAATGTTCCATTGTATATATATATATATCACAGTTTGTTTATTTGTTCATCCATTGATGGGCACTGAGTTGCTTCTACCTCTTGGCTGTTGTGAATAATAATGTTTTGAACATGGGTATGCAAATATCTCCTTGAGACACTGATTTCAGTTCTTTTGGATATATACCCAGAAGGAGAATTGCTATATCATATGGTAATTCTGTTTTTAAGTTTTTGAAGAACTGCTAGAGTGTTTTCCTTAGTGATTGCAATGATTTTCATTCCGCCAACAGTGCACAAGTGTTCAAATTTCTCCACTTCCTCATCAACACACATTTTCTGTTATTTTTGGTTTTTATTTTTTAATATAGTAGCCATCCTAATGGGTGTAAGGAGGTATATTCTTGGTATTTTTAATTGAATTTCAATTCTTTTGTCTTAATAATTTTGATGCAGTTAATTTAGAGAGTAAAGAAAAATAAAAGGTACTCTGATTATTATGATACTTTGCTTCCTTGTGAAGTAAAACTGTGTTACTTATTAGTGAAATAGAAATTTTTTCTTAATCATTACAAAGATTATGAAGTACAAATACATCCATGGTACTTGTAACAATAACATTTTCATCAATGTTTCATGAAATGTTTGTATTACTTTTCTTGTATTACTACTGTGTTTGTTATGTGTAACCTCTAAAGCATTGCTTTGGGGTAATTTTTTTTTCCTTTTTTGTTTAGAAGGTGCCAGATTGGAAGTGTAGCATGCTTATTAAATAATAACAAAGCTCTGCTAGTTGAAATGTGTTTTGATAGTACAAATCATTAGTATTTGATAATGGCATTTAATATTTAAGAACAAAGATAAAATTGGACAAAATATTGTTGTGTCTGATTGTAAATTTCTTGGACATAAAAATTTTATTTACCTGTATGTGTTTCTTTACAAACCTTACCCTTTGGAAGCTATTGTTTTCATAGTTCTGAAACACAGCCTTATCTCCCTGAGTATACTTGTCTTCACACTACAATTTGATTGAATGATATTTTGGTCCCTTGGATCATGACATTAAATATGAAGGAAAGGCAGGATTGCTGTCTGGAAAGCAATCATATCTAAATATAGCCTGTACTTATCTGCTGGTGTTAAGACAGGTTGCTATGGTGAATTGAATTTCTTAAAAATGCCAGTCAACAGAGGATAAACAGTGGTTTTTGAAGTGGTTATTTTCCATAGAGCTGTACATTCTCATACTGCAGGTAGATGATTTTAGTTAATGCTTTTTTATGATCTAGTTATTAAATTTCAATTTTAGAGTATCTTTGAAACCTTTAACATTTATCCATCAAAATAGGAGAGTTTTTATATTGTTATCCATTTTTTTTCTGAAGATAAATTTCATTAGATGTGGAAATGATTTTTACAATGACAGTATTTTAAACATTATTGATTATTCATTTTGCTTTGCTGCCAGTAGTTCTCCTAATTCTGACAGATACCCAAACTGTCTTATCTGTAATGGTACCTCTTACTATAAGTTTTTATCCATTTTTATCAGGTTCCTTTTTGGATTGTATGATTATTGGACTATAAAGAGTATTTTTGGACAAGCTGGTGCTCAGGTATTAATGCTTTTATACTCTGTCAGAACTGCAGATCCAAAGACTTCAGATTTCATCCAATTCTAGAAGACTTCCTCTCATTTCCATCATTCTGTACATTCCTAAAATTGTATGTTACAGTTTTTGTTGGTTCATTTGTATAGAATTTATTTAATCAAAACACTTGTGTATGTTCATGTTACATTGTTCTTATAATTAAGGAACATCTGATTGCAGATTATCTGCTTGAGGCATATAGATGACCAATCAGAATTAGAATTTTTAATGAAATAATGTATTGTTTAATTAACTGATTCTTTCATTTTCAGAGTATAAATACCTAGCTAACTTTCTAAGCTAGTTTGTGATTTATTGGCATATGTACGGAGTATCTCTCATGGAATCAAGGAAGAGTTTCAGAAACCAGGTCAAGAGTGGGAACCTCAAAGAGCAGAATTAGGGGAATTCTGCAACTGGGTTTGTTTCTCTCACCTTCTGTCATCATTGCTCTTTGTTTTTCTTGGCTTTAGTTTCACTTATGGCAGTCAGGCTTTCTCCATGAAACCGTCAAGACTGTGCTAACTTACTGTTATTCCTATCCTTATAGCGTCATGGTCTATCTTCACTTTAACTCTAAAACATAAAATCTCATGGAATGATTTTGCTAATCTGGTCATGTCCCAGACCTCAGCCAATCACTGTGGTCAGGGGTGTGATTTTGCTAATCTGGTCATGTCCCAAACCTCAGCCAATCACTGTGGTCAGGGGGGTAGACTAGCTTGATTGGCCTGTCATGGAAAGATGCCTAGGGTCAGAATGGTAGGGTACTCTAATTAAATGAGAGAGAAAGTAGTTCCAAAAAAACAGGGATAAAACTAAGAGATGTCTACTGTATTGATTCTCAGATGTTAATTTAAGGATCAATTTATACATTGTCAAGAATTGTTATTCTTTTAAAATAGAATGTTTTTCTTGCCTATACATAGCATCTCAATTAAATAGGTGTTTGTAGTAATAGCTATAATAATTTTAGTTTAATTTTTAGCTCAATACCTCACTCAATTAATTGATGATAGTTGTTTGCTACTTCCTAATATTGACTCTTTATGTAGTGCATGTGCACAAATGAAATGACTCAGATGAATTTGTTACTTTAATTACAACTGGCTTGACTACAGGTGGAGTAACAGCAGATTATTTCTGTCTTTTTCATATCCTTGTTTCTTTCTTAAAAAGAGAAACTATTGCTGTCAGTCAAAAAGGGAAAAGAAAACAGAAGGGAGGGAAAAGAAGTCAACACTTCTCATTCCTCATTCCATTATAACACCTTAATAAAGGAATATTATTATAGAAGCATATAAAAGCTTAATGGGAGCACTAAGAAAGTATTTAAAAAAGAGATGATCCTTGAAAATAAGCTTTCGTTAAGAAAAAATGTAAGTAGGAGAATGGAAGGAAGAAGGGAAGGAGGCAAGAAGGAATAAGAGAGAAGACACTGATTATGAGAATGATTAGAAATTCCATGGTTATGTTATGCTTTTTAGAAATTCGGTTTGGCTGAAGATGAATTCGAGTCTAAGAAATTAAAATTAGTGATTAAAACAATGTTTTGATATCCATGTATTTTATTTATCAAGAACATCATGATGCATCTGACACACGGTCAAAGTGAAGAAAACCCAAATGATTGCATTGTCTACTTATAATGGTTTTACATTGCTGTGTAACAAATTACCACAAATTTTCTTAAAACAACATGTATTTATTATCTCACAGTTTGCATCAGTCAGGATTTTTGGGACAGTTTAACTGATTCTTTGTTCAGAGTCTCCCAAGATTGCAATCTAGGTGTTAACTGGATTGAATTTTCATCTGATGGTTTGACTGGGAAAGATGGTGCCAAACTAATTCAAGTTGCTGGCCGAGTTCATATCCTCATGTTGCATGACTGGACATCCTGGTCTTTGCTGATTGTTGGCTAGTTTCCGTCTACAGCTTCCATCCTCATAGGATCTGTTGCCTACACTGCTTTTGAAATTTTCTTTTCTATATGGCAGTCATACTTAATTAGTTTAGCTCAGTCACTTTAGAGATGTAAAGACTAGTGCTTGACTAGGTTGTGGTTGATCTAAGGTCCTAAAATTGTATAGTAATTGGCTTCCTGACAACCAGGCATTGTGTTCTTTCTACATTTAGCCTTAGTTTTGACTTACTTGTTTTATTATCACATTAAAAAATCTTTTTTCCAATTTTATTGAGGTATCATTGATATTCAGTACTCTAAGACATAGAACATAATGACATCACATTTGGCTTCAATTTGTATGGCTAAGTTTATTGAAAATATGATGGATTAACATTTTAGCACTATCTAGAAGCTGACTCTAAAATGTTTGAATTTTAAATTTATAACCTGAAGGGATTAGATTTTTGATCACTTTATTTTTCTCTCATCATATCGTTTTCTCAGTTTTTATTAGTAGGAGGAGGAGCAGAACTTTTGTTTTCTTCGGTTTTGATTTATGTTGATATCTGAAATATGAGACTGCAGAGACTAAACATGAGATTGAAAGTGAGACTTAACACCTGCAAAGGAAAAGTCTTAATGAAATAATGACAGTTGAGTCCGAACTCCTGTATGCGTTTTTCAATGGAAAATTGCTGGCTGTGGGTTGGGGAGACAAACAGGCAGTTAAAGAAGCTTGTTAATCAGAAGTCTGCATAAGTGTGCTTCCCTAATGAGTTTCCTAGAAAACACCTGATTGCATTGTCTACTTATAATGGTTTTACATTGCTGTGTAACAAATTACCACAAATTTTCTTAAAACAACATGTATTTATTATCTCACAGTTTGCATCAGTCAGGATTTTTGGGACAGTTTAACTGATTCTTTGTTCAGAGTCTCCCAAGATTGCAATCTAGGTGTTAACTGGATTGAATTTTCATCTGATGGTTTGACTGGGAAAGATGGTGCCAAACTAATTCAAGTTGCTGGCCGAGTTCATATCCTCATGTTGCATGACTGGACATCCTGGTCTTTGCTGATTGTTGGCTAGTTTCCGTCTACAGCTTCCATCCTCATAGGATCTGTTGCCTACACTGCTTTTGAAATTTTCTTTTCTATATGGCAGTCATACTTAATTAGTTTAGCTCAGTCACTTTAGAGATGTAAAGACTAGTGCTTGACTAGGTTGTGGTTGATCTAAGGTCCTAAAATTGTATAGTAATTGGCTTCCTGACAACCAGGCATTGTGTTCTTTCTACATTTAGCCTTAGTTTTGACTTACTTGTTTTATTATCACATTAAAAAATCTTTTTTCCAATTTTATTGAGGTATCATTGATATTCAGTACTCTAAGACATAGAACATAATGACATCACATTTGGCTTCAATTTGTATGGCTAAGTTTATTGAAAATATGATGGATTAACATTTTAGCACTATCTAGAAGCTGACTCTAAAATGTTTGAATTTTAAATTTATAACCTGAAGGGATTAGATTTTTGATCACTTTATTTTTCTCTCATCATATCGTTTTCTCAGTTTTTATTAGTAGGAGGAGGAGCAGAACTTTTGTTTTCTTCGGTTTTGATTTATGTTGATATCTGAAATATGAGACTGCAGAGACTAAACATGAGATTGAAAGTGAGACTTAACACCTGCAAAGGAAAAGTCTTAATGAAATAATGACAGTTGAGTCCGAACTCCTGTATGCGTTTTTCAATGGAAAATTGCTGGCTGTGGGTTGGGGAGACAAACAGGCAGTTAAAGAAGCTTGTTAATCAGAAGTCTGCATAAGTGTGCTTCCCTAATGAGTTTCCTAGAAAACACCTGCTTGTGACTCAGTCGATTTAGGAAGAAAATGACAAAAGAAAAGAGAGGGGAGACCATTTGTTTCTTTTGTTTTTTTTTTAAAGATTTATTTATTTATTTATTTGAGGGGGGTGTGGTGGGGAGGGAGGGGAGCAGACGGGCCACCTCTACCGGTCTTTCATTTGTCCATTTTCATCCATCTTTGTTCTTTGGCCCTTGCAGGCCTCCCATCCCAGTGGCCTCTGTTGTCGCAGAGCACTGGCTCTGGCCACATGCACTCCAGAGCTCCGGCTTGGTAATTGGACACATCGGTCCAGCCGCTCTGTGGCATGTGGCATCTTCCCAGACCAGGGATCGAACTGGCGCCCCTTGCACAGCAAGGCGGTGTCCTTACCCACTGGACCACCAGGGAAGCCCCATTTGTTTCTTTTCTAGATGTTTTAAAGGTTTAAACTTTTAAAATACTATTTTTTGAAAGGTTATGGGGAATTAAGTCACCTCTATCCAGGTGGGAAAATGCCCATATACTAGACTATTGCACAGCAGTTTCAAGGACACCCACCTTTGCTACTTCTTCCTGCTCCTACCTGGTCAGTGTGGTAAATGATTACCCTATTTTTTTTTTTTTTTAACCTCTGATAGAAATTAAATGAAAGTTTAGAAGGAAACCTAATTTTTAAATTTAAGACAATCTACTTAGTGGGGAAGGCTGGTTGAATTGATTGGACTTGGCTCAATGGTCTCCCATGAGTCCTCCTGTATGTTGCCTAAAGCTCTTGTCATAGCTTTTTATGCTATATTATCACTGTCTGTTTATGCACTGTACATATTTTTCAATAGATTGTATCTTCCTTAAGGGCAGAATCTGCTCATGTTTAATCTTATATTGCTAACACCTACCATGATAGACCCAACCAGATACATTTCTTAAGTAGAATGAAGGAATGAATGTGTGATTTAGTGACGAAGTGAAAGAATGGGTGAGAAAGAGTAAGAGAGTAACAGACTGAATGTGCAGTGAATATACATTTGTAAAACTTGCTTTTCCACCATTTTTTAGGCAGTTCTGATTCCAACATTCAGCCCTTTGTCGGTGTTCACTACAAAAGTTTACTCTCTGGTGACCCAATAGCTGTATTTAAACTTTGATGAACATTGGTTCCTTCTGTAGCTTCAATATCTAAGTGTGTATGAGATAAGGAGAAATCTAACTTCATGAACAAAAGGATATGATGACCTTGCTAATCCTCATGGTTTTTAATTTATAGGCACTTGCTGTTCAGAATACTGAGAAGATACAGCCAAGAAAGGGTTGCATTCATTTCTTAATGAAATAGAGGAAGATCCCTGAAATCATTTGCAAAATTGAATCATTTTTCTGAAATTCACTTTGAAAACAACACTCACAGAATGATTTTGTAGTGGAAAAAATATTTTGAGTAATTCAGTTTCACTTTTACTTCTTAAAAGACAATAATTTTAAGAATTATTTTTGCATATGGTGTTAGAAAACGTTCTAGTTTCATTCTTTCACATGTAGCTGTCCAGCTTTCCCAGCACCACTTATTGAAAAGATTGTCTTTTCTCCATTGTATATTCTTTTCTTCTTTGTCACAGATAAAGTGCCAATGAGTGTGTGGGTTTATCTCTGAGCTTTTTATCTTGTTCTGTAGATCTGTATTTCTGTTTTTGGCCTATAATACCATTCTGTCTTAATGACTGTAGCTTTGTAGCATAGTCTGAAGTGAGGAAGGTTGATTTCTCCATATACATTCTTCTTTCTCAAGATTGCTTTGGCTATTCAGGGAATTTTGTGTTTCCATACAAATTGTGAAATTTTTTGTTCTAGTTCTGTGAAAAATACTATTGGTAACTTGATAGGGATTGCATTGAATCTGTAGATTACTTTGGGTAGTATAGTTATTTTCACAATATTGATTCTTCCAGCCCAAGAATATGGTATATCTCTCCACCTGTTTGTGTCATCTTTGATTTCTTTCATCAGTGTCTTACATTTTTCTGCATACGAATCTTTTGTCTCTTTAGGCAGGTTTATCCCTCGGTGTTTTGTTCTTTCTGTTGCAGTGGTGAATGGGATTGTGTCTTTAACCTCTCTTTCTGATTTTTCACTGTTAGTATATAGAAATGTAAGGGATAGTGTATAGGAATGCAAAGGATTTAAATGTAAGGCCAGAAACTGTACCTCTCTTAGAGGAAAGCATAGGTAGTACACTCTTTGGCGTATATCAGTCACAGCAAGATCCTCTTTGATCGACTGCCTAGAGTAATGGGAATGAAAACAAAAGTAAAGGGACTTAATGAAACTTAAAAGCTTTTGCATAGCAAAGGAAACAATAAAAAGATTAAGAGACAACCCTCAGAATGAGAGAAAATAATTGCAGACAAAGCAACAGACAAAGGATTAATCTCCCAAATACACAAGCGGCTTCTGCAGCTCAATAAGAGAAAAACAAACAGCCTAATGAAAAAATGGGTAGAAGATCTAGCAGACATTTCTCTAAAGACATACAGATGGCTAACAAACATGTGAAAAGATCCTCAACATTGGTCATTGGTAGAGAAAAACAAATCAAAATTATGAGATTTCACCTCAAACTAGTCAGAACGGCTGTCATTCAAAAATCTACAAGCAATAAATGCTGGAGAGGATGTGGAGAAAAGGGAGCCCTTTTATACTCTTGGTGGAAATGTGAATTGATACAGCCAGTATGGAGAACAGTATGGAAATTCTTTTAAAAACTAGGACTAGAACTACCATTTGACCCAGCAATCCCTCTACTGGTTGTATACCCTGAGAAAACCATAATTGAAATAACATATGTACCCCAATGTTTATTGTAGCAATTTTATAATAGCTAGGACATGAAAGCAGCCTAGATATCCATTGGAAGATGAACGGATGAAGAAACTGTGGTACATAATATAATGGAATATTGCTCAGCAATAGAAAAGAATGCTAATTGAGTCAATCCTAATGAGGTGAATGAACCTAGATTCTATAATACAGAGTGAAGTAAGTCAGCAGGAGAAAGATATGTTGTATATTAATACATGTATATGGAATCTAAAACCGTGGTACTGATGGACCTATTTGCAGGGCAAGGGTGGAAATGCAGACCTAGAGAACAGACTTGTGGACACTGGAGGAAGAAGTGGGTGAGATGAATTGAGAGAATAGAATGGAAATATACCATATGTAAAACAGATAGGCAGAGGGAATTTGCTGTGGGACACACGGAACTTAACCCAGTATTCTGTGACAATCTAGAGGGGTGGGATTGGGAGGGAGACAGGAGTGGATTTCAGGAGGGAGGGGACATATGTATACCTGTGGCTGATTCATGTTGATATATGGCCAATCTCAAAGTAATGGCAAAACTTAATGAAACTTAAAAGCTTTTGCATAGCAAAGGAAACAATAAAAAGATTAAGAGACAACCCTCAGAATGAGAGAAAATAATTGCAGACAAAGCAACAGACAAAGGATTAATCTCCCAAATACACAAGCGGCTTCTGCAGCTCAATAAGAGAAAAACAAACAGCCTAATGAAAAAATGGGTAGAAGATCTAGCAGACATTTCTCTAAAGACATACAGATGGCTAACAAACATGTGAAAAGATCCTCAACATTGGTCATTGGTAGAGAAAACAAATCAAAATTATGAGATTTCACCTCAAACTAGTCAGAACGGCTGTCATTCAAAAATCTACAAGCAATAAATGCTGGAGAGGATGTGGAGAAAAGGGAGCCCTTTTATACTCTTGGTGGAAATGTGAATTGATACAGCCAGTATGGAGAACAGTATGGAAATTCTTTTAAAAACTAGGACTAGAACTACCATTTGACCCAGCAATCCCTCTACTGGTTGTATACCCTGAGAAAACCATAATTGAAATAACATATGTACCCCAATGTTTATTGTAGCAATTTTATAATAGCTAGGACATGAAAGCAGCCTAGATATCCATTGGAAGATGAACGGATGAAGAAACTGTGGTACATAATATAATGGAATATTGCTCAGCAATAGAAAAGAATGCTAATTGAGTCAATCCTAATGAGGTGAATGAACCTAGATTCTATAATACAGAGTGAAGTAAGTCAGCAGGAGAAAGATATGTTGTATATTAATACATGTATATGGAATCTAAAACCGTGGTACTGATGGACCTATTTGCAGGGCAAGGGTGGAAATGCAGACCTAGAGAACAGACTTGTGGACACTGGAGGAAGAAGTGGGTGAGATGAATTGAGAGAATAGAATGGAAATATACCATATGTAAAACAGATAGGCAGAGGGAATTTGCTGTGGGACACACGGAACTTAACCCAGTATTCTGTGACAATCTAGAGGGGTGGGATTGGGAGGGAGACAGGAGTGGATTTCAGGAGGGAGGGGACATATGTATACCTGTGGCTGATTCATGTTGATATATGGCCAAAACCAGCACAATATTATAGAGCAATTATCCTCTAATGTTTTTTTTTTTTTTAAAGGAAGGCAAAGGATTGATAAATAACAGATTCAGAAAGATGGTCATATTTTGTGGGTAAAGGGGCATCCAAGTACAATAGGTACAACAGTGCATAAGACACATAATAGTAAGGCCCCACAAAAATATTTTGTTTTTATTTTCTTTTAAAAACAGAAGAAAATGAGTATTCTTATAATAATAAATATAATGAAGAAAAAAGATGGCACTTTTTGTCCGTACAGTTGTATCTTATCTCTCCCTCTTTTACAAAGAACTAACAGCATAGTCAGATTGAAAAATATTTGAGTTGCTAGTTGTGAGGTGAAGTAGCGTTTATACTCTGGTCAGTGTTTCATTTGACCACCTGGCATTGAATGCAGATTCTTATAGTTCACTTAAATTGGAAGCGAAGTGATGTTAAGTCTTGACAATTTGTAGCACAAATGGATGAAATGCAAATAAGGTACTTTTTAATACTTAGTTTTAAACATTCTTTTCCCTTGTATGATTAAGTCATGAATTAGAAGATACTACAAAACAACTAGTGAATATTTATCGAATATAAGCTATGTGTCATTTAATATGGAAGTATCTAGAAAATAGTGTTAAATAAAGTAGGCATAGTCCTTGCCCTAATTTGAGGGACAGTTTTTAATAAGATGAACTTCAAGTTACTCTTTTTTGTTTCCAGAATACCTTTATAAAGGACAGTGGTTTGGGAAATGTCAGATATTTCTAAAAGGATGTAATCCAGAGGTCAGTTTTACATCTGAATAAAGTATATTGCATTCCCAAAATTAGATCCTTTGTTTATATGTTGTTTAAAACTTTTTAGTTTAGTTATTTCATTGCTTTATTCAGACCAGTGACTTGGTCAAGGTAATTAGATTTGAGAAAGTCATGCAGAATAAGCTGTAGTTTGTCAGTGTTTCCTTAAAGTGTAATGGCAGGAACTTAACCCAGTATTCTGTGACAATCTAGAGGGGTGGGATTGGGAGGGAGACAGGAGTGGATTTCAGGAGGGAGGGGACATATGTATACCTGTGGCTGATTCATGTTGATATATGGCCAAAACCAGCACAATATTATAGAGCAATTATCCTCTAATGTTTTTTTTTTTTTTAAAGGAAGGCAAAGGATTGATAAATAACAGATTCAGAAAGATGGTCATATTTTGTGGGTAAAGGGGCATCCAAGTACAATAGGTACAACAGTGCATAAGACACATAATAGTAAGGCCCCACAAAAATATTTTGTTTTTATTTTCTTTTAAAAACAGAAGAAAATGAGTATTCTTATAATAATAAATATAATGAAGAAAAAAGATGGCACTTTTTGTCCGTACAGTTGTATCTTATCTCTCCCTCTTTACAAAGAACTAACAGCATAGTCAGATTAAAAAATATTTGAGTTGCTAGTTGTGAGGTGAAGTAGCGTTTATACTCTGGTCAGTGTTTCATTTGACCACCTGGCATTGAATGCAGATTCTTATAGTTCACTTAAATTGGAAGCGAAGTGATGTTAAGTCTTGACAATTTGTAGCACAAATGGATGAAATGCAAATAAGGTACTTTTTAATACTTAGTTTTAAACATTCTTTTCCCTTGTATGATTAAGTCATGAATTAGAAGATACTACAAAACAACTAGTGAATATTTATCGAATATAAGCTATGTGTCATTTAATATGGAAGTATCTAGAAAATAGTGTTAAATAAAGTAGGCATAGTCCTTGCCCTAATTTGAGGGACAGTTTTTAATAAGATGAACTTCAAGTTACTCTTTTTTGTTTCCAGAATACCTTTATAAAGGACAGTGGTTTGGGAAATGTCAGATATTTCTAAAAGGATGTAATCCAGAGGTCAGTTTTACATCTGAATAAAGTATATTGCATTCCCAAAATTAGATCCTTTGTTTATATGTTGTTTAAAACTTTTTAGTTTAGTTATTTCATTGCTTTATTCAGACCAGTGACTTGGTCAAGGTAATTAGATTTGAGAAAGTCATGCAGAATAAGCTGTAGTTTGTCAGTGTTTCCTTAAAGTGTAATGGCAGGAACTGAACACAGCATTTTAGATTTGATCTGGCTATCACTTCTTTATTCATTCATTTATCAGTGGGCATTTGTTTCCTATCCTGGCTGTTGGAGATAGTGCTGCAGTGAACATGGGGTGCATGCATTTTTTCTAATTATGATCTTCCATGGGTATATGCCCAGTAGTGTGATTGCTGGATCATATGGTAGCTCTACTTTTAGTTTTTCAGGGAACCACAATACCATTCTCCATAGTGACTCTATCAATTTACATTCCCCGAGGACTTCCCAGGTGGCTCAGTGGTACAAAATTGAGGCAGGTGGGCTCTTTCTGTTGTGGTTCCAGGGCTTAGTTCCAGGGCTTAGCTACCCTGGAGCATGTGGATTCTTCGTTCCTTGGCCAGGGATAGAACCCATGTCCCTTTCATTGCAAGACAGATTCTTAACCAGTAAACCACCAGCGAAGTCTCAAGTGTGTAGTTTTTCACATGTTCTTTTTATTCAACATTATATTTCAAAGATATTTCAGTTTCTATATAAAAAGATATATCCTTTTAATAGCTGCATTGCATTTCATTCTATAGATGTGTCATAGTCTACTTAAGCAGTTCTTTCTTTTTTTATTTTACTTTTTACTTTCACAGTTTTGTTGTTTACAGATATGTATAATCCCAGATTAGTCATATGTATATCCCTGGCCCCCATCCCTCCTCCACCCTTCTCCCAGTTCCCCCAACCCCACCCCTCCAGGCCATCTCACAGGGCCCCTGCAGGATCCCCTATTCCCACAGCGCAATGACAATAGCTATCTTTTTCACATATGATAGTATAGGTTTCCATGTTATTCCCTCTATGCCTGCCACCCCCTGTTCATTCCCCACAATGTCCATACATCAGTTCTCTATGTCTGTCTTTCCATCGCTTCACTGCATGTGTTATCATTACCATCTTACTAGACTCTACATATATGTGTTAGTATACTATACTTGTCTTTCTTTGACTTACTTCATTTTTCCTTTATTAGATTTGAGAAAGTCATGCAGAATAAGCTGTAGTTTGTCAGTGTTTCCTTAAAGTGTAATGGCAGGAACTGAACACAGCATTTTAGATTTGATCTGGCTATCACTTCTTTATTCATTCATTTATCAGTGGGCATTTGTTTCCTATCCTGGCTGTTGGAGATAGTGCTGCAGTGAACATGGGGTGCATGCATTTTTTCTAATTATGATCTTCCATGGGTATATGCCCAGTAGTGTGATTGCTGGATCATATGGTAGCTCTACTTTTAGTTTTTCAGGGAACCACAATACCATTCTCCATAGTGACTCTATCAATTTACATTCCCCGAGGACTTCCCAGGTGGCTCAGTGGTACAAAATTGAGGCAGGTGGGCTCTTTCTGTTGTGGTTCCAGGGCTTAGTTCCAGGGCTTAGCTACCCTGGAGCATGTGGATTCTTCGTTCCTTGGCCAGGGATAGAACCCATGTCCCTTTCATTGCAAGACAGATTCTTAACCAGTAAACCACCAGCGAAGTCTCAAGTGTGTAGTTTTTCACATGTTCTTTTTATTCAACATTATATTTCAAAGATATTTCAGTTTCTATATAAAAAGATATATCCTTTTAATAGCTGCATTGCATTTCATTCTATAGATGTGTCATAGTCTACTTAAGCAGTTCTTTCTTTTTTTATTTTACTTTTTACTTTCACAGTTTTGTTGTTTACAGATATGTATAATCCCAGATTAGTCATATGTATATCCCTGGCCCCCATCCCTCCTCCACCCTTCTCCCAGTTCCCCCAACCCCACCCCTCCAGGCCATCTCACAGGGCCCCTGCAGGATCCCCTATTCCCACAGCGCAATGACAATAGCTATCTTTTTCACATATGATAGTATAGGTTTCCATGTTATTCCCTCTATGCCTGCCACCCCCTGTTCATTCCCCACAATGTCCATACATCAGTTCTCTATGTCTGTCTTTCCATCGCTTCACTGCATGTGTTATCATTACCATCTTACTAGACTCTACATATATGTGTTAGTATACTATACTTGTCTTTCTCTTTTTGACTTACTTCACTTTTTATAATAGGTTCTGGCTCCATCCACCTCATTAAGACTGATTCTTCTGCATTTCTTTTTACAGCTGAGTAGTACTCCATTGTATGTATGTACCAGGGCTTTTGTATTTTGTCGATGGACATCTCGGTTTCTTCCATGTTCTAGCTATTGTATAGAGTGCTGCAATGAACATTGGGGTACAGGTGACTCTTTCAGTTTTGATTTCATCATGGTATAAGCATAATAGTGGGATTGCTGGGTCATATGGTGCTTCTATTTTCAGTTTTTTAAGGAATCTACATACTGTCTTCCATAGCGGCTGTATCGATTTATATTCCCACCAGCAATGCAAGAGTGTTCCCTTTTCTCTGTACCCTCTCCCGTGTTTATTGAAGCAGTTCCTTCTTGATGGCCATTTGAATACTTGTTACTCAAATATTGATATAATAAATTTTTTTTGTGCTAGTTTTTCAGGCTTTATTGAGTTCGGTACAATATTGCTTCTGTTATATTTTTTGTTTTTGGGGCCATGAGCCGTGTGGATCTTAGCTCCCAAACCAGGGATGTAACCCACACCCCCTGCAATGTAAAGTGAGGTCCTAACTGCTAGATTGCCAGGGAAGTCCCTTCCAGAAGTAATTCTTTTTTTTTTTTGCAGGGGGGGTGGGGAGTGGCGTGGGGAGGGAGGGGTGGGCGGGCCACTTCTATTGGTCTTTCATTTGTCTGTTTTCATCCATCTTTGTTCTTTGGCCCTGTGGGCCTCCCATCACAGTGGCCTCTGTTGTAGAGCACCAGCTCACCCAGGGCTTCCCTCCCCCCCCACCCTTCTCCCAGTTCCCCCAACCCCACCCCTCCAGGCCATCTCACAGGGCCCCTGCAGGATCCCCTATTCCCACAGCGCAATGACAATAGCTATCTTTTTCACATATGATAGTATAGGTTTCCATGTTATTCCCTCTATGCCTGCCACCCCCTGTTCATTCCCCACAATGTCCATACATCAGTTCTCTATGTCTGTCTTTCCATCGCTTCACTGCATGTGTTATCATTACCATCTTACTAGACTCTACATATATGTGTTAGTATACTATACTTGTCTTTCTCTTTTTGACTTACTTCACTTTTTATAATAGGTTCTGGCTCCATCCACCTCATTAAGACTGATTCTTCTGCATTTCTTTTTACAGCTGAGTAGTACTCCATTGTATGTATGTACCAGGGCTTTTGTATTTTGTCGATGGACATCTCGGTTTCTTCCATGTTCTAGCTATTGTATAGAGTGCTGCAATGAACATTGGGGTACAGGTGACTCTTTCAGTTTTGATTTCATCATGGTATAAGCATAATAGTGGGATTGCTGGGTCATATGGTGCTTCTATTTTCAGTTTTTTAAGGAATCTACATACTGTCTTCCATAGCGGCTGTATCGATTTATATTCCCACCAGCAATGCAAGAGTGTTCCCTTTTCTCTGTACCCTCTCCCGTGTTTATTGAAGCAGTTCCTTCTTGATGGCCATTTGAATACTTGTTACTCAAATATTGATATAATAAATTTTTTTTGTGCTAGTTTTTCAGGCTTTATTGAGTTCGGTACAATATTGCTTCTGTTATATTTTTTGTTTTTGGGGCCATGAGCCGTGTGGATCTTAGCTCCCAAACCAGGGATGTAACCCACACCCCCTGCAATGTAAAGTGAGGTCCTAACTGCTAGATTGCCAGGGAAGTCCCTTCCAGAAGTAATTCTTTTTTTTTTTTGCAGGGGGGGTGGGGAGTGGCGTGGGGAGGGAGGGGGTGGGCGGGCCACTTCTATTGGTCTTTCATTTGTCTGTTTTCATCCATCTTTGTTCTTTGGCCCGTGTGGGCCTCCCATCACAGTGGCCTCTGTTGTCGCAGAGCACCAGCTCTGGGCGCATGCTCTCCAGAGCTCCGGCTCGGTAATCGGACACATCTGTCCAGCTGCTCCACAGCACGTGGGATCTTCCCAGGCCAGGGATGGAACTGGTGACACTTGCACTGCAAGGCGGTGTCCTTACCCACTGGACCTCCAGGGGTGTGGTCCTTACCCACTGGACCACCAGAAGTAATTTTTAACTGAGAGAATATGTACTCAAAGTACATTTTGAAGTGTTAATAATATCATAATTGAATTCTTTCTAAGAATTGCAGTTCTTCATGCAGTTCATCTTAGAAGGATCATAAAGTCAATTCTTATAATACAATATTTCATTCAGTCTTAAGCCAGTTTGGTTTGACATGATTACAGCAGTCAAGTTTTGGACTGTCTCCCCAGTTGGTTAATGAACAGGGGTCAAATAGGTGTCAGTCAGTTTACCTGTAGGCTAAACAGTGAATTTATCATTCCTGATACTGCCATTATTTGAGAGACAAGAGACATTAAAACAAAATTATGTATGTTTTGAAACAATTATTGACCAACAATTTGGATTTCATATTGATAGATACATTAAACCATTCTACTGAAAAACTGTCTTCAGAAATATAACCATGTCTTAAAAAATAACAATTAGCCATGTACTTTAATATGGCAGTTCAAAATTTTGTTTATACTGATTATCATAGCATAATAAAAAGTGACAGAGCAGAATAATATTTTGTACATATTTACATGCTTTAGCAATTTTTTAACTATATCAATCTATAATATTTTGTCACTGATAATTTATTAAAATGTGTAATCGTCCTTAAGGTTTTAAATGAATTGCCTATAATCTTCCTGAGAAAGTTTTGAAATGCTTATTTTAGCCCAAGTACTTTTACATGTGGTATGTTTTATTATTACTTCATTTAGAATTCATTCATTTTACAAATATTTTTAGATTAAACTCCTTAACATATCTTGTGTCTCTGATTCTTTACAATGCTTCACCATAGTAAGATGTTGCAAAATTGTAGGCTTTCTCAGTTTTCTTTAAATCTGTACAAAATGAAAATATATCAATTTTATTTGAAAACGAGCACCTCCATCAGTAACGCTTCTCACACCTTTAAAATTTCAAAATTAAATCTTTTATTGTGTATGGTGTTTCTTCTTTGAGTTACCCCTGTTTTGCTTTTTTAACTTCTTCTGTTTATAAACTTTGTTTTCAGAGGTTGCAAGAGCTATAGTTTTGATGCTCCATTGAGTATTTTGAGGAAAGATTTCCAACTGACTTTGAAAAACATGCATCCAAATTTAAATGATTCATTTATTGGATTGCTCAGTAGCGTTATATGGCACTCAGTTGATTTAAAAAAATAATTCCTGAAAAGATCTTAAGCTGTTTCGCTGTTTTTACTTTGGAGGCATCTCAAGGCTTAGTGTCATTCTTTAAAAAACAGTGAGCCTCTCATTTATTTTGGTATAGACTTCTGATTCCACACTGGCCTTTTATGGTTCCTTGGGGATTTTGTTTGTTTTTATTGTTTTTGCTTTGTTTTTCTATATTTTTCTATATGCTTATCTCAGTTTTAATTTTTAAATTTTTTATATGTATTAGTACTTTCTTTACAGCTCTTGCTTTGCTTTCTCTGATGCTCTTTTCCTACAGCACTAAACTCTAATACATACAAATCTTTATCTCCCTATATTTAACTTTGCATTATTATTGTATATTTCTCTTCTACCCTGCTTTTCTCTTTTTCCCTTTCCCCACCTTATTTCTTAGTCTGTTTTGTTCTCATTGCCTTATCCCCAATTGGAACCCTGTTCTAGAATTATTCTCTCATCTGTACTCTAGTTAGTTTGGTTCTTAACTGGTGGATATTGTTCATGGTTTTCTCTATTCGCCATGCTAACGTACTGTACTGTATTTTTTGTGGGGAGTAGATTAGGGAGGGAGGAGGGCGGGCGGGCCACTTCCATTGGCCTTTCATTTATCTATTTTCATCCATCTTTGTTCTTTGGCCCATGTGGGCCTCCCATCGCAGTGGCCTCTGTTGTCACAGAGCACTGGCTCTGGGCGCATGCACTTCAGAGCTCTGGCTGGGTAATTGGACACATCGGTCCAGCTGCTCCACAGCACCTACTTTATTCTTTAAATCTTTTATTGTGTATTTGGTGTTATCATTTTTCGAGCACCTCCATCAGTAACGCTTCTCACACCTTTAAAATTTCAAAATTAAATCTTTTATTGTGTATGGTGTTTCTTCTTTGAGTTACCCTGTTTTGCTTTTTTAACTTCTTCTGTTTATAAACTTTGTTTTCAGAGGTTGCAAGAGCTATAGTTTTGATGCTCCATTGAGTATTTTGAGGAAAGATTTCCAACTGACTTTGAAAAACATGCATCCAAATTTAAATGATTCATTTATTGGATTGCTCAGTAGCGTTATATGGCACTCAGTTGATTTAAAAAAATAATTCCTGAAAAGATCTTAAGCTGTTTCGCTGTTTTTACTTTGGAGGCATCTCAAGGCTTAGTGTCATTCTTTAAAAAACAGTGAGCCTCTCATTTATTTTGGTATAGACTTCTGATTCCACACTGGCCTTTTATGGTTCCTTGGGGATTTTGTTTGTTTTTATTGTTTTTGCTTTGTTTTTCTATATTTTTCTATATGCTTATCTCAGTTTTAATTTTTAAATTTTTTATATGTATTAGTACTTTCTTTACAGCTCTTGCTTTGCTTTCTCTGATGCTCTTTTCCTACAGCACTAAACTCTAATACATACAAATCTTTATCTCCCTATATTTAACTTTGCATTATTATTGTATATTTCTCTTCTACCCTGCTTTTCTCTTTTTCCCTTTCCCCACCTTATTTCTTAGTCTGTTTTGTTCTCATTGCCTTATCCCCAATTGGAACCCTGTTCTAGAATTATTCTCTCATCTGTACTCTAGTTAGTTTGGTTCTTAACTGGTGGATATTGTTCATGGTTTTCTCTATTCGCCATGCTAACGTACTGTACTGTATTTTTTGTGGGGAGTAGATTAGGGAGGGAGGAGGGCGGGCGGGCCACTTCCATTGGCCTTTCATTTATCTATTTTCATCCATCTTTGTTCTTTGGCCCATGTGGGCCTCCCATCGCAGTGGCCTCTGTTGTCACAGAGCACTGGCTCTGGGCGCATGCACTTCAGAGCTCTGGCTGGGTAATTGGACACATCGGTCCAGCTGCTCCACAGCACGTGGGATCCTCCCAGGTCAGGGATCAAACTGGCGCCCCTTGCACTGCAAGGCAGTGTCCTTATCCACTGGACCACCAGGGAAGCCCCTGTACTGTATTTGTTGGAATGTTTGGGTTATTTTATGGCTGTATATGTCTGTGTGTATAACCAGTATGCTAGATAGTATTTGCATGATATTTTAATTGCCATTTGTCAAATGTATACCTTCTGTTTCTCATTTGCATATATATGTTTTAATACCATTTAATGCCATAACAAGCCAGCCGTGAAATCTTCACTCCCTGGTCAGGTAACAAGCCCTGGGACTTTAAGGAGGGAGTACTCAATCCAAAACTGTACAAAACCAGAGAACACCTAGCACTGGAGAGCAGTAAACAGCGAGAAGTCCAACAAAGGCAACCACTTGTATGCAAGTCCTGACATCACCCAACCACCAGCATCACCCAGAATAAGACGCCTCATCCAAACAACAGACACCAAGAGATGTAACTCCAAGTCTGGTAAAAGGAAACCCCAAACATATTTAGTTAAAAAATTATTAATAACAATGAAATGGGGCTTCCCCTGGTGGTCCAGTGGGTAAGGACACCGCATGCAGTGCTAGGGACACCGGTTCGATCCTTGGCCTGGGAAGATCCCACGTGCCGCGGAGCAGCTGGACCGATGTGTCCAATTACTGAGCTGGAGCTCTGGAGCGCATGCGCCTAGAGCCGGTGCTCTGCAACGACCGATGCCACTGCGATGGGAGGCCCACGGGAGCCAAAGAGCAAAGACGGATGAAAATAGAGAAAGATCAATAGAAGTGGCCTGCCTGCTCCCCTCCCTCCCCAACCTGACCCCCGCCCAAAATAAACAAATAAATCTAAAAAAAAACCAAACAAACAAACAATGAAGTGGCAGAGAAATACCACATAGTGAAAGAACAATCTAAAAACACACAAGTCCAAATAAGCGAAGTGAAATTAGACAAATTTTCTGACAGCAAATTCAGAAGAATGATAGTAATGATGATTCAAAACACCGAAAACAGAATTTTAGAGAAATTGCAAGAATCAACTAACACAGTGAATAAAGAAATACAAGAACTTAAGAAACAACAAACAGAGACAAACAACTCAATTGCTGAGCTTAAAAACTCTATAGAAGGAATCAAGAGTAGAGTATCTGAGACAGAAGACTGCATAAGTGAGCTGGAAGATAAGAATGGTGGAAGTAACTGCTGAAGAACAGAATCAAGCTCAAAGAATGAAAAGAGCAGAGGATAGCCTCAGAGACTGCTGGGATAATATCAAACACACCATTTCAAATTTGTAAAACCTTTCTGTTTTTTTCATTTGCATATATATGTTTTAATACCATTTAATGCCATAACAAGCCAGCCGTGAAATCTTCACTCCCTGGTCAGGTAACAAGCCCTGGGACTTTAAGGAGGGAGTACTCAATCCAAAACTGTACAAAACCAGAGAACACCTAGCACTGGAGAGCAGTAAACAGCGAGAAGTCCAACAAAGGCAACCACTTGTATGCAAGTCCTGACATCACCCAACCACCAGCATCACCCAGAATAAGACGCCTCATCCAAACAACAGACACCAAGAGATGTAACTCCAAGTCTGGTAAAAGGAAACCCCAAACATATTTAGTTAAAAAATTATTAATAACAATGAAATGGGGCTTCCCCTGGTGGTCCAGTGGGTAAGGACACCGCATGCAGTGCTAGGGACACCGGTTCGATCCTTGGCCTGGGAAGATCCCACGTGCCGCGGAGCAGCTGGACCGATGTGTCCAATTACTGAGCTGGAGCTCTGGAGCGCATGCGCCTAGAGCCGGTGCTCTGCAACGACCGATGCCACTGCGATGGGAGGCCCACGGGAGCCAAAGAGCAAAGACGGATGAAAATAGAGAAAGATCAATAGAAGTGGCCTGCCTGCTCCCCTCCCTCCCCAACCTGACCCCCGCCCAAAATAAACAAATAAATCTAAAAAAAAACCAAACAAACAAACAATGAAGTGGCAGAGAAATACCACATAGTGAAAGAACAATCTAAAAACACACAAGTCCAAATAAGCGAAGTGAAATTAGACAAATTTTCTGACAGCAAATTCAGAAGAATGATAGTAATGATGATTCAAAACACCGAAAACAGAATTTTAGAGAAATTGCAAGAATCAACTAACACAGTGAATAAAGAAATACAAGAACTTAAGAAACAACAAACAGAGACAAACAACTCAATTGCTGAGCTTAAAAACTCTATAGAAGGAATCAAGAGTAGAGTATCTGAGACAGAAGACTGCATAAGTGAGCTGGAAGATAAGAATGGTGGAAGTAACTGCTGAAGAACAGAATCAAGCTCAAAGAATGAAAAGAGCAGAGGATAGCCTCAGAGACTGCTGGGATAATATCAAACACACCAATATTTGAATTGTAGGTGTTTCAGAAGAAGAAGGAAAAGAAGAAAGGATATGAGAAAATTTTTGAAGAGATTACAGTTGAAAATTTCCCCAACATGGGAAAAGAAATAGTCAAGTCCAAGAAACACAAAGAGTACCATACAGAATAAACCCGTGAAGAAACACACCAAGACACATATTACTTAAGCTAACACAAATTAAACACAAAGACAGAATTCTAAAAGCAGCAAGGGAAAAGCAAGTAGTTACATACAAGGGAAACCCCATACATATAACAGCTGATCTTTCAACATAAACTCTGCAGGCCAAAAGAAATGGCAACACATTTAAAGCACTGAAACAGCATAATTTGCAACCAAGAATACTCTGCCCTGTAATGATCTCATTCAAAATTGATGGAGAAATCAAAAGCTTTACAGATAAGCAAAAATTAAAAGAATTTAGTAACACCAAACTAGCCTTACAACAAGTGTTAAAGGGACTTATATAGACAACAAGTATAAGAGAAGAAGATCTACAAAACAAAGCCGTCAAAACATCTTAGAAGATAACAATAGGATCATTTGTATCAATAATTACTTTAAATGTAAATGGACTACATACCCCAACCAAAAGACACAAAGTGGCTGAATGGATACAAAAACACGACCCATACATATGCTGCCTACAGGAAACTCACTTCCAACCTAGAGACACTCATAGACTGAAAGTGAGAAGATGGAAAAAGATATTCCATGCAAATGGAAATCAAAAGAAAGCTGGAGTAGCAATCCTCATATCAGATAAAATAGACCTTAAAATAAAGAAGATTCTAAGAGACAAAGCAGGACACCACATAATGACCAATGGATCGATCCAACAGGAAGACGTAATAATCATAAATATCTATGCAGCCAACACAGGAGCACCCCAATACATAAGACAAACACTTTCAGACATAAAAGAAGAAATTGACAATAACGCAATCATAGTAGGAGACGTTAGCACTCCTCTCACACCAATGGACAGATCATCCAAACAGAAAATGAATAAAGAAACATAAGCCTTAAATGCCACACTAGAAGAGATGGACCTCATGGATATCTTTAGGACCTTCCATCTAAAAGCAGAAAAATACACTTTCTTCTCAGGTGCTTTTCCCGACCGTGGGGTTCGTCAACGGAGACCTAAAAGGGGGGAGTGGGAATTGAGAGGACAAGAGACAGGAGAAATGGAGACAAGACAGGAGTCTGATCAAGTCTCATTTTATTGCTGAAAGGGAGCGACATTTATGCTGTATAGAAAGAGAAAG
This sequence comes from Tragulus kanchil, assembly GCA_022376925.1. NCBI lineage: Eukaryota > Metazoa > Chordata > Mammalia > Artiodactyla > Tragulidae > Tragulus > Tragulus kanchil. The sequence goes on along the minus strand of JAIOJX010000032.1, from coordinate 215,070,152 downwards.
GAAAGAAGGAGCCAAACACAGCCAGTCGTGTAAAAGGTCAACTGTGCATGTGGTTACAACATTATGAAGATTCAGGTGGAACATGTGCTGATCATGAGCACAGAAACTTCACTCAGCCAATCATGGCAATGAGCACACGTCTCAAGTCGCGCCTCCTGCATTAGTAACAGGAAACCATAACTAGCCTTAACAACAAGTGTTAAAAAAAGATGGAGAAATAAAACACTTTACAGATACGCAAAAATTAAAAGAATTTAGTAACACCAAACTAGCCTTACAACAAGTGTTAAAGGGACTTATATAGACAACAAGTATAAGAGAAGAAGATCTACAAAACAAAGCCGTCAAAACATCTTAGAAGATAACAATAGGATCATTTGTATCAATAATTACTTTAAATGTAAATGGACTACATACCCCAACCAAAAGACACAAAGTGGCTGAATGGATACAAAAACACGACCCATACATATGCTGCCTACAGGAAACTCACTTCCAACCTAGAGACACTCATAGACTGAAAGTGAGAAGATGGAAAAAGATATTCCATGCAAATGGAAATCAAAAGAAAGCTGGAGTAGCAATCCTCATATCAGATAAAATAGACCTTAAAATAAAGAAGATTCTAAGAGACAAAGCAGGACACCACATAATGACCAATGGATCGATCCAACAGGAAGACGTAATAATCATAAATATCTATGCAGCCAACACAGGAGCACCCCAATACATAAGACAAACACTTTCAGACATAAAAGAAGAAATTGACAATAACGCAATCATAGTAGGAGACGTTAGCACTCCTCTCACACCAATGGACAGATCATCCAAACAGAAAATGAATAAAGAAACATAAGCCTTAAATGCCACACTAGAAGAGATGGACCTCATGGATATCTTTAGGACCTTCCATCTAAAAGCAGAAAAATACACTTTCTTCTCAGGTGCTTTTCCCGACCCGTGGGATTCGTCAACGGAGACCTAAAAGGGGGGAGTGGGAATTGAGAGGACAAGAGACAGGAGAAATGGAGACAAGACAGGAGTCTGATCAAGTCTCATTTTATTGCTGAAAGGGAGCGACATTTATGCTGTATAGAAAGAGAAAGGAAAGAAGGAGCCAAACACAGCCAGTCGTGTAAAAGGTCAACTGTGCATGTGGTTACAACATTATGAAGATTCAGGTGGAACATGTGCTGATCATGAGCACAGAAACTTCACTCAGCCAATCATGGCAATGAGCACACGTCTCAAGTCGCGCCTCCCTGCATTACCCAGGCGCCATCTTTGGGAACTTGTGGTGGTGGTCTAAAACTGAAGGCCATAAGGCGTGGCCAAGGCTCTCACAGCCCCAGACAGAATAGCGATACTCTTATGCTGGCAGCTCCGCCAAGTGCCATCCCAAGCGGCATATTTGCAACATTCATGTGTGGGAGGCTTAGGATGCCTAGTGGCGTATTGCAACATTCATGCGTGGGAGGCTTAGGATGTGGCGGGGCCGACTCGCGTCCCGGACAGGTGCTCATGGAACATTCTCCAGGATAGACCACTTCTTGGGCCACAAATCAAACCTCAGTCGATTCAAGGAAATTGAAATTATATCAACCATCTTCTCTGACCACAGTGCAATGAGATTAGAGATCAATTGCAGGGGGAAAAAAATGCTAAAAACAAGTACATGGAGTTTAAACAACACATACATAAAAAACAAACTGATTACCATGCAAATCAAAGGAGAAATAAAAGAAAATTCCTAGAAGAAAATGACAATGAACACACGACAGTGTGAAATCTATGGGATACCACAAAAGCAGTTCTAAGAGGCAAGTTTATAGCAATTCAATCCTACCTCAAGAAACTAGGAAAATCTCAAACAGACGACGTAACCCTACGCTTAAAACAATTGGAAAAAGAAGGACAAAGACACCGCCAAGTTAGCAAAGGAAGAGAAATCATAAAGATCAGAGCATAAGCCTTAAATGCCACACTAGAAGAGATGGACCTCATGGATATCTTTAGGACCCTCCATCTAAAAGCAGAAAATACACTTTCTTCTCAGGTGCTTTTCCCGACCGTGGGATTCGCAACGGAGACCTAAAAGGGGGGAGTGGGAATTGAGAGGACAAGAGACAGGAGAAATGGAGACAAGACAGGAGTCTGATCAAGTCTCATTTTATTGCTGAAAGGGAGCGACATTTATGCTGTATAGAAAGAGAAAGGAAAGAAGGAGCCAAACACAGCCAGTCGTGTAAAAGGTCAACTGTGCATGTGGTTACAACATTATGAAGATTCAGGTGGAACATGTGCTGATCATGAGCACAGAAACTTCACTCAGCCAATCATGGCAATGAGCACACGTCTCAAGTCGCGCCTCCCTGCATTACCCAGGCGCCATCTTTGGGAACTTGTGGTGGTGGTCTAAAACTGAAGGCCATAAGGCGTGGCCAAGGCTCTCACAGCCCCAGACAGAATAGCGATACTCTTATGCTGGCAGCTCCGCCAAGTGCCATCCCAAGCGGCATATTTGCAACATTCATGTGTGGGAGGCTTAGGATGCCTAGTGGCGTATTGCAACATTCATGCGTGGGAGGCTTAGGATGTGGCGGGGCCGACTCGCGTCCCGGACAGGTGCTCATGGAACATTCTCCAGGATAGACCACTTCTTGGGCCACAAATCAAACCTCAGTCGATTCAAGGAAATTGAAATTATATCAACCATCTTCTCTGACCACAGTGCAATGAGATTAGAGATCAATTGCAGGGGGAAAAAAATGCTAAAAACAAGTACATGGAGTTTAAACAACACATACATAAAAAACAAACTGATTACCATGCAAATCAAAGGAGAAATAAAAGAAAATTCCTAGAAGAAAATGACAATGAACACACGACAGTGTGAAATCTATGGGATACCACAAAAGCAGTTCTAAGAGGCAAGTTTATAGCAATTCAATCCTACCTCAAGAAACTAGGAAAATCTCAAACAGACGACGTAACCCTACGCTTAAAACAATTGGAAAAAGAAGGACAAAGACACCGCCAAGTTAGCAAAGGAAGAGAAATCATAAAGATCAGAGCAGAAATAAATGAAAAAGAAAGGAACAATAGTAAAGATAAATAAAACAAAAAACTGGTTCTCTGAAAAGGTAAACAAAATTGACAAACAGCTGGCTGGACTCATCAAGATAAAGAGAAAAACCAGATCAACAGAATCAAAAATGAAAAAGGAGGGATTACAACAGATAATGCAGAAATCTAAAGGATTATAAGAGACTATTACGAACAACTATATAGCGACAAGCTGGAAGAAATGGACAGTTTCTTGGAAAAGATTAATCTCCCAAGGCTCAACCAGGAAGAAATAGAAACTATGAAAACCCAATCACAAGCTCAGAAATCGAACTTGTGATTAAAAATCTACCCAGAAATAAAAGCCCAGGGCCAGATGGCTTCACAAGTGAATTCTACCAAACATTTAAAGAAGAGCTAATACCTGTCATTCTAAAACTCTTCCAAAAAATTGCACAGGAAGAAACACTTCCAAACACATTCTACGAGGCCACCATCACCCTGATACCTAAACCAGGCAAAGACAACACAAAAAAAGGAAAATTATAGACCAATTTCACTGATGAATCTAGACGCCAAAATCCTCAACAAAATCCTAGCAAACAGAATTCAACAACACATGAAAAAACTCATACATCATGATCAAGTCGGGTTCATCCCAGGCATGCAAGGATTCTTCAATATCCGCAAATCAATCAATGTGATACACCATATCAACAAATTGAGAGACAGAAACCACATGATAATCTCAATAGATGCAGGAAAAGCCTTTGACAAAATCCAACACCCATTTATGATAAAAACTCTTCAAAAAATGAGCACAGAAGGATCCTGTCTCAACATAGTGAAAACCATATATGAGAAGCCCACAGTGAACATTATCCTTAATGGTGAAAAACTGAAAGCATTTCCTCTAAGATCAGGAACAAGACAAGGGTGTCCACTTTCACCACTACTATTCAACGTAGTCCTGGAAATTCTAGCAACAGCAATAAGAAGAACAAGAACTAAAAGGAATCCAGATTGGAAAAGAAGGAAAACTCTCTCTTTTTGCAGACAGCATGATATTATACATAGAAAACCCCAAAGACACTATTAGAAAACTAGTAGAGCTAATCAACGAATTCAGCAAAGTCACGGGATACAAAATCAATACACAGAAATTACTGGCATTCCTATATACAAACAATGGAAAATAAGAATACAAAATCGAAGATGCAATCCCTTTCACCATTGCAACCAAAAGAATCAAATGTCTAGGAATAAACCTACCCAAAGAAACAAAAGAACTGTACACAGAAAATTACAAGGCACTCATGAGAGACTGACATTAAAGAAGACTTAAACAGATGGAGAGATATTCCATGTTCCTGGGTGGGAAGAATCAATATTGTGAAAATGACCATGCTACTAAATAGCATGTATAGATTAGGTCCCATGCATGTGGGACCTAATGAAACTTAAAAGTTTTTGTACAGCAAAAGAAACTACAAAAAGGGTGAACAGACAACCCACAGAATGGGAGAAAATCATAGCAAATGAAACAACAGACAAAGAATTAATCTCCAAAATCTACAAGCAACTCTGACAACTCAGCACTGGAGAAATGAACAACCCAGTCAAAAAATAGGAAAAGGACCTAAACAGACACCTCTCCAAAGATGACATACAGATGGACAAAAAAAAACACATAAAACAATGCCTAGCCTCACTTATTATTAGAGAGGTGTAAATCAAAACTACAATGAGGTATCACTTCACACCAGTTAGAATGGCCGTCATCAAGAAATCTAGACAATAAATGTTGGAGAGGGTGCAGAGAAAAGGGAACATTCTTGCATTGCTAGTGGGAATGTAAATTGATACAGCCTCTATGGAAGACAGTATGTAGATTCCGTAAAAAACTGAAAATAGAAGCACCATACGACCCAGCAATCCCACTATTAGGCTTATACCCTGATGAAATCAAAACTGAAATAAGCACCTGTACCCCAATGTTCATTGCGGCTCTCTACAATAGCTAGAACATGGAAGCAACCTAGATGTCCATCGACAAATGAATGAATACAAAAGCTCTCCTACATACATATAATTGGAATACTACACAACTGTAGAAAGAAATGCAGAAGAACCAGTCCTGATGAGGTGGTTGTATTTAGAACCTATTATAAAAAGTGAAGTTAAAAAGACAAAGACAAGTACAATATACTAACACATACATGTGGAATCTAGTAGGATGGTAATGATAACACATGCAGTGAAGCGATGAAAAAACACACTTGGAGAATAGACATACGGACATTGTAGGGAATGGACAGTGGGCGAGAGGCATAAAAGAAATAGCATGAAAACCTATACTATCATATGTGAAAGAAACAGCTATTGTCAATGCACTGTGAGAAAAGGGGATCCTGCAGGGGTGCTGTGCAACATCCTGGAGGGTTGGGATGGGGAGGATATACATATGACTAGTCTGGGATCATGTATATCTGTAAACAGTAAAACTCTGTAAAAGTCAAAAGTAAAATAAAAATTAAAAAAAAAAAAGAGCGAGCCTGTTACTGAGTTGAAGTTCGCTCTACTTGCCACACCACAGGCCAGTAGATCCACGATAGGTATTGAGGCAAGGTTTAAGACTTTATTCAGAAAGCCAGGTGTCTGAGAAGATGGAAGACTTAATGTCTCAAAATAACCGTCTTATTTGGGTCTGGATGCCAGTTTCTTTCATAGAACAGAGGGAGAGAAGGTGAAGAAGTAAGGTAAAAAAGCCATTTATCCTGCAAAATAGAAGGGATATGTTAATTTCTTCTTTTCTGCAGCCATTCATAGGTGGGCTATGTCAAACCGTGTTTCTGTGAGCTGAACAAAGGCTCTAGAACAGTCAGACGAGAGGGTCAGGGTTCCCCAAAGCAGGTCATTCTATATAATTATAATATCTTGGCAATATATATAATTCTTCACCTGCTATGAAGAACTGACTCATTGGAAAAAACACTGATGCTGGGAAAGATTGAAGGAAGGAAAAAGGGACAGTAGAGGATGAGATGGTTGGATAGCATCACAGATTCAATGAACACGAGTTTGAGCAACTCTGGGAGATTGTGAAGGACAGGGGAAGCCTGGTGTGCTGTATTCCATGGGGTCACAAAAAAGCCAGACATTACTGAGTGACTGAATAACAACAAAACAATAACAAAAGCAAGGAAAAGCAAAAGTTAAAGTCAATGAAACAGATCCAACATGAAGTCACAATTGGCTCTTCCCCTCAACAAAGCCAGCAGACTAAATTTACCCTTCCTACCTGTTTAGCTACCTTATGCCCTTTGTTGGGAGATTGTAGGATTAGAAAGACAAAAGAGAGAAATGCCTACAATCCTGTTCAGTATCTGAAGTTTTTTTAGAAAACATACAGTAGGTGAAATGTTACCTCATTAAATATTTTAAAATTCTGTTATCAGTGCAGAACCTTCTGCCTACATTGGTCTACATTCATAAGCAGCCATCAGTCTTTTCTTGGATGTTAATTTACAAGAGAAAAGAATTCCCATTAAACAAACATTTTACATGTTTAATAACAAATTTGAAGTAAAACATGGTAAAAATATGAAGAAATACAACTCTGTAGCTGTAATTTACTGTGTTGGAAAGGACAAGCTTTTCGTCACCCTCTTTAATTAATACTGTGAACTAACAAATTAGCAAGATAGAAGACATTTAATTACACACGTTTGTGCCAGAATTCACAAAATACAAGACTTACATTAGTGTTAGAATTTGACACTTATATACTATTAAAAAAGGGAAGGAGAGAGGGAGAAGAGCGCTGATGTTAACGTGGAGGAGAAAGGTCATTGATAAGAAAACAAATGACTTTATTGAAAGATGTACAGACACTTGGGAAGAATTGTTGTTTCTTCGCTAAGTTGTGCCGACTTTTTGTGACCCTGTGCAGCATGCCAGGCTTCCTTGTCCTTCACTATCTCCCAGAGTGTGCTCAAATTCATGTCCACTGAGTTGGTGAGCCATCTGACCACTCTTCCTCTGTCCAATATAATTCTTCACCTGCTATGAAGAACTGACTCATTGGAAAAAACACTGATGCTGGGAAAGATTGAAGGAAGGAAAAAGGGACAGTAGAGGATGAGATGGTTGGATAGCATCACAGATTCAATGAACACGAGTTTGAGCAACTCTGGGAGATTGTGAAGGACAGGGGAAGCCTGGTGTGCTGTATTCCATGGGGTCACAAAAAAGCCAGACATTACTGAGTGACTGAATAACAACAAAACAATAACAAAAGCAAGGAAAAGAAAAAGTTAAAGTCAATGAAACAGATCCAACATGAAGTCACAATTGGCTCTTCCCCTCAACAAAGCCAGCAGACTAAATTTACCCTTCCTACCTGTTTAGCTACCTTATGCCCTTTGTTGGGAGATTGTAGGATTAGAAAGACAAAAGAGAGAAATGCCTACAATCCTGTTCAGTATCTGAAGTTTTTTTAGAAAACATACAGTAGGTGAAATGTTACCTCATTAAATATTTTAAAATTCTGTTATCAGTGCAGAACCTTCTGCCTACATTGGTCTACATTCATAAGCAGCCATCAGTCTTTTCTTGGATGTTAATTTACAAGAGAAAAGAATTCCCATTAAACAAACATTTTACATGTTTAATAACAAATTTGAAGTAAAACATGGTAAAAATATGAAGAAATACAACTCTGTAGCTGTAATTTACTGTGTTGGAAAGGACAAGCTTTTCGTCTACCCTCTTTAATTAATACTGTGAACTAACAAATTAGCAAGATAGAAGACATTTAATTACACACGTTTGTGCCAGAATTCACAAAATACAAGACTTACATTAGTGTTAGAATTTGACACTTATATACTATTAAAAAAGGGAAGGAGAGAGGGAGAAGAGCGCTGATGTTAACGTGGAGGAGAAAGGTCATTGATAAGAAAACAAATGACTTTATTGAAAGATGTACAGACACTTGGGAAGAATTGTTGTTTCTTCGCTAAGTTGTGCCGACTTTTTGTGACCCCGTGGACTGCAGCATGCCAGGCTTCCTTGTCCTTCACTATCTCCCAGAGTGTGCTCAAATTCATGTCCACTGAGTTGGTGAGCCATCTGACCACTCTTCCTCTGTCCCTGCCTTCTCCTACTACCCTCAGTGATGTTCAGCATCAGGGTCTTTTCCATTGAGTCTGGTTTTCACATTAGTTGACCAAAATATTGGAGCTTCAGCTTCAGTATCAGTCCTTCCAGTGAATATTCAGGATCGATTTCCTTTAAGATTGACTGGTTTGACCTCCTTGCTGTCCATCAAACTCTCAAGAATCTCCTCCAGCACCACGACTCAGAAGCATCTGTTCTTCAGTGCCCAGCCTTCTTTATGGTCCAACTTTCTCATCCATACATGACTACTGGAAACACCACAGCTTTGACCACACAGGCCTTTGCTGGCAAAGTGACATCTGTGCTTTTTAATGAAACTGTCTAGGTTTGTCATAACTTTTCATCCAAGGAACAAACATGTTTTAATTTCATGGCTGCATTCAACATCCTCAGTGATTTTGGAGCCCAAAGAAAGAATATCTGTCACTGCTTCCACTTTTCCCCATCTTTTTGCCATGAAATGATGGGACCAGATGCCATGAGGTTCATTGTTTTCTTTTTTTTTTTAATTTGGGCCTCTTTTATTAGTGTTTAATTTATTTATTTTCATCCATCGTTATTCTTTGGCCTGTGTGGGCCTCCCATTGCAATGGCCTCTCCTATTGCGGAGCACTGGCTCTGGATGCATGCACTCCAGAGCACTGGCTCGTAATTGGACACACCAGTCCAGCTGCTCCATGGCACTTGGGATCTTCCTGGTCCAGGGATTGAACTGGTACCCCTTGCATTGCAAGGCAGACTCTTTACCCACTGAACCACCAGGGAAGCCCATGTTTGTTTTTTGAATGTTGAGTTTTAGTTTTTTCTTTTTCTTTAACTTTCATCAAGAGGCTCTTTAGTTCTTATTTGCTTTTTGCCTTTAGGGTGGTGTCATCTGCATATCTGAGGTTGTTGATATTTCTCCCAGAAATCTTGATTCCAACTTGTGCTTCATCCCGACTGGCATTTCAGGATGTACTCTGCATATAAATTAAATAAGCATGGCTCAAATTCCTTGTACTTCACTATCTCCCCGAGTGTGCTCAAATTCATGTCCACTGAGTTGGTGAGCCATCTGACCACTCTTCCTCTGTCCCTGCCTTCTCCTACTACCCTCAGTGATGTTCAGCATCAGGGTCTTTTCCATTGAGTCTGGTTTTCACATTAGTTGACCAAAATATTGGAGCTTCAGCTTCAGTATCAGTCCTTCCAGTGAATATTCAGGATCGATTTCCTTTAAGATTGACTGGTTTGACCTCCTTGCTGTCCATCAAACTCTCAAGAATCTCCTCCAGCACCACGACTCAGAAGCATCTGTTCTTCAGTGCCCAGCCTTCTTTATGGTCCAACTTTCTCATCCATACATGACTACTGGAAACACCACAGCTTTGACCACACAGGCCTTTGCTGGCAAAGTGACATCTGTGCTTTTTAATGAAACTGTCTAGGTTTGTCATAACTTTTCATCCAAGGAACAAACATGTTTTAATTTCATGGCTGCATTCAACATCCTCAGTGATTTTGGAGCCCAAAGAAAGAATATCTGTCACTGCTTCCACTTTTCCCCATCTTTTTGCCATGAAATGATGGGACCAGATGCCATGAGGTTCATTGTTTTCTTTTTTTTTAATTTGGGCCTCTTTTATTAGTGTTTAATTTATTTATTTTCATCCATCGTTATTCTTTGGCCTGTGTGGGCCTCCCATTGCAATGGCCTCTCCTATTGCGGAGCACTGGCTCTGGATGCATGCACTCCAGAGCACTGGCTCGTAATTGGACACACCAGTCCAGCTGCTCCATGGCACTTGGGATCTTCCTGGTCCAGGGATTGAACTGGTACCCCTTGCATTGCAAGGCAGACTCTTTACCCACTGAACCACCAGGGAAGCCCATGTTTGTTTTTTGAATGTTGAGTTTTAGTTTTTTCTTTTTCTTTAACTTTCATCAAGAGGCTCTTTAGTTCTTATTTGCTTTTTGCCTTTAGGGTGGTGTCATCTGCATATCTGAGGTTGTTGATATTTCTCCCAGAAATCTTGATTCCAACTTGTGCTTCATCCCGACTGGCATTTCAGATGATGTACTCTGCATATAAATTAAATAAGCAGTGTGAAAAAATGCAACCTTGATTTACTTCTTTCCAAATTTTGAAACAGTCCATTTTTCTATGTCTGGTTCTAGCTGTTGCTTCTTGACCTGCATACAGGTTTCTCAGTAGTCAGGTAAGGTAGTCTAGTATTCCTGTCTCTTTTAAAAATTTTCCACAGTTGTTATTCACACAGCCAAAAGTTCAGAATAGTCAGTGAAGCAGAAGTAGGTGTTTTTCTGGAATTCTCTTGCTTTTTCTATGATCCAACAGATGTTGACAATTTGATCTCTGAGTTCCTGTGATTTTTCTAAATCCAGCTTGTACATCTGAAAGTTCTTAGTTCATGTATGGTTGAAGCCTAGCTTGAAGAATTTTGAGCATTACCTTGCTGGTACATTAAATGAGTGCAATTGTACATTAGTTTAGATATTCATTGGCATTGTCTTTCTTTGTGATTGGAATGGAAATTGACCTTTTCCAGTCCAGTGGCCACTGGTGAGTTTCTCAAATTTGCAGGCATATTGAGCACACTGTTTTAACAGCATCAGCTTTTAGAATTTTAAATAGCTCTGCTGGTATTCCATCACCTCCACTACCTTTGTTTGTAGTAATACTTTCTAAGAGCTACTTGATCTCACACTAAGATGTCTGGATCTAAGTGAGTGAGCACACCATCATGTTTATCTGGGTCATTAAGCCTTTTATTTTACAGTTCTCTTTATTCTTACCATCTCTTCTTAATCTCTTTTGCTTCTGTTAGGTCCTTGCTCTTTCTGTCCTTTATTGTGCCCATCTTTGCATGAAATATTCCCTTGGTATCTAATTTTTTTGAAGAGATCTCCAGTCTTTCTCAGTCTGTTGTTTTCCTCTTTCTTTGCATTGTTCATTTCGGAAGGTTTTCTTATCTCTCCTTGCTGTTCTCTGGAATTCTGCATTCACTTGGGTGTATCTGTTCCTTTCTTCTTTGCCTTTCACTTCTCTTTTTCTCAGCTATTCATAAGGCATCCTCAGACAACCACTTTGCCTTCTTGCATTTCTCTTTCTTTGGGATAGTTTTGGTCACAACCTCCTGTACAGTGTCATAAACCTCTGTTCATAGTTCTTCAGGTACTCTATTATATATAGTCCCTTGAATCTGTTTGTCACTTCCACTGTATTATCATACGGGATTTGAATTAGGTCATACCTGAATAGCCTAGTAGTTTTACCTACTTTTTTCAATTTAAATTTGAAGTTTGCAATAAGGAGCTCATGATCTGAGCCACAGTCATCTGTAGATCTTGTTATGGCTCCCTGTATAGAGCTTTTCCTTCTTTGGCTGCAAAGAATATAATTAGTCTGGCTTCGGTATTAACCATCTGCTAATGTCTGTATGTAGAGACATCTTTTCTGTTGTTGGAAGAGCATGTTTGCTATAACCAGTGCATTCTCTTAGAAAAACTCTATCAGCCTTTGTCCTTCATCTCAAAATAATTATGTAAGAAGTGAAACTGTTAGCCATCCAGTTGTGACCCACTCTTTGCAACCTCATGCACTAGAGTATTTAAATCATCAACATCCAGAGGAGCTGGATTGTAGGAGCACAGTTGTGGCTATTAAAAAAAGAATAGAAATTCTTTAGGAAATAATGAATGTCCAGAGCATTAAGCACGTGAAGGAAAATAGTGGGAAACTGCTGAAAGAAGGAACTTGAATGGAAAAGAAGGAAAGCTTTTGAGCAGAAAAGGCATGTTTGGAGTTGTCATTAAAAGGATATATTAACTGACAGTGGTGTGTGTGAAATGGGGTAGATTCTGAAAGGCATAGAGATTATTTTTTTTTGGCATAGAGATTATTAATGCAATTGTACATACTTTACTATAGCCACAAATTACCCTGGGTTGTAAGATAGTCATATTCAAAAGTTAATAACTTTCTATTGTTTTTATAATATCAATTTAGAGTTACTTCTGCAATACATGGTATATAGATTCAAGTCATCAGTCATATAATAATTTGCTTCTCCTTATTTATAAATATCAGGATATGTTTAGGGTTTGGAATCTGAGAAATCTTTTCCGAAACACTTTATGTATTACATGAGCTATGTTAAAGTGAATCTAATCTTAGTCTGTGCATCATCACGTTTCACAGGCTGCTGGTTAGCCAGGTCGTGATATGTCTTTTTCACATGAACATGTGTATAAGAATAACAGTATATGTATACATTTTCTTTTTAACCTGCTTTCTAAATATCACTTCTCCCTATATTTTTACTATCTTTTTTTTATACTGCCCATATTTTATTCACTCACCTTTATTTAATATTGCTTTTTATTCCCTGTAGCCACCTTAATCAATTCTGCTTCTTTAACCTCAGGCGAAAAATATCTTAAGTAGTATTTATGGTGGAGTGATATCTGGGAAAATGATTGACATGAGAGACAGTATAGCACAAAAGTTAAGAGCTAAGATCCTAGTTTGACAACCTGGATTGCAATTGCATGTTTTCCACTTCACAGGGCTTCTTAACCCACGACCTCGGTTTCCATATGTGTAAAACTGGGATGATAATGTTACCTATCTCATGGGATTATTGTGAGGCTTAAATGAGGTAATACAAATAAAAACTCTTAGATTCTGTAGAGTGGGAAGCACTCAACAGATGCTATCAATCATTATTTTTATAATTTAAGTTATTTAGATAATCTGAGAAAGCACTATACATACTGTACTAGAATAGTCCTCAAACTTTATTGGGCAATTTTATTGTACAAATGTAAGAAATTTATTAAATTACATACTCTTAGATCATAGCTGAGAGATTCTGATTTTATATTAGGCGTAAATTCCAGAAATTTGCCTTTTTAAGAAACATCACAAGTAAACCTATTACTGAACATATTTTCAGAAATTTTCCTTGAGTTTCAGAAAAATGTAACAGTTGAACTGCTGTAAAAATTGATGCATTGGATGTTTTTGGTTGTTCAGTCACTCAGTCATGTCCAACTCTTCAAGACCACATGGGCTGTAGTACAGGAGGCTTCCCTATCTCCCAGAGTTTGCCCAGACTCATGACTGTCGAGTTGATGATGACTGGCTGACATGTAAACATGTAAATCACACAATTTTAGAAAGAATTTTATTATTTCTATCAAAAGCTAAGATCTTTTTTTAATAATTTGATTCAGTAAGTCCATTTTGTATTATTTTTCCTAAGAATATAATCTTTTGTGTGTGTGTGTGTGTGTGTGTGTGTGTGGAGGGGGATTCCAACATCCTATTGTTGATGGTGGTTCAGAGCAAACACCAGGAGATTGTGAAGGACAAGGAAGCCTGGTGTGCTAGCAGTCCATGAGGTTGGACAGAGCTGGACATGATCTAGCAATTGAACGACAGTAGTGTATACATATAAATCCATAGTAAGCTATTTGGATAATATACAGATTAAATTCAATGAATTATTCTTTTATACTCAGCCTTTTTTTTGTATTATATAGCCTTTCCCAGCATGAAGAAAAACAAAACTTCACTAGTTTCATTTTAAACACTCTGAGAAATTCAGGAATATTGCATCCTCTCTAGGCTATTTGCTGAATAGAGTTCTGATGTCAAGGATCCTTTTGACTCTCAAAGCGAGAGAAAATGTATTAATTATCAGCACAGTTCTCAAACGTTACAATAAGGGTTAATAATTGCTTTCTCCCCATCTACTGGCTTATGAAGACAGCTGACAGGCATTGAGGATATGACATGACACACACACACACATACACAAACACCATAAATGCAAGCATAGCCAGTTTGTATAAATTCGGTACTCACACCCCTTGCTGGTATCTTTTAGTTGATGCATAATCAATTAGTTAAATGACAGCTTTGATAGTAAATGGTAAAGCAGAATATAGAATATGGCATGATGCAAGAAAGGTTGTGTTTTCTATCATGCAGATTGTTTCCATTTATTCTTATGGGATAAAAAAACACAACTTTTTTGTGTGAAAAAATAAATTTCTGTTGTTTAAGCCACTTTACCTATATGAGCTTGTTTCGCCAGCATGGTGACTAACATACCTGGCTAGCTTAAATACTGTACATCTACCAGGCTTAAGGAGTACATAGTTACTCTTTTGTATTTTGGTTTAGTTGAATCTTTATTTAGTTCTAATGTTTTCCACTCATATTTCTTGCCTTAACTGGGAAATAATGTGCTATTTATTATGGTAGTAGATCCTTGAAAATAATATTTTTAAGTTCAGAAAGGATAAATTGTTTAATTGTCCCACTTCTACATTCCTCTGTAAATATAGAATATCGAATCTACTTTTTTGTATGTTAGACTAAATTTTTTCTTTAGTTTTTTTTTAATAGAAAATAGTTCTGCTTTTAATGTTCAGATCAAAAACATAGGAATGTTATGCAATTAATACTTGGTACTGAATAGCTCAATAAAATCCTTCTGAGAACTTGGTATTGAAATTCCTACTATAGCTCGACATTTATTATATACCAGGATGATAAATCTGATCCTTAGCATCGTGATTACTATTATTGTCATCATCTCTGAATCAGTTTCTTTAGGGTTCTTGGATCAAAAGAAATTCAGGAATATTGCATCCTCTCTAGGCTATTTGCTGAATAGAGTTCTGATGTCAAGGATCCTTTTGACTCTCAAAGCGAGAGAAAATGTATTAATTATCAGCACAGTTCTCAAACGTTACAATAAGGGTTAATAATTGCTTTCTCCCCATCTACTGGCTTATGAAGACAGCTGACAGGCATTGAGGATATGACATGACACACACACACATACACAAACACCATAAATGCAAGCATAGCCAGTTTGTATAAATTCGGTACTCACACCCCTTGCTGGTATCTTTTAGTTGATGCATAATCAATTAGTTAAATGACAGCTTTGATAGTAAATGGTAAAGCAGAATATAGAATATGGCATGATGCAAGAAAGGTTGTGTTTTCTATCATGCAGATTGTTTCCATTTATTCTTATGGGATAAAAAAACACAACTTTTTTGTGTGAAAAAATAAATTTCTGTTGTTTAAGCCACTTTACCTATATGAGCTTGTTTCGCCAGCATGGTGACTAACATACCTGGCTAGCTTAAATACTGTACATCTACCAGGCTTAAGGAGTACATAGTTACTCTTTTGTATTTTGGTTTAGTTGAATCTTTATTTAGTTCTAATGTTTTCCACTCATATTTCTTGCCTTAACTGGGAAATAATGTGCTATTTATTATGGTAGTAGATCCTTGAAAATAATATTTTTAAGTTCAGAAAGGATAAATTGTTTAATTGTCCCACTTCTACATTCCTCTGTAAATATAGAATATCGAATCTACTTTTTTGTATGTTAGACTAAATTTTTTCTTTAGTTTTTTTTTAATAGAAAATAGTTCTGCTTTTAATGTTCAGATCAAAAACATAGGAATGTTATGCAATTAATACTTGGTACTGAATAGCTCAATAAAATCCTTCTGAGAACTTGGTATTGAAATTCCTACTATAGCTCGACATTTATTATATACCAGGATGATAAATCTGATCCTTAGCATCGTGATTACTATTATTGTCATCATCTCTGAATCAGTTTCTTTAGGGTTCTTGGATCAAAAGAGATGAAATAAAGCCTGATACTGTTTCAACTGAATGACATACAAATAACAGCTACTGCCACAGATTTCTAAAATTAGAAAATATGAATTATCAAATAGTGCCACAAAATAAACACTTCTTGGAAGACAAGTCAAATATGTCTTGCTTGTTCTCTGTAAAATTAATGCAAATACTCTATTCTTAACCATGTACTTTCTTTTTTGCTTTGTTCAAGAAAATTATAGAATCATTAACTCCAGGCTTTCAGGATGGTGTCTGTCAGTAGAAGCATAACAGTAAAAGTGGAGGCATTTTGAAATTTATAAAATGTAAGACTTAATTAAATTCACAATGAATTCTAATTAGAAGATGGTGTTGTTGTAAAAATGAGATCTGATGAAGAGTTAGTAAATTTTTTCCCATCAATGATGAACAAATCACACCAGTATTGAGTCCTCTTTTATTTTTTAATTCTACTTGTTAGGTAATATTTTTCCAGAGATATTTTGGAATCCCTTCATTATTCTCAGATGAAGAATGGTTAGAGTGCTGGTTGATGATATGAAGACACTATGTTATTACCAGTTTGCATGTACATAACAGATTTCCTCTTAGGTCGGCTATTTCATAAAAGTTGGTACTGAACGTCAGATAATCCCTGTGAACACAAGAGAAATACATATAATTAAGAGAAAGTCTCTACTTGCTTAGAAACTATCAGAAATAATTTACTTATCCATCTGTTAAAAAATTATGAATAAATATCTGGTTTGTATGCTTTAAGTTGCAGTCTCATCTCCAAAGCAAATTGAATAAATTATGTAATATAGTCTAAAGAAAATAAAATTTGTGGCATAGAAATCTGAAATTGAGGGTGAGGAAGTTCAGTGAAAAGAGGCAGGCGGAAATATTCTGGGGCAATGGAAATACTCCTGTATTTTGTTTGAATGGCAGTTTCACAAGTATATATTCATTAAGCATAAATCATCAAACATGACATGTCAGATTTTTGCATTTTCTTGTATGTTAACTTCTTATGAGAATTTGAATAGAGGTGGAATATGATTAAATTTGCATTTCAGATCAGTTTAGGAAAGGTGAAAAGCTGCAATATATGAGGGAGTATTTTGTGGGCACTAAAACAGATTCTATTAAAAATGTGTATAGACACTGTAATTCTAATCTGTTTTCTCACCAAGCTGATAGCTGTCTGTCATAATGACAAAAATCAGCTACTGCCACAGATTTCTAAAATTAGAAAATATGAATTATCAAATAGTGCCACAAAATAAACACTTCTTGGAAGACAAGTCAAATATGTCTTGCTTGTTCTCTGTAAAATTAATGCAAATACTCTATTCTTAACCATGTACTTTCTTTTTTGCTTTGTTCAAGAAAATTATAGAATCATTAACTCCAGGCTTTCAGGATGGTGTCTGTCAGTAGAAGCATAACAGTAAAAGTGGAGGCATTTTGAAATTTATAAAATGTAAGACTTAATTAAATTCACAATGAATTCTAATTAGAAGATGGTGTTGTTGTAAAAATGAGATCTGATGAAGAGTTAGAAAATTTTTTTCCCATCAATGATGAACAAATCACACCAGTATTGAGTCCTCTTTTATTTTTTAATTCTACTTGTTAGGTAATATTTTTCCAGAGATATTTTGGAATCCCTTCATTATTCTCAGATGAAGAATGGTTAGAGTGCTGGTTGATGATATGAAGACACTATGTTATTACCAGTTTGCATGTACATAACAGATTTCCTCTTAGGTCGGCTATTTCATAAAAGTTGGTACTGAACGTCAGATAATCCCTGTGAACACAAGAGAAATACATATAATTAAGAGAAAGTCTCTACTTGCTTAGAAACTATCAGAAATAATTTACTTATCCATCTGTTAAAAAATTATGAATAAATATCTGGTTTGTATGCTTTAAGTTGCAGTCTCATCTCCAAAGCAAATTGAATAAATTATGTAATATAGTCTAAAGAAAATAAAATTTGTGGCATAGAAATCTGAAATTGAGGGTGAGGAAGTTCAGTGAAAAGAGGCAGGCGGAAATATTCTGGGGCAATGGAAATACTCCTGTATTTTGTTTGAATGGCAGTTTCACAAGTATATATTCATTAAGCATAAATCATCAAACATGACATGTCAGATTTTTGCATTTTCTTGTATGTTAACTTCTTATGAGAATTTGAATAGAGGTGGAATATGATTAAATTTGCATTTCAGATCAGTTTAGGAAAGGTGAAAAGCTGCAATATATGAGGGAGTATTTTGTGGGCACTAAAACAGATTCTATTAAAAATGTGTATAGACACTGTAATTCTAATCTGTTTTCTCACCAAGCTTGTATAAAGCAATAAAAACTTCTTCAGCTTTCTGCCAGTAATTTCATTTGTCAAAGTGCTCCAGCTCATGGTCACCAGCATTGTCATATGTTACATCTACTCCTGGTTAAGTTAATTAAAAAAAAAAAAAAAGATGAATATGTCAGCATACTGACTGCTGCAGCAAGAGAGGCTATATACCATGGTAAGAGACATTTAATAGGGACTTACAGGATTTAGGCTTATCCCTAAATATGGTTCCTTGTATTCTGTCCCTTAACTCAGTAAGTCTGCTGCCTGGGTTCCAACTCCTGTGCCAGCCACCTGGAAATTCTCTCAAGGCTTTAAAGTGGACATAAATCATAAGGCTCGTCTATTTGTTTCCCATCAGACTCAAATCACTGCCCTTCGTTTTTGAGTTCTGTTGATTGAATATACTTATTTTGCCTGACTTTTTAGTGCAGTAGGGATAATCCAGTCTCTTATTCTATATTAGAAGCTCTGGTATTGTGTTTTTTAAAGAAATATTGGAGGAGGAGGATGTGTGGGTAGACAAACAAGTTAATATGCCAGTGCTTATTTGGAAGAAGTCAAAGGCCACAAAACTTGAATGACAGTAGAAAAGTAATATAAAAATAGTTATAAGTAGTTTTAAAAAAATTAAAAACTAGTTTTAAAAATTAAAAACTATTCAGAAATAGTTTTTGATCTGTGGAAAGAGTTGCATTTTAGCTACATTGCTCTAAATAATAAGTACATATCAATTAATTAATTACAGGCACCTTGAAAGAAGATGTTATCCTATAAAATCCAGTTTTCCTCATGTGTCACAACCTGATCAAGAAATGGTTCCTTGTTGTTGCGTAGAATAAGAGAAGATAACACTTCAACATGACGTTTTTTTAAAATTTTCAATCAGCTCATGAGGTACCTGCTTTTCGAGCTTCTTCACCTTTTCAATTTGCTTCAGTTGCTGAACAGCCATAGAATGGTTGACATTGAGTTCTTCGACAGCTTCTCGTGTAGTTGTAAGAGAGTCAACTTTGATAGTATTCTTAATTGGTCGTTGTCAATTGTGCTTCCTCATCTTCAAGGCTCCTTTGCAAAATTTCTTGAACCACCACCGCACTGTACTTTCATTAGCAGTTCCTGGGCCAAATGCATTATGAATATTGTGAGTGGATATTTGCTGCTTTATGACCCATTTTGAACTTGAAGAAGAAAATCACTGAAATTTGGTTTTTGTCTAACATAATTTCCCTAGTCTAAAATAGGTATAAAATAAATAGCAAGTAATAAGTCATTAGCAAAAAAGGCAATAAATGCACATTTAAATGATGTATAAACATAACCACGTTTAAGAATGTATTCCAGTATCAAGAGGCAAAGTTCAGCAATGCAAAACTGCAGTTACTTTTGCACCACCATAATATTAGCTTCCCTCATAGCTAAGTTGGTAAGGAGTCTGCCTGCACTGCAGGAGACCCAGGTTCCTTTCCTGGGTTGGGAAGATCCCCTGGAGAAGGAAATGGCAACTCACTCCAGTAGTCTTGCCTAGAGAATCCATGGCCAGAAAAGCCTGGCAGGCTACAGTCGATAGGGTCACAAGAGTCAGACACGACTAAACCACTACCACAAATGATTTTCAAGTAGGTAGTTACAGTTTTAAGTTGTTTTTGATAGTAGGTTATTGAATACCATTTACATATTTAATCCTCCCTTGTTATTGTACAGATCTTTTTCCATCTTTTCAACTTAATTTCAGTAAATAGAACAGCCATTTACCTAGTAACTCAGACCCCAAATGAGTTCCCCTAGGAAACATTTTTGATTTTTGGTCCCTTTCCGTCAGTTCTCCCTCCATCACCAGTACGCAGTCTAGTCCATTGTCAAATCCTATCTATTCTACCTCCAAAATAATATCCAGTCTTTTAATTTCGTCTCTTCTACCACCATCCTGGTTCAAGTTATCTCTAACTTTATTGCACTCTTTCTAAATATTTGTTTTAATTCCTTTCATCTTCTAATCCACTTTCTGTATAACAGTCAGTGAAGTCACTTGTAAATCAGATCATGACTAAGCTTCTTTTCTTAAAATCTAATAGATTTCTGTCAACATTCAGAATAAAATCCAGCCTATTAAGATTCAGTACTATTCCCTCTGTGATCTGGCTCCTGACCTTTTCTCCATTCTTACCTGATTACCATTTTCTCTTACTCTCTTCACACAGAATACAACGACTTGCATTTTATTGCAAGAATTTCCCTTTTATTCTAAACCCTTTTCTGTTTTGGTGCCCTTGACTTAAGTAGCTCTTCATTGTTCTTTACATGGCTGCCTCATGGATGCTAACTGATATCAGTTCCTCAGTTAGACTTTCTAAAACTTACCTAAAGTGGTCTTTCACTGTGACTTTACATCATTGACCTCAGGTTATTCCTATTAATGTATTTGTTTACTTATTTAGTTTTTATCTCCCTAAATTTCATGAGAACTGCAGTTTCGTTCTGCTTATATTGATTTTAGCTAGAAGAATTTTACACTTAGTTGCTCAATAATACATTTTTTTGCATGGGTATTTCCCTCATCTTCTAAGTGTAAATTTTAGTGCAGGATGAGAACCACACAAAACAGTAGCATAGCATTCATGTAAATTAATAATATTGGTAATTGATAATTTCTGAAAATTATAATCCATGTCAACGTTTTCTCACTGGAATCGAGAGCTCCAAATGAAGCCCCACCCCCACCCAGGAGAACAGCAGGGATCCTGCGGGTCCAAAGTGGCAAGTCTATGCAGCAGGTTGAGTAGGATCTCAGAAGTCTCCTCATGCAGCTGGGGCTCTGCCACCTGATCATCAAGGGAAGGCCTATCTTTAGGGGAAGAATCCATGCCAAGGAGTGAGGAGCTAAGAAGGGGGTGAGGCTGATGCTTAAGCATTCCATGACACTGAAAAATTGAGTAAGTGGAGGAAAATTAGGTCATGAAGGCAGGAAACAGAGGAGTTGGCTTTGGTTTGGGGCCCTAAGCAAGTCTTAAAAACTTCAAAGTACTCAGCAGAAAGTAGTAAGTATGATGGTTTTAATTGGTGGTATATAAAGAAACATATATCTTTGTCTCTTTTTGCTGCATTCTGTGTCATTTTTGAGATATGCCTTCCAGTATGTGAATTCACTTTCAACTGTACCTGAGATCTTGCAGTCTCCTTAGTTTTTTCTCCAATCCTAAAATAAAATGAAATAAAATCCTACAATTCCAGTATGTTTCATTCATGGATGTCCTGACTGGTTTCTTTCAGATCTGCTTAGTCAGTTTTTTTTACATTTAGTACTTCTTCTAGGTGTATTAAGTATGTTAATGTTCTTTTATCTAATAGTTCGATTCTTACAGTATTTTCAGGTCAAATTCTATAGCTTACTGTTTCTAAATATTATTTGTGTGATAATTTTCATTTGCTTTTAATTTGGTGACTTTTGAACTTGTAGATTTTGATTTTTTTTAAATTTGACCTCTTTTATTGGTTTTTATTTATTTATATTCATCCATCTTTATTCTTTGGCCCTGTGTGGGCCTCCCATTGCAGTGGCCTCTCTGGTTGCAGAGCACCGGCTCTGGGCGCATGCACTCCAGAGCGCTGGCTTCTAATTGGATACACTGGTCCAGCTGCTCCAGGGTACATGGGACCTTCCGAGCCAGGAATCCAATTGGTGCCTCTTGCACTGCAAGGCAGACTCTTTACCCACTGGACTACCAGGGAAGCCCTGAATTTTGATTTACGAGAAATATGATTCTCCCATGCGCATGAGAATAGTACCAGTCTGGAACCACTTTAAATTTTGGAGTGGTATGAATTCAGACCATAAACTCCAAGAAGCCACCCCACCCAGGAGAACAGCAGGGATCCTGCGGGTCCAAAGTGGCAAGTCTATGCAGCAGGTTGAGTAGGATCTCAGAAGTCTCCTCATGCAGCTGGGGCTCTGCCACCTGATCATCAAGGGAAGGCCTATCTTTAGGGAAGAATCCATGCCAAGGAGTGAGGAGCTAAGAAGGGGGTGAGGCTGATGCTTAAGCATTCCATGACACTGAAAAATTGAGTAAGTGGAGGAAAATTAGGTCATGAAGGCAGGAAACAGAGGAGTTGGCTTTGGTTTGGGGCCCTAAGCAAGTCTTAAAAACTTCAAAGTACTCAGCAGAAAGTAGTAAGTATGATGGTTTTAATTGGTGGTATATAAAGAAACATATATCTTTGTCTCTTTTTGCTGCATTCTGTGTCATTTTTGAGATATGCCTTCCAGTATGTGAATTCACTTTCAACTGTACCTGAGATCTTGCAGTCTCCTTAGTTTTTTCTCCAATCCTAAAATAAAATGAAATAAAATCCTACAATTCCAGTATGTTTCATTCATGGATGTCCTGACTGGTTTCTTTCAGATCTGCTTAGTCAGTTTTTTACATTTAGTACTTCTTCTAGGTGTATTAAGTATGTTAATGTTCTTTTATCTAATAGTTCGATTCTTACAGTATTTTCAGGTCAAATTCTATAGCTTACTGTTTCTAAATATTATTTGTGTGATAATTTTCATTTGCTTTTAATTTGGTGACTTTTGAACTTGTAGATTTTGATTTTTTTTAAATTTGACCTCTTTTATTGGTTTTTATTTATTTATATTCATCCATCTTTATTCTTTGGCCCTGTGTGGGCCTCCCATTGCAGTGGCCTCTCTGGTTGCAGAGCACCGGCTCTGGGCGCATGCACTCCAGAGCGCTGGCTTCTAATTGGATACACTGGTCCAGCTGCTCCAGGGTACATGGGACCTTCCGAGCCAGGAATCCAATTGGTGCCTCTTGCACTGCAAGGCAGACTCTTTACCCACTGGACTACCAGGGAAGCCCTGAATTTTGATTTACGAGAAATATGATTCTCCCATGCGCATGAGAATAGTACCAGTCTGGAACCACTTTAAATTTTGGAGTGGTATGAATTCAGACCATAAACTTGTCTAAGTGTGGTTATTAATTATCCTGGGAATCCTTTTTTCCTTTTTATTCTACCTATTTCTAAGCTCGACAGGCATGTATCTCTTGCAACTTACTGTT
The DNA here is from genome assembly GCA_022376925.1 of Tragulus kanchil. NCBI lineage: Eukaryota > Metazoa > Chordata > Mammalia > Artiodactyla > Tragulidae > Tragulus > Tragulus kanchil. The sequence continues at coordinate 215,046,805 of JAIOJX010000032.1, read as the reverse complement.
TCAGTTTTTGTTTACTTTTCATAGTTTGTGATTTATACTTTTGCCATAGTACAACTCACCGATGGCTTAGTGGTAAAGAATATGCCTCTAGTGTAGGAGACCCAGGTTCCATCCCTGGGTCAGTAAGATTCCGTGGAGAAAGAAGTGGCAGCCACTCCAGTATTCTTGCCTGGAAAATCCCATGCACTAAAGAGCTTGACTGGCTATAGTTCATGGTGCCGCAGAAAGTCATACACAACTTAGCAACTGAAAAACAGCATTGTACAAAATATTTTTGATTGTATATTGATTTTATATATGGATTCCTATCCAAATTGCACTCTAAATTCCTGGCCTCCAGAATGGAGCTCTTTAGTACCTATTCTAGGCCACACATAAACTTATGCTGCTAGGATCCAGTGAATACTTGCTCCAGAACTCTTTACCTGTCTAAATTTCTGCCTCCTTTTTTTCCCCTATGGTCCTTTATAAATTCTTTAATTTCCACTCAGCCAGTTGTTTAAATAAGTTTTTTTCATATAAGTTTTATTCAACATTTTAGATGGTGGTATTCCAGAAGTTTAAGGTCTACCATAGTACAAAAAGACAACCCATTTGATTCTTTGGAACCCTGACAGTAATCAGTGCTCACTGGAGTGAGAAGCAAATTACAAACATTAAAACTCTTCTATAGGGGTTTGCTCTTACTTTACCCAGCTAACTTCTGCCTCTAAAGAAAATTTTAAAATAAATTTGCATAAGAAATATATCTCACACTTAAAGGACTAGAGCAAATCTTGGAAAGATGTACTGGTGCACTAGCAGTCATGGGTAACCTGTTGTTAGGTGTTCTGTATTCATGCTCGAAGCTTACACGAAAATAGTAGCATAAAATTTAAGTTATAAATTAAAGCACTGCTAAATCAAAACTATCTTTTCTGTTTTATATTTAAGCGTTAAGCTAAAACAGATTTTCTTCCTATCCCAAAATAGTTACATGAGAACAGCCTGTTGTCAAAGAAGTCATCCTATTATAAAGTTATTCTGTTATAAAGAATATAGTCTTTATTTAAAATGTTAAGCTACAAATATTTATTCTTTTGAGCCATCTGCTCTCCTAAACACCCATAAGTATTTTAGACTAAAATTGAATAAATGGAAATACTTGAAAATCTTTACATTGTTGACTTGATTTTTTTTTATAGAATGTGTTTTTCAGAAATAGATTGATGTAAAAAGCTTACTTGTAAAACACTACACTACCCGTATATATATATATATATATATATATATATATATATATATATATATATATACACACACACACACACACACACACACACACATATAAGAGTTTTAAATCCTCTTAAAGGACTCTGTATCTGAGGAAAATTATTTTATTAAAAATAGTTTGTGAACTAAATAAACATAGAACTCTATTTAATATGTTTATTCTCACAATAAATATATTTTACTTTGTCTGTGCTTGTCATTTTTTATATATATTTAACTCTCAGTTTAAAATTCTATTAGGTAAATTTATATCTAAAATCATTGTTATTTAACTAAGAAAGTTCCTGTTAAGAATGTATGGAGGAATGTTTGCTCCTCATTTCCTTCTAATAAAATCATTTTAATATTGTCTTTATAACTCCTGGAAATAATATCTCTAGCTATTTTCATGAATACATGCTTTATTGAATATGTATTTCATATTTCCTTTTCAGATGTCATTCCTCTAGCCATTTGGAGACAGATTAGTCACTCTTGTACTACCTCTACTCACTTGTCACTCACAAACCCGCAAGTGCGCATGCGCGCACGCGCACACACACTACCATTCCCAAAAGACTGAAACTGGAAAGAAAGATTTATTAGAGCTGGACAAAATAGGGGTTTAAGAAACATCCCTGAAGAGTAGTAACCATGATCTTAGAATGAATTTTCAATTCAAATTTGTATCACCTGGACTGTACACAGGAACTTAAATATGTGAATTTAGTTTAGAGCAGTTTGTGACTGATAATACTTCTGAGCTTTTGACAGAAAAAGTGCAAATTCCCTGGTGAATATATTTTAGCCTAAGATTCAAAGAGGGCTTCCCAGGTGGCTCAGTGATAAACAATCTGCCTACCTATGCAGGAGACATGGGCTTGATCCCTGGTCCAGGAAGATCCCCTGGGTAAGGAAATGGCAAGCCACTCCAGTATTCTTACCTGGGAAATCCCGTGGACAGAGAAGCCTGGAGGGCTACAGTCCATGGGGTCACGAAAGAGTTGGACATGACTTAGTAACTAAACATCATCAACAGCAAGCCCTCAAAAAGTTAATTGCAGAACTGAGCATGTCCTAAGACTTCATCATTTTGACCCTTCTGATTTATTTTCTCATGTTGCTATTACTCTTTATAGTGGTCAATAGCTTTGGCTTAGATTCTAGCAAGCCAGGCAAGCTGAAACTTGCCCTGAAAATAAGGTTTTTGTTTGTTTTGCTGGGATATCATTAGGCTGATTTTCTAATTTTATTATTTTGGATCAGAAGTAGCTAAGTATTACTTTGATATAATGGCAGGGTTGTAATATTCCTTTTTGCCCTCTAGAAGTTGTAAAATTTAAAAGTAAATAGCAGAAGAGCAGTGAATGATATTGAAAAAAACGTGGCACTCACAGTTTGGTCATGATCTTCTTATGGCTCCAAAAAGAAGTGTTGTTTTATAGTATATTGGTCTTATAATATCTATGCTTGTTTTCTTATTTTTTAAAAAAAATTTGATAAATATTTATTTTTTATTGAAGTATAATGGTTGATTTCCAATGTTATGCTTGTCTCTGGTGTACAATAAAGTGACTCTTATATATATATTTTGTCCCCGAAACAAATTGTGGTTAAAAGGGATATTATAGTACCTTTCGCTTTTGCAAGCTTGTATGTATTTATGAGTCACACATTTACAACCAGAGATCCACAGCAGAGTTCTTCTAGCTTTGATCTTAGACTGCTTACATTGTAATCACCTAGAGTGCTTGCTGAAACTGCTTATTTCTGGCCCTCAACCCGAATCTGGCCCTCAACTGTTGGATCAGAATGTGTAAGGATGACAGTGGAGAATCTGGATTTTAACAGGTTCTCATGTCCAGGAGATGGTGAAGGACAGGGAAGCTTACAGTGAGTGCCACAGTCCATGGAGTCACAAAGAGTCGGACACAACTGAGTGACTAAACTGAGCACTGAACTGTACTTGTTGTTCATAAAGCCCACTTAATCTACAGTTATAGTCTCTAACGTGGGTAAGACCATTGTGGATATTGGATAGACCATTGTGGATATTGGATTGACTAAAGCCTATCCACAAATATCCACTCTCCCTTTCTTCCCCACTTTCTATGCAGTTAGGTGTGGCCATGTGCTGACTGCCAGTTAATGGAATATGAGTTTACATTGGTGTCTTTGCTACTTTCATGGTCTGGCCATTAGAAATGTTTATACATGTTCTTCAGGTTTTTGTTTTCTTCCTCCTGCTAATCAAGATTGAGATGACTATTATTAAATGCTTAGAAGCAAAATGTTGAATATAGTAGAGCCTTGTCATTGAATTTGGGGGGAGACATTATATCATCTTAGCCTACCTACTGTACCTAATATGGTAATGTTTTAGGTTGGGAAGAAAATGTGAATACTTACATTTATATTTATTTCTTTTTTTAAATTGAAGTACAGTGTGAGTCAGGATTGGGAAGGTACTAATTTAAATATAGTATAGTTAAGTCTCTAAAACAAGTAAAAGGAAAAGAAAAGAGACTTCTAAGATAGTAACAAAAAAAATTATGACTGGCAGATGATCCAGAGAAGAACAGGGTAATGCATACCAAAGTTTGCTTCAGGTCCTGACCTTAAAGAGTTTCTCCCTACCATCTTATCACAATTATAATTAATATTTATGTAGCTGTCTGCTTAATGTCCCCTTCCTTTTTATTATAAATTGAGTCCAAAGATTGTCTTTGGTTGTTGTTGTTCAGTTGTGTCCAACTCTATATAAGCACATGAACTGCAGCACCTCAGGCTTACCTATCCTTCACTGTCTCCAAGAGTTTGCTCAAATTCTTGTCCATTGAATTGGTGATCCTCTGCCACCCCCTTCTCTTCCCGCACTCAGTTTTTCCAGCATCAAAGTTTTTACCACTGAGTCAACTATTCGCATCAGGTGGCCAAAGTACTGAAGCTTCAACTTCAGCATCAGTCCTTCCAGTGAGTATTCAAAGTTGATTTCCTTTAGGATTGACTGATTTGATCTCCTTGCTGTCCAGGGAACTCTCAGGAGTCTTCTCTTGCACCAAAATTCAGAAGCATCAATTCTTTGTTGTGCAGCCTTCTTTACAATCCACTAGGTTTGTGGTAATGCTTTCTAAGGCCCCATTTGACCTCACACTAAGATGTCTACCTCTAAGTAAGTGAGCACACTATCAAGGTTGTCTGGGTCATTAAGAGCTTGTTTGTGTAGTTCTTCTGTGTGTCTTACCATCTATTCTTAACTCTTCTGTTTCTCTTAACACCTTACAGATTCTGTCCTTTACGCTACCCGCCCTTACATGAAATGTTCCCTTTTTATCTCCAGTTTTCTTGAAGAAATCTCTAGTCTTTTCTATTCTGTTATTTTCCTCTCTTTTCATTGTTCACTTAAAATGAATTTCTTATCTCTCCTTGCTGTTCTCTGGAGCTATGCATTCAGTTGGGTATATCTTTCCTTTTCTCCTTTGCCTTTCACTTCTCTTGTTTTCTCAGTTATTTGTAAAGTCTCTTGAGATAACCACTTTGTTTTTCCATTTCTTTTCGTTGGGGTGGTTTTGGTCACTGCCTCATGTACAATGTTATGAACCAAAAGGAAAAGAAAAGAGACTTCTAAGATAGTAACAAAAAAAATTATGACTGGCAGATGATCCAGAGAAGAACAGGGTAATGCATACCAAAGTTTGCTTCAGGTCCTGACCTTAAAGAGTTTCTCCCTACCATCTTATCACAATTATAATTAATATTTATGTAGCTGTCTGCTTAATGTCCCCTTCCTTTTTATTATAAATTGAGTCCAAAGATTGTCTTTGGTTGTTGTTGTTCAGTTGTGTCCAACTCTATATAAGCACATGAACTGCAGCACCTCAGGCTTACCTATCCTTCACTGTCTCCAAGAGTTTGCTCAAATTCTTGTCCATTGAATTGGTGATCCTCTGCCACCCCCTTCTCTTCCCGCACTCAGTTTTTCCAGCATCAAAGTTTTTACCACTGAGTCAACTATTCGCATCAGGTGGCCAAAGTACTGAAGCTTCAACTTCAGCATCAGTCCTTCCAGTGAGTATTCAAAGTTGATTTCCTTTAGGATTGACTGATTTGATCTCCTTGCTGTCCAGGGAACTCTCAGGAGTCTTCTCTTGCACCAAAATTCAGAAGCATCAATTCTTTGTTGTGCAGCCTTCTTTACAATCCACTAGGTTTGTGGTAATGCTTTCTAAGGCCCCATTTGACCTCACACTAAGATGTCTACCTCTAAGTAAGTGAGCACACTATCAAGGTTGTCTGGGTCATTAAGAGCTTGTTTGTGTAGTTCTTCTGTGTGTCTTACCATCTATTCTTAACTCTTCTGTTTCTCTTAACACCTTACAGATTCTGTCCTTTACGCTACCCGCCCTTACATGAAATGTTCCCTTTTTATCTCCAGTTTTCTTGAAGAAATCTCTAGTCTTTTCTATTCTGTTATTTTCCTCTCTTTTCATTGTTCACTTAAAATGAATTTCTTATCTCTCCTTGCTGTTCTCTGGAGCTATGCATTCAGTTGGGTATATCTTTCCTTTTCTCCTTTGCCTTTCACTTCTCTTGTTTTCTCAGTTATTTGTAAAGTCTCTTGAGATAACCACTTTGTTTTTTCCATTTCTTTTTCGTTGGGGTGGTTTTGGTCACTGCCTCATGTACAATGTTATGAACCTTGGTCCCTAGTTCTTCAGGCACTCTATCAGATCTAATCCCTTAGAGCTATTTGTCATCTCCACTGTATACTCTCATAAGGCACTTGATTTAGGTCATACCTGAATGGCCTAGTGTTTTTTTCCTACTTTCTTCAATTTAAATATGAATTTTGCAGTAAAGAGCTTATAATCTAAGTGAGAGTCAGCTCCAGGTCTTGTTTTCTGCATCTTTACCCAAAGAATATAATCAGTCTGTTTTCCATGTTGACCATCTAGTAATGTCCATGTGTAGACTCATCTCTTGTGTTGCTGAAAGGGAGTGTTTGCCATGACCAGTGTGTTCTTTTGGCAAAACTCTGTTAGCTTTTGCCCTGCTTCATTTTGTACCCCAAGCCCTAACTTGTCTGTTACTCTAGATATTTCTTGGCTTCCTACTTTAGCATTCCAATCTCCTGTGATGAAGAGGACGTCGTATTTTAGTGTTAGTTCTGGAAGGTCTTGTAGATCTTCATAGAATCGTTTGACTTCAGCTTCTTCAGTAATAGTGGTTGGGACCTAGATTTGGATTCCTGTGATGTTGAATGGTTTGTCTTAAAAAAGAACTGAGATCATTTTGTCATGTTTGAGGTGGCACCCAAGTACTGCATTTCAGACTCTTTTGTTGACTGTGTGGGCAACTCCATTTCTTCTAAAGGATTCTTACCCACAGTAGTAGATCTAAAGGTCATTTGAATTAAATTTGCCCATTCCTGTCCATTTTAGTTCACTGATTTATAAGGTATCGATATAAAAAGTGTTTATGGAGAACTTACAGGTTCAATATGAATTTTCGTTGCATGTTTACATGTCAATATTTAACAGTTAACAGTTATTTAGTACTTATTTAGACGCTTTAAAATACCTTACACCGGGCTTCCCTGGTGGTCCAGTGTGGTAAGGACACCGCCTTGCAGTGCAAGGGGTGCCGGTTCGAGCCCTGCCCTGGGAAGATCCCATGTGCTGCAGAGCAGCTGGACTGATGTATCCAATTACCAAGCCAGAGCTCTGGAGCATATGATCCCAGAGCTGGCGCTCTGTGACAGCAGAGGCCACTGCAATGGGAGGCCCACAAGAGCCAAAGAACAAAGACGGATGAAAATAGAGAAATGAAAGACCAAAAGAAGTGGCCCACCAACCCCCTCCCGCCCCAAAAAAATTTAAAATAAAATAAAATAAAATATCTTACACCTTATTACCTGTTGTTAGTAATTTTGTGAAGTAGATAACAGCATTTTTCTCTTTTACAAGCAAGCAATGTGGAATTTAGATAGAACAAATAATTTGCTACAAGGACATGTAGTTTATAAGGGACCAGATTCTGGACTGAAACCATTTGTTTTTAGTATCTTATGGATTCTTATATTAGCTTTATATCATATACCTGTTGTTCATTAACTAAAGGATCATTGCAAAATTAAGGTCTATATAATTATCATTAAAATATACAATTAAATGAATACTTTGGATTATTTCACATATACTTAAAATAATAGTCATCTTTGATAATGAGTATGACTTTTCATAAATTTAGGTTGTGTTCATTTAAATCTGAACTATATAGAAGAAAACAGAGTAGCCTTATTTCTAAATTAGTTCTGCAAAGCAGAAATATAAATCCATGGCAGTTAATGAAGAAGGAACACATAGTGGTTGGGACAAAAACCTAGATTTGGATTCCTGTGATGTTGAATGGTTTGTCTTAAAAAAGAACTGAGATCATTTTGTCATGTTTGAGGTGGCACCCAAGTACTGCATTTCAGACTCTTTTGTTGACTGTGTGGGCAACTCCATTTCTTCTAAAGGATTCTTACCCACAGTAGTAGATCTAAAGGTCATTTGAATTAAATTTGCCCATTCCTGTCCATTTTAGTTCACTGATTTATAAGGTATCGATATAAAAAGTGTTTATGGAGAACTTACAGGTTCAATATGAATTTTCGTTGCATGTTTACATGTCAATATTTAACAGTTAACAGTTATTTAGTACTTATTTAGACGTTTTAAAATACCTTACACCGGGCTTCCCTGGTGGTCCAGTGTGGTAAGGACACCGCCTTGCAGTGCAAGGGGTGCCGGTTCGAGCCCTGCCCTGGGAAGATCCCATGTGCTGCAGAGCAGCTGGACTGATGTATCCAATTACCAAGCCAGAGCTCTGGAGCATATGATCCCAGAGCTGGCGCTCTGTGACAGCAGAGGCCACTGCAATGGGAGGCCCACAAGAGCCAAAGAACAAAGACGGATGAAAATAGAGAAATGAAAGACCAAAAGAAGTGGCCCACCAACCCCCTCCCGCCCCCCCCAAAAAAAGTTTAAAATAAAATAAAATAAAATATCTTACACCTTATTACCTGTTGTTAGTAATTTTGTGAAGTAGATAACAGCATTTTTCTCTTTTACAAGCAAGCAATGTGGAATTTAGATAGAACAAATAATTTGCTACAAGGACATGTAGTTTATAAGGGACCAGATTCTGGACTGAAACCATTTGTTTTTAGTATCTTATGGATTCTTATATTAGCTTTATATCATATACCTGTTGTTCATTAACTAAAGGATCATTGCAAAATTAAGGTCTATATAATTATCATTAAAATATACAATTAAATGAATACTTTGGATTATTTCACATATACTTAAAATAATAGTCATCTTTGATAATGAGTATGACTTTTCATAAATTTAGGTTGTGTTCATTTAAATCTGAACTATATAGAAGAAAACAGAGTAGCCTTATTTCTAAATTAGTTCTGCAAAGCAGAAATATAAATCCATGGCAGTTAATGAAGAAGGAACACATAGTGGTCTTTGAATTACCTAAATTATTTTCTTGCTTCTATAAATACTTGAGTTCAGCTCATTAAATTTTCTATTATTTCTTTAAAGTAATGCAATTAGCAATAATACCAGAACTGAAAGGAGATGAAACCAAGTAAAGCGAGAATTTTTTTGAGTGTGTGTGAAATGAGGGTGAGGGATCTGGGAAAAGTAGGATAATATGAAAAGGTAAACATTACTGGTATTTTTTACTTGGACTGATAGAATCTCTAAGAACTGAGCACTAGAGATATTCATTATATAGGATCATCTTTTTTGGAAAAATATGTTGTCTTATCCTAATGACTAAAAAAGTATGCAAAAAAATATACGTGTGTACTTGCATAAAAAAGGGAGTATTTGTATATATGTCTCACTTCGCAATTGCTTTTATATGCATAGAAGGACATATAGGAAACTTGTATATCAGGGTAAGGAGGAATACTTTATACCGTGCTTTTTTTTTTTTTAAAGATTTACTTATTTATTTATTTGAGGAGGGTAGGGTGGGGAGGGAGGGGAGCAGGCAGGCAACTTCTATTGGTCTTTCGTTTATTCAGTTTCATCCATCTTTGTTCTTTGGCCCGTGTGGGCCTCCCATCGCGGTGGCCTCTGTTGTCACAGAGCACCAGCTCTGGGCGCATGCGCACCAGAGCTCCGGCTCGGTAATTGGGCACATCGGTCCAGCCGCTCCGCAGCACGTGGGATCTTCCCATACCAGGGATCGAACCGGCGGCCCTTGAACTGCAAGGCGGTGTCCTTACCCACTGGACCACCAGGGAAGCCCTATACCATGCTTTTTAGCTTTGTTTTTTTTTTTTTAACCATATGGGTGTATTATTTATTCTAAATATAATTTAAATGAAAAATAATGCTTTCTTAAAACAAGTTCATTTTTCTACATAATGGGAGAAAACTGTAATCAAACTGAATTTCTGATTTAATTCAATCTCCTCAGAGAGTTTTCTTTTTTGAATTAGTTATAACAATTTTGATATTAGCCTTGGTGTTCTTCTAGATCTATTGTAGTCTACTTGATAATAATAAAAATGTTTATGATAGGTCATTTTTATTTACCTTTTGTTAATAGCTGTTTTTATTTGGTTCTACCTGTGAACTAAATTCTTTATTCATCTCCATGTTAAGAATATGTTTGATTCCTTTAATTGGATGAAGGCTATCAATTATTAAATTTTATTTTATTTCAGAAACAAAGTTATAGGATTTTTAGCTTTATTGAGATATAATTGATAAATATGCAAATGTATAATTCATAAATATATGATATCTAAGATATTGATGTATACCCATTGTATTAAATATACATAATTACATTTGTTTTGTGTCTCTATCAAAATTGTAAAGTTTCTGGAACCAAAAACCATTGCTTTGTATCCTACATATAAACCCCAATATTGCTAAAGTGAGTGTCTGTTGTTTACTCTTTTAATGTTTGTATTAAACAGCATATCTTTCCATCTGTTCATGTCATCTTCCATTTCTTTCATCAGTTTCTAAGAGTTTTCCAAGTACAGGTCTTTTACTTCCCTAAGTATGATTATTCATAGGCATTTTATTCTTTTTGATGCAATTTTAAATAGAATGTTTTTTTAAACTTCTCTGTTAGCTTGTTGTTAGTTTATAAAAAAAATGAAATGCAATTTTAAACTTCTCTGTTTTGCTTTTGGCCCGTGTGGGCCTCCCATCGTGGTGGCGTCTGTCGTCGCAGAGCGCCGGCTCTGGGCGCATGTGCTCCAGAGCTCCGGCTCGGTAATTGGGCACATCGGTCCAGCCGCTCCGCAGCACGTGGGATCTTCCCATACCAGGGATCGAACCGGCGGCCCTTGAACTGCAAGGCGGTGTCCTTACCCACTGGACCACCAGGGAAGCCCTATACCATGCTTTTTAGCTTTGTTTTTTTTTTTTTAACCATATGGGTGTATTATTTATTCTAAATATAATTTAAATGAAAAATAATGCTTTCTTAAAACAAGTTCATTTTTCTACATAATGGGAGAAAACTGTAATCAAACTGAATTTCTGATTTAATTCAATCTCCTCAGAGAGTTTTCTTTTTTGAATTAGTTATAACAATTTTGATATTAGCCTTGGTGTTCTTCTAGATCTATTGTAGTCTACTTGATAATAATAAAAATGTTTATGATAGGTCATTTTTATTTACCTTTTGTTAATAGCTGTTTTTATTTGGTTCTACCTGTGAACTAAATTCTTTATTCATCTCCATGTTAAGAATATGTTTGATTCCTTTAATTGGATGAAGGCTATCAATTATTAAATTTTATTTTATTTCAGAAACAAAGTTATAGGATTTTTAGCTTTATTGAGATATAATTGATAAATATGCAAATGTATAATTCATAAATATATGATATCTAAGATATTGATGTATACCCATTGTATTAAATATACATAATTACATTTGTTTTGTGTCTCTATCAAAATTGTAAAGTTTCTGGAACCAAAAACCATTGCTTTGTATCCTACATATAAACCCCAATATTGCTAAAGTGAGTGTCTGTTGTTTACTCTTTTAATGTTTGTATTAAACAGCATATCTTTCCATCTGTTCATGTCATCTTCCATTTCTTTCATCAGTTTCTAAGAGTTTTCCAAGTACAGGTCTTTTACTTCCCTAAGTATGATTATTCATAGGCATTTTATTCTTTTTGATGCAATTTTAAATAGAATGTTTTTTTAAACTTCTCTGTTAGCTTGTTGTTAGTTTATAGAAAGCAACAAATTTCTGTATGTTAATCTTATATCCTGCAACTTTATCAAATTCATTGATAACCTCTAGTGGCTTTTGGTGGTATCTTTAAGTTTTTCTATATAGAGTGTCATACCATCTGGAAACAGTGATAGTTTTACTTTTTCTTTCCAATTTGGATTTTTTTTTCTTTCATTTGTGTGATTATTGTGGCTAAGAATTTATCACTATATTGATTAAAGTTGATGAGAGTGGTCATCCTTGTCTAGTACCTGATCTTAGAGGAAATGCTTTCAGCTTTTCACCATAGACTGTGATGTTAACTGTTGGCTTGTCATATGTGGCCTTTATTATATTGAAGTATGTCCCCTCTATGTCCACTTTCTGGGAGAGATTCTAGAGTTTAGCAATTTATACACTTGCTGAAAGGCTAGAATAAAAGGCAAGTAAGACCTTTGCTAGACCTTAGTTTTACTGCTGACGTTTAGGGAGTCAGGAAGGTGAAACAACTTAAGCAATTGTATATGGATGATTATACTTGCCTCCAATTCTGAACATGTAATTTGTATGAAAACACCAAAAAGGAAATATTACTGAGTTAGTAAAATATTTGACACTCTGGTAAAATATAGGAGGATATACTTAATTTTTGAAAGAAAAGTTAACTCTGTAAATTCTGTTAATGGCCAAGGATAGCATTTTTTAATGGATCATGTTCCATATAGCTGATTCTCTTTTTCTTACTCAGTGTATATATTGTGACTCTGTTGGAGGTCACAAACTTCTTACTGCCTCGTGTCACTGAATCCCAATCTTATTCAGTTTTAAATATACATAATTACATTTTTTTGTTTACTTTTCTGGAACCAAAACCATTGCTTTGTATCCTACATATAAACCCCAATATTGCTAAAGTGAGTGTCTGTTGTTTACTCTTTTAATGTTTGTATTAAACAGCATATCTTTCCATCTGTTCATGTCATCTTCCATTTCTTTCATCAGTTTCTAAGAGTTTTCCAAGTACAGGTCTTTTACTTCCCTAAGTATGATTATTCATAGGCATTTTATTCTTTTTGATGCAATTTTAAATAGAATGTTTTTTTAAACTTCTCTGTTAGCTTGTTGTTAGTTTATAGAAAGCAACAAATTTCTGTATGTTAATCTTATATCCTGCAACTTTATCAAATTCATTGATAACCTCTAGTGGCTTTTGGTGGTATCTTTAAGTTTTTCTATATAGAGTGTCATACCATCTGGAAACAGTGATAGTTTTACTTTTTCTTTCCAATTTGGATTTTTTTTTCTTTCATTTGTGTGATTATTGTGGCTAAGAATTTATCACTATATTGATTAAAGTTGATGAGAGTGGTCATCCTTGTCTAGTACCTGATCTTAGAGGAAATGCTTTCAGCTTTTCACCATAGACTGTGATGTTAACTGTTGGCTTGTCATATGTGGCCTTTATTATATTGAAGTATGTCCCCTCTATGTCCACTTTCTGGGAGAGATTCTAGAGTTTAGCAATTTATACACTTGCTGAAAGGCTAGAATAAAAGGCAAGTAAGACCTTTGCTAGACCTTAGTTTTACTGCTGACGTTTAGGGAGTCAGGAAGGTGAAACAACTTAAGCAATTGTATATGGATGATTATACTTGCCTCCAATTCTGAACATGTAATTTGTATGAAAACACCAAAAAGGAAATATTACTGAGTTAGTAAAATATTTGACACTCTGGTAAAATATAGGAGGATATACTTAATTTTTGAAAGAAAAGTTAACTCTGTAAATTCTGTTAATGGCCAAGGATAGCATTTTTTTTAATGGATCATGTTCCATATAGCTGATTCTCTTTTTCTTACTCAGTGTATATATTGTGACTCTGTTGGAGGTCACAAACTTCTTACTGCCTCGTGTCACTGAATCCCAATCTTATTGTGCAGTGTTTTATTTTTTTTTTCTTTTTTAACCATGAAGTACTGAAGGAAAACTAAATATGCTGCATTTAGAAGATGGGATTAATGAATGTGCATGAGAAAGAAAACCTTTTCCCCCAGGAAACATGTTCAAGAACAAGTAAAAGTAAAAAATTAAGGAGAACATTACAGATTTCTAATACTACATTCCAGATTACCATTTGCTGGTCTGTTTCAAGTTTTCCACTAGAGGATGAGAAGAAATGACAGTGGTTTAATAGATAATGAAAAGGGCAAATACTCAAAATTTAAAAAAAAAAAATTGACTAATTTGGAAAGCTGTGTGACCTCTCTGTTACAATATGAATAAGGGAAACATATGTTTTCATAGAAATCCCCTTTTAGGTACTTCCCATCGTTGTAATCTGACCTTATATAAGGTTCTCTTAGGATAAAAGATGTATCTTATCCTAAGTATTCAAGTGGTATAATTAAACCTGCAATGTTTACATGCATGATTATGACCAGCAATTTCATTAGTCATGACAGTTTGAAGAGAGAGAGGAGAGAAGAAGAAGAAAAGGGCTGCCCCTTTCTTGAGTTAGATTTTGAACATAACCCAACATTCAGAAAATCATTAAAGTGAATTTGACCACAAAAGGCAAGAGAATTCTGTCGTTTGGGGATTTTAAACTTAATACAGGACTTCCCTGGTGGTCCAGTGGGTAAGGACACCACCTTGCAGTGCAAGGGGCACCGGTTCGATCTCTGGTCTGGGAAGATCCGACGTGGCGCAGGGTGGCTGGGACGATGTGTGGAATTACCGACGCGGAACTCTGGAGCATGACGATGTGCTAGACTTATTTTACTGCGAGTTTAGGTCAGAAGGTGAAACAATTTAAGCAATTGTATATGGATGATTATACTTGCCTCCAATTCTGAACATGTAATTTGTATGAAAACACCAAAAAGGAAATATTACTGAGTTAGTAAAATATTTGACACTCTGGTAAAATATAGGAGGATATACTTAATTTTTGAAAGAAAAGTTAACTCTGTAAATTCTGTTAATGGCCAAGGATAGCATTTTTTAATGGATCATGTTCCATATAGCTGATTCTCTTTTTCTTACTCAGTGTATATATTGTGACTCTGTTGGAGGTCACAAACTTCTTACTGCCTCGTGTCACTGAATCCCAATCTTATTGTGCAGTGTTTTATTTTTTTTTTCTTTTTTAACCATGAAGTACTGAAGGAAAACTAAATATGCTGCATTTAGAAGATGGGATTAATGAATGTGCATGAGAAAGAAAACCTTTTCCCCCAGGAAACATGTTCAAGAACAAGTAAAAGTAAAAAATTAAGGAGAACATTACAGATTTCTAATACTACATTCCAGATTACCATTTGCTGGTCTGTTTCAAGTTTTCCACTAGAGGATGAGAAGAAATGACAGTGGTTTAATAGATAATGAAAAGGGCAAATACTCAAAATTTAAAAAAAAAAAATTGACTAATTTGGAAAGCTGTGTGACCTCTCTGTTACAATATGAATAAGGGAAACATATGTTTTCATAGAAATCCCCTTTTAGGTACTTCCCATCGTTGTAATCTGACCTTATATAAGGTTCTCTTAGGATAAAAGATGTATCTTATCCTAAGTATTCAAGTGGTATAATTAAACCTGCAATGTTTACATGCATGATTATGACCAGCAATTTCATTAGTCATGACAGTTTGAAGAGAGAGAGGAGAGAAGAAGAAGAAAAGGGCTGCCCCTTTCTTGAGTTAGATTTTGAACATAACCCAACATTCAGAAAATCATTAAAGTGAATTTGACCACAAAAGGCAAGAGAATTCTGTCGTTTGGGGATTTTAAACTTAATACAGGACTTCCCTGGTGGTCCAGTGGGTAAGGACACCACCTTGCAGTGCAAGGGGCACCGGTTCGATCCCTGGTCTGGGAAGATCCCACGTGCCGCAGAGTGGCTGGAACGATGTGTCCAATTACCGAGCCGGAACTCTGGAGCTCATGTGACCAGAGCCAGTGCTCTGCGACAACAGAGGCGACTGGGATGGGAGGCCCACACAGGCCAAAGAACAAAAAATGGATGAAAATAGATAAATGAAAGACCAATAGAAGTGGCCTGCTCACCTCCCTTCCTCCCCAACCCCCACCAAAAAAAAACTCAATACATTTTCTCTTTTAATTATCTAGAGCAAGCAATTTGGTCTTTCTCTGGGAAGTCAACATCCTGTTATTTACCCAAAAATTTCAACTAAACAAAGCTTTTTTTCCCTTCCAAAAAAAAAAAAATCAGAGGTAATGTCTTCATCCTAAAGAAGCCAAAATTCATCTAAAATGTCAAAATTTTAATTTCACTGCAGTGTATCTTTTGGTTATTTTTATAAGTTATTATGAAAATCATTAATGCTGAAATGGAGTACATAAGAATAGTAATATAGATATAATTTTTCTAACCCTTATTTGTTTTAGATATTTTAAGTTTTGGGGGGACTTTTGTGTCAAGTGTGTATTTCTTTTTGTTGTTGTTTGTTTTAGAATTTGGATTCTTTTTTTTTTTTTTTAATGTTTATTTATTTGGTTGTGCCAGATCTCAGTTTCAGCATGAGGGATCTGTTAGTTGCAGTTTGGAAACTCTTGAGTTGGGGAATGTGGGATGTAGTTCCCTGACCAGGGAGCGTATCTGGACTCCTTGCCTTGGGAGCATGGAATCTTAGCTACTGGACCACCAGGGAAGTCCCCTCAAGTGCATATATCTTATATTAAACCTTACCTTCATGTTAAGAAAGATCTGTTAATAGAAAATGCTTGTATGGATGAAGGGTGAAATTTGTGCTTACCAGCTTCAAAAAATTGGTTTAGGAGACCAAACTATATAACATATGAAAATGTTTTTGAACATAACCCAACATTCAGAAAATCATTAAAGTGAATTTGACCACAAAAGGCAAGAGAATTCTGTCGTTTGGGGATTTTAAACTTAATACAGGACTTCCCTGGTGGTCCAGTGGGTAAGGACACCGCCTTGCAGTGCAAGGCACCGGTTCGATCCCTGGTCTGGGAAGATCCCACGTGCCGCAGAGTGGCTGGAACGATGTGTCCAATTACCGAGCCGGAACTCTGGAGCTCATGTGACCAGAGCCAGTGCTCTGCGACAACAGAGGCGACTGGGATGGGAGGCCCACACGGGCCAAAAAACAAAGATGGAAATAAATGAAAGACCAATAGAAGTGGCCTGCTCACCTCCCTTCCTCCCCAACCCCCACCAAAAAAACTCAATACATTTTCTCTTTTAATTATCTAGAGCAAGCAATTTGGTCTTTCTCTGGGAAGTCAACATCCTGTTATTTACCCAAAAATTTCAACTAAACAAAGCTTTTTTTCCCTTCCAAAAAAAAAAAAATCAGAGGTAATGTCTTCATCCTAAAGAAGCCAAAATTCATCTAAAATGTCAAAATTTTAATTTCACTGCAGTGTATCTTTTGGTTATTTTTATAAGTTATTATGAAAATCATTAATGCTGAAATGGAGTACATAAGAATAGTAATATAGATATAATTTTTCTAACCCTTATTTGTTTTAGATATTTTAAGTTTTGGGGGGACTTTTGTGTCAAGTGTGTATTTCTTTTTGTTGTTGTTTGTTTTAGAATTTGGATTCTTTTTTTTTTTTTTTAATGTTTATTTATTTGGTTGTGCCAGATCTCAGTTTCAGCATGAGGGATCTGTTAGTTGCAGTTTGGAAACTCTTGAGTTGGGGAATGTGGGATGTAGTTCCCTGACCAGGGAGCGTATCTGGACTCCTTGCCTTGGGAGCATGGAATCTTAGCTACTGGACCACCAGGGAAGTCCCCTCAAGTGCATATATCTTATATTAAACCTTACCTTCATGTTAAGAAAGATCTGTTAATAGAAAATGCTTGTATGGATGAAGGGTGAAATTTGTGCTTACCAGCTTCAAAAAATTGGTTTAGGAGACCAAACTATATAACATATGAAAATGTTTCTTAACCTATCCCTGTCTTATAGATAGATGTTAATGGTTTTTATCCTTACCGAATAATCATGTATAATCATTTATAATTCATAAGAATATTATGTTTCTCTTTGTTTCAGGTCCTAAATCAGGAGTCACAAACTCAGGTGGTTATAGGAGTGGATTAGAGTGGCTCTGTGCAACAGAACTTTCTGTGAAAATGGAAATGGTCTATCTGTACTGCCCAGTACTGCAGCCACTAATTATATGTGATTGTTGAGCACCTGATATGAAAGGATATAACTGAGAAACCAAAATATTTTACATTAATAAATTTAAATAACCACATGCAGATAATGGCTATCCTGTTTGGACAGCACAGAATTAGAGTAAGAGTAGACTCTATTCAAGTCAAACCAGAGTTCCAATGATTTAAGTTTTCTTTCTTTTTCATATAATAGTCCAATGTGAATATTTCTCTATGTCTGAAGCAGATCTTCTTCATCTTCCCTTATGACCTTGGGGATCATTGCTTCCCCTTAGTAAAAGAGAGAAAAGCCTAATTTTTTTTATTTTACTTTTTACTTTTACAGAATTTTGTTGTTTACAGATATGTATAATCACAGAGTAGTCATATATCTATGTATATAATTTTTAAAGGTCCCAGCTTGGAAGTCAAAAATCACTTGTGCTCACATTCAGTTATTGAGAACTTGTCATGTGGTCATATCTGGATCCAAAAAACTGGAAAATATCGTCCTTGAATAGACAGCTATTATGCAGCAGTATAGTTGATGGTATGGTAGGAGGAACTCACAATTTTGATGTTCAGTTTTGCCACAAAAGACTAGACAGGTAGGGCTTCCCTGGTGGTCCAGTGGGTAAAGAGTCTGCCTTGCAGTGCAAAGGGCACCGTTTGGATCTCTGGCCTGGGAAGATCCCACATGCTGCAGAGCAGCTGGACCAGTGTGTCCAATGCCAGTGCTCTGCACCGATAGAGACCACTGCAATGGGAGGCCCACACAGGCCGAAAAATGAAGATGGATGAAAATGAATATAAAAGAGGCCAAAATTTAAAAAAAAAAAAAAAAAGGACTAGGCAAGTAAAACATACAAAAGTGAAGTGGGCCAACATCAATGCAGATGCATTCAACTGTGTGTAGGGAAGGGGTGGAGGTGGGCACAGATGCAGCATGCCCTGTACGTGGACCAGTGGCTATTCATTATCAGCTAGTGTTGTTTTGTCCTAAGGTGGAGCTCATGTTGCCAGACCTTTTAGTTTTAGGGATTTTTTTTTTAATTTACTTATTTTTATTTCTGGCTATTCTGGGTTTTCATTGCTGCCACAGGCACTTCTCTAGCTGCAGGGATTGGAGGCTACTCTCTGGTTGAGGTGAGCAGACTTCTTGTTGCAGTGACTTTTCTTGTTGTGAAACTTGGACTCTAGGGCTCACAGGCTTCTATAGTTGTGACTCCGAGGCTCTAGAGCACAGGCTCAGCAGTTGTGGCTCACAGGCTGAGTCACTCTGCAGCATGTGGGATCTTCCCAGATCAGGGATCAAACTCGAGTCTCCTGCATTGGCAAGCGAACTCTACCGCTGAGCTACTAGGGAAGCCCAGTTTTAGGGTTTTTAATTAAAATCTAAAACTCCTCTTTTCAATGTGAAATGTTCATAGTTTTAAAAGATTATATATTAAACTGCTGTAAACATTCATGTGTAAGTTTTTCTATAAACAAGTATCATGTTGAACTTTTAAGAAATTGTGAAGTAACTTTCCTAAGCCATTGTATCTCCTTCCATTCCCACCAGTATATGAGAGTTCTATTTGCTCTGCATCTGACAGTTTGCTTTTGGCAGCATCTTTTATTTTAGCCCTTCTGAGAGGTATGTAGTAGTATCTCATAATGGTTTTTATTTCACTATCATATTGGCTAATGATGTTGGACATTTTTCCCGGTATTTATTTGCCATCTGTATATCAACCTTGATCAAATGTTCATTCAAATCCTTTGCTTATTTTTTTATTCCATACAAATTTAATTTATTATTATTCATTATTTTTACAGTGTTTTGTTGTTTGCTGCCACGCATCAACCCAAATCCACCATAGGTACACATATGCCCCCACTTCTTGAATCTCCCCCGCATCCTCTTCCCCATCCCACCCCTCCAAGTTGCCATAGAGCCCCTGTTTGGGATCCCTTAGTCCCACAGCATATTCCACTCCCTCACCCCAGTATCCATAAGACTGTTCTCCATATGACCTCTCCATTGCTGCTCTGCATATTCATTTATCAGCATCATTTTTCTAAATTCCATATATATGTGTCAGTGTACAATATTTTATCTTTCTCTTTCTGACATACCTCACTCTGTATAATAGGTTCTACATTCGTCCACCTCATTAGGACTGATTCAAATGCATTTCTTTTATGGCCAAGTAATATTCCATTGTATATTTATGTACCACAGCTTCTTTACCCATTCATCTGTTAATGGACATCTAGATTGCTTCCATGTTCTAGCTATTGTCAGATCTGTTACTTATTTTTAATTGAATTGTTTGCTTTCTTCCTTTGAATTTTTGCAGATTTTTAAAGATTCTTTGTAAAGATATGTAGAAGCGCTTTGTTGAATTTGTGACTTGCCAACATGTTTTCTCAATCTGCGATTTGTCTTTTTGTTCTCTTAACAGTGTTGTTCACAAAGCAAAAGTTCTCAAGTTCAGTGAACTCTTTGCCTAAGTCTAGGTCACAAAGATTTTTTTTCCATATTTTCTTATATAATTTTATAAGTTTACATTTAGTTAATTTTGTATAAATAAGATGTGAAGTAACTTTCCTAAGCCATTGTATCTCCTTCCATTCCCACCAGTATATGAGAGTTCTATTTGCTCTGCATCTGACAGTTTGCTTTTGGCAGCATCTTTTATTTTAGCCCTTCTGAGAGGTATGTAGTAGTATCTCATAATGGTTTTTATTTCACTATCATATTGGCTAATGATGTTGGACATTTTTCCCGGTATTTATTTGCCATCTGTATATCAACCTTGATCAAATGTTCATTCAAATCCTTTGCTTATTTTTTTATTCCATACAAATTTAATTTATTATTATTCATTATTTTTACAGTGTTTTGTTGTTTGCTGCCACGCATCAACCCAAATCCACCATAGGTACACATATGCCCCCACTTCTTGAATCTCCCCCGCATCCTCTTCCCCATCCCACCCCTCCAAGTTGCCATAGAGCCCCTGTTTGGGATCCCTTAGTCCCACAGCATATTCCACTCCCTCACCCCAGTATCCATAAGACTGTTCTCCATATGACCTCTCCATTGCTGCTCTGCATATTCATTTATCAGCATCTTTTTTCTAAATTCCATATATATGTGTCAGTGTACAATATTTTATCTTTCTCTTTCTGACATACCTCACTCTGTATAATAGGTTCTACATTCGTCCACCTCATTAGGACTGATTCAAATGCATTTCTTTTATGGCCAAGTAATATTCCATTGTATATTTATGTACCACAGCTTCTTTACCCATTCATCTGTTAATGGACATCTAGATTGCTTCCATGTTCTAGCTATTGTCAGATCTGTTACTTATTTTTAATTGAATTGTTTGCTTTCTTCCTTTGAATTTTTGCAGATTTTTAAAGATTCTTTGTAAAGATATGTAGAAGCGCTTTGTTGAATTTGTGACTTGCCAACATGTTTTCTCAATCTGCGATTTGTCTTTTTGTTCTCTTAACAGTGTTGTTCACAAAGCAAAAGTTCTCAAGTTCAGTGAACTCTTTGCCTAAGTCTAGGTCACAAAGATTTTTTTTCCATATTTTCTTATATAATTTTATAAGTTTACATTTAGTTAATTTTTGTATAAATAAGATGTGAAGTTTAAATCAAATTTCATTCATTTGTACACACGGATATTCAGTTGTTCTAACACTATCTGTGGTAAAGAAAATAGCATTTTGTCGACTGCCAGGAAGGAAAAGATAGTTCTTAACTTCTGTATTCTCAGTAGGAAACTTTCTATAAGGCTTTATCATTTCCATTGTTATAGCAAGTTCCTTTGCTATAATGTGTTGACATTCTTTGAAAATTGCCTAATTGTGATCAAGATCATATATGTTTGCTAATGCTTACCATAGTGAATTCTAACTACACTATTCCTTCTGTATATCACTAGATTACAACTGTAAGCCTATAACTAAATGCCTAGAGCTTTGGTGTGGTGGTGTTTAGTCAGTAAGTCGTGTCCAAGTCTTTGTAACCACAAAGACTGCAGCCCATCAGGCTTCTCTGTCAATGAGATTTCCCAAACAAGAATACTGAAGTAGGTTGCCATTTCCTTCTCCAGAGGATCTTCCCAACCCAGGGATTGAACCCTGCTTTGGCAGGTGGATTCTTTCCCCTGAGTCACCAAGGAAGTTTTATCTGCCAGCAAACATGATAAAAGACAATCAGAATTTAGAAGCAAATGTTTTAAAGCTTGAAGTGTGTAAACTGTGTAGTTATTTTGGACATTATGTACACAGCTGTTCTAATATAAATCATCCCCAAATCATTCAAAAATCAATAAACCAACAAATATTTATTGAGCATTTATTTTCTAGAAATTAGGTTCTGTGGACTATAGAAAGACAACAAACGTTAGTTTTAATGTCCTCAGAGAGTCTACATTCAACTTGTTTGCGTACAAGAATGCTAAATAGTGAATGTAATACCTTTTTTAAAAATTAGGATTGTGCCTACTAACTTATTTATAATGCACTGTGAAAATTATGCACATATCAGAAACAATAACAAATATAAGTTTGTTCTCTTAACAAAGCAAAAGTTCTCAAGTTCAGTGAACTCTTTGCCTAAGTCTAGGTCACAAAGATGTTTTTTCCATATTTTCTTATATAATTTTATAAGTTTACATTTAGTTAATTTTGTATAAATAAGATGTGAAGTTTAAATCAAATTTCATTCATTTGTACACACGGATATTCAGTTGTTCTAACACTATCTGTGGTAAAGAAAATAGCATTTTGTCGACTGCCAGGAAGGAAAAGATAGTTCTTAACTTCTGTATTCTCAGTAGGAAACTTTCTATAAGGCTTTATCATTTCCATTGTTATAGCAAGTTCCTTTGCTATAATGTGTTGACATTCTTTGAAAATTGCCTAATTGTGATCAAGATCATATATGTTTGCTAATGCTTACCATAGTGAATTCTAACTACACTATTCCTTCTGTATATCACTAGATTACAACTGTAAGCCTATAACTAAATGCCTAGAGCTTTGGTGTGGTGGTGTTTAGTCAGTAAGTCGTGTCCAAGTCTTTGTAACCACAAAGACTGCAGCCCATCAGGCTTCTCTGTCAATGAGATTTCCCAAACAAGAATACTGAAGTAGGTTGCCATTTCCTTCTCCAGAGGATCTTCCCAACCCAGGGATTGAACCCTGCTTTGGCAGGTGGATTCTTTCCCCTGAGTCACCAAGGAAGTTTTATCTGCCAGCAAACATGATAAAAGACAATCAGAATTTAGAAGCAAATGTTTTAAAGCTTGAAGTGTGTAAACTGTGTAGTTATTTTGGACATTATGTACACAGCTGTTCTAATATAAATCATCCCCAAATCATTCAAAAATCAATAAACCAACAAATATTTATTGAGCATTTATTTTCTAGAAATTAGGTTCTGTGGACTATAGAAAGACAACAAACGTTAGTTTTAATGTCCTCAGAGAGTCTACATTCAACTTGTTTGCGTACAAGAATGCTAAATAGTGAATGTAATACCTTTTTTAAAAATTAGGATTGTGCCTACTAACTTATTTATAATGCACTGTGAAAATTATGCACATATCAGAAACAATAACAAATATAAGTTTGACTTACAAACTCAGGTGTCTTCAGTTTCCAGAGAAGTATTACAAACACTTCAAGTTCTGGATAGAAGGAAATAGGGAGAGTTAGGAACTTTGTCAGCCTAGAGAGTTCATTCATGATAAAAGGCATTCACACAAACAGACGTACATACAAATGTCCAGAGAAATCACCCTAAAATATTGAATTCAACCTAGGCTATAAGTTTGCAACCCAGCCTCTGACTTTGAGGATCTACTTTTAGGTGTCTGGAAGAACTCTGAATTTGAAAGGAATGCCTTTACAGTTAATGTGTACATTCATATGGCTTTCTTTGGTTAAAAAGCAGATTTTTCAAATGTCTCATTGGCTTTCTGTATAGATAATGTGTGAGTGTGTGTGCGTCTGCTTATGTATTTCCTATGGTGAATATTATAGTCCTTTTATTCTCTCTTACATTTTCTAATTAGTTATTACTGATATTTTGAGTTTTGCTTGTTAACCTTCCAGTGCTTACTTATTCTACAAAGCCTTTAAATATGAATTTAATTTTGGCTGAAGATAGTATGCTTTCCCGACCTTTTTGTTTGTGTGTGTTAGAATGTTTCTGACATCTCACCATTTAGTATTTTACTTTTAATTTCTTGTATTAATATATCCCCTTTGGAAATTCCCTTCTATTCCCAGTTTACTTGAATCTTTAGATTTTGCTTATTTAAGTCAGGAGTCAAGATAGAATTTTATCAAGTACTCTTCCAGTATCTGTTGAGATGGTTTTATGTTTTCTAATTTACATTGAACCCTATTCCAGAGATAAACCTTACTTGGACAAGTTATTCGGTATGTTATTTACTTAATACATTGTTGAAGTCTATTTAAGATTTTTACCTCTAAACTGCTTTGTGTTTTAAACTTTTTTTAAAAATTCTGTTCAGTGCATTGGATGATCCTTTATTATAGGTACTCTTTTTTTAATAAATGAAACTTGATTGCTATTTAAACTAGTTAAGTTGAGAAGATAGACTGGGGCATAGCTAATAGACCTTCATCTGTATCAGAATCCATGATAAATACATTGTAGATAATTTTAAGAAAGTGTTTGTCATTTTCCGTTTGACCTCTGTATTCTCCTAGTGCAAGGTGTCTCAGTTTCAGCACTATTTACATTTTCGGCTGGGTAATTGTTAAGGGAGGCAATCCTGTACATGATAGGATCTTAAGCAGCATCTCTGTTCTCTCCCTACTAGAGATGCCAGTACTACCATCTAAGCTATAACTAATGAAAATGTATCCAGACCTTGCCAAGTATCCCCAGGGAGCAAAATTACTGTCAGTTAACAGCCACTCTGGTGGTTTCAGCAGATTTTTTTTTTTTCCAACAAAGAGTAAGAATGTAGATAAGGGAATTAAAATTATAATTTTATTGAAAGTACCTTTGGGATTTTTTTTATAGCATTTCATTGAATTTTACAAATGCATGTTGCTGGACTATAAAACATGCTATAGGGATATGCTCCTTTCAGTGCTATTCAAATGTAAAACTTCAGTAGCTTATTATGTCTAAGGTAAATTGTCAGAATGTTCAGTTAACTTTGGCAGGAAGCCTGGATGAACCACTTAGCAGAGAGCAAGGAAAGCATAAGACTAGAGAGAACTCAGAAAAAGAGAATGAACAAGTTCCATCCTTAATTGTTCGTCTTTCTTAGTGCAAGACATTTCCATATTATTTATTCAAGTTATATATAAAGTACCTTATGTTTTCATACAAGAATGCTAAATACTGAATGTAGTACCTTTTTTAAAAAGTTCCTACAATATACATACCATATTTGTTTATGTTTTTTTTAAACTTAATTCTTATTTTTCATTGAATTAATATGTTCACATGTTTTAAAAAATCAAACAGTACTAGAAAAGCTTGTAACAACAATACAAACCAGCTATCTTCTTTTATCCTGCTGTTTCCAGAAACGGCGACTTTCTTGGCGGTTGTTTCTTCTGATTTTTGCATACATACTTCATACAGTGCCCTTTGCTGTATCTATAGACATTATATGTTGACTTCTGTTTGTTCTCTATGGCTACCATAACAGATTATTAAAAATGGCTTAAAACAGCAAATTTGTATCTTTCTTGTCTTACAGTTCTATAATTTAGAAATACCATACAGCGTCTTGACTTAACAACAGCAACAGTGCAGGATCTTGCTTAGGCTGAGATCAGGAGGTAGGCAGGACTACATTCCTTTCTGGAGGTTGAAGGGGAGAAGTCTTTACCTTGCTTTTTCCTGCTTTTGGTGGCCACCTTCTTTCCAGGGCTCATCATCCCCTCCAACTTCAAAGCAAGCAATTTCAGGAAGCCTACTCTTCACATTGCCATCTCTCTTCTACTTTTAAGGTACCCTTTTAATTTTACATTGGGAATCACCATGATAATCCAGAATAAATTCCATATTTTAAAGTCAGTTGATTAGGTTCATTCCATCTGCAAATTTAATTCAACTCTAACAGGTAGCCTGGGCTTCCCTGGTGGCTCAGAGGTAAAGAACCAGGTTGCCAATACAGGAGACTCAGGTTTGATCTCTGGGTCAATAAGATCCCCTGGAGAAGGAAATGTGAAACCACTGCAATATTCTTGCCTGGAAAATCCCATAGACAGAGGACCCCAGCAGGCTGCAGTCCATGGAGTCACAAAGAGTCAAACATGATTTAGTGACTAAACAACAACCACTACGTAGCCTAATGTGTTATTCTACCTACTATGCCTTCCCGTTATGTTCTTGCTGTTTGATTGCTAAGTTGTATCCAACTCTGTGACCCCCATGGACTTCAGCACACCAGACCTCCCCGTCTCTTGCCATCTCTTTCGAAGTTTGCACAAGTTCATGTCCATTGCATAGGTGATCTCATCCTCTGACACCCTCTTCTCCTTCTGCCTTCAATCTTTCCCAGCATCAGGGACCTTTCCAAAATACTGGAATATAATTTATATTCAGTGATCAAAATACTGGAGCTTCAGATCAGCATTAGTCTTCCAGTGATTATTCAGTATTGATTTCCCTTAAAATTGACTGGTTTGATCTCCTTGCTGTCCAAGGGACTCTCAGAGGTCTTCAGTACCACAATTCGAAGGCATCAGTTTTTGGCACTCTGCCTTCTTTACGGTGCAGCTCTCCATACGTGACCACTGGAAAGACCATAGCCTTGATTATACACACCTTGTTGATATAATAACATCTGTGCTTTTCAACACACTGTCTAGGTTTATCATAGCTTTCCTGCCTAGTGTCAATTGTCTTCTGATTTCATGGCTGCAGTCACTATTCGCAGTGATTTTAGAACCCAAGAAGAGAAAATCTGTCATTACTCTCACCTTTTCTCCTTTGATTTGCCATGAAGTAATGGGGCTGGATGCCATGATCTTAGTTTTTTCATATTTAGTTTAACCTGTCTCTTTCACTCTCCTCCTTCACCCTTATCAAAAGGCTCTTTAGTTCCTTTTGGATTTCTGCATTAGAATGGTATCATCTGCATATCTGAGGTTGTTGATTCATAGTAGATGATCAGTATCCATATCTGGGGTTGTGAGTCATAGTAAAGGACCAATATCCCTTACAGCTATATAGATGCAAAAATGCTAAAAATATTAAGACACAGAATCTAACAATGTATTGAAAAGATTATACATGGTGACCAAGTTAGATTACCCCAGGAATTCAAGAGTAGTTCAACATAAGAACATTAATTACTATAATGTACCACATTAATATAAAGATTGAAAGAAAAAAAAAAAAAAAACACCACATGATCATCTCATTTGACACAGTGAAAACATTTAACAAAAATCCAGCATCTTTTCATGGTAAAAACCCTCAAAAAACAAGAAATAGAAGAGAACCTACTTAAACTGATAAAAAGCATTTGTGAAACTCCCACAACTAGCATCATATTCAGTTATGAAGAATGGAAAACTTTACCACTGATATTGAACATTGCACTGAAAATGTATTTAGGAGAGTATTTAGATTGTTAAAAGGCATCCATATCCAGATAGAAGTATAAAGCTATCTCTATTCATAGATAACATGATCCAGTGTATAGAAAATTCTAGAGAGTCCACATGATCCTATGTATAGAAAATCCTAGGGAATCTGCAAGAAAGTTACTAGAATCAGTAATCAAATTCAGCAAAGTTACAGAGTATAAGATCAAGACACAAAACCATTTGTTTCTTTGCATCAGCAATAAACAATCTGAAGAGGAAGTTAAAAGCTGCTCCACTTAAAATAGTATCCGAAAATAAAGATAGACCAGAGATCAACAGAATAAAGTTAAGGACCCAGAAATAAACCGTATCCATGGAAAATTTATTTTAGATAAGGCTGTTAAATCAAATCTGTGATACCAGCTTTGGAAAAGAAATGTTGGTAAATGATTGGATTTCCTCATGGAAAAGAATTAACTTAAATGCATATCTCATACCCTATACAAACATTAACTCAAAATAGATCAGCACCCTAAATAGAAGAGCTAAAACCATAAAACAATTTGAAGCACACATACAGATAAATCTTTAATACATTGGATCTGGCAGTGAATTCTTATGCATTACACCAGTATGGTGAGCAATGAAAGGGAAAAAAATCCATAAACAGAACTTTACCAAAGTTAAATGTTTTTGTGCATCAAAGTCTATTATCAAGAAAGTAAAAGACCCTCCCTTTCTTTGACTCCTGGTTCTCTCCCTGTGTGCAACTTGAATAAACCCTCGATCTTGCCTGTCTGAGGTCAGTGATTCTCCCTCTTTCTTTTATCAACAGTTTTCTTACAATAGTCCTCAGAGTTCCCTAAAAAACTGTCTGTCTCCTGGATTATTATCTTCAAATTGACTTAAATAAAATTCTCTGTTTCTCCTATAAAAAAAAAAAAAAGGAAAGTAAAAGATAACCTACAGAGTGAAAGAAAATATCTGGAAATAATATCTTAGATAAAGATTTAATATTCAGAATATATGAAGAATTCTTACAGCTCACCAGCAGAAAGAAAACCCAATTTAAAAAATTGCCAGAGCAACTTAAATAGGTATTTCTTTATATAAGGAATACAAGTGGCCAATAAAAAATATGAAGATACTCTGTACCCATAAGGGTAGTCATTAATAAAATAGAATAACAAGTATTGATGAGGATATGAATAAATGGAACCCTCATGCATTCTTGATGGTAATATATCAATAAAATCTCTATAGCCACTATAAAAAATATTTGGTGGTCTTTCAAATGATAAACTTGTAAGTACGATATGACAGAGCAATTACATGTCCTAGGTGAATATCCAAAAGAATTAGAAAGAGAAACTCATATAGAAATGTTTATTGCAGCATTGTTTACAGTAGCCCAAAATTGAAACAATCTAATAAGTTTCCAGTAACAGATGAGGGTATAAACAAATATAGTATACACACACACACACACACACACACACACACACACAGAGAGAGAGAGAGAAATATTATACAGTCATTAAAAAGAAATGAAGTTCTGATATATGGTACAATGTGAATAATTCTTGAAAACTATGCTGAGTGACATTTTCTAGATACAAAAGGACAAATATTGTATGATTCCTCTATGTAATTTTCCTGAGGTAGTCAAATTTGTAAAGACAAAGTTGGTTAGGAGTTACCAGGGCATGAGGGGAACAGGAAAATGAGGAGTTATTCCTTAATTATTACAGAGTTTCTTTTTATGTTATGGATAAGTTTTGGAAATAGGTAGTAATGATAGTTCCCCATCATTTGTCATTTAATTATACTCTCTAAAATTGTTAAAGTGTTGAATTATAATATTTAAAATAAAATAAAATTTATTTAATAAACAAAAAGTAAAATAAATTAAAATAAAAGGAAAACACAAACTAGTGATGCTTGTTTCCAGACTTTCAGTTGTACTCTATTGCTTTGTATGTCCATTTCATGCTAGCTTCACATTGTCTTAATTATTGTAGCTCTTTAGTAACTTGAAAGAAGAAAATATAAATCCTCCAACTTTAATCTTTTCAAGATTGCTTGACTATTTTGTGTCCCTTGAATTCCCGTATGAACTTTAGAATCTGCTTATCAGTTTTTAGAAGTGAGCTCTTAAGCCCAGTCTGCCACTCCTAGTTGTGAGACTTTTGAAGATTGCTTATCTCATTTTTTCATAATCCATATTGTAGATTATAAAAGATAAATGAGAAAAAGACATATAAAACCTGACAATTTAATACCTTGCAATTGTAAATACTCAATATACTTCTCATTGTAATATTACAGCTATGACTACCACTGTTACTACCAGTGTAACACGCTTTTACACATTGACTAGAGTAAAAGAACACTCTACCACTACTGTAATTCTCCTGTTAGTCAGGAAAACAGTGTGTTGTAAGGGAAAGGACATGAAATTTGAAATCAGTCTACCTGAGTGCAGTACTGTAGAATACTGACGGTATGTTAAATTAATAGGTATTTTAAATCTAGCTGTGTTTCATGATGCCATGAAAACAGAAATGTCTGCTACTGTTCTTGATACATCTAGATTGTGACAGAATCTGTTAGTCAAAGTGGAAGTTTGAGCATCATAAAAACCATCAATAAGAGAAGCTTAATTGTGGTTAAAAATATAGCTTATGTTTTCTTCTTCAGTAGTCATTTCTTATCTACCTTGTAAGCCTACTATATGGAAAACCCAAGTACAGAATGGAAATATTGTTGTCCGTATTTGAGGTAGTCAAATTTGTAAAGACAAAGTTGGTTAGGAGTTACCAGGGCATGAGGGAACAGGAAAATGAGGAGTTATTCCTTAATTATTACAGAGTTTCTTTTTATGTTATGGATAAGTTTTGGAAATAGGTAGTAATGATAGTTCCCCATCATTTGTCATTTAATTATACTCTCTAAAATTGTTAAAGTGTTGAATTATAATATTTAAAATAAAATAAAATTTATTTAATAAACAAAAAGTAAAATAAATTAAAATAAAAGGAAAACACAAACTAGTGATGCTTGTTTCCAGACTTTCAGTTGTACTCTATTGCTTTGTATGTCCATTTCATGCTAGCTTCACATTGTCTTAATTATTGTAGCTCTTTAGTAACTTGAAAGAAGAAAATATAAATCCTCCAACTTTAATCTTTTCAAGATTGCTTGACTATTTTGTGTCCCTTGAATTCCCGTATGAACTTTAGAATCTGCTTATCAGTTTTTAGAAGTGAGCTCTTAAGCCCAGTCTGCCACTCCTAGTTGTGAGACTTTTGAAGATTGCTTATCTCATTTTTTCATAATCCATATTGTAGATTATAAAAGATAAATGAGAAAAAGACATATAAAACCTGACAATTTAATACCTTGCAATTGTAAATACTCAATATACTTCTCATTGTAATATTACAGCTATGACTACCACTGTTACTACCAGTGTAACACGCTTTTACACATTGACTAGAGTAAAAGAACACTCTACCACTACTGTAATTCTCCTGTTAGTCAGGAAAACAGTGTGTTGTAAGGGAAAGGACATGAAATTTGAAATCAGTCTACCTGAGTGCAGTACTGTAGAATACTGACGGTATGTTAAATTAATAGGTATTTTAAATCTAGCTGTGTTTCATGATGCCATGAAAACAGAAATGTCTGCTACTGTTCTTGATACATCTAGATTGTGACAGAATCTGTTAGTCAAAGTGGAAGTTTGAGCATCATAAAAACCATCAATAAGAGAAGCTTAATTGTGGTTAAAAATATAGCTTATGTTTTCTTCTTCAGTAGTCATTTCTTATCTACCTTGTAAGCCTACTATATGGAAAACCCAAGTACAGAATGGTTGTTTTTCCTCCATAGTCACTGGGGTGGGTAGTGGGCAGTTATTGGTGGCACTCTAATGCTAATGGCAAAAATACTCCGTATTTCTTAATACAGTGTTGCTGGTTTTGAGAATATTTTTTTCTCCTAATTTCAGGTTGGGTGGGACTATATCAGCATACAAGATAGTACCAGATGAAATAGAAGAAATCAAGGTATAGTATGGCATTTTTCACCTCTACAAAGACTTAGTGTCTTGGTGGGAAGGTGGGCAATGAATTGTTTTTACTTTATACTGTTGACTCTTTGACTGCATTGAGACATCATTTATTCCAAGTTATTCTGTTTGAATTAAAATATACATATCAGATAATCATCATCAGATTTCATCTGCCATCATCAATGCATGGTAGGAAAATCAGAGAAGGAACCCTTTCTTGTAAAATTCAATTGAAAATTTACCTAAGAAAGCCTGTATATAGACATTATAGTGTATAATGGATTTTTTTTAATCTTTTCAATTTATTTTTCCTATAATCATTTGCCAATTATAAATAATATTAGTCTCCTAATAAATGTTTTCTCATTACTTTTATGACACAGTAGGCCAATTTCTATTTAAAATTTAGAATGTAGTAACTGAAAAATTGGCCCTACTCCCTGAATATTATAGCATAGTCACATTTTCCTGTCTCTACATTTTACTAAATCCTGTGGACTGTTAGTATTCTAGCATAACATGTGGCCCTTCTCTAAAACCAGTTTACAATCTAATGAGAACTGAACTTATATTATTTTTTCCATGAATAAAATTTAGCAACTGAATGACAATGGTCAAGGATAATAAGAAAGACTGAGTTAAACTGTTAACAATGACATGTAAAGTCTTAATAAATTGTTAAATTTGATTTGATCATACTTTTCTAAATCAAATTCAGTAAATTCAAGCTGTTAGTACATAGTTCTTTAAATAAATTACATTTTTAAATATGTTAAATCCATTAATCTAAAAGTTATTTTCAGTATCTCAGGTGTTTTATATGGACAACAGCAGGAATTAATACCATGGTTATATTCTAGCAGTAAGTAGGGAAAAAGTCAAGAGTGTCAAGAGACTCTTTAAATTTGATATAAGTTCATAAAATAGTTTGGCGGGAAGAACCTTAAGTCTAATCCAGGTCCCTCATTTTTGAGAATATAAAATGGGAATTAATGAAGATAAGCTTACTGAAAGTAATTTTTATGGTGCTTAAAAGGTGCTGTTACATTAGAACTACAATGTATGTTAAATGAAAAGGTGAACAAAGTATTCTATGAAGTATATACATAGGGACTTGGTCACTCAAAAAGGATAATCAGCAAAATCTTTCCTAGAGGTACATTGACCAAATGGAATTCTATTTGCAAAATCATAAATAAAAGATAATATGACAGCAGATCACAGGGTATAAAATAAAGACTGTTAAGATGTAAGACTGGCAATGGGTCTTTATGCCAAATGTTAAATGGAATCATATGGAAATCCTTTCTTGTAAAATTCAATTGAAAATTTACCTAAGAAAGCCTGTATATAGACATTATAGTGTATAATGGAGTTTTTTTAATCTTTTCAATTTATTTTTCCTATAATCATTTGCCAATTATAAATAATATTAGTCTCCTAATAAATGTTTTCTCATTACTTTTATGACACAGTAGGCCAATTTCTATTTAAAATTTAGAATGTAGTAACTGAAAAATTGGCCCTACTCCCTGAATATTATAGCATAGTCACATTTTCCTGTCTCTACATTTTACTAAATCCTGTGGACTGTTAGTATTCTAGCATAACATGTGGCCCTTCTCTAAAACCAGTTTACAATCTAATGAGAACTGAACTTATATTATTTTTTCCATGAATAAAATTTAGCAACTGAATGACAATGGTCAAGGATAATAAGAAAGACTGAGTTAAACTGTTAACAATGACATGTAAAGTCTTAATAAATTGTTAAATTTGATTTGATCATACTTTTCTAAATCAAATTCAGTAAATTCAAGCTGTTAGTACATAGTTCTTTAAATAAATTACATTTTTAAATATGTTAAATCCATTAATCTAAAAGTTATTTTCAGTATCTCAGGTGTTTTATATGGACAACAGCAGGAATTAATACCATGGTTATATTCTAGCAGTAAGTAGGGGGAAAAAGTCAAGAGTGTCAAGAGACTCTTTAAATTTGATATAAGTTCATAAAATAGTTTGGCGGGAAGAACCTTAAGTCTAATCCAGGTCCCTCATTTTTGAGAATATAAAATGGGAATTAATGAAGATAAGCTTACTGAAAGTAATTTTTATGGTGCTTAAAAGGTGCTGTTACATTAGAACTACAATGTATGTTAAATGAAAAAGGTGAACAAAGTATTCTATGAAGTATATACATAGGGACTTGGTCACTCAAAAAGGATAATCAGCAAAATCTTTCCTAGAGGTACATTGACCAAATGGAATTCTATTTGCAAAATCATAAATAAAAGATAATATGACAGCAGATCACAGGGTATAAAATAAAGACTGTTAAGATGTAAGACTGGCAATGGGTCTTTATGCCATGTTAAGAAATGTAGATTTTAAACTGGAAACTATGGGGTGCCGTTGGTGCCATTGTGTTATTTTAAGAAAGAAAGTGGCATATAATCAGGTTGATGGTTTTATTAGATATTCCTTTGATGAATGAGAAAAATTATTCCACTGGGGAAGAAGAGCTTCCATTTATAAGGAAGGAGAACCAGATTGCAGGAGTACCGGCAGTAATTGAGTCTTGAACTAAAGCATGGCATTAAGGCTAAAGAAAAAGAACTCATACTCAAGAAATATTTAAGAAAATAGAGTCAGCAGTACTTGGTGGTTAAGTATTAGATGTTTAAAGGAAGGTGGAAAGGTTGACCCACGTTTCTGGCTTGAGAATCTAAGTAGATTGTGTTGCTATTAAACAGGAGGGAAAAAAGGAATACATTTGAGCGAAAATAGAAGTTTTGGACTTTACTGAATTTGAAGTTCCTCTTAAGTAACCATATATTCCCTAAGCCATTATGTTAATCAGCCTATAACTCAAAAGAAAGATAATTCTTTCAGTTGACATTGAGATTTGTCATTATACAAAAGTTAGTTGTGGCCATGCTAGTAAATGGAAATGCTTAAAAGAGCTGTATGAGACCAAATAGTGGACCAAAATTGTCGCCTTGGGGAAGGCTCATCTTAAAAATACAGGAGAAATATATTTTTTAGTTAATTAATTAGCAGAAATATTGCCTATTTTTTAATAGTTTTCTCTAAAGGAGTAGTTTTTTCATCATGATTTTTTTAGAATTACAACAATCATTCCTTGAGATTCCTCGGGAAAAAAAAAAAACATGATTTGTGGATGACATGTAATAAATGATTTTTTCCCATCTGTGGCTGTTACTATATCTAAAACAGCTTCAGAGAGTTTGAGGCCTGAGGCATAAAAAATGTGGAACTGATTCTTCCTTTCAAAAGTGTTGCAAGAAAAATGATCGTAAAATATTTCAACAACATTTGTTGGCACCATTAATATTTTCAGTTAATATCTTTTTGTTTTGATTGGAGGTCGTGTGAAACTTCTGCCTGTAATGTTTATTTGGCTCATATATGATTAATTTAAAACTAAATAGTACAATTGAATTTAAATTTGAAATGTACTCTCCACAGTACACCATGTATAAATAAGTATGCATCTCTACGAAGAGTGAAATTTAAAACTAAATAGTACAATTGAATTTAAATTTGAAATGTACTCTCCACAGTACACCATGTATAAATAAGTATGCTTCTCTATGAAGAGTGAAGTGTTAGTCACTCAGTCGTGACCGATGCTTTGCAATCTCAGTGACTGTAGCTCACCAGGCTCCTCTGCCCATGGAATTTTCCAGGCAAGAATACTGGAGTGATTAGCCATTCCCTTCTCCAGGGGATCTTCCCAACCCAGATTTTCTCAACCCAGGGTTCAAATCCATGTCTCCTGCATCATGGGCAGATTCTTTACCATCTGAGCCACCATCTGTATATTTACTATTAAAAAGATGTGATTGGTTGATGAAACATAATTCAGTTTTTGTCAGAGGTG
Organism: Tragulus kanchil; assembly: GCA_022376925.1. Taxonomy (NCBI): domain Eukaryota; kingdom Metazoa; phylum Chordata; class Mammalia; order Artiodactyla; family Tragulidae; genus Tragulus; species Tragulus kanchil. Next base: position 215,011,549 of record JAIOJX010000032.1, on the reverse strand, counting down.
GTAATCTTTCACAATGTTTCTAGCAACAGAAATCATTGTTTAGTTCATAACATAATCCATATTAAGTAAGCATCCATTTATTAGTTATAATAAATCACCTCAAAGTGAATTTGTGCTTGGCCAAAGCCTTAAGGGATAAAGAACAAATACATTCCTGGCCCAATGACAGCCATCTCTTTCACCCTATATCCTGAATTTTTATCATGATACCTCCTTGCTTTTGTTTAGTTTTACTATATATGTGTATATCTGTAGATATTATAATTTATTTATGTTTATCTTTAAACTGAATTTTTATCATGATACCTCACAAATTGCTATTTGTCTTATTTTGTACATTATTCCTCGGGAAAAAAAAAACATGATTTGTGGATGACATGTAATAAATGATTTTTCCCATCTGTGGCTGTTACTATATCTAAAACAGCTTCAGAGAGTTTGAGGCCTGAGGCATAAAAAATGTGGAACTGATTCTTCCTTTCAAAAGTGTTGCAAGAAAAATGATCGTAAAATATTTCAACAACATTTGTTGGCACCATTAATATTTTCAGTTAATATCTTTTTGTTTTGATTGGAGGTCGTGTGAAACTTCTGCCTGTAATGTTTATTTGGCTCATATATGATTAATTTAAAACTAAATAGTACAATTGAATTTAAATTTGAAATGTACTCTCCACAGTACACCATGTATAAATAAGTATGCATCTCTACGAAGAGTGAAATTTAAAACTAAATAGTACAATTGAATTTAAATTTGAAATGTACTCTCCACAGTACACCATGTATAAATAAGTATGCTTCTCTATGAAGAGTGAAGTGTTAGTCACTCAGTCGTGACCGATGCTTTGCAATCTCAGTGACTGTAGCTCACCAGGCTCCTCTGCCCATGGAATTTTCCAGGCAAGAATACTGGAGTGATTAGCCATTCCCTTCTCCAGGGGATCTTCCCAACCCAGATTTTCTCAACCCAGGGTTCAAATCCATGTCTCCTGCATCATGGGCAGATTCTTTACCATCTGAGCCACCATCTGTATATTTACTTTTAAAAAAGATGTGATTGGTTGATGAAACATAATTCAGTTTTTGTCAGAGGTGGTAATCTTTCACAATGTTTCTAGCAACAGAAATCATTGTTTAGTTCATAACATAATCCATATTAAGTAAGCATCCATTTATTAGTTATAATAAATCACCTCAAAGTGAATTTGTGCTTGGCCAAAGCCTTAAGGGATAAAGAACAAATACATTCCTGGCCCAATGACAGCCATCTCTTTCACCCTATATCCTGAATTTTTATCATGATACCTCCTTGCTTTTGTTTAGTTTTACTATATATGTGTATATCTGTAGATATTATAATTTATTTATGTTTATCTTTAAACTTTATTTGAATTGAATCACATTGCATTCAGTCTATTGTGCCATGCCTCTTTTTCAACATTGAGATTCATCATGTTGTTGTCTATAGCTAAGGTTTTAGGGGAATTGTTTGTTTTATTTTTTGCTGTAAAATACTATGTTGTACCACAAATTATTGAGACCTCCTTCTGTTGATGGACATTCAACTTATTTCCATTTGGAGATGTTATGAAAAATGATGCTACAATATTTTTGTAAAAATATGTGTAAGACATGGCCAAAAAACACTTGAAAAGATGCTCAGCATCGCTCATTATTAGAGAAATGAAAATCAGAGTACCATGAGATATCACCTCACACCAGTCAGAATGACCATCATCAAAAAATCTACAGACAATAAATGCTGGAGAGTGTGTGGAGAAAAGGGAACACTCTTACACTGTTGGTGGAAATATAAGTTGATACAGCCACTATGGAAGACAGTATGGAGATCTCCTTAAAAAGCTAGGAATAGGGGCTTCCCTGGTGGTCCAGTGAGTAAAGAGTCTGCCTTGCAGTGCAAGGGGCGTCGGTTTGATCCCTGGCCTGAGAAGATCCCACATGCCACGGAGCAGCAGGACCGGTGTGTCCAGTTAGGAGCCAGCGCTCTGGAGTGCATGTGCCCAGAGCTGGTGCTCTGCTACAGGAGAGGCCACTGCAATGGGAGGCCCACACAGGCCAAAGAACAAAGATGGATGAAAATAAATAAATGAAAACCAATTTAAAAAAGGCCAAAATTAAAAAAAGAAAATAAAAAGAATGTTACAAAAGAATTCTGTTATATTTTAAAAACTAGGAATAGAGCCACCATATGACCCAGCAATCTCACTATTAGGCATATGCTCTGAGGAAATCAAAATTGAAAGAGACACATGTGCCCCAATGTCCATTGCAGTACTTTTTACAGTTGCTAGAACATGGAAACATTTATTAGTTATAATAAATCACCTCAAAGTGAATTTGTGCTTGGCCAAAGCCTTAAGGGATAAAGAACAAATACATTCCTGGCCCAATGACAGCCATCTCTTTCACCCTATATCCTGAATTTTTATCATGATACCTCCTTGCTTTTGTTTAGTTTTACTATATATGTGTATATCTGTAGATATTATAATTTATTTATGTTTATCTTTAAACTTTATTTGAATTGAATCACATTGCATTCAGTCTATTGTGCCATGCCTCTTTTTCAACATTGAGATTCATCATGTTGTTGTCTATAGCTAAGGTTTTAGGGGAATTGTTTGTTTTATTTTTTGCTGTAAAATACTATGTTGTACCACAAATTATTGAGACCTCCTTCTGTTGATGGACATTCAACTTATTTCCATTTGGAGATGTTATGAAAAATGATGCTACAATATTTTTGTAAAAATATGTGTAAGACATGGCCAAAAAACACTTGAAAAGATGCTCAGCATCGCTCATTATTAGAGAAATGAAAATCAGAGTACCATGAGATATCACCTCACACCAGTCAGAATGACCATCATCAAAAAATCTACAGACAATAAATGCTGGAGAGTGTGTGGAGAAAAGGGAACACTCTTACACTGTTGGTGGAAATATAAGTTGATACAGCCACTATGGAAGACAGTATGGAGATCTCCTTAAAAAGCTAGGAATAGGGGCTTCCCTGGTGGTCCAGTGAGTAAAGAGTCTGCCTTGCAGTGCAAGGGGCGTCGGTTTGATCCCTGGCCTGAGAAGATCCCACATGCCACGGAGCAGCAGGACCGGTGTGTCCAGTTAGGAGCCAGCGCTCTGGAGTGCATGTGCCCAGAGCTGGTGCTCTGCTACAGGAGAGGCCACTGCAATGGGAGGCCCACACAGGCCAAAGAACAAAGATGGATGAAAATAAATAAATGAAAACCAATTTAAAAAAGGCCAAAATTAAAAAAAGAAAATAAAAAGAATGTTACAAAAGAATTCTGTTATATTTTAAAAACTAGGAATAGAGCCACCATATGACCCAGCAATCTCACTATTAGGCATATGCTCTGAGGAAATCAAAATTGAAAGAGACACATGTGCCCCAATGTCCATTGCAGTACTTTTTACAGTTGCTAGAACATGGAAACAACCTAGATGTTCATCAACAAATGAATGGATAAAGAAGCTATGGTACATATATACAATGCAATATTTCTCAGCCATAAAAAGAAATACCTTTGAGTCAGTCCTAATGAGGTGGATGAATTTAGAACCTATTATACAAAGTGAAGTAAGTCAGAAACAGAAAGGTAAATATTGTATACTAATATATGTATGGAATCTAGAAAGATGGTATTGATAAATGTATATATTGAACAGCAATGGAGTATCAGACATAGAGAACAGACTTGTGGACATTGTGGATAGGGAGGAGTGTGCGAGATGTATGGAAAGAATAACATGGCCAATGTGAATGTACTGCAAGACTAACAGAACTTACACAGGGGCTGTGCAACAACCTGGAGGGGTGGGATGGTGAGGAAAATGGGAGGGAGGTTCAAGTAGGAGAGGTCAAGGGTATACCTATAACTGATTCGGGTTTATATATAGCTGTAAACAACAAAACCCTGTAAAAAGAAAATAAAAATAAATTTTAAAAAATTATTAGCATAAAAAAATATGTGTAAGAGTTTCTCTGAAGTATACACTGAGGAATGGAATTCTTGGGTTTAAGTAATACATATTTTGTGGGTGAAATCATACTATTTTCCAAGGTAGTCATGCCAATTTATATTCCCACTTGGGTGAATTTATTTAAAATAGAGGTATTTAAGTATTAATTTTTATTTGTAATTTATATGTATAAATTTATTTTTATTTATAAATGAATTAAACTTTCATAATATTTTGCAAATTATCTATGTTTTTGTATAAAAGTACCATATTGGTTATAGATGATTTATCATCCATCATAATGTCTCCCTTTCTACTAATATGTTAGGAAGTAATCACTCCAATTCAGTCAGGAAGTTTTTTAGAAATCTAATAAATTGGATTAGAGCTGGGTAAAAAATACGGTGGGTTTTCATCCATTCCTTCCTGTTACTATAGGTGACTTAGCTTTGATAATCTTACATTCCAGCCTAGCTGTGTTGCCTCTAGCCTAACCAATATAAGCCTCAAAACCTGGCACATGTCTTGAAGTGGAAACTTTCATTGTCCTTTGGTCAGTCTTACTTCCCTGGCAGGTCTTTCCTTCTTCAGTACTATAAAGAATGCACAGGATTGTACTCCGTCTTTCAATAGCTTTTTGTCTAGCTTTATAGACTCGTGTATAACACTGCAATATACAATTACTCCAAGGGAAAAAACAGCCATGTGTTTAAATCAGTTCAAGTTTCCAATTTCTAAATGTCTAAAAGCTTGTTGGTTTCTTTTTCTCCCAGCAGAGGCTCTCTGCCTAGAAAAGGTGACTGTAAGCCCTATGACCAAAATCAGCAAATACGCCCAGTGGAGATTAGTGGGTGGTAACAAAAAGCCAGAGATCATTATTTTAACTTAGAAAAGTTTCCTCATTTTTAGAAATTTTTTATTTAAAGATTTATTTATTTATTTAATTTGCGGAGTTGGGGGGTGGGAACAGAGGGGAGCAGGCGGGCCACTTCTATTGGTCTTTCCTTTGTCTATTTTCAGCCATCTTTGTTCTTTGGCCCATGTGGGCCTCCCATCGCGGTGGCCTCTGTTGTCACAGAGCACTGGTGTCTGGGCGCATGCACCCCAGAGCTCCGGCTCGGTAAATGAACACATCGGTCCAGCCACTCTGCAGCATGTGGGATCTTCCCAGGCCAGGGATTGAACCGGCGCGCCTTGCACTGCAAGGCAGTTTCCTTACCCACTGGACCACCAGGGGAAGCCCTTTAGTATCTTTAAAAGTGAGATTTTTATAATTATTTGATCAGTTCTACTCATGATGGTGTAAAGTATTGACCTGGGGTGACCTGCTTCACTTTACCCCAAACCAGAACTCTTTACATTATAATTTTTACTGATTATTGCGAGGGTATATAAAAGCTATTTGTTTGGTGAATAAATCCTTTAACTGCTTTTTACAAAATACTGTTATTATATTTAGTTTTTCCGTTTGTTGATTTAAATTAACTTTAGTAACTCACAAAATCACAAACTCAAATCACTTTGCGAGGATTCTGGTTTTGTTTGTTTAATGTTCAGTGCATCAGGCACTGTGGCAATTGCTTTAAAACTACTAACCCATTTTAGTCCTCATAACAAATGTATGAGGTGGGTATTCTTATTGTTCCTGTTCATAAGTGAGTAGGATAAGACAAAAATCATTAAGTGATTTGTCCAAGGTCACATAGCAAATAGTGGTGGAGTCAGAGTCCAACCCAAAGTCGGATTCTTTTATAATAATGAGAATTACTAATAGTGTAGATACAAACATTCACCCACTCTTCCTATGGGAATACTGCAAACCATCTTCAGAAACGTTTACTTGAATATGTGTTACTTTCTGATACCTCTTTTCTTAATTGGATTCCTGTTCTTATATTTCTTTAAATAGCCCATTTACCCATTCATTTATTCAATGATAATTTATGTTGCATTTGTTTCTTCTGTATTTAAACTCACTTGGTTATCTCATCCAGTTTTGTACCCTTTGTTTGGGTTCTGTTTCTTTAAAAACACTTTTTAATGATGTATAATACTCTGTATGAGTTGTACATAAAAAACACAAGTCATAAGTTTAAGAGCTTATTAAATTATCACAGATAACACATCTGAATAATCACCACAGATAAAGAAGTAGAATACCACAGCATCACAGAACTCTCCCAATCCCCACTTCCAATCATTACACCTTCCCTCTTCTTCAAAGGTAATTACTATCTGATTTCTATCACCATGAATATCTTTACCTATACCAGACTTTATAGCAATGGATAATTGCTGTGTTTTTTTGTTTTATTAAATGTGAAATTTAGTTATCCACTCTTACAACAGAGGATATTTGGGTTATTTCTAGCTAGTGTTTATTATGAATAACGCTACGATAAACAATCTTGAACATGGCTTTTGATGCACACATGTACACACAGTCTCATTAGTTATCCAATTAATAGACAAGCTAGATGTGATCTAGAGATATTGGATCATAGGGTATATAATTTTACTAGATTCTGCCATTTTCCCAAATACATGTTGAATATTCTCTTCAGCATTTTAGGTGATGTCCCTGGTGGCACAGTTGGTAAAGAATCCACCTACCATGTAGGAGACCATGGAAAAGCTCCAGTTAACTTCACATTCTCATTTCACATTCTCCCTAATATTTAGTCCTCATAACAAATGTATGAGGTGGGTATTCTTATTGTTCCTGTTCATAAGTGAGTAGGATAAGACAAAAATCATTAAGTGATTTGTCCAAGGTCACATAGCAAATAGTGGTGGAGTCAGAGTCCAACCCAAAGTCGGATTCTTTTATAATAATGAGAATTACTAATAGTGTAGATACAAACATTCACCCACTCTTCCTATGGGAATACTGCAAACCATCTTCAGAAACGTTTACTTGAATATGTGTTACTTTCTGATACCTCTTTTCTTAATTGGATTCCTGTTCTTATATTTCTTTAAATAGCCCATTTACCCATTCATTTATTCAATGATAATTTATGTTGCATTTGTTTCTTCTGTATTTAAACTCACTTGGTTATCTCATCCAGTTTTGTACCCTTTGTTTGGGTTCTGTTTCTTTAAAAACACTTTTTAATGATGTATAATACTCTGTATGAGTTGTACATAAAAAACACAAGTCATAAGTTTAAGAGCTTATTAAATTATCACAGATAACACATCTGAATAATCACCACAGATAAAGAAGTAGAATACCACAGCATCACAGAACTCTCCCAATCCCCACTTCCAATCATTACACCTTCCCTCTTCTTCAAAGGTAATTACTATCTGATTTCTATCACCATGAATATCTTTACCTATACCAGACTTTATAGCAATGGATAATTGCTGTGTTTTTTTGTTTTATTAAATGTGAAATTTAGTTATCCACTCTTACAACAGAGGATATTTGGGTTATTTCTAGCTAGTGTTTATTATGAATAACGCTACGATAAACAATCTTGAACATGGCTTTTGATGCACACATGTACACACAGTCTCATTAGTTATCCAATTAATAGACAAGCTAGATGTGATCTAGAGATATTGGATCATAGGGTATATAATTTTACTAGATTCTGCCATTTTCCCAAATACATGTTGAATATTCTCTTCAGCATTTTAGGTGATGTCCCTGGTGGCACAGTTGGTAAAGAATCCACCTACCATGTAGGAGACCATGGAAAAGCTCCAGTTAACTTCACATTCTCATTTCACATTCTCCCTAATATTTAGTATCGCCAGTCTTTTTTTCATTTTAACAATTTCAGAGATTGTGACCAAAAATTATTTACACATATGTATTTCTCTAGATTATTAAGTAATGATATTGAGCATGTTTTCATATATTTATTGGCCATTTGGATATCCTCTTTTGTGAAGTAACCTTGTGTTTCATGTTTAACAGGTTAAATGTTTTTTCTTATTCATTATCAAGCATTCCTTATATATCTGGATGAGTCCTTTGTTTGATACGTATATTGTACATTTATTTTCACACTCAGTTGCTTTCCTGTTTATTATCTTAAATGTGTCTTTGATGAAGAGAAATTCCAAATTTTAATCTGTTGATTATAATTAGTAAGTAAATGCTTGGGGATTAAATGAATGATCCTGAAGACATTTCATGTCTGGTGTAAGAAACAGGCTTGGAGTAGATGTGTGGCAGTAAACAACAAAACTCTGTGAAAATAAATAAGTAAATTAAATTTTAAAAAATGAGACAGGCTTAGTCATTATAAAACATAGTTTTTGTGTTAAATATACATTGCAATTTTTTTTTTTTAATTTTTATTTTACTTTCTACTTTTACAGAGTTTTGTTGTTTACAGGTATGTATGACCCCAGATTAGTCATATGTGTATCTCCCCCATCCCACCCCTTCAGGCTGTCGCACAGCGCCCCTACAGGATACATTGCAATTCTTTTAGAGCACAGAAGAAACTGACTAATTCAGACTTAGAGGACAAAGGAGTTCTTCATTAAAAATATGTTGAGAAGGCTTTCTATAATAAAACAAACAAAACCATATGAGCAAAGACACTCTACATGAATAAGCAGCATTTTTGAGAAATGCAAGTTTGTTTAAAGTCAAGGGATTATTAAAAATAACTTTAGGAGATGACGCTGGAATGTTAGATTGGAGTCACGTTGTAGATGATTTGTATGTCTTGGAATGTTAGATTGGCGTCACATTGTAAATGATTTGTATGTCTTAGGCAAGGGAACTTCCAAAGATTTTGAAACAAAGACTATTTCAGAGAGTTTACTATCCTTATCAAAATTAATTGAAAGAGGCACAGAGGAAGAATATTTAGGGTGCTCTATACTAATCTAGATGAATGATGATAAAAGGAAGGCTCATGTTTTTCCAAAGAGTAATCATGGATATCGCCAGTCTTTTTTTCATTTTAACAATTTCAGAGATTGTGACCAAAAATTATTTACACATATGTATTTCTCTAGATTATTAAGTAATGATATTGAGCATGTTTTCATATATTTATTGGCCATTTGGATATCCTCTTTTGTGAAGTAACCTTGTGTTTCATGTTTAACAGGTTAAATGTTTTTTCTTATTCATTATCAAGCATTCCTTATATATCTGGATGAGTCCTTTGTTTGATACGTATATTGTACATTTATTTTCACACTCAGTTGCTTTCCTGTTTATTATCTTAAATGTGTCTTTGATGAAGAGAAATTCCAAATTTTAATCTGTTGATTATAATTAGTAAGTAAATGCTTGGGGATTAAATGAATGATCCTGAAGACATTTCATGTCTGGTGTAAGAAACAGGCTTGGAGTAGATGTGTGGCAGTAAACAACAAAACTCTGTGAAAATAAATAAGTAAATTAAATTTTAAAAAATGAGACAGGCTTAGTCATTATAAAACATAGTTTTTGTGTTAAATATACATTGCAATTCTTTTTTTTTTTTTAATTTTTATTTTACTTTCTACTTTTACAGAGTTTTGTTGTTTACAGGTATGTATGACCCCAGATTAGTCATATGTGTATCTCCCCCATCCCACCCCTTCAGGCTGTCGCACAGCGCCCCTACAGGATACATTGCAATTCTTTTAGAGCACAGAAGAAACTGACTAATTCAGACTTAGAGGACAAAGGAGTTCTTCATTAAAAATATGTTGAGAAGGCTTTCTATAATAAAACAAACAAAACCATATGAGCAAAGACACTCTACATGAATAAGCAGCATTTTTGAGAAATGCAAGTTTGTTTAAAGTCAAGGGATTATTAAAAATAACTTTAGGAGATGACGCTGGAATGTTAGATTGGAGTCACGTTGTAGATGATTTGTATGTCTTGGAATGTTAGATTGGCGTCACATTGTAAATGATTTGTATGTCTTAGGCAAGGGAACTTCCAAAGATTTTGAAACAAAGACTATTTCAGAGAGTTTACTATCCTTATCAAAATTAATTGAAAGAGGCACAGAGGAAGAATATTTAGGGTGCTCTATACTAATCTAGATGAATGATGATAAAAGGAAGGCTCATGTTTTTCCAAGAGTCATGGAAAGTATGGCAGATACACTACAGTGGTTAATAAAACAGACTCTATCTTATTTGGATTGTGACCTTGTGTGTCTCTTAACCATTCTGTGCTTTCCTAAAAATACAGATGAAACAAACCTACCTTTGTTGGATTAAAAAACCTGCAATTGCTATTGTGAGGATTAAATATTTATAAAGTGCTTTTGCACAGTGCCTGGTACATAGTAAACACATAGTAAATGACACCTATGTGATATGATCCAAGTAGACTTGAGAAATGAGGAGTAGAAATAGATTGATTTCAGATTTTAAACTTAGGCAGCTTTTATAGAAGTTAATGTCAATTCCGGAGCTAAGGAATTAAAAGGAAAAAATCATGTTTGAGAGGAATAAAGTGTTGCGGTTATTTTAAACGTTAAAGGTAAGAACTTAAAACTGAAAATCTATTCACCTCTCGACACAATTAATTTATTGATTAGTCTAGTTTGTTCACTGTTGATGATTTTCATCTCTTTATTTCTGGTGCTGTTCACTTAATTGAGAAGCTTTTTCCTGTTACCTTCTCTTCAGGATAAGGGCATTCCAGAGGAATGATGGGAAAAAACCCACATTTTAAAATATCAGAGATATCAAATTGCTTCAGGTTTTCTCTCTACCATATTTCTGATCATTTGGTCCCTTAAGAAAAAAAAGAACTAGCCTCCCATTGTGCATGTGGAGTAGGTAATTTTCCTCTCAACATCAGAACAATCTCATCTGGTAAAAGGAACAGTTCTTGGCTCTCTTTGAAAAGACTTAAGCCTACCTCTCTTTCTGCTATTTTTTGTAGCCTATAGATAGATCATTTTCTATTGTTTCTCTTACTAATTATTACATAATATCTTTACACAGAAGTCTTGGCAAAATTTCCAGCCAAATACTATACTTTATTTAACCTACTAAAATGAATTTCCTCTGCTGTTCTTTACTAACAGATGTATAAATTATATTGTAGCATCTTAAAAATACTTGTTTTACCACTGATAGCCTCATTGAAAACTAAGCCATAGTGATGGTTATTATTATTATTAAAATCATTGAAAATCAGACCTTTTATATCCCACTTATGACAAATATCAGTGAAGAAAATTGTTTTGAGATCACTTTTGTTATGATTTTTAAATAGAATTAGGTTAATTACATAATATATGTGATTGATGTCCAGTTACTTACCTAGCTATATTGTCTGAAATAAAGTGTTCAAAGGAAACTCCGCCTCTATATGACTTTGTCAGAGACATATCATTGATGTATGAAAAAAGGTGATATAATTTAAAAAGAAATTCTTTTATTTCCTACTCACTGTACAATCTAACTACAAAGATACATTCTTATACCCAGTTTTGGTATATGCATATGTCAGTAATAAATAATGTGGTTTCACCAAGTCTTTGCTTTCTTAATAGTTTTATAATGTGTGTACATGTGCATCCATGCACATAAAGCAGGCACTTATTTTTTTAAGTTCCTATTATATACCGAGAATTATAATAGATATTTTTCATATTCTCATTTACTTTAGTCCTCTTAACATTAGTCCAGCTTTTAAAGAGCTTCAGTAACTTGCCTGGGGACACAAAGCTGGTGGGTTGACTAAAACTGAAACAGGCACCCAGGTCTGTCTTAACCTCAGAGTCTGTTCCCTTTCTATTGCCTTTTCTTCTAACCCAGAGGCTCACAGTTAGAAATTTTGTAAAAGTAAATAGTGTTACTTATAGACATAAAAAACTAAGCAACATAAATATCCATCGGATTTTTAAAATCTATAGACTATTTTATGTAGAACTTATTATTGATAATGAACTTGTTAATAATACATTGTCAAACTGAAAAAGCAAGTTAATAACAAAAGTATGTATTGTGTGTTTGCGTATGAAAATTTGTATAGAAGGATGATTAGCAAGTCTTAAATGGGTTATCTCTGGTTTTATGTTGGGGGTTTTCAGTCCTTCATACTTTATGTGAATTGAATTATTTCAATCTTTTTTTTTTTTTTTTTTTTAGTAAGCGTGTATTTGTAGAATCATAAAAATCACTAAGACTATTTTCATTTGGGGCCCCCAAACTAAAAGTGGTACAAAAGTAGGATCAGGTTAAAATATAAAGCATTTAGTTTGTAGTTGTAGAGCAGATGATACGTGTAAAAATTCTCTCACATAGCCTTTTTTTTTTTTTTTTAAGATTTATTTATTTATTTATTTTTGGGCGGAGTCGGGTTGGGGAGGGAGGGGAGCAGGTGGGCCACTTCTATTGGTCTTTCATTTGTCCATTTTCATCTGTCTTTGTTCTTTGGCTCCTGTGGGCCTCCCATCACGGTGGCGTCTGTCCTCGCAGAGCACTGGCTCTGGGCGCATGCACTCCAGAGCTCCGGCTCGATAATTGGACACATCGGTCCAGCCGCTCCGCGGCACGTGGGGTCTTCCCAGGTCAGGGCTTGAACCGGCGTCCCTTGCACTGCAAGGCGATGTCCTTATCCACTGGACCACCAGGGGAAGCCCGACATAGCCTTTTTTTTTTTTTTTCTTTTCATATTGCCTATTCCACAGCAGTGACTAGAATAGCTTGAAATGCCAGAGGTGGTACTAAATTTTATTGATAAATAAAATAACAGGTATTTAAACGGCTTTGAGAGAAACTCTATTACACTGTAGCATTATAGCTCCCATTAGAAGATCCTGTTTTCACAAATGACAATTACAAACTCTGGACTCCTCCCCCCAAAAAAAGTATAATTACTTGAATACACTGGAGAGTGACCAAAAGCCATTAGATTCTGACATTTGGAGGGAGACACTAGCTGAATATAACATTTTGTAATACTTAGACCCAGTCTGGCCTACCTTGCAACTGAAATCTGCTTGCTATCTGGCAAGAAAAACAGCATTTGGGCATTGTGAAGGGAAACCACCTCCCTATGGTCAGAATGGCCATTATTGAAAAACTGCGAATAACAAATGCTGGATAGAGTATGGAGAAAAGAGAACTCTTCTACGATGTTGGTTGGAATGTAGTTTATTGCAGTCACTATGGAAAACAGCATGGCAGTTCCTCAAGTAACTGAAACAAGAGTTCCCATATGATCCAGCAATCCCACTTCTGGGCATATATCCAGACAAAGCTATAATTCAAAAAAATACATGCACCCTTATGTTCATAAGAGCACTATTCACAATAGCCACGAAATTGAAACAACTAAATGTCCATCAACAGATGAATGGCTAAAGAAGATATTGTGTGTTGGGGAGGAGTTGCTCAGTCACTTCTGTTGCGTGACTCTTTGCAACCACCTTGGACCGTAGCCCACCAGGCTCCTCTGTCCATGGGATTTTCCTGGCAAGAATACTGGAGTGGTGCCATGGCCTCCTCAGGACATCTTCCCATTTTCATCTGTCTTTGTTCTTTGGCTCCTGTGGGCCTCCCATCACGGTGGCGTCTGTCCTCAGAGCACTGGCTCTGGGCGCATGCACTCAGAGCTCCGGCTCGATAATTGGACACATCGGTCCAGCCGCTCCAGCGCACGTGGGGTCTTCCCAGGTCAGGGCTTGAACCGGCGTCCCTTGCACTGCAAGGCGATGTCCTTATCCACTGGACCACCAGGGGAAGCCCGACATAGCCTTTTTTTTTTTTTTTCTTTTCATATTGCCTATTCCACAGCAGTGACTAGAATAGCTTGAAATGCCAGAGGTGGTACTAAATTTTATTGATAAATAAAATAACAGGTATTTAAACGGCTTTGAGAGAAACTCTATTACACTGTAGCATTATAGCTCCCATTAGAAGATCCTGTTTTCACAAATGACAATTACAAACTCTGGACTCCTCCCCCCAAAAAAAGTATAATTACTTGAATACACTGGAGAGTGACCAAAAGCCATTAGATTCTGACATTTGGAGGGAGACACTAGCTGAATATAACATTTTGTAATACTTAGACCCAGTCTGGCCTACCTTGCAACTGAAATCTGCTTGCTATCTGGCAAGAAAAACAGCATTTGGGCATTGTGAAGGGAAACCACCTCCCTATGGTCAGAATGGCCATTATTGAAAAACTGCGAATAACAAATGCTGGATAGAGTATGGAGAAAAGAGAACTCTTCTACGATGTTGGTTGGAATGTAGTTTATTGCAGTCACTATGGAAAACAGCATGGCAGTTCCTCAAGTAACTGAAACAAGAGTTCCCATATGATCCAGCAATCCCACTTCTGGGCATATATCCAGACAAAGCTATAATTCAAAAAAATACATGCACCCTTATGTTCATAAGAGCACTATTCACAATAGCCACGAAATTGAAACAACTAAATGTCCATCAACAGATGAATGGCTAAAGAAGATATTGTGTGTTGGGGGAGGGGGAGTTGCTCAGTCACTTCTGTTGCGTGACTCTTTGCAACCACCTTGGACCGTAGCCCACCAGGCTCCTCTGTCCATGGGATTTTCCTGGCAAGAATACTGGAGTGAATTGCCATGGCCTCCTCCAGGACATCTTCCCAACTTAGGGATCAAACCCACATTTCCTGCATCTCCTGCATTCCAGGCAGATTCTTTACTGCTGAGCTACCAGGGAAGCCTGGTGTGTGTGTGTGTGTGTGTGTGTGTGTACACAAACATATGTACATGCATACATGTGCATACAATGGAGAACTGTTTAACCATAAAAATGAATGAAATGATGCCATTTGTAGCATTCCATGGATGGACCTAGAGATTATCATATTAAATGAAATAAGTCAGAAAGAGAAACAAATACCATATGAAGTCATTTATATGTGAAGTACAAAATATGATACAAATGAACTTATTTATAAACAGAAATAGGCTCACAGGTATTGAAAATTTAGGATTACTAAAGAGGAAAGAGAGTCCAGAAAAGGATAAGTATGGAGTCTGGGATTAGCAGGTGCAAACTACTATGTATAAAATAAACAGCAGGGTCCTACTGTATAGCTCAAGGAACTATATTCAGTATCCTGTAATAAACCATAATGGAAAAGAATTACAAAAATAAAAGTGAGTGGGGAAATCCTGGAAAGGATAGAGTCAAAGATAGGAGCCTCACATTCTGTAAATCAGCTCCCTAAATCTCTGAGTGACCTCTGAACCGTGAATGTACTGAGTAAGCTACAAGCAGTGTAGCTAAGGCTAAAGGAATTGAATTAAATTTTGGATTGCCATCACTAAAGAGGAAACAGAGTTTTCAGTTACGTCTACCCAAGCTATCTGCTTAGTGAAACAGACAGATCAACATTCTTTGCAGTGATACAACTGTACCTCTTCAACATACCATTCAGCATGCCCAAGATGCAATTCAAAATTATTTAACATATAAAGAAATAAGAAAATATGACCCATTTTCAAGAAAAAAGAGACAAGCAGCTGATATTATCCCCAAGATGACCCAGCTGTTGAAATTAATAGGCAACTTTTTCAGAACTCTGTTTCAGAAAATAGTCAAAGGTTTGTAGAAGCCAAGCAAATGCTGAATCAATTATTTTAATTTGTTTGGGGTTAGAAAAAAGTTTTGAAAAGAGTCAGTTGTGATATTTGCGCTGCATTGTGAATGACGTTAATGCCACTGTGCCACTGAATTGTACACTTAAAAATGGTTAAGATGCAGTTTTTACTTTATAAAATATTTTGCCACAATAAAAGGTTTTGAAAAAAAGTAGAATTATATACTAGTAATTTGGTGCAATATGCATGAGTCTTGAAAGCATTATGGTAAGTAAAAGAAGCCAGTCAGAAAAGACCACGTATTGTCTGGTTTCCAGTTGTATGAATGTCTAGAATAGGCAAATCCATAGAGACAGAAAGTAAATTGGGGTTGCTTGGCCCTCCCAGACTGAGAAGTACTGACTGCTAATGTTTGCCAGGTTTCTTTTTGAAGTGCTGGTAAATTGTAAAATTGTGTATGGTAATAGTTGCACAGCCTTGTGAATTTATTAGCAACCATTGAACAGTATATTTTAAATATATGGCTTTATGATATGTGAACTATATCTCAATAAAGCTCTTTTTTAAAAAAGATTATTAAGCTCACATAAATACACAAAGTTTTTTTAAGTAAGCATAATCCATGGAATGATCTAAATAGTGAAAAATGTAAAAGGACTGGTAAGTAATCATTTCATATAGACCTTAAGCGAGTATAATTAGTTTTAGCATTCCTGGTCTTAATGTATTTGAAACTGATCAGGATGTACTGGGATTAAGCTAGCCAAGAAATACTAAATTATGTAACCTGGATGCATATTCACCTCTATATTGTTTACTAAGTGATACGTCATCACTAAAGAGGAAACAGAGTTTTCAGTTACGTCTACCCAAGCTATCTGCTTAGTGAAACAGACAGATCAACATTCTTTGCAGTGATACAACTGTACCTCTTCAACATACCATTCAGCATGCCCAAGATGCAATTCAAAATTATTTAACATATAAAGAAATAAGAAAATATGACCCATTTTCAAGAAAAAAGAGACAAGCAGCTGATATTATCCCCAAGATGACCCAGCTGTTGAAATTAATAGGCAATTTTTTCAGAACTCTGTTTCAGAAAATAGTCAAAGGTTTGTAGAAGCCAAGCAAATGCTGAATCAATTATTTTAATTTGTTTGGGGTTAGAAAAAAGTTTTGAAAAGAGTCAGTTGTGATATTTGCGCTGCATTGTGAATGACGTTAATGCCACTGTGCCACTGAATTGTACACTTAAAAATGGTTAAGATGCAGTTTTTACTTTATAAAATATTTTGCCACAATAAAAGGTTTTGAAAAAAAGTAGAATTATATACTAGTAATTTGGTGCAATATGCATGAGTCTTGAAAGCATTATGGTAAGTAAAAGAAGCCAGTCAGAAAAGACCACGTATTGTCTGGTTTCCAGTTGTATGAATGTCTAGAATAGGCAAATCCATAGAGACAGAAAGTAAATTGGGGTTGCTTGGCCCTCCCAGACTGAGAAGTACTGACTGCTAATGTTTGCCAGGTTTCTTTTTGAAGTGCTGGTAAATTGTAAAATTGTGTATGGTAATAGTTGCACAGCCTTGTGAATTTATTAGCAACCATTGAACAGTATATTTTAAATATATGGCTTTATGATATGTGAACTATATCTCAATAAAGCTCTTTTTTAAAAAAGATTATTAAGCTCACATAAATACACAAAGTTTTTTTAAGTAAGCATAATCCATGGAATGATCTAAATAGTGAAAAATGTAAAAGGACTGGTAAGTAATCATTTCATATAGACCTTAAGCGAGTATAATTAGTTTTAGCATTCCTGGTCTTAATGTATTTGAAACTGATCAGGATGTACTGGGATTAAGCTAGCCAAGAAATACTAAATTATGTAACCTGGATGCATATTCACCTCTATATTGTTTACTAAGTGATACGTCATTAGTACCTGAATGTGTGAATATTGTCTGGCCTGCCAGCACTGTTATATTTCATTTTTTGGAGGTTATGGATACCTTGACCTCATCTCTCCAGAAAATCTTCATAGGTATATTCTTTTGGATGTGATTTTACAAGAAATGTAAATCATGAGCCATAGTAAGAATGTAGAGCCTTACTCTAATGAAATAGCCTGAATTGAATAAAAGAATCAGGAATTTTTGATTAAGTTGATATAAAGAAGTAGCCACAGAGAGAGGAATAATGTAAGACAGGAAAAGAGCTCTCTGAAAACCATAGTAAACATGGGTAAAGAGCTGGCAAACTAGAAACCAGAGTTTTATTACTACTATCTATCATTACTAATTGAACAAATCTCTTTCTGTAGAACAAAATATATTGGTAAAGCGTATGCATAGGGTATAATGAATGGGAAGAGTATGAATAGTGATAGCAAAAATAATCTGTATTTGAATAAACATCTATGTTTGCCTTCTTAGCATCCCAACTGTTTATTCTAATGTTATTTGCTATTGCCTCATTGAAGTATGGGAGGGGTACCTTTTAGAATAAACAAATAAAAACAATAGGACAAATATAATAAAACCCTTGAAAATTTTTAACTAATCATTAAAAAGCTTAACTTCTCTGAGGCAAGAGTTTATATTGACATTATTCTCTTGAGATTTGAGAATCTTAAGGCGAAAGGTCAAAAAAGATTTCATCATCCCCTTTTCTCTCAGATCCTGCAATACTTAAACAAATCCATACACATATTGTTATTCCAAATGTTCAACCTTGGAAGCAGCATGTTTCAGTGCTCCTATTGCCTCCATTGATAGTGGACTTGACAATCTTATTAAATCATGTAAATTTCTCATAGACTTGATGTCATAGCTATAAAATGGAATAAATATTCTTGCCATTATCATGAGATAAACAGAGTTGCCCTTACCCTGCTGAGTTCTTAGCACTGGGCCACAATATACCCACTAGATACAGAAATTAAAGAAATTTCAGTGTATCTATAGTTTTAATAGAAAAGGAATGATGGTACCAGTAACACACACACACACAATCACACACAAGCACGAATTGAGCAAAACTTTATACTGTTACAATGTGTTCTACAGTTAAATGTTGTTTCTCAGTTGTTTTTGACAACACTGGGGACCTAGTATACTCATGCGATAAATGATTCTCTCCTGTTTTCAAAGCCGTTTTAGTTTTGGTTGAAGTATATTGAATACTGAATATTGAATTGCTCTCAGATTGCTAGTGGTACATCTGTTTTCTTTTGGTTTGATACAGGGCAAAGTAATCCTAGACTCCTAAGGAAAATTTTGAAGGGAGACTTTTTTGTTAGGGTTGTTTTCCATATTTCAGCCATTCTGTTTTCCCAGGTAACAAATACTTGACTGACTGGAGAAAGCCTGAATTCCATTTCTTACATTAGATTAATTCCTAAGGATTTCTGTTGAAGTCATCTTGAGATAATATGTTTAACTTATTGTTATTTAGTTTTAATTATTTATTTCTGTGTCTTTTCAGAGTTCTAGTCAGTCTTGGGGAAAGCATTCTGTTGTTAGAATCATCACGATTTCTTCACCTATTACTTACATTAAGATTATTGAAAGATACAAACATGCATAAAATTTGACTCTTAAACTCAGTGAAGGCCTTAAGGAAAATAGGAGAAAAGGCCAAAAGACATCTCCTTTAAATCCATTTAGGTCCATAAATCACTTGATCATTCTCTTTTACAGTTCATCTTCCTTTTTAAAAATGTCATTTCTGACCTATAAGAGTTCATGCTAAAAAGATTAGCACAAAGCCTGAACTCTTCTTAGATCTTCTAAAGTGATTAAGGTTGTGGAGAAACTCCATACATAGAGAGTGTAACTCTGATAAAAATAATGCTTTTCAAAAATAAGAAAAGTTATCATTTATTCAGCCCTTGCTATGTCCAAAGTACTCTGCTAAGTGCTTAACTTGCATCAGTGAGATTCCATCTTTAGGAGCAAATCCTTGGTATTCTGTGAAGCAATTCAAATTACCAGTTTCTCATCATAACACAGTGTTCCTACACCATTGTGATGATTGCAGAATAAATATTCTTGCCATTATCATGAGATAAACAGAGTTGCCCTTACCCTGCTGAGTTCTTAGCACTGGGCCACAATATACCCACTAGATACAGAAATTAAAGAAATTTCAGTGTATCTATAGTTTTAATAGAAAAGGAATGATGGTACCAGTAACACACACACACACAATCACACACAAGCACGAATTGAGCAAAACTTTATACTGTTACAATGTGTTCTACAGTTAAATGTTGTTTCTCAGTTGTTTTTGACAACACTGGGGACCTAGTATACTCATGCGATAAATGATTCTCTCCTGTTTTCAAAGCCGTTTTAGTTTTGGTTGAAGTATATTGAATACTGAATATTGAATTGCTCTCAGATTGCTAGTGGTACATCTGTTTTCTTTTGGTTTGATACAGGGCAAAGTAATCCTAGACTCCTAAGGAAAATTTTGAAGGGAGACTTTTTTGTTAGGGTTGTTTTCCATATTTCAGCCATTCTGTTTTCCCAGGTAACAAATACTTGACTGACTGGAGAAAGCCTGAATTCCATTTCTTACATTAGATTAATTCCTAAGGATTTCTGTTGAAGTCATCTTGAGATAATATGTTTAACTTATTGTTATTTAGTTTTAATTATTTATTTCTGTGTCTTTTCAGAGTTCTAGTCAGTCTTGGGGAAAGCATTCTGTTGTTAGAATCATCACGATTTCTTCACCTATTACTTACATTAAGATTATTGAAAGATACAAACATGCATAAAATTTGACTCTTAAACTCAGTGAAGGCCTTAAGGAAAATAGGAGAAAAAGGCCAAAAGACATCTCCTTTAAATCCATTTAGGTCCATAAATCACTTGATCATTCTCTTTTACAGTTCATCTTCCTTTTTAAAAATGTCATTTCTGACCTATAAGAGTTCATGCTAAAAAGATTAGCACAAAGCCTGAACTCTTCTTAGATCTTCTAAAGTGATTAAGGTTGTGGAGAAACTCCATACATAGAGAGTGTAACTCTGATAAAAATAATGCTTTTCAAAAATAAGAAAAGTTATCATTTATTCAGCCCTTGCTATGTCCAAAGTACTCTGCTAAGTGCTTAACTTGCATCAGTGAGATTCCATCTTTAGGAGCAAATCCTTGGTATTCTGTGAAGCAATTCAAATTACTAGTTCCTCATCATAACACAGTGTTCCTACACCATTGTGATGATTGCAGAATACTGACCCAGGTTAACGTTCATACAGAACAGTACACTGGAGAAAAAATTAATTATACTTAAATAATTAGTCACATGGTAGTTGTATCTTCTCATTTATATTTCTTTCAGCAGTGATAGGATTAATATACTGTTATCTAGTTAAGGTTGAGAAAATGATATTGATAAAAACCTTTAATAAAGCACAAGAAAAGGATTACCATATATAACAGTAATCTGCTGTCCACAGCCATTTGACACAATCACTACAAGGTCATACATTACATTAAGTAAAATCAACAATGGGTAGAACTCTAATCATTTGCATTCTTTAACATGTCTCAGTACATGCAGTATTTGAAAACGATAGTGTTTGGTGTCTAAATGAATAAAAATACACTGAAATTGGTCCAGGATTTAAGAGTCAGACAACTTGAATAAAAGGACAGCCCTAGGGCTTCCCTGGTGGTCCAATGGGTGAGGACACCGCCTTGCAGTGCAAGGGGTGTTGGTTCGATCCCTGGCCTAGGAGGATCCCACGTGTGTGCCAGAGCTCTGGAGCATGTGCCCAGAGCCAGTGCTCTGCAGCGAGAGAGGCCACTGCTATGGGAGGCCGACACAGGCCATAGAACAAAGATGGATGCAAATGGATAAATGAAAGACCAATAGAAGTGGCCAAAAAAAAAAAAAAAAAAAAGGACAGCCCTCACTTTCTTGTAAGGAAAAAGATAAGTTAGCCTGAAATGGCAACAGGGTTGACATTTTTTGTAGGTCTATGAGAATAATGAGTCATAACTTGAAATACAACAAAATCTTATTTCAGGAATATTCTCTAGGTAAGATGTGTCCTAAAAACTTTATACATACATGTATATATATAGATAGATATAGATATTATGAATGCATATAATGTTCATATATATGTAAAGGAAAATAGGAATGTGTGAAAAATAATGGGTGAATACTCCTTAGATAAAGTAACCTGTTTTTTTCCTAGGAAACTTTACTTTAATCAGTACTCTGCTAAGTGCTTAACTTGCATCAGTGAGATTCCATCTTTAGGAGCAAATCCTTGGTATTCTGTGAAGCAATTCAAATTACTAGTTCCTCATCATAACACAGTGTTCCTACACCATTGTGATGATTGCAGAATACTGACCCAGGTTAACGTTCATACAGAACAGTACACTGGAGAAAAAATTAATTATACTTAAATAATTAGTCACATGGTAGTTGTATCTTCTCATTTATATTTCTTTCAGCAGTGATAGGATTAATATACTGTTATCTAGTTAAGGTTGAGAAAATGATATTGATAAAAACCTTTAATAAAGCACAAGAAAAGGATTACCATATATAACAGTAATCTGCTGTCCACAGCCATTTGACACAATCACTACAAGGTCATACATTACATTAAGTAAAATCAACAATGGGTAGAACTCTAATCATTTGCATTCTTTAACATGTCTCAGTACATGCAGTATTTGAAAACGATAGTGTTTGGTGTCTAAATGAATAAAAATACACTGAAATTGGTCCAGGATTTAAGAGTCAGACAACTTGAATAAAAGGACAGCCCTAGGGCTTCCCTGGTGGTCCAATGGGTGAGGACACCGCCTTGCAGTGCAAGGGGTGTTGGTTCGATCCCTGGCCTAGGAGGATCCCACGTGTGTGCCAGAGCTCTGGAGCATGTGCCCAGAGCCAGTGCTCTGCAGCGAGAGAGGCCACTGCTATGGGAGGCCGACACAGGCCATAGAACAAAGATGGATGCAAATGGATAAATGAAAGACCAATAGAAGTGGCCAAAAAAAAAAAAAAAAAAAAGGACAGCCCTCACTTTCTTGTAAGGAAAAAGATAAGTTAGCCTGAAATGGCAACAGGGTTGACATTTTTTGTAGGTCTATGAGAATAATGAGTCATAACTTGAAATACAACAAAATCTTATTTCAGGAATATTCTCTAGGTAAGATGTGTCCTAAAAACTTTATACATACATGTATATATATAGATAGATATAGATATTATGAATGCATATAATGTTCATATATATGTAAAGGAAAATAGGAATGTGTGAAAAATAATGGGTGAATACTCCTTAGATAAAGTAACCTGCTTCCTTTTTATTCCTACAGCTCCCCAAATATCCCAGGGACCCTATACATCTTACTTTAATCATTACTGTGCTCTTTAGTGTGTGCATGCTCAGTCATGTCTGACTCTGCAAGCCCGTGGAATTTTCCAGACAAGAATACTGGAGTGGGTTGCTATTTTCTACTCCATGAGATCTTCCCAAACCCAGGTATCGAACCTGTGTCTCTTGCCTCTTCTGCATTGGCAGGCAGATTCTTTTCCACTGAGCCAGCAGGGAAACCCGTGTTCTTTAGTAGATGATTGCTATTGCTTGCATTTACTTTTTCAGTATCTTGGTGGAAACTTCAGTCATGTTAACAGATATTTGGAAAACATGTTTTTATTTTCTTCAATGAAGAAAAGTTACTTTCAAAAGGTTTTAGGGAAATATATTTTAGAATATTATTTTAAAATGGTCTGAGGTAGATAACAAAGCCATAAAGGACCAGAGAAAGAGCTATTAATTCCAGATAATACATGAATAGAGATACATTAATCCCATTTCCAAAATGTATTTGCATGTTTAATAGATGAGATTGAAAAAGAAATGTTGTATAATGATTTAGAAAGTATTTCTTCCATTTTACTCTACTTATCTTTTAAAACTGTAATTTACTTTTTAATTATTATACCACAAAATATCAAAGCAAGATTTTCTGAAATAATGAATTTTTTAAGCATATTTCTCTCAAAAAATTATTGAGAAGAATACTTTGGACATTGAATTAGTAAAATAAAATGAAAAATATTTAAAACATTATATCATCTTTATCTCATTTTTTAAAATTTTCTTTTTAAGAGTGAAATGCTAAATGCTGTCATCCAGTTCTATATGAAAACAACATTCAAATGTTGTTTACTGATAGAGATGCATGATCAAACTTTGGAATATTACTTTCAGAGATGAGATGTGAGAAAAGTGCTTTCCTATGAACAGTGCTTTCCAGAGGAATGAATAGGTACACAAAAAACAACAGATTACCTGGAGGAAGTAGAGGAGATTTTACTGAGACGACCCTAAAACTGCGTCTCATTATGTACAATTGGAATTTTTTTTTAATTTTTTTAAAAAATATTTATTTATTTATTTGACTGGATTGAGTCTTCGCTGTAGCACATGGGCTCAACTGAAGCTCTGAGGCACGTGGGATCTTAGCTCCCCAACCGGGGATCGAACCTGCAGATAGAAATTTTTTAAGTGGTTATTTCAGAACTCTCTAGTAGACCAAAGAAAAATATATTTCTCATGACTATATTGATGAAGTCTGCTTAATTCAGTGATTCATATTTGTATAAATAAATGTAGAGAAAAGAGGAAAATATTATTTTAGATTTAGATCTAGATAAGTAAGCAATTTCAGGTGGATGTGAAGAATGATGGCTTGTTAAGCTTACTTCCTCTTATCTCTGTTACTGTCCCATTTTTCTCTTTATTGGAATTTCTACTCTTGGTCAAGAGGAAAATATTGCTAAAAACCTCTGGAGTGATAGTTTTCATCCTAGTTACGAAGAAAATGTTATATATTTAAAAATTTATAATAATGTGAAAAGGTTTTCTTAACATAGGCATCCCTCTTTCATAGCACTAACCATGGTATATTGATGTAATACAATATATTAATGAGATCATGCCTGTGAGCTCTTTTATATCAAGGACGTTTGTCATGCTTTTTTTTTCATACCTCCATTTTTCTGGCCTATATTAAGCATTGGAATATTTCTCAAACTGAATGATTAAATGATACGGTAATTTTCTTGAGACTATATGTGCGTTTATGTAAATGTAACTCACTTCAAACCCACTTTCAAAGCTCTTTGGAAGTTTATTATAAAGAATGTTTAAACTTATGACTAGTAAGGTATAAATTGGAAATAGCCAGAAAAAGAGAAAGATGAAAAGATGCTAATTGTGAAAGTAGTGTCTTTACAGTAAAAGCCACCACAAAACGTTGTGACTAAAACAACAGTAATTTATTATTTCTTATGAATCTGTGGATTTGCTGGACTCAGGTGTATCATCTTATTGTCTTACCTGAAATCACCTGTATGGCTGAAATAATTAATCAGCTCAGCTTTGACTAGAGAATATAAGATGTTCTCACTCAGATTTCTAGGGCCTAGTCCTTTGTCTCCACATTGTCTCTCACCTCTTCATTATTTAGCCTGAACTTCCTGTGATGGTAATAGAAGTTTACCAAAGAGTGATGGCAGAAACCGTGAGGGCCTTTTGGACACAGGTTCAGAACTCACACATCATGACTTCTGCCCCATTCTGTTGGCCAGAGTCACAAATCCAGTCCAGATGCAAAGGTTGTTGAAATGGATTCCACCTCTTGCTAGAAGGACCTATTAAGAATATGTGGTCATACTTCATCTTTCACAAGGTATATCAATTGTTGTTTGTTTCTTAGCTGGCTAAGAGTGAAAGTGTTAGTTGCTTAGTCATGTCTGACTCTTTGAGACCCCATGGATTATAGGCTACCAGGCTCCACTGTTCATGGGATTTCCCAGGCAAGAATACTGGAGTGGGGTGCCATTTCCTACTCCAGGGTATCTTGCCGATCCAAGGATCCAACCTGGGTCTTCTGAATTAAATTGGAATGTTTAAATATGATGATTAACATTACAGTTAATCTTTGTCATCTGAGCCACCAAGGAAGTCCTAAAATGGCTAAAAATGAGGGGAAAATGAGACATTAAGGTCTTAGCTATCAGAGTGAAGAACTAGTACTCCACTTTTCTCCCAACTTTATTGAGATATAATAATTGACATACAGCAATATATAAATTTAAAATATACAGCATAATGATATGACTTACATATATCATGAAATGAATTACCACAATAAGTTTAAGGAATAGATACATTAAATAAAAAGAAAAGATTTTTTTCCTTGTTATAAGAAATCTTATGATTTGCTCTCTTAATAACTTTCATATATAATGTACAGCAGTGTTAGTTTTAGCTGTGTTGTACATTACATCCCTAGTATTTATTTTATAATTGAAAACTTGTACCTTTTGACTATCTTCATCCAGAACCTTCAGTTCCCCCTCCAACCACTTTCTGCCTCTGTTAACAACAAATCTGATCTATTTTCCTGTAAGTTGGTTTGATTTTGAAATACACTGACCTACAACACTATGTTAGCTTCTGGTACACGATAGAAAATTCAATTTTTAAAATCTCTTTAATTTGTAATAATACATACAAATTATGAAGAATTTCAAAATGCAAAAAATTAAAATGGGCACTTCAATGTTCTAATTACCCAGAAATAACCATTAAGATTAAATGTAAAAATTCTGACATCTTTCTTTGCCTATAATAGCCTGAACTTCCTGTGATGGTAATAGAAGTTTACCAAAGAGTGATGGCAGAAACCGTGAGGGCCTTTTGGACACAGGTTCAGAACTCACACATCATGACTTCTGCCCCATTCTGTTGGCCAGAGTCACAAATCCAGTCCAGATGCAAAGGTTGTTGAAATGGATTCCACCTCTTGCTAGAAGGACCTATTAAGAATATGTGGTCATACTTCATCTTTCACAAGGTATATCAATTGTTGTTTGTTTCTTAGCTGGCTAAGAGTGAAAGTGTTAGTTGCTTAGTCATGTCTGACTCTTTGAGACCCCATGGATTATAGGCTACCAGGCTCCACTGTTCATGGGATTTCCCAGGCAAGAATACTGGAGTGGGGTGCCATTTCCTACTCCAGGGTATCTTGCCGATCCAAGGATCCAACCTGGGTCTTCTGAATTAAATTGGAATGTTTAAATATGATGATTAACATTACAGTTAATCTTTGTCATCTGAGCCACCAAGGAAGTCCTAAAATGGCTAAAAATGAGGGGAAAATGAGACATTAAGGTCTTAGCTATCAGAGTGAAGAACTAGTACTCCACTTTTTCTCCCAACTTTATTGAGATATAATAATTGACATACAGCAATATATAAATTTAAAATATACAGCATAATGATATGACTTACATATATCATGAAATGAATTACCACAATAAGTTTAAGGAATAGATACATTAAATAAAAAGAAAAGATTTTTTTCCTTGTTATAAGAAATCTTATGATTTGCTCTCTTAATAACTTTCATATATAATGTACAGCAGTGTTAGTTTTAGCTGTGTTGTACATTACATCCCTAGTATTTATTTTATAATTGAAAACTTGTACCTTTTGACTATCTTCATCCAGAACCTTCAGTTCCCCCTCCAACCACTTTCTGCCTCTGTTAACAACAAATCTGATCTATTTTCCTGTAAGTTGGTTTGATTTTGAAATACACTGACCTACAACACTATGTTAGCTTCTGGTACACGATAGAAAATTCAATTTTTAAAATCTCTTTAATTTGTAATAATACATACAAATTATGAAGAATTTCAAAATGCAAAAAATTAAAATGGGAGCAAAATTAAAATGCACTTCAATGTTCTAATTACCCAGAAATAACCATTAAGATTAAATGTAAAAAATTCTGACATCTTTCTTTGCCTATATTATAGATAGAAGAATGATTGGCTAAATGCTTTAATTCAGTAAAAGACACAGCAGTATGAAATTATAATTCTCTAAAGCTAATATAGAATAGCATTTTGTTTCATTTAAACAGAGGAAGAAGAAAGTGTACAGAAAAAGCATATTAAAAGAGAGATTATTTGCTAAACTGAGATCTCTCTAAAGTTAAAGAAAATAGAGAGTTGTTAATAGGTTTCAGTCATAGTTTTAACTGTTTAAACCTTAGATAAGGTTGAAGGATAAGGATGGTAGCACTGTTATATTTCCTTCTAACTACTTTCTCCATGCCTTCAAATTTCTGTTTATGATTTGGTTGTCAGAAAAAAAAGGCAAGAGGGCTTCCATGGTGATCCAGTGGGTAAGGACACCACCTTGCAGTGCAAGGGGCGCTGGTTTGATCCCTGGCCTGGGAAGATCCCACATGCCGTGGCATGGCTGGACCAATGTATCCAACTACCAAGCCAGAGGTCTGGAGCGCATGCGCCCAGAGCCAGTGCTCTACGACAAAAGAGGCCACTGCTATGGGAGGCCCACACAGGCCAAAGAACAAAGATAAATAAAAATGGGAGATCAATAGAAGTGGCCAAAAAAAAAAAAATGTTTAAAAAAAGAGGAAGGAAAGAAAAGAAAACCTACTTGAATGATATCCAGTTCTCAATCTGAGCTTATTTCATAAACTACTGCTATGACAGACCCAGAGACTATATCAGATCTGGACAGATTTGCACAAAGAAAAACACAGGAAACAAGGAACCAGAGACTGCATATTATCTTTGTTGGAATGCTCTGTTTTTCTCTGTGAGATTTTATTAAATGTCCAGTAATAGAATTTTTCTACCTAGATAAGAGTTTCACTTACTATTATGTGGAGATGTCCTTAGGTTTCATACTGTCCATGGGATTTTCCAGGCAATAATACTGCAGTGTGCTGCCATGTCCTTCATTATTTTGTCAGAACTGTTCACTCTGACCCGTCCGTCTTGGGTGAGCCAGCATGGCATGGCGCATAGCTTCATTGACAAATCCAACACCGTTTGTCGCAACAAGACCCTGATCCATGAAAGGGTATGAAACACCTAATGCCTTTGACTGTGTCGATCACAACAAACTGTGAGAAATTCTCAAAGAGAAGGGGGTACTAGGCAACCCTACTTGTCTCCTGAGAAACCTGTTTGTGGGTCAAGAACTAACAGTTAGAACGGGACATAGAACAACTGCCTGGTTCAAAATAGGGAAAGGAATACAACAAGGATTTATATTGTCACCTTGCTTATTTAACTTACATGCAGAGTACATCATGTGCAGTGCTGGGCTGAATGAATTACAAGCTGGGATCAAGATTGCTGAGAGAAATATTAACAACCTCAGATATGCAGATTATACCACTGTCATGGCTGGAAGTGACGAGAAGTGAATGAAGCCTCTTGATGATAGTGAAAGAGGAGAGTGAATAAGCTGGCTGGTAACTCAACATTCAAAAAACTAAGACCATAGCATCCAGTCTGATAACTTCATGACAAATAGAAGGGGAAAAAATGGAAGAAGTGACAGGTGCTCCAAAATCACTGTGGATGGTAACTGCAGTCATGAAATTAAAAGACACTTGCTCCTGGGAAGGAAAGCTATGACAAACCTGGAAAGTATATATAAAAACATACAACCCTTTACCAACAAATGTCTGTATAATCAAAGCTATAGTTCTCCCAGTAGTCATGCATAGATTTGAGAGTTGGACCATAAAGAAGGCTGAGTGCCAAAGAATTGATGCATCTGAATTGTGGTGCTGTAGAAGACTTGAGAGTCCCGTGAACAGCAAGGAGATCAAACCAATCAATCCTGAATATTCATTGGAAGGAGTGCTACTGAAGCTGATGCACCAATACTTTGGCCACCTGATGCGAAGAGATGACTCACTGGAAAAGACGCTAATTCTGGGAAAATCAGAAGGCTGAAGGAGAAGGGACAACAGAAGGGAAGAAGGTTAAATGGCATCACTGAGTTGATGGACATGTGTTTGAGCAGTGTGCTGCCATGTCCTTCATTATCTTGTCAGAACTGTTCACTCTGACCCGTCCGTCTTGGGTGAGCCAGCATGGCATGGCGCATAGCTTCATTGACAAATCCAACACCGTTTGTCGCAACAAGACCCTGATCCATGAAAGGGTATGAAACACCTAATGCCTTTGACTGTGTCGATCACAACAAACTGTGAGAAATTCTCAAAGAGAAGGGAGTACTAGGCAACCCTACTTGTCTCCTGAGAAACCTGTTTGTGGGTCAAGAACTAACAGTTAGAACGGGACATAGAACAACTGCCTGGTTCAAAATAGGGAAAGGAATACAACAAGGATTTATATTGTCACCTTGCTTATTTAACTTACATGCAGAGTACATCATGTGCAGTGCTGGGCTGAATGAATTACAAGCTGGGATCAAGATTGCTGAGAGAAATATTAACAACCTCAGATATGCAGATTATACCACTGTCATGGCTGGAAGTGACGAGAAGTGAATGAAGCCTCTTGATGATAGTGAAAGAGGAGAGTGAATAAGCTGGCTGGTAACTCAACATTCAAAAAACTAAGACCATAGCATCCAGTCTGATAACTTCATGACAAATAGAAGGGGAAAAAATGGAAGAAGTGACAGGTGCTCCAAAATCACTGTGGATGGTAACTGCAGTCATGAAATTAAAAGACACTTGCTCCTGGGAAGGAAAGCTATGACAAACCTGGAAAGTATATATAAAAACATACAACCCTTTACCAACAAATGTCTGTATAATCAAAGCTATAGTTCTCCCAGTAGTCATGCATAGATTTGAGAGTTGGACCATAAAGAAGGCTGAGTGCCAAAGAATTGATGCATCTGAATTGTGGTGCTGTAGAAGACTTGAGAGTCCCGTGAACAGCAAGGAGATCAAACCAATCAATCCTGAATATTCATTGGAAGGAGTGCTACTGAAGCTGATGCACCAATACTTTGGCCACCTGATGCGAAGAGATGACTCACTGGAAAAGACGCTAATTCTGGGAAAATCAGAAGGCTGAAGGAGAAGGGACAACAGAAGGGAAGAAGGTTAAATGGCATCACTGAGTTGATGGACATGTGTTTGAGCAAACTGCAGGAGACAATGGAGAACAGAGTAGCCTGACGTGAAGTTCGAAGAGTTGAACACCACTTAGGGTCTGAACAACAAATCAGGAGGTTTCAGATTAGCTCCCCAATTCAGTGTGCGTTTGTTCCTGGAACCTTCAATTGATCACAGATATTTCACCTTTTGTTTCATTTGTTTCTGCCAGTAGCTGCTTTCAAGATAAAAATAAATAGTTTTTTTTCAATTTACATCTCTCTAGGTTTGAAGGTACTAGTGAGAATTTTTATGACTTAGAACACCATTATGCCTTTTGGAAGCAAGAACAACATTAGGAGTCTCAGCCTTACTGCACTGTGTGTCTCAAAGACATTTTATTTCTGTCATTGACCACCAACTTTTGAGATTTATGACATAAAGCTGTATATTTTTTTTCCCATTTGATCATTGCTGATGGATGTTTTTCTTCTAATTCATACTCTTTTTTGTTGTTGTTCATTTTTGTTAGATATGGAGAGGGAGAAATTCTTTGATGCAACCTGGTTCTACTGTGCTAACCTGTAAGCTCAAGGAGGAAAACTTTTAAACGCCTTTGATGTAAAGGATAATAACCATTAGAATAGAAAATTCCTTCAGCCTTAATTTTGCAGCAGATGCAGAGGAATTTTTCATAATGATGGTGCATGTAGGAATCTTCAGTGGCGTCCGATCTGGCAGTAGCCAAATCTTAAAGTATATCTCAAAATGAAAGGTATCTTTTAGGTGCAGAAACAAAGATGATGAGATAAGTTGCTTTCGGATGATCTAACATGATAGAAAAGTAAGATTCACAATATTCTTAGTGGTACATGGTTAGAAAGTATGGCTTAATACAGTTAAAATGTGCATATAGCACTTTGAGGCGTCTTTCTCAAAATACAGATCTTCGATCAGTAGGTCTTAGATGGGACCTGAAGGTCTGTATTTCTAGCAAACTCCCAGTAAAACAGATGATACTTTTTTTTTTTTTTTGCCACTTCTATTGGCCTTTCATTTATTTATTTTCATCCATCTTTGTTCTTTGGTCTGTGTGGGCCTTCCATCGCAGCGGCCTCTCTCGCTACAGAGCACCGGCTCTGGGTGCATGCACTCCAGACTTCTGACTTGGTAGTTGGACACATTGGTCCAGCCGCTCCACAGCACATGGGACCTTCCCAGGTCAGGGATTGAACTGGCGCCCTTGAACTGCAAGGTGGTGTCCTTACCCACTGGACCAACAGGGAAGCCCCAGATGATACTTTTAGTAGCAAAATTCTTTTTTATTTTTGTGTTTTTGGCCACTTCTATTGATCTTTCATTCACTTATATTTTTGTTCTTTGGCCTTGTGTGGACCTCCCATTGCAGCGACCTCTCCTGTAGCAGAGCACCGGCTCTGGGCACATGCCCTCCAGATCTCCGGCTTGATAGTTGGACACATCAGTCCAGCCACTTCGCAGCACATGGGATCTTCCCAGACCAGGGCTTGAACCGGTGCCCTTGCATCACAAGCCAGTGTCCTTATCCACTGGACCACCAAGGAAGCCCCAAAGTTCTTAACAGCTGCAGACTCAGCGACTCTCCTTGACTAAATCATTTAGGCCAGAGATTGCCATATTCATCTTTGGAAACCTAATATCTACTGAAGTTCCTGGATAAAAATATGCCCTGAAATAATCTCTTGTTAAATAAATGAATCGATGTGTTAAATAAATATATGACTACTACATGCCTAGAATACTCCTATCTATATTAGTGGTTGACAAGGAATACTTATGTTTTGGAGACCAGCTGAGTAAATGATAAGATTGCTATTTTCTCTTTAAAAGTCCAAAGTCCTAAATAAGATTTTTGCTTAGTTGAAAAACTGTTGTGCCTCACATAGCTACTTTGGAAAACAAAATACTACTTTTCAAAGACTTGAACGTACTCTTAACTGAATTCAAGATATTGCTATTGACAATGATGAAAATTCATATCTGATATAGATTATTTTTAGTACTTGAGGTATTTTGTTGATTCAGCTTGGATTTCTTAGTACTTTTTAGCAAGATCTGATGAAAATGGAGGTGTGGTCAAAGACTAAAATGCTGTGGCACAGACATGCCAATAAATGTGGAAGTTAAAAGGAAATCTCAAGTTTCTAGGATCTCTTAGTCGGAAGATAAGAGCAGTTAATTTTATTGCTAAGTTATGGAATCAAGGATTTTTTTATAGATCAGAAATAGTAGCTACTTAGAATGATGAGTATTTTTGCTTTTATAATTCTTAAGTAATCAGAAAGCAAGACAATGAAAATTTTAGCTTTGATTTGTGAAAGCATCACATAATCACTTTTGTTATAGTAACTATTGTTTTTTGTGTGTGTATGTGAGCTTTCCTCAAAACAAAATTATAACTATAACAGGTGTAGAAGTTTTTGATTTAGGCTCTCAATAGTTTGCACTTTGGAGCTTTCCTGGTGTCTCATGGGTAAAGAATCCATCTGCAATGCAGCAGACCCGGGTTCAGTCACTGGGTGGGGAAGATCCCCTGGAGAAGGAACTGAGAACCCCCTTCCAGTCTTCTTGCCTGGAGAATTCCATGGACAGAGGAGCCTGGTGGACTACAGACCATGGTGTCGCAAAGAGTTGGACACAACTGAGCAGCTAACACACACATTCTGCATTTTATGTCTTTTTAAGAATAGTTTCTTCCCATTAATTAATCACAGCAGGGGCAAAAACCACCTAAATTTGGAATTTTGTGCTCTCCATTCTTATGATACCGAGATCAAATAAAAACAGATGAGGATAGGAAAAAAGTCATTCAGAAATCCTGAATTGTCTTCTGAATAATTATCCTGCATTTTGTGTTACCAATAAATTTGAGAATTGAGAGCATTGTATTTTACATATAAGTATCAGCATGCTACTTATTTAAATATATATATATATATATATGTGAATATCAGTCTGTAGGAATTCCCTGGTGGCTCAGTAAATAAAGAGTCTGCCTGGAATGCACAAGATGCAGGGTCGATCCTTGGGCGGAAGATCCTCTGAAGAAGGGAATGTTTACCAACTATAGTATGCTCGCCTGGAGAATTCCATGGACAGAAAAGCCTGTGGAGCCACAGTCCATGTGGTTGCAGAGAGTCAGACACAACTGAGCAACTAGTGCTTCATTTGTTACTGGTATTTCACATCTAATTGTCAACTGTGAAGAATGATGATATTTATAGTGATTCTTAAGTTAAATTGAAAGACTAAAATGCTGTGGCACAGACATGCCAATAAATGTGGAAGTTAAAAGGAAATCTCAAGTTTCTAGGATCTCTTAGTCGGAAGATAAGAGCAGTTAATTTTATTGCTAAGTTATGGAATCAAGGATTTTTTTATAGATCAGAAATAGTAGCTACTTAGAATGATGAGTATTTTTGCTTTTATAATTCTTAAGTAATCAGAAAGCAAGACAATGAAAATTTTAGCTTTGATTTGTGAAAGCATCACATAATCACTTTTGTTATAGTAACTATTGTTTTTTGTGTGTGTATGTGAGCTTTCCTCAAAACAAAATTATAACTATAACAGGTGTAGAAGTTTTTGATTTAGGCTCTCAATAGTTTGCACTTTGGAGCTTTCCTGGTGTCTCATGGGTAAAGAATCCATCTGCAATGCAGCAGACCCGGGTTCAGTCACTGGGTGGGGAAGATCCCCTGGAGAAGGAACTGAGAACCCCCTTCCAGTCTTCTTGCCTGGAGAATTCCATGGACAGAGGAGCCTGGTGGACTACAGACCATGGTGTCGCAAAGAGTTGGACACAACTGAGCAGCTAACACACACATTCTGCATTTTATGTCTTTTTAAGAATAGTTTCTTCCCATTAATTAATCACAGCAGGGGCAAAAACCACCTAAATTTGGAATTTTGTGCTCTCCATTCTTATGATACCGAGATCAAATAAAAACAGATGAGGATAGGAAAAAAGTCATTCAGAAATCCTGAATTGTCTTCTGAATAATTATCCTGCATTTTGTGTTACCAATAAATTTGAGAATTGAGAGCATTGTATTTTACATATAAGTATCAGCATGCTACTTATTTAAATATATATATATATATATATGTGAATATCAGTCTGTAGGAATTCCCTGGTGGCTCAGTAAATAAAGAGTCTGCCTGGAATGCACAAGATGCAGGGTCGATCCTTCGGGCGGGAAGATCCTCTGAAGAAGGGAATGTTTACCAACTATAGTATGCTCGCCTGGAGAATTCCATGGACAGAAAAGCCTGTGGAGCCACAGTCCATGTGGTTGCAGAGAGTCAGACACAACTGAGCAACTAGTGCTTCATTTGTTACTGGTATTTCACATCTAATTGTCAACTCATAAATGATATAATTGTATTATTAAATTTTGCACCTGGATTGTATAAAGGTAATAAAACAATAAAATACCAAAACAAGTATTTAATTACAATTTAAAT
Source organism: Tragulus kanchil (assembly GCA_022376925.1). NCBI lineage: Eukaryota > Metazoa > Chordata > Mammalia > Artiodactyla > Tragulidae > Tragulus > Tragulus kanchil. Next base: position 214,976,541 of record JAIOJX010000032.1, on the reverse strand, counting down.
GAGCACTTAATACCTAAAATGATGAATGGATAAATAGAACCAACATAGAAAGAGATCCCCTATAGCAGAGATCCTTGTCCCATTCTTTACAAAATTAACTGGATAACTGAGTAAATTATTTAACCACATGGTACTTCAGATGTCTTATGTGTAAAACAAGGAGGCAAATCTACTAAGGTCTCTACCAACTTTAAAATTTTGTGATAAGTAATTCTAATCTCAACTAAGTGTCATGGTGTTGGTGTGGGGAAAAAGTAACTATAAACAATCATTTATTCCTATACTTTTCCTTTAAGACAACAATGTAAAATAAATCCTGAAAAATGTAAAACTTTCCTAAACAACTTAGAACTAGGAAAGAAAAAATACTGACTCAATCACAGGCAGAATATAGAGGAACATATGTTCCTCTGCAGATCTAAGTTTAAATTCTAGCCATTTCCCCTTCTAGTTTGTGAGCCCATGAGCAAGTACATTTCTTGTTTTCTCTGAGTCCATTAATGGGGGAAAAAACTGAAGGAGTCAGTTTCCTTACTTATAAAATTGAAGCATGAATATTTACCTGACAGGATTGCTATACTTATTAAATAATGAGATCATATAATTAACACATAGTGCTGACTTTTTTTTTAAATAAAGGTAAAGAAGATTTGTATATATATAATTTTTTATTTTTATTTTTTTCCCTCTAAGTCACTTTATTTTTATCCATCTTTATTCTTTGGCATGTGTGGGTCTCCCATCACAGCGGTCTCTCTCATTGCAGAGCACTGGCTCTGGGCACATGCGCTCCAGAGCTCTGACTCGCAATTGGACACACCAGCCCAACAGCTCCTCAGCATGTAGGATCCTCTTGGGCCAGAGATCGAACCGAACATGTGTCCCTTACACTGCAAGGCAGACTCTTCACCCACTGGACCACCAGGGAAGCCCAGTGCTGAATTTTTTAACTTGAATATATTTTGAATGGCTGAAAATATCTTCAAATATGCTGTTTAAATACATGAGTATTAATAGTAAAGTATTTATGCTATTACTGTGTTATATTTACTTTCAAGAATTTTATGATTGCATCTTCATTTTCTGTAGTCAATAAGATAAATATCCCAAGCTGCAGGGTCTTTTGATAAATAGTGGAGATTTTTCTAATGATTGTTGAAAATAACCTGTTTCCTCACTGAATATGAAGTATTCCAATATGTGGATGTTTTGAGTAGGCAAGCAAGCCCTTCTGCACCTGACAATATTATTTTCTTTCAGGAAACCCTGATAGATTGGTGTGATGAAAAGGAACTTAATTTGATATTAACAACTGGAGGAACAGGGTTTGCGCCACGAGATGTCACTCCAGAGGTAAGATAGTATATGATTTTCTGATACTCAAGGAGTACACTCTTCATGTTATTTTTAATCCTTTTAATAATTTTTATAGTTTTTGTAATGCACTAGACAGAACAAGAGATCAGTGGTTCTAAGAATATGGACATTTTGCTGTGGTTGAATATTTACATTAAGAAGAAATTTCCTTGACTTATTTTCTTTTGACTTAAGCTAGAAATTCCTATAATGAGGAAGATTGAACTTGCCCAGAAGGTAATCCTGCATTTGTTCAGTGGTCTGTGATATTGGCTGAATTTCAGGTATATTGCTAAAGGAGATGATAGCAGAGCTCTGTCTCAGCGTGGCATCTGGTCTGATGTGCTGTATTAATATAATTCAGAATGTATCTGATTTCCTTTTCTTGAGATACCTTTATCATTGGTCTCAAGTAGAATGATTGCAATAGTGTATTTATGCCAATTTTATGGTATTTGATGAGAAAGTTGTATTTTGTGAGAAAGTTATATATTCTGTAATTTTAAATGCAGAATTGAATAACCCAAGAAGCAGAATTAGTATCTAGGTTATGCCATAAGAATCACCTTCAACCTTGCACAGGAAAAAAAGTCAGGAAAGAATGGAGAATAGACAGTGCTCAGTGATACCAGGAGAAAAGTCTTTTCTTTTAAATGACATGTGTCCCTTACTCTGCAATGCAGACTCTGCACCCACTGGACGACCAGGGAAGCCAAGTGCTGAATTTTTTAACTTGAATATATTTTGAATGGCTGAAAATATCTTCAAATATGCTGTTTAAATACATGAGTATTAATAGTAAAGTATTTATGCTATTACTGTGTTATATTTACTTTCAAGAATTTTATGATTGCATCTTCATTTTCTGTAGTCAATAAGATAAATATCCCAAGCTGCAGGGTCTTTTGATAAATAGTGGAGATTTTTCTAATGATTGTTGAAAATAACCTGTTTCCTCACTGAATATGAAGTATTCCAATATGTGGATGTTTTGAGTAGGCAAGCAAGCCCTTCTGCACCTGACAATATTATTTTCTTTCAGGAAACCCTGATAGATTGGTGTGATGAAAAGGAACTTAATTTGATATTAACAACTGGAGGAACAGGGTTTGCGCCACGAGATGTCACTCCAGAGGTAAGATAGTATATGATTTTCTGATACTCAAGGAGTACACTCTTCATGTTATTTTTAATCCTTTTAATAATTTTTATAGTTTTTGTAATGCACTAGACAGAACAAGAGATCAGTGGTTCTAAGAATATGGACATTTTGCTGTGGTTGAATATTTACATTAAGAAGAAATTTCCTTGACTTATTTTCTTTTGACTTAAGCTAGAAATTCCCTATAATGAGGAAGATTGAACTTGCCCAGAAGGTAATCCTGCATTTGTTCAGTGGTCTGTGATATTGGCTGAATTTCAGGTATATTGCTAAAGGAGATGATAGCAGAGCTCTGTCTCAGCGTGGCATCTGGTCTGATGTGCTGTATTAATATAATTCAGAATGTATCTGATTTCCTTTTCTTGAGATACCTTTATCATTGGTCTCAAGTAGAATGATTGCAATAGTGTATTTATGCCAATTTTATGGTATTTGATGAGAAAGTTGTATTTTGTGAGAAAGTTATATATTCTGTAATTTTAAATGCAGAATTGAATAACCCAAGAAGCAGAATTAGTATCTAGGTTATGCCATAAGAATCACCTTCAACCTTGCACAGGAAAAAAAAAAGTCAGGGAAAGAATGGAGAATAGACAGTGCTCAGTGATACCAGGAGAAAAGTCTTTTCTTTTTAAAGCAGCCATAAACTTCAGGTGTCACTTCAGTATCATATGCAAATGTATGTAGTTATGACATTGTTTCCTTCACTTCCCAAAAAGGTATTTCTTGGTTGAATTTCCACTTACTGTTAGCTATTTTGTTTTGTTAATTTTCAAGTCAGTATCCAATTGTGTCTACCGTCTTATTCATAGCAAGATATTTTTGCTGTGTACCTATTAAATAATTATTGTCCTACTTACTCTAATACAGAAGTTTTCAAACATTAGCCTGTACCAAAATCAAAGGCAAAACAGATCGCTGGTTCCCACCCACAGTGTTTCTGATTCAGAAAATCTGCTGTGGGTCCCGAGAATTCATGCTTCTGGTAGGGCCCCAGGTCATGCACGTGTTACTGACCCATAGACAATGCTTCCACACTTTGGGTACCATTTCTCTAATATGTGAAAATGTAAATTGTTTTAACAGATTGTAAGATAATTTCTATTTTTCTATATAAAAATCACAAAGATGGAGAATATTATTATAATTAGGCTTATAGTTATATTGGAATATTGTTGGCTTCCACTTCTCAAAAAAGAAGTCTTTCTTTCATAGCTTCTGGTTTCTTAGGAGAAATGATCCTTTGGCCAGTTTTTTCATTTCTTTTAGACTGTGAGACTAACTTAAAAAGATACAGTTGGAGTTAAACCATCTCCTGTAAAGGTGTGTTTATTTTTTGTTTGTAAAGAAAAACTTCCTCCATATGTGGAAACCTTGACTTTTGGAGTGTTAAATGTTCCAAGTAAATGACCTTTGTTTTATATATCCAAGTTGCACACTGTTGTTTGTGTAATGGTTTGATATTTTCATAATATTATTTTTATAAAATAAAATTAGAAAAAAAAGTTACCATAGAATTCATTCATAACCAGTTGACAATATTATTTTTAATTTTTAGAAAACAGTTTACTTCACAAAGCATTTTATAGTCCATAGAGTTTCAAGTTAGTTCCAAAACACAAGATTGCAAATTCAAACTTTTAAATTCTGGCATGGCTACTTACAACACACTGAACATAGGCTAGTCATTAAACCGTTCTATGCCTCAGTTTCCAGAAAAATGAGGAAAATGAATGTGACGTCTACCAGGTAGGTAGTGAGGATTCAATGAGGACTGGTCCTGGTATTTTAGTAAGCACTGTCTAAGAGTTAACTTGTACGAGTTAATTTTTTTTTATTAGTTACTGTATAACTACCAAAGTGGACAAATTTATGTTTTTTTTTATGTATAACTGTCAAATGGGCAAAAACAATCATATAGTAGATTTAAAGTATATCCATGAAATTTTCACGATCTTTGTATATTTTTTAAAATTTTGTAGTAAAGTTCCTATTTTATTTTTTCTATTTCCATATAAACTAGACGTCTTAAAATTCTATCATTATAGTATCTGTTTAGCCCCCAACCTTTCTTTTTTGTTTGCTACTGTTAGTTAACAAGAGTCCTGTGTTGTCCCATGACCTTTTATATTTCATTATGTCAGAAATTGAGAAGACCTTTGTCCTTCAATTCAAGTTTTTCAATTATAACAAAACCTTAGAAATGGTCTAATATTGGTATATGTGTATAGGAGCTACCCAAATACATGTAATTATGTCTTCTCTAGTATCTGTTTTTGAAAACACATTACTTAATTGATTGTATCTTGGTTTTTAATGGATTTACTTTATTTCATATTTTTATACATACACACACACACACACACAGAGGATGGTTATTTACAACAAAAGCCGAAAGGACTGTTAAGCCTTAAACATAAAAGCAATCTGAACCACTCAAAAATAATTCTACTAATTTCTTCTAATCTTTAAATATTTGCAATTCTTATAATATCTAAAACATAGCAATGAGATGTTCACTGGTAATCCAGAAATAGAATTTTGGGCCTGTAATAATAGAGTTACTTGTCTGTCTTATTTGCCTTAGATAATTGTGCCTGAAAAAGAGGAATCTATTTGTAGACCATATATGCCTATATATAACTTAGCATTTCAAATCTTTTTTTTTTTAATTTTTTGCCTCTTTTATTGGTCTTTCATTTATTTATTTTCATCCATCTTAATTCTTTGGCCTGTGTGGGCCTCCCATCACAGTGGCCCCTCTCCTTGCAGAGCACCAGCTCTGGGCACACGCGCTCCAGAACGCCAGCTCGCAATCGGACACGCAGGTTCAGCTGCTCCGCGGCACGTGGGATCTTCCCAGGACAAGGATCGTACTGGTGCCCCCTGCACTGGAAGGTGGACTCTCTGTCCACTGGACCACCAGGGAAGCCCTTGCAAATCTTTTTAAAATAAAGTCAGGAGTTATTGACAGAAAACACATATATTAGTGATGATGCTAAAATAATATAAAACTACTCTCTTAGGTACTAATGATTTATAGTCAATAATTGTCAGTGATTAGTTTGATCTAGTAACATGAAGGACAGTTGTTTGTGGGTTGTTTAAAAAAAAAAAGAAGGAAGGGGAAAAATGATAAATTGAATGAGTAAAATAAAGCAATCTAAAGTTACTGTCACTGGGTGTGGACCTTAGAGAAAATGAAAAGTTTAATGATAGTTCTTTCCAAATCTATTAAAAGGAAAAATGAATAGCAAACTTAGTAAAGTGTATCTTATTTACATATTTTATAATAATAAAGCAATCAATTGATTTTCCTAGATTATGAATTTGTTTCTGCATTTTGGTACTGTATCTTAGAATGTGGTTCGTCTCTGAGTCACATGTCTGCTGGTTCACTCCCTTTCTCTAAACATGAGATACTATCAAAGCTTACGTATAATAGCATAATAATCCACACTGTGCAACTTTTTAGAATTTTATTTGACATAAAAAGCTTATTTTTTGATAATAGATTGCATTTTCTGTGATCTGATAAAAGTTGGATAATCTGTTGACATTGATAAAATGCTGGTAATAGAATGCTATAAAACATAAGAACTCATTGCTATGCCAAGTGTTAGGTATTCATGTCCCACTATCACTTAAGAGCTGTATGTGTCCAAACTAGGCTACATAAAAGATATTTTATTTTTCTTAAAAAGTAAAAGTATAATTAAGGACATATAAGTGAGGCAATGTGAAAGCCTTTTAAAGTCTAGAAGAGAATGAAAGGTTAAGAAACATTTATTTTAAAAAGAATATATATATAATTACAAAGAAATGTTTGATAATGTGTTATGGTAATCAGAAAATATTAAACTATTTAATATTTAATATTTAAAATAGTTTAAATATTAAACTATTTAATATTTAAATATTTAATATTTTTGTTATTTAAAATTCTTTTATAGCATCTCCATAGTGCTAAGCTACACCAAAGTAAAGGTTTATATAGTAATGTATTATTTTGATTAGGAATTAAGTGTTAAGTAAAACCTAGCATGGATCTTAAATCTCATTTATTCATTTATCAAGTTTTTTATTTTTAAACCTTAATATCTGTCGTATGCCATGCTGGTGCTGGAATTAAGGGGTCAGCAAAATATGGCCTGGAGGTCAAATTCAGCATGTTGTATTTTTTTGTATAACTTGTAAACTAAGAATGAATTTTGTGTTTTGAAATGACCAAAATCAAAAGGTAAATGATATTTTGTGACACGTAAGAGTTATTTGAAATTTGGAATTCAGTGTCCAATGAAATTTCTTTGTAAGAAGGAAGGGGAAAAATGATAAATTGAATGAGTAAAATAAAGCAATCTAAAGTTACTGTCACTGGGTGTGGACCTTAGAGAAAATGAAAAGTTTAATGATAGTTCTTTCCAAATCTATTAAAAGGAAAAATGAATAGCAAACTTAGTAAAGTGTATCTTATTTACATATTTTATAATAATAAAGCAATCAATTGATTTTCCTAGATTATGAATTTGTTTCTGCATTTTGGTACTGTATCTTAGAATGTGGTTCGTCTCTGAGTCACATGTCTGCTGGTTCACTCCCTTTCTCTAAACATGAGATACTATCAAAGCTTACGTATAATAGCATAATAATCCACACTGTGCAACTTTTTAGAATTTTATTTGACATAAAAAGCTTATTTTTTGATAATAGATTGCATTTTCTGTGATCTGATAAAAGTTGGATAATCTGTTGACATTGATAAAATGCTGGTAATAGAATGCTATAAAACATAAGAACTCATTGCTATGCCAAGTGTTAGGTATTCATGTCCCACTATCACTTAAGAGCTGTATGTGTCCAAACTAGGCTACATAAAAGATATTTTATTTTTCTTAAAAAGTAAAAGTATAATTAAGGACATATAAGTGAGGCAATGTGAAAGCCTTTTAAAGTCTAGAAGAGAATGAAAGGTTAAGAAACATTTATTTTAAAAAGAATATATATATAATTACAAAGAAATGTTTGATAATGTGTTATGGTAATCAGAAAATATTAAACTATTTAATATTTAATATTTAAAATAGTTTAAATATTAAACTATTTAATATTTAAATATTTAATATTTTTGTTATTTAAAATTCTTTTATAGCATCTCCATAGTGCTAAGCTACACCAAAGTAAAGGTTTATATAGTAATGTATTATTTTGATTAGGAATTAAGTGTTAAGTAAAACCTAGCATGGATCTTAAATCTCATTTATTCATTTATCAAGTTTTTTATTTTTAAACCTTAATATCTGTCGTATGCCATGCTGGTGCTGGAATTAAGGGGTCAGCAAAATATGGCCTGGAGGTCAAATTCAGCATGTTGTATTTTTTTGTATAACTTGTAAACTAAGAATGAATTTTGTGTTTTGAAATGACCAAAATCAAAAGGTAAATGATATTTTGTGACACGTAAGAGTTATTTGAAATTTGGATTTCAGTGTCCATAAATGAAATTTTCTTTGAATATAACCACGCTGCTTCATTGACCTATTGCCTATGGCTGCAATAGCAGAATCGAATAGTTGAATGAAAACCATATAGGCCGGCAAAGCCTAAAATATTTACTGTCTGATCCTTTGCAGAAAAGGTTTGCCTACCTCTGGTCTGTTAGATGAAAATAGGTGATCTTTACTCAGATTTTTAACTGACATTTTATTTTCACCTTTTGTTCTTTAGTAATTTGAAATGATGTTGAGTGTCATTTCTTAAGTTTTTAATCTTAGAAGGAGCAAGACACTTTTCTTCCACAGTGAAGTGTATTGCCCCGTGGTCTTAGTAGACAGTATAGAATAACAAAAATAAAATATCCCTCATATAAATAATATATGAAATTTTGAACTTTCAAAAATGATCAAATTATTGGATTTGTTAAACATTAATTCTCACTCTTTAAAATTTTTCAAGGTATTATTCTTATTGATACTTCGTATAAAGTGTTCTGATAAAATTTGTCATTATGAAGTAATCAAACTAAAGGAAGAATTGCAAAACTTCAGGATCCTATAAATCTGAAGTAAAGAATATTTGTTTAAGAGTTTTTATGATTCATCTTAAAAGTGAAGAGGCATCTGACAAAATGACTAATTCTGACAATGGTAAAATAATCTGGTACTAAAGATGAATTTTAGGAAAAGATTATGAATTTCACAGCACATATTTTATTGATAGCTTAAAATATTTATGCTTCTTTGGGACAGATTGATATCTAAGCCTTTCTATTTTCCACTTGAGCTATTAGGGACTTTTAAATAAAAATATGAAATCAGGGCTTCCCCTGGTGGTCCAGTGGGTAAGGACACCGCCTTGCAGTGCAAGGGACGCCGGTTCGAGCCCTGGCCTGGGAAGATCCCACGTGCCGCGGAGGGGCTGGACCGATGTATCCAATTATCAAGCCAGAGCTCTGGAGCGCATGCGCCCAGAGCCGGTGCTCTGACAGGACAGATGCCACCGCGATGGGAGGCCCACAAGAGCCAAAGAACAAAGACGGATGAAAATAGATAAATGAAAGACCAATGGAAGTGGCCCGCCTGCTCCCCTCCCTCCCCAACCCGACCCACGCCCCAAATAAATAAATAAATAAATCTTTAAATATATATATATATATATGAAATCAAAGAAAAAATTTTTGTAAAATTGTTCTTATCATTTTGTTGAAATTTATGTATTTCATAACTTTAAGTATAAGCTATCATTTATGTGGTCATTAATCATTTTCCTTTCTTATACTGTAATACTTCAAAAGCAGGAATACTGTATAAATAAATGGAAGGAGACATAATTGCCCTGATTTAATGACTGTAGGTTAATAATTCTTAATTTGTGACTCTTGTGAAAATCAGCGAAAATTTGCATTTAAAAGTACCACCTTAAAGTTAACATTGGATACTTAACTCTTCTACTTTATAGTGGAAGCATAGCAAAACACCGTGTTCAGTAATTTCTGTTTTTGAAAGAAAATGTGTTCATTGTTGCAGGTCATTTAAATTATATTGTTGCTTTCAAGTATATATATTAATATTCTCTAGAAAATGTTATTTTCTTAGCAAAAATCATATACTGATGTCATAGGATTCTATGAATATCTGTTTTATAATTCTTAAAATTATGACTAAAGTAAAATACCTATTGTACATGGTAAAGCTAAAAATAACCATATTGACATAACATTTAGAGATTGAAATTGTTTTGGATAGGATAACTAAACAATATGAAATTGGTAAGAAAGTAGTATACTAGAAACTTTAGCTAGAAATATTTAAGACTATATCAATAAAATATACTGTCCCTTTATGTTCAAATAAGCTTATGTTTTATGGGGGGGGGTTTGTTGTTGTTTTGTTTTGTTTTTAATTTTTATTTTTGTTTTATGGTTTTTGAAGAAACTCTTTATGTAATCTTTTATGAAATAGTCCTGGACATGGGAAATATGTTTGCATGTCATAACCTTTGTCTATGAGACTAGCACTGTACAATCTGACAGACCTAAATTTGAATCTTACCTCTACCACTAATTATGAAATTCAACCAAACTAACCTTTTCAAACTACAGTTTACTCATCTACTCAGTTAGCCAGTGTCTATTTCTCCTGTTTATTTTTTCTAATAATTGAGATAATAAAAGTATTCAACAATAATAATTAGCAAATATAAATGGCACTTATTGTGCGTCAGAAGCTGATTAAAAATCATTTAACTTTCATTCATTTAGCCTTAAAAGCAACTATATGAAAGCAACTATATGAGGCAGGTATTAGTGTTGTATCTGCTTTAAAGATGGAGAAACTGAGACAGATCAATTAATTCATTTGCCCAACGTTATCCTAGGTAGTGACAATGGCACATGTAAAAAGATCTGGTGTAAAGCTTGGCATCTTTGTAGATGCTCAGAAATGTCCTTTTTTCCTTTACCTTTTTCTTCCTCATTTAATTAATAATATTGCTTATTACCTCTAATTAGATATGGTAACCCCAAATATTTTTGCTGCTAGCCATTTTTAGCTATTAACCTATTGTTAACTATTAACATGCCCTGATGGATATGTCTAATTAAGGATGTTAGCATTTTCCCACAACTAATTTAAGGCATGGGCAATTGAACGAGAATAAGAATTTCTATGGTCTGTATTATATATGGTTTATCAGTGCACTGCATTACGTATCTCCTGATATCCTGCCTGAATCTGTTTATTTTGTTCCTCTGTAGTTTAGAATTTTTGGAATATGGCTTTAAATGGCCCAAGTATGTAGCATTCAGGATAGCTTTTTAGTAAATCCTTTTCATCTCGGTTTATATTTATTGTGCATTATCCATTGTAAACTAGTATATGTCTTAGATCATGAGTACACTTATCACCTACCAGTTTGCTAAAAACATTTACAGTTTTTGTTCAATTTAACAAGCATTTATCAGGCACTTTGGGCTTTATTGAATGAATGATTATATAGGTTTATTACAATAGTCATCTGACAAATCAAACTGATACAAACTTAGTATTATAAATTCTCAGCCAATTTAGGCCACCTCCCCCAAAAAAAAAACTTTAATGGGAAAGATTAAGAGAGAGTTGAGCAATCAATGAAATTTTTATACAAATAGAATTTAAGCTAATAATGAAGGTGAGAAATACAATTTAGATTAGGAGAGAAGACATTACTGATGGGAGTCAGAAAGAAGGATCAAGCTACAGAGAAAGATAAAATTAGCAAATATAAATGGCACTTATTGTGCGTCAGAAGCTGATTAAAATCATTTAACTTTCATTCATTTAGCCTTAAAAGCAACTATATGAAAGCAACTATATGAGGCAGGTATTAGTGTTGTATCTGCTTTAAAGATGGAGAAACTGAGACAGATCAATTAATTCATTTGCCCAACGTTATCCTAGGTAGTGACAATGGCACATGTAAAAAGATCTGGTGTAAAGCTTGGCATCTTTGTAGATGCTCAGAAATGTCCTTTTTTCCTTTACCTTTTTCTTCCTCATTTAATTAATAATATTGCTTATTACCTCTAATTAGATATGGTAACCCCAAATATTTTTGCTGCTAGCCATTTTTAGCTATTAACCTATTGTTAACTATTAACATGCCCTGATGGATATGTCTAATTAAGGATGTTAGCATTTTCCCACAACTAATTTAAGGCATGGGCAATTGAACGAGAATAAGAATTTCTATGGTCTGTATTATATATGGTTTATCAGTGCACTGCATTACGTATCTCCTGATATCCTGCCTGAATCTGTTTATTTTGTTCCTCTGTAGTTTAGAATTTTTGGAATATGGCTTTAAATGGCCCAAGTATGTAGCATTCAGGATAGCTTTTTAGTAAATCCTTTTCATCTCGGTTTATATTTATTGTGCATTATCCATTGTAAACTAGTATATGTCTTAGATCATGAGTACACTTATCACCTACCAGTTTGCTAAAAACATTTACAGTTTTTGTTCAATTTAACAAGCATTTATCAGGCACTTTGGGCTTTATTGAATGAATGATTATATAGGTTTATTACAATAGTCATCTGACAAATCAAACTGATACAAACTTAGTATTATAAATTCTCAGCCAATTTAGGCCACCTCCCCCAAAAAAAAAACTTTAATGGGAAAGATTAAGAGAGAGTTGAGCAATCAATGAAATTTTTATACAAATAGAATTTAAGCTAATAATGAAGGTGAGAAATACAATTTAGATTAGGAGAGAAGACATTACTGATGGGAGTCAGAAAGAAGGAAAGTGTATGATCAAGCTACAGAGAAAGATAAAATTAAGAAAATCTTCCTTTTCCAGAGCAGAGGATTCACTTTACAAAGAAGAATAGATAAACTGGAAGTATCTCTTTCTAAGAACAGCTAGAGTGGTACCATCTGTGGAATAGAAAAACAGCAACAGAGACTCCTTAGAAGCCAAAATTCATAAGACTGCTATCAACCAATACACACCATAAAAATCATGTCATCGAGGCTTTCTCAAAGTAGATCCTTTTGAGAACTGCCACTTATTCAAATATGCATTCCCCAGTAGACTAACATCAGTCTTTCTCTTTTTTTGTCCACTTGTATTGATCTTTCATTCACTTATCTTTATTGTTCTTTGGCCTGTGTGAGCTCCCATTTCAGTGGCCTCTCTTGTACCAGAGCACTGGCTCTGGGCGCATGTGCTCCAGAGCTCTGGCTCAGTAATTGGACACATCAGTCCAGCCGCTCCGTGGCACATGGGATCTTCCCAGGCCGGGGACCAAACTGCCGCCCCTTGCACCGCAAGGCGGTGTCCTTACCCACTGGACCACCAGCGAAGCCCCTAACATCAGTCCTTTTGAAGATTGTTTCTTTGCCCTGTTTTTTTTGTTTTTGAATTCCTGATGTAATCTACAGACCTAGTGGCTATCCATACCATTATTTGTTTATAAAATTTTAAATACCATGAAGCACCAAGTTCCAGTTTTGTTGATTTATTGTTCAGAAACCTTTTCATTCAGTATTTAATTTATAATAGGGCTTCCCAGGTGGTGCCAGTGGTTAAAAAAAAAACCCGTCTGCCAGTGGAGGAGACCTAAGAGACGCAGATTCAGTCCCTGGGTCGGGAAGATCCCTTGGAGAAGGAAATGGCAAACCAATCCACTGTTCTTGCCTGAAAAATTCCATGGACAAAGGAGCCTGGTGGGATACAGTCCAGGAGGCCACAAAGAGTTGGACACGACTGAGTGCCTTAACACATAGCGTGTATCTTATAATCAAAACATCAAGGAATATATTTTTACCATAGATTTTTGTTTGTGTTGTACCTCAAGTTGGCTTAATGTTTTATATAAAATTACCAGATAATAATAGTGAAATCACAGTATCTTAGAGTTTGAGGAGAATTCAAAAGCCGTTGTATTCAAAGTCTTAGCATGACCATTTTCAACCTTGGTGTGAACACCTCAATCACATTTTCTTTCATGAGAGTTTCTTGTTGGTGTGATTCTAATTATTTGTAAGTACAAGCCTGCCACCTTACCCAAGACATTTACTCTCTTTTTTGTTTATACATTCAAAAGAAAAGCTCCTTAGTATAATTATCCCTGTTGAAAAGTAGCTGATCTAACATTAAACTGTTTAGATAATTAGAGAAGTAGGTGACATTGCATTTAAAGATTTGTTGATAGGCTCCTATCCCATGTAGCAATACTGTAGAGGGAAGCAAGCATTGCTCTTTGAAGTAGGGATTTTGGAATTTTAAGATAAGGCAAAAAGAAACATTTCATATATGAAAGACCCATAAGTAAAATGCTGTCTTCATTTTCCCTTGAGTACATGTCTTAATTGCATGCCTACTCTGCATCAGAACGTGTTCTCAGCATTGCGGGCGGAGGTCCTGATGGGAAAAAGATCAGTCATATTAGTAAACATTTCAAGTGAGTGCAAATATACTTCTTATGGTAAATTCTATGTCTAATTAGAGTTCTCACTAGAAAAGTAGTTTTACCCATATAACTGTTTGTGAGGCAGCATCATGGTGGTGAAGAGCACAGACAACTTGAATTTGAATCCTAGATTCACCTCTTTATCCTGTGTAACCTTATACCACTTGCTTTGTTCAGTTTTCTTGTGTATAGGCTAGAGAGTAGGAGTACCTACCTTGTAGGGTAGTTCCATTATGTGAGTTAGTATAAGTAAAACACTTTAAAGCAATATTTATTTGCTATACAAATATTTTCTGTTGTTACCTATAATCTAAATAGAAAGAACTTTAGTTTAAAAAGTAAGTAGATAAAGATTGAGTAAATATGGAAAGAATTTTTCTCTGTGGAAAAGATCAAACAGGATAGGACCTAAAGTTTTTTAAATTGTTGTGGAGGGCTTCCCTGGTAGCTCAGTGGCAAAGAATCCGCCTGCCAATGCAGGAGACACGGGTTCGATCCCTGATCCGGGAAGATCCCACATGCTGCGGAGCAACTACACCCATGAGCCACAACGATGGAGCCTGTGCTCCAGAGCCTCGGAGCCGCACCCATGGAGTGCATGTGCTGCAACTACTGGAGCCAATGAGCCCTGGAGCCTGAGTTCCACAGCAAGAGAAGTCACCGCAACAAGAAGCCTACTCACCTCCACTAGAGAGCAGCTCCCACTCCCTGCAACTACAGAGGACCCTGTGGCAGCAGTGAAAACCCAGAATAGCCAAAAAATAAATTAATAAATACAATTTAAAAAAAAAAAAAAGAATAGTTGTGGAAAAGTCAAAAGAAGCAGAGATGATATGATAAATATTTATTTTTATCTTGAATTTATCAGAGTTATTAAACCTTGAAGTCAGCATGCCAACTCACCCTTTACCATCCACTTCCACAAAATGAACAGAGGCTGATATACTAGGATAGTGTTGCGAAATATATGCTAAGATAGTGACAATAAAACATCATTAAATGTTTTGGAAATATTAATATAAAATGCTGGAAGTGTGTTTGTCTGGAGATACAGTTTCTAGAATGAAGATTTCAGAATATTCCTTTCTTTTCGTCTGAAATCAAGAATGTGAATTCATCTTCCTTTATTAGATCTCCATCTGCACAACAGTGTCACTTTTCACACAAAATGTAATATGATGACAAATAGATACATATCTGTCAAGGTCTCTGAGCTTCTTAGAATGATATCACTGAATTAGGCCAGAATATTTGTAGCTTCATGTTATTGCCACGCATAAAAGGAAACTGACAGAGTAAGAAAATGGACTCAAATAACAAAATAAATTGTTATGTAGTTTTTTGAATAATTTCACTAGTATTATTTCTTTATATTGGAACTTGGGAAAACCACGGCTGCTATTAAAGAAAGGCAGGCAAATATCCAACAGAGGCAGTAACTATTTCAACAATCATAATAACAAGCACACAGCTGAGAATTTACAGGAAAAACCCAAGTCCCTTCAAAAGATGCTGAGAAGAAAGAAGCAGGAAAGCTGTTGAAAGTATGGACTTTGAAAATGAACTGTTATTAGTTTCTCAGAGAGAGAGACACAGATATCAAATATAAAAGGCAACTGCAAATGCAGAAAAGGCAGTTGATTCTGCTGGAAGGACCAATTAATAAAAGCCAATGTATTATAATGGCCTGTGAAGAGATGAAGGTCATTGAGGTAATTGAAGTGTTCGTCCCCCACCTCTTCACTCCTTCCCATAAGTTTAATTGCAGTGTATGATATATTACTTGTGTACTAATAATCCTCAGGATGAAACTTCATAAGAGGAGAAGATAGGTCAGTTTTGATTAGGAGGTGGTTTTTGAATAGTTGAAAATACTGCAAAATTTTTAAATGATTTTTTATAAAATTACACATTTGAAGCAATGAGAAAATAACTTGGTTTCAAATACTGTACAAAAATGGGACTTCCCTGGTGGCCCAGGGGTTAAGACTTCAAACTTCCAATGCAGGGGGCATGAGTTTGATCCCTGGTCAGGGAAGTAAAACCCTCACATGCTGTGTGGCATAGTCATAAATAAATAAATAAAATAGGATTTTGTTATAATGTTCTCATGCTCGTAAGGATTCAATGCTATATTTTATAGGAGACCCAAATTAAAAGAGGACCCTTTATTATAGCCCTGTAGATGAGGTTCACAGGAGATTCACATCATGCCAGTTTCCCATTGTTGTTAAACATGGTATTTAGAGACTTGGCTAATTATATGATACTTTAATGTGAGTTCTGTTTGTGGATCCTGTTTACTTCCTTTATTCATTTACTTCCTTTTTGGTATTTTTCAAGACTTAACTATATTGCATCTTGTCCCTTAAAATGGGACTGCTCTGTGGGATGAATATTGCCATGAGAATTAAATATTAATAATATTTAGAGGAATGAGAGGTCTGCTTCTACATAATGCTGAGAGCTGATTCTAATATAAGTGTACCTTCCCTCGTGGGTGTACCTTGTGCAGTAGTAGCAGCAATATTAATGCCAATGCTCTAGTTTAACTTTGTTCCAACTTCGGTCGTTACTGTTTGCCTTCTAAATATAAGATACCTTAGAAGAGGGATCAGCAAACTTATGCTTTAGAGGTAATACATATTTAGATAATGAATATTTTAAGCTTTGTGGGCTATATAGTCTCTATCATAACTACTCAGCTATACCAGCACTGTCACAGAAGCTGCCATATGGTGATCTAAGTGAATGGAACTTGCTGTGCTCACCAAAAAACTTTATTTATGGATACTAAAATTGACTTTCTCATAATTTTCACATATCATGAAATATTACTCTTCTTTTGAGGTTTTTTCCAGTCATTTGCAGATTACTGTTCGATTGCAAGGCATGAAAAAAAAAAAAAACAGGCAGCAGGCAAGATTTATCTCATTGACTCCGGTTAGCCGACCTCTATTTTAGAACATTCCTAACCTATGTGTACTAGCACCTGCTCTGTTAGTCAAAAGCTCATAGTGTGTAAGAATGTTCAGGGAATTTGTATAAGATTTCAGAAGAATTTTCTCAGTATTTAATACAGAAAGTCATCTTATAGAAATGAATACTTGTTAGACTCAAGTATGCCCTGAGTGCCTACCGTGTATCTACGAGGACTTTGACTTGGGCAATTGGAAGCATGGACTTGCCGTTCACTGAAATGGAGAAGACTGTGGGAAGGGTAGGTCTGAGGAGGAAGATCAGGTCTGACTTTGGTCATGGAAATTTCTAACAGCCTTTAGCTATCCAAATGGAAATGTTAAGCTAGCAGTTAGATATCTGGAGTTCAGAGGAGTCTGGGCTAGAGATGCTAGCTTTTTAGAGTCATTAGCATTTTAGTGGAATTAAAATCCATGACGACTGATGAGATCATCAACGTATTTATTAATAGTATTATTTATTTATTGCTGTTACTGCCCCTCCTTCCTTTCTCATCCACTTTCAAAGAGGTAGGTAGTTTCTAGTAACCTCTCCCCTCTGGTCACGCATGAAGGGTGGAAGGGATCCCACTCAACAGGAACCTGGGCTATTCAGGAAGTACTGTTAGGTGGCCATCTGAACTTTTTCCATGGTGTAAACATGGGAGTGAATTTTCCCAAGTACCTCCTTGCTGGAAACTGTTTGCACTGGAGGTAAGTGTGAAAGGGGAGGTTGTGGGGAATGATGGGGTGAGGGCTTCCTAAACCTTTCCCAAACCTCAGGAATGACTTGATTCTGAGGAAGGGAGAAGGTTCAGGCTGGTTCTTACTTCCCGGAACCAGTTTGTATAGCCCTAAATTTGACCTGCTTTCCTCGAACTGGGAGTCAGAAATCCCTTTTCTCTTCTGTTTTTCTGCTGCAGAAATTCCCAACATTCCCATTTTGTGGGCTCCAGAAAGGGGTAAGCGAAGACTTCAATCCCAGCCAACCATTTCCAGATTAATAATTTTTAGTGTTTTGGTTTCTTTTATCATCATAAAAAATGCTTGGACCCATTTTTCCCATCTGTTTAATTTCCTTGTGGATTGTTATGTATCTATGTTCTAGGGTCATTCCGTAGCGCTGGGCAATAGCGTTCAGATCCATCTGCTCTCTCCATTTTGTGTGCTATTTCTCTTGTGGATTCTCATATGCAGTTTATTGATGACTGTTTCCTAGGTGAAAGACACTCCATTCAGGAGACTGCTTCACTCTTAATCTCATCTTTTCCTGAATGGTGTTTTGCTCCCCTGCTGACAGCTTTTCACTACCTACCCAACTGCTTCTGATGATCTGTCATTGCTTTTCTGCTGTTGTCTTCCTGTTTGACTGCCTTTGATTTTTTTTGTCTCTACTTTTTGCCCCCATTACTTACCTGCTGAATGATTTTCATTCTTCACTCACTGGTGCTTTGTCCATCAGCAAATGGCTGGGTACTACATATCCATCTGCTATTCTAGCATTTTTAGACTGCCCAACATTATCTATCTGCTCTCCTACCATTCTCCTATACTGTGGCCTTCCAAGTGCTAAGCTGTCTGTCTGCCTGATCTTGCCCTACCCAATCTATGCCTGTAATATTATAAGTAGGCTCAGATTGTTTAACACTTCTGTTACCTACTTGCACTTGCCTTGTGCCATTAAGTTGGAGTGCTGACTGAATTTGCTTGACTATTGTTCTTCTCTACCTGTTTGCTGCACATGACTGCCCAGTTAGTTGAATTGAGTCATTGCATTCATTGCCTAGGTACTCAGTCTTGCCACTTGCTAATTGGTCCATGTTGCCTCCTTTAGACGTCGCTGCATCTGATAAACCACTGGCTTTGTTCATCTGTTGTCTTGTGATCCTGATCAGATTTTATTTCCAAGAGAAGTATTGCCTACTATGGTCCAGACATATCTTAGCAATGGAAAATGCTTTACTATTTAAGCCCAGCGCAATTTATTTCTAAACTGACTGAAATTCACTACCACCATCCGTTTTGCTTTTTTTAATTATACAACTCCACGTTCTTCAATCCCAGCCAACCATTTCCAGATTAATAATTTTTAGTGTTTTGGTTTCTTTTATCATCATAAAAAATGCTTGGACCCATTTTTCCCATCTGTTTAATTTCCTTGTGGATTGTTATGTATCTATGTTCTAGGGTCATTCCGTAGCGCTGGGCAATAGCGTTCAGATCCATCTGCTCTCTCCATTTTGTGTGCTATTTCTCTTGTGGATTCTCATATGCAGTTTATTGATGACTGTTTCCTAGGTGAAAGACACTCCATTCAGGAGACTGCTTCACTCTTAATCTCATCTTTTCCTGAATGGTGTTTTGCTCCCCTGCTGACAGCTTTTCACTACCTACCCAACTGCTTCTGATGATCTGTCATTGCTTTTCTGCTGTTGTCTTCCTGTTTGACTGCCTTTGATTTTTTGTCTCTACTTTTTGCCCCCATTACTTACCTGCTGAATGATTTTCATTCTTCACTCACTGGTGCTTTGTCCATCAGCAAATGGCTGGGTACTACATATCCATCTGCTATTCTAGCATTTTTAGACTGCCCAACATTATCTATCTGCTCTCCTACCATTCTCCTATACTGTGGCCTTCCAAGTGCTAAGCTGTCTGTCTGCCTGATCTTGCCCTACCCAATCTATGCCTGTAATATTATAAGTAGGCTCAGATTGTTTAACACTTCTGTTACCTACTTGCACTTGCCTTGTGCCATTAAGTTGGAGTGCTGACTGAATTTGCTTGACTATTGTTCTTCTCTACCTGTTTGCTGCACATGACTGCCCAGTTAGTTGAATTGAGTCATTGCATTCATTGCCTAGGTACTCAGTCTTGCCACTTGCTAATTGGTCCATGTTGCCTCCTTTAGACGTCGCTGCATCTGATAAACCACTGGCTTTGTTCATCTGTTGTCTTGTGATCCTGATCAGATTTTATTTCCAAGAGAAGTATTGCCTACTATGGTCCAGACATATCTTAGCAATGGAAAATGCTTTACTATTTAAGCCCAGCGCAATTTATTTCTAAACTGACTGAAATTCACTACCACCATCCGTTTTGCTTTTTTTAATTATACAACTCCACGTTCTTCCCTCTATTTAGGAATAGATTCTTTTCTAAATCACTTATCATCTTTGCTTCAGTTGCCTTTTAATATTACATGCTGTGCACTTTTTGTTCCTCGTATGTGGGATCTACCAGTAATTTTCCATATACAAATTTGTTTTCTAATTTATTTTCCCTGATTTTTTTAGGGCTTCATGAGGATAAATTGCTCCTATTAATTTTACCCTTTCTAGTTAAGACCAAATAATTTTTAGAAACTTTAATCATCTCTAGAAATAATAAATTTAGTTGCTTATAGTTCTTTGTAGGTAAGATTAAAGTAACTTTCCACTCTACTCCATTTTTTTTCCTTTGAGAATATCATTTCTCAACCACTTCATAATTTATGCAGTATAATTTAGAGATACTTTTGATATATTTATCTTTCCCTCCTAAATTTTAGACTATCTTGTGTGTGAGTTAAAATTGACTTTAGAATTTGGCATCTAGAAAAAAAAACAGAGTAAAAATTATCCGCCCTGTGAAACTTATTGTCTTATTCACTTATATTTAAGTGAAAGACAAGACAAAATAAGAAGTAGACAAAATTATGAAATTTTCAATATCAAGAGTCTAAGGAGATTTAAAGTAGAGGATATGTACATGCATGTAAGTTTATGTACGTAGGCTTGAAGTGTATATGTGTGTATGTATCCACAGCATCATTGTGCTTGAAGTGTGGAAAACGCTGTATCCATATTGTTTTATTTTTCCAAAAAATGAGAGGGGGAAGCTAAAAAGAGAGTGATCAACCTGTAATATAATTCGAAAAAGATATGTATAGTTGGTTTTTCTTCTTCTCCCCCTTCTTTCCTTTAGTAACAGAGATAAAATTGATACGAAGCAAAGGATTACTCTAGGAAAGTCAAGAAACTTATTTTAGTTGATTTTTACTGTGATAAAATACACATAACATAAAGTTTATTATTTTCATCATTTTTAAGTTTAAAATTCAGTGGCATTAAGTACATTCACTATTCTGTATAGGGAAAAAAAAAAAAACGCCGCTATGTGAAATTCACTACCACCATCCGTTTTGCTTTTAATTATACAACTCCACGTTCTTCCCTCTATTTAGGAATAGATTCTTTTCTAAATCACTTATCATCTTTGCTTCAGTTGCCTTTTAATATTACATGCTGTGCACTTTTTGTTCCTCGTATGTGGGATCTACCAGTAATTTTCCATATACAAATTTGTTTTCTAATTTATTTTCCCTGATTTTTTTAGGGCTTCATGAGGATAAATTGCTCCTATTAATTTTACCCTTTCTAGTTAAGACCAAATAATTTTTAGAAACTTTAATCATCTCTAGAAATAATAAATTTAGTTGCTTATAGTTCTTTGTAGGTAAGATTAAAGTAACTTTCCACTCTACTCCATTTTTTTTCCTTTGAGAATATCATTTCTCAACCACTTCATAATTTATGCAGTATAATTTAGAGATACTTTTGATATATTTATCTTTCCCTCCTAAATTTTAGACTATCTTGTGTGTGAGTTAAAATTGACTTTAGAATTTGGCATCTAGAAAAAAAAACAGAGTAAAAATTATCCGCCCTGTGAAACTTATTGTCTTATTCACTTATATTTAAGTGAAAGACAAGACAAAATAAGAAGTAGACAAAATTATGAAATTTTCAATATCAAGAGTCTAAGGAGATTTAAAGTAGAGGATATGTACATGCATGTAAGTTTATGTACGTAGGCTTGAAGTGTATATGTGTGTATGTATCCACAGCATCATTGTGCTTGAAGTGTGGAAAACGCTGTATCCATATTGTTTTATTTTTCCAAAAAATGAGAGGGGGAAGCTAAAAAGAGAGTGATCAACCTGTAATATAATTCGAAAAAGATATGTATAGTTGGTTTTTCTTCTTCTCCCCCTTCTTTCCTTTAGTAACAGAGATAAAATTGATACGAAGCAAAGGATTACTCTAGGAAAGTCAAGAAACTTATTTTAGTTGATTTTTACTGTGATAAAATACACATAACATAAAGTTTATTATTTTCATCATTTTTAAGTTTAAAATTCAGTGGCATTAAGTACATTCACTATTCTGTATAGCCATCACCACTATAGGTTTCTAGAACTTTTTCAAAATCCCAAATGGAAACTGTACCTTAAATAGTAACTCCCCATTCCTCCTTCCCACAGCCCCTGCTAACCTCTGTTTTACATTCTGTCTCTGAATTTGCATATTCTAGGTACCTCATATAAGTGGAATCATACAAGTTTTGCCCTTCTATGTCTGGTTTATTTCACTTAGCATAATATTTTCAGGTTCACTCATGTTGTAATATATATCATAAATTCATTCCTTTTTAAAGAATATTCCATTGAGTGTGTATAAAATAGTTTAGCTCTTCATCTGTTGATGGATACTTGTTTTCATCTTTTGACTATTAAAGCTGCTATGAACATTGTTGTGCAAGTACCTGTTTTTTTTTCTATCATTTCAAGTATTTACCATTTAATACTTTTGCCTAGAAAGAAATCAAATTAGTTGCAAAGGCATTAGGGAAACTACAGCATTAACCTAAAAGATGGGCAAGTCCCAGATACTATATTAGGAGTAAACAAAAGTATAAACTTTCAGAAAAGCCACAGAAGACCAAGTAAGATTTAGAAGACCCGCTATTCTAAGAATGAAAGGGAGAATAAAGTTGAAATAACACAGATGTTGGAGGTTTGACGGAAGGCAAAATGATTCTGGAGAAGGTTGAACTTAAAAATTGCTTGAAGTGAAATAATACAGACTTAAAAAAGAAGAGGTAAACGTTTAAATGGCAAGACTTAAATGAAGTTAATGGAACTGAGATGAGGCAACCAGGTTATATTTATAGGCACTAGTAATGGGAACAGGAATTCATTTCAATTCCATGGTCTTGAGTTCTGAATATCCAGCTTTCTAACTAAATTGAACCTCTGTCCTAGACCTTGCTTAAAGGAAATTTTCGAAAAGATATGTATAGTTGGTTTTTCTTCTTCTCCCCCTTCTTTCCTTTAGTAACAGAGATAAAATTGATACGAAGCAAAGGATTACTCTAGGAAAGTCAAGAAACTTATTTTAGTTGATTTTTACTGTGATAAAATACACATAACATAAAGTTTATTATTTTCATCATTTTTAAGTTTAAAATTCAGTGGCATTAAGTACATTCACTATTCTGTATAGCCATCACCACTATAGGTTTCTAGAACTTTTTCAAAATCCCAAATGGAAACTGTACCTTAAATAGTAACTCCCCATTCCTCCTTCCCACAGCCCCTGCTAACCTCTGTTTTACATTCTGTCTCTGAATTTGCATATTCTAGGTACCTCATATAAGTGGAATCATACAAGTTTTGCCCTTCTATGTCTGGTTTATTTCACTTAGCATAATATTTTCAGGTTCACTCATGTTGTAATATATATCATAAATTCATTCCTTTTTAAAGAATATTCCATTGAGTGTGTATAAAATAGTTTAGCTCTTCATCTGTTGATGGATACTTGTTTTCATCTTTTGACTATTAAAGCTGCTATGAACATTGTTGTGCAAGTACCTGTTTTTCTTTCTATCATTTCAAGTATTTACCATTTAATACTTTTGCCTAGAAAGAAATCAAATTAGTTGCAAAGGCATTAGGGAAACTACAGCATTAACCTAAAAGATGGGCAAGTCCCAGATACTATATTAGGAGTAAACAAAAGTATAAACTTTCAGAAAAGCCACAGAAGACCAAGTAAGATTTAGAAGACCCGCTATTCTAAGAATGAAAGGGAGAATAAAGTTGAAATAACACAGATGTTGGAGGTTTGACGGAAGGCAAAATGATTCTGGAGAAGGTTGAACTTAAAAATTGCTTGAAGTGAAATAATACAGACTTAAAAAAGAAGAGGTAAACGTTTAAATGGCAAGACTTAAATGAAGTTAATGGAACTGAGATGAGGCAACCAGGTTATATTTATAGGCACTAGTAATGGGAACAGGAATTCATTTCAATTCCATGGTCTTGAGTTCTGAATATCCAGCTTTCTACCTAAATTGAACTCTGCATCATAGTGTCCTAGACCTTGCAGGAGTTAGTCTGTAATGTCTATTGGAAAGGATTATTTCTTGTCATCAAGGGGTTTAAACCTAATAATGGGTTTTAGAAAAAAGGACTTTCAATCCTTTAGATGATGTTTCCCTGGGTAACCCAACACATTTTTGGTGAATTTACATATTCTGTGTAGCCTTTCTTAAGAAACCAAGGTTCTTCATCTAAAGTATCAAACACAGAAAGTGATTTCAGTCACTGTCATCTCAGTTCTTCCAATGGTGGTGTATAAACTATTACTATTTTATACGCAAAGGAGAGAAATTAATTCAATGCATCTAATAATTCTCTCAGAATCTATTGAAAAAAGGGTTAACTCTGTGGCATATATCAGTTAGGCGTCTGTAACACAAAGATAAGGTCTTGCTTTCAAGGAGCTTACATTCCAAAAGAGGGAAAAAGACATTTAGCAAAACATAGGCCTCTAATATCATCCACAAATTTAAATTATTTTCTTTTAATTATTCAGGAAAAATGTTTAAAGTCAGAGTGATTGTATATAAGGGAATCCTTTTACCTCTTGCCAACATTATTGATT
This sequence comes from Tragulus kanchil, assembly GCA_022376925.1. NCBI lineage: Eukaryota > Metazoa > Chordata > Mammalia > Artiodactyla > Tragulidae > Tragulus > Tragulus kanchil. Next base: position 214,951,838 of record JAIOJX010000032.1, on the reverse strand, counting down.
CATGAATAAAAATTTCTTCTACTTAATGTCTTACCACAGCTGAAGAATTCTAGTAACAGTTTAAATGGAAATAAGAAGCACTTTAATTTTAAAACCTATGACATATAGTGACATATTAGTGATTTCATTGGTAGCTGTTAATATACTGCTTTACCTAAAACCAAGTTTATTCATTTTATGATGGAAGAATAGAGAATGGCTAGATAAATAGATACTATATTAGGAGTAAACAAAAGTATAAACTTTCAGAAAAGCCACAGAAGACCAAGTAAGATTTAGAAGACCCGCTATTCTAAGAATGAAAGGGAGAATAAAGTTGAAATAACACAGATGTTGGAGGTTTGACGGAAGGCAAAATGATTCTGGAGAAGGTTGAACTTAAAAATTGCTTGAAGTGAAATAATACAGACTTAAAAAAGAAGAGGTAAACGTTTAAATGGCAAGACTTAAATGAAGTTAATGGAACTGAGATGAGGCAACCAGGTTATATTTATAGGCACTAGTAATGGGAACAGGAATTCATTTCAATTCCATGGTCTTGAGTTCTGAATATCCAGCTTTCTACCTAAATTGAACTCTGCATCATAGTGTCCTAGACCTTGCAGGAGTTAGTCTGTAATGTCTATTGGAAAGGATTATTTCTTGTCATCAAGGGGTTTAAACCTAATAATGGGTTTTAGAAAAAAGGACTTTCAATCCTTTAGATGATGTTTCCCTGGGTAACCCAACACATTTTTGGTGAATTTACATATTCTGTGTAGCCTTTCTTAAGAAACCAAGGTTCTTCATCTAAAGTATCAAACACAGAAAGTGATTTCAGTCACTGTCATCTCAGTTCTTCCAATGGTGGTGTATAAACTATTACTATTTTATACGCAAAGGAGAGAAATTAATTCAATGCATCTAATAATTCTCTCAGAATCTATTGAAAAAGGCTTAACTCTGTGGCATATATCAGTTAGGCGTCTGTAACACAAAGATAAGGTCTTGCTTTCAAGGAGCTTACATTCCAAAAGAGGGAAAAAGACATTTAGCAAAACATAGGCCTCTAATATCATCCACAAATTTAAATTATTTTCTTTTAATTATTCAGGAAAAATGTTTAAAGTCAGAGTGATTGTATATAAGGGAATCCTTTTACCTCTTGCCAACATTATTGATTCATGAATAAAAATTTCTTCTACTTAATGTCTTACCACAGCTGAAGAATTCTAGTAACAGTTTAAATGGAAATAAGAAGCACTTTAATTTTAAAACCTATGACATATAGTGACATATTAGTGATTTCATTGGTAGCTGTTAATATACTGCTTTACCTAAAACCAAGTTTATTCATTTTATGATGGAAGAATAGAGAATGGCTAGATAAATAGATAGCTCATATTCAAAAGGTTGTTCTTGAATTAATTGGAAGCACAATGAGGGATTTCCACCCACTGAGGTACAAATATATACTAATACTGAAAATGTTTGGTAATTTAATTTATTCTCACTATCAACTAAAACTCACTTGAATTTCTCTTGTCAGAAAGTTCAGTTAATATTCACTGGTTTTCATTATGGATTTGACTAGTCATTTAAACTTAGAATTTATTTGTCCTCCCTATCTTGACATGTGCCTTGATGTGAGAGGAATTAGTTTCATTCTTCACAGTGATTCCTTTAATGTAATGTCTTTTAACGTGCTACACTTAAGCTTTAGTAACCTGTTTTTTCCTCCAACCTCTGATGTTCTGCGAAAGGACATTTAAGTTATTTATTTGACAATATGGCTATGGGAAGATCAAAGTTCACATGTCAAAGGAAGAGCACGAAAATAGAAATTACTTCTAAATTTAGTTTTTTAACAATTATGAATAATTTTAAAAGATTCTGCTTTATTTGTATCCATTCTGAAATTATTTTTTTTAGTGAAAAAAGTTATGTAGGTATTTTAAAGTGTAAGATCTGGAATAAAGGAAAATATGAGTAACATCATTTTATTCAGCTTGTTCTATTAGTAGTAAATGTACTTTTTTTCTTTTCTTTTGACATCTGAAACTCTGTTTTTAATTTGAAAAAATCTTTGGACTTCCCTGGTGGCTCAGATGGTGGAGAAAATCTTCCATTGGAAATAAAGTGTATAATATATTTCTTTGGTAAAGGTAAACCTGAAAAGGCAGTACTTCTGTCATACATTTATTAGACCTCAGTTCTTTTTATATTTAATGAGAAGACCCTCTAAATGTCTTTGCAATCAGGAGATTCATTGTAGAAAACTACTCCTAACAAACAAGTTGTCATATAATTTTTTTTCTTATTTTCCCTTTTTCTCCTGAAGAATGATAGATCATACTCAATACCTTGCAAAGGAAGATGCAGCTTCCTTATGTGAGCATTCTGTGGAGGAAGCTTTTCTCCTTCAATGTTGAATGCAGGCGATGGCAAGTGCAGGCACTAATAACCAGTCTCTGAAACCTCTAATCTCTTTTTCTCCCATCCATCTCCTTCATCAAGTATTACAGTGTTGCTGGCAAGAACTAACACAATACATGTGTGGCACAAAAGATCCAGTGAAGTGAGAGAGATCATTGAGAAAAAGTCAGTTGCCTGAGATACAGAACTGTTTGATATGCTCCTTCATGTGTATTTAATAGTATTTAATTCCATGAACATCAAAATCAACACCTGAAAAGCTTACTAGTTAGATATTTGGATGTTTATAAAATAAAAACCACTCTAAATATTTTGTATTTATCTCTGACTGCTTTTAAAATTCTCATAATATTTAGTACTTATGAAGAACTAGAGATTATTTTCCATTCATATCAACAGCATCAAAACATCTTAAATGTTCAGTTCAGTTCAGTCGCTCAGTCATGTCTGACTCTTTGCAGCCTGATGGACTACAGCACACCACACTTTCCTGCCTTCACCCAAGGACATTTAAGTTATTTATTTGACAATATGGCTATGGGAAGATCAAAGTTCACATGTCAAAGGAAGAGCACGAAAATAGAAATTACTTCTAAATTTAGTTTTTTAACAATTATGAATAATTTTAAAAGATTCTGCTTTATTTGTATCCATTCTGAAATTATTTTTCTTAGTGAAAAAAGTTATGTAGGTATTTTAAAGTGTAAGATCTGGAATAAAGGAAAATATGAGTAACATCATTTTATTCAGCTTGTTCTATTAGTAGTAAATGTACTTTTTTTCTTTTCTTTTGACATCTGAAACTCTGTTTTTAATTTGAAAAAATCTTTGGACTTCCCTGGTGGCTCAGATGGTGGAGAAAATCTTCCATTGGAAATAAAGTGTATAATATATTTCTTTGGTAAAGGTAAACCTGAAAAGGCAGTACTTCTGTCATACATTTATTAGACCTCAGTTCTTTTTATATTTAATGAGAAGACCCTCTAAATGTCTTTGCAATCAGGAGATTCATTGTAGAAAACTACTCCTAACAAACAAGTTGTCATATAATTTTTTTTCTTATTTTCCCTTTTTCTCCTGAAGAATGATAGATCATACTCAATACCTTGCAAAGGAAGATGCAGCTTCCTTATGTGAGCATTCTGTGGAGGAAGCTTTTCTCCTTCAATGTTGAATGCAGGCGATGGCAAGTGCAGGCACTAATAACCAGTCTCTGAAACCTCTAATCTCTTTTTCTCCCATCCATCTCCTTCATCAAGTATTACAGTGTTGCTGGCAAGAACTAACACAATACATGTGTGGCACAAAAGATCCAGTGAAGTGAGAGAGATCATTGAGAAAAAGTCAGTTGCCTGAGATACAGAACTGTTTGATATGCTCCTTCATGTGTATTTAATAGTATTTAATTCCATGAACATCAAAATCAACACCTGAAAAGCTTACTAGTTAGATATTTGGATGTTTATAAAATAAAAAACCCCTCTAAATATTTTGTATTTATCTCTGACTGCTTTTAAAATTCTCATAATATTTAGTACTTATGAAGAACTAGAGATTATTTTCCATTCATATCAACAGCATCAAAACATCTTAAATGTTCAGTTCAGTTCAGTCGCTCAGTCATGTCTGACTCTTTGCAGCCTGATGGACTACAGCACACCACACTTTCCTGTCCTTCACCATCTCCTGGAGCCTGCTCAAACTCATATCCATTGAATTGGTGATGTCATCCAACCGTCTTGTCCTCTGTTGTCCCCTTCTCCTCCTGTCTTTTATTACCAGGCACCAGGGTCTTTTCCAGTGAGTTGACTCTTTGCATCAGGTGGCCAAAGTATTAAAGCTTCAGTTTCAGTGTTAGTCCTTCCAATGAATACTCAGGGTTGATTTCCTTTAGGATTGATTGGTTTGATCTCCTTGAAGTCTGTGGGACTCTCTAGAGTCTTCTCCAACACCACAGTTCAAAGGCATCAATTCTTCAGCTCTCACCCTTCTTTGTAGTCTAGCTCTCACATCCATACATGACTACTAGGACCTTTGTCCCCAAAGTGGTGTCTCTGCTTTTTATCACGCTGTGTTAGCTATGTTTGTCATAGCTTTTCTTCCAAGAAGCAAGCATCTTTTTATTTCATTGCTGTAGTCACCATCTGCAGTGATTTTGTAGCCCAAGAAAATAAAGTCTGTCACTGTTTCCATTGTTTACCCATCTGTTTGCCATGAAGTGATGAGACTGGATGACATGATCCTAGTTTTTTGAATGTAGAGTTTTTAGCCAGCTTTTTCACTCCTGTCTTTCACCTTCATCAACAGGCTGTTTAGTTCCTCTTCACTTTCTGGCATAAGCATGATGGTATCTGCATACCTGAAGTTATTGAATTTAAATTTCTCCTGTGCTATCGCCACATTGCTGGCAAGAACTAACACAATACATGTGTGGCACAAAAGATCCAGTGAAGTGAGAGAGATCATTGAGAAAAAGTCAGTTGCCTGAGATACAGAACTGTTTGATATGCTCCTTCATGTGTATTTAATAGTATTTAATTCCATGAACATCAAAATCAACACCTGAAAAGCTTACTAGTTAGATATTTGGATGTTTATAAAATAAAAACCACTCTAAATATTTTGTATTTATCTCTGACTGCTTTTAAAATTCTCATAATATTTAGTACTTATGAAGAACTAGAGATTATTTTCCATTCATATCAACAGCATCAAAACATCTTAAATGTTCAGTTCAGTTCAGTCGCTCAGTCATGTCTGACTCTTTGCAGCCTGATGGACTACAGCACACCACACTTTCCTGTCCTTCACCATCTCCTGGAGCCTGCTCAAACTCATATCCATTGAATTGGTGATGTCATCCAACCGTCTTGTCCTCTGTTGTCCCCTTCTCCTCCTGTCTTTTATTACCAGGCACCAGGGTCTTTTCCAGTGAGTTGACTCTTTGCATCAGGTGGCCAAAGTATTAAAGCTTCAGTTTCAGTGTTAGTCCTTCCAATGAATACTCAGGGTTGATTTCCTTTAGGATTGATTGGTTTGATCTCCTTGAAGTCTGTGGGACTCTCTAGAGTCTTCTCCAACACCACAGTTCAAAGGCATCAATTCTTCAGCTCTCACCCTTCTTTGTAGTCTAGCTCTCACATCCATACATGACTACTAGGACCTTTGTCCCCAAAGTGGTGTCTCTGCTTTTTATCACGCTGTGTTAGCTATGTTTGTCATAGCTTTTCTTCCAAGAAGCAAGCATCTTTTTATTTCATTGCTGTAGTCACCATCTGCAGTGATTTTGTAGCCCAAGAAAATAAAGTCTGTCACTGTTTCCATTGTTTACCCATCTGTTTGCCATGAAGTGATGAGACTGGATGACATGATCCTAGTTTTTTGAATGTAGAGTTTTTAGCCAGCTTTTTCACTCCTGTCTTTCACCTTCATCAACAGGCTGTTTAGTTCCTCTTCACTTTCTGGCATAAGCATGATGGTATCTGCATACCTGAAGTTATTGATATTTCTCCTGGCAATCTTGACTCCAGCTTGTGCTTCATGCAGCCCAGCATTTTGCGTGATGTACTCTGCCTATAAGTTAAATAAGCAGGGTGACAATATATAGCCTTGATGTACTCCTTATCCCATTTGGAACCAGTCCATTTTTCCATGTCAGGTTCTAACTGTTGCCCCTTGACCTGTATACAGACTTTGCAGAATGCAAGTAAGGTGGTCTGGTGTTCTCATCTCCTTTAGAATTTACCATAGTTTGTTATAATTCACACAGTCAAAGGCTTTCGCGTAATCAGTGAAGAAGGGAGTAGATGTTTTCCTGGAATCCCCTTGCCTTTCATAAGCCCAGCTTGTACATCTGGACATTCTCAGTTCATGTACTGTTGAAACCTAGCTTGGAGGATTTGAGCATTACTTTACTAACATGTGAAATGAGTGCAATGGTGCAATAGTTTGAATATTCTTTGTTATTGCTCTTCCTTTGCATTGGAACTGATCCTTTCAGTCCTGTGGCCACTGCTGAGTTTTCCAAATATTGAGTGTAAGACTTAATCTTTTAGGATTTGAAATAGCTTGTCTGAAATTCCACTAGCTTTGTTCATAGTAGCATCTTAGATGTTAAGGAATCAATTTTTCTTTGGTTTCTTCATAACCATATTACAGTAATAGATTTGTTCTTACTATGCATTAAAGGTAGTAATATTATAGGGATCTTGAGCAAGTGTTCTGAAAGAAAATATCTCTTATAAGTTAAATTATTTTCTCATTCCCCAACTGGCTGCCCTCTGTCCAAAATTAAGATCAATCTTGAGAGAAGGATAATGTGTAAAAGCTTTTTAGATGTCCTGTTTCTCATAATGTTTAGTAATTAAAAAAGAAAACTTAAGACCGTCTGTGGAAAGCTCCTATTTTATTAATCAGAAAATCTGTCTTCAAATTTCCACAATTCCTGGTTTCTGTTAGAATATTAGGACCACAGTATTTTGCATATTATAAGAGCATGAAAATAAGGACCTTTTTATTAAGTTGTTGTTTAGTTGCTAAGTCATGTCCAACTCTTAGTCACCCCATGGATGTAGCCTACCAGGCTCCTGTGTCCATGACATGTCCCAGGGAAAGAATACTGGAGTGGGTTGCTATTTCCTTCTCTAAGGGATCTTCCCAACCCAGGGATCACACCTGTGTCTCCTGCACTACAGGAGAATCCAGGCTGAGCCACCAAGGAAGCCTAACATTAAAGATGAGATTTTAAGTGAAATGTATATGGTCATTTCAAATTTGGAAAAGCCAGATGTTTTTATGTCTTAGATGCTTTTTTATTAATATATGGACTTCTAAATATATTTTAATTTTATTGTTTTAATTAGGAAATATAGAAAAGCAAAATGGAATAAATAAAATCTGCCAGTAATCTCAACATAGAATCATAGACTCATTGATTCGTTTCCACAGTAGGGAACCTATCATTTGTTAAGATTTTTGTCTTGAATTTCTTAATAACATCATCCCAAGTGATACCGTAGCTACTGACATTTATTGAGTGCTTACTCTGTGCCAGGCACTGTGATACGCTATGTAATGTCTTGATCCTTAAAACAAATCTATGCAAGATCTGTTGCTTTAGAGACAACAAAGTTAGATTTAGAAAAATTAAATCATTCAATAAATTAACCAAGATCACAGAGTAGAAAATAATAGAATTTGAGCACGGTAGTCTTGATTCCAGAGCCCTTGTTCTTAATTACTCTGCTTTTCATATAAGGTAAGTTTTTCCCCATTTTACAGGTGTTCTACCAAAAATAAGGATGGGAAAGTGTCAATCACTACAGAGTATAAACAAGCTATGAATAATTTAACTTCCCTGTCCTGAATCATTTAGGTGTTTTTTTATTTCCTATCTTGAAGATTCTCTTTATAAATTATCATAGGTTTTTCTGATTACCACTTTAGAAATATTCCATTAGAATAACAGTCAAGACTTCTTTTTTTTTTTTGGCCACCTTTATTGGTCTTTCACTTATTAATCTTTTGTTCTTTAGCCTGTGTGGGCCTCCCATCACAGTGGCCTCTCATCACAGAGCACCAGCTCTGGGCGCATGTGCCCCAGAGCTCCAGCTCGGTAGTTGGACACATCAGTCCAGCCATTCCACGGCACGTGGGATATTCCCAGGCCGAAAATCGAACCGGCACCCCTTGCACTGCAAGGCGGTGTCCTTATCCACTGGACCACCAGGGAAGCCCCAGTCAAGATTTTTATTTATTTATTTTTAAAGATTTATTTATTTATTTATTTTGGGCGGGGGTCGGGTTGGGGAGGGAGGGCAGCGGGCGGGCCACTTCTGTTGGTCTTTCATTTCTCTATTTTCATCCGTCTTTGTTCTTTGGCTCTTGTGGGCCTCCCATCACGGTGGCGTCTGTTGTCGCAGAGCGCCGGCTCTGGGCGCATGCGCTCCAGAGCTCTGGCTCGGTGATTGGACACATCAGTCCAGCCACTCCGCGGCACATGGGATCTTCCCAGGCCAGGGATCGAACCGGGCCCCTTGCACTGCAAGGCGATGTCCTTATCCACTGGACCACCAGGGGAAGCCCCAGTCAAGATTTTTAAGTCTGTCAGATTGCCCTCTAGAATATGTACAAACCTGTACATATTTGTTCCTACTATTAGTTTATAAAGGTGCACATCCATTATCATTTTTAATCTTACTAGTTTTTTTTTTTAATCTTACTTGTTTGATAGGTGAAAAGTGTATTCTTTTATTGGCATATTGTAGGCTAATAATGAGATTAAACATTTTTCCTGTAGTTTCTCAGTATTGTTTTCTTTTATTAACTGCCTGTTTTCTATATTCTTTACTGTCTGAGCCACCAGGGAAACCCTCAGTTTTGGCCCAGTGGACTCTCCTTAAAGACTGATTCTAATTGCTTGTCAAGAAATAATTTTGGCAGAATTAGATTTATATCTTAACTGTATCATTTTGACATTTAAATATAAAGCAATTAATTTTCTCTCTTCTCAAATTCCATTAACATAATAGTACTCAATTATTTCACTACTCAACATCTGGCAACAAAGGTCAAGTTCAAAATACATCCTGAATCAATGACATGCAGTTTATAAAGTGTAAGGACATTATTTTCTAACAAGCTGGTTTTGCCCTTGGTACAGTTTTCTTTTCATAACTGATGCATGGTACTTTATTTTCTAACTATTTTTTTCTTGTGAAATATTCATGTTAAATATTATATGAAATAAAAAATGATTACCCTTAATATATTAGAAGTAATGTTCCATTCATAGATACAGCCTTACAAAACAATTTATAGTTAGGGCATTTAATATAAATAGCATTATTAGCAGTCATTTTTTTTAAGTACTGCAACATACGATCCTATTCTATTCACACAAATATTTTGTCCTGCAAACTCATTCTTTCACATAGAATTCCAAAGGAAACAATACTCTGTCATACATTTAACATGAATTTTATTTGATTATCTACACATTCAAGGCATTTTTATAAACTTTTCCTGACAGGGCTTAACTTTCTTCTAGTGTTCAAAAGCAGGTAGTTTTTTAGTCACCCCTAACAAACAAACCATTTTAATACCCAAGGCTTTTTTCATAAGTGAATTAACACTTGGTTTGGGAATCCCCTGGTTGTCCACGACTTTCACTGCAGTGGTCCAGGTTCAAGCCAAGGGGAGAAACATGTGCCTTGTATTTTTCGACAGAAACATTTTTTTTATGTAGGTGAGTGTCAAGCAGGGGTTATTTTGGTTCCCAGGATACATTTAATGATTGGTAACATTTCTGGTTCTGCCAGCTGGGGGAATGCTGCTGACATTAGGTGATGTGAGGCCAGGAAAGCTGCTAAATATCCATCAGTGTACTGGGCAGTTCCCACAACAAGGAATTCTCTGGCCCAAAGTGTTACTGCATAAATTGAGAAACCCTCATTTACATAATATTGGTGAGTCCTCACTGCCAGGCACTGTACTGGTTCAGTATTGTTTTCTTTTATTAACTGCCTGTTTTCTATATTCTTTACTGTCTGAGCCACCAGGGAAACCCTCAGTTTTGGCCCAGTGGACTCTCCTTAAAGACTGATTCTAATTGCTTGTCAAGAAATAATTTTGGCAGAATTAGATTTATATCTTAACTGTATCATTTTGACATTTAAATATAAAGCAATTAATTTTCTCTCTTCTCAAATTCCATTAACATAATAGTACTCAATTATTTCACTACTCAACATCTGGCAACAAAGGTCAAGTTCAAAATACATCCTGAATCAATGACATGCAGTTTATAAAGTGTAAGGACATTATTTTCTAACAAGCTGGTTTTGCCCTTGGTACAGTTTTCTTTTCATAACTGATGCATGGTACTTTATTTTCTAACTATTTTTTTCTTGTGAAATATTCATGTTAAATATTATATGAAATAAAAAATGATTACCCTTAATATATTAGAAGTAATGTTCCATTCATAGATACAGCCTTACAAAACAATTTATAGTTAGGGCATTTAATATAAATAGCATTATTAGCAGTCATTTTTTTTAAGTACTGCAACATACGATCCTATTCTATTCACACAAATATTTTGTCCTGCAAACTCATTCTTTCACATAGAATTCCAAAGGAAACAATACTCTGTCATACATTTAACATGAATTTTATTTGATTATCTACACATTCAAGGCATTTTTATAAACTTTTCCTGACAGGGCTTAACTTTCTTCTAGTGTTCAAAAGCAGGTAGTTTTTTAGTCACCCCTAACAAACAAACCATTTTAATACCCAAGGCTTTTTTCATAAGTGAATTAACACTTGGTTTGGGAATCCCCTGGTTGTCCACGACTTTCACTGCAGTGGTCCAGGTTCAAGCCAAGGGGAGAAACATGTGCCTTGTATTTTTCGACAGAAACATTTTTTTTATGTAGGTGAGTGTCAAGCAGGGGTTATTTTGGTTCCCAGGATACATTTAATGATTGGTAACATTTCTGGTTCTGCCAGCTGGGGGAATGCTGCTGACATTAGGTGATGTGAGGCCAGGAAAGCTGCTAAATATCCATCAGTGTACTGGGCAGTTCCCACAACAAGGAATTCTCTGGCCCAAAGTGTTACTGCATAAATTGAGAAACCCTCATTTACATAATATTGGTGAGTCCTCACTGCCAGGCACTGTACTGGTTCATGAGGATACATGAATAGAAAGTTATGATTTTAATACTCAGGGAAGTTCATTATACAAATTTATAATTTTAGTACTTTGGAAGGAATTACATAAATGAAGTTTAACATGCTTATCAATATAGCATTATTGTATATGTAAGGTAAAGTTTATCTGTGGGACTCAGGGAAATTTTTTTTTTAAATGATTCTAGAACTCTTGTTAAAGTTTTAGCTTTTACTTAAAGTGCCCAGATAGTATAGTTAAAATTTAATGGATTTTCAAAAAATGAACATATCCATGTAATCAGCATCCAGATCAAGAAACTAGAAAAATTTTTAGTTTCTTAATCTCTTTTGTTGTATTAAGTTGAAATATAGCTGATTTACCTAGTATTATGTAAGAAACCAGAATATTATCAGTGTCCCAGAAGAAATCCTTGTACCCCTTTTTTGTCACAGTTAAATCCTTGAGAGTAACTACAGTTCTGACTTTTAGTATAGATTTTTGGGGTCTGTATTAACCATTCATTATATAGTTGAAATTATATAGTATGTAATCTTTTGTGCCTGTATCCTTTTGCTTAACATTATATTTTTAAAACATATTTATACTGTTGCATGTAGTTGTTTGTTGGTTCTCGTTGCCATTGTATGAATCTGATAATGTTTAATAATCTACTATAGAGAATTTTTGAATTCTACAAGAAAGGCACAACAGCTGAAATCATATGTCTGCCAGTAGGTCATTCTCACTGCAGAGTGGGTTTTGAGGAGGCAGTGGCAAAAAGGAGCCTGCTGAGGGATAGGGTCAAATAATAAAAGCTCTCTGTTTCATAAAAAAAAGGCTTTTGGATTCTTTTAGTAGTAGACGAAAAAAAGTTTCTTGAAATAGCAGTGAATTTAATGAGACCACTTGGGCAGCAGAATAAAGAATGGATTGAATGGGGGTAAATTTAGCCACAGAAATAAAGCTTGAATGATTAGGGAGTCATGCAAATATTAGATGCAAATATTTTAGTGAAAATATTTTTTGTACTATTTTGTGTGACTTATTAATTTACCTTAAGTTGATTGATGCATTCCCACTAGAATTTGGGGGAAGAATTTCATCCTAAACCCGCAAAGTTGATTCTAAATTTCATTTTAAAATAGCAAATATATGAAAATAGCTAATGATTTTTTTTTTCAAATAAAATAGTAAATTATAAGGCACCATGATTACAGGAAAATAAACTCAGAGATAAATGCAACCAAATGATATTTCATTAGCATACCTGTGTATAAAATTGAAACAGCATAATATAAATGAGACATATCAAGACATTAGAGAAAAGAAGGATCATTCAATAAAAGGTGTTAAGTTAGCTATCCATTTGGGTGGGGAAGATTGATCATGCAACACAAAATTAAACCACAGATGGATGAAATATTTAAACATTAAAAGGTACAAACTTATTCAAAAATTAGGATGTTATTTTTTCTGATCTCCAGGTAAAGAAGCTTTCTAGGTGAACCATGAAAATATAATAAAAATATTGATAAATCCCTTTGTATTATCATTTAAAACCTTTTAATAGAAATGCCAACTAAGTAAAAATTGTAACAAATTTCAACCTAAAATTAGTATTTCCAATAAATATATCTGCCAAAAGTTTAATATTTTTAACAAATGAAGTTTTCTAAGTATTAAACAGGAATCGCATTGACAGCTGATAAAGACTACTAGGCAAAGGATATATACAGGCCATTTGCAAGGGGAAAGAAGCACATTGCTTTTAAACATGTACTCCTAATTGGTAAGAAATGTAAACTTTTTAAATAACCTGTTGCTTTGCATGCATCAGTTATACTTCTATATAAAACTGAGATTACCTAGAATTGGCAAGGTTTAGATGAAAAGAGTGTTGTCGTTTGGCATATAAATCAACATCTTCTCATAGGGCATTGTGCAGTGTACCAGAAACCTCAATGTCATGATGACATAGAAGCCATCCAGTAAAGAGTCCACCTGCAGTACAGGAGGCCTGGGTTCGATGCCTGGGTCAGGAATATCCCCTGGAGAAGGGAATGGTTACCAACTCCAATATTCTTGCCAGGAAAATTCCATGGACAGAGGAGTCTGATGGGCTACTGTCCATAGGGTAGCAAAGAGTTGGCCATGACTGAGCAACTTTTACTTCACTTCAGAGGAGTTTATAAATAATGTATGGCCTGAAATAATTGTTGATTTGGTGCTTTGATAAACTTCCCACTGTAGAAAAACTTGGCCCAGTAAAAGAACATACCCTATGAAACATATCCTGTTAAAGAACATACACTGTCAGTCTTTAGATTCATTCTCCCTCCCCTGACCCCTACCCCCCAGCCCCCGCCCCTTCAAGAACCATGAGAGCAAGGAACAGGGAGCAGGAGCCAGAAATGCAGGAAACCAGAACTGAGGAGAAGGAAAGAGAGATGCTGTAAGGCCAGGTGACTGTTGCAGCACTGCTGGTAAGACACTTCATCTTATACAGGCGGCAAGTTGTAAAGCTCAGCCTAGAATTCCTAAAACAGCGAGATATTTGTGGGAGGCTGAAATGGTCAGTGATGACTTCTGATTAAAGGTGGAAGCAGAAGTAAATTTTATCCAAAGTAAGTTTTCCTCACTTCAGGTCAGGCATACTCCAACAGATTAGGATGAAGTAATGACTGTGTTACTGAAACTCCCAAGCACAGGTAAGATGGAAAAACCATCAATTAATAGGTGACTACTAGATAACAACTAGATGACTACTATAACTGTCAAGTACAAAATATAAGACAGAGAACAGTTGCTCAGTCGTGTCTGACTCTTTGTGATCTCTTGTGGTACGCCAGACTTCCCTGTCCTTCACCATCTCCCAGAGCTTGCTCAAGTGCATGTTCATTGACTCAGTGATGCCATCCAACCATGTCCTCCTCTGTCATTCCCTTCTCCTTTTTTTTTCCCAGTGTCAGGGTCTTTGCCAGTGAGTTATCTCTTCACATCAGGTGGCCAAAGTATTGGAGCTTCAACTTCAGCCTCATTCCTTCCAATGAATATTCAGGGTTGCTTTCCTTTAGGATTGACTGGTTTGATCTCCTTGCTGTCCAGGGAACTCTCAGGAGTCTTCTCCAGCAGCATAGTTCAAAGGCCTTAGTTCTTCAGCGCTCATTAGGTGACCATTTTCATTTATTGCTCATATTGGGGAAATTTGTTTAGAACAAATTCTAAACCAGAAAGGATGCAAACACAACGGAAGTATATCAAACTGTCTCTGGCAATCCAGGGTTAACTAGTATATGATGAAATATTCAGAAAAAGAAATACTTGAAAGATAAAAAACATAACATGAGACTATCATTAATGAATGAGCCAAACGGGGAGAAAAATGGGACTCTTAGAAATAAGAAAATATAAGTTAAAAAATTTAAGTCTGAAGATTGGAGCAGTAAAAGAGAATTAGCATACTGAAATATATACACAAGGAAATTACCTCATATCAGAACAGTTACATAGAGTGATGGTATAAGGAAAAAAATAGAGACATAGGATATAGAGAATGAAATGGAAAGGTCCAAAATACATTATATCAAACGACCCCAAAGGAGAGAATGGAGGAAAGACAATGATTTAAAGAGATGATGGCTGTTAAGTTTTATAGAACCTATGAAAAAAACTGAATCCACAGATCCTGAAGGTATAATATATCTCAAGAAGGATAAATAAAATAAATCAGTGCCTAAACATGTGAAAGTAAAGCTTTAGAAACAAAAAAGATGATTTTAAAAGTACCCAGAGAGAAAGGACAGATCACTTATATATAACAATGACAAGAGGCTTTTCAACAACATTGGAATAAAACAGATAGTAGAATAGTATCTTAAAAGTATCAAATAAGTTATACTGGAAATTGTTTTATGCAGGTTTTAATTTTGTGACACACCTGTGTGAGGTGTCTATTTCAAGGTTCACAATATAATAAACTTATTCTACAGCTTGAGTAGAGAACAGTTAGACACTCTGAAGCATATAATTGGGCTATAATTCACATCAAACTAGCCTTGAAAGAGGCAGTGTTGTGTTGGCCCACCCAACAAATGAGCAGCTTCAAGAGATATGTGTGTATTTTTCTGTGTATGTTGTCTATATGTTGGTAGAAATGGTCATATTACTCATTCTGACTAGGTGATGGGATTTGCTTAGTGGCTTTAGACAGAACCAACTTCTTCCTCCCTACTCCCACCAGCTGCCCCAATAAAGTCAGCCATTCAGTTGCCTATAGCCCAAACCTAAAAACTCAACTCCAGTCTTGAGACATGTGCTTGTGTGTACACACACATAAACATTATCCAGTTTTGTGATGTGTATTTGATTAAGGAAGGACTCTATTTTGACTTCTAAATCTTAGTCTTGGAGGCTTTATTTGGATAGTTTGGATAGTTTACTGCATTATTCTAAATACCATAGAATGGACATTCTGAAAAATTGGAATAGCAGTAAAGAGAATTAGCATACTGAAATATATACACAAGGAAATTACCTCATATCAGAACAGTTACATAGAGTGATGGTATAAGGAAAAAAATAGAGACATAGGATATAGAGAATGAAATGGAAAGGTCCAAAATACATTATATCAAACGACCCCAAAGGAGAGAATGGAGGAAAGACAATGATTTAAAGAGATGATGGCTGTTAAGTTTTATAGAACCTATGAAAAAAACTGAATCCACAGATCCTGAAGGTATAATATATCTCAAGAAGGATAAATAAAATAAATCAGTGCCTAAACATGTGAAAGTAAAGCTTTAGAAACAAAAAAGATGATTTTAAAAGTACCCAGAGAGAAAGGACAGATCACTTATATATAACAATGACAAGAGGCTTTTCAACAACATTGGAATAAAACAGATAGTAGAATAGTATCTTAAAAGTATCAAATAAGTTATACTGGAAATTGTTTTATGCAGGTTTTAATTTTGTGACACACCTGTGTGAGGTGTCTATTTCAAGGTTCACAATATAATAAACTTATTCTACAGCTTGAGTAGAGAACAGTTAGACACTCTGAAGCATATAATTGGGCTATAATTCACATCAAACTAGCCTTGAAAGAGGCAGTGTTGTGTTGGCCCACCCAACAAATGAGCAGCTTCAAGAGATATGTGTGTATTTTTCTGTGTATGTTGTCTATATGTTGGTAGAAATGGTCATATTACTCATTCTGACTAGGTGATGGGATTTGCTTAGTGGCTTTAGACAGAACCAACTTCTTCCTCCCTACTCCCACCAGCTGCCCCAATAAAGTCAGCCATTCAGTTGCCTATAGCCCAAACCTAAAAACTCAACTCCAGTCTTGAGACATGTGCTTGTGTGTACACACACATAAACATTATCCAGTTTTGTGATGTGTATTTGATTAAGGAAGGACTCTATTTTGACTTCTAAATCTTAGTCTTGGAGGCTTTATTTGGATAGTTTGGATAGTTTACTGCATTATTCTAAATACCATAGAATGGACATTCTGAAAAAATTTGGGATCTTCACAGTTTATATTATAGATTCTGACTCTGAGATAACAGCCCAAAGTTCCATACCAAAAAAAAAAGTGTATGTGTGTATATATACCTATGTGTGTACACACACATGTAAGTTATGATTCCTGGGAAGAATCTTGTAAATATAGGATAAAATATTTATTTTATCTTTCAAATTAGAGTGGATATAGAGCTATTTAACTTTTTTAAGAGGTTTTTATTTTTATGATCTTTTTTGCATTCTTACAGTTTTACCTTTTTCATTGGCAAAGGTTTGCTGTACCTCTTTTTAGAATAGTTTTTAAAAATTGGGCCTCCCATTATTTTTAAGTCCTTTGTTAAAGAAATTTTCTTCTGTTATAAGAAAGGTAAAGATTTTTTCATCTAAGATACCAATTTTATTCAATAAATAATCTGTTCTTTCTTTTATGTCTTCCAGTTTGTAACACACCAAATTATTTTTTATTTCTAATTTTTTGAGACTCTTATAAAGTAGTTTTTTTTTTTTTTTTACTATGAGTTATAATAATGGTTGGTCTTAAGTGATCACGATAAGTATTAGAAGCAGAACATTATCTTGAGTTGAGTCATATGTTGCCTCTTCATGTTCCCCTATTTTACAACATCCTGGATCTTAGTTCATCCTTACCTCTTCTTAAGCTGATGTTGTTTTCAAAGCCTTAATTTGTAATGTATGCTTGTTAAAGGAATTTTTTAAATTATATACATTTATTTGGCTTATCAGTTTGAACAATTTATTTACCATAAGTAGTTATGGATACTTGGTCATATTTTCTCATCTTTGCTTAAGTATGTAATTACTTTGCTGTTTTTTGTTGGCCATAGTTGAAAGCATAAATCCAGAAGGTGCTGTTAGTTCTTTTTTTCTTCAAAATACATCTACAATCTTCTCCATTCTTTTCCCAATTTACTTTGCAAGTTTTATGGTAATGTCCAAGGCTATATTCCTGGTAGTTGGTATCTCAAAAAGTGCCGTTTCTTGATAAATCTTCATTAAATTGTTAAGATTATTACTAGCCTATTACATTTTTCAAATATCTTCTGGTAATTCACACGTATTCAAAAATAAACATATCCATTACTTCTACTGTATACTGTTTCTGATGCAGCTGTTCAGTTTTCACACTTGCTATGTGTATAGAGTATAGTTCCTAGCAGCTACTTGCACAACATAGGTGACTTTAGATTTGTGTTTTAGTACAAATCTCAGTATTCAACATTTGTTACACACTTGCTACATTGGTTAGAAGATATTTATTTTATCTTTCAAATTAGAGTGGATATAGAGCTATTTAACTTTTTTAAGAGGTTTTTATTTTTATGATCTTTTTTGCATTCTTACAGTTTTACCTTTTTCATTGGCAAAGGTTTGCTGTACCTCTTTTTAGAATAGTTTTTAAAAATTGGGCCTCCCATTATTTTTAAGTCCTTTGTTAAAGAAATTTTCTTCTGTTATAAGAAAGGTAAAGATTTTTTCATCTAAGATACCAATTTTATTCAATAAATAATCTGTTCTTTCTTTTATGTCTTCCAGTTTGTAACACACCAAATTATTTTTTATTTCTAATTTTTTGAGACTCTTATAAAGTAGTTTTTTTTTTTTTTTTACTATGAGTTATAATAATGGTTGGTCTTAAGTGATCACGATAAGTATTAGAAGCAGAACATTATCTTGAGTTGAGTCATATGTTGCCTCTTCATGTTCCCCTATTTTACAACATCCTGGATCTTAGTTCATCCTTACCTCTTCTTAAGCTGATGTTGTTTTCAAAGCCTTAATTTGTAATGTATGCTTGTTAAAGGAATTTTTTAAATTATATACATTTATTTGGCTTATCAGTTTGAACAATTTATTTACCATAAGTAGTTATGGATACTTGGTCATATTTTCTCATCTTTGCTTAAGTATGTAATTACTTTGCTGTTTTTTGTTGGCCATAGTTGAAAGCATAAATCCAGAAGGTGCTGTTAGTTCTTTTTTTCTTCAAAATACATCTACAATCTTCTCCATTCTTTTCCCAATTTACTTTGCAAGTTTTATGGTAATGTCCAAGGCTATATTCCTGGTAGTTGGTATCTCAAAAAGTGCCGTTTCTTGATAAATCTTCATTAAATTGTTAAGATTATTACTAGCCTATTACATTTTTCAAATATCTTCTGGTAATTCACACGTATTCAAAAATAAACATATCCATTACTTCTACTGTATACTGTTTCTGATGCAGCTGTTCAGTTTTCACACTTGCTATGTGTATAGAGTATAGTTCCTAGCAGCTACTTGCACAACATAGGTGACTTTAGATTTGTGTTTTAGTACAAATCTCAGTATTCAACATTTGTTACACACTTGCTACATGTTAGGAATGATATGAAGCATTTTTATGTCCTATAGCATTTAAGCAAAGTACAAATATCCTTCCTGTGTCTGAATATGGTGTAGTGCCTTTTAAGCTGAAAGCACATAATAATAGATTTAATGGATTAATTTCAGAATTGGAGTTTACAAGCCTAAGTTTTATTGATGTACTGTGTGACTTTGCATTATTCATTGAACTTATTAGTGAGTCTGTGTCTTCACTTAAAAAAAGATAATAAAATAAGTCTCTTCTGTATTATGTAGCATAGGAATCTGTTAAGTATTTAAATAGGGAATATCTATAGATATTTTGTAAGAAAGGCATAATAAATAAAACCTTCTGATGTGACTATTTGTCCAGTTATTGAATTATGTTGCTAAATAACAGCATTCATTTTTAGGTCTCCAGTGTAGCGAGTTAAGAGAAATAAGAGCTTTTTCACAGCATTATAAATTTATGCTGTATTAATATATAATGTTATCTATCATACTAACATTATAAATGTCATGACATCCTTTTAGTTAACCAAAGACTGCTTTATTGTGTTAACACTTTAGTTTTATAAGAAGGATAACAAATGTCATTACCCCTTTTTTTACAAATGGAAAACTGAGAGACAGACCAAATTTCTGGAGGCATAGAAGCAGAAACTGGTGTTTGTTTAATATGTGAATAATGAAGGACTTTTAGGTCATAGATGATGAATAAAAATCCTTATCATAAAATTAGAGGTTGGACTTCCCTGGTGATCCAGTGAGTAGAGTCTGCCTGGAAGTACATTACAAGGGATACCGGTTCCATCCTTGGCCCAGGAAGATCCCACGTGCTGAGGAGTGACCAGGCTGGTGTGTCCAATTGTGAGCCAGCGCTCTGGAGCACGTGCTCCTGGAGCCAGTGCTCTGTGCCAAGAGAGACCAGGGCAATGGGAGACCCACACATGCCAAAGAATAAAGATGGATGAAAATAAATGAATAAATAATTAAAAATAAATGTTTAAAAAATAAATAAAGTGAGAGGTTAGTAGATTTAAAATCAATCTTTAGATGAGCAAAACTGTAAGAGAACAAGTTATTTAATTCAAGTTATAGTATGTCATAATGTGGATACTTTCTAAAGAATCTATGAGTGAGAATTATTGTATCTTAAGACAAAAAAGCCAAGTTTTAATTTTTCTAAAATCAATTGGCATTTACAAATAGTACTTGCAAGCCTAAAGTAGGAGCTTGTTTCTTTTATTCTCACATAAGATGTTTAAGCTTAACTTAACTTATATTGTTACATGAATATAAAAAGTACTGCTGTAAGTAAACTAATTATGTGTGATCATTAATAAAGTAGAAATCCATAAGATAGATATATATTTTGAGGGGGGGTAGCTGTTATGTTTCTACTATACACCACTAACAACATTTAAAAAACAAAATCCAGAGAGGATGGAGTAAAGAGTCTGGGTTATATATTCCCCAGTTAACTGACCAGATAACAGCCTTTCAGTACAGTTTCAGATTGGATCATCTTCTACCTCATCTTTCTTCATATCTGAGAAACAGGGACGGAAACAGAAACACATTTTTCCATACCTTATATGTCAACTTTTGAAGAACACGAATGAATAATATTTTAACCTCTATAGATTACCATGTAACAAACAGCTTACAATGAAGGCAAACTTTGTTTCACAAAATGCTAAAAATGAATAAATGTATTATGCATATGTAAAAATACTAATAATCCTTAGAAATACCACTGTTTTCTCACATTTTCCTAAAATGAAATCAAAAGTACTACAGTTTATAAGTAGACTATAAACATCAGTGCTATTCTTGTGAAAATCTCTTACAAAAAAATAGTTAACTCATTTGAGCTGCCTTTTTTTGTTTGATAATTTGACTATCAAACTATTAATATTTAGATAAATGAGAAAAATAATATGAAAAAGTAGTCACTGCATACAGTCACTGCTGTACACGTACTCAGCTTGGTTACTTAACAAGGTTTGGGATCTAAATGTTAGCAAATGGGGTGAGATTTTTCATAGTTAAAGTAATTGGAAATCTTTAATCACCCACGATGTATTCGTACAGCTAACATTATAATAAATCCTATGGTTGAGATAGATAAATTGGTTGGCTTGCTTTAGGGCCATGTTAGACAAGAAATGTGTGCAATTGCTCAGTCATGTCTGACTCTTTGCAGCCCCATGAACTACATAGCCTGCCAGGCTCCTCTGTCCATGGGATTTCCCGCAAAGAATAATAGAGTGGGTTATCATTTCCTCCTCCAGGGAATCTTCCCAACCCAGGGAACAAACCCACATCTCCTATGGCTTCTTCTTTGACAGGCACCACTTGGGAAGCCCTATACTAAGAAATACTTATATTTAAACATTAAAATCTTATCTCACAGGAGATATGGTAATTCAGTGGCACTTATAGGAACTGAGGTGAACAATGGAAACAGCAGACTCTTCACTCAGCATCTCATGTTCATGTAAAGTACATGTTCATTGAGTGGATTGGAAGAGGAAATTGCCTGTGGTACTTAAATGTTTGTTTTAATTTTTTTACTTTTTATCTATAATTATACTATCATCTTTTTTTTTTTTTCATTATAACTAGATCTTACTTAAGTACTGTACAGCTTTAACTGAAAGACAAAATGGAGTATCTACTTTTTGAAAAGCTTTCTGCTTCATCCAGGAGTGGGAAAAAGCTGTAAATGTTTAAAAAGACTAAAGCTCTAAGGGAAAAAAAATGCATTACCAATAGGTGTATATCTCCCTAGTAATACTGGAATAACTATAAATATTTTCATTACTTGGCTCTGGCTTTTCCTCTGTAGCAGTAGTCTTTTAGAAATACCACTGTTTTCTCACATTTTCCTAAAATGAAATCAAAAGTACTACAGTTTATAAGTAGACTATAAACATCAGTGCTATTCTTGTGAAAATCTCTTACAAAAATAGTTAACTCATTTGAGCTGCCTTTTTTGTTTGATAATTTGACTATCAAACTATTAATATTTAGATAAATGAGAAAAATAATATGAAAAAGTAGTCACTGCATACAGTCACTGCTGTACACGTACTCAGCTTGGTTACTTAACAAGGTTTGGGATCTAAATGTTAGCAAATGGGGTGAGATTTTTCATAGTTAAAGTAATTGGAAATCTTTAATCACCCACGATGTATTCGTACAGCTAACATTATAATAAATCCTATGGTTGAGATAGATAAATTGGTTGGCTTGCTTTAGGGCCATGTTAGACAAGAAATGTGTGCAATTGCTCAGTCATGTCTGACTCTTTGCAGCCCCATGAACTACATAGCCTGCCAGGCTCCTCTGTCCATGGGATTTCCCGCAAAGAATAATAGAGTGGGTTATCATTTCCTCCTCCAGGGAATCTTCCCAACCCAGGGAACAAACCCACATCTCCTATGGCTTCTTCTTTGACAGGCACCACTTGGGAAGCCCTATACTAAGAAATACTTATATTTAAACATTAAAATCTTATCTCACAGGAGATATGGTAATTCAGTGGCACTTATAGGAACTGAGGTGAACAATGGAAACAGCAGACTCTTCACTCAGCATCTCATGTTCATGTAAAGTACATGTTCATTGAGTGGATTGGAAGAGGAAATTGCCTGTGGTACTTAAATGTTTGTTTTAATTTTTTTACTTTTTATCTATAATTATACTATCATCTTTTTTTTTTTTTCATTATAACTAGATCTTACTTAAGTACTGTACAGCTTTAACTGAAAGACAAAATGGAGTATCTACTTTTTGAAAAGCTTTCTGCTTCATCCAGGAGTGGGAAAAAGCTGTAAATGTTTAAAAAGACTAAAGCTCTAAGGGAAAAAAAATGCATTACCAATAGGTGTATATCTCCCTAGTAATACTGGAATAACTATAAATATTTTCATTACTTGGCTCTGGCTTTTCCTCTGTAGCAGTAGTCTTTAGCCACTTGGTCACTGTTATGATACACTAATGTGTTGTGATTGGTTGAAAGATGTTTGTAATTAGTAATATAAAAATAATGAAATATGTAAATGAATGTTTTCAGTAAACTAGAGTAAATTAAAGACTGCTCTTATAATAATGAGACTCTTACTTCCACTATGCTTCTGAATTGAGGGGAGAAAAGAGTGAATTTATAGCTATGTTCCTTGAACATCCCTAGGAGTCCTCTATGTAAATTTTATTCATCCTATGTAGTCTGGAGGAAAAAATATATTAAAGATAGCTTCTCTGTACCATCGGATACTTACAGGGACAAGATCTGGATTGTTTATTGTAACCCTTTTTTTACAATGTAAAAGAAAATTTATGTATTTGGCTGGTATTAGTAGATTGAGTCAGGAAAGTTTAATTGGTTGGCATTAAACTGCCTATTTTTACGTAATTTATCACCTGACTAAGGTCTATATTTTACTCTGATGGAGAATCATCACATTTATTTCATCTGTTTTACAGAGTTGAATATAAGGTGATAATGAATATTACAGCAAGTTGTGCACATTATCATTAATCTATCTCATTCCTTCTATCTGCAGTGTGGTTTTCAAGCTGTAGTCCTCTGCCCAAGATCACAAATGTAACCTGGAAAATTATCAGAAATGCAGAATTTGAGACCCCAACTATACATTCTGAATCAAAATCTCTGGGGTTAGCCCAGTAGTCATTGTTTAAAGATTTCTAGGAGATCTTGATGCACACAAGTTTGAGGACCTATGTTGTCATACTCCACCTTGGTAGCTTAACAAGATTATTATTAGTACCCTTTAGCTAGAATTTCAAAGATAGTCTTTGTTATTTAAGATTGTTTCATTAGCAGAAGACTCTGTAGAAGTTGTTAGGAGGAAATTGTATAGTCAAGTAACAAGTATGTGTTTATATACAAATTACACCTATTAATAAAAATGTCTATAAAATAAGTAAAAGCATACTACTAAGTGATCTTTCACCATCACCATGCGTACAAGGGATGTCTGCACATTTACATTTAGCTATTGTGTGTCTTGTGCATACTTAAACATCGTTCCCTGTTAGCAATAGCATTTTTTAGAATGATTTTTCCTATGAAGGTAAAAATGGACCCAAATTTCATTGACAGGTTTCCTGGGTTGTAGAACCGTTATTTATGACACGCTTTTTTGCAACTTGAGTAGTCTTTGAAGCATCTTTCTGACTTTAATGTCATCTTCAAAGTGACACGGTAAAATGAAAAGGTCACGATAAGTGATTTTCCATGGAGGCTGAAACCTTCAAAGTTTAGAAAACATCTAAAAGTTAAAAACAAAATGTCTTGTTTAATGACTGTGGGTATATCTAATTAAACCTCATTGTTTTGGAATCTACAAATGCAGAAAAGGTTATATCTGAAGTAAGCAAATAAATTTCTACTGTTTCTCAAGTATAAAAGGAATTGGGCAATCAAATTAATAATTTTATTTAAAAGTGAGGAAATGAACTTAAAGTAACTATTAATAAGAAAAAGTGACTTCATACTTTTAATGACATCTTTTTGCCATTGATTATGAATAGTCCATTGATAATGATTACTTGTTACCTAAATGTTGACAGGTACTGAGAGCCTTCATTTATCTCTATGTATCATCCTAGTATGTATGATTGAAGGAATAAAGATTACTTTACTAAATTTTATGCCACAAGATCACAAATGTAACCTGAAAAAGAAATGCAGAATTTGAGACCCCAACTATACCTTCTGAATCAAAATCTCTGGGGTTAGCCCAGTAGTCATTGTTTAAAGATTTCTAGGAGATCTTGATGCACACAAGTTTGAGGACCTATGTTGTCATACTCCACCTTGGTAGCTTAACAAGATTATTATTAGTACCCTTTAGCTAGAATTTCAAAGATAGTCTTTGTTATTTAAGATTGTTTCATTAGCAGAAGACTCTGTAGAAGTTGTTAGGAGGAAATTGTATAGTCAAGTAACAAGTATGTGTTTATATACAAATTACACCTATTAATAAAAATGTCTATAAAATAAGTAAAAGCATACTACTAAGTGATCTTTCACCATCACCATGCGTAAGGGATGTCTGCACATTTACATTTAGCTATTGTGTGTCTTGTGCATACTTAAACATCGTTCCCTGTTAGCAATAGCATTTTTTAGAATGATTTTTCCTATGAAGGTAAAAATGGACCCAAATTTCATTGACAGGTTTCCTGGGTTGTAGAACCGTTATTTATGACACGCTTTTTTGCAACTTGAGTAGTCTTTGAAGCATCTTTCTGACTTTAATGTCATCTTCAAAGTGACACGGTAAAATGAAAAGGTCACGATAAGTGATTTTCCATGGAGGCTGAAACCTTCAAAGTTTAGAAAACATCTAAAAGTTAAAAACAAAATGTCTTGTTTAATGACTGTGGGTATATCTAATTAAACCTCATTGTTTTGGAATCTACAAATGCAGAAAAGGTTATATCTGAAGTAAGCAAATAAATTTCTACTGTTTCTCAAGTATAAAAGGAATTGGGCAATCAAATTAATAATTTTATTTAAAAGTGAGGAAATGAACTTAAAGTAACTATTAATAAGAAAAAGTGACTTCATACTTTTAATGACATCTTTTTGCCATTGATTATGAATAGTCCATTGATAATGATTACTTGTTACCTAAATGTTGACAGGTACTGAGAGCCTTCATTTATCTCTATGTATCATCCTAGTATGTATGATTGAAGGAATAAAGCTACAATTGTTAGACCCTCTCTTCTATTTGGATTTTCTAATAACCTAGACAGGTATTTTTTTCCTTATTTTAT
This sequence comes from Tragulus kanchil, assembly GCA_022376925.1. NCBI lineage: Eukaryota > Metazoa > Chordata > Mammalia > Artiodactyla > Tragulidae > Tragulus > Tragulus kanchil. Next base: position 214,926,028 of record JAIOJX010000032.1, on the reverse strand, counting down.
TCTAGATTAACTTTTATTCTCTCGCTCTTTGCCTTCTAGTTGAGCCTCCCCATTTACAGTTCACAGAGTTTTCTGCCCAGCTCTTGCCCTCCTGTCCATCTTCCAGTTTCTACTTTGCTTGGCTGCATGTTCCCTTCAGAAACCGTGTTTTCAGTATTCATCTTCCTGCCCACCGCTTGCCAGTGTTCTTATTTTTAGGTTCTTGCTCTCTGTTCTCTTTCCCCTCACTGTTGCTAGGTTTGGTTTCTGGATTTTTGTGTAGTATCTCTTCTCTAACTGCTATAATCAAAACTGTAAGGATGTAAGAATTAGAAATCAGAGGCATAGAGAAAATAGATATGTATTGAGTACTTACTCTATGCTATAAGATTTACTTATATAATTTAATTCTCATAAAATATAGGTATGCTTAAATATTAGCTCCATTTTATTCATAAGTACACCGAAGCTCAGAGATGTTAAGTATTTTGTTCTAATTCCCAGAGCTACCAAGTGATAAAGCTAGATTTCAAAGCTATTTGTTCACTCCTTTTATTCCACAAATACTGATTGAGTGAACATTCTATATGTTGGCCACTATAGTAGGGGCTTCAAAAGATCCAGTCCTTACTCTCAGGACCTAACTATGTGGTGGTATTGTCTGATTTCACAGATGTTGATCTGTTTGCTATGCCAAACAGAAGAAAGGAAAATAAAAATTTAGAATGGTTCTAAGGTTTTATGGAAAAAAATGTATTTGATATAGATGTGAAAATGACTATATTTGTGCATTATTTAAAAATATATAGCCAGAATGTTGATTTGTGTCTAGTCATAGACTATCCCTCCTCAGTCTACCCTGTCAGCACCAATGCCTTTTAGTGACATCATTACAATATATATTTTACTCTTATGTTCTAAGCTGTACAAGATTGCTGATTATAGGCCAGCTTTCTGTAGAAAGTCTTCAGAAAATTAACTGTCTCTCCTAAATTATGTTTGGAAAAAGATGAAGACCCTTGTGTAAGAATACATACATTCATCCATCTCTCACCCATATATTTACTAATAGATTGTAAAATAGGTAATACGGTTTAACCAAATACATAAAACACAGCAGAACTTTTAATAAGGCAAGTGTGGAAAAATAGGACAAGGAAAAATAAGATGAATTTAGGCTGTGTTCAGTGAAAGTGAAAGTATTAGTCGCTTAGTCATATCTGACATATTTTGACCCCATGGACTGTAGCCTGCCATGCTCCTCTGTCCTTGGAATTCTGCAGTCAAGAATACTGTTGTGGGTAGCCAGACCCTTCTCCAGGGGATCTTCCTGACCCAGGAATCGAATTCAAGTCTCCTGAGTCTTCTGCATTGCAGATGGATTCTTTACCATTTGAGCTGCCAGGGAAGCGCCATGAGTTCAGTAGGCCTACTGAAAAAAAATTAATAAATTTGTCTCTCTTCTCAAGGGTAACTTGATTCACAGTCATTATAATTTTAAAAACAAACTGGTATCACAAAAGAGTACCCATTTTTAGTTGTGATACTTAAGAAAGAATTCTCCTAAAGAAGACCTCAATACCGTGTGATGAGCAATGGCCTTGTATACTTGCTGAAATAAATGTGAGTTTCGCTGAGCCATTTAATTGTATTCAACTGCATACTACAAATTCAAAGTCTAGTAAAGCTGATCTTTTCGAAGTAGCTCAAGCCTTTCCAAGTAGACCACTGTGGTCTGGCCAGATCCAGTGGGATATTTTAGAGGATCTAGAAAAATGAATGAATTACATATCTTTTAGATAATTCTCATATCTAGTTTGTCAGTTGAATTTTTATGTACTAGATGGCAGTGATCTTACATACTTTCTTAAGTTTGTTTTATTCACTAGTGCAACATCATTGCATAGACTACTACCTGTTACATATTAGGTGCTTAGTAAGTATTTGTTGTATGGATGGTAAACGCTGTGCTTTGAAGAATCTCCCAGCTCTCTGTTGGTATTTTCTTCCTTGTCCTTAAATAAAGCATGGCACTCTTCTTTGGAGTACATCATCTTTATGCAAACCCCTAAATTCATTAAATGTCAGACATTGCTTAGCTGACTTTTCCAAGCAGATAATGAAATCAGTACTAACTTTATCTGAAGAACTCTTTTAAGATTGTTCTCAGTAAACATGCCTTCCTTGATTTGGGGGCTCTAAGATTTTAAGGTTTCTAAGAAGAAGTTGTAAATTTCAGCAATTACTGAAGTTTAGCAATTTTAACATGGAAATAGTTTTTCTTCTCAGGAGACCTCAAAATTGTACCAGATTTATTGAATTTGGAAAACATGGGGTAGATTCTATATAATACTGACTCGGCAAATTTTAGCTATATATTTTAATGAAAGTGTTTAACTTCCAAACTTAAAAATTTATGAATGTCCTTTTTTCCTCCTGTTGGTCCTTTATTTTGAAGCAGTTTCCTTCCAGGGATCTTCCTGACCCAGGAATCGAATTCAAGTCTCCTGAGTCTTCTGCATTGCAGATGGATTCTTTACCATTTGAGCTGCCAGGAAGCGCCATGAGTTCAGTAGGCCTACTGAAAAAATTAATAAATTTGTCTCTCTTCTCAAGGGTAACTTGATTCACAGTCATTATAATTTTAAAAACAAACTGGTATCACAAAAGAGTACCCATTTTTAGTTGTGATACTTAAGAAAGAATTCTCCTAAAGAAGACCTCAATACCGTGTGATGAGCAATGGCCTTGTATACTTGCTGAAATAAATGTGAGTTTCGCTGAGCCATTTAATTGTATTCAACTGCATACTACAAATTCAAAGTCTAGTAAAGCTGATCTTTTCGAAGTAGCTCAAGCCTTTCCAAGTAGACCACTGTGGTCTGGCCAGATCCAGTGGGATATTTTAGAGGATCTAGAAAAATGAATGAATTACATATCTTTTAGATAATTCTCATATCTAGTTTGTCAGTTGAATTTTTATGTACTAGATGGCAGTGATCTTACATACTTTCTTAAGTTTGTTTTATTCACTAGTGCAACATCATTGCATAGACTACTACCTGTTACATATTAGGTGCTTAGTAAGTATTTGTTGTATGGATGGTAAACGCTGTGCTTTGAAGAATCTCCCAGCTCTCTGTTGGTATTTTCTTCCTTGTCCTTAAATAAAGCATGGCACTCTTCTTTGGAGTACATCATCTTTATGCAAACCCCTAAATTCATTAAATGTCAGACATTGCTTAGCTGACTTTTCCAAGCAGATAATGAAATCAGTACTAACTTTATCTGAAGAACTCTTTTAAGATTGTTCTCAGTAAACATGCCTTCCTTGATTTGGGGGCTCTAAGATTTTAAGGTTTCTAAGAAGAAGTTGTAAATTTCAGCAATTACTGAAGTTTAGCAATTTTAACATGGAAATAGTTTTTCTTCTCAGGAGACCTCAAAATTGTACCAGATTTATTGAATTTGGAAAACATGGGGTAGATTCTATATAATACTGACTCGGCAAATTTTAGCTATATATTTTAATGAAAGTGTTTAACTTCCAAACTTAAAAATTTATGAATGTCCTTTTTTCCTCCTGTTGGTCCTTTATTTTTGAAGCAGCTTTTATTGAAAGCACTATGGTATTAATTTTTCTTTAAAATTTCTGATAATCTTAAATACTATATTATACTGGCATTCAGTGAATCTGTAGATTATATCAGTTCCAGTAACCCTTTATTCTATATAATTATAAGGGATTAACTGAGTAACTTATATGCATCTTAAAAGTTTATTTATAACATCAGTTGGATGTTAACATACACTGACGCATTGTAATTGTTCTTCCCAGATTTCTTACTCTATGAAAATCTGTTGAACTATTATAGCAATCTGAGGCTTCATTTTGAAATTTAGGCTATTAGGTTAGACATTTATCAATGTATGTTTTGCCTAGAGCAGTGATTTTATTTAGGTCAATTACTCTATGTCTAATGAAATATTGATATATCAAACTTTTACAATATTTTCCATAACTTACTTTTTATTTTGTTTGCCTTTCTTCTTATTTGCTATAATACTTTATTTTTCAAGCTTTCTTCCTGTGTTACTCCCAGTTATTGTAGCCTGCTACATATTTAAAAAGAGGATTAAAAATGAATTAACCCATGTACTTCACTCCTAACTTTAGCACAAGCATATCTTTACAATCACATTATGATAAATATATACATATTTTGACTGGCCTTTAAAAAATGAAATTTTCTTGCATCCTTCAATACCTATTCTACCTTTAACCATACTTGTGCTAAGAATGCCCGATCTTAAAACATAAAACCTGTCACTTCATTAATTCTTTTCTAAATTGGTTAACTGATATTAATTATCTCTAGATTTGGAAATGAATCTAGAGTTTTTCTTCTACCCAATTAATGGGGAAAATTGACTTGCTAATTTGTTGAATTCCATTAATTATACCATAAAATCATAGAGCTAGGAGAGATACAGGGTGATCCCAGTTTTTAGGGACAAATTACCCAGATTTCTTGCTCTATGAAAATCTGTTGAGCTGTTATAGCAATCTGAGTTTTAATTTTAAAATTAAGTTGATTAGGCAAGATGAGATTTCTCTCAAACACTTCTGAATTATAAGGTATAAGAAAGATCTATTAATATAAAAATTCCCTCAATGTCCTGGTTTTCAGCTTTTATTCAGTGGTCCCAAGGAATTGAAACTTGAAGCCTTAGAAAGAAAAATATTTGGAGAACTACAAAGTATGGTTTATATTAATAGGTAGCATGATTTATAATTATTTTTAAGTTAATTTTACTACTCTGCCTTCCTTATTTTTGGTTAATTTCACTCAGTCTGCTATTTAATCTTTAATTACAGGCCACAAAAGAAGTAATAGAGCGGGAAGCGCCAGGGATGGCCCTGGCAATGCTGATGGGATCACTTAATGTTACACCTCTGGGCATGCTCTCTAGGTAAGAAAGTCACCAGCGTGGTGCAAAGAAAATCAATTCCATACCATTAATCACTGCAATAGACTGGGAAACCTAAGAATCTTTAGTCATACTACTTAATTTTGCCCCCTCTTATTTCCTAGTTACGAGTCTCAGTATCCTGTCTAGGTAAATCTTGGCCATGGTTTCCTTCAAGTTCTTTACCCCTTCCCCTTCTTTTTTGCATATTATGTTGAAACTTTTAGAAAATACCATATTACTGCTAAATGTTACCAGTTATAACCCCAAGAAGAAGTCCAGTTTATTAAAATGTACGATATACTTTTTTGTGTGATATGAGTTTCTTTAGTTGTCATTAAGTGCTAATTTAATAAAACTGAGCAGTAGAGTCTTTTAATAAGTTTTCACAAGATAGAAACTTTATTTCAATTTGTAAATAGGCATATTGATGTATGCTCATGAAAAAGAAAATCAATAGTATATTACTAGTATATTAAATTAGTATATTTAAAATTATGACTTCATTGAACTACATGGTACCATCCATCCTGAATTTGATAGTTTAGTTATTATTGTACCAATTCTTAGATTAAAACCCTTTACTGAGAAAACATACATCATTTAAGTTAAAGGCAGAACAATCAAAACTTCGTGAGAATCTGTTGATTTAATGGCCATTGATTAATACACGTGGAGAAAATCATGGTTTTTTTTGATTATGCATGAATTCCTCAAAAAAAAAACTCCCTTGAATTATAAGGTATAAGAAAGATCTATTAATATAAAATTCCCTCAATGTCCTGGTTTTCAGCTTTTACTCAGCGGTCCCAAGGAATTGAAACTTGAAGCCTTAGAAAGAAAAATATTTGGAGAACTACAAAGTATGGTTTATATTAATAGGTAGCATGATTTATAATTATTTTTAAGTTAATTTTACTACTCTGCCTTCCTTATTTTTGGTTAATTTCACTCAGTCTGCTATTTAATCTTTAATTACAGGCCACAAAAGAAGTAATAGAGCGGGAAGCGCCAGGGATGGCCCTGGCAATGCTGATGGGATCACTTAATGTTACACCTCTGGGCATGCTCTCTAGGTAAGAAAGTCACCAGCGTGGTGCAAAGAAAATCAATTCCATACCATTAATCACTGCAATAGACTGGGAAACCTAAGAATCTTTAGTCATACTACTTAATTTTGCCCCCTCTTATTTCCTAGTTACGAGTCTCAGTATCCTGTCTAGGTAAATCTTGGCCATGGTTTCCTTCAAGTTCTTTACCCTTCCCTTCTTTTTTGCATATTATGTTGAAACTTTTAGAAAATACCATATTACTGCTAAATGTTACCAGTTATAACCCCAAGAAGAAGTCCAGTTTATTAAAATGTACGATATACTTTTTTGTGTGATATGAGTTTCTTTAGTTGTCATTAAGTGCTAATTTAATAAAACTGAGCAGTAGAGTCTTTTAATAAGTTTTCACAAGATAGAAACTTTATTTCAATTTGTAAATAGGCATATTGATGTATGCTCATGAAAAAGAAAATCAATAGTATATTACTAGTATATTAAATTAGTATATTTAAAATTATGACTTCATTGAACTACATGGTACCATCCATCCTGAATTTGATAGTTTAGTTATTATTGTACCAATTCTTAGATTAAAACCCCTTTACTGAGAAAAACATACATCATTTAAGTTAAAGGCAGAACAATCAAAACTTCGTGAGAATCTGTTGATTTAATGGCCATTGATTAATACAGCTGATCTCAGAGCAGTCTAGAAAATATAGAGTAGCTTTGTAATTGCAGATTTTCATAAACATTATTTATAGTTGCTTATTGATCCTGTTTACAATATGAATATAAAAGTAAATATATCCATTCAATGCATAGTGAATTATAATGCCCTTTCTGTTACTTAGCCTAAGTTAGGATCCCAAAAATGGCAGCTACTTGAAGCACAGCTACAGGGAAATATGGATAGGTCATTAGTTACTGTATTTTCCTTCCTATTGCAATATTCCATATAATAAGAGCAAGAGCATTATAATATTCCATGTAATAAGAGCAAGAAAAGAACTAAAGTAACTTGATAGAGATTTTTGTTTAAACAACCCCTGCTAGTCTTTAACAAACTCACATTGATTTCTTTTATGCGATTCTTTTTTTTTTTTAAGTTTTTTTTGGCAGAGGGAGGGGGGCGGGCGGGCCACTTCTATTGGTCTTTCATTTATCTATTTTCATCCATCTTTGCTCTTTGGCCCGTGTGGGCCTCCCATCGCAGTGGCCTCTGTTGTCGCAGAGCACCAGCTCTGGGTGCATGCGCTCCAGAGCTCCAGCTCAATAATTAGACACATCGGTCCAGCCGCTCTGTGGCACGTGGGATCTTCCCAGGCCAGGGCTCGAACCGGCGCCCCTTGCACTGCAAGGCGGTGTCCTTACCCACTGGACCACCAGGGAAGCCCTATGTGATTCTTTTTTAACCCTTACTTGTATTACCTGCCCATAGGAGATCAGAGGTCATCTTTGGTCCCTTATCTCTTTGGAATTAAGTGGTAGTCTTTGAACATAAGAACTCTTTCTTGGCATCCAAGGAATATAGTCTAGATAGAATTAAACTTTATTTCAATTTGTAAATAGGCATATTGATGTATGCTCATGAAAAGAAAATCAATAGTATATTACTAGTATATTAAATTAGTATATTTAAAATTATGACTTCATTGAACTACATGGTACCATCCATCCTGAATTTGATAGTTTAGTTATTATTGTACCAATTCTTAGATTAAAACCCCTTTACTGAGAAAAACATACATCATTTAAGTTAAAGGCAGAACAATCAAAACTTCGTGAGAATCTGTTGATTTAATGGCCATTGATTAATACAGCTGATCTCAGAGCAGTCTAGAAAATATAGAGTAGCTTTGTAATTGCAGATTTTCATAAACATTATTTATAGTTGCTTATTGATCCTGTTTACAATATGAATATAAAAGTAAATATATCCATTCAATGCATAGTGAATTATAATGCCCTTTCTGTTACTTAGCCTAAGTTAGGATCCCAAAAATGGCAGCTACTTGAAGCACAGCTACAGGGAAATATGGATAGGTCATTAGTTACTGTATTTTCCTTCCTATTGCAATATTCCATATAATAAGAGCAAGAGCATTATAATATTCCATGTAATAAGAGCAAGAAAAGAACTAAAGTAACTTGATAGAGATTTTTGTTTAAACAACCCCTGCTAGTCTTTAACAAACTCACATTGATTTCTTTTATGCGATTCTTTTTTTTTTTTAAGTTTTTTTTGGCAGAGGGAGGGGGGCGGGCGGGCCACTTCTATTGGTCTTTCATTTATCTATTTTCATCCATCTTTGCTCTTTGGCCCGTGTGGGCCTCCCATCGCAGTGGCCTCTGTTGTCGCAGAGCACCAGCTCTGGGTGCATGCGCTCCAGAGCTCCAGCTCAATAATTAGACACATCGGTCCAGCCGCTCTGTGGCACGTGGGATCTTCCCAGGCCAGGGCTCGAACCGGCGCCCCTTGCACTGCAAGGCGGTGTCCTTACCCACTGGACCACCAGGGAAGCCCTATGTGATTCTTTTTTAACCCTTACTTGTATTACCTGCCCATAGGAGATCAGAGGTCATCTTTGGTCCCTTATCTCTTTGGAATTAAGTGGTAGTCTTTGAACATAAGAACTCTTTCTTGGCATCCAAGGAATATAGTCTAGATAGAATTAAACTTCATCTCTTGTTAATTACTTTATAATAAAAGTCTAATTCTGTAAAAATAATAATACTCCATTTGCCATGCATTGTTTAGCCATAGGAATATTAAGTATGAAAAGAAAAGTAAGACATGGTCCTTACCTTAAAGGATCCTCAGTTTATCTGGAGAACTTGTTCTTTGCAACTGTTAAGATAACTTCTTAAACTGAATATAGCTTTTCTGCTCTAGTATAGAAACACCACTTTTGTCTTACTGAAAGATTTTTCTGGATTTATTTCTCCTCTGCCTTCTGAATTAACATAATTACTGAGCACTGGACTGCTCAGAGAATGAAAATAAATTAGTAGGAGCTGATCTTAAGTATTTTGGAATGAGTTACTCATCCTTGGGCTGAAGACTTTGAAAATTAAAACATATATACAGCAATGTAACAGATTCTTCTGACTTTTATTCCATTACCTATTTAATTGAGAGTTATTTACAACATTGAAACAGAGATAAGTCCACATGAGTTATGGGAAAGGAATTACGGACTATTTCTCTTAATGTTTATTTTTTGTGCTTTTCAAAGCATTAAGAACATTTTTTTAAATAGCTATGATTAGACTGATAATTCCTTTCTATAACATTTTTGCCTTATATGTACTTAGGATTTTGTATATGTTTATATTATAGTGCATGCTATGTTATAATCATTTACCTTTTGTCTTATTTTACCCTAATTTGTATAAAATTACAAATTTTATAATGAAAATAAATTAGTAGGAGCTGCTTTATCTTTATTCATGTTACCTCCTCAGCTCAAAAACAGTTTCTGATACACATTAAGTAAACAAAAACAAAGTTTATTTTTATGGTTGCTGTGATTAACTTGATATTTCATCCTAGTTATGATAGAATATTTTTCAAGGCAAAGTAATACATCAAGTTGGTGCCTTGTCTTCCTATTTTTATCTCTAGAGAACAGCATTAAATAAAACATAATAGGATGTTAATAATATCAGCCTTCTTGAATTAAGTAAATTAGTCCATTTAAATTCTCAGATCAGTTGATTCATAGTAAGTTTAACTGTTGACCACCACTGTGTTACTTGTTCAGAGTTCTAGTTCTTAGATCAAGGGTGTCGGCAAAACCTTTTAATACTTTCATTCATCTGGAAACGTCTTTATCTTACCTTTATTTCTGAAGAATATTTTCACTAGGTACAGATTCCTGGATTAACAGTTCTTTCCTTTTGGCATTAAAAAAAAAATGTTATTCCACTTTCTTCTGGCTCCATGGTTCCTATGGCGAAATCCACAGTCATTTGAGTTGATACCATATATGTATGATGTTTTTCCTTCTAGATGCTGAAGATATTTTTTCTTTATCTTTGATTTCAGGTATTTGATTATTATTTATCTGGGTGTGGATTTTTTTGAGCTTAGCTTTTTGGGTTAAAAGAGTTCCTTTTAAAACATACATCTTTAATCAAATTTGGGAAATTTTTATTAAGTTTTCAGATTTTTCTTTTTCTCCACCAATCTCTTTCTCATTTTCTTCTGGTACTTTTGTGACATGAATTATACATCTTTTAACGGTGTGTCACAGGTCTCTGACGTTCACTTTTTTTTACTCATTTTTACCCTATTCTTCAGATTGTTGATATTAATCTATCTTCAATTTCACTGACATTTTTTCTCTTTCATCTTAACTTTGCCTTTGAGCCTAGCCAGTGAATTTTAAAATTAGTTATATTTTCCATTCTAAAATTTATGTTCTGATATTTTTGTTTATATTTCTTTGCTAAGAATGTCTATCTTTGCATTTATTTCAAAAGGATTGATGTTTATTTCATGCAGAATGAATTTATAATTGCTGATTAATGTTGTTTTTCTGACATCTCCAATATCTGTACCACCTTGAAGCTCAAAACAGTTTCTGATACACATTAAGTAAACAAAAACAAAGTTTATTTTTATGGTTGCTGTGATTAACTTGATATTTCATCCTAGTTATGATAGAATATTTTTCAAGGCAAAGTAATACATCAAGTTGGTGCCTTGTCTTCCTATTTTTATCTCTAGAGAACAGCATTAAATAAAACATAATAGGATGTTAATAATATCAGCCTTCTTGAATTAAGTAAATTAGTCCATTTAAATTCTCAGATCAGTTGATTCATAGTAAGTTTAACTGTTGACCACCACTGTGTTACTTGTTCAGAGTTCTAGTTCTTAGATCAAGGGTGTCGGCAAAACCTTTTAATACTTTCATTCATCTGGAAACGTCTTTATCTTACCTTTATTTCTGAAGAATATTTTCACTAGGTACAGATTCCTGGATTAACAGTTCTTTCCTTTTGGCATTAAAAAAAAAATGTTATTCCACTTTCTTCTGGCTCCATGGTTCCTATGGCGAAATCCACAGTCATTTGAGTTGATACCATATATGTATGATGTTTTTCCTTCTAGATGCTGAAGATATTTTTTCTTTATCTTTGATTTCAGGTATTTGATTATTATTTATCTGGGTGTGGATTTTTTTGAGCTTAGCTTTTTGGGTTAAAAGAGTTCCTTTTAAAACATACATCTTTAATCAAATTTGGGAAATTTTTATTAAGTTTTCAGATTTTTCTTTTTCTCCACCAATCTCTTTCTCATTTTCTTCTGGTACTTTTGTGACATGAATTATACATCTTTTAACGGTGTGTCACAGGTCTCTGACGTTCACTTTTTTTTACTCATTTTTACCCTATTCTTCAGATTGTTGATATTAATCTATCTTCAATTTCACTGACATTTTTTCTCTTTCATCTTAACTTTGCCTTTGAGCCTAGCCAGTGAATTTTAAAATTAGTTATATTTTCCATTCTAAAATTTATGTTCTGATATTTTTGTTTATATTTCTTTGCTAAGAATGTCTATCTTTGCATTTATTTCAAAAGGATTGATGTTTATTTCATGCAGAATGAATTTATAATTGCTGATTAATGTTGTTTTTCTGACATCTCCAATATCTGTACCACCTTGAAGCTTCATCTGTTGATTTTCTTTTTTTGTGAGAAGTGATTAGGCTTCTTGATACCTTTTATGTTGAGTAATTTTGGATTGTACCCTGAACATTTTGAGTATTATCTTTTAAAACTCTGGCCTCTGTTAAAATTCTTTGGAGAGAGTTACTTTCAGCAATCAATGGGATTGGATTTATATTAAAAACTCTCTCACCTTATATGGAGGGTGATTCAGTCGTTGTTATACTGCTTGGATCAGCCAGTACATGAACCATTCAGGAGTTAGCTTGAGATGTGGGCAGTGGAGTGTTTTTACTTATGTTTTCAATGCCTTTCTGATACTTCTTTGAGTCTGTCACACGTGCTTAGCTCAGAAGTAGGCCTGGAACTTGTGTCAGTTCATTCTCAGAATTAAGGAATCCACCTTATCCAGCTCTCTCCTCCCTAAGCATTTCCGTATATTCTGCAGTTCTCAGTTATTATTCTGCAAAACTAGCTTCTGACTAAGGAAATTGGGAATAGAAGATGTTTCTTGTAGAGTATTAATCCTCTGTCCTATTACGCAATTCCACACAGTTGAACCACCTTTGGTGAAAAGGAAAAAATATAAAATGAAAAATGACAGAGCTTCCTCTCACTCAAACTTTTAGACTTTAGCCAGATAGATAGGTCTTCTTACTGCATTCTTACACTTCCACCATCGTGATTGCAGTAGTGAAACTTGTAACTAGAATTGCCCCCATTGAGGTTATTATTCAAGTTCTAACTGCCATCTGCAACCTACCTGCAATTGTTTATAATCAGACTTCTCAGGTAGTCACACTTTGATTTTTTTTTTTTTCCACAGTCAGTAGTTAACGTTCTACTATCTTGGGCAACACTAACAGAAAAAGAGCTCTGTTTTTAAAAAGAGACCTTTGAGTCTAGGATTTACTAATATTTACTGTCCATGTGACCTTGGGAAATACACTCAGCTAATCTAAGTTTAGCACTTCCAGTCCTAGTAGCTAATTGAATCGACCACAGAAATGAAGCATATAAGCTCCCAAATCTATCATTTATGTCCTAGTCACTGATGGTAAATAGTCTCAACGGTAAATAATCTGCCTGTTGCAATGCAGGAGGTGAGGGTTTAGTCCCTGGGTTGGGAAGCTCCCCTGGAGGAGGGCATGGCAACCCATTACAGTATTCTTACCTAGAGAATCCTGTGAACAAAGGAGGCTGGAGTGCCATAGTCCATGTTGTTGCAAAGAGTCAGACACAACTAAAGTGACAGAGCACGCACATACTTTTTAAAGAGATCAAATACTTTTTGTTCTAAATGTCATTAACAATAATATAGCAACCAAGTAGTTGCACATTGAGGCATAATTTATCTTTGTTTTATTCTCAGTTCAGTCATTAACTTGATTTGTGATCTCTACTTAGTTTTTTAACATAGCTCGTGGAAATGTTATGAGGTGCTGTACAGATTTCCTCACTAAGAAAAACTACTATATGAATATCTAAATTCAGAAAAGGAAAAAGCGGGACTTCCCTGGTGGTCCAGTGGGTAAGGACATCACCTTGCAGTGCAAGGGGCGCCAGTTCGATCCCTGGCCTGGGAAGATCCCACGTGCCGCGGAGTGGCTGGACCAATGTGTCCAATTACCGAGCCGGAGCTCTGGAGCGCATGCGCCCAGAGCCGGTGCTCTGCGACAAGAGAGGCTACAGATATGGCAGGCCCACACGGGCCAAAAAACAAAGATGGATGAAAAATAGATGAATGAAAGACCAATAGAAGTGGCCTGCCCACCCCCCTCCCTCCCCAACCCGCCCCCCCCCCAAAAAAAACGAAAGAAAAGGAAAAAACGATAAGCAGTTTTTCAGTTTATAAAGAAATTTACCATTATATTACTCAGTAACCCATCTTTCAGTTGTTTTAAATATTCAGCTGTTTTTTTGTTATGGAAAATATAATTTTCCATAGTGACTCTATGTTCTGAGGTAGAAGATGATGTCTCTAGTTAGTTTTTACTGTGTCAAGACGGACTAATCTTTTTTTCCCACAATTTTCCCCACTATCTACCATTATTGCCAGTTTGACCTCCGCTTTATCTAGTCAGTAACTGAACATAAACACTCAGATGCATGCACTGCTATTGGGGAGGAGTTAAGTCTTTCCATTAGGTGCCAGAAATGGTTTCACACAACTATTCTTGAAAGTTTTTTAAGGAAATAAAAAATGCTGGCTTTAATTTTTGTGTTGGTGAATTCAATTATCCTAAATATTATTTAAAACATGTTAAAATTATATGGGTCATTTGAAATAATAAATGTCAGTAACAGTATTACCATCTTGAAGTGCTTCTATTTTTTTAACCTAAAACCAAATTTACGTAGCTTATAAAAGGCCATAGAAGGGAACAGGGCAGAAATGATAGACAGGAGTCCATTTTGACTAACAGGATAATTAAAATTCCTTTGCACATTGAGGCATAATTTATCTTTGTTTTATTCTCAGTTCAGTCATTAACTTGATTTGTGATCTCTACTTAGTTTTTTAACATAGCTCGTGGAAATGTTATGAGGTGCTGTACAGATTTCCTCACTAAGAAAAACTACTATATGAATATCTAAATTCAGAAAAGGAAAAAGCGGGACTTCCCTGGTGGTCCAGTGGGTAAGGACATCACCTTGCAGTGCAAGGGGCGCCAGTTCGATCCCTGGCCTGGGAAGATCCCACGTGCCGCGGAGTGGCTGGACCAATGTGTCCAATTACCGAGCCGGAGCTCTGGAGCGCATGCGCCCAGAGCCGGTGCTCTGCGACAAGAGAGGCTACAGATATGGCAGGCCCACACGGGCCAAAAAACAAAGATGGATGAAAAATAGATGAATGAAAGACCAATAGAAGTGGCCTGCCCACCCCCCTCCCTCCCCAACCCGCCCCCCTCCCAAAAAAAAAACGAAAGAAAAGGAAAAAGCGATAAGCAGTTTTTCAGTTTATAAAGAAATTTACCATTATATTACTCAGTAACCCATCTTTCAGTTGTTTTAAATATTCAGCTGTTTTTTTGTTATGGAAAATATAATTTTCCATAGTGACTCTATGTTCTGAGGTAGAAGATGATGTCTCTAGTTAGTTTTTACTGTGTCAAGACGGACTAATCTTTTTTTCCCACAATTTTCCCCACTATCTACCATTATTGCCAGTTTGACCTCCGCTTTATCTAGTCAGTAACTGAACATAAACACTCAGATGCATGCACTGCTATTGGGGAGGAGTTAAGTCTTTCCATTAGGTGCCAGAAATGGTTTCACACAACTATTCTTGAAAGTTTTTTAAGGAAATAAAAAATGCTGGCTTTAATTTTTGTGTTGGTGAATTCAATTATCCTAAATATTATTTAAAACATGTTAAAATTATATGGGTCATTTGAAATAATAAATGTCAGTAACAGTATTACCATCTTGAAGTGCTTCTATTTTTTTAACCTAAAACCAAATTTACGTAGCTTATAAAAGGCCATAGAAGGGAACAGGGCACGAAATGATAGACAGGAGTCCATTTTTGACTAACAGAATCTGATATAATAATTTTGGATATCTTGAGTGTATTCAAAGGCTTGCAGCTTCCAGGGGTAGGTTTGGCTGGCAAATTGTGGTTAATTTCAATCAATTTTAGTCCCAGATAGTAATATGTATGCCTCCTCGACCCCTAAACCCTATGGCAAGAGCTACACTATCATGACTGTGGAAGCCAGAGTGGGCAGTTAGGATTTTGTCTTTCAAATATTAGGGATTTAGGTTTTATTTATGGATTATTTTTTTGGATTGTAGAAGTATGGACAAATGTAGATTGCCATTGTTATAACTGACACCAAATGAAATGTCTTCAAGGAGAATTAAAGGAACAGTGCCTATTTTTTTTGTTTTATTTTATTTTATCCCCTGCATTTTTCTCTCTACTCCTTCTGGGAGCCAGATATTTAAGGATTAGGACACTCAAGCGGAAACACATGCATAAGAGAATTTGAAAAGTCATAGCGCATACCCAAAGAGAAATGCAGATTCAGAAAAGACCTGGGATAAACTTAGGTTTACACCCTAGGCTGATGCCAACCCAGAGACACTCTACAACAATCAAAAATGTAGCAAATCCTGAAGAAAGGAGAGGAGAATATGATTTCCAGAATTACCACATTACAAAATTAAATGCTCAGTTTTCAACAACAACAACACAAAATATTTTAAAAAAAAAAAAAAAAAAGAAAGAAATGTGGCCTGTTTAAAAAAAAAAAAATTGAAAGAAAAGACTCATGAGGATGTTAAACTTATTAGAGAGATTTTTAGAACAGTTGACTTAAAGATGCTCAGATTGCTAAAGGAAGATATGAATAAAATCAAGAAAATGATATGAACAAAGTATAAATATCAATAATGAGATTAAGAAAAAGATATTCAGAAATACAGCGGACTTAAAAGTTTCACTAAAGGGATTCAGAAGCAGATTTCAGAAACCAGAGAAAATAGCCAGTGAACTTCAAGAAAGAGGGGACATATGTATACTTATGACTAACTCAGGTTGATGTGTGGCAGAAAACAACAAAACTCTTTAAAAAAAAGAAAGAAAGAAATGATAATGAAAAAATTAGATATCCACATGCAAAAATATGAAATTGGCCACTTACCTAACACCATCTGCTAACATTAAATTAACTCAAAATAGGTCAAGACCTAAATGCAAGAGCTAAAATTATTAAACTCATGGAAGAAAACATCAGGTGAAAGCTTCATGACATCAGACTTGTCAGCATGTTATTGAATATGATGCTAAATATACAGTGAACAAAAGTAAAATTAGATAAACTGGATTTCACCAACGTAAAAATCTTTGTTCCTCAGAGGACACTATCAACAAAGTAAAATGGCATCCACAGAACTGGCAAAATATTTGCAAATCACATATCTGGAATATATAAATAACATTAATTGAGAAGCAAAAGCAATTGCCATTGTTATAACTGACACCAAATGAAATGTCTTCAAGGAGAATTAAAGGAACAGTGCCTATTTTTTTTGTTTTATTTTATTTTATCCCCTGCATTTTTCTCTCTACTCCTTCTGGGAGCCAGATATTTAAGGATTAGGACACTCAAGCGGAAACACATGCATAAGAGAATTTGAAAAGTCATAGCGCATACCCAAAGAGAAATGCAGATTCAGAAAAGACCTGGGATAAACTTAGGTTTACACCCTAGGCTGATGCCAACCCAGAGACACTCTACAACAATCAAAAATGTAGCAAATCCTGAAGAAAGGAGAGGAGAATATGATTTCCAGAATTACCACATTACAAAATTAAATGCTCAGTTTTCAACAACAACAACACAAAATATTTTAAAAAAAAAAAAAAAAAAGAAAGAAATGTGGCCTGTTTAAAAAAAAAAAAATTGAAAGAAAAGACTCATGAGGATGTTAAACTTATTAGAGAGATTTTTAGAACAGTTGACTTAAAGATGCTCAGATTGCTAAAGGAAGATATGAATAAAATCAAGAAAATGATATGAACAAAGTATAAATATCAATAATGAGATTAAGAAAAAGATATTCAGAAATACAGCGGACTTAAAAGTTTCACTAAAGGGATTCAGAAGCAGATTTCAGAAACCAGAGAAAATAGCCAGTGAACTTCAAGAAAGAGGGGACATATGTATACTTATGACTAACTCAGGTTGATGTGTGGCAGAAAACAACAAAACTCTTTAAAAAAAAGAAAGAAAGAAATGATAATGAAAAAATTAGATATCCACATGCAAAAATATGAAATTGGCCACTTACCTAACACCATCTGCTAACATTAAATTAACTCAAAATAGGTCAAGACCTAAATGCAAGAGCTAAAATTATTAAACTCATGGAAGAAAACATCAGGTGAAAGCTTCATGACATCAGACTTGTCAGCATGTTATTGAATATGATGCTAAATATACAGTGAACAAAAGTAAAATTAGATAAACTGGATTTCACCAACGTAAAAATCTTTGTTCCTCAGAGGACACTATCAACAAAGTAAAATGGCATCCACAGAACTGGCAAAAATATTTGCAAATCACATATCTGGAATATATAAATAACATTAATTGAGAAGCAAAAGCAATTCAGTTTAAAGATGAACATCTTCTAAGCAACAAACAGAAATTAATTTTCTCAAGAAGAATTCTACTGGGCTTCCCCTGGTGGTCCAGTGGGTAAGGACACTGCCTGGCAGGGGCGCCGATTTGATCCCTGGCCTGGGAAGATCCCACGTGCCGCGGAGCGGCTGGACCGATGTGTCCAATTACCGAGCCGGAGCTCTGGGGCGCATGCGCCCAGAGCCGGTGCTCCCCGACGACAGAGGCCACCATGATGGGAGGCCCACAGGAGCCAAAGAACAAAGACGGATGAAAATAGAGAAGTGGAAGACCAATAGAAGTGGCCCGCCCGTCCCCCTCCCACCCCACCCCACTCTCCAGAAGATAAATAAATAAAATAAATGTCTAAGCTACAAAATTAAAAAAAAGAAGAAGAAGAATTCTACTTCAACCTAGATTTCAGAGATTTCCTAAAGATAAAATCCTAAGGAAATTACCAGGTCACACATACACAATAGAAGTCGGCAAAAAACAAACATGAGAATCAGGACAATCAAGAAAGGAGAGACTACAGTTGGACCCTGAAATTAAAATTTTAGTTTGATCAAAAGAATAAAAATAAAAAAATAATATAGTTGAAGAACTAAAAAAAGAAACTTGAAAACTATATGTGAGGAACAAATAGATCAAAATAGAACTAAACATACATTTAAGATATATAAAATAATAATGAAAGTTTTAAAACTTGATAGGTAGATTAGACTTCAGATTAGATATGGGTGAAGAGGGAATTAGAGAACCAGGTAAAACTATTTGAAGATATTATCCATAATGCAGCTTAGATTTATAGAGACATAAAAATGAAGCAAAAGTTAAGCCTGGAGGATAGAGTAAGAAAATGTAAAATATACTTAAAGTGCAGAAGGAGATAATAGAGAATGAAGGAAAAGAAATGGTTGAAATAGGGCTTCCCTGGTGGTCCAGTGGGTAAGGACACCACCTTGCAGTGCAAGGGGCACCAGTTCGATCCCTGGCCTGGGAAGATCCCATGGGCCACGGAGCTGCTCTACCGATGTGTCCAATTACCGAGCCGAAGCTCTGGAGTGCACGCGCCCAGAGCCAGTGCCCTGTGACAAGAGAGGCCGCTGCGATGGGAGGCCCACACAGGCCAAAGAACAAAGATGGATGAAAATAGATAAATGAAAGACCAATAGAAGTGCCCCCCCTCCCTCCCCAACCCGCCTGACCCCCCCCCAAAAAATAAATAAATTTAGAAAAATTTAAAAAGAAAAAAGAAATGGTTGAAATGTCATATAATACCAAAAATAATCTCAAACTCTTGAAAGGCATCAGTCTTCAGATTTGGAAATCCAGGCAAGTCTTTAGCAAGATGAATAAAAAGTAATGTATATCTACTCACATCATAGTAACAGTGTACAATACCATAGAAAAATACACCTTACAGATTTATAGAAAAATGAATTGGGTATGGTATATAAATTATACTTCAATAAAGCTTTTTCAAATAGAATTTCCTATATCTTAAAATTATAAATTTGACTCTTTCTCATTGTGATAAGCAATAATTTTAATGATCTTACCAATTTTTTTTCCATGGATTATGCCCTCAGTGTTGTATACAAAATGTCGTTACACCAAAGTCATCTATACTTTCTCCTATGTCATCTTCTAGGACTTTTATAGTTTTTGTGGTTAGTAATTTGTTCTGTGACCCATATTGAGCTGATTTTTAGAAGAAGAAAAGTCTGTGTCTCTATTCAGCTTTTGCCTGTGGATGGATGTCCAGTTGCTAATCTAGTACCATTTGCTGAAAAGCCTCTTTTTTTTCGCTCCATCATTGTCTTTGCGCCTCTGTGAAAGATTCGTTGACTGTATTTATGTTGATCTATTCTGTTCCATTCATTTACTTATCTGTTTTTTGTCAGTACCACATTATCTTGACTTATTGTGGCTTTATAGTATCAATAAGTCTCAAAGTCAATTAATATCAGTTCTCCAGCTCTGTTCTTCAATATTGTTTTGGCTATTTGGAGACTTTTGTCTCTCCATATAATCTTTAGAATCAGTTTGTTGATATCCTTAAAATGACTTGCTGGGATTTTGATTTGGGTTGCATTAAATCTCTAGATCAAGTCAGAAAGAACTGAGATCCTGACAATATTCAGTTTTCCAGTCCATGAACATAGAATATCTGTCCATTTATTTATTTCTTCTTTGATTTGTTCATTTATTTATTTCATTCAGAGTTTTGTAGTTTTCATAATGTAGAACTTATATATATATATTAGATTTATACCAGAGTATTTCTTCATGGGAGGTGCTACTATAAATGGTATTATACTTTTAAATTCAAGTTTCTGTTGTTTATTGCTGATAAATACATAGGAAAGCAATTGGTTTTTGTATATTAGCTTTTTATCCTACAGCCTTGCTATAATACCAAAAATAATCTCAAACTCTTGAAAGGCATCAGTCTTCAGATTTGGAAATCCAGGCAAGTCTTTAGCAAGATGAATAAAAAGTAATGTATATCTACTCACATCATAGTAACAGTGTACAATACCATAGAAAAATACACCTTACAGATTTATAGAAAAATGAATTGGGTATGGTATATAAATTATACTTCAATAAAGCTTTTTCAAATAGAATTTCCTATATCTTAAAATTATAAATTTGACTCTTTCTCATTGTGATAAGCAATAATTTTAATGATCTTACCAATTTTTTTTCCATGGATTATGCCCTCAGTGTTGTATACAAAATGTCGTTACACCAAAGTCATCTATACTTTCTCCTATGTCATCTTCTAGGACTTTTATAGTTTTTGTGGTTAGTAATTTGTTCTGTGACCCATATTGAGCTGATTTTTAGAAGAAGAAAAGTCTGTGTCTCTATTCAGCTTTTGCCTGTGGATGGATGTCCAGTTGCTAATCTAGTACCATTTGCTGAAAAGCCTCTTTTTTTTCGCTCCATCATTGTCTTTGCGCCTCTGTGAAAGATTCGTTGACTGTATTTATGTTGATCTATTCTGTTCCATTCATTTACTTATCTGTTTTTTGTCAGTACCACATTATCTTGACTTATTGTGGCTTTATAGTATCAATAAGTCTCAAAGTCAATTAATATCAGTTCTCCAGCTCTGTTCTTCAATATTGTTTTGGCTATTTGGAGACTTTTGTCTCTCCATATAATCTTTAGAATCAGTTTGTTGATATCCTTAAAATGACTTGCTGGGATTTTGATTTGGGTTGCATTAAATCTCTAGATCAAGTCAGAAAGAACTGAGATCCTGACAATATTCAGTTTTCCAGTCCATGAACATAGAATATCTGTCCATTTATTTATTTCTTCTTTGATTTGTTCATTTATTTATTTCATTCAGAGTTTTGTAGTTTTCATAATGTAGAACTTATATATATATATTAGATTTATACCAGAGTATTTCTTCATGGGAGGTGCTACTATAAATGGTATTATACTTTTAAATTCAAGTTTCTGTTGTTTATTGCTGATAAATACATAGGAAAGCAATTGGTTTTTGTATATTAGCTTTTTATCCTACAGCCTTGCTATAATCACTTGTTAGTTTTAGGAACATTGTTTAATCTGCAATCATTTGTCAGTTTTTCAGTTGTCTTCTTGTTATTGAAGTTTAATTTCTAGTGTAATTGTGGTCTGAAAGTAGACCCTGTATAATTTCTATTCTTTTAAATTTATTAAGGTACATTTTATGGCCCAGATTGTGGTCTGTCATGGCGAATGTTCCATGTGAGTTGAAGAATAATTTCACAGAGTATTGTATCTAAGTTTACTTTTCTTTTCTCTCAGCTCTTTAAACATTTCATTCTACTTGCTTTCTGTTTGCATGGTTTCTGAGGAGAAATCAAATGTAATCCTTTATTTTGTTTATTTTTAGGTAGGTGTTTTTTCCCCTTTCACTTCTTTCAAGATTTTTGTAAATCACTAACTTTCTGTAGTTTGAAATGATATGCTTAAGTGTAACTTTCTTCACAATTATTGTACTTGATATTCTCTGAGATTTCTCGATCTGTCAGTTGGTATCTGACATTATTCTGAGAAAATTCTAAGTCACTAGTGCTTCTAAAAGTATAACATGCTTCTAAGTTGTTATTGTTATGAATATTGTTTCTGTTACTTTCTTCTCCTTCTAGTATTCCCATTATGTATATATTACAACTTTCATAGTTGTTCTACAGACATTGCATATTGCATTTTGAGTTTGTTGTTTGTTTGTTTTTTCAGTTTTCAGGTTTTTATTGATATATCCTAAAGTTCAGAGACTCTTTCCTCAACTGTGTCCAGTCTACCAAGGAGCCCATCAGAGGCCTGCTTTATTTCTATTACGTTTTTTTAATATATAGCTAGCATTTCTCTGTGGTTCTTTCTCATGATTTCCATCTCTCTGCTTCCATCATCCATTTGGTCTAGCATGCCGTCTACCTGATCTACTTTGTCTACTGGACCCACAGATACTTGTATTAAATTCCTGGTCTTATAGTTTAAGCATCTCTGCCAAGTCTGGTTCTGATGTTTGCTCTGTATTTTCAGATTGTGGTTTTTGTCTTTTAGAATACTTGTATACTAAAGGCATACTAAATAGATGAACCTTGAAAACACTATTTTTAAGTAAAAGCAGCCAATCTCAAAAGGCCACATGTTATATGATTCAATTTATATGATAAGTCCAGAATATATAGGTCTATAGATATAGAAAGTAGATTAAGGCTTGCTCATGGCTAAGAGTGGGAAAAAATGTAGACTGCTGATAGGTATGTAATTTTTTTTAGAGGAGGTGAGTGAAATATTCTAAAATTTATTGTGGTGGTATTTGCACAACTCTGTGAAACACAGTGAATGTATTATTTTTTTGCTTTAATGAGTAAGTTGGATAGTATGTGAATTACATCTTAATAAAATTATTATACAAGTAAGATAATTATTTTTAAATTCAAGAAAATAGTTATCTAAGGAAAAGTGGGAATTTTGCTCATGTAAAGCACACAGTAGTTTTTGAAGATATGACAATAGTCTATTTCTTAACTTAGATTGTAATTACCTAGGTAGCTTTTTTTTTCATTATTGTCTATATTTTATATATATATTACAAACTTCTCTGTATTTAATACTTACTAAAGATTTTATTTTAAGTGAAAATTGTATTATTCATATTATTTTATATTCATAGCTAGTGTGACAGATTTAATTTTCTTGGACTCAGAAATCACTGCAGATGGTGACTGTAGCCATAAAATTAAAGTACACTTGTTCTTTGAAAGGAAAATTATGACAAACTTCACATATTAAAAAGTAGAGACCTCACTTTTCCAACAAAGGTCCATGAGAGCTATGGTTTTTCTGGTGGTCATGTATAAATATGAAAGTTGGACCATAAAGAAGAATGTGCACCAAGGAATTGATGCTTTTGAATTGTGGTGCTGGAGAAGACACTATAGAGAGTCTACATAGACTCTCTACATAGAGACTACATAGAGATCAAACCAGTCAACCCTAAAGGAAATCAACCCTGAATATTCATTGGAAAGACTTGCTGAGACTGACAAGTTTCAATACTTTGGCCACCTGATGTGAAGACCCAGCTCCTTGGAAAAGACCCTGATGCTGGGAAAGGTTGAAAATAGAAGGAAAAGGGAGTACCAGAGGATTTTTTCTGTAATTGAATCTCCAGAAAAATACATATTTTAGGATCAAAAGGTTACTATCCTGTTATTCTCTCTTTAAGTCATGATCCGTTTAAAGACTATAACCTGCTTTTCGTCATCACCATTGAAACCATCCTAATTCAGCTCTCATATTCCAACATTCCATCATTCTAACTGGGTTCTTTGTACCTCTTCAGTTTTCCATATTGCAGCGCAGAAGCATCCTTTGAAAACATAAATTTTAGTATCTTCTTCCTCTGCTTAAAGCTTCAGTAGTATCTCATTTTTCTATGGATAAAGACTCAGTTCTTTAATACTACTTTTCAGGACCTAAATAAGTTACCTTCACTAACTTTCCGCAGTAATAGATATAATGGTCCTTTTTTTTTTTTTTTAACATTTTTTTATTTATTTTGGGGGGGGTGCGTGTTGGGGAGGGAGGGGACGGGTGGGCCACATCTATTGGTCTTTTGTTTGTCTATTTTCATCTGTCTTTGTTCTTTGGCTCTTGTGAGCCTCCCATCGCGGTGGCCTCTGTTGTCGGGAGCACCGGCTCTGGGCGCGTGCGCTCCAGAGCTCCGGCTCGGTAATTGGACACATCAGTCCAGCCACTCCGCAGCATGTGGGATCTTCCCAGGCCAAGGATCAAACAGGCGTCCCTTGCACTGCAAGGCGGTGTCCTTACCCTCTGGACCACCAGGGAAGCCCTATAATGGTCTTCTGAATTAAAATTGCCCATTCCTGCCCATATTAGTTCACCGATTCCTAAAGTCAGTATTTACTCTTGCCATCTTCTGTTTGATCACTTCCAATTTACTTTCATTCATGGACCTAACATTCCTATACAGTATTGTTCTTTACAACATCGGACTTTACTTTCACCACCAAACACATCCACAACTGGACATTGTTTCTGCTTTGGCTCAGCCTTTTCATTCCTTCTGGAGCTATTTCTCCACTCTTCTCCAGTAGGGTATTGGACATCTGCCAGCCTAGGGAGTTCATCTTTCAGTGTCATATCTTTTTGCCTTTTCATACTGTTCATGGTATTCTCAAGGCAAGAATGCTGAAGTGGTTTGCCATTCCCTTCTCCAGTGGACCGTGTTTTGTCAGAACTCTCTACTATGACCCATCCATCTTGGGTGGCCCTACACAGCATGGCTCATAGTTTCATTGAGTTAGACAAGGCTGTGATCCATGTGATCAGTTTGGTTAGTTTTCTGTGATTGTGGTTTTCATTCTCATCACCATTGAAACCATCCTAATTCAGCTCTCATATTCCAACATTCCATCATTCTAACTGGGTTCTTTGTACCTCTTCAGTTTTCCATATTGCAGCAGAAGCATCCTTTGAAAACATAAATTTTAGTATCTTCTTCCTCTGCTTAAAGCTTCAGTAGTATCTCATTTTTCTATGGATAAAGACTCAGTTCTTTAATACTACTTTTCAGGACCTAAATAAGTTACCTTCACTAACTTTCCGCAGTAATAGATATAATGGTCCTTTTTTTTTTTTTTTAAACATTTATTTATTTATTTATTTTGGCGGGGGTGGTGAGGGAGGGGGGTGGGCCACATCTATTGGTCTTTTGTTTGTCTATTTTCATCTGTCTTTGTTCTTTGGCTCTTGTGAGCCTCCCATCGCGGTGGCCTCTGTTGTCGGGAGCACCGGCTCTGGGCGCGTGCGCTCCAGAGCTCCGGCTCGGTAATTGGACACATCAGTCCAGCCACTCCGCAGCATGTGGGATCTTCCCAGGCCAAGGATCAAACAGGCGTCCCTTGCACTGCAAGGCGGTGTCCTTACCCTCTGGACCACCAGGGAAGCCCTATAATGGTCTTCTGAATTAAAATTGCCCATTCCTGCCCATATTAGTTCACCGATTCCTAAAGTCAGTATTTACTCTTGCCATCTTCTGTTTGATCACTTCCAATTTACTTTCATTCATGGACCTAACATTCCTATACAGTATTGTTCTTTACAACATCGGACTTTACTTTCACCACCAAACACATCCACAACTGGACATTGTTTCTGCTTTGGCTCAGCCTTTTCATTCCTTCTGGAGCTATTTCTCCACTCTTCTCCAGTAGGGTATTGGACATCTGCCAGCCTAGGGAGTTCATCTTTCAGTGTCATATCTTTTTGGCTTTTCATACTGTTCATAGGGTTCTCAAGGCAAGCATGATGAAGTAGTTTGCCATTCCCTTCTCCAGTGGACCATGTTTTGTCAGAACTCTCCACCATGATCCATCTGTCTTGGGTGGCCCTACACAGCATGGCTCATAGTTTCATTGAGTTAGACAAGGCCATTGTCCATGTGATCAGTTTGGTTAGTTTTCTTTGATTGTGGTTTTCATTTTGTTCACCCTCTGATGAATGAAGATAGGAGGCTTGTGGAAGCTTCCATCCCATTCCTGATGGTTACGGGGAAAACTGGGTCTTCTCTGGTTTGCAAGGCCATGCTCAATATATATGTGAGAACTGTACCATAAAGAAGTGCCAAAGAATTGACGATTTTGAACTGTGGTGTTTGAGAGTCCCATGGACTGTAAGGAGAGCAAACCAGTTAACCCTAAAGGAAATCAACCCTGAATATTCATTGGAAGGACTGGTGCTGAAACTGAAGCTCCAGTACTTTGGCCACCTGATGCAAAGAGCTGACTCATTGGAAAAGAGCCTGATGTTGGGAAAGATAGAAGGCAGAAGGAGAAGGGGATAGTAGAGGATGAGATGATTGGATGGCATCATTGAGTCAATGAACATGACTTTGATGATGAAGGACAGGGAAGCCTGGAGTGCTATAGTCCATGGAGTCATTAAGAGTCAGACACAACTGAATGACTGAACTGAACTGAGCGCCATGATCAAGTGGGATTTATTTCAGGGATATAAGGACAAGTTTAATATTCACAAATCAATCAGCATAATATAACACATTAACAAAAGTAAAGTATAAAAATCATGATTATATTAGTAGATGCAAGGAAAAAGCATTTTATAAGAGTCAATACTTTCATTCATGGACCTAACATTCCTATACAGTATTGTTCTTTACAACATCGGACTTTACTTTCACCACCAAACACATCCACAACTGGACATTGTTTCTGCTTTGGCTCAGCCTTTTCATTCCTTCTGGAGCTATTTCTCCACTCTTCTCCAGTAGGGTATTGGACATCTGCCAGCCTAGGGAGTTCATCTTTCAGTGTCATATCTTTTTGGCTTTTCATACTGTTCATAGGGTTCTCAAGGCAAGCATGATGAAGTAGTTTGCCATTCCCTTCTCCAGTGGACCATGTTTTGTCAGAACTCTCCACCATGATCCATCTGTCTTGGGTGGCCCTACACAGCATGGCTCATAGTTTCATTGAGTTAGACAAGGCCATTGTCCATGTGATCAGTTTGGTTAGTTTTCTTTGATTGTGGTTTTCATTTTGTTCACCCTCTGATGAATGAAGATAGGAGGCTTGTGGAAGCTTCCATCCCATTCCTGATGGTTACGGGGAAAACTGGGTCTTCTCTGGTTTGCAAGGCCATGCTCAATATATATGTGAGAACTGTACCATAAAGAAGTGCCAAAGAATTGACGATTTTGAACTGTGGTGTTTGAGAGTCCCATGGACTGTAAGGAGAGCAAACCAGTTAACCCTAAAGGAAATCAACCCTGAATATTCATTGGAAGGACTGGTGCTGAAACTGAAGCTCCAGTACTTTGGCCACCTGATGCAAAGAGCTGACTCATTGGAAAAGAGCCTGATGTTGGGAAAGATAGAAGGCAGAAGGAGAAGGGGATAGTAGAGGATGAGATGATTGGATGGCATCATTGAGTCAATGAACATGACTTTGATGATGAAGGACAGGGAAGCCTGGAGTGCTATAGTCCATGGAGTCATTAAGAGTCAGACACAACTGAATGACTGAACTGAACTGAGCGCCATGATCAAGTGGGATTTATTTCAGGGATATAAGGACAAGTTTAATATTCACAAATCAATCAGCATAATATAACACATTAACAAAAGTAAAGTATAAAAATCATGATTATATTAGTAGATGCAAGGAAAAAGCATTTTATAAGAGTCAATACCTATTTATGGTTTTTTAAAAAGCTCAATAAAGTGAACCTGGAAGAAGCCTACCTCAATATGATAAAGTTGTATGTGACCGACCCACAGCTAACATACTCATGTGTTGAAAAACTGATTTTTCTCTAAGATTTGGAATAAGATAAGGAGGCCTACCTTTGCCACTTTTACTCAACATAGTGCTGAAGTCCTAGCTAGAGCAATTAGGTAATAAAAAGAAATAAAAGAAACCCAGATTGGAAAGGAAGAAGTTAAACTATCAGCATTTGTGTATGACATGATTTTATATAAAGAAAACCCTAAGATTCCATTAAAAAAAAAACTATTAGAAATAATACATGAATGCAATAAAGTTGCAGGATAACAATCAACATAAAAAATCTGTTGCCTTTCTATACACCAAGAATGAAATAGCATAATGAGAAATTAAGGAAACAATTCATTTTACAATTGCAGCAAAAAGAATAAAATGATTATGAAGAAATTAATCCAAGGAAGTGAAAACTTCAAGACACGTTGAGAGAAATTGAATAAGACACAAAGAAATGAAAAGATAGTCCATGCTCATGAGTTGCAAAAATTAATGTTGCTAAAATGCACACGTTACCTAAAGCAACTTACAGATTAATTGAAATCCTCCTCAGAATACAATGACATTTTTCATAGAAATAAAACCCCAAAAATGCTGCAATTTGTATAGAATAGCAGAAGACCCTTGGATAGCCCCCAAGCAATCTTGAGAAAAATTATCAGAATTGACATATTATGCTCCCTGGCCTCAAATTAGATAGTAGAGGATGAGATGATTGGATGGCATCATTGAGTCAATGAACATGACTTTGATGATGAAGGACAGGGAAGCCTGGAGTGCTATAGTCCATGGAGTCATTAAGAGTCAGACACAACTGAATGACTGAACTGAACTGAGCGCCATGATCAAGTGGGATTTATTTCAGGGATATAAGGACAAGTTTAATATTCACAAATCAATCAGCATAATATAACACATTAACAAAAGTAAAGTATAAAAATCATGATTATATTAGTAGATGCAAGGAAAAAGCATTTTATAAGAGTCAATACCTATTTATGGTTTTTTAAAAAGCTCAATAAAGTGAACCTGGAAGAAGCCTACCTCAATATGATAAAGTTGTATGTGACCGACCCACAGCTAACATACTCATGTGTTGAAAAACTGATTTTTCTCTAAGATTTGGAATAAGATAAGGAGGCCTACCTTTGCCACTTTTACTCAACATAGTGCTGAAGTCCTAGCTAGAGCAATTAGGTAATAAAAAGAAATAAAAGAAACCCAGATTGGAAAGGAAGAAGTTAAACTATCAGCATTTGTGTATGACATGATTTTATATAAAAAAAACCCTAAAATTCCATTAAAAAAAAAACTATTAGAAATAATACATGAATGCAATAAAGTTGCAGGATAACAATCAACATAAAAAATCTGTTGCCTTTCTATACACCAAGAATGAAATAGCATAATGAGAAATTAAGGAAACAATTCATTTTACAATTGCAGCAAAAAGAATAAAATGATTATGAAGAAATTAATCCAAGGAAGTGAAAACTTCAAGACACGTTGAGAGAAATTGAATAAGACACAAAGAAATGAAAAGATAGTCCATGCTCATGAGTTGCAAAAATTAATGTTGCTAAAATGCACACGTTACCTAAAGCAACTTACAGATTAATTGAAATCCTCCTCAGAATACAATGACATTTTTCATAGAAATAAAACCCCAAAAATGCTGCAATTTGTATAGAATAGCAGAAGACCCTTGGATAGCCCCCAAGCAATCTTGAGAAAAATTATCAGAATTGACATATTATGCTCCCTGGCTTCAAATTAGACTACAAATCTGTAAAAATCAAAACAGCATGAGATTGGAAGAACAAAAGGCATAAATTGAGTATTAGTCGCTCAGTCGTGTCCAACTCTTTGCAAGCCAGTGGATTATAGCCTAGACGCTCAGTCGTGTCCAGCTCTTTGCAAGCCGGTGGATTATAGCCTGCCAGGACCTCTGACCATGGAATTCTCCAGGCAAGAATACTAGAGTGGGTTGTCATTTCTTTCTCCAAGAGATCTTCCCAACTCAGGGATCAAACCTCTGTCTCCTGTTGTTCCTACACTACAGGCGGATTCTTTGCCACTGAGCCACAAGGGAAGCCCAGAAATAAACCCGTACATATATGGACAATTAACTTACAACAAAAGAGCAAAGAATATACAATGGAAAAAGGAGTATTGGGAAAACTAGATAACACATGTAAAAGAAATGAAACTAGACCCAATCTTACACTGTACCCCAAAATTAACTCAAAATGGATTAAAGACTTGAATGTAAGACCTGAAACCATAAAACTCCTAAAAGAAATCACAGGAAGTATAATTTTGGCATCAGTTTTAGCCATATCTTTCTGGATATGTATTCTTAATTAGAGGAAACCAAAACAAAATTAATCATATGGGACTACATCAAACTAAAATGCTCTGCACAGCAAAAGAAACCATCCACAAAATGAAAACCTACCAAATGGCAGAAGATGCTTGCATATCATGTGTCCATATGTGGTTAATATTCAAAATGTATAAAGGACTCAACAACAATTTTTTATAAAATGAAGAAATGGGCAAAGAATCTGAACAGACATTTTTTCCAAAGGATGGCCAACAGGCACATCAGAAGATGTTCAACATCACCAGTTAGGGAAATGCAACTCAAAACCACAAAGAGATATAACTTCCCACCCATTAGCATGGCTGTTATTAGAAACAACAAATAACAAGGATTGGAGCCAGGGTGCAAAAAAGGGAACCCTGATACACTGTTGGTGGCAGTGTAGTTTGGTGCAGAGACTGTGAAAAACAGTATAAAGGTTCCTGAAAACATTAAAAATAGAGATATTATTTGATCCAGCAGTTCAACAATTGGATATTTATCCAAAGGAAACAGAATCACTGTCGAAAAGATATTTGCATTTTCACCTTTATTGCAGCATTATTGCCAGGACATAGAAACAACCTAAGTGTGTGTGTGTGTGTGTGTGTGTGTGTGTGTGTGTGTGTGTGCACTATAGAACATTGTTCAGTCATTAAAAAAAACAATGTTGTCACTTGTGACAATATAAATGGACCTTGAGTCCATTGTGCTTATGAAATAGATCAGACAGAGAAAGACAAAGACTGTAGGATTTCACTTATATTTGTTTAATAAACAACTCATAGATACAGAGAACAGATTGGTGGTTGCCAGAGGCAAGGGGTGGTGGGTGAGTAAGTAAAGTGCATGAA
This sequence comes from Tragulus kanchil, assembly GCA_022376925.1. Classification (NCBI taxonomy): domain Eukaryota; kingdom Metazoa; phylum Chordata; class Mammalia; order Artiodactyla; family Tragulidae; genus Tragulus; species Tragulus kanchil. Next base: position 214,895,151 of record JAIOJX010000032.1, on the reverse strand, counting down.
TGTGATCAAAAGCCATCCTGGGGCTGTAATATACAGCATGTTGATTATAGTTAATAATAGTATATGGTTGAAAGTTTCTGAGAGAGTAGATTGTAAGATTTCTCATCCAAGAGAAAAAGTCTACAATGTGTGGTGATGGACATTAGTTAAACTTATTATAATCATTATTCTGTAATATATACATATATCAAGTCATTATGTTGTACATCTAAAACAAATACAGTGTTATTTTTAATTGAATCTCAATTAAAAGGAAAATGTAAGGACAGTTTTAAGTAAATACGAACACTTTGTGAGTAAGATAAGAAAAAAAGCAAAGTATAAGACAATTTTAGGTTATTTCAAAAAGTTAAATAGAAACTCAATTAGAAGTTACATTAAAACTGCCTCATTGAATTCTTAGAACTACAAGAAATACAGAAAAGCTTAAGATAGAGAAAGAAGATAATTTGGTCATTTTTTCTTTAAAGTGGCCAATATTCAAAATGTATAAAGGACTCAACAACAATTTTTATAAAATGAAGAAATGGGCAAAGAATCTGAACAGACATTTTTCCAAAGGATGGCCAACAGGCACATCAGAAGATGTTCAACATCACCAGTTAGGGAAATGCAACTCAAAACCACAAAGAGATATAACTTCCCACCCATTAGCATGGCTGTTATTAGAAACAACAAATAACAAGGATTGGAGCCAGGGTGCAAAAAAGGGAACCCTGATACACTGTTGGTGGCAGTGTAGTTTGGTGCAGAGACTGTGAAAAACAGTATAAAGGTTCCTGAAAACATTAAAAATAGAGATATTATTTGATCCAGCAGTTCAACAATTGGATATTTATCCAAAGGAAACAGAATCACTGTCGAAAAGATATTTGCATTTTCACCTTTATTGCAGCATTATTGCCAGGACATAGAAACAACCTAAGTGTGTGTGTGTGTGTGTGTGTGTGTGTGTGTGTGTGTGTGTGCACTATAGAACATTGTTCAGTCATTAAAAAAAACAATGTTGTCACTTGTGACAATATAAATGGACCTTGAGTCCATTGTGCTTATGAAATAGATCAGACAGAGAAAGACAAAGACTGTAGGATTTCACTTATATTTGTTTAATAAACAACTCATAGATACAGAGAACAGATTGGTGGTTGCCAGAGGCAAGGGGTGGTGGGTGAGTAAGTAAAGTGCATGAATGTGATCAAAAGCCATCCTGGGGCTGTAATATACAGCATGTTGATTATAGTTAATAATAGTATATGGTTGAAAGTTTCTGAGAGAGTAGATTGTAAGATTTCTCATCCAAGAGAAAAAGTCTACAATGTGTGGTGATGGACATTAGTTAAACTTATTATAATCATTATTCTGTAATATATACATATATCAAGTCATTATGTTGTACATCTAAAACAAATACAGTGTTATTTTTAATTGAATCTCAATTAAAAGGAAAATGTAAGGACAGTTTTAAGTAAATACGAACACTTTGTGAGTAAGATAAGAAAAAAAGCAAAGTATAAGACAATTTTAGGTTATTTCAAAAAGTTAAATAGAAACTCAATTAGAAGTTACATTAAAACTGCCTCATTGAATTCTTAGAACTACAAGAAATACAGAAAAGCTTAAGATAGAGAAAGAAGATAATTTGGTCATTTTTTCTTTAAAGTGGCCAATCTATTCTAATTTTACATTCGGTGCATTTTTCTAATCCACCTCACTAACCATTATACAAACCTAGCCCAGAGTGAGTGCTCAAATTGTGTAACAATTGGTTAATAATTAGCTGTAACAATTTTATTCATAAGAAAGTTTTTCATATATAAAGTACAATGATTGGTCTATGTTGTTGAATATATTTAAACCAACCATCATACTAACTTAGTATTGATCCAGTTTCTCTTTCCTTACAGGCCTGTATGTGGAATCAGAGGGAAAACTCTCATAATTAACTTGCCAGGTAGCAAGAAAGGATCTCAGGTAAGCAATCTTGAGATTTATGTGGTTTAGTTTAAGCAATTTTGACTAACTGTGAGAGTTAGCCAGAGATTCAGAGCCCTCCACACGACTGCCCTCACTACTGACAGCAATTGCAGTTCAGTGCATTCCCAAAACCACCCTTTTTTTCAATAATTCACATGATAGATTCAGAGAACTCATTGAAAGATGGTATACTAATAGTTATGATTTATTATATGGAAAGGATACAAGTTAAAATCAGTCAAGGAAAGAGATGCATAAGAGAATATTTGGAGGCATACCAAATGGAGAAGATCTAATATCTTCTCCCTGTGGAGTCATGAACACATTGCTCTCTGGGCATCAGTATGTAACAATACAGGGATTATTGGTTATCATGGAAACTCCAAGCCCTTAGCATCCATAGTTGGATTGAGGCATGTCTTATATTGCCGGTATGGCTAACATTAGTCTCTTGTCCTTCCTCAAGGCTGGGCTAATAATAATAGCTTGTAGTCTTCAACACTTTCCAGAGGCAAAACTACTTTCCCGCAGCCTCCATAATAAATCACACTGTTGCACTGCCTGTTGACCAAAGTTTCCAGGCAAACAAAGACAGTCCTTTCATTTACCAATATCTAAAGGCATAGGCCAGATTCTCTTTGAGTAAGGTTAAATCTTCATTCTACAGCCTACACTCTGGCCTCTGGGTTTCTTGCAACGAAACAATCATATTTGTCTGGATTTTTGTACTTATTTATTAATTTTCTACCTTGATCTGTTGCTTGTACCCTATAATACATTCACATAGAACTATTTACCATAGAAGTTAGCCCTCTTGTTCAGGCCAGTCAAGTAGGCCAGCCTACTTCCCATTGGTATTACGATTGAGGAGCCTTTAACTCATATTTCCAGTACACATGGCCATCAGTATCACCATTATCATCTTAGCATCTTACTAACGATGCCTGTATTATATCACGTGTGTTAAGTCGCTCAGTCATGCCAAACTCTGCAACCTCATAGACTAACCCAACAGTCTCCTCTGCTGAAATTCTTCAGGCAAGAAAGGATCTCAGGTAAGCAATCTTGAGATTTATGTGGTTTAGTTTAAGCAATTTTGACTAACTGTGAGAGTTAGCCAGAGATTCAGAGCCCTCCACACGACTGCCCTCACTACTGACAGCAATTGCAGTTCAGTGCATTCCCAAAACCACCCTTTTTTTCAATAATTCACATGATAGATTCAGAGAACTCATTGAAAGATGGTATACTAATAGTTATGATTTATTATATGGAAAGGATACAAGTTAAAATCAGTCAAGGAAAGAGATGCATAAGAGAATATTTGGAGGCATACCAAATGGAGAAGATCTAATATCTTCTCCCTGTGGAGTCATGAACACATTGCTCTCTGGGCATCAGTATGTAACAATACAGGGATTATTGGTTATCATGGAAACTCCAAGCCCTTAGCATCCATAGTTGGATTGAGGCATGTCTTATATTGCCGGTATGGCTAACATTAGTCTCTTGTCCTTCCTCAAGGCTGGGCTAATAATAATAGCTTGTAGTCTTCAACACTTTCCAGAGGCAAAACTACTTTCCCGCAGCCTCCATAATAAATCACACTGTTGCACTGCCTGTTGACCAAAGTTTCCAGGCAAACAAAGACAGTCCTTTCATTTACCAATATCTAAAGGCATAGGCCAGATTCTCTTTGAGTAAGGTTAAATCTTCATTCTACAGCCTACACTCTGGCCTCTGGGTTTCTTGCAACGAAACAATCATATTTGTCTGGATTTTTGTACTTATTTATTAATTTTCTACCTTGATCTGTTGCTTGTACCCTATAATACATTCACATAGAACTATTTACCATAGAAGTTAGCCCTCTTGTTCAGGCCAGTCAAGTAGGCCAGCCTACTTCCCATTGGTATTACGTATTGAGGAGCCTTTAACTCATATTTCCAGTACACATGGCCATCAGTATCACCATTATCATCTTAGCATCTTACTAACGATGCCTGTATTATATCACGTGTGTGTTAAGTCGCTCAGTCATGCCAAACTCTGCAACCTCATAGACTAACCCAACAGTCTCCTCTGTGCATGAAATTCTTCAGGCAAGAATACTGGAGTGGGTTGTCATTCCCTTCTCCAGGGGATCTTCCCAACCCAGGAATTCAATCCGGTTCTGCCACATTGCAGGCAGAGTCTTTGCCATCTGAGCCACCAGGGAACCTATATTATATCATAGGCTAGTAGTAAATACAAGAGTCAAAATATTTTGAAGCATTACTGGAGTCCTACACAGACATTAACAGTTAAGCTAGACGTCATCCATATCCTATGATCATGAAGTATCCCAGAGTGATGCTGTTCAGGTTTACAGACTTGTCAGGTTCCAAAACCAACAAATGCCTTTCCCTTTCTACCATCTGCTACAACTGAGCCAAGAACAATATCATCTCATTTTAAGCATCTTTTGAGGCTCCAAAGTAATACTGGATTTCCCTGTTGCATAACCTTTTACTCATTCCTTTACCTTCAACTGCCATTTCTCCTTCTCTCTGTTTATATTGAAGCATTTCCTTTGAACATCTCAAATGAGACAGTTGATTTGGCCACTGGGCTGGTCCAGATTGCTATTGGTAATACTAGTTTAGCATATTTCCCACTCAATCCATTCCATTTCTATAAGATAAGGTTATATAGGTACAGAGCTAGTGGACAGTCTGAAACACCAGGCAATATAATTGTATTTACTCTTAACCCCAGTTTGGCCAGATGGAGTAAGACATAGTCTATACCATCAGGCATTTAGGAATTCTGACATAAAGGTTTAAAACTGTAGGTACAGTTTCAGCTTAAGAATCATCTTTGCTTCTGGGACTCACAGTTGCAGCCCTGGTCCTCAGACCATTGCATCAGGTAGAAAAGAAGAAAATTTAGGTGATGTGGGAAAAAAGAAAAAGGATCATTGTAAAGAGAAAAGTGTAGTTGTACAAACAATCTTTTCCACCCCTTTTAGAGGAAGCACATTCACATAGAACTATTTACCATAGAAGTCCTCCTCGTGGGTTTGCTGAGCCTTTAACTCATATTTCCAGTACACATGGCCATCAGTATCACCATTATCATCTTAGCATCTTACTAACGATGCCTGTATTATATCACGTGTGTGTTAAGTCGCTCAGTCATGCCAAACTCTGCAACCTCATAGACTAACCCAACAGTCTCCTCTGTGCATGAAATTCTTCAGGCAAGAATACTGGAGTGGGTTGTCATTCCCTTCTCCAGGGGATCTTCCCAACCCAGGAATTCAATCCGGTTCTGCCACATTGCAGGCAGAGTCTTTGCCATCTGAGCCACCAGGGAACCTATATTATATCATAGGCTAGTAGTAAATACAAGAGTCAAAATATTTTGAAGCATTACTGGAGTCCTACACAGACATTAACAGTTAAGCTAGACGTCATCCATATCCTATGATCATGAAGTATCCCAGAGTGATGCTGTTCAGGTTTACAGACTTGTCAGGTTCCAAAACCAACAAATGCCTTTCCCTTTCTACCATCTGCTACAACTGAGCCAAGAACAATATCATCTCATTTTAAGCATCTTTTGAGGCTCCAAAGTAATACTGGATTTCCCTGTTGCATAACCTTTTACTCATTCCTTTACCTTCAACTGCCATTTCTCCTTCTCTCTGTTTATATTGAAGCATTTCCTTTGAACATCTCAAATGAGACAGTTGATTTGGCCACTGGGCTGGTCCAGATTGCTATTGGTAATACTAGTTTAGCATATTTCCCACTCAATCCATTCCATTTCTATAAGATAAGGTTATATAGGTACAGAGCTAGTGGACAGTCTGAAACACCAGGCAATATAATTGTATTTACTCTTAACCCCAGTTTGGCCAGATGGAGTAAGACATAGTCTATACCATCAGGCATTTAGGAATTCTGACATAAAGGTTTAAAACTGTAGGTACAGTTTCAGCTTAAGAATCATCTTTGCTTCTGGGACTCACAGTTGCAGCCCTGGTCCTCAGACCATTGCATCAGGTAGAAAAGAAGAAAATTTAGGTGATGTGGGAAAAAAGAAAAAGGATCATTGTAAAGAGAAAAGTGTAGTTGTACAAACAATCTTTTCCACCCCCTATTTCCAGAAAAGTAGAGGAATCTGTTGAGAGGGAAGCATTACTTAGTCTCCCTAATGTTGAGTATGATCACACATTAATGAAGGCTTCATGTCTTTATCTCCTCCCATTTTAGCCAACAAGTGTTTCAGTTGCCCATTTCAATTTTCTATCATATTATTGCTCTGAAGATGAAAGTGTGTTCCTTGGTCTAAAGAAGTGTGCCTCCATGGTCATTGATACACTATCTTCTGGATAGTACATTGAGCATGTGTATCTACTCTGGAATACACAAAGCTCAACCAGAGTAAGTGTTTGTACCTGTTAGGACCCATCTGTAGCCTCCAGGGACTAACAGGATCAGTCCATTTTCTGAGGTGTATGTAGAATTTTCCCCTTATGGAATTCACCTTCTAGCCCTCTGCCATCTGTGTCTCTTTGTAGCAGACAAAACAGTTCTTATTGGCATTTGTGCTTCATAGTATAAGAGGAATGTATCTAGATTCAGCCCATCTTAGCATTGCTACAGACCCTAGTGCCTGCTCATCTCATGGGCCTATGTGGCCATGTCAAGCAAGTACACCAGATATCTGTTCACCAGTACCAATCAACTTCCAGTTCTGAAAGGGAGTCCTTCTGATGGGCATTAACAAAATCTACTTGAATATACCCCTTACATTCCCAGAGTAATTTCTATAGGGCCTACTCCATACAGGTATTCCTTTAATAGACCAGTTTTCCATTGCCCATCTGTCTGACCATAGGACCAGGCGATTTGGACCACGTCCCATGAGTCAGTAAAAACCCAAACATAGGGACAAACATGCAGTTCAGCCCGTGGAGCTGATTTGTTTTTACCTTCTTCAATCAGAGTGGCGGCCTTCCAAACAGGATGCTGTCCCTTCACCTTGGAATTGCCATCCATAAACCAAGCAGCTCTTTGTTGATCAATAGAAAGCTGTTTATAGGGCACCGCCCAAGTGGCCCAAGTGGCCATAGGATCCAGCAGCTCCTCAGGTGGTTCCGAAGTCAGCCCTAGGTGAAAAGAGGCTGCCTGCTCGTGAGTACCTCCTTGCATTCTCCTGGTAGCATGATTCTGTATTTCCATTTTATTATGGAACTCTCCTGGGCATTACCTTCCTTCCACATTAGAGCTTTTCTCTGAAATTAGCCAAGACATGACAAATGTTTCAGGTTTTTGTACAGCAAATTAATAACCTGTATGGTCCCATTTAGCATGTCCAGTTATATTGGTATTAGATTGGATTTACATGCCTACTGTTTTACAATATGAGATAGGGGATGAATCCTCCAGACACAGCACTCATCCCCATAAACATTCAGGTAAAGGAGATTCACCAGTTCACATAAATTTTGCTGTTCAAATGTTCTAATTCTTACCTAAATGTTCACCTTAATCCTATTAACTACTGCATTCCTATAGCCTCTCATTCTAACTGCACTCCCCTGAACCCCTATTAGGATTTCAACAGGTTTTAGAATCACTGTACATGGAGCTGACATGTCAAAGTGTCCAGAAAAGTCTCTTCTCTGCCTCCTGATGAATTTAGCTATTCGTGTGCATATGGCCTTGGAAATCTAAGACTGGGTTGGTCCAAGTGACCGAGACCCATTTTTCAGACCTTATATTGATTAGATTATGTGACCATCACTTAAGGTGATTTAAGGTAAAGTTTCTGTGCTTTCTAGGTTTTAAATTCCACCATACAAGGATAAACAAGGGTAAACAGAGACTTGTTTAGGCTCCGTTAATGTTAGGAGACCAGCAGATTCTCCCATCTGTCCACTCAACCCACAACAGAGCTTCTTTAAGACTTTACCCCCATCAATACTCACTGCATTCATGCATTTCTTAATAACCATGTCAATGTTTCCACCCTGCTAGGCCAACTTCCTTGACTCTCTTGCTTCTCTTTCCCCACTTTCTTATGAATCAGTCCAACTTTATGTACTATTTATTGCTTCAACATGGGTTTTTCCTTGGGAAGGAGCTCTGAGGCTAGCAGCTACATGTCAGACCATCCAGAATCCAAGCTTGGCCCAGCCTATAGCCCAACATTCTCCATTACCTTTGTTTTTGCTAGTACCATTTGTTGTTATTTTGCATTTCTTTGTGTATTGATGTAACTCCTTAGGAGTTAGATCTTTCATTTCCAAACTTTACTACTTATGTCTCCAATAGCTAATTGCAGTACAGCTGCAATTCCGTACTGTGGGTGACCCTGTGTTCTTTGAGACTCTGAAGATTCGTTTTCCCCCCATGATCTCTTCTTTCCTCTTCATATGTTTCCGTGAGTCAGGCTCTTTCTATCAAATCTTACTTCTTAATACCAACTGTAAGGAATTTTGACTAGCTGCAGAAGTTAGCCAGCTAACTTCCTGTGGAGTGCTCCACAAGACTACCCCCACTTCTGATACCAATGGCAATTGATGGGATTTCTAAAATCTCCCTCACTTTTCATAGTTCACTTGAAGGACCCACAGAACTCACTGAAAGCTGTTATGCTCATGAGTATGTTGTATCATAGGGAAAGAATACTGGTTGAAAGCAGCCAGAGAAAAGAGTATATATGGCAGAGTTTAAGCGAGGTAGCAAATGGGGAAACTGGTGTTCATTCTCTTCCTCGGAGTGATGCTATCCTTTTAGCCATAATATAAGACAGTTGTTTTTAGTCACTTAGTTGTGTCCAACTCTGTGACCTCATGAGCTGTAGCCCTCCAGGTTTGCCAAATTACATTGATTAGATTATGTGACCATCACTTAAGGTGATTTAAGGTAAAGTTTCTGTGCTTTCTAGGTTTTAAATTCCACCATACAAGGATAAACAAGGGTAAACAGAGACTTGTTTAGGCTCCGTTAATGTTAGGAGACCAGCAGATTCTCCCATCTGTCCACTCAACCCACAACAGAGCTTCTTTAAGACTTTACCCCCATCAATACTCACTGCATTCATGCATTTCTTAATAACCATGTCAATGTTTCCACCCTGCTAGGCCAACTTCCTTGACTCTCTTGCTTCTCTTTCCCCACTTTCTTATGAATCAGTCCAACTTTATGTACTATTTATTGCTTCAACATGGGTTTTTCCTTGGGAAGGAGCTCTGAGGCTAGCAGCTACATGTCAGACCATCCAGAATCCAAGCTTGGCCCAGCCTATAGCCCAACATTCTCCATTACCTTTGTTTTGCTAGTACCATTTGTTGTTATTTTGCATTTCTTTGTGTATTGATGTAACTCCTTAGGAGTTAGATCTTTCATTTCCAAACTTTACTACTTATGTCTCCAATAGCTAATTGCAGTACAGCTGCAATTCCGTACTGTGGGTGACCCTGTGTTCTTTGAGACTCTGAAGATTCGTTTTCCCCCCATGATCTCTTCTTTCCTCTTCATATGTTTCCGTGAGTCAGGCTCTTTCTATCAAATCTTACTTCTTAATACCAACTGTAAGGAATTTTGACTAGCTGCAGAAGTTAGCCAGCTAACTTCCTGTGGAGTGCTCCACAAGACTACCCCCACTTCTGATACCAATGGCAATTGATGGGATTTCTAAAATCTCCCTCACTTTTCATAGTTCACTTGAAGGACCCACAGAACTCACTGAAAGCTGTTATGCTCATGAGTATGTTGTATCATAGGGAAAGAATACTGGTTGAAAGCAGCCAGAGAAAAGAGTATATATGGCAGAGTTTAAGCGAGGTAGCAAATGGGGAAACTGGTGTTCATTCTCTTCCTCGGAGTGATGCTATCCTTTTAGCCATAATATAAGACAGTTGTTTTTAGTCACTTAGTTGTGTCCAACTCTGTGACCTCATGAGCTGTAGCCCTCCAGGTTCTTCTGTCCATGGAATTTCCTAGGCATGAATACTGGAGTGGTTTGCCATTTCCTCCTCCAGAAGATCTTACCAACCCAGGAATCAAACCTGTGTCTCCTGCCTTGCAGGTGGATTCGTTACTTCTGAGCAACCAAGAGAGCCCAATGTAAGATAATATACACAGAGTATTGCTAAATATGCACACTCTCCTTTACCTTTAGTGTTCAGAGTTTATCTCATAACTTGATCACATATTGCCTGCATGGTTGACCTTCAGTCAGCCATCCCCAGTTCTTTCAGGAGGCAAAATTCTTAATATATTTCCTAAAACCCTCATAATAAAGCACACTGTCAGACTGTTCAGTGACCAGAGCATCCAGGTAAACAGAAACACTCTTATCATGCATAATATAAAAAGCAACTAGAAATGACCTCCCAAAAGCAGAGAATAAAGGCCAGACCTCTCTTTGGTAAGGGTTAAATTCCTTACTATACAGTTTTTTTCCAGGAGGGTAAAAGATTAGTTACCATCCAGGTATTCCAGTAACTGATATTTCTTTACATATTAGGTTTTAAGGTAAGTTACTTCACATGTGAAAGAGTAAATTTCTGCCCAACTATATTTCCCAGATACTTGGCCTTACTTTCTGATTTTAAAGTTCTCACCTGTTTTCTTTTTGTGATATGTTATAAGTAATAATGGATGTGTTTTGAGCATGAGCTGCCTGTTCCCCTTACTTACCAGCAGCCTGCAATAAATGTTTTACTTTCCTTCACCCCCTTCAAAAAAAAGAGACTGTATTGACTTTTAAGATATAAAATACACACATCTATTTTTGCATATTGTATAATCTTATCTACCCATACTTTACGATTGTAAACAGAACATAAGTTGTCTGAATGAAATAGTTCAGTACTCAAATGGTTGTCAGTTCTAGTATCCTTCTCTTACCAGAAAGGTGAAATTGTTACCTACTCTCTCATAATGTATCTTTAAACCCCAAAGTTGTATAGAAATTTTACTTTAAAAAAAAATATGTATTTTGTGCTTCTATAATGTAGTTCTTCAGCTTATTGAGAATACTGTAATATATGCCAGCTAACTTCGTATTTCACATTTCAAAGACAGTCCATCAAATATGATTCATTCTTGAGACAGATGGAGAGAAAATCCCAAATAAATCCCCAGTAAATCCAAAATCACAAATAAATTTGACTGCTACTATTTTGTACGCCAGAAACAAATCATTGATCTTCTTTCTTTTCTTCCTCTTGCATACAGGAATGCTTTCAGTTCATACTACCAGCCCTACCTCACGCCATTGACCTTTTACGTGATGCCATTGTAAAAGTAAAGGAAGTGCATGATGAACTTGAAGACTTACCTTCCCCACCACCACCTCTTTCCCCTCCTCCCACAACTAGCCCCCATAAACAGACAGAAGACAAAGGGGTACAATGTGAGGAAGAGGAAGAAGAGAAGAAAGACAGTGGTGTTGCTTCCACAGAAGATAGTTCTTCATCACACATAACCGCAGCAGCCATTGCGGCCAAGGTAAGCCTGCTGATAGAGACCCTGAGGTCTGAAGGACCCACTGGTAGATGTGTTGATTTCATCTCTCTTTCCATCCCATTCTTCCATGAGTTAAATACCCCCTCAGGGCATCCTATAAAAGGAACTGGGATATTCATGACACGCCACAGCTATATTCCCTCCATTATGTAGCGTTCTTGAGAGCACTGAAGTTTTGGACTGACTTCTGAGGCATTAAAGATTCTGCTGTTACCTACTGAATTAGTAGCTCCAATGATAAATAGTGTGATATTTAAGATCTCTTTGAAGATTTCTGTTTTGTGGTCCTATTAAATATATAATGTTCATGTATTCAGAACAGCAAATATTCACAAATCCTTTAAAGGAACAGCCAACTGAAGGTAAGAGACCTACAATGCTTCAAGGAGTTAGTCGAGAAGGATTAATAAATATTTTTTTTTAAGAACAAGACTTTTCAACAGTTAAATACCATTTCTTTAATTAACTATTGGTCACAAATTACACCAGTCATATACAGAAGAAATGAATGTAAGATATTTGCATTTTTTAAATTTTAAAAAAGCAATAGATATTATTAAAACAGTATCAAAGTATTAAACAAGTTCTCTTTGAGCAGTTCTTGGAGTAGAGAACCATAAAATAATTCAGTAAATTTCATCATCATCATCATCCCAAAGTCACAGAATATGATTTACATCATTAATCATATTTCATATAACTCACCTTGTATACTTTAAATCTTCAGATAGTAGTCTGTCACTTTGGAGAGTCATGCTTATTCATTGAGAACGTAAAGATTAGTGATCTAATCAGTATATGAAATAATTCCTAACGGGTTGTAACTCATCCACAAATGTTAGCTATGAGCATAAAAAGCATGACTAGACTTACCTTCCCCACCACCTCTTTCCCTCCTCCCACAACTAGCCCCATAAACAGACAGAAGACAAAGGGGTACAATGTGAGGAAGAGGAAGAAGAGAAGAAAGACAGTGGTGTTGCTTCCACAGAAGATAGTTCTTCATCACACATAACCGCAGCAGCCATTGCGGCCAAGGTAAGCCTGCTGATAGAGACCCTGAGGTCTGAAGGACCCACTGGTAGATGTGTTGATTTCATCTCTCTTTCCATCCCATTCTTCCATGAGTTAAATACCCCCTCAGGGCATCCTATAAAAGGAACTGGGATATTCATGACACGCCACAGCTATATTCCCTCCATTATGTAGCGTTCTTGAGAGCACTGAAGTTTTGGACTGACTTCTGAGGCATTAAAGATTCTGCTGTTACCTACTGAATTAGTAGCTCCAATGATAAATAGTGTGATATTTAAGATCTCTTTGAAGATTTCTGTTTTGTGGTCCTATTAAATATATAATGTTCATGTATTCAGAACAGCAAATATTCACAAATCCTTTAAAGGAACAGCCAACTGAAGGTAAGAGACCTACAATGCTTCAAGGAGTTAGTCGAGAAGGATTAATAAATATTTTTTTTTAAGAACAAGACTTTTCAACAGTTAAATACCATTTCTTTAATTAACTATTGGTCACAAATTACACCAGTCATATACAGAAGAAATGAATGTAAGATATTTGCATTTTTAATTTAATAAAGCAATAGATATTATTAAAACAGTATCAAAGTATTAAACAAGTTCTCTTTGAGCAGTTCTTGGAGTAGAGAACCATAAAATAATTCAGTAAATTTCATCATCATCATCATCCCAAAGTCACAGAATATGATTTACATCATTAATCATATTTCATATAACTCACCTTGTATACTTTAAATCTTCAGATAGTAGTCTGTCACTTTGGAGAGTCATGCTTATTCATTGAGAACGTAAAGATTAGTGATCTAATCAGTATATGAAATAATTCCTAACGGGTTGTAACTCATCCACAAATGTTAGCTATGAGCATAACATGGCAGGGTTTTTTGAGAACATAGATATATACTGGAAAGGATCCTAGAGATCTTTTGAAGTGTCCGTTCAGATAACCAGTAGCTGATTCTTTCACTGAAGGCTGCATCATTCTGTCTCCAGATCCATTCAGTGATCCATTAAGTCCTTAGGACAATAAGTGTTTAAGTTGTGTGTGAGGTTTGTTTTATTTCATTTTATTTTGTTTTTAATGGAACTGATTGATGAAATAAGTACATTATTGAATCATTGTATATTCTTTTACTCTTAATTAAAAGAGTTAAAAGTACCATCAGTTTCAACCTTAAAAAATGTTGATACCATTTGAAATCTAAGCTGCTTTTGTCATTCTACATTTGAGAATTTTTGGCATTTTGTTGTTCCATTTGTTTTCACCCGTTTTCCTTTCCAGTCATTTTGCTTGTATAGTTTTATGTTTTCCTGTCACTATATTCATCATTGTTATGTGTTATGCATTAGAAGCATCCATTCTACACCAGTCCTGCTGTTATCATGGCACACGGTGAGCAGCCCATCCCTGGTCTCATCAGTTATTCCCATGATGCAACAGGCAGTGCAGAGGAACCGGTAAGACAAGAGGCTTTTGCATTAATGTTTTGCAAGCATACAGCCTACCTCCTGTCCTTGGAGGTAGGCTATAACTTATTATGGAAGATGTGTTTTATTCTGAAGGACCTTCACTATTGCTTTTTTTGTTAAAAGTGTAAGTGCTACTGAGTATCTTCCATAAAGGAATTTAATTTAATAGAGTTTCTCCTGTACCTAAAGTACTCTAACATCATTTAAGATTTTATAGTATGTGGCAGTGAACTTTTATCATGATTTCCAATAAATTCATTGCTCAGAAGTCTCTTTCTTTAGCAATTTCATCACAGACCTTTAAATAAATTTCTTGCCTTAATTAATACCTTAAGAGGATCACATTAAGTTTTAAAATGTAAACAGATTGGTCAAGATAATATTTAATTTGTATTAATCTTGCTTTTTTCTTATGATTTTACATGTTATTTTCTTTACTTTCACTAAAGATTAGTGATCTAATCAGTATATGAAATAATTCCTAACGGGTTGTAACTCATCCACAAATGTTAGCTATGAGCATAACATGGCAGGGTTTTTTGAGAACATAGATATATACTGGAAAGGATCCTAGAGATCTTTTGAAGTGTCCGTTCAGATAACCAGTAGCTGATTCTTTCACTGAAGGCTGCATCATTCTGTCTCCAGATCCATTCAGTGATCCATTAAGTCCTTAGGACAATAAGTGTTTAAGTTGTGTGTGAGGTTTGTTTTATTTCATTTTATTTTGTTTTTAATGGAACTGATTGATGAAATAAGTACATTATTGAATCATTGTATATTCTTTTACTCTTAATTAAAAGAGTTAAAAGTACCATCAGTTTCAACCTTAAAAAATGTTGATACCATTTGAAATCTAAGCTGCTTTTGTCATTCTACATTTGAGAATTTTTGGCATTTTGTTGTTCCATTTGTTTTCACCCGTTTTCCTTTCCAGTCATTTTGCTTGTATAGTTTTATGTTTTCCTGTCACTATATTCATCATTGTTATGTGTTATGCATTAGAAGCATCCATTCTACACCAGTCCTGCTGTTATCATGGCACACGGTGAGCAGCCCATCCCTGGTCTCATCAGTTATTCCCATGATGCAACAGGCAGTGCAGAGGAACCGGTAAGACAAGAGGCTTTTGCATTAATGTTTTGCAAGCATACAGCCTACCTCCTGTCCTTGGAGGTAGGCTATAACTTATTATGGAAGATGTGTTTTATTCTGAAGGACCTTCACTATTGCTTTTTTTGTTAAAAGTGTAAGTGCTACTGAGTATCTTCCATAAAGGAATTTAATTTAATAGAGTTTCTCCTGTACCTAAAGTACTCTAACATCATTTAAGATTTTATAGTATGTGGCAGTGAACTTTTATCATGATTTCCAATAAATTCATTGCTCAGAAGTCTCTTTCTTTAGCAATTTCATCACAGACCTTTAAATAAATTTCTTGCCTTAATTAATACCTTAAGAGGATCACATTAAGTTTTAAAATGTAAACAGATTGGTCAAGATAATATTTAATTTGTATTAATCTTGCTTTTTTTTTCTTATGATTTTACATGTTATTTTCTTTACTTTCACTATGTTCTCATTACAGCCATTTAGAGTGTTGAGTCTTTATATAAATGCTGTTATTACTAATCTTCAGATAGAAATATTTAAGGGTATGAATCATTTCTTTCTTGCTTCCTTGGTGGCTCAAAAAGTAAAGAATGCACCTGTGGTGCAGGAGATCTAGGTTCAGTTCCAGGGTTGGAATGATCCCTTGTAGAAAGGAATGGCTACCCACTCCAATTTTCTTGCCTGGAGAATCCCACGGAGAGAGGAGCCTGGCAGGCTATAGAATCAGACAAAGAATCAGGCAAAACTAAGCAATTAACAGTTTCATTTCTTTTCTTTATCACTTCTTTCAGTTATTGGCTGTGAATAATACTTTGCAAAAAGTATCAGGCTAGAAAAGATTAAACTGAGAACTATAACTGAATAAGCAGGAACAATTTAGACCATGGCTGGAAAAAAAAAAAAAAAAACTTAATACCTGATATGAATATAAAATAAGAAAAACAAGTGATAAAGTATAATTTTATTTATGAAAAAATACCCAGAATTTCAGGGAGATGCATCATGAAAGAAAACTAGTATTGGTTCTCTCTTGGTAGATAAGCTACTAAATGGTGGCTTTAATCCATATATTCGACAAGCCACACTTGCTTAGAAAAAAGCTGAGTTAAATCAAAGGCTAAGTAGAAAAAGGAAATGTTGGTTAATAAAATGATTTATAAATTTCCATTGACAACTGAATTCTCCAGGTGTAGCTTTGCTATAAATTATAAACATTCCAAAATGTACCAGATTTTCTTTAGTGTTCTCTTATTGTAAAGTAACCACAGCAACTATAATAATTATCCTTATTTTCAAACTGAAATATCTATAAGTTTATTCATAACTTTTAAAGTTATCATATTCTGAATGCCATATTATTGCATGGAAATAATGATTTGAATAACTCTTCAGTAATTAGTTCCTAGTGATATGAATACTTGCTATTGCCAGATTGATTGAGTTGCTTTTTCAGAAAACCAAGAAGGTTGAGGAATGCCTCTAGTAATGGTTATTTGTTAGTTGCCTCTCCAGCAGCCATTTGGAGTTCTCTCTTTCCAACACTACATAACATTCCCCAGTCATATAATTTGGGTGAGATAACCCTCCAGCATATCTGTTTCACATAGCCACAGGTTTTAGTTAAGAAAAACATAATTTAGGTCAATAAGAGCAAGTGAGCCACCTCTTTCATTTTTATTTGCACTACTAGGAACATAGACTCTGTTTCCTGTTAAATATGAATGAGAACATATGTTCTCATTCATAGGGAATGCCTGCCAATAATGGAACCAACTATAAAGAAGCAATCCCAAGAAATGGGAAAGAAAGATAGATGCTGGGTTTTGTTCACATTGTTTGATGACTTACTTAAACCCTTGCTGATTTTTCAGTTACCTGAGCCAATATACTACTTTAAAAAAGCAAATTAGAGATAGAGATGGGTTAACTGTTCTGTGCACCTGAAAAACATGTTAACTAATATATCTCAGTATATAGAGTCTAATCAAAGAGGTGAAAAGTCTTCCTTATAATGTCTGAAAAATACCAAATATTAATCCCGGAAATTTCATATTTGAATGAGAAACCTGATTCAGAGGGAATAGAGAGTAGAGGAGGATGACAAACAGGAGGTGTCCAGTCCCATCACTTCAAGGCAAATAGATGGGGGATAAAGTGAAGACAGTAACAGATTATATTTTGTTGGACTTTAAATCACTGTGAATGGTGACTGCAGCCATGCAGTTAATAGATACTGACTCCTTGGAAGGAGGCTATGACAAACCTAGACAGCATATTAAAAATCTGAAACATCACTTTGCCCATAAAGGTCTATACAGTCAAAGCAATGGTCTTTTCCAGTAGTCATGTACCAATGTGAGAGTTGAAGCATAAAGAAGGCTGAGCACTGAAGAATTTATGCTTTCAAATTGTGGTGTTGAAAAAGATTCTTGAATGTCCCTTGAACTGCAAGGAGGTCAAACCAGACAATCTTAAAGGAAATCAACCCTGAATATTCATTGGAAGGACTGAGGCTGAAACTGAAGCTCTAATACACTTTGGCCACCTGATGCAAAGGGACGACTCATTGGAAAAGGCCCTGATGCTGAGAAGACTGAGGACAGGAGGAGAAGGGAGCCACAGAGGATGAGATTGTTGGATGGCATTATTGATGCAATGGCATGAGTTTGAGCAAACTCTGGGAAACAGTGAAGGCTAGCATGCTGCAGTCCATGGGGTTGCAAAGAGTTGGACATGACTTAGTGACTGAACAACAACAACACACAGGATGAAACAGGGGAAAGTAAATCTTGCCCCTCTGATGACTAAATAAGTATACAGGACTTTTCAAGGAGACTGGATCCAAACGTAAAGAAATTACAGCTGTATTTTGTATAATGCTTGCAATATGCTTGCACAACTCCGTATAGTGAAAGCCATTTAAGACAAAGAAGCAGGCTACCCATGGAGATACATAATAATCAATCTTGTCCCACTGACAGAAATTAAATCTTCTGGAGAAGTCCCACATAATAATGCTGATCCCCAAGCTCCACTGATTATAAGAAAATCTGTTGCTGTGTGAAGAGAAAAGATTGCTGATTTTCTTTTGGGAAAAGATATAGAGAAAACAGTATATTAGACTGATATGACCAGTCAGGAGTAGTTTATCTTCCCAGAGCGTGTATTTGAAACTTCAGAAAAAAAAATGCTGCGTAGCAACCTGCCCCTCTTAGAGATTTACCTGGAGATGATAAATTACATCTTTACAAAGGACTAGAGACACTTACAAAGTTTTGCTCAGAAAATTGGAGAAATATATATAGTCATATATATATATGAATGTATATTGTATATATATATATGTACACACACAATTCTATTGTTTCTTCCTATTCATGATGATTGTCATATATTAAAATAAGATTGTCAGTCGCTTTTCAAAACATTTTATATATGCCAATATTTTATATACGTGGTCATTTTACTTTTTAGAACATTGAAGCACAAAGAGGGTAAGGACATACACCCAGCTAGAGATTAAACTGATGTTTAAGTCCGGGCAGTCTGGCCCCTGAATCATCGCTCCTGACCTCTCTGCTATAGCACCTCTCAGTGCAGGAGAGAGAGAAAAAGAATAATTTTCTGGGAGATGACTAGCTAAGTACAAATTTTTCTCTAGAATGAAAATTAGGATTTTTGAACCTTGGTTTGAAATACTTGAATGATAAAATGCAGTGTGCAGCCTAAGAACTGTGAACAATAGGATACATTTAATCTGGACATTTGCTGATCTGAGCAACAAAGCTTTAAGCTATCAGCACAATTAGAGTGAGAAATGTATTTAGATAAATCCATGATAACAAATACTTTGGAGAACATAGTATGATATGTATTGAAGGATAATGTTTTTAAAGGTCAAATCATAATATTCATAGAAATATAAAATAATTGTGTCAAATATTTTTATTAGAGCACAGTAAGCTGTTAAACCAGTTCAAAAGAAAAAAAAGACACATACATATATCATCAGTCACAAAGATTTAGGTTAATTTATAAATAGATACAAAACTTGTAATCAGTATACATGGGGCAGTAATCAAATATTCCTTCTCGGGACACAATTAATTTGCATTAATATAGAAAATAATTTCATTCGTATTAGTTTTCTGTAATTTGCCAAGTTGTAAATAGTGAAAGTAAAAATGCAGATAAACCATAAGAGTGTACAAATCGGGACATTTAGTAATCTTTCTAGCCCATTTTCCTGAAAACTCTTTACGTCCCCTGATCAAAATAACCTCAAAGATGATTTTTGATGAGAAAAAAATGGCTAGTCTCATTATTTTCGTTATTTATTTAGCTGCAGCAAGATATTAGTTAACCAGATAGCCTCAGTGAATTTGCTTTGGAAATACTGAGGCTGCAAAATTAGCGTCTGTCTTTAAGTTTTCAGAGGGAATTTCAGATTCTACTTTTTAAAGTTTCTGTATTTACCATTACAAATTTAGGTAACCAAGCCCAAGACAACCCCTTCACTCTGTTTTACCTGCAGATTTCTGTTATGGGATAAATTTCTCTCTTTCCTAGGTCACCAAAATTTATAAGTGATCTTTATAAGTGATCACCACTTATAAGTGATCTTCCTTACCACATGCAAGGCTGAGACCCTCTACTCCAGGGACCAGGTCATTTTTCCTAAGAGGACTTCATAGGTATTAGTTTTGTGAGTGCAACAAATCTTTATTCTTCAAAGTGGTAGCCATATCTGATGAGATGGACACCATTCTCAAACATGATAACAGATAAGTCCTTGGTTCAAACGTCGGTTTGTCCAATTATGTCCTGTTAGAAAGGAAGACACTCTTGATAAATGTATGAAAATTACTATATTGTCAGGAAAACTTAGCAGACCTAGTAGGGGTTTCTGATTTCTAAGGAAATCGGTTAAATCCAATGTTTTAGTTTTAAAGAATCTGGATCTTCAAAATTCTGTGGGTTATACTTAGACTGAGAAGAAAGTAAAAGGGTTTCCTCATATATGCTGAAAAAACATTTGAAACATCAATAATATTCCAAAGAAATAACCAGAAAAAAATTCTTCTATTTACTCAGTCCTAGGTAATTAATTCTCATTCTACTAGATCTTAGCAGCCTGTGTTCATGAAACTTTCACCTTCTAGGCTAATGAGAATCTTGGAAATACTGATTTGGTCCACTGTCACAGTCTAAAAGTTACCTAAGCAGTATCACTTCAGCAGTATATAAGAATATACCCTGTACCCTTGGGAACAGGGTATATTCTTTAATGTGTCAGTGGTTGGACGTATCTAGTATAGTTCTTTCCGTGAGGCTTGTGAAATTGTCCTTCTTTGTTAAATGTACAAGCTCTGGTCTGTAGCTTATAGAATAAAGTATATCCTTTGAGTTAAGCAACAGAATTCATCTGTAGATGACATGGACTTAATACCTGGAGCTGTCTGTAACCAGTAATATCAGAATGGAAGAGAGTATAATTCTCTATTGAGGAATGGAATATATTTCTTTCAAGAGTCTTAAGCAGTATTTTCCCTTAGAGTAAAACTATTAGGGTCCGCAAGGAATTGACAGTTCTCTAAGGACTTTCCAGAAAGCACACAATTAATAAAATGGTTATGTGAAGAATATTTTGCTTATATAAACTTAACCTAGAAAAGGCTAGGCTTCTCTTTCAACATGACAACTTTCCATGAAATTTAACTCATTTGAATTTGTAACTCATCAAACAAATCTAATTATATCTCTCATCACTTTACTATGCTAAAGGAACCAATTTTTGTGACTTCTAGGAGTCTGCCAGGAAATCTCAAAGACAGTTTTAAGTGAAAGATAACCCTGAAGATTTTTTAAATAATTTGTTCAGTACTTAGGATTTGATTTAGAGTTGAAAGAGAAAATTTGGACACTTGATTTAAGATAGAATCATTGAGGGGCTTCCCCTGGTGGTTCAGTGGGTAAGGACACCGCCTTGCAGTGCAAGGGGCACCGGTTCGATCCCTGGCCTGGGAAGATCCCACGTGCCGCGGCTCTGGGGCACATGCACCCAGAGCCGGCGCTCTGCGACGACAGCGGCCACCGCGATGGGAGGCCTACAGGAGCCAAAAGAACAAAGACGGATGAAAATAGAGAAGTGAAAGACCAATAGAAATGGCCCGCCCGCTCCCCTCCCCACCCCCACCGCACCCCTACAAAAAAAAAAAAAGATAGAATCATTGAGGCAGGGGCTTCCCAGGTGGCTCAATGCTAAAGAATCTGCCTGCATTGCAGAAGACTTGTGTTTGACCCCTCGGTCAGGAAAATCCCTTGAAGGAGGGCATGGAGACCCACTCCAGTATTCTTGCCTGGAGAATCCCATGGATAGAGGAGCCTGGCAGACTGCAATCCATAGGGTCATGAAGAGTTGGACAAGACTGAAGCGATTGTGCACGCATACACAGATGCAGATAAATAATTTTTGGTTGCCTTTTTACATTAAAATGACAATAAAACTTTTTCAAAAGCACAAAAGGTAGCATAATTGAATTAACTCTTTCGTGCTATAGGAACATTTTTTTCTTTGTCCCTTTAAGAACCCAAGCATATAATAAAATTAATAAATGACAAAGAAAATTATTCTAGTAAGACACAACATCTCTGCTGTCTAAGTAGACTGTAGATACTAGGTAAAAGCACACAATTAATAAAATGGTTATGTGAAGAATATTTTGCTTATATAAACTTAACCTAGAAAAGGCTAGGCTTCTCTTTCAACATGACAACTTTCCATGAAATTTAACTCATTTGAATTTGTAACTCATCAAACAAATCTAATTATATCTCTCATCACTTTACTATGCTAAAGGAACCAATTTTTGTGACTTCTAGGAGTCTGCCAGGAAATCTCAAAGACAGTTTTAAGTGAAAGATAACCCTGAAGATTTTTTAAATAATTTGTTCAGTACTTAGGATTTGATTTAGAGTTGAAAGAGAAAATTTGGACACTTGATTTAAGATAGAATCATTGAGGGGCTTCCCCTGGTGGTTCAGTGGGTAAGGACACCGCCTTGCAGTGCAAGGGGCACCGGTTCGATCCCTGGCCTGGGAAGATCCCACGTGCCGCGGCTCTGGGGCACATGCACCCAGAGCCGGCGCTCTGCGACGACAGCGGCCACCGCGATGGGAGGCCTACAGGAGCCAAAAGAACAAAGACGGATGAAAATAGAGAAGTGAAAGACCAATAGAAATGGCCCGCCCGTCCCCCTCCCCACCCCCACCGCACCCCCCTACAAAAAAAAAAAGATAGAATCATTGAGGCAGGGGCTTCCCAGGTGGCTCAATGCTAAAGAATCTGCCTGCATTGCAGAAGACTTGTGTTTGACCCCTCGGTCAGGAAAATCCCTTGAAGGAGGGCATGGAGACCCACTCCAGTATTCTTGCCTGGAGAATCCCATGGATAGAGGAGCCTGGCAGACTGCAATCCATAGGGTCATGAAGAGTTGGACAAGACTGAAGCGATTGTGCACGCATACACAGATGCAGATAAATAATTTTTGGTTGCCTTTTTACATTAAAATGACAATAAAACTTTTTCAAAAGCACAAAAGGTAGCATAATTGAATTAACTCTTTCGTGCTATAGGAACATTTTTTTCTTTGTCCCTTTAAGAACCCAAGCATATAATAAAATTAATAAATGACAAAGAAAATTATTCTAGTAAGACACAACATCTCTGCTGTCTAAGTAGACTGTAGATACTAGGTAAAAGCACTGATCAATAAGACAAGGAAAGAAGCCCATCAAAACTAAATAAACTTTGTTTTAGGTGAATGTATATTTTAACACATTTCATAATTTACTTTCAGGCTCAGACATTACAAATCAAAAGAAATAATCTTCACTTTCCAAGTTGTATCTTTTGTTATGTTTTTACAAATATTCTGGAACACACTGATACTTGACTTTAAAATGAACAGTTCTTTCTAAGATAACCCACAAGATGAAAATTATCTGCATAACAATATGATAATATACTTTATTTAACATGCAACGTGTTGATCATTGCTTTTTCAAATGAATTAATGTTTGTAAAGTTTTTATTTTGATTTCTGTTTCAGTAAATATTGATAGCCATAACCCACATGTACAAAAGCTTTAGAAATTCTAAATAAATTTTAAGTGTGTAAAGGGGCTTAGAGACCAAAAAAATTGAAGACTGCTGCTTTAGGGTAATAGTGTTTTGGGTTTTTTTCCCCTTAGAAAAAAAATAGAGACACATTCTCAGTTGCGTATCTTTATCACATAGCTGCATAGCTTTAGCAGCTATTTTATATACCTTTTAGTGAAATTAAGTTATTTCTATTTCACAGAGAAAACTTGGGGTAAATATTTAAGAACTGTCTGACGTATACATATTTCAATAGACAATAAAGCTCATGAACATATATTATATTCTACAACAGCGTGGAATCCTTTGACTACTTGTTGAAATAGCAAAAGAGCATGTTCATAAAATGAAAAAAAATTTTGGAATCTATACAGCAAATAAAAATAGGAAGAGTATATAAGCTTAAATTTATGATTAACAATTAATACAACCAAAGAAAAAATAGATAAATTGGACCTTATCAAGTTAAGGACTTTTGTACATCAAAGAATACTATCAAGAGAGAAAGGATTAATATCTAAATTATATAAAGAACTCCTACCTCTGAGTAAAAAGAAGTCAATTTAAACACAAAGTTTTGAATTTGGATACTATTCTAGTAAGACACAACATCTCTGCTGTCTAAGTAGACTGTAGATACTAGGTAAAAGCACTGATCAATAAGACAAGGAAAGAAGCCCATCAAAACTAAATAAACTTTGTTTTAGGTGAATGTATATTTTAACACATTTCATAATTTACTTTCAGGCTCAGACATTACAAATCAAAAGAAATAATCTTCACTTTCCAAGTTGTATCTTTTGTTATGTTTTTACAAATATTCTGGAACACACTGATACTTGACTTTAAAATGAACAGTTCTTTCTAAGATAACCCACAAGATGAAAATTATCTGCATAACAATATGATAATATACTTTATTTAACATGCAACGTGTTGATCATTGCTTTTTCAAATGAATTAATGTTTGTAAAGTTTTTATTTTGATTTCTGTTTCAGTAAATATTGATAGCCATAACCCACATGTACAAAAGCTTTAGAAATTCTAAATAAATTTTAAGTGTGTAAAGGGGCTTAGAGACCAAAAAAATTGAAGACTGCTGCTTTAGGGTAATAGTGTTTTGGGTTTTCCCTTAGAAAAAAAATAGAGACACATTCTCAGTTGCGTATCTTTATCACATAGCTGCATAGCTTTAGCAGCTATTTTATATACCTTTTAGTGAAATTAAGTTATTTCTATTTCACAGAGAAAACTTGGGGTAAATATTTAAGAACTGTCTGACGTATACATATTTCAATAGACAATAAAGCTCATGAACATATATTATATTCTACAACAGCGTGGAATCCTTTGACTACTTGTTGAAATAGCAAAAGAGCATGTTCATAAAATGAAAAAAATTTTTGGAATCTATACAGCAAATAAAAATAGGAAGAGTATATAAGCTTAAATTTATGATTAACAATTAATACAACCAAAGAAAAAATAGATAAATTGGACCTTATCAAGTTAAGGACTTTTGTACATCAAAGAATACTATCAAGAGAGAAAGGATTAATATCTAAATTATATAAAGAACTCCTACCTCTGAGTAACAAAAAAAGAAGTCAATTTAAACACAGGGGAAGGATTTAAATAGACATTTCTCCAAGGAATATATTCAAACAGCAACGTGCACACAAAAAAAATACTCAACATTACTAGTCATTAGGAAACTGCAATTCAAAACCACAATGAGATACACTTTATATCCATTGGACTGTTTTATTAACCACTTCCCCCCCCTAAAAATATATATAACCTGGAAAATAAGTAGAGGCAAATAAGGCAAAGAGTGTGGAGAAATTTCCTTGTGCGTTGCTGGAGGGAATATAAAATGGTGCCACCACAGTGAAAAACACTTTTGTGGTTCTTCTAAAAGTTAAACATGTGATCCAGTACTTCTGCCATTAGGTATATATACCTAAAGAATTGAAAACAAAAGATGGAAATAGCCCAAATATCTGTTGGTAGATGAATGAATAAACAAAAAGTTATATACATATAATAGAAATATTATTCAACCATAAGAAATCAACTTCTAATACATACTGCAGCGTGGTTGAACCTTGAAAGCTTTATGCTGAATTTAATAAGCAGACATAAAAGAGAAAATATTATATGAGTTCAGTTAACATAATGTACTCCAAATAGTCAAATTCATAGAGACAGAAATAGATAAGAATAGAGAGTGGGGAGTTACGGTTTAAAAGTTATGAAATTTCT
Organism: Tragulus kanchil; assembly: GCA_022376925.1. Taxonomy (NCBI): domain Eukaryota; kingdom Metazoa; phylum Chordata; class Mammalia; order Artiodactyla; family Tragulidae; genus Tragulus; species Tragulus kanchil. Next base: position 214,869,600 of record JAIOJX010000032.1, on the reverse strand, counting down.
TCTTGGCATGATGAAAGTGGTGGATAGTGGTGATTGCATTACATTGTATGTTTACTTAATGCCATTTCATTGTACACTGATTAAAGTGGTAAACTTTGTATTACCTATATTTCACCACAATAAAAATTTTTAATTATGATTAGTAATTGATATCTCCTCTTTCTTATTTAAAAATTATCTAGGCTTATAATGATTATCCATTAACTAATTTAAGGTCAGTCCAACGTTAAAATTACTTAAAAATCATGGAAATTATGTTCAAGCTGACATGTAGTTTGGAAATCATTTAAACTTATTCAGAATATTGTGGACTTATTATGTACATATGCATTATAAATTTGTAGTAATTACTATTTAGGCCAGTAAGTATGTGTTCTAGAAGTTTTTTTACAAAGACTTCTATTATCTATAAAATAAGTAGGACGTTATGTTAAAAAAAGCTTTAACAGTGTGAGGCCTGACATTAGATAGTTTCTGTTCTGCTAGATTCAACTTGATTTGGTTCTAGGTCCTTCTGTCAGCATCTCACTCCCTCTTCCCGTTGTTCACTGAGTTAACATCCAGCTTTTTCTTGGCTCTGTGAACATGCTGTTCCCACAACCTAAAAGCTCTTAACCCCACTGTCTACCTGGCTAACTTCTGTTTATTCTTTCTGCCCCTTCTTCAGTGTCTCTTTAATCACAGAAAGACTTTGCTAATTTGCTTCCTTCGATCTAAGTATTTGTCCTTATTCTCTCTCATAACACCTTATTCTTTTCCTTTAGAGCACTTACCACAATTTACGATTTTATATTATTATTGTGTTTGATTTCTATATATGTAAACTATAACATCCATGAGACAGAGATCACATCTCCTAGCTTATATGATTTATCCAACATCCAGCACAGTTTGGCACAGAGTATACACTGTATGGATATTTGTTAAATATATTTAATGAAAAAATATGAAGCATCCATGCAGCCAAGTTCACAAGACATTATAAAAACCCAAACTGTATGTAGCATTCTCCATGATTTATAAGAACTTTTGCATATATATATATATACAAATAATCAACATATTCTCTCCCTATAGTTAGCACATGTATTCAGCAGCTATAATAATAATGATAATAGATAGCTGTTAAATGCTGATTACATAGCAAGACACTATTCTAAGTGTTTTAAACAGATATACCATCAGAAATTGATATTTGAATGCAGGTATCAGCAAAATCTTTTTTATTTCCCTGTAAGGCAAATTTATATGGAATACCATGTTATAGTAAGAACTGATTAATACCATTAAGAACAACAAAAATCCTGAATAATTTTAGTAAGTTATAAATAATGGTTGTTAAGAATCAAACTCATATGAATATTTAAACTTTTACATTTATTATAAATTTGTAGTAATTACTATTTAGGCCAGTAAGTATGTGTTCTAGAAGTTTTTTTACAAAGACTTCTATTATCTATAAAATAAGTAGGACGTTATGTTAAAAAAAGCTTTAACAGTGTGAGGCCTGACATTAGATAGTTTCTGTTCTGCTAGATTCAACTTGATTTGGTTCTAGGTCCTTCTGTCAGCATCTCACTCCCTCTTCCCGTTGTTCACTGAGTTAACATCCAGCTTTTTCTTGGCTCTGTGAACATGCTGTTCCCACAACCTAAAAGCTCTTAACCCCACTGTCTACCTGGCTAACTTCTGTTTATTCTTTCTGCCCCTTCTTCAGTGTCTCTTTAATCACAGAAAGACTTTGCTAATTTGCTTCCTTCGATCTAAGTATTTGTCCTTATTCTCTCTCATAACACCTTATTCTTTTCCTTTAGAGCACTTACCACAATTTACGATTTTATATTATTATTGTGTTTGATTTCTATATATGTAAACTATAACATCCATGAGACAGAGATCACATCTCCTAGCTTATATGATTTATCCAACATCCAGCACAGTTTGGCACAGAGTATACACTGTATGGATATTTGTTAAATATATTTAATGAAAAAATATGAAGCATCCATGCAGCCAAGTTCACAAGACATTATAAAAACCCAAACTGTATGTAGCATTCTCCATGATTTATAAGAACTTTTGCATATATATATATATACAAATAATCAACATATTCTCTCCCTATAGTTAGCACATGTATTCAGCAGCTATAATAATAATGATAATAGATAGCTGTTAAATGCTGATTACATAGCAAGACACTATTCTAAGTGTTTTAAACAGATATACCATCAGAAATTGATATTTGAATGCAGGTATCAGCAAAATCTTTTTTATTTCCCTGTAAGGCAAATTTATATGGAATACCATGTTATAGTAAGAACTGATTAATACCATTAAGAACAACAAAAATCCTGAATAATTTTAGTAAGTTATAAATAATGGTTGTTAAGAATCAAACTCATATGAATATTTAAACTTTTACATTTATTAAAAATTTTATTATAGTCATACTTCATAAGTTTTCTGTCTAGACAAAATCATAAAATGTGGATCTTCTTTCTAAATAATGAATCATAGATTCTGGTGGGTTTTTATATTATTGATTTGAATCGAGATCCAGGTCCTCACATATATTCTTTTTATTTTTTTTTAAACATTTATTTTATTTATTTATCTTTTGGGGGGTGGGGTGTGGAGGGAGGGGAACGGGCGGGCCACTTCTATTGGTCTTTCATTTCTCTATTTTTCATCCATCTTTGTTCTTTGGCTCCTGTGGGGCCTCCCATCGCGGTGGCCTCTGTCATTGCAGAGCGCCGCCGCTGGGCGCATGCACCCCAGAGCTCCGGCTCGGTAATTGGACATATCAGTCCAGCCGCTCCGCGGTACGTGGGATCTTCCCAGGCCAGGGATGGAACCGGCACCCCTTGCATTGCAAGGCGGTGTCCTTACCCACTGGACCATCAGGGAAACCCCCTCACATATATTTTTGTTTTTCATTTTGCTACATTTAACCAATCAGTTCACCCCAAAGAGTTTTTAAAATCTATATAAAGAAATTTAATATTTTACCTGTCTTTTCAAGTGCTGTCACTTGCAAATACATTAATCATGTTGTCATTCAACTCACTTGTGGAACTTTTTTTTAGGATAGGCTGTTTCACATGCTACCAGAAACCCTATTGGTTAATTGCTTAACCAGGTAACATGTATTTCTCTTCCAGCCCATTAAAAGCCACTTTGTCTATCTTGTTCCAAGAACTGTTTGAAGTCTTGTCAGATACCATACTGGATTCAAGATACTCTTGTTTGATAGTTTTGTTCTTCAGTAAAATTTTCATAGCACTTAATCATAGCATTTTAATTGGTATTCTTACTGGTATTTTTTTCCTGAAAGAACCCATTTAAGCATTCATATATAATCTATTATTAGCTCAGATCTTATGTTTCACACTTAGATGTATAGTGAGATTTTTAAGAGACTGTAAGCAACCTTATAGGTTTGTAAACAGAGAAGTTACTAGGAAAGGTTTCATATGATAGAGCTAACCACCAAACTAGACAGACTTCAGAAGCCTTACCAGAAGACTGGCATTTAAATTGTGGCTGTGAAAGCAATACTTCTTCATACATGACTACTTAGGATGACACTTCAGTTATTATAAATTTGCTCATTAGTTACCCAAAATTAAATCCACATAACAGATCTTCTGTTGTATTAGTCTTGCAACTTTTCTGTGTAAGTTTAAATATTCTTTCAAAACAAAAATACTCAGTGGTAAAAACAGTGATTGAAAGAAACACATGCTCCCTTAAGAATTGCGCTAGCATCAGAATACAAAGTTGTGTGTTTATTGGTATTCCTACTAGCATTTAAAAAGTTTGTAAAGGGAAATGCTACTTTGCCTACATATGCTAATTTTGATAACTCTTCATTTCTTCTCTTAGAAGTGTTTGCCCAGTAAGCCAGAATACCTTTAGGAAACAGAATACCTGCATGACTAGAAAGAATCAGATCCTAAGAAAATTTGTATTCCAATATAATTTTCCTTAATGAGAAAAATCCCATTGTTTAGTAGTTTACAGTTGAAATTACAGTTCATATCTACATAGGATTTGATGTCAACTGAAACATATTGTTTTTCCCTATTGTTCTCAGCTGCATAAGATAATAGGAAGACAGATCCATGCTCTAAAAGTAGGAATTTGTTTTTTTCAGAAGTTACTTGACATTTCTCCTTATTTGTGTTGACTTTACTGACTTCAAATTTTGCTTGCTCCAAATGGAACCTCACTACTTAGCAAGACTTACATTCATCTCTTGTTGACCTCCTTTTTAAAAAAATTTAGTTGGAGGATAATTGCTTTACAATATTGCATTTGATAGTGACATACATCAACATGAGTCAGTCATAGATGTACATAAGCTCTGCCACTTTGAGCCTCCCTCCCAGCCCAGCCCACCCCTCTGCTTTATCACAGAGCACGTGATTTCAGCTCCCTACGTCATATAACAAATTTCCACTGGCTGTCTACTTTACCTATGATAATGTATATGTTTCCATGCTACTTTTTCAGTTTCTCCTGAAGGAAATGGCAACCTACTCCAGTATTCTTGCCTGGAAAATCCCATGGACAGAGGAGCCTGGTGGGCTAAGTCCATAGGATCGCAAAGAGTTAGACATGACTTAGTCACTAAACACACATTCCTTTTGCTACTGTGTCCACCAGTCTTTTCTCTATGTCTGAGTCTCCATTGCTGCCCTGCAAATGGGCTCATCAGTATCATGTTTCTAGACTCTATATCTCTGCATTTAGATATTTATATATATTTGTTTTTCTCTGATTTGCTTCACTCTGTATAATGGGCTCTAGGTTCATCCACCTCATTAGGACTGACTCAAATGTGTTATTTTTATGACTGAGTAATATTCTATTGTATATAGGTACCACAGCTTATTTATCCATTAATCTGCTGATGGGCATCTAGGTTGCTTCCATGTCCTAACTATTGTAAATAGTGCTGTAATGAACATTGGGGTACATGCATCTCTTTCAGTTATGGATTTCTTGGGATATATGCACAGTAGTGGGATTTGGGGGTCATATGGTAGTTCTCTTCCTAATATTTTAAGGAATCCCCATACTGTTCTCCAGAGTGTCTGTATCAGTTGGAATTTTTCAGAGTTTTTACCTTTTTTTTTTAAATCTCCTCATTTCCCCTATTCTCTCTTGCTTATTATATTAAAATAAAAATCATAAGGCCTAACAACTGTCCTACCCGCTTAAACTGTTTTTCTGAGTTAATATTTTTCTCTATGCCTCTATCTCAAGAGAGCTTGTAATTCTCAGTTACTGGCTTCTTCTACTTTATTACAAAAGAAAAAATTATTCACTATCAGCTCTATACAAGACATTATGCTCATTTTTTTAAAATTCTCCCTAGCTGTTGACTACATTGACCACTACTTAATTTTTGAAAAAATCTCCCAGAGCTTTCATTACTAATTTTTTTGCCTGTACAGTAATACATGAGTATATTTTTTATTGAAATACAGATGAAACATAGGTAAAATTAACATCCACTTGAGCTTCCCTCTCATCTCATTTTCATTTGCTTTCACACACAGCCCAGATATAACAAATTTCCACTGGCTGTCTACTTTACCTATGATAATGTATATGTTTCCATGCTACTTTTTCAGTTTCTCCTGAAGGAAATGGCAACCTACTCCAGTATTCTTGCCTGGAAAATCCCATGGACAGAGGAGCCTGGTGGGCTAAGTCCATAGGATCGCAAAGAGTTAGACATGACTTAGTCACTAAACACACATTCCTTTTGCTACTGTGTCCACCAGTCTTTTCTCTATGTCTGAGTCTCCATTGCTGCCCTGCAAATGGGCTCATCAGTATCATGTTTCTAGACTCTATATCTCTGCATTTAGATATTTATATATATTTGTTTTTCTCTGATTTGCTTCACTCTGTATAATGGGCTCTAGGTTCATCCACCTCATTAGGACTGACTCAAATGTGTTATTTTTATGACTGAGTAATATTCTATTGTATATAGGTACCACAGCTTATTTATCCATTAATCTGCTGATGGACATCTAGGTTGCTTCCATGTCCTGGCTATTATAAACAGTGCTGTGATGAACATTGGGGTACATGTGTCTCTTTCAGTTATGGATTTCTTGGGATATATGCACAGTAGTGGGATTTGGGGGTCATATGGTAGTTCTCTTCCTAATATTTTAAGGAATCCCCATACTGTTCTCCAGAGTGTCTGTATCAGTTGGAATTTTTCAGAGTTTTACCTTTTTTTTTTAAATCTCCTCATTTCCCCTATTCTCTCTTGCTTATTATATTAAAATAAAAATCATAAGGCCTAACAACTGTCCTACCCGCTTAAACTGTTTTTCTGAGTTAATATTTTTCTCTATGCCTCTATCTCAAGAGAGCTTGTAATTCTCAGTTACTGGCTTCTTCTACTTTATTACAAAAGAAAAAATTATTCACTATCAGCTCTATACAAGACATTATGCTCATTTTTTTAAAATTCTCCCTAGCTGTTGACTACATTGACCACTACTTAATTTTTGAAAAAATCTCCCAGAGCTTTCATTACTAATTTTTTTGCCTGTACAGTAATACATGAGTATATTTTTTATTGAAATACAGATGAAACATAGGTAAAATTAACATCCACTTGAGCTTCCCTCTCATCTCATTTTCATTTGCTTTCACACACAGCCCAGATATAAATGGCTTTCAATAAATTAGATGGCTATCCTTTAAAACTTTATCATCTTTTTCTGTAGAAAGATAGTAAATAAAATCCTAACAGTTTATACATTGTGTTTTGTGTAGTTAATTAAAAGTAGAAAAATGACAAGTCATTTCTAAAATTTATACAAAATGGAAATACAAAGGACCAAAAATAGCCAAGATATTATTGAATAAGAAAAAAATGAAGTGAGATCTGCTTTATAAATGTCAAGACTTGAAATGATATGAAGTAGTGCATTACTGGTGCAAGAATTAACACTTTGATCAATGAAACAGAATAGAAACCTAAAAAATACGGATACATATGGACAGTTGGTATATGACATAATTTGTACTACACATTAATGCAAAAGTTCTTTTTTCAGTAAATGATGCTGGTACCAAAAAATAAAAAAGGTGAAATTGATCATCTTATCCTATACAATATCCAAGAATCAATTCTAAGTTTTTTAGAGACCTAGGTATGAAAGACAGAACTATAAACCTTTCATAGATTTATATAGGACAAAATATTTATTGTAATGGATTAGGGACTTGCCAGGTGGCACTAGTCGTAAAGAACTCACCTGCCAATGTAGGAGACATAAGAGGTACAAGTTCAGTCCCTGGGTCGGGAAAATCTCTTGGAGAAGGAATTGGCAACACACTCCAGTATTCTTGCCTACAGAATCCCATGAAAGAGGCTGGCAACTACCCTCTGTAGGGTCACAAAGATTCAGACACAAGGGACTTATTAGCAATGGATTAGGGAAGAATTTCTTTTTAAATATAATCAAAGTAAAATTCACTATTTTTAGGTGTACAATTCAGGGGCTTTCAGTACATTTACAGTGTTGTGCAAGCACCACCACTGTCTAATTTCAGAACATTTTATTACCCTTCAAAGATTCCACACCCAGTAAGTAGTCACTCCTTAGCTTTACCTCCCATCCTCTCAACCACTTATTTGAAAATCTCCCAGAGCTTTCATTACTAATTTTTTTGCCTGTACAGTAATACATGAGTATATTTTTTATTGAAATACAGATGAAACATAGGTAAAATTAACATCCACTTGAGCTTCCCTCTCATCTCATTTTCATTTGCTTTCACACACAGCCCAGATATAAATGGCTTTCAATAAATTAGATGGCTATCCTTTAAAACTTTATCATCTTTTTCTGTAGAAAGATAGTAAATAAAATCCTAACAGTTTATACATTGTGTTTTGTGTAGTTAATTAAAAGTAGAAAAATGACAAGTCATTTCTAAAATTTATACAAAATGGAAATACAAAGGACCAAAAATAGCCAAGATATTATTGAATAAGAAAAAAATGAAGTGAGATCTGCTTTATAAATGTCAAGACTTGAAATGATATGAAGTAGTGCATTACTGGTGCAAGAATTAACACTTTGATCAATGAAACAGAATAGAAACCTAAAAATACGGATACATATGGACAGTTGGTATATGACATAATTTGTACTACACATTAATGCAAAAGTTCTTTTTTCAGTAAATGATGCTGGTACCAAAAAATAAAAAAGGTGAAATTGATCATCTTATCCTATACAATATCCAAGAATCAATTCTAAGTTTTTTAGAGACCTAGGTATGAAAGACAGAACTATAAACCTTTCATAGATTTATATAGGACAAAATATTTATTGTAATGGATTAGGGACTTGCCAGGTGGCACTAGTCGTAAAGAACTCACCTGCCAATGTAGGAGACATAAGAGGTACAAGTTCAGTCCCTGGGTCGGGAAAATCTCTTGGAGAAGGAATTGGCAACACACTCCAGTATTCTTGCCTACAGAATCCCATGAAAGAGGCTGGCAACTACCCTCTGTAGGGTCACAAAGATTCAGACACAAGGGACTTATTAGCAATGGATTAGGGAAGAATTTCTTTTTAAATATAATCAAAGTAAAATTCACTATTTTTAGGTGTACAATTCAGGGGCTTTCAGTACATTTACAGTGTTGTGCAAGCACCACCACTGTCTAATTTCAGAACATTTTATTACCCTTCAAAGATTCCACACCCAGTAAGTAGTCACTCCCCTTAGCTTTACCTCCCATCCCCTCTCAACCACTGATTTGCATGCTAACTATATATTTGCCCACTCTGACTATTACATGTGAATGGAATCATAGAATATATGACTTTTCATGCCTAACTTCTTTCTCTTCACATCATGTTGTTCAGGTTCGTCTCTGTTGTAGCGGGTATCAGTACACCATGCTATAGTTGTAAAATATTCTATTGTATGGATGTATGTACCACGTGTTGTTTAGACATTGATCAGTTAAACAGTTCGGTTGTTTCACTTTTTAGTTATTAAAATGATGCTTCTATCAACATCTGTGTACAAGAGTTTGTCTGAACACCAGTTTCTAATTCTCTTAGACATATACCTACATTAGAGTTATTGAGTCATATGGTAATTCTGTGTTTAACTTTGTGAGGAACCATCAGATTGTTTCTCACAGAGCTGCACCATTTTACAAACCTAACAGTAATGTATTTAGTTTCCAGTTGCTCCATATGTATGCATTAGTCCTTCAGTCATGTCCAGTTCTTTGAGATCAAAGAAGGGATCATACCCAGGTCTCCCACATTGCAGTCTCCACATACTCAATAACATTTGTTATTTTCCTTAAAAAAAAAATATTGTAGCCATTGAGTGTATGTGAAGTATCTCCTTGTGGTTTTGATTTGCATTTCCCTAATTACTAATGCTAATGAACATCTTCTCATGTTGCTTATTGGCCATTTGTATATCATCTTCAGAGAAATGTCTATTCAAGTCATTTGCCTCATTTCTTAAAATGAGGTGTGTTTTTTTTAACTAAGTTATCTTTTGTTTGTTCAATTGTAATTATTCTTTATATATTTGGGATACTAAACCATTATCAAATATATGATTTGGAAATATTTTCTCCCATTCTATTGATTGTCTTTTTAACCTTTCCTGATAATGTCCTATGATATACAAAAGTTTTTATTTTGATGAAGTCCTGTTTGCCTAAGTTTTATTTTGTCTCTGTGTTTTCGGTATCATATCTAAAAGTCAATTACCAAATCCAAGGTAAAGGATATTTATCCCTGTGTTTTCTTCTGAGAATGTTATCATTTTTAGCTCCTACATTTAGGTCTTTGATCTATCTTGAGATAATTTTTATATATGATGTGAGAAAACGGTAGAGCTTCATTTCTTTTTTTTTGAATTTCATTTTTTAAATGTGGATATCTTATTGTTCTGGAAGAATTTGTTGAAAAGATTATTTGTTTCTATTGTGTTAGCACCTTTGTCAAAAATTAGTTAAGCATGAAAGTATAAAGGGTTTATTTCTGGACTTTCAATTATATTCCATTGATCTCTGTGTCTGTCCTTATAGAAGTATTGCCCTGTTTTGATTACTGCACCTTTGAAGTAAGTTTTGAAATTGGAAATATGAGTCTTTCAACTTTATATTTCAAGATTGTCTTCGCTATGTGGAGTCCATTGAGATTTCACATGAGTTTTAGGATGGGCTTTTCAATTTCTCCAAAAACTTCTGTTGGAATTTGATCTATTATTGTTTTATCCTTTTTGACTGTGTTGTAAATGAACCTGCTTTCTAATTTTTTTTTTGAAAGTAAAGAAAACTTGTATTTGCATTAACAAAATTTACATTTGTTAGTGCAAGTGCAACTGAGTTTGGTGTGTCCTTCATATATCCTGCTACTTTGCTGAATTTATTACTTCAAATATTTCTTTCTGTGGAAAAAAACATGTCTGTATACATATATAGAGAGAGAAAATATATAAAGTGTCACCTATGAGTAGAGACTGTTTTATTTAATTCTTCCTTTCATATTCAGATGCCTTTTATTTCTTTTTCTTGCATAATTTACCTAGCTAGGCTTCTAGGAATGTTAAAACGAAGTGGTGAGTGAAGACATCCTTGATTCTGATCTTAAAGGAAGCTTTCAGTCTTTCATTAAGTAGAATATTAGTTGTGAGTTTTTTTCACAGATTTTTTTTTAATCAGGTTTGAAAGGTTATTCCTAGTTTTCAAAGTATTTTTATCAAGAGAAGATGTTCTATTTTGTCAAAGGCTTTTTCTACATCATTTGGAATTTTTGATTATGTGGATTTTTTCATTCTATTAATGTGTTTTGTTATACATTAACAACATTATTATGTTGGACCATCCTTACATTTGTCAAATAAATCCCACATGGTTATAGTATATGGTACTTTTAATATGCTGTTAGACTCAGTTTAATAATTATTTAGGCTTTTTGCCAAACATCTATATTCAGAAAGGATATTGGCTTGTAATATTCTTTTTCCTGTGTCATCTTAATTTGTCTTTGGTATCAGAATAATACTGACCCCATAAAATAAGAAGCCTTTCTTTCTCTTTTCTGGAAGTGTTTGTGAAGGATTTGTGTTAGCTTTTCTTTAAATATTTGATAGAATTTTTAGTGAAGCCAGCTTGGGACTGTTGTTTCTTGGATGTATAGATTCATGTATTTCATCAAATTTGAAAGGTTTTAGACATTATTTTTTCAAATATTTTCTCTGCTGCTTTCTTTTGTCTCCTCCATGGAATTCCCGTTATACATACCTTGTTACACTTATTAGTGTCTCACAATTTCTTAAACCTTGTTCATTTTTCTTTATTTTTTGTTTCTGCTCCTCAGTTCACTGGTTCTTTCTTCTGCATGCTCAAATCTGGTACTGAGTCCCTCTAGTGAATTTTTCATTTTAGTTATACTTTTCCGCTTTAGAATTTCTCTTTGGTTTCCTTTTATGACTTCTGCCTCTTTATTGATATTGTCTGTTGGCTACACATCATTACTATGTTTTATTTTGTTCTTCTCCAGGTTGCTTTTAGCTCTTTGAAGGTATTTTAAATAGTTAATTTAAAAGCTTGGCCTTGTTAGACCGGTATCTGGACTTTCTCAAGAACAGTTTCTCTTCTTTTTTTTTTTTCCCCATACATAGGTCATGGCTGATAAACTTATGAAAAGATGTTTATTCTTTTTTTTTTTAATTTATTTATTTATTTATTTTGGGGGTGCGGTGGGGTGGGGAGGGAGGGGAACAGGCGGGCTACTTCTATTGGTCTTTCATTTCTCTGTTTTTCATCCGTCTTTGTTCTTTGGCTCCTGTGGGCCTCCCATCGCAGTGGCGTCTGTCTTTGCAGAGCGCCGGCTCTGGGTGCATGCGCCCCAGAGCTCCAGCTCGGTAATTGGACACATCGGTCAGCCGCTCCGCGGCACGTGGGATCTTCTTCCCAGGCCAGGGATCGAACCGGAGCCCCTTGCACTGCAAGGCGGTATCCTTACCCACTGGACCACCAGGGAAGCCCCAAGATGTTTATTCTTATTAACAATGAGAGAAAATGAAAGCCACTTTAATATTTTTTACTGTCTACCACATTCAAAAAAATATTACTGACAGTATTAGGTAGAGCTAAGTTGTGAAGTAAGAGAAGTTGTTACCCTTTGTATTGCTAGGCATATAAATTGGCTTAACCAATTTGGGAATTTTTAAAGGAAAGTATTCACAGCCAACAGCCGGGAATTCTGTTCCTGAGTGTATATATCCTAGAATTAATACATATGGAAATTATGATACATGAACAAGAATCATTCATAATGTCTCCAAAACGGAAATCTTACACTCTGCAAAAGAATAGTAATCTGAATTCATTTCATCCTTTTTCTTCACCTCCAACCTTTTTCTTTAACTCTTATAGTGGTGTGTCTATCTTCATCAAATAATAACTTTCTTTTAAGTTGCTGATGACTACCTCCTTCTTGTTCTTCAATGTCTGTTTCTCCTTTATCTGTCATGGTATATTCTTTTCATATGGCCTTTGCCTTTTGTATTGTAATTTTTTTTTTTATTTAAACCTTTATTTTGCTTTTAACTTTTACAGAGGTTTGTTCTTCTCCAGGTTGCTTTTAGCTCTTTGAAGGTATTTTAAATAGTTAATTTAAAAGCTTGGCCTTGTTAGACCGGTATCTGGACTTTCTCAAGAACAGTTTCTCTTCTTTTTTTTTTTTCCCCATACATAGGTCATGGCTGATAAACTTATGAAAAGATGTTTATTCTTTTTTTTTTTAATTTATTTATTTATTTATTTTCGGGGTGCGGTGGGGTTGGAGGGAGGGGAACAGGCGGGCTACTTCTATTGGTCTTTCATTTCTCTGTTTTTCATCCGTCTTTGTTCTTTGGCTCCTGTGGGCCTCCCATCGCAGTGGCGTCTGTCTTTGCAGAGCGCCGGCTCTGGGTGCATGCGCCCCAGAGCTCCAGCTCGGTAATTGGACACATCGGTCAGCCGCTCCGCGGCACGTGGGATCTTCTTCCCAGGCCAGGGATCGAACCGGAGCCCCTTGCACTGCAAGGCGGTATCCTTACCCACTGGACCACCAGGGAAGCCCCAAGATGTTTATTCTTATTAACAATGAGAGAAAATGAAAGCCACTTTAATATTTTTTACTGTCTACCACATTCAAAAAAATATTACTGACAGTATTAGGTAGAGCTAAGTTGTGAAGTAAGAGAAGTTGTTACCCTTTGTATTGCTAGGCATATAAATTGGCTTAACCAATTTGGGAATTTTTAAAGGAAAGTATTCACAGCCAACAGCCGGGAATTCTGTTCCTGAGTGTATATATCCTAGAATTAATACATATGGAAATTATGATACATGAACAAGAATCATTCATAATGTCTCCAAAACGGAAATCTTACACTCTGCAAAAGAATAGTAATCTGAATTCATTTCATCCTTTTTCTTCACCTCCAACCTTTTTCTTTAACTCTTATAGTGGTGTGTCTATCTTCATCAAATAATAACTTTCTTTTAAGTTGCTGATGACTACCTCCTTCTTGTTCTTCAATGTCTGTTTCTCCTTTATCTGTCATGGTATATTCTTTTCATATGGCCTTTGCCTTTTGTATTGTAATTTTTTTTTTTATTTAAACCTTTATTTTGCTTTTAACTTTTACAGAGTTTTGTTGTTTACAGATATGTATGTTCCCAGATTAGTCATAATTATATTCCCCCCTTCCCAACCCTCCCAACCATCACACAGCACCCCTGAAGGATCCTGTAGCTTCCACAATCACGTCTCTGCAAATAATTTCTAAGTCTGTGTCTCTAGTATAATTTTCTTTTTTGAGAGAGGTGAAAATTTACTTCCACACTATATAATGAAATTAGAGATTTGTGGTTGCCGGTATTAACTGAATTCACAATGATAGTCGAGAATTCCTTTGTAAATGCCTTAGCTATCCTCCATGCTCATTCATCAGTGCATTTATTCCAAATTTTTATGACTCTCCTAGAGCGATCTTTCCCACTATTATTTCCTGCTTTTCTAATCAAATAGATATTTATTCCAAGCACCCAAAGTAAAGAGTTTAGTGAATATCTGGGCTTTTGGGGCCCACATATTACCCTCCTTTATCATCCGCATTTGCTTCTGGAACTCATTTCTACTTTTTTTTCAACTTGTATCTTATTTAATTGCTTGATCCAATGACATCTTTTTAGCTCTCATCTTACTCCTGTTCTCTGCAATAGTTGATAGTTTGTAACATCTAAAAATTTCTTCTCTTGTCTCTTATGTTCACTCTTTCTTTATTTTCCTCTTTTGTCTCTTAACAGTTTCTTAAAGATAGGAATACCAAATAGTTTATCTTCGAAACTTAAATACTTTTGAAAGCAAGATATGCTATATCATAATTAAATCAAGATAATACATACAAACCTGGACTGTGCAAAGAAAACAAGGATATACTATCATATTATTTACAGTGTTTTTATTATATAATTCCTTTTCTTTTGTTAACCCGTTAACATGGATATCACCTAGAATTTTTAGCTATCATCTTTTGTTCCTGCATGTGTCTTCCTTTGTTATTGTTGTTCAGTTGCTTAGTCATGTCCGACTCTTTGCAACCTCATGGACTGCAGCATGCCAAGCTTCCCCATCCTTCACCATCTCCCAGAGCTTGCTCTAACTCATGTCCATGAAATCAGTAGTTTATGTTTTCCGATCTACTTTTTTATTTAAACCTTTATTTTGCTTTTAACTTTTACAGAGTTTTGTTGTTTACAGATATGTATGTTCCCAGATTAGTCATAATTATATTCCCCCCTTCCCAACCCTCCCAACCATCACACAGCACCCCTGAAGGATCCTGTAGCTTCCACAATCACGTCTCTGCAAATAATTTCTAAGTCTGTGTCTCTAGTATAATTTTCTTTTTTGAGAGAGGTGAAAATTTACTTCCACACTATATAATGAAATTAGAGATTTGTGGTTGCCGGTATTAACTGAATTCACAATGATAGTCGAGAATTCCTTTGTAAATGCCTTAGCTATCCTCCATGCTCATTCATCAGTGCATTTTTTCCCAAAATTTTTTATGACTCTCCTAGAGCGATCTTTCCCACTATTATTTCCTGCTTTTCTAATCAAATAGATATTTATTCCAAGCACCCAAAGTAAAGAGTTTAGTGAATATCTGGGCTTTTGGGGCCCACATATTACCCTCCTTTATCATCCGCATTTGCTTCTGGAACTCATTTCTACTTTTTTTTCAACTTGTATCTTATTTAATTGCTTGATCCAATGACATCTTTTTAGCTCTCATCTTACTCCTGTTCTCTGCAATAGTTGATAGTTTGTAACATCTAAAAATTTCTTCTCTTGTCTCTTATGTTCACTCTTTCTTTATTTTCCTCTTTTGTCTCTTAACAGTTTCTTAAAGATAGGAATACCAAATAGTTTATCTTCGAAACTTAAATACTTTTGAAAGCAAGATATGCTATATCATAATTAAATCAAGATAATACATACAAACCTGGACTGTGCAAAGAAAACAAGGATATACTATCATATTATTTACAGTGTTTTTATTATATAATTCCTTTTCTTTTGTTAACCCGTTAACATGGATATCACCTAGAATTTTTAGCTATCATCTTTTGTTCCTGCATGTGTCTTCCTTTGTTATTGTTGTTCAGTTGCTTAGTCATGTCCGACTCTTTGCAACCTCATGGACTGCAGCATGCCAAGCTTCCCCATCCTTCACCATCTCCCAGAGCTTGCTCTAACTCATGTCCATGAAATCAGTGATGCCATCCAACCATCTCATCCTCTGTCGTCCCCTTCTTCTCCTGCCTTCAATCTCTCCCAGCATCAGGGTCTTTGTCCAATGAGTGGGCTGTTCACATCAGGTGGTCACAATATTGGAGCTTCAGCATCAGTCTTGCCAATGAATATTCAGGGTTGATTTCCTTTAGGATTGACTGGTTTGATCTCCTGTTAGCCGAGGAGCTCTCAAGAAGTCCTCCCCACAGCCACAGTTCGAAAGCATCAGTTCTTCAGTGCTCAGCCTTCTTTATGGTCCAACTCTCACATCCATACATGAATACTGGAAAAACCATAGCTCTGACTACACAGAACTTTGTTTGCAAAGTAATGGCTCTGCTTTTTAATATGCTGTCTAGGTTTGTCCAAACCACAGCTTTGACTATACGTTGACTATATGCTCCCGCCCAAAAAATGTTTGGTGTGGGTATTGATTTTACATGTTACTGGTATTTTCAGTGTATTAAACCATACTTGTTCCTCTTGTTCAGATTCCAGATTCCATCATTTCTCGTGGCGTTCAGGTGCTCCCACGAGACACAGCCTCCCTCAGTACTACTCCTTCGGAATCTCCTCGTGCTCAGGCTACATCTCGCCTTTCTACAGCTTCTTGCCCGACACCAAAAGTAAGTACAGTTCGTTGGCACCTTAAACCTGCTCTGCTATATGAATCTGGGAAAACTAACCAGTATTCCCTCTGCTTGTTAAGTTTGGATTGCATGCAAGAACAGTTTCTTAAAGATAGGAATACCAAATAGTTTATCTTCGAAACTTAAATACTTTTGAAAGCAAGATATGCTATATCATAATTAAATCAAGATAATACATACAAACCTGGACTGTGCAAAGAAAACAAGGATATACTATCATATTATTTACAGTGTTTTTATTATATAATTCCTTTTCTTTTGTTAACCCGTTAACATGGATATCACCTAGAATTTTTAGCTATCATCTTTTGTTCCTGCATGTGTCTTCCTTTGTTATTGTTGTTCAGTTGCTTAGTCATGTCCGACTCTTTGCAACCTCATGGACTGCAGCATGCCAAGCTTCCCCATCCTTCACCATCTCCCAGAGCTTGCTCTAACTCATGTCCATGAAATCAGTGATGCCATCCAACCATCTCATCCTCTGTCGTCCCCTTCTTCTCCTGCCTTCAATCTCTCCCAGCATCAGGGTCTTTGTCCAATGAGTGGGCTGTTCACATCAGGTGGTCACAATATTGGAGCTTCAGCATCAGTCTTGCCAATGAATATTCAGGGTTGATTTCCTTTAGGATTGACTGGTTTGATCTCCTGTTAGCCGAGGAGCTCTCAAGAAGTCCTCCCCACAGCCACAGTTCGAAAGCATCAGTTCTTCAGTGCTCAGCCTTCTTTATGGTCCAACTCTCACATCCATACATGAATACTGGAAAAACCATAGCTCTGACTACACAGAACTTTGTTTGCAAAGTAATGGCTCTGCTTTTTAATATGCTGTCTAGGTTTGTCCAAACCACAGCTTTGACTATACGTTGACTATATGCTCCCGCCCAAAAAATGTTTGGTGTGGGTATTGATTTTACATGTTACTGGTATTTTCAGTGTATTAAACCATACTTGTTCCTCTTGTTCAGATTCCAGATTCCATCATTTCTCGTGGCGTTCAGGTGCTCCCACGAGACACAGCCTCCCTCAGTACTACTCCTTCGGAATCTCCTCGTGCTCAGGCTACATCTCGCCTTTCTACAGCTTCTTGCCCGACACCAAAAGTAAGTACAGTTCGTTGGCACCTTAAACCTGCTCTGCTATATGAATCTGGGAAAACTAACCAGTATTCCCTCTGCTTGTTAAGTTTGGATTGCATGCAAGATAATACAATGAAAAATTACTGGGCTATAACAGTTATCACTTAATGTTTCACAAATTATTGTATTAGGTCTACAGTAGAACAATAGAAATTTAATTCAAAATGCCTACTACCTCACAGTTATAGGTATCATTTTCTGTATCTCCTGTTTCTATGTTACATATTTCTTATTTTTTAGCATATGTATTCATATAGATATGAGGTTACTTATTTATACAGATGTTTAATGTGTTTCTGGCCAATAAACAGAAAGATTAGAAAAATAAAATGATATCACAAAAGGGATCTTTTTTCTCACTTGTCCAGGCAGGGATACTCCCTGCTTTAGTATCATTCCAAATTTTTTCAAACATATTCAACTTGGAATGTTGCTGCCTAATATTTGGAAACAATTCTAAATTGATTAGAAAGAAAGTTTTAATGCCAACCTTTGGGGGAGGGAAGAAGCATCTTAATATTTATTCTTTATAATTTTTTCCCAAGTACTGAATCATGTTAGCTGGGGGAAGGATTAGACGTTTATTTGCTGCCTGACATCTTCATGTGTGTGAAAAACTGAGTAGCAAGTTTAATTATGACTATGATACTTTTTCCTGGAATATCTCTCCCTGGTGAAGTTAGTCATTTGTACTTTCAGGTTTCCTATGGGATGGATTCACTATTGGCATCAAAAACATTCCTTCTGATTTAATAGGATATTATGTTAGATATCAGACTATGTCGTAAATTTATTTCAGGAATCTTTAGATAATTTTTCAAACTGTGGCTTTTTTCACTGTTATCAGATTTAAGAACGTATATAGCTGTCTTCCTCAATTCCAGCTTTTCTGTGAGTTTTATGAATGTTATCATTGAATTCAACTGGAAGTGATCTCAAGAAATTCATGATACGTGTAGTGCATTTGCTTTTACATTCCATGGTACAAGTTTTTCAGCAAAGTCTTCAAAGTGTTAACCGTTGAATATCATTTTTAGACTTGTGTCAAAGTCGCTGATGTTAATTTTATAGTTTAAAAAAATTGAGGTTCTAAATCATCAATAAAAAAAGCTATAAAGACATTCTAGATATAAAATGTATGTTACACATCAAATGCCAGGCAGTTGTATCTTCAACTGAATAAAAACATGGATTTCCCAAGACATAAATTGGATAGAAGAGTCTCATCCCTATCTTACATGTTTTTAAAACAAAATAATTTATTGTTTGATTTCGTAAAATTCCAACTGTAAATGTTTACTCATTTATAAAGTCTGGGAAACAATCAAAGCTAAATATTAAGTCTACTATAAAAGATTATTCATTCATC
Organism: Tragulus kanchil; assembly: GCA_022376925.1. Taxonomy (NCBI): domain Eukaryota; kingdom Metazoa; phylum Chordata; class Mammalia; order Artiodactyla; family Tragulidae; genus Tragulus; species Tragulus kanchil. The sequence continues at coordinate 214,850,561 of JAIOJX010000032.1, read as the reverse complement.
AAATCTTAAGACCTTGATGGGAATCCAGAATTATGTAAAACAGTATTTTTTCTTAGTGGTGTACAATAATTGAAAATAAAATGATATCACAAGGGATCTTTTTTCTCACTTGTCCAGGCAGGGATACTCCCTGCTTTAGTATCATTCCAAATTTTTTCAAACATATTCAACTTGGAATGTTGCTGCCTAATATTTGGAAACAATTCTAAATTGATTAGAAAGAAAGTTTTAATGCCAACCTTTGGGGGAGGGAAGAAGCATCTTAATATTTATTCTTTATAATTTTTTCCCAAGTACTGAATCATGTTAGCTGGGGGAAGGATTAGACGTTTATTTGCTGCCTGACATCTTCATGTGTGTGAAAAACTGAGTAGCAAGTTTAATTATGACTATGATACTTTTTCCTGGAATATCTCTCCCTGGTGAAGTTAGTCATTTGTACTTTCAGGTTTCCTATGGGATGGATTCACTATTGGCATCAAAAACATTCCTTCTGATTTAATAGGATATTATGTTAGATATCAGACTATGTCGTAAATTTATTTCAGGAATCTTTAGATAATTTTTCAAACTGTGGCTTTTTTCACTGTTATCAGATTTAAGAACGTATATAGCTGTCTTCCTCAATTCCAGCTTTTCTGTGAGTTTTATGAATGTTATCATTGAATTCAACTGGAAGTGATCTCAAGAAATTCATGATACGTGTAGTGCATTTGCTTTTACATTCCATGGTACAAGTTTTTCAGCAAAGTCTTCAAAGTGTTAACCGTTGAATATCATTTTTAGACTTGTGTCAAAGTCGCTGATGTTAATTTTATAGTTTAAAAAAATTGAGGTTCTAAATCATCAATAAAAAAAGCTATAAAGACATTCTAGATATAAAATGTATGTTACACATCAAATGCCAGGCAGTTGTATCTTCAACTGAATAAAAACATGGATTTCCCAAGACATAAATTGGATAGAAGAGTCTCATCCCTATCTTACATGTTTTTAAAACAAAATAATTTATTGTTTGATTTCGTAAAATTCCAACTGTAAATGTTTACTCATTTATAAAGTCTGGGAAACAATCAAAGCTAAATATTAAGTCTACTATAAAAGATTATTCATTCATCAAATCTTAAGACCTTGATGGGAATACAGAATTATGTAAAACAGTATTTTTTTCTTAGTGGTGTACTGTGTACATAAATATTTAAAGCTAAGTTATATTACTTCTTGAGCCTTTTTAAAACTTTGCAGTTACATTTTCACTACTAGGAGAATATTAAAAATCACTCCACATTCCCACATTTATGAAGTTATTTTGCTTGTTGCAAAACTTTAGGAGAGCAAGTGGCTTGTCAGTACTTTTTCCATAGTTAACACTAAGCTGGTCAAATTGACAATGAATTCAAATAAAACAGTATATTTGAATATTTTTTTCCTGTATTTTTGCCTAGGAATATGATCCTGTTTCTTTTAAATAATTTTCCAGCACCAAAATGTAACCTTAAAGATAAAATTTTTACTTTGGTATTATTAATATTAAAACTAAATTTTTAAGATTGAATCAGAATAGTAATATAATAGGAGAACCAATTTGAATACTTATTTTTTAAATAGACATGAAGAAAATCAAATTAGTATTCCTATTAGAAGTCTCAAATTATAAGACTGCTTAATTGATGTACAGTAGATGCTCTAATATGTGGTTTTATATCAGTTACAGATATAATCTCTACTTTCATGTCGTTTATGGTTTAGTCAACAGTATACTGAAACAAATAGGTATTTTTAAAATAAATTTATTTAAAATAACTTTTAAATTATAATATATTTCATAATAACTTAGAAATGATACACTGAAATTCATTCTAAGAAGAAGTAAAAAGGTATAGTGATAGAACGTAAAAGGAGGGAAACCTCACTTAGGATGATCAGAGAAGGCTACTGTGAGAAGTAGCATTTCACCAGGGACATGAAGAATGAATAAAAACAAAGCCATAGCTTTTTTGCTAGGTGGAGGTTTTGAGAATTAAACAACAATGACCACCTTAAAGGTAGTATTCACCAATCAAAAACTCTAAGACTGGGCTTCCCTGGTGGTCCAGTGGGTAAAGAGTCCGCCTTACAGTGCAAGGGGCACCAGTTCAATCCCTGGCAGGGGAATATTCGACGTGCTGCAGAATGGCTGGACCAGTGTGTCCAATACAAGCCAGCACTCTGGAGCACACACACCCAGAGCCAGTGCTGCAATGGGAGGCTCACACAGGCCAAAGAATAAAGATGGATGAAAATAACTAATTAAATAAAAACAATAAAAGAGGCCAAATTGAAACAAACAAAAAAATTCTAAGACTGAAACTCCGTTAGTCCATGAATAACCTAATTTAGTGACTTCAGAATCCAACTTCAGATCAGTTCTTCTTTATTTTAAATAATGATTTTTATTTAAATAATGATTTAAATTTTATTGAGTAAAGTTTCAAGGCCATAGGTTTTAGCATGGAAGTAGATTCTAGGTAAATTCTGTATTTTAATTTTATAGCATAAAATTAAGGCAGAGAAGAAATTAAAAAGGTCAGGTTTCTAATTTGAAATATGGGTAAATGATGTTATTAACTATATTAAGGAATGAAAGAGATAAACCAAAGGAAAATTGTTTATATATTTTGATTTTCAATGTTTTTGATCTAAGATATGAGACAATCCATAAATGATATCTAGCATAAAATTAGAATACAAGTTGAGGTGATACCATTATTGTTACTGCATCTTGGGTGTAATGTTTATAATTTAGTGCATTCTACTGTTAGGCAAAACCCATAAAAATCCCCCGTCCATGTTTCAGATTAGGCATGCAGTCTAGTCACGTGCAGAAATATATGTGTAAATACATTTTCTTTACATCAGAAATACAATGCAGTCTTAAAAGGTCGACACTGAAAAGAGCACTTGACTTGATATTAGAAGTCCTGCGTTCAAATGCTGGCTACTCTGATTAGTAAGTACACTGCATTAAGCAACTTATTCAGCTTCTCTGAATTTTTTGTCTAGTATGAAACTGGAAATGCTTGCCTCTCCAAAAATATGTTTGCTGGAATGATATAATATTTTTCTGTATATGGGGAAATTCATTTCTCCTTTCAATATTTCTTTTCGTGAAATCTGACTGAAATGACAAGTGATTTTCACTCCTCTTGCTTGAGGACACAGTGAAGTATATTTTAAGAACAGACTTGAAATTTTAGTCTTAAATTGCCCTAAGTAAAATAGTGCTTAAGCCAAAAAGTGAAATAATATGTAGACTTTATGAATGAGCAATATCTAGAGAACTCAAATTCTAAAATGGCAATAGTCTTCCAAAAATTATTTGCTAAAAGAATAATTCTATAACAAATTGGATTTTAAAATGAGCATGATTCACGAATGAGTTCTGTTTTTCAATTATGAAAGCAGCAGCACCTCTATTAGAATCAGGAGGCTTGATGTAGAGAATAATGACCAGAACTAAAGAAAAAAAAAAGATATTGTTAACAATAGAGAGATTTTTACAAAGACCAATTCAATTTTCCTTTTATTCCCCAAGCATCTGAAATTTGACTAAAATAAATAAATGAATAAATGTAATTGCTTTGCACATATTCCCTTGTACTACAACGGTTAGAATAGAACTTTGTGCCAAGACTAATCAGCATGTTATTTTTTCTTAGGAAGAAAATATAAATTAACTCTGCCTATCTAAGTAAATAAACTAAAGTTTATAAAATAACTGAAACATACTTATTAAAGTATCTTTAGGGAGTATGTGTTCATTTAATAACAATGTCTAATCTTATATTCAAACAAAATGCAGAATTATGACTTCTGTCTAGGCTTGTGTTATTGTCCTTTGAGCAAAGGCATTTAGATTACTTTGAAGGTGATTGTGTAAAATGACTAGTTATTATGAATCCTGAGTCTTTGGAGACGCTCATGAAATTTCTAAAATTCTGGCCTGTTGCTTGTGTTTGACGTCATATCAACACTGGCATATCAACATCTGTTAGGCTGTTGATGGGTTCAGCATGTGGAGTCAACCAACACCCAAAAGTTGGAAAATTTTTAAATTCATATAAGAAAATACATTCTCTGGACATAAAAATGTAAGTTTTTTTGTTAATTGTCTCATGGGAGATGGGAATTACTGAGCAATAATATTCTCACCTTTATTGGTCAGATCTGTCAGTTTGCAAACTTAATGGTCTCAGGAGCCCTTCACACACTTAGAAATTATCACGGACATCAGGGTTTCATTCATGTGAGTCAGAGATGGTGACATCTACTACACTGAAAATTAAAACTCAGACAATCTTAAAAGTGTTATTTATTTGCTTTAAAATGAGAATAAGACCTTTCTATGATAATATGAATAGTACTGCTATGGGACAAAATAATGTTTTCCAAAATTCAAATTCTAAAATGGCAATAGTCTTCCAAAAATTATTTGCTAAAAGAATAATTCTATAACAAATTGGATTTTAAAATGAGCATGATTCACGAATGAGTTCTGTTTTTCAATTATGAAAGCAGCAGCACCTCTATTAGAATCAGGAGGCTTGATGTAGAGAATAATGACCAGAACTGAAAAGAAAAAAAGATATTGTTAACAATAGAGAGATTTTTACAAAGACCAATTCAATTTTCCTTTTATTCCCCAAGCATCTGAAATTTGACTAAAATAAATAAATGAATAAATGTAATTGCTTTGCACATATTCCCTTGTACTACAACGGTTAGAATAGAACTTTGTGCCAAGACTAATCAGCATGTTATTTTTTCTTAGGAAGAAAATATAAATTAACTCTGCCTATCTAAGTAAATAAACTAAAGTTTATAAAATAACTGAAACATACTTATTAAAGTATCTTTAGGGAGTATGTGTTCATTTAATAACAATGTCTAATCTTATATTCAAACAAAATGCAGAATTATGACTTCTGTCTAGGCTTGTGTTATTGTCCTTTGAGCAAAGGCATTTAGATTACTTTGAAGGTGATTGTGTAAAATGACTAGTTATTATGAATCCTGAGTCTTTGGAGACGCTCATGAAATTTCTAAAATTCTGGCCTGTTGCTTGTGTTTGACGTCATATCAACACTGGCATATCAACATCTGTTAGGCTGTTGATGGGTTCAGCATGTGGAGTCAACCAACACCCAAAAAGTTGGAAAATTTTTTAAATTCATATAAGAAAATACATTCTCTGGACATAAAAATGTAAGTTTTTTTGTTAATTGTCTCATGGGAGATGGGAATTACTGAGCAATAATATTCTCACCTTTATTGGTCAGATCTGTCAGTTTGCAAACTTAATGGTCTCAGGAGCCCTTCACACACTTAGAAATTATCACGGACATCAGGGTTTCATTCATGTGAGTCAGAGATGGTGACATCTACTACACTGAAAATTAAAACTCAGACAATCTTAAAAGTGTTATTTATTTGCTTTAAAATGAGAATAAGACCTTTCTATGATAATATGAATAGTACTGCTATGGGACAAAATAATGTTTTCCAAAATTTAAAATCTAAAAAGGATGTCATTGTTTTACATTATTTTCTATTCATTTCATTGTCTGATTTAATAGAAGACTGCTGGATTCTCACAACTGTGGTACTCAATCTGTTGTGATATGTTGTCATAGTTGAAGAAATGAAGAAACAAATCCAACCTCACACAATTATATGATTAGAAAATAAAGGACTATCTCAATAACATTTTCATATAGTTGTGGATATTCTTTGACATTACACCGAACTTTTTCAGTTAATAGTCTAATAAAAGTTAGTTGAAGTGTAGAATTTAACCCTGCAAAGGACCATTTCATACTTCTATATATTAAGATCCATTGGACACACTAGCATATATAAAAGAGATAAACAAGGACCTACTGTATAGCATAGGAAACTGTGTTCAATACGATGGAAAAGATCTGAAAAAGGCTATATATATATATATATATATATGTATATATAACTGAATCACTTTGCTATACTCCTGAAACTAATGCAACATTGTAAATCAACTATACTTCAATAAAAACTTGTTTCTTCTGGGAAAAAAAAAATCCATTGGTCTGTCCTAAACATTAAATGGATCTTATACCCAGGTATGATTTTGTAACGTATGTTTTGAACACATGATTTCTCATATAGTCAGAAACGATTTTCATTAATATAACCACCAAACTCATTAAAAACTCACTGGAAGCATTAGAAGTTCATAGTGATACACATTTTCCATAATTTTAATTTTTGCTTAAAACCTACAGCTTTTTCTTTGGCAAAACAACAATAGTTCTGTTTGTTTTCCTTGAATTTACAATCTTGTTTCATTCATTTTCAAGAAAATGTCTGTCAGACAAATCTGAACAGTCTTGTTTGTCAGATATTCTTTCAAGTGATAATGGTGTGTACAAAACCTGGCTAGTTCAGCTTGCAACTCAGGCTATTGCCTAAGTACTTTAACTTGACACAACTGTCATCCTTTGTTATAGAGCAGAAATGTTTTATTTCATACTTACCATTTTGTCACACTCAAGGCACAAATTGTAATTAAGTTGAGTTAGTATTTATTGTTTCATTGAGGACAGTGTTAATGAAACTGTTAGGACATAATGGTGAATAATACAATAACTATTCACACTATTTGGATTCACTGCTTAGATTTTTGCTATAGTACCAGACTACCATTGCATTTGTACCATCAGTGCGAATGTCAACATAATGTTAGAGGAAAATAATGTCTTAATATTATTATTAAAATAATTTGGCCTTGTGGACCCCTGAAAGAATCTCAGGGACCTTCACAGATCTGTGGACCATAAAAGAATCCCTAGTTTAATCTAATGAGCAGTGTAGCTTATGTTTCTTAGAAAGCATCCTGGGTCAAAATTATGTGTACTGAATTTTATTTCTTTTTCATGTAGACCATGTTGCAGTGATATTCTCATTCCAGAGATATTATCCTTTATGTAAATAACCACCAATACCATGCTTAATATAAATAACTCTCCCTGACTCTATGATCCAAATTAATTCTAGGACAGGAAACAGAGTTTGTCCTCCGTAATTCAAAGTAATAGAAGACTTCACAGTGTCTTTTGAAAATACAATCAGAAAATGGGTATTTTCAGCTTACTTTACTTATTTCCAGTGTGGAAACTGCTACTGTATTTGTGCAACAACTAATGTTTCCCTAGAATCTCCTTTCTACTTATAGGTATAGAGAGCTGTCTTTTAAGCCATAACCTTGTTGATGGAAGGTAATTTTATTAGGGATATCTTTGGGACTGACTTCTTCTTTTATAAGTAGTTTGGAACATTCACAATTGGTGAGATTTTTTAAATAAAAGTACAGTTTTAAGCTATTCTAAAAAATCAGATTGATATTACTGGGCCAACATGGCATATTAATTAACTCAACTATCCTTCTTTATACCCTCCAGACTATTTTACTTGCTTGCATTAAATGCTTGGCTCCTAGAGACTTCTTAAAGAAAAAATGTCTGTCAGACAAATCTGAACAGTCTTGTTTGTCAGATATTCTTTCAAGTGATAATGGTGTGTACAAAACCTGGCTAGTTCAGCTTGCAACTCAGGCTATTGCCTAAGTACTTTAACTTGACACAACTGTCATCCTTTGTTATAGAGCAGAAATGTTTTATTTCATACTTACCATTTTGTCACACTCAAGGCACAAATTGTAATTAAGTTGAGTTAGTATTTATTGTTTCATTGAGGACAGTGTTAATGAAACTGTTAGGACATAATGGTGAATAATACAATAACTATTCACACTATTTGGATTCACTGCTTAGATTTTTGCTATAGTACCAGACTACCATTGCATTTGTACCATCAGTGCGAATGTCAACATAATGTTAGAGGAAAATAATGTCTTAATATTATTATTAAAATAATTTGGCCTTGTGGACCCCTGAAAGAATCTCAGGGACCTTCACAGATCTGTGGACCATAAAAGAATCCCTAGTTTAATCTAATGAGCAGTGTAGCTTATGTTTCTTAGAAAGCATCCTGGGTCAAAATTATGTGTACTGAATTTTATTTCTTTTTCATGTAGACCATGTTGCAGTGATATTCTCATTCCAGAGATATTATCCTTTATGTAAATAACCACCAATACCATGCTTAATATAAATAACTCTCCCTGACTCTATGATCCAAATTAATTCTAGGACAGGAAACAGAGTTTGTCCTCCGTAATTCAAAGTAATAGAAGACTTCACAGTGTCTTTTGAAAATACAATCAGAAAATGGGTATTTTCAGCTTACTTTACTTATTTCCAGTGTGGAAACTGCTACTGTATTTGTGCAACAACTAATGTTTCCCTAGAATCTCCTTTCTACTTATAGGTATAGAGAGCTGTCTTTTAAGCCATAACCTTGTTGATGGAAGGTAATTTTATTAGGGATATCTTTGGGACTGACTTCTTCTTTTATAAGTAGTTTGGAACATTCACAATTGGTGAGATTTTTTAAATAAAAGTACAGTTTTAAGCTATTCTAAAAAATCAGATTGATATTACTGGGCCAACATGGCATATTAATTAACTCAACTATCCTTCTTTATACCCTCCAGACTATTTTACTTGCTTGCATTAAATGCTTGGCTCCTAGAGACTTCTGAGTAACTAACTTCTACTCTCATTCATTATTGTCTAGTTTCTCCTCCTTTATAGCAACATTTATTTTGCTATTTATTCTAATTTGATAACAAAATAGATTTTTGAGACTTGAAATAAAGGATTGTTTTCATATGCTTTCTAATAGAAAAGGCACTAAACAGTATTTTAAACCGCTTCATACTTTGAAGAAGATTAAAATCAGGTAGTAATAATATATTTTAGCTGTGAACTTTGAGTTTACAAGTTATTTTAAATGGTGGTTCTATGGCATTCTGCTAAATCTACAGGATATATCTTGATTTCTGTTTTTTCATTATGTCCCCTCTGCCTTTATGTACAATGAGAGTTTAAAATGGAATTCCCACATCTTTTTCTTAGTATTAAATGTTCACAGAATTAGCTTATCATTGAAACTAAGTATAACTTAATTGTGGAATGTGCAATCACCGCATTGAAATGTGAGTTGCAAATGGAAGTTGGCTAGCTAGCCTGAGAAGATATAGTTAACCAGAAATTATTAGCTATAGAGTTAACAATTCCATCTATAGCTTAGACAGTCTACAAGTGCCATGGTCTTTTTTTTTTTAAGAGAAGTAATATACATGGTCATTTTAGAAAATTTTAAAAATTAATATGAGCAAAAAAAGAGTTTCTGTAAGACTGGCTTTAATAAATAACAACTGTTAAAACTCTGCTTATATCATCCTGGGTTGATTTTCCTTTGCATTCAAATATTTCATATAAACAGATCATGACGAGAAGGTAGTGGGTAAGAGCTCAGGTTCTAGAATCTGACAGGCTTAGCATTTTCAGTTATTTTATGTGTGACTTTCAGAACATCACTTCTCCTATATAACCTTAATTATATCATCTGTACAATTAGAAATAATAATATTATTTGCCTTACAGACTTGTTTTAAGCTATTCTAAAAATCAGATTGATATTACTGGGCCAACATGGCATATTAATTAACTCAACTATCCTTCTTTATACCCTCCAGACTATTTTACTTGCTTGCATTAAATGCTTGGCTCCTAGAGACTTCTGAGTAACTAACTTCTACTCTCATTCATTATTGTCTAGTTTCTCCTCCTTTATAGCAACATTTATTTTGCTATTTATTCTAATTTGATAACAAAATAGATTTTTGAGACTTGAAATAAAGGATTGTTTTCATATGCTTTCTAATAGAAAAGGCACTAAACAGTATTTTAAACCGCTTCATACTTTGAAGAAGATTAAAATCAGGTAGTAATAATATATTTTAGCTGTGAACTTTGAGTTTACAAGTTATTTTAAATGGTGGTTCTATGGCATTCTGCTAAATCTACAGGATATATCTTGATTTCTGTTTTTTCATTATGTCCCCTCTGCCTTTATGTACAATGAGAGTTTAAAATGGAATTCCCACATCTTTTTCTTAGTATTAAATGTTCACAGAATTAGCTTATCATTGAAACTAAGTATAACTTAATTGTGGAATGTGCAATCACCGCATTGAAATGTGAGTTGCAAATGGAAGTTGGCTAGCTAGCCTGAGAAGATATAGTTAACCAGAAATTATTAGCTATAGAGTTAACAATTCCATCTATAGCTTAGACAGTCTACAAGTGCCATGGTCTTTTTTTTTTTAAGAGAAGTAATATACATGGTCATTTTAGAAAATTTTAAAAATTAATATGAGCAAAAACAGAGTTTCTGTAAGACTGGCTTTAATAAATAACAACTGTTAAAACTCTGCTTATATCATCCTGGGTTGATTTTCCTTTGCATTCAAATATTTCATATAAACAGATCATGACGAGAAGGTAGTGGGTAAGAGCTCAGGTTCTAGAATCTGACAGGCTTAGCATTTTCAGTTATTTTATGTGTGACTTTCAGAACATCACTTCTCCTATATAACCTTAATTATATCATCTGTACAATTAGAAATAATAATATTATTTGCCTTACAGACTTGTTTTAAGCTTTAAATTTTAAAATGCATGTAAATCATTTACCATAGTGTTTGAATTCTAGGAAATGATCACTAAATATTAGCTGTCATTATTAAACTATAGAAATACTGTTACCTATCTCATTCATTTAGTAACCTTCTTTCCTTCCTATGTCATGAACATCTTTACATGTTTTTAAATTATCTTCTACATTAATATCAATTACTTCTCAGGATTCTAGTTTGTGAGTATAGCATATTTATTTTCAGCAGCCCCTATTTTGTATATTCTCGTTGTTACTTATTTCTTAGTCTGAAAAATAATGCTGTGATAATCTTCTGGAAGTTAAATGTTTTAGGGTCTTCTCTTAATTAAACATAGCAACCTGTATTAATTCTACCTTTGTTGAAAGTGTATGACAGACTTTTAGGCCCATGGTTCCCATACGGGTATCAGGAAGAGATTATTTTTGCATCTTCATGAGTTCAATTTCTTCATGAATTCAGTTTAATGATACTCTGAAATGCATTTGCATTTGACTGATGTACTGATGGATGTTTAAAAATTATGAATACAAAGTTGTTTGAAAAGTTAACAGTATTGAGTATGTAAAAGTTTTGCATTCTCACACACTAAATATTGAGCCCTAGTCCACCACTATAGCTTTGTTATAACTAGTAGACCTCAGTCTCAGTAACATCATGGTACCAAATTAAGTAGCCTGTAAAGGCCCTTGTAAGTCAATAATTCTTTTCCTTTGAAATAAATTTCCACACTGACTGAAGAAATAATCTGTCCCATCATTTTTTCAGCAGCAGAATTGATTAGATGTAAAAATGATTCAAATCTATATAGTTAACTGGTCATGTCTCATTCGTGACTTTAATAGCGAGCATATCCCAAAACTAAACTATTTGCTAGATCTTTATGTTTTTAAATGAGACTTACTCCAAAATTGCCAGGTATTTTCTTGCCCAAAATTTCAGGATTATCTTCTCTCCCTTTTCAATCTACTTTCATTAAAAGACAAAACACATGTGAATTCAGAAATCCTTTCAGTGAATATTTTTAATGAACATTATGTGAAATACTGTGCTAGGTTTTAGGAATATAATAATGGATAGGCTTATTGACCTTGACCTTAAGGATCTTAGAGTGAAGCAGATGTAGAAAAAAAATTACAGCAAATCTATCAAAGATTCGATAGTCTAAAAGATCTCTTCTAATCTTAGAGTGAAAAAAATGAATACATAAAACAAGTAAATAGCAGGAATCGACATTTCATAAAAAGAGATAAATTCAGCAAAGAAATATATGGGGGGAAAATAATAGCTAAATCTATTAAAATTTTTGTAGTCAAGTTGACGACTATTTTTAAATTACAACAATCAATGCTATAATGAGACAGTGACATAAATATTCCTAGTCATGCTAGCAAGAATATAAATTTAGGTAAATTTCAAGCAAACTATATATTTAAACAACTTTTTATTTTAACCAGTCATATCATTTCCAGAAATTTTTCAATGCAAGTTATGAAAGTGAGCATGAAAGACTTATTTACAGTATTATTATCACAGTATTATTCATGTTCATGGAAATAGAACCAACCTCAATGTCTGAGGTTAAATAATGCATAGTATGTCATATGAGTTATTTATATAACCTAAAAAATCATGTTTTTAAGAATATTTAATGGCATAGGAAAATGCTCAAAATAAGATATATAGTTTAAAGAAGTAGTAAACAAAATAGCATAGGGATTAAATTACACTTTATTTTATAATCTAAATTTTTTTATTAGAACAAAAAATGTAAGTTTTTCTGGTTTGTTTTGTTATTTAGACAGCATCTGGCAATGACAAGGATGGGTATCTTTTGCCTGCTTTTCACATTTATGTCAGATCTTCATAAAGCCAACTATTTATTTGTGTTTATAACTGTGTTTATACCAGAGTATTTTTATATGCAGGCTAAACCATTCTAAATCTTAATGGGTAAAAAATTATATTTCAGTCAAAGTTTGAATATAAACTTTTTTCTATATCCTACGCAAATAATAAATAATTCTTTTTTTTTTTTTTTAAGATTTATTTATTTATTTATTTTGGGCGGGGGTTGGGTTGGGGAAAGAGGGGAGTAAGCGGGCCACCTCTATTGGTCCTCCGTTCCTCTATGTTCATCCGTCTTTGTTCTTTGGCTCCCGTGGGCCTCCCATCGCGGTGGCGTCTTTCGTTGCAGAGCGCCGGCTCTGGGCGCATGCGCTCCAGAGCTCTGGCTCGGCAATTGGACACATCAGTCCAGCCGCTCCGCGGCACGTGGGATCTTCCCAGGCCAGGGCTGGAACCGGCGCCCCTTGCACTGCAAGGCGGTGTCCTTACCCACTGGACCACCAGGGGAAGCCCAAATAATAAATAATTCTTAAGAACATACACTATACTATTTAAAAGTTATCTATTCCAAGGTGCCTAAGAACTCTTTTATGCCACACCTGTGATGGGCTTCTTAATTTCTTTTTAGACAAATAAGAAATTTGGTGGAAAAAAAAACATAGATTGAATTATTCTCTGGCTATTTGGCAGGAAATGACATGCTTAAAAGTCTGATTTTGCTTAGACTGCATTATTTCAAAATCAAAGCTATTATAGAAACTTAAGGATCAAAATGATAAATGTATAAGAAAATATAAATTTTTAAAATGATAATAAACCGTTGGAAATCAGAACCTTTAAAATAAAGGATTTCCTAAGTATATAAATTTTTTGTACACCAGGGACAGTTGGTGGATCTGTGACTTGATACCAAGATTCTTATTTTTGATTTCTTAATTCTCATTATTATTTGTAATATTTCCTTGATCTTCTCTATCCTTTTATTGGTTTGCCTTTCTTTAGAAAGGCATTAGATGGGGCTTCCCTGGTGGTCCAGTGGGTAAGGACACCGCCTTGCAGTGCAAGGGGCGCCAGTTCGATCCCTGGCCTGGGAAGATCCCACGTGCCGCGGAGCGGCTGGACCCATGTGTTCAATTACCGAGCTGGAGCTCTGGAGCGCGTGCGCCCAGAGCCGTGCTCTGCGACAACAGAGGCCACCGCAATAGCAGGCCCACACGGGCCAAAGAACAAAGATGGATGAAAATAGACAAATGAAAGACCAATAGAAGTAGCCCGCCTGACCCCTCCCTCCCAAACTCGCCCCCCACCAAAAATAAATAAATAAATAAATATTAAAAAAAAAAAAAAAAAAAAGGCATTAGATGATATTTTCTTGACATGCATAGAATTATTGCTACTCTTACTTTCATTTCTTTTCTCTTTTATACTTTGCCTCAATAAATTGCAAATGAAACAGAATTATTTTACAGTAAAGCACCAGTTTTATTGAAGGGGCTAAAATATAGTGAATTGGAATATTAACCACATCCCCCCCAAAAGAAGGGTTTGTATAAATTTCGAGTTATCAAGTAAAGCTTTTTAAAAACATCCTTCTCCAATCATAACAATCAGAAACAATCTGTAACTATATCAATATATTGAGTGATTTTGGTTGGAAGATAAGCAGTTTCTAAAAAGCTTTGTTTCCTGTCATTGATACCCATACTTGTCATTAAAAAATAGCATAATAAAGCAGGATTAAAATGTCTATTTCTCAAGGTAGTTCTGTACATAAATTAGAAAATTCTAAAATAAATCAATGTAGTCCCTAGGACAAATAGAAATGGGGTTTTTGTTGTTGTTTTTAAAAAAAAAAAAAACTTTTTTGGCCACTTCCATTGGTCTTTCATTTATCTATTTTCATCCATCTTTGTTCTTTGGCCAGTGTGGGCCTCCATAATGGCCTCTCTGCAGAGCACCAGTTCTGGACACATGTGCTCCAGAGCTCCGGTTCGGCAGTTCGACACATCGGTCCAGCCGCTCCACGGTACATTTTTGTACACCAGGGACAGTTGGTGGATCTGTGACTTGATACCAAGATTCTTATTTTTGATTTCTTAATTCTCATTATTATTTGTAATATTTCCTTGATCTTCTCTATCCTTTTATTGGTTTGCCTTTCTTTAGAAAGGCATTAGATGGGGCTTCCCTGGTGGTCCAGTGGGTAAGGACACCGCCTTGCAGTGCAAGGGGCGCCAGTTCGATCCCTGGCCTGGGAAGATCCCACGTGCCGCGGAGCGGCTGGACCCATGTGTTCAATTACCGAGCTGGAGCTCTGGAGCGCGTGCGCCCAGAGCCGTGCTCTGCGACAACAGAGGCCACCGCAATAGCAGGCCCACACGGGCCAAAGAACAAAGATGGATGAAAATAGACAAATGAAAGACCAATAGAAGTAGCCCGCCTGACCCCTCCCTCCCAAACTCGCCCCCCACCAAAAATAAATAAATAAATAAATATTAAAAAAAAAAAAAAAAAAAAGGCATTAGATGATATTTTCTTGACATGCATAGAATTATTGCTACTCTTACTTTCATTTCTTTTCTCTTTTATACTTTGCCTCAATAAATTGCAAATGAAACAGAATTATTTTACAGTAAAGCACCAGTTTTATTGAAGGGGCTAAAATATAGTGAATTGGAATATTAACCACATCCCCCCCAAAAGAAGGGTTTGTATAAATTTCGAGTTATCAAGTAAAGCTTTTTAAAAACATCCTTCTCCAATCATAACAATCAGAAACAATCTGTAACTATATCAATATATTGAGTGATTTTGGTTGGAAGATAAGCAGTTTCTAAAAAGCTTTGTTTCCTGTCATTGATACCCATACTTGTCATTAAAAAATAGCATAATAAAGCAGGATTAAAAATGTCTATTTCTCAAGGTAGTTCTGTACATAAATTAGAAAATTCTAAAAATAAATCAATGTAGTCCCTAGGACAAATAGAAATGGGGTTTTTTTGTTGTTGTTTTTTTAAAAAAAAAAAAAAAAAAACTTTTTTTTGGCCACTTCCATTGGTCTTTCATTTATCTATTTTCATCCATCTTTGTTCTTTGGCCAGTGTGGGCCTCCCATCGCAATGGCCTCTCTCGTTGCAGAGCACCAGTTCTGGACACATGTGCTCCAGAGCTCCGGTTCGGCAGTTCGACACATCGGTCCAGCCGCTCCACGGTACATGGAATCTTCCCAGGCCAGGGATCGAACCGGCGCCCCCTGTACTGCAAGGCAGTGTCCTTACCACTGGACCACCAGGGAAGCCCTAGAAATGTTTTTTTTATCTCTAAAATGTTAATCTGAATCAATGCAACATATATTAGGAGAGAAAAAGAGAACATCTACATTAGTCATTTTATAGATGAGAGCTCAAATTTAATGAAGAGATCTGAAAGCCAGAGAATTTAAGAATTTAATACCAACTATACATTTTTTTATTGATACATCTCTAGAAAGCTATTGAACCTAAGATCTGAGTTCTCTCAGCAATAAGACAAGCATAAAATATGTAAGCTTTTCTCATAGTTCCTCACCAAACATCTGTCTCTATAAGGAAGTTTAATGCATGCACCCAGTGATATGGGCACTTACCTTAATATGGCTGCTCCAATCCAAAAATTCCTTGAAGTTTCATGTTTTATTTCAAGAAACTAATATAAAATTGGCTTTCTACTCCAAAATCTTGTAGGTTTGTCTTTTAGAATATATTAATATTATGGTTATAACTACTTTTAATTGCCAAGAGAGATGAAGGTGAGATGGAACAATTTTCTTCTTTGTTAATAATGGAAATACTTTGACAGTGAGCTCAGTTTTGGAGAACCAAGTGAAATCAAAAGGTATCAACAAAGAATGTTGTATGAGCATCCAGGCCGTTTCTTTTGTTGCATAATGTATCTAGAATTCAAGCTCTTATTTTTAAAAGGTGACAACAAATAGCAGTCTTTTCACTACTTTAGAGGCTACATCCTCATAGGTAATTCCTGAGGGTAGATTACCCAGTCATTAATTCGTAAAGAAATATTCCTAGAATGCTGTAAAGGAAGTCATAAAGAGTAGTCTTTTCAGACAATCGTTAGTGGATATTTTGTTAATATATTCTAGGTGAGAGGTTAAACGGAAGATTGAAATGATTTTGATCCTCTGGTTTATGTCTTCTAGAATCTCAATAAAAATATTTACAAAAAGGTTTCTTCAGGGTACAGAAAACATTAGTGGTAATGTTTTTTGTTTTCCAGATAAGATTTTAGTTTTCAGTATGTGTAAATAAACTAATAATTTCAACCAACCCATAATCCTGACAATTCTTTGCATCCAATTCACAAACTTCATTTGTGTTGCAGTGAACTTATATGTAGTAGAAACATTTATAGTTTAGCCTCTTTTGGTTGTTGATAAGAGAATATTTAGTCTCATAGAAAAATATATATATAATTAGCTGTTGATGTGAGGCTTTTATAATTATCATGAGGAGTGAATCTCATTTTATCCAAGTGATAGTTTTTTGTGATTTTTTTTAAATTCCAGTCAAAGTAAAATAGTAATCAGTTACCTGGATTAGCTGTGAATTTCTTTTATTTATACTACTTGATCATAATCAATGATTAAGGGTTGCCTAGAATAAATGAGAGCATTATCAAATCTATTGATTTGACTTCTTTCTACAACTCATTTTATTTTTTCAAATTCTTTTTGAAGATTTTCAATATTAGGAATTACTGCCTGGTTTAGGAGCCAAAAAAAAAAAAATCACATGATGCTTGAATTACAACCACTTATAGCTTTGATAACCACATTGGTTTCCTAAAGTCTTCCTCTAAATGATAGTTAAGAATTCACCAAGGGGGCTGTCCATGGAACAATTTTCTTCTTTGTTAATAATGGAAATACTTTGACAGTGAGCTCAGTTTTGGAGAACCAAGTGAAATCAAAAGGTATCAACAAAGAATGTTGTATGAGCATCCAGGCCGTTTCTTTTGTTGCATAATGTATCTAGAATTCAAGCTCTTATTTTTAAAAGGTGACAACAAATAGCAGTCTTTTCACTACTTTAGAGGCTACATCCTCATAGGTAATTCCTGAGGGTAGATTACCCAGTCATTAATTCGTAAAGAAATATTCCTAGAATGCTGTAAAGGAAGTCATAAAGAGTAGTCTTTTCAGACAATCGTTAGTGGATATTTTGTTAATATATTCTAGGTGAGAGGTTAAACGGAAGATTGAAATGATTTTGATCCTCTGGTTTATGTCTTCTAGAATCTCAATAAAAATATTTACAAAAAGGTTTCTTCAGGGTACAGAAAACATTAGTGGTAATGTTTTTTGTTTTCCAGATAAGATTTTAGTTTTCAGTATGTGTAAATAAACTAATAATTTCAACCAACCCATAATCCTGACAATTCTTTGCATCCAATTCACAAACTTCATTTGTGTTGCAGTGAACTTATATGTAGTAGAAACATTTATAGTTTAGCCTCTTTTGGTTGTTGATAAGAGAATATTTAGTCTCATAGAAAAATATATATATAATTAGCTGTTGATGTGAGGCTTTTATAATTATCATGAGGAGTGAATCTCATTTTATCCAAGTGATAGTTTTTTGTGATTTTTTTTAAATTCCAGTCAAAGTAAAATAGTAATCAGTTACCTGGATTAGCTGTGAATTTCTTTTATTTATACTACTTGATCATAATCAATGATTAAGGGTTGCCTAGAATAAATGAGAGCATTATCAAATCTATTGATTTGACTTCTTTCTACAACTCATTTTATTTTTTCAAATTCTTTTTGAAGATTTTCAATATTAGGAATTACTGCCTGGTTTAGGAGCCAAAAAAAAAAAAATCACATGATGCTTGAATTACAACCACTTATAGCTTTGATAACCACATTGGTTTCCTAAAGTCTTCCTCTAAATGATAGTTAAGAATTCACCAAGGGGGCTTCCCTGGTGGTCCAATGGGTAAAGAGTCCACCGTTGGATCCCTGGCCTGGGAAGATCCCACCTGCCGAGGAGCGGCTGGACTGATGTGTCCAATTACCGAGCCAGAGCTCTGGAGCAGCACATGCGCCCAGAGCCGGTGCTCTGCAACAACAGAGGCCACCGCGATGGGAGGCCCACACAGGCCAAAGAACAAAGATGGATGAAAACAGATAAATGAAAGACCAATAGAAGTGACCCGCCCGCCCCACTCCCTGCCCAACCCGCCCCCCGCCCCCCCAAAAAAAACTCCATGCTTCCACTGCAGGGGACTTGGGTTTGATCCCTTGTCTGGATACCAAGATCCTACATGCACAAGGTCAGGGCAAAAAGAAAGACAGAAAGAAAAAAAAAAGAATTCACAAAGGGCTTCCCTGGTGGTCCAGTGGGTAAGAGTCCACCATGCAGTGCAAGGGGCACTGGTTCGATCTCTGGCCCAGGAAGATCCCACGTGCTGCACAGCGGCTGGACCGCTCTGTCCAATTACAAGCCAGTACTCTGGAGCACATGTGCCCAGAACCAGTGCTCAGCAAGGAGAGAGGCCACTGCAATAGGAGGCCCACCCAGGCCAAAGAATAAAGCTGGATGAAAATAAATAAATAAAACACCAATAAAAAAGGCCAAAATTAGGGGCTTCCCCTGGTGGTCCAGTGGGTAAGGACACCTCCTTGCAGTGCAAGGGGCGCCGGTTCGATTCCTGGCCTGGGAAGATCCCACGTGCCGCAGAGTAGCTGGACCGATGTGTCCAATTACCAAGCCGGAGCTCTGGAGTACTCTGCAACGAAAGACACCACCGCGATGAGAGGCCCACAGGAGCCAAAGAACAAAGATGAATGAAAATAGAGAAATGAAAGACCAATAGAAGTGGCCCGCCCGCTATCCTCCCTCCCTAGCTCAACCCCTGCCCAAAAACAAAAAAAATAATAAAATAAATACATAAGTCTTTAAAAAAAAAAAAAAACTGGCATAGGCATTTAAAAAAAAAAAAAAAAAAAAAGGCCAAAATTAAAAAAAAAAGGAATTCACAAAATCAAATATAAATACCAAAAATTGGTGTCCAGCATTAACGGTTGAGCTATCTGCTCATAAGAATCTTCTTTAATTTGGTAGATGGTCTGTTTTTCATGTCCAGAGTTCAGTGGTCATTGTCTTTTCTTATGTTTCGTTCTTTAAGCTTCTGTACTTGCACTTGCATTTGGAACTGAAATGATTTAGGAAAATTTTCTTCCATACATTAATATAGTAACCTAAAATTTCTAACATAAATGGGATAGATAGACAAATAGACACACAGGGACATGTATACATACACACCCATGTATAAGCATCCATTTTTTTCCAACCCATTTATAAATGGGACAGATAGTCAAATAGACACACAGGGACGTGTACACATACGCACCCATGTATAAGCATCCTTTTTTTTTTTCCAACTCATTTATTTCCAGGCGTATGAAGGGAATACACCTTTAAAGTAGAAATATGGAGTGGTGAATGTTGGCCTTAGATTTGTCACTAACATCCTACGTAACTTTGAAGAAATGACCTCATGTTGCAGGACTTGATATAATTTTAAGCCTTCCAGAAATAAAAGATGGTGTAGAAAATGGTATTCATTTGTTACTATTAATGTATAATAGTTCAGTTTCTAAAAGTTTTCAGAAACTGGCATGAGACTATTTTTATATGAAGCTACAGAGTTCATCTTTATACTGAAGATATTGTGAACATCAATTTAAAATGGACAATAGCTTTTGATACAAAGATGTTCTCTGAGATCAAAGAAAATAACACAAGAAAATGACTAGACATTATGCACTCACTGTCCATCCAAAGGCCCTTTCTTATACAATGTTGCCATTCTAATTAGTATGCATTGTTTCTAAATTTAAGATTTTTTTTTCAACTAAGAGAAGTAAGAATCAGTGATTATTTTTAGTGTATAACATTGAATTAGTGTTGAAGAATTAGTGGAAACTATTTATATCAAGTAAACCCAAAAGTTGACATTCTTATGGACCAAGATGCATTTTTTTTTTTTCAAAGTGAAAATCCAGTTTTCTCAGTATTATTCCTAGGCTGTCTCTTTATGCCATCAAAGATGTTCTTAAAGCCTGCCTCCAAAAATTGGTGTCCAGCATTAACGGTTGAGCTATCTGCTCATAAGAATCTTCTTTAATTTGGTAGATGGTCTGTTTTTCATGTCCAGAGTTCAGTGGTCATTGTCTTTTCTTATGTTTCGTTCTTTAAGCTTCTGTACTTGCACTTGCATTTGGAACTGAAATGATTTAGGAAAATTTTCTTCCATACATTAATATAGTAACCTAAAATTTCTAACATAAATGGGATAGATAGACAAATAGACACACAGGGACATGTATACATACACACCCATGTATAAGCATCCATTTTTTTCCAACCCATTTATAAATGGGACAGATAGTCAAATAGACACACAGGGACGTGTACACATACGCACCCATGTATAAGCATCCTTTTTTTTTTTCCAACTCATTTATTTCCAGGCGTATGAAGGGAATACACCTTTAAAGTAGAAATATGGAGTGGTGAATGTTGGCCTTAGATTTGTCACTAACATCCTACGTAACTTTGAAGAAATGACCTCATGTTGCAGGACTTGATATAATTTTAAGCCTTCCAGAAATAAAAGATGGTGTAGAAAATGGTATTCATTTGTTACTATTAATGTATAATAGTTCAGTTTCTAAAAGTTTTCAGAAACTGGCATGAGACTATTTTTATATGAAGCTACAGAGTTCATCTTTATACTGAAGATATTGTGAACATCAATTTAAAATGGACAATAGCTTTTGATACAAAGATGTTCTCTGAGATCAAAGAAAATAACACAAGAAAATGACTAGACATTATGCACTCACTGTCCATCCAAAGGCCCTTTCTTATACAATGTTGCCATTCTAATTAGTATGCATTGTTTCTAAATTTAAGATTTTTTTTTCAACTAAGAGAAGTAAGAATCAGTGATTATTTTTAGTGTATAACATTGAATTAGTGTTGAAGAATTAGTGGAAACTATTTATATCAAGTAAACCCAAAAGTTGACATTCTTATGGACCAAGATGCATTTTTTTTTTTTCAAAGTGAAAATCCAGTTTTCTCAGTATTATTCCTAGGCTGTCTCTTTATGCCATCAAAGATGTTCTTAAAGCCTGCCTCCAGAAATTTTTGTGTATGGTGTGATTTCTTATTTTTCCTGAGGACTTCTAACACTGGGAACTTGGTATCACATTGATACTTCATCTACTATCTCCCGATACAAACAAGAGCATCACAACTAAGTTGATCGATGCTGGTCTAAGTGGAGACCTTCATCCTGCACTTGAAGGATTCCATAATGTAAAAGCACTTGGTCTGAAGCTTACTTTCGATCTCCCCTTGTCCTCTTTTTTCAGTTTGTTTTCCTCTTTAACCAAAATATTAGTTATTGTTACAGCTCTATTAACATAAAGGCAAAAGGATTTCTTATTTATACTTCATCTAATAAAACATTTTGGGTTTAGAATCTTCCTTTTCTCATTTACACAGTGCTTTGAAACAAATTCTTTAAATAGCAGTTTTTCTTTTTTCCTGTCTTATCCAAGAGGAAAATTCAACTGAAAGAACTTTGAAAGCTTTGAGGGAGTGAATGTGTCTAACTTTGGTCTGGCATTAAAATTTTCTGGTTGGGCAGCACAATTGTTTAATTGGGAATCTCAGTGACAGCTGAACAACCTCAATGCTTGGGTCAGCAAGCAGAGGGACTTCACTCTGTCACCTATCAAGAATGATGCTTGTCAGGACTGATCTCTGCACTTATGGAACACTCATGTTTCTAGTTATAGCACTGAGGTCTTCTGATATTACAATGGGATAGACACTAAAGGAGACAAAATTTTCTGCACAGGTATATTTGTAATTCTTTGTTTTTCGTAAGCCAAATGCAAATGTAACACTACTCCAGATACTGCTTCACCAGAAGTCCCCAAGATAACCAAAAGTAAGTGCCCATTTCCTTATCTTAGGAAGAGAGTCATAATGAAGACTGAATTCTAGCAACCAGCCAATTTACAGAGCATGTCATATAGCCTCTGGGTTAGTTAACTCCTTGGCCTCCTAAGACGTATCTCAGTCGATTGATGTTTTTGCATGTATTATTTACTAATGTTTAGAAAAATTTTTAAGTTCACATTTTCTTTATTCTGTCTTTTTTACCCATCTTCCCTCATTGTAGCAAATTAGACGGCCGGAGGAAAGCAAAGGAGTTGCTAGTAGAGTTGGATCCCTCAAAGTAAATATGTTTCTAACATTTTTTGGCAAGATTTCGTCTATAGCCTACACTTCTTCCTTTTTGGAGGGTGGTGGGAGGAACGGGGCTTTTTCCATTCTTCACCATCCCATTTTGTTTTATTTTAATATTTTTATTGGCTGTTGGGTCATGTTTTTTGTTTGTTTGTTTCAGCTACACATAGAGCAACCAGCTGAAGGCAAGCTGCCAAATAACTAGCTTTGAGTGGCACCACAACCAAGAGAAAGGGCACCTGCCTCAATACAGGTGCCTATAATTCGGGGTTCCAGAGTAAACCGTTCCTCTGATTGATGTCACTGACTATGTGTTAAGTTCCTGTTACACAGAGAACTAATGTTTATTTTCAGACTATTATAGCCCATTTTACTTTTTTGTAAAAAGTAGTTAAATGTTATTTTAGCCCCATTACCATTTGAAGTTCATTCTAGAAAAACTATTATTATGAGTTAACAATATATATCATATATATATGTATATATATGTGTGTGTATATATATATATGTATATATATATATATAATCTCAAGAATTAGAAAAGGAATTTCACATGATGCTATTATAGTGGGATCACTTATAGCTAATAGTAAGCACTCTTAATTCCCCTTGTCAACAACTAAAAATTGATATAATCAAAAGAAACTGATACATATGTATATCTAAATGTTTACCCATTTGTGTGTGTGGCCTACTAATAAACTGCTTACAGATTTCCATTCTAATGGTCCCATTTTGTAGCTGTCAGATACGTGTTTGGTCAATATACCTTGGGCACTCGATGCTCTGACACTTAATCATGATGAAAAAATAAGCAAGTTATCACCCTTAAGAGACATGGACACAGCCAGTTAATCACTTTTAATGCTGCCACCATAAATGCTAGTTGGAAATTTTGCTGAATTTTAAAAATACGCAGAGATATCTTCCCTCAAAATTAACGACTTCTTCTGTCTCAATCCTGTGGGTCCTTTGGCAGTAGTAACTGCTAAATTAATCAAAATGACATAATTCACTGTACTGGGTTGTCCCAAATTCAGTAACTACTTTGAGGCTACTATTAAGTCATTTTAAAATTTTATACACCTCCAGTTTATTTCCATTTATCAATTTATGAAGCACTAACTTCTGCACTCTTTCCTCTCCTTGCCTCTTCTGCCTTCTTAATTTTACTTTTTTGTTGTTGTTTATTTATCTGTGTGTGTGCACACACGAGTGCACATGGATGAGGTGTGTCTGTATGTTTGTGTCCTTTATTCCAAACAAGCCATCTTCTCTGTTCTCTAACACTGCTGTATACTGGGTAGCATTTTTTTGTTGGTATTTCACTAAGAATAATCAAAGGCGGGTGGAAGTGTTGGTTATATGCCTATTTCAAAAAATGAGGCAAACTAAAATTATTTAGTCAGAAAAATATGATTTTATTTGTCTTGATGATATATCGGTAGCATTCCTCACTGTCTACCTGTGAGGTATCGTATTTTCATTTTTAAGGGAAGATAAATCCATTATTGTTGAGACTGTATAATGACTCACATTCAAGTGAAAAGGTGCAGTTTGACATAACTTTTTGGAAATGACTGACTGTGAAATAAAAATCAAATAGCATCCATAACTGCAGCACCATCTCCTATACACTGGATTGTGTGTGCGAGTACATGTGTGTTGATCTCAAAGATAAGCTTTTGGACATATAGTACTTCAAGTTGTATGTTCATTGTTTTTAAGTGTATATACAGTATGGTTATGTATATACACATAAATATGTTTAAGAACAAAATATGTGTTTTAGGGTTCAGTTTACTTGGATATGGATGCAGCCTTAAATCAAAAAGTGTGTTTGGGAAGAAAGGCAAATTTCGTAATTCTTAAATATCTTTTTTCCATATTTCTACAAAATAGAAAAATTTAAAGTGAATCTGTAGGGATTATAAGGATATGTTTTCTAAATTTGGCAAGAAAAGATGCTTTAATTAAAATAAAATATTCTCTAATTTTAAAAATACGCAGAGATATCTTCCCTCAAAATTAACGACTTCTTCTGTCTCAATCCTGTGGGTCCTTTGGCAGTAGTAACTGCTAAATTAATCAAAATGACATAATTCACTGTACTGGGTTGTCCCAAATTCAGTAACTACTTTGAGGCTACTATTAAGTCATTTTAAAATTTTATACACCTCCAGTTTATTTCCATTTATCAATTTATGAAGCACTAACTTCTGCACTCTTTCCTCTCCTTGCCTCTTCTGCCTTCTTAATTTTACTTTTTTGTTGTTGTTTATTTATCTGTGTGTGTGCACACACGAGTGCACATGGATGAGGTGTGTCTGTATGTTTGTGTCCTTTATTCCAAACAAGCCATCTTCTCTGTTCTCTAACACTGCTGTATACTGGGTAGCATTTTTGTTGGTATTTCACTAAGAATAATCAAAGGCGGGTGGAAGTGTTGGTTATATGCCTATTTCAAAAAATGAGGCAAACTAAAATTATTTAGTCAGAAAAATATGATTTTATTTGTCTTGATGATATATCGGTAGCATTCCTCACTGTCTACCTGTGAGGTATCGTATTTTCATTTTTAAGGGAAGATAAATCCATTATTGTTGAGACTGTATAATGACTCACATTCAAGTGAAAAGGTGCAGTTTGACATAACTTTTTGGAAATGACTGACTGTGAAATAAAAATCAAATAGCATCCATAACTGCAGCACCATCTCCTATACACTGGATTGTGTGTGCGAGTACATGTGTGTTGATCTCAAAGATAAGCTTTTGGACATATAGTACTTCAAGTTGTATGTTCATTGTTTTTAAGTGTATATACAGTATGGTTATGTATATACACATAAATATGTTTAAGAACAAAATATGTGTTTTAGGGTTCAGTTTACTTGGATATGGATGCAGCCTTAAATCAAAAAGTGTGTTTGGGAAGAAAGGCAAATTTCGTAATTCTTAAATATCTTTTTTCCATATTTCTACAAAATAGAAAAATTTAAAGTGAATCTGTAGGGGATTATAAGGATAGTTATGGTGTTTTTTCTAACACTTTGGCAAGAAAAGATGCTTTAATTAAAATAAAATATTCTCTTCCTAGTCACGGTTTATTGAGCCTGTATTCCTGCACTATACAAAGATCTTTGATGTTTTGAGATGTTTGCCAAAGGCAGTGAGAAATGTGTAACACTATGATCTTATTTTTAAAAGGAAAAAGGAAAACTGAAAAGAGAACAAGTTGCTTTTTCAATTCATTTTCTGATGTTTGCATGTAGCTCCATCGAAAGCTGGAGGAGCTCAGAGATCACCTAGAAGGCAATGTGAAAGGATACTCTCTCAGAGTAAATGTACGATTTCACTCGGTGATTTTTTTTTCCCCTAAACTTCTGCTGACTGGTAATTCCAAATCTGATTGGTTTGTCCTCTCATCTCCATTTTTTTTACTTTCTGTCTCTTTTCTCCCTATCTCTTTCTTTCTTTTTGAGCTGTAGCTTCATGCTCACTTATGAAATAAAGATTAAATTGGCAGGGTAGATGACCTTCAAGCCACACTAACATTGTATTTGATTTAAAAGCATTCTGGCTCCAATGCAAATTAAAACTTTTTTTTTAATCTGTTTTTTCTTATACAATTTTGTAATTTTCTGAGAATCCTTTCATGAGACTTCATTTGGAGCTTTTCCATTGGCTGTGTCTTCTGTGCCTTGTTGGATGTGTCAGCAGGATTCTAAATTATGGGCTGGATCCAAGTGGTAGAGCCTTGATGATTCAATTTCAGTTGTCAAGGAAAATACTCACTGTTAAGAGTCTCATTGTAGGTAATCTGGCAAGTAGACACATCTGTTCCGAGTTAATAGACTTCTCTTAACTCTTCGGGAATAAGTACATCTCTTTTTTTGTGTGTCTAAAAATAGGAAAATTGGTCAATAAGAATCTTCACTATGAACACTGTTATGTAACATCTTAAAACTGCTTGAAATAATGGCTCATCTCAAGACTCAGGACAACACTTTGAAGGAGAACAGTACCTCATAGCCGCTCAATGCTGTCCATACATGCTATAAGCATACTAACGATAATATTTTTGTGACTGATAGTTGAGACTCAGAATGCTTAGTCCTTCCTCTGAATGTATCTTTTCAAGATGAATGAAATTAAAATCTCTAAAATGGTATATGGTATAAATATGATAAAAGAAAAACAAAAATACTGTGGTAAATAATTTCTGATTCTATTTAACCATGATCTCCTATTTCTGGGGCTTTAAAAAGAAGTTCCTATGAATCTTAGGCCTGACTTACCTCTCCCAAGATTATTCCATACCTTCAATTCATATTGCTATAGTAGTTTAGTTATAAAGGATGGAATAAAAATAGTAGTGCTACAATAATTCTCTGGTTTCTCAGCTTTGTTTTTAATTATATACTGTAAGTAGTATCCATATCTCTTCATTAAATTTCCAGTTACTAAAGTTCCATTTGTATTAATCAAATTCTGATAGCTGAACAGAGAAGGGAACGAATATGTATCTCATTTTTCTACTTCTTTCTTTTGAGCCAGTCCTCCTTTTCAGTCATATTCTTAGAGAATTTGAAATATCATCTACACAATCATCCTCAGAATCTTTTGCACTGTTTTTAAAAATTAAAACATTACTTTGAATTTTTATGATTAAATCATAAAATTATCTTGATGTCATTTTAGAAGTCCCTAAATAGATTATGATAATGTATGTACTTAGTGCCATATTCTTCCCTGACTAGTCAGAAGAAGTGATTTCATGGCTGTTTTTGCCGGATGTTCAGCAGATTCTAAATTATGGGCTGGATCCAAGTGGTAGAGCCTTGATGATTCAATTTCAGTTGTCAAGGAAAATACTCACTGTTAAGAGTCTCATTGTAGGTAATCTGGCAAGTAGACACATCTGTTCCGAGTTAATAGACTTCTCTTAACTCTTCGGGAATAAGTACATCTCTTTTTTTGTGTGTCTAAAAATAGGAAAATTGGTCAATAAGAATCTTCACTATGAACACTGTTATGTAACATCTTAAAACTGCTTGAAATAATGGCTCATCTCAAGACTCAGGACAACACTTTGAAGGAGAACAGTACCTCATAGCCGCTCAATGCTGTCCATACATGCTATAAGCATACTAACGATAATATTTTTGTGACTGATAGTTGAGACTCAGAATGCTTAGTCCTTCCTCTGAATGTATCTTTTCAAGATGAATGAAATTAAAATCTCTAAAATGGTATATGGTATAAATATGATAAAAGAAAAACAAAAATACTGTGGTAAATAATTTCTGATTCTATTTAACCATGATCTCCTATTTCTGGGGCTTTAAAAAGAAGTTCCTATGAATCTTAGGCCTGACTTACCTCTCCCAAGATTATTCCATACCTTCAATTCATATTGCTATAGTAGTTTAGTTATAAAGGATGGAATAAAAATAGTAGTGCTACAATAATTCTCTGGTTTCTCAGCTTTGTTTTTAATTATATACTGTAAGTAGTATCCATATCTCTTCATTAAATTTCCAGTTACTAAAGTTCCATTTGTATTAATCAAATTCTGATAGCTGAACAGAGAAGGGAACGAATATGTATCTCATTTTTCTACTTCTTTCTTTTGAGCCAGTCCTCCTTTTCAGTCATATTCTTAGAGAATTTGAAATATCATCTACACAATCATCCTCAGAATCTTTTGCACTGTTTTTAAAAATTAAAAACATTACTTTGAATTTTTATGATTAAATCATAAAATTATCTTGATGTCATTTTAGAAGTCCCTAAATAGATTATGATAATGTATGTACTTAGTGCCATATTCTTCCCTGACTAGTCAGAAGAAGTGATTTTATTTTTCTTTCAATGAAACCAAAACCAGGAAGTAGAGATTTGCTAAGATCTGCATGATAAGGAGTTAGTGTTCAGTTAGGGTCAATTTGAAAGTTCTTTGCTTGGAAAATTGGTTTTTCTCCTGCCATTCTTCAGTTTCTTTAATACCTGTACTGAATGGGGGAGTACGTAATAATTAGAGTTAATACCCACACCTTTTGTTTCATTTCACTAGGTCACACTTTGCTCTGATTACTTTTTTTCTGTAAAGAATGAATATAAGGTATGTCATCCTAAGATTCCTGTTAACTGAAATAGTAGGCAAAACAAAAATTGTCAAAAGACAAATAGTAATATCTTCTCTATAGAGTTCAGCTGAGAAAAGATACAAATCAAATATTAATTGAATGTTCAGGTTTCCTCCTTTCCTGTTAAGTCCCTGAGAATGCTTTAAAATAAGGGCTTCCCAGGTAGCTCAGTGATAAAGAATCCACCTGCCAATACAGGAGATGTGGGTTCAATCCTTGGCTCGGGAAGATGGAGGAGGTAATGGCAACCAACTCCGATGTTCTTGCCAGAAGAATCCTATAGACAGAGAAAGCTGACAGGCTGCAGTCCATGGGGTTACAGAAGCATAGACACATCTGAGCCCACCTTAAAATATGCCTTGCATATTAAAAACTGTTGCTTAGAGACAGAATAACATTATTCTCAGTAATATAGACTATATATCAACAGATTTTGTTTGTAAAATGAAATAAATTGGCATATAATGACTAGTCCATTTTGTGGAAATTTATTGTAGTGTCCACACAGAAGAGCATGTATATGAGTGTTTTTTTATTCATTGAAACATGGCTAAATATTTCAGATAGGTGAAAGATTCAGAACCATGTTGCCACTTAAATATTTAATAGCTGAAGAAAGTGAGACATCATTCAGAAGTTTGGGATAAGAAATTAATTAAATAATTGATGCTTCAGTTAGTATCATCTATACACTGTTGTCTAGAGGAAAGAACCCTGCTTTTTTATTTATTACATATAATCAATGATATAAAGTAGAATATTTTATTAAGCAGTTATTTTAGAATAGTATTAATTTTACTTATTTCTCATGTAAAAACATACTTTCTTATTTTACATGGGCTCTTCTATAGCAGAAAATAGGATGCATTTAATTCTTGAATTCTAAATTAAGAATGTTTTGTATTTTTCTGTACTTTGCACAAAGTTGAAGTATTCTGAACCCAAAATGAGTTCTTAGTAATTTTAATAATAATATTATCATCTTGGACCTTAGCAGAGTTTTCCTATTTTAGCTACTACAAAAATAACTACAAACCTTTAGATTGATTGATAATAATGACTGAAGAATAAATCTGCACAAAGGAAAAAATTAATTTTCCAGGTAATCTAGTGTATGAATCTAGATAGAAATTTGGTATGTCATCCTAAGATTCCTGTTAACTGAAATAGTAGGCAAAACAAAAATTGTCAAAAGACAAATAGTAATATCTTCTCTATAGAGTTCAGCTGAGAAAAGATACAAATCAAATATTAATTGAATGTTCAGGTTTCCTCCTTTCCTGTTAAGTCCCTGAGAATGCTTTAAAATAAGGGCTTCCCAGGTAGCTCAGTGATAAAGAATCCACCTGCCAATACAGGAGATGTGGGTTCAATCCTTGGCTCGGGAAGATGGAGGAGGTAATGGCAACCAACTCCGATGTTCTTGCCAGAAGAATCCTATAGACAGAGAAAGCTGACAGGCTGCAGTCCATGGGGTTACAGAAGCATAGACACATCTGAGCCCACCTTAAAATATGCCTTGCATATTAAAAACTGTTGCTTAGAGACAGAATAACATTATTCTCAGTAATATAGACTATATATCAACAGATTTTGTTTGTAAAATGAAATAAATTGGCATATAATGACTAGTCCATTTTGTGGAAATTTATTGTAGTGTCCACACAGAAGAGCATGTATATGAGTGTTTTTTTATTCATTGAAACATGGCTAAATATTTCAGATAGGTGAAAGATTCAGAACCATGTTGCCACTTAAATATTTAATAGCTGAAGAAAGTGAGACATCATTCAGAAGTTTGGGATAAGAAATTAATTAAATAATTGATGCTTCAGTTAGTATCATCTATACACTGTTGTCTAGAGGAAAGAACCCTGCTTTTTTATTTATTACATATAATCAATGATATAAAGTAGAATATTTTATTAAGCAGTTATTTTAGAATAGTATTAATTTTACTTATTTCTCATGTAAAAACATACTTTCTTATTTTACATGGGCTCTTCTATAGCAGAAAATAGGATGCATTTAATTCTTGAATTCTAAATTAAGAATGTTTTGTATTTTTCTGTACTTTGCACAAAGTTGAAGTATTCTGAACCCAAAATGAGTTCTTAGTAATTTTAATAATAATATTATCATCTTGGACCTTAGCAGAGTTTTCCTATTTTAGCTACTACAAAAATAACTACAAACCTTTAGATTGATTGATAATAATGACTGAAGAATAAATCTGCACAAAGGAAAAAATTAATTTTCCAGGTAATCTAGTGTATGAATCTAGTAGAAAGAATATAAATCAGAGAAAGAGAGTCACTATATTATATCACTTACGTGGAATATAAAAAATAACAAACTAATCAATATAACAAAAAAGAAGCCAACTTACAGATATAATAGAGAACAAACTAGTGCTTACCAGTGGAGAAAGGGAAGGGTAAAGGACAACATTAAGGATCAGAGATTAAAAGATACAAACTAATATGTATAAAATTAACTACAAGGATATATTGTACACCCCAGAGAATATAGTCAATAGCTATAATAACTATAAATGGAGTATAGCCTTTAAAATTATGAATCACTATATTGTACACCTGTAACTTGTATTATGCATAAGCTAGGCCTCAATAAAAATTATAATTAAACAGTAATGCACAAGATTGAAGAAGTGTTGATAACTGGAAAACATAAGATAATGCTAATGAATGCTTTGTTTAAATAATATACATCAAAGTATATTTATACAAATTGAGGTTAATCTACTAAAGAGCAATAGGACCCTGGAAAACTTAAATGTTAAAACATTAAGAAAAAAGTAGGTAAGTACTTGTGAAATAAAGACAAACAGAAAAGAAAGGAGAGTAATAAAAAATACCTCATAGTCACAATTTTTTTTTTTAGTCTGTATAATATCATGGTAGAGGGCTTCCCATGGTGGTCCACTGGGTAAGGACACCGCCTTGCAGTGCAAGGCACCGGTTCGAGCCCTGGCCTGGGAAGATCCCATGTGCCGCAGAGTGGCTGGACTGATATGTCCAATTACCTAGCCAGAGGGGTCTGGGGCAGCCTTAATTTTACTTATTTCTCATGTAAAAACATACTTTCTTATTTTACATGGGCTCTTCTATAGCAGAAAATAGGATGCATTTAATTCTTGAATTCTAAATTAAGAATGTTTTGTATTTTTCTGTACTTTGCACAAAGTTGAAGTATTCTGAACCCAAAATGAGTTCTTAGTAATTTTAATAATAATATTATCATCTTGGACCTTAGCAGAGTTTTCCTATTTTAGCTACTACAAAAATAACTACAAACCTTTAGATTGATTGATAATAATGACTGAAGAATAAATCTGCACAAAGGAAAAAATTAATTTTCCAGGTAATCTAGTGTATGAATCTAGTAGAAAGAATATAAATCAGAGAAAGAGAGTCACTATATTATATCACTTACGTGGAATATAAAAAATAACAAACTAATCAATATAACAAAAAAGAAGCCAACTTACAGATATAATAGAGAACAAACTAGTGCTTACCAGTGGAGAAAGGGAAGGGTAAAGGACAACATTAAGGATCAGAGATTAAAAGATACAAACTAATATGTATAAAATTAACTACAAGGATATATTGTACACCCCAGAGAATATAGTCAATAGCTATAATAACTATAAATGGAGTATAGCCTTTAAAATTATGAATCACTATATTGTACACCTGTAACTTGTATTATGCATAAGCTAGGCCTCAATAAAAATTATAATTAAACAGTAATGCACAAGATTGAAGAAGTGTTGATAACTGGAAAACATAAGATAATGCTAATGAATGCTTTGTTTAAATAATATACATCAAAGTATATTTATACAAATTGAGGTTAATCTACTAAAGAGCAATAGGACCCTGGAAAACTTAAATGTTAAAACATTAAGAAAAAAGTAGGTAAGTACTTGTGAAATAAAGACAAACAGAAAAGAAAGGAGAGTAATAAAAAATACCTCATAGTCACAATTTTTTTTTTTAGTCTGTATAATATCATGGTAGAGGGCTTCCCCTGGTGGTCCACTGGGTAAGGACACCGCCTTGCAGTGCAAGGGGCACCGGTTCGAGCCCTGGCCTGGGAAGATCCCATGTGCCGCAGAGTGGCTGGACTGATATGTCCAATTACCTAGCCAGAGCTCTGGAGCGCATGCGCCCAGAGCCGGCACTCTGCAACGACAGAGGCCACCGCGACAGGAGGCCCACAGGAGCCAAAGAACAAAGACAGCTGAAAATGGAGAAATGAAAGACCAATAGAAGTGGCCCGCCCGCTCCCCTCCCTCCCCAACCCGACCTCCACCCAAAATAAATAAATAAATAAATCTTTAAAAAAAAAAAAAAAATCATGGTAGATTTCCATTCAGCTACAAATATATACAGATAGATTTGGGATAATTGAAGTGGAAATAGTTATGGGAGGAGTTATCACATAAAATAAAGCTGTATTAGTATTAAATTTAAGAAAAATGTTTGTATTGAGTCAGAAGCTAATGCCTTATTTTTAGATCTTTAATGATTTCCTGAATGCCAAAATAGTATGAAATAGGATAATATAAATAATGAATTATATGACTGTAATTTCACAGATCTTTTAATATCGGTGTCTTGATTCCAGCTTTAGTTATGAACTAACACGACTTATATGTTGATGAGTTGTCTTTGGAGTTTTTGCACTGTTTTGTTTACTAAAGTAATGCTGTAACCCAGGAGTCAGCAAACTACATCTATAGCCCTTGGGCCAAGTTCTGTTTCTCTTTTGTGGGCCGGTGAACTAGGCATGATTTTTGCATTTTTAAATGGTAAGGGGAGAATCTGAAGAATATCATACTGAAACATGAGGAACATTTTATGAAATTCACATTTGAAACACAGCCACGCTCTTTCATTTGCAGTAAATCTGTGGTTGCTTTTGCACCACAACAGCAGCAGCAAAGACCACATGGCACCAAAACCCTGAACGAGGTAGTACCGCCTGCCTTTTTTGCTAAGACCTGCTAAAACTGGTTAGTCTGTCAAGATGACATTGACAAAGACATTATTATAAAAGAGGCTGAGTGAAATTATCTTTATTTTACAAGTTGAGAAAAGGAGAGTTGCTCATTTCTTCTGGGGATCGTGTCAGATCATTCTGCATGGAAGCATGTACTAAAAACAGTTGATCCCCTGAAATTTATTTATGTTTTTAGTCTTCCTTTTGATATTGTTTTTTCTAGCTGCTCTCCACACACCAAAGAGACACACATGCACACAAAGTTAACTCACCACAAAAATGTATTAAACCATTCAAATACAGAACTGTCATATGGATAAAGTACAGATCATTAATTCCTCTTCTTTGGGGGAGGGGCGTACAGAGATTTAAAGATAAATTGTATTCTTGCTCTTTAAACTTTTTTTAAATGTGTTTTTACAGTATTTTGCTGCACACATTGCATTTTTCTGTTTACTTCATTACATCTTAGTAATTTCCTCTGAAAACTATGATCAAGTTTAATTTCTGCTAAATTTCCTATTTGACCCCACGTAAAACTGTAGGTTCTATAGGAAATTTCATGCAACTAGGAAAGACACTTATGTGATCAAGTAATATATCATGTCTTAATATAACATTTAAAAATCTATATGTGTCTACATTGAATCAGCCTGCTTTGATTGAGATGAGGAAGAACAGCTGAATCATTAGTCCTTAGATGAATAATCTTTAAGTAGCTTTTAAATGAGTAAACATCAGTTTGTTTATATATTCTGCTTTCTTTAAACAAATTTCAATGTTTTTTGGTTATTGTATGTATAACATTGTATGAGCCTCCTAAGTCTTCCTTCTTTGACATTTTGGCATTCACTTATATTCATAATGGGCATTTATTTACTATTTAATTTATAACATGTACCATCCTGAGTATCTTGTAGATAATGTTTTATATTATGACCAGATTACTGTAATGATAAAAATGACAGTAAATACATTTTAAGATTATCTCTTTAGAAAACCAGCTAATTTTGCTTTCACTTTATTAGTATTCACTTACCATGTAGTCAATTAATTCAATTCTGAAGTTTCAGTTCTACTGAAAAATAATACAAATGTTTCTTGTGCTTTGAACCATCTAATACTTGTAAAATTGCCTACCGTAGCCCAAGACATCACTTAGAGTGGAAGTCACACATCCATGAGGGATTCAATGCTTATTATGGAATTGCGCTCCGCAGAATTGACTTTAATACAAAAATAAGGCACTAATAAAGGATCTCCTTGACAAGTAAATTCCCCCGTAATTGAAAATGGAGAAATAAGAAGGAAAAAAAAAGACTCAAACTATTTTGAAAGACAGTTTTTCAGTTTTATGGATAGAGTTATAGGAATAGAATAAATGTGCCAAGGAAGACTTTCTTAGACTAGTATTCTGCTAAAGAAAGGTTAAATTTCTTAATATGTACTGAATTGATCATATTTTAGAAACTACCTCAGAGTAATTCATTAAGTGGCAGTGATACATTTTATCACAAATCTTTGTGATGGTAAATGTGAAGCCTTCTGAATATTATTTCACACAAGTCAGTTTTTGAGGATAGAAGAAAAAGGCTTTGTATATTCACTCATTCTGTAAAGCATTGTTGAGTGCCTACTGATACATTCTGCTGTGCTGGGTTCTATAAATACACTAAAAGAACAAATCTGATAATAAGGGCATTTCTGATTTCTGCACTGTGCCGTCTCCTTCTGTTTACTTTACGTCCCCACCCTAGCTTTGTATTTTGGAACTTCATAAAGAATTGGTAACTAGAAATTTTGTACTTCAATATTTAACTCCTTCTGCATTGTGACATTAAGAAAGAGGAAGCTGCAAAATTAAACATGGCAGTGTGACAACTTAGAAAGTAAAAACAAGCCAGAAAATTATCATGTCAAAGTCATGAAGATGTCGCGAAACATCAGTGCAACATTCTGGTAAAAGATGGATCTGGAGGAGAGTTTTGTGTGCAAGTTTTTAAATATCTCTTTGGTATTGCTGTTGACTTGTTTATTTATTTAGATTCAGTACTAAAGAGTGAATGAATGGATTCAGTAATGAGAATGGAATAGTAGGAAAAGGAAAACAGAATCAGAATACTAAGCTGGCTTTGACACCCTCTTTAAAGAGTAATATGAAAATGTATAGTAGAGTCATCCTGTAAATAATCTCATGTGTAGTTTGCTAATGTTGCCACAGTGAGATCAGTGTAGTACCATAGGAGAAAGTAATCAGCACTCTGCTTTCCTCTAAACTTAAATGGGCATCTTCTCAGCAAGACCAGACCAAATTCTAATTAGGGAAGTCATCTCCGTCATGGATTGTTTTTTTTTTAAGAGGATCTTTTTTTCTTTATCACACGGCTGTCCTCAAATAGTATGAGCTTGAGATTTCAAGCTTAAGTGTCTGTTTTTAAGGCTGTTTTATTATCTGTCAAAGGTGTTGGTGATGGAGCCTCCTAAACTTCTGAGACACTGACTGTGCTGTGACTTCCTCTTTAACAGTGTTTTCTTTTCCCCACTGCAAAACCAGGCTCGGCTTCCCTCGTGCTCATCTACCTATAGTGTATCTGAGGTATACTTTGCACGTGTTTTCTTACATGGTCAACAACATGCTCGCCCTCACCATTTTTCTTATTTTATTTTCCTTTTGCCTTAATTTATTTTGCCTTGCACTTTGCACCTGGCTGAAAGTGATGACAGTACCAAAGGAAAAATGTTAGCTGGTTTAGGGGGAAATGTCAGTATTTTTATACAGTACTTTTTTCTGAGTAGCTCTGTTTGGGCAGTCACTGTATCATATTGAAATGGTTAAAGCCCAAACAACCAACTTGATTGTTGCCACCACCTTAATTCCATAAAGATTCCTTTGCACTGGGTGATTTATTATTGAACTCATATTGGCTAACGACAAAGATTCCAGTTTACAGACTTGTACAGGTCTGTCTCTGATAGCTGAAGATTTACATTAAGTTAGTAAAATCTTGTCCCATTCATCATAGAGGAAAGCATCCAGATTTATTATTAAGTGAGAATTCTAAATGATTCTGCTATTTTTATGTAAAATATAAGAGTTACTCCCTTTTAAAAACTGATTAGGTTACTCAGGAAAATAGTCTCCTTGATACTTGTGTAAGGTTCTTACAATCTAGGGCTTCAGGTGTCTCCATGGTAAAGAATCAGCCAGCTAGTGACAGAGACTCAGAAGATGAGGGTTCAATCCCTGGGTCAGAAGGTCCCTGATACTTGTGTAAGGTTCTTACAATCTAGGGCTTCAGGTGTCTCCATGGTAAAGAATCAGCCAGCTAGTGACAGAGACTCAGAAGATGAGGGTTCAATCCCTGGGTCAGAAGGTCCCTTAGAGGAGGAATACCCACTCCAGTATTCTTGCCTGGAGAATCCCATAAACAAAGGAGCCAGGAGGGCTACAGTCCAGGAGGTCTCAAAGAGTTGGACACAACTAAGCACACACATTTAGCATCAATCTAGAAAACGTTATTACTTATGAGATTCATGTTCCTTTAACAGAGTACTTTATGTGAACGTTGGCCAATGTTCTTTGCCTTTTTAGAGATTTAATGTCTTACTCTTACTGTGTTAAACCATAGCATAAATGGGTTTTCTGGTTGTGTAAGCCAGAGTCACAGAAATATTAACAGACTGAATATCCTTTAAGCCTACTGTTCAAAGCAAGGCTTCTGTTGAGTAGCTAAGGGTATCTCAAAATATGATTAATAAATCACAGGACTTATTAAGATCTTAATTTTTTTTAAGATCTTAACTTTTTACTTTATAGACATAACCTATTTCTACACATATTTGCTTTGTGCAGGCTACTATAGTTAGTATATGGAGGCCAGTGTTGTCAACTTAATTCTGATTGCAGAAATATTATCTCTGAATGTCATGCAAAAAGGCAGAAAGATGGCTATCTAAAACCCCAGGTAATAAATACACAACCACAAGCAGAGTATCATCTTTTGACTTTAAAGCTTTATAAATAGCCTTGAAAAGGCTAAGCGTTGCTAAGCCCATGGCTTCACAAAGGTTAATTTATTGAGTCAACAATATTCCAGCCATCTTCTTCAATTTTTCCCGTTGTAAGTTACAGCTCTTACAGGTTTTTTTTCCCCTTTAACATTGATTTTGTGGAGAATTATTTTCTTGAAATGTGTATTTATAGAGAGAAACAAAGCAATGAAAAGCAAATGAATTACTTGTGTTATTAGTAAAGACTTTTGAAAGAGAAGATCGATAGCATCTCATCAGATTTCTCATCAGTCTTTTCTTAATTCCCTGAGGTTATGATTCCCAGTGAGAAAATATATATAACCCATTTCTTTCTGCCACTTCATCCAGGCAATCCTCCATTTTCCATGAGCGTGTCTAAGAAGTCTACCATTGGCATCCTCTCCAATCACAGCCTACAGCATCCATCAGGGTATCACTTTCTCTGTGACAGCA
Organism: Tragulus kanchil; assembly: GCA_022376925.1. Taxonomy (NCBI): domain Eukaryota; kingdom Metazoa; phylum Chordata; class Mammalia; order Artiodactyla; family Tragulidae; genus Tragulus; species Tragulus kanchil. The sequence continues at coordinate 214,812,055 of JAIOJX010000032.1, read as the reverse complement.
TGTGTGCAGGAGGGCTCTTGGGTTGGAATGTGGAACTGGTTTCTGGGCGGGACTGTGTATGCTGTGACCTTGGCGCCATAGCACCCATCTCTTAAATGATCTCTGACCTCACCTGGGTTTGTTTCTTTTGTCGTGACCCATGAGATTTATTTACTTGTCATAAAGTGTGTTTCCCCTTTTGTCATTTGTGGTAGGGTTTCTACATTTCTATACTCTGTGCCACATCTCTGTGAACTCCATAGGTGGTATGTTTATGTTTCTAAGTGTTCATCTCATTTATCTCATCTCAGTCTTCACTACAGTTCTGTTTGGAGAATATATTACTGTCACCCTCATTTGGCAGATGAAGAAACCAAGGCTCAAAGAGGTTAGACATCCTGCCCAAAGTCGTAAAAGCTACCGGATGAGAAGCAGAAAACTGTTTTGTCTTAAATACAATGCTTTTCACCTTTCAGGAGTCATCAGCTCTCTGAGTGGGATTCAGTAGTCTTGTATTTTCACAGTATATATTTACTCAGTTCAGGTTGATCATGTAATTCGGGATTTATGTCATGCAAAAGGCAGAAAGATGGCTATCTAAAACCCCAGGTAATAAATACACAACCACAAGCAGAGTATCATCTTTTGACTTTAAAGCTTTATAAATAGCCTTGAAAAGGCTAAGCGTTGCTAAGCCCATGGCTTCACAAAGGTTAATTTATTGAGTCAACAATATTCCAGCCATCTTCTTCAATTTTTCCCGTTGTAAGTTACAGCTCTTACAGGTTTTTTCCCTTTAACATTGATTTTGTGGAGAATTATTTTCTTGAAATGTGTATTTATAGAGAGAAACAAAGCAATGAAAAGCAAATGAATTACTTGTGTTATTAGTAAAGACTTTTGAAAGAGAAGATCGATAGCATCTCATCAGATTTCTCATCAGTCTTTTCTTAATTCCCTGAGGTTATGATTCCCAGTGAGAAAATATATATAACCCATTTCTTTCTGCCACTTCATCCAGGCAATCCTCCATTTTCCATGAGCGTGTCTAAGAAGTCTACCATTGGCATCCTCTCCAATCACAGCCTACAGCATCCATCAGGGTATCACTTTCTCTGTGACAGCATGTGTGCAGGAGGGCTCTTGGGTTGGAATGTGGAACTGGTTTCTGGGCGGGACTGTGTATGCTGTGACCTTGGCGCCATAGCACCCATCTCTTAAATGATCTCTGACCTCACCTGGGTTTGTTTCTTTTGTCGTGACCCATGAGATTTATTTACTTGTCATAAAGTGTGTTTCCCCTTTTGTCATTTGTGGTAGGGTTTCTACATTTCTATACTCTGTGCCACATCTCTGTGAACTCCATAGGTGGTATGTTTATGTTTCTAAGTGTTCATCTCATTTATCTCATCTCAGTCTTCACTACAGTTCTGTTTGGAGAATATATTACTGTCACCCTCATTTGGCAGATGAAGAAACCAAGGCTCAAAGAGGTTAGACATCCTGCCCAAAGTCGTAAAAGCTACCGGATGAGAAGCAGAAAACTGTTTTGTCTTAAATACAATGCTTTTCACCTTTCAGGAGTCATCAGCTCTCTGAGTGGGATTCAGTAGTCTTGTATTTTCACAGTATATATTTACTCAGTTCAGGTTGATCATGTAATTCGGGATTTTATTTCATCAGAAGATACAGGTGTATCTATACAATACAAAATTTCAGTTCAAGGAAATATTAGAAAACCATTCCTTTTTATAATTTCTTATTCTTATTTCTCTTGTATTTGATCATTTAATAAAGATTTATTGAGCACCTACTATCCTCTATTTAAGTATAATCTTGTAGCTATTTCTTGATCTTTGAAATTGCCTTCACACTTAACATACATAAAATATGAGTGAGTGTAATGAGATCAGTAGCTTCAGGTGTACACTATTGTTCATCCCTAACTTTGTTCCTACAATATTTTTTTTTAATTCTTCGAAATAACAGCTTTACAAAACCCTTAGCTTAAACAAAAGCCAGAATTAGTACTATCTCTTAATAGAAATAGTATTCTGACTTATTTGAAAAATTAGAGTTTATACTAGATATAACTTTTATGATTTGTAAGAGTATCTAACCAAACACAAAAAAATTTGGACCCTTTAAAGTCTTGTTTTAATGTCTTAGATTTCCCAGTAACAAAATTGATTTAGTTAATTTGAGATTTTTGAAGCTAAATTGATTTTTCCTGTTGAGTGGGCAGAGACCGAAACTTAAATTATTTTTACTTAATGCTTAAGAACTTTTAGGGAACTTCCCTGGTGGTCAGTGGTTAAGACTCCATACTTTCACTTCAGGGGGCACCAGTTCAGTCCTGTGGTGAGGAAAGTAAGATCCCTGGCGCCATAGCACCCATCTCTTAAATGATCTCTGACCTCACCTGGGTTTGTTTCTTTTGTCGTGACCCATGAGATTTATTTACTTGTCATAAAGTGTGTTTCCCCTTTTGTCATTTGTGGTAGGGTTTCTACATTTCTATACTCTGTGCCACATCTCTGTGAACTCCATAGGTGGTATGTTTATGTTTCTAAGTGTTCATCTCATTTATCTCATCTCAGTCTTCACTACAGTTCTGTTTGGAGAATATATTACTGTCACCCTCATTTGGCAGATGAAGAAACCAAGGCTCAAAGAGGTTAGACATCCTGCCCAAAGTCGTAAAAGCTACCGGATGAGAAGCAGAAAACTGTTTTGTCTTAAATACAATGCTTTTCACCTTTCAGGAGTCATCAGCTCTCTGAGTGGGATTCAGTAGTCTTGTATTTTCACAGTATATATTTACTCAGTTCAGGTTGATCATGTAATTCGGGATTTTATTTCATCAGAAGATACAGGTGTATCTATACAATACAAAATTTCAGTTCAAGGAAATATTAGAAAACCATTCCTTTTTATAATTTCTTATTCTTATTTCTCTTGTATTTGATCATTTAATAAAGATTTATTGAGCACCTACTATCCTCTATTTAAGTATAATCTTGTAGCTATTTCTTGATCTTTGAAATTGCCTTCACACTTAACATACATAAAATATGAGTGAGTGTAATGAGATCAGTAGCTTCAGGTGTACACTATTGTTCATCCCTAACTTTGTTCCTACAATATTTTTTTTTAATTCTTCGAAATAACAGCTTTACAAAACCCTTAGCTTAAACAAAAGCCAGAATTAGTACTATCTCTTAATAGAAATAGTATTCTGACTTATTTGAAAAATTAGAGTTTATACTAGATATAACTTTTATGATTTGTAAGAGTATCTAACCAAACACAAAAAAATTTGGACCCTTTAAAGTCTTGTTTTTAATGTCTTAGATTTCCCAGTAACAAAATTGATTTAGTTAATTTGAGATTTTTGAAGCTAAATTGATTTTTCCTGTTGAGTGGGCAGAGACCGAAACTTAAATTATTTTTACTTAATGCTTAAGAACTTTTAGGGAACTTCCCTGGTGGTCAGTGGTTAAGACTCCATACTTTCACTTCAGGGGGCACCAGTTCAGTCCTGTGGTGAGGAAAGTAAGATCTCACACGCTGTGCAGCAAAACAAACAAAAAACTACCTTAAAAAAAGGAAGTGTTTTTAAAGTTGTAACCTAATATGTAAAACAGTTGCCGATTGAACTCTTAACCCACTACTAGCACACCAGTTCTGATCTAAACAGATCTTAATTGACGACTTGGAATTCTGTTGGACAGTGATGCTCTGTACACGTCAATCTTGTAATCAACCATAGCTATTATTACAGTCATCACCATCCATCGTCATCATTATTCTACTTGATAATATGATACAGTACTCACTTTGGTCAGGGATCATTCTAGGATCTTCATCTATGCTACCACTGCATCCCTGTATAGTAACTACCTTGGCACCAACTCCTGTTTACAGCATGCATCTCTCTCCAGAGTAATAAGCACCGAATACAAAATTCAGCCCCCAAATTTGTACCTTCACCTACTGATCCAATATATGACACCACCTCATCACTCAGACTAGAAACCTGGGAATTATATCCTGTGTAACCAATCAGACCAAAGTCTTAAAGTTTCTGCCTCTTCTGTATCTCTATGATCTACTATGCCCCTTTTCTCCAGAACCACTTTCAATTATTTAGTTGGATTTTCACCTGAATTATTAGATCAATATCTAGACTAGTTCCCATACCCTCATTATTTATTCCATAAATATTACCAATCCACCTTCATACGCATAACAGAATGAACTTTTAAAAATGTTAATACACTCATATGTTATTTCCACTACTTAAAATCTTTCAATCACTCTGCATAACTCTTAGAGGGCTCCCGTGGTGGCTCAGACAGTAAAGAATCTGCCTGCAGTGCACAAAACCCATTTTCAGTTCCTGGTTCGGGAAGATCCTCTGGAAAAGGGAATAGCAGTCCACTCCAATATTCTTGCTGGGAGAATTCCATGGACAGAGGAGACTAGTGGGCACAGGGAAAAGTCTTAAGAATTTCCCAGTAACAAAATTGATTTAGTTAATTTGAGATTTTTGAAGCTAAATTGATTTTTCCTGTTGAGTGGGCAGAGACCGAAACTTAAATTATTTTTACTTAATGCTTAAGAACTTTTAGGGAACTTCCCTGGTGGTCAGTGGTTAAGACTCCATACTTTCACTTCAGGGGGCACCAGTTCAGTCCTGTGGTGAGGAAAGTAAGATCTCACACGCTGTGCAGCAAAACAAACAAAAAACTACCTTAAAAAAAGGAAGTGTTTTTAAAGTTGTAACCTAATATGTAAAACAGTTGCCGATTGAACTCTTAACCCACTACTAGCACACCAGTTCTGATCTAAACAGATCTTAATTGACGACTTGGAATTCTGTTGGACAGTGATGCTCTGTACACGTCAATCTTGTAATCAACCATAGCTATTATTACAGTCATCACCATCCATCGTCATCATTATTCTACTTGATAATATGATACAGTACTCACTTTGGTCAGGGATCATTCTAGGATCTTCATCTATGCTACCACTGCATCCCTGTATAGTAACTACCTTGGCACCAACTCCTGTTTACAGCATGCATCTCTCTCCAGAGTAATAAGCACCGAATACAAAATTCAGCCCCCAAATTTGTACCTTCACCTACTGATCCAATATATGACACCACCTCATCACTCAGACTAGAAACCTGGGAATTATATCCTGTGTAACCAATCAGACCAAAGTCTTAAAGTTTCTGCCTCTTCTGTATCTCTATGATCTACTATGCCCCTTTTCTCCAGAACCACTTTCAATTATTTAGTTGGATTTTTCACCTGAATTATTAGATCAATATCTAGACTAGTTCCCATACCCTCATTATTTATTCCATAAATATTACCAATCCACCTTCATACGCATAACAGAATGAACTTTTAAAAATGTTAATACACTCATATGTTATTTCCACTACTTAAAATCTTTCAATCACTCTGCATAACTCTTAGAGGGCTCCCGTGGTGGCTCAGACAGTAAAGAATCTGCCTGCAGTGCACAAAACCCATTTTCAGTTCCTGGTTCGGGAAGATCCTCTGGAAAAGGGAATAGCAGTCCACTCCAATATTCTTGCTGGGAGAATTCCATGGACAGAGGAGACTAGTGGGCTACAGTTCAAGGGGTCACAAAGAGTCAGACACGATTAAACAAGTAACACTTTCAGCCCTTAGGAACTGGTCCCTACCTACCTCATCAACTACTTCTCTAGCCACACCCCATCATGGTTAAAACTATCATTAGCCTTGGTTTCTACCATTTCCAAGTTGGCAGGATTCCTCACATCTATGAATTGTGCTGGACTTTGACTTTCACGTCTTTTCTTCACCAAAATTATAATTGTCACTTAAAACTGAGTTCTTACATCCCAACTCCAAGAAACTTTCCTGCAAACCTTCCCTCATTTCCCACCCCCAGCTGAGTTAGGAACATTTCTTCCATATCCCCATAACAGTTTCTACTAAATTCTATTAGAGTACTAATCATGATACATTATAATTATAAGCTGTATTTTGTAAAGTCCTAGAGATCAAAGGCTACTTTGTTTTTAACATATCATTCACAGGCTAGATTAGTCTGGGAAAAATAGTAAGTGTAGGTTGAATGAATTAATTATGCCCTAATAGCTATATCTATAAAAATATTCACTTTGTTATTAGATTATGAAGCTTATTTGTTTAAGACATTGATTTAGGGTTGGTTTTCCCTTGAGCCAGGCCACTATACTGGCAGCGACTCTCCCTTCCCCCATTCTAGTAAACTTTACTTTCCTCTCAAAAATAAAATAAAAGACATTGATTTAGATTCTTTATGTAGCCCACAGTAAATATTAACCAGATCATGAGTTACAACTCTGTCTCAAATATTACATTATATGTGTTTCCATTGTCTCTAAGATTTATATGCATTTTTCAAATTCTCTGAAGCATATGTTAGTCTAGGTCAATACTTTTATAGCACTTGAACACTATAATTCTATGCTGCCTGATTGTTCCTACAGTCTACTTTAATATTAAATTTTTCAATAAATAATAGGGGTAGCAGGCAGAATGTTTCTTCAGTGTGAGCTCCGACATTATCAGACAGTCATCCCAGTCTCTAAACTTTCATTCCTTGTTAACCTGGCATGTAGTAGGAGGAAAGAGTCTCATACTGTAGAATTGACTTTCTTGGCCTATTGTCGAAGCTTGAAGTTTACGTAGAGCAATGCAGCTTTGTTCTCTGTGACCCCAATCAGTCTCCTTGACATTCTGTTTGAAAACCACTGGGAACTGAAAGTCTGTGAAAAATTACAATCTTATAAATTCAGATGGGAATTCAGACGGGAATCCGAATTGGTACACAAACCAAAAACAGAAAGCTGAGGTTTATTGTTAAGTCAGTAAGTGTTCTTCAGTTAGCTTTCAACAAAATTGTAGTCAGAATCTGTTATTGATTAATAAATAAGTTTTCTACAGGCCTCTGATTAAAGCTTTTTCATCTGTTACTGAGACACAAAGGGAGTATTGGCAGGCAATTTAAATCTAAAGAAGGCTCAAAATCTAAATTTCTAATAGTTTTTTTTTTTAATTCTGTATCTGAGAGGGAAATTGACATCAAAGTGAGTTTTACTCCTCATTGGGTGGATGTCCATTATTCTTTTCTGTCATGTGCCCTTAGGAACCACAGGCCAGCATTGCATCTCCATTTTTCCTTTTGTTTCTTAAGCAATTGTCTCTTCTATATAGGAGGTAATATCAATGCCTGCGTGCACAGATTCTTGTACATTACAGAGATTTAATGAATACTAGGCAGCCCATGGCCATACTATGATGTGGTTCAGATCCATAGCTTGCACACATTTTGTTTACTACCAATCCTAGCCTAATTTGAAAATGTTCAGATAAATGTCTTCTTGACTACTGGCAATGTCAATTTTCTTTTACATGTTTACAAAAATATGAATTTGGGTACAATGGAATATGTAGCCTGGACTTTAGTAAGGATAGCAATTATAAGTTTTTTCTAGTCACCTTATTTTTCCACTTTGGGAAGCATATCCTTTCTCAACCAGAGTTGTGCCTCTGAACCACAGTGCAAGAAGTGATTTGTGTGGCTGTTTTCTCCAGCTGCTGTGAAGATGGTGCTATTCCAGACTCATAAAAGAGAAGTTAATTCATTATGTACAGTGAATGTATGGTGCATCAGGGCTTAATTCTCTGTCAAAAATGAATTTTCCCAAGTAAGTGCATTTGTTTGCTGTGTAAACAAGTCTCCAAATTCAGTCTCCGTAGAATTGACTTTCTTGGCCTATTGTCGAAGCTTGAAGTTTACGTAGAGCAATGCAGCTTTGTTCTCTGTGACCCCAATCAGTCTCCTTGACATTCTGTTTGAAAACCACTGGGAACTGAAAGTCTGTGAAAAATTACAATCTTATAAATTCAGATGGGAATTCAGACGGGAATCCGAATTGGTACACAAACCAAAAACAGAAAGCTGAGGTTTATTGTTAAGTCAGTAAGTGTTCTTCAGTTAGCTTTCAACAAAATTGTAGTCAGAATCTGTTATTGATTAATAAATAAGTTTTCTACAGGCCTCTGATTAAAGCTTTTTCATCTGTTACTGAGACACAAAGGGAGTATTGGCAGGCAATTTAAATCTAAAGAAGGCTCAAAATCTAAATTTCTAATAGTTTTTTTTTTTAATTCTGTATCTGAGAGGGAAATTGACATCAAAGTGAGTTTTACTCCTCATTGGGTGGATGTCCATTATTCTTTTCTGTCATGTGCCCTTAGGAACCACAGGCCAGCATTGCATCTCCATTTTTCCTTTTGTTTCTTAAGCAATTGTCTCTTCTATATAGGAGGTAATATCAATGCCTGCGTGCACAGATTCTTGTACATTACAGAGATTTAATGAATACTAGGCAGCCCATGGCCATACTATGATGTGGTTCAGATCCATAGCTTGCACACATTTTGTTTACTACCAATCCTAGCCTAATTTGAAAATGTTCAGATAAATGTCTTCTTGACTACTGGCAATGTCAATTTTCTTTTACATGTTTACAAAAATATGAATTTGGGTACAATGGAATATGTAGCCTGGACTTTAGTAAGGATAGCAATTATAAGTTTTTTCTAGTCACCTTATTTTTCCACTTTGGGAAGCATATCCTTTCTCAACCAGAGTTGTGCCTCTGAACCACAGTGCAAGAAGTGATTTGTGTGGCTGTTTTCTCCAGCTGCTGTGAAGATGGTGCTATTCCAGACTCATAAAAGAGAAGTTAATTCATTATGTACAGTGAATGTATGGTGCATCAGGGCTTAATTCTCTGTCAGAATTAAGAGAGATACAGTAATTCTTTCTTCCATTTTTAAGTAGCTCATTGCTTCTTGAAACCATTTGTTATTTAAAGCTGTGCTTAAATTTTCTTCTTTGGGAATTCTCCCTTATTGCCTTATTCTTTGAATACTAAAATCTCTATATAGCCTTATGTTTAGCATGTGAATTTAAGAGCTGAGAGTATGAGGCATATTTTTATTACAAAACATTTTTTAAATAAACTTTTTTATTTTTCTGAGAGATCAAGAACTTTAACCAGCTTCTTAACAAATTCCAAAGACAGTCATGTTTGGGCAGAAATTAATATTTTGCTGGTTGTCTCACAGTGCTTAACAGTCTGAGGCTGAATTAGATTTGAAACCCTCCTCTGCCTCTTACTCGCTTTGTAATCTTAAGCACTTGATTGTTAACTTGTCTGCACTTCGTAATTCTATAAATATATCACCTTAAGGATTGAATTGCTTAAGACTGCTTGGTACAGTGCCTGATATGAATAAGTACTCAATAAATATTAATTGTATTGTTATAATACTTACTGGCCCAAACATAAAGTTGTTTTAGTTTGAAATAGCTCTGTCAGACAGATGCTACCTATGTCACAGAGAAAAACATGTTTTGCTCTGTTACAGTTATTCGCTACAATCTGACTGAAAAATCAAGTATTACTAGCTTCACTATCAACTGGGTGCAAGTTAATGTCAACACTCATACTGTTGTGCCTTCTTTTCCTAATTACAGTTGATTCGCTACAATCTGACTGAAAATGTTCAGATAAATGTCTTCTTGACTACTGGCAATGTCAATTTTCTTTTACATGTTTACAAAAATATGAATTTGGGTACAATGGAATATGTAGCCTGGACTTTAGTAAGGATAGCAATTATAAGTTTTTTCTAGTCACCTTATTTTTCCACTTTGGGAAGCATATCCTTTCTCAACCAGAGTTGTGCCTCTGAACCACAGTGCAAGAAGTGATTTGTGTGGCTGTTTTCTCCAGCTGCTGTGAAGATGGTGCTATTCCAGACTCATAAAAGAGAAGTTAATTCATTATGTACAGTGAATGTATGGTGCATCAGGGCTTAATTCTCTGTCAGAATTAAGAGAGATACAGTAATTCTTTCTTCCATTTTTAAGTAGCTCATTGCTTCTTGAAACCATTTGTTATTTAAAGCTGTGCTTAAATTTTCTTCTTTGGGAATTCTCCCTTATTGCCTTATTCTTTGAATACTAAAATCTCTATATAGCCTTATGTTTAGCATGTGAATTTAAGAGCTGAGAGTATGAGGCATATTTTTATTACAAAACATTTTTTTTAAATAAACTTTTTTATTTTTCTGAGAGATCAAGAACTTTAACCAGCTTCTTAACAAATTCCAAAGACAGTCATGTTTGGGCAGAAATTAATATTTTGCTGGTTGTCTCACAGTGCTTAACAGTCTGAGGCTGAATTAGATTTGAAACCCTCCTCTGCCTCTTACTCGCTTTGTAATCTTAAGCACTTGATTGTTAACTTGTCTGCACTTCGTAATTCTATAAATATATCACCTTAAGGATTGAATTGCTTAAGACTGCTTGGTACAGTGCCTGATATGAATAAGTACTCAATAAATATTAATTGTATTGTTATAATACTTACTGGCCCAAACATAAAGTTGTTTTAGTTTGAAATAGCTCTGTCAGACAGATGCTACCTATGTCACAGAGAAAAACATGTTTTGCTCTGTTACAGTTATTCGCTACAATCTGACTGAAAAATCAAGTATTACTAGCTTCACTATCAACTGGGTGCAAGTTAATGTCAACACTCATACTGTTGTGCCTTCTTTTTCCTAATCATGATCAAGTATATTGAATATGAGAAATATGAACCTGTATCTATTAGATACATCTTTTTTTCATTCAATGAGTTGACTGTGTTCTCCGATTTTTATCTTGTCTTTTTCTCCAAAACCACCTTCCTATTTAACGGCTGCTTTATGCATATACACCTCACAGAAGATTATCACCAGAGTAGTGCTTTTCTATTATAACTATTACTTTGGGATAGGAAAAGTTTTCCTTGTCCCTCTTAGGGTCCTTTGTTGGATCTGAAAATTAAACTGGCAAGATGGACAGGTATAAGCATACAAATTTATTTAATATAAGTTTAACAAGGAAATGAAGTCTTTATAAGGAAATGAAGACCCAAAGAAATTGTTAAATCTGAGTGGTGGTATGCTGGGACTTCCTAGGTGGCACTAATGGTAAAGCATCTGCCTGCCAGTGCAGGAGACGTAAGAGACATGGACTCGATCCCTGGATCGGGAAATGATTCAATGGAAGAGGGCTTGGCAACCCACTCCAGTATTCATGCCTGGAGAATCCCATGGTAGACTAAGTTTGATGGAGAGGGACAGTCATGGAGAAATATGATGAGACAAAAAGTATGAGCTGAGGACAGTAAGCTGAAAGAAGCGTAGTAAGACCTGTTCATTCTTAACTCTTCTTGATGTCCTTCTGTCTTTAAGGAAACAATGCTTCTTTCCTCGGGGTATAGAGAGGACGCTTTTCATTTGAGGGTCTTAGTACCTTTTCATGGGAAAAGGCAGGGAAAGGACAAGAGACCATATTGCTTTTGCCGTTTCTCACACTTCTTCAGTTTAGCTCAATATGCCAAGGTGTCATATTTTCAGGAGCATATCGAACCATCATTGTATTGTCCTTGAATTCCGTTAGAATTCCATTTTTCCCCTGGATATGAATAAGTACTCAATAAATATTAATTGTATTGTTATAATACTTACTGGCCCAAACATAAAGTTGTTTTAGTTTGAAATAGCTCTGTCAGACAGATGCTACCTATGTCACAGAGAAAAACATGTTTTGCTCTGTTACAGTTATTCGCTACAATCTGACTGAAAAATCAAGTATTACTAGCTTCACTATCAACTGGGTGCAAGTTAATGTCAACACTCATACTGTTGTGCCTTCTTTTTCCTAATCATGATCAAGTATATTGAATATGAGAAATATGAACCTGTATCTATTAGATACATCTTTTTTTCATTCAATGAGTTGACTGTGTTCTCCGATTTTTATCTTGTCTTTTTCTCCAAAACCACCTTCCTATTTAACGGCTGCTTTATGCATATACACCTCACAGAAGATTATCACCAGAGTAGTGCTTTTCTATTATAACTATTACTTTGGGATAGGAAAAGTTTTCCTTGTCCCTCTTAGGGTCCTTTGTTGGATCTGAAAATTAAACTGGCAAGATGGACAGGTATAAGCATACAAATTTATTTAATATAAGTTTAACAAGGAAATGAAGTCTTTATAAGGAAATGAAGACCCAAAGAAATTGTTAAATCTGAGTGGTGGTATGCTGGGACTTCCTAGGTGGCACTAATGGTAAAGCATCTGCCTGCCAGTGCAGGAGACGTAAGAGACATGGACTCGATCCCTGGATCGGGAAATGATTCAATGGAAGAGGGCTTGGCAACCCACTCCAGTATTCATGCCTGGAGAATCCCATGGTAGACTAAGTTTGATGGAGAGGGACAGTCATGGAGAAATATGATGAGACAAAAAGTATGAGCTGAGGACAGTAAGCTGAAAGAAGCGTAGTAAGACCTGTTCATTCTTAACTCTTCTTGATGTCCTTCTGTCTTTAAGGAAACAATGCTTCTTTCCTCGGGGTATAGAGAGGACGCTTTTCATTTGAGGGTCTTAGTACCTTTTTCATGGGAAAAGGCAGGGAAAGGACAAGAGACCATATTGCTTTTGCCGTTTTCTCACACTTCTTCAGTTTAGCTCAATATGCCAAGGTGTCATATTTTCAGGTAGCATATCCTGAACCACATCATTGTATTGTCCTTGAATTCCGTTAGAATTCCATTTTATGTCATACTCTAGAGGTAGTCACCAACTTATAAGTAGGGCAAAGCAGTTTCCAGTAAAAACAGCACTATAAGTGGTTACCAGATATTTAGGCTAGTTCTTAAAAGTTTATATAACCTTTGGTAAGCTGAAATGCAGCTATGGTTTAACTGAATTGAGGGTCAAATTGACATATATGGATTAATGTAGGAATCTATATACTGTTTGTAACATTATTTCTTAGAAAAATGCTTTTTGTCATCTGACAGAATTCAGCTTACTCCAAAGTATTTTTAACCTAGCAAATTCTGAATGGCAGTAGAATCTTATGTTCTGTTTTCTACTTCCAACAGCTCAAATAGGACATACTTAGAATATACATTGTAATGGAAGGTATACGTGGGAGGGAGCTAGTAATTTGGAGCAAGGGCTTTTCCATAGCATCATCAATCAGTATTTGTTGAAAGAATTTATAAATTGAATGTTTATATCAAGAGTTTATGCCTACGTAGTTACATTTCAATAAGCTTTCTATGGTATGATGTTATTATATCTAAATTCTCTTTCTAGTGAATGCTGATTTTTCTGACTTATGTGTCCTTAGTATCTTTTAAGTAAGATACAGGTCCTTGAGCCAGCTGAGCAAAGTAAAGCAAATATATGTCTGTGAATTAAAAGCAGTGATTTCTACTGCACAATCTGTGCATGAGAAAACTAATTTGTTATGAATGTGTCAAACAGTATTTTTAATCCTATTAAAATATTAATGGTTTAAATTTAAAAGAGCTGAATTTTGATGAGCCTATGTATATTTTGCTTTATATATGAAAGTTTAGTCAGAGTTCCAAATGCAGATAAAAAAACATATTTTGAGTTTGAAAGTATATAATGGATCTTAATACCCTGAATTAATGTAAAAATTGGAATCAGTATGATAGTTATTTTTACTTGATATTTTGTTTTCAGAATAATTGCTAACACTACCAGTAGGTCATGATTACTCAAGTGTCTTTGAGCACCTGTAGTACAAAGTAGATATTACCATATTAGGTATAAGAAAGTATAGCAAAAACTAAATGCGGGGCCTCATTTAAGGATTTTATAAACTGGAATATTGTCTATTCTTTTAAATCATATTCTATCTATTTAGGGTATAGTATTTGAAAACATTACTGGAAAAAAATGTCTTTGACTTGGAAAATTAAAGCTATTCAGTTTTATCATTAAAAAATCTATAGGAAAATTACCATTTAGGGTGTCTTGTGTTCACAAGAGTCTTGGGGAGCAATTTTAAAATTTGCCAAATTAATAGTAATTTCCCAAGAACTTATATAGGGCAGATTTTCCTAGAATAGATTTGAGTTCTTAGGGTCTTAGTTTATAACTTGAAAAAAGCCATAATATTTCTTTAAGCCACGTTTTTTTCTATGCAGTAATGGTATGAGTTATTCTAAGTTGGTGATAAGGCTTGTTTCATTTGTTTGCCAAGTATACACCTCTTTGTAAAGGAGAAATAAAAGAAAAGCATGATATTACTCTCTATTTATATTACTTATGGAGGAGAATGCAGATTTTCACCCTTAATGCTCTCCTCTGCTCTAAGTGATCTGATACATTGAAGCCATCTGGGAGACCCTAAAAAAAAGAGGACTACAGTAAACATTATAGCTCAGGATGAATAGCATATGCAATGAAGATACAATTTATGAAAAAGGTTTTTTTTTAAAAGCTACTGGTTGAATTTAAGGGCATGTTTTGAATCTTATGAAATCTACTGTGATCATACTGATAGTCTTTCACATGTATTTCAGGTGCTTGGCTGTTTTATCTAGTAATACCCCATTTTACAATTGCAGCTGTCATTCTGCAAAGTAGATTAATCCATATTAATATTCAGTCTTATTAATCCTGTGTCTTTGTCAACTAAGTTATTCAAAAGTTTTTAATAGTATTCTTTTGTCTTCTTATAGAATCTCACTAAGGAATTTCCGTTTTATTCTCATTTTAATAAGAATTACAAAATTTGGACTTATAAAGACCCATGGAGAGTTTTCCAACAAGACACCCTACTACCATCAATATATTTTTTACGTATTTTCGGGTTTTAGGTCATGATTACTCAAGTGTCTTTGAGCACCTGTAGTACAAAGTAGATATTACCATATTAGGTATAAGAAAGTATAGCAAAAACTAAATGCGGGGCCTCATTTAAGGATTTTATAAACTGGAATATTGTCTATTCTTTTAAATCATATTCTATCTATTTAGGGTATAGTATTTGAAAACATTACTGGAAAAAAATGTCTTTGACTTGGAAAATTAAAGCTATTCAGTTTTATCATTAAAAAATCTATAGGAAAATTACCATTTAGGGTGTCTTGTGTTCACAAGAGTCTTGGGGAGCAATTTTAAAATTTGCCAAATTAATAGTAATTTCCCAAGAACTTATATAGGGCAGATTTTCCTAGAATAGATTTGAGTTCTTAGGGTCTTAGTTTATAACTTGAAAAAAGCCATAATATTTCTTTAAGCCACGTTTTTTTCTATGCAGTAATGGTATGAGTTATTCTAAGTTGGTGATAAGGCTTGTTTCATTTGTTTGCCAAGTATACACCTCTTTGTAAAGGAGAAATAAAAGAAAAGCATGATATTACTCTCTATTTATATTACTTATGGAGGAGAATGCAGATTTTCACCCCTTAATGCTCTCCTCTGCTCTAAGTGATCTGATACATTGAAGCCATGTGGGAGACCCTGAAAGAGAGAGGACTCCAGTAAACATTATAGCTCAGGATGAATAGCATATGCAATGAAGATACAATTTATGAAAAAGGTTTTTTTTTAAAAGCTACTGGTTGAATTTAAGGGCATGTTTTGAATCTTATGAAATCTACTGTGATCATACTGATAGTCTTTCACATGTATTTCAGGTGCTTGGCTGTTTTATCTAGTAATACCCCATTTTACAATTGCAGCTGTCATTCTGCAAAGTAGATTAATCCATATTAATATTCAGTCTTATTAATCCTGTGTCTTTGTCAACTAAGTTATTCAAAAGTTTTTTAATAGTATTCTTTTGTCTTCTTATAGAATCTCACTAAGGAATTTCCGTTTTATTCTCATTTTTAATAAGAATTACAAAATTTGGACTTATAAAGACCCATGGAGAGTTTTCCAACAAGACACCCTACTACCATCAATAGACTAAATTGGAAATAAAAATGGATAATGTATGATGATATTCTCTCCGTTATCTGTGAAAATTCGACTTATATATTACATGTATATAATATCAGAGTTTTTCATAAGTATACATATTTTATCATATTAACTTATTTCTCTTCAGTTTAAATATTTCAGGAATGCAAATTCATATTTAGTTTTTCAATGAGGTATTTTTTTATCCAGGAACAAATATCAATGATAATTCCTGGTTGATTATCCAGGAATCAATTTTCAATTGGATGATAAATTAAAATCACATACAGCTTTTGACATATATGTGGGTTATATCATTTATGAATCTGCCTTTTCAAGTGCTTTTGATTTTGTTTCCATGTGACTTTTTTTACTACAAAAAGCAGAGATTTATAAAACATAATGATGTTATTAAATAAAATAACATAATTTTTAATATAACAGAGCTCCATGTGTATTTGAATAGGAAGCCTGTATTGTATATGTCCCTTGGAATTGAGCGGGGATAAAAAGTAGATATGTTGCCATGCAAATGTTTTTCATTAAAAGAAATTTTTTTAAAAAATAAAGAAAAAGAGGTCTTCCCTGGTGGTCCAGTGGGTAAAGAGTCCGCCTTGCAGTGCAAGAGGCACCAGTTCGATCCCTGGCCTGGAAAGATCCTACATGCCACAGAGTGGCTGGACCGGTGTGTCCAATTACGAGCCAGCACTCTGAAGTGCATGTGCCCAGAGCCAGTGCTCTGCAACAAGAGAGGCCACTGCAATGGGAAGCCCACATAGGCCAAAGAATGAAGATGGATGAAAATAAATAAATAGAAGAAAAAAAGATTAAAAAAACAGACCAAAACTTTTAAAAATAATAATAATAAAGAAAAAGAAAAGTTAGGGGGCAAGAGAAAGGAAAGAAAGGGAGAAATGGAGAAAGGAAGCAAGCCCTTGTTTATCATACCATTTTCTGCCTCAGTATTTTAGAAATTGGTCACTTATTCTGACTTGCCCAGTATTTTAATAAGAAAAATTTGGACTTATAAAGACCCATGGAGAGTTTTCCAACAAGACACCCTACTACCATCAATAGACTAAATTGGAAATAAAAATGGATAATGTATGATGATATTCTCTCCGTTATCTGTGAAAATTCGACTTATATATTACATGTATATAATATCAGAGTTTTTCATAAGTATACATATTTTATCATATTAACTTATTTCTCTTCAGTTTAAATATTTCAGGAATGCAAATTCATATTTAGTTTTTCAATGAGGTATTTTTTTATCCAGGAACAAATATCAATGATAATTCCTGGTTGATTATCCAGGAATCAATTTTCAATTGGATGATAAATTAAAATCACATACAGCTTTTGACATATATGTGGGTTATATCATTTATGAATCTGCCTTTTCAAGTGCTTTTGATTTTGTTTCCATGTGACTTTTTTTACTACAAAAAGCAGAGATTTATAAAACATAATGATGTTATTAAATAAAATAACATAATTTTTAATATAACAGAGCTCCATGTGTATTTGAATAGGAAGCCTGTATTGTATATGTCCCTTGGAATTGAGCGGGGATAAAAAGTAGATATGTTGCCATGCAAATGTTTTTCATTAAAAGAAATTTTTAAAAATAAAGAAAAAGAGGTCTTCCCTGGTGGTCCAGTGGGTAAAGAGTCCGCCTTGCAGTGCAAGAGGCACCAGTTCGATCCCTGGCCTGGAAAGATCCTACATGCCACAGAGTGGCTGGACCGGTGTGTCCAATTACGAGCCAGCACTCTGAAGTGCATGTGCCCAGAGCCAGTGCTCTGCAACAAGAGAGGCCACTGCAATGGGAAGCCCACATAGGCCAAAGAATGAAGATGGATGAAAATAAATAAATAGAAGAAAAAAAGATTAAAAAAACAGACCAAAACTTTTAAAAATAATAATAATAAAGAAAAAGAAAAGTTAGGGGGCAAGAGAAAGGAAAGAAAGGGAGAAATGGAGAAAGGAAGCAAGCCCTTGTTTATCATACCATTTTCTGCCTCAGTATTTTAGAAATTGGTCACTTATTCTGACTTGCCCATTTTAAGTAGTTGCAGAGCGAAAGCAACAACTTACAGAACAAGGGTGAATTTGGAAAGACCTTAAGGATATTTTTAGATTCATGTTCCATGAAACTCTGAATGGAGTTGATTCATATGGAATTTTATAGCCATAGTTTTCAATTATATTAGCAATTTTCCTTTTTCTAAGTCTGCCTTAGGATAAGAAAAGAAGGGTCTATTTTTGAAATTTTGTCCTTGCCATTCTGCAGTCAATATTGCCTACAGTCATAAAGATCAGGCTTGCTGCTTTTTCTTTTTTTTTTTTTTTTCCTTTCCTCTTTGGCAACTTGCTGCTATCCCAGCACACAGCAATTAAATCTAATTCTGTTTGGGCTGCCATGCCTAACCGTTCTTGTTGAGAAGCATGGCATGAACTAATGCATGGCTCTTTGAAAACGCTGCTGTGTATATCTGCACTGAAAGAAAACTTCTAGAACAATCTAGCCCTTTACATTTACTATTAAAGCTGCAGTAATTAATGATGACCTTCTGTACTGTGCTTGACAGAGAAGGGAATTCCTTAGGAATAAAAGTGGAAACTGAGGAGAAAAGTAATCGTTTACAGTCAGATTTTGCTAAATTGAGCTTCCCAGGTGGCTCAGATGATAAAAAAAATCACCTGCAATGCAGGAGACCCGGGTTCAACACTGCTAAATTAGTCATTGATACTTCTCATTTGAGGAGATAGGAGGTATCTGTTATAAGAGTGCACACAAATGAGAGTAAGGAAAAAAAAAAAAAAGGTGCCATTGAGACCTGAAAGAAGGTATACGAGAAAACATTGAATCAATTTTTAATCTCAGATATTTGGCTCTAGAGTCTGAAGTTGTTTGGGTGAAAATGAGACTGGTTTTAATTGTGTTGCCGTCAGATTTCACAACCTAATCATCCAGAGTTAAATATACTGAACATGACTTAACTCTTCCATATCCATGACAGTTTCAACTGTTTTTGTAAACAACTTTATAATTGCCTTCAGTATTTTAAATGTTTATTAGGAATATTGGTTTAATGATCAAGTGGTTGGTACCTTTCATCAGTTTCATGAAGCATTCATCTTGTTTCACATGTGCATTTCTTCTTTATAAGGAAGTAAATTAAACTAGATACTATTTTTCCAAGTGAAAAAAGTATTTTTTCACAAATACAATTTCATCTTTTACAATACAGTTTCCCAAGTGAAATGGGAAGTGAATGGTCCTAAAATTGGGCATTTAATCTTTAGATTCTTAATGCCTAGTTTTTCTGAGAGCGAATTGTTGTTTCATATGATTTATATCAGGATTTTACCAGACAACTATAAGGACAGAAATTGAACCATTGAACTGTCAATTACGCCAACCCTGATATATAGGTTAGTGAAGTTTGAACAAGCAAAAAATGTGTGACCAGAGTTTCAAACTCATTTAAATTGCTTCCTTTAGCTCATTTCCCTTTATACATAGCACATTTACCTGTATCTCCCCAGTTTGTCTATTTTAGAGCTGTGTAGCATTGTTCAAAAATTCAAAGCCAGGTCAAAAAAATATTGGGTTATTTGTTTAACCTTAACTGCCAGCGTATAAGAAGGATCTCTGTAGCCATTCTCACTACCACAGGTTAGTGATAGTAGCATTTCTAAAGTGTTCGTATAGGTACCACTCTTCCAGTCCATCTGTATCCCTCTCCTTGTATTATTTATCTTTCATACATAACTGACCTCTGTTTCAAGGCTTTGGTTTGAAATATTCCCCCACTAGAGCTACCTACTTGGGCTTTGCTTTATGAAGTCATTTATCTTGGTAGATGTAGTCATATAATGTCATTGCTTTAACTTGTATTTGAAATCACTTTGGTGAAAATATCCCTTCCATAAAAGGAAATTTTGCTGCTTAAGATTAATCAGGATGTGATTCAAAATACCTATCATTTTTCTTACACACAGTCTTTAAAATTGTATTAAGCTATGCTTCTTGACCTCAAAAGACAGTTTCAGAACAGGGATAATGTTGGTGTTTTTAAGGTCTACCATGTGTTTTTAAGGTTGATGTAAGAAATTCGAAGAGAAGAATAATCTGTAAGAATTCCCACCCCGCTATTTACTACCTCATTCACATGCACCCACCTTCTTACTGCACACAGTTCCCCATACTCAACTGTCTTTTACATCACTTTTCTCTTTCCTTGTGCAAATATATATGTACTTTTTTTTTAGCTTAGCTGAGTTGAAACAGGGTTACAATTTATGAAACCAATATAACAACTGTACTATGATTATAGACTATAAATTAATCCTTTTGTGTCTTATTGAAGATATGTATACAGACAAAAGACTGAGGAAAGATGTGTTGATGATTCAAAATAAATCTGTCAACAGTCAACTGAAGCTGAATTGAGCAGATACTGTAATGATCAATCAATATTCTAATGAAAGATTTGAATTTTAGAATTTCTTTAAAAAAAGCAAATGTCTATCATTTTCAATGACACTTTGTATTTTTCTTTCATTTTCAGTAACTTTTGTCTTGTTTTTCACATGTTCCGTCAAGAATATAGATAAGAAAAGAAAGATGGGGAAAATCATCCTTGATCTCTCCCGTGGTAATTCCTATTAACATTTAACAGAAAGAAGTAATATGGGTAGTGAATTTAAGAAAAGAGAGGAGAAAGTTGAGAGTTCTATAAAGAATGTAAGTAAAGAATAAAGAAGCATGTATAGAATGAAGAATCATTACTGAAGAATTCCCCATGTGGAAAAATTTTAAGAATAGCTAGTGTATGAGAGATTTAAGAATTGGAGAGCTCTGGTGGATGTGTTTCTGTGAGGTTTGACTTCATTGTATTCTTTGTGTAACAACTGAGCAGTGCAAGGCACAGCTTTTAGAAGTATTATCTTGGTAGATGTAGTCATATAATGTCATTGCTTTAACTGAAAATTTTGGTGAAAATATCCCTTCCATAAAAGGAAATTTTGCTGCTTAAGATTAATCAGGATGTGATTCAAAATACCTATCATTTTTCTTACACACAGTCTTTAAAATTGTATTAAGCTATGCTTCTTGACCTCAAAAGACAGTTTCAGAACAGGGATAATGTTGGTGTTTTTAAGGTCTACCATGTGTTTTTAAGGTTGATGTAAGAAATTCGAAGAGAAGAATAATCTGTAAGAATTCCCACCCCGCTATTTACTACCTCATTCACATGCACCCACCTTCTTACTGCACACAGTTCCCCATACTCAACTGTCTTTTACATCACTTTTCTCTTTCCTTGTGCAAATATATATGTACTTTTTTTTTAGCTTAGCTGAGTTGAAACAGGGTTACAATTTATGAAACCAATATAACAACTGTACTATGATTATAGACTATAAATTAATCCTTTTGTGTCTTATTGAAGATATGTATACAGACAAAAGACTGAGGAAAGATGTGTTGATGATTCAAAATAAATCTGTCAACAGTCAACTGAAGCTGAATTGAGCAGATACTGTAATGATCAATCAATATTCTAATGAAAGATTTGAATTTTAGAATTTCTTTAAAAAAAGCAAATGTCTATCATTTTCAATGACACTTTGTATTTTTCTTTCATTTTCAGTAACTTTTGTCTTGTTTTTCACATGTTCCGTCAAGAATATAGATAAGAAAAGAAAGATGGGGAAAATCATCCTTGATCTCTCCCGTGGTAATTCCTATTAACATTTAACAGAAAGAAGTAATATGGGTAGTGAATTTAAGAAAAGAGAGGAGAAAGTTGAGAGTTCTATAAAGAATGTAAGTAAAGAATAAAGAAGCATGTATAGAATGAAGAATCATTACTGAAGAATTCCCCATGTGGAAAAATTTTAAGAATAGCTAGTGTATGAGAGATTTAAGAATTGGAGAGCTCTGGTGGATGTGTTTCTGTGAGGTTTGACTTCATTGTATTCTTTGTGTAACAACTGAGCAGTGCAAGGCACAGCAGAGCTACTTGAAGCCAGCTTGAGAAGGGTTGAGGGAGTAAATTGGCTAATGGTGAAGCTATCAAGGTCAGCAGTCATAATTTTTTTTTTTTTTTAGCTCTAAGGTGCGTTTATTTACCAGGCTCAAACTGGAAGCCAAGGGCAGCGCTGCCGCGTCTGCTTCTACACACAGAGAGGGAAGGGGTGACTCCCCGCTAAGGCAGGTCTCCGCCAGCACGTGGCTCTGGGATGGTCTTCCTTCATGAAGTCATCTGGGCTCTCTGGTAGTCACCAGCAGTCATAATTTAACAGTATTCTCAGTCCACTGTTTTTCGTGAAGAAAAAAAAGGTGAAAAATATTTGGATTGAAATCTTACCATTGAGTATTCTTAGAATAGAGAAGGCAAAAGGATATCCAGATGATCCCAAATTCTAAATGTAAAAATATAAGCCAAAGGAGTTAGGAGTATGGGTAGCATCCTCTCGGTGCCCTTCAGTGACCAGTAGTCCTTTGTCATAGCAGTTCCCTCTTTTCTTTTTTTTGCAATTCTCATTTCTTAATGAATTATTTCAAATACATGGTAAAGAATATATCTGACAAATATCCATACACTGACCAGGCTGATTTAATAAATATTAAGGTTGTTCTCCTTTTGTTAGAAATTTTTCATGACTGAATCTTGACAGGATGAGATTTATATTCAAACTGAGTTTTCACTGCACTTGAATGAAGACCAGAACTACACAAATGTGTGTATATTAAGATTTGAAAGTTATATTTTAAGTCATATTTTTAAAATGATGAAAATTTCATATATATTTATTCCTTTTTTCCAAGATGGTGAGCTTTTTTAATATTACAATCAGCATAAAAGCTGAAGTCCATTTAAAAGTATCTTCAGTAGATATTTCATATAATCTTAGAAACAATAATTATATACTAGGAGAAAAACTCTAAAAAAAAAAAAAAATACCCACAAAACTAGAATTCAGTTTACAGACATAAATTCTATTAATAGGTGAACCCAGGTCAAAAAGTTATCAGGGGCTTCCCTGATGGTCCAGTGGGTAAAGATTCCGCCTTGCACTGCAAGGGGCCCCGGTTAGATCCTTGGCCTGGGAAGATCTCACGTGCCACGGAGTGGCTCGACTGGCGTGTCCGAATGCAAGCCAGTGCTCTGGAGCGCATGCGCCCAGACCCGGTGCTTTGCAACGAGAGGGGCCACGGCGACGGGAGGCCCACACAAGCCAAAGAATAAAGATGGATGAAAATAAACAAATGAAAAACCAATAAAAGTGGCCAAAAAAATTTAAAAAAAAAAAAAAAGTTATCAGGTAGAATTTTGAAAGACTTTGAAATAAAAAAAAGATTATTGGCTCTCTTATCTAGATTCTTCTGGATCATCTTCTCCTTTTATCATCTGAGCTGTTGTACGCTGAATTGTAGTATAGGAGTAGTAATGTATATGATCCTAATCCATAAAAATGCATATTGTGTTCACTTGGAGGTGCGATTGGTTTTTGTTCAATTGGTGTGTAAATTCTTTTTGACATTCCTTATATTCCATATATGTGTATTTTTTTATTCTCTTTTGAACCAATTAGAGCATCTTCTTGGTTCTCTCATTAATTAACACTTTAGATAAAATCTTTAACACATGTTCATTTTACAATTGTATGAGAGTCATGAGAGTCTTTTTTTAAAAAATGACTTTTAATTGTTATGTCTTCCCTGTAAGCTAAAAGTTTAATTTTAATGCCAATGAATTTTATGCCTCTCTGTTGATTAAGCGTAGACATACAAAACTTGAAAATGGAAAGGATATACTGCAAACAAGAGTCTAATTCTAGTATCAAACTACATATATAACTATTTACTTGGTTAGGTCATGAAAGACTTGGATCAATAATATACTGGAGTAGGTAGCCATTCTCTTCTCTAGGGGGTCTTCCTGACCCAGAGATTGAACCCCAGTCTCCTGCATTGCAGGCAAATTCCCAAGATGGTGAGCTTTTTAATAAAAGCTGAAGTCCATTTAAAAGTATCTTCAGTAGATATTTCATATAATCTTAGAAACAATAATTATATACTAGGAGAAAAACTCTAAAAAAAAAAAAAAATACCCACAAAACTAGAATTCAGTTTACAGACATAAATTCTATTAATAGGTGAACCCAGGTCAAAAAGTTATCAGGGGCTTCCCTGATGGTCCAGTGGGTAAAGATTCCGCCTTGCACTGCAAGGGGCCCCGGTTAGATCCTTGGCCTGGGAAGATCTCACGTGCCACGGAGTGGCTCGACTGGCGTGTCCGAATGCAAGCCAGTGCTCTGGAGCGCATGCGCCCAGACCCGGTGCTTTGCAACGAGAGGGGCCACGGCGACGGGAGGCCCACACAAGCCAAAGAATAAAGATGGATGAAAATAAACAAATGAAAAACCAATAAAAGTGGCCAAAAAAATTTAAAAAAAAAAAAAAAGTTATCAGGTAGAATTTTGAAAGACTTTGAAATAAAAAAAAGATTATTGGCTCTCTTATCTAGATTCTTCTGGATCATCTTCTCCTTTTATCATCTGAGCTGTTGTACGCTGAATTGTAGTATAGGAGTAGTAATGTATATGATCCTAATCCATAAAAATGCATATTGTGTTCACTTGGAGGTGCGATTGGTTTTTGTTCAATTGGTGTGTAAATTCTTTTTGACATTCCTTATATTCCATATATGTGTATTTTTTTATTCTCTTTTGAACCAATTAGAGCATCTTCTTGGTTCTCTCATTAATTAACACTTTAGATAAAATCTTTAACACATGTTCATTTTACAATTGTATGAGAGTCATGAGAGTCTTTTTTTAAAAAATGACTTTTAATTGTTATGTCTTCCCTGTAAGCTAAAAGTTTAATTTTAATGCCAATGAATTTTATGCCTCTCTGTTGATTAAGCGTAGACATACAAAACTTGAAAATGGAAAGGATATACTGCAAACAAGAGTCTAATTCTAGTATCAAACTACATATATAACTATTTACTTGGTTAGGTCATGAAAGACTTGGATCAATAATATACTGGAGTAGGTAGCCATTCTCTTCTCTAGGGGGTCTTCCTGACCCAGAGATTGAACCCCAGTCTCCTGCATTGCAGGCAAATTCTTTACCATCTGTGCCAGCAGGGGATCCCCATATACACCACACATGACTACAATATAAGGTTTCAGAATACCTAGCTCTTATTTCCAGGCCTCAAGGAAACTTCTTAAACATTTTCTAAATCACTGCTGCTTAATATTATGTTTTAGAAATGTCTTTGACTTCATACATCGTCCATATGCCTTATGAATGTTACTAATAATTAAGCATTTAGGGAAATAAAAGTCACAGCTTATTAAATTGATGCTGTGTTTAAAAAGAAACAAAATGGAGTCATTTGTGCTAAGCTCTACATCAACAACCAAGGCTTAATACCTAACTTAATTGCAGTTTCAGCCTCGCCCAGGAATGCAACCTTTAACTAGTCATTATTCTGGGATTGCCTGCCATCAGCACTGGTGAGATCCACCTGATAAATAGCTGCCTTCCTACACCCTCCTCCACCACCCTCAGGGAAAGTAGCCTTAGCCTACAATATTCTTGTCTTTTATTTATGACTTCTTGCCTTACCATCTTTCTTTCTTTTTTTTTAAACAGTTATTTATTTATTTATTTATTTATTTTGGTGGGGTGGAGGGGGCGGGTGGGCCGCTTCTATTGGTCTTTCATTTGTCTATTTTTCATCCATCTTTGTTCTTTGGCCCATGTGGGCCTCCCATCGCAGTGGCCTCTGTTGTCACAGAGCACCAGCTCTGAGCACGTGCGCTCCAGAGCTCCGGCTCGGTAATTGGACACATCGGTCAAGCCGCTCCGCGGCACGTGGGATCTTCCCAGGCCAGGGATCAAACCGGCGCTCCTTGCACTGCAAGGCGGTGTCCTTACCCACTGGACCACCAGGGAAGCCCCTTACCATCTTTCTGCCTCCAAAAACCTCCCGTTTATACAGCTACTCAGAGCTCCTTACTAAGTACTAGATGAGATACTGCTCGATTCATGGAATGTTGAATAAAGCCAAATAGATCCTCAAATTTTCTCAGTTGAATTTTGATTTTTAACAACTAGAATATTAAAGCCTTTGATTTAGAAAGGAAAACAATGCCATCATACTCTTATATGATATACTCAGTAGAAATAGTAGTTTGTTTTCTTTTAATGAAAAAAATAATATGACATGACATTGAAGAATGACAGAGGAGGCAAATACTTTTTCATGTATCTTTTTGAATTATTTGCTGAGATACCCATGGTTTGAATTAACAAGAGTAAAACAAAAGTTTGTTAACTTGTATACCTCACGTTTACTTGGAAGCTACCCAGGAAAAGATGAGTAACTCCCTAAGATAGCCTGAACTGCCAGTTTAAATATTATCCTCAACTAAAGACAATTGGAAGGTGGGTTCATGAAGGCCAGTTACAGAGAGGTTACCAGAAAAAGCTCAGTGAACAACAATAAGATTTGTCTCTGGTGGATTCAAGTTGATGTATGGTGGTAAACAACAAAACCCTGTAAAAACTAAACTTTAAAAAGAAAAGAATAAGGTTTGTTGCAAAGACTAAATTGGTACCTTCTCTATTGAAGAGATTACCTTGTGATTTAGATTCATCCTTGTCTTTCAAGTCCAGAAGATGGAGATGCTAGTATAAATGGATATTTGTTTTATAAATGTAAATTTCCCTTACAAAAAGATAACTTTTACTTGAGTCAGATCTTTTATGTCCACTCTTTTCCCACCAAGTAACCTGTAAAGGAACTCATCGTGTTACCTATTATTATTTCATAAATAATCTTTATGCCAAAGAGCCACATTTGGCATCAGCATTTCTGGTACTACTCAAAGAAAACCAAGGAGAGTATTAAATCTAGTTAAAAACTCGGAATCTCAAAATTCGTCATTAATGAAAACTAATGTGATTTTTCTGCCAAGTATTAGAAATTGGTAAGAATTACAAGTGCTCAGTAATTCAGGTTTTTATATTATTGACCCAGATCTATCTCTTAGGCTTTATTTCATGAGATTTATTAGTTTTTTAAAAAAATTCTTTTGAAATAGTTACCTAAACTAATCTTACTTGATAGACAGCATTCTTTTCTACGGATCTAGAATATCACCCAAACAGAAGAACATTAATAGTAACAAGAACAAACATATTAATAGCTATTACTTATACAGTGTTCACTCTGGACCAAATAGTCTCTTAAGCAAACACCTATTTTCTTCACAACAACCCTATGAGATAGTTATTGCTATTATTCTCATTTTATACGTAGTAAAACAAAGCAAGATTATGACTTACCCAGCTTTAACAGCTAATAGTGATAGAGCCAAAAGATTCAAATGGTAATAAGGCTCCAGACTGCCACTACCCAAACTGCCCTTACCAGTTTTACTTCACTCCATTCTTCACATGACTATTCTAAATGGTTTTTCTTGCTAAGAGAAATAGTCAAGAGCAGAAAGTCAGTGAAAATTCAGACCTTATTAGGAATGCAGTGATTGCCATTGGTAGGTTAGAGACACGAGGTCTTCTATTGTTCAGAGAAATGTATTTAGAAGTCAAAAGGCTAAGTCCATTACTTCTGTATGCTGTAGGATCTAACAATCCTTGCTTTCTCATCTCTAGAATGAAGATAAAGTACTCTGTAAAATAATCATTTATTCATCTGAAGATTGAGAAATGATGTCATGAGTAATTCAAAATTCCTCCTATTCAAAAAATATTTAGGTTTATCTTTTATCTATACGTGTGTGTGTGTGTGTGTATGTGTATATTATAATTAGGTCATCTGTTTTACTTACATTTATCATGATCAACATTAATATTCTCAGGACAAATACCAACTCAAAGAATTTTGGTACCAAGGGAAGACTAACCTGGCATTTACAAATATTCTAGAAATCATTGAGAATGACTGAATTTATAATGAAAGCTTTAAATAGGAAATACATTAAGAATATTCGCTATTGATGTTCAGATTAATTTCCCTTGAGTCAGGGTGTGATCGGTTCTATTCTTCAACGTGTTCTTCCGGCTAGAGTATTCTCTTTGAGAGTAAGGAACTTGCCATGTTACCTGTAAAGCAGCATAAAGACGTCTTCTTTTAAATGGTAATTATTCACTTCACCAGCTGTGTAACCTGCCATGGTGTAGCTTCTTCCAGAAGAGGTTAATACTGAAAAAAGAGAAATTCTTGACATTTACTTAGGACTTAGGCAAGCTAAATGGAATTTAATAAGACAGTAGTAATTTAAATGACTGAGGGAAAACATTTAAGAATGGTCAGCTGGAAAAGATTTGTAAAATTATGTTGCTTATAAATATTGTCTGTATGCCTGTGAAGATTTGTGTAATACTTAGATATCAGCCTTGTTGCTGTCTGCCTGTGATCAGCACATGACTGAGTTCAAAAAATAAGACACTCGTGTGTGTGTGTGTGTGTGTGTGTGTGTGTGTGTGTGTGTGTGAGTTCACCTTTGGCTAGAGAGTTTGAAATTTGATGACTGTTAAATAATTATTCCATTTAATTATCTAAGCCAATGGGAAAAGAACAAATAAAGTAGAATTTTTTTTTAGTCTGAGGTTTTTGTAACTTTTTAATAGCCGTGTTTATTTTTTTGTTTCTGAGATGGTCTTTTAAATGGGCAATTACTTAATTCAGTGACCAGTATATAATTTTCTTAAGAAGAGAAAGACTTCTTTTATATGTGATTTGATGGAGGTGGTTAAGATTTTTTAAGTTATAAAATCCTAGACATAAAAGGAAGCTTAGGAGTTCTGTTTTAGTGCAGAGTTTTTTTTTAACCTTTTTGCTCCCATAGACACCTTTGGGAATCTGGCAAAGCATACAGACTTTGTTTCAAGAAAAATATTTTAAATATAAAATAAAATACATAAGATTACAAAAAACTAATTAAATTGAAATAGTTAGCAAAATACCTATTGCAAATCATGATATAATAATGCTGGCTTTTAAAAATGCATTGTGACAAAAATCTAGCATCAAATCATTAGACTACTATAATTTGAATCTTGGTGACAGACAGTATTTTAAAATATGCATAATAATTTGAAAATTATAATAATAGATTCTGATAATATTACTGTAATTTGTCATGTAAGCCCATAATGAAAGAAAATAATAAAATTTAGGTTGGTAAATAATTGTAATTCTTTTCTCCATTCTAGTGAATGGACTCCTCACTTCTATTCACAGCTTCTCCCAAAGGGTCCTCACCTTGAAACCCCTGGAAATATTTTCATTTTGCAGATGAATAAACTAAGTCCTATAGAAGTAAGATGACTTGACTAAAATCATATAATATGATATTGGATTAATCCTTGCAGAGATAACCTCACACCTTAACTCAGTTTTTTTGAAGCTTTAGTCTAGAAATCGGCAATGATAGTCTTATGGTTTGTCACTGATTTATGGCAAGAACTGAAACAAATTCTTTATTCTCATTGTCTCTCATTCTGCGTATATAAAATATAGGTGACTTAAGTTGTACATAAGGTTAATAATAATTTCATAAAAATAATTTTGTATTTCTCTTTTTCATTTACAGTAGTTTTTACTTTCATTTTTAGTTTTGCTTTTAATTTTTCCTACTTAATTTTGCTCATTTTGTGGAAAAGGAAAGTAAAACTTCAAGATGTTGAATGTCATGTCTTAAGTATCAGAAACCATATCACTGGACTCCAGAGGATGTTCCTTTGCCATGTTGGTTATAAATCAATGAAAACTGAGTTCAGTTACAGATTTGTTTTGATATCTTAAACACAAGATGAGCCAAATACTTACACCGTAATTTATCCAGATAGAGTGATGAATGAATAGAACTATGAAAGAGAGCTTTCTAGACCAAGTCTCTACTTTTGCGAAAAGAAGTGAGAAGAGAAAGAAATAGAATCTAAGAGTCTAGATGATAGAGTTGTTGGCTTAATGTTGTTCAGACCAATCCTTTCCTTCTCTTTCATGGTAGACTAAAGAGACAAGTAATCTGAGGTCCTATTTTTCTATCTTCTTAAGTTTTATGAGTAAAATATATTCAATGAAGTTTGGTCTTTCAGAACCAGATTGCTCTTAAATAACTTTAATAAGGTAGAGAAATTAAAGTCAAAAGGCCATGATATATCAAATAATATCTCTGTCATTCTAGTGATCTGACCTGTGAGATACAGAACATCCTGTTCTCTTAAAAAATAAGAAATCTTAACCTGACCTAAAACCTTTGGTATATAATAACCTTTACTGGACTCCAAATGTCACTATTTGATTAACCTTAAGCAGAAGTAATAGTAATCTCTTTTCCAAATTCTTACAATCAGTCTGTTTATTTGCTATAACCCACACATTTTTCATATTACCTTTTAATATTATTAGGTCCAAAGAAATAAACATTATAAGATAATACAGGAATTGCTATGATCACACTTATACTACAAATAATAAATTTGAATCTGCTGAGATTGAAAAAATTGTAATTTACTACAAAATAAACAAACATTCAGAGTTGGCAACTGTTTATTCTGTACAAAGCACTATATTTGACATAGTAAGAAATATAAAGAGAATTAAAGTCACGGTCCATTCCCTCCAAATATGTACATTATATTTGGGAACCTAGATCAGTAATAGAAATATAAGTAACTGTGATAACTCCTATAGTAGAAGTTTAGTTAAGATGCTTTAAGAATTTAGGGAAATTTAAACTAGATTGCGGTGATGGCTATACAGCCAGATCAATTAAAAGCTATCAAATGTGTACTTACGTGAATTTTATAGTAGCTAAGTTGTATCTGAATGTTCCTTTGCCATGTTGGTTATAAATCAATGAAAACTGAGTTCAGTTACAGATTTGTTTTGATATCTTAAACACAAGATGAGCCAAATACTTACACCGTAATTTATCCAGATAGAGTGATGAATGAATAGAACTATGAAAGAGAGCTTTCTAGACCAAGTCTCTACTTTTGCGAAAAGAAGTGAGAAGAGAAAGAAATAGAATCTAAGAGTCTAGATGATAGAGTTGTTGGCTTAATGTTGTTCAGACCAATCCTTTCCTTCTCTTTCATGGTAGACTAAAGAGACAAGTAATCTGAGGTCCTATTTTTCTATCTTCTTAAGTTTTATGAGTAAAATATATTCAATGAAGTTTGGTCTTTCAGAACCAGATTGCTCTTAAATAACTTTAATAAGGTAGAGAAATTAAAGTCAAAAAGGCCATGATATATCAAATAATATCTCTGTCATTCTAGTGATCTGACCTGTGAGATACAGAACATCCTGTTCTCTTAAAAAATAAGAAATCTTAACCTGACCTAAAACCTTTGGTATATAATAACCTTTACTGGACTCCAAATGTCACTATTTGATTAACCTTAAGCAGAAGTAATAGTAATCTCTTTTCCAAATTCTTACAATCAGTCTGTTTATTTGCTATAACCCACACATTTTTCATATTACCTTTTAATATTATTAGGTCCAAAGAAATAAACATTATAAGATAATACAGGAATTGCTATGATCACACTTATACTACAAATAATAAATTTGAATCTGCTGAGATTGAAAAAATTGTAATTTACTACAAAATAAACAAACATTCAGAGTTGGCAACTGTTTATTCTGTACAAAGCACTATATTTGACATAGTAAGAAATATAAAGAGAATTAAAGTCACGGTCCATTCCCTCCAAATATGTACATTATATTTGGGAACCTAGATCAGTAATAGAAATATAAGTAACTGTGATAACTCCTATAGTAGAAGTTTAGTTAAGATGCTTTAAGAATTTAGGGAAATTTAAACTAGATTGCGGTGATGGCTATACAGCCAGATCAATTAAAAGCTATCAAATGTGTACTTACGTGAATTTTATAGTAGCTAAGTTGTATCTGAATAAGGCTGTTACAAAGTTCAGGGAAAGAAGAGGTTGTTTCTGGTTAAGGAACTTGAGGAATATTTTTGCCCCAGATACAATTTAAGCTGTATCTTTTTTTTTTAAGATTCATTTATTTATTTATTGGCCACTTCTATCGGTCTTTCATTTATTTATCTTTGTTCTTTGACCTGTGTGGGCCTCCCATTGCAGTGGCCTCTCTCGTTGCAGAGCACCGGCTCTGGGCATATGCGCCCAGAGCTCTGGCTCGGTAGTTGGACACATTGGTCCAGCCGCTCCGCAGCACTTGGGATTCTCCCAGGCCAAGGATCAAACCAACGCCTTTTGCACTGCAAGGCAGTGGCCTTACCCACTGGACCACCAGGGAAGCCCTAAGCTATATCTTAAAGGACAAGTAATATAGGAAACATATTGTCTAAGGTCTAAAAGCTCAGTACAAGAAAAAGCTCAATCCCTATTGAGAAAAACATAACTGTACATTTGAATTGTTTGTTTCTTTCCATCAAAAATACCGAATTTGTCTCCATTTTGACCTGATAGGGAAGTTATAATGATGAGGGTATATAATTCAGAATCGTTTCACAGCTGTCAGTGGCTCCACTGATCATAACAACCACTGACATTTGTTTCTACCTTTATAGCTTAAAATCATTGATGCAGATAGTATCTCCTTTGAGCTGCATAACAGTCTTGATTTCTCCAATGAAGAAATTATCAGAAAGGAGGGTCCAGAGCCTAAAATAAAAGAGATATTCTAAAGGAAAACTCAAGCTATTCTGGTCTGCTAAGAATAGGAGGAGGGAGAGAAAATGATAAACGATTAAATCTGCTAACTCAATTGCATGCCACACATGAATTAAAACCCAGCTCATACAAAAATAAAGCAGGTCCAATTAACTGCTGTATCAAAAAACCATTCCCTCCAAATATGTACATTATATTTGGGAACCTAGATCAG
This sequence comes from Tragulus kanchil, assembly GCA_022376925.1. Taxonomy (NCBI): domain Eukaryota; kingdom Metazoa; phylum Chordata; class Mammalia; order Artiodactyla; family Tragulidae; genus Tragulus; species Tragulus kanchil. The sequence continues at coordinate 214,779,197 of JAIOJX010000032.1, read as the reverse complement.
TAATAGAAATATAAGTAACTGTGATAACTCCTATAGTAGAAGTTTAGTTAAGATGCTTTAAGAATTTAGGGAAATTTAAACTAGATTGCGGTGATGGCTATACAGCCAGATCAATTAAAAGCTATCAAATGTGTACTTACGTGAATTTTATAGTAGCTAAGTTGTATCTGAATAAGGCTGTTACAAAGTTCAGGGAAAGAAGAGGTTGTTTCTGGTTAAGGAACTTGAGGAATATTTTTGCCCCAGATACAATTTAAGCTGTATCTTTTTTTTTTAAGATTCATTTATTTATTTATTGGCCACTTCTATCGGTCTTTCATTTATTTATCTTTGTTCTTTGACCTGTGTGGGCCTCCCATTGCAGTGGCCTCTCTCGTTGCAAAGCACCGGTTCTGGGCAGATGCGCTCCAGAGCTCTGGCTCGGTAGTTGGACACATTGGTCCAGCCGCTCCGCAGCACTTGGGATTCTCCCAGGCCAAGGATCAAACCAACGCCTTTTGCACTGCAAGGCAGTGGCCTTACCCACTGGACCACCAGGGAAGCCCTAAGCTATATCTTAAAGGACAAGTAATATAGGAAACATATTGTCTAAGGTCTAAAAGCTCAGTACAAGAAAAAGCTCAATCCCTATTGAGAAAAACATAACTGTACATTTGAATTGTTTGTTTCTTTCCATCAAAAATACCGAATTTGTCTCCATTTTGACCTGATAGGGAAGTTATAATGATGAGGGTATATAATTCAGAATCGTTTCACAGCTGTCAGTGGCTCCACTGATCATAACAACCACTGACATTTGTTTCTACCTTTATAGCTTAAAATCATTGATGCAGATAGTATCTCCTTTGAGCTGCATAACAGTCTTGATTTCTCCAATGAAGAAATTATCAGAAAGGAGGGTCCAGAGCCTAAAATAAAAGAGATATTCTAAAGGAAAACTCAAGCTATTCTGGTCTGCTAAGAATAGGAGGAGGGAGAGAAAATGATAAACGATTAAATCTGCTAACTCAATTGCATGCCACACATGAATTAAAACCCAGCTCATACAAAAATAAAGCAGGTCCAATTAACTGCTGTCATCAATAATAGAGAATCAAAGGTGAAATTTTTTCACTGAGCTGATACAACCCTATTATTGATAAGAACAGTTCATGTTAAAAATAAGTCTTATAGACAGTAGAGAAAAAAAAAGAAGTCTTATTGACAGTGGAAAAATTCTACTAACAGTTTTTAAATAAGTAATCTTTATTATTTGCTTTTTAAATTTTAAACATTAACGTTTAAGCCAAAACATTGACAGAATTTCTCAGATTATATAAGTAAGCATATATACAGCAAAATTAAATGTATATAAAGTCAGATTAATACGGAAGCTTAATTTTTAATTTAAAATGTAACTGCCAGCCAGTAAAATTATGCTAAAAATAAAGAGGGCTTTCTTAATGTTCATCAGAGAAGATGAGTTATTTTTCTTGACCTTGACCCCATCTGACCAACTACTCAGAATCTTTAAATATGAACCATATTGTGTAGATTTATTCCAAGTATTTTCAAGGAAAAAGAATACAAATTAACCTGGTGAGCAGCAAAACAGAGGCAGTTTTATGAAACCTGATTTGGGTTAACCTACAATCAAATGTAATCTCCATTTTAATATTTATACATCTTTATATTGTTATGAACCTATTCTTAACATGGGTTTTGTTTTGTTTCTCTCCTCCCTCACTTCTGTGAAATGCAGAAGGGAAAGGATGTTTGTTATTTACACATTTGTCCTCCATTTTGACCTGATAGGAAGTTATAATGATGAGGGTATATAATTCAGAATCGTTTCACAGCTGTCAGTGGCTCCACTGATCATAACAACCACTGACATTTGTTTCTACCTTTATAGCTTAAAATCATTGATGCAGATAGTATCTCCTTTGAGCTGCATAACAGTCTTGATTTCTCCAATGAAGAAATTATCAGAAAGGAGGGTCCAGAGCCTAAAATAAAAGAGATATTCTAAAGGAAAACTCAAGCTATTCTGGTCTGCTAAGAATAGGAGGAGGAGAGAAAATGATAAACGATTAAATCTGCTAACTCAATTGCATGCCACACATGAATTAAAACCCAGCTCATACAAAAATAAAGCAGGTCCAATTAACTGCTGTCATCAATAATAGAGAATCAAAGGTGAAATTTTTTCACTGAGCTGATACAACCCTATTATTGATAAGAACAGTTCATGTTAAAAATAAGTCTTATAGACAGTAGAGAAAAAAAAAGAAGTCTTATTGACAGTGGAAAAATTCTACTAACAGTTTTTAAATAAGTAATCTTTATTATTTGCTTTTTAAATTTTAAACATTAACGTTTAAGCCAAAACATTGACAGAATTTCTCAGATTATATAAGTAAGCATATATACAGCAAAATTAAATGTATATAAAGTCAGATTAATACGGAAGTTTAAATTTTTTAATTTAAAATGTAACTGCCAGCCAGTAAAATTATGCTAAAAATAAAGAGGGCTTTCTTAATGTTCATCAGAGAAGATGAGTTATTTTTCTTGACCTTGACCCCATCTGACCAACTACTCAGAATCTTTAAATATGAACCATATTGTGTAGATTTATTCCAAGTATTTTCAAGGAAAAAGAATACAAATTAACCTGGTGAGCAGCAAAACAGAGGCAGTTTTATGAAACCTGATTTGGGTTAACCTACAATCAAATGTAATCTCCATTTTAATATTTATACATCTTTATATTGTTATGAACCTATTCTTAACATGGGTTTTGTTTTGTTTCTCTCCTCCCTCACTTCTGTGAAATGCAGAAGGGAAAGGATGTTTGTTATTTACACATTTGTACCTCACAAACTGGTGTTAAACATCTGGCTTCCACTGGAGAGCCCCTGACATCGCAGGGAACGGTGATCAAAATTCCACACACTAGCTTCAAGCTGGGGGCTCGTAGCTACTGCAGCATTAAAGAGGGTCTTTTTCTGGCTTCTTTAAAATAAGCATGGTGATGGGATGGTTTAAGGGAAGAACACCTCTCAAAATCACTTGACCACTGCTGTGCTTCCGTGTGTCCTGCTTTCTTCATAACAGCTTGGCACTACATTCTTTTCCCTGTATCTTAGTGGGCCTGTGTGTGTACACGTGGAATGGGGACTGGGGGTGGGGGACTGTCAGTAGATGGTTATATATTATGCATGCATCTTTCTATGTTAGAGTGACGTGCCTTCCCTTATGTGTCACAGATTAAACCGTCCGTGTTCCTGAGAGACTGGACTGTCTCTCTCTTATTGTGAGATTCATGTGTTTTGATGTTTACACCCTCAAATGTTCTTCATGTTGCATTAAACATAAGTTGAAATGTCTTCCCATAAGAGTTAGCTTTTCATGTTGGGCTGAACAAGTCTTCATTTCTGTGTAGCAATTCATGTTATTATAACCTATGGCTTTCGATTATACCTCCCATAATGAAGAGCTGACTTTAAACACTGTGCTATTCTTGTTATGACCTAAGCATAAGGTAAGTCACTTCTCTAACTGTATCTAAAGATTGTGATTGTTTGTTGAAGTGTTCTCAGCTTTGTTTAAAGCATCACTTTTTTTCCTTACCATTTATTACGTGCTCTCCCCCCTTTTGTTTTCTGTTTCATGGCTTAATATTTCTTAATGGACAGTGCGATCTTCAGCAAAAATTATATTATACATGTAAACCTATGTTGAAATGAATTAAATGAATTATTTGATGTCTGAAAGCAGTCTTGATTAGTAAAGGAATTTCCTATATTTTCCGTAAGTCTCTTGTGTTTTTTATTTCCTCCATTAACTTTAATATATTATACTGTTTCTACACAATTTTAGTTTTGATTTCAGTTAAAAGGGGAATTAGTTCTCAACACCATAAATGTTAGTTTTAGTAAAATAATGTACTCCAGTAGAATAAAGTAATAGGTTATCCAGTGCTATACCGTTCATGTTTAGTCTCTGATACATTGCATGAGATAAAGGTATCCAATAATAGAAAACCATAGAACTTGAGACAGACCTGTGTTGCCTTGTTTATAGTCCGTATTGTGAGAACAAGAACAATAGTTGTTTTTAAACTTTATTCTTTCAAGTAAGTCCCAGTACATTGTAAGCTAAGCAAAATTCTCATATTGGGATTTTATAAAATTAAGTCAATAGTATAAAGACAACCAGTTTCATGGTACAAAATTATCCACTGCCAGCATAAGTATTGAAATGTTTTAAATTAATTTCCTCAATTTTTTAAGGTTTATTCAAAATCACTGAAATAAAGAAGTTCATGTAATCAATGATTTTTATAAGTGATTTATCTCACATCTGGGTCTCATAGCCAATGTAATGGACTGTCTCTCTCTTATTGTGAGATTCATGTGTTTTGATGTTTACACCCTCAAATGTTCTTCATGTTGCATTAAACATAAGTTGAAATGTCTTCCCATAAGAGTTAGCTTTTCATGTTGGGCTGAACAAGTCTTCATTTCTGTGTAGCAATTCATGTTATTATAACCTATGGCTTTCGATTATACCTCCCATAATGAAGAGCTGACTTTAAACACTGTGCTATTCTTGTTATGACCTAAGCATAAGGTAAGTCACTTCTCTAACTGTATCTAAAGATTGTGATTGTTTGTTGAAGTGTTCTCAGCTTTGTTTAAAGCATCATTTTTTTTCCTTACCATTTATTACGTGCTCTCCCCCCTTTTGTTTTCTGTTTCATGGCTTAATATTTCTTAATGGACAGTGCGATCTTCAGCAAAAATTATATTATACATGTAAACCTATGTTGAAATGAATTAAATGAATTATTTGATGTCTGAAAGCAGTCTTGATTAGTAAAGGAATTTCCTATATTTTCCGTAAGTCTCTTGTGTTTTTTATTTCCTCCATTAACTTTAATATATTATACTGTTTCTACACAATTTTAGTTTTGATTTCAGTTAAAAGGGGAATTAGTTCTCAACACCATAAATGTTAGTTTTAGTAAAATAATGTACTCCAGTAGAATAAAGTAATAGGTTATCCAGTGCTATACCGTTCATGTTTAGTCTCTGATACATTGCATGAGATAAAGGTATCCAATAATAGAAAACCATAGAACTTGAGACAGACCTGTGTTGCCTTGTTTATAGTCCGTATTGTGAGAACAAGAACAATAGTTGTTTTTAAACTTTATTCTTTCAAGTAAGTCCCAGTACATTGTAAGCTAAGCAAAATTCTCATATTGGGATTTTATAAAATTAAGTCAATAGTATAAAGACAACCAGTTTCATGGTACAAAATTATCCACTGCCAGCATAAGTATTGAAATGTTTTAAATTAATTTCCTCAATTTTTTAAGGTTTATTCAAAATCACTGAAATAAAGAAGTTCATGTAATCAATGATTTTTATAAGTGATTTATCTCAAATATGGGTCTAATAGCCAATGTAATGTAAATGAGAAAACATTAGTTATACTGATGTTGGCAATTTTTGAACCTAGATTCACAGATTTAAAATACTGAATTTTTTCATCATCCAAATTTTTCTTCCAGAAAAATGTGTCATTCTAAACAAATGTGTCACAAAGCAAGATTGAGTTTCTTTATTAAATTCATGCTATAAATGAATATTTTGTTAATTTTTTAAGCCACCTTAGGAAGGGAGAGGGTGGTTTTTTTAATTGTGGTTTTGGTTTGGTTTGCTTCTTTTTTGGTAAAACCAGCTTGTACTTCACCTCCATTTCCATTTACACAATATATAATCTGTTGAAACATTTGATGAGACAATTTGAACTACTCATCTGAACTGCTCTGTTCATTGAAAATCTCTTGTTTCTATCCATACACTAGCTCCACTCTAGATTGGAAGGGCTTAAAGATGAACTCTGGAGGAATAGAGGCTACGACTTAAGAGTAACTATTACTGATCAAAGGAGCTGCTTTCCATTCGCAAACACTGCTTTGCGCTATGGGTTTGGGCTCCTTCTGTTTCTACATCTTGTTGAAGACTTTCTTGACTTCCATTTGACTTCCTTGAACTCTGTTTTTGTCTTTTAACATTTTCCCCTTTCTTTTCCTTCTCCCAGATTTTTCTCTCACTCTTTTAAGTAGCTCTTGTGTTCTTTGAATCCCTTTTTAACGTGTAGTTTATCTCTTTATTAAGCTTGTCTATTATTTGTCTATTAGTGTTTGTTTCCTTTCTCCTTTAAGGTTGTAGTGATATAGTTAACACATTTTCATTCCATGGTATGCCAACTTGCTTGTTTATTTTGCAGCAAGTTCATTAGTCATTCTTACCCTCTTGGTATAAATTTTCAGTAAGAAATAGCAGAACTTGATTATAAAATTCTCATATTGGGATTTATCAATAGTAAACAACCAGTTTCATGGTACAAAATTATCCACTGCCAGCATAAGTATTGAAATGTTTTAAATTAATTTCCTCAATTTTTTAAGGTTTATTCAAAATCACTGAAATAAAGAAGTTCATGTAATCAATGATTTTTATAAGTGATTTATCTCAAATATGGGTCTAATAGCCAATGTAATGTAAATGAGAAAACATTAGTTATACTGATGTTGGCAATTTTTGAACCTAGATTCACAGATTTAAAATACTGAATTTTTTCATCATCCAAATTTTTCTTCCAGAAAAATGTGTCATTCTAAACAAATGTGTCACAAAGCAAGATTGAGTTTCTTTATTAAATTCATGCTATAAATGAATATTTTGTTAATTTTTTAAGCCACCTTAGGAAGGGAGAGGGTGGTTTTTTTAATTGTGGTTTTGGTTTGGTTTGCTTCTTTTTTGGTAAAACCAGCTTGTACTTCACCTCCATTTCCATTTACACAATATATAATCTGTTGAAACATTTGATGAGACAATTTGAACTACTCATCTGAACTGCTCTGTTCATTGAAAATCTCTTGTTTCTATCCATACACTAGCTCCACTCTAGATTGGAAGGGCTTAAAGATGAACTCTGGAGGAATAGAGGCTACGACTTAAGAGTAACTATTACTGATCAAAGGAGCTGCTTTCCATTCGCAAACACTGCTTTGCGCTATGGGTTTGGGCTCCTTCTGTTTCTACATCTTGTTGAAGACTTTCTTGACTTCCATTTGACTTCCTTGAACTCTGTTTTTGTCTTTTAACATTTTCCCCTTTCTTTTCCTTCTCCCAGATTTTTCTCTCACTCTTTTAAGTAGCTCTTGTGTTCTTTGAATCCCTTTTTAACGTGTAGTTTATCTCTTTATTAAGCTTGTCTATTATTTGTCTATTAGTGTTTGTTTCCTTTCTCCTTTAAGGTTGTAGTGATATAGTTAACACATTTTCATTCCATGGTATGCCAACTTGCTTGTTTATTTTGCAGCAAGTTCATTAGTCATTCTTACCCTCTTGGTATAAATTTTCAGTAAGAAATAGCAGAACTTTCTGCATTTATATATTGTCCCTTTCTATAAGGCCACACTTTCTTTTCTATCTTCTAGATTTACCACCACCAACCCCCCCAAACCTCTCTCCTTTTTCTTTTCCTTGCTCTCGTGTCTTCCTTCCTGTATTATTTTCTTTAAATAGTCATTAATTTCTTTCCCATTTGGTCCAGAATTGTTCTTCAATAAAACTTTTGAGTAAAGGATATAAGAATTGTTATCTTCCAGATTAGTTTCTTTGTTCTAGTTTATTTAAAACTAATTAAACAATCTGGGCCAAAAGAGAATGCCTTTAACATCTGGGATTGTTTTTCCCCTATTTTTCTTTCTTTCTTTTTTTTTCTTTTTGGTGTGCGTGTGTGTGTTTTTCTTGTGTATGTTTGTGATTTTTTTTTTTTTATTATTGTTGTTTCTTTAAACATTAACAATTATTTTTTTCAGGGAAGGACAACCATAACCCACCCTAAGTTGCAACATTCCTTTCATAATTTGTTTCATTATAATAGTAGACTGTGTTAAGCAATAGAAATTAATTTGTTATGTATACCATTTGGGGCAAGCTGCTGCGGAGTGGGAAGAAGAGGTGTGGGGTTTAAACAGTTTCCTCTGAAATTAACAAGAGTCAGTGTCATCCACCATGACCCTTGAATCATTAGTTTTGCCACATTTAAAAGAATGTTCCATTTTGACCTAAAATATTTGAAGGATCATGAATTTCTGATTGATAACTGTCACACACTTAAGATAATAAATGACTTTAATTTCATAGTTTCTCTTTTCCCATCATTAACATATGTAACTAAAAGTGACTACCTAGGACTCTGATTACAACTTTGTTACTTGAATTGCATTATCATTTTAGTCAAAAGATATCCACAATGCCTGTAATATTAAGGGTCTGTATTCACAACTGAGTATGTGGTAACTTGAATTTTATCTCATGTACTAATTGCAAATACACATCAATTTTAAAATGTTTTTAGTTTTACCCTCGTCCCATTTACAGTATTGTGCCCCCAATTTTTTTCCTAGAAATCAATCCTTTCTTTAAGAAAAGTGTAAGTTAAAATTATGTGGAATAAACTAACATTTTTATTGACACGTTATGATATGTGATACACACAAAGCCTTTGCTCCTAGACCTCAGGAGTTTGCCCATTCAATATGCATACATATCTGGCTGTCTCTGTCATGAGCCCTAAATTACTGAGTTTATGCTTTCTCTGCAGGTCCAGTCCAGGTGCAGCAGTAAGGAGAACATTCTCAGAGCCAGTGAGTATATCACTATTTCAGATGCACTACTGGATCAGAACTTGTGGTTCAGCAGGAAAGAAGGCTAAAAATGACGTTTTGGTAAAAGAATGAAGAAGAAAATGGGGAAAGTTAATGTCAAGGATATGAATTTTGAGCTTTTGCCTTCTAAAACTATGTATCAATATATTAATGAATATTTCATTTATCCCCATCGTTTTTGCAAGTGGACATCGGAATTTCAATAGCACTACTGGGTAGGGTAGTGATCAGCTCCTCTGTGACTCTTAAAGAAGAGAGCCCTCTGTAATTGCCCCACTGCCAAAAAGTTATTGGAAAACAGACTAACTGAAAATAATATAATACAAGTTCACTAAATGAATCTAACTAAAAATGAAACAAAGACTCCTAAGAGGATACATCATGATCATTTTGTAAGTATGAATTCCTGAAAGATCTTATCTTCACAGTCAGCATGTTTTAGAACGCAGTGCCCTAAACCAAGGATGAAGAAACTGTCATTTTATTTTTGTTTTATCACCAGTAACATTTGCATGGAGTAATTTGTCTAGGGTCTTCATATTAGACTTACATAAAAATAAATGCAAACAGACATATTTAACTTGTATACCTTTGTGAGTTTTCATAACATCTGACAGACTTGTGAATCTGAAGGAGACTCTTCAGTTATAGGAGATGTAAAGTTCTATAATTCCTTCTTAAGACATAAGGTTGAGGAAACTAAGAATCAGGGAAGTGTTGGTTGCATATTTTCTAAAATAAAACAGAAGTAGATAGAAATAAGTGAAATTTTAAAGTGACATTTTTTGATTTCTGTATGATTTCCATGTATTGTTGATCCTGAGATGGTTGTGGATCATTGACAGTGATTGTGATGATAGCAAAGAAAAATAATTTCATGCTGAGGACAGATTTCTTTGAAACGTTTTTCACCTCTATCATAAATGTTTGTGCTGTTAGAACTGCTTTTATTTCAGTTGTGCTTATATATGACTTGTTGACTATTAATTAGATGGACATAACAGTGGTCCATATTTTTATATTCATCTTGTCCAACATTGTAGCTTCTTAGTTCTGTGAGTTCTGCAAGTTCAAGGTCTTTCCTCTCAATACCGCCTTGGTAACTCATGCCCAATACTACACCCAGGACTTTTTCATCAACATGAGCGATTCTGTCTGCAGTGGTTTTTCAGAACTTGTGGTTCAGCAGGAAAGAAGGCTAAAATGACGTTTTGGTAAAAGAATGAAGAAGAAAATGGGAAAGTTAATGTCAAGGATATGAATTTTGAGCTTTTGCCTTCTAAAACTATGTATCAATATATTAATGAATATTTCATTTATCCCCATCGTTTTTGCAAGTGGACATCGGAATTTCAATAGCACTACTGGGTAGGGTAGTGATCAGCTCCTCTGTGACTCTTAAAGAAGAGAGCCCTCTGTAATTGCCCCACTGCCAAAAAGTTATTGGAAAACAGACTAACTGAAAATAATATAATACAAGTTCACTAAATGAATCTAACTAAAAATGAAACAAAGACTCCTAAGAGGATACATCATGATCATTTTGTAAGTATGAATTCCTGAAAGATCTTATCTTCACAGTCAGCATGTTTTAGAACGCAGTGCCCTAAACCAAGGATGAAGAAACTGTCATTTTATTTTTGTTTTATCACCAGTAACATTTGCATGGAGTAATTTGTCTAGGGTCTTCATATTAGACTTACATAAAAATAAATGCAAACAGACATATTTAACTTGTATACCTTTGTGAGTTTTCATAACATCTGACAGACTTGTGAATCTGAAGGAGACTCTTCAGTTATAGGAGATGTAAAGTTCTATAATTCCTTCTTAAGACATAAGGTTGAGGAAACTAAGAATCAGGGAAGTGTTGGTTGCATATTTTCTAAAATAAAACAGAAGTAGATAGAAATAAGTGAAATTTTAAAGTGACATTTTTTGATTTCTGTATGATTTCCATGTATTGTTGATCCTGAGATGGTTGTGGATCATTGACAGTGATTGTGATGATAGCAAAGAAAAATAATTTCATGCTGAGGACAGATTTCTTTGAAACGTTTTTCACCTCTATCATAAATGTTTGTGCTGTTAGAACTGCTTTTATTTCAGTTGTGCTTATATATGACTTGTTGACTATTAATTAGATGGACATAACAGTGGTCCATATTTTTATATTCATCTTGTCCAACATTGTAGCTTCTTAGTTCTGTGAGTTCTGCAAGTTCAAGGTCTTTCCTCTCAATACCGCCTTGGTAACTCATGCCCAATACTACACCCAGGACTTTTTCATCAACATGAGCTATTCTGTCTCAGAACTTCTTAATCTCATTGCTTACCCAATCTACTTTTATCTTCCATTTTTCCTTCTATGTCATGTGCTACTGTTGTTCAGTTGCTAAGTTATGTCTGTCTTTTTGCAACCCCGTGGACTGTTGCATGCCAGGCTTCCCTGTCCTTAACTGTCTCCTGGAATTTGCTCAAATTCCTGTCGATTGGTCAGTGATGGCACCTAACTATCTCATCCTCTGTCAGCCTCTTCTCCTGCCCTCAATCTTTCCAATCTTTCCATCAGGGTCTTTTCCAATGAGTCATCTCTTTGCATCAGGTGGCCAAAGTATTGGAGCTTCAGCTTCAGCGTCAGTCCTTCCAGTGAATATTCAGGGTTGATTTTCTTTAGGATTGACTGGTTTGATCTCCTTGCTGTCCAAGGAATTCTCAAGAGTCTTCTTGAGCACCACAGTTAGAAAGCACCATTTCTTCGGGCCCACATATGTATTAATTTATTACAGTCATATCGCCCTATTAGCTGTTCCCCATTCTCTCTGAGACTTCCCAAATGGTGCTAGTGGTAAAAAGCCCACCTGCCAAATGCAGGAGATGTAAGAGATACAGATTTGAACCCCAGGTTCAGAAGATCCCCTGAAGAAGGGATGGCAACCCACTCCAATATTCTATAATTCCTTCTTAAGACATAAGGTTGAGGAAACTAAGAATCAGGGAAGTGTTGGTTGCATATTTTCTAAAATAAAACAGAAGTAGATAGAAATAAGTGAAATTTTAAAGTGACATTTTTTGATTTCTGTATGATTTCCATGTATTGTTGATCCTGAGATGGTTGTGGATCATTGACAGTGATTGTGATGATAGCAAAGAAAAATAATTTCATGCTGAGGACAGATTTCTTTGAAACGTTTTTCACCTCTATCATAAATGTTTGTGCTGTTAGAACTGCTTTTATTTCAGTTGTGCTTATATATGACTTGTTGACTATTAATTAGATGGACATAACAGTGGTCCATATTTTTATATTCATCTTGTCCAACATTGTAGCTTCTTAGTTCTGTGAGTTCTGCAAGTTCAAGGTCTTTCCTCTCAATACCGCCTTGGTAACTCATGCCCAATACTACACCCAGGACTTTTTCATCAACATGAGCTATTCTGTCTCAGAACTTCTTAATCTCATTGCTTACCCAATCTACTTTTAGCTTCCCTTTTTCCTTCTATGTCATGTGCTACTGTTGTTCAGTTGCTAAGTTATGTCTGTCTTTTTGCAACCCCGTGGACTGTTGCATGCCAGGCTTCCCTGTCCTTAACTGTCTCCTGGAATTTGCTCAAATTCCTGTCGATTGGTCAGTGATGGCACCTAACTATCTCATCCTCTGTCAGCCTCTTCTCCTGCCCTCAATCTTTCCAATCTTTCCATCAGGGTCTTTTCCAATGAGTCATCTCTTTGCATCAGGTGGCCAAAGTATTGGAGCTTCAGCTTCAGCGTCAGTCCTTCCAGTGAATATTCAGGGTTGATTTTCTTTAGGATTGACTGGTTTGATCTCCTTGCTGTCCAAGGAATTCTCAAGAGTCTTCTTGAGCACCACAGTTAGAAAGCATCATTTCTTCGGCCTACATATGTATTAATTTATTACAGTCATATACGCCCTATTAGCTGTTCCCCATTCTCTCTGAGACTTCCCAAATGGTGCTAGTGGTAAAGAGCCCACCTGCCAAATGCAGGAGATGTAAGAGATACAGATTTGAACCCCAGGTTCAGAAGATCCCCTGAAGAAGGGATGGCAACCCACTCCAATATTCTTGCCTAGAGAATCCTATGGACAGAAAAGTCTGGTGGGCTAAAGTTAATAGGGTCCAAAAGAGTCAGACACAACTGAAGTGACTTAGCACATATTCTCTCTGTGCTGTATCCTACCTCTATTCCTTAGGACCCTTGCCCTCACAGCATAAAATATCCATTCCCCTTATTTTCCTAGGGAACTCTTACTTATCCTTCCATACTTAGTTCAGGCTTACCTGAGTTTTTCCGAGGCACTGTAACTAATCCTTCCTGCCTATCCCCTGCAGTTTCTTCTATTTTAATCATTTTTTCATTTGTTTACCAAATTAACTATCTTCAAGTAAAACATTTCCAAAATGTAGCTAATAAAAATAAGCCTATAATCAACTTTGTTTTTATCATATATAAAAATGTGTCAAAATAAAAATCATCAGATCCTAGAGAAAGAAAAAGAGGATTTAATAGAGCTTGTTCAGAATGACCAAGAGTTAACTCTGGGAACTTTATCCAAGTAAAAGCTGACCTTCCTTTAGCTCCTCAAAAGTATCATTAAAACCAGCTGTTGATAAAAAGCTGAGTTTATTGCTAACTCTGCTAAGGGAGAATGCCACTGGAACAAAGTCTTAAAGTATCAGAAAGGGAGCAGCAATGTCAGGAGGTTTTAAAGTTTGATTTAAAGCAGTTCTTTAAGGTGAGCTTGATTAGAATTAAATAAGGTTCATGATATAATCATTTAGAAATCATGGACATCTCAAGGTGAAGATTCTTGATGTGTAAACTGTTGGCACTTTCTATTTAAGAAGTTTCTGGAATGAGCAGTAACATTACTTAAAACCTTTTGTTGTGAGGCACGTCAGTGAAGCACCCAACTCCACTCGTTGGGGGTCTTGACTTTTCTTTAGGATTGGGATTTTTGGTTGGGATCTCCTTGCTGTCCAAGGAATTCTCAAGAGTCTTCTTGAGCACCACAGTTAGAAAGCATCATTTCTTCGGCCTACATATGTATTAATTTATTACAGTCATATACGCCCTATTAGCTGTTCCCCATTCTCTCTGAGACTTCCCAAATGGTGCTAGTGGTAAAGAGCCCACCTGCCAAATGCAGGAGATGTAAGAGATACAGATTTGAACCCCAGGTTCAGAAGATCCCCTGAAGAAGGGATGGCAACCCACTCCAATATTCTTGCCTAGAGAATCCTATGGACAGAAAAGTCTGGTGGGCTAAAGTTAATAGGGTCCAAAAGAGTCAGACACAACTGAAGTGACTTAGCACATATTCTCTCTGTGCTGTATCCTACCTCTATTCCTTAGGACCCTTGCCCTCACAGCATAAAATATCCATTCCCCTTATTTTCCTAGGGAACTCTTACTTATCCTTCCATACTTAGTTCAGGCTTACCTGAGTTTTTCCGAGGCACTGTAACTAATCCTTCCTGCCTATCCCCTGCAGTTTCTTCTATTTTAATCATTTTTTCATTTGTTTACCAAATTAACTATCTTCAAGTAAAACATTTCCAAAATGTAGCTAATAAAAATAAGCCTATAATCAACTTTGTTTTTATCATATATAAAAATGTGTCAAAATAAAAATCATCAGATCCTAGAGAAAGAAAAAGAGGATTTAATAGAGCTTGTTCAGAATGACCAAGAGTTAACTCTGGGAACTTTATCCAAGTAAAAGCTGACCTTCCTTTAGCTCCTCAAAAGTATCATTAAAACCAGCTGTTGATAAAAAGCTGAGTTTATTGCTAACTCTGCTAAGGGAGAATGCCACTGGAACAAAGTCTTAAAGTATCAGAAAGGGAGCAGCAATGTCAGGAGGTTTTAAAGTTTGATTTAAAGCAGTTCTTTAAGGTGAGCTTGATTAGAATTAAATAAGGTTCATGATATAATCATTTAGAAATCATGGACATCTCAAGGTGAAGATTCTTGATGTGTAAACTGTTGGCACTTTCTATTTAAGAAGTTTCTGGAATGAGCAGTAACATTACTTAAAACCTTTTGTTGTGAGGCACGTTCAGTGAAGCACCCAACTCCACTCGTGGTAGATGGAAAAGAGGTTTATTAGGCTGATGCCAGCGACCACCCGCAAGAAACTGGGTTTCCTGAGAGGGCCCCAACTGGAGGTAAAGGGCGGTTTTTAAAGGCTGGTCCAATCAATGGTGCAAGACCCGCCCCTTTGATTGAAATTGGGCACACCTGCACATTCCTTCTTACAATCAACAGAATAGTCTAGGGGCTTCTTCATAAATTGCAGTCAATTACAATCAATAAAGATTTAACAGAAAATCATCAATGCTAACAGATGAATCACTAACCAGTAACCATCAGTAAACCATTATGCATTCCCTTTTACACTTTTACCTTACAAGGAAGAATTTTCTGAAATAGTAAAGTTATCTTGATAAAGACAATAGAATAGTAATGTTATGCTAATGAAAACAGTAAGCTGTGAACTTAGAGATGGTTTCAGGTATGAAAATTCCCCTTGTGATCAATCTTCAGCCTAAACTGAAACATAGACCATTGGCATCTAAAGACATGATCGATCAATCTTGACTTTCACCCCTACTTAAAAAAATCACAATAGTACATCAGCTATCTGGTGTTGTTTTCTCAATCTTTATAAGTATCAGTTTGCCTACATTTGTTGTTGTCTGGTGGTTGTTTATTGAACTGTTCAGTGAGACAGTCAGCTGTATAGCAGTGTTTAGAACTCTTGGAGGTCTCACATCTGAACCCTGCTACGCAAATGTGGGAAGGATTATGATCAGAGTTTGTAGTCATTTTTGCAGCCAAGAGCCTAAAGTGTCCAAAATTAAGGCAAGAACAGCTCTGTGTCAAACTAGAAGAAATGGAAAAACTCTTAGAAACATATAATCTACCAAGACTGAATCAGGAAGAAACAGAAACTCTGAAGAGACCAAATACTAGTGAAGTGATTGAATCAGTAATCCAAAATCCCCTTACAAAAAAAAAAAAAAAAAAAAAGCCAAGGAGAAACTGCTTCACTGCCTAATTTTACCAGTTATTTAAAAAAGAATTAACACCAATCTTTCTTAATCTCTTCCCAAAATTGGAAGAGGAAGGAACATTCCCAAACTCGTTTCTTAAAGCCAGCATTATCCTGATAAAAAAGCCAGACAAAGAAGAAAAGAAAACTACAGGACAGTATCCCTGAAGAATATGGATGTAAAAATTTTAATAAAATAGGGGCAAACTAAATTTAGCAGTACATTAAAAAGATCATTCACTATGATCAAGATTTACCCCTGAACACAAAGACAACTCAATACATGCAAATAATGAATGTGATGCATTACATTAATCCAGTCAAAGAGAAAACATCATACAGAGACCTCAATAGACACAGAAAAAGCATTTGACAGAACTCAACATCTGTTCATGATAAAAAAATATTCATAATAAATTTATAGATATACAAGGAATAACAAAGGCCATATATTATAAGCTCACAGCTAACATTATATGCAGCAGTGAAAGCTTTTCCTCTAAGATCAGGAACAATTCAATGGTATTCACTTTCATCATTACTATTAACATATTACCAGATAATATTACATATTACCTAGATAGAGCACTTGGGCAAAAATGAGAAATAAAAAGTATCAGAATTGGAAAGGAGGAAATGAAATAGGCCTTATCTACAAATGACATGATTTTATATGGAGACAATCATAAAGACAACATTGAAAAAGAGAACTGGTAAATGAACTAAAGTTGCAGATTACAAAATTGATTTAGAGAAATTCAGTAGTGTTTCTGTACTCGAATAGTCAGTTATCTGAAGAAGAAAGAAAATGATTCCATTTAAGTAGCTTCAAAGACCTCTTCATGACACCGATGAAAGAAGTCCAGGAAGACACAATTAAATGGACAGGTATCCTTTGCGCATACATTTGTTGTTGTTCGGTCTTCAAGTCATGTCTGACTCTGCCACCCCGTAGACTGCAGCATGCCAGGCTTCCCTATCTCCCACAGTTTGCTCAAACTCATGCCCGTTGAGTTGGTGATGTCGTCCAACCATCTCATCCTCTGTCACCCCGTTTTCCTCCTGCCCTCAATCTTTCCCAGTATCAGGGTCTATTCCAGTGAGTCAGCTCTTTGCACCAGATGGCCACAGTATTGGAGCTTCGGCCTCAGCATCAGTCCTTCCAATGAATATTCAGGGTTGGTTTTCCTTAGGACTGACAGACTTGATCTCCTTGCTGTCCAAGGAACTCTCTGGAGTCTTCTCTAGCACTGTAGTGTGAAAGGATCGGCCTTTAGCCTTCTTTATGGTCCAGCTCTCATATCCATACATGAATACTGGAAAAACCATGACTTTCACTGTACAGACCTCATGAAAAAGCATTCTTACCTGCTAGCCTGTGAATCAGAGCATGTAACACACTCCCTGCTTTCTGGGCCTCTTGTAAATCTTGAAGTGAAAAGGTTTGAGAAAGGAAGAAAGAAAGCCAGAATTTCCCTGGAATGATCAAGATTTTTTTCTTAAATCGAGGTCCACTTTTCCTACTTTTGTAAAAATTAAATTACCTGATAATCTTTTTCTTTCTTCAAAAAGAAATTAATGGCTCAAAATGAATCCTGGATGATGTTGGGAACTCTGCTGAAGGCTGGCATCAGTTTACAAAGATCCTATCCAGTCTTCAAGTTGTAACCAACACGCTTTTGTATAAGTCCAATATCAGTCATTGGAGAGCACCCAGTGACCTATGTAAGGCTAAAATACCCCTAAAGTAAAAGTGAAAGCATTCATGTCCAACTCTGCAACACCGTGGACTGCAGCCCATCTGGATCCTCTATCCATGGCATTCTCCAGGCAAGAACATTGGAGTGGATAGCCATTCCCTTCTCCAGGGGATCATTCCGACAGAGATTGAAACTGGGTCTCCTGCATTGCAGGTAAGAGATTGAACCCAGGCCTCCCGCATTGCAGGTAAATTTTTTTACCATCTGACCCACAGGGAAGCCCAAAATACCCCATGTATTAACCAGATATGTTACAACATTTGGAGACAGTCATCAGAAATAATTCTGTACCATACAATAAAAAATTTTAAGTGCTGAGACAGTTTGGAGAATCTGAAATAAGGTAAAAAATATTAATAATAACTTGTAAGATGAATAAAAGTAAGACAGCCTCCACATAATACACTTTTGTTTCTTAGTTCCTTACAAGTTATATTTCTGTTAAAGTTTGGTTACAAAAACTAGTTACCACCAAAAATTTTTAGAGAATTATTTTGGTGGTATCAAGAATCTTGTCTTCTAGGTAGGACCTAAGAGAGGGTTTTAGATTTCCATCTCTATGGCCTTCCAATGAATATTCAGGGTTGGTTTTCCTTAGGACTGACAGACTTGATCTCCTTGCTGTCCAAGGAACTCTCTGGAGTCTTCTCTAGCACTGTAGTGTGAAAGGATCGGCCTTTAGCCTTCTTTATGGTCCAGCTCTCATATCCATACATGAATACTGGAAAAACCATGACTTTCACTGTACAGACCTCATGAAAAAGCATTCTTACCTGCTAGCCTGTGAATCAGAGCATGTAACACACTCCCTGCTTTCTGGGCCTCTTGTAAATCTTGAAGTGAAAAGGTTTGAGAAAGGAAGAAAGAAAGCCAGAATTTCCCTGGAATGATCAAGATTTTTTTCTTAAATCGAGGTCCACTTTTCCTACTTTTGTAAAAATTAAATTACCTGATAATCTTTTTCTTTCTTCAAAAAGAAATTAATGGCTCAAAATGAATCCTGGATGATGTTGGGAACTCTGCTGAAGGCTGGCATCAGTTTACAAAGATCCTATCCAGTCTTCAAGTTGTAACCAACACGCTTTTGTATAAGTCCAATATCAGTCATTGGAGAGCACCCAGTGACCTATGTAAGGCTAAAATACCCCTAAAGTAAAAGTGAAAGCATTCATGTCCAACTCTGCAACACCGTGGACTGCAGCCCATCTGGATCCTCTATCCATGGCATTCTCCAGGCAAGAACATTGGAGTGGATAGCCATTCCCTTCTCCAGGGGATCATTCCGACAGAGATTGAAACTGGGTCTCCTGCATTGCAGGTAAGAGATTGAACCCAGGCCTCCCGCATTGCAGGTAAATTTTTTTACCATCTGACCCACAGGGAAGCCCAAAATACCCCATGTATTAACCAGATATGTTACAACATTTGGAGACAGTCATCAGAAATAATTCTGTACCATACAATAAAAAATTTTAAGTGCTGAGACAGTTTGGAGAATCTGAAATAAGGTAAAAAATATTAATAATAACTTGTAAGATGAATAAAAGTAAGACAGCCTCCACATAATACACTTTTGTTTCTTAGTTCCCTTACAAGTTATATTTCTGTTAAAGTTTGGTTACAAAAACTAGTTACCACCAAAAATTTTTAGAGAATTATTTTGGTGGTATCAAGAATCTTGTCTTCTAGGTAGGACCTAAGAGAGGGTTTTAGATTTCCATCTCTATGGCCTGATACATAGTTTGCCATCAGAAAAGTCACCTAAAAGTTGAATATAGTTCCTTAGGAAAAAAAGATTCATTACCAGAAGGTGGAACCAAAGAAATCTGGGTGACTACCAAAGAAGAATAGTGTGGTACAAAAACCAATTTGGTTGTATGCTTTAGTTAGTTCACAGGTCAATGACAGACAAATATTAAATGCATACCTATGAATGATTAAGGTTGCAAATGAAGAACAATGTAAAGAATAGGGCAATATAGATAACATACTTAAAAGAAGTATTAAACCAGGGAAATACAAGTAAGAAAATAACAATAAAATATATAGCAATAGAATGCAGATAAAAATCTAACAATCTACTGTCTTATTCTATGGATCTTGGATAGAACCTCCCTACACTCATGTGGTCAAAGGTCTTGAATGGAAGATGTTTCAGAGAACTGTCTGTAGAGGATTTCTAAAATCTCAGCTTGAAATCCACAAATTGAAGGGTAGATTATGCCTCTTTTGGAGATATGAATCAAAGATCAAACCTTTCGAGTATATTGCTATGCTAATTACGAATGGTACTTGATAAGATCCAGTGGGGTTCCAGAGTTGTCTTCCTCTGATATCTCTTCCAAAAGACCACTTATGGGGCCTGCCACTTACTAAGGTACTTTACTGTCGATTTCACCCTCAATCTTCAGGAAAAGTTCAAGAAAGAACATAGATCTAAAAATCAAATCAACTAAACTCAGAGATTCTTGATGATTGCTTTATAGTGTTCTTGTAATACTTCTATCCTCCCAAACAGGCATTTTGGGCATTATTGGTGTATAGCAGGAATAATTCCTTGCAATGTTTAGCATGTCTGATTGCAGCAGTGTAAAAATATTAATAATAACTTGTAAGATGAATAAAAGTAAGACAGCCTCCACATAATACACTTTTGTTTCTTAGTTCCTTACAAGTTATATTTCTGTTAAAGTTTGGTTACAAAACTAGTTACCACCAAAAATTTTTAGAGAATTATTTTGGTGGTATCAAGAATCTTGTCTTCTAGGTAGGACCTAAGAGAGGGTTTTAGATTTCCATCTCTATGGCCTGATACATAGTTTGCCATCAGAAAAGTCACCTAAAAGTTGAATATAGTTCCTTAGGAAAAAAAGATTCATTACCAGAAGGTGGAACCAAAGAAATCTGGGTGACTACCAAAGAAGAATAGTGTGGTACAAAAACCAATTTGGTTGTATGCTTTAGTTAGTTCACAGGTCAATGACAGACAAATATTAAATGCATACCTATGAATGATTAAGGTTGCAAATGAAGAACAATGTAAAGAATAGGGCAATATAGATAACATACTTAAAAGAAGTATTAAACCAGGGAAATACAAGTAAGAAAATAACAATAAAAATAAATAGCAATAGAATGCAGATAAAAATCTAACAATCTACTGTCTTATTCTATGGATCTTGGATAGAACCTCCCTACACTCATGTGGTCAAAGGTCTTGAATGGAAGATGTTTCAGAGAACTGTCTGTAGAGGATTTCTAAAATCTCAGCTTGAAATCCACAAATTGAAGGGTAGATTATGCCTCTTTTGGAGATATGAATCAAAGATCAAACCTTTCGAGTATATTGCTATGCTAATTACGAATGGTACTTGATAAGATCCAGTGGGGTTCCAGAGTTGTCTTCCTCTGATATCTCTTCCAAAAGACCACTTATGGGGCCTGCCACTTACTAAGGTACTTTACTGTCGATTTCACCCTCAATCTTCAGGAAAAGTTCAAGAAAGAACATAGATCTAAAAATCAAATCAACTAAACTCAGAGATTCTTGATGATTGCTTTATAGTGTTCTTGTAATACTTCTATCCTCCCAAACAGGCATTTTGGGCATTATTCATTGGTGTATAGCAGGAATAATTCCTTGCAATGTTTAGCATGTCTGATTGCAGCAGTGTGGAATTTGGAATGAAAGATGATATTCCTTGATGTATGTTGGAAAGCCAAAGGACCACAGAAAGATTTGATCTCATTGTCATTAAAGACAATACCTTAGGCCAATGAAGTTCAAGAATCTCTGAGTTTAGCTGGTTTGATTTTTAGATCTATATTGGTTTTCTCTTACCTTTCCTGAAGATTGAGGGTGAAATTGACAGTGAAGTATTTAGTAAGTGGCAGAACTTTCCAAAAGTCTTTAGTAATAGGCCCAGTAAAATGGATTCCTCCATTACTAGAGAGAAAGGTCAGAATTCTCTGGATTGGGAACATGAAATCAAGAAAATTTGTTATTACTAGAGTTGTAACTCTCTATCAAGGAAAGGCTTTCAAACCCTCCCTAGAAGCAAACAGTGACCACGACATACTCAAAACCCAGAGAGTAGTTTTATGAAACCCATTTGGAGGTGTTTAAGCGTGCCCTGAGGTTTTGAACTCTTATCCGTATCCTGCCTTTGTAGTCTTACCAGAATTATACTGATGACAGATGAGATAGAGTAAAACTTTCCCATCAATGTTAATTATATACAATGGCAAGTTTCCTCTTTCACTGGTGGGTAACTTCATATAAAGTTTTTACAATAATCCATTTGAGGTCCTTCAGAACTACTAAATAGGTAACAATGCAGTTTACACCCAGCTTTCTCAGGTCCCTTTTTTTCTGACTCTGGAGCTCACCACTGGCATTCTGTAATAGAGGCTTTGAACTCAATTTGCTTTTAAATCAAAGACTTGGTCCCTTGGGGTTTTATAAGGGCTATAATTTCAGTGAGGGCTGTCTGTCTGGCATGGTGATTAGTCAAGACGTTTTCTCTAGTCTCTATATTATCTCCTTTTGTTTGAGCCTCTACTTTCATTATAGCCACTTCCTCAGGAAGCATTAGAGTGCTTTAAAATTCTATAAATTGCTAACCATTCTCAATTGAGATTCCTGCTGAGGTCAAGAAAGAACATATCTTTCCAGAGATTCTTGATGATTGCTTTATAGTGTTCTTGTAATACTTCTATCCTCCCAAACAGGCATTTTGGGCATTATTCATTGGTGTATAGCAGGAATAATTCCTTGCAATGTTTAGCATGTCTGATTGCAGCAGTGTGGAATTTGGAATGAAAGATGATATTCCTTGATGTATGTTGGAAAGCCAAAGGACCACAGAAAGATTTGATCTCATTGTCATTAAAGACAATACCTTAGGCCAATGAAGTTCAAGAATCTCTGAGTTTAGCTGGTTTGATTTTTAGATCTATATTGGTTTTCTCTTACCTTTCCTGAAGATTGAGGGTGAAATTGACAGTGAAGTATTTAGTAAGTGGCAGAACTTTCCAAAAGTCTTTAGTAATAGGCCCAGTAAAATGGATTCCTCCATTACTAGAGAGAAAGGTCAGAATTCTCTGGATTGGGAACATGAAATCAAGAAAATTTGTTATTACTAGAGTTGTAACTCTCTATCAAGGAAAGGCTTTCAAACCCTCCCTAGAAGCAAACAGTGACCACGACATACTCAAAACCCAGAGAGTAGTTTTATGAAACCCATTTGGAGGTGTTTAAGCGTGCCCTGAGGTTTTGAACTCTTATCCGTATCCTGCCTTTGTAGTCTTACCAGAATTATACTGATGACAGATGAGATAGAGTAAAACTTTCCCATCAATGTTAATTATATACAATGGCAAGTTTCCTCTTTCACTGGTGGGTAACTTCATATAAAGTTTTTACAATAATCCATTTGAGGTCCTTCAGAACTACTAAATAGGTAACAATGCAGTTTACACCCAGCTTTCTCCAGGTCCCTTTTTTTCTGACTCTGGAGCTCACCACTGGCATTCTGTAATAGAGGCTTTGAACTCAATTTGCTTTT
This sequence comes from Tragulus kanchil, assembly GCA_022376925.1. Lineage (NCBI taxonomy): Eukaryota > Metazoa > Chordata > Mammalia > Artiodactyla > Tragulidae > Tragulus > Tragulus kanchil. The sequence continues at coordinate 214,756,054 of JAIOJX010000032.1, read as the reverse complement.
AAATCAAAGACTTGGTCCCTTGGGGTTTTATAAGGGCTATAATTTCAGTGAGGGCTGTCTGTCTGGCATGGTGATTAGTCAAGACGTTTTCTCTAGTCTCTATATTATCTCCTTTTGTTTGAGCCTCTACTTTCATTATAGCCACTTCCTCAGGAAGCATTAGAGTGCTTTAAAATTCTATAAATTGCTAACCATTCTCAATTGAGATTCCTGCTGAGGTCAAGAATCCTTCCTTGTTTCCAAAGCATTTCAGAATTATAAAATAACCCCAAAGCGTGTCTACTGTCAATCCATATATTAACCCTCTTACCTGTAGCTAACTAAAATTTCTGGTGTGCTCACAGACTTCTGCTATCTGGGAAGATTTGCCTCTAGCAAAGAAACATTCTAGGGATGAAGTTTTATAATTATTAGGTAGGAAGTCAGTAAAAAACTAGTTTTAACTGACAAAAGGCCTGTTCATGTTTAGAGTCCAGGGAGAGGGTTCACTTTCCAAGGACTCGGTTAAGTCTTTTTTGGGGGGATGGTGGGGAGGCAGGGTTGGGGAGGGAGGGGGCGAGTGGGCCACTTCTATTGGTCTTTCATTTATCTATTTTCATCCATCTTTGTTCTTTAGCCCATACGGGCCTCCCATCGCGGTGGTCACTGTTGTCGCAGAGTGCCGGCTCTAGGCGCACGCGCTCCAGAGCACCAGCTCGGTAATTGGACACATCTATCCAGCTGCTCCACAGCTCGTGGGATCTTCCCAGGCCAGGGATCGAACTGACGCCCCTTGCACTGCAAGGTGGTGTCCTTACCCACTGGGCCACCAGGGAAGCCCTCGGTTAAGTCTTATATTGGCATGGTAACTGCAGAAAAGTTGGGAACCCATTACCTGTGACAGTGAGATTCAAGAATCCTTTTAATTATCTCTTAGTCACTGACATGGGAAAATTTTTAAAGCCCATATTCTGTCAGGATTAAGAGATTTACTTCCTTGAGATAAACCATGTTCTAGGTAAAGAGCTTAGAGAGAACTGTAATTTCTCTTTGGAAAGTGAATAGATAGTGAATAGACAGAATCAGTCTTAGAGCTTACTCCATCTTTAGAACACAACAAAAAGATATCCTTATGTTGAGAATAAGAATAGAATCACAGGGAAATATAAAGTATTGAAGGTCCTGATTGTGAACTTGTGAAAAGTAAGAGTGTTTAAGTAAACCTTTGCAATGGAACAGTCAAGATATATTTAGTATTTTCTCAGAGAAGGCAAACAAATATTGACTATTTTGACCTAAATGGTCATTAAAGAAAGCAGAACATAAATCACAGTTGAATATGCAACCTCAGGAGGCACTGAAGATAAAATAGTTTTTGGGGTTAATATTGCAAAGAAGTGGGAAATGACTGTTTTGTTTGCTGAACAGATCCACATCCCCACCCATTCAGCTTTGATTGGGAGGATAGAAGTGTTACAAAAACACTTTAAAGCAATTATCCTTCAATTAAATAAATACATAAATTACAAAAAAAAAAAAAAAAAACAAATACAACATATGTAGAATCTTTTCTCCACTCACTTCTAGCTATAAGGTTTAGTGCTTCTTTAGCTTCTGGTTCGAGACAGTATTTTACACTTTGGAGTATAGGTTTCAGTGACTTGATCTGAATATTAATAGATTCAGCCCCAGTAATCCTCCCTATAGTCACTGAATTTTTGCTTACAGAATGAAAAGCCTAGCATCTCCTCAAGATTGTCAATTTAGGGTTGACTTAAACACAAAGATACTGGTAAATTAATTTCCAAATTAGCTGTAATCTCTTTGCAAATAAGGGAATCCTCAGGGATTTCAAGAAAGAAAACCATCAGGAAAATATTTATTTAATCTAACAATTCCATTTATACAGTACACCCTGCCTAGAAGGTTAGCAGGTAAGATATCACAGAAGAAGAAGACTGTTTTTTGTTTAATGTCAAAGGGTAAAAGTTACGAATGAAGTGAAACTAACAAAAGGATTATTAGAGATACAGGAATTGTGTAACAGTGGTAAAGTTTAAGATTGATAGTGAAGCTTCCCAGGTAGCTCAGTGGTAAAGAATCTGCCTGCCAATGCAGGAGACACGGGTTTGAATCTGATCCAGGAAGATCCCACATGCCACAGAGCAATAGCTAAGCCTGTATCCCACAACTATTGAGCTTGTACTCCAGAGCTCAGGAACCACAACTGTTGAGTCCACGTGTCCTAGAGACCATGCTCCATAGCAAGAGAAGCCACCTAAATGAGTAGCCTGTGCCCCACAACTAGAGAATACTTGCTGCTCTACACAACCATAGAAAGCCTGCACAGAAATGAAGGCCCAGCACAGCCAAAAATAAATAAAACTATCATTTTTAAATGTTCTTTAAAAAAAATTGATAGTGTATGCCTCTGTATCTATGAAAAATTTTTTGACAAGGTTGTCCTTTAATATTTATAGAAATATTTCCTTGGGAATTTAAAGGTAAAACAAAAATTGCCTTCATTAACTCAATTTATTTTATTTTTCCCTTTAGCTTATCGGCTAACTCAGACAGTTCTTTTTCTGATGCCCTTTTTTTATACAGTATTGATAAGTGTCTTTATCAAGAGATTCCTCTTTTGGAATTTACTAACCCTGGGTTAGGAGCATCTAGTGGCTTTATCTGTAATGCTATCAATTTATTCCGAGCTTTTATTCTAAGACTCTCAAAATATTCAGCAAAGTGCTTGGACTCTGGCAATGACATTCTATCCCATGTTAGTTTTTGCTTGTGTACTGTATCACCCATTTGGCTTAAGACTGTTTACAGAAATCTAGGAGAGAGGTAGGAGTCGCATCTGCTTTAACATGTGCTGTCTAAAACTGTTGAAGAGCCTACCCCTGCGGTCTCCAGAGTTATCCTTCCCTTGTTTGTAAGACTGAATCAGACCCCAGTATACTTTCTCAGGAAGGACTTTGGTAATTGAAAAAAAATATAAAAAGAAACAAATGAGCAAAGCTCAAGTTGAGTGAAAGGTCTAGCACTAACTCCAGGAAATCCTGCAGGAATCCCCAGGAGCAAAGACAGCGCAGTAAAGTCGTGCCTTGAACATACTGACTTTTCGGTGTATTCAAGTGAGCTGGCTTCAGTCCTCAAGTATCAGTCGGGATGAGTGCCTAGGACACAGACATAATATTAATCACAACTTAACCAAACTAGACAGAGATAAGCAGCTATATTTTTCAGAGAAGCAAGTCATGCCAAATCTAAAATGACTAAAACAGTTCATCGCATTTCATTCAGACTCAAATTCCACTGGCGTCAGAGATGAAGTGTCATCTTCAATTCCAAGAATGGAGTTTTTAGGTAATGTTTCAGGTGCTATCTTAACGAAATGCCATATGAATACAGGGTTCGTAATTTCTGTAGTTGGTAGGTTTCTCTGGTTTCTAAAACATTAAATGAATTATCATGGCTGCCAAAGTCCACACAAAACCCATCCTCCGTGTCCCTTTTAATTTTTTTAATTGAGGTGGAATTCACATTATATAAAATCAGTCATTTAAAGTGAGTAATTTAGTGGTATGCAGTAAACTTATAATGCCACACAACCACCACCTCTGTCCAGTTCCAGAACGTTTTCATCAAACCAAAGGGAAACTCCATACCCTTTAAATAGTTCCTCTCTATCCCCCAGCTAATGACAACTACCAGTCTTCTTTCTGTCTCTAAGGATTTGCCTATTCTGAATGTTTCATATAAATACAGTCATAAAATTCCAGATGAATATAAAATATAATCATTTTTATCTGGCTTCTTTTACTTAATATTTTCAAGATTTATCCATGCTGTAACCGGTGTGTTTCATTCCTTGTTATGGTTACATAATACTCCATTGTGTATTTATACTATATTTTGTTTATGCATTGGTCAGTTTATGGGCATTTATGTTTCCATTTTTTGGCTTTTATGAATAGTGCTGCTTTGAACATGCCTGTACTTCTATTTGTTTGAGTACCTGGTTTTCAGGTCTTTGGGATAGATACCTAAGAGGCAGACTGTTTAACTTTCTGAGAAGCTGACAAATTATTTTTCACAGTGACTGAACCTTTGTACATTCTCAACAGCAGTTTACAAGGATTCCAGTTTCTTCCTATCCTTGCCAAAACTTGTTCCTTTTTTTTTTTCATTTTAACCATTCTTCTAGGAGTGAAATGGCATCTCATTTTGGTTTTGATGTGCATTTCCTTAATGAGCAATGATGTGTAGTATCTTTTCATTCCCTTCTTGGCCATTCATGTATCTTCTTTGGAGAGCTATCTATTTAAGTCCTATGTTCAGTTTTTAATCAGGTGGGTTGTCTTTTTGTTGCTTCTGTAGGAGTTCTTTATATATTTTGGGTACTAGACCTTATCAGATGGCATTATGCCAGCATTACACTGTATGAGTTACTGTCGCTTTGTAGTAAGCTATGAAAACAGAAAGTGAGAATCCTTCCATCTTTTCTTTTATTTTTCTATATTGTTTTGGTTCTTTGTGGCCCCTTGCCATTCCATATCAATTTGAGGTTGTTTGACTTTTCCATTTCTAGGGGTGGGGGAAGGCTTTTGGGATTTTAGTGGACATTACAGTGAATCCGTAGATTGCTTTGGGTAGTATCTTAAAAATATTAAATCTTTCAATCTGTCTTCCTTTGGATCTTAACATGAGGTTCACTGTTATGTCTCGGGTGTTTGTACATTTCACAGTGAACTCAGTAGGTCATGACATGTATTAATAAGTATTCCATTCCCAATAATAAAGTAATCTGTATATTTCATCTCTGGAAGAGCTTTTATCGCATAAATATCTCTTTCATTTTCTTGCCTTAAAGTGAAAGCAACATATCAGTGACAAATCTGAGATTAATATGGTCTGTGGCGCCAAATTCCAGGCACCCCTCCCAGTTTTCCTTCCACCTAGGGCTTAGGGCTAGGCAGCCCAGGCCAGTTGCTAGTCCTGCCACCTCACAAGCAGCAGTGGAAGCCTGAACCTGCGCCCACAGCGTGCCTCACTCCCTGGGAAGGGGCAAGATGAGGGTTTAAGAGTCTTAGTGTTTAAACTGTGATTGGTATTGTCTATTTAAGAGTTAATGAGTCTTTCAGGAAATTCCTAGATTAAGTAATAAAGTTATTTGCAGTTTTATCTCTCTGGGCAAGAAGTTTCTGGATGAATAAAGCCATGTTGATGAAAATAGTGATAGGACTGAAGCTGAAGCTCTAATGCTTTCAATTCTCACGCTGATGTAGTAGCCAGCATTACTTATCTAGGCAGAAATATCCCCAGAGTGCAACATAATTTATCTGCACCCTAATTTGATGAAAAGGCATCCTGATTTAACCATGTATAGGATTCTATGCTAATTTCTGGAGGCTGAACAAACTGTAAAATAGAGGCTTCAAGGTTTGAGTTACATAAAGACAGAGCGGACTTCCTTCTTTGAGTGAATTAAGAGATTTTACCACTTCAGTAGCAAAAAAATGGAATAATGATTCAGCTGAGTCACTACTAAAGTAAGGGATTTCCCGTGGCTGTGTTTCAAAACTGACTCACCATTGCCCTTCTTTTTAAGCAGTTCTTTTCTTCCAAATTGTTTTTTTTTTGTTTCTATATCTAAGTCATCATTTATTTTTCATCCATCTTTATTCTTTGGGCCTCCCATTGCAGTGGCCTCTCTCTTTGCAGAGCATTGGCTTTGGGCGCATGCGCTTCAGAGCACTGGCTCATAATTGGGCACACTGGCCCAGCCATTCTTCTGCATGTGGGATCTTCCTGGGCCAGGGATCGAACTGGTGCCCCTTGCACTGCAGTGCCAACTCTTTACCCATTAGACCAGGGAAACCCTCTTCCAAATTGTTTTGCCAGTTCTTAAAGACTAGCACATTCATGCCAGGTTTCAAAAGAGCTTTTACTTTCAAAGTAATTTTATCTCACAGACACATTTACTTGAAGACATTACTATTTTATGGGAGACATTCATTACATAATAGAACAGAGTTCAGTGGGATGCATATGGGATAAATGTCATTTCTTAAAATTCTTACCAGAACTATTAAATGAAAAATTTTGAGAGTTGTTAGATTATCTTCTGCTCCTAACTTTCTAAGAGTATTTGATTTTTCTGATTTATGCATAAAAGTTTGCCTACTCTTACTCTAAGCAACTGAATTTTATGATTTTTAGGGTTTCTCTCACTGATCTTGGCTTCCCTGGTGGCTCAGATGATAAAAACCAGGTTGAGTCCCTGGGTCGGAAAGATCCCCTGGAGAAGGAAATGGCAACCCACTCCAGTATACTTGCCTGGAGAATCCCATGAACAGAGGAACGTGGGGGGCCTTCAGTCCATGGAGTCACAAGTCCAGACACAACTGAGAAACTGACACCTCAACACTTCACTCACTGATCTTAATACTTCAGGCAAAGGTTTCAGAAGTTAGATTTACTTGTTTTATTTTATAATTACTGAGTTTTTATCTATAACCTCACTTATTTCTCCTTTTTGTTCATGTACTTGTGTGTATGGATATTACTTACACAATATTCATATGTAATAGATCATCTTTTTAATGATGCCCTCATCATTTTAATTACAGTGATCTTAAATATTTGTAATAAACCTGTCCACCTTTCTGCTACTATGAGGTTTGATATTTTCTGTAATGCCAGATCTAGTCCATAAAAACGCCTTAGTACTTAAAGTATTATAAATCCCAAATGTTAATTCTAATTTTAAAAATAGTGAAACACATTTCAGTAAGCAAGATTTGTGACATAACCTGAACCCTCTAAATTGATGTCCTGCTCAAATTCAGACTCACACATAAGCAGAGCAAGTGATCTCCTTTTTTTATGTCTACAGGTCTCAAACATGTGTCCTCATTGTTTCATTTTATAAGGAAAGTACACTCTGGTATTAAACTACAGATCTTAGTTTTTCTACTTACTAGCAAGTATTCAGTATCTCTGCCTTCATTTTCTCATCTGTAAAATAAAAATATAAGAGTTTCTGCCTTATTCAGATTCAGGTCTATGTGTAGCAGTAAACAGCAAAACCCTGCAAAAAATAATAATTAAAATTAAATAAGAATTTCTGCTTTATAGATTGTCATGAGGATTAAACTGTGAAATGTTTGGCAAACTGGTAGTCACTCAATAAATGTTAGCTACTATTACTGTTATTATTACTACTAGTACTACTAATATTACTGTTACTATTTGAATAATTATTCTTTTGAGTGAAAGCATTGTCTCAAAAAAAAAAAGCTACTACTTCAGTGAAAATGTAAACTGAATAGGATAACAAATTAAGTCTTTAGAATCTATTAATTTTAGATAAAATTTATCAGATAATCTGACCATGACCTCTGAAGGTTGAGTTTTAAGAAAATGGATGCATACACAACTATTTTCAGGGTATAAGAAAAAGGGAAAAGCCTAAAGGAAGGTAGATCAGCAATTATCTTCCTCAGTATTATTCTCTCCTTTTGAAATATCTGTTTTCTTTTTCTCCAGCTTCTCTGAAGTCTGAACTCTTGCCCAGTGCTTAAGTATCAGTGTATTCAGAGTTCTCTCTTTGACATTGCATTTACACTCTGTATTCTGCATGTGCAAGGTCACCCACTTACAAAGCTTCAGTAAGCCTATATTTCCCCCTAAGCTTCAGTAGATCTCCTCTTGGATATTCTACAAGTATCTCATACTCAGTATGACCAAAACTCAATATGTAATCCAATCTCTTCTTCTTCACATCTGACGAAGTGACATCAGTATCTACCTAGTTGTCCAAACCAGAAATCTTTACGATGTTTATCTTTTATTCCTCTCCCTGCAAGCAGTTTTACCATTCTCCAGTACAAATCTAAGCCTATCATTCTCCTGTCATGACTCATTCTTTAATAGCTCCGTCTTATTCTTAAAGTCACTCTCAAACATAAAAGCAGAGCAAGTGATCTCCTTTTTATGTCTACAGGTCTCAAACATGTGTCCTCATTGTTTCATTTTATAAGGAAAGTACACTCTGGTATTAAACTACAGATCTTAGTTTTTCTACTTACTAGCAAGTATTCAGTATCTCTGCCTTCATTTTCTCATCTGTAAAATAAAAATATAAGAGTTTCTGCCTTATTCAGATTCAGGTCTATGTGTAGCAGTAAACAGCAAAACCCTGCAAAAAATAATAATTAAAATTAAATAAGAATTTCTGCTTTATAGATTGTCATGAGGATTAAACTGTGAAATGTTTGGCAAACTGGTAGTCACTCAATAAATGTTAGCTACTATTACTGTTATTATTACTACTAGTACTACTAATATTACTGTTACTATTTGAATAATTATTCTTTTGAGTGAAAGCATTGTCTCAAAAAAAAAAAGCTACTACTTCAGTGAAAATGTAAACTGAATAGGATAACAAATTAAGTCTTTAGAATCTATTAATTTTAGATAAAATTTATCAGATAATCTGACCATGACCTCTGAAGGTTGAGTTTTAAGAAAATGGATGCATACACAACTATTTTCAGGGTATAAGAAAAAGGGAAAAGCCTAAAGGAAGGTAGATCAGCAATTATCTTCCTCAGTATTATTCTCTCCTTTTGAAATATCTGTTTTCTTTTTCTCCAGCTTCTCTGAAGTCTGAACTCTTGCCCAGTGCTTAAGTATCAGTGTATTCAGAGTTCTCTCTTTGACATTGCATTTACACTCTGTATTCTGCATGTGCAAGGTCACCCACTTACAAAGCTTCAGTAAGCCTATATTTCCCCCTAAGCTTCAGTAGATCTCCTCTTGGATATTCTACAAGTATCTCATACTCAGTATGACCAAAACTCAATATGTAATCCAATCTCTTCTTCTTCACATCTGACGAAGTGACATCAGTATCTACCTAGTTGTCCAAACCAGAAATCTTTACGATGTTTATCTTTTATTCCTCTCCCTGCAAGCAGTTTTACCATTCTCCAGTACAAATCTAAGCCTATCATTCTCCTGTCATGACTCATTCTTTAATAGCTCCGTCTTATTCTTAAAGTCCTAAATCCTTTAAATTGCTTCAAATCTATCTTCTGCTTACCTCTAGTTGTACCTCTGCCACTCCCAGCTTGAATTCAGTGCTCTAGCCATGTGACACTTTTATTTGCAAAAAGTACCTCTTTTCTGAAATGTTGGCATCCCTTCTCTTTCCCTGGAAAACTTATACTTATCCTGTATTTCCTTCAAGAGGCACTTCTCAAATCTGAGCAGAATGATCCTACTGTGTTTTCCTGTATATGTGTTAGTCGTTCATTCATGTCTAAGACTTTGCAACCCTATGCACTATAACCCACTAGGCTTCTCTGTCCATGGAATTCTCCAGACAAGAATACAGAAGTGGATTTCCATTTCCTTCTCCAGGGGATCTTCCTACCCAGGGATGCCACCTGGGTCTCCTGCATTACAGGCATATTCTTTACCACTGAGCCACTTGGGAAGCCCTGTGTTTTTCTCCAGTGCCCCGTAGTCTCTTACCTTATTTTAAGCCTATTTGCAATATGGTACTTTCTTGTCTTCACTTTTTCTTCCATTTTGCCCTCAGCTCCTTTCAATACCTCATCTGTGTTGTTCAACTGATAGTATTCCAGGATATAGCACAATTACTGTCCGTCAATAAATGGATTGAATTGGTAAGGGAGTAAATAAATTAGAAGTAAACCTTGGGCAAGCAGAGGAGGCAGGGGACAGCAGAACATCCAGAGTAAGAAATCAGAATGCAAGCAGAGAAGGAAAACAACAGGCATAACTGCTCCTTCACTTTAGATTATTTTCTGCTTTTATTCTGAATCGGATTTCTTCACTCATTCTTACTACTGTCACCCAGATTTAGGACATGTTACTACCTCTTACCTGGAGTATGTTTTCGTTACTTTTTGGTTTTAACCTTAATATCAGCCAATCTATTCTAGATAGGTAAATCTGCTAATTAATTTTCTTAGATTAATTAACATTAGTTAATCTAATTAATTACACCTTGCCAGGAAAAAATCATGGTTTTTTTCCTTTTTTTTTTTTTAATTTTTTTGGCCACTTCTATTGGTCTTTCATTTCTATCTTTTTGTTTTTTGGCCTGTGTGGGCCTCCCATTGCAGTGGCCTCTCATTGCAGAGCGCTGGCTCTGGGCACATGCGTTCTAGAGCTCCAGCTGAGTAGTTGGACACATTGGTCCAGTGGCTCCATGGCATGTGGGATCTTCCCAGGCTAGGGATCGAACTGGGGCCCCTTGCACTGCAAGGCAGTGTCCCTACCCACTGGACCACCAGGGAAGCCCCTTCTTTTTTCTTTTTATTCCTCAGAAAAGAGAATTATGAAATATTTCTTGAAGAAGTATGGTAATTTCTCATAGTTCTTATTTTTATAAAAATTTTCTTAGTTTTCTCCTTTTACATGCTAATTATTCACCCCCTTAATTGGCACTTAGTATATCAGACAGCAACTGCTTGTCATAACTTATTCAATTTTTCTTAACATAACTAGACATAATTAGTAATTTACTTCTGTATTTATCAAGGTACTATTTGTAAGTACTGCCCTTCTCCACTTTCTCATCTGATTTCCTAAATAAACTGTTTCTTTCACATATCTTCATATAGTTTATTTACTAATTTCTCAAATACTTTTTCATTTGTAAAACCTAAAAATTCCGTAAGGAGTATTTACCTTCAATTTAAATTTGATCGCACTTCCTTGTTTTCCTAGATTATCACATTTTTATTTTGTATGAAAACTGACTCATTTATTACTTTTAGCCAATTTTTTAGCCTCTTCATTGTCAAAATATCTGGTATAGCTAAAAACATTAAGTTAATAGAGTAAGAAATCAGAATGCAAGCAGAGAAGGAAAACAACAGGCATAACTGCTCCTTCACTTTAGATTATTTTCTGCTTTTATTCTGAATCGGATTTCTTCACTCATTCTTACTACTGTCACCCAGATTTAGGACATGTTACTACCTCTTACCTGGAGTATGTTTTCGTTACTTTTTGGTTTTAACCTTAATATCAGCCAATCTATTCTAGATAGGTAAATCTGCTAATTAATTTTCTTAGATTAATTAACATTAGTTAATCTAATTAATTACACCTTGCCAGGAAAAAATCATGGTTTTTTTCCTTTTTTTTTTTTTAATTTTTTTGGCCACTTCTATTGGTCTTTCATTTCTATCTTTTTGTTTTTTGGCCTGTGTGGGCCTCCCATTGCAGTGGCCTCTTATTGCAGACCCTGGCCCTGGGCACATGCGTTCTAGAGCTCCAGCTGAGTAGTTGGACACATTGGTCCAGTGGCTCCATGGCATGTGGGATCTTCCCAGGCTAGGGATCGAACTGGGGCCCCTTGCACTGCAAGGCAGTGTCCCTACCCACTGGACCACCAGGGAAGCCCCTTCTTTTTTCTTTTTATTCCTCAGAAAAGAGAATTATGAAATATTTCTTGAAGAAGTATGGTAATTTCTCATAGTTCTTATTTTTATAAAATTTTCTTAGTTTTCTCCTTTTACATGCTAATTATTCACCCCCTTAATTGGCACTTAGTATATCAGACAGCAACTGCTTGTCATAACTTATTCAATTTTTCTTAACATAACTAGACATAATTAGTAATTTACTTCTGTATTTATCAAGGTACTATTTGTAAGTACTGCCCTTCTCCACTTTCTCATCTGATTTCCTAAATAAACTGTTTCTTTCACATATCTTCATATAGTTTATTTACTAATTTCTCAAATACTTTTTCATTTGTAAAACCTAAAAATTCCGTAAGGAGTATTTACCTTCAATTTAAATTTGATCGCACTTCCTTGTTTTCCTAGATTATCACATTTTTATTTTGTATGAAAAACTGACTCATTTATTACTTTTAGCCAATTTTTTTTAGCCTCTTCATTGTCAATATTATATCTGGTATAGCTAAAAACATTAAGTTAATAGATTGCAGAATAGGAAGTCCTACCCTTGTTTCCCCTACAGACACCAACTTAACAATATATGGATCAAAATATCTTTATGAAAACTCCAGAAACCAGTTAAGATGTTGCAGCACCCACGTGCAGGCAAAGTCAAGAACAGCCACATTAAAATGGGTAAGAAGAGTCTTTTCACTTTACCTGTGATCTCCCTTCCCCAAGAACAACATAGCTCACCGTGATCAGCAGAGGACACCTGGCTTGTAGTTTCTTACTGGAGGAAGAAGGAGAGAGAAGAGTAGAATGTACACCCAAAGCTCCAACTTTTCACAAGTCTGCCCAAGGAACTGACTTCTATCTTGCTTGATGAAGTGTGAATGGAATCAGCATAGTTTGGGTGCATGGGGCCACTGAAAGTAAGGGAGAGCAGGAGCAGCTTGTATTGACACCAGCGAGCCTGAAATGATGCAGAGGCCAGCATGGCTCAATGCAGTGGGGAGAAGGCACTCAATTCACAGTTTCTCCATTGGGCAGAAGGGAGAAGAGTAGAGCCTGTGTCCTAAAGGCCAGTCTTTGAGGGGCTGCCTGAAGGACTGATTTCTATTTACCCAACTTAGGGCGCTTGATGCCTGAGAATGAAAGAGAATGTTGCTGGGCTGGTGCAGCACTAGTGAACCTGCCGCACTGCAAGCGGACGCCAGAAGGAGTAAGAGATTATGGACTTCTGGAAAAGAAACTGGCAAACGTCTGATTAGGAAGTTATATACATAGCCAAGAGAAGTCACATCACCCCCAAAAAGGTTTCAGAGGCATCCAGAATCTCTAGCCAGGCTGATTGGTGAAAATCCTCCCCTGTACAAAGCCAGTGCTTAAAGACTGGGAGGTATGGCTAGTTTTCCAAATGAGTACAACTCAGCCCTATCACCCCAAAAATCACAAAGCATATGAAGAAACAGGGACACATGGCCCAATGAAATGAACCAAATAAATCTCCAGAAGCCAACCTCAAAGGCACAGAGATCTATAAATTTCCTGAGAAGGAATTCACAAAATTTTTTTTGAGGCTAAATAGTCTGCATGAGAATACAGACAACTGTGCAAAATCGGGAAAACAATTCATGAACAAAATGAAAGTATCAACAAAGAGAAACTAAAAAAAAAAAAACAGAAATTTTAGAACTAAAGAATAAAATAACTGGATTGAAAATTTCACTAGGTGCTTTCACTAGCAGACTTAATCAAGCCTAAGAACAAACTTGAAGGAATATCGTTTGAAATTATCAATGCAAAAGAGAAAAAAATGAAGACAAGTAAAGAAAGCCTAAGGAGCTTTTAGGACTATATCAAGTAGATTAATATATGCATCATGGGAGTCTCAGAAGGAAAGAGTGAAAGAAAGAGACACAAAGCTTATTTGACAAAAAAATGGCTGAAAACTTCCCAAAGCTGAGGAAAGAAATGAACGTTGAAATTCAAGAAACTCAGAGTATTCCAACTAGAAATAGGAAAGTTGAGAAATTCACAAATCTGTGGAAGTTAAAGTCTTGAACAACCATTGAGTCAAAGAAGAAATCACAAGGAAATTTAAGAGATATCTTGAGACTAATGAAAATGGAAATAAAACCACTGTTGTATTAGTTCTGACCTTCACTGTCTTTTATGTTTAGGATTGCAATAGCATACTAACTGCTCTACCTGTCTAGAATCCCTCTTCCTTCCAGTCTACTATCAGTGAAGTATTACAGTTTTATGTATCACACCTCTGTAAAATGTCTTGAATAATTCACCATTTTCTACAGTACTTCAGTTAAGTTCAGTTCATTTGCTCAGTTGTGTACAACTCTTTGCAACCCGTGGATTGCAACATGCCAGGCTTTCCTGTCCTTCACCATCTCCCAGAGTTCACTCAAACTCATGTCCATTGATTCAGTGATGCCATCCAATCATCTTGTCCTCCGTCGTCCCCTTCTCTGTCTTCTATTTTTCGCAGCATCCCAGGGTCTTTTCCAGTGAGTCATCTACTCACTGGAAAAATCGTCTTCAAAAATCTGTCCTTAACTGAATTGACAAGTTTCATGTCTTATATTTCATCCTTTCCATCCAACCTCTAACGACATTAGGTCATTTTTCATCCAGTAAGAGTACTTGTAGATCTGTCTTTTTATTGTTGTTCATTCTGTTTTGAATATTTTTCCCTTTTTCTTAGTGTTTAAAGCTCAAATCAGTTGTTACTTCTGTGAGGTTTTGCAGTTTATTCCATCAGAATTAGTTATTCCCTTTTCTGTATTATCAGATATAATATTTTGTTTTTACATTAAAACATAAATATTTACAGGGGCTTGTTTTTTTTTTTTTTACTTTAAAACATGAGCTGATTTGTGTGTTCCATGAGACTATGGGAAATAGGAATCTCATCTTATTTACCTTAACATCACTCTCTAATATTCAATAAAGGGCCTTATGTAGAAAGAGTATTCAATTCATATTTAGTAAATGCAGTTGAAACCAAAGAAAGCTCCCCTAGCATATTATAGGAGGAAGCAGACCAGACTAAATATCGAGATTTGGTCTTTTCATCTTGATCTACTGTCTAGTAAGACATATGACTTTGGGCTAATCTTTTAACCTCTCTGTGGCTGAATGTGTTTTCTGCCAGAAATCTTAATGGATATCACCCCCATGCTTAAAAATTTTTAAATATTGGCTTGCATGATAAAGTTAAATAAATTGGTAAAGTTCACACTCCAAAGCCTAGCATTCAGAGGCCTCCACAATCTGGTTGTAGTTACTGTTCTAGTTTCAACTCCCACTAACAGAAAGCCAAGGAAATAATACCTCAGTTTTGTACTCTTCTGCTCACCACTCTCCTGCCAGTACTTTCCACTGGCTGAACCCAAGCAGAACCGCAGGGACAGGGAGACCATTGGTCCTGTTCATAAATACTAGCTCCTCGAAGGCCCAGAGCAGGCAGGGAGTAGTGGGAGTGATGAGGGACCAGTGGAGCTGCTGCATTCAAGCTGTTCTCCCTACCTGAATTTCTCTATTTGTCTCAGTGATAGCTCTATAAAAAAGAGTATTAATGCAGGTATTTAACATTCATGAAGAGCATACCATTCTCCAGGCAGTTTGACATGCAAATAGGGGAGCCTGTATAATTTGAGGAGGAGGAGGAAGAAGGAAATGAGGGGAAAAAGAGGCTGAAGAAGTTACCTTATTCGTAAACTAAGGGAATGTATAATAGCAGAGAGATGAGGTTGAGGAGAAAGAACAGACCAAGAAAGCCTTAGCTCATTACTCTGGACAGTCTGAACTTTGTCCTTTGAATAGTAGGAAGTTTTTGATGGTAAAAGCATAATTAAATCAGATACTATTGAGAAATTTCCCTAGAACCCTAGAATTTGTACCGTGAGTTTGGAAGATACTGACTAAAGTTGACTAAGAAAATAACTATTTCAAATTAAAAAGCATTTATTAAATAGTTTTCAGTGTTGTAAAACAGTCAAGAATCTGAATAATAAAAGCAGGGAAACAATCACTGTCATCCTGTTACTTAAAGGTAACTACTACTAATGCATATAATTATTTTATTCCATTGTAGACATTGGGTTGTACTTTATTTCTACAGTTATAACTATGTTATGATGTATGCTTTTGGGGGGGGGGGGCACTTCTATTGATCTTTCATTTATTTATTTTCATCCATCTTTGTTCTTTGGCCTGTGTGAACCTCCCATCGTAGTGGCCTCTCATCGCGCTCTGGGGGCATGCGCCCAGAGCTCTGGCTTGGTAGTTGGATTCATCGGTCCAGCTGCTCAACGGCACATGGGATCTTCCCAGGCCAGGGATCCAACCGGTGCCCCTTGCACTGCAAGGTGATGTCCTTACCCACTGGACCACCAGGGAAGCCCCTGAAGTATACTTTTTTAATCTACAGCTGTCATAGCAGCAGAATTAATAGTGAATTAACTTTAGTTTTTAGGCCTATGGAAAGACTTGGATCATATTGAGTGTCCAATAAGTATTGAGTAAACTACTTAGTTTCTATCTATATACTGTGCAAAATACGTTAAAAACTGGATTTGTTTTCACCAATGGCACTGACTCAGTGTTCACATTTTCGTCATTCTCTGTGATTACCTGTTCTATGATTTCCTTTCTCAACCATACAAATTAACATCTGCTACTTGCCTAAAGACCATGTTTAACAAGTTTATCTCTTATAATATATGAACCAAAATTTGCTTTTTGTTACTCTATCATTGAAATTAATATATAGGATGGACATTCTGGAATTTAAGCTTTCATGCTTGCACCTAATAATATGAGAAACAACACTATATAGGAAAGATTAACTAAGAGAAATGACATTTTTATGAGCTGATAAAAAATTTCTCTGTTAGCAAAGATAACTTTAAACTTCTCTTGGTTCATTTTCAGGCCCATTAAATCAGATACTATTGAGAAATTTCCCTAGAACCCTAGAATTTGTACCGTGAGTTTGGAAGATACTGACTAAAGTTGACTAAGAAAATAACTATTTCAAATTAAAAAGCATTTATTAAATAGTTTTCAGTGTTGTAAAACAGTCAAGAATCTGAATAATAAAAGCAGGGAAACAATCACT
This sequence comes from Tragulus kanchil, assembly GCA_022376925.1. NCBI lineage: Eukaryota > Metazoa > Chordata > Mammalia > Artiodactyla > Tragulidae > Tragulus > Tragulus kanchil. Next base: position 214,739,479 of record JAIOJX010000032.1, on the reverse strand, counting down.
GTCATCCTGTTACTTAAAGGTAACTACTACTAATGCATATAATTATTTTATTCCATTGTAGACATTGGGTTGTACTTTATTTCTACAGTTATAACTATGTTATGATGTATGCTTTTGGGGGGGGGGGGCACTTCTATTGATCTTTCATTTATTTATTTTCATCCATCTTTGTTCTTTGGCCTGTGTGAACCTCCCATCGTAGTGGCCTCTCATCGCGCTCTGGGCGCATGCGCCCCAGAGCTCTGGCTTGGTAGTTGGATTCATCGGTCCAGCTGCTCAACGGCACATGGGATCTTCCCAGGCCAGGGATCCAACCGGTGCCCCTTGCACTGCAAGGTGATGTCCTTACCCACTGGACCACCAGGGAAGCCCCTGAAGTATACTTTTTTAATCTACAGCTGTCATAGCAGCAGAATTAATAGTGAATTAACTTTAGTTTTTAGGCCTATGGAAAGACTTGGATCATATTGAGTGTCCAATAAGTATTGAGTAAACTACTTAGTTTCTATCTATATACTGTGCAAAATACGTTAAAAACTGGATTTGTTTTCACCAATGGCACTGACTCAGTGTTCACATTTTCGTCATTCTCTGTGATTACCTGTTCTATGATTTCCTTTCTCAACCATACAAATTAACATCTGCTACTTGCCTAAAGACCATGTTTAACAAGTTTATCTCTTATAATATATGAACCAAAATTTGCTTTTTGTTACTCTATCATTGAAATTAATATATAGGATGGACATTCTGGAATTTAAGCTTTCATGCTTGCACCTAATAATATGAGAAACAACACTATATAGGAAAGATTAACTAAGAGAAATGACATTTTTATGAGCTGATAAAAAATTTCTCTGTTAGCAAAGATAACTTTAAACTTCTCTTGGTTCATTTTCAGGCCATTATAGAGACTAGTTAATTGATATTTTTAAAGAACTTTAAAAAAGAACTTGTCAGACTCTACTTTTAGAGATTTAATAGCTTTTGATTTCTAAGGAGAAATTTCTTTTTCTCTGCCTTTGTCTAGAGAATGTTTAGAACAAGGGCCTCCTGAAGAAAACAAAATTTTAATCCTGAATTTCAATACCACTGACACAATGAAAACATTCCGAATGGAAGCTGTGTTCATATGTATGTGTCTGAGGGTTCGTATGTATGTATATATATGTATGTGTGTGTATGTGTATACATCTGAAACTGTATCCTGACAGGCTTTTTGAGAACCCATAAGAGAATTCTCCGTCAGCCTTTTTGACTCCATTCAGTCATGACTGACTCTTTGCAACCCTGTGGACTGCGGCACGTCAGGCTTCCCTGTCCTTCGTCATCTCCTGGAACCTGTTCAAACTCATGTCCATTCGGTCACTGATGGCATCCAAGTCATCTTGTCCTCTGTCGTCCCCTTCTCCTTCTATTTTTCCCAACATCAAACTCCTTTCCAATGAGCCGACTCATTGCGTCAGGTGGCCTAAGTATTGGAGCTTCGGCTTCAACATCAGTCCTTCTGAAGAATATTCAGGGTTGGTTTCCTTTAGGATTGACTGGTTTGATTGCCTTGCAGCCCAAGGGACTCTCAAAAGCCTCCTCCAACACAACAGTTTGAAGGCATCAATTCTTCAGTACTCAGCCTTGTTTATGGTCCAACTTTCATCCATACACGACTCCTGGGAAAACCATAGCTTTGACTATATGGACATTTGTCAGCAAAGTGATATCTCTGCTTTTGAATATGCTGTCTAGGCTTGTCACAGCTTTTCTTCCAAGGAGAAAGCGTCTTTTTAATTTCATGACTGCAGTCACCATCCACAGTGATTTTGGGGCCCAAGAAAATAAAGTCTGTCACTTTTTCCACTGTTTGCCCATCTATTTGCCATGTATATAAAAATTAACTAAGAGAAATGACATTTTATGAGCTGATAAAAAATTTCTCTGTTAGCAAAGATAACTTTAAACTTCTCTTGGTTCATTTTCAGGCCATTATAGAGACTAGTTAATTGATATTTTTAAAGAACTTTAAAAAAGAACTTGTCAGACTCTACTTTTAGAGATTTAATAGCTTTTGATTTCTAAGGAGAAATTTCTTTTTCTCTGCCTTTGTCTAGAGAATGTTTAGAACAAGGGCCTCCTGAAGAAAACAAAATTTTAATCCTGAATTTCAATACCACTGACACAATGAAAACATTCCGAATGGAAGCTGTGTTCATATGTATGTGTCTGAGGGTTCGTATGTATGTATATATATGTATGTGTGTGTATGTGTATACATCTGAAACTGTATCCTGACAGGCTTTTTGAGAACCCATAAGAGAATTCTCCGTCAGCCTTTTTGACTCCATTCAGTCATGACTGACTCTTTGCAACCCTGTGGACTGCGGCACGTCAGGCTTCCCTGTCCTTCGTCATCTCCTGGAACCTGTTCAAACTCATGTCCATTCGGTCACTGATGGCATCCAAGTCATCTTGTCCTCTGTCGTCCCCTTCTCCTTTTGCCCTCTATTTTTCCCAACATCAAACTCCTTTCCAATGAGCCGACTCATTGCGTCAGGTGGCCTAAGTATTGGAGCTTCGGCTTCAACATCAGTCCTTCTGAAGAATATTCAGGGTTGGTTTCCTTTAGGATTGACTGGTTTGATCGCCTTGCTGTCCAAGGAACTCTCAAAAACAGTCTTCTCCAACACCATAGTTCAAAGGCATCAGTTCTTCAGCATTCAGCCTTCTTTATGGTCCAACTCTCACATCCCTACATGACTCCTGGGAAAACCATAGCTTTGACTATATGGACATTTGTCAGCAAAGTGATATCTCTGCTTTTGAATATGCTGTCTAGGCTTGTCACAGCTTTTCTTCCAAGGAGAAAGCGTCTTTTTAATTTCATGACTGCAGTCACCATCCACAGTGATTTTGGGGCCCAAGAAAATAAAGTCTGTCACTTTTTCCACTGTTTGCCCATCTATTTGCCATGAAGTGATGGGACCAGATGCCATGATCTTCTTTTTTGAATGTTGAGTTTTAGGCCAGCTTTTTCACTCTCCCCTTTCACCTTCTTCAAGAGGCTCTTTAGTTCCTCTTTGCTTTCTGCTAAAAGGGTAGGGTCATCTGCATACCTGAGGTTTTTTTGACTACTCAAGGTTAAGGGTGGGGTGGGGGGCCCACGGGGGTAGGGAGGCTGTCCTACCACCTAACAAAGGAATCTAGTATTCAGAGACGCAAATTGCACTGAACCAGAAATCAAATACCAGGACAAGGATGAACCATCAGGAATATAAACCAGGCTCTGAGGTTTATGTTCCTGAACCAGAATTAGCAACAAAGCAAAAGGTGATTACCCACAGCAAAGAGATCTGATGAAAGATCAGGGCACAAAAGGCGAAGAGTGTGTCTGAAAGCTGGTCTTTTACCATAATGGCTATAACCAGAACCCACAAGTCTTGATGTGTATAAAGCACTAGTGAACCCAGGGATCCTGATTTGATACCTTCCTCAAGAGCCCTCAGTCCTGAAGAACACTCGTAAAATCCAACCCTATAAAGACAGTCTTGAAGAACTCCTGTTGATCATCTGAAGCCACCTCAATTTAAAAGACTTTGCTTCCTTTGTTAGGAATATTGGCACTTGAGTCCTACATTTAAACCTACATTTTATCCTTTATTTTTTTTTTTAAACATGTATTTATTTATTTATGGGGGTGCAGGTCGGGAAGGGAGGGGGCGGGCAGGCCACTTCTATTGGTCTTTCATTTGTCTATTTTCATCCATCTTTGTTCTTTGGCCCGTGTGGGCCTCCCATCGCGGTGGCCTCTGTTGTCGCAGAGCACCGGCTCTGGGCACATGCGCTCCAGAGCTCCGGCTCGGTAATCTGACACATCCGTCCAGGGGCCCCTGGCACATGGGATCTTCCCAGGCCAGGGATCGAACCGGCGTCCCTTGCACTGCAAGGCGGTGTCCTTACCCACTGAACCACCAGGGAAGCCCTTATCCTTTTTTAGTGTTACTTCAGCTATTCTCATTAATGATTGTACTTTCTAATACCATTCTTTTCACTTTATGTTTTTTTACCCTGATCTGGCAGCTCTTTACCTATTTACTTTTAATTTTGTATATTTAACTTACCTGTATGTGACAAATTTAAAATAAAAGCCAAAGTAAGACAGCAGCTAAGACATTTCACAACTGACCATGGGAAATGAATTACTTTTTCCTCTGTTTGGCCTGATAATTTTTCTATACGTAAAACTTGCTCTCAGGAAAATAGCCTGTAGTTGTCTTTGAAAAGGGGGGTGATTCTAGTAAAAAGAACGTTGAAATGAATGACCAGAATAGAGTTTGAAATTGTATGTAGTATACATCTCTACAGCCCTTCTTCTGTGGCAATCTATATATTCTAGAATGATTAAAATCAAGCATTTAGAAACTCAATCACCAAAATTTTCTATGTAGCACCATGTGCACAGTAACATTGGCCTGGATTTCAAACATCTTTTGCTTTAAATGGCTATAACCAGAACCCACAAGTCTTGATGTGTATAAAGCACTAGTGAACCCAGGGATCCTGATTTGATACCTTCCTCAAGAGCCCTCAGTCCTGAAGAACACTCGTAAAATCCAACCCTATAAAGACAGTCTTGAAGAACTCCTGTTGATCATCTGAAGCCACCTCAATTTAAAAGACTTTGCTTCCTTTGTTAGGAATATTGGCACTTGAGTCCTACATTTAAACCTACATTTTATCCTTTATTTTTTTTTTTAAACATGTATTTATTTATTTATGGGGGTGCAGGTCGGGAAGGGAGGGGGCGGGCAGGCCACTTCTATTGGTCTTTCATTTGTCTATTTTCATCCATCTTTGTTCTTTGGCCCGTGTGGGCCTCCCATCGCGGTGGCCTCTGTTGTCGCAGAGCACCGGCTCTGGGCACATGCGCTCCAGAGCTCCGGCTCGGTAATCTGACACATCCGTCCAGCCGCTGCGCGGCACATGGGATCTTCCCAGGCCAGGGATCGAACCGGCGTCCCTTGCACTGCAAGGCGGTGTCCTTACCCACTGAACCACCAGGGAAGCCCTTATCCTTTTTTAGTGTTACTTCAGCTATTCTCATTAATGATTGTACTTTCTAATACCATTCTTTTCACTTTATGTTTTTTTACCCTGATCTGGCAGCTCTTTACCTATTTACTTTTAATTTTGTATATTTAACTTACCTGTATGTGACAAATTTAAAATAAAAGCCAAAGTAAGACAGCAGCTAAGACATTTCACAACTGACCATGGGAAATGAATTACTTTTTCCTCTGTTTGGCCTGATAATTTTTCTATACGTAAAACTTGCTCTCAGGAAAATAGCCTGTAGTTGTCTTTGAAAAGGGGGGTGATTCTAGTAAAAAGAACGTTGAAATGAATGACCAGAATAGAGTTTGAAATTGTATGTAGTATACATCTCTACAGCCCTTCTTCTGTGGCAATCTATATATTCTAGAATGATTAAAATCAAGCATTTAGAAACTCAATCACCAAAATTTTCTATGTAGCACCATGTGCACAGTAACATTGGCCTGGATTTCAAACATCTTTTGCTTTCTCAAAGAGCTGATAATTTAAGAAAACAGACAGGTGTATAAGAAAGTATAATTACTGTAAGATGTGTAATAAATATGATATGCAGTGAGAATCCTGAGATACAGTCTTTTATACTACCTTAGTGCAGGAAAAAATGTGTTACTCCATAAAAGGGGGACCATTAAAAAGCTTCTTTAATTTTTTTAAATTTTGAAATAACTTCAGACTTCAGAAAAGCTGCAAGAAATAGTAAAAACAGTTCCTTCCTGTGTATCTTTCACCCACTTTCCCACAAGTGTTAGCCTTTTGCCACATTTACTTTGCCATTTCTCTCTACATATTAATATACATATTTTCCTGAACTACTTATGAGTAAATTGCAGACATGATGCCTTTTTACCACTTAATGCTTCAAATGTGTATTTCCTTTTTAAAAAAAAGGAAGAAACTAAAAAAAGAAAATACTATTCTTACCTAATGACAGTATAATTATCAAAATCAGGAAATGAACCTTCCCATAATAGTATTATGTAATCTTATTCAAACTACACTTTGCCAGTTTTTCTAATAATGTTCTTTATAGCCAAAGGGAAAAAAACATTTTGTTCTTCTAATCTGGGATCCAATCCAGAATTATGCATTACTTTTAGCTATCATGTGTCTTCAGGTATTTTATCTGGAACAATTCCTCAGTTTTTTTGTCTTTCATGACCTTGACATTTTTGAAGAGGATAGGAGAGTTATTTTGTAGAATGTCCCTCAGATTTAGACTTCTAGTGTTTCCTGATGGTTTGATTCGGGTTATACATATACTCTTTTTTAATTTTGGCCTCTTTTATTGACTTTTTATTTATTTTTATCCATCTTTGTTCTTTGGCCTGTGTGGGCCTTCCATTGCAGTGGCCTCTCTTGTTGCAGAGCACTGGCTCTAGGCGCATGCACTCCAGAGTGCCAGCCTGCAACTGGACACACCGTTCCAACCACTCCACAGCATGTGGGATCTTCCCGGGCCAGGGACCGAACTGGTGCCCCTTGCACTGCAAGGCAGACTCTTTACCCATTGAAGTAAATGGGACCACCAGGGAAGCCCAGGTTATACATTTTTAAAAGTAATACCTCATATGTGACTTTGTGTCCTTCTTAATATACATCATGTTAGGAATTTCTTGATATCATTTTGTCCTATTACTAGTAATATTAACTTTGATCATTTGGTTTAGGTGCTATCTGCCAGGTTTCTCCAGTATAAAATCTCTATTGTGGTTAATAAGAATCTTGTGGCGATATTTGTTGAAACTATATAAATATGTTGTTTTTCTTGAAGTTTTCATCTTCTAGTTTTAGTATCTGTTGATGATTTTAGCACCAGTTACCAGTTATTACTATGATAGTTCCTAAGTGATGACTGTAATTCCTTCTCTTCACTTATCAGTTGACATTCAGCTATAATGAAGAATTTTATTTAATCATTACTTTATGTTAGTATATGCTCGTGAGTTTTAATTTTTAATTATTTCCTTAAGTGAATTGTATTATCTATTACTATCCTAGTCTATTTTGATGCTTAAGTTGTCCAAGATTTGATAATGAGAACCTTTTCATATTGACTGCAAGATTCGATAATGAGAACCTTTTCATATTGACTCCAAGATTCTTTGATGTATGTTCTGATCACTATTAGAGTACTTGCTTACCAAAGAAAGTTGTGAAGGAAGAGTAATAATTTCCCAGGAAAATAAAAAGATGAGAAAACTTACTCTAGGCAGAGAAAATATACAAAAACAGGAAAATATGAAATAGTTCAGTATATTCCAATAACTGCAATATTATTAATTTTCTAAATGATGTAGCAATGTATAATGAGGTTGAAAAGGAAGCAAGAAAGGACTTTGAATACTATTCTAAAGAATTTGAATTTTATCTTGGCAATGATAGTGAATCACTGATAAAATTTATAAAGCAAACATTTTGGAACAACAGTGCCTTGTTTTATGATATTGGGGCACAGAAATTCCAAAGATACTATCTCTTGACATTTTGTTTAACATTTCTAGAAAATAGCATGTGATTATTTCAGTCGTGGTTTTTATGTTTTGTCAGAAATACTGGGTTGGCCAAAATTTTCCATTGGGTTTTCAGCTTTTGGAAAAACTCAAAAGTTTTTGACCAACCCAATATTCTGAGATTCATTTTCTTGAGTAAACAAGTAGAAAAATTCTGTTAAACTGAAAACAATATAAGAAATTATTTTCAGATACACAAAGTGCCCTGTAGGCCTGAACCTAAAAACACTACCATTATTACCAGTGTCTCGCTACAGGTTTGGACCTGATTTCTCTTACCTTGAGATTTATATGAAAGACTGTGTATATCTGAACCACACATTCTTTGAATTACTGAATGCCCTGACTATTTAACCTGAATAAATTACTATCATCTTTGCTTTTTGAGCTTCCTAGGAAAGTTATTAATTATTTTAGGTGGTTTGTGTTCAGACAAATCAAGGAAGTAGAATACAAGAAATTGAAGCTGCAAATACCATGAGAAACGGAGGCACTAATATTAATAGGGCAGACCAGGTCTCTCCCTTGAGATTTTTTGTAATCTAAGGAATAAATAATGATTTATACTTTAGGTAGTTTGAGGAACTCTTTTACGGACTGTTTTGTAAAATAGAGTTTCCTCTTGAGGTTTTGAATTTAATCAAAAAGAACCTGCATGAACAATTTTTTAAATTTCTGATCACTATTAGAGTACTTGCTTACCAAAGAAAGTTGTGAAGGAAGAGTAATAATTTCCCAGGAAAATAAAAAGATGAGAAAACTTACTCTAGGCAGAGAAAATATACAAAAACAGGAAAATATGAAATAGTTCAGTATATTCCAATAACTGCAATATTATTAATTTTCTAAATGATGTAGCAATGTATAATGAGGTTGAAAAGGAAGCAAGAAAGGACTTTGAATACTATTCTAAAGAATTTGAATTTTATCTTGGCAATGATAGTGAATCACTGATAAAATTTATAAAGCAAACATTTTGGAACAACAGTGCCTTGTTTTATGATATTGGGGCACAGAAATTCCAAAGATACTATCTCTTGACATTTTGTTTAACATTTCTAGAAAATAGCATGTGATTATTTCAGTCGTGGTTTTTATGTTTTGTCAGAAATACTGGGTTGGCCAAAATTTTCCATTGGGTTTTCAGCTTTTGGAAAAACTCAAAAGTTTTTGACCAACCCAATATTCTGAGATTCATTTTCTTGAGTAAACAAGTAGAAAAATTCTGTTAAACTGAAAACAATATAAGAAATTATTTTCAGATACACAAAGTGCCCTGTAGGCCTGAACCTAAAAACACTACCATTATTACCAGTGTCTCGCTACAGGTTTGGACCTGATTTCTCTTACCTTGAGATTTATATGAAAGACTGTGTATATCTGAACCACACATTCTTTGAATTACTGAATGCCCTGACTATTTAACCTGAATAAATTACTATCATCTTTGCTTTTTGAGCTTCCTAGGAAAGTTATTAATTATTTTAGGTGGTTTGTGTTCAGACAAATCAAGGAAGTAGAATACAAGAAATTGAAGCTGCAAATACCATGAGAAACGGAGGCACTAATATTAATAGGGCAGACCAGGTCTCTCCCTTGAGATTTTTTGTAATCTAAGGAATAAATAATGATTTATACTTTAGGTAGTTTGAGGAACTCTTTTACGGACTGTTTTGTAAAATAGAGTTTCCTCTTGAGGTTTTGAATTTAATCAAAAAGAACCTGCATGAACATCTTATTTCTATTATATTCTCTTCTATCACCTGAAAGGACCTTTCTAATTTAAGAAATGGATTTTCAAGCCAAGATAAAACATTGTATATTAAAAATTGACTGACTGGGGCTTCCCTGGTGGTGCAGTGGGTAAGGACACCGCCTTGCCATGCAAGGGGCGTCGGTTCAATCCCTGGCCTGGGAAGATCCCATGTGCCGCAGAGCAGCTGGACCGATGTGTCCAATTACCGAGCCAGAGCTCTGGAGCGCATGCACCCAGAGCCGGTGCTCTGCGACGACAGAGGCCACCGCGATGGGAGGCCCACACGGGCCAAAGAACAAAAAAGATGGATGAAAATAGATAAATGAAGAACCAATAGAAGTGGCCCGCCTGCTCCCCTCCCTCCCCACCCCACCCCCCACCAATAATAAATAAATAAATAAATCTTTAAAAATTTACTGAGTAAACAGGATATGTTTGAAATGGGAAAAGGCCATTCTGTCGGTATAAACAGCTTAGTTTAATATGACCATGCCATAGTTAAAAGGTTACTTCCATATAACAGTGACCTTAGTTAACTCAGTAGAAAGGAATCCATTTGTACTTTTTTGTCCTTTTGAATGCCTTGTACATCATAGACATTGCCGTTACTATTAAATATGTCTTTGATGATGGCAATCCTGAGTAAACATCATAGATTGTCTTTTTAGTGATTATAAATGCTGCATGGAAAATAAAAAATCTCAGTAATATTTTAAATACTTTATCGGCAAAGATTCTAAACTCACGTATAATTACCTAAACCTATACGTGTGTGCGTGCTGTGTGACCAACTCTGTGTGACCCTATGGACTGTAACCTGCCAGGTTCCTCTGTCCATGGGATTCTCCAAGCAAGAATCCTGGAGTTGTTTGCCATTTCCTACTCCAGGGGATCTTCCCGATCCAGGGATTGAACCCCTGTCTCTTATATGTCTTGTATTGACAGGTGGATTCTTTACCACTAGTGCCGCCTAGGAAGCCCAGATGTATACATGAGAAAAGTACGAAAAGGACAAATTAAGTTTTACTAAGGGAAGCCTAGGCTTATCAGGGAAGCCTAGATGATGATCTAGAGATCATCAATCTGGGCTAATTGAGAACTGGTTTAATCCTGCAAATCTACTTCAGCAAATTAAACCCCTCATATAAGAATGCTGTCAGTTCAGGTGTTATAATAGCTTAACCTGCTACTCTTTGCTTAGTTTGGACATCTAGGAGTAGGGAAGATGTCTAGACTTCCTTTCCACATCACTGCCCCTGCTCCCATATAAGAATCCCATATCGTAAACTACTTTGTAGTTTATTTTTTGTCAAAGTAGCTAGTCTACCTACAAAGGATCATTACCATGTCCTGCCAGCAGATCTTACTATTATAAGTCTGAATAAATATTTCTTTGAATGCTGTAATCTTTTCATAACACATATTTTCATGTTTATCAGTCTTGTTTTATTTTATGGTTTACATAAATCAAATGGAGCTAGTACCCTCACAGATTTTCCTTGTGACTATTGGTATTCATTTGTAAGGTACCCATCAGAATATATTTATGGCTGTGAAATAGCTTTTGTTTCATAAGAAAATCTCTATCCAAATGTTGGATATTTTCTCTATCCAAAACCCAAACTTCCTTTTGTTATAACCTTCTTTTCAAAAATTATTCTTTCCATCATTTCCTACTCCTATATAAATGGATTTTATGGGCCACTAAATGAAAACTGGCTGCTAAGCTATAGCTCATCTGGTGTAACAGATAGAGACAAAAGTGCATACCTTTTCTCCTTTTTTTTTTTTTCCTCTCTTCTATCAGATTTCTTATGGTTACCTAAAGGAATAGTTGAAGGGGACCTAAGTTGGAAGTTTGGGATTAACATATACACACTACTATATATAGGATAGGCAAACAAAGAGGACCTACTGTATACCACAGGAAGCTATACTCAGTATCTTATAATAACCTACAATGGGAAACAATCTGAAAATATATTTTTTCCTGTACATTTGAAACTAACATTGTACATTAACACTTCAGTTTTTTAAGAAGAGCAACTATTATTTATTTCATTAATTTTATCTTTGTGTGTAGAAGATAAGGCACAAATACTGTTTTTTTCAGATTTACACAGCCAAGTTAGCTCTTCTTTACTTGTGAAGTAACTAACTATTCCCACTTTGTGTGATCTTGGGTGGGTCTTGAATGGGAAGAAGCCTCTTCGCATGTAGAAGATGCTCAGTAAACACTTGTTCAGAACATACACCAAATATCAGTAACCCCTAAAGCTGTCAGTTCAGGTGTTATAATAGCTTAACCTGCTACTCTTTGCTTAGTTTGGACATCTAGGAGTAGGGAAGATGTCTAGACTTCCTTTCCACATCACTGCCCCTGCTCCCATATAAGAATCCCATATCGTAAACTACTTTGTAGTTTATTTTTTGTCAAAGTAGCTAGTCTACCTACAAAGGATCATTACCATGTCCTGCCAGCAGATCTTACTATTATAAGTCTGAATAAATATTTCTTTGAATGCTGTAATCTTTTCATAACACATATTTTCATGTTTATCAGTCTTGTTTTATTTTATGGTTTACATAAATCAAATGGAGCTAGTACCCTCACAGATTTTCCTTGTGACTATTGGTATTCATTTGTAAGGTACCCATCAGAATATATTTATGGCTGTGAAATAGCTTTTGTTTCATAAGAAAATCTCTATCCAAATGTTGGATATTTTCTCTATCCAAAACCCAAACTTCCTTTTGTTATAACCTTCTTTTCAAAAATTATTCTTTCCATCATTTCCTACTCCTATATAAATGGATTTTATGGGCCACTAAATGAAAACTGGCTGCTAAGCTATAGCTCATCTGGTGTAACAGATAGAGACAAAAGTGCATACCTTTTCTCCTTTTTTTTTTTTTCCTCTCTTCTATCAGATTTCTTATGGTTACCTAAAGGAATAGTTGAAGGGGACCTAAGTTGGAAGTTTGGGATTAACATATACACACTACTATATATAGGATAGGCAAACAAAGAGGACCTACTGTATACCACAGGAAGCTATACTCAGTATCTTATAATAACCTACAATGGGAAACAATCTGAAAATATATTTTTTCCTGTACATTTGAAACTAACATTGTACATTAACACTTCAGTTTTTTAAGAAGAGCAACTATTATTTATTTCATTAATTTTATCTTTGTGTGTAGAAGATAAGGCACAAATACTGTTTTTTTCAGATTTACACAGCCAAGTTAGCTCTTCTTTACTTGTGAAGTAACTAACTATTCCCACTTTGTGTGATCTTGGGTGGGTCTTGAATGGGAAGAAGCCTCTTCGCATGTAGAAGATGCTCAGTAAACACTTGTTCAGAACATACACACCTGCTGATGTGCCAGAGAGAATTAAAGTACTTCTCCTTTGAGACATTTCTTTCAGTTTTTATTTTATATCCTGAAGGCTGCTGTGATGACACGCAAATAGTTTAGTAAGGGACCAGTATTAACACATTAGCATCTAAGTTTGGATTATGTATCCAGTAACGCAATCACTTTGTAAAAGAGAATTGATAAATACAGAAGGGTTAGAGAAGAAGCAAAGGGCAGAAAAGGAAGAACAATGTTGTTTCTCCCTTCCCAGCTTTTGACTTTGTTCGAGGCTGTGTTAGTCATTCTTGAAAAGTGTTAGAGGCTCAATTGTGTCTGAGTCTCTGCAACCCCACTGACCGTAGCCCTCCAGGCTCCTCTGTCCTTGGAATTCTCCAGGATGCTAGAGAAGGTAGCCATTTCACTCTCCAGTGACTCTTCCTGACCCAGGGATCAAACCGGGTCTCCCAGATTGCAGGCAGATTCTTTACAGTCTGAGCCATCAGGGAAGCCCCATTCATTCCTACCTCAAGTATTTATTCATTATCTACTCTTAAGTATAAGGAAAGTATTGCTGTAAAAGTGGCAAAGGGTGCAACCTTAATGAGATATAGGTTCTGCCTTCAAGGAGTTTACAATAGACTAACATAAACAGGCAGGAGAGACAAAAGTGATAGGGACAGAATAGATAGGTAGGTGGTTGTAGAGTCCTAGTAGGGAATGGTAGGTAGAAGGGAGACACCTGAGAAAGGTTGGGAGGCCAGTGAGTTGACGATAACTCAAGAGAGCTGCTCCTTGTTCAGTAAAGCAGGCTCAACTGGGTATAAACAGCTGATGAAGGAGGAGCTGGCAAAGAAGCAACCAATGATGGATGTCCTGCATCTGCATCTACTTGAGTGGGGCGGTCTTCTACCATCCTATATATATTGCTGCCCACTCAATTGGATGACAGCAGAGCAGAACTTTCCTGCCTGCCCGCTTGCACCTCTTACAAGTACCCTTTCCTAATAAATCCTCTTCTTGCCTATCACTCTGCCTCTCGCTGAATTCCTTCTACGTTGAGGCACAAAGAACCTGAGCCTCAGTGGGTCCAGACGTTGGGTGAGTGCTGGATTAAGTCCCGGCCGCATGGGTTCGAGTCCCAGACAGGGTTTTGGCCAGGATTGAGTCCTCACTACATGGATTCAAGTCCCAACAGGGTTTTGGCAGAGGTTAAGCCTTAGCCACGTGGATTTGAGTCCCAAACCAGGTTTTGGCTAGGTTCAAGCCCCAGTCACATGAGTTCAAGTCCCAAACAGGGTTTTCGCTGGAATTCAAGCTCTGGCCATGTAGGTTCAAGTCCCAAGCAGGGTTTGATCAGCTCTGGGCCCTGGGTTTAAGTCTCAAATCAAGCTAAAACCCTTTCAAAAGTGCATACTTTTTACACTCCTAATGGCAGGATATATCTTACTCTGTGTATACTGAGTGCATAACTGTGCCTGGCTCATAAAATACACTCAGTAAATATTTGTTCAATGGATGTATCTGTCACTGATAATCAAATTTGGCTTCTAATAAGAAAAATTCCATTACAATGCACATTCAACAAATAACCTCTGTACAGTTAAAAAGTGTAATTTTCTCCTCAGAAACATGCATTTTAAAAGAACATAAGATTATACATAATCTTCACCATAAGATTCATAATCATAAGATTATATGTAATTTTCACCATAAAGAAAGTAAAGAGTACCTTAGGAAAGTTACACCTTGTGTCTATAAACCTGAATAAAATGCAGAAGCACCTATCATTCTCTTCAGCTATACTGTTTGTGACAATATGTATAAATGATATTTAATATCATAAACAAAGCAAGGACTTCAGTGAAAGTGAGTTATGAATAAATTTACATTTCAGCTATAGGTAAATGATTAATCATACATCATCCCTCTTTAAGTGTTCACCTTAAAGTAGGGGTTTTTTTTCATATTTTGCAGTAATTAATCTCAAAGTTCCTTAAGGTTTGAAAATTTTGTAATTTTGTGATTGTCCATGGGTGACAAATAGGATAAGTATGTTGTATGTCTTTTTCATTGACTGCTTATGACAGTGTCATCTATCTTAGAATGAAAATTCTGGGACAGTACCTGTAAGTCAGTTCAATGTGTGTGTCTGAAGTAGCTGCTGTCAGTGGGCTAAGAAGACTAAATTAAGTAAATTGCAAGGACCAGGAATTTACAGACTTCTGAGCATCTTCCTACATCTCACTGGCCAGAACTATGTCAAATGGGCAGCCTTAGGTGAAAGGTAGCTGCGAAAGAAGTGAATTGTGAATATTAGTTAGGATAGACAAGCTACAGTGTTTGCAATTATTCCTTTTATGTTAACCCTCTGGGCTATAGACTTTCAAGATTTCAAGGAAAAGCCCAGGTATTCATGCATGAAGATACTGTACTCAAAGATGTCCGATTTTGTCATTAAATAATTCATTGATTAATTCAGAAACCTTTTTATTGTCTAATATGTACCAGATACTATTCTAGGTATTGAGGATAACAACAATGAACAAAAAAGACAAAGTTTCTGCTGTCATGGAGCTGTCATGCTATTTTACTTAGCATTTTACATGCTATTTACTTAAAAATAAATATATATTGTGGGTATGTAGATAGAGATACTCGTGTGTGTGTGTGCATTTTTTTTTCTGCAAAGTAGAATAGGTTAAGGAGAATAGAAAGTGATAGTAGGTAATATTCTACATAGGATGTTTAATAAAGGCCTCTAATGAAGTGATACCTTAGCAAAGACCTGAAACAAATGAAGAATAAATGGAACCATAATATCTGGGGAAGAATGATCCAAGGAGTGGAAACAGCAAGTATGAAGACCCTAAAGAGGGATGTATTTGGCTTTCTCAGGCAAGGAACCAGAATGACTAGAGCACATGGAACAAAGGTGGAATGATAAGAGAAGAGAGCAGTGTAGGTTATAGTATGTTGGGCTGTCCAGGCCATAGCAAAGATTTTACTCTGAATTGGAAAGTCATTGGAAGGTCGTAAACAGAGATTAGCACAATTCAACTTACAATTTAAAAGGACCATTGTAACTACTAAGACATCATCCCTCTTTAAGTGTTCACCTTAAAGTAGGGTTTTCATATTTTGCAGTAATTAATCTCAAAGTTCCTTAAGGTTTGAAAATTTTGTAATTTTGTGATTGTCCATGGGTGACAAATAGGATAAGTATGTTGTATGTCTTTTTCATTGACTGCTTATGACAGTGTCATCTATCTTAGAATGAAAATTCTGGGACAGTACCTGTAAGTCAGTTCAATGTGTGTGTCTGAAGTAGCTGCTGTCAGTGGGCTAAGAAGACTAAATTAAGTAAATTGCAAGGACCAGGAATTTACAGACTTCTGAGCATCTTCCTACATCTCACTGGCCAGAACTATGTCAAATGGGCAGCCTTAGGTGAAAGGTAGCTGCGAAAGAAGTGAATTGTGAATATTAGTTAGGATAGACAAGCTACAGTGTTTGCAATTATTCCTTTTATGTTAACCCTCTGGGCTATAGACTTTCAAGATTTCAAGGAAAAGCCCAGGTATTCATGCATGAAGATACTGTACTCAAAGATGTCCGATTTTGTCATTAAATAATTCATTGATTAATTCAGAAACCTTTTTATTGTCTAATATGTACCAGATACTATTCTAGGTATTGAGGATAACAACAATGAACAAAAAAGACAAAGTTTCTGCTGTCATGGAGCTGTCATGCTATTTTACTTAGCATTTTACATGCTATTTACTTAAAAATAAATATATATTGTGGGTATGTAGATAGAGATACTCGTGTGTGTGTGTGCATTTTTTTTTCTGCAAAGTAGAATAGGTTAAGGAGAATAGAAAGTGATAGTAGGTAATATTCTACATAGGATGTTTAATAAAGGCCTCTAATGAAGTGATACCTTAGCAAAGACCTGAAACAAATGAAGAATAAATGGAACCATAATATCTGGGGAAGAATGATCCAAGGAGTGGAAACAGCAAGTATGAAGACCCTAAAGAGGGATGTATTTGGCTTTCTCAGGCAAGGAACCAGAATGACTAGAGCACATGGAACAAAGGTGGAATGATAAGAGAAGAGAGCAGTGTAGGTTATAGTATGTTGGGCTGTCCAGGCCATAGCAAAGATTTTACTCTGAATTGGAAAGTCATTGGAAGGTCGTAAACAGAGATTAGCACAATTCAACTTACAATTTAAAAGGACCATTGTAACTACTGTGTGGAGAATAAATTATAATGGGACAAAGATAGAAGCAGGGAGACTCTTTAGGACCCTATTCAATTTCCCAGGAAACAAATAATGCTTCCAATTATTGTAGTAATCGTAGAGATGGTGAGTAATGATCAGATTCTGGAGACATTTTAATGGTAGTTTAGATATGGTTCTGACAAAAATGGAAGAGTCAATGATGGCATCAAGTTTTTTAGATTAATAACCAAGTGAACAGAGTTTCACCCAAAAACTCCATTGGGAATTGCAAAAGAATAAGACATCATTGTTGCTGGGTTAGGAGAGTGGGGAATCAAGTGTTTAATTTTGAGCATACTAAGTTTGAATTGACTGTTGCACATTCAAATGCATGTTTGTTGATTTATACATGTGTAGAAATATACTCTTGTCCACTAGCTATTTGGATGACCTATAAACCTAGAAGTGAAAGTCGAGGTTGATATTGGAGATATAAAATTAGGAGTTATAATATATGGGTAGTATGAATGCCATGAGACTGGATAGGGTTATGTTGAGAACATATAGCTGCATTATTTTTCTATGAGTTTTTTTAGAAGAAAGAAAGCTTCCTCTTAAATTCTGAATAAATTAAAATTTGTATATTTCATTTCACTAACTAGCTCATTAAGTGTTCAATGTGTTCAAGTTTAAGTATAGTACTTAAGAATATGGACTCTAAAGCATGGCTACCTAGGTTTGAATCCTGGCTCTTTGATTTCTAGCTTTGTGACTTAGGCCAAGGTCGTAAATCTCTTTTCCTCATCCATAAATAAGGATAATAATGATACCTTTATGGGGAAGAATGATCCAAGGAGTGGAAACAGCAAGTATGAAGACCCTAAAGAGGGATGTATTTGGCTTTCTCAGGCAAGGAACCAGAATGACTAGAGCACATGGAACAAAGGTGGAATGATAAGAGAAGAGAGCAGTGTAGGTTATAGTATGTTGGGCTGTCCAGGCCATAGCAAAGATTTTACTCTGAATTGGAAAGTCATTGGAAGGTCGTAAACAGAGATTAGCACAATTCAACTTACAATTTAAAAGGACCATTGTAACTACTGTGTGGAGAATAAATTATAATGGGACAAAGATAGAAGCAGGGAGACTCTTTAGGACCCTATTCAATTTCCCAGGAAACAAATAATGCTTCCAATTATTGTAGTAATCGTAGAGATGGTGAGTAATGATCAGATTCTGGAGACATTTTAATGGTAGTTTAGATATGGTTCTGACAAAAATAGAAGAGTCAATGATGGCATCAAGTTTTTTAGATTAATAACCAAGTGAACAGAGTTTCACCCAAAAACTCCATTGGGAATTGCAAAAGAATAAGACATCATTGTTGCTGGGTTAGGAGAGTGGGGAATCAAGTGTTTAATTTTGAGCATACTAAGTTTGAATTGACTGTTGCACATTCAAATGCATGTTTGTTGATTTATACATGTGTAGAAATATACTCTTGTCCACTAGCTATTTGGATGACCTATAAACCTAGAAGTGAAAGTCGAGGTTGATATTGGAGATATAAAATTAGGAGTTATAATATATGGGTAGTATGAATGCCATGAGACTGGATAGGGTTATGTTGAGAACATATAGCTGCATTATTTTTCTATGAGTTTTTTTAGAAGAAAGAAAGCTTCCTCTTAAATTCTGAATAAATTAAAATTTGTATATTTCATTTCACTAACTAGCTCATTAAGTGTTCAATGTGTTCAAGTTTAAGTATAGTACTTAAGAATATGGACTCTAAAGCATGGCTACCTAGGTTTGAATCCTGGCTCTTTGATTTCTAGCTTTGTGACTTAGGCCAAGGTACGTAAATCTCTTTTTCCTCATCCATAAATAAGGATAATAATGATACCTTCCTTGAGGTTGTTGTGAAGCTTAATTAGAATAATGCCATGACACATAGTAAGCACTCAAAAAGGATTAGCCAATATTATTAAATTTCACCAAATTCTGATACATGATATAACATTACTAACTTGATTTACTGTTCTGCCAAAGCAGAAGAGAACATTTGGAAGTAGGAGAACATTTCTCACCTTGTAATCTTCATTTTTGGACATAATGAGGTTGAGAATTGTTGATGTTTATATGCCTTTCCGACTTTTTAATCAGTGTTTCAGCATCGTATTCTTAGTTAAGTATCTTCCTGTTTAGGTCACAGTGCTGTCGATATCACCAAGGTGGCTAGAAGACACCGCATGTCTCCTTTTCCTCTAACATCTATGGACAAAGCCTTTATCACAGTCCTGGAGATGACTCCGGTGCTTGGGACAGAAATCATCAACTACAGAGGTACTGTTACATTTGCCCATTGCCTTTTATTTTCGTTTTTCTCCAAATAAGATTAAAGATTTATTTTATTTATTTATTTTGGGGGGTGGGGTGGGGAGGGAGGGGAGCAGGCGGGCTACTTCTATGGGTCTTTCATTTGTCTGTTTTCATCCATCTTCGTTCTTTGGCCCATGTGGGCCTCCCATCGCGGTGGCCTCTGTTGTCGCAGAGCACCGGCTCTGGGCGCATGCGCTCCAGAGCTTGGGCTTGGTAATTGGACACATCAGTCCAGCCGCTCCACGGCACATGGGATCTTCCCAGGCCAGGGATCGAACCGGCGCCCCTTGCACTGCAAGGCGGTGTCCTTACCCACTGGACCACCGGAGAAGCCCTCCAAATAAGATTAACCTAACACTAATATATAGTTTTCCTGAAAATGTTATTAATCATCGTCACAATTATTACCATCTTTCTTTTTACTTCTTATTTCTACTCAATGCTATAAATCTCAATATATTGTGATTACCTCAACTATCAGTCTTAACAGTATACAGAGTAAAATACCCAGAAATCTTCTTTTACATTAAAAAAAAAAAGGGAAAAGTCAGCTGTGTTTCTCCTGTCCATCAAAATACCTATAGTCTCAAGAGAGACTGTTAGCACTGAGGGAGGAGAATAGTTGATTATAGTCTGTCTTATGTCCTTTCTGATAGAAATGAGAGACAATTAATGTGTCTCATAATTATTTTCCTTTATGAAGATTATGTTTTCTTTTTAATTTTGGACTCTTTTATTGGTTTTCTGTTTATTTATTTTTATCCATCTTTATTCTTTGGCCTATATGGGCCTCCCATTGCAGTGGCCTCTCTTGTTGCAGAGCACCGACTCTTGAGTGCATGCGCTCCAGAGCGCTGGCTTATAATTGGGCACACCCATCCAGCCATTCTGTGCCTTGTGGAATCTTCCTGGGTCAGGGGCCGAACTGATGCCCCTTGCACTGCAAGGCGGACTCTACCTACTGGACCACCAAGGAAGCCCAAGATCATGTTTTCAAATGTAAACACTACATTAATTTACCTGTGGATCACTGAGCAACCAGTCTGATCTCAATTTTTCTGCTTCATCTGTCCTAATTTTCTGCTGTTAGTTTAATAGCACATTAAGACCAGCTTGGGGAAAGATAACGGAAAGGTAGTATTCCCCAGTGTTTTCGGTTTTTCATCAACTACTTCTCCTTTCTAAAAATTCAGATCATGTGCAATCTGAATAGAATGTAGTTTCTTAATCATTTTTGTTGTACAGATGAAAACAATAGAAAAGGATTGATTTTACAAATAAAGGACTTTAGTAATAGATCATAAAATATTCAAATTTCAATGAATAATAGAGAGCATCTCTACAAACACCCTAATTTTTCTACAGGAAAACTCAAAACAGCAGGAAAGTAATAGAACTAAGGCTCAAGACTTAACATTCTTAGAAATTCCTTGGCAGCTCAGTGGCTAGTACTTGGGATTTTCACTGAAGTGGCCCAGATTCAGTCCCTGTTCAGGGAGCTAAGATCCTGCAAGCTGTGTGGCACGACCAAAACAGAAAGAGACTTAATTTTAAGTGTTCTTCTTTTTGCTACCTGATAGTGTTCTTCTTCCAGTAGTAAAATATTTAAAAAATTAGTAAATAAAATAACAAATTATGTTAAAATTAAAAGATCTGAAACTAGTAAAGTAGTAAATGCCAAACACCAGCTCTTTCATCTCTGAGCCTACTTAAGCAAAAATTAATTTACACCTGTCTTGCATCTTTCACCTACATTCTTTAAGCTATGTATATCATTAGGTATAAACCTTTGCTTTTGTTTCTGTTTTATTACTCATTAAAGGAAATAAAGAAGTAAAACTGACTAGAATGGGGAGTTAGGAATTAAATAGGTGATTTCAGAGATCAATTTTAGTGAAATAGGTTTCTTTCTATTATTATGTGCAGATATTTAGATGGTTTTTATGTCAGCCAATGCTAAGACATCTTCAGAAGGTATGAATGGAAAATTAAGCTTGAAAAATTTAACAGTACTTTTTGTATTATAAAAATAAGTTAACCATCTCTGGCCTCTTGTAATATTAGGGTAGTTTCTCTTAGCATCAGTCTTTAGAAAAATCTCACTGTGATGCCAGTTCACATTCAGATAGAAATTCCAGTCCTTTTAAGGAAAAACAGAACTGGAAATGGCCATTTCTGTTTCTCCTCTGGGGAAAAAAAAGCACTGTCAGACGGGTTTTCTTTTCCCTTCATGTTTCTCCTTCATTTGTTCATCAAATCAGTTGTCACTCATAAGTAAACAAACTCTTCATGCATGGTTAACTTCTTGTCAAGTGTTTCCACCCATGATGATGAAAATAATTTTCATTCAACCTTTGTACAGATGAAAACAATAGAAAAGGATTGATTTTACAAATAAAGGACTTTAGTAATAGATCATAAAATATTCAAATTTCAATGAATAATAGAGAGCATCTCTACAAACACCCTAATTTTTCTACAGGAAAACTCAAAACAGCAGGAAAGTAATAGAACTAAGGCTCAAGACTTAACATTCTTAGAAATTCCTTGGCAGCTCAGTGGCTAGTACTTGGGATTTTCACTGAAGTGGCCCAGATTCAGTCCCTGTTCAGGGAGCTAAGATCCTGCAAGCTGTGTGGCACGACCAAAACAGAAAGAGACTTAATTTTAAGTGTTCTTCTTTTGCTACCTGATAGTGTTCTTCTTCCAGTAGTAAAATATTTAAAAAATTAGTAAATAAAATAACAAATTATGTTAAAATTAAAAGATCTGAAACTAGTAAAGTAGTAAATGCCAAACACCAGCTCTTTCATCTCTGAGCCTACTTAAGCAAAAATTAATTTACACCTGTCTTGCATCTTTCACCTACATTCTTTAAGCTATGTATATCATTAGGTATAAACCTTTGCTTTTGTTTCTGTTTTATTACTCATTAAAGGAAATAAAGAAGTAAAACTGACTAGAATGGGGAGTTAGGAATTAAATAGGTGATTTCAGAGATCAATTTTAGTGAAATAGGTTTCTTTCTATTATTATGTGCAGATATTTAGATGGTTTTTATGTCAGCCAATGCTAAGACATCTTCAGAAGGTATGAATGGAAAATTAAGCTTGAAAAATTTAACAGTACTTTTTGTATTATAAAAATAAGTTAACCATCTCTGGCCTCTTGTAATATTAGGGTAGTTTCTCTTAGCATCAGTCTTTAGAAAAATCTCACTGTGATGCCAGTTCACATTCAGATAGAAATTCCAGTCCTTTTAAGGAAAAACAGAACTGGAAATGGCCATTTCTGTTTCTCCTCTGGGGAAAAAAAAGCACTGTCAGACGGGTTTTCTTTTCCCTTCATGTTTCTCCTTCATTTGTTCATCAAATCAGTTGTCACTCATAAGTAAACAAACTCTTCATGCATGGTTAACTTCTTGTCAAGTGTTTCCACCCATGATGATGAAAAATAATAGGTTTGCATTCAACCTTTGAGTTGGATCAAACTCGATTTTTTAATGCAAGAGCGTTAGAATTAAACCTCCTAGGTACTTCAGTTAGATGTTTAGAAAACACCACCATATATAGAAACATAATTTGTTCAACAAATATCTATTAAAAATCAACTAAATGCCAGGTACGATGTTAAGTCCAGATATGCAGAGATGAATAAAATAAAACCCCACCCCACAGATCTCACTGTGTAGTTCTGGAGAGAGGCAGATAAACAATGTGTCACCTGTCTCTTTTAAGCGGCTCTTTTGTATGCTTGCTTCCTTTGTCAGTTCTTGAATATGAACTTTCTTTTCAGCTTGTCTGTGGCTCTTTTCTGATCTTACACATTCACTTCAGACATGCCAGCTGTTTTAAGTACCACCTAGTAAGTGAGTTCTAAATCTGTATCTCTGCCCAGACCTTGCCTGAGTTCCAGACTAATACAACGGATGAATACTGGCTGCTATGAAATTTAACATCAACGATGCTAAACTTACTTTCTTCACCTCTACAATACTCATTTCCTCTATGTTCTCTTGAATCTATTCCTTATTTGCCCTCCCCACTGCTTTCATTTTTTTTCTTTACACCAAAAACATTTTTGTAGCCAATTAACAATTTTGTGATAAATTTAGGTCTCATTTTAATTTAGGCCTTTATTATTAACTTCCTGGATTATTGTAAAAGCTTTTTAACCTTTTGCAAATAGCATCTTCCCATCTGTTTTCCAATTTGGTTTCAAAGTAATACATTCAAAATGGCAAATTTGATATTAACATTCCGGCATACAATTCTTTAGTAGTATTCCTCACAATCTCCAAATAAAATTCAAAACTCCTTGATATGTCATATAAGATCCTTTGTAATCTAATTTCTTCCTACTTTTTTTAGTTCCTTCTCATAAGAACTTGCTTTCCCCTAAACTTCTTACCTCTAAGCCTTTGCCTATCCTGTCTTTTGCTTAGGACACTTTTGTCCTATTTCTCTGCTTGGCCACTATGCATTCTTTTTGGTCTGACTTTATTGAAGCATAATTAACAAATTAAAAGTGTATACATTTAGGGCATACACCATAATGATTTAATGTACATATGTATTGTGAAATAATTGCCACAGTCAAGCTAAATAATACATTTGTCACCTTACAGTTACCATGTGTGGATGATAAAAATATTTACTCTTTTAGCAAATTTCAAGTATACAGCCAGCATCATTAACTGTAGTCACTGCTGTACGGTAGATTCCCCAGAACTTTTCACCTTATAATTGAAAGTTTGTACCCTTTGACTAACATCTCCCCATTTTCTCAGTACGTGTTTTTTAAGATTAAACTTAGGAAGCTCTCCTCCATGAAGGCATTCCTGGTGTCCACAACTGAATCAAGTTTCCTTCCACATCCCCAATAGCACTTTGTTCCTGTGCTTTATAATAGACATGACTGACATGTTTGATCATGTTCTGTTATAAATGCTCTAATAAACAACATGGGTATAAAAAGCTGAGTGATCTAAATGTGAATCTCTTTAAATTGAATTGTGAGTCAGATATGGCCTATAATTCTCTTATTGAAGATAAGAGGTTTCTCCCCAGAAAAAATGATTAAAAACTCATTCTCACTATAACTGTTATCCAGGAATGCTTGCATTTTAATAAACAAATCTTCGTAGTTCATTTTGACTTTAGCTAGATGAACCTCTATCCAGTTTCATCTGTCAGTCCCTAAATAGGAAGAATATGTGGGATGGGGATTCCAAATATTTGCCTCTGCAAATACACTGACACCTATAGTTATAGAAGCCTGTAAAGAGAAGTCCACAGTTCCTGAATTACTGAAGCCATTTGCTACTGTAAGGTCTCTAAAGTAATACATTCAAAATGGCAAATTTGATATTAACATTCCGGCATACAATTCTTTAGTAGTATTCCTCACAATCTCCAAATAAAATTCAAAACTCCTTGATATGTCATATAAGATCCTTTGTAATCTAATTTCTTCCTACTTTTTTTAGTTCCTTCTCATAAGAACTTGCTTTCCCCTAAACTTCTTACCTCTAAGCCTTTGCCTATCCTGTCTTTTGCTTAGGACACTTTTGTCCTATTTCTCTGCTTGGCCACTATGCATTCTTTTTGGTCTGACTTTATTGAAGCATAATTAACAAATTAAAAGTGTATACATTTAGGGCATACACCATAATGATTTAATGTACATATGTATTGTGAAATAATTGCCACAGTCAAGCTAAATAATACATTTGTCACCTTACAGTTACCATGTGTGGATGATAAAAATATTTACTCTTTTAGCAAATTTCAAGTATACAGCCAGCATCATTAACTGTAGTCACTGCTGTACGGTAGATTCCCCAGAACTTTTCACCTTATAATTGAAAGTTTGTACCCTTTGACTAACATCTCCCCATTTTCTCAGTACGTGTTTTTTAAGATTAAACTTAGGAAGCTCTCCTCCATGAAGGCATTCCTGGTGTCCACAACTGAATCAAGTTTCCTTCCACATCCCCAATAGCACTTTGTTCCTGTGCTTTATAATAGACATGACTGACATGTTTGATCATGTTCTGTTATAAATGCTCTAATAAACAACATGGGTATAAAAAGCTGAGTGATCTAAATGTGAATCTCTTTAAATTGAATTGTGAGTCAGATATGGCCTATAATTCTCTTATTGAAGATAAGAGGTTTCTCCCCAGAAAAAATGATTAAAAACTCATTCTCACTATAACTGTTATCCAGGAATGCTTGCATTTTAATAAACAAATCTTCGTAGTTCATTTTGACTTTAGCTAGATGAACCTCTATCCAGTTTCATCTGTCAGTCCCTAAATAGGAAGAATATGTGGGATGGGGATTCCAAATATTTGCCTCTGCAAATACACTGACACCTATAGTTATAGAAGCCTGTAAAGAGAAGTCCACATTTCCTGAATTACTGAATCTTTGAGCCCATTTGCTACTGTAAGGTCTCTAAAGTTACTGTTTGTATCTCTGTGAGATTCTCTGTGGCATTCTCTTAGAATCCCAGAAAACTGAGAATAAATCATAAATTGGGCTCTCAAGGTCATACACATAGGATAACTCTGTGAAGGAATATTGCAGTATAATGTATGAAATACTTATAGTTTTACAAAGAGAAGGTGATTGGAGACCAAGTAGTCTTTCATAGTTTAAAGACAAAGAAATTTAGGGCCAAAGAGGTGTAGTAATATTCTTAGAGTTAGAGAAATTTTTATGATTAAAAACCTAGGATTCCTGATTCCTAGTCCACTGTTCATTCCATTACAGAAGAATATATCTCAAATCAGTATATAAATTATCCTCCTAATGCAAGTGCCTAGATGTACATGTATGTGCAAGTGTATTGCTTGTTTTCAGCTGTTTTAACTACAGGTGAGTTTTCTATTGTCTTTGAGCTGTTCTTCAGTATATCTACTCTTTTCAACTCCTATCTGCAAGCAAGGCCTTCAAAGAGCTAGGGTTCCACTGACTATACATAGCCTCCTTTGGTTTTTTTGGGAGGGGAATACCAATGGAAGATAATATTTGTCAGACTACCATTTATGATTCATCTTACTTATAAAATGTGTGACATGAAGTGAAACTGTTAGTCACTCAGTCATATCCGACTCTGCGATCCCATGGACTGTAGCCCACCAGGCTCTTCTGTCCAGGGATTCTCCAGCGAGAATACTGGAATGGGTAGCCATGCCCTCCTCCAGGGGTCTTCCGACCCAGGAATCAAACCCAGGTCTCCCACATTGTAGGCAGATTCTTTGCCATCTGAGCTACCAGGAAGCCTTGCTTATAAAATGCATGACATGAATACAAATTCACACTTGGTACAGTACTAGCTACTATACGTCCTGTGTGACATCGTAGTTCATTTTGACTTTAGCTAGATGAACCTCTATCCAGTTTCATCTGTCAGTCCCTAAATAGAAGAATATGTGGGATGGGGATTCCAAATATTTGCCTCTGCAAATACACTGACACCTATAGTTATAGAAGCCTGTAAAGAGAAGTCCACATTTCCTGAATTACTGAATCTTTGAGCCCATTTGCTACTGTAAGGTCTCTAAAGTTACTGTTTGTATCTCTGTGAGATTCTCTGTGGCATTCTCTTAGAATCCCAGAAAACTGAGAATAAATCATAAATTGGGCTCTCAAGGTCATACACATAGGATAACTCTGTGAAGGAATATTGCAGTATAATGTATGAAATACTTATAGTTTTACAAAGAGAAGGTGATTGGAGACCAAGTAGTCTTTCATAGTTTAAAGACAAAGAAATTTAGGGCCAAAGAGGTGTAGTAATATTCTTAGAGTTAGAGAAATTTTTATGATTAAAAACCTAGGATTCCTGATTCCTAGTCCACTGTTCATTCCATTACAGAAGAATATATCTCAAATCAGTATATAAATTATCCTCCTAATGCAAGTGCCTAGATGTACATGTATGTGCAAGTGTATTGCTTGTTTTCAGCTGTTTTAACTACAGGTGAGTTTTCTATTGTCTTTGAGCTGTTCTTCAGTATATCTACTCTTTTCAACTCCTATCTGCAAGCAAGGCCTTCAAAGAGCTAGGGTTCCACTGACTATACATAGCCTCCTTTGGTTTTTTTGGGAGGGGAATACCAATGGAAGATAATATTTGTCAGACTACCATTTATGATTCATCTTACTTATAAAATGTGTGACATGAAGTGAAACTGTTAGTCACTCAGTCATATCCGACTCTGCGATCCCATGGACTGTAGCCCACCAGGCTCTTCTGTCCAGGGGATTCTCCAGGCGAGAATACTGGAATGGGTAGCCATGCCCTCCTCCAGGGGGTCTTCCCGACCCAGGAATCAAACCCAGGTCTCCCACATTGTAGGCAGATTCTTTGCCATCTGAGCTACCAGGGAAGCCTTGCTTATAAAATGCATGACATGAATACAAATTCACACTTGGTACAGTACTAGCTACTATAGGGCAAATTAAAATATTTTAGAATTCCCTGTCATCCCAGTATCTTTCAATGAACAGTGGAAAACCTATGAACTTTGAATAGAAAGGCTTCTAGGCTTTTTTTTTTTTTTTTTTTTTAATTTCATGACTGAAGACTTTGGCATTTCTGACCTGAGTTCTTTATATTCCAGGAAAGACTTAAGCAGTTCTAGACAAGGAAACTTTAAATTTTGCTAAACTAGGTTTAAAGTAGTGAAGTATCCTTTTTAGAATACTGACTACAACAGATATTCTTCTCCCTGTTTCTGACCTAGAGGAAAATATATTTATAATACTTTATAAAGAGAAATATATATATAAGAAAATGTATAATGATATACATAAAAGAAGGCATGAAGTAGGAAGATTAGTCTACCTGGTCGTGACACAAGGATAATTCGGTCAACATTGTAGGTATGAAATTTAAAATTAACTCAGTTTTTTTCTAAGTGAATTAATTTTACTCAATTGTGTAATTGTAAAAATAACTCCTCCACACAATTGGGTTTCGTGAGTGCCTAACAGTCATCTTATTAATATCTAGCCTACTGCTACTTGCTGCTTTTCTAAAACCACATGCTCAAAGTTTATTCAGTAGTTATACTTGAGCTCCACCTATGGGCAAAGAGAAGAGATGGTTTAAGATCCATGCCTGTATTTATACGTGTGCAAAAGAATGCCCCAGCGATAAAGTAATTAATTCGCAGCACTACTGCATACTCTGTAAGTTCCCAGAGCGATCATCTGGTGTGACATGAAGTGAAACTGTTAGTCACTCAGTCATATCCGACTCTGCGATCCCATGGACTGTAGCCCACCAGGCTCTTCTGTCCAGGGGATTCTCCAGGCGAGAATACTGGAATGGGTAGCCATGCCCTCCTCCAGGGGGTCTTCCCGACCCAGGAATCAAACCCAGGTCTCCCACATTGTAGGCAGATTCTTTGCCATCTGAGCTACCAGGGAAGCCTTGCTTATAAAATGCATGACATGAATACAAATTCACACTTGGTACAGTACTAGCTACTATAGGGCAAATTAAAATATTTTAGAATTCCCTGTCATCCCAGTATCTTTCAATGAACAGTGGAAAACCTATGAACTTTGAATAGAAAGGCTTCTAGGCTTTTTTTTTTTTTTTTTTTAATTTCATGACTGAAGACTTTGGCATTTCTGACCTGAGTTCTTTATATTCCAGGAAAGACTTAAGCAGTTCTAGACAAGGAAACTTTAAATTTTGCTAAACTAGGTTTAAAGTAGTGAAGTATCCTTTTTAGAATACTGACTACAACAGATATTCTTCTCCCTGTTTCTGACCTAGAGGAAAATATATTTATAATACTTTATAAAAGAGAAATATATATATAAGAAAATGTATAATGATATACATAAAAGAAGGCATGAAGTAGGAAGATTAGTCTACCTGGTCGTGACACAAGGATAATTCGGTCAACATTGTAGGTATGAAATTTAAAATTAACTCAGTTTTTTTCTAAGTGAATTAATTTTACTCAATTGTGTAATTGTAAAAATAACTCCTCCACACAATTGGGTTTCGTGAGTGCCTAACAGTCATCTTATTAATATCTAGCCTACTGCTACTTGCTGCTTTTCTAAAACCACATGCTCAAAGTTTATTCAGTAGTTATACTTGAGCTCCACCTATGGGCAAAGAGAAGAGATGGTTTAAGATCCATGCCTGTATTTATACGTGTGCAAAAGAATGCCCCAGCGATAAAGTAATTAATTCGCAGCACTACTGCATACTCTGTAAGTTCCCAGAGCGATCATCTGGTGAGACATTGAATGAAATCTAGTATCGATTCCTTGGAAGAGCCATTCATCACCTGATCCACGAATCCTGCTGAGATATATGGATATAGTTGCTGGTGTGTATTTACATTTATTCCTTCCACTCTCTTATATTTGCTGCTAACTGGAAGCCCTTACCACTTTCTAATCAATTGTGTATTTCTCATCCAACTTTTTGCTTGCTTCAGGCTTTTGAAAAAAAAAAAAATTGAGGTAACGCATATTTTTCTCTTTGAAGAGACTTAAACTCTGCTAATAAGTTAACTTGATACCAGCTCTAAAAGCAGAACTAATCTAATAGAAATCTAGTTTACCTTAAAGATAGAATTCCCTAAAAAAAAAAATAGAATTCCCTATATTTAGCATGAGCACAGATC
The DNA here is from genome assembly GCA_022376925.1 of Tragulus kanchil. Lineage (NCBI taxonomy): Eukaryota > Metazoa > Chordata > Mammalia > Artiodactyla > Tragulidae > Tragulus > Tragulus kanchil. The sequence goes on along the minus strand of JAIOJX010000032.1, from coordinate 214,709,460 downwards.
AGGTCAGTTTTCTATGATTAAGTTTATATTGATATCCTTAAGCTTAACGCTTCTTTCCAGGCAACATGTTGTATTTTTATTTCCAAGATATTTCAAAGATCTATAATGACCAGATGGTATATGTGTGCTTCAAATCTGGCTTTTCTTGACTGTTCTAAATATAGTTATATATTCTTCTTTTTAAAAAATCTCTTATTCTTTCCTTTAAAAAATAACAGCTTTATCAAAATATAATTCATATACCATACAATTCATCCACATAAATTATACAGTTCAGAGGTTTTTAGTGTATTCACAGATACGCACGACTATCGCCATAGTCAGTTTTAGAACATATTATCACTTCATAAAGAATCTCTACCCTCTTTAGCTTCCATCCTCCTCACCCCCCAGCCCAGCATTCAGCCTTAAGCAACCTAGTTTATAGGTTTACCTATTCTGGATACTTCATAAAGGAATTTTTTCTTTTTTGCCCTTTGTTAGCTATCCATGTAAGGGTTTCGTGAGTGCCTAACAGTCATCTTATTAATATCTAGCCTACTGCTACTTGCTGCTTTTCTAAAACCACATGCTCAAAGTTTATTCAGTAGTTATACTTGAGCTCCACCTATGGGCAAAGAGAAGAGATGGTTTAAGATCCATGCCTGTATTTATACGTGTGCAAAAGAATGCCCCAGCGATAAAGTAATTAATTCGCAGCACTACTGCATACTCTGTAAGTTCCCAGAGCGATCATCTGGTGAGACATTGAATGAAATCTAGTATCGATTCCTTGGAAGAGCCATTCATCACCTGATCCACGAATCCTGCTGAGATATATGGATATAGTTGCTGGTGTGTATTTACATTTATTCCTTCCACTCTCTTATATTTGCTGCTAACTGGAAGCCCTTACCACTTTCTAATCAATTGTGTATTTCTCATCCAACTTTTTGCTTGCTTCAGGCTTTTGAAAAAAAAAATTGGGTAACGCATATTTTTCTCTTTGAAGAGACTTAAACTCTGCTAATAAGTTAACTTGATACCAGCTCTAAAAGCAGAACTAATCTAATAGAAATCTAGTTTACCTTAAAGATAGAATTCCCTAAAAAAAAAAATAGAATTCCCTATATTTAGCATGAGCACAGATCAGGTCAGTTTTCTATGATTAAGTTTATATTGATATCCTTAAGCTTAACGCTTCTTTCCAGGCAACATGTTGTATTTTTATTTCCAAGATATTTCAAAGATCTATAATGACCAGATGGTATATGTGTGCTTCAAATCTGGCTTTTCTTGACTGTTCTAAATATAGTTATATATTCTTCTTTTTAAAAAATCTCTTATTCTTTCCTTTAAAAAATAACAGCTTTATCAAAATATAATTCATATACCATACAATTCATCCACATAAATTATACAGTTCAGAGGTTTTTAGTGTATTCACAGATACGCACGACTATCGCCATAGTCAGTTTTAGAACATATTATCACTTCATAAAGAATCTCTACCCTCTTTAGCTTCCATCCTCCTCACCCCCCAGCCCAGCATTCAGCCTTAAGCAACCTAGTTTATAGGTTTACCTATTCTGGATATTCAGAAAATGTGATCATATAATATGTGGTCTTTTATTATTGGCTTTTTCTACCTAGTATGGTATTTTCAAAGTTCATCCATGTTGTAACATGTATCAGTATCTCATTCCTTTTTAAAAAATTATTGTAGTAAAAAACATAAAGTTTGTCATGTTAACTCTTGAAGTTGAATGGCATTAAGCACACTCACATGGTTGTGAAACATACCTCCAAACTTGTTTCATACTGGATATCTGAAACTTTACCCATTAAGCAACAACTCGCTTTTTCCTCCTCATCCCTGGTAGCCACCATTTTACTTTTTATTTCTAAACATTTGACTGCTTTAAATAGTTTATACAAGTGGAATCATGCAGTATTTGCCTCTTTATGACTGATTTATTTAACTTAGCATGATGTCCTCAAGGTCTGTCTATGTTATGCCGTGTGACAGTATTTGAATGTATACAACACATTTGTTAATCCATTTGTCTGTTGATGGACATTTGGAACACTTCCAACTCTTGACTATTATGAATAATAGCACTGCTGTGAACATGGGTGTGCAAGTGTCTCTTCAAGACCTTGCTTTCAGTTCTTTTGGATATATGCTCAGAAGTGAGACTGATGGATCAGGTGGTAGCTCTATTTTTAATTTTCTGAGGAAACTTTTTCTGTTTTCCATACTGGTTACACTATTCTACAATTTTACCAACACTACATAAGGATTCCAATCTTTCTACATTCTCACCAACACTAGTGATTTTCTAATTTGTTGATAGTAGCCAGTTAATGAGTGGTAGGTGATATCTCATTGTAGCTTCAATTTGCATTTTTCTGATAATTAACTGATGTTGAGCATCTTTTCAAATGCTTATTAGCAGTGTATACATTATCTTTGGAGAAATACCTATTCAAATCCTTTCCCATTTAAAAAATTTTTAATTTTAGCTAATATGTTCTGTTCTATTAGTCTCAACTGCACAGCAAAGTGATTCAAATGTATTTGTGTGTGTGTGTATATATATATATATATATAAATATATTCAGATGTATGTGTGTGTTCTCTTTCAGATTTTTTTCCATTATATCTTATTGCAATATATTGACTATAGTTCCCTGTGCTGTATAGTAAGTCCTTGTTGTTTAACTATCTTACATGTAGTAGTGTATATACCTTAATCCCAAACTCCTAATTTATCTCTTTCCCAACCTGCTATCTTTTTTGGTAATCATAAATTTATTTTCTGTGTCTTTTGAGTCTACTTATGTCTTGTAAATAAGTTCATTTGTATCATTTTTAGAGCAGTATTTTTATAAGTAATATCATATGATATATCTCTTTCTCTGAACGACTTGCTTCACTTAACGTGATAGTCTCTAGGTTTATCCATTGTTGGTGCAAATGACATTATTTCATTCTTGTTTAAGCCTGAGTACTATTCCATTGTACATATATACCACTTCTTTATCCATTTGTCTGTCAATGGACATTCAGGTTGCTTCCATTTCTTGGATATTATAAATAGTGCTATGAACTTTAGGGTACATGTGTCTTTTCAAATTAGTTTTCTCTGGGTATATGCCCAGGAGTGAGATTGCAAGATCATATGGTAACTCTTATGTTTAGCCTTTTAAGGAACCGCTATACTATTCCCCATAGTGCCTACACCAATGTATAGTCCCACCAACAATGTAGGAGGATACCTTTTTCTCCATACTCTTTGAAGTATTTATTATTTGTAGACTTTTTAATGATGGCCATTCTGACTGGTATGAGGTGATACCTCATGGTCGTTTTGATATTCATTTCATGAATAATTAGCGATATTGAGCATCATTTCATGTGTCTGTTGGCCCTCTGTATGTCTTCTTTGAAAAAATGTCTATTTAGGCCTTCTTCCCATTTTTGGATTGGGTTGTTCAGGGTTTTTTTTAAAAAAATATATTAAATTGTATGAGCTGTTTGTATATTTTGGAAACTAATTCCTTGTCAGCATTATTTGCAACCATTTTCTCCCAATCCATATATTGATTTTTTGCTTTGTCTGTGGTTTACTTTTGCTGTGAAAAAGCTTTTAAATTTGATTAAGTCCCATTTGTTTATTTTGCTCTTTATTTACACTACTTTAGAAGACAGACCCCCCAAAAATATTGTTGTGATTTATGTCAAGAGTGTTCTGCCTGTGTTTCCCTCTAGAGTTTCATAATATCCAGTCTTACATTTAGGTCTTTTGACTATTCTGAATTTTATTTTTATATGTGGTATAGAGAATATTCTAATTGCATCATTTTACATCTGGCTGTCCCATTTTCCCAGCATCACTTATTGAAGAGACTGTCTTTTCTCCATTACATATCCTTGCCTCCTTTTTGGTAGATTAATAGACTGTAAGTACATGGGTTTCTAGGCTTTCTTACCTGGTCTTTTGGTCTGTAAGTCTGTTTTTGTGCCAGTACCATACTGTTTTGATTATTGTAGCTGTGTAGTATAATCTGAAATAATGGATTTTGATTCCTTCAGCTCCATTCTTTCTCAAGACTTTTTTGGCTCTTCAGAATCTTTGGTGTTTCTATACAAATTTTAAAACTTTTTGTTCTAGTTGTGTGAAAAATGCCATTGGTTAATTTGATAAGGACTGCATTGAACCTGTAGATTGCTTGGGTAGTATGATAATTTTAACAATATTGATTTTTCCATTCCAAGAATACAATATATTAATATCTTTCTATGTGTGTCATCTTTGATTCCTTTCATCAGTTTCTAATAGTTTTCAGAGTACAGATCTCTTGCCTGCTTCAGTTCAGTTCAGTCGCTCAGCAGTGTCCAACTCTTTGTGACCCCATGGATTGCAGGACACCCAACTTCCCTGTCCTTCACCATCTCCCAGAGCTTGCTCAGACTCTTGTCCATTGAGTAAGTGATGCCATCCAACCATCTCGTCTTCTGCCATTCTCTTCTCCATCTGCCTTCTATTTTCCCCAACATCAGTCTCTTCCAGTGAATAATCTCTTCACCTCAGGTGTCCAAAGTATTGGAACTTCAGCTTCAGTATCAGTCCTTCCAATGAATATTCAGTGTTGACTTCCTTTAAGATTGACTGGTTTGATCTCCTTGCAGTCTCAGAGACTCAAGAGTCTTCTCCAAAACCACAGTTCAAAGGCATCAGTTCTTCGGCCTTCAGCCTTCTTTATGGTCCAACATGACATCACATCCATACATGACTACTGGGAAAGCCAGTAGCTTTGACTATGAGAACTTTTGTCGGCAGAGTGATGTCCCTGCTTTTGAATACACTGTCTAGACTTGTTATAGCTTTTCTTCCAAGGAGCAAGCATCTTTTAATCTCATGGCTACAGTCACCATCTGCAGTGATTTTGGAGTCAAAGATATTCTGAATTTTTTTTGTGGTATAGAGAATATTCTATCATCTTTACATCTGGCTGTCCCATTTTCCCAGCATCACTTATTGAAGAGACTGTCTTTTCTCCATTACATATCCTTGCCTCCTTTTTGGTAGATTAATAGACTGTAAGTACATGGGTTTCTAGGCTTTCTTACCTGGTCTTTTGGTCTGTAAGTCTGTTTTTGTGCCAGTACCATACTGTTTTGATTATTGTAGCTGTGTAGTATAATCTGAAATAATGGATTTTGATTCCTTCAGCTCCATTCTTTCTCAAGACTTTTTTGGCTCTTCAGAATCTTTGGTGTTTCTATACAAATTTTAAAACTTTTTGTTCTAGTTGTGTGAAAAATGCCATTGGTTAATTTGATAAGGACTGCATTGAACCTGTAGATTGCTTGGGTAGTATGATAATTTTAACAATATTGATTTTTTCCATTCCAAGAATACAATATATTAATATCTTTCTATGTGTGTCATCTTTGATTCCTTTCATCAGTTTCTAATAGTTTTCAGAGTACAGATCTCTTGCCTGCTTCAGTTCAGTTCAGTCGCTCAGCAGTGTCCAACTCTTTGTGACCCCATGGATTGCAGGACACCCAACTTCCCTGTCCTTCACCATCTCCCAGAGCTTGCTCAGACTCTTGTCCATTGAGTAAGTGATGCCATCCAACCATCTCGTCTTCTGCCATTCTCTTCTCCATCTGCCTTCTATTTTCCCCAACATCAGTCTCTTCCAGTGAATAATCTCTTCACCTCAGGTGTCCAAAGTATTGGAACTTCAGCTTCAGTATCAGTCCTTCCAATGAATATTCAGTGTTGACTTCCTTTAAGATTGACTGGTTTGATCTCCTTGCAGTCTCAGAGACTCAAGAGTCTTCTCCAAAACCACAGTTCAAAGGCATCAGTTCTTCGGCCTTCAGCCTTCTTTATGGTCCAACATGACATCACATCCATACATGACTACTGGGAAAGCCAGTAGCTTTGACTATGAGAACTTTTGTCGGCAGAGTGATGTCCCTGCTTTTGAATACACTGTCTAGACTTGTTATAGCTTTTCTTCCAAGGAGCAAGCATCTTTTAATCTCATGGCTACAGTCACCATCTGCAGTGATTTTGGAGTCAAAGAAAATAAAGCCTGTCACTTTTTCCATTGTCTGCCCATCTGTTTGCCTTGAAATGATGGGGCCGGATACCATGATCCTAGGTTTTTGAATGTTGAGTTTTAGGCCAGCTTTTTCACTCTCCTCTTTCACCTTCATCAAGATGCTGTTTAGTTCCTCTTCACATACTATCATAAGGATGATGTCATCTGCACATCTAAGGTTATTGATATTTCTCCCGGCAATATTGATTCCAGCTTGTGCTTTTATCCAGACCGGCATTTCACATAATGTACTCTGCATAGAAGTTAAATAAGAAGGGTGACAATATATAGCCTTGATGTACTCCTTTCCCAATTTGGAATCAGTCCATTGTTCCATGTCCAGTTCTAACTGTTGCTTCTTGTCCTGCATACAGATTTTGCAGGAAGCAAGTAAGGTGGTCTGGTATTCCTGTCTCTTTCAGACTTTTCCACAGTTTATTGTGATCCACATAGTCAAAGCCTTTAGCGTACTCAATAAAGCAGAAGTAGATGTTTTTCTGGAATCCCCTTGTTCTCTATGATCCTACAGATGTTGGCAATTTGATCTCTGGTTCCTCTGCCTTTTCTAAATCCAGCTTGTACATCTGGAAATTTTTGGTGCATGTACTGTTGAAACCCGGCTTGAAGGATTTTGAGCATTACTTTGCTAGCGTATGAAATCAGTCCATTGGTGTGATAATTTGAACATTCTTTGACATTCACCTTCTTTGGGATTGGAATGAAAACTGATCTTTTCCAGTCCTGAGGCCACAGCTGAGTTTTCCAAATTTGCTGGCATATTGAGTGTAGCATTTCAACAGCATCATCTTTTAGGATTTGAAATAGCTCAGCTGGAATTCCATCACTTCCACTAAGTTTGTTCATAGTGATGCTTCCTAAGGCCCACTTGACTTTGCATTCTAAGGTGTCTGGCTCTAGGTGAGTGATTACACCATCGTGGTCATCCAGCTCATTAAGATCCTTTTTGTAAAGTTCTTCTGTGTTGTTCTTTCCACCGCTTCTTAATATTCCCTCCTTAGTCCTAATCATTAATATACTGTCTCATTTGCTCATTTAACACACATTTACTGAGTTCCTTTTAAGTACAAAGTACTGTGCTTAGTACTGGGTATACAGTGATGGGTTAAAGTGTGACAACAAGGAATTAACAACCTAATGAAGAAATCAAAATATAATGATTTTACAAACAACCATGATATAATGTGAAAAGCCTACATTAACAGATACAAGTGTTTAAAGAATTTGAAGGCTATAAACCCTCCAAACCATTGTATATCTTGTCACCAGTAAAGTTCCTAGAAAGTTCCAGTATCTCTGAAGAGACTTAAATGCCACTGGGAAGTTAACTTGAAGTTATTACTTTGCTTAAGATCCTTCATTGGATTCCCATTTTCATAAGATTAAGTTTAAACTCCCTTGATCCTGCTTCTGTTGCCTAAAATGTACCCCCTCCTCTCCTACTTGGTTTATACTTAAAACTTAAAACTCAGCTTAGATATCAGCTCATTTAAGATTTTCTTGATGTTCGCAAATTGTTAGTTAGGTGATTTTTTCCTGTCGTTGTCACTGAGTCATGTCCCACGTTTTGCAACCTCATGGACCATATCATGACAGGCTGCTCTATCCTCCAATGGCTCCTGGAGTTTACTGAAAGTCATGTCTGTTGAGTTGGTGATGCTGTCTAACCATTTCATCCTCTGCTGCCTCCTCCTTCTTTTGACTTCAGTTCTTCCCAGCATCAGAGTCTTTTTCAGTGAGTCATCTCTTTGGATCAGGTGGCCAAAGTATTAGCGTTTCAGCAACAATCCTTCTAGTGAATATTCAGGGTTGATTTCCTTTCAAATTGATGAGTTTGATCTCCTTACAGTCCAAGGGACTTTCAAGAGTCTTCTCCAGCACCACAATTTGAAAACATCAATTCTTTGCTGCTCAGCCTTCTTTTTTTCTTTTTTTTCTGGCCACTTCTATTGATCTTTCATTCATTTAGTTTCATCCATCTCCGTTCTTTGGCCTGTGTGGGCCTCCCATCGCAGTGGCCTCTCTCACCGCAGAGCACCGGCTCTGGTCACATGTACTCCAGAGCTCCAGCTCAGTAGTTGGACACATCAGTCCAGCCACTCCGCAGCATGTGGGATCTTCCCAGGCCAAGGATCGAACAGGCACCCCTTGCACTGCAAGGCAGTGTCCTTACCCATTGGACCACCGGGGAAGCCCTGCTCAGCCTTCTTTATGAACGAACTCTCACCCTTGTACATAACAAGCTGGAAAAACTACAGCTTTGACTATACAGACCTTTGTTGGCAAAGTTGTATCTCTACTTTGTAATACATTGTCTAGGTTTGCCATACCTTTAATTCTTCTGTGTATTCTTGCCACATCTTAATATCTTCTGCTTCTGTTGGGTCTTTACCATTTCTGTCCTTTATCATGCCCATCCTTGCATAAAATGTTGCCTTGATAGCTCCAGTTTTCTTGATGAGATCTCTAATCATACCCATTCTATTGTTTTCCTTTATTTCTTTGCATGGTTCACTTAAGAAAGCCTTCCTATTTTTTTCTGCCCTCAGTGTACCCCTCCTCTCCTACTTGGTTTATACTTAAAACTTAAAACTCAGCTTAGATATCAGCTCATTTAAGATTTTCTTGATGTTCGCAAATTGTTAGTTAGGTGATTTTTTCCTGTCGTTGTCACTGAGTCATGTCCCACGTTTTGCAACCTCATGGACCATATCATGACAGGCTGCTCTATCCTCCAATGGCTCCTGGAGTTTACTGAAAGTCATGTCTGTTGAGTTGGTGATGCTGTCTAACCATTTCATCCTCTGCTGCCTCCTCCTTCTTTTGACTTCAGTTCTTCCCAGCATCAGAGTCTTTTTCAGTGAGTCATCTCTTTGGATCAGGTGGCCAAAGTATTAGCGTTTCAGCAACAATCCTTCTAGTGAATATTCAGGGTTGATTTCCTTTCAAATTGATGAGTTTGATCTCCTTACAGTCCAAGGGACTTTCAAGAGTCTTCTCCAGCACCACAATTTGAAAACATCAATTCTTTGCTGCTCAGCCTTCTTTTTTTCTTTTTTTTCTGGCCACTTCTATTGATCTTTCATTCATTTAGTTTCATCCATCTCCGTTCTTTGGCCTGTGTGGGCCTCCCATCGCAGTGGCCTCTCTCACCGCAGAGCACCGGCTCTGGTCACATGTACTCCAGAGCTCCAGCTCAGTAGTTGGACACATCAGTCCAGCCACTCCGCAGCATGTGGGATCTTCCCAGGCCAAGGATCGAACAGGCACCCCTTGCACTGCAAGGCAGTGTCCTTACCCATTGGACCACCGGGGAAGCCCTGCTCAGCCTTCTTTATGAACGAACTCTCACCCTTGTACATAACAAGCTGGAAAAACTACAGCTTTGACTATACAGACCTTTGTTGGCAAAGTTGTATCTCTACTTTGTAATACATTGTCTAGGTTTGCCATACCTTTAATTCTTCTGTGTATTCTTGCCACATCTTAATATCTTCTGCTTCTGTTGGGTCTTTACCATTTCTGTCCTTTATCATGCCCATCCTTGCATAAAATGTTGCCTTGATAGCTCCAGTTTTCTTGATGAGATCTCTAATCATACCCATTCTATTGTTTTCCTTTATTTCTTTGCATGGTTCACTTAAGAAAGCCTTCCTATCTCTCCTTGCTGTTCTCTGGAACTCTGCATTCAGTTGAGTGTATCTTTCCTTTTCTCCTTTTTCTTTCACTTCTTTTCCTTCCTCAGCTATTTGTAAAGCCTCCTCAGACAACCACTTTCAATTCAGTTCAGTCTCTCAGTCCTGTCCTACTCTTTGTGACCCCTAGCACTGCAGCATACCAAGCGTTCCTGGCCTTCACCATCTCCCAGAGATTGTTCAAACTCATGTCCATTGACTCAGTGATGCCATTTCTTTTTCTTTGGGATGATTTTGGTCACTGCCTTCCATACAGTGTTACTGACCTCCAGCCATAGTTCTTCAGGCACTCTGTCTACCGGATCTAATCCCTTGAATCTATTTGTCACCTCCTCTATATAATCATAAGGGAATTGATTTAGGTCATATCTGAATGGTATAGTGGTTTCCTCTCCCGTTTCTTTCATTTAAGCCTGAATTTTGCAATAAGGAGCTCATGATCTGAGCTGATTTTTTTCTGTATGCCTCCCTTTCCCCGATGATATATTGTCACTGCCCATATCATATTATCTTGTAATCATATTTTTATTTCTCCATATTCCCCTTTCTCACATGTACTGTTACATGTGAATTCCTTCAAGAAATCAGCCAGGTCTTAATAGTATTTTTGTCCCCAATGTCTAGCGTATAGTAGGTTCTCAGTATTTGATGAATGGATACATAAATCAGTCAATGAGCTATTTTTTCTTGTTTAGAGACGGAAGACCAAAGGCATGATATCTGAGCTGAAACTTAGGGGATGCCTAAGATTCACTAGAGAGAGGAAAGAGGAAGGGAAAAAATATTCCTGTCCAAGGCAACATTTTTTTCAAAAGTATAGAAATAAGAAAAATCCTACCATGTTTAAGCTGTAGCAAATTATGCTTTATATCAGAATCAGGACACTTGTCAGAAATAAAGCTCAGTCTTGGTATAAACATTTTCCAAGTTATGCTAGGCAAGCCTTATGCTAGCACTACAGAGTTCTTAAAATAGGATCTATGTATTATTTTGTAGCCTAGTGAAACTTGGGTAGATTGTGGGATTTAAATAACTCACTTATAGGGTATAGAGAACAGGGAACCTATACCTACACTGTTGGTGAGAATGTAAATTGGTACAGCAACTGCAGAAAACAGTATGGAAGTTTCTCAAAAAACTAAAAATAAAACTACCGTATAACACAGCAGTTCCACTCCTGGATATATATCCAAAAAAGCAAAAATACTAATTCAAACAGATACATGCATCCCAGTGTTCATGGCAGCATTATTTACTATTGTCAGAATATGGAAGTGACGTTAAGTGTCCATCAACAGATGGATAGGTAAAGAAGATATTAAACACACACAACGGATTACTACTCAACCATAAGAAAGAATGAAATCTTTCCATTTGCAGCGACATGGATGGACTTGGAGGGTATTATGCTAAGTGAAGGGGCTTCCCTGGTGGCTCAGATGGTAAAGTATCTTCCTATACTGCAAGAGACCTGGTTTTGATCCCTGGGTTGGGAAGATCTCCTGAAAAAGGAAGTGGCTACGCACTCCACTGTTCTTGCCTGGAGAATTGGATGGACAGAGAAACTTGGCAACGTACAGTCCATGGGGGTCACAGAGTTAGACACAACTGAGTGATTAACACACACTGTATATGCTAAGTGAAATAAGCGAGACAAAGAAAGACAGATACTGTATGATATCATTTATATGTGGAATCTAAAATACAATGAGCTAGTGAATATAAGAAAAACACATCAGACTCACAGATGTAGAGAACAAACTAGAGATTACTACAAGGGAGAGGAAAGAAGAAAGGGGCAATATAGGGATATGGGAGTAAGAGGTACAAACTATTAGGTATAAAATAAGCTACAAGCATGTATTTTATGACACAGGTAATAAGTATTTTGTAATAACTATAAATGAAGTATAACCTATAGAAATTGTAAACTACTACATGTACACTTATAACTTATATACCATTTATAGCAACTATACTTCAATAAATAAATAAACACACTTATACCTTGTCATATATACATCTCAGTCTATCATTATTAGAGCTTCCTTAGATTTTCAGGCTGTCTTTTAGTGTTTATATGTATGGTGAAATGGGCTATGGGGGCAATTATTACTGACAACTTACAGTTTTTACTTTAGTTTCCAGAATCTAATTGCATCAAATTATGGTTGAGTAGACGCTATACCTTAGGAACCCTCCAGAGTGGAATTTCACAATAAGCAGTATGAGTAACTTAGGCATTAAAGGGAGAAATCACGTCAACTGATACTCTCTTCTCTAAGTTGGCTGTCGACGAGACCTTAGTTAACTTAACGTTAGTTAAACTACTATGATGTCTACAACTGTCAGTTTCAACAGGCTTTCAAACTTAGCAATACTGCGTGGTGTTCAATCTCTTTCTTCCTGGAATATAGGGATAAAAAGGGCCATGATGATCACGTATCACTTCTCTTGGGCTACTGGCAAAGACTTAGGGAGAAAAAATATATGTGCTAACTGTTGATGCCAGCAGTTCTTTGTAGTTTTTTTGTGGTGGTGCTAACACATACAGAAAATAGCACTTACCATTTTCGTCAGTGTTTAACTGTACAGTTCAGTGGCATTAAATACATTCACATTGTTCTGCAGCTGTCACTACCAGCCATCTCCAAAACTGCTCCATCTCCCCAAACTGAAACTACATACTCATTAAAAAATAGCTTCCTATTCCTCCTCCCCAGCGCATGGCAACCATCATTGTACTTTTTGATAACTATGGTTTTGAATATTGCCTCATATAAGTGAAATCATATGACATTTGTCCTTTTGTGGCTGACATGTCAGTTATTTTCACTTATTTGATAATCCCTTGAAGTTTCATCCATATTATAGCATATGTCAGAATTTCCTTCTTTTTTAAGGCTGAATAATGTTCCTGTATGTGTGCACCACATTTTGTTTATCCCTTCATCTGTCAGTGGACACTTGGGTTACTTCTACTTTTTGATCCTGGTCAATAATGCTGCTATAAAAATAGGTGCACAGGTATCTGTTCTCTGCTGTTAGTTCCTTTGAATAAATACCTAGAAGTGAAATTGCCAAATTATATGGTAATTCTGTTTAATTTTTTGAGGCATCACTTTGTAGCTTTTTCAAATGTTAGGAGAACAGTGTAAGAACAGTATGTAGAGGGTACGTACCTGCTGCCATTGTAGTAATTATTGAAGTTCCAAGATCTGAATTTCAATACTACCTTAATCACCTGTGAAATATATGACCGTGGGTGAGTTGCCATATTTAAACTGCTCTTTATTCATCTCTAAAATGAATATAATAATGATTTACTAAATGTTTAAGGATTGAATGAGATTATATATGTGATATTCATTGGTAATGTATAAAATGCTATATAAACATGAAAGATAAACTGGACCAGCTGCCAGGAAAAAAAACTCAGCCCTGATGTTATCTTTGGTTATTAAGCACTGTTACTGAGCTATTCCAAATGCCAGCAAAGTTACTCTCTTAAAATCTGAACTGGTATTGCACTTACATTTTCATTCACCTCACCGGACAGAATAGTTTCAGGTAAGGAGCCTACCCCAGGTGGTTTACTGTGACCCTAGGCAAATGCCATGGGGCTCACTACCAGAGACAAAAAAAAAATATGGCACTGTACACATTTTTGTTTTTTGGTGGCTAACACATACAGAAAATAGCACTTACCATTTTCGTCAGTGTTTAACTGTACAGTTCAGTGGCATTAAATACATTCACATTGTTCTGCAGCTGTCACTACCAGCCATCTCCAAAACTGCTCCATCTCCCCAAACTGAAACTACATACTCATTAAAAAATAGCTTCCTATTCCTCCTCCCCAGCGCATGGCAACCATCATTGTACTTTTTGATAACTATGGTTTTGAATATTGCCTCATATAAGTGAAATCATATGACATTTGTCCTTTTGTGGCTGACATGTCAGTTATTTTCACTTATTTGATAATCCCTTGAAGTTTCATCCATATTATAGCATATGTCAGAATTTCCTTCTTTTTTAAGGCTGAATAATGTTCCTGTATGTGTGCACCACATTTTGTTTACCCCTTCATCTGTCAGTGGACACTTGGGTTACTTCTACTTTTTGATCCTGGTCAATAATGCTGCTATAAAAATAGGTGCACAGGTATCTGTTCTCTGCTGTTAGTTCCTTTGAATAAATACCTAGAAGTGAAATTGCCAAATTATATGGTAATTCTGTTTAATTTTTTGAGGCATCACTTTGTAGCTTTTTCAAATGTTAGGAGAACAGTGTAAGAACAGTATGTAGAGGGTACCTCTGCTGCCATTGTAGTAATTATTGAAGTTCCAAGATCTGAATTTCAATACTACCTTAATCACCTGTGAAATATATGACCGTGGGTGAGTTGCCATATTTAAACTGCTCTTTATTCATCTCTAAAATGAATATAATAATGATTTACTAAATGTTTAAGGATTGAATGAGATTATATATGTGATATTCATTGGTAATGTATAAAATGCTATATAAACATGAAAGATAAACTGGACCAGCTGCCAGGAAAAAAAACTCAGCCCTGATGTTATCTTTGGTTATTAAGCACTGTTACTGAGCTATTCCAAATGCCAGCAAAGTTACTCTCTTAAAATCTGAACTGGTATTGCACTTACATTTTCATTCACCTCACCGGACAGAATAGTTTCAGGTAAGGAGCCTACCCCAGGTGGTTTACTGTGACCCTAGGCAAATGCCATGGGACTCACTACCAGAGACTAGCTTTAGGTTCATTTAGGAGTTAATGTTATACTAACAAGGCCCTCTGGTCCCACCACTTCCCTGGTCCTATAAAGTATGGTCCACAGCTCCAGAATAGCTTCAGCCTCCTGAGAGTACCTACAGCTAGTTCTCTCTTCCAACTCGGGTGTCATTTTCCGTAAGAAGAGTCAATGTCACTATCACTTTGGATCTGAGTACAAAATTCAAAATCTCTCTGTACTTGCTTCTTTGTCCTGGAATCTGGAAACCAGAGGACCCTAGGTAGCTAAAAATGACAAAGGTAAAAACAAAAGACAAACAAAAGAAGACTCATCCATCCGCCTCTGGAAATGGGATTTTCTAAATCTATACAAACATCATGCGTAAATCAAGTTCTATGTTATTTATAGTCTTTAGAGCAAAGCTTGATATTTTTTTTCTCCTTCTTCTCTACCTCCTATTAATTATTATTTAAAATAGTAGCAGTAGTAGTGATAATAATAAGGACAGATTCTGACTAGAGGATTTAAGGAATTGGTTGTGACTCTTGAAACTTTATTCTTTTTTTTTTTTTTTTTCATTCTTTCCCCCAAGGGGGTGCACCGTTCCTGGAAGTACTGCAATACCAGGTCGATGCATGGCGTGGACAGAGCAAGCTCCTATTCCAACTCCCTGCTCCAGAAATCCATTTAATATACTATCTTCAGATAGAGGACATATCAGATATTAAACTGATAAGAACAGATGCTACACTTGATCTTAGCCAAAAGGCCAAAGGAAGCCAATTGAAGCCTTTCCGTTGATATTATGATTAAAAAAAACTAAATGTTTAAGGATTGAATGAGATTATATATGTGATATTCATTGGTAATGTATAAAATGCTATATAAACATGAAAGATAAACTGGACCAGCTGCCAGGAAAAAAAACTCAGCCCTGATGTTATCTTTGGTTATTAAGCACTGTTACTGAGCTATTCCAAATGCCAGCAAAGTTACTCTCTTAAAATCTGAACTGGTATTGCACTTACATTTTCATTCACCTCACCGGACAGAATAGTTTCAGGTAAGGAGCCTACCCCAGGTGGTTTACTGTGACCCTAGGCAAATGCCATGGGACTCACTACCAGAGACTAGCTTTAGGTTCATTTAGGAGTTAATGTTATACTAACAAGGCCCTCTGGTCCCACCACTTCCCTGGTCCTATAAAGTATGGTCCACAGCTCCAGAATAGCTTCAGCCTCCTGAGAGTACCTACAGCTAGTTCTCTCTTCCAACTCGGGTGTCATTTTCCGTAAGAAGAGTCAATGTCACTATCACTTTGGATCTGAGTACAAAATTCAAAATCTCTCTGTACTTGCTTCTTTGTCCTGGAATCTGGAAACCAGAGGACCCTAGGTAGCTAAAAATGACAAAGGTAAAAACAAAAGACAAACAAAAGAAGACTCATCCATCCGCCTCTGGAAATGGGATTTTCTAAATCTATACAAACATCATGATTAAATCAAGTTCTATGTTATTTATAGTCTTTAGAGCAAAGCTTGATATTTTTTTTCTCCTTCTTCTCTACCTCCTATTAATTATTATTTAAAATAGTAGCAGTAGTAGTGATAATAATAAGGACAGATTCTGACTAGAGGATTTAAGGAATTGGTTGTGACTCTTGAAACTTTATTCTTTTTTTTTTTTTTTTTCATTCTTTCCCCCAAGGGGGTGCACCGTTCCTGGAAGTACTGCAATACCAGGTCGATGCATGGCGTGGACAGAGCAAGCTCCTATTCCAACTCCCTGCTCCAGAAATCCATTTAATATACTATCTTCAGATAGAGGACATATCAGATATTAAACTGATAAGAACAGATGCTACACTTGATCTTAGCCAAAAGGCCAGGAAGCAATTGAAGCCTTGTTCTTATTGGCACTAAATCAAACTCCTGAATGTTCGCCAAATGTGGTTGTCACCCAGAGTATATGAACAATGGTTTGAATAGTCACTTCACACAATAGTTTAATGGTGCTCCTCTTCTAGTTGTTAATTTTTTTAAGTTAATAAGGTTAACTTTTTGGCTAAAGTTAAAAAGAATGATAAGGAAGTTCCTTTCTTTACCTTTCTGAAGGAAAAAATATTTTAAAAATTATATGTGATTGTTATTGAAAATTTGAAGATTTTCATATAAGTATAGCAGGGAGTATAAAAGTATGCATAATTCCAATATATTATGGTAAACAAATACTTCATATTTTCATGTATGACCTTCCCATCTTTCTCTGTTGATCTATACACATATAGCTTAACATAGTTAATATTATACATTTACAATTCTGCATGTTTTAAAATTCATGTTATAGGAATTTTCCTGTGTCAATGAATATTCTTCATAAAATACAAATATTATATAATATTTTCTCATAAGGATACATAATTGTTTCAGTTTCTATATTGTTAATCTTTTGATTTCTTTCCATTTCTCACTAATGCAAGCAACTCAAACACATACAGGAAGATTTATCCATTTTCTTAGAAGTGAGATTGCTGGGCCAATGACTATGACTAAGAATTTACTTTTTAAAGAATATTGTCTTTGGGTTGTTAAAGGATCAATGACACATCAACTTGCACACACCTTTGATGACTGTGTAGCTACTCATATTCAAATAACCCCTGCAAGTGTTGCTATTCATTCTGATCTTTCATTTTAGATACTAGAAGGCATCTCTTCCTTCTGTCACCTATTCCTTGCGATAGAAATCAGGAGATCTGACTGAGACCTTATACAAGCCTTGTCAGACAAGTACTTATGTCCATCTTGTTTAGGAGGACCAGGTTAACCCACTGCACTCAGCTTCTGAATTTTCTCTCTTTCCTGTTACAGATGGAATGGGGCGAGTCCTCGCTCAAGATGTATATGCAAAAGACAACCTACCCCCATTCCCAGCATCAGTAAAAGATGGCTATGCTGTCCGAGGTAAATATTTTTAAGCTTTCTCAAGTATCAACATACTCACATTGGTTTGGGGGGTCTTGTTGGGTTTTTTCTTTGAGGGGAGGGTCCTGTTTTCAAATTTTTGCCTCAGCCAAGGTACTTAATGACTGTTACATCTATTTCCTCCTTGACTGTCAAAGTAATTTTATTCACAGATAATGATATTAACTACACCTGTATATTTTCTGGCACAATCTTGATTAAAACTTTTCAGTGCAAATACTTTAGTTACTTGAAAATTCTTACGAATAAATATGTAGAGATTGATAAAGACACTGTACCATAATTTATTCTCTTGACTTCTGCACATACCAGATAGCAGTCTTAATCTGGGCATACCAGATAGCAAATGTTTTCAAATTGAAAACAACTATATGGTCCAAGAAAGACAAGCAGACTCCTACCACAGGGATAAAGTAGGCCATTTTTTTCTCCTGCTTTAAACTCAAACATCCATAAGAGCTTCCTAGAAAGCAAGCGTGAAGGAGTCCTCTAATTCCCTAGAAATGTCCCATATTTCAGAGCTCTGAAGCCCCAGATGGTACCAGCAACTCACGCCTTCAGAACTGCCTGGGATGCATAAAGCTCAGAAGCAATAGCATTTGACTGCCTAAACTCCAATTTAAGAAAACGCAAAATGAAAATGCAACTGCATTGCTTAGAAACTGTTGGTTGTTTTATATTGGCTAACATCATTTAAGAAATGTCTAAAAACATTTCTCACTTTGTCAGAGTATTAAAAAGCCAATTCCTTTCTAATTATCATTTATGGGATCCCTTACTTGATTGTTTAGGGTTTTTTTTTTACTCTATCTAGCCATTAAAATAATTTCCTCTTTCTTGTAATTACATATATTCACTGATCTCCATTTTCCATCATCAGCTCTTAACAATATCTTTCTGTGTTGAAGTCAGTAGAACAGATAGTTAAAGTTATGGATGTTGAGCAAAGTAAGAGTGATCTGGATTCTTGAACCAGTTCCATCTATGTAACTTTGAGTAAATCACTTAAACTTTTTGACCCTTGGTTTTTCTCCTCTAAAATATCATGATAATTATAGCCATACTTATCCCAACAAGTTATTGGGAGGTACTTAATGACGTTACACCCCTATTTCCTCCATTTTTAATTTTAAATCAACATACTCACATTGGTTTGGGGGGTCTTGTTGGGTTTTTTCTTTGAGGGGAGGGTCCTGTTTTCAAATTTTTGCCTCAGCCAAGGTACTTAATGACTGTTACATCTATTTCCTCCTTGACTGTCAAAGTAATTTTATTCACAGATAATGATATTAACTACACCTGTATATTTTCTGGCACAATCTTGATTAAAACTTTTCAGTGCAAATACTTTAGTTACTTGAAAATTCTTACGAATAAATATGTAGAGATTGATAAAGACACTGTACCATAATTTATTCTCTTGACTTCTGCACATACCAGATAGCAGTCTTAATCTGGGCATACCAGATAGCAAATGTTTTCAAATTGAAAACAACTATATGGTCCAAGAAAGACAAGCAGACTCCTACCACAGGGATAAAGTAGGCCATTTTTTTCTCCTGCTTTAAACTCAAACATCCATAAGAGCTTCCTAGAAAGCAAGCGTGAAGGAGTCCTCTAATTCCCTAGAAATGTCCCATATTTCAGAGCTCTGAAGCCCCAGATGGTACCAGCAACTCACGCCTTCAGAACTGCCTGGGATGCATAAAGCTCAGAAGCAATAGCATTTGACTGCCTAAACTCCAATTTAAGAAAACGCAAAATGAAAATGCAACTGCATTGCTTAGAAACTGTTGGTTGTTTTATATTGGCTAACATCATTTAAGAAATGTCTAAAAACATTTCTCACTTTGTCAGAGTATTAAAAAGCCAATTCCTTTCTAATTATCATTTATGGGATCCCTTACTTGATTGTTTAGGGTTTTTTTTTTACTCTATCTAGCCATTAAAATAATTTCCTCTTTCTTGTAATTACATATATTCACTGATCTCCATTTTCCATCATCAGCTCTTAACAATATCTTTCTGTGTTGAAGTCAGTAGAACAGATAGTTAAAGTTATGGATGTTGAGCAAAGTAAGAGTGATCTGGATTCTTGAACCAGTTCCATCTATGTAACTTTGAGTAAATCACTTAAACTTTTTGACCCTTGGTTTTTCTCCTCTAAAATATCATGATAATTATAGCCATACTTATCCCAACAAGTTATTGTGAGAACTAAGTGAAACTATAGAAAGCCTAAAAGTATCTAGCATTTAAAAAAAAAAAAAACCTCAATTTTTTAATGTTTAACAGTAGTACCTATTATTATCACTATTATAATTATTATATTTCCTTAAACCATCTCTGAAAAAAAGGACAACATTATCTGAACTATCATTCTCATAAAATGATGGAGGGATTAATGCCTACTAGTAGATTCTTTCTCACAAAACTGTCTTACATGCACCTCACTTAGCTCAGTCTCACTAAATTAGAGCTGAAAACAAATAACAAATACCCACTGCCTCCTATGTTTTATAAATACATTTGTTTTATAGTGTTTATTATGATGAGTATTGTCCAGAAAAAAATTATTTTAGTCTTCTGATAGCCCCCCTTGACTCTTCTTTCTTATTCCCTCTAAAATGTAAATTCTGTTTGAACTTCTAATTGGTAGCCATGTTGGATTGCTTTGAAATGACAGAGTTCTTACTTCAAGAGTAAAGCAAACAACTATAGCAGTTGAAACACCAAAAGGACAAGAAAGTATTTTTTTACATTCTCAGTAATATAAAGTAGGAGAAAGTGAGGAAAACAATATGAGGCATAATTATTCCAAAACAGAATATTGTTGTGTGATTTCACACAAGGTAACAGCAGCTCAATAAAATAAAACTATTGCTTTTAGCTTTTCTAAGTAGCCCACATGAAATATGAAAGAACCTTTCTGCAACTCTAGAATCTATCAAAGAAATTTATATATAAAATTACCACTAAGTCTGTCATATATATTCTTTTGTTTTAAAGAGGTGTTTTTAGTTACTTCACACACATACGCAACCACACACACAGAGAAACATTTAAGATCACATCTCACAGTATAAAGATTCAGCAGACAGTCCACCATGCAGCGAAT
This sequence comes from Tragulus kanchil, assembly GCA_022376925.1. Classification (NCBI taxonomy): domain Eukaryota; kingdom Metazoa; phylum Chordata; class Mammalia; order Artiodactyla; family Tragulidae; genus Tragulus; species Tragulus kanchil. The sequence goes on along the minus strand of JAIOJX010000032.1, from coordinate 214,688,780 downwards.
TCACGTTATTTCTTTCTTGTGAAGCATTGCTAGTTTCTAAGATATGGAACACAACAAAAACATAACACAAAACAGATCACCATCGTGGATATGGTTAAATTTCAATGTAGAATGGCTAGTTAATTATGATAATTATAGCCATACTTATCCCAACAAGTTATTGTGAGAACTAAGTGAAACTATAGAAAGCCTAAAAGTATCTAGCATTTAAAAAAAAAAAAAACCTCAATTTTTTAATGTTTAACAGTAGTACCTATTATTATCACTATTATAATTATTATATTTCCTTAAACCATCTCTGAAAAAAAGGACAACATTATCTGAACTATCATTCTCATAAAATGATGGAGGGATTAATGCCTACTAGTAGATTCTTTCTCACAAAACTGTCTTACATGCACCTCACTTAGCTCAGTCTCACTAAATTAGAGCTGAAAACAAATAACAAATACCCACTGCCTCCTATGTTTTATAAATACATTTGTTTTATAGTGTTTATTATGATGAGTATTGTCCAGAAAAAAATTATTTTAGTCTTCTGATAGCCCCCCTTGACTCTTCTTTCTTATTCCCTCTAAAATGTAAATTCTGTTTGAACTTCTAATTGGTAGCCATGTTGGATTGCTTTGAAATGACAGAGTTCTTACTTCAAGAGTAAAGCAAACAACTATAGCAGTTGAAACACCAAAAGGACAAGAAAGTATTTTTTTACATTCTCAGTAATATAAAGTAGGAGAAAGTGAGGAAAACAATATGAGGCATAATTATTCCAAAACAGAATATTGTTGTGTGATTTCACACAAGGTAACAGCAGCTCAATAAAATAAAACTATTGCTTTTAGCTTTTCTAAGTAGCCCACATGAAATATGAAAGAACCTTTCTGCAACTCTAGAATCTATCAAAGAAATTTATATATAAAATTACCACTAAGTCTGTCATATATATTCTTTTGTTTTAAAGAGGTGTTTTTAGTTACTTCACACACATACGCAACCACACACACAGAGAAACATTTAAGATCACATCTCACAGTATAAAGATTCAGCAGACAGTCCACCATGCAGCGAATTCACGTTATTTCTTTCTTGTGAAGCATTGCTAGTTTCTAAGATATGGAACACAACAAAAACATAACACAAAACAGATCACCATCGTGGATATGGTTAAATTTCAATGTAGAATGGCTAGTTAATTATGATCAACATCCTAATTAAGGCAGCAGAAGTTGACAGTGAATGAAAAGGCTTGGTCTCGGTCTTTTTCTTGTTAGACCACCACCCCCAGTAGGTAAAGAATAGCCTTGAAACTGTAGTGGCTCTCTACCACTCTGCTTCCTATACCTCTTCTCCACCCTGTCTCCCTTTACTCCCATGCCTTCCTCCCCACTCCTTTTATTCTCCCTGTTTTTCTTCCCCTCTGCCTTTGCCTTAGGCCTTCCAGTAATAACCAGTGACACCCGTGAACATTGCTAACCCTCTAGGTGTAAAGAGGTTGCTAACTTGCTCTGGATCACTAAGTGTTAGACAATATCCTTCAGAAACATGTGGGATAAAACTCCAAACCAGTTGGAGGATCACTTGCTGTAAGGTATGTGGGTTGAAAAAAATCAAGACAGTAACAAATAGCTAAAGAAATAAGAACTAGGAATAGTTCTTAAAAGATAAGAATGAATAAATAGAGTGTATGGAAGACAGGAGTCAAGAGATGATGATGTAAACTAATCTAAAACTGCATTCAGGAGAGAGTGAATTGGAAAGATACAAGCAGAGAAAAGAAAATGAAAGTAGCATTTACCAATTAGAAGCAGTAGAATAGTTTTATTCATATTCTTGAACAGTTATTTCTTCCTTCACACTGATTAAGCCAGCCATCTCTGTGATGCATTCACACCCTCCTATAGCAGTGTGGGTGCCCCTCATCTCACAGTTGCTTCATAGACGTTAATAAAGGCAAAAATATCTCAACACCACATTCTCTCTCTTGAAAATGCTCAATTTGAAAGACTTATCACTTCAGAAGTAGTTTAGGATCATTTAGGAAAAGAAAAAATTATAAATAAACTGAATAATTGTAGACAGTTCTAAAAATTGTATTAAGAGAAATCCTTGCCATTTTAGGTTAAATAAATATTTTTTTTCTTTTATATACTGACGAAATACATGTTCATGGAAACTACAGAAAATCAAAAAGACCATTTTAATATTACCCATTGTGTCACTGTGTCACATTTCTTTCTTGTGAAGCATTGCTAGTTTCTAAGATATGGAACACAACAAAAACATAACACAAAACAGATCACCATCGTGGATATGGTTAAATTTCAATGTAGAATGGCTAGTTAATTATGATCAACATCCTAATTAAGGCAGCAGAAGTTGACAGTGAATGAAAAGGCTTGGTCTCGGTCTTTTTCTTGTTAGACCACCACCCCCAGTAGGTAAAGAATAGCCTTGAAACTGTAGTGGCTCTCTACCACTCTGCTTCCTATACCTCTTCTCCACCCTGTCTCCCTTTACTCCCATGCCTTCCTCCCCACTCCTTTTATTCTCCCTGTTTTTCTTCCCCTCTGCCTTTGCCTTAGGCCTTCCAGTAATAACCAGTGACACCCGTGAACATTGCTAACCCTCTAGGTGTAAAGAGGTTGCTAACTTGCTCTGGATCACTAAGTGTTAGACAATATCCTTCAGAAACATGTGGGATAAAACTCCAAACCAGTTGGAGGATCACTTGCTGTAAGGTATGTGGGTTGAAAAAAATCAAGACAGTAACAAATAGCTAAAGAAATAAGAACTAGGAATAGTTCTTAAAAGATAAGAATGAATAAATAGAGTGTATGGAAGACAGGAGTCAAGAGATGATGATGTAAACTAATCTAAAACTGCATTCAGGAGAGAGTGAATTGGAAAGATACAAGCAGAGAAAAGAAAATGAAAGTAGCATTTACCAATTAGAAGCAGTAGAATAGTTTTATTCATATTCTTGAACAGTTATTTCTTCCTTCACACTGATTAAGCCAGCCATCTCTGTGATGCATTCACACCCTCCTATAGCAGTGTGGGTGCCCCTCATCTCACAGTTGCTTCATAGACGTTAATAAAGGCAAAAATATCTCAACACCACATTCTCTCTCTTGAAAATGCTCAATTTGAAAGACTTATCACTTCAGAAGTAGTTTAGGATCATTTAGGAAAAGAAAAAATTATAAATAAACTGAATAATTGTAGACAGTTCTAAAAATTGTATTAAGAGAAATCCTTGCCATTTTAGGTTAAATAAATATTTTTTTTCTTTTATATACTGACGAAATACATGTTCATGGAAACTACAGAAAATCAAAAAGACCATTTTAATATTACCCATTGTGTCACTGTGTCACATTTTTTTGTACTTCCATTAGGTTAAAGTACATACATCAACAAAGTTATATGAAATTTTAGTATGTACTCTATAACCTAGTAGACGTACAAAAAATGTTACTAGTAGCTAGACATTTTGTATAAGTTTGTTGATTTTGAGCTAGTTCTTATTCTGTGGCCAAAGTCATGGTTTAAGATTTCTGTCTTACCCAGTTAAATCTTGTTTGGCCATAGGTAAGTCTTCAACTCATATGACAGCCTTTTGCCTTCCACTGTAGAACCCTTTGAATAGAGAAAAGAGCCTTCGGATATAGGAGTATTACTCGTGTGAGCAGAGAGATAATTTGGAATAATTAATTTTAGTTAAAATTCCCGAAACCTTAAAATAATTTATTTGAGGAAATAGTGTATCTCTTCCCAATACTGGCAATCTGCGGGGACCTTCTGCAGAAAGGAAGGCAGCAGGATTGCCCCTGGATGAACCAGGAGATCTCGGAGAGAGGCAAGTCTTGCTGCTGGCCCCCCAGCCCCCTCCAGCGCATGCAGAGGATAATCAGACACGGCAGGGGTTCTGTCAAAGCAGTTCCGTTTTATTAGTGCAGACTTACAGCTTTTATAGGCAAACGAAGGGGGTTTTGCAAGGGACTACCTATAGTTACACCAATCAAGATAAAGGTCAAGCAATTATGTATTTACATTGCAATAGGAATTTATGGTGAGCATGCATTGTCCACGAGTGCGGAAACCAGGGGGATCAATCAGAAATTTTGATAATCACTTAACAATTTAGATCACGCCCTCGTCGCTTCCTGTAGGCGCCATCTTAGCTCCAAACCGCAAACATGTGCTTAAGCTTCCTTAAACAATGTGCTTAAGCTTCCTTTCACTCCCACATCCCTTGCTGTAGGCGCCATCTTAGCTCCAAACTGAAACATGTGCTTAAGCTTCCTTATGCTTGCAACGGTCCTCTTTCAATTCAGAGCCCCACAGCAATCTGAGTATTTTTCTCCTGGAAGATAATGGTAAAGAATATAAAATGCCCTCTAATTCATCTGCTCTATTGCTTGCTCCCTGCTTTCCAGGCAGCAGATTTAAAATTCCAGGCAATCCACCAGATTTAGCCCTCAGTAGAACTGCTGCAGCAGGTGTGAACCCTGTCATGCTAGTCTTGTCACCTACACTTGCCACCAGTCCAAGCTCTGTCTGTAATGTTAACCTTAGTACACACACAAATACCATTACCCGGCTGCCTATCCACTAGTTTTAGTTTGGTTCCATAATTAGCGTAAATGAAATCTTAGTCCCTCTGCCTTATTCCTCTGGTGAAGATAATTCCTCGTGCCTCCATTTATTCAGCCCTAACATGGAAACAATGAGACTTGCTATGGAAAATAAGTGAATAGCTGTGAGAGCTTTCAAGAGATTTAAAGAGAACTCCCGCATGACTAGAAAATGAAAATGAGCAGTAATTCCAGGGCAGATGGCCTGAGGATGATTGTTTTCTGTATATTGCCACACTGAATAGTTATCTGATGCTATCAGTTTTTTATCAGATGATATAATCAGAGGTCTTCAGATAAAGAGGTGAACAAGACTGAAAGTGTTTCCACATTATTAGGGTAGAAGTGGGAGCAGCTTCAGGGTCTAGCAATAAGCATTATGAATTGCTTATACAGTGCTTTTGCTGTTAGGATTTGGTTTATATTGTTTTTATCACTTCCTTCAAATTTAATTGTACAGTTACAAAACAAATGAACAGAAATGCCAGAAGTAGTTGTGAGAGAAAGGGTCTAAGCCTTTACAGGAATCCTCTCAATCCATCCATTATTTCTTTCTTTCCAACTTTGAGGTTCATCTGCCGCTGTACCTCCCCTTTTGCCCTCTCCCACCAGATTTGGTAGAATTCAACTTGAAAATGGCACCCCTTTTTTTACATGTCTCTTTAATAGATTTTTAAGGTAAATATTAGCAAGTTAGATTGATCATTTACTTTTCTGTCTTTACAATAAATAGCAAACCTTGATATTGGTGTAAAATCAGGACTTCTACTGTAGTTCACTAATTTTTTACTTCTTAAATTTTCTCTTGGTCTGAATTTGTCTGCATTCCATTCAGTCTCACAGTGCTGTGCTCCTCAAAAGGCGTAGTCCCCGACCAGCTGCATAAGCCTCAGTTTGTTTAGAAATGTAGAAACTCAGGACCTGGCTAAATCAGAATCTATATTTTAACAAGATCTCTAGGTTGATTTTTATGTATACTAAGGGTTGAGAAGCACTATTTTAAAGCAAATGGTAAAAATGACTCCTGCATCCGTAATGTTGGTTGACTGAGCCTTCCTTAGCCAACAAGAGAAAGGCTTATCTCCCAGATGGAAATTTTCAGAGGTAAGTGGAGAACCTAGTTAAAGGAAAACATATTCTGTCCCCACTTAGTGTACCTTCCTTGGTAACAAAGCATTTTCCTTCTTAGAATCACTTAAAGGATATTTGAAAGGTTGGCCTTCACGTTTATGAACTTATTTAAGAAAATTTACAAAACACAGTACTAATACATACAAGACAGTTTACAAGGTTTCTACCTAAGTATTAAAGAAGTGCCAAGTTCACTTCTTTATTTGAACAAATACTTACTGAGCAGCATTGATGAGCCTGGCACCATGCTAGACGTAATCTAAGTTATATAGAATTGATCAGAGCAATCTTTCTAAACATTCTAAAGATGGTGAATGTTGACTGACATTTTGAAGAAAACAATGAAAATGAACCAGCAGAAAATGGAAGGCATTCAAAATACCACATTTTACCCTAGAAAATATGTATTGTTCAATTCATGCATGTATCTTTCTAGAAAGATTCTTACGAGCCACACTCATTCATTTCTTGAACTTGTAAATACTTCATATATTGAACATGTATTGAATACCTATTACTCAGTAGGTACCAAGAATTTCCCAGAGACAAATAAGCAAACAGTTACAAATGTATTAGGAAGTCACAATTAGAGTTATTGCAGGAATACACGGGAGAAATGAAAGAGGAAGGGGAGGGAAGTCAGATATGATTTCCTAGAGAAGGTGACAATTGAGCTGAGTCTTAAAAGTTAAGAAGTCTTTAACCAGAAGCCGGGGAGAAGGAAAGGACACTCTAAGCAGTGGCAGTAGCATATGTTATGAAGCTGAAATATGAGTCATCTTGGTATTCTCAGTACTCGAGAGAGTAGCTAGACTATAAGATAGATGGAAGACATGAGCCAGAGCCTTACTGTTTTCTTTAGGTGAATATCTTTAGATGCAGCGTATCCATTTTTCATTCCTCTCTCTTTATCCCCCTCTCTGTGTCTCATGCATACACACATACATACACACACATATACATACACTTTCTGCCTACTTAGTTCTTACTCATCCTTCATATTCAAATCATAAATCCTTTTTATCAAGGTGGCTTTCCCTGACCCTCCAGTGTAGTTTAAGCAGTGTATGCTCTCATAAAACAAAACTGTATTCTTTTCCTTTAGTGTTTTTCAAATTTTTTATTCCTTTTTTTAAGTGGAGAACCTAGTTAAAGGAAAACATATTCTGTCCCCACTTAGTGTACCTTCCTTGGTAACAAAGCATTTTCCTTCTTAGAATCACTTAAAGGATATTTGAAAGGTTGGCCTTCACGTTTATGAACTTATTTAAGAAAATTTACAAAACACAGTACTAATACATACAAGACAGTTTACAAGGTTTCTACCTAAGTATTAAAGAAGTGCCAAGTTCACTTCTTTATTTGAACAAATACTTACTGAGCAGCATTGATGAGCCTGGCACCATGCTAGACGTAATCTAAGTTATATAGAATTGATCAGAGCAATCTTTCTAAACATTCTAAAGATGGTGAATGTTGACTGACATTTTGAAGAAAACAATGAAAATGAACCAGCAGAAAATGGAAGGCATTCAAAATACCACATTTTACCCTAGAAAATATGTATTGTTCAATTCATGCATGTATCTTTCTAGAAAGATTCTTACGAGCCACACTCATTCATTTCTTGAACTTGTAAATACTTCATATATTGAACATGTATTGAATACCTATTACTCAGTAGGTACCAAGAATTTCCCAGAGACAAATAAGCAAACAGTTACAAATGTATTAGGAAGTCACAATTAGAGTTATTGCAGGAATACACGGGAGAAATGAAAGAGGAAGGGGAGGGAAGTCAGATATGATTTCCTAGAGAAGGTGACAATTGAGCTGAGTCTTAAAAGTTAAGAAGTCTTTAACCAGAAGCCGGGGAGAAGGAAAGGACACTCTAAGCAGTGGCAGTAGCATATGTTATGAAGCTGAAATATGAGTCATCTTGGTATTCTCAGTACTCGAGAGAGTAGCTAGACTATAAGATAGATGGAAGACATGAGCCAGAGCCTTACTGTTTTCTTTAGGTGAATATCTTTAGATGCAGCGTATCCATTTTTCATTCCTCTCTCTTTATCCCCCTCTCTGTGTCTCATGCATACACACATACATACACACACATATACATACACTTTCTGCCTACTTAGTTCTTACTCATCCTTCATATTCAAATCATAAATCCTTTTTATCAAGGTGGCTTTCCCTGACCCTCCAGTGTAGTTTAAGCAGTGTATGCTCTCATAAAACAAAACTGTATTCTTTTCCTTTAGTGTTTTTCATATATTTATATATTCATTAATATGGTAACTATTTGGTTAACATTAACATCTATCTCCCTCACTACCTCAACAGTTTTGTCTTCACCATACCCATAAAAAGACAAACAGTAAATACACCACAAACCAAGGATATACACATGCATATATAATACATATAAATATATATGTATGCATGTATATAAATAAAAATAGTCTCTTGAAACAATATTCATCTTTACCACGTGTGATGAAATATATTTTCTGTTCTTTTTTATTTTAGAAAAATTTCTTACAAGATGATTTTACAGTCTACCTCTGTGAAAACCATTACAACAGACACTGCATTAGAATTGAAACAATATCTAGTTGTACTCGGACTTCCCAGGTGGTTCAGTGGTGAAGAATCTGCCTCCAATGCAGGAGACATGGATTGTACCCCTGTGTCAGGAAGACCCCCTAGAGAAGGAAATGGCAACCCACTCCAGTATTCTTTCCTGGAGAACCCAATGGACAGAGGAGCCTGGCAGGCTAAAGTCCATGAGGTTGCAAAAAAGTTAGACACAACTTAGCAAATACACAACCATAACTAGTTTTACTCTCTGCTCTCTCCCAGTGTCTGGTATGACGCAGCATAGAAGATACTCAGTAGAAATTTAGTGAATGAATGAAACAAATAAAAAGCCTTAAAGGAAAAATATGGTTAGTCCTATTTTTATCAACAAGCAAACTGAAGTTTAGAGAAAATTTCAGTAAGTCACTAAAAGTTCTGAGGCTAATGAACAGACAAAAGGTATTCTCAGTACTCGAGAGTAGCTAGACTATAAGATAGATGGAAGACATGAGCCAGAGCCTTACTGTTTTCTTTAGGTGAATATCTTTAGATGCAGCGTATCCATTTTTCATTCCTCTCTCTTTATCCCCCTCTCTGTGTCTCATGCATACACACATACATACACACACATATACATACACTTTCTGCCTACTTAGTTCTTACTCATCCTTCATATTCAAATCATAAATCATAAATCCTTTTTATCAAGGTGGCTTTCCCTGACCCTCCAGTGTAGTTTAAGCAGTGTATGCTCTCATAAAACAAAACTGTATTCTTTTCCTTTAGTGTTTTTCATATATTTATATATTCATTAATATGGTAACTATTTGGTTAACATTAACATCTATCTCCCTCACTACCTCAACAGTTTTGTCTTCACCATACCCATAAAAAGACAAACAGTAAATACACCACAAACCAAGGATATACACATGCATATATAATACATATAAATATATATGTATGCATGTATATAAATAAAAATAGTCTCTTGAAACAATATTCATCTTTACCACGTGTGATGAAATATATTTTCTGTTCTTTTTTATTTTAGAAAAATTTCTTACAAGATGATTTTACAGTCTACCTCTGTGAAAACCATTACAACAGACACTGCATTAGAATTGAAACAATATCTAGTTGTACTCGGACTTCCCAGGTGGTTCAGTGGTGAAGAATCTGCCTCCAATGCAGGAGACATGGATTGTACCCCTGTGTCAGGAAGACCCCCTAGAGAAGGAAATGGCAACCCACTCCAGTATTCTTTCCTGGAGAACCCAATGGACAGAGGAGCCTGGCAGGCTAAAGTCCATGAGGTTGCAAAAAAGTTAGACACAACTTAGCAAATACACAACCATAACTAGTTTTACTCTCTGCTCTCTCCCAGTGTCTGGTATGACGCAGCATAGAAGATACTCAGTAGAAATTTAGTGAATGAATGAAACAAATAAAAAGCCTTAAAGGGTATTATTTTTAAAGTATGGTTAGTCCTATTTTTATCAACAAGCAAACTGAAGTTTAGAGAAAATTTCAGTAAGTCACTAAAAGTTCTGAGGCTAATAACAGAACCAGGATTCAGATTCAACTTTTACTCTAAAACCGTGCTAATTTCTCCTTGTTCAAGAAGCAAAAATAGAAAATGTCTGAGTTCCTTGTAGAGGGCAGAAATCTGGTAATATCACTAGCAGAGAAATAAAAATAAGTTTATTCAGATTTGAGATGCAGTTAGTGCAAAACACTGAAAGATAATTGACTTTTTAATTTTCTGCAATAAGATAATCATGATTAGCTTTAAAATACTGCAGAAGTAAGTGTGGGGATAGATTAAACAAAATGGGCAAAATGTTGATAATTATTGAAGCAGTGGTTTCTATGTCTATTAAATTTAAATTGTTTCATTTAAAAAGAAAACACAGCCCATAAAAGCAGCATAATAAAAAACAACCCAAGAAAGCAGGAAAAGTACAGTATTCTCTTTTTTACAAGTAAGCAGCACTGAAAATATTAATATAATAAGATTCCAAAAAACACCAGAAAACCAAGAATTTATTAACTAAGACAGAGTCTAAAAAGCACAAGATACAACATCTCGTAGGTAGAAGACATCCAATGTTTATTTCTGCTCCTCTTCACATCAGGTTAACCAAAGTCAGCTGTGCAAAAAAAAAAAAAAAAAGTGGCTTTTAAACAGTATTGTATATATAAGCCTTTAGAAAAAATACTGCTTTGCAGTTACATAAAGAAACAATAAATTTTATGCCTCTTCTTTAAAAGAGGGAAACTACTTTTTATTTGTTACAAGCATGACAAAATATGATTAAAATATTCACATAAATAGTGTTATCTTTGCTTTGTGTGTACACCCAGACTCTTGCTATATACCAGTTACAAGAAGGTAATGGCTGACAAAATGGTGCAGTGCCTTGCCAGTAGAATTGGTCTGAAATCCATGAGGTTGCAAAAAGTTAGACACAACTTAGCAAATACACAACCATAACTAGTTTTACTCTCTGCTCTCTCCCAGTGTCTGGTATGACGCAGCATAGAAGATACTCAGTAGAAATTTAGTGAATGAATGAAACAAATAAAAAGCCTTAAAGGGTATTATTTTTAAAGTATGGTTAGTCCTATTTTTATCAACAAGCAAACTGAAGTTTAGAGAAAATTTCAGTAAGTCACTAAAAGTTCTGAGGCTAATAACAGAACCAGGATTCAGATTCAACTTTTACTCTAAAACCGTGCTAATTTCTCCTTGTTCAAGAAGCAAAAATAGAAAATGTCTGAGTTCCTTGTAGAGGGCAGAAATCTGGTAATATCACTAGCAGAGAAATAAAAATAAGTTTATTCAGATTTGAGATGCAGTTAGTGCAAAACACTGAAAGATAATTGACTTTTTAATTTTCTGCAATAAGATAATCATGATTAGCTTTAAAATACTGCAGAAGTAAGTGTGGGGATAGATTAAACAAAATGGGCAAAATGTTGATAATTATTGAAGCAGTGGTTTCTATGTCTATTAAATTTAAATTGTTTCATTTAAAAAGAAAACACAGCCCATAAAAGCAGCATAATAAAAAACAACCCAAGAAAGCAGGAAAAGTACAGTATTCTCTTTTTTACAAGTAAGCAGCACTGAAAATATTAATATAATAAGATTCCAAAAAACACCAGAAAACCAAGAATTTATTAACTAAGACAGAGTCTAAAAAGCACAAGATACAACATCTCGTAGGTAGAAGACATCCAATGTTTATTTCTGCTCCTCTTCACATCAGGTTAACCAAAGTCAGCTGTGCAAAAAAAAAAAAAAAAAGTGGCTTTTAAACAGTATTGTATATATAAGCCTTTAGAAAAAATACTGCTTTGCAGTTACATAAAGAAACAATAAATTTTATGCCTCTTCTTTAAAAGAGGGAAACTACTTTTTATTTGTTACAAGCATGACAAAATATGATTAAAATATTCACATAAATAGTGTTATCTTTGCTTTGTGTGTACACCCAGACTCTTGCTATATACCAGTTACAAGAAGGTAATGGTCATGATCATAAAACTCACTGGGTGCATAGTGCCTTGCCAGTAGAATTGGTCTGAAATCCACATTGTATGTGAAGAAAACCTTTTTGAATACATTTATCTTCAGGAATATTTTTTTCATCCAGCCATTACTATACTGTATGTGGAAAAAAATTGGATAAGACATTTTCTCCATCTCAATTCTGAAAGTATTTCTTCCAATTTAAAAGTAAACGGTCATTGGAAATTGTGATGCAACACTGCCTGTGTGTTTTGATTTAGAAACAGCATTTTGATTCATCATAAAAAAAAAAAAAAAAAAAACTAATACTGTACAGGAAATTCAGGGTCTTAGTTTTCAATCCTAGTTCTGCCACTAACCAGAACTTGTTAAAGGTACTAAACCTTCTCTATCTAAGTTACTTCATTCTGTAATTCACTTCTTTCAAGCATCAAATGAAGAATATATGTTCTTTCTACTTCATGTGTAAGTTTCCACAAGTGCATACACACGTCACACATACATACCCATTTATTTAGGAGGATAGGCTAAAAGAACTTCCTATTAAAAAGTGCAAGAGTGGGCTTCCCGGTGGTCCAGTGGGTAAAGACACCACCTTGCAGCACAAGGGCGCTGGTTCAATCCCTGGCCTGGGAAGATCCCACGTGTCGCAGAGCGGCTAGACCGATGTGTCCGATTACCGAGCCGGAGCTCTGGAGCTAATGCGCCCAGAGCCGGTACTCTGCGACAACAGAGGCCACTGTGATGGGAGGCCCACAGAGACCAAAGAACAAGGATGGATGAAAATAAATAAATGAAAGACAAATAGAAGTGACCCACCCACCCCTCCCTCCCCAACTCGCCCCCACCCACCCCCAAAAAAAGTGCAAGAGTGGGAATTATAGAACGATAAGAAAACTGTTTCCAGAAACACCAAGAAAGGGCACCGTTAGAACCACATCTCTTGGTACTTGTGGATACCAAAGATCAAACTAGTATTATAGTAACAAAGCTTTTTCTAAACTAGAACAGAAAAGTATTCCAGTTTCCTGAAGCCCTATCTGATCTTTGAATCAACTTTTAGAATTCCAATCCTAGGTTCTTATCCCTTGCCATAGGTCCACTCTGACGATTATTCTTGGTTCTGTTCATCTCATAGCTGCCGATGGCCCAGGAGATCGTTTCATCATTGGAGAATCCCAAGCTGGTGAACAGGTGAGATTCATAAGACCAAAAGGCCCTAAAGACTATTTCATGGACTTTCAGAGTTTGAAATTCTAGACTTCTGCCCTTGTTGTAATGGAAATCTTAGAGAAGGATTAATTATCAAAGAGATGAAAAGATGATTCTCATGAGAAAGAATCAAATGAATTCTTTTCATTTATTATTTATTTTTAATTGAAGGATAATTGCTTTATGATATCATGTTGGTTTCTGCCACACAAATGAATTATTTTTTAACTGAATCTGCATCTCTTAATATAAAATATGGTGTTTATTAGTATGTCTCACAGACATTCTCCACAAGCATTTTCCAGTCCTGTAATTGCATGACTTTCTTCCAGTAAAAACATTAGTGTTCTGAATAGAGTTACAGTTTCTAAGTGGTTTTCTCAGGCTTTTCCCCAACTCGTGCTACAAACAGGAAAATTTAGAAGAAACAAATTATTTCATCTTTCTAGCTAATCATTTTGATTAATTTTTCTCATTAGGGAGGTAACCAGGGAACAGGTAGGGGTGTGTGTGTGTCTGTATGTGTGCATATATTTCTATTAAGAAGTGAAGCAGTGGACTTCCCTGGTGGTCCAGTGGATAAGGACACTGCCTTGCTGTGCAAGGGGCACCGGTTCGATCCCTGGCCTGGGAAGATCCCACGTGCTGCGGAACGGCTGGACCGATGTGTCCAAATCACGGAGCTGGAGCTCTGGAGTGCATGCGCCCAGAGCCCGTGCTCTGTGACAAGAGAGGCCACAGATATGGCAGGCCCACACGGGTCAAAGAACAAAGATGGATGAAAATAGAGAAATGAAAGACCAATAGAAGTAGCCTGCCCGCCCCTCCTCCCCAACCTGCTCCCCCACCCCACCCACCACCAAAAAAAAGAAGTGAAGGAGTAAAAAAAAATAAAAGAAATGAAGTATTAATAGGCCATAATGCAAATACAATAGGCATCCTCTTAATGCTTTTTACACCAGTAATTGGTCATTTAAATAGAAATAAGTTGCAAGTAGCAAATTATCTTCTACTTTTAAAATAAATATAAGTTTAACTTAAATAAATGAACATTTATTTGTCAATAATCTGATGTAGAGCCAAGTCTTTTCTGTTAATAAGTACCAGCTACTTGAATTTCATTTATACTCAGAAGACAGTATATGGGATTTCCAGTTTTGGTTTCTATAAAGTAGAAAAAAGTTGAAGGACCTTTGTAAAGTGTCAGTACAGAATCCTTCTAGATATTTATTATATTTTACAATTTTTTTTTGACAGGAGTTCTTTTTAGCACCCTATTTAAATGAGACTTTCAAAAACCTTTAAAAACCACCCCCTAGATTTGACATTGGTTTCTGCCACACAAATGAATTATTTTTTAACTGAATCTGCATCTCTTAATATAAAATATGGTGTTTATTAGTATGTCTCACAGACATTCTCCACAAGCATTTTCCAGTCCTGTAATTGCATGACTTTCTTCCAGTAAAAACATTAGTGTTCTGAATAGAGTTACAGTTTCTAAGTGGTTTTCTCAGGCTTTTCCCCAACTCGTGCTACAAACAGGAAAATTTAGAAGAAACAAATTATTTCATCTTTCTAGCTAATCATTTTGATTAATTTTTCTCATTAGGGAGGTAACCAGGGAACAGGTAGGGGTGTGTGTGTGTCTGTATGTGTGCATATATTTCTATTAAGAAGTGAAGCAGTGGACTTCCCTGGTGGTCCAGTGGATAAGGACACTGCCTTGCTGTGCAAGGGGCACCGGTTCGATCCCTGGCCTGGGAAGATCCCACGTGCTGCGGAACGGCTGGACCGATGTGTCCAATTACGGAGCTGGAGCTCTGGAGTGCATGCGCCCAGAGCCCGTGCTCTGTGACAAGAGAGGCCACAGATATGGCAGGCCCACACGGGTCAAAGAACAAAGATGGATGAAAATAGAGAAATGAAAGACCAATAGAAGTAGCCTGCCCGCCCCCTCCCTCCCCAACCTGCTCCCCCACCCCACCCACCCCAAAAAAAAGTGAAGGAGTAAAAAAAAATAAAAGAAATGAAGTATTAATAGGCCATAATGCAAATACAATAGGCATCCTCTTAATGCTTTTTACACCAGTAATTGGTCATTTAAATAGAAATAAGTTGCAAGTAGCAAATTATCTTCTACTTTTAAAATAAATATAAGTTTAACTTAAATAAATGAACATTTATTTGTCAATAATCTGATGTAGAGCCAAGTCTTTTCTGTTAATAAGTACCAGCTACTTGAATTTCATTTATACTCAGAAGACAGTATATGGGATTTCCAGTTTTGGTTTCTATAAAGTAGAAAAAAGTTGAAGGACCTTTGTAAAGTGTCAGTACAGAATCCTTCTAGATATTTATTATATTTTTACAATGTTTTTTACTGTTGCTTCAC
This sequence comes from Tragulus kanchil, assembly GCA_022376925.1. Taxonomy (NCBI): domain Eukaryota; kingdom Metazoa; phylum Chordata; class Mammalia; order Artiodactyla; family Tragulidae; genus Tragulus; species Tragulus kanchil. The sequence continues at coordinate 214,673,284 of JAIOJX010000032.1, read as the reverse complement.
CTACACCTAATTTGACAGGAGTTCTTTTTTAGCACCCCTATTTAAATGAGACTTTCCAAAGGTTTAACTTAACTTTTTTAGGAAAGAAAAAAACCCTTTTTACCCTCCTGTATCATTGATTTATGAAATATTTATCTAAATAATTTAATTCAATAGCAACTATTGCCACAAACTGATACCAAAAGATTTGGGAGAAAATTCAGTTGATTCTTAGACCAGTAGTTTGCAAGTGTCTTAACATTTTCAGTGTGCCGTAGGCATCATCATGTTCAGCAGGAAATAGAGAGCATGTGTTAATCCAGTGAGCTATGAAAGGTGGATGCAAGAACTCTTTCCCTATTGACTAAAACCAGAAGACCAACACACTTTTCTGTTCAGCTGCCACCAGGCACTCGTAAGCATTATATAAAAGATGAAGGAGGAAATAAATAAATATGGCAGTTTGAGAAGTTACATCCCTTGCCTTAGCATGTCCTCCCATATATTCTAAAAACAGAGAAAGGTTGAGAAAGTATATAGGAGCAGGATGATGCCACTGGTGTCAACTCCAGCTCCTTCACCTCTGCATCCAAGCATTGAGGAGGACTGTATTACAGAGCTCTGAAACTGACCTGACACTATAGTAATAAGATCCTTGTCTATGCAGTAAAATAGACTGGTTTCAGTCTTCATTGTTGTCTTCCTGACAAAAAAAATAACTAGACCCAGGTCCCTTTTTTTTTTTTTTTAATGAGTAACTTACATTGTCACCTCATAACTTACTTGACCTCTTGGTATGTATATCCATCAACAATGGACATCTAAAGCATACTTTTTTTTAACAAAGCTCCAAAATATTAGTTATTCAAGGAGGACTTCTCTGATCTTCAATTGAGTCTATCCTACATTTATCAAGCATACCTAGTGTTTGTACCAAGCACTGTGCCAGGTTCTAAAGTTATAAACTAGATGAATACATGAATAATACTCCTAACAGTTTATATATAGTGGAGGAGACAGAGTATAAACAACTCAATATAATACAATATATTAAGTGTTAAACTAATGCTGTTGGTTCGTAGGGTTTTTAACCAGAATCCTTCTAGATATTTATTATATTTTACAATGTTTTTTACTGTTGCTTCACCTACACCTAATTTGACAGGAGTTCTTTTTTAGCACCCCTATTTAAATGAGACTTTCCAAAGGTTTAACTTAACTTTTTTAGGAAAGAAAAAAACCCTTTTTACCCTCCTGTATCATTGATTTATGAAATATTTATCTAAATAATTTAATTCAATAGCAACTATTGCCACAAACTGATACCAAAAGATTTGGGAGAAAATTCAGTTGATTCTTAGACCAGTAGTTTGCAAGTGTCTTAACATTTTCAGTGTGCCGTAGGCATCATCATGTTCAGCAGGAAATAGAGAGCATGTGTTAATCCAGTGAGCTATGAAAGGTGGATGCAAGAACTCTTTCCCTATTGACTAAAACCAGAAGACCAACACACTTTTCTGTTCAGCTGCCACCAGGCACTCGTAAGCATTATATAAAAGATGAAGGAGGAAATAAATAAATATGGCAGTTTGAGAAGTTACATCCCTTGCCTTAGCATGTCCTCCCATATATTCTAAAAACAGAGAAAGGTTGAGAAAGTATATAGGAGCAGGATGATGCCACTGGTGTCAACTCCAGCTCCTTCACCTCTGCATCCAAGCATTGAGGAGGACTGTATTACAGAGCTCTGAAACTGACCTGACACTATAGTAATAAGATCCTTGTCTATGCAGTAAAATAGACTGGTTTCAGTCTTCATTGTTGTCTTCCTGACAAAAAAAATAACTAGACCCAGGTCCCTTTTTTTTTTTTTTTAATGAGTAACTTACATTGTCACCTCATAACTTACTTGACCTCTTGGTATGTATATCCATCAACAATGGACATCTAAAGCATACTTTTTTTTAACAAAGCTCCAAAATATTAGTTATTCAAGGAGGACTTCTCTGATCTTCAATTGAGTCTATCCTACATTTATCAAGCATACCTAGTGTTTGTACCAAGCACTGTGCCAGGTTCTAAAGTTATAAACTAGATGAATACATGAATAATACTCCTAACAGTTTATATATAGTGGAGGAGACAGAGTATAAACAACTCAATATAATACAATATATTAAGTGTTAAACTAATGCTGTCAACCATATGCTGTGGCACACAAGAGAGGTTGAGAATTTCATCCTCGAGAGGTTAGGCAGATGACAGTGGAGCTGGGCCTAAGAGAGTTTTACAGAAACAGAAATGAAAAAGGAACATCCCAAGCAGAGAACAGAGTAAGTCAAGAAGTGTTTGTGGTAGTCACAGCCTATTACACTTACATACACTTACATAGGCGGTAGATTGTTAAGAGCATTATGGACCTTTAAACTTGATTAACTAGTTAAAGCTTCCAGCTGATAAGTAGGAGCACAAGAAAAGTTGTGAAATTTAAAAACTGCCAACTTCTTGTAAGTTCTCATAAAAGTTTGATAGAAAAAAAGATCAACACTATACAAGGAAACAGAGTTTTTCCTTAAATTACTTGTGATGCGTTTGATCTATAATGGATGTATCATACACATACATACTTTACAGCCATCTCAGAGATCTTACAAAAGCCAAACTGCTCCTTACTGAAAGTACCTGTGGACTTCCCTGTTAGCTCAGTGGTAAAGAGTTTACCTGCCAATGCAGGAGACACGGGTTCAATCCCTGATCCGGGAAGATCCCACATGCTGTGGAGCAGCTAAGCCCGTGAGTCACAACTATGGAGACTGTGCTGTACAGCCTCAGAGCTGCAACTGTGGAGCCCATGTGCCACGACTACTGAAGCCTGCATGCCCTAGAGCCTGAGTTCCACAGCAAGAGAAGTCACCACAACAAGAAGCCTGCTCACCTCAATTAGAGAGTAGCCTCCACTCCCTGCAATGAAGAGCCCGTAGCAGCAGTGAAAACCCAGAATAGCCAAAAATAAATAAATAAGTAATTTTTTTTTAAGCTGGAAGAAAAAGAAAAGAAAGTACATATGCTTGAGACCTAGGGTGCCAGTGTACCCACTGAGACAGTTAGCTATTTATAACATGGTTTATTGGTGTTCCAAAATTCTTGATCTTAAGTCACCATTTGGTCATATTGATTAGCATTGGACACTTTCAATTTCAGTTATGTAATTATGAAGTGCTATCCTTGGACAAACGTCAAAAACTCCAATTCAGTACCTCTATTAAGGAAAAAAAATGAAGATTTTGATTGTTTTTATTTATATAAAGTATAAAAATTAAAAGCAGCATTCTTAGCAATCTCCAGGAAGTACTTCATGTATTGCTAGAGTTTTCCAGTTGATTCAATTCAGTCGCAGTTTATATTTGCAGTCTTAGTGGATATATAAATGTCTTTATCTGGGAATATGTTTTACATTGAGCTTAATATAAGTGAGCTGGGAATCCTTCATCTGCCACTTAGAATTACTGGTTTGGGATAGGAGCCAGGTTTTTTAATAGCTACACAAAAACACTTTGCAAAAGTTAGTTTAAGCCAAGAAATAGAGAAAATTACAGGTATAACCACAGTAAAATTTAAAGTAAATTTACATAGTATGGAAGATTGACCCAGACTAAATTAAGGTAGGCTCCAGATGAACATACTTCAGCTTAAGAAGCAGCTACCTGAAAGTCACTTTGGGATTCATTTTCCCGAAAAGACACTTGCAGGGGGAAAAAAATCTTCTTTAAGTATATATTAAATATTTTTATTGTATAAGCTCATAAAATAGTTTTGACATTAACATCTTTAGTAAAAATCACATATATCAAAACACTCATGCTTTTCATTAAAAAAAAAAATCACTGCTCTGCATAATGGTCATGTTTAGTAAATTAAGAAATGTACCAGATAATAAATAGTATCTGGGGTTGAAAAAAAAAATTAGTGCATTAGGCCCTAAGCTTTTTTTTTTTTTTAATTCTATGCACTATCTTGGTAGGAAATTGCATTAGCATGTAATAGTTCTGAATAAACCTGAAATGTCTCTTATTCAAATAACAGAATGAGAAGATATAACATATGTAGCTCAATGCCGATTTGATCCCAAGAATCTTTCTCCAGTGACTTGTTAGAAAAAATTAATGAGCTCACTGGAGTTGTAAGCCAAGAAGGATTACATGTTTCATGTAGTTGTGATAATGAGATCATGCATGTTTATTCATTCATCCTGGAAATATTTACTGACTACCAACTTTGTGCCATTGGACACTTTCAATTTCAGTTATGTAATTATGAAGTGCTATCCTTGGACAAACGTCAAAAACTCCAATTCAGTACCTCTATTAAGGAAAAAAAATGAAGATTTTGATTGTTTTTATTTATATAAAGTATAAAAATTAAAAGCAGCATTCTTAGCAATCTCCAGGAAGTACTTCATGTATTGCTAGAGTTTTCCAGTTGATTCAATTCAGTCGCAGTTTATATTTGCAGTCTTAGTGGATATATAAATGTCTTTATCTGGGAATATGTTTTACATTGAGCTTAATATAAGTGAGCTGGGAATCCTTCATCTGCCACTTAGAATTACTGGTTTGGGATAGGAGCCAGGTTTTTTAATAGCTACACAAAAACACTTTGCAAAAGTTAGTTTAAGCCAAGAAATAGAGAAAATTACAGGTATAACCACAGTAAAATTTAAAGTAAATTTACATAGTATGGAAGATTGACCCAGACTAAATTAAGGTAGGCTCCAGATGAACATACTTCAGCTTAAGAAGCAGCTACCTGAAAGTCACTTTGGGATTCATTTTCCAGAAAAGACACTTGAAGGGGGAAAAAAATCTTCTTTAAGTATATATTAAATATTTTTATTGTATAAGCTCATAAAATAGTTTTGACATTAACATCTTTAGTAAAAATCACATATATCAAAACACTCATGCTTTTCATTAAAAAAAAAAATCACTGCTCTGCATAATGGTCATGTTTAGTAAATTAAGAAATGTACCAGATAATAAATAGTATCTGGGGTTGAAAAAAAAAATTAGTGCATTAGGCCCTAAGCTTTTTTTTTTTTTTAATTCTATGCACTATCTTGGTAGGAAATTGCATTAGCATGTAATAGTTCTGAATAAACCTGAAATGTCTCTTATTCAAATAACAGAATGAGAAGATATAACATATGTAGCTCAATGCCGATTTGATCCCAAGAATCTTTCTCCAGTGACTTGTTAGAAAAAATTAATGAGCTCACTGGAGTTGTAAGCCAAGAAGGATTACATGTTTCATGTAGTTGTGATAATGAGATCATGCATGTTTATTCATTCATCCTGGAAATATTTACTGACTACCAACTTTGTGCCAAACACTTTCTAGGCTTTGGGAGGATAGAGCAATAAATATGTCTGGGAAGAGGATGATTAAAGATGAATGCAAGTACTCTACCCAAGATATAGACATGATTAAAGGAAACTGACAGAGAATTGTGAAACTTTCAGGTGCTAGCAACAGTAAGATTCCATTCCCACCTCTAGGTCTGAAGGGGCAAAGGCAAAGAGTGGTATCTGGACCTAGGAAAATTGATAGCTCTGGGAGAGGGCCACCTAATAGGAGCTGTGGCATCAGTATTAGTAGAAATGACAGTCACAAAGTCATGTCCAATTTTGCGACCCCACAGACTGCAGCATGCCAGACTTCCCTGTCCTTCACCATCTCCCAGAGTTTGCTCAAACTCATGTCCATTGAGTCATTGATGTCATCTAACCACCTCATCCTCTGTTGCCCTCTTCTCTTGCCCTCAGTTTTCCCCACCATCAGGGCTTTTTCCAGTGAGTCTCTTGTTGGTCCTTCCCATTGGCTGAACTTAACCAGAAGCCCAAGTGATGGGAACCTTGTTGAAACAGTCCACAGAGGTCAGCCTCTGGGCCACAGCATAGGATAGAAAACAATAATGTGATCTAAAGAAGCAATCAGAAAATGAAACAAATTTTTATCTTTAAAGAGCTTATATTCTGGAACATAATAATGCATTTAACACTGAGACTAGCACAGATTAAGTATTCAACAAGTATTAGCTATTGGTGCCTTTTCTGCAGCAATAACATTATGGAAATGAGCTGCTTAGGGCTTTTCTAACAAGTGAATTTCCAGTTTTACTTTGATTGTACATTTGGTGGAAGAATAGCTTTCCTTAATCATATCCTATTTTTTTAATGTGGTAAAAGAAATATATGACATAAAGTGTACCATCTTCACCATTTTAAAGTGTATAGTTCTGTAATCTTAAGTATATTCACATTATTGTAACCTAAAATTTTAAATACTTAGAAGTTCATATCTTTGGGAAGATATCTTTTTTAACTGGGAAATTGATGCTATCTCAGAATTTCCTTTTTGGAGAAATTTAAAGAATTCCTTTTCCCAAATCTGGCCTAAATCATGGCCCATGATGGCAAGTGATGCCTCTGAGGTCAGATCAGACTTGTTAGATGGATCTGACAGAAATATGCCTCTTCTTATGCTTGGAAAGGTTCACAGGGCAAGTCGTATAGTCGATTTCCTATACCGTCTATGTGAGAGCTCAGACATTGAAAATCTGACATAATATTTAGCCCAAGATGTTACAGACACTGGAATCATTTCTAAATTATATATTTGCTAGACTTTTGTTATTTGCTGCAGTGTGAACTAATGTTTTATAAAGATTTTCAAGAGCAATAATTAAAATGATTTTTCTGGTTTGCCTTTATTTGACCAAAATGTTGGTTAGTGAAGTACTACCTTTCTGAAACATCAGAACTTCAGTAAATGATCAACATGCTGGTTTTTCATAATTGTGATTCATAAAATCATATTACATGGCAGTTTTTTTTAAAGACTGTCAGTTAACTTTACATGTATTAAGAAAAGTCACATTGAGTGAAAGACAGAAGTGACAAGTGTAAGTGGCTATTCTTCTAAAGGAAAGCAGGGCACCAAAAAAGATGCCTGATAGTCATCACCTTAAAGTAAAGTGAAAGCCTCTTAGATGTAAGTGTACCTGTTTTATTTTTATTACATTTTCCCAAAATGAATAAGACTATAAGCCTTTCCTTTTATGAAAGTGGAAAAAAAGAAAATGTTACTCACTCAGTCATGTCCAACTCTTTGTTACCCCTGTAGACTGTAGCCCACCAGGCTGTTCTGTTCGTGGGATTCTCTAAGCAAAATTCCTGGAGTGGTTTGCCATACCCTTCTCCAGAGGATCTTCCCTTTATGATTTGCTTCGAAAACTGTTACATCTGCAAGCTTTTTCTTTGCAGCAGCAGCGTAAATCAGCCTTTTCTTGTGTGCTTCTATTTCCAGCCAACTCAGACAGTAATGCCAGGACAAGTCATGCGGGTTACAACAGGTGCTCCAATCCCCTGCGGTGCTGATGCAGTAGTACAAGTGGAAGATACGGAACTTATCAGGGAATCCGATGATGTACGTCATTACCAGGTCTTATGGCTCCATTCCTATGGCTGTATTCTAAGTCATGCCCGTTTTCTTGCAATGTTCATGAGATTAGCCCAGTTTTTTTATGTTAGGACCTTACATTGTAGTGCATAGTGAATAAGGAATCACCTTAGGCTTGAAAACTTTTTATTATAGAAGTTGTTTTTAATGACCATTACTGGGATTATAGCAGAATTTGAGCCAAGAAAGTTCATGTGCAAACAAGGAAAGAAACTATCTCAAGATAGAAGAGCAAAGATATTAACTGATATTAACTGCTGTCTTACCATCTAGCTGATATATTTGTTCATCAAGACTAGCTTCTGACAAAATCTGAAGATTTTAATAGAGAAGAATTTAACAAAGAACATTTGGCCAAGTTCTTGAATACGACACTAAGCCAGGCATTTAAACCAAATGACCCTTTTGGCTTTGGTTTTCTGTAATTCAGGAAAATCTGTGCCACCACATTACAGTCTGGAAACATTAAATTTATGTCAGTCCCCTTCTAGTACCTAAAATAAAGGACTAAATAGGCCTTTATCTCACTGAAACTACTGGCATTTATTGAAACCAGAGGACCAGTTGCTAATAAAAGAATAGTTTCAACTGAAGTTTTACTGACTGCCATCTTACTTTTTGTGAATAAGTTTAAGATATCTTGTATTTTTAAAGTCAGAATAAATAACAGAATATATTCTCCCAAACTGAGTTTATAATAAAATTTGGCCACACTGGAACATACCCTCTTTTTTTGATTTGGAAATTTTTTTTTTTATCACTTTCCCACAAGTAAGGCCTATAAAATTCAACTCAGCCTACAGGTCACATTGTCCTGCTCTTAAAACTGCCTGACAGATTTACTGGCATCAGGGAAGCCAACAGAGCACTGAAATCCAGAACACATGTGTCCATACATTCTGCCAGATGACAAGACAGTTCCAGTGTCACATTACTCACAGTTCATAGATGTAAAAATGATGATCACCATTAATTTATAGAACTCTTCTACGAGGTAAACTGTAAGTCCTTCACTGAAGGTATTCCAGAACCTTGGCATCATATTGAACCTATGATTTGTGTGAACAAAAGAGTATCTCCACACACATTCAGTGTGTCTGTTAGGGTAGCGTGCGCGCTCGCTCTCTCTCTCTCTCTCTCTCTCTTTGTGTGTGTGTATTTGTGTGTGTGTGTATGTGTCTTTCCTTGAGAATGCTATTTACAATGTATGAGTCAATAGCATTGCTGTAAAAATGTTTACTATTTATTCCTTGGCATCAAACCTAATTTTTCATGAACCTGTAGTAGAAATTTATCATGTTTAAAGGATTTGGCAAAGAATTTTCTGTTCCTCTATATTTTTATGTATTCTGAGCCTATCTGATGATGAAAGCATCTGAGTAGCTAAATTCTATTCATCAAAATTCAGTTAGATTGCTCTGTTTGAAATTACACAACTTGCTGTTATCATAGGGCACGGAGGAGCTTGAAGTACGAATTCTGGTGCAAGCTCGGCCAGGCCAAGATATCAGGTAAGTTTATAACACACAGAATATATAGCCAGCTTTTGTTTCTTGTAAGTTCACAGCTCAGTCACTAACCATTAGCTTTCAGGGCTCTTAACAAGTAGCAAAATGAATTTTCTGAATTGTATATCCCATGTCTACCCTACCTACTTTTTTATGAAGTTAGTTAAGTCAAGTGATTTATTCAAAAGCAGCATGAGAATGAGGCAAAGTCATGAACCTTCATAATCCACAGTTAATCCAGAGTTACTCATGCCTACCTGGGTAACCTAGAATTTGATACTAACACAGATATTTTCAATAGTGGAACATACCCTCTTTTTGATTTGGAAATTTTTTTTTTTATCACTTTCCCACAAGTAAGGCCTATAAAATTCAACTCAGCCTACAGGTCACATTGTCCTGCTCTTAAAACTGCCTGACAGATTTACTGGCATCAGGGAAGCCAACAGAGCACTGAAATCCAGAACACATGTGTCCATACATTCTGCCAGATGACAAGACAGTTCCAGTGTCACATTACTCACAGTTCATAGATGTAAAAATGATGATCACCATTAATTTATAGAACTCTTCTACGAGGTAAACTGTAAGTCCTTCACTGAAGGTATTCCAGAACCTTGGCATCATATTGAACCTATGATTTGTGTGAACAAAAGAGTATCTCCACACACATTCAGTGTGTCTGTTAGGGTAGCTTGCGCGCTCTCTCTCTCTCTCTCTTTGTGTGTGTGTATTTGTGTGTGTGTGTATGTGTCTTTCCTTGAGAATGCTATTTACAATGTATGAGTCAATAGCATTGCTGTAAAAATGTTTACTATTTATTCCTTGGCATCAAACCTAATTTTTCATGAACCTGTAGTAGAAATTTATCATGTTTAAAGGATTTGGCAAAGAATTTTCTGTTCCTCTATATTTTTATGTATTCTGAGCCTATCTGATGATGAAAGCATCTGAGTAGCTAAATTCTATTCATCAAAATTCAGTTAGATTGCTCTGTTTGAAATTACACAACTTGCTGTTATCATAGGGCACGGAGGAGCTTGAAGTACGAATTCTGGTGCAAGCTCGGCCAGGCCAAGATATCAGGTAAGTTTATAACACACAGAATATATAGCCAGCTTTTGTTTCTTGTAAGTTCACAGCTCAGTCACTAACCATTAGCTTTCAGGGCTCTTAACAAGTAGCAAAATGAATTTTCTGAATTGTATATCCCATGTCTACCCTACCTACTTTTTTATGAAGTTAGTTAAGGCAAGTGATTTATTCAAAAGCAGCATGAGAATGAGGCAAAGTCATGAACCTTCATAATCCACAGTTAATCCAGAGTTACTCATGCCTACCCCTGGGTAACCTAGAATTTGATACTAACACAGATATTTTCAAAGTTGAGTATTTGTATAGTTAACTGAAATCCCTCTTATACTACCAATAATAATGGGATAATGTACTGCCATACTTATACAAAGGTGGCACTACTATCTTACTATAAGTAGCGTACATAGTTCAAATGATTTTTCTCACAATTGAATATGTTTGCCCTGATTCCATTAATGCTAATTTGCTCAACAATTTTTAACAAAGTACACTTCTCCCATTCCTATGGCGGCAGGCCAAGGTGAATAAATATCTGTGACCACAGAAGTGGATCAACCTAAGTGGTCTAAATAGAAATCATCTCCATGACTATAGCCTCATTAGCATTATTCTCCTCACCACAAAGCTAATAAGTTTTGGAATTGCATTAGATATTGTTATATAAATGTTTGCCTTACATCAAGGAAAGTTTGCAGCTGATGTTTTTAGCTGTAATGTGGTACAGAACAATTTGCAGAATAATTTTCAAACATGAAATAACATATTCTTGTTTAACAGTAATAAATATAAATCTATTTCTGTCTTCCACTGTGAGTTAAATATTTTTTAATTAAAAAAACATAGTTTTTCAAATCTTTTCATTTTTAGTATTCTGTCCCTGCCTCATTTCTTGACCTTTTCCCCCTCGAACATCCTCCTTTTCTGACAGTAAAATTGCCCTCTGAGTTGAGGAAATATTGTCTTTAGTCATATTTCTAATGGTTCTGCTTTGACTTTCCCAAAGGGCATGACATTAAAAGAGGGAATGCGTTTTGGCCAAAGGAACCCATCCCCCAATGGTTCTGCTTTGACTTTCAGACCCATTGGCCATATCAGGTAAGTTTATAACACACAGAATATATAGCCAGCTTTTGTTTCTTGTAAGTTCACAGCTCAGTCACTAACCATTAGCTTTCAGGGCTCTTAACAAGTAGCAAAATGAATTTTCTGAATTGTATATCCCATGTCTACCCTACCTACTTTTTTATGAAGTTAGTTAAGGCAAGTGATTTATTCAAAAGCAGCATGAGAATGAGGCAAAGTCATGAACCTTCATAATCCACAGTTAATCCAGAGTTACTCATGCCTACCCCTGGGTAACCTAGAATTTGATACTAACACAGATATTTTCAAAGTTGAGTATTTGTATAGTTAACTGAAATCCCTCTTATACTACCAATAATAATGGGATAATGTACTGCCATACTTATACAAAGGTGGCACTACTATCTTACTATAAGTAGCGTACATAGTTCAAATGATTTTTCTCACAATTGAATATGTTTGCCCTGATTCCATTAATGCTAATTTGCTCAACAATTTTTAACAAAGTACACTTCTCCCATTCCTATGGCGGCAGGCCAAGGTGAATAAATATCTGTGACCACAGAAGTGGATCAACCTAAGTGGTCTAAATAGAAATCATCTCCATGACTATAGCCTCATTAGCATTATTCTCCTCACCACAAAGCTAATAAGTTTTGGAATTGCATTAGATATTGTTATATAAATGTTTGCCTTACATCAAGGAAAGTTTGCAGCTGATGTTTTTAGCTGTAATGTGGTACAGAACAATTTGCAGAATAATTTTCAAACATGAAATAACATATTCTTGTTTAACAGTAATAAATATAAATCTATTTCTGTCTTCCACTGTGAGTTAAATATTTTTTAATTAAAAAAACATAGTTTTTCAAATCTTTTCATTTTTAGTATTCTGTCCCTGCCTCATTTCTTGACCTTTTCCCCCTCGAACATCCTCCTTTTCTGACAGTAAAATTGCCCTCTGAGTTGAGGAAATATTGTCTTTAGTCATATTTCTAATGGTTCTGCTTTGACTTTCAGACCCATTGGCCATGACATTAAAAGAGGGGAATGCGTTTTGGCCAAAGGAACCCACATGGGCCCCTCAGAGATTGGTCTTCTGGCAACTGTAGGTGTTACAGAGGTTGAAGTTAATAAGTTTCCAGTCGTTGCAGTCATGTCAACAGGGAATGAGGTAAAAAAAGTGGGGGATGGGAACGAGTTGCAGCAGGGGGAGGTGGGGGGTTAGTGGGCCTTTCAGATAAAAGCATTTCTGATATTATGTGTCCTGTTATAAATAGAACATTAAGAATTATAGATCTTGCCACATTTCTATAACAAGGAGATAATAAATTAGCATCAGGATAGTTCAAGTATAGAAGATGAAAAAGGAAGAACTGGAAATCACACATTAAAGAATATTCCCTTCCATTTACTAGAATGAAATATTATAACCAGTGACCGTCCACACAGTCAGTATATACAAGCAGAGAATGCTGACTGCTCGCTGTAGATACTCAGCTGTGCCAACCTAGTGCTTAATCTGCTGGAACGGGGAATCGTGCCGACTCTGCTGTGGAGATGACGGGCCACACCTGTGTGGGAAGTGATTGGGTGAATTGGGACACCATGGCTAGCCCTTTTTCTTGCTAAACATTCCATGTGATCTTTAGTCACCAGGAAGGATTTGGAAATCATTTTTCTCTCTAAAGATAGCATCTCTAGTGGCATGCTATTCAGAGTATGTCAAAATGTCATTTCAGCCCTAATTTAGTCAGTGTTTTGAGAACTTTTGAAAAACTTCCTGTTCCCTGTTTGCTTAGGTTATACAGAACTTCAGTTGGAGGCTGTCATGCTAAACTAGGAATACTAAAAGGTGAATCTGCTGGAAATTCAAAGCCTAAAAACAGAATCACAAACTATTGAGATGTTTTAAAAGTTATTCTTCTAGATCTTGTACTATTTTTAAGCAGATTAACAGGATTTATTTTTTTCCTCTCACTCCCTCTCTCTTAATCTCTAATTTTGTTCTGAAAATAAGCCATTTTCTACCATTATTTTTCATTTCTTAGAGACTAGGAAATGGACATTTTCAAGGGCGCATTGCCCTTATAGTTCTTTCAGAAAGGGCAAAAGAAAAGAATATTTCGTTTTGCTGATGGAGAGATACATCAGCAGTCTAGACTTATTTACTGATAGGTGTACTTGGAGAAGGAAATGGCAACCACTTCAGTAGTCTTGCCTGGTGAACCCTATGGACAGAAGACCCTGGTGGGCCACAGTCCATAGGGCCTCAAAGAGTCAGGCACGACTGAAGCTACTGAGCATGAGTGTAGGTGTACTAGTCATTCCCTTAAACTATTGACTCACCCAAAATACATATTCTTTTCAATTGATCTGTGTAGATCAATGAACTGTTCTTATTTGAGATTCATTTAGATGCTTTGTGCAACTAAGTGACTTCATGGGGTTTAGGAAAGCTAGGTAGAATGAACAGACTAATAGACATCTTATCTCTTAGGCTGTTTATTAAAACTATTTACTATTAGTAGGGGTGAGAATAGAGATGCTACATACGTGGTCGAACCTAAAGATGTTGTAGTTCTAGTTCCTTGCCCACATAGACTTGATTATCTTTGAAAAGGCTTTGATAGATCGTATATGACTCTCTCCCTCTTATGTTTTCTGCCTGCTATACTTACATGGTTTTCCAAGGGAATAATGCTTTCCATGTAGCTTTACATCCTACCTACTCTATCCAAAGTTACCTCTTATTATGACTCTCTATCACTATATAGTTTAGTTCAACAAATGTTTGAGTTGCTCTGTGCCAGACACCATGCTGGAAACTAGAGATAAAAGAGATAATTAAAGCATAGTATCCCTCCTGAAGGCTTAAAATCCTCAGACAGCCAGAAAATAATAAGAAAAAAAAAAGTATTCATTTATTACAGAGAGGCCAAAAGGAATTATATTTGTCTATTAAAGTGACAAGTCTGTAATTTATTCAGTCACAGCACAAGTACCACTTAAGAATTAGTTCTGATTTCCCCTGATATATATGACTTCACGTATGCCACCTCTTGAATCCAGTGTGGTATATTGGGAAGCAGAACAGTAGCTTTAGGCAACCCAAAGAAAGCCATATAAGATGCATATGTAGACTACATTCAAAACCTGCTCTGATTTTGTGACTGCATGAGCTTATTCAGAAGGAAGGAATTCTTTTAGAATGGGGACAGTAGAGTCATAAACTATAACTAACACAAAATAGCTGATGTAGACGTTTGTTAATTTTGACAAACTGTGCATGTTAAAATTTAAGCAATACCATTCAGTAATTAAATAATGGTGATCATACATTTCCAGCCTCATGTGTTTGTTCAGTAAATATTTATTGAGCATCTGTTACATGCTGGAATGCCCACCAGAGATTCTCTTAATTACACATTAGACTTACAAGATATGAATATACTGTACCTTGAATGAGTTTATTTAGATATTTAAACAGGAAACTCAGCATTCAACAGGGGGGCATCAGGCTTTCTTCAATGGGACCAGTCATCTTAGTACTTTACACAGCCATCCAACAACTGTTCTTCTTGTTCTTCAAGTGACATTTAAGTGCAGGGGAATAAGCATTCTACCAGGGAAGTATGGAAACCATACTTACAAGCACCATGTCCTAAGGAATCAATATTTCTTATAACAATATTAAGCAGTTTCCTGAGTCCCTACAAAGGAAATGCCTAGCTTCAAGTGTCACCACATTCATGGAAGCCCAAAGCTTGGCTTTCCATTAAGGATTCATTTGTAATTCCTTCTATTCCATGCACAAAGTACTAGTCAGAGACCATTTTTACCATAAGCAA
The DNA here is from genome assembly GCA_022376925.1 of Tragulus kanchil. Lineage (NCBI taxonomy): Eukaryota > Metazoa > Chordata > Mammalia > Artiodactyla > Tragulidae > Tragulus > Tragulus kanchil. Next base: position 214,658,250 of record JAIOJX010000032.1, on the reverse strand, counting down.
TGCTGTCTATTAACAAGTTGACCTTTTTCTTTATCAAAATTCCAGGGGAACTGAGCTAGGAAGTTATCCCAAGTTCAGATTTGTCCTCAGAGATTGAGAAAGGGTTTTGTTAAATCTTTAACCTCACATAAAAGAATGCACTGGCTGCAGAAAATTAGAAAACGGTAATAAAACTAATTGTAAGTCATCCTGTTCTTTATACATACACTGGCCATTCTAAACAATGTCAGTGATAAAATACTCCTTTCCACTGAGAGTCCACTGTCACAACCCCTCCTCTTAGTACACTGCCATACTGATGCCAGGCGCTATTCTGACTGCTGGAGATACAGCAAGAAGCAAGACAAAGGCCCTGCTCCTAAAGAATGGATGTTCTAATGGGAGGAAAAGGGTAGTCAGTAAGCAAATGAGTACTAATACATTGTATGAATTTTATAAGAGCAGAGTAATGTGATAAAGAAGGCTAGTAGAAGAGATATATGCCAAGTATGTAATAATTATATTCAGTATAATCAATTATTCATTATATTCTATTATATTGAATAATAAAATTATATTCGATATAATCTATTGACACTTATTCCATATTAGCCCTTTTATTCTTTCCCTGATACAATAAACCTGGAAGTCTGAAACACAGTTTACCAGGCTGTCTTTCTATCTGTAGTTCAGGTAGATTTTGCCATTGGATACATCAACATAATATTGGAAAGTGGAAAGAAGGTAGCAGCAATAGAATCTTCTCAACTCAGTAGCATCACTTTCCTCCAGCAACCCTAGGCACTTATTCCATGATCAGGCTTTCTTAAATGGGACCAGTCATCTTAGTACTTTACACAGCCATCCAACAACTGTTCTTCTTGTTCTTCAAGTGACATTTAAGTGCAGGGAATAAGCATTCTACCAGGGAAGTATGGAAACCATACTTACAAGCACCATGTCCTAAGGAATCAATATTTCTTATAACAATATTAAGCAGTTTCCTGAGTCCCTACAAAGGAAATGCCTAGCTTCAAGTGTCACCACATTCATGGAAGCCCAAAGCTTGGCTTTCCATTAAGGATTCATTTGTAATTCCTTCTATTCCATGCACAAAGTACTAGTCAGAGACCATTTTTACCATAAGCAATGCTGTCTATTAACAAGTTGACCTTTTTCTTTATCAAAATTCCAGGGGCACTGAGCTAGGAAGTTATCCCAAGTTCAGATTTGTCCTCAGAGATTGAGAAAGGGTTTTGTTAAATCTTTAACCTCACATAAAAGAATGCACTGGCTGCAGAAAATTAGAAAACGGTAATAAAACTAATTGTAAGTCATCCTGTTCTTTATACATACACTGGCCATTCTAAACAATGTCAGTGATAAAATACTCCTTTCCACTGAGAGTCCACTGTCACAACCCCTCCTCTTAGTACACTGCCATACTGATGCCAGGCGCTATTCTGACTGCTGGAGATACAGCAAGAAGCAAGACAAAGGCCCTGCTCCTAAAGAATGGATGTTCTAATGGGAGGAAAAGGGTAGTCAGTAAGCAAATGAGTACTAATACATTGTATGAATTTTATAAGAGCAGAGTAATGTGATAAAGAAGGCTAGTAGAAGAGATATATGCCAAGTATGTAATAATTATATTCAGTATAATCAATTATTCATTATATTCTATTATATTGAATAATAAAATTATATTCGATATAATCTATTGACACTTATTCCATATTAGCCCTTTTATTCTTTCCCTGATACAATAAACCTGGAAGTCTGAAACACAGTTTACCAGGCTGTCTTTCTATCTGTAGTTCAGGTAGATTTTGCCATTGGATACATCAACATAATATTGGAAAGTGGAAAGAAGGTAGCAGCAATAGAATCTTCTCAACTCAGTAGCATCACTTTCCTCCAGCAACCCTAGGGACAGTGATGACTTCCAGCAGTTACTGATCTTTAGTAATACACTTTTCTTCTTTTGTTTCTCCAACTCTGCCAACACACTTATAACCAATCTCATGCATTAAAGCTTTTCTTTTCCCATCCCCTCCATTTGAAAAAGCTAAAGGAGTTTGATTTTCATGTCTGGACCTCAACAATAGACAGGTAGTCTCTGTTTTACAGGCATTAATCAGGCCTCACTAGTAAGGGAAATTAGAGTGGAAATTTGAAGACATTGAAACTATATGCCATGTGAGTAGAACTGTGTTTTAGAGAAAGGGGACGACAAGCACAAAGGCCCTGGAGTTGAGTGCGTGCTTACCATGTTTCAGAAGCAGCAAGGGAGCCAGTATGGCTGAAGTACAGAGGGAAGAGAGCAAAGTGGAAGGAGATGAGGTTGGAGAGGTAACAGGAACAAGACCCTTTTTGTCTAAATAGATAATTTTGAGGAAGTGAAACGGAGCATGGGACATAAAATATCTTAAGTTTGTAAATGCTTACTCTGACTTCTATCTGAATGACTTGCCATATGGGAAAGAAAAGGTGAAAGACTGGAAAGGCTTTGCAATACTGCAGCAAGAGATTTGGACCAAAGCGGGGTGGAGGTGGTAAGAAGTCATAAGATCCAGGATATATTTTGAAGGTAAAGTCAACAAACAGGATTTGTGCAAACTCAAAGTAGAAGATAAGAGAAAGTGAAATGTCAGGATGAACTCCAGTTGACCTGAGCAATTCTAAGAAGAGTTATTTACCCTGGTGAGAAGGATTAGGCAGCAGAAGTCAGGGCTTCTTTGGACATGTTAATTTTGAGAAATTTAAGAGAATTAAGAGTAGGCAATTAAACAAACATATTCTAACAAAGGTTAAAATTAAAGGCAATATTAGAAGTTATCAACATATATATATATAGTATTTAAAATAGTGTATATATGTGTGTGTGTGTGTGTGTGTGTGTGTGTGTGTGTGTGTAGTATTAAAAATCATGAGACTAGATAAGACAACCTAGAAAATCAGTATAAAAAGAAGATAAGAGGTGTAACTTTTGCACTTAGGCAACTGGCCCTTCTTCCTCTTTCCCCAGCCTTTCTATTTCCAAGTTTTATTTTCTAATTTTCACTCTGGATGATATCATCTCTCCATTTCATAAAATATATTGTTTCCCTTGAAACTGTAGGTGATAACTTATAGATCTTTAAACTGGACATCAGTCAGCCAGCTGCCATTAGCTTCAGGAAGTCAAGATTGTATGCTTGTTATCTAGTTACCCAAAGTACTAGCAATAAGTATTCCTTCCAGAGATGGTGAGTTTACTTCCAGTTTCAGTCACCTACAGCCTTGTGCCATAACTCATTCATTCACGTCTGTTTATTCTCATTCTCTCTCCCACCTCCTTCCCTGTCTCTCCCTCTCTCCTTTCATCCCTTCCTCTATCTATCTTATGCACAAAACACACAGAACTAGGTGTATTTGTGTCCACTATGCCTCTGTTTATTTTATTCCATCTGTTATAAATCTCTTGGCCACCCTCAGTAGCTTATGTCTGTATAAACAGGTTTAAACTTTAGACACATAAAGTCTGTCTCAAATCCCCATTGACCATTCTTTGCCAGCTGCCACAAGTAGCTGTTGTAGTAAAAGTAGAATCTTTAAAATCTTTGGTACTACTAATAAGAGAAGGAATAGGAAGTTGAGTGTCAGCTATGACCAGTACCACTATGTACTTTATGATTAAATCAACACTGTGAGGTTAATGTGATTATCCTTCATTTTACATAGGCGAAAATTGAAACTCAGAAACAAAGCAGCTTACCCAGCATCATATATTTTGTGTAAGTGATGAAGCCTGGTTTCATACCAAAGTCTTTCAATTGTAGTGGCTTTTTTGCAGTATTCCACAGTGCTTTCCACTTCCTTAAATTTCATTTCCCAAGCTTTTTATTTATTTTTTAAATATTTTTTATAATTTATTAGGCTGTGTTGGGTCTTAGTTGAGGCACATGGGATCTGGTTCCCTGATCAGAATTGAACCCAGGCACCAAGCATTGGGAGCACAGAGTCTTAGGTCCTGGCCCACCAGGGAAGTTCCTCTTCCGCAGCTTTTTAATGGCGATCTCTAAAACCTGTCAGGTTAGATATTCACTCTATTGCTTTCTTTAAGCAACACTACATGTCTTGCCCAGGTTAAAGACCATGACTCAGCACTTCAAAGCTGACACTGTTAACACTTCAGATAGCTTTGCTCCTTTTAAAGACCATGACTCAGCACTTCAAAGCTGATGCTCTTAACACTTCAGATAGCTTTGCTCCTTTAAACTATTCCTTTCCTTACTATGGTGATACCCAAAGTGAATGACTCCATTCTCTGCTTTCTCCATTTTTGCTCCCAACCAGAAAACATTACTGAAAAAAAAAAAAAAAAAATCATAGAACTATGATTAACTGAACAACTGCAAATTATGCCATTTAATGGCAACCTGGCTCTTAAAGTTATTCAGTAATTCTGATGTAACTGTCTTGTTGATTCTCTAGCACATTCTTCCAGGTCCAGTGTGATCGTTCATACATTCTACCGCCTCTTTAAGCCTCAGCAACACCCCTATTTTATACTCTTGGCTGGTGATCTCACTACCTTTATGGGAAAAAAGTGAAACTGAAAATTAAATATATTTGTCAAACTGAGCTCAATGAGGACTCCCTCTTCTTCCCATCTCATTACTTCAAAAACGTCCCCATGCCTCTAGCTATATTCCTTTCTTCCTATCTAACAGGAAGAGGGACTTCTTTCTGGGAACAATTCCTCTACTTCTACCTTCAAACCTACTTTTTCTCACCTTCTTCAGAACTTTGACTTCTGAATTATTTCCTGCCTTCTGAGGTCTCTAATTATTTTCAATCTAGTGGCTTATTCTTTTTCTATATACAAATAGACAAAGGTTACCACTATCATAAGAGAACCTATGTTTAAACTCTTCTTGCCTCCTTGAACTTACTGCATGTTCATCTCCTATCAACTACTAGATTTGTTGAAAGAGAGGTCAGCACATACAGCACATACTTCCTTCCTTACTCTGCAGTTTTTTCTCCTATTCTAGTTGAGGCACATGGGATCTGGTTCCCTGATCAGAATTGAACCCAGGCACCAAGCATTGGGAGCACAGAGTCTTAGGTCCTGGCCCACCAGGAAGTTCCTCTTCCGCAGCTTTTTAATGGCGATCTCTAAAACCTGTCAGGTTAGATATTCACTCTATTGCTTTCTTTAAGCAACACTACATGTCTTGCCCAGGTTAAAGACCATGACTCAGCACTTCAAAGCTGACACTGTTAACACTTCAGATAGCTTTGCTCCTTTTAAAGACCATGACTCAGCACTTCAAAGCTGATGCTCTTAACACTTCAGATAGCTTTGCTCCTTTAAACTATTCCTTTCCTTACTATGGTGATACCCAAAGTGAATGACTCCATTCTCTGCTTTCTCCATTTTTGCTCCCAACCAGAAAACATTACTGAAAAAAAAAAAAAAAAAATCATAGAACTATGATTAACTGAACAACTGCAAATTATGCCATTTAATGGCAACCTGGCTCTTAAAGTTATTCAGTAATTCTGATGTAACTGTCTTGTTGATTCTCTAGCACATTCTTCCAGGTCCAGTGTGATCGTTCATACATTCTACCGCCTCTTTAAGCCTCAGCAACACCCCTATTTTATACTCTTGGCTGGTGATCTCACTACCTTTATGGGAAAAAAGTGAAACTGAAAATTAAATATATTTGTCAAACTGAGCTCAATGAGGACTCCCTCTTCTTCCCATCTCATTACTTCAAAAACGTCCCCATGCCTCTAGCTATATTCCTTTCTTCCTATCTAACAGGAAGAGGGACTTCTTTCTGGGAACAATTCCTCTACTTCTACCTTCAAACCTACTTTTTCTCACCTTCTTCAGAACTTTGACTTCTGAATTATTTCCTGCCTTCTGAGGTCTCTAATTATTTTCAATCTAGTGGCTTATTCTTTTTCTATATACAAATAGACAAAGGTTACCACTATCATAAGAGAACCTATGTTTAAACTCTTCTTGCCTCCTTGAACTTACTGCATGTTCATCTCCTATCAACTACTAGATTTGTTGAAAGAGAGGTCAGCACATACAGCACATACTTCCTTCCTTACTCTGCAGTCTCTCCTCAAATTCCCAAATCTCATTAGTGCTCTATTAGTACAGAAACTGCTTTCCTGAGTACACTCATCACCACCAGACCTCCAAAACCTGTTCTAATATTCAGCCTCCTTACCATGTCTGATCTTTTGACATCAGTGACATTCCTCACCCACCACCTGGAAACTATCTCTTTCCTAGTGATCAATGATAGTTCTCTCTTCCTCCCCTGATAACTACTTCCTTTTTCCCTCATCGTACCTTATCTTTCTCCTATTCCCTAGTTGGAAAATTCTCTGAAGATGCTGTTCTCTGCTGTGTCCTCTAGTCTTTATAAATACTCCCTTAGACTTTTCCTCTTATGCCAAACATTTGTAGTCACTCCCATGTCTAAGGGCTTCCATAGTGGCTCAGATAGTAAAGAATCCACATGCAGTGCGGGAGACCTGGGTTCGATCCCTGGGTTGGGCAGATCCCCTGGAGAAGGGAACAGCTACCCACTCCAGTATTCGTGCCTAGAGAAGTCCATAGACTGTAGCCTTCCACCGTCCTTGTCACAACGAGTTTGACATGACTGTCTACTTTCATCTTCACTTTCCCAAACCTAAATCCCTAATATAATTTCTTTTGTAAACTCAAGCCTTCATTTACAACTTCCTTTGGATATTTCCACCCAATATTCCACCATTATCTAATCTTATTCATCACTTTTTCCTTCCTACTATAAAGAGTAGAATATGTCCTTCTTGACTTGCCTCTTTTTTGTTTATTATTTGTATTGTTATTTAATTATTTATTTATTTTAAATTTTTATTGGAGTATAGCTGCTTTACAACGTGGTGCTAGTTTCTGCTGTTTAAAGGCATCACTATTCCCTAAACAGTTGTTACCAAGATCATCAGTGATGTTTTTTGTTTAAAAAAAGAGGTTTCTCTTAATTATTTTCAATCTAGTGGCTTATTCTTTTTCTATATACAAATAGACAAAGGTTACCACTATCATAAGAGAACCTATGTTTAAACTCTTCTTGCCTCCTTGAACTTACTGCATGTTCATCTCCTATCAACTACTAGATTTGTTGAAAGAGAGGTCAGCACATACAGCACATACTTCCTTCCTTACTCTGCAGTCTCTCCTCAAATTCCCAAATCTCATTAGTGCTCTATTAGTACAGAAACTGCTTTCCTGAGTACACTCATCACCACCAGACCTCCAAAACCTGTTCTAATATTCAGCCTCCTTACCATGTCTGATCTTTTGACATCAGTGACATTCCTCACCCACCACCTGGAAACTATCTCTTTCCTAGTGATCAATGATAGTTCTCTCTTCCTCCCCTGATAACTACTTCCTTTTTCCCTCATCGTACCTTATCTTTCTCCTATTCCCTAGTTGGAAAATTCTCTGAAGATGCTGTTCTCTGCTGTGTCCTCTAGTCTTTATAAATACTCCCTTAGACTTTTCCTCTTATGCCAAACATTTGTAGTCACTCCCATGTCTAAGGGCTTCCATAGTGGCTCAGATAGTAAAGAATCCACATGCAGTGCGGGAGACCTGGGTTCGATCCCTGGGTTGGGCAGATCCCCTGGAGAAGGGAACAGCTACCCACTCCAGTATTCGTGCCTAGAGAAGTCCATAGACTGTAGCCTTCCACCGTCCTTGTCACAACGAGTTTGACATGACTGTCGACTTTCATCTTCACTTTCCCAAACCTAAATCCCTAATATAATTTCTTTTGTAAACTCAAGCCTTCATTTACAACTTCCTTTGGATATTTCCACCCAATATTCCACCATTATCTAATCTTATTCATCACTTTTTCCTTCCTACTATAAAGAGTAGAATATGTCCTTCTTGACTTGCCTCTTTTTTGTTTATTATTTGTATTGTTATTTAATTATTTATTTATTTTAAATTTTTATTGGAGTATAGCTGCTTTACAACGTGGTGCTAGTTTCTGCTGTTTTTAAAGGCATCACTATTCCCTAAACAGTTGTTACCAAGATCATCAGTGATGTTTTTTTTTTTTTCATTTTTGATTATGGGGGAAAAAAAATAACGAAACGTTTACCATGTTAACTATTCTGAAATGTATTTTGTTGTAGTTCAGTCCCTAAGTCATGTCCGACTCTTTGCTATCCCCTGGACTGCTTTCCTGTCCTTCACCATCTCCCAGAATTTGCTCAAATTCACGTCCATTGAGTCGGTGATGCCATCTAACCATCTCATTCGACCACCCCCTTCTCCTCCTGCTTGCCATCCTTCACAGCATCAGGGTCTTTTCCAGTGAGTCAGCTCTTTCCATCAAGTGGCCACAGTGTTGGTGCTTCACCTTCAACATCAGTCCTTCCAATGAATAGTCAGGGTTGACTTCCATTAGGACTGCCTAGTTTGATCTCCTTGCAGTCCAATGGACTCTCAAGAGTATTCTCCAGCACCACAGTTGAAAGCATCAATTCTAAGTTGCTCAGCCTTCTTTATGGTCCACCTCTTACATCCATACATGACTACTGGACAAACCATAGTTTTGATTAGACAGATCTTTGTCAGCAAAGTGATGTCTCTGCTTTGTAATACACTGTCTAGGTTTCTATACTTAAGTAGTTTTAAGTACATTCTCATTGTTGTGCAATCAGTCTCCAGTTTTATATTGCAAAACTGACATTCTCTACCCATTAAACACAGCTCCCATTTCCTCTCTCCCCCAGCCCGTGGCAATCACCATTCTACTTTCTATCTATATGAATTTGGTTACTCTTGGTACCATATGTGAATGGCATCATGTAGTAGTTGTCTTTTTGTGTCTGCCTTATTTCACTTAGCAAAATGTCCTCAAGCCATGTTATCATGTGTGTCAGAATTTTCTTCCTTTGTAAGGCTTCTTAAAGGAGGTGAGTCATCAACCTTTGATAGATGACGATAGATAGCTTATGGTAAATGGATTTGTGACCTCCAAAGGAGAAAATTTCACTTAGGGATCAAAAGGCTTGGCTTTGGTCACTCAGAGCTTTGTACAGCAAAAGTTTTATTAAAGAAAAAAATTTTTTTAAAGGATAGAGAAAGTTTCCAGCAAAAGGAACTGAAAGGGGATAGGAAAGTACTCCCAGCAACTAGATTAGGCGAGGCATTTTGTACTTTTTCAGTTGTTTATTAGCAATAGATCAAAAGAATATTTTAAGGCTGTAAAGGTCTTACTAGACCCACTCCCACAACATTAACATAAGATTAGCCAGAGGATGGTCTCCTGACACGGAGACTAGATGAGACATTCCAATGCAAAATAGTTTGCATCCATAAAACAATAAGAAAGTTACTTGCAGAGTAGATCATTATCATGGCAAACATTTAGACTAGAAAATGTTTGTTCTCCCTCCTCCTCCTCCTTGGAAACCACTGGCCTCCTTACCAAGTGTGCCTATTCACGCCTTTTACCTTCAGTATAAGTATAATTTTTAACAATGTAAAAAATGACCGTGGATTGGAAGACACCACTAAGTATGGTTGAGAAGAGAATGTCATAAAATGAGTGTTTGAGAAATAGCATTTCAGTAGATGTGTCGTCCTGAGCAAAAGAAATGTCAAGACCCCCATACAGAGCCCCCCAGGCCCCCGTCAGAGAACTGGCTACATGTATCATGCCTTCATGTTCTCTTTATTGCGTGGTAATTTGTTGACCCATATAGTTTACAACAAATATACTACAATATTTAAGGCTCTAGGATTTTATATTTGGCCACTACCATACAGACAGACATTAAGAAAAATACATTATCAAAATTTGGAAGGTACTTCAAAGCCGTAATTCTCAACTTCCAAACCTGTACATGAAAATATGTCAAATATTTTATCATTATTCCTTCTACAAGGAGAAAGAATCAAAATGAGTTAAGAAGGAGCTTCCCTGGTGGTCCAGTGGGTAAAGAGTCCACCTTGCAGTGCAAGCGGCACCAGTTCGATCCCTGGCCCGGAAAGATACCACATGCCAAGGAACTGCTGGGCTGGTGTGTCCAATTACAAGCCAGCGCTCTGGAGCATATGCACCCAGAGCTGGTGCTCTGCAACAAGAGTGGCCACTGTGATTGGAGGCCCACACAAGCCAAAGAATAAAGATGGATGAAAAATAAATGATAACTTAGAGGGGAAAAAATTATTTTTAATTAAAAAAAAAGTTAAGAAAATAACATCAGCCAGAGAGTTTACAGAATATTTTGGTTATGATAGTTTTGTTATCTGGGCACAAAGTAAACTAGCCATTTTTCTTTAAAATTTTTATTTGGCTCTGTTGGGTCTTAGTTGCAGAACATGAGATCTAGTTCCCTGACCAGGGATCAAACTCAGGCCCCTTGCAGTGGGAACACAGAATCTTAACCACTGAACCACTAGGTAAGTCCCTAACCTAGCCATTTTTAAGAAAAAGAAAGCCCAAATTTCGTAACAATTTACAATAGAAGATCCATAGGCCTTTTTTCTTTACGAATTAATCCACGTCATGTGTAACCAGCTTTGTTGGTATTTTTAATGCATATTATTATTCTTGTAAATTCACTACCTGGAGTTATTACTGCCAAGCCATAAGTCATTTTCCTTCAGGCCTTCCATATTTAGTGTAATACTCTTAAATTTATTTTTATTCAATACTTCCTATAGGCTTTTTGTTTTTTAAGTTTCATTGTTCTACTTTATCCCCCAAAATATACCTCAAGCCTCTCATTCCAGGTAACCTAGCTTGCTTGCCCCCCTGGAGGCCTGGGGTCTTTTGTTGATACCTAGAACTTGATGAGTTTTTGATGTATTTCTGGGGGAGCTGGCGATCCCCCAACTTATTCCTCTACCATCTTCTCAGAATCTCCTTCATGTTCTGACTTCCTTTATGTTTTACTTTAAGAAAAATACTGTTCTCTTTTCTCCTAATAAACAAAACATAATCTTTACTTTGTACAAGCATTCCTCTACCTTCATATATCCTTCCTTGCTTGTTAATGATGGTTACTTTAACCTATTAATGATGTGTTTAATAAAACCACTGGTATATTAAACATTACACTGTCCCCTTATCCAAGATTATTTATCAGTTAATCAGATTAATCTTAGCTTAAGATCTGAGAGTTGCCTGAGGATTTGGTAATTAAAATTTAATTTCTTATAAAGTCTCAATTTAATAGAAGCATTATAAGAACTCATCTTTTAGGAAAGGAAAAATGTTTTTTTCCTCTACCCTTCTAATTTCTCAAGCTCTAAATTTTATTACTTCAGTAACAAAATAGAGATTAATAAAAGAATATGCATTTATTTAATATAAGTTTTATATTACACAAGAGCCTTCATTTAAAAAATAATGAAGACCTGAGGAACCAGTTAAACCTGAGCCTTTTTTAAATTAGGTTTGATGAAGAATAGAAAGTCATGGAGAAATATGAAAGGCCTGTTCCTTCAGATTCCTCTCTATACCCTTTCACCTTCAGAAACAAACATGCTTCTTCCTCTGGGCAAAGAGAGGGCACCTCTCACAAAGGGGCTTTTCAGGTGCTTCAGGGGAATGTCAAAGTCGTTGTATGCACCACTTCTCCAATTCTTTGAGCTTAAAATATTCACCACACCAAATTCCATATTTGAGGGTAACGTATCTTTTTCTCATCAGTCTATTTTCATGAAGACATTCCCATATTGTCATCCCCAGATTTAGATGAACACAAATTTTGCTATTTTCCAACAAAACCAGTAAGGGAAATTTAGAAGATTAAAATTGGAATTTTTATATAAGAAAATAGGAAATTCCCTGGTAGTCCAGTGTTTAGGACTCTGTGCTTCCACTGCAGGAAATCCAGTATCAATGCCAGATTAGAGAACTAGGATCCCACAAATTGTATGGTAAGGCAAGAAAAAGAAAGAACTATTAAGATTTTTTTATATATGTATATGGAATTCCCTGGTGTCTCAGACATTAAAGAATCTGCCTACAATGCAGGAGACCTGAGTTCAGTCCCTGGGTCAGAAAGGTCTCCTCAAGAAAGGAATGACTACCCATTCCAGTATTCTTGCCTGGAGAATTCGATGGACAGAAGACCCTGACGGGGTTGCAAAGTCCGTGATATCACAAAGAGATGGATACAACTAAGCAAGTGACACTCTACTCACTCATATATATATGTATATTCGTAACTGATTGACTTTGATGTATGGCAGAAACTTAACATCGTAAGTCAACTGTATTCCAATAAAAATTAATTATAAAGGTTAAAGAAAAATAGGGCTTCCCTGGTGGTCCATTGGATAGAGTCTGCCTTGCAGTGCAGGGGACACCTGTTCAATCCCTGGCACAGGAAGATCCCACATGCCGAGGAATGGCTGGGCCAGTGTGTCCAATCACGAGCCAGCACTCTGGAGCGCATGCGCCGAGAGCTGGCGCTCAGCAATGGAGACAGGCCACTGCGATGGGAGGCCCACACAAGCCAAAGAATAAAGATGGATGAAAAATAAATTATTACTTAGAGCCAAAAAAGAAAAGGAAAAAAGATTCAAGAAAAATAAAATTAGAGTTTTTAAGAATGGGAAAAAAAAGCAAATAAACCCAAAAGCTTACATAACTGCAATATTGTACTAGTTATAACTGTCTTACATGTTGGTAAAGTTAGGGGAAAAAACACAGGACAGTTTTCAGTCTAAAATTGTTAAATGAGACTAATATGTCCAGAATCATTATAATAGAAAAAAAGGGTTTCTTTCTAATACAATTTCTCTAATAAACTTCTCATCAGTCTATTTTCATGAAGACATTCCCATATTGTCATCCCCAGATTTAGATGAACACAAATTTTGCTATTTTCCAACAAAACCAGTAAGGGAAATTTAGAAGATTAAAATTGGAATTTTATATAAGAAAATAGGAAATTCCCTGGTAGTCCAGTGTTTAGGACTCTGTGCTTCCACTGCAGGAAATCCAGTATCAATGCCAGATTAGAGAACTAGGATCCCACAAATTGTATGGTAAGGCAAGAAAAAGAAAGAACTATTAAGATTTTTTTATATATGTATATGGAATTCCCTGGTGTCTCAGACATTAAAGAATCTGCCTACAATGCAGGAGACCTGAGTTCAGTCCCTGGGTCAGAAAGGTCTCCTCAAGAAAGGAATGACTACCCATTCCAGTATTCTTGCCTGGAGAATTCGATGGACAGAAGACCCTGACGGGGTTGCAAAGTCCGTGATATCACAAAGAGATGGATACAACTAAGCAAGTGACACTCTACTCACTCATATATATATGTATATTCGTAACTGATTGACTTTGATGTATGGCAGAAACTTAACACAACATCGTAAGTCAACTGTATTCCAATAAAAATTAATTATAAAGGTTAAAGAAAAATAGGGCTTCCCTGGTGGTCCATTGGATAGAGTCTGCCTTGCAGTGCAGGGGACACCTGTTCAATCCCTGGCACAGGAAGATCCCACATGCCGAGGAATGGCTGGGCCAGTGTGTCCAATTACGAGCCAGCACTCTGGAGAGCATGCGCCGAGAGCTGGCGCTCAGCAATGGAGACAGGCCACTGCGATGGGAGGCCCACACAAGCCAAAGAATAAAGATGGATGAAAAATAAATTATTACTTAGAGCCAAAAAAGAAAAGGAAAAAAGATTCAAGAAAAATAAAATTAGAGTTTTTAAGAATGGGAAAAAAAAGCAAATAAACCCAAAAGCTTACATAACTGCAATATTGTACTAGTTATAACTGTCTTACATGTTGGTAAAGTTAGGGGAAAAAACACAGGACAGTTTTCAGTCTAAAATTGTTAAATGAGACTAATATGTCCAGAATCATTATAATAGAAATAGAATACGGATTTCTTTCTAATACAATTTCTCTAATAAACTTCTGTATTTATAAACGAGATTCTTAAAGACTCCTTAGATTATATTTAGAAATTTTGTGTGTTGCCTTCTTGTCTTACACCCAAGCAACCAAGGTAATTAGTTTAACTCTCAATTAAAATTTCTTTTTCAGAGTTTAATTAAAACCCATTTAGAAGAGGACCATGCTCCATTAGTTTGTAATCTGACTTTTCTCAGCTCTTTTTTTGTTAGATCTGTTTGTCTGGACTATCTGGGTATTTCTAAGGTGTGTCTCTAATGACCAAGACTGATTTTTGATCAATCGAAAATTGAGGGTAAAACAAAGAAAGGAAAGAAAGGATATGCAAATAGCTACTGACTTATACAAGTCTAATATCTTCCCTTTGCAAAGATGGGCAAAGTCTTAGATGCAGACACCCATTTCAATATGTGAAAAAGAGAGAAAATATGTCATCATAACCAGTCTTAGGCCCTTTCACAATTCCACCAAGATCATAGGTTTAAATCTCTGAAGAAACAAAGAGGGAGAGCTCTTAAGTGATTTCTCTATTAGACAAATAAGAGAGAGAATATCATGAGGGTTTAATAAAAGAGCTTTTAAATTTTTTTATTTAAATTTCATTTTGAAGCAATGCATAATAATATAAATGATAATCACTGAATATTCAGAATTGTATTCATCCTTTGTTATAAAAGCACTTTCAAACTGTCAACTTAAAATAAATAAATAAACAATAAAAAAGGCCAAATTTTAAAAATGTATTTTTTTAATTTAAAAAAAAATGCTTGATTCTTTGAAGAAAAGCTGTGACAAACCTTGACAGCAGATTAAAAAGCAGAGACATCACCTTGCCAGCAAAAGTCCGTCTGGTCTGAGCTATGATTTTTCCAGCGGATGGATGTGAGAGTTGGACCATAAAGGCTGGATGCTGAAGAATTGGTGCTTTCAAACTGTGGTACTAAAGAATACTGAGAGTCCATTGGACAGCAAGGAGATCAAATCAGTCATTCCTAAAGGAAATCAACCCTAAATATTCATTGGAAGGACTGATTTCAACCCTAAATAAAAATCATTACGGATTTCTTTCTAATACAATTTCTCTAATAAACTTCTGTATTTATAAACGAGATTCTTAAAGACTCCTTAGATTATATTTAGAAATTTTGTGTGTTGCCTTCTTGTCTTACACCCAAGCAACCAAGGTAATTAGTTTAACTCTCAATTAAAATTTCTTTTTCAGAGTTTAATTAAAACCCATTTAGAAGAGGACCATGCTCCATTAGTTTGTAATCTGACTTTTCTCAGCTCTTTTTTTGTTAGATCTGTTTGTCTGGACTATCTGGGTATTTCTAAGGTGTGTCTCTAATGACCAAGACTGATTTTTGATCAATCGAAAATTGAGGGTAAAACAAAGAAAGGAAAGAAAGGATATGCAAATAGCTACTGACTTATACAAGTCTAATATCTTCCCTTTGCAAAGATGGGCAAAGTCTTAGATGCAGACACCCATTTCAATATGTGAAAAAGAGAGAAAATATGTCATCATAACCAGTCTTAGGCCCTTTCACAATTCCACCAAGATCATAGGTTTAAATCTCTGAAGAAACAAAGAGGGAGAGCTCTTAAGTGATTTCTCTATTAGACAAATAAGAGAGAGAATATCATGAGGGTTTAATAAAAGAGCTTTTAAATTTTTTTATTTAAATTTCATTTTGAAGCAATGCATAATAATATAAATGATAATCACTGAATATTCAGAATTGTATTCATCCTTTGTTATAAAAGCACTTTCAAACTGTCAACTTAAAATAAATAAATAAACAATAAAAAAGGCCAAATTTTAAAAATGTATTTTTTTAATTTAAAAAAAAATGCTTGATTCTTTGAAGAAAAGCTGTGACAAACCTTGACAGCAGATTAAAAAGCAGAGACATCACCTTGCCAGCAAAAGTCCGTCTGGTCTGAGCTATGATTTTTCCAGCGGATGGATGTGAGAGTTGGACCATAAAGGCTGGATGCTGAAGAATTGGTGCTTTCAAACTGTGGTACTAAAGAATACTGAGAGTCCATTGGACAGCAAGGAGATCAAATCAGTCATTCCTAAAGGAAATCAACCCTAAATATTCATTGGAAGGACTGATGCTGAAACTGAAGCTCCAATACTGTGGCCACCTGATACAAAGAGCAGTCTCATTGGAGAAGACCCTGTTTCTGGGGAAGATTGAGAGCAAGAGAAGAAGGGGGCTACAGAGGATGAGATGGTTGGATGGGATCACCGACTCAATCAGCATGAGCTTGAGCAAACTCGAGATAGTGAAAGACAGGGAAACCTGGCATGCTGCAGTCCATAGGGTTGCAAAGGACTAAATGACTGAATAACCAACAACCAGTCTGAACACTGAAGGATTATTGTTAATTTATGAAAACTA
Source organism: Tragulus kanchil (assembly GCA_022376925.1). Taxonomy (NCBI): domain Eukaryota; kingdom Metazoa; phylum Chordata; class Mammalia; order Artiodactyla; family Tragulidae; genus Tragulus; species Tragulus kanchil. The sequence continues at coordinate 214,641,888 of JAIOJX010000032.1, read as the reverse complement.
GATATCCCAAGTTAAGGAATCTATATAGCACTTCTGTGTATGAGAAGATGCAAAGGTCTGGGCTCATTGGAATCATTCCTTTCATATGCATCACAGCTCTTTGGGGCTAGATACTGCCTTTTTCACATCCCCTGAGCTCCTTCAGTTCACCATGGGGAGTGACTGATTGCTACCAGATAGCGGGTATTGTTCTTCCTGGGTGCCTTCCAGGCTCAGAAATTCACTTTTGGAGAATGGGAATCACTGATGGGTGTGACATCCTTGTTTATTGATATGACAGGAAATACTCCATTTCTAAAAATGAACAGTTGTCATGTCAAAAGTGCTCAAAAATGACCAAAGCATTTCCAAATTATTCTCCATTTGGAGAACTATGCTTTCTAGAAAAATAAATGCAAGAAAGGTAAAACAGGGGCTTCCCTTGTGGCTCAGTGGATAAGAACCCATCTGCCAATGCAGGAGACACAGGTTCGATCCGTGATCCGGGAAAACCCCACCCACTGCAGAGCAGCTAAACCCACACATCAGTGAAGACCAAGCACAGCCAAAAATAAATTTAAAAAAGTTTTTTTAAAAAAAGATAAAACAGAAGCCATGTTATCCCAGGCGATAGTACAAGTTTGTTATTAAATGAATCCATGAGTCCTTATCTAAAATCCAGTCAACAGGGAAAATACCATTTATAAATCCAACGTCTTTATGGCTGAACCCTTGACAGCTAACCCTAAAAGTGGAGAGAATTGGTGCTTTCAAACTGTGGTACTAAAGAATACGGGTTGGACAGCAAGGAGATCAAATCAGTCATTCCTAAAGGAAATCAACCCTAAATATTCATTGGAAGGACTGATGCTGAAACTGAAGCTCAATACTGTGGCCACCTGATACAAAGAGCAGTCTCATTGGAAGACCCTGTTTCTGGGGAAGATTGAGAGCAAGAGAAGAAGGGGGCTACAGAGGATGAGATGGTTGGATGGGATCACCGACTCAATCAGCATGAGCTTGAGCAAACTCGAGATAGTGAAAGACAGGGAAACCTGGCATGCTGCAGTCCATAGGGTTGCAAAGGACTAAATGACTGAATAACCAACAACCAGTCTGAACACTGAAGGATTATTGTTAATTTATGAAAACTAGATATCCCAAGTTAAGGAATCTATATAGCACTTCTGTGTATGAGAAGATGCAAAGGTCTGGGCTCATTGGAATCATTCCTTTCATATGCATCACAGCTCTTTGGGGCTAGATACTGCCTTTTTCACATCCCCTGAGCTCCTTCAGTTCACCATGGGGAGTGACTGATTGCTACCAGATAGCGGGTATTGTTCTTCCTGGGTGCCTTCCAGGCTCAGAAATTCACTTTTGGAGAATGGGAATCACTGATGGGTGTGACATCCTTGTTTATTGATATGACAGGAAATACTCCATTTCTAAAAATGAACAGTTGTCATGTCAAAAGTGCTCAAAAATGACCAAAGCATTTCCAAATTATTCTCCATTTGGAGAACTATGCTTTCTAGAAAAATAAATGCAAGAAAGGTAAAACAGGGGCTTCCCTTGTGGCTCAGTGGATAAGAACCCATCTGCCAATGCAGGAGACACAGGTTCGATCCGTGATCCGGGAAAACCCCACCCACTGCAGAGCAGCTAAACCCACACATCAGTGAAGACCAAGCACAGCCAAAAATAAATTTAAAAAAGTTTTTTTAAAAAAAGATAAAACAGAAGCCATGTTATCCCAGGCGATAGTACAAGTTTGTTATTAAATGAATCCATGAGTCCTTATCTAAAATCCAGTCAACAGGGAAAATACCATTTATAAATCCAACGTCTTTATGGCTGAACCCTTGACAGCTAACCCTAAAAGTCAGCAGGCCAGAATGGGTAAATTAGAGTCTCTCTGATAACCACTTTCTCAAACATAAACAAAGTCTTACAAACACACAACAATGTTGCCAGTTGACAAACAAGGTAATTAGCAAAGCAGCACTAAAGGAAACAAAAATTCTTACTAATTCAGTCAAGATAACCAAATAGTTCTAGCATCCTTTCTCTTAAAGAACAAACTATTGGAGCAGAAAAACTTTCCTTATATGGTTCTAGGTTCTTTTGCTGGTCTGATAATTAAATTGACAGATTAACAGGAGAACATTTTAATTTTGTACATATAAGAATCCCATAAAAGGGCCTGGGACTTCAAAGATAGAAAAGGGCAGTTCATAAGAAGATGAGAAGAGCAGGTGTTTAGTAATCATACATTTGCCCTGCCATGCAGGTAAGTCTTTCAAATGAAAAATTATATCCTGCTAATGACTCTTTCTGGGCCAGGCACCTATCTAACTTCGTAGGCAGTTATGAGAGGGGTAAAAGTTATTATTATGTCTGCTGGGTTTTGATTGCCCAAAATAATCCACGTGCCAAAGAGGTACCTTTGAAGGTGGCATGTTCTGCTACCCTTCTAAACACATTTCAACTAACTTTGAGAGCTCGACAGAAAAGGATCAGAGCTTAATGCAAGTGCTGGACTTACCATCATGGATAATGACTTCCCAAACACAGAGGCTCAGAAGACCTCAGTGAAGTACAGTGTAACCAAAATGAGAATGCTGATGGCACGGGGTCTTCTTTAAATGTGGTGGGGACCTTCATGACATAATATAGAGACCACCAGGGAAGCCTGCTGATCGTACAAAGCTGGATATTTGAAAGTTTCTGAACAGAGAGAGCATCACTTTGACAGGCTCAGTAGTGTCTTATGAATGGGAAGTTACAGAAGGATCCTTACAGGATTTTGAGGACAGGGGTTGGTCATGAGGTGGTTGTAAGGTAGTTGTAAGAGTGGTCCTTACAAAAAGGAACATTCTTGGCGATAGTACAAGTTTGTTATTAAATGAATCCATGAGTCCTTATCTAAAATCCAGTCAACAGGGAAAATACCATTTATAAATCCAACGTCTTTATGGCTGAACCCTTGACAGCTAACCCTAAAAGTCAGCAGGCCAGAATGGGTAAATTAGAGTCTCTCTGATAACCACTTTCTCAAACATAAACAAAGTCTTACAAACACACAACAATGTTGCCAGTTGACAAACAAGGTAATTAGCAAAGCAGCACTAAAGGAAACAAAAATTCTTACTAATTCAGTCAAGATAACCAAATAGTTCTAGCATCCTTTCTCTTAAAGAACAAACTATTGGAGCAGAAAAACTTTCCTTATATGGTTCTAGGTTCTTTTGCTGGTCTGATAATTAAATTGACAGATTAACAGGAGAACATTTTAATTTTGTACATATAAGAATCCCATAAAAGGGCCTGGGACTTCAAAGATAGAAAAGGGCAGTTCATAAGAAGATGAGAAGAGCAGGTGTTTAGTAATCATACATTTGCCCTGCCATGCAGGTAAGTCTTTCAAATGAAAAATTATATCCTGCTAATGACTCTTTCTGGGCCAGGCACCTATCTAACTTCGTAGGCAGTTATGAGAGGGGTAAAAGTTATTATTATGTCTGCTGGGTTTTGATTGCCCAAAATAATCCACGTGCCAAAGAGGTACCTTTGAAGGTGGCATGTTCTGCTACCCTTCTAAACACATTTCAACTAACTTTGAGAGCTCGACAGAAAAGGATCAGAGCTTAATGCAAGTGCTGGACTTACCATCATGGATAATGACTTCCCAAACACAGAGGCTCAGAAGACCTCAGTGAAGTACAGTGTAACCAAAATGAGAATGCTGATGGCACGGGGTCTTCTTTAAATGTGGTGGGGACCTTCATGACATAATATAGAGACCACCAGGGAAGCCTGCTGATCGTACAAAGCTGGATATTTGAAAGTTTCTGAACAGAGAGAGCATCACTTTGACAGGCTCAGTAGTGTCTTATGAATGGGAAGTTACAGAAGGATCCTTACAGGATTTTGAGGACAGGGGTTGGTCATGAGGTGGTTGTAAGGTAGTTGTAAGAGTGGTCCTAGGCAGAGACTGATTACATTTTGTAAAGTAGGTGAGTTGCTGAAACAGCTTTGTTTTTTCCTTGAAGTACAAGTCCATATGGAGTTACCATTGTCTCTGTTTGTCCATGATCTTATAGGAACATATAGATCTGAACAAGCTTGTGTTATAACAATTTGATTTAAGATAATTTGCCTTTTATATCATGGTTTGGCACAGTTTGCCTGTTCTGCAAGTTGATGTATCTATTTTTTCTCCTAGAAGGAGAGTTCTTTTCAGCAAGATAGCCAATTATAACTGTTTTGTAGAAATTCAGATATACTGGATACCTGAAATTCTGAGAAATAGAGAGTTGATAAGAGTGAATGGAAACCTAGGGTCAAGGAGAAGATGGAGTAAGGATTAAGGATTGAAACCTTTGGGAAGATAATAGACTACAAAGGAAAGAATAATCAAAGGTTAAATGTTTGAGAACTGGAAATATAATGGCACCATTGATGATAACAGAAATAGGAAATTGAAATTTCATATTTGGCAGATAAGAATGTATTAAGATATGAAAATAATGTCTTATGTTTTGTTTTACTTTGTATTGTGTGTTTTCTTTTGTATTTTAACTATAAGTTTTAGGCATCATTCTGGAGATGAGCAGAAAATGCTGGAAAATAAGATTCCATTTTAATAAGGAACATTGTGAATTTATTTTAGTGTATGCAACTTTTTAATCTTCCATTCAATTCTGTATGTTTTCTTTGAAAGTACTTAAAATGTACTGGAAACCCCACACCCTCATTTAACTAGCTTTATTTCATTATGTCAGTTTTACAATCAGTGATCTCTAATTGTTCTATTATTCCTGGAACTTGTGCAGTAGAATAACAGAAAGGAGTATGAATGGCAAAGAAAACACCCTAGTGACAGGGAAATCTTATTAGTTAGTTGGTGGTCAGTACCCTTTGTGGATCTTACAATTTTTGAGGACCACCAGGGAAGCCTGCTGATCGTACAAAGCTGGATATTTGAAAGTTTCTGAACAGAGAGAGCATCACTTTGACAGGCTCAGTAGTGTCTTATGAATGGGAAGTTACAGAAGGATCCTTACAGGATTTTGAGGACAGGGGTTGGTCATGAGGTGGTTGTAAGGTAGTTGTAAGAGTGGTCCTAGGCAGAGACTGATTACATTTTGTAAAGTAGGTGAGTTGCTGAAACAGCTTTGTTTTTTCCTTGAAGTACAAGTCCATATGGAGTTACCATTGTCTCTGTTTGTCCATGATCTTATAGGAACATATAGATCTGAACAAGCTTGTGTTATAACAATTTGATTTAAGATAATTTGCCTTTTATATCATGGTTTGGCACAGTTTGCCTGTTCTGCAAGTTGATGTATCTATTTTTTCTCCTAGAAGGAGAGTTCTTTTCAGCAAGATAGCCAATTATAACTGTTTTGTAGAAATTCAGATATACTGGATACCTGAAATTCTGAGAAATAGAGAGTTGATAAGAGTGAATGGAAACCTAGGGTCAAGGAGAAGATGGAGTAAGGATTAAGGATTGAAACCTTTGGGAAGATAATAGACTACAAAGGAAAGAATAATCAAAGGTTAAATGTTTGAGAACTGGAAATATAATGGCACCATTGATGATAACAGAAATAGGAAATTGAAATTTCATATTTGGCAGATAAGAATGTATTAAGATATGAAAATAATGTCTTATGTTTTGTTTTACTTTGTATTGTGTGTTTTCTTTTGTATTTTAACTATAAGTTTTAGGCATCATTCTGGAGATGAGCAGAAAATGCTGGAAAATAAGATTCCATTTTAATAAGGAACATTGTGAATTTATTTTAGTGTATGCAACTTTTTAATCTTCCATTCAATTCTGTATGTTTTCTTTGAAAGTACTTAAAATGTACTGGAAACCCCACACCCTCATTTAACTAGCTTTATTTCATTATGTCAGTTTTACAATCAGTGATCTCTAATTGTTCTATTATTCCTGGAACTTGTGCAGTAGAATAACAGAAAGGAGTATGAATGGCAAAGAAAACACCCTAGTGACAGGGAAATCTTATTAGTTAGTTGGTGGTCAGTACCCTTTGTGAAAAAAAATATATATAACCACTCAAGTTTTCTTTCTGTAGCAACTTTTCTGATTAATGGAGTTTAAAAGTTTAACTCTTGGTCTTTATAAAATTATAATAAGTTCAATAACTACATGTAAATCAAGATCAGAAAATCAATCTATATCAGTACTACAGTAGCAGCTTTCCCAGCTCTGCCAGCGACGAAGGATAAGAGTGGGTTGCAGTGTCACATTGCATCTGATGGAGGTAAATTAGTACAGGATTTGAAGGGAAGTCTCCCGGGTGACAGGGAAAAGATGTTCAGAGTTTTTCTCCAGATATTTTAAGGGAACAGATGGTTGAAAAAGCTACTACTGTTCCAATGTAGAGCCAAAAGTCCAGCCACGTGATATTACTAATGAGTTAGAAGGAAGGACTGAAGGGGCTTGAGGTTATTATTTGGCAGCACTGGTATAGGAAGTCCTGTGTATTAGTCCTATGAACAACCTAAGCATCTGAAATGTGCAAGCTTGCCTTCAACCTCCTAAGACAACAGTCCAGATTTTTCTCACTTCAAAGGTATACTTTTTTTTCATTTTGTTATTTTCTGAAATCAAAGTATATCTTTAAATTGTATAAAGTTGCATGTTGGGGCTTCCCTGGTGGTCCAGTGGGTAAGGACACCGCCTTGCAGTGCAAGGGGCGCCAATTCGATCCCTCACCTGGAATGATCCCACATGCCGCGGAGCGGCTGGACCAATGTGTCCAATTACGGAGCTGGAGCTCTGGAGCGCATGTGCCCAGAGCCGGTGCTTTCTGACAACAGAGGCCACCGCGATGGGAGGCCCCCGCGGGCCAAAGAACAAAGATGGATGAAAACAGACAAATGAAAAACCAATAGAAGTAGCCTGCCCGTCCCCTTCCCCTCCACTCCCCAAAAAAATAATGAAAAAAGAAAGAAGATAAGTTGCATGTTGGATGTGTGTATATGTTAAGGACCTCCTACTCTTAAGTATTTTATAATTTAATGTAAATCTGTGTTCATGTTATTAACTGATTCCATCTATACTAGCATGCATGTAGGAGTAACAATATGAGAACAATTGAGGGATGAGGTGCTCTTTCTTTTTTTTAATTAATTATTTTTATTTTACTTTTTACTTTTACAGAGTTTTGTTGTTTACAGATATGTATAATCCCAGATTAGTCATATGTATATCCCTGACCCCTCCCTCCTCTGCTCCCCTCCCAGTCCTCCCATCCAGGCCATCCCACAGCGCCCCTGCAGGATCCCCTATACCCACAGTGCAATAACAATAGCTATCTTTTTCACACATGATAGTATAGGTTTCCATGTTACTTCCTCCACGCCTCCTACCCACTGTTCATTCCCCACAGTGTCTGTAAGTCTGTTCTCTATGTCTGTTTTTCTATCACTTCTCTTTCAATATCATATATAATAAAGGACAGAGATGTGCATTTATTATGTATTTACTATATTAATTGAATGTTCATTGTCTCAATCCTAACAACTGCCTTTCATGTTATACACTATAACACAGAGTAATTATTACTATGTATTATAAATGAGAAAATTATGTCATAACATATTTGGGCAACTTGAATTTGAACCTTATCTGAATAAGCTAGACGCTTGCTGCTATGCCGCATTGCCTCATTAGGACATCCTAACAAAAAAGAAACTTCTTATAATTGTCTTCATTGACATATAATCATAGATATTAAATCTCTAAAGGGCGATTCAATTCAAAGTCATGGAATTGTGAGTGCGTGCAGTTAAGTATTCTTTTAAGGTTTCTAATAGAGACAAGGTATCTGGCTCTGTCTCCTTCAGACAAGTTGAACTTTTTTGATATTCCTGATCCCACTTCAGAAAAGAGATTAAAATCTTGAAAGAAAAGATAAATGATCATTCTCTTCAGACTTGAGAGTATCATGTCACAGAGTCTCTACCTTAAATATTCTCAGTGAAAGATTAGGAAAGAATGATGCAAGGGACATTTTAACCCAGTAAACAACCAGCAGGAAGATCACTATCTCCAGAGCACTGTTTTATCAAATTATAGACAAAGCTGGTGTGATATTTGGCCTACTGTTTAGTCACCACATAAATTTCTGCATGTTTTTTAATCCTAGAGGAATGTTTTCTCATCCTCCTGTGCTTTCAGTATTTATCAAGGATCCTTTGAGCATATATCTTCTTTGTGCCAGATACTGTTGTAGGTGCTAGATGGGCTAAACTCTGTTTATTAGATTTTTTTTTCCATTAACAGTAGGCAATATTATCCTAAGAAAATAATTTGTGGTGATTTTTTTGGCTTTGTAGTTGCTAAATCCTGAAGATGACCTCTTACCAGGAAAGATTCGAGACAGCAATCGTTCAACCCTCTTAGCAACAATTCAGGAACATGGTTACCCCACAATCAACTTGGGAATTGTGGGAGACAAGTAAGTATTGGATTTTATCTTGAAGTTGTTACAGTACAAATACAAACTTGGGGAGTACTAACTAGGTGAGATTGTTGCTAAAGAGAAAGGATTTAATAATGTAATTTCCACTTACTTGATTCTTCAGAAGCCAAAGATTTGTGGAGATGTCTGTATCCTTCAGCGGTAGACATTTTCCTGGAAGATCTTTTATAACAGAAGAAATATCTCGCTCTGCTATGAGTGTTATTCCTATTCACACTTGTATTAGTTTCAAGACAGATAAGGAAGACAAAGATGAAAAAATGAGAAATGTCCAAATTAGTACTAACTGATTCTTCGAAGTTTAAGTACAATTGTTTTCTAGGAGTTTTATATTGATTTTTGTATTCTTATATAACTTGAGTTTGTCTAGGCATCACCCACTTGTAAGTACAAAGTACACTGACTATAATTGCCCATCTCTGAGAGCATATTGCCCCAGTTACTAAGTCAGCTCAGCCCTCTACTAAATTCCCCACATATTTTTTTAAAAGCAAAGAAAAGATAAATGATCATTCTCTTCAGACTTGAGAGTATCATGTCACAGAGTCTCTACCTTAAATATTCTCAGTGAAAGATTAGGAAAGAATGATGCAAGGGACATTTTAACCCAGTAAACAACCAGCAGGAAGATCACTATCTCCAGAGCACTGTTTTATCAAATTATAGACAAAGCTGGTGTGATATTTGGCCTACTGTTTAGTCACCACATAAATTTCTGCATGTTTTTCAATCCTAGAGGAATGTTTTCTCATCCTCCTGTGCTTTCAGTATTTATCAAGGATCCTTTGAGCATATATCTTCTTTGTGCCAGATACTGTTGTAGGTGCTAGATGGGCTAAACTCTGTTTATTAGATTTTTTTTTCCATTAACAGTAGGCAATATTATCCTAAGAAAATAATTTGTGGTGATTTTTTTGGCTTTGTAGTTGCTAAATCCTGAAGATGACCTCTTACCAGGAAAGATTCGAGACAGCAATCGTTCAACCCTCTTAGCAACAATTCAGGAACATGGTTACCCCACAATCAACTTGGGAATTGTGGGAGACAAGTAAGTATTGGATTTTATCTTGAAGTTGTTACAGTACAAATACAAACTTGGGGAGTACTAACTAGGTGAGATTGTTGCTAAAGAGAAAAGGATTTAATAATGTAATTTCCACTTACTTGATTCTTCAGAAGCCAAAGATTTGTGGAGATGTCTGTATCCTTCAGCGGTAGACATTTTCCTGGAAGATCTTTTATAACAGAAGAAATATCTCGCTCTGCTATGAGTGTTATTCCTATTCACACTTGTATTAGTTTCAAGACAGATAAGGAAGACAAAGATGAAAAAATGAGAAATGTCCAAATTAGTACTAACTGATTCTTCGAAGTTTAAGTACAATTGTTTTCTAGGAGTTTTATATTGATTTTTGTATTCTTATATAACTTGAGTTTGTCTAGGCATCACCCACTTGTAAGTACAAAGTACACTGACTATAATTGCCCATCTCTGAGAGCATATTGCCCCAGTTACTAAGTCAGCTCAGCCCTCTACTAAATTCCCCACATATTTCTGTAAACCTCCAACTTCACTGTGCATGTGATCAAAAAGAAGTCTGCTCTTTCTGAGCATCCGACTTCCATGCAACACTGCTGCTCAGCCACCTTTCACCAGGCACTGTTTCCAGTTCACCAGATCTGTGCCTGCTCTTGGTAATAGCCCACAGCCTGCTGGAGACAAAGCAAGGAGGCAAATCTGAGTGATGGGGATACCCGGATGTACCTGTCACCCATAATTGCCTCTTTCTGTCTTATAACCACCTTACTGCTAAGAAAAGCTCATTATCCCTAGATCCTTCTTCCCTTAAGGTCAGTGTTTTTCCAGGGCTCAAATATGCTTTTGAAGAGGCTGTACCCTACATTTCACAAAGTATGTTCAGACACCTATAAACCCCAGCTTAGGCTCAAACCAGACACAATGTCATCCAAGCCTGGAACACAGCATCTTGCCAGTAACCTGAAAGGTCATAGTTTTTAATGTTAATCTTTTTAATTAATCCTTTTAAAATTCTCTTCTTTCAAACATGTTTCAAAGTGTCTTTCAAACATTATTATTTTTTTTAAATTTGCCATTGTATTTAGTGCTAGGGAAGTCCATAGGTAAGGAACCAGCCAATTTAGAACCCATGCTGGTGAAACCAGTGTTACAGGTTACCTAGTATTGCCTTGACTCGGGCTCCCTAGCCCTGGGAAGGGAAAGAAGGAACCCACTGAAAAAAGGGAATGCATTGAATATGAGATGTCTGTATCCTTCAGCGGTAGACATTTTCCTGGAAGATCTTTTATAACAGAAGAAATATCTCGCTCTGCTATGAGTGTTATTCCTATTCACACTTGTATTAGTTTCAAGACAGATAAGGAAGACAAAGATGAAAAAATGAGAAATGTCCAAATTAGTACTAACTGATTCTTCGAAGTTTAAGTACAATTGTTTTCTAGGAGTTTTATATTGATTTTTGTATTCTTATATAACTTGAGTTTGTCTAGGCATCACCCACTTGTAAGTACAAAGTACACTGACTATAATTGCCCATCTCTGAGAGCATATTGCCCCAGTTACTAAGTCAGCTCAGCCCTCTACTAAATTCCCCACATATTTCTGTAAACCTCCAACTTCACTGTGCATGTGATCAAAAAGAAGTCTGCTCTTTCTGAGCATCCGACTTCCATGCAACACTGCTGCTCAGCCACCTTTCACCAGGCACTGTTTCCAGTTCACCAGATCTGTGCCTGCTCTTGGTAATAGCCCACAGCCTGCTGGAGACAAAGCAAGGAGGCAAATCTGAGTGATGGGGATACCCGGATGTACCTGTCACCCATAATTGCCTCTTTCTGTCTTATAACCACCTTACTGCTAAGAAAAGCTCATTATCCCTAGATCCTTCTTCCCTTAAGGTCAGTGTTTTTCCAGGGCTCAAATATGCTTTTGAAGAGGCTGTACCCTACATTTCACAAAGTATGTTCAGACACCTATAAACCCCAGCTTAGGCTCAAACCAGACACAATGTCATCCAAGCCTGGAACACAGCATCTTGCCAGTAACCTGAAAGGTCATAGTTTTTAATGTTAATCTTTTTAATTAATCCTTTTAAAATTCTCTTCTTTCAAACATGTTTCAAAGTGTCTTTCAAACATTATTATTTTTTTTAAATTTGCCATTGTATTTAGTGCTAGGGAAGTCCATAGGTAAGGAACCAGCCAATTTAGAACCCATGCTGGTGAAACCAGTGTTACAGGTTACCTAGTATTGCCTTGACTCGGGCTCCCTAGCCCTGGGAAGGGAAAGAAGGAACCCACTGAAAAAAGGGGGGAATGCATTGAATATGGAGCTGACCAATAGCTTGACTTTTTCATTAAGGTTTCTAAAATAACATATATTTCTTAAAAGTTAACATGTGCATAATAGGAAACCAAAATCACAAGAAGCAGAAAACAGTCATTCATAATTACAAGCAGTTTGCCATTTGATATGTTCTTCTAGGTCTCATTTGTGTTATTTTCACAACTGAGCTTCCATTTTTATGTAATTACGATCATACAGTTATGTATCATGCTGTTTCACACATCATGAATATTTGCTATTTCAAAGTCCCAAAGCCAAGAGTGTTTTGAAAACCAAGACTACACAGCACCAACTCAGTCTGTAAGGGAAAAAAATGTAGTCCTGCCTTTCTTGGTGACAAAAATTTCAGAAAAGACACAAAAGGCAACAGACTTCTAGGTAAAGTCCATGGCAGAGTTATGATTAAAATACTGCATTTAATGTTTGACTAAAAATGAGACAAACCAACAGAGTACACAAAGTATAATGCTTCTAAGAGGATTCACCATTATCCAAACTATTAAAGTATTAGCAAAGTGGTGTATTTTCATTGAATTACTTAACAACACATTTCTATAGTACAGTCAAGAAGTGCACACACATCGATGGTTATCATCAGAATATAAATACAAACAGATCCACATACATCCCTCCTTTTATACTTCCTTTTGCTCCTCTCCTGCCAATCTAAGTGAACAAGTTCTGACTTATGTTTCTCAGAAGTCATAGAAACTTCAAGCCTCTAAAAATTATCCTGATGCCAGTATACCTTTAAAGAAAACAAAAATTAATTTCTGAGAAGAGATAGGTGAACCCAAGTTCCAATAGCACAGAGCAGGCCTGAAGCTCTAGGGAACAAACTCACCAGATTTTGAATTTGTTTCCTGCCCACCGCTGACTCTGGCCCTGCCACCAAGTGCGTTAATGAGTTCTAAGAACTCTCATAAGGTAAAGGGTGCCTTTTGTTTGTGTGTGTCATTTTGACCTTTTGCTTTTCTAGACTAATAGTTCTGTTCATTCTCTCCTCCTAATGTTGTACTTTTGAATTAAAAAAGAACTAACTTGATATACACTATGTATGCTGCATTACCTTATTGCGAAGGCCGAACACCATTAAAGAGTTCCTGTGTGATCAGCTAATATTTGATTTTATGGGGCCAATTGTTGATTTGCTATAGTCATTTCCTAATAACTAATGTACCTTGAAAACGGCATATAAGAAAAAACAAAACTATATGCAAGATATAGGCAATTCTGAGAATATGCAGATCTTTAGTGTATTCTTTTCTTGGATTGAATACCTTACATAAAACTGAGAGCAATTTTTTAAAATACAGTTGACGCACATCTAAACTTTCTCAGTCTTAGAATGCTATATTGAAAAAGCCCAGAGTAAATGGTTTAAAATGCAGAGGTGGAATGTGGGAGGAAAGAATTTATAACTGTTCAGATGGAAATCTGTGCTGAGAATTTAGCAAAGGGAACAAGGTACATTTAATCTGCAGCCTATTGATATTCTGTGAAGGTTGCCTCCCTCTTCATTCTTCTCTTTCCTGTGTAAGACATTTGCTTCTGAAACAAAGGTTGTTCTATAGAAGCCTTTGTACGGAGCTCTCCAGGGAAACAAGGAGGGTCATGAGAGAAACTACCCTATGTTTAAAGCACGAAAAGACATAGCTCAAATGCCAGCAAGCACAGAATCCTTATTCAGCTCTGGCAGATAAGAGTGGGGAGTAGAGTACTATTCTTACTACTTTTAAAGGGTTTCAGTCTGGGTTTAAATTCCGTATGATTAGATTTCTCGGTTCTTATTTTTATCACCTATAACTTTAACAATAAATGTTAAAATTGAAGAGTAAGACTATAACATTTAGATTGAATTGGATAAATTTTGCCTTTGTTTCTTGTACATTTTATTTAAAAAGAAGATGCAGTGAAGATTGTGGGAGGGGTGTTTCAAATAACAGAGCATTGACGATACATTTAGGACATTCATTCTTAAATATTATGTATGTATTAAAACACATTCCTTAGACATATTTTCTCACACTGTGTGGTTCCTAATGCTTTTCTTTAAAAAAGACATATTTTTTAATAATTAAAAAAATTTTGTTGAGGTATAATTTGCAATGTTATATTAGTTTCAGGTATATGACGTAGTGGTTCCAAATTTTTATATTCCACTTAAAGTTATTATAAAATGTTGGCTACATTCCTATGCTGTACATCCTCTTAGCTTGTTTATTTTATACACAGTAGTTTGTACTTCTTAATGTTTTACTTTTACCTTGCCCCTCTTCCCTTATGCTTCCCACTGGTAGCCACTAGTTTGTTATCTGTATCTGTGAGTCTCTATATCCATGAGTTTCCGTTTTGTTATATTCACTAGTTTGTTTTTTAGATTCCACAAAAAGAATGGTATACAGTATTTGTCTTTATCATTTCACTAAGCATAGTACACTCCAGGTCCATCTATATTGTTGCAAGCAGCAAAATATTTTTGCTTTCTAGAGCTAAGTAGTATTCTACTGTATATTCTACATCTTCTTTATTCATTCATCTATTGATGGACATTTAGGTTACTTCTATATCTTGGCTGTTATTAATCATTTTGCTGTGAACATCAGGGCACATGTATCTTTTCAAATTACTGTTTGGGGATATATACCCTGGTGTAGAATCATTTGGTAGTTCTGTTTTTAGTTTTTTGAGAAACCTTCATACTGTCTACCACAGTAGCTACACCAATTTACATTCCCATCAACAGTATACAAGGCTTCCCCTTTCATTCGCACCAACATTTGTTATTTGTGGTCTTTTTAATAATAGTCATTGTGACAAGTGTGAAGTGACATTTCGCTGTGGCTCTGTTGATAAGTAATACCGCATGTCTTCTCATGTGCCTATTGGCCACACGTACAAAAAAGATGAATTTTTAAACCAGAGATGTTAATTGAACTTTCCCAACGTTATACAAGTGAGTATCAGAGGTGGGAACAGAATCTAAATTTTTTGAAATTAACAACTCACAATTCTCAGCTATCATAATGAAGACAAGAAAATAAATATAATTATGTCAAAGGATAAGTATTATTACAGGCCGAGGTAGTCTGAGAGAGTTTTGCAAAGGTGCATTTTTAGCTAGAACAGGAAGGATGCATGGGATTTGTATAGTTAGAAAGAACAAGAGCATGTTAACCAAGTAGGAAACGGAATGAACAAAATTAGAGAAGTAGAAATGAACAGCTTACCCAGGTCAGGTCAGACTGTTTAAAGTAGGAGGCTGAGATAAAGTTATTATAAAATGTTGGCTACATTCCTATGCTGTACATCCTCTTAGCTTGTTTATTTTATACACAGTAGTTTGTACTTCTTAATGTTTTACTTTTACCTTGCCCCTCTTCCCTTATGCTTCCCACTGGTAGCCACTAGTTTGTTATCTGTATCTGTGAGTCTCTATATCCATGAGTTTCCGTTTTGTTATATTCACTAGTTTGTTTTTTAGATTCCACAAAAAGAATGGTATACAGTATTTGTCTTTATCATTTCACTAAGCATAGTACACTCCAGGTCCATCTATATTGTTGCAAGCAGCAAAATATTTTTGCTTTCTAGAGCTAAGTAGTATTCTACTGTATATTCTACATCTTCTTTATTCATTCATCTATTGATGGACATTTAGGTTACTTCTATATCTTGGCTGTTATTAATCATTTTGCTGTGAACATCAGGGCACATGTATCTTTTCAAATTACTGTTTGGGGATATATACCCTGGTGTAGAATCATTTGGTAGTTCTGTTTTTAGTTTTTTGAGAAACCTTCATACTGTCTACCACAGTAGCTACACCAATTTACATTCCCATCAACAGTATACAAGGCTTCCCCTTTCATTCGCACCAACATTTGTTATTTGTGGTCTTTTTAATAATAGTCATTGTGACAAGTGTGAAGTGACATTTCGCTGTGGCTCTGTTGATAAGTAATACCGCATGTCTTCTCATGTGCCTATTGGCCACACGTACAAAAAAGATGAATTTTTAAACCAGAGATGTTAATTGAACTTTCCCAACGTTATACAAGTGAGTATCAGAGGTGGGAACAGAATCTAAATTTTTTGAAATTAACAACTCACAATTCTCAGCTATCATAATGAAGACAAGAAAATAAATATAATTATGTCAAAGGATAAGTATTATTACAGGCCGAGGTAGTCTGAGAGAGTTTTGCAAAGGTGCATTTTTAGCTAGAACAGGAAGGATGCATGGGATTTGTATAGTTAGAAAGAACAAGAGCATGTTAACCAAGTAGGAAACGGAATGAACAAAATTAGAGAAGTAGAAATGAACAGCTTACCCAGGTCAGGTCAGACTGTTTAAAGTAGGAGGCTGAGATAGAAGGATAACATGTAAATTTAGTAGAAATTTGAGGCCAAATTTTGAAAGGCTTTGCAATCCCGGCAGAACTACCTGATCTGTTTAAATGTACAGCTTTTTAAAAGCAGAACTGACATAATAAATCATTATTTTGGAAAGATAATTTGACTCCAAGCTAAGATTCAACTGAGAACTCCCAAATGTACAAGCTGGATATAAGAAAGGCAGAGGAGGGGCTTTCCCTGCTGGTCCAGGGGGTAAGGACACCACCTTGCAGTACATGGGGCACCAGTTCGATCCCTGACCTGGGAAGATCCCATGTGCTGCAGAGCAGCTGAACGAATGTGCCCAGAGCCAGTGCTCTACAGCGAGAGAGGCCACTGCGATGGGAGGCCCACACGGGCCAAAAGAACAAAGATGGAAATAAATGAAAGACCAATAGAAGTGGCCAAAAAAAAAAAAGACAGAGGAACCAGAGATCAAATTGCCAACATCCACTGGATCATAGAAAGAGTAAGAGAATTCCAGAAAAATGTCTACTTCTGCTTCATTGACTATACTAAAGCCTTTGACTGTGTGGATTGCAACAAACTGTAGAAAATTCTTAAAGAGATGAGAATACCAGCTCACCTTATCTGCCTCCTGCAAAACCTGTATGCAGGACAATAAGCAGTAGCTAGAACTGGATATGAAACAAGGGACTGGTTAAAAATTGGGAAAGGAGGGGCTTCCCTTGTGGCTCAGTGGATGGGAGCCCGTCTGCCAATGCAGGAGACGCAGGTTCGGGCCCCGATCCGGGAGGATCCCACATGCCGCGGAGCAGCTAAACCCACACATCAGCAAGGACCCAGCACAGCCAAAAATAAATAAATAAAAGTTTAAAAAAAAAAAAAAAAATTGGGAAAGGAGTACGTGAGGCTGTATTTTGTCACCCTGCTTATTTAACTTACATGTAGAGTATGTCATATGCAGTGCCAGACTGGATGAAACAGAAGCTGAAATCAACGTTGCCAGGAGAAATATCAATAACCTCAGACATGCAGATGACACCCCCTTATGGCAGAAAGCAAAGAGGAACCAAAGAGCCTTTTGAAGAAGGTGAAAGTGGAGAGTGAAAAAGCTGGCTTAAAACTCAACATTCAAAAAACTAAGATCATGGCATCCGGTCCATCACTTCATGGCAAATAGATGGGCAAACAATGCGAACAGTGACAGACTTTATTTTCTTGGTCTCCAAAATCACTGTGGACAAGGGCTGCAGCATGAAGTTAAAAGACACTTGTACCTTGGAAGAAAAACTATGACAAACCTAGACAGCACATTTAAAAACAGAGACATCACTTTGCCAACAAAGGTCCATATAGTCAAAGCTATGGTATTTCCAGTAGTCATGTATGAATGTGAGAGTTTATGTGGACCATAAAGAAGGCTGGACACCAAAAAATTGATGCCTTGAAGCTGTAGTATTGGAGAAGGCTCTTGAGAGTCCCTTGGACTGTAAGATCAAACCAGGCACTCCTAAAGGAAATCAACCCTCAATATTCATTGGAAGAACTAATGCTGAATCTTAAGCTCCAGTACTTTGATGTGTAGCACCGACTCATTTGAGAAGACTCATGCTGGAAAAGATTGAAAGCAGAAGAAGGGGATGACAGAGACGAGATTGGATTACATCATTGACTCAATGGATCTGAGTTTGAGCAAACTCTGGGAGATCGTGAAGAGCAGGGAAACCTTGCATGCTGCTATCCATAGGATCACTAAGAGTTGGACACAACTGAACAGTAACAAACACATGGAGACCTAGTAGAAATAAGAACAATACAGTTTCATTGTTCAGTTAGGAAGTACTGATTGTGAGCCTATGCAAATCATCTGGAGAGCTTATTTAAAATGCTGACTCTGACATAACAAATTTGGAGTGGGCCAATATTTTGCATTTCTGACAAACTCCTGAGGATACCAAGGAAGCCCCTGGTCCATGGATCACAGGAAGTAACAAAAATGTAGTAAATTTAATCATGTATCAGGTCTTCCTCGGTGGCTCTGGTGAAGAATTGATTTGCAATGCAGAAGATCCTCCTGCACTGCAGGAGGTGCAGGTTCAGTCCTTGGATTGGGAGACACAGGTTCAGTCCCTGGGTTGGGAAGATCCCCTTGAGAAGGAATTGGCAACCCACTCCAGTATTCTTGCCTGGAAAATCCCATGGACAGAAGGGCCCGTGAGGCCACAAGAGTAAGATATGACTTAGGAACTCAACTTCAAAAATAGATCATGGCATCCGGTCCATCACTTCATGGCAAATAGATGGGCAAACAATGCGAACAGTGACAGACTTTATTTTCTTGGTCTCCAAAATCACTGTGGACAAGGGCTGCAGCATGAAGTTAAAAGACACTTGTACCTTGGAAGAAAAACTATGACAAACCTAGACAGCACATTTAAAAACAGAGACATCACTTTGCCAACAAAGGTCCATATAGTCAAAGCTATGGTATTTCCAGTAGTCATGTATGAATGTGAGAGTTTATGTGGACCATAAAGAAGGCTGGACACCAAAAAATTGATGCCTTGAAGCTGTAGTATTGGAGAAGGCTCTTGAGAGTCCCTTGGACTGTAAGATCAAACCAGGCACTCCTAAAGGAAATCAACCCTCAATATTCATTGGAAGAACTAATGCTGAATCTTAAGCTCCAGTACTTTGATGTGTAGCACCGACTCATTTGAGAAGACTCATGCTGGAAAAGATTGAAAGCAGAAGAAGGGGATGACAGAGACGAGATTGGATTACATCATTGACTCAATGGATCTGAGTTTGAGCAAACTCTGGGAGATCGTGAAGAGCAGGGAAACCTTGCATGCTGCTATCCATAGGATCACTAAGAGTTGGACACAACTGAACAGTAACAAACACATGGAGACCTAGTAGAAATAAGAACAATACAGTTTCATTGTTCAGTTAGGAAGTACTGATTGTGAGCCTATGCAAATCATCTGGAGAGCTTATTTAAAATGCTGACTCTGACATAACAAATTTGGAGTGGGCCAATATTTTGCATTTCTGACAAACTCCTGAGGATACCAAGGAAGCCCCTGGTCCATGGATCACAGGAAGTAACAAAAATGTAGTAAATTTAATCATGTATCAGGTCTTCCTCGGTGGCTCTGGTGAAGAATTGATTTGCAATGCAGAAGATCCTCCTGCACTGCAGGAGGTGCAGGTTCAGTCCTTGGATTGGGAGACACAGGTTCAGTCCCTGGGTTGGGAAGATCCCCTTGAGAAGGAATTGGCAACCCACTCCAGTATTCTTGCCTGGAAAATCCCATGGACAGAAGGGCCCGTGAGGCCACAAGAGTAAGATATGACTTAGGAACTAAATCACCACAAAACCTCATTGAAATATGTGTCTTTGTATAAACACAAATGAAATGTTATTCATTTTATGACCATTTATTGAGTGTCTGATGTATGCGAAGCTATAGTGAAAGTAGGGGTAAAATGGTAAAACAACTGCAATCTTCAACTGCTTGCTGGTAAGCGTGTGAAACAAGTTGTTTATGGCTTTACCCTTAGCATTTGCCAGCACATAGGAGCTACACAACAAATTCTAGGAAGTAACAGAAAAGAAGAGAGGGGAACTCTGACTAGAACCTGAATATGAAACGAGTCAAACCTAGGAATGTCAAACTGGTACAAATTAGTGGTATGGCTAATTATTTATATGGCTGAACTACCTCTAAGCTCCATCCTGTTTCTACTTTGAACATGGAACACTAGATATCCTATTTCTATTTTCCCCATGGCTGATTCAATAACCTGTTGGCCTCCTTCTGTCCTCCTAGGCAGCATGAGCTGTTGTTTCCCTACTGTGAAGGAAGGCTTAGACAAATGAGGAGGTTTGCATATGTACGTAAGTACAGAGTACTCTCTGTGCCAACCACAACAATTAGTTAAGATGTCATTTGGCACATACATGCTTCTCTATTTTTATGGTTTTTCTTTTTTGCATCAGTGTCCTAATGTGGCCTAAACAGGTTTTATGTATGGCTCTGAGAACAAAACTGAATTAGTAACTGAGGCACACTGCAAAAAAAAAAAAAAAAAAGGCACAGTGAGAAGCTTTGCACCTAGAATGATTCATTTTATGTTTCTGAAGAATGTGGAGTAGGATGGGGAAGCAGAATTCCAAATAGATTTAGGAAGTTTCTAATGTTAAAAGTTGGAGAGCAGATCCTGCTGGCTTAGATGGTCTTATACATTTACCTCTTAAATATAACAAGCAGTGCTTATGATTCAGATACACAAAATCCACTTGGAGAAATTTTCTTCTTAAATAAAGTTCAGCATTGATTGAATTTATATCATTCCTAAACTGAGTTTAGCTACAGAGCTGTTTATATTCCTACATCAGTTTTCAGACAGCTTGGCAATATAGCTTCCAAACTGCTGACTTGGACTTTCTAGCCTTTCAAAGGGCTATAGGGCTGGGAAATTCCCTTAATTAAAAAAAGAATTCCCCCTTATGAAAAAGTGCCATCCCAGAAGCCTGCCCCATTCAAATCATGCTGGACTTACTTGGTTCTGTCATAAATTGATATTTTGGATTTAAATTGCCTGATCCTACTCCTGCCAATTTGTGAAGACAATAAAGCATGAAACAGAAGGGCAACAAGCACCAAGACAGCAAATTGGATTCTTTTAAAACTGGCACATTTAGCAGGAATTAATCAAGCTGGATTTAACAGTACAGTGATTATTTGAGCAGAGCCCAGTGCCTTAACATCCTCCAATTTGTGAACCGAACATATTGTAGCATCCCAGTGCTTAATGTGTAAAACTAGAAGTCTCATATTGTCAGACAGAATTTAGATCTGAATTTAATTGGATCCTGTCCTCTGTATAAACTGCCAGCTTCCTTTATGGAATAAATACCCTTTTCTGTTCAAACTATGAAGTGTTAATTTTTACGTCAACATAATAGACTTCTTTTCTGATCATTTATGATTTTGTATTGGTTAACCAAAAATATTTTTTACCATTAAAAAACACATGTTTATTGATAAGAGGTTCTTCCCATTCTTACTGACCAGCTTTTTTAATCCTTAGGAGTTGCTCTTACAGTTAATGTTACCATTTCTTCCAAGAATTACCTCTAGGTATTAATGTAATTTTAGAAATACTTTTCTCATGTCACCTTACCCTCATAAAAAGTACTATGTCCAGAAAACCTTTACTAATGATCCCAGACTAATTCAGGCCATTCTCTTCTATTCACCATTTATAATATTTCTTTTTATATGTATTTTCACTTTAATGTATTTAAATTCAGTCAATGTTAATTTAGTTGCCTTTTCTTTTTCATTTCTTTTTCTAAACGTTTTACTGTTAGATGAAGTCCAACTTTAAAAAGCAGTGCTTATGATTCAGATACACAAAATCCACTTGGAGAAATTTTCTTCTTAAATAAAGTTCAGCATTGATTGAATTTATATCATTCCTAAACTGAGTTTAGCTACAGAGCTGTTTATATTCCTACATCAGTTTTCAGACAGCTTGGCAATATAGCTTCCAAACTGCTGACTTGGACTTTCTAGCCTTTCAAAGGGCTATAGGGCTGGGAAATTCCCTTAATTAAAAAGAATTCCCCTTATAAAAAAGTGCCATCCCAGAAGCCTGCCCCATTCCAATCATGCTGGACTTACTTGGTTCTGTCATAAATTGATATTTTGGATTTAAATTGCCTGATCCTACTCCTGCCAATTTGTGAAGACAATAAAGCATGAAACAGAAGGGCAACAAGCACCAAGACAGCAAATTGGATTCTTTTAAAACTGGCACATTTAGCAGGAATTAATCAAGCTGGATTTAACAGTACAGTGATTATTTGAGCAGAGCCCAGTGCCTTAACATCCTCCAATTTGTGAACCGAACATATTGTAGCATCCCAGTGCTTAATGTGTAAAACTAGAAGTCTCATATTGTCAGACAGAATTTAGATCTGAATTTAATTGGATCCTGTCCTCTGTATAAACTGCCAGCTTCCTTTATGGAATAAATACCCTTTTCTGTTCAAACTATGAAGTGTTAATTTTACGTCAACATAATAGACTTCTTTTCTGATCATTTATGATTTTGTATTGGTTAACCAAAAATATTTTTTACCATTAAAAAACACATGTTTATTGATAAGAGGTTCTTCCCATTCTTACTGACCAGCTTTTTTAATCCTTAGGAGTTGCTCTTACAGTTAATGTTACCATTTCTTCCAAGAATTACCTCTAGGTATTAATGTAATTTTAGAAATACTTTTCTCATGTCACCTTACCCTCATAAAAAGTACTATGTCCAGAAAACCTTTACTAATGATCCCAGACTAATTCAGGCCATTCTCTTCTATTCACCATTTATAATATTTCTTTTTATATGTATTTTCACTTTAATGTATTTAAATTCAGTCAATGTTAATTTAGTTGCTCCTTTTTTTCATCTTTCTAAACGTTTGTCCTATCTTTTCTGCACTGTTTGGTTTGTACACTTAAAGGTGGTGACCATACTTTGTTCTGTTTTTATACAACTCCATAGTACCTAAAACCCAAGGGGACCTGGGGAGAACTAAGTGATGACTGTATGACATATATTTATAATTCAGGAATTTATCCTTGACCTCTGAAGAAGTTAGGATATGATTAGTTTATCTTCAACTATCTTTGCTGTAATCTTGGTATGATCAACAGCCTTATTCTTTAATCTCCAATCCTAGAATTTTTTCTCACTCTGCTACTGTCATCTTCACTCATCTTGAAATGATGCAGCTCACAGTTGGTGTAACAGATGAAACAAGAAACTAATTAGCAGCTGTTGTCCATCTGTGTGTTTACATTAAATACTTTTAAATAAAACTGCATTTGCATTCTGAGTACTGTCTGAAATCCATAAAATCTAATCTTAGGTAAAGGTTCTGTCTTTGTTTTGACTTTACAGTAGACTACATGGTAAAGCAAAAAAAAAAATATTTATGCCAGAATCAAGATTATAGTAAATTAAGGCAGATACCATATTTTTCCAGTTTTATTGAAATATGATTGACATACAGCAAACTGTACAAGTTTAAGGTGTACAGTATAATCATTCGAGTTACAATAGGTCTATTGTTTAGGTTTTTTTTTTTGTATTTTTTTTTTAATTCTTTATTTTAAAGATTTCACAGAGTTTTGTTGTTCACCGACATGTATGTTCCCAGATCATTCATATGCATATCCCTAGTGCACCCCCCACCCAGTTCCCCACCTCCCACCCCTCCGGATCATCACCCCAAGTGATTGTAGGCACTCCTATTCCCATAGCACAATGACAATAGCTGTCTTTTCCACACGTGCCAATATAGGTTTCGATGTTACTTTCTCTATGCCTTCCTCCCACTGTTTGTTCTCCACAATGTCCTTATGTCTATTTTTTTTTCTGTCTTTTTTTTTTCCATGAGTTTACTTCTATTCACCATTTATAATATTTCTTTTTATATGTATTTTCACTTTAATGTATTTAAATTCAGTCAATGTTAATTTAGTTGCTCCTTTTTTTCATCTTTCTAAACGTTTGTCCTATCTTTTCTGCACTGTTTGGTTTGTACACTTAAAGGTGGTGACCATACTTTGTTCTGTTTTTATACAACTCCATAGTACCTAAAACCCAAGGGGACCTGGGGAGAACTAAGTGATGACTGTATGACATATATTTATAAATCAGGAATTTATCCTTGACCTCTGAAGAAGTTAGGATATGATTAGTTTATCTTCAACTATCTTTGCTGTAATCTTGGTATGATCAACAGCCTTATTCTTTAATCTCCAATCCTAGAATTTTTTCTCACTCTGCTACTGTCATCTTCACTCATCTTGAAATGATGCAGCTCACAGTTGGTGTAACAGATGAAACAAGAAACTAATTAGCAGCTGTTGTCCATCTGTGTGTTTACATTAAATACTTTTAAATAAAACTGCATTTGCATTCTGAGTACTGTCTGAAATCCATAAAATCTAATCTTAGGTAAAGGTTCTGTCTTTGTTTTGACTTTACAGTAGACTACATGGTAAAGCAAAAAAAAAAATATTTATGCCAGAATCAAGATTATAGTAAATTAAGGCAGATACCATATTTTTCCAGTTTTATTGAAATATGATTGACATACAGCAAACTGTACAAGTTTAAGGTGTACAGTATAATCATTCGAGTTACAATAGGTCTATTGTTTAGGTTTTTTTTTTTGTATTTTTTTTTTAATTCTTTATTTTAAAGATTTCACAGAGTTTTGTTGTTCACCGACATGTATGTTCCCAGATCATTCATATGCATATCCCTAGTGCACCCCCCACCCAGTTCCCCACCTCCCACCCCTCCGGATCATCACCCCAAGTGATTGTAGGCACTCCTATTCCCATAGCACAATGACAATAGCTGTCTTTTCCACACGTGCCAATATAGGTTTCGATGTTACTTTCTCTATGCCTTCCTCCCACTGTTTGTTCTCCACAATGTCCTTATGTCTATTCTCTGTCTGTTTTTCCATGAGTTCACTGCGTGTATTATAATGACCATCTTACTAGAATCCATATATATGAGTTAGTATACTGTACTTGCCTTTCTCTTTTTGACTTACTTCACTTTTTATGATAGGTTCTAGAGCCAGCCACCTCATTAGCACTGAGTCTTCTGCATTTCTTTTAACAGCTGAGTAGTATTCCATTGTATATATGTACCAGAGCTTCTGTACCCATTCATTCATCAGTGGACATCTAGGTTGCTTCCATGTTCTGGCTATTGTATAGAGAGCTGCAATGAACATTGGGGTACAGGTGCTTCTTTCAGATTTGATTTCATCAGGATATAGGCCTAGTAGTGGGATTGCTGGGTCATAGGGTGCTTCTATTTTTAGTTTTTTAAGGAATCTCCATACTGTCTTCTATAGAGGCTGTATCAGTTTACATTCCCACCAGCAATGCAAGAGGGTTCCCTTTTCTCCATACCCTCTCCAGCATTTATTGTCTGTCGATTTTTTGAAGATGGCCATTCTGATGGGTATGAGGTGGTATCTCATTGTGGTTTTAATTTGCTTTTCTCTAATAATAAGCGAAGTTGAGCATCGTTTCATGTGCTTTTGGGCCATCTGTATGTCCTCTTTGGAGAGGCGTCTCTTTAGATCTTTTTCCCATTTTTTGATTGGGTTGTTCGTTTTTCCGGTGCTGAGTTGTCTGAGTTGCTTGTAGATTTTGGAGATTAATTCTTTGTCTGTTATTTCATTTGCTATGATTTTCTCCCACTCTGTGGGGTGTCTGTTCAGCTTTTTTGTAATTTCTTTTGCTGTACAAAAACTTTTAAGTTTCATGAGGTCCCACATGTTCATTTTTCTTTTGAGTTCCGCTATTCTAGTAGGTGGGTCAGAGAAGATCTTGCTTTGACTTATGTCCTTGAGGGTTTTGCCTATATTCTCTTCTAAGAGTTTGATGGTTTCTGGTCTTATATTTAGGTCTTTAATCCATTTTGAGTTGATCTTAGTGTATGGTGTCAGGGAATGTTCCAACTTCATTTTTTTGCATGTAGCTGTCCAGTTTTCCCAGCACCACTTGTTGAAGAGGCTATCTTTGTCCTATTTTATAGTTTCGCCTCCTTTGTCAAAAATAAGGTACCCATAGGTGCGTGGGTTGATCTCTGGGTTCTCTATCTTGTTCCATTGTTTCTGTTTTTGTGCCAGTACCATACTATTGTTTAGTTTTGTAAGACACTTCCATACTGTTCTCCACAGTGGCTGTAACAATTTACATTCCCACCAGCAGTGTAGAAGGACTCCCCTTTTTCCACCCCCTCTCTAGCATTTACTGTTTATAGATTTTTTGATGATGCCCATTCTGACCAGTATGAGGTGATACTTGATTGTAGTTTTGATTCACATTTGTCTAATACTTAGTGAAGCTGAGCATCTTTTCACATGCTTTTGACCATTTGTATGTCTTCTTTGGAGAAATGTCTATTAGATCTTCCGATCTGAGCATTTATTCAGAGATGATCATAATTCAGAATGATAATGTGCACTATTCTAAATAATGCTATATGTTCACAGCAGCACTGTTTAAAATAGCCAGGACATGGAAACAACCTAAAAGTCTATCAACAGAGGAGCAGATAAAGAAGATGTGGTATATTTATACAATGAAATATTACTCAGCCATAAAAAGAATGAAATAATGCCATATTATATACTGCTTATATATGAAATCTAAAAAAAAAAGAGGTACAAATGAACTTATAGAAATACACTCACAAATGTAGAAAACAAGCTTATAGGTACAAGAGGGGAAAGGGAAGGAGGGATAAATTGGGAGATTAGAATTGATCTATAAGACTACTATATATAAAATAGTTAACTAATAAGGCCCTACTGTATAGCACAGGGAACCTACTTCTCCACTGATTTTTTTGTGGGGTGTCTGTTCAGCTTTTTTGTAATTTCTTTTGCTGTACAAAAACTTTTAAGTTTCATGAGGTCCCACATGTTCATTTTTCTTTTGAGTTCCGCTATTCTAGTAGGTGGGTCAGAGAAGATCTTGCTTTGACTTATGTCCTTGAGGGTTTTGCCTATATTCTCTTCTAAGAGTTTGATGGTTTCTGGTCTTATATTTAGGTCTTTAATCCATTTTGAGTTGATCTTAGTGTATGGTGTCAGGGAATGTTCCAACTTCATTTTTTTGCATGTAGCTGTCCAGTTTTCCCAGCACCACTTGTTGAAGAGGCTATCTTTGTCCTATTTTATAGTTTCGCCTCCTTTGTCAAAAATAAGGTACCCATAGGTGCGTGGGTTGATCTCTGGGTTCTCTATCTTGTTCCATTGTTTCTGTTTTTGTGCCAGTACCATACTATTGTTTAGTTTTGTAAGACACTTCCATACTGTTCTCCACAGTGGCTGTAACAATTTACATTCCCACCAGCAGTGTAGAAGGACTCCCCTTTTTCCACCCCCTCTCTAGCATTTACTGTTTATAGATTTTTTGATGATGCCCATTCTGACCAGTATGAGGTGATACTTGATTGTAGTTTTGATTCACATTTGTCTAATACTTAGTGAAGCTGAGCATCTTTTCACATGCTTTTTGACCATTTGTATGTCTTCTTTGGAGAAATGTCTATTAGATCTTCCGATCTGAGCATTTATTCAGAGATGATCATAATTCAGAATGATAATGTGCACTATTCTAAATAATGCTATATGTTCACAGCAGCACTGTTTAAAATAGCCAGGACATGGAAACAACCTAAAAGTCTATCAACAGAGGAGCAGATAAAGAAGATGTGGTATATTTATACAATGAAATATTACTCAGCCATAAAAAGAATGAAATAATGCCATATTATATACTGCTTATATATGAAATCTAAAAAAAAAAGAGGTACAAATGAACTTATAGAAATACACTCACAAATGTAGAAAACAAGCTTATAGGTACAAGAGGGGAAAGGGAAGGAGGGATAAATTGGGAGATTAGAATTGATCTATAAGACTACTATATATAAAATAGTTAACTAATAAGGCCCTACTGTATAGCACAGGGAACCTACTCAAAACTCTGTAATAACCTATATGGGAAAAGACTCTAAAATAGAGTGGATTTATGTGTATATATATAACCAGTTCAGTTTACTTTATAGCTGAAACTACTGCAGCATTGTAAATCTACTCCAATAAAAAAAAATTTTTTTAATCATTTGACTTACATATGTCATGAAACTATTACCACAATAAATAGTGACTATCCATCATCTTGTGTAGATACAAAATAAAAGTTAAAAACATTTTACCCTTGTGATGAGAAGTCTAAAAGGATTTACTCTCTTAACAACTCACATATATAACATACAGCAGTGTTAATTAAACACGTTGAACATTACATCCCTAGTATTTATTTATCTTGTAACTGAAAGTTGGTACCTTTGCATTACCTTCATCCAATCCCTCCTCTGCCCACCACCTGCCTCTGGTAATCACAAGTCTGGTCTCTTTTCCATGGGTTAATTGGTTGGTTTGTTGAACTTTAATTGACATACAACACTCAGTTCCCAGTATACAGCATAGTGACTCAGTATTTCTATATGTTGCAAAATGATCACCATATTGTTAGTTACCATCTGTTACCATATGAAGATATTATATTATCATTGACTTTATTCCCACACTGTGCATATCATCCCTATGATTCATTTTTATAAGTTTCTACCTCTTAAATGTTCCTCACCTATTTCACTCATCCTCCCATCCCCTCTTCTCTAGCAACCACCTGTGTATATCTGTGACTCTATTTTTGTTTTGATATATGTTCATTTGTCTTACTTTATAGACTCCACATATGAGTGAAATCATATAGTATTTGTCTTTCTCTGTCTGACATATTTCACTTAGCATAATCCCCTCTAGGTCTGTCCACGGTGTCATAAATGGCATGATTTTATTCATTTTTATGGCTGAGTAGTATTCCATATACACTGTATACACACTGTCTCTTCTATTTACCCATTTATCTATCAGTAGACACTTTACTTGCTTACATATCTTCAGCATTGTGAATAGTGCTACAGTGAACATAACAGTGTATATATTTGTTTTGTTTTCTTTGGAAATACATGCAGAGTGGAATTAATGGATCATATGGTAGTTCTGTTTTTAATTTTTCCAGGAAGCTTCCAAGATGTCTTCCATAGTAGCTACCACCAATTTGCATCCCACCAACACTGCACAAGGGTCCCCTTTTTTCTGTATCCTTGCCAACACTTGTTATTTGTTACCATTTCATAATAGCCATTCTGATAGATATGAGCTGATATCTCATTATCATTTTTTTTAATTTTGGCCTCTTTTATTGGTTTTTTACTTGTTTATTTTCACCCATCTTTATTCTTTGGCCTATGTGGGCCTCCCACTGCAGTGGCGTTTCTCTTGCAGAGCACCGGCTCTGGGCGCATGGGCTCCAGAGAGCTGGCTCATAATTGGACACACTGGTCCAGCCACTTCGCGGCACGTGAGATCTTCCTGGGCCAGGGATTCGACCCGTACCCCTTGCACTGCAAGGTGGACTCTTTACCCACTGGACCACCAGGAAAGCCCAGGTTATTTGTCTTTTGATACTGAGTTCTATGAGCTGTTTGTGTATGTTGGATATTAACCCCTTACTGGTCGTATCATTTTGCAAATATTTTCTCCCATTCAGTGGTATGCCTTTTCATAATTTATTTTGGCATATGATACAAGGAATTGGACATTTGATTTCTATGCAAATGTTTGTCCAGTTTTCCCAACATTATTCGTTAAAGAGACTATCTTTTCTCCACTGTGTATTCTTGCCTCCTTTGTCATAGATTAATTAACCGTAGTGTGTGGGTTTATTTCTGGGCTCCCTATGCTGTTTCATTAACCCATGGGTCTGTTTTTGTGCCAGTACCATACAGTTTTGATTACTGTAGCTTTGTAGTATAGTTTTATGTTCGGGGACTTGCTATCTCCAACTTTGTTGTTCTTTCTGAAGACTGTTTTGGCTATTCATGGTCTTTGGTGTTTTCATACAAATTTTTAAATTATTCTAATTCTGTGGGGAAAAAATGCCGTTGGCATTTTGATAGAAATTAGATGAAATGTGTAGATTGCCTTGGGAAATACAGTCATTTTAACAACATTAGTTCTCCAGTTCATGAAGACAGTTGATGTATCTTTCTGCTTGTATCATCTTCAGTTTCTTTCATCAGTATTTTATACGTTTCCAAGGACAGGTTCTCTATAGTTTATTCTGTATATGGTAGTCAATTTTTCCAGGAAGCTTCAAGATGTCTTCCATAGTAGCTACCACCAATTTGCATCCCACCAACACTGCACAAGGGTCCCCTTTTCTGTATCCTTGCCAACACTTGTTATTTGTTACCATTTCATAATAGCCATTCTGATAGATATGAGCTGATATCTCATTATCATTTTTTTTAATTTTGGCCTCTTTTATTGGTTTTTTACTTGTTTATTTTCACCCATCTTTATTCTTTGGCCTATGTGGGCCTCCCACTGCAGTGGCGTTTCTCTTGCAGAGCACCGGCTCTGGGCGCATGGGCTCCAGAGAGCTGGCTCATAATTGGACACACTGGTCCAGCCACTTCGCGGCACGTGAGATCTTCCTGGGCCAGGGATTCGACCCGTACCCCTTGCACTGCAAGGTGGACTCTTTACCCACTGGACCACCAGGAAAGCCCAGGTTATTTGTCTTTTGATACTGAGTTCTATGAGCTGTTTGTGTATGTTGGATATTAACCCCTTACTGGTCGTATCATTTTGCAAATATTTTCTCCCATTCAGTGGTATGCCTTTTCATAATTTATTTTGGCATATGATACAAGGAATTGGACATTTGATTTCTATGCAAATGTTTGTCCAGTTTTCCCAACATTATTCGTTAAAGAGACTATCTTTTCTCCACTGTGTATTCTTGCCTCCTTTGTCATAGATTAATTAACCGTAGTGTGTGGGTTTATTTCTGGGCTCCCTATGCTGTTTCATTAACCCATGGGTCTGTTTTTGTGCCAGTACCATACAGTTTTGATTACTGTAGCTTTGTAGTATAGTTTTATGTTCGGGCACTTGCTACCTCCAACTTTGTTGTTCTTTCTGAAGACTGTTTTGGCTATTCATGGTCTTTGGTGTTTTCATACAAATTTTTAAATTATTCTAATTCTGTGGGGAAAAAATGCCGTTGGCATTTTGATAGAAATTAGATGAAATGTGTAGATTGCCTTGGGAAATACAGTCATTTTAACAACATTAGTTCTCCAGTTCATGAAGACAGTTGATGTATCTTTCTGCTTGTATCATCTTCAGTTTCTTTCATCAGTGTTTTATACGTTTCCAAGGACAGGTCTCTTACCTCCTTAGATAGGTTTATTGCTAGGTATTTTATTCTTTTTGATGCAGTTGTAAATGGGATTATTTTCTTAATTTGTCTTTCTGATAGTTTGTTAGTGTGTTAAGTATCTTCAGCTGTGTCTAACTCTTTGCGGCCCCATGGACTATAACCCACCAGGATCCTCTCTCCATGGGATTCTCTAGGCAGGAATCCTGAAGCGGGTTGCCACGCTCTCCTCCAGGGGATCTTCCTGACCCAGGGATCGAACCTGAGTCTCTTATGTCTCCTGTACTGGCAGGCAGGTTCTTTACCACTAGCGGCACCTGGGAAGTCCCAGTTTTGTTGTTAGTATATAGAAACACAGCAGATTTATGGATATTAACTTTGTATTCTGCAGCTTTACTAAATTAATTTATTAGTACTAATAGTTTTTTTGCTGTCATCTTTAGGACTTTCTGTATATAGCATCACATCATTTGTAAACAGTGGCGTTTTTTCTCTTCCAATTTGAATCCTTTTTATCTTTTTTTTGTGATTACTACAGCTAGCATGTTCAATGCTATGTTGAATTAAAGTGGTGAAAGTGGACATCCTGTTTCTGACCTTAGAAATGCTTTCAGCTTTCCACCATTGAGTATGATGAACTGTGAGTTTGTCATATATGGTCTTTATTATACTGAGGCATGTAGCCTCTATACCCACTTTACTGAGAGTTTTAATTATACATGGATATTGAATTTTCTATGTCTATTGAGATGGTCATATGATTTTTATTTTTCTTGTTAATGTGGTATATCATATTAATTTATCCATGGATATTGGATTATCTTTTGCTCCCTGAAATAAATCCTACTTGATCATGATGTATGATCCTTTTAACACATTGTTGAATTCTCTTTGCTAATTTTCATTGAGGAGTTATGCATCTATGTTCAGGCATTTTGATAGAAATTAGATGAAATGTGTAGATTGCCTTGGGAAATACAGTCATTTTAACAACATTAGTTCTCCAGTTCATGAAGACAGTTGATGTATCTTTCTGCTTGTATCATCTTCAGTTTCTTTCATCAGTGTTTTATACGTTTCCAAGGACAGGTCTCTTACCTCCTTAGATAGGTTTATTGCTAGGTATTTTATTCTTTTTGATGCAGTTGTAAATGGGATTATTTTCTTAATTTGTCTTTCTGATAGTTTGTTAGTGTGTTAAGTATCTTCAGCTGTGTCTAACTCTTTGCGGCCCCATGGACTATAACCCACCAGGATCCTCTCTCCATGGGATTCTCTAGGCAGGAATCCTGAAGCGGGTTGCCACGCTCTCCTCCAGGGGATCTTCCTGACCCAGGGATCGAACCTGAGTCTCTTATGTCTCCTGTACTGGCAGGCAGGTTCTTTACCACTAGCGGCACCTGGGAAGTCCCAGTTTTGTTGTTAGTATATAGAAACACAGCAGATTTATGGATATTAACTTTGTATTCTGCAGCTTTACTAAATTAATTTATTAGTACTAATAGTTTTTTTGCTGTCATCTTTAGGACTTTCTGTATATAGCATCACATCATTTGTAAACAGTGGCGTTTTTTCTCTTCCAATTTGAATCCTTTTTATCTTTTTTTTGTGATTACTACAGCTAGCATGTTCAATGCTATGTTGAATTAAAGTGGTGAAAGTGGACATCCTGTTTCTGACCTTAGAAATGCTTTCAGCTTTCCACCATTGAGTATGATGAACTGTGAGTTTGTCATATATGGTCTTTATTATACTGAGGCATGTAGCCTCTATACCCACTTTACTGAGAGTTTTAATTATACATGGATATTGAATTTTCTATGTCTATTGAGATGGTCATATGATTTTTATTTTTCTTGTTAATGTGGTATATCATATTAATTTATCCATGGATATTGGATTATCTTTTGCTCCCTGAAATAAATCCTACTTGATCATGATGTATGATCCTTTTAACACATTGTTGAATTCTCTTTGCTAATTTTCATTGAGGAGTTATGCATCTATGTTCATCAGAGATTTGGGCCTATAAACTTCTTTTTTTGTGACTGTTTTGATATCAGATGATAGTGACCTTGTATTTAAGTTCAGAAGTATTCCTTGCATTGCAGTTTTTTGAAACAATGTAAGGTGTATAGATGTTAACTGTTCTTTTGCCCAGTATTAGAGAAATTTTCTAACAGCTGGCCATCAGGTTTTTGTTTGATGCTTTCAGTGAGAAAGGTATTATTTACCTCATGAGATAGCACATTTATTCTTGAATGGCTGTATGGCAAGGATTTTTTTTTTTAATTACACTAAGCCAAAGTCTTTATCCCTATTTCAACTATTAGTTCTAATTCTGCCCTCTGGAGCAACACCAAATAAATTAACTCCCTCATCTACATGACAGCCTCTCAAAGCAGGTACTATTTATGATTATATAGATGTTAAGTAGTATCTTCTCTTCCATCTGCAGATAATATTATTTGCCCATAATATCATTGTAGTTGTAAATATTGTACATTGTTCATTCCCAAAGCTACTGTGAGAAGATTAAGTTGAGGGCACGGTTCATTCAGTTCATTTATTGAGTGCCTACAATGTGCAAGGATTTGGCAGTGCAGTCAAGAAGCCTGCATAAAATGAGACCATGTCTTGTGAGACAGTCATATATTGTATTGTATCAACTTTATAATTATTGTATCAACTTATAAATTTGCCTTTTGTCACAGTTTGTTTCCTCTCTTTATTCTGTTTAGTTATTTTGACTTTAAAGTCTACTTTGACATTAAAATGCCATTCCAGCTTTTTAGTATGTGTGCATTAGGTTAGTCTTTTTGCTATACTTTTTATTCTTTCATATCTTTTAAGTGTATCACTTATAAATAGCATCCAAATGGGATTTGAGCTTTAAAAAATTAAATCTTGTGCTTCCCTGGTGGTCTAGTGGGTAAGGGGCACTGGTTCAATCCCTGGCCCAGGAAGATCCCACGGGCTGCAGAGCAGCTGGACCGGTGTGTCCAATTCTGAGCCAGCGCTCTGGAGCCCATGCACCCAGAGCCGGTGCTCTGCAAGAGAAACACCACTGCAGTGGGAGGCCCACATAGGCCAAAGAATAAAGATGGATGAAAATAAATAAATAAAAAACCAGTAAAAGAGGCCAAAGTTAAAAAGAAAAAAATTCAATCTTGCATTTGCCTTAAGTCACTGTAACGCTAATCCTAGCTTGAAGTTCATTTTACTTTACCACAAAATTTGCTTTAAATTATTCCTTTGGCACTTTTTCCTTCCATCTTACTTTATTTTTACTATTAATAGAACTTTTGTTATCCTTGTCCTTTTCCCTATTGTTGATTTGGTCCAGGTGCTGTTTGTTCCCTTTAATTCATTATTTTGGAAGGAATGGGGCACTCTGCCATCTCCCTCATGCTTTTCTTCCAATTTCTGATACTAATAATCAGATATTCATTTCCCCACTACTGTATTTTTAATGGTGCTTACTATTGCCCTCCTGTCTGGGCGTCCCATTTCCTCCATGCACCGCCTAAAGCACTGAGACCTTGAGAATACCTTTACTTCTCCCATAGACTCCCACTCCCCCAACTGTTAGGCATTGTTGAGATAATGCTTTTAAATCTAGACTATTACTAGGTTTTCTTTTGCAGTACATATCTCTATAATATCTGGGGAATCCATGTTTAGCAGATATATTATAGTTTCCCCGTATGATTATTATTCATTTAGATTTAGTTACATATTTTATAACTCTGTTGGCGTGTGTGTGTGTGTGTGTGTGTGTTTTACTAGTGTTTACTCTTCATCTTCCCCTGTTTTGAGATCTCTGATCTGGTTGAATTTTTTTTTATTTATAGTCATTTTTCTGTAACATTACTTGTCAATTTGTTATCTAATTTTTTACATTTTCACAAATACTATTCTGCTATCCTGATAAGTGAATAGTGTCTGACTAGGTATAGGATTTGGGTATTGCAAGCCCTTTTTTTTCAGAGTGCACTGATTTTTTTTTTGTTTTTTTTTTTGTTTTTTTAAATATTTTATTTATATTTATTTGGCTGCACTGGATCTCAGCTGCAGCATGTGGGCTCTAGTTCCCTGACCAGGGATCGAACCCGGGCCCCCTGCATTGGGAACACAGAGTCTTAGCCACTGGACCACCAGGGAATCCCCTAGAGTGCACTGATGTTAATCTACTGTTTTATAGTTTTAAGTGTTGTTTTGTCTTGCTTAGTAAATCTAATATTTCTGTCTGATAGTTTGTAAGATTTTTCTTTGTTCTTGAAATTTATGAAATTTAACCAGGATATTGTTAGGTTTATATTCTTTTGTCAGTCTTAAACTAGATCCCAGTCAACCTCTACTGCTTTAAATCAGTGAATGTTAGACATCAAAAGACCTTAGTCCAAATCCTCATTTTACACATAAGGACAATGAGACCCAAAAAAATGATGTTCCTTTTTTAAAGTCATCTCAGCAATAGAGACAAAACTAAATTCTAGGCCCTGACACACTCAGGCCTTCATTTAACAGTTCTGTTTTCTGTCACCAAGGATTTGAATTTTTAGCATTTAGCACTAAATCATTGTTGTTATGCAGTGTTTTCATGTAATATTGATACTTTTTTTTTTAATTTTGGCCTCTTACATTGATTTTTTATTTATTTACTTTCATCCATCTTTACTTCTCCCATAGACTCCCACTCCCCCAACTGTTAGGCATTGTTGAGATAATGCTTTTAAATCTAGACTATTACTAGGTTTTCTTTTGCAGTACATATCTCTATAATATCTGGGGAATCCATGTTTAGCAGATATATTATAGTTTCCCCGTATGATTATTATTCATTTAGATTTAGTTACATATTTTATAACTCTGTTGGCGTGTGTGTGTGTGTGTGTGTGTGTGTTTTACTAGTGTTTACTCTTCATCTTCCCCTGTTTTGAGATCTCTGATCTGGTTGAATTTTTTTTTATTTATAGTCATTTTTCTGTAACATTACTTGTCAATTTGTTATCTAATTTTTTACATTTTCACAAATACTATTCTGCTATCCTGATAAGTGAATAGTGTCTGACTAGGTATAGGATTTGGGTATTGCAAGCCCTTTTTTTTCAGAGTGCACTGATTTTTTTTTTGTTTTTTTTTTTGTTTTTTTAAATATTTTATTTATATTTATTTGGCTGCACTGGATCTCAGCTGCAGCATGTGGGCTCTAGTTCCCTGACCAGGGATCGAACCCGGGCCCCCTGCATTGGGAACACAGAGTCTTAGCCACTGGACCACCAGGGAATCCCCTAGAGTGCACTGATGTTAATCTACTGTTTTATAGTTTTAAGTGTTGTTTTGTCTTGCTTAGTAAATCTAATATTTCTGTCTGATAGTTTGTAAGATTTTTCTTTGTTCTTGAAATTTATGAAATTTAACCAGGATATTGTTAGGTTTATATTCTTTTGTCAGTCTTAAACTAGATCCCAGTCAACCTCTACTGCTTTAAATCAGTGAATGTTAGACATCAAAAGACCTTAGTCCAAATCCTCATTTTACACATAAGGACAATGAGACCCAAAAAAATGATGTTCCTTTTTTAAAGTCATCTCAGCAATAGAGACAAAACTAAATTCTAGGCCCTGACACACTCAGGCCTTCATTTAACAGTTCTGTTTTCTGTCACCAAGGATTTGAATTTTTAGCATTTAGCACTAAATCATTGTTGTTATGCAGTGTTTTCATGTAATATTGATACTTTTTTTTTTAATTTTGGCCTCTTACATTGATTTTTTATTTATTTACTTTCATCCATCTTTACTCTTCGGCCTATGTGGGCCTCCCATAGCAGTGGCCTCTCTTGTTGCAGAGCACCCGCTCTGGGCACGTGCACTCCAGAGCATCAGCTCCTAATTGAACACGTGGATCCCACCGCTCTGCGGCACATGGGATTTTCCCAGGCCAGGGATCAAACTGGTGCCCCTTGCACTGCAAGGCAGACTCTTTACCCACTGGACCACCAGGGAAGCCCAGTATTGATACTCTTAGAAGACCATGGGTAGGTGCTTATTTCAAGTAAAAGTGGATAGAAATGTTAGTGAATCAAGATTAACGCTGGTATTAGATTTATGTATAAAAATAAGTTATTCACCCTCCCAATCTAATTAAAACTGCAGCTTTTAATGAATTAGGAATTAAATGATATCACAATATACCTTTAAGATCTGCTGCTCTTTGAGGAAAGGGAAGCAACTAGTATTTATCTAGAAAACTTAATTCATTCCCGTGGCAATGGTGAGAAGATGTTTCAAATGTAAAGGGTACAAGTCGTTCGGTTTTGATCATCACTGTTTGGCATACACAAATAAGATTCGTATTCTTAGATAAAAATGATAAATAGGGATTTCCCTGGTAGTCCAGTGGTAAAAATTCTGCCTTGCAATGCCAGGGACGTGGGTTCAATATTGGCTGGGGACCTATGATCTCACATGCCATGCAATAACTAAGACCTAAGACAACTAAAGAAATAAACTTTTTTAAAAAAAATGATAAATAGCATTTTTCTGAAGATATATATAACAAAGTGTCTTTCACAATGTAACTACTATAGTTTAAAAGAATAGTAGAATGAACATAGGTGACCTTGAGCCTGTCACTGCCTCTGTGAATTTCATTGACCTCTCTTGTCTTGGCCACATCGTAGAATTGTAAAACTAACACATAAGTGTGACAGCGTGTTCTTCTTTTAAAAAACATGCGACTTACTGTCAATTTTATTTCTTAAATATCAACTGATCTTATATGTGGAAAGTATATAAGACATATAAGGTCATATCTTTTCATTTTACTTTCCTCTCTTTAAGGAAATTAATATGCCATGTGCTCTAACAAAACAGAAAATCATGAATTATTTCTATCCTTCTGTAATCTCTGTGATTATTATCCTTGCTACCTATTTTTTTATCATTAGAGTAATCTCAGTCTTAGAAAACAAACTGAATTTTTATTTCTTATAAGTAAAAAGGTTGAGGGAAATGAATATAAAATAAAAATAGGAAAATACCAGCATTTGTCAAATCTGAGAGATGGATACATGGGTGTTATACTATTATGTTAGAAATATTTCATCATTTAAAATATATTATCACAAAAAAGAAAGCAATTTTTTTGGCTTGTAAGCAAGTGCTAAGTTATGTTTAATCGAATATTATTTAGTTTTCATCCAAATATAAGATTCAGAGTTGCATTGGTTTCATTTCCTAGGACTGTACTAACATGTCCACACGTGCACTTGTCATCCCAGACAGATCTCCACCTGCTGCCTTAGCATCCTCTGTTTGATGCTTTTGCACAATGGTCCATTCTTTTTTTTTTTTTTTAAAGATTTATTTATTTATTTATTTTGGAGGGGTGGGGTGGGGAGGGAGGGGAGCAGGCGGGCTACTTCTATTG
Organism: Tragulus kanchil; assembly: GCA_022376925.1. Classification (NCBI taxonomy): domain Eukaryota; kingdom Metazoa; phylum Chordata; class Mammalia; order Artiodactyla; family Tragulidae; genus Tragulus; species Tragulus kanchil. The sequence goes on along the minus strand of JAIOJX010000032.1, from coordinate 214,603,282 downwards.
GTCTTTTGTTTGTCTATTTTCAATGATCTTTGTTCTTTGGCCGGTGTGGGCCTCCCATTGCAGTGGCCTCTGTTGTCGCAGAGCACCCGCTCTGGGCGCATGCGCTCCAGAGCTCTGGCTCAGTAATTGGACACATCGGTCCAGCCGCTCCATGGCACGTGGGATCTTCCCAGGCCAGGGATCGAACCAGCGCCCCTTGCACTGCAAGGCGGTGTCCTTACCCACTGGACCACCAGGGAAGCCCGGTCCATTCTGATGAGGACTTTCCTGGTATGATGTGACATATGCCTGAAAAAAACTGGACAATCACTCTACTTAGGCACTCGACAAGGAGACAGAAGTTCTAATCCTAGTTCAGCCATTTACTACTCTGCCTAGCCTTTAATGTGCTATTTATTGTGTTCTCCTTTTCTATAAAATAGGGATTATTCATACCTGTTCAATCTACCTGAGAGTTTTATTGTGAGGTAACAAATGGAATTATATCATGCAATATAAATGAAGTTACAGATCCTCTGACAATTGCCATATATTGCTGCCTATCCCTCTAAGCTATGATCTCTTACTAGATCCCACACAACTGAAACTAAAGTTAAGGAGATGGGCAGAGGAAGATAGAGAAGGGCAAGTCCCATAGAGTGCTCACAGCTGTGCTACTGAACACAGTGACCCCAGAGACCTTTCCAACTTTAAGATTCAGTGATTTTTGTGAATCTGTATCAGCCACAGAGTAGAAAGCAGCGTTGTGAGAATTCTTTGAAGCGTAAATCAGAATATAAGGGTTATCTTTTTTCATCATTTAAAATATATTATCACAAAAAAGAAAGCAATTTTTTTGGCTTGTAAGCAAGTGCTAAGTTATGTTTAATCGAATATTATTTAGTTTTCATCCAAATATAAGATTCAGAGTTGCATTGGTTTCATTTCCTAGGACTGTACTAACATGTCCACACGTGCACTTGTCATCCCAGACAGATCTCCACCTGCTGCCTTAGCATCCTCTGTTTGATGCTTTTGCACAATGGTCCATTCTTTTTTTTTTTTTTTTAAAGATTTATTTATTTATTTATTTTGGAGTGGTGGGGTGGGGAGGGAGGGGAGCAGGCGGGCTACTTCTATTGGTCTTTTGTTTGTCTATTTTCAATGATCTTTGTTCTTTGGCCGGTGTGGGCCTCCCATTGCAGTGGCCTCTGTTGTCGCAGAGCACCCGCTCTGGGCGCATGCGCTCCAGAGCTCTGGCTCAGTAATTGGACACATCGGTCCAGCCGCTCCATGGCACGTGGGATCTTCCCAGGCCAGGGATCGAACCAGCGCCCCTTGCACTGCAAGGCGGTGTCCTTACCCACTGGACCACCAGGGAAGCCCGGTCCATTCTGATGAGGACTTTCCTGGTATGATGTGACATATGCCTGAAAAAAACTGGACAATCACTCTACTTAGGCACTCGACAAGGAGACAGAAGTTCTAATCCTAGTTCAGCCATTTACTACTCTGCCTAGCCTTTAATGTGCTATTTATTGTGTTCTCCTTTTCTATAAAATAGGGATTATTCATACCTGTTCAATCTACCTGAGAGTTTTATTGTGAGGTAACAAATGGAATTATATCATGCAATATAAATGAAGTTACAGATCCTCTGACAATTGCCATATATTGCTGCCTATCCCTCTAAGCTATGATCTCTTACTAGATCCCACACAACTGAAACTAAAGTTAAGGAGATGGGCAGAGGAAGATAGAGAAGGGCAAGTCCCATAGAGTGCTCACAGCTGTGCTACTGAACACAGTGACCCCAGAGACCTTTCCAACTTTAAGATTCAGTGATTTTTGTGAATCTGTATCAGCCACAGAGTAGAAAGCAGCGTTGTGAGAATTCTTTGAAGCATAAATTACAGTAAGGATTTGCTTGGTATAAAATTGCTTTAGTTTATTTCTGCAAGCTAGAAAATTTCCTGTGGAGAGTTGATGATTTTACAGTTTTACAAAAATAGGAGAAAAAATATTTCCCAGATAATATGAAAACAATAAATAAGGGGGAAAAATCACTGGAAAATATGTTTATTTTCTGTCATCAGCTAGCCTGTCCGAGGAACTTCATCCATCTACGATGATATCAGTGTGTCTGTCACTGCTGCTTTGTTTCCAATGACTGTACCATAACCCTGTAGAGTCAACATGCTACAAATGAAATGTAAAATTGGTGGAATTAGCTAATGTCTCTTAGCTAATTCCTAATGCAGAATTCTATTCAGTGTTGATAATAGTCACAGTCCATTCACCTTAGGACTTTCTTGGTGGCTCAGCTGGTAAGGAACCTGCCTGCCAATGCAAGGGATACAGGAGACTCTGGTTTGATCCTTGGGTCAGGAAGATCTCATGGAGAAGGAAATGGCAACCCACTCCAGTATTCTTGCCTGGGAAATCCCATAGAGAGAGGAACCTGGTGGGCTACAGTTCATAGAGTCACAGAGAGGAGAACATGACTGAGCATGCAAGCATTCACCTGAAGCACATTCCAAATCATCCTGTGTTTGTAACATTTGCCCATTTACACCATAGGCCAGCCATTTGACTCAGCTTAATGATCCAGCAAGGCAAGGGGACCAGAGTGCTGGGCATGCATTGATCAAGAATCCATCACATACATGTTTTATAGTATTTCAATGCAAAGAATAAATTGCTATCTTTTTTCCTAAAACCAAATTAAAAAGTTGATGAAAAATCTGTTCAAAATACATAGTCTAAAAATACTTTAAATACACCCATTTTGAATATAATTCTTCTAAGATGTTTACCCAACCAAATTAACTTCAAAATCCCCATCAGGGATTTTTTTAAAGTTTTTAAAAATATTTACATGTAAATCCTACCTTCATTGAATACCTGGGTATCTTTTTGCTGTATAAGCAATTAACTGGATGATTGCAAAGGATCTCTGTGTTGTAGATTGAACTTAATGTCAGCCATTTTTCAAACTTTTACTATTGTCTTATCTTCTTGGGGGTTCGTTCACCAAAGCCAAACAACCTCCAGTACATTCATGGACAGGCCAGTGCTTCAGCAGCAGGAGAATCCTATCTAGACTCAGTAAGAGAGCCTAAGAGTAAATGGAACTGTTTAGCCTGGTTTATTGAGCCATTTGGGCTTTTCAGAAAGTTCTATGAATGTATTTGAGGTCCAATCTATGATTTTCTTCTGTATTAGTCATCAGTATCCTCCTAAATAAAGCTGTCAGATATGCTAAAGTTGAACTTTGCCAGGTTGTTGGGTATGTGTATATAACTTCCGTCAGTACTTGCAGTAATAACAACAATAAACTGGGATTGTATTAGGTACTCTTCCATAAACTTATATGTATTATGTCACTTAATCTGCATAACAGCCCTATATTGCACCCACTTTATAGATGGAAAACTAAGGCAACTTAAGACTAAGGTTAAGCAACTTGTCCAAGGTTCTCATCTCTCAGGTGGTAGTGCCAGGATTTAAACTCAGGCATTCTGACTCCATAGTTCTTAGCCTCTGTGCTATGTATCTCCCAACTTTCTCTCTTACAGAGCCTCTTGGCTAAGTCTCAAGGTCCTCTCCTCACCTGTCATTCCTGGATAAAATGTGAAATGACTTCCTAGTTAAAAATCAGCCCACTCCTCAAGGTCTAACTAAATTGTCATATTCCCTCTAAAGAGTCCTAGGTCTCCAACACCTAGAGTGATGGGTTGTCCCTGGCCTGCCTGAAATTTCCTAGAATCTGTAACTTTGAGCCCTAAATCTGGGATATTTCTGGCTAACTGAGAAGGTTAGACAGCCTACTTACATCTCACTATGTCCCCTCATTATACCACCTTGTTCCTTAGAACAAAAAAAAAACAGGAAAGCACTGGTAACCACCAGGTCTGCACTTACCAGGTTCTTTCTTCACAATGAGCTATGCTTCTACTGCACAGAGACCTTTTTGATTCCCACTTCATACAGAATTTAGTGCTGCGCTCATGTGAATGCCTACTCGCTGAATCGGTGGTTTAGTTTTCAGTTGTCACTAGAGTTCTCATCTTTTCCTCGTGTGTTTAACGTGTTTGTCTTTGTTTTTTTTCCAGCCCAGATGACTTACTCAATGCCTTGAATGAGGGTATCAGTCGTGCTGATGTCATCATCACATCAGGGGGTGTGTCCATGGGGGAAAAGGTATGAAAAATATGGGGTTCATGAAATATTCAGTTGATTAACAGTGGTCTGATAGACACCTTATATCCATAATCAGATCCCCACAAAGCTGAAAAATCCATAGGGCTTCATAAATCCCTGAGCATTCTAAAAGGATGCAGTACAGATAGGTCAGCGAGCTTACCATCTCAAATTAAATCCAGGAGTGAAGCTTCTATGGGTATTTTTTGTATTAGTCATCAGTATCCTCCTAAATAAAGCTGTCAGATATGCTAAAGTTGAACTTTGCCAGGTTGTTGGGTATGTGTATATAACTTCCGTCAGTACTTGCAGTAATAACAACAATAAACTGGGATTGTATTAGGTACTCTTCCATAAACTTATATGTATTATGTCACTTAATCTGCATAACAACCCTATATTGCACCCACTTTATAGATGGAAAACTAAGGCAACTTAAGACTAAGGTTAAGCAACTTGTCCAAGGTTCTCATCTCTCAGGTGGTAGTGCCAGGATTTAAACTCAGGCATTCTGACTCCATAGTTCTTAGCCTCTGTGCTATGTATCTCCCAACTTTCTCTCTTACAGAGCCTCTTGGCTAAGTCTCAAGGTCCTCTCCTCACCTGTCATTCCTGGATAAAATGTGAAATGACTTCCTAGTTAAAAATCAGCCCACTCCTCAAGGTCTAACTAAATTGTCATATTCCCTCTAAAGAGTCCTAGGTCTCCAACACCTAGAGTGATGGGTTGTCCCTGGCCTGCCTGAAATTTCCTAGAATCTGTAACTTTGAGCCCTAAATCTGGGATATTTCTGGCTAACTGAGAAGGTTAGACAGCCTACTTACATCTCACTATGTCCCCTCATTATACCACCTTGTTCCTTAGAACAAAAAAAAACAGGAAAGCACTGGTAACCACCAGGTCTGCACTTACCAGGTTCTTTCTTCACAATGAGCTATGCTTCTACTGCACAGAGACCTTTTTGATTCCCACTTCATACAGAATTTAGTGCTGCGCTCATGTGAATGCCTACTCGCTGAATCGGTGGTTTAGTTTTCAGTTGTCACTAGAGTTCTCATCTTTTCCTCGTGTGTTTAACGTGTTTGTCTTTGTTTTTTTTCCAGCCCAGATGACTTACTCAATGCCTTGAATGAGGGTATCAGTCGTGCTGATGTCATCATCACATCAGGGGGTGTGTCCATGGGGGAAAAGGTATGAAAAATATGGGGTTCATGAAATATTCAGTTGATTAACAGTGGTCTGATAGACACCTTATATCCATAATCAGATCCCCACAAAGCTGAAAAATCCATAGGGCTTCATAAATCCCTGAGCATTCTAAAAGGATGCAGTACAGATAGGTCAGCGAGCTTACCATCTCAAATTAAATCCAGGAGTGAAGCTGTTAAAGTGTAGATATTAATAGGTATTCTCTTTGTAGCAGACAGGTTTCTGGGATGGTCGCCCCTCAAACTCTCCTAGAGATCTTGAGCAGATTGCTGCCATTTTCTCCCAAAATAACAAAGGCTAGGGACTGAGGCCTGTGTTGTACCAGAGCTATCAAAACTCATTTGCAGCATGTCTGTTTTCATTACCATCAAACTGCCTGAGATGCTTTGAATACCGTAAGAGCAGACCCTGAAGTTAAGAGTACTTAAGTGTTCAATTTATTGTTTCTAGAGAGTGTTTCATATAAAAAATTTTGGTCGCTTGATAGCAGTCTTGATTGTTAATGAACTTAATTATGGGATGGTAATTGTGTAGCATTTCAAACATTTGTTTTTCCAGTACTTCTAAAGATGCAGCAAGCTTATAGTTTTCATAGACTTGGCAGTTGTGACTCAGTTACATAAAAGCAGAACAGTTCTCAATCTTAACCTTCTTTATTAGTGCTAGTAAAGATGTCATTTATCCTAGGGATTTGCTCACAGGTAAACAGCCAGTATAGTAAAGTATATTGGTTTTCTTTATTTTACTTTCAGTTTGACGAGATATTTATACTAAACTTTTAATTTACTAAGAAGGAGATTTTAGGAACTGGGCATCTCAGAGTACTCTGTAGGTGCTCGTGCTTGTCCTTCCTATCTCCTCAAGGGAAAAGAGATGAAAGAAGAATCAGGAAGAAAGAGATAAAATACCCATGCAGCAAACTCCTACCTGACTGCAGGTTCTAGTGCCCAAAAGAATTCCAGTGTACTTCAGCAGCAGGAAGAAATAGAAGTATAAGAGAAAGAACATCTGCTTTTAGCCCAAGGGCTGAGTCTGAAAACTAGTCACTGAAGAAGAGTAGTCGAAGACAGAATACAGGTAGCAAAGAGACTGATTAACAGTGGTCTGATAGACACCTTATATCCATAATCAGATCCCCACAAAGCTGAAAAATCCATAGGGCTTCATAAATCCCTGAGCATTCTAAAAGGATGCAGTACAGATAGGTCAGCGAGCTTACCATCTCAAATTAAATCCAGGAGTGAAGCTGTTAAAGTGTAGATATTAATAGGTATTCTCTTTGTAGCAGACAAGTTTCTGGGATGGTCGCCCCTCAAACTCTCCTAGAGATCTTGAGCAGATTGCTGCCATTTTCTCCCAAAATAACAAAGGCTAGGGACTGAGGCCTGTGTTGTACCAGAGCTATCAAAACTCATTTGCAGCATGTCTGTTTTCATTACCATCAAACTGCCTGAGATGCTTTGAATACCGTAAGAGCAGACCCTGAAGTTAAGAGTACTTAAGTGTTCAATTTATTGTTTCTAGAGAGTGTTTCATATAAAAAATTTTGGTCGCTTGATAGCAGTCTTGATTGTTAATGAACTTAATTATGGGATGGTAATTGTGTAGCATTTCAAACATTTGTTTTTCCAGTACTTCTAAAGATGCAGCAAGCTTATAGTTTTCATAGACTTGGCAGTTGTGACTCAGTTACATAAAAGCAGAACAGTTCTCAATCTTAACCTTCTTTATTAGTGCTAGTAAAGATGTCATTTATCCTAGGGATTTGCTCACAGGTAAACAGCCAGTATAGTAAAGTATATTGGTTTTCTTTATTTTACTTTCAGTTTGACGAGATATTTATACTAAACTTTTAATTTACTAAGAAGGAGATTTTAGGAACTGGGCATCTCAGAGTACTCTGTAGGTGCTCGTGCTTGTCCTTCCTATCTCCTCAAGGGAAAAGAGATGAAAGAAGAATCAGGAAGAAAGAGATAAAATACCCATGCAGCAAACTCCTACCTGACTGCAGGTTCTAGTGCCCAAAAGAATTCCAGTGTACTTCAGCAGCAGGAAGAAATAGAAGTATAAGAGAAAGAACATCTGCTTTTAGCCCAAGGGCTGAGTCTGAAAACTAGTCACTGAAAAGACAGGAAAGTAAGTCAAGGAAAGATCCAGAAGCATTATGTAGCAGGCATGAATTTTTAAGTACAGCAGTTCAGGTATGCAAGAAATTTATTTATCTGATTAAACTTAAATTCTGCCATGAGCACCTATGCCACATAACTGACAGGAAATTTACTTAAGCCACTACAGAATGAATTGCCTCCAAGAATTCTGCCAAATAACTGGGAGAGGCTTGAAAGGCAACAGAGCATCAGGGAGGTACAGCTGGTCACCAGTCTTCCGTGGAGACATCTAGCGTGTCCTTGTCATGTCATTGCATCTCTGATCTGTGTGCTTTGGGGCCATAATAATAGCGCTGAAGTCAGGGGGAAGGGGAGAGCCTTAGAGCCAAGGGGAGAGGCCCTACTGCGCGTGGGGACCTGCTGACCTCTGTGCTCTTCTCACCCAAGAAGAAACCGCTCTTCTCTAGTTGCTCCCCTCAGAGTCTGTCCCCACCTCTCCTCATCCTGCTCCACAATAGCCTTTTCTGAGAATTTTCATGTTTATAAAACACTAAAACTTTCAGTATCCGCTTTTTGCCCTAGAAATTAAAGAATTAGTGGGATAGGGAAGGAGATGGTAAGGAAGTTCAAAAGGGAGGGAAAGAATGTATACCAATGGCTGATTCATGTTGGTGTTTGGCAGTAACTATTACCCTTCAATTTAAAAAATTAAAGTTTATAGTAAAAAGAAATTAGAGAATTATATGCATTACTATAAATTCTCCGCCACCTACAGAATTGCAAAATAGCACAAAGACAATGAAAAGTATAGATAATCAATAAGGATACCCTAGATTGGACATCCAGTAATTGTTTCTTCTTATTTCAGAGTCTTTTAATTCTTCCTAACAGTGTCTCCTATACCCCACATGATCAAAATAATCACAAAGAACACTTCTGATCAGGAAGAAAAAAATAAAACAGCTGGTCTCATAGGTTTGCCCTGATTACTTAGCAACAAAAATATTAATTAACCATATAGGCTTCTTTGAGTATGACTCCTAGAGCCATATAGCAGTAGAATATTAAAACTAATCAACAGTATTCCGAAAGATAACAAGTTGCTAAAATATTTTTTATCTCCCTTATCATTTCAGTTAGTCCTGTATTATTCTTGTTCTGCAAGATCTTGCCTTAGCAGTCTGCTTTCTTGAAACCTTTTGTTTCCATTCTAGAAACTCCTGGGATTCCCGACTCAGTCCACTGGTACTGGATAAAAGTTACCTAAGCTGTATCACCTCAGAAGTCTATACCCTATAGACTTTTCTTTGAAGCATCAGTTGTTCACAATACCTATGATGGTCCTTTTCCCCAGTTCTCTGCATCTGTCTTTGTTGTTAGACACAGACTATTTACCGTAGCTTCAGGCCAGCATCAAAGTACAACTGAAACTTTCCTTAAGAAGTAGATATTAAAGTGAGACTCTATTGGGATACAGTAACATTTTCATAAAAAAATTTGGTCAGTGTTTTCCTTGCAGGTGAAAACCTGTCATGGACAGTACAAGCCTTTTCAAATCTCCAGACACTTCCCATAAAGCATACTGTTTCTGAAATACTATATTAATGACATTTTACCTGCATGAATCTAACCTGAAGCACAGTGAGCCTCTCTTCTCAAATGTAACAGTAACTCCCTCTTCATGAAATTCTTATAATGGTAATATATCAAACAAACCTACTTCTAACATCTCTTTTTATAAGATGAAAGAACAAATCTTCATGACTTTCTGGGAGACCTCTGGAAAATTTCAAACATCGTTTTAGGCATAAAAAATATTCTGCAATGTTGTTTTCTAAATTTTGGTCTGATCTTTAGAAGGCAAAATCAAAAGAGTAGTCAAAAAAAAAAAAATGAGCCTTTGATTAAGATCATGGATACCTAAAGAAACAGTTCTTGGTTACCTAATTGTTCAAAGCAACAATAAAATATTTGAAAACAAGCATAGAAAATAACATGATCATAAATAATATTGGAACCTGTTTACTATGCTGTTTTGTTTCCTTAAATAATCAAAGATGAAATAAAAAAACACAAAAGACAGATTACACAAAAAGAAAAACCTTGCATACCATAGGGAAAGCATTTGTCAGTAAACCAAAGAAGTAGGCTCTTCAAAACTGAGTGAACTTACTAAAATTTTAATACATTTCTCAGCTTCATTTAAAACACAAGTGTTATAAACCAAGGCAAATGAAAATCACTTTCAGAGTTTTATCATTTTTTTAAAAATATTTTGGAACAAACTGACACTTTACTTTACAACTAAGAGTTGTTCTCAGATCCAAGAGGGCCCTTGAGATTCTTTCAGCAGGTCCAAAAGGTTAAAACTATCTTCAAAATAAAACTAAGGCTGCATTTGACTTTTTTTTTAAATTTTGGCCTCTTTTATTGGTTTTTTATTCATTTATTTTCATCCGTCTTTGTTCTTTGAAGCATCAGTTGTTCACAATACCTATGATGGTCCTTTTCCCCAGTTCTCTGCATCTGTCTTTGTTGTTAGACACAGACTATTTACCGTAGCTTCAGGCCAGCATCAAAGTACAACTGAAACTTTCCTTAAGAAGTAGATATTAAAGTGAGACTCTATTGGGATACAGTAACATTTTCATAAAAAAATTTGGTCAGTGTTTTCCTTGCAGGTGAAAACCTGTCATGGACAGTACAAGCCTTTTCAAATCTCCAGACACTTCCCATAAAGCATACTGTTTCTGAAATACTATATTAATGACATTTTACCTGCATGAATCTAACCTGAAGCACAGTGAGCCTCTCTTCTCAAATGTAACAGTAACTCCCTCTTCATGAAATTCTTATAATGGTAATATATCAAACAAACCTACTTCTAACATCTCTTTTTATAAGATGAAAGAACAAATCTTCATGACTTTCTGGGAGACCTCTGGAAAATTTCAAACATCATTTTAGGCATAAAAAATATTCTGCAATGTTGTTTTCTAAATTTTGGTCTGATCTTTAGAAGGCAAAATCAAAAGAGTAGTCAAAAAAAAAAAAATGAGCCTTTGATTAAGATCATGGATACCTAAAGAAACAGTTCTTGGTTACCTAATTGTTCAAAGCAACAATAAAATATTTGAAAACAAGCATAGAAAATAACATGATCATAAATAATATTGGAACCTGTTTACTATGCTGTTTTGTTTCCTTAAATAATCAAAGATGAAATAAAAAAACACAAAAGACAGATTACACAAAAAGAAAAACCTTGCATACCATAGGGAAAGCATTTGTCAGTAAACCAAAGAAGTAGGCTCTTCAAAACTGAGTGAACTTACTAAAATTTTAATACATTTCTCAGCTTCATTTAAAACACAAGTGTTATAAACCAAGGCAAATGAAAATCACTTTCAGAGTTTTATCATTTTTTTAAAAATATTTTGGAACAAACTGACACTTTACTTTACAACTAAGAGTTGTTCTCAGATCCAAGAGGGCCCTTGAGATTCTTTCAGCAGGTCCAAAAGGTTAAAACTATCTTCAAAATAAAACTAAGGCTGCATTTGACTTTTTTTTTAAATTTTGGCCTCTTTTATTGGTTTTTTATTCATTTATTTTCATCCGTCTTTGTTCTTTGGCCTGTGTGGGCCTCCCATTGCAGTGGCCTCTCTCATTGCAGAGCACCAGCTCTGGCACATGTGCTCCAGAGCACTGGTTCAGAATTAGACACACCAGTCCAGCCACTTCACGGCATGTGGGATCTTCCCAGGTCAGGGATCGAACCGGTGCCCCTTGCACTGCAAGGTGGACTCTTTACCCAATGGACCACCAGAGAAGTCTTGCACTTGACTTTTTTATTTTCCTTCTCTCATGAGTGTATGGCGAATTTTCCTTCTCTCATGAGTGTATGACAGATTTTTCCAGTGCTGTAAGATGTATGATATCTCATCAGACTGAATACAGAGGCAACTAAGAGAATCCACGTGACTTCTCTTAAGCTAAACATTAAAGAGATATTTTTAAAGTATAAAATGTATAAATAATAAATTATTTATATTAACAAGAAGTAGTTTATCATTACTATTTCCAAATGAACGAACCAACAAATAAAATTTTCAACTTCTTAGTTTAAATTTCTAATACAATAAACATTGATAGACATAAGCTACATAAACAGAAACTCTAGGAATCCTTAATGGATTTTAATTTAAGAGCATATAAAGGGTGCTGAGACTAAATATTTTGAATATTGAACTTCTTTAAAGTTTTTTTCCTTGAAAAATGAAAAACATGCATAATTATATTTGTCTGTCATTATTACTCCTAGCATAATTGTAACCACCCATATTTGCTGTAAGATTTAGGAAAATAACTAATTTTTATTTCATAGTGAAAACTAGGGGCATAGATAACTGACAAATCATATGTAAACATTTTAGCAGGCTAGCCAAGTTCATATACACACAGAATATAGCTTTGTACAGCACACGCATCCCCTTTATACCTTATTAATGCAGTGAAAATGAAAATATTCATTAACACAACCCAAAGATATATCCTCCCTATGGCATATTAAAATAATAAGAAAAGTATATTAGCTTAAGATCATGCTTGTTAAACAGTGATCCAGCATTCTGTCTTACTTAGAAATCATCTAGGTTCTCATGATTATTCATTAATTAACCAATTTAATAACTTTAAGATTTTAAGTTGCTTAAAGATCTTGGAAATTATTTTCATGCTGACATTCTACAAATGTAATTACTTAATGGTAAATTCTTTGTTCTTTGGCCTGTGTGGGCCTCCCATTGCAGTGGCCTCTCTCATTGCAGAGCACCAGCTCTGGCACATGTGCTCCAGAGCACTGGTTCAGAATTAGACACACCAGTCCAGCCACTTCACGGCATGTGGGATCTTCCCAGGTCAGGGATCGAACCGGTGCCCCTTGCACTGCAAGGTGGACTCTTTACCCAATGGACCACCAGAGAAGTCTTGCACTTGACTTTTTTATTTTCCTTCTCTCATGAGTGTATGGCGAATTTTCCTTCTCTCATGAGTGTATGACAGATTTTTCCAGTGCTGTAAGATGTATGATATCTCATCAGACTGAATACAGAGGCAACTAAGAGAATCCACGTGACTTCTCTTAAGCTGAACATTAAAGAGATATTTTTAAAGTATAAAATGTATAAATAATAAATTATTTATATTAACAAGAAGTAGTTTATCATTACTATTTCCAAATGAACGAACCAACAAATAAAATTTTCAACTTCTTAGTTTAAATTTCTAATACAATAAACATTGATAGACATAAGCTACATAAACAGAAACTCTAGGAATCCTTAATGGATTTTAATTTAAGAGCATATAAAGGGTGCTGAGACTAAATATTTTGAATATTGAACTTCTTTAAAGTTTTTTTCCTTGAAAAATGAAAAACATGCATAATTATATTTGTCTGTCATTATTACTCCTAGCATAATTGTAACCACCCATATTTGCTGTAAGATTTAGGAAAATAACTAATTTTTATTTCATAGTGAAAACTAGGGGCATAGATAACTGACAAATCATATGTAAACATTTTAGCAGGCTAGCCAAGTTCATATACACACAGAATATAGCTTTGTACAGCACACGCATCCCCTTTATACCTTATTAATGCAGTGAAAATGAAAATATTCATTAACACAACCCAAAGATATATCCTCCCTATGGCATATTAAAATAATAAGAAAAGTATATTAGCTTAAGATCATGCTTGTTAAACAGTGATCCAGCATTCTGTCTTACTTAGAAATCATCTAGGTTCTCATGATTATTCATTAATTAACCAATTTAATAACTTTAAGATTTTAAGTTGCTTAAAGATCTTGGAAATTATTTTCATGCTGACATTCTACAAATGTAATTACTATTAAAGTAAAAGTTTGTCAGAATGATTCAATTTCATTGAACCAAATATTAGATTTTTCACAATCTTAAGTGTTATAAAAGAATAGTATTTTTTAAAAAAAGAATAGTATTAGCTTATTTGATGAATTAACCTACATAATTTTAGGAAAAAGAAGGCCAAGTGAAATAAAATGCATTTACCTACTTAACACTGATAAATAAGAAAAAGAACATTGCTGGGTTTACTTATTAACCAAAATAATTAAGGCTAGTCTGATTTGACGAAGATTTGCCTTAACTGTGTGAACTTTGATTCTTAAAATTGTAAGAAGAATATTTTCTACTGTAGCATATTTAAGATATTATAAGATAAATTTTCTTATTATCAGTGAATTTTAGGGATATTTTATTTATGTAAGTACTTATCTTACAGAACAGAGCACCTTTAAGAGGCAGTACAAGTGATCTGGTGTGTTGGTTTTTCTCCCCACTGGCAAAGCAAAGTTTATTGTGAGTCTGTGGTCAGGGCTCTTCTCTCCATGTCCTGGTGAAAACTGAGTTAGGAATGAAACACTCTTGTGTTGCTCTCACAGAGGGCAGAGAGACGGGGTGGAGGACATCCTGAATCTGCAGCATTCCCTAAGGAAGGCCCACTCTGTATGGTTTCTTAAGGACATACAATGTATGAATGTATGAATATCTTCGAGAAGTAGGAAAACATTTCACACACATTAAATGAAATAAATGGCTTTCTGGATTATACACATAGTTACACAACCAGATAAAGAATATATGGCTTCAACTCTACAACTTCAGTGACATGGTAAGAGTGAACACAGAAACATACAAAAAACTACTAAGTCTACAAGCAGAACTATTTTCCTTACTCGAGGAAGGAAAATTCTTAATTGATTTGGGCAAAAGGAAAACAAAGATATATCCTCCCTATGGCATATTAAAATAATAAGAAAAGTATATTAGCTTAAGATCATGCTTGTTAAACAGTGATCCAGCATTCTGTCTTACTTAGAAATCATCTAGGTTCTCATGATTATTCATTAATTAACCAATTTAATAACTTTAAGATTTTAAGTTGCTTAAAGATCTTGGAAATTATTTTCATGCTGACATTCTACAAATGTAATTACTATTAAAGTAAAAGTTTGTCAGAATGATTCAATTTCATTGAACCAAATATTAGATTTTTCACAATCTTAAGTGTTATAAAAGAATAGTATTTTTTAAAAAAAGAATAGTATTAGCTTATTTGATGAATTAACCTACATAATTTTAGGAAAAAGAAGGCCAAGTGAAATAAAATGCATTTACCTACTTAACACTGATAAATAAGAAAAAGAACATTGCTGGGTTTACTTATTAACCAAAATAATTAAGGCTAGTCTGATTTGACGAAGATTTGCCTTAACTGTGTGAACTTTGATTCTTAAAATTGTAAGAAGAATATTTTCTACTGTAGCATATTTAAGATATTATAAGATAAATTTTCTTATTATCAGTGAATTTTAGGGATATTTTATTTATGTAAGTACTTATCTTACAGAACAGAGCACCTTTAAGAGGCAATACAAGTGATCTGGTGTGTTGGTTTTTCTCCCCACTGGCAAAGCAAAGTTTATTGTGAGTCTGTGGTCAGGGCTCTTCTCTCCATGTCCTGGTGAAAACTGAGTTAGGAATGAAACACTCTTGTGTTGCTCTCACAGAGGGCAGAGAGACGGGGTGGAGGACATCCTGAATCTGCAGCATTCCCTAAGGAAGGCCCACTCTGTATGGTTTCTTAAGGACATACAATGTATGAATGTATGAATATCTTCGAGAAGTAGGAAAACATTTCACACACATTAAATGAAATAAATGGCTTTCTGGATTATACACATAGTTACACAACCAGATAAAGAATATATGGCTTCAACTCTACAACTTCAGTGACATGGTAAGAGTGAACACAGAAACATACAAAAAACTACTAAGTCTACAAGCAGAACTATTTTCCTTACTCGAGGAAGGGAAAATTCTTAATTGATTTGGGCTCAAAATGACAGAAAGACAAACTAGAAAGACCAGCAAACCAGATGTTCTGTCTTCTCTTACCCAAAAAAGAATAGATTTCAGTCTTCCATTTATAGGAATCACCAAATGATCAGACTGTAAAACCAAATTCTCAGTCATTGCTGCTACAAGGGGGAATACCTTTTTGGCCATACATAGAAACAAAAATAGAACCAGAGTTAATAGAGGAGCCAAAAGTAGAGAAACCAGGTTAGAAGATTTCAAGTTTTATTGCTACTTGGCATTTATTCCAGAAACCAAGGAAAGATGTATCCAGGTTTAAACCACCCATAAAGTACACTTCTCTGACAACAGAGGTTACTTGACTTTGTCAGGTAAATTCATATGGCATCTCAGTGTTGCCTTCAGAATTGTTGAGTATAGTTTTTTAAAGATAAAACCGTGAATCTCATAAATACTTTTTATGACATTAACCTGTAGCAAAGATTTTCTATCACTCACTAATTAATGAAGAAACCAGTAAGATATTACACCTGGTTCTAAGAATTCAAAGAACACAGACACATACAGGTAATCCAGAATGCTGAAATCAGTCTTTTAATAGATGTAAAACTGTTCTGTATCTAGAGGAGAATAATCAATTACATCTCCATTGACAGAATTAATTTACATTTCTTTGGATATTAATTATGTTTACCACCAGTTTTCTACAGATTAATTTTTGTAAAAAAGCTCAAAGATGATGAATAACCCAGAGAGTTACTTGGATTTCCAGTAATCATTTTTACCCATTTCAAGGTCTTTCACAATTGTTCTGACATTGTTTATTCTTGCTTGAGTTGCAGTAAAGATATGCTTCCTTCATCCATACATGTTTCTTCTTCATATCTGGATCTAGCTTTCAGAACATCAAACAGAGATCCTTGCTGCTTCTATAGGTAAACAAAAAAATGAGAACAATGATGATCCTGAGCTTTTATTGCTTCAACTCTACAACATCAGTGACATGGTAAGAGTGAACACAGAAACATACAAAAAACTACTAAGTCTACAAGCAGAACTATTTTCCTTACTCGAGGAAGGAAAATTCTTAATTGATTTGGGCTCAAAATGACAGAAAGACAAACTAGAAAGACCAGCAAACCAGATGTTCTGTCTTCTCTTACCCAAAAAAGAATAGATTTCAGTCTTCCATTTATAGGAATCACCAAATGATCAGACTGTAAAACCAAATTCTCAGTCATTGCTGCTACAAGGGGGAATACCTTTTTGGCCATACATAGAAACAAAAATAGAACCAGAGTTAATAGAGGAGCCAAAAGTAGAGAAACCAGGTTAGAAGATTTCAAGTTTTATTGCTACTTGGCATTTATTCCAGAAACCAAGGAAAGATGTATCCAGGTTTAAACCACCCATAAAGTACACTTCTCTGACAACAGAGGTTACTTGACTTTGTCAGGTAAATTCATATGGCATCTCAGTGTTGCCTTCAGAATTGTTGAGTATAGTTTTTTAAAGATAAAACCGTGAATCTCATAAATACTTTTTATGACATTAACCTGTAGCAAAGATTTTCTATCACTCACTAATTAATGAAGAAACCAGTAAGATATTACACCTGGTTCTAAGAATTCAAAGAACACAGACACATACAGGTAATCCAGAATGCTGAAATCAGTCTTTTAATAGATGTAAAACTGTTCTGTATCTAGAGGAGAATAATCAATTACATCTCCATTGACAGAATTAATTTACATTTCTTTGGATATTAATTATGTTTACCACCAGTTTTCTACAGATTAATTTTTGTAAAAAAGCTCAAAGATGATGAATAACCCAGAGAGTTACTTGGATTTCCAGTAATCATTTTTACCCATTTCAAGGTCTTTCACAATTGTTCTGACATTGTTTATTCTTGCTTGAGTTGCAGTAAAGATATGCTTCCTTCATCCATACATGTTTCTTCTTCATATCTGGATCTAGCTTTCAGAACATCAAACAGAGATCCTTGCTGCTTCTATAGGTAAACAAAAAAATGAGAACAATGATGATCCTGAGCTTTTATTGCTATGTCTGGTCCAACCTTTCTGTCGTAAGAAACATAAAGCATTTCTTCATATTCAAAAAGAATGAAAAGGCTTCTTTTTTCTTTTTTTGCCACTTCTATTGATCTTTCATTTATTTCCATCTTTGTTCTTTGACCTGTGTGGGCCTCCCATTGCAGTGGCCTCTCTCGCTGCAGAGCACCAGCTCTGGGCACATGCGCTCCAGAACTCCGACTCGGTAGTTGGACACACTGGTCCAGCCGCTCTGTGGCACGTGGGATCTTCTCAGGCCTGGGATCGAACTGGCGCCCCTTGCACTGCAAGGTGGTGTCCTTACCCACTGGACCACCAAGGAAGCTCGAAGAAAGGGGCATTTTTTACAACAGATCTTTTTCCAAGAAAAATAAAATACTTTCATTCACTTAACAAATATGTAGTGAACATATATGATTTCCAAACTCTGCATCATTATCTGTAAGGTTCTGCACATATGACCTCTGCCTGTCTCTCCATCCTCCCCGTGCGTCTTTGCTCGTTCACTACCTTCCACTGTCTTTTCAGTACTAGACACAGTCTTTACTGCCCTAAAAGCTTTTGTGTATGCTTTTCTCTGCCTGAAATTCTTGTCCCTCCACATTTCACGAGTTAGTCCTTCTCGTCCTCACCACCTCTTTTAAAAAGGCCTTTCCTTATTCTTTACATCACACCACCATTCTCTATCCCAGCACCAGCATTTTTTCTGTGTATCATGTTCCACACTTTATAGTTCTTTTATTTGTTGGTTCTATCCCCGTAATTACATCTCCATTGACAGAATTAATTTACATTTCTTTGGATATTAATTATGTTTACCACCAGTTTTCTACAGATTAATTTTTGTAAAAAAGCTCAAAGATGATGAATAACCCAGAGAGTTACTTGGATTTCCAGTAATCATTTTTACCCATTTCAAGGTCTTTCACAATTGTTCTGACATTGTTTATTCTTGCTTGAGTTGCAGTAAAGATATGCTTCCTTCATCCATACATGTTTCTTCTTCATATCTGGATCTAGCTTTCAGAACATCAAACAGAGATCCTTGCTGCTTCTATAGGTAAACAAAAAAATGAGAACAATGATGATCCTGAGCTTTTATTGCTATGTCTGGTCCAACCTTTCTGTCGTAAGAAACATAAAGCATTTCTTCATATTCAAAAAGAATGAAAAGGGGCTTTTTTTTTTTCTTTTTTTTTTGCCACTTCTATTGGTCTTTCATTTATTTCCATCTTTTGTTCTTTGACCTGTGTGGGCCTCCCATTGCAGCAGCCTCTCTCGCTGCAGAGCACCAGCTCTGGGCACATGCGCTCCAGAACTCCGACTCGGTAGTTGGACACACTGGTCCAGCCGCTCTGTGGCACGTGGGATCTTCTCAGGCCTGGGATCGAACTGGCGCCCCTTGCACTGCAAGGTGGTGTCCTTACCCACTGGACCACCAAGGAAGCTCGAAGAAAGGGGCATTTTTTACAACAGATCTTTTTCCAAGAAAAATAAAATACTTTCATTCACTTAACAAATATGTAGTGAACATATATGATTTCCAAACTCTGCATCATTATCTGTAAGGTTCTGCACATATGACCTCTGCCTGTCTCTCCATCCTCCCCGTGCGTCTTTGCTCGTTCACTACCTTCCACTGTCTTTTCAGTACTAGACACAGTCTTTACTGCCCTAAAAGCTTTTGTGTATGCTTTTCTCTGCCTGAAATTCTTGTCCCTCCACATTTCACATGAGTTAGTCCTTCTCGTCCTCACCACCTCTTTTAAAAAGGCCTTTCCTTATTCTTTACATCACACCACCATTCTCTATCCCAGCACCAGCATTTTTTCTGTGTATCATGTTCCACACTTTATAGTTCTTTTATTTGTTGGTTTACTGATTTTAGGCTGTCTCTTCCCCCCAGTAAACTATAGCAGGGCATCTTTGTGCCAGGGACCTTGTCTGTCTTGTTCTCAAGTGAGTCTCCAACACAAATGGAATTCCTGATACAGAGTGGACACTCAGAAATATTTGTTGAACTAGCAAATGAATGACTGAAAGGCAGGTACTTATCACTATGGACTCTATATATTCAGGGTTCCTGTTCTCACAAACTGTATAGTACAGTAAAGCATACACATTGTTATCAGGCAATTTTATAAGAGCATGTAAGAAAGGCCTGCAGATTTCTGCTTCTGCCGTGATGGAGTGGCTTGTTTGAACCAATTCGCCCACCAAGAAATACTACAAAAGGTTTATAAAAGAAAGTTCATAGAAACATGAAAATGCTAGAAAGGACTAAAGAGCAAAGGAAATGGTTATTATGTAGGTAAATGTATATGAATTGTTGATTATATGAAATAATACCTTAAGATTTAAATGTATAGAAATTTTATACATTAAATACATAGAGTATATATTGTTTGTTTATTAGGTGTAGACTATACAATAGTTATATATATACACACAATGCGTATTTATAATGTATATAAAATATATGGTACATGATAACACAAAAAGCAAAGAAGAATAAATAGAGTTAACATATTTTAAAGTTCTTACATTTTGGGGTAATGATAAAAATACCAAATTATGATAGATTATAGTAAGTTAGGGATGCATGTTGTAATCTCTAAAGTAGCCACTAAAATAATAAGAGAATGTGTGACTAACAAGCAAATAGAAGAGAAAGAAAATTAAATAACAAGAATTTTGGTGAATCAAAGGAAGACATGAAAGGAGAAATAAAGGAAATAAAAACAAAAGTGACAAATAGGTAACAAATAGGAGGGGGATCATTTAAAACCCAAGTAGAGCAGTAATTAGGGACTTCCCTGGTGGTCCAGTAGTTAATAATCTGCCCTGCAGTGATGGGGAAGTGGGTTTGGATTCCACATGCTGTGGAGCAGAGAAGCTCACACCATGCGACTACTCAGCCCACACACCACAGCTAGAGAGCCCAGGCACCACACAAAGACTCCACACAACTGAAAATAAAAAAGAAAATAAAAAATAGGAAATGTGTAGCCGTAATTATATTAAATGTAAGTGGACTGAGTCCTCCACTTTAAAATTGTCATTCTAGATTTTAAAAAAACAGCAAGTTGTATGATGCTTACGAGAGCCACATTAAATATATGGACATAGGAAACTGAAAGTAAAAGATGAGAAAAAAGTTGCAAGGAAAGATAGCTAGTTGGCTGTCTTGGTGTCAGAGAAAAAGAATTGCTAGATAATAGGAGGAAGGGCATTTCCTATTCCTATATTTATACCAAGAAAATTCCAAATTTTGGTATCTAATAATATAGTCAAAAAATAATCATAAATTGATAGTCTGCTATCCAGCCCTGAGAATTCAGGGGAGACTTGAGATTGAGAATGGAGAGAGGATGGCAGAAAGAGATTGTAGACAGAAGGGAGAACATTTTCAAAGATTTGAGTCAAGAAAATGTGAAGCCTGACAGCAATATAGTCGTGCAGGAGTGTAGAGAAAGAGGGATTGAGGAAGAAGAATGCAGCTGGTGGGAAACAGATTGCCTGATAACAGCAATGATTGGCAAAAGGAAGCTAGAAAACATCCAATACAAGAATCCTAGCTAAGATAATGAGACTTATTTCTGGAAACCAAGGAGTTACTGAAGTGTTATATAGTGATTTGATTAGATTTGTTTCTCTACTACCACGGGGGAATGAATTGGAGGATTGGCAGAGAGAACTATTTGAGTCATTCGGGTTAGATGATGTTGGCCAAGACTGTGGAGATGGAGAAGAAAACAGCTTTTAAAAATAAAGTGTTGGGCTTCCCTGGTGGTCCGGTGGGTAAGGACACCGCCTTGCAGTGCAAGGGGCGCCGGTTCGATCCCTGGCCTGGGAAGATTCCATGTGCCGCGGAGCGGCTGGACCGATGTGTCCAATTACCAAGCCAGAGCTCTGGAGCGCATGTGCCCAGAGTCAGTGCTCTGCGACAACAGAGGCCACCGCGACGGGAGACCCACACGGGCCAAAGAGCAAAGATGGATGAAAAACAGAGAAATGAAAGACCAATAGAAGCGGCCCCCCGCCCCCCCTCCCTCCCCACCCCACCCCCCCAAAAAAAATAAATAAATAAAAAGTGTCTCATAACTTGTGATGTATTTAAAAATTTAGTAGGTTACTAGACTCTCTCTTGAATTAGTGAGTAGGAAACTCCATAATAGAAATTGTGTTACTTTGGAGAAATTTTTTAAGCTGTGTTTTTTCTTCTTTATATCTATAAAACCAACTACATGGCAGTGTTGCCTTTCCTTTCCAAAGGTCAGATTTTGCCAGATTGCTCTGGATTGATCATAACTCTAGCAGAATATAAAGTTGGAGTAATTAAACAACCTTGACTTGCTGTTTAGAGCTCCCTCCCTGTGTTTGTAGTTGACTTATTTAGACTTGGTTATCTTGGGCAAATGTCCAAGTCTCTTCTCAAGGAATGCACATTATTTTAAGCTCATTAGGCAAACAGCGTGGGATGCATACCTGTGGCTTCCACCCAGGCACAACTTCTTAAGCCATATTTATTAACTTCCTTTCTCAGATGTAAAATTCTATCTGGAAAGAGAGACTACAACCCATCAAGTAATAATTTGTATGTTAATGTGATTATTTGGTTTACTTTCTAACTATTCCTGTTGGAAGATTCTTTTTATGAGGGAAGGGACATTGTCTATTCTGTTCAAGGCCACATCTCCCTGTAGTAGATTGATATTCAGCACACATATATCAGGTATTCAATAAATATTTAATGAATAAATGAATGAGGAATGAAGGAATATTTGTCTTAAGTCCACTTCACTCAAATAAGGTGTTTCTTTTCGTTTCAATCTTGTAATTTTTTTCATTTAAAGTTGGAAAGTCTGTTATTGGAATTGTGAGAGTAAAGTGATTATTTTTTATATTTGCAGGACTATCTCAAGCAGGTGCTGGACATTGATCTTCATGCCCAGATCCATTTTGGCAGGGTTTTTATGAAACCAGGGTATGGAAATAATCTTGTTGTCTAATATATGGGGTTGGTTTGGCTTGCTTTGACAAACGAAGGTTTTAAATGCTTTCCTTTTATATTTTCCATTATGGAATATTTATTCTAATAAATGGAATGCTATAGTATTAGAGTTCTTTGAAAAGTATATATCCTGTCTGAAATGGGAATTAATCTTCTTTATTAAACCCTGGATCTGGTTTAAAAAGAAGCAAAGCAGCTTTCCAAACCTTTTCTCATTTTAATTCCCATGTCGAGTTCCCTCCTTGACTTTCTCTATTCCTTCTCTCACTTAAAAAATATATGAGTATGAAGATTCTCAAATATAAACAAAAGCAGGGAGTAAAACAGTGTTGCCTTTCCTTTCCAAAGGTCAGATTTTGCCAGATTGCTCTGGATTGATCATAACTCTAGCAGAATATAAAGTTGGAGTAATTAAACAACCTTGACTTGCTGTTTAGAGCTCCCTCCCTGTGTTTGTAGTTGACTTATTTAGACTTGGTTATCTTGGGCAAATGTCCAAGTCTCTTCTCAAGGAATGCACATTATTTTAAGCTCATTAGGCAAACAGCGTGGGATGCATACCTGTGGCTTCCACCCAGGCACAACTTCTTAAGCCATATTTATTAACTTCCTTTCTCAGATGTAAAATTCTATCTGGAAAGAGAGACTACAACCCATCAAGTAATAATTTGTATGTTAATGTGATTATTTGGTTTACTTTCTAACTATTCCTGTTGGAAGATTCTTTTTATGAGGGAAGGGACATTGTCTATTCTGTTCAAGGCCACATCTCCCTGTAGTAGATTGATATTCAGCACACATATATCAGGTATTCAATAAATATTTAATGAATAAATGAATGAGGAATGAAGGAATATTTGTCTTAAGTCCACTTCACTCAAATAAGGTGTTTCTTTTCGTTTCAATCTTGTAATTTTTTTCATTTAAAGTTGGAAAGTCTGTTATTGGAATTGTGAGAGTAAAGTGATTATTTTTTATATTTGCAGGACTATCTCAAGCAGGTGCTGGACATTGATCTTCATGCCCAGATCCATTTTGGCAGGGTTTTTATGAAACCAGGGTATGGAAATAATCTTGTTGTCTAATATATGGGGTTGGTTTGGCTTGCTTTGACAAACGAAGGTTTTAAATGCTTTCCTTTTATATTTTCCATTATGGAATATTTATTCTAATAAATGGAATGCTATAGTATTAGAGTTCTTTGAAAAGTATATATCCTGTCTGAAATGGGAATTAATCTTCTTTATTAAACCCTGGATCTGGTTTAAAAAGAAGCAAAGCAGCTTTCCAAACCTTTTCTCATTTTAATTCCCATGTCGAGTTCCCTCCTTGACTTTCTCTATTCCTTCTCTCACTTAAAAAATATATGAGTATGAAGATTCTCAAATATAAACAAAAGCAGGGAGTACAGTGAAACCCCCTAGACCCCACAAACCAGCTTCAGTAGCTATCAACATTTCTCCTTAATTGTTTTATCGATCCCTTCCTTCACCCTTTGGGAGGACTGAGGACTAGATTGTTTTAAAGCAAATTCTAAACATGTCATTTTAGTATACATCTTAAATATTAATAATAACAGCTATATTATCTTACATAATTGCAATGGTATTATCTCATCAAAAATAAAAATAAAAACACCTAAATATCATCTAATGCCATGATCATATTTGAAATATCTCCCAAATGTCAAGGAAATGTATGACTTCTTACTTATGTTCTATTTGCAGGAAGATTTAAGTTAGATCTATTCACTGAATTTGGTTGTTAACTCTCTATTAAACAAAAACATTTAATACCCCCAACTCCCACTTTTTTGTCATGCCATTGGCTTGTTGCAAAAACTGAATCTTTTGTCCCTGTGAACGGATTTGGCTGATTGCTTCCTTGTGGTAGTGTTTGACTTGTTCCTCTTTCTCTCCAGTATATTCTGTACACTAGAAATTAGACCTTAAAGTTTGATTAGATTCAGATTCAGTTTTTTTCTTTGTAAGAAAACTTCATGAATACTATGTCATACTGCTTCTTACTACCTCCCAAGAGGAAAGAAAAGTAAACACATACCTAAATCTTGCAAAGCTAGAAACTAATAACTCCCTAAGGAAGACCTAATGGAGGTTCTGTAATCCATTGTAAATCCTCAAAGAATGCTAACATTGGTGTTAATAAAATATGTGTGGCCATATCTTTAAGCAATAGCCTGCCTGTCCAGACTGCTGCAGCTTTCTAAACCTGTGATACATAAACATTGTAAAAACGCTGTTGAAAAGCCTCAGTGTGTGGGTGAGCATTCTAGCACACCTCCATGTTATCAGGGACAACAGTGACAATGCTTTAGATCAGGGTTATTCTCTGATGGATGTGAATGTGAACCCAAAGAGAGAGCAGAGGTGGGTTGTACCAGCTGTTACAAGTAAGCCGTGGGAACTAGCAGCAAGTTCTAGAAGTCTTTGTTAAGTGTCAAGCCAGCCATCCTGACCTCCCTGATTTATTGGGCACTTCATGTCAGTTCTAAGACAGAGATTGGGCTTTATGTTCAAGTATGAAATTAAGATAATCCCTGGAACCTTTCCAGCATCTAATAGAATTTAGAATTCCAAAAGAATCTAATAGAATTCTTGTTGTTGTATTTCTGTGGTTGCTCCAATATGGCTGCCACTGATGGGGCCTTTTTACTCTTGAAACTGTTGAGATTGGTATCATTCTTACTAAGAATATTTTGTCTTAAGCAAATATCATTATGCTATGAGTACACAGCCTTTTTTAAAATCCTGTCCCCATGGACAGTACTAATTTGATTAGAATACAGAAGACATCCCTTGAGTATGTCAGTGTACTACACACTAATCTCAAAAATTGATTATTCCTTTGCAGTGAGAAAGAGCTGACATTACTTGGCCTCACCTCCAGAGGAGAAATATCTGTGTTTTTTCAGTGTATCATTGGCTTGTTGCAAAAACTGAATCTTTTGTCCCTGTGAACGGATTTGGCTGATTGCTTCCTTGTGGTAGTGTTTGACTTGTTCCTCTTTCTCTCCAGTATATTCTGTACACTAGAAATTAGACCTTAAAGTTTGATTAGATTCAGATTCAGTTTTTTTCTTTGTAAGAAAACTTCATGAATACTATGTCATACTGCTTCTTACTACCTCCCAAGAGGAAAGAAAAGTAAACACATACCTAAATCTTGCAAAGCTAGAAACTAATAACTCCCTAAGGAAGACCTAATGGAGGTTCTGTAATCCATTGTAAATCCTCAAAGAATGCTAACATTGGTGTTAATAAAATATGTGTGGCCATATCTTTAAGCAATAGCCTGCCTGTCCAGACTGCTGCAGCTTTCTAAACCTGTGATACATAAACATTGTAAAAACGCTGTTGAAAAGCCTCAGTGTGTGGGTGAGCATTCTAGCACACCTCCATGTTATCAGGGACAACAGTGACAATGCTTTAGATCAGGGTTATTCTCTGATGGATGTGAATGTGAACCCAAAGAGAGAGCAGAGGTGGGTTGTACCAGCTGTTACAAGTAAGCCGTGGGAACTAGCAGCAAGTTCTAGAAGTCTTTGTTAAGTGTCAAGCCAGCCATCCTGACCTCCCTGATTTATTGGGCACTTCATGTCAGTTCTAAGACAGAGATTGGGCTTTATGTTCAAGTATGAAATTAAGATAATCCCTGGAACCTTTCCAGCATCTAATAGAATTTAGAATTCCAAAAGAATCTAATAGAATTCTTGTTGTTGTATTTCTGTGGTTGCTCCAATATGGCTGCCACTGATGGGGCCTTTTTACTCTTGAAACTGTTGAGATTGGTATCATTCTTACTAAGAATATTTTGTCTTAAGCAAATATCATTATGCTATGAGTACACAGCCTTTTTTAAAATCCTGTCCCCATGGACAGTACTAATTTGATTAGAATACAGAAGACATCCCTTGAGTATGTCAGTGTACTACACACTAATCTCAAAAATTGATTATTCCTTTGCAGTGAGAAAGAGCTGACATTACTTGGCCTCACCTCCAGAGGAGAAATATCTGTGTAACATCTATTAGTTAATTAATCTCAGCACCTGTGATGCATATGAAGCATTCATGTTGTTTAGTCTTTTAGTTACCACTTACTTTAGCTGTAGGAGTTCATCAGTTCCTACTATTTATTCTTCTCCCTTGAAGTCTAAAAGCTGTTACATTCTGGTCTCAAAAGGGAAAATGAGCAACAGGTGTTGAGTTTCAAGGAAATCACTTTCCAGGACCTAAACAGAAGCTTCACAACCTAGCAATAAGACAATCATGATAGCAATGCAAGATAACAAAATACTTTATTTTAATGGAACCTTTTTAAAATGAGTATCTTTAGAGAAATCACAGTACCTGTCTGCAAGATTCAAAAGATGATTTAAATTGACTTTAAATACAGTAGAAGGAAGGTGTTATGCATTGCCTCCTCACTTTTATTATGTGTGTTAGTTTGCAATAAAAAGTGGTTTAGAACTTTAAATGGGCTTCCTTTAATTGGCCAGAGCTTTATACTTGTCTGAAGTTAGGAAGAATTTAAAATAATTGCTGCTTAATAGTGGAACAAGAAGACATATCAAAAGCTCAGGAACAATTTAGCTTTGCTCTTCCCACATACAGCGCATTCCAAATGCAATTAACCTTTTTTATTTTATACACAGAGATTCTCAAAAAACATCTGAAATATTATCAACCAGATTTGCCCGTCACAGTTTGTATGGATCATCTGCAGCGAACAGAGCTGTTGTCAAGAATGTATCTTAGAAATTACTTCCATCACAGTAACCATCATTGCCGAACAACCTATCTATTAACAGTTATGAGAGTCTAATCTTTGTTTTCTAAAACACATCAAAGAATCAGGAAAGTAAACAAAAAAGGCCTCAGTAGCCAAAAATATAAATGTTACAAAGTCCGGATAAGTAACACTTAACAACATACCCTATAAGAGCCTTATCTAATTATGAGCCATAAAGTCAGAAAAACCTTGGTTTAAATCTTTGTTTCCCCTTTTTTTCAATTTCTTTTTTTTGGGGGGGGGGGGCTCTTTTATTGGTTTTTTATTTATTTATTTTCATCCATCATTGTTCTTTGGCCTGTGTCGGCCTCCCATCGCAGTGGCCTCTGTCACTGCAGAGCACCAGCTCTATGCACATGCGCTCCAGAGCCCGACTCAGTAGTTGGACACATCGGTCCAGCAGCTCCTCAACATGTGGGATCTTCCCAGGCCAGGGATTGAACCGACGCTCCTTGCACTGCAAGGTGATGTCCTTACCCACTGGACCACCAGGGAGGCCTTGCTTCCCCATTATTTGAGTGATTTTCCCCAAATTGCTTGATCTCTGTCTCATTTTCCTCATCTGTAAAATGGGATGATAATCATCACCTCATAGGATTATTGTAAGAATTAAATGAAATAATGGATATGATGCTTAGATATTTCTTTTAAAATAGTAGCTTCTATTATTACTGTTATTGGTATCATTCTAACAATATAACTTATTATTTCTGTCTGGTTCCCAAACCTAAGGCCAGCTTTAAAGGTCAAAATGATGGCAGTCTCGCATGAAGGGGGGCCATAGGAAAAAAAAAAAAACTATGGGGGAAAAAAAAGGCAGAAACAAGAACTGTAGAAACACTGCAGTGTGTGCTGTTGTGTTATGGTTTAATGCTCATGTGACCCAGCATCACTGTATCACAGCAGAGTAGAATCGGTTAATAACGATGGCTGCACAGCCTGCTGTAGTGGCAGCGACTCTCCCTTCCCCTAATTATTTACTTCCCTCTCAAAATAATAATAATAATGATGATCACTGCAATTCATCAAAAATGTAAAGTGCATCGTATTATTATAAAAGGTTATAAGTGAGTGATTCTTTTCTCTTTCAACCAACCAGAGAAAATAGTAAAAAAAAAAAAAAAAAAGAAACAGTTCAGGTGTTTTTGTCAGCTATGTGGAAATGTCATCATTCCCTAAGAATTTTGTATCACTCAAGTTTCATTAACATAATAAAAATTTTAGCTGAAATTCTATATGAAGAATAGGAAATACTAGAAAACAGAAAAAAATTGCTTTATTAGCCACCCACCCCCTTCATACCACTCATACCCATCTCACACCCCCATGATGAGGGTTTCTATCATACTCTTAAGGAAGTATGATTTGAGAATATTTTAAAATTATTATTGCTTTAATTTTGTTCTAGTCATGGTATTTTGTTTATTTTGCCATTTCAAAAAATATCCTTCATAGGAGGGAAGGTTTTATGTTTATTGCTGAGTATAGTCTTAAAGAGCTGAGAAATACTTATCTTGAACCATAGGCGGTTATCTGACAGACATGTATTACCAGGTAGTCATCTGATAAAAAGAATGATTGTTATTGGCCAACCGAAGAAAAATGTATGGACATTGTTGACTAAAGGGATAGAGAAACTCTGGAACTTGAGATATGCTTCTTTGGCACTGGCAAGAAGGAGAAAAAAGTAGACTACAGAAAACCAGGAAGTTTTGGTTGAAAACAGAAGATGCTAAAAACAAATTAACTTGAATGCTCCTCCTTCAGGTTATAAAGATTTAAAGGAGAGTCAACAGAAAGTAGTTTTATGGAATAAATGATCTGTATGAACACCCATGTTACAAGAAAACCACAGTATTTAATTTATTCATCAAATGGTTTAGCAGTCACTAACAAATAACCTCTGTTTTTCCTCTAGCCTGCCAACAACATTTGCAACTTTGGATATTGATGGTGTAAGGAAAATAATCTTTGCACTACCAGGTAAGAATAATGAAAGTAGTTTATTTTGTTTTTTCTGGGAAAATGGCCAAAATCTTTTTGTGTCCCAGGTGACTGGTACCCTATCAGAGCACATGATTTGGAATCTGAAAGATCTGGGCACAGGCCCCAACTTTTCATACTGTATGACCTTAGGCAAATCACATAACCTCTTGGAAGCTGTTTAATCGTCTATAAAATGGGGCAGATATGTACTTCATAGGGCTGGTGGGAAAGTCAAATTAGATCGTATCTTTCAAAGCACATTTCAGACCCTAAGACAATAAGCAAGTGTTACCTGTCACTGCATCTTTCTGGGACACTTATAGGAAATTAGCCAAAGTTAGCAGTATAATCACCTCCCACAATTAGAGTATTGTGCCCAAAGGGCCTTGAATCGTCCATGCAGATACTAGAACAACAACAAAAGAAATACAAAGTTGAATCTACTTGTTGTTTTTTCAACTTTTAAAATTATTCTCTGATCAGCGTCCCATTCTCTAATTTTTTGACATAGATTACTTCAAAAAATAACCTACTTATTCCTTTCAGATATACAAGTCTTATAGCTTTGGGATACTTATCTGCTTTTTTATAGTTAATAAATCTCAAAATAGACATAGAAAAGAAAGCAGGCAGAAAATGTTACAACTTTAAAAAGTGTGTTTGAAGCCCCTAATCTATAAGCAAAAAGAAGTTAATTTCTATCATATTAACAGAGCGGACATGTAAGCAAAGTTTTAATTTTCAGAATGTATCTGTGGTATAAAACTCCAGAAGACCTTCAGTATATCCCTGGATACTCTGAAAACCATTCTATAGAGAAGGAGATATCTTCCTAGCTTCATTTTCCCTAAAAGGGGCTATTTATGTTGTCTACAGAAGATATGACTTGACCTACAAAGTATGCTCTAATGGGAGCCTATTTTGCCATTGCTAACAAATTGTTCATCTGCCAGAGAAGTTACAATTAAATAGCCTATTTTTAAATTGTATTTTGAGATTTTCTATGCTCATCCTAAAGATACCAAAAGAGGGCAGCAACAATTCACACATTCAGATTGTAACACTGGCAAAGTGATTCTCTTTACAAGGATTTGAAACTCAGAATTGGATTTTTTCTTGCTTAAAGTCCTTGCATGTAAAGCTATTACTAATCTTGATAAGTTCTAAAGCAGTTTAAAAGTCGTATATCTACTTATTCGTTTTTTTAACTTTTTAAAATTACTTTAAGTAATATGTGTTCACTGTAAAAACACTAGAAAATATTTAGATAAGCATTAAGAAATGTTATCTATAATCTGTCTCCCCCTGAAATAACCACTATTTGCAGTTTGGGGGCATTTGTTCTTCCAGTCTCTTTTTCTTACATTGAGCAATTTATTTTTTAATAGAGTAATTTTATAACATTACTCTAAGCATTTTATAAGCATTATAGGTATGTTATAATCATTATTGAACAGTAGCTGTTTTTGGGGGTTTTTTGCTTTTCTAGAGAATTTTTCATCTGTTTATTTCTGGGACACTTATAGGAAATTAGCCAAAGTTAGCAGTATAATCACCTCCCACAATTAGAGTATTGTGCCCAAAGGGCCTTGAATCGTCCATGCAGATACTAGAACAACAACAAAAGAAATACAAAGTTGAATCTACTTGTTGTTTTTTCAACTTTTAAAATTATTCTCTGATCAGCGTCCCATTCTCTAATTTTTTGACATAGATTACTTCAAAAAATAACCTACTTATTCCTTTCAGATATACAAGTCTTATAGCTTTGGGATACTTATCTGCTTTTTTATAGTTAATAAATCTCAAAATAGACATAGAAAAGAAAGCAGGCAGAAAATGTTACAACTTTAAAAAGTGTGTTTGAAGCCCCTAATCTATAAGCAAAAAGAAGTTAATTTCTATCATATTAACAGAGCGGACATGTAAGCAAAGTTTTAATTTTCAGAATGTATCTGTGGTATAAAACTCCAGAAGACCTTCAGTATATCCCTGGATACTCTGAAAACCATTCTATAGAGAAGGAGATATCTTCCTAGCTTCATTTTCCCTAAAAGGGGCTATTTATGTTGTCTACAGAAGATATGACTTGACCTACAAAGTATGCTCTAATGGGAGCCTATTTTGCCATTGCTAACAAATTGTTCATCTGCCAGAGAAGTTACAATTAAATAGCCTATTTTTAAATTGTATTTTGAGATTTTCTATGCTCATCCTAAAGATACCAAAAGAGGGCAGCAACAATTCACACATTCAGATTGTAACACTGGCAAAGTGATTCTCTTTACAAGGATTTGAAACTCAGAATTGGATTTTTGCTTGCTTAAAGTCCTTGCATGTAAAGCTATTACTAATCTTGATAAGTTCTAAAGCAGTTTAAAAGTCGTATATCTACTTATTCGTTTTTTTAACTTTTTAAAATTACTTTAAGTAATATGTGTTCACTGTAAAAACACTAGAAAATATTTAGATAAGCATTAAGAAATGTTATCTATAATCTGTCTCCCCCTGAAATAACCACTATTTGCAGTTTGGGGGCATTTGTTCTTCCAGTCTCTTTTTCTTACATTGAGCAATTTATTTTTTAATAGAGTAATTTTATAACATTACTCTAAGCATTTTATAAGCATTATAGGTATGTTATAATCATTATTGAACAGTAGCTGTTTTTGGGGGTTTTTTGCTTTTCTAGAGAATTTTTCATCTGTTTATATTTTGAGGTAAGAGGAAAGCAGCTGATTCTTATTAAGAGTCTGTTGTCCTATGGGACAACTCATTTTTTCTATTGAACTGATTGTGTCACTCATCACTTTACCAACTTAAAAAAAATCTGTTTTAAAGTGCTTTTGTAGGTAGAAGAAAATTAAAGGTATAGTTTTAGCTTCTAACAGAC
The DNA here is from genome assembly GCA_022376925.1 of Tragulus kanchil. Lineage (NCBI taxonomy): Eukaryota > Metazoa > Chordata > Mammalia > Artiodactyla > Tragulidae > Tragulus > Tragulus kanchil. The sequence continues at coordinate 214,571,077 of JAIOJX010000032.1, read as the reverse complement.
TAAATTAACAATTGCCTTTTGGGGTTTTTTTTGTTTTTTTTTTTTTTATAGGTAAGAAATGAATTTATTCAGATCAGAGAAAGCACACTCCACAGACAGAGTATGGGCCATCGTAAAGCGAATCCAGCCTGCCTTTTATTTTGATGATGAAATTAGCATCACATAACCCAGCCAAGGGAACCTAAAATATAATAACCATTCTCAACCCTCACTATATATGTATATACCTGTATAATTACACATCACTGTATAAAAGTATAATTTTAGAACTAAAAGGGATATTGAGACTCATATAATCCAAACTTGAGTGAGTAAAGTTAGACCTATAAAGGTCCGGAACTCTTGGCAGGGTCAGACAGCTTTTGTTAGTTAACAGTACCGCACAGAAAGGCTAAATCTGTTCTTCTCAGCTCAAGCATTTCTCATAGCCCACCTTACCTCCCTTTGAAGTACACAACACACATTTCTTCTTGGAGAGTACAGTTGAATTCCTCAAATTTTTCTTATAACTGTAAAAGAACTTGGTATTTGTATTAATCTGCTCAGGCTGCCAAAGCAGAATATTACAGACCGGGTGGCTTACACAATAGAACTTTATTTTCTCATAGTTCTGGTGACGGAAAGGCAAAGATCAAGGTGCCAGCTCAGTTGGTTTCTGTGGAGATCTTCCTCCCTTGGTTGCAGATGGCCACTTTCTCTCAACATCTCCATAGGTCCTTGTTCTCCGTACTCTTCATGTTTCTTTCTCTATTTATGAGAACATCTTTCTTACTGGATTAGGACTTCACCCTTACAACCTCATTTAACTTTATTTACCTCTTTAACAGTCCTGTCTCCAAATACAGTCACACTGGGGCAGGTTAAGACTTCAACATATGAATTTGAAGGGGAACATAATTCAGTTCCTAACAGTATTCACCTTCAAGTCCTCTGCATCTTAAATCATGTAGTTTTATTTTTTAATTTTAATAAATTTCTGGGTAGAAGGGATGATGGGTAAATTTCTTTATTTTTGTCCTACTTGCTAATATTTTTTGCACTGAGTGAAAAAAGACCACTTTAAAAATAGCAAGTATAAACTGATTAGTAAGGGCTTTCAACGTATGGCTCTCTGGAGAGCAAAAATAAATGGTGTTTAGCAGCTTCTGTACATCAGAAGTCTGTGTTTCACTGGTAGATCCAAATGTTTGCATACTTTATGGCATTTGGTTGACTGTAGCTGTATTCTGGCCTCCTTTTGGATTCAAGGTGATTCAGAAGAGAACAGCTAGTGGTTAGTCACTTCATTCTCTTTGATACCTGAAGATATAGACAGTCATAATTTTTTGACAAATTTTTATGTGTGTACTCTAAATAATTGCTTGGTTGACTTTCAGGGAATCCTGTGTCAGCCGTGGTCACCTGCAATCTCTTTGTTGTGCCTGCCCTGAGAAAGATGCAAGGCATCTTGGATCCTCGGCCAACCATCATCAAAGCCAGGGTAATGTTTCCTAATGATCAGAAACCAAAATTGAAGCCTAATAACAAATGAGGGTATGATTTTTTAAATGACCCAAAACAGACGTCTAAAATTTTATATTAGTTTTAAGAGAAAATGTGGTTACATTCCTCTCTTTGTCATAGAAAACAGAGAGTAAGGAGTCCCTTTCATTCCCCTCCCACATTATTCCATGACTCCTGAAGTGAATAATTTTCTCCAGCTAGAAATCCATTTAGGAGTGGATATGTAATGACAAAATGGTCAACAGAATACTAAACTAGTACTAAATCATATGGGAGGAGGGACAAAAATTCTCTTTTCCCTGTGTAAACTTGCAGAGAATGGCAATATACCTGATTACTTTTTCTGTGACCCTGCTAATAAAATTTCAAGTTGAGAAAAAGAAAATTAAAGGACCTGATAGAGACTGTAGTGAAACAAAAGGAAAAGGTGACCATATTGTTTGGAAAAGGACTACTAAGGTTGAGGAAATATACCTGCAGTAAAAGTCACTCAGAAATTACAGTCTCCTTCTCCACCACAGTAACTCAACTTGATTTATTACTAGTCAAGTAACTATGCAATATAGTTTCCCTGTAACTAGGTAACAATTTTTCTGGCAATTTAAACTATAATACTAAACTGGTGCTTCTCTTTCTTTTAAGATTTACTGAGGTATAATTGATATAATCAAATTGCTCATATTTAATGTAGACATTTTGATAAATTTGGATAATCACAGACACCAGTGATAACCATCACCACAGTCAAGGTACTAAACATGTCCATCACCTCCAGAAATTTCCTTGTGTTCATTAATGTGTTTGTTTGTTTCATGGTAAGAATATTTAATGTGAGAACTATCTTCTTAAAGTGTTTTAAAATCCACAATACCACTTTGGTAATATATTGTACAGTACATGCTTTAGAGCTTATTCACCTTGTATAGCAGAAACTGTATACATATTGAGCAACAATTTCCCATTTCTTCCACCCCTCAGCCCCTTACAACCACCATTCTATTCTCTCCTTTAGCGAGTCTCACTATTTTAGATACTTCGTGTAAGTGGAATTGGGCAATACTTTTGTAACTAGCTTATTTCACTTGGTATAATGTCCTCTAGGTTTTACCATGTTGCCACAAAGAAAACAGTACAGCAGTTCCTCAAAAATTAAAAGTAAAACTACTATATGATCCAGCAATCTCACTTCTGGGTATGTGTCCCAATCAATTGAAATCAAGATCTCAAAAAGATATTTGCACCCCAACATTCACTGTAGCATTATCCTCTATAGCAAAGATAAGGAAGCAACCCAAATTTCAAACAACAGATGATTGGATAAGGAAGATGAAGTGTATGTATACAATGGAACATTATTCAGCTTTAAAAAAGGATTAGTCATTGACCATCAAAAGATATAATTGGGGCTTCCCTGGTGGTCCAGTGGATAAAGAGTCCACCTTGCAGTACAGAAGGCACCAGTTTGATCCCTGGCCCAGAAAGATCCCACATGCTCTAGAGCAGCTGGACCTGTGTGTCCAATTTTGAGCCGGTACTCTGCTGTGAGAGAGGCCGCTGCAATGGGAGGCCCACACAGGCCAATGAAAAATAAATATAAATAAAAGAGGCATGATGGGAAAAAGAAAAAATAAAAATTTTAAAGATGTAACTGGATGCCTATTATATGAGAATGTTTTGGCCTATCAATTGATTAATGAAGATATTGAAAATGAAGAACTGTATATGATTTATAAGAATTATAAAGCAGTTTTATTATTATTAGGAGATGAAAAATAAAGCTAGGTTGCAAAAATGAAGTTGAAACTGATCTATACCAGCATGCATAAGAATTTTAATGTTACATGATAAATTTTAGATGATTTATAGGGAAGATGAGCTTGAGCACCTCTCTTTTAGACTAATGAAATCACTGCCTCATAACTTCTCTAGTACTTGTAAAAGTTAGTGTATAGCTCCTTTAACCACTCTTTGGAAGCTTTAACAAGACTCAAACAGAATCCAGCCGCTCAGTACCAACCAGCGCCTTGAGTGTGTCACCTAGGGCCTCCCCTCAAATAGAATCCCCTTTGGTCATCTGTTTTCTCACAGACTCTCTTCTCCAGTCTGTGCAGCTTAGTCCAGCCTCTCTCCCGTATCTCCTGGAGCTTTCACTTTCTCTTATTACCACTCGTAAACATTCCAAACACATTCAGGTTTTGACAGTTGCCTGAGAGTCTTCTTATGCACCTGACTTCTTATCATCAGTTGCTTTATTTCCGTAATTCATAATAACTTTTATTTCTGCTTCGGCAACTCACATGCCCACGCTTTTCAATACCATGAAATGCTCCATCTCAACAATCATAGTTTAGGAACAATGGCAAGTTACTTACCGGTAGATATAAAAGAATTTAAATACCCCGCCCTTCTCCCTCAGTCCATAAGCCCTTTCTGGCTTTACCCCATTTCTCATCCAGCCCAAATCCTATGGTGTATCACTTCAACCTTTTCTAACACCCTCAGTCTTTCAATTTTTGCCTCTCCTTCCTTCCACTACAGTCCCTCTAAGAATCCACCAGGTAGGATCGGTCTTCCCTTTTTGTCCTTCACTTTTAATCCCAGGGCCCTGAGTACAGCTAGAGAAGACTGTAGAGCGGTTCAGGTTATCACTTCCAATTTACAAGTCTCAGCAGGGTCCAAAATTCTCCTTGATGAACATTTCAAATCCTGTGGATTCACTTTTTCTATCTTCTAGATCTTCACAATTCTCTTAAAACCCCCTCCACCATCCTCATCCCTGTGCTTTGTGGCCAAATAAACCAGGTTTGAATAATGGCATCAACATTTGATGCTTTCTCTTCCTCTATCTTGCCCCCTTTTAAATCCTTTTCTATCTAACTCTAATCATGTCAGTACCTCCAATTAAAATTCTTCCGTTTTCCCTTTTTGAAGTTGAAACTGATCTATACCAGCATGCATAAGAATTTTAATGTTACATGATAAATTTTAGATGATTTATAGGGAAGATGAGCTTGAGCACCTCTCTTTTAGACTAATGAAATCACTGCCTCATAACTTCTCTAGTACTTGTAAAAGTTAGTGTATAGCTCCTTTAACCACTCTTTGGAAGCTTTAACAAGACTCAAACAGAATCCAGCCGCTCAGTACCAACCAGCGCCTTGAGTGTGTCACCTAGGGCCTCCCCTCAAATAGAATCCCCTTTGGTCATCTGTTTTCTCACAGACTCTCTTCTCCAGTCTGTGCAGCTTAGTCCAGCCTCTCTCCCGTATCTCCTGGAGCTTTCACTTTCTCTTATTACCACTCGTAAACATTCCAAACACATTCAGGTTTTGACAGTTGCCTGAGAGTCTTCTTATGCACCTGACTTCTTATCATCAGTTGCTTTATTTCCGTAATTCATAATAACTTTTATTTCTGCTTCGGCAACTCACATGCCCACGCTTTTCAATACCATGAAATGCTCCATCTCAACAATCATAGTTTAGGAACAATGGCAAGTTACTTACCGGTAGATATAAAAGAATTTAAATCCCCCGCCCTTCTCCCTCAGTCCATAAGCCCTTTCTGGCTTTACCCCATTTCTCATCCAGCCCAAATCCTATGGTGTATCACTTCAACCTTTTCTAACACCCTCAGTCTTTCAATTTTTGCCTCTCCTTCCTTCCACTACAGTCCCTCTAAGAATCCACCAGGTAGGATCGGTCTTCCCTTTTTGTCCTTCACTTTTAATCCCAGGGCCCTGAGTACAGCTAGAGAAGACTGTAGAGCGGTTCAGGTTATCACTTCCAATTTACAAGTCTCAGCAGGGTCCAAAATTCTCCTTGATGAACATTTCAAATCCTGTGGATTCACTTTTTCTATCTTCTAGATCTTCACAATTCTCTTAAAACCCCCTCCACCATCCTCATCCCTGTGCTTTGTGGCCAAATAAACCAGGTTTGAATAATGGCATCAACATTTGATGCTTTCTCTTCCTCTATCTTGCCCCCTTTTAAATCCTTTTTCTATCTAACTCTAATCATGTCAGTACCTCCAATTAAAATTCTTCCGTGCTTTCCATGACCCCAGGGTTAAATTCAGACTGCTCAAGTGAGCATAGGAGGCCCTCCATCCCAAGGCCTGTTTTCCCTCCAGCTTTCTCTGCTTTACCTCCTGCATTCTGGCCATACCAAGCTTCTTACTGCCTCCAAGAGATCTCCTTCCTAGGAGATTCTTTCCTAACCACCACCATCTCTTTTCCTCAGCTTAGAAAATTCCTTAATCACAAAACTCAGGTATCATGCCCTCTGTGAATTTTTCCCAGTGTCCCTAAGAAGGGTGATTATTTACTTTTTTGTGCCTTTTTATAATATATAAATAGCTCCATAAAAACATAATTACACTGTATTTGCAAATAATTACTGTGTTAGTTAATTCTTTGAGGTCACTTCTCTAAAAGAGGGACAGGACAAAGAGGAAGGACAAAATATTCTCCCCCTTTTTTAAATTAACAAATTTTGCTTCTTAGATCTAGGTTCATAGCAAAATTAAACAGAAAGTACAGAGAGTCCCTGTTTGACTTCTCCTTCCTGCCCCATCTTCACATACACACACCCAACCTCTCTGGCTGTTGGCATCCTGCACCACAGTGGTACGTTTGTTACAGTCAGTGAAACCTAACCTACAGTAACACATTCCTTATCACCCAAAGTCTGTAGTCTGCATTAGGGTTGGTGTTGCGTATTCTGTGAGTCTTGACAGATGTACAATTGCTCCTTCCTTCCACTACAGTCCCTCTAAGAATCCACCAGGTAGGATCGGTCTTCCCTTTTTGTCCTTCACTTTTAATCCCAGGGCCCTGAGTACAGCTAGAGAAGACTGTAGAGCGGTTCAGGTTATCACTTCCAATTTACAAGTCTCAGCAGGGTCCAAAATTCTCCTTGATGAACATTTCAAATCCTGTGGATTCACTTTTTCTATCTTCTAGATCTTCACAATTCTCTTAAAACCCCCTCCACCATCCTCATCCCTGTGCTTTGTGGCCAAATAAACCAGGTTTGAATAATGGCATCAACATTTGATGCTTTCTCTTCCTCTATCTTGCCCCCTTTTAAATCCTTTTTCTATCTAACTCTAATCATGTCAGTACCTCCAATTAAAATTCTTCCGTGCTTTCCATGACCCCAGGGTTAAATTCAGACTGCTCAAGTGAGCATAGGAGGCCCTCCATCCCAAGGCCTGTTTTCCCTCCAGCTTTCTCTGCTTTACCTCCTGCATTCTGGCCATACCAAGCTTCTTACTGCCTCCAAGAGATCTCCTTCCTAGGAGATTCTTTCCTAACCACCACCATCTCTTTTCCTCAGCTTAGAAAATTCCTTAATCACAAAACTCAGGTATCATGCCCTCTGTGAATTTTTCCCAGTGTCCCTAAGAAGGGTGATTATTTACTTTTTTGTGCCTTTTTATAATATATAAATAGCTCCATAAAAACATAATTACACTGTATTTGCAAATAATTACTGTGTTAGTTAATTCTTTGAGGTCACTTCTCTAACAGAGGGGCAGGACAAAGAGGAAGGACAAAATATTCTCCCCCTTTTTTAAATTAACAAATTTTGCTTCTTAGATCTAGGTTCATAGCAAAATTAAACAGAAAGTACAGAGAGTCCCTGTTTGACTTCTCCTTCCTGCCCCATCTTCACATACACACACCCAACCTCTCTGGCTGTTGGCATCCTGCACCACAGTGGTACGTTTGTTACAGTCAGTGAAACCTAACCTACAGTAACACATTCCTTATCACCCAAAGTCTGTAGTCTGCATTAGGGTTGGTGTTGCGTATTCTGTGAGTCTTGACAGATGTACAATTACACGTATTGATCACTGAACTGGGAAGATCACCTGGAAGAGGGCATAGCAACCCACTCCAGTGTTCTTGCCTAGAGAATCCTATGGACAGAGCAGCCTGGCGGGCTGCAGTCCATAGCATCACAGAGTTAGACACGACTGCATGACTTAGAACTCAGCGTGCACCATTGTAGTATCATACAGTTTCACACCCCAAAGCACCTCTGCCTGTTCATTCCTCCCTCTCTGCTAACCCTTGATGTTTTTACTGTCTCCACAGTTTTGTTTTTTCCAGAATATCATATTGTTGGGATCGTACAGTATATAGCCTTTTCAGATTGTCTTCTTTCACTTAGTAATAGCCATTCAAGTTCCCCTCATGTTTTTTAGTGCAGAATAATCCTGCTTTTTAGATATACCACCATTTATCTGCTCACCTATTGAGTGGCATCTTTGTTGCTTCCAAATTTTGGCAATTATGAATAAAGCTGCTATAAACATTTGTGTACAGGTTTTTGTATGAACATAAACTTACAGTTCACTTGGGTAAATACCAAAGAATGTGGTTGCTGGATTGTATGATGAGAATGTGTTTAGTTTTAAAAGAAACTGCCAAAATGTCTTCCAAAATAGCTGTACTGTTTTGCATTCCCACACCAGTGAATAAGCATCTATGTTCTTCCACAGTCTCAACAGGATTTGGTGTGGTCAGTGTTTTGGATTTTGGGGCTTTCTAGTAGGTAGCTAGTGATACGTCATTATCGTTTTACTTTGTGGTTCCCTATATGATGTTGAACATTTTTTCATGTGCTCACTTCTCATACATATATCTTCTTTAGTAGGGTGCTCAGTTATTTTGACCAGTTTTTAATTGGGTTATTCATGTTCTTATTGTTGAGTTTTAAGAATTTTTTGTATATTTTGAATGGCAGGTCTTTATCAGGTATGCTTTTTACAAACATTTCCTCACAGTCAAGGTTTTGGTTATCTCATTTTAGTGACCTTTCTCTTTTTCTTTAATTCTCTCCTTTAGACATTTATATGGAGAACATATCATATAATACCACACCAAATAACACAATTTTATCTCTTGAGTGACTACTATGAGCCAGAAAAATACTCAAAAGAAACAAGGCTCCTAGTTCACAGCTCACTGCCCAATTCTGAATAAGTGAGAAAAAATCATCAGAAGAAAAACATCCACCATTTGCAATGCTTTTCCACCAATATATATATATATGTATGTTTACCCATGGTACATCATTCTTTTCTCTTTTTTTCTTTTTTAATTATTTAATTTTTTTTTTAATTTTTACAGAGTTTTGTTGTTCACAGACATGTATATTCCCAGATCAGTCATATGCATATCATTCTTTTAAGTACTGATGCTCATAGAAAACAGGTACATTTTTAAGCAACCTGATGCAATATAGCAGAACTATAATGTCAATACAGCCAAAGATATTAGTGAATAAAGTGTTCTGCCTTTCAGTAAAAAACACAAAAATCTGAATAGCTTCATCTCTTGCTACAAAAGAAACAGCTGTTTGTGAGACTGTGAAAAATAATCATTTTAAATTAATGCAATTTCTTAAATTAACATAAATGTATTCCTTTAAAATAAGCAACCCCATTTTGTAGATGAACAAACAGGTATGGGAAAGCAAAATAACTTTCCAGTACAACACACCAGTTAGCAGTAAGACTGGGAGTAGAACCTAGGTGCTGGTATCTTCCCAGTCTAGTATTTGCTCCAGTGTATGGCAGTCAGTGCCCTGAACCAGTCAGTCCCATCGCTGGGGAGAAGCTTAAACATGTAGCAAATGACCCAGCCACATGATAGATTTTGTGGTTTAGAGCTGGAGAGCACACATACACACAGGGAGAGGTTGAAAGAGATTTTTGTCCCGGAATAAATTAGGAACAAGGCAAGTTACCCACCAGGATATGTGAAATAGTGTATAAGCAATATCATTGCACAAAAGAGTTGAGTGTGATTTAATTAGAATTAAGCTTTATTCTGGATTCCAGAGAAAAAGCATAATTAGAATATTTTAAAACAAAGTAACCAGAATGGATTGGAGATAAACTCATGTCAATCAAAATTTCCAGGATATTCAAATTTTAATTATATCCTTTAATCTAAGCAGTATCTGTTTCAGTTGAGTAAGGATTTCCAGGACATTGCAAGGCAGAAAAATGATTATTGTGCCACTGGAAAATGTTCATTCTCGTACATTGGAATGAGTTTTGTTTTCACTAACATTGAAACAATTTTTTATGGGCTATAGATCATAATTATTTACCACGTAAACTTGTTCAAGAAGCACCTCTTAGGCATCTGCTACTGATGTGTTATCACTTTAACAGATAAGATTTCAGGACAAAATTAATGACATAGATAAAAAAAAAAACAGTGGCTCCAGGTTAAATGTTGATGGGTCATTCTGTATCATGTGTACGAACAGCAATTGGCTATGTTGCAAAGATATGAAATATTGTTCCCTAGCATAGACTCATTCAGAGGAATTCTTTTATACTAGTTATGTGGCCAAACCAAAGTGACACAGTTTTTACAAAAGACTACTTTTATTTGTGTTGATGAAATTGTCAGTATTGGGACACTAGAGGAATAATCAAGAGAAAGGAAAGTAAGTATCCCTTTTGACCTTTTGATTAATCTCCAAAATATACAGATAGCTCATGCAGCTCAATATCAAAAAAAAAAAAACAAAAAAAACTTGATCAAAATGAGTAGAAGATCTAAATAACGTTTCTCCAAAGAAGACTTACAAATGCTCAAGGGTACATGAAAAGATGCTCAGCATCACTAATTACTACAGAATGCAGATCAAAACTATAATGAGGCATCAGCTCACACCAGTCAGTCAGAATAGCCATCATCAAAGAAGTCTACAAATAACTCTGTCTTTGGAGAGGGTGGAGGAAAGGGAACCCTCCTACACTGTTGGTGGGAATGTAAACTGGTATAGCTACTATGGAGAACAGTATGTAGATTCCCTAGAAAAATAAAAATAGAACTACTCACTGGGCATATATCTGGAGAAAACCATAATTCAAAAAGATACATGCACCCCAGTGTTCACTGCAGCCCCATTTACAGCAGGCAGAGTGTGGAAGCAGCCTGAATGTCCATCAGCAGAGGAATGGAAAAGAAGATGACATAATGCCATTTGTAGCAACATAGATGGACCTAGAGATTGTCATACTGAGTGAAGTAAGCCAGAGAAAGACAAATATCTTATGATATCACCTACATATTGGAACCAAAGAAAAAGGGTATAAATGAACTTATCTGTAAAGCAGAAATAGTCTTACAGATATAGAAAACAACTATATGTGTACGAACAGCATTTTTAGGCTATGTATTTACCACGTAAACTTGTTCAAGAAGCACCTCTTAGGCATCTGCTACTGATGTGTTATCACTTTAACAGATAAGATTTCAGGACAAAATTAATGACATAGATAAAAAACAGTGGCTCCAGGTTAAATGTTGATGGGTCATTCTGTATCATGTGTACGAACAGCAATTGGCTATGTTGCAAAGATATGAAATATTGTTCCCTAGCATAGACTCATTCAGAGGAATTCTTTTATACTAGTTATGTGGCCAAACCAAAGTGACACAGTTTTTACAAAAGACTACTTTTATTTGTGTTGATGAAATTGTCAGTATTGGGACACTAGAGGAATAATCAAGAGAAAGGAAAGTAAGTATCCCTTTTGACCTTTTGATTAATCTCCAAAATATACAGATAGCTCATGCAGCTCAATATCAAAAAAAAAAAAAAAAAACTTGATCAAAATGAGTAGAAGATCTAAATAACGTTTCTCCAAAGAAGACTTACAAATGCTCAAGGGTACATGAAAAGATGCTCAGCATCACTAATTACTACAGAATGCAGATCAAAACTATAATGAGGCATCAGCTCACACCAGTCAGTCAGAATAGCCATCATCAAAGAAGTCTACAAATAACTCTGTCTTTGGAGAGGGTGGAGGAAAGGGAACCCTCCTACACTGTTGGTGGGAATGTAAACTGGTATAGCTACTATGGAGAACAGTATGTAGATTCCCTAGAAAAATAAAAATAGAACTACTCACTGGGCATATATCTGGAGAAAACCATAATTCAAAAAGATACATGCACCCCAGTGTTCACTGCAGCCCCATTTACAGCAGGCAGAGTGTGGAAGCAGCCTGAATGTCCATCAGCAGAGGAATGGAAAAGAAGATGACATAATGCCATTTGTAGCAACATAGATGGACCTAGAGATTGTCATACTGAGTGAAGTAAGCCAGAGAAAGACAAATATCTTATGATATCACCTACATATTGGAACCAAAGAAAAAGGGTATAAATGAACTTATCTGTAAAGCAGAAATAGACTTACAGATATAGAAAACAACTTATGGCTACCAGGAGGCAAATGGGTTGTGCTGTTGTTTAGTTGCTAAGTCATGTCCAAGTCTTTTGTATCCTCTGTCTATGGAATTTCCCAGGCAAGAACACTGGGGTGGGTTGCCCATTTCCTTCTCCAGGGAATCTTCCCAACCCAGGGGTCAAACCTACATCTCCTGCATTGGCAGGAGGGTTCTTTATTACTGAAACACCAGCGAAGTCCACCAGCGGGTAAGGAGAAGGGAGGGATAAACTGAAAGATTGAAATGACCTGTACATACAACTAGTATGTAGTATAATTTTATATAAAATATATAACTAATAAGGACCTACTGTATAGCACAGGAAACTCTACTCTGTAATGTTCTACATGGAAATTAATGTAAAAAAGAGTAGACACATGTATGACTGATTGTTTTTGCTATACACCTGAAACTAACACAACATTGTGAATCAACTATACGCCAATGAAAATTTTTAAAATGAAAGTAGCTATCATTTTTATATTAAAAATAAATCTATGAATGAGTAGCTAAATTAGCACCTCAATAAATCTTTACTGGATGAATGGATGGATGGATGGAGAGATGGATAACATACAGATAAGTGGATTTTGAGCTTGTTTGTTTGTTGAGGCCTACCTCCTTTATTTTCAGTGTTAAAATATCTGCTTTTATTTCTCAGTTCATGGGTCAGAGATAAAATTACACTTAAAAAATAGATTTTGTGTTTTTTAACTACCTTCCTCCTTCTATGAATACCAACCTCTTAGCCTTTTTTTCTCTTTTCACCAGAGTAACCCAACCTCTGGACTCCCTGTATTAAGGACATAAGGTGGCAGTGGTGGAGACAGCAGAATGCCAAGATACTTCCATTCCATTGCACTCTTTGCACAACCACCGCCACCCTACAATTTTAAGAGATGATCGAAGTGATTACATCTGTCTTCTCTTCCCCTTTTCTCTGTAGTTATCATGTGATGTAAAACTGGATCCTCGCCCAGAATACCATCGATGTATACTGACTTGGCATCACCAAGAACCACTACCTTGGGCACAGAGTACAGGTTAGTCATTCACACCTGCAGGTATCTCTTTGTACCCAGTCTATTAAAACACAAATTTATGTATAACCTTCTTCCTTGAGTATATGTAATTTTGTAGTTATTGTACATTTTCCCTTTTGAGAAATTAAATGTTAAATTATTCCTGAACAGTGTGACATAACAGGACAAGAGGAAAATAATGATAATGATGATTTAGTTATTGCTTGGAACCATATTTCTAGATACACATTTGACATACCAATCTAGAATTACAGAGGATATTTCTCTGTTTTTCCAACTAGTAAATTGTGAGCATACCTTTGATTTTAGAAAAAAGAGGGAACTGTGGCTATGCCATCCTAAAATGTGAGATTAAAGCCCATACAACTAGTATGTAGTATAATTTTATATAAAATATATAACTAATAAGGACCTACTGTATAGCACAGGAAACTCTACTCTGTAATGTTCTACATGGAAATTAATGTAAAAAAGAGTAGACACATGTATGACTGATTGTTTTTGCTATACACCTGAAACTAACACAACATTGTGAATCAACTATACGCCAATGAAAATTTTTAAAATGAAAGTAGCTATCATTTTTATATTAAAAATAAATCTATGAATGAGTAGCTAAATTAGCACCTCAATAAATCTTTACTGGATGAATGGATGGATGGATGGAGAGATGGATAACATACAGATAAGTGGATTTTGAGCTTGTTTGTTTGTTGAGGCCTACCTCCTTTATTTTCAGTGTTAAAATATCTGCTTTTATTTCTCAGTTCATGGGTCAGAGATAAAATTACACTTAAAAAATAGATTTTGTGTTTTTTAACTACCTTCCTCCTTCTATGAATACCAACCTCTTAGCCTTTTTTTCTCTTTTCACCAGAGTAACCCAACCTCTGGACTCCCTGTATTAAGGACATAAGGTGGCAGTGGTGGAGACAGCAGAATGCCAAGATACTTCCATTCCATTGCACTCTTTGCACAACCACCGCCACCTACAATTTTAAGAGATGATCGAAGTGATTACATCTGTCTTCTCTTCCCCTTTTCTCTGTAGTTATCATGTGATGTAAAACTGGATCCTCGCCCAGAATACCATCGATGTATACTGACTTGGCATCACCAAGAACCACTACCTTGGGCACAGAGTACAGGTTAGTCATTCACACCTGCAGGTATCTCTTTGTACCCAGTCTATTAAAACACAAATTTATGTATAACCTTCTTCCTTGAGTATATGTAATTTTGTAGTTATTGTACATTTTCCCTTTTGAGAAATTAAATGTTAAATTATTCCTGAACAGTGTGACATAACAGGACAAGAGGAAAATAATGATAATGATGATTTAGTTATTGCTTGGAACCATATTTCTAGATACACATTTGACATACCAATCTAGAATTACAGAGGATATTTCTCTGTTTTTCCAACTAGTAAATTGTGAGCATACCTTTGATTTTAGAAAAAAGAGGGAACTGTGGCTATGCCATCCTAAAATGTGAGATTAAAGCCCATTGGTAGTATAATTTTCCATAGCCTTTACTATAACCTAGATATTGGTGAGTTTTGAGAACTGAGAGATCAACTTTGATAATTCAGATTTCTGTAGTTACCTACTGTAGACTTTAAACTTGTATCCCTGTCTTCACAAGTCACATTCCACCTGACTTTTGATGCAATTTCAGAAACAATTTAAACAAATATCCTATCAAATGCAAACATCAGCTAACACACTGAGTAAGTACGTGGGCTTTGCCATCAGGGAATTGCTTTCAGATTGGCCACCAGCTAATTAGTAGGGCCATAGGCAAGTTATCTAACATCTTTTGAGTTGTTGAGAATTAAATAAAGTAGTTGAGTAAAATGCCTACCATCTTGTCTGGTACTTAAGTAAATATTAAAGAAATGGTAGCCCCTGCTGTTGTTACCATAATTTTAACAGGTTTTAAAAGCCTCTTTTTTTCAGACACACATCACATTGTAGCCTGAATTGAGAAATTCTATGGCATTTTATACAGTGCTGTAAAATTTTGATTTTGTTCTTTTAAGCAATAATTTTTAATGTTTATTATATTTCAAAGTGCAGTGAGAAGGTAGTAGTATACAGTAGCAGGGTCACCTGAAAATGTACCGGGAAGCCTGATCATCTCTCTTGAAGATCTGTGTTTCTATTCATCAGTTTTATTTTGAGAAAAACTACAAGGGCTCACGTGCAACCCCGGGTTTGCACCTGAGATACAGATGTATACTGATCATAAACATCCAAAACCTTGCAGGTATCTCTTTGTACCCAGTCTATTAAAACACAAATTTATGTATAACCTTCTTCCTTGAGTATATGTAATTTTGTAGTTATTGTACATTTTCCCTTTTGAGAAATTAAATGTTAAATTATTCCTGAACAGTGTGACATAACAGGACAAGAGGAAAATAATGATAATGATGATTTAGTTATTGCTTGGAACCATATTTCTAGATACACATTTGACATACCAATCTAGAATTACAGAGGATATTTCTCTGTTTTTCCAACTAGTAAATTGTGAGCATACCTTTGATTTTAGAAAAAAGAGGGAACTGTGGCTATGCCATCCTAAAATGTGAGATTAAAGCCCATTGGTAGTATAATTTTCCATAGCCTTTACTATAACCTAGATATTGGTGAGTTTTGAGAACTGAGAGATCAACTTTGATAATTCAGATTTCTGTAGTTACCTACTGTAGACTTTAAACTTGTATCCCTGTCTTCACAAGTCACATTCCACCTGACTTTTGATGCAATTTCAGAAACAATTTAAACAAATATCCTATCAAATGCAAACATCAGCTAACACACTGAGTAAGTACGTGGGCTTTGCCATCAGGGAATTGCTTTCAGATTGGCCACCAGCTAATTAGTAGGGCCATAGGCAAGTTATCTAACATCTTTTGAGTTGTTGAGAATTAAATAAAGTAGTTGAGTAAAATGCCTACCATCTTGTCTGGTACTTAAGTAAATATTAAAGAAATGGTAGCCCCTGCTGTTGTTACCATAATTTTAACAGGTTTTAAAAGCCTCTTTTTTTCAGACACACATCACATTGTAGCCTGAATTGAGAAATTCTATGGCATTTTATACAGTGCTGTAAAATTTTGATTTTGTTCTTTTAAGCAATAATTTTTAATGTTTATTATATTTCAAAGTGCAGTGAGAAGGTAGTAGTATACAGTAGCAGGGTCACCTGAAAAATGTACCGGGAAGCCTGATCATCTCTCTTGAAGATCTGTGTTTCTATTCATCAGTTTTTATTTTGAGAAAAACTACAAGGGCTCCACGTGCAAACCCCGTGATGCAGGTGCAGTGGTAATAAGAGTATTTCCTCCTAGGTAATCAGATGAGCAGCCGTCTGATGAGCATGCGCAGCGCCAACGGGTTATTGATGCTTCCTCCAAAGACAGAACAGTACGTGGAGCTCCACAAGGGCGAGGTGGTGGACGTCATGGTCATCGGACGGCTATGATAGTCACCGGAGGGAGAAAGCTTTGATGCATGTCCACATATCATTGACTGTATCCTGTAATATGCAACGGCACAGCTAGTTTTTCTGATTTGGATAAAAGTTGATCTGTATAGTCAACATCTTGAACTATATTTCAGAAAAAATTTAAATACCTTTTAAAGAAAAAAAAAACACCTGAACATAAATCTTAACAGACAACTCTGTTCTAATTATATCAAAGCAAATTTTTCCTTTCTTGCAAATCGCTTTGTGTGTTCAATGCTAGGTCTGATAGCGATAGCTTTTAGTAGACAGCGGTAGGTGCCTGCAGAACTTGTGTTTTTCTCATCTTTAAAATACAACTACTTATGCTCTTAAATCAAGGCTGTCTGCTTATTTATACTAGCGTAGGCAACACTTGGATTTCCCTTCTTAGTATGCTTCATAAGTGCTTTGCAGAGAGCTTCTGCTTGTTCTTTATCATGTATCTCGTGTTTATGTGCACAGTGCCAAACAAAGAGTGACTGGGTGGCGGCCCTGCCGTGCCTCGAGGAGAGCCATCCCACAGAGCGTCCAGGGGTCTCTCCTCCCAGTAGCCTCGTGGCACAGGACTCCTGGGCAGTAACTGGATACCTTTATTTGAACAAACAAACTGGGGAAAATGCTTCCTTAAGTGCTGACAGCCTTTTAACCAATACAAAAGTACAGAACAAAAATAAATTACCATAATTTTAACAGGTTTTAAAAGCCTCTTTTTCAGACACACATCACATTGTAGCCTGAATTGAGAAATTCTATGGCATTTTATACAGTGCTGTAAAATTTTGATTTTGTTCTTTTAAGCAATAATTTTTAATGTTTATTATATTTCAAAGTGCAGTGAGAAGGTAGTAGTATACAGTAGCAGGGTCACCTGAAAAATGTACCGGGAAGCCTGATCATCTCTCTTGAAGATCTGTGTTTCTATTCATCAGTTTTTATTTTGAGAAAAACTACAAGGGCTCCACGTGCAAACCCCGTGATGCAGGTGCAGTGGTAATAAGAGTATTTCCTCCTAGGTAATCAGATGAGCAGCCGTCTGATGAGCATGCGCAGCGCCAACGGGTTATTGATGCTTCCTCCAAAGACAGAACAGTACGTGGAGCTCCACAAGGGCGAGGTGGTGGACGTCATGGTCATCGGACGGCTATGATAGTCACCGGAGGGAGAAAGCTTTGATGCATGTCCACATATCATTGACTGTATCCTGTAATATGCAACGGCACAGCTAGTTTTTCTGATTTGGATAAAAGTTGATCTGTATAGTCAACATCTTGAACTATATTTCAAAAAAAATTTAAATACCTTTTAAAGAAAAAAAAAAACACCTGAACATAAATCTTAACAGACAACTCTGTTCTAATTATATCAAAGCAAATTTTTCCTTTCTTGCAAATCGCTTTGTGTGTTCAATGCTAGGTCTGATAGCGATAGCTTTTAGTAGACAGCGGTAGGTGCCTGCAGAACTTGTGTTTTTCTCATCTTTAAAATACAACTACTTATGCTCTTAAATCAAGGCTGTCTGCTTATTTATACTAGCGTAGGCAACACTTGGATTTCCCTTCTTAGTATGCTTCATAAGTGCTTTGCAGAGAGCTTCTGCTTGTTCTTTATCATGTATCTCGTGTTTATGTGCACAGTGCCAAACAAAGAGTGACTGGGTGGCCGCCCTGCCCTGCCTCGAGGAGAGCCATCCCCACAGAGCGTCCAGGGGGTCTCTCCTCCCAGTAGCCTCGTGGCACAGGACTCCTGGGCAGTAACTGGATACCTTTTATTTGAACAAACAAACTGGGGGGAAAAAAATGCTTCCTTAAGTGCTGACAGCCTTTTTAACCAATACATTTAAAATTGTACAGAACAAAAAATAAAATCAAAGACTGATCTTGTACAGATATTAGTGTTACCAGCATTCATGTGGAAATCAAGAGCAAAGAAAAAACAATGTTAACTCTGTACCATAACATTTTCTGTAATGATACTGAAACTTAATGAATAAAAAAAAAAAATCCTTGGTCATTATTTAAAATGCACTGTGTTGGCCTTGTTATTAAAAAGAGAAAAGATTGTCATGTCATTCTGATGGGATTCTGCCTGAGAAAAAAGGAATAGTTAAGATGGCTTAGTAAGGTTAAGTGATGCAAATACGGAATAGAAAGTAGGAGAGAACCTGCAGGTAGTCTGGTATTTCCAGTCAGAGCTGGAGAAGAGCAAGCAAATTTAAAGATAATTGATAATCTAGAAAAATAAATAAATTTCGATTTCAAATGCCTTAAAAACAAATCAAACATCTACAAGTTTTTGGAATAGTGAGGGAAAATAAGTTAATGAACCAGAAAATTGAAAGTAAGTACCGAACTTTTTTTTTTTAATCATGATCAGAAGTGAGAAATGGGAAAAATCTGTACTGACCAGAGGAAATACAAAGACTGAAATATGTGCTATCCACAATAGCTTCTTTAATAAGAACTTAGGGGCACTTTTCAAACAGTGGTAGCCCAGGACATTAACTATGCTGTAGAGTATAATTAGTAAAGCAAACAACAAACATTAGTCTGCCAGTACACAAGGAACCAAATGACGGTGATGAATAAACCCAAGTTGTAAACAGTAAATATTTGATACTGATACTTACTATTTACAAAGTTGAAAATAAAATGTTCTATATTTTAAACATATTGTATATTTTCAATTCTAGAAGATAAGATAAATTACTAGAGGTCAAATGAAAGCCCATGCAAAGAGTTCTTTACCTACATTCATCCAAGAAACATTTATGAAGTGTCTACTGTGTGCTTGAATATAAGGTACAGTATGCTATACTATTTGCAAGGATGAAGTGAGATAATAACTGACATTACATTCCATCAAGGAAGTTTAAAAAACATGCGTAAGTAAGCATACTACTTGATATGCTTAATATCTCATAATGCATGGTAGAATGTATAGAGTGTGATTAATGCTATTAATATAATTCAGATTTAAAGAGTTGGAGGAGTTCAGATGGGAACCTCTACAGGATGAGATTTCAAGGGCTTCCCTCATAGTTCAGTGCCTGCCAATGCAGGAGACACAGGTTTGATTCCTGATCTGGGAAGCTGCAGAGCAACAAGCACTGGAGCCACAACTATTGAGCCCACATACCGCAACTACTGAAGTTTGTGCACCCTAGAGCCTGTGCTCTGCAACTAGAGAAAAGCCCTTGTGCAGGAATAAACACCCAGAATAGCCAAAAATAAATGAATAAATAAAATTATTAAAAAAGAAACAAGATTTCGAAAGGTAAGAGATTTTAGTGAGTTTTGAATAAAAGGTAGAATTTTAATAGTGATAATGCAGAAAGAGGGTATTCCAGAAATAGAATTATATATAATTAATGATAATTGTTATGTTTATTACAGAATGTAAGATCCACAAGGGCAATAATTTTTGTTTGTTTTGTTTGTTTAGCCCCAAGTCCTTAGAGTTCCTGGCATATGTACGTAAGTGTAGGCATACATAACTATTTGTTCCATGAAACACATTATACATGCCATGCACTTTTCTAAGCACTCTCCATATGTTTCATTTTCACAACAACCCTGTGTTATTATTCCTATTACAGATGAGAAATCTGAGGCACAGAAAGGTTATAAAACTTGTCCATGGTGACGCATCTAATAAGAGGATTCAGGAGCCAGGATTCAGACTTAACAGTCTGGCTTCAGGGTCGATATTCCCAAACAGTGGGCCATAGAACTGAAAACTGATGTGTTTGTAAGACCGGAAGGAACAGTACATATTTGAGGTCCAAACTATAAAGTTCTCAAATGACAATTACACCTTTAGAGGTTCTTGATCAGGGAAGTATTAAGATCAGAACTATTTTTCCTCTTTTTGAGAAATTGTCCAAGAAACATTTATGAAGTGTCTACTGTGTGCTTGAATATAAGGTACAGTATGCTATACTATTTGCAAGGATGAAGTGAGATAATAACTGACATTACATTCCATCAAGGAAGTTTAAAAAACATGCGTAAGTAAGCATACTACTTGATATGCTTAATATCTCATAATGCATGGTAGAATGTATAGAGTGTGATTAATGCTATTAATATAATTCAGATTTAAAGAGTTGGAGGAGTTCAGATGGGAACCTCTACAGGATGAGATTTCAAGGGCTTCCCTCATAGTTCAGTGCCTGCCAATGCAGGAGACACAGGTTTGATTCCTGATCTGGGAAGCTGCAGAGCAACAAGCACTGGAGCCACAACTATTGAGCCCACATACCGCAACTACTGAAGTTTGTGCACCCTAGAGCCTGTGCTCTGCAACTAGAGAAAAGCCCTTGTGCAGGAATAAACACCCAGAATAGCCAAAAATAAATGAATAAATAAAATTATTAAAAAAGAAACAAGATTTCGAAAGGTAAGAGATTTTAGTGAGTTTTGAATAAAAGGTAGAATTTTAATAGTGATAATGCAGAAAGAGGGTATTCCAGAAATAGAATTATATATAATTAATGATAATTGTTATGTTTATTACAGAATGTAAGATCCACAAGGGCAATAATTTTTGTTTGTTTTGTTTGTTTAGCCCCAAGTCCTTAGAGTTCCTGGCATATGTACGTAAGTGTAGGCATACATAACTATTTGTTCCATGAAACACATTATACATGCCATGCACTTTTCTAAGCACTCTCCATATGTTTCATTTTCACAACAACCCTGTGTTATTATTCCTATTACAGATGAGAAATCTGAGGCACAGAAAGGTTATAAAACTTGTCCATGGTGACGCATCTAATAAGAGGATTCAGGAGCCAGGATTCAGACTTAACAGTCTGGCTTCAGGGTCGATATTCCCAAACAGTGGGCCATAGAACTGAAAACTGATGTGTTTGTAAGACCGGAAGGAACAGTACATATTTGAGGTCCAAACTATAAAGTTCTCAAATGACAATTACACCTTTAGAGGTTCTTGATCAGGGAAGTATTAAGATCAGAACTATTTTTCCTCTTTTTTGAGAAATTGCTCTGGCAGCACTGAATAGGATATATTGGATTGGGAAAAAACAGGAGAGAGACACCAGTGAAGAAGTGATCATGACTGTGCAGGGAGGAGTGATGACAGCCTTAGCGATAGTGGTGGAGGTGATGGGAAGGCCATGACAGCTGAGCGTACCTCTGACTAGAACAAAAATGGAAAGAATTTTATGACTGATTGAAAGTTTGAGAAAGGAAGTAAGACATGATTCAAACAAAGTCTTTGGCCTTGGCTGACTGGGAACATGTTCAAAAATCAACAAAAAAAAGAGGAAGTCAGAAAAAGTGGATTTTCTGGAAGAGCTGGTAAGTTTAGACATGTGTTTGAGATGCCAGAGGAGCACTGAGATAGCCATGTCCTGTTGGCATTTGAAAATATACTATAGGAGTCCACCAAAGAAATGCTGGCTGAATATGATCTTGGAGATGACTCGCATAAAGGTGATATTTAAAATGTAAGGGTAAAAAGGAAAGATTATCGAGAAAGGACTTGCCAAGAGGACAGAGGCTTGCAGAGCATCTTATTTTGGAGTGATGGCAGAAAAAGCCATGAATGAAATGAAAGATAAAACAGTTTGTAGAAGAGAAAAACACAGAGTGGTGCAGTATCCTAAAACCAGGGGAGAGAATTTCCCTAAAAGCAGGGAAGAAAGGATAATCAACTGTCAAAAAGAAGTATCAAGAAGGATGAGGGCTCAAAAGGCTCTGTTGATCAAACAATCTTTTGTGAGCTACGAGAGTTCAATTTCAGTAGTGAGTTGAAGGAAAAATCAGATAGCAAAATAGAAATCATGATTGAATTGCCTGGAACTTGGGTATGAGAAGAGAAAGACAGACACAGGATGGTGGTTTGAACCAGTAACAAGATGGAGAAAAGATTTTTGTTTGTGAGTTCTGAGAAAGGAGAAACAATAGTAGTAGGCATATTAAAAATTTGAGAGTACGATTCTAGATGGAGAAAGAAGACAAAGGAAGGGCGCTAGTTTTAAGGATCCCAATGACCCATTTAGGATGGAGAAGAAAAGGAACATTTTTCCTTTTGAGTTAGAAAAGGGAAAGCAATACACATTTGAAGTAGATCCATGGGAAATTTAATTGAATAGTTAAAGGTCAGTTGTTCTACTTGGCACAGTGGAAGTTCATGTCATATAATCTATTTACATTTACTTAAGCAAAATTATTTTAGAATTATCCATATAGACAATACGATTCATTGTCTCAATATTATAGTTGACATTTAAATAAAAGATTGTAAGATGTTTTCACCTTCTTGCTTGTAACTGTGGGGAAGTTAAGCAGTTCTTTTCTTCATGTTTGTTTGTTTTCTCTTATGATTATACAGGCAGTACATCCTTATCCACCAAAGTCTACAGAAAGACCGCCATCTCCACCAAACTGGCAGAACTCCCTTCCCTGGCAGCCAACCCCTTCTCTAGGTCATGGTCAAAGAAGTGCTGACTGTTTTCTGTCAAGGACCCACTTTGCTGCCCATGTCCTGTGCTCTGCTCATCAGAGTATATAGGTGAGCATCTGTATTATAGGTGAGCATCTGTATATGCTCCCTGTCAGCTTTATACGGCCTTAAAATCCTCTCATGTCCTAAAAACCAAAACAAAAACCTCCCTTTGCTCCCTGCATGCCATAGCAATTACCCAGTCTCTCCTGTTCACTTCAAAACGTGATTTTCAGAATTGTGTACATTTATGTATGTAGTTACCTTTTCTGGTGTTTATCATTCTTTTGTGTGGATCCACATTTCCATCTGATACCATGTTTATGTTACCCGAAGGTGTTCTTTTAAGATTCTTGCTGTGGGGGCCTGCTGTTGATAAATTCTTTCAACTTTTAAGTATTTATTTTGCCTTTGTTTTTGAGAGATTTTTTTGCTGACTGTAAAGCTGTAGGTTTCTAGTTTTTTTCCTTTTGTTACTTTAAAGATGCCTCTCTTCTTGCTTGTGTGGTTTCCAGTGAGAGATCTGCTATTATTCTTATCTTTGTTCCTCTGTAACATAGCATATATTTTTTCTCTGACTGCTTTTTAGACTTTTTTTTTCTTTTTCACGGGTTTTGATCAGTTTAATTATGTTGTATCTTGCTGTAGTTTACTGAGATGAAGGCTTGTTGAGCTGCTTTGATCTATGGATTTGTGATTTTCATTGTTGGTTAAGTTTTCAGTTATTATTTCTTCAAATGCTTTTTCTGTTCCTCCCACTCCCTTCTCTCTTCCAGGTATTCCAATCAATACTTGAAATTGTCCCACAGCTCACTGATGTTCTGAATTTGGAGGGATTCTCTTTTTCAATGTGTGTTTCATTTTGAGTGGCTTCTATTGCTATGCTTTAAGTTCACTACTCTATTCTGCATTGTCTAACCTGCCATGAGTCCCATCCAGTGCAGTTCTCATCTTAGACACGGTAGCTTGTATCTGTTTTATTGAAGTATAGTTTATTTACAGTATTGCATTAGTTTTAGGTATATAGCATAGTGATTCAGGCGTGGGTTTTGCAGATTTTATTTCATTATACATTATTACAAGATACTGAATATGGTTCCTGTGCTACTGTGAATCCTTGTAAGTATTTCCTTTTTAGCCTGCTTTTTTGGTTCTATGCCTTGGTTGTTTCAAATCATGAGACACACAATGAAAAAAAGAATATAAGCAGATTACATTTACCAAGTAAATACTATTAAGTGATGTTGCATGTTACAGCAAATTGATTCTTTGGATGGCTCTTCTTTTCTTTTTCTTTTGCACTGAGATAAAGCAGAGCTCTAGCTGGTGCGGGTGTGTTGCATAGGCGTTAGCAGTACTGCCCTCGCTCAATGCTCATTGGACAGTAGTGCAACCCCAAGAAAAGGATGGTTGGATGACTTTTATATTTAAAGTTTTCTAACCAACAAAACTTTGTGGATCTAACCCATAACCAACTCTTTTTTTTTTTTTTTAATTTCCCTTCATTGATATTCTTTATTTGGTGAGATATTATTCTCATACTTTGCTTTATTTCTTTAGGCATGGTTTCCTTTAGATCTTAAAGTGGGTTTTTTTTGGGGGGGGGATGGGGAGGGAGGGGGACCGGCGGGCCACTTCTATTGGTCTTTCATTTGTCTATTTTCATCCATCTTTGTTCTTTGGCCCATGTGGACCTCCCATCGCGGTG
Organism: Tragulus kanchil; assembly: GCA_022376925.1. NCBI lineage: Eukaryota > Metazoa > Chordata > Mammalia > Artiodactyla > Tragulidae > Tragulus > Tragulus kanchil. The sequence goes on along the minus strand of JAIOJX010000032.1, from coordinate 214,546,561 downwards.
GAATTGGACACATCGGTCCAGCCGCTCCGCGTCACATGGGATCTTCCCAGGCCAGGGATTGAACTGGCACCCCTTGCACTGCAAGGTGGTGTCCTTACCCACTGGACCACCAGGGAAGCCCCCATACTCAACTCTTGATCTTCATGAAACCCTAATAGGTAAGTTATGCCATTCCTAATTATGGAAATCAGGGATTTATATAAGTATAGAATTCAAAGGAAATAAATTATGTATCTTGTTATCCCAATGATGATGGGTCTGTGTTAAATAATACACTGTATTCTAACAGGCTTATAAGAAGCGTGGAGTGCAACTGTCTGTCACAGGATTGCATTATTATAGAGTTCATTACTAACTTTGACTAAGAACCAGGAGTTAAAAATTACTCAATTCTGGCCATTTTGAATGGTCAGTTACCAATATTTCTTCTGTAGTCTTTTGTAACAATTCAATAATTTATTTAACAAGCATGTAGTAAGATCCTACAGTATGCTAGGCTCCATGCTAGACTCTGAGCATGCAGAGATAAATGAGACAAAAACTCTAGTATACAAGAGGAGACAGATTTTGAAAAAGCAAAAAAAAAAAAAAAATTGAATAGAGATTATGAAACGTCTCTGAAGAAAATCCTATTGTCAGAGAGGATAGAAGAAAATCCTACAGTTTAGAGAGTACCTATATGGAGGCCTGCATTATGTTCAGTTGTTGTGTCAGGGTCCAGCAATTAAGAAAGGTGGAAATCACAGAGAGACTTTAGTGTAGGAGTACTAAGTTAAATCTGTGTTGGGGGCTTCCCCTGGTGGCCAAGTGGGTAAGGACACCGCCTTGCAGTGCAAGGGGCGCCGGTTCGAGCCCTGGCCTGGGAAGATCCCACGTGCCGTGGAGCGGCTGGACTGATGTGTCCAATTACCAAGCCAGAGCTCTGGAGCACATGCGCCCAGAGCCAGTGCTCTGCAACGACAGACGCCACCGCGATGGGAGGCCCACAGGAGCCAAAGAACAAAGACGGATGAAAATAGAGAAACGAAAGACCAATAGAAGTGGCCCGCCTGCTCCCCTCCCTCCCCAACCCGACCCCCGCCCAAAATAAAATAAATAAATAAATCTTAAAAAAAAAAAAAAATCTGTGTTGGACATCTGGAAAAGCACAAAGGAAACACTGAGATGTCAGAGATAATAACTACAGGAAGTGGATACCACAGCTAGGACCGGAGAGGTGGGGGGAAGCAGTTAGAGTTATCAGAATCTGGAAACTCAGAGGTCAGACCCCTTGGAGCTAGGACTCAACCCTCCAAAAGAAAGGCACTTCTCAGATGCTAATTCTGAGAATGATGGATCGGGTAATGGGGAGGCTAGAACCAGTTGCCAGTTCCAGGGTGACATAGAATCAAGAAGCAATCAGGAAAGAACACAAGTCCTTTCTTCCCTCCCTCTGTTTTCCAAGTTCCCTGTAGTCTAATGCAGGCTATTGTTGAACCTAGCAGGAAGCCAGCTGGCAAAAACAAATGTAGTTCATATAATTAAAGACAATAAACTCTTAGTCATACAATTTTTGTAGTCTTTTGTAACAATTCAATAATTTATTTAACAAGCATGTAGTAAGATCCTACAGTATGCTAGGCTCCATGCTAGACTCTGAGCATGCAGAGATAAATGAGACAAAAACTCTAGTATACAAGAGGAGACAGATTTTGAAAAAAAAAAAAAAAAAATTGAATAGAGATTATGAAACGTCTCTGAAGAAAATCCTATTGTCAGAGAGGATAGAAGAAAATCCTACAGTTTAGAGAGTACCTATATGGAGGCCTGCATTATGTTCAGTTGTTGTGTCAGGGTCCAGCAATTAAGAAAGGTGGAAATCACAGAGAGACTTTAGTGTAGGAGTACTAAGTTAAATCTGTGTTGGGGGCTTCCCCTGGTGGCCAAGTGGGTAAGGACACCGCCTTGCAGTGCAAGGGGCGCCGGTTCGAGCCCTGGCCTGGGAAGATCCCACGTGCCGTGGAGCGGCTGGACTGATGTGTCCAATTACCAAGCCAGAGCTCTGGAGCACATGCGCCCAGAGCCAGTGCTCTGCAACGACAGACGCCACCGCGATGGGAGGCCCACAGGAGCCAAAGAACAAAGACGGATGAAAATAGAGAAACGAAAGACCAATAGAAGTGGCCCGCCTGCTCCCCTCCCTCCCCAACCCGACCCCCGCCCAAAATAAAATAAATAAATAAATCTTAAAAAAAAAAAAAAAAATCTGTGTTGGACATCTGGAAAAGCACAAAGGAAACACTGAGATGTCAGAGATAATAACTACAGGAAGTGGATACCACAGCTAGGACCGGAGAGGTGGGGGGAAGCAGTTAGAGTTATCAGAATCTGGAAACTCAGAGGTCAGACCCCTTGGAGCTAGGACTCAACCCTCCAAAAGAAAGGCACTTCTCAGATGCTAATTCTGAGAATGAGGGGGCGGGGAAGGGGGAGGCTAGAACCAGTTGCCAGTGCCAGGGTGACATAGAATCAAGAAGCAATCAGGAAAGAACACAAGTCCTTTCTTCCCTCCCTCTGTTTTCCAAGTTCCCTGTAGTCTAATGCAGGCTATTGTTGAACCTAGCAGGAAGCCAGCTGGCAAAAAAACAAATGTAGTTAGCTGAGTTTCTGCCCCAGCAGTGTGGAATGCAGTGGTGGATTTGGAGCTGAGTGACAGTCAGTTGACCAGGAATTGAGGAAAGGATTCTCTGAACAGGTGACATTTGAGCTCAGATCGGAAAATAAGCCTCACATGTTAAGAACTGAGAGAAGAGCGTTTCAGACAGAGGAAAGGGCTTAAAGAATACAGCACCAGAAAGGAGACAGAAGCATGAAGAGGGAAGAGGCAGGGTATAAGATACAGTTGGAGACAACTGAAGCCAGAACAGAGCAAGATCATGTTCAGACACGTATAAGCTCTTGGGTGTGATGCTAAGTACACACACACACATGCACACACACTCATGATATCTGTCCAATAGCCTAAGAGCATGAGAAGTCACTGAAGGCTTAAAAAAAAAAAAAAAAAAACTCTTATTTAGTAAACACCTATTGAATATAAGGCACCACACTAGACAAGGGCTCCTGCCGACAAGGAACCCTTCTGCCTGCCTCCTACACCTGTTCCTCTGCCTATATTTTGTTTCCTGGTTAATGGCACCACCATTTACCCAGTTTCCCAAACCAGAAACTTCTGAGTCATTCTTTCTTCTCACTTCCCACATCCATTTAGTCACCAAGTTCTGCCAACTCTACTAATAGTTCCTAAATTAACCCTCTCTTGTCTAGTCCCACTGCTACCGTCTTAATCAGTACACCTCGAGAACTGCCCTCCCCAAATCCATTCTTCACATGCTGCCAAAGAGATAAATCCAGAGTGTGAATCTCTCTGGGCTAAAACTCCTCATCAGAAAACTGTTACATAGCCCCCATGTAAGTTCTCTTCGTCTTACAGCATGTTCACAATGGTTGTCTCTTTTACATATGGTAGTATAGGTTTCCATGTTACTTCTATACTTCTCATCCACTCCTCCCTCCCCACAGTGACCTGCCTATTCTCTATGTCTGTCTCTCCATTGCTGCTCTGCATATGCATTTATCATTACCGTCTTTCTAGATTGCATATATGCTAGTATACTATATTTGTCCTTCTCTTTTTGACTTACCTGGAGGGATGGAATGGGGAAGGACTGGGAGCAGGGAGCAGGTGGGAGGAGTCAAGGGTATACCTATGATTGATTTGGAATTACGTATAGCTATAAACAACAAAACTCTGTAAAAGTAAAATAAAAATAATTATAGAAAAATAAAAAGAAAAGAAAACTGCTGCAACAAATGAAGTCGAAGCCCCCATTTAGGGTGGTTAAATCCTCTATGACCTAGCCCCTCCCTCATCCACATTCGCTTTTCCTCCTCCAACTTCACTCAAACTGTGCCATTCTATGCCTCAGTGCCTTTGCTCAGACTGCTAATGTTTCAAGATTAACCTTGGACATTAACTCCTCCAGTAACCCTTCCCTAAATCCCCAAACTGGATTAAGTGCCCCTTATCTGTGCTTCTACTTATCATTGCACCCCATTGGAGTAACCTGCTGATATCACCCCTCCTCCACTTGATGGTGTAGACTGTTCACTTTTGTAACCCCAACATGACATGGTGCCCAGGAAATAGTAGGCACTCATTACTAAACTTACCGGCAGAATTGACCTTGTATAGCACACAGCGGGGAGCCAGAGACGGAACCTGGCAGGAAAACTTCATATCCCATGCTTAGAACATGCTGTAGAGGGACCCCACAGACATGAGCAAATGGGACATGGGGGGTTGTAATTCTGAGTCATTCTTTCTTCTCACTTCCCACATCCATTTAGTCACCAAGTTCTGCCAACTCTACTAATAGTTCCTAAATTAACCCTCTCTTGTCTAGTCCCACTGCTACCGTCTTAATCAGTACACCTCGAGAACTGCCCTCCCCAAATCCATTCTTCACATGCTGCCAAAGAGATAAATCCAGAGTGTGAATCTCTCTGGGCTAAAACTCCTCATCAGAAAACTGTTACATAGCCCCCATGTAAGTTCTCTTCGTCTTACAGCATGTTCACAATGGTTGTCTCTTTTACATATGGTAGTATAGGTTTCCATGTTACTTCTATACTTCTCATCCACTCCTCCCTCCCCACAGTGACCTGCCTATTCTCTATGTCTGTCTCTCCATTGCTGCTCTGCATATGCATTTATCATTACCGTCTTTCTAGATTGCATATATGCTAGTATACTATATTTGTCCTTCTCTTTTTGACTTACCTGGAGGGATGGAATGGGGAAGGACTGGGAGCAGGGAGCAGGTGGGAGGAGTCAAGGGTATACCTATGATTGATTTGGAATTACGATAGCTATAAACAACAAAACTCTGTAAAAGTAAAATAAAAATAATTATAGAAAATAAAAAGAAAAGAAAACTGCTGCAACAAATGAAGTCGAAGCCCCCATTTAGGGTGGTTAAATCCTCTATGACCTAGCCCCTCCCTCATCCACATTCGCTTTCCTCCTCCAACTTCACTCAAACTGTGCCATTCTATGCCTCAGTGCCTTTGCTCAGACTGCTAATGTTTCAAGATTAACCTTGGACATTAACTCCTCCAGTAACCCTTCCCTAAATCCCCAAACTGGATTAAGTGCCCCTTATCTGTGCTTCTACTTATCATTGCACCCCATTGGAGTAACCTGCTGATATCACCCCTCCTCCACTTGATGGTGTAGACTGTTCACTTTTGTAACCCCAACATGACATGGTGCCCAGGAAATAGTAGGCACTCATTACTAAACTTACCGGCAGAATTGACCTTGTATAGCACACAGCGGGGAGCCAGAGACGGAACCTGGCAGGAAAACTTCATATCCCATGCTTAGAACATGCTGTAGAGGGGACCCCACAGACATGAGCAAATGGGCACTTTTCATGAGGGACAAGGACAGAGGACTAATTGATAAGGACCTCTCTTCAACAAAGTGCCTCGAACTCAGAACTCTGGCATCATCTCCAAGCAAAGTTACAGTATGGTTTAACGTTCTGTGCATGTTAAAAAGCATTAATGTTTTAGAGATAAATATTCAAAATATATCATAATTTTGATTCCCCTCCTTTGCTATTTCTTCACTTTTTAAGGTATCAGTAGAAAAAAATGGGAGTAAGAAAGGAAGCGTTTCATCAGAACGTCATAATTAGTAACAACAATATGGAAGAGATGAGATCAGATTTATGCAAAAATATTTCCTGGCCGGGATGCAGGAGGCACAGAAAACCCCGTGACCATACAACAAACCTGCTGAATGAAGAAACAAGTGACAAGAAATCTAGCCAATGGTACTCATACAGCGAGGAGAATTTGTCCATCCCAAAGAGGGCATTCAGGATAGAAGCAGGAAAGGGAGTGTCTGAGGCCAAAATAACATAAAACTCTGATCTTAGGCATGTAGAGGCTGCCCTTGTCAGCAGACTAAGCCAGTTATACGTGGAAAGCTTGCACCAGCGTCTACTGCCAGTAAACACTCCACTGATACATCTAGTCCTCAGTTCTGCTTCTGGGAAAACTGCCTGATATTCATCCTATGGCAGTGAATGCTGTCATGTCCCTGACCCCAACACCTGGTCCCCAAATAGAGGTTACAGTTCTTAGGAAATAGTTCTTAGGAGTGGTCGGTTAGTATCCCCTTGTGTTCTTCCAACCTCAAGAACAGGTGAAGAGGTGGCTAGACAAGGGACCACCTGCAGACCTTGACCGTAACACAGAGGTGAAAAAGGACAGTCTGACAGGGAAGCCACACAGAAAACCAAAGACAACCTAATCATGTATCTTCTAGAGGAAGGAGCTCTTCAGAGACTACCTTGTGTTTAGTTACATTCATTCATTCATCCACCAGTTATTCCTGAGTGCCTACTACAACCTGTGTCAGAATATACTAGAAGCTGAGATGGGTAGATAAAGAGGCTTCTGCCCTCCAAAATGCCGCCCCTTTTGGAAAACTTCACATCCCATGCTTAGAACATGCTGTAGAGGGGACCCCACAGACATGAGCAAATGGGCACTTTTCATGAGGGACAAGGACAGAGGACTAATTGATAAGGACCTCTCTTCAACAAAGTGCCTCGAACTCAGAACTCTGGCATCATCTCCAAGCAAAGTTACAGTATGGTTTAACGTTCTGTGCATGTTAAAAAGCATTAATGTTTTAGAGATAAATATTCAAAATATATCATAATTTTGATTCCCCTCCTTTGCTATTTCTTCACTTTTTAAGGTATCAGTAGAAAAAAATGGGAGTAAGAAAGGAAGCGTTTCATCAGAACGTCATAATTAGTAACAACAATATGGAAGAGATGAGATCAGATTTATGCAAAAATATTTCCTGGCCGGGATGCAGGAGGCACAGAAAACCCCGTGACCATACAACAAACCTGCTGAATGAAGAAACAAGTGACAAGAAATCTAGCCAATGGTACTCATACAGCGAGGAGAATTTGTCCATCCCAAAGAGGGCATTCAGGATAGAAGCAGGAAAGGGAGTGTCTGAGGCCAAAATAACATAAAACTCTGATCTTAGGCATGTAGAGGCTGCCCTTGTCAGCAGACTAAGCCAGTTATACGTGGAAAGCTTGCACCAGCGTCTACTGCCAGTAAACACTCCACTGATACATCTAGTCCTCAGTTCTGCTTCTGGGAAAACTGCCTGATATTCATCCTATGGCAGTGAATGCTGTCATGTCCCTGACCCCAACACCTGGTCCCCAAATAGAGGTTACAGTTCTTAGGAAATAGTTCTTAGGAGTGGTCGGTTAGTATCCCCTTGTGTTCTTCCAACCTCAAGAACAGGTGAAGAGGTGGCTAGACAAGGGACCACCTGCAGACCTTGACCGTAACACAGAGGTGAAAAAGGACAGTCTGACAGGGAAGCCACACAGAAAACCAAAGACAACCTAATCATGTATCTTCTAGAGGAAGGAGCTCTTCAGAGACTACCTTGTGTTTAGTTACATTCATTCATTCATCCACCAGTTATTCCTGAGTGCCTACTACAACCTGTGTCAGAATATACTAGAAGCTGAGATGGGTAGATAAAGAGGCTTCTGCCCTCCAAAAATGCCGCCCCCTTTTGGTTTTTCTTCCCAGAAGCACAAAGTGGCTTAGATATTAGTATGTTCAGATCTCTGAAAATTGGGATGTAGGTCGATTGAATGATAAATTGTCAGTTGAATGAAAATGATTGTGTTCTCATCTCCCCGGTATGATATCTTTTCCATGGCGATCCTATGACTAAATTGTCTTTTCTTTCCAGGGAAGCCTCTGAAAACGTCACACAGTGACCAGAACTAGCATTTCTGAGTTACAGCGGGCTCCACAGGAATGCTGGCCACACCTAACCCCAGGCGCTGACTTTCAAGTCTGCTCTTCTCTTACTTCAGAGACTATGTCAGCACATTGTGATGCAGGAACCTTGGAACAATGCCCAGGGCAGCCTGGCCTCCTGCACTTCTTTCGCTAAGCGGTTAGTTGCCTGCCTCGTAGACTGAAAATACCTTCTGCCAAAGAAATGTGAGAAGAGTTGAAAACGTGCTATTTGGAGACTCTTCTCCTAGTAGACATCCAGGAGATCTCCAAAGATCTGATTCACCCTCACCTCTCCACAGTAAGTACATGTCTGCTTCCCACCACTTCAGGGTGAACCTGAGGGCAAAGGAGAGTTCAGTGGATCCTCATAATTTGAAGGCAAAATGCCTACCTCTTTGCATCTTTCCTTTTCCCTGAAGTTTCATTTCCTTCTAGTTTCAGCCACAACTATTTCTTAAAAATAGTTTAATTGTGGATTTGTTTGAGAACAGATTTTCTGGATGTTTTTAAATTTTGATTTTTCAAATTGTTAACCCCTATTTTCTCCCATAAGTGACTGAATTGAATGAATTTATGAAAATGGTTGTTTTAGATTTTTCAAATGGGAGAGAAGATCTAGAACACAGGGTTTTTCTGTTCAAAGCTGGAAGGTTAGTTGGAGCCTCCTGGTCAGAAGAGAGAGGGGTCATTAACAGTGAGATCTTCTCTAATGATCAACTACAGTTGCAACCTAGGATTATGAGGGGCTAGTCTAAATATATATTTATTACTATGATAAAAATCTTAGAAAAATCTAAGTAAATGCTATGCTTCAAAGTGCTATAAAGGGGGCTTCCCTGCTTCCTCTGGTGGTCCAGTGGGTAAGGACACTGCCTTGCACTTCAAGGGGCGCCGGTTCGATCCCTGGCCTGGGAAGATCCCATGTGCCGCGGAGCGGCTAGACTGATGTGTCCAATTACCGAGCCGGAGCTCTGGCGCGCATGCGCCCAGAGCCGACGCTCTGCGATGACAGACGCCACCGCGATGGGAGGCCCACAGGAGCCAAAGAACAAAGATGGATGAAAATAGAGAAAGACCAGTAGAAGTGGCCAGCCGGCTCCCTTCCCTCCCCACCCGACCCCCGCCCAAAATAAATAAATAAATCTTTAAAAAAAAAAAAAAAACAGTGCTATAAAGAATGGATCTCCAAGTGCCAAGTTGTATTACAGAGAGGAGCTTTAGTACGTGACAGATAAATCCATCCCTCAAGAGCTTTCACACAATTACAGAAACACCACACACCGAAGAAAAAAGTGAGATAGATTCTCATGGTCAGGATATGTGTGTTCACTATAGACTTCTTTCAGCTTTGGTGTAGTTTTGAAAATGTTTTATAATAAAATACCAGTGGGAACAAAGTCTACATGAAAATGGTAAACAGCCAACACTTAGAACATTTTTCAGGATATTTATAGAAACCCTCTCTGAGTTCGGTGGCCAGAAAAGCCAACAGAACCATGTCCACACTGGCTCCCGCTCTCTCCCCTTCCCAATTTCCATGAAAACTCAAGCTGTCAAAGGTCTGAAAATTTCCCAATAGCCAGTAACCAATAACCACATCATCATCACCATCACAGGGTGAAGAGACCACATAGCTATACTAGTTTTAGTGCTAATGGGACCTTGGTCGTTCTCAAAACATTTGCCCACATGGGGAGGTCCAGGTGACATCATGGGAGTCTAAGGCAAAGCTGAAGTAATTCCATCCCTGAAAAGTTACAAGTCATTGCTTCTCTGTGCTTGGTTTCCCCATTAAACCCCTGGCATTGGTTTCTGGTCTCTAATCAGATTTAATTTGGAATGTGTTTTGTTTTACTAAAAGTAGCCAACAGTGCTTTTTCAGATAAAAATTTGTACTGTACTTCTGTGGAAAAATACAACCTGATATAACTATCTGCTGAATCAATCTTCCCTCACTTGGGACTAAAAAGAGAGAAAAGAAAAACTGAAAGAGGGGATAAAGCACTAATTAAAACAGATAATGGATACAAAGAATCTGCTAGTGATGAGATAAATTAGGGTCCATCTGAAATAGAACTAGATTCTTTGTGTTGCTCTCGCTCCACAATACCCAAAAAACCCTTCTCTATTAAATTAGCATTCCATATCTTGCTTGCTTCATGAGGTGTATAAGACATTTAATGGGACTTGGTGAAAGGCATAAATTATTGGAAAAACATAAACTGTGACTATGAAAGCTAAAGCACAATCCTAGTAGACGTAGTATAACAAAGGATTCTGTGTATCTGTGAAATGAACCTAGTGTTGACATCATGGCCTATAGCAACCCTACTTTATTTCTTTGTTTTAATTCACATATTAATTCAACACATATTTATTGTAGACCCATAATCTATATATTCACTGACCCTTTAATGTGATTAAGCTATTTTTAATGCAAAAATGTGTCTTTTAAATAAGACATTTTTTTTTTTAATTTTGGCCTCTTTTATCTTTTTTTTTTTTATTTATTTATTTTCATCCATCTTTATTCTTTGGCCTGTGTAGGCCTCCCGTTGCAGTGACCTCTCTCGTTGCTGAGCACCAGCTCGGGGCGCATGCGCTCCAGAGTGCTGGCACGTAATTGGACACATCAGTCCAGCCCCTTCGCAGCGCATGGGATCTTCCCAGGCCGAGGATTCAACTAGTTCCCCTTGCACTGCAAACTCTTTAGCCACTGGACCACCAGGGAAGACCCCCAAAATGTGTTTTAATTTGAGTTCTATATTGTAGACCTCTACTGCACATATAATAAAGGCAAATTAGTATGACCTTTCATAAAGAATTTGCATAAATAAGCTTTGTATTACTCTTAAAATATTTACATAGAATCTATACATGTTCATCTTATTAATATAATGTTATTATTGAAGATTTCCCCCACAACATCTCCCTACTTAATGTCTCTTTAAATCAGATTTAATTTGGAATGTGTTTTGTTTTACTAAAAGTAGCCAACAGTGCTTTTTCAGATAAAAATTTGTACTGTACTTCTGAGGAAAAATAAAACCTGATATAACTATCTGCTGAATCAATCTTCCCTCACTTGGGACTAAAAAGAGAAAAGAAAAACTGAAAGAGGGGATAAAGCACTAATTAAAACAGATAATGGATACAAAGAATCTGCTAGTGATGAGATAAATTAGGGTCCATCTGAAATAGAACTAGATTCTTTGTGTTGCTCTCGCTCCACAATACCCAAAAAACCCTTCTCTATTAAATTAGCATTCCATATCTTGCTTGCTTCATGAGGTGTATAAGACATTTAATGGGACTTGGTGAAAGGCATAAATTATTGGAAAAACATAAACTGTGACTATGAAAGCTAAAGCACAATCCTAGTAGACGTAGTATAACAAAGGATTCTGTGTATCTGTGAAATGAACCTAGTGTTGACATCATGGCCTATAGCAACCCTACTTTATTTCTTTGTTTTAATTCACATATTAATTCAACACATATTTATTGTAGACCCATAATCTATATATTCACTGACCCTTTAATGTGATTAAGCTATTTTTAATGCAAAAATGTGTCTTTTAAATAGGACATTTTTTTTTTTAATTTTGGCCTCTTTTATCTTTTTTTTTTTTTATTTATTTATTTTCATCCATCTTTATTCTTTGGCCTGTGTAGGCCTCCCGTTGCAGTGACCTCTCTCGTTGCTGAGCACCAGCTCGGGGCGCATGCGCTCCAGAGTGCTGGCACGTAATTGGACACATCAGTCCAGCCCCTTCGCAGCGCATGGGATCTTCCCAGGCCGAGGATTCAACTAGTTCCCCTTGCACTGCAAACTCTTTAGCCACTGGACCACCAGGGAAGACCCCCAAAATGTGTTTTTTTAATTTGAGTTCTATATTGTAGACCTCTACTGCACATATAATAAAGGCAAATTAGTATGACCTTTCATAAAGAATTTGCATAAATAAGCTTTGTATTACTCTTAAAATATTTACATAGAATCTATACATGTTCATCTTATTAATATAATGTTATTATTGAAGATTTCCCCCACAACATCTCTGCTCTGACCTTTCATCATAATTACCATGTTCACATGATTCATTCTCTTGACATTCAATAGTCACAGGATGACACAAGACACATAAATGCATTACTCATGCTTTGCATTTGTTCTGACTAAAAATTTATCCATGGATAGTGATGCAAATGTTCTAAAGTAAGATTATACGATTACGGTGCTGGTTGCACAACTCTGTAAATACACTAAAAATCATCGACTTGTACACTTTAAACAAGTGAAGTGGATAGTATGTAAATTATATCTCAATAAAACTATATTAAAACCTCAAGCATAGATAAAATCATTAGGAACACAAGACCACCTGTGAAAGCCCAGCTCACACAAATTAGAGTTATTTTGAATCACCAAAGTTAGTAATATTTCTGTAAGGGCTGCTCATTGGCTGAGAAGGCTGAGGGCTATGAGCTGGCTGACATGCTACTCTGGTGTGATCTGCCCACAAGAAAGGACAGCAGAGCACAGGGGCTCATCACAGGGAGGACCCTGAATCATCTACTGCTCTTTAAGAGAAAGTAATTTCCCAAACACCAGATGAACCATTGAGTATGATTTGTTTTGGTACATCTTACAAAGATTGTGATGTTCCATATAGGTTCACACTGTGACTGGTAACTGCTGTTTTTTAAAATACAGTTATTAAATGTTATGGAAAAATATTAGTATATATTATATATGTGAAACAATTTTTAAAACTTTCAGTATTATAGATATAAGATATATATGGCTATGGATATATTTATATACATATATATTGACATAGACAGAGCTATATCAAAACTTGAATACTATCTCCAGGTATTAAGAGTAAGCCTGGGGCTTCCGTGGTGGTCCAGTGGCTAAAGACTGTGCCTTGCAGTTCAAGGGATGCCAGTTCGATCCCTGGCCCGGGAAGATCCCACCGTGCCGCAGAGTGGCTGGACCAGTGTATCCAATTATAGCCAGCGCTCTGGAGTGGATGCACACAGACCCTTTGCTATACAACAAGAGAGATCACTATGGGAGGCCCACACAGACCAAAGAATAAAGATGGATAAAAATAAATAAATAAAATGAAAATAATAAAAGAGGCCAAAAAAAATTTTTTTAAAAAAAATTTTTGAAGGAAAAAAAAGAGAGAGTAAACCTGGTCTCTTGGGACCTTCTTCCAAGCCTCTGACATGCATTCTGAAAGTTTTACCCTGAAACCTTCTTAATTTTTCCAGAAAGGGCCAACAAGAGATTTTCAGGTACCCACTAGCAACACATTTTAAATGGCAATTTAATGCAACTCATGTAGTACACCCCACCTACATAATTTAGCATGAACCACCATGATTAAGCCCAGGCACATGAAGCCAAGTGACATCCAACAGGAGATTGTGTCCCTCCCTCTGCCCCTGTACTATGCAGAGTGATCACAAGACATTCAATTTCACAGGGGTTTTTTTGTTTTTTTTTTTTAAACCTTTATTTTACTTTAACCTTTTACAGAGTTTTGTTGTTTACAGATATGTATGTTCCCAGATTAGTCATATGTTTATCCCCCCCATCCCACCCCTCCAGATTGTCGCACAGCACCCCTGAAGGATCCCCTTTACTCACAGAGCAATGACTAGAGCTATTTTCTTCACTTATGATAGTACAGGCCTTCATGCTACTGCCTTTTCGCCTCTCACCCTCTGTTCCTTCCCCACAATGTCCCACACTGCAGCCATTTCCCCTAGTTGTGACTGGTAACTGCTGTTTTTAAAATACAGTTATTAAATGTTATGGAAAAATATTAGTATATATTATATATGTGAAACAGTTTTTAAAACTTTCAGTATTATAGATATAAGATATATATGGCTATGGATATATTTATATACATATATATTGACATAGACAGAGCTATATCAAAACTTGAATACTATCTCCAGGTATTAAGAGTAAGCCTGGGGCTTCCGTGGTGGTCCAGTGGCTAAAGACTGTGCCTTGCAGTTCAAGGGATGCCAGTTCGATCCCTGGCCCGGGAAGATCCCACCATGCCGCAGAGTGGCTGGACCAGTGTATCCAATTATAGCCAGCGCTCTGGAGTGGATGCACACAGACCCTTTGCTATACAACAAGAGAGATCACTATGGGAGGCCCACACAGACCAAAGAATAAAGATGGATAAAAATAAATAAATAAAATGAAAATAATAAAAGAGGCCAAAAAAAATTTTTTTAAAAAAAATTTTTGAAGGAAAAAAAAGAGAGAGTAAACCTGGTCTCTTGGGACCTTCTTCCAAGCCTCTGACATGCATTCTGAAAGTTTTACCCTGAAACCTTCTTAATTTTTCCAGAAAGGGCCAACAAGAGATTTTCAGGTACCCACTAGCAACACATTTTAAATGGCAATTTAATGCAACTCATGTAGTACACCCCACCTACATAATTTAGCATGAACCACCATGATTAAGCCCAGGCACATGAAGCCAAGTGACATCCAACAGGAGACTGTGTCCCTCCCTCTGCCCCTGTACTATGCAGAGTGATCACAAGACATTCAATTTCACAGGGGTTTTTTTGTTTTTTTTTTTTAAACCTTTATTTTACTTTAACCTTTTACAGAGTTTTGTTGTTTACAGATATGTATGTTCCCAGATTAGTCATATGTTTATCCCCCCCATCCCACCCCTCCAGATTGTCGCACAGCACCCCTGAAGGATCCCCTTTACTCACAGAGCAATGACTAGAGCTATTTTCTTCACTTATGATAGTACAGGCCTTCATGCTACTTCCTTTACACCTCCCACCCTCTGTTCCTTCCCCACAATGTCCATATGTCCACTGTCCATGTCTGTCTTCCCATTGCTTCACTGTGTGTGCCATCATCACCATCCTGCTAGATTCCATATATGTGTGTTAATATACTGTATTTGTCCTTCTCTTTCTGACTGACTTCACTTTTTATGATACTTTCTAGATCCAGCCACCTCATTAGGGCTGATTCTTCTGCATTTCTCTTTACAGCTGTGTAGTATTCCATTGTATATATGTACCAGAGCTTCTGGATCCATTCGTTCATCGATGGGCATCTAGGTTGCTTCCATGTTCTAGCTATTGTATAGAGAGCTGCAGTGAACATTGGGGTACAGGTGCTTCTTTCAGATTTGATTTCATCAGGGTATAAGCCTAAGAGTGGGATTGCTGGGTCGTATGGTGCTTCTATTTTTAGTTTTTTAAGAAATCTCCAGACTGTCTTCCATAGAGGCTGTATCAATCTACATTCCCACCAGCAATGCAGGAGTGTTCCCTTTTCTCCGCACCCTCTCCAGCATTTATTGTCTGTCGATTTCTTGATGATGGCCATTCTGACGGGTGTGAGGTGATATCTCATTGTAGTTTTGATTTGCATTTCTCTAATTATTAGTGAAGTTGAGCATCATTTCATGTGCTTTTGGGCCATCTGTATGTCCTCTTTGGAAAGGTGTCTGTTTAGGTCCTTTTCCCATTTTTTGATTGGGTTGTTCGTTTTTCCGGTGCTGAGTTGTCTGAGTTGCTTGTAGATTTTGGAGATTAATTCTTTGTCTGTTTCATTTGCTATGATTTTCTCCCACTCTGTGGGCTGTCTGTTCAGCTTTTTTTGTTATTTCTTTTGCTGTACAAAAGCTTTTAAGTTTCATTAGGTCCCACGTGTTCACTTTTCTTATCAGTTCCACTATTCTAGTAGGTGGGTCAGAGAAGATCTTGCTTTGATTTATGTCCTTGAGGGTTTTGCCTATATTCTCTTCTAAGAGTTTGATGGTTTCTGGTCTTATATTTAGGTCTTTAATCCATTTTGAGTTGACTTTTGTGTATGGTGTCAGGGAATGTTCCAACTTCATTTTTTTTGTATGTAGCTGTCCAGTTTTCCCAGCACCACTTGTTGAAGAGGCTGTCTTTGTCCTATTTTATAGTTTCACCTCGTTTGTCAAAAATAAGGTACCCACAGGTGTGTGGGTTTATCTCTGGGTTCTCTATCTTGTTCCATTGGTCTATATTTCTGTTTTTGTGCCAGTACCATACTGTCCTGATGACTGGTGCTTTGTAGTAGAGTCTGAAGTTGGGGAGGCTGATCCCTCCAGCTCCATTCTTCTTCCTGAGGATTGCTTTGGCTATTCGAGGTCTTTTGTGTTTCCATATGAACTGTGTTATTCTTTGGTCTAGTTCTGTGAAAAATGTCATTGGAAGTTTGATAGGGATCGCATTGAATCTATAGATGACATTTGGTAGTATGGTCATTTTCACAATATTGATTCTTCCGATCCAGGAACATAGAATATCTCTCCATCTGTTTAAGTCTTCTCTAATGTCTCTCAAGAGTGTCTTGTAATTTTCTGTGTACAGTTCTTTTGCTTCTTTGGGTAGGTTTATTCCTAGATATTTGATTCTTTTGGTTGCGATGGTGAAGGGGATTGCCTCTTTGATTTCGTTTTCTGATTTTTCATTGTTTGTGTATAGGAATGCCAGTGATTTCTGTATATTGATTTTGTATCCTGTGACTTTGCTGAATTCACTGATTAACTCTAGTAGTTTTGTGTTAGTGTCTTTGGGATTTTCTATGTATAATATCATGTCATTTGCAAATAGAGAGAGTTTGACTTCTTCCTTTCCAATCTGGATTCCTTTTATTTCTTTCTCTTCTCTTATTGCTGTTGCTAGAACTTCCAGGACTATGTTGAATAAGAGTGGTGAAAGTGGACACCCTTGTCTTGTTCCTGATCTTAGAGGAAATGCTTTCAGTTTTTCACCATTGAGGATAATGTTCGCTGTGGGCTTCTCATAGGTGGCTTTCACTATGTTGAGATAGGTTCTTTCTATACCCATTTTCTGAAGAGTTTTTATCATAAATGGATGCTGTACTTTGTCAAAGGCTTTTTCTGCATCTATTGAGATGATCATGTGATTTTTGTCTTTCAATTTGTTGATATGGTGTATCACATTGATTGATTTGCAGATATTGCAGAATCCTTGCATGCCTGGGATGAACCCAACTTGATCATGATGTATGAGCTTTTTGATGTGTTGTTGAATTCTGTTTGCTAGGATTTTGCTGAGGATTTTGGCGTCTAGATTCATCAGTGAAATTGGCCTATAATTTTCTTTTTTTTGTGTTGTCTTTGCCTGGCTTTGGTATCAGGGTGATGGCAGCCTCGGAGAATGTGTTTGGAAGTGTTCCTTCCTGTGCTTTTTTGGTATGGAAATTTGTCCTCCAGCTCCATTCTTCTTCCTGAGGATTGCTTCGGCTATTCGAGGTCTTTTGTGTTTCCATATGAACTGTGTTATTCTTTGGTCTAGTTCTGTGAAAAATGTCATTGGAAGTTTGATAGGGATCGCATTGAATCTATAGATGACATTTGGTAGTATGGTCATTTTCACAATATTGATTCTTCCGATCCAGGAACATAGAATATCTCTCCATCTGTTTAAGTCTTCTCTAATGTCTCTCAAGAGTGTCTTGTAATTTTCTGTGTACAGTTCTTTTGCTTCTTTGGGTAGGTTTATTCCTAGATATTTGATTCTTTTGGTTGCGATGGTGAAGGGGATTGCCTCTTTGATTTCGTTTTCTGATTTTTCATTGTTTGTGTATAGGAATGCCAGTGATTTCTGTATATTGATTTTGTATCCTGTGACTTTGCTGAATTCACTGATTAACTCTAGTAGTTTTGTGTTAGTGTCTTTGGGATTTTCTATGTATAATATCATGTCATTTGCAAATAGAGAGAGTTTGACTTCTTCCTTTCCAATCTGGATTCCTTTTATTTCTTTCTCTTCTCTTATTGCTGTTGCTAGAACTTCCAGGACTATGTTGAATAAGAGTGGTGAAAGTGGACACCCTTGTCTTGTTCCTGATCTTAGAGGAAATGCTTTCAGTTTTTCACCATTGAGGATAATGTTCGCTGTGGGCTTCTCATAGGTGGCTTTCACTATGTTGAGATAGGTTCTTTCTATACCCATTTTCTGAAGAGTTTTTATCATAAATGGATGCTGTACTTTGTCAAAGGCTTTTTCTGCATCTATTGAGATGATCATGTGATTTTTGTCTTTCAATTTGTTGATATGGTGTATCACATTGATTGATTTGCAGATATTGCAGAATCCTTGCATGCCTGGGATGAACCCAACTTGATCATGATGTATGAGCTTTTTGATGTGTTGTTGAATTCTGTTTGCTAGGATTTTGCTGAGGATTTTGGCGTCTAGATTCATCAGTGAAATTGGCCTATAATTTTCTTTTTTTGTGTTGTCTTTGCCTGGCTTTGGTATCAGGGTGATGGCAGCCTCGTAGAATGTGTTTGGAAGTGTTCCTTCCTGTGCAATTATTTGGAAGAGTTTTAGAAGGACAGGCATTAGCTCTTCTTTAAATGTTTGGTAGAATTCAGCTGTGAAACCATCTGGCCCTGGGCTTTTATTTTGGGGTAGATTTTTGATCACAAATTCGATTTCTGAGCTTGTGATTGGGTTGTTCAAAGTTTCTGTTTCTTCCTGGCTCAGTCTTGGGAGATTAATCCTGTCCAAGAAACTGTCCATTTCTTCCAGGTTGTCCAGTTTCTTGCCATAGAGTTGTTCATAATAGTCTCTTATAATCCTTTGGATTTCTGCATTATCTGTTGTAATCTCTCCTTTTTCATTTTTGATTTTGGTGATCTAGTTCTTCTCTCTCTTTTTCTTGATGAGTCTGGCCAGTGGTGTGTCAATTTTATTTACCTTTTCGAAGAACCAGCTTTTTGTTTTATTTATCTTTACTATTGTTTCTTTCGTTTCTTTCTCATTTATTTCTGCTCTGATCTTTATGATTTCCCTTCTTCTGCTGGCTTTGAGGTGTTTTTGTTCTTTCTCCAGTTGTTTTAAGCGTAAGGTTAGGTTGTCTGAGATTTTCCTAGTTTCTTAAGGGAGGATTGAATTGCTATAAACTTCCCTCTTAGAATTGCTTTTGCAGTATCCCATAGGTTTTGCACTGTCATGTGTTCACTGTCATTTTCTTCTAGGAATTGTTTTATTTCTCCTTTGATTTGCTCGGTAATCAGTTGGTTTTTTAGGTATGTGTTGTTTAGTCTCCATGTGTTTGTGTTTTTAGCGAGTTTTTTCCGGTAGTTGATCTCTAGTCTCACTGCATTGTGGTCCGAGAAGATGGTTGATATAATTTCAGTTTTCTTGAATTGACTGAGGTTTGATTTGTGGCCCACGATGTGGTCTATCCTGGAGAATGTTCCATGAGCACTTGAGAAGAAAGTATATTCTTCTGCTTTAGGATGGAAAGTCCTAAAGATATCAATGAGGTCCATTTCTTCTAGTGTGAAATTTAAGGCTTGTGTTTCTTTATTTTTCTGTTTGGATGATCTGTCCATTGGTGTGAGAGGAGTGTTACAGTCTCCTACTATGATTGTGTTAGTGCCAATGTCTTCTTCTGTGTCTGAAAGTGTTTGTCTTACGTATTGGGGTGCTCCTGTGTTGGGTGCATAGATATTTATGATTGTTATGTCTTCTTCTTGGATCAATCCCTTGATCATTATGTAGTGTCCTGCCTTGTCTCTTCTAATCTTCATTTTGAGGTCTATTTTGTCTGATATGAAGATTGCTACTCCAGCTTTCTTTTGATTTCCATTTGCATAGAATATCTTTTTCCAGCCTCTCACTTTCAGTCTATGAGTGTCTCTAGGTCTGAAGTGAGTTTCCTGGAGGCAGCATATGTATGGGTCATGTTTTTGAATCCATTCAGCCACTCTGTGTCTTTTGGTTGGGGCATTTAGTTCATTTACATTCAAAGTAATTATTGATACAGATGATCCTATTGTCATCTTCTTAGATGTTATGATGGGTTTGTTTCATGGATCTTCTTTTATACTTGTTGTCTATCTAAGTCCCTTTAACACTTGTTGTAAGGCTGGTTTGGTGTGACTAAATTCTTTTAATTTTTGCTTATCTGTAAAGCTTTTGATTTCTCCATCAATTTTGAAGGAGATCCTTGCAGGGTAGAGGATTCTTGGTTGCAGATTATTCTCTTTTAGCCGTTTAAATGTGTCCTGCCATTCCCTTCTGGCCTGCAGAGTTTCTGTTGAAAGATCAGCTGTTAAACGTATGGGCTTTCCCTTGTATGTCACTAGTTTCTTTTTTCTTGCTGCTTTGAGAATTCTGTCCTTGTGTTTGTGTTAGCTTCATTAATATGTGTCTTGGTGTGTTTCTTCTCGGATTGATTCTGTATGGTACTCTTTGCACTTCTTGGACTTGATTGACCATTTCTTTTCCCATGTTGGGAAAATTTTCAACCATAATCTCTTCAAAAATTTTCTCATAGCCTTTCTTTTTTTCCTTCTTCTTCTGGAACCCCTATAATTCGAATATTGGTGCATTTGATATTATCCCAGAGGTCTCTGAGGCTATCCTCTGCTCTTTTCATTCTTTGAGCTAGATTCTGTTTTTCAGCAGTTACTTCCACCATTCTATCATCCAGCTCACTTATCCGGCTAGATTCTGAAGTGCCAATGTCTTCTTCTGTGTCTGAAAGTGTTTGTCTTACGTATTGGGGTGCTCCTGTGTTGGGTGCATAGATATTTATGATTGTTATGTCTTCTTCTTGGATCAATCCCTTGATCATTATGTAGTGTCCTGCCTTGTCTCTTCTAATCTTCATTTTGAGGTCTATTTTGTCTGATATGAAGATTGCTACTCCAGCTTTCTTTTGATTTCCATTTGCATAGAATATCTTTTTCCAGCCTCTCACTTTCAGTCTATGAGTGTCTCTAGGTCTGAAGTGAGTTTCCTGGAGGCAGCATATGTATGGGTCATGTTTTTGAATCCATTCAGCCACTCTGTGTCTTTTGGTTGGGGCATTTAGTTCATTTACATTCAAAGTAATTATTGATACAGATGATCCTATTGTCATCTTCTTAGATGTTATGATGGGTTTGTTTCATGGATCTTCTTTTATACTTGTTGTCTATCTAAGTCCCTTTAACACTTGTTGTAAGGCTGGTTTGGTGTGACTAAATTCTTTTAATTTTTGCTTATCTGTAAAGCTTTTGATTTCTCCATCAATTTTGAAGGAGATCCTTGCAGGGTAGAGGATTCTTGGTTGCAGATTATTCTCTTTTAGCCGTTTAAATGTGTCCTGCCATTCCCTTCTGGCCTGCAGAGTTTCTGTTGAAAGATCAGCTGTTAAACGTATGGGCTTTCCCTTGTATGTCACTAGTTTCTTTTTTCTTGCTGCTTTGAGAATTCTGTCCTTGTGTTTGTGTTAGCTTCATTAATATGTGTCTTGGTGTGTTTCTTCTCGGATTGATTCTGTATGGTACTCTTTGCACTTCTTGGACTTGATTGACCATTTCTTTTCCCATGTTGGGAAAATTTTCAACCATAATCTCTTCAAAAATTTTCTCATAGCCTTTCTTTTTTTCCTTCTTCTTCTGGAACCCCTATAATTCGAATATTGGTGCATTTGATATTATCCCAGAGGTCTCTGAGGCTATCCTCTGCTCTTTTCATTCTTTGAGCTAGATTCTGTTTTTCAGCAGTTACTTCCACCATTCTATCATCCAGCTCACTTATCCGGTCTTCTGTCTCAGATACTCTGCTCTTAATTCCTTCTACAGTGTTTTTCAGTTCAGCAATTGAGTTGTTTGTCTCTGTTACTTTTTTGGTAAGTTCTTGTATTTCTTTATTCAGTGTGTTAGTTGTGTCTTTCAATTTCTCTAACATTCTGTTTTCAGTGTCTTTGATCATCTTTGCTATCATTCTTCTGAAATCACTTTCAGAAAGTTTGTCCAAATTCTCTTCATTAATTTGATCTTGTGTGTTTGTGGATTGTTCCTTCACTTGTGTGGTATTTCTCTGCCGTTTCATTGTTATTATTAATTTTTTAACTGACTCTGTTTGGGATTTCCTTTTTCCAGACTTTGAGTTACGTCTGTTGGTGTTTGTTGTTTGGAGGGGGCTTCTCATTCTGGGTGATGCTGGTGGTTGGGTGATGTCAGGACTTGCATACAAGTGATTACCTTTGTTGGTGTTCTCACTTGTATACTGCTCTCTAGTGTTAGGCGTTCTCTAGTATTGTAGAGTTTTAGAGTCAGTGCTCCCTCCCTAAAGCCCCGGGACTTGTTGCCTGACCGGGGAATGAAGATTTCATGGCTGGTTTGTTATGGCATAAATGATATCAAAACATATATATGTGAATGAGAAACAGAAGGTATACCTTTGACAAATGGCAATTAAAATATTATGCAAATACTATCTAGCATATTGAATTATACACACAAGCATATACAGCTGTAACATAACCCAAGCATTCCAACCAAAAATACAGTACAATACTTTAGCACGGCGAATAGAGAAAACCAGGAATGATATCCACCAGTTAATAACCAAACTAAGTTGAGCACCAATTGGAGAATAATGTTAGAGCAGGGTCCATGTTGGGGATAAGGCAATGAGGACAGAACAGTCTAAGAAATATGGTGGGAAAAGGGAAAAAGAGAAAGGGAGGATAGAAGAGAAATATAGAATGATACTGCAAAGTTAAATATAGGGGGATAAAGATTTGTATGTATTAGAGTTTAATGCTATAGGAAAGGAACATCAGAGAAAGCAAAGAATTATAGGGGAAGTAGTAGTACAAATGAAAAAAATTTTTAAAAATTAAAATAGAGATAGGTATATAGAAAAATATAGAAAAACAAAGCAAAAACAATAAAAACAAAACCCCCACAGAACCTTAAAAGGCCAATGTGGGGAATCAGAAGTTTATACCAAAATAAAATGTGTGGTTTAAAAGGAAAAAGAAAAAAAAATATGTAAACTTGAATATATTCAGTCTTACTGATGAGATTAGTAGCTTCAATAGAATTCAATGGAGGAAATAAACACACCCACTCTCACACACCCAAAAAAACAAAATCCAATGGGGGGGTGCACTGAGTGGGTTTGGAAAAAAAGGGGAAAAAAAACAATTGAAACAAAACAATACGATACAAAAAAATAAAAAGGCAATAAAAAAGAATAAGGAATAAAATGAAATTTTAAAAATCCAGCTGTAACTCCAGCTTCAGACAAAACGTGAAAATAGTGTTTATGTTCTTCTGTCTCTTGCTGACTATTCAGGAATTATCAGTCTTTTTCTTGCCTCTGGCAGTGGTTGGATCTGAAGACCTCTTTGACTGCTTGCTTATTTCGGCCTATTCCAGAACTAAAAGGCCCGCTCAGGCTGGCCCTGAGAGTTTCTTAATCCAAATCCCTTTTCTTGCTGGGTGGAGCTAAATTCCCTCCCTGTAGCTTGACCAGCAGCCCTGCAGTTTGACCAGCAGCCAAACTACAGTAGGGAAAATGGCGTCTGTCTCACAAAGGATTCATTCCCACACTCTCTATGGGAAGCACTTCCGCAGTGACCCCGACCCTGCTGCAGGCCACCGTCGACTCCCGCCACCATGGGAGACGTCAGATTACTCAGAGGTGAGTCTGGCTCAGTCTCATGCAGGATCGCTATTCCCCTCTTCCGGATCACAGTGCGCACAAGAGTTTCCAGTCCTCCTTCGGGGCTCTGTGATCGGGTTAATGGTAACCTCCTCCAAAGGAAACTAAGTGCCGTCCTTCCGATGACTGCTCAAGGGCACTACTAGCTCAAGGGGGCACTTGGGCTCCAAAGCAGCTGACTCATGATATGAAGTTTAGGGTTTTGAAAACTATAGGAAAGGAACATCAGAGAAAGCAAAGAATTATAGGGGAAGTAGTAGTACAAATGAAAAAAATTTTTAAAAATTAAAATAGAGATAGGTATATAGAAAAATATAGAAAAACAAAGCAAAAACAATAAAAACAAAACCCCCACAGAACCTTAAAAGGCCAATGTGGGGAATCAGAAGTTTATACCAAAATAAAATGTGTGGTTTAAAAGGAAAAAGAAAAAAAAATATGTAAACTTGAATATATTCAGTCTTACTGATGAGATTAGTAGCTTCAATAGAATTCAATGGAGGAAATAAACACACCCACTCTCACACACCCAAAAAAACAAAATCCAATGGGGGGGTGCACTGAGTGGGTTTGGAAAAAAAGGGGAAAAAAAACAATTGAAACAAAACAATACGATACAAAAAAATAAAAAGGCAATAAAAAAGAATAAGGAATAAAATGAAATTTTAAAAATCCAGCTGTAACTCCAGCTTCAGACAAAACGTGAAAATAGTGTTTATGTTCTTCTGTCTCTTGCTGACTATTCAGGAATTATCAGTCTTTTTCTTGCCTCTGGCAGTGGTTGGATCTGAAGACCTCTTTGACTGCTTGCTTATTTCGGCCTATTCCAGAACTAAAAGGCCCGCTCAGGCTGGCCCTGAGAGTTTCTTAATCCAAATCCCTTTTCTTGCTGGGTGGAGCTAAATTCCCTCCCTGTAGCTTGACCAGCAGCCCTGCAGTTTGACCAGCAGCCAAACTACAGTAGGGAAAATGGCGTCTGTCTCACAAAGGATTCATTCCCACACTCTCTATGGGAAGCACTTCCGCAGTGACCCCGACCCTGCTGCAGGCCACCGTCGACTCCCGCCACCATGGGAGACGTCAGATTACTCAGAGGTGAGTCTGGCTCAGTCTCATGCAGGATCGCTATTCCCCTCTTCCGGATCACAGTGCGCACAAGAGTTTCCAGTCCTCCTTCGGGGCTCTGTGATCGGGTTAATGGTAACCTCCTCCAAAGGAAACTGAGTGCCGTCCTTCCGATGACTGCTCAAGGGCACTACTAGCTCAAGGGGGCACTTGGGCCCTCCAAAGCAGGTCTGACTCAGTCCCTTGTGGGCATCACCACTCCTTTCCCAGGTCTTAATCTGCAACAGACTTTGCCCCTTTGGCCCGCCCAGCCTCTCTGGTGAGTATTAGGTTTGACTTTTAAAAGTGTGATTGCGCCCTTCCTACCGTCTTGATGCGGCTTCTCCTTTGTTCTTCAATGTGGGGTATCCTCTCTGTGATCAGATCCAACCTCCTCCTGTCGATGGTTTTTCAGGAACTCGTTGCAATTCAGGCGATTTTGCAGGAGAGATGAGTGCACGTCCTTTCGTGGCGTGGCGGCTCGGTCCTATGTGGCTTCTCCTTTTTTTTTTTTAAACATGTATTTATTTATTTATTTTGGGGGGATGGGGAGGGAGGGGGCGGGTGGGTCACTTCTATTGGTCTTTCATTTATCTATTTTCATCCATCTTTGTTCTTTGGCCCGTGTGGGCCTCCCATCATGGTGACCTCTGTTGTCGCAGAGCACTGGCTCTGGGCGCATGTGCTCCAGAGCTCCAGCTTGGTAATTGGACACATCGGTCCAGCGGCTCCCTGGCACGTGGGATCTTCCCAGGCCAGGGATCAAACCAGCGCCCCTTGCACTGCAAGGCGGTGTCCTTAACCACTGGACCACCAGAGAAGCCCCACAGTTTTTAAACTGGGGAAAATTACATTCCTTTGAGTGAATAAAACTTGGGAAATATGAAACTAATGGTGGTCAGGAAGGAACCCAGTTCAGCAAACAATGGAGAGATTATCCTTTTGGACACAAGGTCAGGTGTGGTGGACCCATGCAAGCACCATTCAGGTGCTCACTGGGCAGTAGCCGTGCTAGTCAGCATTTTTAATACGTCAGTGTGTCCAGTGGTCCCAACACTGTGTTGAGTTGGGTGGTGTTATCCTTATTTTATAGATGAGGAAATTGAGCTCAGAGATGTTAAGTAACATGCCAGAGTAACAAAGGAGCAGGTGGCAGATCCCAAATATGAACCTGGATGTGTCTGATTTCAGAATCCTTTCTATCCTCACCATACCAGTTTTCGTGCTGGCCTTACAGCGCTTGAGTTCTGAGAGCAATCACAATTGTAGTTCACCTGGTCCCAGGTATTCCTGAAGGGGATTACGTCAGAATTTTATAGAGAGGAATAAGGAAAACATCTATAGTGACTGAAGCCACAGTGTATTGTGTGAGAACTCCATACAAGTGACAAAATGGTGAGCATGAGTCTATGTAAGTGTATACAATATACACAGCTACCAGTTGGGAAGGTAGAGAGTTGAATAGGGTATTCTGGCTCTTTATAGGAAGAGAATAACCCAGGTTTCTCAGGGCCCTCCAATGCACAATGGTTTTTTTGAGCCTATATTACGAGCTTTGTCATATTGTCAAATATCTTCATTGACTATTTTGGTTCTACTCACCAAAAACCATGATCAAGACCATCAACAACAGCTCAGCTCACATATAGATAGCACCCTTCCGGCCACTAGTGTAGTTAGAGAAACTCTTTCTAAGGTTTAGACTTCACCTATGAAATGAAAGCAAGGATTAGTGTTCAAATTTTCTTCCTTTGTATATAGTTTATTTTCCATTTTTGTTTTCTTTTTTTTTTTTTTTTTTAAAGATTTATTTATTTATTTTGGGCGGGGGTCGGGTTGGGGAGGGAGGAGAGCAGGCGGGCCACTTCTATTGGTCTTCCATTTATGTTCATCCGTCTTTGTTCTTTGGCTCATGTGGGCCTCCCATCGCGGTGGCGTCTGTTGTTGCAGAGTGCCAGCTCTGGGCACACGCGCTCCAGAGCTCCGGCTCGGTAATTGGACACATCAGTCCAGCCGCTCCGCGGCATGCGGGATCTTCCCAGGCCAGGGCTCGAACCGGCGCCCCTTGCACTGCAAAGCGGTGTCCTTACCCACTGGACCACCAGGGGAAGCCCCATTTTTGTTTTCTTCACAAAAGACTTCATCATGAAAAAGCGGAAGTCCAAACTGAAGTGAGTTATAAACTTTGTCTCCAAGAGGATTGTGGCTTGGCCTTGAGTTGAGGTAAGAGGTGATGGTGCATACAGGGGGCAAAGGGGAGCTCATGGAGCTACACTGTCACCCGTGCTCCTCCTCTTGGTCTCTCTCTCCCTCTATCGCTCCTTCCCAAGCTTCTATTTATTTATTTTTGGCTTCACCAGGTCTTAGTTGTGGTATGTGGCATGCTTTCATTGCAGCATGCAAACTCTTACTTGCCACATGTGAGGTCTTACTTGCCGCATGATCGAATCTGCACCCTTGCATTGGGAGCGTAGAATCTTAGCCACTGGACCACGAGGGAAGTCCCTTCAGGCTTTCTTTTCCTCATTCTCTCTTCTGGGAAGGATAAGATGCTGTACCAAAGATATTGTTTACAGGGATCATCTCTTCTAGACCTCAGGCAGCGGCATGGGAACTGATAGGAGAGAGTCTGGACTGAAGGGGAGAAAAGTGTAAGACTTCACGGCTGCTATGGGAAATGAAGGGTGAACAGATGCTGTGAAATTGCTGGTGACCATGACCTGAAAGCCTGCTGACCTTTGCTTTCCTTCCTCCATCATACCTTGCTCTCATCTCAAAGTGTCCTTTTCTTAGGATTTTTTGTCATATCCTAGGAGATCCCCATCTATTTAGGCCCAAAATAATCCAATTGTTGTTTTCATCCACCTTCCCTCCTCCAACCTCTTGTCTATACCTTCTTTCACTTCCTCCCTCCTTCTATTATTATTCACATCAATCTCTCCAAGCACTCAAGGAAGAACTGGACCTTAGGCCATGACATAAACCCCTCTCGTCATTCTGTGAGGTTCTGATTCATGCTGTGGGGACTTACAAGCTCGGGTAAGTTCCTTTCCCTCCCTAAGCCTCATGGTGTATAAAACAAGCATCTTAATAATGCTACTTCATAGTGCTTTTAAAATTAGATGATTAGTGCATGTGAAGCTGTTGTTGCATGCCACAAGGCAAACTCTAAATAAATTTTGTTGATTATTATTTTCCATCCTCTGTGTTTTGGCTTGTCCTTGTTTTCTCTCTCTTTTTTATTCCTGAATGATCTTTCTTCTGTCTCATTCTACTTACATTTGGCTCCTCTGGACTTTTTCACTTTCTCTTGGCTCATTTTTCTTTTCCATGTTCATGTGTAAGATCCACTAAAGGGGCATTGTGTTGTCACCAGAAGGTCTGATGGGCAAATATTCATGGGCTGAGTCAAGTCCCATGAGATATTCATGGGATGTCAAGTAGCAGTGGTCTCTGTGCCCACGCTCTGGCTGGGACAGAGATGAGACATGTTCACTATTATCCTCAACTTGGCCAGGGAAAAGAAGAAAAGGAGCTCTGAGAAAGGACTGAGGTGGAAATAGGTCTTCAGGACTTAACGCTTGCCAATTAGGGACCCTTCCTCTGAACTGGCATGGAGTTTGGGATGAAAGATGAGTGATCTTCTGAAGGTTTGAACAGAATTGCTTTCTGGGGCCGTATTCCCTTGTTGGAATTCTGTCATTTCTGGTAGATGAAAGGTGAAATCCAATGATGTAGAGCCATTGTTGTCTGTTGAAGCAGTTTGTGAAGAGAGAACATAGAGACAGCAGGTGGTACACAGCTGTCAATGACTAGACAGAATCCACTATTCACCAAGCCTCGGTCATGGGTTAATGGTCAGGAAGAAATGGTCTCAGGTTAGTATAGTTTTGATACCCTACTTACAAAAAAAGGACTTGAGACCCATGCAAGATCAGAAGGATAGTGGTAGCATTATTTAGGAAGCTGGAAAATAATGGTTTGGGAAGGAGGATGTATTCTGAGATGCTTCCCCTCACTACCGTAGTTCCTGTTGCTAGCCCCACACTCCAGACACTTTTTGTCACAGGGATCTGATCCAAAGTCTTTGTAGTCCTTATCATCCAACATCTTCTTTTTCACTTGCTTACTCTGTCTCCCCAGAGAGAGTAACCTGCATGAAGGTGAAAGTGTTACTCAGTCCTGTCTGACTCTTTGCAACTCCATGGACTGTAGCCTACCAGACTCTTCTGTTCATGGGATTTCCTGGGCAAGAATACTGAAATAGGTTGCCATTCCCTTTCAATCTCCTGACCCTTAAATTTTATTTTCCATCCTCTGTGTTTTGGCTTGTCCTTGTTTTCTCTCTCTTTTATTCCTGAATGATCTGTCTCATTCTACTTACATTTGGCTCCTCTGGACTTTTTCACTTTCTCTTGGCTCATTTTTCTTTTCCATGTTCATGTGTAAGATCCACTAAAGGGGCATTGTGTTGTCACCAGAAGGTCTGATGGGCAAATATTCATGGGCTGAGTCAAGTCCCATGAGATATTCATGGGATGTCAAGTAGCAGTGGTCTCTGTGCCCACGCTCTGGCTGGGACAGAGATGAGACATGTTCACTATTATCCTCAACTTGGCCAGGGAAAAGAAGAAAAGGAGCTCTGAGAAAGGACTGAGGTGGAAATAGGTCTTCAGGACTTAACGCTTGCCAATTAGGGACCCTTCCTCTGAACTGGCATGGAGTTTGGGATGAAAGATGAGTGATCTTCTGAAGGTTTGAACAGAATTGCTTTCTGGGGCCGTATTCCCTTGTTGGAATTCTGTCATTTCTGGTAGATGAAAGGTGAAATCCAATGATGTAGAGCCATTGTTGTCTGTTGAAGCAGTTTGTGAAGAGAGAACATAGAGACAGCAGGTGGTACACAGCTGTCAATGACTAGACAGAATCCACTATTCACCAAGCCTCGGTCATGGGTTAATGGTCAGGAAGAAATGGTCTCAGGTTAGTATAGTTTTGATACCCTACTTACAAAAAAAGGACTTGAGACCCATGCAAGATCAGAAGGATAGTGGTAGCATTATTTAGGAAGCTGGAAAATAATGGTTTGGGAAGGAGGATGTATTCTGAGATGCTTCCCCTCACTACCGTAGTTCCTGTTGCTAGCCCCACACTCCAGACACTTTTTGTCACAGGGATCTGATCCAAAGTCTTTGTAGTCCTTATCATCCAACATCTTCTTTTTCACTTGCTTACTCTGTCTCCCCAGAGAGAGTAACCTGCATGAAGGTGAAAGTGTTACTCAGTCCTGTCTGACTCTTTGCAACTCCATGGACTGTAGCCTACCAGACTCTTCTGTTCATGGGATTTCCTGGGCAAGAATACTGAAATAGGTTGCCATTCCCTTCTTCAGGGGATCTTCCTGACCCAGAGATCAAACCTGGATCTCTTGCACTACAGCAGTTTCTTAACCATCTGAGGCAACAGAGAATGTGTATGAGGGCAGACATATTATCAGTCCTATTCACATGACTCCCCAGTGCCCAACCCAGTGCCTGGAATATTGTAGATGTCAATTAAATTTTTGAATTAATGAATCAGTGAGGCAACTTAATTATTATGTTAAATTTTCTCTGTCTTTGTTCATTGTATTTCCACTTTTTCATCATCCTGAGGTTTATGCATAAGCACAATGAAGAAGAATAATAGGAAATCTACCACAAGGTTGAACAAGCAAGATGACATCTGTGTCCCAAACTCCAGGGATCCAAGAGAGCTTCAGCATGTGTTGGATGGAGGAGAGTATGCCCCTTTTGTATCTGCCCCCATATTAGAGAGCAATTTTATCCAGGTAAATAATAATAAAGCCCTGAATTATGTTTCAATAACCTCCATAATTAATTTTCTCAAAGACAATGGAAAAGGTTGGAAAAATTGTTTGAATATGGCAGGGGACTGTGTGACAGAATTACAGGGAACAGTTTGGGAACTTCAAACAACCTAAAATAATTATAATGTAAAAGGAAAATTTATTTCAAATTTTCCCAACAAACTCTAACCTAGAAATTTTGTCCCAACTCTACTGAAATTATAATCTCCTCAAAATTGCACAAAGAAATTATAGTCGTTTTTAGAATATTCTGCCACAGGAAAACATTCAGATAATTCCTTTCTTAGGAAATCTTTTAAAGAATAACATTTATGATATAACTAAGGATCAAAATGCATTTGTTTCTTAGTTCTGAAGGAAAATGTAATTGTAAAATTGTATCAAGGGGAAAAGTTTCTTTCTCCTAAAAAGGTACCTACATTATGAATGAAAGTGCACTTCAATGCATTTGGGAGGAGTTCTAAATTTCCTGTATACAGTTCAAACTGTATACAAAGGGCTGTTCAACAAACTGTTCAAACAAAGGGCTCCATGGCAGTCCAGGGGTTAGGATATGGTGTTTCCACTGCAGCAGGTGCAGTTTCAACCCCTGGTCCCACAACAAACACACAAAATTCAGACAAGGGAGTGGAAAAATTGGGGCTTCCCTGGTGGACCGGTGGGTAAAGAGTCTGCCTTGCAGTACAAGGGCCACCAGTTCGATCCCTGACCTGGGAAGATCCCACGTACCACTGAGCGGCTGGGCCAGTATGTCCAATTATGAGCCAGTGCTCTGGAGTGCATGCACCCAGAACCAGTGCTCTGCAACAAGAGAGGCCACTGCAATGGGAGGCCCACACAGGCCAAAGAATAAAGATAAATGAAAACAAATGATGACTTAGAGGCAAAAAGGAAAAAAAAGAGAGAAAAAAAAAGAAATGGGAAAATGAATTAAATGATGTGGGGTTCTTAAAGTTCTTAAAAATGTCACAACCAAATCAAGCAGAAAACATACCCATTTGAGCAGCCCCCCAGCTGATTCTACAAGGGAGTGCCAGGAATGACGACACACATGTCCTTGGCACCAGTGGGAGACCTCTCCAGCTCCAGACCCCATAGGAGGACGGTGATGCCTCCAAGCACAGTAATGCCTGTCACGCCCCAGAATGCTTGGGATGTCATGATCTGACATACTTTAGCTTCTTTCCTAATAATCTTTTATTTTTCTTCGGCAACTTTCTCAAATAACCATTTCCAAACTTTAAGGAACACTGGGGGAGGCAGTCAGCATTCAATAACTGAGATGTGTCCCCATGTTGTAACTGGTTAAGTTACTCCCTTCAACGCACACGAGCTCTTGTGGCTTCTGTGTCTTTGGCAGCAAGTTACCAAGCCAGAGTCAGTGGGAGAATCTGTCTGATTGGGCAGGCCCAAATCATATGCCCCTGGTGAGAGCAATTGGTGGCCAGGGGATGGGGTCACCATGACTATTAGTAGTTTAGGTGGATTAGGAGGTTATGCCTCACTTGGGGAACTATCTGTAAGGCATGAATCCTGGACTAAACCAGAATTCCATTAATGAGGAAGAGTAAGAGCACAGCTTTGGATAGAAATCAGTAGTGTAGGCTGCAATCTCTTTCTAAATATATTTGGTTTTCGGTAATTTATCTTTTTGAAGCAGTTGATGTACAGCTGAGACACCAAGTGTTTTCCCTCTCTGACTTCCTTTACATCCCTGTCCACCCACTTTCTGGTCTCTTCCTCCTCCAGCTGGCAGAGAGTCTCCTGGGCACCCAGCCAGTCAATGTCCCACATTGCTCAGGTCTCATTTAGAGGCCCTTCCTTGGGGGACCTTTTGTAACCCTATGGCCAGAGTCTACCAAGCTGCTTGATTGGTAAGAGTTCAGGAAATTTACAAGTCAATGTTAAACACAGCCATCATTAAGAATTAAATTGCATAAACTTATGAATAAAACTATATTCAAAATAAGGGCAACAAATACTCAAAACTCATCATTCATTTTACTACCTTTTACTATTATCCTGTGGTTATGGATACAAGAGTTTGACTTCTGTGAATATCAATTGGCTATATGGAGTACAACATAGGGTATAGTATATCATTGTAAATTGTCTGCTATAATTTATAATAAACTTGAAAGTGCCTTCTGAGAGAAGTTAGTTACACACTTACCTGCCTTCCTCCTCACCAAGTCATGTTTTCTCTCACGTCCCCCACAGCACATCACTCTGTACTTGTGCTCAGTAATGCTTAAGACACCTAGTGACATACTTGTTCACCTTCCCCCGTGAACCCTACGGGTCAGGGATCGTGTCTGTTCACTATGATATCTCCAAGAATTTGCATGAACAAAGGCATCCTGGTTCATTTTTCCTTTATTCCCAAAATAAAGGTTGCGAGGTTGTTGGGACCACACACTTTATCAAAAAACTCCTTTTCCTATTTTCTGCCTCAGGTCAACAGGAGAGGTGAATCCATTTACCTTCATAACCGAGCCAACTGGGTGGCTGTCGGCATCTGCTCATCGAGTCCCACCCTCAAGATCCCCAGCGTGATGTTGCTGGCTCATCTGACACCCACTGCCCAGAAACATTCAGAACCCCTGTTTAAAAGTCTGCTGACATCTCCTTCCGCTATGAATGAAAAGTTTGAGGAAGAGTAAGAGCACAGCTTTGGATAGAAATCAGTAGTGTAGGCTGCAATCTCTTTCTAAATATATTTGGTTTTCGGTAATTTATCTTTTTGAAGCAGTTGATGTACAGCTGAGACACCAAGTGTTTTCCCTCTCTGACTTCCTTTACATCCCTGTCCACCCACTTTCTGGTCTCTTCCTCCTCCAGCTGGCAGAGAGTCTCCTGGGCACCCAGCCAGTCAATGTCCCACATTGCTCAGGTCTCATTTAGAGGCCCTTCCTTGGGGGACCTTTTGTAACCCTATGGCCAGAGTCTACCAAGCTGCTTGATTGGTAAGAGTTCAGGAAATTTACAAGTCAATGTTAAACACAGCCATCATTAAGAATTAAATTGCATAAACTTATGAATAAAACTATATTCAAAATAAGGGCAACAAATACTCAAAACTCATCATTCATTTTACTACCTTTTACTATTATCCTGTGGTTATGGATACAAGAGTTTGACTTCTGTGAATATCAATTGGCTATATGGAGTACAACATAGGGTATAGTATATCATTGTAAATTGTCTGCTATAATTTATAATAAACTTGAAAGTGCCTTCTGAGAGAAGTTAGTTACACACTTACCTGCCTTCCTCCTCACCAAGTCATGTTTTCTCTCACGTCCCCCACAGCACATCACTCTGTACTTGTGCTCAGTAATGCTTAAGACACCTAGTGACATACTTGTTCACCTTCCCCCGTGAACCCTACGGGTCAGGGATCGTGTCTGTTCACTATGATATCTCCAAGAATTTGCATGAACAAAGGCATCCTGGTTCATTTTTCCTTTATTCCCAAAATAAAGGTTGCGAGGTTGTTGGGACCACACACTTTATCAAAAAACTCCTTTTCCTATTTTCTGCCTCAGGTCAACAGGAGAGGTGAATCCATTTACCTTCATAACCGAGCCAACTGGGTGGCTGTCGGCATCTGCTCATCGAGTCCCACCCTCAAGATCCCCAGCGTGATGTTGCTGGCTCATCTGACACCCACTGCCCAGAAACATTCAGAACCCCTGTTTAAAAGTCTGCTGACATCTCCTTCTCCACAGAAGCTGGTGCTCACCAGGTGAGTTACAAAGGGAAGTGGGGCACTACATGTCAGAAAATATGCTTTACCCCTGAGGAGATGAGACTAGAGACACAGAGGACAAGGGCTCTGAAGGAGTGTCTCGTTTATTCTCCCTGCTGTACATGACAGAGCCACGGCCTTTGAGTCTGGAGAGACAGTCTGACAACCTAAGTCAAATAAGCGAACAAGTAGTGAACAAGTAGTTCACTTCTCAAAAACTAAACCTAGGGGACTTCCCTGGTGGCCCAAGACTCCGTGCTCCCAATGCAGGGGCCTGGGTTCAATCCCTAGTCAAGGAACTAAGGTCCTGCATGCTGCCAGTAAGACCCAGCATAACCAAATTAGTTAATCCATTAATTCTATGTATAAAAATTAAACCTAAGTAACAGGAGCTGAAAATTCATACTAAAATGCCTCTCTAATACCTCTCCCCATCCCAGCTACCGTCAGGATTAGTTCTGCTCTTGTCTCAAGCCATCAACTTGCTGTGGGACCCACAGCAAATCACGAACTTCACTCAGTCTCAACCTTACAGGACTAACTAAATGAAACAACTTCTCCTAGATAAATAATAAATAGGTAATACTCGAGTTGGGTCTTCCCTGATGGTTCAGATGGTAAAGAGTCCACCTGCAGTGTGTGAAACCTGGGTTCAAAACCTGGGTTGGAAAGATCCCCTGGAGAAGGGAATGACTACCCACTCCAGTATTCTTGCCTGAAGAGTTCTATAGACAGAGGAGGCTGGCAGGCTACAGTCCATGGGATGACAAAGAGGCAGACATGACTGAGTGACTTTCACTCATTCACTCATTCGCTCTAGTTGATAGTCTTAGGAATATGATTCGGGTGGGATGGTCCTCAGGAGCTTGATTATGTACTAAAAATCAAAGTTTGGAGCCTCAAAAGCCAAGAGCCAGACCTGGAAACATGTGACCACAAGGAGGTCCTGCCCCATTCCACACCAGCCCCTCCCCAAACCTGTCTAGGACACACACCTGTTGTCCTGAGTCTCATTCCACATGTTCCTATGAAAGGAAAGTCCCTGTGACAGGTTCCAGTCGGGCCTCCAGATAATATTGGCACTTGTCTGCAGGTTTCTGCCTCTGCAGTTCGTGACTCTCTCAGTGCACAATGCTGAGAACATGCGCATCAAAGTAAAGCTGGTGAGTGGCCGAGCATACTATCTACAGCTCTGCGCCCCTGCAGGCAAGCAAGACACCCTATTCTGTCAGTGGGTGGAGCTCATCTCCCTCTTGAATGAGGAGAAAGCCAAAGTTTCCAAAGCATCAGAAGGTTCTAGCCTCTCGGATATCACGAACAGCACAGACCTCACAGGCTCCATGGACATCATGGATATTGCCGCCTTTGGCTCGGTACAGACCCCCCACCCATACACGTGTTCAGACCCCAACAACGACATAGAAAGTATTGATTTCTCAGAACTCACGGATATCACCGATGTCACCGACGTCACAGATATTCCAGAAAATGAGGTCACCGAGGCCCCGGATATAAATATTGTCACAGAAGTCACGGAAGTCACAGATGCCTGTGAAGTCACAGAGAGCTCAATGATTAGAGTGGTGTTTGAAAATGATGACATACTCAAGCACAAGCAGGAGGAAAAAGTGTGTGAGGTGGGAGACTTTCTTTCTCTAGTGATTGCTCTCTTTCCCTCTCTTTGGTAAACTTCCTAACATCGATGATCAAAATGCTATGGAACTTACTCTGATTAATCTAATATTAAAGATGAGATCTGGTCCCTGAATCCCTGTGTAAAAGAGTTATGAGATGTCCCCTGAAGCAGGCAGCGACCACCTATACCATAACACTTAACCCTGTAGCAGAAAGCCACGGTAGGATAAAAACAACTTTGGCATCACAGTCAAAAGCCCTGGGTTAGAATCTTGCCCTGTGCGTGTTGGTTTGGCCAAGTCCCTGAACCTGCAGCTCTCAAATGAGGATACTAATATCATGTAAGGGCTATATTAAGGCTTAAATGTGCACAGAAGTATAAAGTACACTGAAAGATGGGGTGTAATTTCAATAAGTAAAAGTAAGAAAGCAAATAAGAGAATAAAATCCCCAAAGAAGTGAATAGCTTTAAAAGATGTGGCCAGAAGGTAGAAAAACACAGAGTCATATCCAACAACATATTAGTTTGGCTGGAGCATAATATATGTGGGAAATATTGGGATATAGGATTAGAAAATTGCTAGGCAATCCTGAATATCAAAGAAGTCTAGAGTCATTCTTTGGGCAAACCTTAGCCACATAAGCTCTGTGTAAGGGTGTGAGAGAGCCGTGTTTTTAAAAGATTATTCTGGTGACAGTATAGGCTGTAGGTAAAGACATCAGTGTGTAGATTGCAGCTGAGAAATCTCTGTGGGGCCCACAATAGAAAAATGACAGATGGCAAAGGTGGACATTTCACTGAAGAAGAAACCACTAACTTTCCAAAGCACAGAAGTCACGGAAGTCACAGGCTCCATGGACATCATGGATATTGCCGCCTTTGGCTCGGTACAGACCCCCCACCCATACACGTGTTCAGACCCCAACAACGACATAGAAAGTATTGATTTCTCAGAACTCACGGATATCACCGATGTCACCGACGTCACAGATATTCCAGAAAATGAGGTCACCGAGGCCCCGGATATAAATATTGTCACAGAAGTCACGGAAGTCACAGATGCCTGTGAAGTCACAGAGAGCTCAATGATTAGAGTGGTGTTTGAAAATGATGACATACTCAAGCACAAGCAGGAGGAAAAAGTGTGTGAGGTGGGAGACTTTCTTTCTCTAGTGATTGCTCTCTTTCCCTCTCTTTGGTAAACTTCCTAACATCGATGATCAAAATGCTATGGAACTTACTCTGATTAATCTAATATTAAAGATGAGATCTGGTCCCTGAATCCCTGTGTAAAAGAGTTATGAGATGTCCCCTGAAGCAGGCAGCGACCACCTATACCATAACACTTAACCCTGTAGCAGAAAGCCACGGTAGGATAAAAACAACTTTGGCATCACAGTCAAAAGCCCTGGGTTAGAATCTTGCCCTGTGCGTGTTGGTTTGGCCAAGTCCCTGAACCTGCAGCTCTCAAATGAGGATACTAATATCATGTAAGGGCTATATTAAGGCTTAAATGTGCACAGAAGTATAAAGTACACTGAAAGATGGGGTGTAATTTCAATAAGTAAAAGTAAGAAAGCAAATAAGAGAATAAAATCCCCAAAGAAGTGAATAGCTTTAAAAGATGTGGCCAGAAGGTAGAAAAACACAGAGTCATATCCAACAACATATTAGTTTGGCTGGAGCATAATATATGTGGGAAATATTGGGATATAGGATTAGAAAATTGCTAGGCAATCCTGAATATCAAAGAAGTCTAGAGTCATTCTTTGGGCAAACCTTAGCCACATAAGCTCTGTGTAAGGGTGTGAGAGAGCCGTGTTTTTAAAAGATTATTCTGGTGACAGTATAGGCTGTAGGTAAAGACATCAGTGTGTAGATTGCAGCTGAGAAATCTCTGTGGGGCCCACAATAGAAAAATGACAGATGGCAAAGGTGGACATTTCACTGAAGAAGAAACCACTAACTAGTAAAATTAGTGGAAAAGTTTAACCTCACTAGTAATCAAAGAAATGCAAACAAATAATGTCATCTAGAGAGCTGTTAATTAAGAAGATAAACACAGTCAGCATTAGTAAAGGTGGGGTCATCTCGGAATTTATAAGGATTCATGACATGGTGAGAATTGAAACGAATTTTCCTGAAATCAGTATGAGTCAGGAACCTAGAAATGTTGACACCCTTTGACTCAGTGATTCCATTTTTAAGAATCCTTCTTAAGAAATTAATCATCAGTAGGAATGGGGATCTAGCTGTAAGATGTTAAAAAACAATAAAGATGTTAATCGTGCCACATTGTGTTTATAAAATGAAATAATGATAATGAGGAAGTAACCTAAACATCCACCACAGAGGAGCAGCTAAATCAGTTGAAATCCACGATGGGCACGTGCCATATTCATCTTGTTCAGGAGTAACCATAGCGACTGACAAGATCATAGTCACTCAGTAAATATTGCTTAAATGAATGACTACTCCATAGCTGCTAGCATGATTAGAGAATTTTTCTTTACTTGTAAAAATGTTTATTATATAAAGTTGAATGAAAAATGAAGTAAAGAGTACTATCTTTATCACATAAAAATGTAAATGTATACACAGGCAATAGAAGGGGGAAAGTCATATCATTAGTAGTTTATTTCTAGATGGTAGTCTTATCTATGTTTTCTTCTTTATGTGTTTCTGAATGTTCTGCTTCTTACAATAAAAATAATTTTTAATTTGAAAAATGTAAGGAGCTTTACAAAGTTTTAATAACCTAGGGAAGTTTTTATAATAAATTGTTAAGTGAAAAATGCGGGCTACAGTACTGCAATATAATCACAAAGCAGGCACATTCAAAATAAACAAATGGACAAAAGATCAAAATGAAATGTGCCATAGTGGTTGTTTCTGGTCTGTGGCATCAAGAAAAAAATTTTCCTTATTTTATATCTTTTGAATTTCAAAATATTGGTAAACACGTAGCTGTGAAGGGGAGAGCCGTGTTTTAAAAGATTATTCTGGTGACAGTATAGGCTGTAGGTAAAGACATCAGTGTGTAGATTGCAGCTGAGAAATCTCTGTGGGGCCCACAATAGAAAAATGACAGATGGCAAAGGTGGACATTTCACTGAAGAAGAAACCACTAACTAGTAAAATTAGTGGAAAAGTTTAACCTCACTAGTAATCAAAGAAATGCAAACAAATAATGTCATCTAGAGAGCTGTTAATTAAGAAGATAAACACAGTCAGCATTAGTAAAGGTGGGGTCATCTCGGAATTTATAAGGATTCATGACATGGTGAGAATTGAAACGAATTTTCCTGAAATCAGTATGAGTCAGGAACCTAGAAATGTTGACACCCTTTGACTCAGTGATTCCATTTTTAAGAATCCTTCTTAAGAAATTAATCATCAGTAGGAATGGGGATCTAGCTGTAAGATGTTAAAAAACAATAAAGATGTTAATCGTGCCACATTGTGTTTATAAAATGAAATAATGATAATGAGGAAGTAACCTAAACATCCACCACAGAGGAGCAGCTAAATCAGTTGAAATCCACGATGGGCACGTGCCATATTCATCTTGTTCAGGAGTAACCATAGCGACTGACAAGATCATAGTCACTCAGTAAATATTGCTTAAATGAATGACTACTCCATAGCTGCTAGCATGATTAGAGAATTTTTCTTTACTTGTAAAAATGTTTATTATATAAAGTTGAATGAAAAATGAAGTAAAGAGTACTATCTTTATCACATAAAAATGTAAATGTATACACAGGCAATAGAAGGGGGAAAGTCATATCATTAGTAGTTTATTTCTAGATGGTAGTCTTATCTATGTTTTCTTCTTTATGTGTTTCTGAATGTTCTGCTTCTTACAATAAAAATAATTTTTAATTTGAAAAATGTAAGGAGCTTTACAAAGTTTTAATAACCTAGGGAAGTTTTTATAATAAATTGTTAAGTGAAAAATGCGGGCTACAGTACTGCAATATAATCACAAAGCAGGCACATTCAAAATAAACAAATGGACAAAAAGATCAAAATGAAATGTGCCATAGTGGTTGTTTCTGGTCTGTGGCATCAAGCAAGCAATAATTTTCTCCCTTTTATTTTATATCTTTTAGAATTTTCAAAATATCTGGTAAACACATACTACTTTCATTGTCATAAAAAAGTGTTT
Organism: Tragulus kanchil; assembly: GCA_022376925.1. Classification (NCBI taxonomy): domain Eukaryota; kingdom Metazoa; phylum Chordata; class Mammalia; order Artiodactyla; family Tragulidae; genus Tragulus; species Tragulus kanchil. Next base: position 214,506,594 of record JAIOJX010000032.1, on the reverse strand, counting down.
TATCTTTAAAGAAGGTTATTGCATAATTTTCAAGAAACAGTATAGAGGCGATGGACTAGGTAATGACAAAAGGAGGAAGAAGGTGCAGGTGTGAGCGAAATCAGACAGAGTCTTTAAGACCAGTTGACCCATTGCCCTGAGGTCTGAGAGAGAGTCTGAGGAAGGCAGGGAGCAACAGAGAAGTTGTGTGTTAACAGATACCAGGACACATGGAGAGTGGGAGAGATTTTAGAGTACTAAGCTTTGGGTTCTAAGTCTTTTGAAAAACAGTCTTTAGTATTTCTATGAAACCTCCAACTCCTGCTACCAATTAGGTGCTCTTAAATCAAGAGCAACAGGTGACAAGGCATTGCTAGAAAACCTTCCTTTCCCTGCCAGTTCTGGGAAAGGAAGTCTTGTGACCAAGTTCTGATTTTATTTTCTGAGGTGACATTGGCGTGTGTAGCCCCATGAGCTTTAGTGTGTGTTGTGTCAGATCCCCGTGCTGGCAGCCTTCAGCCCACCTAGACTCTTCTCAAGGACTGTGCAGCCCCTCGCTTCATCCCCTTATTGCTGCACCTGCCCACTTGAAAGCACTCAGCAAATATGAATGAAATGATTACTCCTTCATAAATCATCTGTTTCTGTTTGATGTTCTTCTGTCACTTGATTTGCTGTTGCTTGTTATTTTCAAAGGAAAAAATGGAAAACATTCTGAAGCCTGGGTGTTTACGAGATACAGAAAGTAAGAGTGAGTTTAGAGAATCCTCAAAACATGTCACCATCTCAAATATAACACTGACCTTCGAAGGTGAAAGATGTTTTCAAACTACCTTGACTCCGGAAGAAGAAACAACAGATGACTCCAAAGAGACGTGCAATGAACCCCCTGAAATAAGGCCAATGGACTCTGAGAGCATGACTCTCAAGGCTGAAGAATCCAGGTGTGTATTGGCAGGAAAATCCCTCTGAAATACAAATGTCATTTTTAAAGTCCCTGCTGGACTCTCCGAAATAGTTAAGCACTGATCCTTGAGGGAAGTAAAAAAAAAATTGTGCCATAGGTTGTTTCTGGTCTGTGGCATCAAGCAAGCAATAATTTTCTCCCTTTTATTTTATATCTTTTAGAATTTTCAAAATATCTGGTAAACACATACTACTTTCATTGTCATAAAAAAGTGTTTTATCTTTAAAGAAGGTTATTGCATAATTTTCAAGAAACAGTATAGAGGCGATGGACTAGGTAATGACAAAAGGAGGAAGAAGGTGCAGGTGTGAGCGAAATCAGACAGAGTCTTTAAGACCAGTTGACCCATTGCCCTGAGGTCTGAGAGAGAGTCTGAGGAAGGCAGGGAGCAACAGAGAAGTTGTGTGTTAACAGATACCAGGACACATGGAGAGTGGGAGAGATTTTAGAGTACTAAGCTTTGGGTTCTAAGTCTTTTGAAAAACAGTCTTTAGTATTTCTATGAAACCTCCAACTCCTGCTACCAATTAGGTGCTCTTAAATCAAGAGCAACAGGTGACAAGGCATTGCTAGAAAACCTTCCTTTCCCTGCCAGTTCTGGGAAAGGAAGTCTTGTGACCAAGTTCTGATTTTATTTTCTGAGGTGACATTGGCGTGTGTAGCCCCATGAGCTTTAGTGTGTGTTGTGTCAGATCCCCGTGCTGGCAGCCTTCAGCCCACCTAGACTCTTCTCAAGGACTGTGCAGCCCCTCGCTTCATCCCCTTATTGCTGCACCTGCCCACTTGAAAGCACTCAGCAAATATGAATGAAATGATTACTCCTTCATAAATCATCTGTTTCTGTTTGATGTTCTTCTGTCACTTGATTTGCTGTTGCTTGTTATTTTCAAAGGAAAAAATGGAAAACATTCTGAAGCCTGGGTGTTTACGAGATACAGAAAGTAAGAGTGAGTTTAGAGAATCCTCAAAACATGTCACCATCTCAAATATAACACTGACCTTCGAAGGTGAAAGATGTTTTCAAACTACCTTGACTCCGGAAGAAGAAACAACAGATGACTCCAAAGAGACGTGCAATGAACCCCCTGAAATAAGGCCAATGGACTCTGAGAGCATGACTCTCAAGGCTGAAGAATCCAGGTGTGTATTGGCAGGAAAATGCCAAGTGATGCTAATACATGAAATATGCAAAGTAGTACATTTTTTAAAGTCCCTGCTGGACTTCCTTGGCAGTCCAGTGGTTAAGACTAAGTCCTTCCAATGCAGGGACATGGGTTCAATCTCTGGTTAGGGAAATTAGATCCCACATGCCATGTAGTGAAGCCAAGGAAAAAGAAAGGTAAATAAAGTCCTTGCAGCTCAGGCATTTGTCATGGAAGTTTCTCAGACATACATGCAATGTAATTAAATGATGAGATAATCAACTCAGTGATCCACACTGAGTGTAATCTTGTCTAATTTTAATTTTTATACCAGTTTCTCACACCATTCAGTTGGCATTCTGTGCTGTCTGGTGTCAATGGTGTATGCTGAAGGGAGTAAAATAGAATTATGGTGTCCATGCTTTGGAGTTAGGGTCATTGATTATCTGGAGTAATTGTGGGTACTTTTATCTTTACACTTCTCTACATTTTCTTCTTGTAAGGGACATACTTTTCTACACTTCCAATGAGTAGCTTAATAATCTGAAAAACTGCTTTTATAATTATGAATGTTGAATTATAAAATGAATGTGAGAGACACTGTGGTATTACAAAAATAAAAGTTGGGCTTCCCTGGTGGTCCAGTAGGTAAAGAGTCTGCCTTGCAGTGCAAGGGGCACCAGTTCACTCCCTGGCCTGGGAAGATCCCACATGCCGCGGAGCGACTGGACCGCTGTGTCCAATTATGAGCCAGCCTCTGGAGCACATGCGCCCAGAGCCAGTGCTCTGTAGTGAGAGTGGCCACTGCAATGGGAGGCCCACACAGGCCAAAGAACAAAGATGGATGAAAATGAATAGGTAATGGACCAATGTAGGAGATCAACTTTTCAAAATGAAGCCCGGGTGTTTACGAGATACAGAAAGTAAGAGTGAGTTTAGAGAATCCTCAAAACATGTCACCATCTCAAATATAACACTGACCTTCGAAGGTGAAAGATGTTTTCAAACTACCTTGACTCCGGAAGAAGAAACAACAGATGACTCCAAAGAGACGTGCAATGAACCCCCTGAAATAAGGCCAATGGACTCTGAGAGCATGACTCTCAAGGCTGAAGAATCCAGGTGTGTATTGGCAGGAAAATGCCAAGTGATGCTAATACATGAAATATGCAAAGTAGTACATTTTTTAAAGTCCCTGCTGGACTTCCTTGGCAGTCCAGTGGTTAAGACTAAGCCCTTCCAATGCAGGGACATGGGTTCAATCTCTGGTTAGGGAAATTAGATCCCACATGCCATGTAGTGAAGCCAAGGAAAAAGAAAGGTAAATAAAGTCCTTGCAGCTCAGGCATTTGTCATGGAAGTTTCTCAGACATACATGCAATGTAATTAAATGATGAGATAATCAACTCAGTGATCCACACTGAGTGTAATCTTGTCTAATATTAATTCTTATACCAGTTTCTCACACCATTCAGTTGGCATTCTGTGCTGTCTGGTGTCAATGGTGTATGCTGAAGGGAGTAAAATAGAATTATGGTGTCCATGCTTTGGAGTTAGGGTCATTGATTATCTGGAGTAATTGTGGGTACTTTTATCTTTACACTTCTCTACATTTTCTTCTTGTAAGGGACATACTTTTCTACACTTCCAATGAGTAGCTTAATAATCTGAAAAACTGCTTTTATAATTATGAATGTTGAATTATAAAATGAATGTGAGAGACACTGTGGTATTACAAAAATAAAAGTTGGGCTTCCCTGGTGGTCCAGTAGGTAAAGAGTCTGCCTTGCAGTGCAAGGGGCACCAGTTCACTCCCTGGCCTGGGAAGATCCCACATGCCGCGGAGCGACTGGACCGCTGTGTCCAATTATGAGCCAGCCTCTGGAGCACATGCGCCCAGAGCCAGTGCTCTGTAGTGAGAGTGGCCACTGCAATGGGAGGCCCACACAGGCCAAAGAACAAAGATGGATGAAAATGAATAGGTAATGGACCAATGTAGGAGATCAAAAAATTTTTTAATTTTTTCAAAAGTTAATTATTCTGGCATAACAGCTAACAAGAAACCAGAGAAAAATATAGAGATCTAAATGCTGTATTAGCAAGAATGAAAATGAGGAATGTAATGAATTATGTCTGAGTTCTGATGTGTTAAAGGAGAAAGAAGGAAGGGAGATTTAAAAAGTAATCATCAGCAGACATAGAGAACAGACTTATGGGGTTAGGGGTGGAGGGAGGAGAGGGTGGGACAAATGGAGAGAGTAGCATGGAAACATATACACTACCATCTATAAAATAGAGAGCCAGTGGGCATTTGCTGTATGACTCAGGGAACTCACACCAGGGCTCCCTGACAACCTAGATGGGTGGGATGGGGTGGGAGATGGGAGAGAGGTTGAAGAAGGAATGGACATATGTATACCTATGGCTGATTCATGTTGATGTACAGCAGAAACCGACAATATTATAAAGCAGTTATCCTTCAATTAAAAATAAAGACATTCTGAGGCTTCCCTGGTGGTCCAGTGGGTAAGGACACCGCCTTGCAGTGCAAGGGGCGCCAGGCCCATCCCTGGCCTGGGAAGATCCCACGTGCTACAGAGCTGCTGGACCGATGTGTCCAATTACTGAGCCAGAGCTCTGGAACGCATGCGCCCAGAGCTGGTGCTCTAGGACAACAGAGGTCACTGCGATGGGAGGCCCACACGGGCCAAAGAACAAAGATGGATGAAAATGGATAAATGAAAGACGAATGGAAGTGGCCCGCCCGCCCCTGCCCTCCCCCCACTCAAAAAATAAATAAATAAATAAAAATAAAGACATTCCTTAAAAGTAATCATCACTCAGAAGTAGTGAAAGACAAAGTAAAAGAAAAAGGTATGGAAGCAGGAAATGTACTTTTTGCTATGTATGAGTATGACTTTCATAAAAAAAAGCATAAGATTTCTAAAAAAGAAATGAGGTAAAAATGAATCCATCCCATCTAGCAATTTGTCCTAAACAATAATTAACAGGGTCTGACATCTTCCTTGGGTTTATTTCATTCAGTATGTCTCAAATTCTGTCCTGTCCTTATCTAAGACTTCAGAAACACACAGTTGACAGTCTGACAAGGTTAACTGTTTAATCATGTCAACTTCTTCTTTCCTTGCCTTTTTGTAAATAATACATGCCCTGAAGCACTGGCTGAACTTTTACTGCTAAAAAAGACTTTTAAAAAAATTATTAAACTTTTGGGCTTCCCCTGGTGGTCCAGTGGGTAAGGACACCGCCTTGCAGTGCAAGGGGCGCCGGTTCGATCCCTGGCCTGGGAAGATCCCACGTGCCGCGGAGCGGCTGGACTGATGTGGCCAATAACCGAGCCGGAGCTCTGGAGCGCATGCGCCCAGAGCCAGTGCTCTGCGACGACGGATGCCACCACGATGGGAGGCCCACAGGAGCCAAGGAACGAAGACGAATGAAAATAGAGAAATGAAAGACCAATAGAAGTGGCCCGCCCACTCCCCTCCCTCCCCAACCCGACCCCCGCCCAAAGTAAATAAATAAATAAATCTTTAAAAAAAAAAAAAAATTATTAAACTTTTTAAAAGTATAGTTTTAGATTTACGGAATAATTGAGCAAATAGTACATACAACCCATACACCACCCCACTGCTACCTCCTCCCTCTCCCCTCATCCCCAGTTTCCACTAACACTTGCATTTGTGTGGTACATTTGTTAAAATTAATGAACAAAAGTGACATATTATTATTAACTATAGTTCCTAGTTTAGGATTCACTCTGTGTTGTACAGTTTTGTGGGTTTTGACACATGCACACTGATATGTATCCACTGTTAACATTCAGAATGGTTTCACTACCCTAAAAGTTCTCTGGGCATTAGACAGAGGATGAGATGGTTGGATGGCATTGCTGAGTCAATGGACATGAGTTTGAGCAAGCTCTGGGAGATGATAAAGGAAAGAGATGCCTGGTGTCCCACAATCCATGTGATTGCAAAGGGTCAGATCTGACTGAGCAACTGAACTGAACTGACTAGTATTTTTTTAATGTTAAAATTGCAAGGATAACTTGTTTCTAGGTTGAAGTTATCTGCAGGTGTGAAGTTTTGTTGTTCTCAACTAAAATTAAAAGATCCTTTGCAAAATTAGAAAATTGATTGAGAAAATTCCATCCCATCTAGCAATTTGTCCAAAATTGGGTCTGACATCTTCCTTGGGTTTATTTCATTCAGTATGTCTCAAATTCTGTCCTGTCCTTATCTAAGACTTCAGAAACACACAGTTGACAGTCTGACAAGGTTAACTGTTTAATCATGTCAACTTCTTCTTTCCTTGCCTTTTTGTAAATAATACATGCCCTGAAGCACTGGCTGAACTTTTACTGCTAAAAAAGACTTTTAAAAAAATTATTAAACTTTTGGGCTTCCCCTGGTGGTCCAGTGGGTAAGGACACCGCCTTGCAGTGCAGGGGGCGCCGGTTCAAGCCCTGGCCTGGGAAGATCCCACGTGCCGCGGAGCGGCTGGACTGATGTGTCCAATTACCGAGCCGGAGCTCTGGAGCGCATGCGCCCAGAGCCAGTGCTCTGCGACGACGGATGCCACCACGATGGGAGGCCCACAGGAGCCAAGGAACGAAGACGAATGAAAATAGAGAAATGAAAGACCAATAGAAGTGGCCCGCCCACTCCCCTCCCTCCCCAACCCGACCCCCGCCCAAAGTAAATAAATAAATAAATCTTTAAAAAAAAAAAAAAATTATTAAACTTTTTAAAAGTATAGTTTTAGATTTACGGAATAATTGAGCAAATAGTACATACAACCCATACACCACCCCACTGCTACCTCCTCCCTCTCCCCTCATCCCCAGTTTCCACTAACACTTGCATTTGTGTGGTACATTTGTTAAAATTAATGAACAAAAGTGACATATTATTATTAACTATAGTTCCTAGTTTAGGATTCACTCTGTGTTGTACAGTTTTGTGGGTTTTGACACATGCACACTGATATGTATCCACTGTTAACATTCAGAATGGTTTCACTACCCTAAAAGTTCTCTGGGCATTAGACAGAGGATGAGATGGTTGGATGGCATTGCTGAGTCAATGGACATGAGTTTGAGCAAGCTCTGGGAGATGATAAAGGAAAGAGATGCCTGGTGTCCCACAATCCATGTGATTGCAAAGGGTCAGATCTGACTGAGCAACTGAACTGAACTGACTAGTATTTTTTTTTAATGTTAAAAATTGCAAGGATAACTTGTTTCTAGGTTGAAGTTATCTGCAGGTGTGAAGTTTTGTTGTTCTCACTATTATGATCAGAATTAGAAATGATGAGAAAATGAATGCCTATATAAATAGCAAAAATCTTAGACTTTTAAAGATTAAAAAGTATCTTAGTTAGCAAATCCCAAAATCTTTCAGGCTCTGCCCTTCAGGAAGTCTCTCAGCTTTCTGAACCATGTATCTGCTGACTCTATTGTAAAGAAAGAAATAGATAAAACAAAGTAAAAAACAAATTTTGATTCTAACTAATCCTCTTAAATCCAATTTAATCAAACATAGATTATATTTTATTGCCTATTTACATCAGGAACATAATTACTAGCTAGAGCCTAATTTGAGAATGTTCATTATAAATGAAAGACGTAATAAAATCAAAGAACAGAATGGGATTCACCGATGCTTAATCCTGGGACATTTGATTAAGTCAGGATATTGTGAGAGTAATAAATGGATTCTAGTGTATATTTTTCTTCTCCAAGACCATGGATTTTAGTGACACCTTTTTAACTTTGTACTTTGAAACAATGGAAAAAAAATTTTTTTAATGACCTTGTTGAATATTTTGGTCTTTAAAATGTAAATTGAGCCGTTTAAATCTAGATGAGTAAAAGACTATGGAGACTTCCATAATGTCACTTTGGGTAGTTTAGAAGTGAAGGATTTACTTTATAGAGCATTTATATTCCTTCTCATACCTTGGCAACAGAGCTACTGTGACTCTTCCTTGTTTTAAAGAGGATCCATTAACTGTTGTCACTTATTTGATATCTCTCAGGCCCCTTTTAAAATATTGAAGTGAAAAGAAAAATTACTTGTGTTGTACAGTTTTGTGGGTTTTGACACATGCACACTGATATGTATCCACTGTTAACATTCAGAATGTTTCACTACCCTAAAAGTTCTCTGGGCATTAGACAGAGGATGAGATGGTTGGATGGCATTGCTGAGTCAATGGACATGAGTTTGAGCAAGCTCTGGGAGATGATAAAGGAAAGAGATGCCTGGTGTCCCACAATCCATGTGATTGCAAAGGGTCAGATCTGACTGAGCAACTGAACTGAACTGACTAGTATTTTTTTTTAATGTTAAAAATTGCAAGGATAACTTGTTTCTAGGTTGAAGTTATCTGCAGGTGTGAAGTTTTGTTGTTCTCACTATTATGATCAGAATTAGAAATGATGAGAAAATGAATGCCTATATAAATAGCAAAAATCTTAGACTTTTAAAGATTAAAAAGTATCTTAGTTAGCAAATCCCAAAATCTTTCAGGCTCTGCCCTTCAGGAAGTCTCTCAGCTTTCTGAACCATGTATCTGCTGACTCTATTGTAAAGAAAGAAATAGATAAAAACAAAGTAAAAAACAAATTTTGGTTCTAACTAATCCTCTTAAATCCAATTTAATCAAACATAGATTATATTTTATTGCCTATTTACATCAGGAACATAATTACTAGCTAGAGCCTAATTTGAGAATGTTCATTATAAATGAAAGACGTAATAAAATCAAAGAACAGAATGGGATTCACCGATGCTTAATCCTGGGACATTTGATTAAGTCAGGATATTGTGAGAGTAATAAATGGATTCTAGTGTATATTTTTCTTCTCCAAGACCATGGATTTTAGTGACACCTTTTTAACTTTGTACTTTGAAACAATGGAAAAAAAATTTTTTTAATGACCTTGTTGAATATTTTGGTCTTTAAAATGTAAATTGAGCCGTTTAAATCTAGATGAGTAAAAGACTATGGAGACTTCCATAATGTCACTTTGGGTAGTTTAGAAGTGAAGGATTTACTTTATAGAGCATTTATATTCCTTCTCATACCTTGGCAACAGAGCTACTGTGACTCTTCCTTGTTTTAAAGAGGATAAAGGCAGGCTTCATTTTAGTTTGCACTTACTCGTTTAAAGTACACTTATTTGATATCTCTCAGTCTATTGAAAACTTTCATCATTAAACTCAACCTTATTTAAATCACCAGACCCATTTGGTAAAGGTTACATGAATATTTGTTTGCAAACGTCTCAGAAAATTACTAATTTAACCTTTACTTTTGAAAGAGTCATTGAAGAATTTGAACTACACGGATTTGCCAGATTCTTTAAATGGATCAGAATTATGTCTTTGTATATTTTTCTGAGAAGATATTACCTATGGATAATTAATCTCCCCAAGCCCTTTTACTCAAACAGCAAAACTTCCAAAATAATTATTGAAATATAGGCAAGAAACAAAGATTTGGTGAAAGTTAAATTTCTATTTTAGCATATCAATAAGGTTAAGAAAATTAGCATTTTAATTATTGATATTAATTTTAAAAATTAGGCACTCAAAGATATCCCAAGTGGTCCAATAATTAAGACTCCACGTTGCCAACACAGGGATTGGATACCAGGTCTGGGAACTAAGGTCCCACATGCTGTACAGCATGGTCAAAAGATTTAAAAATTAAAAAAAGATATCAGGCATACAGAAAACAAACTTTATCCAAAGACATCTCTGAAAGTGAAATAGTCCGAAAAACTGACAGGCAGTCTCTCACTTTATATCCACTGAGCTGTGAGAAACGTAATAACTTGGACAAATGATTGAGAATATTATTCACCTAGAAGATTCCCATTAGGGCCACAGAGATTGTGATGAAGAGCTTCCTGAATATATCCCACATGTCTATGGAGGCATATATTTCCAACACAACTGACTCCATTTACAGAAACCCCTGAACAGCAGCAGTTAGCTTCTTTCCATCTCAACCTCAAATGAGTTTTCAAGGCCTGGAGATGTAGCATGATAAGAAATCCTCACAGCCTCACTGAGTAACAGGTGACAGTCATAATAAAAATAGATTATATGTAATTACGTACAGCTCCCCTTTTGGCTTTTACAGGTTGGATAGCTTCCATGTTACATACATTTAGGTAATTTTACTCTAAACCCTTGGCTTGGGCTTCCCAGCTGGCACTAGTGACAAAGAACCTCCTGCCAATGCAGGAGACATAAAAGATGGGGGTTCAATCCCTGAGTCAGGAAGATCCCTTAGAGGAGGTCACGATTCTTGCTTGAAGAATTCCATGGACAGAGGAGCCTGGCAGGCTATATGGTCCATAGGACTGCACAGAGTCGGACATGACTGAAGTGACTTAGCCCGCACGCACACACCCTTGGCTTGCTAAATGTATTTCATTAGTACCTACGAAGTACTTAGAGAATGGTTATCTATTTCACACCTAGTAATTCTGTTCTAAATATTTGTGGTTATACTGGCAGAACTTTGAAATGTGCTGTTTATTTTTACAGGAGCAGGAGAACTGATTCAGACACTTCAGGTATGGACCAAATTTACATTTCTTTGTGATCCCTGATATCAAGCAGTCACCTCTGGGTCCTAGAACAGAATAGTTAAGAACAAAGGAATCCAGCGAGACATTTTGAGGCATTCCTTTTCCTGTCGTTTCATTCTGAGACTCAATCCTACAGAAACTGCCTCAAGTCTCTATTGGTGCTCTCTTTCAAGCGGTAGGCACCACTTTGCTTTCTTTCTGTGCTGATAGAGTTCCCTAGCTCCAGAGTCTCTAATGCACCAAGCATGAACCACTCCCAAGTCAACTCTGCAGGCAGAACCTGACCATGATACAGCCTCTTATTCCTGAAGATTTGAAAGGGAAGTGATCACAACTCAATTTCTTGGTAAATCTAAAATCATCTAGCCCCTCTTTTCTTCCTGCTTACATCTTTGGCCTCTGCTTTGCTGTCACATGAGAGAATTCTTTTTGTCTTTTCTGGCAGTTTTTTCCTTACATATTCCCACATCTAAGGATCATTAACTGGCAACAGTTGTTTTTCTTTTTTGGCCACTTCTATTGGTCTTTCATTTATTTATTTTCATCCATCTTTGTTCTTTGGCCTGTGTGGGCTTTCTATCGCAGTGGCCTCTCTCGCTGCAGAGCACCAGCTCTGGGTGCATGCGCTCCAGAGCTCCAGCTCAGTTGTTGGACATATCGGTCCAGTTGCTCCATGCACGTGGGATCTTCCCAGGCCAGGGATCGAACTGGTGTCTCCTGCACTGCAAGGCGGTGTCCTTACCCACTGGACCACCAGGGAAGACCTGGTAACAGCTATTTTAAGTAGAGGCTGTCATGTAAACACTGGTAGACATTTCTTCCCTTGCTTGCTGCTGATCCTCTTCTGAGTGACTGTCCAAGCTCCGGGGAGTAGAAGTGACCTCTGCTCCAGTCATGCCCAAAAAAGAACATCATGGAAGGAACACAAAATCTCATTTCACTGAACCTAAACAGGGAGGGAAAAAATGCCAGAAACACTTGAAGGTGTTTTTAGTCGTATTTGCAAGTGTCCTAGAAAACAAAAAAGAAAAAATGGCAAATGATTGGTGAGGAGGGCTAAATGGGAAAGGGGATCAATTGTCTATAAGCAGATGGAAAGTAAATTTTAAGTGGGGAGCACATTGTAGGATACATGGAAGTAGAAATATAAAGGGGTACACCTGAAATTCATATAATGTTATATAAATAAACATAGGCTCAATAATGTTTTTTTAAAAAGCAAACTATAGGAAAGCTATGTATATAAAAATACCAGAGGAACTTCCTTGTGATGTGGTTTTTACCTATATTCCAAACTATAGTACTGAACCTGAAAACAAATATAAAATTTCTCTCATAGTATATAGAATTTTCATCTATTAATTTCTGTCCCAAATTTGACTTCAAAAGAAATCAAACCTTTAAAAATTCCAGAGATATCCCATACAGGCAAATATTTACCTCTTGTTTTCTAAAGGCAGGGTTAAATCAGCAACTGCCTATTACTTAACACATAATTAGGACCTGAACATATAATTAGTAATTCTTCATACATTTTGAAGCACTCCTTATTTAAGCAATAGGAAATTGAAATTAATATAGGACACTGATGCTTTTATTTTCATCTTATATGTGACTGATTCTCTCACCTGTCTCCTGGCACAAACTCAATTTTGTTCAACCGGACAAACATTCAATGCCTATCTGTTGTATATGAGGTACTGTGACAGACTCAGGGAGAGATTAAAACTAAATAAGAGGACATATTACCTGGCCTTAAGATATGTGCACAAACAATGTAAGTTGGAATATTATAGGCCCTGTAAGAGAAAAATGGAGAATCTAGTTTTAGCTCAAGAAGAGAAGATCATGAAGGATTCTATGAAAATGGCAGTCTTTGTGTTAGGAAAGGGGAAACAAGAATCTCATGGATATAAGCAACAGTGTGAGCAAAATCACAGGGCTAGGACAATGCTGGGCACGTTCAGTTTAGGAGCAGCGAGAGCAAGGCAGGAGCCAGTCTGGGGGTGGGGGAGGGTCTGAGACCGCACTAAGGGGTGTGGATAGTACTGCTTGGTAGATAAGAAGGAGCCACTGAAAAGCCAGGGAGATAACAAAAGTAGTATTATATCTTAGGTAGATTACTCTGACTGCAGTCTCTAAGAAAAGCTGGAAGAGCCTAGAGGCAGAACCTCATTATAATAGTCTAGGTGAAAAGTACCAAAGTCTTGACCAGGTAAGAAGCCCGTGAGATGGAAAAAAGGCTTGAACACAGCAAAATCAATAAGCTTTAATGACTAACTACTTGTGAAAACAATAGGAAAAAAAATAGAGCTTGAGAGGCAGTATGACTAGGAAGTAGTGAGTTCATGAAACAAACTGAGAAAAGGAAGAAACTGTGGAAGGAAAAGGTGAAGAAATCAGTGATGAAACACTGATTAGAATCAAAACTCTTAACTTTGGGTTCTAACTGCTCTTCCTCTGTTTCATGAATGTGTCACTTAACCTCTCTAGGCCTCAGTTTCCTTAGTTATCAAGTGTGTGAGCGTATGGGTAGGGGAAGGAGGAAGGTGTGACTGGCTGTCTCAAGGCCCTTTCTGCCACTATGGTTTATTAGGACCTGAACATATAATTAGTAATTCTTCATACATTTTGAAGCACTCCTTATTTAAGCAATAGGAAATTGAAATTAATATAGGACACTGATGCTTTTATTTTCATCTTATATGTGACTGATTCTCTCACCTGTCTCCTGGCACAAACTCAATTTTGTTCAACCGGACAAACATTCAATGCCTATCTGTTGTATATGAGGTACTGTGACAGACTCAGGGAGAGATTAAAACTAAATAAGAGGACATATTACCTGGCCTTAAGATATGTGCACAAACAATGTAAGTTGGAATATTATAGGCCCTGTAAGAGAAAAATGGAGAATCTAGTTTTAGCTCAAGAAGAGAAGATCATGAAGGATTCTATGAAAATGGCAGTCTTTGTGTTAGGAAAGGGGAAACAAGAATCTCATGGATATAAGCAACAGTGTGAGCAAAATCACAGGGCTAGGACAATGCTGGGCACGTTCAGTTTAGGAGCAGCGAGAGCAAGGCAGGAGCCAGTCTGGGGGTGGGGGAGGGTCTGAGACCGCACTAAGGGGTGTGGATAGTACTGCTTGGTAGATAAGAAGGAGCCACTGAAAAGCCAGGGAGATAACAAAAGTAGTATTATATCTTAGGTAGATTACTCTGACTGCAGTCTCTAAGAAAAGCTGGAAGAGCCTAGAGGCAGAACCTCATTATAATAGTCTAGGTGAAAAGTACCAAAGTCTTGACCAGGTAAGAAGCCCGTGAGATGGAAAAAAGGCTTGAACACAGCAAAATCAATAAGCTTTAATGACTAACTACTTGTGAAAACAATAGGAAAAAAAATAGAGCTTGAGAGGCAGTATGACTAGGAAGTAGTGAGTTCATGAAACAAACTGAGAAAAGGAAGAAACTGTGGAAGGAAAAGGTGAAGAAATCAGTGATGAAACACTGATTAGAATCAAAACTCTTAACTTTGGGTTCTAACTGCTCTTCCTCTGTTTCATGAATGTGTCACTTAACCTCTCTAGGCCTCAGTTTCCTTAGTTATCAAGTGTGTGAGCGTATGGGTAGGGGAAGGAGGAAGGTGTGACTGGCTGTCTCAAGGCCCTTTCTGCCACTATGGTTTATTAACTCGTGTTTGTGGTCCTGGTGGCCAGTCTATGTACATTTAGCAGGTAGCTTGAAAGGGCTCTAGAAATGAGGAGCCGAGAAAAGATACAGCAAACATGCAGCAAAGTTCCACTCTGAGCTTGTTAAGTCACACAGCTGGTACAATATACAAATTTGGCATGCAGTTTTCACTAGATATTAATTATTTTCCCTGTTTATTTTCTTTTCTGTACTTTCTCATTCTTTCCATTTTCCTGTATCCTTTCCCTTTTCCTTACTCAGGCTTATACAGTTTCGCAATTTTCCCTCTGATTAGTATTTCTTTCCCCCTTGTCACACTCCTCTGAATCACTTGTTCCCCCTACTCACACTTAACACACCTCAACCCGAGATAAGTCAAATTTTCATTCCTTGTCCCATTGAATTTAGACTGAATGTAGACTGAAAATAAGTTTGTAAACCTGATTCCTATTTTAGGTAGAAGCCAGAATAATAACTGCTCTCACAGGAGTAAATCAAATCACTGTTTCTATTAACTCCATCAGATACATATTCACGCAATTCTTATGCAAGGCTAGTTGGGGACCATGGCCTCCAAGTCTCTCTAACCTCTCAGTAGTTTGAAAGAATTATACTTTTCCTCCTTTTTGAGTAAGGTTTTGGGTAAAGCAGCACCTCAAGTGTACTGTTCCTATGAAAAGCCTACAGGGCAGGGCCCATGCTAAATCCATCTCTTTGGATCTGGGTCCATCTCTCTCCTTTCTTTACTTTCCATTTCACACCTTTCTAAGCATTATTGTCCTTAACTTTTCTGATTTCTTTACAGTAAGCCCAAACAATAGGCTTATCTATGACCCCCTGGTATTTTTCCAAGATGGAGAGAAATGAGAATCTCTCTAAAGAATAGAGATTCAAGAAAAGGAGAGGGAAATCATTTATGAAATACTGGGAATGTCTTCCCATCCCCACCCATCTTTGTTTTCCACATTATTCTTAACGATTGCAAATCAAGCCCTTGGAATCCCAAGCAGCCGGGTTCATTCTCTTGTTTATAAAACAAAGGCTAGGAAGAGAAAGAGTGGGAGAACCCTAAAAGGGAAACTGAAATTTTACACTGGAAAGAATGAAGACATCTTTGATAAGGAAGTCAGAACATCATTTGAATTTAAGACTCAGGTTCTCTTTCCCATGACTTCCTTCTCTCTGTGTTTTGGCCTTATACTTTCTGTCTCACTTCCTCTCTCTCTAATGATCTCTCTTCCACTTTGCACGACTCTTTTCTGGCCCTCTCCTCTCCTGTCACATCCTCTAAATTCCTCAATCTCGTGCCTCATCTGTCCTCCCTTTCTCAGGGGAATGGATGTGGGGAAAGAAAAGTAAAACAGAAAAAGAAAAGGCCAATGGAAAAAACATATAAGACAACCTAAAGGTAATTTTTATAATTATAAATCTCTTTAGGTATAAATGACAGACGTGACACTTTCACAGAAAGGTGTCAGTAAACTGAATCTTTTAATAGTGAATCTCATTACTTCTATTGTACTAACAATAGAGGAGGAATGGAGTTGAGAGTTTTGGGGTGGTTTGGGGTGGGTTTTGCTTGAGAATCCACCAGGGGTCAAAATGTAACATCAGCACAGGGCGAGAGGGCGCTTCAGGTGAGGCACTGGAAGAGAATTACTTGCTGCTGTTCTTTCAGTGGCTCCTTTCATTCTGGTTGCTACTCTTCCTCTCTGCTCCCTTATCATGCTCTTTCCCAACCTGCTTTCTCAGATTAGCCTAAGTCTCTTATTTTCACACTAGGAATTAAACAAATATTTCTAGAGTCCTTACAGGGCTGCCATGTACAATTGTGCTGACTGTCCACTGCACAGAGTCGGGGGCCCCATTCACAGGGTAGTGTCTGTGCGATGAATAACGTGGATAACTGTATGTGGTGGCCAACAGGGTTCTAAATTTCTCTGAGACGCTAGCTTTACAGTGAGTTATTTATGAACTTCTCTCAGTTGCCTCTCCCAATCTAGCTAATGCTGTGTGTGTGTGTGTGAGAGAGACAGGTTGTGCACATGTACACACATACATATAAGGCTCCATTCACACAATTGAGGGGACAGTGGCTGAAGCAGAGATGGCTCCAGCAAGAAGCACACGCCCGTCTTATTTGGGTTCTGATGATGGAATTGAGGTGCTTACCCTTTTATCCACCTTTCTGTCACTCTGTGAACCAACGTCAGTTTAGCATTTGAGCACGTAGTTGATTAACAGGGCCCCACCCAGATGTACACCATGGACACCAGAGGTAACACACCAGAGAAAAACAAACATGACCAGAAAATAACAAATGTTCACGCACAGTAATCTTCTGGCCTCCACTTACATTCCTTAGTCTGTGCTGTTGTTTAGTCTCTTCTTTTCCCACTTAAGTTTGCTCTATAGTGTTCTATGGTGCTGGACAGTGAAGGGATGGCACTCGAGGTGACGAGCTGGTTCCTACACCCGCCTAGGGAGAAATCCAAGCCCAGTTATTTCTCAGTATATTTTAGCATTTAGAGCGAGAAATTCCTATAAGAAGTGAATGCAATATTCTACAACGATTTTGTCCTTTGATATTTTCTATAACGTGAAATCTCAATTATTGTGGTCCTAATTAAGAGAGAACTACAAATGCAAAGAAGGGCAAAATGATGATACATAAAACATATTTAAACCTTGCCTTTGGAAATGTAAAAAG
This sequence comes from Tragulus kanchil, assembly GCA_022376925.1. NCBI lineage: Eukaryota > Metazoa > Chordata > Mammalia > Artiodactyla > Tragulidae > Tragulus > Tragulus kanchil. The sequence goes on along the minus strand of JAIOJX010000032.1, from coordinate 214,489,475 downwards.
CAGCTCCCAAGTATTTAAATTGTGAACTACTAATGTATTAGAAAAGGTGGGTGATATTTTTAATATGGTGAAAAAAGTTTGGTACTAATAATGACTTCATATTGATATAATTACAACTGAAATAATGTGAAGGTTGCTTGGCCCCTTATTTGCAATGAGCATAAACTATGTGTCTGTAAATCTCATATACACTTGACTTTATTTCAGGACTCAGTTTAGCACAGATTGAGAACTTGACAATTCAATGACAATATCTCTTAAGTCCTAAAGAATTAAAGCCCATAATTTTAATCTTGACTTATTGATTTGCTATATTATTACATGGTAGAAATAACTTTTAAAAACAAACATTATAAGAGATTCCTTTAACATTGCATCAACTTCTAGATTTAAAAATGATATCTTACCTGTCCAAAGGATCTTTATTTGTTATATTAAGAAGAGATGTGGGGGCTTCCCTGGTGGTCCAGTGGGTAAGGACACTACCTTGCAGTGCAAGGGGCGCCGGTTCGATCCCTGGCCTGAGAAGATCCCACGTGCCGCGGAGCGGCTGGACCAATGTGTCCAATTACCGAACCGGAGCTCTGCAGCGCATGCGCCCAGAGCCGGTGCTCTGCAATGAGAGAGGCCACTGCGATGGGAGGCCCACACGGGCCAAAGAACAAAGATGGATGAAAATAGATCAATGAAAGACCAATAGAAGTGGCCCGCCCGCCCCCCTCCCTCCCCAACCCGCCCCCCTCCAAAAAAATAAAAAAAGAAGAGATGTGCTCGCTTCGGCAGCACATATACTAAAATTGTAACGATACAGAGAAGATTAGCATGGCCCCTGTGCAAGGATGACACGCAAATTCGCGAAGTGTTCCATAAAAAAAAAAAAGAAGAGATACTGGGACTTCCCTGGTGGTCCAATGGGTAAAGAGTCCGCCTTGCAATGCAAGGGGCGCAGGTTCTATCCCTGGCCCGGGAAGACCCTGCGTGCCAAGAAGCGACAGAACTGGTGTGTCCAATTACGAGCCAGCACCCTGGAGCGCATGCGCCCAGAGCCGGAACTCTGCATCGAGAGAGGCCACGACAATGGGAGGCCCACACAGGTCAAAGGATAAAGACGGATGAAAATAGAGAAATGAAAGACCAATAGAAGTGGCCCGCCCGCCCCTCCCTCCCCAACCCGCCTCCAAAAAATAAGACAAAGAAGAGATGTGCTCGCTTCGGCAGCAAATATACTAAAATTGTAACGATACAGAGAAGATTAGCATGGCCCCTGTGCAAGGATGACACGCAAATTCGCGAAGTGTTCCATAAAAAAAAAAAGAAGAGATACTGGGACTTCCCTGGTGGTCCAATGGGTAAAGAGTCCGCCTTGCAATGCAAGGGGCGCAGGTTCTATCCCTGGCCCGGGAAGACCCTGCGTGCCAAGAAGCGACAGAACTGGTGTGTCCAATTACGAGCCAGCACCCTGGAGCGCATGCGCCCAGAGCCGGAACTCTGCATCGAGAGAGGCCACGACAATGGGAGGCCCACACAGGTCAAAGGATAAAGATGGACGAAAATTTAAAAATAAAAAACCAATAAAAGAGGCCAAAATTTACAAAAACATAAAAGAAATACTGTGTCACAAATGTATATCTCAATCACTTAATTTCCTCATGTTTAGTTATTTTAAGTTTTATACTTAATAGTAATAGCTTTAAAAGATTCTGTGTTTCAGACTTTTGAATTAACTGAACTGACTCCATCTTTTTTTTTTTTTTGCCAGCTGAATACAAACCACCAAACTAAAAAACAGACACAACTCAAGAAATAACAATGAACAGAAGGAAAAACAAAGCAGCATCTTTCATGTGGCAGAAATAAAGGCTACTACTAATCATTAAGCATTTAATCCACATCAGTCTTTCTTAAATCAAATCATAATGATCATAATTGTGGATATTGATTTTAAAGTAAGTAGAGGACTATACAAAAGTATGAGATTTTCAATTCATAAAATCAATTTTTTTAAAAAAATCAATTTTTATCTGTAGGGCTTCTTTTCTGTGGGATTGTTGAATAAATATGTTATTCTCTTTGGTTTTGTGTTTCTCATTTGGACATTAACCCAACACTGTGTCATTTTGAACATGGGGAGCCCTGGGGTCCTTGAAGCCACGACCATGTTCTTTCCGTCTTTGTGTTTCAGTGAGCACCTGGCATGAAAGGCAGTACTGATGGAATCACTGAATGCCATTTTCAATGAGATTTGTAAAGTTCTCTATACTTTTGAAAATAACAGAGAAAGTATAGACAGTCCCCAGCCAAAGAATCATTTGGGTTTTTGTTTTTTTTTAATGTTTACTTACTTGGCTGCCTTGGGTCTCAGTCGCAACCCATCGTCCCTCTAGTTGTGGCATGTGGGCTCAGCAGCCACATGTGTGAGCTCAGTTCCCCCGCTGCAGATCGAACTCACATCCCCTGCTTTGCAAGACAGATTTTTAACCATTGGACCACCAGGGAAGTCTCCATTTGAATTTTTAAAAGTCACCACTTACCTACTTTCCAAAACTTGCCAGTCATTTTACAATGACTGCACAGTCTCACTCTTCACAGTAGTCTGAGGGGTATGATTACTTTACTGCTTTACAGACAGATGGTGAAAGTGAAGCTGAGACAGATTATGTTACTATATATATTTATTAATATACATATTTGAATTTTACATAAGCAATGCTAGCGTTTCTACAGAGACCTGATTTCAATAACAAATATGGCTTACTCTTTCTTCCCTTTCCTGCCCGACAGACAACTTTCTAGAACTATCTGGTCCAATATAGTAGCAAATGGGTATGTATGGCTCTATTTTGCACTTGATATGTGGCTGGTAAAACTGAGAAACTGGAATTTTAAATTTCTTTTCATTTTAATTAAATAATTGAAGCAGTGTAGCATTTTTCTTCATAAACATAAATATTGTTTTGGTATGGTTATGTTTTTTTTCACTTCAACTCTTGAAAATTTAGCATCTGTACTATGATAAAGTATAAAATACACAACATATTTTTAGATCTTAGTATGAAAAAGGAATGTAAAATATATCAATAATTATTATATTGATTGTGTGTTTAAATTATAATATTTTGGCCATTATTGAGTTAAAAATTTACAAATTTAATGTATTCCTTTTTAATTTTTTAATTAACTACTAAATAGTGTTTCACAAAATTACATATGTGACTCACATTATATTTCTATTAGATGGAACTGCTGCAAAGGAAATCCCTCTACCCATACCCTTTGGCTTACAGCCTGGGAGATTCTTCCTTTCTTTCCTTGATGTTCTGAAGATGAAAGGGATTTCTTTCCAACTTCTACAATCAGAAATGAAATAGGGGACAACCAAGGGATGATTAATATTGGGGTTATTTTTAGTTATGACTATGAATAAACAATTTTTAATTGGGTGATGGCTGTCTCATTCCACAAAATGCTTCCTTGAGAGTGGTTATCTCTAACAAATTGGTTCTTTAGGGAAGAAAGTCACAGCTAAGACTGAGTACTGTTATCTGGTGGCAGAGCCCTTCAAAAGGCCGTACCAGACCACACCAACTGTGGGTGACCGTGTGGAACAACCAGATCTCTTGCCTCTGCACAACTACTTAGGAAAACAGGAAATGTCTTACGAAGTTAGACATTCTTATCATCTGACCAAATGATCCTCCCCTAAGTATTTATGCTCTTACGAAGATGGTGAAAGTGAAGCTGAGACAGATTATGTTACTATATATATTTATTAATATACATATTTGAATTTTACATAAGCAATGCTAGCGTTTCTACAGAGACCTGATTTCAATAACAAATATGGCTTACTCTTTCTTCCCTTTCCTGCCCGACAGACAACTTTCTAGAACTATCTGGTCCAATATAGTAGCAAATGGGTATGTATGGCTCTATTTTGCACTTGATATGTGGCTGGTAAAACTGAGAAACTGGAATTTTAAATTTCTTTTCATTTTAATTAAATAATTGAAGCAGTGTAGCATTTTTCTTCATAAACATAAATATTGTTTTGGTATGGTTATGTTTTTTTTCACTTCAACTCTTGAAAATTTAGCATCTGTACTATGATAAAGTATAAAATACACAACATATTTTTAGATCTTAGTATGAAAAAGGAATGTAAAATATATCAATAATTATTATATTGATTGTGTGTTTAAATTATAATATTTTGGCCATTATTGAGTTAAAAATTTACAAATTTAATGTATTCCTTTTTAATTTTTTAATTAACTACTAAATAGTGTTTCACAAAATTACATATGTGACTCACATTATATTTCTATTAGATGGAACTGCTGCAAAGGAAATCCCTCTACCCATACCCTTTGGCTTACAGCCTGGGAGATTCTTCCTTTCTTTCCTTGATGTTCTGAAGATGAAAGGGATTTCTTTCCAACTTCTACAATCAGAAATGAAATAGGGGACAACCAAGGGATGATTAATATTGGGGTTATTTTTAGTTATGACTATGAATAAACAATTTTTAATTGGGTGATGGCTGTCTCATTCCACAAAATGCTTCCTTGAGAGTGGTTATCTCTAACAAATTGGTTCTTTAGGGAAGAAAGTCACAGCTAAGACTGAGTACTGTTATCTGGTGGCAGAGCCCTTCAAAAGGCCGTACCAGACCACACCAACTGTGGGTGACCGTGTGGAACAACCAGATCTCTTGCCTCTGCACAACTACTTAGGAAAACAGGAAATGTCTTACGAAGTTAGACATTCTTATCATCTGACCAAATGATCCTCCCCTAAGTATTTACTCAAGAAAGCTAAAAACATGTTCACAAGACATACGTTCCTAGCAAGACTTGTACCCAAATATTCAAAGGAGTTTTTTTCATAATCACCAAAATCTAAAAACAACCCAAATGCCTGCCTACAGATAAAAGGTTCAACAAACTCTGTGGTATATTCATAGAGTGATACTACTTATTAACAACAACAAAAAACAGATGCAACAACAATGAAGTCAAATACAAAAAGCACACACATACAAAGGACTTCCCTGGCAGTCTAGTGGTTGAGACTCTGAGCTTCCAATGAAGGGGGCGTGGGTTCACTCCCTGATCAGGGAACTAAGCTCCCACATGCTGGTGCAATGCAGTCAAAAGAAGGAAAAAAAAAAGACACATACTATATGATTTCATTTAATTGAGCATTCACAAGATAAAATCAATTTATAAAGACAAACTAGATCAGTGGTTGCATGGTGGGGTAGGCTTGAGGATATTGACTGCATGGGGGTAAAAGAAACTCTTTGAGGTGAAGGGAAGTTGTATATCTTGCCTTTGGTATTAATAATTACATTGGTGTATGCATTTATCTAACTTAATACTTCAAAGTGGGTACATTTTATAGCATATAAATTATACCTCAACAAAATGATTTTTTAAGAAAAAAGTACATTCTGAAGTTACAAATTTTTATTAAACTTATACATACATGCACACAAATTTGCTTGCTCTTTGTAATGTACTGGATTTTTTTCTTAAAAATAGATTTTTGGTCAAAGAAAATTCGTAAATATTCCATAATTGAGTTGTCTCAACTTCTATAATACTCATTATTCTTTATTATGTAACACATGAAACATCTATAACTTTTACCTAAGATTTTAGAATTTTGTACTAATGTTTCTTTATATTATTTTCCACATCTATAAAAATAGTTCATGGGCTAACACATTGATTCCACACTGTCCAGTAGCATTTCTGTGATTATGAAAAGTTCAGTATCTGTGCTATCCAATATGGTCAGCATAGCCTTAGAACACAATTCTTAAGACAATGTCTATTATAAGAAAAAATATGTTCATGATTCATTATACTTTAAAACAAAACTATTTTAAACTATACTTTGGAAATCTTTCAATAAAATGAAGGTGATATTCCATGTGAATGAATAAATACTAGGTATTAGTCTTGAGCATTCAAGTTAGATGGGATGGTCTGTTAATGTCAAATTTAAAAATTTAACAAAAGTCAATTCATAGAGTGATACTACTTATTAACAACAACAAAAAACAGATGCAACAACAATGAAGTCAAATACAAAAAGCACACACATACAAAGGACTTCCCTGGCAGTCTAGTGGTTGAGACTCTGAGCTTCCAATGAAGGGGGCGTGGGTTCACTCCCTGATCAGGGAACTAAGCTCCCACATGCTGGTGCAATGCAGTCAAAAGAAGGAAAAAAAAAAGACACATACTATATGATTTCATTTAATTGAGCATTCACAAGATAAAATCAATTTATAAAGACAAACTAGATCAGTGGTTGCATGGTGGGGTAGGCTTGAGGATATTGACTGCATGGGGGTAAAAGAAACTCTTTGAGGTGAAGGGAAGTTGTATATCTTGCCTTTGGTATTAATAATTACATTGGTGTATGCATTTATCTAACTTAATACTTCAAAGTGGGTACATTTTATAGCATATAAATTATACCTCAACAAAATGATTTTTTAAGAAAAAAGTACATTCTGAAGTTACAAATTTTATTAAACTTATACATACATGCACACAAATTTGCTTGCTCTTTGTAATGTACTGGATTTTTTTCTTAAAAATAGATTTTTGGTCAAAGAAAATTCGTAAATATTCCATAATTGAGTTGTCTCAACTTCTATAATACTCATTATTCTTTATTATGTAACACATGAAACATCTATAACTTTTACCTAAGATTTTAGAATTTTGTACTAATGTTTCTTTATATTATTTTCCACATCTATAAAAATAGTTCATGGGCTAACACATTGATTCCACACTGTCCAGTAGCATTTCTGTGATTATGAAAAGTTCAGTATCTGTGCTATCCAATATGGTCAGCATAGCCTTAGAACACAATTCTTAAGACAATGTCTATTATAAGAAAAAATATGTTCATGATTCATTATACTTTAAAACAAAACTATTTTAAACTATACTTTGGAAATCTTTCAATAAAATGAAGGTGATATTCCATGTGAATGAATAAATACTAGGTATTAGTCTTGAGCATTCAAGTTAGATGGGATGGTCTGTTAATGTCAATATTTAACGAAAATTCAACTGAAGACCAATAAGTCAATTACATGGCTGATGCAAGTGAGTACAGTGTCACCTTTCTAGGAAGTAGATGATCTTCATAATTTAGATATAAAGTCAGTCCTTGGATGTATAGTATTTGCTAGAAGAGCCTTTAGACCTACATGGGCTGAGACATCAGAAGTGTACCCTTGCCCTCCAGCACTGTTACTGCCACAGTACTTCGAGTCACAGGGACAGCTCTTACTCTTCTGGCTACTTGGAGTGCTACTGACCCCACTGCCTGGGACCAGGACAAAGTAGGGTCATCTCAGGTTTTTTGGCTAGAGAGCTAGCATCAGTGCTATAGGAAGTAATCAACGCCCACAGTCATATGAGTTTTGCTTTGGAAACATTTTCTGGTGCATTCGTGAAGGTTTGGAGGAGCAGTCTTACAGATCAAATAAAGTTTTGTGGGTGTGCAAACAGATATGAAACCTCACCATCACTATAACTTGTCTTGTTATTTGAGGAATCCTTGTGTCTTTAAATGCATCATGCAGATCCAGAGTTGGCAGGGCAGAAAGTCTCTGTGGCTCATTGAACAGGTAAGTAAAGGAGAAAAGCAACATGACCTCTGAAAGGGAGATTCATGCCACAGGAATCTATCAAAGTTCACTAGGGCAGAGTCTAAAGACAAGGGCGACTTTATAAAGTTTTAGAGTATGAATTTATTTGAATCGTCCACACCTTTTGACAAAGGGGCATATCAAAAGTGTTTTGCTTTGTGTAGAAAGCAGTACTGCTGTGGGAGTGTGGCATTTCCTATGCTCATAAGAAAGGAAATAAAGGTTTTCTGCAAAGACTGGAGTAGGTCCTGGTTGGGTTTGGGAGAGAGGCAAGTAACACAGCTGTTGTTAGAATAAAAATGTGAATGCTTTCAACTATGGTCAGCATAGCCTTAGAACACTTTTAGACAATGTCTATTATAAGAAAAATATGTTCATGATTCATTATACTTTAAAACAAAACTATTTTAAACTATACTTTGGAAATCTTTCAATAAAATGAAGGTGATATTCCATGTGAATGAATAAATACTAGGTATTAGTCTTGAGCATTCAAGTTAGATGGGATGGTCTGTTAATGTCAATATTTAACGAAAATTCAACTGAAGACCAATAAGTCAATTACATGGCTGATGCAAGTGAGTACAGTGTCACCTTTCTAGGAAGTAGATGATCTTCATAATTTAGATATAAAGTCAGTCCTTGGATGTATAGTATTTGCTAGAAGAGCCTTTAGACCTACATGGGCTGAGACATCAGAAGTGTACCCTTGCCCTCCAGCACTGTTACTGCCACAGTACTTCGAGTCACAGGGACAGCTCTTACTCTTCTGGCTACTTGGAGTGCTACTGACCCCACTGCCTGGGACCAGGACAAAGTAGGGTCATCTCAGGTTTTTTGGCTAGAGAGCTAGCATCAGTGCTATAGGAAGTAATCAACGCCCACAGTCATATGAGTTTTGCTTTGGAAACATTTTCTGGTGCATTCGTGAAGGTTTGGAGGAGCAGTCTTACAGATCAAATAAAGTTTTGTGGGTGTGCAAACAGATATGAAACCTCACCATCACTATAACTTGTCTTGTTATTTGAGGAATCCTTGTGTCTTTAAATGCATCATGCAGATCCAGAGTTGGCAGGGCAGAAAGTCTCTGTGGCTCATTGAACAGGTAAGTAAAGGAGAAAAGCAACATGACCTCTGAAAGGGAGATTCATGCCACAGGAATCTATCAAAGTTCACTAGGGCAGAGTCTAAAGACAAGGGCGACTTTATAAAGTTTTAGAGTATGAATTTATTTGAATCGTCCACACCTTTTGACAAAGGGGCATATCAAAAGTGTTTTGCTTTGTGTAGAAAGCAGTACTGCTGTGGGAGTGTGGCATTTCCTATGCTCATAAGAAAGGAAATAAAGGTTTTCTGCAAAGACTGGAGTAGGTCCTGGTTGGGTTTGGGAGAGAGGCAAGTAACACAGCTGTTGTTAGAATAAATGTGAAAACAGACAATAGATTGTGATAATGCTTTGAACATTATTCGACTTTATATACCTAATCCAAGTGGTCATGGCTCAGAGGAGAGCAAGAAGCTCAAAGCTCACAGATAAAATATCCCTCGGCCATAAATATGTTAACATGTAATTTACTGATGCCTAAAGTACTTATAATATGTTAGATTACATAACATATGGTTTTGAAAATATGTCTGCAAATATTTGGCAATCTTCCCTTCAAGAAATTTGCCTTGGGTGTAGGCTGGACTTAGAGGTTTGATTCAAGTGGATAAAGTGGCAAAGGTGGGGTGTGATTTGGGAGGCTAGGTCATAAAAAAGCCCTGCAGTTCCTATCTTGGTTGTTCCTCTCTTGGACTGCTTATTCCGGGAGATGTTAGCTGTCATGTCCTAAGGAAAAGTCCATATGGCCAGAAACTGAGGCCCCTAGCTAAGAGCCACATGAGGAATCTTTCTGAAGTACCTTCTCCAGTCCCAATAATACCTTCAGATGACTGCAGGTCCAGCTAACATCTTCTAGAAACCCCCATGCAAAGCCATGCAGCTGAATGAAGTTCCTGTTTTCCTAATCCTTAGCAACTGAGATTGGGAGATGTCTTTTGGTGGTTCAATGGCTAAGACTCTGTGTTCCCAATGCAGTGGGCTCAGGTTCGATCCATGGTCAGGAAATGGATCCCACATGCTGCAACTACGGGTTCCCATGAGGCAACAAAGATGGAAGATCCCTAGTTCCACAACTAAGACCAGATGCAACCAAATAAATATTTTTTAAAGAATCTAAAATTATATTTGCATATAATTTTGCATTACAAAATCTCAAATTAACCCTAATTCTACTATAAGAAGTGCATGTCCTTATGGGTATACATTTATTTATTTATTTATTTGGCCACTTCTATTGGTCTTTCATTTATTTCCATCTTTGTTCTTTGGCCTGTGTGGGCCTCCCATTGCAGTGTCCTCTCTCGCTGCAGAGCACCGGCTCTGGGCGCATGCGCTCCAGAGCACTAGCTCAGCAGTTGGACACAGCGGTCTAGCTGCTCTGTGGCACGCGGGATCCTCCTAGGCCAGGGATTGAACTGGCACCCCTTGCACTGCAAGTCGGTGTCTTTACCCGCTGGACCACCAGGGAAGCCCTGGATATATTTTTATAAGAACTTCTAGATGTTTTTCTGAAATGTATTAACATGTTTTAGACACCCTTTGAAACAACTGAATGTTCTCATTAAAGCTAACTCAAATGTAAAAGAAAAAATAATCATCCTACCATAGCACAAAGGAAAGGTAACTATTAATTTTCTGATGCTTTACAAAGGGTCACCTCTTTTCACTGCTAAACACAATCGTGCTAAATAAAAAATGGTTTTTAAGGAATAACTGTTAAGCTGTGATTTTGAATAATGGTTTTGACTTCTAGGTTACCAGATAAGAAGGACAGGAGAACCTAAGAGTGTCTGCATACTTTCAAGAGCTTTTAAACATTTGTGTATGTAAATGTTTACAAATTGTATATATTTCAAGTTAAAAAAACCTCAATACATTTTACCATGATCCTAGGTGTATTCATCTCCTGTTATAGACTTAAAAGGAAAAAAATCAGTGCATTTTTGTTCTTGTTACCAAAGTGCTCTCAGCGTTTCTGTGCCCTGAACTGATTTCACAAGGCTGAGGATACTCCTGTTTGCTATCCCACCCTCTTACATTTGCTTCAAGTGTTATCCATGGACTGTGAGAGCTGAAAGCATTCAGTCCGAGTACTTGGTTGGTCCGACCCTGGCACGAGCTTCACACTGTTTACTTTTACTTGATTTAAGACACTTTGTATTCTCAAATATGGTTTGAAAAATTCTTCTAAAAAATATTCTGGAAAAAGGAGAAAAGATACCTTTTTTATCAGTGGTCCTATAGGGTCCTCTGTGGTACTCCAGGTCTCTCATTCAAGCCAACACATTTTTAAAAACTTAGTTGACGGCCAATGTGCATTCTGTTTCTCTTGGAGCCTACCACATGTCAAAGTTAGGACTTTTCCATGAGAAAGAAATTTGTAAAGTCCCAGATATCTGTTTCCAGAGTTTTGGGAATTATCTCCTATAGGTGATCTGTTATTTGCACCAGAAACTCTGTTCCTCAGGCTAAGACTTCCCCTACCTTATCTCATGACTGGGGTATGTATGCTCTGAACTGACACATCCACTAAAGGGTCACACATATAATAAACACTTGTAATCTGCCAGATGTTAGAAACAAGATATCTAAGCTGGTCAGAGACTTGTATATGTTCAGAAGTAAAAGCAAAGTGCAATAAAATAGTTGTATCTGTTACTACTTTTGAAGGAGCTTTTTACTTTCTAATTCTCAGTTCTGTTGATTCAATAAGTATATATTACAGCAACTGAAATGACCCGTGAACCTTAGGAAGGAGACAGTGAAGAACAAATGTTTTTCTCTTCTTCTTTATATTTGTTATACTGTCTCCCTCCCTCAACACAGAGTACTACCTAAGAGCAACAACAATCATCTTTAGACAGAAATTCTTAAAACAGGCTAGTCATAGGCCAAAATTAGACAAAGTTTTTCCTTGACCACCTACTCATTCTACCTGTCTGTGTCTATTTCATTCATTCATCAAATATTACCAAGTACTGTCTATGTGTTCCCCCAGAGTAGGAAATGGCAGCCCATTTCAGCATCCTTGCCTGGGGAATTCCACAGACAAAGGAGCCTGGAGGGCTACAGTCCTGGGATCTGAAAGTCTTATACGACTGAGCCACTACCCAGGCAGGCTCACATCTATGTGTAAGGTACTATTTAAGATACTGGGGAATCTAAAAATATGTAAGATAAATGTTTGAAATGAGACCTAAAGGAAGTGAAGGAGAGTATGTATATGGATATTGGATGTTTCAGGCATAAAGGATAGCAAATGCAGAGGCTCTGAGGCAGAAGCTGTTGAAATCTGTGGGGAGTAGCAAAGATGCCAAAGGTTGAGGTCGGGGAGATCATGCCAGACTATAGGAGACTGAGCAAAGCAATGACTTGATCTTACTTTTACTTTAGAAGAATCCCTGTGGCTGCAATAACCAGAAAAGAAAATATGGGTGGGAAGAGTGTACTACCGTCATCCAGGCAACAGATGATGATGCTGTCTTGGAGAAGGGTGGTAGCAGTAGGGTGGGTGAGAAGTGGTTGGAGTCTGGAAATACAACACATTCCTGATGGACTGGATGTGCAGTGGGAAAGAGAGCCTCAACAACTGGAATAATGGCATTGCCATATACTGAAATGTGGAAAACTGGACGAAAATGAGAAGTTTGGCATGGTAAATTTGTAATACTCACTAGAAATTCAAATAGAGATGTTGAGTGAGCAGTTGAATAGGTGATTCTGGAGTTTAGGGCAGTTCAGGCTAGAGATAGAGTTTATAGTGTAAACGTGGAAGTTAAAGCCACAGAGACTAGATGAAATCATGCAGGGAATGAGTGATAAAGAACATGATAAGAATAAGGACAGGGCTTCCCCTGGTGGTCCAGTGGGTAAGGACATCACCTTGCAGTGCAAGGAGCGCCGGTTCAATCCCTGGCCTGGGAAGATCCCACGTGCCAAGGAGCAGCTGGACTGATGTGTCCAATTACCGAGCCGGAGCTCTGGAGTGCATGCGCCCAGAGCCGGTGCTCTGAAACGACAGACGCCACCCCGATGGGAGGCCCACAGGAGCCAAAGAACAAAGACGGATGAAAATAGAGAAATGAAAGACCAAGAGAAGTGGCTCACTCGCTCCCCTCCCTCCCCAACCCGACCCCTGCCCCCCCAAAAAAAAAAAAAAAAAAGAATAAGGACAAATAGGTAATGCTTCAGTGCCATGCACTGTTCTAAGCACTTTATGTATCTATTTCATGTAGCCTTTATAACCACTGCAGGTAGCTACTGTTATTATCCTCAGTTTATTGATGAGGAACCTGAATCTTGGAGAAATTAAGTAACTTTCTTCTGATCAGACACCTAGTAAGTGGTAGGGCTGTTTGTTCAAACCCAGGCAGAAAGAAAAGCCAAATGTTGCACATGAGAGCCCTGGGACACTCCAGCTTTTAGCATTCAGCGGGCTACAAAAAAGAACTAGGAGAAGAGAAGAAGCAAGAGGATCCAGGGAGTAGGAAAAGAAGCTAGAATGGTATTTCTGGTGCCCAAAGGACAAAAGGGAGAAAACGTTCAAGGGTGTCAAATGCTGCTGGCAGGTCGAGGAACATGCAGACTGAACCTTTGCACTTGAGAAAGTAGCTCTTGACACGGGCTGCTCCGAAGCAGCAGTGGAGTAAAATCTCAATCAGAGTGAGTGCAAAAGAGGACAGAGGAGGCGTTAGAGTTCAGCTCTCTGGAGTTCAGCACAGATGCCACTCCAGACCCACTCACAGACACACATTCACAAACGGATACGAACCAAAGTGACAGCTGAGATGAACACACTCAAAAATGGAGATTTCACTGGGAGCCTGGTGAGGAAAAGATATGGGTAACTTTGCAGCCCTCTTCAAGGAGAACACATTTGATTTCCTTTTTCTTGGCATCCAGTCTTGGACTCTCCTTCATTAGATACATTTCCAAACTCCAAATTTGCTTGCATCCCCTCTCCAAAGTAAAAATTCTCCTGGGTCATGTTTTATTTGTCTACACATTCTCAGCTTAGCACAGGACCAGCTAAGAAGGATACAAATAAAAGCGTCATAAAAGACTACTATCCTGGGCTTCCCTCATAGCTTAGTGGTTAAGAGTTCACCTGCCAATGCAGGAGACATGGGTTCGATCCCTGAGCTGGGAAGATCCCACATGCTGCAGAGCAACTAAGCCTGTGAGACACAACTCTTGAGCCTGTGCTCTAGGGCCTTGGAGCCGCAACTACTGAGCCTATGTGCTGCAACTACTGAAGCCTGTGTGCCCTAGAGCCCGAGTTCCACGACAAGAGAAGTCACCACAACAAGAAGCCTGCTTACCTCATCTAGAGAGTAGCTCACACTCCAAGCAACTAGAGCAGAGCCTGCAGGAACAGTGAAAACCCAGAACAGCTAAGAATAAATAAAGAAATAAAACTGATTAAAAAAAAAAAAAAGACTACCATCCTAAATAGTACATATCCTACCCTGAAGTGATTGTAGATGACTTGCTATTGCCATAATTAGTCCGTGTTTGTCTCTGTGGACTGCATTTGGTCATTCAAACTGATTAGACATTTTATGTCTATTTTTTTTAAAGCCGTGTGTAAGATCGAGGTTGTCCTATTATTGTGGGTATTTTCATTGTAGTTTAATCTCCATCCCTCTCTCCATCCCCATCATTAGAAGTTAGTGAAGCTTCTTTAGTATAAAACTACCTTTCTCTAAGTCGACTGAGCACCTTATTTTCATTTACCATACTTTTCCCTTGTATTTTATCTATATAAGTGTGTCTTATCTAGTCTCTTCCCTCACCTTTTTGTAGTCTAGGACAGGGACTGTCACATGTTTTTATTTCCTATAGCCTAGTGTTTGGCTCAGAGGAAGTACTCAGTAGATACATTTTAAATTAATAAGTAAATATGAAAGTCAATTGTGTTGAATTAATACTGACCTATATTGAATGATACTGATGCTCTCTGCAGACAGTGAGACCTCCCATTCATTCCACATGGCAAAAACTACACAGTGTTCCAGTCTTGGACTCCCCATTAGATACATTTCAAACTCCGACTTTGCTTGCATCCCCTCTCCAAAGTAAAAATTCTCCTGGGTCATGTTTTATTTGTCTACACATTCTCAGCTTAGCACAGGACCAGCTAAGAAGGATACAAATAAAAGCGTCATAAAAGACTACTATCCTGGGCTTCCCTCATAGCTTAGTGGTTAAGAGTTCACCTGCCAATGCAGGAGACATGGGTTCGATCCCTGAGCTGGGAAGATCCCACATGCTGCAGAGCAACTAAGCCTGTGAGACACAACTCTTGAGCCTGTGCTCTAGGGCCTTGGAGCCGCAACTACTGAGCCTATGTGCTGCAACTACTGAAGCCTGTGTGCCCTAGAGCCCGAGTTCCACGACAAGAGAAGTCACCACAACAAGAAGCCTGCTTACCTCATCTAGAGAGTAGCTCACACTCCAAGCAACTAGAGCAGAGCCTGCAGGAACAGTGAAAACCCAGAACAGCTAAGAATAAATAAAGAAATAAAACTGATTAAAAAAAAAAAAAAGACTACCATCCTAAATAGTACATATCCTACCCTGAAGTGATTGTAGATGACTTGCTATTGCCATAATTAGTCCGTGTTTGTCTCTGTGGACTGCATTTGGTCATTCAAACTGATTAGACATTTTATGTCTATTTTTTTTAAAGCCGTGTGTAAGATCGAGGTTGTCCTATTATTGTGGGTATTTTCATTGTAGTTTAATCTCCATCCCTCTCTCTATCCCCATCATTAGAAGTTAGTGAAGCTTCTTTAGTATAAAACTACCTTTCTCTAAGTCGACTGAGCACCTTATTTTCATTTACCATACTTTTCCCTTGTATTTTATCTATATAAGTGTGTCTTATCTAGTCTCTTCCCTCACCTTTTTGTAGTCTAGGACAGGGACTGTCACATGTTTTTATTTCCTATAGCCTAGTGTTTGGCTCAGAGGAAGTACTCAGTAGATACATTTTAAATTAATAAGTAAATATGAAAGTCAATTGTGTTGAATTAATACTGACCTATATTGAATGATACTGATGCTCTCTGCAGACAGTGAGACCTCCCATTCATTCCACATGGCAAAAACTACACAGTGTTCCTAGCTTTAAGGTCATAAAATGAAAGATTAGTAAGTTTTACATTATAAAACTAGGTTTATGAAAGGTTAAGTAGTACAGGACTATAAAATATCAAAATAATAATACTAAGCCCAATTAAATTAGAAACGTTTATGGTTTGTTGGTGTTTGCTTTCTGGGCTTTGGTTTTTTTTTTTTTTTTTGCATTTAAAACAATTTTAGATATTTGTTTAATAATGAATGGGCCTACTAATTTGTTGTTTCATAACTTCTCACATCGGAACCAGTGAATATTCTTTTAATTTATTTTCTTTCTGATCATCTGGTTTCACTTCATACAATTATGAAATGAATAGGCTATTAATTCAGTTACAAAAACTCAGTTTTCAGTGGTACATAGAGGTGATAAAACCAAAGGAATTTAATAGCCTTAGTTAAGAATTTCACATCTAATTTAAAAATTTTTTAAAACAAACAAAAAAAGAATTTCACATCTAATGGTTAATGGTAGAATCTTGAAAACTGAGATTTCAGACCTGTTGCAAATATCTGAAATGCAATATTAATATATTTCCCCCAAGCCTTTAATGACATAAAATAGCACAACATTTTATTACATCAACATGCCATAGAAGCTGTTCTCAGATGATGGGCTGAGTAGATGCCAGGATGAGGAAGGAGGAAGGGTATTTACTGTGGTTACTCTCCACGGTACACTTATTTTACAGTTTGGCTTTCATTACTCATCCAACAGTACTTAGTTATAAATTTGCCAGGGGAAGTGGTGAAATTTGACAAGGATAGACAACTCTTCAGACAGAGGGTTTCATAATATAAGTGTGTCTTATCAAAGTCTGAGCACCTTATTTTCATTTACCATACTTTTCTTGTATTTTATCTATATAAGTGTGTCTTATCTAGTCTCTTCCTCACCTTTTGTAGTCTAGGACAGGGACTGTCACATGTTTTTATTTCCTATAGCCTAGTGTTTGGCTCAGAGGAAGTACTCAGTAGATACATTTTAAATTAATAAGTAAATATGAAAGTCAATTGTGTTGAATTAATACTGACCTATATTGAATGATACTGATGCTCTCTGCAGACAGTGAGACCTCCCATTCATTCCACATGGCAAAAACTACACAGTGTTCCTAGCTTTAAGGTCATAAAATGAAAGATTAGTAAGTTTTACATTATAAAACTAGGTTTATGAAAGGTTAAGTAGTACAGGACTATAAAATATCAAAATAATAATACTAAGCCCAATTAAATTAGAAACGTTTATGGTTTGTTGGTGTTTGCTTTCTGGGCTTTGGTTTTTTTTTTTTTTTTTTGCATTTAAAACAATTTTAGATATTTGTTTAATAATGAATGGGCCTACTAATTTGTTGTTTCATAACTTCTCACATCGGAACCAGTGAATATTCTTTTAATTTATTTTCTTTCTGATCATCTGGTTTCACTTCATACAATTATGAAATGAATAGGCTATTAATTCAGTTACAAAAACTCAGTTTTCAGTGGTACATAGAGGTGATAAAACCAAAGGAATTTAATAGCCTTAGTTAAGAATTTCACATCTAATTTAAAAATTTTTTAAAACAAACAAAAAAAGAATTTCACATCTAATGGTTAATGGTAGAATCTTGAAAACTGAGATTTCAGACCTGTTGCAAATATCTGAAATGCAATATTAATATATTTCCCCCAAGCCTTTAATGACATAAAATAGCACAACATTTTATTACATCAACATGCCATAGAAGCTGTTCTCAGATGATGGGCTGAGTAGATGCCAGGATGAGGAAGGAGGAAGGGTATTTACTGTGGTTACTCTCCACGGTACACTTATTTTACAGTTTGGCTTTCATTACTCATCCAACAGTACTTAGTTATAAATTTGCCAGGGTGATTTAGTGGGTGAACTGCCCTGTGACAAGGATAGACAACTCTTCAGACAGAGGGATTTAAATCACAAATTGCCCATTTCATTCTATTTTGAGATGAATACTGTATTTTCTTAACTCCTATGCTAGCTATGTTAGATTCCATAGGCAAAAGCTTCCAGAATCTTAAAACTAGAAAGAAAAAAAAGTAGCTAACTTGTTGATTTACACATGAGAAAAATGAGGACAAGGAAACTTGGCAGGCATCCAAATCACAGAACCAGTTAATATCAAAGCTAAAACTCAAATCCAATCACCCTGCCTCCAGTTTCTTTACTTCCTATTCTTTCATCTGTCCTTCATTTTTTGCACATTAAACCAGTAATTTGAGTGAGCTGGGGATTCTGGGAATAGCTCTATTGACTAGAAGATAAATTTTTTATTTGCCAGAGGTTCTACTCTCTTTGAAGAGGAAAATATCCTTAGAAAGTAAAAAATAGTAAGTAACATTTGCATAACACTTCACAAAGGAATGACCACATATTTTGAAGTCAGTAGCTGCTATCTCAAAGATAGTTGTCAGCATTTTACTGTGTCAGGATCCTGTGACAGAAGAGGCTAAGCAGCTGGGGAAGCAAGGCTAGGTAGCTGGAGAGTTCATTTGGGCAGACTTTTGCAAAATTGCTTGAGGCCAAGCAATTGGAAGGGATGGGTAAAAAGACACTATTTTCTAAGGAAACCATTTATTTGAACAGCTGAGTCAGTGGTTCTCAAATGGAGGTGTCCCCCAGAAGATCTTTGACAACGTCTGGATACATCTCTGATGGTCACAAATGGGGTGGTAGGGTGCAAGCCATATCTTGAAAACTGATTTCAGACCAAATATCTGAAATGCAATATTAATATATTTCCCCCAAGCCTTTAATGACATAAAATAGCACAACATTTTATTACATCAACATGCCATAGAAGCTGTTCTCAGATGATGGGCTGAGTAGATGCCAGGATGAGGAAGGAGGAAGGGTATTTACTGTGGTTACTCTCCACGGTACACTTATTTTACAGTTTGGCTTTCATTACTCATCCAACAGTACTTAGTTATAAATTTGCCAGGGTGATTTAGTGGGTGAACTGCCCTGTGACAAGGATAGACAACTCTTCAGACAGAGGGATTTAAATCACAAATTGCCCATTTCATTCTATTTTGAGATGAATACTGTATTTTCTTAACTCCCTATGCTAGCTATGTTAGATTCCATAGGCAAAAGCTTCCAGAATCTTAAAACTAGAAAGAAAAAAAAGTAGCTAACTTGTTGATTTACACATGAGAAAAATGAGGACAAGGAAACTTGGCAGGCATCCAAATCACAGAACCAGTTAATATCAAAGCTAAAACTCAAATCCAATCACCCTGCCTCCAGTTTCTTTACTTCCTATTCTTTCATCTGTCCTTCATTTTTTGCACATTAAACCAGTAATTTGAGTGAGCTGGGGATTCTGGGAATAGCTCTATTGACTAGAAGATAAATTTTTTATTTGCCAGAGGTTCTACTCTCTTTGAAGAGGAAAATATCCTTAGAAAGTAAAAAATAGTAAGTAACATTTGCATAACACTTCACAAAGGAATGACCACATATTTTGAAGTCAGTAGCTGCTATCTCAAAGATAGTTGTCAGCATTTTACTGTGTCAGGATCCTGTGACAGAAGAGGCTAAGCAGCTGGGGAAGCAAGGCTAGGTAGCTGGAGAGTTCATTTGGGCAGACTTTTGCAAAATTGCTTGAGGCCAAGCAATTGGAAGGGATGGGTAAAAAGACACTATTTTCTAAGGAAACCATTTATTTGAACAGCTGAGTCAGTGGTTCTCAAATGGAGGTGTCCCCCAGAAGATCTTTGACAACGTCTGGATACATCTCTGATGGTCACAAATGGGGTTCGTGGTGAGAGGGATGCAAGCCATATATCCTAAATTGCACAGGGCAGCCCCCAAAGAATTATTTGGTCCAATATCAATATCACTGAGACTGAGAAACCCTAAGTTAGAAGGGAAAAAGACTCATTGAGGAACTAAAGAAAGTGTCCTGAATTATCATTAATAGTTAGAAAGTTTGTTGAATTATTATTGATTATTTTATGCATTTAAGAACTTAGAAATGGAAATCAATCTCTCTTTACACACACACATTTTTTAATTTCCTTTTTGGATATGGCTGACAGCTTCTAGGGAATCCTGAAGACTCTTCATTTGGATTTCCTTTCACTCGATGTGGGTTGGCCCATGTACTTGAGTTTTGTGCAACATTTGTGGCCCTAGGCATCCCTTCCTGTCTGGTTTTCAGAACTCCGTCCTAGCTGCTCTTTGTGGAGTCTTCCATGGTAGCAGAAAATGCTTTTGTGGGATACCCCACGCATCCAGGTGTTTCGGGTATGCTATGGTCCTTTTCTACAAAAATGTTAGATTGTGTGACCTGCTTCAGAGAACATGACGAGTCGCCTCAAGGGGGATCAGACTTTCTCCAGCAGCTGACGGACATTCAGGGAGATAAGAAAGGTCTGTAGAGCTAGCAACCGCCCACTGCGTCTTAGGGAAAGTTCACGTCCTCAGCTAACCTGGTCCCTGGGCTCAAGCCCAAAGCGACTCCCTACTGCCTAACAGCCCGAAACACTTCGCTTTTTCCACTGGAGGCGCGCGAGTGCGCGCCCGGCCCGCCCCTCAGCTGCAGAGTCGACCAATGAGGGAGCCCGCTCTCCACGCTGGCTCAGGATTGGGCGAACCGCGCCAGCCTCTCTCTCTACAGCGGGCGGGCGTGCCAAGCCGCGGCGGGGATAGGCGCGCTCACTGCGCCCGAGTCCCGGGAGCGCGTGCGCGGCCTCGCGGCGGCCGCGGGGGCCGGTCTCGCGCGGTCTCGAGGTGGAGTCACTGGCGGCGACGGCGGCGGCTGGCGGTGGGGCGGGGCGGAGATTCAAGATTGTGAGGTAGGGAATCGCGAGTTTCTGGATTCTTTATCCGGTATTTTAAGTGGCCCTGGGAAGCTGTGGGTTCAGCCGTGTATAGGAAGAGGCCAGGGCGGGAGGAGCGGCGGCTGCCGCGGCGTGGAGGTAAGAGGCGGACCGGCGGCGGCTCGGCGTGCAGGGCTTAATCAACAGGTCCCGGGGGCGGCGCGGCCGGTGTCCTGAATTATCTTTAGAAAGTTTGTTGAATTATTATTGATTATTTTATGCATTTAAGAACTTAGAAATGGAAATCAATCTCTCTTTACACACACACATTTTTTAATTTCCTTTTTGGATATGGCTGACAGCTTCTAGGGAATCCTGAAGACTCTTCATTTGGATTTCCTTTCACTCGATGTGGGTTGGCCCATGTACTTGAGTTTTGTGCAACATTTGTGGCCCTAGGCATCCCTTCCTGTCTGGTTTTCAGAACTCCGTCCTAGCTGCTCTTTGTGGAGTCTTCCATGGTAGCAGAAAATGCTTTTGTGGGATACCCCACGCATCCAGGTGTTTCGGGTATGCTATGGTCCTTTTCTACAAAAATGTTAGATTGTGTGACCTGCTTCAGAGAACATGACGAGTCGCCTCAAGGGGGATCAGACTTTCTCCAGCAGCTGACGGACATTCAGGGAGATAAGAAAGGTCTGTAGAGCTAGCAACCGCCCACTGCGTCTTAGGGAAAGTTCACGTCCTCAGCTAACCTGGTCCCTGGGCTCAAGCCCAAAGCGACTCCCTACTGCCTAACAGCCCGAAACACTTCGCTTTTTCCACTGGAGGCGCGCGAGTGCGCGCCCGGCCCGCCCCTCAGCTGCAGAGTCGACCAATGAGGGAGCCCGCTCTCCACGCTGGCTCAGGATTGGGCGAACCGCGCCAGCCTCTCTCCCTACAGCGGGCGGGCGTGCCAAGCCGCGGCGGGGATAGGCGCGCTCACTGCGCCCGAGTCCCGGGAGCGCGTGCGCGGCCTCGCGGCGGCCGCGGGGGCCGGTCTCGCGCGGTCTCGAGGTGGAGTCACTGGCGGCGACGGCGGCGGCTGGCGGTGGGGCGGGGCGGAGATTCAAGATTGTGAGGTAGGGAATCGCGAGTTTCTGGATTCTTTATCCGGTATTTTAAGTGGCCCTGGGAAGCTGTGGGTTCAGCCGTGTATAGGAAGAGGCCAGGGCGGGAGGAGCGGCGGCTGCCGCGGCGTGGAGGTAAGAGGCGGACCGGCGGCGGCTCGGCGTGCAGGGCTTAATCAACAGGTCCCGGGGGCGGCGCGGCCGGGCTCACCCCCTCCCCCACAGGCGGGCCGGGGCGGGACCCGGGGCTGCTTCGCAGGCTGCTCCCGGCAGCGGGAGCCGGGCCAGCAGCGGAGGGCGTGAGCCCAACCTTTGTCCCTCGGAGGAACGCTGCCCGGCGGTGCCCGCTCCCTCTGCCTTGACGAACGACCCACCTCGGCGGGTCTCCTGCCCGCCCGGCTCGAGGTACCGGCCCCGAGGTAGTACCTGCCCTCCGCGCTCGCGCCCCGGGGTTCGAGACTCTCCCAACTCGCTGCAGGCCGGGCCCGGGATCTCGGCGGGGCGAAGAGCACTTTTTCTTTAGGAGACGGAATGGAGTCGGTGTTTCTCTGCCGTAGTCGGCTGCTCACTGCATTCTTTAAGCAAATAAACGGTTCTTCCTCGTAACCATTTTTAAGGAAAAGCCTAATCTCGTTCTTGGTTTCTGATAATTTACTCTTAAATTGGCAGAGTGAACTTGGAAGCCTGTAAATTGTTGTAAGGTGATTTTAACGAGAGACTTTAAACAGTCTTTGGTGCAAATTATGTAACTTCCTAATGATCATAACTCACCTTCTGTCTAGTTGATTGACAGACGGAAAGGTGTTCAGAGTTTAGGTTTCGGTCGAAAGGCTTTACTTGGCAGTTGACGCTCAAATTTAAATCTCATAGCTAGAAAGTATTTAGAAGTAGTACAGTGTGTGTGTTTTGTCTCCGTGCTCGTTTAGAATTGTGAGAACTTAGATCAGGCCCTTGGAACAAGAATTTTGAAATTTTGATTTTAATGACAAGGTGAAAGGTGTTAATATTTCTGTTTTTAAGTGTTATGTGTTAATGACAGTGTTCTAATGATGCTTTTGGATTATACCAGAAGTTAATAACCTAATAAATTCTGTAATAGGAACAAATGGCATACTGGTTATTAGTGTCTTTGAAGTGTAAGTATTGGGATAATGAAATTGTTAAATAAGCTGTTTTGGATTGTAAACTACTGATTTTTATACTAGATTTCTGTGGATTGGCATATCACAGGTTTTAAGAGGCTTTTTATACTATTGTAGCAGGTGGAAGCTATTAAATTATAATGTAGGAACTTTATAGATGAAACAGGCAGAAAAATATAGAAATTCATCATCTTATCTTTGCTAAAACAGAGTCAGATAAATCTTACTATGTAGTTGAATGACTTTTGGTCACACAGACCTGAACTTGACAAGGTGGACTCATTAATATTAACTTGTTTTAGAATGTTTAACTACAAAGGATATGCAAGTTTTTCTCCAGGGTTACCCAAATTAGTAGGGTGAATTTAGTTTATATGATCTTTCTGAATTATTATTATATGATTAAAAAGCTTATCACAGGGCTTCCCTGGTGGTCCAGTGGGTAAGGACACCGCCTTGCAGTGCAAGGGGCGCCGGTTCGAGCCCTGGCCTGGGAAGATCCCGGCTGTCCAATCCCAGCCGGAGCTCTGAGCGCATGCGCCCAGAGCCGCATTTTAAGGAAAAGGCCTAATCTCGTTCTTGGTTTATGATAATTTACTCTTAAATTGGCAGAGTGAACTTGGAAGCCTGTAAATTGTTGTAAGGTGATTTTAACGAGAGACTTTAAACAGTCTTTGGTGCAAATTATGTAACTTCCTAATGATCATAACTCACCTTCTGTCTAGTTGATTGACAGACGGAAAGGTGTTCAGAGTTTAGGTTTCGGTCGAAAGGCTTTACTTGGCAGTTGACGCTCAAATTTAAATCTCATAGCTAGAAAGTATTTAGAAGTAGTACAGTGTGTGTGTTTTGTCTCCGTGCTCGTTTAGAATTGTGAGAACTTAGATCAGGCCCTTGGAACAAGAATTTTGAAATTTTGATTTTAATGACAAGGTGAAAGGTGTTAATATTTCTGTTTTTAAGTGTTATGTGTTAATGACAGTGTTCTAATGATGCTTTTGGATTATACCAGAAGTTAATAACCTAATAAATTCTGTAATAGGAACAAATGGCATACTGGTTATTAGTGTCTTTGAAGTGTAAGTATTGGGATAATGAAATTGTTAAATAAGCTGTTTTGGATTGTAAACTACTGATTTTTATACTAGATTTCTGTGGATTGGCATATCACAGGTTTTAAGAGGCTTTTTATACTATTGTAGCAGGTGGAAGCTATTAAATTATAATGTAGGAACTTTATAGATGAAACAGGCAGAAAAATATAGAAATTCATCATCTTATCTTTGCTAAAACAGAGTCAGATAAATCTTACTATGTAGTTGAATGACTTTTGGTCACACAGACCTGAACTTGACAAGGTGGACTCATTAATATTAACTTGTTTTAGAATGTTTAACTACAAAGGATATGCAAGTTTTTCTCCAGGGTTACCCAAATTAGTAGGGTGAATTTAGTTTATATGATCTTTCTGAATTATTATTATATGATTAAAAAGCTTATCACAGGGCTTCCCTGGTGGTCCAGTGGGTAAGGACACTGCCTTGCAGTGCAAGGGGCGCCGATTTGATCCCTGGCCTGGGAAGATCCCGGCTGGACTGATGTGTCCAATTACCAAGCCGGAGCTCTGGGGCGCATGCGCCCAGAGCCGGCGCTCTGCGACAACAGATGCCACCGCGATGGGAGGCCCACAGGAGCCAAAGAACAAAGACGAATGAAAATAGAGGAATGAAAGACCAATAGAAGTGGCCCGCCCGCTCCCCTCCCTCCCCAACCCGACCCCCGCTCAAAATAAATAAATAAATAAATCTTTAAAAAAAAAAAAAGCTCATCACAGACATACAAGAAATTTGCCCCTCCCCCCTTTTTGTATCAGTATTCTTGTTGATTTGGAAATAATCTTAATCTCTGTATAGTCTAACTTTTTCATTTTCCAGGAAAAGGAAAGCAAGGTTTATAGTTGTCTGTAGTTAAAGCAGCAGAGCTGGAACTAAATGCTAAAATGCTTGCCTTCAGATTCCAAGTACAGTGTTCTTTTCACTATATACTAGTGTTAAATAAACTGAGTTCAACCCTTCTCAGAAATCATGTAGGGAGCCAGCAGAGTTGATTTTTTCCCTTATGCATTTTTTCCTTTTCTTTTTAAGATAACGACTAACCACAGTTAATTTATTCCTTGAGTGAAGGGTTCTCAGTTTTTCAGTATTTCAAACAATGGTGAACATCCTTGTGCACATCTCCTTGAGCACACTTGTGAAGTTTTCTCTAGAATGAATTGCTGGGCTATAGGTTGATACCCATTTTCAGCTTTACTAACTGCAGCCAAATCCTCCTCTAAAGTTGTAACAGTTTACAGACTTGCCAACAGTATGAGTCACCCTTATCCACACTGGAATTGTCAGAATCTTACTATGTAGTTGAATGACTTTTGGTCACACAGACCTGAACTTGACAAGGTGGACTCATTAATATTAACTTGTTTTAGAATGTTTAACTACAAAGGATATGCAAGTTTTTCTCCAGGGTTACCCAAATTAGTAGGGTGAATTTAGTTTATATGATCTTTCTGAATTATTATTATATGATTAAAAAGCTTATCACAGGGCTTCCCTGGTGGTCCAGTGGGTAAGGACACCGCCTTGCAGTGCAAGGGGCGCCGGTTCGAGCCCTGGCCTGGGAAGATCCCGGCTGGACCGATGTGTCCAATCACCGAGCCGGAGCTCTGGAGCGCATGCGCCCAGAGCCGGCGCTCTGCGACAACAGAGGCCACCGCGATGGGAGGCCCACAGGAGCCAAAGAACAAAGACGGATGAAAATAGAGAAATGAAAGATCAATAGAAGTGGCCCGCCCGCTCCCCTCCCTCCCCAACCCGACCCCCGCTCAAAATAAATAAATAAATAAATCTTTAAAAAAAAAAAAAGCTCATCACAGACATACAAGAAATTTGCCCCTCCCCCCTTTTTGTATCAGTATTCTTGTTGATTTGGAAATAATCTTAATCTCTGTATAGTCTAACTTTTTCATTTTCCAGGAAAAGGAAAGCAAGGTTTATAGTTGTCTGTAGTTAAAGCAGCAGAGCTGGAACTAAATGCTAAAATGCTTGCCTTCAGATTCCAAGTACAGTGTTCTTTTCACTATATACTAGTGTTAAATAAACTGAGTTCAACCCTTCTCAGAAATCATGTAGGGAGCCAGCAGAGTTGATTTTTTCCCCTTATGCATTTTTTCCTTTTCTTTTTAAGATAACGACTAACCACAGTTAATTTATTCCTTGAGTGAAGGGTTCTCAGTTTTTCAGTATTTCAAACAATGGTGAACATCCTTGTGCACATCTCCTTGAGCACACTTGTGAAGTTTTCTCTAGAATGAATTGCTGGGCTATAGGTTGATACCCATTTTCAGCTTTACTAACTGCAGCCAAATCCTCCTCTAAAGTTGTAACAGTTTACAGACTTGCCAACAGTATGAGTCACCCTTATCCACACTGGAATTGTCAGATTGGTGTTGTCAGATTTTTTAATTTGTGCCAGTCTGATGGGTGAGAAATGATACAATTATTTGCCTTCTTTCACGAAGGTTTTAACTTTATTTTTAATTTACATGAAGTGAATTTAAGTCTGTTGCACAACAGTTGTCTTGAAAGATTTTGCATAGAACTATGCAGCTACCATAATTGAGACACACAGTAACAGCTCTAGCGCCTGAAATTCCCTTGAGCTACTCTTTTGCAGCCAGCTAGCCCCTGGCAACCAATAGACTAGTGGTAAAGAACCTGCCTGCAGATGCAGGAGACATAAGACGTGCGGGTTAATTTTATTTAAAAAAAATGTGTTGGGCAGAATAATGGCCCGCAAGATGCCCTAATCCCTGGAAACTATGAATAAATTAGGTTACATGACACAGGTGAATTAAAAACTGACTCTAGGGAGTTTATCCTGGGATTATCCAAGTGGCATGCCTGGTGTATCACAAAAGTCCTTAAAAGAGGAAGGGAGCATAGAAAAATGTAACAGTGGGAGCACGGACAGAGAGATGCAGAGTTCTTGGTTTTGAGGTTGGAGAGTTTGGGGCATAAGCTAGGAAAGGTGGTCTCTAGAGGCTGGAAAAGGCCAGGACATGGATTAATCTGTAGACTTCCTGGAAAAGAATGGAGTTCTGCCAGCAGCTTGATTTTCACCCGGTGTGTCAGATATTTAACCTACAGAACTGTAATAAGAAAGTAGTAAGTTTATGTTGTTTTAAGCCACTAAATTTGTGTTAGTTTATCACAGTAGCATAGGAATGTAAACTGTAAAACTGATTTTCCAAAGAGGCTGAATTGTATTGCCATTGACCATGTATGAGTGTTCCACGTACTTTACATCCTCATCAGTATTTGGTGTGGCCAATCTTTTTAATTTTTGTCTTTGTGATAGGTATATAGCAGTATTTTATTGTGATTTTTATTTGCATTTTTCTCATGAATAATGATGAGAATCTCTTCTGTGGTTATTTGCCATCCGTGTATCTTCTTTGGTGAAGAGTCCAAGTTCAAAATCTTTTTCCATTTTTAAATTGGATTTTCTTATTGTCTGATTTTCAGTTTTTTCTAGTCCTTTGTCAGATTTGCCTTTTCCTTCCTTCTTAGCAGTACCTTTTGAAGTACAGAAGTTTAAAATTTTGCTCTAAGTGCATAGTATCAGTATTTTCTTTTGTGAGTCTTAGTTTTGGTATTGTACATAAGAACTCTTTGCCAAACCTGGGGTCACAGATTTTCTCCTATGTTTTCTTCTATAAATTATATATCTTACATTTAGATCTATGATATACTTTGAGTTAACTTTTGTAAGAATAGAGATGTAGGTTCAATTTCATTTGTTTAGTTGTTCCACGACTGTTAAAAAGACTATATTCTCCATTGAATTGCCTTTGTCTCTTTGTAAAAAACCGTTTGACTACATTTGTGTGGGTCTGTTTCTAGCCTCCTGTGTTCCATTGTTGTATTGGGCTTTGCAGAGGGATGAGGGTGCAATATCGTAATGTCTTGTTTTTTGTTGTTCAGTTGCTCAGTTGTGTCAGATTCTTTGTGATCCATGGACTTCAGCATGCCAGGCTGCCCTGTCCTTCACCTATCCTTAAAAGAGGAAGGGAGCATAGAAAAATGTAACAGTGGGAGCACGGACAGAGAGATGCAGAGTTCTTGGTTTTGAGGTTGGAGAGTTTGGGGCATAAGCTAGGAAAGGTGGTCTCTAGAGGCTGGAAAAGGCCAGGACATGGATTAATCTGTAGACTTCCTGGAAAAGAATGGAGTTCTGCCAGCAGCTTGATTTTCACCCGGTGTGTCAGATATTTAACCTACAGAACTGTAATAAGAAAGTAGTAAGTTTATGTTGTTTTAAGCCACTAAATTTGTGTTAGTTTATCACAGTAGCATAGGAATGTAAACTGTAAAACTGATTTTCCAAAGAGGCTGAATTGTATTGCCATTGACCATGTATGAGTGTTCCACGTACTTTACATCCTCATCAGTATTTGGTGTGGCCAATCTTTTTAATTTTTGTCTTTGTGATAGGTATATAGCAGTATTTTATTGTGATTTTTATTTGCATTTTTCTCATGAATAATGATGAGAATCTCTTCTGTGGTTATTTGCCATCCGTGTATCTTCTTTGGTGAAGAGTCCAAGTTCAAAATCTTTTTCCATTTTTAAATTGGATTTTCTTATTGTCTGATTTTCAGTTTTTTCTAGTCCTTTGTCAGATTTGCCTTTTCCTTCCTTCTTAGCAGTACCTTTTGAAGTACAGAAGTTTAAAATTTTGCTCTAAGTGCATAGTATCAGTATTTTCTTTTGTGAGTCTTAGTTTTGGTATTGTACATAAGAACTCTTTGCCAAACCTGGGGTCACAGATTTTCTCCTATGTTTTCTTCTATAAATTATATATCTTACATTTAGATCTATGATATACTTTGAGTTAACTTTTGTAAGAATAGAGATGTAGGTTCAATTTCATTTGTTTAGTTGTTCCACGACTGTTAAAAAGACTATATTCTCCATTGAATTGCCTTTGTCTCTTTGTAAAAAACCGTTTGACTACATTTGTGTGGGTCTGTTTCTAGCCTCCTGTGTTCCATTGTTGTATTGGGCTTTGCAGAGGGATGAGGGGTGCAATATCGTAATGTCTTGTTTTTTGTTGTTCAGTTGCTCAGTTGTGTCAGATTCTTTGTGATCCATGGACTTCAGCATGCCAGGCTTCCCTGTCCTTCACCATCTACTAGAGCTTGCTCAAACTTGTGTCCATTCAGTCAGTGATGCAATCCAACTGTCTCATCCTCTGTCATCCCCTTCCCCTGCCTTCAATCTTTCCCTTTTCCAATGAGTCAGCTCCTCGTA
This sequence comes from Tragulus kanchil, assembly GCA_022376925.1. Taxonomy (NCBI): domain Eukaryota; kingdom Metazoa; phylum Chordata; class Mammalia; order Artiodactyla; family Tragulidae; genus Tragulus; species Tragulus kanchil. Next base: position 214,460,142 of record JAIOJX010000032.1, on the reverse strand, counting down.
TCAGGTGGCCAAAGTATTAGAGCTTCAACTTAAGCATCAGTCCTTCCAATGAATATCCAGGGTTGATTTCCTCTAGGATTGACTGGCTTGATCTCCTTGCTGTCCAAGGGACTCTCAAGAGTCTTTTCCAATACCACAGTTCAAAGGTATCAATTCTTCATCATTCAGTTGTTTTCATTGCCCAGCTCTCACATCTGTACATGACTGCTGGAAAAACCATGTAGCTTTGACTACATGGATCTTTGTAAGCAAAGTAATGTATCTGCTTTTTATTTTATTTATTTATTTTTTTAAGAATTATTTATTTATTTATTTTTGGGCGGGGGTCGGGTTGGGGAGGGAGGGGAGCAGGCGGGCCAGTTCTATTGGTCTTTCATTTCTCTATTTTCATCCGTCTTTGTTCTTTGGCTCCTGTGGGCCTCCCATCGCGGTGGCGTCTGCCGTTGCAGAGCGCCGGCTCTGGGTGTATGCGCTCCAGAGCTCTGGAGCTCCGGCTCGGTGACTGGACACATCTGTCCAGCCGCTCCGCGGCACATGGGATCTTCCCAGGCCAGGGATCGAACCGGCGCCCCTTGCACTGCAAGGCGGTGTCCTTACCCACTGGACCACCAGGGGAAGCCCTGTATCTGCTTTTTTAAAATGCTGTCTAGATTTGACAGATTTTATTCCAAGGAGCAAGTATCTTGATTAATACAGCTTTAAAATCAAGTCTTGAAATTAGGTAATGTGAGTTCTCCAACTTTTTTTTTTCGTGAAAATTGTTTTGGCTACTGTTGTCCTTTTGGCTTAATTTTAGAATCAGCTTGTGCATGCGTGTGTGTATGTTTGTATATATATGTAAATTCTGCTAGGATTTTGAGATTGCTAAATCTGTAGATTAATTTGATAACTGACATCTTAGTGCAATAGAGTTTTCTAATCTATGAAGATATTTCTATTTGTTTGGGTCTTTGATTTCCTTCACGAATGTTTTATAGTTTTCAACATGTAGAGCCTGCAAATCTTAGATCTTTCACTTTTTTAGTCCTATTGCAAATGGTCATTTTTAAAACTTTTTGTTGATTCCTAAATCAGATTAACAGCTCAGTGATCTCAACTGTCTCATCCTCTGTCATCCCCTTCCCCTGCCTTCAATCTTTCCCTTTTCCAATGAGTCAGCTCCTCGTATCAGGTGGCCAAAGTATTAGAGCTTCAACTTAAGCATCAGTCCTTCCAATGAATATCCAGGGTTGATTTCCTCTAGGATTGACTGGCTTGATCTCCTTGCTGTCCAAGGGACTCTCAAGAGTCTTTTCCAATACCACAGTTCAAAGGTATCAATTCTTCATCATTCAGTTGTTTTCATTGCCCAGCTCTCACATCTGTACATGACTGCTGGAAAAACCATGTAGCTTTGACTACATGGATCTTTGTAAGCAAAGTAATGTATCTGCTTTTTATTTTATTTATTTATTTTTTTAAGAATTATTTATTTATTTATTTTTGGGCGGGGGTCGGGTTGGGGAGGGAGGGGAGCAGGCGGGCCAGTTCTATTGGTCTTTCATTTCTCTATTTTCATCCGTCTTTGTTCTTTGGCTCCTGTGGGCCTCCCATCGCGGTGGCGTCTGCCGTTGCAGAGCGCCGGCTCTGGGTGTATGCGCTCCAGAGCTCTGGAGCTCCGGCTCGGTGACTGGACACATCTGTCCAGCCGCTCCGCGGCACATGGGATCTTCCCAGGCCAGGGATCGAACCGGCGCCCCTTGCACTGCAAGGCGGTGTCCTTACCCACTGGACCACCAGGGGAAGCCCTGTATCTGCTTTTTAATATGCTGTCTAGATTTGACAGATTTTATTCCAAGGAGCAAGTATCTTGATTAATACAGCTTTAAAATCAAGTCTTGAAATTAGGTAATGTGAGTTCTCCAACTTTTTTTTTTCGTGAAAATTGTTTTGGCTACTGTTGTCCTTTTGGCTTAATTTTAGAATCAGCTTGTGCATGTGCGTGTGTGTATATATGTATATATATGTAAATTCTGCTAGGATTTTGAGATTGCTAAATCTGTAGATTAATTTGATAACTGACATCTTAGTGCAATAGAGTTTTCTAATCTATGAAGATATTTCTATTTGTTTGGGTCTTTGATTTCCTTCACGAATGTTTTATAGTTTTCAACATGTAGAGCCTGCAAATCTTAGATCTTTCACTTTTTTAGTCCTATTGCAAATGGTCATTTTTAAAACTTTTTGTTGATTCCCTAAATCAGATTAAGGAAGTTTCCTTCTGTTCTGAGGTTGCTGAGAATTTAGGGGAGAGGGGTGCTGTATGTGTTTTAGTCTTGAATGGGTGTTGAATTTTGTCAAATGCCTTTCTATGTCTATTGAGGTGACTATTTGATTTTTTTTTAATTTATTTTTTTTTATTCTTTATTTTAAAGATTTTACAGAGTTTTGTTGTTCACAGACATGTATGTTCCCAGATCAGTCATATGCATATCCATGGTCCCCACCCCCCCAGTTCACCCATCCCACCCATTTGATTTTTTTAAATCTGTTGATATGGTGAATTACTATGTAAATGTTGACGCAGCCTTGCGTGTTACTGGGAATAACTCCAGAGTTGTAGACTTGGTCAGGGTACTGAGATCCCATATGCCCTGCTTCACTGAGTTCCTCCCCCCGCTTAAGGTTTCAGTAACTTCATAGTCAAACTGTTTAATTTTATTATTTTTACAAATTTGGGCTAATCCTGATTTAACCGTTATAGACTTTTAAGTAGTTTCTCTCATAATTTTGAAGTTCCTTCATTTTTTTTTTTTTTGCCACTTCTATTGTTCTTTCATTTATTTCCATCTTTTTTTTTTTTTTCAAATCTTTTTATTCTTTAACCTGAGTGTTTCAAGAAAGTGTTTTTGTGTTTTGTTGATTTAAAAAGCCAAACAAAATTCTCCCTAAATTGGTTCATAGGCTTAGTGTAGTCTCCAGTAAAATGAGAACATTTTATTTTAGTAGAAATAAGATGATTTTATAATACTTGGTCATCCAAGGGTAGCTTATTCTAAGATATTGTGAATTCAGATCCTGCAAAAGCAGATACAGACAGGTTTAGAAAATTTTTGGTACGTTGTCCTTTTGGCTTAATTTTAGAATCAGCTGTATGTGTGTGTATATATGTATATATGTAAATTCTGCTAGGATTTTGAGATTGCTAAATCTGTAGATTAATTTGATAACTGACATCTTAGTGCAATAGAGTTTTCTAATCTATGAAGATATTTCTATTTGTTTGGGTCTTTGATTTCCTTCACGAATGTTTTATAGTTTTCAACATGTAGAGCCTGCAAATCTTAGATCTTTCACTTTTTTAGTCCTATTGCAAATGGTCATTTTTAAAACTTTTTGTTGATTCCCTAAATCAGATTAAGGAAGTTTCCTTCTGTTCTGAGGTTGCTGAGAATTTAGGGGAGAGGGGTGCTGTATGTGTTTTAGTCTTGAATGGGTGTTGAATTTTGTCAAATGCCTTTCTATGTCTATTGAGGTGACTATTTGATTTTTTTTTAATTTATTTTTTTTTATTCTTTATTTTAAAGATTTTACAGAGTTTTGTTGTTCACAGACATGTATGTTCCCAGATCAGTCATATGCATATCCATGGTCCCCACCCCCCCAGTTCACCCATCCCACCCATTTGATTTTTTTAAATCTGTTGATATGGTGAATTACTATGTAAATGTTGACGCAGCCTTGCGTGTTACTGGGAATAACTCCAGAGTTGTAGACTTGGTCAGGGTACTGAGATCCCATATGCCCTGCTTCACTGAGTTCCTCCCCCCGCTTAAGGTTTCAGTAACTTCATAGTCAAACTGTTTAATTTTATTATTTTTACAAATTTGGGCTAATCCTGATTTAACCGTTATAGACTTTTAAGTAGTTTCTCTCATAATTTTGAAGTTCCTTCATTTTTTTTTTTTTTGCCACTTCTATTGTTCTTTCATTTATTTCCATCTTTTTTTTTTTTTTCAAATCTTTTTATTCTTTAACCTGAGTGTTTCAAGAAAGTGTTTTTGTGTTTTGTTGATTTAAAAAGCCAAACAAAATTCTCCCTAAATTGGTTCATAGGCTTAGTGTAGTCTCCAGTAAAAATGAGAACATTTTATTTTAGTAGAAATAAGATGATTTTATAATACTTGGTCATCCAAGGGTAGCTTATTCTAAGATATTGTGAATTCAGATCCTGCAAAAAGCAGATACAGACGCAGGTTTAGAAATACAAGAGAATTATTAGGGAGAAATAACTTTATAGATTAAAGAGAAACAGAGCAATTGAGGCTGGAGAGAGCCTATAGTCTGTGATGCAGTTTGTTTTTTGTGGGTTTTTTTGGCCACTTCTGTTGGTCTTTCATTTCCATCTTTTTTTTTCATTTTGTTACAATTTTTTTATTATTTTACTTTAAACTTTTACAGAGTTTTGTTGTTTACAGATATGTATGTTCTCAGATTAGTCATATGTTTATCCCCCCCATCCCACCCCTCCAGACCGTCACACAGCACCCCTGCAGGATCCCCTTTTCTCACAGCGCAATGACTACAGATAGCTGTTTTCTTCACATATGATAGTACAGGTTTTCATGCTACTTCTTTTACGCCTCCCACCCACTGTTCATTCCCCACAATGTCCATATGTCTACTGTCCATGTCTGTTTTTCCATCGCTTCACTGTGTGTGTTATCATTACCATCCTACTAGATTTCATTTATATGTGTTAGTATATTGTACTTGTCCTTCTCTTTTTGACTGACTTCACTTTTTATGATAGGTTTTCTTTGGCCTGTGCGGGCCTCCCATCGCAGTGGCCTCTCTCACCGCAGAGCACTGGCTCTGGGCGCATGCACTCCTCAGCTCCGGCTCCATAGTTGAACACATCAGTCCAGCCGCTCTGCAGGATGTGGGATCCTCCCAGGCCAGGAATGGAACCGGCACCCCTTGCACTGCAAGGCACTGACTGTCCTTACCCACTGGACCACCAGGGAAGCCCTTAAAGTTCCTTCTTAATAGTTGTTTCAAAGACACCATACAGTGAAATTTCGAGGCCTCTGAGGTCCTTGGCATTTCTGTAAAAGCCCAGATAGTAAATATTTTAAGCTTTGCAGATTGTATCAGTTCTGTTGCAGGTACCCAGCTCTGCTGTTATGGTGCAAAGATGGACAAAAAAAATGAATGTGACTACGTTCCAGTAAAGCTTTTGTTTATAAAGACAGGGTATGCCTGATTTGGCGTGTGGGCTTAGTTTGTCTATTTTGGTTTTGGCAAAAGTCAGCAGGAAAATGAAAATAAATTATAGTAGTGTACCAGAAAGACTTTAAAGTCAGCTGAATTGGAAGGTTTAGTGTAACCAGAAAGATAGAAGAGAAACAGAGCAATTGAGGCTGAGAGAGCCTATAGTCTGTGATGCAGTTTGTTTTTTGTGGGTTTTTTTGGCCACTTCTGTTGGTCTTTCATTTCCATCTTTTTTTTTCATTTTGTTACAATTTTTTTATTATTTTACTTTAAACTTTTACAGAGTTTTGTTGTTTACAGATATGTATGTTCTCAGATTAGTCATATGTTTATCCCCCCCATCCCACCCCTCCAGACCGTCACACAGCACCCCTGCAGGATCCCCTTTTCTCACAGCGCAATGACTACAGATAGCTGTTTTCTTCACATATGATAGTACAGGTTTTCATGCTACTTCTTTTACGCCTCCCACCCACTGTTCATTCCCCACAATGTCCATATGTCTACTGTCCATGTCTGTTTTTCCATCGCTTCACTGTGTGTGTTATCATTACCATCCTACTAGATTTCATTTATATGTGTTAGTATATTGTACTTGTCCTTCTCTTTTTGACTGACTTCACTTTTTATGATAGGTTTTCTTTGGCCTGTGCGGGCCTCCCATCGCAGTGGCCTCTCTCACCGCAGAGCACTGGCTCTGGGCGCATGCACTCCTCAGCTCCGGCTCCATAGTTGAACACATCAGTCCAGCCGCTCTGCAGGATGTGGGATCCTCCCAGGCCAGGAATGGAACCGGCACCCCTTGCACTGCAAGGCACTGACTGTCCTTACCCACTGGACCACCAGGGAAGCCCTTAAAGTTCCTTCTTAATAGTTGTTTCAAAGACACCATACAGTGAAATTTCGAGGCCTCTGAGGTCCTTGGCATTTCTGTAAAAGCCCAGATAGTAAATATTTTAAGCTTTGCAGATTGTATCAGTTCTGTTGCAGGTACCCAGCTCTGCTGTTATGGTGCAAAGATGGACAAAAAAAATGAATGTGACTACGTTCCAGTAAAGCTTTTGTTTATAAAGACAGGGTATGCCTGATTTGGCCTGTGGGCTTAGTTTGTCTATTTTGGTTTTGGCAAAAAGTCAGCAGGAAAAATGAAAATAAATTATAGTAGTGTACCAGAAAGACTTTAAAGTCAGCTGAATTGGAAGGTTATTCCAACTCAGTGCTGTAAATCCCAGCCACACCTTCATTTTCCTTTAACAGGTGACCATCTAGGAAGATGATTGAAAAAGTTAAAGTAGAATATGGAAGGTACTGAGCAAAATACTCTTGACATATAGTAGATACTTAAGTATTTGGTCCCACCACTCAGCTGTTTTATGGTATTTTAATGTGTAGTTCTCCAAATGTTAGAAATTATAGTTATGTTTATATTTATAGCTAAATTGTCTTTTGAATTACACTTATTGGACATATAAATTGTGATTGTTTGGCTTCAAAATAGTATCAGAAATTTCACATTAAAAAATTGACAGTTTGTGTTAAAATATAGTTTCATGCTTTGAGGATTTTACATTGTCACAAAAGATGTTTGATAATGTCACTTGAAATGCATTACTTTGGGGCTTCCCTGGTGGTCCAGTGGGTAAGGACACTGCCTTGCAGTGCATGGGGCGCCGGTTCGATCCCTGGCCTGGGAAGATCCCACGTGCCACGGAGCAGCTGGTTGGATGTGTCCAACTACTGAGCCAGGGCTCTGGAGCGCATGCGCCCAGAGCCAGTCCTCTGCAGTGAGAGAGGCCACTGCGATGGGAGGCCCACACAGGCCAAAGAACAAAGACAGAAATAAATGAAAGACCAATAGAAGTGCCCCCCCCTCCAAAAAATGCATTACTTTGATTTGAGCTAAGAAGTAGGTTTTCTGTATTTTGTGTGCTTCAGAAGTGCCGGTAAGATTGCATATATTTAAATCAGTTGACTGCCACCTGTGAGTGAACTCACCTGGGTGCTAGGACTTGGTTGTACTTTAAAAGTATCCGTATTTAGGTACTCATTATTGTGTGGTGTTTGGGACATAAGGGATACTTCAGAAAGTCATCTTTGTTTCTTTCTGAATTTGTGCCCAGATAGAGCTGGATTTGAGATTTTAACTCCCCTCTCCCTTCTAAAAAAAAAAAAAATCAGTGCTCCTTCAACAGATGAGAGCCAAAGATGGTACATATATGGAATAATTTTGCACTGATAGTTAGAGGCAGGACTAGGGTTGAATCTCACATACCAGATTCATAATCTTTTTAGTACTCATTTCATTGCGCCATTGCCTGGTTAGCTCTGTTATTGCCTGCCTCTGGACTCCCAGAGATTGTTTCCTTGTCCCGTGTTCTCTGTTTTCCCCTAAAGCTTAAACAGAAGCTGTTGCAATATTATTGTTTAATCACAGTTGCAGCTAGAATACAACTGTATTATACTTAATGTGAAAGAAAGTTTGTTTTTCAGCAGATCTTAAAAATTCTGCTTTACATTGGTTAGATTATGGTACTTATATATGAGTTGGTTTTTCTGTGGTCTACAAATCATCATCATAACTAGTATATTCAGAAGATTACAGATAAATACTAAATATTTAATATTGAAGACCTAGGGCAGGATGTAGAGAAGTATTAGATGAAGTCACTGCCCTCAGAGATCTGATTTTGAAATAAGTATGGACAGTCCTTTAGAGATGAAATTGAATTAAGATAATTTATTTGAAATGGACAGAATCACAGAATTGCTTAATATGCAAATAAGTTGTAGGGTTGTATTTATAATGTTGCTGAAATATAAAAATATACCAGGGTTTATTTGACTATATTATTGTTGGTGACTTATTTCTAGCTTTTGATTGTTACGAGTAATGTTACCATGAATATTGCTGTAAGTTTAGTTTATGAAGGTGCATATGTACACGCATTTCTCTAGGGATCTACTCTCTAGAATGATAGCCACTAGTCACATGTGACTATTTAAATTTGAATTAACTAAAATTAAGAATTCAGCTCTTCAGTTACACTAGCCACATTTCAAGTGCTCGTTAGCCGTATGTGGCCAGTGCGACTGTTATTATTGCATGATGCAGATATAGAACATTTCCATGATTGCAGAAAGTTCTACTGGACATTGTTGTTCTCAAGTGTATAATTCGTAATGAAATGACTGAATAATAGGACAGGGGCATGGTCACCTTACTAGATAATGCCTTACTTTCTTACTTTACTGATATACATTGCCAACAGCAAACCTTTGAGTTTCTTCAAATTGCCTCACTTTGAAAGGTATAAATTCTACTTTATTAGTATTGGACATGTTAGCTGTCTGTTAAATCTTTTCGTGAAACTTATGGCTGTTTGGCCCTTCCCCTGAAACATGGAACACTGTTGTGCATATAACCAGTAGGGCGTTTGTGGAAATTATATTGTGAACCCCAGAGTTAAGTTTCTGACCCAGTTGATTTATCTGAGGACTATTACAAATAAGCAAATAAGCTGCAGATGTTTTTCAAAATAATGATTCATTTAAGAGTAATCAGTAGATACCTAAGAGTTTATGAAAGGAAATGGTTCTTTGTAGGCATTTTAAAGGAACAGTGTTCTTTTTTATATCTTACCCTTTTGTACTTTACACCTTATCTTTTTATACTTCAATTTTATAGTGAGAATAGTAGTTAGTTTGGCTAAATTCATAGTACTTTTTGGTTTCCCCTAACCCTATCCAGAACTGTATCCTTGGCCCCATCTCTTAATGTGTCATCCTTTGTATATAGCTCTAAACATTAACAGCTTTGTGACTAAACAGAGGCGTAGAGAGATTATTTTATTCAGATTCCTGTTGTAACTGATAGCAGGTATTTGCATTCAGTTAATTTGACTCCAAAGCCCTTGGATTTTTCTACTTCGTATTTTAACCTGTTAGCTCTTTTTGGTAAGACTGAAATCTTTTTTTTTTAGGAAAGTCATCTTTAATTTAGTGTCTAAATTGCACTTGAATTAGGGTGAAGAACTTTGAACCTGTAAATTGTAAGTTCCTTAATGGTAGGGGCTGCATCATTTTGTTTTAGTATCTCGCTACTTAATATGGCACATGGTAGATGCCACCCCAGTATTCTTGCCTGGAGAATCCCCATGGACAGAGGAGCCTGGCGGACTGCAGTCCACGGGGTCTCAAAGAGTTGGACATGGCTGAACACAGATGCATGTTACCAGTATGCACTTTTTAATCATTTACTTGTTAAACCTTAGTCTTACTTGTACGTTTCCTCCCTGAGACTAACCTAGTTACCTCCTGTAACCTGAGAGAATTTAAGGTTCAAAACAATTGCATTTATCTGGTGTTGACCATAAGTGTGTTTAGTGATGGATGGGGGTTGTCTAACTTTCACACATTCTTAATTACCTTTCTTTACAAAGATTTAATGTGAACAGATGAATTATGGGCTCTTCTTTTTTTTTTAAGATTTATTTATTTATTTATTTTTGGGCGGGGTTCAGGTTGGGGAGGGAGGGGAGCGGGCAGGCCACTTCTATTGGTCTTTCATTTCTCCATTTTCATCCGTCTTTGTTCTTTGGCTCTTGTGGGCCTCCCATCGCGGTGGCGTCTGTCGCTGCAGAGCTCCGGCTCTGGGCGCATGCGCTCCAGAGCTCCGGCTCTGTAATTGGACACATCGGTCCAGCCGCTCCACGGCACATGAGATCTTCCCAGGCCAGGGATCGAACCGGCGCCCCTTGCACTGCAAGGCGGTGTCATTACCCACTGGACCACCAGGGGAAGCCCTTATGGGCTCTTCTGATAGACATCATAGTTATAATCTTTGCAGTGCTTAATGGAGAGTGCTCCAGTACTTAATGGAGAGTATTCCATGGAGTCAGATTGGTGCTGAAATTATTTCTTGACTTGTGTGTGAAATTCCTTCTTGACTTGGGGCAGGTTAACCTGTGAAAAACTGGTTCCTTATCTGCAGAATGGGCATTGTACTTGTGCCTGACTCAAAGATTGTGGGGGAAGGGAAACCTTTTTCTTTTTTCTACTAGGTTCATAGTCTGGGGCTCAGCAAATTAAACTGACAGAAGGTAGATTAACTGAAGAAGTGGTTTATCACTTATGTATATGGAGGCCTTCAGAGGAAAGAATTAGGGACCTTAGAAACAGTCTGAGCAATAAATTGTGGAATAGAGGCAAGACAAAGGAAAAGAGGCTTTCTAGGGTCTGTAAATTGTGAGAATGTGGGGGGAACTAATCAAATATAAAAATTATTTTAGTAAGGTTTGTTATGCAGACTTAAGCTGGTGTCACCTGTGTTGATAAGAATCAACTTGAAGGAACCAGTTCCTCTTTCTGGTACCTTTACGAATGGAAATTCATATGCCTTTTAAGCCTAATAGGGGAAGGCAGGTTTTTGTTTGTTTTTCCTATGTATGCTGTTTCTTAATTGCCTTATATCAAAATAATCCTTATGCCAAAATGTCACTTTTGAGGTGAACTATTTTGATCCCTTCAGAGTCTTAATTTAAGGTTCAAAACAATTGCATTTATCTGGTGTTGACCATAAGTGTGTTTAGTGATGGATGGGGGTTGTCTAACTTTCACACATTCTTAATTACCTTTCTTTACAAAGATTTAATGTGAACAGATGAATTATGGGCTCTTCTTTTTTTTTTAAGATTTATTTATTTATTTATTTTTGGGCGGGGTTCAGGTTGGGGAGGGAGGGGAGCGGGCAGGCCACTTCTATTGGTCTTTCATTTCTCCATTTTCATCCGTCTTTGTTCTTTGGCTCTTGTGGGCCTCCCATCGCGGTGGCGTCTGTCGCTGCAGAGCTCCGGCTCTGGGCGCATGCGCTCCAGAGCTCCGGCTCTGTAATTGGACACATCGGTCCAGCCGCTCCACGGCACATGAGATCTTCCCAGGCCAGGGATCGAACCGGCGCCCCTTGCACTGCAAGGCGGTGTCATTACCCACTGGACCACCAGGGGAAGCCCTTATGGGCTCTTCTGATAGACATCATAGTTATAATCTTTGCAGTGCTTAATGGAGAGTGCTCCAGTACTTAATGGAGAGTATTCCATGGAGTCAGATTGGTGCTGAAATTATTTCTTGACTTGTGTGTGAAATTCCTTCTTGACTTGGGGCAGGTTAACCTGTGAAAAACTGGTTCCTTATCTGCAGAATGGGCATTGTACTTGTGCCTGACTCAAAGATTGTGGGGGAAGGGAAACCTTTTTCTTTTTTCTACTAGGTTCATAGTCTGGGGCTCAGCAAATTAAACTGACAGAAGGTAGATTAACTGAAGAAGTGGTTTATCACTTATGTATATGGAGGCCTTCAGAGGAAAGAATTAGGGACCTTAGAAACAGTCTGAGCAATAAATTGTGGAATAGAGGCAAGACAAAGGAAAAGAGGCTTTCTAGGGTCTGTAAATTGTGAGAATGTGGGGGGAACTAATCAAATATAAAAATTATTTTAGTAAGGTTTGTTATGCAGACTTAAGCTGGTGTCACCTGTGTTGATAAGAATCAACTTGAAGGAACCAGTTCCTCTTTCTGGTACCTTTACGAATGGAAATTCATATGCCTTTTAAGCCTAATAGGGGAAGGCAGGTTTTTTGTTTGTTTTTTTCCTATGTATGCTGTTTCTTAATTGCCTTATATCAAAATAATCCTTATGCCAAAATGTCACTTTTTGAGGTGAACTATTTTGATCCCCTTCAGAGTCTTAATTTGAGGATTAATTGAAATGACTTATTAAGAATGATTAGAGGGCTTCCCCTGGTGGTCCAGTGGGTAAGGACACTACCTTGCAGTGCAAGGGGCGCCGGTTCCATCCCTGGCCTGGGAAGATCCCACGTGCCGCGGAGCGGCTGGACCGATGTGTCCAATTACCGAGCCGGAGCTCTGGAGCGCATGCGCCCAGAGCCAGCGCTCTGCGACAACAGAGGCCGCCGCGATGGGAGGCCCACAGGAGCCAAAGAACAAAGATGGATGAAAATAGAGAAATGAAAGACCAATAGAAGTGGCTTGCCCGTCCCCCTCCCTCCCTACCCCACTCCCCAAAAAGATAAAAATAAATAAATAAATAAAATAAACAGCGAATACTTTAAAAAAAAAAAAAAAAGAATGATTAGCATAGTACCTGGTATATATTAAGGCTTCATAAATGCTTATCCATAAATAAAAGACAGAAATAATACAGACCTGTTTTATGATACTTAAATAGAATATCAGTGAGCTAACTGCATTCTGTTTTCATAAATATATTCTGAATAGCTCTTGCGATTATCAATAATTTGATTAAGCAGTTTTATAGGAGTTGTGTGAATTGGTTATCATAGGCTGAATCAGTAGTGTATAATTGTAATTATGTGTTCAGGGAAAGCTTTTTTCATCTCTGAAATAATAGTTAAAGTCAATGGAGGAAAACAATTTGTTGGTCTATTTATAAACAGCTTACCTATGTAGTGAGATCAAGTTCTGCTGAGCTTTATCAGTTTCTCTTACTGACTCAAGCATTAGTCACAGGTATTTTTTGCTAGGTCATTTTTACCATACTTTAAAACAAGCTTAGAAAGTTAACCTAGTTTTCAGAGTTGAGTTTCATTATGGGGATTTAAAATCTTATGTTTAGAAACCATTTGTTTAATTTTACTCATGTCAGAGTGCTTGCATTAGTATTTTGTTTACTTTTTTTTGGCTTTTGCATAGTGTAAGCCTTTCACATATGTCTTGGGTTTTATATTCTTTCCCATTTATACAGGTTTTCTTAGAATACTCCTCTTCTACAGGTAATCCCTGTAGCATTTTCTGCAGTTTTAGTGTAGCACTTACCAAATGGCATTGTAGTTCTGTAGGAGTTTTGTTTGTTTGCTTGTAAACTTACTAGAATTTAAGTTCCTTAAGGATAAAGACACTCTGCCTTAAGAATCTTCTTGCCAGTGGCTGTCCTAAGTTTTTGTACCAAGTGAGTACTTAACATTGTTGAATGGATGTATAGTTTACTAACCTTTTATACCTGTTGGATTTCTGTACAGTAATCTTTAAAATTGACCTTTCATTCTTATTTCTTATAATATCCTCATTATGTTTTACTGCCTTCTAGGACTGGTCAAAATCAGAACATTACTCATATCAGTCAGCAGTTCTTTAGTACTAAAACTTCAGTGGATTCTAAACTTGGTGACATTTATATCCTTACTGGTCTTCTTCTCAAATTCTCCTTTCCTGTTTTGATAACACAGCTTTATTGGTCCTGAAAATATTTTCTATGGATTATTAATTTTGCTTAATTTACTTGTTCTGAGAATTCTGAAATGATTATTTGGTAGTCCTCAATGACAGTGCCAATTTTTTTTTTTTTTTTTAATTGCTGAGCATTGAATTGCATACCAGTAGGCCATCTAGGTACAGGTAATCATCTAATTTTCTGACATTCAGAGTATTTTTTTCTCTAGTAAGCTATAAATCACTTGAGATCAAAAATTGGTATCTCTTACAGTTTATTGTTAGAGACTACAACTTACGATACATGTGTTTCAGGAAAGTAGCTTTACCTAAAGGAGGAAAACAATTTGTTGGTCTATTTATAAACAGCTTACCTATGTAGTGAGATCAAGTTCTGCTGAGCTTTATCAGTTTCTCTTACTGACTCAAGCATTAGTCACAGGTATTTTTTGCTAGGTCATTTTTACCATACTTTAAAACAAGCTTAGAAAGTTAACCTAGTTTTCAGAGTTGAGTTTCATTATGGGGATTTAAAATCTTATGTTTAGAAACCATTTGTTTAATTTTACTCATGTCAGAGTGCTTGCATTAGTATTTTGTTTACTTTTTTTTGGCTTTTGCATAGTGTAAGCCTTTCACATATGTCTTGGGTTTTATATTCTTTCCCATTTATACAGGTTTTCTTAGAATACTCCTCTTCTACAGGTAATCCCTGTAGCATTTTCTGCAGTTTTAGTGTAGCACTTACCAAATGGCATTGTAGTTCTGTAGGAGTTTTGTTTGTTTGCTTGTAAACTTACTAGAATTTAAGTTCCTTAAGGATAAAGACACTCTGCCTTAAGAATCTTCTTGCCAGTGGCTGTCCTAAGTTTTTGTACCAAGTGAGTACTTAACATTGTTGAATGGATGTATAGTTTACTAACCTTTTATACCTGTTGGATTTCTGTACAGTAATCTTTAAAATTGACCTTTCATTCTTATTTCTTATAATATCCTCATTATGTTTTACTGCCTTCTAGGACTGGTCAAAATCAGAACATTACTCATATCAGTCAGCAGTTCTTTAGTACTAAAACTTCAGTGGATTCTAAACTTGGTGACATTTATATCCTTACTGGTCTTCTTCTCAAATTCTCCTTTCCTGTTTTGATAACACAGCTTTATTGGTCCTGAAAATATTTTCTATGGATTATTAATTTTGCTTAATTTACTTGTTCTGAGAATTCTGAAATGATTATTTGGTAGTCCTCAATGACAGTGCCAATTTTTTTTTTTTTTTTTAATTGCTGAGCATTGAATTGCATACCAGTAGGCCATCTAGGTACAGGTAATCATCTAATTTTCTGACATTCAGAGTATTTTTTTTTCTCTAGTAAGCTATAAATCACTTGAGATCAAAAATTGGTATCTCTTACAGTTTATTGTTAGAGACTACAACTTACGATACATGTGTTTCAGGGAAAGTAGCTGACTAAAGGATTGACACCTAAGATGAAAGGGGAAGGAGAAAATCTTTGTAAAACAGGCATACAAGTAGGCATCTAGAAAGCAAAGCATTAACCATGTGAGTTTAGTAATTAGGGTTCTTTGAGTTTGTGTTTGTGTATTATTAATATGATGAAAGAGGAACTTGACTTACTATATTGTAGAGTGTTAGTAGTATGGGGATTTTTCTTAAAGTTAATGCTGTTATTCCTTTGGTAAACTGCCTTCCTTTCATTTTTAAATTAAATATGTAATGTGTTCATTTTTGTGTGGTAGAGGAATTCCTGACATCAGAGGAGTCATGATCTTAATGATTGCATGATTTATTTAGAAATTCTTACTTACTGTTGCATTGTTTATAAACTTACTTAAGGCCTTAGTGATAATATTTTGATCCCTTCTCTTTGTCTAATGGTTCAAGAACTCTTGAAAGGGCTTTGCTTCTACTAGTTTTTTGTATTTTAAGAAGGGCGTTGTAATTTTAAGTTTCTTTTTTTCTTTCAAAAAGGTATTATCTATGTGTTTTTTTCCTCAAATTATAAAAGTAACACATTTTTTTGGTCAGTGTTTGTAAGATATCCAAATAATACAGAAAGTAAAACCTAAGAGGTATGCTATCCTTACTTTTCAGAGATATTAGGGCTTCCCTGGTAACTCAGTTGGTACAGGATCCGCCTGCAATGCAGGAGACCCTGGTTCGATTCCTGGGTCCGGAAGGTCCCCTGGAGAAGGGATGTACTGCCCACTCCAGTATTCTTGGGCTTCCCTGGTGGCTCAGACAGTAAAGAATTGCCTACAGTGTAGGTGACCTGGGTTCGATCCCTGAATTGGGAAGATCCGCTGGAGGAAGGATAAAAGAGATACGCTGTCTACTTCAGTATTCTTGCCTGGAGAATTCTTTTCAGAGATACTAAGTGAAAACAATATTCCATATATTCTTTCAGTTTTTTTATGAATAACTTTATAAACATTGTTATGTGCATTTATAAAAATAGGATGAAATATAAGTACCGTTAATTTATTCACTTGCCTTTGTTACATGTCAGTTTGTATAGGGCTTCATGTTCTAGTAGCATGTATTAAAACTTTTTGAAAGAAAAAGGTGACATTGTTTTTTTCTTTTTCAATCACACTGTGCAGCTTGCAGGGTCTCAGTTCCCTGACCAGCAAACCTGGGCCACAGCAGCTACCAACTGGAATTCTAACCACCAGACCACCAGGGCACTCTCTTAATATTACATTCTATTTGACACAAAATCTAAAAAAACTACCATCTCTACCTTTTATTAAATATGAAAAAATGAGGCTTTTTCCCCTGACTTTTAAAAATATTTATTTATTGATTTTTGAATCTGCTGGGTCTTCATTGTGGCATGCGGTCTTCAGTTGTGACGAGTTGGGGGCTACTCTCTAGTTGCGGTGCATGGACTTCTGATTGCAATGGCTTCTCTTATTGCAGGAACACAGGCTCTAGAACACAGACTCAGTAGTTGTACACAGGCTGTTTAGTTGCCCTGTGACGTGTGGGATCTTCCTAGACTAGGGATTGAACCACTGTCACTTACATTGCAATGCAGATTCTTAATCCCTGGGCCACCAGGGAAACCCTAATGAGACTTTGATATTCATTTTTTTCCCCATGAAAGTGTGTGGAAGTGTTAGCCTGAGTAATGGAAGAGAGTTTAATCAGTGACCTGTTCACTGAGGTTTGGGTTGGGTTAAGGGAGCTAGTAAGATATTGAAGCATCCCAGGATTAGCAGTAGCTGGCAGACTGTGAAACTTGAGACTTAAAAGCCAAAGGAAGAAGTTGGTGTCATTGATGAGAGCTGCCGCCAGATGAGAACTGTGGCCTTAGAAGAACATACTGCCTACCAGACTACAGGAGGAAGTGGGGGGAATGGAGAACAGAGCCATCCTTTCCTCCTTCCCAGTGGGTACCAGACTCCTAGCTGAACCCATGGGAAGCCAGACAAGAGAGCACAGGTAATATGGTCTGTGTAGGTCAGCCTTTTTGGATGTGGAGCTGATGGAGCAGGATGGTGAGTGGTTCTGGGCGAAAAGAAAATAGCAAATTTAGAACTAGAGAATAGAAGACTCCAGAAAAGGTATCACTGAAAAGAAGAAAGAAAGAAACTGATCCTTACTTGATTTGTTTCAATATGTACATTAAAAAGTAAATTGAAGGCTTCCCTGGTGGTCCAGTGGGTAGAGTCTGTCTTGCAGTGCAAGGGACACTGGTTTGATCCCTGGCTCGGGAAGATCCCACATGCTGCAGAGTGGCTGGTCCGGTGTGTCCAATTATGAGCCAGCGTTCAGGAACACATGCGCCCAGAGCAAGTGCTCTACAGTAAGCCAGGCCACTGCAATGGGAGGCCCACACAGGCCAAAGGCCAAGATGGATGAAAACAAATGATGCCTTAGAGACAAAAAAAAGAAGGAAGTAAATTGATTCTTTTCCCAGAAAGTATGGGAATGTATTAGTGACTTAACCAAAAAGTGAACGATAACTTATGGGGAGAGGGAAACATAAATAAATGCTACAGAATCATGGAGTAAGTACCCTAGAAGGGTAGAGTAGGTTGTGGATGGTAGCAGGCAGAATTAAAAGGTTAAGAAAATAAAAAGGGTTTCCCTTTTAGTCCAAACCCTAGGATTGAACCACTGTCAATTACATTGCAATGCAGATTCTTAATCCCTGGGCCACCAGGGAAACCCTAATGAGACTTTGATATTCATTTTTTTCCCCATGAAAGTGTGTGGAAGTGTTAGCCTGAGTAATGGAAGAGAGTTTAATCAGTGACCTGTTCACTGAGGTTTGGGTTGGGTTAAGGGAGCTAGTAAGATATTGAAGCATCCCAGGATTAGCAGTAGCTGGCAGACTGTGAAACTTGAGACTTAAAAGCCAAAGGAAGAAGTTGGTGTCATTGATGAGAGCTGCCGCCAGATGAGAACTGTGGCCTTAGAAGAACATACTGCCTACCAGACTACAGGAGGAAGTGGGGGGAATGGAGAACAGAGCCATCCTTTCCTCCTTCCCAGTGGGTACCAGACTCCTAGCTGAACCCATGGGAAGCCAGACAAGAGAGCACAGGTAATATGGTCTGTGTAGGTCAGCCTTTTTGGATGTGGAGCTGATGGAGCAGGATGGTGAGTGGTTCTGGGCGAAAAGAAAATAGCAAATTTAGAACTAGAGAATAGAAGACTCCAGAAAAGGTATCACTGAAAAGAAGAAAGAAAGAAACTGATCCTTACTTGATTTGTTTCAATATGTACATTAAAAAGTAAATTGAAGGCTTCCCTGGTGGTCCAGTGGGTAGAGTCTGTCTTGCAGTGCAAGGGACACTGGTTTGATCCCTGGCTCGGGAAGATCCCACATGCTGCAGAGTGGCTGGTCCGGTGTGTCCAATTATGAGCCAGCGTTCAGGAACACATGCGCCCAGAGCAAGTGCTCTACAGTAAGCCAGGCCACTGCAATGGGAGGCCCACACAGGCCAAAGGCCAAGATGGATGAAAACAAATGATGCCTTAGAGACAAAAAAAAGAAGGAAGTAAATTGATTCTTTTCCCAGAAAGTATGGGAATGTATTAGTGACTTAACCAAAAAGTGAACGATAACTTATGGGGAGAGGGAAACATAAATAAATGCTACAGAATCATGGAGTAAGTACCCTAGAAGGGTAGAGTAGGTTGTGGATGGTAGCAGGCAGAATTAAGGAAGACTTCATGAGACACTTAATGGAAGAGGGAAAATTTAACAGATAAAGAATTAAACAGAAAGGACTTTTCCTAAGGTATGAGATATAATAAGTTAAAGTTATAGAGGAGGGAAATTGCAGGCTATGACAAACCTAGACAGTGTATTAAAAGGCAGAGACATCACTTTTCCATCAAAGGTCTGTATAGTCACAGCTGTGGTTTTTCTGTTAGTCATGCATGAATGTGAGAGTTGGACCATAGGGAAGGTTGAATGCCAAAGAATTAAGAGTTGGACCATAGGGAAGGTTGAATGCCAAAGAATTAATGCTTTTGAACTGTGGTGGAGAAGACTCTTGAGAGTCCCTTGGATAGCAGTAAGGAGATCAAACTAGTCAGTCCTAAAGGAAATCAACCCTGATTATTCAGACAGGGAAGCCTGCCTGCCCCAGACCATGGGGTTGCAAAAGTCAAACATAACTGAGCAACTGAACAACAACTGCAGACAGCTTGTACAGATGATCCTTGAACAACTCGGGTTAGGAGTAGCCCCTTCCAGGTTAGTTTAGTCACTCAGTTGTGTCCAATTCTGTGACTCCATGGACCACAGCACACCAGGCTTCTCTGTCCTTCACCACCTCCCAGAGCCTGTTCAAACTCATGTCCATTGACTCAGTGATGCCATCCCACCATCTCGTCCTCTGTCATCCCATTGTCCTCCTACCTTCAGTCTTTCCCAGCATCAGGGTCTTTTCCAGTGAGTCAGCTCTTTGTATCGGGTGGCCAAAGTATTGGAGCCTCAGCTTTAGCATCGGTCCCACCAGTGAATATTCAGGGTTGATGTTTTAATACATACAACAGTGAAATTAATTATCAGATAAAAATTCATTTTATGAAGTAGTCAATTGAGGAGAAAAGATGAATTCTCTGTAATTATATTGTAAAGGTAAAAGAATGATGTAAATATGTGATTTTTCTTTTTAAAAAGGAAGCTTGTAGTCAGTATGGTATTATTTTACAGAGATAGAGCTAACTTAGCACAAGTCCACATAAATGTTCACTTACCTGGATTTTAGTCCCTGTTCTGTTACTTCTAACTCTGAGACTTAGTTTGCAGTGCTTGTGTATCCTCTGGAAAGTGTGGATATCTGACCAGCTCACCTTTCAGGGCACCTGTGGAGAGCAAATGAAATAATGTGAATTACTATAGAAACTGAAAACCTTTACAAATAAATGTGTAAGATGTGAAAAGGTAGATCACTTACAGATTTTCATTTCTGGCCTTTGGTTCCCTGCTGTCTATCAGTTAACAGCATGACAGAATTCTCTCTGTCAACGCAGTATTTCTAAAATGGAATTTGTCTTTTTCCTAGTTTTCCCTCCCCTTTTACTCTGCAGGAGAAAAATGTCATTTTTTGATCTTTCCTATTTTAAGGTCCTGTTATTTCTGCCAAGTTCAATTACCATGCTCAATATTAACAGAGTTGTATTTGGTTCCTGGTCTCCAAATCATCCTTTATTGTAAGCATTGTTTGAAATTCTCTCTTTTCCTTTCTTTGACTATTTCCTTTTTCCTCCCATGCATAAAGTATTAAAACATAGTCTCTATTGGCTGTTTCACTTACATTTCATGTAGTCAACTCTGGTTACAGTGTGAAGAAGATTTAACTTTCTAAAAAACTTTTTTTTATTTTTTTAAACTCAGAAACCCATAGTCTCCCATTGCTTGCAGGAGAAGATTGAAGCAATTTAGTTTGCATTTAGAGTCTATTCTGGCTTTATCTTCTATCTGTTACGCTGGCTCTGTTCCTTATCAAAGACTGTTGTTGTTCTCTAACCTCACAGAGCCTGTTCAAACTCATGTCCATTGACTCAGTGATGCCATCCCACCATCTCGTCCTCTGTCATCCCATTGTCCTCCTACCTTCAGTCTTTCCCAGCATCAGGGTCTTTTCCAGTGAGTCAGCTCTTTGTATCGGGTGGCCAAAGTATTGGAGCCTCAGCTTTAGCATCGGTCCCACCAGTGAATATTCAGGGTTGATGTTTTAATACATACAACAGTGAAATTAATTATCAGATAAAAATTCATTTTATGAAGTAGTCAATTGAGGAGAAAAGATGAATTCTCTGTAATTATATTGTAAAGGTAAAAGAATGATGTAAATATGTGATTTTTCTTTTAAAAGGAAGCTTGTAGTCAGTATGGTATTATTTTACAGAGATAGAGCTAACTTAGCACAAGTCCACATAAATGTTCACTTACCTGGATTTTAGTCCCTGTTCTGTTACTTCTAACTCTGAGACTTAGTTTGCAGTGCTTGTGTATCCTCTGGAAAGTGTGGATATCTGACCAGCTCACCTTTCAGGGCACCTGTGGAGAGCAAATGAAATAATGTGAATTACTATAGAAACTGAAAACCTTTACAAATAAATGTGTAAGATGTGAAAAGGTAGATCACTTACAGATTTTCATTTCTGGCCTTTGGTTCCCTGCTGTCTATCAGTTAACAGCATGACAGAATTCTCTCTGTCAACGCAGTATTTCTAAAATGGAATTTGTCTTTTTCCTAGTTTTCCCTCCCCTTTTACTCTGCAGGAGAAAAATGTCATTTTTTGATCTTTCCTATTTTAAGGTCCTGTTATTTCTGCCAAGTTCAATTACCATGCTCAATATTAACAGAGTTGTATTTGGTTCCTGGTCTCCAAATCATCCTTTATTGTAAGCATTGTTTGAAATTCTCTCTTTTCCTTTCTTTGACTATTTCCTTTTTCCTCCCATGCATAAAGTATTAAAACATAGTCTCTATTGGCTGTTTCACTTACATTTCATGTAGTCAACTCTGGTTACAGTGTGAAGAAGATTTAACTTTCTAAAAAACTTTTTTTTATTTTTTTAAACTCAGAAACCCATAGTCTCCCATTGCTTGCAGGAGAAGATTGAAGCAATTTAGTTTGCATTTAGAGTCTATTCTGGCTTTATCTTCTATCTGTTACGCTGGCTCTGTTCCTTATCAAAGACTGTTGTTGTTCTCTAGCTAGGCCATATATATTCTTGATTGGTAGCAATCTTACTGAAAAGCCACAGTGCAAGTGATTTTATCCCACAAGTTTAAAAATCCATTTCTAGTCAGTTTGAAAATGTTGTAAATTACCTTTTATTCTAGTTCCTTTTTTTTAGAAAATTTACTAACCGTTTGGATGCATTTAATCTTTCATTACCAAGTAGTTGAAGGTGATAATGGGACGGTTCAAGTAACCAACCACCTGATATCTTTGATACTGTTTGGCTTTTAACCAATTCCTGCTATGAGTGTGTGGTCTTAAATATCCCCAGAGACGTTCAGTTTTGTGTTTGATATAAGCAAATGGAGAATTTTCCTCCTGGGGGAAAATAGAAACTGTAATACTTTTGACTTCAGAATCTTGCATAATATATAGGAAGCTTATTAATTACCTGGTTTAAAAATGATTTCTTACTCCTCCAACAGTTCCTAAAATTGCAAGATATTACTATAACAGGATACTAGTCAGATTTGTAAAGGAGCATGGCGAATGATTGTTCATTACGTAGTCCCATTGGTCCCTGGGGAATACTTATGGCCAAAGCTAAATTTTAGGCATAAAAAGGAGGCGGCTAGTGGGTACTTATAAAATGAGTAATTCATGAGATTAAAGGTTTTATTATATAAGTATTTAAGTTAACATTTGTTCCTTGAACCCTGAAAAGAAAAACAAAAATGAGCTTTTCTATCCACTGCCAAGATGACTCTTGAAATAAATCCTTTCCTGAACATTTTGAAAACAATATAAATTAGATGCTATTAAGCATCTTTCAACCTCATCTATTTGGAATCTAACAGTACTTGAAAGAGTTGAAACAAAATCAGTTGAATATAATCTGTTAAGTGGTTGACTATTTCCTTTTTCCTCCCATGCATAAAGTATTAAAACATAGTCTCTATTGGCTGTTTCACTTACATTTCATGTAGTCAACTCTGGTTACAGTGTGAAGAAGATTTAACTTTCTAAAAAACTTTTTTTTATTTTTTAAACTCAGAAACCCATAGTCTCCCATTGCTTGCAGGAGAAGATTGAAGCAATTTAGTTTGCATTTAGAGTCTATTCTGGCTTTATCTTCTATCTGTTACGCTGGCTCTGTTCCTTATCAAAGACTGTTGTTGTTCTCTAGCTAGGCCATATATATTCTTGATTGGTAGCAATCTTACTGAAAAGCCACAGTGCAAGTGATTTTATCCCACAAGTTTAAAAATCCATTTCTAGTCAGTTTGAAAATGTTGTAAATTACCTTTTATTCTAGTTCCTTTTTTTTAGAAAATTTACTAACCGTTTGGATGCATTTAATCTTTCATTACCAAGTAGTTGAAGGTGATAATGGGACGGTTCAAGTAACCAACCACCTGATATCTTTGATACTGTTTGGCTTTTAACCAATTCCTGCTATGAGTGTGTGGTCTTAAATATCCCCAGAGACGTTCAGTTTTGTGTTTGATATAAGCAAATGGAGAATTTTCCTCCTGGGGGAAAATAGAAACTGTAATACTTTTGACTTCAGAATCTTGCATAATATATAGGAAGCTTATTAATCACCTGGTTTAAAAAAATGATTTCTTATTCCTCCAACAGTTCCTAAAATTGCAAGATATTACTATAACAGGATACTAGTCAGATTTGTAAAGGAGCATGGCGAATGATTGTTCATTACGTAGTCCCATTGGTCCCTGGGGAATACTTATGGCCAAAGCTAAATTTTAGGCATAAAAAGGAGGCGGCTAGTGGGTACTTATAAAATGAGTAATTCATGAGATTAAAGGTTTTATTATATAAGTATTTAAGTTAACATTTGTTCCTTGAACCCTGAAAAGAAAAACAAAAATGAGCTTTTCTATCCACTGCCAAGATGACTCTTGAAATAAATCCTTTCCTGAACATTTTGAAAAACAATATAAATTAGATGCTATTAAGCATCTTTCAACCTCATCTATTTGGAATCTAACAGTACTTGAAAGAGTTGAAACAAAATCAGTTGAATATAATCTGTTAAGTGGTTATCAAGAGAGCTTGACTGTTCAAAGTTTTGTCTTGGAAGTCTGAGAAGCTTATTGAAAATTGTTCAATGAGTGGATGCTTCAATTTTGGGTTAGTGATTGCTGGGTTTAATTCAGGTTCTCTCAAAGTGAAAGTGAAAGTGTTAGTTGCTCAGTTGTATTCAACTCTTTGCAACTCCATGGATTGCAACCCACCAGGCTCCTCTGTCAGTGAAATTCTCAGGCAAGGATACTGGAGTGGGTAGCCCTTCCCTTCTCCAAGGACTCTTCCCAACTCGGGGATTAAACTCTGGTCTCCCACATTGCAGGCAGATTCTCTGCTGTCTGAGCCACCAGGGAAGCCCCAGGATCTCTTTGGCATTATTAACATATTTTGTACTGAATAATTCTTGGCAAGGGGCCACTATCTTGTGCATGTTTAGCAACATATCCCTAGCTTCTGCTGCGTAGCACCCCTCAACCCAGTCCTAACAGTAAATATGTCTGGACATTGTCAGAATTCTCCTGGTGGGGATAGGTGGAAGAGAGCCACTGTGATATAAAAATGTTTTAAGAAGAGTCTAGTCTTTTACTTATAAAAGACTATAAATAAGCCTTTGATAAACTTTGGCCAATCAATATTTTAGAATGCAGATGTTTAACAAGTTATAAATCCAGCATTTCTTATTCCTCCAACAGTTCCTAAAATTGCAAGATATTACTATAACAGGATACTAGTCAGATTTGTAAAGGAGCATGGCGAATGATTGTTCATTACGTAGTCCCATTGGTCCCTGGGGAATACTTATGGCCAAAGCTAAATTTTAGGCATAAAAAGGAGGCGGCTAGTGGGTACTTATAAAATGAGTAATTCATGAGATTAAAGGTTTTATTATATAAGTATTTAAGTTAACATTTGTTCCTTGAACCCTGAAAAGAAAAACAAAAATGAGCTTTTCTATCCACTGCCAAGATGACTCTTGAAATAAATCCTTTCCTGAACATTTTGAAAAACAATATAAATTAGATGCTATTAAGCATCTTTCAACCTCATCTATTTGGAATCTAACAGTACTTGAAAGAGTTGAAACAAAATCAGTTGAATATAATCTGTTAAGTGGTTATCAAGAGAGCTTGACTGTTCAAAGTTTTGTCTTGGAAGTCTGAGAAGCTTATTGAAAATTGTTCAATGAGTGGATGCTTCAATTTTGGGTTAGTGATTGCTGGGTTTAATTCAGGTTCTCTCAAAGTGAAAGTGAAAGTGTTAGTTGCTCAGTTGTATTCAACTCTTTGCAACTCCATGGATTGCAACCCACCAGGCTCCTCTGTCAGTGAAATTCTCAGGCAAGGATACTGGAGTGGGTAGCCCTTCCCTTCTCCAAGGACTCTTCCCAACTCGGGGATTAAACTCTGGTCTCCCACATTGCAGGCAGATTCTCTGCTGTCTGAGCCACCAGGGAAGCCCCAGGATCTCTTTGGCATTATTAACATATTTTGTACTGAATAATTCTTGGCAAGGGGCCACTATCTTGTGCATGTTTAGCAACATATCCCTAGCTTCTGCTGCGTAGCACCCCTCAACCCAGTCCTAACAGTAAATATGTCTGGACATTGTCAGAATTCTCCTGGTGGGGATAGGTGGAAGAGAGCCACTGTGATATAAAAATGTTTTAAGAAGAGTCTAGTCTTTTACTTATAAAAGACTATAAATAAGCCTTTGATAAACTTTGGCCAATCAATATTTTAGAATGCAGATGTTTAACAAGTTATAAATCCAGCAATATTTTTCCAGCTATTTTTCCATGTTGTCTTTTTATTTTTATCTCAAGGCAATTGTGTGGCCTAAAATTATAGGGCAAGAAAAGGAACTTGAAAACTAAAATCTTTCTGTTGCAGATGTGGTTTATATACAACTTTCATCAGGAATGTTCAAAGCTGCTGAGTCTGAAAGTTTTCACCTGAGAAAGATGTCTCTTCTAAGCTATTGACATTGCCCTGTTGATAACCAAATTGAATAGGAATCCTATCTCTTTTTTGTCTGTAAGAGCAGATGACTTTAAGTATCTTTGAGTTATATATTACTCCTACCTCTCTTTGAAATCTTTACTTATTTGATTTCTACTTAGAAGGAATTTTGCTTGCATTCTATCTGATATAGTACATTCTAAATAAAATAGTTTTAAAGCTGTGAGGATAGCAGTGGCTTCTTTGGAATGCGATTATCTGGATGATAAATAAAGACTCCTTAATCTGAAGCCTAAACCATGAACTAGGTAGAATTTTAGAAATTCCCTTATTATAGGACTTGTTGGAAGTTCCATTAAAAAATAAACTCAGGATGTTTGCATTTGGTCTTTTTTCTTAAGGAACTTGGTTTGTTAGTTGTATAATTGAATATCTGTTTATGCATCTAGTTAATAAAGCCATTTATTATTATATCTACTTTGAGAACTGTCTATTCAGGTACTTTTCCCACTTTAAAATCAGACTGTCTTTAGAGTTGTGTTTGTTATATACTCTAGATAAAAGTCCTGCATCAGATAAATTATTTGCAAATACTTTCTCCCATTGTGTACATTGTCTGTTCACATTCTTGATGATGTCCTTTGAAGCACAAGGTTTTAAATTTTGATCATATTGGATTTATCTGTTTTCCTTTTGTTGGCTGTGCTTTTGATGTCCTGTCTTAAGAGAACATTGCCTAATCAAAGGCAAGGCCACTATCTTGTGCATGTTTAGCAACATATCCCTAGCTTCTGCTGCGTAGCACCCCTCAACCCAGTCCTAACAGTAAATATGTCTGGACATTGTCAGAATTCTCCTGGTGGGGATAGGTGGAAGAGAGCCACTGTGATATAAAAATGTTTTAAGAAGAGTCTAGTCTTTTACTTATAAAAGACTATAAATAAGCCTTTGATAAACTTTGGCCAATCAATATTTTAGAATGCAGATGTTTAACAAGTTATAAATCCAGCAATATTTTTCCAGCTATTTTTCCATGTTGTCTTTTTATTTTTATCTCAAGGCAATTGTGTGGCCTAAAATTATAGGGCAAGAAAAGGAACTTGAAAACTAAAATCTTTCTGTTGCAGATGTGGTTTATATACAACTTTCATCAGGAATGTTCAAAGCTGCTGAGTCTGAAAGTTTTCACCTGAGAAAGATGTCTCTTCTAAGCTATTGACATTGCCCTGTTGATAACCAAATTGAATAGGAATCCTATCTCTTTTTTGTCTGTAAGAGCAGATGACTTTAAGTATCTTTGAGTTATATATTACTCCTACCTCTCTTTGAAATCTTTACTTATTTGATTTCTACTTAGAAGGAATTTTGCTTGCATTCTATCTGATATAGTACATTCTAAATAAAATAGTTTTAAAGCTGTGAGGATAGCAGTGGCTTCTTTGGAATGCGATTATCTGGATGATAAATAAAGACTCCTTAATCTGAAGCCTAAACCATGAACTAGGTAGAATTTTAGAAATTCCCTTATTATAGGACTTGTTGGAAGTTCCATTAAAAAATAAACTCAGGATGTTTGCATTTGGTCTTTTTTCTTAAGGAACTTGGTTTGTTAGTTGTATAATTGAATATCTGTTTATGCATCTAGTTAATAAAGCCATTTATTATTATATCTACTTTGAGAACTGTCTATTCAGGTACTTTTCCCACTTTAAAATCAGACTGTCTTTAGAGTTGTGTTTGTTATATACTCTAGATAAAAGTCCTGCATCAGATAAATTATTTGCAAATACTTTCTCCCATTGTGTACATTGTCTGTTCACATTCTTGATGATGTCCTTTGAAGCACAAGGTTTTAAATTTTGATCATATTGGATTTATCTGTTTTCCTTTTGTTGGCTGTGCTTTTGATGTCCTGTCTTAAGAGAACATTGCCTAATCAAAGGTCATAAAGATTTATGGTTATATTTTCTTCTAAGAGATTTATAATCTGGGAACATACATATCTGTAAACAACAAAACTCTGTAAAAGTTGAAAGTAAAATAAAAGTTAAAAAAAAAAGAGATTTATAGAGTTCTTACATGTGTGTTTTTGACCCATTTTGAGTCAATTTTTGTATATGGTGTGAGGTAAGAGTCCAGCTTAACTCTTTTGCATGTGGATGTCTGGATATCTGGTTGTCCTAGCATTATTTAAGAGACTGCTTATTTTTTCTTACCCCCATTTAATTATCTTGGTACTCTTATTGAAAAATCAATTACCTGTGAATGTTAGAGTTTATTTCTGGTCTCTTCTGTTACATTGATTTCTTTTTCTTTTTTTAATTTTTTTTTTATTATTTTTTATTTTGGGGCGGGGGTCGGGTTGGGGAGGGAGGGGCGCGGGCGGGCCACTTCTGTTGGTCTTTCATTTCTCTGTTTTCACCCGTCTTTGTTCTTTGGCTCCTGTGGGCCTCCCATCGCGGTGGCGTCTGTTGTCGCAGAGTGCAGGCTCTGGGTGCATGCGCTCCAGAGCTCCAGCTCGGTAATTGGACACATCGGTCCAGCCGCTCCGCGGCACGTGGGATCTTCCCAGGCCAGGGATGGAACCGGCGCCCCTTGTACTGCAAGGTAGTGTCCTTACCCACTGGACCACCAGGGGAAGCCCTCTTTTTTTTAATTTTTATTTGAGTTTTTACTTTTACAGAGTTCTGTTGTTTACAGATTATGTATGATCCCAGATTAGTCATATGTATATCCCCCCCATCCCACTCCTCCAGGCTGTCGCACAATGCCCCTGCAGGATTGCTTTTTCTTACAGCGCAATGACAGAAGCCATTTCTTTCACATATGATAGTATAGGTTTTCATGCTACTTCCTTTACGCCTCCTACCCACTGTTCATTCCCCACAATGTCCATATGTCTATTCTCCATGTCTGTTTTTTCATCACTTCACTGCGTGTGTTACCATTATCATCCTACTAGATTCCATATATGTGTGTTAGTATATTGTACTTGTGTTTCTCTTTTTGACTTACTTAACTTTTTATGATAGGTTCTAGATCCAGCCACCTCATTAGGACTGATTCTTCTGCATTTCTTTTTACAACTGTGTAGTATTCCATTGTATGTATGTACCAGAGCTTTTGTATCCATTCATTCATCAGTGGACATCTAAGTTGCTTCCATGTTCTTGCTGTTTCATAGAGTGCTGCAATGAACATTGGGGTACAGATGCCTCTTTCAGTTTTGATTTCCTCTGGGTATAAACCTAACAGTGGGATTGTTGGGTCGTATGGTGCTTCTATTTTTAGTTTTTTAAGGAATCTCCATACCGTCTTCCACAGCGGCTGTATCAGTTTACTCATTGTGCTTTTAATTAGCATGATTAATGATGTTTGATATTTTTCCAAATGTTTGTTTTTACTATTTGTATATCTTTGATACTCAAATCTCTTGCCTCTTTTTAACAGTTATATTGTTTGGTTTACAGAGTTGTAAGAGTATTTATGGTGAATATAAATATTTTTGCAAGTATTTCTCCTTTTTTATAACTTGCCTTTTCATTTATTAACAGTATCTTTTAGTGGCGTATTTGGTGTGGCTTAATCTGCCACTCTTCAATGGATTCTATAACCCTTGTGGAATCAACAGATCTTGGCACCTGATTGGAAGATCTTGGAGATAATAGTGTAATTAACAGTAGTAGGGAAAAGGTTGAGGTCAGTTTAGGATATACTGAAATTGAGATTCCTGGTGACATCCATGTAAAAATGTACTTTCTGTCCCCTCAACCTGGAACCCTTTATTTCTTAATCTTCCCCAGCTGACTTTTTTCTTAATGTCATTCAAGTCTCGGCTCAGTTATCACATCCTAAAATAGGCCTTTCCTGACCATCTTATTTAATGTTGCACCTTCCAAACATGTCTATTATATAACTGTTTTACTTTCTCTATGCTCCTTTCTCTGAAGTCATCTTACTGTGTGTTTGTCTTTTATTGTATGTTAACCTGTCAAAATGTAATCTCCCATTAGGATAGGATCCTCTACTGTCTTGGTCATTAGTGTGACATTAACATTTCCCTCTGAATTAATTGTGGTCTTTATCAATCTTTTTTTTGACTTACTTAACTTTTTATGATAGGTTCTAGATCCAGCCACCTCATTAGGACTGATTCTTCTGCATTTCTTTTTACAACTGTGTAGTATTCCATTGTATGTATGTACCAGAGCTTTTGTATCCATTCATTCATCAGTGGACATCTAAGTTGCTTCCATGTTCTTGCTGTTTCATAGAGTGCTGCAATGAACATTGGGGTACAGATGCCTCTTTCAGTTTTGATTTCCTCTGGGTATAAACCTAACAGTGGGATTGTTGGGTCGTATGGTGCTTCTATTTTTAGTTTTTTAAGGAATCTCCATACCGTCTTCCACAGCGGCTGTATCAGTTTACTCATTGTGCTTTTAATTAGCATGATTAATGATGTTTGATATTTTTCCAAATGTTTGTTTTTACTATTTGTATATCTTTGATACTCAAATCTCTTGCCTCTTTTTAACAGTTATATTGTTTGGTTTACAGAGTTGTAAGAGTATTTATGGTGAATATAAATATTTTTGCAAGTATTTCTCCTTTTTTATAACTTGCCTTTTCATTTATTAACAGTATCTTTTAGTGGCGTATTTGGTGTGGCTTAATCTGCCACTCTTCAATGGATTCTATAACCCTTGTGGAATCAACAGATCTTGGCACCTGATTGGAAGATCTTGGAGATAATAGTGTAATTAACAGTAGTAGGGAAAAGGTTGAGGTCAGTTTAGGATATACTGAAATTGAGATTCCTGGTGACATCCATGTAAAAATGTACTTTCTGTCCCCTCAACCTGGAACCCTTTATTTCTTAATCTTCCCCAGCTGACTTTTTTCTTAATGTCATTCAAGTCTCGGCTCAGTTATCACATCCTAAAATAGGCCTTTCCTGACCATCTTATTTAATGTTGCACCTTCCAAACATGTCTATTATATAACTGTTTTACTTTCTCTATGCTCCTTTCTCTGAAGTCATCTTACTGTGTGTTTGTCTTTTATTGTATGTTAACCTGTCAAAATGTAATCTCCCATTAGGATAGGATCCTCTACTGTCTTGGTCATTAGTGTGACATTAACATTTCCCCCTCTGAATTAATTGTGGTTCCTTTCTATCAAATTCTTTTTGAATCCTAAATTTCTCATTTTCTTGGCCTTATGAAATTTCATAAAATTTAAAATTGATTCAGAAGTTGTAGTTAAAGCCAAGGGAAAAAACCCTCAAACTGCATTTTTGTTTGAACCTTACCTAGAAATAAAAAATGTCATTAAAAAATCTACAGAAGGGGATCCTTCAGGGGTGCTGTGTGATGGTCGGGAGGGATGGGGAGGGGGGGATATACATATGACTAATCTGGGAACATACATATCTGTAAACAACAAAACTTTGTAAAAGTTAAAAGTAAAATAAAGGTTTTTAAAACACAAGTCTACAGAAGGATCGTGCCCTTTTTTTAATAGCTTTTTTTAAAAACAAAAACAAGTTATGTTTACAGTTTCTCATCACTGAGTTAAGGTAATTTGCGTTAATTGATGTTCATAGTGATGGGTGTGTGTGGGGGTGTGTGTTTATTGCATTATACTGATAAATCCTAGTTATCTGCAAACAAAATTGGATATCATATTGAATTAACTTTTCTGTCCTGTTCCTCTTCTAAAAGATACTACAGACTTTTACACTTGATTGTCTCTCTTCTGTTTTACAGATTACGAAAGTTAGTCGGAGTTCTGTAAAAAAAAAACTGAGAAGAGCTAAGAAGATAGTAGACAAGAACTTTTCCATTTGCATAATGTAAGTTCTTTTCACTATTCTTGGTCTGAATTTTGTGTTAGCTGACAAAGCTGTTTCTATGGAAACGAATAGTGCAACTTCTCAGAATGTCAGAGGAATGCTGATCACTTAAAATGAGACTTTCCAGCTGCTGGTCAAAGGGCATTACTCCTAGGAGGAGGGAAAGTAGGATGAACTGAAAAAATGTCTGGAGTTCTAGATGCTAGTGTAGACCAAGTACGTTTATGCACGTGAAGTATATGTTTTACATTTCTCTCTGCCTAAAAGTCGGAATATTGATTATCACATTAAAATAGGCTTCTGACCATCTTATTTAATGTTGCACCTTCCAAACATGTCTATTATATAACTGTTTTACTTTCTCTATGCTCCTTTCTCTGAAGTCATCTTACTGTGTGTTTGTCTTTTATTGTATGTTAACCTGTCAAAATGTAATCTCCCATTAGGATAGGATCCTCTACTGTCTTGGTCATTAGTGTGACATTAACATTTCCCCCTCTGAATTAATTGTGGTTCCTTTCTATCAAATTCTTTTTGAATCCTAAATTTCTCATTTTCTTGGCCTTATGAAATTTCATAAAATTTAAAATTGATTCAGAAGTTGTAGTTAAAGCCAAGGGAAAAAACCCTCAAACTGCATTTTTGTTTGAACCTTACCTAGAAATAAAAAATGTCATTAAAAAATCTACAGAAGGGGATCCTTCAGGGGTGCTGTGTGATGGTCGGGAGGGATGGGGAGGGGGGGATATACATATGACTAATCTGGGAACATACATATCTGTAAACAACAAAACTTTGTAAAAGTTAAAAGTAAAATAAAGGTTTTTAAAAAAAAAGTCTACAGAAGGATCGTGCCCTTTTTTTAATAGCTTTTTTTAAAAACAAAAACAAGTTATGTTTACAGTTTCTCATCACTGAGTTAAGGTAATTTGCGTTAATTGATGTTCATAGTGATGGGTGTGTGTGGGGGTGTGTGTTTATTGCATTATACTGATAAATCCTAGTTATCTGCAAACAAAATTGGATATCATATTGAATTAACTTTTCTGTCCTGTTCCTCTTCTAAAAGATACTACAGACTTTTACACTTGATTGTCTCTCTTCTGTTTTACAGATTACGAAAGTTAGTCGGAGTTCTGTAAAAAAAAAACTGAGAAGAGCTAAGAAGATAGTAGACAAGAACTTTTCCATTTGCATAATGTAAGTTCTTTTCACTATTCTTGGTCTGAATTTTGTGTTAGCTGACAAAGCTGTTTCTATGGAAACGAATAGTGCAACTTCTCAGAATGTCAGAGGAATGCTGATCACTTAAAATGAGACTTTCCAGCTGCTGGTCAAAGGGCATTACTCCTAGGAGGAGGGAAAGTAGGATGAACTGAAAAAATGTCTGGAGTTCTAGATGCTAGTGTAGACCAAGTACGTTTATGCACGTGAAGTATATGTTTTACATTTCTCTCTGCCTAAAAGTCGGAATATTGATTATATAGGAACTCATCTTCCTATAACAATTCATATTCCCAGCTCTCATACAAGTGGTTTTGTTTCTTGGTGTGGAGTTTTTAGTGGGCATGTCTCTCAGGCTATTTCAGGCCCCCCATTCTCAGTCATTTGTACTTACTGAAACTTACTTAGCTTCATTTTACCCCCATCTTGTATATTCAGTTCACATAAGCAGAGCCCTTTTTCTCTGCTAGTTTGAAGTTAGCATTGAAATAGCTTTGGCTATTTGTGAACCTGAAAATTCATTTTATTCTTTTGTGGAAAACATAAAGAGTTGCTACATTTATTTATTTATTTATTTTCCTTTCTGAAACCTCTTTCCCCTGCCCCAAGATGTGGGATGTATAAGCTGGGACTCTGATGAGGATTTGAAATATGGGCCTTTAAGGCATTTATAAAACAGTTTATTTATAATTAGAGGATTGATAAGAGAGGAATACTCTTTAAGTTCAGCAACTTGTAATTACTTTAGGTGCACAAGGCAGTCTTTTATTTATGTATAAAAAGGATTCTCTAGTTCAGTCATTTACCAGCCCTCCAAATCCAAATTGTCAAACAAAGGAATGTTGGGTTTTTGGGGTTTTTTTTTTTGAGAGTGAGAGTGCAGTTCCTTTGGATTGGCACTCTTCCATTGTTTATTGTTATGTGCTGACTGCATAAATGAGCTACAATATTCATGGTTTCCTTGTTTAAAAATTAAAATGATGTTTAATGTTAAAAGTATGGGATAGCATAATGTTTCTTTGACTCTGGAAGTATCTGTTGTGGACCTCATGAATTAACTCATGAGCATTATGAAGTCTTTTGGAGTGTTGGTACGGTGAGATCATTAACTGAGGCACTCTGGAAAAATTTCTTGAAATAGTGATTTCTGGTAGATCTTGAAGGAAAAACAGTTCATATTTCTTAGTTCTTAAGCCATTTGGGCAGGAAGAGAAAGATACAGGATAGGCAGACACAAATGAGGAAGCTAACTTAGAAGGTTTGTACAGGAAGGTAGTAATAGATACACTTGGAAAGTTGGGATTTCCCTTGTGAGTTTGAATTCTATTCTCTAGGGCAATATGAAAGCCATCAGGTGTTCTGAACATAGGAATAATTTGCTGATATGCCTAATTAGGTATTTATCCCTTACTAGTGATCAGGACTCTAGAGATCAGTAAGACAGATCCCTGCTGATTAGATCATTTACCTGTGTGACATATAGTCACCTTGAAATTGTGTCTCAGTCAAAAGCTGTAACACCCTTTAATTTTTCTCATCTTCTAAGTTTCCTTCTGACTTTCAAGGATTTCTACTCTTGTGGGGCAGGCAGACAGAGATATAAACTGCTGTAGTTGAGTTTGATCAGAGATGTGATAGGGATTGAGAGGAGGCCCTTATCCAGTGTGGGAAATTCATGGAAATCCAGAAGAGGAATGTTTGAGCTGAGACTTAAAAGTAGGCAAGGATTAGGTCCTAGATGGA
Organism: Tragulus kanchil; assembly: GCA_022376925.1. NCBI lineage: Eukaryota > Metazoa > Chordata > Mammalia > Artiodactyla > Tragulidae > Tragulus > Tragulus kanchil. The sequence goes on along the minus strand of JAIOJX010000032.1, from coordinate 214,425,633 downwards.
ATGATTCTGGAGGCTATCCTCCTATATGTTATTTTGCCTTGGGTAACTGGGTAGATATAGTGGCATTGATTAGAATTGAGAATGGAGGGAAAGGGTCAAGGAGAATCAAGGGGATTAAAGGGAAATATGAGTTTAATTCTAGACACATTTAATTTCTAGATTCCTGGGGGATAAACTAATGGGCAGGAATCCTGTTCTCTGTAGTTCTAATACCTAACCAGGGGTAAGTGCTCAACAAAATTTATGTTCAGATCACCCCTCTTTTCTCAGTCTTTGATGGCTTTTTTACTGTCTTGAGATTAAAGACTTTTTATATTTAAGACTTTTCGTAAGTTGGACCCAGTCAGATATTCTCACCAGTATTCTCTTGTACAAACTGACTGTTATATAATTCAACTAGCATTGTTTATTCTTTCTCCAAACGTTCTCTTTTTCTGTCTTCAGTTCATATGGCCTCTTTCTTATTCTTTCATCCTGTTCTCAAGGCCTACCTCAGTCCCCAGTCCTCATTAGTAAAACACATATTTGGACCTACTTGTAGAGTTTTAGCAAGGATTGAGTAAATACTATGTAAAGTGCTTGCAGTAGTACATGGCATAGAATTAGATGCTCAGTAACTGTAGTCGTTACTACTACTGCTGCTATTACTACTTCCTTTTTCTCTTCTTTGCCCTGCTGTATGTCATATAAATACCAAGTTTTAGAAACTCTGTAACCTATATAATGTATTTAATGTAACTTCTCTTCATTATTTCTTAATTTGGAACCCTTTTTCTTACAGTTGCACTCAAAGTGGTCTTATTGCCACCCTTCTTCAGTCTATCCTCTAGTCTTCTACTAGAGTGATATTTATCTGAAAGTGAGTATAATCATGTTATCCCCTGCTTTAACTCCTATAATAATCCTTACTACTTTCATGATAAAGGTCAAAGACTCTAGCTTTTACTCTTTTCCATCTGAACCCTTACCTGGCTTTCTGGTTTTATCATTGTTCATGTATGACATATTTGAGCCATTTTGTATTCTGTTTTACTTTCTACAGGTGCTGTGTTCTCATGTTCTTCCTTCCTTTTTGGTCTGTGATTTCCCTCTGTCTGGAACAGACTGTTTCATCTGGCTAATATTTAGTCTTTTTGTCTTCTTCATTTTTTAATACTGCTGGAAGAAAGTGTCCTTTTTTTCATGCCTCTTTATGCTTGGTAATGGTAAACTTAGAATTGAGAATGGAGAAAGGGTCAAGGAGAATCAAGGGGATTAAAGGGAAATATGAGTTTAATTCTAGACACATTTAATTTCTAGATTCCTGGGGGATAAACTAATGGGCAGGAATCCTGTTCTCTGTAGTTCTAATACCTAACCAGGGGTAAGTGCTCAACAAAATTTATGTTCAGATCACCCCTCTTTTCTCAGTCTTTGATGGCTTTTTTACTGTCTTGAGATTAAAGACTTTTTATATTTAAGACTTTTCGTAAGTTGGACCCAGTCAGATATTCTCACCAGTATTCTCTTGTACAAACTGACTGTTATATAATTCAACTAGCATTGTTTATTCTTTCTCCAAACGTTCTCTTTTTCTGTCTTCAGTTCATATGGCCTCTTTCTTATTCTTTCATCCTGTTCTCAAGGCCTACCTCAGTCCCCAGTCCTCATTAGTAAAACACGCATATTTGGACCTACTTGTAGAGTTTTAGCAAGGATTGAGTAAATACTATGTAAAGTGCTTGCAGTAGTACATGGCATAGAATTAGATGCTCAGTAACTGTAGTCGTTACTACTACTGCTGCTATTACTACTTCCTTTTTCTCTTCTTTGCCCTGCTGTATGTCATATAAATACCAAGTTTTAGAAACTCTGTAACCTATATAATGTATTTAATGTAACTTCTCTTCATTATTTCTTAATTTGGAACCCTTTTTCTTACAGTTGCACTCAAAGTGGTCTTATTGCCACCCTTCTTCAGTCTATCCTCTAGTCTTCTACTAGAGTGATATTTATCTGAAAGTGAGTATAATCATGTTATCCCCTGCTTTAACTCCTATAATAATCCTTACTACTTTCATGATAAAGGTCAAAGACTCTAGCTTTTACTCTTTTCCATCTGAACCCTTACCTGGCTTTCTGGTTTTATCATTGTTCATGTATGACATATTTGAGCCATTTTGTATTCTGTTTTACTTTCTACAGGTGCTGTGTTCTCATGTTCTTCCTTCCTTTTTGGTCTGTGATTTCCCTCTGTCTGGAACAGACTGTTTCATCTGGCTAATATTTAGTCTTTTTGTCTTCTTCATTTTTTAATACTGCTGGAAGAAAGTGTCCTTATGTTTTGAATATTTACTATGCCTCTTTATCACAGTCTCTTTATCAGACTAAATTTATAGCCTATGCATAATCTGTGAATTTATGACATTTCTAAGCCTGGTTGAACAAATACCTGATGGGCATTTTCTGTTTGATATGAGTGTTAAGCATAGGGAAGGTATAAAAATAAGACATGAATGACCCATTTTTAACAAATTGAAAATCTAATGAGAAATTGACTGGGAAGAATAATCATCACTTTCTTTGCTGTCTCTCCAGTGGACTGTTAATATTAACACTCTAAGGGAGATGACCAAAATGGAGATTTGAGTGGATTAGTATCAGGTTGCAGAAACTTTTCTAAGAGTAAAAGACTAGATCCAGGTAGACAAGCATGAGCATAGTCCAAGCATTGGAACTTCTACTGAGATCAGCTGGCCTAATTTCTCATGCATAATTATGATTTTCATGTACATGATTTACTGTAGTGAATACAGACTCAGTCTTAAAGTTTTTAAGCTAAGTTTTTCTTTCAGATCATAAATTTTGTAGATTAGCATATGTATAAGTAAAAAATACTCTATTAAATTTGATTTTTAATATCCTGTAAATGTTGTAAATAGAGAAAGTTGGAAGTTCTAATTTTCTGGAAGTCCATATGCTCCTAAATTTTTTAAATTAAAATTAAACATAGTACTGCAGTGACTCCTGTATAAATTTCTGCTTATTTGTAATGAAAATATTAAATAAGCTAAACTTGTGTTTGCATATAATCAGTATTACTAGACTTCGCTAGTGGCTTGGCGGTAAAGAACCCATCTACTAATGCAAGAGACACAGGTTCAATCCCTGGGTCAGGAAGATGCCCTGGAGAAGGAAATGGGCAACCCACTCGAGTATTCTTGCCTGGAAAATCCCATGGACAGAGGAGCCTGGTGGATTGCAGTCCATGGGGTCACAAAAGAGCTGGACAGGACTTAGTGACTGAACAACAGCGATAATCAGTATTACAAAACTTAAAAATTAACATTCAGGTAGCTCTCATTTTAATGAAAAAAGTAGGCAAGTTAGTGATAAATGATAAATAAGGTATGTAGATCTTATATGTAGATCACATACTTATAAATAAAGAAGATAAAATTTGGATAGAAGACAGAAGAATCTACCAGAATTCTTGCGAAGATGTAATTTTTGTGGCTCATGAAGCTTGCAACTATTAAATATTTTCCTGATTGTTGGTCTAGTTCTTTTCCACCTAGAGTACTAGATGGGTTTGTGTTCAGCAGCCTGTAACAAGCTGTTTGCTTGTGAGAAGATTGGCTGGCATTAGCAATATTATCTGAAAACTCAGCTTTTGCTTAGTTGGCGTGTTCTCTAATGAACCTATTAACTGAAGTGCTGCTCAGCTCAAGGAGGTTATTATTGTAAATATTTATGAAAGTATTGAGCAAGAGAAGACTAATTAGATTTAGTATGTGGGTCTACACATACATAAACAATCTGCCTGTTTATGCCCAAGGAATGGCTTGAGGAAAAGCCATTGTCATCCAGTAAAATATTTTTCTTGTCTAAAGTATGTTGAAGGATTTTTTTTTTTTTTGAACTTTTATTTATTTATTTTTGGCTGTGCTGGGTCTTTGTTGTTGTGTGGGTTTAGCTGCTCTGTGGTATGTGGGATCTTCCCGGATCAGGGATCGAACCTGGATCTCCTGCATTGGCAGACGGATTCTTATCCACTGAGCCACAAGGAAAGCCCTGTTGAAGGATTTTTAAATAGGAGAATTAAATGAATGCTAAGACGTACTCCAAGTATAAATATTTTTTAGTTCTAAAACTGCTATCTAGTATTTCATTTAAATCCCAGGACAGTTCTATGAGTAAATTTTCCAAAGAAATCTGAGGTTCAGAGAAGGAAACTAGTTTTCAACCATAAAGCTAGAGGAAACAGCAGAGCCAGAATTAAAATACAGTTTTCTGATCTCCAGGTCCAGTATATTCTTATCTGCTGTATGACTTTAAAACTTTTTTGCGTAGTACCAGATAAGACCATCTTCTCTAAGTGAATTCTTTTTTCTAATGCACCCCAGTTATAAAGACTAATAACCAACATAGTCTTCTTCTCACTTAATGTGGTTTTATCTTATAGATGCTTTAGCTGAAAAAGAAATTTTTCAGCTAAAAGAAATTTTAATTAGGCATCTTCTTCATCTCATAAACTCCTAAAAAGTGAATTGTCCCCCACAATGCTGCGTTTATCTCAAGTGAATGGACAACATGACTTGTTGTATGCCAGGCTCTTTTGCAGTTAACTAGAAAGGGATTTTCAATCTCATATATATTAATTAACTGTAGAGTATTGTGTTGAGACAACTATAAAGATGATTAAAATACTTTTGTACCTTAAATATCTTATACTCTACTAAACTAGTACCCAGAATTTTATTTTTCTGCTTTGCTTAACTTTCTAATGTGTCATTTTTCTCATTTGTAAAGTTAAATAGTATGCTTTAAATACTCAAGACAGCTTTTTTCTTGAAACATCTTGATTTCCTCAGTTCTGTAAAATGAAAGGGAAATATTTAATCTGTGTAGTGAGATAATATTATGTACTTTGGAGGTATATTCTATATTATATACAGATAGAGACTGAAAGTAGACAATGTAAATTCAACTTTTATATTGTAATTCTTATACTTTTTTCCCCCCCATCTCTCCCCTTAGATTTCCTTCATGGATACATTTTCATAGCATTATTATGTGATGTGAGAAGTTTTTTTTGTTTGTTTTTTTTGAAGTAACATGGATTTTATACTACAGAATCAAGAGATTGGCTTTATAGGAAAAATTGATTTATAAAGAGTGGTACAGGTTTTTATAGATAACCATGACAACATCCCATATGAATGGGCATGTTACTGAGGAATCAGACAGCGGAGTAAAAACTGTTGATCTTGCATCACCAGCGGAACATCAGAAGCACCGAGAGATGGCTGTCGACTGCCCTGGTGATTTGGGCACCAGGATGATGCCGGCGCGTCGAAGTGCACAGCTGGAACGTATTCGGCAGCAACAGGAGGACATGAGGCGAAGGCGAGAGGAAGAGGGGAAAAAACAAGAACTGGACCTTAATTCTTCCATGAGACTTAAGAAACTAGCCCAGATTCCTCCCAAAACTGGAATAGATAACCCTATATTTGATACAGAGGAAGGAATTATCTTAGAAAGTCCTCATTGTGCTGTGAAAATATTAGGTAAGTAAAAACAGTGGAATAATTAGAAAATGTTTTGCTGTTATTTATCTTGCTTTAACGTAAATGTGTATAGGAAGGAAGAGTGATATAAGTAACAGCAATTTGAGTTCAGACCAAGATCAGTTTTCTTCTTGAAAAGTCCATATAGTCATTGTTTACTGTTAACCATGTAGAGCTGGAACATATATCCTAGATGTTCAGGATATATGCTACAACATGATTTTTGATATTTAATCTTTGAAGTAAAAATTCCTATATAAGGCCTAACCTTTAAAGCCTTGAAATTCACATTTCATTTCAAACTCAAACTATGTATCAAAATTACTGAAAAGCAGCTTTCAGATTTTGAATTTCTGAGTTCCTAAAGTTTGTAAAAGAATAATAAAATGTGGGGCTTCCCCTGGTGGTCCAGTGGGTAAGGACACCGCCTTGCAGTGCAAGGGACGCCGGTTCGACCCCTGGCCTGGGAAGATCCCACATGCCGCGGAGCGGCTGGACTGATGTGTCCAACTACCAAGCCAGAGCTCTGGAGCGCATGCGCCCAGAGCCGGTGCTCTGTGACAACAGAGGCCACCGCGATGGGATGCCCCGCAAGAGCCAAAGAACAAAGATGGATGAAAATAGACAAATGAAAGACCAATAGAAGTGGCCCGCCCATTCCCCTCCCTCCCCAACCCCACCCCCGCCCAAAAATAAATAAATAAATAAATCTTTAAAAAAAAAAAAAAAGAATAATAAAATGTGTATAGCTTTACACTGATTTTATTTTATTTAGTTAATGGTTGTTAATGAGAAGAGCTGGTGTTATTCCTATGGCATAATACACATAAACATGGCTTTAAAGTCTTTATACTAACTATTCCTAAATTTCATTTTCTGAAGCAAACAGAAAACTACTGCTATGATAGATTAGTGGGCTTCCCATGTGGCGCTATTGGTAAAGAACCTGCCTGCCAATGCAGGAGACATAAGAGATGCAAGTTCAGTCCCTGGGTTGGGAAGATCCCCAGGAGGAGAGCATGGCAGCCTACTCCAGTATTCTCACCTGGAAAAATCCCATGGACAGAGGAGCCTGGCAGGCTTTAGTCCATAGGTTTGTACAGAGTCAGTTAGACATGACTGAAGTGGCTTAGTACACACACACGTGTTATATTAATAGATACAAAAGAATTCTTTGATCAGACTTTAAGAACAGTGGGCTAAATAAGTTAAACAGCTTCTTACTACAGGGCTTCTTAATGCTGATAGGCATTGTGAATCTGAGAGGGATTGGTGTCAAATGTATGTTTCCAAGCTTAAATATTTTATCATTGAACTTAATGCCCTGTCTTCTTCTACACACAAAAAAGACATCTCTGAACTAGTGTCAGTGATATATCTTAACTTGTGTCTCCTTAAAACCAGGCTAACTCAAAGGAAATATTTTTATTTCTTAATAATTTATTAGTTACAGATGTGAAAAGAGACACTTCACTTTTCTGTGGAAGGAGAGGGTTTTCATTGTTTTGCCATTTAAGTGTTAATTGAATCCTATATTTGATAGTGTAGCAAATGTCTTTCTGTGTAATTTCTACAACAGTTCTATTAATGGGGCTCTGTAATATCCGTTTTCAAGAAAAAGAAATTTAACCTCAGTTACTTGTGTAAGACTGCATGCTGAGTGGTAGGGCCAGGTTTTAATTTGCCTGTCCGGATATGCAGTTAATATACTGCAAAGAGCAAAGAGTTTGAGTGGAGACTGACATCCAGCCTCTTCATTCACTGGACCAAAGCTTTGGCTGCCAAGAGTGCAACACCTTTTTCCCATTTACTCAAAGGTAAATAGGAACTTTACATCTATATAAAAGTACCATATATACTATCTACCACTATATAAAAATACCATATCTATCTATGTATATAGAAGTACCATATATATTATATATGTTATATATGTATACCGTATATACTAATTCCAGTCTAGAACAGTCTACTGCATCGTAACATCTGCTTTTTTTTTCTTTGCTATACATTTATAAAGGATCTTTATACTTCTTAACAGAAAGCACTGTGCATGCTTTTCTGTGATGTAAGAAATCATAGAGGTATTCCATCATAGTGAAGTGTGTGAATAAATGCCTAAATGGTAATGAAAGGCATTATAGTGAAAACAGTAAGATTAAATATTTTAAAAATACATTTATATGAAGGGAGTTTATGCTCTTTTTTCTGGAGAGTTTTGTTGGAGTAAAAATAGTTCATCCCCAGTTGCCTCTTGTTGGCCGTATTCTCTACCACTTCATTTTCTTTTTTTATTAAAATGCTCTCTAAATATTCTCTTAGACAAAACTTACATTGTAACATATCCAGTCAAAGCCTGACTTGAGTCTTTTGAGTTTTCAAATAAATTTCTTTGAGATTAATGTATTTGTCCATTTACTGTAATTGAATCAGGGATAAATGTCCATCTAATAGACAGTATTCATGTAACCTCCATGAAGAAACAAATACAGCTTAAGCCAGATTCACTTAGGGAGTTTTTATTTAATTTTTTGCCTAATCACAGAAAATTGGAAGTCATTTCTTTTAAATTTTTTGCATTTTCCTGTTTGTTTTTGTATTCTGCTTGGTTTGTTTTTCTACAAGTGAAGATTAAAGGACAACTATATTTTCTTCCAGTTTGCAATTAACTATGGTTTTAAAAATTATCTTTGTGTAATCCTTGAAATTAAATGGCTGTTTTACATGTTTTATTTTAAAGTAATTTGAATTAGTATCAGCTGTCTGTAAGTCATTTCATGTGTGGTAGTTTTTACATACATCCGGATATGCAGTTAATATACTGCAAAGAGCAAAGAGTTTGAGTGGAGACTGACATCCAGCCTCTTCATTCACTGGACCAAAGCTTTGGCTGCCAAGAGTGCAACACCTTTTTCCCATTTACTCAAAGGTAAATAGGAACTTTACATCTATATAAAAGTACCATATATACTATCTACCACTATATAAAAATACCATATCTATCTATGTATATAGAAGTACCATATATATTATATATGTTATATATGTATACCGTATATACTAATTCCAGTCTAGAACAGTCTACTGCATCGTAACATCTGCTTTTTTTCTTTGCTATACATTTATAAAGGATCTTTATACTTCTTAACAGAAAGCACTGTGCATGCTTTTCTGTGATGTAAGAAATCATAGAGGTATTCCATCATAGTGAAGTGTGTGAATAAATGCCTAAATGGTAATGAAAGGCATTATAGTGAAAACAGTAAGATTAAATATTTTAAAAATACATTTATATGAAGGGAGTTTATGCTCTTTTTTCTGGAGAGTTTTGTTGGAGTAAAAATAGTTCATCCCCAGTTGCCTCTTGTTGGCCGTATTCTCTACCACTTCATTTTCTTTTTTTATTAAAATGCTCTCTAAATATTCTCTTAGACAAAACTTACATTGTAACATATCCAGTCAAAGCCTGACTTGAGTCTTTTGAGTTTTCAAATAAATTTCTTTGAGATTAATGTATTTGTCCATTTACTGTAATTGAATCAGGGATAAATGTCCATCTAATAGACAGTATTCATGTAACCTCCATGAAGAAACAAATACAGCTTAAGCCAGATTCACTTAGGGAGTTTTTATTTAATTTTTTGCCTAATCACAGAAAATTGGAAGTCATTTCTTTTAAATTTTTTGCATTTTCCTGTTTGTTTTTGTATTCTGCTTGGTTTGTTTTTCTACAAGTGAAGATTAAAGGACAACTATATTTTCTTCCAGTTTGCAATTAACTATGGTTTTAAAAATTATCTTTGTGTAATCCTTGAAATTAAATGGCTGTTTTACATGTTTTATTTTAAAGTAATTTGAATTAGTATCAGCTGTCTGTAAGTCATTTCATGGATAAGGAGAATGTTTTGTAGTTTGAGGAGTGAGTGGTAGATTTAATTTTAATACAGTCAACACAGATGTGTTATTTGTAGGAAACATGAAAAGTTACTATCAGTTATAAAGTTGTTACTGGCAGTCAGATCTTCAGTTTTTGGATATACTCAGTTTTAAGTTTTCATTTTAAAGTAAAGTGTAATAGCTTTGTACCAGACATTTTTTTTCCTGTTTATAATTTGCTAACACATCAAGCTACAACAGTACTCCCTAAAAGTGACATAAGTCTCCCTGCCATGTTTTGATTAATATACACATGCCAGGAGACAGCTTCTCAGCTTTTTCACAGCCAGAAACAGCAGTCTTGTTTTAAATCAGAGAAGGATATGGCAACTCTGAGAGGGAGCCTTCAGTTTCCAAATGGTACAGCATCATTTATCTGTGAGTAGAGGAAATTCTCCTTAAATAATTGAAAATGTGATTGGAAAAGTTAGATACTTGAATTGTCTAGGTGGTGGTTTTTAATCGAAGTATTTATAGATTTGGCAAAAAAGTGCAGGGATGAAATTGATAGAAAATATTCAGATAGGGTGAACTGAATTTTCTTGTTTAAAAGCAGTTAGAATCTTACTGAAAATTAGAAAACAGTGATGTGGGAATTTTAAATGAATAATTAATATTAGTAGCATAAGTTATAAGAATTTTGATACATTAGGGATCCTTCCTTAAAATTGGCATGAGTTGTTAAAACTTGCTACAAATAATCATTGTCTTGTTCTCTTTCGTACATAAAGATACAAACTACTTTGTGGGAAAAATCCTGAGAAAAGAGCAGAATGCATGTTAGAGTAGGATGTACAGTAGGATCATCTTCAGATGTCTTTATAGATTTCACTATTTTATTGATTTTTATACTCACAGATAAGTAATTTTGGGCCAGGATTGTGGACAAGTAAATACAGAAGACAGAATATTTAAAGGGAATAAGCTAGGAAACATTGCTGTCTATCATAGACATGACTATGATTATCATACTTTTGAAGAGACCTTAAAAAAGGCACACACACCCACTCGGCACACACCCATAGCAAGCTATAGGTTTTGTGGCTGATGAGATTCTTGAAATTTGTGATTAAGGGCTTTGTAATTTATACCAGATGCTATTAGTGATAAGAAGAAGTTTTTATAAACACACCAGGATGAAGAGAACTAGGATAAATAAAATATTTTTATAATATTTTTAATACCATGTTTCAGTCCTTATTAGTATCTACATGTTTTTGCCAGGTGTTTCTGTGTATTCAAACTATTAAGTCAATAGTATTCTTCGATGTTATAAAGTAAAATATTTCTTTAATTTCTCTTTGCTGTTACTTGACTTTTGGTTGATCATGGAACATATCAGAATTTTGCTGGATTGTGATAAACTTTTTTTTTTAAGAATGGATTTTAAAATATATATTTTTTAAAGCCAACAAACAAAGTTCTAGTGCCAGTAAACTTTGAGTTCATACTCTTTCTGAGAAGTTAATTATTCTTGCTGTTACATTTTTGCTCAACTACTATAGATATTTCCAAATTTTAGTGTAGCCATTCTTTGAGGGCCATTTTTTCTGGAAGTGAAATGAATGAACCATTGGTATTAAGTTCAGTATTTAGGATGTTGGGACCATTTGAAGATTTTTTGATTTGTCCATATAGCTAAAATTAGAACTAACCTAAAATAAATATGTAAAAATTCATTAGAATTGTACAGTCATATAGTATTTGGTTATTAAATATGCATAATTCTACTGAAAAATAATTAACTGTTGTACCATTTGCTCTTTGATACCATGTTTCAAAACTTCTTTTCACCTGTTAAGCATTAATAGGTTTTAAAGTTTTTCATCCTAACAAAAACTTGCGTAATTATATGTTTAGAAATGTGTGACATCATTGCCTATTGAAAGTACAGGGATGCCTGGAGTCAGATGTGGAGCTTTAATCCTTTTTACCTTCACTTGGTTGTTGACCTTTGACAGGCTGTTTAAGTTTCCTGAGTCTCAGTTTCTGTATTTTCTTGAGAACCAAGTGAAAAGAAAACATGTATATAGGCATATTGCACATTGTAAGTTTTATTAAAGCTTCACTTATAAGAACCAGAAGCCAACAAGAGATCATCTAGCCTTATAAACCAAGAAATTAGCTTGTGAATCTTAACCAGTAATTTTTTATTTCATTTTTTAAATAACAGCTTTATTAAAGTTTAAGTCATATACCACAAGGGTACAAGTCACGAGTCTTTAGTATATTCACAAGATTTGCAAGCATCACCATTATACAGAGTGCTTTCATTACCTCCGATAGAAACTCCAGACCCATTAGCATTCACTCCTTAATTGTGCTCTCCCCCTAACTCCTGACCACCCTTACCCTGCTTTCTATGTATTTGTTTTATTTGGAATATTTCAGCTAGCTGAATCATGCAATATGTGGCTGTTGTGACTGGTTTCTTTTCACATAACATAATGTCTTCAGGGTTCATCTATGCTGTGGCATGAACCAGTACTTCATTGCTTTTTATGGTTGGATAATATTCCACTGTATGGAAATAACCACGTTTTGTTTAATCCAGTCATCTGTTGGTGGAGCATTTGGGTTGTTTCTACCTTTCAGCTATTATGAATAATGCTGTTACGAATATTTAACTTACTGAGGAACTGCCATATCTTCCCTAGTACTGTTGCACCTTCTCACCAGCAGCATGTCAGGGTTCCAGTTTCTCTGCATTCTCATTCCTGCATATTATTACATCTCTTTTTAGTGTTAGGCATCCTTCTAACCAGTAAGTTTTTTAAGAACTTGAATAAAATAGATAATATTATAGTATATTATGTTGTGCATAAGTATTCATAAATCTTTCATTTCAAATAGGGATGTACATACTGGGTTGAAAGATAAATGCACATGTTTTTTTCTTTTTTTAAAAATGTATTTACTTATTTTAATTGGAGGATAATTACAATATTGTGATGGATGGTTTTTGCCATACATCAGTATAAATCAGCCACGGGTATACGTGTGTCCCCTTCACCCCAAACCCTCTTCCCACCTCTCGGCTACTCCCTACTCCGTCCCTGCAGGTTGTCACAGAGCATCAGCTTTGGGTGCCCTGGGTCATACGTCAAAATTGCACGGGTTGACAGGCTGTTTAAGTTTCCTGAGTCTCAGTTTCTGTATTTTCTTGAGAACCAAGTGAAAAGAAAACATGTATATAGGCATATTGCACATTGTAAGTTTTATTAAAGCTTCACTTATAAGAACCAGAAGCCAACAAGAGATCATCTAGCCTTATAAACCAAGAAATTAGCTTGTGAATCTTAACCAGTAATTTTTTATTTCATTTTTTAAATAACAGCTTTATTAAAGTTTAAGTCATATACCACAAGGGTACAAGTCACGAGTCTTTAGTATATTCACAAGATTTGCAAGCATCACCATTATACAGAGTGCTTTCATTACCTCCGATAGAAACTCCAGACCCATTAGCATTCACTCCTTAATTGTGCTCTCCCCCTAACTCCTGACCACCCTTACCCTGCTTTCTATGTATTTGTTTTATTTGGAATATTTCAGCTAGCTGAATCATGCAATATGTGGCTGTTGTGACTGGTTTCTTTTCACATAACATAATGTCTTCAGGGTTCATCTATGCTGTGGCATGAACCAGTACTTCATTGCTTTTTATGGTTGGATAATATTCCACTGTATGGAAATAACCACGTTTTGTTTAATCCAGTCATCTGTTGGTGGAGCATTTGGGTTGTTTCTACCTTTCAGCTATTATGAATAATGCTGTTACGAATATTTAACTTACTGAGGAACTGCCATATCTTCCCTAGTACTGTTGCACCTTCTCACCAGCAGCATGTCAGGGTTCCAGTTTCTCTGCATTCTCATTCCTGCATATTATTACATCTTTTTTTAGTGTTAGGCATCCTTCTAACCAGTAAGTTTTTTAAGAACTTGAATAAAATAGATAATATTATAGTATATTATGTTGTGCATAAGTATTCATAAATCTTTCATTTCAAATAGGGATGTACATACTGGGTTGAAAGATAAATGCACATGTTTTTTTCTTTTTTTAAAAATGTATTTACTTATTTTAATTGGAGGATAATTACAATATTGTGATGGATGGTTTTTGCCATACATCAGTATAAATCAGCCACGGGTATACGTGTGTCCCCTTCACCCCAAACCCTCTTCCCACCTCTCGGCTACTCCCTACTCCGTCCCTGCAGGTTGTCACAGAGCATCAGCTTTGGGTGCCCTGGGTCATACGTCAAAATTGCACGGGTGATCTACTTTACATACGGTTACGTATATGTTTCAGTGCTATCCTTTTCTCAAATCATCCCACCCTCTCCTTCTCCCACTGAATCCAAAAGCGTGTTCTTTGTGGCTCCTTTGCTGCCCTGCACATAGGATTTTTGGTACCATCTTTCTAGCTTCCGTATGTGTGTCCTACCCTTTGCGATCCCATGGACTGTAGCTCGCCAGACTCCACTGTCCATGGAGTTCTCCAGGCAAGAATACTGAAGTGGGTAGCAGTTCTTTTCTCTGGGGAATCTTCCCAACCCAGGGATCAAAGCATTACAGGTGGATTCTTTACCATCTAACCCATCAGGGAAGCCTGTATATGCATTAATATATGGTATTTGTCTTTCTCTTTCTGACATACTTCAGCTCTATATAATAGGTTGTAGGTTCATCCACTTTGTTAGAACTGACTCAAATGTGTCCCTTTTTATAGCTGAGTAATATCCCATTGTGAATACGTACCGTAACTTCTTTAGTCTATTCATCTACTGGTGAACGTCTAGGTTGCTTCCATGTCCTCGCTATTATAAATAGTGCTGCAATGAACATAGGGGTGCAAGTGTCTTTTTCAATTCTGGTTTCTTCAGGGTATATGCCCAGTAGTGGGATTGCAGGGTTGTATGATAGTTTTATCCCTAGTTTTTTAAGGACTCTCCATACTGTTCTCCATAGTGGTTGTATCCATTTGCATTCCCACCTACAGTGTAAGAGGGTTCCCTTTTCTTCACACTGTCTCCAGCATTTATTGTTTGTAGACTTTTTGATGATGGCCATTGTGACTGATATGATATGATATCTCATTGTGATTTTGATTTGCACTTCTCTAATAGTGAGGGATGTTGAGCATCTTTTTGTGTGTTTGTTAGCCATCTGTATGTCTTTGGAGAAATGCCTGTTTAGGTCTTCTGCCCACTTTTTGATTGGGTTGTTTGTTTTTCTGGTATTGAGCTGCTTGTATATTTTGGAGATTAATTCTTTGTCAGTTGTTTTCATTTGTTGTTCAAAAATACACATTTTTAATGGATCGCTAACAAGAAATAATATCCAAGTCAAACTCAGTCATTTTATAAAAAGTTCCAGAGACTTGAAATGGATTTTCCAGTAACATATATTGCAGCTAATAACTAAACTAAGCTGTAACTAGGACCCAGGTATTCTGACCTCACGTTTGGGTCTTTTTCTTGCTCACCAAATTCATTTCAGTTTTGTCCAGAGAAAAATCATGAAGTTTTTGTACCTGATTGAACAGTAACCATTTCAGTGGTGTATCTCCATTGTCTTATTTGGAGGTAGGGTGTTTGCTCTGCCTTCCCTCTCAACTATCTTTGCTAGTCTAGAATTTGTTTTTAGTTTGTAACCCTATTTTTAATTTTGGCCTCTTTTTATTGGTCTTTCATTTATTTATTTTCATCCATCTTTGTTTTTTGGCCTGTTTGGGCTTCCATTGCAGAGCAATGGCTGTTCTTGTTGCAAAGCACCAGCTCTGGGTACATGTGCTCTAGAGCGCTGGCTCATAATTGGACACACCAGTCCAGTCGCTCTGCATCATGTGGGATCTTTCCAGGCCAGGCATCAAACTGGTGCCCTTTGCACTGCAAGGTGGACTCTTTACCTACTGGACCACCAGGGAAGTCCTAACCCTGTGTTTTAAGGATTATCATTTAGGGTCATTGATCAGCTTCTGATTATTATTATTTTTAATTTATATTTATTTTCATTGATATTTTTATTCTTTGGCATGTGTGGGTCTGCCATTGCAATGGCCTCTCTCACTGCAGACCACTGGCTCTGGGCACATGCACTCCAGAGCGCTGGCTCGTAATTGGACACACTGGTCCAGTTGCTCTGTAGCACTTGGGATATTCCTGGGCCAGGGATCGAACCGGTGCCCCTTGCACTGCAAGGCAGACTCTTTTCCCACTGGACCACCAGGGAAGCCTGATTATTTTTTATTTATTTATTTATTTATTTAGGTGGGGGTGGGGAGGGTGGGGGGGGGGCGGGCCATTTCCACTGGTCTTTCATTTGTCTAGTTTCATCCATCTTTGTTCTTTGGCTCCTGTTGGCCTCCCATCGCGGTGGCATCTGTTGTCGCAGAGCACGGGCTCTGGGCGCATGCGCTCAGTAGTTGGACACATCGGTCCAGCCGCTCCGCAGCACGTGGGATCTTCCCAGGCCAGGGATCGAACCGGCGCCCCTTGCACTGCAAGGCGGTGTCCTTACCCACTGGACCACCAGGGGAAGCCCTCTTTTTCGTTTTAAGATATTTAAAATATTTTCCTGTTTTACTCTAAAGATACTTTTAGGCTAGGAACAGGGAAATCACATTCATGCTCAGAGAATTCTTTATACACTTAGTTTCTGTGGTAATTTCTTTGAACTTGATGAAATCTGACATTCCATATTCCTCCCTACTCCTGCTTCATTGATATACAGTTGGCAAAGAAAATTATATATCTAAAGTGTACCATGTGATGTAAAATATTTACCACAATTAAGTTGATTAACACATCCATCACCTCACATATTCACTTTTCGTTTGTGTGGTGAGAATGCCTAAGATCTACTCTCAGCATATTTCAAGTAAACAGTATAGTAGTATTGGCTGTAGTCACCATGCTACCCATTAGGTCCTCATTATTTATCCAACTTGAAACTGATGGTTTATACTCGTTCATTAACATCTTTCAGTTTCTCTTATCTATATTTTTTATACTCTTATAGATATCATTAAATTATGACTATTCTGGGTCACAGCTTCTTAGGTTGTTCAAATGACAGTTCTGAATGATTGGGGGCCACATTTTAAAATACTAGCGAGCATTTTTTTTTTTTAATTTTGAGAACTAAAGAGGTTTTGATTTGAGTGGAAGAGGAGGATAGGGAACTTTAGAAGCTATTCTAATCTATGAAACATTTAACTACTGTTAAGTAGTAGGATACACGGTAAGAATTAATAATCTTTCTGCAGGCCCTGTATCAAGAAAACTAACAAAGATTTAAACCAAGAGATTTTCTTATTAAAATTTTTCATGTGACTCTATAAGAAACATATATACAGATCTACTGTTATTTTTTTTCCAAAATCATTTACAGTTTTAATTTTAGCATCTCAACAGATTTTTTTCTTTTTGGATACATAGGAAATAGAGAGTGATGAGGTATCTTTAAAAGTGATTCTGTAGCTCATTTGAAGTCAAGACATTTTTGAAAAAGTAATGAGCAAGTATTTGTCTTGTTAATGTGGATGTAGATGTTCCTATAAGAAGATTGCAGTTCTGATAGACCAATGGACTAGAGATATACCCCGATATATGTTAAGAATTTGTTTGGGGCTTCCCTGGTGGTCCAGTGGGTAAGGACAGTGCCTTGCAGTGCAAGGGCCACCAGTTTGATCCCTGGCCTGGGAAGATCCCACGTGCCATGGAGCGGCTGGACCAATGTGTCCAACTACTGAGCCGGAGTTCAGGAGCGCATGCGCCCACTTCCAGTGCTCTGCAACAAGAGGGGCCACTGCGATGGGAGACCCACACAGGCCAAGGAACAAAGATGGATGAAGATAAATGAATGAAAGACCAATAGAAGTGCCCCCAAAAAAATTTGATTATATCATAAATCAGTGGAAAAGGAGGGATTATTCAGTAATTGGCATCATAATAATTGGTTAACCTTTTGGAAGGCAAGAAGTAAAGTTACAATTTCCCCTCAAATCTATACAAAATTAATTCCAAATGGATTGAAATTAACTGTGGAATAGAAGATTCCATAGTAAAATTTAAATGTGGGTAAACTTTTAATGACCTAGGGGAAGAAGTTTAAATTATGACTATTCTGGGTCACAGCTTCTTAGGTTGTTCAAATGACAGTTCTGAATGATTGGGGCCACATTTTAAAATACTAGCGAGCATTTTTTTTTTAATTTTGAGAACTAAAGAGGTTTTGATTTGAGTGGAAGAGGAGGATAGGGAACTTTAGAAGCTATTCTAATCTATGAAACATTTAACTACTGTTAAGTAGTAGGATACACGGTAAGAATTAATAATCTTTCTGCAGGCCCTGTATCAAGAAAACTAACAAAGATTTAAACCAAGAGATTTTCTTATTAAAATTTTTCATGTGACTCTATAAGAAACATATATACAGATCTACTGTTATTTTTTTCCAAAATCATTTACAGTTTTAATTTTAGCATCTCAACAGATTTTTTTCTTTTTGGATACATAGGAAATAGAGAGTGATGAGGTATCTTTAAAAGTGATTCTGTAGCTCATTTGAAGTCAAGACATTTTTGAAAAAGTAATGAGCAAGTATTTGTCTTGTTAATGTGGATGTAGATGTTCCTATAAGAAGATTGCAGTTCTGATAGACCAATGGACTAGAGATATACCCCGATATATGTTAAGAATTTGTTTGGGGCTTCCCTGGTGGTCCAGTGGGTAAGGACAGTGCCTTGCAGTGCAAGGGCCACCAGTTTGATCCCTGGCCTGGGAAGATCCCACGTGCCATGGAGCGGCTGGACCAATGTGTCCAACTACTGAGCCGGAGTTCAGGAGCGCATGCGCCCACTTCCAGTGCTCTGCAACAAGAGGGGCCACTGCGATGGGAGACCCACACAGGCCAAGGAACAAAGATGGATGAAGATAAATGAATGAAAGACCAATAGAAGTGCCCCCCCCAAAAAAAGTTTGATTATATCATAAATCAGTGGAAAAGGAGGGATTATTCAGTAATTGGCATCATAATAATTGGTTAACCTTTTGGAAGGCAAGAAGTAAAGTTACAATTTCCCCTCAAATCTATACAAAATTAATTCCAAATGGATTGAAATTAACTGTGGAATAGAAGATTCCATAGTAAAATTTAAATGTGGGTAAACTTTTAATGACCTAGGGGAAGAAGTTTATGAGTATAGAAACAGAGAAATCACACAGGAAAAGGGGGTTCGTTCTTAACACATAATAGCCAGAAACTTCTACAGTAAGAGTACTTCAAATAATATTAACAAACAGAAAAAAATTAGAAAACTATTTCCCACAAATGTAATGAAGTGTATGCTTGGGCACGTACCTGCTGGGGGTCAGAGAAGAGGCAACATGTGGTTCTGAACCATGTTGGAATAGCCATCTTCCAGAATAATGTATGTGCTGCAGTATGGACACTAAAGTACATGCACGCATATGCATGCCCCAATTTTTCAGTATCATCTTAGGAGACTCACATGTTCATTAGAGTTCTGTGCCTGGTAAGTATAAGTAAACTTCAACATCCCTATTAAAGAAATGGAAGGGTTTTAAGATGGTAATATTTGGATATAGGTAAAAATATTGGTAATGGAATGTAAATTAGCAAAACCTTCCTAGAAAACTCTTTGGCTTTTAAAATGTCAGAATGTTAGTTTAAAATGTCAATTTTTGGAATTATTTTAAGGAACATCAGAATCTCAGACATATTTTTACACAGCAATGATTGTTATGTACAGAAATACTTATTACTTATACTAGCAAAAAATTGGGAAGCACCCTGAATGCTCAGTGCATTGTAATGGTTGTTGTAAGTTATAGTTTACACATGGAATAGAATTTCAAGGAGCCATTATATATGTTTTTGTAAAAACTCTTTGGTGATATGGGAAAACTCAATATCCTGTTAAATAAAAAAAGGAAATGCCAGATTTATTTTTAAGTTGTTTGTAAGTGATGGGATTTTTGGAAGGCAGCTATACTCACCACTATACCACCAACGCTCGTGATGGGATTTTTGGTAGTTTTAAATTTTTTAGTCATTTATATATTCTACCCCTCCTTTATTTTTATAGTGATATATAGGTTGTATAATTAAAACACTTGAAAAAAGGTTATTTGATTCTGTTATATAATTTTTAAAGAATCTTAATTAAAAATCAGTAAAATGACACTGATTTTACACTCAAGAATATACATAAGCTCTTTTTTTTCCCTAAACTTAAATTGTTATCTGTTTAAGAAATTTTATCTTAAAACACAGGTAGAATTAAGGCAGAAAATTAATTTTTGGATTCCTTTTTCTTCTCCTACTAGAAGTGGAAGACTTGTTTTCTTCACTTAAACATATCCAACACACCTTGGTAGATTCTCAAAGCCAGGAGGATATTTCCCTGCTTTTACAGCTTGTACAAAATAAAGATTTCCAGAATGCATTTAAGATACACAATGCTGTCACAGTACACATGAACAAGGCCAGTCCTCCATTTCCTCTTATCTCCAGTGCACAAGATCTTGCACAAGAGGTATGTATCATTCAACATCTTGCTGACATATATAAGGTAAATCGTTAGTGATGGTAAGACAGTGTATTGGAAAACACTGGTGTGAATATAAGGTTCATTAGAATTAATTACTACTGTTCACATGTTAATAATTTATGTGTTAGGAAAAACTTGCTTCTATTTTATCCTAAAAAAAAAATGTATACTTAGTTCAGAGTTAAAGCTATGTTCCATGAGAAGAAGAGCATTTTTAGTTTTATATATACAACTGTCTGTTTGCATAGTAAGATAAATATTTGTCTAAATTGCTAAAGGGGAAAATTTTTAGAATGCTTTTAGTATGATTTTAAGCAATATACATTGTAAACTAAGATAAATGAGTACTGACAAGATTAAATTTTATTAGATAATCAGGTATCATAAATAACATAACTTCTAAGATGTGTTAACTTGTATTGAATATATATAGAACTCTATATTTAGAAACATTGTTTTCTAGGTATCAGAACCAGGGAAAATGATGCTGTCATTGCTTTGATTTACTTGTCAAATTGGTTAATCTCAAAAGTATTATTTCTTAATTTTGATAGAGGAGTTACTTTAAAAGTTATTTAAAATAATCATAAGAGGTGTTAGAGAATTACCGGATTCCTATTTTAATCATGAGTTAACTTTTATTAAAGAGTTATATACCCATTTAGTTTTCTATATGTTTTCATCAATGGTGATAATTTTGATTTTGTTACTTTGCATTGTTGCAAAGTGCTCTTTGTGGTACTGGAGTAAGGAAATAGAAAAAGGAGGAAAATCAGAGGTTTTGATAATCAGAATGTATATATAGTATAATGTTTGAGAAAAAATAGCCCACAGAGCAAATTTAAATATTAATGATAGAAGAAAAGATTGAAAATAATCAACTGAACATGCAGTTCAGTGATTAGAAATTTTAAAAGGAAGTAAACAAAAGCAGAAAAAAGGAATTAAAATAATTTAAATGGAAAGAACAATAAATTTAACATTAAAAGCTATTTTTTTTTAAAGAACAAGAAAATAGAAAAATTGTTGACAAGTTAGAGGAAGAAAAACTGCTAATAATGTTAGCAAAGGAAAGAGCATAATATCAGTGCAGGAGAGTAAAAAATTATAGTTACAACTTTATATTATAAAAGTGCTGTCAAGTGGGTGATTTTTGTAAGAAAATATAAATTGCCAAAAGTGACTTAAACAAAGATAGCCCAAAAAATGTAGTAACAATAGGTAAAATTGAAAGTTAGAAATGTACCCCTCTGAAAACTACCAGACCCAGATAATTTTACAAACCCCATCAAAACATTAAGGAACGTATAATTCTTAGGTTAGATAGTTTTAACACATAAATGTTGACTATTTCCCATCTCATTGTACTAGGATAATATAATCTAGATACTAAAATAGTAGTTCTGTAAACCAGTGTATATGACTGTACTCACCAAGTAGAGGTCAGTTCAGTTTATGAACATTAATATAGAGATCTTAAATTATTAGATAATCAGGTATCATAAATAACATAACTTCTAAGATGTGTTAACTTGTATTGAATATATATAGAACTCTATATTTAGAAACATTGTTTTCTAGGTATCAGAACCAGGGAAAATGATGCTGTCATTGCTTTGATTTACTTGTCAAATTGGTTAATCTCAAAAGTATTATTTCTTAATTTTGATAGAGGAGTTACTTTAAAAGTTATTTAAAATAATCATAAGAGGTGTTAGAGAATTACCGGATTCCTATTTTAATCATGAGTTAACTTTTATTAAAGAGTTATATACCCATTTAGTTTTCTATATGTTTTCATCAATGGTGATAATTTTGATTTTGTTACTTTGCATTGTTGCAAAGTGCTCTTTGTGGTACTGGAGTAAGGAAATAGAAAAAGGAGGAAAATCAGAGGTTTTGATAATCAGAATGTATATATAGTATAATGTTTGAAAAAAAATAGCCCACAGAGCAAATTTAAATATTAATGATAGAAGAAAAGATTGAAAATAATCAACTGAACATGCAGTTCAGTGATTAGAAATTTTAAAAGGAAGTAAACAAAAGCAGAAAAAAGGAATTAAAATAATTTAAATGGAAAGAACAATAAATTTAACATTAAAAGCTATTTTTTTTTAAAGAACAAGAAAATAGAAAAATTGTTGACAAGTTAGAGGAAGAAAAACTGCTAATAATGTTAGCAAAGGAAAGAGCATAATATCAGTGCAGGAGAGTAAAAAATTATAGTTACAACTTTATATTATAAAAGTGCTGTCAAGTGGGTGATTTTTGTAAGAAAATATAAATTGCCAAAAGTGACTTAAACAAAGATAGCCCAAAAAATGTAGTAACAATAGGTAAAATTGAAAGTTAGAAATGTACCCCTCTGAAAACTACCAGACCCAGATAATTTTACAAACCCCATCAAAACATTAAGGAACGTATAATTCTTAGGTTAGATAGTTTTAACACATAAATGTTGACTATTTCCCATCTCATTGTACTAGGATAATATAATCTAGATACTAAAATAGTAGTTCTGTAAACCAGTGTATATGACTGTACTCACCAAGTAGAGGTCAGTTCAGTTTATGAACATTAATATAGAGATCTTAAAATATGAGTAACTCACATCTGAAAGTATATTAAACAAACAATTTACTATGTGCTAGGTAATGTGCTAAGCAGTTTATATGGATTGTTTCAGTCTTTTGAGAACCTTCTATAGGTAAGGAAACAAAGACTTAAAAACCCATCATAATCAAGTGGAGTTTGTCCCAGAGGGTGCAAGAATCGCTTGACTTGAGGAAATTTTTTAAAGTAATTCACTACAGCGTTGTGGTTGTTCCATCACTCTCATATAAATTTATCTCATTAATTCTCTTAGTGCTTTTCTTTCTTAAAAGTAGTTTTTAGAATTTTAAATCTTACCCTTAAAAAAAAGAATGTATAAATGCTGGTCGTATTTTCAGTTACCTAGGAATAACTTTGTTTCTTAGGTACAAACTGTTTTGAAGCCGGTCCACCAGAAGGAAGGACAAGAATTAACTGCTCTGCTGAATGCTCCACATATTCAGGTAGAAATGGACAGAGCATTATATATGTGGTTTTCCAGCATTCAAATTCACTTTGTATCAGTGTGTTGGACTAATAAGGATCGCAAATATTATGTAACCTGTTGTTGGGTTTTTTTTTTTGGCCACTTCTATTGGTCTTTCATTTGTTTATTTTCATCCATCTTTGTTCTTTGGCCTGTGTGGGGCCTCCTATTGCAGTTGCCTCTGTCCTTGCAGAGCACTGGCTCGGATATAATATCAGTGCAGGAGAGTAAAAAATTATAGTTACAACTTTATATTATAAAAGTGCTGTCAAGTGGGTGATTTTTGTAAGAAAATATAAATTGCCAAAAGTGACTTAAACAAAGATAGCCCAAAAAATGTAGTAACAATAGGTAAAATTGAAAGTTAGAAATGTCCCCCTCTGAAAACTACCAGACCCAGATAATTTTACAAACCCCATCAAAACATTAAGGAACGATAATTCTTAGGTTAGATAGTTTTAACACATAAATGTTGACTATTTCCCATCTCATTGTACTAGGATAATATAATCTAGATACTAAAATAGTAGTTCTGTAAACCAGTGTATATGACTGTACTCACCAAGTAGAGGTCAGTTCAGTTTATGAACATTAATATAGAGATCTTAAAATATGAGTAACTCACATCTGAAAGTATATTAAACAAACAATTTACTATGTGCTAGGTAATGTGCTAAGCAGTTTATATGGATTGTTTCAGTCTTTTGAGAACCTTCTATAGGTAAGGAAACAAAGACTTAAAAAAACCCATCATAATCAAGTGGAGTTTGTCCCAGAGGGTGCAAGAATCGCTTGACTTGAGGAAATTTTTTAAAGTAATTCACTACAGCGTTGTGGTTGTTCCATCACTCTCATATAAATTTATCTCATTAATTCTCTTAGTGCTTTTCTTTCTTAAAAGTAGTTTTTAGAATTTTAAATCTTACCCTTAAAAAAAAGAATGTATAAATGCTGGTCGTATTTTCAGTTACCTAGGAATAACTTTGTTTCTTAGGTACAAACTGTTTTGAAGCCGGTCCACCAGAAGGAAGGACAAGAATTAACTGCTCTGCTGAATGCTCCACATATTCAGGTAGAAATGGACAGAGCATTATATATGTGGTTTTCCAGCATTCAAATTCACTTTGTATCAGTGTGTTGGACTAATAAGGATCGCAAATATTATGTAACCTGTTGTTGGGTTTTTTTTTTTGGCCACTTCTATTGGTCTTTCATTTGTTTATTTTCATCCATCTTTGTTCTTTGGCCTGTGTGGGGCCTCCTATTGCAGTTGCCTCTGTCCTTGCCGAGCACTGGCTCTGGGCACATGCGCTCCAGAGCTCTGGCTCGGTAGTTGGACACATCCATCCAGCCGTTCTGCGGCACATGGGATCTTCCCAGGCGAGGGATCGAACCGGCGCCCCTTGCACTGCAAGGTGGTGTCTTTACCCACTGGACCACCAGGGAAGCCCTATGTGGCCTGTTTTGATTTGTTTACACAAAATAATTAGTGTTTGATTATGTACCTTTGTACTTAAAATTAACTATTATTTTTGAACCAACTTATTTTTTACAAATTATTCCCTCTTCTGGTTAAATTTTAATAATCTGTGCTGTTGAACTCTTAAGGTGATTTGTTTTTATGAAGTTTAATAAGCATTTTAGACTTTCATAACTCATTCCAGAGCATTCCCTGGTATAACTAACACATTTATTATTAGCTAAATAAGACAGGGTTGCATTTGTACTTCAGTTGCAAAGTTTGGAAACATCTGAATATATAATTAATTATAGCACTTTTTAAAAAAGGTTTAATGAGCAGGGTACTTTATACATGATGAAGTTAAAATCTCTCTACAGAAATAAAAGTCATGCTGTTACTTTAAATGCTGTGGGTTTCTTTGAAACAGGCACTTTTACTGGCCCATGATAAGGTCGCTGAGCAGGAAATGCAGCTAGAGCCTGTTACAGATGAGAGAGTTTATGAAAGCGTTGGTCAGTATGGAGGAGAAACTGTAAAAATAGTCCGTATAGAAAAGGCTCGAGATATTCCATTGGTAAGTGTTCCACATCTCTGATATGAGATCCTTTCCACACAGAGATCTTCTAGATGGTCAATAGTTGAAGACTCTTTACATTTCTAGTAGTTTTCCTCTTTTGTGGCTAATTTTTTGGGATTCTTCTGTGTTCATGCTCATACGCCTTACTCGGCTAAGAAAAATTTGTTCATCTTTTCTCACCCATAATTTGATGAAAAGATAGTCTGTGTGGAAGTAATTGAACAGAGAGGGAATGGGTAATCCACTTCATTATTCTTCCAGCTTTTAAAAAAATAGTTAGAAATTCTGATCTTTTCATTCAGTGTAATGACTTACATACTTCACATATATTTAGAAGTATGCATTGTTTAATGTTAATATTTTATAGTTTTTATATGTAAACTTTTACTCATAGTATCATTGCATTAATTTTGTTTCTTTTTATTTTCATAGAAATATTCTTGAATCCCAGGGTTTCAAATTTTCTTGCATAATATGGCACGTGAAATAGAGACTGTATTTTATTAAAGAGAAGTTTATGTAATGAGGTTTTTTTTCCCCCACCAAAGAAAAAAATTTGGAAAAGTTATAAAAATATTTAAAAATAAAAATTCCTGAGAAAAGTGTTACAAACTGTCTACTTTTAAGCTTTTTCATATTTTCAGTTTTTGAGTGTATATACTTCAGTTGTACTTTTGTATGATAAATGTTTAACACATTTTAATGTGAATTGGAGGCAGATACAGTATTTAACACTGATTTTTAACCAGATTAGTATTCATTCCTTCATGATATTTTGAATTTAAAGAGACATTGTTACTTTTAGTACACTAATTGTGCCTAAATATAGTATAACCATTTGAATAGCATCTAGCATATAGAGAACAAGCTTGATTACAGGCTTTCACAGTATTATTGAGCAAGTGCATTTTTATGCTGTTGTATGCTTCAAAAGTCTGATTTTAGAGTTTTAACAAAGAGAATGCTTCTGAAGCAGAAAATGTGGGGGAAATGATCAGCTTTTAGGCTTATTGCCATGGTTACTCTGTGTAAATAAAGTTTTTCTCAAGATAAATGAAGGCTAATACTGTTGAATAAAATAAGAATTTGAAAATGAGGAAATGTTCAACGAAAATGCAAAATTATAAAAATTTTAGAATTTGTCATCATTAATGTAAAAGGGGGGATCTTTAGATTGGTCAATAGTTGAAGACTCTTTACATTTCTAGTAGTTTTCCTCTTTTGTGGCTAATTTTTTGGGATTCTTCTGTGTTCATGCTCATACGCCTTACTCGGCTAAGAAAAATTTGTTCATCTTTTCTCACCCATAATTTGATGAAAAGATAGTCTGTGTGGAAGTAATTGAACAGAGAGGGAATGGGTAATCCACTTCATTATTCTTCCAGCTTTTTAAAAAAAATAGTTAGAAATTCTGATCTTTTCATTCAGTGTAATGACTTACATACTTCACATATATTTAGAAGTATGCATTGTTTAATGTTAATATTTTATAGTTTTTATATGTAAACTTTTACTCATAGTATCATTGCATTAATTTTGTTTCTTTTTATTTTCATAGAAATATTCTTGAATCCCAGGGTTTCAAATTTTCTTGCATAATATGGCACGTGAAATAGAGACTGTATTTTATTAAAGAGAAGTTTATGTAATGAGGTTTTTTTTCCCCCACCAAAGAAAAAAATTTGGAAAAGTTATAAAAATATTTAAAAATAAAAATTCCTGAGAAAAGTGTTACAAACTGTCTACTTTTAAGCTTTTTCATATTTTCAGTTTTTGAGTGTATATACTTCAGTTGTACTTTTGTATGATAAATGTTTAACACATTTTAATGTGAATTGGAGGCAGATACAGTATTTAACACTGATTTTTAACCAGATTAGTATTCATTCCTTCATGATATTTTGAATTTAAAGAGACATTGTTACTTTTAGTACACTAATTGTGCCTAAATATAGTATAACCATTTGAATAGCATCTAGCATATAGAGAACAAGCTTGATTACAGGCTTTCACAGTATTATTGAGCAAGTGCATTTTTATGCTGTTGTATGCTTCAAAAGTCTGATTTTAGAGTTTTAACAAAGAGAATGCTTCTGAAGCAGAAAATGTGGGGGAAATGATCAGCTTTTAGGCTTATTGCCATGGTTACTCTGTGTAAATAAAGTTTTTCTCAAGATAAATGAAGGCTAATACTGTTGAATAAAAAAATAAGAATTTGAAAATGAGGAAATGTTCAACCGAAAAATGCATTTTTATTTAAAAATTGACTTGAATTCTTTTTAGGGTGCTACAGTTCGTAATGAGATGGAGTCTGTCATCATTAGCCGGATAGTAAAAGGGGGTGCTGCGGAAAAAAGTGGTCTCTTACACGAAGGAGATGAAGTTCTGGAGATCAATGGCATTGAAATTCGAGGGAAAGATGTCAATGAGGTTTTTGATTTGTTGGTAAGTTGACATAGGTAGAAGAATAACTGAGTCTCAAAAACTGTTTTATTTACTAGACTTCAGAATAAAATATTTTAAAAGCATTTTAAAAATAACTGTTTAGATAGCTATATAATTTCTAGCATAACTTTCACATGATAGAATTGTTTCCATAATATTTATTAGTAGCATTTTATTCTTGTGGGGATACTACTAGTTATATATTTACTGTTAGATATATTTTATTTGCCTCTGAAGTCACTTATAATAACTCATTCCATCATTCAGATATATATATTAAGTGTATACTATGTGTGCTAGCTGCTAGGAAAACAGTAACAAAGCAAAGTTCATACCCTCATGATTTTTTTGTTCACTGTCTTTATTATCTATAATTGATTTTTTTTAACACTATTCGATGTTAACAATGGTATAGCTACATTGTTCAATATAATAGCCACTAGCTACATGTGCTAGTTATTTCTATTTAAATTAAGTAAAATTTATAATTCAGTTCCTCATTTATATGTACATACTGAATTGCTTCAGTCATGTCTGACTCTTTGCAACCCTAGGTACCATAGCCCATCAGGCTCCTCTGTCCATGGGATTCCCCGGGGGGTAAGAATATTGGCATTTGTTGCCGTGCTCTTCTCCAGGGGATCTTTGCAACCCAGGGATCAAACCTGCATCTCTCAAATTTGCCTGCATTGGAGGCAGGTTCTTTACCACTAACGCCACCTGAGAAGCCTTCAGCAGCTGCATTTCAGATGCTCAAGAGCAGTGTGTTACTAATGGCTGTCATACTATGGTGTAGATAAAGGAACATAGCATTCTGCAATTCCAGTTCACTGATCGGAATTCTGTCATCATAGAAACTTCTGTTAGACTGTTCTGGTATAAGCAGGAGGCAATTTAGAGTCAACTTTTGGGGGCAGTGTATGGTCACCTTATATATACACCCATCAACCAGATTTATATATACTTAACATCAGTTGTTACATTAGAACTTCCCCTATCTGCAAATGTCTGTTCTAGGATTTAGAAAACATCCTCTCATGTGTATTTTTACCCAGTCCTATTCATTGCTTTGGTAGCACAAAGTGCCAGTGGTCGTGATTCTTAGCTCTTATTTTATTGGCTGCTATCTCTAGATTGACTACTGCTCCCCATCTCAGGACCGTAAGTGTGATCACTGTCTAGGCTGGAGGTATCTGACCAAGGAAGGCAGTGGTGTACAGTTGTCCCTGTATCCAAGGGGTTTGGTTCCAGGGCCCCCCCAAATCCATGAATGCTCACATAAAATGGCATAGTATTTGCATATAACCTACACACATCCTCTAGGATACTTCAGGTGGCCAGGCTTCCCTGGTGACTCAGATGGTAAAGAATCTCCTGCAGTGCAGGAGACCTGGGTTTGGTCCTTGGGTTGGGAAGATCCCCTGGAGAAGGGATTGGTAACCCACTCCAGTATTCCTGCCTGGAGAATTCCATGGACAGAGCAGTTTGGTAAGCTACAGTCCATGGGGTCACGAAGAGTCAGACATGACTGAGCAACCAATACACACACACACAGGTTTGTGTGTATACAATGTAAATTCTGTGTAAGTAGTTTTCCTCAGATAGCAAAATCAAGTTTACTTTTGGAACTTTCTGGAAATCTTTTTTTCGTCCGCATTTGGAATTCATAGATATGGAGCCCATGAGTATGTAGGGCTAACTATACTGGAAAATAATAGAGAACTTAGCAGTAAGACTGTGTACAGTTAAGAAATAGAATGAATGACAGAGACAAAGTGGCTAGGAAATGAGAGTATTTGTATATTTGCATCACTTTCCTAATACTTGTCATGATTACTACTTCAAATTGCTACAAGAGTAGATAAAGGAACATAGCATTCTGCAATTCCAGTTCACTGATCGGAATTCTGTCATCATAGAAACTTCTGTTAGACTGTTCTGGTATAAGCAGGAGGCAATTTAGAGTCAACTTTTGGGGGCAGTGTATGGTCACCTTATATATACACCCATCAACCAGATTTATATATACTTAACATCAGTTGTTACATTAGAACTTCCCCTATCTGCAAATGTCTGTTCTAGGATTTAGAAAACATCCTCTCATGTGTATTTTTACCCAGTCCTATTCATTGCTTTGGTAGCACAAAGTGCCAGTGGTCGTGATTCTTAGCTCTTATTTTATTGGCTGCTATCTCTAGATTGACTACTGCTCCCCATCTCAGGACCGTAAGTGTGATCACTGTCTAGGCTGGAGGTATCTGACCAAGGAAGGCAGTGGTGTACAGTTGTCCCTGTATCCAAGGGGTTTGGTTCCAGGGCCCCCCCAAATCCATGAATGCTCACATAAAATGGCATAGTATTTGCATATAACCTACACACATCCTCTAGGATACTTCAGGTGGCCAGGCTTCCCTGGTGACTCAGATGGTAAAGAATCTCCTGCAGTGCAGGAGACCTGGGTTTGGTCCTTGGGTTGGGAAGATCCCCTGGAGAAGGGATTGGTAACCCACTCCAGTATTCCTGCCTGGAGAATTCCATGGACAGAGCAGTTTGGTAAGCTACAGTCCATGGGGTCACGAAGAGTCAGACATGACTGAGCAACCAATACACACACACACAGGTTTGTGTGTATACAATGTAAATTCTGTGTAAGTAGTTTTCCTCAGATAGCAAAATCAAGTTTACTTTTTGGAACTTTCTGGAAATCTTTTTTTCGTCCGCATTTGGAATTCATAGATATGGAGCCCATGAGTATGTAGGGCTAACTATACTGGAAAATAATAGAGAACTTAGCAGTAAGACTGTGTACAGTTAAGAAATAGAATGAATGACAGAGACAAAGTGGCTAGGAAATGAGAGTATTTGTATATTTGCATCACTTTCCTAATACTTGTCATGATTACTACTTCAAATTCTATTGTACTAATCAATGTATGTTAGAGTAGATAAGCTAGGAGGGCTGTAGTATCTTCCAGCCCTTTACTGTGGAATCTTCCTAAACTTAAACTGATTGGAAGACAAACACCCAAGACTGAAGGGCCAAGTGACTTTCCCCAGCGGACCAAACAACCAAAATTACCACGTGCCATATGCTCGGGTAACTTTAATATGACGGAGTCCACAAACGGTATAATTTGTGCTTTCTGGTAAAATGGGATTCGTCTTTACCAGTTTCTTTTTTAAGTCTCCTTGAGGTTCCAGGATAGTCCAGCTTAGGGGCTGTTGATCATAAGATCATGGAATGATTTTCATAAATACAGCTTTTTGATATGGACTTTCTCTGTTACAGTCTGATATGCATGGTACTTTGACATTTGTTCTGATTCCCAGTCAACAGATCAAGCCTCCTCCTGCCAAAGAAACAGTAGTAAGTGATTTTTTTTGAATGCTCCTTACTTACTTTCTGATGGCTACTGACTTCATAGAAAAATAATCTCTAAGTCCATGTTGCTTCATATGGCATTATTCCATTCATTTTTATGGCTTAGTAGTATTACAGTATATGTATATACCACATTTGCTTTATCTAATCATCTATTGATGGATATTTAGGTTGCTTCCATGTTTGGCTATTGTAAATAGTGCTGCTGTGAACATTAAGGTGCGTGCGTCTTTTCAAATGTGAATTTAATTAGAACCAACTTATTAAACATAATTATTATATAGATCAGGGTCTAGGAAGAGCAGCAAAAGATTATCCTTCTGGTGATTATATTTTGTGGTGCTAGAAAGGCACATGTATTTAATATAACAAAATAGCTATTATCTGAAACTCTATCATAATCACTTGCTGCATTTACACATGGCAGGATTGAGCCATGTCAGGAGAAGCACCCCCTTATTTGGTAAGTTTCTTTTGTGTCGCACTTAGCGGCCACCCTAGCCGCTGTGTCGGTTGCAGAGGACAAGAATCTTGGCACCTTGGTAGTTTAGCTTCCTAGATTACTGGCACAGTTGGCCAAGAAAACAGACACATTGTTTCAGCTGCAGTTGCCTTCT
The DNA here is from genome assembly GCA_022376925.1 of Tragulus kanchil. Classification (NCBI taxonomy): domain Eukaryota; kingdom Metazoa; phylum Chordata; class Mammalia; order Artiodactyla; family Tragulidae; genus Tragulus; species Tragulus kanchil. Next base: position 214,393,998 of record JAIOJX010000032.1, on the reverse strand, counting down.
GTCTGCACTGACTAAAAAGGGTTGGAGGGCTTCCCCTGGTGGTCCAGTGGGTAATGACACCGCCTTGCAGTGCAAGGGGCGCCAGTTTGATCCCTGGCCTGGGAAGATCCCACGTGCCGCGGAGCAGCTGGACCGATGTGTCCAATCACCGAGCCGGAGCTCTGAAGCACATGTGCCCAGAGCCAGCGCTCTGCGATGACAGATGCCACCGCGATGGGAGGCCCACGGGAGCCAAAGAACAAAGACAGATGAAAATAGAGAAATGAAAGATCAATAGAAGTGGCCTGCCCGTTCCCCTCCCTCCCCAACCCGACCCCCGCCCAAAATAAATAAATAAATAAATCTTTAAAAAAAAAAAAAAGGTTGGAGTTCTGAGAGAAGTCCGTAAACTTTCTAATTATTCCACAATATAGTTGAAATAATGTTGGAGGGAGGAAATAGATTATTTGAGCTGCAGCTACTTTTTTCATCTAATCTAATGCCCAAATATAAACAGGAGTAAAATCAAGAGGTAGGGGATCAGACAACTTCTAGGTGATGGAATGTGCACTGGAAAATTCAGACTAACTGATTGTCCAGTACATGTTTAGCCTTGTAATGAACATGGAGAGTAAGGACCAAGAAGAAGCAAATATGAACTGGGGCATGTTTGGCTAGCTGTTTTTTGTGAACCCATTAAAGGTGCGTCATGTCGTCTTTTCAAATGTGAAATTAATTAGAACCAACTTATGAAACATAATTATTATATAGATCAGGGTCTAGGAAGAGCAGCAAAAGATTATCCTTCTGGTGATTATATTTTGTGGTGCTAGAAAGGCACATGTATTTAATATAACAAAATAGCTATTATCTGAAACTCTATCATAATCACTTGCTGCATTTACACATGGCAGGATTGAGCCATGTCAGGAGAAGCACCCCCTTATTTGGTAAGTTTCTTTTGTGTCGCACTTAGCGGCCACCCTAGCCGCTGTGTCGGTTGCAGAGGACAAGAATCTTGGCACCTTGGTAGTTTAGCTTCCTAGATTACTGGCACAGTTGGCCAAGAAAACAGACACATTGTTTCAGCTGCAGTTGCCTTCTGTCTGCACTGACTAAAAAGGGTTGGAGGGCTTCCCCTGGTGGTCCAGTGGGTAATGACACCGCCTTGCAGTGCAAGGGGCGCCAGTTTGATCCCTGGCCTGGGAAGATCCCACGTGCCGCGGAGCAGCTGGACCGATGTGTCCAATCACCGAGCCGGAGCTCTGAAGCACATGTGCCCAGAGCCAGCGCTCTGCGATGACAGATGCCACCGCGATGGGAGGCCCACGGGAGCCAAAGAACAAAGACAGATGAAAATAGAGAAATGAAAGATCAATAGAAGTGGCCTGCCCGTTCCCCTCCCTCCCCAACCCGACCCCCGCCCAAAATAAATAAATAAATAAATCTTTAAAAAAAAAAAAAAGGTTGGAGTTCTGAGAGAAGTCCGTAAACTTTCTAATTATTCCACAATATAGTTGAAATAATGTTGGAGGGAGGAAATAGATTATTTGAGCTGCAGCTACTTTTTTCATCTAATCTAATGCCCAAATATAAACAGGAGTAAAATCAAGAGGTAGGGGATCAGACAACTTCTAGGTGATGGAATGTGCACTGGAAAATTCAGACTAACTGATTGTCCAGTACATGTTTAGCCTTGTAATGAACATGGAGAGTAAAGGACCAAGAAGAAGCAAATATGCTTCAACAACTGGGTGCATAGTGGTGCTGCTTAATGAAAGGCCATGTGGAGGAAAAACTGGTTTGGGGAGAAAGATCAAGAGGAGATACTTGAGAAGCATTCAGGTGGAGATACCAAACATGTAGAATTGAAAATATTGTTATTGGGCTTCTAAGTTGGTATCCTACTCTTTTGCAACCCCATGGACTGTATCCCACCAGGCTCTTCAGTCCATGGGATTTCCCAGGCAAGAATACTAGAGCGAGTTGCCATTTATTTCTCCAAGGGGATCTTCCGACCCTGTGTCCCCTGAATCAGCAAGTAGATTCTTTACCACTGAGCCACCAGGGAAGCCGTGCTTATAGGTGCTTTGGAAAAAAAAAAAAAAAACAGGCAAAGAGGAAAATGTTGGACTGGAAAATAATTGTGTCTAAGCAACCCTATAATTTAAAATTTAAACAAATGATTTTGTTTGGATTAAAAATCAAAGATTGTTTAGGTCAGATGTACAGTACTGATACTACAGCTTGGTTAAACACTGGAGCTTTCCTGTAGGGATCAGAGTCTCTCCTTCACTTAAAAAGGACCATCTTTTCCTTCATATGAGAAAGAAAAAATAGTAACCAATAACCAGACATGAAGAGGAGAGATTGCTGGAGATAACTTCTAGAACTGATAAGAATTGCGCTGGAATACAGGCATACTTTAGAGATATTGCAGGTTCGTTTCCAGACCACAGCAATAAAGTGAGTCATGGAAGTTTTTTGGTTTTCCAGTGCATGTAAAAGTTACAATTACGTTGTTCTGTAGTTTGTTAAAAGTGCAATTGCATTGTGTCTTAAAAAAAAAAACAACAACATATATACACTAATTTAAAAATACTTCATTGCTTAAAAATGCTAACCTTCACTTGACAACACAGGGTTGCCTCAGACCTTCAGTTTACCAAAAAAAAAAAAAAAAAAGATTTTTTATATATATGCAAAATGCAATTAAGTAAAACATAATAAAACAATATATGCCTGTTTATAGATAGAAGTCACGTGGTATGTGTTAAGACAAATACTCAGACTTTAAGTAGGTCAGATAGTTAATTTTTTGATGTGAAATAAACTTTGCTCTCAGTTGTAGAGTACATTTTAAAAAGCACTAAAGAAACTTGTCACATAAACAAAGCATAGCATATCCCTGTACTTCTCATTCCACAAAAAGAGGACCCTCATTCCAGACCAGCTAAATCTGAATGGCCAAAGGGTGAGACCTAGGCAAGAGAAGAAAAACATGTCTGGTTGATTTTATTTGCCCCTGGCAAAGGTCATAGACTTAGATAAAGTGTCCTCACTGGTCTATTTAGTTTCCCTCAGGGTAGAAATTCCCTAAGATTTTAAGATACATCTTAAATGTCATGTATATAACAGTTATCCAAGGAACCTAATTAAAATACAGAATCTGCAAGTTTGAGATGGGGCATAAGAAGTCAGTATTTTAATAAACATCCTAGCAGGTGTTCTGAGCAGAAACGCTTTGAAAACAACATGCTGGGTATTGATTTCAGAAAGTGATTTGATAAATCACATCAATCAGATTGTTTAGGTCAGTACTGATACTACAGCTTGGTTAAACACTGGAGCTTTCCTGTAGGGATCAGAGTCTCTCCTTCACTTAAAAAGGACCATCTTTTCCTTCATATGAGAAAGAAAAAATAGTAACCAATAACCAGACATGAAGAGGAGAGATTGCTGGAGATAACTTCTAGAACTGATAAGAATTGCGCTGGAATACAGGCATACTTTAGAGATATTGCAGGTTCGTTTCCAGACCACAGCAATAAAGTGAGTCATGGAAGTTTTTTGGTTTTCCAGTGCATGTAAAAGTTACAATTACGTTGTTCTGTAGTTTGTTAAAAGTGCAATTGCATTGTGTCTTAAAAAAAAAAACAACAACATATATACACTAATTTAAAAATACTTCATTGCTTAAAAATGCTAACCTTCACTTGACAACACAGGGTTGCCTCAGACCTTCAGTTTACCAAAAAAAAAAAAAAAATTCTTTATATATATGCAAAATGCAATTAAGTAAAACATAATAAAACAATATATGCCTGTTTATAGATAGAAGTCACGTGGTATGTGTTAAGACAAATACTCAGACTTTAAGTAGGTCAGATAGTTAATTTTTTGATGTGAAATAAACTTTGCTCTCAGTTGTAGAGTACATTTTAAAAAGCACTAAAGAAACTTGTCACATAAACAAAGCATAGCATATCCCTGTACTTCTCATTCCACAAAAAGAGGACCCTCATTCCAGACCAGCTAAATCTGAATGGCCAAAGGGTGAGACCTAGGCAAGAGAAGAAAAACATGTCTGGTTGATTTTATTTGCCCCTGGCAAAGGTCATAGACTTAGATAAAGTGTCCTCACTGGTCTATTTAGTTTCCCTCAGGGTAGAAATTCCCTAAGATTTTAAGATACATCTTAAATGTCATGTATATAACAGTTATCCAAGGAACCTAATTAAAATACAGAATCTGCAAGTTTGAGATGGGGCATAAGAAGTCAGTATTTTAATAAACATCCTAGCAGGTGTTCTGAGCAGAAACGCTTTGAAAACAACATGCTGGGTATTGATTTCAGAAAGTGATTTGATAAATCACATCAATCAGGTTGACAAGCAGTCTGATTTCATAGATCCTGAAAAGCCTAATAAAATGTTCTCTCATCCACCATAAATGATGCCTATAGTTCCATGTTCAGATTTTTCAAGATTGTTTGGCTAAAAAGCAGCAACAATATTTGTTGGAAGCAACAAGTATTTTTTTTTATCATATTATATTAGATACTTCTCATGCCAAGATTATAAAATTGTATGTATAATCTTTTTACCCAGTCTCTCAGCTGTGTTTTGATTCACTACCACCCTGTATAACTCTTAAGAGTCATTATTTTGGCTTTAACTAAAACAGTTTTCAAGATTTTAATAAAAACTATATTTTCACATTAAGAGTAAGGCTCTTGGGCTTCCCTGGTGGTCCAGTGGATAAGGACACCGCCTTGCAGTGCAAGGGGCGCCGGTTCGATCCCTGGCCTGGGAAGATCCCACGTGCAGTGGAGCGGCTGGACTGATGTGTCCAATCACCGAGCCGGAGCTCTGGAGCGCATGCGCCCAGAGATCGCTCTCTGCGACAACAGACGCCACCGCGGTGGGAGGCCCGTAGGAGCCAAAGAACAAAGACGGATGAAAAATAGAGAAATGGAAGACCATAGAAGTGGCCCGCCCACTCCCATCCCTCCCCAACCCAGCCCCCACCCAAAAAAATAAATAAATAAATAAATAAATCTTAAAAAAAAAAAAGAGTAAGGCTCTTTAGGGCACACTCCAGTTGGAATGCAGCAGAGTACTGTTAAACTGAATGAGGTATCATAAACATATACCGTGTATACTGGGTGATTCCATCTATATGAAGTAAAACACAGGGGAAACTATCTGTGCCAGAAATCCGGATGATACTTACCCTTGGAGGGCAGAGCACGGCTTAGTGACTGGAAGGAGCATGCGGGAGGGCTTCAGAGTGATAGTCTGGTTCTTGATTTGGGTGCTGGTTAACGATCAAGGAACCTAATTAAAATACAGTCTGCAAGTTTGAGATGGGGCATAAGAAGTCAGTATTTTAATAAACATCCTAGCAGGTGTTCTGAGCAGAAACGCTTTGAAAACAACATGCTGGGTATTGATTTCAGAAAGTGATTTGATAAATCACATCAATCAGGTTGACAAGCAGTCTGATTTCATAGATCCTGAAAAGCCTAATAAAATGTTCTCTCATCCACCATAAATGATGCCTATAGTTCCATGTTCAGATTTTTCAAGATTGTTTGGCTAAAAAGCAGCAACAATATTTGTTGGAAGCAACAAGTATTTTTTTTTATCATATTATATTAGATACTTCTCATGCCAAGATTATAAAATTGTATGTATAATCTTTTTACCCAGTCTCTCAGCTGTGTTTTGATTCACTACCACCCTGTATAACTCTTAAGAGTCATTATTTTGGCTTTAACTAAAACAGTTTTCAAGATTTTAATAAAAACTATATTTTCACATTAAGAGTAAGGCTCTTGGGCTTCCCTGGTGGTCCAGTGGATAAGGACACCGCCTTGCAGTGCAAGGGGCGCCGGTTCGATCCCTGGCCTGGGAAGATCCCACGTGCAGTGGAGCGGCTGGACTGATGTGTCCAATCACCGAGCCGGAGCTCTGGAGCGCATGCGCCCAGAGATCGCTCTCTGCGACAACAGACGCCACCGCGGTGGGAGGCCCGTAGGAGCCAAAGAACAAAGACGGATGAAAAATAGAGAAATGGAAGACCATAGAAGTGGCCCGCCCACTCCCATCCCCCCCCAAACCCGCCCCCACCCAAAAAAATAAATAAATAAATAAATAAATCTTAAAAAAAAAAAAGAGTAAGGCTCTTTAGGGCACACTCCAGTTGGAATGCAGCAGAGTACTGTTAAACTGAATGAGGTATCATAAACATATACCGTGTATACTGGGTGATTCCATCTATATGAAGTAAAACACAGGGGAAACTATCTGTGCCAGAAATCCGGATGATACTTACCCTTGGAGGGCAGAGCACGGCTTAGTGACTGGAAGGAGCATGCGGGAGGGCTTCAGAGTGATAGTCTGGTTCTTGATTTGGGTGCTGGTTACACAGGTGTGTTTTGTTTATGACAGTTCATTGAGCTGTATACTTAAGATTTTGTGTACTATTTGAACTCACTTGGTACATCAATGTAAAGCTACCCTTCAAAAAGCAAAATAGCATTTAAATTTTATATTTTTAAGTGGATTGCTTGTTTTACCTCAGTCTTGCTGTTAATATATTGAGACTTAGGTTTTTTCATTTTCTGTTTATAATAAGTTAGGAAAATATTTTTGTGAAATTAAGAAAATATATTCTTTACCTAAAGGTACCTTCAGACAAAATTTCTGTAAAAGCCTGTTGCTTTCATGAGAATTCTTGGTTCTTAGAATGGAGGAATGTGTGTGTGTGTATTACTTTAAAAGTATTTTATCAGACTTCATATAGTCTGCAAATTTTGAAAATACCACATGCCACTTGACCAGGTTGGGTAAAAATTACAGATAGAGGAATTAAGGAGAATCTCGATTCCTTTATACCCTTTAAGAAGTAAGACTACTTTGGTATACCTTATAGAAGAATATTAGAGAAAATAGCATAGGAAGTAACTTAGCTTTTAGTAAGGTTCATGTGAATTCTTAACCTACCTTTAGTGCTGAGAGCCTAACAGTTTTTAGATAGGCAAAGTATAGTTAACAAAACTTTTAACTTGTAGCACTAATAGTATTTTAAAGCCTACATATAGAACATAATAGGAATTGATGATAAACTTGACTTAGATAATTTTAGCAGTTTATCATGAACCTGAACGTATTCCTTTAGAAGGAGCTCTGAGAGATGAAGGCACAGCTGCACTGGCAGTGTGGTCAGGGAGAGGTGACAGCACCAGGGAACCCAACACTCGCCACTTAGATGGCAGACGTGGTGCAGTTTACAGCTGGCCTTTCCTGGTGGTGATGGTTTAGAAATTACATACCTTACTGCAGAGTCATTGTTTTCACTGGTCAGGAATGGAGGGGGAGGGAGTCTCTATTACATTCCTTCTCCTTCTGTCAAACTTTTAAGGCCCCTTGGCATCTCAGCTTGTAGCAGCTAACAGTGTAGTGTTTTGCATACTCTTGTACTATCTTCAGTGTTTGCAGTCAATTGTAGGACTAGCTTTTTTTTTTTTTTTTTTTAATATTTCTTCATTTGGCCACATCAGGTCTTAGTTGCAGCATGCGGTATCTTCATTGAGTCATGACACACTGACTCTCTAGTTGTGGCACAAGGCCTCAGCACTTGCTTACATGGGCTTAGTTGCTCCTTGGCACTTGGGATCTTAGTTCCCTGACCAGGGATTAAACCTGCATCCCTTGTTTTGCACGGCAGATTCTTAACCACTGAACCTCCAGGGAAGTCCCACAACTGTAGGACTGTCTTAATTGATGAAAACGGATGAGTCTGAAGAAAATTCTGCCCTCAAATACAATTGCTAAACTAACTTCGCTTCTTTCAACTCAAATCTTTGGGCTAGTGAAAAATTATAACATGTTAATTATATTTATGCTATTTTGTGTTGCCATTTCATTATTCTTACTTTTACCCTTTTTATTTTTTAGATCCACGTAAAAGCTCATTTTGACTATGACCCTTTAAGAAGTAAGACTACTTTGGTATACCTTATAGAAGAATATTAGAGAAAATAGCATAGGAAGTAACTTAGCTTTTAGTAAGGTTCATGTGAATTCTTAACCTACCTTTAGTGCTGAGAGCCTAACAGTTTTTAGATAGGCAAAGTATAGTTAACAAAACTTTTAACTTGTAGCACTAATAGTATTTTAAAGCCTACATATAGAACATAATAGGAATTGATGATAAACTTGACTTAGATAATTTTAGCAGTTTATCATGAACCTGAACGTATTCCTTTAGAAGGAGCTCTGAGAGATGAAGGCACAGCTGCACTGGCAGTGTGGTCAGGGAGAGGTGACAGCACCAGGGAACCCAACACTCGCCACTTAGATGGCAGACGTGGTGCAGTTTACAGCTGGCCTTTCCTGGTGGTGATGGTTTAGAAATTACATACCTTACTGCAGAGTCATTGTTTTCACTGGTCAGGAATGGAGGGGGAGGGAGTCTCTATTACATTCCTTCTCCTTCTGTCAAACTTTTAAGGCCCCTTGGCATCTCAGCTTGTAGCAGCTAACAGTGTAGTGTTTTGCATACTCTTGTACTATCTTCAGTGTTTGCAGTCAATTGTAGGACTAGCTTTTTTTTTTTTTTTTTTTAATATTTCTTCATTTGGCCACATCAGGTCTTAGTTGCAGCATGCGGTATCTTCATTGAGTCATGACACACTGACTCTCTAGTTGTGGCACAAGGCCTCAGCACTTGCTTACATGGGCTTAGTTGCTCCTTGGCACTTGGGATCTTAGTTCCCTGACCAGGGATTAAACCTGCATCCCTTGTTTTGCACGGCAGATTCTTAACCACTGAACCTCCAGGGAAGTCCCACAACTGTAGGACTGTCTTAATTGATGAAAACGGATGAGTCTGAAGAAAATTCTGCCCTCAAATACAATTGCTAAACTAACTTCGCTTCTTTCAACTCAAATCTTTGGGCTAGTGAAAAATTATAACATGTTAATTATATTTATGCTATTTTGTGTTGCCATTTCATTATTCTTACTTTTACCCTTTTTATTTTTTAGATCCACGTAAAAGCTCATTTTGACTATGACCCTTCAGATGACCCTTATGTTCCTTGTCGAGAGTTAGGTCTGTCTTTTCAGAAAGGGGATATACTTCATGTAATCAGTCAGGAAGATCCAAATTGGTGGCAAGCCTACCGAGAAGGAGATGAAGACAATCAGCCTCTCGCTGGGCTCGTTCCAGGTAAGAGACAGTACAGTAGAAATTACAAAGTCTTAATACAAATCTTCAAAGAGAAAAATTCAGTTTTTAGACCTTTTAAAAAATGATATAGTTACTTTTTCGTGTCATTGGGTTTTTATTTTGTTTATGTAACCTAAGTATCTTAGATGTAAGTCTAACCAATTTGTTGGACTTTTGAATGGGATTATCATACAAACTCATCAACCAATCCCATGTGTGCTACTTCACTGTAAGTACATTGAAATTACCCTGATTTCAAGGTAGCAAAATTTAAACTGTAGCAGGAGATTATCATCAACTGGGGCATCATACTTGGTATCTAAATTGGAGTTTGTTAAGAACGTATGACTTTATAAGGTATCAAGAGAGTGAGACCACTGAATTTATCTCTCTAAGGTATCTTAGGGTAGTAATAGGATGCCTTCATCTTTTCCTTGAGGAAAGTTCTAATTTACACTCTACTAAAGTAAAACTTCAGCTCATATTGGACATTGAGATTATTAAGGGAATGTATTTCTTCTAAAGAGTGAAGATAACTCTTTAATGAATGAGATGTGTCATGACACACTGACTCTCTAGTTGTGGCACAAGGCCTCAGCACTTGCTTACATGGGCTTAGTTGCTCCTTGGCACTTGGGATCTTAGTTCCCTGACCAGGGATTAAACCTGCATCCCTTGTTTTGCACGGCAGATTCTTAACCACTGAACCTCCAGGGAAGTCCCACAACTGTAGGACTGTCTTAATTGATGAAAACGGATGAGTCTGAAGAAAATTCTGCCCTCAAATACAATTGCTAAACTAACTTCGCTTCTTTCAACTCAAATCTTTGGGCTAGTGAAAAATTATAACATGTTAATTATATTTATGCTATTTTGTGTTGCCATTTCATTATTCTTACTTTTACCCTTTTTATTTTTTAGATCCACGTAAAAGCTCATTTTGACTATGACCCTTCAGATGACCCTTATGTTCCTTGTCGAGAGTTAGGTCTGTCTTTTCAGAAAGGGGATATACTTCATGTAATCAGTCAGGAAGATCCAAATTGGTGGCAAGCCTACCGAGAAGGAGATGAAGACAATCAGCCTCTCGCTGGGCTCGTTCCAGGTAAGAGACAGTACAGTAGAAATTACAAAGTCTTAATACAAATCTTCAAAGAGAAAAATTCAGTTTTTAGACCTTTTAAAAAATGATATAGTTACTTTTTCGTGTCATTGGGTTTTTATTTTGTTTATGTAACCTAAGTATCTTAGATGTAAGTCTAACCAATTTGTTGGACTTTTGAATGGGATTATCATACAAACTCATCAACCAATCCCATGTGTGCTACTTCACTGTAAGTACATTGAAATTACCCTGATTTCAAGGTAGCAAAATTTAAACTGTAGCAGGAGATTATCATCAACTGGGGCATCATACTTGGTATCTAAATTGGAGTTTGTTAAGAACGTATGACTTTATGAGGTATCAAGAGAGTGAGACCACTGAATTTATCTCTCTAAGGTATCTTAGGGTAGTAATAGGATGCCTTCATCTTTTCCTTGAGGAAAGTTCTAATTTACACTCTACTAAAGTAAAACTTCAGCTCATATTGGACATTGAGATTATTAAGGGAATGTATTTCTTCTAAAGAGTGAAGATAACTCTTTAATGAATGAGATGTGTAGATGTAATTTTTCCTACAAATTGTTTCTCAGGATGTGGGTATGATAGAATGAGGGAAATGGAACCAAGGGAAGTATAATAAGACATTTAATGTATAAATTATTAAAATTTGTTATTTTTTCTAAATCTGTTAATAGTCATATACTTTTTAAAAAATTTAATGCTCTTAAAATTTTCCTTATAGCCATAGTTAATTGTTTTATCGGTAACCTCATTTCCTTTATTGCTTTTTATATGTCTCAAATTTAATGTTTTTTGCTTCTGGTCTTATAAAATGCCCTAAGTTCAGCAGATAATCCCAACATAGATGGGTTTGCTTATTGATTTTTAAGAATCTCTGGCCTGAAATGGAAGGAATTTGATATAAAAACTAAATATATAAGTTGAACTCTAGAATTTTCTAATAAAACAACTTTTATCCTTCAGAAGGAAATATATTTGATCCTAAGGTAGATGTCTGAAAAAAGAAGATGAAAATCAGAAACCATGAAAGCCTCCTATATTATCTTAATCGTAAGAGGAAAAACATATTAGGTTTTTCATTTATTTGTATCATGGGTAGCTTAAGATAGAAATAAAAAATCTTTAAAACATATACTTGCTACAGAGAAAGAGAGGGAAAATTGAAAAAATTTTTTTGGGGTTAAATGTTTTTTTTAAAAAAAGGGGTTAATTGGTTTTGAAAAAATGGTGTTTCCTTGGAATAAAAACTGAATGAAAATGTTTTTTCATATTTATTTTGGAAAGTTAACTCTGTGTGCTACTTCACTGTAAGTACATTGAAATTACCCTGATTTCAAGGTAGCAAAATTTAAACTGTAGCAGGAGATTATCATCAACTGGGGCATCATACTTGGTATCTAAATTGGAGTTTGTTAAGAACGTATGACTTTATGAGGTATCAAGAGAGTGAGACCACTGAATTTATCTCTCTAAGGTATCTTAGGGTAGTAATAGGATGCCTTCATCTTTTCCTTGAGGAAAGTTCTAATTTACACTCTACTAAAGTAAAACTTCAGCTCATATTGGACATTGAGATTATTAAGGGAATGTATTTCTTCTAAAGAGTGAAGATAACTCTTTAATGAATGAGATGTGTAGATGTAATTTTTCCTACAAATTGTTTCTCAGGATGTGGGTATGATAGAATGAGGGAAATGGAACCAAGGGAAGTATAATAAGACATTTAATGTATAAATTATTAAAATTTGTTATTTTTTCTAAATCTGTTAATAGTCATATACTTTTTAAAAAATTTAATGCTCTTAAAATTTTCCTTATAGCCATAGTTAATTGTTTTATCGGTAACCTCATTTCCTTTATTGCTTTTTATATGTCTCAAATTTAATGTTTTTTGCTTCTGGTCTTATAAAATGCCCTAAGTTCAGCAGATAATCCCAACATAGATGGGTTTGCTTATTGATTTTTAAGAATCTCTGGCCTGAAATGGAAGGAATTTGATATAAAAACTAAATATATAAGTTGAACTCTAGAATTTTCTAATAAAACAACTTTTATCCTTCAGAAGGAAATATATTTGATCCTAAGGTAGATGTCTGAAAAAAGAAGATGAAAATCAGAAACCATGAAAGCCTCCTATATTATCTTAATCGTAAGAGGAAAAACATATTAGGTTTTTCATTTATTTGTATCATGGGTAGCTTAAGATAGAAATAAAAAATCTTTAAAACATATACTTGCTACAGAGAAAGAGAGGAATTGAAAATAGTAAATGTAAAAGGATATGTTGAGTGGTGTCTTGGAATAAAAAACTGATGAATGTTTACATATTATTTTGGAAAGTTAACTCAGAGTTAATTTGCAGTAATTCAAATGATCAGAACAAATTACAAGATCGAGTATAGTACTTTCCACATAATAGGTGTTAAATGAAAACTTTGTAAATACTGAACTACTGAAATTTCTAACCATTGTTTATTATTTATCTTTTTAAATAGATGATACAGAGTCTGGTAGTACATCTCCTAGGATTGAGTAAGAGCCAAATCGAAGCTTAATACCTTAAACATTTGGAGCCCATAATCATAGTTGACATACTCTTATCTGGTGGCAGGAGGATTTAGAAGGGAATACAAATGAAGAGTTACTTCTGGTATTGTCCGTTGATCTAAAAATATATAGAATTCTGTCCCTTTTGTCTTAACGATTTCACTCTTTTTTTCTCTGTTTATAGGAAAAAGCTTTCAGCAGCAAAGAGAAGCCATGAAGCAGACCATAGAAGAAGATAAGGAACCAGAAAAATCAGGTTGAACTCTTAAATTTGACATTAATGAGAGGTTTCTTGCATTTCTATGTGGAATCAGGTTTAAATTTGCATATCAGGAATGGCAAGAAAGATGTATTCATAGCAAAACAGAAATGAGAAGCAAAGCTGTCTATATTGGCACTGTCAAGAAATGACAGGATTTGAGTATTAAAAGATTATCTGTCTGTAATGTGAGATCAATGGAAAATTTTAACTACTTCCCTGAAAAAATTATCTATGAACAATGTAACAATGTCTGTAAATTTAAATTTAAAACTATTTAAGTTCTCCAATTTGAAATAAGTAGCTTTATTCAGAGAAACAAATACCACATTTATACTTATGTTTCTGTCAACAGGAAAACTGTGGTGTGCAAAGAAGAATAAAAAGAAGAGGAAAAAAGTTTTATATAATGCCAATAAAAATGATGGTAAGTTCCACTCTCAGATATAGTGAAAATTATATCTAGAACAGATCCATCTCTAAGATCTGAAAAAAATGACATGATATTTTTAGGGAATTGTATTTATGTTCCTGGCCTCTTAATGTAACATATGTGCTTATCTAATAAAGTCATTTAGCAGAGAGTATTTTCTTTTAGAATCTGATGAGTGATACAGAATTTTGAAATCTGAGCAAAACTAGTATAAAATTAAAGTATGATTTAGCATGTATAATGTCATATTGATAATGTTCTCTTAAATTCCTTCCTATTTAAACTCTATTTGCAAAATTAATACATATTTCTAACAAATTCTAACAATATATATGTAACTTAAGTAAAAAATGAACATTTTGCCTGTAGTAGCTCATCTCACCGAGGCAACCCACTCCATAGAGTCTGCAGGCTGAATCAGGCACACAGGAGAGTTTTTCGTTTTATTTTGACTCATTATTAATGTTAAAAGTTTTTTAAGTTTTAGCTTCTCTTAGAATCAAAAGTTCTGATAAGACCAGGCTCATATTTCCATGTGACAGTGGCCTCCTGGACCAGAATGTTGGCCGTTGCCTTTATATAGGACACCTGCTGTTCAGCCATCTCCACCACTTCCAGTTTTTATAAACCCAGCCTGATTTAGTGCTTTCATTACCTTCTCCACTTGTCTTTATGGCTTTAGAGTTTGCTTCCCCTTTAATTCACATTCAAAACAAGTCAAATAATACAGCAAGGAACTCTTTAACTTCCTGTACAGTTTATAAGGCTTACTTTTGTTCTCTCAGTACCTTGAAAACTTTTTAGGCAACAGCATAAATTACACTAATAAAAATAAAATGTTATGGATTGTTGAAAATTTTGATATAAAACTAAACCTGAGAGGCTTCCCTGGTGGTCCAGTGGGTAAAGAGTCTGCCTTGCAGCACAAGGGGCAGCAGTTCAACCCCTGGCCCAGGGAGATCCCATGTACCGCGGAGCAACTAGACCTGAGTCCAATTACGAACCAGCGCCTGAGTGCATGCGCCCAGAGCCAGTGCTCTGCAACAGGAAAACTGTGGTGTGCAAAGAAGAATAAAAAGAAGAGGAAAAAAGTTTTATATAATGCCAATAAAAATGATGGTAAGTTCCACTCTCAGATATAGTGAAAATTATATCTAGAACAGATCCATCTCTAAGATCTGAAAAAAATGACATGATATTTTTAGGGAATTGTATTTATGTTCCTGGCCTCTTAATGTAACATATGTGCTTATCTAATAAAGTCATTTAGCAGAGAGTATTTTCTTTTAGAATCTGATGAGTGATACAGAATTTTGAAATCTGAGCAAAACTAGTATAAAAATTAAAGTATGATTTAGCATGTATAATGTCATATTGATAATGTTCTCTTAAATTCCTTCCTATTTAAACTCTATTTGCAAAATTAATACATATTTCTAACAAATTCTAACAATATATATGTAACTTAAGTAAAAAATGAACATTTTGCCTGTAGTAGCTCATCTCACCGAGGCAACCCACTCCATAGAGTCTGCAGGCTGAATCAGGCACACAGGAGAGTTTTTCGTTTTATTTTGACTCATTATTAATGTTAAAAGTTTTTTAAGTTTTAGCTTCTCTTAGAATCAAAAGTTCTGATAAGACCAGGCTCATATTTCCATGTGACAGTGGCCTCCTGGACCAGAATGTTGGCCGTTGCCTTTATATAGGACACCTGCTGTTCAGCCATCTCCACCACTTCCAGTTTTTATAAACCCAGCCTGATTTAGTGCTTTCATTACCTTCTCCACTTGTCTTTATGGCTTTAGAGTTTGCTTCCCCTTTAATTCACATTCAAAACAAGTCAAATAATACAGCAAGGAACTCTTTAACTTCCTGTACAGTTTATAAGGCTTACTTTTGTTCTCTCAGTACCTTGAAAACTTTTTAGGCAACAGCATAAATTACACTAATAAAAATAAAATGTTATGGATTGTTGAAAATTTTGATATAAAACTAAACCTGAGAGGCTTCCCTGGTGGTCCAGTGGGTAAAGAGTCTGCCTTGCAGCACAAGGGGCAGCAGTTCAACCCCTGGCCCAGGGAGATCCCATGTACCGCGGAGCAACTAGACCTGAGTCCAATTACGAACCAGCGCTCTGGAGTGCATGCGCCCAGAGCCAGTGCTCTGCAACTAGAGAGGCCGCTGCAATGGGAGGCCTACAACATGCCAAAGAATAAAAATGGATGAAAATAAATAAATTAAAAAATTAAATAAAAATCAGTTGGGAAGTGTTCCTCCTTTAAAAAAATAAAAAACAAAAAAACCCACTAAACCTGAGAATCTACCTACTACTGTAATAAAAAATTTTTTCCAAAATAAACATCCTTAATACTAATTGATAGATTATGTAACTAGAAGATTTATTGGATTTATAATCCTTTTCTCTGTACTTGGGTAAGTGATTAACATCTCTATTTCGTTATCTTTTGAAACACACTAAAGTTAACTGCTTTAACTCTAATAGCTATTTATTACATTAGAAAATTTGGAAATCTAAGTCTGTGAATCAAAATATTTCCACAGTCTAGGGGCTTCCCTGGTAGCTCAGTGGTAAAGAGTTCGCCTGCCAGTGCAGGACACGAGTTTGATCCCTTCCACATGCTGCAGAACAGCTAAGCCCGTGAGCCACGACTATGGAGCCTGTGCTCTAGAGCCTCGGAGCCACAGCTATTGAGCCAGTGTGCCGCAACTACGGAAGCCTGTGAGCCCTATAGCCCAAGTTCCACAACAAGAGAAGTCATGGCAACAAGAAGCCTGCTCACCTCGACTAGAGAGTATCCCCATTCCCTACAACTAGAGAAGAGCCTGCGGCAGCAGTGAAAACCCAGAATAGCCAAAAATTAATTAATTAATTAAATAAAAAATTTTTTAAAAATTAGGAATAAAGCCAATATATTAAAAAAAAAATTGCACAGTCTGATGGTGCATGTTAGAAAAAGGAACTTGAAAAGTGCTTTGAGGAAGGAATGTTTCACATTTACATTTCTGTTCATAATGCTGTTATTATAGCTAATATATTTATTAATGATAATTTGTAATAACTATTCTATTCCAGGGGAAGTAGTCTTCATCCATTTATTCTTCAAATTCCCTGAGATTACAGATTAATAAATTAAGGTTCAGATATGAAAGTGACCAGCCCACGTTCTTACACTAATACATAGTTGAGTTGGAATTTAAACAAGTGTGAGTTCCTACACGTGCTAAGCACTAAGCTTAAGATTGTCTCCTGCCCCCTTGGAACTCACAGATGACAGTCTGACTGCACATCTAATGCTATTACTTCATCAGGTGAAGTAACGTGAATGAGAAGGTAACAGGTCACTAGTTGTCTGCCATTGTTCTTACCACATGACAACTGATTTCATCTGGCTTTAGAAATGTTACTCCACCTGTTATAACTTATACCTCTTCTTAAATCATGATCTCAGGTTAATGTTGGATTTCCAGAATAAAGTAAACATAACTGAAGAAAGTTGGATAGCATAGATATGCTATGTTTTCAAGTTATATAATCACAGAAAAGTATTCCAGCTTTCTCTGTTAACACTAGTAGCGGCACTGTTTGTAAATGTTTGTCTATGGCAGGTACTGTTTTCAGCATATACGCTCTCTGCTCCTTAAACCAGCTCTCGAAGTATTGGTATCCCCATTTTATAAAAATGACAGGTATTACTCTCATTAATTTATTCCTCAGAGCCTCACCCTCTGTCAAAATATTGACTGCAAACTATTTATTTTATATGAATCAGTATAGTTATATTAAACATTTAACCACAGTGTGAAATGAGAAGCAGTAAACATTTCTAGATGGATTAACATAGTATTTGATTTATTTGCATAATATCCTGGCAAGGATATAATTACATGGAAAAATATTTATGATATAACGTTATCCAATTATTGCTCTCTTGATCTCAAAAGTTAAGCATTTTTAATGATGATAAGTGCTTTTATCCAATATTTAGAAAATATATAAGTATACATAAATATATCTTTATTAATATAAATATCTATATATATATAAGTATATCTCTGAAGGGCTTAATTTTTTTCTTTTTCAAAGATTATGACAACGAAGAGATCTTAACTTATGAGGAAATGTCACTTTATCATCAGCCAGCAAATAGGAAAAGACCTATCATTTTGATTGGTCCACAGAACTGTGGCCAGAATGAATTGCGTCAGAGGCTCATGAACAAAGAAAAAGACCGCTTTGCATCTGCAGTTCCTCGTAAGTTTGGATGCATTCCCGCTTTTGTGTGCATTTCAGCTTGCCACTTTAGAACCTAACCGTGTAGGGAAAATTCCCACCCATTTCCTCAAAACAGTATTGTCCAAGAAATAGTACTGAACTTTGTTTTAACCAGATCTACTGAGAATTTGCTATTAAAGATTGCCATTCTTGAATATCATTTTTCTGAGAGTATGGTGCTAGTTTCTTTCTAAGTGAATTTCAATTCGGGCTTCTTATATTCACTGTTCAGGATGGAATCAGCTGGCTTTTTTAACTGATGCAGAATATAGAAATTTAGACCTAATCTCAGAGCCTAGAAGTTCTGTTTAAACTTCTGTTTAAACTATTGTATAGTACCTAATCTTATGGAAAAAAAACTGATAGCATTTTAAATGAAATGAAAAATGAAGTCATTTAGAGTGTGAACATAAGACGCATTAAATGTAACTGTTACCAACATACTAAAACCACAGTTTGATTGATTTCTCAATGTAGAAATAAAACCAGTCAGTGTTAAAACATATAGGGGTCTAACATTTCCTCAATTCATTTTTTTGTGGGAGGGAGGGGGGCAGGTTAGGGAGGGAGGGGGGCAGGCGGGTCACTTCTATTGGTCTTTCATTTATCTCTTTTCATTCATCTTTGTTCTTTGGCCCGTGTGGGCCTCCCATCACGGTGGCCTCTGTTGTCGCAGAGTGCCGGCTCTGGGTGCATGCGCTCCAGAGCCCTGGCTCAGTAATTGGACACATCGGTCCAGCCGCTCTGCGGCACATGGGATCCTCCCAGGCCAGGGATCGAACCGGCGCCCCTTGCACTGCAAGGCGGTGTCCTTACCCACTGGACCACCAGGGAAGCCCTCATTATTTTTTAATTTGTATTACAAAATAACATTTTTTTTTGACTAGCAGAGTTATTCCTCACCGTGCTCTGACCCATGCTCGTTGATTTTGCCTGATTTTGTTTGCCTAGATACAACACGGAGTCGGCGAGACCACGAAGTAGCTGGTAGAGATTACCACTTTGTTTCACGGCAGGCATTTGAGGCAGATATAGCAGCTGGAAAGTTCATTGAGCATGGTGAATTTGAGAAAAATTTGTATGGAACCAGCATAGATTCTGTACGACAAGTGATCAACTCGGGCAAAATATGTCTTTTAAGTCTTCGTACACAGGTAAAACTATGTTGTTTTAGGGTGTTGAACTTGTATTTTGATCAAAAAACCATAGGACTGCTTTACGTTCTTATACAGTTTTTTCACACTGATTGACTGCATGAAATCAGACAGGTTGCTAAATCTCTTTCAGTTTCCTCAGAGTGGAAAAATATATATATTACATACTTGCCTATATATGCACGTACATATTTTCTGAAACTTAAAATACAGTAACTGTAGTGCTGGTAGTACATTAGTATTTTAAAGGTTATAAAAGAATTTTTCTTCTCTGTCCGAGAAAAATTAGAAAAGTGAGAGGTCATTTTTATGCTTTTAAATGCCGCAGTTCAGGTATTATTAGTATCTATCATAATGAGTGCTTGGTTGAGCCTAATGAAACATCCATTGCTTTCCAGTATCTGTCATACAAAGCAAAACCTTCAAAAATTACTAATAATTGCTTTTTAGATTTCTGTTATAAATAATTTTAGAAAATTGGTATTTTAAATATTATGTTGTGAATTTTTTTTATTGTACAGCCTTAGCATAAAACTCAGTGGTGGAATGTATTTTGTATGTCAACTCAGGAGATATAGGCAGTGGTAAGAGATGTATAAGAGAATTGACTCCAAAATGACTTTCCTGAAGTAGTAATTAGGTTTTCTTTTTTTTTTTTTAGTGAACAAAAGAGCTTCTTAGTCTTTGCTATTTCAGTTATAAACACTAGGTTAAAGAAAAGCATCCATGTTTTTACTTAAATTCCATAAGAATTCTTTATATTATTTTGGCTAACAGATTTACCAAAAAACTGAAGAGTAATTAAGCATATTGTCTTAATTACTGTTTCTAGATAGAAAATGACATGTCCATATAATCCCCATTTTTGTGGAGCGCTGCACTTTAGGGACACGCAGTCATGCGAAAGCAAGGTGAAAACTATAATCTTTTAATTCAAACAGTCTGCCCTTTTTTTTTTTTGGATGTGTTTATTTCAGATTTCTTTTTACATGTACATGTGATTCTTTGTGCATTTTGACATGGTAAGATGACTGCTCATTTGTAATTCCTTCAAAGGGATTTTTAATATGATTATTATAATCTGTGTATGAGCTTATTATCAGAGTGTTTTTATCATCACATAGTTGTGAGTCTTCATTTCACTTTTGGTACATGGTATGTTCTTTTTTTTTTTTTTTTTTAAACCTTTATTTTACTTTTAACTTTTACAGTTCACAGACATGCATGTTCTCAGATTAGTCACATGTATATCCCCCCCTTCCCTCCCCTCCCGACCATCACACAGCACCCCTGAAGGATCCCCTTTTCTCACAGAGCAATGACTAGAGCTATTTTCTTCACTTATGATAGTACAGGCCTTCATGCTACTTCCCTTACGCCTCTCACCCACTGTTCCTTCCCCACAATGTCCATATGTCCACTGTCCATGTCTGTCTTTCTGTCGCTTCACTGCATGTGCCATCATCACCATCCTACTAGATTCCATATATATGTGTTAATATACTGTATTTGTCCTTCTCTTTCTGACTGACTTCACTTTTGATGATACGTTCTAGATCCAGCCACCTCATTAGGGTTGATTCTTCTGCATTTTTCTTTACAGCTGTGTAGTATTCCATTGTATATATGTACCAGAGCTTTTGGATCCATTCGTTCGTCGATGGGCATCTAGGTTCCTTCCATGTTCTAGCTATTGTATAGAGAGCTGCAATGAACATTGGGGTACAGGTGCTTCTTTCAGTTTTGTTTTCGTCAGGGTATAAGCCTAAGAGTGGGATTGCTGGGTCATATGGTGCTTCTATTTTTAGTTTTTTAAGAAATCTCCAGACTGTCTTCCATAGAGGCTGTATCAATTTACACTCCCACCAGCAATGCAGAAGTGTTCCCTTTCTCCGCAGCCTCTCCAGCATTTATTGTCTGTCGATTTGTGGATGATGGCCATTCTGACGGGTGTGAGGTGATATCTCATTGTAGTTTTGATTTGCATTTCTCTAATTATTAGTGAAGTTGAGCATCGTTTCATGTGTTTTTCGGCCATCTGTATGTCATCGTTGGAGAGGTGTCTGTTTAGGTCCTTTTCCCATTTTTTGATTGGGTTGTTCGTTTTTCCAGTGCTGAGTTGTCTCAGTTGCTTGTAGATTTTGGAGATTAATTCTTTGTCTGTTGTTTCATTTGCTATGATTTTCTCCCACTCTGTGAGCTGTCTGTTCAGCTTTTTTGTAATTTCTTTAGCTGTACAAAAGCTTTTAAGTTTCATTAGGTCCCACATGTTCATTTGTCTTTTAGCCCCGTATCAAGAAGTCTTTTGATATGTCTTTTTTTTAAACCTTTATTTTGCTTTTAGCTTTTACAGTTCACAGACATGCATGTTCTCAGATTAGTCACATGTATATCCCCCCCTTCCTCCCTCCCGACCATCACACAGCACCCCTGAAGGATCCCCTTTTCTCACAGAGCAATGACTAGAGCTATTTTCTTCACTTATGATAGTACAGGCCTTCATGCTACTTCCCTTACGCCTCTCACCCACTGTTCCTTCCCCACAATGTCCATATGTCCACTGTCCATGTCTGTCTTTCTGTCGCTTCACTGCATGTGCCATCATCACCATCCTACTAGATTCCATATATATGTGTTAATATACTGTATTTGTCCTTCTCTTTCTGACTGACTTCACTTTTGATGATACGTTCTAGATCCAGCCACCTCATTAGGGTTGATTCTTCTGCATTTTTCTTTACAGCTGTGTAGTATTCCATTGTATATATGTACCAGAGCTTTTGGATCCATTCGTTCGTCGATGGGCATCTAGGTTCCTTCCATGTTCTAGCTATTGTATAGAGAGCTGCAATGAACATTGGGGTACAGGTGCTTCTTTCAGTTTTGTTTTCGTCAGGGTATAAGCCTAAGAGTGGGATTGCTGGGTCATATGGTGCTTCTATTTTTAGTTTTTTAAGAAATCTCCAGACTGTCTTCCATAGAGGCTGTATCAATTTACACTCCCACCAGCAATGCAGAAGTGTTCCCTTTTCTCCGCAGCCTCTCCAGCATTTATTGTCTGTCGATTTGTGGATGATGGCCATTCTGACGGGTGTGAGGTGATATCTCATTGTAGTTTTGATTTGCATTTCTCTAATTATTAGTGAAGTTGAGCATCGTTTCATGTGTTTTTCGGCCATCTGTATGTCATCGTTGGAGAGGTGTCTGTTTAGGTCCTTTTCCCATTTTTTGATTGGGTTGTTCGTTTTTCCAGTGCTGAGTTGTCTCAGTTGCTTGTAGATTTTGGAGATTAATTCTTTGTCTGTTGTTTCATTTGCTATGATTTTCTCCCACTCTGTGAGCTGTCTGTTCAGCTTTTTTGTAATTTCTTTAGCTGTACAAAAGCTTTTAAGTTTCATTAGGTCCCACATGTTCATTTGTCTTTTTAGTTCCACTATTCTAGTAGGTGGGTCAGAGAAGATCTTGCTTTGATTGATGTCCTTGAGGGTTTTGCCTATATTCTCCTCTAAGAGTTTGATGGTTTCTGGCCTTACATTTAAGTCTTTAATCCATTTTGAGTTGATCTTTGTGTATGGTGTCAGGGTATGTTCCAACTTCATTTTCTTGCATGTAGCTGTCCAATTTTCCCAGCAACATTTGTTGAAGAGGCTGTCTTTGTCCCATTTTATATGTTCGCCTCCTTTGTCAAAAATAAGGTACCCATAGGTGCGTGGCTTTATCTCTGGGTTCTCGATCTTGTTCCATTGGTCGATATTTCTGTTTTTGTGCCAGTACCATACTGTCTTGATGAGTGTTGCTTTGTAGTAGAGTCTGAAGTTGGGGAGGCTGATCCCCCCAGCTCCATTCTTCTTCCTGAGGATTGCTTTGGCGATTCGAGGTCTTTTGTGTTTCCATATGAACTGTGTTATTCGTTGGTCTAGTTCTGTGAAGAATATTATTGGAAGTTTGATAGGGATCGCATTGAATCTATAGATGACATTTGGTAGTATGGTCATTTTCACAATATTGATTCTCCCGACCCAGGAACACGGAATATTTCTCCATCTGTTTAACTCTTCTTTAATGTCTCTCATGAGTGTCTTGTAATTTTCTGTGTACAGTTCTTTTGTTTCTTTGGGTAGGTTTATTCCTAGATATTTGATTCTTTTGGTTGCGATGGTGAAGGGAATTGCCTCTTTGATTTCATTTTCTGATTTGTCATTGTTTGTGTATAGGAATGCCATGGTATGTTCTTATATTGAATAGTAGGATCTATCTTTTTGGGTTGTTTTTTCTTTTTCGCCATCCTGTATGTCATCGTTGGAGAGGTGTCTGTTTAGGTCCTTTTCCCATTTTTTTGATTGGGTTGTTCGTTTTTCCAGTGCTGAGTTGTCTCAGTTGCTTGTAGATTTTGGAGATTAATTCTTTGTCTGTTGTTTCATTTGCTATGATTTTCTCCCACTCTGTGAGCTGTCTGTTCAGCTTTTTTGTAATTTCTTTAGCTGTACAAAAGCTTTTAAGTTTCATTAGGTCCCACATGTTCATTTGTCTTTTTAGTTCCACTATTCTAGTAGGTGGGTCAGAGAAGATCTTGCTTTGATTGATGTCCTTGAGGGTTTTGCCTATATTCTCCTCTAAGAGTTTGATGGTTTCTGGCCTTACATTTAAGTCTTTAATCCATTTTGAGTTGATCTTTGTGTATGGTGTCAGGGTATGTTCCAACTTCATTTTCTTGCATGTAGCTGTCCAATTTTCCCAGCAACATTTGTTGAAGAGGCTGTCTTTGTCCCATTTTATATGTTCGCCTCCTTTGTCAAAAATAAGGTACCCATAGGTGCGTGGCTTTATCTCTGGGTTCTCGATCTTGTTCCATTGGTCGATATTTCTGTTTTTGTGCCAGTACCATACTGTCTTGATGAGTGTTGCTTTGTAGTAGAGTCTGAAGTTGGGGAGGCTGATCCCCCCAGCTCCATTCTTCTTCCTGAGGATTGCTTTGGCGATTCGAGGTCTTTTGTGTTTCCATATGAACTGTGTTATTCGTTGGTCTAGTTCTGTGAAGAATATTATTGGAAGTTTGATAGGGATCGCATTGAATCTATAGATGACATTTGGTAGTATGGTCATTTTCACAATATTGATTCTCCCGACCCAGGAACACGGAATATTTCTCCATCTGTTTAACTCTTCTTTAATGTCTCTCATGAGTGTCTTGTAATTTTCTGTGTACAGTTCTTTTGTTTCTTTGGGTAGGTTTATTCCTAGATATTTGATTCTTTTGGTTGCGATGGTGAAGGGAATTGCCTCTTTGATTTCATTTTCTGATTTGTCATTGTTTGTGTATAGGAATGCCATGGTATGTTCTTATATTGAATAGTAGGATCTATCTTTTTGGGTTGTTTTTTTTTTTTTTTTGGCTCTCCTGGGTTTTCACTGCTACCACAGACTTCTTCTCTAGTTGCAGGGAGTGGGGATACTCTCTAGTTGAGGTGAGCAGGCTTCTTGTTACCATGACTTCTCTTGTTGTGGAGCTTGGGCTATAGGGCTCACGGGCTTCCGTAGTTGTGGCACATGGGCTCAATAGCTGTGGCTCCGAGGCACTAGAGCATGGGCTCCATAGTCGTGGCTCACGAGCTTAGTTGCTCTGCAGCATGTGGGATCTTCCTGGATCAGCAAACTCGTGTGTCCTGCACTGGCAGGCGAACTCTTTACCACTGAGCTACCAGGGGAAGCCCCCTATTTTGTATTTTTTTCTCTTTTATTTTTTAAATTATGAAACTATGATAACACATCCAAAGGAGACTTGGAAAATACATAGCAAAGTTACATATAGTTCTGTATATTACTTTTTTTAAAAAAATAGATAAATGAAGATTTTTTAGTTAGAGTTTCAATATCAGACTCACAAATCTGTCTTTTCTTTACAGTCCTTGAAGACTCTCCGGAACTCAGACTTGAAACCATATATTATCTTCATTGCACCCCCTTCACAAGAAAGACTTCGGGCATTATTAGCCAAAGAGGGCAAGAATCCTAAGGTACAGTTATTATACATTATACTATTCCATTGAAAGTAAACATGAACCAGTCATGGCTTACTATGTCACGGTACTTAAAAACTACATCCGGCCACTGGATTTGCTCTGCAATGGCCCAAACTCTTGTCTGTGGAGTGTGCTTTCTCTGAATCTGAATAAATCCATTTCTTACCTACAAAAAAAAAAAACTACATCCACTTAGGCTTTCAAACTGATTATTCTGTCATATCACTTTCCCCAAAACTGCCACAGTTGCCATTTCTTAAAAGACTATCCTTTCTCACAGTGAATATCCCTGGGATCTTTGTCAAAAAAGACCAGATATGTAGGAGTGAAGGATTATTTTTGGACTCTATTCTGTATTTATGCTAGTATCACATTTTATTGATTACTATAGCTTTATTTTGTTTTGAAAAATGATCATTGAAAGGAATGAAGTAGTGATACATGGAACAAAATGGATGAACCTTGAAAACATAGTGGATGAACCCAGTCACAAAAGAACGTATTTCACTTTGGGAAAATCCAGAATAAACATATCTCTAGTTGCAGGGAGTGGGGATACTCTCTAGTTGAGGTGAGCAGGCTTCTTGTTACCATGACTTCTCTTGTTGTGGAGCTTGGGCTATAGGGCTCACGGGCTTCCGTAGTTGTGGCACATGGGCTCAATAGCTGTGGCTCCGAGGCACTAGAGCATGGGCTCCATAGTCGTGGCTCACGAGCTTAGTTGCTCTGCAGCATGTGGGATCTTCCTGGATCAGCAAACTCGTGTGTCCTGCACTGGCAGGCGAACTCTTTACCACTGAGCTACCAGGGGAAGCCCCCTATTTTGTATTTTTTTCTCTTTTATTTTTTAAATTATGAAACTATGATAACACATCCAAAGGAGACTTGGAAAATACATAGCAAAGTTACATATAGTTCTGTATATTACTTTTTTTAAAAAAATAGATAAATGAAGATTTTTTAGTTAGAGTTTCAATATCAGACTCACAAATCTGTCTTTTCTTTACAGTCCTTGAAGACTCTCCGGAACTCAGACTTGAAACCATATATTATCTTCATTGCACCCCCTTCACAAGAAAGACTTGGGCATTATTAGCCAAAGAGGGCAAGAATCCTAAGGTACAGTTATTATACATTATACTATTCCATTGAAAGTAAACATGAACCAGTCATGGCTTACTATGTCACGGTACTTAAAAACTACATCCGGCCACTGGATTTGCTCTGCAATGGCCCAAACTCTTGTCTGTGGAGTGTGCTTTCTCTGAATCTGAATAAATCCATTTCTTACCTACAAAAAAAAACTACATCCACTTAGGCTTTCAAACTGATTATTCTGTCATATCACTTTCCCCAAAACTGCCACAGTTGCCATTTCTTAAAAGACTATCCTTTCTCACAGTGAATATCCCTGGGATCTTTGTCAAAAAAGACCAGATATGTAGGAGTGAAGGATTATTTTTGGACTCTATTCTGTATTTATGCTAGTATCACATTTTATTGATTACTATAGCTTTATTTTGTTTTGAAAAATGATCATTGAAAGGAATGAAGTAGTGATACATGGAACAAAATGGATGAACCTTGAAAACATAGTGGATGAACCCAGTCACAAAAGAACGTATTTCACGATTTCATCATTTGGAATATCCAGAATAAACATATCTATGGAGACCAAAAGTAGATTAGTGGTTGCCTAGGGCTGAGGATTGGGAGAAAATAGGGTGTGGTTGCTGGTGACTATGGGGCTTGGAGGGAAAGGGGACAGAGTAGGGAGAGTGGAGGATGATGAAACTGTTCTGAAATTGATCGTGCTGTTGACTGCACAGCTTCTCTGTAACTACCAGAAGCTGTTGAAGTGTGCATTTTAAGTGAGTGAACTGTGTAAATTGAAATGATTGCAGTTCACCATTAAATGGGTGAAGTGTGAATGAATTATATCTCAGGAAACCTGTTATTGGGGCAGAAAAAAATCCCAGCCAGTTTTTCTGTAGAAATTGAAGATTATTTTAAAATTTGTGTGGAAATTTTAAAGAATAACCAAAACACTTTAGAAGAACAAAGTTAGAAGCCTTTTTGTCTTCATTAGTTTTCTTTATTGTCTGTTTTCCATTGAATTAAGTTATTTTATTTTTATGCTTTCCTTATACTTACTTTGGCTTTACTTTACTCTTGCTCTAGTTTCTAAAGAAAACATGATTTTTAAACCGTTGTGCTTTTCTAATATGAAGTTATATATTTTTCATTTTCATTGTTAGAAATATTTCCTAATTTGCCTTGCCATTTTCTTTCTTTAATCTGTGGGTTATTTTGAAGTATCTGATTTCCCCATTGGAGATTTTTAAGTTTATTGATTTTTTAATTCCATTGCAGTAAGAAAACATATTCTTTAAGACATAAGTCTTCCAAATTTTGTTGAGCCTTATTTTATGACCCAGTGTCTGTTCTATGTTGGCACATGTTCCTCAGCATCAGTAAGCATGTATATTTTGCAAGTGTTGAGTAAAGGGTAGTGTGTCTGATTGCTTTTTATGTTTTATCTCCTTTGGTAATTAATAATGCTTATCACACAGTAGAAGTGTTAAGTAAAAACTGATACTCAATTTTAACTCTATGAAATAGTGCTAGCTAAGAAAGTAATGGTGTTCTTAACATAGTTTTTATCTATTCTGTATTTATGCTAGTATCACATTTTATTGATTACTATAGCTTTATTTTGTTTTGAAAAATGATCATTGAAAGGAATGAAGTAGTGATACATGGAACAAAATGGATGAACCTTGAAAACATAGTGGATGAACCCAGTCACAAAAGAACGTATTTCACGATTTCATCATTTGGAATATCCAGAATAAACATATCTATGGAGACCAAAAGTAGATTAGTGGTTGCCTAGGGCTGAGGATTGGGAGAAAATAGGGTGTGGTTGCTGGTGACTATGGGGCTTGGAGGGAAAGGGGACAGAGTAGGGAGAGTGGAGGATGATGAAACTGTTCTGAAATTGATCGTGCTGTTGACTGCACAGCTTCTCTGTAACTACCAGAAGCTGTTGAAGTGTGCATTTTAAGTGAGTGAACTGTGTAAATTGAAATGATTGCAGTTCACCATTAAATGGGTGAAGTGTGAATGAATTATATCTCAGGAAACCTGTTATTGGGGCAGAAAAAAATCCCAGCCAGTTTTTCTGTAGAAATTGAAGATTATTTTAAAATTTGTGTGGAAATTTTAAAGAATAACCAAAACACTTTAGAAGAACAAAGTTAGAAGCCTTTTTGTCTTCATTAGTTTTCTTTATTGTCTGTTTTCCATTGAATTAAGTTATTTTATTTTTATGCTTTCCTTATACTTACTTTGGCTTTACTTTACTCTTGCTCTAGTTTCTAAAGAAAACATGATTTTTAAACCGTTGTGCTTTTCTAATATGAAGTTATATATTTTTCATTTTCATTGTTAGAAATATTTCCTAATTTGCCTTGCCATTTTCTTTCTTTAATCTGTGGGTTATTTTGAAGTATCTGATTTCCCCATTGGAGATTTTTAAGTTTATTGATTTTTTAATTCCATTGCAGTAAGAAAACATATTCTTTAAGACATAAGTCTTCCAAATTTTGTTGAGCCTTATTTTATGACCCAGTGTCTGTTCTATGTTGGCACATGTTCCTCAGCATCAGTAAGCATGTATATTTTGCAAGTGTTGAGTAAAGGGTAGTGTGTCTGATTGCTTTTTATGTTTTATCTCCTTTGGTAATTAATAATGCTTATCACACAGTAGAAGTGTTAAGTAAAAACTGATACTCAATTTTAACTCTATGAAATAGTGCTAGCTAAGAAAGTAATGGTGTTCTTCATGAGTGCACAATTTAAATAATCAGTTATCTCATTATACTGTAAAATCTGGTTTTGCTGTAGTGGCGTCATAAGAGTGATTAAAAGTGGGATCTGTAATGGTTAATTTTGCCTATAGATAGTTTTTTCAGGCCAAATATTTTCAATTTCATCATGAACTATAGAATTAAAACAAGTACAAAATAAATTATATATGACATTTTGGCAAAAGATGAAGTAATAAATTTGATAAAGAAGAACTTAGGTGGATTAGATATTCACGTGAATCTGTGTAAGATGTGGAGCTTAACATTTACATTTCAAATCCAATAACAGAAATTGTAGATTCTATTTTGAGTTCTAGAATGTTCTTTCAGTAATCTTGAGCTTTTGAGTAGACACAAGTTTTGACCAGACTGTTACAATGTGTTCAGTTACAATGGTAGTAGTTTCCCTGCTGGGAAACAAAGGAGTCTGTGTGCCAGAGCCAGCTGCACGACATTCCAGAATGAGAATTAGAGAGCCACACAAGAAACTGACTTAGGACAAGCCAGAGCTGTCATATGTTTAATATGTTTTCCTACTGTTGTAAAAGTTCAACCAGCCGAATGATAATGAATTGTTTGATATTGTGGGTCCGGTACAGTTTTGATGTATGACTTTTATGTCTGAGACATCTGAAGATTTAGTTAGTACTCTTCATTGACAGGGGTGCTTGCGGGGGCACCTTTGCTTTCTTGGACACATGTGCTTGATAATCAGAGGAGTTCTGGATAAGTTTTACATATGACCTTGCCACCTTCTTGTCTGAAAACATGTTTCCTTTACACATGAAAGTGGCCTGCTCTATATGACTTCCCAAACTCTTCTTAGGATACTTGTTTTTGCATCTTAAAGACCTCCTTTGTATATTGAATTTTTTTATCAATTTAAAGCAGTGTGTTAAGGGCATTTCTTGTTTTTCACCCATCTCTGATTCATTATGAACTTTAGTAAGGAATGGATTACCTTTTCTTTCTTTCCTTTGCAGCCTGAGGAATTGAGAGAAATCATTGAGAAGACTAGAGAGATGGAGCAGAACAATGGCCACTACTTTGACACAGCAATTGTGAACTCAGATCTTGATAAAGCCTATCAGGAACTACTTAGGTTGATTAATAAACTCGATACTGAACCTCAGTGGGTGCCATCCACTTGGCTGAGGTGAAGACGTCCATTCTGTGGCATGACTGGACTTGATCTGGCCAACTGCCAATAGGAAGACAGTCCTGATACTTGAGCACATCTCTGAGAAGGTGGCAGGCAGTGTAAACTGTAGTCCTGTTCTTAGATCTTGAACTAGTGAAGAAAACCCCCTTGGGCAGTTTTTTAACAGCCATCTTTATTCTCTGTACATGGCTCTAGCGGTTCTTGCCTCAGATGGAGATTTTAAATGGAAATTTTCAACAGAACTGCCATCTTTATTCTCTAGTCACATAAAATTGAGTTCTAGAATGTTCTTTCAGTAATCTTGAGCTTTTGAGTAGACACAAGTTTTGACCAGACTGTTACAATGTGTTCAGTTACAATGGTAGTAGTTTCCCTGCTGGGAAACAAAGGAGTCTGTGTGCCAGAGCCAGCTGCACGACATTCCAGAATGAGAATTAGAGAGCCACACAAGAAACTGACTTAGGACAAGCCAGAGCTGTCATATGTTTAATATGTTTTCCTACTGTTGTAAAAGTTCAACCAGCCGAATGATAATGAATTGTTTGATATTGTGGGTCCGGTACAGTTTTGATGTATGACTTTTATGTCTGAGACATCTGAAGATTTAGTTAGTACTCTTCATTGACAGGGGTGCTTGCGGGGGCACCTTTGCTTTCTTGGACACATGTGCTTGATAATCAGAGGAGTTCTGGATAAGTTTTACATATGACCTTGCCACCTTCTTGTCTGAAAACATGTTTCCTTTACACATGAAAGTGGCCTGCTCTATATGACTTCCCAAACTCTTCTTAGGATACTTGTTTTTGCATCTTAAAGACCTCCTTTGTATATTGAATTTTTTTATCAATTTAAAGCAGTGTGTTAAGGGCATTTCTTGTTTTTCACCCATCTCTGATTCATTATGAACTTTAGTAAGGAATGGATTACCTTTTCTTTCTTTCCTTTGCAGCCTGAGGAATTGAGAGAAATCATTGAGAAGACTAGAGAGATGGAGCAGAACAATGGCCACTACTTTGACACAGCAATTGTGAACTCAGATCTTGATAAAGCCTATCAGGAACTACTTAGGTTGATTAATAAACTCGATACTGAACCTCAGTGGGTGCCATCCACTTGGCTGAGGTGAAGACGTCCATTCTTTGGCATGACTGGACTTGATCTGGCCAACTGCCAATAGGAAGACAGTCCTGATACTTGAGCACATCTCTGAGAAGGTGGCAGGCAGTGTAAACTGTAGTCCTGTTCTTAGATCTTGAACTAGTGAAGAAAACCCCCTTGGGCAGTTTTTTAACAGCCATCTTTATTCTCTGTACATGGCTCTAGCGGTTCTTGCCTCAGATGGAGATTTTAAATGGAAATTTTCAACAGAACCGTTTTATTTTATCCACATAAAAGCCTTTTAATTATGTTTTCATCTAACCAAGTCTTTTCTGCCTAGTCATGTTTCCATGAAAACCTGTGTGTATATATACACAAAGGTCCATGTCTCACACAGCAATAAAT
Organism: Tragulus kanchil; assembly: GCA_022376925.1. Taxonomy (NCBI): domain Eukaryota; kingdom Metazoa; phylum Chordata; class Mammalia; order Artiodactyla; family Tragulidae; genus Tragulus; species Tragulus kanchil. Next base: position 214,362,406 of record JAIOJX010000032.1, on the reverse strand, counting down.
TTTGATATTATTTAACAGTGAATTTAAATGACTTCATGGGAATTCATGGGTGAGTGAAACTGTGCTTCTGTGCACTCGGCAAGAAAACAGTATTTGGTTAGAAGACTGATTTAGCCATCAGAACTACTTAAAAAAAAATGGTGCCACTTTGGTCGGGAACTACTGTTAGCCTTGAATTCATGTGTATGTCTTTTAATTCTTAAAAACATTCCATTGGAAGTACCAATTTTTAGCTCAGACTTTGTGGATCAGACTTCACTGCACACTCAGCAGACTGATCTAAAAACATAGACAACATCTGCTGATCTTTTTAAAGGTATAATGAGTTTAAGAGTTTTTTCCTTAAATTGTGGCAACTGATTTGATAACTTACTTCCTTTTCTTGATCTGCACAGTACAGTAGAATGTGTAAGTTATATTTTTATGAATGGCAGATATTCATATAAACTGTTGACTGTTAAAGTTTCTTCCTCGTGATGCAGTTTTTACATATGTGAGAGGACATAACACATTTGATGGTTTTGGCATTTTTATATATGAGCACGGTATAATTTGACTGTGTTACATATGTAGGTAATAAACTGGAATTCTTTCAGAACAATGGCCACTACTTTGACACAGCAATTGTGAACTCAGATCTTGATAAAGCCTATCAGGAACTACTTAGGTTGATTAATAAACTCGATACTGAACCTCAGTGGGTGCCATCCACTTGGCTGAGGTGAAGACGTCCATTCTTTGGCATGACTGGACTTGATCTGGCCAACTGCCAATAGGAAGACAGTCCTGATACTTGAGCACATCTCTGAGAAGGTGGCAGGCAGTGTAAACTGTAGTCCTGTTCTTAGATCTTGAACTAGTGAAGAAAACCCCCTTGGGCAGTTTTTTAACAGCCATCTTTATTCTCTGTACATGGCTCTAGCGGTTCTTGCCTCAGATGGAGATTTTAAATGGAAATTTTCAACAGAACCGTTTTATTTTATCCACATAAAAGCCTTTTAATTATGTTTTCATCTAACCAAGTCTTTTCTGCCTAGTCATGTTTCCATGAAAACCTGTGTGTATATATACACAAAGGTCCATGTCTCACACAGCAATAAATTTTGATATTATTTAACAGTGAATTTAAATGACTTCATGGGAATTCATGGGTGAGTGAAACTGTGCTTCTGTGCACTCGGCAAGAAAACAGTATTTGGTTAGAAGACTGATTTAGCCATCAGAACTACTTAAAAAAAAATGGTGCCACTTTGGTCGGGAACTACTGTTAGCCTTGAATTCATGTGTATGTCTTTTAATTCTTAAAAACATTCCATTGGAAGTACCAATTTTTAGCTCAGACTTTGTGGATCAGACTTCACTGCACACTCAGCAGACTGATCTAAAAACATAGACAACATCTGCTGATCTTTTTAAAGGTATAATGAGTTTAAGAGTTTTTTCCTTAAATTGTGGCAACTGATTTGATAACTTACTTCCTTTTCTTGATCTGCACAGTACAGTAGAATGTGTAAGTTATATTTTTATGAATGGCAGATATTCATATAAACTGTTGACTGTTAAAGTTTCTTCCTCGTGATGCAGTTTTTACATATGTGAGAGGACATAACACATTTGATGGTTTTGGCATTTTTATATATGAGCACGGTATAATTTGACTGTGTTACATATGTAGGTAATAAACTGGAATTCTTTGATCAATATAGCTGCTGTACTGTATTCTAATATTTAATAGATTGACAAATGGTCATTGATTACATTTGTTCAGCATTGGAATAAAAAAATAATATGACTGTTGACTTTGAGATCAGAAGGAAAAGATGACCTGCAAGTCATCTGAACATTTTAGGAAAAGCACATTGCACAGGAAAAGTTAAGCCTATAGAAACAGGTTTTTATCCTAATAAAATCTGCCTCTTATGACCAGAATGTAACAAGCTAAATCATAAAATATCAAAGCTAATGGGATTTTCATACTGTCTCTATAGCTTAGCTTTAAAATTCAACTTCTGTGATTGGCATAGAAAGTTTATTTGCAGCCTCTTCCAGGCTTAAGGGATGGTGTGATGTGTAACAAACAACCTCAAATGTGAATGTCTTGATTTTTTTGACTACAGCTACAGTTTCTATTTCTAAAACTAAACACTGGAATAATAATGAATTGTCAATTATTAACAACTATTTCTAATGAGTAGTTTGTCTCAGTGTCATGTATATATTTGAGTTTTTCTCTTTTGCATAATATAATTTGAACAAATGTAGATAGTTTATATGTTGCCTTTTTCTGTTCAACTTTGCACGGCCTCAAAGTTGGCTGTCGAGTATGTCTTATGTGGAAATACTTTCAAGATAATGTTCCTTAGGAAGAAAGTAACATTCCTGGCTTGAGGGAAGGAATGCCATAATACTGTCTCTTCAGGTCTGAAACACTCCAGTTTGTGGCAAGAAAATGCAAAGATCACAGCGTTGAAAACAAAGGACTATGGGTACTTAATCTTTTCAGTTTTCCAGTTTACTTTCCCTTAGGAATGAAAGGTAGTCTATGGTAGACAGAGTTTTGTGAGCTGCCTGGCGTAACTGACAACTCTTTTCAACCCAAAGAGCTAAAATTTTGCAGCTTGAGTCAGGTTAGAAATGAGATATTCATATAAACTGTTGACTGTTAAAGTTTCTTCCTCGTGATGCAGTTTTTACATATGTGAGAGGACATAACACATTTGATGGTTTTGGCATTTTTATATATGAGCACGGTATAATTTGACTGTGTTACATATGTAGGTAATAAACTGGAATTCTTTGATCAATATAGCTGCTGTACTGTATTCTAATATTTAATAGATTGACAAATGGTCATTGATTACATTTGTTCAGCATTGGAATAAAAAAATAATATGACTGTTGACTTTGAGATCAGAAGGAAAAGATGACCTGCAAGTCATCTGAACATTTTAGGAAAAGCACATTGCACAGGAAAAGTTAAGCCTATAGAAACAGGTTTTTATCCTAATAAAATCTGCCTCTTATGACCAGAATGTAACAAGCTAAATCATAAAATATCAAAGCTAATGGGATTTTCATACTGTCTCTATAGCTTAGCTTTAAAATTCAACTTCTGTGATTGGCATAGAAAGTTTATTTGCAGCCTCTTCCAGGCTTAAGGGATGGTGTGATGTGTAACAAACAACCTCAAATGTGAATGTCTTGATTTTTATGACTACAGCTACAGTTTCTATTTCTAAAACTAAACACTGGAATAATAATGAATTGTCAATTATTAACAACTATTTTTAATGAGTAGTTTGTCTCAGTGTCATGTATATATTTGAGTTTTTCTCTTTTGCATAATATAATTTGAACAAATGTAGATAGTTTATATGTTGCCTTTTTCTGTTCAACTTTGCACGGCCTCAAAGTTGGCTGTCGAGTATGTCTTATGTGGAAATACTTTCAAGATAATGTTCCTTAGGAAGAAAGTAACATTCCTGGCTTGAGGGAAGGAATGCCATAATACTGTCTCTTCAGGTCTGAAACACTCCAGTTTGTGGCAAGAAAATGCAAAGATCACAGCGTTGAAAACAAAGGACTATGGGTACTTAATCTTTTCAGTTTTCCAGTTTACTTTCCCTTAGGAATGAAAGGTAGTCTATGGTAGACAGAGTTTTGTGAGCTGCCTGGCGTAACTGACAACTCTTTTCAACCCAAAGAGCTAAAATTTTTGCAGCTTGAGTCAGGTTAGAAATGAGATTTCAGGTGGTGTCAGTAAGTGGCTGCCCTGCTAGTCTCCTCGTCAGCTACAGGCCGCAGAGCCACACGAGGGCCGCGTGCTACTAGGAGACTCAGGCAAGTCTTTCACAAGCACATCTGAGGCCGAGGCACATGCCACGCCACCGTGTATTTCTTAAAAGCCTTTTAAGGTGATGCGATATTTTAGGGGTCCTATAAGGTGATGAGATACTTGGTGAAGTCCTGTATACTTCTTCCTCATCAGCAGTGGTAGAGGAACAGAAATGCTAACATCTCAAACTTTCCTCAGTCCTGGTGACATGGATGTGCTGGTACTCACAGTCCTTGCAAAGTGAAAACTAGTTGTTGCTGGCTTCCTTGAAAGAAAATGGAAAAAAGCTCTGCTATACAAGTTTCCAGTTCACTTCCTGGCCCTCTGTACTTTGGGAAACCTCAGTGTGCAGAAGGTCTTAACCACTCACGGGAATCATACCGATAGCTAATGAAATGCACATTAGTTCACATAAATAACCTTTCTTTATTAAATTTTCTTAAGTCAGAACAAACAAAAAGGAGAATAGTGTTTAGGATAATCCAGATTTGCTTTCCATGAAAATCTAGTATCTGGATTTCTTTTTTTCCTTTTTTCATGGCCTAAGGAATAATTTGAATGTAATTTTGTGAATGTGTATGGAAACTATAAACCAGGGATTTAGCCTTAATAAAGGTAATTTTTCTAACACCTATTGTTCATCTTCCTTTGTACTTTACCCTGCCTGTATCTGCACTCTTATTTTGAGATGTAATACTGCACAATGTAATGTAAAAATAAAAAGTAAAATTTCAAGTTTTAAAAGCCACTGACTTTCTCTTCCTGTGTTTACATACTCTGCCATTCAAGGTTTCAACACATCTAACATGACCCACTCTTGTCTTTGGTTTTGCCAGAATCAAGTCCATTGGAACCTCTGGGTGAAAGGAAAATGAAAGGTAGTCTATGGTAGACAGAGTTTTGTGAGCTGCCTGGCGAACTGACAACTCTTTTCAACCCAAAGAGCTAAAATTTGCAGCTTGAGTCAGGTTAGAAATGAGATTTCAGGTGGTGTCAGTAAGTGGCTGCCCTGCTAGTCTCCTCGTCAGCTACAGGCCGCAGAGCCACACGAGGGCCGCGTGCTACTAGGAGACTCAGGCAAGTCTTTCACAAGCACATCTGAGGCCGAGGCACATGCCACGCCACCGTGTATTTCTTAAAAGCCTTTTAAGGTGATGCGATATTTTAGGGGTCCTATAAGGTGATGAGATACTTGGTGAAGTCCTGTATACTTCTTCCTCATCAGCAGTGGTAGAGGAACAGAAATGCTAACATCTCAAACTTTCCTCAGTCCTGGTGACATGGATGTGCTGGTACTCACAGTCCTTGCAAAGTGAAAACTAGTTGTTGCTGGCTTCCTTGAAAGAAAATGGAAAAGCTCTGCTATACAAGTTTCCAGTTCACTTCCTGGCCCTCTGTACTTTGGGAAACCTCAGTGTGCAGAAGGTCTTAACCACTCACGGGAATCATACCGATAGCTAATGAAATGCACATTAGTTCACATAAATAACCTTTCTTTATTAAATTTTCTTAAGTCAGAACAAACAAAAAGGAGAATAGTGTTTAGGATAATCCAGATTTGCTTTCCATGAAAATCTAGTATCTGGATTTCTTTTTTTCCTTTTTTCATGGCCTAAGGAATAATTTGAATGTAATTTTGTGAATGTGTATGGAAACTATAAACCAGGGATTTAGCCTTAATAAAGGTAATTTTTCTAACACCTATTGTTCATCTTCCTTTGTACTTTACCCTGCCTGTATCTGCACTCTTATTTTGAGATGTAATACTGCACAATGTAATGTAAAAATAAAAAGTAAAATTTCAAGTTTTAAAAGCCACTGACTTTCTCTTCCTGTGTTTACATACTCTGCCATTCAAGGTTTCAACACATCTAACATGACCCACTCTTGTCTTTGGTTTTGCCAGAATCAAGTCCATTGGAACCTCTGGGTGAAACACAAAATTCTTTTTATTTTTCACAGTGGAGGAGTGCCCCCTATTGGCACAAATGTAAGGTTGTTTCCTTAATTGTTTCTTTAGACTATATTAAAGATAGACAACTTAAAGCTGTGAGCTCTAAAAGTTTTCTGGGTAAGAAGATATGTAATACTCAGGCAAATTCCACTACATGCAACATTGAGGGTAGAATGAGTTGCTGACAAATATCTATTTCATTTCTCCAGTCTTCTTCCTTCTTGCCCTACAACACCTACTCTGTATCTCCCAAAGACCAGTCAGGTACCAGAAACCTGATACCCCTGATGTCAGACATCAGAAACCTGATACCAACACACAAACCCCTGCGACTGCTACCCCAGCCCAGCTTTCAATTCTTATTCCTGATCTCCTCCCTTCCCCTGCAGTTCACGTCACCCAACCCTACACAACCTCATCTGTCCACTACTATCCTGACTTCTTTGTAACAATATGTTCAAGTGAGACTTTCCTGGCGGTTTAGTGGGAAAGACTTCCTCTTTCAACGCAGGGTATGTAGGTTCAATACCTGTTTGGGCATTAAGATACCACATGCCTCTTGGCCAAAACAAAACATAAAACAGAAGCAATGCTGTAACAAATTCAATAAGACTTTAAAAAAGATGGTCCATATCAAAAAATCTTTTTAAAAAAATATGGTAAACCATAAAATCATCTGCACTTTTTAGGGAGGTTAGCCAAGGCCAGTAAGTACCAAAGGCTGAAGAAGCCACAGAAGAACCTAGGGTACTTCTCTAGCTCAGTGCTTTAAGATGAACATGCCTGTGGAGTGTGCTGTCACTAAGTCATGTTCAACTCTTTGCGACCCTAAGGACTGTAGCCCACCAGGCTCCTCTGTCCACAGAATTTTCCAGGCAAGAACACTGGAGTGGGTTGCTATGCCCTCCTCCAGGGGATCTTCCCGACCCAGGGATCGAACCTGCATCTCCTCTGGCTCCTTTATTGCAGGTAGACGTTTTACTGCTGAGCCTAGCAGGGAAGCCCTTAGGTAAACATAAATTTACTTAAATGCCACTGAAGTTGGCTCTCTCCATCTACCATTCCACTAATTTTTGTCTCCCACAGAGCAGTACATACTGCTTAAGAAGCAAGGCTCTAAAGCCAAGATACATTTGGCCTGCATTCCACCTGTAACGTGGAGAATGATGGTGTTTATACCTCACTAGCAGCTTGGGAGGATTAAATATTAAGCAGTTGATTGTTACCTATTTTCAAGACTTACAAACTTGGTTTTTGGTTTTCCAATTATTGAATTTACACTGAATCAGAGATGTTACTCTATGAGTAGCAACAGGATTTCCTAAAAATCAGCTCCTCAAGACAGGCCTTATGTCTTACCTTTACCCAAAATTTTAAATATAGGGGAGGCAAAAAGAATAGAAGTTAAGGATGTAAAAATTCAGATTTAAATGGGATTCACCACTTTCTTTTTAATCTAGGGCCACTCAAGTTCCTCATGCCTCAAAATTTTCTTCTGGGAAATAATGGATTTAAAAACTGTACCTCTGGGCTTCCCTGGTGGTCCCGTGGGTAAAGACACCACCTTGCAGTGCAAGGGGCACCAGTTCGAGCCCTGGCCTGGGAAGATCCCGTGTGCCACGGAGTGGCTGGATCAATGTGTCTAACTACCGAGCCAGCGCTCTGGAGCGCGTGTGCCCAGAGCTAGTGCTCTGCCACAGGAGAGGCCACTGCGATGGGAGGCCCACACAGGCCAAAGAACAAAGACGGAAATAAATGAAAGACCAACAGAAGTGGCCAAAAAATAAAATCTGTACCTCTTATGGTGGCTATGATGAGATAATACAAACAGATTTCTAACGGGCACAACTAAGCTGCTTTATAGTAGGTGTTAAATGTTCACAAAATTAACTTAGTAATTTAAAAGCCACCAGGGGCTTCACAGTAAAGAATCCTTCTGCCAATCCAGGAAACGTAAGAGATGTAAATTCAATCCCTGGGTCAGGAAGATCCCTCTTAGTAGGAACTGGCAATCTACTCCAGTATTCTTGCCTGGAGAACTCCATGGACAGAGGAACCTGGTGGGTTCATGAACCCACAGTCCGTGAGGTTGCAGGGTCGGACACAACGGAGTCACTAACACACACTTTTAAAAGCCAAAGTTGCGATATCAGTTGATTTAAACACCATACTATTAAGGCTAGTGTTGGATTTTAATTATCCAAAAACTGCTCCATGGCCAGTCATCTCAAAAAATGCCTGGAACTGAGTGCAGGAAAAGCCTTGAGTAATCACAGATGACTCAAATCAAGCTACTAAAAACCTTGGTCACCTGATAACAGCCATCCAAATGCCTTAAGTAGTTACTGCTTATAAAATAAGACGGTTACTTTATCACTCTCAAATGGGAATTAGTATTTTTATCAGATTAGCAGTATTAAGCTGTCTTAACTCAAAGGCAATCATATATTTATCAGTATCCCCAAATTCAACAATCATCTCAGTAAGCTTCTTAGTAAAACACTGATACAGGAGAGGGCGGGACAGGGGGAGGCTCCCACTTCATACATGTCTGCAGAGAAAGCTCTTTCTAGATGCCAATCCCATGTGCCTATCTGGGCATTTAAGAACACAACTTATTAGCAGTAAATTCATTAAAAAATGAACAACTCATTTTTAAATCATTTTACTGTTTATACCATAGTCACATTTGAATTGGCAGAACTGTTCCCATGACAGAGCAGAGACCTGTTGTTCAAGAGAAAAATAAGTGAAGGTTTTCATAAAGCTTGAGGAGAGAAGCCCCACAGTAACACAAGAATGACGGTAGCATTCTCAGACCACGTGTGCGAGCAGGCAGAAGCAGAGAGTGCAGCAGCACTAACTGGCCTAGTGTGTTGGCCTGAGACCACTGCTGCTTCCTAAAGGGAATTTAATATGTGTGATAAGCAGGTCACTTGTAACAGACGCAAAAGGGAAGTAGGGTGACACTTGTGAATAATGAATTCTACAGGTTTCTGGGCAGGTTCTGCAAATTTCATTGGTGCTTAAGTATGATTCTGCAAGGGCAGATCCCATAAACACATCCAGGGAAATTTTACACCCAGTGAAGTTCTTAAGCCAAAAAATAAATAAGCCACACATAACAAACCTACACACCATGAATTAAAATGGTGCCGTGTTAAGCCTTCTGAAAGAACCAGAGCAGGAAAGCTTATTCAAACAGAAGATCTTCATCCTTCTCTTCAGCCAGGAGATTAGCAGGCTCCATCACCTCTCCAGCTGCCCTCCGTTGCTCCAAGTCCTTATCACTCTTTTCCTTGAGAATCTTTTTCTTCTCCTGTATCTTCTTTAACCTGTAAGGTAAAAGAGGGAATTTTCTGAGCACTGTTTTGGTACTCAGTGGAACTGATTTTTTCTAGTTTTGTAACAAGGATAATAAACACCTCTACAAAGTAAAATAAAATTCTGCCATTATTGACTTCGATCTCAGCAATATATTTATAACCCGAACACACTGGTGGCTCAGCTGGTGAAGACTCTGCCTGCAGTGCAGGAGACCCAGGTTCAATCCCTGGGTCAGGAAAATCGCCTAGAGACGGGAATGGTTACCCACTCCAGTATCCTTGCCTGGACAATTCCATGGACAGAGGGGCCTGTGAGCTACAGTCCCTGGGGTCATGAAGAGTCTAACACAACCGAGTGATTAACACTTTCACGTACATATTTTAAGCTAATAACTGATCTCAAAAGCGCCTATCTCAGGGGAAGTAAACTCTGACATCCATGCCCAAATTGTGAGCATTCAGACATTAAAGTTTTGGATCATTCAACTTGGATTCACAGTCCTGCACACCCAACTGGAGAACTAAATTTTGGTAATTATGATTATAAATCCTAATCAGATGCTACTCACAGTCCAAGACAGCCATGTCTTTCATCACGCGTCTCCACTCCTCTGCACCTGGCACACTGACCCCGGCATCCCGCCTACGGAGTGATGTTCCTGCAGCTCTCCATGCTCAGAGTCACTCGTGCACATGCACCATTTCTCTCCAAGAACTCTGACTCACTAATAGTATGATTTACACTATTATGTAATGCCTCCAGCTACTTTATACTTTCTTCTGGAACATTTTCAGTATGTGACACATTTGTTGATTGATTAATTCCAGTTTCCTCTTATATGGGAGGAATATAATCACTGTTTCAATTTTTAAAAATTATCAAGGCTATTAGTTTCTCTGAAGGGCCTACGTTTTCAGAGATGCCATGTTTTAGGTATGTACACAACCTGGCACAGATCTGTCTCCACAGCCTTTGGCAATGCTATTTCTTGCTTCTTATCAGAATAAAACACAAGTTGTGCTAATTCTAAAGAACATAAGCCAACAAGCCTCTCGGCAAACTGAGCCTTTGGTGCATGGGAACACAAAAAATGACCACTAACTGCCAATTCCAACAAACCTGTAGAACTCTTCTCGCCTCTCTCATCCAGCTCTGTGATGATATACGCAAGGGTACGCTTCAATCCGGGAATGATGACTAGGGTTGGAAAAAAAATAAATAAATATGTATATAGTGAGAACTTCAAACGTTTATTAAATTGCCAATGCTCATTTGTACAGTAGTAACTCTAAATGTACATTTAATGAAAAAACAAAAAAATGAAGAAAAACAAAATGAAGTATAATCCCACCACCCTAGGTTCTATTATAAGTATTTTGGTATATGTCCCTGTACTGTCTTTTCTATGCCCAGCTAATACTGCATCATGATACATATAACACTGAATATACTGAATTTTTATGAATGTGTAACAATGAAGCACAAATGTTATTTTAAATATAGAAGCAATCCACTGAAACACTGGAGCACTGAGCAGAGTACTGGGGGTGCAGGAAGCTGAATTTTGTGTCAGTCATAAGGGTCTATTTTACACAGATTTCGCCTATTCTGCTTCTAGAATATGAGCTCCTTGCAAATTGGAACTTACCCATTTTGTTTTGCTTGCATTTCCAGGCATGGGCTGGCACAAGCAAGCAGTTCAGAAATATGTTTTGAGTTTTTAAAAAATGAGATCGCTTCCTCTTTAACACTAATAGAGCCAGATAATTTCCCTGCTGTTCAAACTTTGCTCCTTTCTTACCTTGAAATTGAAGAAATGTTTAACAAAACTGAGTCTTTTAAGAAAAAGTACTTTGGTAACACTATGGAGTCAAAAAATCTCTCCAGCTACTTTATACTTTCTTCTGGAACATTTTCAGTATGTGACACATTTGTTGATTGATTAATTCCAGTTTCCTCTTATATGGGAGGAATATAATCACTGTTTCAATTTTTAAAAATTATCAAGGCTATTAGTTTCTCTGAAGGGCCTACGTTTTCAGAGATGCCATGTTTTAGGTATGTACACAACCTGGCACAGATCTGTCTCCACAGCCTTTGGCAATGCTATTTCTTGCTTCTTATCAGAATAAAACACAAGTTGTGCTAATTCTAAAGAACATAAGCCAACAAGCCTCTCGGCAAACTGAGCCTTTGGTGCATGGGAACACAAAAAATGACCACTAACTGCCAATTCCAACAAACCTGTAGAACTCTTCTCGCTCTCTCTCATCCAGCTCTGTGATGATATACGCAAGGGTACGTTCAATCCGGGGAATGATGACTAGGGTTGGAAAAAAAAAATATATATATATGTATATAGTGAGAACTTCAAACGTTTTTTAAATTGCCAATGCTCATTTGTACAGTAGTAACTCTAAATGTACATTTAATGCAAAAACAAAAACATGAAGAAAAACAAAATGAAGTATAATCCCACCACCCTAGGTTCTATTATAAGTATTTTGGTATATGTCCCTGTACTGTCTTTTCTATGCCCAGCTAATACTGCATCATGATACATATAACACTGAATATACTGAATTTTTATGAATGTGTAACAATGAAGCACAAATGTTATTTTAAATATAGAAGCAATCCACTGAAACACTGGAGCACTGAGCAGAGTACTGGGGGTGCAGGAAGCTGAATTTTGTGTCAGTCATAAGGGTCTATTTTACACAGATTTCGCCTATTCTGCTTCTAGAATATGAGCTCCTTGCAAATTGGAACTTACCCATTTTGTTTTGCTTGCATTTCCAGGCATGGGCTGGCACAAGCAAGCAGTTCAGAAATATGTTTTGAGTTTTTAAAAAATGAGATCGCTTCCTCTTTAACACTAATAGAGCCAGATAATTTCCCTGCTGTTCAAACTTTGCTCCTTTCTTACCTTGAAATTGAAGAAATGTTTAACAAAAACTGAGTCTTTTAAGAAAAAGTACTTTGGTAACACTATGGAGTCATCGTTTTAAAATAATGAAGAGAGATGGAGGATGAATGCATACAATGGGAAAACTTATTTTTAGAAATCAGGGAGAACACCATAAGAACAGGAGATGCGGCCTAAGAAAAAGATTTAAAGTTAAATACTGTTAAGTCCTCTACATGAGAACTTTCACATTGTGAACCTCCGCTGATGCGAATGTGCATTCGCATGTCCAACCACCTGGCTGGTGTACGCTGTCACGTATGTGTGTTCTCTACAAAGTGGCTATGCTCTTGTGTACTCCACTGCAGAGTACTGCAGAGAGTACAGTAGCACAGTATCTTTATTTCAAGCTCAGGATGTCTAGAAGCCAGCGGAAAAGCAGTAGTTGATGTAGCTGGTTCTGTACTCCCTAGACATCACTGGATCAGTTTTTCAAGAGTAGACAGAATTGAATCCAGTGAAAATCCAGAAGCTGTGCCATCATCAGGCCTGAGTGAACCTGCAGCCTGCCCTCCACCTCCTATTGCTGACGATCCACCTCCCACCTCCCTCCCTCCTCCAGTCAGTAACCCTTCTTGCCTGTTCACTTGAGGCCAGCTGTTGTACCACACTACTTTACTGTTCAAGCTTTTGTACTGTTAAGATTAAAAATGTTTTATTTTTCTGTTTGTCTTTTATGTATTATTTGTGTGAAAAGTATGACAAGCTTATTACTGTATACTACTATATAGCTGATTGTGTTAACTGGTTACCTAGGCTAACTTTGTTGGACTTAGGAACAAACCGGACTTCTGAATGTGCTCTTGGAATGGACCTCATTTGTACAGAGGGGACTAACTGTACTTCATGTGTTCAAAAAGAGTTATCACAAAGTCACTGGAAAGGATTTATGAAAACATTAGGGCTCTTAAGAAATAGGTTCACCTTTTATTCATGAATAACCAGAATTCATGAATAGAACATTCCATAGTTTCTAGTTCACCACTCTCCTCTAACTCCCCACAAATCATCCACGTACTTCTATCACAGAATTTACGAACACTTATCTGTACTCCTGACCCACGGCCCTTCCCAGGAGGGGCAGGGCAACATCTTACTCAGCCGGCGATCAGAGTCTGAGTCCTAGCAGGCCCGAGACACACGTGCAGGTGCAGACAGGAGGGGGAACAAACAGCCACCGAGCACCTTACACTCACCATGTTCAATGGCATTCACACGCCTGTTGGTTATCTTAATAGCTTCATCCAAAGTAACAAAGGAAGTCTGAAATGAGAGGATAAATGAATAAAGTTGGCACAAAGTCTTCCTCATCACACCCTGGCCACTTGCCTTTACTCTGCGCCTGTAGAAAAACATTAGGAAACCAAAACTACTCCTTCTCACCATATTTAAAAAACATAAAGTCTTAGGAGATTTCCAGAGCTAACATGACTTCCCTTGCGTTAGAATTTGTTTCCTTCAGACTCACCTGAAATTATAAAAATGGCAAGAGCAGACAATCACATACTGATGACCTAGATACATATTAACTGACCACAAAGAAGAAATTTACAAAGGCTTTTCATGCATAAACCATATTATAATCACATTTAAATCTAGTATTGACTGTTGCTGTTCTCACCTAGCCACGAGTGAAGCTACCCCATGGCAAACATTTTATGAGTAATAAAACATAAGAACAATAGTGCTGAAGCCCCCATGTCAGAAAGCAAAGCATCTCTGGCTTGTTTCACGCAGGTTCACAGCAACAGTTTCAAGTACAGTTTCCAGTGCGATATGCTCCAATTCAGGACCTGAATCTCCCCGACGTCACGGTTAGAAATCAAACTGCGGGACACACCTGCAGCGAAGCCAGTTCCACCAGGAGTTCCACGGCTTTGGCATAATTCCTCTTCAGTTTAGCCAACTGTTCCCCACCCCTGGCTAAACCAGTCAGTTCATAACCTAAAAGAACCAGTTAGACGGCATTTATATTTAGAGTGTAACCTTCCCTGTAAACTTCCCAAAAGAAGCTAAGTCAGAATTAATACCAAAGACAGGAAAACCCAATTCAGCAACCCTATTAAGAGGCACACAAGAAGGACCCATTTCACTCCCCCAAACCACAGCGCACAGTGCCAGCACTTCTATCACAGAATTTACGAACACTTATCTGTACTCCTGACCCACGGCCCTTCCCAGGAGGGGCAGGGCAACATCTTACTCAGCCGGCGATCAGAGTCTGAGTCCTAGCAGGCCCGAGACACACGTGCAGGTGCAGACAGGAGGGGGAACAAACAGCCACCGAGCACCTTACACTCACCATGTTCAATGGCATTCACACGCCTGTTGGTTATCTTAATAGCTTCATCCAAAGTAACAAAGGAAGTCTGAAATGAGAGGATAAATGAATAAAGTTGGCACAAAGTCTTCCTCATCACACCCTGGCCACTTGCCTTTACTCTGCGCCTGTAGAAAAACATTAGGAAACCAAAACTACTCCTTCTCACCATATTTAAAAAACATAAAGTCTTAGGAGATTTCCAGAGCTAACATGACTTCCCTTGCGTTAGAATTTGTTTCCTTCAGACTCACCTGAAATTATAAAAATGGCAAGAGCAGACAATCACATACTGATGACCTAGATACATATTAACTGACCACAAAGAAGAAATTTACAAAGGCTTTTCATGCATAAACCATATTATAATCACATTTAAATCTAGTATTGACTGTTGCTGTTCTCACCTAGCCACGAGTGAAGCTACCCCATGGCAAACATTTTATGAGTAATAAAACATAAGAACAATAGTGCTGAAGCCCCCATGTCAGAAAGCAAAGCATCTCTGGCTTGTTTCACGCAGGTTCACAGCAACAGTTTCAAGTACAGTTTCCAGTGCGATATGCTCCAATTCAGGACCTGAATCTCCCCGACGTCACGGTTAGAAATCAAACTGCGGGACACACCTGCAGCGAAGCCAGTTCCACCAGGAGTTCCACGGCTTTGGCATAATTCCTCTTCAGTTTAGCCAACTGTTCCCCACCCCTGGCTAAACCAGTCAGTTCATAACCTAAAAGAACCAGTTAGACGGCATTTATATTTAGAGTGTAACCTTCCCTGTAAACTTCCCAAAAGAAGCTAAGTCAGAATTAATACCAAAGACAGGAAAACCCAATTCAGCAACCCTATTAAGAGGCACACAAGAAGGACCCATTTCACTCCCCCAAACCACAGCGCACAGTGCCAGCATCACAAGGACACTCTCCTAACTACAGGAGAAGCTTCTGATCAGCCGTCTCATCCCCAGCTTGTAGACTAAGCTGTCTTATGGCAACAGTCTGCTAACAGGTGACTCTCTAGAATACTTCTTTATTCAAGCTGTACTAAATATTCTGTGTGAACCAATTAAATAGGAGAGCTAAAGAAAGAATATTTTTGTTTCTATGAAAAAGAGTTGATTACTTTGGAAAGACTCAGTGAAGATGCACTACCACCTAAAACATGCTGTCAAATTAGGAAAACTGGACAGTTATACAGAACTGAGGGTGGGCTGGCTATAAAAGTTTAGGAAGATTCAGCATTCAGGCTGTATCACAGTCTCTAAGAATTTCCAAACTGAAAATTATAAACAAGGCACTATGGGTGTCATATGAAGAAAGACAAGATGAGTCTACTTAGTGGATTCATACTCAAGGAAAGGTCAAGGCCATACATTTCTAAAATCTTCATATGACTACAAATTTCTAGGTGGAAATAAAATATTTTAAGCAACGTACAATGTTTTATGACTCCACACAGTAACACTTTTTTGATTAACTGGTAAACTAGTGTCCCAACTGTATCTGGTAAGAAAGCTTTCCAATACTGGCAACCACTCCACTCCAAGAAGGTCTATACATCATCATTTTTCAGAATAAGGTTCATTTAAAGAGAAACTTGGAGAACCCAAAGACACACACATAAGAAGTTCTATACTTACTATCAGCTCCTTCATGGTAATGTTCAAATACTGGCAAAGTAACACCTGTTAAACAGAAACATATGGATTCACAAAGACACATTCTTGAAGTACTGCTTCTCAACCACCCTTTTTTTTGGATTCAACAAAGACACATTTCCACCAGGAGTTCCACGGCTTTGGCATAATTCCTCTTCAGTTTAGCCAACTGTTCCCCACCCCTGGCTAAACCAGTCAGTTCATAACCTAAAAGAACCAGTTAGACGGCATTTATATTTAGAGTGTAACCTTCCCTGTAAACTTCCCAAAAGAAGCTAAGTCAGAATTAATACCAAAGACAGGAAAACCCAATTCAGCAACCCTATTAAGAGGCACACAAGAAGGACCCATTTCACTCCCCCAAACCACAGCGCACAGTGCCAGCATCACAAGGACACTCTCCTAACTACAGGAGAAGCTTCTGATCAGCCGTCTCATCCCCAGCTTGTAGACTAAGCTGTCTTATGGCAACAGTCTGCTAACAGGTGACTCTCTAGAATACTTCTTTATTCAAGCTGTACTAAATATTCTGTGTGAACCAATTAAATAGGAGAGCTAAAGAAAGAATATTTTTGTTTCTATGAAAAAGAGTTGATTACTTTGGAAAGACTCAGTGAAGATGCACTACCACCTAAAACATGCTGTCAAATTAGGAAAACTGGACAGTTATACAGAACTGAGGGTGGGCTGGCTATAAAAGTTTAGGAAGATTCAGCATTCAGGCTGTATCACAGTCTCTAAGAATTTCCAAACTGAAAATTATAAACAAGGCACTATGGGTGTCATATGAAGAAAGACAAGATGAGTCTACTTAGTGGATTCATACTCAAGGAAAGGTCAAGGCCATACATTTCTAAAATCTTCATATGACTACAAATTTCTAGGTGGAAATAAAATATTTTAAGCAACGTACAATGTTTTATGACTCCACACAGTAACACTTTTTTGATTAACTGGTAAACTAGTGTCCCAACTGTATCTGGTAAGAAAGCTTTCCAATACTGGCAACCACTCCACTCCAAGAAGGTCTATACATCATCATTTTTCAGAATAAGGTTCATTTAAAGAGAAACTTGGAGAACCCAAAGACACACACATAAGAAGTTCTATACTTACTATCAGCTCCTTCATGGTAATGTTCAAATACTGGCAAAGTAACACCTGTTAAACAGAAACATATGGATTCACAAAGACACATTCTTGAAGTACTGCTTCTCAACCACCCTTTCCTGTGTTTCTTTTTCAGCAAATACTCAAAAGTCAAAGAGACTGCCTGGAATCATTCAATGAATGAATTTAGGATGAATGCCCTTCTTAAGTATTCATCTCTATTCGAAAGTCAAGTTATCCTTAGTAAGAGATCTGGTCGTTACAGTTTTTTCTTCCAGCTTTTAGGTATACTTAATATATAAAAGTTGCACATATTTATTGTATATGCTTTGATGAGTACAGACATATGCAAACACCCAATGATACCATCATCACAATCAAGATAATAAATGTATCTATTACCTCCAAAAGATCTGTGCCCCTTTTCCTATGTGTGTGCTACAATACTCAATACGAGATCTACTTTTTAAAGTGCACAACACTGTATTATTAACTGCAACTAGAGACTGTACAGCGGGTCTCTAGAATGTATTTATGTTGAGTAACTGTTCATTTATATCCACTGAACGACTGGCTCCCCATTTCCCCCACCCCCATCCCCTGGCAACCACCAATTAACAATAGTTTCAAAGGTAAAGCCAATCAACTTTGCCTAAGAAGAAAAGATTAACTGGGCCATCAAGATCTTGCTGTATAAATGGGTTAATTTTAACTATCTTTCCAACAGTTTTAAAGGGCGGAAAATTTCATTACCTGCTACGTTATCTTTCTTTGCTCTAATCTTCACTTGGGCCTTATTTACATTTTGGATAACTGTGGTGCTAAAACAAGCCAAAGGCCTGGCTTTTTTTACAATAAATGGGCACTTTAAAAACCCAAAATTTCTAGGTGGAAATAAAATATTTTAAGCAACGTACAATGTTTTATGACTCCACACAGTAACACTTTTTTGATTAACTGGTAAACTAGTGTCCCAACTGTATCTGGTAAGAAAGCTTTCCAATACTGGCAACCACTCCACTCCAAGAAGGTCTATACATCATCATTTTTCAGAATAAGGTTCATTTAAAGAGAAACTTGGAGAACCCAAAGACACACACATAAGAAGTTCTATACTTACTATCAGCTCCTTCATGGTAATGTTCAAATACTGGCAAAGTAACACCTGTTAAACAGAAACATATGGATTCACAAAGACACATTCTTGAAGTACTGCTTCTCAACCACCCTTTCCTGTGTTTCTTTTTCAGCAAATACTCAAAAGTCAAAGAGACTGCCTGGAATCATTCAATGAATGAATTTAGGATGAATGCCCTTCTTAAGTATTCATCTCTATTCGAAAGTCAAGTTATCCTTAGTAAGAGATCTGGTCGTTACAGTTTTTTTCTTCCAGCTTTTAGGTATACTTAATATATAAAAAGTTGCACATATTTATTGTATATGCTTTGATGAGTACAGACATATGCAAACACCCAATGATACCATCATCACAATCAAGATAATAAATGTATCTATTACCTCCAAAAGATCTGTGCCCCTTTTCCTATGTGTGTGCTACAATACTCAATACGAGATCTACTTTTTAAAGTGCACAACACTGTATTATTAACTGCAACTAGAGACTGTACAGCGGGTCTCTAGAATGTATTTATGTTGAGTAACTGTTCATTTATATCCACTGAACGACTGGCTCCCCATTTCCCCCACCCCGATCCCCTGGCAACCACCAATTAACAATAGTTTCAAAGGTAAAGCCAATCAACTTTGCCTAAGAAGAAAAGATTAACTGGGCCATCAAGATCTTGCTGTATAAATGGGTTAATTTTAACTATCTTTCCAACAGTTTTAAAGGGCGGAAAATTTCATTACCTGCTACGTTATCTTTCTTTGCTCTAATCTTCACTTGGGCCTTATTTACATTTTGGATAACTGTGGTGCTGCAAAACAAGCCAAAGGCCTGGCTTTAGTTGTGTTTTCAGAGCGAGAAGTAAACTAGCAGGGACTTACCAAGTGATTTCAACATAAGCAATTACATTTTGATGACTGTCTTTTTTTAGAAAAGGAAAACAACCACTGCTACTGAAGGAAGGCCTCAGAGAGTCAAGTAGGAACAACATTCAAACAGCAGCCGTAAGGATACAAAGTGGGATACTAAGGCACACAGACTATTTTAAGTTTTCAATCAGACATGTGGTGCGTAGATGTGACTTTAGGGATTTTACATTCCACGGATGTAGTTAGAAAATCTTCCTTCGTTCTGGGTTTGTTCAAACTGTCTAGGTCTGGCTGAGGAGTTCAGCCGAGTTCAGTTCCTTTACCCTGGAAGCTACCTAACTCCTATCTGGCTTCGCGCGACTCCCCACCCGTTACTATCACAAAATAAACTATCTTCCCCAGAACAACCCTAAACATTTTCACACACCACTTAGACACTATTCCCTCCCTCTCATGAAAAAGTCAACGCAAATTGTTATCCTACCAATACTGGCAAAAATTAAAGTCTACTACTTCAAAAGGACTCACATCCCTCAGGCTGTAAGACTGTGTTCATAGGTAATGTTCTCAGATAACACGAACTAAGAATGGAGGCATTGTGTTATCGGTAAAGAAGACTAAAACCAAAAACCCTGAAAACAACTTTTGTTCCTCAAGAGTAATTTGACTTCAGGACTGGTAAGAATAACAATGTTCACCTGGTCTACCTCACAGGTTTATTTAGAGAATCAAATGACATATCTAAACATATGTAAAGCAATAACTAAGCCATTTTGTGTGCATTGTAAGGCATATATTGACAAATGTGTAAAGTCTATGCTATTTAAAAACCAATTTCACTCTTAAAAATTTTCCTAAGGAATTGATCAATAGAAATAGAATATATACACATAAAGATTAACTGGGCCATCAAGATCTTGCTGTATAAATGGGTTAATTTTAACTATCTTTCCAACAGTTTTAAAGGGCGGAAAATTTCATTACCTGCTACGTTATCTTTCTTTGCTCTAATCTTCACTTGGGCCTTATTTACATTTTGGATAACTGTGGTGCTGCAAAACAAGCCAAAGGCCTGGCTTTAGTTGTGTTTTCAGAGCGAGAAGTAAACTAGCAGGGACTTACCAAGTGATTTCAACATAAGCAATTACATTTTGATGACTGTCTTTTTTTAGAAAAGGAAAACAACCACTGCTACTGAAGGAAGGCCTCAGAGAGTCAAGTAGGAACAACATTCAAACAGCAGCCGTAAGGATACAAAGTGGGATACTAAGGCACACAGACTATTTTAAGTTTTCAATCAGACATGTGGTGCGTAGATGTGACTTTAGGGATTTTACATTCCACGGATGTAGTTAGAAAATCTTCCTTCGTTCTGGGTTTGTTCAAACTGTCTAGGTCTGGCTGAGGAGTTCAGCCGAGTTCAGTTCCTTTACCCTGGAAGCTACCTAACTCCTATCTGGCTTCGCGCGACTCCCCACCCGTTACTATCACAAAATAAACTATCTTCCCCAGAACAACCCTAAACATTTTCACACACCACTTAGACACTATTCCCTCCCTCTCATGAAAAAGTCAACGCAAATTGTTATCCTACCAATACTGGCAAAAATTAAAGTCTACTACTTCAAAAGGACTCACATCCCTCAGGCTGTAAGACTGTGTTCATAGGTAATGTTCTCAGATAACACGAACTAAGAATGGAGGCATTGTGTTATCGGTAAAGAAGACAAAAACCCAAAAAACCCTGAAAACAACTTTTGTTCCTCAAGAGTAATTTGACTTCAGGACTGGTAAGAATAACAATGTTCACCTGGTCTACCTCACAGGTTTATTTAGAGAATCAAATGACATATCTAAACATATGTAAAGCAATAACTAAGCCATTTTGTGTGCATTGTAAGGCATATATTGACAAATGTGTAAAGTCTATGCTATTTAAAAACCAATTTCACTCTTAAAAATTTTCCTAAGGAATTGATCAATAGAAATAGAATATATACACATAAAGATGTTCATGGCACCTTTTCTAATATTCTGAAAACCACTCCAAAGGCCCATCATTACAGGAAAAACATTAATAAATTATAATACCTCTAAAGAAAGATTATGCAACTATGTGAAAATGTGCAGGATACAATATTTTGTGTGTGTGTGTGTGTGCGCGTGCGCGTGCTTAGTCAGTCGTGTTTGACCCTTTGTGACCCCATGGACCCACCTGTAGCCCGTCAGGCTCTTCTGTCTATGGGAATTTTTAGGCAAGAATTTTGGAGTGGGTTGCCATTTCCTCCTCCAGAGGATCTTTCCAATCCAAGGATTGAACCTATGTCTCATGTCGCTTGCCTTGCAGGCAGATTCTTTACCTGCTGAGCCATAAGGGAAGCCCTTATTTAGTAAAAATGAATTATAACATATTAAGTATCCTGTGCCTGCAACTATGTAATAGATAATGCACTTAAGGATTAAAACTATTCTTATTATATTATTTGCCTTTAATGCCTATATATACACATATATTTTAATTAAAAGTGGCTTTAAGTGAAATTTTGAACATGAAAGCACTTCATTTTTCAAACACCTCCCTTACCTGAAGTCCCCTGCTGTGAACTTGGCCTCAGCAAGGGAAAAGGCAGCTTCTCTCATCACTTCACCCATCAACATTTTGGTCTGGAAAAGCATAAGCCAACAGCGGTTCAACCAAGCTTTTTTTTTTAAAGATTTATTTATTTATTTGTTTTTGGGCGGGGGTTGGGTTGGGGAGGGAGGGGAGCGGGCGGGCCACTTCTATTGGTCTTTCATTTCTCTATTTTCATCCGTCTTTGTTCTTTGGCTCCTGTGGGCCTCCCATCGCGGTGGCGTCTGTCGTTGCAGAGCGCCGGCTCTGTGCACATGCACTCCAGAGCTCCGGCTCAGTAATTGGGCACATCGGTCCAGCCACTCCGCGGCACGTGGGATCTTCCCAGGCCAGGGATTGAACCGGCGCCCCTTGCACTGCAAGGCGGTGTCCTTACCCACTGGACCACCAGGGGAAGCCCTCAGCCAAGTTTTGTTTTTGTTTTTTTTACAGGGAGAGACAGTAAATATTGATGGTATTTTTTACAACCCTCAGTTTTTTTATGCCAGTATACATGTAAATATTTATCTGGTAACAATAAAGTAAATATATCCCAATTTTGCTTGAACAGTTTTGATTATGGTTACTAACAAGGTGGCAAAATCATCAGTTTTATAATTAAAATATTAGAATAAAAACACCAAGAAACTGAATCTTTACTGAAAGGCCTTATTCCTGAATGGGCCCATGGCAATTTGTTCAAATTAATCATTTAGATTCACTATACTATGGTCAAAACCCTAATGGGCACAGTTGTTCTAAAACAAATCAGGAATATGTAATGTTTGAGAATACCCAATGATTTTTTTTGAAACAGAAGAAAAACAGGAACAAGGGGTAGAAAGTTACCAGTCAGGGCAGAAGAGCAGTTTTAAGAACACGAGGGAAAGAGCATTTCAAGCAGAGGGAAGAGTGAATGCCAAGGCCCTAGAGAAGGACACTGGAAAAAAGTTCCAAATGAGACCAGAGGGGCAGGTGGGGGCTGGAGGAGACCAAGAGAGCTCGGGGACAAGAGTAAAGAGCAACTTTTCTTTAGTCAGCTTCCTGAAACTTATTACATTTATAATGGCATTTTTACTTTTGAAAGAAAAACACTAACAGCCATGCTGAATTTCCCATAGATACTTCCAAAATAAACACAGTTCTAAGCAAACTTCATTCTACCTCTATTATCTTCTTAAGGATCTGTCGAAATCGAAGAGTTAAGGCATCAGATTTTTTCTTCAGGAGGTTTCGACCTGTCTGTGCCCCTTTCAATCGAGCCTTCATGATGGTCTGTGCCCTATGTAAACAAAGATAAAGATATTTAAAACAAGAATACTTCCCCAATAGGGTGTCAAAATTCTGCTTTATTTGTTGATGTCAGGTGAGCAAGAAGACATAGCATTTTCGGCTGACAGGCTGACTTGGTTTCTCAATGTTGTTGATTTCCGCCCTCAGCGTTCCAAAAGGGAGAGGTCTTCTTTTTATTTTTTTTTTTTTAAACTTTTTTATTTTTATTTTTTTATTCTTGGCTGTGTTGGGTCTTTGTTGATGCGTGGGTTTAGCTGCTCTGCGTATGTGGGATCTTCCCAGATCAGGGCTCGAACCTGTGTCTCCTGCATTAGCAGACGGATTCTTATCCACTGAGCCACAGGGGAAGCCCCGGGAGAGGTCTTTTTTATTTAAAACCAAAACAATCCTTTAATAAGCATGTAATAAACTAGTATTTATTAAATCATAATTAAACATATTAGGAGCCCTATTTTATGATGTCCACATTGTTTAAATACTTACTCGATTCGTGCGTTAAAACAATATGTGTTTCCATTAGAGATGTACTAAGGATTTAAAAAGTCTGTGCATTTAATAAAAGCAAATTTTGAAATGCACTTAACCTTTAGGACCAACAATTCCATTTAAAGGCACCTATCCCACTGACTTGACTCCCATGCGTACACAAAAAAAATCATGTACAAAGTTAAGGATGAGTCCTCCAGCCTTATTTGTGATAGCAAAAGGGTGCAAACAGGTTAAATGTCCCACAAATCATAGTTCATCATACACTGGAATGATGTTCAGCTGTTAAAAGGAAGGTAGATCTGCATGTGCTACCACATGACATTGTCTTAGTTATGCAAAGAAAGGAATACACGGACTTATACCAATACAGAGAACAGTTCTAGAAAAGTTGACAGAAACTGGTAAGTTTCCTTTGAAAAATAAGGCTAAATGAAAAAAATAGATTTATTTATTACTATATTCTGCTTTACCATCTGAATTTTATACCATAATCATTTATCACTATTTCCACTATAAATATGGCACTGAAAGGATGTGGTATCACCAATGACAACTCTACTACCAATCACTTTATTGATTTGCCAATGACTCTAGGCAACAAATGACACACATAAGTAAACACCCCTGGGAAGGGACAAGCCACTGAAGTCTAGCTCCTTATTTCAATCTTTCCCATTAAAAATCCCCAAAGGTGTTTCCCTGGTGGTCCAGTGGGTAAGGACACCACCTTGCAGTGCAAGGGGTGCCGGTTTAATCCCAGGCCTGGGAAGATCCCACGTGCCACAGAGCAGCTGGAACGATGTGTCTAATTACTGAGCTGGAGCTCTGGGGCACGTGCACCCAGAGCTGCTGCTCTGTGATCAGACAGGCCACTGCGATGGGAGGCCCACACAGGCCAAAGCACAAAGATGGATGAAAATAAATAAATGAAAGACCAACAGAAGTGGCCAAAAAAAAAAAAGAAATCCCCAAAGGCAAGAAAGCAACAGCAAAAACTGACCTTTCCATTACTGATACCATCTGCCAAATAAAATTTAATAATGAGAAAAAAAAATGGGTAATAAGATTCAATAACAGATTGCATAATGTACTTAACAGTCATTTAAGGGGATATAATTTCATATGACTGGTGTTATAATCAACTGCAAAATAGTTTCTGTTAAACTTCTGGGTAAATTCTTAAGATTATGAATCTTGCATCATAGGCCAAAAGTTACTAAAACAATTCTATAGCTGGAAGGGGCTTTAGACATTATCTTGAAGGATAGAAAAATAAGGCTCAGAAAAGTGAAATAACATTCCCAGCTACTCAGTGAAGAAAACGCAAAGCAGGAACCTGATCCAGATTTCTAACTCCAGGTATTTAACCAAGGCTCACACTAAGGCTCAAATCTAAGTTCAATGTACCCAACCATGAGCCACATGGCTTCACCTACAGATTATAAACCACCTCAGGTGAACAGTTCTCTTTGAAAAACTAGTTATCAATGGCTGAATTTGCACTGACTGGCCTCACTGGAGGTCGTAACCAAATGAAGCTGGTTCAGTTTCCAGGTTGAGCAGGAGGTATGCACCCCAATGTGTACATTTAACATACCACGTTGTTGACACTAACCACCAGAATTTGGGTTGAAAGAGCTGAACCAAATTTAAGCCAAATCCTAGTATTGCAGATTGCAGCAAGTTTACAGTAAAAAACTGAATTGTCTGATAAAAATGAATTCTTCTTGCTAATTTTAATCTCCTATATTTAATTTTTTTCTGGTGAAATAGACAAATTTTAATTCTTGAAACTCAAAGAGTGACTTTGCCCAAGGTCTTATCGCCACTGTGTAGTAGAACCTCAGTGTGACTGACTTCTGCAGACTCAAATTCTCGATGCCTCTTTTGCTTCCACTCTAAACTTGTTTTTGTTCTCTGCTGCCTAAGTAGGTGACAGCACCATTTTATAGGATAACACTAAGGTGAAAGTGTCTGAGACAGAAATTACTAGTGTGCTTTCTAGACTAGCTCTTGAAAATTTTGTTCTTTTACAAGTTACGAAGCTGCTTGGCCCTACAAAAAATGTTTGACCTTCAGCTAGGACGATGACTTTGGTTATAGCTGAATCAAAGACATCTGATTGTCATCTGTGGGAAATACTTAGAGGAGCAGTTACTTCCTGATTTTCCTCTTAATCAGCAAGCTGAGCACACTCAAACAGCAATTTTCACCTTAACAACCTATCATTCTTGTCTAAGCCCAAATAAATGTATTTTCACCTCTTAGTCTCAAAGTAAAAACAACAACAAAATGCTAACATTCTGACTACTACCAAAGATAAACACAGCCAAACCTTAGTTAAATGGTGAAAACAAATACTATTCAGTAACTACTGAGAGCAGGGGAAAGAGCTGCGCTGCTTTCTGATCAGGCACAGGTGTTAGGCATTTTAAAACGAATGAGGGGAGCCAGAGTGACCATGACGCAGAGAAAAGAACAATTTCTAAAAGCTGGATGGTGGAAATGCTATCAGGCCAGCTGTGTCTGCAAGCATTGGGGGGCAAGAAGTCTGAGAAATTCTCACACTAAGGCTCAAATCTAAGTTCAATGTACCCAACCATGAGCCACATGGCTTCACCTACAGATTATAAACCACCTCAGGTGAACAGTTCTCTTTGAAAACTAGTTATCAATGGCTGAATTTGCACTGACTGGCCTCACTGGAGGTCGTAACCAAATGAAGCTGGTTCAGTTTCCAGGTTGAGCAGGAGGTATGCACCCCAATGTGTACATTTAACATACCACGTTGTTGACACTAACCACCAGAATTTGGGTTGAAAGAGCTGAACCAAATTTAAGCCAAATCCTAGTATTGCAGATTGCAGCAAGTTTACAGTAAAAAACTGAATTGTCTGATAAAAATGAATTCTTCATGCTAATTTTAATCTCCTATATTTAATTTTTTTCTGGTGAAATAGACAAATTTTAATTCTTGAAACTCAAAGAGTGACTTTGCCCAAGGTCTTATCGCCACTGTGTAGTAGAACCTCAGTGTGACTGACTTCTGCAGACTCCAAATTCTCGATGCCTCTTTTGCTTCCACTCTAAACTTGTTTTTGTTCTCTGCTGCCTAAGTAGGTGACAGCACCATTTTATAGGATAACACTAAGGTGAAAGTGTCTGAGACAGAAATTACTAGTGTGCTTTCTAGACTAGCTCTTGAAAATTTTGTTCTTTTACAAGTTACGAAGCTGCTTGGCCCTACAAAAAATGTTTGACCTTCAGCTAGGACGATGACTTTGGTTATAGCTGAATCAAAGACATCTGATTGTCATCTGTGGGAAATACTTAGAGGAGCAGTTACTTCCTGATTTTCCTCTTAATCAGCAAGCTGAGCACACTCAAACAGCAATTTTCACCTTAACAACCTATCATTCTTGTCTAAGCCCAAATAAATGTATTTTCACCTCTTAGTCTCAAAGTAAAAACAACAACAAAATGCTAACATTCTGACTACTACCAAAGATAAACACAGCCAAACCTTAGTTAAATGGTGAAAACAAATACTATTCAGTAACTACTGAGAGCAGGGGAAAGAGCTGCGCTGCTTTCTGATCAGGCACAGGTGTTAGGCATTTTAAAACGAATGAGGGGAGCCAGAGTGACCATGACGCAGAGAAAAGAACAATTTCTAAAAGCTGGATGGTGGAAATGCTATCAGGCCAGCTGTGTCTGCAAGCATGCAATTAAGGAAGGGAGGTCAGAGGCACAGCCTCCGGTGAGTAAATTTTCCTGGCTGGATGAATTTTCTTAGACTGGCATTTTACTGGTGGCTGGAGTCATCTTAGAAACACAACTCTGGGCTACTGGAAGCCATGCTAGAGTTTGGTGATCTCTTGGTGCAGCAGTCTAAATGGAGTCAGAGTCTGTAAGTGCTGGGAGTTTTGCAGTCTTCTCTAACCCACTGTATTCTTGCTCTTTTTCTATCTCGCAGGCTTTGCCTTTTCCCACAACTGACTTGCTTTTCACCTAGGACAAACTCCTATTAGAAAGTCAACAGACAAGTTGAAAAAAAAAACAAAAAAACCTTCATTAAAAGCTACAGCCAGGCCCACCGGAGCCAAAGAACAAAGACGGATGAAAATAGAGAAATGAAAGACCAATAGAAGTGGCCCGCCCGCTCCCCTCTCTCCCCAACCCGACCCCCGCCCAAAAGTAAATAAATAAATAAATCTTAAAAAAAAACAAAAAAAGCTACAGCCACCCAGGCAAAGACAGAAATCTAGGTTTGCAGTTTAAATAAACTCGTATTTTAAGCGTCCTCAGATTCTTTGAGAAAAAAAAATCAGGATGAAGAAAAACAACACAACACACCCAAAGAAACAGGACCAAAATCAAACATCTAAATGTCAGAGCCAAAACTGAGTTTCTGCTCCTAAATGAAAAAAGAGAAGAGGAAGAGAAGGAGAGGACAAATAAGAACAATCTTTATCCTCCACACAATGTTAGGCACATTTGAGAAAACATTCAAATTTTCTCCTGTCAAAGAATTCAGACCAGAAGAGAAAGGAGACCACAACCGAACAGACCCCATGGCATGGGTTCATTCAAGAACATTTTTTGTTGAAGGGTCTGTGGATTAGCAACCAAGACATCTCTCATCTGAAGCGAGCGCCCAGTTCAGCGGTAAATGTACATAAACTAACATTCACCTTACAATGTGATATGTGATAATAATATTAGCTAAGTCTGAATGAAATGCAATGGTGATAGAACAAAATTAGAGCTTCAGAAATTCAGGAATAGCTTCCCCACCGCATGTGACATTTCAGGGGCTCTTGGAAAATGAGCGTGGGGATCCAAGATCAAACCTGACGCCCACGTTAGGGGGAGTCAACGCCCAATTTAGCTTAGAAGCCTGCTTCACATCGCAGTAAACGTCCCTTCTCAAAGCACGCTATCAAACCTCATCGTCTTGACTATATCTCCATTAAACTGTGAGCTCTATTCGGGCAAGAGTTGCGACGATTCAGACTTCTATGGATCCAATGCCCGGATCGATAGGGAATGCGGAATGAACGGCTTGATTAGCGACTAAAGTCAGCAGGGCGAGCGCCTCTTCTCATGGGCTGGACTCGCTCTGCCCAGTCTGGTTCAACTCAGAGCAACCTGTTAGGGGCTCTTCAGGGAGCCTTGCCCTGGAATCAGGAAGAGAGACTTGCGAGAGCTCGCGATAGGCCGGGAAAACAAGGATCCCCGCTGCTGGTCCAGCCTACTGGAGCGACAGCGGCTCGGACAGACGTTCCTGAACACCTGATCGCTCCGCTCCTTTACTTCCACTCGCGAGGGAAAGATTTCAATTCGGTCTTTGCCCGACATTCTGACGATGACTCTTCGGCTCGGGCCCCGGCCGGGCAACCGTGGCTGACACAACCCTGCCGCGGTCTTTCTCTATGGAGGTCAGCTGGTTATGTCACGTGACGCTCTCGCGTTGCCAAGAGGCGGCCAGAATCTGCTGTCCTCATTTCCGCTTCCTGTCGGTACAGGTGAGGGCGGGGACATAGGGAAGGGGAGGACAGGAAGAAGGCAAGGCCCGGATGTTGAGGCGCGCGCACCCCGGAATCGCCCTCAGTTCCGGTTCGCCTGGTAGGCCCGCCCTCCACACAATGTTAGGCACATTTGAGAAAACATTCAAATTTTCTCCTGTCAAAGAATTCAGACCAGAAGAGAAAGGAGACCACAACCGAACAGACCCCATGGCATGGGTTCATTCAAGAACATTTTTTGTTGAAGGGTCTGTGGATTAGCAACCAAGACATCTCTCATCTGAAGCGAGCGCCCAGTTCAGCGGTAAATGTACATAAACTAACATTCACCTTACAATGTGATATGTGATAATAATATTAGCTAAGTCTGAATGAAATGCAATGGTGATAGAACAAAATTAGAGCTTCAGAAATTCAGGAATAGCTTCCCCACCGCATGTGACATTTCAGGGGCTCTTGGAAAATGAGCGTGGGGATCCAAGATCAAACCTGACGCCCACGTTAGGGGGAGTCAACGCCCAATTTAGCTTAGAAGCCTGCTTCACATCGCAGTAAACGTCCCTTCTCAAAGCACGCTATCAAACCTCATCGTCTTGACTATATCTCCATTAAACTGTGAGCTCTATTCGGGCAAGAGTTGCGACGATTCAGACTTCTATGGATCCAATGCCCGGATCGATAGGGAATGCGGAATGAACGGCTTGATTAGCGACTAAAGTCAGCAGGGCGAGCGCCTCTTCTCATGGGCTGGACTCGCTCTGCCCAGTCTGGTTCAACTCAGAGCAACCTGTTAGGGGCTCTTCAGGGAGCCTTGCCCTGGAATCAGGAAGAGAGACTTGCGAGAGCTCGCGATAGGCCGGGAAAACAAGGATCCCCGCTGCTGGTCCAGCCTACTGGAGCGACAGCGGCTCGGACAGACGTTCCTGAACACCTGATCGCTCCACTCTTTTACTTACATTCGCGAGGGAAAGATTTCAATTCGGTCTTTGCCCGACATTCTGACGATGACTCTTCGGCTCGGGCCCCGGCCGGGCAACCGTGGCTGACACAACCCTGCCGCGGTCTTTCTCTATGGAGGTCAGCTGGTTATGTCACGTGACGCTCTCGCGTTGCCAAGAGGCGGCCAGAATCTGCTGTCCTCATTTCCGCTTCCTGTCGGTACAGGTGAGGGCGGGGACATAGGGAAGGGGAGGACAGGAAGAAGGCAAGGCCCGGATGTTGAGGCGCGCGCACCCCGGAATCGCCCTCAGTTCCGGTTCGCCTGGTAGGCCCGCCCCTCCCAGCTCCCAGGCGGCTGCGCCAGGCTCTGCACGCGCCAAGCGAAGGAAGAGAGTTGCACGCCTTCTCTTCCTCCACTTTCCATCTTTGGCCACACGCCACCTCCTGGTTGGGTGACGGTTTGGGCGGACTTTTCACCAGGGACGAGGAATCAGAGTCCCCTCCTTATACCTATGTCTTCACGGTTAGTTAGCGAAAGCTAAAGAGAGCAAGAAAAGGTGCTTTTCAGGGCCTCCTAAAGTCCACACTCGTCCTAGTCCTCGGAGGACCTGGACTCTATGGTCAGTGAGGAAGAGGGGCCTCCCTCCCGTGGGCGTCTGCGTCCTGCTGGCTGCGCACGCGCCGTGGGGTCGAGCGAGGCGCACGCTGAGAGTCACAGCGGCTGCGGGCGCATCGAGTCCGATCTCTCCGGCTGAAGAGCGAGGCGCGGGACCCTCCGAGGGCGGGATTCACACTATACCTTAGGTGACTGGTCTCCGCGATGGGTTTCTCCGGGAATTCGCCTGGACCGGGTCTGGTGGCACGGGTGGTCGGTCGAGGCTAGGCCCCGGGCGACCGCCCCCTCCTTTCCCCGTCCCTGCGCGGGAAGCGTCTGGACGCGACTGCCGGCGGCGCGCCGGCCTCCCCGCGTGGTCGAGGGCTCGCGGCCCGGCTGGGGCCGTCTCGTGGAGGGGACGGGGCCCGGCGACGACACCGCGTCTCCAGGGTGCGTCTGGCGGCGGGGCGGCCTCGGCGCGCGCCGGGAGTGACCCCTCCGCCCCGGGACGCTGAGCGCTCCGCCGGCCGGGAAGCCGGCCTCGTTATTTTCTCCTTCCGCCCAGGCAGCTACTGTCTCTCGAGGGTTAACAGGCCTAACCGTTCCAAAAACCTGTGGGTCGGGCCACGATCTTGACAAGGAAGAGTTGGGTTAAAAAGATGGTTGGTTCATCTGACAACTAATATTGAAAAAAAAAAAAATCGAAGCTCCTGTTACCCAATCCCTGGAGTTGTGCGTTTCTCTCGACCGAGTCACTGCTTAAGATGAAACTGAAAGATACTGCTGAAGAGTGACTGTTCTTCGTTATCAGTTGGCCTGTTTTCAGCACCGATGAGAACAAACTTACAGAATTAGGCGCTGTGATCTTATGGTTAAGCAGAACAGAAGATACGGGGATTTTAGGTCCCATTCGTGCCCCGCCCCCCGATTTAGGCAACGTTAATGTTCAAACAAGAAACATGGTTTTGAGGGGGAAAGGTGTAGCAAAGAAGTCTTGGGCTTTTCTTGCAACTGAAGTGGTTTCTCAAGGGGGGGAAAGAAATCTAGTAACTGTGTTTTTTGGCAGTTTGGAATTACATAAGAGCTTTACTGCCTGTTCTCAGTTCATGGGACAGCCAGGTTCTCAGAACGAGGCACAGTAATGTTTTTAGAGATTGGTGCGTCCTGTTTTTCACCTGCAGTGAAATCATTTAAAAGCTTTGTTGAGCGCTTCTATACAAGTAGAGCATTGAGAAAGCATAACTGATGAGCGTTAAGGAGCCGAATTAGGACTGCCACGGAAGCTGCCTCTGTCACATTGCACTTTGGAAACTAACGTGGACCTCTTGTACCCATTATGGCGACTGGAGCATGCAGGGGTTGAAGAAGGCCTGCCTACCCTTTGACCAGGCAGAATCACTGACAGCGCAGGGTATTTGAAATTAGCTTGGCGTTTAGCTGATGTATTTCGAAGGAATTCTTTGCTGGAGAACACAGACTGTATTGTAGGACTCTGGCATACTGAGGCTTTGTGGGTTAAACTGTGGATTTAGTGTCAGATGACCTGGTTTTAGCTTAGCTTAATAAGCCTTTGTCTTGGAGGAAGTCATTTAATACTTTATTTTAATAATAAAAATAACTGTTCAGTGAATTGAGTTACAAAATGGAAATAGTTTTAGTATCTTGCATTCGTATACAGCACATTACACTTTCCAGCTATTATCTCTTGCAAAGAGACTTGCACCTCATGAAGCAGTATCATTCATGTCACCCTTCAGAATTCTTTCACACCATTGCCTGTGTTCTTTTAGAATCAAAGTTTTAAGTCTGCTTCTCCAAAATTAACAGCTTTTTGAAGAATCCTGGTAGATAAATGTGGTTAGCACCTGTTCATTCTCTCAAAACTTTCACACATTTCCATGTTTATTTTTATACCACTTTGAAACTTTTTTGGCTCTCAAATTTTAGTACTTCACATACAGATAGTTGGCAACAGTTGTCCCAGAGAAGAAGGAAAAGCCCTGTTTAAAAATGAACCGACCAGGGCTTCCCTAGTGGTCCAGTGGGTACGGACACCGCCTTGCAGTGCAAGGGTGCCGGTTTGATCCCTGGCCTGGGAAGATCCCACGTGCCTCGGAGCAGCTGGACCCATGTGTCCAACTACCTAGCTGGAGCTCTGGAGTGCATGCACCCAGAGCCAGTGCTCATGACAACAGAGGCCACTGCGATGGAAGGCCCACGTGGGCCAGAGAACAAAGATGGATGAAAACAGATAAATGAAAGGCCAATAGAAGTGGCCCGCCTGACTCCTCCCTCCCCACCCCCCCAAAATGAACCGACCAACTCAGCTGTTTTTTGATGGGTAACTCTGGCCATTGAATGTCTACTTCCCTTTGTTTGCTAAATCCCTATTTTGTCAAGCTTCGAAGACAACTATATCTCTGCCACTATTATTTACATGAAGCTTTATTTTTTGTTAAACAAGTTAGGTTAGTACTAAAAGTTTATTGTCGTACTAAAATTTACAGTTCCTGTTCCAGCACTGAATGTGTACCATGATAGTGCTTTTTGTTTAAGACGGTTTTGATTGTTGTGTGTTGATCAGTAATATTGAGAGAAAAGATAGCCTGATGAATAAGACACAAACTAGGCATTCAGACATAGCTTGAAATTCATTTGTTAGCAGTATATGACAGAACAAGATTTCCATCTGTAAAATGGGGCAGATGGGGGAAAGTGGTGCCTCAGGAAGATAGGCAGTGGCCAGATTATATAGGACCCTTTATGTAGTGGGGGAATGTGTCAGTCAGTTACCTGGGTCATGGTGCAGTTGACAGATCAAAGAAAAACTTGCACCTCATGAAGCAGTATCATTCATGTCACCCTTCAGAATTCTTTCACACCATTGCCTGTGTTCTTTTAGAATCAAAGTTTTAAGTCTGCTTCTCCAAAATTAACAGCTTTTTGAAGAATCCTGGTGGATAAATGTGGTTAGCACCTGTTCATTCTCTCAAAACTTTCACACATTTCCATGTTTATTTTTATACCACTTTGAAACTTTTTTGGCTCTCAAATTTTAGTACTTCACATACAGATAGTTGGCAACAGTTGTCCCAGAGAAGAAGGAAAAGCCCTGTTTAAAAATGAACCGACCAGGGCTTCCCTAGTGGTCCAGTGGGTACGGACACCGCCTTGCAGTGCAAGGGGTGCCGGTTTGATCCCTGGCCTGGGAAGATCCCACGTGCCTCGGAGCAGCTGGACCCATGTGTCCAGTTACCGAGCTGGAGCTCTGGAGTGCATGCACCCAGAGCCGGTGCTCTGCGACAACAGAGGCCACTGCGATGGAAGGCCCACGTGGGCCAGAGAACAAAGATGGATGAAAACAGATAAATGAAAGGCCAATAGAAGTGGCCCGCCTGACTCCTCCCTCCCCACCCCCCCAAAATGAACCGACCAACTCAGCTGTTTTTTGATGGGTAACTCTGGCCATTGAATGTCTACTTCCCTTTGTTTGCTAAATCCCTATTTTGTCAAGCTTCGAAGACAACTATATCTCTGCCACTATTATTTACATGAAGCTTTATTTTTTGTTAAACAAGTTAGGTTAGTACTAAAAGTTTATTGTCGTACTAAAATTTACAGTTCCTGTTCCAGCACTGCATGTGTACCATGATAGTGCTTTTTGTTTAAGACGGTTTTGATTGTTGTGTGTTTATCAGTAATATTGAGAGAAAAGATAGCCTGATGAATAAGACACAAACTAGGAATTCAGACATAGCTTGAAATTCATTTGTTAGCAGTATATGACAGAACAAGATTTCCATCTGTAAAATGGGGCAGATGGGGGAAAGTGGTGCCTCAGGAAGATAGGCAGTGGCCAGATTATATAGGACCCTTTATGTAGTGGGGGAATGTGTCAGTCAGTGGGTAAGCGGCTAGGAAGATACACATGGTGCAGTTGACAGTTCTTTCTCAAGCTACCCTGTAGCAGAACTCTGGGCTCTATGAGCTGGATACAGGTGGTCCATCTTTGAGACTAGTAATGGCAGCCATATTTCCCAATTAAGAAAAAAAAAAAAAGTAGATGAATTTTCACAAATTTTTCGTAAGATTTGGCGTCTCGTTATTGGCCCGTCTTCTGAGTTTTGACAGTAGTAAATTAGTTAAGGTTATCTGAAAAATGTGAAAATTATCAACTATGATTAATTTGAGAGCTTCCTTTCAAAAATATATTTCTGCTCTTGGTATGATTTTAGTATTGTGGGTAATAAAAGGAGTGGTGTTGAAAGGTTGGGTGGATCAAAGGGAATAGTTTTAAATATATTTAATGTGTGTAGGTTAACGAAACAATATAGTAGTGGGTATATTTACTAAATTGTTCTCAGAGTTGAGTTTACCTATTCCACAAAAGAGAAAATTACTTGGGAGTAGTGGGAAAAAGTGGAAGCTAAAAATTATGGTAGTTGTGAGTTAACTGGGAAAAAATTCAGGATACATTTTAGTTAAATTTAGCATCTTTTGTGATTAATAAATTAAAAATTTTTTTCCTGACATGTAAGACTATAATTTTGACCAAAATAAATGATATACCATTTGATACATGGTTAGGGTTAAGATTCAATTTGTTGGAAGACTTCCCTTTATGTAGTGGGTGGTAATATATTCAGTCTTGGCTGACTTGGAGGAAGAGTAGCTTTAATTTTGTTGACAGGTTTATAGCAGTAGTGATGCTAACTATCATTTCTTTTTAAGTATTAAAATAATATTTTACTCTATAAATGATCAATATTTTTTTTATGATCCCTCTGAAACTAATGGTAGAGAATCATAAAAGTCTCAGAAAATATAGAACAAAATAAAAATTCAAGCTTGGTTCCTGAACATTCATCCGTTTTCTTTTTTTTTTTTTTTTAGATTTTTTATTTATTTATTTATTTTGGGCGGGGATCGGGTTGGGGAGGGAGGGGAACAGGACAGGCGGGCCACTTCTTTTGGTCTTTTGTTTCTCTATGTTCATCCGTCCTTGTTCTTTGGCTCCTGTGGGCCTCCCATCGCGGTGGCGTCTGTCGTTGCAGAGCGCCAGCTCTGGGCGCATGCACTCCAGAGCTCCGGCTCGGTGATTGGACACATCAATCCAGTGACTCCGCGGCACGTGGGATCTTCCCAGGCCAGGGCTCGAACCGGCGCCCCTTGCACTGCAAGGCGGTGTCCTTACCCACTGGACCACCAGGGGAAGCCCCTCATCCGTTTTCTAGTACCATTTAAGAAGCTTAAAGAGATGAGAAGACTGAAAACTTCTTCCGGTGGCAAGATGTGAAAAACTGACATTTTTTTCATTTAGACCTTAACTGAACACTGACTTGATTCTTTCGCTTAAATTGCAGAATGCCGGGTCTAAGTTGTAGATTTTATCAGCACAAATTTCCTGAGGTGGAAGATGTAGTGATGGTGAACGTAAGGTCCATCGCTGAAATGGGAGCTTATGTCAGCTTATTGGAATACAACAACATCGAAGGCATGATTCTTCTGAGTGAGTTGTCGAGAAGGCGTATCCGCTCTATAAACAAACTTATCCGCATTGGCAGGAATGAATGTGTGGTGGTTATTAGAGTGGACAAAGAAAAAGGTAAATGAGAAAATACTAATTTATGTTTTAATTATGTAATGTAAATTTTATGCTTTAATGTATATGTTAAGTAATTTATATTTAGAATTTTTCTGACTTAAACTTATTTTAAAATAATATTTTTTGTAAATTGCCTGCTGGGGTGAAAAACAAAACCCCTCATTTTGTACTTAAACTCTTCTACATATAAAGTTGTAAGTTAGTAGTGCTTTAATTAGTACGTCCTGGACTAGTTTTTGTAAAGGTAAATGAATTTTAGGAATAATTTATGTCTTCTAAAAAGTATACACCTAGAACTGAATACTGTACATGTCTCTGGTGATCAGAATGTTTATGACCTCTAGATCCTATGAGGTCTTTCAGACAAAGATGAATAGCTATTTGTTTACTTTCTCATGGTGTGTTTGTGTGCTGTGCTCAGTCATGGCTCATTGGGTGGTCCTTTTTTGGACCCCATATGAATCTTCATCTTTGTGAATACATTTTTTCCTAAATACATTGTACAATATCACTGAAAGATAATTGGTTTCAGCCATCTCATTATGATTTGTTAGGTGTTAGTTTCAGCAGACTTGAAGCAGGATAAATAAAAACATCTAGGCGTACCGAACTGTCAGGAAACTGGAAACTTTCAAACTAGCCAGAGGAAAGTGATGTTATTTACAGGGGAACAGTAATACAGATTACAGTGGCATTCTTTTATTAGAAATAATGAAGGTCAGAGGATTGAATGACATCTGTAAAACACTGAAAGATAATTGTCAAACCAGAATTCTGTATCTAAAGAAAATATTTAACAACAGAAGTCAGATGAAGACATTGTCAGGTAGAGACTAGGAAAATGTATTACCAGATAGATTTGCATTAATAAGAGATGATAAAAGAAAGTTGTTTAGGCTGAAAAGATAATGATATCTAAAATGGAAAAATATTAGGTTGGTCAAAAGTAATAGCTGTTTCAGATCCTGAATTTTAAATCATTATAACGAGGCTCAAGCGTACCTTTATTAATTAAGATAGGAACCATTATAGTCAGTACATTTTTGCCAGTGAGAATAAGTTGGTTCATTCCTGCAACAAAAAACCCCATACTTCAGAATTGGACAAACTCTTGGAAAGCATTTTCTGCTTCTTGCTGGTTGTCAACTGCAAAAAAATTGTCTAGATGCTTGAAGAAGTGATAGTGGTTGGCAAACGGTCAGTGGAATGTAGTAGATGAGGCAAAACTTCATAGCCCAATTTGTTCCGACTTTTGAAGCATTGATTGTGTGAATGCGTTGTCGGAGAGAAAAATTGGGCCCTTTCTGAATGCTGGCTGCATTTGTTGCAGGTTTCATTGTATCTCATCAGTTTGTTGAGGATACTTCTCAGATGTAATGGTTTCACTGAGATTCAGAAAGCTGTAGCAGATCAGACTGGCAACAGCCCACCAAATAGTGACCATGACACTTTTTTTGGTGCAAGTTTGGCTTTGGAAAGTGCTTTAGAGTTTCTTTTTGGTCCAACCACTGAGCTGGTTGTCGTATAAAATCCACTTCTTGTCACACATAACAGCCCAATTGCGAAATGGTTTGTTGTGGATGCATAGAATAAGAGAGGATGACACTTCAAAACAACAGTTTTTTTGATTTGCGATCAGTTCATGAAATACCCACATATTGAGCTTTTAAACCTTTCCAATTTGCTTCAAATGCCAATTGACCGTAGAAGGGTCGACGTTGAGTTCTTCAGCAGCTTCATGTAGTTGTAAGAAGACCAGCTTCCATGCTGCTCTCGGTTGTTGTCAACTCCCCATGGCTGGCCACTACACTCCTCATCTTCAAGGCTTTCGGCTCCTTTGCCAAGCTTCTTGAACTACCACTACATTGTATGTTAGCATTTCCTGGACCAAGTGCATGTTCATGTTGCAAATTGTCTCCTCTACTTTATGATCCTTTGTGTTTTTTTCCCCTAGAATTTTATTATTTATTTATTTTATAGGGTTTCCTGAGTGTACCATAGGTATACAAAGGCTTCACCCCCATCTCCTCCCCCATCCGACCCCTTCAGGTCACCACAGAGCCCCTGTTTGAGATCTCCTAGTCCCACAGCATATTCACCTCCCTCACCCCAATGTCTATAAGACTGTTCTCCATGTTCGCCTCTCCATTGCTGCTCTGAATATTCATTTATCAGCACCATCTTTCTAGATTCTGTATATATGTGTCAGTATACAATATTTATCTTTCTCTGACATACTTCACTCTGTATAGTTTCTAGATTCATCCACCTCATTAGAACTGATTCAAGTGCATTTCTTTTTATGGCTGAGTAATATTCCATGTATATATGTACCACAGCTTCTTTATGCATTCTTCCATTGTTGGGCATTTAGGTTGCTTCCATGTCTTGGCTATTGTAAATAGTGTTTCATTGAACATTGCAGTGCCCACTCTTAATTCTTTAAAATATACGCAACTATGTGTCTCATTTTGTGCCATGGGACTTTGATTTATGGGACATGAAAGATTTTTATTACTATAGTTTCCCAGGAAGTTGGGACCCAGCATGTTGTGCAGGGTCACATGAGAAAGCATTAGCTCTAATCAGGAGGCAGGAGGAGCAAGAGGGGGAATGTTTAGACCAGAACCTTTATTGTGGTTTCCCTGAGAAAGGCAAGGCAGGTGGTTGTAGACAGTTTAGAGTTGGCTCATTTGAATAGTTTGGGTAGGCAGGGTACAGCAGGGCTGTCTCTAGTTGTCTAGTACTTGGTCCTACGTTAGTTGAGGGTGTGGGGGAGTTATCAGGTGTATGGAACTTTGATGAGATGGTGGGGAGTGTGGGCTCTGGTTGGTTGATTTGCATGTGAATGGGAATTGAGCCCTTGGCTAGTGCTGGGCAGCAGAGTCCTCCTGACAGCCAGGCTACAGTTGTCAAAGCATCAGGAATACAGAAAACATAATGCAGTTGACCCTGTGGATGAATGATGCCAGATGGACAAATACACTATCTTTTGATTTTAGCTCTCATTTGGATAACTGAAAATTATTAGCTCCCTCCGCCACGGTAATATTATATGATGGTAAAAATGCATTTCTGAAAACAAAATCTCTTCTCTTGTACTCCTTATGCAGTGTTGATACAATTTTAGTAGGGAATAAGTGTGGGTATGCCAGCTCAACAGTATAGCTGTGAAAATTGTCACAGTTATTTGTGGGCACCTAGACAGAGATAATTTTCTCACTTTTTTCTCATATAGGATATATTGATTTGTCAAAAAGAAGAGTTTCACCAGAGGAAGCAATCAAATGTGAAGATAAGTTTACCAAATCCAAAACTGTAAGTTGACTTTCTAGTCAGATTAGCCAACTGTTTGATGTGTTGAA
This sequence comes from Tragulus kanchil, assembly GCA_022376925.1. NCBI lineage: Eukaryota > Metazoa > Chordata > Mammalia > Artiodactyla > Tragulidae > Tragulus > Tragulus kanchil. Next base: position 214,322,815 of record JAIOJX010000032.1, on the reverse strand, counting down.
ACAAAAACCTACCTTTTCTTTAAGTCTGTGTCCATTTTCAGCTCTGTGTTACACAGAATGATAATTTGAAGACTTTATCCTATGGATAAAGAGTGTGACTTCATTGAACATTGCAGTGCCCACTCTTAATTCTTTAAAATACACGCAACTATGTGTCTCATTTTGTGCCATGGGACTTTGATTTATGGCACATGAAAGATTTTTATTACTATAGTTTCCCAGGAAGTTGGGACCCAGCATGTTGTGCAGGGTCACATGAGAAAGCATTAGCTCTAATCAGGAGGCAGGAGGAGCAAGAGGGGGAATGTTTAGACCAGAACCTTTATTGTGGTTTCCCTGAGAAAGGCAAGGCAGGTGGTTGTAGACAGTTTAGAGTTGGCTCATTTGAATAGTTTGGGTAGGCAGGGTACAGCAGGGCTGTCTCTAGTTGTCTAGTACTTGGTCCTACGTTAGTTGAGGGTGTGGGGGAGTTATCAGGTGTATGGAACTTTGATGAGATGGTGGGGAGTGTGGGCTCTGGTTGGTTGATTTGCATGTGAATGGGAATTGAGCCCTTGGCTAGTGCTGGGCAGCAGAGTCCTCCTGACAGCCAGGCTACAGTTGTCAAAGCATCAGGAATACAGAAAACATAATGCAGTTGACCCTGTGGATGAATGATGCCAGATGGACAAATACACTATCTTTTGATTTTAGCTCTCATTTGGATAACTGAAAATTATTAGCTCCCTCCGCCACGGTAATATTATATGATGGTAAAAATGCATTTCTGAAAACAAAATCTCTTCTCTTGTACTCCTTATGCAGTGTTGATACAATTTTAGTAGGGAATAAGTGTGGGTATGCCAGCTCAACAGTATAGCTGTGAAAATTGTCACAGTTATTTGTGGGCACCTAGACAGAGATAATTTTCTCACTTTTTTCTCATATAGGATATATTGATTTGTCAAAAAGAAGAGTTTCACCAGAGGAAGCAATCAAATGTGAAGATAAGTTTACCAAATCCAAAACTGTAAGTTGACTTTCTAGTCAGATTAGCCAACTGTTTGATGTGTTGAAACAAAAACCTACCTTTTCTTTAAGTCTGTGTCCATTTTCAGCTCTGTGTTACACAGAATGATAATTTGAAGACTTTATCCTATGGATAAAGAGTGTGACTTCAGTGAAAAGGCATCAGTGGTCTCACAATGTTACTATCTTAAAGCATTGATGTCTAGCATTCTCAGATCTTTTAGATTAAATTAAGTAAGTTTTGATTTTCAACTCAGTTCTGGGGTAAGGGTGATGGAGACAACCAGTTTTTGTTTGCTAAGAAAGAGCAAAGGTTTGTAAAATGTGTTTGAATCAAGGAAAGCAAGGCAGGGGCCTGTTACTTAGAGTGGGTTCTCCATCCGTCACCTGCCTTAGTTTGTTGGGATTATTTTTTTTTCCTTCTCTTCTTATTTTTGCTGTAATTTCCTACTTAGCCACAGTAAGCCCTAATGGAGTAAGAATAGTCATTTCTTCATTCTCATCTTTCTGCATTTTTCTGTTCTTTGGTCCTGTTTAGATTTTCCTTTATTCCCTAGATCATCAGTTCTTATCGGGAGTTTCAGTTGCTTCAGTTTCCTTACGCTTCTTTTGTGTCTTTTGTTCTCTTCTGCCGTGTGTGTTTTTGTCTTCAAGGTAAAATACCAAGAAAACTGTTTAAATGAAGATTTTTTAAATCTTGCTTAACCCTAGTAAAAGAGAGTAAAAATATAAAAGCCATCAGATCATTAAGACCCACCAAGTCCAGATTTGAGAAGCGTGGCTCTAGGAAATTTCCATTTTGTTTTGTTCCACTATGATATTGTAAAATGAGTACATTAGTAAATCTTACTGGTATGATAAGATGTTAGAATGAAATAGCCAATGATATTATCTTTCCTCAGTCATTTTTTTTTGTGTGTAATTAACATATAGCTGTGAAAATTGTCACAGTTATTTGTGGGCACCTAGACAGAGATAATTTTCTCACTTTTTTCTCATATAGGATATATTGATTTGTCAAAAAGAAGAGTTTCACCAGAGGAAGCAATCAAATGTGAAGATAAGTTTACCAAATCCAAAACTGTAAGTTGACTTTCTAGTCAGATTAGCCAACTGTTTGATGTGTTGAAACAAAAACCTACCTTTTCTTTAAGTCTGTGTCCATTTTCAGCTCTGTGTTACACAGAATGATAATTTGAAGACTTTATCCTATGGATAAAGAGTGTGACTTCAGTGAAAAGGCATCAGTGGTCTCACAATGTTACTATCTTAAAGCATTGATGTCTAGCATTCTCAGATCTTTTAGATTAAATTAAGTAAGTTTTGATTTTCAACTCAGTTCTGGGGTAAGGGTGATGGAGACAACCAGCTTTTGTTTGCTAAGAAAGAGCAAAGGTTTGTAAAATGTGTTTGAATCAAGGAAAGCAAGGCAGGGGCCTGTTACTTAGAGTGGGTTCTCCATCCGTCACCTGCCTTAGTTTGTTGGGATTATTTTTTTTTCCTTCTCTTCTTATTTTTGCTGTAATTTCCTACTTAGCCACAGTAAGCCCTAATGGAGTAAGAATAGTCATTTCTTCATTCTCATCTTTCTGCATTTTTCTGTTCTTTGGTCCTGTTTAGATTTTCCTTTATTCCCTAGATCATCAGTTCTTATCGGGAGTTTCAGTTGCTTCAGTTTCCTTACGCTTCTTTTGTGTCTTTTGTTCTCTTCTGCCGTGTGTGTTTTTGTCTTCAAGGTAAAATACCAAGAAAACTGTTTAAATGAAGATTTTTTAAATCTTGCTTAACCCTAGTAAAAGAGAGTAAAAATATAAAAGCCATCAGATCATTAAGACCCACCAAGTCCAGATTTGAGAAGCGTGGCTCTAGGAAATTTCCATTTTGTTTTGTTCCACTATGATATTGTAAAATGAGTACATTAGTAAATCTTACTGGTATGATAAGATGTTAGAATGAAATAGCCAATGATATTATCTTTCCTCAGTCATTTTTTTTTGTGTGTAATTAACATAAAAACCTGTCTTAATACTCTTTCTCTTCTTTAAGCTGTTTTATTTTTAAGAGATTAGAAAAACTAGAGTTTGGCAGCAGTGCGTAGGAGGTGGGTAGGTTTGAAGGCTCCTACTGTTAAATGATAACAGAGCAAAAGAAATACTAAAATCTTCATCCTGATTCTATGATCCCATGTTGTTGTATGTATGTGCTCAAGTCATGATTGATTCTTTGCAACCCCGTATACTGTAGACCACGAGGGTCCTCTGTCCGTGGAATTTTCCAGGCATGAGTACTGGAACAGGTTGCCATCTCTTACTCCAAGGGTATCTTCCCAATCTAGGGATCAAGCCTGTATCTGTCATGGAGTCGTAGTAATACTGTCTTACATTTGATTTGTGTAAGGTCTGTATAATAAAAAAAGGAGAGATACTGGTATCTCCCTTTTTTCAGATGAGGAAACATATTCAGAGATGTCTGTTTGTCCCAGAATTGACTTGATCTGGATCTTATGTTATAAATGCTACACTATTGCTGTTTGTTAGAACTGCTTGAGTTCATTATTAAGGAAACGTGAATAATTCTGTATGGGAAAAGAATTTGTCGTATGATGATCTGATGTTTTGCTGTTAAGGAGTTACTGTAGTCAGATTAACCAAAGGTTTGTTTTTGTATGCTCCCTACTAGAATGTAAAAATATCCTTTTTAAAAAAAAAATACAGATCTCTTATCTTTGAATTGTTGCACTGTTAATTTTGTTTCTAGGTTTACAGCATTCTTCGTCATGTTGCTGAGGTCTTAGAATACACCAAGGATGAGCAGCTGGAAAGCCTGTTCCAGAGGACCGCCTGGGTCTTCGATGACAAGTATAAGAGACCCGGATATGGTGCCTATGATGCTTTTAAGCATGCAGTCTCGTAAGAACTCCTTCTTAGCTCTGATTTTCCCTTGATGTTACAGCTTCTGGATCTAGCACACAGGTTGAGAGACTGACATTTAATAGCACAACATCCATGTATTAAGTCCTTGCCAAATTTAGATAAAAATATTTTAGCTTGAAAGGCCCAGGATATGAGCCATTCCAATAAAACCAGACCTATGTAATTTGATGTACCATAGTTGGGTACTTTTATAAACCATCTGACACTGTTGCCTTACATCTTTTCCTCTCCTGGTTTTGTGATTGTCCTACGTGACTTCAGGGCCAACCTTGATGTTTCATTTAAACTGCTCTGTTTTCTTTACATGAGTGGCTTAGAGCTTCAGCTCACACCATGTTAGTCAGTCTTCTGTGTGACCTCACCCTGGATCTTATCACCAGGATTTGCTCTATCTCCAAAATCTTTAATTCACACATTCTGTTCTTTTCCCACAGCCTCCTGTCCTTCCAGCTTCCACATAGAGTTAATCCTACTCTTTGTCGTCTTAAATCTTACATCAGGCTCTGATTCCAAAACTTTTTTTTTTCCTTCCAGTCTTTTCACCCTTTCCTGCCTTCTCTTTCTTATTCAGCATAAACACACTGTGATCATCATTTCAACAACTTTATTGCCAATATAAGCTTTGCCCTGTTTTTCCTTCTGTTACATCCAGCCTTGGAGCAGTGTTCCTGCCTTCATTGTAGATGGCTGGGTGCTCCTAGGGAAAACCAGTCTTACAGGTTGCTGCCACTGCATATTCCTGGTCTCCAACCTCAGCTGGGCCTTAACTGCTGCCCCATCTCCTCTTAGCTCCTAGTCACTTCTTCCTCTCATTCTTAAACTATTTTAGAACTTCTGCACTTTTCCTCAGATACCCACTCTTTCCCTCTTCCCTCACTCTTGCCTGCTGTACTCACTGCCTAAAAAAGAAAATAGAAGCTGTCACACAGAATCGCCTCTACTTCCTTCTGCTCTCTCAGCCAGCTTACCTCTGTCCCCTCTGTCATTACTCCTTCACACTGTCAAACTAATCTTACTACCTGTGCCCAGCTATTCCTAAGGGATATCATCTTCATCTGTTTTCTCCCTTCAGTCTTCAGCCTTTTTCTTGATTGGTTTTGTTCTATCAGCATAAAAATATGCTCAGATTTCTCCTATTTATACTAAAAAGCATACTTCTCCACCTGCCTTCTCCTTTCCTTCTGGAGGAAGCACTGTGTCCTCTCCTTTAACAGCCAGATTTCTTAGGTTCTCTGTATTCACTGTCTTCCGCACCTCCCACTCCTAGAACCCCTGTCCTGCCAGGGGAGATTAGTCTCCTCGGCCCTCAGAATGGCCAAGTGGGGCTTTGAACTGTTAGAGCATCCATCAGGCCTACGCCTTTGAGGCTCCAAATACCTTCTAGTTTACCCCTTCCCCTCACGTGACTGACTTTTTCGTGTCACGTTGTGGAAAGGCGAGAAGAATTTTAACAACTAACATGTATATAATTCTCAAAACAACCTATGGTGTGTTACTATTCTTGTCTTATAGGTGAGGCAGTTGAGGGAGAGATTAAATTGTCCAAGTTCACACAGTTACCAAATGTTAGAGCCAGGATTCAAAAACAGGCATTCTAAGTCCATTCAGAGTTGATGCTATTGACTCTCAAGCACTGCTTTCTATTTCTGTCCTCACTGACTTTAGTCTTGTAATCCTCAGTCAGTACATCTCTTACCTCAGTTTGCTGTCATTGATCTAGCTTACCTCTAGCTTCTGCCTCCAGCACCTTCTCTGTTACCGCGCTTCATTAACATTCTTAGTGGATTGATGTTCATTCATCACCATTAAAGTTCTTCTCATGGTTTGTCAGCCATGTTGCAACCATCTAAATTTAACTCATGATAATTCTGTGCCACATGTGCTCCTTTTTTTTTTTTTTTTTTTCTGTTGGTTTTCTGAGATAGTTGGAAACAATATTTTACTCCTCAAAGCCATTTTGGTCACTCAACAATGGTAACTACTGTTCTGAAATTAGTATCAATATCGTTTATGGCTTTAAGACATATAAGTGTTTGAATAAATTATGAAAAGCACATACAGAATCTCTCTCATGTTTAAAAGTTTAAACAAAAATGCCAAAATTTATTTTATCATTCTAATAAGTTTTCATTTTTGCTTGTAATTCTGTTATGAGCAGGATTTCTCCAGATAGATGGATGTACACCTGCTTCATATGAATTTCTACATAGTATTTAGTTGTGAGAATATGCTTTCTTGTTCCTCTCTTAAGAAATGTTTAGGTAATCCCTTTTTTCCCCTCTGTTTTTTCAATAGTGCTATAGTGAATATCCGTGCACATATCTCTGTACACATATGGAAATTTCTAAGAGATACCTAGGAATAGAATTGTTGGGTCATGGAACTGACTATATCACCTTTAAATTAACTTAGTTTTGCTAAAGTACTCTCCAAATTGGTTCTATATTTTATATTCCTTCTAGCAACTACGTGAGTGTTTCTGCTGCTCTTCATTAACTTTTGATACACATCTCAGATTTTTCTTTTTACCAAAACAGTGCTTGTTGAAAACCTACTGTTCTTTTAGTCATTATTTCTTCTTTTTCATTTGTTAATTTGTTCAGCAAACTTGCCAGTGAACAAGAGCCTGGTCCCTGTTTGTGGCACTTAGAGGGTTAGGTGAAATGCCACTTCCAGACCCCACTAATAACCCCTTCTCGCCTCGCCCCGGAAATGCAAAAATACACTTCTATTTTTTTAAAAAAAAATTCCATCTTTTTGTTCTTTTCAAGCTCCTTGAAGCAGGGACTGCTAATTACATGGAAATGCCTAATTATAGTGGGATGTGATATGTATAAGCATAACTCATTGTACTGCACTTTGCAAGTACTGTGGTTTTTACAGATTGAAGGTTTATGGAAGCCCTGCATCAGGCAAATGTGTTGGCGCCGGTTTTCCAACAGCCTTTGCTTGCTTCATGTCTCTGTGTCACATTTTGAGAATTCTCGCAATATTTCAGACTTTTTCATTATTTTGTTGTGATCTGTGATCCCTCCATGTTACCACTGCAAGAAGATTACATCTCCCTGAAGACTCTTGTTACCTTTTTTTTAAGCAATGAAATATTTTTAATAGACAACAGCATAGTATGAGCATAACTTTTATATGCGGTACCAAACATGTGACTAACTTTGCTGCTGAACATGCTTTTGTGGTCTAGAACTGAACCAACAGTATCTTTGAGGTATGCCTGCATAGGAGACACTAAATGATGGCAGGATTTCTCCAGATAGATGGATGTACACCTGCTTCATATGAATTTCTACATAGTATTTAGTTGTGAGAATATGCTTTCTTGTTCCTCTCTTAAGAAATGTTTAGGTAATCCCTTTTTTCCCCTCTGTTTTTTCAATAGTGCTATAGTGAATATCCGTGCACATATCTCTGTACACATATGGAAATTTCTAAGAGATACCTAGGAATAGAATTGTTGGGTCATGGAACTGACTATATCACCTTTAAATTAACTTAGTTTTGCTAAAGTACTCTCCAAATTGGTTCTATATTTTATATTCCTTCTAGCAACTACGTGAGTGTTTCTGCTGCTCTTCATTAACTTTTGATACACATCTCAGATTTTTCTTTTTACCAAAACAGTGCTTGTTGAAAACCTACTGTTCTTTTAGTCATTATTTCTTCTTTTTCATTTGTTAATTTGTTCAGCAAACTTGCCAGTGAACAAGAGCCTGGTCCCTGTTTGTGGCACTTAGAGGGTTAGGTGAAATGCCACTTCCAGACCCCACTAATAACCCCTTCTCGCCTCGCCCCGGAAATGCAAAAATACACTTCTATTTTTTTAAAAAAAAATTCCATCTTTTTGTTCTTTTCAAGCTCCTTGAAGCAGGGACTGCTAATTACATGGAAATGCCTAATTATAGTGGGATGTGATATGTATAAGCATAACTCATTGTACTGCACTTTGCAAGTACTGTGGTTTTTACAGATTGAAGGTTTATGGAAGCCCTGCATCAGGCAAATGTGTTGGCGCCGGTTTTCCAACAGCCTTTGCTTGCTTCATGTCTCTGTGTCACATTTTGAGAATTCTCGCAATATTTCAGACTTTTTCATTATTTTGTTGTGATCTGTGATCCCTCCATGTTACCACTGCAAGAAGATTACATCTCCCTGAAGACTCTTGTTACCTTTTTTTTAAGCAATGAAATATTTTTAATAGACAACAGCATAGTATGAGCATAACTTTTATATGCGGTACCAAACATGTGACTAACTTTGCTGCTGAACATGCTTTTTTGTGGTCTAGAACTGAACCAACAGTATCTTTGAGGTATGCCTGCATAGGAGACACTAAACTGCTTGCTATAGCCAGATCTCTCAAATTTTCCTTTTAATAATGATCAATTGGGTATTTTGTATTCATCATACAGGCCTAAGCACTTTGAGATTAGTTCATTTGATACTACAATCCAGTGAGATACACTGTTTTTATTCTCATTTTATAAATTTGGAAACTGAGATCTAGAAAGGCCCCCAAACACATAGCTATTAATATGTGAAGCTAAGATTTGAACTTTTAATTCTGACATTGAAGTTTGTGCTCTTAAACATTATTCTTTGGTATTATGTTTTGTATCCTAATTATCAGTAAAGTAACCTTGACATTTTGTTGTGTGTTTATTCTAGAGACCCATCGATTTTGGATAGCTTAGATTTGAATGAAGATGAACGAGAAGTACTCATTAACAATATTAATAGGCGTTTGACCCCACAGGCTGTCAAAATTCGAGCAGGTAGGTGATTTTTTAAAATGCTTTGTAGAATATTTTGCATGTATCAGAAAAGCTGTTAAATAATGAGCCTCGCTAAAGAATATGTTTCTACATCCACATCTACCTTTGTCTAAATGTTTGTTTCTCATAGTAAGAAGAGTTAAGTTATTTTTGCTTCTACTGAATTATCATAAAATGCATATGTATTGACACAAGTAAGTGAGCTCAGCTGACCTTAAGTTAGCTCTCTGGGGTGGAGGTGATGATTTTGTTTTAGTTCACGCTTTAAAATTCTAACAGTACAGTAATATCCTTCCACGCTTCTGGATTACCACTGTTAGTTTGGGATCTGTTCTTTCAGACATTTTTTTCTACATACCTATGCTGTATAGGAATGTATGCTATTCATGTTCAGATATAAGTTTTTATGTTTTCATAAGGATGGGATCACACTATGCAAATTTTCTTCAACTAGCTTTTTCCACCTGGCTTACCATGTCTACCCTATTATGTAGAACACGAGGATCATTCTCATTTTGAATGTTAGGTAATAATTCCATAGAATGATAAACCTTGATATCAGCCAGTCTCCTCTTGATGACTGTTTAGGTTGTGTCCATCTTTTTTTGTTGTTGTTGTTACTGTAGTTGACCTTTTAATAGTGTAGGGGAGTTAGCATCGCCCATCCTCTGCACACTCAAAAATTCACGTGTAACCTCGTCAGTCTTGTGTGTCTGTATTTCTGCGTCCAGGATTCAGCTACCGTGGTTTGTGTAGTGTTGTAGTGTTTACTTTCGAAAAAGTCTGCATGTTAAGACTCATGCAGGTCAAGCTTGTGCTGTTCAAGGGTCAAGTGTATTTACCAAAAACACTACATTTTAACACCCTTATATGCATACACCTACCCATTTATACAAGTGTTCTGCAAGGCAGAGTCTTAAAAGCAGAATTGCTGGGCCAACAGAGTATGCGATTTTGAACTATTGTAAGCAATATGTGGTTATTATTTTTTATAATTTATTTATTTTTGGGAGCTTTGCTGGGCGTCCGTTGCCACACAAGCTTTTCTTTAGTTGTGGTACACAGAATTCTCATGGCTGTGGTTTCTTTTGTAGCAGAACACAAGCTCTAGGATGCTCGAGCTTCAGTAGTTGTGGCATATGGGCTTAGTAGTTGCGGCTTCCGGACTCTCAAGCCCAAGCTCAGTAGATGTGTTGCCGTCAGCTTAGTTAGTTACCCCACAGCGTCCCGAATCAGAGGTCGAACCCGTGTCTCCTGAATTTGCAGGCAGATTCTTTACCACTGAGCCACCAGGCAAGCCCCCATAGTTATTATTTCATTTGTTCTTGGTCACACTACTCCTTCTTATCATTTCACAAACATGAAGCAGAAGCAAAAGAGAGTGGAATTATGGTTTTAACCCAGAGATAGGCAGAATTCAAGGTGTCTGTTAAATTTCTGTTTTTTTTACAGTTTCATCATTCAGGGGCTTGATGTTTATGACAAGATACAATATCACTACATATTCAGATGTTTTTAATTATGAACATTAATAGTCGGGGTTGATTTCTAATTGAAAGGATGATGAAAGCTTTTTTTTTTTTTTTTTTTAAAAGATTTATTTATTTATTTATTTAGGGCAGGGGTCGGGTTGGGGAGGGAAGGGAGCAGGCGGGTCACTTCTATTGGTCTTTCATTTCTCTATTTTCATCCGTCTTTGTTCTTTGGCTCCTGTGGGCCTCCCATTGCGGTGGTGTCTGTCGTTGCAGAGCGCTGGCTCTGGGTGCATGCTCTCCAGAGCTCCGGCTTGGTAATTGGACACATCGGTCCAGCCGCTCCGCGGCATGTGGGATCTTCCCAGGCCAGGGATCGAACTGGCACCCCTTGCACTGCAAGGCAGTGTCCTTACCCACTGGACCACCAGGGGAAGCCCGATGAAAGCTTTTATAAATATTTGAATACTAGTGTATTTGTCACATCTCTGACTTCTTTTTAAACTTAACAGATTTTGCACTTGGGGGTATAAGCTTTTGAATTTTTGTAACTTTAGATATTGAGGTGGCTTGTTATGGTTATGAAGGCATCGATGCCGTAAAAGAAGCCCTGAGAGCAGGTTTGAATTGTTCTACAGAAACCATGCCCATCAAGGTGAGTAGTCCATTTTCTCCCTCCCTACTGAAATACCGCCTAAACCAAATTAAATCCAGTTTATCAAGTGTTTCGTGAAGGGGTTCTTGATGATATCTCTGGGGAATGTGTAGGCTTTTCGTTGTACCTACTCCTGCTTTCACAGAGGATAAAGTCCTGTAGAACACACAGCTTTCGGGATGTTTGGCTTGAGTCTTTCATTACGGGTAAAATTAACTGGATGGTTGTTACTCAGACTCTCTTAGAAGAACTTCTTCCATCAGTGTAATTTAGAACCAAATGGGAATTTTTGTTTTAGAGACGCATTATCCATTGTGCCAATGATGGCTATAGTTAATTTAACCACCAAAGGTCTAGAAGTCATAATCCTTCATATTTGGCACTGCAGTCAGCTGTTTATACTGCTGGGTTAGATCATAGTATCAGTTAGGCTCTGCTACATTAACAGACTACCCCAGAGTGCTGCACTGCGAAATTGGGAGGAAGTTTGGAATTTGTTGTTAAAGCGGCAGATTAGCAAAATGATTCTCAAACATCCTAACTGTTGTCTGTTCTATAGGTACATTGATATTTGAATTTTTGTCTTCCTTAGATTAATCTAATAGCTCCTCCTCGATATGTAATGACTACAACCACCCTGGAGAGAACAGAAGGCCTCTCTGTCCTCAATCAAGCTATGGCTGTTATAAAAGAAAAGATTGAGGAAAAGAGGGGCGTCTTCAATGTTCAAATGGAGGTGAGGTCAAAAATAGATTTTGGGTTTTTTGCCTTATTCTTAATGTTTTTAAGAAGTTTAAATCATCTTAAGTGGTTTGTTTTCTAAAATACCGGATCACTGACTTTTAAAACAGGAGGTATGCTTAAGATTACAATTCCTCAAAGTATAAAATGGTCATTGAATCAGGTTCCTAAACGGGTTTTTGTAAGTAAATAACCACTCATCATGGGGTGGTTATTCAAGGCTGTGGTCACTGATCCCCCAAAATGAAAAAAATAAAGACAATGAAAATAAGTGGGGAGTGATTGATTACTGTCAGGATTTAATGTAGAATGCTGAAAATTTGATTTCAGAATGAGGAAGTAGAACAGTGTCCTATATTTTCCTCATGTCAAGAAAGAAACATAACTTTCATATAATTTTCAAAATAATTTCTTCTGTGGAAGAAATTTTGAAGCCAAGTTTTTGTGTTTGAAAGATACAGCCATTATACAGCCAACATATATTTTCATATAATTTCAGTTTTTATTATTTATCTTGAAATTTTTTGGTGGTATTTGCAGAGTAAGAGTTAAAATACCAGGAAGTAATAGTGTTGAACCTGAATTGGGAGTTAGATGGGGTTTGGCTTGAGTCTTTCATTACGGGTAAAATTAACTGGATGGTTGTTACTCAGACTCTCTTAGAAGAACTTCTTCCATCAGTGTAATTTAGAACCAAATGGGAATTTTTGTTTTAGAGACGATTATCCATTGTGCCAATGATGGCTATAGTTAATTTAACCACCAAAGGTCTAGAAGTCATAATCCTTCATATTTGGCACTGCAGTCAGCTGTTTATACTGCTGGGTTAGATCATAGTATCAGTTAGGCTCTGCTACATTAACAGACTACCCCAGAGTGCTGCACTGCGAAATTGGGAGGAAGTTTGGAATTTGTTGTTAAAGCGGCAGATTAGCAAAATGATTCTCAAACATCCTAACTGTTGTCTGTTCTATAGGTACATTGATATTTGAATTTTTGTCTTCCTTAGATTAATCTAATAGCTCCTCCTCGATATGTAATGACTACAACCACCCTGGAGAGAACAGAAGGCCTCTCTGTCCTCAATCAAGCTATGGCTGTTATAAAAGAAAAGATTGAGGAAAAGAGGGGCGTCTTCAATGTTCAAATGGAGGTGAGGTCAAAAATAGATTTTGGGTTTTTTGCCTTATTCTTAATGTTTTTAAGAAGTTTAAATCATCTTAAGTGGTTTGTTTTCTAAAATACCGGATCACTGACTTTTAAAACAGGAGGTATGCTTAAGATTACAATTCCTCAAAGTATAAAATGGTCATTGAATCAGGTTCCTAAAGGGGTTTTTTGTAAGTAAATAACCACTCATCATGGGGTGGTTATTCAAGGCTGTGGTCACTGATCCCCCAAAATGAAAAAAATAAAGACAATGAAAATAAGTGGGGAGTGATTGATTACTGTCAGGATTTAATGTAGAATGCTGAAAATTTGATTTCAGAATGAGGAAGTAGAACAGTGTCCTATATTTTCCTCATGTCAAGAAAGAAACATAACTTTCATATAATTTTCAAAATAATTTCTTCTGTGGAAGAAATTTTGAACCAAGTTTTGTGTTTGAAAGATACAGCCATTATACAGCCAACATATATTTTCATATAATTTCAGTTTTTATTATTTATCTTGAAATTTTTTGGTGGTATTTGCAGAGTAAGAGTTAAAATACCAGGAAGTAATAGTGTTGAACCTGAATGTGTGTATGTTTAATTGCATTCACATTGCCTCTGCTTCCACAGCCCAAAGTGGTCACAGACACAGATGAGACAGAGCTTGCACGGCAGCTGGAGAGGCTTGAGAGAGAGAATGCAGAAGTGGATGGAGATGATGATGCAGAAGAAATGGAAGCCAAAGCTGAAGATTAACTTTGTGGGAAACAGAGTCCAGTTTAAGGAACACAAAGCAGCCTACCTGGCTGTAAACCCTAGACTTGAAAGTTTTCCAGTATTGAAAACTTCAAAGCTAAATATTTTTTATTTCTAAGTATTTAAATGTTCTGACACCAAAACATGAAATGCTCTCCTAAATGTCAGCTGTTTCCACACAGTAGCTTCAACATCTTGAGGTGTTTGTAAGGGAGTGGCCTGATTTCACTAGAGACAAATCTTCAAGAAGAAACATAAAATTGGGCTTGTGATTTCCATTTCTGATGTCTCCAGATTGGCACCCCTTTGTAGGTCAGTGCCTCCGTGAGATTTACCAGGGGCACCCAAAGCGAATAGTTCCAACCTTTCTATATAAAATGTATCAAGCAAACATAAATAAATTTTCTGGGATATTTAACCATAGGTTTCTTCCTTATTATCACCAGTTAAAAGCATTATGATTGCTAAGAATTTCATTTTAGTTGAAATGTAGTAATATAAGGGCAGGTGACCAAAGGACCAAGATAACAGATCTTTCAGAAGGAAAATTTACAGGAATTCACCAGTGGTCTGGTGGTTATTCAAGGGGCCTTGTGGTCACTGATCCCCCAAAATGAAAAAAATAAAGACAATGAAAATAAGTGGGGAGTGATTGATTACTGTCAGGATTTAATGTAGAATGCTGAAAATTTGATTTCAGAATGAGGAAGTAGAACAGTGTCCTATATTTTCCTCATGTCAAGAAAGAAACATAACTTTCATATAATTTTCAAAATAATTTCTTCTGTGGAAGAAATTTTGAAGCCAAGTTTTTGTGTTTGAAAGATACAGCCATTATACAGCCAACATATATTTTCATATAATTTCAGTTTTTATTATTTATCTTGAAATTTTTTGGTGGTATTTGCAGAGTAAGAGTTAAAATACCAGGAAGTAATAGTGTTGAACCTGAATGTGTGTATGTTTAATTGCATTCACATTGCCTCTGCTTCCACAGCCCAAAGTGGTCACAGACACAGATGAGACAGAGCTTGCACGGCAGCTGGAGAGGCTTGAGAGAGAGAATGCAGAAGTGGATGGAGATGATGATGCAGAAGAAATGGAAGCCAAAGCTGAAGATTAACTTTGTGGGAAACAGAGTCCAGTTTAAGGAACACAAAGCAGCCTACCTGGCTGTAAACCCTAGACTTGAAAGTTTTCCAGTATTGAAAACTTCAAAGCTAAATATTTTTTATTTCTAAGTATTTAAATGTTCTGACACCAAAACATGAAATGCTCTCCTAAATGTCAGCTGTTTCCACACAGTAGCTTCAACATCTTGAGGTGTTTGTAAGGGAGTGGCCTGATTTCACTAGAGACAAATCTTCAAGAAGAAACATAAAATTGGGCTTGTGATTTCCATTTCTGATGTCTCCAGATTGGCACCCCTTTGTAGGTCAGTGCCTCCGTGAGATTTACCAGGGGCACCCAAAGCGAATAGTTCCAACCTTTCTATATAAAATGTATCAAGCAAACATAAATAAATTTTCTGGGATATTTAACCATAGGTTTCTTCCTTATTATCACCAGTTAAAAGCATTATGATTGCTAAGAATTTCATTTTAGTTGAAATGTAGTAATATAAGGGCAGGTGACCAAAGGACCAAGATAACAGATCTTTCAGAAGGAAAATTTACAGGGAATTCACCAGTGGTCTGGTGGTTAGGGCTCTGCACTTTGACTGCTGAGGGCCTGGGTTTGGTCCCCGGTCAGGGAGCCGAGATCCCACAAACCATGTGCTGCAACACCCCACCCGCTTTTAAAAAAAGAGGACTTAGACAACATTTTAATTAGCATTTACTCCTAAGGGAAAACTGCCTTAAAATGTAACTAAAAAATTACATTGGTTGTGTGCCTTTTACCTATTTGACAATGATGACAACATGTGGTCATAGGGAAAATTTATCACACTGGTCCTTGTTGGGGGTCCTAAGATGCTTGCCTTGAGTTTATAATTCAGGGTGGTAAGGGTTTGGTTCTTTTAGTTTTGCTAATAAGGAAAAGATGCTGCTTTGTAAATTGAGTTGAGTATCATTGCCCATCTTTTGATTTTTTGTCCCAGTAAAATATTTGGTAGGTGCCACCTCAGAGTTCACTTCTCTTCATAACAGATTAGGGTTCTGTTTGAACACAGAGTGGCTCTTCAGAATATTTCCATCATTTTTTTAAGAACTGATTGTTTTAAAGATAAATAAATGATACATACAAAGGCTAATTTCATAGATAACACATGGTTTGCAGTTACAGCTACTGTAGCCAGGATATAGAAAGTCTTGAGTTAACTTTGGTCTGCTTCATAAATTTAATCTTTTAGGATACTTTTATTGGGTAAATTAATTTTACTAATTATTCCCAAGAATGGCAATTTAAATATCTAGATTAAATCTAACCCATTTTAGTCAATCCAAGACTAGATTTAGTGTCAAAGAAACTAGAAAATAGAAGAGTGTTGGTGAGACATTTAAGCCATTTGTGAAGTTCTGTCCTTTTGATTTGATTTAGCAGCCTCTATTAGCTCTTTCAATCCAAAAGTCTTATTTAATATAACTGGTTCCACGAGAGAGCCATGACTGCTAGCTTACATGCCATACAGGGAATATTTAGACAAGAATGTGATATATTCAAACTGGCACATAATTTTCACTTCAGTCTTTCTGAGGAGTTGAAAAAAAGTCTGTAAAGCTGACAGCATTAAGAATGTTACCAGACTGTAACCGGTGCTCCTTAAATGTTTGCTGTAGGCAAAGGAGTTCAATTTTCAATTTGTTTACTGGATTTTTTAATACTTCAGAAATCGTAACTGTCCAGAAATACTGGTTATCGTCCGTGGTGAGTAGTTTTATTCTATGCAGGCTTTTTGTTCAGTTCTACAATAATTTTGCAAATGTATAACAACCCTTGCCAGAGAAAAGATCAGTACCTCACTAATCATGAAGGAGAGAAATAACTAAACTTTCCTGGCTAACCTTAAAGTATCACTTTCAAATATGAGAACAAGATCACACCCAGTTCCTAAAACTTAAAACAGATTGACAAAGGTAACTGACCAGTTTAACCCAATTCTTGACTCTACCCCCTTAAAGACTTTTCATTAAAAATGATAGTTTCATCTACTCCCCATCCTGTCTTTGAGGTCAAGTGGTTATCAACTCATAACTGAAAACTAGCAATAGTTTGAGTCTCATTTAGGCATAATTAGCTGAAGATCTTAAATGGGAAAAAATATGAACATGCAAATAATTTTTCATGTTTTCTAGTAAAACAGGACAAGCCAGCACTTAATTGAGAATAATGCTCAAACACTTAGTGGAAACCCACAGACTGCCTTACTTGACCTAGTTATTTATACAGCAAGAATAAATGTTTAGGAGGTTTTAAAAGTTCAAGAACTAGTACCTTTGACAAGAATTGTCCCCTAATTAGCTTCAAAGTTATAGTCAACTACTTTTCAACACGTGATAACACCTACCATATAGAGTGGGGTATAATTGTGCCAATGTAAGAGTCAAGAAGCCATCAAACCAAATACAGCTTAATTCAGATAAAAGCTATGTGTCACAAAAAGCAATAAAGAAGCTAATCCTAAGGACACAGACCTTGGTGAAATACCAAATGGAAAATGGTGCTTTAAAAGGCAGTCTCTTACAATGTAAGGAGTAAAGTAAAACCTGATTAGCTTGGAATTCCTGATCATTCAGATGAGGTTTTCTAGACAACATTAAGAAGAGATAGTTCAAACTATTGAATGAAGTTTTACTTAAGCACTTGGGAAGTGTTCACTCCCCTTAAATGTAAGTTCCATATCTATTCATTGAAGGGAGTCTAAGCGCTTGTACTTGGCAGATTACTGTATTAAACTTGAAAGTAATAAAAATGTTTTTAAAGACACTGTATGACACAGACTTTTCACTACTTCAGATTAACCTAACTGATGAAGCCTCTTGTTACCTATTTGTCTCCATTAACCTTCATTCTAAAACTAAAATTTCATTCCTTGATCTGATTCTTCTCCCACTGACATCTTTCTCTGTCCCGAGAGCTCCTGCTCTGCATCTTTAAATGCTACCTGTCCCCACAGAAATGCTGTAATTTGACTTTTTTATATATGTGTGACTAATCTCTCCAATTGAGCCCATGATTTCTTTTCTGCAATATATAATACTTATGAAGGCTTCTTTTTCAAAGGAGAACAGTATTTTCAAGATTTTGCCACCATTCCCACTATAAGACGAGGCTTTAAGATCACTTGAGATGTTTTTTATAATCAACTTGCCTAATAATTCATAGTAGCCTTAAGCATGAAAAAACTTCGAAAACTGAAACTTTGTATAGGAATTCTAATAGCCAGGAACAAAGGCCAATTTTTATTCATTCCAAAGAAGGAGTTAGGAGTTGCTGACAGCATTTTTGAGAGCGTCACCATGAGAGTACAGTTTTATTTAGTATTAGAACATGGCCAGTTAGAGTGACAAGGGAAACCTGTTCGATACCCAAGGAGTGGCCGGTAGGAACAATGGTGCTTACAGGGTGCTCCAGGTAATCAAGACTAACCAAATATAAAAAGAGTGGGGTATAATTGTGCCAATGTAAGAGTCAAGAAGCCATCAAACCAAATACAGCTTAATTCAGATAAAAGCTATGTGTCACAAAAAGCAATAAAGAAGCTAATCCTAAGGACACAGACCTTGGTGAAATACCAAATGGAAAATGGTGCTTTAAAAGGCAGTCTCTTACAATGTAAGGAGTAAAGTAAAACCTGATTAGCTTGGAATTCCTGATCATTCAGATGAGGTTTTCTAGACAACATTAAGAAGAGATAGTTCAAACTATTGAATGAAGTTTTACTTAAGCACTTGGGAAGTGTTCACTCCCCTTAAATGTAAGTTCCATATCTATTCATTGAAGGGAGTCTAAGCGCTTGTACTTGGCAGATTACTGTATTAAACTTGAAAGTAATAAAAATGTTTTTAAAGACACTGTATGACACAGACTTTTCACTACTTCAGATTAACCTAACTGATGAAGCCTCTTGTTACCTATTTGTCTCCATTAACCTTCATTCTAAAACTAAAATTTCATTCCTTGATCTGATTCTTCTCCCACTGACATCTTTCTCTGTCCCGAGAGCTCCTGCTCTGCATCTTTAAATGCTACCTGTCCCCCACAGAAATGCTGTAATTTGACTTTTTTATATATGTGTGACTAATCTCTCCAATTGAGCCCATGATTTCTTTTCTGCAATATATAATACTTATGAAGGCTTCTTTTTCAAAGGAGAACAGTATTTTCAAGATTTTGCCACCATTCCCACTATAAGACGAGGCTTTAAGATCACTTGAGATGTTTTTTATAATCAACTTGCCTAATAATTCATAGTAGCCTTAAGCATGAAAAAACTTCGAAAACTGAAACTTTGTATAGGAATTCTAATAGCCAGGAACAAAGGCCAATTTTTATTCATTCCAAAGAAGGAGTTAGGAGTTGCTGACAGCATTTTTGAGAGCGTCACCATGAGAGTACAGTTTTATTTAGTATTAGAACATGGCCAGTTAGAGTGACAAGGGAAACCTGTTCGATACCCAAGGAGTGGCCGGTAGGAACAATGGTGCTTACAGGGTGCTCCAGCATTTCCCCGTAACTTTGAAAGCAGGGAAGGCACCACTGCCGACTGTAATCCAAGGAACTCAATCAATCTCACTTCAAAGCAGTACAAAATATAAAAAGTTAAAAGTCTTAACATACTCCGAGTTTCCAGGAAATCCTGTGTCATCTGGTAAGAAGGAGGAATCCTGTTCTCCCAGGTGCTTGTCACGTTAGCTTTTTGATAGCTTCAATCCACTCTGAACGCTCAGCCTTGCTGCTGGCCTGGATATAATAGTGTATGTCATCCTTAGTAATCACTTTGAATAGATTTCCCTGGACATTCCCTTTAACCCCTAGACAGGAAGAAGAAAAAATCAATGAGTGAGTGTCTGCTTTCAGCTGGCAGCAGCTGAAAGTCAACTGAGACGTAGACAAAAACAAGTATTAGTACAAGTGTATATATATATATATATATATATATATATATAGTTAGGAAATCCCACCAGAGGGGGGATTTCTGTCCATCCCCTCTCCCTCACCTGTGTGCTAAGGCCTGTCAGTGCTGTCTATGTCTGGATGGTCTTGGAAGCCCTCTTGGCCTGTCCCATGTGCTAACCACAGCTGCCTATTGTGACAATAGATACTAAATTGTGTTGTCAATCTTTAAACACTATTGTAAGCTATTGTTCTCAGGTGGAAGGTTATGGGCCCAGAAAAGGATGGGAAAGAATATTAAAGATAAGGATTATTTAGTTGTGTTGTTAAAACACTCAGAATATCCCACTTACCCTTTCTCTAATTTTGAAATTGGCTTCAGAACTCACACCATTCATCATCTTACTGAGAAAGCCCCACTCAGGCCCCACAACTTAGCCCTTCATCAGCTGAGACTGCAAGAGGGAGGATCCTGAGATGAGGCCAAGGCCAAAGTTGCCCCTTACCAGTGGGAACACCATTATCCTCCAGAGCAGACACCAGGGAACCCCGAAGAGAAAACCCACCCACTGGCCGGTTCTCTTCCTGCAAAGGAAAGGAGACCTGATTAGCAATGGTATGAAAGTGCAGAATTCTTAGAGTGACAAGGGAAACCTGTTCGATACCCAAGGAGTGGCCGGTAGGAACAATGGTGCTTACAGGGTGCTCCAGCATTTCCCCGTAACTTTGAAAGCAGGGAAGGCACCACTGCCGACTGTAATCCAAGGAACTCAATCAATCTCACTTCAAAGCAGTACAAAATATAAAAAGTTAAAAGTCTTAACATACTCCGAGTTTCCAGGAAATCCTGTGTCATCTGGTAAGAAGGAGGAATCCTGTTCTCCCAGGTGCTTGTCACGTTAGCTTTTTGATAGCTTCAATCCACTCTGAACGCTCAGCCTTGCTGCTGGCCTGGATATAATAGTGTATGTCATCCTTAGTAATCACTTTGAATAGATTTCCCTGGACATTCCCTTTAACCCCTAGACAGGAAGAAGAAAAAATCAATGAGTGAGTGTCTGCTTTCAGCTGGCAGCAGCTGAAAGTCAACTGAGACGTAGACAAAAACAAGTATTAGTACAAGTGTATATATATATATATATATATATATATATAGTTAGGAAATCCCACCAGAGGGGGGATTTCTGTCCATCCCCTCTCCCTCACCTGTGTGCTAAGGCCTGTCAGTGCTGTCTATGTCTGGATGGTCTTGGAAGCCCTCTTGGCCTGTCCCATGTGCTAACCACAGCTGCCTATTGTGACAATAGATACTAAATTGTGTTGTCAATCTTTAAACACTATTGTAAGCTATTGTTCTCAGGTGGAAGGTTATGGGCCCAGAAAAGGATGGGAAAGAATATTAAAGATAAGGATTATTTAGTTGTGTTGTTAAAACACTCAGAATATCCCACTTACCCTTTCTCTAATTTTGAAATTGGCTTCAGAACTCACACCATTCATCATCTTACTGAGAAAGCCCCACTCAGGCCCCACAACTTAGCCCTTCATCAGCTGAGACTGCAAGAGGGAGGATCCTGAGATGAGGCCAAGGCCAAAGTTGCCCCTTACCAGTGGGAACACCATTATCCTCCAGAGCAGACACCAGGGAACCCCGAAGAGAAAACCCACCCACTGGCCGGTTCTCTTCCTGCAAAGGAAAGGAGACCTGATTAGCAATGGTATGAAAGTGCAGAATTCTTAACAAGATGGGATTACCAGACCACTTTACCTGTCTCCTGGGAAACCTGAAGAAGCAACAATTAGAACCTTACATGGAACAACGCACGGGTTCAAAACGAGTACAACAAGGCTGTATATTGTCACCCTGTTTATTTAACTTACGTGTAGAAATTCCAGGCTGGATGAGTCAAGATTGCCAGGAGAAATATCAACAGCCTGAGATATGCAGGTGATACTACTCTAAGGGCAGAAAATGAAGAGAAACAAAAGGGCCTCTTGAGAGTGAAAGAGGAAAGTGAATAAAGCTGACTTAAAACTCGACATTCAAAAAACTAAGACCATGGCATCCGGTCCAATCACTTCTTGGCAAATAGAAGGGGAAAGAGTAGAAGCAGTGACAAACAGAGACATCACTTTGCCAACAAAGGTCCATATAGTCAAAGCTATGGTTTTTCCGGAAGTCAAGCATGGATGTGAGAATTGGACCATTAAAGAAGGCTGAGTGCTGAAGAACTGATGCTTTCGAATTGTCATGTTGGAGAAGACTCCTGAGAGTCCCTTGGACTGCAAGGAAGTCAAACCAGTCAATCCTAAAGGAAATCAATCTTGAATGCTCATTAGAAGGACTGATGCTGAAGCTGAAGCTCCAATATTTTGGCCACCTGATGTGTAGAGCTGACTCACCAGGAAAGGCCCTGATGCTAGGAGAGATTGAGGGCAGGAGGAAAAGGGGGCGACAGTGGATGAGAGAGTTCGATAGCATCACCAACTCAATGGAACGAGTTTGAGCAAACTCCGGGAGATGTGGATACTGCAGACCACAGGGTCACAAAGAGTAGGACACGACTTAGCCAATGAACAACAATACGACAGAAGAATCATGCTCTCATCTATATCACCCTCAGTCAGCAGAGTCAATGCTGCACCCTTCCCTGCCCCTCAGCCTGCCCTGTGGTCTAGTAGGGGCCCTGGGGGCTTCTTCAAGCTCCTTCAAGTTCTCAGCTTTGCGTGGGTTCCTCACTGAAACTTACTGAGAGAGGAATGCCCATTCATCATTTAAAAGTTTCCCAATGCTGGCATCCTTCATTGTCCTCAGCTGCAATGGTATGAAAGTGCAGAATTCTTAACAAGATGGGATTACCAGACCACTTTACCTGTCTCCTGGGAAACCTGAAGAAGCAACAATTAGAACCTTACATGGAACAACGCACGGGTTCAAACGAGTACAACAAGGCTGTATATTGTCACCCTGTTTATTTAACTTACGTGTAGAAATTCCAGGCTGGATGAGTCAAGATTGCCAGGAGAAATATCAACAGCCTGAGATATGCAGGTGATACTACTCTAAGGGCAGAAAATGAAGAGAAACAAAAGGGCCTCTTGAGAGTGAAAGAGGAAAGTGAATAAAGCTGACTTAAAACTCGACATTCAAAAAACTAAGACCATGGCATCCGGTCCAATCACTTCTTGGCAAATAGAAGGGGAAAGAGTAGAAGCAGTGACAAACAGAGACCTCACTTTGCCAACAAAGGTCCATATAGTCAAAGCTATGGTTTTTCCGGAAGTCAAGCATGGATGTGAGAATTGGACCATTAAAGAAGGCTGAGTGCTGAAGAACTGATGCTTTCGAATTGTCATGTTGGAGAAGACTCCTGAGAGTCCCTTGGACTGCAAGGAAGTCAAACCAGTCAATCCTAAAGGAAATCAATCTTGAATGCTCATTAGAAGGACTGATGCTGAAGCTGAAGCTCCAATATTTTGGCCACCTGATGTGTAGAGCTGACTCACCAGGAAAGGCCCTGATGCTAGGAGAGATTGAGGGCAGGAGGAAAAGGGGGCGACAGTGGATGAGAGAGTTCGATAGCATCACCAACTCAATGGAACGAGTTTGAGCAAACTCCGGGAGATGTGGATACTGCAGACCACAGGGTCACAAAGAGTAGGACACGACTTAGCCAATGAACAACAATACGACAGAAGAATCATGCTCTCATCTATATCACCCTCAGTCAGCAGAGTCAATGCTGCACCCTTCCCTGCCCCTCAGCCTGCCCTGTGGTCTAGTAGGGGCCCTGGGGGCTTCTTCAAGCTCCTTCAAGTTCTCAGCTTTGTGTGGGGTTCCTCACTGAAACTTACTGAGAGAGGAATGCCCATTCATCATTTAAAAAAAAAAAGAAAATCATACATCTTCCAAGGCACGGCTGAACAGGCTGACTGAAAGGCCATTTTCTTTTCTTTTGACTGGAATTAGATCAACTCAGCATGCAGTAATACTTATTATCTGAAACTCAGAATTATGGCTTAAATATTAAACAGTAAAAGAAACGGCAAAACATTGGTGAGGACAAGCAGATGGATGAGGCAGCAGAATTCATGGACTCTTGGGTGGAAAGAGGTGAAGGAGGATGGAAAGCATCTGTTAGGAACCTCTTTGCCAGTCCACCCCCCACTCCCTAGGCACACCGCCAGCTTTGGAGAAACCGAAAGATGCTTTTTCCTCCCAAAACAATGAAGATCCACCGAGCAGGATCCACTGAGCAGGCAACGATGTGATCAAAGAAAGGCGGGATCAGACTGTGGGGAGCAGCTTGCACCTTGGAAGGAAAGGCCTCGTGGCTGGGATTTATGGTAGCGAGACTGGGAGGAAGGGCGGAGGTGGAGCCGCGCCTGCTCTGCGAGGGAGAGATGCGTCTGGAAGCACAAGAAGGCACTCACTTTGGAAGGGTCATAGTAATGCAGAAAAGCCGGCTCCTTCCTCAGAACGAAGCGACGCACCTTCCAGTTTTTCCTCTTGTGCCCCTGAGGCAAAGAAAGGGTGAGCTGGCTAATGGGTGACAGCTTTTTTTTGACATCCTCCCACCTCCCACCTCTAATGCTGCAGGCCCACGTGTCTGGGACTCATGTGGGCACAGACACGTGCCCTTGATTGTTCCCTGTGGCTGCCGCTGGACCCTGACTTGAGCACCTGCTGTTGACGTTGAGTGCCCTCTGGGGTCTCAGTGCTTCCCACCTTTTGAGGGTCTCCTTCCTCCCCCGAGGCTGAGGACTATCCACCCCTTCCGCTCCAAGGTGGCATCACCTGCTTGGCTAGATAGCCTTGCTTGACCACGGTACCACTCAACTCCATGGTGCTGAGACTGATTTCCTCCTTGGGACTTTTCTTTTTGCAGCTCTCAGCCTGAAAGACAAAGCAAGCCCTCTGTTACCAAAAAGGCCCAGCTCCAGGCTAGGGGAAGTTCCCACAGAGGGAAGGAAGCCCTCCATTCAGAACCCCACTCCACCTAGGGGTGAAGCTGTCCCCGCCCCGGAGCCCTTGGCCACTCACCCCTGACCGTGGACCCCTGCCTCCCACTCTACCACCTCTTTCTCTCTCTGCTCCCGTGGCAAAAGGAACCCACACCTTCACTTACAAAAGTGTACAGGGCCGTGGAGTCATCCAGGAACTGCTCCGCCAGGTCCCCCGAGCGAATGGCTCCCGTGCTTCGGGTGCCTACTGGTCGAAGAAAGTTCTCCTCCATGAGAACAGAGGCCAGCGTCACAGCCTCCAGACGGCTGGCTGCAAAGCTGTTGGAGATGAGCCAGTCCACCAGGGAGGAGCCTGTGTTGGGGCAAGGGCAGCGCCCATCAGGCGACAAGCTCCAGAGTGGCTTCCTCAGGGGTGCTTGGCTGTGACCTCACTAACCTGGACCGCTTGGTCAGCCCTGAACAACCTTGGGGCTCGGCCCTAGAGCAGATCAAAGGCCACCCCTGCTGGCCAGGTCTGTGGCCTCACCCACATCTCCAGCCAGTCTGTTGGCTGACAGGCAGCTCAAGCACACGAGCCGGTCAAGCACACGGAGTCCCAGGTCACGAAGCCCCAGGTTTCCGGTGCCTGGACTGAGCCCCGGGGTGGTGAGGGGCTCACCTATGAAGGTCTTTTTGTACGTGCTTCCCTGCTCCATGTTGGGGCTTGGCCGGATTCCACAGCTGCTGTCTCGCATCTTGTCCACGATGCGACTGCACAGAAGGAAGGCAGAATGGAGGGACACTTGTCACACTGACAGGTAGGAGGGCGGGTCCAAGAGCCACTGCTGAGGGTATCAAGCACGAGGCAAGTGGTACAATACCCATCGCAGAGAAAGAGGCGTATTCTGTTATGCATCAAAAATTTGAGAAGTAGGACTGGGGAACCTTTCTTTTCTTCTTATTCATCTGAATGTTCTGATATTTCTGTGCTAGACAGGCATTGCTTTTCTAGTAAACGAAAAGGAATGCACAGTAGTATATTAAAAATGAAAGAATGTACAGTGTTGATTTTCTGTGTTGCGGCATACAGTCCAAACTCCTCCAGCTACTTCTGGAAGTACCCCACACTTGAACCCACTCTCATCTGCTGCTGGTCCTGCCTGCACATGGGTTAGCTGCACCCTAGCTACCAATCAAGACCCCAGCACCTGCTATGGAGGGCTTCTGCAAGCCCGGGAGGTTTTGCTGCTGCAAAGTTAGGGGGCATTTCCGGCAGATGGGCTGATGTAACAGTTTCCATGATGGGAATTCCTTTCATCCATCCCTACTTTATAGTATTCACCTCCACCACTGACCTACTTTCCTTCTATTCTGTGGGACAACTCCTGCCACCAGTGGCAGACCTCTTCTCATTCTCTGTTTAGGTGCAAAGTCCCTGAGATGAGCACCCAGGGCAATGTATGGCATGTGGTAGGGCTTCCCTGCCAGCTCAGCTGGTAAAGAATCCGCCTGCAATGCAGGAGACTTAGCTCAATTCCTGGCTCAGGAAGATCCCCTGGAGAAGGGATAGGCTACCCACCCCAGTACTCTTGGGCTTCCCTGGTGGCTCAGATGAAAAGAATCCACCTGCAATGCAGGAGACCTGGGTTCAATCCCTGAGTTGGGAAGATATCCTGGAGAAGGGAACAACTACCCACGCCAGTATTCTTGCCTGGATCATCCATGGGGTCACAAATTGCTGGACATGACTGAGCGACTTCACTTTCACTAGGCACTCAGTAACTATTTCGTAAATGAATGAATGGATGAAGAATCCCAAAGAGCAAGAATGCAGCTCTTCCAGAACACATGTTCTTGCCATTGGGAGGCAAATAAGACTAAAGAGTTGGTGAGTGGAGATTCCTGGGGAGCTGTCTTACAGCCTTGAGCACCCCGGTTGAAACTGAGGAAGGGGTCAAGACACTGAGGAGGGTTGGAGCAGAGGCCCCAAGAGGTTACCAGGGCAGATAGGCAGGGCCACTCCCTGAAGGAAGGGGTCAAGACACTGAGGAGGGTTAGCACAACATGTCACAGTTGCTTTTCTAGTAAACGAAAAGGAATGCACAGTAGTATATTAAAAATGAAAGAATGTACAGTGTTGATTTTCTGTGTTGCGGCATACAGTCCAAACTCCTCCAGCTACTTCTGGAAGTACCCCACACTTGAACCCACTCTCATCTGCTGCTGGTCCTGCCTGCACATGGGTTAGCTGCACCCTAGCTACCAATCAAGACCCCAGCACCTGCTATGGAGGGCTTCTGCAAGCCCGGGAGGTTTTGCTGCTGCAAAGTTAGGGGGCATTTCCGGCAGATGGGCTGATGTAACAGTTTCCATGATGGGAATTCCTTTCATCCATCCCTACTTTATAGTATTCACCTCCACCACTGACCTACTTTCCTTCTATTCTGTGGGACAACTCCTGCCACCAGTGGCAGACCTCTTCTCATTCTCTGTTTAGGTGCAAAGTCCCTGAGATGAGCACCCAGGGCAATGTATGGCATGTGGTAGGGCTTCCCTGCCAGCTCAGCTGGTAAAGAATCCGCCTGCAATGCAGGAGACTTAGCTCAATTCCTGGCTCAGGAAGATCCCCTGGAGAAGGGATAGGCTACCCACCCCAGTACTCTTGGGCTTCCCTGGTGGCTCAGATGAAAAGAATCCACCTGCAATGCAGGAGACCTGGGTTCAATCCCTGAGTTGGGAAGATATCCTGGAGAAGGGAACAACTACCCACGCCAGTATTCTTGCCTGGATCATCCATGGGGTCACAAATTGCTGGACATGACTGAGCGACTTCACTTTCACTAGGCACTCAGTAACTATTTCGTAAATGAATGAATGGATGAAGAATCCCAAAGAGCAAGAATGCAGCTCTTCCAGAACACATGTTCTTGCCATTGGGAGGCAAATAAGACTAAAGAGTTGGTGAGTGGAGATTCCTGGGGAGCTGTCTTACAGCCTTGAGCACCCCGGTTGAAACTGAAGGAAGGGGTCAAGACACTGAGGAGGGTTGGAGCAGCAGAGGCCCCAAGAGGTTACCAGGGCAGATAGGCAGGGCCACTCCCGGGTAGAGAAGACCACGTAAGCCGGACAGAGACGGGTAAAGCACAACTGTGGCACCAGTCAGGCCTGAGGAGCAGCCACAGGGGCCCCTCCCCGCAGTGTGCAGACCGAAGAGGCCGCAGCAAAGCCACGCAGGGCGAGGGCAGGGTCAGGCACTCACTGCAGACTGATGTGAGGGGGCAGCTTGAAGGAGTTCTTCAATATGTGGAGCTGTTGGACCTTCCCTGGCTGCCCCGCGTGGATGGCTCCTGTTATCTCGAAGGCCCAGGCATCCCTCTCCTCTCGAGAACAGGCCTCCAGGAAGTACTCTGTGGATGTCTGAGTTTTCAGTTTAATGAGGAGCTGTGGGAAGAGATCCCCAGTCAGACCAGACAGGCGAGAGAGAGCGGACTGGGCAGCAAAAAGGACAGAACCGAAGTGAATCTGGGAGACCAGGTGATCCAGTGACAGCTGAGTGCCTGATTCCTGGACCACATCCCAGCTGATGGGTCTTTAAAGATTCCTTTGTACACATCCAGAGACAGCGAGCTCACCGCCTTCGCCCCTTTGAACAGATTAACGAGCACAGTGTCTGCTTCCTGGGCTCTTGGTCCCTCTGCTCCAATTCTGCCGTCTTACGTCTTACGAGAGCACCTGTGCTGAAGTGGGAAACACAGGCTTCCAGGGTAGGCAGCTGGGTCCTCAGCTCAGACCTTGGGCACTTTAAAGGACCCACAGAGCCTCTCATTCCTTCATCTGTCATATGAGGCTGTTAACGCCTACCTCGAAGGAATTCAGTTCTGCTCTTTTTGATCATCGTTTTTATTTATTTTTAAAAATATATTTATTTTTAATTGAAGGATAATTGCAGTACCGTATTGTGTTGGTTTCTGCCAAAGATCAACATAAATCACCCATAGGCCTACCTATGTCCCCTCCCTCTTGAACCTCTCTCTCCCCTCCCTCCCCATCCCATCCCTCTAGGTTGTTACAGAGCCCCAGTTTGAGTTCCCTGAGTCATACAGCAAATTCTCATTGGTTATCTATTTTACATATGGTAATGCATGTTTCCACGTTACTCTCTCCATACAGCCCACCCTCTCCTTCCTCCCCCTCCCCGCCCCCATGTCTGACCTTTTTGTTTGGCTCTAATTTTCCCAAGTCTTTCACACATTCCTCATATGAAGTGGTTTACACTTTCTCAAGCAGTTCACACCCACATCTCCATCCCTCCCAAAGCTGCACCTACGCCAGATGGCCTGTTAAGGCATCTTCCTCCTCTTCAGCAAGACAGTGTTCTCTGTGGCCAGTACGGTCTGTACCAACATTTGGAACTCTGAACGTTTTTCAATGAACCTTCTGCTTTCATAACAAGACTATTAACTAAAAGAAGCAATCTTACTATTTTCTTCCTTGACACCTCTGAGCCTAGCGAATTTCTTGGCACTTCCTGAAGCCTGGGTAAAAGAGTAATTCAGATTCTGTTTGATGGGAGACCAGGTGATCCAGTGACAGCTGAGTGCCTGATTCCTGGACCACATCCCAGCTGATGGGTCTTTAAAGATTCCTTTGTACACATCCAGAGACAGCGAGCTCACCGCCTTCGCCCCTTTGAACAGATTAACGAGCACAGTGTCTGCTTCCTGGGCTCTTGGTCCCTCTGCTCCAATTCTGCCGTCTTACGTCTTACGAGAGCACCTGTGCTGAAGTGGGAAACACAGGCTTCCAGGGTAGGCAGCTGGGTCCTCAGCTCAGACCTTGGGCACTTTAAAGGACCCACAGAGCCTCTCATTCCTTCATCTGTCATATGAGGCTGTTAACGCCTACCTCGAAGGAATTCAGTTCTGCTCTTTTTGATCATCGTTTTTATTTATTTTTAAAAATATATTTATTTTTAATTGAAGGATAATTGCAGTACCGTATTGTGTTGGTTTCTGCCAAAGATCAACATAAATCACCCATAGGCCTACCTATGTCCCCTCCCTCTTGAACCTCTCTCTCCCCTCCCTCCCCATCCCATCCCTCTAGGTTGTTACAGAGCCCCAGTTTGAGTTCCCTGAGTCATACAGCAAATTCTCATTGGTTATCTATTTTACATATGGTAATGCATGTTTCCACGTTACTCTCTCCATACAGCCCACCCTCTCCTTCCTCCCCCTCCCCGCCCCCATGTCTGACCTTTTTGTTTGGCTCTAATTTTCCCAAGTCTTTCACACATTCCTCATATGAAGTGGTTTACACTTTCTCAAGCAGTTCACACCCACATCTCCATCCCTCCCAAAGCTGCACCTACGCCAGATGGCCTGTTAAGGCATCTTCCTCCTCTTCAGCAAGACAGTGTTCTCTGTGGCCAGTACGGTCTGTACCAACATTTGGAACTCTGAACGTTTTTCAATGAACCTTCTGCTTTCATAACAAGACTATTAACTAAAAGAAGCAATCTTACTATTTTCTTCCTTGACACCTCTGAGCCTAGCGAATTTCTTGGCACTTCCTGAAGCCTGGGTAAAAGAGTAATTCAGATTCTGTTTGATGGGAGAGTTGAAGCTGCTCCTGACTTTTGGAACACACACCCACTGTGGGAGGAAAGCCACCCTACTGAACCCAAAGGAGCAGTAACTACTGACACCTGAGCAATCCCTCCTAGTCTACAAGGTGTTTTGACCCATCATTAACTTCAGAATCCTCATCACAGCTGTAAGAGACAGTCAGGTGTCATTCTATTACCCTATTTTACAGATGAGGAACTAAGGCTCAGAGAAATGCAATTATTTCCCCAAGGTCATGTGGTAGGTGGTGCAGTCAGGATTTGACTCTAGGTTTTTCAATAACTCAGCTCTTACCATGACCTCTAGCCTAAGAGGCCAGAGGTGGGGTGGTAGGAGGGAGGTGCTGGGAAGTGGAGGCCTTCACTCACCGGTCGGTTTTCATACTCCAGGCAGGGGCAAGTGATGGTGCAGCCATCCAGAAGAATGCGGCCCTTGGGAGGGGTCACTTT
Organism: Tragulus kanchil; assembly: GCA_022376925.1. Classification (NCBI taxonomy): domain Eukaryota; kingdom Metazoa; phylum Chordata; class Mammalia; order Artiodactyla; family Tragulidae; genus Tragulus; species Tragulus kanchil. The sequence goes on along the minus strand of JAIOJX010000032.1, from coordinate 214,292,232 downwards.
TTGGCCCCCCTCAAATTTGTAGTACAGCAGCGTGTTCTGCCGAAGGATGAACCATCGTGCTTTCCAGTTGTGGACGATGTGACCCTGAGGACAGACAGAAGACCCCAGGGTGAGGTGGCCAAGGGGAGGACCTAGTTATAGGGAGGGGTGTCTCACCATGTAGGTGGTCAGACTGTCATGGGTCGACTCTCCAATAAGGAAATTGCATTATCTCTCTTGTTTAACTTAATTTTTTTTTAATTTTGAAATCATTTCAGTTCAGAGAAAAATTGAAGAAAAGCATAAAAACTTTTTTACAACTCTTTTTTAAGAGTTTTTAACATGATGCTCCAGTTACTTCTCAGTATTTTACTGCATATCTCCTACCAAAAACTAAGGGGCATTTCCAGCATAACCACAGTACAATCATGAATGTTAGGAAACATATTCATACATGAATATGTTATTTTTATCTGTTCCACAAACTCCATTCAAGTTTCACCATTTATCCCAATAATGCCCTTAAGAGCCAAAGGATCCAGTTCAGAATCATAGGTTTTATTTTCATCTTCATGAAGAAAACAGGAGCTTTGGATCTCTCTGTTGTCTCTTTTGAGTATGTAACAAAGACCTTTGGCATTGACTTTCTAGTTCCCATTTGTTCTTTTTGTGTGTGTGGTCATACGCCTTGAAAGAAACTGCAAAGTACACAGAAGAAAAGAACGTAGGGACTTCCCTGGTGGTCCAGTGGCTGAGACGCTGAGTTCTCAATGCAGGGGGCCCAAGTCTCATCCCTGGTCCGGGAACAAGATCCCACACGCCACAGCTAAGTGTTCACATGCTGCAACTAAAGATCCTGCATGCCTCAGCGAAGACCCAGCACAGCCAAAGAAATATTTAAAAAAGAGATCCTACTACTAGGAGACAGCCATTGTTAACACTTTGTACTTCCAGTCTTTTTTCCTTTTGGTTTCTACTTTGTAGTTTGTTTTTTTAAAATCAGGATCATGTTACATATAGGAGTTTTATTTTCTAGTCTTTCTTTTGCTGACTTTGCCAAGCATCTTCTCACACCATTAAATTTCTTTAGAACATGCCTTTTAATGACCACCAGGTAGATCCATCATTTCCTTGCCCATCTCCTGTTGTTTCCTTTCTTTACTATTATAAACAACTGAATGAATATCCTTGCACATAACTTTTGATCTGCATTTCTGATTTTTTTCCTCTTAGGATATATTCCACGCCCCCCCCCCCCAAAGAATATTACTAGTTGAAGGATGTTGGTAATTTGTAAAGTAGAAGCCATAAATTGTTAAGGACCCTGACCATCTTACCTAACCTAGTGTAACAGACCTAAAATTGCAGGGGAGTCTGGGGGGTTTTCAGATGGGTCATGGAGCCAATGGAAAGGACAAGCAGGTGAAGGCAGGAAGTCTGTTTCTAGAATAGACCAGTAGATGGGGGAATGCCTGCTGAAGAATCAAAATGAAGTTGGTTTTGTACACACTCATGGAAGCGACTTTCTTGGCATGTTTCCCAGAACAGCCCAATTAGGGCTGGATTCTAACCAAGACAGATGCACTTTATCTGAAGCAGAGACTGTCCCCAATTCACTGGTTTCCTGACCCAGCGCTGATTCATTTCAAAGGCGCCTTCAGTTGTCACATCTATGGTGCTGCAATTCTATTTGCTGCTCAGCACGTGTGGACTGAGTGTGTTAGGGGACTGAAAATTGTCAAAGGGGTTGACCGTGTGAGCACTGATCTAAGTCAAACAGAATTTACTGTGGCAACTAAGTATGACATATATATATAGGCTTCCCTGGTAGCTCAGATGGTAAGGAATCTGCCTGCCATGTCGGAGACTGGGTTCAACTCCTAGGTTAGGAAGATCCCCTGGAGAAGGGAGTGGCTACCCACTACAGTAGTTTTGTCTGGAGAATTCCATGGACAGAGGAGCCTGGCAGGCTACAGTCCATGGGGTCACAAAGAGTTTGACATGACTGACTATACTTTTTCATATATATATATATATATATATATACATACATACACACACACAAACATATATATATATGTATATATGTATACATATATATATATTTCAATTGGAATATAATTGCTTTGAAAAGTTGTGCTAGTTTCTGTTGTACAATGAAGTGAATCAGCCACATGCATACACGCAGCCCCTTCCTCTTGAGCCTCCCGCCCACCCTAAATCCGACAAGAGCTTGTTAGTATAAGTGTCGCTAGGTTACATGCTGAGTGAGCTGTGCCCACAAGAGGACTGATGCTATCAAGCTCAATTTTACAGGTTTGCTCTCTTCACTCTGTCCCATACCAAGAATCCATGTCCCACGATGGCTGACGACTGTTTTTGATCCAGGCAGATGTGTTTGCCTGGAAATGGAAAAGATTTGGCTCTGACTCCTCAGCAGTGAGGGTCCTGTAGGCCCTGCACGTGGCCGAGACTCAGGCTGCTGAGGGGGCCCAAGGGCAGCACAAGCAGTAACGGCAGGGAAGCACCAGCACACAGGTGTGGCTGGTGCAGAGAAAGGCGACTGCCGCCTAAGCTGATAGCATGGGGCCAGTGTAAGGTGAAGAGGATGAGGGCGAAATAATCTCCAACTATAAGCGTAAGTGTTCTGAGCTGAACTATCCCTCCCTCCAGATTCATATGTTGATGCCCTAACCTCCCTCAGCCACATATACCGCTACCATAGAATGTGACTATTTGACACTCTCTTCAAATAGTCTTTAAGGAGGTGATTAGGTTAAATGAGGCCATTGTGTGCCTGCTAAGTCACTTCACTCATGTCCTAGCCCAATTTGGGATCCCACAGACCCTGCCAGGCACCTCTGTCCATGGTATTCTCCAGGCAAGAATACTGGAGTGGGTTGCCATGTCTTCTTCCAGGGGATCTTCCCAACCCAAGGATCAAATCTGTGTCTCTGACGTCTCCTGCACTGGCAGGTGGGTTCTTTACCACTAGCACCACCTGGGAAGCCCACATGAGGCCATTACTTGGGTCTTAATCCAACCCGACTGGGGATCTCCTAAGAAGAGGAAATCTGGACATGCACATGTCAGGGAGCCCTGCACACAGAGGAAAGACCATGTGAGCACACAGCCAGAGTTAGCATGGGCGAGCCAAGAAGAAGGCTCGGAGAAAACTAAACCCACAGACACTTTAAACCCTAGACTCGAGTCTCCAGAACTGTGAGAAAATAAACCTCTGTGGTTTAGGCAGTCCCATCTGCAGTATTTTGTTACAGGAGCCCTCATAAACTAAAACAGGGAAAGGAGAAAGGGGCCTAGAGAAAAATGTGTAACCAACAGATGTTGAGCAAAACAAACTGAGATAAGGCTACACTTCCTGGACAAAATACTATATTTCCCAGAACCCTCAGCATGAGAGGAACAGGGAGGTGGCCAATGGCTGCCAGTTCTGTGTATGGGGCACTGATGCGGGTTGGGAAGCTACCAGAGTGGCAGGCTAGGGTGGGAGGACAAGGTTTTCTGACAGCCATTCCCTAGAGTTCTCGGGAACAAGTAACCAACAGTGTCGGCAGGAATGCTTCCACTAGAAACGTCTCTTGGTGCGGCTGGATATTTCTCTCTGGCTTCATTGTCCCTGACCACGTGGCCGTTGGACCTCCCAATATTTCCAGGCTATCCTTCCTTTCAAACTTGCTAGAGTGCACTTTGTTATGAGCAGTCTGACAGCAAAGGAAAGCAGTCTGAGAAAGGCTGATGTGACAGGCTCACTTTGTGGGCAGAACACTCAAGCAGCTGGTGATCTCACTGTGGCCAAGGAGGTGGGGAGTCCCTGAAGACTTTTACGCAGAAGGATGACAAGCTTAGGTACTCATGTTGAAAAGATCACCCAACCACACAGCAGCAGAGTAGCTAAATAACAGTGGCCATTGCGGAGTGGGCAGCTCAGCTGAAGATTCCTGTGATAACCCACAAAACGGGAAGGGTCCCTGCTCTACAGATAAGCAGTGCCATACTCAGAGGGCGTAAGAGACTGACCCAGAGTCAGCAGGTAAAGGCTGTCAGAGACCAAAAACACACTGGTATAAGCAGAAAGAGAACCCAGGCCTCCCTTCACGTGGGGGTTCTTTACCACTAGCACCACCTGGGAAGCCCACATGAGGCCATTACTTGGGTCTTAATCCAACCCGACTGGGGATCTCCTAAGAAGAGGAAATCTGGACATGCACATGTCAGGGAGCCCTGCACACAGAGGAAAGACCATGTGAGCACACAGCCAGAGTTAGCATGGGCGAGCCAAGAAGAAGGCTCGGAGAAAACTAAACCCACAGACACTTTAAACCCTAGACTCGAGTCTCCAGAACTGTGAGAAAATAAACCTCTGTGGTTTAGGCAGTCCCATCTGCAGTATTTTGTTACAGGAGCCCTCATAAACTAAAACAGGGAAAGGAAAAAGGGGGCCTAGAGAAAATGTGTAACCAACAGATGTTGAGCAAAACAAACTGAGATAAGGGTACACTTCCTGGACAAAATACTATATTTCCCAGAACCCTCAGCATGAGAGGGACAGGGAGGTAGCCAATGGCTGCCAGTTCTGTGTATGGGGGACTGATGCGGGTTGGGAAGCTACCAGAGTGGCAGGCTAGGGTGGGAGGACAAGGTTTTCTGACAGCCATTCCCTAGAGTTCTCGGGAACAAGTAACCAACAGTGTCGGCAGGAATGCTTCCACTAGAAACGTCTCTTGGTGCGGCTGGATATTTCTCTCTGGCTTCATTGTCCCTGACCACGTGGCCGTTGGACCTCCCCAATATTTCCAGGCTATCCTTCCTTTCAAACTTGCTAGAGTGCACTTTGTTATGAGCAGTCTGACAGCAAAGGAAAGCAGTCTGAGAAAGGCTGATGTGACAGGCTCACTTTGTGGGCAGAACACTCAAGCAGCTGGTGATCTCACTGTGGCCAAGGAGGTGGGGAGTCCCTGAAGACTTTTACGCAGAAGGATGACAAGCTTAGGTACTCATGTTGAAAAGATCACCCAACCACACAGCAGCAGAGTAGCTAAATAACAGTGGCCATTGCGGAGTGGGCAGCTCAGCTGAAGATTCCTGTGATAACCCACAAAACGGGAAGGGTCCCTGCTCTACAGATAAGCAGTGCCATACTCAGAGGGCGTAAGAGACTGACCCAGAGTCAGCAGGTAAAGGCTGTCAGAGACCAAAAACACACTGGTATAAGCAGAAAGAGAACCCAGGCCTCCCTTCACGTGGGTATATCCTACCCTTTCCAGGCTCCTTGTCTTCAGAGCAGCTGGCGGGGATAAGAGGCCATTTGAATCTTGAATGACTTACAGCCCCTTTAGGGGGAAGGAGGAGAGTCCATGAGCTGGGATATAACCCTAGGACGGCACTTAGGAAGCACAGAATTTTATAGCTGGAGGAGCCATTGAAAAAACCTATATATATACTATACTCACAAAGTTTAGCAATGAGGAAACTGAGGCCCAGAAAGATCTTGACCAAGACCCTACCATCCTGAAGAGGCAGAACCCCAGGGATTTGTGAATGAGAATTTATTTGGAAATGGGGTTTTTGCAGATGTAATCAGGTTAAGATGAAGTCACACTAGATTAGAGTGGCCCTAAAAACACTTATATGATTGGTGTCCTTATATGAAAAGAGAATTGTGGACAATGAAAGACACACAGGGAGAAGACGGTCACGTGATGATGGGAGCAGAGATTCGCGTGAAGCACCTACAGCCCAAGGAACACAAAGGAGTGTCTGTGTGAGATAATGCGTGTGTGTGTGTGTGTGTGTGTGTGTGTGTGTGTGTGTGTGTGTGCTCAATCATATCTGGCTCTTTGTGACCCTGGGAACTGGAGTTCCCTGGGAACCAGGCTCCTCTGTTCATGGGATTTCTCAGGCAAGAATACTGGAGTGGTTGCCATTTCCTACTCCAGGGGATCTTTCTGATCCAGGGATAGAAGCCACATATCCTGCATTAGCAGGCACATTCTTTACCACTGAGCCACCCAGCTCAATCTGTGTGAGGTAACAGAAAATACATATATTGGTCTTGGTACAGAGCTCCTAAACCCCTTGAAAGTTCTAGGGTGACAGGAGCATCTTTTGTGCTAACGACGTAACTGAGTGGGATCCTGGGTCAGGGCTGGCCGCTGGAAAGACAGAGCCATGATTCGAAGCTTGGAATTTTCAGTACTCCCGCCCACCCCCAGCCACCGTTCTCCTGAGAAATGAGAAGGGCTGAAAATGGCGTTAACAGTCTATCATGCTCACATGATGATGCCTCTATAACATCCCAGAAATACAGAATTTGGAGAGTTTCTGGGTTGGGGGACCCACAGGGGTACTGAGAGTATGATGTGCTCTGAGAGGGCAGAGAAGCTGCAGGCCCTTGTACAGACTTTGCCCTGCATGTCTCTTCCATGCGGAGGCTCGTCTCTTTCCTTTATCACATCCTTTAATAAGTGGGTAAACACAAGTGTTTCCCTGAGTTCTGCAAGCTATTCTAGTAAATTCATCCCAAGGAGAGGGTCATTAGAACCTCTGATTTGTAGCTGGCTACACAGTTAGAGCCTCTGAACTGTGGTGCTTGGAGAAGACTCTTGAGAGTCTCTTGGACAGCAAGGAGATCAAACTAGTCAATCCTAAATGAAATCAACCCTAAAGATTCATTGGATGGACCGATGCTGAAGATGAAGTTCCAGTACTTCGGCTACCTGATGGGAAGAGACAACTCTTTGGAAAAGACCCTGATGCTGGGAAAAATAGAAGGCAGAAGGAGAAGGGGAAATATTGAAGGCAGGAGAAGGGGATGACAGGATGAAACGGTTGGATAGCATCACCGACTCAGTGAAAATGAGTTTCAGCAAGCTCTGGGAGATGGTGAAGCCTGGTGTGCTGCAGTCCATGGCCTGGGCATTAGGCTGGTATCTAAAGTGTGTGTGTTACAGGTGGGGAAGCGGCCTTGTTAGATGGAGCTCTAGCCCTGATCCCACGCTTGGAGGTGGGATCTGACCCTGTCTCTGGGCACAGATGCATCAGAACTGAGTTATGTAGGACACACACCAATGGCTGCAGAGAATTGCTTGGTGTGGGGAAAAACCTCCACACACTTGGTGATCAGAGAAGTCAGAAGTGAAATATTCTATGTGCAAGTTAAAGGAGATTCACAGCATAGAGAAACACACAGTAGGTAAGAACTAGGTTTTTCCTTACATAGGAGGGAAAAAGTATGGGTTTTTTTCTTTACAGTCTGCAAATACCAGAAACAAACTAGACAAGGAATGGTTCTCCCCAGCAAGTTTCAGAGGGAGCATGGCCCTGCCGACACCTTCTGCCAGACTTCTAACCTTCGGAACTACTTCTGGATTTTTATTTCCAAGCGATGCCTCTATAACATCCCAGAAATACAGAATTTGGAGAGTTTCTGGGTTGGGGGACCCACAGGGGTACTGAGAGTATGATGTGCTCTGAGAGGGCAGAGAAGCTGCAGGCCCTTGTACAGACTTTGCCCTGCATGTCTCTTCCATGCGGAGGCTCGTCTCTTTCCTTTATCACATCCTTTAATAAGTGGGTAAACACAAGTGTTTCCCTGAGTTCTGCAAGCTATTCTAGTAAATTCATCCCAAGGAGAGGGTCATTAGAACCTCTGATTTGTAGCTGGCTACACAGTTAGAGCCTCTGAACTGTGGTGCTTGGAGAAGACTCTTGAGAGTCTCTTGGACAGCAAGGAGATCAAACTAGTCAATCCTAAATGAAATCAACCCTAAAGATTCATTGGATGGACCGATGCTGAAGATGAAGTTCCAGTACTTCGGCTACCTGATGGGAAGAGACAACTCTTTGGAAAAGACCCTGATGCTGGGAAAAATAGAAGGCAGAAGGAGAAGGGGAAATATTGAAGGCAGGAGAAGGGGATGACAGGATGAAACGGTTGGATAGCATCACCGACTCAGTGAAAATGAGTTTCAGCAAGCTCTGGGAGATGGTGAAGCCTGGTGTGCTGCAGTCCATGGCCTGGGCATTAGGCTGGTATCTAAAGTGTGTGTGTTACAGGTGGGGAAGCGGCCTTGTTAGATGGAGCTCTAGCCCTGATCCCACGCTTGGAGGTGGGATCTGACCCTGTCTCTGGGCACAGATGCATCAGAACTGAGTTATGTAGGACACACACCAATGGCTGCAGAGAATTGCTTGGTGTGGGGAAAAACCTCCACACACTTGGTGATCAGAGAAGTCAGAAGTGAAATATTCTATGTGCAAGTTAAAGGAGATTCACAGCATAGAGAAACACACAGTAGGTAAGAACTAGGTTTTTCCTTACATAGGAGGGAAAAAGTATGGGTTTTTTTCTTTACAGTCTGCAAATACCAGAAACAAACTAGACAAGGAATGGTTCTCCCCAGCAAGTTTCAGAGGGAGCATGGCCCTGCCGACACCTTCTGCCAGACTTCTAACCTTCGGAACTACTTCTGGATTTTTATTTCCAAGCAAATTTTCCCCTTATTCATACCATTTGTACTTTTTCCCTTTGGATTATAGTATTATTAACATTTTATTATCTGTATAACCATAATTTACTTGTAATCATTTGTTTACTTGGAAGGACATGTAGGCATGTAGGTAGTTTCCAGGTTTTTCTCTACCTAAATAACACTGTTACTAAAGCGTATATATGTGTGTATGTGTGTCTGTGTATCTATCTATATCTATCTATCTATCTCTATATATATAGCAGCAGCAGGTCTTAGTTGTTCTGCAGCATGTGGGATCCTAGCTCCCTGATGAGGGATCAAACCCACATCTCCTGAATTGGAAGGCAGATTCTTAACCACTGGACCACTGGGGAAATTCCCTTCCTAAAGCTTTTATGGCCTTTCCTGGGGATCAAGTCCTACAAATGAACTTCCTAGGTTACAACATGTTGACACGGCCATGTCGTTTCCTGAATTTTGCTGGAAGTACAAGCCAGGTGGACGTGCCTGATGTGCTTTGGCCACTTCTTGAGGGCAAGCAGCCCTCCCCACGCAGACCTGCCTTCCTCCTCGTTCACCCCTCCTTTAATGCTAGGCCAGGTGAGCACCCTGCATTTTTGCCGGGAGCTTCGAGTTGTTTCTTGTCTGGGCTCGATCAAGAGCCCAAACCATCACGCCCCTGCTCGTCTCCTGCTTCGCCCTCGTCGGTGATGACTGTTCTGTACTCTGGGTTTCCAGCTGGGGCCCTGCCCCGCTTCTGGATGGGAAACCCTCCTGAATCTCTGGAATCCCACAGGCGCAGTCCTGCAACTTCCCCAGCGGACACAGGGGCTGCTGTCGCCACCCAGGAGGAAAGAGGAAAGCGGGCAGCAGGAAAGTCCTGCTGATCGGGAGGCAAGGACTGTCAGCAGGGGCAAGGGGCCCCATTCCTCACTTCGCAGGAAAGGGTGTGGCTTCCGGTTGCCTCGGGGTCAGGCTCCAGCTCCAAACTCTTGTCTTGGGTTTGGCTGGAAGGTGTTTTAGGTGTTTCACTCGAGCCCTTCTGTGGGCTTTTGGGGTCAGACGAGTTGACTGTCCTCACTTCTCTGTACCTTGGACTCCCTAAGCCACCACCCTACACTGGGTGGCCAGTCTGGAAGAGAATTCACATCCTCCCCTCCCCGCAGTCCGCCCGTGACTGTGCAGTGGAGGTGTTGGGGAATCAGTGAGGCGAGCCCCAGGAACAGGGGGAGGCCCACAGGGGGCCATCTGAGAGGGTCTGTCTTGCACAGGTGCCTAGCAGGCTCAGCGATTCTGACAATCAACACCTCTGGGGAACTTTCCCTGTGGCTTCCAAGGTGAGGGAGAGGGGCAAGGGCCTTGGTGGGCAAGCCTCTGACAACCAGTGATGCCCACCAAAACAATGTCTGAGGTGTTCTCCCTGAAGCGTGGCTGCCTCTCCAAACCACGAAGGGCTGCCGTTGCTTAGTCATTCAATCGTGTCCAACTCTGTGTGACCCTATGGACTGCAGCCCACCAGGCTCCTCTGTCCAGGGGATCCTCCAGGCAAGAATACTGGCGTGGGTTGCCATGCTCTCCTCCAGGGGGTCTTCTCGACCCAGGGATGGAACCCAGGTCTCTTGCACTGCAGGTGGAGTCTTTATCACTGAGCCACCAAGGAAGTCCCTAGATATGTATTTGTGACCCCCATGAACCATCGCCTACCAGGCTTTTTCGCTGGGATTTTCCAGGCAAGAATCCTGGAGTGGGTTGCCATTTCCTTCTCTACCATGAAGGACTAATCTGACAGTTTAATCCCAATGGCATGAGACAGGCGTGGAATTTTGTACCTGCTTGGATCTGACCCTTGATCCAGCACAGCCTTCCGCACCTCCTCCTGCTCACAGCTGTGAGCAAACAGCACACCCGCCTCCCACGGCAATTAATGCGTAAAAAACAAGACTACATTACCTACTGATCTGAGAGGGGCTTGGAACCTGAGGGTTGAGTTGGTGGCCAGGAAAGCCACGGGAGGGAGAGCCCCTTCACCCATCTTCACCCGTCCCCCTCCCAGAGCCGGAAACTCTGTAGAAGAGCCAGAAGACTCGTCCCCAGATGTTTATGCTCTGCTGTTAGGCTAGCATAAATGTTGAGTGTGAACATCAATGTTGAAAGAATTTTTAGAAACCTAACATCCTCCGCAGCTGCTTTTCCTTCATTTTCCACCTTGACCCTCCCTATATGTCTGGTTTTGTCGGGACATTGTTGGGGAATCAGTGAGGCGAGCCCCAGGAACAGGGGGAGGCCCACAGGGGGCCATCTGAGAGGGTCTGTCTTGCACAGGTGCCTAGCAGGCTCAGCGATTCTGACAATCAACACCTCTGGGGAACTTTCCCTGTGGCTTCCAAGGTGAGGGAGAGGGGCAAGGGCCTTGGTGGGCAAGCCTCTGACAACCAGTGATGCCCACCAAAACAATGTCTGAGGTGTTCTCCCTGAAGCGTGGCTGCCTCTCCAAACCACGAAGGGCTGCCGTTGCTTAGTCATTCAATCGTGTCCAACTCTGTGTGACCCTATGGACTGCAGCCCACCAGGCTCCTCTGTCCAGGGGATCCTCCAGGCAAGAATACTGGCGTGGGTTGCCATGCTCTCCTCCAGGGGGTCTTCTCGACCCAGGGATGGAACCCAGGTCTCTTGCACTGCAGGTGGAGTCTTTATCACTGAGCCACCAAGGAAGTCCCTAGATATGTATTTGTGACCCCCATGAACCATCGCCTACCAGGCTTTTTCGCTTGTGGGATTTTCCAGGCAAGAATCCTGGAGTGGGTTGCCATTTCCTTCTCTACCATGAAGGACTAATCTGACAGTTTAATCCCAATGGCATGAGACAGGCGTGGAATTTTGTACCTGCTTGGATCTGACCCTTGATCCAGCACAGCCTTCCGCACCTCCTCCTGCTCACAGCTGTGAGCAAACAGCACACCCGCCCTCCCACGGCAAATAATGCGTAAAAAACAAGACTACATTACCTACTGATCTGAGAGGGGCTTGGAACCTGAGGGTTGAGTTGGTGGCCAGGAAAGCCACGGGAGGGAGAGCCCCTTCACCCATCTTCACCCGTCCCCCTCCCAGAGCCGGAAACTCTGTAGAAGAGCCAGAAGACTCGTCCCCAGATGTTTATGCTCTGCTGTTAGGCTAGCATAAATGTTGAGTGTGAACATCAATGTTGAAAGAATTTTTAGAAACCTAACATCCTCCGGCAGCTGCTTTTCCCTTCATTTTCCACCTTGACCCTCCCCTATATGTCTGGTTTTGTCGGGACAGTTGCTGGCTGTGGGAGAAGTCACGTGTGGTGACATGGAAGGAATAAGGACAGAGACTGGCTCACAGTCGGCGTGAATTTATGTTAGTGGGTAACTTCTCTCTGTTCCGAACGGGTACAACTTTTCATGCTTACCAAAGTAAACAAGAAAACAAATTATCCTTATTTATTTGCTAATAAGTGTGTGACAGATTCAGGGTTTCCCTGGTGGCTCAGCAGTGAAGAGCCTGCCTGCCAATGCAGGAAACTCGGGTTTGACTCCTAGGTCTGGAAGATCCCCTGGAGAAGGAAACAGCAACCCACTCCAACAATCTTGCTTGGGAAATCCCGTGGCCAGAGGTGCGTGTGGGCGGCAGTCCAGAGGTGGCAAATGAGTCGGCCACGACTTAGCAACTAAATAGCAACAACATGATAGAATTCAACGGCAACCGAAACAGGGTAATCTAAAGGACTTCAGTGTCAACTGGCCCATTTATGGAGGTGGTTTAGTCACTAAGTCTTGCGACCCCATGGGCTGTAGTCCACCAGGCTCCTCTGTCCATGGGATTTCTCAGGCAAGAATACTGGAGTGGGTTGCCATTTCCTGCTCCAGGGGATCTTCCCAATCCAGGAATCAAACCTGGGTCTCCTGCATTGCAGGGCGGATTCTTTACTGACTGAGCTATGAGGGAAACCCCATTTATATAATATGAATGCTCATAAGGTAACCAGTCGTCCCCAAATATTTCCAACATGATCAGTAAAAAGTACAGAATTTTGAAAGGCTGAACACGAATAGAGTGACATGTAACCGATGGTAAGCTTGGAAAATAAAACTCTGGACAAGCACGGCAAATAATCGTAAAAACAAGACTACATACCTACTGATCTGAGAGGGGCTTGGAACCTGAGGGTTGAGTTGGTGGCCAGGAAAGCCACGGGAGGGAGAGCCCCTTCACCCATCTTCACCCGTCCCCCTCCCAGAGCCGGAAACTCTGTAGAAGAGCCAGAAGACTCGTCCCCAGATGTTTATGCTCTGCTGTTAGGCTAGCATAAATGTTGAGTGTGAACATCAATGTTGAAAGAATTTTTAGAAACCTAACATCCTCCGGCAGCTGCTTTTCCCTTCATTTTCCACCTTGACCCTCCCCTATATGTCTGGTTTTGTCGGGACAGTTGCTGGCTGTGGGAGAAGTCACGTGTGGTGACATGGAAGGAATAAGGACAGAGACTGGCTCACAGTCGGCGTGAATTTATGTTAGTGGGTAACTTCTCTCTGTTCCGGAACGGGTACAACTTTTCATGCTTACCAAAGTAAACAAGAAAACAAATTATCCTTATTTATTTGCTAATAAGTGTGTGACAGATTCAGGGTTTCCCTGGTGGCTCAGCAGTGAAGAGCCTGCCTGCCAATGCAGGAAACTCGGGTTTGACTCCTAGGTCTGGAAGATCCCCTGGAGAAGGAAACAGCAACCCACTCCAACAATCTTGCTTGGGAAATCCCGTGGCCAGAGGTGCGTGTGGGCGGCAGTCCAGAGGTGGCAAATGAGTCGGCCACGACTTAGCAACTAAATAGCAACAACATGATAGAATTCAACGGCAACCGAAACAGGGTAATCTAAAGGACTTCAGTGTCAACTGGCCCATTTATGGAGGTGGTTTAGTCACTAAGTCTTGCGACCCCATGGGCTGTAGTCCACCAGGCTCCTCTGTCCATGGGATTTCTCAGGCAAGAATACTGGAGTGGGTTGCCATTTCCTGCTCCAGGGGATCTTCCCAATCCAGGAATCAAACCTGGGTCTCCTGCATTGCAGGGCGGATTCTTTACTGACTGAGCTATGAGGGAAACCCCATTTATATAATATGAATGCTCATAAGGTAACCAGTCGTCCCCAAATATTTCCAACATGATCAGTAAAAAGTACAGAATTTTGAAAGGCTGAACACCGAATAGAGTGACATGTAACCGATGGTAAGCTTGGAAAATAAAACTCTGGACTTGAGAAAAGAAAAAATACAGCGGACCCCTGAACAACAGGGAATTCGGGCCAAAGATCCCTGAGCAGTTGAAAATTCACACATAACTCTACAGCCGGTCCTCCCTGTCCAGGGTTCCGTACCCAAGGACTCAACCAACGACACGCGGCTCTGGGCAAGCGATCTCATCTTTCGGCCCCTCGATTTCCTCATCTGTAAGAGGGGTAACAATACCCGCCCTGCCGTGGGCAGCCTGAGGGGGTCTGACCCTGCTCCATCACCCATTGCTCCCCATCTTGAGCAAGTTACTTAGCCTCTTCCCTCTCCCCTTGGAGAAAGGGCGGTAACGTGGCACCACCGACCTGTCGGACTGCTGGGAGGATTAAAGGAGACATCTAGGACCGGTGCACAGCAGAGCGTAAGAAACCATAGGTTCCCTCCTTGCTCAGGGGTTATTGTGAAGAATATAGGAGATGATGCGTTAATTGGACAGACGCTGGGGACCGCAGAACACACGTATGTTGGGTTTAATGCATCATAGTTAAATCCTATACGCTTCGTATTTTAGTAAGTTGTTTTAACCCAGCTGTCCTCTACGCGTAGCCGCGCCCCCGCACCCCCCACGCGCGAGCCGAGCGGGATTCTCCTCCTTGCCTGTGTCCCGGCCCCTCTTCGCTGGCTAAAGCTCACCCCCCAAGCCACCGTCCACCTGGCTCCTCCACGACACGGCTCCGCCCGGGCCGCCCGATAGCGGCGCAGGTGAGCCGGCGTGCGCCGTGGACCCGCCCGGGCCGTGTCCGGAGAGGCTCCGGCGCGCTCACCCTCTTGACGAGGAAGCCCTCCTTGAGCACGCCGTCCTCCATGTCGCCGCCGGCGCGCCCGCCCCGCGGCTCCGTCCCGCGCCTGCCGCTCCCCCGCGCGGCGCCCAGGAAGCGCCTCCGACCCGGCGCCGCCCCCTGGCCGCGCATATAATATGAATGCTCATAAAGTAACCTGTCGTCCCTAAATATTTCCAACATGATCAGTAAAAAGTACAGAATTTTGAAAGGCTGAACACCGAATAGAGTGACATGTAACCGATGGTAAGCTTGGAAAATAAAACTCTGGACTTGAGAAAAGAAAAAATACAGCGGACCCCTGAACAACAGGGAATTCGGGCCAAAGATCCCTGAGCAGTTGAAAATTCACACATAACTCTACAGCCGGTCCTCCCTGTCCAGGGTTCCGTACCCAAGGACTCAACCAACGACACGCGGCTCTGGGCAAGCGATCTCATCTTTCGGCCCCTCGATTTCCTCATCTGTAAGAGGGGTAACAATACCCGCCCTGCCGTGGGCAGCCTGAGGGGGTCTGACCCTGCTCCATCACCCATTGCTCCCCATCTTGAGCAAGTTACTTAGCCTCTTCCCTCTCCCCTTGGAGAAAGGGCGGTAACGTGGCACCACCGACCTGTCGGACTGCTGGGAGGATTAAAGGAGACATCTAGGACCGGTGCACAGCAGAGCGTAAGAAACCATAGGTTCCCTCCTTGCTCAGGGGTTATTGTGAAGAATATAGGAGATGATGCGTTAATTGGACAGACGCTGGGGACCGCAGAACACACGTATGTTGGGTTTAATGCATCATAGTTAAATCCTATACGCTTCGTATTTTAGTAAGTTGTTTTAACCCAGCTGTCCTCTACGCGTAGCCGCGCCCCCGCACCCCCCACGCGCGAGCCGAGCGGGATTCTCCTCCTTGCCTGTGTCCCGGCCCCTCTTCGCTGGCTAAAGCTCACCCCCCAAGCCACCGTCCACCTGGCTCCTCCACGACACGGCTCCGCCCGGGCCGCCCGATAGCGGCGCAGGTGAGCCGGCGTGCGCCGTGGACCCGCCCGGGCCGTGTCCGGAGAGGCTCCGGCGCGCTCACCCTCTTGACGAGGAAGCCCTCCTTGAGCACGCCGTCCTCCATGTCGCCGCCGGCGCGCCCGCCCCGCGGCTCCGTCCCGCGCCTGCCGCTCCCCCGCGCGGCGCCCAGGAAGCGCCTCCGACCCGGCGCCGCCCCCTGGCCCGCGCCCAGAGCCCGAGGCCGCGGGGCCTCCCGGGCAGGAAGTCAGTGCAGCTTGGGATTTCTGGCGCGGTTTCCCCGCCGACGGTGCCCTGGGATCCGCGGTCAGTCCCCGGAGTGCGGCGCCTGCCTGCGGTCCCGCCCCGGGGTCGCCTCCCGGAGCTTCCCTGCCCCAGGCGTCTCCATCCAGGTGCGCCCTGCGCGCTCCGCCTCCCAGCCTTAACGGGTGCCTGCCTGGCATTTAGGACATTGCCCTTGACGCTAACTTACGGAATGAAGCTGAACCGAAAGGATTTCGAGGATGGGGGGTCATCTCCGAGCTCCATGGAAATAGGTGGTGGGAGGTGAAGGAAGTGAAGCCAGGCTGGGAACGTCGTTGGGTGGGCGCCGAGGAAAAGTCCCATTGGGAAGGTCAGGGGTCGAAGGAAGCAGGCACAGTCTGTAGGGGTCTTCTGGTCCCACAATACCCCTCTCTAGCCAAAGGGCCAGAACTGAAGTTTCCATTATTGGGAGCAAAATTTAAGGGAGTGCCAAGGAACCGGTAATGTAGATAAATAATATTTTAATGTAACATTCTAAAATGTTTTAAGTGGTTTTGAAATTTTAAAAATACAAATGAATGGCAAAAATTCCTCGTTTAACAAAATGTCAAAATCAGAAGGAAGCATCCATAATACTGAACCCATCCTTAGGACACGGTCTGTTTATTCTTAGCTTGCTTCTCAGCGTGAAGAGCCTCAGTAGGACTGTTCATCAGGATGGGGAAAGGCCCCGGATGCCTAAAAGGGAAGAGAAAACTCTGGACTGGGAGAAGGTGCTCCTGGTTCCCTTTCAAAGCCAGCCTGGAGCCCACCCCTAAACTACATTTCTAGGGCGCCCCAGCCCTAGAAATGACCCACTTTAACCTTCTACACAGACTGACTTTCAGATCTGAGCGTCATTTCAGAATGAACATCAGTTCAGCACCTTCTGAAGTCAAACCTGTGTTATTAAGTGCTGGGTTCTAATTAATGAACAGCACACCATGAGGTGAGTTTATTATCCCATTCTTTCCAGGCAAGGAAACTGAAACTTGGAGCAGTTAAATAACTTGCCCAACGTCACACAAGCTTGGATTTTAACCCCAGGACATTGTGTAGGCACTGGTTTCTCAGGTCAAGAGCTGGGAAGAGAAGAAAAGAATAATCCGAGTTGTGAAAAAGAATAAAGAAAAGAATAATCTGAGCTTGACTCAACCCAGGACGTGAGAGAGTGGAAGGGAAAACTCTTACCCTTTGTGGCTCTAACTACGGTCTATTATTCCCCTTTTTCTCTCGATGCTGGGGGCGGGGGTGGGGGGCAGCCAGATGGCACAGGGACCGCTTTGGCCTTACCTAGAGACAGCCTTCTGAGGCTTAGAAGAGGTGGCATCTTCTAAGATGGCAGGAAGGTTTCCTGAATGAGTTCGCAGAAATGCGTAAGGGGAAAGGATTGGTTCTCTCTCCTGGCGGTGCCCCTACTAGGAGGGAGTTACGGCCTCTGTGTACCTAGGACCTGCTTCTTGTCGTAGAGAAGCCCCTGGTCCAGCCCACCCTGAGTCTGACTCACTGGACCCAGAGCATGAGTGGCACTTCCTCCTCGCTTGGATGCGGTGGCTGAGCCATCACTCCACCAGGGAACCACAGTGACATAAGCCAGACTCAACCACAGGGAAGAGGAGGGAGACAGAGGAAGCAGACATACAGTGGTAAACAGCTGAGATTGGGGAAGGAAACAGGAAAGGGAAGGAAACTCAGGACAAAGGAACTTGTTTTATTGTTTCGGGACCTCTCATCTCCCTCTCAGGGCCAGAGGCTGATGTGGAAAGCATTCTGACTCTCTCAAAAGGGCTGCTAACGTCTAGAATGAGTAAGCTGTAGAGACTCGAAGGTCAATATTTGGGTGTAGGTGATTCAAAGTCTGATGTGAAATTCCACCGTTAGAGAGACACTCCTTTGGCTATAGCTGAGTATTCTGTTTAAGCTACAGTAGAAAAGGATAAATCACGGAGCCTTATTCACAATGAATACCTTGACTCAGTAAGTTTCTTAAACACAGAATCAGAATCTAACCCTTAAATCCAATAACTTCATTTGATAAATGAGGACACCAAACCCAGATAAATAAAATTATTTGTCTATCCCATAGCAGCTTAGTGGCAAAGCCAAGACCAGAATACATGCTAACAAAGCAAAGCTTACTTCAATGCAGGGGGCATGTTCCCCAGCAGTGCCCTGCATCAAAGCAAAACTGCAGTGAGGTAGTGACTATCTGCAAAACCAGAAAAGACTTTAAACAATGTTTTTTTCCTGATCATAAAAGTAATCTGTGTTTGTTATAGAAAATTTAGGAAATACCCAAAAGCATGGTGGTGGTGGTTTAGTTGCTAAGTTGTGTTCAACTCTTGTGACCCCATGTAGCCCATCAGGCTCCTCTGTCCATGGGATTCTCCAGAAAAGAATGCTGGAGTGGGTGGCCATTTCCTTCTCCAGGGGATCTTCCCGACCCAGGGATTGAACTCAGGTCTCCTGCATTGCAGACAGATTCTTTTTTGTTGTTGTTGTTGTCTACTGCCAGACATCAACCTGAATCTGCCATAGGTATACATTGAAAAAGCATAAAACCACTCAAATCCCATCACCTAGACAGATGAATATTTTTACATGCACATATCTATTTTTTATTTTATTTAAAATTTAAACCCTTCTTTTCTTTCATTTGTGATATCTAATAAGCATCTTATCAAATCATTAAAAACAATTCAAAAATATAACTTTAATGGCTGCATAATATTTCATCCTGCCTGGGTCATAATGGTATTTCATTTGGTTTGAATTTCTTGTTTCACTCTGTACATGTTGCTATGATAAATATCTCTGGGCTCATCTCCCTCTCAGGGCCAGAGGCTGATGTGGAAAGCATTCTGACTCTCTCAAAAGGGCTGCTAACGTCTAGAATGAGTAAGCTGTAGAGACTCGAAGGTCAATATTTGGGTGTAGGTGATTCAAAGTCTGATGTGAAATTCCACCGTTAGAGAGACACTCCTTTGGCTATAGCTGAGTATTCTGTTTAAGCTACAGTAGAAAAGGATAAATCACGGAGCCTTATTCACAATGAATACCTTGACTCAGTAAGTTTCTTAAACACAGAATCAGAATCTAACCCTTAAATCCAATAACTTCATTTGATAAATGAGGACACCAAACCCAGATAAATAAAATTATTTGTCTATCCCATAGCAGCTTAGTGGCAAAGCCAAGACCAGAATACATGCTAACAAAGCAAAGCTTACTTCAATGCAGGGGGCATGTTCCCCAGCAGTGCCCTGCATCAAAGCAAAACTGCAGTGAGGTAGTGACTATCTGCAAAACCAGAAAAGACTTTAAACAATGTTTTTTTCCTGATCATAAAAGTAATCTGTGTTTGTTATAGAAAATTTAGGAAATACCCAAAAGCATGGTGGTGGTGGTTTAGTTGCTAAGTTGTGTTCAACTCTTGTGACCCCATGTAGCCCATCAGGCTCCTCTGTCCATGGGATTCTCCAGAAAAGAATGCTGGAGTGGGTGGCCATTTCCTTCTCCAGGGGATCTTCCCGACCCAGGGATTGAACTCAGGTCTCCTGCATTGCAGACAGATTCTTTTTTGTTGTTGTTGTTGTCTACTGCCAGACATCAACCTGAATCTGCCATAGGTATACATTGAAAAAGCATAAAACCACTCAAATCCCATCACCTAGACAGATGAATATTTTTACATGCACATATCTATTTTTTATTTTATTTAAAATTTAAACCCTTCTTTTCTTTCATTTGTGATATCTAATAAGCATCTTATCAAATCATTAAAAACAATTCAAAAATATAACTTTAATGGCTGCATAATATTTCATCCTGCCTGGGTCATAATGGTATTTCATTTGGTTTGAATTTCTTGTTTCACTCTGTACATGTTGCTATGATAAATATCTCTGGGCTTCCCTGGTGGTCCAGTGGGTAAGGACACCGCCTTGCAGTGCAAGGGGCACCAGTTTTATCCCTGGCCTGGGAAGATCCCACGTGCCGCGGAGCAGCTGGGACCAATGTGTCCAATTACCGAGGCGGAGCTCTGGAGCGCATGCACACAGAGCTGGTACTCTGCGACAACAGAGGCCACTGTGATGGGAGGCCCACACGGGCCAAAGAGCAAAGATGGATGAAAATAGACAAGTGAAAGACCAATAGAAGTGGCCCGCCTGCTCTCCTCCCTCCCCACCCCCCCCAAAAATAAATAAATAAAATAAAATAAAATAAAATATCTCTGTACATGAAAATTTTGCTACATCCCCTGATTCTTTCAGACATATGTCTAGAGGTTAATGTAGATTAAAGTGCCTACAGTCTTTAAATTCTTGATACATATCACCAAACTGCTTTCTAGGAACCTAACCTCACCAGAAACATATACGAATACCAGTTTCTGGTGTCTATACCAGCATTGTGTGTGTGTGTGTGTGTGTGTGTGTGTACTCAGTCACGTCCAACTCTGTGTGACCCTGTGGACTACAGCCCACCAGGCTTCTCTATCCATGGCATTTTCCAGGCAAGAATATTGGAGCAGGTTGCCATTTCCTACTCCAGGGGATCTTTCCGACCCAGGGATTGAATCCTTGTCTCCTGCCTCTCCTATACTGCAGGGGACTTCTTCTTGCACTGAACCACTAACATTAAGTATAGTGATTTTAGAAAGCTGCTGATTCTTTCAGACCCAATATAGACCATCCCCAGTTGCCTATATTTTATCTCCATTGGGGGTGGACCTCTATTCCCCAGGGGCAGTCAGCGGGACGGGGGTCCCCCTGGAAGAGACCCAGAACTGGGAAGTTGCTGGGGAAAGGGCAGTGAGAAGTCCAGAACAGGGTACCACTCACAGGAAAAGGAGGGCTTCAGGGTCCTGAAGGCATTTAAAAGCTTAGGCAGAGACAAGAAGGAAGGGAGAAGGAGAAGTACTACTTAGGCTGCATAATATTTCATCCTGCCTGGGTCATAATGGTATTTCATTTGGTTTGAATTTCTTGTTTCACTCTGTACATGTTGCTATGATAAATATCTCTGGGCTTCCCTGGTGGTCCAGTGGGTAAGGACACCGCCTTGCAGTGCAAGGGGCACCAGTTTTATCCCTGGCCTGGGAAGATCCCACGTGCCGCGGAGCAGCTGGGACCAATGTGTCCAATTACCGAGGCGGAGCTCTGGAGCGCATGCACACAGAGCTGGTACTCTGCGACAACAGAGGCCACTGTGATGGGAGGCCCACACGGGCCAAAGAGCAAAGATGGATGAAAATAGACAAGTGAAAGACCAATAGAAGTGGCCTGCCCACCCCTCTCCCTCCCCAACCTGCCCCCCCCAAAAATAAATAAATAAAATAAAATAAAATAAAATATCTCTGTACATGAAAATTTTGCTACATCCCCTGATTCTTTCAGACATATGTCTAGAGGTTAATGTAGATTAAAGTGCCTACAGTCTTTAAATTCTTGATACATATCACCAAACTGCTTTCTAGGAACCTAACCTCACCAGAAACATATACGAATACCAGTTTCTGGTGTCTATACCAGCATTGTGTGTGTGTGTGTGTGTGTGTGTGTGTACTCAGTCACGTCCAACTCTGTGTGACCCTGTGGACTACAGCCCACCAGGCTTCTCTATCCATGGCATTTTCCAGGCAAGAATATTGGAGCAGGTTGCCATTTCCTACTCCAGGGGATCTTTCCGACCCAGGGATTGAATCCTTGTCTCCTGCCTCTCCTATACTGCAGGGGACTTCTTCTTGCACTGAACCACTAACATTAAGTATAGTGATTTTAGAAAGCTGCTGATTCTTTCAGACCCAATATAGACCATCCCCAGTTGCCTATATTTTATCTCCATTGGGGGTGGACCTCTATTCCCCAGGGGCAGTCAGCGGGACGGGGGTCCCCCTGGAAGAGACCCAGAACTGGGAAGTTGCTGGGGAAAGGGCAGTGAGAAGTCCAGAACAGGGTACCACTCACAGGAAAAGGAGGGCTTCAGGGTCCTGAAGGCATTTAAAAGCTTAGGCAGAGACAAGAAGGAAGGGAGAAGGAGAAGCTATAAATGCAGACAGAAGGAAAAGCTAGAGGAGAAATTTTGCCCAAATCTTGACATTGCCCAAGGCTAACAAATTGCCTTGCGAGAAACATATTCATGCATTCACTGATCAGTTGATCCCCTTTATTCATTCACTGGAGCAGGAGGGTCAGACTGAGGATACCCTGTATACAAAGCACAAACCAGTTGCCATGAGCTATACACAGAGCCTGCCCCTCAGGTCTCACATATCATTTTGATTGTAAACAAGGTATCATTTGGATTGTGTGTGTGTTAGTCACTCAGTAGTGTCCGACTCTTTATGACTCCACAGACTGTGGCCCGCCAGGCTCCTCTGTCCGTGGAATTCTCCAGGCAAGAATACTAGCGTGGGTTGCCATTTCCTTCTCTAGGGGCTCTTCCCCATCCAAGGATCGAACCTGGGTCTCCTGCACTGTGGGCAGATTCTTCACCGTCTGAGCCACCGGGAAAGCCCATTGTCCTGATTAACCACGAACATCTCCCTGGTCTGCGGCAGCTGACAGGGAAGGCCCACCGGCTCACCAGGAGCGCAGTGATCGGAGCACTGCCGCTCTTACCATTAGTGGTGACCATGTGTGGTCCTGCTTGCTTGACTGAAACAGCCTGCGCCTCATGCAACTTACCAGAGACTTCTCCAGCACCCAAACCACTCAGTATTCTGTTCAGTGAATTAAGGCCATCAGTCCTGCACTTGAATGTCATGCCAGTGTCCAGCGGCCATAAATTTTCAAACGAGCCAACTCTGCCCAACCAAACTATTCCCCAATTCCCCCATTAAGCACTGAACCACTAACATTAAGTATAGTGATTTTAGAAAGCTGCTGATTCTTTCAGACCCAATATAGACCATCCCCAGTTGCCTATATTTTATCTCCATTGGGGGTGGACCTCTATTCCCCAGGGGCAGTCAGCGGGACGGGGGTCCCCCTGGAAGAGACCCAGAACTGGGAAGTTGCTGGGGAAAGGGCAGTGAGAAGTCCAGAACAGGGTACCACTCACAGGAAAAGGAGGGCTTCAGGGTCCTGAAGGCATTTAAAAGCTTAGGCAGAGACAAGAAGGAAGGGAGAAGGAGAAGCTATAAATGCAGACAGAAGGAAAAGCTAGAGGAGAAATTTTGCCCAAATCTTGACATTGCCCAAGGCTAACAAATTGCCTTGCGAGAAACATATTCATGCATTCACTGATCAGTTGATCCCTTCATTCATTCACTGGAGCAGGAGGGTCAGACTGAGGATACCCTGTATACAAAGCACAAACCAGTTGCCATGAGCTATACACAGAGCCTGCCCCTCAGGTCTCACATATCATTTTGATTGTAAACAAGGTATCATTTGGATTGTGTGTGTGTTAGTCACTCAGTAGTGTCCGACTCTTTATGACTCCACAGACTGTGGCCCGCCAGGCTCCTCTGTCCGTGGAATTCTCCAGGCAAGAATACTAGCGTGGGTTGCCATTTCCTTCTCTAGGGGCTCTTCCCCATCCAAGGATCGAACCTGGGTCTCCTGCACTGTGGGCAGATTCTTCACCGTCTGAGCCACCGGGAAAGCCCATTGTCCTGATTAACCACGAACATCTCCCTGGTCTGCGGCAGCTGACAGGGAAGGCCCACCGGCTCACCAGGAGCGCAGTGATCGGAGCACTGCCGCTCTTACCATTAGTGGTGACCATGTGTGGTCCTGCTTGCTTGACTGAAACAGCCTGCGCCTCATGCAACTTACCAGAGACTTCTCCAGCACCCAAACCACTCAGTATTCTGTTCAGTGAATTAAGGCCATCAGTCCTGCACTTGAATGTCATGCCAGTGTCCAGCGGCCATAAATTTTCAAACGAGCTCTCAATGTCTTTTCTTATCTGCCCAACAAATCATTCTTGAAAAGCACTGCTCTAGAGCGCAGGTCCTGGAATCTAAAGCATGATTTTATATCCTACTTCTGTCACCGCATGACCGTTGGTGAGTTACTTATCTTCTCCGATCCTCACTGATAAAATGAGGTAATAATAGTACTTATCTCACAGAGTTATTGGACCAAATAAGTGAGATCATGAAGGTAAACGATGTTGTGCAGTGACTGCCGTGTAGTCAGAACACAAGTTCTCTCCGTTCCATTGTAGAAGGAGTCTTGGTGATAAATACCTCCAGAGTTGTGGATAAAATCCAGAAGATGGGCAGAGGGAAGAGTAGGGAATGTTTACTGTATTCCTACTAAGTGCCAAAGACTTAACATTTACTATCTCCTTTAATCCTCAAATTTCCCAGTGAACTAGGTGCTTTAGCATCCTACAGATGAAAATGAAGATTCAGAGAAGACAGGTAAATAACTCAGACAAGATCACATAGCTAGCATGTGGCCGAGTGAGTCGCTCAGTTGTATCTGACTCTTTGAGATCCCGCGGGCGAGCCATGGAATTTTCCAGTCGAGAATATTGGAGTGGGTAGCCGTTCCCTTCTCCAGCGGCTCTTCCCAGCCCAGGGATGGAACCCAGGTCTCCCGCATTGCAGGCAAATTCTTTACCACCTCAGCTACCAGGGAAGCCCAAGAATACTGAAATGGATAGCCTATCTCCAGGGGATCTTCCCAACCCTGGAATCAAACTGGGGTCTCCTGGATTGCAGGCGGATTCTTTACCAGTTGAGCTACCAAGGAAGCCTATATATAAGCCCAGTATATGTCTGAATCCAGGTTAAAATATCAGCCTGTCTGACTCCAAGTCTTTTTCTTTTCACTACTT
Source organism: Tragulus kanchil (assembly GCA_022376925.1). Lineage (NCBI taxonomy): Eukaryota > Metazoa > Chordata > Mammalia > Artiodactyla > Tragulidae > Tragulus > Tragulus kanchil. The sequence goes on along the minus strand of JAIOJX010000032.1, from coordinate 214,267,585 downwards.
CACATCCTTAGAAGGACTCCCCTCGGCCTATGGCAAGGGTCCACTGTGATACAGTGTATTATTGTTCCTGACTATTCACTGTCCTTGTGATAGAATTATATATACCTATGCCAAGTCCCACGCCAGTGACTTGGGAGGGGTCACGTGACTTGTTTTGACCAGTAAAATGTCAGCTGCCTATCCCAGCAGACCTTTAAGTACCATCACCTGTTTCCGCCATCGCTGCCCTGGCCCAGCATGGCTTCAAGGGAGGCTGTTCCTACAGCTTGGGTCCGTTAATGAAGATGACTCGGGGCGAACGCTAGAGTCACAGTGAGTGAGAAGTAAGCTTTCGTCGTTGTAAACACCGAGGGTTGGGGAGTGGGGGCCATTTGTGTTGCAGGAAGGAAGCCAATTCCGGCCCCCTCCCCTATGAAACAGCTTCTTTGACTTGCATTTCATTGCTTTTGTTGTTATACAGAATGGTTTGCCTCAGAGAATCCTGCCCTTTTGCCTGACTGTGAAACTGAAGTGCCTTTGTTCAGAACCCTGTCCACCTGTGGATGGCAGGAAGGGAGAAATGAACACATCCCCTGTCCGAGGTCTGCCATTCTAGGAGATGTTTGCAAGGTTAATGACCTTTCTACTTTTCTTACTCACCACCCTCTATATCTGATCTATAAAAGAACCTGGCAGCCAGACCCCAGTAAGATGGTTATCTTGAGGCACTAGCCTGCCGTCTTCTCTTCTGGGTCAGCTACTTTTCCTTGCCTCCCCTCATCTGTCGCATGCATTGGCCCGTCCTGGGGCAAGCAGAGACAGCCTGGACTTGGTAGCATTTGCTACAACGGTGTAACTTAATGAAAGCTGACTCATGACACCTACCTCTGTCTCCCAGCTGCCTGCTCTCACCATCACGGATGCTACAGGGCAGTGCCAAAAGAAATATATGATTTGAAACATCTCCCTGACCTGAAGGGGTGCAGTTTCCTCTCGTTAACACCCTGAAGCCCACCTCCCTGTTTCACAGGAAAAGCTGAAACACTTTGGGAGGGCTGTCACTCTGTCCAGGTTGCTCTCCCGGCCTTTGGTGGGGGACAGCCCAGACTTTCTGCTTCCCCACAGGACCACCAATCCTCTCTACCCCCCACAACCCAGTCCTGAAAGAGAACTGCCCATTGGCAGCTGTCTTCTGCCTGGGAGGTGGAGGGCGGAGCAGGCTTCAGGAGCGTGACTCAGCTGTGCAGGCAGGCAGAGCCGGACCTGTTTCACATAGATAAGGGCCCTCCCCACCTCTTTCCCCTTCCTTCCTCCAGCCACCCTACTCCCTTCCCTAAATGGTATTCCTAGAGGCTAGGCTTTCTTTTTGTTTCATGTGTGTAAAAGAGAAAGGGCCTGGGAATGTCTGAGGAACCCCAGCAGGAAGTTGGTGACCACGTGTTGGCCAAGATGTATCGCACCTGGTCACGTCTGCTCTCCGGGCCTCAGACTCCCACCTGGCAGTTCCTCAGAGCCTCCTGCCAGGCGGTAACCAGCCCCACCCAGGGCCATGGCTCAGAGCGCTGCAGGTGTGCTAACAAGGGCCTACCATCCGGGCTGGAGGGCCGGCCACGCCTGCCCAGGCCTCCCCGGAGCTGCATCCAGAAGGAAGAGAGGTTCTTCACCTAAAGGTTTCATCCACTTGCCGGGTCACATCCCAGCAGGGCTGCCTCTGCTCCGAGTGGGCTCCCTTTTTCTACTTCGTACAAAAGTAGCAGGAGCCCCTGTCCTTCCCCAGGGGATTCTGCTTCATGGACTGGGGAATCCTCACTTTAGAAATCTCTGCAGATGAGGAAAGACTCTCTGAAGGTAAGTCAGGTCTGGGAACCTGAACCTGGAATATCTTCTGAGCTTTTCAGCCCTCCTGTGGGCACAGACCTCTCAGCTCCGGCCACCACGGGTGCCAGCCGAAGGTCAGTACCCTTGCTGATTCAGAGCCCCAGGTTGGTGCTGTCCCTGAGACTCAGCCTCTCCCAGGTGATGCGATGGTTTGAGATGGATTCAGGTGAGCCATCTCCAGCCTGGCCTCCCCCGCTGCACAAAAGCCGAGGGCCCACGCGCCTGGCTCTGCGCATGGGCAGGGTTCTCAGTTGCAGAGTGAAGTCAGTCACAGCAATCTCCAACGTAGGATCGTGACCTTAGAGGTATGTGCCCGGCAAAGGGTTGCCATGAGCTTCCTAGGGTTAAACATGGAAAGAGGTGGCAAAAGGATTGGATTCTGACTCTGATCAATCACACTCTTTTTTGGGGTACCCTGCACAGGAGTAGTCTAACCTAACCAGAAATCCCCAGGACTGAAGCCTGGCACTTCTGAGGCCCCACACGTGCATGGAACAGCGTGGACTGGCACTGCCAGCTAATTGAGACTTCTCACTTTCAACTTTCCCTTCCCTCCACTTCCGCTTTTCAATTGTTTCACTTTTTAAGGAAGTGTGCCTCTCAGAGCCCTTCAGGTATGGAGTTGGCATCCTGAGAGTTCGTGCCTTCTTAAATTTTGTGCCCTCAGAATTAGCAGGCGTTTCTGACTGACTGTGGAATGCCCAACCATGCTGTATTAGGGTTTGGAGTCTTAGAAGCCCACTTCCCAGGAAAAGGATGAATCTGCTCTCACTTGAAAATCAGAAATTCAGGTCTTTCCTGTGCAATTAGGTACTTTCTAAGTGGTTTGGTGGTAAAGAATCTGACTGCCAGTGCAGGAGATCTGGATTCAATCCCTGGGTCAGGAAGATCCCCTGGAGAAGGCAATGGTAACCCACTCCAGTATTCTTGCCTACATGGACAGAAGAGCCTGGGGGTCTACAGGTCATGGGCTTGCAAGAGTCGGATATGATGAACAAGTGAGCACAAGAATACGTTTTCAGTAAATGTAAATACGGAAGCAAATAGACAACAGCGACTGAGGTTGCAAGGCTCTGAATCTGATCTTGTTAAAACACAGATCTGCCTCTGGAGGGCTATGTCCAGCCTGGGGCTCTGCAATTCTAATTAGGTCTCAGATGGTGAGATTGCGATTGGTCGGGACTCAGAGCCCCAGGTTGGTGCCCTGAGCTCCCCCCAGGATGCGATGGTTTGAGATGGATTCAGGTGAGCCATCTCCAGCCTGGCCTCCCCGCTGCACAAAGCCGAGGGCCGCGCCTGGCTCTGCGCATGGGCAGGGTTCTCAGTTGCAGAGTGAAGTCAGTCACAGCAATCTCCAACGTAGGATCGTGACCTTAGAGGTATGTGCCCGGCAAAGGGTTGCCATGAGCTTCCTAGGGTTAAACATGGAAAGAGGTGGCAAAAGGATTGGATTCTGACTCTGATCAATCACACTCTTTTTTGGGGTACCCTGCACAGGAGTAGTCTAACCTAACCAGAAATCCCCAGGACTGAAGCCTGGCACTTCTGAGGCCCCACACGTGCATGGAACAGCGTGGACTGGCACTGCCAGCTAATTGAGACTTCTCACTTTCAACTTTCCCTTCCCTCCACTTCCGCTTTTCAATTGTTTCACTTTTTAAGGAAGTGTGCCTCTCAGAGCCCTTCAGGTATGGAGTTGGCATCCTGAGAGTTCGTGCCTTCTTAAATTTTGTGCCCTCAGAATTAGCAGGCGTTTCTGACTGACTGTGGAATGCCCAACCATGCTGTATTAGGGTTTGGAGTCTTAGAAGCCCACTTCCCAGGAAAAGGATGAATCTGCTCTCACTTGAAAATCAGAAATTCAGGTCTTTCCTGTGCAATTAGGTACTTTCTAAGTGGTTTGGTGGTAAAGAATCTGACTGCCAGTGCAGGAGATCTGGATTCAATCCCTGGGTCAGGAAGATCCCCTGGAGAAGGCAATGGTAACCCACTCCAGTATTCTTGCCTACATGGACAGAAGAGCCTGGGGGTCTACAGGTCATGGGCTTGCAAGAGTCGGATATGATGAACAAGTGAGCACAAGAATACGTTTTCAGTAAATGTAAATACGGAAGCAAATAGACAACAGCGACTGAGGTTGCAAGGCTCTGAATCTGATCTTGTTAAAACACAGATCTGCCTCTGGAGGGCTATGTCCAGCCTGGGGCTCTGCAATTCTAATTAGGTCTCAGATGGTGAGATTGCGATTGGTCGGGACTCAGCTCTTCTAGAGGGGAGATCCACAATGTAAGTAGCAGGGTCCAGTACAAAATGAAAATTAGGGTCCTGGTACAAAGATTAAGAATTTCAAGACATTGACAGCAGAGTATTAAAACAACTGCCAGGCCTTTTGCCACTTACCTGAGCCTTATAGGTTTGTTGGGAGGGTGAAAGATTAGCCGTGTAAAGAAAGCACCCGACCTGTGCCTGGTAAATCCTTGACAGTGTTTGTGATCACCATTGTCCAGTCCCAAAATCTCCTCCTGAACACTGACTGTCAGACCGTGTGCTGGTAAGCAGGCCAGCCTTCCTTTTCCAGAGGAGGAAATGGAGCCCCACAGCAGAAGCTCAAAGAATAAATGTTGGGTGGATGGGTGACAGGCTTCCTGACCTCAGGCTCGGGCTTTCCCTTCTGGTTTGGATTCTCGGGGGGAAACTGTGACCACGGCACACACGTGACCCAGCATCTCACAGAAATGCTGGGGAGGGCTTGAGGCTAGGTGGGGGAGGGCTGACCCTACGTGAGCACACTGCAAACTTTTGCATCTCTTCCATATTGGACTTGCAGGGAGGCTTGTTCTGAGCCCACAGGTGGGCTCATCAGGGAATGATGCAGAAACGGCAGAGATGCTGTCAAGCGTGGACCCTGAGACAGATCCAGGCTGCTGCGCCGTGCGTTCCTGGTCTGCTTGTCACACTTGCTCTGCCATCTCTCTCATTGTTGGTCGCCATGTCCCATGCTGTCAGGGCGCCCATCTCCAGCGGCTACTCTATAAATTGCTTACAATCTGATTAGACTCAGACAACGAACCTGGGTTATTAGATGGCGCTTTTAAAAAAGGATAAGTGATGTCTGAAAGCGCTGGTGCTGTCATCAGGGGATATCAGTTTCTCCAGGCGTTTCCTCGTTCACCTGATTTCTGATGGCGTGCTTTGTTCTGCAGGTGAGTGAGGTTGCCAGATGTTGAATTCTGGATGAATCAGTTATCACTGTAGCCATAAGGAAATGGATACCATAAAATTGCAGGTTTTAAAAATTATTGCCACGGTACTATTTTGGTTGTCATTATTAGGATTTGAAAAACGAACAGTGAGTGTCTGAGGTCATTTGGAGAACCAGAGTGGCTCTTCATTTCCATTATAAGTCAGAGTAATCCGTGCTGAGATGGCAGTTGTACTTCTCTTTCTGGGGCCCCATCAGGCAGGGTATATTGAGGACAGCCCTGGACCCGTTTGCTCAAATTCATGTCCGTTGAATCAATGATGCTATATAACCATTTCGTCCTCTCGCACCGCCTTCTCCTATATTCTTCTCCTTTATTCTTTAATCTTTCTCAGTATCAAAGTCTTTTCCAGTGCGTCAGATCTTCACGTCAGGTGGCCAAAGCATTGGAGCTTCAGCCTCAGTCCTTACAATGAATATGCTGAGTTGATTTCCTTTAGGATTGACTGGTTTGACCTCCTTGCTGTACAAGGGACTCCCAAGACTCTGCAGCAACACAGTTCAAAAGCCCAGTCTTGTCACAGCGAAACAGGTTACAAAACTCAATGAAGCTGTGAGCCATGCTGTGCAGAGCCACCCAAGAAGGATGGGTCATAGTGAAGAGTTCTGATAAAACGTGGTCCACTGGAGAAGGAAATGGCAACCCACTCCAGTATTTTTGCCTCAAGAACCCTATGAACTGGGTGAAAAGGCTTGAGCCTCAGCTTAGGGTTAAAATTCTCCTCTTTGGGATTTCTCTGGTGGTCTAGTGGTTAAGCCTCTGTGTTTCCATTGCTGGGGGTCTGGGTTCCATCCCTGCTCAGGGAACTAGGATCCTGCACGTCACACAGTCAAAAGAAAAAAAGTAAGAATGTCTTCTTTCTCCTTCTTGTCTACATTTTTATTCCTAATCCTCACAGAAAGTCTTCTAAAGAAAATAATCTTACTTCCTTTTTGCAGATGAGGCAATTGAGGCTCTGAAAGCTTAATGATGGCCAGGTCATGCCCCCAGGGCTGTCTCATTCCAAAGCCAGGCTCCGCCCACTGGGCCACAAGCCGGCTCCTTAGGCCTTTTGAAGTCATTTCATCATGCATGGCTCAGCCCTCCCACAAAGCCCTGGGCACAGCTGCTGTGAGAAACCTGGGTAGGGAAACCTTGAGTTCAGCAACTGAGAAGTTACTGGAGTATCTAACCGGCCCAACCACAGAGGCCTGCATCCCCGGCCTCACCTGAGCAGAGCGCACAGGTGTCTTGTGGCAGTGGCCAGGAGATAGCGTGTGGGAGCCGCCATGTCTGGGGCCTGCCTCCTGCCTAAAATCCTAGCAGTGACAGGCTGGTTTTCTCTCTCAGTATCTCATTTACTTGCTCTTTCCTTTTAAGAAGAAAATGTAGGAGAAATTCTTTGATAGATCGGTTTGTGGGGAGGCAAAGGAGGCTTTAATAGGGAGGAGGATCATTTGAAGGGTAGAGCTAGAAGGAAAGGTAGGTCTGAGTGGAGATCTAGAATGGGCAAACGTTAGTCAAAAGCCTTGAAGGCACAGTGTTCCTGGGGACCATGTGGAATGCAAAGAAACTTAGATAGGAGAAACATAGGATTGACTGGTTTGACCTCGTTGCTGTACAAGGGACTCCCAAGACTCTGCAGCAACACAGTTCAAAAGCCCAGTCTTGTCACAGCGAAACAGGTTACAAAACTCAATGAAGCTGTGAGCCATGCTGTGCAGAGCCACCCAAGAAGGATGGGTCATAGTGAAGAGTTCTGATAAAACGTGGTCCACTGGAGAAGGAAATGGCAACCCACTCCAGTATTTTTGCCTCAAGAACCCTATGAACTGGGTGAAAAGGCTTGAGCCTCAGCTTAGGGTTAAAATTCTCCTCTTTGGGATTTCTCTGGTGGTCTAGTGGTTAAGCCTCTGTGTTTCCATTGCTGGGGGTCTGGGTTCCATCCCTGCTCAGGGAACTAGGATCCTGCACGTCACACAGTCAAAAGAAAAAAAGTAAGAATGTCTTCTTTCTCCTTCTTGTCTACATTTTTATTCCTAATCCTCACAGAAAGTCTTCTAAAGAAAATAATCTTACTTCCTTTTTGCAGATGAGGCAATTGAGGCTCTGAAAGCTTAATGATGGCCAGGTCATGCCCCCAGGGCTGTCTCATTCCAAAGCCAGGCTCCGCCCACTGGGCCACAAGCCGGCTCCTTAGGCCTTTTGAAGTCATTTCATCATGCATGGCTCAGCCCTCCCACAAAGCCCTGGGCACAGCTGCTGTGAGAAACCTGGGTAGGGAAACCTTGAGTTCAGCAACTGAGAAGTTACTGGAGTATCTAACCGGCCCAACCACAGAGGCCTGCATCCCTGGCCTCACCTGAGCAGAGCGCACAGGTGTCTTGTGGCAGTGGCCAGGAGATAGCGTGTGGGAGCCGCCATGTCTGGGGCCTGCCTCCTGCCTAAAATCCTAGCAGTGACAGGCTGGTTTTCTCTCTCAGTATCTCATTTACTTGCTCTTTCCTTTTAAGAAGAAAATGTAGGAGAAATTCTTTGATAGATCGGTTTGTGGGGAGGCAAAGGAGGCTTTAATAGGGAGGAGGATCATTTGAAGGGTAGAGCTAGAAGGAAAGGTAGGTCTGAGTGGAGATCTAGAATGGGCAAACGTTAGTCAAAAAGCCTTGAAGGCACAGTGTTCCTGGGGACCATGTGGAATGAGCAAAGAAACAGAAGGGAAAATGAATATTGATAGGCAGATTTCGAAAGGCATTGAAGGCAAGCCCACTTAAACTCCAATTTGCTTCTCTCAGGGCTCTCAAGCCAGCCTGGCTCCCTCCTGCCCCAGGGCCTTTGCACGCCCTGCTCCTAGTACCCCCAGCCCTCACTAGCTTCTGCCTGGTTCACCCCTCCTCTTCCTTCTTCAGCTCCTAGCTTATTAAGTATCACTTTCTCAGAGAGGTCCATTAATAGCTCCCAGGCTCTGAACTATAGGTATTGTAGGTTTTCACAGCATCTCCTTGTGCTTAACTCAGCTTCTAATTATATACTCATTAGGACTACTCTTCAGTTAATGTCTTGTCCCCTCATTGGATTCTAAGCCTCATGAAAGCTGGGACCGTGTGTGGCTTTGCTCTTGATGTTAGCCTTAGCCACTCACTGTAATGACTAGGTGCCACTCCATAAATACTGAATGAAAAAGTCAAGTAAAGGTGAAGTTAGTCACCATCTACACGGAATTTTCTACCCCTTTCCACAAAGAACTTGGATGTGCCCAAACTGGTCACTAGAACTGTGATTATCCATTCCCCAATCCCCTCTTAACTTTCTTCTCTCATTCAGGGGGGAAAAAATGTATCTCTATTAGAATGCTTTGGGATGCAAGCAACCATAACGTCGACCAACCAACAGTAGTTTGAACTCTCAGGAGATGTTTTTATTTATTGAACAAAAATTCTTGAGATAAATGGTTTCAGAGTGATTCAGTGGCTTCATGCTGCCCTGGGAAGCCAGGTTGTTCCCATTTTTTTTCCTGCCCTGTCATCGTCTGTGTGCTTGCCATGACAAACATCACAGTCTCTCAAATAAGTGTCCCAAACCGGATGGAAAGGAGCAGAAAAGGACTGGGAGGGTGAGAGGTGGGGAGGGGCCTAGAGCAGGGAGGGGCTGTGCCCACTGCCAGACTGGGGAAGCCAGAGGGAAAGTAGGACAGCCCAGGAAAGAGGAAGTGGCAAGTCTAACAAAAGACTGGAGAGAGGGCTTCCCTTGTGGCTCAGTGGATAAGAACCTGTCTGCCAATGCAGGAGACACAGGTTTGATCCCTGGACCAGGAAGATCCTATATACCGCAGAGCAGCTAAACCCACGCATCAACACAGACCCAGCACAGCCAAAAATAAATAAATAAAAGTTACCAAAAAAAAGACTGGAGAGAATTGTGGCAAATACTGGCACAGTCGGAGGGCGCTGCAAAAAAAAAAAAAATAAGGGAAGGGCGCGGATACCAAGGTTTGTGCCTATGTGGCATTCTGCAGGTCCCTGTAGTCTCTTCTGTCTCAGTGGGCGTGGTCCCCCTGCGGAGAGGGCGAGCGTGTAGCGTCCAGGGCAAGTGCGCCCTCGGTGAGGGAGGCCCTGGTGGCTGTTTCTGATGGCTCCTGCAATAGCTGGAGGAATTCAAGGAGTTTAAGTCCCCTCTTTCTTCTCAGCTATTAGGCTCCAGCGGAGCTGAACACTCGACACCAGGCAGGGGAGAGAAGCTGATGTATTGGGGGCAGTTAAGAGAGAAGGGAGTAGAACGAACCCTCCGCCTTCATCTTTTCTCTCCCGTGCATGCTCAGCATCCCGCATCCTCCCCAGTCGTGGGTCCCGACCCCCTGAGGGGGGTGGGGGGCAAAGGGCACCCTCAGGTCAGAAGGGCGTGCCCGCTGTTGTGATCCCGTCGTGAGCTCGGGAGTCTGTCCCCGCGGTCCTAGTCCAGCTCCCCTGGGTGGTGTCCTCCCCCTCCCATTGCCTCGGTCCTTCCCGAGTCCTGCTTTGGGAGGAAGGACATCATCGCATTTGGCTCAATTGCTTTGCCTTGCCTGGGGAAACAAAGTTTCAGATTCAGGTGAGACCATTTTAAGGGCTGGCTGATGCGGCCCCAAACCACTTCTCATATCTCTAAGTGGTTTCTCAAAATAACACATCTCAAACCAAAATACACTCCACATCAAACATTTAGAATATTCAGTATGACTCTCAGATTACCCTTTTCCTGTGGAAAGATCATCAGAGCAGCAGCCTCCACACGAGGGAGAATATTGCTGGGTCTGAGAGCATCTTGGCCGAGCTCCTGAGGACAGAAGAGGATCTGAACCTCACCCTTGGGGCTTGCAATGATCTCAGCAGAGTTAGGAGCCAAAGATGGGGGACCAAGGCTGTGACACCTTTGAAAGTATGGGAGGGACTTCCCTGGTGGTCCAGTGGTCAAAAATCGCCATGCACTGCAAGGGACACTGGTTGGATCCCTGGTCTGTGAAGCCCCCACATGCCACGGGGCACCTGAGCCTGAGTGCCACAGCTACTAAAACCTGTGTGTCCTGGAGCCCGTGCTCTGCAACAAGGGAAGCCATGACAATGAGAAGCCTGTGCATTGCAGCTAGTGAGAGGCCTCTGCACACCACAACTAGAGAAAGCCACCTCGCATCAACAAAGACCCAGCATGGCCCAAATTAAATGCATATATATTTTTAAATGACTGCAAGAAAAGCTATGGGGACCTGTGTAACTTGCTGTTAGAGGTTTCATTATCTGCTACCCCCTTCACTGTGGGGACAATCGGTCAGCCCATCAAATGGCCAAGAGGGAAGTTAGCAGGAGCGGAGAAAGGGCAGACTGGGTCCTGGACCGGGTGGGCCGGGGCGAGGATGGCACTGTGAATGGAGTCCAGTTTCAAGAGGAACTGCAAGTCTGCAGACTCCCGAGGTTTGGGCTTGGAAGCAAAGAGAACTGAGTAATTCTAGACCTGAGGTGCGTCCGGTGGCCAAGACCACTGTGTGAAGAGGGGAGGGGGTGGGCAGGCTGAGCGGAGAGGCTTCATTTTCCAGCTGCGCTCTCCAGTCTGGCTGGAGCAAGGATCCAAGGCTCTGGGATAGTGGCACCTCTTCAGACTTGTGCAGGCTCACCCTTTCCTCCACCCGTAAGGAAGAACTTCTGCTTAGTGGCCACTGGGGGGCAGCCGAGTCCCACACGGTTGAGATGGCTTCCGCCAGGAAGATCCACTTTGGTGAGCAGAGGCCAGGAAGGCCAAGAAGAGCAGCCCTGTGCGTTGTGGTCCAAGCAGACGACGCCAACCGCCGACCCAGGGGTTCCGAGGCGAAGCTGAAGGAGGCCACCTTTGTCGGAGGCTTACCTTCTTGCTCTCTGCAATCCGCATGCACGCCCCAGACACACTCAGAGCTTCCTGTCTGCCACCGAGCTGCGCGCACCTTTGTCTCCTGCAGAACCCGCGCTAGACCTGGCCCGCCCCATCCGATGTTAGTTCTTCTTTTCTCCGGTGCTGATAAAACACTGGCTCATCTTAGAAACTCATGTACACGGAACCGCAGATGACAATTTAGCCCATCAGGGGGTACCCGAGCTGAAGGTATTGAATCCCTAATAATGATGAAGTAAACCCTGTGTCCTCAGACCCCTGCATGAAGGGATTATAGTAACCTACAGAACACTACAGTTTTGTTTTTTTTTTTTTTAGATTTATTTATTTATTTACTTTGGGCAGGGGTCGAGTTGGGGAGGGAGGGGAGCTGGCGGGCCACTTCTATTGGTCTTTCGTTTCTCTGTGTTCATCCGTCTTTGTTCTTTGGCTCCTGTGGGCCTCCCATCGCGGTGGCGTCTGTCGTTGCAGAGCGCCGGCTCTGGGCGCATGCACTTCAGAGCTCTGGCTTGGTAACTGGACACATCAGTCCAGCCGCTCCGCGGCACGTGGGATCTTCCCAGGCCAGGGCTCTGAACCGGTGCCCCTTGCACTGCAAGGCGGTGTCCTTACCCACTGGACCACCAGGGGAAGCCCGTCACTACAGTTTTTGTGGTATCTTTTATGGGACCTTCCCAAAGCCTGTTGCCCACATTTCTGAGGCCCTCCAAAGGACGTCTTATCCGATCTTCACCTAAGCCCAGACCTCCGCAGTTAGTATGGGGAAGCTTCTAACTATTTCAGCTGCAATGTCAGCGAGGCCACCTGCCTCCGCCCAGTATAAAGGTGTCCTCACTGTACCAAACTCAGAGCAACAATATGAAAATACTCACAGTCAGCACTCCTATAGGCCTTATGTGCCTGGCGTTTTCCTAAGGACTTACATGCACTTAGTTGTCACAGCTCAGTTGGAGGAACTATCGTCATTACTCCTGCCACGCAAATAAGGAATGTGAAGCCCAGAGAGGTTAAGTGCTTTAACCAAGGTCACACAGTGGATACGTGGGAGCACCAAGGCTGTTGTTGTGAAGACTAAAAGTGTGTAAGTTGTTAGGCAAGTGCCAGGCACTTACGTCTGGCTCTTCAGGCAGGGTTTTAACTGATGCATATACGCGGTGCTTCTTCAGAGAGCTCAAGAAACTGCGTGTCCAGCCAGGAGTCTCTTCACAACCTTTCTTAATAGGATGCAGCCGGGAAGAATGTTACCTACTCAGCAATGCCCCTTCCTCCAGATCTCAGAATCTGTTTTTCAGGTAGACTTTAGGGCCTGATATTCCTTCATTTAGTACTGGTTATCTACCAGGCTGCTTCTGCGGCTTCCCTGATGGCTCAGTGGTAAACAGTCTGTCTGCCAATGTGGGTTCAATACCTGGTCGGGAAGATCCCCCGGAGAAGGAAATGGCACCCTCTCCAGGATCCTTGCCTGGAAAATCCAGTGGATAAGAGGAGCCTGGCAGGCTACCGCCTATGGGGTCAAAAAGAGCTGGGCACGACTTAGTGACTCAACAACCACCAGGCAGCTCTAAAAGGTAAGCTCCCTGCAGCCCTTCCTGCCACTGCCCTGGGGTCTCAGCCAGGAGACAGACAGGCTTTGGTGTGAAGAAGCCTGCTAGACTTCTGGCAGCCTTTCTCATCTCGCCCTGTAGGCAGCCACCTCATCTGACCATCCTAAAGTTAGTTACCATGGCAGGTGGAATTACCCCATTAGGGTCAAAGGGACTGTAAGATCCCGGAGTAGGAAGAAATACAAGCCTCAAGACCCATCCTCTACTTTTATAGAAAGTAAGAGCCCCTAGAGGTGAACTGGCTTCCTCAAGCTCACCAAGCTCAAGCTGAAGCCATCACTAAGAACTAGATCATTTCCTTAAGAACAACAATAACAACAGCTAATGTTTATTAAGTGCTTACTGCATGCTAGGTACCAGCATTTAGCCCTTTACATGCATGATCTCTTCATTCTTTTGACATCCCTATAACCTGGCTCTATTCGATTTTCGTTTTACAGATGAAGAAACTGAGATTATAAGAGACTCAGTAACTTGCTCAAACTTGCATGGCTTGTAAACTGTGGACCTTGTCTTTGACTCCAGAGGTGTTGCTCTGAACTCTTACAGTGTAGAAGGGCGTCGCCGGCATCCTTGTTAAACACTTGCAATTGAAGGGCAAACCTGGCTGTGTCTCGAAGCCTGTGGCCACTGCCATACACGCCAGTACCCTCTCAGGCTCGACAGACCCCACACCCTGCACGACAAAGAACAGACCTTGATCCTCCAGACAATCTGAGATCACCGACATACTGTTGAGGCTTGGGAAGGATAGGTTGTAGGGAATAACATCAGGGCACTGCTCAAGTGGGGAAGGATCCTGGCCTGGTGACTCCAACTCAAAACCAAGGCTAATGTGAGTCTGGCTCTGGAGGAAATCTGCTCTGGCCCCGCACCTAGTGCCAGACTGAAGTGCCCGTCCTCCGAACGAAGGAGAGGGCTGTGTGGTGGAGCTGAGGGAGCCTTCCCACCGGGGACTTTTCTCTAAGCCGTACACCTTCAAAGAAAGATGAAGAGGGGGCCTTTACTGGCAGGAAGGTGACCCAAGTGGAGCATCATACTGATGAGCAGCTGATCCTGGTGGTGTCAAGGGGACAGAGCTTTGGAGGAGGCCAGTGGTGACAACTTGAGGGGTGCCTTCTTGGCCTCGAGTGGGCTGGCGTGGGTGTCGGGCACAGCCCTGGGATGTAAGACCCAGATGAGCGCTCAGGACCTTGAAAGACCTGCTCATCACCTGGCAGAGAGCTTCATTAAGTGGAGGCAAGGCTCAGCTTCTCATTCCAATCCCTTGGGAACTCTGGTTAAATCACTTCTTTCTAAAAATTTTTATTGAAGCATAGTTGATTATAATGTTGTGCTAATTTCTGTTGCACAGCAAAGTGACTCAGTTATATATGTATGTACATATATTCTTCATATTCTTTTCCATGGTGGTTTATCACAGAATATTGAACTATAATTCCCTTGTTTATCCATTTTATAGATAATAATCTGCACCTGCTAATCCCAAACTCCCAGTTTTGTCCTCTTCCTCTCCCTTTCCTACTTGGCAACTACAAGGCTGTCCTCAATGTTTGTGAGTTTATTTTTGTTTCATAGATATGTTTATTTGTGTTGTTTTTAGATGCCACATATAAGTGATATCACATAGTGTTTCTCTTTCTGACTTATTTCACTCAGTATGATAATCTCTTAGTATATACAAGTTGTTGTAAATGGCATTATTTCATTCTTTTTAATGGCTGAGCAATATTCTACTGTGTGTGTGTGTGTGTGTGCATACCACATCTTCCTCATCTATTCATCTGTCAGTGGACATTTAGGTTGTTGCCATGTGTTGGCTATTGTGAATAGTGCTTCTATGAACACAGAGGTGCATGTATCTTTTAGAATTACCATTTTGTCTGGATATAAAGCAGTTACTTCTTGTTGTGCCTTTGGGACAAGCACAAGACCTCAAAATGCTCTGGGAAAATGTCTTCCCAAAGATTCCTTTGTCTTTACACACAAATCTGTAAGTTACCCCAGTCACTTGGCGAGAGGGATATCTGTTCTCTCTAGATTTCTAAAAGATAAATCAGACAATGTGAAATCCATGGCAGGGCTGAACACTCAGCTCTAGTTTACAAACTCTGGATTAAACACGAGCGAGGAAAAATGGTTTGGCAGGTATGAGCTGGGTCGTGTTCCAGGAGCTCCCACACCAGAAGTTCAGGGCAGATGAGCTGCTGGTACCCAGCTGAGGGCCGTCAGCGCCCATACTCTAGACATCACTGCTGGGTGGCCGTGGAGACGGGCATGAAGTTCCCTCTCCTTTCCCCCTTCATTACACATTGTGTGTGCGTCAAGTTGCTTTAGTCCTGTCTGACTCTGCGTGATCCCATGGACCGTAACCCACCAGGCTCCTCTGTCCATGGCATTCTCCAGGCAAGAGTACTAGAGTGCGGTGCCACTTCCTCGTCCAGGGACTCTTCCCAGCCCAGGGATTGAACCTGCATCTCCTGCGTCTTCTGCATTGCAGGCGGATTCTTTACTACTGAGCCACTGTGGACGCCCCCTCATATACATTAAAATATGTTTTGACATTAGTTTCACTATATACATGGGACAAAAAAGGGAACGCAGCAAGCAATAGGTGTTCCTCCCGCCCTCTCTCTCTGTCCTGCCCACCCCACGGGCAGCCACTAGTCATTGGTAACATCTGCCTGAGGCTTTACAGGTTAAACAGTGATTTTTCTCATAAACCATCTCATCAGATCCCAGCAATAACTCCCTGAAATATGTTAGGTATAAATTTTTATTGCCTCCTTTTACAGATCAGTAGTCCAGCACAAAGAGATTAAGTGACCGGCTCAGAGCGACACTTCTGGTAAATGACAGAGTCAAGATTTAGTCCTTGGTGGTCCGAGCCCAATTTCCGAGCTCTTTGAATTACATCACACTGCCTCCTTTGCAAGAGTCTCGGGTTCTTAGAACTTGGCATGTGCCATAAATAGTTCACCTTCTGTAAAGAGAGACTTGTGGTTGGTCAGGAAACAGGAAAAATCCCATTTCTTGAGTATTTACATTCCAGAGCAGACTGTTCATTCTTTGCTTTGGGCAGCTTACAAGGACACTTCTCTGTGTTTTAGATAATCCTACAATTAAAAGTCAGCAATGGGGTTGATGTCAGGGGAGACTGATGATCCTGGGGAGACTAGTTCATAGGGCTCCATAACCCATTGCCACAGATGGGTGGTTTAAATCAGAAATTTCTCTTGCACAGTACTACAGGTGAGAAGTCTAAGATGAAGGTGTTGGCAGGGTTGGTTGCTCCTGGAAGCTTTGGGGGAGAATCTGTTCCAGATAAGAACACAATGAGATACACCACCAGATTTAACAATTTCTAGGGCTTTCCTGGTGGTCCAGTGAGTGGAGGGTCCACCTTGCAGTGCAGGGGGTGCAGGTTTGATCCCTGGCCTGGGAGGATCCCATGTGCCTCGGAGAGGCTGGACTGGTGTGTCCAATTGCGAGCTGGCGCTCTGAAGCGTGTGTGCCCAGAGCTGGTGCTCTGCATCGAGAGGGGCCGCTACGATGGGAGGCCCACATAGGCCAAAGAATAAAGATGGATGGAAATAAAGAAAGAACCAATAAGGGAGGCCAAAATTTAAAACAACAAGAAAAAAATAATTTCTAAAACTAAGGTGGAGTGGGCTTCTCGGGTAGCTCAAATGGTAAAGACCGCAGTGAGGGAGACCTGGGTTCGATCCCTGGGTCAGGACAATCTCCTGGAGAAGGGCATGGCCACCACTCCAGTGTTCTCGCCTGGAGAATCCCATGTTCAGAGGAGCCTGGTGGGCTCTGGTCCGTGGGGTCACAAAGAGTCTGACATGACTGAGCGGCTAACACTTTCAGCACGGAGGTGGAGTGTGAATGGACAAATTGTCACAAAATATTTTGGAGGAGCTTAAAATAACCACTACCCTGCTGGCTCAGTGGTAAAGTATCTGCCTGTCCATCAAGAGACACAGGCTCCATCCCTGGGTCAGGAAGATCCCCTGGGAGAAGGGAAGGGCAACCCACTCCAGTATTCTTGTCTGAAAAATCCCATGGACAGAGGAGCCTGGCGGGCTATAGTCCATGGGTGTCACTTAAAGAGGCAGACAACTTAGTGACTAAGAAACAACAAAACAACCAGACAGCCGTTGCTATATCCTGCTGGGGTGAAGACAAAAGAAACTGCCCAGGGGACTGACTCTACGGAAAGACATGAAAGTTATTTAAGGACTTGATGTAAGAGTGTCAACACAAGGCTGTAAGAAAGAATCACTGTTTAACAAATATCATCTAAATCATGGGACATCAGCATGGATCAGAATGAGCTTATATCTATATTTTTCACACCAGGCACTACAATACATTTAAAATGAGCCATAAAAAACCAGAGGAGGAAATGGAAAAGCAAATGCGTTTCAACTGTGATGAGGAGAAAACATTTTGACTATTGATGAAAGCGATATCAGGGACAGGATGGATGGATGGATCCAAATGTGTTGTTAAAAGCCTTTTGTGCCACAGAATGTAATAAACCAACACAAAAACGAAAGCCACAGAAGGGGGAATAATATAGGGTTGCCCGGGGCCCGGGGGTGTTTTCTGCATCGAGAGGGGCCGCTACGATGGGAGGCCCACATAGGCCAAAGAATAAAGATGGATGGAAATAAAGAAAGAACCAATAAGGGAGGCCAAAATTTAAAACAACAAGAAAAAAATAATTTCTAAAACTAAGGTGGAGTGGGCTTCTCGGGTAGCTCAAATGGTAAAGACCGCAGTGAGGGAGACCTGGGTTCGATCCCTGGGTCAGGACAATCTCCTGGAGAAGGGCATGGCCACCACTCCAGTGTTCTCGCCTGGAGAATCCCATGTTCAGAGGAGCCTGGTGGGCTCTGGTCCGTGGGGTCACAAAGAGTCTGACATGACTGAGCGGCTAACACTTTCAGCACGGAGGTGGAGTGTGAATGGACAAATTGTCACAAAATATTTTGGAGGAGCTTAAAATAACCACTACCCTGCTGGCTCAGTGGTAAAGTATCTGCCTGTCCATCAAGAGACACAGGCTCCATCCCTGGGTCAGGAAGATCCCCTGGGAGAAGGGAAGGGCAACCCACTCCAGTATTCTTGTCTGAAAAATCCCATGGACAGAGGAGCCTGGCGGGCTATAGTCCATGGGTGTCACTTAAAGAGGCAGACAACTTAGTGACTAAGAAACAACAAAACAACCAGACAGCCGTTGCTATATCCTGCTGGGGTGAAGACAAAAGAAACTGCCCAGGGGACTGACTCTACGGAAAGACATGAAAGTTATTTAAGGACTTGATGTAAGAGTGTCAACACAAGGCTGTAAGAAAGAATCACTGTTTAACAAATATCATCTAAATCATGGGACATCAGCATGGATCAGAATGAGCTTATATCTATATTTTTCACACCAGGCACTACAATACATTTAAAATGAGCCATAAAAAACCAGAGGAGGAAATGGAAAAGCAAATGCGTTTCAACTGTGATGAGGAGAAAACATTTTGACTATTGATGAAAGCGATATCAGGGACAGGATGGATGGATGGATCCAAATGTGTTGTTAAAAGCCTTTTGTGCCACAGAATGTAATAAACCAACACAAAAACGAAAGCCACAGAAGGGGGAATAATATACGTGGCTAACAAAGCTTTCTATCCAAAATAGCTAAGGAATTGATATAGCTATAAAAGGCCAAGATCCTGCTCTTTTTCTGAGAAGCTGTCAAAGGAAATGAGCGGATAGTTTACACACAAAGCTTTACATCAAAAAATGACCAGCCCCATGATAGATCTTGAACTTGCAATACGGACAACTTTTCTATTGTTACAGAAATCAATTTTAATGCTGAAACTTAATGTTTAATTATTCAAATTCCCTCGGAGACTAATTTGGCCAAAACTACAAAGCAATGCTTATCCTTTATTTAGCAGTCTTTCTTTTAAGACAAAGTCTAGAGAAAATAATGCAAAAGAAAAAACGTTATCTTTCCAAGGTCTTCATTGCAGTATGATTTAAGCAGAAAACGATAGAAAGCAATCACTTGTATAGCGATTTCTTAGTACTTGTCAAAGTGAGGTCTTAGGACCCCCTACATCAGATTCATCTAGGCTGCTTGTCCACATGCAGATCTGGGGGCACTCTTCAAACCTGCTCAGTCATAATCTCTGAAGGCACCTGGGAATGTTTATTAAGCAAGCCAGATGACTCATAACTACACTGAAATCTAAGAACCTCTCAGCTCTGAGCAAAGTGCAGACCATGGGAACATTCAGAGGACTAGAGAGTGTTTCAGATGACAGACCCCGCGCCGGCATGGGGCTGGACGGAGGGCAGAGTCGCTCTGCGGTCATCATGACTGTGGAAGACATCAAAGCCCATGGCAGCCAGGGCCCCACGTGAGACGCCCACAGAGCAGTGGCCACCACAGGACAGAATCACTGATGTCCTTGGTGCTTGTTATGTTGTGTTTTCATTATTAATTATTTTTATTTTGCTTTTACAGAGTTTTGTTGTTTACAGATATGTATACTCCCAGATTAGTCATATGTGTATCCCTGACCCCTCCCTCCTGGGCTTCCCTCCCAGTCCCCCCCATCCCACCCCTCCAGGCCGTCGCATAGCCCCCACGTAAGACCCCTTAGTCGCACAGTGCATTGACAATAGTTATCTCTCTTACATATGATAGTGTAGTTTTCCATGTTACTCCTTCCATACCTCTCACCCACTCTTGCCTCCGTGCACTGTCCATAAGTCTGTTCTCTATGTCTGTTTCTCCATCGCTGCTCTGCGTGTGTATTTATCAGTACGATCTTACTAGATTCCATATATATGTGTTAGTATACTGTACTTGTCCTTCTCTTTTTGACTTGCTTCACTTTGTATAATAGGTTCTAGAGATTGTTTTAAAAATTCACCACGGTCCTGCAAGTTTTCACTGAATTGTCAAACTCCCAGGAAGGGCGCTGGAAAAGTGAATGGCTGGGTAGCCCAGGGAGCTCAGCTGGGTGCTCTGTGATGACGTGGAGGGGTGCGATGAGGGGAGGCTGGGAGGAAGGCCCAAGCGGGAGGGGATATCTGTGTACATATAGCTGATCCGTGTCAGTGTACAGCAGAAACAAACACAATACTGTAAAGCAACTATACCCCAACTGAAAAAACAGTTAACAGAACACTGACAAACCATCTCCAGGATTCCTGCCTTGGGCCATACCCCCTCTCCTTTTCTTCCCTTGGCCCCTCAGCCTCTGGGAAGAAACAGGCCCTTTCTGCCTTGGAGTCTGTCCAAGGCCATGCATCCCACTGACTGTCACCCCCCTGCATCCTTGGCCGTGTCCAGTGCTTGCGCGGCTGTGTGGGATGTCGTCCTCTGATTAGGACGTTTTACTGCCCACAGATTTTTGAAACAAACGGGGGGGGGGGGGGTGGCGCGAGCTTAGCAGGCAGCTTGCTGGAGACTGTTGGATATTTCCCTTTCAGGATGAGGAGGGGAGACAGGTCTGATGGGGTCGTTGCTAACGCAATTCTGAGCATCAGTGGCTCCCTGGGGGCTTACTTCCCTGCGGGTTGATCCCCAAGGTACAGAAATGCCACCAGAGATCTGCCTCCCTAAGAAGCCTCTTTCCTGTAACCTACAGATCCATTCTTGCCTGGAGCCTAGGGGCCTCTTGCCAAGATCTTTGGATGTCACAAGAAATGACTGTTTGGTCAAGATTGGCCAACCTCCCTTAAAAGGTTGGGCAAATGCCCAGGACACCAGGCACCTGTGTGGGTCCGGGGAGCCTGTTATGGAGCAGCCTGTGGGACAGTGGGGGCCAAACCTTGCCTAGGGGCATACCTAAGATTCAAATCTTGATGTTCTGCAGCCCCGAGGGAGGGTACATGCCTTCTTTCAAATTCAGCACATCTGTTCCTTGGCCCAGAGATACCAGCTCTCACCCCTTTCTGGCTGTCCCACAGCTGCGCCCTCCAGGTGGCATCCAGTCCTGGGCATCCGTGCATGGTCCAGCAGAGGGGCTGCTTTTCCAGGGAGACCAGGCTGGGGAAAAACACCCCACTCGGGACAGCACAGTGGGTACTTGGGGGTTGTCACTTTGTTCCCAGCCTCCATCCACCACCCGATAACCTCACTGTCAACTTCAGCCCTTTTCTAGGTCCTTCCCACGGGGTCAGAAACCAGCCCAGAGGGCAGATCCTGTACTGTCCTAGCCTCCTGTGCACTGAGCCAGCCCCTTGAGGGAGAGTGCAGAGGAGCAGAAGTCCGGGGGAGGCGGGGAGAGACGCTGGGCTGGGTTTCTATTGTGACTTTCAGAATGCAAATGCCAATCTTCCACCCAAAAGTATTTGAGTGCCAAATGCTATGCTAGGAAGCTACAGCTTTAAGGCCCCCTGCCGTCATGGAAATTATCACCTGGTGGAGGAGGCCGGAGATAAACAAGCCAACAAAGTTACAAAATGACATTTATGTTGTAAGGAGTGATCAGAAGGAAATAAACAGGCACCGTGGCAGAAAATAAAGTAGAATTCAGCTTCAGAAAAGATGTGATCAGGGATGGGCCCTGAGCCAAGCCCGGGTGACAGAAAACTGTTGACCAGGACAGAAAGCTGCCTAGAGACCAGGTGCCGAGGCCCTGAGGAAGTAAAGGGCTTGGTGGGTTCCAGAAACTGCAGGCTCATCGGGACTGGGATCCACCGAGTGAGGGCGAGACCTGTGGTCTAAGATGGTTGGATGGGCAGGCACCAGGCCCATCAGGCCAAACCAAGGAACTTGTGTCTTTGTCTATGTCGAATGGGAAATCATCGAAGGCTTTTAACCAAGTGATGCAATCTGGTTCAAATGTTCAAGCCGCACTGTGGCTGTAGGTCTGGGAATGGGCTTCAGAGGAAAGAGTGGGAGAAAATGAGAGCATTTAGGAACCTCTGCAGTGTCCAGGTGAAAGAGGATGGTGCACAGACTTGCTGGAGGGGAAAGGGTGGAGCTTGAGGTGTATTTGGGAGGTTAGGCCTGGAGGTTTGCTGCTGAACTGGAGTTAAGGGTGGGAGTGAGATTGCATCTCAGACTTGGCCCAGAGATACCAGCTCTCACCCCTTTCGGGCCCCACTCCCAGTCCTGGGCATCCGTGCATGGTCCAGCAGAGGGGCTGCTTTTCCAGGGAGACCAGGCTGGGGAAAAACACCCCACTCGGGACAGCACAGTGGGTACTTGGGGGTTGTCACTTTGTTCCCAGCCTCCATCCACCACCCGATAACCTCACTGTCAACTTCAGCCCTTTTCTAGGTCCTTCCCACGGGGTCAGAAACCAGCCCAGAGGGCAGATCCTGTACTGTCCTAGCCTCCTGTGCACTGAGCCAGCCCCTTGAGGGAGAGTGCAGAGGAGCAGAAGTCCGGGGGAGGCGGGGAGAGACGCTGGGCTGGGTTTCTATTGTGACTTTCAGAATGCAAATGCCAATCTTCCACCCAAAAGTATTTGAGTGCCAAATGCTATGCTAGGAAGCTACAGCTTTAAGGCCCCCTGCCGTCATGGAAATTATCACCTGGTGGAGGAGGCCGGAGATAAACAAGCCAACAAAGTTACAAAATGACATTTATGTTGTAAGGAGTGATCAGAAGGAAATAAACAGGCACCGTGGCAGAAAATAAAGTAGAATTCAGCTTCAGAAAAGATGTGATCAGGGATGGGCCCTGAGCCAAGCCCGGGTGACAGAAAACTGTTGACCAGGACAGAAAGCTGCCTAGAGACCAGGTGCCGAGGCCCTGAGGAAGTAAAGGGCTTGGTGGGTTCCAGAAACTGCAGGCTCATCGGGACTGGGATCCACCGAGTGAGGGCGAGACCTGTGGTCTAAGATGGTTGGATGGGCAGGCACCAGGCCCATCAGGCCAAACCAAGGAACTTGTGTCTTTGTCTATGTCGAATGGGAAATCATCGAAGGCTTTTAACCAAGTGATGCAATCTGGTTCAAATGTTCAAGCCGCACTGTGGCTGTAGGTCTGGGAATGGGCTTCAGAGGAAAGAGTGGGAGAAAATGAGAGCATTTAGGAACCTCTGCAGTGTCCAGGTGAAAGAGGATGGTGCACAGACTTGCTGGAGGGGAAAGGGTGGAGCTTGAGGTGTATTTGGGAGGTTAGGCCTGGAGGTTTGCTGCTGAACTGGAGTTAAGGGTGGGGAGGAGTTGAGATTGCAGCAGCCTGACAGTGGGGAGGACCTTAAGAGGGAGGGGACAGGGAGTGGGGAATGGGAACTGGACGAGGTCTTCAGGCGCATCCTGACTCCAAAGTCAAGGAAGTCACTATCCCATGTTCCTTCCCAGCCTCTCACGTATGGCCTATGAACTCCATTTACCAGGGTGAGAGAAGCACGTTGAGCCCAGCGTGTCAAGAGTTGGGGCTGAGCAATGATATCAAGGAGCCAGTTTGCCAGTTTGGACCATGAAGAAGGCGAGTGCCATAGAACTGATGCCTTTGCACTGTGGTTTTGGAGAAGACTCTTGCGACTCCCTTGGACAGCAAGGAGATCCCACCCGTCAATGCTAAAGGAAATCAACCCCGAATATTCATAGTAAGGAATTATGCTGAAGGAATTATGCCAATACTTTGGCCACCTGAATGAAAGAGACACCTCATTGGAAAAGACCCTGATATTGAGAAAAATAGAAGGCAGAAGGAGAAGGGGATGACAGAGGATGCAATGGTTAGATGACATCACTGAATCAATGGACATGAGTTCGAGCAAGCTCTGGGAGATGGTGAGGGACAGGGAAGCCTGGCATGCTGCAGTCCATGGGGTTGCAAAGAGTAGGACACGACTGAGCAACTGAACTGAACTGAGTTTGCCATTTGGGACCTTCTACACCCAGCCTGACACCCTCCTTCCCAGCCCCAGCTATGAAACTGCCTCCCAAATATCTCCCCGAGGCCACTTTGAGCCACCTTGGCAATGTTCCCAGGACAGGAAGCTCTGACCCCAAGATATGTTGCCCCACCCCTAATCTCTCCTTGAGCCTCCCTCCTTTTCCAGGGGCCCCTCCTGGCCAGCGTGTAGAAGTCGGGATGCTCTTACTCTGGCACAGGAGCCTAGGAGGCACGGGGACTAGGTCCTGATGCTGGGCCATTACTTCCCTTCTCTGAGAACGTTGTATTTCGGACCGCAAAAATGGGACACAACCCCCCGTTTCTTTACAGGGTTGGGAATGGGAGCCTTAGAGGCAGGACGATCCCAGTTCCAATCCCAGCTAGCTGTGTGATGCTGGCCGGTCACCTCTCTAAGCTGCAGTTATGTCACTTTCAAAAGGGATGTAATAAACCCCTTTCCTATGGGACTCTTGTGAGGATAGAGAGAGATTATGGAGGCCAAGGGCCTCACCCATAGTGTCGAGGCAGATGGTCACTGGTGCTACTGTGCTGTTGTTGGACACTGACTGAAGGAGGCCACCCTAAGGGGGCAAGGACAGGTGCTGGTTTCCCTAAGCCAGGGGGGGATTATAGGATCCGGACAATGAGTTTTTATCTACACACCCCAAGCCTTGGACACACACATATATTTAATCTGACCTCTGCAGAGATAGGAAAGTCCAAGGTCAACTGAATGTTATTTTGTGACTTTATTTTTTAGTCTGTGGCTTAGTGTCCTTATCTGAAAAATGCTAATCAACATTCTTTCTATCTCATGGGGTTGTTGTGAAGTTTCAGTGAGTGAGCTTTTTAAACACTAAGCGTATTGAGTGCTTAAACCAGTGTCAGGAGCAGGCTCTTGTTCACAGTTTAGTAGCGGGGCTGCAGCAGTAGCGCTAGGAGCAGTCATGGGAGTAGCAGCAGGAGTCATGGTCGTTCAGTCGCTAAGTCGTGTCTGTCTCTTTACAACACCCTGGACGGCAGCACGCCAGGCTCCTCTCTCCTCCCAGAGTTTGCTCAGACTCATGTCCGTTGAGTCAGGGAGGCCATCCAACCATCTCATCCTGTCACCTCCTCTCCATTTAGCGTCAATCTTTCCCAGCATCAGCGTCTTTTCCAATGAGTCGGCTCTTCGCCTCGGGTGGTCAAAGTATTGGAGCTTCAGCAGCAATCCCTCCAATGAATATTCAGGGTTGATTTCCTTTAGGATGGACTGGTTTGATCTCTTTGCTGTTCAAGGGACTCTCAGGAGCCTTCTCCAGCACCACAGTTCGAAAGTCTCAATTCTCCAGCGCTCAGCCTTCCTGAGTAGCAGTGATACAGCAGTAGCAGTGGAAGTAGCAGTAGTAACACGAGGAGCAGGGGGCACAGTAGGTTTTCATCAGCAAGGTTTAGGGGGAAATGTCTCTTTACATGTGATGGATGCTTCCATTCTCTCATCTGCAGAGGGAGGAAAGGATGGCTAAGGGCTGGGCTGCTAACCAGTCACAGACTGCTAATTCTGGATAAAGGAGCAGAGCTGAAAGATTCAACCATTCGTCCTACCACCTTAGAGCTCGAAGATGGCCCTGGGACTATGTGAAATTCAACAGTCACCAAATTCCAGGTGCCAGAGCTGGATGTCTACAATGCTGTTTTCTCCAGTCTAGGACAACATAGGGAAAACCACAAACTAGTGGATTTCTCTTAAATCTAAATTTACCCCATTTGTCGACTTCAAGATTTTGTCCTTTAGACCTTTGATGTTAAAGATAGTCTTTCTTTTCTAAAATATTGGTGATAGTTGTTGGTGATGTGGCTGTTTACGATGATCCAAACTGGTCCATGAAACCCCAAATCTAAAAACCACTGATGTTTCCTCCAAATGGGCAAAGTGAGAGTAGGGGGACTTTCCCAAGGTCACAAACCTGGTTTGCAGCAGAGCCGGGGTTGGAACCTGGCTGTCCTGACTCCCAAGGCCATGCTCTTCTCACTAGACTCCTCCACAGCTTTATTTATTTATTTATTTTTAATGTATTTAGGTATTTATTTTTGGCCATTCTGGGTTTTCACTGCTGCTGCAGGCTCTTCTCTAGTTGCAGGGAGTGGGGGCTACTTTCTAGTCAAGGTGAGCAAGATTCTTGTTGTGGTGACTTCTCTTGTTGTAGAACTCAGGCTCTAGGGCACACGGGCTTCAGTAGTTGCAGCACATGGGCACAGTAGTTGTGGCTCCAAGGCTCTAGGGTGCAGGCTCCATAGTTGTGGTCCATGGGCTTAGTTGTTCCACAGCATGTGGGATATTCCTGGATCATGGATCGAATCCAAGTCTCCTGCATTGGCAGGTGAACTCTTCACAGCTGAGCTACCAGGGAAGCCCATTTGGGACTCTTTCACTTGCCAGTAAACAAAACCCACAGGCTGAAGCAAAAGGGAAATTCAGAAGAGATCGAGTGCATTCAGGTGGTATGGCTCTAGACTTAAAGGGGAAATTCAAAAAGGCTTGCAACTAGAAAAAAGGAGAAATTGATTCTTCGCAGGAAAAAAACTTTGAATGCCCATGAAAACCCTGGAAATAGAACCCCATCCCAACTAGAGTCTCTCCTCTCTGGCTCAAAATCCATGACTAGACTTGCCCAGATTCTTCCTCATCCTCCAACCAACCCCTTTCAACATGCACGCTCCCCACCCCCCAACACAAACACACATACAACACATTCATCTGCACCTGAATACCTTACACAACGCACACACACAGAGACTCCTCATTCTGAGCAGTCCTTGAGAACTCAGCCTTGGCTTCACTCACCCTGACTTGAGCCTTCTCTCAGGAGGCACTGGCCCAGTGTCTAATCCACCCCACTTCTTCTCCAGGGCCAGAGCTACTTTACCAGCAAAGGTCATCAGAACACACTGTCCCCTGGAGCCTTTGAGACCAGGCTTATTAGCTGTAGCTTTGCATTTCTGCATTTTCCTTACTGCCTTGGTGATGATCTGCACACATCCAGAGAACTAAAAATAAATAACAGGAGGGCTGACTTGTTTGAAGCTGGGTCAGTGTTCATTTTCTCAAAGACTGTACCTCCTTGATGTGGATGTAGAGCTACATGAAATGGGCCTTAGGCTGTGATCTGTGATTTAAATATACAGATGGGGAGGATTTGCCCTGAAAATCTTAGCTGTGGAATCCCTGGCTCCCTCGCCTTGCCTGACTCTCGGGTCAGGCCTAGGGCATGGGGACAGACTCTGCTATAATCCCAGATTGCCCCAGTGCTGCCTGATTCTACTTCACCACCTGCCTTGACACACTCAGCACATGGGCACCCTTCTCTAAGCCTCACTGTCTCCATTTGGCAAACAGGCCCGTGAAAGAGAAGGCAGAGAAGGATGGCGGAATATTGATCTTAACAGTTGTAGTGTCTTACCGATAGAAATGGTTTGTGACAAAAGAGAGATGAAGCCCTTTCTGGGGGTAATGAACTGCCCATGAGAACATGCCTCTCGCACAGGATCTCCTTCACCCCTGTCCAAAAGAGAAGAGGAAACAGAAGAAGTGGCTGGTGCAGAGCTCTAGTTTCTATTTCATGGATGTGAAACACCCAGGATACTACACAATCGCCACTGTCTTTAGCCACGCACAGACAGTAGCTTGTGTGTTGGCTGCTCTGCTGTGCTCAGCCATCCCACAGGAGGAAAAGCGAGGCTTCCAGAAGGATGCTCCTTTGGAAGGAAGGACCACGGAAGGCACCCTGTATCAGGATGAATGGGAAACCATCCCAATAAGCATGCGGTTCTCCATCACCAACTGGGTTTCCAATAATTCAATTCTGAAACTATCTACTTCAACAAGCATCATATCCCACCAATTCAAGAGCTCACTCCCACAAGACTGCCCCCGCTTTAGATGCCAGCTACAAGCGGGGTCCCCCGATGACCCTTACTTCTACCTGACCAGTTACAGACTTGGGGTTGTCACGACTCCCTTCTTCAAGTTCTACCGTTCATCGGAATGACTCAGAACTCAGGAAAATACTCTCTGCTTACAACAACTTTATTACAAGGGTATAACTCAGGAACAGCCAATGGAGGAGATATGCAGGGCAAAGTATGGGGTGTGGGCTTTCTGTGCCCACACACCACCGCCCAGCGCCTTGCCATGTTCACCAGCCCCACCACTCTCCACATCTCGTTGCTCCAGAGTTTTCATAACTCAGTCTCCAACCCCTCCCCTCCTCACTGATGGGGAGGATTGGGCCTTAGGCTGTGATCTGTGATTTAAATATACAGATGGGGAGGATTTGCCCTGAAAATCTTAGCTGTGGAATCCCTGGCTCCCTCGCCTTGCCTGACTCTCGGGTCAGGCCTAGGGCATGGGGACAGACTCTGCTATAATCCCAGATTGCCCCAGTGCTGCCTGATTCTACTTCACCACCTGCCTTGACACACTCAGCACATGGGCACCCTTCTCTAAGCCTCACTGTCTCCATTTGGCAAACAGGCCCGTGAAAGAGAAGGCAGAGAAGGATGGCGGAATATTGATCTTAACAGTTGTAGTGTCTTACCGATAGAAATGGTTTGTGACAAAGAAAATGAAGCCCTTTCTGGGGGTAATGAACTGCCCATGAGAACATGCCTCTGCACAGGATCTCCTTCACCCCTGTCCAAAAGAGAAGAGGAAACAGAAGAAGTGGCTGGTGCAGAGCTCTAGTTTCTATTTCATGGATGTGAAACACCCAGGATACTACACAATCGCCACTGTCTTTAGCCACGCACAGACAGTAGCTTGTGTGTTGGCTGCTCTGCTGTGCTCAGCCATCCCACAGGAGGAAAAGCGAGGCTTCCAGAAGGATGCTCCTTTGGAAGGAAGGACCACGGAAGGCACCCTGTATCAGGATGAATGGGAAACCATCCCAATAAGCATGCGGTTCTCCATCACCAACTGGGTTTCCAATAATTCAATTCTGAAACTATCTACTTCAACAAGCATCATATCCCACCAATTCAAGAGCTCACTCCCACAAGACTGCCCCCGCTTTAGATGCCAGCTACAAGCGGGGTCCCCCGATGACCCTTACTTCTACCTGACCAGTTACAGACTTGGGGGTTGTCACGACTCCCTTCTTCAAGTTCTACCGTTCATCGGAATGACTCAGAACTCAGGAAAATACTCTCTGCTTACAACAACTTTATTACAAGGGGTATAACTCAGGAACAGCCAATGGAGGAGATATGCAGGGCAAAGTATGGGGTGTGGGCTTTCTGTGCCCACACACCACCCGCCCAGCACCTTGACATGTTCACCAACCCCAACACTCTCCAAATCTCGTTGCTCCAGAGTTTTCATAACTCAGTCTCCAACCCCTCCCCTCCTCACTGATGGGGAGGAGAGGCTGAAAATTCCCACCATCTGAATTCATTGGTCTTTTGGGTGACCAGCCCCCACCCTGAAGCTATCACTAGGGGTCTCATCCTGACTTACCCCATTAGCATAAACTCTAGTGTGTTCAAAAGGGCCCATTATGGATAGCCAAAGACCCTTCTATCAGGAAATTCCAAGGGTTTCAGGAGCTCTGTGCCAGGAACCCAGAACACAGACCATTTTGTTTTCTGTTACGTGTAATATACTATACGATGTAGTTCCTAATTAAGATGTTTATGGCAAGAACCCCAGAGACCCACTCTGGACACGTGCTTTATCGGCTCATCACTAAGAGGCCACCCTCATGAAAGGCAGGGATGCTCTTTTCTCAGTCATGTCTGGTTCTTTGTGACCCCATGGACTGTAGCTTGCCAGGCTCTTTTGTCTATGGGATCCTCCTGGCAAGAATACAGGAATGGGTTGCCGTGCCCTCCTCCAGGAGATCTCCCTGATCCAGGGATCAAACCAGGGCTACATGTATTGCAGGCAGATTCTTCACTGTCTGAGCCACCAGGAAAGCTCCCTTTTCTTAGTACCCATTTCCTTATCTGGGTAAGGTGCTCGCTCAGGGCCACATCATTCTTATACCCCACTTCTGAGTGGACAGGACTACCCCAGGGCACAAGCTCTCCCCTCCTTTGTCTTTGCCATGCCGTCGATTGGCGCGACCTTCTTTCCCTTCTTTCCCTTCTTTTCCTGTCAGTGCAGGTGATAGAAAAGTTTGTAGGGCAGAGTGCTTTGTGGTGGTAATAGGTCTTCTCTAACAGGGAACTCTTTTTTTAATTTTAGTTTCTTTTTTTTTTTTTTTTGGACCATTTTATGGAATTTTTTACAATTTTGCTTCTGTTGTTTATGGTCTGGTTTTTTTGTATATGTTTGTTTATGATCTGTTTTTTTTTTTTTTTTTTTTCCACCCGTGAGGCATGTTGGATCTTATCTCCCCAAGCAGGGATCGAATCCGTGCCAGGGAAGTCCTGAAAAGGTACTCTTAATTGCATTTGGTTTTGTTTTTTAGCTGGAAGAAATCATTTTATGCTGTCAGAGAACAGACTTGTAATTTGGGTCTCACAACCCTCAGAGCTCACATAATTACTGTTGGTTCTATCACATTTCTCATCATCACAAACAAATCCTTCCCTCTGGGTGTACACACACACACACACACACACACACACCCCTCCCTTTCCTTGAAGGCTACATTCATGATAAAAATCACAACTGTCCTTCCAAGCCCTGCTCATGGGCTTGCTCCCGTGTGAAGCCGTTGCAATTCATTCAGCAGGAGTAACACAGGTCTTCCCACAGCACTTGGGACTCGGCTCTGTCAGCTTGTTTACAGGCTGTTTGCTTGAAAAGGCTACAAGCATCGAGTTGTCTATCTGACACACCTTGGAGACTAAATATTGAGTCCTAGTCTATAGGAGAGACAGGTCAACCTAATTAGACAAGAACCAGGTCAGGACACAGAGGAAAACGGGTCGGGGTGGGGTGGGGAGTGTCAATGGCTCCTTGACAGCCATTGTTTTCCGAACAGTGGTCATCGAATTCCTAGTTCTCCTTTATGCTGCCTTCTGCACAGCTAGACCCACCCCCCACTAGACACACACACACGAGTCTGTTAATAGACAGCAACTCAAGAGGGCAACTCCCAAAACAACCCTCCTTCAAGGTTAGTGCAAGGCCATAGAAACACCATCCTAGTTCCACTGAACCAATAAGTAGACACTGGTTCCCAGAAAAAAAGACACCAACCATTGAGGATGGGGCACTGTGGAGGGTTAGTGGGGTCACGTTATGGCTTTCCTGCATCTCAGGTACTTGTCCTCTTGCAGGCCCATTTTTCTATAAAAATATATTTTCCAAAAGAGAAGCCTCAGTCTGACAGAGGAGCCTGACTTGTCTACAGGGATAGGCAGGGACTTCCCAGGGATGAGATGCATAATGCAGACTTGAAGGCCAAGTGTGGAGGCTCACAGCGGTGGGCCAGCTTCTCATCATCCAGAAATGCAGACACTGACTGTGCTTTGGGAGACACCCAGATGGGTGGACGGCAGAGCAAAGGCAGCACACAATGGGTGCTTTAAGGACCTCTTGGTGAATGAAGACTTACAGTACATCAGACCTAGTAAGCTCATCCTAGAAGCCAGGCTGGATGTTCAAGAGCACCCCCTGCCCCTTTGGGGAGCTGGAGTTAGGAATCCTGTTTGAGCAACGGTCGCCCCTGCCGTGTCTGTGCCTACTGCCATAGAGCAACGCACCACTCTCATCTCCCTTTCCAGACTGTCAGCCCCTGCAGAGCCCTGCCAGCACTCCAGCTTTACTCTCAGAGTCTCTGGACCTTGGCCAAAGACCCAGCTCCACTGACCTGTCCACTGCTTCATTCTGGTGATCTACTTTTTTGGTGTGGGCGGAGGTGCCCTTTCGGTGACAAGCAGGACAAAGAAGAAGGATTCATTGTTAGTCTGGTCTGACTTTTTGCCTCTATCCCAATCACACCTTCCAAACAGAAAGGAAGTGTTCTGGTTTCTAAGAGTCCACTGAGGGTGAAGCATCCCGAGGCTGACCCTTTTTAGCTACAGCATGGGGTCACATTAGTTCCTGTGGCGACTGCAGCAGATGACCACAAGCTAGCCGGCTGAAGACAGTGAAATCTATTCTCTCACAGTGCTGGAAGTCTGAAGTATGACGTGAAGATATTAGCAGGACTTCCTTCTGGTGGCTCCAGGGGAGTCCTCTTCTTTGCCTCTTCCAGCTGCTGGCAAGTGTTGGTGCTTCTTGGTTTCCTAGGTGTGTGGTAGTATTTTGGCTCAATAGTCACATGCCCTCTTCCCCTTCTGTCTGTGTCTTCTCTTCTGAGGGCCCCTATCACTGGTCTTAGGGCGCATCTAGATAATCCAGGATGATCGCATCTCGAGATCCTTCACTTAATTGCATCTGCAGAGACCCCTTTTCCAAATAAGGTCACCTTCACGTGTTCCAGGGATTTGAACATGGCTCTGTCTTTTGGAGAAGGGGTTTCCCAGGTGGCTCAGTGGTTAGAAGAAAAAAAAAAAAATCTATCTGCCAAGCAGGAGAGACAGGTTCAATCCCTGGGTGGGGAAGATCCCCTGGAGCGGGAAATGGCAACCTACTCCCGTATTCTTGCCTGGGTATCCCGTGGACAGAGGAGCCTGGAGGGTTGTGGTCCATAGGGCTGCAAAGAGTCAGACAGGCCTTAGCGACTGAACAACAACAACGCTTTTGGGGAGCCACTCAAGGGTTAAGGAGGGAGGTTTCTTCGGAAGTCCTGCACCCTACATCCATGTAGGGAGTTCCTTAAGAGTAACAGCTAGAAGTACAGGGTGGGTAACCTGGGAGAGAACTCAAGCATTCAGGTTGGGGTCAGAGCTCTCCATCCTAACACACAGTCTGTAGCTACAGTGGGTTTTCTGTTTTTTTGCAGACCTGACCACTTGACTCCCTCCTCCAGACTCTAATGATTTCCTTTAGGATCAAGTTCACCACCTCGGCGAGGCTTACACACCCTTTGTGGTTTGGCCTCATTTCTTGCCTCTCCTTCAGTCCTGCACAATCCAGGGAGAATGACTGTCGTTCCCCTGCAGGTCCCCACTCACTGCCTCTGGACGTCCAACCCCATGTTCCTCTTCCTGGCACTTTCTTACTCCTTCTCTTAGTCCAACTAGAGACGGATGAGCTCAGTTACAGTCAGCATGGTTGGTCTCTGTTTACTTCGTGCTCTCCCTGGCCCCAGCTCTCGATTTAGTTCAGGCAAACTCAGGCTTGGGAGCTGTCTCCCTGGAAGCCTTCAGCGTGGCAGCTGCCAGCCGCAGTCCCTCTGTTCTTCCAGGGCTGCCCGTGCAGCGGACCTTGGTTCATTCATTCACCCTGCCCCACACTCTTGTGCTAGGCCTGCACACAACAGTGAACAAAACAGGCTCATCTCGGTCCAATAAACCACCTGGATCCCCAGCGGACTTTGGGTTCCTGTGGTTTTCTCAAAGTGTTCTTTGGCCTTTCCTTATACACTGTGAAGTACCCCTCACAATTTTCCAATTAATTCCTTCCTAGTTTGCATTAGTTAGTTGATTCTGTTGCATTTTTTTAATTGAAGATAATTACTTTATAGAACAGGAGACCATGGCTCAGTGGTTAGAAGAAAAAAAAAAAAATCTATCTGCCAAGCAGGAGAGACAGGTTCAATCCCTGGGTGGGGAAGATCCCCTGGAGCGGGAAATGGCAACCTACTCCCGTATTCTTGCCTGGGTATCCCGTGGACAGAGGAGCCTGGAGGGTTGTGGTCCATAGGGCTGCAAAGAGTCAGACAGGCCTTAGCGACTGAACAACAACAACGCTTTTGGGGAGCCACTCAAGGGTTAAGGAGGGAGGTTTCTTCGGAAGTCCTGCACCCTACATCCATGTAGGGAGTTCCTTAAGAGTAACAGCTAGAAGTACAGGGTGGGTAACCTGGGAGAGAACTCAAGCATTCAGGTTGGGGTCAGAGCTCTCCATCCTAACACACAGTCTGTAGCTACAGTGGGTTTTCTGTTTTTTTGCAGACCTGACCACTTGACTCCCTCCTCCAGACTCTAATGATTTCCTTTAGGATCAAGTTCACCACCTCGGCGAGGCTTACACACCCTTTGTGGTTTGGCCTCATTTCTTGCCTCTCCTTCAGTCCTGCACAATCCAGGGAGAATGACTGTCGTTCCCCTGCAGGTCCCCACTCACTGCCTCTGGACGTCCAACCCCATGTTCCTCTTCCTGGCACTTTCTTACTCCTTCTCTTAGTCCAACTAGAGACGGATGAGCTCAGTTACAGTCAGCATGGTTGGTCTCTGTTTACTTCGTGCTCTCCCTGGCCCCAGCTCTCGATTTAGTTCAGGCAAACTCAGGCTTGGGAGCTGTCTCCCTGGAAGCCTTCAGCGTGGCAGCTGCCAGCCGCAGTCCCTCTGTTCTTCCAGGGCTGCCCGTGCAGCGGACCTTGGTTCATTCATTCACCCTGCCCCACACTCTTGTGCTAGGCCTGCACACAACAGTGAACAAAACAGGCTCATCTCGGTCCAATAAACCACCTGGATCCCCAGCGGACTTTGGGTTCCTGTGGTTTTCTCAAAGTGTTCTTTGGCCTTTCCTTATACACTGTGAAGTACCCCTCACAATTTTCCAATTAATTCCTTCCTAGTTTGCATTAGTTAGTTGATTCTGTTGCATTTTTTTAATTGAAGATAATTACTTTATAGAATTTTGTTGTCTTCTGTCAAACATCAACATGAGTCAGTCATAGATATACATCCATCCCCTCCCTCTTGAACCTCCCTCCCATTTCCCTCCCCATCCCACTCCTCCAGGATTCTGTTGCTTTTAACCAACCCTTCTCCCATTCTCTGCACAGCAGTGAGAACCTTCTGTGTATTGACAATCGAGAACCCTGCTACACACCTGACTTCTTTTAAGCATCTACTGTCACCTCTAATTGTATCTTAAGCCCTTACGCTCCTTTCTGATTCACAGAGGGTTACTCCTGGCTTGAACTAATACCCTCTCATCCAGTCTGCACCCCACCTCCAGGAGACCTCGCCCATAATAGTCTCTGCCTGCTAGCCCTGCACCTGCTGGGAGTCTTAGGTTGACTGCTGAAAGCTGAGGAAGCTCCAACATGGGAGCACCCCAAACTAGGCCCTTCTTTTTTTTTTTTTAAATGTATTTATCTTTTGCGTGGTGGGGTAGGGAGGGAGGGGGACGAGCGGGCCACTTCTATTGGTCTTTCATTTCTCTATTTTTATCCATCTTTGTTCTTTGGCTCCTGTGGGCCTCCCATCGCGGTGGCGTCTGTCGTTGCAGAGCGCCGGCTCTGGGCGCATGCGCTCCAGAGCTCTGGCTCGGTAATTGGACACATCGGTCCAGCCGCTCCACGGCATGTGGGATCTTCCCAGGCCAGGGCTCTGAACCGGTGACCCTTGCACTGCAAGGCGGTGTCCTTACCCACTGGACCACCAGGGGAAACTCTAGGCCCTTCTTTTGTAAATTGTAAAGCTCCCACAAGTGCAAGTCATGATCTTTCAACCTGTGTGGGTTGAAAGGGTTCAGACTTGATCCAGGTGGGATTCATCTGATTTAAGAGCTGCCCTTTTCTGCAGTGGGGTCTCCAGGAAACCTGTAGAGCTCTGAACTCGTATTAGCCCTGTTTGAACTGGGGGAAACTGAAAGTCTCTAAATCCTTTAGCGGCAGGCAGTCTGCCAACCACCTCTGGGTGGGTAGTCAAGCACAGCTACTTCCCACTGCCCACAGGCTGGTCTCTGGGACAGTCTTTCTTGGTGAACCAAAGCCAAGGGTCCAGGCCAGAGCCAGAACCTTGTCTGCACCACTTCGGCACCAAAGAACACGTCTCTTCCTTGGATCACTTGAGAACTGAGAACAAAATGACGTTAGGTGTTATTTTGCTGACTTTCACTCAGTCTGTTCTCCCAGGGTCTCAGGCCTGGTGATCAGGAGAACCAGGTGGCACCTTCTGCAGGAATATCTCATCATTTCTGCCTTTGTGCCGGCCTTGATCATCCTAAGAAACAACTCCTTGTCTCCTTCTGATTGACATCTCTGCGCATCCTTTCAGTAACCTGTGTACATTTCCTTCCTATGACTACTGAAGGCACTTGGGACCCAATCCCAGCTTACATTTCATGTCCTTGAGACGCCAGCTGACCTTGTTGTCCACAAGGAGAGAGGATGAGGGTGAGGGAGATGGGGGAAAAGGCACAGAACCAGGCAATAGAAGGACCAGATTACTCCAATTCGTGATGCTATTTGTACTCAGCCCCTTTCTCAGTCTTTCCAGAATGTGACCATCTACACTTCGTGTTCCCCTGGCAACTTTCTGATTGTTCAGCAGAAGACGCAACCTCCCAGGCTCTGGAGTCATTAGACCTGACTTTGAATCTCAGGTCCCTGACTCACTTGGACATGTGATGTTATCTGTCTCCCATTTGAAAATGGGGCTAATATTAGTCCGCACCTTCCAGAGTGGTGGGGATCAGATGAGACAATGCTTGTCAAGTGCTTGGCATGCAGTTGATGTCAGACGTGAGGAGAAAGGGGCTTCCCTGGAGGCTCAGCGGTAAAGAATTCGCCTGCAATGCAGGAGACGTGGATTCGATCCCTGGGTTGGGAAGATCCCCTGGAGGAGGGCATGGCAACCCACTCCAGGATTCTTGTTGGGAAAATCCACGGGTCAGAGGAGCCTGGAAGGCTACAGTGCATGGGGTTGCAAGGAGTCAGACACAACTGAAGTGACTGAGCACAAAACATGAGGAAAATATTTTCCTTTGTTGGTCTTGTAAGTCAAATGCAAGCAGATGTCCCTCCAGCGTGTATTTCTGAGCTCCTGCTGATGTGGTCATGGTGACCAAAATCATGGGTTTTGAATGCTCCCAGTCTGAACTGGGCCATTTATTGTCAATAGGAAAGCACATTAACCTCTATCCACACAAATTTTCTCATTTGTAAAGCAGGAATGAGCAAACCTACACTCTAGGATGACTCTGAAGCTTAAGTGAAATAAAATTGGATGTCTCAGTGCTTAGTACAGGTCCATGATTCCTTATCCCCAACCCATGGAATTTTGCAAGACTTTCTGGATTTCAGAAAAACAATACCATTTATATGCTGTTTATTTTGTAACTCCTGAACCAGGTGTGAGTCAGGATTCCCCTTAGTCAAACACATGAGTATTTCTATAGGAAATCTATAAATTATCACACTAAGTGGGGTAAATAAGTTCTTACCTTGAGAGACAGGTAGGGCATGTAATAAATTCTCACTTGACAGATAGCAAACCAAGGTTCAGATAACAAACCAAAGCTCAGAACCATGCAGACCATGATTGGCAGCACCAGGATGCTGGGTCAACTGGTCCAAGGATTCCTGCCATCACACACTAGGACAGACACCCCCTGCTACAATCATTCGCTTTGCTTAATGAACTTAAAAAAAAAAAAAAAAAGCAGTTACTAAGTAGTCCTTTTCTTGTTGTTTTTCTAAATGGTTTTGTGTGTATTTTTATGTTCTCCACACACTCTGTTTTTCTCATTTTGGTCCTTGGTACACATTTCTCCGTTTGGTATTGTCTTGTGTCATAGTGTCACTTTTAAAAACTATATACTTTTCTCATATCTTAAAATAACCCAGGTAGCTTAGTGATTCCCCCATTGCTGGGTACTTGCATCTTTCCTATTTTGCACTCCTTCTAAAATAATGCTCACTCACTCATTTTAAATTTTGCCTTGGGGATGAGCAAGCACACTGATCTGAAAAGCCCTGTCCCTTGAGCCCCTGGCTGGCTGGCTGGCAGCCTTTGAGAGATTGTATTTCCAGGCCCTTCCACTGTATGTTTGTTGTTCCCAATCAGCTAATCAATTAGGGTTTTATTGAATGCCTACATGGGGAACAGGGAGCTCTTTAGTGCTAGGAGGAGCATAAGGCTCTGTCTATGACCCTTCAGAGCCTAATGCGTAATCCAGCAGCCTTTCAACTGCAGACCAAGCTGCGTTTGTGTCCAGTCAGGGAGGCCTTCTAAGCAGAGCTGGTGAAGATGGGCACCAGGCTGTGACGTGAGTGGTGAAAGCCAGAACTTTAAATAGGTCTCTGATGTACCCCCTGCCTGTAGAGGGCTTTGGTTCCATGCAGGAAGAAGGTGCTAAAAATGAAATAGCGAAGGAGGAAAACAAGGTCAGGTGTTCTGTGAAACCTTCTCTGATTTACTAAGTTTTCCTTTCAGACTCAAGGGCCAGAATGAGTTATTAAAAATCAGTAGAAAGTACCACCTCCTTGAATCCCCTTGATGGGGGTCAGCAAAAGGGCTAAGCAAGACCTGGTTGCTGATTCTCTCTAGCTTCCCCTTAAGCAAATTAAATAATCTCTCTCTGCCGCTGTTGCCCACCCCTCCAATGGGAACAACAGTCATGTTCTCATGGGACTCAGGGTGGTTACAGGGGTAACGAGATCCTCACAAGTGCATTGAAAAGAACAAAATGTTGCCCAAGTGATCTGGGGGAGGCTGGGAACCACATCCTACTGCCGCATCCCCAGCACCTCTGCAGTGTGGGCCTGGCACAGTAGGAGCTCAGTAAACATTTGTGGAGTGAATGAGGAATGGCCAGATGAGATCACAAGTCCATAAAGGACAGAGAACTGCATATCATTCCATCAGCTCTGAGCCTGAGGAGCAGACCCAGTCCTGATGCTGTCAGCCTGTATCCACTCTAAGAAACCCTTCATTCATGGCAGCAAAGATCTGAAGCCTTAAGTCACCCCTGACTGGGGAGCAGAAGCCAGCGCTGACCTCAGCCCATCTCCTCGGGTTTCGAGCTGCAGCACTCGCTGTCACAAGGGACGGGCCAGCCCCACCCTCGTTTCCCGCTCCCGTCTGCTGAGGCAGGGTAACCTCGGGCCATAGGCGTTAGCAGCCAACCGTGGCTCTCCGGCTAGCTGAGAAGGAGACCTGGCACCAGATAGCACCCATGCCTGACGCACCAGCAGCCAAGACCTCAGGTGTTCCGCCCTCTCCTAGCCCAGCCCACCCACTGCTCCTGGGGTGTTTGGTACCATCAACTCCTGGCCAGCTTGTGCGAGGGAGTTCAAAGAGGCTGAGCCCCTGGTGGAACTTACCCAGTGAGGTTTCCTGTATGTCTTGAGTCAGTGTCATCTTTCTCATTGTGATATCCTCAAGGACAGGACAAGTTGTGAAGGTCTGCAGCTGTGAGGTTGTGACAACTTTCCAAAGTCTGGTGTCTATGCTTACGCATTTATCTCTTTATTCTCTGTGTTCTCCACCCAAATGTAGGGTCCAGAGGGCAAGGTACATGTTTAACCCTTTCACTGCTTTCTTGTCCTGATGCTGAGAACTAGGCCTGACCTAAAGGAGGCACTTAATATTTGTGAATACATGAATGGGCTTCCCAGGTGGCCCTAGTGGTAAAGAACCCACCTGTCAACACAGGAGACGTAAGAGATGCAGGCTTGACCTCTGGGTTGGGATGATCCCCTGCGAGAGGGCATGGCAACCCACTCCCGTATTTTTGCTGGAAGAATCTCAGGGACAACAAAGGAGCTCTTTTGCAGTTTTTTTTTTCTGAATGTGGTAGGTGATAGCTATTATAAATAAGTGATTATAATTATGTCAAAAGAAAGCAGTAATTTCCATAGTCTTTCAGATTAACATACATATTTTCCTGCCTTATTTTTCATTTTTTAAAACTCTTTCATTCATTCATTTGATCTGTAGAAGAGATTTAAATTAATTGCTCACAGAATGTGTATCTTGTGGCTACAAAACCAGGGGTACAAACTTCTACAAGCACCTATGATGAGACAGGGGAGGGGGATTCGATCTAGTCAGTGGGGTCAGGGGAAGCTATATGGAGGAAGTCACGTATGAACCAAGATCTAAAAGAAGAAAGACATTAACTGGAGCCAAAGTGGAGATAGAAGGAAACTATCTAAAGAGTGAATGATATGTGAAAGACCTGAGGGTGGCAGGGAGCCCCTGAGGAGGAGAGATGAGCACCACCAGGGAGCGAGGCAGGCAGGATGATATTGGACCTGCCCTCTTGGTTGGCCAGCAGATGGCCAGCAGAGTCCAGATGTGTTCAGAAGGTGCCCGGGGCCAGGGCAGGTGCCCTTTGTAGATGTCACCTCTTCCAGGAGACTAGCCCCAATCTCCCAGCCTAGCTTAGGCCCCTTCTTTGTATTCCCAAGTTGGCTGCCCTGGTAGCTCAGACAATAAAGAATCTGTTTGCAATGCAGAAGACCTGGGTTCGATCCCTGGATCAGGAAGATCCCTTGGAGAAGAAAATTTCTACCCACTCCAGTATTCTTGCCTGGAGAATTCCATGGACAGAGGAGCCTGGGGGGCTACAGTCCATGGGCTGAAAAGAGTCGGACGTGACAGAGCGATTAACACTGACACTTGTGTTCCCAAGAGACCAGGGCCGCCTCTTATCATCCAACTTATTAAAGTCTACTTTTAATGATCAGTTTTCTTATTTTTGGTCTCCCTGTTTCTCAGTTTGTGAGCTTGAGGGCAGACACCTTGGCTCTTCATCACGTGCCACCAGTGCCTAACAGTGCTGGGAACATGAGAGATGACCCCTGAGTGATGAATGAGTGAACAGAGGGTGCTCAGATCATGGCGTGCCTTCGACAGGTGTGTGTTTTCCACACTCCGGAAGCCCTAGCTGAGCCCTGTGCTGGTAACAGGGGAATGTGGATGGAAGGGCTCTGCTGAGTTCTGGAGAAGGGAGCCCAAAGGCTGGAAAACAGAAAGGTCAGAAGATTCTGTGTGATCAGTTCCACATGAAAGAAAAACAGATACACAGGGTCATCCTTGAAGGAGGGATGACAATGTCCAGGAAATGCTTATGAGATGTGGAAAAGGAACTTCAACAGGTCAAGTTGCACAGATTTACAAAGATGAACGAGAATGTCAGCTGGGTATTAGCAGACACCCATGTGTTACGTGCCAAGCACTGTCCTAAATGCTTTGCAGGTATTTAACATTTGAATTTTCTAACAATTCATGAAACACTTAACTATGACTATGTCTCTTTTACAGATTAGGAAACTAAAGGGCAGAGATGTTAAATACTTCTCTCAGGGTAGAGCAGCCAGGCCCTGAACCTAAGCACTTTGGCACGGAAGCCAGGGTCTTATCCCCACCTGAGGCTGCCCTCAAGCGAGCCCTTGCTCTGCTATGCCCGGGGCCAGGGCAGGTGCCCTTTGTAGATGTCACCTCTTCCAGGAGACTAGCCCCAATCTCCCAGCCTAGCTTAGGCCCCTTCTTTGTATTCCCAAGTTGGCTGCCCTGGTAGCTCAGACAATAAAGAATCTGTTTGCAATGCAGAAGACCTGGGTTCGATCCCTGGATCAGGAAGATCCCTTGGAGAAGAAAATTTCTACCCACTCCAGTATTCTTGCCTGGAGAATTCCATGGACAGAGGAGCCTGGGGGGCTACAGTCCATGGGCTGAAAAGAGTCGGACGTGACAGAGCGATTAACACTGACACTTGTGTTCCCAAGAGACCAGGGCCGCCTCTTATCATCCAACTTATTAAAGTCTACTTTTAATGATCAGTTTTCTTATTTTTGGTCTCCCTGTTTCTCAGTTTGTGAGCTTGAGGGCAGACACCTTGGCTCTTCATCACGTGCCACCAGTGCCTAACAGTGCTGGGAACATGAGAGATGACCCCTGAGTGATGAATGAGTGAACAGAGGGTGCTCAGATCATGGCGTGCCTTCGACAGGTGTGTGTTTTCCACACTCCGGAAGCCCTAGCTGAGCCCTGTGCTGGTAACAGGGGAATGTGGATGGAAGGGCTCTGCTGAGTTCTGGAGAAGGGAGCCCAAAGGCTGGAAAACAGAAAGGTCAGAAGATTCTGTGTGATCAGTTCCACATGAAAGAAAAACAGATACACAGGGTCATCCTTGAAGGAGGGATGACAATGTCCAGGAAATGCTTATGAGATGTGGAAAAGGAACTTCAACAGGTCAAGTTGCACAGATTTACAAAGATGAACGAGAATGTCAGCTGGGTATTAGCAGACACCCATGTGTTACGTGCCAAGCACTGTCCTAAATGCTTTGCAGGTATTTAACATTTGAATTTTCTAACAATTCATGAAACACTTAACTATGACTATGTCTCTTTTACAGATTAGGAAACTAAAGGGCAGAGATGTTAAATACTTCTCTCAGGGTAGAGCAGCCAGGCCCTGAACCTAAGCACTTTGGCACGGAAGCCAGGGTCTTATCCCCACCTGAGGCTGCCCTCAAGCGAGCCCTTGCTCTGCTGCTAGTGTAACTGAGGGATTGGTGTCTTTTTTAAGATCCTCCTGAGAGGGAGGTGTCCTTCTTCCCCATTTTGCAGATGAGAAAACTGAGGCTTAGAGAGGCTTCTGAGCTTGCAGAAGATCAGCCAGCTGGTAAGTGACAGAGCCAGGATCTATCACTGCAGCCACCCTCGCTGTCTCCCATGCCCCTCTGACATGCTCTGCTGAGCTCTAAACCTGGACTGTAGCCCACTCGCGCGGCAGTGTGGGAGCCCTCGCCAAGGCCTGGCAGATGCAGTGTCCTGTGCACATTTCTGACTCAGCAGTGCCTTGTCTACTCTGTAGCTTCCCATCCCAGCTCGGAGCCTCTAACCCACCACCACCAAATGGGAACATTATCTCGACCTGGCACGAGGTTAGAACAGCTAAATCCATCAGCAACTTTTGGGGGAAAAATAAAATCTATTTATACATCCCTGATGGGAAGGAAGGCAACAGGCCGATCTAGGGGAAGGTGGTTAAGCATTTAGCAAGTCAGCATCGCGGGGACCTGTGTGGCCCAAGTGTGACATCTCATACAGGGCCTGGAGCCTCTGGCAGACCCTCCATCTCACTGGATCCCAGGATGCCTTCCCTGGGTCTGCCCCTCCCTGCTGTCCTGCTCCATCTGTCAGGGGCTCCCTTGGTGCAATGGCAGACAGGCTCATACAGCCTGAAACCAAGGAAACGGACAGCTGGACCCAACCCAGCCTCCTTGACCTAAAGGCTTAGGGCCAGGTCAATAGCTCAGATCTGTCAGGGCCATCTGGCAGTGATCCTGAGTTAATCTTGTATTATTTTTTGCTCACTTACAGCTAAAGGAGACCTAACTAATACATTCCTTGTCATAATATTGTTGTTGTTTAGTTGCTAAGTCATCTCTGACTCTTGCAATCCCACAGACTATAGCCTGCCAGGCTCCTCTGTCCATGGGATTCTCCAGACAAGAATACTGGAGTGGGTTGCCATACCCTCCTCCTGGGGATCTTCCCAGTCCAAGGATTGAACTTGCATCTCTTATGTCTCTTGCATTGTCAGGTGGATTCTTACCGTTGAGCCACCAGGGAGTCTGTCTTAATATTAGAGTACTATTACTGCAGATGAAATAATCACACATTCATTTTCTCTCTCTCTCTTTCTCACATTTTCATTTGCGCCGCTATAAATTTAAATCTCTCCTCTAGACTTCCTTGTCTGGTTCAGGGGCCATATAGATAGATAGCAAGTGTTTTAGGTTTTGTGGACCATAGGATCCTGGTGCAGCTACTTGATTCTCTTGTTGTAGTGTGTAAGCATGTGAACCAACGAACGTGGCTGTGTTCCAGTAAAACCTCATTTTACAAAAACTGCTGCAGGCTGAACTCAACACGCAGGCTGTAATTTGCCAACCCCTGATCTAGTTGGGCTTTTTGGATCTGAGCTTGGTCTCATTTCTCCTTATTAAGCATAATCTCATGAACTTCAACGCATCTTTCAAGTCAAGGGGCATAAGTTCTGAAACCTGATTCTACCACCCAGCACAGCAGTGCTCTCTCCCGACTCCTTGTCATGTGAGTATCGAACGAACTTTCAGGATCTTCATGGATCATCAGACCAGCAGGCTCTTGAAAATGTGCTGAGTGGTGGCCTGCTGCCCATCCTGGGAAAGGTTGCACTAGGGAGACACCAGGATGGCCGAGGGAGGGTCACTTGACCGGACAGCCTTCTCTTTTATTTTTAATTGATATATAATTGCTTTACAGTGTTGTGTTTCTACTGTACAACAGCGTGAATCAGTTACATGTAAACGCATATCCCCTCCCTCTCAGGCCTCTCTCTCACCCGTCCAGGTCATCACAGAGCAACGAGCTGAACTCCCTGTGCTATGCAGCAGCTCCTATTTTATACACGGTGGTGTATGTGTGTCAGTGATACTCTCAATTTGTCCCACTCTTTCCTTCCCCCACTATGTCTACAAGTTTGTTTTCTACGTCTGCATCTCTATTCCTGCCCTACAAATAGTGTTCATCTGTACCATTTTTTTAGATTCCATGTGTATGTGTTAATACACGATATTTTTTTTTCTCTTTCTGACTTACCTCACTCTGTATGACAGACTCTAGATTCACCCTTGTCATTACAAATGACTCGATTTTGTTCCTTTTATTTATTTATTTATTTATTTTGGGCAGTGCTGGGTCTTCGTTGCTGTGTGGGTTTTTCTCTAGTTGCAGTGAGTGGAGGCTGCTCTCTAGTTGTGGTGCCCAGGTTTCTCATTGCAGTGGCTTCTCTTGTTGTGGAGCATGGGGCTCCAAGTGTGTGGGCTTCAACAGTTGCAGCTCTCAGGCTTTAGAGCATGGGCTCAGTGGTTGCGGCGCACAAGCGTAGTTGCTTCATGGCATACGGGATCTTCCTGGATCAGGGATCAAACCTGTGTCCCGTGCATTGGCAAGTGGATTTCATACCACTGAGCCATCAGGGAAACCCAATTTTGTTCCTTTTTATGGCTGAGTAATATTCCACATACATATGTACCAAGTCTTCTTTGTGTATTCATCCGTTGATGGACATTTAGGCTATTTCCATGTCTTGGCTATTGTGAATAATGCTGCCATGAACATTGAGGTACATTTATCTTTTTGAGTTATGTTTTCTTAGGGTATATCCCCAATAGTGGGATTGCTGGGTCGATGGTAGCTCTGTTTTTAAGTTTTTAAAGACACGTCCAGACTGTTCTCCATAGTGGCTGTATCAATTTATATTACCACCAACAGTGCCAGAGGGTTCTCTTTTCTCCACATGCTTTTCTCTATTTATTGTTTGTAGATTTTTGATGATGGCCTTTCTGACTGATTAATACTTCATTGTGGACACGTTTCTCACAGTGTTGTGTTTCTACTGTCCAGGTGAATCAGTTACATGTAAACGCATATCCCCTCCCTCTCAGGCCTCTCTCTCACCCGTCCAGGTCATCACAGAGCAACGAGCTGAACTCCCTGTGCTATGCAGCA
Organism: Tragulus kanchil; assembly: GCA_022376925.1. NCBI lineage: Eukaryota > Metazoa > Chordata > Mammalia > Artiodactyla > Tragulidae > Tragulus > Tragulus kanchil. The sequence goes on along the minus strand of JAIOJX010000032.1, from coordinate 214,222,824 downwards.
GCTCCTATTTTATACACGGTGGTGTATGTGTGTCAGTGATACTCTCAATTTGTCCCACTCTTTCCTTCCCCCACTATGTCTACAAGTTTGTTTTCTACGTCTGCATCTCTATTCCTGCCCTACAAATAGTGTTCATCTGTACCATTTTTTTAGATTCCATGTGTATGTGTTAATACACGATATTTTTTTTTCTCTTTCTGACTTACCTCACTCTGTATGACAGACTCTAGATTCACCCTTGTCATTACAAATGACTCGATTTTGTTCCTTTTATTTATTTATTTATTTATTTTGGGCAGTGCTGGGTCTTCGTTGCTGTGTGGGTTTTTCTCTAGTTGCAGTGAGTGGAGGCTGCTCTCTAGTTGTGGTGCCCAGGTTTCTCATTGCAGTGGCTTCTCTTGTTGTGGAGCATGGGGCTCCAAGTGTGTGGGCTTCAACAGTTGCAGCTCTCAGGCTTTAGAGCATGGGCTCAGTGGTTGCGGCGCACAAGCGTAGTTGCTTCATGGCATACGGGATCTTCCTGGATCAGGGATCAAACCTGTGTCCCGTGCATTGGCAAGTGGATTTCATACCACTGAGCCATCAGGGAAACCCAATTTTGTTCCTTTTTATGGCTGAGTAATATTCCACATACATATGTACCAAGTCTTCTTTGTGTATTCATCCGTTGATGGACATTTAGGCTATTTCCATGTCTTGGCTATTGTGAATAATGCTGCCATGAACATTGAGGTACATTTATCTTTTTGAGTTATGTTTTCTTAGGGTATATCCCCAATAGTGGGATTGCTGGGTCGATGGTAGCTCTGTTTTTAAGTTTTTAAAGACACGTCCAGACTGTTCTCCATAGTGGCTGTATCAATTTATATTACCACCAACAGTGCCAGAGGGTTCTCTTTTCTCCACATGCTTTTCTCTATTTATTGTTTGTAGATTTTTGATGATGGCCTTTCTGACTGATGTGAGGTAATACTTCATTGTGGTTTTCATTTGCATTTCTCAGCATCTTTTCATGTGTTTGGAGAAATGTCTATTTAGGTCCTTTGCTCTTTTTTTTTTTTTAAAGATTTATTTATTTATTATTTATTTTGAGGAGGGTGGGGTGGGGAGGGAGGAGAGCGGGCGGGCCACTTCTATTGGTCTTTCATTTGTCCATTTTCATCCATCTTTGTTCTTCGGCCGTGTGGGCCTCCCATCGCGGCGGCCCCTGCTGTCGCAGAGCACCGGCTCTGGGCACATGCGCTCCAGAGCTCCGGCTCGGTGATTGGACACATCGGTCCAGCCGCTCCGCGGCACGTGGGACCTTCCCAGGCCAGGGATCGAACCGGTGTCCCTTGCACTGCAAGGCGGTGTCCTTACCCACTGGACCACCAGGGAAGCCCCCTTTGCTCATTTTTGATCAGGTCGTTTGTTTTTTTGATATTGAACTGCATAAGCTGCTTGTGTATTTTGAAGATTAATCCTTTGTCAGTTGCTTCATTTGCAAATATTTTCTCCCATTCTGAGGGTTGTGTTTTCGTCTTATTTATGGCCGGACAGCCTTCTAATCACACAGCTTCTGTTAACCTCAGGGCCAGCTCCTAGTTTCTTTCTTTCTCCTCTCTCTCTCTCTGTTTCTCTAATTTCCTGGAGGGCATCTAGCTCACAGGTGGGGCAGGAGTCATCTGGAGGCTGTTCGCTTCTCTGAAAAATTTCTTTACTCAACACTCATTGTTATTCGGTATGATAAAGCTCCAAGCCTGCTCTTTTAACTGTGTCCTCTGGCAATCTCTGGGGCACCTTCCCTTGGGCCAGGTGGACCTGAGCTTTCATCAAGCCCAGGACCCCTCATTTTACAGATGAGTAAACTGAAGTCTGAGATGGAAGCAATGTGCCCAAAGGCACAGAGGGAGTCTGTGGAACAGCAAGACCAGAACCCTGGGTCCTGCTTCTTCTTTCCACCTCCTTCCAGAAGGAATGGCCTCCAATGAGCTTCCAGGCCACTAAGGTCCAGCAGCTTTCACCTTATACCTATCCAGTGACAGGTGGACTGAGGCCAGGGAACTTGTGCATTCCAGAGCTTCTATCTGCACCTACCTATTTGTCATTAAGATAAACAGAAGTTTATCTAGTATTTTCTAAGCTCTGTTTTTGTACATGTCTCTCACAGGCATGGCTTCTAAAGCCAAGAGGACCTTGCATTAGCCATTAGCAAACTATGAAGTGCAAGAACGTTTTTGAAAATTGTCTCCTTTAAACTAGATTGATGATGTTTCCTTGCGAATGACCATTCTATACATGTGTATTTTTTCTGAGTCCAAATATGGTTTCTTTTCCAACAACAGATATGTGTTGTTTTTCCATATGAACATTCAGCGCCTTTCTCCTCACTAGCTGTGAGCATCCCAGTGATGAGCTGGCCCCTGGCGCATTGTAGCTGTCCAATAAGAAGTTGAAGGTTGGGCTTCCCTGGTGGTCCAGTGGGTAGAGAGTCTGCCTGGCAATGCAAAGGGGACCGGTTTGATCCCTGGCCCGGGAAGATCCCATGTGCCACAAAGCAGCTGGACCAGTGTGTCCAATTATGAGCCAGTGCTCTGGAGATCACGTGCTCAGAGCCGGTGCTCCACAGTGAGAGAGGCCACTGTGATGGGAGGCCCACACAGGCCAAAGAATAAAAGATGGATGAAAATAAATATAAAAATAAAAGAGGCATGAAGAGGGAAAAAAAGAAGAGAAGTTGAAGATCAATTCTCAGAGCCAAGTGAGTTTTCAAAAGGAGAAGGATTTCTTTCAAACCCTTTGGGAGCACCTACAGCTAGGGGCTCAGGCTTAATATCAAGAGGAAATAAGATCAAAGGTAGAAGGCCCAGGGAGTAAATAAAGCTGCATGTGGGAGGGAGAGAAGGTGTCAACCCTAAACCCAGGTTGCCAAAGGCCAAAATCTCACAACCCCTTCTCGGTGAGGACCAATGTACCAATTGGTCTTGGCTGAGACGGCATCCCATACTTTCTTCTTTTTTTTTTTTTTTAAAGATTTATTTATTTATTTATTTTGAACGGGGGTCGGGTTGGGGAGGGAGGGGAGCAGGTGGGCTACTTCTATTGGTCTTTCATTTCTCTATGTTCATCCGTCTTTGTTCTTTGGCTCCTGTGGGCCTCCCATCGCGGTGGCGTCTGTCGTTGCAGAGCTCCGGCTCTGGGCGCATGCGCTTCAGAGCTCCGGCTCTGTAGTTGGACACATCAGTCCAGCTGCTCCGCGGCACGTGGGATCTTCCCAGGCCAGGGCTCGAACCGGCGCCCCTTGCACTGCAAGGCGGTGTCCTTATCCACTTGGCCACCAGGGGAAGCCCCCATACTTTCTTCTTCATAACCCCATCTCTCTCCCCAAACCTCATCCTCCTGAACATTAATTTCTCTTTTTGGATAGCATTTGGAGGGGCTGGGCTCTAACGACATCCAGAATTTCATCAAAGCCCAAAAGAGCACCTGAATCATCACAGATGGGAGAAAATTCAAGAATGAGGGTTAGCACTCGGCGCAGTGCCTCAGTGGTTGAAACTGCAGCACCAGAAGCAGCCAGCCTGGACACTGCCTGGGCCTCCCCATCGGCCTGGGCCCCAAGCCAGGACTGGACTAGACTGTGATGGGGAGTGGGGCGGAGGTTGGGTGGAGAATTCAAACTACCAGAGAGTATGGGAAGGATTGATGGCGAGTGCTACCTATCTTCCCTACAGCACAGCCCTGTCCAGCATGATTCAGGAAAGCATGTCAGAGGCCAGGCCTCCAGCATCCCTTAGGGAAGGGCCTCCAAAATCAAAGAAACAGATGGGTCAGAGCCAGTCCTGGAACACAAACACCAGTATATTTTATGTGCACGAATGTGAAAAGACAGAGACAACAAGACCAATGGAGACAGAGCAGGCAATGGGCACGCAAACCAGTCATGTGTCCTTCGGAAGAGCTGCCGTCGCTGGGAGACAGTCCCACCCACGAAGGCCCTTTTGCAGAGCAGGGACCTGCAGTTCCTCTAGGCCTGGGGTGGCCTCAGAGTGGAAGCTGCTTTCCTTGCTGAGCCATATGTCTCTCAGGGTTGGGTTCCCTATTTTTTTCTGTGATGATGTCTGCACAGCCCAGAACTTCATAACACAGGTTCTCATGGCCTGACCCACTCAAGGTCTCACTTGCAGAAAGCAAGGGATCAGGACAAAAGGACTTTGTGGGCACTCCCTAGGTATTATTGCTGTGAATAAGCATAGGCCATTGTGACTGACTGGCACATCAGAGGGACACAGCACAAGGGACAGGATGCCTAGCAGATGTCAGAAGCGATTCAACCATGCAGGGCAGCACATGGCGACCTGAGACTCAGAGATGCCGCCATGTCCTGTGGAGAGAGGCCCAGGATATCAGAGGTTCATGAACAGTGAGTAGATTCTCTCCTGCTTTGCAGGGATGGATTACTCCAAACTTTGAGTCCTTGGGCACTAAGGGATTGGGGCCCTGAAGATACCAAAAAAAACAGCAAGAATTGAGGTCTGGGTGACCTCCAGTGAGCTCTGAGCCTGCAGATCCTGTGGTTAAGCTCCAGACCATCACCTGGAGTGAATGTGCGTGAGAACAGGAGCTGTGGGAGACCTGGATGAAGCAGATGCACAGTGCTCTGCACGCTTCCAGGCAGGCAGGTTCACTCGGGGACTTGTCACACTTGGGAGCTTATAGTGGCCAGAGCGATGGTGCCAGGGAATGAGGTCAGGGCAACCTTCTGGAGCAGCCAGACCTGGTGGCCCAGCCAAGGGCTTGCTCTGGCAGAGAATCATGGAGGCCTTGGGTTGGGAGACATTGACAATCTGACCATCAGAGGCCAGGCCTCCAGCATCCCTTAGGGAAGGGCCTCCAAAATCAAAGAAACAGATGGGTCAGAGCCAGTCCTGGAACACAAACACCAGTATATTTTATGTGCACGAATGTGAAAAGACAGAGACAACAAGACCAATGGAGACAGAGCAGGCAATGGGCACGCAAACCAGTCATGTGTCCTTCGGAAGAGCTGCCGTCGCTGGGAGACAGTCCCACCCACGAAGGCCCTTTTGCAGAGCAGGGACCTGCAGTTCCTCTAGGCCTGGGGTGGCCTCAGAGTGGAAGCTGCTTTCCTTGCTGAGCCATATGTCTCTCAGGGTTGGGTTCCCTATTTTTTTCTGTGATGATGTCTGCACAGCCCAGAACTTCATAACACAGGTTCTCATGGCCTGACCCACTCAAGGTCTCACTTGCAGAAAGCAAGGGATCAGGACAAAAGGACTTTGTGGGCACTCCCTAGGTATTATTGCTGTGAATAAGCATAGGCCATTGTGACTGACTGGCACATCAGAGGGGACACAGCACAAGGGACAGGATGCCTAGCAGATGTCAGAAGCGATTCAACCATGCAGGGCAGCACATGGCGACCTGAGACTCAGAGATGCCGCCATGTCCTGTGGAGAGAGGCCCAGGATATCAGAGGTTCATGAACAGTGAGTAGATTCTCTCCTGCTTTGCAGGGATGGATTACTCCAAACTTTGAGTCCTTGGGCACTAAGGGATTGGGGCCCTGAAGATACCAAAAAAAACAGCAAGAATTGAGGTCTGGGTGACCTCCAGTGAGCTCTGAGCCTGCAGATCCTGTGGTTAAGCTCCAGACCATCACCTGGAGTGAATGTGCGTGAGAACAGGAGCTGTGGGAGACCTGGATGAAGCAGATGCACAGTGCTCTGCACGCTTCCAGGCAGGCAGGTTCACTCGGGGACTTGTCACACTTGGGAGCTTATAGTGGCCAGAGCGATGGTGCCAGGGAATGAGGTCAGGGCAACCTTCTGGAGCAGCCAGACCTGGTGGCCCAGCCAAGGGCTTGCTCTGGCAGAGAATCATGGAGGCCTTGGGTTGGGAGACATTGACAATCTGACCATCAGATTCTGTTGTGGAGGGCAGAGCAGAGGTGAGTGGTGTGGTCTAAGGGCCCCCTTGAGGGTCTGGAGGGGTCATGGGGTCCAGGAGACCACGATAACATGGAGCAAGGGGGGAAAAAACCAAGGAGACAACTAGTCAGACGGAACAGGGCACCAGACAATATTCTTCCTCTGAAATCCCCTCCACCTGGAGATGGTAAGCAATTGGCCCCCACTAGAAGGTTGATTCCCTGGAAGCCCCAAGGCCCTGGAATTGGGTCCACAGTAAAATCAAAGGGAGGGTTCATCCCTGCAGAATGTAGGTCGTGCCCGGACTTGAGGAACCTGCCCAGGATCCAGAGACTGGGAGTCGCCCTTATCCGGTCCTGGACAGGGTCACACAACCCTGCCAGAGACAGAGACTCCCACCTTTTCTCTCAGTTGGGGACACCACTTCTGCCTGCCCCCAGCACCCCCACCCTGGCCTGCGCCCTGGCGGGTGCTGTCTGCACAGTAAGTGGAGCAGTAAGTCAAGAAGAGGAACTTCTCTCCACAGGTGGTATTGTCACTTTTAATGTTCTACAAAAAGGGAAAGGCTAATTTCTACCTAAGAGTCCTAGTGTAAAGAAGAGGCCGAGTAGGCGCGGGACAGGCTGCGTTCTGATGGAGCCCTCCCCTGGGGGAGGGGCCAGAGCTGGAAGTAGGCTGGAGTTAGGAGCTCATCTGTCCACTGCCAGCAATGGACCTGTCACTGGGGAAGGTGGGGCAAGGGAGATGACAATGCCCATGAGCGTGGCAGGGTTAATACTGTTTAAGGAGCAAGCTCAGTGGGTTAGCTCTGCTGGGAGCGGGGAGGAGTGGGTAGCCCTGAGGAAGTTTTGCTGCAGGCCTGGGGCTACGGCAGAACCCGGACTGACCCATTCCTGCTAAGGATGCTTTGAGGACCCTCCCCAAGTCAAAAGGCCTCTTTTTCTCCCTCATTCAGTCCCCTTGACTCTTCAACACTAGATGCCTGCTCCTCCACTCCTTGGAAAGCTAGATTGCCCCTGGTTGGTTTGAAAATAAACCAGTCAGGTGCCTTTACGGCCCACCTCCCCTTCCCTCTTCGACTGATTTGTCTCTGGGTCCCCATTGTGGATCTGTGGGGCCCATCTTGGCCTGACTGTGCGTTGCGGGTATCATTCATCTTCAGCCACTGCAGGGAGGTGAGCACCCGGGCACTGCCACAGTCCCCCAGACAAGGCGGGCGGGGAAGCCCAAGGGGAACTTCCCAGGGATTGGGCCAGTGGCAATAGTGGAGGGAAGGGTGCTTGAGGGTGGGACGGATCTGCGATCTGCGCAGGGTTCTATCTCTGGCAGCTGTTGTGTGGGCTAGGGAGACAAGGGTGGGGCAGGCGGGGTGGTTGACATGGAGAAGGGAGCTGTTCTTGGTAAAGCCTCTGAAGATAAGACAAAAGGGGGAAACACCACCGAACACACAGGGATTGAATCCTCCAAAAGCCCAAGGTTGGTGGGAATCCAGCACCAGGGGGGAGCCCCAGAAGGCCAAGGGAGCAGCGTGGGGCCCCGGGGGAGGGGAGAGGAGCCAAGGGAAGGCCTCCCAGCCCTTGCAGACCAGCACTCCTGCCCAGCAGCCTCCTGGCTGCCCAGTCTCTTCTTAGGCTGCAGCTCAGCAGGCCTTGGGGGAGGTATTGGTTGCAAGCAAGCACCTGAATATTGCCTAATGGAACCCGCTGCCAAAGCCCCACTATACCAGATGAGAGGGAGGGAGGCAGCCCTTGCTGCAGCCCAGAGTTTCTGCAGGCCTTGCCTCCCACCTTCTGGCCCCTTCTCAGAGTCCCTTAGCCAGGACAGGGCCTGCTGCTTCCAAAGTCACCCATGTAGTCCAGTCGCTGCATAACCACAAGGCCTCCCGCCTCCAGCCCCTGTGCTGGACTGAGATCCATGCACTCTACTGGAAGTTCCTCTGCCATGCCCTTGCTCCGCCTCCAACACCTGACCACACCCCAACCCCGCCTACAGCGGAGGGTAGGGGGGCTCTGGGCGCCCCCCGTGGGGCGGGGCTTGTGCTGTCCAGAGAGGGCAACCCCACTGGCTTGGTGCCCTTGTCCACAGGGCCCATGAGAGGCCCCCGGGCTCCACCCAGCTGCCCCCGCCTCAGTCAGTCTTCACGTGGCCGTTGGCCAGGGCCAGGGGGCCGCTGGGCTCCCCGGGCTCGGCGTCCCTGTCAAAGCGGAGGCGGAGGGTGTTGCGAATGATGAACTGCTCCACGATGAGGGCCGCGCAGAACCAGGGCACGGCGTACTCCAGGGTGATGAGGCCCATGAAGTCGAAGTCGAACTGGGAGTAGTCCCAGGGGCAGGCGTTGAACTGGCGCAGGATGAAGCCGGTGGTGAACTCCACAGGTAGGTCCAGAGCGTGTAGATGAGGCAGCGCACCAGCAGCGGGCAGCGGCCACGCAGGTGCAGGTACATGCGCTCTTGATGAGGATGGAAGTGCCGTAGATGAACGGCCCCCACCCGCTCGCGGCCCCCGGGAACCTCCAGTTAAAGTTCACCACGAACTCCCAGGCGGCCGTGAACATCACCTCGCAGAAGTAGCCGTGGATGGCGTACAGGTACCAGCACCAGGGGGGAGCCCCAGAAGGCCAAGGGAGCAGCGTGGGGCCCCGGGGGGAGAGGAGCCAAGGGAAGGCCTCCCAGCCCTTGCAGACCAGCACTCCTGCCCAGCAGCCTCCTGGCTGCCCAGTCTCTTCTTAGGCTGCAGCTCAGCAGGCCTTGGGGGAGGTATTGGTTGCAAGCAAGCACCTGAATATTGCCTAATGGAACCCGCTGCCAAAGCCCCACTATACCAGATGAGAGGGAGGGAGGCAGCCCTTGCTGCAGCCCAGAGTTTCTGCAGGCCTTGCCTCCCACCTTCTGGCCCCTTCTCAGAGTCCCTTAGCCAGGACAGGGCCTGCTGCTTCCAAAGTCACCCATGTAGTCCAGTCGCTGCATAACCACAAGGCCTCCCGCCTCCAGCCCCTGTGCTGGACTGAGATCCATGCACTCTACTGGAAGTTCCTCTGCCATGCCCTTGCTCCGCCTCCAACACCTGACCACACCCCAACCCCGCCTACAGCGGAGGGTAGGGGGGCTCTGGGCGCCCCCCGTGGGGCGGGGCTTGTGCTGTCCAGAGAGGGCAACCCCACTGGCTTGGTGCCCTTGTCCACAGGGCCCATGAGAGGCCCCCGGGCTCCACCCAGCTGCCCCCGCCTCAGTCAGTCTTCACGTGGCCGTTGGCCAGGGCCAGGGGGCCGCTGGGCTCCCCGGGCTCGGCGTCCCTGTCAAAGCGGAGGCGGAGGGTGTTGCGAATGATGAACTGCTCCACGATGAGGGCCGCGCAGAACCAGGGCACGGCGTACTCCAGGGTGATGAGGCCCATGAAGTCGAAGTCGAACTGGGAGTAGTCCCAGGGGCAGGCGTTGAACTGGCGCAGGATGAAGCCGGTGGTGAACTCCCACAGGTAGGTCCAGAGCGTGTAGATGAGGCAGCGCACCAGCAGCGGGCAGCGGCCACGCAGGTGCAGGTACATGCGCTCTTCGATGAGGATGGAAGTGCCGTAGATGAAGAGCGCCCACACGCTCGTGACCCCCGGGAACTTCCAGTTAAAGTTCACCACGAACTCCCAGGCGGCCGTGAACATCACCTCGCAGAAGTAGCCGTGGATGGCGTACAGGTACCAGCGGGACAGCGCCGTCAGGGGCTCTGCGGAAGCCATGGTGCGGACTGGGGCCGGCAGCTGGGGACCAAAGGAGACACAGGTGAGGGGGAGGGAGGGGGGAGGGACACCTGCTGCCGCTGCTTTCCACCGCCTTCCATGGCCCGGCCCCAGTCTCTGAGGTGGCCAAGGCTGGGGGGAATTTCAGACCTGTTCTAGCCTTTCTCTTTCACCCACCAGCATATTCCTGACCCTGTTCCATGTGCATTACTTTATTTCATATTCCTTACCTGATCCAGGGAGGCATGAGAAATACAAAAAAAACACGAACAGCCACTGGATTCCTCAAAGCCACCCTACTTGTGTTACTGCAAGGGAGGTATCTGGTACACTCGCTGTAATAAACTCTCAAGATGATTCACGATCAGTAAAATCAGTTAGCTGTCCTGGCCCAGAATCGCCCCCATTTCCAGGCTCCTTGCAGATTTTCACCAACCCCATCCCATCCCTTCCCCCACTTCTCAAACGTTCCAATCACTTATGTTTCGGAGGTCTAAGTAGCCAGTGACATTTGTCGTATGTGTATCCTGTGTGTGTGTGTGTGTGTGTGTGAACACTTCACCTGTTTTCAAGTGTGCCCTGAAGTGGTCTTAAGTTCATTCTCACTGTTGGGCAGCCATCACCACCATCCACAGCATCTTCATCGTTCCAAACTGAAACGCCAAAGTCATTAAACATCAACTTCCCACCCGCTTCCCAGTCCACGGCAGCCGCGCTTCTATGAACTTGACGTCTGTCGGCATCCCGTTCGGGTGGAATCATACAGTGTTTGTCTGCTGTGACTGGCTTACTTCCCTGGGCATACGGTGTTCATGGTTCATCCATGTTGCGGCATGTGTCAGCATTTCCTTCCCTTTTAAAGGCTAACTAATATTCTATGGTGATCTGTCTAGATACATCCTCTTTTGTTTATCAGTTCATCCATTGATGGGTGCTTTTGGTTACTGTGACTAATGCTGCTCTGAACATGAGTGTACAAATATGTATTTGAGTCTCTGCTTTCAATTCTTTTGGGTGCATACTCAACTAAAACTGCTGGGTCATAGGGTAATTCTACTTTTATTTTCTGTTTTTCACAGCCGCTATACCACATTACATTCCCACCAGCAATGCAGAACAGTTCTGATTTCTCCTTATCCTTGCCAGCACTTGTTATTTTCCAGTTTTGTGATGATGGTAATTCTTATGAGGGTGAAGTGGTGGTTCGTTGTGGTCGCCTTTGTCTTTAACGGCTCCATTAGGTGGGGTTTTGGTGTTTGGTTTCAATGTTGAAAGGAAACTAGTGGCCTGACAGAGTCCTTCCTTCCACTTCTTACTCCCTTCTGCTCCTTTCTTTTATCACCACCCCCCTCCCCGATCTTCAAGGCCCCATCACATTTCCCCGAAGATTGGCCTGGCCCTGCATCCGTGACTTCATGGACCACTCACTGGCCCTTTCGCCAGTGACACTCTACTGTTTGGAGGCTCATACCCTCTTAACTCAACCAGGCTGTGTGCTCCTCAAGAGCAGCGACTGTCTCCCAGTCCTCTGTCCTGCAGCCTAGGCCTCCCCTAAACAAGCATCTCTAAATGACCTGTAGTTTAAATGGAGGGTGGGGTGGGAGAGGTCACTGTTAGATCCAGAATGGGAAGGCCACACAGGAGAACACGGACCCCAGCTCTGCCAGCTGCCAGTGGACTCCAGGCTGACGCCTCTGGTGGGCCTCTCTCTGATGTGGTGGAGGGGACAGAGGTTAACAAGATGACACCTGCGGAGACTTCCCTGGTGTCCAGTGGTTAAGGTTCCACACTCCCAGTGCAGGGGGCTCGGCATTCAAGGTTCTCCATGATCTCACTCTGATCTCCTTTTTCAGTCTAATGCTCATATTTCCAGCTCTCCTGGCCTTACCACCATCCTGTCTATTGTTGTGTGTGCTTTTCTCCCCTTGCCTCTACAAGTACAAATCCAGCTCACAGGTTGCCTTCAGTGCAAAACCTTTTTTATCCTCCCAACCACAAATTCTTCCTTCCTCCTCTGAATATCCACAGCAGGTCCTTTGTCTCTCGTTGGTGCAGGTGATTTTGTTTCACTATGTTGATGATTTTTCATCTCCAGCCAAGCATCTTCCCTGTGTGCTACACCTATTTATCTGACTCCTTCCTCAACACCTCCGCCAAGGTGTCCCATAGGCACCTCAAATTCCTTTCCTAAATCAAACTCTTTTCTCCAAAAATCTATTTTCCTCCTATGACCTCCTCTTGATTCGTGGTGCCACCACACACCCAGTTAGGAGACAGAGGTCCCTCTTGCTTCCACTGCTGCATCCCCTCTTTCACCCGAACTCCCTGGAAGCAAAGAGTTTGACTCAGCACTGCCTCCCCCACGCCTAGAATAGTGCCTCAAACACAGTAAGGACTCCGTTCAAGAATGAAGACATTTTTATCACTCAGCAAGTGCTACTTAACAAATCATCCCCAAACCTTTATTATTACAGCTCACATGTCTGTGGACTGGCAGATCTTGATCGACCTCAGTCAAGAGACTGTGAGTCATCTAAGGCCTCTCTATACTTAGCTGGGGTGGCTCTGGTCCGCCTGCCTCTCACCCCCCGGGCCCCGTGACCACCTCTTTACTTGTCTGGAGGCTCATACCCTCTTAACTCAACCAGGCTGTGTGCTCCTCAAGAGCAGCGACTGTCTCCCAGTCCTCTGTCCTGCAGCCTAGGCCTCCCCTAAACAAGCATCTCTAAATGACCTGTAGTTTAAATGGAGGGTGGGGTGGGAGAGGTCACTGTTAGATCCAGAATGGGAAGGCCACACAGGAGAACACGGACCCCAGCTCTGCCAGCTGCCAGTGGACTCCAGGCTGACGCCTCTGGTGGGCCTCTCTCTGATGTGGTGGAGGGGACAGAGGTTAACAAGATGACACCTGCGGAGACTTCCCTGGTGTCCAGTGGTTAAGGTTCCACACTCCCAGTGCAGGGGGCTCGGCATTCAAGGTTCTCCATGATCTCACTCTGATCTCCTTTTTCAGTCTAATGCTCATATTTCCAGCTCTCCTGGCCTTACCACCATCCTGTCTATTGTTGTGTGTGCTTTTCTCCCCTTGCCTCTACAAGTACAAATCCAGCTCACAGGTTGCCTTCAGTGCAAAACCTTTTTTATCCTCCCAACCACAAATTCTTCCTTCCTCCTCTGAATATCCACAGCAGGTCCTTTGTCTCTCGTTGGTGCAGGTGATTTTGTTTCACTATGTTGATGATTTTTCATCTCCAGCCAAGCATCTTCCCTGTGTGCTACACCTATTTATCTGACTCCTTCCTCAACACCTCCGCCAAGGTGTCCCATAGGCACCTCAAATTCCTTTCCTAAATCAAACTCTTTTCTCCAAAAATCTATTTTCCTCCTATGACCTCCTCTTGATTCGTGGTGCCACCACACACCCAGTTAGGAGACAGAGGTCCCTCTTGCTTCCACTGCTGCATCCCCTCTTTCACCCGAACTCCCTGGAAGCAAAGAGTTTGACTCAGCACTGCCTCCCCGACGCCTAGAATAGTGCCTCAAACACAGTAAGGACTCCGTTCAAGAATGAAGACATTTTTATCACTCAGCAAGTGCTACTTAACAAATCATCCCCAAACCTTTATTATTACAGCTCACATGTCTGTGGACTGGCAGATCTTGATCGACCTCAGTCAAGAGACTGTGAGTCATCTAAGGCCTCTCTATACTTAGCTGGGGTGGCTCTGGTCCGCCTGCCTCTCACCCCTGCCCTGGGCCCTGTGGACTAGCCCCGGCACGATCTCATGGCAAGGGCAGAGCCTCAAGAGCAAGCAACCCAACTGGACCAGTACTTTTCAATACTGGTTAAGTGGTTAAGTCATGCCCATTAACATCTTACTGGTTCCAAGCAAGTCACATGGTAAAGCCACCAAGTCGCCATGACCTCCTATCCTTCCTACCGCTTAAATATCTTTGAAATCCATTTTCTCCTCTTCAGTCCTTTCTCATTCCTGCTCTAGTTTAAGCCTCATCATCTCTCACCTGCATGACTTAGTCTCCCAGCCTTGCTTTGCTCCTTTCAATTCAGCCATCACACTGCGGAAGAGTGTATAAAAACAACAATCTTTCTAAAATGCAAATTCGGTGCTTTTCCCCACTTAGAGCCCATTAGTGGATCTTCAGGATCTGCAGACTAAGGCTCAACCCCTAGGCATGACTGGCAAAGCCTTTACTGATGCACTTCTGCCTTGGAGCCTGTCCTCCTGATCTCTCCATGGCTGTTTTTTGTTGCCTGGGGTGCCCTTCCCAGCTGCTGCTACTGCACAGTCCCCTTCCCCCCAACTCATGGCCCGAGAACTCATAATCCTCCTTCACGATCCAGCTCCTCCTCTGTGAAGATTTTCCTAAACACTTCCAACTCCAGAGCTGTCCACTGCCCAGTTCACCTCTGCACCCCACTTGCTTGTGACAACAAGTAGCACTCAGCTTTGCCACAGCTTGTCTCAGTGTCAGCACTAATAGCCACTCGATGGATGTTAATACAATATTCAGAAAAAAAAAAATAACAGGATTCAAGACAGAATAATTGGTATGATTTTGATTTTGCAAAGGCATGCAATGCGTATGTTAGTCGCTCAGTCATGTCTGACTCTTTGCAACCTCATAGACTGTAGCCTGCCAGGTTCCTGTGTTCATGAAATCCTCCAGGCAAGAATATTGGAGTGGGCTGCCATTCCTTTCTCCAGGGAATCTTTCCAACCCAGAGATCAAACCCTGAGTTTCCTGCATTGCAGGCAGGTTCTTTTCCATTTGAGCCACTAGGGAAGCCCTCGCAAAGGCATGCATACATGTACATACACAAAAAATTTAGCCACAGTCATCTCTAGATAGTGACATTATAAGTGATTTTGATTTCTATCTTTATATTTTTCTGTAAACTCTAAAATTTGACAAGTATATATAACTTTCACAAAAGATAATTGTATCTTAAAACCATCTGTTGAAATGAGTATATATTAATCATCTTTGTACCTTGTATATATATAAGATGCTCAATAAATTTGACAAATGAACTTAAGGAAACCAGAAATTGTGTAAAATTAATGCAGATTCTCCCCTCCTGAGCCACTCCTAACAATAAACCATGACTCACAGATGTGAATGATATGTAGCAGTTAAGCCAGGGGTTTCAGATCCTACCTACCTGGGTTTGGTCGTGGATGATAATCCCCACCTCCACCTGTGGGATCTCAGGTACATTACCTGACCTCTCTATGCCTCAGCTGCCCAGTCGTGACTGAAAGGGGTGGCTTTCATTTCTGGCACAGAGCCAGGCTTCTGGTCAGCTTCTGCCTCCCGCCTGTGGCAGGGTCTTTCTGTCCCTGTCCTTGCTAGGAGCCAGGCAGCCTTCCATACAAAACAAGTCAGGCCTTCGCCTCCACCCAGAGCCCCAACCCTGACAGCCAAGCTACCCCTGAAAATAATCATCGCACGCACAGCCCTCAGGAGGACAGGAACTCAGCTGAGGAGGGCTGACGGGAGCTGGAAACTCCTGTGTGGCTAAGGAGGTTTGATGAAAGGGGAGGGGTCCCCAAACCAGCCCTGGGAGGGCCAGGCTTTAAAAGAAGTGAGTGGGAAGAAAGGTCAGCATTCCTGGCACAGTTTCTCAAGCTCTGGTTTCTCCTGAACTCCTAACAGGTTGCTAAGCTCTGCCCAGAACAGAGCGACCTCCAGGGGAACTCACTGAGGAGAGAGGAGGTGTCTACGGTCTAAGGTGGGTGGACGGTGCTGGCCTGGAGACCACTTTGCCTCCCACCCGGCTCAGGGTCCGCTGAACTCAGGCCCGTCCATCTGACCAGCACTCGTAGCCCTGGTCTCTCTGTCCCACAGGACCCAACGCAGGGGCCTCTTCAGAAGGGCCTTCAGCAACCTCAGGCAACGGGTGGACTCCTCACCCAGTTCAGTCCCCACCTTGTGGCTGATTTTAAAACCCTGCTCTCCTTGCCTCCTGGTCTCATCTTTTGGGGCAGCTAAGAATGGTTTCCAGTTACAGGTCAGAGGCTCCAGTCCCCACCCCCACCACGGAGTAGGTGATTTAAAAGAGATAGACACCCAAACCCTTGGCGCAGAGCAAGATGAAAGGAGTAAGTTGTCCAAGGGAGAGAGGACGGGGGCTGGAGAGGAGAGGACAGGGCGAGCCCAAGCCCTGGATTCTCTCTTTAGACTCTTCGGTGCCTGGCAGGACACAGGTAGGCGGAGGGGAAGCATACCTAGGCGAGGTCGGGTGAGGTCTGAGAGTTCTGCCAAGACTGGCCCACAGAAGATGAATGGGGAAAGCAGACGTCCTGGCAGGGGTGAGGACAGGGACGGGGACGTGAGACAGTGTCGTCAGCTGGGGTGGCAGCTCACACTGTGATGGGACAGATGCTAAAATTAGAGGCAGCCACTGGCCTGGGTGGATTTTCAGAACTCCACTCCCCAAACCCATTTCTAAACATCACTGGAGTTGGGCTTAAACTCTGAGCTAGCACAGGCTCCTCCTCCCTCTGCTAGACCCCACAGCCCCCATCCCTGCCTGGCCGCACCCCTGCATGAGCAACTTTGCCCAGACCCCTCCGGTACCTCCTTGCTCTGCCCTGGGATCAGAGCCCCAGGCAAACTTGCATCGAGAAGAACCAGCAGCTCACTCATGCAACGTTGTTTCTTTCTCCTGCTGACAGACATAACCCTCCTGAGGACCATGCCACAAAGACAGGACAGCCCAGCAAAGAAAACTTGGGGCGGAGCAGAGAAGAGCGTGGGCAAGACGGCGGGGAGAGGAAAGAATCTGGAGAGCCATGCATGGTTTCACAAGCAGGATTAGGGGGAATAGCACTCAAGTACAAGAGCCCTCATGTGTGATGAAAGAGCCTGGGCACACAGAGTGCCTACAAAAGACCAGAGCTCAGGAGACTCCTAAGGGGAGGGTGCTGCCCCTCTCCCAGGTAGGGGAGAGGGGAGGGCTGGCTTTCAGAGCCTGGCTCCCCAGGAATATCTCACCTGCTAGTCTCAGAACCTGCTGAGCTACTCCTTAGGTGGCAGAGAGCAGAGTGAGCAGTTGAGAGAAGTGAACACCATAGAAGTCCAAGACAGGCTGGAGGAAAAACCAGATCTTGGTTTTGCCCCCAAACTCCCATCGCACTCCAAGAAGCTAAGATGCTACAGCACAGCAACTCTGGGCATTTTCGTCCAGAGGAGCACCTTGCTAGAAAATCAGGATTCCTCTTCCATGCAGAAAGGCTGGGTAGGCCTTCCTCTTCCAGCTCATTTACTCGCCAAATTTCGCTCCCCATCCCCAGGCAACAAAACCACTACAGTTAATTAATATCCCTGCTCCAGGGAAGATATACAAGCCTTCCATGGGCCCCTGAGGGCAAGGCATTGGGGGGCCCAGCTTGAGCAACCCTGAGTCTAGTCTCCTGGTGTCCCCTGGTAGAGAAGTGGAGTTAACGAGGGATGGGCAGGTGCGCTTACAGCTGCATGCCAGATGCCAGTTGGGAAACAGTTGTGAGCTTCCCCTGTGGTCATCAGGTTGAAGGGGAGAAAGGAAGCAAGTAGGGGAAAATACCTGTGATCACTGGCTGGCCCAGACACCCTAGAGTTCCACCCTCTCTTGCTATGGGCATCCCCCAGGGAATTTCCTAGGGATGGTCCTCCTGCCACTTCCCAACTGTCAATAATAACCAGGCACTCTTCTCAGCAGTTTCCATGTGCTAACTCAGATCATCTTCAAGCCCATTTCACAGATGGGAACGGGAAGCAGAGAAAGGCTCCAAACTTAGCCTAAGTTCTTACAGCTATACAAGGCAGCTATAAGCTGGGATTCAAACCTAGCTCCAGAGCCTTCCCTCCTGATCAGCACACCGCACTGCCCTGAAGCCTGACGGCAGGCTTCTTGGAAAGCACCACCATTTTCTGAGTTTCGGCTCATGGCAGACTGAGATGGTCTATGGAGAGACAACAGGAAGCAAGAACGACAGGAGCGTCTAGGTAGGTCATCAGTGAAGCCCAGATCTGGTTTCAGAGCCACTGAAGGTGCTCAACCTATTCTGAAAGTCCAGATTCTATCCTGAAGCCACGTTCTGGCAGGATCCTCACGAAGGTCCTCCGGGGTCACTGCTGACCCTCCCAGGACCACCACAGCAGCATGTGCCATTCTGAGACCTCTCACCAGGACATACATTACCTGGAGCTTCCCTGACCGCCAGCTTTCCCTGCTGCTGCCGGGAATCTTAGATGCCCCAGCCCTGCCATGACAATGCCAGCCAAGAGCAGTGGCCAGCGTGCAGGCTGCCCAGAGAGGCCCTGTGCCTGAAGCAGCCGCCGCGAGAGTATCAGAAGCAACCGATCCATGCAGGGTGGCAGGCAGGGGAGGATTCAGATGACCTCGGATGCTAAGCAAATCCCAGCCGGCAGGTGTGCGGAGTGCGGCAAAGGGACCTGGGCACAGAGTCAGCCTGGCAGAGGCTCACCAGGGCTCAGGCAGCAATGGGCAGCCTGCAGGCGGGGTCTGTAGGTGGGGCATCCTGTGTGTGGCCTGCAGGATCCTTCCCAGACCTCCCGAGGCTGCCTCCCTTTGTCCTTCAGATCTCAGCTCAACCACCACCCCTCTGAGAATTCTCGGATGCAAAACAGCCTCCCCTCACTCACATCATCCCCTTGTAGCCCCAGCACTTTCAGGTCCTGATATTTTGCTATGTGTTCACTGTCTTCTCTCTCCCAATTAGAATGAAAGTCCCTAGAGGGCAGGGCTCTGCCTTGTTCTCTGCTGGTGACCAGTGCCTAGAACAGCGCCTGGCCGTGAGACCCACCAATGCCTGGGAATGAATGGGTTGGTGAATGAATGAATGGGCCCAACCAGGTTCAGGTCGTCAAAATGCTAGGGGCAGGTGTAAACAGCTAACCAGCTCAGCCTCTTCTCTTTCTTGGGAAACACAGCCCTCACAATGGTTTACTGCTAGCATTTTAAAATATTTTGTTCTCAATGACAAAAATGACCTGTGTTCACAGTTGAAATTTAAACACGACAGAAAGGAATGACATAGAAGGCAAAAGTCTCCCATCCTCCCACATCTCAGAGGTTTAATGGTATGGTGAATACTCATCCAGATTTATTTCTGTTTTAAAAGAATCAAATCCAGGCATCAAAGAAAGAAAAGAAGCTCATCGTTCCAGCAATGAGCAGCCATTACCATTTCTCCTCGGCAGTCTTTACTCATGTGTTTATTTTACAAGTTACCCTAATGTACTTTTCCTGTAACCTGACGCTTCACTCTTGACATTATGTTCTCCTCACTATAATGGCTGCATAATATTCCACCACACGGGGAACTATAATGTACTTAACCGAGATGGTCAACAAAGGGAAAACAACGGTTCCCCATATCCACTCTGACAATAACACCACAAGAAACATCTTGTTTATGCCTGTAACAAGAAAATTCAGCCCTTTTCTTTGCTGGGACTATTTCCTAACGGATGATTTCTTAACAATTCCAGAAGTGGGATCACTGGACGAAAGGGTACAACCATTTTGGTTTTGTTGTTAACTGAGCCGCATGGCATGTGGGATCTTAGACCCTCCACCAGGAATCGAAACCACGCCCCCTGTAGGGGAAGCGCAAAGCCGTACCCACTGGACCTCCACGGAAGCCCAGGGTGCGGCTGTTTTAAGGCTGATGATTTAGGTTGTTGTGGGGAATTCCGCGTAATGCAGAGAACAGGCCTCCATCTGAGTCGCCACGCTCCCACAGTGGCCTCCACGACCATCCGTCCACCCCAACTCCATTCCCCGGGTCCAGACTCGCTCACGCCACCTCAGCTATAAATCGACTCTGCAACATACTTCCTGAAAGAGCTGCCAATCACAGACCGATTTTGTACGCCTCGGCCGACTCTAGCCTTGAAAACTCTCCACGAGCGGTGGAGTCAAGAGCTATACCTAAAGGTGAGAAGTACTCAGTTGCCCTTATCCTCTCTGCAGCCTCCTGTGTAGAAGCTAAGGGCTCTGGGCTCCCATGGACCACCAGTCCAACGCCTCCTAAAAGCCTGTCCAGTCAGGAGTGCAAAAGCACCGGCTCTCCCTGCCCTTCTTTCCAGGGGAGCTCTCGACCTGCTGGCCCCAGGTCCCTCAGTGGGACTGACGGTCCTGTTCAGACAGATCAGCCTTTAGGCTGGAGAGCCTCTGGGGAAAGCAGCCAATTGTCATTTTTTAAAGTGTCATCAAGGAAAAGCCAGAGGCTGAGGCTGGAGAGAAAGGCTATGTGAGGACAGAGGAGACTCCACCGCCAGGGGGCCCTCGCCCTACGGGTCGCTCCTCTCCAATGAGAAGGAGACACAGCTGAAGTATGGCGAAGCCGCGGAGGGCTTGCTCCTCTCGACCTCTGGATGGCCACGTTTATGGCAGCTAAGGCGCCACTACTCCCTCCCCATCCAGTGCCCCAGAGGCCCTACACAAGGCCACATGAACCACTCGTGGTTTCTGGGCAGAGTCTGGAAACCTAGGTGAGCTCCAGTTCCCACTGCAAAGAGGTGAAGGCTAGGGCCCAGAGCGTCCATGAGCCTTCAGGTAAGCATGAGCCCTGGGGAAGATGCCATCTCCTAAGGGCTGGGTGTCTCCCATCAGCCCACCTGGGTCTGGCCTGGTTTTTAGAGGACACGTGGCTACAAGGCAGCTCCAGCGTGTGACACGGCCTGAAACCACTGGAAAACCCCTTCTTGTTCCAGAACCATAACCCTGTGCCAGGCCCTCGGATGGGAAGCAGGCTCAGCACTGGAAGCTCCAGACGTGTGCTGAGACAGGAAGGGCCAGCGATGCCCCGGGAGCCAGTAACATACTCACTGATCACACCCGTGAGTGCGCGGCTCTGAACAGACATCAGCATCCCTTGTCACGAGTGTCCCTCTGTCCTGCTGCCTGGCGGGGCCGCTGGGCCTTTCACAACAATGTGAGCAACCGTCGGCCCCAGGGCTCAGCTGATCCTTGGCTAGTGGGTGAGTGGCTTCCATTTGCTCTTGGAATTAAAGAGGAGGAGCTCATCAGCTTAAACAGCCCCAGCTCTGAGCCGCCAGGTGGTCCGGGCGGTACGGAGAAGCAACCTCAAGGCACAGCACACCACGCCCAGGCCATGGGGCCCTCGCCTGGAGCCTGCCACCTCCTCTTGGTCATCCTGCTTGTCCAGGTTAATCCGGTGATGAGAGCCCGGCCTGGATCCCAGGCGACTCCCACGGGGGCTAGGGCTCAGCGCTTCTCGTGCCATGAGGGAATGTGTGCACACTTGTAAATCCGGGCGGGGATATAATTTTAGAATCCAGCTTCGATTTACACGCTCACCTTCTCCCTGTAGTGGGTACATCTGTTCTCAAGGGCAGTCAAGAGCCTCACAGAAGACAGGCAACCCAGGACATTCATTTTTAGCATTTGGGGAGCCAAGCACAAGTACACACACAAAAAACAAGCTCCCCAACAAAATGTGTGCTAAAACCCTCTCCCTGTGATCCCACTAACTCACGTTTATTTCATTCTATTATTTTATTATTATTATCGAGACCATTCCCATTACCTTCAATAACTGACTACAAACTGAAGTAAATCTGATTTGATAAAGTCCCTTGCCATGTACATTTTTTTCAATCTCTTTTTTAAAATTTTGGCCTCTTTTATTTATTTAATTTGCTTATTTTCATCCATCTTTATTCTTTGGCCTGTGGGCCATGCCTGGTTTTTAGAGGACACGTGGCTACAAGGCAGCTCCAGCGTGTGACACGGCCTGAAACCACTGGAAAACCCCTTCTTGTTCCAGAACCATAACCCTGTGCCAGGCCCTCGGATGGGAAGCAGGCTCAGCACTGGAAGCTCCAGACGTGTGCTGAGACAGGAAGGGCCAGCGATGCCCCGGGAGCCAGTAACATACTCACTGATCACACCCGTGAGTGCGCAGCTCTAAACAGACATCAGCATCCCTGGCCACGAGTGTCCTGGAGTGTCACGAGTGTCCCTCTGTCCTGCTGCCTGGCGGGGCCGCTGGGCCTTTCACAACAATGTGAGCAACCGTCGGCCCCAGGGCTCAGCTGATCCTTGGCTAGTGGGTGAGTGGCTTCCATTTGCTCTTGGAATTAAAGAGGAGGAGCTCATCAGCTTAAACAGCCCCAGCTCTGAGCCGCCAGGTGGTCCGGGCGGTACGGAGAAGCAACCTCAAGGCACAGCACACCACGCCCAGGCCATGGGGCCCTCGCCTGGAGCCTGCCACCTCCTCTTGGTCATCCTGCTTGTCCAGGTTAATCCGGTGATGAGAGCCCGGCCTGGATCCCAGGCGACTCCCACGGGGGCTAGGGCTCAGCGCTTCTCGTGCCATGAGGGAATGTGTGCACACTTGTAAATCCGGGCGGGGATATAATTTTAGAATCCAGCTTCGATTTACACGCTCACCTTCTCCCTGTAGTGGGTACATCTGTTCTCAAGGGCAGTCAAGAGCCTCACAGAAGACAGGCAACCCAGGACATTCATTTTTAGCATTTGGGGAGCCAAGCACAAGTACACACACAAAAAACAAGCTCCCCAACAAAATGTGTGCTAAAACCCTCTCCCTGTGATCCCACTAACTCACGTTTATTTCATTCTATTATTTTATTATTATTATCGAGACCATTCCCATTACCTTCAATAACTGACTACAAACTGAAGTAAATCTGATTTGATAAAGTCCCTTGCCATGTACATTTTTTTCAATCTCTTTTTTAAAATTTTGGCCTCTTTTATTTTTTTTAATTTGCTTATTTTCATCCATCTTTATTCTTTGGCCTGTGTGGGCCTCCCATTGCAGTGGCCTCTCTCTTTGCAGAGCACCGGCTCTGGGCACACGCGCTCCAGAGCACTGGTTCATAATTGGACACACTGGTCCAGCCACTCCACAGCACGTGGGATCTTCCCAGGCCAGGGATTGAACTGGTGCCCCTTGCATTGCAAGGAGGACTCTTTACCCACTGGACCATCAGGGGAGCCCCCACATACATGTTTTTAATAGAGCCCTAGAACTTGACCATATGATAGAGATTTTGGCATTTGGTTTGAATCTGAAGGTAATGAAGCTTCCCTAAAAATCGCTGGGACACTGCCCCTTCTGCATGAGCCCAAAGACACAGCTCAGATCCAGCCCGGCCCTACCAAAGGATAGACCAGTTGCTCAGAAGCCGACAACAGTGTGTGACCAGGGGTGACTTGTCCCCATCACCCAGGGGACGCCAAACAGGTGGGACCTCAGAGGCACCACCCTGTGCTGATGTCCACAGCCACTCTCTGCTCACTTCCGCCTAGACTCTCTGAGCAGGGCCGTTTCTAAAGCTGACAAGCTGCAAGGCAGCAAGGGGTCCAAGAGAAGTGAAAGGGCAGGGCTTGGGGATCTGAAATTCATGGTGCACATGTACGTTTGGGTAGGGACGGCGTGCACCCTGGGTCTCTCCCTTGAGCCTCTACACTGAGAGAACTGACGGACAGAGCCAGAGAGGAACTGCTGTGCTCTCCTGGCCTCAGCCCATCTCCTCGACAAACAGGCAACCCAGGACATTCATTTTTGGCATTTGGGGAGCCAAGCACAAGTACACACACAAAAAACAAGCTCCCCAACAAAATGTGTGCTAAAACCCTCTCCCTGTGATCCCACTAACTCACGTTTATTTCATTCTATTATTTTATTATTATTATCGAGACCATTCCCATTACCTTCAATAACTGACTACAAACTGAAGTAAATCTGATTTGATAAAGTCCCTTGCCATGTACATTTTTTTCAATCTCTTTTTTAAAATTTTGGCCTCTTTTATTTTTTTTAATTTGCTTATTTTCATCCATCTTTATTCTTTGGCCTGTGTGGGCCTCCCATTGCAGTGGCCTCTCTCTTTGCAGAGCACCGGCTCTGGGCACACGCGCTCCAGAGCACTGGTTCATAATTGGACACACTGGTCCAGCCACTCCACAGCACGTGGGATCTTCCCAGGCCAGGGATTGAACTGGTGCCCCTTGCATTGCAAGGAGGACTCTTTACCCACTGGACCATCAGGGGAGCCCCCACATACATGTTTTTAATAGAGCCCTAGAACTTGACCATATGATAGCGATTTTGGCATTTGGTTTGAATCTGAAGGTAATGAAGCTTCCCTAAAAATCGCTGGGACACTGCCCCTTCTGCATGAGCCCAAAGACACAGCTCAGATCCAGCCCGGCCCTACCAAAGGATAGACCAGTTGCTCAGAAGCCGACAACAGTGTGTGACCAGGGGTGACTTGTCCCCATCACCCAGGGGACGCCAAACAGGTGGGACCTCAGAGGCACCACCCTGTGCTGATGTCCACAGCCACTCTCTGCTCACTTCCGCCTAGACTCTCTGAGCAGGGCCGTTTCTAAAGCTGACAAGCTGCAAGGCAGCAAGGGGTCCAAGAGAAGTGAAAGGGCAGGGCTTGGGGATCTGAAATTCATGGTGCACATGTACGTTTGGGTAGGGACGGCGTGCACCCTGGGTCTCTCCCTTGAGCCTCTACACTGAGAGAACTGACGGACAGAGCCAGAGAGGAACTGCTGTGCTCTCCTGGCCTCAGCCCATCTCCTCGACAAACAGGAGGCCCCACCCTCCCTTCTCCCGGCCTGCCAGACGAGGGACAGGGGTCACCCTGGCACGTACCTATCAGTAGCACATCCAGCGCACCCTCCACCTTCAGCGCCACCATAGCCGTGTGCCTGGGGAGTCTGATGGCCCTCCACGGGCACCTCTCCTCCTCCGGGCCCTAAGTAGGCCCCATGAACAGCACACGTCAAAGCCAAACAGAAACAGAAACCAAAGCCCACATCCTGGCAGTACAACCTGCTTGTAGTCCGCCCTCGGAGCCCATCAGTGGCGGCGGGGCTGCCCCAGCAGATGAGGCACAGCCGGCAGAACCAGCTCCTCGCCGGCCTCTCCTCAGGCTGCACCTCCCCTCCCTCCACCTCTGCAGGCCCTTCCGCCAGGGAGCCAGGGGACGAGCAGGGCGCCGGACAAGGGTGTGATGGGTCCCACCTCTGTCTCCAAGGGCACCAGCTGTCCCAGACCCCTCTGACACTCCCTGGCCCCTCCGACTGGGTCCCAGGGGTAAGAGGTATGTTCCCTTGTGGGGAGCATGACCTGAACTGGAAGTTTCTGGGAGAGAGGAACGTGTGAAGAGCCCTTAGACAACTAACATGTGGGTAGAACTTACACATTTTCAAGTGTATCATCTCGTGATTCTCTCCAAACTCCTGCAGGGAAGGCAGGAATTATCCTGCCTCCCCACTCCCACCCCGTCCCCAACCCTGGTCCATTTTAAAGATGAAAACATTGAGTGTCAGGACATTAGCAATTAGGCCAGATGCACATGCTTGATTCAAGCCCTGGTCCTCGGGCTCCAGAGTCACCCCTCTCTCCACACAGCATTCCTTCCAGTTGCTTCTCATCCCAGTTTCATTCTCAAGGCTCACGTGCGCATGCACTCGTCCTTCATTCAGTGTAATCTACTTAGTCCCTCCCATAAGCCGCTTGCTTGTAGGCATACAGCTCACTCTGTCCATTGAGCTTCTCCTGCAACACATCCAGATGCCCCGGACGCTTGAAGAAGCAGCGACCACCACGCGAGCTCAAGCGCTCTCTAACTGCCCCCCTCTGCCGCCCACCACACTCACTCCTCCTCTGAGATCCTGTTCCTCCTCATTCTTTCTGTTCCTCCCACAGTCCCCCAGGGATTCCATCACCAACATTCCCACAGGGTGTTGAACACCCTCCCGTGGAAACATGTGGTCCCATCTTAAAGTGATTCTATTTACCCCTTCACATGATGAATTCCTTGAGACCATGGAACTTCTGTTGGATGGAGGGACAGGCAAGGGAGAGAAGGGTCCAGCTAAATAACTGGGTGATTACAACATCCAGTGTTACTAACCAAACGTCACGATGCCTGAAAGTGTTAATCGCTCAGTGGTGTCCAGCTCTTTGCAACCCCATAGACTGTAGCCTGCCAGGTTCCTCTGTCTATGGAACTCTCCAGGCAAGGCTACTGGAGTGGGCAGCCACTTCCTACTCCAGGGGATCTTCCTGACTCAGGGACCAAACCCAGGTCTCCTGAATTGCAAGCAGATTCTTTACGGTCTGAGTCACCAGGGAAGTCCCATGTGCTCTTTAATTTTTAGGCTATCATCATGGAAGGGTTCTCTCCCACAAAGCGCATAAACATCGGTTTACAATGGCCAGGACTGTCTCTGCAGAGGGAAGAGAGGAGGGTGTTTACTATCCTTTCTACCACCTCCAAAAGTCATCACCCAGACTGAGAGGTGAGGAGAGAGGGGGTGAGTGCCTGGGGTCTGGACAATATAGGAGACAAGTCATGTGAGGAGGGATGGGGCAGGAACCGAGTGTCCTAGGCATCCTGGGAGATGCTGCAGGCTCTCACGCGGGCAAGGGGCCAAGCTCAGGTTCAAGTCAGAGAATACCAATGCCTACTCTGTTATTTCTACAATGTCCTGGCACTCTCAAAAGGCGCATCCAGTTTTCATACACATAGGATTCATTTCCCAAAGAGGTTTAACCAGCAGCTGCTGGCAAGAAATTCCCACTGCATCATTCTCTCTCCTCCCCTATAACAATTTAGGGTAAGCTGGGCTTGCAGGATTGAATCTCTGCTTCTCTGACCAAATCCACCTCTGACCCCGGGCCTTCTCCATGGCTCAGAACCGAAGAATGAAGCCAGGAAGCGGCAGGAAAACCTTTTTTCTTTTCTAGTCTCCTCTCCCACAAATCTCCCCCCCTCCCACCTGGTGCCCATAAAGTAAAATGAAGGTGCCCCAGAGGACCCACTGGGGAGGCCTCTGGTTATTCAAACCATCCCCAATTCTTCCCTTTTGACCCAGAACAGCTGCTTTTACTTGTAGCAAGACCAGCCTTGAACTCTAGTGGATTTGGCAACTTCCCAAACCAACGAGTGCCGCTCAGCTGCAAATGCAAATAAAACTCCAAATTTCCCTGAGGAAAAGGCTGAGGGTGGTGAGCGCCCTCTGGGGAGCAAGGAGACCCAGGCCCTGGGGTGGGAAGAAGGGGTGGTGACAGAGGTGGGTTCCCCACTTCCCCTTGCCAGTCCTGAGCCATGCCTCTCACCCTGGGCTTGGAATCTGGGTTTCCCTGCCTGCTGGACATCTCACCAGCCCGTCTTTCGTCTCACCAGCAGACCACCTCGTCCTGATAACCTTCTCTTCTTCCTGCCTCCTCCCCCTCCCGCCCACTCTCCCAGACGCACCCCGCTCCTCCTCCCCCAGGCACCAACCCCGACCCCATGCCCACCTGACAGGGTGGTCCCCGACCCTTCGCTCCTTTCCTTCCCTCCCATCCCGCCCCTCTGGCACGGGGGTAGCTGCTGCTTGCTGCCTGAAAGACTGGACAGCTGCTGAGTTCTCTAATTAGCTGCCTGGCCGCCATCCCAGAGCCAGGCGTGCCTTACTGTACAGAGGTGCCTCCCCTCCCCTCTGCCAATAATCCTCTATGCAGATCCCATCAGGCGGCAGCTGAGAGGCCCTGGAATCCTCATCACGTGATCCGAGCAAGGTTCCTGCTGCTCAGCTGGGCAGGAACAGAGGGTGGCCTCCCAGCCTCCCCTACAAACTCAGTAGGAATTTATTTATCTGGTTTCTCTCTGTTACTGCTCGCATGCTTAGAAAGACCCACAGCTGAATCCACTGCACCACGCCTTTGGAGCAATGGGGGTCCTGTCCCTTCGTTGCCTTCCCAGTGGAGGCAGAAAGAAGCCCAGGGGGTCTTTGGGAGGACAAAGTCTGGCTGATGTCAACAGCCTGACACCTAGTGCCCTACTTTTCACAGCTTTCTACAGCCAAACAACCCCCAGAGATTTCTAAACAACCAGGGGCCCTGGTCTGAGAAGCCCTGTGGAGGCTGGCTTCCTTATATGAGATGCTGTATTCCAGTAGTCAACAAATATTTATTGAGTACCTGCTGAAGGCCAGGCACTGCACCCGGGGTGAACAAGGCAAGGTTCCTGCCCCCTTGGTGCTCACAACTCCGTGGGGAGACAGACAATAAGGAAGCCAGCCAGCACATGCTGTAATGTCTGAGATCAGGCCATGAAGAAGGGGAAAGGCCTGGGAACAGAAAGAAACTAGATGCTGGAAGGAGAGTCTTGAACTTCTCTAAGGAGCTAGCGTCAGGGCATAGGTCGGAAAGACCTAAAAGCTTGCAGGAAGTGTTGGGGAAAGCATTCCAGGCAGAGGGAACAGCAGTGCAAAGATCCTGAGGCAGAAACAAGCTCAACAAGCTCCAGCAGACCACCTCGTCCTGATAACCTTCTCTTCTTCCTGCCTCCGCCCCCTCCCGCCCACTCTCCCAGACGCACCCCGCTCCTCCTCCCCCAGGCACCAACCCCGACCCCATGCCCACCTGACAGGGTGGTCCCCGACCCTTCGCTCCTTTCCTTCCCTCCCATCCCGCCCCTCTGGCACGGGGGTAGCTGCTGCTTGCTGCCTGAAAGACTGGACAGCTGCTGAGTTCTCTAATTAGCTGCCTGGCCGCCATCCCAGAGCCAGGCGTGCCTTACTGTACAGAGGTGCCTCCCCTCCCCTCTGCCAATAATCCTCTATGCAGATCCCATCAGGCGGCAGCTGAGAGGCCCTGGAATCCTCATCACGTGATCCGAGCAAGGTTCCTGCTGCTCAGCTGGGCAGGAACAGAGGGTGGCCTCCCAGCCTCCCCTACAAACTCAGTAGGAATTTATTTATCTGGTTTCTCTCTGTTACTGCTCGCATGCTTAGAAAGACCCACAGCTGAATCCACTGCACCACGCCTTTGGAGCAATGGGGGTCCTGTCCCTTCGTTGCCTTCCCAGTGGAGGCAGAAAGAAGCCCAGGGGGTCTTTGGGAGGACAAAGTCTGGCTGATGTCAACAGCCTGACACCTAGTGCCCTACTTTTCACAGCTTTCTACAGCCAAACAACCCCCAGAGATTTCTAAACAACCAGGGGCCCTGGTCTGAGAAGCCCTGTGGAGGCTGGCTTCCTTATATGAGATGCTGTATTCCAGTAGTCAACAAATATTTATTGAGTACCTGCTGAAGGCCAGGCACTGCACCCGGGGTGAACAAGGCAAGGTTCCTGCCCCCTTGGTGCTCACAACTCCGTGGGGAGACAGACAATAAGGAAGCCAGCCAGCACATGCTGTAATGTCTGAGATCAGGCCATGAAGAAGGGGAAAGGCCTGGGAACAGAAAGAAACTAGATGCTGGAAGGAGAGTCTTGAACTTCTCTAAGGAGCTAGCGTCAGGGCATAGGTCGGAAAGACCCTAAAAAGCTTCGCAGGAAGTGTTGGGGAAAGCATTCCAGGCAGAGGGAACAGCAGTGCAAAGATCCTGAGGCAGAAACAAGCTCAACAAGCTCCGTGGAATTAGGGGTCTGACATTCCCTGCCTCTTGCTGCAAAAGTCATCTGGTGATCCCTGCAGAGCTCACCAGGTCAGGAGAGTGTCCAGGTGCCAAGTAAATGTAGCCGGGCCACTGAAGACACCTCCGGGGGGAAGGGGCTGGAAACCGTGATGTCCTCAGCTATTGCTTGACAATCGTATTAAGCAGTGAAGGAAAGGGGAAATCCTTTGACTGGTGGCCCAGAATTTTTCCATCTGCTTCTGATCAAAAGAATGTAACTTTACCAGATCCTCTCTAGTCTGGGTGTTTCCCCTTAATGAGAAAGCAAATATTCCTTTTTACTTCAGGTAGTTTGTTAGGTTTTCTGTCCCTGGCAATCAAGAAAATTGACTAGCAGAGGTGATTTTCTCCCATCGGGAACACACCTAGCTAACTCGAGAATCATGTACCCGAGCACAACCTACCAACTCTGCTGTGAAAACCAGTGGCTTTGCCGTAAGGGACAGAACTGTGGAGTAAGAAGGTCAGATGTCCAGCAAAGTGGGTGAATCTCAGCAGGATGGCTATAGCTCTGGGGGCTCCAAATCACCCTTCTGGTCACTGACTTTGTCATTTCCCCCTGACTCTTCCAGCCCTTGCTGGTCACTTAGCATACCTGAAGTATCTTCTCCAAACAGGATGTGTGAAAACTAGTAGTCTAGAGATAAAGCCCAAGCCAAGAACAGGATGTACACAGAGGTGACGTTTCTGAAAAATTTCTGCACAATTGCACTAGCCAGTTTGACAGCTGCTAGTTCTATGTAGTTATTTCAAATTTACCTTTAATTACCCTTAATAATACATGGATGTGAGTTTGAGCCAGCCCCAGGAGAGAGGGAAGGCATGCTGGAGAGTGCAGGCAGCCTGACATGCTGCCATCCATGGGGTCACAAAGAGTCAGGTGTGACTTAGCCACGGAACCACAACTACTGCTAAAAATGAACAGAACTTAAAAATTCAGTTCCTTAGTCCCACTAGCCAACTTTCAAGCGCTCACAGTTACATCTGTTAAGTGTCTACCATACTGGACAGTGCAGAGGTATACCATTTCCATCATCACAGAAAGCTCCACTGGACATGGCTCCAGAACCTGCCAAGAGTGACCCAAAGGCTGAGTTTCACTTCCTTGCTCTTGGAAATCCTCGTTTTCTGCAGACACCCTTGCCCTCTGTCTCTCCCGCAGGCTCAGACCAAGCCAACCAGGGCTGCCATTGTGAGATGGGGGAGGATGAACCCTTGTTCCGAGAGTCACTGTCTACTTTCTGAAGAGTGACTTTTATCCAAGAGGCCAGGAGAGAGCCCTGGCCCCTGCCGAATGAGACTCACCCCTGCATCTTTGGCATCTTTGTAACTCAGTGTTGGGGTTACGGCTTGCAGTGTTAAAAAGAAACTCCAAACCATTTATTGAGCACCCTCTAATGCTACGCAGGTGCCACACAGGTCATCTCATGGATCCGCTCCACAAGCCCACGGCGCAGACACAAACGACTGACTCAGGAGGCAAGGGAGGATCAGAGGTCTAATAACAGCTGAAAATGGGAGGGTGGAGGTTTTCATCAGCACTTCCTCCCACACCACTCACGAGAGATGCGGATATGTGACCAGGAAACAGGGGACTTCATTCTCCTAGGGCAATGGCCACCTCGAGCTGCCCCTTTATCCTTACAGCAAACAATCTCACATGCCCTAGTCAAGCCCACCCATGGGCTTGGGAGATGCTTTCCGAGGGTCTGCCCACGAAGGCCAGTTATTGAAAGACACCTAAGAACACATCAGAACCAAAGGAAGGCCATGGGACAGAAAATAAACCCTGAAAGGGGTAGGGGTCAGGATACAGACATGTGACATTTCTCCTGGGCAAAGAGGGGAAGGATGCGATCAAATGTTTTGTTTTGGGAAGCCATCTGGACCATGAGTTCCTTTATCTTTGTATTTTCATGTCCTAGATAAAACTTGATATACATTAGGAACTCAAAATCATAGTACCCAATGGGAGAAAAGGTAGGAAGCAGGTCCTCTAAGAGCGACAGGCTTGGCCAAGCGGAGCCTGAAGGGCAGGTGCACGGTGGGGGGAGGGGGGAACAGGAATGAGCTGATCAGGAGGAGCTGGGATGGTTGCTGTCTGCTCAGTACAGGACCTGATCTGACCATCCCTTTAAGTAATGGCCCAGAGGAAAGGCCGGCATACACCGGGCTGGGCAAGGCCAGCGGCCAGGCACTTCCACTGTGGGCCTTAAGTCCTGCAACCCTGGTCCCTCACTCTGCCTCTCCCAGATAGCACCATCCACTGTGAATTTATCCAAGAGGCCAGGAGAGAAGCCCAGGGGGGCCCCTGTCTACTTTCTGAAGAGTGACTTTTATCCAAGAGGCCAGGAGAGAGCCCTGGCCCCTGCCGAATGAGACTCACCCCTGCATCTTTGGCATCTTTGTAATTCAGTGTTGGGGTTACGGCTTGCAGTGTTAAAAAGAAACTCCAAACCATTTATTGAGCACCCTCTAATGCTACGCAGGTGCCACACAGGTCATCTCATGGATCCGCTCCACAAGCCCACGGCGCAGACACAAACGACTGACTCAGGAGGCAAGGGAGGATCAGAGGTCTAATAACAGCTGAAAATGGGAGGGTGGAGGTTTTCATCAGCACTTCCTCCCACACCACTCACGAGAGATGCGGATATGTGACCAGGAAACAGGGGACTTAATTCTCCTAGGGCAATGGCCACCTCGAGCTGCCCCTTTATCCTTACAGCAAACAATCTCACATGCCCTAGTCAAGCCCACCCATGGGCTTGGGAGATGCTTTCCGAGGGTCTGCCCACGAAGGCCAGTTATTGAAAGACACCTAAGAACACATCAGAACCAAAGGAAGGCCATGGGACAGAAAATAAACCCTGAAGGGGGTAGGGGTCAGGATACAGACATGTGACATTTCTCCTGGGCAAAGAGGGGAAGGATGCGATCAAATGTTTTGTTTTGGGAAGCCATCTGGACCATGAGTTCCTTTATCTTTGTATTTTCATGTCCTAGATAAAACTTGATATACATTAGGAACTCAAAATCATAGTACCCAATGGGAGAAAAGGCAGGAAGCAGGTCCTCTAAGAGCGACAGGCTTGGCCAAGCGGAGCCTGAAGGGCAGGTGCACGGTGGGGGGAGGGGGGAACAGGAATGAGCTGATCAGGAGGAGCTGGGATGGTTGCTGTCTGCTCAGTACAGGACCTGATCTGACCATCCCTTTAAGTAATGGCCCAGAGGAAAGGCCGGCATACACCGGGCTGGGCAAGGCCAGCGGCCAGGCACTTCCACTGTGGGCCTTAAGTCCTGCAACCCTGGTCCCTCACTCTGCCTCTCCCAGAAAGCACCATCCACTGTGAAAGCAGCGAGCCTTGCAACACACTCAACTCTGGCTCCACACAGCACTTAGGCAAGAGTAATTAAAGCGAATGTTATCTCAGTCAGGCTCTCATTAGCCACATAATTAGACTGCAGAAAATAATTAACATTCCTTTTGACAAAGAAAGCAGAGGACCCATTACATTCATTAGGACAGACTCAAACCAGCCTGAGGAAGGCCTAGAAGAGAACTCATCACCTCCTGGGCCTGAACAAGACAGAGTCAGTATCCGGGAACCCGGATCAGGAGGCAAGTCCTGCCCTGGGCCAGGCTCCTGGGTGAGCGAACAGAGATGGCAATGGACGCCTTCATGTATGTATTACAAATGATAATAACACACTCATACAGCTCACAGAAAAAGATTTGAAGGAATGCCTCACTATATCAAGATGGCAGAACAGGGACAAATGCACGTCTCCCCCAAGGCCCTTGAAAAAGACAGAAAAGACATTTTCTAAAAGGAATAAATCCATTGCAGCGCCACAAAACAAGAGGGAGTTCTATGGGCTCCCTGAAGATGGAAGCAAATGACAATAAACCGGTAAACCACAACCCCCTCAAATAAAACCATGAAAAAATAATAACTGACCCTCATACAGCATATATATATATGCCAGACACTGTTCTAGGTACATATTAGCTCACTGAATCTTCACAAAAATAATCTGAGATAGAGACTATTAGTTTCCCCGCTTTACAAATACAACCCAGAGTTCCATAGCTTCCCCGAGATCATAGTGCTACTAAGTGCCGGAGCTCAGCTGGGAACCCCAGCAGTGTGACTAAAGAGTCTACATGTGGAGGAGTGGTTCTGGGGGTTCCAAGTTTGGAGTAAGCAGATTAAGGGTCCAGGAGAGGCCCTGAGTGGTTGGTCATGGAATCTGAAGCAGCTGGGCAAGCCGTCCCTGCCCCACTTCTCCACTCAGGGGTCCCCACACCAGGGACAGTAGGGCATTGCAGCAAAGGGACACCTAGACGGCTCCTGCATCCCCAGCAGACACATCCCACCCTGCCGTCCACAACGCGGGGTGGCTAGCTCTAGAGCATCGAATCGAGATTCACACAGAGGTGACAGAATCAACCTCAAAATACCCAGCAAGAAACACAACCAAGACTCACCCAACACTGAACAAGAACCAAAACAGCCAAAGAAGCACCAAGTCAGAGAACAGAAGTTCTAGCCAGAAAGAAAAATTAATGGACAACTGAATGAAATGTTTGTCAAAGTATGATTAATATCCTCTGAGGGATATGAGGGGTTCCTGAAATCTATGAACCCCAACAGAGCCATTGCCAGAAGAATGTTAACGATCTCAGAAATGAGGGAACCACACCATGGATAACTGGTTATCTCTGGATGCAAGAACAGAGTGACTTCAGCAAAACTTTTCTTTATGCAGCTCTGTTTTTCTAAACTTCTTATACCAAACACGTGTTACTTTTAGAATCAGAAATGTTATTTCTTTTTTAGTGCCTGGCATGAGGAAGGTGCTCAGTAAGGCGTGGATCCTGCCACCTACACCAACGCTTGGCCCCACTCACGCTAGACGATATAACTCGCCATCCCCCAGTCGCTCCTTCCACGCTCTCATCTCTGGGTCTCTGTGCACAATGATCCCCTCCTGGAATGCCCTTATCGCGGCTTACTCAGATTTGCCAGTCTTTGAATGTCCACTCAAAGATTACCCTTGTTAATGAAAGGTCCCTGCATCAATCGTACCTAACTCACTCCAATCCCTCCTCCCCCAAACTTCTTAGAATCTCTAATTCTCCAGGGTCCTAGGAACTGGCCTGTGGAGGTTTACCTTTCAGTGACCAAGTCTTGTCTCCCCAACTCAACAGTAGGCTTCTTAAATACACCAAGAGGGAACCAGCTTTCTTTTTATACCCGCCATGCCCAAATAAAGCTGTAAAGCTTTCGCAAGACAATTCTTATGTATCAAATGAGTGAATGACCAATGAGCTTCTGTTCCCAGTGGGAGTAGGAAGAGGAAAATTATGGTGGAAATGAGGTTATTCAACAGGGTTGGATGGCACAGCAAGGCCCTCCCTCGTGGGCGAGGCCCTCATAAATGGGTCACCTGGTCCCCAACAGCTTGACCTCCTATCCTTTGGGAGGGGGAAATCCAGAAACATCTGTAAATATAGGATAGTTGATTGGTAAAACTTGGGGCAAAATGTGGATAAATAGTAAAAGATTTGTATGGTCTTATCTTCCCACAGATTGTTTATTAGGAGCAAGGAAAAACTAGCAAGTGCATCATGAAGAAATTGGGCACCTTACGAAGTGATGAAACCTAACATCACATGAAAGAGACAGAAGGACATCTGGTACCTCTGGATGTAACACATTGAAAAAGACACAACATCACTCCTGTGTGTGCCAGCAGCCAGGAGTGTGTAACTCAGAGTCTAAATGTGATGCAACAGCAGAACAATCCAAAGGGAAGAACGTTCAATTTTTTTAAACGGAGGTGGAGGAGGGGGCCATGTTCTTTAAACATGTCAATGTCACGAACAACCAAGGAAGCCTGAGGAACTGTTCTGGATGAAAAGAGACTAAAGAGATAGAACAAATATCATGGATCCTGGACTGAAGAGGGGGGAATAAATGCTGTAAAGGATGTTATTAAGTTCATCAACAAACTTGCAATAAAACCAGCAGATTGTTAGATAAAGTATCCTATTAAAGTTCAATATATTGCAGAGTCTATAAAATAGTATCCTTATTCTTAGGAATTCACACTGAAATATTCAGAGAGAAAGGGTCATCCTGTAGGCGACTGACCCTAAAGAGGTTCAGGACAAAGACAGAGAAAGAACGAGAGAGAACATAAATGATAAAGCAGATAAGGCAAAATGTTAAAAATATATATCAGGAGAAAGAGTATACATGTGTTCTGTACTATTCTGGCAACTTTTCCGTAAGTCTGAAATTACTTCCATGTAAAAGGTTTGGAGAAAAATCACAACGACAACACCGAAGGAACCTCTTCCATTAGACAGGGCAGGATGCGGTGGAACAGATATGAAGGGTGAATTCAGGGAGGTGACTGGTCATCCTGTGGAGGATGGACACCTGTCTACCCTGGGCCCCAGATTCAAGCCCTGCCGATGTGTCCCTCTTAGACACATTTCCTGTCCGGTGGGGCCCTCCCCTTTTCTTACTGCTCCACCCATTTACCCCTCCCTCTCCCCAAGATCCGCAATCTTCCAGGACACTACCCTATCAGGACCAAGGGACAGGATTATTTGTATCTATTCTTAAACCTGGTTAATGTTTGCTGGACCTGTTTTGACACCTGTTTTGTCCACAAACCCACACTAATGAGTCAGGTTATGTTTGCGAAGCCACAGCCTTCTAGGTGTTTCCTGATATTTCATTCCCATTCCCCTTCCACCAGATTTATGGTTAGTCCTATTCACACCGCCTGACTAGGTGTCTAGACAACGTTCATCCCTTCTGAGCTCTCACGCAGGCTTTCCAGGGCAGATGCTGTGTCTGCCACGCTCCACACCACCACTGCCTAACTCCTTAGGCAACCCCCCTCCCTCCCCTCACACATAGGCACAGCCTCCTTCACCCAAGTACCGAGTCTGGCACAGCTAGGTATCCCACTTTATTTTTTCTCTTCCACTTTCTGGCCACACCGCAAGAAGTTCCCCAACCAGGTATCAAACCTATGGCCCCTGCAGTGGAAGCACAGTGTCTTAACCACTGGGCCACCAGGGAAGTCCCAGCATGTGGCCACTTTAAATAGCACACCTCTTTAAATAAGAGGCAGCTGATGGAGTCTCATTAAGCAGCCTCACTCCAGGAAAGGGAATCGAGCAAACCATCATATTGTACAACTGCATTTATTAATTCAGAAATCCTTATATGCATCTTTTATGTACAGACCCTAAAGAGGTTCAGGACAAAGACAGAGAAAGAACGAGAGAGAACATAAATGATAAAGCAGATAAGGCAAAATGTTAAAAATATATATCAGGAGAAAGAGTATACATGTGTTCTGTACTGTTCTGGCAACTTTTCCGTAAGTCTGAAATTACTTCCATGTAAAAGGTTTGGAGAAAAATCACAACGACAACACCGAAGGAACCTCTTCCATTAGACAGGGCAGAATGCGGTGGAACAGATATGAAGGGTGAATTCAGGGAGGACACTGGTCATCCTGTGGAGGATGGACACCTGTCTACCCTGGGCCCCAGATTCAAGCCCTGCCGATGTGTCCCTCTTAGACACATTTCCTGTCCGGTGGGGCCCTCCCCTTTTCTTACTGCTCCACCCATTTACCCCTCCCTCTCCCCAAGATCCGCAATCTTCCAGGACACTACCCTATCAGGACCAAGGGACAGGATTATTTGTATCTATTCTTAGACCTGGTTAATGTTTGCTGTTTTGACACCTGTTTTGTCCACAAACCCACACTAATGAGTCAGGTTATGTTTGCGAAGCCACAGCCTTCTAGGTGTTTCCTGATATTTCATTCCCATTCCCCTTCCACCAGATTTATGGTTAGTCCTATTCACACCGCCTGACTAGGTGTCTAGACAACGTTCATCCCTTCTGAGCTCTCACGCAGGCTTTCCAGGGCAGATGCTGTGTCTGCCACGCTCCACACCACCACCGCCTAACTCCTTAGGCAACCCCCCTCCCTCCCCTCACACATAGGCACAGCCTCCTTCGCCCAAGTACCAAGTCTGGCACAGCTAGGTATCCCACTTTTTCTCTTCCACTTTCTGGCCGCACCTCAAGAAGTTCCCCAACCAGGTATCAAACCTATGGCCCCTGCAGTGGAAGCACAGTGTCTTAACCACTGGGCCACCAGGGAAGTCCCAGCATGTGGCCACTTTAAATAGCACACCTCTTTAAATAAGAGGCAGCTGATGGAGTCTCATTAAGCAGCCTCACTCCAGGAAAGGGAATTGAGCAAACCATCATATTGTACAACTGCATTTATTAATTCAGAAATCCTTATATGCATCTTTTATGTACAGACTACTCAGTGCTAAGTGGGTTGACGTATGAAAGCCGAAGCACCACAGTGGGGCGGGTTGTTTTTAGAACATTGGAAATATACAATCTTGGAGATTCTACTGTAGCATCAAATACCAGAAGCCTAATAGTAATAATCACTTCTGTTCTGACATGAACTTATGGCTTCAAGTTCATCTCATTATTCATGCACTCATTCATACGTTCCTTAAACAATTGCTCAGTATCTGTGTCATACCATCAGGTACACGCACAGACTCAAGAGGCAAAGATCCAAGCTCAGACCACACCACAGGCAGCTGATGTTCTAAGAGGTCCTGGGTCATCTAACGGGCCCACTAGACACACACTTAGAGCACCAGCTACCATGGGGCACCAGAGGATATTATGTTATTTACAGAAGAGAACATGAAAGAGAATCGAAAGGAAGCTACTGAGGCCTCAGTACACAAATAAATTGTGTTGTTTCTGAAAACGTTATAATTTAGAATGATGTTAATTTACTTTTAATGTCTTGGGAAGCCCTAAGCTCTTTGGTGCCGAGAGCCTCCAGAGACCTTAATCCAGCCAAACAGTAGGTAGAGGCTGTGATCCTAAATGCCAACAAGTGTCAGGCTGCCAACTCAAATTAGCAAAGACTTCAGAATTATTAGGAAAGCAGGACTGAAAGGACTCAATGGGGGATTTATTGGGCTTGCGGCAGGGGCTTTCCTTGCGGAAGGAAAGGGATGACAGAAAAGAGAGGAGAACGGCACCCATACTTCTGACTTGGGCAACGGTAGGGTCATTCCCTGAGAAGAAGATACAAGAGTGTGCCTCAGAAGTGATGCAGTGAACTCTGTTTCAGATGCTCTGAGATGCCCACAGGCCTCCAGGCTGGCTATAGCAGTAGAGAGGAGGGGGCTGCCAGGGAGAAGGTGCAATGGGCGACATCCGAGGCTGGGCCGGTACAGAGGTCAAGCCTGCGGAAGGGCCAAGGAGGGAGGAGGACACCCAGGAAAGGATCTTGCTGGGGAAGAGGGGAGCAGGAGAGTGTCAGAGGTCACAGTCTGCTGCAGAGGCAAGCCAATCAGGGACAGAGGAGATTTAGCAGCAAAGAGGTCCTGGGGACCGTTGTGACTGCAAAGGGAAATGACTGAAACTGTGGGGTTAGATGATTCTTTTGAGAACTCTGGTTGTGAAGGAAAGGAGAAAGAAAAGCCGCCAGAGAGTAGAAATGGGGACAGGGGAGGTGTGCTTTCTCCCTTCCTTCCTTCTTTCCAAATAAGAGAGACAAGTGTGTGAGTGTGTGTTCAACTCTTTGTGACCCCATGGACTGTAGCCCACCAGGCTCCTCTACAGAGAACGAATCTATGTCCACAGATTTCTCCAGGCAAGATTACTGGAGAGGGCTGCCGTTCCCTTTTCCAAAGAATCTTCCCAACCCTGGGATTGAACCCAGGTCTCCTGCATTGCAGGCAGATTCTTTACCATCTGAGCCACCAGGCAAGCCCTAAGAGAGACATAAAGATATTTAAATGCCAAGGAAGAAACCCACAGTGAGGGAGAGCTGTGGCTAGGACATACATCGCAAGGCACATATGGATGCTCTGGGCTGTGCTGAGGCCATAAAGAGGTCACAGTCTGCTGCAGAGGGAAGCCAATCAGGGACCGAGGAGATTTAGCAGCAAAGAGGTCCCTGGGGACCGTTGTGACTGCAAAGGGAAATGACTGAAACTGTGGGGTTAGGTGATTCTTTTGAGAACTCTGGCTGTGAAGGAAAGGAGAAAGAAAAGCCGCCAGAGAGTCACAATCCAAAGGCCAAGGACAGGTGTGTCATTGTATTAATAACCCCTTTTCAGAGAGGAGAGCCAGGCAGCCAGAATTAAGGTCACACAAGTACTAGGGTGCTGTGGCCCAGATCCAGAACACAGATCTCCGTGTTCCCGGTCCTGGTGGTTCTTCCAGGCCAGTAGTTCTCAGTGGGGCCACCCCGGGAATGGCCAGGGGTGGAGGCCCTCTGTCAGCACTGAAGAGGGTGGGGAGCGCTACAGGTACTTATTAGTGGGAACCTGAAATGCCAGACGCCCTGCAGATCCCACAACAACCCACAAAAGAATCCCTGCCACGTGACTTTAGAACATGCCACTGGGCATGCACAGAGGTGAAAAGCCCATTCATAGTTATCAGCATCTATCACCAAGCTCCTTTCTGAAATAAACATGGGATTTTTGCACGGTTTTAACATATACTGAGTTATCCAGGAATGCCACTGGAGTGCAAACCAAAGAGATACTGTACCTTACATTTGGGACTTTACCAAGAGAGGTTCACCATCTGGGAAAATCACATCAACCTCCGAGGCGCCTCTCCTGGTATGTGAGTCACCCACACGACACACCTGTATCTTGTGGGTATTTGTGGCTGTTACATTCTCAGTGACTCTTTGTACAGGTCCCAGCATCTGATTCCTTCCTTCTGTTTTCAGTGTTGTGCCCAAGCAATTCCACATGGGATTATGTGATATTGTATTATAATTTATTTATCCTTTAGTTCTCTTTCAGTTTTAGGCATACTGATTTTTAATTTGTGTACTATCGTATGTCATATTATCTATAAATTTTATTTGGAGAAGTCAGGAGGCATTATAAATAATTGTTCTAATAAAACGAGGCACCACCCCAGAGTGTGAGATGCAAAGGAGATTACAGGGCTGAGGGAAATGGAGGGTGAGGAGAATTGGGGTGGCCTCACAAGATCAATCCCAGGGAGTGAATTCAAGGGTCTCTTACAGATAGTGACATGAAGTCTCTGAATGAGGGTACACGGTGTGATCCTCCCTTGGCTCAAGACAGCTATA
This sequence comes from Tragulus kanchil, assembly GCA_022376925.1. Taxonomy (NCBI): domain Eukaryota; kingdom Metazoa; phylum Chordata; class Mammalia; order Artiodactyla; family Tragulidae; genus Tragulus; species Tragulus kanchil. The sequence continues at coordinate 214,182,461 of JAIOJX010000032.1, read as the reverse complement.
TAATGGGGGACCTTCGGGAAATTTCATCTCCGCAATTAATTTCAATTATACCATACTGCAGCATTTTCCAGCGCATCATGACAATAGGTGGAAGACCGCACGTCATCTGCAGGGTTCAGGGAAATGACAAACGGTTGAACTCAGGCTCTAGGGCACACGGGCTTCAGTAGCTGCGTCACATGGGCTCTGGGGGTAGAGATGTGTTTAGAAGTCAAAGAACTGGGTGCCAGGCTTGGTCTGGTGAGTATCTTCTTGATGGATGAGGAGATGAGTAAACAGTATGTAAGAGGAAATGCCGGGGACCCGCCCGGGGGGCCTAGTATTAGTGGGAACCTGAAATGCCAGACGCCCTGCAGATCCCACAACAACCCACAAAAGAATCCCTGCCACGTGACTTTAGAACATGCCACTGGGCATGCACAGAGGTGAAAAGCCCATTCATAGTTATCAGCATCTATCACCAAGCTCCTTTCTGAAATAAACATGGGATTTTTGCACGGTTTTAACATATACTGAGTTATCCAGGAATGCCACTGGAGTGCAAACCAAAGAGATACTGTACCTTACATTTGGGACTTTACCAAGAGAGGTTCACCATCTGGGAAAATCACATCAACCTCCGAGGCGCCTCTCCTGGTATGTGAGTCACCCACACGACACACCTGTATCTCGTGGGTATTTGTGGCTGTTACATTCTCAGTGACTCTGTGTACAGGTCCCAGCATCTGATTCCTTCCTTCTGTTTTCAGTGTTGTGCCCAAGCAATTCCATATGGGATTATGTGATATTGTATTATAATTTATTTATCCTTTAGTTCTCTTTCAGTTTTAGGCATACTGATTTTTAATTTGTATACTATCGTATGTCATATTATCTATAAATTTTATTTGGAGAAGTCAGGAGGCATTATAAATAATTGTTCTAATAAAACAAGGCACCACCCCAGAGTGTGAGATGCAAAGGAGATTACAGGGCTGAGGGAAATGGAGGGTGAGGAGAATTGGGGTGGCCTCACAAGATCAATCCCAGGGAGTGAATTCAAGGGTCTCTTACAGATAGTGACATGAAGTCTCTGAATGAGGGTACACGGTGTGATCCTCCCTTGGCTCAAGACAGCTATATAATGGGGGACCTTCGGGAAATTTCATCTCCGCAATTAATTTCAATTATACCATACTGCAGCATTTTCCAGCGCATCATGACAATAGGTGGAAGACCGCACGTCATCTGCAGGGTTCAGGGAAATGACAAATGGTTGAACTCAGGCTCTAGGGCACACGGGCTTCAGTAGCTGCGTCACATGGGCTCTGGGGGTAGAGATGTGTTTAGAAGTCAAAGAACTGGGTGCCAGGCTTGGTCTGGTGAGTATCTTCTTGATGGATGAGGAGATGAGTAAACAGTATGTAAGAGGACGCTTAAGGATATTTATGGAAATGCTATATCATGAGGAATCATGAACAGAAATAGGGATAGAGAAATGATCTCAGAGGGCCTCCGATAGGTTAAAAAGACAGGCCAGAGATACTCAGGGCTCAGAATACAAGAGGGGCTGGTTATTTAATGGCAGGGGAAAGGCAGCCTCGATTCCCACAGGTGTGCCCATCACCCTCACATAGGTACGAAGGGTTAAAAAAGTGCCTTTCTGTGTATTCCTGTGGCATGTTGACGCATGGTAGAAACCAACACAATATTGGAAAGCAATTATCCTCCAGTTAAAAACAAATAAAAATTCTAAAAAGTGTCCTTCAATCAAGAGGAGATGGTTACCTGATTCCTGTGTCAGCCTCATCTGAGGACAGCTGGGACTGGAACAAAAGGGGAGTCAGCGCCTGCTGGCCTGGATGCTATTTGGGGGCCTGGAGCAGGACCTTCTGAGCCCGGCTCTTCCACAAACCCTCACAGCTCTGTGACCTCTCCACTCGAGTTCCTCATCCAAAAAATGAAGAAAACACAATAAGGCACTTTAGATTCCATCACTGTTTAAGTTTTCCTATTGTTTTCCTGCTCTTCCAGAAGCGTGTGTGTGTGTGTGTGTGTGTGTATTAATTTTAAATGTCAGGTCAAAACAGCTGTAGGGATCAACAGGAAGACTGGCTCTCAAATGAGTAACTGCATCCCTTCCCAAAAGGTAGTAGAGGAACTTGGCTCACTTGGGCTATGAAGAAACATCCCAATGTAGGATGTGTGTCCAGGAACCAGTTTTCAGGCCCCTCTGCAGAGCTGACTCAGCCAAGGGCTCACCGCCTCTCCCCCAGCCCCCAGGAGGAGAGTGGCATGCAGGTACCCAGCAGGCACTCCGCCTGGGGGACACACCAGTTCACCCGTGAGATGCCACACGGGAGGAAGGAAGCCGTCGTGGTTTCCTAGGCTGAGGCAAGACTGATGGCACACCTAAGGCACAAGACTGAACGGGGTGCCCAAAAGACCTTAGCAGTCCAGATAAATGATATCATATGTAATGCAATATTTTAAAAAGCCAAATTGACAAACCAAGGCTTGGGTTGTCATACTGGAACCAGGGCCAATATTAGGGCAAGGTTCAGGAGGCAAGGTCACCTGAGGATTCGTTTTTGTTTTTTAGAAAAAACTTACTCTTTTTAAGTTTTACTTATGTATTTATTTTTAGCTTTCTGGGTTTTCACTGCTGCTGTAGGCTCTTTAGTTGCAGGGAGTGGGTGAGCAGGCTTCTTGTTGCGGTGACTTCTCTTGTTGTGGAACTCAGGCTCTAGGGCACACGGGCTTTAGTAGCTGCGTCACATGGGCTCAGTGGTTGCGGCTCTGCGGCTCTAGACACAGGCTCAGTAGTTGTGGCTCACGGGCTTCGTTGCTCCACAGCATGTGGGATCTTCCTGGATCAGGGACCGAATTTGTGTCTTCTGCATTGGCAGGTGAACTCTTCACCACTGAGCTATGAGGGAAGCCCCCCACCTGAGGAGTTGTGATGCTGATCTAGTCCCACATCCCTAGGGCCTCCGTACCCCTTATTGCCGACAGTTCAGAGGTGAAGCAATAGGAAGTGAGTGGCAGGGAGAGCTCAGACTCCAGTGTGCTAACTGCTGTTCATTGCGCTCTGTGTAAAGGCATGTGTAATCACCAATGTGGTGAGGAAATGGCAAGAGTTGTCAAAGAGCCTAGCTGAAGTGGTTTTGGTCAAATACAACTTTGCAGCAAAGATGGAATCTTTTAAAAGGATTGTAAGGTAGGGAGGGAGTAAAACAGGTGAGAAGTTTCCGGGCAGGGAAATAATGAAGTATGGGGCAGGTACTACAAGGCAGGTGAGCAGGCATGAGGACTAGGCTTTGGTGAAAGACACAAACGCAGTTGTTGGGGAAGCAGGCAAAGGCAATGCATGGAGAGCTCAGAGGAAGAATCCACAATCAGGTCCTAAGGCAACATATTTCCCAATCATTTGAGTTCTGCCTTCATGATCTACAGCTTTCCACTACCCTTGTAGGAAGAGGCAGAGTATAGCAATTTAAAAGATACCACTCTGGGACTTCCCCGGTGGTCCAGTAGTTAAGAATCCCCCTGCCATTGCAGGGGACACAGGTTTGGTTCCTGACCCAGGAAGATCTCACAAGCCTCGGGGGAACTATGCCCGTGTGCCACCACCACTGAGCCTACACTCTAGAGCCCTGGAGCCGTGACTACTGAAGCCTGTGTGCCCTAGAGCCTGTGTTCTGCAACAAGAGAAGCCACTGCAATGAAAAGCTCATGCAACCACAGTGAGAGAGTAGCCCCTGCTCTTTGCAACTAGAGAAAGCCCACAGAAAGCAATGAAGACACAACACAGCCAGGAAAAAAAAAGAAAGAGAGCCCACTCTGGGGTCACATTTCTTTCCATCTGAATCTGGGCTCTGCTGCCAACTGTGTGACCCTGGACAAACTGCTCCACTTCTCCTTGCCTCTGCTTCCTCATTTGTACATTAAAAATAATACAACTACCTCCCTTGTTACATGAAAGAGTATTTACTGTCCCGAAAACGGTACCTGGCATTCGTTATAAGTATTCAATAAATGTTAGCTGTTGCAAATGTCAAGTTAAATTTGTAGTTATGTATGTATTGTGGCCTTATCCTAAGCCACAATAGTCATGAAATTCTGGGTTTCTTGCGTCAGTTATGATCCTGATGAGACACATAACAAGGGGTTCAATCAACGGTCTTGAAAATCTTAACAAAAGCCCTGAATCCAACAGGTCTGACGCTCCCCAGCTGGTGAGAGGGCCTCCAACAGAACCATGCAGGAAATCTGATATCTGAGCCTGCAACTGAGAGGACAAAGTGGACTGGCATCTGACTCTACCTGAGACACACAAGGTGTGAGACAGAAGCTGGCCATCTGCTGTGGGCAGAGCCAAGGGAGCTGTCTGAGCAGGGGGTGGGGTTGGCGCCTGTCATGCTCCCTGCAGGAGAGGGCATGTGATTGTTTCCTTGGGCTAATGTGGGCCACATGCAAGAGAGGGCTGGCACCAGATCAGGTCTGGTCCAAGAGGGCCACTCAGATGGATGGAAAGAACTTAGCTGAAAGAGGCCGGAGGTGAATGACTGGATTTTCAGGGGTTCAGGAAAGAACAGTCAACCAGAAGAGAGGATAATTTGCTGTTTTCAAGACAGCCGAAAGTAAATGATCCCCATGACTGTGGAGGAAGAGTCTCTAAGAAACTCATAACATGGCCACAAGAAGAGGTTCAGCACTAGGTACCTGCCAAACCCAGGAAGCTGGGAGCTGGCCGACCACAGTGCTGGCCAAGCAAGCCCTTTCCTGCCCCTCTCAGCCCAGGGACAAAGGACTGGATGTATTCGTACTGAACTGTGACTTAAAGTGACCAACAGGACCTTCTATTGCTTGAGAATGACCTGGATGGTTATGAGGCTTGACGGAGCTTTCCTCCCAGGGCAGGGAAACAACCAGCCCCACTGAATCAACATAAAGGAACAGTAGGAGACAAAATTCAGTTGCATTATGAGTACATCCGAATGACTCATGTTTCTTTACACTCATTAGAAACAAAGCTATTAAAATGAAATGTTTGCCCCTGTACCAACTAAAATCTCCCAATATCCCCAGTGGTATGGTAACCACCATTCAAAATCACTGTTAAAAGGCAATAAGGAACTCAGGAAAAAAAAAACCAAGACAGGCAGGGACAGAAAGGAATGGTTTGGTGGATTCAATGTCAACTCATTTGCTCCCCACCCCTGACTATGATGAAATTAAAATAGAAGACATATCATTGGAAAGGAGAATCCTTGGACAAATGGCAAAAGGAAATCAGGTGGCCCAATTCCACGGAGAGAAAAGCTGTGACTCTCTGAATTCCTAGGCTGAGTTTATTATGTGATCTTGTTCTTTTAGATGGAGCAAGGGCTGCAGCATTGGAAAAGACCCTGATGCTGGGAAAGACTGAGGGCAGGAGAAGAAGGGGGCGACTGAGGACGAGATGGTTGGATGGCACCACTGACTCAATGGACATGAGTCTGAGCACACTCTGGGAGACGGTGAAGGAGAGCGAAGCCTGGAATGCAGTCCAGGGGCTGCAAAGAGTGGGACACAACTAAGCGACTGAACAACAACAAGGGCTGCAGCAGGGGATATGTTCTCATTGATCCTGGAACCTTGTGAGGATCCCAGGCTGAGCCATGCCCTGGGATCTGCCAAATCCAAGTGCAGATTGTAAGACATATACCAATGGGATCTCCCTGCTGCCTTCACCTAGCAACAGTAGAAGGATGGGAGTGGTTGACACCTAAGTTTTAAGACAAGATAGGGGTGCACTTCATCATTCAGGAGATGGCAAAAATAAGGGTGAACAGAAGCAATGCCTTGACTCCCCATTGTAACAAGAAGGACTGACCCAATCCAGGCCCCTTCACAAGACTTAGTCCCCTAACTTCCAATTTGGCTTCTTTCTCCTCCAACCCCTGCACCTCTATTCTCCCATCTATGACTTCCTCCAACTCCAGACCAGCTTAGTTATCGTTTGAGACAGAAGCAAATTATCCAGATTCTAATAGATGTTGTTTTCTGGTTGCTCAGTCGTGCCTGACTCCTGGGTGACCCCATGGACTGTAGCCCACCAGGCTCCTCTACCTGTGGGATTTCCCAAGCAAGGATACTGGAGTGGGTTGCCATTTCCTTCTCCAGGGGATCTTCCCGATCCAGGAGCCGCACCTTCTGCCTTGAAGGCAGATTCTTTACTGCTTAGCCACCAGGGAAGTCCAGAAATCTACTAGATGACCCAAGTATTATTGCTGGAGGAGACGTTAGAGACAATCTCTCCCAACACTCTTATTTTACAGATAAGGAAACGAACTCATGTCACATGCCCAGAGTCACTGAGCTGAGGCAAGAACTAAAGTCCCCTGACCTTAACACAAGGCTCTCTTACACACCATCACACCAGCTCTCAAAAGGGGGTCAGCCCCCTGCTCCAGGCCACCACCTCAACCTCCACTCTTCTTCTACAGACACCTGAAAAATGGTAGAAAAGCCCCAGAGTTAATTTTCTTGCAACCAACAAGGATAAAAGAAACAAGAACCATCTCAACAAACTAGCTGGTCACCTCTGAATGGTGTAATCAGTGACCACAAACACTATCTCAGAAGGACAAGATGGTCCCATTCTTGCTGTACCCTACAGAGTATACCTGAGATGCCGAGTCACAGTCAGGGTCTCCACAGCTGGACTCTAATGAGGGGCAGGGGAAGGCCCAGAACCTAGATTGGAAGATGAGGCCTGGAGTCCAGAATCGGCAAAGGAGTTTCCTGGGAGTACAGCGGATGGGAATCCACCTGCCAGTGCAGGGGACATGGGCTCAATCCCAGTGTGGGAACTAAGATTTCACAAGCCGCAGGCAATTGAGCTCATGCGCCGCAACTAATGACCCCATGTACCCAGAGCCTGTGCTCCACAACCAGAGAAGCCAAGGCAACAAACAGAAGATCCTACCCACGGCAACTGGAGAAAGCCCAGTCATAGCCACAAGACCCAGCACAACCAAAAATGTAAAATGAAAAAACAAACTGCAAAGATCAACTATTCTCCATCTATGACTTCCTCCAACTCCAGACCAGCTTAGTTATCGTTTGAGACAGAAGCAAATTATCCAGATTCTAATAGATGTTGTTTTCTGGTTGCTCAGTCGTGCCTGACTCCTGGGTGACCCCATGGACTGTAGCCCACCAGGCTCCTCTACCCGTGGGATTTCCCAAGCAAGGATACTGGAGTGGGTTGCCATTTCCTTCTCCAGGGGATCTTCCCGATCCAGGAGCCGCACCTTCTGCCTTGAAGGCAGATTCTTTACTGCTTAGCCACCAGGGAAGTCCAGAAATCTACTAGATGACCCAAGTATTATTGCTGGAGGAGACGTTAGAGACAATCTCTCCCAACACTCTTATTTTACAGATAAGGAAACGAACTCATGTCACATGCCCAGAGTCACTGAGCTGAGGCAAGAACTAAAGTCCCCTGACCTTAACACAAGGCTCTCTTATACACCATCACGCCAGCTCTCAAAAGGGGGTCAGCCCCCTGCTCCAGGCCACCACCTCAACCTCCACTCTTCTTCTACAGACACCTGAAAAATGGTAGAAAAGCCCCAGAGTTAATTTTCTTGCAACCAACAAGGATAAAAGAAACAAGAACCATCTCAACAAACTAGCTGGTCACCTCTGAATGGTGTAATCAGTGACCACAAACACTATCTCAGAAGGACAAGATGGTCCCATTCTTGCTGTACCCTACAGAGTATACCTGAGATGCCGAGTCACAGTCAGGGTCTCCACAGCTGGACTCTAATGAGGGGCAGGGGAAGGCCCAGAACCTAGATTGGAAGATGAGGCCTGGAGTCCAGAATCGGCAAAGGAGTTTCCTGGGAGTACAGCGGATGGGAATCCACCTGCCAGTGCAGGGGACATGGGCTCAATCCCCAGTGTGGGAACTAAGATTTCACAAGCCGCAGGCAACTGAGCTCATGCGCCGCAACTAATGACCCCATGTACCCAGAGCCTGTGCTCCACAACCAGAGAAGCCAAGGCAACAAACAGAAGATCCTACCCACGGCAACTGGAGAAAGCCCAGTCATAGCCACAAGACCCAGCACAACCAAAAATGTAAAATGAAAAAACAAACTGCAAAGATCAACTACTATGATGAGAGGAAGTAGGGTGATCGAAGGAAAATGCTGCCCAAATAGCCTGTTAAGCAAGAGAAAAATTTGGCATGCAAATGAAATGAGGTTTTATGAGATCCATTCTTATGCTAAGCAAAACGTCTGTCCTCTTATAGTAACTCCCAGGCCATCTGGTCTGCTTCCCAATGCAGGGTACCGATTTCTCTCTTCCCGAACATTCATCAGGATATCCTTTTCAAAGGAGAATCTCAATTTCCATCTCCTTTTAACGAGCTGCGTTTAACCCACCTCAGCTCTCTTTCCTATATTTTAGTTGACACTACCTCCACTTTACCTTCTCCCCAACATTTGTTCTACCATGCGATCCAAGGCCATAGAATACAACGGAGTCAGACAGATCTCAGTCCAGACCTCAGTCTGAACTCTTGCTAGCTGTGTGGTATATACAGTGATGCTATCCTTTATCAAGTGCTAGGCCAATGCCTGGCATAGAGTGAGTATTCAAACAACACTAGCTGTTGTCATTATTACTATGTTCATGGAAGCCAGCTGAAGCTCCATGCATGGAATGAAATCTCAGAGGGCTGAAGTGGGCTGTCCAAGGTCACCCAAGAGAGTCAGGGAGGGATCCCAGATTTCCTAATTCCCGAAGCCCTTGCCAGCCATCAGCTCTTGCACAAACAGCATCATTGCCCAATGACCTCAAAATCTGGGTATCTGATCATATCCAAGTACCACAGCTGATAATTAAATAGGTACTCATTATGTGCTGGAAACTGGGCAAGCTACATGGAGGCTTTAAGGCATCTACAGATTAGCATAGGAAGGTCATCTCCTTGTTTGTGACAGCCAACAACACAATTACAATACAAAAGTCTGGAGCCACGGCTCATGTTGCCCAGTGGTGATGATATTCCTCATCCACATTTGTGTTCAGAAGGTAGATGAAAGGAAGACCAGGGCCCTGGCTACCCCATTCCTGGCTTTAGAGAGGCTTTTTCTATTGGGAATGGGAAAGGGAGGGGTCCTAGGGACTGGAGACTAGATGGGTCTGGCCAAGCACAGCTATGAAAAACAAGATGGGGGCTGGCAGTGGGCTAAAAATAGGTCTCCACCACTGCTTCAAAGAACTGCCGTCATTTTCTTCAAGGTGGGCTTCTTGCTATACCAGGACCTGTCCCTCCACTGACTGTGCAAATGGCCGAACCAGGGAGCCCCAGGAAGCACATTTCATCTTCAATTGAATCACCCCCTCAGAACTTTAGAAAAGAATCCTGTCTTTGTGGTCCTTCAGTCGCCTTCTTGGATGGCATCCCTCGCTCCCCGTGGATGGTGTGAAGGCCTTAGGATAACTCCTGGCAACCTTTCTGATGGAGACGAACCATTCCAGAAACTCACGAGACAGGAGAGCCTCTGACAAACTGAAAGGAAACAATGAATGAATGAACCAGCTAGAAGGCCTTCCTCATTCAAGTCCCCACTGTGAAAGCAGTCCCAGTGTGTCCTGAATGCAAGGCTTCTGAAGTGGAAAGCAATGACAGAAGGACCCCTCTGTGATTATGCCCCCTGATCTATTAGATCTCCCTATGGTGTGTTAGGATTGGACAATGCCTTGTCTGCTTTTTTTTTTTTTTTTAAACTGCCATGCATCTAGAGGGTAGAGCAGCAGAAAGCAGCCATCTGAGGACCTGAGTCCTGTCCATGTAGACTGTCTGCCCTAATTCCAAGGATGCCAACCCTTCTACAGTACCAACCACATGGAAAGCCAAGAGCCCCGAAAGGAAATCAAGCTCCCTGCTGGGGTGCAAGCAGACTAAAGGACAATGGGCGACTGGATGCTCAGAAACAGGAACGGGCAATGATCTGGTTACTCTTCAAGCTCCCAGACTGGACTGTGATTGACCCCAGAGGCAGAAACACTAGCAGGGGAGGGTGGAGCGTTACCTCTCAGAACCATCCTCTAAGGGAACAGGCGGCCAGTACGAGCCATTTTGTGTCCTTTGCCTCATCACATCTACACATAAAGGAACTGATGTTAAACTGAACACTGGAGATAGCCTTAGGGTGAAGGAGAGTGGGAGTCCACACCTGCAGGACAGGTGTGAGCAAAGGGAAGGGAGCAGACTTTCCTTTTTATCTGAGAATAGACTGGATGCCTTATCTAGCCTCAGTTCTGTCTATGGATGTGAGTTGCAGGGGTGAAAACCTCCATTCCCTTGCATCACAGCTGCATAGCACACCCCAGAGTGCAAGTTCGGTTCAGTTGCTCAGTCGTGTCCATCTCTCTGCCACCCCATGGACTGCGGCACTCCAGGCTTCCCTGTCCTTCACCATCTCCCTCTGTGCAACGTTTGAGGCAAACACATACCTGAAAGCAGATGTGTGGGCACCTAAATGCCATCACTGCATGTTTAGCTCATAACACAAAAGTGTAACCAGTGGATCTCCTCCAGTACTGGATTCTAAACACCCTCAAATCCCAGGAAACGAAAACTTCCCCAACACAGACCTTCACACACAGATACCACGGCCAGCGTGCTAACTCTCAGCAGGACTCAGTTTCCCTTCTTGGAAGCCATGGTCAAGAATGCCACCTCCTAGCCCTTCCCCAGAAATCAGCTTGGACTTCACTTTTCAGATATAAGGCCTCTGATTTCTGAGAGGTGGTGGTGGAAGAAACAGAAGCCCCGGCCAGTTAGGCTGAGTTTCCTCCCACTCGGAGCCTCAGAGTCCCTTCCGACAGAGTTCCCTCCGACAGAGTTCCCTCCTGAGCCAGATGTTGCCATAAAGGGAGTTGAGAGTTTGCCAAGTTCAGAAATTATTCACACCTTAAAAGGAATGTTCCTGGAATAAATAAAACAAAAAAACCCCTAAACCACCTTGCCTGTAAACTGGGGGTGGGAGGAGGAGGGCGGCGGACAAGTAGAGAGATACAAATTTGTAAACAGTCAGCCTGTGCCAGGGTTAGATTTCCCTCCCTCAAGGACAGCCAGATCCGATATGGCTGCTGATAAGGCCGAGCGGCCTCACTTTACTGCCCTTACCCAGGTCTCAACGTGCAACATCCGTGTCCCCTACATCATCAGAGGCCCTTCCGAGAGCATGGAGGGGAACTGTCGCTGACGTCCAGGCTGGACCACATCTACCAGAGAAATATCCTACTAGGAAGGAAGCTCGGAGGCTTCCAATTGCAGAGGCAGACAGAAAAGCACTTGCTGCCCGCACGGCCTTTCTGATCAGAAGCCACACTTTTAAGACCAATGTTGAAGCTTTCCCTATCATACATGCTGTAATGTGGCCTTTTCCTGCCAAAGAACACCCTTCCCTTGAGAAACAGTATGTGAGTCTTTTAAAAGTGAAATAAACTAAGGCTCTCTAACTCATAGAACATCTTTCATTCAAGAACCCAAGGCATTTAAAATCATTTTATAAATGTAAAAACTCATGCCTCATCATTTTAAAAGGAGTCGGAGGGAGTGCCATTTCCCCATCTTAATGTTCAGTATGTTTGAGGAACCATCCATGGAAAAGCCCCTCTCTCACCGCAGAGGTCAAACCTCTCTATTCTCAGCTTGAAACCGCTTGAAATAAACCCAAAGCAGAACTGAGCCATAGTCAACCCTGCCCACTTCGAGGGGAAAGGGCCCTAAAAGTGGGGCTGGCGGTGCTCTCCTGTCTAGCGCCTGCATCTGACTTCAGACACAGGTTCACGGGCCATACAGAGCTACATAGTTCAGCGGACTTCATTTTCTCCTACTATCCTTTATTGCACTCTCCTTCCTGAACCTTTACATGGCCCAAGTCAACACTAAATTGGTTCAGTTATTTCCCTCCAAGGACCAGATAAATAAATTGACCCAGCCTCCACTGTTTCCTCTACTAGTTACTCAACACTGTCCCAAAATACAAAGCCTTGGGGAGGAGGGCCAAGCCTGGTCTCAGCCCACCCCTCCATGCCTCTAGGGCAAGGTGTCCTGGCAGGCCCACCCCTGGCCCAACCACCTACAGCATTAGCAGTTCATTTACAGGAGCAGACAAAAGAGTCACACAGTCAGCCAGCCCCCACCCCTCCACCAGAGCCCGTGCATCTCCACCAGCAAACAGATGTAGTTTTGCCTTGCAACCAGGTGGATGGCCGACTCTTCAAGGGCTGTCCTTTCTAAGACGAAGAAAGGCAACGGGCAGTCCTTTCACCGGGTGGAAGCTGGTGGTCACATGCAAGTGGCTCAGAGCTGGAGGCGCCTTCTTGGAGACAGAAGGTCGGGGACTGGGGGACCTGGAAACTGGCCCATTTATTTTCTAGAGAGAAAGACACTGTATTCCCCTGGGGGAAACTATTCAGCCCTCCCCTTGACCCCTCTCTCTCTGCTTACAGCAAAGAGAAAATCCCAGGTCTTCTGATGATCCAAGTCTGAAGGCCAGAATAACAGCTCACTTGTTATGGGGGCTAAGAACGCTGGAGACTGGGTGAGCAGAGCCCCCAAGGTTAGGCTGGCGCAGATCCCCAGGGTCCTGCTTTTTCCCTCCTGGGAGGGCTCCGAGTGGCATGAGAACAACCTGCCACCCTAATCAGGTTGTACCCGAGGCAACCAAACAAACATACCTCCGAGGAAACTGAAGAGAAAGAGGGAAACATAGTTCAGGAAAGAAAGGAAAGGGGTCCGTTTCTGACTGGGCATAGAAAGAGGAAGACACCTGGGAAAGAGGCCAACCTCTCCCTCCCCTTCCTGTAGTGGTCCCCAACCCAGCCCCGCGATTCCCACCGAGGACCGAGATCAGGGTGGCAGATGGAGCGGCAGTCAGGGGATGGGCTGGGCCCCGGCGCACGGACCCGGGAAGGGGGGTCTAGGCGTGCAGTCTACCATCACCCAGTTAGCCCATGCACCCCGGAGAGAGGGTTCATCGTGGCACGGTTTCCTCCCCTTCAGAAAAGTCGTCAGCCTCAAATGCAGAAGGGTCCGCGGTTCCACTCCCAAGGATCTCTAGCTCCCACCCAGACTGAAGCCCCCTCCGCCCTCCAGAGGCTTCGGGGATGCTCTCCGCGCGGAGGAAGAGGGGGTGTCAACCTTCCGCTGTCGATGACCCCCGGCTGGCTCTTTCCCTTCGCATCTCCCCGATGTCCCCTTTGTTTCTGGTGGTGAAAGTTGCCAACGTGCACCCCTTCCCCATTCGCACCGATCTTCTGCATCTCCACCAGCAAACAGATGTAGTTTTGCCTTGCAACCAGGTGGATGGCCGACTCTTCAAGGGCTGTCCTTTCTAAGACGAAGAAAGGCAACGGGCAGTCCTTTCACCGGGTGGAAGCTGGTGGTCACATGCAAGTGGCTCAGAGCTGGAGGCGCCTTCTTGGAGACAGAAGGTCGGGGACTGGGGGACCTGGAAACTGGCCCATTTATTTTCTAGAGAGAAAGACACTGTATTCCCCTGGGGGTAGCTATTCAGCCCTCCCCTTGACCCCTCTCTCTCTGCTTACAGCAAAGAGAAAATCCCAGGTCTTCTGATGATCCAAGTCTGAAGGCCAGAATAACAGCTCACTTGTTATGGGGGCTAAGAACGCTGGAGACTGGCTGAGCAGAGCCCCCAAGGTTAGGCTGGCGCAGATCCCCAGGGTCCTGCTTTTTCCCTCCTGGGAGGGCTCCGAGTGGCATGAGAACAACCTGCCACCCTAATCAGGTTGTACCCGAGGCAACCAAACAAACATACCTCCGAGGAAACTGAAGAGAAAGAGGGAAACATAGTTCAGGAAAGAAAGGAAAGGGGTCCGTTTCTGACTGGGCATAGAAAGAGGAAGACACCTGGGAAAGAGGCCAACCTCTCCCTCCCCTTCCTGTAGTGGTCCCCAACCCAGCCCCGCGATTCCCACCGAGGACCGAGATCAGGGTGGCAGATGGAGCGGCAGTCAGGGGATGGGCTGGGCCCCGGCGCACGGACCCGGGAAAGGGGGTCTAGGCGTGCAGTCTACCATCACCCAGTTAGCCCATGCACCCCGGAGAGAGGGTTCATCGTGGCACGGTTTCCTCCCCTTCAGAAAAGTCGTCAGCCTCAAATGCAGAAGGGTCCGCGGTTCCACTCCCAAGGATCTCTAGCTCCCACCCAGACTGAAGCCCCCTCCGCCCTCCAGAGGCTTCGGGGATGCTCTCCGCGCGGAGGAAGAGGGGGTGTCAACCTTCCGCTGTCGATGACCCCCGGCTGGCTCTTTCCCTTCGCATCTCCCCGATGTCCCCTTTGTTTCTGGTGGTGAAAGTTGCCAACGTGCACCCCTTCCCCAACACGCCCCCCTGTGCGCCCATCCCCCGCGGAATCCAAGCCCGCGCGCACCATCTAATCTGCGGCTCGCTCTCGAGCCTAAGCACCGCTACGAAACCGAAAGCAAAGAGGCAGCGGGATCCGGCAGCGCCTCCAGCCCGGCCGCCCGGCCACAGGGTCTTCCCCATCACCGCACCATCGCCCGCGCCCCCCGCACTCGGCGCTGCCCGCCCCGCGCGGCCACCTCTCCCGGCGGCGGAAAGGCCTCTCTGCGGGCATCGGGGGCACCTACCGGTGCGGGGCCGGGGCCGCGAGCCGGGGCCGGGCAGGGCCGGCCGCCTGCCCCGCGCAGGTGCGGCCAGGAGCGCCGTCTCCCCGGCTCGCTCCAGCTCCTCCTCCCGCGCCGGGACTCCGGGCGCTCTCCTGCGCCGCTGCTCCCCGCCCCCACGCCCGGCGCACCGGCTCCCCCCCTGCAGAGTTGCCGGCGTGCCTCCCCCACGCCGTCGGCCCTCCCGCGCCGCCTAGTCCCGCATCGCGTGTCGGCGCCCGCCGCGGCCGCGCGCGGGTCTGGGGGCTGCGGCCGCCGCTGCCCGGGCCGAACGGAGTCCCCGGCGGCGGCGGCGGCACTCACCCATAGTACGGATGCGGTGCAAACTGCACATGCTCGCGTCTGACAGGCGCTCTGCCTCCGGCCCCGCTTAACTCCTTGCTCGCCCGCTCACCGGTTTGCCCTCCGGGTTCGCTGCCAGGCCAACCGGCCCCACTCCCACCGCGTCCCTCCCCCGCCGCCTTGAGTCGGCCGGGGCGCAGGGAAACGCGCCTTCCATCCGGACCGCGGCGCAGGTGGCTGCAGTGCAGACGTTTGAGGTGTCTGCAGGAGGAGAGGACCAGCCGAGACCCCTCACCTCTTCGCTTGTAGGGATACAACCCCCACTATGGGTATTCCGTAGGTCCCAGCTCCCCGAGGGCCACGGTCCAATGAGATTGCAGACCCACTAGATGCCAGCACTGTGTTTCGGGCTGTCCATTCGTTGAAACGAGCCTGAAAGACCGGTTTTATTATCCCCATTTTCGAGGTGAAAAGCCTGAGGCCTGTGAAAACTAAGGAATGTATCTAAGGCAGAACCTGAAGGTCCAAGATCGACAGTTTGGTTCATACCACAAAGATGAAACAGAAGATGTTCTTTCCGAAGTCAATTTGGATTCTTCTATTGGAAGGTGGAATATAATGGATGTCACCTAGAAAGCCTGGAGATTTTGATATGCAAAGAGGCAGCGGGATCCGGCAGCGCCTCCAGCCCGCCCCCGGCCGCTCGCCACATCCCGCCCATCGCCGCGCCCCGCACTCGGCGCTGCCCGCCCCGGGCGCGGCCCCCCCGGCGGCGGACCAAGGCCTCTCCGGCGGCGGAAAGGCCTCTGCGGGCATCGGGGGCACCTACCGGTGCGGGGCCGGGGCCGCGAGCCGGGGCCGGGCAGGGCCGGCCGCCTGCCCCGCGCAGGTGCGGCCAGGAGCGCCGTCTCCCCGGCTCGCTCCAGCTCCTCCTCCCGCGCCGGGACTCCGGGCGCTCTCCTGCGCCGCTGCTCCCCGCCCCCACGCCCGGCGCACCGGCTCCCCTGCAGAGTTGCCGGCGTGCCTCCCCCACGCCGTCGGCCCTCCCGCGCCGCCTAGTCCCGCATCGCGTGTCGGCGCCCGCCGCGGCCGCGCGCGGGTCTGGGGGCTGCGGCCGCCGCTGCCCGGGCCGAACGGAGTCCCCGGCGGCGGCGGCGGCACTCACCCATAGTACGGATGCGGTGCAAACTGCACATGCTCGCGTCTGACAGGCGCTCTGCCTCCGGCCCCGCTTAACTCCTTGCTCGCCCGCTCACCGGTTTGCCCTCCGGGTTCGCTGCCAGGCCAACCGGCCCCACTCCCACCGCGTCCCTCCCCCGCCGCCTTGAGTCGGCCGGGGCGCAGGGAAACGCGCCTTCCATCCGGACCGCGGCGCAGGTGGCTGCAGTGCAGACGTTTGAGGTGTCTGCAGGAGGAGAGGACCAGCCGAGACCCCTCACCTCTTCGCTTGTAGGGATACAACCCCCACTATGGGTATTCCGTAGGTCCCAGCTCCCCGAGGGCCACGGTCCAATGAGATTGCAGACCCACTAGATGCCAGCACTGTGTTTCGGGCTGTCCATTCGTTGAAACGAGCCTGCAAGACCGTTTTTATTATCCCCATTTTCGAGGTGAAAAGCCTGAGGCCTGTGAAAGCTAAGGAATGTATCTAAGGCAGAGCCTGAAGGTCCAAGATCGACAGTTTGGTTCATACCACAAAGATGAAACAGAAGATGTTCTTTCCGAAGTCAATTTGGATTCTTTTATTGGAAGGTGGAATATAATGGATGTCACTTAGAAAGCCTGGAGATTTTGATATGTGGAACGGTGGGATGCAACTCCTATCCCCACATCAAGCCTGGGTTTGGCACTGGAGCAACAGCCAAGAGGAAAGGACGTTTTTACAATTTCTAGTGCCCACAGGGGTATGTTTTTGTCCATTATCTGTCCAGAAGGGGGCGCCCTTTGCTAATTCTCACAGGGACCTATGTGCCTCAAAGCCTGATCAGAGATCTGAGGGCTGCGTCCCTCCTAGCCCTCACCCCCTTTTATCATGTGCCACAGGGACAAGAGAGCTCTCAGAGGTCCAGGGCAGCACAGTCTTCTAAGGAAAGGAACTCGTGGTCCATCCAGCTGTCCTTGCCCCAC
Organism: Tragulus kanchil; assembly: GCA_022376925.1. Classification (NCBI taxonomy): domain Eukaryota; kingdom Metazoa; phylum Chordata; class Mammalia; order Artiodactyla; family Tragulidae; genus Tragulus; species Tragulus kanchil. Next base: position 214,165,343 of record JAIOJX010000032.1, on the reverse strand, counting down.
TCTGGATGAGAAGCTGAGCTGCTGTCCTACAGGAGCCTAATCTGATCCGAAATCATGAATTTCTCAAGCCAGCAGAGTAAGTGCACAGCCATGAGAGGAAAAGCACAGCCACAAGATCCCAATGGCAAGAGTTCTTGGCTTCCCTGAGTTAGTTTCCTTCTCTCAGATGGAGGTGGTATCGCCTAGCTGGTAAGTAGATTGTGATGACCCAGTCACAAAATGTCGTGCCCTCAGTACAGAAAGCCTTCAATAACTGGAGCGTGTTTTCTGCTGAGGGTCAAGCAGGGCTGGGGAGACAGGATCAGGGCTACACTGAAGCCGTGGACTGTCCGTGGACACAGACTGAGAGGCAGGAGACAGGCCCCTCTCAGGAACGCCTTGTGAGGGGAGGCTTCGGTAAGCGTGGCACAAAGCCCACCTGCTGAAGAGGTACCTCCCTGGCGCCCCCTTGCCTTGGAGGCCCAGTTCTGCTCTGGCTCTCAGTCTCTGGGTGGCAGCTGATTGCCCTCCCTTCTGGCTCTGGGAGGCAGCATTGTGCAGAAGAAAGCTTAACGGGTTGTTAAGGCAGAGGATCTGAGTTGGGGGTGATTTTTCCTTTCAACAGGCTTCCCAGGTGGTTCAGATGGTAAAGAATCTGCCTGCAAATGCAGGAAACCTGGGTTTGATCCCTGGGTCAGGGAAGATCCCCTGGAGGAGAGCATGGCAACCCACTCCAGTGTTATTGCCTGGGGAGTCCCATGGACAGAGGAGCTTGGCGGACTCCCGTCTGTGGAGTTGCAAAGAGTCAAACACGACTGAGTGACTGACACTTTGCCTAGGTACAATACAGGGCCTAGCACTCACAGTATTTTTAGGGCCCATAAAAGTGTTTGAACTGCTTTTAAACTCAAAGGCAAAAAATAAACTTTGACATCAAAGAAAATGTTTTCCTGTATAGTTTTAGTATAGAAGTCATAGTATATAGAAGCCAAGGGGCCAGTTACAACATCTAAAAGAAGAAAGATTTAGGAACAAAGACCCAAGACTTGGTATCCATCAGGCTCTACTTTATCCAGCTCTCCCAAGACTCCATCATCTGGATCTTCCTCATTCTGAATTAGGAATCATTTCTTCTTAACAAAATGTTATATAATACCTTACAACTGACGTATATGCTCTCTAGGGTAAGGCAGCCATTTTAAATCCCCGTTTTATAAATGGGGAAGTCAAGGCTCGGAGGGACTGTCTGGTGTGGTCAAGGTTATGTTGCTAGTAAAGGCAGAAGGCAGTTCACACTCAGGTCTTCCAGTGCCCTATCCAAGGTCGTTTCATTCTGAACTTCAAATAAGATCAGGTGTGTACAGGACAGAGCTGTCTGCTACCTGAAAATAGCATCTGTAGCAATGAGTGGGTCCCCTGGTTTTTCAGCCACAGAATGCTGAGGCATGCATGCAGTGTTGTGGGAATGGGTAGAGAGGGTGGCCCTGGGTGAAGGTAGACACAGGGTAGTGGCTCTAGAGATTCAAGTGCAGATGCAAGGTGGAGGGCCGTGGGGAAAACAGAGCCCCAAGGGGCTCACACACACCAAAACATGCCAGCCCCTCCTTTGACTTCTTATCTCTTTTGGGGGGAGAGGGGGGCGGAGGGAGGGGAGCAGGTGGGCCACTTCCATTGGTCTTTCATTTGTCTATTTTCATTCATCTTTGTTCTTTGGTCCGTGTGAGCATCCCATCGCGGTGGCCTCTGTTGTCGCAGAGCACCGGCTCTGGGCGCATGCGCTCTGGAGCTCCGGCTCGGTAATTGGACACATCTGTCCAGCCGCTCCGCGGCACGTGGGATCTTCCCAGGCCAGGGATCGAACCGGCGCCCCTTGCAGTGCAAGGCGGTGTCCTTACCCACTGGACCACCAGAAGCCCTGGCTTCTTATCTTATCAAAGCAACCTGTACCTGAGTTCAGACCCCACTCCTAGCCAAACGTCTTAAAGTAGTTTATATGAATCTTCCTGAGCCTATGTCCTCATCTGCAAAATGAAAATGGCAATAAAATTCAGCCCTATGGCTCTTTTGAGCATAAATAAGATGATGTGTTGTAGGAATGTAGCATCGTGCCAGGAACACATACAGAGTTTGAAGTCCCTGTCACCATAGGCACTTAACAGTGGTTCTCTTTACATCTCTCTTCTACCACTGGGTACAAAAAAAAGTCAGGTGTCTTTGTGGTCTTTAAAGTGCCTTGACGATATTAGGTCTTTAACCATAGTTTCTGAAAGACAAGAACTTTCTCACCCTTCTACAAAGCAGACCATCCATAAAGCGGTAGCTCTTGTCCACTATCAGTCATTTGCCTGATGACTTTCAAGGGGAACCAGAAAACCTTCGGCATACTCTTTAGAGGGTTGGTTTCCTGGGGGCTGCCCTCTGACCACAAGTCAGGAGAGATGTTGCTCAAGAGGCTGAGGTAAAGGAACTAGGCCAGCAGCCAGAGCAGCAAGGACCTGGTAGGGTGCTAGAGCACGAAAACCTGAAGCCAAAAGAGAACTATGTATAGTCTGTCATAGATGCTGTGATAAGAAAAAGAGAAGTGAGCCAAGGCCGAGGAAGCACGGAAGTCAAAGGCAATCTTGAGCTTGGAGTTATTTCGACAAGCTTAACAGGAAAAGGGGCTTTTCAGGTGGCACTAGAGGTAAAGAATCCACCTGCCAGTGGAGGAGCTGTAAAAGGTTCAGCCCGTGGGTCAGGAAGATCCCCTGGAGGAGGGCATGGCAATCCACTCCAGTATTCTTGCCTGGAGACTCCCATGGACAGAGGAGCCTGGATGGCTATAGTCCATAACATCACAGAGTTGGACACAAAGGAATTACTTGGCAGGCACACACAATAGGAAAATAAGTAGGGTGAGACAGAACTGGGGAAGCGCCCTGGGAACCAGTCCTCCTGTGCAAGCACACAGAAACCGTCCTGTTCCCCTTGAAAGTCATTACGAAAATTACTTATGGTAGACAGGAGCCACTGTTGTGTGGATGGTATGCGTAGTGGAAGGGCAGAAGAGTTCTTGTCTTCCAGAAGATATGTGCATGGTCTAGGCAGTAAAAGTCTGAAAATGGGGCAGGGGGAGGAGTCTCTTCGTAGCAGCCTTTTATTATTATTATTATTTGTAGTTTGCTTTTACAGAGTTTTGTTGCTTATAGGGATACATAAGCCCAAATCGTTATAGGTATATCTTTGACCCCTCCCACCTGAGCCACCCTCCCCCTCCCTCCTCATGCCACCCCTCCAGGGTGCTGCATAGCCCCCGTGCAAGTCCCCCTCATCTTATAGGGTCTTCACAATGGTTATCTTCTTGACATACGACAGTGTAGCTTTCTATGTACTCTGTCTGTACCTCCCCCCCACTCTTCCCTCCCCACCATGTCCATAAATCGCAACAGCCTTTTTTGAAATAGGAAGGAAAGAGACATAAAGGGGAACCAGAAAACCTTCGGCATACTCTTTAGAGGGTTGGGTTCCTGGGGGCTGCCCGCTGACCACAAGTCCGGAGAGATGTTGCTCAAGAGGCTGAGGTAAAGGAACTAGGCCAGCAGCCAGAGCAGCAAGGACCTGGTAGGGTGCTAGAGCACGAAAACCTGAAGCCAAAAGAGAACTATGTATAGTCTGTCATAGATGCTGTGATAAGAAAAAGAGAAGTGAGCCAAGGCCGAGGAAGCACGGAAGTCAAAGGCAATCTTGAGCTTGGAGTTATTTCGACAAGCTTAACAGGAAAAGGGGCTTTTCAGGTGGCACTAGAGGTAAAGAATCCACCTGCCAGTGGAGGAGCTGTAAAAGGTTCAGCCCGTGGGTCAGGAAGATCCCCTGGAGGAGGGCATGGCAATCCACTCCAGTATTCTTGCCTGGAGACTCCCATGGACAGAGGAGCCTGGATGGCTATAGTCCATAACATCACAGAGTTGGACACAAAGGAATTACTTGGCAGGCACACACAATAGGAAAATAAGTAGGGTGAGACAGAACTGGGGAAGCGCCCTGGGAACCAGTCCTCCTGTGCAAGCACACAGAAACCGTCCTGTTCCCCTTGAAAGTCATTACGAAAATTACTTATGGTAGACAGGAGCCACTGTTGTGTGGATGGTATGCGTAGTGGAAGGGCAGAAGAGTTCTTGTCTTCCAGAAGATATGTGCATGGTCTAGGCAGTAAAAGTCTGAAAATGGGGCAGGGGGAGGAGTCTCTTCGTAGCAGCCTTTTATTATTATTATTATTTGTAGTTTGCTTTTACAGAGTTTTGTTGCTTATAGGGATACATAAGCCCAAATCGTTATAGGTATATCTTTGACCCCTCCCACCTGAGCCACCCTCCCCCTCCCTCCTCATGCCACCCCTCCAGGGTGCTGCATAGCCCCCGTGCAAGTCCCCCTCATCTTATAGGGTCTTCACAGTGGTTATCTTTTTGACATACGACAGTGTAGCTTTCTATGTTACTCTGTCTGTACCTCCCACCCACTCTTCCCTCCCCACCATGTCCATAAATCGCAACAGCCTTTTTTTGAAATAGGAAGGAAAGAGACATAAAGGAGGAGTATGAACTTGCAACTTTTAGGATTCTTTGGCTGCAATCAACAGAAACTGACTTTAGCTATCTAAAAGGAATTTACTGGCAGAAAATGATCAGGTGGCTCACAGATTTGGAAGGAATGCTGGCAAAACAGATTTGAAAAGGCGAGGAGGAGGACAGCTTTGGGACCCCAGGGGATGGGAAGCAGCTGAGACTCTCCTGAGCTCTGCTGCCAGAACAATGGGACTTCAATCTTTTTCATCACTTTTTATCCGCTCAAGTGTAAGGATGAAGTTTGCCTAAGTTGAATCTCATATCTACCTCTTAGCCAGAGGAAGGCCAGAAGGATACCCTGATATAAATTCCACCAGCGCCCCACATCACGATTCAGAGGTAAAACAGAGAAATTGAAATGCTCTTACCCAAAGGAAGAGAAAGACTGCTAGGCAGTCCCTGAAAAGGGAGTGTGCACGGTATGGGAGAAGCAAGCAACCCAGGGAATGTGCACCTGACCCGGGGCCCCTTAAGGCTCTCAGCTGTGAAAGAAGGTTAAGGGCGAAAGAACAGCCTTCACAAAGTAGGAGAAACTCTGAATAGTACTGGGACTGGAAGGCTTAGATTATTGACTAAAATCACTGCTCATGCTGGGGTAGGTATGGAGCTGGAGACAGGCCAGCATTTCAGGGAGTTTGCACAACTATGAGCTGTGCTCAGGAATGAATGAACTGTAATAGGAAAACAGGTGCAATAGGTTATTAAGGATGTCCTTGAATGTTTATTAAATGCCTCTAACCAGCGGAGGGGTAGGAAGCATGAGGCCCCAGGGAAATGGTTAAGTTGATTGAGGGTTTATCAGAAGATTTGCCACTCACATATCACATGGGAGATGGGTGTGCACTTCCCCAGAGCTATCAAAAGAATGCATGTGGCTACTTTAGAAATCTTGAAAAGTCATGTCCTCTCTCTTTTTTTCAATCATCAAAAAGAAAATGCAGTGGATAAGAACCATGCAGTATTCATGAACCCCTCGGGCCTGAAAATGAGGACCTTAGTATATTCTGTGATAATGTGAATTCATCCATAAAGCATTAAGACATTAATGTGTGGGCACTAAGTTAGCCTCAGAAATGAGTGTCCAGGCTCACGGAGCTAACAGTAAATTAAGGGGCTGGGGGAGACCGACGTTCAGAGAAGTCAAAGTGAGGCTATGAACACACGTTTGAACTACACAACTTCATAGTCGTTAAGTGTGAGTTTAACGGAGACGGCTGTAACCTGGTGGAGGAGAGGCTAGAGTTGATTTTGAATGTTGGGAATCGTGGGGAGAGCCATCCCCATCCCCAGCTGCTCTTATTTCCGACTCAGCAGTCAGCCCAGGTGCTGGGCAGATTTGAAAGAATTTCTGCCCCGGAGATTAGAAACCAAACTCCATGCTCCCCTCCCCTCCGTGCCTCCCTCTGCCAGGATACAAGGAGCTCAGCCTTCTGAGGAGGGACAAAGGAGTATTGTTAAGGCAAGCCTGGTTAGGAGAAGTCTTTGCAACTAAAAGCTTTTATGTGGCTATCTAAGCCCTTCTGCTTGGAGGGACACTGTGTGCCTGTCCCAACTTCAGTAGATCAGTTCAAAGAGAAATTTCAGCCTGATGCAGTGATTGCAGAAGGATAGCTAGAGACTTGGCAACATTAATAGGTTAAGAATTGCTATCACAGCATCTCATCCAAGACCCAATACCTGGCCCCACTAGATCCTGAGATGGGTTAGAGTGGGCAAATTTTTTTTTATTATTATAACTGAGTCAAAGGAATTGTCCCATAGGAGCTGGCTGAGAGGTAACCCAGCTTGGGGGTAGGAGTGGGAGTAGATGAGACTGTATTGCCGAAGGTAGAATAAAACCTATTTCAATTCTTTTTACCCTCTTTGTTCCACTCCTTGTAGGAGACCTCTGCCACCTTCAGGGAAGGCTGCAGAAGCCTGCGGAATGGATGATCTCAGAGATTCCATCTTGTCTGAGAAATGAGTTCAGGTGAGGTGTCCCAGTAGTCTCAGATGCCCACTAATGAATAAGTCATACATAATAATGTCTTCTCTGATACTGTGCTACTGTGAAGAGTGGACTCCGAACTTGAAGAAAATTGTTCTTCAGTTCAGTAACTATTAATATACCTGGCGCTGTGTTAAGGATTAGGGTCATGGGGGTAAAAAGATTGAGACCTAAGCGTTTTAGACAAGGGGACGTTGCTCAGTGTTCTCTAGCAGAGAATGGCCCCATGCTCCTAGGGATTTAAATTTTGTACCTCCTATGGAAGGGCAGTGATTGTTCGTGTTCTTAAATGGAGCTGTTTCCATGCCAGGCTTTATCCCTACTACACTTGGTTTGTAAAGCAACTTCTCAGGCACTGGCTCAAAATTGACTAATATTTGCAAACAAAATATATACACTTCTTTCTGTCAGATGTCTCTTTGCCCTTCTTTCTGGCCTACAACTTAGGTCAAGGTTTGCTTTCACTTACACTTTTCAGCAAGATATTGACTTGGAACAGGTCGTTGCTGTCTTTCGTGGGATTTTCCATACCTGTGAACAGTAATGTCAGTTATAGAGCTGTGACCTCCCTGGGGAACACAGCTGAGGGGTCTAGGGATGGCGAAGGAAGAACAGTGGGGTTCCTGATGACACCAGGGGAGACCACAGATGGCATGAGTGCTTTGTTCTGGACCTGCCTGTGTGTTCCAAGTGCACTGGCTAAGAAGGGAGCTGGTGGCTGGGGACCTCATCTCAACCTGGTTAAGTGCCTTCTGGGCAGCTGGATGACAGGAGGTTAACACCACCACCCTATATCCTAAGATATTTACTATTTAAATCGAAATTCATGTAGGAAAACACAGGCTCCAGTGGATCCCACCCCTTGGCCTAACTGAATGGAACTGGGTGATGGCCCAAGACTCTAAGAATGACAAAGAAAGGGCCATGAGGGTCTCCGGCGGTGCAGTCAAGGAGTGTGGATGACTGTGGGTGGGTGTGGAGGAATGAGAAGGGCACAGGGAAGGAAAAGGTGCTCCAGACTCTCTCCCTGAAATCATCTACCATGCTGCTCCCACCCAGAGGCTCACAAAGTCAAGCCTCTGGACTACACCCAACTAGCTTCACATTCCTTCCTCCCTCAAGTGGAGACCACGGTTGAATGCCTCATTTCCCTTGCAGGATGTAAAATGGGCTTGGCTTAGAATTAGACCCAACTTAACTCTATCCCCAGACTTGTGTCTGCTCCTTCAAGACCTGGACAACTTCCAGCCCACAAGAACATAGTGTCTAAGGATCCAAGCTAGTGGGAAGGGGCGTTGCTCAGTGTTCTCTAGCAGAGAATGGCCCCATGCTCCTAGGGATTTAAATTTTGTACCTCCTATGGAAGGGCAGTGATTGTTCGTGTTCTTAAATGGAGCTGTTTCCATGCCAGGCTTTATCCCTACTACACTTGGTTTGTAAAGCAACTTCTCAGGCACTGGCTCAAAACTGACTAGTATTTGCAAACAAAATATATACACTTCTTTCTGTCAGATGACTCTTTGCCCTTCTTTCTGGCCTACAACTTAGGTCAAGGTTTGCTTTCACTTACACTTTTCAGCAAGATATTGACTTGGAACAGGTCGTTGCTGTCTTTCGTGGGATTTTCCATACCTGTGAACAGTAATGTCAGTTATAGAGCTGTGACCTCCCTGGGGAACACAGCTGAGGGGTCTAGGGATGGCGAAGGAAGAACAGTGGGGTTCCTGATGACACCAGGGGAGACCACAGATGGCATGAGTGCTTTGTTCTGGACCTGCCTGTGTGTTCCAAGTGCACTGGCTAAGAAGGGGGCTGGTGGTTGGGGACCTCATCTCAACCTGGTTAAGTGCCTTCTGGGCAGTTGGATGACAGGACGTTAACACCACCACCCTATATCCTAAGATATTTACTATTTAAATCGAAATTCATGTAGGAAAACACAGGCTCCAGTGGATCCCACCCCTTGGCCTAATTGAATGGAACTGGGTGATGGCCCAAGACCCAAGAATGACAAAGAAAGGGCCATGAGGGTCTCCGGCGGTGCAGTCAAGGAGTGTGGATGACTGTGGGTGGGTGTGGAGGAATGAGAAGGGCACAGGGAAGGAAAAGGTGCTCCAGACTCTCTCCCTGAAATCATCTACCATGCTGCTCCCACCCAGAGGCTCACAAAGTCAAGCCTCTGGACTACACCCAACTAGCTTCACATTCCTTCCTCCCTCAAGTGGAGACCACGGTTGAATGCCTCATTTCCCTTGCAGGATGTAAAATGGGCTTGGCTTAGAATTAGACCCAACTTAACTCTGTCCCCAGACTTGTGTCTGCTCCTTCAAGACCTGGACAACTTCCAGCCCACAAGAACATAGTGTCTAAGAGGAATCCAGTAATGCTATTGTGGGAGAGCTTAATTGCTCTGAAGAGGTAACAGGATCCAGGCAACAGCAGAAGCAAGTGAGTTCCCTCTGATCTCAGCCTCGGTCCCCAGCTCCTCCCCGCGCCATGCCCCTGCTCAGGATCTCACCAACTGGAGACAGTGCGCTGGCGTTACACTTGCAGGATGGGAGGTTATGAGGGCAAATTCTGATTCTCTGACTGGCTTTCTTGAGTTAGTTGTCAACTTCCCTGAATCTCAACTTCCCTGTCTACTTTACTGATGAGATCAATATTTTCAAAACATTTGAATAGCTTTATTAGAAAAATGATCCCTATTCCTTGTAAAACATTCACTTAATATAAAAAGAACAAAATAAAAACTAAAAACATTTTACCAAATGTCTACACCCAAAGATAACCACCATTCATGTTGGAGGGAAAAGTCATTTACCCAATATTTCTTTATGTACAGTTATATATATGTGTGTGTGTGTGTGTTTCCCAGGTGGCTCAGTGGTAAGGAATCTGCCTGCCAACCCAGGAGACACAAGAGGTGCAAGTTCAAACCCTGGGTCGGGAAGATCCCACGGAAGAGGAAATGGCAACTCATTCCAGAATCTTGCCTGGAAAATTCCATGTACAGAGGTGAGCTACAGTCCATGGGGTTGCACAGAGTCTGACACAACTGAGCGTGCATATATGTATGTATGTATGTATATATGTATATATATATATATATATATATATACACACACACATACAGCTTTACATAAATTATATTACACATACTTTTCTGGAAGTTCTTTCACTTGACATTAATAATAAATGTTTTCCATGTCAATAAAAATAATTCAACATAAGCTGTAATGGCTGCATAGTATTTTATTTTCTAGATGAATTTTAATAATTTATTTACTAGGTTCCAACTGATGAACATTCAGGTTGTATCTTCTTTTCTCTGTTATTGTTGCTGCTATAAATATTTGGGGAAACACAGTCCTTTGAAGCATCTTTCTCCTAATGAGAAAAATACTGAATGATGTAGCTTAAGGAAGGGCACAAGAACCATAAAACCCTGTCAATGAGAACAGGAATTTGGAGTGGTGGGAAAGGTCTTAGAAAATTTTTAGTGATCCTCATCTCTATAAATGCTTTCCAATCTTACGTATATTACTACATATGTACATATTCCACTGGCTTGAATGGAATGCATATTTAGAGACATTTCTCATTCTGAATATTCCAGTGGATATATTTCAACACTAAAATTTTGTTTCCCCAAAGAACCACATTCTTTCCAAGATTATCTTTGTTCCAGAGATCCTGGGTCTACGTAAGCACAACTCCCTGTACCCTGCGGGAAGATTCCTGCTTGCTGGGCCAGGCCATTCCAGAAGCCATCTGAATGCTTCCTCAGTGGTCAGTGGGGCAATGCATAGTGTTTAGAAAGCAGCAGTCACGTGTCACCCCCAGAGCAATGCCTGTTGGTTTCCCATCCTAGGAACCCGTGAGCTCTGCGCCCTTGCTTATCTCTCTTCTTATGTGTAAGACCTGTCTGTAGGCTCTACCTGATCCCTTTGGGTGGACCCCATTCTGTAAGTGGAAAAGAATGAATGCTCCCTCTTCTGGGCTTGGACCAGGAAACTGAGAACTTGGAAATGTGGATATTCCTTTTTGGAAACATCTGGAGGCCCTCTCTGAGAACGCCGAAGTTCACCTTTACGTGAGAAACACTCCCAGTTCGTGCATGGATTCCCCCAGTGCTCTGAGCCAAGCAGTCTGATTCCAGTTCCATGTCCCTTCCCCTTATCTGTGGCAGAGCAAAGATGATTTTTAATGCTCAACTTGCATTTTGTGCAGAAGAGACTCTTACTGTGCCCTCCACTTATGGCACAGCTGGGGAGAGATGCCTGAAATAAGTGTCAGGCTGATGGTCTGCGCATGTTGGAGCCAGGCAGCTGGGGAAAAGGAGGCCGTTCTTCTATCCCTCCTTCACCCAAGTCTTTTAATGCCACTACATTTTCTCCAGTCCCTTTCTCTGAAACGGTGTGAAACTGAATAAGGACTAAGGATACAGAGTTTAAAGTCTCCACTTTAGGCAGAGCTTAAAGCCTCATCAGTCACTTTTCAGGCACAGCCTAAAGCCTCAGGAATCACTTTCCAAAGTGACCAAACTCTGCAGTGGTCTGATCAGGAGAGTCTGGGTGTGGCTGAGAGCAGGAATGCAGGGACCGAGTCCTCAAGGAAAGTAAGCCATGCTGACCACTAGATGGCACTAAGAGATAGCCTCCAAGGTCCCAGCAGGTAGTGGGTCACATCCAGGGCTTCGAGATGGAAGACAGGTTATGTTGCTTTGACTAATCTCTCTTCACAAAAAGGAGTTGGCAATAAGAGCTTCCAATAGGATATATGCCCCAATGCTTCTGGTAAGAAAAAAAAAAAAAAAAGCCTGAGCCCGATGATCAGAAGCACAGAAGGCAAAGATCTGATCAAGAGAGACCTACTGGTTTCATACTAAACCACCCCGGAATGGAGGAACTGCCGCAATGGTTACGTCTTCTCATCTGTTCAGGCACTTCTGGTCTTCCCTTCTCTGTGAATTCTGGGGCGATTCTTGGCCCACTCTTAACAGCAACCGCACCCTGGAAGGTGCCCTGAAGGGCGATGTGATATTCCTGAAGCAGAGGGAGCTCCCAGACCTGTGCGGAGGTCCCCACTCCAGTCCATAGGCCTCTTCCCGTCAGGAGAAGCAGCTGCTTAAAGAGGAAGCTGAGCTGCTACAGCACCTGCCACCTGCTTGGAGTTGGTCCCTGCCCAGGCCCTCCTGCCCACTGATGTGAGCAGCCCTTGTTTTCATCTGTGATGAAAATTGATGGAGAAAGAAGACAGCTGGTTTCGAACCACGACGTTCCAAGTTCTGAAATGACCTATCAATAGAACCCCAGTTAGACAGCTGGATTTGCCAGGTTCTCATTTCTTGAGCTCCATCAGCTTCCAATTCAGCTTTGCTTTCTCCCTCCTGCCGTCTTCCCTCCCACCTATCCTCTTCCATCCAACCCAACACCCCTCCTCCTGGCTCTTTCTTGCACGGGGAGTCCACAGCTGCACTAGACAGATCATTTGAATTGATCTGTGCTGGCATTACATCAGTTCTACCCTGTGTTCCCCTCTGGGGCTGCTGCTGCTCTCCAAAGATCAATGGAATGTAGGACTATGAGATCTGACAAACCAGTTGATACTGGACAGGCTGTGGGTCCTAAGGAACAGGAAAACACCCCCCCACACACACCCCCGAGTCTGCTGATCCAAAAGGTCAGGGCCCGAATGCATATTTTAAATAAGTGCCCTCGGGATTTTGTGATGGGAGGTTAGATGGAAAATCACTGCCTACCTTCTTGTTGGAATCTTTCTTTTCTTCAGGCCCCCCTTCACCTATTCTTAATGTTTCCCCATCCTGGTTTTTGCACATCTTTCTAGTCCTTTACCTCTCTTTATACCTTCATTTAACACCTCATTTAACAATGTTTACTAGGTGCCTATCATATGTCAAGCATGGGGACAGACCTTCATCTCCATCCCTCAGAGCAGATAAGAATGTGGCTCCCTGCTTTCTAAATGCAGAACCCCTCCCCTCCCCATCCTCCAACTGGCTTTTTCTGGCTTTGGAGCACTGCTGCACTGGATGGATGGAGCATTTTCAGGGACACAGGTGGTACCTGTAACATGTTCTCCACTGGAAGAGCATGGATTAATGGCAGGTGTGTCTGCTTCTGAAGCCCGTGCCCTGCGTTCATCCATCACACTTGCCATACTTTGTTTCCTCACACAGCGGCCTGTAAAACAGGAAGGGCTGCAATAAATATTTGTTAGTGAGTAGCTGAATGAATACATTCAACCTTAGAATAACCCACCCCCCCAACACACACACACACACACAAATTCTGCCTCTGGGCCATCTCACGTCCTTCTTACCCTGCACTTCTCCTCATTCTCGTCACTGCCTTCCCAGCCCCACTGGGATGATGACTGAGCCTCCATGATGCAGCCTATCGTGGCTCTGGCTGCTTCTGGAGATTCAGCAGCAGAGATTCAGTGGCCTCCTGATTTCTCTGTAAACCCAAAGCCACTGAGCTCTGCTCCCGAGGCAGAAGGCTGGACTAGGACTGACCCCAGGGTTCCAAGGAATCTGAGGCCCCTCCTGCTTCTCTTTGGTCTCCTTTCCCCTTTTCTCTCCTTCTAACAACAGATGAGACTCAAGCTGTGAAGGCAGAAGGGTTGCTTTGATGTGATAAGGTTTCCATGAAGCAGGAGGGATCTCTCTGGAGTCCAGAATCCTACTCAGAGAAAACAAGTGCGGCTGGGAAGTGAGGTCTCTAGAAGGCCTACGACGTGGGGAGGAAGAACTGTCAAAGCTTTCACCAGTTCTCCTAGAGTTATTTGCTGTCTCTCAAACTATCCTGCTTGACTACTGTACTTCAGTCCTGCAACAAAGAGAATTCTTGGGAGCAGATAACACCTCTGGCCCTAGTCAAGAAGATACTGAGGAAAGGATGTGGGAGGGTATCTGGTAAACCTTAGACCTCCAGCAAATATTTGTTCAGAGAATGCATCACCAAAGCTACCATTTAGACAGACATGCTAAGCACCAGACATGTACTATCTCACTTGAGCCTTTCATTAAGCCTCCGCAGCTAGAATCATCATCGCCATTTTACAAATGAAAAACTAACTCAGAAAGCTTACCAGCTGTCCCAAGGTTACCCAGCACATAGGCAGTAAAGCTAGGACTTGAACTGCGGCCTGACTGGTGCCAAGGTTCCCATGTCTTCCCACTGTGCTGCCCGGGGAAACAGGCGCAGGCTGGGATGCTGATATACTGACTCTGGAGGAATTTCTTTTTAACTATTTCAGTCTAAACAATACGATGTATGTATATAATTGGACTCTCACCCCTCCAGTAGTTGGTTAGGATCTGAAGAGCTCTAATCAGGAATCTGCACTCTACAGAGTGGTTACATAAACACTTCAAACACCCTGAAGGCTACACAAGCGGCCTGAATGTGCTTGACGGATGCTAGAAATAATCTCTCACTCGTGAAATGAGTGGCTTTCAAAATATGGAGGTAGCCAGGCCCTCGCATGACTGACACGTGAGAATGAAACCAGGCCACCTCCCCAAGTCCCTTGAGGCAGGTGGTGGGGCTTTCGGTGCCTGCGTGCTGATAAATGTTTGTACGTTTGGTAGGTTCTGGCCTTGGTCGTGTTTAATGCCCTACCTGCAGGAGGTGGTGGAAAGGGGACAAGTGGCCCCACTCACCTCTCATCTCCCATGGCTGCAAATTTTAGGTTGACCAAAAAGTCCATTCAGGTTTTCTGTAAGATGATACAGAAAAGCCTGAACAAACTTTTTGGCTAACCCAATATGAGACTTTGACTATTGCCAAAGGGCCAAATGAGTTTAGACCTGTTCACAGTGGGTGCTAATCCAGGCCTGATTCTCCTCTCAGAAGAGTAGAAGGAGGTCTCTGGCTTTTGGGCCTTCAACTCCAAGCACATGATGGCTTTTTCCCCTTCTCTATGCTCTCAGGACACCCGTAATGATAAGCTAATAGCAGAAAGAAACAAGCTGTAGGTGTGGAGGGTACCATCTTTGTGTGGATCCTTCAGGTATTTGGAGGCTCGGGGTCTTCCTCTAGGCTCCCACCCGGCCCTGCCTGCTCGCCTCCCTATCCTACTCCAGCACCGGCCCAACAAGGCTTTTTTTTCTTTGCTTCAGTTTGGCAAAGGTCCCACTTTTTTATTAGGACGGGCTCCCTCATAAGCTTGCCTTTTCCTCCAACTCTCAGGTATCATGAGCTGAAGGGTAGCTGTGCAGAGGAAATAAATCTCCCCATTTTACAACAGAAAAAACTGAGGCAGGATGCAAGGAGATGGTTTATCCAAGCTTGTAGCTAGATAAACCATCCAGTGTCCCTGGAACAACGTGAAAGTCAGCTACCATGAATGAATGAATGAAAGGGCAGGAGAGAGGGAAGAAGAGAGGAATAGGCATCAGCAGATATTATCGTCTGATTTGGCAGTGGGCACAGTTTGACTTTGTCTCAATCCTGGTGAGCTATGCAGAAAATACTTGTTTTGTTGTTGTTAAGATTTTCAGAGCAGACCATTTTTAAAGCCTTTATTCAATCTGTTACATTATTGCTTCTGTTTTATGTTTGGAGGTAGCCAGGCCCTCGCATGACTGACACGTGAGAATGAAACCAGGCCACCTCCCCAAGTCCCTTGAGGCAGGTGGTGGGGCTTTCGGTGCCTGCGTGCTGATAAATGTTTGTACGTTTGGTAGGTTCTGGCCTTGGTCGTGTTTAATGCCCTACCTGCAGGAGGTGGTGGAAAGGGGACAAGTGGCCCCACTCACCTCTCATCTCCCATGGCTGCAAATTTTAGGTTGACCAAAAAGTCCATTCAGGTTTTCTGTAAGATGATACAGAAAAGCCTGAACAAACTTTTTGGCTAACCCAATATGAGACTTTGACTATTGCCAAAGGGCCAAATGAGTTTAGACCTGTTCACAGTGGGTGCTAATCCAGGCCTGATTCTCCTCTCAGAAGAGTAGAAGGAGGTCTCTGGCTTTTGGGCCTTCAACTCCAAGCACATGATGGCTTTTTCCCCTTCTCTATGCTCTCAGGACACCCGTAATGATAAGCTAATAGCAGAAAGAAACAAGCTGTAGGTGTGGAGGGTACCATCTTTGTGTGGATCCTTCAGGTATTTGGAGGCTCGGGGTCTTCCTCTAGGCTCCCACCCGGCCCTGCCTGCTCGCCTCCCTATCCTACTCCAGCACCGGCCCAACAAGGCTTTTTTTTCTTTGCTTCAGTTTGGCAAAGGTCCCACTTTTTTATTAGGACGGGCTCCCTCATAAGCTTGCCTTTTCCTCCAACTCTCAGGTATCATGAGCTGAAGGGTAGCTGTGCAGAGGAAATAAATCTCCCCATTTTACAACAGAAAAAACTGAGGCAGGATGCAAGGAGATGGTTTATCCAAGCTTGTAGCTAGATAAACCATCCAGTGTCCCTGGAACAACGTGAAAGTCAGCTACCATGAATGAATGAATGAAAGGGCAGGAGAGAGGGAAGAAGAGAGGAATAGGCATCAGCAGATATTATCGTCTGATTTGGCAGTGGGCACAGTTTGACTTTGTCTCAATCCTGGTGAGCTATGCAGAAAATACTTGTTTTGTTGTTGTTAAGATTTTCAGAGCAGACCATTTTTAAAGCCTTTATTCAATCTGTTACATTATTGCTTCTGTTTTATGTTTTGTTTTCTTGGCCAAGAGACATGTGGGATCTTTTTCTTTCTTTTTTTTTTTTTGGCCTCTTTTATTGGTTATTTATTTATTTATTTTCATCCATCTTTGTTCTTTGGCCTGTGTGGGCCTCCCATTGCCGTGGCCTCTGTCGCTGCAGAGCACCGGCTCTAGGCGCATGTGCTCCAGAGCTCCGGCTCGGTAGTTGGACACATCAGTCCAGCTGCTCTGCGACACGTGGGATCTTCCCAGGCCAGGGATCGAACTGGCACCCCTTGCACTGCAAGGCTGTGTCTTTACCCACTGGACCACCAGGGAAGCCCGACATGTGGGATCTTAGCTCCCCTCTCAACCCCACAGCCTCTGCATTAGAAAGCAAAGTCTCAACCACTGGGCCTCCAAATAAGTCCCAGAAAGTGCATTAAGACAAAAAGATTGTGGGAAAAAAACAGTGTCTCAGACATTCCTACCCTTTATCCCAGAGTTAATTAAGGTTTAGGCCAGCCTAAAGGTCCATGAGAATTCATCCTTGGGGAGATGTGGCATGCGGAGCTATGGTTGAAGGTGTTGCTGGGGAGCCAGACCTCACTGGAGCCTGAACAGCCTGCCTCTGATGACTGGGGACCAATGAGGAGGCCTGCTGGAGGAGACACCAGGAACCCAAGTGGAGCTGGGGGACAGCAGACAGGACCTTTCCAGGATGCTAGCACGGGGCGGCTGGGGTAAGGCAGAGGAGGCAACTGCTGCAAAGGCTGATGGGACAACCCATAGCATCAAATGGGGAACTGCTCTGCCCGAGCACATCCCTGCCAGCCTGGTTATTGATTACCTCCAGGGTCTAGGGCTGTGAGAGTCACTTCCTCCCTGGAGCAGAGGAGGGGACAGGGCCACCCTCTTACAGGCATCTATTCACCCTGGAGAGAACTAGGTAGGGACCAATCATAGTAAATAGGAGAGCTATAAAACTGAGCTATAAAGGGCATTGTTGGGACTATTAGGAAAATTTATGGACAGGTCAGTGAGAGTCGTATGTTGATGCTAAACAGAGCAGACCATTTTTAAAGCCTTTATTCAATCTGTTACATTATTGCTTCTGTTTTATGTTTTGTTTTCTTGGCCAAGAGACATGTGGGATCTTTTTCTTTCTTTTTTTTTTTTTGGCCTCTTTTATTGGTTATTTATTTATTTATTTTCATCCATCTTTGTTCTTTGGCCTGTGTGGGCCTCCCATTGCCGTGGCCTCTGTCGCTGCAGAGCACCGGCTCTAGGCGCATGTGCTCCAGAGCTCCGGCTCGGTAGTTGGACACATCAGTCCAGCTGCTCTGCGACACGTGGGATCTTCCCAGGCCAGGGATCGAACTGGCACCCCTTGCACTGCAAGGCTGTGTCTTTACCCACTGGACCACCAGGGAAGCCCGACATGTGGGATCTTAGCTCCCCTCTCAACCCCACAGCCTCTGCATTAGAAAGCAAAGTCTCAACCACTGGGCCTCCAAATAAGTCCCAGAAAGTGCATTAAGACAAAAAGATTGTGGGAAAAAAACAGTGTCTCAGACATTCCTACCCTTTATCCCAGAGTTAATTAAGGTTTAGGCCAGCCTAAAGGTCCATGAGAATTCATCCTTGGGGAGATGTGGCATGCGGAGCTATGGTTGAAGGTGTTGCTGGGGAGCCAGACCTCACTGGAGCCTGAACAGCCTGCCTCTGATGACTGGGGACCAATGAGGAGGCCTGCTGGAGGAGACACCAGGAACCCAAGTGGAGCTGGGGGACAGCAGACAGGACCTTTCCAGGATGCTAGCACGGGGCGGCTGGGGTAAGGCAGAGGAGGCAACTGCTGCAAAGGCTGATGGGACAACCCATAGCATCAAATGGGGAACTGCTCTGCCCGAGCACATCCCTGCCAGCCTGGTTATTGATTACCTCCAGGGTCTAGGGCTGTGAGAGTCACTTCCTCCCTGGAGCAGAGGAGGGGACAGGGCCACCCTCTTACAGGCATCTATTCACCCTGGAGAGAACTAGGTAGGGACCAATCATAGTAAATAGGAGAGCTATAAAACTGAGCTATAAAGGGCATTGTTGGGACTATTAGGAAAATTTATGGACAGGTCAGTGAGAGTCTTGTGTTGATGCTAAATTCTGTAAGTGTGGGGATATCAGGAAAACATGCTTGTTCTTAGGAGGAACATCCTGAAGTATTCAGGGACAAAAGGTCATGATGTGTACAACTAAGTCTCAAATGGAAAACACACACACATGGAAAGAGAGAGGGAGAGAAAGTAAATGTAGCAGTGTATTAACAACTGGTAAATCTATGTGAAAAGTAAATAAGTGTTTAATGCACTGTTTTTTGCAACTTTTATAAGTTTGACAATTTCAAAATAATATGAGGGGGGAGCAGATTTGATGGAAGAAGAACACCATCACTTATTGGATCCCCACATTTAGGTAAGTCTATTGTCTGATTTAATCCCCAAACCAATTCCAGAGGGAGACGTTATGATTCTCATATGAAAGATATGGAAACTGAGTCCCAGAGAGGCTAAGGAACTCACCCAAGTTTACAGAGCAGGGATTGAAATGGAGTCCAAAGCAAGGCAGAGGTCTTGCCGGGGAATGTGGTTGGGAGTCCATCAGTAACACTTTTATTGAGCCTTTCCTGTGTGCTGGCGGTGCTTTAACATCGTACAGGTGTTTAACTCATTTCATCCTTCCTTCCTAAACGCTTTGTGATGTCAGTTCATCATCACAGGTGGGAGAGAACAAAGGGGCACGTCAACACACCAGCACAAGTGCAAGTTCGTGCAGTCTCCTGTGAGGGCAGTGGTGTAGCATCTACTGAAGTTTAGAATTCACATTGTGTTTACATCTAGCAATTCCCCTTCTAAGTGCTAAACTGTAAAAGTAGTCATACATGTGGACCTCAGAGTATGTATAGAGATATTCATGGCAGCAAGGTATATAATAGCCAAAGACTGGAGATATTCTAAACATCCATCATTAGGCATGCTAAAATATAAGGTGAATGAACAAATGGAATAACAAAACAGAAACAGAGCTATAGGTACACAGAACAAACAGGAGGTTATCAGAGGGGAGGAAAGTGGGGAGAGGAAAGAAATAGGTGAGGCAGACTACCAAGTACAACTTCCAGTTGCAAAATAAACGAGTCACAAGTATGAAATGTACAACAGAGTCAGTAACCATGCAATATTTTTTCCTGGTGATTTGTCATAACCAAACTTACTATAATGATCATTTTGAAATGTATGAAAATACCAAATGACTACATTGTACAACAGGAACTACAGTGTTGTAGGTCAATTATATCTCAAACACAAAGAAACTCACAAACAAATTCATAGAAAAAGCGGTCAGATTAGTGGTTATCCGAAGTAGGGTGGGGTTAGGGGAATTGGATGAAGGTGATCAAAAGGTGAAAATTCCCAGTGATAAGTAAGGACTAGAAATGTAATGTCCAACATGATAAATACAATTACCACTGCTCTATGTTATATATGAATGTTATGAGAGTAAACCCTACAAGAACACCATCACTTATTGGATCCCCACATTTAGGTAAGTCTATTGTCTGATTTAATCCCCAAACCAATTCCAGAGGGAGACGTTATGATTCTCATATGAAAGATATGGAAACTGAGTCCCAGAGAGGCTAAGGAACTCACCCAAGTTTACAGAGCAGGGATTGAAATGGAGTCCAAAGCAAGGCAGAGGTCTTGCCGGGGAATGTGGTTGGGAGTCCATCAGTAACACTTTTATTGAGCCTTTCCTGTGTGCTGGCGGTGCTTTAACATCGTACAGGTGTTTAACTCATTTCATCCTTCCTTCCTAAACGCTTTGTGATGTCAGTTCATCATCACAGGTGGGAGAGAACAAAGGGGCACGTCAACACACCAGCACAAGTGCAAGTTCGTGCAGTCTCCTGTGAGGGCAGTGGTGTAGCATCTACTGAAGTTTAGAATTCACATTGTGTTTACATCTAGCAATTCCCCTTCTAAGTGCTAAACTGTAAAAGTAGTCATACATGTGGACCTCAGAGTATGTATAGAGATATTCATGGCAGCAAGGTATATAATAGCCAAAGACTGGAGATATTCTAAACATCCATCATTAGGCATGCTAAAATATAAGGTGAATGAACAAATGGAATAACAAAACAGAAACAGAGCTATAGGTACACAGAACAAACAGGAGGTTATCAGAGGGGAGGAAAGTGGGGAGAGGAAAGAAATAGGTGAGGCAGACTACCAAGTACAACTTCCAGTTGCAAAATAAACGAGTCACAAGTATGAAATGTACAACAGAGTCAGTAACCATGCAATATTTTTTCCTGGTGATTTGTCATAACCAAACTTACTATAATGATCATTTTGAAATGTATGAAAATACCAAATGACTACATTGTACAACAGGAACTACAGTGTTGTAGGTCAATTATATCTCAAACACAAAGAAACTCACAAACAAATTCATAGAAAAAGCGGTCAGATTAGTGGTTATCCGAAGTAGGGTGGGGTTAGGGGAATTGGATGAAGGTGATCAAAAGGTGAAAATTCCCAGTGATAAGTAAGGACTAGAAATGTAATGTCCAACATGATAAATACAATTACCACTGCTCTATGTTATATATGAATGTTATGAGAGTAAACCCTACAAGTTTTCATCACAAGGAAAAATGTTTTCCTATTTCTTTTATTTTGTATCTCTCTGAGATAAGGGATGTTCAGTAAACTTACTGTGGTAATCATTTCATGATGTACATAAGTCAAGTAAGGCTGTACACCTTATACTTAAACACTGCCATATATCAATTATATCTTAGTCAAAGTGGGGGGAAAAAAGAAAGTATCTCTTAAGTGTGCTGATGTATCACATTTAGAGTCAACGAATGATAAAGTCGAGACATAAAAGTCAAGGATGCTCTCTCAGTGTTGAAAGGGATATTACATACATATAGGAATACAGGTGTATTCATGAATACAAGAATATTTCCATATGCATAAAATATCTTGAAAGAATACACACAAAAACTTACAACAGTAGTTGCTTTTGAGGAGTGACCTAAGGGACTGGAGTTGGAAGGATGTTTTTAGCCAGTGTCTGTGTGTATCTGAAACATTTATGGTTCTGTGAAGTAGAATGCATTTAGTCACATTTAGTTTATTAATATCTGAAATGAATCAAAAGGGGGAAACTATAATGAAATGGATTTAAAAAATTTTTTGGCCTCTTTTATTGGTTTTTTATTTATGTATTTTCATCCATCTTTATTTTTTGGCCTGTGTGGACCTCCCATTGCTGTGGCCTCTCTTGCTGCAGAGCACCGGCTCTGGGTGCATGCGCTTCAGAGTGCAGGCTCTTAATTGGACACACCGGTCCAGCATGTGGGGTCTTCCTGTGTCAGAGATCCAACTGGTGCCCCTTGCACTGCAAGGCGGACTCTTTACCCACTGGACCACCAGGGAAGCCCTGGATATTCTTTTTATAGAAAAATTTCTGCTTCTCTCCACAAGACAATGGCAGGGGGTAAGGGCAAGTTAACGTCACTGTTGCAACTGAACCAGTTCTCTACTCTGTTCATGCATTTGTAAGACTGACAACTCTCAAGAAAACCTTCTCAAAACACTGCTGGGAACTCTGCAGTGGAGAAGACCGTTGGTTTTGACAGAGGCCCAAATATTTGTGTGTTGGGAGAAATATCGTTGCCCTTAGTGGGGGTCTTCACTAAAAGCCTTGTATTACCTCACACACAGGTTGTGGCTGTGGTAATTTTTTTCAAACAAGGTTTGGAAAGGCAGCTGAATGAAATTTCTTTGCAGAGGGCTCTGTCCAGATTTCCAGAAATGCCTGCACAGAGACCAATACCGCAGTACCTCTGAGAGATCTGGAAATTGATTCAAGGTTAGAAGGTGGAGCTTCTGGGCTAGGAAGAATGCAGGAGATGCAAGAGACACAGGTTCAATGCCTGGGTTGGGACGATCACCTGGAGGAGGAAACGGCAACCTCCTGGGAAATCCCATAGACAGAGGAGCCTTGTGGGCTACAGTCTATGGGGTTGCAAAAAGTTCTACGCAACTGAGTACACACACACACACACACACACACACTAGAGGACAAGGGACAGGGGAGGAGGAAGACTTACTATTCATTGTTATCCCTTAGGCATTATTAATATTTGAAATTTATACTGTGTGAACGATTACCTATTCAAAGTGAGTGAATGCATGCATGCATGAATGAGCAAAGAAGTCTCCTTTACAAACTCCACAGGACTTGTTTGGGGCCCTCCTTAGCAACACTTCCAGTGTTGAAGGGGACAGAGGTCAGTTACCCACAGTCTGGGGTTGATCTATTTGAACCCTCAGGCGCTATGAATCCATTTGCAAGCGCATGAAGTCCCATGAACCCAGGTGAACTTTCACCCTTGGCCTCCTGAACTACGTGAGTCAGCTTTCCATAGAGCCTGGGCTCCCAAAATTGGACACACCGGTCCAGCATGTGGGGTCTTCCTGTGTCAGAGATCCAACTGGTGCCCCTTGCACTGCAAGGCGGACTCTTTACCCACTGGACCACCAGGGAAGCCCTGGATATTCTTTTTATAGAAAAATTTCTGCTTCTCTCCACAAGACAATGGCAGGGGGTAAGGGCAAGTTAACGTCACTGTTGCAACTGAACCAGTTCTCTACTCTGTTCATGCATTTGTAAGACTGACAACTCTCAAGAAAACCTTCTCAAAACACTGCTGGGAACTCTGCAGTGGAGAAGACCGTTGGTTTTGACAGAGGCCCAAATATTTGTGTGTTGGGAGAAATATCGTTGCCCTTAGTGGGGGTCTTCACTAAAAGCCTTGTATTACCTCACACACAGGTTGTGGCTGTGGTAATTTTTTTCAAACAAGGTTTGGAAAGGCAGCTGAATGAAATTTCTTTGCAGAGGGCTCTGTCCAGATTTCCAGAAATGCCTGCACAGAGACCAATACCGCAGTACCTCTGAGAGATCTGGAAATTGATTCAAGGTTAGAAGGTGGAGCTTCTGGGCTAGGAAGAATGCAGGAGATGCAAGAGACACAGGTTCAATGCCTGGGTTGGGACGATCACCTGGAGGAGGAAACGGCAACCTCCTGGGAAATCCCATAGACAGAGGGGCTTGGTGGGCTACAGTCTATGGGGTTGCAAAAAGTTCTACGCAACTGAGTACACACACACACACACACACACACTAGAGGACAAGGGACAGGGGAGGAGGAAGACTTACTATTCATTGTTATCCCTTAGGCATTATTAATATTTGAAATTTATACTGTGTGAACGATTACCTATTCAAAGTGAGTGAATGCATGCATGCATGAATGAGCAAAGAAGTCTCCTTTACAAACTCCACAGGACTTGTTTGGGGCCCTCCTTAGCAACACTTCCAGTGTTGAAGGGGACAGAGGTCAGTTACCCACAGTCTGGGGTTGATCTATTTGAACCCTCAGGCGCTATGAATCCATTTGCAAGCGCATGAAGTCCCATGAACCCAGGTGAACTTTCACCCTTGGCCTCCTGAACTACGTGAGTCAGCTTTCCATAGAGCCTGGGCTCCCAAAACTGTACACGAGAATTACTTGGAGGCCTTAGCTGTGCAACGTTCCAGCCTAACCTCCGGAGAGTCAGATTCAAACGTGGGGTGCAGCCGGCACACTACCACCACCCCAGTGAGACTTCTAAAGCCCCTTTGGAGAAACTCTGGTGAGGTCTGCCTCCCTTCAGACTAGCCTGAGAGCCTGCTGGATAGAAAACTGTTTTGAAACGTGGTTCCTTCTCTGCAATATTCTGTCTATTCATTGTCTTCACCCCATATCCACCTAACTAAAAACTGAGTGCTCCACTTCCTGAGGGTGTAGAATTATACTGGTGAGCGGAGGTAAGGGTGTACGTCTAGCTGCCCCCGCAGGTGGCGTCCTGTTTGCTTTTCCGGTTCCTCGACCGGTCGGCTCCTTTAAAATAAATAATGCGTGCATGAAATACAGACGTACCGAGGCTAGCTAGTTACCCTCTAGGCTGCTGTGAGGGTTTTTTTTTTTTTTTTTTTTTTGCCTTCATATTATATATCAGATCTGCCAGTGGGACAGACTCTTTGGAAATAAGGACTTATGCTCCAAAGATCCAGGCGTGACGGTTCCTGCAAGTCGCCCAACACCTCCTGGAACCTCCTTTGACGGGGGTAGGTCTAATCTTGCGCCCCATACAGCGAGGGTCCCAGGCTAGTTGGGAGCTGAGTAAATGCTGCAGCGCCCCGTCCGCCCCAGGTGGCAGCTGATTCAGCCTCTGCTGAGAGCTCGGGGACAGAGTTCGGGACAGCTTTTGGCCCACGGGACCCCGCCGCCCCAGGGACGAGCCCAGCGGTGCGGAGAGGTGGGAGGCTGGAGCCTGCTGAGGTCATTTCCTGTGCCTCTCCGCGAGCGGCCCCGGGAGCCCAGCCTGGCGCTCTGCCTTTAAGGAGCGGGCAGGGAGGGGGCGCGGCGGAGCATTGAATGGGGCGCTGCGAGGTCGGCTCTGCTTTGTGCAACCAGCCGGCGGGCACCCCTCCCGGGCCAGCCCTGCCCGCTCCGCCCACCCCGACCCCGGGGGGGTGCGGACCTTGCAAGCGCATGAAGTCCCATGAACCCAGGTGAACTTTCACCCTTGGCCTCCTGAACTACGTGAGTCAGCTTTCCATAGAGCCTGGGCTCCCAAAACTGTACACGAGAATTACTTGGAGGCCTTAGCTGTGCAACGTTCCAGCCTAACCTCCGGAGAGTCAGATTCAAACGTGGGGTGCAGCCGGCACACTACCACCACCCCAGTGAGACTTCTAAAGCCCCTTTGGAGAAACTCTGGTGAGGTCTGCCTCCCTTCAGACTAGCCTGAGAGCCTGCTGGATAGAAAACTGTTTTGAAACGTGGTTCCTTCTCTGCAATATTCTGTCTATTCATTGTCTTCACCCCATATCCACCTAACTAAAAACTGAGTGCTCCACTTCCTGAGGGTGTAGAATTATACTGGTGAGCGGAGGTAAGGGTGTACGTCTAGCTGCCCCCGCAGGTGGCGTCCTGTTTGCTTTTCCGGTTCCTCGACCGGTCGGCTCCTTTAAAATAAATAATGCGTGCATGAAATACAGACGTACCGAGGCTAGCTAGTTACCCTCTAGGCTGCTGTGAGGGTTTTTTTTTTTTGCCTTCATATTATATATCAGATCTGCCAGTGGGACAGACTCTTTGGAAATAAGGACTTATGCTCCAAAGATCCAGGCGTGACGGTTCCTGCAAGTCGCCCAACACCTCCTGGAACCTCCTTTGACGGGGGTAGGTCTAATCTTGCGCCCCATACAGCGAGGGTCCCAGGCTAGTTGGGAGCTGAGTAAATGCTGCGGCGCCCCGGCCGCCCCAGGTGGCAGCTGATTCAGCCTCTGCTGAGAGCTCGGGGACAGAGTTCGGGACAGCTTTTGGCCCACGGGACCCCGCCGCCCCAGGGACGAGCCCAGCGGTGCGGAGAGGTGGGAGGCTGGAGCCTGCTGAGGTCATTTCCTGTGCCTCTCCGCGAGCGGCCCCGGGAGCCCAGCCTGGCGCTCTGCCTTTAAGGAGCGGGCAGGGAGGGGGCGCGGCGGAGCATTGAATGGGGCGCTGCGAGGTCGGCTCTGCTTTGTGCAACCAGCCGGCGGGCACCCCTCCCGGGCCAGCCCTGCCCGCTCCGCCCACCCCGACCCCTGCTGCCGGGGAGCGGAGACCCGGCGGCCGCTGCGGACTCGGGCGAGATCTACGCAAGGTCAGGCGCGGACGCGTGCGGGGGGCGCCCGTGTGCCTGGTGCGCGGCGGGGACGCCGGCAATCCGGCTGGAGGTGAGCGGCGCCGGGAGCCCGGCGGGCAGAGATGGGGTTGGCGGGGCGGCGGGGGTGGGGGCTCGCTTGGCCGGGGAGGGTGTTTGGTTGGACTGAGAGGATCCGCTCCCTCTGGCCAGAGGGCGATTCCGGAGCAGGTGCCTCCCTACCTGGAAGCGAGCTCCCAGCAGCCAGGAGCGCTGGGAGCGGCGGGTCAGGCTTGGAGAACTGGCACCGAGAGGTGAGGAGTAGCCTTCCTGGAGAGGATCCGGAGTTTGGGACCGGCTCGATCCAGTTACTCCCGGGAGGGGCCCTCGGAGCGAACTTGCAGGCTTTCCACCGCGTTGCCTGAGCTCTCGTTTGCTCTTAACTCTTCCCGCTCCCCTCCCCGTCTCTTCTCGGATTATTTCTTCTGTGATTCCTGGCTGGTTCTCTTAGGGTCCTTATGGATTAGGCTTGATTTATAGAGGCAGGTCAGCCAAACAGAAAAGAAAACCAGTCAGGCGCCAAATGACAGCGGGAGCTTTGCGTCTAGTAGCCTTAGAGAGGAATCGGTCACCAGGGCGCGGGGGGGCCTTGACGCGGAGGTGGCAGAGGCAGTGAAGACCCTCCTCTGGGAACAGATCTGCTCTCTGTTGAATCTGTCCCTGGTGGTTTAGTCGCTCAGCCGGGTCAGACTCGTGTAGCCCATCAGGCTCCTTGTCCATGGGATTCTCCAGACAAGAATACTGGAGTGGGTTACCATTTCCTCCTCCAGGGGATCTTCCCGACCCAGGGATCGAACCTAGGTGTCCTGCATTGCAGGCAATCTCCTGAGTACCAAGCAGATTCTTTACCAACTGAGCCACCAGGGAAGCCCTGGGTCTGTGCAGGGGACAAATAAACCTTTACTATGAACACACCTCATAAAACTCTTCTGGACAGAGCTTTTGTTCCCGCTAAAACTTCTGCGTGAAAGATCATTTTAATATCAATTTCATTGGAAAAGTTATTCGTTCCTTAAACTTTTTGGACTGTCTTCTATGACTCAGATATTGTGTATATGGTGACATCACTTAACACTTGATAGAACATCGCTTTGAGTGTTTCTGCATGTTGTTAATGCCCGTTTTATAAAGGAGGAAACGGGGACTCAGAAACGTGATTTGCCCAAGATCATGTAGCCGAAAAGCGGAGGAGGCAAGACTCCAAGTGCCTTTATATCACTCTCCACCACCCCCTGCTCTGCAGGTTGCGGAGGGGGCCTCTTCAGAGCTGGGGTGTGGTGAGGTACACCAGGTCGTCCCAAACTATTGAAATTAACAAGTGAGCTGAGACAACACGCTTGCCTTGCGCCCTCTCCAGAGGCCTCAGCTGTGGGAAGAGGTGATGTTCCTGCTCGGGGCAGTGCTCCCTACTGTTGCCGTCTTCTCTCTGCGGGGCTGTGTGGCTGCAGAGGGCTGTGCTCCTTGTGGACTAAAGAGTGCATTCTGCTGCTGACGCTGAGGGGTCAGGATCCTCTCACTCCTGATCCAAGTGACTCCGTGGCAGTCTGGCCGCCGAGCCACCATCCTGCATCCTCTGGCCAACACTTCTGTCAAAAACAAATTCAAAACTGACCACCTCTTTGGGGAAATTGGCGCTTGATGCTGGCTGGAGTATGAATTAGAATAGCCTCGGGGAAGGGCAGTTGGGTCTCTGGCCATTTAAAAATATACAGGCCTTAGCACTACAATTCCATTTCTGGGACTTTAGCCTTCAGATAAGCTAAGATGTATATGTTGTTGTTCAGTCGCTCAGTCATGTCCGACTCTTTGCCACCCTGTGGATTGCGGAATACCAGGCTTCCCTGTCCTTCACTGTCTCCCAGAATTTGCTCAAACTCATATTGATTGAGTCAGTAATGCCATCCAACCATTTCATTCTCTGTCCTTGCCTTTCTCCTCCTGTCCTCAATCTTTCCCTGAATTACGGTCTTTTCCAATGACCCTTCACATCTGGTGGAAAAGCATCAGTCCTTCCAATGAACATTCAGGGTTGAAATGAGGTCTATTCATTGAATTATTGCAGCTTTGTTGATTGTTGCCAATTGAAAGAATCATTTTAATATCAATTTCATTGGAAAAGTTATTCGTTCCTTAAACTTTTGGACTGTCTTCTATGACTCAGATATTGTGTATATGGTGACATCACTTAACACTTGATAGAACATCGCTTTGAGTGTTTCTGCATGTTGTTAATGCCCGTTTTATAAAGGAGGAAACGGGGACTCAGAAACGTGATTTGCCCAAGATCATGTAGCCGAAAAGCGGAGGAGGCAAGACTCCAAGTGCCTTTATATCACTCTCCACCACCCCCTGCTCTGCAGGTTGCGGAGGGGGCCTCTTCAGAGCTGGGGTGTGGTGAGGTACACCAGGTCGTCCCAAACTATTGAAATTAACAAGTGAGCTGAGACAACACGCTTGCCTTGCGCCCTCTCCAGAGGCCTCAGCTGTGGGAAGAGGTGATGTTCCTGCTGCGGGGGCAGTGCTCCCTACTGTTGCCGTCTTCTCTCTGCGGGGCTGTGTGGCTGCAGAGGGCTGTGCTCCTTGTGGACTAAAGAGTGCATTCTGCTGCTGACGCTGAGGGGTCAGGATCCTCTCACTCCTGATCCAAGTGACTCCGTGGCAGTCTGGCCGCCGAGCCACCATCCTGCATCCTCTGGCCAACACTTCTGTCAAAAACAAATTCAAAACTGACCACCTCTTTGGGGAAATTGGCGCTTGATGCTGGCTGGAGTATGAATTAGAATAGCCTCGGGGAAGGGCAGTTGGGTCTCTGGCCATTTAAAAATATACAGGCCTTAGCACTACAATTCCATTTCTGGGACTTTAGCCTTCAGATAAGCTAAGATGTATATGTTGTTGTTCAGTCGCTCAGTCATGTCCGACTCTTTGCCACCCTGTGGATTGCGGAATACCAGGCTTCCCTGTCCTTCACTGTCTCCCGCAGTTTGCTCAAACTCATGTCCATTGAGTCAGTGATGCCATCCAACCATCTCATCCTCTGCCGTCCCCTTCTCCTCCTGTCCTCAATCTTTCCCAGCATCAGGGTCTTTTCCAATGACCCTTCACATCTGGTGGAAAAGCATCAGTCCTTCCAATGAACATTCAGGGTTGAAATGAGGTCTATTCATTGAATATTCATTGCAGCTTTGTTGATTTTACCAAAAGATTTAAAACAGCCCAAATGTCTGAGATCATGTAATAGCCACACAAAGGAATACAATATAGCTGTTAAAAAAGCATGAGGGGAGAATGGGGTGGATATATATACACATACACAGATACAGGAAGCTCTCTGTGTTATATTAAGTACGGTGTGTATAGTGTGCCACCATTTGTGTGTGTGTGTGTGTGTGTGTGTGTGCAGTGTCTGTATGGACACCTGTATATGCAGTGAACATTTCAGAAAGACAGAAATCCTCCTAACGATGGTTGCCTCTAGGGAAAACTATGACTGGAGTACAGGGGTGGGAAGAAGCCTTACTTTGTACCATATACTCTTCTGCTTAATATTCAAAGACAAAGACGTAAAGTAATTTTTTTTTTTTTTTAATTTGGCCGTACTGCACAGCATGTGGGATCTTTGTTCTTTGGCCAGGAATCAAACCCATGCTTCCTGCATTGGAAACCCAGAATCTTAACTGCTGGACCACCAGAGAAGTCCTGAGATAAAATAATGTTTAAAAATCCCCTAACCTCCTCTCTGACACAGTCGTGAGCACATCTCCTCATATGCCCAGGACACTGCGGGTTTGCCTTTGATTTGTTGACAGTAGCTGTCATGTATTAAGTGCTTCCTATATGCCAGGCTTTTGTAATACCTCCTTTAATTTTCTGAAGAAATCTGACATGGTGTGGTCTATGAAACTGCCGTTTTTGGAAGTCAAAACATGGTTAAATGTTGACAGTTTCACATGGTTCGACCTGATATTATTGCTCTCCTTTCAAATGTCATTGCCCTCAATTTCAAATAAGGCTCAGAGAAGTTAAGCAAATGGTTGAAGGTTACTATTTGTTCTTGAGCCTATATTCAAACCTAGGTCTGTTTGGCACCAAAACTCAGGCTCTTAAGTACTGCCCTCTGCCATTTCTCTTTGTTGGTTTTGTCTGAAGGGATGGGGTTCCTGGATCTCTTAGCCCCTTTTGGGATTTAGATCCTAGAAGTCTGGAACATGCTCACCTTTTCCTGTCTCCCAGCATTTTGAAATGGGGTGTTCACTCAGCACCCCAAAGGGGTGAAAACACATGTTGCTGACCTGATCAGAGGACAAATGTGAGATCAGATTGGAAGCAACTGTGCCCCTGTGTGTTCTTTCCCTTCCTCCGGCTCCATCCCCAGAAAGGGAGCACAAAGATCTTCTCTGCCCACAGCTGGGTCTGTGCAGCCCTTTAGAAGCTGTGGTAGCCCACTATTAGCGAGTGGGAATCACAAAAGGTGCTCACACTCAGGGAGTGAGCCACAGTGAGGTAACACGGGGCAGCCTAGTGGAAACCGTGCCCAGAGCAGCGTCCCTGTTACCTTCTGATGCCTCGTGCCGTGGCTTCCGGCACTTGCTCTGACTGGTCCTCTTTGCAGGAAGGTTCCAGGATATTCTCACTGTAGATCTGAACCTCATAAGCCACAGAATCTTTGTTCCTCTTTGTTTCCAGCCTCACACATAAAAATCACTTAACAAAAGTTGGTTAAGTTAAATTTAATCTCAGCATTTTGTTCATTTCTGGTCCAGATCCTTAAAGCTGCCAGAGCTATCCCAGGTCAAGTTCGTGTTTTCTCTGATACAGTCCAAAGTCATCCAGCAACTTCCTCTTCCCTCTTTACCACTGTCATACCTGTGGCCCCTGCTTCTTGAGGCCTATCTCTGCTGACCTCTGTGGCTACGTCAGTCCGGGCAGGTGGGGGGCTTAGAGAGTTCCAAAGCAGGTGCCAAGGCTGTGGCAACCATTCAGTGTGCCTGCCAAGCAGTTCGGCATGCTGGGCACTAGTGGGAATCAAGAGAACTGGCTTTCCCAAGAGCGACTGTGAGTTTGGTGATCACTGTAGCTGGTGGGAGGGCACATAAGGTTTTATGGTACTGTCCTCCCTTCTTATGTGTGTTTGAAGCTTTCCAGGATAAAACAGTTTTTTGAAAGCTTTGCACTATTCAGACTCTGCCGCCATTTGTTCTTGAGCCTATATTCAAACCTAGGTCTGTTTGGCACCAAAACTCAGGCTCTTAAGTACTGCCCTCTGCCATTTCTCTTTGTTGGTTTTGTCTGAAGGGATGGGGTTCCTGGATCTCTTAGCCCCTTTTGGGATTTAGATCCTAGAAGTCTGGAACATGCTCACCTTTTCCTGTCTCCCAGCATTTTGAAATGGGGTGTTCACTCAGCACCCCAAAGGGGTGAAAACACATGTTGCTGACCTGATCAGAGGACAAATGTGAGATCAGATTGGAAGCAACTGTGCCCCTGTGTGTTCTTTCCCTTCCTCCGGCTCCATCCCCAGAAAGGGAGCACAAAGATCTTCTCTGCCCACAGCTGGGTCTGTGCAGCCCTTTAGAAGCTGTGGTAGCCCACTATTAGCGAGTGGGAATCACAAAAGGTGCTCACACTCAGGGAGTGAGCCACAGTGAGGTAACACGGGGCAGCCTAGTGGAAACCGTGCCCAGAGCAGCGTCCCTGTTACCTTCTGATGCCTCGTGCCGTGGCTTCCGGCACTTGCTCTGACTGGTCCTCTTTGCAGGAAGGTTCCAGGATATTCTCACTGTAGATCTGAACCTCATAAGCCACAGAATCTTTGTTCCTCTTTGTTTCCAGCCTCACACATAAAAATCACTTAACAAAAGTTGGTTAAGTTAAATTTAATCTCAGCATTTTGTTCATTTCTGGTCCAGATCCTTAAAGCTGCCAGAGCTATCCCAGGTCAAGTTCGTGTTTTCTCTGATACAGTCCAAAGTCATCCAGCAACTTCCTCTTCCCTCTTTACCACTGTCATACCTGTGGCCCCTGCTTCTTGAGGCCTATCTCTGCTGACCTCTGTGGCTACGTCAGTCCGGGCAGGTGGGGGGCTTAGAGAGTTCCAAAGCAGGTGCCAAGGCTGTGGCAACCATTCAGTGTGCCTGCCAAGCAGTTCGGCATGCTGGGCACTAGTGGGAATCAAGAGAACTGGCTTTCCCAAGAGCGACTGTGAGTTTGGTGATCACTGTAGCTGGTGGGAGGGCACATAAGGTTTTATGGTACTGTCCTCCCTTCTTATGTGTGTTTGAAGCTTTCCAGGATAAAACATGAAACAAACCACTCCTCACATCCCATCTATCCTTTCCCTGTCTAACACGGCACATTAATGCTGTAGCTTCCTTAGGCGAGCCTGGTAGTGTCAGACTCTGCCGCCACGATGGAAGCATCTTCGTGGAAAGAGAACGGTTTTAGATGTTGGGAGATCAGGATTCTTAGCCCAGCTTTGATCCTACTTGGCTCTGGGTCCCTGAGCAAGTCACCGATGTGAGGAGTTTTCTCATCTGTTCAGTGTGAATTATATCACTTGTCCTTCATCTCGGGGATATTGAGAGGATAATGAGAGAAGTAACACCTGACAAAGCAATGCTTTGAAGAGTTAAGGACTGTTGGGAAAGTTCATTTCTGCTTATCCTGGCACATCTTTATGGGCGGCACGAGTGCAAGGTAGCTGAGCAGCTAAGGTTCAGCTCACTGGTATCTTCTCTTAACATCCTGTGTTCCGTAGCTGCAGCTCCGAACACCTGCTTCTGTCGGAAGAGCCTCTGGGTCTTGGCTTGGCGGCAGGCACCTTGCTCCAGATTCATTTAGAAACCTCTTAGCTCCGCTGGCAAGCTGAGACAAGCCTAATGAGAGTGCCAGCTCCCTCGCCAGCATCCCCAAGGCAGGCAGAGGATTAGGCTGAGCACTTGATGGGTTCAAAACTGTGATGTCGTGAAGATGCTGGATTGGGGAAAGAGCTCCCTACAGAGTAGGTATACTCTCAGGTCTCACGGGGAGGCAGAAACCAATGGCGTGCTTGCTTTCCAAAGTCCCTGGAAATTTTGATCATTTGGGTTTCAGCTCTCCAGAGGAATCTGAGCTGCAGCTTTGCCCATCAGTAAGAGGGAATTAACATTCACCAAACTTTTTTAAATGACACAAAAATTGAGTTTCTGCTGCCCTTTGGTTTTACTTGGGTGCTTTTACTGCTAATGCTTAGCCCTGGGCTAGGTTGCAAGACTCCACGGTCCCAGCTATTGCCCTTTTGTATTCAAAATAAACTTGAAGGGAAAAAAGAACCCCTGTTTCACTGTAGCTGGTGGGAGGCACATAAGGATTTATGGTACTGTCCTCCCTTCTTATGTGTGTTTGAAGCTTTCCAGGATAAAACATGAAACAAACCACTCCTCACATCCCATCTATCCTTTCCCTGTCTAACACGGCACATTAATGCTGTAGCTTCCTTAGGCGAGCCTGGTAGTGTCAGACTCTGCCGCCACGATGGAAGCATCTTCGTGGAAAGAGAACGGTTTTAGATGTTGGGAGATCAGGATTCTTAGCCCAGCTTTGATCCTACTTGGCTCTGGGTCCCTGAGCAAGTCACCGATGTGAGGAGTTTTCTCATCTGTTCAGTGTGAATTATATCACTTGTCCTTCATCTCGGGGATATTGAGAGGATAATGAGAGAAGTAACACCTGACAAAGCAATGCTTTGAAGAGTTAAGGACTGTTGGGAAAGTTCATTTCTGCTTATCCTGGCACATCTTTATGGGCGGCACGAGTGCAAGGTAGCTGAGCAGCTAAGGTTCAGCTCACTGGTATCTTCTCTTAACATCCTGTGTTCCGTAGCTGCAGCTCCGAACACCTGCTTCTGTCGGAAGAGCCTCTGGGTCTTGGCTTGGCGGCAGGCACCTTGCTCCAGATTCATTTAGAAACCTCTTAGCTCCGCTGGCAAGCTGAGACAAGCCTAATGAGAGTGCCAGCTCCCTCGCCAGCATCCCCAAGGCAGGCAGAGGATTAGGCTGAGCACTTGATGGGTTCAAAACTGTGATGTCGTGAAGATGCTGGATTGGGGAAAGAGCTCCCTACAGAGTAGGTATACTCTCAGGTCTCACGGGGAGGCAGAAACCAATGGCGTGCTTGCTTTCCAAAGTCCCTGGAAATTTTGATCATTTGGGTTTCAGCTCTCCAGAGGAATCTGAGCTGCAGCTTTGCCCATCAGTAAGAGGGAATTAACATTCACCAAACTTTTTTTTAAATGACACAAAAGGATTGAGTTTCTGCTGCCCTTTGGTTTTACTTGGGTGCTTTTACTGCTAATGCTTAGCCCTGGGCTAGGTTGCAAGACTCCACGGTCCTAGCTTGGGATCTGCCACTTTTGTACTTACACAGGGAAAGTCAAATCCACTTGAAAGGACAAAGAAAACTAAACATGAAGCCTCGGGGCCTTCTGTAGAGGCCCCCACAAAGTTCTGTTGTGTCTTTTCAGCTGTGATCTTCGCTCAGAGAAGGTCATGTTTTGTTTTTGTCTTTTGTCTTGCTGCCCGTTCCAGTTGGTCCCAGTCTTTTGAGGTGGGGATCGTGGAAGGTCACAATGTGGAATTGTTTGGGATGACAGTTCCGGGAGTACAGGGCTGAGGTCATGTGTCCAGTGTTCTGAGTAGCCCACAACCGAAAGACTATCACCTGACCCGTCAGTGGCTTCATTGTTGGGTCTTTCTCTGCAGGTTGACCGACCCTGTTTTTTAAACAAGAAGTCAGGGCACATGATAAATATCTGTCCCTATGGAAATTAAAGTGTTAGAATATTTGCGATCAGGGTGCTCTGGGAAATCTGCAGTATAGGTTCACCTTTATGCTGAGGATCCTGAGAGACCCTATAAAATGTTTTGTTCCTAACAATCCACTGCACTGTTTTTGCATAAACAGTGAGAACTTTTGTTTATTATTTTTTAAATACACATTTATTTGTATTTATTTGGCTGTGCTGGGTCTTAGTTGCAGCGTGCAGGATCTTTGGCTGTGGCATGTGGGATCTAGTTCCCCGACCAGGGCTGGGCTCCTGGCCCCCTGGTTTGGGCACCCAGAGTCTTAACCATTGGACCACCAGGAAAGTCCTCCACTGCACTCTTTGTGAAATCAGTTCTTGCAGTTTGGGGATGGGTAAGGAGCTCAGTGGCCAAGAGCAGGCACTTTGGAATGAGAACTCCGGCCCTACTGCTCACCAACTACAGGCTCTCTGTTCCTCTGTGCCCCCACCAAGGGTGTGCCCACCCCTTGTCTCATGGGTTCTTGTGAAAATTAAAGAGGCCACATGTGTGGGGCATATAATAAGGGTCCAATATGTAATAACTATTTTCGGTGTCTAATGGGATAAAGATATTGTAGAAGTTAGGTGTAGGGTAGGAAGCAGTATTGGTGGTACCCCATCAAGGACAGGCTCACTGGTGCCCCAGGGTAATATTTAGTGACATTCAGGAGGTGACTGGGTTTTTTCTGAAGCCATGTGGCTTCTGAAGAAAGGAAAGGAGGTTTTTAAAAAAAATGACAGTGTTTGCATTTCTAGCCTCGGGGCCTTCTGTAGGCCCACAAAGTTCTGTTGTGTCTTTTCAGCTGTGATCTTCGCTCAGAGAAGGTCATGTTTTTTGTCTTTTGTCTTGCTGCCCGTTCCAGTTGGTCCCAGTCTTTTGAGGTGGGGATCGTGGAAGGTCACAATGTGGAATTGTTTGGGATGACAGTTCCGGGAGTACAGGGCTGAGGTCATGTGTCCAGTGTTCTGAGTAGCCCACAACCGAAAGACTATCACCTGACCCGTCAGTGGCTTCATTGTTGGGTCTTTCTCTGCAGGTTGACCGACCCTGTTTTTTAAACAAGAAGTCAGGGCACATGATAAATATCTGTCCCTATGGAAATTAAAGTGTTAGAATATTTGCGATCAGGGTGCTCTGGGAAATCTGCAGTATAGGTTCACCTTTATGCTGAGGATCCTGAGAGACCCTATAAAATGTTTTGTTCCTAACAATCCACTGCACTGTTTTTGCATAAACAGTGAGAACTTTTGTTTATTATTTTTTAAATACACATTTATTTGTATTTATTTGGCTGTGCTGGGTCTTAGTTGCAGCGTGCAGGATCTTTGGCTGTGGCATGTGGGATCTAGTTCCCCGACCAGGGCTGGGCTCCTGGCCCCCTGGTTTGGGCACCCAGAGTCTTAACCATTGGACCACCAGGAAAGTCCTCCACTGCACTCTTTGTGAAATCAGTTCTTGCAGTTTGGGGATGGGTAAGGAGCTCAGTGGCCAAGAGCAGGCACTTTGGAATGAGAACTCCGGCCCTACTGCTCACCAACTACAGGCTCTCTGTTCCTCTGTGCCCCCACCAAGGGTGTGCCCACCCCTTGTCTCATGGGTTCTTGTGAAAATTAAAGAGGCCACATGTGTGGGGCATATAATAAGGGTCCAATATGTAATAACTATTTTCGGTGTCTAATGGGATAAAGATATTGTAGAAGTTAGGTGTAGGGTAGGAAGCAGTATTGGTGGTACCCCATCAAGGACAGGCTCACTGGTGCCCCAGGGTAATATTTAGTGACATTCAGGAGGTGACTGGGTTTTTTCTGAAGCCATGTGGCTTCTGAAGAAAGGAAAGGAGGCTTTTTTTTTTAAAAAAAATGACAGATGTTTTCATCTTTCTGTTTTCATTGGAGATAGTTGATTTACAGTGTTGTGCTAATTTCTGCTGTGCAGCAAAGTGACTCAGTTATATACACACACACACACACACACACATATAAATTTTTTTTTTAAAACTTTTACTTATTTATTTTTGGCTGTGCTGGGTCTTTGTTGATGTGTGGGTTTAGCTGCTCTGCAGTATGTGGGATCTTCCCGGATCAGGGCTCGAACCTGTGTCTTCTGCATTGGCAGACGGGTTCTTATCCACTGAGCCACAAGGGAAGCCCTATATATTCTTTTTTAATGTTCTTTTCCATTACAGTTTGCCCAAGGAGATTGGATAGAGTTCCCTGTGCTATACATTGGGACCTTGTTTATCCATTGTAAATGTAATAGTTTTCATTTACTAACCCCAAACTCCCTGTCCATCCCTCCCCTTCCCACTTGGCAACTACAAATATGTTCTCTAAAGACAAATTTTCACTATGGGAAATTCCAGGCATGTATTCAGTAAGGAGACCAGTATACCCATCACCTAGCTTCAGAAATTATCAATATTTTGACAAATCTTTTCGCATATCTCTCTCTCCACCCAACTCCTCACCTCCTATAGTGAAGTGTTTAAAGCAAACCCCAGGCATTATATCGTTTTACCTGTATGCCGTATATATCTCTAACAGACAGCATTAAAATATGTTGTCAACCTAAGACTCATGTTTCCACTGCAGAGGGCACAAGCTCAGTCCCTGGTCAGGGAACTGAGATTCTGCATACTACGTGGCACAGCCCCCGCCAAATCTTTTTTTTAGTGAAAAAGAAAATATTATCAGCCTAGAAAATTAACAATCATTGTTTAAAAATCACCTGATAATAGGGAGACCATACATCATAGTTTGGAACAGACCAGATTTGTGTTTGCTGCCAAGCATACTTATTAAAAGCACTCTAGAAGAGGGATTTAAAGCGTCCTGGTGATGGATGTGTCTTCTCTGTTCTGTGCCCTTCTCATGCACATTCATACATTCTTCATTTTCTCATCCCTGACCCAGGTTCGTTTCTGTAAAATATGTCCGGGAGGCATCTGGGTAAATACCCCTGGCTGGGGATATCATACGTGTCTCCTTGGCTTGTTCTGTATCTGTCTAAAGTGTTTTCTAAAGACTTGTGGTTTCCTCCAATGTTCAGGTGTGCTTGGTCACTCAGTCATGTCTGACTCTTTGTGACCCTATGGACAGTAGCCCTCTAGGCTCCTCTGTCCATGGAATTTTCCATGGCAAGAATACTGGAGTGAGTTGCCATTTACTCCTCCAGGGGATCTTCCTGACCCAGGGATCAGACCTGTGTCTCCTGCATTGGCAGGTAGATTCTTTACCATTGAATCACCTGGAAGCCCAGTTTCCTCCAGAGGCTACAAAAAACTATCTACCAGTTTTCTGGTTTATATTTAGAGTTCCCTGTGCTATACATTGGGACCTTGTTTATCCATTGTAAATGTAATAGTTTTCATTTACTAACCCCAAACTCCCTGTCCATCCCTCCCCTTCCCACTTGGCAACTACAAATATGTTCTCTAAAGACAAATTTTCACTATGGGAAATTCCAGGCATGTATTCAGTAAGGAGACCAGTATACCCATCACCTAGCTTCAGAAATTATCAATATTTTGACAAATCTTTTCGCATATCTCTCTCTCCACCCAACTCCTCACCTCCTATAGTGAAGTGTTTAAAGCAAACCCCAGGCATTATATCGTTTTACCTGTATGCCGTATATATCTCTAACAGACAGCATTAAAATATGTTGTCAACCTAAGACTCATGTTTCCACTGCAGAGGGCACAAGCTCAGTCCCTGGTCAGGGAACTGAGATTCTGCATACTACGTGGCACAGCCCCCGCCAAATCTTTTTTTTAGTGAAAAAGAAAATATTATCAGCCTAGAAAATTAACAATCATTGTTTAAAAATCACCTGATAATAGGGAGACCATACATCATAGTTTGGAACAGACCAGATTTGTGTTTGCTGCCAAGCATACTTATTAAAAGCACTCTAGAAGAGGGATTTAAAGCGTCCTGGTGATGGATGTGTCTTCTCTGTTCTGTGCCCTTCTCATGCACATTCATACATTCTTCATTTTCTCATCCCTGACCCAGGTTCGTTTCTGTAAAATATGTCCGGGAGGCATCTGGGTAAATACCCCTGGCTGGGGATATCATACGTGTCTCCTTGGCTTGTTCTGTATCTGTCTAAAGTGTTTTCTAAAGACTTGTGGTTTCCTCCAATGTTCAGGTGTGCTTGGTCACTCAGTCATGTCTGACTCTTTGTGACCCTATGGACAGTAGCCCTCTAGGCTCCTCTGTCCATGGAATTTTCCATGGCAAGAATACTGGAGTGAGTTGCCATTTACTCCTCCAGGGGATCTTCCTGACCCAGGGATCAGACCTGTGTCTCCTGCATTGGCAGGTAGATTCTTTACCATTGAATCACCTGGAAGCCCAGTTTCCTCCAGAGGCTACAAAAAACTATCTACCAGTTTTCTGGTTTATATTTTATAACTTAAAGTAAGAATCTGTTTCAAAACAAGATGTTTTGATGACAACATATGAAATCCCAACTGAATGGAAACTTCACAAGGAAATTCGAAGCATTACATTTTTGTTCTATAAAAAAAAAAAGTCTTTATAGTTGTAAAAAATCAGTACTCAA
Source organism: Tragulus kanchil (assembly GCA_022376925.1). Classification (NCBI taxonomy): domain Eukaryota; kingdom Metazoa; phylum Chordata; class Mammalia; order Artiodactyla; family Tragulidae; genus Tragulus; species Tragulus kanchil. The sequence continues at coordinate 214,125,867 of JAIOJX010000032.1, read as the reverse complement.
CTGGGAACCAGGGTTCTGTCTCCAGCTAACCTTGTGATCATGGATGAACCTATTGCCCAGTTTAAACCTTCCCTATACACCCTCCCCCCAGCACAGTCCACTCCCTTTCTCTGCTTCCTTTTATTTGCGTGTTGATTAGTAATTGTGACTACATTGTAATATTGTCATTAGACTTTACTAAGAGTTGTTTGAAAAGACAAGGGAATCTCTTTTATTTCCCTTAGCATCTCCAGTGTCTAGAACAGTGTCTGCCACTCAATGTTTGTTGAATGGAAAGATTTTTGTTAAATGGATAGTTGAATGAAAAACCAATGAGCCATGCTTTTCACTTCTGTAAGAGTGTGATCGGATTCTCCCTGCAGTTTTCCAGTTTGGTCTTTTTTCTGAGGTTGTAGAGCTACCTTATGATGGACCAAGACCACTGAACTCAGAAAGCTGGCCGCGGGACGCAAGAAGAGCAAGGCTCCCTGACCTTCCCCGCCCTGTTTCCTTTGCTTTCCCTTGGTCTCCTCCTCCTTTCCCCACCAAGCTCCTCTTCACACACTTATCTTTTCCCCTGTCTGTATGCTGGTCCTTAGGGCTCCCTGGAATCTCCACACATTGCTTCCATCATGGCAGAACTCAAGGTGGAGACCCGGACCAGTGTGGACTGGCAGAAGCGCTGCCTGGCCCTAGAAACCCAGCTTTTCCGGTTCCGACTGCAGGCCAGCAAGATCAGAGAGCTGCTTGCTGACAAGGTGAGTGTGGGGAGCAGGTCGTCTCCAATGTCCCTGCAGAAGTCACTGTCAGAGAGGAGAGTTGGGGAAGACCTACTTTTTTTCTCTTTTTTCTTAGAGGTTTGATTGATTGGTTGATTGATTGAAATATATTGGACATATAACATTGTGTAATTCAAGGCATACAACATGTTCATTTGATCCATTTATACACTGGAATATGATCTCCATTATAGCAACAATTAGCTTGTCTATCATATTACATAATTATCATTTCTTTTTAGTGGTTGGAATAATTACCATTAAATTACTAGTGGTTCTAGTCTTTTAGCAAGTTTGATGATTATAATACAATGAAGAATGAAAGTGTTAGTCATTCAGTCGTGTCCAACTCTTTGCGACTCCATGGACTGTAGCCTGCCAGGCTCCACTGTCCATGGAACTCCAGGCAAGAATCTTGGAGTGGGTAGCCATTCCGTTTTCCAGGTGATCTTCCCCATCCAGGGATCGAACTTCGGTCTCCTGCATTGTAGGTGATTCTTTACCCTCTGAGCCACCAGGGAAGCCTTATAGTAAAGTCCTGTTGTCTATATTCATTATACTGTGCATTTGATCTCTAGCACTTATTTAGTACCTGTTGTAGGAAGGTGAACTTTAAAAAAAAATCATTTATTTCTAATTGGAGGATAATTGCTATACAATATTGTGTCAGTTTCTTCCATGTATCAACATGAATCAGCCATAGGTATACATCCTCCCACCTCCCACCCCATCCCACCCCAAATATACAAGTAGCTTCTGCAGCTCTATACCAGAAAAACAAACAACCCAAATCAAAAAGAAGACATAATGACTGATGCACATATGAAAAGATGCTCAAAATAGCTCATTACTAGAGAAATGCAAATTAAAACGATTAATACAAGGAAGGTGAACTTTTAATAAGATGCTTTCCACACTTATAAAATGAAGCCCAAGGTGGTTTATCTTTTTCAGAGATCAAAATCTAAGCAGTTTACTAATCTGTCATCTTACATTCTTTCCTGCTCTGCCTCTCCCTGTACACACAACCAAAGAAATGCTACACATCTTCATGTCTTGCATCACCTCTTGAGTCATGTGTGTCTGCAGTGGAGGTTCTGTCATTCCCCTAATACTTCTTCCTCGGTGTGGGGAAAGAAGACATTTTAGGAGAGTTGTTCCCAGGCAGAGGTATTTTTGATGTATTCGTGGGGAGGAAGGTGGTTGCCATGTCTTACTCCTCCATCATTTTGAAGGTCCCCTGATACTTTAGGAGAGGAGAATGGATAACCCCACCCTGCTGCTCGCCCTCTGTTAAGAGTATAAGCTGTGTGGGACTTCCCTGGTGGTTCAGTGAATAAAACTCTGAGTTCCCAATGCAGGGGACCTGGGTTTGATCCCTGGCCAGGGAACTAGATCACACATACACAACTATGAATTTGTATGGCACAACTAGAGATTCCATGTGCCACAACTAAGATCCAATATAGTCTAATAAATAAATAAATATTAAAAAAAAAAGAGAGTATAAGCTGTGGAAGGCAGCCTGGTTGCTGGTGACAAGGACCCAGGCCTTAGAACCAGACCTACCCGGCTCTTCCACTTTGTAGCTTTCTGATTGTGGACAAGTTCCTTTACTTCCCAATCAAGTGCCGCAGCTCGTCAGCCGGGTGCATAGAGAATAGCAGGTGTGATGAGACTTTTACACAGACAGACAGAGAAAAAGGATGGGAACGAGGGACTCAACACCTCTTGGGTCAAGGCCCCAAACACATTCACCAGTTCGCTTTTATTCAGTGCTGAAGCCTCCAGGTGTTTACAGGCAATGATATTAGCACGGGCGGGGAATCAGTCACAGCCCTATTCAATAATCACCCTTTGTGACTCTAAGTCGCTTACATTATCTTCCCAGTGGACAGAGCGCATTACAGCTGGGGGACGACGGTACCAGCAGGAAGTTAAGGCGTCTGCACAGACCCGGCGTTCCAAAGTCCAGAGCGTGTTTCCCACCTGTTGCTGTTCAGTATGACCCTAGCTAATGAGCTCATGTGAAGTGAATCAGCTTGCTTTTGCTTTAGTTTTTTCATTTCTAAACTGGTTTTCTCCTGGCTTGGCCAAAGCTGCAAAAACCTTCACTAGTTTGTTTCCCCACAATCAGGGACACAAATGTTTACTTCACAGGGGAAAGAAAAGTCCTAGTGAAGATGAATAGATGATCCACAATGGCTAAATATGTGAGAGAATAACCCATAGTGAGGGAGAATCCATGTATGCAACAAACTTAATCCACCCCTGCATGAATTTATAATAGAACTGTTGGCAAGACACTATAAAATTGATGAATTCAAAACTACTGAAGGGAATTCCCTGGCAGCCAGTGGTTAGAACTCTATATGTTCATTGCTAAGAGCCCAGGTTCAGTCCTTGGTCAAGGAGCTAAGATCCCACAAGCTTTGGATTGCAGCACTCTCCCCCAAATCCCAAAACTATTGAAGACATAATAAAGTAATTGAAAATATATAAGACAAGGGCAAAAACACCATCCAAAAAGCTCAAAAAAAAAAAAAACAAAAAACAAATAGAACTGCTAGAAGGGAAAAATATTTGCCCTGAAATGACGTGTTTGGTGGCTAGATGAGCATTAGATAAGGTACCATAAGAGACAGACTTCGCAAATGGAAAGATGGATCTGAGGATGTTACCCAGACCCAATGGCAGCACAGAAAGATGAAGACCCAGACCAAGACACGGATGTCAGAATGATAAGAGCCTTTTTTGAAGAGTCCAAAAGTGGAAAAGAAAGCAAAGGTTAGACTTGACTTCAAGAGATAATGCCTTTAAAAGTTTCCAAAGTTGATGAAAGACTTGAAGTCTCAGATTTAGCAAGTAGGATGAGACCAAGCAGTATACATATTTTTAAAAATCCATTCCTTTTCATGTGAAATTCCAGACATAAGTAGCCTAGCTCTGCCGCATGTTTGAAGGTGGTTCACCCTCATGTCTACATTCCAGACCCTTCCCTTTGAGAGCATGACCCAAAGGCTGCCTTCTTTACTTTTACTCTCATCCCATTGGCCACTTATTCACGTGGTTACATCCCGCTGCAGAGAAGATTGGAAAGTATAGTCTGTATTCTAGATAACCATGTGCTCTGTTAAAAGTCAGAGCTTCTGATTTCTATGAGGAGGGGAGACCAGATCGTGAGGAACAGATAGAAGTCTTTAACTCTAGATTTTAAGTCTAGAATAAATAGAAATAACAAAATGAAACCAAACATATAAAAGTCTGTGATATCCAGGCAGGGAAAAGAAAAAGGAGTAACAAAATGAGAGAATAACCCATAGTGAGGGAGAATCCATGTATGCAACAAACTTAATCCACCCCTGCATGAATTTATAATAGAACTGTTGGCAAGACACTATAAAATTGATGAATTCAAAACTACTGAAGGGAATTCCCTGGCAGCCAGTGGTTAGAACTCTATATGTTCATTGCTAAGAGCCCAGGTTCAGTCCTTGGTCAAGGAGCTAAGATCCCACAAGCTTTGGATTGCAGCACTCTCCCCCAAATCCCAAAACTATTGAAGACATAATAAAGTAATTGAAAATATATAAGACAAGGGCAAAAACACCATCCAAAAAGCTCAAAACAAAAAAAAAAAAACAAATAGAACTGCTAGAAGGGAAAAATATTTGCCCTGAAATGACGTGTTTGGTGGCTAGATGAGCATTAGATAAGGTACCATAAGAGACAGACTTCGCAAATGGAAAGATGGATCTGAGGATGTTACCCAGACCCAATGGCAGCACAGAAAGATGAAGACCCAGACCAAGACACGGATGTCAGAATGATAAGAGCCTTTTTTGAAGAGTCCAAAAGTGGAAAAGAAAGCAAAGGTTAGACTTGACTTCAAGAGATAATGCCTTTAAAAGTTTCCAAAGTTGATGAAAGACTTGAAGTCTCAGATTTAGCAAGTAGGATGAGACCAAGCAGTATACATATTTTTAAAAATCCATTCCTTTTCATGTGAAATTCCAGACATAAGTAGCCTAGCTCTGCCGCATGTTTGAAGGTGGTTCACCCTCATGTCTACATTCCAGACCCTTCCCTTTGAGAGCATGACCCAAAGGCTGCCTTCTTTACTTTTACTCTCATCCCATTGGCCACTTATTCACGTGGTTACATCCCGCTGCAGAGAAGATTGGAAAGTATAGTCTGTATTCTAGATAACCATGTGCTCTGTTAAAAGTCAGAGCTTCTGATTTCTATGAGGAGGGGAGACCAGATCGTGAGGAACAGATAGAAGTCTTTAACTCTAGATTTTAAGTCTAGAATAAATAGAAATAACAAAATGAAACCAAACATAGAAAAAGTCTGTGATATCCAGGCAGGGAAAAGAAAAAGGAGTGAATATAGAACAGGAAATGCAGTGGTGGATGTAAATCCATACACAGCATTGTAACCAGCTACACTTCAATTTTAAAAAGAGAAAGAACTCAAATGTAGTGGTCATAAATAGGCCTATACAAGAATGTCTATTGCAATATTGATGCATAAAAAGTCAAAAGTATTTTAAATGTCTGCCAGCATGGTTGGGTTAACCATGGAATACTACATTGCAGGTAAAAATGAGTCAGGGGCTTCCCTGGTGGTTCAGTGGTGAAGAGTTCACCTGCCAATGCAGGAGACATGGGTCTGATCCCTGATCGGGAGGATCCCACATGCTGCGGAACAGCTAAGCCCTTGAGCCACACGATGGAGCCTGTGTTCTAGAGCCTTGGAGCCGCAACTATGGAGCCCTTGTGCTGCAACTATTGAAGTCTGTGAGCCCTAGAGCCCAAGTTCCACAAGTCACCGCAACAAGAAGCCTGCTCACCTCAACTAGAGAGTAGCCCTCAGTCCCTGCAACTAGAGAAGAGCCTGTGGCAGCAGTGAAAACCCAGAATAGACAAAAAAAAAACCACCCCAAAACCCTTTAAAAAAAAGTGAGTCAAGTAAAGTTGTATGTATAAATAAAATCAATGAATCTCAAAAACCAACACTGAACCAAAAGGATCAGAAGGTCATATATATATATATATATATATATATGCTGCAGAGAAGCACACACAAACACACAACAGTACAATTTATATAAAGTTTTAAAACCTGCACAAAACAGTACTCTCTGTTGTTTAGGGGTGTTTACAAATGAGATCAAAATGTAAACATGCCCAATTGCCTTAGGGTCCATACACGTGGAAGGAGAGAGAGTAACACTAAAGAGGACACTGGAAGCATCAACTACCTGTTGTGGTTGATTTCTTAAAAACATCAGAAGCAGAGCTGACAAAAATCAAGATTTGACAAAGATGAATAGTGGAAACATGTTTTTTAAAAAAATTATTCTCTACGTTTCTGTTGGCCTGAAACACTTCATGATAGAAAAATGTTTTTAAATGCTTTCTCCCCCTATTCCCCAGAAGCCTTAAACACTTTCTAAACATGTTCTTTTTCCACTACCTCTTGGATCTAGCGAGTTTGAACTTCTACTGGGTTGGCTGAAAAGTTCATTCAGGGTGTTCCATAAGCGCTCATGGGGGGCAAACCCGAACGAACTTTTGGCCAACCTGATACACTATCGGCTCCATCTCCTCTTCCAGCCTCTGTTTGCTCACCATCAAAGTAACCAGAACTCTTCCATGAAAACCAAGTCAAAAGTATTTTAAATGTCTGCCAGCATGGTTGGGTTAACCATGGAATACTACATTGCAGGTAAAATGAGTCAGGGGCTTCCTGGTGGTTCAGTGGTGAAGAGTTCACCTGCCAATGCAGGAGACATGGGTCTGATCCCTGATCGGGAGGATCCCACATGCTGCGGAACAGCTAAGCCCTTGAGCCACACGATGGAGCCTGTGTTCTAGAGCCTTGGAGCCGCAACTATGGAGCCCTTGTGCTGCAACTATTGAAGTCTGTGAGCCCTAGAGCCCAAGTTCCACAAGTCACCGCAACAAGAAGCCTGCTCACCTCAACTAGAGAGTAGCCCTCAGTCCCTGCAACTAGAGAAGAGCCTGTGGCAGCAGTGAAAACCCAGAATAGACAAAAAAAAAACCACCCCAAAACCCTTTAAAAAAAAGTGAGTCAAGTAAAGTTGTATGTATAAATAAAATCAATGAATCTCAAAAACCAACACTGAACCAAAAGGATCAGAAGGTCATATATATATATATATATATATATATGCTGCAGAGAAGCACACACAAACACACAACAGTACAATTTATATAAAGTTTTAAAACCTGCACAAAACAGTACTCTCTGTTGTTTAGGGGTGTTTACAAATGAGATCAAAATGTAAACATGCCCAATTGCCTTAGGGTCCATACACGTGGAAGGAGAGAGAGTAACACTAAAGAGGACACTGGAAGCATCAACTACCTGTTGTGGTTGATTTCTTAAAAACATCAGAAGCAGAGCTGACAAAAATCAAGATTTGACAAAGATGAATAGTGGAAACATGTTTTTTAAAAAAATTATTCTCTACGTTTCTGTTGGCCTGAAACACTTCATGATAGAAAAATGTTTTTAAATGCTTTCTCCCCCTATTCCCCAGAAGCCTTAAACACTTTCTAAACATGTTCTTTTTCCACTACCTCTTGGATCTAGCGAGTTTGAACTTCTACTGGGTTGGCTGAAAAGTTCATTCAGGGTGTTCCATAAGCGCTCATGGGGGGAAAACCCGAACGAACTTTTTGGCCAACCTGATACACTATCGGCTCCATCTCCTCTTCCAGCCTCTGTTTGCTCACCATCAAAGTAACCAGAACGCTCTTCCATGAAAACCGTGGGGGCTCAGAGTGTGACTTGGGTAAAGGAAGGAGGGGCATATAGACTCAGGGTGGAAGAGCCTGAGGGTGTAGGATTAGAGAAGGGAGAGAAAGAAATCTTGACTAGGAGCCATGGGCTGGGAGACTTAAGTAGGGACTAGGGCTGGGGTACTAGCCTGACATCGGACCTCTTGGCAGGGAACCGTTAAGGCCATAAACACCATGTTGCTCAATGTCCAGGCTGCTCCTGTCACCTGCTGTCATTCCCCAAACCCCTAGGCCAGGTCAGCAGATCATTAGAGGTGTTCCCCTGTGCATCAAGGTAACTTTCAGGTCATAGGAAGAGATGACCAGGTTTCTCAGGAGAGCTCCTGCCAGGGACAGACCTGGGTCGCCATCTGTCTCTGCTCCCAGAACTCGTTAGTCATTATCCCTACCCACCTGCACCCAGGTGAGCAAGGTCAGTTGGGTCCCTCTGGCCAGCCCCCTCCCTCACCTGCGCCCTCCACTGCCACCGTTCCACACGGCTTGCCCGCTGGCCCACCCACCCGAGGAGACTGCATTGCCTGGAGGACGGATGGCCACTCACTGGCCGCTGGTGGTGGTACAGGGCAAGCCACGTCTGAGTGTTTCCCAGGGGACGGGCCCTGCCTGTGATCAGATAACGCCGTCTGGCAAACAAGGCTTGGAAGCTAGCCCTCCTCCTTCCCCACCACGCGGCCTGCTCACACCTGATGCCCTCTTGCACAATTGCCACTTGACACATGGAATCATCGTGCTGAAAGACTAACCATTTTCTTAAAAGAAATAATGTCCAGGCTTCCAGATATTCTCTCACCTAAGAGAGAGAGAGGGGAGGAGGAGTGGGGAGAGGAGTCCATCCTAGACTCTGTTTCTGCTGGGACCCCCTCATGGTCTGCTGTGCCTTGGCCAGGGCCACCCATTCTGAAGCCAGGTGAGCTGTGGGCTCGCTTTCCGTCTGGCCCAGGTGTCAAGGGAATCAGTCCTGTCTTGGGGTCATGTCCTGTCCCACTTCCAGGAGTCCTTTTCCTGGCTGTCTTGGTGGTGCTGAAGAGGTCACAGGTAGATCAGTCTAAAACGTGATGCTGTTTTAAGAGCTGGATGTTAAAAGTCCCTGGACTTGGTCCATTCTTGCTAACCTTGTGCTTGAACTTCCCATCAGAAAGGTGGGAGTATACCACCTGTCTGCAAGAGAGCTTTGTAGGAATTTTCATGATGAGTACCTGGCATCAAATATTAGAACTAAAATAAATTCAAAATTTTTGACTGATTTACTCCCTCTTTGCTTTCAAAAGGGATTTCAGTGGATCTATTAAAGAGAAGACTTTATGTAATAAAACATCCTTCATTTAAATTTTTTTTTTACTTTTTTTTAAATTATGAAAATACGATGGCATATTTACAGGAGAGTAAATATAGAACACAGCTATTACATATAGTTCTGCTATACATTACAATTGTTTAAGTAGATAAATTAAGATTTCTAGTTGAAGTTTCTATATCAAGCTCTCAGAAATTGACTATATGTACAGAGAAGTAGAAAAATATAGACCTTAAAAGTGTTATGAGCCAATTTGACGTAATTAAGGTTTATACAGTTTTCACACACCAGCAGGATACAAATTCTATCCAAGTTCCCATAGACTATCAACTAAGAGACACTGGAACATATCCAGAGACATAAGACCAGGGTGCAGACATTTCGTGGTCTAAAGGTATTGAAGTCATACAGAGTCTGTTCCCTTATTACTGTGGAATTATGTTAGAGATCAATATCACCCCAAACAAGGCTTGGAAGCTAGCCTCCTCCTTCCCCACCACGCGCCTGCTCACACCTGATGCCCTCTTGCACAATTGCCACTTGACACATGGAATCATCGTGCTGAAAGACTAACCATTTTCTTAAAAGAAATAATGTCCAGGCTTCCAGATATTCTCTCACCTAAGAGAGAGAGAGGGGAGGAGGAGTGGGGAGAGGAGTCCATCCTAGACTCTGTTTCTGCTGGGACCCCCTCATGGTCTGCTGTGCCTTGGCCAGGGCCACCCATTCTGAAGCCAGGTGAGCTGTGGGCTCGCTTTCCGTCTGGCCCAGGTGTCAAGGGAATCAGTCCTGTCTTGGGGTCATGTCCTGTCCCACTTCCAGGAGTCCTTTTCCTGGCTGTCTTGGTGGTGCTGAAGAGGTCACAGGTAGATCAGTCTAAAACGTGATGCTGTTTTAAGAGCTGGATGTTAAAAGTCCCTGGACTTGGTCCATTCTTGCTAACCTTGTGCTTGAACTTCCCATCAGAAAGGTGGGAGTATACCACCTGTCTGCAAGAGAGCTTTGTAGGAATTTTCATGATGAGTACCTGGCATCAAATATTAGAACTAAAATAAATTCAAAATTTTTGACTGATTTACTCCCTCTTTGCTTTCAAAAGGGATTTCAGTGGATCTATTAAAGAGAAGACTTTATGTAATAAAACATCCTTCATTTAAATTTTTTTTTTACTTTTTTTTAAATTATGAAAATACGATGGCATATTTACAGGAGAGTAAATATAGAACACAGCTATTACATATAGTTCTGCTATACATTACAATTGTTTAAGTAGATAAATTAAGATTTCTAGTTGAAGTTTCTATATCAAGCTCTCAGAAATTGACTATATGTACAGAGAAGTAGAAAAATATAGACCTTAAAAGTGTTATGAGCCAATTTGACGTAATTAAGGTTTATACAGTTTTCACACACCAGCAGGATACAAATTCTATCCAAGTTCCCATAGACTATCAACTAAGAGACACTGGAACATATCCAGAGACATAAGACCAGGGTGCAGACATTTCGTGGTCTAAAGGTATTGAAGTCATACAGAGTCTGTTCCCTTATTACTGTGGAATTATGTTAGAGATCAATATCAAAATATATTTGAAAATAACCCACATATTTTCAAGTGCAGTGTGACATTTACCAGGAGAGCTCTTTGACTTAGCGATTGAACGCCTCAACAAGTTAGAAGACTGAAGAGAACACAGAAAACATGCCTCGTTTTTGAGCTTGAATATTTTTAACTGAGGCAAGTCTTCCCGAAGCCTGTTCGCGTGGGACTGTGAGCATGTCCTCTTTTCTCGAATCCCTTACTAGTTTCTCCAACCAAAGTTTTAAAATACAGTAACTCAGCTTTATATCTATATACCAACGATTTGTACTTCCGGATTTTTTTCAAGTGTATAAATGGTTCAGTTCAGTCCCTGAAACAAAGAAACAATGGCTGCTGCTCCTCCCCACTCTGACCAAGGATTATACAGAGGCGGCGATTCAGTTGAGGCACCAGCTTGACAACGCAAGGGTAGATCACCAAGCCCAGAAGAACATTGTTAAATACCTCAGAATTAGTCGGGTACTGTTCTATAAAAAGGGGAACACTAGAGCTGTCGGGACTAGTTGGGAATAAAGTCTGCAGAAAGTCGTCACAGAATCGGCTTTAGCAGATCTCCTTGCTGATAGATTTGCCTTCTAGAACTTGTGTTCACTATGTTTAAGTGTGTGCATGCATCTGTGTATGAGTGCGTGTGGACAGAAATTTTTTTTATTCTCCTAACCCATTTTAATAAGGCCCACTATGGTATTTTCCAGGACCTGTAGTCTTGCTAGAGTCCTCTACTCCCGTGTATGGGGGGGTGCGTTTTGGCATCAGTGTTTTATTCCAAGGTCGAACACAGTTTAAAAGCAAAGTTTAAGTAGATAAATTAAGATTTCTAGTTGAAGTTTCTATATCATAGAAATTGACTTTTCAGAGAAGTAGAAAAATATAGACCTTAAAAGTGTTATGAGCCAATTTGACGTAATTAAGGTTTATACAGTTTTCACACACCAGCAGGATACAAATTCTATCCAAGTTCCCATAGACTATCAACTAAGAGACACTGGAACATATCCAGAGACATAAGACCAGGGTGCAGACATTTCGTGGTCTAAAGGTATTGAAGTCATACAGAGTCTGTTCCCTTATTACTGTGGAATTATGTTAGAGATCAATATCAAAATATATTTGAAAATAACCCACATATTTTCAAGTGCAGTGTGACATTTACCAGGAGAGCTCTTTGACTTAGCGATTGAACGCCTCAACAAGTTAGAAGACTGAAGAGAACACAGAAAACATGCCTCGTTTTTGAGCTTGAATATTTTTAACTGAGGCAAGTCTTCCCGAAGCCTGTTCGCGTGGGACTGTGAGCATGTCCTCTTTTCTCGAATCCCTTACTAGTTTCTCCAACCAAAGTTTTAAAATACAGTAACTCAGCTTTATATCTATATACCAACGATTTGTACTTCCGGATTTTTTTCAAGTGTATAAATGGTTCAGTTCAGTCCCTGAAACAAAGAAACAATGGCTGCTGCTCCTCCCCACTCTGACCAAGGATTATACAGAGGCGGCGATTCAGTTGAGGCACCAGCTTGACAACGCAAGGGTAGATCACCAAGCCCAGAAGAACATTGTTAAATACCTCAGAATTAGTCGGGTACTGTTCTATAAAAGGAGAACACTAGAGCTGTCGGGACTAGTTGGGAATAAAGTCTGCAGAAAGTCGTCACAGAATCGGCTTTAGCAGATCTCCTTGCTGATAGATTTGCCTTCTAGAACTTGTGTTCACTATGTTTAAGTGTGTGCATGCATCTGTGTATGAGTGCGTGTGGACAGAAATTTTTTTTATTCTCCTAACCCCCATTTTTAATAAGGCCCACTATGGTATTTTCCAGGACCTGTAGTCTTGCTAGAGTCCTCTACTCCCGTAAAGTCACTTGAGAAGAGTCCTGTGCCAAAGGGGGCTGTTTGCATCCCAAAGGAGTCAGTCAGCTTTGCTTTGCGTTCTGTGGCCAGTCTAGTGTTTTATCAGTGTGGTCTATGCACCACCCGCATCAGAGTCAACCGGAATTTTCTTTTCAGAAAACCCACATTCCTGGGTTCTCGCCTCAGACATGGTAAATAAAATCTCTGTGGGCATGGCCCAGGGATCTGTAACAAGCTCTTATGTGGACCATGATGCCCCCGAGGGTGTGAAATCTACTGCCAGGAACTCCTGCCCTGAACATGTCCCTGGACCCCATTCACCTCTCTTTCTAATGGACATCTTGAGCCCTGGGAGTTCTGGGCTGGGTGGGGAGGGGGCAGTGGACCCACAGACAAGATGTAGAGTCCTTTTTTCCCTGCTTCTTCTGCACTCAGACACCAGGGCAGCCCCACATTTGGGTGTCTTATATATTTGGGAACAAGTGTATGATTTCAATTGAACAAAAGATTTGATACTAAAAAGTTGAGAGTCAATGTCTTTGATGACAACAGAGCTAGAACCATGTAATAGCTGAAACTGGGGACTGCAGTCTCCAAGGATGGAGGGTAACTAATCTATGAATGTAGAGGGAGGGTTCCAGGGAGGATTCAAGGAATGTGCTACAGCTCGAGGAGGAAGCCAGGTGTCGCCATAAGAAAAGGTAATCCACGCATGTCCAGATCTCTTGGGTTTTCAAGAAAAGCTGGGAGTCAGGGATTGTGTGTGGAATCTGGGATTTTGCAGGATGTGAAATTTGGATGTTAGGGGCACTGTGGCTTAGAGTATAGTAGACTCTGGAGCCAGTCCTTCTGAGTTAGGATCCTGGCTCTGCTGCCCAGCTGTGTGACCTTCAGCAAATTGCCTCACCCTCTGCATCAGTTTATCTGTACAGCAGAGATAATCATCGGACCTGCTTCCTAGGATTGGGATGAAGAGTAAATGAGCTGATACATGTACAGTGCTTCAGCCAGTGCCAGACACATAGCAAGCCTTGTTTAGATACATTTGTGTCCACTAAATGCCCACAACATGGTAGGTCCTACATGATCCTCTGCAGGCTAATAGTTGGCAACCTCTGACTTAAAGCCATTCTTTCTGTGGATGGATCATAAGCAGCATGATCAGGTAATTTATCCTCTCAACTGGAACACCGTGGAGACAGAAAGGAAGGCTCTATTACTGATTATTCTGAGCCACAGGTGACCACAGGACTGGCAAACAAACCTCCCTGGTCCTAAGCACCGTCTTTGATTATGAAAATCCAACCAGCAACTTATATCTGCGAACTGCTCAGTAAGTGCCAAGTTGGGCACGTGAGCTTGACGTGTGGCATCTCCTCTGATCTTTACCACAACCCTAGGAGGAGGACACTCATTACTCTTTGTCTATTGGTGACAAAAAACTGAGGCTAAAAAAGAGAGGCTAAGGAATATATCTAAAGTTACAGAAGGGTGGAACCTGTCAGGCTTCAAAGCCTTATTGCTTACCTGTACCATTTTCCCAGTGGGTGCGAGTGGTAAGAATGTTGAACCCTTTTCAGGACGGGCTTATCTTTGTTCAATTGAACAAGATTTGATACTAAAAAGTTGAGAGTCAATGTCTTTGATGACAACAGAGCTAGAACCATGTAATAGCTGAAACTGGGGACTGCAGTCTCCAAGGATGGAGGGTAACTAATCTATGAATGTAGAGGGAGGGTTCCAGGGAGGATTCAAGGAATGTGCTACAGCTCGAGGAGGAAGCCAGGTGTCGCCATAAGAAAAGGTAATCCACGCATGTCCAGATCTCTTGGGTTTTCAAGAAAAGCTGGGAGTCAGGGATTGTGTGTGGAATCTGGGATTTTGCAGGATGTGAAATTTGGATGTTAGGGGCACTGTGGCTTAGAGTATAGTAGACTCTGGAGCCAGTCCTTCTGAGTTAGGATCCTGGCTCTGCTGCCCAGCTGTGTGACCTTCAGCAAATTGCCTCACCCTCTGCATCAGTTTATCTGTACAGCAGAGATAATCATCGGACCTGCTTCCTAGGATTGGGATGAAGAGTAAATGAGCTGATACATGTACAGTGCTTCAGCCAGTGCCAGACACATAGCAAGCCTTGTTTAGATACATTTGTGTCCACTAAATGCCCACAACATGGTAGGTCCTACATGATCCTCTGCAGGCTAATAGTTGGCAACCTCTGACTTAAAGCCATTCTTTCTGTGGATGGATCATAAGCAGCATGATCAGGTAATTTATCCTCTCAACTGGAACACCGTGGAGACAGAAAGGAAGGCTCTATTACTGATTATTCTGAGCCACAGGTGACCACAGGACTGGCAAACAAACCTCCCTGGTCCTAAGCACCGTCTTTGATTATGAAAATCCAACCAGCAACTTATATCTGCGAACTGCTCAGTAAGTGCCAAGTTGGGCACGTGAGCTTGACGTGTGGCATCTCCTCTGATCTTTACCACAACCCTAGGAGGAGGACACTCATTACTCTTTGTCTATTGGTGACAAAAAACTGAGGCTAAAAAAGAGAGGCTAAGGAATATATCTAAAGTTACAGAAGGGTGGAACCTGTCAGGCTTCAAAGCCTTATTGCTTACCTGTACCATTTTCCCAGTGGGTGCGATGTAGTGGTAAGAATGTTGAACCCTTTTCAGAGGGATAGCTGGGACCCAGCTTGGCGAGTCTCTGGGCTTGACCTGCTGCTCAGCACGCAGGTCTAGCTGGGAGTGCAGGAGAGTGCCCGCTGCCTTGAGGCCAGTGTTCCACAGCGTCACCAGGAGCTGTGGGGATTAAATACCAGGTGGGTGCTAAGAGCCTTTCGTCAGGTCGCTGCAGCCCGTTCTAAGGTGCCTGATGAGTCTCACATGTAAGTCAAAGCTGCTGAAAGTGGATCCCACCTAAAAGGTGCCGCCCAAACCGGACACCAGCTTGGCTGACGTGTCACCCAGACTGAAAGGACAGCTGAGGACATGGTCCTAGGGAACCCTCTGAAAAGAGAAACAGAGCCCAAACAAGGGGGGCCGCCTCTAGCTTTTCAGAGCTAGAGGTGTGGCCCTTTTAGTGAGTGTAGAGGGCGATCTGCCATCATGAATCATGTTGATCCTGGAGTTCAGAGTTTGAAAACTCCAAAAATGATGCTCAGGCGCAGGCCCACCTGGGAGTGTTCCCGTGGCAGTGGAGAAAATGTGTTTTCATAAAAGTGGAGGGACGCATGATGTTAAAGATAGACTCTCTTCAAACAAGGATGGCATCATGTTGGTAATTGTTGGAGCACAGTGATGGATACATTGGTGGTCTTTACACTTTCCTTTTTAAAAACTTCCAGGTATTCCCAAGTGGTTTTAATGTTCAGAAATTTGTTTTAGAAAAAAAGAGAATACTCCAGCATAAAGTTGAATACAGAATGCTTTTAGCTTTGAGCCTTGAGTATCCTTGACCAGAAGATAAGAATGGCTGGAGGGTGGGCAGCAGGGAGGACCACGTGGCAGTTGAGCCAAGGCTGGGAGAAGACTAGGCTCTGAGGGGAACCTTCTTTCCCTTCTGCTTTGGGGATGGCATACGTTAAAGGATGTCTAACATTAAAATCTTAGGAAATAGAATGCTCACCGTGTTGTCAGTAACAGAGTGATTTCTGGCTCTGACCCGTGTCATTGACCACCCTTGACCCAAATGGAAATGCCCAGGTGGGAGATAGGACTCAATGCATTCTATTCTTCCTTCTTCCTTGGTTTTTCTGCCTGTAAGGTCAAAAATATGAATGATCATTTCTTATGGAAATTATATGTCTTCTGAGCTGCAGAGCAAATGTCAGATCTAAATGAAGGTGAATCTAGGAAACTTGTCAGGAATCCAGAGCTTTCCCACTCGGTGTTTCACTATGTTCTTAAAAATTAAATGCTCCCAGTAACTTTATTAGTTAGAAATGTTCCTGATGTGGGCAGAAATTCCGACCCTGGTTTAAGGTTAAACGGACAGGGCATTTATTAGGAGGGGCCTGGAACAGATGACGTAACTGAAGGACCTGCCTGACAATCATGACTTGCTAAAGTTTGTGAGTCATCTCTGGTGCAGCCCCCTGGCTCTCATCTCTGGCCACTTAATCCCACATTTCAGCTTCCTGGGGAGAGGGAACCTGATTTGTTCCTGGGAGAGTCAACTCTGGTGCCCAAGGGCAAAGGGTTATATAGTACTAACCTGATCAATAGGTTATGTGTTACCTCCTGCCCTACCCCTCACCACCAAGTAGAATTTTTTTTGGCACTACGCAACCATGCCTATAACCATAATATTTGTTTATTCTATGCTGTTACCTCCCCCAGTAGCTACAAAGCCCCAAGGACTGTTTGATTTTTGAAAGGCCATCTGGCTATAATTGATGCTTGAGTCTGGTCGGAACCAACCCACTGTCTCAGGTTTGAGTCATAAGGTTCCATCATGGTTATAAAACCCGGGAGAGGAAGGAAGGAGATGCAGACATCCTTGGCCTGAGCAAAGGAATGCTTGTCAAAGGTGGTCCTGCCCATTGTGAGCCCAGGGGCATTTTTGTCCCCTAGGCTGTAAATCTGGAGGTTTTATTTGGGATCCTCGGTCCTTCCAGAGGAAATGCGTCTGAAAGCATCCGTCTCTCCCCAACTCCAATGAGGAAAAAACAGATGAGGGAAGGCAGTCCTGAAAACAGTTTCCCCAGTCCTCTAATACGAGCTCTCCCGGGTAAGCCTCCTTTCACTGTCCGGCACCAGACTGGGGGACTTCTCTTCCATCCTTTAACCAAGGCAGGAAAGCAGAATTTCAACTGAGCAGATAAGAGATTCTATTCTTCCTTCTTCCTTGGTTTTTCTGCCTGTAAGGTCAAAAATATGAATGATCATTTCTTATGGAAATTATATGTCTTCTGAGCTGCAGAGCAAATGTCAGATCTAAATGAAGGTGAATCTAGGAAACTTGTCAGGAATCCAGAGCTTTCCCACTCGGTGTTTCACTATGTTCTTAAAAATTAAATGCTCCCAGTAACTTTATTAGTTAGAAATGTTCCTGATGTGGGCAGAAATTCCGACCCTGGTTTAAGGTTAAACGGACAGGGCATTTATTAGGAGGGGCCTGGAACAGATGACGTAACTGAAGGACCTGCCTGACAATCATGACTTGCTAAAGTTTGTGAGTCATCTCTGGTGCAGCCCCCTGGCTCTCATCTCTGGCCACTTAATCCCACATTTCAGCTTCCTGGGGAGAGGGAACCTGATTTGTTCCTGGGAGAGTCAACTCTGGTGCCCAAGGGCAAAGGGTTATATAGTACTAACCTGATCAATAGGTTATGTGTTACCTCCTGCCCTACCCCTCACCACCAAGTAGAATTTTTTTTGGCACTACGCAACCATGCCTATAACCATAATATTTGTTTATTCTATGCTGTTACCTCCCCCAGTAGCTACAAAGCCCCAAGGACTGTTTGATTTTTGAAAGGCCATCTGGCTATAATTGATGCTTGAGTCTGGTCGGAACCAACCCACTGTCTCAGGTTTGAGTCATAAGGTTCCATCATGGTTATAAAACCCGGGAGAGGAAGGAAGGAGATGCAGACATCCTTGGCCTGAGCAAAGGAATGCTTGTCAAAGGTGGTCCTGCCCATTGTGAGCCCAGGGGCATTTTTGTCCCCTAGGCTGTAAATCTGGAGGTTTTATTTGGGATCCTCGGTCCTTCCAGAGGAAATGCGTACTGAAAGCATCCGTCTCTCCCCAACTCCAATGAGGAAAAAACAGATGAGGGAAGGCAGTCCTGAAAACAGTTTCCCCAGTCCTCTAATACGAGCTCTCCCGGGTAAGCCTCCTTTCACTGTCCGGCACCAGACTGGGGGACTTCTCTTCCATCCTTTAACCAAGGCAGGAAAGCAGAATTTCAACTGAGCAGATAAGAGATTGGGAAAGAGAAAATTAGTCACTCAATTCCCTGGTAAATATCAACTCAGGGTCCAGGCTAAAGGGAGAAGGTTGAGTAGCCAGAGAAAAGGCCAAATCTGCAGAGATAAGATGGGCGAGGACTGGACTAGAGCTTGGGAAGTGAGGCCTGTCCAGCCTCACGGAGGACATGGCTGGGAGATGACGCCTCTAGTGTGTTTTCCCTGCATACCCATTCCCCTGGGACAAGGCAGGGCGGGGAAGGAAGGAATTGCCTCGACCAGGCAATGACCCATGGGGTCTGGTAGGAAAATGGAATGTATGACTGTACTCTGCTTCTGCAAGGCCTTTATGTGATGGCAAGTGGTTTGAGGGGCTCTCTGAGCCCTGACAAGGGCAAGGGTGGGAGCTGAAACCCAGCCTCCACTCCACTCGACACACTGTGATCTCAAGAAGCTGCAGCAATGTCCCACTACTCCTGAGCTGCTCCTTAGGCTTCAGCTTAGATCTGGTCCCTGATGAGCCTCCATGTGTAAGAACATTAGTGCCTTTGGGCCAGTTGGCTTGAGATTCCAGAACTGCCATGATCTTCAGACCTCTACGGATAGCAGGATAGAATTTTTTTTAAAAAATATGTCCTAAGTCTCTATTTAAGATTAAAACAATCAAAAAAAAAAAAAAAAAAAAGATGAAAGCAATCAAGTGAGGTAATACCTATGAATGCCCTTTGCAGTCAGAGGCGTCCTGAGAGAAGGACAGGAAGTCTTGTCCCCAGCCAGTGAGCCATTCCTGGGCAGGAGGGACCATCCTCTTCCTGTGACGTGTTGGGGGCTCAGGTGGGAACATGTCCACTCGACAAGGCACAGTGCACATGTGCCAGGCTACAGGAGGATGGCCTGGGAGAGGGGCCTGAGGGCAAGAGTGAGGGTGAGGAAGCCTCAGGAAATGCGTGAAAGCATCCGTCTCTCCCAACTCCAATGAGGAAAAACAGATGAGGAAGGCAGTCCTGAAAACAGTTTCCCCAGTCCTCTATCGAGCTCTCCGGGTAAGCCTCCTTTCACTGTCCGGCACCAGACTGGGGACTTCGCTTCAATACTTTATCCAAGGCAGGAAAGCAGAATTTCAACTGAGCAGATAAGAGATTGGGAAAGAGAAAATTAGTCACTCAATTCCCTGGTAAATATCAACTCAGGGTCCAGGCTAAAGGGAGAAGGTTGAGTAGCCAGAGAAAAGGCCAAATCTGCAGAGATAAGATGGGCGAGGACTGGACTAGAGCTTGGGAAGTGAGGCCTGTCCAGCCTCACGGAGGACATGGCTGGGAGATGACGCCTCTAGTGTGTTTTCCCTGCATACCCATTCCCCTGGGACAAGGCAGGGCGGGGAAGGAAGGAATTGCCTCGACCAGGCAATGACCCATGGGGTCTGGTAGGAAAATGGAATGTATGACTGTACTCTGCTTCTGCAAGGCCTTTATGTGATGGCAAGTGGTTTGAGGGGCTCTCTGAGCCCTGACAAGGGCAAGGGTGGGAGCTGAAACCCAGCCTCCACTCCACTCGACACACTGTGATCTCAAGAAGCTGCAGCAATGTCCCACTACTCCTGAGCTGCTCCTTAGGCTTCAGCTTAGATCTGGTCCCTGATGAGCCTCCATGTGTAAGAACATTAGTGCCTTTGGGCCAGTTGGCTTGAGATTCCAGAACTGCCATGATCTTCAGACCTCTACGGATAGCAGGATAGAATTTGTTTTAAAAAATATGTCCTAAGTCTCTATTTAAGATTAAAACAATCAAAAAAAAAAAAAAAAAAGATGAAAGCAATCAAGTGAGGTAATACCTATGAATGCCCTTTGCAGTCAGAGGCGTCCTGAGAGAAGGACAGGAAGTCTTGTCCCCAGCCAGTGAGCCATTCCTGGGCAGGAGGGACCATCCTCTTCCTGTGACGTGTTGGGGGCTCAGGTGGGAACATGTCCACTGCAGACACAGGGCAAGCAGTGACGGGACACTGCCTGCAGCCCAGTGCTAGCAGGAGGATGGCCTGGGAGAGGGGCCTGAGGGCAAGAGTGAGGGTGAGGAAGCCTCAGGAAGAAAGACAGTGGTACTGCTGTCCCTTCCTGGGTTCCCCCAGAGGGAAAAAAGATCTTAGCTTTACTCAGTAGAGAGGACATCACCTCTAGGCTCTTCACCTGCCCCAGAAATTCAGGATAAGGGAACTGAGGGCTACCTCTTGATGAGGACGAAAGAGGAGAGTGAGAAAGCTGGTTTATCACTCGGCATTGAAAAAACTAAGATTGTGGCATCTGGTCCCATTACTTCATGGCAAATAGATGGGGAAAAAGTGGAAACAGTTCAGTTCAGTCATTCAGTCATGTCCAACTCTTTGCAACCCCATGTACTGCAGCATGCAAGGCTTCCTTGTCCTTCACCATCTTTCAGAGCTTGCTCAAACTCATGTCCATTGACTCAATGATGCCATCCAACCATCTCATCCTCTGTTGTCCCCTTCTCCTTCTGCCTTCTATTTTTCCCAGCATCAGGGTCTTTTCCCATGAGTCATCTATTGGCATCAGGTGGCCAAAGTATTGGAGCTTCAGCATCAGTCCTTCTAATAAATATTCAGGGTTGATTTCCCTTAGGATTGACTGGTTTGACTTCCCTGCAGTCCTAGAAACTCTCAAGAGCCTTCTCCAGCACCACAGTTCTTTATTTTCTCAGGATCCAAAATCCCTGTGGACAGTGACTGCAGTCACAAAATTAAAAGACATTTACTCGTTGGAAGAAAAGCTCTAACAAACCTAGACAGTGAATTAAAAATCAGCGACATCATTTTGCCAACAAAGGTCTGTATAACAAAGCTGTGGTTTTTCCAGTAGTCACGTATGGATGTGAGAGTTGGAGCATAAAGAAGACTGTGTGCTGAAGAATTGATGCTTTCAGACTGTGGTGCTGGAGAAGACTCTTGAGAGTCTCTTGGACAGCAAGGAGATCAAATCAGTGAATCCTGAAGGAAATCAAACCTGAATATTCTTGGAAGAACTGATGCTGAAGCTGAAGCTCCTGTACTCTGGTCACCTGATGTGAAGAGAGGACTCATTGGAACAGACCCTGATGCTGGGAAAGAGTGAAGGCAAAAGAAGAGGGCAGCAGAGGATGAAATGGTTAGACAGCATCACTGACTCAATGGACATGAGTTTGAGCAAACTCTGGGAGAAAGTGAGGGACAGGGAGACCTGGTGTGCTGCAGTCCATGGGGCTGCAACGAGTTGAACATGACTCAGGGACAGAACAACAGCAAGGGCTGCCTTGGAAATCTTTACCCTGACATCCTTGAGCCTCTTGCAATGGATAGTTTAAGCCTGGCCTCTGAGCTTAAGGCTATACTTAAGTGTAGCCTCTGCAGAATTCATGTGTGTTGCATTGATACCATGTTCATAGTGGGGACACTGCACCCATGTCTACCCTTCCTCTCCGGTTGAACAGATGCAGGAGCTGGAGCAGAGGCTGCTGGAGGCCGAGCAGAGAGCAGAGAACGCGGAGACCCAGGTAACCAGGGCCAGCCAATGGGGGGAGTGTGCAGGGCAAATGACCACTGGCCTTTCTTGGCCCTTCCCTTGGACATCACACCAATAAGCGTCTGACAGGGATGAGGAAAACCAGCAGTCACGTGTTAGACCTTCTGAACAAATGAAGGTGCCTGGGACTTTCTGTGGGTAGGAGGAGTCTTTGGGGTCAGGATCAGTGTGGTGAGCAGATGAGTGAAAGTGTTAGTGGCTCCGTTGTGTCCACCTCTTTGCAGCACCACAGACTGCACCCCACCAGGCTCCTCTGTCTTGGGATTCTCCAGGCAGAATACTGGAATGGGTTGCCATTTCCTGCTCCAAGGCATCTTCCCGACCCAGGGACTGAACCCAGGTCTCCTGCATGGCGGGCAGATTCTTTACCTCTGGGCCACCAGGGAGCAGATGAGTGGCATCATCCAAATAGACTGGGTTATGCTGAGGTGACTAGAGAATTCTGACTTGTCCACAGTTGATCACATTTAGTTCTCTCTCGTGGTACCTCTCCATTGAGAGTCAGCCAGGGATTCTGCCTCACACAGTGATTTGGGGATCCATGCTAATAGTTTCCCCTCTTCCAACTGAATCAGCTGGCACAGGCAGTCTTCTCGGTTGCCATGGCAGGGAAAGATAGGTGGGTGCCTGTGCACCAGCTCTTAAATACTTCAGCCCAGAAAATAGCAGGTCATTCCACTCCAGCCCAGTGGCTGCAGTGAATTCCATGACCACCTAACTACAGAATGACTGAGAAGTATTGGGAAGTTCGTGGACATTCAATGAATCGCAAACGTCTGCCACAGTGAGGTTGGAGCACTTCCTCTCCAGGGCTTTTTGTCCTGCCCAGCTTGCCCCTACTGGGGCCCCCAGAGTTAGATGGCCCCACACCTGGCTGTTCTTTCCTTGTCAATTCCTTCTTTTGCCCCGATGAGGCTTCATAAATAGTTGTTGAATTCATTGGACCCAGTTGCCTTGGGTAAGGGCTCTTCCTGGGAGTCACAGGCTACGGCATCAGGAAACGTCCCATCCCATCCCATATTGGTGCCCATTTCACACACCGCATCCCCACCCTTTTATGCGATTGGTTCTTTTCAGGTGGGTGTGATGGAAGAGAAGGTGAAGTTGTCCAATCTGATGAACATGGACTCAGCAGGCAGCCTGCATCGAAAGTACCACGAGTTGCTGAAAGCCATGCAGGGCAAAGATGAGCTTATCGGCCAGCTGGAGGCACAGCTAGAGAAGCAGGTAAGTGGCAGCGCCCTCTGCAGCACCTGTAGCAGCTGCCCACGGCCCCTCCCCTCTGCTTTGGCCTCTGGTGGTGGGGGCCCACCCCCTCACCAGACTCTTCTTTCATGTGGAGATGTAATTCTTGGAGCCGTGCAGGGGATGTGGTGGGGAAGGGAGTGGGAGGCTGACCTATCTGGGGTGAACCCCACTTTTAGTGTCTGTGAGCAGATGACTTAAGTTGCTGATTCTCATTGTATACATCTGTAAACAGGGTTGTGGTAGGTCACAGGGCTGTGGGCAGAGTGAACTCGGGGAGTCTGGGTATAGTGTCAGACCTGAAGTTGGTGGTTGGTCAGGAGAGCTTTTCTGTCTCTGCCCTGTGCCCTTCTGGCCTGTGGGACGCATAGTGTGGGAGCAGCATAGAGCTTGAACGTCAGCCTCAGTTGGCCAAAGTTTCTCAGTGCACCTGAGTAGGCAGAAACCAGGATTGCTGCCTCCTCTGAAAAGCACAGAGAACCCAGGAGAGGCCACTGCCCAGTGTTACATCCACGGTCTGCACCTGTGCTCTGGAGAGGACACGTGGCACACCCCCCTGCCAGTCCCTTACCCCAGCTCCCTTGTCATGATCTCACTCACTTCATCCTAATTCTGTCCCTTCCCTCTGCCTCTGGTCTTACCTACACAGCATTTCCTTAGTGCCAGAGCTTTTGTTTCTAGCAAAGAAACTTCACAGTGTGGCCAGGCAACTTATAGTTTTCCACATGTGTACTCCCTATGATGCTTTTGAATTGTGGTACAAGACTTGAGACTGCGAGAAGATCAAACCAATCCATCCTAAAAGAAATCAACCCTGACTATTCATCAGAAGGACTGATGCTAATGCTGAAGCTCCAACAGTTTGGCCACCTGATGCGAAGAGCTGACTCACTGGGAAAGATTCTGATGCTGGAAGATTGAGGGCAGGAGCAAAAGGGGCAACAGAGGATGAGCTGGTTGGATGGCATCACTGAGTCAATGGCCATGAGTTTGAGCAAGTTCCGGGAGACGGGAGATGGTGAAGGACAGGGAAGCCTGGCATGCTGCAGTTCATGGGGTCTCAAAGAGTCAGACAAAACTTGGTGACTGAATAGCAAAACCTCTCTATGGGAGTCCCAGCTGATCCTGCCAGTGCCTTCCCACTGTCACAGGCACGTTCATAACCACCAGCAGTCACTGAACATTTCCTTTGTGGGGCGTGCTTTCCACAATGAGGGGCACTGTGTATTGCTGAAACATCATGGGGAAATGATGGCACATGCAATCTCTCAATTTCCCATTGGTTTTAGGTGCCTGTCTTCTCTTTTGGGGCTTCCCTTGAAGCTCAGCTGATAAAGAAGCTGCCTGCCATGCAGGAGACCCCAGTTCAATTCCTGGGTCAGGAAGATTCCCTGGAGAAGGGATAGGCTACTCACTCCAGTATTCTTGGGCTTCCCTGGTGGCTCAGATGGTAAAGAATCCGCCTGTGGTATGGGAGACCTGGTCTGATCCCTGGGTTGGGAAGATCCTCTGGAGGAGAGCTTGGTAACCCACTCTAGTATTCTGGCCTGGAGAATCCCATGGAGGAGCCTAGTGGGCTACAGTCCATAGGGTCAAAAGGAGTCGGACACGACTGAAGCAACTTAGCACACACGCATGCTTCTCTTTGGAGCGGTTCATAGTTAAAAGTGACAGCGTCTGGGGATGGGTGGACAAAATGATTCCTCCTGAAGCTGAGGTCAGGGGAAAAAAATCATTCTACAGTAATACTAGGTCCAGATCAGAGTAGGAAGAATGCTGTTCTGCAGGTCAGTAGCCCTGGTTTTTAGTCCCAACCGGGCCATAAATGCACAGAGGCTGGTCATTTCACCCCCTGGGCCTCAGTTTCCACAGCCATAAAAAGATCGGGTTATCAGACTAGGGTTGGAATTGACAAATTTTTCCTGCAAAGGGCCAAGTAGTAAATATATTTTTGGCTTTGCAGGTCACAAGGTCTCTGTGGCAACTACCCAGCTGCTGTAGCCTGGAAACAGGTCTGGACAATACAGCCCTGGGCAGGGCTGCTCATGGAGGAACTAGGTGGAAGGCTGGATGTGACCTGTGGCCAGTCTGAAAACCCCTAGAGCAGGGGTCCCCAACCTCCAGGATCTAGTGCTTGGTGATCTAAAGTAATAATACTTGCTGTAATAATAATAGAAAGAAAGCACACACTAAATGTAATGCACCTGAATCCCAAGCCAAGCCATCCCACCCACACACCCACCCTGATCCGTGGAAAAATTGTCTTCCACGAAACTGGTCCCTGGTGCCAGAAAGGGTGCTGACCACCGTACCAGAGAGTGTTCCCGGTTCTCCAGCTCTGATATGCTAAGTCAGACATCCTCATAGTCACAGCTGTTTTCTGCAGAGCCTCTCGTTTGGAGCAGATGTCCATCCTCTTACCGTTTCGAGGCAGTTTTTCCCTAAAAGTGTAACCAGTGTCCTTATAGCTGGTCTCCAAACGGGTGAGCATATACCAGTTGTCTCCAGGCTTTTTAGAGCAGGGAGTGATAACTCGTTCCAGAAAGTGTCGATTACCTGTGCCTCAGGTGCGGTGCTGTGCCCTTTCTGTCCCCTCATCCTCAAGATGATCCAGAAGGGAGATGTGTCATCGCTGGTTTTAGAGATGACATCAGCAGGCAGTGATGTGGCCTGCCCAGTGCCCCACGGCAAACAAGCCTCAGAGGCAGAGGCAGATCCTCAAAACCTGTACTTTGTTCTCCCCTAGGCTGCTATTCTTTAGATGCCAACCTCTCTTTTCAGTCCTTTTCCAGTGGTCCCTCTGTATCTGCAAGGGATAGGTTCCACAGATAACAAGATCCACGGGTGCTGGAGTTCCTTACATAAAAGGGCAGAGGACAGTTGACCCTCTGCATCTGTGGAATCAGGTCTGTGGTTGGCTGAATCCGTGGATGCCAGCACCACCAGCTGGGAGGGCTGACTACTCCTTGCTTTGAGCTAATGGACTTGAGCACCCACAGGTTTTGGTATCTGCAACCCTGTAGATACTGAGGTATAACTGTATACTGTTGGTTATTTTGAGGGAATTGCACTCATGTGCTAATTTACCTTTTTTTTTTTTTGACTGTGAAGGTAATACATATTTATAGTAAAATATACGAAAAGACCAGTAGGATATAAAATAACATTTTCCCTCTGGCCTCATCCTTCATTTCCATTCCTTGCCACTAATCACTGTTCGTTGTGACCATTTCCTGTGTCAGATCACAGTGTTCCATTTTCATTTTGTTTACTCAGCCAAGCCCTTATTTGTGGGCATTTAGGTTAGTTCCAGTTTTGGCTTGTTGTTCTTGTTACTTTATCAAATAATAATGCAACTAGTGCTTCCTCAGCCGTAGGTTAGTAAGATCAATGGTATGGACATTTAAAATGTTGACAAATGTTATCAAGTTTTTCCTCAAAAAGGATTTGCCAGTTTGTATGAGGTAGGCTGTTTACCAGCACCCTTGATAATTCAGGATTATATTATATCACACTTTTAAACTGTCTTAGTCTAATCACTGTTATCTGAATTCTCAAAATTATAATTAAGATTGCACAGCTTTTCATGCATTTCTTTACCTTTCTTTTGCTGTTGATTTCCTACTCATATCCGTTGGGTAATTTATTGGTTTGTTCATTTCAATTATACCTTGTATGTAAATCCTTTCTGTTGCTTGCAAATCATCCCCCCATTTTTTTTTTTTTTAATTTTTACTTTTGGCTGTGCTGGGTCCTCGTTGCCGTGCAGGCTTTTCTCGAGTTGCAGGGAGCAGGGGTGGGGTGGGGGGTGGGGGGCCACTCTGTAGTTAACGAGCGCTGGCTTCTCATTGATAGTTTTTCTTATGGCAGAGCATAGGCTCTAGGACTCAGAGTCTTCAGTAGCTGCAGCTTCCAGGTGTAGAGCACAGGCTCAGTCGTTGTGGCGCACTGGCTTGGTTGTTGCATGGCATGTGGGATCTTCTCAGATGAGGGATCATACCTGTCTCTCCTGCACTGGCAGGCAGACTCTTCACCACTGAGCCGCCAGGTGTGCATGAGTTCTCACTTGTGTCTGACTCCTTGCCACCTCATGGACTGTATCCCTCCAGGCTCCTCTGTCCAAGGAATTTCCCAGCAAGAATACTGGAGTGGGTTGCCGTTTCCTCTTCGAGGGGACCAGGGTCTCTTGCATCTCTTGTGTCTCCTACATTACAGGAGAATTCTTTACCGCTAGTGCCACCAGGGAAGCCCTCCCAATTGGTCGTTTAACTTTGTTTAAGGATATCCTTTTTGGTTGTATAGTCATTTGTAGTGATGATGTAGATTTATTAGTCTTTTCCTTCATGGCTATGTGGGACTTATATTATGCTTAGGAAGGCCTTTCCCACTTTAAGAATATTTTCTAAAAATTCATAAAGGAATGTATTTTTCCTATTGGCCCACCTCCATCCAGTCTGGTAATTTTTTTTTTCTTTTTTGGCCACTTCTATTGGTCTTTCATTCATCTATTTTCATCCATCTTTGTTCTTTGGCCTCTGTGGGCCTTCCATCGCAGTGGCCTCTCTCACTGCAGAGCACCGGCTCTGGGCGCATGTGCTCCAGAGCTCTGGGTCGGTAGTTGGACACATTGGTCCAGCCACTCCACAGCACATGGGATCCTCCCAGGCCAGGGATTGAACCGATGCCCCTTGCACTGCAAGGCCGTGTCCTTACCCACTGGACCACCAGGGAAGCCCCAGTCCAGTAATATTTTTTCACAGGGGCCTCCTACATCTGATTATTCACTAAACCAGGGACTGCCGTGACTAAAGGCCCTTTCTATCTTGCAGAAACAGATGAGGGCTGAGGAAGCAAAAGCTGTTCAAGAAAAAGCTGCAAAGATCAAGGAATGGGTGACACAGAAATTGGCAGAGGTGAGTTGAGAGCTGGTCTAGGGATGCCTGGGAGGAACCTGCGTGGGGTTGCTCTGTCCCTGTGTGTTTCTCTGCTTCCATCTGTATGCAGGGTCTTGTCTGCCTTTCATCTTGCTAACCACTTGTCCCTCATTCAGCTTAGATGCCCCTTCCTGTTGTCAGGGTAGGGTTTCCCTCGAGCTTCTATTTAGCTTTGTGTCTGGGGGGAAGGAAGGAGCCTCACATCTGAAAAGTCCCATCAGTTTCCTTCTGAGAAGCACACAGGGTTCTTACTATCCACCCTCGGTCCTCGCCGTTCTTTTTAACTTTTTCGGGATGGTCAGATTTGAGCTGGTTTTGAAGTGTACAATGCAGTGGCATTAAATACGTTCACAATGATGTATACCCATCACTATTTCCAAAACTTTTCATCACTCCAGACAGGAATGCTGTACTCCCCATTGTCTTGGTTCTACTTCCACATCTGTCTATCTGTTTTCATAGTTTCATCACTTGCTCCAGCTTTAGGTAGGAAACTCGGGACAAGAAGCTACAGCAGTGTTGGCGGCAGGGAGGTGGGAACAACAATCTCTAAACAAAAGGGAAGGGAATTGAAGTGTGGAGAGGGGCCAGTACTCGTCATGGCTTCCTCTTTCCTGACACCAGTGACCCACACCTAAGGAGGTAGCTGCTCATTTGTCCCTTATATGGATGCGCTTCTCAGGCCACCTGCTAGACTACAAGTCCTTGGGGACAGAGCTGATGTTTGGTACCCTCCATCTTCCACAGCCTGACCGCTTGCTAAAGGAAGCTCAGTGAAAGTGTGTTGACTTTCATGTCCAAAAAAATGCAGCCCTGGAGGGGTGGGATGGGGGGGATATACATATGACAAAACTCGGTAAAAGTAAAAAGTAAAATAAAAATTAAAAAAAAAAAAAATCCTAGTATTTACAAGGGAAAAAGAAAGAAAATGCAGCCGTTCTGAGCCTGGATCTGACAGTTAGTATGCTGAACAGAAGAAGCCAGATACAGAAGTCCCCCTTAAAGAGTTTCATTTTCCTCAAGTTCTAATGGGCACAACTACATGAATGTGTGTAGGGCTGCATGCTTAGATGGTAAAACACAGAAAGCAAAGAAATGAGTCTTAAAGACTCAGAGGAGTCGGGAGGGAGAGCTGTGCGACTGCGGAGGGCAGGTCTGCGTGGTCTGGAGTGCTGGCAGATTCCTTTTTCTTTTTTCAAATGAAACAAAGATGAATATTTTTAATGATAGAAGGTACAGTTAACAAAGAAGATAGACATCATAAACCATTAGACACCTTAACAGAAAAGAAACAAAGATACATAAAGCAAAAATCAGAAGAAATAAGGGAAAAGAAAAAATATATAATCGTAGACATATTAACATTTCTCTGAGAATATTTTATCAAGTGCAGAAACAATAAGAATAGGTGAATCTTGAATGATGTCATTAATAATTTAAATATAATAGATTTGTATTTAATTAATGTGTATTAGTCATATTGATTCCTCTTTTTTAACCTGACTGGCACTCACATGACTGTGCACTTCAGAATCATTTACTAAGCTAGCCATTGGTGAGGAATGCAAATTTTGTTATATTTCACCATTTTTTTAAGGTTAAAAATACCTAGAAAAGAAAGCACAAGGGCCGCCAAATGGAATTCTGTCCCAACCCAAACCAGGGAAGAGCTTTGAGGGAGGGCGGAGGTCAGGGCTCCCAGGAGAGCCATCAGTGAAGTGGCCTGGGGACACCGCGGGTTCTTTTGGAAAATTTGATCATTGAGAAGGATTTTAATCTTATTAGGAATTATTTGTCTAAGCCTGTAGGTGGAGTATTCTTTTTTTTTTTTTTAAAGATTTATTTATTTAGGGCGGGGGTCGGGTTGGGGAGGGAGGGGAGCGGGCGGGCCACTTCTATTGGTCTTTCATTTCTCCATTTTCATCCGTCTTTGTTCTTTGGCTCCTGTGGGCCTCCCATCGCGGTGGCCTCTGTTGCTGCAGAGCTCCGGCTCAGTGATTGGACACATCGGTCCAGCCGCTCCGCGGCACGTGGGATCTTCCCAGGCCAGGGATGGAACCGGCGCCCCTTGCACTGCAAGGCGGTGTCCTTACCCACTGAACCACCAGGGGAAGCCCTAGGTGGAGTATTCTTAATCATTTTTCTTTTTGTCTAGCT
This sequence comes from Tragulus kanchil, assembly GCA_022376925.1. Taxonomy (NCBI): domain Eukaryota; kingdom Metazoa; phylum Chordata; class Mammalia; order Artiodactyla; family Tragulidae; genus Tragulus; species Tragulus kanchil. The sequence goes on along the minus strand of JAIOJX010000032.1, from coordinate 214,095,700 downwards.
TGAGATGGAGAACCAGCACCTGAAAAGCTGTAATCAGGACCTGGTAGAGCAGGTGGGAGCCCTTCAACGTGCGCTAGAAGGTAAGCGGCCCAGCCTGTGCGGGGCTGGGCGAGTGGGGCGGGGCCGGGGTGTTGGTGTAGGTGGCGGGCCTGTGGCTGAATTGAGGGACTCTGAATGTGCCTGTTTTTGCCCCAACCGCAGCTCTTCAGATGGCACCTTTGGGGAAGCTGCTGGTGGCCCCCCAGGGAACTACAGAGCAGGCGTCTGTCCCTTCGGGGCAGGACAGTGGTTTTCTCGCCCAAGGTGCCCTGAAGACAGCTAGGCCTGCGCTTTCTCCAGGTGCTCTGCCGAACAAAGACTCCGTTCCTAAAGCAGGAAGCCCCATGGAGAATTCTAGTTCCGTCATGACCCACTCTGGAGCCACTTCAGAGGCCAAGCCCCTTCCAGCTCATCTGGGAAGACAGGGCTCTCCTGGCCTGCTGTGCCTGAGGCCTCGCACCCCCAGGCACAGCTTGGCTTCCTGGGGTGAGGGCCTGGTCCCTGCTCAGGGAGGGACAGTCCCTAGGATGAAGACCTCTGCCAAGGAAGGTGGCCCTGGCTGCAGCCTGACCCTGCCCAAGGCCCGGGCTCCCAGCACCCTCCGGGACAGTATCCAGCTGGCCAAGCGGCACCATAGCCAGCCCCAGACAAGCCCTGGGCACTTCAGCCATGTCGTGCGCATTGAGCTGGGGACCCTCTCAGGCCTCCACCCCTCCAGCCTTCCCAAGGCGGTGGTTGGAGGCGAGCCCCGCGAGGAGCCAGAGAAGATGGAGATGGAGGAGCAGCTCGCAGTGGGGAAGAAGGAGGCACCTGGAGGGATCTGGGACTTCTATGGGTTTTTTTTTCCCCCTTTGTTCTTTGGCTCCTGTGGGCCTCCCATCGCGGTGGCCTCTGTTGCTGCAGAGCTCCGGCTCAGTGATTGGACACATCGGTCCAGCCGCTCCGCGGCACGTGGGATCTTCCCAGGCCAGGGATGGAACCGGCGCCCCTTGCACTGCAAGGTGGTGTCCTTACCCACTGAACCACCAGGGGAAGCCCTAGGTGGAGTATTCTTAATCATTTTTCTTTTTGTCTAGCTTGAGATGGAGAACCAGCACCTGAAAAGCTGTAATCAGGACCTGGTAGAGCAGGTGGGAGCCCTTCAACGTGCGCTAGAAGGTAAGCGGCCCAGCCTGTGCGGGGCTGGGCGAGTGGGGCGGGGCCGGGGTGTTGGTGTAGGTGGCGGGCCTGTGGCTGAATTGAGGGGCTCTGAATGTGCCTGTTTTTGCCCCAACCGCAGCTCTTCAGATGGCACCTTTGGGGAAGCTGCTGGTGGCCCCCCAGGGAACTACAGAGCAGGCGTCTGTCCCTTCGGGGCAGGACAGTGGTTTTCTCGCCCAAGGTGCCCTGAAGACAGCTAGGCCTGCGCTTTCTCCAGGTGCTCTGCCGAACAAAGACTCCGTTCCTAAAGCAGGAAGCCCCATGGAGAATTCTAGTTCCGTCATGACCCACTCTGGAGCCACTTCAGAGGCCAAGCCCCTTCCAGCTCATCTGGGAAGACAGGGCTCTCCTGGCCTGCTGTGCCTGAGGCCTCGCACACCCAGGCACAGCTTGGCTTCCTGGGGTGAGGGCCTGGTCCCTGCTCAGGGAGGGACAGTCCCTAGGATGAAGACCTCTGCCAAGGAAGGTGGCCCTGGCTGCAGCCTGACCCTGCCCAAGGCCCGGGCTCCCAGCACCCTCCGGGACAGTATCCAGCTGGCCAAGCGGCACCATAGCCAGCCCCAGACAAGCCCTGGGCACTTCAGCCATGTCGTGCGCATTGAGCTGGGGACCCTCTCAGGCCTCCACCCCTCCAGCCTTCCCAAGGCGGTGGTTGGAGGCGAGCCCCGCGAGGAGCCAGAGAAGATGGAGATGGAGGAGCAGCTTGCAGTGGGGAAGAAGGAGGCACCTGGAGGGGATCTGGAGGAAGTGGATCTGGAGAGCAAACCGCCCACACCCCCCCTACACCGGTTTCCATCCTGGGTAAGAGACTCCCTGGGAGCAGGACAGAGGGGCCGGGCTGAGGATGTGACCACTTGGTTGGGGACAGCATGCCCAGACCACTGTGCCCACAAGGGGAGAGAAAAGATTCCTGATGATTGGACAGGGGCCCGCTGTTTTCTGAGCTTTGGCTACAGACAAGCTGCACACTAGGTGCCTATTTTCTTGTCTAGTCTTTGTGACTCTCTGAGGAGGTGTGGTGTGGGGGGTGAGGGCACAGGTCCCAGGATCAAACCAGGAGGGTTGAGTCAGTCGCTATGTGAGCTGATGCAAGCTACTGAACCTCTGGGCTTTGGTTTCCCCCTCTGTAAAATGGGGATGTACCTGATTTTGGAGGTGGGCACAGCATCCCACTGCAGTACCCTTGCCTGGAGAATCCATGAACAGAGGAGCCTGGTGGGTTACAGTCCGTGGGGTTGCCAAGTCGGACACGACTGAGCCACTGAGGATGGCATGGTGCCCGGTTTACAGGGTTGCCCTGGGGACTAAGTGTGTCGATTTGGTGAATCACTGAAGCAGCGGTTCACAGCAAGTGGAGAGGTTATTGGAAGCAGGGCCAGGGCCAAGCCTGGGGAGAACACCATCAGAACCATCCCGCAGGTTCACTGTTGTCTCGTAAGTCCAGATGCTCTGGAGTCCTAAAGCAGAGGTGGGAAGTGAGGGAGCATTTGACAGGGATGTGGCAAGAGGGCTCAGCTCCTTCTGGTCCCTGAGACCATATCACTGTGGTCACCTGTGGAAACCATAGTGGCCAGAGAACCCAACCTCTCTTCTTAGGTGGGACCATCTGGGCAGTAACCCGGGGGGCAAATCGAGACTGAGAATTGAGAGAAGGGCATTTCTGAATCTGAGGGAGTCCGACTGGTTTAGAGTTCCTTTTTCTGTTAATCCTCAAAATAACCTTGTGACTCTGGCATTAGATTACCTTTTGTAAAATACTCCTACATTTGTTTACCCTAAATCCCACACGTTTCACTTTCATTCTGTCTGTGAAGTCAGAGGCCTGTCCGTGGTTGAATTCCGCAACCACTACTGGCACGAATAATCTTTTTTATGCCTAATTTTGCCACTTGGACCCGATTTATCTGCCCTCCATAAGCACGGAATTCCCTGCCCTGGCCCAGTGCCAGCCCCACCCGCAATCCCTCCCTGCTGCCCCTCTCCCTTCCCTCCCCGTGCCTCAAGGTATCTCAGGCTCTCATCCCAGCCCGCGCCAGCCCTCCCGCTCTCCCCCAGAGCCCCAGCACTGCTGGAGTGATAGCCTCCACTCCCTTCCTGCCCCAGCCCAACTCACCTGTCCCCTCAAGGGGCTTCGGTCTTCCCTTCACCTTGAATGGAAGAGAGATGCAGAGGAGGATAGGTGGGGCCTCTGTGTTGTTGTTCAGTCACTCAGTACTCTTCGCAACCCCATGGACTGCAACACGCCAGGCTTCCCTGTCCTTCACCATCTCTTGGAGCCTGTGCAAACTCATGTCCATTGATGCAGTGATACCGTCCAACCATCTCATCCTCTATTGCACCTCCTCCTGCCTTTTCCCAGCACTAGGGTCTTTTCCAATGAGTCGGCTCTTGGCATCAGGTGGCCCAAGTATTGAAGCTTCAGCTTCAGCATCAGTCCTTCCGATGCATATTCAGGGTTGATTTCCTTTAGGATTGACTGGTTTGTTCTCCTTGCAGTCCAAGGAACTCTCAAGAGTCTTCTCCAGGGTTGTTTGGGAAGGATCCAAACTCTAAGGAACATTCCCCAGGCCTGTGGGCCTGCTTCAGAACCAGAGAACCCCAAGGGGCAAGGGAAGAGTTGAGGTTGGCACTCCTGTATTCTGTGGTGGAGTTCAGGGCTCTGAGCGAGCTAGGGCTTTGAGCCTGAATCCTAACTATGATGTGACACTGTTACTATAGGGAAAAAAAGGTGTCTCCGTTTTCTGACAACTGGCTTACAAAAGGGCATGTCCTTGTCACAGGGCTCTCACTCCTCACGGTCAATGCCCCATCTTCTAGGGCTCTAGGATGGGTACGATGCAGAGAAACAGGTCTTGGTCCCCCCTCCTCCTGAACTTCTTTGCTCTAAGGAAAGGGTTGTAGTGAGAGAGAGGGAATAAATATTGCCGGATGAGTACTGACTATATTCCAGATGTTAGATGTTTTCATTAGTAATTTCTTTGGATTGTCACAACAGCCTGAAGGGTGAGTATTATTACCCCCATTTTAGAGCCAAGGAAAATGAGGTCCAGAAATGATGTTAACTTGCCTCCCGTTCGGCACCGCCTAACCCCCTGCCCTCACTGGTTCAGTGTCGATGTGGACCCAGGCTTCCCACCTCCAAAGCCAGAGGCCGAGACGGGCACCCGGTGTGGGTGGGCTCTGAGCCTCTGCTACCTCTCTGTCACAGGAGAGCCGGATCTATGCTGTGGCCACGTCAGGCATGCGGCTGTCAGAAGTATCTGTCAGAAGTAATGCCACCTGCTGCGGTGAGTCCCGAGTGTGCTCCCGTGGTGGGCAGGGTGGGCATGCACGGAGAGGACGCTGAGCTCCACCCATGCCAGCTAGCCTGCAGCCCCTTCCTTCCCACTGCAGGTGAGCTTCAGGTGAAAGCATGTGGCCAGGGCTCTCTTGGAGAGAGAACAGAACTGCACGGGTTCAACTCTTCACTGTGCTGGTGGGAGTGGGCTTGGACAAAATTGTAGCCAACTACAGAGCTGAGAGGGATCTTGGAGGCGGGACTTCCGGCAGCTGCCCACCTGCACTGACGTGCCTCCTGCAGTGGGAGGGCAGGAGGAGCCCAGTGCCTTGATTGAGAGGAACCCTTGAAGGAGCCGCAGCCTCTCCTGTGTGCAGCTCCCGACCCACCAGGCACAGGGTCCCCACAATGACGCGAGGGTCCCGTAGTCACATGACGTGTAACTCACCTTGGCAGGAGAGGGAGTGAGGGCCGTGGCCCTCGTGCTGGGATCTGTCCCCGGCCTGTCCACTGTCTGGAGTGCATGTCAGAGTGCTGTCTGCACGGACCCCCGGCACTGCTCAAGTCTCCGCCTCCTTTTCAAGGCATGGGGCTCTCACTCCTCACGGTCAATGCCCCATCTTCTAGGGCTCTAGGATGGGTACGATGCAGAGAAACAGGTCTTGGTCCCCCCTCCTCCTGAACTTCTTTGCTCTAAGGAAAGGGTTGTAGTGAGAGAGAGGGAATAAATATTGCCGGATGAGTACTGACTATATTCCAGATGTTAGATGTTTTCATTAGTAATTTCTTTGGATTGTCACAACAGCCTGAAGGGTGAGTATTATTACCCCCATTTTAGAGCCAAGGAAAATGAGGTCCAGAAATGATGTTAACTTGCCTCCCTGCTGGGCACCGCCTAACCCCTGCCCTCACTGGTTCAGTGTCGATGTGGACCCAGGCTTCCCACCTCCAAAGCCAGAGGCCGAGACGGGCACCCGGTGTGGGTGGGCTCTGAGCCTCTGCTACCTCTCTGTCACAGGAGAGCCGGATCTATGCTGTGGCCACGTCAGGCATGCGGCTGTCAGAAGTATCTGTCAGAAGTAATGCCACCTGCTGCGGTGAGTCCCGAGTGTGCTCCCGTGGTGGGCAGGGTGGGCATGCACGGAGAGGACGCTGAGCTCCACCCATGCCAGCTAGCCTGCAGCCCCTTCCTTCCCACTGCAGGTGAGCTTCAGGTGAAAGCATGTGGCCAGGGCTCTCTTGGAGAGAGAACAGAACTGCACGGGTTCAACTCTTCACTGTGCTGGTGGGAGTGGGCTTGGACAAAATTGTAGCCAACTACAGAGCTGAGAGGGATCTTGGAGGCGGGACTTCCGGCAGCTGCCCACCTGCACTGACGTGCCTCCTGCAGTGGGAGGGCAGGAGGAGCCCAGTGCCTTGATTGAGAGGAACCCTTGAAGGAGCCGCAGCCTCTCCTGTGTGCAGCTCCCGACCCACCAGGCACAGGGTCCCCACAATGACGCGAGGGTCCCGTAGTCACATGACGTGTAACTCACCTTGGCAGGAGAGGGAGTGAGGAGACCGTGGCCCTCGTGCTGGGATCTGTCCCCCGGCCTGTCCATCTGTCTGGAGTGCATGTCAGGGAGTGCTGTCTGCACGGACCTCTCTCCTCCTGGCACTGCTCAAGTCTCCGCCTCCCTCTTCACCCTTCCCGGGTTATGTCACCTGGCTGAATGTCATTCCTCTCTCCTGCCCCTCCAGCTTCAAGCCCTCCTGCCCTCGCGTCACCCGGGCCGTTCTCTGGCCTTGTCTACAAGAATGTCACCGTGCCCGTCTACACATCCCTGAAGGGGGTAAGAAGCTGCTGTCCATTCTCATCCAGAAAGGCCTGCCGCTTATCCCCCACCTCCACCCGAATCTGCAGGCAGTGGCTTGAGTCACGCTCGAGGGTCTGGCCTCTGCACACACACATGATTCTGGGCAGGGAGCTTAGCCCCCTCCCTCCATATATCATTATATTTTGTATGTGATTTGTCATTTAAAAATCTATTTTTGATTTTTCTTCCAATTTTACTGAGATATAGTTGACATCCGGCACTGTATAAATTGGTGTACAGCATAATCGTTTGACTTACACATCATGAAATGGTTACTGTAGTATGTTGAGTGAACATCCATTGTATCATACCGATATAAACTTTTGCCATGATCTATGGATTTATCATCCCCACCCACTTTTAAAGCTCCAGCCTCACACTTGGCCCGTGGGGTGGCTTTCTGGCCCCCTTGTGTCTGGGAACAAAGGTTCCAGCAGCCAGGTGTTCGGCCCCAATGGGGCCGCTCCACTGGGACCACATGGTGTGTCCGGGAGGGAGCAGCCTGAGGACGTGAGGACATGGGTAAGGAGGTCAGGCCAGGGGAGACCGTTGTCTTTTGGGTGCCCCAGCTGGGTGGAGGCGTCCCCAGGCGCCGGACAGGCTGTTGTCGACCACGCGGGGCACTTGGAGCTGGAGTGAAAGCGCAGGTGGACCAGGGTCTGCTTTGCGGCCCAAGCTGCACTGGGGAGGGCCTGTCTTGCAGAAAGCCACGCAGATCAGCACGGTGCCCTTTGTGGACGAGTCCTCTGGTTCCGACGATGACTGCAGCTCTCAGGCGAGCTTCCGAACTTCACTTCCTTGCTCTGAGTCCAGGAAGACCAGCGGACTGGGCAGCCCCCGGGCCATCAAGAGAGGTGCGGAGAAGGCAGGTGGGAGGGGTACAGAACCATGAGGGGCCCTTCATCTCCCAGTTTTTAAATCATAACCTTTAATCATTATGAAAAAGAAGGGAATTTATCCAACCAAAGATGTGCAAAATTTAATGGAACACCGTTCTTTTAAATTTCTCAAATTTACATTTATAGAATGCAGAGTACACTTGAAATGATTAAATGACTTAAGCTGATTCTTTTTGTTGTTGTTGTTGCAAAGTATTTCAACATCAGCTGTAACCCTCATGCATGGTATTCAAAAAGAACACAGCTTTAGAATTCAAAAGAACACTTAAGTTAAAACAAGGATTGAACTCAGGAAAAGGCTGGGGTTTCTTCTGAAAGGCATCTTCAAGTACCAATATGTATAGAGAAAGAATACTAATTTTGGTTACATTTTCCTCTTACTGTTAAATATACAAACTATGTAATAGCTTTCAAAATAAAGCACCCATGCGAGATAACTTGGGGGTTCCACGTGGGTGAGGAACGTCCTGCGGCTCCCAGGCTGGGCGAGCGGGGCTGGGGTGGACCCAGGCCTGGATCCCTCTTCCCTTGGACAGGTGTCTCCATGTCCTCGCTGAGCTCCGAGGGTGACTACGCCATCCCTCCGGACGCCTGCTCCCTGGACAGCGACTACTCCGAGCCTGAGCACAAGCTACAGCGCACCTCGTCCTACTCCACGGACGGGCTGGGCCTGGGCGGGGTGAGCGAGGAGCTCTGTGCCCCTGCTACAAGCCCCGAGCTCCACCTCCGCCCCACAGGGCGAGGCAGGGCTAGGTGGGACCAGACCTCCAGTACCAGACCCAGGCAGCAGATGTGGGGTCCCTGGGACTGGCAGAAGGAGGGTGGGGGTCTGGGGGCTGCCACTGATGATGTGGGAAGTGGGCTGGGGGTGTACAGTTGGGTCACGTGCACACAGACCCCATGGCTATGGCCCACGGGGTCCAGGAGGAGTTTATATATGTTGCCTCTTTAACTCCACGCTGACCCTGGGATGCTGAGAGCTAACGTGTGCTTATTGCATTCTTAGTCTGCCAGGTACCATGTTTAGGGCTTTGCATGCATTATCTCGTTTGTCCTCATTGTTGTCTCAGACTGATTACCCCATCTCCTGCATGAGAAGCCTGAGGCTCAGGTTTGCTGGTATACACCAGAGCCAGCGGTAAAGCCAGGCAGCTCATTCCTCAGCCCTGGCTCCACACTGCTGTACTACCCTGCCTTGGCTCCCCCTCCATGAACCCTCCGCCCCACTTGGCTGATGTTCCCCAAACCCTTTCCCTTCCTTGCTGATGTGGCCTCCTTCCTCCTCTAGGCTCATCTCAAAGGAAAGGCTGATTTCCTCCCAAGGCTAGTTCAGGCCTGGCTCTCCCCTTGGGCAGCCTCTGGCTTGTGCAGCCCCTGATCCGCCATCTCCTCGCAGTCATGAGCCGTCACCCCTGCCAGCAGGTCCACCTGTGCTGTAGGACTTCTCTCTGCACCCTTAGCTGGGCAGTCCCCTGAAGCACACGTTGTTGTTGTTACAGTCACTAAATTGTGTGTGTCACCCACAGTGGACAGTCAGTAATTTGTTTTAATTGATGACAAAGCAGTGACCCTGCTGGGCCCTTTTGGCCCATATGATGTCTAGGAACCCCAGTGATTTTTCCCCTTCTGTGCACTCCTCTTTCCTCTACACCCCTCTACTCCTGCAGGAGTCGCTGGAAAAGTCGGGCTACCTGCTGAAAATGGGGAGCCGGGTGAAGACGTGGAAGAGGCGCTGGTTTGTGCTGAGACAGGGACAGATCATGTACTACAAGTCTCCGGTAAGACCCTCCTTCCCCAGACAGTAGGCAAAAAGACTCACACCACCCCAAAACTGCATGAGGGGCTGGAAGCCGGGCAGAGGGCAAAGGTCTGGCAGGTGGGGAGCGGAAGCCTGGGCAGGCTCCTGAGACTCTGAGCCCCACATGGAACCAGGAGTGAAATCAAGCCCTGGGCAGTCAAGGGCACTTCTAGATTAGTTGGCTTATGATTCCTTCTTCCTTCAGAAGCCGAGTTCTTCTTATCCCTGGTCCTGAAAATAAAGTATTCTCAGACTGCCCTCACATCATCTGGACTGCTCTAACAGGCCCGCTGGTCACCTCCTCCATCTCCTCCCAACACTGTTTGGAATTAGGGAGCCTTAGGCTCTTGGGACTTAGTTTGACAGGACCTCTTTGGAAAACCAATGTTAATGGTTTTGTGTGTGTGTGTGTGTGTGTGTGTGAAAGGGACAAAAATTTTACTTTTTAAATTGTTTATTAATTTTTATTGGAGTATAGTTGCTTTACAATGTTGTGTTAGTTTCTGCTGTACAGCAGAGTGAATCAGCCATACATACACATGCATCTCTTCTTTTTTTGGATTTCCTTTATCCAGTGTTCGTGTTTTAAAGAAGGTGAAAAGACCTGTCTCTTGTGCATCTCCAGTAGATTGTCAATGACTTTCTTGAGCACCATGTTAAGGATTCTGGGTCTGTATTACTTAGTGAGTAGGCATGCTGATTGGTTAGTGACGTCTGCCGTGGCCCTGGAAAGGGTAATGGTGATATACAAGCCACCTGCTTGTAATGCTTGATATAAAATATGTAGTAGAAGGAATTTACAGGCTTTATAGCTCAGAAATATAAATAATATAAATATAGCTCACCCAGTGGCTTCTTGTCCAATAATTTAAAGGCCCAGTCTGTACTCTTGAGGCCTGGATCAACAGGACCCATGTCTCTAATCATTGGTCCATTTAGTTAGAACTAGGATCCAAAACAAGTTATCATACCACAGCCCAGACAAGCTTGGGAATCACTTTCCCCTTTGCGACTCAGAGTAAGATCGGAGCCGGGTGAAGACGTGGAAGAGGCGCTGGTTTGTGCTGAGACAGGGACAGATCATGTACTACAAGTCTCCGGTAAGACCCTCCTTCCCCAGACAGTAGGCAAAAAGACTCACACCACCCCAAAACTGCATGAGGGGCTGGAAGCCGGGCAGAGGGCAAAGGTCTGGCAGGTGGGGAGCGGAAGCCTGGGCAGGCTCCTGAGACTCTGAGCCCCACATGGAACCAGGAGTGAAATCAAGCCCTGGGCAGTCAAGGGCACTTCTAGATTAGTTGGCTTATGATTCCTTCTTCCTTCAGAAGCCGAGTTCTTCTTATCCCTGGTCCTGAAAATAAAGTATTCTCAGACTGCCCTCACATCATCTGGACTGCTCTAACAGGCCCGCTGGTCACCTCCTCCATCTCCTCCCAACACTGTTTGGAATTAGGGAGCCTTAGGCTCTTGGGACTTAGTTTGACAGGACCTCTTTGGAAAACCAATGTTAATGGTTTTGTGTGTGTGTGTGTGTGTGTGTGTGAAAGGGACAAAAATTTTACTTTTTAAATTGTTTATTAATTTTTATTGGAGTATAGTTGCTTTACAATGTTGTGTTAGTTTCTGCTGTACAGCAGAGTGAATCAGCCATACATACACATGCATCTCTTCTTTTTTTGGATTTCCTTTATCCAGTGTTCGTGTTTTAAAGAAGGTGAAAAGACCTGTCTCTTGTGCATCTCCAGTAGATTGTCAATGACTTTCTTGAGCACCATGTTAAGGATTCTGGGTCTGTATTACTTAGTGAGTAGGCATGCTGATTGGTTAGTGACGTCTGCCGTGGCCCTGGAAAGGGTAATGGTGATATACAAGCCACCTGCTTGTAATGCTTGATATAAAATATGTAGTAGAAGGAATTTACAGGCTTTATAGCTCAGAAATATAAATGATATAAATATAGCTCACCCAGTGGCTTCTTGTCCAATAATTTAAAGGCCCAGTCTGTACTCTTGAGGCCTGGATCAACAGGACCCATGTCTCTAATCATTGGTCCATTTAGTTAGAACTAGGATCCAAAACAAGTTATCATACCACAGCCCAGACAAGCTTGGGAATCACTTTCCCCTTTGCGACTCAGAGTAAGATCTGAGGGTAAATTATGCACTCTGGGAAGGCCCCAACTTCTTTCCTTTCCATTCCTTTCTTTACAGAGTGACATCATCCGGAAACCTCAAGGCCAAGTGGAACTAAACTCCCGTTGCCAGATTGTTCGAGGGGAAGGTGCACAGACGTTCCAGGTGAGCATGCTCCTGGCAGCTGGCTAGATAGAAGAGGTGCTGGGCTGGAGTATGGTTCTGATAGAAACAAAGAAAGGGAAAAATGAGCATGTATGAAAGCCATAACCTTGACATGTGCAGTGATCTTCATTTGTGGACTTGAGGAAGGAAGAGGAGGCAGGATGTGAGATGGGGTGAAGGTAGGAGAAACATGGAGGAAAAGATGAAGAGAAGAAGAAGGAAGGCTCGATGGGCCAGAGATCTGTGCTCTCAGACCAAGGTCCCTGTTGTTTCATGCCCTGCCCTCAACCCCTCACTCCCCAGCTCATCTCTGAGAAGAAGACCTACTACCTGACGGCCGACTCGCCCAGCCTGCTGGAGGAGTGGATCCGCGTCCTGCAGAGCCTGCTGAAGGTCCAGGCCGTTGGGCCTCCAGCCCCGCCGCAGGGGGGCACCAAGCCCACTGTGAAGGGCTGGCTGACCAAGGTATGGGTGGGAGGTGGGGCGGGAGGCGCAGGCCTCCGGGGGCCAGGAGGACTGCCGGGATGGTGGGTTCCCTCCTATCGTGCATCTCCAGTAGATTGTCAATGACTTTCTTGAGCACCATGTTAAGGATTCTGGGTCTGTATTACTTAGTGAGTAGGCATGCTGATTGGTTAGTGACGTCTGCCGTGGCCCTGGAAAGGGTAATGGTGATATACAAGCCACCTGCTTGTAATGCTTGATATAAAATATGTAGTAGAAGGAATTTACAGGCTTTATAGCTCAGAAATATAAATAATATAAATATAGCTCACCCAGTGGCTTCTTGTCCAATAATTTAAAGGCCCAGTCTGTACTCTTGAGGCCTGGATCAACAGGACCCATGTCTCTAATCATTGGTCCATTTAGTTAGAACTAGGATCCAAAACAAGTTATCATACCACAGCCCAGACAAGCTTGGGAATCACTTTCCCCTTTGCGACTCAGAGTAAGATCTGAGGGTAAATTATGCACTCTGGGAAGGCCCCAACTTCTTTCCTTTCCATTCCTTTCTTTACAGAGTGACATCATCCGGAAACCTCAAGGCCAAGTGGAACTAAACTCCCGTTGCCAGATTGTTCGAGGGGAAGGTGCACAGACGTTCCAGGTGAGCATGCTCCTGGCAGCTGGCTAGATAGAAGAGGTGCTGGGCTGGAGTATGGTTCTGATAGAAACAAAGAAAGGGAAAAATGAGCATGTATGAAAGCCATAACCTTGACATGTGCAGTGATCTTCATTTGTGGACTTGAGGAAGGAAGAGGAGGCAGGATGTGAGATGGGGTGAAGGTAGGAGAAACATGGAGGAAAAGATGAAGAGAAGAAGAAGGAAGGCTCGATGGGCCAGAGATCTGTGCTCTCAGACCAAGGTCCCTGTTGTTTCATGCCCTGCCCTCAACCCCTCACTCCCCAGCTCATCTCTGAGAAGAAGACCTACTACCTGACGGCCGACTCGCCCAGCCTGCTGGAGGAGTGGATCCGCGTCCTGCAGAGCCTGCTGAAGGTCCAGGCCGTTGGGCCTCCAGCCCCGCCGCAGGGGGGCACCAAGCCCACTGTGAAGGGCTGGCTGACCAAGGTATGGGTGGGGAGGTGGGGCGGGGGAGGCGCGTAGGCCTCTGGGGGGGCCAGGAGGGACTGACGGGGATGGTGGGTTCCCTCCTGACACACAGCTCCTTTCTACAGGAGGGTCCTCACCCTGGTTACCTGTGGTCTTGGCCACATAAGGTGACGATGAATGATTCTCTGGAGAAATAGGGATCAGGGTTGTTAGAACAACAGCTGTTCTCAAGACAGAAGAGGGAAAGGAATGTCTTGGACCCATTTTGAGGTTATTAGAAGTTGCCTCCACCACGGCCTTGTACCCATCGCAGCTCAGTTTGAATAGTGGGCAGCCGGGGAGGCGGGTGTGGCCAGAGACTTATACTGTTTCAGGCTGCCCTAAAGACCTTCTTTGTTTTGTTTTGTTTTCATCTGTGCAACTTAGCATGTGAATCCTAGTTCCCTGACCAGGGGTTGACCCAGTGCCCTCTGCAGTGGAAGTGCAGTGTCTTAACGCCTGGGCAACCAGGGAAGTCCCTAAAGACATTTTAATTAGGGCCCGTCTGGTTGCAGGGAGAACGGGGAAGTTAACAGGGAAGTGCATTAACGAGGCCAGGACACTGTCAGGAGTGATGTGTGAGATGCTCAGTGCTCGGCACTCTCCTCTGCCTCTCCGTTCAGTCTGTGTTCACAGCCATCGCCTCTGCCCAGGTGTTACATGTGCCCGTGGGCTTCAGCCCACTGTGGCCCTTCCCTCCCGACTCTAGCCTCTGCTGACTAGCAAGTTCTTCCTGTAGTCATATTCCTGGGATATCTGGTTGGCCTTGTTGACCTTTTTTTTTTTTTTTTAATTTTGGCCAGTTTTTTAAATTGGTCTTTCATTTATTTATTTTCATTCATCTTTGTTCTTTGGCCTGTGTGGGCCTCCCATTGCAGTGGACTGTCTTGTTGCAGAGCTCCGGCTCTGGGCGCAGGTACTCCAGAGTGCTGCCTTGTAATTGGACACACTGGTCCACGTGCTCTGCAGCATGTGGGATTCTCCCAGGCCAGGGATCGAACCGGCGCCCCTTGCACTGCAAGGCAGACTCTTTACCCACTGGACCACCAGGGAAGCCGTGGTTGACCTTTTAATGGTAGTTCATATGAGGACGGATGGGGAGAGTCATGGGATACCATGGATCCTTGGTGTGAAAAAGCTGGTTCCATTACTAGAGAATCTGGTTGGCATCTGAGTTTGACCTGGGATTGACCTAAGAGTCTGAGTTGGACCAGGGGTCTTGAGATCTGTCTCCCTGTGGCTTCTCTCTGCCCATCCCGGATTTACTTCTGGGGTCCTCTGGCTCTACTCATGCTGGTTCATCTCTGGCCTGCAGGTCAAGCATGGCCACTCTAAGCTGGTCTGGTGTGCTCTGGTTGGGAGAACCTTCTACTACTATCGAAGCCACGAGGACAAGGTACTTTCTGGCCTCCTGACAGCTTCTCCCAAACCACATTCCTGTGGCTCCATGTCCTCATTGGAAGGGCCCACCCAACCCCGCACCCAGAATGAAGCCGCTGGCTGGATCCCTCTCGAGCATGTGACCCATGTGCAAGGCCCGCAGGTTGTGCGTGTGTGGTGTGTCTGTGCTCCTCCACGCCCACCCCAGCCAGGGAGCTTTGTCTCCCCCTCCCATCCTGTCGTCCATCCACACCCTTGACTCCCAGCCCTACAAGGCCTGAGGGTTTCGAGAGAGGAGACTCCGTTCCCCACCGGCCCTCCCATCCACGGAAGCCCCCTGTCCACAGCGACCGCTGGGCTGTCTGCCCGTGCGGGATGCGCGCATAGAGGAAGTGGATCGATCCTGTGACTCAGACGAGGACTATGAGGCTGGAGGAACCCGGCGGCTGCTGTCCTCCCACTGCACCCTGGTGATCCACCCGCCAGAGCACAGCCCCACCTACCTCCTCATTGGCACCAAGCACGAGAAGGTGAGGGAGGGGGCTGGGCACCCGTGCGCGGCTCAGCCCTTTCCTTCTCATCTTCCTTCCCTCTTTCCCAAGCTTCTGAAATTCAGGTTTATTTTCCTCCTCGACAGCTTGGCAACTTGTATTTCTTGATTAGGAATATTGCTTAAATTGAGTTCATTCTCAGTCATGTGTGTGCATCCTCAGTTGTGTCCAACTCTTGGCAACCCCATGAACTGCAGCCCACCAGGCTCCTCTGTCCATGGACTTTTCCAAGCAAGAATACTGGAGTGGGTTGCCATTGCCTACGCCAGGGCATCTTCCCGACCCAAGGATCGAACTCTCGTCTCTTGCATCTCCTGCTTTGGCAGGCAGGTTCTTTACCACTGCAGTATCTGGGAAGCCCTTTATTCCCAGTGACCACTTTTTCACTGGAGCCTTGAGATGAAGGGGCCCACAAGCTTAGGAAATTAGGTCCATATTCATTCCATCCCAAGTCTTTCCTCTTAGAGACCAATGGCCTTGACTTGTGCCAACCAGACAGGCTGAACATCACCCTGGGCCTGGCTCCTTCAGGGAAGTTCCCTTGGAGGTCCTGCCTTTGTCCTCCCAGCAGGTGGCTTTCTGTCCTCTTTTAGGACACGTGGTTGTACCACCTCACAGTGGCTGCAGGTGGCAGCGGTGCCAAGGTGGGCACTGCCTACGAGCAGCTCATTGGAAAGCTGATGGACGGAGAGGGAGACCCAGGTAAGGCAAGGGTGGCCATCACTGCTGGGCTGAGGGTGGTGGCTGAGAAACTGGGGCTCGGAATCCCAGAAAGCATGACAGGACCCTGAACCTGTCTGGAAACCGTCTAAGCCACAGGAGGGCATTCCTGTCCCACGCTCCAGGACCCTGGATACTGGGGTGACCACTCGGTGTCGGGGGGAATTGTCTGGGGAGCAGACACTTGGTCAATGTTTTACCTTGTTCCCTGCAACTTAGCTAGCCGGGCAGAGGCTTGAGGAAAGGTGGCTGGTTAATCTACAGTTAGCGCTTGTTAATAAATGAAGTTAGGATCAGGCTGACCTAAGCCTGGGGCATTTTGGGGGGTCTTTATTTTGCTACTGATTCTCAGGACCTTGAGGACCTCAGGGCTCCCGGCACACGCACTGTTCTCCTGCTGCCCCGAGGCTTGCTTGCTCCAGGCTGATGCATGCTCCTCTATCCAGACCTCACATTGCAGGGAGGGAGCCTCCCTTGCGCGCGCTCGTGCACACACACACACGCTTACCCTCAGAAGCTCACGCCTTGCACACTCAGCCCACTGCAGCCTCCCAAGCAGAGCAGTAGCTGCTTCCTGTGAGCCGTGCTTGTGCGTGTGCTGAGTAAACGCAGGGCACACGCGCCCAGCCCACACTTTGTGGAGGTCAACGCAGCACAGTCCACATGTCCAGACTGTCACAGCCTTGTCTTCCCCTCCGAGCCGAGCGGGGGCGGGCTGGGAGGCATGGCCCCTCCTCAGCGCTCACTGCCCCTGCTCTCTGGTGCTGTGCTCTGGGCAGACTCCCCCCTCTGGAGGCACCCCATGCTGTGCTACAGCAAAGACGGGCTGTCCACCTCCCTCACCACGCTGCCCTCCGAGGCCCTGCAGACGGAGGCCGTCAAGCTCTTCAAGGTAAAGTGGGAGCCGGGCCCAGGCCCGCAGGCTGGCGGTGGCGCCCTCGCCCCACGTCCAGGCTCCGCCCGGAGCAGGTCTGGCCGACATGGTGATGTGGTGGTGGAGGAGACCCCAGCAGTTTGGGGGCTAGCTCACAGAGGGATCTGGAGAGGGAGGGAGACAATCCCTCGGGTTCCCACCGTGTCCTTCGTGGGGAGGAGGCTGGAAGTTCGGGGACGTCACCCCAGGGCCCTTGGGGAGCACCAGCGAAATGAAGAGCTGCCCTCCTCCTGGAGGGCACGGCGGGAGGGACAGGTTTCTGTTGCTTCTGGACCTGAGATTCTGGCCTGCTTCAGGATGTCCTTTGTTCCTTTCTGAATGTTTTGTCTTAAAAAAAAAAAAGAATGTCTTGTTTATGTAACAGAAACATATAAAGAAGGAAAGGTCCTCTCCCAAAGTAGCCGTCTCAGTAAGCATAGACATTCTCAAGCAGTACTGGTTAATCTACAGTTAGCGCTTGTTAATAAATGAAGTTAGGATCAGGCTGACCTAAGCCTGGGGCATTTTGGGGGGTCTTTATTTTGCTACTGATTCTCAGGACCTTGAGGACCTCAGGGCTCCCGGCACACGCACTGTTCTCCTGCTGCCCCGAGGCTTGCTTGCTCCAGGCTGATGCATGCTCCTCTATCCAGACCTCACATTGCAGGGAGGGAGCCTCCCTTGCGCGCGCTCGTGCACACACACACACGCTTACCCTCAGAAGCTCACGCCTTGCACACTCAGCCCACTGCAGCCTCCCAAGCAGAGCAGTAGCTGCTTCCTGTGAGCCGTGCTTGTGCGTGTGCTGAGTAAACGCAGGGCACACGCGCCCAGCCCACACTTTGTGGAGGTCAACGCAGCACAGTCCACATGTCCAGACTGTCACAGCCTTGTCTTCCCCTCCGAGCCGAGCGGGGGCGGGCTGGGAGGCATGGCCCCTCCTCAGCGCTCACTGCCCCTGCTCTCTGGTGCTGTGCTCTGGGCAGACTCCCCCCTCTGGAGGCACCCCATGCTGTGCTACAGCAAAGACGGGCTGTCCACCTCCCTCACCACGCTGCCCTCCGAGGCCCTGCAGACGGAGGCCGTCAAGCTCTTCAAGGTAAAGTGGGAGCCGGGCCCAGGCCCGCAGGCTGGCGGTGGCGCCCTCGCCCCACGTCCAGGCTCCGCCCGGAGCAGGTCTGGCCGACATGGTGATGTGGTGGTGGAGGAGACCCCAGCAGTTTGGGGGCTAGCTCACAGAGGGATCTGGAGAGGGAGGGAGACAATCCCTCGGGTTCCCACCGTGTCCTTCGTGGGGAGGAGGCTGGAAGTTCGGGGACGTCACCCCAGGGCCCTTGGGGAGCACCAGCGAAATGAAGAGCTGCCCTCCTCCTGGAGGGCACGGCGGGAGGGACAGGTTTCTGTTGCTTCTGGACCTGAGATTCTGGCCTGCTTCAGGATGTCCTTTGTTCCTTTCTGAATGTTTTGTCTTAAAAAAAAAAAAAAAGAATGTCTTGTTTATGTAACAGAAACATATAAAGAAGGAAAGGTCCTCTCCCAAAGTAGCCGTCTCAGTAAGCATAGACATTCTCAAGCAGTACTGGTGCTCCCTCTGAGAAAGGGCTGTCCGCAGTGAGCCAGGGCCTCCCTTGAGCCCTGGGGCGCTGGGGAGCAGGGGACAGCCCTGTCTGCCCCTGCCACGGCGGACAGGAGTCAAGGAACTGCCCGTGCCCGCTGTCCTCTCCCTGCAGTCCTGCCAGCTCTTCATCAATGTGCCCGTGGAAGCCGCCTCGGTGGACTACCACGTGTCCCTGGCACAGACGGCGCTGCAGGTCTGCCTGGTTCACCCCGAGCTGCAGAGCGAGATCTACTGCCAGCTCATGAAGCAGACCAGCTGCCGCCCGCCCCAGAAGTACTCCCTCATGCAGGTGGGCGTCCCGGGGGCGGAACAGCCGACGGGAGCCATGCGCCAGGGCTGCGCAGGTGGGAAAGGTGGAAGGTGGCGACGGGGAAGGTGTCCTCCAATCCTGGCGGCCAGCAGGTGCAGAGCTGTCCTGCTGCCCTCTCCATGCCCCGACTGGGTATCTGAGCACAGATGATCTGACCGTGGTTCTGGACAGGGCCTGACCAAGCTGGCCTTCCTGGTGCCCAGACGAGGGTGGGGGCTGCTGTTTGTGAAGAGGCACCGAGGGCCCTGTAGCTCAGGACTGTGACGGCGGTGGCCCACCGACCCAGCACTCACCCCACGCTTCCTGTCCCCACTCCCGGCAGTGCTGGCAGCTCCTGGCTCTGTGTGCCCCACTCTTCCTGCCTCAGCACCACTTCCTCTGGTACGTCAAACAGCAGCTCCAGCGCCACGCAGATCCCAGGTGAGTGCATGTTGTTTCCTTTGCCACCCACGCACTGCTGGCAGGCAGGATCGAGGGAGGCCTGAGGGAGACTAGGATGCATCCACTCACCTCTGCTCTCTGGGATTTGCGCGGTGGTCATGGAGACTTCGCCCATCGGCACATACACTGATGGGCCCATGGAGATCCAGGCATGCGGAGTTCCTCTGCACGCCAGTCCACGTATGCATGGCTGTTGAGGCTCCCATGTGTAGCTACAGTGCCCCCAAATTCTCCCCAGATGTTCATTCTCTGTTGCCGTGTCTTCTGGCTTTTGCAGAAAATATCCATGTCAGCAAGCTGCAGCAAATAGACCCAGGATAACACATCAACACCCCAGACCACCTGTGGGGTGTTTATCATAGCCTCCCAGCTGCAGGTTCGGTCCTGCAGATTGCAGATCAGTAGGGAGCCAGGTGTGAGTCAAGGAACTCCCCTTCCTCCCTGCAGTCCTGCCAGCTCTTCATCAATGTGCCCGTGGAAGCCGCCTCGGTGGACTACCACGTGTCCCTGGCACAGACGGCGCTGCAGGTCTGCCTGGTTCACCCCGAGCTGCAGAGCGAGATCTACTGCCAGCTCATGAAGCAGACCAGCTGCCGCCCGCCCCAGAAGTACTCCCTCATGCAGGTGGGCGTCCCGGGGGCGGAACAGCCGACGGGAGCCATGCGCCAGGGCTGCGCAGGTGGGAAAGGTGGAAGGTGGCGACGGGGAAGGTGTCCTCCAATCCTGGCGGCCAGCAGGTGCAGAGCTGTCCTGCTGCCCTCTCCATGCCCCGACTGGGTATCTGAGCACAGATGATCTGACCGTGGTTCTGGACAGGGCCTGACCAAGCTGGCCTTCCTGGTGCCCAGACGAGGGTGGGGGCTGCTGTTTGTGAAGAGGCACCGAGGGCCCTGTAGCTCAGGACTGTGACGGCGGTGGCCCACCGACCCAGCACTCACCCCACGCTTCCTGTCCCCACTCCCGGCAGTGCTGGCAGCTCCTGGCTCTGTGTGCCCCACTCTTCCTGCCTCAGCACCACTTCCTCTGGTACGTCAAACAGCAGCTCCAGCGCCACGCAGATCCCAGGTGAGTGCATGTTGTTTCCTTTGCCACCCACGCACTGCTGGCAGGCAGGATCGAGGGAGGCCTGAGGGAGACTAGGATGCATCCACTCACCTCTGCTCTCTGGGATTTGCGCGGTGGTCATGGAGACTTCGCCCATCGGCACATACACTGATGGGCCCATGGAGATCCAGGCATGCGGAGTTCCTCTGCACGCCAGTCCACGTATGCATGGCTGTTGAGGCTCCCATGTGTAGCTACAGTGCCCCCAAATTCTCCCCAGATGTTCATTCTCTGTTGCCGTGTCTTCTGGCTTTTGCAGAAAATATCCATGTCAGCAAGCTGCAGCAAATAGACCCAGGATAACACATCAACACCCCAGACCACCTGTGGGGTGTTTATCATAGCCTCCCAGCTGCAGGTTCGGTCCTGCAGATTGCAGATCAGTAGGGAGCCAGGTGTGAGTGGATTCCTCGGGGTTCCTGTCTTCCTTCGCTTGTCTTTTTAGAAATGAAACTGGCCAGTACGCCACGTACTGCCAGCGGGCAGTGGAGCGGACGCTGCAGACTGGAGAGCGGGAGGCCAGGCCGTCGCGCATGGAGGTGGTGTCCATCCTGCTGCGAAATCCCTTCCACCACTCCCTGCCCTTCAGCATCCCCGTGCACTTCGCCAACGGGACCTACCAGGTGACAGGCTGCCGCGGCCCCTGAGCTCAGTCTCCCAGAGGAGAACACCTTTGGGCCAGTGGGTGCTGAGCCTCTGCAGGCCCAGCTGATCTTAACACGCAGACTGGGAAAGGAGGGACCTGGGGTTTAGGGGTGAGCGGGGCCATTTATGCCAAGGTGGAGGGAGAAAGGAACTTAAGTCACAGAAGTGCTTTAGTGTTAGGGGCCTGGGAGGTGGATCTTTTGAATCCACTGCATGAACAGGGTAGCTGAAACAATGACCGAGGGAGTGGCATGGGAAATGGCCCTCCACAGAGTGACAGTACGGGAGGAACAGAACTTATGAGGGACCACGGTTCACTGCGGGCAGGCTCCTCCCTGACGCACTCACCTCTGCGCGTGGAAACCAGCTTTAGTTGGCCTTTGCAATCGCCCTTTCAGACTTCCCTGGTGGCTCAGATGGTAAAGAATCCACCTGCGTTCCATCCTTGGGTTGGGACGATCCCCTGGAGAAGGGAATGGCTGCCCACTCCAGTGTTCCTGCCTGGAGAATCCCATGGACAGAGGAGCCTGGTGACTACAGTCCATAGGATCTCCAAGAGTCAGACATGGCTGAAGTGACTTTCACTTCACTTGCTTCTTTCGGCCACACCTTTCCAGCTCCTGAGCCCTGACCCCTCCCCCGGCCCCCGTGAGCTCCTCTCAGGAGGTCCCCTCTCCTGGCAGGTGGTGGGTTTCGACGGCTCCTCCACAGTGGACGAGTTCCTGCAGCGGCTGAACCAGGAGACGGGCATGAGGAAGCCCTCTCATTCGGGCTTTGCCCTCTTCACGGACGACCCTGCTGGCAGGGACCTGGAACACTGCCTGCAGGGCAGCGTCAAGGTGAGGCCCCTGCCGCCTCCAAGCCAGCTGAGCCCCTCCCGAGCCACCTTGGCCTTCAGGACTCTGTGTTCCCAGCCTACTGGGACCTGAGCCCGAGGCCAGCATTTCTGTGCCCTTGTCTCTGGAGAGAAGATCTCCACATGCCTCCCTTGAGGGGCTCTTCAGCTTCCTGGGGAAAAGCTGCTTCTCAGCTCAGTGTCGGAAGGACAGGGAGGCCCTTTTCTGCAGCTGCTGCACCTGGGCAGAGCCTGCTGCCAGCTCTGTGCACGCGTGTGTAGACAGATAGCTATGTGCCAGGGGAGTCTATCACGTTCCTTGCTGGCGGCTCCCTCTTCCTGGGTCCGCCAGGGCCCGTGCTGTGCTTACAGGTTCCACCATACTTTAAAGAGGTAGCTCCTTAGGGTACTTGTGTACATGCAGGACCTTGAGTGGGAATCCATTCCTGTGTTCCAGCAGAGCCACAGGGAAGGCTGGGTGTTTGTGGGAATGTGCTCGAACCCTGGATGAAGGTTTTGGCTTCAGTGTCTGCTTTCTTGACGGCGGCAGGACAAAGGCATTGATGGTCTTTTCCACGGTTCACTGCGGGCAGGCTCCTCCCTGACGCACTCACCTCTGCGTGGAAACCAGCTTTAGTTGGCCTTTGCAATCGCCCTTTCAGACTTCCCTGGTGGCTCAGATGGTAAAGAATCCACCTGCTCCATCCTTGGGTTGGGACGATCCCTGGAGAAGGGAATGGCTGCCCACTCCAGTGTTCCTGCCTGGAGAATCCCATGGACAGAGGAGCCTGGTGACTACAGTCCATAGGATCTCCAAGAGTCAGACATGGCTGAAGTGACTTTCACTTCACTTGCTTCTTTCGGCCACACCTTTCCAGCTCCTGAGCCCTGACCCCTCCCCCGTCCCCCGTGAGCTCCTCTCAGGAGGCCCCCTCCTGGCAGGTGGTGGGTTTCGACGGCTCCTCCACAGTGGACGAGTTCCTGCAGCGGCTGAACCAGGAGACGGGCATGAGGAAGCCCTCTCATTCGGGCTTTGCCCTCTTCACGGACGACCCTGCTGGCAGGGACCTGGAACACTGCCTGCAGGGCAGCGTCAAGGTGAGGCCCCTGCCGCCTCCAAGCCAGCTGAGCCCCTCCCGAGCCACCTTGGCCTTCAGGACTCTGTGTTCCCAGCCTACTGGGACCTGAGCCCGAGGCCAGCATTTCTGTGCCCTTGTCTCTGGAGAGAAGATCTCCACATGCCTCCCTTGAGGGGCTCTTCAGCTTCCCGGGGAAAAGCTGCTTCTCAGCTCAGTGTCGGAAGGACAGGGAGGCCCTTTTCTGCAGCTGCTGCACCTGGGCAGAGCCTGCTGCCAGCTCTGTGCACGCGTGTGTAGACAGATAGCTATGTGCCAGGGGAGTCTATCACGTTCCTTGCTGGCGGCTCCCTCTTCCTGGGTCCGCCAGGGCCCGTGCTGTGCTTACAGGTTCCACCATACTTTAAAGAGGTAGCTCCTTAGGGTACTTGTGTACATGCAGGACCTTGAGTGGGAATCCATTCCTGTGTTCCAGCAGAGCCACAGGGAAGGCTGGGTGTTTGTGGGAATGTGCTCGAACCCTGGATGAAGGTTTTGGCTTCAGTGTCTGCTTTCTTGACGGCGGCAGGACAAAGGCATTGATGGTCTTTTACCGTTGCCTGGAAAACTGGTGCCATGTACCTCCTTTGTAAACACCTGGCGTCTCTAAGGCTTTGTGACACAGAAGGCCTCTGGTGATACTGAAGAGGAGAGTGGCAGTTGGTGGAAGCAAAGTGGAGCTGGTGATAAGGGGCCGTGATTTTTGACTGGGGCCTGCCTAGCCTCTGGGTGGCCTCCTCTGACGTTCAGGCCATGGGGGCAGCATTCCACGCTTGACTGCGCACGTCACACTCAGAGCTCCACCTCTGTCTGTAGGGAAGTTGCAGGCACCCTGGGTCCTGGGAGCATGAAGCCCCCTGAGTTCAGCCTCCTGGTGGAGAACGGTCATTCAGCTCTGCCCCGCTGCCCTGCCCGAGTCCAACCCTGACTGGACCTTCTTCCCCTCATCGGGGGCTTTTCTCACTTTGCTCTTTGGCCCCTTGCAGATCTGTGATGCCATCTCCAGGTGGGAACAAGCCCTGAAGGAGCTGCACACGGGAAAGTCTGAGGGCGGCACACGTGTGGTGAAGCTGATGTACAAGAACAGGTCCTGGGACTCCCCCGGTGGTCCAGTGGCTGAGACTCTGTGTTCCCAGTGCAGGGGGCTTGGGTTTAATCCCTAGTCAGGGAACTAGATCCCACATGCCACAACTATGACCCAGCACAGCCAAATAAATAAATCTAAAAAAAGTGCTGCCCAAGGGTCGGGGACCAAGCGTGCGGGCTGCCGCTGGGGCTCAGCTCTTCACTTCCTCCCTGGAGGCCTGTCTCTCACAGGCAGGGCCCACACGTATAACACTGCCTGTTGGTCATGAGCTGGGGGCCCAGGCTGGCTCTGCTGGGCTCTGTGAGACCCTGGACAGCTCGGCTCTTGGTCCCTATACTGTGTCTGCACACACACACACTCCTGACCCCCAAACAGACCAACTTACTCAGGTGGCTACATGTGTGACACTAGGAGAGGACGATTTGGAGCACTAGATATGTAGGGCTAAAGAATAAATTGCTCCAACACCAATTCCGGGAAATACAGGAGACATCCTGACTTTCTATCAGTTGAGTAAGAAAATTTCATCTCAGATATGTCCATGAGTCTCTTGGAACTGTAACTCATCCAGTTCCCTAATAAGCTATGATTCCAGGAACCAGCTTTCCCTCACCAAATCCAGCCAATCTGACTGTGAATTCAGAATTAACCACATGCTACTGTCGCTGTGAGATCTGATGCCCCTGTATCTGCTCTGTGTTGTGCTTGGGTAAACGTTCGGGAGGCAGTAGAAAACAGAGACTCACAAATGGTATAAAAAGAGTCTTTTTGGGCTTCCCTGGTGGTCCAGTGGTTAAAGAGTCCGCCTTGCAGTGCAAAGGGCACCGGTTCAATCCCTGGTCCAGGAAGATCCCACGTGCCACAGAGCAGCTGGACCGGCGTGCCCAATTAGGAGCCAGCGCTCCGGAGTGCATGCGCCCAGAGCCGGAGCTCTGCAACAAGAGAGGCCACTGTGATGGGAGGCCCACACAGGCCAAAGAATAAATAGACGGATGAAAATAAATATACATAAAAGAGGCGAGATGGGGAAAAGAAAAAAAGAAATTTAGAAGAGTAGTTTCTTTCTTTGGAAATCAAGATAAACAGATGCGGAGACAGCCCCCTCTGTTTGGGGTTTCAGCAAGTCCTGGCTTCTCTCTCTGTCTCCTGTAGGCTCTATTTTCGGAGTCAAGTCAAAGGGGAGACGGAGCGAGAGCGTCTGCTGCTCGCCTCCCAAACGAATGGAGAGATAGTGGCGGGGAGGTTTCCTGTCAACAAGGAGCTGGCTCTGGAGATGGCTGCCCTGATGGCCCAGGTAAGTCCAAGGGTCAGGAGACCGTCTTGGACTCGCAGGTGGACTGCACCGCATGGGGAAAACAGAAGAGCCTTCCAGGCCTGAGGGGCCAGAGAGGGCGGGTTTGCCGACTCCTTACCCGGCAGAGCACCTCACCTGCAGACTCAGCCTGTGGGGTGGAAACCCAGGGGCCTGGGTGTCAATCCAGCCACCTTTCCGCTATGAGATCTCGGCCAGGTCACTTTTCCTGTCTCTGCTTCAGTTCTTTTTTGCTATTCTGAGAACAAAAATACCTCCCCTGCTGCCCCTGCGGTGGTGTACTCAGTATGATTCTTAGAGTATGTTTGTGGTAAAATGTGCGCTCACAGCTGTCAGACACTCTCGCGAGAGCTAGGCAAAGGAACACGCACTTGGGCTTTGACTCTTCTCCCTGTTACCTTCGGGAGGCTGTCTTGGCAAGCCATCAGGGAAACCTTCGTGGTTCCCACAAGAGAGTCTGGATCTACGTGCTGGAGAAGGAGGGGAAGTAGTAATAGCTGATCTTTAGTATAATGAACATGTAGTGAATATGCTAGCGAGGGCGCTGTGCTGAACAGTTTATACGCGTTTCCCTAGTTAGTTCTCACCCTCACTTTATAGGAGAGTAAACAGAAGCTCACAGAGTTCAACTAGATCGTTGTTTCAAAGCTCGTAAGTGTCAGAGCTGGGATTTGAGCCAAGCATCCGACTCCAGGGCCATATTTGGAACACTCTGCTCCTCTAAGATCTGTAGCATCTCCAGCTCTGTGTCTCATGTTTTTGGGTTAGAAGTCAGAATTTCTGTAGTGTTGTCTGCCACTAATCAACTATGTCTTTGGATAAGGCACTTCAGCTGCAAAATGAAAGCTTAACTTGACGATCTTTAATATTCTAGGACCCTAAGATTGGTTCTCTAGTGTCTGTGAAACTTGGGATAACAGGTCTGTCTCTTCACCAGAAGTCTTTTGTCCCCATCTATTCATACCTCACCCATAGACGAATGAAGTAATGGTCTGTTTCACCTCTCTCATCAGGCCCCAGCCCACCCCATCCTCCCCATCCAAATTCCTGACTTGCCCCTCCATGTGCTTCTACTGCAGGTAGAGTACGGGGACTTGGAGAGGCCCAGCCTGCCAGGACCTGGGGGTACACCCTCTGCCAAGGCTCAGCATCACCTTCAGCAGGTCCTAGACAGGTTCTACCCATGGCGCTACAGACACGGGGCACCCCCTGAGCAGCTGAGGTAGGCTGCAAGGTCTCGCAGGAAATTACCTTGGGGGGGCTTGGGCTACAGAGTGGGGAAAACCTCAGAACTCAGAAACATGGCACCTTCGCTCCCTGTCCGCCCAAACCAGGCACCTGGCTGATCAGTTGACGGTGAAGTGGGCAACACTGCAAGGCTGCTCCTCGCCTGAGTGCATCCGCATCTACCTGACGGTGGCCCGGAAGTGGCCCCTCTTTGGTGCGAAGCTCTTTGCTGCCCAGGTAAGGGTGGGCGCTTCCAGCAGAAGGCGTGGTTACCACACCATCAGGAACTTGCCAAGTTCCGCTAGGATTCTGTCAGGTTGGAGCACACGAGTGGCCACTAGAGGTCGTGGTCTCTCCACCGTTTTCTTGCCTGCTCCAGCTTACCCTGGTCCGGGGCAGTTGTGACTCAATTGCTTTTGGACCAGAGATATTTCTGAGTGACCCTCAGCTTTCCTTTATTAACTTCTTTCCCAACCTACCCCTGAAAAAAACGATACGGTCAACGGATTCACAGTAGGGTTCAGACGTGATGGGATGCCCCTCTCAAGAATGCTTTTATTTTAAAAGAAGTTTGACTATTCAGGCAACAGTTCATTTCTCCTGCATGAAGTCCAGGGGACCAACAATAATTTCAGTTGGAACTTTGCATGAAGGCCAGGGGACCAACAATAATTTCAGTTGGAACTTTTCTTCAAAAGTATCTAATGTGTGTGAACTTTGTACATAATCACACAGTGTCCTGTCCTGGGTGCTGGCTCATGATCCTATTCACTGAGGGTACAGATTAGACCATAGACATTGACTCATTCATTCATCGAAGAATTGTCGAGCTCCTACTCTGTCTCCTGCATTGAGCTGGTTGTGTGAGGTTACAAGGTGTAAGCAAATCAGACACGGTCCATCCCTTCATGGAGCTTCCCATTGAGTAGGGGAAGTCCGCATTAATCACATAATCATTCTCTCTAAATAATATATAACTTTTTAAAAAGCTGTCACAGTACCATGAAGGAAAAGAACAGGAGTGTATAAGCGTATATAACAGGGGTACCTCTTGGCCTAGAAGGTTGTGAGACGCTCCGATGAAAGGGACATGTCCATCTCTTGTCTCCAGCCTTTTGGGTAGGAGAGAGGAACTCTAGATTTCCTTACTCTAGCCCTGACAGGCAAAATTAGTCCTTCTAGGGCTGGTCCACCAAACAGGCCTTAGGCTGGTGGGGCCTAAAGCCTTTAAGGATTGCAATATTGCTTTCCTGACTTTTTTTTTTTTTTTAAATAGGCCCTAGGAAATTGACTGAAGCAGTATGCATTTGTGCTGGGAGAAACAGGGTGAATGGTCAGTTTCTGACAGCCAGGAGAAAACAGCCTGTTCTCTGTCCCAGTGACGGAACCGCTGCTCTGCTCTGCAGCAGGAATAACCTGAACTTGCTCTGTACCACGGCAGGGAGGGCTGTTAGTACTGCAAGAAAGGGATACTCTCCCCACTTAGGGTAGGTCGTAAGTTGCCAGAGCTCCGAGCCAGATGCCCCCAGCCCCGAGCAGCCTGTTTACTCCAGCATGCTGTGCAAATACTATCTTAAGGAGGAAAAAATTGGAGATAACTGTGTAGCAGATCCCTGGATGGGCCTTCCTTCTGTCCCCCCAGCCTGCACAACTGTCTTCCAAGGAGAGCACGCTGGTGTGGATTGCCGTGAACGAGGATGGAGTCAGCGTCCTGGACCACAGCACGATGGTATGGGAGCGTGGGGCTGGCTCTCCAGCCCCTCCTTCCCCTCTACAGTATCCTGTCTTCTCGTCTCTGGACTCCGAGGCCCAAGCTGAGTGACAGTGGCCGCTCTGCCCCCCCCACTCCCTGCCCAAGCACTGCTGTCCTCTAGTCTAGACACAGCTGCAGACACTCGAATGGAGATCTCCAGAGTGGGGCCTCCTGAGGCTTCTCCTTCCTGGTCTGGATGAGACTCCCAGCTCAGGAGGCAGGGGGAAAGCTCCCCGGGAACTGACGGGCTTGTTTCCCACAGCACATGCACGTCACTTATCCCTACTCTGCGGTGACGACCTTCGGTGGTTGCCGGGATGACTTCATGCTCGTGATCAGATCCCTTCCGGACCAGAGCTCTGGGAAAGGCCACATTGAGAAGTTGATTTTCCGGATGGCTGCTCCCAAGGTGGGCCGGGAAGCTGCTAGAACATTTGACTCTGATCTGGTATGAGGTGGGCTCCGAGCATAGAGAGGAAACCGGGGTTGTGAGGTATTCCAGAAGGGCCCTGTCCCAAACAGAATGTTTGTCCTTGTCTATCATCAGTACTCCAGAGGGTGCTGAGCTGGTAGATGGAGAGGTTGGGGGTGGCGCCTTAAGGACATATGTTCTGACTTTTTTTTTTAAATAGGCCCTAGGAAATTGACTGAAGCAGTATGCATTTGTGCTGGGAGAAACAGGGTGAATGGTCAGTTTCTGACAGCCAGGAGAAAACAGCCTGTTCTCTGTCCCAGTGACGGAACCGCTGCTCTGCTCTGCAGCAGGAATAACCTGAACTTGCTCTGTACCACGGCAGGGAGGGCTGTTAGTACTGCAAGAAAGGGATACTCTCCCCACTTAGGGTAGGTCGTAAGTTGCCAGAGCTCCGAGCCAGATGCCCCCAGCCCCGAGCAGCCTGTTTACTCCAGCATGCTGTGCAAATACTATCTTAAGGAGGAAAAAATTGGAGATAACTGTGTAGCAGATCCCTGGATGGGCCTTCCTTCTGTCCCCCCAGCCTGCACAACTGTCTTCCAAGGAGAGCACGCTGGTGTGGATTGCCGTGAACGAGGATGGAGTCAGCGTCCTGGACCACAGCACGATGGTATGGGAGCGTGGGGCTGGCTCTCCAGCCCCTCCTTCCCCTCTACAGTATCCTGTCTTCTCGTCTCTGGACTCCGAGGCCCAAGCTGAGTGACAGTGGCCGCTCTGCCCCCCCCACTCCCTGCCCAAGCACTGCTGTCCTCTAGTCTAGACACAGCTGCAGACACTCGAATGGAGATCTCCAGAGTGGGGCCTCCTGAGGCTTCTCCTTCCTGGTCTGGATGAGACTCCCAGCTCAGGAGGCAGGGGGAAAGCTCCCCGGGAACTGACGGGCTTGTTTCCCACAGCACATGCACGTCACTTATCCCTACTCTGCGGTGACGACCTTCGGTGGTTGCCGGGATGACTTCATGCTCGTGATCAGATCCCTTCCGGACCAGAGCTCTGGGAAAGGCCACATTGAGAAGTTGATTTTCCGGATGGCTGCTCCCAAGGTGGGCCGGGAAGCTGCTAGAACATTTGACTCTGATCTGGTATGAGGTGGGCTCCGAGCATAGAGAGGAAACCGGGGTTGTGAGGTATTCCAGAAGGGCCCTGTCCCAAACAGAATGTTTGTCCTTGTCTATCATCAGTACTCCAGAGGGTGCTGAGCTGGTAGATGGAGAGGTTGGGGGTGGCGCCCCTCTGGTTACCTTCTGTTCTGCCAGCCACAGCACCAGGCAGCCTGAGCTGGGCGCCCTCTTGCTGCTCATCCTTACAGCAGGCCGGAGGCCAGGGCGGCTTCCTCCTCGGTGCTGTCTCCTTGCCTTGGGCTCTGCTGTCTCAGCGCTTGGTCAGCACGTGCACCCCTTCCCTGGTGTTTTGATCAAGCTTTGCTGTGAGAGCCTTGTTCCTGCTCCGTACAGGAAACCTTTGACGGGCAAGAATAACAATTCCAGAGACTCTGAAACCACAGCTCTGATTTATAGTTTCTGGCTCCCTTCAGAGTAGCTGGAAACCCAGCTGCTTTAATCCTAAAGCTGGAGTTTGCCAAACCTCTTCCATCTTTCAGTATCGTCCCCACTGAAGGCGAGGACATGCAGGTCTCCTCGCCTGCCCCGGCCTGGAGAGAGCCAGAGCTGAGTGCTGGTCCTCCTGTTTTCAGGAGGTTCTGTGCACCTCAGGACTCCAAACGCCATTTCCCTAGGCTTCTGAACCTCACAGGAATGACCCCCACCTTGGACATTTCCCCCAGATAGGTATTTTAAGAGACAAACCAAAGTCCAAGAAGCTCATGTACCCAGTGCAAAGCTCGTGAGAGAAAGCCAGGAGACAAGCCAAAGCTAGTTCCATTCCTTCGTTTCTCTTTGTGCCCTTAGATTGCAGAGCTGACTCTCATCTTGGCCAGCTACATGAACCATGGCTCCACAACTGTGAACGCCACCAGTCCGCCTGTGACCTGCCAGCCGTGGGGACCAGATGGACGACAGTTCTTTGCTTCTGTTCCCCATGCTGGCAAGGGGCCAATGTTGCTGTGAATATTTCTCCTACCCTCGCCCACAACCACCTGGTGCCTCTGGGATTTGAGACATGTGTCCTAGGGTGCGATACTACTGTGATGGGTCTAAGACCCCCCGGCAGCCCGCCCCAGTTGTTCTGTGAAATGTGTATTTCAGTGTCCACGAAGCCTTTACTTACCAGGTGCCTTATTATGTTCCAGGGCCAACCTTTAAAAATCCAGACCCAATCTAAAAGCCACTCTTTCTTTTTTTTCCACGAAAATACTGAGCTCTGGATGCTGCCAGGTTTTAGACACAGATATGAATGGCCCACTGTTCCTGCTTACTGAGGGCATCAATGCTATGTAAGTCCATTTCTTGCACTGCTGTTCTCGGGGAGACTAGTATTTTTTATATTCTCTGTGGTCCTCACGCAGGGATTTATACTTGAAGTTTTCCTGACATCCCTGAAAGGGAGAGGACTAGAATTTCCAATTGACTTGAATTCCAACAAAAGCCTAAAGCTCACTCAGGCTGGACGTCCTTTCCCATATGGGAGAGATGTCGGCAGGGCTGGAAACAAAGGAGCAGACCCACCTTTCCCTTTCACTTGCTGTGAGTGAGGCCTCCGCTGGGGCCGCAGCCCGTCTCTGCAGCACGAGGTGCTGTCCCCTGAGAGCAAGCTGCTCTCACACTGGACGGTCAGCCCAGCCGAGGACCAGCAAGGGCAGGGGTGGGTCCAACCCGACCTCCCCGTCTCATGTCAATGACTGGACAAGGCTCAGCGCAGCCTGTGCTGTCCTGTAGGAGAAGGTGGGCACCACTTGTGCTCCTGCTCTTTGACAGACCAATTAAATGCACTCTGCTTTTCACTGCTCTGTGAGGCCACCAAAGATGACTCAGAAAGACCGCTTCCAGGCTTGTGAGCTTGGAATTGCTCCTCAAGACTTGATGAGTTTTTGCTGGGAATGAGTCTGAGGGCAGAGCACACATGTGTGACCTGTCCTAGCCTGAAAACATCCGGTGGAAGAAATTCCTGATGATACTCACATCCCCCTACCCCTAAGTGAGACCTGCTGTTGAGTACAAAGATGATCTCGTTTCTGCCTTCCCAACAGGAAAAGGAAAAAAAAAAAAAAAGACGAAAGAGTTCATTTATACTCTGATTTTCCAACACTGACAAAATGGAGTTTTATTTCATAGCTCTAAGACAGTCATCATTTTTCAATAAAGTGCTGAACAGACCATATGAGCTTAGCAATAGCATCCTAGAACCAAGCCTTTAACCCCAACAAAGTGTGGATTGCACACTGCAGAAACTGCAAGGCTGAAACTGGCTTCTCTGAAGGCCTCAGCTGCTGTCATCTTCCCCTTTCTCACCCTTTAAACTGACAAGCATGAGGAAGAAAGCACATCAGAGTATCTGCCTCTTTTAAATGACCTGGACTTTGCCAGGCTGTCTCCCATTTTGGTTCCTCCCTTTCCCCCAGGATTTGGGATTTAGCTGAAACATTTCTACCTCGAACAAGGCACATGTCACGTGTCCCTCAGGCTCTTGAATAACCCTTCCAGGGCCAGGGTAAAAGGCAGAAGTTATAGCTCTGGTTTTGTAATATCTTGAGTGTCTCAAAGGCAAGTAAAGATATTATCATCTATGTAGGAGTTAAAAAAAAAAAAAGTCCCAAAGTAAAAGTAAGCAGGAATGGAGCTGTGTTCATACCAAATTTAGAGGATCAAGCGATTTCCCCTGCCCTAGCTTCTTCCCAACCCTTCAGGAATCCTCGCTAGTTTACTGATTTTATACAGAAGAAACTGCCTTATAAACAAAGGCTTCTATAGTATGTGTGTTTATCCTTCTTTAACTCTCTGGGAACCAAAGCCAAATTTCTGTCTGGCTTTTCGTCTCATCTGCCTTGGCAAAAGAAGTGTTTGGAGCCACAGACAATGCTGAGTAACGAGTATTAATGTGCTTGACACCTGTGACTAAATGCCACGATCATGTTAGTCAATAAAAAGCAGCTGTCTGAACCAAGCAGTGGTGTATGTTTTGGACGGAGATCGGTCTATTACGAAAATCATCATAAATTCACCCTGCACAGAACACAGGAGCTCGATGGACAGAAACCAGTCTTTTGGAGGATCGTGCTTCCTCCTAAGCAGCCCCTGAAGGCCTTGCTTCTTTCTCTTTCTTCACTTTTATACAGGGATACTGCACAGTTGGAACAATTATCTTTCAAAAGCTCCGTGTCAGTTTCCCATTGTCTTGCTTCTTCAAAAATTTTATACAAGGTGTTATGACAGTCATCATTTTTCAATAAAGTGCTGAACAGACCATATGAGCTTAGCAATAGCATCCTAGAACCAAGCCTTTAACCCCAACAAAGTGTGGATTGCACACTGCAGAAACTGCAAGGCTGAAACTGGCTTCTCTGAAGGCCTCAGCTGCTGTCATCTTCCCCTTTCTCACCCTTTAAACTGACAAGCATGAGGAAGAAAGCACATCAGAGTATCTGCCTCTTTTAAATGACCTGGACTTTGCCAGGCTGTCTCCCATTTTGGTTCCTCCCTTTCCCCCAGGATTTGGGATTTAGCTGAAACATTTCTACCTCGAACAAGGCACATGTCACGTGTCCCTCAGGCTCTTGAATAACCCTTCCAGGGCCAGGGTAAAAGGCAGAAGTTATAGCTCTGGTTTTGTAATATCTTGAGTGTCTCAAAGGCAAGTAAAGATATTATCATCTATGTAGGAGTTAAAAAAAAAAAAAGTCCCAAAGTAAAAGTAAGCAGGAATGGAGCTGTGTTCATACCAAATTTAGAGGATCAAGCGATTTCCCCTGCCCTAGCTTCTTCCCAACCCTTCAGGAATCCTCGCTAGTTTACTGATTTTATACAGAAGAAACTGCCTTATAAACAAAGGCTTCTATAGTATGTGTGTTTATCCTTCTTTAACTCTCTGGGAACCAAAGCCAAATTTCTGTCTGGCTTTTCGTCTCATCTGCCTTGGCAAAAGAAGTGTTTGGAGCCACAGACAATGCTGAGTAACGAGTATTAATGTGCTTGACACCTGTGACTAAATGCCACGATCATGTTAGTCAATAAAAAGCAGCTGTCTGAACCAAGAAGTGGTGTATGTTTTGGACGGAGATCGGTCTATTACGAAAATCATCATAAATTCACCCTGCACAGAACACAGGAGCTCGATGGACAGAAACCAGTCTTTTGGAGGATCGTGCTTCCTCCTAAGCAGCCCCTGAAGGCCTTGCTTCTTTCTCTTTCTTCACTTTTATACAGGGATACTGCACAGTTGGAACAATTATCTTTCAAAAGCTCCGGTGTCAGTTTCCCATTGTCTTGCTCTACAGATTTCAACAAGGAATAAACATGAATGTG
Source organism: Tragulus kanchil (assembly GCA_022376925.1). Classification (NCBI taxonomy): domain Eukaryota; kingdom Metazoa; phylum Chordata; class Mammalia; order Artiodactyla; family Tragulidae; genus Tragulus; species Tragulus kanchil. The sequence continues at coordinate 214,061,837 of JAIOJX010000032.1, read as the reverse complement.
CTCAGGACCTCCACAAAGTGCTCGTAGTCAGCATTACTCCTCACATACAGTTTCGGGGTCTCTCCTCAGAGGGTGAAATAAATAAAACCCTACAGGAGGAACACTAAAATACACATTAATACTTTGCTCAACATCATATGGTAAGTTAGGTTTCCAGTCACCTGCTGTATGGCTGAGGTCCACCACATCCATACTGCTTCCTAGGCCCGTGTCCACCTGACGGCTTAAAGTTCGGCAAAGAAGCCAGCCGCCGTGGCCTGGGAGTCATCGCCTCTGGCACACAGTACTGGCCTTCTGAGCGCTGGGCCTCAGGCTCGAAGGCGTGGCTTTCTGGTGTGCCAGGATCTCTTGGCAGCTCCTGTACACCTCAATCAAGCAGTCCAGCCGGGGCTTGGCACTCTGGATTCCCAAGGGGAGAAACGCAGGGTCAAGATGAATGGAGTAGAGCGCCTAGTGGTGCACCCACGAGCAACCTCGACCTCTCACCCACAACCTGGGGGTCTGAATGGTACAAGTGTGGGGTCAGAGAGGCAGACGTTCAGGCCTCGGCACCTGGCTTGGAGTAATCCCTAACCGGGCCCACGGCCCAGCCTGTGAACTGTGGGGAACAAGAGCTCCAAAGACGGCTTTTATTCTGCCTAAATTTCATGGCCTCCAGCTAAAAGCAAGAAAGAAGCGTAACAAGGACAGACGCTCTTGAAAAGTATCTTGAAAAGCAGCTCTCAGAGACAAGAAGGGCAGTTTAATATGTAAATACTGAAAATCATTTTGTATAATGAAATATAATTATCAAATTAAAAGAAAAGCCAGGGCTTCCCTGGTGGTCCAGTGGGTAAGGACACTGCCTTGCAGTGCAAGGGGCGCCGGTTCGATCCCTGGCCTGGGAAGATCCAACGTGCCGCGGAGCGGCTGGACTGATGTGTCCAATTGCCAAGCCGGAGCTCTGGAGCACATGCGCCCAGAGCCGGCGCTCTGCGACAACAGAGGCCACCGCGATGGGAGGCCCACAAGAGTCAAATAACAAAGACGGATGAAAATAGAGAAATGAAAGACCAATAGAAGTGGCCCACCTGCTCCCCTCCCTCTCCACCCCCCCACAATTTAAAAAAAAAAAAAAAGCCACAGAATGGGGGAAAATGTATGTGGAAAGCATATTTCATAAAAGTTGGCTATTTAAAATATATAAATTGCTACAATGCATATCAGTATCTAGTATATGCTTGACTAATAAGAGGAGATGGACAGTTTAAAACAAGAGAAAATACTAATAGGTAATACAAGGAATATAAAAACTCCCTTTGTTATTTAAAGAGATACAAATTTAGTAACTCTACCTTCCTTTAACTATATACTAAACTAAAAAATAGCTAAACCCACTGTTAGACAAGACTACAGAAAAACATACAAATTCCCAAAAGTATGGTAAAGTTGTCCGATCCCTAGAGCCAAATGTCAAACACTATTAAAATCTATGAAACTCTTCATGAGCTTTAATAAAATTTTGAGCTATAACGTGAAAGAATTTTAGCTTAGCTGCCTTAAATCCTTTGTGAAAGAGCCAGTGAGGCAGAATTAACTGCATACGTATTTTATATACCTATAAAACAATTTATTACAATCATGTTTGTATAAATTTTTTGTCAGAGCAAAACAAATAATAATCTGGATATGATTTCAAAAGCTAGCAAATGAAGTGGCTAAATAAAACTGATATTTGACCAGATGATAAAATTACTTAAAATAATAGTATAATGGCCTTTGTAGATGCATGAAAAAACATATATATATATAAAATATATGTATTTAAAAAGCAATTATGGCTGACTCACGTTGTATGGCAAAACCAATCCTATGCTACAAAGCAATTATCCTCCAATTAAAAAGTTTTTTAAAACTTACTATATTATTTCTAAAAAAAGAGTCAACTGGGGCTTCCCTGGTGGTCCCGTGGGCAAAGAGTCTGCCTTGCAGTGCAAGGGGTGCAGGTTCAATCTTTGGCCCAGGAAGATCCCACATACCATGGAGCAGCTGGATGGGTGTGTCCAATTACGAGCCAGCGCTCTGGAGCACATGCGCCCCAAGCCTGTGCTCTGCAACCGAGAGAGGCCGCTGCAATGGGAGGCTCACACAGGCCAAGGAATAAAGATGGATGAAAATATATAAATTAAAAAAACAATAAAAGAGGCCAAAATTAAAAAAAAAAAGTCAACTGAAAAAAAAGACACAAAATAGTATATAAGCCTATACAGATCAATAACATCTATGCAAAATCACAAACTGAGCTTCTCTGCTGGCTCAGTGATAAAGAATCCGCCTGCCAATGCATTGGCAGGACACCAAGGTTCCATCCCTGGGTCAAGAAGATCCCCTGGAGAAGGAAATGGCAATCCACTTCAGTATGACTGCCTGGAGAACCTATGCACGGGGGAGCCTGGTGGGCTACAGTCCATGGGGTCATAAAGAGTGGGACATGACTCAGTGACTAAACAACAACAAAAATCACATTGGCAGACTGACAGAGTCAAAGTAGATGAATGATGATATGCAGGCAGAAGTTGCTACATATATATTATTATCTCTAAAATTTATATAAATTCCTAATATTTCTGAAAGCTTTATCTGCCTCCAAAAGGAATTTCTGAAATAACTAACATTCTAATTCTCAGTAAAAACAGCTCTCAGGAATCCTCAAAGACTGTTGACAAAAGAAGATTACATTCCTACTGAGTCTAAGATGCAGTGGACCTGCCGAGAGGAGGGGAAAGGCACAGGATCTCTCTGGAGAAGAAGCTTAAGGGAAGCCTTCGGTGCTCACCTGGAAGAGGGGTACTACTTGAGATATCCCATGTGGTTCCACTGGATCCTTCAATAAAATGCAGAGGTAGTAAATCACCTTCTGCTGTAAGAAAAAAAACCAAATAGCAGAGATCTAGGTGAAATTCAGTTTTCTTTTCCCAGGGAAGGCTCAAAACTTTTCATAAATGAGATAACACTTGATAGCTTCTGAAGTGACCGAAAAGCATATTTTCTTCTTTAGATGAAAAAAGAAAACAGAGGTGGGGGGGGATATACATATGACTAATCTGAGAACATACATATCTGTAAACAACAAAACTCTGTAAAAGTTAAAAGTAAAATAAAGGTTTAAAAAAAAAAAAAGAAAAAAGAAAACAACAACCAGAGATGAAGCTGGGCTAAAAAAGTTGAGACGTTAAAGCTGAAATGCTAACTATCCATGAAAACCTACTGCATCTCTTTAAAAATAAAGGGTGTATGAAAAGAAAGTAAGGCATACGTTTTCAATACACGCTTCACATTTATGATTTAAATATATGCCAGCCAAAAAGAAAACACTAAGTGCGGGAACAAACAGCCCTCAAGTTTAATTCTGTGGCATCAGTTATCTTAGCTATTAAGACTCAGTTTGGATCCAGACACACCCCATGGGCTGCCTCCTCCAGGGAGGCCTGTAACATTTCCCATGTAAATACTTACCATGTAAATAGCCTCATTAATGACGATATCCTTCACCTTGCCCATCTCAATGAAGGTGGTGCTTTCTTTACCTGATGCATAGGATGAAGTCATCTGGATGCCAAGGGAATCAATGATTAACAGAGTCTCGTGATCAATTTTCACAAAATGGAGGTAACCAAGCAGGCCTAAGAGGGTGATGAAGATGGCAGCAGAGAGGATTATGCTGTTCTGAAGAGAAAGCCAGACACAGGCGGTAAGATTATTGAGTGGTTCTCTGCATATATCTCTGCTGGTTGATAAGTCAACTCTAGACAATGTGGAAAAAAACCTCTGTCCTCCTGTGAGGTGAGTGGATGGGAAGAATATGCACAGAGGAAGAGGAAGCTGCTTTCATTTGGGGGCTGTAGTGCTGCAAAAGCACATGATAAAATACACCCAGACAACAAATGGACAGGTCCAGGGAGGAGAACCTTCCTCAACAGAATACCCATCACACCACTCTCAGAGATTTTTCTTCCAAAACTGCAATTTAAGGAGATAGATATTTTCGTCTCACTTTCTATCAGTAAAATGTATAACAAGATCTCAGACTGAACAGTAATAAAAAGCTTAGCACAGTGCAGCAGGTGATACTCAACAGCCACTCCTCCTTCCTGATGGAAGGTGGAGTGAATCATGATTGGTTCCCACTCCTGCCAACAACTAGCTCAGAAATGGACCTAGGATACAACTCTAGCCAATGAGATATGAGGGGATATCTGCTGGAGGGCTTTCTGGAAACCTAAGTCCATCTCAAAAAAGAGATCTAAGGAAGAGAAGACCCCTCTGGCCTGAAGTTTTGGTGCCCAGAACTACACAACCTCTGCCAAGCTAGGCTGAGGGCAGGTAAAGGGTGGAAGAGTGCTAAGATGAAAAACTAAAATTAACAGAGTCTCTTATGCCCTCCAGAGTCCTGCTTCATCCTGACTTCTGGTTCTGTTAAATAATAAAGATCTTACTATTTAGGGCCCTTTTAGTTGTTTTGGATTATGACTGACTGATGTGTTAAGGCTGGCTGACTAGCTGAAATGAACAAGTACTCTGTTTAGGAAGCCCCAACTGGTATTTATTTCTTCGATTTTGACACATTTAAAACCTTTTCACATTTCTGAAATGGACGTGTGTTTTTCTGTCGAGGTATGTTTCTCTCACAAGGCACTGCCGGCCCCTGCCCCTCGCCTTTCTTTTTTCTCAAAAGCCATTTAGAAGGATGGGATGAAAAAAAAAACCATTGATGACCCAGAATCACAAGAGATTCACTAATTTATGGCTGTCATTCCTTGAGGGCAGGAAGTGCTTTATTAATCTTTGTTACTGACAAGAAACCTTCTTTGACCTAACTCAAGTCAGACTCTTCTAAGCACTGGATCTTGGTGTCCATCCTTGCTGGGTCTGTACTGTTCACCAAGATGTAGTTTAGAGAAGGCCCTTACCCTCGGTATCTGATCATTCCGGCCAGCCTTCAGCAAGAATCCTGTCAAATCAACTTAGCTAGAATCTCCCTTTACCCCTGAGGTTTCCTTTTAGTAACTGACCACTGACCCTGCTCCTTGGCTATAAATTTCTGCTGGTCCCTGCTGTACTCAGAGAATTGAGCCCAATTCAATAATGAGGTCTCTTTTCTCCCACTGCAATAGTTTCTGAATGAAATCCGTTTTTTCTGCTTTAACTACTGACTTAACTCTGGTTTTCCTTGAAAGTCCCTTCTACTTCTTTCCACATAACATACAATTAAGTGTTACCTCAGAAGCCTGGAAACTATTTGGCCCTGTGATCTGTGTTTTGTCTGGTCCATATTGAGCAAAGATTGTTTTTTCACATTTTTTTGAAGGGTTGATAAAAAGAAAGAAAAAGAAACAGAAGAATATGAGACAGAGACCTGCAAACCCTGAAATATTTATTATTTAGCCTTTTTAAGAAAAAGTTTGCTGACCTTTCACTATATAATTATTCATTAATTAACAAATGGAGGGTGGGGCTTCCCTGGTGGTCCAGTGGGTCAGGACACCACCTTACAGTGCAAGGGGCGCCGGTTCGATCCCTGGCCTGGGAAGATCCCACGTGCCGCGGAGCAGCTGGACCGATGTGTCCAACTACCCAGCCAGAGCTCTGGAGCACATGTACCCAGAGCTGGTGCTCTGCGACCAGAGAGGCCACTGTGATGGGAGGCCCACACAGGCCAAGGAACAAAGATCGGTGGAAATAAATAAATGAAAATAAATAAATGAAAGACCTATAAAAGAATCTGAATACATTAAAAAAAAAATGGAGGGTGGATAAATCTATGTGCTGGATCTCTGATGGACCCAAAAATATCTACTTTGAGTTAATTAACTGTTGTCTAGTATCTAGTACAATGTCTTGATATAGTGTGAACTGAATAAGCATAATGGAAGATGGAGAGAGATAAACTTCAGTTCTGGCCCGTACAGATTTATTAAAGGCAAGATATAATATAATATAAAAATATTTTTGGAGAATACTATGACACTGAGTAGAAGTGACTAAGACAGGATTAAAAGAGAGAGAAAGCAAGTGAGAAAGAGATTAAAGCATACACGAATATCCTATAAAGACTTCTAAGGAAGCAAGATTCAACTGGTACAGAGGAGGTCGTGTTTATTGACAGATATATGTAGCTGAGAAAAAGAAGGGGGAAGAACATTCCAGGTTGGAATGAGTAAGATAGAAAGCTAAAATTCAAAAACTGGGAGGAAAAAAAAAAAAGAGAGAGAGAGAGAAAAGAACAAAAACTGGGAGGAAAGAAGGAATGAAGAACAGTATATACTTAGGGGATTTGACCTGTATCAGCTTTCCTATAAAGTAATCCTTGCCTCAAACTTAATTACTCCTGCATTTTTATACTTAATTTTTCTTTCTGAAATTCTAACAATTCAGTATTTGGGTTGAAGTTAAGGCACATGTTTTAATGAATTCCTTCATCAGATTTCTTCTGATCCTAGCTGAGATTCAGTACTCTGATTAACAGGTGAATAGGAGAAAAGATAAGAAATTCTGGTACACAGAGCTCTTAAGAAGCGCTGCAGTGGAGTTTAAAAGATTAGGTTTCTTAGCCCTAACCACTTGAAGAAGGTAAGCAAGATATGCCAGGATGAGAGAGAGAGACGTATAAAAGGGAGCTGGTGTGAAAACTTCTCCTATTTAAAAATTTTGCCTAAGCAAGCCATCCCCAAGGAGGAGACATCAGAGTGCAGTGAGAAAAAAGTGGTTTCAGAGTCAGAAGCCTTGGTAGGCCATTTACTAGTTAAGTCGCTTCAGTTGCATCAGACTCTGTGCGACCCCATGAACTGTAGCCCACAGGACACCTCTACCCGTGAGATTCTCCAGGCCAGAATACTGGAGTGGGTTGCCATTCCCTCCTCCAGAGGATCTTCCCAGCCCAAGGATCAAATCCCTAGTTCTTATGTCTCCTGCACTGGCAGGCAGGTTCTTCGCCACTAAGGCCACCTGGGAAGCCCAGGTGGTGCTCAGTGAGCATTTAATAAACATCGGTTCCCTCCTCCTCACATAACTACATGGCCAAAGCTCAGGCTATCAGTTAAATTCAACTATGTTATATATTAAGTCTTCTGTAGGGGGAGGAGGAAGGACTGTCCCAGCAATTTAACTAATTTGACTGACTATAAACAAACTGGCACTAAATTTTGCATGTATCTATAGTAAATTACAACGCTCTGAAATATGCTTTGATGGCTTTTTTTTTTTTAAAGATTTATTTATTTATTTATTTTGGGCGGCGGTCGGGTTGGGGAGGGAAGGGAGCAGGCGGGCCACTTCTTTTGGTCTTTCGTTTCTCTATGTTCATCCGTCTTTGTTATTTGGCTCCTGTGGGCCTCCCATCGCGGTGGCGTCTATTGTTGCTGAGCTCCCGCTCTGGGCGCATGCGCTCCAGAGCTCTGGTTCGGTGATTGGACACATCAGTCCAGCCGCTCCGCGGCACGTGGGATCTTCCCAGGCCAGGGCTCAAAGCGGCGCCCCTTGCACTGCAAGGCGGTGTCCTTACCCACTGGACCACCAGGGGAAGCCCTGATGGCTTTTTTTAAAAAGCTAATACAAGACTTCCCCGGTGGTCCAGTGGTTAAAAATCTGCCCTGCAGGGAATGGCAGTTCCATCCTTGGTCCGGAAACTAAGGATCCAAAAGGCGGTGGAGCAACTATAATAAGCCAGGGAGCCTCAACTACCCGCCAAAGTCAAAATAAAAAATTAACTTTTTTGGGGGGGCTTCCCTGGTGGTCCAGTGGGCAAGGACACCGCCTCGCAGTGCAATGGGCGCCGGTTCGATCCCTGGCCTGGGAAGATCCCACATGCCACCGAGCGGCTGGACTGATGTGTCCAATTACTGAGTCAGAGCTCTGGAGCACATGCGCCAGAGCCGGCGCTCTGCGACAACAGAGGCCACCACGATGGGAGGCCCACATGGGCCAAAGAACAAAGATGGATGAAAATAGATACATGAAAGACCAATGGAAGTGGCCCGCCCGTCCGCTCACTCCCCACCCCATCCCACCCGCAAAATAAATAAATAAATAAATATTTAAAAAAAAAAATTAACTTTTTTTTTAAAAAGCTAATAGATGCAGTATTGAATACAATACCCACGTTACAGAAAGAAATAGCCTTGCTGTACTTAGCTCTGGTCAGATCACTCCTGGAATAATATATTCCACTCAAGGCACTACATATGAGATTAAATTAAAAACGAAAAGGGCAATTAGGATGATTCCTTTTACTTGAGGGCGGTCACAGTGCTACTTGTGAGAGAAGGAAATGGCAGTCCACTCCAGGATTCTTGCCTGGAGAATCCCACGGACAGTGGAGCCTGGTGGGCTACAGCCCACGGGGTCGCAAAAGCGTCAGGCGCGACTTAGCGACTAAATAGGAACAATCCTACTACATGTGACCCTCTCAGTGCTATTAAGTTGGCGTGGCAGATAACAATTCTATTTCAGAGATGTGAAAACTGAGCCTCAGAAAATAAGGATAGGAATGAATCTGGAAATCAAGCACAGAAACCACCCATCTCTGAAATTTCACAATTCTTTAGAAAATATTTGAACTTGGGGTAGGGATGGTAGGGTAGGGGCTTGGGGGAGGTCAGACTGCCCTGAAAAAGAGAGATTAGGGAGAACTATCCAACTCCTAACTTGCATGTGGAAACCATGGAGGCACAGACAGTTTCTACAAGACTGTAAAAGGCATCAGCAATTTGGGAGTGAAAGTGACAGATGCGGGAACTAAGGATCCAAAAGGCGGTGGAGCAACTATAATAAGCCAGGGAGCCTCAACTACCCGCCAAAGTCAAAATAAAAAATTAACTTTTTGGGGGGGGCTTCCCTGGTGGTCCAGTGGGCAAGGACACCGCCTCGCAGTGCAATGGGCGCCGGTTCGATCCCTGGCCTGGGAAGATCCCACATGCCACCGAGCGGCTGGACTGATGTGTCCAATTACTGAGTCAGAGCTCTGGAGCACATGCGCCAGAGCCGGCGCTCTGCGACAACAGAGGCCACCACGATGGGAGGCCCACATGGGCCAAAGAACAAAGATGGATGAAAATAGATACATGAAAGACCAATGGAAGTGGCCCGCCCGTCCGCTCACTCCCCACCCCATCCGCAAAAATAAAAAAATAAATAAATATTTAAAAAAAAAAATTAACTTTTTTTTTAAAAAGCTAATAGATGCAGTATTGAATACAATACCCACGTTACAGAAAGAAATAGCCTTGCTGTACTTAGCTCTGGTCAGATCACTCCTGGAATAATATATTCCACTCAAGGCACTACATATGAGATTAAATTAAAAACGAAAAGGGCAATTAGGATGATTCCTTTTACTTGAGGGCGGTCACAGTGCTACTTGTGAGAGAAGGAAATGGCAGTCCACTCCAGGATTCTTGCCTGGAGAATCCCACGGACAGTGGAGCCTGGTGGGCTACAGCCCACGGGGTCGCAAAAGCGTCAGGCGCGACTTAGCGACTAAATAGGAACAATCCTACTACATGTGACCCTCTCAGTGCTATTAAGTTGGCGTGGCAGATAACAATTCTATTTCAGAGATGTGAAAACTGAGCCTCAGAAAATAAGGATAGGAATGAATCTGGAAATCAAGCACAGAAACCACCCATCTCTGAAATTTCACAATTCTTTAGAAAATATTTGAACTTGGGGTAGGGATGGTAGGGTAGGGGCTTGGGGGAGGTCAGACTGCCCTGAAAAAGAGAGATTAGGGAGAACTATCCAACTCCTAACTTGCATGTGGAAACCATGGAGGCACAGACAGTTTCTACAAGACTGTAAAAGGCATCAGCAATGATTCCTCTGCGGAGTGAAAGTGACAGATGCGGACGAGGCACCTAGTTCTCTGAACTCTTGGAATGAATCGCCGCGAGCATGCACTACGCAGAGCACAGAGAAGTGAACGTTTTAGGCTGTCGCAAGGACGGGATGTATGCTGCGTGGAGCCACGGGGTAGAGCAGCGACCCGGGAGAGGGATAAAGTACCGGCGCGCAAAGTTCGCTAAACCTAAGGCAGGAAGAGAGCTGTCCAGCAGCGCAATGGCGTCCCCAGAACCAGCGAGTTTCTGCCCTCCAGGCCGAACAACTGTAGGAGGGTGCGGCGAGAGCTCCAGGCTCTACCCTAAGACCCTTCCAAACCCGAGACCCCCGACTCCGAACGCCGGCAGGGGCCGGCCGGCCTCACCTCGCAGAGTGTGAAGAGTCCGTAGGCCGCTAGCCACACGGTGCAGGTGACAGCGGTGAGCGAGCGCAAGGAGATCCGAGGGCAGCTGAGGCAGAACTCCAGGCAGGAAGGGGAGTAGAATCGGCGCTGCAAGGCCAAGCGACCGCCGCAGATATCCGAGAAGCTCCGCTCCTCCTCCATGGCCTGCTCGCCCGGATCAGGCGGGGCCCAGAGGCCCCGACGCGCCGCTCTAGCGCGCCCTCCAGCGTCCTCTCGCCGGCTCCCGACTCACTTCCCGACCGCGGAGTTGGTTGGCCACGCCCCTCCCCTGGCGGCGCGCAGCCGCAGTTCGGCGCGGACGGTAGCAGACGCTGTCGGGGTTCATGTGATTTCACGCCGTGCGCGGCGGGCATTCTGAGTGTATATACCACCGAGACTCGTAGGGAGTCCATGCCTGCGCGGATAGGTTAAAGCCGCTATCACCGTGCTTTCGCGCGACAAACTCATTTTTATGTCCACGCCCAGAGTACGCCCCAAGGACGCACTCCTCAGGTATTCATTCATTCCACTCATTCATTCATTCTGGTGCCAGGTAGTTTTAAGTACTGAAGACAGAGGTGAACAGGGTTGACAAGGTCCCTGGCTTCAAGCAGCTTCCTTCCTATTAAGGGAAGAAGTTTCTACAAGACTGTAAAAGGCATCAGCAATGATTCCTCTGCGGAGTGAAAGTGACAGATGCGGACGAGGCACCTAGTTCTCTGAACTCTTGGAATGAATCGCCGCGAGCATGCACTACGCAGAGCACAGAGAAGTGAACGTTTTAGGCTGTCGCAAGGACGGGATGTATGCTGCGTGGAGCCACGGGGTAGAGCAGCGACCCGGGAGAGGGATAAAGTACCGGCGCGCAAAGTTCGCTAAACCTAAGGCAGGAAGAGAGCTGTCCAGCAGCGCAATGGCGTCCCCAGAACCAGCGAGTTTCTGCCCTCCAGGCCGAACAACTGTAGGAGGGTGCGGCGAGAGCTCCAGGCTCTACCCTAAGACCCTTCCAAACCCGAGACCCCCGACTCCGAACGCCGGCAGGGGCCGGCCGGCCTCACCTCGCAGAGTGTGAAGAGTCCGTAGGCCGCTAGCCACACGGTGCAGGTGACAGCGGTGAGCGAGCGCAAGGAGATCCGAGGGCAGCTGAGGCAGAACTCCAGGCAGGAAGGGGAGTAGAATCGGCGCTGCAAGGCCAAGCGACCGCCGCAGATATCCGAGAAGCTCCGCTCCTCCTCCATGGCCTGCTCGCCCGGATCAGGCGGGGCCCAGAGGCCCCGACGCGCCGCTCTAGCGCGCCCTCCAGCGTCCTCTCGCCGGCTCCCGACTCACTTCCCGACCGCGGAGTTGGTTGGCCACGCCCCTCCCCTGGCGGCGCGCAGCCGCAGTTCGGCGCGGACGGTAGCAGACGCTGTCGGGGTTCATGTGATTTCACGCCGTGCGCGGCGGGCATTCTGAGTGTATATACCACCGAGACTCGTAGGGAGTCCATGCCTGCGCGGATAGGTTAAAGCCGCTATCACCGTGCTTTCGCGCGACAAACTCATTTTTATGTCCACGCCCAGAGTACGCCCCAAGGACGCACTCCTCAGGTATTCATTCATTCCACTCATTCATTCATTCTGGTGCCAGGTAGTTTTAAGTACTGAAGACAGAGGTGAACAGGGTTGACAAGGTCCCTGGCTTCAAGCAGCTTCCTTCCTATTAAGAGAAGCAATTTAGAAACAATTCCAGAGAGTGCTGTTGGCAGTAATGGGACCTGCAGGGGTGGCTTAGGGACTTTCTATGAGCAGTCTGGAAAGTCTCAGAAAGCGTACAGGAGCTGGATGGAGCCAAATTGGTCTCTGGGAGCTCTGGAGGAGGAATTTGCCAGAAAGGAGGATCAGCAAACACAGAAGCTGGGATAGGATTGGCTATTGGAGGAATCAAAAGATCAGAGAGGCGGGTGCGTGGGAAAAGGAGTTGGAAGTTAAATAGTAGGTCAGATCCAGGAGCATCTTGTAAGGCCTGGCAAGGAGTTTGGATTTCACTGCCTAGTATTCTCTTCCAAACCTCTAAGTGGAGCACAGAATCCTGTCTGGGGGGGTTAACAAGAGTGGAAGGTGCAGAAGGTATAGCTAATAAAATTAGTAAGCTCATGAGTAATAGTGACCTGTGGATTCCCTTTTCTTTTTGACTTGGAATGTGGCCCAAGAGTGCCTGTGTGGCCTGTTAAGAATTGTGGTGCTTCAGTCCTGAGATAGCATCGTGTATTAAAGAATTTGTGTATAAAGATAAATGGCATAAAGGTCTTATCAGTTTGTGTCCTGATCAAAGTCAGGTTCATTTTCTCCATCTTCATCCAGGATATTGTTTTCCTGTTTTCTTCAAGTATTGTTTTTCCAATTTTATTTCTGTATACTTAATCTTACCAAGCAATACACCCCTCTAGTTTTTTGTAAGTATGATGTGATATCTTTTCTAATGGTAAAAGTGATGCTTGCCTGTTATGCAACATTTGAACAATATGGAAAAGAAGAGGGACTTCCCTGGTGGTTCTGTGGCTAAGACTCCATGCTCCCAATGTAGTAGGCCTGGGTTTGACCCCTGGTCAGGGAACTAGATCCCACATGTCACAACTAAAGATTCTACATTCTGCAACAAAGATTGAAGATTATACATGCCACAACTAAGACCAAGCTTATCCAAATAATTTTTTTTAATTGTCTCCATACATGGTTATAAAAAATAAAGAAAAAGAAAAATTTAAACCATCCATATTTCCACTACTGAGAGATAAAGACAGTCAATATCTTAGAGAAATCACTACTGCTGGAGTTCCACAGATAAAATCAGAGTTTTATCTTTAGTTTCATTAACATCTAATTGAAATTTAACATTTCTTTTTGTTATGAATTACAGAACAAACTAATGAATATTAGCAATAATTGTGATTTTTGTCACAGATATAAACCACAGATTTTTCATCTCATAATAATTATCTCAAAATGTCATTTCTGCTCATTACTTCAAAAGTTTTGCATTAATTATTATTATATTGTATTATATTATATATATTATATTAATTATTATTATATTATATATATTATATTAATTATTATTATTATTAATTATTAGACCAATGACTAGATCTCCTTATATAATGTGCCAATAGAGACACCTATTATTGTAAGACATTTTAAAAATATTCTGTATTTTAATTCAGTGTTAAATTTTAATTTAATACTGTATTCTAATTCAGTTTTCTCTGAAATCCTATGTATTCATTTAAAAATATTGTATTTAGGGGTCTATTAGGTTACTAGATATACAGAGTATCTGTAACAACAAAAGAAGTTAAGAACCTGTGCAGGTTCAGAAATTTCATGACTCTATAGAGTCATAGAAAAGACAGTTAAGACACCTACATGTATTTAAAGTACTTGATTTTTTTGAATATTAAATTATTTTATTGAATATTAAATTCTAAGGACAAATAGTATGGAAATATAATTCCAAAATCTTTATAATCACTTTGCTCTGTCAGATCACATCATCATCTTAACTTGCTTACGCAGTTTAGCACTGCAGTAGAAACTGAAATCTATGTATTTGTCATTTACTTAGATGCTGCCTGGGATATGAAGAGACAAGTTCTCACAACCGTAACTCACAAGAAGAAGTGGTTTTGTTTGTTTGTTTGTTTAAGCTCTCAATGTTGGACTTTAAAGTATTCATAAGCCTCAAAAGTTCTGTGGAGGAGACTTTCCCTGGGGTCCAGCTGTTGACTGTGCTTCAAATACAGGGGGTCCAGGTTCAATCCCTGGTCAGGGAGCTAGAACCCACATGCTGCAACTAAGAGTTTACATGCCATAATTAAGACTTGGTGTAGCCAAATAAATAAATAAAACTAAATTGAGAAAAAAAAGTTCGGTGGAATATAACAGCAAGAGAGGACAGGCTGGTGAAAACAACTTAGAGTTAGCAATTGGCAAGTTTCTCCAAGGTGTTTTATTGATAATATCGTTTTGCAGGGTCACTAGAGGCATCTCACAACTAATTCCCTAGTGAATTCAGTTGTGGAAAAGCAGAGAAAGGAAACATGAGAAACATTTACCCTATATATGTTAAGGCTCTAACTGCTACTAAAAAAAAAAGTCAGTAGCATAACAATGTTTGTTTATTGTCTGTCTATAGTTACACTTAAGTGCTTCTGGCCAAATGACTGGGCTTGCCTTTTAAACTCAGCTGATAAAAGAATCGGCCTACAATGCAGGAGACCCTGGTTCAATTCCTGGGTCAGAAAGATCCCCTAGAGAAAGGATAGGCTACCCACTCCAGTATTCTTGGGCTTCCCTGGTGGCTCAGATGAAAAGAATCCACCTGCAATGAAGGAGACCTGGATCTGATCCCTGAATTGGAATGACTCATCATTTGTGCATAGTAGTGACTCTGAGACCCAGGCTCCTTCCATTTAGTGACTTCACAATCCCTTGGGGCCTCCTCAAGGTCCCTTCCATTGGATCCTTTGCATCTGTCTAACAGATGAGGGGCAAACATGGAGGATCATTCATGGGGTGGAGGGCAGGGTGGTTTAGGGCCAGGTCTTCAACCCACATTCCATTGGCCAGAACTCATAAATATGGATACATCTAACTTCAAAGGAGGCCGGGAAATATCACGTATACAAAGTGGAGAAAGAAAAATGATTTGGTGAACAACTGGCTACACTTTCCAAGAATTATGGCTGCAAGAACTAGGAAATACATTTGAGTGAATTGAGCATTGTGGTGGCAATATATAGGATGAATCTGGCCTACTTTTGATAAAATGGATACTTATTTTGGCTGCTGAAGTTATTCTTGGAAGTTGAGTGTTTATGAATAGTAAGAAAAAAAAATCTAGCCACAGAATTCAGATAACTTATTTTTATGACTCATGTTAGTTTTTTTTTTTTGGCTGCAATTGGTCTTCATTGTGACAATGGGCTTTCTTTAGTTGTAGAGCATAGGCTCTCAAGCGTGTGGGCTCAGTAGTTGTAGCACATGGGATCTTAGTTCCCCGACCAGGGATCAAACCTTCCTCCTCTGCATTGGAAGGCGGATTCCCAACCATTGGATCACCAGGGGAATCCCCCATCTTTTCTATAGAACTTTCTTTTATTAGTTACTTATACTTATTAATGGAGTTGTTTTTCTAAGAATATTGTCTTTTTCTGTAGTTTTATTCTGTTTATTTTTATTTATGATATAGCATTATGATTGTTGCTACTGTGTTGACTGAGAGTAGACTTAATTTAGGACCACGGTTAAATTGTTTCTGTCTATAGTTACACTTAAGTGCTTCTGGCCAAATGACTGGGCTTGCCTTTTAAACTCAGCTGATAAAAGAATCGGCCTACAATGCAGGAGACCCTGGTTCAATTCCTGGGTCAGAAAGATCCCCTAGAGAAAGGATAGGCTACCCACTCCAGTATTCTTGGGCTTCCCTGGTGGCTCAGATGAAAAGAATCCACCTGCAATGAAGGAGACCTGGATCTGATCCCTGAATTGGAATGACTCATCATTTGTGCATAGTAGTGACTGTGAGACCCAGGCTCCTTCCATTTAGTGACTTCACAATCCCTTGGGGCCTCCTCAAGGTCCCTTCCATTGGATCCTTTGCATCTGTCTAACAGATGAGGGGCAAACATGGAGGATCATTCATGGGGTGGAGGGCAGGGTGGTTTAGGGCCAGGTCTTCAACCCACATTCCATTGGCCAGAACTCATAAATATGGATACATCTAACTTCAAAGGAGGCCGGGAAATATCACGTATACAAAGTGGAGAAAGAAAAATGATTTGGTGAACAACTGGCTACACTTTCCAAGAATTATGGCTGCAAGAACTAGGAAATACATTTGAGTGAATTGAGCATTGTGGTGGCAATATATAGGATGAATCTGGCCTACTTTTGATAAAATGGATACTTATTTTGGCTGCTGAAGTTATTCTTGGAAGTTGAGTGTTTATGAATAGTAAGAAAAAAAAATCTAGCCACAGAATTCAGATAACTTATTTTTATGACTCATGTTAGTTTTTTTTTTTTGGCTGCAATTGGTCTTCATTGTGACAATGGGCTTTCTTTAGTTGTAGAGCATAGGCTCTCAAGCGTGTGGGCTCAGTAGTTGTAGCACATGGGATCTTAGTTCCCCGACCAGGGATCAAACCTTCCTCCTCTGCATTGGAAGGCGGATTCCCAACCATTGGATCACCAGGGGAATCCCCCATCTTTTCTATAGAACTTTCTTTTATTAGTTACTTATACTTATTAATGGAGTTGTTTTTCTAAGAATATTGTCTTTTTCTGTAGTTTTTGTTCTGTTTATTTTTATTTATGATATAGCATTATGATTGTTGCTACTGTGTTGACTGAGAGTAGACTTAATTTAGGACCACTTACTCATAGGGGAGAAAAAGTAGAGGCCCATCTAAGTGAACAGAAATTCCAAATAAATAGGCTTAAAAAGGTAAATATTGAAGTTCTACTCAATTTTTAAAAAGCCAATGAAAAAGACTTAAAACACTTGTTGCAAGTTTGTGACATTGATCAAGAAAAAATTTACTTTTCATAAAAAAAGGTAATTATAACACACTGCATCTTGTTTAGAATTTCAGTTTGGCTTATCTATATAGTGTGGATATACCTCTTTATATAGTTTTTTAGTGTGATTTCTCTTGGTACTACATTATATATATATATATATATATATATATATATATATATATATATATGAAACTGTTCTGGAAAAACTTGTTCTAGTACTACTACCATACTCACAATGCTTCTGACACCAATTTTTTGGAGGGGGGGGGACCCACACAGAGACAGTAATTCTCTGACACCAGTTTTCTATTATGTCCTGTTGTTCTCTTTCGCTTTTCCTTTTGCCAGCATTATCTTGTCTTGTTACTTTACAATAAGCTTTGATTTCTCATAGTGTTAAGTCTTCTACCTGTGATGTTTTATTTCAAGACTGTTGCTGGCTGTTCTAGGGGCTCTGTATTTTCACCAAAAATTTTGCTTGGATTTCATTGCATCTATCAATGTCTACCAAGCCACGGGTAGCCCATTGGCAGAATAGTAGACTCAGAGGAAAGCTAAGAGTCTATCGTTGTGGTGTTGTTGTTGTTGAGTCGCTAAGTTGTGTCTGACTCTTTGCAGCCCCGTGAACTGTAGGCTGCCAGGCTCCTCTGTCCATGGGATTCTCTTGGCAACAGTACTGGAGTGGATTGCCATTTCCTCCTCTAGGGGATCTTCCTGACCCAGGGATTGAACTCATGTCTCTTACATCTCCTGATTGGCAGAATGATTCTTTACCACTGTGCCACCTGGGAAGCCCCAACCTTAGGCCTATAAACTCAGAATCTGAGTTTAACAAGATTCTAAGAATATTGTCTTTTTCTGTAGTTTTTGTTCTGTTTATTTTTATTTATGATATAGCATTATGATTGTTGCTACTGTGTTGACTGAGAGTAGACTTAATTTAGGACCACTTACTCATAGGGGAGAAAAAGTAGAGGCCCATCTAAGTGAACAGAAATTCCAAATAAATAGGCTTAAAAAGGTAAATATTGAAGTTCTACTCAATTTTTAAAAAGCCAATGAAAAAGACTTAAAACACTTGTTGCAAGTTTGTGACATTGATCAGGAAAAAATTTACTTTTCATAAAAAAAGGTAATTATAACACACTGCATCTTGTTTAGAATTTCAGTTTGGCTTATCTATATAGTGTGGATATACCTCTTTATATAGTTTTTTAGTGTGATTTCTCTTGGTACTACATTATATATATATATATATATATATATATATATATATATATATGAAACTGTTCTGGAAAAACTTGTTCTAGTACTACTACCATACTCACAATGCTTCTGACACCAATTTTTTGGAGGGAGGGGGCCCCACACAAGGACAGTAATTCTCTGCGACACCAGTTTTCTATTATGTCCTGTTGTTCTCTTTCGCTTTTCCTTTTGCCAGCATTATCTTGTCTTGTTACTTTACAATAAGCTTTGATTTCTCATAGTGTTAAGTCTTCTACCTGTGATGTTTTATTTCAAGACTGTTGCTGGCTGTTCTAGGGGCTCTGTATTTTCACCAAAAATTTTGCTTGGATTTCATTGCATCTATCAATGTCTACCAAGCCACGGGTAGCCCATTGGCAGAATAGTAGACTCAGAGGAAAGCTAAGAGTCTATCGTTGTGGTGTTGTTGTTGTTGAGTCGCTAAGTTGTGTCTGACTCTTTGCAGCCCCGTGAACTGTAGGCTGCCAGGCTCCTCTGTCCATGGGATTCTCTTGGCAACAGTACTGGAGTGGATTGCCATTTCCTCCTCTAGGGGATCTTCCTGACCCAGGGATTGAACTCATGTCTCTTACATCTCCTGATTGGCAGAATGATTCTTTACCACTGTGCCACCTGGGAAGCCCCAACCTTAGGCCTATAAACTCAGAATCTGAGTTTAACAAGATTCTCAGGTGATTTGCTTACATGTTTAAGTCTGAGAAGCACTGAAAGATCTAACTCTTCATACTTGATTCCCTACCTTGACTTCATATTGGAACCACCTGGGAAGCTTTCAAAACTCTATTGCCTGGGTCCATCCCTGATAACGAATGAGTGGTAGGGGAGAGAGGATATGGATTTGCGTGTTTCTTAAACAGGGTCCTTTTTTATCAGCTGCCAGGGTTAAAACTGCTGGGGGGAAATCTTTTCCTCTGCCATTTTAGGTTCAAGTGCAGGGGATTGTGAATTAACTGACCACAGACAAACAGAGGGGAAGGAAGTTGCTCTGTAAGAGGAACTCACTGAATAGGTCGAGTAAATCTATATACACCAGCTTAACAAAAGGAGAGGAGTCAGGGCTTCATACTTCAAAGTATGGAAAAATTCTTTTTTAATTTAATTACTTTAATTAATTTATTTGACTGTGCGGGGTCTTAGCTCCAACAGGCAGGATCTTTAGTTGCAGCGTGTGGGATCTAGTTCCGTGACCAGGGATCAAACCCAGACCCCCTGCAGTGGGAGCAAGGAGTCTTAGCCACTGGACCACCAGGGAAATCCCAAAGTATGGAAAATTCGGTTGACGCTAATAAGCAGGCGATTCTCTTTTTGGTGTTAAAGGTCAGTCATTTCCCAACCGGGAAAATGCCTCAGTGGGGTGAGGAGTGGGAGTCAGTGGCAGCTGCGTTTTCAGGAGGCTCTACTTGTTTGTTTGTTGTCTGTTTAATGTTCTTTTTTATGACTGATAATCAGATATTATTAAAGTAGTTTTCATACTACTTTGGTGGGCCCGTCATCCTTTTTTAAAAAAAAAGAACAGACCATCCCGCTTTTAATTATATCTGGCTGCTCTGGGACTTTGTTGCTGTCCTGTGATGAGCAGGGCCTGCCCTCTAGTTGTGGTGTGCAGGCTTTTCATCGTGGTGGCTTCTCTTGTTGTGGCGCACCGACTCTAGAATGTGGGCTCGGTAGTTGGTGGCGTGGAGGCTTAGTTGCCCCATGGCTTGTGGAGTCTTCCTAGAACAGAGATTGAACCTGAGTCCCCTGCATTGGTAGGCTGATTCTTAACCACTGGACTACAAGGGAAGTCCCTATCCATCCGTTTAGAATGATTCTAGTACCACCATTCTATGACTGTATTATATATATATATATATATATATACACACACATATATATGTGTATATATATATATATATATATATATGTGTATATACACTACTCTAGTGTCCCCACGTTCCTCCTTCAGTTCAGTTCAGTCGTTCGGTTGTGTCCAGCTCTTTGTGACCCCATGGACTGCAGCAGGCCAGGCTTCCCTGTCCTTCACCATCTCCTGGAGCTTGCTAAATGCATGTCCATTGAACCAGATTTTAAATTTCTCCTTCTGTTTCCCTGATATGTAACTCAGCACCATGTATTCCAGCTGCTCAGCACTTGTAACATCTGTCTCTCACTTCTTTGACTGCACTGTTAACAAAGTTCTCCCACACACATACTCTCTACCACGTCACCTTATGCTATTTATCATACATACTTTGTGTGTCATGCACATCAGTACAATTCTGGCTCAGGGAGAGCTTGGACTCTTATCTCTGTACCCTCAGGTTCAAGAACAATTTCTAATAGTGGGTGCCCAAATATTGATTGATTCTCATCCTTCACTTTTTTTTTTTTTAACTTTTTTGGGGGGTGGGGTGGGTTGGGGAGGGGGCGGGCCAGCGGGCCACTTCTACTGGTCTTTCATTTATCTATTTGCATCCATCTTTGTTCTTCGGCCCGTGTGAGCCTCCTATCGCAGTGGCCTCTGTTGTCGCAGAGCACCGGCTCTGGGCACATGTGCTCCGGAGCTCCGGCTGGGTAATTAAACAGATCGGTCCAGCCGCTCCGCAGCACGTGGGATCTTCCCAGGCCAGGGATCGAACCGGCACCCTTTGCACTGCAAGGCAGTGTCCTCACCCACTGGACCACCAGGGAAGCCCCTCATCCTTCACTTTTATCACTCAAGTTCCAAACACCCTATGGCTTCTTCCTGGAAAATTCTTTGGCTTAGCTTGAACACCAATTCCATGTAGTCTTCCTTGCCCCATATAAGATTGGTAATTCTATCCTCAGAACTTTCATAGCATGAAGAAATATGACTTCTTTTAATTTTTTTAAACTTTATTTAGTATTGGGGCATAGCCAATTAGCAATGTTGTGATAGTTTCAGGTGAGCGGTGAAGGGACTCAGCCATACAAATACATATATCCATTCTCCCCAAAACTCCCCTCCCATCCATCCAGGCTACCACATAACGTTGAGCAGAGTTCCATGTGCTATATAGTAGGTTCTTGTTGGTTATCCATCTTAAGTATAGCAGTGTGTACAGAGACATGCCTTCTTTCAGTCGCTCAGTCATGTCCAACTCTTTGCTACCCCATGAGCTATGACTCACCAGGCTCCTTGTCCATGGGATTCTCCAGGCAAGAATACTGGAGTGAGTGGCCATGCCCTTCTCCAGGAAATCTTTCCAACCCAGGGATCAAACCTGGGCCTCCCACATGGCAGGCAGATTCTTTACTGTCTGAGCCACCAGAGAAGCCCGAGACATGACCTCATTTATAAGACACTTATGATAAACAAGATCCTACAGGATAGCATAGGGAACTGTATTCAATATTTTATAATAACCTATAATGGGAAAGATATATATTTTTTATATAATCTAAATCACTGCTGTACACCAGAAACCAACATAACCTTGTAAATTAATTATACTCCATTTAAAAAGACACATGTCATTTAATATCTGTTTATTCAATACAAATTTAGTGAATAGTCCTCCTGTACCAGGTGCTGTGTTGAATGATAGTAAGACACCATTCAGGCTCTCAAAGAAGCCACTCTTTAGGAGAAAGAGATACTCCTCCAAATAGGCAACTGTCAGTCAGAGGATTCAGTGAACCACGGTAGGGGTAATCAACACCCTTGATCTGACTTGGTCTGATCTGACTTCTTTTGACCACTTTCTCTGTGACCCTGGGCAAATGACTTAGCCTTACCAAGTTTTGGTTTCCATATCTTAAATGGAGATACTACCAGTGCCTACATCACTGCCTTGTGATGAAAATTTAAATAACACCTGTAAAGCATTGAGCAGGTGTCTCCTATATAGTAAATACTCAATGTTAGCTAGTACTATTATGTCTCACTCAGCTTTGGAGGGTCTGGAAAGACTTCCCTGAAGAAGTGACTTCAAAATGAAAACCTGAAGAGTGAGAAGGAATTAAGTAAGGGGAGGGAAGGAGAGGAAGGAAGGTCCCAAACAGAAAGAACAGTAAGGTGCAAAGGGCTGGAAGCTTGTTTGTAGTTTAGAACCTGAACAAAGGACAAAGTGTTCTGGTGTCCTTTGCAGCCCCAGCCTCCACTGGCCCTGAAAGATTTCACAGCTACATTTCATTTAGCTCTTTGATAGCAGTCATTGGTCTGCTTTCACTTCTGTATCACTGATCAAAACTCACGGTAGAAACCCCTCTGTGGGACTTCCCTGGTAGCTCAGTGGTAAAGAGTTCGCCTGCCAATGCTGGAGACATGCATTCGATCCCTGATCCGGGAATATCCCACATGTTGTGGAACAACTAAGCCCATGAACCACAACTATGGAGCCTGTGCTCTAGAGCCTCAGAGCTGCAACTATTGAGCCCATGTGCCGCAACTACTGAAACCCATATGCCTTGGAGTCCAAGTTCCAGAACGAGAGAAGTGAGCACGAGAAACCCGCTCACCTCAGCTAGAGTGTAGCCCCCAGAATAGTCTGTGGCAGCAGTGAAAACCCAGACAAGACAAAAAATAAATAAATTAAAAAAAAAATCCCTCTGTGTTGTCGGGATGGGATGAGGGATCGGGGAGTGATGAGTATGTACAGGGCTCAGGCACCTCCCTTCACACAGGACTGCTGGCTGGGCAGGCAGTGAGTCCAGCATTACTCCTAAGCCGCCTCTTCTATTCCTCTCACTCTGGCCTTCCTACCGAACCCAGGAATCCCCATTGCATGGTAAACAGACTCTCATGTTTTACCCTTCGTAGAACTCATCCTCTACTTCTTTACCTTAATTCTATGAATTTTCCCAGCTCCAGGATAGAAAGGCAAGAAAGAAGGGACCACGTTTCCAACTCTCAAATGCAGATTCAGAAGCATTAACCCTCTGCCTTCCTGTAAAGATTCTCCTTCTGAAGTTCATGCTCTTCAACACTGCCCCTGAGACCTGACCCCCCCCTACCCACATGACCGAGGTCACCATGCTTCCTCGGCTCTGTACTTTTGGGCTAGATGGGCATTCTTGTTCTTCTTTGGACCCACAAGCAGGTTTCAGCTGTGGGTTTTTGATCTTGCTGTTCCTGTAAGCTCGAAAGGCTCTTTTCCTAGAACTTGTTAAGTTATCTCATTCCCATCATTCAGGTCTTTTTGGCTCAAGTATCAGTTTGGAGAAGGCTTTCTTGACACCCCTTTCTAAAACAGCACATTTCGTCCCATTGCCCTGCATTCTTTTCTCCATAGCATTTACTGCCATCTGAAATTATGTATGTGTGTGTGTGTGTGTGTGTATTCAGTCACTAAATCTTGTCTGACTCATTGCGACCCCATGGGCTGCAGCATGCCAGGCTTCCCTGCCCTTCCCTCTCTCCAGGAGCTCGCTCAATTATGTATCTAGTTGATTGTTTTCCTGACTAGAATGCAAGCAGTGGGAGTGATGAGATTTTATCTGTCTTCATCACCAGCAAGAACAATGTTTTGCATGTTAAATATTGACAATAAATGAATACATGGATAGTTTAAATTAAGAGGCTCTAGGGGGAGGAACAAACACTTTTAGCTAAGGTGCCTTCACCTTGATTGCCACACCTATGGCAGTAATCTATTTTGCCTATGACTTTCTTTAAGCCCAGAGCTAATGTTTATAACAACAATGTATCTTGCTGGAGGACATGTTTCTCCTTCTTAACTTGTACATATCTTATCTAAAGATGCATGTTGTGGGTGTAGTAAGACCTCTACCACCCTAAAATATTCTTTTGAATTATTGTTAATAACCAATTGGAAAAGTATAAAACGCCTTGCCTAAACTAGCTTCTGGGGGTATTCTTCCATCCCCCCTTCCAGTGCCTATCCTTTTTTCTTTTTTTTATCCTTTTTGTTAATAAAATCTTTTCCTGCACACACACACAAAAGAGGCTCCAGCCTTTAGAGTTGCCTTTAACAGTGGAGCTGTGGTAAAGAATCTGCCTGCTAATGCAGGAGTTTCAGGAGACTTGGGTTTGATCCCTGGGTTGGGAAGATACCCTGGAGGAAGAAATGGCAACCCAGTCCAGTATTCTTGCCTGGAAAATCCCATGGACAGAGGAGCCTGGTGGGCTACAGTCCATGGAGTCACACACAGTCGGACACGACTGAGTGAGCACACAGAGACATTAGAATCAAAGGTGTACTCAATGAGCTCAGTCCTTTAGTACATAAAAGCAGAAGTTCCCAAAGAAATCTTTGGGAATTTCCACTTACTGTGTCAGAGCCGTAGACCAAGAACCATGAGTAAGAGCTTTCTAAAAATCTAGCAGGCTTGTTTATTATTTACCAAGCTCCTGCTACATGCCAAGCACTGTAC
This sequence comes from Tragulus kanchil, assembly GCA_022376925.1. NCBI lineage: Eukaryota > Metazoa > Chordata > Mammalia > Artiodactyla > Tragulidae > Tragulus > Tragulus kanchil. Next base: position 214,037,414 of record JAIOJX010000032.1, on the reverse strand, counting down.
TCTGGAAAGGATCAAATGATGAACAGAGTCATGGTTCCTGCCTTGAGAATTTGCAATTTAGTTCCTTCTGAGTTCCCTTGGATTTGTAGTAAACAGTGGTGTGCTGGAATGTGCTTTTAGCCCCCTGTCGAGAAGATCCCCTGGAGCAGGAAATGGCAACCTGCTCCAGTACTGTTGCCTGGAAAATTCCATGGACCCAAGCACACTCCCATGGGGCTGCAGAGTCGGACACGGCTGATCAACTAAGCATAGACAAGACCCTATTGTTAAGTTTTCAGGAATTCTGCTAGTTGTTAAACACTGCCATCATTAAAAGACAAATTATATAAACTTCCAAGTAAATTATGTTAAAAACAAAGATAATATACATTGAGTGTCAAAGTTTTATGCCTAATCATTTTACTATATTTTACTATTTGTTATGCTCTTGAGGTTTTTATGGTGATTGTATATATACGGTGAAAATATTTTATAATGAGCACCTTTTTCCAGCTCCATGCTCAGTGACATCAAGATGGTAGCTTGAAATAAAAAGTGTTCTACCTCGTATTGGGACTTAAACCCAAAACCTAGTTTGGGCCTCGATCTAACAAAAAATCCACGTGGCTGGATCTCAAACCCAACCAAAGCCCTGTTTGGGACTTGAACCCATGTATCTGGGACCTGAACCCAGTGAAAACCCACCGTACCTAGTTTTAGGACCTAACGGAACTCAGGTTCTTCATGTCTCTTTGCAGAGAATTCAGTGAGAGACAAAGTGATAGGTAAGAAATGGATTTATTCAGATTCAGAGAAAGCACACTCCACAGACAGAGCGCGGGCCATCGCAGAATAAATCCAGCGCCCTGAAAACATGGTGTTCTTAGCTTTTATGGGCTGGATAATTCCATATGCTAATGAGTAGGAGGATTATTCCAGCTCTTTTGGGAAAAGGGCAGAACTGTGGGTGTGTCACACTCTGGGTGTGTCATTTAGTTTACTGACTGAAGATCAAGGTCTAATCTGCCATCTTGGACTCCTTTGTCTAATCTGGGCCCTTTCTAAAAATCTAGCAGGCTTGTTTATTATTTACCAAGCTCCTGCTACATGCCAAGCACTGTACTCTGGAAAGGATCAAATGATGAACAGAGTCATGGTTCCTGCCTTGAGAATTTGCAATTTAGTTCCTTCTGAGTTCCCTTGGATTTGTAGTAAACAGTGGTGTGCTGGAATGTGCTTTTAGCCCCCTGTCGAGAAGATCCCCTGGAGCAGGAAATGGCAACCTGCTCCAGTACTGTTGCCTGGAAAATTCCATGGACCCAAGCACACTCCCATGGGGCTGCAGAGTCGGACACGGCTGATCAACTAAGCATAGACAAGACCCTATTGTTAAGTTTTCAGGAATTCTGCTAGTTGTTAAACACTGCCATCATTAAAAGACAAATTATATAAACTTCCAAGTAAATTATGTTAAAAACAAAGATAATATACATTGAGTGTCAAAGTTTTATGCCTAATCATTTTACTATATTTTACTATTTGTTATGCTCTTGAGGTTTTTATGGTGATTGTATATATACGGTGAAAATATTTTATAATGAGCACCTTTTTCCAGCTCCATGCTCAGTGACATCAAGATGGTAGCTTGAAATAAAAAGTGTTCTACCTCGTATTGGGACTTAAACCCAAAACCTAGTTTGGGCCTCGATCTAACAAAAAATCCACGTGGCTGGATCTCAAACCCAACCAAAGCCCTGTTTGGGACTTGAACCCATGTATCTGGGACCTGAACCCAGTGAAAACCCACCGTACCTAGTTTTAGGACCTAACGGAACTCAGGTTCTTCATGTCTCTTTGCAGAGAATTCAGTGAGAGACAAAGTGATAGGTAAGAAATGGATTTATTCAGATTCAGAGAAAGCATACTCCACAGACAGAGCGCGGGCCATCGCAGAATAAATCCAGCGCCCTGAAAACATGGTGTTCTTAGCTTTTATGGGCTGGATAATTCCATATGCTAATGAGTAGGAGGATTATTCCAGCTCTTTTGGGAAAAGGGCAGAACTGTGGGTGTGTCACACTCTGGGTGTGTCATTTAGTTTACTGACTGAAGATCAAGGTCTAATCTGCCATCTTGGACTCCTTTGATTCTAATGGGTTTATCCTGTGTCCTTGGGCTATGTTCATTCTTTCAAAAATTGTGCCTAACCCTTACAAAATGATAGCAATTGTGGCGTTACACCAGGTCCCTCCCAACTGCAGCACATGCTCTCTGAAACCTACCAAGGGACAGAGTGTGTGTTGCAGTCACTGAATTACAGAGGCAGAATCTCTAGGTCCTCCTATCAAGGGAGAAAAATATAACCTATTGGTTTGGACCTCAGGAAGGGTCTGAGAGCTATACTCTAACAGAGTATAGCATACTGTACTATATGGCATACTATACTATGCTATGACAAGTTTTAAAATAAATTTCTAAAACTTACCTCATTCTTTTATGCAATTTTATAGTATTTGATTACTTCTTTTGAAAATAAATACCTACTTTGGAAGTAAAAGCAGATCAGTTATTCAAACTTTGAGTTTTAAAGGAATGAATTATAAAAATATTTCTGAGATAAAATTAATACTTTTAAAGTATAATAGTAATATAACAATCTGCTGTTCACTCCCCGATGCATAGTATTGTGGAACTAGTTATCTACCTCTGAGTAAACAACAGGTGGTGGAAAAACCAGTGCAAGTGACATGCAGGATTCATGCAATACTTCAGAAGGTCAGTCTGGTGACTCACAGCAGATGCTCATGAGACAAGAGGTCTTTGCAACAGCCTGGGAAATCCTGAGGTAACCTGTGACACTATTAATTTCTGAAAACTCTAGGGGGAAGAAATTGGATTCATTGATGGCCAGGAAAAATGTTGCTAGATAATTCCAAGGTTCTTAAGTGACAGATCAGTGACTGTGATTCTCTGAACACACCCCTCTCCAGGCTCTCCACACTCCTCCACCCCAGAGAACTTGTTTAAAACCTAAACTGCTGGTGCCCTACCCTCAGAGTTACTTAGTCAGTAAGGTTTAGGGATAGGACCCAGTCATTTGCCTTTTTGCCAAGCGTGCAAATATTGACCCCGCTGATCTGGGACCACACTCTCAGAACCACTGCCTTACAATAACGCCCTGCTTATTTTGGCAAGGCTTCAGAGACATCTCTTTCTAAACTAGCAGAGGGAGACAGGTATAAATTTTATCCCTTAAAAATAAAACTGCCTTAGGAACTTGGGAATTGCTGGTCCAGTGGTTAAGACGCCAGTGTTTTCACTGCCAAGGGCCAGCTGGATCCCTGGTCCCGGGAATCAAGATCCCTCCTCAAAAGCCCCCAAAGCACAGCCAACCAAAGAAACCGCCTAATAATACTAAAGCTCCTTGGAGTTGGGACATTGCCAAGGAGACTTCTGAAATATTTTGGAAAGCAGCATGTAAGTTGGCATCTGATGAAAAATTTTCAGGTATTTATACAAAATTTATTTTTGTAGGACTAATGTCCTGATTCCAGCAAGTCATTTCTGCAAGACACTAGTCATGGTTAAGAGCTTGGAATCTACAGTCAAATAGCTATCTTCTCTGATCTTGTTTTCACGACTTTAAAATAGTCCCTACTTTATGGAATTGTTAGAGGGCTAAAAGTTCTTAGAACTTAAGTTGATTATTATTAAAATATTATTATTAAAACTTTTAAGTAGTTACTGTCAGCTCTTTGGCCTCCCTAAAATTGAGAAAGTAGTTTAATATGTTGCTGTGTTTGTTTTTTTAAATAAACCAGCGCTCCCCTTATTCAGATAAAGAATTGAAAACGCCTGGAAGGTAATTTGTAAGTCCTAAACTTCCCATCCAAAAATACCTAAAATAGGTTGGTTATTAATATTGACATGCCCAGCCCGGGGAGCTCTAATGTATATTGGATCTCCTAGCCTTCGACGTCGAAAGGTGGGATAAAGCACGTTTCCTGGACCTTGAGCTCAGATTTGAAACGGAGTTGATGGACACCGAGCTTGGTCTTAGCCAGGCACTCACGTGGGGCTGGACCAAGTCTAACCCAGCGAACTCTTCTGTAGAGCTGGCATCTGCCAGGCGTGCATTTGTATGAAGAGCGCCAACGATCCGCGAGGACCCAGTCATTTGCCTTTTTGCCAAGCGTGCAAATATTGACCCCGCTGATCTGGGACCACACTCTCAGAACCACTGCCTTACAATAACGCCCTGCTTATTTTGGCAAGGCTTCAGAGACATCTCTTTCTAAACTAGCAGAGGGAGACAGGTATAAATTTTATCCCTTAAAAATAAAACTGCCTTAGGAACTTGGGAATTGCTGGTCCAGTGGTTAAGACGCCAGTGTTTTCACTGCCAAGGGCCAGCTGGATCCCTGGTCCCGGGAATCAAGATCCCTCCTCAAAAGCCCCCAAAGCACAGCCAACCAAAGAAACCGCCTAATAATACTAAAGCTCCTTGGAGTTGGGACATTGCCAAGGAGACTTCTGAAATATTTTGGAAAGCAGCATGTAAGTTGGCATCTGATGAAAAAATTTTCAGGTATTTATACAAAATTTATTTTTGTAGGACTAATGTCCTGATTCCAGCAAGTCATTTCTGCAAGACACTAGTCATGGTTAAGAGCTTGGAATCTACAGTCAAATAGCTATCTTCTCTGATCTTGTTTTCACGACTTTAAAATAGTCCCTACTTTATGGAATTGTTAGAGGGCTAAAAGTTCTTAGAACTTAAGTTGATTATTATTAAAATATTATTATTAAAACTTTTAAGTAGTTACTGTCAGCTCTTTGGCCTCCCTAAAATTGAGAAAGTAGTTTAATATGTTGCTGTGTTTGTTTTTTTAAATAAACCAGCGCTCCCCTTATTCAGATAAAGAATTGAAAACGCCTGGAAGGTAATTTGTAAGTCCTAAACTTCCCATCCAAAAATACCTAAAATAGGTTGGTTATTAATATTGACATGCCCAGCCCGGGGAGCTCTAATGTATATTGGATCTCCTAGCCTTCGACGTCGAAAGGTGGGATAAAGCACGTTTCCTGGACCTTGAGCTCAGATTTGAAACGGAGTTGATGGACACCGAGCTTGGTCTTAGCCAGGCACTCACGTGGGGCTGGACCAAGTCTAACCCAGCGAACTCTTCTGTAGAGCTGGCATCTGCCAGGCGTGCATTTGTATGAAGAGCGCCAACGATCCGCGAGCCTACGTGTAGGTTCCAGTGTTCCGCTGAGTTCGCGAATTTTTCGCCGGCCGGCTGCCTCCCGCCCAGTGACACACCTCTCTGCGAACTCACTCCTACTGGCCAGGCCCGGGTCTTGCCCCTGTGGCGTCAGCGGCAGGGGCACGTCCTTGGCCGGAGAGCCGGCACCAGAGCCGAGTGACATCAGTGAGTGCAAGACGCTGAGCAGCGGTGGGCGGGGCCTGCGGGAAGGTGTGCCGGGGGCTGGCCGGGGGCGTGGCGATGGGGCCTGGGCGGGACCCTAGGGTGACGTCACGGGGCGGGCCGGGTCGGCTTCTGCGCGGGTAGGTAAACGCTGCCGGCAGCGAAGCTGTCACACCAGCCTCCCGATCTGCTACTTTCTCCGCTACTCATCATGTCCCTGAGGAGCAGCCTCTCGTGTCTCTTCCGGACGCAGGTGCCCTCCGTCCCGAAGAAATCTGTCCACTCCGTGGCTGTCATTGGAGCCCCATTCTCACAGGGACAGGTGAGAACTGGGACCTGGCACTTTGAGGCAGTTTCCCCTCCCCTCCCCCCACGCCTCCCTCGAGCCTGGAGAAATCGGGACCGGCGGAAAGACCGGAGGCGAGGAGCGGATGGGGAGAAACGAAGAGGGAACGAGGTGGTGGATTCCCGCGATTGGGCGCCGGCAGAGCACGTGGGATTTTCTCCGGTAGAAGATGGGGAAGGAGGGAAGGAATCGGGGGCACCCTGTTTGCGATGCGGGCAGAGGGTAGCGAGCTGGTGATTTCTTCGGCCTCCCTTCCGAGGCGTGAGAAAGTAGCGGGCTCCGCTTGGGGTGATGGAGGAGAGGAAAGGCGGGAGAGGATTTCACCGAGGGGCCGGAGGAGGAGAAAACAAGCAGAATCCCCGATGGAAAATTGAAGGAGAGTTTAAAGAGAGCGATTGGGGATTTAAGCCTCCAGAGTCCATTCTAAGAAAGAGCGTTAACTGGAAAGGAAGTTGTTGCTCGCCTTTCCAGCGGCGGGAAGACAGGAGGGGCTGTTTTGTTCTCTCTTCAATGAAAGAAACCTACAGTCGCGGAGAGCTCACTGATGGACGGGCTAGGGCTCAGCCCAGTCCAGCGACACATCCACGCGACAACCAGATTCTTACTTGGCTCAGTCCCTTCCCCTGTCTTACCTCCGCTTGCCCTTCACACACAGAGGGACTTGGGAGGCATATTCGAATCCAGTGATTGTTGTTATTCTCCCTCCCCGCATGTGTTTGAAATGACCAGAGCTCAGATTAAAAGAATCAAAGGAAAGGCTGATGCTATCGCAGGTTTCCAGAGGGATCTGCTGGAAGCTAAGAATCGCATTGCATGCTTCTGTGTTTTTATGAACTAACGTGGCCTTATTCTCAGTCATCTTTCCTCGCATCTAACTTTAATTTACAGAAAAGAAAAGGAGTGGAATATGGTCCGGCTGCTGTAAGGGAGGCTGGCTTGATGAAAAGACTCTCCGATCTGGGTGAGTGGCTGGATTTTAGAAGTCATTCTCTTATATCCTGGAACTGCACGGTGTCAGGGGTGTACTTGGAAAGTGCTTCCCCTTCTCCCTTGGATTTCACCAGCAGCTTAAGATCTGTGGAGCAGTCTTCAGACAAAGTCTTCTTTGCAATAAAGAGCAAATGGGGAAGGCAAGGAGGTGGAGTGAGACAGGGTCTGGAACAAGCCTCCGTGACTGCACAGTGGTGCTGAGGATGCTGGCTTCCGCTCCCACTGTACAACCTTTCCTCAAAATTCTAGTTTTCCTCACTCAGTCAGAGGTCCTTCTGATTCATCCGTCTAACCCGTTTCCTGTCTTCAAGTCATTCACTTCCTCCTTCGTTTTAGGAACTCTGTATGACTGTAAGCAGAGCCTTAGATTGGTGTTCTCCAAACTTCCCTCATTATGAAAATCACTTTGTTTACTTGTGAGAAGTAGAGGTTCCTAGGCTTCTCTGTGGACGAGTCTCGTTTATTGACTGTAGATTGGGACCAGACATCTGCATTTTCACAAATACTCCAGATAATCAGAAATAATGTTGCTGTCTTGTAATCAGGATACTATCTAAAGACACAGAACCAGAAGTAAATCCCACCCAGAGATCAATGCCGTATATCTAGCAACGGAAAAGCTTTTTAGTAACAGGGCACCAAATTCCAAAACCCTTGTGCTGGGAAGTTTCCATCTAACCCAGATGTTTTTAGCTGCTATTCAAGATGATTTCCTCCGTTAAATTAGGACCATTCACATATCTCTTATGGAGCTATGAAGCGCAAAAGGCTTAAAAGTAGGGAACTATAGGTCCTGGAGATAGTACTACAAAGGCTAGGTGGACTACAATCCCCTCCCCATGCTTGCTTAGAGACCGCCTCTGCTGATTATTGAATTCATTCCAGGGGTGGGTCATCTCCCTCTAAAACAGAATAATGAGCTCACCAAAATCACTTTGAATTGAAGGTTTTTCATACACCTCTGGCTACCTACGGATGTAGTGTCTTGATCTGAATATTCAAAGCTTTTCTGTTGAATAATAAGGAGGCCTTACTGAAGAAGGGAGTATAATTGATCACTTTGTAACATTCCAAGTTTACCACCGAAGATGAGAGAGATTTATTCTTCATGTGTCACAGGTTATCTGATGGGAGATTGTCCCCCTGTACCTGCTTTTAAACGAAGATACTATCCCTTTGAATCAGCTGTACTTTCTGTCTTTTTAAGTGTCTTTTACACTGAGGAAAGCAATTTCTGCTACTTGCTATGTTTTGGTACTGGCTAAACCTGCAGCCCATCTAGTAGAGTGAGCCTGGCTTTGTTCTAATTGCCTGCTCATTGTTCTTCTCTACCTTTAAGAGACTCCTGACTGGAATCAATTGTAGCCTGTCACTCAGGGCACGTCTGTAATACCCAACTGCTGCTGTTGAGTGTGGGGGAGGGTAACGTTTGTAGCAGCTTCCCTTGCTCCTGCTTTGCTTCATAGACCTCTTTTCAGGCCACCGCGCCCAGTATTTTTCCACTCCAACCTCCAAAAGTCGTTCTTCCTCAAATTCCACCGCTGTCAAACACTTCCTGTGTAAATCTCCAACCTAAAGTGATGATGAAGCTTCAGTTTATTTAGTCTGTAGATTGGGACCAGACATCTGCATTTTCACAAATACTCCAGATAATCAGAAATAATGTTGCTGTCTTGTAATCAGGATACTATCTAAAGACACAGAACCAGAAGTAAATCCCACCCAGAGATCAATGCCGTATATCTAGCAACGGAAAAGCTTTTTAGTAACAGGGCACCAAATTCCAAAACCCTTGTGCTGGGAAGTTTCCATCTAACCCAGATGTTTTTAGCTGCTATTCAAGATGATTTCCTCCGTTAAATTAGGACCATTCACATATCTCTTATGGAGCTATGAAGCGCAAAAAGGCTTAAAAGTAGGGAACTATAGGTCCTGGAGATAGTACTACAAAGGCTAGGTGGACTACAATCCCCTCCCCATGCTTGCTTAGAGACCGCCTCTGCTGATTATTGAATTCATTCCAGGGGTGGGTCATCTCCCTCTAAAACAGAATAATGAGCTCACCAAAATCACTTTGAATTGAAGGTTTTTCATACACCTCTGGCTACCTACGGATGTAGTGTCTTGATCTGAATATTCAAAGCTTTTCTGTTGAATAATAAGGAGGCCTTACTGAAGAAGGGAGTATAATTGATCACTTTGTAACATTCCAAGTTTACCACCGAAGATGAGAGAGATTTATTCTTCATGTGTCACAGGTTATCTGATGGGAGATTGTCCCCCTGTACCTGCTTTTAAACGAAGATACTATCCCTTTGAATCAGCTGTACTTTCTGTCTTTTTAAGTGTCTTTTACACTGAGGAAAGCAATTTCTGCTACTTGCTATGTTTTGGTACTGGCTAAACCTGCAGCCCATCTAGTAGAGTGAGCCTGGCTTTGTTCTAATTGCCTGCTCATTGTTCTTCTCTACCTTTAAGAGACTCCTGACTGGAATCAATTGTAGCCTGTCACTCAGGGCACGTCTGTAATACCCAACTGCTGCTGTTGAGTGTGGGGGAGGGTAACGTTTGTAGCAGCTTCCCTTGCTCCTGCTTTGCTTCATAGACCTCTTTTCAGGCCACCGCGCCCAGTATTTTTCCACTCCAACCTCCAAAAGTCGTTCTTCCTCAAATTCCACCGCTGTCAAACACTTCCTGTGTAAATCTCCAACCTAAAGTGATGATGAAGCTTCAGTTTATTTAGTCTCTCCTTTCATTTTTTTCCCCAAATATTCTTAGTTTTACAATTTATGTCCTTACCCTGTAACTGATTGGCAGCCTGATATGATAAGCAGTCTGAAATAGGATCTCATTGCATATTAATAAGATCGTGGCACTCAGCAGATTTCCAGCGTGTGGTTTTGGCTAATCTCCAGGAAGATGTTGGAGAAAGGTAGCCAGAGAAGTTTTAAATGGCACTGTCCTGAAACAGCACCAAATAGGCAGCACGACTCAAATTTCCAGGGAGAGGAGACTCGTGGAGACCCGTGGAAAGGTAGCTCGCTAATCTCTTTGTTCCCTGCCTTCTCCTCTGATGTCACAGGCTGCTGGTGTTGCCATGGCATCAGTTAAACTTCCTGTTCTCTTGAATGAAAGCATTTGACCTGGTCTGGATTTGTTTGTTAGTTTCCCTGGGCTTGGTAAGGGCACTCAGTGGTTCCCGTTTCAGGAGGTGGGAACCACTTATTTTAGCGTATAAAGACAGCCCTAGAGAAATGAAGAAATAATTGCTCTGGCAAGGCTTAGGTGCCATTGCTCCCTAGCCCTTATGGCCACGGCCGTTTGCCCTTTCACTCCAGAAGCAGGATGAATGTTCTGTGGGTAAGATAGTTATAAGCTGAGACTAAGATGTCTGTCACTGTAATTATGGTCATTTTGGCCCACCTGTGGTACCAAAGCGATGGCAGCCCCTGGAACAACAGCTTAAATGAGCCGTGCTGCTGAGACCAGCCAAAGGTTCTGGAGTTCAGGAGGCCTTTTGGGAGCTATTCTGTCCCTCAACTAGGCGAGGGACCTTTACGCTTCTGTCCCATTTGGTGCTCTGTCGGAGAGCAGAGCAGGAATCTTTGGTTGACACCTAAGCATATCGTTTGCTTCATCAAGAACCAGTAGAACAATAGAGCTCTGAGAGCTGTTTGTTTGAAACAGAGTGGTATGTGAGTGCAGGGTCTGTATGGGCTCTAACTGTTTGATGGACAATGGTAGCCATCACACATTTAGTTGTATGATAGTGATGCCTCAACCTGGCTCTCATTCCACCATCACACGGAAACTATCCTGGGCAAGCTCAGTGATTTGTCAGCCTCTGTTTTGCTGGACCTTTCTACTGCACAGCTGACCACTTGATTCCTGAGTATGCTCTTAGCCAAGACACTGCTGTTGCCTGAGCCTTCTCTCCATGGCCTGGTCCTTCCTGGACTCCTTTGTGGAACCCTTCCTCTTCTTCCCAACCCACAGATGCTCATGTTCCCACGGTTCCTCTGGCTTTCTTCTAAGGAGAGCCTCGTCTCACTGTCATGGGTGTCTCACACACGACAGGATGGAAACAAAATTCATTACCTCCCTCTCCAGTTTGGTCCTTGGTAGGGGAGCCAAGATCCCACATGCCTTCTGGCCAAAAAACCAAAAAACAAAACAGAACCAGTATTGTAACTAACTCAATAAAGACTTTAAAAATTATCCACATTAAAAAAAAAAAAGTGAAAAGATCCTGCATACCCCAGCAAAGATTGAGGATTCCATGTGTTGCACCTAAGGCCTGGTACAGCAAAATAAATGAACGTTTCTCTTTTAAAGATGATATTAAAAAAAAAAAAGAGAAAGATCCTCTGTAAGTTGACCCTCATCTACCTCTTGAGACTTCTCTCCATCCACATTCCATCTCATTTCGTTTGGAACTAGGATTGTGGGCACTTGACCAGGCTCTACCGATAGAAACGTCCATCTTAAACCTTGTCTTGGCCTCCTGGAAGAAGGAGCAGTATAGACTTCCTCCTGATGAACTGGAACAACAGCTTAAATGAGCCGTGCTGCTGAGACCAGCCAAAGGTTCTGGAGTTCAGGAGGCCTTTTGGGAGCTATTCTGTCCCTCAACTAGGCGAGGGACCTTTACGCTCTGTCCCATTTGGTGCTCTGTCGGAGAGCAGAGCAGGAATCTTTGGTTGACACCTAAGCATATCGTTTGCTTCATCAAGAACCAGTAGAACAATAGAGCTCTGAGAGCTGTTTGTTTGAAACAGAGTGGTATGTGAGTGCAGGGTCTGTATGGGCTCTAACTGTTTGATGGACAATGGTAGCCATCACACATTTAGTTGTATGATAGTGATGCCTCAACCTGGCTCTCATTCCACCATCACACGGAAACTATCCTGGGCAAGCTCAGTGATTTGTCAGCCTCTGTTTTGCTGGACCTTTCTACTGCACAGCTGACCACTTGATTCCTGAGTATGCTCTTAGCCAAGACACTGCTGTTGCCTGAGCCTTCTCTCCATGGCCTGGTCCTTCCTGGACTCCTTTGTGGAACCCTTCCTCTTCTTCCCAACCCACAGATGCTCATGTTCCCACGGTTCCTCTGGCTTTCTTCTAAGGAGAGCCTCGTCTCACTGTCATGGGTGTCTCACACACGACAGGATGGAAACAAAATTCATTACCTCCCTCTCCAGTTTGGTCCTTGGTAGGGGAGCCAAGATCCCACATGCCTTCTGGCCAAAAAACCAAAAGACAAAACAGAACCAGTATTGTAACTAACTCAATAAAGACTTTAAAAATTATCCACATTAAAAAAAAAAAAGTGAAAAGATCCTGCATACCCCAGCAAAGATTGAGGATTCCATGTGTTGCACCTAAGGCCTGGTACAGCAAAATAAATGAACGTTTCTCTTTTAAAGATGATATTAAAAAAAAAAAAGAGAAAGATCCTCTGTAAGTTGACCCTCATCTACCTCTTGAGACTTCTCTCCATCCACATTCCATCTCATTTCGTTTGGAACTAGGATTGTGGGCACTTGACCAGGCTCTACCGATAGAAACGTCCATCTTAAACCTTGTCTTGGCCTCCTGGAAGAAGGAGCAGTATAGACTTCCTTCTGTGGTGGGCGATGGTGGCGGCAGTTCAGCAGTAGCTTCTGTGGGTAGGGTCAGCCATGTGAGCTGCAGTGCTTCCTCCTGTACCTGTTGTCTTCACTGGACAAACCTGCAACATGGCTTCTGGGGCAAGGTGGCCTTTCAACCAGATTTTTCTCCTCCTAAGATGATTCTGGGTGTTAACCCCAATTGGAAAAATAGCTTTTCTTTAAATTAGCCACAATAGGTTTCTATTGCTTGCAATTTAAAGATCCTGATGGATAAATCAGTTTACAAATTCCAGTGAGACACAAAATTACCATGTGGACTAGAATACACAAAGCCCTTTCTCTCCAGGCCCTGGATAATAAATTCCTGTTCTTTTGTTTGCTTTTTTTCCCCATTACCTGACACAGTCTTCTTGGATGTTGATACACCTTATTAGGTTATACTTTAGTTAATCTAGGACTATATTTTATTCACTTTGGATTTTAGTAACTCTTTGTTCTCTTGGTGTTCTGATTTTTGAACTATCATGTTCTTTAATACAGCTTCCAGATTAGCAGCTTAAAACTTTTTCTTTTTTTTTTTGACTGCACCATGCAGCACGTAGGATCTTAGTTCCTGACCAAGGATTGAACCTGCACCCCCTCACTGGAAGGGTGGCATCTTAACCACTGGACCACAAGGGAAAGTCCAAGCCTAAAGCTTTAATTAGAAACGTCATCAAGTTCTAGGCATGCCTGACTGTGGTAAATAGATCTACCTTAATGTGTAAACTGTGACTTATTAGTAATTCCACTTTAAGTGTTCTATGTCTTAAGCATGGTTTGAGGTTACAGGGGCACATATATTTGCCAGTACTCATTGTACTTAAAATGTCAGTTAATATAAAGTGTGCGTCAAAACTGTTTAAACATTTCCAGGCTTATTCTTTTTGCCTTTTCATATTGTTCATGGGGTTCTCGAGGCAAAAATACTGGAGTGGTTTGCCATTCCCTTCTCCAGTCCACATTCAAAGGACTTGTGGGCACTTGACCAGGCTCTACCGATAGAAACGCCATCTTAAACCTTGTCTTGGCCTCCTGGAAGAAGGAGCAGTATAGACTTCCTTCTGTGGTGGGCGATGGTGGCGGCAGTTCAGCAGTAGCTTCTGTGGGTAGGGTCAGCCATGTGAGCTGCAGTGCTTCCTCCTGTACCTGTTGTCTTCACTGGACAAACCTGCAACATGGCTTCTGGGGCAAGGTGGCCTTTCAACCAGATTTTTCTCCTCCTAAGATGATTCTGGGTGTTAACCCCAATTGGAAAAATAGCTTTTCTTTAAATTAGCCACAATAGGTTTCTATTGCTTGCAATTTAAAGATCCTGATGGATAAATCAGTTTACAAATTCCAGTGAGACACAAAATTACCATGTGGACTAGAATACACAAAGCCCTTTCTCTCCAGGCCCTGGATAATAAATTCCTGTTCTTTTGTTTGCTTTTTTTCCCCATTACCTGACACAGTCTTCTTGGATGTTGATACACCTTATTAGGTTATACTTTAGTTAATCTAGGACTATATTTTATTCACTTTGGATTTTAGTAACTCTTTGTTCTCTTGGTGTTCTGATTTTTGAACTATCATGTTCTTTAATACAGCTTCCAGATTAGCAGCTTAAAACTTTTCTTTTTTTTTGACTGCACCATGCAGCACGTAGGATCTTAGTTCCTGACCAAGGATTGAACCTGCACCCCCTCACTGGAAGGGTGGCATCTTAACCACTGGACCACAAGGGAAAGTCCAAGCCTAAAGCTTTAATTAGAAACGTCATCAAGTTCTAGGCATGCCTGACTGTGGTAAATAGATCTACCTTAATGTGTAAACTGTGACTTATTAGTAATTCCACTTTAAGTGTTCTATGTCTTAAGCATGGTTTGAGGTTACAGGGGCACATATATTTGCCAGTACTCATTGTACTTAAAATGTCAGTTAATATAAAGTGTGCGTCAAAACTGTTTAAACATTTCCAGGCTTATTCTTTTTGCCTTTTCATATTGTTCATGGGGTTCTCGAGGCAAAAATACTGGAGTGGTTTGCCATTCCCTTCTCCAGTGAAGAGCTATCTCATTAGAAAAGATCTTGCTGCTAGGAAAGATTGAGGCAGGAGAAGAAGGGGGCGACAGAGGATGAGATGGTTGGATGGCACCACCGACTCAATGGGCATGAGTTTGAACAAACTCTGGGAGACAGTGAGGGACAGGGAAACCTACCCTGCAGCAGTCCATGGATCGCAAAGAATCGGACACGACTTAGTGACTGAACAACAGGTTTATTCTTAGGATCAGCTTTTAGTCACTAAAAGCTATGACAGGTTCATTAATTTGTATATTGAAAAAATTTGAGCACTACTAAGTTTCAGGTACTAGAAATACAATAGTGAACAAAACAAATACCTGTTATCATGGAACCCTCATTCTCATGTGGGGTGGTTGGAAGCAGATATAAGTAAACACACAGTATGTCAGATGTAATGAGTGCTATAAAATAAATGAACATAAGGGATAGAGGATGGGGTAAGCATTGCCGATTGTAGGTAGGAGGCCTCATTGAGAAGGATCGTGTGAGCAGACCTTTAGGAAGTTAGGAAAGAAACTATGTGCATATCTGGGAGAAAGGTATTTCAGGAAGAGGCTAAGTACAGTAATTGAAGTACAGAGACCCTGAGATAGAAAGGTGTCTGGAATGTTCAAGGAACAAAAAGCTCTTCCTAAGGTCCTGACAGTGGTTTTCATGTGGGAGGGGGAGGGCCTTTCTATACTCTTTTTTTTTTGTAAAGATTTTATTTATTTATTTATTTGGGGGGGGCGGGTTAGGGACGGAGTGGGTAGGCGGGCCACTTCTCTTGATCTTTCATTTATTCATTTTTCACCCATCTTTGTTCCCTGGCCCATGTGGGCCTCCCATCGCAGTGGCCTCTGTTGTCGCAGAGCACCAGCTCTGGGCGCATGCGCTCCAGAGCTCCGGCTCGGTAATTGGACACATGTGTCCAGCCGCTCCACGGCACATGGGGATCTTCCCAGGCCAGGGATTGAACCGGCGCCCCTTGCACTGCAAGATGGTGTCCTTACCCACTGGACCACCAGGGAAGCCCTTTTCTATACTCTTATCTCTATTTATTCGAGAAAAGCCAGAAATCTGGGTTCTTATGGGAGATTTAAGAAAAATACAGTATTTATAAAGTGGAATATTGAGTCATAAAAAGAAGAGTTGCTAGTTCATGCTCAAAATGGATAAACTTCAAAAGCAAGATACTGAGTGACAGAAGGCAGTAGACTGCATATTTTGTGACTCCACTATATGAGATGTCCAGAGTAGACAAATCTACTCTGTTCTGCAACTTCTTGTTGCAGGACAAGAAGCAACAGTTAGAACTGGACATGGAACAATGGTCTGGTTCCAAATTGGGAAAGGAGTACGTTAGGCTGTATAATGTGACCCTGCTCATTTAATTTATATGCATAGTACATCATGTGAAATGCTGGTCACTACTAAGTTTCAGGTACTAGAAATACAATAGTGAACAAAACAAATACCTGTTATCATGGAACCCTCATTCTCATGTGGGTGGTTGGAAGCAGATATAAGTAAACACACAGTATGTCAGATGTAATGAGTGCTATAAAATAAATGAACATAAGGGATAGAGGATGGGGTAAGCATTGCCGATTGTAGGTAGGAGGCCTCATTGAGAAGGATCGTGTGAGCAGACCTTTAGGAAGTTAGGAAAGAAACTATGTGCATATCTGGGAGAAAGGTATTTCAGGAAGAGGCTAAGTACAGTAATTGAAGTACAGAGACCCTGAGATAGAAAGGTGTCTGGAATGTTCAAGGAACAAAAAGCTCTTCCTAAGGTCCTGACAGTGGTTTTCATGTGGGAGGGGGAGGGCCTTTCTATACTCTTTTTTTTTTGTAAAGATTTTATTTATTTATTTATTTGGGGGGAGGGGCGGGTTAGGGACGGAGTGGGTAGGCGGGCCACTTCTCTTGATCTTTCATTTATTCATTTTTCACCCATCTTTGTTCCCTGGCCCATGTGGACCTCCCATCGCAGTGGCCTCTGTTGTCGCAGAGCACCAGCTCTGGGCGCATGCGCTCCAGAGCTCCGGCTCGGTAATTGGACACATGTGTCCAGCCGCTCCACGGCACATGGGGATCTTCCCAGGCCAGGGATTGAACCGGCGCCCCTTGCACTGCAAGATGGTGTCCTTACCCACTGGACCACCAGGGAAGCCCTTTTCTATACTCTTATCTCTATTTATTCGAGAAAAGCCAGAAATCTGGGTTCTTATGGGAGATTTAAGAAAAATACAGTATTTATAAAGTGGAATATTGAGTCATAAAAAGAAGAGTTGCTAGTTCATGCTCAAAATGGATAAACTTCAAAAGCAAGATACTGAGTGACAGAAGGCAGTAGACTGCATATTTTGTGACTCCACTATATGAGATGTCCAGAGTAGACAAATCTACTCTGTTCTGCAACTTCTTGTTGCAGGACAAGAAGCAACAGTTAGAACTGGACATGGAACAATGGTCTGGTTCCAAATTGGGAAAGGAGTACGTTAGGCTGTATAATGTGACCCTGCTCATTTAATTTATATGCATAGTACATCATGTGAAATGCTGGTCACGATGAAGGACAAGCTGAAATCAGTCTTGCCTGGAGAAATATCAGTAACCTCAGGTATGCAGATGATATTACCCTTACGGCAGAAAGCAAAGAGGAACTAGAGAGCCTCTTGATGAAGGTGAAAGAGGAGAGTGAAAAAGCTGGCCTGAAACTCAACATTCAAAAACCAAAGATATTGGCATCCGGTCTCAGCACTTCATGGCAAATAGATGGGCAAACAATGGGAACAGTGACAGACTTTATTTTCAGGGGCTTCAAAATCACAGCAGATAGGGGCTTCCCTGGTGGTCCAGTGGGTAAAGGGTCTGCCTTGCAGTGCAAGGGGCACCAGTTCGATCCCTGGTCCAAGAAGATACCATGTGCTGCAGAGCGGCTCAGCCAGTGTGTCCAATTAGGAGCCAGTGCTCTGGAGAGCATGCGCCCAGAGCGGTGCTCTGCAATGAGAGACCACTACAATGTGAGGCCCACACAGGCTGAAGAATAAAGACGGATGAAAAATAAATTAAAAATCAATAAAAAGAGCCCCCCCCCCCCCAAATGTGGATGGTGACTACAGCCATGAAATTAAAAGGTGTTTGCTCCTTGGAACAAACTTAGGTGGTGTATTCAAAAACAGAGACATCACTTTGCTCACAAAAGTCTGTATAGTCAAAGCTATGGTTTTACCAGTAGTCGTGGATGTAAGAGTTAGACCATAAAGAAAACCGAGTGCCAAAGAATTGATTCCTTTTACCTGTGGTGTTGGTTAAGGCTCTTGAGAGTCCCTTGGACTGCAAGGAGATCAAACCAGTCAATCCTAAAGGAAATCAACTCTGAATATTCATTGGAAGGAATGATGCTGAAGCCAAAACTCTAATACTTTGGTCACCTGATGGGAAGAGATGACTCACTGGAAAAGAGCCTGATGTTGGGGAAAATGAAGGTAAAAGGAGAGGGAAAGATATATGAGATGTCAAATGGACCCAAGAAGCAACAGTTAGAACTGGACATGGAACAATGGTCTGGTTCCAAATTGGGAAAGGAGTACGTTAGGCTGTATAATGTGACCCTGCTCATTTAATTTATATGCATAGTACATCATGTGAAATGCTGGTCACGATGAAGGACAAGCTGAAATCAGTCTTGCCTGGAGAAATATCAGTAACCTCAGGTATGCAGATGATATTACCCTTACGGCAGAAAGCAAAGAGGAACTAGAGAGCCTCTTGATGAAGGTGAAAGAGGAGAGTGAAAAAGCTGGCCTGAAACTCAACATTCAAAAACCAAAGATATTGGCATCCGGTCTCAGCACTTCATGGCAAATAGATGGGCAAACAATGGGAACAGTGACAGACTTTATTTTCAGGGGCTTCAAAATCACAGCAGATAGGGGCTTCCCTGGTGGTCCAGTGGGTAAAGGGTCTGCCTTGCAGTGCAAGGGGCACCAGTTCGATCCCTGGTCCAAGAAGATACCATGTGCTGCAGAGCGGCTCAGCCAGTGTGTCCAATTAGGAGCCAGTGCTCTGGAGAGCATGCGCCCAGAGCGGTGCTCTGCAATGAGAGACCACTACAATGTGAGGCCCACACAGGCTGAAGAATAAAGACGGATGAAAAATAAATTAAAAATCAATAAAAAGAGCCCCCCCCCCCCAAATGTGGATGGTGACTACAGCCATGAAATTAAAAGGTGTTTGCTCCTTGGAACAAACTTAGGTGGTGTATTCAAAAACAGAGACATCACTTTGCTCACAAAAGTCTGTATAGTCAAAGCTATGGTTTTACCAGTAGTCGTGGATGTAAGAGTTAGACCATAAAGAAAACCGAGTGCCAAAGAATTGATTCCTTTTACCTGTGGTGTTGGTTAAGGCTCTTGAGAGTCCCTTGGACTGCAAGGAGATCAAACCAGTCAATCCTAAAGGAAATCAACTCTGAATATTCATTGGAAGGAATGATGCTGAAGCCAAAACTCTAATACTTTGGTCACCTGATGGGAAGAGATGACTCACTGGAAAAGAGCCTGATGTTGGGGAAAATGAAGGTAAAAGGAGAAGGGGACGACACTGAGTCAATGGACATGAGTTTGAGCAAGCTTTGGGAGACGGTGAAAGACAGGGGAGCCTGGCATTCTGTAGTCCATGAGGTCAAAAAGAGTAGGACATGACTGAGCAACTGAACTGAGACAAATCTATATAGAAAATGATTAGTGGTTCCCAGGGACTGGGAGGAGAGAGAATGGGGGTGTGACTGTTAATGGGTGCAGGTTTCTTTTTGGGGTGCGTTAAGCTTTTCTGGCATTAGTAATTTGCTAATGTCTTGGCAAAAACATACATCACTGATGAGCCTGAATATAGGCAAATCTATTATAGATATTATTCAGATTTGGCAAATTTTAATATAACCATATCTTTCCTGCTTAGAGAAAGACAGCAAAGAATTTAACTTACATCTTATATTTCAAAGCTGTTTGATATCTAGCATTTATTATGTTCTAGGCACTGTGCTAGGCTCTTGCTATTATGTGATTCTTAATCTTAAGAGAAAATTATGGCACTCATTGGGATGGCTAGCATCATGAAAAAAAACAACAACAAAGTAATGCTTGTGGATTAGGTTGTGGAGATACTGAAACACTTGTGTGCTATTGGCGGGATTGTAAAATCATTTAGGTACTGTAGAAAGCAGTATGACATTTTCTCGAAGTTAAAAACAGTTAATAGATGATCTACAAATTCTACTCTGAGCACATATCCAAAAGAATTGAAAAGCAGGGTTTCAAAGAGATGTTTGTACACCCATTTTCATAGCAGCATGATTCATACTAGCCAAAAGGTGGAAGCAGCCAAGCGTCCATGAGTAGATGGATGGATAAACAAAATGTGTTACAAACATACCATGGAAAGTTATTCTTAAAAAGGAAGTTGAGGGCTTCCCTGGTGGTCCAGTGGGTAAGGACACCGCCTTGCAGTGCAAAGGTGCCAGTTCGATCCCTGGCCTGGGAAGATCCCATGTGCCACGGAGCGGCTAGACTGATGTGTCCAGTTACTGAGCCCGAGCTCTGGGACGCATGCGCCCAGAGCCAGTGCTCTGCGACAACAGAGGCCACCGCGATGGGAGGCCCACATGGGCCAAAGAACAAAGATGGATGAAAATGAACAAATGAAAGATCAAAGAAGTGGCCCGCCTGCTCCCCTCCCTCCCCATCCCACCCCTCTCAAATAAATAAATAAATAAATAAATAAATCTTTAAAAAAAAAAAAAAAGGAAGTTGACACATGCTGTAACATGGTGAACTTTGAGCATTATGTTAAGTGATATAAGCCAGTTGTAAAAAGACATACTATATGCTTCCACCTTTGAGGTACCTAGTGTAGTCTGATTCATAGGAACAAAGTAGAATGGTGCTTTTTGCTAATGTCTTGGCAAAAACATACATCACTGATGAGCCTGAATATAGGCAAATCTATTATAGATATTATTCAGATTTGGCAAATTTTAATATAACCATATCTTTCCTGCTTAGAGAAAGACAGCAAAGAATTTAACTTACATCTTATATTTCAAAGCTGTTTGATATCTAGCATTTATTATGTTCTAGGCACTGTGCTAGGCTCTTGCTATTATGTGATTCTTAATCTTAAGAGAAAATTATGGCACTCATTGGGATGGCTAGCATCATGAAAAAAAACAACAACAAAGTAATGCTTGTGGATTAGGTTGTGGAGATACTGAAACACTTGTGTGCTATTGGCGGATTGTAAAATCATTTAGGTACTGTAGAAAGCAGTATGACATTTTCTCGAAGTTAAAAACAGTTAATAGATGATCTACAAATTCTACTCTGAGCACATATCCAAAAGAATTGAAAAGCAGGGTTTCAAAGAGATGTTTGTACACCCATTTTCATAGCAGCATGATTCATACTAGCCAAAAGGTGGAAGCAGCCAAGCGTCCATGAGTAGATGGATGGATAAACAAAATGTGTTACAAACATACCATGGAAAGTTATTCTTAAAAAGGAAGTTGAGGGCTTCCCTGGTGGTCCAGTGGGTAAGGACACCGCCTTGCAGTGCAAGGGTGCCAGTTCGATCCCTGGCCTGGGAAGATCCCATGTGCCACGGAGCGGCTAGACTGATGTGTCCAGTTACTGAGCCCGAGCTCTGGGACGCATGCGCCCAGAGCCAGTGCTCTGCGACAACAGAGGCCACCGCGATGGGAGGCCCACATGGGCCAAAGAACAAAGATGGATGAAAATGAACAAATGAAAGATCAAAGAAGTGGCCCGCCTGCTCCCCTCCCTCCCCATCCCACCCCTCTCAAATAAATAAATAAATAAATAAATAAATCTTTAAAAAAAAAAAAAAAAGGAAGTTGACACATGCTGTAACATGGTGAACTTTGAGCATTATGTTAAGTGATATAAGCCAGTTGTAAAAAGACATACTATATGCTTCCACCTTTGAGGTACCTAGAGTAGTCTGATTCATAGGAACAAAGTAGAATGGTGGTTCAGGGACTGGAAGAAGAGGGAATAGAGAGATACTGTTTAATGGGTATGAAATTTCAGGTTTATAAGAAAGAGTGCTAGAGATGGATGGTGGGGATCATTACCTAGCAGTATGAATGTACTTAATACCCCTTAATAATGGTTAAGGTGGTTATTTTTATGTGTATTTGACCACAATTTAAAATTTAAAAATAGAATAGAGTATTCTAAGAACAAGGACGTTCACTTGAAGTTGTAGCTTCTTTGTTTCTTTTTTAAATTTATTTAGCTGCACCAGGTCTTAGTTGGTACTTGGGTTCTCTAGATGCAGCATGTGAACTCTTGAATTGAAGGATGTGGGATCTAGTTCCCTAACTAGGGATTTAACCTGGGCCCCTTGCATTGGAAGTTGCATCAGTCTTAGCTACTGGACCACCAGGGAAGTCCCAGGTTGTAATTTCTTAAGGGACATAATTATGCCATATGCTTGAAAATTTTTCTACTTGTTATTTAGCACATTGTCCTAGAAATAAAAGCTGAGAATGAAAAAGAAGTATGGCCTGCAGGTCATATAGTCAGCCATAGTAGTAGTTGAGAACTTCATGACTTCCCATACAACCTAGCCCCTCAGTTGGTGCCGTCGGCTTCCTTCTCAGTTCTTACCATGGCTGAGGAAGCTATCATAAAGGTATGATCTCCAATGTCTTCTAAAAATCCTGTGTTTCTCATAACAGCTATTTCAGATCTACCCACAATCCTCCTGGTTTTCCAACTTGAGTAAGAACTCCCTTAACTTCTAGCTTTTCTTCCCATCATCCCCCCAGTTAGTTGTATCTACAAAGATGCTTGACACTCTCCTTAGAGGATGAGGTATCCAGTCCTTCCTAGATAGGCAGGTACAATTGCAGGTGATAAGACCCCAAGTAACAGTGGTTTAAGAAAGACAGTTCACTTCACTCTCCAGGAGATCGAATCTAGAGAGAATTCCAGAACTGGTTTGGAGGCCCAGTTCTTTGACATTCAGGCCTAGGTTCTTACCTTGCTCCACTACCAGCAAGGCCTCTATCTGGTGGTCCATATAACTGTGGGCTCGTTTCTGGTGGCAAGATGGGAGCATGAACCAAGAAGCGGGCAGAGGGAGAACTTGTGCCTTCCCATAAGGGAAGTTCCCAGCATGTTGCTGCAGGATACCTCTGCTTATCCTCTTGGCCCCAACAGGTCATATGGCCACAGCCAGTTGGGAAGGAAGATGGTGAATTTCGTCTATTCTAGGGGGTCATGCCTCAGCTATTAGTAAAATTCCCTATGGAGGAAGGGAAGAGCAAATACTGGACAAGTGACTCTCAGCCATGCCATCCCCTGGAGTCTAGATCCTGTCCCTTCCTTCCCCCCAAATATCCTTGTTTCTGCACTTAGCCCTTCTCTCCCTTGTTTCTTAACTCTGTACTAACCTGTATCTTCAATAATTAAGTGCAGATCTTGCCCACCACCCATCCTCTTTCTACCAAATGTAACCTTCCAGCTCTTGCCCAAATATTTCATTTCTCTTCAGAGCCACCCCCCGTAAAACTTCAATTAATTAAGTTTTCTGAGGTCTCTGACCTCCTACTTAATACAAAATTTTTCTACTTGTTATTTAGCACATTGTCCTAGAAATAAAAGCTGAGAATGAAAAGAAGTATGGCCTGCAGGTCATATAGTCAGCCATAGTAGTAGTTGAGAACTTCACGACTTCCCATACAACCTAGCCCCTCAGTTGGTGCCGGCTTCCTTATCAGTTCTTACCATGGCTGAGGAAGCTATCATAAAGGTATGATCTCCAATGTCTTCTAAAAATCCTGTGTTTCTCATAACAGCTATTTCAGATCTACCCACAATCCTCCTGGTTTTCCAACTTGAGTAAGAACTCCCTTAACTTCTAGCTTTTCTTCCCATCATCCCCCCAGTTAGTTGTATCTACAAAGATGCTTGACACTCTCCTTAGAGGATGAGGTATCCAGTCCTTCCTAGATAGGCAGGTACAATTGCAGGTGATAAGACCCCAAGTAACAGTGGTTTAAGAAAGACAGTTCACTTCACTCTCCAGGAGATCGAATCTAGAGAGAATTCCAGAACTGGTTTGGAGGCCTAGTTCTTTGACATTCAGGCCTAGGTTCTTACCTTGCTCCACTACCAGCAAGGCCTCTATCTGGTGGTCCATATAACTGTGGGCTCGTTTCTGGTGGCAAGATGGGAGCATGAACCAAGAAGCGGGCAGAGGGAGAACTTGTGCCTTCCCATAAGGGAAGTTCCCAGCATGTTGCTGCAGGATACCTCTGCTTATCCTCTTGGCCCCAACAGGTCATATGGCCACAGCCAGTTGGGAAGGAAGATGGTGAATTTCGTCTATTCTAGGGGGTCATGCCTCAGCTATTAGTAAAATTCCCTATGGAGGAAGGGAAGAGCAAATACTGGACAAGTGACTCTCAGCCATGCCATCCCCTGGAGTCTAGATCCTGTCCCTTCCTTCCCCCCAAATATCCTTGTTTCTGCACTTAGCCCTTCTCTCCCTTGTTTCTTAACTCTGTACTAACCTGTATCTTCAATAATTAAGTGCAGATCTTGCCCACCACCCATCCTCTTTCTACCAAATGTAACCTTCCAGCTCTTGCCCAAATATTTCATTTCTCTTCAGAGCCACTGTCTTGGCTTCCCCACTGCCTTCACAGATCAACTTGCCATAACGTGGGGTCCTGGACCATCACTGCAATGACACTGATTTTGCTGAGGTCTCTGACCTCCTACTTAATAATACAGTGGACTCTGCAACATTCACATTCGACACTATTAACCATGCCATCCTTATTGAAACTGATACCACTCTCTTCTATTAATTCTTCGGGCTTTGTTGCCAGACCCTCTGCTGGCTACCCATTACATGTTGATGTTTCTCAGGGTTCTGCCCTTGTTCCTCTTGCTTTATGCTGTCTTAGTGGGCAGTTTGTCCCTTTCCATGGCCTTCCTGGTACTTGTACATTGATGCCTCCAGAGCTTTACTTCCAACACTTAGAGTTCCTTTTCCTTCCAGCTCCAAGCTTATATACCAGCTGGCTTCCATGTATCTTAACTTTTTATTTTGGAAGTGTTCAAACATAAGAAAAACAGAGATGGTAACATATTAAATTTGATGTCTATCACCAAGCACCAATATTACCCATACCTGGCAGTGTTTCCCAGCCCGCCTCCATACCTTTTGAAGCAAATCATAGACATCATAATGTTTCATCTACTAATTTCATTATATATCTTCAAAATTCAAGAAAGCTGTAAAGCTTAATTATGATACTGTATCACATCTAAAAGAAGTTAAAAATCCAGTATTAGGAAATATAATAATTGAAAGAATTTCCCAACGGAGAACTTGTCCACAAAGGTGGTAGAGAAGGAAAACAGTTTATTATTGAATAAGCATTAAATCTGGCAATTTGCTAAAAATTGCAAAGACAAATTTTTTTTTATACATTGAAAGAATTCCCAACACCCTATGGAGGAAGGGAAGAGCAAATACTGGACAAGTGACTCTCAGCCATGCCATCCCCTGGAGTCTAGATCCTGTCCCTTCCTTCCCCCCAAATATCCTTGTTTCTGCACTTAGCCCTTCTCTCCCTTGTTTCTTAACTCTGTACTAACCTGTATCTTCAATAATTAAGTGCAGATCTTGCCCACCACCCATCCTCTTTCTACCAAATGTAACCTTCCAGCTCTTGCCCAAATATTTCATTTCTCTTCAGAGCCACTGTCTTGGCTTCCCCACTGCCTTCACAGATCAACTTGCCATAACGTGGGGTCCTGGACCATCACTGCAATGACACTGATTTTGCTGAGGTCTCTGACCTCCTACTTAATAATACAGTGGACTCTGCAACATTCACATTCGACACTATTAACCATGCCATCCTTATTGAAACTGATACCACTCTCTTCTATTAATTCTTCGGGCTTTGTTGCCAGACCCTCTGCTGGCTACCCATTACATGTTGATGTTTCTCAGGGTTCTGCCCTTGTTCCTCTTGCTTTATGCTGTCTTAGTGGGCAGTTTGTCCCTTTCCATGGCCTTCCTGGTACTTGTACATTGATGCCTCCAGAGCTTTACTTCCAACACTTAGAGTTCCTTTTCCTTCCAGCTCCAAGCTTATATACCAGCTGGCTTCCATGTATCTTAACTTTTTATTTTGGAAGTGTTCAAACATAAGAAAAGCAGAGATGGTAACATATTAAATTTGATGTCTATCACCAAGCACCAATATTACCCATACCTGGCAGTGTTTCCCAGCCCGCCTCCATACCTTTTGAAGCAAATCATAGACATCATAATGTTTCATCTACTAATTTCATTATATATCTTCAAAATTCAAGAAAGCTGTAAAGCTTAATTATGATACTGTATCACATCTAAAAGAAGTTAAAAATCCAGTATTAGGGAAATATAATAATTGAAAGAATTTCCCAACGGAGAACTTGTCCACAAAGGTGGTAGAGAAGGAAAACAGTTTATTATTGAATAAGCATTAAATCTGGCAATTTGCTAAAAAATTGCAAAGACAAATCTTCTTTCTTCCTCTTTTCTACAGCCAATACAGTCCATGTTTTCAAGATGAATAAATAGCTAGTCTCCAGTTAGAGGACTTTGTAGACCTTATGTCACATGTAGCCCATCCCAGCTTTATCACGGAAATTGGAATGACTGCTTATTAGTTGATGGACTTTATCTGGTGGGGAAACAGACATCTCATACCTTAATGTGGGAGGTAGTTTTTTGGCGTACTAAAGGAAGGAGCCCACCAGCCATGCCCTTGGAACTGGGAGTCAGTACCCATTTCTAAAAGGTGGTTCCCGGCTCCCTAAGGAAATGTTCCTGGGCTGTGAGGCCTATTTAGTCTTAAGGATTACTTGCATGCGAAAAGGACAGAGAAAGAAATTCTGAAACACAGGGACAGGAGAAGTCTACCCTTATTTTCAACAGGGACAACAATTAAATCTATTTTCCATTTGTATATGTCCTTACACCGTTAAGGTTCACAGGGCTCAGTGGGTTGACACTTGCAGTTGATCTGTGTAGGACACTAAGTCAAATGTCTATAGACTCTTTCAGCTTGGAGTTTGCAGATTGCATCCTTGTAGCATTCTGTGACATGTTTTTTTGTCCTCTGTATTTCCTGTCAACTGGTTACTGGATCTAGATCCTTGGTCAGATTCAGGTCCAGCTTTTTGTTTTTGTTTTCCTGTCAGTTCTACTTCTTGTGCTCAGTCATGTCTGACTCTGCGGCTCCATGGGCTGTTGCCTGCCAAGCTCCTCTGCCCATGGAATTTTCCAGAATTTTCCAGAATTCCATTAGTTTTCCATTATACTAAGAATAATGGAGTGGATTGCCATTTCCTTCTCAAGGGGTATCTTCCCAACCCAGGGATCAAACCCAGGTCTCCCGCATTGCAGACAGATTCATCTTCTGAGCCACCAGGGGACACATTTCTGTCAGAAAGGATGTCGTCAGCCATTGAATACTCCATCATCCATTAGTGTGTTGAACTGAGCCATTAACTTGTTCCCACGTATTATCAACAGGATAGTCTCTAACGCCCCAATGTCAGTGTATCCAAAACTGAGTTTACCATCATCTCCACGCCCTTCCCTTGTGGTTTCTAATCTCTGGTGGTAGTAGAGCCAAAAAGCTGGAGGGTAAGCCTCCACACCCCTCTAAGTATTACTGGAATCTTGTCAATTCTTTCCCAGTGCTTTGTCATTATAGCCCCTCTGACAGCTGTTCTTCTGCAGGCCAGCCCATTTTCCATCAGCCACCAGATCATGAGATCCACAGTGCAGATTTGGTGTGTCATCTCCTGACTTGAACCTTAGTAGCTCCTACTGCGTGGAGGACTTGGGCCCCGCCTCTTCCATCTCTCTATGGGCCTCATTGATGGACCCTGGATATTGTGTAGGGCTGAAGATATTATGTGCCTATTCTGCTTGGCAAGTCTTTCTCCCCTTATTCCTCCCAAAAACCTTCAAGACTCAGATACTGACTCTTCTGAGAAATCCTCTTGGCTCATCCTGGGTCTGAGTCAGCACCTTCTCATGACTTCCCATCACATCCTGTGCACAATGGCATCATCACGGTTTGCACTGCTCTGGGCTTTCCACGCCTGTTTTCTGACCAGGCTGTGAGTGCCCTGAAAGCTGTGGCCAAGCGCACAGTCAGCTTTTGTTGAAGAAATAGGGTAAAGCTTTCTAGTTATCTCCTGGAACATTCATATTGTGATTTTCTCAGATCACTACTTCCTTTCTCTCAAAAAGATTTAGTCTTCAGAAGTCCCCTGGTTTCCCAGATTTTAAAAATGTATGGCAATGAATAATGTATCAAATTGATATATTATTATCATGATATCTTTATTATAATATTAATCTATAAATCTGTCATGTATCAAATTGTTTAACTCTTAACAAGATTTTGGGCTACCAGTTAAATGAACTTAGTGAAGCTAAATATTGGTAAATGGCGATGACCAGTTTCTGCCTCCTTTTTTGAAACATATTTGGTTTTTACCCAGAGCCTGAGTATCCAATGATGACCGCTACAGGTAAGGCTGACCCCTAATTGCTTTAGACAGAAATGGCATTGTTCCTTTAATATCCAAGACAGCACCATGCAGAGGCCTAATGGATTGCTGTGGTTAATTTAATAACTTAATCCTTGAATAAAATTACTTGTCCTCTGTATTAATTTAGAGCAAGCTCTCCTGGTAGGGAAGGTGTATTTCTGTCATAGATATCTAGATCTCATCAAGATTTGATGAGAAGAAAGACATCACCTTTCTGGCTTCCTCCTCTACCCCAAGAAACCAGAACTACAGAATAGGGAAAGAAGTAGAAAATATCTTCCCATGTGACTGAGAATTGAGTCACAATTGGGTGTGGGCTTTTGGAGAATTGGTGTCCCAAGTGAAACTGGTCATGCCTTTATGTTCTTTTTCAGGGAAGGTAGAAAATTTGAACTGTGTGTGAGAGCTAGACTCCTTAGGTGCCATTGTGATGAGAAATCATTGGGCCTATGTGTATTTGCTTCTTCTCACAGAAAACTCTTGCTCCTATCAAAATGACATAATCATATTGCAAACAAGTTTTGAGAAGTCTTAGATTACACCATCTGTTGTGAGGAAAAGGGTAGAGTGGGGAGAAAAACCGCAAAGATGCCTTATCCACTTGAACTAATGCAATGTAACCCTTAGTGTGTATAGGCTTTTCCTTGTGATTGCATTTTAACCAACAATTGTGTCACAGAGGGCAAACTTAGTGACTGAACTTGGTTGGATGTCTTGACCCTTCTAGGGTGTCTGGAGCCAGAAGACAGGGATTCTTTCCTTTGCATATGTTGGGACCACTTGAGCCGCTGTGACCACTTCCTCTGCAGGCACTGTGCTTTAGTGTGGAATGCAGAAGCGTCACTGTCTTGTTTGGAATGAGGGAAAGTGGTTATGTTGCAGTGACTCATGAAGCCAGGGAGCCCTCCTCTCCTCTCTGCCCCTTCCTGTGCTGGAACCAGGCTGCCATCCGCTGAAGGTCTGCCCGAGAAAGCTGGAGCTGGCTGGCTCACCGTGGTCTAGAGGTGCCTGGAGGGTTGGCCTGAGTTGGGTGCAGAGAGGCATACATTACTAAGCCTATCCTAAGCAGGTGATACACTGTTCTCCTTCAGCAGAAGTTCAGATGTAGCTGGAGAACTGATTAGCAGGAAACAATACTAGTATGAATGTTTATTAATGATGTTGCAAGTCATCTCAGTTACTTATCTTGAGCCAGACTTTGGAGCTACTTTTGTTTGTTTGTTTGTTTGTTTTTTAACTCGAGGATCACATTCATGCAGAGGCATCTATTAACACCACGTCTGTATTGGCTGATCTGGAGGTTAACTCTGGTATGTGTTAGATGGATGTGTCTGAAGTGACCAGTTTGGATGCCTGGGGTCACCTTCCATCCTCAAGCCCCGGTGCTACTCACCCTGGCCTTCCTCAGCCCTGGTCTTCCCTGCCTCTGAGAACCCCTTCCGTTCAACAGGATAACAGAGTGGGGAGGAAGGGGATGTTGAGAAGACTGGTTGGAACTATCTTCTGAGGGACTCTGAAGAAGTGAAGTGAAACAAATAGGTGTACTTTGTGTGAGAGGATTTCTTTCCTAAAGCACCAGACTTTGAGAACGTTCCTCAAATGCTGAACCCTTAGAATGTTGGTTAGATTAAGTGAGGAAAAGGGTAGAGTGGGAGAAAACCACAAAGATGCCTTATCCACTTGAACTAATGCAATGTAACCCTTAGTGTGTATAGGCTTTTCCTTGTGATTGCATTTTAACCAACAATTGTGTCACAGAGGGCAAACTTAGTGACTGAACTTGGTTGGATGTCTTGACCCTTCTAGGGTGTCTGGAGCCAGAAGACAGGGATTCTTTCCTTTGCATATGTTGGGACCACTTGAGCGCTGTGACCACTTCCTCTGCAGGCACTGTGCTTTAGTGTGGAATGCAGAAGCGTCACTGTCTTGTTTGGAATGAGGGAAAGTGGTTATGTTGCAGTGACTCATGAAGCCAGGGAGCCCTCCTCTCCTCTCTGCCCCTTCCTGTGCTGGAACCAGGCTGCCATCCGCTGAAGGTCTGCCCGAGAAAGCTGGAGCTGGCTGGCTCACCGTGGTCTAGAGGTGCCTGGAGGGTTGGCCTGAGTTGGGTGCAGAGAGGCATACATTACTAAGCCTATCCTAAGCAGGTGATACACTGTTCTCCTTCAGCAGAAGTTCAGATGTAGCTGGAGAACTGATTAGCAGGAAACAATACTAGTATGAATGTGTATTAATGATGTTGCAAGTCATCTCAGTTACTTATCTTGAGTCAGACTTTAGAGCTAGTTTTGTTTGTTTGTTTGTTTGTTTTTTAACTCGAGGATCACATTCATGCAGAGGCATCTATTAACACCACGTCTGTATTGGCTGATCTGGAGGTTAACTCTGGTATGTGTTAGATGGATGTGTCTGAAGTGACCAGTTTGGATGCCTGGGGTCACCTTCCATCCTCAAGCCCCGGTGCTACTCACCCTGGCCTTCCTCAGCCCTGGTCTTCCCTGCCTCTGAGAACCCCTTCCGTTCAACAGGATAACAGAGTGGGGAGGAAGGGGATGTTGAGAAGACTGGTTGGAACTATCTTCTGAGGGACTCTGAAGAAGTGAAGTGAAACAAATAGGTGTACTTTGTGTGAGAGGATTTCTTTCCCTAAAGCACCAGACTGATGTTGGAGTCTAGGGAAGCAAAGGTTCCTACATATCCCAGGACATCTGGTTCTTGAGGTTGCATAGCTTCTGGCAATTAAATGAACGAAGTAAAATTCAGACCCCTGTAGTCTATTGACGGTTGCCAAATGAGTTAATGTTTGAGAAGACTATTATGTAAGGTAATTGTCCAAATCACATTTTAGGAATAAGAGAAATTCCACTTACTTCAAATGACCTGAATTAACTGGCATTCCTTTCCTAGTTTAGAGTTAGAGTATCATTCCATCTGTTTTCAATACGTCAGTCTTCCAGGTACAGCTTTGAGGTTCTAAGAATTGGCAGATGCAGTCCTTTTAAAATACCAGGAATTCCCTTTCTGTGGGATGAAATCTGCTGTGTACAATATGTAAACCTGTAACTTTGAGTCACCAGTGTTCTCTTGGCATCAAGTGAGAACTCAGAGTCTTTGTTTTTCTGCACATTTCACTGACTTGTTATTCCTGACAAATCGTAAGCACTCATCCAATTCAAGGACGGTTCAAAAAACTGTACACTAATAGACTCTTGGACTTCCCAGGTGGCTCACCTGCCTTCCAAGCAGGAGACGTGGGTTCAGTCCCTGGGCTGAGAAGGTTCCCTGGAGAAGGAAATGGGTATCCTGTCTAGTATTCTTGCCTGGGAAGTCCCACAGACAGAAGAGCCTGGCAGGCTACAGTCCATGGGGTGGTAGAGTCGGACACGACTTACTGACTAAAAAACAACACAACAGTGATAGGCTCTTAGCTTTCCTCCAAGGGCTACTCGGTAGTATTGGCTGATCTGGAGGTTAACTCTGGTAGATGGATGTGTCTGAAGTGACCAGTTTGGATGCCTGGGGTCACCTTCCATCCTCAAGCCCCGTGCTACTCACCCTGGCCTTCCTCAGCCCTGGTCTTCCCTGCCTCTGAGAACCCCTTCCGTTCAACAGGATAACAGAGTGGGGAGGAAGGGGATGTTGAGAAGACTGGTTGGAACTATCTTCTGAGGGACTCTGAAGAAGTGAAGTGAAACAAATAGGTGTACTTTGTGTGAGAGGATTTCTTTCCCTAAAGCACCAGACTGATGTTGGAGTCTAGGGAAGCAAAGGTTCCTACATATCCCAGGACATCTGGTTCTTGAGGTTGCATAGCTTCTGGCAATTAAATGAACGAAGTAAAATTCAGACCCTGTAGTCTATTGACGGTTGCCAAATGAGTTAATGTTTGAGAAGACTATTATGTAAGGTAATTGTCCAAATCACATTTTAGGAATAAGAGAAATTCCACTTACTTCAAATGACCTGAATTAACTGGCATTCCTTTCCTAGTTTAGAGTTAGAGTATCATTCCATCTGTTTTCAATACGTCAGTCTTCCAGGTACAGCTTTGAGGTTCTAAGAATTGGCAGATGCAGTCCTTTTAAAATACCAGGAATTCCCTTTCTGTGGGATGAAATCTGCTGTGTACAATATGTAAACCTGTAACTTTGAGTCACCAGTGTTCTCTTGGCATCAAGTGAGAACTCAGAGTCTTTGTTTTTCTGCACATTTCACTGACTTGTTATTCCTGACAAATCGTAAGCACTCATCCAATTCAAGGACGGTTCAAAAAACTGTACACTAATAGACTCTTGGACTTCCCAGGTGGCTCACCTGCCTTCCAAGCAGGAGACGTGGGTTCAGTCCCTGGGCTGAGAAGGTTCCCTGGAGAAGGAAATGGGTATCCTGTCTAGTATTCTTGCCTGGGAAGTCCCACAGACAGAAGAGCCTGGCAGGCTACAGTCCATGGGGTGGTAGAGTCGGACACGACTTACTGACTAAAAAACAACACAACAGTGATAGGCTCTTAGCTTTCCTCCAAGTCTAACATTCTGCCAGTGGGCTACCTGTGGCTTGGTAGACTCACCCGTGTGTCAGCCCGCTTGAAAACCCGCCTCCCTTGACTTGCTGGTAGCCTTGGGAGCAACTAGAGCCACCTGTAAGGGCAAGCAGAGCAGCAGAGAGAATGGGGTGCCCTTCTGCGGTGGAAATGCCTGCTCACTCATGACATTTCTTACATGAGTCTCTAACCAAAGGAGGATTCAGGCTTGCTCTGAACAGCAGGAGCTCTTTGACTTGGTTGAATCTTTTCTTCTGAATTATGTGGATAATGACACTAGGAGAGGAAGTAGTGAGGATCAGCCACTCTCTGTAAAGCATCTAGCCAGCACTATGTGGTGTGTGGAGAGACAGTTTTGTTCCTTTCCCTTCTTTCCTGTCACTGGTTTCTTTCAGGGATTCACTGGTGATGAATGCCCTGAAATAGAAGTGCTGTCCACAGACACTGCTAAGGTCAGATAGGGCTGTTTATATTTCTTCCGGTTGCATCATTCTGTGGATGTACTTGTGTTCTTGTTCCACTCCAATGGAACCTGAGAGGTTTGTCAAGGCCAAAGGTAACATCCAGGCCCAAAAGATCAGAGTAGTAGTCAGTGTATTTTTATTACCAGCACTGGGGAGAGAAGCAATGGGGCAGAGCCAGTACATGGAGAGCTTGACTTTTTTTCACTGCAAATGAAAAATGAGAGCCCTTTCCTGTTAGTTCCAGATCTATTGACTGTGAAAGCTTCCTGTAACTTTGAGTCACCAGTGTTCTCTTGGCATCAAGTGAGAACTCAGAGTCTTTGTTTTTCTGCACATTTCACTGACTTGTTATTCCTGACAAATCGTAAGCACTCATCCAATTCAAGGACGGTTCAAAAAACTGTACACTAATAGACTCTTGGACTTCCCAGGTGGCTCACCTGCCTTCCAAGCAGGAGACGTGGGTTCAGTCCCTGGGCTGAGAAGGTTCCCTGGAGAAGGAAATGGGTATCCTGTCTAGTATTCTTGCCTGGGAAGTCCCACAGACAGAAGAGCCTGGCAGGCTACAGTCCATGGGGTGGTAGAGTCGGACACGACTTACTGACTAAAAAACAACACAACAGTGATAGGCTCTTAGCTTTCCTCCAAGTCTAACATTCTGCCAGTGGGCTACCTGTGGCTTGGTAGACTCACCCGTGTGTCAGCCCGCTTGAAAACCCGCCTCCCTTGACTTGCTGGTAGCCTTGGGAGCAACTAGAGCCACCTGTAAGGGCAAGCAGAGCAGCAGAGAGAATGGGGTGCCCTTCTGCGGTGGAAATGCCTGCTCACTCATGACATTTCTTACATGAGTCTCTAACCAAAGGAGGATTCAGGCTTGCTCTGAACAGCAGGAGCTCTTTGACTTGGTTGAATCTTTTCTTCTGAATTATGTGGATAATGACACTAGGAGAGGAAGTAGTGAGGATCAGCCACTCTCTGTAAAGCATCTAGCCAGCACTATGTGGTGTGTGGAGAGAGACAGTTTTGTTCCTTTCCCTTCTTTCCTGTCACTGGTTTCTTTCAGGGATTCACTGGTGATGAATGCCCTGAAATAGAAGTGCTGTCCACAGACACTGCTAAGGTCAGATAGGGCTGTTTAGATTTCTTCCGGTTGCATCATTCTGTGGATGTACTTGTGTTCTTGTTCCACTCCAATGGAACCTGAGAGGTTTGTCAAGGCCAAAGGTAACATCCAGGCCCAAAAGATCAGAGTAGTAGTCAGTGTATTTTTATTACCAGCACTGGGGAGAGAAGCAATGGGGCAGAGCCAGTACATGGAGAGCTTGACTTTTTTTCACTGCAAATGAAAAATGAGAGCCCTTTCCTGTTAGTTCCAGATCTATTGACTGTGAAAGCTTCCTTAGAAGCTTCGGGATTATTTCATCCTAGAATGCCTTCTGGGAAGATCCCATGGAGGAGGGCATGGCAACCCACTCCAGTATTGCCTGAAGAATCCCATGGACAAAGGAGCCAGGTGGGCTGCAGTCCGTGGGGTCACACAGAGTTGGAGCAACTGAGTGACTAAGCAGAATGCCTTCTAAACAAGGAAAGAGCAGCAATGGAATATTTTATCTCTTTCAATTTATAGACTTGCAGATGAGTTAGCCTGAAGCACAGAAAATCTGAGAAAGGACAGCTCTCTCCACCAGGGCAGATATTCCATGTTATCGTATGTGCTCTTTTTACTATTATTTCAAGATTCTTTAATATTGGTGAGACTATTTCTTGTTTTTTGAACCAGAGTAATTTGCCATAGCACTCAAAGTAATTGCTTTAACATTACTCAGTTCATCCTGCTCTTAACAACAAAAACAAAAAAAAATGAACTCCTATCAGCCTCTCTACACCTCAAAAACTGGCCTATAAATCATAATTCATGTTCCCTATAACCTCACATTGCTTTGTTCCAATATGCAAATGTCTCATCCCTATTAAATAGTTCAGTTGTTTCCAAGCAAAGCATGTACATGTCTTATTTCCGACCCTTGTTTTCTCTTTAGAAATCAATCTCGGGCTCCACTGCACTAGTCCTTTGAGTATTAGGATGCTATCAATGTAGTAGGCCTTGGAGGAGAAAGCTGCTGAGGCAACCTCAGGATGGCTTGCTCCAGTCACTAATTCAACTCTAATGAACTGGAGAAGTTAGGATCACCAATAGTGAGGATCAGAAACACAAGCTTTCATATTTTGAGTTCTTAATCACTTAAAGGTTATGGCCATAGAATGTAGAAGTACTCACCGTGGCACAGATTTAGCTGTCTGCCAGAATCCAGTCTCCTCCTCTTCTGGATGTAAAAACCTAGTTGGCCAGCAAGTGCCATGTAAGCAGGAATGATGTGCCACTTCTAGGCCTGGGCTTTTAAAAGTAGAGGTGTTCCTGCTCAGTGCTTTCTCTCTCTGTCTGCCTTGAACCTGGACAGACCTAACCTTAGCCACACAAGGTGGCAAACTCCTAACTGTGGCAGAGCCACGAGCTGGAAGGAGCCTAGTCTTGAATTGTTAAGAAGGAAAGCTGCTTGCTGAAAACCCAACCTCAAAAGTATTGCCTGAAGAATCCCATGGACAAAGGAGCCAGGTGGGCTGCAGTCCGTGGGGTCACACAGAGGTGGAGCAACTGAGTGACTAAGCAGAATGCCTTCTAAACAAGGAAAGAGCAGCAATGGAATATTTTATCTCTTTCAATTTATAGACTTGCAGATGAGTTAGCCTGAAGCACAGAAAATCTGAGAAAGGACAGCTCTCTCCACCAGGGCAGATATTCCATGTTATCGTATGTGCTCTTTTTACTATTATTTCAAGATTCTTTAATATTGGTGAGACTATTTCTTGTTTTTTGAACCAGAGTAATTTGCCATAGCACTCAAAGTAATTGCTTTAACATTACTCAGTTCATCCTGCTCTTAACAACAAAAACAAAAAAAAATGAACTCCTATCAGCCTCTCTACACCTCAAAACTGGCCTATAAATCATAATTCATGTTCCCTATAACCTCACATTGCTTTGTTCCAATATGCAAATGTCTCATCCCTATTAAATAGTTCAGTTGTTTCCAAGCAAAGCATGTACATGTCTTATTTCCGACCCTTGTTTTCTCTTTAGAAATCAATCTCGGGCTCCACTGCACTAGTCCTTTGAGTATTAGGATGCTATCAATGTAGTAGGCCTTGGAGGAGAAAGCTGCTGAGGCAACCTCAGGATGGCTTGCTCCAGTCACTAATTCAACTCTAATGAACTGGAGAAGTTAGGATCACCAATAGTGAGGATCAGAAACACAAGCTTTCATATTTTGAGTTCTTAATCACTTAAAGGTTATGGCCATAGAATGTAGAAGTACTCACCGTGGCACAGATTTAGCTGTCTGCCAGAATCCAGTCTCCTCCTCTTCTGGATGTAAAAACCTAGTTGGCCAGCAAGTGCCATGTAAGCAGGAATGATGTGCCACTTCTAGGCCTGGGCTTTTAAAAGTAGAGGTGTTCCTGCTCAGTGCTTTCTCTCTCTGTCTGCCTTGAACCTGGACAGACCTAACCTTAGCCACACAAGGTGGCAAACTCCTAACTGTGGCAGAGCCACGAGCTGGAAGGAGCCTAGTCTTGAATTGTTAAGAAGGAAAGCTGCTTGCTGACCTAGAATATCCACCCTGGATGTTAAATGAATAAGAAACCAATCGAACCTGTACATGTATGGCTGAGTCCCTTCACTGTACACCTGAAGCTATCACAGCATAGTTTGTTCATCAGCTATACCCCAGTACAAAAGAAAAGGGCTTTATGTACTTTTTTTTTAATGTGACCTCTTTTATTGGTCTTTCATTTGTCTATTTTCGTCCATCTTTGTTCTCTGGCCTGTGTGGGCCTCCCCCTGCAGTGGCTCTCTGGTCACAGAACGCCAGCTCTGGGCGCATGTGCTCCAGAGCGCTGGCTCATAATTGGACACACTGGTCCAGCTGCTCCGCGGCATGTGGGATCTTCCCAGGCCAAGGATCGAATCGGCACCCCTTGCACTGCAAGGTGGACTCTACTCACTGGACCACCAGGGAAGCCCTGTTTTTTTTTTTTTTTAAGAAATCAATCTATTGTTGATGCCATTGTTTGGGAGAAGGTTCACTATGGCTGTTTATTCTTAACAACCTTATTTAAAAGAATATTATGAGGCTTGCTTTGGCAGTATATATACTAAAATTAGAACAATGCAGAGAAGATTAGCCTGGCTTCTACACAGGGATGACATACAAATCTGTAAAGTGTTAAAAAAAGAAAAAAAAAGGAGAATACTATGGATTATGTTTAGGCATAAAGGTCTGCAAGGACCGAGTAGTTGAGCCTGGGGCATGGAATAAGGGACTCTCACCGTCAGACACTTCCTTGACAATTTTACAAAAAATTTCTGTTGCCAATTAAGAAGAAGATCAACAGAATAACCAAAATTGTGTTGGTATGACATTTACTTGTAGGAGCCATTCCTTGTCTACCTGATCCTCCCTGAATTTCCTTTCCCTCTGTTGGCACTCATTGTCTCTCGTCCTTACTTGGACTTCATTATGGAAGTCCAAGAGCACACTTGGGAGTCATAGAGTGTGGGCCACTCAGGCAGGGCCCTCAAGGTATTAATCCTCCATGGGGTCTAGCCCTCAGCTTTGTGGATCCAGGAACAGAAGTCTTAAAGTGTGCAGCAGAGGGCTTCCCTGGTGGTCCAGTGGGTAGGGACACCGGTTTGCACTGGCTTGATCCCTGGCCTGGGAAGATCCCACATGCCACAGAGTGGCTGGACTGATATGTCCAACTATCGAGCTGGAGCTCTGGAGCGCCTGCGCGCAGAGCCGGTGCTCTGAGACAAGAAACGCCACTGCAGTGGGAGACCCACACAGGCCAAAGAACAAAGATGGATGAAGATAAATAAATGAAAGACCAATAGAAGTGGCCAAGAAAAAAAAAAAGTTTCTGTCCATCTTTGTTCTCTGGCCTGTGTGGGCCTCCCCCTGCAGTGGCTCTCTGGTCACAGAACGCCAGCTCTGGGCGCATGTGCTCCAGAGCGCCGGCTCAGAAATGGACAAACTGGGCCAGCTCCAGCGCGGCAGGTGGGATCTTCCCAGGCCAGGGATCGAATCGGCACCCCTTGCACTGCAAGGTGGACTCTACTCACTGGACCACCAGGGAAGCCCTGTTTTTTTTTTTTTTTAAGAAATCAATCTATTGTTGATGCCATTGTTTGGGAGAAGGTTCACTATGGCAGTTTATTCTTAACAACCTTATTTAAAAGAATATTATGAGGCTTGCTTTGGCAGTATATATACTAAAATTAGAACAATGCAGAGAAGATTAGCCTGGCTTCTACACAGGGATGACATACAAATCTGTAAAGTGTTAAAAAAAGAAAAAAAAAGGAGAATACTATGGATTATGTTTAGGCATAAAGGTCTGCAAGGACCGAGTAGTTGAGCCTGGGGCATGGAATAAGGGACTCTCACCGTCAGACACTTCCTTGACAATTTTACAAAAAATTTCTGTTGCCAATTAAGAAGAAGATCAACAGAATAACCAAAATTGTGTTGGTATGACATTTACTTGTAGGAGCCATTCCTTGTCTACCTGATCCTCCCTGAATTTCCTTTCCCTCTGTTGGCACTCATTGTCTCTCGTCCTTACTTGGACTTCATTATGGAAGTCCAAGAGCACACTTGGGAGTCATAGAGTGTGGGCCACTCAGGCAGGGCCCTCAAGGTATTAATCCTCCATGGGGTCTAGCCCTCAGCTTTGTGGATCCAGGAACAGAAGTCTTAAAGTGTGCAGCAGAGGGCTTCCCTGGTGGTCCAGTGGGTAGGGACACCGGTTTGCACTGGCTTGATCCCTGGCCTGGGAAGATCCCACATGCCACAGAGTGGCTGGACTGATATGTCCAACTATCGAGCTGGAGCTCTGGAGCGCCTGCGCGCAGAGCCGGTGCTCTGAGACAAGAAACGCCACTGCAGTGGGAGACCCACACAGGCCAAAGAACAAAGATGGATGAAGATAAATAAATGAAAGACCAATAGAAGTGGCCAAAAAAAAAAAAAAAAAGTTAGAAAGTCTGCAGCAGAGTCTACCAGGCTTTCAGGCTGAGACTCGTGCTAATCATGGTGTATACACCCTAGTGCCCATCCATGCGTAGTTACAGTGAGCAACGGTCCTTCTGGCATTCACTGCCAGGAAGCCCTCTCGATGGTATGAAGGCAACTGGGCAACTAACTGAATAAGCAGAGGACTGTTGGGTGAGCAAGAACTCAACCCACCCTCTAGGCTGTGAAAGTAATCTGGTGATTCATTCCACAGAGTTAAACATTTAATGACCAAAAGTCTTTCATTGAATTCAGTCTCTCTTCCATGGACAGTGTTGCTGTAAGACTGCCAAATTCTCTTAAGGTTACTTTTTAGGCTTTCTGCAGCTTTGTTTTGAGAAGTAAATAATAGTGAGCCTAGTTAGTACTGTTTCTGTTGTATTTATTGAAGTCTATATCCTAGATTCCATGATTGGACTTGAGCGTTCCTTAAGTTCTGTCACTTAACCACCAGGCTGCTCACTTTAGTTCTTGTATATTTCTTATTGGTCATGGGAGGATTAAATGAGTTAGTCTTCAAAAATTAATATTAGCATTATTTAATGGAATGATACATGTTTTCTAACTATACACCTAATATAAAACACTGGTCAAGCCATGGTGTCTTACACCTTTAGAGTCTAAAGGTTTGATGTGGTTTAAGGAGATGCTGAGATACACATGGATATGGGAGTTAAAACACTTAAGTAGGGCTTCCCCTGGTGGTCCAGTGGGTAAGGACACCGCCTTGCAGTGCAAGGGACGCGGGTTCAATCCCTGGCCTGGGAAGATCCCACATGCCACGGAGCGGCTGGACCGATGTGTCCAATTACCAAGCCGGAGCTCTGGAGTGCATGCGCCCAGAGGCAGCGCTCTGCAACGACAGATGCCACCGGGGTGGGAGGCCCACAGGAGCCAAAGAACAAAGACAATACAAAACTGAAAATAGAGAAATGAAAGACCAATAGAAGTGGCCCGCCTGCTCCCCACCCTCCCCAACCCAACCCCTGCCCAATAAATAAATAAATAAATAAATAAATCTTTAAAAACAAAAACAAAAAACATTTAAGTATAGGCACTGCCACTTGAATCCATGCAGCCCAAGACTGTGTTGCAACAATGGTAAGGCCTGATGGTAACTTGAAACTTCATTTATCTTAAATCTAAAGTGTCCTTCCATGTTCTGAGATTTAGTAAGGTACATAGTGACCTTACTCATGACTTTTTTCTTATTGAAAGGTTTTAAGATTTTTGTGTGGTTGCTTTCTCTCTCTTGGTTCTCAGTGTCTTTGTTCTGTTTTCGTATCCTTCTGCCTCCATCCAGCACCTTTCCTTCTTATTTATTCATTGAGATCTTCTCTGGTCTGGGGTCTCTCACATGTTATTTCTAAAAAAGCAATGGTGCACAAAGAAGATTCACACAGAAGTCTAGGTGCTTATGCATCTTACCTTTAATTGAGACTATAATAAGGTGGGCTGTTTTGCTTCCAGTATCCCTACTGGTAGTGATCCCTTGGTTGGCCTTATGTTCTAGGACATTGCTTCCCCAGTTTCTACATTCTCTCAGAAGTTTAGCTTTGGATTGAGTTTGGGTTCTAGAGGTAAACTTCAAACTGCACAATTTATATTCAAGACTGGTTCATGCTGTCTTAATCCAGATCTTTAACTCAAATCTCTGCAAACATTAGGATATCTATCCTGTGGCCACTTGCCCCTCCCCTCATCATACCAGAATTCCAGTTGGAGAAGCAGGCCCTTAAGAATACAATCTGTGCTAACATTCTGTATACTCAGATAGTGTTGGGTTATTCGGTCCTCATTGACTAAATGCAACTGATTTGTTGATATAAATGTTGATATAAATATTGATTTATTGATATGGTTAAGATTGAAAGATTGGTATTTATGCTAAAGACTAACATGGAGTGACTAAAACATTAATGTGAAGTGGTTAATGTCGTAATTTGCCTGAATATGGTAGACCCTGGATGGGAAAATATTACAGCTTGTGTCAGAATTTATCACTAGTTTGTTTTGTTTGTTTTAAAGAGAAGTCTGTGTCTTCATTGGCCAAACAGGTAAGCAAGGCAGATGAAGTGGGAAAAGTAGGTGGCTCCATGCATCATGGGCTTGTAGGTGATGGAGAACTCACCCAGATGGTGGCCAATAATCTTGGACTTGGTTTCCACTTGGGTGAAGGTCTCGCAGTTTTCAATGCCCAAACACCATCTGAGCAGGATGATCTTCAGCACCTATGGCTTCTCTTTGGGCTGAGCCCCAAGATTGGCCCTGCCCAGGAGCTTCCACCTTGGCTGTGGGTGCTGAGCAGCGGTGGCACTGCGTCAGTGTGTCCAGAGGCTGATCTGGGTGCTCACCCTGGTGTATGAACTTGCGGAAGGTCCACCACTGCCCGCTTCCCTTCTGCCATCTTGCTGCTCCTCACAGAGGACTCATTAGTTCTTAAAGTATTGGAATCGAGAGGGAGTCTTTGAGATCTAACCTGGAGAGTCTAGAACACACACTTTGGGGCAGACAGCCTGAATGTGGATCCTGATTCTGGTACCTGGCAACTGTGTGACCTTGGGGCCTACTTCAGTTCCCTCACCTACAGAATGACATACTCTAGTTTTATCCTAGTAGGACTGCTGTGAGCCTTAAGAATTTCTGTTGAGCAGTTGCAACAGTGTTTGGGTTCTTCTAAGTAATAAATGTAAAATCATCCTAAATGTATGAGATATTTAGGTCCTCAGATTTGCCTTTTTAAAGTTGATAGTATGAAAATTCCTATATATATGTTTCTTTGTCCTAAATACTTAATTTTCTTTTCAGTTGTTCTTGGCATTTTAACTTCACTCTGTTAACTTGAGGCTATCTGAGGTCTAATTGCTACCAGCTTTGTGATTGTTAAGCAAGTGAACACTTCTAGACTTCACTTGATAAAATTCATCTTCTTTATCTGCACAGTCTGTTCCTAACAGGAGCTACCCCACAGGATGGGTGGGAGGACTGAGAATCCCACCACGGTCATTTGACCTTTTAGTTCCCCCGATGTGTACTCTGTCCCAGTTGTTATTTGTGGCCCCGGGGCAGTAAGAGTTGGAATAACATTTAATCACTCTTGTCCTTCCTCATCTGTTTTTAGGCTGCCACCTTAAAGACTTCGGAGATTTGAGTTTTACTCCAGTTCCCAAGGATGATCTCTATAACAACCTGATAGTGAATCCTCGCTCAGTGGGCCTCGCCAACCAGGAACTCGCAGAGGTGGTTAGCAGAGCAGTGTCGGGGGGCTACAGCTGTGTCACGGTGGGAGGAGACCACAGGTGAGCAGGGTGTGGAGGGGCTGGATGGGCTCACCAGTTAGCTCCATCTCAGTTTCTTCATTTAGAATAAAATGCTCTTGAATTCTTGAGAGTCTGATGTGCATGGTGTTTCCTAAAATGCTCCCGCTTCCCTTCTGCCATCTTGCTGACTCCTGGTGTATGAACTTGCGGAAGGTCCACCACTGCCGGCTTCCCTTCTGCCATCTTGCTGCTCCTCACAGAGGACTCATTAGTTCTTAAAGTATTGGAATCGAGAGGGAGTCTTTGAGATCTAACCTGGAGAGTCTAGAACACACACTTTGGGGCAGACAGCCTGAATGTGGATCCTGATTCTGGTACCTGGCAACTGTGTGACCTTGGGGCCTACTTCAGTTCCCTCACCTACAGAATGACATACTCTAGTTTTATCCTAGTAGGACTGCTGTGAGCCTTAAGAATTTCTGTTGAGCAGTTGCAACAGTGTTTGGGTTCTTCTAAGTAATAAATGTAAAATCATCCTAAATGTATGAGATATTTAGGTCCTCAGATTTGCCTTTTTAAAGTTGATAGTATGAAAATTCCTATATATATGTTTCTTTGTCCTAAATACTTAATTTTCTTTTCAGTTGTTCTTGGCATTTTAACTTCACTCTGTTAACTTGAGGCTATCTGAGGTCTAATTGCTACCAGCTTTGTGATTGTTAAGCAAGTGAACACTTCTAGACTTCACTTGATAAAATTCATCTTCTTTATCTGCACAGTCTGTTCCTAACAGGAGCTACCCCACAGGATGGGTGGGAGGACTGAGAATCCCACCACGGTCATTTGACCTTTTAGTTCCCCCGATGTGTACTCTGTCCCAGTTGTTATTTGTGGCCCCGGGGCAGTAAGAGTTGGAATAACATTTAATCACTCTTGTCCTTCCTCATCTGTTTTTAGGCTGCCACCTTAAAGACTTCGGAGATTTGAGTTTTACTCCAGTTCCCAAGGATGATCTCTATAACAACCTGATAGTGAATCCTCGCTCAGTGGGCCTCGCCAACCAGGAACTCGCAGAGGTGGTTAGCAGAGCAGTGTCGGGGGGCTACAGCTGTGTCACGGTGGGAGGAGACCACAGGTGAGCAGGGTGTGGAGGGGCTGGATGGGCTCACCAGTTAGCTCCATCTCAGTTTCTTCATTTAGAATAAAATGCTCTTGAATTCTTGAGAGTCTGATGTGCATGGTGTTTCCCTAGAAATGGCTTGAGGCATGTGTAGATTTTCTTTGTAGAACGTGTCACATAGTATGAGGACAAGTTCAGAGTTAGACTAAGTAGAGTTTTTAGACAGTATGTTTCATGCTTGTTTTTCGGAAAACTTCTTAAAACTCGTCTCATGACTTACATTTTCGTTACTTAGGAAAATTGGAGGGATCCATCGATAGGCCGAATATTTTGTTTTTAAGCATTTCTCCTAATAGGTTTGTTAGCAATGCCCCACTTGGCATGTGAATACGTTCTCTGCCTCCATAGTACGGACCCTGGGTGGCAAATCGATGGATCCTTTCAGTAAATCAGTACACACTTTACTGAGCTTGGTGAGTTCTCAAGCAGTGTCAAGGAGTATGGGAAACGTGATCTATTCAGACTAAATGAAATACACATACACCGGGTGAGGAAAAAATACCTAATTCTATATCTCAGAAGGAAGAGATCAGTCTGGGCTGGAATAGTCAGATTTTACAGGGGAGAGTGATGTGAGCTAAGTAATGAAGATTTTTTTGGTAGAAAAATGGCATTGAAGCACTAGGAATATCAAGCATTTCACACATATTCTCAGTTAATCCTCGAAATAATACCATGAGGCAGATCAGTTTTATCTAATTCACTGCTGGGTACAATGAGGGACAGAGGCTAGATAATGCCTAGAGCCAGGAAGTAGCAGGGCTGGGATTAAA
Organism: Tragulus kanchil; assembly: GCA_022376925.1. NCBI lineage: Eukaryota > Metazoa > Chordata > Mammalia > Artiodactyla > Tragulidae > Tragulus > Tragulus kanchil. The sequence goes on along the minus strand of JAIOJX010000032.1, from coordinate 213,992,952 downwards.
GTCCACTGTGACCACTATGCACAATTAAATTGTTTTTTTAGATCAAATCTAGCCACTTTCCTGTTTAGGGCCCGCCAATCTGTTTAGGCTGCCACCTTAAAGACTTGGAGATTTGAGTTTTACTCCAGTTCCCAAGGATGATCTCTATAACAACCTGATAGTGAATCCTCGCTCAGTGGGCCTCGCCAACCAGGAACTCGCAGAGGTGGTTAGCAGAGCAGTGTCGGGGGGCTACAGCTGTGTCACGGTGGGAGGAGACCACAGGTGAGCAGGGTGTGGAGGGGCTGGATGGGCTCACCAGTTAGCTCCATCTCAGTTTCTTCATTTAGAATAAAATGCTCTTGAATTCTTGAGAGTCTGATGTGCATGGTGTTTCCCTAGAAATGGCTTGAGGCATGTGTAGATTTTCTTTGTAGAACGTGTCACATAGTATGAGGACAAGTTCAGAGTTAGACTAAGTAGAGTTTTTAGACAGTATGTTTCATGCTTGTTTTTCGGAAAACTTCTTAAAACTCGTCTCATGACTTACATTTTCGTTACTTAGGAAAATTGGAGGGATCCATCGATAGGCCGAATATTTTGTTTTTAAGCATTTCTCCTAATAGGTTTGTTAGCAATGCCCCACTTGGCATGTGAATACGTTCTCTGCCTCCATAGTACGGACCCTGGGTGGCAAATACGATGGATCCTTTCAGTAAATCAGTACACACTTTACTGAGCTTGGTGAGTTCTCAAGCAGTGTCAAGGAGTATGGGAAACGTGATCTATTCAGACTAAATGAAATACACATACACAGGGTGAGGAAAAAAATACCAAATTCTATATCTCAGAAGGAAGAGATCAGTCTGGGCTGGAATAGTCAGATTTTACAGGGGAGAGTGATGTGAGCTAAGTAATGAAGATTTTTTTGGTAGAAAAATGGCATTGAAGCACTAGGAATATCAAGCATTTCACACATATTCTCAGTTAATCCTCGAAATAATACCATGAGGCAGATCAGTTTTATCTAATTCACTGCTGGGTACAATGAGGGACAGAGGCTAGATAATGCCTAGAGCCAGGAAGTAGCAGGGCTGGGATTAAAGTCCACTGTGACCACTATGCACAATTAAATTGTTTTTTTAGATCAAATCTAGCCACTTTCCCTGAGGACTCAGCTTTTCAGGTCACATAGCGGAACTGGAAAGACAAGTAGATTCCTCATTCCTAAGTTGCTTCAGTAATGTCTGACTCTGTGCGACCCCATGGACTGTAGCCTGCCAGACTCCTCTGTCATGGTATTCTCCAGGCAAGAATACTGGAGTGGGTTGCCATGCCCTCCTCCAGAGGATCAAACGTATGTCTCTCGCATCTCCTGCATTGGCAGGCGGTGCTTTACCATTAGTTTCACCTGGGAAGCCCCAGATTCCTTATTAGGAATACAATTTTGGGTTGAGTAAGAAGTCAGTCAGTCCCAGGTTCTCTCCTGAAATTGATTAGATAACCCAAGGGTAGGTCTCTTGCTTTTGGCTCAGTTCTCTCTCAAAGTTCATTGTCTCTTTTCTGGTTGGCTATTGGGGACCACTTCTTAGTGCACTTATCATAATCTTTGATTTTTCTTTTGTTTGTATCTAGATTGCAGCCCTAACACTGATAAAACCTAGGCTGTGTGAAAGGTTCTAGAAAGGAAGTGATGTGTGTATCATCTGAACAGCTGTTGAATATTTTAAAGAGACATTTTTCAGTCACTCAGCTCCCTTTAATAGTATAGCATATACTGCTGCTTTAATCATCAAACCACCTTAAACAGGATAAGATTATTTTTTTTTTTTAAAGATTTTATTTATTTATTTATTTATTTATTGGGTGGGGGTCGGGTTGGGGAGGGAGAGGAGCGGGCGGGCCACTTCTATTGGTCTTTCACTTCTATTGGTCTTTCCCACCAGGGAAGCCCCATATTATAGCTTTTTAGAAAGATGATATGATACTTCCTAAAATAAGTCAACATTTTTTTTTTCTTTTGAAGATTAAGATCATTTTATTGAGAGAGGAGAAGTGGGGAGAGGTGGGGAGGCAGCTACAGCTCCCCCATCCCCACCAGGGGGAAAGAACCCCTCCCCGCCTCTCGTCCCCTACATGGTTCCCCTGTATTAGGGGGGAACATTGTGCAAACTCTGCCCTGGAGGGTTGAGGCGGGGAGTGAAACGGCAGCAGCTGTGGCTGGTGGAGGTGCTGCTGAGCGCTGGGGGGCTTGTAGAGGTCCAGGAGGAGAGCAGAGGTGTTGACCTTGTCGGCTCCCCGAACTTCGTGGGGCAGCAGCGGCAGCTTCACAATGTAGAAGTCTTCATATAGGTCCTCCATCTGGTCCAGATTCTTGGCCTGGATCTTGTGGCAGGCCTCACACATCTTGCAGGGCTTCTCGGGATCACAGTTGGTTGATAAGGATGTTGTGCGTGTCGATCTTGCATTTGGCCAGCTCCTGATAACCGTTAACACAGGGACAAGAACTCTCGCATCTCCTGCATTGGCAGGCCGGTGCTTTACCATTAGTTTCACCTGGGAAGCCCCAGATTCCTTATTAGGAATACAATTTTGGGTTGAGTAAGAAGTCAGTCAGTCCCAGGTTCTCTCCTGAAATTGATTAGATAACCCAAGGGTAGGTCTCTTGCTTTTGGCTCAGTTCTCTCTCAAAGTTCATTGTCTCTTTTCTGGTTGGCTATTGGGGACCACTTCTTAGTGCACTTATCATAATCTTTGATTTTTCTTTTGTTTGTATCTAGATTGCAGCCCTAACACTGATAAAACCTAGGCTGTGTGAAAGGTTCTAGAAAGGAAGTGATGTGTGTATCATCTGAACAGCTGTTGAATATTTTAAAGAGACATTTTTCAGTCACTCAGCTCCCTTTAATAGTATAGCATATACTGCTGCTTTAATCATCAAACCACCTTAAACAGGATAAGATTATTTTTTTTTTTTAAAGATTTTATTTATTTATTTATTTATTTATTGGGTGGGGGTCGGGTTGGGGAGGGAGAGGAGCGGGCGGGCCACTTCTATTGGTCTTTCACTTCTATTGGTCTTTCCCACCAGGGAAGCCCCATATTATAGCTTTTTAGAAAGATGATATGATACTTCCTAAAATAAGTCAACATTTTTTTTTCTTTTGAAGATTAAGATCATTTTATTGAGAGAGGAGAAGTGGGGAGAGGTGGGGAGGCAGCTACAGCTCCCCCATCCCCACCAGGGGGAAAGAACCCCTCCCCGCCTCTCGTCCCCTACATGGTTCCCCTGTATTAGGGGGGAACATTGTGCAAACTCTGCCCTGGAGGGTTGAGGCGGGGAGTGAAACGGCAGCAGCTGTGGCTGGTGGAGGTGCTGCTGAGCGCTGGGGGGCTTGTAGAGGTCCAGGAGGAGAGCAGAGGTGTTGACCTTGTCGGCTCCCCGAACTTCGTGGGGCAGCAGCGGCAGCTTCACAATGTAGAAGTCTTCATATAGGTCCTCCATCTGGTCCAGATTCTTGGCCTGGATCTTGTGGCAGGCCTCACACATCTTGCAGGGCTTCTCGGGATCACAGTTGGTTGATAAGGATGTTGTGCGTGTCGATCTTGCATTTGGCCAGCTCCTGATAACCGTTAACACAGGGACAAGAACTCAGCAATGCACACACATATAAAGATTGTTTGCTCAGGGTCCTTGAACTGTTCACTGATGGAGCAGATGACAGGCAGTGTCTCTTCCAGCTTGGAGGCCAGCTGGTCTGCATTCATGTCCCCGAGGCCCAGCATGTTGCACATCTGTGAGATGAAAGGGCTGGTCTAGTTCCTGCTCTGCATGAGGCAGCCTAGCCCCCGCTCGACGATGGTGGGGAAGTTCAGGAGCCTCAGTGTGAGGCCCGTGGGCGCCGTGTCGAACACCACCACCGAGAAGTTCATGCCCTTCACCAGCTGCATGACCTCTGTGTAGCTCATGGCCTCATCGATGTCTGGGAAGGTGCTCATGGCTTCTTGCATCATCTTCTTGCCCATGCTTAGCATGTTGTCCTCTTCAAAGAACTCATCAGGTAGCTCTGCCATGCCCAGGCTGGGGTCAGTCTCCATGGCAAAGAGGTTGTCATAGCCTTTGACCTAGACTTCTGGTCAAATGCATCAGAGATGTTGTGAGCTGGGTCAGTGGAAATGATCAGAACACTCTCCCGCCCCTTGGACAACTGGACTGCTAGGCTGCAGCTGCAGGCGGTCTCGCCAATGCCCCCCCTTGTCCCCAGTGAAGATCCACTTGAGGCTGCACTGCTCGATGATGTTGCTAAGCGTGGGCTCCAGTGGCTCCACATCAGGCGCGTCCTCGAACTCCTCTGCCTCAACCCCCCACCCGGCCGTCCCTCAAGTCAACATTTTTTTTAAAGATCTTAACAGGGCACCCCAATTAAAGACCTTATTAGATCACTGAATAAAACAAGTTGACTTGCAGGTTACATACATAAGCATTACATGCAAGTATCCTTAGGTTGTCTTGGTTTTTGCTTTCCATGTCCCTGGTCTCTGCTTACATTAGCCAGCTGTCCTGTCTGAACTGTGGGAGTATAGCCGGTGAAACTGTGCTGCTTGGAAAGCTGCAGAAACTAAAGAATTTGCGAAGATGGGAATTGCAGCTTAAGCATCTTAGGAACTAACTGCTTTAGTTCCTAGTCAGTTGCTTTTGGTCAGCACAGCCTAAGGCAGCATTTTAAGCTCTGTGTCCCACATAGGACTGGTTTCAGAGAGAGCATGCTCTGGTGCTAAAAGCACTGGGTTAAGTCAGGATACTGGGAGGTCTTTCTAGGAAGATCTGTGTGAAGTAAGACAAGTCATCTAACTTCTCTAGACTGCAGTTTCCCTTTCTATAAGATGAGATAATAATCTTATCCTGGGGGCTTCCCCGGGTGGTCCAGTGGGTAAGGACACCGCCTTGCAGTGCAAGGGGCGCCAGTTCGATCCCTGGCCTGGGAAGATCCCACGTACCGCGGAGCAGCTGGACCGATGTGTCCAATTACTGAGCCGGAGCTCTAGAGCACATGCGCCCAGAGCCGGTGCTCTGTGAGAACAGAGGCCACCGCCATGGGAGCCCACAGGGGCCAAAGAACAAAGATGGATGAAAATGGATAAATGGAAGACCAATAGAAGTGGCCTGCCTGCCCCCCTCCCTCCCCAAGCCCCTCCCCCCCCAAAAGCTATAATATGAATTTTTATCCTTAGACAGTTAATATAACTGATGCTTTAAAAGTAATTTGATCTGCTTGGTCTCTCAAGAGGTATTACATAGTAATAGTGAGTTGTTATATACTGATCACCTCATTGAATAGGATTTCATTTGTTGAACAAAAATTTGAGGTCCTTTTCTGGGCCAAGACTAATGGATCCAATTAAAGGGATTCGGGGGCGGCAATGACACCTGGCACACCACAAGAGTATCCAGCTGTCAGCTTTGAACCTTGAGAGCCTTCCATTGCTCACTGTCTCTCAAGATACGCCCTGGGGCTCTATTCTTAGCCAAATCCAGGCTCAATCTAGGGCCCTGAGGACAAGGTGTAAACTGTGTGGCTGATGATGTTTGTATCAGTGCTATTTACCAAGCGGGGAGCCTCTAAGACTATTGTATTTGTTCTTTGCAGCCTGGCGATAGGTACTATCAGTGGCCACGCCCGCCACTGCCCAGACCTTGGTGTAATCTGGGTTGACGCCCACGCGGACATCAATACACCCCTCACCACTTCATCTGGAAATCTACACGGACAGCCAGTTTCATTTCTCCTCAGAGAACTACAGGACAAGGTCAGAGGGCGGAGATGAAGAGAACGTTGAACAGCTTGGAACGCTTATCCTGGGGCTTGGAGTAAGGTTTCTGTGAAGGACAGGTTTACGCTGGTGGTCGTAGGGCTTACCACTTCTCCATCTGTTCACCACACTTATTTTGGAGCAGACTAGGTACTGGGGGCAACAAAGATGACTAACACATGGGCCCTGCTCTTGGACGAGGGGTGACTCATCATCTCATCTCATAATAAAGGAATGTGGTAGTGGGTAGCAGCTGTAGGAATCTGGACACACCTACAGCCTAAAGACTTCTTGGTAAGAAGCTCCTGGGCCTCACTCTTAGGCCCACCAGTTTAGAAGACAAATAAAACCACGGTGACCTCAGTAGTGTCTTCCCAGACTCTTCAGAAGATGCTAGGTGTGGACTAGAATCTGTATCCCTCCCCTCAGTGAGAGCCCAGGTTAAACCAGGACAGTACAAAGGTCATTCACGAGACAGCATTTACATTTTGACTCTTGGGGACTTGAAACACAACCCGGTTGCCATCTCGAGAACCAATGTGTAAACAATTCAGTAGTGTGCAGAGAGGTGGAAAAGCCCTAGTCAGCAGTATTCTTGCTCTTTCCGTAAGTTAATGAGAAACCAAGGCCACCTTAAGGGGAGGTATTTGATTCTTCAGGAAATGATCCTGTGTTTCGCAGCTGCCCTTCTGAATCATCTCTACCTCTGTCAGTTCTTTCCCAGATCATGGGTTTGTTGCTTTACACACGTACTGGGGCTGAGAGGAGAAAGTACACTGCACACACTGGGAAGCTCACAGTGGTGAGCCTGATGAGACCAAGAATCCCTGATGGACCCCTTTCTTCACAGGTACCCCAAGTCCCAGGATTTTCTTGGGTGAAACCTTGTATCTCTTCCCCAAGTATTGTATATATTGGACTAAGAGATGTGGACCCTCCTGAACAGTAAGTTGATACCTCACTGAGCTTTGGGCCCATCCTGGCCACTGATGTTCCACCTGATAGGTTGTTTCTGGACTTAACCTGTTGTAGGTCACTATAAAGACAAGCCCCACCCCCACATGTGATTAAAACTGCTCTTTCACTAAGGCTTCCTTCCTTTGTATCTCACCAGCTTTATTTTAAAGAATTATGATATCCAGTATTTTTCCATGAGAGACATAGAGCTTATCCTGGGGCTTGGAGTAAGGTTTCTGTGAAGGACAGGTTTACGCTGGTGGTCGTAGGGCTACCCCCATCTGTTCACCACACTTATTTTGGAGCAGACTAGGTACTGGGGGCAACAAAGATGACTAACACATGGGCCCTGCTCTTGGACGAGGGGTGACTCATCATCTCATCTCATAATAAAGGAATGTGGTAGTGGGTAGCAGCTGTAGGAATCTGGACACACCTACAGCCTAAAGACTTCTTGGTAAGAAGCTCCTGGGCCTCACTCTTAGGCCCACCAGTTTAGAAGACAAATAAAACCACGGTGACCTCAGTAGTGTCTTCCCAGACTCTTCAGAAGATGCTAGGTGTGGACTAGAATCTGTATCCCTCCCCTCAGTGAGAGCCCAGGTTAAACCAGGACAGTACAAAGGTCATTCACGAGACAGCATTTACATTTTGACTCTTGGGGACTTGAAACACAACCCGGTTGCCATCTCGAGAACCAATGTGTAAACAATTCAGTAGTGTGCAGAGAGGTGGAAAAGCCCTAGTCAGCAGTATTCTTGCTCTTTCCGTAAGTTAATGAGAAACCAAGGCCACCTTAAGGGGAGGTATTTGATTCTTCAGGAAATGATCCTGTGTTTCGCAGCTGCCCTTCTGAATCATCTCTACCTCTGTCAGTTCTTTCCCAGATCATGGGTTTGTTGCTTTACACACGTACTGGGGCTGAGAGGAGAAAGTACACTGCACACACTGGGAAGCTCACAGTGGTGAGCCTGATGAGACCAAGAATCCCTGATGGACCCCTTTCTTCACAGGTACCCCAAGTCCCAGGATTTTCTTGGGTGAAACCTTGTATCTCTTCCCCAAGTATTGTATATATTGGACTAAGAGATGTGGACCCTCCTGAACAGTAAGTTGATACCTCACTGAGCTTTGGGCCCATCCTGGCCACTGATGTTCCACCTGATAGGTTGTTTCTGGACTTAACCTGTTGTAGGTCACTATAAAGACAAGCCCCACCCCCACATGTGATTAAAACTGCTCTTTCACTAAGGCTTCCTTCCTTTGTATCTCACCAGCTTTATTTTAAAGAATTATGATATCCAGTATTTTTCCATGAGAGACATAGATCGACTTGGTATCCAGAAGGTCATGGAACAGACATTTGATCTGCTGATTGGCAAGTAAGGAACTACAATGGATGTAGGATCTAGGTCCCAGAGGGAACAGGGCACTCTGAGTGGGCACTACACTTTAGCCTGTCTCTTGAGGATAATGACCTTTCTTTTCAAATAAAAGCAAAAAAATAAATCAATAAAAGCAATACATATACATATAAAGCAATTCAGGTAATTCAGAAAGGAAGAATATGAAACATCAGTCATGTTCTTCTGGGGCTGGGAAGGAAAATGGCTCCTGTGAATTTCTCTCTAGTTCCATTTTTAATGCTTATCTTTTGAGAGGAGAAGCATTCATTGTTCCAACTTTTCTCTTCTTCCCAGCCTCACTACTGCATCATCTGAAAGATTTATATTGAGTAAATCTTGGTAGCACAGAAGGATGGCAGACGAATGCTAATCAAATGCTAGTTAAGAATGTTTTTCCAGGACTTCCCTGGTGGTCCAGTTGCTACAATTCTGCACTCCCAATGCAAGGGGCCCAGGTTTGATCCCTGGTCAGGGAACTGGATCCCACATGCTGCAGCTAAGACCTGGAGCAACCAAATAAAGTAAATAAATTAAAAATAATGTTTTCCCAATGGTGGGCCTTCATTTCTGGGTGATTCATTGCCAGGTTGGTAGTATGTACCATTTCTTAAGCTGTTAAGAAGTATAAACAATCTACTATATAGGTGTTTGCCGTATGTTACCTTCAGCCACTAGACTAAACTGAAGTTGGAATTGGAGATGGTAAGATCACAGTGACAAAGTCAGAGTTAAGTTCAGAGCTGCTATTATACTCAGAGAACAACTGCAACTGTAACCGAGACCAGTCCAACTTCAACTAGAATTTGTCAGAACCTGGGTGTGATGGAAGAGAGGAATTCCCTCCATTTATAGTTTTTCATGTAAGAGGCTCTAATGCCCGGGGTAAATCAGGAATATAAACTGGGAGTTAGTCTGTCTGAGGTGCACAGAACAAAGGGCAAAACTGTGAAGTGGTTTATAAGCACCCAACATACTCAGTAACTTTCAGAATGTGAAGTCTGAAAATCTGTGTTAACAGAGTACCAGCATTAACAGCACCAAAACCAAGGAGTTGCAGCTGTAGGAAGGATGAATGTCCAAGTACAGTCCAAGTAACTTTCTCTTGTTCTCATCCTTTCCAGAAGACAAAGGCCGATCCATCTGAGTTTCGACATAGATGCCTTTGACCCTACACTGGCTCCGGCCACAGGAACCCCTGTTGTAGGGGGACTGACCTATCGAGAAGGCATGTATATTACTGAGGAAATACACAATACAGGTAAGCAGTGATCAACCTGTTAACTATATAAGTAGATCTGCTGAAGCCTCTTGCCTGCCAGGGATCTTTTCTGTATTTACATGTCACTAGAGACATTGTTTCTTCTTAAACATCTATAGCTAAAAAACATGAGGCCAGGCTAATAAGGACAGATATTTAGAGGCATGTTTGGACCTGGCTGATAACAAAGTATGTTAAGGTAACAATGATTAAAAATACTGTCCACTGGGAACATACATATCTGTAAACAACAAAATTCTGTAAAAGTTAAAAGCAAAATAAAGGTTTTAAAAAAAAAAAATACTATCCACTCTTAAACACTTAATAAATACAAGAATGAACTGTTGGGCTTCCCTGGTGGTCCAGTGGGTAAGGACACCGCCTTGCAATGCAAGGGGTGCCGGTTCAATCCCTGGCCTGGGAAGATCCCACGTGCCGCAGAGCGGCTGGACACGTGTCCAATTACCGAGCCCGAGCTCTGGAGCGCATGCGCCCAGAGCTGGTGCTCTGCGACAACAGATGCCACCACGATGGGAGGCCCACATGGGCCAAAGAACAAAGATGGATGAAACTAGACAAATGAAAGACCAGTGGAAGTGGCCCGCCCACCTCACTCCCTCCCCACCCCCGCCTAAATAAATAAATAATAATTTAAAAAAAGAATGAACTGTCAAACTGATGTAGCTCTCTTTGCATCTGAATTGTGTAATTATAGCCAGATGAAGATTAAGAGGCAAGGCCAAATACCTATAATTTTAACCCTGACACTAAGATTGGTTCCTTGGGAATTAACAAATTGAAGCTTCCCTTGAAGATATTTCAAAGCTGGACAATACCTGTGTCCTTTCATTTACGTTTTATACTAGAACTTGTTTGATAGCACCTGTAATCGGGGGATACCGGAAGATGAATGGCTGACAGGAAGATCAGTAAACTGAACTGCTAGCGCATCGAGCTACAAGGGGTTACAAGGGGTTTCCCTTGTAGCTCAGTCAGTAAAGAATCTGCCTGCAATGCAGGAGACCTGGGTTTGATTCCTGGGTCAGGAAGCTCCCCTGGAGAAGGAATGGCTACCCACTCCAGTGTTCTTGCCTGGAGAACCCCATGGACAGAGGAGCCTGGCGAGCTACAGTTCAGGGAGTAGTAAAGAGGGGGACACGACCAAGCGACTACACCACCACCACCAGAGCACCGAGAGTAGCTACAAGAGGGGAATTCCTGGTGGCCCAATGGTCAGTCAGGGCTTACTTGGTGCTTTCACCGTCGCTGGGGTTGATCCCTGCTTAGGGAATTAAGATCCCACAAGCCTTGTGGCATATCCAAAAAATTAATACATTTACAAGAGTAGCTGTAAGAGGTTACTGTCCCCAAATTCATACTCATTTGCAGTTTCTATTAGAAAGATCTTGGTTTTAAGGCTACTTTAAATGACCTCTCACTGCAAAATGTGAACTACCACCACATGGCACTGCAATACCACCTCGTAAAACTGGGGTCGAAATAGCATAGAGACCCCTGACTGAAAAGTCTAGGACTACAGGAAAGCCTTGACTAGTAGGGATAGACATGGACGTTGAGAAATGGTCTCCCTGGCTCTGGAGACCACCAGAAAGGGAATGACGGCTTGTCTGTCAGACCTGACGGGGCAAGACGGTCTTTTTCTCAGACCTACAACTATCGACGTTGTCCACTGTCCTTGGCCAGTGAACCTGGAAGTTCAGCTCCATTCTGGTTCCACTGACACCACTTAGAGCATAGATCAGTAACCTCCGCAGTTAGAGCAGGGCAGTGGTCACACCCTGTCCCTCCTCCCTGCTGCAATGGTATTCTATTCTAAAAGGCTGCCCAGACACTGTCAACCAGACAGATAAAGCAGTTAGCTTAATCTAGAACGTGGCAGTAGTCTAGACACATGGGTGATACATGTTTTTAATAGCTTGTACCCTCTTGATTTACTTCTGAGATGTGCAGAATGCCCACATTTAGTCAGTGGAAATCAGACCAGATGCATGCGCAGGAGCTGGTGGACACGCCTGCTCACTGTGGGTTCTGCAAGGTGCACTGGCCTCTGCGTTACCCATAAGGGACTGCCTGCAATGCAGGAGACCTGGGTTTGATTCCTGGGTCAGGAAGCTCCCCTGGAGAAGGAATGGCTACCCACTCCAGTGTTCTTGCCTGGAGAACCCCATGGACAGAGGAGCCTGGCGAGCTACAGTTCAGGGAGTAGTAAAGAGGGGGACACGACCAAGCGACTACACCACCACCACCAGAGCACCGAGAGTAGCTACAAGAGGGGAATTCCTGGTGGCCCAATGGTCAGTCAGGGCTTACTTGGTGCTTTCACCGTCGCTGGGGTTGATCCCTGCTTAGGGAATTAAGATCCCACAAGCCTTGTGGCATATCCAAAAAATTAATACATTTACAAGAGTAGCTGTAAGAGGTTACTGTCCCCAAATTCATACTCATTTGCAGTTTCTATTAGAAAGATCTTGGTTTTAAGGCTACTTTAAATGACCTCTCACTGCAAAATGTGAACTACCACCACATGGCACTGCAATACCACCTCGTAAAACTGGGGTCGAAATAGCATAGAGACCCCTGACTGAAAAGTCTAGGACTACAGGAAAGCCTTGACTAGTAGGGATAGACATGGACGTTGAGAAATGGTCTCCCTGGCTCTGGAGACCACCAGAAAGGGAATGACGGCTTGTCTGTCAGACCTGACGGGGCAAGACGGTCTTTTTCTCAGACCTACAACTATCGACGTTGTCCACTGTCCTTGGCCAGTGAACCTGGAAGTTCAGCTCCATTCTGGTTCCACTGACACCACTTAGAGCAGAGATCAGTAACCTCCCGCAGTTAGAGCAGGGCAGTGGTCACACCCTGTCCCTCCTCCCCTGCTGCAATGGTATTCTATTCTAAAAGGCTGCCCAGACACTGTCAACCAGACAGATAAAGCAGTTAGCTTAATCTAGAACGTGGCAGTAGTCTAGACACATGGGTGATACATGTTTTTAATAGCTTGTACCCTCTTGATTTACTTCTGGGATGTGCAGAATGCCCACATTTAGTCAGTGGAAATCAGACCAGATGCATGCGCAGGAGCTGGTGGACACGCCTGCTCACTGTGGGTTCTGCAAGGTGCACTGGCCTCTGCGTTGCCCATAAGGGACTGCTCACTGAGCGGATGTACTAGCACTGAATGTAACTTGTACTAGGATGCAATATCCATATAAGCCATTAGGTGTATTCACCCATGTGTCCAGGCTTTATGGCCGCTCTACACATTCAGATACTAGTCTTCTCCAAAACTAGTTTCTTCAGGTGACTCTTGAGGGAGGTGGATTAACTTCATCCAGAATAACCAACTAAAAATAAACACCACAGAAGTAGGGCATATATATGTTGGTGGAGAGGGGTAGAGGGCAGGTCTGGACAGATTCTTTTCTTGTCTCGTCTTCCCATCTCAAACCCTTTGGCATAAGTTCCCAGTCCCTCAGAGAAGGTAACCAGAGTCCAGACTAAAGTATGATCAAGTCCTATGCTGACCAAGTGCGAGATCACTGCGGCAATCTGAAGGGAGAGCTAAGAACTTTGTCAGATGGGGGGCCTGTCCTCAGAGCACAGACTTGCAGGGCTGACTGGAAGACGTGCAGCAAGAACTCTCCTGAGGGCCCGCGATGCCTTCAGAGCTCCGCAGCGCCAGAGTGCAGAAGTGGGAAGAGAGCGCTGGCTGGTGAGCCGCGGGAGACTCCTCATCACAGCTACAGGCAGGCATCTGGGAGGAAACTCCTACTGCCTCCCCCGCGCACCCTTCACCCTGATCCAGCTCTCACCCTAACCAGAAGGCCTGTCAGCCATGCCTGTTATATGCATTAAACAGGGATAGCGGACTTCATTTCCTTAAAGGTTTCTTTCAATCCTACTCTGGTATACCAGTGTTTCTAACTTAAATCCATGCCCAAGAAGATGAGGCACAAGACAGTGGGTAATTGTATAGTAGGAAATAGGACTTTTTCAGCGTGGTTTGTTTGGCCCAGGTGGATGACCCTCACTGAAAGCAGCAGCCAGGCAGTGTTCTTTCTGTCCCGCTTTGTGCTTTCAGGGTTGCTCTCGGCACTGGATCTTGTTGAAGTCAACCCTCAGCTGGCCGTGTCGGAGGAGGAGGCCAAGGCTACAGCCTGCTCACTGTGGGTTCTGCAAGGTGCACTGGCCTCTGCGTTGCCCATAAGGGACTGCTCACTGAGCGGATGTACTAGCACTGAATGTAACTTGTACTAGGATGCAATATCCATATAAGCCATTAGGTGTATTCACCCATGTGTCCAGGCTTTATGGCCGCTCTACACATTCAGATACTAGTCTTCTCCAAAACTAGTTTCTTCAGGTGACTCTTGAGGGAGGTGGATTAACTTCATCCAGAATAACCAACTAAAAATAAACACCACAGAAGTAGGGCATATATATGTTGGTGGAGAGGGGTAGAGGGCAGGTCTGGACAGATTCTTTTCTTGTCTCGTCTTCCCATCTCAAACCCTTTGGCATAAGTTCCCAGTCCCTCAGAGAAGGTAACCAGAGTCCAGACTAAAGTATGATCAAGTCCTCTCCTGACCAAGTGCGAGATAACTGCGTCAGTCTGAAGGGAGAGCTAAGAACTGTGTCAGATGTGGGGCCTGTCCTCAGAGCACAGACTTGCAGGGCTGACTGGAAGACGTGCAGCAAGAACTCTCCTGAGGGCCCGCGATGCCTTCAGAGCTCCGCAGCGCCAGAGTGCAGAAGTGGGAAGAGAGCGCTGGCTGGTGAGCCGCGGGAGACTCCTCATCACAGCTACAGGCAGGCATCTGGGAGGAAACTCCTACTGCCTCCCCCGCGCACCCTTCACCCTGATCCAGCTCTCACCCTAACCAGAAGGCCTGTCAGCCATGCCTGTTATATGCATTAAACAGGGATAGCGGACTTCATTTCCTTAAAGGTTTCTTTCAATCCTACTCTGGTATACCAGTGTTTCTAACTTAAATCCATGCCCAAGAAGATGAGGCACAAGACAGTGGGTAATTGTATAGTAGGAAATAGGACTTTTTCAGCGTGGTTTGTTTGGCCCAGGTGGGATGACCCTCACTGAAAGCAGCAGCCAGGCAGTGTTCTTTCTGTCCCGCTTTGTGCTTTCAGGGTTGCTCTCGGCACTGGATCTTGTTGAAGTCAACCCTCAGCTGGCCGTGTCGGAGGAGGAGGCCAAGGCTACAGCCAGCCTGGCAGTGGATGTGATTGCTTCGAGTTTTGGGCAGACAAGGGAGGGTGGGCACATTGTCTACGACCAACTTCCTACTCCCAGCTCACCAGATGAATCAGAGAGAGAAGAACGTGTGAGAATTTAGGGAATCTGGTGTGCTGCACATTCGTCGGGGCGGGCATTCCAGAGCTGTGAGGCGTTTGCGGTGACAGAGACTGAGTGATCGTCCGGGACAATGCTGCCTTAATGAGAACACCTGTGCATTCTCACAACTGTAAAGTTTCCTTCCCTTTAATGAAAGGTGACCGATAATCGTACTGTACATGTATTTGGTTTTTTGAAACTTACCGAGTAGTACGATGTAAACTTACAGAAGTCATAAAGGAGTTTATTACCTTGGTATATCATACGAGTCTTATTGCTGTTCCTTCACATTTAAGAGGTTTTCTGTCTCCCCTACTCCACTCACAGTCTGGCCACACAGGGCCTTCTTGAACCGCTAGTTCACAGGAGCAGTAAAACTTTTCCCCACACCTCTAACCATTCATTCAGAGTCACAGTTCTGGTCCACAAAGCCTTCCCTGTAGAAGGTTCAGTGCCTGCGAAAGAACTTGTAATAAACCAGGCCTCCCAGAATGGCTAGTTCCAGGAGGATGACGATGGAAAGCAGCAGCTTGTTGGTTGTCACTCTAGAAAGAAAAGCAAAGTGGGAGTCATCAGAAGTCTGGATAACCTTATTTCTTTCTATTCTTAATACTTGGGGTTTGACCTGAGGCAGATGAATTCTTTTTTTTTTTTTTTTTTTTTTTTATGCTGGATGATAACTTTTTTTGGTGGCACTTCTATTGGTCTTTCATTCATTTATCTTTGTTCTTTGGCCTGTGTGGGCCTCCCATCACAGCGGCCTCCCTTGTCGCAGAGCACCAGCTCTGGGCGCATGCGCTCCAGAGCTCCAGCTCGGTAGTTGGACACACTGGTCCAGCCGCTCCGTGGCACGTGGGATCTTCCCAGGCCAGGGATCAAACCAACGCCCCTTGCACTGCAAGGCGGTGTCCTTACCCACTGGACCACCAGGGAAGCCCCAGATGAATTCTTGTTTGATCACGTAGCTGCTGAGAATATTACTACTAAGGAGCCTTATAAATAATTCCTACTATTTACCTCACAGAAATATGGGAAACTGAGGAAATAGATATCAAAGCATAAAAATGTTTTTTCGAAAATGTCTTCAAATAGTGATTAGTACTCACTTTAAAAGTTTTTTTAATGAAAGCCTAGTTAGAAAAATATTAAATGTACATATGAAAAAGTATATCATTTTTGAAACCAAGGTGAAATCAGACTTCAATGCAGTAGACATATAAGCTCACTATCTAGTCATCTAGAGCCGCAGTGATCACATACTCTAGCTGTGAGCAAACGTTAGCAGAAGGGCTAGTGGCCGACTCTCCAGTGTCCAGGTCCAGCTCGAGTGGGGCGAGAGGGCCTTGCTGTAGGATAAGTAACTAGAAGCTGGGGGTGCCTTTCGATCTCTTCTGAACTTCTTGCCTTTCTTACTTTCTCTATAAAGGTAGACATTTTTTTGAAGCTCCTGACACAAAGAATCCAATCACTCTAAACAGAACGTTTTCCCCTGTTCCACAAGGAACTTACCACTTTTTAAGAAAATCTCGCTCTCCTGCTAGTTCCAAGACTGGGTTATAGTTTTGCTCATACTACCTACATCCACTTTGCCCAAATTCAGCCTCAGTGGCAATACTTCCTTTCTGTCCTGGTTCTGCTACTGTCAGCACTTACCCCAGGGTTTTTTTTTCCTTAGTCGGCTTCTTGCTAACAAGGCAGAACTCCCAAATAAGGGGGTGACTCCCACATAAGGCAAGCAGACCCACTCAAAAGTGAGTATGAAGCAGTAGTGGTGAAAAGTTTTCTCATCAAGTTTTTACGGATTTATTTCCAAGAATATGAAGCTCTGTTCCCATGTGCTGTCTTCTCTAAGGCATGAAAACTGGCATTAAAAGTGCTTCCAGTAAACCAAATTTCCACTGCTCCTAATCAGAACGGCACATATACTTCTAACAAAGGCTTCTGTCCTGGGATGTTTAACTATATGATATTCTTTTCTACTTTAGTAGTACCTTTGCAAACCAATGACATCAAAGCTCTGACATTCTCAGCTGAAAGACATTAGAATTAAGAGAAATTAATTCTGTGACTTTTTATTTTCTTATGATGAGAACTTTTTCTTTTTTGTTTAAATTTTGGCCTCTTTTATTGGTCCTTTATCTATTCATTTTCATCCATCTTTATTCTTTGGCCTGTAGGCCTCCCATTGCAGTGGCCTCTCTCACTGCAGAGCACCAGCTCTGGGCACATGTGCTCCAGAGTGCCGGCTCGTAATTTTTCACACCGGTCCAGCCGCTCCACAGCATGTAGGATCTTCCCTGGCCAGGGATCGAATCGGTGCCCCTTGTACCACAAGGTGGACTCTACCCACTGGATCACCAGGGAAGCCCTAATTCTGTTACTGTTTTTTAAAACTTACTTTCTGGACATAGAGCGGAGAATCTTCCGACTTTTGCTCAAGTTTTCACTTGTGTTTACCAGCTGAGAAGAGAAAATAGCAATCAGTTTCCATTTCTTACAAAAGTACCCACTGTAGAACTGAACATGACTTCACTTGTGTTTACCAGCTGAATTCAACACCAAAGAACGCTTTCCCTGTTCCACAAGGAACTTACCACTTTTTAAGAAAATCTCGCTCTCCTGCTAGTTCCAAGACTGGGTTATAGTTTTGCTCATACTACCTACATCCACTTTGCCCAAATTCAGCCTCAGTGGCAATACTTCCTTTCTGTCCTGGTTCTGCTACTGTCAGCACTTACCCCAGGGTTTTTTTTTCCTTAGTCGGCTTCTTGCTAACAAGGCAGAACTCCCAAATAAGGGGGTGACTCCCACATAAGGCAAGCAGACCCACTCAAAAGTGAGTATGAAGCAGTAGTGGTGAAAAGTTTTCTCATCAAGTTTTTACGGATTTATTTCCAAGAATATGAAGCTCTGTTCCCATGTGCTGTCTTCTCTAAGGCATGAAAACTGGCATTAAAAGTGCTTCCAGTAAACCAAATTTCCACTGCTCCTAATCAGAACGGCACATATACTTCTAACAAAGGCTTCTGTCCTGGGATGTTTAACTATATGATATTCTTTTCTACTTTAGTAGTACCTTTGCAAACCAATGACATCAAAGCTCTGACATTCTCAGCTGAAAGACATTAGAATTAAGAGAAATTAATTCTGTGACTTTTTATTTTCTTATGATGAGAACTTTTTCTTTTTTGTTTAAATTTTGGCCTCTTTTATTGGTCCTTTATCTATTCATTTTCATCCATCTTTATTCTTTGGCCTGTAGGCCTCCCATTGCAGTGGCCTCTCTCACTGCAGAGCACCAGCTCTGGGCACATGTGCTCCAGAGTGCCGGCTCGTAATTTTTCACACCGGTCCAGCCGCTCCACAGCATGTAGGATCTTCCCTGGCCAGGGATCGAATCGGTGCCCCTTGTACCACAAGGTGGACTCTACCCACTGGATCACCAGGGAAGCCCTAATTCTGTTACTGTTTTTTAAAACTTACTTTCTGGACATAGAGCGGAGAATCTTCCGACTTTTGCTCAAGTTTTCACTTGTGTTTACCAGCTGAGAAGAGAAAATAGCAATCAGTTTCCATTTCTTACAAAAGTACCCACTGTAGAACTGAACATGACTAAACTGACAGTTGGGCATTAAAGGGTTTATGTTGAAAAACTCCCAGAAATCAAGTCAATTTAAATGACAGCCTCTGCATATAAGCAGAAGAAACCAGAGAGGACAGGATACTTTAATACTTGTCAGCATGCCTAAGAATTATTATGTCCCCAGGTTGCTGTGGGGAGACCTCTGGGACTGAGCTAATCCTTCACCTCAGCTGCTCAAAACAGTCTTCAAGTGTACCCTGCCAGTAAAGGCAGTAACTGAGCAACCTAAGATGTGAATTTCATCAGCCGAACTCCAGGAGAACCTCCTGAGTTCATGTTTGCTTTAGTAGGCTGGTGGATTATCACTTTTTGAGCTCTGGTTCTTTTTCCTTTTCTCTTTATCCTTTTAAGAGACACTCACATTGAATGGTGGAAGGAATTAAATCTTTTTCTTTTTTTAAGCCTTTTTTATTCCCTTGGTTGCCTGTTACTAACCTATATAGCTGAAAAGGGTATTTCAACAAATGCCATCTGCCATCTGTTCCCATTCCCTAGTGGCCTTGGTTAAGTTGATCTCTCAGCTCACTCCTCAGCTTTTACATTCAACTAACCCATCTAGTAAGTTCAAAAGTTAAAAGAAGAAAATACAATCTGTAAACAAGCTGCCTTCTCTGCACCTTACCTTGAATTCAGTACTTTATCATGAATTATCACTGAGGAGGGAAGGGCATCATTCTGACTTGATTTGAAGACAATTACATTTATTAAGACAGGAAAATAACTGGCCTGAGGCCTCATTGCTGGCTCTACTGCAGAGCACCAGCTCTGGGCACATGTGCTCCAGAGGCCCGGATCGTACTTTATCCCACCGGTACAGCCGCTCCACAGCACGTAGGATCTTCCCTGGCCAGGGATCGAATCGGTGCCCCTTGTACCACAAGGTGGACTCTACCCACTGGATCACCAGGGAAGCCCTAATTCTGTTACTGTTTTTTAAAACTTACTTTCTGGACATAGAGCGGAGAATCTTCCGACTTTTGCTCAAGTTTTCACTTGTGTTTACCAGCTGAGAAGAGAAAATAGCAATCAGTTTCCATTTCTTACAAAAGTACCCACTGTAGAACTGAACATGACTAAACTGACAGTTGGGCATTAAAGGGTTTATGTTGAAAAACTCCCAGAAATCAAGTCAATTTAAATGACAGCCTCTGCATATAAGCAGAAGAAACCAGAGAGGACAGGATACTTTAATACTTGTCAGCATGCCTAAGAATTATTATGTCCCCAGGTTGCTGTGGGGAGACCTCTGGGACTGAGCTAATCCTTCACCTCAGCTGCTCAAAACAGTCTTCAAGTGTACCCTGCCAGTAAAGGCAGTAACTGAGCAACCTAAGATGTGAATTTCATCAGCCGAACTCCAGGAGAACCTCCTGAGTTCATGTTTGCTTTAGTAGGCTGGTGGATTATCACTTTTTGAGCTCTGGTTCTTTTTCCTTTTCTCTTTATCCTTTTAAGAGACACTCACATTGAATGGTGGAAGGAATTAAATCTTTTTCTTTTTTTAAGCCTTTTTTATTCCCTTGGTTGCCTGTTACTAACCTATATAGCTGAAAAGGGTATTTCAACAAATGCCATCTGCCATCTGTTCCCATTCCCTAGTGGCCTTGGTTAAGTTGATCTCTCAGCTCACTCCTCAGCTTTTACATTCAACTAACCCATCTAGTAAGTTCAAAAGTTAAAAGAAGAAAATACAATCTGTAAACAAGCTGCCTTCTCTGCACCTTACCTTGAATTCAGTACTTTATCATGAATTATCACTGAGGAGGGAAGGGCATCATTCTGACTTGATTTGAAGACAATTACATTTATTAAGACAGGAAAATAACTGCCCAGCGTGGGGATCTGAGATGACTTTTTCATATCTCAGTCTTGCCCACAGTACCTGTGTTTCACTCTGGATCTGCCTCATGCTCTTAAGAATACAGCTTTCCACTGACGAGCTGCACTACTTTTAAAATTCCTTTGCAGACGGTACAGAAAGGAAGGGATGAATTGTTTTTCAGAGCCTCCTAGAGTGACAGTGGATTAGAGGTCACACTATAGTCATCATTTGGCCTAAGTTATTTGTTTTCTCACAAAGATCTCCCTTATTTTAGGTTAAAGAGTTAAAGAGTCCAGGATTGAACCTCTATAAATTGTCAACAGTACTATTTTATGAAAGTGGAAACTAGCCCTGGCTGTAAATGACAGGAAAGCTAGAACATTTTCAGGTAGGTGATGCTTTCATAAGAATAGCAGATGGTCAACTAGACACATGAGAAACTTATTTGATTCATAATGCAGGACCTAATAAAAGGATGGTATGGCTACAATCTTATAGGACAATCTTCAATAAATGCTGGCATTGGGTTTCTGCAGTCTCCACTCCCAGCACCAAATGACCTCTAAATCTTAGGAGTAAAATTACTTCCAAGGGATGTGTTTCAGCCAAGGAAACTACAAACAGAAAAGTCTAAGAACCTAACAGATCGTACTCTGCACTTGGAACTGCAGTGGCTTCCGGCAGCAGCAGGGATCAGGGTGTGATGGGCCCGCCTGCTCTCCCGCCCTCGCCCTCTCCCCGTCCTCCCAGACTCACTCGACCCTTGGTACGTTCCAACTGCTCCCGTTGCTCCCCCAGCTCTTCTATGATTTCCGAGCCAATCTGGTCAGTCTCTGCGGCAATCCGATGAGAACGCTCAATGCTCTGGGTGGCTCGGTTCAGGCTGTCAGTGCCTTGTAGAAGCAGTGCCCTTTGAGACTGTAGCCGATTCTGACAGGAGTAGGAAGGGAAACAGTAGACTTCTTCCATTAGGCATGAGTTTATAAGAAGGGATATAGTGTGCAGTCATTCTCATTACTTGTAAGATAATCAAAGATGCTAATGAATCTGACTACAAGAAAACCTGGGATTCAAGGTAGGATCCCAGTCCACCGCCTGTTACACTTAAGTGAGGCAAGAAAAGGACTAAACACACCAGAGTACATTCTTTGTGCTCCTGATGAGTTTGAATTGGCTCATGTGCTTTCTGGACTAACAACTTCCTAGAGGCAATGGGTCAGATCTGAGATGCAGGAGCTACCTGAAAATGCACATAGCCTATCATTTAGATAGTGCGAACAGTTTTATAGCCTTAGAAACAGTGTAATTCTCTGAAAATTCCCACTGAGTGTGCAGAGTGATCATAATAAGCTATTCCCTTTTAGGATATGTAGAAATCACTTAAAAGTGACAGACGGCCACCTTTTGGAAAAAAAGTAAATGCACTCTTGGTAAGCGTACAAAGGATTTCACATGAGGCCAAACACAGAAAACAAAAACTGAAGTTGTCATACTGGTGATTTGCTCTGGGGGGGGTGGGGGCCGGGGGGTGGCGGAGGGTAATATCTGGGGCCAAATAAGCCCCCTATTTCTGAATCGCCACCAAAGTTTCATTCCATCTATAATCCTAAGCATAGAAGGTGTGAGGACAGAAGTAGCCTTTGTCAGGCCAGAAATAACTATTCACAGAAATGGACGCAGCTTGAAGTTCTTAGCTATTCAGAGCAAGCATGCGCACAAGAGCTCCAGAAGAGGCTGGCTCACAAGGCCTGTCACTGAGCAGGTGGCCATTAGCACTCGACACCACCATCAAGAAGCCAAAATATGTGTTCCCAGATCAGAAGCAACAAGAAGGCTTTTCACTTCATGTGTGGCATACGGACTAGTGGGCAAAGAAACCACTGACCGAGGCTGAAATGAACCTCAGTTATACTGGCTTAAAAGCGGCAGGAAAACAACTTTTTAAAAAATAGAAGATGAGGATCTTCAACTGATTAGGCTTAAGAAAGAGCAGGAAGAGAGACAGCAAGGTCACACAAATCAACCCCAGATTTGGAATAATAATACTACTTAAACTGATAGGCTTAAAGAAGGGAAATACCCCAAAAAATGTGCAGTCATTCTCATTACTTGTAAGATAATCAAAGATGCTAATGAATCTGACTACAAGAAAACCTGGGATTCAAGGTAGGATCCCAGTCCACCGCCTGTTACACTTAAGTGAGGCAAGAAAAGGACTAAACACACCAGAGTACATTCTTTGTGCTCCTGATGAGTTTGAATTGGCTCATGTGCTTTCTGGACTAACAACTTCCTAGAGGCAATGGGTCAGATCTGAGATGCAGGAGCTACCTGAAAATGCACATAGCCTATCATTTAGATAGTGCGAACAGTTTTATAGCCTTAGAAACAGTGTAATTCTCTGAAAATTCCCACTGAGTGTGCAGAGTGATCATAATAAGCTATTCCCTTTTAGGATATGTAGAAATCACTTAAAAGTGACAGACGGCCACCTTTTGGAAAAAAAGTAAATGCACTCTTGGTAAGCGTACAAAGGATTTCACATGAGGCCAAACACAGAAAACAAAAACTGAAGTTGTCATACTGGTGATTTGCTCTGGGGGGGGGGCCGGGGGTGGCGGAGGGTAATATCTGGGGCCAAATAAGCCCCCTATTTCTGAATCGCCACCAAAGTTTCATTCCATCTATAATCCTAAGCATAGAAGGTGTGAGGACAGAAGTAGCCTTTGTCAGGCCAGAAATAACTATTCACAGAAATGGACGCAGCTTGAAGTTCTTAGCTATTCAGAGCAAGCATGCGCACAAGAGCTCCAGAAGAGGCTGGCTCACAAGGCCTGTCACTGAGCAGGTGGCCATTAGCACTCGACACCACCATCAAGAAGCCAAAATATGTGTTCCCAGATCAGAAGCAACAAGAAGGCTTTTCACTTCATGTGTGGCATACGGACTAGTGGGCAAAGAAACCACTGACCGAGGCTGAAATGAACCTCAGTTATACTGGCTTAAAAGCGGCAGGAAAACAACTTTTTAAAAAATAGAAGATGAGGATCTTCAACTGATTAGGCTTAAGAAAGAGCAGGAAGAGAGACAGCAAGGTCACACAAATCAACCCCAGATTTGGAATAATAATTCTACTAAAGATGGTCTATATACTTAAATTGTTTTTACAATTTCTAAAACTAATAATTTTAAAGCAAAATTATTTGAAGTTATTTTCCCACCTTTTATTTTTGAGCTTTGGGGTCACAAATGACCAAGGTCACTATACACCTTTCATCCCACTTGTGACAAGTGCTACTTACCTGGCTTTCCCCACTCTCCTTTGAAAATTTTACATCATTCTCAAATACTCTAGATTTGACATCCAGAATACCAGGCCAATATCATCTGAATCTCTCTTAAACTACATTCAGGATGCAAGATTTGTTTAAAACTGTGCCATCAGTCTTTCTGCATCCACACAGCCTGCACTTGTGAGCCCCATCCACTTCTTTTCCACATGACCAGCCAGGCCACTTCTACTTTGTGCTGTGGAATATAATCCCAAATGTAGCACCTGAAATTCAATCTTTGTGGAACTTTATTCCTTTGCCTGTCTAGCTTCTTAAGACAGCTTGAGAATACAGACTTTCATTTAGTAGTCTAATTTTATAAATGAGAACATCAGAGCCTAGAGAGGCAGTCTGGCTTACTTTCTATTACAACAAAGTAAGGTATCAGCCCCTTGAGAAGAATCCTGTTTTTCCTATGTATCTGGGCTGTTGGGTCATCTTGATATGAATGTAAGGGAAAGCGTGGGTTAATTTTGTGACAACACTCTGATAAATGAAAAACCGAACTGAACTTTGGGAACATATGTGAGAAACTGGATCAGTGAGTGAGACTACAGAGTCCAGGTGTGACACTGTACTATCACCACAACCCATCAAGCACTGTTTGATACATCAAGAATACAAAGAAATCTGAACAGGTAAATTGTTTGGAATGATCTGCATTAAACTCGGCAGAGGTAGGGGAGGACTAGGGGAACTGGATGCAGGAAAGAGTAAAGTGGAAAAACACAGTAAGTGCGCACGGATAACACGAAGTCTACTCCACAGTATGTGTAATCACTGTACCACAGACCCACAGGGAAAAGACAGCTGAAGCTTACCATATGCTCATTCTCTACAGCGTATGTACCAAACTTCACATCTCCTCGGGCCCCAGGAGTGGCTGTCAAAGGGGTACTTCTCACTTCCCGATGGAGTTTGGCAAGGTCCTTCCGGTAGGCTCGAAGCTTAGTCATCATAGGGTTACGAAAAGACAGGGGTGCATAGCGCAGTTCCTCTTCCATCTCTGCCAGCTAGGAAGGCAGAAAGTAGTCAGCAGACGATTTGCTTCTGTCCTCTCTCACAGGGGTGATAGGTCTAGTTAGGACTAAACAAACCACAGGCCATCCTAAATAAATACTCAACACGTGGTCCAGGAGGGCAGGGACCACATGCGACAGGTTCACATCCCTGCTGAGTGCCTGGCACAGTGCCCAGCGGGCACAGAAAAAGTCTTCAGAAAGGATGTGAAGAATGAGTGAGAAAACTAACAAGTACCTCCTCACAACAGATCAATAAGATAGGAAATACTATTTTTACTTCATATATGACACTTGAAGAAGCCCACTCAGGATTACATAATAAGAGAAGTCAGGGCTCCAAATCTTCAAATTCTCTTCTCATTATACCAAGTTCTTACCCTGTTATGGTCCAAGGGCTATCAGGAAGCACTTTGAGATCTACTGTGCTAAAAATGATAGGGTTATGGCATTAACGTTCTTCCCTTCCTCTTCCTCCTGTTGACGACCATCTGTTTCTCTCCATGTCAGAATAACCAGGAGCCCAAATCATTTCCATTTTTCTGGGATAAGTAAACTGTAATACCTAGACCCATTTACAAGACGCCAAGGGTCCTTTTCATCTGCCTGCGATGGTTAGAGTAGGCAGGACAGGTTATTTTTTTTAGGTTCAGGGAAAGAAAGTATTCAAGTACCAAACAACTGAATTGGTTTTAAGAGATGCTGGAAACGCTACCAAGATGTTAACTGAAAAGGAAGACTAGCTCTGTAACCAGTATCACAGATATGCCCAGACATACAGAGGTAATAGAAAAGTTTCTAGTACTCCCATTGTGAAGGAGATAACTTCCAGTCTGGCAGGCTGATCCTTCCTCAAATAGACTCAGGACAGAGAAAAGAATGTAGATAAGCTTAACTTCTCAGAACATGGGGATAAGGGAGTTGTTCTTCAGCAAGCAATAAAGAAGTTCTCTGGCTTAAGAAGAATTTTTCAGTCTACTGTGAGGTAGCAAATACTAGTGGCAACTATTCCTTCAGAGTGCCATCAGGAACCTAGACTTTAGCTCCAGCCTCCTAAAAGGGTTTGCTGAAGCTAGAGTACAATGATATGAAGACAGAGGACCCTTACCTCCAAAAGGTGAGAACAAAACTTGCTTGCTTGCTTTTCTTTTCTTTTTTTTAAAGAAAAGCTATGGATTAAATGAGAAGCAGTTCTCTTCAACTGCTTAGCTAGCTGGACCAACTTCTGACAAGCTTTGGATCCTGACTGGAAACTCACCGTGTCCACACAGGCCCTATCCAAAGTGCCAAATCCTCTTGTCTTTTAAAACAGAAGGGAATGTGAACAGAACCACCTCTGAGCTCCATTTTCTGTAACAGTAAAGTTTAACAAGAGAATAACTTAATGGCCAGCTTTCAAAAATGTGCTTTTAAAAGGCCACCCTGGTCATAGGATGAAAATGTCCAGCAATATCAGCAAATGTATCAGCAATATTTTATCAAGAATTCATTTCAGGAGAGTCTTCAAGTTTTACCCACTTGTGTCTGTCAAACCCCCTCAACACTGAGCCTCATCAACTGGTTTTGTTTAGTAAGAAATAATCAAAATCAAGAGCAATGGACAGGAACAGTTCACCTGTAATCATAATGGTATAAGCATTACTTCTGGAAAAGACCAACAAACAGGACAAAGTAGTAAGGACTTGTTCCAGTTCTTACCGTTTCATTTGCTTCCTGTTGCTTTTCATCGAAATCTCTGATTAACTTCTTCTTCTCTTCTGGAAAAGATAGATGAGTTTTAAATGCTCAGTCTTGCTTCCAAACATACGTAGAGAGCATACCTTCTGCTTAAACTCCCTACTCCTTTCCTGGGGATACCACAGAGTACTTAATCAACCCTAAAAGGCATTTAGAAATGGAGGGGAACTAGTTTATCACAATTACTGGGGGGAAGGGGAAAGGGGCATGGTACTGCCCTTGGCATTTAAGTGCCCAGGGAACAAGAGTATCTGTGCTAGGGATAGTCCTGCACAGCAATGATATGGCCCCAAAGGCTAACAGCATCCCTGCTAAGAAAGAAAACAGGTCTACATTAATTTCTGTCTATCTTTTGTCAGCCACTCTAACAGAGGGACCAAGCACATTGTGGTCAATAAGAATGTTTCAGAATTTCTCTGAAATCTTTGTCCCTACTGTAAAATACATTTCTACATTAACCCTTATTCACTGCTTTTCTGCCAAATAAATTCAAAGCCCACCTACTTTGCTCTCTGGAGAGCCTGCATGACATAGAGCACAAGTTTCTTAGCCCTACCCACTGGTAGCAGTATAGGAAGTGATGGAAAATACCACTGACTCACACAGGGAAAAAGTCATTCCTTGTTCTAATCTCCTCTTTAACAAAATAGAACAGGCTTTAGCTTCAAAGCAACGATATCTAACTAAATCAGCATTGTTTTGGCTTCACTGTATTTGTTCTGATCATTTAGATAGGTCCTAAAGATCTTCCATTTAAGGGATTGATATAAAATGTCTTTTAAAGTAACTTTAAATAATAAATGCATTTTATATGAAGTAATGATATGAAAATAATTACAGTCAAAATGCTTTGACACAGCAAAATGATGGAGTACTGGCTTGCTGTTACCTGGTAAACATCTGAATGGGGGAAAACACCAGTGAGTAAAAGGGCTTAGGCTTTGGTCTTAGTTTTGGATCTAACTCAACATGTAACGTGGATAATTCTCTTCATCTTTTTGGGATCTAAACTCCTCGTTCTTCCTCGGCTATAAAATGAGGAAAATTATGCCTAACAAGGAAAATTAGCCTGATTTAAGATGAGTTTTTTTTTTTTTTTCAAATGAATGCTCTCCCTGAAAATCTACTCATTATTTACTTGATGCCACAAAACTATCATTGCTTACAATATTTTTTAACTCATCTTTTGAAATTACACTCACAATCTGGGGCTACTTTTTTTTAATTGTGGTAATATATATATACATAAGCTTCCATTTTGAAGGATACAGTTAAGTGGCATGAAGTACACTCACCAACGCTGTGCAACCATCGCCACTATCCATCTCTAGAACCTCAGCATCACCCCAAACTGAAACGCCACACCATTAGACACCAACTCCCCATTTTGCCTCCCCCCAGACTCTGGTAGCCATGATTCTATTTTCTGTGTCAATGAATCTGATCACTCCGGGCACCTCATAAAGAGGAATCATACAATATTTGTCTTTTGTGTTGACTTAGTTCACTTAGAATAAAGTCTTCAAGGTTCTTCCATACGATAGCATGTATGAGGCACAGTCTTTAAAAGTATGTATTTTTCACTCAATGTGATTTCTAAATACAAGTCAGCACTTCCATCAACTGAAGAAAGAGTGATCTTTTCCACTGCCAAGAAAACAGTAGGGAAGACTTACATGAAGGATGGCACACGGTCTAGTCATTCCTTTGTTCTAATCTCCTCTTTAACAAAATAGAACAGGCTTTAGCTTCAAAGCAACGATATCTAACTAAATCAGCATTGTTTTGGCTTCACTGTATTTGTTCTGATCATTTAGATAGGTCCTAAAGATCTTCCATTTAAGGGATTGATATAAAATGTCTTTTAAAGTAACTTTAAATAATAAATGCATTTTATATGAAGTAATGATATGAAAATAATTACAGTCAAAATGCTTTGACACAGCAAAATGATGGAGTACTGGCTTGCTGTTACCTGGTAAACATCTGAATGGGGGAAAACACCAGTGAGTAAAAGGGCTTAGGCTTTGGTCTTAGTTTTGGATCTAACTCAACATGTAACGTGGATAATTCTCTTCATCTTTTTGGGATCTAAACTCCTCGTTCTTCCTCGGCTATAAAATGAGGAAAATTATGCCTAACAAGGAAAATTAGCCTGATTTAAGATGAGTTTTTTTTTTTTTTTCAAATGAATGCTCTCCCTGAAAATCTACTCATTATTTACTTGATGCCACAAAACTATCATTGCTTACAATATTTTTTAACTCATCTTTTGAAATTACACTCACAATCTGGGGCTACTTTTTTTTAATTGTGGTAATATATATATACATAAGCTTCCATTTTGAAGGATACAGTTAAGTGGCATGAAGTACACTCACCAACGCTGTGCAACCATCGCCACTATCCATCTCTAGAACCTCAGCATCACCCCAAACTGAAACGCCACACCATTAGACACCAACTCCCCATTTTGCCTCCCCCCAGACTCTGGTAGCCATGATTCTATTTTCTGTGTCAATGAATCTGATCACTCCGGGCACCTCATAAAGAGGAATCATACAATATTTGTCTTTTGTGTTGACTTAGTTCACTTAGAATAAAGTCTTCAAGGTTCTTCCATACGATAGCATGTATGAGGCACAGTCTTTAAAAGTATGTATTTTTCACTCAATGTGATTTCTAAATACAAGTCAGCACTTCCATCAACTGAAGAAAGAGTGATCTTTTTCCACTGCCAAGAAAACAGTAGGGGAAGACTTACATGAAGGATGGCACACGGGTACTCCACGTGCTGTCCTAGGCTTTCCTGGATAATTGTTTACCCTGATTAACTTTCAAACCCAATCCCATGTTGGATGTAACATCACTTTCATACTTCATATGGATTTACATTTTGTTAATCTCACAGCATCCAGCATGTCAGCTGTCTACTACTTTTTAACTGATCATAAATCATTTGGCTGCATATATTCTGTATTTTCAACTTGAGATCAAGCTCCCTCCAAGGAGAGCAATTTACTTTTTCTTTTATACATCCCATAGAAGAGCTCTAAAGCTGGTAGGGTGTCCCTTCAACATTGCTATAGCCTTCAAGAGCCAAGTGACAACCCACCCTTCACTAAGCTGCACTCATTGTCACGTGCATTCCCTTAATAGGTATCCAGGTGAACTATTTCTCACCACACACTGCTCACAAGACCCAGCATTTGTTGTTTAGAACCAAAAAAAAAAAAAGGAGAAAGTTCAGCCAAGGTAAATGACCGACCATGATGTAACTGAAGTAAGTGCCAGTGAAGTGTTAGTTGCTCTTTGTGACCCTATGGACTGTAGGCCACCAGGCTCCTCTGTTCATGGGGATTCTCTAGGCAAGAATACCGGAGTGGGTAGCCATTCCCTTCTGCAGAGGATCTTTCAAACCCAGGGACTGAACCCAGGTCTCCCGTGTGGAAAGCAGATTTTTAACTGTCTGAGCCACCAGGAACGCGCCAGAGCAGCCACAGTATCCTGAATGGGCTGTGCTTTCAGCCACCTGCAGTGAAATAATATCTGCGGTCAAGAATGGCTACTTCTATGGAGAGCTATCATACTGCTTTGTAATAAGCATTCACAAAAGTCTTGAGTCTGAATACGCACATCTCCAAACTCAGGCACACTCACTTCTGATCCAAGATGACAGTATTCTGTAAGTGCATTCTGAAATTTTTCTACATCTCCGTTAGTCATAAGCTCTCCTTTATTCTTTGTTAAAGGATAGGAAAACCTGCATTCTTAAGAGACAAGTTCTAAAATAATTCAAAGAAAGCAGGTGCATAAATAAGAGTGGGGGAAGGAGGCAGCCCACAGAACCTCGATCCTTTCGCTAACTTCCCTGCATGACTCTGTTATTCTCTGTCTTTCAGGAATAACTCGACTCTCTGATTTCATAAGACACAGTATACTAAAAGTGTTCTACAGTCTATATACTTTTAAAGATTCAAGAGATCGAATCCCTACCCGACTGTATGGATTTACATTTTGTTAATCTCACAGCATCCAGCATGTCAGCTGTCTACTACTTTTTAACTGATCATAAATCATTTGGCTGCATATATTCTGTATTTTCAACTTGAGATCAAGCTCCCTCCAAGGAGAGCAATTTACTTTTTCTTTTATACATCCCATAGAAGAGCTCTAAAGCTGGTAGGGTGTCCCTTCAACATTGCTATAGCCTTCAAGAGCCAAGTGACAACCCACCCTTCACTAAGCTGCACTCATTGTCACGTGCATTCCCTTAATAGGTATCCAGGTGAACTATTTCTCACCACACACTGCTCACAAGACCCAGCATTTGTTGTTTAGAACCAAAAAAAAAAAAAGGAGAAAGTTCAGCCAAGGTAAATGACCGACCATGATGTAACTGAAGTAAGTGCCAGTGAAGTGTTAGTTGCTCTTTGTGACCCTATGGACTGTAGGCCACCAGGCTCCTCTGTTCATGGGGATTCTCTAGGCAAGAATACCGGAGTGGGTAGCCATTCCCTTCTGCAGAGGATCTTTCAAACCCAGGGACTGAACCCAGGTCTCCCGTGTGGAAAGCAGATTTTTAACTGTCTGAGCCACCAGGAACGCGCCAGAGCAGCCACAGTATCCTGAATGGGCTGTGCTTTCAGCCACCTGCAGTGAAATAATATCTGCGGTCAAGAATGGCTACTTCTATGGAGAGCTATCATACTGCTTTGTAATAAGCATTCACAAAAGTCTTGAGTCTGAATACGCACATCTCCAAACTCAGGCACACTCACTTCT
Organism: Tragulus kanchil; assembly: GCA_022376925.1. Taxonomy (NCBI): domain Eukaryota; kingdom Metazoa; phylum Chordata; class Mammalia; order Artiodactyla; family Tragulidae; genus Tragulus; species Tragulus kanchil. Next base: position 213,961,829 of record JAIOJX010000032.1, on the reverse strand, counting down.
GATCCAAGATGACAGTATTCTGTAAGTGCATTCTGAAATTTTTCTACATCTCCGTTAGTCATAAGCTCTCCTTTATTCTTTGTTAAAGGATAGGAAAACCTGCATTCTTAAGAGACAAGTTCTAAAATAATTCAAAGAAAGCAGCTGCATAAATAAGAGTGGGGGAAGGAGGCAGCCCACAGAACCTCGATCCTTTCGCTAACTTCCCTGCATGACTCTGTTATTCTCTGTCTTTCAGGAATAACTCGACTCTCTGATTTCATAAGACACAGTATACTAAAAGTGTTCTACAGTCTATATACTTTTAAAGATTCAAGAGATCGAATCCCTACCCGACTGAGAGGTATCAATATCTGCTCCCTTATGCTCTACTCAGAACTGTGAAATCAAGGAATGTTAAGAGCTGAGAGGGGCCTCTGAGATCATCTAGTCCAACCTTCTCATTTTACAGCTGAGGAGACTACAGCCTGGAGAAGCAGTTGTCCTCAAGGCCATAGGAAGAGCAGATGTGCGGCAGAGTGCAGATTTCCTGACTCCCGACCCAGCGCTTCTGCACGCTGTGGCGTTGAGGGATATTCTCAGGCTCCCAGGGTATACAGGTAGGCATAATCTTTTTAACTGTCTTCATTTTTTAGGGAGTTAGAATTAAACTACAATCAACTACAAAAGAACAGGAGTGATACGGGGTAGAACGGACATCAGAAACAAGAATGCTGCTCCAAATGCTATTCTCGACCCTGCATGTCTTCCCAAACCATTCACATGTGAGTGACTCAGTCTGAAGCTGAACGTCTGGTAAACAGTGCCTGGCAGCACAATGTCTCAGACATGGAATAAAATGGAAACACCCAGCTCTGGAAGTGACAGAGGAAGCCCACCTCACCTTGACCAAGGTGGCAGCTTCTCCTTCTTATAGGCAGTCTGAATTTCCACAGCATCAGAATGACTAACCTTGGCTCATTAGAACTGTGGCAGTAACTTCAGTTTCAGCAGGCTCTTTAAAACTTGTGATTAATGCTTTGGCGCCCCCTGTGGCATTTTTAGGACTTACATCCTCTTTGTAGACTTCATGGTTAACTGATCTCACACCATACAGGAAATTAAAGCATCAGATCCCTCTAGGTCTGCTTCTTCAATTATAAATAAGAAATATAACAGCACTGACCTTTTACAGTTGTCTGAAATAGTTAAAAAAGAAAATACACATGGCACAAAGCAAATTCCAGGCATATTAAGGGCTCAATAAATAGTGATTACCACTGAAGAACTAAGCAAAGAAAAATTTAAAAATTATGAAGTGTGTTAGAAAAATTAAAATCGCTAACTTCCCTGCATGACTCTGTTATTCTCTGTCTTTCAGGAATAACTCGACTCTCTGATTTCATAAGACACAGTATACTAAAAGTGTTCTACAGTCTATATACTTTTAAAGATTCAAGAGATCGAATCCCTACCCGACTGAGAGGTATCAATATCTGCTCCCTTATGCTCTACTCAGAACTGTGAAATCAAGGAATGTTAAGAGCTGAGAGGGGCCTCTGAGATCATCTAGTCCAACCTTCTCATTTTACAGCTGAGGAGACTACAGCCTGGAGAAGCAGTTGTCCTCAAGGCCATAGGAAGAGCAGATGTGCGGCAGAGTGCAGATTTCCTGACTCCCGACCCAGCGCTTCTGCACGCTGTGGCGTTGAGGGATATTCTCAGGCTCCCAGGGTATACAGGTAGGCATAATCTTTTTAACTGTCTTCATTTTTTAGGGAGTTAGAATTAAACTACAATCAACTACAAAAGAACAGGAGTGATACGGGGTAGAACGGACATCAGAAACAAGAATGCTGCTCCAAATGCTATTCTCGACCCTGCATGTCTTCCCAAACCATTCACATGTGAGTGACTCAGTCTGAAGCTGAACGTCTGGTAAACAGTGCCTGGCAGCACAATGTCTCAGACATGGAATAAAATGGAAACACCCAGCTCTGGAAGTGACAGAGGAAGCCCACCTCACCTTGACCAAGGTGGCAGCTTCTCCTTCTTATAGGCAGTCTGAATTTCCACAGCATCAGAATGACTAACCTTGGCTCATTAGAACTGTGGCAGTAACTTCAGTTTCAGCAGGCTCTTTAAAACTTGTGATTAATGCTTTGGCGCCCCCTGTGGCATTTTTAGGACTTACATCCTCTTTGTAGACTTCATGGTTAACTGATCTCACACCATACAGGAAATTAAAGCATCAGATCCCTCTAGGTCTGCTTCTTCAATTATAAATAAGAAATATAACAGCACTGACCTTTTACAGTTGTCTGAAATAGTTAAAAAAGAAAATACACATGGCACAAAGCAAATTCCAGGCATATTAAGGGCTCAATAAATAGTGATTACCACTGAAGAACTAAGCAAAGAAAAATTTAAAAATTATGAAGTGTGTTGGAAAAATTAAAATTCTGCTAACTTAAGGTAGAAAGTGACAGTGAAGTTGCTCAATTGTGTCTGACTCTTTGCAATATAAACAAGCCATGGAATTCTCCAAACAAGAATACTGGAGTGGGTAGCTTTTCCCTTCTCTGGGGGATCTTCCCTACCCAGGGACTGAATCCAGGTCTCCTGCAATGCATGCAGATTCTTTACTGTCTGGGCCACCAGGGAAGCCCATCAAAAAAGAATGTCTTGCCACAAATGAATAACAGAAAGGAGGCCACCAACAGGTCTACATTTAGAAATACTTAAAACCCATTTATAGGGGCTACTCTGGTGGTCCAGTAGGTAAAGAGTCTGCCTTGCAGCGCAAGAGGCACCAGTTCTATCCCTGGCCCGAGAAGATCCCACATGCCACAGAATGGCTGGACCGGTGTGTCCAATTAAAAGCCAGTGCTCCGGAGCGCATGTGCCCAGAGACGGTGCCGGTGCTCTGCAACGGGAGAGGCCACTGCAATGGGAGGCCCACAAAGGCCAAAGAATAAAGATGGATGAAAATTAAAGAGAAAAAAAAAAGTAAGAGAGGTCGAAATTTAAAAACAAATTTTAAAAAATCTCATTTATAATAGGTTAAAAAAAAGTTAAAAGTAATTAAAACAGTATTTTTAAAGTAAGGAAAAAGCTAATCTGATTATAAAAGCTAATCTGGTCATCAGGGATGCTGGCCTGTAATTTTCTTGTGATGTTCTCTGTTTTCAGTATCAGTGTAGGGCAGGCCTTTAAAAGAATTTTAAATCCTTTACTGATTTTCCATATTGTCTAGATTTATTTTTAAAGTGCTTTCTAAGATAATTTTAAAAAATTGTTTATTTTTGACTCTTCTGGGTTTTCACTGCTCCCACAGGCTCTTCTCTAGTTGCAGGGAGTGAGAGCTGCTCTCTAGTTTAGGGGAGCAGACTTCTTGTTGCAGTGACTTTTTCTTGTTGTGGAACTTGGTCTCTAGGACACACGGGCTTCAGCAGTTGCGGCACCTGGGCTCAACAGTTGTAGCTCCAAGGCTCTAGAGCAGTCTCCATAGTTGTGGCTCACGGGCCTAGCTGCTCCACAGCATGTGGGATCTTCCCTGATCAGGGATGGAACTCGTGTCTCCTGCGTTGGCAGACGAACTCTTTACCACTGAACTACCAGGGAGGCCCCAGTCTAGATGTTTTAACGTGACATTTAGATCCCTTAAAGATCTGGCTGTCTTGTGGTGGCGCTAGTGGTAAAGAACCTGCCTCCCAATACAGAAGACCTGAGACCATGGTTCAGTCCCTGGTTTGGGGAGATCCCCTGAAGGGGGCATGGCAACCAACTCCAGTATTCTTGCCTAGAGAATCCTGTCGACAGAGGAGCCCCAGGGCTACAGTTCATGGGGTCACAAAGAGTCGGATGCGACAGAAGTGACTTGGCACCCAGCACTTCTGCCCTCCCATACTCTTTAAGTTCCAGTCACAGGTATGAATGCTTAACTCTTCCTTCCTTTGTCGTCTCTTCCCATTTCCCCTCTCAAGCAAGCTCCCGTCCAACCCTTTACACTGGGAAGTTCTCCTTTTTGAGCTTTCCTCTCACTCCCTCACAGCCATGTTAGCCTTTCTGTCAGGTCTTAACCCTACCTTAGGACTCATCACACACTTTGTTGTAAATCTGCTCCCATTTAAGGCAAGGACTCTAGAAACCCCCCAGGGCCCAGGTCCTGAATGATAAATAATTCTCAATAAATGTTTACTGCAAACACTGAATTCATTTATAGAGCATAAGCTAAATACAAGGGATATGTTATATTAATATATTATTTAGTGCTTAATAATTCATGATGGAAAAATTCGGGAAAAACCTATGAAATAGGATTATTAAAAAAAGATTCAGATAACACCCTAGTATGTTTGCTTAATTAAATTCAATTTATTCAACAAATATTTATTGAGTAATATGAACAAAGAAGTGCATAAGGAGATTGAAAGGTGTCGAAATTCTTATAACCTGGGGATACACATATGCTATATTTACTTACCCACTGAACAACTAAGCATTACCAGCAACTTGTGTTGAGAATATTTTGTACCTGGGTAGAAATCTACACCTTTTTGATTGTTCCCTTTGCAAGCAGATGACAAAATTGAATATAACTAACTCAAGTTTTCTGTTTTTCAAAGCAGACTGTCCTGGGAAAAAAACAAAAAACAGGACTTCCCTGATAGCTCAGTTGGTGAAGGAAGCCGCTTTCAATGGCATGCAATGCGTTGGCAGACCCCTGAATCCGGAGGCCCCAGTCTAGATGTTTTAACGTGACATTTAGATCCCTTAAAGATCTGGCTGTCTTGTGGTGGCGCTAGTGGTAAAGAACCTGCCTCCCAATACAGAAGACCTGAGACCATGGTTCAGTCCCTGGTTTGGGGAGATCCCCTGAAGGGGGCATGGCAACCAACTCCAGTATTCTTGCCTAGAGAATCCTGTCGACAGAGGAGCCCCAGGGCTACAGTTCATGGGGTCACAAAGAGTCGGATGCGACAGAAGTGACTTGGCACCCAGCACTTCTGCCCTCCCATACTCTTTAAGTTCCAGTCACAGGTATGAATGCTTAACTCTTCCTTCCTTTGTCGTCTCTTCCCATTTCCCCTCTCAAGCAAGCTCCCGTCCAACCCTTTACACTGGGAAGTTCTCCTTTTTGAGCTTTCCTCTCACTCCCTCACAGCCATGTTAGCCTTTCTGTCAGGTCTTAACCCTACCTTAGGACTCATCACACACTTTGTTGTAAATCTGCTCCCATTTAAGGCAAGGACTCTAGAAACCCCCCAGGGCCCAGGTCCTGAATGATAAATAATTCTCAATAAATGTTTACTGCAAACACTGAATTCATTTATAGAGCATAAGCTAAATACAAGGGATATGTTATATTAATATATTATTTAGTGCTTAATAATTCATGATGGAAAAATTCGGAAAAGCCTATGAAATAGGATTATTAAAAAAAGATTCAGATAACACCCTAGTATGTTTGCTTAATTAAATTCAATTTATTCAACAAATATTTATTGAGTAATATGAACAAAGAAGTGCATAAGGAGATTGAAAGGTGTCGAAATTCTTATAACCTGGGGATACACATATGCTATATTTACTTACCCACTGAACAACTAAGCATTACCAGCAACTTGTGTTGAGAATATTTTGTACCTGGGTAGAAATCTACACCTTTTTGATTGTTCCCTTTGCAAGCAGATGACAAAATTGAATATAACTAACTCAAGTTTTCTGTTTTTCAAAGCAGACTGTCCTGGGAAAAAAACAAAAAACAGGACTTCCCTGATAGCTCAGTTGGTGAAGGAAGCCGCTTTCAATGCAGAAGACTGAATGCAATACAGGAGACATGGGTTCTATCCCTGGGTCAGGAAGATTCCCTGGAAAAGGAAATGGTGACCCAATCCAGTCTGGGGAATCCTATGGACAGAGGAGCCTGGTGGGCTACAGCCCATAGGATTGAAGAGAACTGGGGACGACTTAGTGACTAAACCACAACTACAGCCTTACAGATCAAGTATTTCAAGATTTAACTCAACACCAGACTGAAAAAACGATCTATTTTTCAACCATGTACTCAGATTCCATCACTCTCCTGTTTTATATCCTTTAACTTCAAGTCAGTGTATTTAGAAAAAGATGCAAATCTTTCACTATGGTCCACATGGCCCCACACAATCTGGCCCTGCCTACCTCTTTAAAACTTTATCAACTACAACCATCTCCTCAGCTCACTCCACCCTAAACACAGTGGCCCTCTAGTTCTTCCTAGAGCATGCTGTGCTGTACTGTGCTTAGTTGCTCAGTCGTGACAGGCTCTTTGGACCCCACTGACTGTAGCCCACCAGGTTCCTCTGTCCGTGGGGATTCTCCAGGCAAGAATCCTGGAGTGGGTAGCCATGCCCTCCTCCAGGGGATCTCCCCAACCCAGGCAGAGAACCCAGGTCTCCCACACTGCAGGAGGATTCTTTACTATCTGAGCCACTAGGGAAGACCTCCTAGTACATACCAAGCTCATCTCTAGTTAAGGATTACTGATTGCAGTACCATTCTGTCCTCCTGACAGTCTTCTGTCCCAGATTTTTGCATGGTTCACTCCCTTTCTTCACGTCTCTGCTCAAATGCCATGTCCTCAAAAGGGCTTTCATGCCACTCAATTTACAACTACAGCTTCCCCATTCCTTGCCCAGCTTTATTTTCCTGAATGACCCTTAAGACCACTTTTTTTTTTTTTTTGGCCACTTCTATTGGTCTTTCATTTATTTATTTGCATCCACCTTTGTTCTTTGGCCTGTGTGGGCCTCCCATCGCAGTGGCCTCTGTTGTCGCAGAGCACAGGCTCTGCACATGCGCTCCAGAGCTCCCGCTCGGTAGTTGGAAACATCAGTCCAGCCGCTCCGCGGCACGTGGGATCTTCCCAGGCCAGGGATCGAACCAACGTCCCTTGCACTGTAAGGCGGTGTCCTTACCCACTGGACCACCAGGGAAGCCCTAGACCACTTCTTAATATTTATATATTATCATCGATCCCTAAGAACAGAGATTTGCTATCTCTATTCACTGCAATCGACAGTATTACCAGGATCTAGGACAGTGCCTAGCACATAACAGCTCCTCCTAATAAGCACGTGTTAAACAAAGTTAGGAATTTCGTTCTCACATGACCTTGAGTAACTAACTCACAGAGCAAACACTTCAGTAAAAGCAATCAAAGTCTCATCTACCTTGTCATCAAGATCCTGTTTTCAGGCAAAAAGAACTACGGTAGACCTTCCTATACAGATTCAACTGGAAAACTCTTAGCTCCTCCACACCAAGCTTGCAGCTCTCTGAATTTTGAAATCAAGGGGCAGGCAACAGTCTAATCAAGAGGGTTCATTTGAAAAAAAAGAAAAAGAAAAAGAGAGGTCACTTGAGAACCGCACCTAAACACCATCAACTTGATTTTAAAGACCAATCCGCTCCGCCCCCGCGTCCCCAAGGCTGGTTATTGACCAAACTGAAAAGTTGGGATTTCTTTGGGTTCTAACCCTTTTTGTGCAGTAGGTCTTTTGCCAGTCTGGTGAAAACTACGGGCCACTTTGGAAAATAATACTTTCAAGTGTAGAAAGCAAAATGCAGATAACCAGAAAAGAAACCAATGACATTCGGTTTACAGAATCAAGCGTCACAGATTTAAGGTGTCTCACGTTCTCCTAGCCACAATGAAAATGAAACGACTCTGAAGGCTACAGGGGATTCCAGAGGGAGACGACACTGCGAGGCGCATCCCTGGGCACCCGAAGCGGCAGCAGGGAGATTCCGGACGCCGGGTCTCAGCCCGCCCTGGGGGCGTGTCTGAGGATGCCCAGCGAAGAGAACGGGGGGTGGTCTGGGAAGGAGGTGGGGGCTCCTCCTCCCAGTGCTGGCGGAGCGCAGCTCCCCTCGGCTCGGCCCGCCCCCGCCTCACCTGTCCCTGCCATCCCCAGGAGCCTCTCCGGCACCCCTCGTAGGTCTTCATGGAGGCCGCGGAAGATCTCATGCAGCCTCTCGAAATGCTCCGAGGAGGTGGCGGAGGTGGCCATGGTGCAGGCCGCTCTCGAGCAGCGGCCACCGAGACTCTGGGCACAGGGCCCGTTCCTACTCCGCCGTCAGCCGCCCAGCCCCGCAGGCATCGCGGCGATCGCCGCCGCCGTCGCCCGAGACGAGGCGCTTCCGGGGCCGCGACGGGGTCCTCCCGGACCGGAACGCCCACCTCTTGCATGCCGTCACTGATGGCGTGCCGGGCGCCAAAGCCTGACGGAAAGTCAGGCGGGCTGCCCTGCCGGGGGACTCCTGAAGGGGCGGCGGCGCTTGGGCGCGAACGGCAGTCTCGGAACCCCGGAAAGACTCAGTCGGAGTTTGGGGAGAACCCGATGGCGGGAGGGACCGTGGGGACCCGCAGGCCGGGCAACGCGGCCGCCTCTCTCCAGGGCCCCGCCTTCCAGCGAGGGGCGGGCACCGCAATGCATGCTGGGGGCTGTAGTTCGGGACGGAAGACGCCCCGACTCGGAAGTCACGAGTTGCTGGGGGCGGTGGTTTGGCTGTAGCCGCGGCAGACCGCGCTGACGTTAATACGCAGTGGGTAGGTATCAATAGGTTCCCGGTCGTCATCGTCAGTCGCCGCACTGTTTGATCACCTTGACTTCCTCAGTTCACTTTCCGGCTGGTGGCTTTCAGTCCTCGGAAGACGGCTGGGCCAGGTGCCTGCCTGCGCTCGAGCACTTTTACTGGGGAGCAGGTGACCGCAGTCACCGGCTTTCAGGAGTGGTCTCATGGCAATGTGACCCCCCCAAATATGCGCTCAGTCTAGCGGCTGGGCTTACCGCGCATTCACCCAGCAGGTGTTTGCTGTGTGCTGGGACCTGTGCATGTGCTGAGTAAAGATTCACTCTCTGCGTTTGGATGGTTTATAATGTAGTGAGCAAGGCAGGCCTGGCTTTAGCGGGTCTCTTTCCCACAAAGTGTAATGTGTTCACAATTACAGAGCCTTTTTCTTGCACGCCATGGGTTTTCATAGTTTAGTGGGGGAAAATTACGATTTTCACTGATTACATGGTTTGCCTGTGGAGTTCATTCTGAAATGTTTCCTCGGCAGCCCGGGACTGTAGACTGCCCACGCATATTGAGATGCATACACCTGTTCAGGGGCAAATGATTTGGTGATGTATGTCTCTTGGATCCTTATTTTTATTAGACTGAGTTCATTGACCATTGATTCAACAAACAGCTGTTGAGTAACTAGTATTCGTTGAGCATGAAGAAATAGCAAAGGTCTGTGATGGTTAGTGGCAGTGTACTGTGGTAAGTCCCGTGAACGTGAAAAGGGTCAGTCACTCAGTCGTGTCCAACTATTTGGGACCGAGTCGACTGTAGCCGACCAGACTCCCTCTGTCCATAGGATTTCCCAGGCAAGAATACAGGAGTGAATAGCCATTCCTCCTCCGGGGGATCTTCCTGAACTAGGGATGGACCCCTGGGCTTCTGCCTTGAAGGGGACTCTTTACAACTGAGCCACCAGTAGTCACTGAGCATACAGAGATAGAAAAGGCTGCAGCTGTTAGTGGCAATGTTCTCTGGTAAGTCCCATAACACTGTGGTACAAAAGGATAGGTGACAAATAGCCTGGGCTGGAAAAAGTCATCTTTGAACAGTGTCATAAAAGATCAGCAGAAATGGGTGAATGGACAATCGAATTATCAACAACCCAAGTTAACAGCATTTGAACTGTGTACTGTGGCTAACTCTGGGAGAAGTTATCCTTATGAATGAGGATTGATTGCATAACCATAGTAATGAAAAGTGTTTTCTTCTTTTGACCTTCATTAAACTTTCATTTAATTGCTTTCTTCTGTTGACTGAAATTAAATTTGCTTAATTACAATTTTTATTCTAGTAAATAAAAACATGGTAAATCATCAAATTTTTTTATTTGTCATTGTCATTAAAATATTAATTCAATTTTATTATCAAAAGTTTCCCAATTTTTCCATAAAATGACCGTATCTACTAAATATATAGTTTAATGGTCAAAACAAGTTCAACAAAAGATTATTTAGAAATATGAGGACTGTGGTCCTATAATTCTTTTCCCCATTAAAGTAAGCATGTAATTAGCCAAGAAAACCACAAACTCCTTTAGAAGAATGTATTCCAAACAAGTGCAATAGACACTTTAATCTTGTCAAGATAATGTAAGGAAATACCCTGAGAGAGTTTTGAATTGACCATAATTACCAGTATCAGTCCTTAAGATAGTTTTGCTGAATTAACAATTGGTAGAAGTGGGATGGTATTTCTCTCTATTTCTTCCACATAGGTACTTGATTGGTTAAAACAGTGCTTGAGGGCTTCCCTGGTGGTCCAGTGGGTAAGGACACCGCCTTGCAGTGCAAGGGCCGCCGGTTCGATCCCTGGCCTGGGAAGATCCCACGTGCCGCAGAGCGGCTGGACCAATGTGTCCAACTACTGAGCCAGAGCTCCAGGGTACATGCACCCAGAGCCAGTGCTCTGTGACAAGGCGGTCACTGCTATGGGAGGCCCACACAGGCCAGAGAACAAAGATGGATGAAAATAAATAAATGAAAAAGCCAATAGAAGTGGCCCCCCCAAAACCCCTAAAAACAAAAAAAAAACCAGTGCTTTATCAGTCTCATTTGAACTCAGGGTGGTCACCCTCAATTCTTCTGTTGTTGGATATTACCATCTTTAGCTGTGGCACATGTGCTCCAGAGCTCCGGCTTGGTCGTTGGACACATTAGTCCAGCCACTCCGCGGCACGTGGGATCTTATTTTTTTTTTTACAGAAAAGAAAATTTTTTTACTTTTAAAATTTATTTGTAATTGAAGGATAATTGCTTTGCAGTATTCTGTCAGTTTCCATCAAACATCAACATGAATCAACCATGTATTTACCAGCACATGGAATCTTCCCAGGCCAGGGATCGAACCGGTGCCCCTTGCACTGCAAGGCGGTGTCCTTACCCACTGGACCACCAGGAAAGCCCCTAGCTGTGTTTGTTTTTTAAAAACAAAACAAACAAAAAACCCCACCCTTTTCCGGTCCCTTCATTGCCTTTGCATGCATTATCTTCCAGGCTTCTTCTCTATTTTGGACTTCTCTGTTACCATGTGTTTCTTGGTCGGTAGTTATCAGCATATACAGTGTTCACTTTCTATTTGTATTAATGACTGAATGACACAGGTCTGCTCCATCTCTGCTCATTTCCCTGCTAAAAAAAAAATTTGTTTCCAAACAAGTGCAATAGACACTTTAATCTTGTCAAGATAATGTAAGGAAATACCCTGAGAGAGTTTTGAATTGACCATAATTACCAGTATCAGTCCTTAAGATAGTTTTGCTGAATTAACAATTGGTAGAAGTGGGATGGTATTTCTTTTATTTCTTCCACATAGGTACTTGATTGGTTAAAACAGTGCTTGAGGGCTTCCCTGGTGGTCCAGTGGGTAAGGACACCGCCTTGCAGTGCAAGGGCCGCCGGTTCGATCCCTGGCCTGGGAAGATCCCACGTGCCGCAGAGCGGCTGGACCAATGTGTCCAACTACTGAGCCAGAGCTCCAGGGTACATGCACCCAGAGCCAGTGCTCTGTGACAAGGCGGTCACTGCTATGGGAGGCCCACACAGGCCAGAGAACAAAGATGGATGAAAATAAATAAATGAAAAAGCCAATAGAAGTGGCCCCCCCAAAACCCCTAAAAACAAAAAAAAAACCAGTGCTTTATCAGTCTCATTTGAACTCAGGGTGGTCACCCTCAATTCTTCTGTTGTTGGATATTACCATCTTTAGCTGTGGCACATGTGCTCCAGAGCTCCGGCTTGGTCGTTGGACACATTAGTCCAGCCACTCCGCGGCACGTGGGATCTTATTTTTTTTTTTACAGAAAAGAAAATTTTTTTACTTTTAAAATTTATTTGTAATTGAAGGATAATTGCTTTGCAGTATTCTGTCAGTTTCCATCAAACATCAACATGAATCAACCATGTATTTACCAGCACATGGAATCTTCCCAGGCCAGGGATCGAACCGGTGCCCCTTGCACTGCAAGGCGGTGTCCTTACCCACTGGACCACCAGGAAAGCCCCTAGCTGTGTTTGTTTTTTAAAAACAAAACAAACAAAAAACCCCACCCTTTTCCGGTCCCTTCATTGCCTTTGCATGCATTATCTTCCAGGCTTCTTCTCTATTTTGGACTTCTCTGTTACCATGTGTTTCTTGGTCGGTAGTTATCAGCATATACAGTGTTCACTTTCTATTTGTATTAATGACTGAATGACACAGGTCTGCTCCATCTCTGCTCATTTCCCTGCACTAGGGTCTGGTTTAATATTGTTTCTTTGTGATTATTTTTGAATACTCCCAACTGCTTTAAAATGCAAGAACACACACAGACATATACTCAGAAACCATCACTAAATAGCCTTTCCCTTCTTCTGGTTTCCCAAGAGAAACGAAGGCACAAAGAGGAAGGAAGCCTCCATGGATTAGGGTCAGGAGGTTAGGTTAGATGGCCTATCTTCTCAAACTACCTTTTCCACTACCTGCTTGCTGATTTGACAAACAGCAGGAAAATGAATGACAGTTTAAATTTGATTTTTATTTCTGCCTTTCTGCAAATTTCTGCCGTCCTTAATCGCCACAGCTTCTTAGAAAAGGAAGCTCTTCTGTGATCTGGGCGTGGGCAAGTGTTTTAGCAGCAGTGGCTCCACGTTATCAGAGATAAGCCCATGCCACAATGCAGATTCAGTAAAGAGTTGAAAGAATTCAGATATTGGTACTATGATGGCTTTCTTAAGAGGTGAGGGACGAACTCTGTTCTTGAGCCAAGCCATGGGGACTCTTGGAGTTTAGCTGAGGCTAAAGCATGCCCTCCTTAAAGGCTGTTTAGTTGGGAGGAACTACATTGTGGACAAAGAGGATAGGAACTAATCCAGAGTGCCATAAATCAACCCCTGCCATTGCTTAGGCTTCCCTAGGCAATAGGCTTCAGAAGGAAAATATGAGCTTGGAGGTCACCTGAGGGTCTAATTATCCTGTATTATCTCAAGTAACTGGCAGTAACAGAAGCAAAATAACCGGGACAAAGGCAAGGCATTTAGATGAATGTGGCAGTGTACACTGGGCTCTTATCAGGCATCAAGCAGGCAAGGTTGGAAGGTTTGTTTTCTGCTAAAGGTTTTGGCCATCCTGAAGGAGAATAATTTTGGCCGAAGGACCGAGTAGTTCTATTGCAGGCTTCTCTTGGGTCCAGCTGCTATCATCTGTCAGACAACAGGGAGGCCCAGCAGGTCACAGCTGACGTCCCACAGCCGCCTTGCTACTGTCTCATTACGAGCCTGCGCAGAGACCCTTGCCACATGGCAATCACTGGAATGGAAAGACAGAGGCTTAAAACACAGGGTCAAGAACGCAGTCTGCCCTCCATCGGGGATAAGGAACACGACAGAAAAATAACCAAGGGATGACCTGTGCTCTGGGTGCTTCACAGGACCAGTATTGGTTCTGCCTCTTCATTCTCCAGCCTTTACCCCAGAGAAAAATGGGGTGAAAACCATTTTAGAGCTCACTCAACCACCTCAGATAAAAATGCTTTGTTTGATATATAATGTGTATCATTTAATATTTATATCCCCCACTGTGTATCTGTGTATATATATATATATATATATATATATATATATATATAACCATAATTTCAGTGCCTGCCTAACATCTGTACATGTCCATATTGTTCAAATATGTCTCTAAGGTCAGCTCTGTAGGACTTCACACTGTGTCATGTAGCTGTGCATGCATGCTCAGTTACTTTAGTTGTGACTCTTTGCCATGCTATGGACTGTAGCCTGCCAGGATCTTCTGTCCATGGGATTTTCCAGGCAAGAATACTGGAGTGGGACATCTTCCCTACCCAGGTATCGAACCCATGTCTCTTATGTCTCCTGCACTGGAAGTCTGACTCTCTACCACTAGCACCACTTGGGAAGTTGTCATGTAGCTGAGATACTGCCATTTCCATTTGTCCTAGATGCTTAGAATGGTTAAAATTTAAAAATGCTGCTTCTTTCTGCAGCTTACTTGCAGTTATAGCTGTTTTTAAACCAAAGAACAAGTAAAGTCAACTTCATAACCAATAAAAGAAGGAAAAGATAATAAGAGAAAATAAGTGGTATCAAGGGGACTTCCATGGTAGTCCATTGGTTAAGACACTGCCTTCCAATGTAACGGGCGCAGATTTGATCTCTGGTTAGGGAGCTAAGATACCACATGCCTCGTGGCCAAAAAACCAAAAGATAAAACAGAACAATATTGTAACAGATTCAGTGAAGAATTTTTAAATGGTCCACATTAAAAAAAAAAAGAAAAAAAAAACCTTTAAAGAAAATGGTAACAAGGTCCCAGTTGTTTCATGTACCTTATCTTCACTGTTGTAATTCCAATTATTTTAAGTCCCCATTAAATGCAGGAGAAGTAGCCCAACTCTTTACTACCCAGGAGTTTCTCAAGAATAATTCTTTTACTTATTTTTGCATTGTCTGCATCCAGTAAACAGCAGGGATTCAATGAAGGGTTATTTTCCTTTTTACTGATTGAGTAAAGAGATCATGATTTTTGCAGTCATGTGAGAAACAACTTTTAAGATGATACTGAAGGAGGAAAAGAACAGGCTACCCTGACTAAACTGACTCCATCTTGGGGAAGAGGACTCCATCTGGCACTTCCAGTGAACTCTGGACTGTGTGTGGACTGTGTAGCCATGGAGAGGAAAAATTAACTGACTAGGCCTCCCGAGCTGAAGAGAACCTGACCAAGGAAACCTCGTAACCAAGCCTCCCCTAGGCCAAGGAAATGAAATGTCCAGCATATGATAGATCACCATTTGTGATCTTAGTTAATTCATCCTTACTGAAGACAAGCTAGGTGATATGCTTAAGTGATTTTCGATTATACCTTTGTGATGGCAACCAAATCATATTTTCTCCTTTAATGTTTCCTAGGCAACCTCAGGTGTTTGGGATGTGGGTTTGTACATGTAGGCTTTAGGTATAAATGTTAGCCACAAGTTCTGCTCGGGGTCCTTGGCTAAAATGGACGCCTTGGACCCGCTGGTGTAATAAATGCCCTCCACTGTTGACTTTGTTGCTCCGTGTGAGTTGTTTCCTGAAGCCTGGTTATTAACAATGCTATTTGGGGGGCTCCCCTGGTGGCTCAGTGGTAAAGGATCCACCGGCCAATGCAGGAGATACAGGTTCAATCCCTGGTCTGGGAAGACGCCACATGCCACGGGGCAATTAAGTCATTACACCATAACTATTAAGCCCACGTGTCGCAACTGCTGAAGCTCATGTGCCCTAGAGCCCGAGTTCTACAACAAGAAAAAGTCACCGCAACAAGAAGCCTGCTCACCTCACTAGAGAGAAGCCCCCATCCCTGTAACTAGAGAAGAACCTGAAGCAGCAGTGAAAACTCAGACTAGCCAAAAATAAATAAATTAATTAATTAAAAAGAAAAAATGACTGTACTATCTCAGGACTTCCCTGGTGGTAAAGTGATTAAGAATCCACCTGGCAATGCAAGGGGACACAGGTTCTATGCCTGGTCCAAGAAGATTCCACATGCCCCAGAGCAACTAAGCCCACATTCCACAACTGCTGTATCCCTGGCACCTAGAGTCTATGTTCTACAACAATGAGAAGCCCAGGCTCCACAATGAAGAGTCGCCTCTGAGGGCCACAACTGGACAAAGCCTGTATGCAGCAACACGGACCCAGTGCAGCCAAAAATAAATAAATAACACACACACACACTTTTTTTTTTTTTTTGGTAAAAAGGGTATGGTATATCAGACAAATCCAGATAATTTCCTGTGGGCAATAAAATTCCATATTCAAAAACAGAAACATTCTTACCTGAAATGGTTTCCACTGAGACCTTCTAGACCTTCTGTTAAGGCACAGTATAGGCTGGTCTGAGCTCCCTGCTGAGGGGTCTTGCTGAAGCAGGATAAAAGCCACACGATCCATCTCAGAAAGGCTGAGTGCCTAAACAGTTCAGAGTTGACTGTGCCAGGGTGCACAGAGTACGTCGTGACGCCAGAGCCTGATACAGGGGTGCAATAGAGAGGTGGGGGAGACTGGACTTGATGTTGTCGAGTGGTCAGAGTCCAGAAGACATGAAGAAACATTTGCCCTGTGGACTCTTTCTCATGAAGCTATCACAAGCACGCCTCGCAGTAATGTATCCCTTCAGTTCACATGGTGATTCAGGCTTGGCATGGCTACTAACTATTAGGAAGCAGCGGAGCCAGGACCTCTCAGAAGCACTTGACATTGCTGACCCCTCCCTTCCTAAAACTGCCTTCTCACTGGTGGAGGTAAATCTCTAGTACTGCACGGAAAGATCTCTGAGATGCTGTGTTGGGATTTCAGTTCCTTATGTGTGATCTATACACATGTAAATGCACAAGAAAATAATTGGAGAGGGACAGTGGTTTCTTGAGGGGAGAAAAGCAGGAGAGGGAGTGAGGAGAATAAGTAAAGCAGGGTTTTCACTTCTAACTCTGTATATTTCCACACTATTGGAACCTTTCACAGTGAGAATCATTCATGCGTTCCTAGACTAATTTTACATGGCACAGTTGTATAAAAACTTGCTAAGTATTTCTCTCTCCTGTTGGATATAAACCACTCCATCCCAAACCCCTAATCCAGTGTGTAGAATACCATGAACAGTGAACACAGGGCTACTGAACAGCTGAATAAATGACTCTTCCAATATGCCCAGGTTTCTTTCTTTGCATCACAGCTATTTCCCACCTAAACCTCATACCTATCAGGTTTCCGCACTCCTGTAACCTCTGCTTTTGTCTAATCCTTCTGGTTGGACCCGTCTCTCCACCTCTAGGCCACCCTAGCTTCCTGAACAATCCCAGCTGATAAAGGATGTCATGCCCTAGACACAGATTCTCCTCCTTGTCTCACAGCTGTCCGTGTGGTTTAACAGTCCTGTTCTGATGATGGAGCTCCTGTATCTGATTCCTTCTGCCTGAACTGTCTCCCTCAAGCCTAAGCACCTCTAATTGTCCACCTTGGCTTCAGGTCGTGCAACCAGTAAACGCCAAAGCCAAGCCTTCAGAATTTGCCTGTTACCTCCAGCATTCGCCTGTCAGCTGTTTACTAAAACTACACCCAAGCAAAGCCCTGAAGGCAGATCCTGTTCACTGGATGGGCTCCAGAAAACAGAATTCGTGTGGCTTTCACCTACTTCCCACTGACTCATTTCTCCATACTCATTTCTTCTAACCATACCTTTTAGCCTCCGGGCCAGTTCCTGGGTGAAGAGAATGTTGGCCAATTTGCTGTGACAGTAGGCCAGACCCGAATGGTAGAACTTCTCACTCTGCAGGTCATGGAAGCGAATCCTTCCTACGATATGTGCCATGGAAGACACATTCACCACCCTCGACGGGGCTGACTCCTTCAGCTTCTCTAGCAACAGATGGGTCAGGAGGAAGTGACCTAGGAGAGAAAGTAGAATCAACAAGTTTCAGGGCCAGTGTAGAGGTGAAGGGAGGAGCGGTGAGCAGGGCTCCACTATGGAAGACAGAAACGTCAATAAATAAAGCCTTTTGCTTCATTAATTCATTATCACCCTACAGAACAAGTTCAGAGAGCGTTTAGGGAAATAGGAAGAGCCAAAGACATGAGATATCCTTCTATGAGGCAGGTCTAGAATATGTGAATATGAGTACGAAGTCATATTCCAACTTGCTCCATCTTATACCAACTTTGAATAACATGACTGTTTAAGAGCAGGTGGCCTCTATTTAACACTGGCCTCAGGATGGCTACAAAGAAAGCAACACAGCCCCCACTCCAATTAGGCTGTTCAAAAATATCCTATGGTAGACTGAATCTGAAACACCAATTAAAAAGTGGGGGGAACCTCAAGGGGGTTTGAGCTTTCAGCTTTCACTATTTGTTATATTAATACACTTATGGGGCTTCCCGGGTGATCCAGTGGGTAAGGACACCGCCATGCAGTGCAAGGGGCGCCGGTTTGATCCCTGGCCCGGGAAGATCCCACGTGCCGCGGAGCGGCTAGACCGATGTGTCCAACTACCGAGCTGGAGCTCTGCAGTGCATGCGCCTGAAGCCGGTTCTCTGAGACAAGAGAGGCCACTGCGATGGGAGGCCCACACAGGCCAAAGAACAAACATAAATAAATGAAAGATCAATAGAAGTGGCAAAGAAAGAAAGAAAGAAAGAAAAATACACTTATGGTTTATTATGGCTCAGAGGTCCAATCACACGACAAGGAAGGCTCCATATGACCCTAAGTTTTCTGAGAAGAACTGAAGTTTCTCTCTAGCTTTGTGATGAGACAAGATTTCTCACCTAAGTGGTTGACTCCCATGTGCATCTCAAAGCCATCTGCTGTCTTGGAGTAGGGACACATCATCACTCCGGCATTGTTGATCAAAATGTGGAGATGCTTTTCCTCTGCAGGGAAGAGGAGAGGGAGTGTACAAGCAGCCAGCCACAGCTGTTACATCTTTGAACTCTGTCCCACACCCATGCTTTGAAAAGGGGGGTGCATGGCTTTAATCTTTCCTCTATTTTCCCTTCATAATTATTTTGTATTATTTTTCATTTGAAGACACTGGTTGAATCCTACATATTCTTACTACAGGGAAAAATTCCACGGGACATGACTGCATGGTCTTTCCAATCTGTCTAATTTAGGAGCTACTAACACTGCTTTGAGGAAGTATTCTGTCTATCTCTCCCAACAGAAAAATTTCCCAAGCTTAAAGAGAAATTCCAAAACAAGAGAAAAACAGGTTGTTTGGTATGCCTCCCTGCCACTCGGTTTCAGGCCCCCAGAGAAACACTGGTTTCACCACTGTTTCAACTGCCAGCCTCTCTTGTGACTTATTTTCTCATATGATTTGTAATTTTTGTCTAAAAGAATTTATCAGTGGAAACTGTTTTCCTTGGGAGGCCTAGATCCTATGGTAGACTGAATCTGAAACACCAATTAAAAAGTGGGGAACCTCAAGGGGTTTGAGCTGTCAGCTTTCACTATTGGTTATATTAATACACTTATGGGGCTTCCCGGGTGATACAGTGGGTAAGGACACCGCCATGCAGTGCAAGGGGCGCCGGTTTGATCCCTGGCCGGAAGATCCCACGTGCCGCGGAGCGGCTAGACCGATGTGTCCAACTACCGAGCTGGAGCTCTGCAGTGCATGCGCCTGAAGCCGGTTCTCTGAGACAAGAGAGGCCACTGCGATGGGAGGCCCACACAGGCCAAAGAACAAACATAAATAAATGAAAGATCAATAGAAGTGGCAAAGAAAGAAAGAAAGAAAGAAAAATACACTTATGGTTTATTATGGCTCAGAGGTCCAATCACACGACAAGGAAGGCTCCATATGACCCTAAGTTTTCTGAGAAGAACTGAAGTTTCTCTCTAGCTTTGTGATGAGACAAGATTTCTCACCTAAGTGGTTGACTCCCATGTGCATCTCAAAGCC
Source organism: Tragulus kanchil (assembly GCA_022376925.1). Lineage (NCBI taxonomy): Eukaryota > Metazoa > Chordata > Mammalia > Artiodactyla > Tragulidae > Tragulus > Tragulus kanchil. The sequence continues at coordinate 213,942,283 of JAIOJX010000032.1, read as the reverse complement.
ATCTGCTGTCTTGGAGTAGGGACACATCATCACTCCGGCATTGTTGATCAAAATGTGGAGATGCTTTTCCTCTGCAGGGAAGAGGAGAGGGAGTGTACAAGCAGCCAGCCACAGCTGTTACATCTTTGAACTCTGTCCCACACCCATGCTTTGAAAAGGGGGGTGCATGGCTTTAATCTTTCCTCTATTTTCCCTTCATAATTATTTTGTATTATTTTTCATTTGAAGACACTGGTTGAATCCTACATATTCTTACTACAGGGAAAAATTCCACGGGACATGACTGCATGGTCTTTCCAATCTGTCTAATTTAGGAGCTACTAACACTGCTTTGAGGAAGTATTCTGTCTATCTCTCCCAACAGAAAAATTTCCCAAGCTTAAAGAGAAATTCCAAAACAAGAGAAAAACAGGATGTCTGGTGTGCCTCCCTGCCACTCAGTTTCAGACCCCCAAAGAAACACTGGTTTCACCATTGTTTCATCTGCCAGCTCTCTCTTGTGACTTATTTTCTCATATGATTTGTAATTTTTGTCTAAAAGAATTTATCAGTGGAAACTGTTTTCCTTGGGAGGCCTAGATCTCTAGGTTATGAGAGAATAAGTCTACAGAGTTTTCTTAGACTTGCTTTGGATGTGATACTACAAGATTTTATGTTAATTTCTCAGCTCAAGTGTTTTGCATCAGTTGGTGATCTGAATGAATTCTTCCTCACACCAATAAATGATGCCAGCTTGAAGTTCTAATTTCTTGCAGATGATCCTTTATTCGTCCATCTCCTAAAGAGATGATAAGCTCCTCTGTCATATCCTTGAGCTGGTGGCCTAAATTTTTTCTTAAGCCCTGTACTATGGACCAGATGGCTTTTTTGTGAATCCTAACCTTAACGTGGAGCCTCAGATACGGCAACCCAGCTCTCAGCGTTCTGAGGCGTCATTCTCTCATCTCTGTATAGATACTTGGACTCCAGATCTTAAAGTCCATATACGGTTCTGGTACACATATGAGATTTTTGGCTTTCATTCTTAGGCAGTGCTAGGACATTTTTTGGTAAATCTTATTTATTTATTTTTGGCTCTGTTGGATCTTTGTTGCTGCAATGCAGGCTTTCTCTAGTTGTGGCAAGTGGGGGCTACTCTCTTATTGTCGAGCACAGGTTTTAGGTAGATGCAGCTTGCAGGCTTAGTTGCCCTGAGGCATGCAGGATCCTCTTGAACTAGGGATTGAACCCATGTCCCTTACATTGACAGGCAGATTCCTAATCATTGGACCACTGACGAAGTGTGCTATGACTTTTTGTTTCTGCCTCTTGAGGATTTCCCTGTTACTCATGAGTTCAGCTATGAATCAAAAGGTTTTGGTTGTATTTTGTCTAGCATTTCTACATGTCAGAGAGGGGGAGGAATCTTTTCCTTTCAGCTAAGTCTGCCATGTTGATTGCACGACCCACAGCATAGTCTCCAGTTTGACACTTACCTTCTAAGAAGCACTTAGCAAAGGCTCGAATAGATTTAGTATCAGCCAAGTCCAGTTTCCGCACCAACACCTGTTGGTTCCCTGTCATGATCTGGATCTCTCTGGCCACCAATTCCCCCTTTTGCACATCCCGGCAAGCTAAATACACACGGGCTCCTGTCAACCAACATAAAAGAGAGACAAACTGCTGGTTCGTTTTTCAGTGAGCATCAGAGACTTAATTCTAATGAAAAATGTTATTTTCTACTGTTATTTCCTATAAAGGAATTACCCCTAGTGTACACAGATGTACCTGATGAATAAATCAGGAAAGAAAAATAAATCAATACTATTCATTAAACATTCAGTCTATGTAGAACATGTACTACATTCAGACCAGCAAATCAGTGGGGCCCTTGGAATGTCCTTGAATTCCAAGGCTGGGAGGAAATAATGAAAATGGTCATCTTGGCAAGGGATAAAATAGCAGTAGCAAGCAGAAGACCTAAACAGATGTTTTTCCAAAGAAGACAAACAAATGGCCAATAGGTTATAAATTATTATAGAAATGCAAATCAAAACTGCAATGAGATACCACGTCATACCAATCAGAAGGGCCATGATTAGAAGTCTACAAATAACAAAAGCTGTGGAGAAAAGGGAACTCTCCTCTGTTGTTGGTGGGAATGTAAGTTGGTACAGCCACTATAGAAAATATTATGAAGGTTCCTCAGAAAACTAAAGATAGAATTACCACATGATCCAGCAATCTACTCCTAGGCATATATTTGGACAAAACTATAATCCAAAAAGATACACGCACCCTTATGTTCATTTCAACACTATTCACAAAAGCAAAGACAAGGAAAAAACCTAAATGTTCATTGACAGATGAATGGATAAAAAAGATGTTACATATATACAATGGAATTTGATTCAGCCCTAAGAAAGAATGAATAATGCCATTTGCAGCAATATGCCTGGAAATAGAGATTATCATAAATCATACTAAGTGAAGTAGGTCACAAGAAAAAGACAAATACCACACAATATTATCTATATGTGGAATATAAACTATGACACAAATGTACCTATCTGCAAAACAGAAACAGACTCATAGACATACAGAACAGACTTGTGGTTGCCAGAGATGGATGGACTGAGAGTTAGGGGTTGGCAGATGAAAACTATTACATATAGAATAAATAATAAGGTCTTGCTGTATAGCACAGGAATTATATCCAATACCCTGAGATAAACCATAACGGAAAAGAATACAAAAAGAATATATATGCAACTGAATCACCTTTCTGTAAAATACAACATGGCTGCCCTGGAATTTCGTTTTCAGTGAATAAGTTATTCTTTTTCTACTGTTATTTCCTATAAAGGAATTACCCCTAGTGTACACAGATGTACCTGATGAATAAATCAGGAAAGAAAAATAAATCAATACTATTCATTAAACATTCAGTCTATGTAGAACATGTACTACATTCAGACCAGCAAATCAGTGGGGCCCTTGGAATGTCCTTGAATTCCAAGGCTGGGAGGAAATAATGAAAATGGTCATCTTGGCAAGGGATAAAATAGCAGTAGCAAGCAGAAGACCTAAACAGATGTTTTTCCAAAGAAGACAAACAAATGGCCAATAGGTTATAAATTATTATAGAAATGCAAATCAAAACTGCAATGAGATACCACGTCATACCAATCAGAAGGGCCATGATTAGAAGTCTACAAATAACAAAAGCTGTGGAGAAAAGGGAACTCTCCTCTGTTGTTGGTGGGAATGTAAGTTGGTACAGCCACTATAGAAAATATTATGAAGGTTCCTCAGAAAACTAAAGATAGAATTACCACATGATCCAGCAATCTACTCCTAGGCATATATTTGGACAAAACTATAATCCAAAAAGATACACGCACCCTTATGTTCATTTCAACACTATTCACAAAAGCAAAGACAAGGAAAAAACCTAAATGTTCATTGACAGATGAATGGATAAAAAAGATGTTACATATATACAATGGAATTTGATTCAGCCCTAAGAAAGAATGAATAATGCCATTTGCAGCAATATGCCTGGAAATAGAGATTATCATAAATCATACTAAGTGAAGTAGGTCACAAGAAAAAGACAAATACCACACAATATTATCTATATGTGGAATATAAACTATGACACAAATGTACCTATCTGCAAAACAGAAACAGACTCATAGACATACAGAACAGACTTGTGGTTGCCAGAGATGGATGGACTGAGAGTTAGGGGTTGGCAGATGAAAACTATTACATATAGAATAAATAATAAGGTCTTGCTGTATAGCACAGGGAATTATATCCAATACCCTGAGATAAACCATAACGGAAAAGAATACAAAAAAGAATATATATGCAACTGAATCACCTTTCTGTACAACATAAACTAATATATTATAAAATCAACCATATTTCAATTCAAAAAAAAAAAAAAATGGTAGCAGGAGGGAACTGGAAGCAGATGAACTTGCCTCTTCGAGCCAGCTCTTTGGCGGTCTCCTTCCCGATGCCCGTGTTGGCTCCAGTGACCACAGCCACTTTCCCAGGAAGTTGGACAGCTGATGTACAAACCCCGCTGGACAGCATTTTCCTACAGACAGAGGAGAGCTTATCAGTTCTTCATTCTCTTTGCCTCTGCCAGAGGTTTCTGGAATACCTCCACACCTACAGGTTCCAAGGTTGAGAGTTCTTTTCATTCCTTCTACTGCTGTGGGTTCTTTTACAGATTGATGGAAGACTGGAGGAAATAAACCAAAAGTTTTCTGCTCTTAAAGTTCCCTTGCTTAAATTTTCCTGCTCTTAAGGACAGAAACGATTCTATTATGAGGGCAAACCTTAGCTCCTGCAGTATGAGGACTCGATGAATATTTGTTTAGCCAGGCTCCTGGTGGAGCTCTCCCTTAGGCTTAGGAAATCACAAGATACAGTCAAGAAAAAGAAAGAACTGATCCTTTACTGGCACTGTATGGCCTTTATGGTTGAATAAGACAGCTTACCCAACACAAAAAGTTAAACATTAGGAAAGCTGGTCAACCTGGGACAAAACGAACAGAAAATACACAATTAAAAATAAAATAGTGCATAATGTATATAAGTACAAAGCAGAGCTTGAGAGTCAAGTCCTGGTTTAATTAATGAGTCCTTCTTCCTAAGCCATACACTACCTTACTTCTCCAAAGGAATGAATGCACAAACAGGTATTAGGTCTCAGAGTGTCCTTTTCTATGCAGATCCTGGGGACTCGATTTTAAAAAATCAGTTGACTGGGAGATGCATTTTTTTTTAATTTGAAATTTTCATTGAAAATTGCAAAACAGAAACAGACTCATAGACATACAGAACAGACTTGTGGTTGCCAGAGATGGATGGACTGAGAGTTAGGGGTTGGCAGATGAAAACTATTACATATAGAATAAATAATAAGGTCTTGCTGTATAGCACAGGGAATTATATCCAATACCCTGAGATAAACCATAACGGAAAAGAATACAAAAAAGAATATATATGCAACTGAATCACCTTTCTGTACAACATAAACTAATATATTATAAAATCAACCATATTTCAATTCAAAAAAAAAAAAATGGTAGCAGGAGGGAACTGGAAGCAGATGAACTTGCCTCTTCGAGCCAGCTCTTTGGCGGTCTCCTTCCCGATGCCCGTGTTGGCTCCAGTGAACACAGCCACTTTCCCAGGAAGTTGGACAGCTGATGTACAAACCCGCTGGACAGCATTTTCCTACAGACAGAGGAGAGCTTATCAGTTCTTCATTCTCTTTGCCTCTGCCAGAGGTTTCTGGAATACCTCCACACCTACAGGTTCCAAGGTTGAGAGTTCTTTTCATTCCTTCTACTGCTGTGGGTTCTTTTACAGATTGATGGAAGACTGGAGGAAATAAACCAAAAGTTTTCTGCTCTTAAAGTTCCCTTGCTTAAATTTTCCTGCTCTTAAGGACAGAAACGATTCTATTATGAGGGCAAACCTTAGCTCCTGCAGTATGAGGACTCGATGAATATTTGTTTAGCCAGGCTCCTGGTGGAGCTCTCCCTTAGGCTTAGGAAATCACAAGATACAGTCAAGAAAAAGAAAGAACTGATCCTTTACTGGCACTGTATGGCCTTTATGGTTGAATAAGACAGCTTACCCAACACAAAAAGTTAAACATTAGGAAAGCTGGTCAACCTGGGACAAAACGAACAGAAAATACACAATTAAAAATAAAATAGTGCATAATGTATATAAGTACAAAGCAGAGCTTGAGAGTCAAGTCCTGGTTTAATTAATGAGTCCTTCTTCCTAAGCCATACACTACCTTACTTCTCCAAAGGAATGAATGCACAAACAGGTATTAGGTCTCAGAGTGTCCTTTTCTATGCAGATCCTGGGGACTCGATTTTAAAAAATCAGTTGACTGGGAGATGCATTTTTTTTTAATTTGAAATTTTCATTGAAAATTGCAAAGCACACATTTCTAGCCACTCAAGTTCCTGCTTAGCACAAAACAAGTCAATCAGGAAGCAAGGTGTCCACCAGAGAGATCTTCCTTCTCAGAATAATCTTCCCACTCAGTTTTCCCAAGGTCCATTCAGCTTTAGCCTCAGGAGCACACTTGAGGACCTCAACTCAGCTCTTCCTTCTCCTTAACCAGCAGGAAATAAAGAGACAAACAACTATGAATAACGTCCAGCTCTGGTCGATCCCCATGGCCTAGGTAGGTAGTTGGGAAATGACCCTTAGGAAAATCTCCGAGGTATGAGTACTATTTTCAGTTCAGGTGCGACTTTTCGCTGAGCTTCTATGTGGATACGAGGATATTGTGGCAGAAAGAGAGAAAAAGCAGCATATTTATTCAAGTATTGCACGCAGGTGAGGCCTGAGGTGGGAGCGCCGAAGTATTCAGAGAGGAGGAACAATAAAACGAGAAGAGGCTCCAGGGAGGCGAGGGGCGAGAGGTGAGGCAGGAAGGGACGAAAGCGTTACAAAACAAAGAAACCCCCGGAGAGTGATGTAAAGCACCTTCCAGTAGCATTCGGGCTTTGACCGCATCTCCCTTCTCCCCCGCCGCCATCCCCTTGTTCTCTGCAGCCACAGGTCCACCGTCACTACTGGTGACTTATTCAGAACCAATCAGCAGGCTGCCTGTCGGGCAACTCTGCTGATTCTCTAGGGCACTAAGCCGGTCATTAGCTGATGTTTCGCCTGGTGAAGAGATCACCACCTCTCCTCCCCACTCCTCAACCCCGAGTCAAAACCCGGACCTCCCCCCACCGCCCAATATTTCTGCTGCTAAGGCAGGTTAGAAGGCAGAGGGATGACATCTGCCCAGAGGAAAAGACAATCTAACACCACCAAGAGAGCTAGGGACTGCAAATATCACGATTCGCATAGAGGAAACAAAGCAGGATGCTCCAGACTGCAGCCTCTACCCATGGCCTGGGGTCTCCTAATCTCGCCCTCCTCTACCAGGGCTGCTGGACCTCACCGACACACCAAACTGCTCTGCTTGGAACCCGGCAGGGAGGTCTCCCTTTCCATTTTGTGAAGATCAGAGATTTGATGAGGACGTACGTTCCCCCCGAAGATTTCTCAAGACAAAGCATCACATTTGCACTGACCTGATGTGGGGTGCAGCGATGTACAGGAGAAAGGGGAGAAGGAGGAGCAGGAGAAGGACCGCAATCATCTTGCCGGGAGGCAGATGTGGGTGCGGAAGCTCAGAGAGATGCCCCAGGGCTGCTCGACCACTGCGGCCTCGCTTCCAAGACACGCCCTAGTAAAGTACGACAAGCCGGGGAGTAGAGCCATCTGGGAAATGTAGTCCAAAGCTTGGCATGCGTTCCCAGACGCAGAGAGACGCGGAATCTTTTATCAGATAAACTAGGATCTAGCACCTGTGGGATCATCCAACCAACACTCCCGTGGCCCTTCTGGCCAACGTGAAATCTCTCCAGTCCTCTCTAGCCTGGAGCCCAAGTCCAGACCCTGGTTCAGTTTTCCTAATTTGGTTAATCATTTACCACATGTTTCTCCTGAAGGTCAAATATTGCTATCAGGAAAATGTCCTAAAGGTGATCACACAGGAGAGGAGCGGTTAGAGTCTGACAGTTGGAGTGAGAGGGCAGAATCCTTCCTCTTTAGGGATTCCTTCACTCAAAGGAGCAGAAGCAATCCGTACCTGAAGACATTACAGGAGACTCACTTTCTGTTTTTTGAATAATAATGAAATAAATACATATAACGAAATAGAAAATATAATATAATTTTCTTGGCGTTTGCGTGTTAGCTGAAGATAGAATATGGTTTCCTTGATGACTTGGGTTAGTTATATTAGCTCCCTGGGCAGCAATGGATTTCTCAGATTAGCACGGTTGATTTTGCTTACTCATGAAAGTGTTTAATCCTGTCATGAATAAAGCCGAGTCAAAACCCGGACCTCCCCCCACCGCCCAATATTTCTGCTGCTAAGGCAGGTTAGAAGGCAGAGGGATGACATCTGCCCAGAGGAAAAGACAATCTAACACCACCAAGAGAGCTAGGGACTGCAAATATCACGATTCGCATAGAGGAAACAAAGCAGGATGCTCCAGACTGCAGCCTCTACCCATGGCCTGGGGTCTCCTAATCTCGCCCTCCTCTACCAGGGCTGCTGGACCTCACCGACACACCAAACTGCTCTGCTTGGAACCCGGCAGGGAGGTCTCCCTTTCCATTTTGTGAAGATCAGAGATTTGATGAGGACGTACGTTCCCCCCGAAGATTTCTCAAGACAAAGCATCACATTTGCACTGACCTGATGTGGGGTGCAGCGATGTACAGGAGAAAGGGGAGAAGGAGGAGCAGGAGAAGGACCGCAATCATCTTGCCGGGAGGCAGATGTGGGTGCGGAAGCTCAGAGAGATGCCCCAGGGCTGCTCGACCACTGCGGCCTCGCTTCCAAGACACGCCCTAGTAAAGTACGACAAGCCGGGGAGTAGAGCCATCTGGGAAATGTAGTCCAAAGCTTGGCATGCGTTCCCAGACGCAGAGAGACGCGGAATCTTTTATCAGATAAACTAGGATCTAGCACCTGTGGGATCATCCAACCAACACTCCCGTGGCCCTTCTGGCCAACGTGAAATCTCTCCAGTCCTCTCTAGCCTGGAGCCCAAGTCCAGACCCTGGTTCAGTTTTCCCTAATTTGGTTAATCATTTACCACATGTTTCTCCTGAAGGTCAAATATTGCTATCAGGAAAATGTCCTAAAGGTGATCACACAGGAGAGGAGCGGTTAGAGTCTGACAGTTGGAGTGAGAGGGCAGAATCCTTCCTCTTTAGGGATTCCTTCACTCAAAGGAGCAGAAGCAATCCGTACCTGAAGACATTACAGGAGACTCACTTTCTGTTTTTTGAATAATAATGAAATAAATACATATAACGAAATAGAAAATATAATATAATTTTCTTGGCGTTTGCGTGTTAGCTGAAGATAGAATATGGTTTCCTTGATGACTTGGGTTAGTTATATTAGCTCCCTGGGCAGCAATGGATTTCTCAGATTAGCACGGTTGATTTTGCTTACTCATGAAAGTGTTTAATCCTGTCATGAATAAAGCCATGGAAATTCTCTGGAAACAAGCAGGTTCCCTGGTCAGTCACTCTTTTCAGCTCTGGCATCTGAGGACTGCATCTTGTTTCCAGGGGGTGAAGGCAGAGCATATTTTAAGTTACCTGTCTGTGATTCTTGACTGCACTCAGTAATATATTCTAGTTCCTCTGGATAATTCATTTACATTTGATTGAAAGACACATGTTACAGGCTTAGTTTGAATCAGTGTATTTTATAGCAAGGAGAGGAGAGGATTTCCTTCACACAATACAAATTTGATTATTGAATAGGGATCACATTTTCTCACACGCTTATTATTGGGCTACCTGATGTTTGAATGGGCTTTCCTGGTGGCTCAGTGGTAAAGAACAAACCTGCCAATGCAGGAGACATAGATTTGATCCCTGGGTTGGGAAGATCCCCTGGAGAAGGAAATGGCGACCCACTCCAGTATTCTTGCCTGGAAAATCCCATGGATAGAAGGAACCTGGCAGGTAACAGTCCACGGGATCCACGAAAGAATTGGACACAACTTAAATACTAACAACAATATTTGTTCCATGTTTTGCTCCTTATACATTCACTCATTTATTTGATAAATGTTTATGGTATTCCTGGGCTTCCCTGGTGGCTCAGTGGTAAAGAACTCGCCTGTCAATGCAGAAGACGTGGTTGGATCCCTGGGTCCAGAGAAGGAAATGGCAACTGTATTGCTACACTCCACCTTCTCAGGGTCTCTCACCTCACCATCTACTTACAGTCCATCTTCTGCAATATTTCCTCAGTGAGTAATGCTAACCGTTGAATTTACATCTTTCAACAGCAGGAGCTACAACAACAAACAGTTACATCCCCAATATATAGCAAAACCCAACACCAGATGTGACCTGGAACTCCTGTTGCGGTCCTTGCCCTCACGGATCTAGAAGAGCCACCCACTGCATGTAGAGTGCCTTTATCTTCCACAGCCAAGTCGAGTTCACCATCTGTCCTTGTGAGACTGCAGGAAAGCCTCACGGGGCAACTCCACCCTGCGGGGTGTTTCCTGAAGGACCTGCAAACCCCACCACAGGCGCCAGGCCCACCCCTTTAAGGAGGGAATTTTTGTGGCATTCACAGCTCACCCACAAGATTCCAAGTGCCTTCGCACTATTCTAAATCTGAAAGAAAATCGGAGGTTAAGTAGCACATCATAGGGCATAGCCTTTACCATATACTGTTCTACTAAGTCTCTATCACAGAACAACCTTTACAGTACACACCATAGGGCACAGCTTTTACAGTACAATCTACATCATAAGACACAGCCGAAAAACAGCGACAACAAAAAGACACAGCCGTCGCAGGATGCTGTTCTGAATCTAGGACACAGTTTAAATATTTAAGAGTCTAAATCTACATTATTTGGCCGCCATAGCCATCAGTGTATGCACTAGGACAGGGAAACTGCTCTGCCTTGCCATAAACAAGGCTGCATTCAGCACCGGTGTTGGCTACGGTCATTACTCTCTGTACGTTAGCTAGTGACCAGAGCATTGCAAGTTCTACATGGGGCCTCTGGTCCCTGCTTGGGCGCTTCAGAAGGGCACCTTCATCTGAGTCCTATTCAAAGCAAAAAAGGACGTCATTGAAGGGAACATTCTTGGGTGCCATGTACTCTTCTAGCTGAACTGCTCATATCTCTTGCTGTGGGTGTCTCCCAAACGTGGTAAACTGCTGCTCGAGTCTCAGTTGCCTCCATAGCTCTAGGAGCAGAGCATTCGGCTGTCTATTTTATTTACTGTCAACTCCTACTGCCAGTAAATCAGATCACATTTGCATTCTCATTGCCTGGATGGGGCCTTTATCAGCTGAGGCCCCCTTTGCAGTCTTAACACTTCTAATCCCCTTTGCCTGCCTCCCTCCCTCTATTTCTCCCAAATTAGCAACCATCAAGGTCACCTCATAGATGGGGTGCCCCACATAGGGTGCAAGGATAGCAACCAGCGTCCAAAAGAGGTAGACACTGCACTATTCAAAATGGAGTTTCAAATGCTGCCAATAAATGCTCCTCATCTGGGCCTCAGGTATTTGGGTTCAATATCGACTGCTTCGTCTCTAGTTCTCTCACCGCTTGGGTCAACGTGGCATAGATATGCCATTTACTCACAGAATCCAGGAGCTCTCCTGCCTTCGACCACAGGGTGTGGATGCCAGCATTAATCTCTACCATCGGGGTGAGTGTTTGCTTAGGCGCCCCCTACTCAAGTCTCCCAGTGCTCTTCAACCTTTGTCTTAACAAGGGGTGAGTGGTTATAGATGCCAGCCGTTCCCACCACATATGACGCTGTCCACCCCTGTGTCCCAAAGTCGCAAGAGCAACGGTGCCAAGGTTTCCCTTGCTTTTGTCGAAATTGCGTGGCCACGTTGATCAACTCTGCCTGAGTATATGGTTGATATGTTGTGAACTCAGTCACATCGGGGACCCCTTGAGGATGCCCCCACACCCCAGCCCCAAACCATAGGCTGTTCATGCTTCACTTTCTGCCGTACAACAGGCCTCACTGCCAAGGGGAACCCGCAGTCTCATAACGTTCATCCTCACCACCACTTACTGCCTTGCTGTCAGAGATGCTGGGTTCTTCAGGGCCACGGGGTTCTTGCTCTAACACCAGTGTATGTTGTTCTAGTCCTCCAAAGCATCTCTGCACATTGTACACTGGCACAGCATTGCATAGGGCATGATCCATACTCACCTTCAGGGCAATCAGGAAAATCCACCCCCCAGTGCCAGCAGCCGTCCATGCTGTCTTGTTCAGCAAACAGGAACTCAGGCTGGAAGGAGACTCAAGGAGCCATAGGAACTGCAGACATGTTTGTTTTCTCCTGACTGGCATGGCAGCCATAACACAGCCTTTCTCCTGGCTGACATAGCAGCTATAGCAGCAGCTATAACATAACCATAATGTAGCCAAAACAGAGCCATGACATAACCTCATATAACACAACCAGAGTGCCGCTACAACATAGCCCCAATGCAGTAGCAGTCAGGATTTTCATGGTGACGCTCATACAGGGGTACTGCACAAAGTAACCCATGACCAAGCGAGTACCTTGTGACCAAGTGAGTACCTTGTGACGTGCATGCACAGTGTTACAAGTAATCTCAGCTGTTACATGATCATTGTTTACTAAACATGGGGCTAGAGCAAAGGCTATGGGGTCAAAGAGCTTGGCTAACTGGCTCTTGACCTACAGGCAACCCCCTCCAGTATTCCTGCCTGGAGAATTCCATGGACAGAAGAGCCTGGCAGGCTGCAGTCCGTGGGGTGGCAAAGAGTCGGACACGACAGAGAGACTAACACTTTCACTTCATGGTGTCCCTTCATGGTGTCCCACAATGTACTAGGCACTGTGCTGAGGTCCGGCAAGGAACCAAGGAGAAATTACTTCTGCAACAAGTGATTAATGGGCATAAATTTTGATGAGGGTAACCAGGGGAAATAGAGAAAGTGTTGAGAGGTCATCCCAGGAGACCCCTCCTCATCTGGAAATCAGGAGGACTTCTTTGAGGAAACAATTCAATTTCTGAAGCCTGAGGAAGGTCAGAAGTCAGCAGGCAAGCAACACTAAGTCAAGAATGCTTTAAGCAGAGGACCTGAGTGAGTGCACCTGAGGGTGCAAAGTTAAAACAGGGGCCACTAAAACAACGGAAAACACTAGACCAGTTAGGCCACAGGGTCTAGGGACAGTGACAGAAATGGCAGTAAGAGCCAATGCTTGTATAGTGCTTATTGTGTATCAGGCCCTATTAACTACTTTATCTCTCCTAACAACTCTCTGAGGTATATATTAATACTATAGATTTCTCTCTTATAGGCAAGGAAACAAACAATAGCAAGGATAAATACACTAGTCCAGGCCATAGCGACAGAGCTGGGCTTTAGACTCGAGCAGTTGCATCCAGGGTCTATGCCCTAACTATTGAGCCATATGCCAGAAGATGAGTCTAGAGAACTTCTTATACATACGCACATTTGTGCATCCACCCAAAATTTGCATGCAATCTCATTCATAGAATCCGGATTAAAAACCAAGGTTTCCACCCCGCCCTTATGTCGGCCTCACGCGCAAGCGCGCCTCCCCTGCCGGGTCTTCTCCCCGCCCCCGCCAGCCCCGCGGCCCCACGGCGCCAGGTCGCCCCCAGCCCCCGCCTTCCTCCCGCCCACTATCTGCCCCACCCTCCCTAGCTTCGTGCAGGCGCGGAGCCGCTTCCCTCCGCAGCCCTGCCGCAGGAGGAGGGAACCCAAAGGAAAAAAAAAAAAAAGGTTTCTTTAGGTAATTGCACAAGCCCGATGACTGAAGATGGGTAAGGAGATGAGTCATTTGCAAAGGAAGTTAGAGAAGGTGGAGAGGAGGGCCTGGAGGAGTGCTCACATTATTGGATAGACAGAGGAAGTTAAGCCTGGAAATGGCCTGTGAAAAGGGGGACAGAGAGGTTGGAGATGTATTAGATTGGGTCTGAGCACTTTAGAGGAACGACAAGTAAGCTTGAACCAGGAAAGCTTACTATGAAGAATTATAAACCATAATGGGAGACTGGAATAATGAGGAACTGGGTTGTACGGGGGTAATTAAACTTATAAAGAAAATAAATATTTTAGCCTTAGGGGGCCACCTCTTTTGTAGCTACTCAACTCTGCTGCTGTAGCTTGAAAATAGTCATAGACAATATGTCAATGAACTATTATGGCTTTATTTATACAAACAGGCAGTGGACTGAATTTGGCCTGTGGGACACAGTTTGCCAAACCATGGGCTAGTAAGAAGTAAGAAAATCTCTAAAGAAGATTAAAAGATAAAATAAAAATATGACCAATGTTTAAAATTTTAATATCAGATATAATATAAATAACACAACACAATACAACATATAATAGTTTCTACCTGGGGCTGAAATAGAACTGCCAAGGAAAAGACTCCTACTACTCCCAGACTGAAGCCCAGGTCTCATTCAAGTGTATATATAGCACACTGAATGACAGAGAAGTTACTGCTTGCTACATTAGCAGTATTTGCTGGAAATCCACTGTGCCAGGGAAAGCTATCCACATGGAGGTGTCTCACTGGAGGCATTCCGCCGGGCACTGAAGGATGACGGAGTCAGGTACTGGAGAAGCTGTGTGGACCACAGGAGTCGGACCCTGCTGGACCCAAGCACGCTACACAAGTTGTCAGAGCTACAGAACCAGAGCCAGAAAGCAAACTCCTTTCCTTCTCTAGTCTCTCTCCACATGCTAAGCAGCGAATATTTAAAGGACCTGTTCTCACTCTCACAGAGCAGGCAAAAAGGATGAATTGGCAATAAATTGATAACTGGCACCAGAGGGAGGGGCTTCCCTGGTGGCTCAGTGGTAGAGAATCTGTCTACCAATGCAGGAGAAACGGATTCTATCCCTGGGTCGGAAGACCCTGTGGAGGAGGAAATGGCAACCTACTCCAGTATTCTTGCCAGAAAAATCCCATGGATAGAGAAGTCTGGTGGGCTACCGTCCACGGTGTCGCAAAGAATTGGACATGACTGAACACACATGCACACACCAGAGGAAACCCAGAGGATGTGGTGTAGTAGAATGCATTAGAAAGACATTTAAAGAAGTGGGTGCAGTACCAAAAGCATAATCCATTGAATAAGAAACTAAGTTAGACTTCATCAAAATTAGTAACTTCTGTTCTTTGAAAAATAAAGATGAGGAGAAAATATTTACTTATCACATACCTGATAAAGGACCTGTGGTCAGAATATGTACACTTTAAAAACTCCCCAAACTCAAGCTTTCGAAAGCAACCATTTTTATTTTATTTTATTTATTTTTTTTTTTAAAGATTTATTTATTTATTTATTTTGGGCGGGGGTCAGGTTGGGGAGGGAGGGGAGTGGGCGGACCACTTCTATTGGTCTTTCATTTCTCCATTTTCATCCATCTTTGTTCTTTGGCTCCTGTGGGCCTCCCATCGTGGTGGCGTTTGTCGTTGCAGAGCGCCGGCTCTGGGCACATGCGCTCCAGAGCTCGGGCTCAGTAATTGGACACATGGGTCCAGCCGCTCTGCGGCACGTGGGATCTTCCCAGACCAGGGATCGAACCGGCATGCCTTGCACTGCAAGGCGATGTCCTTACCCACTGCGCCACCAGGGGAAGCCCAACCATTTTTAAAATGGTAAAACAGTTTGAATAGATACTTCAACAAAAAGATGTGAAAAGAATGGAGGAAAATTATACAAGAAAATCTAAGCTTGGGAAGCTACTGAGAATACATGATGGAGATGTAATATTGAGCTTCCAGGCAAAGACAAAAAGGGAAACAAAAAAGTCTTCAAGGGACAACATCTTATATGCAGGTTTTTGTTGTTGTTGTTGTTAGAGATAGTCTTCATGAACCATCAATAAAATACAAGCTGACCTCAAAAAAAAAAAAGATGTACATGCAAATGAGTACATTTTTTAAATGCTCAAGTCATTAGTCCTTAAGAGAATACACGTTAAAACCACAATAAGGGCTTCCCTGGTGGTCCAGTGGGTGGGGACACCGCCTTGCAGTGCGAGGGGCGCTGGTTTGATCCCTGGCCTGGGAGGATCCCACGTGCCGGGGAGCGGCTGGACCCATGTGTCCAATGACCAAGCCGGAGCTCTGGAGCGCATGCGCCCAGAGCCAGTGCTCTGCGACAGCAGAGACCACTGCGATGGGAGGCCCACACGGGCTAAAGAACAAAGATGGATGAAAATAGATAAATGAAAGACCAATAGAAGTGGCCCGCCTGTCCCCCTCCCTCCTCAACCCGCCCCCCCGCCCAAATAAAAACCACAATAAAATGACACTATACACCTACTATAATGGCTAAAATAATAGCGTCTGACTGTATCAAATATTGATAAGAATGTGGAGCAACTGGATCTCTTATATACAGTTTTTGAAAACGCAAAACGGTACAACTATTTGGAAAACAGTTTGGCAATTTCTCAAAAAAGTTAAATGGAAGTTAAACATACATCTATCATATGACAGGCTATTTCCCAGTATAAATGGAAATTTATTCATACAGAGACTTGCGTGTGAGTGATCATAGGACCTTTCTGTGTTACAGTGAAAAATAGGAAACAACCCAAATGTCCATCAACAGGTGAATATATAAACACATTGTAATATACCCACAGAATGAATATTACTCAACAATAAGAAGGAATAGATTTCCAACGTACTCAACAGCCTGAGTGAATCTCTGAGTAACTATGTTGAGTAAAAGAAGCCAGACCAAAATGATTCCATTTAAATAAAATCCTAGAAAGTGCAAAACTGTAAGTTACAGACTATGGTGATAGAAAGCAGACTAGTACCTTCCCAGGAATGGAGGGGATGTGGAGAGAAATGGGAAGGTTTTACTGAGGGGAATAAGGAAACTCTGGAGGTGATGGGCGTGTTCATTGTCCTGACGCTGGTTATAGACTGTGTGATGCGCATATGCTAATGCCAGACTCATCAAACAGTCCTAACAGGTGCATATAAATTATACCTCAAAAAAACTGAAAAATACAAGTAGGTAGTAATCAAGCACAATCAAGCTATGCTCCTGAGACATCAGGCAACATGAGTTGAGACGCACCCACTAGATTCAGCATTGTGCCCGTCCATCATCCATGACTCTGGGGGAACAGGGTTGGAGAAGTGGTGGGGGTGGGGGCATGATTGGAGGTGGCTGTGGGGTGAGCCAAAAGTTAGAAAGTATAGCTGACTTTTTCAAGTTGAGAAAGAGAATAGGGTTTAGTATAACAAAGAAGAGGTGGAATGATGAGAGCATTTTTATTATTAATTATTATTTTTTATTTTTGTCCCCACTGCATGGCTCATAGGATTAGTTCCCTGACCAGGGATCAAACTAGGGCCCTCAGTAGTGAGAACATAGAGTCCTAACCCCTGGACCTCCATGGAATTCCCTGGTAGGAGCAGTTGTAAAGAGCACAGAGGAAAAAGTTAAAGAGGAGATAGGAGATAAGTAATAGTGTAAGATCCCTGAGAAAGCAGGAGACAATGGGCTAGGGAGAAATAAAACTATGATGAGTGTGAATTCAAATAGACTTCTAGACTTGGTAGCAGAATATTGAAGAATACTCCTTCTTATGGTCCCCGTGTGTGTGTTAAGAGGTCAGGATACGTGCTAAAACTGAGACAAGAAGTTTACGAGGGATAGTGAAGGTTTGAAATAATCTTTGTGGAGATTAGGTTGGTGGCAATTAGGGAAATAAAAAAAAAGACTGAGAGATTCTTTGGAAGCCCTGGGTGACATTGGTGGCTCTGATGTTATGCATTTACAATCACATCAACATGCAAGGTGATGTTTTCCTCTAGCAACTCTCATCAGCCAGCTGCACAAAGAGGACCAAGGAACGGCTTCATCCAGAGATGGGATTTCCAGGCTCTCAGCACAGAAAGATTAGGGTGTCAGAGAGCTGAGAATATTGGGAAGAGAACAGGGAAATCTCAATTGGATAAGAAAGGAAGTGAAGACAGCAGGGGCTTATAGCGGTTTGGAGCTCCTCCTGGGGTTAAATAGCTACTGCTGGCTCACCTCTGAAGATAAGGGAGTCACCTGGATGATGGCAGGGTTAGGCTGAGAAGGCTGAAAACCAGGAAGTGAAGTCATCTGTGAAAGAAGAGATATGGGAGGGAAGTAAATCCAGGACAGGATCAGAGAGGAGGAGCCTCACGAGCCAAAAAAAGGAGCAGACACTTCACCTTAGGATGGAGGAAGGGTCCAGAAGTGGGAGCGGTGTGTGGACAAACCAGCGGTACCCTGGCCCTGGGAAGCTGAGGCATGTGGAAGGATCAACAGCCTTCACTTCAGAAACTGCAGGCAAAGAGATGTCCACAGGACAGAGCCAGTTTTCAAAGGAGGCTGGGAATTGGAGGTACATCAGAGATATAAAGGCTTCCCTGGTAACTCAACTGGTAAAGAATCTGCCTGCAAGGTGGGAGATCCTGGTGCAATTCCTGGGTCAGGAAGTTCCCCTAAAGAAGGGATAGGCTATTCACTCCAGTATTCTTGGACTTCCTTGGTGGCTCAGATGGTAAAGAATCCACCAGCAGTGCAGGAGACCTGGGTTCAATCCCTGGGTTGAGAAGATCCCCTGGAGAAGGGAATGACTACCCACTCCAGTATTCTTGCCTGGAGTATCACATGAACAGAGGAGCCTGGTGCCACCTCCATGGCACCACAAAGAATTGAAAATGACTGATGCCTAAGCACAGCATAGCACAGAGATACAAAGGCTGAAGATGTGAGGGTGTTTATTATTCATGAAGAGGGAATTCCGGTGAGAAATGTGGAGGGGAGAGGACTGTGGACTTGGATCAGGAAGAAAATCAATGGATTTATGTTTGAGAGTGTTCTCTCAGCAAACTGTGTGTAGTGTGGTATGTTCTTTCAAGAGCCAAGGAAACTGTCAGCATGGATGCACTACGATAAAGGGCTGTTGTACAAATGGCATGAGGAATTTGAAAATACTGGAACAGAGCATCCCTAGGGGAGGCAAACAAAGCTCCAACTAATGAAGCAGAGGGAACACTCAAGAGGCCTGGAGGAGGGGCAGTTGACAGGGTGGCATGTTGGCCAGTAGGTAGGATGGTGTGTACTCAGTCTCTCAGTCGTGTCCAACTCTTTGGGACGCCATGGACTGAGCCTGCCAGTCTCCTCTGTGCAAGAAATTCTGCAGGCAAGAATATTGGAGTGGGTTGCCATGCCCTTCTCTAAGGGATCTTCCTGACCTGGGGATTGAACCTGCATCTCATGCATCTCCTGCATCACAGGCATTCTTTACTGCTGAGTCACTGGCAAAGCCCAGATTGTGTCAAGGGGTGATCAAAGCCTACTAAGCACGGATTGGAAGGCACGTAGTGTGATGGAGCTCACGGTGTTCTAAAAGATGAATGTTCTAAGAAGAGTTTAGATGAAAGTCAGGAGGGTGTGGGTGAAGGATGACAGATCAGGTCAGAGATATGGGCAACATTCAAATTACGAAGGGCCTGTGTGCCAAGTGAGTTAGAACTTTATCCGAAAATCATGCTGATGAAAGGTTTCAGGTGGAATGAGATACTTGGATTTATGCCCAGCTGTTTTCCCCCAAACAAATTGTCATGCTGGTCTAGGAGGCATTTGTTCTGTGTACCTGTCCTGTCCAAGTATTGGGTGGCTGTGACTCTGCTGATGGCTGTGGGTCCCTGAGTTGGCAGAGGCTCTGGACAGCTGAGTCACCTCCTCCTTGAGCTGAGGCCCGGGGTTTGAGATCCTCTTTTCTTAAAAAAAAGAAAAGAAAAGAAAAAATCCCCAAGATTTAATTACAACACTCTCTTAGCTTCTTTTCTACATCCCATCCGATTTCAATCTCTAGTGCCCAGTGTATTCCTTTTTAAATTATTCTCCATAGGGATGACTCACAATTCACTTCTGTTAGAACCAAAATCTTTGGAGTGCTCACAAAACTGCATAGAATTAAACTAGAATATTTTACAATTTCCTAACCAGAAAGAGTAAATTATCCAGTTACCACTATTGATTGCACGTCTGCTTTATGCAAATCTTGGTTCTAGGTGCTGGGAGAAAAAAAAAATGAAGGCCCTGTTTCTGTCCTTGAGTTGCAAAGACAAGAATTTGCCTAACTAAGCTACAAGCCAAACTATTATATTCCCTTCAAAGTGTTTCAGTCCCTCAATTATATGTGACTCTTTGCGACCCCACAGACTGTGGGTCCCCCCAGGCTCTTCTGTCCGTGAGATTTCCCAGGGAAGAACGCTGGAGTGGGTTCCCTTCTCCAGGGGATCTTCCAGACTCAGGGATGGAACTCAGATCTCCTGCATTGCAGGCAGATACTTTACTGTCTGAGCCACCAAGGAAGAGGTAAATACCATGTATGGGACTAAGAGAAGGTGATGATGATTAGGGCAGGTGAAAGTTTCAGGGAAGAGATGATATTTAAACTAAACCTTAAAGATAATAATAAAAAAAATTTCTTCAGCTTAAGAAAATTTCCATCACAATACAGGAGAGCAATTGTCCTCCAGTAATTGTATTTTGTTCTGTACATCTCAATATTGTACATTATAATCTTTGGATAATTTGAAAAAATACAAAAAAGGTATAGCACAACACTGTACATCATCTAATACTTCAATTTTTAAAAAAGCGTAAATGTGGCAATGTATTCCAACTTTATATTCTGAAATGTTATGTCTCTTCACTCTTCATGACAAAAGGTATGTGTGTTTCCAACATTTTAATGTGAACAAATGTGAACATTCATAACAGCTTAAAGAATTTTATAACCTGTACCCCAATGTTCATTGCAGCTCTCTATACAATAGCTAGAACATGGAAGGAACCTAGATGCCCATCGACAAACGAATGGATCCAAAAGCTCTGGTATATATATACAATGGAATACTACACAGCTGTAAAAAGAAATGCAGAAGAATCAGTCCTAATGAGGTGGCTGGATCTAGAACGTATCATAAAAGGTGAAGTCAGTCAGAAAGAGAAGGACAAATATAGTATATTAACACATATATATGGAATCTAGTAGGATGGTGATGATGGCACATGCAGTGAAGACACGGAAAGACAGACATGGGCAGTGGACATATGGACATTGTGGGGAAGGAACAGAAGGTGGGAGGCGTAAAGGAAGTAGCATGAAGGCCTGTATTATCATAAGTGAAGAAAATAGCTATAGTCATTGTTCTGTGAGAAAAGGGGATCCTTCAGGGGTGCTGTGTGATGGTTGGGAGGGGTGGGAAGGGGGGGATATAAATATGACTAATCTGGGAACATGCATATCTGTAAACAACAAAACTCTGTAAAAGTTAAAAGTAAAATAAAGGTTTAAAAAAAAAAGAATTTTACAGTCAACATTCACAGGTCCATCATCTAGATTCTATTCTATTCTAAATTCTACAATATACTATGCTTGTTTTTTCACAAGCATACTTGTGAAAAAGCATATGCTTTCACAAGCATATAATACTTTTTTATAAGTATAATAAAATGTCTTCCCTCTATCCATTATCTATCTTATACAAACATCAACATATCTCCTGTTTGAAAACTTCAGATGGGGACTTCCCTGATGGTACTGGGGATGGGAATCTGCCTGCCAAGCAGGGAACATGGGCTCAATCCCCGATCTGGAAAGACCCCACATGCCATAGAGCAACTCAGCCCGTGTGCCACAACCACGGAGGCCATGTGCCAATGCTCTGCAAGAGAACCCACCCCAATAAGAAGCCTGTGCACCTCAATGAAGAGGAGCCCCCAGTTGCTGCAAGTAGAGAAAGCCTGTATGTAGCAACAAAGCACGAACTTTCCCAGTGCCATGTGCCAATGACAAAAGGTATGTGTGTTTCCAACATTTTAATGTGAACAAATGTGAACATTCATAACACAAAGAATTTTATAACCTGTACCCCAATGTTCATTGCAGCTCTCTATACAATAGCTAGAACATGGAAGGAACCTAGATGCCCATCGACAAACGAATGGATCCAAAAGCTCTGGTATATATATACAATGGAATACTACACAGCTGTAAAAAGAAATGCAGAAGAATCAGTCCTAATGAGGTGGCTGGATCTAGAACGTATCATAAAAGGTGAAGTCAGTCAGAAAGAGAAGGACAAATATAGTATATTAACACATATATATGGAATCTAGTAGGATGGTGATGATGGCACATGCAGTGAAGACACGGAAAGACAGACATGGGCAGTGGACATATGGACATTGTGGGGAAGGAACAGAAGGTGGGAGGCGTAAAGGAAGTAGCATGAAGGCCTGTATTATCATAAGTGAAGAAAATAGCTATAGTCATTGTTCTGTGAGAAAAGGGGATCCTTCAGGGGTGCTGTGTGATGGTTGGGAGGGGTGGGAAGGGGGGGATATAAATATGACTAATCTGGGAACATGCATATCTGTAAACAACAAAACTCTGTAAAAGTTAAAAGTAAAATAAAGGTTTAAAAAAAAAAGAATTTTACAGTCAACATTCACAGGTCCATCATCTAGATTCTATTCTATTCTAAATTCTACAATATACTATGCTTGTTTTTTCACAAGCATACTTGTGAAAAAGCATATGCTTTCACAAGCATATAATACTTTTTTATAAGTATAATAAAATGTCTTCCCTCTATCCATTATCTATCTTATACAAACATCAACATATCTCCTGTTTGAAAACTTCAGATGGGGACTTCCCTGATGGTACTGGGGATGGGAATCTGCCTGCCAAGCAGGGAACATGGGCTCAATCCCTGATCTGGAAAGACCCCACATGCCATAGAGCAACTCAGCCCGTGTGCCACAACTACGGAGGCCATGTGCCAATGCTCTGCAAGAGAACCCACCCCAATAAGAAGCCTGTGCACCTCAATGAAGAGGAGCCCCCAGTTGCTGCAAGTAGAGAAAGCCTGTATGTAGCAACAAAGCACGAGTGCCACCAAAAAATTGAATACAGGCTTTTTAAAACCTTCAGATGTGTATCATTAACTAGAGTTCAATATTTGTCTACAGTTTTTTCTTTTGATGTAGAAGTTACATATAGTGAAATGCACAAATCTGAAGTGTGTAATCACTGAGTTTCAACAAATGCATGGATCCATGCAACCTAAAACTTCTCAAGACGTGGAACATTCCCATCACTCCAGAAAGGTTCCTCATGAGGAGTGCACAGATTCCTGCCCCTAGTAGACTAACGGAGTCATCTGAGGTACTCAGAATTAAGATTTAATAGAATAGAATGTGTGTGTGCTCAGTCATGTACTACTCTGTGAAACCATAGACTGGGGCCCACCAGGCTCTTCTGTCTTTGGAATTTTCCAGGCAAGAATACTGGAGTGGGTTGCCACTTCCTGTTCCAGAGGGTCTTCCCAATCCAGGGATCAAACCTGAATCTCTCGCATTCCCTGTATTTTCAGACAGATTCTTTATCACTAGCGCCACCTGGAACACCCCCAGAATTAAACTGGGAGCAGGCAAAAGGGGTTAGGAGATAAGCTAGCTCCTCTAGTTCTTCTAATAACTGACCATGGGTAAGCTTGGCAAGACTCGAGATGAGTGAAAGGTCCAAGATTTAAAGCAAAACGTAACTGTACTCTAATCCTTTTTAATAGCATGCATACTGAAGCTGTGTCATCCTGTTATCCTGAAGGCTCAACCTCTTGGAGCGCAATGCCTCTTAAATGGGGTATTTGTGCCCCTCAGCAGACAGTTAGCAAAGTCTAGAGATGTCGTGGTTGTCACAGCGGCAAGTGTGACTAGCTTGTATGTATATAGGCCAGGGGTGCTGCTAAGCTTCCCCCAAAGTACAGGACAACCATCTACAGGAATCTTCTGGCTCCAAATTCAATAGTATCTGCTGTAGGTGAGGGTCACTGAGCCATTCACCTTTTAAAGTCAAGAAAAAGAAACAATCAGTGCTCCCTTTGGCAACATATATACTAAAAACAACAACAACAACAACAAAAACAAAACTGGAAAAAAGGGACAATCATTATTAATGGATAAAACTAATACCAAAAATGTGCTTCCATTTTGGTGAAGTCAGGACTAGGGACATTGGAAGAGGCAGGAAGTACCTCATGGCTGGAAATAGAAATATTGAAGCTTCACTGGTGCATTCGGCTAGTGCACGGTACTTAGATGGAAATAGAAACATCGATGCAGCACTGCATAAGCCTTTCTAGGGAGGAGGGGGCAGTTTGTGGCAGGAAGTTCGGACTTGAGACATTCTACTTCTCTGCTGAGCTTCCAAAATCTGTGATTTTAAGACTAGGTGAAGAGAGGGCGAGAAGGAGAGGTTTAATGGTTCTTCCTCCTGCCCTAATTTGTAAGAAGTCCCTTTCACCAGTAACCTGGCCAGGCCAACCAGGTGGCCAATGCACTATGACTCCATATGAATTGTAACCAAAAGTCAAATCATTGAGCAACTTTCTTATTTCGTATTATGTGATCTCTCCGTAACACATCCTTTAAGGATGGCATTACCTTCTGACCTGTGATTTAGTAAGTGTTAGAACAAAGTGTTACAAATCACAAGCACTTCCTCAGCTGAATTTTAGGGCTGTTCCTGCACTGGTTTCCCTGATGTTTTCACTTATCACATACAAGATTGAAGTCCCTAAAAATCAACTATCAGATTGATCCATGATGCTTTCGGTGTCGATTCTAATGATGAAGTAGGTCAAGGTGTTAGGTTTCCACTCCTCTGTGGGCACCTTACTTTTGACAAAGGAGGCAAGGTATACAAAGGAAAAAAAAGACAACCTCTTCAGTAAATGGTGCTGGGAAAACTGGACAGCTGCATATAAAAGAATGAAACTAGAACACTTTCTAACACTATACACAAAAATAAACTCCAAATGGATTGCATATTTAAATGGAAGGCCAGAAACTATAAAGCTCGTAGAGGAAAATATAGGTAGTACACTCTTTGATGTACATCACAGCAAGATCCTCTTTGACCAATCTCCTAGAGTATGGAAATAAAAACAAAGGTAAACAAATAGGACTTAATTAAAGTTAAATGATTTTGCACAGAAAAGGAAATAATAAACAATAGTAAAAGACAATCCTCATAATGGGAGAAAAATAATTGTAAATGAAACAACTAACAAAGGATTAATCTCCAGAATTTACAGGCAGCACATGCAGCTCAATACCAGAAAATCAAAAGCCCATCAAAAAAATTGTCAGAGAGACATATTTCTCCAAAGACATACAGATGGCCAACAAATACATTGAAAAGGTCCTCAACATCATTCATTATTATAAAAATGCAAATCAAAACCCCAATGAGGTATCACCTTACACCTGTTAAAATGGCCATCATTACAAAATCTACAAACAATACATGCTGGAGAAGATATAGAGAAAAGGGAACCCTCTTGCACTGTTGGAGGGTGGGTGGATGTAAATTGCTGCAACCACTGTGGATAACAGTATGGAGATTCCTTAAGAAATTAGGAATAGAACTACCATGTGACCCAACAATCCCACTGCTGGGCAAATATCCTGAGAATACCATAATTGAAAGAGACTCATGTGTCCCAGTATTCGTTGCAGTACTTTTTACAATAGCTTCACAATAGCTAGGACATATAAGCAGCCTAGATGTCCATCAACAGGTGAATGGATACAGAAATTGTGGTACATATATGCACTGGAATATTACTCAGCTTTAAAACAGAACACATTTGAGTCAGTCCTAATAAGGTGGATGAACCTAAAACCTGTTGCACAGAGTGAATTAAGTCATAAAGAGAGAGACAAATATTATATATCAACACATGTGCATGGAATCTGGAAAGCCGGTATTGATGAACCTATCTGCAGATCAGCAGTGGAGATGCAGACGAAGAGTACAGACAGTGTGGGAGAGAGAGTGGGGAACGAATCGAAAGAATAACATGGAAACATAGACATTATCATATGTAAAATAGATAGCAAGTGGCTGTGTAGTACAGGGAGCCCAGCCTATGGCTGCTCTATGACAGCCTAGATGAATGCGGTGGGGTGGGAGCTGGGAGGGAGGTTCAAGAGGAAAGGGACATACGTATACCTCTGGCTGATTCATGTTGATGTATGGTAGAAACCAGCACAATATTGTGAAGCAATTATCCTTCAATAAAAGATTTTTTATGTTCATTTTGCTTATCTAGTAACACATATTGAAGAATGTCTCCATATAGGTTTGAGAAATAGCCTTGTTTTGTGATATTGCAATGGTTAATTTAACAAAAATAGACAAGTAAGTTGTTTCAAAGTGACCTGAGTCATTTTGCTCAAAACTTTTCTTTTTTTTTTTTTGGCCACTTCTATTGGTCTTTCATTTAGTTCCATCTTTGTTCTTTGGCCTGTGTGGGTCTCCCATCGCAGTGCCCTCTTTTGTTGCAGAGCATCGGCTGTGCGTGCATGTGCTCCAAAGCGTCAGCTCAGTAGTTAGACACATTGATCCAGCTGCTCCGCAGCATGTGGGATCTTCCCAGGCCAGGGATGGAACTGGTGCCCCTTGCACTGCAAGGCGGTGTCTTTACCCACTGGACCATCAGGGATGCCCTGCTCGAAACTTTTTTTTTAAATAAGCCATGGGTTGTAAGTTCACAAGGTACAAAAAAGGGTAACGTTCAGTGAAAAGCTTCTTCTTATTCCTGTCTCCTGTCCTCGTAGAAGCAACCATTGTTGTCCACTTCTTATCTTTTCTGAGACAGTCTATGCATATCAAATAAATACGTCCATATATCTTCCACTTTTTAAATGAATGTTAACATAAACACTGTTCTACTCCTTGCATTTTTACTCAATATTCTCAAAGATTGTTCCATGTCTGCATGTTAAGAAAATTGTCTTTGTTACAGTTGTATAGTATCCATCAATGTCTATACTACTGATGGACATTTAGAAGGGTTTCCAAACTTTTGCTATTACACACAGTGCTACACAAGAAAGTGGGATGTCTATGTCAACAGGTACTTTTTTTGATTAATTAGATTTTGCCCCACTTTTCTCTGTAGCAATCAGTTCCTCAGTAGCAATTCATCATTCTTCACACTTTCACCCAGTGAACCATGTTAGAATTTTTTTGATCTTTGCCAATCTGACAAGTAAAAAATGGGTTGCAGTGAAATTTTTTTTGGCCACTTCTAGTGATGTTTCATCTACTTATCTTTGTTCCTTGGCCTGTGTGGGCCTCCCATCACAGTGGCCTCTTTCATTGCAGAGCATCGGCTCTGGGCGCATGCACTCCAGAGCTCCGGCTTGGTAGTTGGACACATCAGTCCAGCTGCCCCGCAGCACGTGGGATCCTCCCAGGCCAGGGATTGAACTGGCACCCCTTGCACTGCAAGGTGGTGTTCTCACCCACTGGACCACCAGGGAAGCCTCTCCAGTGCAATTTTAATTTGCTTTTTTCTTATTATGAATGCAGCTAGAGAATCATCTGTATTTTCTTTTCTGTAAACTGTTATTTCAATTGGGCTGTTTATTTTTTTTTCTTAGTAATTTTAAGACTTTTTATATGCTAAATAAAGTAAATGTTTATCTGCAATGTATGTGTTTCTTATTATTAGATTTTATCACTAAAATTATTTTAAAATTTGTTCAATGGTTTTATTTTCCATATTTGTATCTTTGATTTAGTTGAAATTTTTGTGTAGAGTAAGCTAAGCATCAGGTTTACTTTTTCCCAACTGTATACTTAGGTACTATGCTTTATTAATACTCCATTTCGCCCACTACTCCCCACTAATTTGAAATGGTGTTTCATCATATCTTTATTTCCATATGTATTGGGACCTATTTCTTGGATTTCTGTTCTTTTCTATTGGTTTGTCTGACGATTTATTTGCCTGTACCACACTATTTAAGTTATTATAGCTTTGTAACATAGTTTAACATTTGGGAGTACTAATGAATCGCTTGATGATAGTCTTTGAATTATAATACTTAACGTGTTTTCAGCAAATTATTTGTGTCTTTTCATAATTCTAGATGTCTTATCCTTCTTCTAACATCTTTTCTATGCTGCTCCAGAGCACAATACACTGTTCTTTAGGGCTCTCTGCCAGACAAACTCAAGATTAACTGAGTATCATCTCCACGGTACAGGGCATCTTGAATTTGATTCGGTAGAGATGGAGAGCCTACAAGACTTTAGTACAAAGGTACTCAGATTTGAGGTTATTAGATGTACTTTCCCTTGCGTGGTATGACATTGTATCCATTTCATTGGTTGACCCTCGCTCTGATTACATGGGTTGGGAGGACTTAAAACACCCACAGATCTTGTTTTCACAGGTAATCTATGAGGTGTTGCAGATCCAGTGGCACCAGGTATTGAAGAAAAGGATTGTCCAACCAACAGGACAAGGTTGGCCCAGCAGACATACACCTCAAGGAGACAGACATTGGGGAGCACCGGCAGAAACTGCCCCTCAGGGGCTTCAGAGACTTTGCATTGTTTGCAGCCAACATTGCTGCGGTGAACTGAAACCAGTCTAAGAGAAGTGGGAAGGGATGGGAGCAGCGAGACGTGGACATCGAGAGGGATTAGCCTTGGGAGTGATCTGACTACTCCTTGTTCTGTTTATTGCTTATTGGGATTCGAAAGGGAGCAGGAATGGCACTGAGAAATGCTAAGCAAATAGCTGAATCATTGGGCGAGGGAGTAGGACAGGTGCTCTTTTTTCATCATTTGTGTCTTGTTGGAGCCTCCTCCAGTCATGCAGGAAGGAGCAGATCTGGGTCACAACTCTCAGAGTCCTGTCCAGGAGAGGAATGCTGAGTAAATAAAGGCTGTGAACCCTACATATTCTCCTCTCAACCCCTCAAGCAGCTCCAGAGGGTTCTGAGAGTTATAGCTTTTGTTCCTTTTATTTCCCCTCATCTTTAACAGCATTCTCCTGAAACATCGCCCACATTCATTACCTCTCCCTTTTCTTTTTTTTAATTTTTATTTTGGCCACTTTGATTGATCTTTCATTTATTTATGTTTGTTCTTTGGCCTGTGTGGGCCTCCCATCACAGTAGCCTCTCTCACCGCAAAGCACCGGCTCTGAGCGCATGCACTCCAGAGCTCCGGCTCAGTAGTTGGACACACAAAGGTCAAGCTGCTCCATAGCACGTGGGATCGTTCCAGGCCAGGGATCAAACTGGCGCCCTTTGCACTGCCAGGTGGTGTCCTTAGCCAGTGGACCACCAGGGAAGCCCACCTCTCCCTTTTCTACACTAAACCCTTGAGTATAGCAAGTGAAATGGAAAAGGAGACAGGACTCAATACAGCTAATCATAACAGCCAACTCTTACAGTTTCTACAATGTGCTAGTTTCTGTCTCGAATTTTCTATTTAATTAAGCACTTAAAAGGGTAGATGTATATTTTATCATCCCCATTTTGCAAGTGAAGAAACTGAGTTAACAAAGAGGTTTAGTAACTTGTCCAAGGCCACTGCTCTGGTAAATATATTAACTGAGATTTGAACCAGAAAGTTTACTCTAGAGGCCATGCACTGAAACACTATACCATCTCTTTGGCATATACATGTGAGGGTTAACTTCATTGAAATAGAACATAAAACTCAGTCCAGGGCTTCTCTGGTGAGCCAGTGGCTAATAATTCACCTTGCCATGCAGGGGACACAGGGTTTTTTTTTGTTTGTTTTTGGTTTTGTTTTTTTAAGCTTTTATTTTACTTTTAACTTTTACAGAGTTTTGTTGTTTACAGATATGTATGTTCCCAGATTAGTCATATGTATATCCCCCCCATCCCACCCCTCCAGACCGTTACACAGCATCCCTGAAGGATCCCCTTTTCTCACAGAGCAATGACTATAGCTATTTTCTTCACATATGATAGTACAGGCCTTCATGCTACTTCCTTTACGCCTCCCACCCACTGTTCCTTCCCCACAATGTCCATATGTCCACTGTCCATGTCTGTTTCTCCATCGCTTCACTGCATGTGCCATCATCACCATCCTACTAGATTTCATAGATATGTGTTAGTATATTGTACTTGTCCTTCTCTTTTTGACTGACTTCACTTTTTATGATAGGTTCCAGATCCAGCCACCTCATTAGGACTGCTTCTTCTGCATTTCTTTTTACTGCTGTGTAGTATTCCATTGTATATATGTACCAGATCTTCTGTATCCATTCATCTGTTGATGGGCAACTAGTTCTAGCTATTGTATAGAGAGCTGCAATGAACATTGGGGTACAGGTACTTCTTTCAGTTTTGATTTCATCAGAGTATAAGCCTAAGAGTGGGATTGCTGGGTTGTATCATGCTTCTATTTTTAGTTTTTTAAGAAATCTCCATACTGTCTTCCACAGAGGCTGTATCAGTTTACATTCCCACCAGCAATGAAAATGTTCCCTTTTCTCTGCACCTTCTCCAGTGTTTATTGTCTGTCGATTTTTTGATGATGGCCATTCTGACGGGTGTGAGGTGATATCTCATTGTAGTTTTGATTTGCATTTCTCTAATTATAAGCGAGGTTGAGCATCATTTCATGTGTTTTTTAGCCATCTGTACAAGGGACACAGGTTTGATCCCTGGTTTGGGAGGATCCCACATGCCATGGAGCAATTAAGCCTGTTGACCACAACTACTGAGTCTATGAGCCACAACTACTGAAGCCCATGTGTCCTACAGCCCATGCTTTTCAATAAGAGAAGGCATTGCAATAAGAAGCCCAATGCACCACCATGAAGACCCAGATCTTCTCAGCTCAACATCACAGAATACACAGGAGGAGCAGGGGTTCATGTTTTTGTTTTGTAGCACTCAGAGGGATGCACTGCAGGGAAACCTGGTCAGAGCTGGAGTCTGCACAGAGAGCCTGTCCTTCCCTCCTTTCACTTCTGTCCCAGTAACCAGGGGACTACAGTGTAGAAGAAAGTGACTAAAATTTACTTAAAAAGTAACTAAAAATTTAAAGAAAACCTCCACAGTCATGTGCACAAATCAAGTGCATGACTCAGTGAGGACATCTGTGTGACAGCACCCACCACAAAGCACAGAACACTACCACCCCCCAACTAGTAGATCCCAACACGCCCCACCCCAGTCTCTTCCCCTTCCTCACCAAGGGAAACCACTCTCCTGAACTCTGTCACTGTTCTCCTGGGAGTTTCTTTCTTATCTATTTTAATCACACTGTACTTCAAGTATCATGGGGTCTGTTACTCAAGTTTAAAATATTCTGTTTTGCAGGTGTGGAATGGAGCTGGCTGAAAGAACCGCACTCTTTAGATAAGAAGAATGAGGGTGGGAAAGTCAGGGGCTGTTCTCCATTTGCCCTCATTCTCTTTGCCGGTGTGAGGCTCTGCTCTTTTCTCTATCCTCCTCCCCCAGGACTACAACTCCCAGCAGGCTGTGCTCTGACAGCTCTCGGATTTAAATAGGATTCTGGGCTATGCTCAGAGGCAGGCTGTTGCTGAGCACCCAGGAGCGAGAAGAGCTGAAGGAGAGAGAAGCAGCAAGAAGCAGACAAGAGTTGGAGCCAGACCAGGAGGAGCCTGAGCCAGAGTTTATGTGGAAGTTGCTCTGACTGAAACAGCAACAACTGAAGAAGTTGAAAAGATGCTGGCTATCTTGGCACTGCTCACCTCCTTCCTTTCTTTCCTGTATGTGACAGCTCCATCCATCAGGTTGGTCTTAATTCAGTCATTTATTGGATAGTTTACAAAGCTATGAGCCACAACTACTGAAGCCCATGTGTCCTACAGCCCATGCTTTTCAATAAGAGAAGGCATTGCAATAAGAAGCCCAATGCACCACCATGAAGACCCAGATCTTCTCAGCTCAACATCACAGAATACACAGGAGGAGCAGGGGTTCATGTTTTTGTTTTGTAGCACTCAGAGGGATGCACTGCAGGGAAACCTGGTCAGAGCTGGAGTCTGCACAGAGAGCCTGTCCTTCCCTCCTTTCACTTCTGTCCCAGTAACCAGGGGACTACAGTGTAGAAGAAAGTGACTAAAAATTACTTAAAAAGTAACTAAAAATTTAAAGAAAACCTCCACAGTCATGGGCACAAATCAAGTGCATGACTCAGTGAGGACATCTGTGTGACAGCACCCACCACAAAGCACAGAACACTACCACCCCCCAACTAGTAGATCCCAACACGCCCCACCCCAGTCTCTTCCCCTTCCTCACCAAGGGAAACCACTCTCCTGAACTCTGTCACTGTTCTCCTGGGAGTTTCTTTCTTATCTATTTTAATCACACTGTACTTCAAGTATCATGGGGTCTGTTACTCAAGTTTAAAATATTCTGTTTTGCAGGTGTGGAATGGAGCTGGCTGAGAGAACCGCACTCTTTAGATAAGAAGAATGGTTGAGGGTGGGAAAGTCAGGGGCTGTTCTCCATTTGCCCTCATTCTCTTTGCCGGTGTGAGGCTCTGCTCTTTTCTCTATCCTCCTCCCCCAGGACTACAACTCCCAGCAGGCTGTGCTCTGACAGCTCTCGGATTTAAATAGGATTCTGGGCTATGCTCAGAGGCAGGCTGTTGCTGAGCACCCAGGAGCGAGAAGAGCTGAAGGAGAGAGAAGCAGCAAGAAGCAGACAAGAGTTGGAGCCAGACCAGGAGGAGCCTGAGCCAGAGTTTATGTGGAAGTTGCTCTGACTGAAACAGCAACAACTGAAGAAGTTGAAAAGATGCTGGCTATCTTGGCACTGCTCACCTCCTTCCTTTCTTTCCTGTATGTGACAGCTCCATCCATCAGGTTGGTCTTAATTCAGTCATTTATTGGATAGTTTACAAAGCTCTGAGTTGGGAGTCAGGGAGCTTGTAAGTAGATGAGTTCTCAGGTGCTGAAGGAAGAGAAAGGGATGGAGATCAATGGAGAGAAAGTCAAGGCAGAAAAAGCAGGAAGGAAGGAGGTGGTTATAAATACCACGGTGGAAAACAAGAAGGAAGCACCTGGGGCTGGGAGAGGAGAGGCAGGTTTAAATTCTGAAGCTAGTGGAAGGCTGAGTGGATTACTCTATTACGTACCTTGAAAGACGTCTTACGGGGCAGTCCTTGCTCTTGGCTTCCTCTGACAACCTCTCTTTCTTCTGTCCCCTGTCAGGGTGACCCTGCTGCATTACCATGGGTGGTCATTGCCAGGGGACTCACTGTGAAGTATTAGGCATCTGGGAAGGAAACAAGCTTTCCTCCATTTGAAACTGCCCTCAGCTCATGTTTGGGGATGGCTATTTTTATGTGAGATTTCTGGAGATGTCAAAGAAAAGACATCTCTAGAAATCTGTGTGTTCTGAGTAGAGAATTTTTAAATTGCTGATGATCAAGAGGGTGAAAGGGGCATCTCAAGGACAGAGTATTATTCTAGGTCCTGGTATAGAAATCTGGGTTCAGATTCCAGTTTTGCCACTGTTAGCAAGTGAAATTATTTGAGCCTCAGCTTTCTCTACTGTAGTATGGGGATAAAAGCAGAATGGCTGAATTAAAATAAATCCCCTTGGAAACTGTCTACCCTTGCACTTGGCAGTTGGATGAGGCTCAGATGATGTTAGGTCTGCCCCCTCCTGTCCAGTTCCAGGGAACTTGTCAGGTCAACTCTATGTAAATAGATGCTTTCAGCACCGAGATCTGGGCAAGGGAGGTTGGAGCCAGACCAGGAGGAGCCTGAGCCAGAGTTGATGTGGAAGTTGCTCTGACTGAAACAGCAACAACTGAAGAAGTTGAAAAGATGCTGGCTATCTTGGCACTGCTCACCTCCTTCCTTTCTTTCCTGTATGTGACAGCTCCATCCATCAGGTTGGTCTTAATTCAGTCATTTATTGGATAGTTTACAAAGCTCTGAGTTGGGAGTCAGGGAGCTTGTAAGTAGATGAGTTCTCAGGTGCTGAAGGAAGAGAAAGGGATGGAGGTCAAGGGAGAGAAAGTCAAGGCAGAAAAAGCAGGAAGGAAGGAGGTGGTTATAAATACCACGGTGGAAAACAAGAAGGAAGCACCTGGGGCTGGGAGAGGAGAGGCAGGTTTAAATTCTGAAGCTAGTGGAAGGCTGAGTGGATTACTCTATTAAGTACCTTGAAAGACGTCTTACGGGGCAGTCCTTGCTCTTGGCTTCCTCTGACAACCTCTCTTTCTTCTGTCCCCTGTCAGGGTGGCCCTGCTGCATTACCATGGGTGGTCATTGCCAGGGGACTCACTGTGAAGTATTAGGCATCTGGGAAGGAAACAAGCTTTCCTCCATTTGAAACTGCCCTCAGCTCATGTTTGGGGATGGTTATTTTTACGTGAGATATCTGGAGATGTCAAAGAAAAGACATCTCTAGAAATCTGTGTGTTCTGAGTAGAGAATTTTTAAATTGCTGACGATCAAGAGGGTGAAAGGGGCATCTCAAGGACAGAGTATTACTCTAGGTCCTGGTATAGAAATCTGGGTTCAGATTCCAGTTTTGCCACTGTTAGCAAGTGAAATTATTTGAGCCTCAGCTTTCTCTACTGTAGTATGGGGATAAAAGCAGAATGGCTGAATTAAAATAAATCCCCTTGGAAACTGTCTACCCTTGCACTTGGCAGTTGGATGAGGCTCAGATGATGTTAGGTCTGCCCCCTCCTGTCCAGTTCCGGGGAACTTGTCAGGTCAACTCTATGTAAATAGATGCTTTCAGCACCGAGATCTGGGCAAGGGAGGTTTTCTCTCTGTGCACTGATGGCTAGAATGAAATTTCTAATAAGATGGCAGAATATTCTGTCTCTCTTAAAACTGGAGAACCCAAGAGCTATATTTACATATGAGACCCCTGTAAGTGTGATTCATCAGTTACTCACCACTGATGTTAATGAAGATTGATGCCTCAGAATCACTGATTCCACTAATGGCCATCCTCCTCATGTTGTTAGCACAGGTTAAAGGCAAAATCCGACCTCCAGAAACCTCTAGAGATAAGAATGGGATATCTTTGTTACCGAACAAGGAAGGTCTCCATTGGCCCTGTCTCAAGAGAACTTATTCCATTCGCTGTGATGATCTTCTGGGCACATGACCTCCCCACCTGAGCTGATAAGCAGGAGACTTCCTTGCCCACTGGGAAGATGTTGTCCCCTGAAGATTAGCTACTTAGGTCTCCTGACCACAGAAAGAAATCCCTCTTTGAGGCTGGATGGGTTTTATGATTCTCCTTCTGGGACTGGAAAAGACGGTGCATAAATGTTTTGTTTTCCTTGCCTGTAGGAAGTTCTTTGCTGGTGGGGTTTGTAGAACAAATGTGCAGCTTTCTGGGAAGGTGGTGGTGATCACTGGCGCCAACACGGGCATCGGCAAGGAGACGGCCAGAGAGCTTGCTCGCAGAGGCAAGTCTTCCCCTTCCGTTTCCACAGGGCAGGACCCCTGCCTTTCTCACCAGGAGCTCTGCTCGTGTTTCCATATCTTTCCTCCTGGGCTTGGAGGTTGTGGCCAGGATCTCAGGGAACCTGGGGTTCAAGTCCAGCTGGGACACCAACTTACTCTGTGGCCTTAAACCTTCCTTCCTGCCTGCCCCTTCCTCATTATATAAAGTAAGGAAAACAATGAGGTCCATGTATAATATTGGTCATGTCAGTTATTCTAAAAGGAGATCCTTAGCTACGTTAAATATAAAGCCAGGGTTGTAAAAAAACCAGGGTTCCCGGCCTAGGCTTATGCCGATAGCGAGGAGAATCCGGAAGTGACAATATAGCCATTCACTGCTTTAAGAATGATGGCGGTGGGGGTGGGGGGGAATGCTCTGTCCACCAGTCCCAAATTCACTTACTAGACTCTTCTTCAGTCCAGGATCTGAACCCGTAGCCCGTTGTTTGTTTTGGCCCCAGGAGCCCGGGTATATATTGCCTGCCGAGATGTACTGAAGGGGGAGTCTGCTGCCAGTGAAATCCGAGCTGATACAAAGAACTCCCAGGTGCTGGTACGGAAACTGGACCTATCTGATACCAAATCCATCCGAGCCTTTGCTGAGGGCTTCCTGGAAGGTGAGGCCCTGGTGTGGGGCTAGAAAAGCAGAAGCTGGGTGTGGGAGTGGCGGCTCCACCCTGGACCATCTCTGCATGACAGCAGAACCATCACGGATCCCACTGGACAGGTTCTGCCACATGAACCAGCAGGGCTGGGGATCGGCATGAGGGACGGCTGGTGGACAGGCTGGGCGGGATCCTTATCATCCGCTTGCCTCAGCAATGGGAATGTTGGAGGTGACAGCCCCCTCTGTCTGGACTTGTACCTTGGCATCAAGGTGTGGCCCTGATGTCATTCTCTTCTTTCTTTTTGGGGGTGGGGGGTGGGGTGGGATGGGGAGGGACGGGAGCAGGCGGGCCACTTCTATTGGTCTTTCATTTCTCTATTTTCATCCATCTTTGTTCTTTGGCCCATGTGGGCCTCCCATCGCAGTGGCCTCTGTTGTCGCAGAGCACCGGCTCTGGGCGCATGCGCTCCAGAGCTCCGGTTTGGTAATTGGACACATGGGTCCAGCCGCTCCGCGGCACGTGGGATCTTCCCAGGCCAGGGATCGAACTGGCGCCCCTTGCACTGCAAGGCAGTGTCCGTACCCACTGGACCACCAGGGAAGCCCCTTTTCTCTTCTTTCATCCCAAGAATCAATCTCCTGTGGCCACAGGCGCTAGAAAAAGTTGGGTTGCTGCTGCTATTCCTCTGTATCTTGGCAAATGACCATCTTCTATCAAGGATTTTAAAAGGATAAGGACCGGGTCTGTCTTATTTTATCACTGTGTGCCCAGTGCCCAGCCCAGCTCAGAATCAGTACTGAATATACGTTCACTGAGTGAAGGGATGAATGGTGTCCAGGAAGACAGCAGCAGCCAAAATTAGAAACCCAAATGACAGCAGTTATTGCATGTCACTGAGATAGGCCCAAAGGCGAGGAGCAAACACTCATAACTGGGACAGTCAGCTAACCACATGATCTCCTTGGTTGTGCTCTTCAGAGGAAAAGCAGCTTCATATTCTGATCAACAATGCAGGAGTCATGCTGTGCCCATATTCCAAAACAGCTGACGGTTTTGAAACCCATCTGGCAGTCAACCACCTGGGTGAGTACCTTTTAGTTACTAAAAAGCAAGGTGTACGCCAACATGTTCTCTGTAGGCAGATGACGCTTTACCAGAGTTGAGAAGCTCCATTGGTCCTCAGAGAGACCAAGGTTCTAATAGACAGGAGATAATTGTTTCTCCTTCACTGTCTCTATCTCTCCTAACCAGTACCAAACAGGTGAGCTCCTCTTACTCAAACCATTAAGAAGTCCCCAAACTTAGAAGCTACCAGGAAGAAGAAGGTTATTTTTTTTTTGGGGGGGGGGCCACTTCTATTGATCTTTCATTCAATTATCTTTGTTCTTTGGCCTGTGTGGGCCTCTCATCGCAGTGGCCTCTCTTGTCTCAGAGCACTGGCTCTGGGCACATGCGCTCCAGAGCTCCAGCTTGGTAGTTGGACACATCAGTCCAGCCACTCCACGGCACATGGGATCTTCCCAGGCCAGGGATTGAACTGGCGCCCCTTGCACTGCAAGACGGTGTCCTTACCCACTGGACCACCAGGGAAACCCAGAAGGTCATTCTTGAAGGGGCCCATGCTAATGACTTGCCACTCAGGGTCAGGTGTGGGGGTGTAGGAGTCTTTGTTTGGCTGGATGAGGGAAGGTTATTATATGAGGAAACCAAGGGTTGGTCCATGGAGGAGGCAGACCTTAGAAGATTTAAGGTATAAGAAGCTACGGTTCAGAGTTCAAGGTGATGGCTTTCATGACTGGATCATGGAGCAGGTCCTCTGATTGTAGATACGGGTTATTTTCCCTGAATATTCCATCCTTCCTGCTCTCCATACCCACAATTACATGATCATAGCTAGAGGGAGATAGCCAAAGCCAAAAGCTGCCCCTGCCTGGGACAAGAGCAAAGGTACAAATAACTACAGATTATATCTATATTGCCTTACCTACAGTCCAGCTCTGGCCCTTGCCTAGAGGACTCAACTAACTCAGAGTGACTGTCCATTAGCACTAAGTTGCTCATGATTTCAGCACGTTCACACCCAGAAGATAGGGAGCTAGTGCTGAAGTCTTGTCATGCACCAGCTCTCACACTCCAAGTCCAGAACCATGCTCCCATCTTCCCTTCTGGCTCTCCTCGCAGGCCACTTCCTTCTCACCCACTTGCTCCTGGGACAGCTGAAGGGGTCTGCTCCTGCGCGGGTGGTGAATCTGTCATCAGTGGTTCACCATGCTGGCAAGATTCGCTTCCATGACCTCCAGGGTGAGAAGTACTACAACCGGGGATTCGCTTATTGCCACAGCAAGCTGGCCAATGTGCTCTTCACTCGTGAGCTGGCCAAGAGGCTCAAAGGTAAGTCTAAAGAAAGGGCCAGGGTTAAGACAGCAAAAAGCATGAGCTTCAGCCCAGATTAGAAACTTCTGACGTTAGAATGTCAAACATGCTGCCACTATTTCAGTGGCAGCTCTGTACATGGGAGAATGAGGTTATAAACAGAGTAAAATATGAATGAGATTATAAAACAGAGGACTTGCCCTTGGGAAGGACTGTTAAAATTGAACAGGGGTTAGGAAAACCTATAAAACTAAAAAAAAAAAGAAGAAGAAAAAAAAGCCCTGTAAAACTTATGTGTTTTGTCACATCTTACTGGGTTGGCCAAAAAGTTCTTTTGGGCTTTTCTGTAATGTCTTACAGAAAAACCTAAATGGACCTTTTGGTCAACCCAATATTTTGTATTTCTCATCTCATGTACTTTTTAAAAATAATTTTATTTGTTTTTAACTATGATGGGTCTTCATGGCTGTGTAGGCTTTATTCTAGTTGTGGAGAGAGGGGCTACTCTCTAGTTGCAGTGTGTGGGCTTCTCATTGTGGTGGCTTCTCTTATTGCAGAGCATGGGCTCTCAGGCATGCGAGCTTCAGTGGTTGGGGCACATGGACTCCGTAGTTGTGGCTTCCAGGCTGTAGAGCACAGGCTCAATAGTTGTGGTGCATGGGCCTCGTTGCTCCATGGCACATGGGATCTTACCGAATCCAGGATCCACTGAGCCACCGGAGAAGCCCCCATCTGATGTTTTATAACAATTGCTTATAACAGGTAGAGTAGGTGTTGCTTTTTATGATTTTATGGGTCCAAACTGAGGTTCAGAGAAGTGGCTGGCCCAAGATTATATGTCAAATGAAAGAGTGAGGAATGGGATGTGGACTCAGCTTTAAATCAGGCCGCTCCTCCGTGATCTGACAGCTGAAGGTCCCTCCTGCTGGTAATATTCGCTTCCCATGACCTCCAGGGTGAGAAGTACTACAACCGGGGATTCGCTTATTGCCACAGCAAGCTGGCCAATGTGCTCTTCACTCGTGAGCTGGCCAAGAGGCTCAAAGGTAAGTCTAAAGAAAGGGCCAGGGTTAAGACAGCAAAAAGCATGAGCTTCAGCCCAGATTAGAAACTTCTGACGTTAGAATGTCAAACATGCTGCCACTATTTCAGTGGCAGCTCTGTACATGGGAGAATGAGGTTATAAACAGAGTAAAATATGAATGAGATTATAAAACAGAGGACTTGCCCTTGGGAAGGACTGTTAAAATTGAACAGGGGTTAGGAAAACCTATAAAACTAAAAAAAAAAAGAAGAAGAAGAAAAAAAAAAAGCCCTGTAAAACTTATGTGTTTTGTCACATCTTACTGGGTTGGCCAAAAAGTTCTTTTGGGCTTTTCTGTAATGTCTTACAGAAAAACCTAAATGGACCTTTTGGTCAACCCAATATTTTGTATTTCTCATCTCATGTACTTTTTAAAAATAATTTTATTTGTTTTTAACTATGATGGGTCTTCATGGCTGTGTAGGCTTTATTCTAGTTGTGGAGAGAGGGGCTACTCTCTAGTTGCAGTGTGTGGGCTTCTCATTGTGGTGGCTTCTCTTATTGCAGAGCATGGGCTCTCAGGCATGCGAGCTTCAGTGGTTGGGGCACATGGACTCCGTAGTTGTGGCTTTCAGGCTGTAGAGCACAGGCTCAATAGTTGTGGTGCATGGGCCTCGTTGCTCCATGGCACATGGGATCTTACCGAATCCAGGATCCACTGAGCCACCGGAGAAGCCCCCATCTGATGTTTTATAACAATTGCTTATAACAGGTAGAGTAGGTGTTGCTTTTTATGATTTTATGGGTCCAAACTGAGGTTCAGAGAAGTGGCTGGCCCAAGATTATATGTCAAATGAAAGAGTGAGGAATGGGATGTGGGGACTCAGCTTTAAATCAGGCTGCTTCCTTCCCTGTGCCTTCTGCTGAGGCTGAGTGGTGAGCTGGGCTACAGAGCAGCCACTCACTGCCTGGAATCAGGGTTTCGGAGACTTGGGTCTGAGTTTTTGCTCTACCACATGTAGAGCCACGTGTGTATACAAACGGGCCCCTTTAATCTCCCTTGACTTCATCCCTTCAACTGTAAGGGGAGGTGAGGCCACTCTTAACCATACGATTCCGTGCTCCCCTGGAGTTTTTGCTGAGCTGCTGACTTTGAGATCTTTGAATCTGGAGGACCATTTGTTCTAGTGAATAAGCTAGAGTTTGGGGAAAATGATATTTACTATCAGAATTCAGCAAATAGAAGAGTAGGGTAACTCTGATCAATGTTATGAGGTAGTCTGGATAGGAGGGGAGTTTGGGGGAGAATGTATGTATGGCTGAGTCTCTTTGCTGTCCATCTGAAAGTATCATGACATTGTTAATCAGCTATCCTCCAATATAAAATAAAAATGAACAAAATACTAATAATGACAATAATAGAGTTTGTATATGCTATGTACTATTGATGTCTGAACTCATTTAGTTCAATATTAGTTCAATATGGGATAAATGCTATTATTTTCCTCCTCCCTACAAAGGAAGGGGGCTTCTCAGGTGGTGCTAGTGGTAAAGAACCCGCCTACCAATGCAGGAGACATAAGAGACATGGGTTTGATCCGGGGTCAGGAAGATCTCCTAGAGTAGGAAATAGCAACCCGCTCCAGTATTCATGCTGGAGAATTCCATGGACAGAGGAGCATGACAGGCCCAGTCTATGGGATTGCAGAGAGTCAGTGTGGGCCTGGCTCCATTGGCACATGGGATCTTACCAGGCTGTAGAGCACAGGCTCAATAGTTGTGGTGCATGGGCCTCGTTGCTCCATGGCACATGGGATCTTACCGAATCCAGGATCCACTGAGCCACCGGAGAAGCCCCCATCTGATGTTTTATAACAATTGCTTATAACAGGTAGAGTAGGTGTTGCTTTTTATGATTTTATGGGTCCAAACTGAGGTTCAGAGAAGTGGCTGGCCCAAGATTATATGTCAAATGAAAGAGTGAGGAATGGGATGTGGGGACTCAGCTTTAAATCAGGCTGCTTCCTTCCCTGTGCCTTCTGCTGAGGCTGAGTGGTGAGCTGGGCTACAGAGCAGCCACTCACTGCCTGGAATCAGGGTTTCGGAGACTTGGGTCTGAGTTTTTGCTCTACCACATGTAGAGCCACGTGTGTATACAAACGGGCCCCTTTAATCTCCCTTGACTTCATCCCTTCAACTGTAAGGGGAGGTGAGGCCACTCTTAACCATACGATTCCGTGCTCCCCTGGAGTTTTTGCTGAGCTGCTGACTTTGAGATCTTTGAATCTGGAGGACCATTTGTTCTAGTGAATAAGCTAGAGTTTGGGGGAAATGATATTTACTATCAGAATTCAGCAAATAGAAGAGTAGGGTAACTCTGATCAATGTTATGAGGTAGTCTGGATAGGAGGGGAGTTTGGGGGAGAATGTATGTATGGCTGAGTCTCTTTGCTGTCCATCTGAAAGTATCATGACATTGTTAATCAGCTATCCTCCAATATAAAATAAAAATGAACAAAATACTAATAATGACAATAATAGAGTTTGTATATGCTATGTACTATTGATGTCTGAACTCATTTAGTTCAATATTAGTTCAATATGGGATAAATGCTATTATTTTCCTCCTCCCTACAAAGGAAGGGGGCTTCTCAGGTGGTGCTAGTGGTAAAGAACCCGCCTACCAATGCAGGAGACATAAGAGACATGGGTTTGATCCCGGGGTCAGGAAGATCTCCTAGAGTAGGAAATAGCAACCCGCTCCAGTATTCATGCTGGAGAATTCCATGGACAGAGGAGCATGACAGGCCCAGTCTATGGGATTGCAGAGAGTCAGACATAACTAAGCATACTACTACAACAAAGGAAGATGGCTGCGGCTATCTTAAGAAACTTGTCCTGCTTGGTATACTAATTCCAGGCAGTTTAGAAGTCTATACTGTTTGCTTTATATCAGGGTTCAGACTTTAGCCCTGAAATCTGCTAGGTGTGACCTTGGGCAATTTCCTTAACCTGTCTGATAACTCAATCTCCTTAAACGTAAATGGGCTCCTTCGTATTGCCTGTCTCATGAAC
Source organism: Tragulus kanchil (assembly GCA_022376925.1). NCBI lineage: Eukaryota > Metazoa > Chordata > Mammalia > Artiodactyla > Tragulidae > Tragulus > Tragulus kanchil. The sequence goes on along the minus strand of JAIOJX010000032.1, from coordinate 213,900,192 downwards.
CTCTTTGAGAGTCAAATGAGATAACACACAGGTAGCACAGCCCTTGTATGTAGTAAGTACTGAAGGCAACAGTGGGTCTTAGGAGCATGTTAATAGCCCTTATCATTTCCATCAACACCCCTCAACCCACACCTCATCAAATGTGCTTGCCCAGCAAATGCAGTTTACCACAAGGTCCTAGCTTCCTGCCTTCTCCCAGGATTGCTATCCCTGAGACTCTCTCGTAGAAATCACAAAGATACCATTTAAGCCAAAGATGAAGGTGAAACAGGGACTTCCCTGGTGGTCCAGTGGTTAGGACTTAGCCTTCCAGTGCAGGGGTTGTGGATTTGATCACTGGTTGGGAGCTAAGATCCCCTAGGCCTCACGGCCAAAAAACCAAAACAAAACAGAAGCAATATTGTAACAAATTCAATAAAAGACTTTTTAAATTGTCCACATAAAAAAAATTCTTGAAAAGATGATAGTTCTACCAGGCATTCCATTTGGAGCACGGATGATTGAGGAGCTTCTAGATCTTTCTGGATAAGATTAATTAATTACTCGTGAGAGTCTACCTGGCTAGAAGGGGTGTCTTCATAACCCAGGGGTTTCTGAGTCCCTTCATGTCACTTGAGCATGTGGCTGCTGGAGGTCAGCTGTTTTCCTGGCCTGGAAGTCTGTTGTCTCTGGTCTAACGAGCCCTCTTTGCCCTAGGCACAGGGGTCACCACCTACGCAGTGCACCCAGGCATCGTCCGCTCTGAGCTGGTCCGGCACTCCTTCCTGCTGTGCTTGCTCTGGCGGCTCTTCTCCCCCTTCCTCAAGACGGCATCGGAGGGGGCTCAGACCAGCCTGCACTGTGCTCTGGCTGAGGGCCTGGAGCCCCTGAGTGGCAAGTACTTCAGGTGTGTGGCAGCTGTGTGAGCTCCCCCATCACCTGTGTGCGTGGTGAGACCGGGGACGCCCTGGGCTTTGCACTACCCCGGTGGCTGAGTTTGTGCCTGATAAGGGAACCCAGGTTCAGGTTGGGCCAGTAAGCCAAGTCCTGTTACTTTTTTAAGGAAACTTAGATTTGAAACATGGGTTTCCCTGGTGGCTTGGAGATAAAGAACCCGCCTGCCAATGCAGGAAACACAGGTTCAATCCCTGGGTCAGGAAGATCCCCTTGAGAAGGAAGTGGCAACCCACTCCAGTATTCTAGCCTGGAAAATCCATGGACAGAGGAGCCTCGTGGGCTAGTCCATGGGGTCTCAGAAGAGTCAGACAGGATTTAGTGGCTAAACAACAGCTTTGAAACATGATAATAGCTGGTTTAAACAACAACAAAAGTTGGTTTCATGGCTCTGTTTGAAACCTGTTTGCCACATTTCCAGGTAAGCCTTTGCAGCCTTTTCTCTTCCTGAAGCTTTTGGCTGACTTCCTTCACAAAGTTTAGATAGCACATAGCACCAAGACTGGTTGGGAGCTAAGACCTAGGCCTCACGGCCAAAAACAAACAAAACAGAAGCAATATTGTAACAAATTCAATAAAAGACTTTTTAAATTGTCCACATAAAAAAAATTCTTGAAAAGATGATAGTTCTACCAGGCATTCCATTTGGAGCACGGATGATTGAGGAGCTTCTAGATCTTTCTGGATAAGATTAATTAATTACTCGTGAGAGTCTACCTGGCTAGAAGGGGTGTCTTCATAACCCAGGGGTTTCTGAGTCCCTTCATGTCACTTGAGCATGTGGCTGCTGGAGGTCAGCTGTTTTCCTGGCCTGGAAGTCTGTTGTCTCTGGTCTAACGAGCCCTCTTTGCCCTAGGAACAGGGGTCACCACCTCGCAGTGCACCCAGGCATCGTCCGCTCTGAGCTGGTCCGGCACTCCTTCCTGCTGTGCTTGCTCTGGCGGCTCTTCTCCCCCTTCCTCAAGACGGCATCGGAGGGGGCTCAGACCAGCCTGCACTGTGCTCTGGCTGAGGGCCTGGAGCCCCTGAGTGGCAGTACTTCAGGTGTGTGGCAGCTGTGTGAGCTCCCCATCACCTGTGTGCGTGGTGAGACCGGGACGCCCTGGGCTTTGCACTACCCGGTGGCTGAGTTTGTGCCTGATAAGGGAACCCAGGTTCAGGTTGGGCCAGTAAGCCAAGTCCTGTTACTTTTTTAAGGAAACTTAGATTTGAAACATGGGTTTCCCTGGTGGCTTGGAGATAAAGAACCCGCCTGCCAATGCAGGAAACACAGGTTCAATCCCTGGGTCAGGAAGATCCCCTTGAGAAGGAAGTGGCAACCCACTCCAGTATTCTAGCCTGGAAAATCCATGGACAGAGGAGCCTCGTGGGCTAGTCCATGGGGTCTCAGAAGAGTCAGACAGGATTTAGTGGCTAAACAACAGCTTTGAAACATGATAATAGCTGGTTTAAACAACAACAAAAGTTGGTTTCATGGCTCTGTTTGAAACCTGTTTGCCACATTTCCAGGTAAGCCTTTGCGCAGCCTTTTTCTCTTCCTGAAGCTTTTGGCTGACTTCCTTCACAAAAGTTTAGATAGCACATAGCACCAAGCTCTGGGGCAAAGCCACCGCTCCTTCCAAAGCTGCCGAGACTGGCACTAGCTGCTGGAACATGAAAATAGACATTTTGGTGAAGATGCTAGCCCTGGGTCTAATCACCGCCAGGTTTCACAGTACCGGTGAGCAGAAGTGACATGCTAAGGTATTTGCAACTACTGCAATATGACATGAACATATCACTCTACTACACATTTTTTAAAAATATTCTATTGTATAGCACAGGGAATGCTACTGAGCATTCTGTGATAACCTGTATGTGAAAAGAATCTAAAAAAGAATGAATATCTGTATATGTGTAACTGAATCACTTGGCTGCATGCCTTAAACAAACACAACACTGTAAATCCACCACGCTCCAATAAAAGTAAAATTTTAAAAAGTCAATGCAGAAAATGAAATATTTCATAACTGCATTTCTTTTCCCTTTTTCAAAACTGCAGTTCAATACAGTTAGTTTCTTTATTACCTAATATATTTTATCCATCGAGAAATCTGAGAAGGAGGATGTGAACTTTTCCAGACTATCCATTTTCACTCCTGGATGGTCACCCTCTTTCTCTGCCCTCCAGTGACTGCAAGAAGGCCTGGGTGTCCCCAAGGGCCCGGAATAACAAAACAGCCGAGCGCTTGTGGAACGTCAGCTGTGAGCTTCTGGGAATTCAGTGGGAGTAGAACTGGAGGAAGAGGCACAGCTGTATCAGGCCCAGTCCACGCCATAAGAAGCAGGGACCGAGGAGAAGGCCCACCCTGCAGGCTCGGCCTGGTTGGCTGCTGTTGCGAACCCTGGCCTGCTCCCATACTCCTGACCCTTCTAGGAAACTTCGCACACCCAACCCTCTCATGAGGCTGGCTTGTGGCACAAGATGGTCACACACAGAGCACTCTTCTCCAAGACTTGCAGAGTCAGCCACCGTCTTGGGCCAGGAGCACTGGGCAGATGCCCGGCTTGGCACAGGGATGGCAAGTGAACCTGGGAAACTGGGTCAGTTTCCTCACCAAGACCAGAGATGCCAGTCAGCACGCTCAACTGAAGTGACGGACGCATCGGTGTAACATGTTTCCAGAGACTATCTAGACTCAAAGACTCTTGGCTGATCTCTTCCCTCTTTGTACCATTAGTCTGGAGTCTGGAGCAGCTTAGGAGAATTTTGGCGCAACCTTGGCCATCTTTAGTTCCTTTCTCTAACCATCCCGGAGCCACAGTGTAATGTTAGACCTTTCTCTTCTCTCTTCCTAGTAGTTTTTGTTGTTGTTGTGAATTAAAAGCAATTTTTTCAGCTCTGTTCATATATATAATTGATATATAATGTTGTTTAAATTTGGATCTTCCCATTTTCAATCATGTAGATGGTTTCTTTTTCTAAAGAGTTGCCTTTACCTCAATTTTTAGAGAAAATAAAAGCCTGCGCATTCATCTTATGCCTTATTTATTCTCTCAGGGTAGCAAGGGAGAAATGAAACCAAGTTCAATGAGTAGTATCTCACCTTCCTACCCACCCACCTACCCACTGACCCATAACCTTCTTATAATATGTCCTCTGGGTACAAAATAAGATGGTTCAGTTGTGTATTTTCCCTAGTTTCTTCCAGCTGTCACATCTGATTATCTAAGAAGTGATAGGAGTGATTTAAACTATACAGATGCTGAGCTTCACTATAGATTAAGGCCAGAGGTAGTAGAAGACTTCATTGAATTTGATAGATAAAGGTAGAAAACTCCAGCTCTAATAAACCTTCTACCTAAACCCATAGCTCTTTTCTCTTCTGGCCTCCCTTCCTTTCTCTGCTGAGGCCCTGGGTGACTTGCTTCTTACCTTAAGTGCTGAAGGTCACCAAGAAGAGACAGACAGGTGCTAAATATTATAGCCAATTGACACAAGAAGTTATGTTACTGCTGCCAGTTTGCCTTAGCAAGTAGACTTTAAAAACAAACAAGCAGGACTTACCTGGTGGTCCAGTGGTTAAGAATCCACCTGCTAATGCAGGAGATATGGGTTCAATCCCTGGTCCTGGAAGATTTTACATGCTACAGAGCAATTAAGCCCATGCACCTCAAATACAGCCCCTGCCCTAGAGTTGCTGCTCCACAACAAGAGAGCCTATTACAATGAGAAGCTTGCACATTGTAACGAAGAACAGCCCCACTGGGTACAACTGCAGAAAGCCTATGTGCAGCAAAAGACTCAGCACAGTCAAAAATAAATGAATTAAATAAATAAAATTTAAAATCCAAGCAAACAAAAAACCATTTTACTATGGAAGTTTTCAAATAGATGAAAGTAAAGCAAACAGTGGTCTTCCCTAGTGGCTCAGTGGTAAAGAATCCACCTGCTGATGCAAGAGACACAGGTTTGATCTTTGGGTCAGGAAGATACCCCGGAGAAGGAAATGGCAACCCATTCTAATATTCTTGCCTGGAGAATCCCAAGGAGAGAGGAGCCTGGAGAGCTACAGTTCACAGGGTCGCAAAGAGTCAGACATGACTTAGCGACTGAACGACAACAACAAAGCAAATAGTTTCATGAATCCCCATGTTCCTACCTGTCATCCAGCTTAACACTGTTAACATTTTGTCCGTCTCGTTTCATCTATTTCCCTCTTGACATTTTTCGGTGTGGGAGGTGGGGGTAGGGTATATATATATATTTCTTGCCCCTAAGTCATCGTTTATTTTTCATCCATCTTTATTCTTTGGCATGTGTGGGCCTCCCATCGCAGTGGCCTCTCTTGCTACAGAGCATGACTCTGGGTACACGTGTTCCAGAGCCCTGGCTTCTAATTGGACACACCGGCCCAGTTGCTCCTTGGCACGTGTGATCTTCTTGGACCAGGGATTAAACTGGCGCCCCTTGCACTGTAAGGTGGACTCTTTACCCACTGGGCCACCAGGGAAATCTTGGGTAGACATTTTAAAGCACATTCTGGACATCAAATATTCACCCATAAGGACTGTAGTGTGCTTATATTCATAACCGTGTTTTACAAAACCACAATATCATTATCACTCCTAACAACATTAATAATTCCTGAATCTCATTTATTAATAATACTTGGAGTTCCAATTTCCCTGGTTGTCTCACAAATGTCTTTTTACTGTGGGTTTGTTCCAATCAGGAAAAGAGAAATGATCCTTATGAAGAAAGAGGAAGCTTTTCTTTGCAGAAGGCCCAGCAAGTCTCCCTGTGCTTCACTGGCCAGAAGGAATACTGGGTTCTCTCCTGAACCCATCTCTAAGGCTAGAGATAAGCTATGTTAATCGACTTAAGTTAATCACCATCCACCCCTGGAGCCATGTCTGCCCCGTCTTGCCCTGTGGGGAAGAATAATAATTCACAGAAAACCCAACTATTAATTAGGACTTTATATCCTCACAAGAGCCCTCTCCGGTAGGTACTGTTTTTATCGCCACATTTTACTAATAAAGCACCCAGGAGGTAAGTAGCTTGCCAACAGTGGTCTTCCCTAGTGGCTCGGGAAGAGGATGCCTTGGAGAGATCCCTACCTTTTTTGCCTGGAGAATCCCAAGGAGAGAGGAGCCTGGAGAGCTACAGTTCACAGGGTCGCAAAGAGTCAGACATGACTTAGCGACTGAACGACAACAACAAAGCAAATAGTTTCATGAATCCCCATGTTCCTACCTGTCATCCAGCTTAACACTGTTAACATTTTGTCCGTCTCGTTTCATCTTTTTCCCCTCTTGACATTTTTGGGTGTGGGAGGTGGGGTAGGGTATATATATATATTTCTTGCCCCTAAGTCATCGTTTATTTTTCATCCATCTTTATTCTTTGGCATGTGTGGGCCTCCCATCGCAGTGGCCTCTCTTGCTACAGAGCATGACTCTGGGTACACGTGTTCCAGAGCCCTGGCTTCTAATTGGACACACCGGCCCAGTTGCTCCTTGGCACGTGTGATCTTCTTGGACCAGGGATTAAACTGGCGCCCCTTGCACTGTAAGGTGGACTCTTTACCCACTGGGCCACCAGGGAAATCTTGGGTAGACATTTTAAAGCACATTCTGGACATCAAATATTCACCCATAAGGACTGTAGTGTGCTTATATTCATAACCGTGTTTTACAAAACCACAATATCATTATCACTCCTAACAACATTAATAATTCCTGAATCTCATTTATTAATAATACTTGGAGTTCCAATTTCCCTGGTTGTCTCACAAATGTCTTTTTACTGTGGGTTTGTTCCAATCAGGAAAAGAGAAATGATCCTTATGAAGAAAGAGGAAGCTTTTCTTTGCAGAAGGCCCAGCAAGTCTCCCTGTGCTTCACTGGCCAGAAGGAATACTGGGTTCTCTCCTGAACCCATCTCTAAGGCTAGAGATAAGCTATGTTAATCGACTTAAGTTAATCACCATCCACCCCTGGAGCCATGTCTGCCCCGTCTTGCCCTGTGGGGAAGAATAATAATTCACAGAAAACCCAACTATTAATTAGGACTTTATATCCTCACAAGAGCCCTCTCCGGTAGGTACTGTTTTTATCGCCACATTTTACTAATAAAGCACCCAGGAGGTAAGTAGCTTGCCAAAGCTCACACAGCTGGTATGCGGTAGAGCCGGCCCGGGTAGTCTGACTAGAATCTGGCCTCTTAACAAGTGGAGGAAGGAACAAATTCCCTCAAGAAAAAATATCCAGAACCATGAATGAGCAAAGGGGCAGGGGGCAGAATGTTCATAAGACAACCAGTGTATGTTCATGACTGGGACCTACAATCTGTGCCTCATAGGCCGTCGGCTTCAGTGGAAAACTCCTGGTGAAGAACAAAGGAGAAAAAGAGGCTAGAGAAACAAGAGGAAAAGGCCAGCAAGGGTGGGAGACAGGGCTCGAGCGCACACAGGGTGTTGATGATACTGGGTGTCTCCTCTGGGCTGGAGGAACACACATAAATCAGAAACCAGGGGCGTGGATGTAGAAGCAAGCGAGCAGGGCTGCTTCTGGAGCCAGCCCAGAAAATGAGAACCATGCTGGAATGTTCCTACAAGCAATAAGCAGTGCAGTGGAAACACTGAGGTAAGAAGGGCGGGTTGGGGCCGTCATGCACGTTGGAGGGGGCTGGCTGTAAGTGGAAGAAACAAGGGCTGCAAGGCTTGGACGCCAACTCCAACACCCAGACAACACACTGGTGCTGATCTTGGCCTAGTGCATGTGTGTTCAGTCCTGTCCGACTGCAGCCCCATGGACTGTAGCCTGTCAGGCTCCTCTGTCCATGGGATTCTCCAGGCAAGAATATTGGAGTGGGTAGCCGTTTCCTGCTTCAGGGGATCTTCCCAACCCAGACAACTGAACCTGTGTCTCCTACGTTGGCAGTCCTGCCTGGGACAACGGTTCTGGCATGAACTCGCTCACAAGGCTGGGTTACTCCACTTTCACACATTCAAATGTAGTCATTTTTTTATTTATTTACTTTTTTTAATGGGAGGATAATTGCTTTACAGGATTTTGTTGGTTTCTGCCAAACATCAGCATGAATCAACCATAGGTATACCTATGTTCCCTCCCTCTTGAAATGCCTTCCCATCTCCCTCCCCATCCCACCTCTCTAGGATGCTACTGAGCCTCTGTTTGAGGTTTTTCCCCCCCGGTACTGTTTTATCGCCACATTTTACTAATAAAGCACCCAGGAGGTAAGTAGCTTGCCAAAGCTCACACAGCTGGTATGCGGTAGAGCCGGCCCGGGTAGTCTGACTAGAATCTGGCCTCTTAACAAGTGGAGGAAGGAACAAATTCCCTCAAGAAAAAATATCCAGAACCATGAATGAGCAAAGGGGCAGGGGGCAGAATGTTCATAAGACAACCAGTGTATGTTCATGACTGGGACCTACAATCTGTGCCTCATAGGCCGTCGGCTTCAGTGGAAAACTCCTGGTGAAGAACAAAGGAGAAAAAGAGGCTAGAGAAACAAGAGGAAAAGGCCAGCAAGGGTAGGAGACAGGGCTCGTAGAGCGCACACAGGGTGTTGATGATACTGGGTGTCTCCTCTGGGCTGGAGGAACACACATAAATCAGAAACCAGGGGCGTGGATGTAGAAGCAAGCGAGCAGGGCTGCTTCTGGAGCCAGCCCAGAAAATGAGAACCATGCTGGAATGTTCCTACAAGCAATAAGCAGTGCAGTGGAAACACTGAGGTAAGAAGGGCGGGTTGGGGCCGTCATGCACGTTGGAGGGGGCTGGCTGTAAGTGGAAGAAACAAGGGCTGCAAGGCTTGGACGCCAACTCCAACACCCAGACAACACACTGGTGCTGATCTTGGCCTAGTGCATGTGTGTTCAGTCCTGTCCGACTGCAGCCCCATGGACTGTAGCCTGTCAGGCTCCTCTGTCCATGGGATTCTCCAGGCAAGAATATTGGAGTGGGTAGCCGTTTCCTGCTTCAGGGGATCTTCCCAACCCAGACAACTGAACCTGTGTCTCCTACGTTGGCAGTCCTGCCTGGGACAACGGTTCTGGCATGAACTCGCTCACAAGGCTGGGTTACTCCACTTTCACACATTCAAATGTAGTCATTTTTTTATTTATTTACTTTTTTTAATGGGAGGATAATTGCTTTACAGGATTTTGTTGGTTTCTGCCAAACATCAGCATGAATCAACCATAGGTATACCTATGTTCCCTCCCTCTTGAAATGCCTTCCCATCTCCCTCCCCATCCCACCTCTCTAGGATGCTACTGAGCCTCTGTTTGAGTTCCCTGAGTCATACAGCAAATTCCCATTGACTGTCTGTTTTACCTATGGTAATATTTGTTTGTGTGTTATGCTCTCCACACATCTCACACTCTCCTTCCTCCCGAAGGAAGGAACTGCCCCCGCTGTGTCCATAAGTCTCTTCTCTATTTTTGTGTCTCCTGCAAATAATTTCATCAGTACCATCTCTCTAGCTTCCATATATATGTGTTAGTATACAAATTTTATCTTTCTCTTTCTGACTTACTTTGCTCTGTATTACAGACTCTAGGTTCACCCACCTCATTAGAACTGACTCAAATGCATTCCTTTTTATGACTGAGTAATATTCCATTGTGTATATGTACCACAGCTTCCTTATCCATTCATCTGTCAACAAACATAGTCATTTTAAACAAACCTATGGTTGCCAAAGGGGAAAACGGAGGAGGAGGGGCAAATTAAGAGTATGGAACTAACATATACACATCACTATATATAAAACAGAGAAACAACAGGGATTTTATCTATGGCACAGAGAACTATATTTAATATCTTGTAATAGCCTATACTAGAAAACAATCTGGAGCTGTACACCTGAACCTAACACAGCATTTTAAATCAACTATAGCTTAATAGATTAAAAACTAAAACCAAATACAGTCATTTTGATCAAAGTGGAATCTTCTCACTATAGAACATCTTTCTCAGAGAACAGAATACTAGCACATTCAAAAGATTGTTCTTTAAAATATATGTGGAATCCTTATAGTATATGTGTGTTTTGGAACCTTTGGGCTATTACATTTTATACTTTTTTTTTCATGTTTGGTAGACTATTTGCTAGTACGATCAGCTTAATGAAGGTAATCTGATTCTTGATTTGTGTCAAATACCTGAAATCTGACATTTGAAAAACCTCTTTGTATGTTCTATAGCAGACTCAGAGGGTCTGGGCCAATTGCTGGGGGCAGGGGGTTGATAGCTTTAGTCTAGAGCATAAGGGTGGGGTAATTGCAAGAGAGTGGGGCCTAGGACTTAGGGTCAGGATGGAAGCTTGAATATGGAATCCTCAGGGTCTGTAAATGCTGGAAAGGGGCCCACCTGACTTGGGGAGGCAGATGAAAGCAATCTGAGTGGAAATCTGACACCCAAGAGGGAAGGACTTGTCTTTCCCACAGTCTAGCAGACTTAGGAACTTGTGTGGGCTGATGGCTGACCTTAAGGTCATGGTGTTTAGTGGAGAAATCCTTGCCCTTGAGTTTTAGGGTTAGGCTTGGGGAGAGAGCAGTCCTTACGTTATCACCTAATCCTGATCTCTGGAAAATACAGAAATTGCCGCAATTCTACTTCTCTAATCATAACTCCCATTCTGTAAATCTCCTTATTTCCCAAAGAGTGACTTTACTGGCATATGCCTCCTTTACCGCCAGGCTTGGCAAGTGATACAGCTCAGCCAGCTCAAGAGGGTACAGGCTGGGCTGGTTACTTCTGACCATAGTGCTGCACTGCTTCTCATTGAAAGAAGTCTGTGATGTACTATTTGGCCAGGGAAGATATTTTGAATCAGAAGTTTTCTCTCCCATCCAGTTGTTGGATGTGTTAATAACTAACAGTAGTGATACCAACTATGGGAGAGTTGAGAAGAAAAGAATGCCAAAAAAAAAAAAAGGTGTAGATATTGATTTCACGTGTTGTGGGTATTTTCTGGCTATCATTTCATGTGTTCAGATTCCAGTTTCTACCACTGCTGGTGGCCTTCAGTCTTCCCTGAGGCTCAGTGTCCCTTAAGCACTAGCTCCTCTTTAAAAACCCGCTCATCCTCAGGCTTTGTCTTGTCTCTGTGTTGTTTTCTGTCCCAAAATATTACCATGTCTGTTCAGCCTGGGAAGGAACAAGTACCAGCTGTGGCCTCTTGTTCTGTTTCCAGAAAAGACTTTCCCCAAGTTCACCACCACACAAAGGAAAGGCCTTGGCTCAGCACAAACAAGGGGAACCTGGTGACTGAGTCACCCTTCTACCTTCTTGTTTCTGCGTGTTAGCTTCTTTCATGACCACGGTGTCATTTCCCTTCCAGTCTGCTTGTGCTATGGCTATGGTTTCCTGCCTGGCAGAATGCTCCTTGGTGGTGGTAGAGGTGGACATATGCATACCTATGGTAGATTCAGGTTGATGTGTTACAGTAGACAACAAAACTCTGTAAAAAATAAAAAAGAAATTAAAAAAAAAAAAAAAAGAATGCTCCTTAGGATACAGGAGTCAAAATCGTGGATGAGGGCTCAGGAGTCACCGTGGATTTCCCTGCTCCTCAGTGTCTTTCTAGCTGCCCCAGGTCACTGCCTGCATTATTCCTTGTTTCTGTTATACTCTGAGATGCTCAGCCTAGCCTAGGTGAGGGAAGTCTTTCCTTTTGCCTCCACGGAGACCAGGTTAAATTTCTTCCAAAACTTGTCTGAGAAACTAAAGAGAAAGGAAATCAAAGAGACATAAGAAAGTGGAGAAGCAAGGAGTTCCAGAGCACAGATTACCTAAGGGATGACCAGCTGATGCACTTTACCTTGGCTGGCCATTGGTCCTTGTCCAACTCAAGTCTGTGCTACATGTCACCATGCCTCCAAACCCTGGAGGATCTCCCTTGTGTGTTTGGCCTCTTTTACAAGATAGACACCCACTTTGAGAAGTCTCAGGCCAAAAAACAGAACGAAACTTGGAATACTTTCCTTATGAATTTAAGGAAAGATTGAAACTGAGTGGTAAAGGGCAGGGATAGTTCTCTGAAAGAACTAGAACTCAAGAATCACCAGATACTTATAACATGCCTTTCTCTGGATGCGGGCTTCATTTCAGAGTAAGAGGCAAGACTGGGCTGTTGAAAACTCTCAAGCTTTACACTTTGTGGCCACTAAAGAGGCATTGTACTTATTTTCTATTTTTAGTATTTAAAGAATCTCAGGTTTGACTAGGAAACATTCACGTATGATAAAGTGGGAGTTGGGGAAGAGTCATGTGAGAATATGACAGCTGAAGAGGTTGCATTTTAAATTAGGGAGAAAAGTGTGGTGGTTGTTACTTAGTCCATTAGCCTTATCTGGCTTTTTTGTGACCCCATGGACTATATAGCTTGCCAGGCTTCTTTGTCCGTGTGATTTCTCAGGCAAGAATACTGTAGTGAGTTGCCATTTCTTCCTCCAGAAGATCTTCTCCACCTAGGGATCAAACCCAAGTTTCTTCCATTTCTTGCACTGGCAGGCAGATTCTTTACCACTGAGTCACTGGGGAAGTCTGAAAAGTATGGACTGTTTAGTAAATGGTGTTGAACAAACCGCTATCCAAGTGAAAACATAGGGTTTTCACCCTATGAAAACACAAGATTTCCTATCTCATACCATCCTAGAAACAGGTACTCTTTGGATTAAAAAAAGAAAAGTAAAAGTATTAGAACAGAATATAGAAGTATATCTTAAAGACCTTAGAAGTAGTTTTCTTTAATTTTTATAGTAAAAAATATAAGTATATGAATTGATGTCATATATCTTATCTGGGTACATTTATATATATGTAAAAGCACAGGAAAGGGCTTCCCTGGTGGTCCAGTGGGTAAGGACACCGCCTTGCAGTGCAAGGGGCGCTGGTTCCATCCCTGGCCTGGGAAGATCCCACGTGCCGCGGAGCGGCTGGACCTGTGTGTCCAATCACCGAGCCGAAGCTCTGGAGCGCATGCGCCCAGAGCCGGTGCTCTGCGACAACAGAGACCACTGCGATGGGAGGCCCACACGGGCCAAAGAACAAAGATGGATGAAAATGGACAAATGAAAGACCAATAGAAGTGGCCGCCTGTTCCCCTCCCTCCCCACCCCACTCCCCCAAAATAAATAAATAAATCTTAAAAAAAAAAAAAGTACAGGAAAAGGTCTAAAACCAAATAAAATGAACACACAAAGAAGTTGCTCTCAAGAATTGATGAAAAATAATATTTCAATTTAAAAAAAGAATACTTTCATATTTTACCTGGAAATTAAAAATTAGAAGTTTCAGCAGATGACATTGGCTACTGCTGTCACTGTGACCCTGATTAACTTACTGCAGTGTTCTCAGTCCGAGCTGCCTTTCATGTGAGAATATGACAGCTGAAGAGGTTGCATTTTAAATTAGGGAGAAAAGTGTGGTGGTTGTTACTTAGTCCATTAGCCTTATCTGGCTTTTTTGTGACCCCATGGACTATATAGCTTGCCAGGCTTCTTTGTCCGTGTGATTTCTCAGGCAAGAATACTGTAGTGAGTTGCCATTTCTTCCTCCAGAAGATCTTCTCCACCTAGGGATCAAACCCAAGTTTCTTCCATTTCTTGCACTGGCAGGCAGATTCTTTACCACTGAGTCACTGGGGAAGTCTGAAAAGTATGGACTGTTTAGTAAATGGTGTTGAACAAACCGCTATCCAAGTGAAAACATAGGGTTTTCACCCTATGAAAACACAAGATTTCCTATCTCATACCATCCTAGAAACAGGTACTCTTTGGATTAAAAAAAGAAAAGTAAAAGTATTAGAACAGAATATAGAAGTATATCTTAAAGACCTTAGAAGTAGTTTTCTTTAATTTTTATATTAAAAATTATACGTATATAACTTGATGTCATATATCTTCTATGGGTACATTTATATATATGTAAAAGCACAGGAAAGGGCTTCCCTGGTGGTCCAGTGGGTAAGGACACCGCCTTGCAGTGCAAGGGGCGCTGGTTCCATCCCTGGCCTGGGAAGATCCCACGTGCCGCGGAGCGGCTGGACCTGTGTGTCCAATCACCGAGCCGAAGCTCTGGAGCGCATGCGCCCAGAGCCGGTGCTCTGCGACAACAGAGACCACTGCGATGGGAGGCCCACACGGGCCAAAGAACAAAGATGGATGAAAATGGACAAATGAAAGACCAATAGAAGTGGCCGCCTGTTCCCCTCCCTCCCCACCCCACTCCCCCAAAATAAATAAATAAATCTTAAAAAAAAAAAAAGTACAGGAAAAGGTCTAAAACCAAATAAAATGAACACACAAAGAAGTTGCTCTCAAGAATTGATGAAAAATAATATTTCAATTTAAAAAAAGAATACTTTCATATTTTACCTGGAAATTAAAAATTAGAAGTTTCAGCAGATGACATTGGCTACTGCTGTCACTGTGACCCTGATTAACTTACTGCAGTGTTCTCAGTCCGAGCTGCCTTTCATTTTTTTTTTTTTTAAATTATTAGTTTATTTATTTGACTGATATGGGTCTTAATTGTGGCATGTGGGATCTAGTTCCCTGACCAGGGATCAAACCGGGGGCCCCTACAATGGGAGTGCGGAGTCTAAGCCACTGCACCACCAGAAAAGTCCCTACTCTAACTGCATTTTAAAATATACAAAATGCCAACGCTAGGTCTTACCTCAGAGGCACATGTCCAATTATTCTATTCTTGGGGAAAGTTTCATAAAGTCCTGAGGGATTCTGGTATATACCTGAGGTTGTGAAAGGATGTTCCAAGGCACTCATGATGAGTCATTTCCCTTGCAAATGATTGATTCTGGAAAACTGCAAGTGGCTCAATCATGGGGTGTGGCAGCTTCTGGGAGAGGACTTTGTCTTTGAATAAAAAGTGAGACACAAGAAGAAATTTTCTGTCTTCTGTCCATGACTGATGTGACATTTGAATCTATAATTATTACCTTGAGTCATAAGTGGAAGTGAGTGATGGCCTAAAGGGATGGGATGGGGAGGCTGGGAGGGAGGTTCAAGAGGGAGTAGACGCACACATACTTACAGCTGATTCATGTTGCTGTACAGCAGAAGCTAACACAAAATTGTAAAGCAATTTTTCTCCAATGACACTTTTTTTTTTTGAATTTTGGCCTTTTTTATTGGTTATTTATTTATTTATTTATTTTCATCCATCTTTATTCTTTGGCCTGTGTGGGCCTCCCATTGCAGTGGCGTCTGTCATTGCAGAGCACCGGCTCTGGGCGCATGCGCTCCAGAGTGCTGGCTCATAAATTGGACACACTGGTCCAGCTGCTCCTCAGCATGTGGGATTGGACGTGCCCAGGGATCCCTCCCTGGGCGAGGGATCGAACTGGTGCCCCTTGCACTGCAAGGTGGGCTCTTTACCCACTGGATCACCAGGGAAGCCCCAATTACAAATTTTTAAAATGTAAAAATATGTATATATATATATATATATATATATATATATATATAAACTCTGGGTAAAAAAATGGCACTGAACTGGCCCAAAGACCAAGCTCACATCTGAAGATGGTAGAGGGAAAGAGAGGAAACACCTGGGTCACTGACAGTGAGTCATTGAATCAGCCAAGATTGGAATGCCCTCTCTTGAAACTTGTTACATAACACCATAAATTGTCTTTATTGAATTTTATGTCCTAACTGGCACAGTAGTACTATGTTAAGCCATATGAAATGACTCATGAAGAAAGGGTTAGTTGCTCTTTGTGTCTGACTCCTTTGCCACCCCATGGCCTGTAGCCTGCCAGGCTCCTCTGTTCATGGAATTCTCCAGGCAAGAATACTGGAGTTGATAGTCATTCTTTCCTCCATGGTATCTTCTGAACTCAGAGACTAAATCCGCATCTCCTGCATTGCAGACAGATTCTTTACTGTCTGAGCCACCAGGGAAGCCCAAAATAGCTGATATTCTACCATTTTTAACCTACGTTTTCTTGTCATTGCTGCTGCCCTAGGGCAAATGTCTCTCTGACCTACTTTTATCACCTCCAATTTTCTTGTTTCTTTGTATTTTTTGCCACCCCAAAGATTTGTCATCTTTCACTAATAAGCAATAACTTATCTAAATAACTTCTCTAACATCCTAGTACAGAATCTTAATAGCTCTTGTGTACTTTCACAGATATTCATCCAAGTTTTGTGGGTTTTTTAAATAATTTTTTTAAAACTTTTTGACCTTTTTTTATTGTGTTTTTATTTATTTATCTTCATCCATCTTTATTCTTTGGCCTGTGGGGGCCTCCCAGCTCAGTGGCCTCTGTTGCTGCAGAGCACCAGCTCTGGGTGCATGTGCTCCAGAGTGCTGACTTGTAACTGGACACACCAGTCCAGCTACTCCTCTGCATGTGGATCTTCTCGTGCTAGGGATCTTCCCATGCTAGGGATTGAACCTGTGCCCCTTGCAATGTAAGGCAGGCTCTTTACCCACTGGATCACCTGGGAAGCCCCGTCATCCAAGTTTTAATCTGTACGCCCAGTCTATTTTGTCTATGTATGATAAATCATAAGTTTTAGTCAAAACAATCAGCTGAGATTACAAAACATGATGTACAACTTGTTATGATAAAAGAAGTAGATTGACTTCTATAACAAACAATGCTAGGTTTAGTGATTTAGTGCAAAACAGCTTATTTCTTGCTTATACAACATCTAATGCAGGGATGTGAGTGGGAGGGTGGTCCCACTCCACACGGCTTTCACCTTAACCCAATCATGAATTATGTTGTTATAATCATCCAATATTTTGTGTTCTAATGGCAGTAGTTCTATAATTGGAGGATTAAAAAAAACAAAATGTACTTGTATGCAAAGTATGTACAATTTAAAATGTACATTGAAATAAAAATGTAAATATCAGTTTATTTTCTTCTAAAAATTAACATTAAAATTAAAGACATATTATAACTGTGAATGTCAACATCTTAAGTCAAAATTACATAAACAAAGTTAAATTGTTCCCCTTAAAAATTTAAATATTTCTATGAATTTTTATGAAAATGAAATTAGTCACCATTCTAACATTCATTGTCCACTTAGTTGCCAGTTTAAACAGTGGATGTCATACTTCATGTGTGGTTCCTCTACACTGACATGTTGATCAATTTGATAGGGACAGAGTAGAACAGGTAGGTGGTTGTAGAGTCCTCGTAGGGGACAGTAGTTTGAAGGGTGAAACCTGAGAAAGGTTGGGAGGCCAGTGAGTTGACGATAACTCAGGAGAGCTGCTCCTTGTTCAGTAAAGCAGACTTGACTGGGTATAAACAGCTGATGAAGGAGGAGCTGGCAAAGAAGGAACTAATGATGTATGCCTTCCATCTGTGTCTACTTGAGGGGGGCGGTCTTCCCCATCCTATATATATTGCTGCCCATTCAATCAAAGGGAGAGCAGAGCAGAGCTTTCCTGCCTGCCCACCAGCTTGCACCACTTACAAGTACCCTATCCTAATAAATCCTTTTCTTGTCTAGCACTCTGCTTCTCGCTGAGTTCCTTCTGCATTGAGGCATGAAGAACCTGAGCCTCAGTGGATCCAGACGTTGGGTGAGTGCTGGATTAAGTCCTGGCTGCGTAGGTTCGAGTCCCAGACAGTCTATTTTGTCTATGTATGATAAATCATAAGTTTTAGTCAAAACAATCAGCTGAGATTACAAAACATGATGTACAACTTGTTATGATAAAAGAAGTAGATTGACTTCTATAACAAACAATGCTAGGTTTAGTGATTTAGTGCAAAACAGCTTATTTCTTGCTTATACAACATCTAATGCAGGGATGTGAGTGGGAGGGTGGTCCCACTCCACACGGCTTTCACCTTAACCCAATCATGAATTATGTTGTTATAATCATCCAATATTTTGTGTTCTAATGGCAGTAGTTCTATAATTGGAGGATTAAAAAAATACAAAATGTACTTGTATTCAAAGTATGTACAATTTAAAATGTACATTGAAATAAAAATGTAAATATCAGTTTATTTTCTTCTAAAAATTAACATTAAAATTAAAGACATATTATAACTGTGAATGTCAACATCTTAAGTCAAAATTACATAAACAAAGTTAAATTGTTCCCCTTAAAAATTTAAATATTTCTATGAATTTTTATGAAAATGAAATTAGTCACCATTCTAACATTCATTGTCCACTTAGTTGCCAGTTTAAACAGTGGATGTCATACTTCATGTGTGGTTCCTCTACACTGACATGTTGATCAATTTGATAGGGACAGAGTAGAACAGGTAGGTGGTTGTAGAGTCCTCGTAGGGGACAGTAGTTTGAAGGGTGAAACCTGAGAAAGGTTGGGAGGCCAGTGAGTTGACGATAACTCAGGAGAGCTGCTCCTTGTTCAGTAAAGCAGACTTGACTGGGTATAAACAGCTGATGAAGGAGGAGCTGGCAAAGAAGGAACTAATGATGTATGCCTTCCATCTGTGTCTACTTGAGGGGGGCGGTCTTCCCCATCCTATATATATTGCTGCCCATTCAATCAAAGGGAGAGCAGAGCAGAGCTTTCCTGCCTGCCCACCAGCTTGCACCACTTACAAGTACCCTATCCTAATAAATCCTTTTCTTGTCTAGCACTCTGCTTCTCGCTGAGTTCCTTCTGCATTGAGGCATGAAGAACCTGAGCCTCAGTGGATCCAGACGTTGGGTGAGTGCTGGATTAAGTCCTGGCTGCGTAGGTTCGAGTCCCAGACAGGGTTTTCGCCTGGATTAAGCCCTGACTATGTGGGTTCAAGTTCCAAGCAGGGTTTTGGCTGGGGTTAAGCCTTAGCCACAGGGGTTCGAGTCCCAAGCAAGGTTTTGGCTGGGGTTAAGCCTCAGCCACAGGGGTTCGAGTCCCAAGCAGGGATTTTGCTGGAATCAAGCTCCAGCCACATGGGTGCAAGTCCCAAGCAGGGTTCGATCAGGTCTGGGCCCTGGGTTTAAGTCTCAAATCAAGGTAAAACCCTTTCAAATTTAAAAGTAATATAGACTGGTTATTATTTAGCTTCCGTTATACAAGTGCTGCAAACACACACATGTTAGAATATGGAGAGACAAGAAAATAGATGCTCAGCACTACTGAAAATGATACCCATTTTAATGCAAGTATTAACTATGACCATGCTGAGAAAGAATTTGACAAGTTAGTTAATTTGTCTTGTCCCCAGTTGCTTCCTCTCTTCAAATTCTCCCTGTACTCAGAAGCAGCAGCACAATCTACACATCTTCAGAACATTTGGATGCAGTCAAGACGTGTTTTCCTGGGGCTTAAGCAGTGTTTGTCATGAGAGCTGATGTCTAGGGTACTGGGTCATGTTATGTCAAAACTGAACACTAAGAGCCCCAGTGAAAGAGATGTCCACCTAAACTTATATACATTTACTACTTTCTTGTGGATGCTTCTGAAATGCTTTTAAAAGTGCATGACTGAAGAAAGGAGCCCTTCTGTAGTAGAGTCCTGACATGGGTGTTGGACCCTAGGAATTCCCAGAAAAGTGGCTCCTTTCATGTGCCAGGACCCATGTCTATTATGGAGATTTAATATTGATCTGGCATGAAAGAAAGACCTAGTGTTTACTGAACATAATAGAATTTTGCTTCATAAAGTATCTGTGAAAGTGAAAGGGTTTAATAGCTAGATTAATAGGCAGATTTGATAAGGAGGCAGTAGGCCCAAGGAGGAGGAGGTGAGGGACAAAAGAAGAAGGACAAGTATTTTTCTAACCTGAAATGTTTGATCAAAACTAAATTTATTGTCTTATGTTGATGCTGTGGGCCTAGAAAGGCTTTTACACCAGAATGTTTTACCTAACCCGGAAATTATCCCCTGTCTCATCTCATGTTGTGGGTGTGGGAATGGAATGCCTTTACAATCTTAAGCTATTGTTTTGATAACTGACTGGAAAATACAAATAATCATGCTTAAGCTGGCAAAGGGGGTAGTTTTTTTTTTTTTTTTTTAAAGATTTATTTATTTATTTTGGGCGGGGGTCGGGTTGGGGAGGGAGGGGAGCAGGTGGGCCACTTCCATTGGTCTTTCATTTCTCCATTTTCATTCGTCTTCGTTCTTTGGCTCCTGTGGGCCTCCCATCGCGGTGGCGTCTGTCGTTGCAGAGCGCCGGCCCTGGGCGCATGCGCTCCAGAGCTCCGGCTCGGTGATTGGACTCATCAGTTCAGCTGCTCCGCGGCATGTGGGAGCTTCCCAGGCCAGGGATGGAACCAGCGCCCCTTGCACTGCAAGGCGGTGTCCTTACCCACTGGACCACCAGGGGAAGCCCAGGGGGTAGTTTTTTAATCCCCCTTCCAGTGTCTATGCTGGAAGCTCTTCCCTATCCTTTCTCATTTTAATAAACTTTTCACTGCACGAAGCTCTGAGTGACCATCGCCTAGTCGTTTTGATCCCAATGTGAATTCCGATTAGACAGCAAATATCTCCACAACATGGTACCATAGGAAGACCAAATGAATAGTGTGATGACTGTGGGGATACAGGGGTTGCCCAAGGCACTAGTGTTTGAAAGTGTCCACTCAGACTCAGCTCCCTGGCATCCCAGCAATGACCTGTTCCTCCAACCGCTATCCATCTCCCATTCCTATGATAAGGACCACACCTGCACTTGGTCACCGTATGAACTTGCCGCTTCTCAGATATCTTAACTTCCAACATCCCACTCCAACCACAACCGTCTTCACCTCCAGCTTTCTTTTGCCAATTCCCTGTCCTATTATCACCCTGTCTAGCAAAGGCTAGAATAATACAGTTGTCTACTTCTACATGCTAAGAGTGCTGCTGAGGGACAAAAGAAGAAGGACAAGTATTTTTCTAACCTGAAATGTTTGATCAAAACTAAATTTATTGTCTTATGTTGATGCTGTGGGCCTAGAAAGGCTTTTACACCAGAATGTTTTACCTAACCCGGAAATTATCCCCTGTCTCATCTCATGTTGTGGGTGTGGGAATGGAATGCCTTTACAATCTTAGCTATTGTTTTGATAACTGACTGGAAAATACAAATAATCATGCTTAAGCTGGCAAAGGGGGTAGTTTTTTTTTTTTTTTTTTAAAGATTTATTTATTTATTTTGGGCGGGGGTCGGGTTGGGGAGGGAGGGGAGCAGGTGGGCCACTTCCATTGGTCTTTCATTTCTCCATTTTCATTCGTCTTCGTTCTTTGGCTCCTGTGGGCCTCCCATCGCGGTGGCGTCTGTCGTTGCAGAGCGCCGGCCCTGGGCGCATGCGCTCCAGAGCTCCGGCTCGGTGATTGGACTCATCAGTTCAGCTGCTCCGCGGCATGTGGGAGCTTCCCAGGCCAGGGATGGAACCAGCGCCCCTTGCACTGCAAGGCGGTGTCCTTACCCACTGGACCACCAGGGGAAGCCCAGGGGGTAGTTTTTTAATCCCCCTTCCAGTGTCTATGCTGGAAGCTCTTCCCTATCCTTTCTCATTTTAATAAACTTTTCACTGCACGAAGCTCTGAGTGACCATCGCCTAGTCGTTTTGATCCCAATGTGAATTCCGATTAGACAGCAAATATCTCCACAACATGGTACCATAGGAAGACCAAATGAATAGTGTGATGACTGTGGGGATACAGGGGTTGCCCAAGGCACTAGTGTTTGAAAGTGTCCACTCAGACTCAGCTCCCTGGCATCCCAGCAATGACCTGTTCCTCCAACCGCTATCCATCTCCCATTCCTATGATAAGGACCACACCTGCACTTGGTCACCGTATGAACTTGCCGCTTCTCAGATATCTTAACTTCCAACATCCCACTCCAACCACAACCGTCTTCACCTCCAGCTTTCTTTTGCCAATTCCCTGTCCTATTATCACCCTGTCTAGCAAAGGCTAGAATAATACAGTTGTCTACTTCTACATGCTAAGAGTGCTGCTGGAGAAAATCATTTAGCCTGGCAGACTGGAGCCACTATCAGTCCCTTGTCCTTAATGTCAACCAGGCTTACAGTGTTACCTGATCACCTGTTCTTCCACAGTCAAGGATGGATCCAGGGAAGCTTATACAGTTCACGGGATCATCTTTAAAAGAATACAAAATTACAGATACAGGACGTCACTGATGGTTCTGTGGTTTAAGACTTTGCCTTTCAATGCAAGGGGTGAAATTTTCATCTCTGGTCAGGGAGCTAAGATCCCACATGCCTTGCAGCCAAAAACAAAACAAAACAAAACCCAAAATATAAAACAGAAACAATATTGTAACAAAATGGTCCACATTAAAAAAAAAATCTTGTAAAAAATTCATATACAAAATTAGGTATACAAGTGGCAATTGATTTAAAATGAGGAAAACCCCTACTCCCAAAGAGTGAGTAATTAGAGCTGTGGGAATTTAAGAGCTTCTGAGGGCTCCTTAGGGAATTTGACAGCAATGCTTGCATAAAAATACCTTCTGAGATTAACCTGGCTTCCTCTCCCCAACTGCCAGCAACTCCCTTAACTCATAAGGCCCAAGGGAGTTTCAAAAACTTTGTAGTAAAAATACCTCTTAGGCTGGAATATGGAGAGATTCACGCCCTCGCTATATTTTCAAGCCACTCCACCAAGCAGCTTCCTTGAACTAGTAATAGGTGATTCTCCTCTGATTTCATGGAGAATGTGGAAGCCAGTAGTCTTTTTTTTTTTTTTTTCAGTAGTCTTAACTCCTTCAGATTTCTGCTATCAAACCAGCAAACTTTTTTATACCCCACTTATATTTTCTTCGTTTCTACTTTACACAGTAGAAGAGGTATCCCTCCATCCATTGCTTCATCTTCATATTGCGAATTTCTCTTAACATTTGTCTCCTTCTTTCATCAAAGATGAAGCTGCTGTCTGTTGCTCTTTTTCTTGGCTCTTTGAGGGTGGTTTCCAACATCCCACTCCAACCACAACCGTCTTCACCTCCAGCTTTCTTTTGCCAATTCCCTGTCCTATTATCACCCTGTCTAGCAAAGGCTAGAATAATACAGTTGTCTACTTCTACATGCTAAGAGTGCTGCTGGAGAAAATCATTTAGCCTGGCAGACTGGAGCCACTATCAGTCCCTTGTCCTTAATGTCAACCAGGCTTACAGTGTTACCTGATCACCTGTTCTTCCACAGTCAAGGATGGATCCAGGGAAGCTTATACAGTTCACGGGATCATCTTTAAAAGAATACAAAATTACAGATACAGGACGTCACTGATGGTTCTGTGGTTTAAGACTTTGCCTTTCAATGCAAGGGGTGAAATTTTCATCTCTGGTCAGGGAGCTAAGATCCCACATGCCTTGCAGCCAAAAACAAAACAAAACAAAACCCAAAATATAAAACAGAAACAATATTGTAACAAAATGGTCCACATTAAAAAAAAAATCTTGTAAAAAATTCATATACAAAATTAGGTATACAAGTGGCAATTGATTTAAAATGAGGAAAACCCCTACTCCCAAAGAGTGAGTAATTAGAGCTGTGGGAATTTAAGAGCTTCTGAGGGCTCCTTAGGGAATTTGACAGCAATGCTTGCATAAAAATACCTTCTGAGATTAACCTGGCTTCCTCTCCCCAACTGCCAGCAACTCCCTTAACTCATAAGGCCCAAGGGAGTTTCAAAAACTTTGTAGTAAAAATACCTCTTAGGCTGGAATATGGAGAGATTCACGCCCTCGCTATATTTTCAAGCCACTCCACCAAGCAGCTTCCTTGAACTAGTAATAGGTGATTCTCCTCTGATTTCATGGAGAATGTGGAAGCCAGTAGTCTTTTTTTTTTTTTTTTCAGTAGTCTTAACTCCTTCAGATTTCTGCTATCAAACCAGCAAACTTTTTTATACCCCACTTATATTTTCTTCGTTTCTACTTTACACAGTAGAAGAGGTATCCCTCCATCCATTGCTTCATCTTCATATTGCGAATTTCTCTTAACATTTGTCTCCTTCTTTCATCAAAGATGAAGCTGCTGTCTGTTGCTCTTCTTGGCTCTTTGAGGGTGGTTTACAAGAGTAAGCAGAGCCACATGGAAATGAGAGACCAACGCTTTGTCTCTTGGCTTCTGTGAATTGCATTCCCCTGGTTCTCCTCCCCCATCTGGGACTTCTTTTCCAGGTTCTGGAAACCTCTTCCTGCCCTTGAATTGTACACATTCTCCACTTCCAGTAGCAGAGTCTAGGAAAGGGGCAGCAGGCATGGTGTTGGGTCATGAAGGTGGCAAGAAGAAGCCCCTGCAGGGATCTTGGAAGCAAGCCTAGGAGATGAACGAGGAAGATAAGGCATTTAAGCAAAAATAGGAGAAGTACCTTCAGGAGTTAAAAGTGAAGGCTATGGGAAAAGGCTCCCTGGCCTCAGGTAAAATTAAGAAATGTGGCAGGGCTTCTCTGGTAGCTCAGTGGTAAAGAGTTCACCTGCCAATGCAGGAGACATGGGTTCGATCCTGATCTGGGAAGATCCCACACGCTAGGGAGCAACTAGGCCCGTGAACCACAACTATTGAGCCGGTGCTCTGGAGCCTTCAAGTTGCAATTATTGAGCCCATGTGCCCTAGAGCCCGAGTTCCACAACAAGAGAAGTCACCGTAGCAAGAAGTTTGCTCACCTCAACTAGAGAGTAGCCCCAACTCCCTCCTACTAAGCAGCCTGTGGCAGCAGTGAAAATCCAGAATAGCCAAAAATAAATAAATAAATAAATAAATGCATTTCTTAAAAAAAAAAAAAAAAAGAAATCTGGCAAACAAAAAAAATAAGCTGCTCCTTGTGCCTAAAGCAATTATGATCCTTAATTCCTTTCCTGTTTAAACATCTGGATTCCCTGCCATCACATCTGTTGCCACCTAAAGCTAGAATGAAGGGTTGTCTTGGAACTTATTGTACATTTAAGAATAAACTTTTTAAAATTAAATAAATACATTATAGACATCCTCATGTCACCATTAGACCACTCATTTATTTTAATAAATTTAAATAAATGACATAAGCATACTCCCTCCATCCATTGCTTCATCTTCATATTGCGAATTTCTCTTAACATTTGTCTCCTTCTTTCATCAAAGATGAAGCTGCTGTCTGTTGCTCTTCTTGGCTCTTTGAGGGTGGTTTACAAGAGTAAGCAGAGCCACATGGAAATGAGAGACCAACGCTTTGTCTCTTGGCTTCTGTGAATTGCATTCCCCTGGTTCTCCTCCCCCATCTGGGACTTCTTTTCCAGGTTCTGGAAACCTCTTCCTGCCCTTGAATTGTACACATTCTCCACTTCCAGTAGCAGAGTCTAGGAAAGGGGCAGCAGGCATGGTGTTGGGTCATGAAGGTGGCAAGAAGAAGCCCCTGCAGGGATCTTGGAAGCAAGCCTAGGAGATGAACGAGGAAGATAAGGCATTTAAGCAAAAATAGGAGAAGTACCTTCAGGAGTTAAAAGTGAAGGCTATGGGAAAAGGCTCCCTGGCCTCAGGTAAAATTAAGAAATGTGGCAGGGCTTCTCTGGTAGCTCAGTGGTAAAGAGTTCACCTGCCAATGCAGGAGACATGGGTTCGATCCCTGATCTGGGAAGATCCCACACGCTAGGGAGCAACTAGGCCCGTGAACCACAACTATTGAGCCGGTGCTCTGGAGCCTTCAAGTTGCAATTATTGAGCCCATGTGCCCTAGAGCCCGAGTTCCACAACAAGAGAAGTCACCGTAGCAAGAAGTTTGCTCACCTCAACTAGAGAGTAGCCCCAACTCCCTCCTACTAAGCAGCCTGTGGCAGCAGTGAAAATCCAGAATAGCCAAAAATAAATAAATAAATAAATAAATGCATTTCTTAAAAAAAAAAAAAAAAGAAATCTGGCAAACAAAACAAATAAGCTGCTCCTTGTGCCTAAAGCAATTATGATCCTTAATTCCTTTCCTGTTTAAACATCTGGATTCCCTGCCATCACATCTGTTGCCACCTAAAGCTAGAATGAAGGGTTGTCTTGGAACTTATTGTACATTTAAGAATAAACTTTTTAAAAATTAAATAAATACATTATAGACATCCTCATGTCACCATTAGACCACTCATTTATTTTTAAAAAAAACAAAATGCGCTATGTTCTAGGATTGTTGTAAGTATGGGCAGCAGAAAGTGAGCAAGAGAGATTCTGTTTCTGCTTTTACTACAAGGACACGTGGCAGAAGTGCCCATGCTAGTCTGTGGCGGCGGGAAGAGTTCTGATAAAATGTTCTAAGCCAAGTGGCATGTGCTTAGCAAGGTGAAGAGAAGGTAAAACAAGGTCAGGCAGAAGGCTCACAGGGGACAAAGAGCAGTCACATCTAAGAAGCCGAGAGAAGGGAGTGGGGGTAGAAGGTGAGAGTTGAGAGGTAGGTAGGATCCAATAGGGCTTCCCTGGTGGCTCAGTGGTAAAGAGTCTGCCTGCCAAATCAGGAGACGCAGGTTTGATCTATTGCAGGAGGAAATGGCAACTGACTCCGTATTCTTGCCTGGGGAATCCCATGGACAGAGTAATCTGGTGGGCTACAGCCCAAGCAGTTGCAAAGGAGTCAGACACTACTTAACAACTAAAGAAAAACAATGAGGGATCTGATAAGGAAGGGCCTCGTGAGCCCTGGTGATAATTTGGACTTTATTCAGAGCACTAGAGGCAGCCTCAACTACTACCCAAATTTGGAAAAATCTCTGCTTGCACACCCCGCCCCCCAGCCCACCACTAACCTATGCTCCATTCTGTAGCCAAAGTGACTGTAAAATTTAAGTCATACCATGTCATGCTTGTGCTTAGACATTCTGATGTTTCCCTATTATCCAATAGGTTAAATCCCAAACTTCTTAACAAGCTTACAAGACCCCACATAACTAGATCGTACCAGGCTGACCCAGCAATTTCTTTGATTTCTCTCAGTTAGATGCTTTGCTGTCTTTGGACTCCCAGACAAATTGTTCACTCTGTCAGGACCTCTTTCTCCCACCACTTGCATGCTGAGCATCACATCTGCTGGCATGCCTCCACTGACTTCTCCCCTGTCTGTATTCCGGGCTGCTCCCATGAACTCTCATATGGGACTAAAGCAAGTGACTGGGCATCTTCTGTGACTTTGTAAATTCCAGTATACAGCTTACAATATAGCCTTAGTATCTGTTGAATAAATAAGTGAACAACAACAACAAAAAATAGTCAATAAATTCTATGGTCATTTCTAGCTCTGAAAGATAATTCAAGTGTTATCTGATGCAGGTGACTTAGGAACAGTTCAACAATCTACTTCTAAAAAGATAGTGGGAGTCAAATTTCTCTTCTTTGAGTTTCCGTTTCCATTAAATTGTAGTCACTACTATATTGAATTTTCCCCTCAGTTCAAATGTTTCAATATATCGACACAGAAATGAAAAGTATCTTACCAGCTTGTCTTTAAATATATTCAATCTTGCCCATTTTCTCTATAAAGATTTTTTCAATCTCTCTGGAAATAACTTCTATACTGGTATGCTCCTTAAATAAACTACTCTCATTGGTTCAGCCCAATTAAAAATTCAGCTAAAACTTACCACTGACCATGTGTCAGGCTTAGTCCTGGGGATATAAATAAGTCATTTGAACTTACAGTTATTTGACCAGTTTACAGCCTGGAAAAAGACTCTTAAACAGATAACTCTAAAATGCTTCACTTTCTCAACTATTTCTGGTTCAGGACATGCTATATTCTATATAGTTTTATTTAAAATGTTTGTGCACTGATGAATAATGCACAAGTAAGTAGTAGGTGAACTCAAAGGTGAGCCAAAGATGATGCTTGCTTCCAGGAGCTTATGGTCTATGAGGTAAGAAAATGACAAGTAAAAACTGACTGTCAGCTCAGGGAACTCAGATGGGAGCTCTGTAATAACCTAGAGGGATGGGGGAAAGGTGGGAGGTGGGAGGAAGGTTTCAGAGGGAGGGCACATATGTACACCTATGTCTAATTCATGTTAATGTATGGCAGAAATGAAACCAATATTGTAAAGCAATTATCTTTCAATGAGGAATGAATAAATTTTTAAAAATTGACAGGAAGGCAGACTAGAGCAGCTTTAAGAGACACAGAGGGTTAAAGGAGTAAGAGTCCACATCCATGGGAAGAGAATAAAGTGAGGAACCAGAAAACAAAAACAACTCAGCAAAAGTGCTATTCAGAAAGGGGCCCTGAAGTTCTGATGGAATCGATGTAGGTACCTTATGTAAGTGGAACCATGTATTATTCAGTATCTGTCCTTTTGTATTTGGCTTAGGTTTCACTTAGTGTAATGAAAAGACAGTTTTTATGTAGTCAAATGTATGCTATGCTTTTAAAATATGGGTTTCCCTGGTGGCTCAGATGGTAAAGAATCTGCCTGTAGTGTAGGAGACCTGGGTTCAGTCCCTGGGTTGGAAAGATCCTGTAATAAAAATAAAAGGACTATCAAAGCTTGGAAAAACACATGTGCAACATATATGACAAACAAAGGTCTAATTCATTGAGATAGAGAGTAGCACAGTAGTTAGCAGTGGCTGGGGCAGTGGAGGGAGGGAGAGGGAGCTAGTGCTTCATGGGTACAGCGTTTCAGTCTGGGAAAATGAAAATGTACTGGAGAAGGAGAGTGGTGATAGTTGCACGACAATGTGAATGTGTTTAATGCTACTGACCTGTACACTAAAAAATGGTGAAAATGGGAACTTATGGTTGCCAGGAGGCAGGGAGTTTGGGATGGTTATGCACATACTGCTATATTTAAAAAGGATAGGGGCTTCCCTGGTGGTCCAGTGGATAAGGACACCGCCTTGCACTGCAAGGGGCGCTGGTTCGATCCCTGGCCTGGGAAGATCCCACGTGCCGCGGAGCGGCTGGACTGATGTGTCCAATTACCGAGCCCGAGCTCTGGAGCGCATGCGCCCAGAGTCGGCGCTCTGCAACGACAGATGCCACCGCGATGGGAGGCCCACAGGAGCCAAAGAACAAAGACGGATGAAAATAGAGAAATGAAAGACCAATAGAAGTGGCCTGTCCATCCCCTTCCTCCCCACCCTACCCCCAAAAGATAAATAAATAAAATTTATTAAGAATCAAAAGATAGATCTGATGTGGAAAAAAGGGAGACAAGTTTGGTTTAGAACTCAGCCAATGAAGATGATTGCTGAAGCTCTGGGATTATTTGGGAGAGTCAGGAGAGACTGGATGAGACCTTGAAGAATTTTGGCCCTTCAATGGGATGAAGAGGAAGTACAGCCAGCGCAGCAGTACTTTGTAGAAAAGGCGTTTGAAATGAGGTTGAGGGGAATTCCCTGGTGGTCCAGTGGTTAGCAGACCTGCACCCCCATTGCTGGGGGCGTGGTAAAAAAAAAACGGTGGGGATAGCAGAGGTGGTGAAAGAAGGGTGGCAAGCAGAAATAATGACATGAAGAAATAAGGAATGGGAAAGTACCTCACTGAAGAGGTCATTCACTAACCAGGTGCTGAATGAATTTGTTGTAGAAGAAATGGAGGCTTCAAGGATGGGTTAATCAATGTTATTACTACAGAAGAGAGGATGACGACCAAGAATAGGCCCTTTCCCTCGGGGTTACTATGACTGTCGATATTTGCTTGCTTGAGTATGAAGAGTCTGAGAGCATCTGATCTACCTCATGTAAGCTCCAGCCAAAGATATCCAGTACACTTGGAGTGTCTCAGCTTTCTAAACACAGTTTGGGTCCTCTATCTTAGATTTACGTTGGGTGTTCCAATTTCCTTTGTCCCTTTGTCTGAAGCATCCAGATCCCAAACAGGTTGGTTTCAGGTCTACTTTCATGATTATTTTTTGTTGTTGTGTTCGAAGTTTGGTTAATTTTTTTTTAAATAAGAAATTGGATGAGATCATGTTTCTGAGGAAAGCAGTTAATGGTAGCAAAGCTCCCATTCATGGCTCGAGTGTCCTACTGCACACTTGTGCCATCAGAAGGCGGCCAGAAAACAACCTAAGCCCAATGTGAGTTCCACTTTCCCCACAGACCTGGCACCTGGTTTTACAGAGTCACAATTTGATATTAAGAAAGATATGTAGAATTTTAAAAAGTAGCAGCTTGAAAAAAAATTTAAGAATTCCATTTTTCATTCTCAGACTAGCAGAGAGCTACAAAATTGATAACTGTTGAGGCAAGGGTGTGGTAATGCAGGTCGTTGTCTGCACTGCTGGTGGGAGAGGCAATTGTTGTGACCTGTTTGGAAGGCAACTGAGAACACTCACCAAATGCATATATCCTCTGACCCAGGGTATTCTACAGAGTCAAGAGGTTTTTTATTTTTTTAAAAATTTTTGACCATGCCACATAACATGCAGGATCCTAGTTCCCCAACCCGTGTTCCCTGAGACACTCCAAGTTTACTGGATATCTTTGGCTGGCATTTACGCGAGGTAGATCAGATGCTCTCAGACTCTTCATACTCAAGCAAGCAAATATCAAGTCACAGCAACCGTGAGGGAAAGGGCCTGTTCTTGTTCGTCAGCCTCTCTTCTGTAGTAATAATGTTGACTAACCCATCCTTGACGGGTTGTTGTTAAGATGACAACAACTTAAAATGTCTGACAATAGAGACTGGTTAAATAATTGTGGCATATCTTCACCACGAAATATTTTAGTCATTACTGCTTCTTGCGTAAAATAGCTGTGCAACTATACACTAGAAACTGGTCACATGGGTGGCTTCTGGGAGGGAACTGGGCTGAGGGGATAGGGATGGGAAGGACTTTTCATTTGCCTTCTATACCTATGAATGTATAACCTACCTTCACCTACCACTCCAAATGAAGCCAAAAAAAAAAAAAAAATCCCGGGTGGTAGAGAATACATTAGTAGTTTTTAACATATTAAGAAACTTGAGGTAAATGTTAACCACAGAGGCCCGCATTATGACAGGAATCTTTTTGAGAAGTTCGAGTTGAAGGTCATCTCCTCTTTCCCACCTACCTTTTCTCTCTACACAAAATCCAAGGCAAGAAGGAAGGGATAAGAGCAAGGTAGCACAAAGGAGCCACAAAGTCAAGAACTTGTAGGACAGACACTTTATTGTGACTTGCTTGTAGTAGAACATTCAACCCTTCGTGACCATTAGTTAATTGTTTTGCTGGAGACCACAGCCTGATGCCCAAAGGCCTTCAGTCTTATCTTATGTCAGTCTAGTCAATGGTTGCCTATTTTATAGTTCAATTTAGTTAGAGGAAAATGTCAGGAAAATCTGGTCTTACCATCTCAAATTAAGGGCTGTAAGATGTGTAACCCATTTACATAAAGTGCGTAAGTTCAGTGCAAAAAGGGCAGATTCAGAAGGGCAAGCGGATGCCAGGGAAGAATATTTCCTGGGAGACAGATGCATTCGACGACTCAAAAGAAGGAAAAGCCACTTGTCAAACTTCTCCATAACAGGGTCTTTATTCTGCAGAAAACGTGACCCGTGTTCCCTGAGACACTCCAAGTTTACTGGATATCTTTGGCTGGCATTTACGAGGTAGATCAGATGCTCTCAGACTCTTCATACTCAAGCAAGCAAATATCAAGTCACAGCAACCGTGAGGGAAAGGGCCTGTTCTTGTTCGTCAGCCTCTCTTCTGTAGTAATAATGTTGACTAACCCATCCTTGACGGGTTGTTGTTAAGATGACAACAACTTAAAATGTCTGACAATAGAGACTGGTTAAATAATTGTGGCATATCTTCACCACGAAATATTTTAGTCATTACTGCTTCTTGCGTAAAATAGCTGTGCAACTATACACTAGAAACTGGTCACATGGGTGGCTTCTGGGAGGGAACTGGGCTGAGGGGATAGGGATGGGAAGGACTTTTCATTTGCCTTCTATACCTATGAATGTATAACCTACCTTCACCTACCACTCCAAATGAAGCCAAAAAAAAAAAAAATTCCCTGGTGGTAGAGAATACATTAGTAGTTTTTAACATATTAAGAAACTTGAGGTAAATGTTAACCACAGAGGCCCGCATTATGACAGGAATCTTTTTGAGAAGTTCGAGTTGAAGGTCATCTCCTCTTTCCCACCTACCTTTTCTCTCTACACAAAATCCAAGGCAAGAAGGAAGGGATAAGAGCAAGGTAGCACAAAGGAGCCACAAAGTCAAGAACTTGTAGGACAGACACTTTATTGTGACTTGCTTGTAGTAGAACATTCAACCCTTCGTGACCATTAGTTAATTGTTTTGCTGGAGACCACAGCCTGATGCCCAAAGGCCTTCAGTCTTATCTTATGTCAGTCTAGTCAATGGTTGCCTATTTTATAGTTCAATTTAGTTAGAGGAAAATGTCAGGAAAATCTGGTCTTACCATCTCAAATTAAGGGCTGTAAGATGTGTAACCCATTTACATAAAGTGCGTAAGTTCAGTGCAAAAAGGGCAGATTCAGAAGGGCAAGCGGATGCCAGGGAAGAATATTTCCTGGGAGACAGATGCATTCGACGACTCAAAAGAAGGAAAAGCCACTTGTCAAACTTCTCCATAACAGGGTCTAGTATTTTCTTTGTCATCTCTTTCCTCTCTAAAAGGACCAAAATGTTGAATCTGACAGATGCTCCAATAGTTGTTTAGTTTACTATTAAAAAACCTGATTCAGAGGGAAATCCACATGCTCTCCAAGCACCACAGACACTGACTTGGGCTTCATTTCTCTCAGCAGCACACGTGAGGTGGACACGCTGAGCTCTGGCCAGTGGGAGGCTCGCAGCTGTCGAGCTCTCCTCAGACCCCCATGTGTAAACCCATGTCACAGACTAGGGCAGACCTTTTCCAAAAGCTCGTCAATCTCCAGTGGGAAGACAGGAAGACATGCTAATTAAATGAAGGAGCACTTCATTTGATTGCCCACCAAGCGGACATGACCTACTTTATCATCTCCTTGTTTAATTCTTGTCTGCAGGCCCAACTTCAAAGTGAACCCTTGACTCCCACTGTTAAGACAAACAGTTGCACTGCCTTCTCGATGACCCTGGGTCTCTGCATGTCCATCCTTCTGTCCTGAAGAGAAGCAGGTGGGAAGTGGAAGTAATTTCCTAACCAGCTTAAGGGGCACAAATAGGACAGTAACCCAAACAGGCCAAGTCTAGCCATTCGGTCCCAGGATCTTGGCTACTGCTTCTCTCCCCAGACTCTCCAAGAGGAAGCCGCTTTCTCTCACTCGGCAGCAGGGATATTGACAAAACTCAGTTCTGTGCTTGTAAACAACCCTCCTGCCATCCTGTTTGGAGAGATTTCCCTTTCTGTCCCTGAGGACACACACGATGGTGCCCCTCCTGTCCGTGCGTGGAGTTCCAGACCCCCTCAAGCGTCCAGGTAGCCCCAGCTTTCCGATGCCAGCACCTGCCAGGACCCTTCTGTTCAGACTATCTTCCAAAGAGACTCAGGGTAAGTCTTGTGCTTCTGAGAGGAGAGACGCTGAGATCGGTGTCATACCACAGGAAGCACCTGCCCTCAAACCATCTCTGAATCTGGGGAAGGGAAGGAAGCGGGGAAAAGAGGCAAGCCTTCTGATGTGGCTCTATCATTCTCAGTCAAACCCTCCTAGTCATGAGGAACTACTGCAATGTCTCCCCACTGAGGGGGCTGTGTACAAACAGGATGAACCCGGGTTAAGAACCAAAAACGCGGAGAAGGTTTTCAGACAGGCAGAAGTCGAAAGTAAAGTGCCTCTTTGCAGTGGGGGAAAGTTCTGTTTGTTCAGAAATGCTTGGGCGTAAACATGAGCACGCAGAGCGTGCACACCCACACACTCACTCTGAGGTAGAGAGAACTGGCTGTGTCCAGACACACACACACGGACTCCACAATTTTACAGAAACATGGCACTTGTGTGAAAGGTCCTATCTTTGCCCAAGATGGGAAGCTAGGTCCAATTCCAGCTCTTTCCCGACCTGAGGAGGAGTCAGGGAAGTCCTGTCCCACAGGAGGAAAGAGCGTGCCCGTCCCTCCCAGCCCACAGCTGTCAGGCCCCGCAGCCCGGGGTCACTTCCTGGAGCCTGAGCCGTGGGCACCCCGGCTGTGGCTTGTCAGAAGCCACTGGGAGCAGATGTCCTGCACCACTGCGTCCCCGCTGCTCTTGGCAGCCTGCTGCACCTGCTCGACGAGGACCGCGGCCCGCGAGTGTTCTTGCTTCACGGCGATCAAGTAGGCCGAGCGCAGCTTGCAGCACGTCAGGTAGGCTTGAACCTGGGAGTGGGGTGTGAGAGACAGCGGGAAGGAGACTATCACAGACGAGCTGCCAACAAGCACGCTGAACCTCTCAAGAGAGACAGACGAGAGCGTCTCACCTACGAATCAGTAACTGGGTTCTTGCCTTTCATTACATTATGGGGTCACTCTAAATATTCTGGACACCAAGCTATCACACTGTATTATTTCACAGTGTAAAAAGTTACTACAAGTATGCCAAGAATTTTAAAAACAGAAGGCGGGAAGGCAGAGCCTGGCCTCTAGCTGTTCCCTGCAAGGCCCTCCTCCCTCTCCTGGGCTCCCCAGCTTTCTCCTGGCCTCACTGCTGACAAACTGTGGTTTTGTGGTTATTTGAGTGATGATTTGACTGATGTCTGTCTCCTTGATTAGAAGGGCAGGAAGAGTGCCTTTTCTAACCATTCTTGGAGCTGAGCACAGGATCTGGCAGGAAGATGTTCTATGAATATGCATGAAGTGAATGAATGAATGAGTCATCATATCTGCCCCCTACAATGGGCACACAGAGCCCCCTCTCTATTTTCTTTGACTTTCTGAATTAAAAATCTTGTACTAGGAAACTTGGGGAAGGAAACAGAGACACACAATTATTACAGAAAAAGTCTAATTAAGGTGTGGTCCCAGGTTGACGTGCCTTGCTGTTTGGATCAGAGGCAGCCACGTTTCCTACATTCTGGGCACCCTCCGTCTCACGAATGCCCAGCACTGAGAGGCCAGAGCCCCCTCCTTGCCTGCTGCGACCCCAGCAGCACCTCCCTGGTTAGCCAGGGAGCCAGGCCAGTGAATGGCAAGGCCCTGGTGAGCTACTCAAGACCTCCAGCCAGGAGCCGCCTTTCTGCCATGACAGTCCTACAGGCGGTTGAGGGGGGACTTTTCTCTCTTCACGTTTCAAAGCTCCATCATCTTTTCTTACCTTGGTAACTAAAGTCTTTCTTTCCTAAGCTCGATTGTAGACAATATTCTACAGCTGTTAAGATGTCTACCATGTTCTGAGCTCTGGTTGGATTAACCCGGCTGGTGGGTCAAGCCTGTGCTGAGCCACAAACTGAAGCAGAAGCTGGGAATACTTTTATTCTGGCTGGCACCTCTCACTAGGTTCACTCATTTCCTATGCCACAGGAAAAGGTTATACGCCTCAGGGAAATGGCCTGTTCTGGAGACTGAGGCACTTACAGGCCTTGTAGGGTTGGCTGTTTTTTTTCTTTTTGCAACTTTTTCTTTTTTTGAGAGGAAAGTAAAGTTTATTAGAGTGGGGGAAGGAAGAGTCGCTGCCAGTATAGCAGGCTGGCCTAAGGGAGAAAGTGGGAGACACTGTGAGAACAGTGGGCCTCACAGCAGGCTGGCTCAAGGGAGAGGTGACCTTGGCCAGGTTTTTTCCTTATTGCAGAGGGTCCCCTTGCTCCTCCAGGATAAAGAGATGCCTGCTTGCTCTGAGAATCTCATTTAGTAAGACAATCTGAAGATGAAAGGGCAGATTTTCTAGGGTTCTGAGAGAAAACCTCCACAGAAAAGAAAGAGTCCAGAGCAGCCTAGGGACTGTGTGTCTCGGGAGTACAAAAATAGGAAGGAAAAGGCTCACGTAGTCAGGTTCTCATGTTCCCACCTGTTCCCTCCCTTCTAAACCCTGATCTGGGTCTCTGCTCCACTTCTGATAACAATGAGGCCAAGATACAGGTCGAATGGAACTGTTGTGGCAAGTGAGGGGTAAAGGTGACAAAGCAAGTTCAAAGTGCCGTGCCCGAGCGTGCCTAAGTGTGGAGACAGGTCTGCTCACCTTGTTGTCATCGTTGTGTATCGCCTGGATCAGGCCCTCGAGCTCCTGTGTGGAACAGAGACATAGCGGTGGTAAGAGGGAGGAGTCCCCAGCACAGGAGCTGCGGCTCGACTCAGTCTCAGCCCAGCTCTTCTGACTCTGGGTGGGGATGCCGCTGCTCTGTCCTACAGGCGGTTGAGGGGGGACTTTTCTCTCTTCACGTTTCAAAGCTCCATCATCTTTTCTTACCTTGGTAACTAAAGTCTTTCTTTCCTAAGCTCGATTGTAGACAATATTCTACAGCTGTTAAGATGTCTACCATGTTCTGAGCTCTGGTTGGATTAACCCGGCTGGTGGGTCAAGCCTGTGCTGAGCCACAAACTGAAGCAGAAGCTGGGAATACTTTTATTCTGGCTGGCACCTCTCACTAGGTTCACTCATTTCCTATGCCACAGGAAAAGGTTATACGCCTCAGGGAAATGGCCTGTTCTGGAGACTGAGGCACTTACAGGCCTTGTAGGGTTGGCTGTTTTTTTTCTTTTTGCAACTTTTTCTTTTTTTGAGAGGAAAGTAAAGTTTATTAGAGTGGGGGAAGGAAGAGTCGCTGCCAGTATAGCAGGCTGGCCTAAGGGAGAAAGTGGGAGACACTGTGAGAACAGTGGGCCTCACAGCAGGCTGGCTCAAGGGAGAGGTGACCTTGGCCAGGTTTTTTCCTTATTGCAGAGGGTCCCCTTGCTCCTCCAGGATAAAGAGATGCCTGCTTGCTCTGAGAATCTCATTTAGTAAGACAATCTGAAGATGAAAGGGCAGATTTTCTAGGGTTCTGAGAGAAAACCTCCACAGAAAAGAAAGAGTCCAGAGCAGCCTAGGGACTGTGTGTCTCGGGAGTACAAAAATAGGAAGGAAAAGGCTCACGTAGTCAGGTTCTCATGTTCCCACCTGTTCCCTCCCTTCTAAACCCTGATCTGGGTCTCTGCTCCACTTCTGATAACAATGAGGCCAAGATACAGGTCGAATGGAACTGTTGTGGCAAGTGAGGGGTAAAGGTGACAAAGCAAGTTCAAAGTGCCGTGCCCGAGCGTGCCTAAGTGTGGAGACAGGTCTGCTCACCTTGTTGTCATCGTTGTGTATCGCCTGGATCAGGCCCTCGAGCTCCTGTGTGGAACAGAGACATAGCGGTGGTAAGAGGGAGGAGTCCCCAGCACAGGAGCTGCGGCTCGACTCAGTCTCAGCCCAGCTCTTCTGACTCTGGGTGGGGATGCCGGCCTGCCTGACCCTTCCTTACAAAGTCAACTCTGGGGAGCTCCCTGGTGGTCCTGTGGTTAGGACTTGACGCTTTCATTGCTGAGGGCCCACGTTCAGTCCCTGGTCAGGGAACTGAGATCCCAAAAGCCAAAATTAAAAATAAATAAATAAAATCCAACTCAACTCCTGTTATCAAAGCCACAGAGGAAATCTAATGATAAAACTAAGCTTGGCAATCTGAGAAGCAACAGCAGACAAAAGGCTTGTCCTTGGCTTTCACGAATGGACGTGGCTTTGTTCACCCACAAAGGAGCCATCGGGGGGCAGTTTTGCAGGTGACATGACACCTTGAGGCCCTCGTCTACAACCCCAGAGAGAAACTCAACTCCATCAGTCCGCAGACACTTTCAGGTGCCCATAACATCAGACAACAGGATGCTGAGGGACAGCTTCTGGATACAGGGCTTAGTACCATGAATTTTCTCTCCAGGGAAGGGTGGGTTAGAGTGAGGCCATTATCATAGAGGGGTCAGGAAGACAAGGGGATCTTGTAGTGTTTCGGGTATGTTCTGGGGAAGACAAAGATAAAAGAAGGGGATGTGAAGACACTGAAGCAGATGGAGGGGAGGAGGTCTGGGAAGGACACACCTGAGGGGGAATCCTCTTGAACGCTTCCAAGCAGTTGAGGAGGATGACGTCCCCATCACTTTTGGCTGCCATGCCCGACTCGCTGACACATTTGAGCAGCTGTCGGATCTCGCTGTACTTCTCCCTCTCCACCAGCTGCCGGGCAGCCTTGCAGTAGGTAGCGGCAGCGTCTAGCTGGAAGTCCTAGAACAGAACATGGGATGACGGGTTAGGGAGGCAAGGACTCCACAGTGGTGGGAGGAAGGTGACAGTTACCGAGCTTCCACCGGGCTTGGGGCAGACGCCCTATTGATTGTAGTCCCCAGTAGAAAACATACAGAAGCAAACATCCAGCAAAAAGTTCCTCCTTCAGAGTCTGGTAGACATTTAGGAAGCCACCATAAAAACTGTAACTTTGAGATCTACACCTGGTATATCTCACTTGCTGTTGCGTCACTGTCTAAGGCATTCTAAGTACATGCCCGAGAGCAGTCCATTCTCTCTCTCACAAGTCATCTTTCTCTTGGAAAGTGGATGTTGGGGGCTGATACTGGCTTCTTAGAACACTGGGTGCTCTGTTAAGAGATGCCTTGTTGTTAGGAAACAGACCAGTTCACCAAAAGACTGATGATCTAGAAACTATTAGATAAGCACTTTGTTGCCTTGGGGTCTTGGTGGGGAGTTGTTACTCCGCCCACCCATGGGGGTATCTGTATATGGAGCACT
The DNA here is from genome assembly GCA_022376925.1 of Tragulus kanchil. Lineage (NCBI taxonomy): Eukaryota > Metazoa > Chordata > Mammalia > Artiodactyla > Tragulidae > Tragulus > Tragulus kanchil. The sequence goes on along the minus strand of JAIOJX010000032.1, from coordinate 213,861,702 downwards.
TTGTCCAACACGGAAAATGGGTGGGAAGAGAGAGATGTGTCAGATTGGATTGCCTGTTGTCCTTGATCCTTGGGATGCACACTGCATTTAGACCCTGCCTGTCTGGAGAGTGAGGGGCCTCTGGGTGTCTGTGAGTCACTGTGCGGTAGAGGGTGGTCTAGCTTCTCAGGGTTTCGGCGCCCTGCTTCGTCCTCTGCTCCAGTGCCACAGCTGTACCTGGGTCCTCTTATCACAAGCAACAAAAAAGCGTACGCCTCGAGCCAGCTCGTGAGCAGATGAAGCATGGGGGGCGGCTCTTGCTGCCAGGGCCCCTCCCTCTGAACAGGACCACCACCCCCTCCTCCAGCCACGCTCCCCTGCAAGGAGGATGGCTGTAGGGAACTGTCCTAGACCTAGTTTCAGGTATTTATTTGACAGTTTTGATGAACTTGTCATCAGCTGCTTGGTTTTGGTCAAAGTGGTCTCCAGTCTTGAACTTGACCCAGTTCTGTAACAGCCACCTCATTCATTTTATCCTTGATGTAACGTAAATCTGCTTTCCTCAGGATAAAAATTTTCTGAAGATTAATCTCTCCCAGAACTGTGTTCATGTGCTGATCCCTCTTGGTTTAATCCTGAGTAATCCGAGGCATACCTGCAGAACGCGGAATGCAATTCCAAAACCATCTTCTACATTTTTTCCTCCTAGCATGACCTGGAAAAGAGAGGAACATATGTAAGGAGGCTTGCTGAGGATTGATTGTAGTCCCCAGTAGAAAACATACAGAAGCAAACATCCAGCAAAAAGTTCCTCCTTCAGAGTCTGGTAGACATTTAGGAAGCCACCATAAAAACTGTAACTTTGAGATCTACACCTGGTATATCTCACTTGCTGTTGCGTCACTGTCTAAGGCATTCTAAGTACATGCCCGAGAGCAGTCCATTCTCTCTCTCACAAGTCATCTTTCTCTTGGAAAGTGGATGTTGGGGGCTGATACTGGCTTCTTAGAACACTGGGTGCTCTGTTAAGAGATGCCTTGTTGTTAGGAAACAGACCAGTTCACCAAAAGACTGATGATCTAGAAACTATTAGATAAGCACTTTGTTGCCTTGGGGTCTTGGTGGGGAGTTGTTACTCCGCCCACCCATGGGGGTATCTGTATATGGAGCACTTTGTCCAACACGGAAAATGGGTGGGAAGAGAGAGATGTGTCAGATTGGATTGCCTGTTGTCCTTGATCCTTGGGATGCACACTGCATTTAGACCCTGCCTGTCTGGAGAGTGAGGGGCCTCTGGGTGTCTGTGAGTCACTGTGCGGTAGAGGGTGGTCTAGCTTCTCAGGGTTTCGGCGCCCTGCTTCGTCCTCTGCTCCAGTGCCACAGCTGTACCTGGGTCCTCTTATCACAAGCAACAAAAAAGCGTACGCCTCGAGCCAGCTCGTGAGCAGATGAAGCATGGGGGGCGGCTCTTGCTGCCAGGGCCCCTCCCTCTGAACAGGACCACCACCCCCTCCTCCAGCCACGCTCCCTGCAAGGAGGATGGCTGTAGGGAACTGTCCTAGACCTAGTTTCAGGTATTTATTTGACAGTTTTGATGAACTTGTCATCAGCTGCTTGGTTTTGGTCAAAGTGGTCTCCAGTCTTGAACTTGACCCAGTTCTGTAACAGCCACCTCATTCATTTTATCCTTGATGTAACGTAAATCTGCTTTCCTCAGGATAAAAATTTTCTGAAGATTAATCTCTCCCAGAACTGTGTTCATGTGCTGATCCCTCTTGGTTTAATCCTGAGTAATCCGAGGCATACCTGCAGAACGCGGAATGCAATTCCAAAACCATCTTCTACATTTTTTCCTCCTAGCATGACCTGGAAAAGAGAGAGGAACATATGTAAGGAGGCAGTAATGACTGGAGCAGCCGCTCAGTCAAGAACGAGGTCCTCGTGCATCCCTTTTTTAAGCAAATATCTGTGAAGACTCTACTGAGTGCAGGCACGAGGGATACAAGAGGTAGCCTGAAGGGGCTCACATTTCAATGGGAGGCAACTATCAAACAGATGATTGAAATAATAACCAGACAATTCCAAGTGTGATGCGCATTCTCAAACAGAATGGCCTGCTACCATCAGGCCTACCTTGCAGGCAACGTCCATTTTCATGTGGTTATTTCCAAACAGGGTAGGCAGTGGCAAGGGGGTGACTTGGGAGGTCCCAGCACTTTCACAGCGATGTAAGAACCTGGTTACTTCCATCTGCAGCTGAAGTGTATTCATGTGCCTGTGAGGACAGGAGATGCACAGGCTAGCCTCAGGAGGGGACTCGGGGGTAGCAAGGGCCGGAGGACGGAGAGGTCATAACAAGATGGTGACGGAAAGCACAAAAGGAAGGGCCCAGAGGGAAGAGATCCAAGAGGCCTCCTGAGAAGTTACAACAGGACAAAAATGGGTGCTGTGTTCACAGAGCACGGTATGCTGCCAACAGCAACAGAGGTGGAGACGGATGCGAACCCTGCCCTCAGAAGGGAGAGGAGAGACGGTTAACAAGCAAACACATCAAGAATCTAGCAATAGGGACAGACTGTGAAGGAATAATTGGGGAAGGTGGAGCATTTATTTGAGATGTGTTCTCAGCACACATCTGAGAGGAAGGAGGACTTGGAGTGTTGGGGAGACCCTGGGAGGCCAGTGTGCCTGACCTGCCCCTCAAGGAAGGAGAGAGTAGCGTGGCGTAAGATGGAGAGCAGGATCACCGAGGACCTCTTCTGCCTCTCGTAAGGGGTAGCGGTTCAGTCTGATGGCCACATGTGAGCCTAATCTCTGCCCTTCCCCACTCCCCTTTGCTCCAAGCTCCTCTGGAGGCCTATCATCTGTGATCCCTCTTGGTTTAATCCTGAGTAATCCGAGGCATACCTGCAGAACGCGGAATGCAATTCCAAAACCATCTTCTACATTTTTCCTCCTAGCATGACCTGGAAAAGAGAGGAACATATGTAAGGAGGCAGTAATGACTGGAGCAGCCGCTCAGTCAAGAACGAGGTCCTCGTGCATCCCTTTTTTAAGCAAATATCTGTGAAGACTCTACTGAGTGCAGGCACGAGGGATACAAGAGGTAGCCTGAAGGGGCTCACATTTCAATGGGAGGCAACTATCAAACAGATGATTGAAATAATAACCAGACAATTCCAAGTGTGATGCGCATTCTCAAACAGAATGGCCTGCTACCATCAGGCCTACCTTGCAGGCAACGTCCATTTTCATGTGGTTATTTCCAAACAGGGTAGGCAGTGGCAAGGGGGTGACTTGGGAGGTCCCAGCACTTTCACAGCGATGTAAGAACCTGGTTACTTCCATCTGCAGCTGAAGTGTATTCATGTGCCTGTGAGGACAGGAGATGCACAGGCTAGCCTCAGGAGGGGACTCGGGGGTAGCAAGGGCCGGAGGACGGAGAGGTCATAACAAGATGGTGACGGAAAGCACAAAAGGAAGGGCCCAGAGGGAAGAGATCCAAGAGGCCTCCTGAGAAGTTACAACAGGACAAAAATGGGTGCTGTGTTCACAGAGCACGGTATGCTGCCAACAGCAACAGAGGTGGAGACGGATGCGAACCCTGCCCTCAGAAGGGAGAGGAGAGACGGTTAACAAGCAAACACATCAAGAATCTAGCAATAGGGACAGACTGTGAAGGAATAATTGGGGAAGGTGGAGCATTTATTTGAGATGTGTTCTCAGCACACATCTGAGAGGAAGGAGGACTTGGAGTGTTGGGGAGACCCTGGGAGGCCAGTGTGCCTGACCTGCCCCTCAAGGAAGGAGAGAGTAGCGTGGCGTAAGATGGAGACGCAGGATCACCGAGGACCTCTTCTGCCTCTCGTAAGGGGTAGCGGTTCAGTCTGATGGCCACATGTGAGCCTAATCTCTGCCCTTCCCCCACTCCCCTTTGCTCCAAGCTCCTCTGGAGGCTTTCACCAGACACTATCATCTGTGAATGACGCCTGTCAGGTGTGTGTATGTGTTTGTTTCCCATGAGTTGAGATGGCCAAAGGCAGCTTTGTCTCCAACAGCCCCTCTAAGGTCTTGCCTTTTTGCACCGCCCCTTCTGTTCCCTGAACCCCGAGCTACCTTGACACATCGGCTGCCGTCATCTTCTTTCGGAAGAAGGTGCTTTTCCTCCTTCCAGTACGGCGGGAGGTTTCCTGGAGGTAGATCTTCAGGTGGTCCTTGGCCTTAAGCAGCCATGAGAGCTTCTCTCCCAGCTCCGTATACGTCTTTGCTTTGTGAGTGAAGAACCGGATACAGGTCATGGCGGCCCGCACGTGGTCCTGGAAGAGGAAAATGAATGTTCGGGTCAAGGGAGATTTGGAGGGTGAGGGTATGAGGAGAATTCTGATCTGATTTCCAGCCAAGATGCTGGTTGCCAACACCCCTTCCCCTACAGGCCCAAGAGATCTGAAAGTCGACTGCCTGGCTGGGCTCTTGTCAGAAGTTGTTTCTGCAGCCTTGTGGGCAGCACAGTGCTGACACTCAGTCATGCCTGACTCTTTGCAGTTTCATAGATGGTAACCTTCCAGGATCTTCTGTCATAGAATTCTCCAGGCAAGAATACTGGAGTGGGTAGCCATTTCCTCCTCCGGGGAATCTTCCTGACCTAGGGATCAAACCCATGTCTCCTGTGTCTCCTGCCTTGCAGGAGGATTCTTAACCCATTGAGCCATAGGGGAAGCAGCCAGCCAGGCTCGTAGGTGGGACATTATTCCACCACCAAAGAGATCTTTAAAAAGGAGACTTCTAATACTCCCTTTGATGTGCCTTCACTTTTACTCTGGCATTGAGTCATTCAGTTTCTCTGGGACTTAGTGTTGGCCACTCTCAGACAGACTGGAAGAAATGTGTTCCCTCTCCTGTCATGTAGCTTCTCTAAAACACATCTCCATCAATCCTTATGAATTCTGTATTTTCCCCTGACAAAGACCCTTTTTTTTTTGGTCAAGTTCGCTCTCGTAAGGGGTAGCGGTTCAGTCTGATGGCCACATGTGAGCCTAATCTCTGCCCTTCCCCCACTCCCCTTTGCTCCAAGCTCCTCTGGAGGCTTTCACCAGACACTATCATCTGTGAATGACGCCTGTCAGGTGTGTGTATGTGTTTGTTTCCCATGAGTTGAGATGGCCAAAGGCAGCTTTGTCTCCAACAGCCCCTCTAAGGTCTTGCCTTTTTGCACCGCCTTCTGTTCCCTGAACCCCGAGCTACCTTGACACATCGGCTGCCGTCATCTTCTTTCGGAAGAAGGTGCTTTTCCTCCTTCCAGTACGGCGGGAGGTTTCCTGGAGGTAGATCTTCAGGTGGTCCTTGGCCTTAAGCAGCCATGAGAGCTTCTCTCCCAGCTCCGTATACGTCTTTGCTTTGTGAGTGAAGAACCGGATACAGGTCATGGCGGCCCGCACGTGGTCCTGGAAGAGGAAAATGAATGTTCGGGTCAAGGGAGATTTGGAGGGTGAGGGTATGAGGAGAATTCTGATCTGATTTCCAGCCAAGATGCTGGTTGCCAACACCCCTTCCCCTACAGGCCCAAGAGATCTGAAAGTCGACTGCCTGGCTGGGCTCTTGTCAGAAGTTGTTTCTGCAGCCTTGTGGGCAGCACAGTGCTGACACTCAGTCATGCCTGACTCTTTGCAGTTTCATAGATGGTAACCTTCCAGGATCTTCTGTCATAGAATTCTCCAGGCAAGAATACTGGAGTGGGTAGCCATTTCCTCCTCCGGGGAATCTTCCTGACCTAGGGATCAAACCCATGTCTCCTGTGTCTCCTGCCTTGCAGGAGGATTCTTAACCCATTGAGCCATAGGGGAAGCAGCCAGCCAGGCTCGTAGGTGGGACATTATTCCACCACCAAAGAGATCTTTAAAAAGGAGACTTCTAATACTCCCTTTGATGTGCCTTCACTTTTACTCTGGCATTGAGTCATTCAGTTTCTCTGGGACTTAGTGTTGGCCACTCTCAGACAGACTGGAAGAAATGTGTTCCCTCTCCTGTCATGTAGCTTCTCTAAAAACACATCTCCATCAATCCTTATGAATTCTGTATTCATGCCCCATGTTTATCTTGAAACTGCCATATCCCTCTTTTTTTTAACGTTTACATTCCCTGAATTCTGAAGGCTATTACCTGGCCAGATTCAAGTTCACCTTTTTGGGATGAGAATGGAAATCCTGATATTCTGTAAGGATGCTTCAGAGCAACATGGATTTGCTAGAGGCTGAGTCAAGGAACAAGGCCAGGACCAAATGACAGTCTAGCTCCCTCATCCTGCACCGTCCTCCCCACGTGGCAGGGCTTCGGGGCAGAGGCAGAAGGCAGGATGGGGCTGCTGTTACCTTCATAAACTGCTGCAGTTCGTACAGGATGTGGTAGTAGTTGTTCTTCTGTAAATGTTGGCAGGCGGCAATCAAGTACTTTCCCCAGCTTTCCAAGGATGAATCAATGGATTCCAGGAGGTTTTCTAAATCGTGAAGCTTCCCACTTTTATAGCTTGGCTGGAAAATGCCTTCTATGAAGACTTCTGGGGGACTCTCCTGGAGCAGGGCAAAGCAACATGTCAGAAGTCTGGAGCCAGGTCTTGGCACTGTTTGGGACCCATTCTGAGTTTCCTTCTACTCGCATCCCTCAGCATTCTCCCACAGTGGTGTGCCTGAACCATTTTTGCGCATCATAGAAGGATCCCTTTGAGAATCCCACTACAGTGACTGCTTCTCTCCTTCTCTGTACAGAAAAGCTCCTTGAACAGAGTTATCTACGTTCCCTGTTTCTAATTCCTTCTCTGTGACTGTCTCTTGAACTCACTCTCATCCAGCTTTCGCACCTACAATCCACTGAAACAGTCCCTTAAGTCACCAATGACCTCTACCAACCTTCTTAATCTTTTATGTTCCACCTGTCCTGCCAACAGCTTTTGATAGCTGGTGGCTTCCTCCTTGAAACACTGTCTTTATTCAGCTCCCAGGGTATCAATGCCTCCAGGGTTTCCTTCTATTGCTTTGGCTATTCTTTCTCTAGCTCCTTTGGCTGATTGCTCCTAATCTCCCCAGGGCTTAGGAGGAACCTCTTCTCTTTTCTTTACTCATTCTTTTGATTTCATAAGTCTCAGGGCTTTAAATCTATTTGCTGATTATGTCTAAATCTCTATTTCCAACCTGTTTATTCTTTCTGAACTCCGAACTGTATATCTAAATTATATCCAGCTTGCCAACATAAAAAGTCCTCTTGGGTCTCTCGAGAACAATACATCCTGATATAAGATTCTACTCCTGTTTGTCTCTTCTCCATCTGCTGCTTCTGCACTCTTCCCTTTCTCAGATGGCAATTTTGTCCTTCTATTTGTTCAGGCCAAAAACTTCTACCACCTTTCTCTTCCACTACAACATAAAAGGTATCAGCAAATTCTACTGGCTCCAGCTTAGATACACACAGAACCTATATGTAGCCGATCACTTCTCTCCACCTCCATGTCCCACCCCAGGCCAAGCCTTGATCACCACTTGCCTGGATGATCGCGATGGCCTCCTCCCTGGTCTAGCATCTTTCACTCCCGCCTCTTTTTGGATTGTCGTCAACCAATCAACCCAAGTGATTCGGTTAAAACACAAGTTAGACTACATGATTTCTCTGCTCAAAATCATCCAAAGGTTTTCCTTCTCACTCAGCACAAAGCCCACATCCTCATCCTGCCTGCAAGGCCCTATATGATCTGGGCCTTCTTAGCTTTCTAACCTCATTGGCTACCACCCTTTCTCACTCTGCTCAAGCTGCCCTGGCCTTTGCCCTTGTTACTCCCTCTACTTCCTCCACAATCTCCACCCACTTTAGAGTTTCACTCAGATGTCGTCTGTCCCCAGGTACTCTGTCTATAATTGAATGATTCACCCCTTCACTCTCCCTACTTTATTCTTATTACTTGTCACCACACTATATATTTACTTTGTTTGTCTCTTTCCCTGCTATAACCTAAGTTTTATCTGCCTCTTTTTCCCTTCACAGTTGTATTGCTTTGGCTATTCTTTCTCTAGCTCCTTTGGCTGATTGCTCCTAATCTCCCCAGGGCTTAGGAGGAACCTCTTCTCTTTTCTTTACTCATTCTTTTGATTTCATAAGTCTCAGGGCTTTAAATCTATTTGCTGATTATGTCTAAATCTCTATTTCCAACCTGTTTATTCTTTCTGAACTCCGAACTGTATATCTAAATTATATCCAGCTTGCCAACATAAAAAGTCCTCTTGGGTCTCTCGAGAACAATACATCCTGATATAAGATTCTACTCCTGTTTGTCTCTTCTCCATCTGCTGCTTCTGCACTCTTCCCTTTCTCAGATGGCAATTTTGTCCTTCTATTTGTTCAGGCCAAAAACTTCTACCACCTTTCTCTTCCACTACAACATAAAAGGTATCAGCAAATTCTACTGGCTCCAGCTTAGATACACACAGAACCTATATGTAGCCGATCACTTCTCTCCACCTCCATGTCCCACCCCAGGCCAAGCCTTGATCACCACTTGCCTGGATGATCGCGATGGCCTCCTCCCTGGTCTAGCATCTTTCACTCCCGCCTCTTTTTGGATTGTCGTCAACCAATCAACCCAAGTGATTCGGTTAAAACACAAGTTAGACTACATGATTTCTCTGCTCAAAATCATCCAAAGGTTTTCCTTCTCACTCAGCACAAAGCCCACATCCTCATCCTGCCTGCAAGGCCCTATATGATCTGGGCCTTCTTAGCTTTCTAACCTCATTGGCTACCACCCTTTCTCACTCTGCTCAAGCTGCCCTGGCCTTTGCCCTTGTTACTCCCTCTACTTCCTCCACAATCTCCACCCACTTTAGAGTTTCACTCAGATGTCGTCTGTCCCCAGGTACTCTGTCTATAATTGAATGATTCACCCCTTCACTCTCCCCTACTTTATTCTTATTACTTGTCACCCACACTATATATTTACTTTGTTTGTCTCTTTCCCTGCTATAACCTAAGTTTTATCTGCCTCTTTTTTTCCCTTCACAGTTGTATTTCTAGTGGTTAGAATAGTCCTTGGCTATTTAATAACTATTTTAGGGATGAATGAATAAATGATAAATATCATGAACTAGCTCATAAGGAAAGTACACACACACTAATCTACTCACTTCTGAAGTTTATCTGTGGTTCAGAGACCCTGAATCATAAGCCCCCATTGCACAGTCATAGAAAAGAAAATCATTTGGCTATTAGGCTTTAGATTATGAGTAAGTGATGGGAAATGAACTCATGGTAGTAGAACCCTGCTGGCCTTGTAGCACTGGGCACAAACTGTTTAGAAGTGGAGTGGATCCGGGCTTTAGAACATCCACAGTGGCTGAGTGGCTTCTTTCCCAATTTTGGCTCTTCCTGAAAACTCAGACCTACCTAAAACTGGTAGGACACATTTAAAGAGGTAGGGGATCAGCAGTATTGAAAAGGTGGAATATCTCAGAAGAGAAACCCCTTAGGAACTTCCATTTCATCCACTCTTTCATTCATAACCAGCCCTAGGACAGGTGCCTGAAGATAGCAGTAAGGTAAATATGGGTCTTCTCGGTCCAGATGGGAAGTCACAGTTGTAAAGAAAGAGCTGCAGTGGGATAAACGCAGTGAGAAAGTCAGGTTCTAGGCACAGTGGTGGAGTACAGGAAGATGTGAATGTTCAACAGGGAGGGTCTAGAAGGACAAACAGGAGTTTCCAAGAAAACAAGGAGGGGTGGGGCATTCTAGGGAGGGGAAACAGCAGAGCAGGCCCCTGGAGCTAAGAAAGGGCATCAATTAGGAACACTTAAGTACTCTGGCAGTCTGGGATACAGACCTTAGATAGGATTTGAGGTGAAAGTCAATTAGAGAAATATGGGGACCTGATCCTACTGGGTTCTTCATTCATGCTAAGGAATTTGGATTTCATAGCCATGGGGATCCACTGAAGGCCTTTTAGAGAAAGGAATCACATGAATCATGAAGAACACACACAACATGTACTATGTTTTAGGAAGCTCACTAAGCGGTCAAAGAGTAGGGAATGAGCATCTTCATGTTCTAGGCACTCAGCTGCAGTTTTCACAACTTTTTTTTTTTTTTCCCCTGTTGTTCCCCACCTGCTTGAGAAGGTAAGATACTTCATTTCAAGGATAGTTGTGATTACAGGAGAAAGAAAGAAGGCTTCTGTTCCAGCTCTGATTAATATAAAACAGGGGCAATGCTGTTGTCAGCTTCTACCAAGATAAGTAAATAAGCAGCTTAACTCTCTGGACTGGCCATCAGTTAGAATAAGCAGAACTGGGTGAGGTAAAGCAGCTTTATCTCAAAATTCATTTGGAAATTTAGGGAAAGGAAACACTTAGCAATTAGAGACCAAATAACATGATTTTTACTACATTCTTGACAGGTTAAGACACAGTAGCTAAGGCAGTAAGGAAAACATTTCCTTTTTGCTGTCCCGTGTGTGTGTGCTTAGTCATGTCTGACTCTGCAATCCCATGGACTGTAGCCCACCAGGCTCTTCTGTCCATGGGATTTCCCAGGCAAGAATACTGGAATGGGTTGCCATTTCCTCCCCCAGGGGATATTCCTGAGCCAGAGATCAAACCTACAACTCCTATGTCCTGCAGGGGTGGGGTTACCAGGGCTCTGTACCAGTGATTCACTTGGAGGAATCTGATAAAGGTGTATCTATTTGTAAATTTTCACTGGCTGCCATTTGGGTGTGAGCGCCAAATCCTAACCACTAGACGACCCGGGAGTGTCATCGCTGCCATTCTGGATGAGGGCAGCAGACTAAAATTAAAATAAAACTCAAGTTCCTTTAATTTTATATGAAATTCGGTATGAATCAGTTTTTCCTCAGAAAAACTTCATGGGACATTCAGATAAAAAAAAGAGAAGGCCAAAGGGTCATGGTGAAATGAACGTTTCCCTTGGCTTAACAATGGCTCCAAGGAAATGACGCACTTCAAGGGTGCCTTTGCTGCCTGTGAGAGGAGGGCAGAGGACGTCAGGGGGAAAAAGGAGAGCACGCCCTCCTCCTGTGAGATGCTTGGGGGCAGTCTGAGGATGTGTGCCCTCACTGCTGCCTGGCCTTTGTGGTAACCACTCTGAACTGAGCTAGGTCAGCAGCAGGACACGGTCCAGGGCAGGTGCGGAGTATGTGGAAACAGGCAGAAATTAAGCAATCTGCCCAAGGTCACACTACTCATGCCAAGGTTCTCATTTCAGACACCATGCCCTCAGCTCTTATTTGGTTCTACTCTCTGTTCTGGGACAGGAGAGAAGGGCCATCTGAGATCCAGGTTAAGACTTTCACACGCTCATCAGAACAAGATTCTGTGTAGCCAGAATTTGCCATTTGTGTTTTTTCTTATTTTGGCTGCGTCACACAACTTGCAGGATCCTAGTTCTCTGACAGAGTCCGAACCACTGGACCACCAGGAAAATCCCTAGAACTTGTCATTTGGACTTGACTCTGCTTAGATGAGCCCATAGCTGAACTGTAGGGTTAGGTAAAGGGGGCAAGGAAGCCAAGACAGATGGGAAGGCAAGGAGGCGCTGCCATGGGACAGCTGAGTCTGGGGGGCCCACCTTGTGGAGAAGGTGCAGCAGGGCCTCCCTCAGGCAGCTGTGCCTCACGTAGAAGCTGATGATGGCCAGGTGGGTGCTGTAGTTATGCAGGTAGAAGAGGCATTCTTGGTAGTAGGTGTTGTTCAGGATCTTCCCTTCAGGAATCACCTCCAGAGAGAGGCTCTGGGTCCGGAGGGTAGCTTCTAGCTCTTTCAGGGTGGCCAAGTAATCGTCATCTTGCTGCCAAGAGAGGACAACGTAAGAGGGGACAAGGGGACTCAGGGCGTTCTCAGCAGCCTCTGGACATACCGCTTTCAAAAAATGCTTAACAATGTGGGAAAATGCTTACTCTTATACAGTTTTAAGGGTAGAAAACAGGCAGGATATAGAAGTGCATATATTATGAACTGTATGCTACGCTGTGCTAAGTAAGTCACTTCAATTGTGTCCTACTCTTTTGGGACCTTTTGGACTGCAGCCCACCAGGCTCCTCTGCCCATAGGATTCTCCAGGCAAGAATACTGGAGTGGGTGGCCATGACATCCTCCAGAGGATCTTCCTGACCCAGGGATCGAACCCATGTTTCTTGTATCTCCTATCCTTCATGATTTCCGGAATTGGCTCAAACTGTATAATAGCAATTTAGCCTCTTTTATTTAATTTTAAATTTTCATCCATCCATTTGGCTTGTGTGGGCCTCCCATGCAAGACACAGGGTGGCTCAGGCAGAAATTAAGCAATCTGCCCAAGGTCACACTACTCATCATTTTGACACCATGCCCTCAGCTCTTATTTGGTTCTACTCTCTGTTCTGGGACAGGAGAGAAGGGCCATCTGAGATCAGGTTAAGACTTTCACGCTCATCAGAACAAGATTCTGTGTAGCCAGAATTTGCCATTTGTGTTTTCTTATTTTGGCTGCGTCACACAACTTGCAGGATCCTAGTTCTCTGACAGAGTCCGAACCACTGGACCACCAGGAAAATCCCTAGAACTTGTCATTTGGACTTGACTCTGCTTAGATGAGCCCATAGCTGAACTGTAGGGTTAGGTAAAGGGGGCAAGGAAGCCAAGACAGATGGGAAGGCAAGGAGGCGCTGCCATGGGACAGCTGAGTCTGGGGGGCCCACCTTGTGGAGAAGGTGCAGCAGGGCCTCCCTCAGGCAGCTGTGCCTCACGTAGAAGCTGATGATGGCCAGGTGGGTGCTGTAGTTATGCAGGTAGAAGAGGCATTCTTGGTAGTAGGTGTTGTTCAGGATCTTCCCTTCAGGAATCACCTCCAGAGAGAGGCTCTGGGTCCGGAGGGTAGCTTCTAGCTCTTTCAGGGTGGCCAAGTAATCGTCATCTTGCTGCCAAGAGAGGACAACGTAAGAGGGGACAAGGGGACTCAGGGCGTTCTCAGCAGCCTCTGGACATACCGCTTTCAAAAAATGCTTAACAATGTGGGAAAATGCTTACTCTTATACAGTTTTAAGGGTAGAAAACAGGCAGGATATAGAAGTGCATATATTATGAACTGTATGCTACGCTGTGCTAAGTAAGTCACTTCAATTGTGTCCTACTCTTTTGGGACCTTTTGGACTGCAGCCCACCAGGCTCCTCTGCCCATAGGATTCTCCAGGCAAGAATACTGGAGTGGGTGGCCATGACATCCTCCAGAGGATCTTCCTGACCCAGGGATCGAACCCATGTTTCTTGTATCTCCTATCCTTCATGATTTCCCGGAATTGGCTCAAACTGTATAATAGCAATTTAGCCTCTTTTATTTAATTTTTAAATTTTCATCCATCCTTATTCTTTGGCTTGTGTGGGCCTCCCATTGCAGTGGCTTGTCTCATTGCAGAGCACTGGCTCTGGGCACATGCACTCCAGAGTGCTGGCTCATAATTGGACACACCAGTCCAGCCACTCTGCGGCACATGGCATCTTCCCGGGCCAGGGATCGAACAGGTGCTGCTTGCACTGCAAGGCGGACTCTTTACCCACCAGACCACCAGGGAAGCCCGTCAAACTGTATAATAACAATTTAATTAAAAAACGTAACAAAGAAAATTCACCAAAATGTAAATACTGCTTAAGTCTGGACATGGGATTATATGAGATTTTTTCATTGCTTTAAAATAAGATTATTTTCTTTTTGTTGGAATTTAACTCCTTATGACTTATCTAACCACATATAATGGAAAGAAGGAAACCCAAACCTGACTGCCCTGAGGCAGGGCTGCCACTCTCATGGGATGGAAGCTGATCCTCTCCCCAGGCTGTTACTGCTCTGGGGCCTCCCCCGTCTCCTGAGCCCACCCTCTGCCTGCTGGGCTCTCACCACAGATAGGAGTGGCCTCGCCGTGGACTCCAGGTACTCGACCACATCCTGTACCAGTCTTGAGCCGTGACTCAGCTGGTTGAGGTCGAAAGGGGGCTTCAGACAGCGGCTGAACTTCTCCCGTGCAGCGGCGAGGTTCCCAGCTTTGAGGCAGGCCATGCCCCAAGCGTGCCATGCCCCGGTGGTATCAAGGCCAGTCTTTGTGGAAACCTGGAGGAAAAACCGCTTCTTTTAGTGAGAGGGGCCCATAGCTGGCCTGAGAGTCCCAAAGACCGATTCTATCCCCCTGTTGTCAATCATCTTCACCTGTCTACTTCCCTAAACTTTCCCCCTATGACTCCTGCACTGGCCAACTGGCCATGCCCTAGACACGCTCCGTGGCCAAGGACACCTGGAAGAGGCAACCTTGTTGGGGCAGCTGTCAGGTCTGTGACTCACCTCAACGCCCAGTTGGTAGTACTCAGCTTCCAACAGCTGGTTCCTGAGCCTGGTTACCGCAGCCGGCTGCAAGATCTGATCCAGAGACGGCACGTGGCGATAGGCAGCAGCGACTAAAATATTCAGCACATCGACCTTGCTGATGTAGCTACCGGAAGGGAAAGGGCACAGCGGTGAGGCTCCCCAGGGTCTCCCCAGGAACAGGTGCTGCTTCAAAGTTTCCTATTTCACTTCTAATGTAAAAATGGGATCGTGAGAACTGGGAGGTATGTGGGAGAAAAGGCGCTGGAGTCAGACTTTTTGAATCTGAGCTTTTATTCCTTTGTGGCTCTCTGGCCTTGGGCGAGTTAGTTAACCCTTTTTGCCTCAATTTAATCATCTGTAAAATGGCTATAATAACAGGGAATTTTAAGGATAAAATGAAACAACCAAAGGAAAAGAGCTGAGTGTGGTGTCGGGAGCTTTGCAGGCACTCATTAATGTCAGCTATCATTTAATGAGTAGGGATGCTCCGGGGCACTCAGGCCACTGAGGCCTTTATATTGAGAGGTAGGAGTTCACAGGCCACCTGTTGCTCCCTGGAACCTTGTTTGTTTGGGAGCACATATGGACTGTGTCGGCAGTCTGCACTCCCTGTCAGTACAGAGGTCACATCACTACCATTCCCTGGAGGTGCCGCCGGCTAGGTGCCCTCTAGTGCCCTCAACTTGACATCCTCTCTCTGGGTCAAGGATGGACTCTGGTTACTAGGACTGCTGCTTCTGATCTTACTCCTGACACCTGGTGGTTGGAAAAACCTTCTAATAACAGAGCCCAGAGAAAGGTCTGGGGATTATTCTGTGTAGTCTGGCCTGAGAAAGGCCTGCACTCAAAGTTCTTGACTCTTGTATCAAATTCAATCAACCCCTCCCCTCCATAGACTGTGACTTGTCCACTGACTTCCCTGGAAAGGGATGCAGTACATGAGTGATTCTCAGCCTAGTGGGGACGCGGCGGGGAACAACACAGTGTGTAGAGGCAAGTTTGATACCATCATGTATTGGACACGTGTAATGGGTGGTGTGAGGTTTTGCTTTTAAACATTATTTATTTGTTTACAGGAAGAAGGTATTTAAAACAGCAGAAAAATACTCTGTAAACCAGGTGTTCTGCACACATGAGAGATGAATCTAATATCATCACCAACTGGGCACAGGCACAGCTTCGCCCTAGAGTGAATGTACCTGATTCCAGGATTGGGGAGAAAGAATGTGTAATTTGAAACCACTGTGTCTAAGAAGTCCAGGACATCTGGGGGTGGGTGAGAATCCTCCTGAAGGAAAGGCTTCCTCACTTCTGCTCCCTTAACCCAAAGTGGATACTGCCTCCAGCTGTACTAGATTTTGAAGGAAGTATAGGACTTGCTGTTAAATTTGATCTGCCTCCACTCCAATCCAAGTATCTTTTTCTCTTTATGAAATATTATCTCATTTAGGGGCTTCCCTGGTGGTCCAGTGGGTAAAGAGTCCATCTCACAGTACAAGGGGCACTGGTTCCATCCCTGGCCCGGGAAGATCCCACATGTTGGGGAGCGGCTGGACCGGTGCATCCAATTATGAGCCAGCACTCTGGAGCGCATGCGCCCAGAGCCGGAGCTCTGCAGCGGGAGAGGCCCCTTCAATGGGAGGCCACACAGGCCAGGGAATTAGGACGGATGAAAATAAATAAAGGACCAATAAAAGAGGACAATATTAAAAAAAAAAAAAGGTGGGAGGGCATCGGTTCAACCCTGGCCCGGGAAGATCCCACATGCCAAGGAACAGCTGGGCTGGTGTGTCCAATTATGAGCCAGTGCTCTGGAGCGCATGCGCCCGGAGTCGGTGCTCTGCAACAAAAGAGATCACTGCAATGGAAGGCCCACAAATGCCAAAACTTAATGATGACTTAGAGGCAAAAAAAAAAAGAAGTTAAAAACTAAAAGATTTTATCTCAGTTAAATTTCTGCTATCTAAGAACTATTTAGATATATCATATTTTTGCCTTAAATTCTACCTTTTGGGATATGGAGCGGTTTCTGTTCTTCTCCTCCATTTCTGACAAATTGGTATAGTTGTGGTTCTTTATTTTAGGTGGTTATTTGGAAAACTGTATTTAACATATTATATGCCTCTTTCTTTCTCAACCTGAAAAATGATGTAGAATCCTTTGCCTCTAGATCTAAAGAGTGAAATGGGTGGTGTGAGGTTTTGCTTTTAAACATTATTTATTTGTTTACAGGAAGAAGGTATTTAAAACAGCAGAAAAATACTCTGTAAACCAGGTGTTCTGCACACATGAGAGATGAATCTAATATCATCACCAACTGGGCACAGGCACAGCTTCGCCCTAGAGTGAATGTACCTGATTCCAGGATTGGGGAGAAAGAATGTGTAATTTGAAACCACTGTGTCTAAGAAGTCCAGGACATCTGGGGGTGGGTGAGAATCCTCCTGAAGGAAAGGCTTCCTCACTTCTGCTCCCTTAACCCAAAGTGGATACTGCCTCCAGCTGTACTAGATTTTGAAGGAAGTATAGGACTTGCTGTTAAATTTGATCTGCCTCCACTCCAATCCAAGTATCTTTTTCTCTTTATGAAATATTATCTCATTTAGGGGCTTCCCTGGTGGTCCAGTGGGTAAAGAGTCCATCTCACAGTACAAGGGGCACTGGTTCCATCCCTGGCCCGGGAAGATCCCACATGTTGGGGAGCGGCTGGACCGGTGCATCCAATTATGAGCCAGCACTCTGGAGCGCATGCGCCCAGAGCCGGAGCTCTGCAGCGGGAGAGGCCCCTTCAATGGGAGGCCACACAGGCCAGGGAATTAGGACGGATGAAAATAAATAAAGGACCAATAAAAGAGGACAATATTAAAAAAAAAAAAAGGTGGGAGGGCATCGGTTCAACCCTGGCCCGGGAAGATCCCACATGCCAAGGAACAGCTGGGCTGGTGTGTCCAATTATGAGCCAGTGCTCTGGAGCGCATGCGCCCGGAGTCGGTGCTCTGCAACAAAAGAGATCACTGCAATGGAAGGCCCACAAATGCCAAAACTTAATGATGACTTAGAGGCAAAAAAAAAAAGAAGTTAAAAACTAAAAGATTTTATCTCAGTTAAATTTCTGCTATCTAAGAACTATTTAGATATATCATATTTTTGCCTTAAATTCTACCTTTTGGGATATGGAGCGGTTTCTGTTCTTCTCCTCCATTTCTGACAAATTGGTATAGTTGTGGTTCTTTATTTTAGGTGGTTATTTGGAAAACTGTATTTAACATATTATATGCCTCTTTCTTTCTCAACCTGAAAAATGATGTAGAATCCTTTGCCTCTAGATCTAAAGAGTGAAATTATCTCCTTTCTATTTCTTCCACATTCTGTCCCACTTCTTTCCACCTTTCTGAACCTTCAGGTTTTTGTTAACGAGAATAATAAAACTAACATTTTTGGAGGACACAGGCTCAGTTCTTAGCTCTTTTTTTTTAAACATTTATTTATTTTTGGCGAGGGTGGGGAGGGAGGGGGGTGGGTGGGCCACTTCCACTGGTCTTTCATTTGTCTAGTTTCATCCATTTTTGTTCTTTGGCCCTTGTGGGCCTCCCATCGCGGCGGCCTCTGTTGTCGCAGAGCGCCGGCTCTGGGCGTATGTGCTCCAGAGCTCCAGCTCGGTAATTGGACACATTGGTCCAGCCGCTCCGCGGCACGTGGGTTCTTACCAGGCCAGGAATTGAACTGGCGCCCCTTGCACTGCAAGGCGGTGTCCTTACCCACTGGACCACCAGGGAAGCCCCAGTTCTTAGCTCTTTATATGGATACAGCACTTGTACTTTATCCTTAGAAGAGCCATATGGAGTGAATATCATTATTATCGCCATTTTCTAGAGGAGGAAACCGAGGCCCAGCGTCCTCTGAGGGGACAGAGGCAGGCAGCGGTGAGGCTCAGCGTCCCCGCACCTCCTGTGGTCTGGTGAGCGTGCGGGCCAGGACCCTGGGCCAGTGCCCGAAGCACTGCTACATCAAAGAAGATGGCACCTGCTCTGAGATCTGGCTGGGACCGAGCACTGGCCACACAGGTGATCACACATCTGGGCGGATAAGCGGGAGTCGGGAGTTTTCATTGTCAGGTTAATGAGTGGAAGCAGAGCGGGGTGTGCAGGGGCCTGGGGCAGAATCCTCCCGTTTCCATAGAGACTCTGCTTTAGGACTCTGGTTTCTCCCTGGGACCCAGGGACAGACCAGCGTGCAGAGTGCTTTATAGCTCTGTCACCCACAACTCCCTCAGGCCACAGTCTGAATTTGGTTAAGAGTAGAACAGAGTTCTGGTCAAAGGTTAAGGACACATTTCCCTCGTTTTTCTTTTTAAATTTTGGCTGTACCACGCAGCATGTGGGATCTTAGTTCCCAGAACCTGCACCCCTTACTGTGGAAGTGTGGAGTCTTAACCACTGGCCCTTGAGGAAAGTCCCAGGAACATTTTCTTTAAAAAGCTAGAAAGTTCCACAGAGACTAAAGGTGCTTCCCTAAATTAATTTTAATTACAAATTAAACCAGGTGAAAACCCATAGTGGGGTCAGAAAGAAAAGCTGAGTAGACATGTTGCTGTTGTTTAGTTGATCACTTGTGTCCGACCCTTTTGTGGCCCCATGGACTGTAGCCAGGCTCCTCTGTCCATGGGATTTTCCAGGCAAGAGTACTGGAGTGGGTTGCCATTTCCTTCTCCAGGGGATCTTCCCGACCCAGGGATCAAACTCACATCTCATGATAACTGCGTGAAAGAATGGGGACTCACTTCTACTGACCTGTCACAAAGCGCCAGGTCCTGGCTCTGGCCCGCCTTGACGAACATCATCTTGGCGCTGAAGAGCAGCTGCCTCATGACGTCTGTGAGCAGCCCCGCATCCACTTCTGGGTTGGTGAGCCCCTGGGACAGCCTGCAGCAGTGCTCGATCAGCTGGTGACCACAGGCAATGCTGTCCTGGTGCAGATTCAGGATGGCGATGCAGAGAGAGGCGCTGGGGGCCTGGCCCGCGGGGAAGAGGAGAGAGGCACACAGTGAGTTCAGAGACCAGGGCAGTCTTCAAATGTAGCCGGGGGTGGGAGAGCAGAATTCTTCCCATTCCACAAAGCTTGAAAAACCCAGGAGGAAGGAGCCAAACTTCCACAAAGCAGAAGAGGAACTATACACATTTAGCAAAAGCAAAAGGGGTGTTAAACACATTTCAGAAGTTCTAAGTGGTACTCTGCTTATAGGTTTTGTCACCTTACTGGAAGAAGGCAGCTGTGTCCATGTGTTACCTACTTCTTGAGAATGTCCAGATTGGCCCTTCTTTTCTAGTTCATAGTCTCATGAATTCAGGGGTACTTCTTAAATGCTTGTTTGGACAACAGTCACCTTGCTTGTCTGGCTACCTCTAAAAGTCCCTGCCTCAAGCCACTAGATACTGCTAGTACTGCTTCAAGGCACTAGTACTGCTAAATTAATATTCCTAAAGCACATGCCATGGCCCCTGATGTCCACCAAGAACGTACATCTCATTGCAGAGTGCAAGGCCTTATGCAGAAATAGCCCATTTCAACCTGACCTCTCGATTAACACTGTTTCTTCCACATTAAGCCACTTCTAACCCCCCAACTATTTTTGACACTGTGTTTTTGTTTGGATGTTTCAGTATGGAGCTCTTTGTCCTTCTCCCATCCTCACTCCCCTCGGGACACTTCACCTTCTGAAAACCCATAGTGGGGTCAGAAAGAAAAGCTGAGTAGACATGTTGCTGTTGTTTAATAGGAATTTCTACCAGGCAAGAGTACTGGAGTGGGTTGCCATTTCCTTCTCCAGGGATCTTCCCGACCCAGGGATCAAACTCACATCTCATGATAACTGCGTGAAAGAATGGGGACTCACTTCTACTGACCTGTCACAAAGCGCCAGGTCCTGGCTCTGGCCTGCCTTGACGAACATCATCTTGGCGCTGAAGAGCAGCTGCTTCATGATGTCCGTGAGCAGCCCCGCATCCACCTCGGGGTTGGTGAGCCCCTGGGACAGCCTGCAGCAGTGCTCGATCAGCTGGTGGCCGCAGGCCACGCTGTCCTCGTGCAGATTCAGGATGGCAATGCACAGGGAGGCGCTGGGGGCCTGGCCCGAGTGGAAGAGGAGAGAGGCACACAGTGAGTTCAGAGACCAGGGCAGTCTTCAAATGTAGCCGGGGGTGGGAGAGCAGAATTCTTCCCATTCCACAAAGCTTGAAAAACCCAGGAGGAAGGAGCCAAACTTCCACAAAGCAGAAGAGGAACTATACACATTTAGCAAAAGCAAAAGGGGTGTTAAACACATTTCAGAAGTTCTAAGTGGTACTCTGCTTATAGGTTTTGTCACCTTACTGGAAGAAGGCAGCTGTGTCCATGTGTTACCTACTTCTTGAGAATGTCCAGATTGGCCCTTCTTTTCTAGTTCATAGTCTCATGAATTCAGGGGTACTTCTTAAATGCTTGTTTGGACAACAGTCACCTTGCTTGTCTGGCTACCTCTAAAAGTCCCTGCCTCAAGCCACTAGATACTGCTAGTACTGCTTCAAGGCACTAGTACTGCTAAATTAATATTCCTAAAGCACATGCCATGGCCCCTGATGTCCACCAAGAACGTACATCTCATTGCAGAGTGCAAGGCCTTATGCAGAAATAGCCCATTTCAACCTGACCTCTCGATTAACACTGTTTCTTCCACATTAAGCCACTTCTAACCCCCCAACTATTTTTGACACTGTGTTTTTGTTTGGATGTTTCAGTATGGAGCTCTTTGTCCTTCTCCCATCCTCACTCCCCTCGGGACACTTCACCTTCTGCTTGTCAAACTCCTACTGCACTCTCAAGGCTCATCTTATTTTCATCCATCTTTATTTTTTGGCCTGTGTGGGCCTGCCATCGTAGTGGCCTTTCCTGTTGCAGAGCACTGGCTCTGGGTGCATGCGCTCCAGAGTGCTGGCTAGTAATTGGGCACACCGGTCCAGCCGCTCTGTGGCACGTGGGATCTTGTGGCCAGGGATCAAACTGGTGCCCCTTGCACTCCAAGGTGGACTCTTTACCCACTAGGCTACCAGGGAAGTCCCAAGGCTCATCTTAAATGCCACAAAGCCTTCCCTGATTTCCTCTTGTGTATTTTGTGAGCTGTTCCTCACCTTCTTTTTTTTTTTTTTCAACTTTTATTTTACTTTTAACTTTTACAGAGTTTTGTTGTTTACAGATATGTATGTTCCCAGACTGGTCATATGTATATCCTACCCCCCCCACCCCTCCCTGTTCCTCACTTTCTGCTTTAACTGGTCTCCTTGTCTTAGCTCCCACATGATTACACTGTGAACAAGCCCAGGCCAGTCTGTGCTTGCCCAACTCTGCATTTCCTGCCGCATGACTCCACATCACAAAGAAACTCAAATGACCATCAAGTGTATCACCATTACCTGCTCGTAGATTCAGGCCTTATAGGTTTTGTCACCTTACTGGAAGAAGGCAGCTGTGTCCATGTGTTACCTACTTCTTGAGAATGTCCAGATTGGCCCTTCTTTTCTAGTTCATAGTCTCATGAATTCAGGGGTACTTCTTAAATGCTTGTTTGGACAACAGTCACCTTGCTTGTCTGGCTACCTCTAAAAGTCCCTGCCTCAAGCCACTAGATACTGCTAGTACTGCTTCAAGGCACTAGTACTGCTAAATTAATATTCCTAAAGCACATGCCATGGCCCCTGATGTCCACCAAGAACGTACATCTCATTGCAGAGTGCAAGGCCTTATGCAGAAATAGCCCATTTCAACCTGACCTCTCGATTAACACTGTTTCTTCCACATTAAGCCACTTCTAACCCCCCAACTATTTTTGACACTGTGTTTTTGTTTGGATGTTTCAGTATGGAGCTCTTTGTCCTTCTCCCATCCTCACTCCCCTCGGGACACTTCACCTTCTGCTTGTCAAACTCCTACTGCACTCTCAAGGCTCATCTTATTTTCATCCATCTTTATTTTTTGGCCTGTGTGGGCCTGCCATCGTAGTGGCCTTTCCTGTTGCAGAGCACTGGCTCTGGGTGCATGCGCTCCAGAGTGCTGGCTAGTAATTGGGCACACCGGTCCAGCCGCTCTGTGGCACGTGGGATCTTGTGGCCAGGGATCAAACTGGTGCCCCTTGCACTCCAAGGTGGACTCTTTACCCACTAGGCTACCAGGGAAGTCCCAAGGCTCATCTTAAATGCCACAAAGCCTTCCCTGATTTCCTCTTGTGTATTTTGTGAGCTGTTCCTCACCTTCTTTTTTTTTTTTTTCAACTTTTATTTTACTTTTAACTTTTACAGAGTTTTGTTGTTTACAGATATGTATGTTCCCAGACTGGTCATATGTATATCCTACCCCCCCCACCCCTCCCTGTTCCTCACTTTCTGCTTTAACTGGTCTCCTTGTCTTAGCTCCCACATGATTACACTGTGAACAAGCCCAGGCCAGTCTGTGCTTGCCCAACTCTGCATTTCCTGCCGCATGACTCCACATCACAAAGAAACTCAAATGACCATCAAGTGTATCACCATTACCTGCTCGTAGTAAAATTCACTCCGCACCAACTCATTTTCGTCCTCATTCAGATCCAAAATCCACTCCACCTCAGCAACCTTGGGGACTCTCACTACAGCGGAGTACGGAGGGCTTTTGCTCTTGGAGCTGTCTGGGGCTGAGAAGATAAACACCATTCGTGTGTCATTCACTGGCGGCAGCCCAGTCTGCCCAACCCAGGGAGCAGATCCCTGTCTGCTACCTTATTCCCTCCTCTTGGTCCCTTCTATTTCCTTTAGGAGACCACCTTGGGTACCTCAAACTCTCTGCCGCAGGCACAGCCCCGGAATGAGTGTTGCAATGTCTGCCACACAACCCTGTTGCTTCACCTGAGAATCTCTAAAAGGTACATGCTTCCCAAATGGAGGGCTGAGCCACGGGTTACTCTAAAAACTAACCTGCCCAAACTACTGACAGCAATTACCAAGGGGAAGGAGGGAGCGTTGGGAGGCAGGATGGTGGTGAAGAGGAACCTAGGGGGAAAGAAGAGAAATAAGCTACTAAAGGTTAAGGACCAAATTCTTTGACTACTGGCCGTCTCAATGCTGGAAGCTAATGGGCCAGCGTGGTAAGTTAATATGATGACAAACCTTAAGGTAAACTGCCTGATAGAAATGACAAGAATTTTCTTTGGTCAACCTGCTGGACTGAGTTACCATGGAGGGTGTCAGTTGTAGCAGATATGCCGAAGGAACAACCAACTTGAGCATTAGATCACAGGGAGGGAACTCCCTGGTGGTCCAGTGGTTAGGATGCTGTACTTTCACTGGTAAGGGCTTGGGTTCAGTCTCTGGTTGGGGAACTAAGATCCCACAAGCCATGCAGCATGGCCAAAAAGAAGTCACAGGGAAAGTAACTCAGCCTTATCTTCTTTTTTTGGGGGGTGGGGGGGAGGGGCACTTCTATTGGTCTTTCTTTTTTTTTTTTTTTTTTGGGTTTCATCCATCATTGTTCTTTGGCCCATGTGGGTCTCCCATAGCAGTGGCCTTTCTCGTAGCAGAGCACCAGCTCCGGGCGCATGCACTCCAGAGCTCTGGCTCAGTAGTTGGACACATCAGTCCAGCCGCTCCGCGGCACGTGGGATCTTCCTAGGCCAGGGATTGAACCAGCGCCCCTTGCACTGCAAGGCGGTGTCCTTACCCACTGGACCACCAGGGAAGCCCCTCAGCCTTACCTTCTGATTGTCCTGGATTCTCTTCTGGCACACTGGAAACAGAAAGAAAAAGTGAAATGCCTGTGAAAAGTGAATTCCTCCTCCTCTTCTTTGTTCTGAGCTTGGAGGATAGCACTGACATTTACTGCTACCCCACTGAGGTTGTCAGGGAATCTTCCACAACTCTTCTCTCTCTTGCCTGTCACAGTCAACCACCTACCATTTCTTGTCCATTCTGTCTCCTGAATCCCTCTTTAAATGTCCTCATCTCTCTCCCCATCCCTGCCTCAGGGACAGCCCTCATCACTCAATGATACTGCCTCAGCAGTAGCTTCCCAACTTGTCTCCTGATTCTGTCAATCTATTCTCCACTTTGTAGCTACAGGAAGCTTTCAAAAATGTGTTGTTATACTTCTGCTTAAAATTCTTTGATAGCTCTCAGGGCACAAATATTTCACACCTACAGGGTAGCAGACAAAACTCCTTGTGGCCAGGTTGTCTCAAGACCATCTCCTACCACCCATGACCTCTGCTCGACCCATAAACATTCTACCCACACTGCCACAGGCTTTGATCAAGTTTCGTCGATGCCACCAACCACTAAATCCCAATGTCATAAGCCAGAGTCCAAACCTAGAACATGAATGAGGAACCCTCTGGTCAACCGACCTCAGTCCATGCTGCCCCAGAGCAAGCTCCAAGCCACTGTGCCATTTGCTAGGTCCTCCCAGCTCAGGTGCCGGCCTCTGAATCCAGAACCTGAGCTCATCACCTTATTTGCTCTCCCTCAAAGGACCTGCATTTCCTGTCCCTACCTTTGCAGATGTTACCCCCACTTCTGGGCATGCTCTGTTCTGGCTTCTTTTCCTACTACTGTCTCATCCTCTAAGGCTTAGGCCAAGTGTCAGCCCCTCTAGGGAGCCCTCCTGATCACTGAGTTAAGCTGGGTGTGTCTCCACACTGCAGGTGCACACAGGCTCTGTGGCCTGTGTTTTGGCTGTGTCCCCACTAAAATGGGGGCTCCATGCAGGCAAAGTGATTACTGCCGAGGGATTGCTGAATGGAAGAATCCTCACTGATACTAACTGCTCATTTCAAATCTCAGTCGCAAGATAAATGGGCAATTTCCCCGCCCCCACCAGGAGGGAGGCAGTGGTATGGCAGGGACACAGAAAGCAGGAGCATCTTCTTTCTAATGAGGTCCGTAATCTTCGT
Organism: Tragulus kanchil; assembly: GCA_022376925.1. NCBI lineage: Eukaryota > Metazoa > Chordata > Mammalia > Artiodactyla > Tragulidae > Tragulus > Tragulus kanchil. Next base: position 213,836,396 of record JAIOJX010000032.1, on the reverse strand, counting down.
GATAAACAATGATCAAAAATGTTCATATCAGAAACACAAAAATGCAGTTGAACTATTGAGTAGAAAATAAAATCTATTTAAGTCTGTTGATAAAACATGAAGATGTCAAACTAATTTTCCTTTAGGGTAGCTTCTTTGACTCATATTCCCACCTGTACTAGGAATCTTAGTTTTACCCTTCTCTTCTGCTGCTAGGAGTCGTGGAAAAAAGTGAGTAACACTGAGCCGGCAAACACATCTTGATCTATCTTGCCGGTGGCATGAGCAGTTTCTGAGATTTGTTCCCAGGTGAACTGTGTGTAGGGGACTCTTTGAGTTGGGGCTAATAAGCCAGAATGATAAGCTCAATGAGACCTGATGTAAGTGAGCTCTCATTCAACATTCAGTGGGTGAGCGTGTCGTTTTGAGTCCGGTTGAGACCAACTGAAGCAAGAGAGTCTGGAAAAGAGGTGAGGGTGTTGGCAAACAAACATTGATGGCTTCAGGTAGGGCACAGGCCAAAGAACCGAGTGTCCTGATCTCAGAACATCCCATGAGAGCTCTGATCTCTGCTTCTACTCACCCCTACTTCCTCTCTTAGATATCTTCCTGACCAAGGTCCACCATTACACTGTAGACCTACTGGCATTTCAGTGTGAATGTGAAATGAAAATCGTCTGGAACTATTCAGAATGAGAGGCTCTCCCTGATGAGACTCATACGAGTGTCAGGACCCGGGGGAGGATGCGGTGGTCAACGGCAGCTGTGGCCCCACTGCAGGACACTCACTCTTTGTTGAAGTAACTGTAGCACTGGTCACACACGCGAGTAGGGTTCTCTCGGCAGCCTTCCACCGCCATTCTCTTGGTGGAGCAGGAATTGCACATCTCAGTCGTCAAGATAAATGGGCAATTTCCCGGCCCCACTAAAATGGGGGCTCCATGCAGGCAAAGTGATTACTGCCGAGGGATTGCTGAATGGAAGAATCCTCACTGATACTAACTGCTCATTTCAAATCTCAGTCGCAAGATAAATGGGCAATTTCCCCGCCCCCACCAGGAGGGAGGCAGTGGTATGGCAGGGACACAGAAAGCAGGAGCATCTTCTTTCTAATGAGGTCCGTAATCTTCGTGATAAACAATGATCAAAAATGTTCATATCAGAAACACAAAAATGCAGTTGAACTATTGAGTAGAAAATAAAATCTATTTAAGTCTGTTGATAAAACATGAAGATGTCAAACTAATTTTCCTTTAGGGTAGCTTCTTTGACTCATATTCCCACCTGTACTAGGAATCTTAGTTTTACCCTTCTCTTCTGCTGCTAGGAGTCGTGGAAAAAAGTGAGTAACACTGAGCCGGCAAACACATCTTGATCTATCTTGCCGGTGGCATGAGCAGTTTCTGAGATTTGTTCCCAGGTGAACTGTGTGTAGGGGACTCTTTGAGTTGGGGCTAATAAGCCAGAATGATAAGCTCAATGAGACCTGATGTAAGTGAGCTCTCATTCAACATTCAGTGGGTGAGCGTGTCGTTTTGAGTCCGGTTGAGACCAACTGAAGCAAGAGAGTCTGGAAAAGAGGTGAGGGTGTTGGCAAACAAACATTGATGGCTTCAGGTAGGGCACAGGCCAAAGAACCGAGTGTCCTGATCTCAGAACATCCCATGAGAGCTCTGATCTCTGCTTCTACTCACCCCTACTTCCTCTCTTAGATATCTTCCTGACCAAGGTCCACCATTACACTGTAGACCTACTGGCATTTCAGTGTGAATGTGAAATGAAAATCGTCTGGAACTATTCAGAATGAGAGGCTCTCCCTGATGAGACTCATACGAGTGTCAGGACCCGGGGGAGGATGCGGTGGTCAACGGCAGCTGTGGCCCCACTGCAGGACACTCACTCTTTGTTGAAGTAACTGTAGCACTGGTCACACACGCGAGTAGGGTTCTCTCGGCAGCCTTCCACCGCCATTCTCTTGGTGGAGCAGGAATTGCACACTAGTCGACCACAGCGGCGACAGTGATGACGCCTGTTAAACTGAGGAGTGTCATGGAGCGGAGAAGAAAGAGATGGGGAGAGAAAGTGAAATTGAAAGGTCTGTGAACCACCCGTCAATCTGTCTATCCTCGGAATTAGCCACCTGTGACTTGCTAAGACTACCAGGTGCTTGCGCCTCTGTTGAGAAAGAACATACCAATCCTTGCCTTCACGAAGCTGACATTTAACGATCCCTCTCCTCCGATGGGCAAAGATGCCCAAGTCAAGGACAGTTTTGTAATAGCTCCTGACAAGCCCTACCTGTCTGTGGAGAAAACACGTGAAGACACAGCAAAAAGCAATGGGGTGGGGTGGGGGGGGATTGCTTCCTGGCAGCCCAGTGGGTAAAGAATCCGCCTTGCAGTGCAAGGGGCACCGGTTTGATCCCTGGCCCAGGAAGATCCCACATGCTATGGAGCAGCTGGACTGGTGTGTCCAATTACAAGCCAGTGCTCTGGAGCACACGCGCCCAGAGCCGGTTCTCTGCCATGAGAGAGGCCACTGCAGTGGGAGGCCCATGCAGAACAAGGAATAAAGATGGATGAAAATAAACAAAACAAAACAAAAAAATAATACAGAAGGCCAAAATTTAAAAAATATATATATATTAAAAAAAAAACAACAATGGGAAAGAAGTGACTTTCTCAGCCAATGAGGAGCTCATTTCTACATGGTGTCGTTGATGATGAAAAAAGAGTCCTTTTTTCAAGATGCTTTTACAAATACCACCTTATCTCCTTGATAGATATATTATACCTCTTTTATAGAAGAGGAAGAAAAAGACCCAGAGAAACCATCACCGTTTTCCTTGGTGATGAGCTCTTTATGCTGGTCAGGTACTCTGCTCAGTGTGGTAACATCCGTTACTGTAGTTAACCTGACTCAATGAGCCAAGTATTGTATCATTCCTAGTTAACACATGAGCATCTGAGATGAAAAAGTTAATAGTTACACTGCTAGTAAGAGGCGGGACTTGGATGGGAACTGAGATCCTCTGGGTTCAGCCCATAAAACCATCACCAGGTCACCTGTCTTGCTGCAAAAAACATGAGAGCTGGAAATGAGATGGCCTGAGTTTTTGGTCACTCCTCCTCCACTCTATCTGTTTTTATTTATTTCATAAGAATGGCAGAGATTTTAGAATTTAAGGCTACTCAAGGAGGGTCTACCATCTGTCTGAACATACCTTATCCTCTTAGGGACAGGAAGTGACTGTAATTTCGGGCTCATGGAGTCGACCTTTCATTTCTCCCGCAGGTAAAGCTGGTGATGGACGTGACTTACCATGGTGAAGCGCTCCCTGCAGCAGACCATGCACACGCTTGCACTCTCATCTGGGACCCACTGGTGCCTGGCAGGGGGTGTAGCCGGGGGCACAAACTCCAGCGGCAGCTGACTCTGGGGGAAGCTCCTCTCCCTCGGACTGGGGGAATGTACAATGGGGACACCTGGGAGTCAGAGCCAGAAGTCAGAGTAAAAGAGGATCAATAGTCCAGCTGATAAATGATGAAGGCATGAGCGAATTCGAACTGTATCACATTATAAGGCCCACCTGCTATCACAGATTCAATTAATGATCATCAATGGCTGACAGCAAAAAGAACATGCGGGACTTCCCTGGTGGTCCAGTGGCTAAGACACTGTGCTCCCAATGCAGAGGGCCTGGGTCCAGTCCTTGGTCAGAGAACTAGATGCCACCTGCCACAACTAAGATCCGGCACAGTCAAATAGATAAATATGCCATGTTTCGGGCTTGGTGACTTGAAGAAAGAAAAGAGAAGTGCATATTTTTTGATGGAAGGCACATGACCACCTATCAAAGACACTAGCCAATAAAATATGAAACCCAAATCAACTCAAGCTTCTAGGTCTATCAACATGGTACTGGAAATATAAGGGACGGAGACCCAGATTGCTATGGGGTAACAATTAGCAAAATCCAGTGTGTGGGAAGCTCTGCAGGACAAATGAACCAGTTTCCTCCACAAATAAAAAAGAGGTGCAGGTAAAAAGAGGTACGGAAACATATTGATTAAGAGAGACTTAAGAGAGAGATTAGCCAAACATGATGTCTAGACATTATTTATATCTTGATTCTAGAAAGACCAATTCTAAAAAAAAAAAACCTTCATGAGACCACTGGAAAATGTGAATATTGACTGATAATAATTAATATATTATAATATAATAATATATTCATAGTAATAAGGAATCATTAATTTGGTTTTAGGTATGAGAATGATGTTCTGGTTTTGTTTTATAAATGTCCTTATCTTTTAGAGATATATACTGTTTTGGGGTTTTTTGGGGGGTTACATCATGTGGGATCTCAGTTTCTTGACAAGGAACTGAACCCAAGCCATGGCTATTGATAGGTGATAGATGACGATAGGTTACCGTGAACGGTGTCGGACTCTTGATTTCCAATAGAGAAGAATTCACATTGGGATTGAAAGACTCGGTGATGGTCACTCAGAGCTTGGTGCAGTGAAAAGTTTATTAAAGAAAGGATAGGGAAAAGCTTCCAGCATAGACACTGGAAGGGGGGTAGAAGAGTATCCTTCTTTGCCAGTTGAAGCATGACAATTTGTATATTCCAGTCAGTTACCAAAACAATAAATCAAAAGAGTATCTTAAGGTTGTAAAGGCCCTCTAGGCCCATACCCAAGACAGTCTCCAGGCCTCAGGGCTAGGTGAGACATCCTAATGTAAATGCCCAGATTAACATAAGAAGTTTTCAGTTTCAACATTGAAGATCTTTGTCTTTAGTTCTTGTCCTTCCTCTTCTCCTCCTTGTCCTTAGGACCCACTGACCTTGCCAATTCTGCCTATGAACCCCTTTCATTCTGAACCCCTTTCACTATGACAGGCCAGAATCTTAGCCATTAGGCCACCAGGAAACTCTCAAAATATACGGTTTTACTTCTGGACAAAACAGTATGGTATCCAGGATCTGTTTCAGAATAATCTAGTAGAGGGACAGGGGTACAGATGGAACAAGAATGGTCATACTGAGATGATACATACTGCAGCTGGGTAACAGGCACATGATACTTCACTATACTATTCTGTCTACTTTTGTGTACTGGACATTTTCTATAATTAAAAGTTAAAAAAATTAAGTTAACCAAAGCCGCTCCAGCTTCCTTAGGCAGATTCGTGAAGCTGCTCATATCCCTGTACACCTGAGCCCTTCTTTCAGGTCTGCTGATTATCCTGAACGATGGCTCATTCTCAAAGTCGGGCCACAAAATGACACTTTGCTTTATGGCATCTAAGGAGAATGATGGTATGGTATCTAGCAGGAGATGTTGGCAGGTCATAGAAAAAGGGAACTGGAAACACAGTGAGTCTTAGCAGCACCCGGAAGAAGAGGGCCGTTGACCTCTCCCTCGCAGCCTGCTCTCCTAACTGCTGGCAAAACAAACACCTGCTGAGCTTCTTCCGAGCGTAGGCCACTGGGCAAAAGTCAGGAGACTGGCTGGAGAAGAGAGGTGGTGAAAAGGGAGACATGGTGTGGGCCTTCAAAGACCTTGCACCCTGTGTGGGTGACAGATAAAAACAACTACCTGCAGGACAGGGTCAGGAAGAACATGAGGACTAAATAAGTTGGTCCTCCTTATTAGTAGATTCCGTATTTGTGAAGTTGCCTACTTGCTAAAATTTATTTTGAACCTCAAATTGAATATTTGCATTGCTTTTGTGAACACACACAGAGGGGTGAATACTTTGAGCTGTAGGCTTGTTATTATGCAGGTTTCCATCTAGGGTTGAACAAGGTAATTTTTTTGCTTTCTTATTTCAGTTCTCATACAGAGCCGACCAGAGAATGGAGACGGTCAGGGACAGTGCAGCCAGGGAGTGCGAGAAGCTCACTTCTGGGGACAGCGGACAGGGTTTGAATCCCAAATGCTCAGTACACACTCATGGATGGGGTGGCTCAGGCAAGCCACTTTCATACTCTGAACCTCTTTTTCTCTTTTGTAAAATAAAGAAAAGAGAATCTACTGGCGTGAACTGCTTAAGATTTGTATGTATGTGAAATGTGTGTGTATATATACATATGTGCCTATATATATGTATCTATATATACAAAGCATATATGTAGAGGGACAGGGGGACAGATGGAACAAGAATGGTCATACTGAGATGATACATACTGCAGCTGGGTAACAGGCACATGATACTTCACTATACTATTCTGTCTACTTTTGTGTACTGGACATTTTCTATAATTAAAAGTTAAAAAAATTAAGTTAACCAAAGCCGCTCCAGCTTCCTTAGGCAGATTCGTGAAGCTGCTCATATCCCTGTACACCTGAGCCCTTCTTTCAGGTCTGCTGATTATCCTGAACGATGGCTCATTCTCAAAGTCGGGCCACAAAATGACACTTTGCTTTATGGCATCTAAGGAGAATGATGGTATGGTATCTAGCAGGAGATGTTGGCAGGTCATAGAAAAAGGGAACTGGAAACACAGTGAGTCTTAGCAGCACCCGGAAGAAGAGGGGCCGTTGACCTCTCCCTCGCAGCCTGCTCTCCTAACTGCTGGCAAAACAAACACCTGCTGAGCTTCTTCCGAGCGTAGGCCACTGGGCAAAAGTCAGGAGACTGGCTGGAGAAGAGAGGTGGTGAAAAGGGAGACATGGTGTGGGCCTTCAAAGACCTTGCACCCTGTGTGGGTGACAGATAAAAACAACTACCTGCAGGACAGGGTCAGGAAGAACATGAGGACTAAATAAGTTGGTCCTCCTTATTAGTAGATTCCGTATTTGTGAAGTTGCCTACTTGCTAAAATTTATTTTGAACCTCAAATTGAATATTTGCATTGCTTTTGTGAACACACACAGAGGGGTGAATACTTTGAGCTGTAGGCTTGTTATTATGCAGGTTTCCATCTAGGGTTGAACAAGGTAATTTTTTTGCTTTCTTATTTCAGTTCTCATACAGAGCCGACCAGAGAATGGAGACGGTCAGGGACAGTGCAGCCAGGGAGTGCGAGAAGCTCACTTCTGGGGACAGCGGACAGGGTTTGAATCCCAAATGCTCAGTACACACTCATGGATGGGGTGGCTCAGGCAAGCCACTTTCATACTCTGAACCTCTTTTTCTCTTTTGTAAAATAAAGAAAAGAGAATCTACTGGCGTGAACTGCTTAAGATTTGTATGTATGTGAAATGTGTGTGTACGTGTATATATACATATGTGCCTATATATATGTATCTATATATACACATATATGTCCATATATGTACACACATACACACACAGAGGCATATTTTCCCTAGGGAAAATGACTTAGTATTTGCTTATTCAGTCTTTGTGAAGCCTTCATAGATATACTACTGCTAATAACAGGAATCGATCTTATATGTTGAGTTTTCTGGGATACACAAAGCTGGAATGAATCAAGAAAAACAATTAGAATGGTGTGACTGGAAATGAAAAAAGTAGCAAAAGAATAAGAAAATCAGAGTAAGGCAAGATTGAACTAAAAACTCTCAGAACCTGTTCTTACCAGGAGCAGCAGCAGAAGAGAACTCGGCTGATGGCGACCTAGACAAAGTCTCAAGGTCAGGAGCCTGACTGACACTCTCCTGGAGGTGAATCACAGAATCTGCAGAGAGAGAGAGAGAAAATACTGACAGATCATTCTACCACAAACAAGCCTTATTTTCTGTGCTAGGAACTGAGTTCAAAGCCCTGTTGGTTTCAGTGACTGTCATCCCATGATTCTACCAGGCCCATAAAGACATGATAGAGGTATTTCTAAGACAGCTACAAGCATGTTTCCCAAATGTCTCAATAAACAAACTAGGCACACGAGATAAATGATGTAGACACTAGGATTTTAGAAAATAAATCGAAAAATGTCCAGAGGGAAGTAGAAGGCATTTAAGTGACAGTCCTGGAGGGCAGGGAGTAAGAAAAAAAAGTTGGGACCATGAGCCCTCATTTATTTCATTTTCTTCACACTAGAAGCAGCTGAGTCTGCTCACATACTACTGACTGATGTAACCCTGCGAATAGCCCTCAGATCAAAATGATGGCACTTCAGAACCCACTGCACCAAGGCCAGACAGAGACCACCCCCAGCATGTTTTGTTTCCTCAGCCTCTATGCACCTGCTGGCTACCTACCATCGGTTCTTTCAGGTTAGCCTGTCACTTCCTCCAAGACTGAGATCTCTCCTATGCAAGAGTCTCTCTCCTGAAGCGTATCCTCTCATTCTCAACTCACAATCATAAAAGAGCAGAAATGAAAACTAAGGATGTAGAACCCCATCGAGGGTGCTGGCTGGTACCTGAGCGTTTTTCCCGCAGAGGGTATGGGAAGTCCAGGGCCTTTCCCGCATATCTAGAAAGCAGCGAGTTCACCTCGTCCATGGTGAAGCCAATCTCCTGGCCAGTCAGCAGCTGGTGCAGAGTCTGCACGGCCACAGTGGCCCAGTCCACTTTCATGTTCATGAGTAGCTGCTCCAGCATGAGCAGGGGGTTAGAGGACAGGTGGGAGTAGCTGGCCCGGTGCTGCTCGGGCAGGGTCAGCAGAACCTGGGTTTGGGGACGAGGCCCAGAGGGGAGGAAACAGAATATGAATTTCAGAAGAAAGCCAAGATTTTTACTGGGAATGGGAAGGGTATCTGGGACCAATGGGCCCCTTGGTCAGCTGGCTGGGAGTCTTAAAAAACAAGCAAGGCTGAACTCCTAGCTAAATCTTCCAGGTGGCAATCATGACAAGGGGAATTTTTTCTGTAAAGTAAAAATTCTAAGACAGTAGATATTTTATACTTTATAGGCCACAAGGTCTTTGTGGCAATTACTTAACTGGTAAATGAATGTACATGTTTGTGTTCCAATAAAACCTGATTCATAAAAGTAGGCAGAGGGTTGGATTTGGCTCATAGATGTTGGTCTCCTGACCCCTGGCCTAGATCAACCAGTATGATTGATCTCTTTCTGATCCTTAAAAAGTCACCATTCTGGCCTTCTGAGGCTTTGCTATAATAAGCAATATAACATGGACCAAACCTGGCACCTCCAGGGTCCTACAGGTGAATGATGACTCTAAGTTCCTCCTAGGGGTTGTTAGCACTGGGCTTGAAATACATTTATTGGCTCTGCTCATTGTCATCTTTGAAGATTCCATTCATGTACAGTACATCCAAAAAAAAAAAAGTATCCTCTTCAGGATTATTTTACATAGTTGAACACTTAGGAAGTATGCTAGTGGTCACATTCATGGCTCTCCCAGCACTTACTCTGTTCATGGGGTGTGTTTTATACTCAGGGCAGCATGACTGCCAACCACCTGCCAATTTGAATCATTATTAGAGTTAGAAGGCCTTATCTCACCCCAAACACTCCTTCACTGAAATTATCTTATAATTTCTTCTTTCAGTGTCTCAAAGATTACATGTCAAAGATAAGTACTAATTATCTCATTGCCTAGACAATTGACCCTTTTCCTTTAACACAGAGTAGTTTTAAGGATTTAAAGCAGTAGCTTTAAAGAGGTTTGGCTGTAATTACTCTAGGGTGGAAGTCAACCACTGCTGTTTTTACAAAGTCCAGGTGATTCTAACTCATGGTCAGAACCGAGAAGCCTTGATATAGGCAGATTCCAGGGAAAGCACAAAGAGAACTTAGGTGGACCATAAAAATTTCACTTTGAAGGCAGAGCAGTAAGCAGCACTAAGTTCTAAGGGACACAGTAGGCTATCAGGGTCAAGATTTTATACAGCATGGGTCAAGGATAGCAGGTGCCTAGAAGGGCAAGTTCTGAAGTAGGAGCTAAATCTTCCAGGTGGCAATCATGACAAGGAATTTTTCTGTAAAGTAAAAATTCTAAGACAGTAGATATTTTATACTTTATAGGCCACAAGGTCTTTGTGGCAATTACTTAACTGGTAAATGAATGTACATGTTTGTGTTCCAATAAAACCTGATTCATAAAAGTAGGCAGAGGGTTGGATTTGGCTCATAGATGTTGGTCTCCTGACCCCTGGCCTAGATCAACCAGTATGATTGATCTCTTTCTGATCCTTAAAAAGTCACCATTCTGGCCTTCTGAGGCTTTGCTATAATAAGCAATATAACATGGACCAAACCTGGCACCTCCAGGGTCCTACAGGTGAATGATGACTCTAAGTTCCTCCTAGGGGTTGTTAGCACTGGGCTTGAAATACATTTATTGGCTCTGCTCATTGTCATCTTTGAAGATTCCATTCATGTACAGTACATCCAAAAAAAAAAAAGTATCCTCTTCAGGATTATTTTACATAGTTGAACACTTAGGAAGTATGCTAGTGGTCACATTCATGGCTCTCCCAGCACTTACTCTGTTCATGGGGTGTGTTTTATACTCGCGGGGCAGCATGACTGCCAACCACCTGCCAATTTGAATCATTATTAGAGTTAGAAGGCCTTATCTCACCCCAAACACTCCTTCACTGAAATTATCTTATAATTTCTTCTTTCAGTGTCTCAAAGATTACATGTCAAAGATAAGTACTAATTATCTCATTGCCTAGACAATTGACCCTTTTCCTTTAACACAGAGTAGTTTTAAGGATTTAAAGCAGTAGCTTTAAAGAGGTTTGGCTGTAATTACTCTAGGGTGGAAGTCAACCACTGCTGTTTTTACAAAGTCCAGGTGATTCTAACTCATGGTCAGAACCGAGAAGCCTTGATATAGGCAGATTCCAGGGAAAGCACAAAGAGAACTTAGGTGGACCATAAAAATTTCACTTTGAAGGCAGAGCAGTAAGCAGCACTAAGTTCTAAGGGACACAGTAGGCTATCAGGGTCAAGATTTTATACAGCATGGGTCAAGGATAGCAGGTGCCTAGAAGGGCAAGTTCTGAAGTAGGAGCTGGACCATCGTGCTTTCTCAACACCCTCTTCTCCTCCTGACCTTGGATCCCATGTACAGTGCCTGGATTTCACGGTGTCGGTCTGCGGTCAGTTCTCCATAGAAATGGGTAGTGAGGTAGTTGGCCAGGAAGTGAGATGTTGCCAAGCTAGGGTGCTGGTCGAGGGACTTCTCTGTGACCTCAAGGCACATGGTAGGGTCAGGAATTCTTCGTAGAAGCTGTTGCAGGAGGAGGGTAGAGGAGAAGAGTAAGGCCTTTAGAAGAACTCTTAGTCCAGCCTTGTTTTACTTCAGAACTAAATCTTTCGGTTTATTCACTTTGGATTAACCCTTTCTTTGTACTCATTTTTTCTGCACCACCCCTGGAGAGTCACAAATGATGGCTCTGACTGGACCAGAGACCAGCTGGATCTTGGACCTAGCTGCCCACCTGGCACCTAATGCAGGGTGAGGCACCTACAGTCAAGGTGACTCTAACCAGCTCATGGAGGGGCAGATCCGAGACCGAGAATGCTCTGAAGGGGATCCAGCGGAACAAGGCCATCTGATTTGACCAACCTTCCCATCCCTCCCCAAAGAAAACTAGGAAGAGCTGGAGGCTTACTTGCAGAGCCTTCTCATGATCTCCTCTTTCTAGAAGGTGAAGAAGATGCTTTTGATGTAGGTTGATTAAATGTTCTCTTGGAATGGGGTAGAGGCAGCCCCACTCCTCACACAGCTCATACTCCTGGAATGAAACACACATACCTTCAATCCCTTTAAATTCCTGGCCTTGTCACTCATCTAGCTCTTGGCCTGGTTCTTCTCAGCAGTCCTGAGTCTGCTAAAGCCCCAGGACAGTTTGGGAAGTGCTGATGGGAACTTCAGGGTGGGATCAAAGTGGGATCATAAAGGACTAGAGTTGGCAATGTAAGTTATGAGAATGATGCAAGTAGTCTGACTACTAAAGATGTCCCTTTCCTCTTAGCTCTATTATAAAAAAGAAACAGATCACAGAAGCCACTAAGACTTGGTGTCAGCACTGGGAAGATACTAAGGAAGTGGGGAAGACTGAGAGAACTGTCAAGGAGACAGTGCCTACTCAACTCTGTTGCCCTATGATTGTGCAGGCCCAGTGCTGCCAGAGTTTAAAAAAATTTGGACGAATTTTGTAGGACTTCCTTGGTGGTCCAGTGGCTAAAACTCTGCACTTTCACTGCAGAGGACCTGGGTTCAATCCCTGGTCAGAGAACTAAGATCTCACATGCTTTGTGGAATGGCCAAAAAAAAAAAAAAAATCCAAAAACACCATTTAATCGAAAAATCTTCCTATTTTACAATATTGGCAATGAAATCAATATGAGAAACCAAAAATTCTGCACACCACTACTGCATGGGTCAAATAAACATGTTGGGGTTGGATTCCACTGACATCAACCCTTGTTATATCTCCTACTCCCACCCCCACCCCCAATTTGTGAACTCTGGATTAAAGTTTCAGAGAGTGGAATTCTCAGGGCTTTGTCCAAATATTTTAATATGGTGGCATCTGGAAGGTCCTTTCCACAACTCTGCCAGGGACTACCTTCTTCAGGAGGTTTCCTTTTCACTCAGGCTACAGTAGCTGCCCTGCCTGTGCTTCTACCATAGTCTGGGCTTGCTTCTGTCACTTGGTATATCACAATCACCGAGCGGTATGTCTCATGTTTTCCCCCACCTCCGTCCCCAGCCATTTCCTTCCCAAAATCTAAGTTGCACAAAGGCAAAGACTAAGCTTGATGATCTTTGTTTCACCACGATCTAGCACAGTGGTAAATAACAGACAGGCCCTAAAGCTTTCCTGGATGAGTCGAGCACTTGAATAAATACGTCTGCATTTCGATCTACGGTATCTCAGTTTCTTTTTTTTTAAAAATTTTTAATGTATTTATTTGGTTGAACTGGGTCTTAGTTATGGTATGTGGAATCTAGTTCCCTGACCAGGGGTTGAACCCAGGTCCCCAGCATTGGGAGCACAGAGTCTTTGCCCCTGGACCACCAGGGAAATCCCTATCAGTTTCTTAGAGGGTAAAAACGAGTCTTCTTTTTTAACTTGGCACGCACATGTCCAATAAACACATGAAAAGATAGGCAAGGTCATGAGTAATCATGGAAACGTACATTAAAACAACGATGAGATACCATCGTATTGGCAAAAGAAGTTGGACAATGCCAACGTTGCTAAGAAGATGGAGCAACAGGGACTGCGAGTGCGAGAATAACTGGGCCAGAACCATGGATCTGAAGAACAACGTGGTAACATCTGAGGAACTATGAGGAGGCTTACAGATCATGACGTGGCAGTTCCACTGCTGGATATATATTCTGCACCTACTGTAAACCGTGTAGGAAATCTCACGTATGGAAACAAGGGTGATCGTTCAAAAGTGTCAGCTATATCGTTCTCTATCCTGCTCTAAATGTTGGTAAGTTTCTCACATATACAAAAGAAAAAAGAGTGTTATGTAATTATAGAAAAAATGTGAACCTTGATACATGGAGAGGAGCCTACATAACAAGCTAAGGAGAAGCGACTCTAGAAAGGGGTGGAAGGGGAACAGTACCCCGGAAAATGGTACCTTGGCTTCTAGAATCACGTTCATGACAGCTGACGGGTCCTCAGCACAACAGTTCCTCAGGGTCTGCCAGTCACACCACACGGGGGTAGCCTGCAAACCTAGAATCTAAGGAAAGACAAGAAAAGCTTCCAAACCGCCCTGCAGTTTCTCTGTCCAGGAACAAGTCATTGGAGTTTCCAGGGATGGGCCATTCCCAGGTCTCTGTAACTTGCCACGAGTAAACCTAACTGGCAGGTATAATCAGGGAGGAAAGGCTGAGTGCGAAGGCTAGGATTGGAGGACAAGTCCCAGAGGCTTTCTGTCCTTTGCAGTTTGTTCAGTCTTCGGGGTCATTTGTCCCCTGCTCCTTCATCTCAAAACTCCACCCAGGTTATTCTTCTGGCCCAAATGCTCTGTGGGATCACCTTTCATGCAGCATTTTATTTCTGTGTGAAAACTGCTGAGGAAGAGTGAAAAGAAAATCTTTTTCGCTTGCCATTTTTATTTTCTGTGGTTGGGCTTTGGACTCTGGTTCCAAGTACACATGAAAAATTAGCATATATGTATACTTGTTATGTAGCTGCATCACATAAATCAGTCTCCTCGAGCCTCTTGATCTTGAATATAACACATACATCGTAAGAACCTTTCACTGTGAAATGGTCACTTTCAGGTATCCCTTTCCAAATGGCTCTAGTCAGAGTGAAGAGTTCCAATAAAATGTGACCCATGGAGGAGGAAATGGCAAACCACTCCAGTATTCTTGCCACCAGAACCCCATGAACAGTATGAAAAGGCAAAAAGATATGACACCAGAAGATACGCCTCCCAGGTCGGAAGGTGTTGAATATGCTACAAGGGAAAAGTGGAGGGCAATTACTAATAGATGCAGAAAGAATGAAGCAGCTGAGTCAAAGTGAAAATGATGCTCAATTGTGGATGTGTCTGGTGGTGAAAGTAAAGTCTGATGCTGTAAAAAATACTGCATAGGAACCTGGAACATTAGGTCTGAGTCAAGGTAAGTTAGATGTGGTCAAGCAGGAGATGGCAAGAGTGAGCTGACATCAGGGACAGTGAACAGGGGTGGAAGGGAAAAAAACAGTACCCGGAAAATGGTACCTTGGCTTCTAGAATCACGTTCATGACAGCTGACGGGTCCTCAGCACAACAGTTCCTCAGGGTCTGCCAGTCACACCACACGGGGGTAGCCTGCAAACCTAGAATCTAAGGAAAGACAAGAAAAGCTTCCAAACCGCCCTGCAGTTTCTCTGTCCAGGAACAAGTCATTGGAGTTTCCAGGGATGGGCCATTCCCAGGTCTCTGTAACTTGCCACGAGTAAACCTAACTGGCAGGTATAATCAGGGAGGAAAGGCTGAGTGCGAAGGCTAGGATTGGAGGACAAGTCCCAGAGGCTTTCTGTCCTTTGCAGTTTGTTCAGTCTTCGGGGTCATTTGTCCCCTGCTCCTTCATCTCAAAACTCCACCCAGGTTATTCTTCTGGCCCAAATGCTCTGTGGGATCACCTTTCATGCAGCATTTTATTTCTGTGTGAAAACTGCTGAGGAAGAGTGAAAAGAAAATCTTTTTCGCTTGCCATTTTTATTTTCTGTGGTTGGGCTTTGGACTCTGGTTCCAAGTACACATGAAAAATTAGCATATATGTATACTTGTTATGTAGCTGCATCACATAAATCAGTCTCCTCGAGCCTCTTGATCTTGAATATAACACATACATCGTAAGAACCTTTCACTGTGAAATGGTCACTTTCAGGTATCCCTTTCCAAATGGCTCTAGTCAGAGTGAAGAGTTCCAATAAAATGTGACCCATGGAGGAGGAAATGGCAAACCACTCCAGTATTCTTGCCACCAGAACCCCATGAACAGTATGAAAAGGCAAAAAGATATGACACCAGAAGATACGCCTCCCAGGTCGGAAGGTGTTGAATATGCTACAAGGGAAAAGTGGAGGGCAATTACTAACAGATGCAGAAAGAATGAAGCAGCTGAGTCAAAGTGAAAATGATGCTCAATTGTGGATGTGTCTGGTGGTGAAAGTAAAGTCTGATGCTGTAAAAAATACTGCATAGGAACCTGGAACATTAGGTCTACGAGTCAAGGTAAGTTAGATGTGGTCAAGCAGGAGATGGCAAGAGTGAACGCTGACATCTTAGGGATCAGTGAACTAAAATGGACAGGAATGGGTGAATGTAATTCAGATGACCATTATATCTACTACTGTGGGCAAGAACTCCTTAGAAGAAATGGAGGAGCCCTCATAGTCAACAAAAGAGCTTGAGATGCAGTACTTGGGTGCAATCTCAAAAATGACAGAATGGTCTTGGTTTGTTTCCAAGGCAAACCATTCAATATCATAGTAACTAACCCAAATCTGTCTCAACCACTAATGCTGAAGAAGCTGAAGTTGACTGGTTCTATGAAGACCTACAAGACCTAGAATTAACACCAAAAAAAGATGTCCTTTTCATCATACGGGATTGGAATCCAAAAATAGGAAGTCAAGAGATACCTGGAGCAACAGGCAAGTTTGGCGTTGGAATACAGAATGAATCAGGGTAAAGGCTAACAGAGTTTTGTCACGGGAAAACAGTGGTCATGACAAATACCTTTTTCCAACAACTCAAGAGACAACTCTTTACATGGACATCACCAGACAGTCAATACTGAAATCAGATTATGTTCTTTTCGGCTGAAGATGGAGAAACTCTATATATTCAGCAAAAACAAGACTTGGGGTTGACTAAGGTTCAGATCATGAGGTCCACATTGCAAAATTCATGTTTAAATTGAAGAAAGTAGGGAAAACCATTAGGCCATTCAGGTATAACCTAAATCAAATCCCTTATGATTATACAGTGGAGGAGGCGAATAGATTCAGGGGACTAGATATGTTACAGTGCCTTAAGAACTATGTACAGAGATTCATAACATTGTACAGGAGGTGATGACTAAAACTATCCCAAGAAAAAGAAATCTGAGAAGGCAAAATTCTTAAAGAGATGGAAATACTGGACCACCTTATCTGTCTCCTAAGAAACTTGTATGTGGGTCAAGAAGCAACAGTTAGAACCTGACATGGAAAACCAGACTGGTTCAAAAGTGGGAGAGGAGTATGACAAGGCTGTATATTGTCACTCTGCTATATATGCAGAGTACATATATGCAGAGTACAGTATGTGAAATGCTGAGCTGGATGAATCACAAGTTGGAATCAAGATTGTTGGGAGAAATATCAACAACCTCAGGTGATATGCAGATGATACCACTCAAAATGGTACTTTCTAAATGATACCACTCTGATACTTTCTAAATGGCAGAAAGTGAAGAGGAACTAAAAAGCCTCTTGATGAAAGAAGAGAGTGAAAACGCTTGCTTAAAGTTCAACATTCAAAAAATGAAGATCATGCCGTCTGGTCCTATCACTTCATGGCAAATAGAAGGGAAAAAAGTGGAAACAGTGACAGATTTTATTTTATTGGTCTCCAAAATCACTATGGACAGTGACTGCAATCACGAAACTAAAAGATGCTTGTTCCATGGACGAAAAGTCATGACAAACCTAGACAGCATATTAAAAAGCAGAGATATTACTTTGCCGACAAAGGTCCATACAGTCAAAGCTATGGTTTTTCCAGTAGTTACGTACAGTTGTGAAAGTTGGATCATAAAGAAGGCTGAGTGCTGAAGAACTGATGCTTACAAATTGTGGTACTGGAGAAGACTCCCGAGAGTCCCTTGAAATGCAAGGAGATCAAATCATTCAGTCCTAAAGGAAATCAACCCTGAATATTCATTCAAGGACTGATGATGAAGCTGAAGCTCCAATCCTTTGGCCCCCTGATGCAAAGAGCTGACTCAGGGGTCGGATGAGGCGGATATACATATGACTAATCTGGGATCATACATATCTGTAAACAACAAAACTCTGTAAAAGTAAGAAGTAAAAGAAAAATTAAAAAAAAAAAAGAGCTGACTCATTGGAAAAAGACCCTAATGTTGGACAAGACTGAAGGCAGAAGGAGAAGGGGACGACAGAGGATGAGATGGTTGGATGACATCACTGAGTCAATGGACATGAGTTTCAGCAATCTTCAAAATAGTGAAGAACAGGGGAGCCTGGTGTGCGGTAGTCCATGTGGTCACAAAGACTCAGACATGATTAAGTGACTGAACAACAGCAATACTGAAGTTTAAATAATCTTTAAAGAAGACAGAGATTAAATTCTAAAAAAACTATTCTCCACCACCAACAAAAAGACACCATATACATAAAACGTACAAAAAGCTCAAAGATGCAGGGATACCGTGGGGACACTGTGGTTTCAGTTCCAGACCACAACAAAGTGAATATTATGATAAGGTGAGTCATATGACTTGTTCAGCTTTCCAGTGCAAATAAGGTTATGTTTACATTATACTGCAGTCTATACATTATGCAATAGCATTGTCTAAAAAATTCACATGCCTTAATTAAATACTTTATTGCTAAAAAATGGTAACCAACATCTGACCCTTCATCCAGGTGTAATCATTTTGTAATAGCAATATCAGAGTTCACTGATCACAGATCACCATAAACAAATATAATAATGAGAAAGTTTGAAATATTGTGAGAATTATCAAAATGTGACACAGAGACATGAAGTGAGTAAATGCTATTGGACAAATGGTACCAAGAGACTTACTCAATGCAGGGCTGCCACAAGCCTTCAATTTGCAAAAAAAGTAGTATCTACGAAGTGTAAAAAAGTGAAATGCAGCAAAAAAAAAAAAAAAGCCTTGTAGCTCAGCTGGTGAAGAATTCGCCTGCAATGCAGGAGACTCCGGTTCGATTCCTGGGTCAGGAAGATCTCCTGGAGAAGGGAGAGGCTACCCATTCCATTATTCTTGCCTAGAGAATTCCATGGCTTGTCCATGGGCCGCAAAGAGTTGGACATGACTAGCGACTTTCATACATATAAAAGATGTTTTTCCGACTGTAAAGCATCATTTCAGTGTTACTCTTGTTATGATTTTTAATCCTCATCTGACACATATATATTTAAAATTATAGCAGTCAATAAAATAGGAACCAGATAAGAGATTCTGTCACTCTTCACCTAAGGACAGAAGCTAGGTACAGAGCAAAAGCCGGGCCTATATTTTGTTTCTTAAAATCCACCACCACATGAGAACAGGTTGGAGTTGGCAACAAGGTGAGAAGCCTGTTTCCTGTCTCTTGAGGCCAGGGTCCTGTACCTTCTGATACACCGCAGCTCCGCTAGCTTTCTCTGTAGCTCACTCTCCAGTCCATCTGGGACAGCTGTGTCTGAAAGGCAGTAGGCCAGGATCTCCAGGCACCACTCCAGGGCCACCGGTCCACAAACTTCAGTGTTAGCTGACTTCATAAAACGTACAAAAAGCTCAAAGATGCAGGGATACCGTGGGGACACTGTGGTTTCAGTTCCAGACCACAACAAAGTGAATATTATGATAAGGTGAGTCATATGACTTGTTCAGCTTTCCAGTGCAAATAAGGTTATGTTTACATTATACTGCAGTCTATACATTATGCAATAGCATTGTCTAAAAAATTCACATGCCTTAATTAAATACTTTATTGCTAAAAAATGGTAACCAACATCTGACCCTTCATCCAGGTGTAATCATTTTGTAATAGCAATATCAGAGTTCACTGATCACAGATCACCATAAACAAATATAATAATGAGAAAGTTTGAAATATTGTGAGAATTATCAAAATGTGACACAGAGACATGAAGTGAGTAAATGCTATTGGACAAATGGTACCAAGAGACTTACTCAATGCAGGGCTGCCACAAGCCTTCAATTTGCAAAAAAAGTAGTATCTACGAAGTGTAAAAAAGTGAAATGCAGCAAAAAAAAAAAAAAAAGCCTTGTAGCTCAGCTGGTGAAGAATTCGCCTGCAATGCAGGAGACTCCGGTTCGATTCCTGGGTCAGGAAGATCTCCTGGAGAAGGGAGAGGCTACCCATTCCATTATTCTTGCCTAGAGAATTCCATGGCTTGTCCATGGGCCGCAAAGAGTTGGACATGACTAGCGACTTTCATACATATAAAAGATGTTTTTCCGACTGTAAAGCATCATTTCAGTGTTACTCTTGTTATGATTTTTAATCCTCATCTGACACATATATATTTAAAATTATAGCAGTCAATAAAATAGGAACCAGATAAGAGATTCTGTCACTCTTCACCTAAGGACAGAAGCTAGGTACAGAGCAAAAGCCGGGCCTATATTTTGTTTCTTAAAATCCACCACCACATGAGAACAGGTTGGAGTTGGCAACAAGGTGAGAAGCCTGTTTCCTGTCTCTTGATGCCAGGGTCCTGTACCTTCTGATACACCCGCAGCTCCGCTAGCTTTCTCTGTAGCTCACTCTCCAGTCCATCTGGGACAGCTGTGTCTGAAAGGCAGTAGGCCAGGATCTCCAGGCACCACTCCAGGGGCCACCGGTCCACAAACTTCAGTGTTAGCTGACTTCTCAGAGATGCCTCCTTCACAGCAAACAGGTACTGCCAACCTTCTTTGTCTATGAGACAAAAAAGATGCTCAGCAAGCCTGGCACCGGAGCTCAAGAGTCCAGGTTACTTCTTAAGAAAAGGGCTTAGTTCAATTTCACAAAACGGGGATTTTTTGAACCTGAAGATCCCAGAGATCCACCTGACCTGAACTAGTTTTTTTTTTTTTTCACTTTTTATTTTCACAGAGTTTTGCTGTTTACAGATATGTATAATCCCAGATTAGTCATACGCTGAACTAGTTTTTATACATGGAACTATTCTGTGACAAGGAGAGATGCTGTACCTTGTTCCTTGTTATGTAAAAGAAATCAACATCATGGGACTTTCTGAAGAGAAAGGAGAAAAGCAGAAAGGAGAGGAAAAAAGAGGAAGGAAGAAAAGGAGAAAGAATGAAAGAAGACAGAAGAACAGACGAGGCGCTTCATGTCTTAGCACATGGCACACACAGCACTATTTCAGACTCAACTTGTCAGCAGAACTGTTGGTTTTCCCTGTAATTTCCATGCTGTGTCATACATTATGACTTGAAAGTTATTTCAGGCAAACTAGTGTTCCTTTCTCACCATTGTCTGTTGTTCTCACGTAGCAGCTCTCTCTCTCCCACTCCCCACGTCACAGAGCTGAAACACTGACTCCAAGCCATGAAGACCTTGGAGGGGGTCAATGGACTTCACCTTCTCGAGGAAGGACTTCACCTCCTCCTTTCTATAGAGCAGCCAAGGCCCCTAAGCACAACCTGCCTGGCTCTTGCTCTCCCCAGTGGAGGGCTGTAGGTCAGCTCTGGGTACACATCTGTCTCCCGGGGAGCTTTTACAGCTGGATTCAACAAACAGGCCCCTATTTTCTTTTCTTTTTTTTAAATTTTGGTCTCTTTTATTGTTTTTTTTAATTTTAACTTTTATTCATTTATTCTCATTCATCTCCATTCTTTGGCCTGTGTAGGCCTCCCATTGCAGTGGCCTCTCTCCTTGCAGAGCGCTGGCTCTGGGCACATGCACTCCAGAGCGCAGACTTGTAACTGGACACACCAGTCCAGCCGCTCCACAGCATGTGGGATCTTCCCGGCCCAGGGATTGAACCGGTGGCCCTTGCATTGCAAGGTGGACTCTATACCCAATGGAGCACCAGGGAAGCCCTTTTTCTCTTTTTAAATAATTAAAAAAATTATTTATTTATTCTTGGCTGCTCTGGGTCTTTGCTGCTGCCTCCCGGCTTTCTCTAGATGAGGAAAGCAGGGCCTACTCTCTAGTTGTGGTGCGTGGGCTTCTTACTGCAGTGGGCTCTAGAGCACAGGCTCAGTAGTTGTGGTGCATGGAGTTTGTTGCTCCATCGGTAGGTGGCATCTCCCTGGATTAGGGATAGAACCTGTGTTTCCTGCATTGGCAGGCGAGTTCTTTACCAATGACCCATCAGGGAGGCCCCCAGAGTTTGTTTTTGTAAAGATTTATTCGAAGACAGCCCCGCTCACTCGTTTATCATCTGTGGCTGTTTTCAAGCTGTAATGCCAGGTTCGAGTAGTTGCCACCAAGCCTGTGTAGCCTAAAAAGCCTTTTACAGAAAAACTTCCCCGACCCCTCTTTTTTTTTTTTTTAAGATTTATTTATTTATTTATTTTGGGCGGGGGTCGGGTTGGGGAGGGAAGGGAGCAGGCGGGCCACTTCTATTGGTCTTTCATTTCTCTATGTTCATCCGTCTTTGTTCTTTGGCTCCTGTGGGCCTCTCATTGCAGTGGCCTCTCTCCTTGCAGAGCGCTGGCTCTGGGCACATGCACTCCAGAGCGCAGACTTGTAACTGGACACACCAGTCCAGCCGCTCCACAGCATGTGGGATCTTCCCGGCCCAGGGATTGAACCGGTGGCCCTTGCATTGCAAGGTGGACTCTATACCCAATGGAGCACCAGGAAGCCCTTTTCTCTTTTTAAATAATTAAAAAAATTATTTATTTATTCTTGGCTGCTCTGGGTCTTTGCTGCTGCCTCCCGGCTTTCTCTAGATGAGGAAAGCAGGGCCTACTCTCTAGTTGTGGTGCGTGGGCTTCTTACTGCAGTGGGCTCTAGAGCACAGGCTCAGTAGTTGTGGTGCATGGAGTTTGTTGCTCCATCGGTAGGTGGCATCTCCCTGGATTAGGGATAGAACCTGTGTTTCCTGCATTGGCAGGCGAGTTCTTTACCAATGACCCATCAGGGAGGCCCCCAGAGTTTGTTTTTGTAAAGATTTATTCGAAGACAGCCCCGCTCACTCGTTTATCATCTGTGGCTGTTTTCAAGCTGTAATGCCAGGTTCGAGTAGTTGCCACCAAGCCTGTGTAGCCTAAAAAGCCTTTTACAGAAAAACTTCCCCGACCCCTCTTTTTTTTTTTTTTAAGATTTATTTATTTATTTATTTTGGGCGGGGGTCGGGTTGGGGAGGGAAGGGAGCAGGCGGGCCACTTCTATTGGTCTTTCGTTTCTCTATGTTCATCCGTCTTTGTTCTTTGGCTCCTGTGGGCCTCCCATCGCGGTGGCGTCTTTTGTTGCTGAGCTCCGGCTCTGGGCGCATGCGCTCCAGAGCTCTGGCTCGGTAATTGGGCACATCAGTCCAGCCACTTCGCGGCACGTGGGCTCTTCCCAGGCCAGGGCTCGAACCGGTGCCCCTTGCACTGCAAGGTGGTGTCCTTACCCACTGGACCACCAGGGGAAGCCCCCTGACCCCTCTTTTAAAGCAAGCACTCACCTGAACCTTATCACAGGCTTCCGGAAATGGGGTTCAGATATTTGTAGTCTATAACATTTCCCAATGATTCTGACATCCAATTTTGAGAATACTGGTTATGAGGACCTGTCCTAAAGTTCGATGGGCTTGGGTTCTAAGCTCTGCTCCACCATTGACTAGCCTGGGCAGTTTCCCACCCTCTGAGCCTGGCTTGCCTCTCAGTATCATCAGACCCCAGTGGTGCCTTTCTCTAGAGCTACTGTGAGGATCAGAGGCGACGATCCACTTGGTGAACACTCAATATTATTACCACCGTGGAAAGAGGGAGACACAGCTTTCTGCTTACCACAGGCCGCAGCGCAGCTCAAGACCGCATCCTGTATGGTGCTCAAGTCGTCCACATCTCGTCCATACACTTCAGTGAGCTGAAGGGCCCGGCGCCAATCTCTAGCCACCAGGGCTTCCTCGAAGGCCTCAGTGAGCACATCCAGGGCAGTGGGAGAATGCAGGCCCAGGAGGACAGTGGAGAGACTGGCCCTGCCGCAGAGACTCGCTGCCAGACTCTGCCCCTGCTCGGAGGACCCTTGGAGGGGTGCCCAGGCCGCCAGGAGGGAGGCCTCCAGCAGAGGGAGCTGTTCCAGGAGGCGCTCACACTCCCGGGCCACCTGCTCTGCTGAGAGAGGCACTTCCCTGCGGCCACGAAGCTCCTTCCACGATAAGCTGGGCTTAGTGACCTTTGACCCGCGGGAGGCGCCCAGACAGGCCACAGCAGCCAGCAGCTTCGAGCGGGACTTCAGAAAGGCCAAGGCAGAGGAAGTGAGGGCTGAGGGTGATGAATCCCTCGGGGAGGAAGGGGGCTTTCTCTCCAGTGTGGGATTCTCAGTTGCCTTTGGGGAGCTCAGCGTGGGAAGGGGGAGGTCCTGCAGGCAGTGGGAGGTGTGCAGCTGGGCCAGGGTGCCCAAGTGGGTCAGAAGGGATGAGGTCTGCTGGCTCTGCCGGGAGGAGCAGAGGGCAAGGGGCTCGCAGCAGCAGTTGACAATGACCTGCTGCACGCTCAGGCTCAGACCCTCCTGGGCCAGAAGGTCTGCCAGCCTGGAGGGAGAGAAGAAGAGGGCATGCAAGGTCTGAGTGCCTGGGCACCATCACCCAACTCCAACTTTCTTTATGTCTAAACAATGGTGAATGTAGACTCTCTGTTCCCCCAAACCCCTCTCTTTTTAACTCAAAAGGTACCCTATTAGACCCAATGCCCCGGCCCTTGCTGTTGTACTTAATAACACATCTGGGAGATCTGTCCATATCCGTCTACAGAAAGGCCCCTCATTCTTTATTTTTACAGCCATACAGCATTCCATTATGTGGAGGAACCTGAATTTAACTAGGCTCTTATTCAATGCCTATGACATACAAAGTCATGATAAAAT
Organism: Tragulus kanchil; assembly: GCA_022376925.1. NCBI lineage: Eukaryota > Metazoa > Chordata > Mammalia > Artiodactyla > Tragulidae > Tragulus > Tragulus kanchil. The sequence goes on along the minus strand of JAIOJX010000032.1, from coordinate 213,812,254 downwards.
GACTTGGTACACATAGCCTTTTTCACATGTATAATAAAGCTTCAGGATAAACTCCCCAATATAGATTGCCACAATATCAAAAACATGGCTCGTCACTTTAGTGGATATGGACAAACTGCTTTCCCACAGGGGTTGTACTGATTTATAACCCACTGGAAATCTGTGAGAATGCTTGTTTTCCTACAGCCTAGCCAACTAAATGTGTTATCCTATTCATGGAAATGACTGGCCCTGCCGCAGAGACTCGCTGCCAGACTCTGCCCCTGCTCGGAGGACCCTTGGAGGTGCCCAGGCCGCCAGGAGGAGGCCTCCAGCAGAGGGAGCTGTTCCAGGAGGCGCTCACACTCCCGGGCCACCTGCTCTGCTGAGAGGCACTTCCCTGCGGCCACGAAGCTCCTTCCACGATAAGCTGGGCTTAGTGACCTTTGACCCGCGGGAGGCGCCCAGACAGGCCACAGCAGCCAGCAGCTTCGAGCGGGACTTCAGAAAGGCCAAGGCAGAGGAAGTGAGGGCTGAGGGTGATGAATCCCTCGGGGAGGAAGGGGGCTTTCTCTCCAGTGTGGGATTCTCAGTTGCCTTTGGGGAGCTCAGCGTGGGAAGGGGGAGGTCCTGCAGGCAGTGGGAGGTGTGCAGCTGGGCCAGGGTGCCCAAGTGGGTCAGAAGGGATGAGGTCTGCTGGCTCTGCCGGGAGGAGCAGAGGGCAAGGGGCTCGCAGCAGCAGTTGACAATGACCTGCTGCACGCTCAGGCTCAGACCCTCCTGGGCCAGAAGGTCTGCCAGCCTGGAGGGAGAGAAGAAGAGGGCATGCAAGGTCTGAGTGCCTGGGCACCATCACCCAACTCCAACTTTCTTTATGTCTAAACAATGGTGAATGTAGACTCTCTGTTCCCCCAAACCCCTCTCTTTTTAACTCAAAAGGTACCCTATTAGACCCAATGCCCCGGCCCTTGCTGTTGTACTTAATAACACATCTGGGAGATCTGTCCATATCCGTCTACAGAAAGGCCCCTCATTCTTTATTTTTACAGCCATACAGCATTCCATTATGTGGAGGAACCTGAATTTAACTAGGCTCTTATTCAATGCCTATGACATACAAAGTCATGATAAAATGACTTGGTACACATAGCCTTTTTCACATGTATAATAAAGCTTCAGGATAAACTCCCCAATATAGATTGCCACAATATCAAAAACATGGCTCGTCACTTTAGTGGATATGGACAAACTGCTTTCCCACAGGGGTTGTACTGATTTATAACCCACTGGAAATCTGTGAGAATGCTTGTTTTCCTACAGCCTAGCCAACTAAATGTGTTATCAAAGTTTTGGATTTTTGTCTATTCATAAGAAGAGACATCTTTTAACTTTATACTTGCCAAATAAATGTTAGAGGTGGAGAGAAAAAAACGAGGAACAGTGAATTTCCATGGAGCCTATATAAAAGTAACTGCAAATCAGGGGAAAGGTCTGGAAGAAATCCCCAGTTCCTATACTGAACTCAAACATAGCCCCACTGAGCCCTTGGTTTCCCTGGTGAAACAATCAGGAAGGCCCATGCCTGACTCCCACAGGCTCCTACCTGTCTGGAGGAACTTGTCGCTCAAGCAGGAGGTGCGACACCAGCTGGGAAGAGCTCTGTTGCAGCAAAACAAAGGGGTTTCCTACCTTGACCTCCATGTGCTCTGCAAAAGTAAAGCGAATAATTGCTGTTGGCACCACTACCTGCAACATGCGGAGGCTTGCTTTTCCAGAATCAACAGCAACAACAAAAATAGTGTCAAGACTACACGTAAAGTCCTTCCATTGATACTTTTCTAGGTAAAAGATATTCTTGACGTGATGCGGACCACAGGTGTACCTACGCCTTATCACTGTTCTAGAGATTTCCAACCACAGACAAGTTTCAGCGAGCAGGTCTAGTCATAAACAGCAGTTTCTGCTTCCTTCCATCTGACTGAAGGGCAGGTAATATTCAAAGATCCAAGAATGGTACTTTTGAGTCATTAATGGCGTTGAAATGTACTGACTACTCTCGTGCTGTTACTGTACAAGGCGTCGGGGAGACAAAGGTGACTAAGATGCAGAGGCGAATAAGAGAGGATCTCATAAATCCAGTCCTTGGCTGTTGCACCAGAACCTCTTCCCCATCTGCCTTTCTCTTCCCTGTCTGCCTTCCTCTTCCCTGTTTGTCTTCCTCTTCCTCGCCTAAACACTTGTGGGCCAGTCCTGACTCCACTTCCCCTTTCCTGCTACTTACCAGGCTCAGAGCTCAAGCTCCGAAGCAGCACAGCAGCCAGAGTGCTGCAGTACCTGTGGAAGGTGCCTGTGTAGTCAGCCTGCCTGCCGCCTGCTGCCGTCTGCTTGCCCAGGTTCTTCTGGAGGAGCTGAGCCTGGATGTACACAGGGTGGGCCTCGGCCTCTGGAGCTTTCGGGGCCACTTGCTCCACCAGGGAGGAGAGTGGGGTGCTCTGGGGCTCTGGGAGGAGTTATGAAAGGAGAAGGCATGTAGTCTTGAGTTTGTGCATCTGGCTTTGGGTCAGTTTCCAACACAATATGGGAACTGGGCCTCTGTACATGGCATGGGGCATCCTGTAGCCTGGGTGTTACACTTACACGGCAGCTAAAACATTCTCAGTTAGTTCCCGCAGCCAGGAAGAGCTCTGAGTCTGGAGAAATCAGGGTGGAGCATTCTGTTTTCACCCCAGTGTCTCTGGGATGGAATTGCTCTGTGAAACGCATGGCACTCTTTTGGGGATGGTTTGGTCAGTGTTTACGGAGTGCTTTCTGAGTAGATCTCTCATCAAATGAGAAAAACATACTAGCTAATGGTGCACTAAGCATCCCTGCACTTAGGTGGGAATTCGTTTCAAGACAGGCCCTGGCTAACTAGAGGGCTGGTGGGCCCGCTTAGTGGTAAAGAACCCACCTGCTAATGCAGGAGACTCGGGTTCAATCCCTGGATCGGGAAGATCCCCTGGAGAAAGGCACAGCAACCCACTCCAGTATTCTTGCCTGGAGAATTCCAAGGACAGAGGAGCCTGATGGGCTGTACTATATAGGGCTGCAAAGAGTCAGATATGACTGAAGCGACATAGCATGCACGCACAGAGCCTACTTCTGAGTCCTAAGCCTCTGCTCCAACATGCTGCTTCACGCTCCTGCGTGTCCTCTCCCTAGCTCAGTCTCACCTGCTCCTGCACAGAAACGCCCGTACCTGGCAGCTCTAGTGCTTCTCTCAGCGACTGAAGGATCTGCTCCAGCTGCTGGGAGAGGGTGGTGTGGCTGGCGACACAGTCCTCAGTGAGGCTGGGCCAGCACATCTGAAGTAGCTCAGGAATGCTGCAACGTGGGGAACCTCCTCCTTTATCCTCTCCACTCTCTATGGAGAGCAAACAAGAAAGAAAAAAGTCATGTCTAATGCTGACCTAATGTTCTGAGATGAGGAGATTAAAAAATGGTAGTTAAGCAGCTCACCTGATTTGATATGCCCGGCTGATGTAAGTGGGTAATTGAGAATCTTACTGATCTGCTGAAGAACGCCTGGAAAACCTCGAATGCCATCAGCATTGAGGAATACGTGGTCTAGCTGGCGACCTGGAAGTGGATGAATGAAGAGGGAATGAAGGAAAAAAATAAGGTACTTTCAGAGATTGAACATCTTATCTCTTTCAGTATTAAAGAGGAAGTAGACGCTGTGCTGGTTGGGCAGACTGGCCGCCCCCTGGTGGCAGCTAAAACATTCTCAGTTAGTTCGAGGAACTCTGAGTCTGGAGAAATCAGGGTGGAGCATTCTGTTTTCACCCCAGTGTCTCTGGGATGGAATTGCTCTGTGAAACGCATGGCACTCTTTTGGGGATGGTTTGGTCAGTGTTTACGGAGTGCTTTCTGAGTAGATCTCTCATCAAATGAGAAAAACATACTAGCTAATGGTGCACTAAGCATCCCTGCACTTAGGTGGGAATTCGTTTCAAGACAGGCCCTGGCTAACTAGAGGGCTGGTGGGCCCGCTTAGTGGTAAAGAACCCACCTGCTAATGCAGGAGACTCGGGTTCAATCCCTGGATCGGGAAGATCCCCTGGAGAAAGGCACAGCAACCCACTCCAGTATTCTTGCCTGGAGAATTCCAAGGACAGAGGAGCCTGATGGGCTGTACTATATAGGGCTGCAAAGAGTCAGATATGACTGAAGCGACATAGCATGCACGCACAGAGCCTACTTCTGAGTCCTAAGCCTCTGCTCCAACATGCTGCTTCACGCTCCTGCGTGTCCTCTCCCTAGCTCAGTCTCACCTGCTCCTGCACAGAAACGCCCGTACCTGGCAGCTCTAGTGCTTCTCTCAGCGACTGAAGGATCTGCTCCAGCTGCTGGGAGAGGGTGGTGTGGCTGGCGACACAGTCCTCAGTGAGGCTGGGCCAGCACATCTGAAGTAGCTCAGGAATGCTGCAACGTGGGGAACCTCCTCCTTTATCCTCTCCACTCTCTATGGAGAGCAAACAAGAAAGAAAAAAGTCATGTCTAATGCTGACCTAATGTTCTGAGATGAGGAGATTAAAAAATGGTAGTTAAGCAGCTCACCTGATTTGATATGCCCGGCTGATGTAAGTGGGTAATTGAGAATCTTACTGATCTGCTGAAGAACGCCTGGAAAACCTCGAATGCCATCAGCATTGAGGAATACGTGGTCTAGCTGGCGACCTGGAAGTGGATGAATGAAGAGGGAATGAAGGAAAAAAATAAGGTACTTTCAGAGATTGAACATCTTATCTCTTTCAGTATTAAAGAGGAAGTAGACGCTGTGCTGGTTGGGCAGACTGGCGCACCTGGTGTCTTCCATGCCTGTGGCTCCAGGGCTATCTATGGCAAGATGCCTCAGCAGATCTCGGCAGACCCAGAAGCTCTGCCATCCCTAGGCAATAGCGGTCCCAAGACAACCAGGCACTTCTTGTGGACTTGCCTTGGCACCTGGCTGAGAACCTGAGCTGGGATCCTGTCTTCTCTAATTGTTTTAAATGGTATCCAGCCACCCTGACTATAAACAGCTTTATGCACAGAGATTATTTCTTATACCTCTCTCTTGTACCCTATAAACTTCGGATTACCTGAACATGCATTAGGTACTAAATTAATTCCTGACTGGCACGTAACCAATTGGCCTGAATATTACATTATCTCCATTCATTTTAGAATATACGTACTAGTCAAGGGGGAAGTAAATTGTGCAATAAAAACAGCACTGTGTATGCCACAGTACACTTTAGTAGATGGACTATGTCAACATTAAAGGACTTAAGACCAACAGCTCAGAAGTGATTTGGAAAGTGCACAGAAAAGAGTTAACATGGAAGGCCCCAGACTGCTATCCTTAGAAAGGCTCACTGGCAAGGCTGGTCCTTGGCGGGTGTCTCTGAACTTGACTGGTAGATGGTTGCTTACAATGATATAAAACTTTCCCTATATGATGGAAGTGACTGATTGCGCCTAAACTGTACAATGTGGAGTAAGCTGAACATCTGCCTTCCTTCCGAGAGTCTGGAAGTTTGCTGTATGCTGGGCAGAGGGTGCCTTTGATGATGCTGCAACGTGGGACCCTTTTAACTCTCTAGGGAGAGCAAACAAGAAAGAAAAAAGTCATGTCTAATGCTGACCTAATGTTCTGAGATGAGGAGATTAAAAAATGGTAGTTAAGCAGCTCACCTGATTTGATATGCCCGGCTGATGTAAGTGGGTAATTGAGAATCTTACTGATCTGCTGAAGAACGCCTGGAAAACCTCGAATGCCATCAGCATTGAGGAATACGTGGTCTAGCTGGCGACCTGGAAGTGGATGAATGAAGAGGGAATGAAGGAAAAAAATAAGGTACTTTCAGAGATTGAACATCTTATCTCTTTCAGTATTAAAGAGGAAGTAGACGCTGTGCTGGTTGGGCAGACTGGCGCACCTGGTGTCTTCCATGCCTGTGGCTCCAGGGCTATCTATGGCAAGATGCCTCAGCAGATCTCGGCAGACCCAGAAGCTCTGCCATCCCTAGGCAATAGCGGTCCCAAGACAACCAGGCACTTCTTGTGGACTTGCCTTGGCACCTGGCTGAGAACCTGAGCTGGGATCCTGTCTTCTCTAATTGTTTTAAATGGTATCCAGCCACCCTGACTATAAACAGCTTTATGCACAGAGATTATTTCTTATACCTCTCTCTTGTACCCTATAAACTTCGGATTACCTGAACATGCATTAGGTACTAAATTAATTCCTGACTGGCACGTAACCAATTGGCCTGAATATTACATTATCTCCATTCATTTTAGAATATACGTACTAGTCAAGGGGGAAGTAAATTGTGCAATAAAAACAGCACTGTGTATGCCACAGTACACTTTAGTAGATGGACTATGTCAACATTAAAGGACTTAAGACCAACAGCTCAGAAGTGATTTGGAAAGTGCACAGAAAAGAGTTAACATGGAAGGCCCCAGACTGCTATCCTTAGAAAGGCTCACTGGCAAGGCTGGTCCTTGGCGGGTGTCTCTGAACTTGACTGGTAGATGGTTGCTTACAATGATATAAAACTTTCCCTATATGATGGAAGTGACTGATTGCGCCTAAACTGTACAATGTGGAGTAAGCTGAACATCTGCCTTCCTTCCGAGAGTCTGGAAGTTTGCTGTATGCTGGGCAGAGGGTGCCTTTGTGACCAGCTGCCAGTAGAAACCTGAGGCACTGAATGAATTTCCAGGAGGCAACATTTCATACTTGTTTTTTTTTTTTCCTTTTGTTTGATGTCACAATTTACTGCTAGAGGAGTTGGAGTGATTCCAGTTGGAGAGGATTTGGAAGCTTGTATCTGGTTTCCTTCAGACTTAATCCCATGAGCCTTTTCCCTTTGCTAATTTTGCTTTGTGTCATTCTGATGAAATAATTCATAGCCATGAGTATGACAATATGTTGGATCCTGTGAGTCCTCTCAGTGCATCACTGAACCCAGGGAAGGCTATTCATATTAAACCTGTTCACCATTCCTCGCTCCATATTACTCAGAGAGAACACGTTCCTTTCTCTCTCCCTCGTCAGTCCGTCCAATGTTGGGTGTGTGTATCAGGGCAGGGTGAGGAGTAGAACTTTGCCTAATTCTTTCCTCACATTCCTCTACCTTTATTCCTCCAAGAATTCCATACACACATTCTGGGATACTATTAACCTTAAGGCACAATCCTCCTTCCAACTATGATCCACTAAATTTTTCTCTCATACCTCGTGTGCAAGTTTGACACTCAGGTTTTAGGTTAAATGGGATTCAGTCTGGAGGAGGTATGCAGTTCAAGGGCACAAATTCTATTTGTATCATTTCTAGTTGTATGTTTCCTTCCTTGAATTTATGTATAATCCAGAAGAGACTTTCCCCAGATGATTGTAGACTGTTATGTCTGTTAAGGAGGAGAGACTCTCAGGCTTCTCTGGTGTCTCAGTGGTAAAGCATCCACCTGCCAGTGCAGGAGACATGGGTTTGATCCCTGATCTGGGAAGATCCCACATACAGAGAAACTTAGCCCACATGCCACAACTACTGAGCCTATGCTCTTGAGCCCAGGAGCTACAACTATGTGTCCTAGAGCCTATGCTGTGCAATATGATGGAAGTGACTGATTGCGCCTAAACTGTACAATGTGGAGTAAGCTGAACATCTGCCTTCCTTCCGAGAGTCTGGAAGTTTGCTGTATGCTGGGCAGAGGGTGCCTTTGTGACCAGCTGCCAGTAGAAACCTGAGGCACTGAATGAATTTCCAGGAGGCAACATTTCATACTTGTTTTTTTTTTTTCCTTTTGTTTGATGTCACAATTTACTGCTAGAGGAGTTGGAGTGATTCCAGTTGGAGAGGATTTGGAAGCTTGTATCTGGTTTCCTTCAGACTTAATCCCATGAGCCTTTTCCCTTTGCTAATTTTGCTTTGTGTCATTCTGATGAAATAATTCATAGCCATGAGTATGACAATATGTTGGATCCTGTGAGTCCTCTCAGTGCATCACTGAACCCAGGGAAGGCTATTCATATTAAACCTGTTCACCATTCCTCGCTCCATATTACTCAGAGAGAACACGTTCCTTTCTCTCTCCCTCGTCAGTCCGTCCAATGTTGGGTGTGTGTATCAGGGCAGGGTGAGGAGTAGAACTTTGCCTAATTCTTTCCTCACATTCCTCTACCTTTATTCCTCCAAGAATTCCATACACACATTCTGGGATACTATTAACCTTAAGGCACAATCCTCCTTCCAACTATGATCCACTAAATTTTTCTCTCATACCTCGTGTGCAAGTTTGACACTCAGGTTTTAGGTTAAATGGGATTCAGTCTGGAGGAGGTATGCAGTTCAAGGGCACAAATTCTATTTGTATCATTTCTAGTTGTATGTTTCCTTCCTTGAATTTATGTATAATCCAGAAGAGACTTTCCCCAGATGATTGTAGACTGTTATGTCTGTTAAGGAGGAGAGACTCTCAGGCTTCTCTGGTGTCTCAGTGGTAAAGCATCCACCTGCCAGTGCAGGAGACATGGGTTTGATCCCTGATCTGGGAAGATCCCACATACAGAGAAACTTAGCCCACATGCCACAACTACTGAGCCTATGCTCTTGAGCCCAGGAGCTACAACTATGTGTCCTAGAGCCTATGCTGTGCAATATGAGAAGCCATTGGCAAGGAGAATTTCGAGCACTCCAACTAGAGATTAGCCTGGCTTTCTGCAACTAGAGAAAAGCCCACACAGCAAAGAAGACCCAGCACAGCCAAAAATAAAATAAATTAAGAAAAAAAAAAGGCAAGACTCTCAAAAGACTATATTTAAGTCACGAGACTGGACACAAAGAAATGAACAAATAATCCTTCTCCTTGTCCTTTCTTCACCAATAACTTCCTTCCTGCACAGTTTTCAAGCATCTCAGATCCTTGTCTGCTTATCTGAGAATGAAGGGATCATATGAAAGAAGTGCACTCACCCCGGCTCTCGAGGCTGCTGTTCAGGCGCCGTTCAGCTGTTTCTAAGAGCTGTTTGCCGGTTTTCCAGAGCTGGCACTGTGAGCAAGCCAGGTCGAACGCAGCCATGGCGGGTGGGCTGAGGTCTTCCAGAACCTCTCTCAGGGGACCAGTGAGCTCCACCGGGCTACTGCTTATCCAGAAGTCTTCCTGGAGTGTGGCGATGGGGTCTCCAGAGGTGCTCAGCAGCTTGTCGGTCACATCAGAGATGGAATAAAATACCATCCCTGGACACCAAGCGGTGGGGTAAAAGGCAAGAGGTTAAAATAATGCTCACTACCACCTTTTATTTTGAAAAGTGGTTATAAGGTCGAGAGGAGGGAGAGCGTCTTCCAAATGGGGTCTAAAAGAAGACTGAGAAAGAATGAGTTATGTCTGCATGTGCTCATCTGAAAAGATCTCTAAAATATATTGGTAAAAAACCCAAAGTAGAAAATAGTACCTGTTATAAGAGCCCATTCATATTAAAAACAAAGGGTATGTATGCATTCTTCTGAATTTGTAAACAAAATCTCTAGGAGCATATAGAAAGGACAATGTATGATGGTAACTAGTTATAGAGCCTAGATGAGCAAGAGACATAAAAATGTGAGACAAGATTCCACTTCCAAAAAAATTATGAAAAGATGAGCTCTTCCTGCAGTACAGCTGAGGTTGGGCCTTGAGACCTGTGAACCCCAGTTCAGAGATGTGAGACACAATATTTCACTTTTTAGAAAAGTAAAATAATCCCTGAATGATTACATGGGAAGAAAATGAACTAGTCAATTCCTCAGAGATCAACATAATGGCCATCAAAACCCATGGTGGAAACTGCATGCACACTCTTCAGTTTAGGTCACACAGGACAGGCTTAAATGGAAGAGCTTGAGCAGCAGGTAAGTGACCCCTGTGGTCAGCGAAGTTGGCCACAGCTAGAAAATGACTCGGAGGCCAACAGGACTGCTGATCTTCAAGGCAAGCGTCCTGCTCTGGGTTTCTATTCAACTTCACAGTGAGTCTCTGGTTTGGGCAGTTCTCTCCCTATGTCCTCCGCCCCAAACTCCCTCCACCGGGCAGCAGGAAGCTGAACCTGCGGCTGCAGCGCTGCCAATAGCCTGCAGAGTCGAGCGGCCACTGCCTGTTCTTCGGATGGTACTGCTACCCCGTCTGAGTTCTGGTTTTCGATCTTGTGTTCCACTCGAGCCAGCTCCTGGATCACCTCCTGGTAGCGCTCCATGAACATCAGCCCGGCTGTGGGAGACTTCGGTACTGACACCCGCACCTGGAGTGTGGCGATGGGGCTCCAGAGGTGCTCAGCAGGTCAAGAGATGGAATAAAATACCATCCCTGGACACCAAGCGGTGGGGTAAAAGGCAAGAGGTTAAAATAATGCTCACTACCACCTTTTATTTTGAAAAGTGGTTATAAGGTCGAGAGGAGGGAGAGCGTCTTCCAAATGGGGTCTAAAAGAAGACTGAGAAAGAATGAGTTATGTCTGCATGTGCTCATCTGAAAAGATCTCTAAAATATATTGGTAAAAAACCCAAAGTAGAAAATAGTACCTGTTATAAGAGCCCATTCATATTAAAAACAAAGGGTATGTATGCATTCTTCTGAATTTGTAAACAAAATCTCTAGGAGCATATAGAAAGGACAATGTATGATGGTAACTAGTTATAGAGCCTAGATGAGCAAGAGACATAAAAATGTGAGACAAGATTCCACTTCCAAAAAAATTATGAAAAGATGAGCTCTTCCTGCAGTACAGCTGAGGTTGGGCCTTGAGACCTGTGAACCCCAGTTCAGAGATGTGAGACACAATATTTCACTTTTTAGAAAAGTAAAATAATCCCTGAATGATTACATGGGAAGAAAATGAACTAGTCAATTCCTCAGAGATCAACATAATGGCCATCAAAACCCATGGTGGAAACTGCATGCACACTCTTCAGTTTAGGTCACACAGGACAGGCTTAAATGGAAGAGCTTGAGCAGCAGGTAAGTGACCCCTGTGGTCAGCGAAGTTGGCCACAGCTAGAAAATGACTCGGAGGCCAACAGGACTGCTGATCTTCAAGGCAAGCGTCCTGCTCTGGGTTTCTATTCAACTTCACAGTGAGTCTCTGGTTTGGGCAGTTCTCTCCCTATGTCCTCCGCCCCAAACTCCCTCCACCGGGCAGCAGGGAAGCTGAACCTGCGGCTGCAGCGCTGCCAATAGCCTGCAGAGTCGAGCGGCCACTGCCTGTTCTTCGGATGGTACTGCTACCCCCGTCTGAGTTCTGGTTTTCGATCTTGTGTTCCACTCGAGCCAGCTCCTGGATCACCTCCTGGTAGCGCTCCATGAACATCAGCTCCCCGGAACTGTGGGAAGACTTCAGGTTGAACGTGAACACCACCTGTCACAGCAGAGGAAGGAATGTGGCTTGCAGCGGGCCCGCTGAGGTGGGGAGAGTCTACAGACCTGAGATCTTGCCCATCTACAGACTATGGCCCTGAGACATCTGCTTTGTGGGGCTGGAAGAGCGCTGGATATGCAAGCGGTAGATGAAATGCAGAAATAACTTGTAAGAGTCAGCAAAAGAGTCACCAAAGCCCTAACAGAAAATAGGTAAGAGATGTGGATGATTTCAAAAAGAAAATACATATGACTAATACACGATGAAAAATGTCTTCCCTCCCTAGGAACCCAGGGAATTTAACAGTAATATGACTTTGCATCTATCATAATGGCAAAGGGTAAAAGTAAACCCTTAGGGGGTAGTGGTAGATTGAACTGTCACAACCTTTTTCGAAAAGCAATTTGGAAATCTATGGAGCTTTTAAAATGTTTATATTCTTTGACTCAGTCATTTATCATGAGAAACTTTCTTAAGGAAAGAATTCAAAGTCTTCATGTGTAAAGGTGATAACCTTGGCACGAGTTATTACAATGATTACAGGATTGAAAACAATCTAAATGTTGAGTTAACAGAGGAATAGTCAAATGCAGCTACTTAATCAGATAAGGTCACTAAAATCAGTTACAAAGCAAATACTTATGATGTAAAAAAGGTACTCCATTTTAAATTCAAAATGATCTTGGCTCTCTATAAAGGTCACATGTATTTCAGAAAAACATTGGCAAAAAATATACTTTTATCTTACGTTTTGGTCATTCTGGACAATAAGGTTAAAAGTAATTTTATTTTCTGGATAATACATTCTGGTATTTTCTTATATGCACAAACTTGCTCTGTAACCAGGTTAAAAAACTTTCATTAAAACAGAAAAAAAAAGGGGGCTTCCCAGGTGGTCTGGTGGGTAAAGAGTCCGCCTCGCAGCACAAGGGGCACCGGTTTGATCTCTGGCCCAGGAAGATCCCACATGCTGAGGAGCATCTGTCCCGTTTCGAGCCAGCACTCTAGAGGACGTGAGCCTGGAGCCGGTGCTCTGCAGTGAGAGAGGCCACTAAAATGGGAGGCCCACACAGGCCAAAGAATAAAGATAGATGAAAACGAATAAAAAAAAAAAAAAAAGGCCAAAATTAAAAAAAAAAAAAAAACAGAAAAAAAGGAGGCTTCCCTGGTGGTCCAGCAGGTAAAGACACCCACCTTGCAGTGCAAAGGGCACCAGTTCGATCCCTGGTCTGGGAAGATCCCACAGGCTGCAGAATGGCTGGACTGGTGTGTCCAATTACAAGCCAGCACTCTGGAGTGCATGTGCCCAGAGCCAGTGCTCTGAGGTCAAAGAACAAAGATAGATGAGAATAAACAGAAAACCAATAAAAGAGGCCAAAATTAAAAAAAAAAAAAAAAGAAAAAAGAAAATCTCAAACCCTCAGAAAGGAAGAGGAAGTGAGGACTTTAGTGGAAAAGCACCAGGGACCTCACAACTGACTTCTTGGCTTGGGTGTCAGAAAGACTAGGGAGGTCCTATCCTCCCAAGAGGGATAGCATTGTTATTATTGTTAAAATGCAAGCTCTAAAATGCGTCAGAGGAAGTTAAACAAAAATTATCCCATTACCTAGATGTTTCCATGTTAACTCACATGAAGGAAAAATTCTGACCTACGTGTTTCAGGGACCAGTATATGCGTCATAAATACACCAAGAGGGTTTTAAAAATTAGAACAGTGGGTTTCTATGCTCTTAAATTTAAACAATAGCAGTGGATGCCTGTATTTCTGTGCACAGTGTGCGCAGAATCCTCTTAACATTCCAGGAGGCAGCACAAGCAGGTATTACGTTTAGCTTCGAGTTTCAGGTGCAGATATCAAAGCTCCCAGAGTACTTTTAGTTTTACCTAAAAAGGGCATTCCAAATTTGGTATTTTCTTATATGCACAAACTTGCTCTGTAACCAGGTTAAAAAACTTTCATTAAAACAGAAAAAAAAAGGGGGCTTCCCAGGTGGTCTGGTGGGTAAAGAGTCCGCCTCGCAGCACAAGGGGCACCGGTTTGATCTCTGGCCCAGGAAGATCCCACATGCTGAGGAGCATCTGTCCCGTTTCGAGCCAGCACTCTAGAGGACGTGAGCCTGGAGCCGGTGCTCTGCAGTGAGAGAGGCCACTAAAATGGGAGGCCCACACAGGCCAAAGAATAAAGATAGATGAAAACGAATAAAAAAAAAAAAAAAAGAGGCCAAAATTAAAAAAAAAAAAAAAAAAAAACAGAAAAAAAGGAGGCTTCCCTGGTGGTCCAGCAGGTAAAGACACCCACCTTGCAGTGCAAAGGGCACCAGTTCGATCCCTGGTCTGGGAAGATCCCACAGGCTGCAGAATGGCTGGACTGGTGTGTCCAATTACAAGCCAGCACTCTGGAGTGCATGTGCCCAGAGCCAGTGCTCTGAGGTCAAAGAACAAAGATAGATGAGAATAAACAGAAAACCAATAAAAGAGGCCAAAATTAAAAAAAAAAAAAAAAGAAAAAAGAAAATCTCAAACCCTCAGAAAGGAAGAGGAAGTGAGGACTTTAGTGGAAAAGCACCAGGGACCTCACAACTGACTTCTTGGCTTGGGTGTCAGAAAGACTAGGGAGGTCCTATCCTCCCAAGAGGGATAGCATTGTTATTATTGTTAAAATGCAAGCTCTAAAATGCGTCAGAGGAAGTTAAACAAAAATTATCCCATTACCTAGATGTTTCCATGTTAACTCACATGAAGGAAAAATTCTGACCTACGTGTTTCAGGGACCAGTATATGCGTCATAAATACACCAAGAGGGTTTTAAAAATTAGAACAGTGGGTTTCTATGCTCTTAAATTTAAACAATAGCAGTGGATGCCTGTATTTCTGTGCACAGTGTGCGCAGAATCCTCTTAACATTCCAGGAGGCAGCACAAGCAGGTATTACGTTTAGCTTCGAGTTTCAGGTGCAGATATCAAAGCTCACAGGGAGTACTTTTAGTTTCTACTCTTGGCACTTTCCCCTTTACAACAAGAAATTCTAGTTTGTTAGCCCCCAACTGGCATTTTATTTCTTGTTCAAAATGTGCACAGTGATTTCTAACTATATAAAACCACACAGTTGTTCAGAGGAGGATTAAATGAAAAGAAATTAAAATATTTCAGTGATTTGATTGCGCCTGAACATTTTCTTTTGTCTTGTTAAAACACCATTTATGTTAAGAACACAAATGATTCAACAGCTTCAGTCTCCTCCTGGCTGGGTCTTGAACTTCACAATGCTCAAGATGGGGTTCCACACCTTGAGCTGTGGAGACGCCCTCCTGCCGTCCCTGCGGGATGTGGCCCCTCAGACATGCCCGAGTGGCTCTGGTTACCACACTCCTGGCTTTCCCTGTGGCCCTGTGGGTCCCAGACAGTACAAGGCTGCCTTAGTGTTCTTTACGGTGACAAGGCAGAGCCTAGACTCCTAACACTTGCTGCGTAAGGCCCCGCCTTCTAGAAGTAGTAGGAAGAAACAGAAAATTAACCCCGCCTCACCTGATGGGCTTCTGCAAAGTTCCCCCGGAGGATGCAGGATGCCAGCAGGGACTCAGGCGGGGAGAACATCATGGGGATGAGTGGACTCTGAGGCTGGGGCTGTAGCCGGCCGTCCAGCTCGTTCTTCCCGGACGCAGCACTCAGACTTCCCTCTGGCAGGATGTAAGAACATGGGGGACCACAGAAAGGACAGAAATTGAGAAAAAACTATTATTCTGTCAACTGCCACCAAACGCCTGTCTTCTGAAAGTCCTCCTCTTAAAGATCTATAAATAAGATTTTGCTTTCTCCTCAAATGAAGGGCATACCTTCGCTCTCATCTTTTTTAAAAATCTGAAGTGTGGCTGAAGTATAGGCAATATTGCGCTAATTTCAGATGTCCAGGAAAGTGATTTGGTTATATACGCTCTTTTTAACAATTCTTTTCCATTATTGGTTATTATAAGATAATGAGTATAGCTCTCTTGGCTATCCAGTGAATCCTTGTTTGTCTATTTTGCATATGGTAGTGTGTATCTGTTAATATGCTCTCCTCTTTGAATGTAAGACTTCTATACCAACTGCTTTTCTAGGGGATTCACCTCCTTCTCTCTACCGATGGGTAACTCAGCTGACAGTGAAATGGTCCCTTCGCTGCTGAATACAAGCAAGAATGGCCCAGCCCAAGGTCTCAGGGCGGGCTGTAGGACAGCTCTATCAGGGAACCGCTGTGGACCTGGAAGGGGCCCCTGAAGTACTTGTGCTCAGTGATTTGATTGCGCCTGAACATTTTCTTTGTCTTGTTAAAACACCATTTATGTTAAGAACACAAATGATTCAACAGCTTCAGTCTCCTCCTGGCTGGGTCTTGAACTTCACAATGCTCAAGATGGGGTTCCACACCTTGAGCTGTGGAGACGCCCTCCTGCCGTCCCTGCGGGATGTGGCCCCTCAGACATGCCCGAGTGGCTCTGGTTACCACACTCCTGGCTTTCCCTGTGGCCCTGTGGGTCCCAGACAGTACAAGGCTGCCTTAGTGTTCTTTACGGTGACAAGGCAGAGCCTAGACTCCTAACACTTGCTGCGTAAGGCCCCGCCTTCTAGAAGTAGTAGGAAGAAACAGAAAATTAACCCCGCCTCACCTGATGGGCTTCTGCAAAGTTCCCCCGGAGGATGCAGGATGCCAGCAGGGACTCAGGCGGGGAGAACATCATGGGGATGAGTGGACTCTGAGGCTGGGGCTGTAGCCGGCCGTCCAGCTCGTTCTTCCCGGACGCAGCACTCAGACTTCCCTCTGGCAGGATGTAAGAACATGGGGGACCACAGAAAGGACAGAAATTGAGAAAAAACTATTATTCTGTCAACTGCCACCAAACGCCTGTCTTCTGAAAGTCCTCCTCTTAAAGATCTATAAATAAGATTTTGCTTTCTCCTCAAATGAAGGGCATACCTTCGCTCTCATCTTTTTTAAAAATCTGAAGTGTGGCTGAAGTATAGGCAATATTGCGCTAATTTCAGATGTCCAGGAAAGTGATTTGGTTATATACGCTCTTTTTAACAATTCTTTTCCATTATTGGTTATTATAAGATAATGAGTATAGCTCTCTTGGCTATCCAGTGAATCCTTGTTTGTCTATTTTGCATATGGTAGTGTGTATCTGTTAATATGCTCTCCTCTTTGAATGTAAGACTTCTATACCAACTGCTTTTCTAGGGGATTCACCTCCTTCTCTCTACCGATGGGTAACTCAGCTGACAGTGAAATGGTCCCTTCGCTGCTGAATACAAGCAAGAATGGCCCAGCCCAAGGTCTCAGGGCGGGCTGTAGGACAGCTCTATCAGGGAACCGCTGTGGACCTGGAACTGGTGGGGACCCACATACCTGAAGTACTTGTGCTCAGTTCACTACTCGTGTTTTCCAGGGATGGGTTAGAACCTTTGTCCCGGCCATCTAGAAGTAGTAGGAAGAAACAGAAAATTAACCATCAACACCTTACGGTGTAGAAAGTGGGAAATTGGCTTGAAAGCTGGGGATCTGGGTCAAGTGAGAAGATAATGAGTAGCTATCTCATTACTTCACCAGTGGTTACAGGAAAATACCAAGTTCCTATGGATATATATGTATATATACTTTTTTTTTTCCCCTCAGTGGTGCATCTTTATTCCTTTTAGCTGAGCTATATTGCTCCCCTTGCAGTGAAGGGAATTTCCTCCAATCTCAGTCCAGCTGCTCCTTCCAAGTGCCCTGAGAAATGGGGATCCATTTTCTTAGTCTCAATCTAGAAGGCTGCAGCTTCCCCACAGGATCCCCCCGCCCCACTCTTGCCCAAGCATGAAGATGCCCCTAGCAACAAGCCCCAGGGAGGGGTGCTGGCCCTGGAAGAGAGGAGCGGGCCAGGAGCTGGGGTGAGTGGAGTGGCTCAGAGTCTGGGTGAAGGGGCTTGAGCAGCAGTGGCAGGAGTCAGCCCAGGAGGTAGGAGCAAGGGCCCTGGCTGGACGCCACCCCTGGCACTGGAAGGCCCCCAGGGCGGGCTTAACATGACCTCAGTGCTCATTTGGGTAGTAGCTCATACCAGTGGTTTACAATCTCGGGGCCTCAGAGCCCCAGTGAGTTTTCAAGTTACTTCTAGAGGTCAGCATCTGCTCACCAAGCATTGTCAACAGACCGAAAAAGCAGAAGGGTGCCAAAGAGGGTCACAAAATTTTCTGACAAAGGAAAGGTTGTCCCCAAAAAGGCATTGCTGAAGGAGAGCTCTCCTCTTTGAATGTAAGACTTCTATACCAACTGCTTTTCTAGGATTCACCTGCTTCTCTCTACCGATGGGTAACTCAGCTGACAGTGAAATGGTCCCTTCGCTGCTGAATACAAGCAAGAATGGCCCAGCCCAAGGTCTCAGGGCGGGCTGTAGGACAGCTCTATCAGGGAACCGCTGTGGACCTGGAACTGGTGGGGACCCACATACCTGAAGTACTTGTGCTCAGTTCACTACTCGTGTTTTCCAGGGATGGGTTAGAACCTTTGTCCCGGCCATCTAGAAGTAGTAGGAAGAAACAGAAAATTAACCATCAACACCTTACGGTGTAGAAAGTGGGAAATTGGCTTGAAAGCTGGGGATCTGGGTCAAGTGAGAAGATAATGAGTAGCTATCTCATTACTTCACCAGTGGTTACAGGAAAATACCAAGTTCCTATGGATATATATGTATATATACTTTTTTTTTTCTTTCCCCTCAGTGGTGCATCTTTATTCCTTTTAGCTGAGCTATATTGCTCCCCTTGCAGTGAAGGGAATTTCCTCCAATCTCAGTCCAGCTGCTCCTTCCAAGTGCCCTGAGAAATGGGGATCCATTTTCTTAGTCTCAATCTAGAAGGCTGCAGCTTCCCCACAGGATCCCCCCGCCCCACTCTTGCCCAAGCATGAAGATGCCCCTAGCAACAAGCCCCAGGGAGGGGTGCTGGCCCTGGAAGAGAGGAGCGGGCCAGGAGCTGGGGTGAGTGGAGTGGCTCAGAGTCTGGGTGAAGGGGCTTGAGCAGCAGTGGCAGGAGTCAGCCCAGGAGGTAGGAGCAAGGGCCCTGGCTGGACGCCACCCCTGGCACTGGAAGGCCCCCAGGGCGGGCTTAACATGACCTCAGTGCTCATTTGGGTAGTAGCTCATACCAGTGGTTTACAATCTCGGGGCCTCAGAGCCCCAGTGAGTTTTCAAGTTACTTCTAGAGGTCAGCATCTGCTCACCAAGCATTGTCAACAGACCGAAAAAAGCAGAAGGGTGCCAAAGAGGGTCACAAAATTTTCTGACAAAGGAAAGGTTGTCCCCATACTTGAAAGAGTAGGCAACCAAAGTATCAGGCCAGGTTGGCTGAAGACCACGATATTTGAAAGCCCTGGAGAAGAAGCATATTCTTCTCAGCACCTGCTTTCCTGAAGGGCAAGGGCTTTCAGGGGAGGCTTGCTACTCCTTGTGATCAATATGCGATTTGAGGGTAATGTTAGCCCACGCAAAGCAGCCTCCTTGGCTCACTGTGAGGAAGGAACAGACAGATGTAGGAAAGAGAAAACGACCTGTGTATTCTGGGCTGCATCGGCCAGGTGGATGCAAGCTATGCCATTGACTCCAATTAACTGAGCAACTTAAGGGGCTCAGCCTTTTATGTTTTCCATGTTTCTCTCCCGGTATCCTCCAGCCCAGCCAGGATGCTCACAGCTCTGGTTACCTCTTTTCTAAAGCCTAGTCATTCTTCTATGTTTCGTTCAATAGTCATCTCTTTCATGAAACCTGTTTCTTTGCCTTTGCCTATGCTGACCCTTCCAAGAGATCTCTTCTGCCCAGAGGCCAGGCCTCTGGGCAGTTTAAGTTTTTTATGTGTACTGTCTATGCAGGTTAATTACAAAGTCCTGGTTTATGTCTCTTTCACCTCCCTTAGTATCCAGTATTTTATAAAAACCATAATGGAAGTATGATTATCCAGAATTTAATACTTCTGCATAATGCTCCTGTGCTATAAAATCTCATTATCAAAATCAAAAGACAGAATGGAGCAAAACATGCAGCATGACATAATGACAGAGTATTTTCCGTCAGGTGTAAAGAGCCTCTTAACAGTTTAACAAGAAAGACAAACCCAACAGAAAGTACAGACCTGAGACTGAACATTATAAATGGCCAATAAATAAGTGAAAAGACATTCAATCTGAAACTAAAAATTAGTGTTGAATCGATGACACACCATTACTATATTAATCATACTAGCAAAGATTTAAAAAAATCTGATACTATTCAGTTTTGATGAGTGTATATGCAAATGAGCACACACACACACACATACGCACACACACATACATACAGGTGATGAGAATGTAAATTTGTCTACCTTACCCTTGGGGGGCAATTTGTTCTATTTTATACCTATATACACTCTGACTTTCTATTATACTGCTATCTATATGATAGATACACTCACACAAATAGCACAGACATACAAACAAGGTTGTTACTATAGCACTGCTTTTGCTCTAGCAAAAAACTAGAACCAATTTAAATGCCCACAAAAGGGTATACAGGACAATGGACTCCTAAGGAGCCTTTAAAATAAGTGACAAATAGTGAGTTCTCAGTACAAAGCATGATGCATTCACATATGTGAGCGGATAAGAGTAAAAAAAGAACGCTGCAGTTCTCTACAGACAGTGATGACGCATCTATGTATCTTCCCAGGTAGCACTAGTGGTAGAGAACCTGCCTGCCAATGCAGGAGACATGAGACTCGGGTTCGATCCCTGGGTTGGAAGATCTCCTGGAGGAGGGCATGGAAACCCAGTCCGGTATCCTTGCCTGGAGAATCTCATGGAGGAAGAAGGACACAACTGAAGTGACTTGGCACACATGTATCTAAAATGATATATATGCTTGTATGGCACAGAGAATTTCTGGAAGAAGTTTAATTTTATGTGTACTGCTGGTTTACAAAGTCCTGGTTTATGTCTCTTTCACCTCCCTTAGTATCCAGTATTTTATAAAAACCATAATGGAAGTATGATTATCCAGAATTTAATACTTCTGCATAATGCTCCTGTGCTATAAAATCTCATTATCAAAATCAAAAGACAGAATGGAGCAAAACATGCAGCATGACATAATGACAGAGTATTTTCCGTCAGGTGTAAAGAGCCTCTTAACAGTTTAACAAGAAAGACAAACCCAACAGAAAGTACAGACCTGAGACTGAACATTATAAATGGCCAATAAATAAGTGAAAAGACATTCAATCTGAAACTAAAAATTAGTGTTGAATCGATGACACACCATTACTATATTAATCATACTAGCAAAGATTTAAAAAAATCTGATACTATTCAGTTTTGATGAGTGTATATGCAAATGAGCACACACACACACACATACGCACACACACATACATACAGGTGATGAGAATGTAAATTTGTCTACCTTACCCTTTGGGGGGCAATTTGTTCTATTTTATACCTATATACACTCTGACTTTCTATTATACTGCTATCTATATGATAGATACACTCACACAAATAGCACAGACATACAAACAAGGTTGTTACTATAGCACTGCTTTTGCTCTAGCAAAAAACTAGAACCAATTTAAATGCCCACAAAAGGGTATACAGGACAATGGACTCCTAAGGAGCCTTTAAAATAAGTGACAAATAGTGAGTTCTCAGTACAAAGCATGATGCATTCACATATGTGAGCGGATAAGAGTAAAAAAAGAACGCTGCAGTTCTCTACAGACAGTGATGACGCATCTATGTATCTTCCCAGGTAGCACTAGTGGTAGAGAACCTGCCTGCCAATGCAGGAGACATGAGACTCGGGTTCGATCCCTGGGTTGGAAGATCTCCTGGAGGAGGGCATGGAAACCCAGTCCGGTATCCTTGCCTGGAGAATCTCATGGAGGAAGAAGGACACAACTGAAGTGACTTGGCACACATGTATCTAAAATGATATATATGCTTGTATGGCACAGAGAATTTCTGGAAGAAGACTAGAAGCAAGGGCTACTTTAGGAGAGTGGGATTAGGATAATCTTCGATCACTTGTGTTGGTACTTTATCTTGAATTGCTTTAAGACACTATCTTTGGAAGTTCCCTGACAGGGCAGAGGCTAAGACTCCATGCTCCCAGTGCAGGGGTCCCAGGTTCAATCCCTGGTCAGGAACTAGAGCCCATGTGCTGCCACTAAGACCCAGCACAACCAAACAAATAAATCATAATTAAAAAAAAAAAGATACTTTAAGATCTTATCTTTACCATATTGTTAAGGTATTTTATCTCTAAGCATGGTTTTACTGTTTTATCTTGAAGAGTGATAGATAAGTGGCAACACACCATCTGCCAGGCGTGGGGGACAGAGGCATGGGGAGAACTCTTCAGATTACCTGCCCTGCTTTTTCTTGTCCGACGGCCCCGGCGGAGACTGGGGTGCCGCGTGGCGAGGGATCGGTATCTTCGGGAGGGTTGTTCTTCTGAAACAGCAAACCCAACGTGTAATATGGGAGGGTGATCAATTTTTTTCTAATTGACATATCACTGCTTTACAATATTATATAAGTTACAGATGTACAATATTACACACGTTACAGGTATACAATATAGTGATTCACAATTTTTAAAGGTTGCACTCCATTTATACTTATAAAATGTTGGCGCTATTCCTGCGTTGTACAATAAATCCTTCTAGCTTATTTAATACCTGATATTTTGTACCTGACTCTCCTACTCTTCTATTGCCCCTCTAATTTTCTGAAGGTGATCAATTTTGAGCTGGTGCACTTCCGGGGGTAACAGGGATGACTTGGTCTGGATTTTGAGTCATGGGGCAGTTCCTGAGTTCCGACTGGGTGGCTATGGAGATATGCCTGGAGCATACTGACTCTACACATTCCTAGCTCTCTCTCACATTCCCGAGATTTTTCTCCCTCCCTTTCTATAATCCCCTCTCACCTGCGCCCTGGATGCTGGTCACCACCTTGTACCTCCACTGGGCCTCAGAGAGAACCTTGGAGAACTGGTGCAGGCGGCTCTGGTGTCCGTCTCTGCCGCCCGAGCCGCTCTGGCCTTCGAGCAGCGCTGGCTTCTCAGGGGGGCCTCGGTGACTCAGCGCATCCAGCTGCTCCTGGAGCAGCCTGAGGAAGGCCCCGATTGCAAATTCATCAGCCAGGAACCCATTGATGCCGCCTGTAAAGTGCTTTAGGTCCAAAAAGCTGTGCCTCTGAGGTTCCGGGGAACTGTCTTTCGATTCTGTCTTCGGGCAGCTTGGACCTGTGTCGGCCAGGGTCCTGGGTGCCCCCAGGGAACTGTGTTCTGACGGCTTCTCAGGCTGTGCTACGTGCTGAGGGCTTTCTGACGGGGACCTCACAGCCAATGGGCCCCTCCCCTCAACATCGTCATCCTCAGCATAGTCCTCGGGCAGGTGAGGTTCTGGGTGAAGGTCAGCAGAGGTCACGAGGAGCAATGAGAAGATGTTTTCCAGGAGCTCCAGGCACAGAGAGTCAGGAAGACAGCACAGGTACTGCTGGCACCTGGCCAGGTATGTTGAAAAGAGATCTGAAACACCTGAAGAAGCATGCACACGCGAAGAGACCAGAGAGGGAGAAGAGAGAAAACGCACACATTAGAACCAGTACTTGCCAGACTCAAACATTCTCTCAACTTTGACTCCTTTCTTTGTCATGACACAGGGAACTGTGGTTACAGTCAGAAGACTAAGAGACTGCGGAGCCACGTCTTTAAGATTTGCAGAAATATTTTGTTTCCTTAACTAAAAGAGCAGTTGACTAAGCACTCATACTTTCATTTCTGCTATTTTTTTTCATTGCTTTATTTATCTTAATTTGGCTGCACTGGGTCTTAGTCGTGGCATGTGGGATCTAGTTCCCTGACCAGAGATCAAACCTGGGTCCTGTGCATTAGAAGCACAGAGTCTTAACCACTGGACCACCAGGGAAGTCCCTCAATTCTGCTTTTTAAACTTACAGTATTCCTTGTCTCTGAGAAGCACTCCATAGTTCAGTTACTGGAATGAAGGCAGCCTGGAAACTCCTTATTCCTGATTTCTTGTTTCTACTCACTGTTCCTACTGGTGGCCACAGGCTACTCAGATCTCTTTAGAAATACTTACGGGTCAAAAATGACCATGCTCAGAGGTGAAGGTCTATTACAAAGCTGCAAAGGAGAGATACCTGACCACTAATCACAGAAGGAAAGGTAAGGAGCTGTAAGTCAGTAGGAAAAATGGGAGAGAATAGGACAGAAGGCTCTTTCAAGCTGTATGCTGTGACCCACGACACTGACTTAGACAGGTGCATTTGAAAAAGTTAAATAAAACAGAAAAATAATCTGGAGTGTGTTCTGGTTGGAAGGGTAAGTAATGTTTCTTAAAACTTATTGCAATTTTGTTGTTGTTTAGTTGCTAAGTTGTGTCTGACTCTTTTCGACCCCCACGGAGTGTAGCCCATCAGGCTTCTCTGCCCATGGAATTCTCCAGGCAAGAATATTGGACTAGGTAGCCATTTCCTTCTCCAGGGGGTCTTCCTGACCCAGGGTTTAAACCTGTGTCTTCTGCATTGACAGGCAGATTCTTTACCACTGAGCTACCAGGGAAGCCCTATTTCAGTTTACACGTCACATACACCCATATACAGAAAAGCACAAATTATATATCTAGGTGCAAACAGCAGTCATATGAAATGCTATCTACTATGGATTGAGTTAAAAAATAAAGCACTTGGAAAACATTGTACTATGAGATCTGACTCCGTCAGAACTTATACAAATCACTTGCTTTCTCCACATCCCTTTGGTTTACAGAGGTTGATAAATGGATGAAGTGGATCGTGAGCATAATAAAACCAAGGCCACCTTCCAGTCCCAGTGGAAAAGTCTCCCATGTAAAGAAGCTCCTGGGGCAGGTTGTGCCCAGCTTCTGTTAGGGAAGGGGTGGGGGCGGCGCTATACCTGGGGAGCAGAGAGGATCGTTCACTGGCTCTGCACCCGAGGCCAGGTGCTGAGAGGGACCGTCTTTGCATTGCCGGCACTGGGAGTGCTGGTGTGAGCTTGATGCATACTTCATGGCACAGAAGCTTTTAAACTTACAGTATTCCTTGTCTCTGAGAAGCACTCCATAGTTCAGTTACTGGAATGAAGGCAGCCTGGAAACTCCTTATTCCTGATTTCTTGTTTCTACTCACTGTTCCTACTGGTGGCCACAGGCTACTCAGATCTCTTTAGAAATACTTACGGGTCAAAAATGACCATGCTCAGAGGTGAAGGTCTATTACAAAGCTGCAAAGGAGAGATACCTGACCACTAATCACAGAAGGAAAGGTAAGGAGCTGTAAGTCAGTAGGAAAAATGGGAGAGAATAGGACAGAAGGCTCTTTCAAGCTGTATGCTGTGACCCACGACACTGACTTAGACAGGTGCATTTGAAAAAGTTAAATAAAACAGAAAAATAATCTGGAGTGTGTTCTGGTTGGAAGGGTAAGTAATGTTTCTTAAAACTTATTGCAATTTTGTTGTTGTTTAGTTGCTAAGTTGTGTCTGACTCTTTTGCGACCCCCATGGAGTGTAGCCCATCAGGCTTCTCTGCCCATGGAATTCTCCAGGCAAGAATATTGGACTAGGTAGCCATTTCCTTCTCCAGGGGGTCTTCCTGACCCAGGGTTTAAACCTGTGTCTTCTGCATTGACAGGCAGATTCTTTACCACTGAGCTACCAGGGAAGCCCTATTTCAGTTTACACGTCACATACACCCATATACAGAAAAGCACAAATTATATATCTAGGTGCAAACAGCAGTCATATGAAATGCTATCTACTATGGATTGAGTTAAAAAATAAAGCACTTGGAAAACATTGTACTATGAGATCTGACTCCGTCAGAACTTATACAAATCACTTGCTTTCTCCACATCCCTTTGGTTTACAGAGGTTGATAAATGGATGAAGTGGATCGTGAGCATAATAAAACCAAGGCCACCTTCCAGTCCCAGTGGAAAAGTCTCCCATGTAAAGAAGCTCCTGGGGCAGGTTGTGCCCAGCTTCTGTTAGGGAAGGGGTGGGGGCGGCGCTATACCTGGGGAGCAGAGAGGATCGTTCACTGGCTCTGCACCCGAGGCCAGGTGCTGAGAGGGACCGTCTTTGCATTGCCGGCACTGGGAGTGCTGGTGTGAGCTGACGCAGAGGGCATAGATGGCATACTTCATGGCACAGAAGCTCTGGTAGAGAGTCCGGTTCTGACTCTGGCTCAGGTGCGCGGCGACCAGGGCGTCAGCTGAATCTGAAATGCAGAGAGAAGTAGGCAGAAATTCAGGGTTGCTTCTGTTGGGCCAGGGCCACACTCGTGGTTGACGCACAGAGACACTGAGCTACTAGTCTCCTAAGTGTTCTCATCCTCTTTCTTTTCGGACCATGTGATTGGTGTTTCTTCTGGGCCTTGTTTCCTATTCAACAACAACTTCCAGTCCCTCTGTTTCCTTTTCCCCACCAACCTCCCCTCTACATGTCTGTTCAACCTAGGTCTCCTGGCTGTTTAACAAGGTTTCCCCTTATATTTCTTAAAATACTTGTTTTTCATTTTTTAAAAAATTAGTGCTTCTCTGGTGGTCCAGTGGGTAAAGAGTCTGCCTTGCAGTGCAAGGAGCACCACTTTGATCCCTAGCCCAGGAAGATCCCATGTGCCATGGAGCGGCTGGACTGGTGTGTTCAATTAGGAGCAGAGCGCATGCACCCAGAGTCAGTGCTCTGCAACGAGAGAGGCCGCTGTGATGGGAGGCCCACCACAGGCCAAAGAATAAAAAGATGGATGAAAATAAATACATAAAAAACCAATAAAAGAGGCCAAAATTAAAAAAAAATTAAAACTTAAATGCTTAGTCCGCCTGTAGAATGCCTCATTGTCCAAGAGGAGGCTTAAGGCTTAAAATGTGTGTAAATCAAGAAGAGATCTTTTAGATCTCTTATGTTACCAAGAAAGCAAAGGTAACACAAAATTTAAAAGATATTTTTGATATTTTTAGGAAAGCCCTGAAGCAGACATCATGGGAAAAAACACAAATTCTGTTGGGTTTCCTTATAATTGTTTAATAATTTATAATTTCTTATTAAACGTTTGTTTTGAATTTAGGAGGAAGGGTTTTGTAATCCTTACAGAATCTCTAAACATCTTAATCTAACCCTAGTTATATCCATAGCAAAAGTACAACCTGTTTAAAGAAATAACATTAAATGTCATAAAGCAAAAAGAACCTAAGCACAACCACTGCTACATTCTGGCTTAGGCTCTTTCGTACTTCTGTGTACAAGTGTATGTGTTTAAGTTGAATGTAACAAAATTCTGAGAAGAAAATGGCAACCCACTGCATTCTTGCTTGAAGCATCCCTTGGACAGAGGAGCTTGGCAACCTACAGTCCATGGGGTTGCAAACAGCTGAATACAACTTAGTGACTAAACAACAACGTTTTATATATGATTTAATTTTTCTACTTCTTACCAATCCATTTGAGCATAAGCACTGGATAACGTTTCTTTATAAACTAAATCTCTTGCTGGCTGCATATAGCTCTACCAAATGAACCTGTTGTCTGGCGTATTCCTCAAGGGGCATTGAGGTAGTTAGGGATGCTTTGTTATCATGATGTTGCAACACGCTCCTTTATGTACAGGTTTCCTAGTGATCACTTCTTAGAAGGTTAGCCTTGCCAAGGTCAGGGTCATAAGCAGAACAAGGTCAGTACTGTTCTTTGGCCTTGACCCCTTCGTGGCATTATTGCCCAGAGGCAGGACTTGGAAACACTGGAGTGGCTCCTTACATTGTTGTGCCAGATGCCTCTCTCGCCTCATCCTGGTCCAGCCCTATTATCACTCCTCCTTTGCCTCTTACAAGTTCAAGTATGAAAAGTGCTCTGAATTAATGTTTACTGCCATGTAGCTGCTTTATAACGTTAGTTTCTACTGTACCGCAAAGTGAATCAGCTGTGTGTTTACATATAGCCCCTGTTTTTTGATTTCCTTCCTATTTAGGTCACCATCGAGCATTCAGTAGAGTTCCCTGGGCTATATAGTACATTCTCATTATTGTTGCTTAGTCGCTCACTTGTGGCTGAGTCTTTTGTGACCCCATGGACTAATTTCAAATACTTCGGAAGTCTTTTGTATGTGTATGTAGAAAACAGAGAGTTCTAATCCTTTTAGGAAATCTGCTAAAGTTGTCCACCTTTCTAAAAAACAAAATACAGAATGTAGTAGCATGAGTCTTAACATTAGTGGTAAATCCTTCAAAAAAGTAAACGGGGGGAGTGGAATGAAGTGCGAGGTTGGGATTGATGTATACATACTATGGATAAAATAGAGAACTAATGAGAATCTCCTGGAGAAGGAAATTGCAATTCACTCCAGTATTCCTGCCTGGGGATATCCCGTGGACAGAGGAGCCTGGCTGGCTATATATAGTCCATGGGGTTGCAAAAGACTCAGAGGTGACTGAGCGACTAAACAACAATAAGGAGAAGCTACTCATATAGCACAGGGACCTCTCGTCAGTGCTCTGTGGTGACCCAGATGGGAAGGAGATCCAAAAAGAGGGGATATATGTCTACATATAGCAGATTCCCTTTTCTGTACAGCAGAAACTAACATTGTAAAGCGACTATCCTCCAATAAAAATCAATTAAAAAAAGTAAATCAAAGCAATACATAGGCTGAACGACACCTACTGCCGTTTGAGAATGTTTCTCTCAAAGGCAAGGTCCCTGGTCTGTGTAGCAGGTTGAGACCACATCATCATACGATTTTTGAGAGCAAAAAGAAAGAGCTTACTACTGGGGACTTAATTTAAAGCAAAGATTGAATGTTAAAGCAAGGCTTTGTTACTATTTCAGGCAAGTCTTTCTTTCAAAAGAAAAGTCCTAAGAGAAACTTGGAAAAGAATCTTCTAAGAGAAAGCCTCTACCTGTTCAACAGACTATGAAGAAGATATAGGAGGGAAGGCAGGCACGAAACATGCTATGAGATGGCTCATGGAGTGTGAGACTCACCAAGAATTGGCATACAGACCGCCAAGGACAACGCTGTGCATTTAGAGTGCAGTCCCTAACTCGGTGGAATGACGGCATGCTGTGGTGCCTGAGCTGGATCCCGGAAGACAAAGGTCCCTATGGGATTGCCCTCATAGGATTCTCTAGGCCTCACCAAGAAAGAGGAGGATGTCCCTGTATCTCCTAATCTAATCTGGGCAAAACCCATTAATTTAGAAGGTACCTGGGGAACCAGCCATCTCGACACATCCCAGCAATCACATCTCAATAAATCCTGTGTTAAAAGAAGCATGTGCAAAATACAGAATGTAGACAGGAAATTAGTGGTAAATCCTTCAAAAAAGTAAACGGGGGGAGTGGAATGAAGTGCGAGGTTGGGATTGATGTATACATACTATGGATAAAATAGAGAACTAATGAGAATCTCCTGGAGAAGGAAATTGCAATTCACTCCAGTATTCCTGCCTGGGGATATCCCGTGGACAGAGGAGCCTGGCTGGCTATATATAGTCCATGGGGTTGCAAAAGACTCAGAGGTGACTGAGCGACTAAACAACAATAAGGAGAAGCTACTCATATAGCACAGGGACCTCTCGTCAGTGCTCTGTGGTGACCCAGATGGGAAGGAGATCCAAAAAGAGGGGATATATGTCTACATATAGCAGATTCCCTTTTCTGTACAGCAGAAACTAACATTGTAAAGCGACTATCCTCCAATAAAAATCAATTAAAAAAAGTAAATCAAAGCAATACATAGGCTGAACGACACCTACTGCCGTTTGAGAATGTTTCTCTCAAAGGCAAGGTCCCTGGTCTGTGTAGCAGGTTGAGACCACATCATCATACGATTTTTGAGAGCAAAAAGAAAGAGCTTACTACTGGGGACTTAATTTAAAGCAAAGATTGAATGTTAAAGCAAGGCTTTGTTACTATTTCAGGCAAGTCTTTCTTTCAAAAGAAAAGTCCTAAGAGAAACTTGGAAAAGAATCTTCTAAGAGAAAGCCTCTACCTGTTCAACAGACTATGAAGAAGATATAGGAGGGAAGGCAGGCACGAAACATGCTATGAGATGGCTCATGGAGTGTGAGACTCACCAAGAATTGGCATACAGACCGCCAAGGACAACGCTGTGCATTTAGAGTGCAGTCCCTAACTCGGTGGAATGACGGCATGCTGTGGTGCCTGAGCTGGATCCCGGAAGACAAAGGTCCCTATGGGATTGCCCTCATAGGATTCTCTAGGCCTCACCAAGAAAGAGGAGGATGTCCCTGTATCTCCTAATCTAATCTGGGCAAAACCCATTAATTTAGAAGGTACCTGGGGAACCAGCCATCTCGA
Organism: Tragulus kanchil; assembly: GCA_022376925.1. Taxonomy (NCBI): domain Eukaryota; kingdom Metazoa; phylum Chordata; class Mammalia; order Artiodactyla; family Tragulidae; genus Tragulus; species Tragulus kanchil. The sequence continues at coordinate 213,782,445 of JAIOJX010000032.1, read as the reverse complement.
CACATCCCAGCAATCACATCTCAATAAATCCTGTGTTAAAAGAAGCATGTGCAATACTGTCCCGGGGGGAACCTTGCCCAGGTCACTCCTTTGCCAACTTACCATGCTCTAGTTGGGGATCCTTGGCTGGCACTTTCTGTAGGAGCTTGAGAACATCTTCCTCCCTGAGGGCTGGAAGGTTTGTAAGGTGATGGAGAGAGTAGAGCACGGAGTGGCTGTCTCCACCATGTAAGTGACACAAGAGATCTCTCTTTGGTATTGGGTTGCTGAAAGGAGAAGTTGGGAGGGTGGAAGGGGAGACAGTTGAAATAACTGTATTGAGGAAGACAGTCTCCATTCCCTTTATTCTTTCTCTCTGGCCTGGAACACCACAGGTTTCACTTCCCCAAACATTAAATTTCAGTTGGTCTATGACAGAGGATAGCATTTGTTTAACCTCAGGGAAGGACATCTATCAAACTGGCTTTTTTTTTTTTGTCGAGAAAGAAACTAAGAAAGGCCTTCATACTCCGCAGGCTAAGCTTCCTAGTTTCTGTAAACTTCCTAGCTGAGATCCAACAGGGGCTTCTCTGTTTTTGAGGCAGGGCCCCTTATCTACTTCCCCCTCTGCCTGCTCGACTTCAGAAGTGCTGGTGAGGTGGGTGAAGAACAAAATAGGAACAGATCTTGGGAAGACTCACACTGAGTTACCAGAGAAAGAGAGGGCCTCACACAGATTTCAACAGGCAGCTGTTGAATAAACATGTGATCCAATATAACATGTCGCTAAGAATGTGGACCACACTCAAAAGCTCTGTGACTCTGGGCATGTTATTTAACCCCTCTGGGCTTCAGGAGCTCCACCTTTAAAATGAGGATAATATTGGTGTCTATCTCGCCGGATTAAGGTCAAGCTTAAGTATAATCATCATGTAAAGGGGTTAAAGCAATCCCTGGTATATAGTAACTGCTCAGGAAACAGAAGCTTTTATTCTTATTACGACTGTCATTCTTTTTTTTTTTTTTTTAAATATTTTATCTATATTTATTTGACTGCATTTGGGTCACAGTTGTAGCATGTGGGCTCTAGTTCCCTGACCAGGGATTGAACCTGGGCCCCCTGCATTGGGAGCACAGAGTCCCAGCCACTGGACCACCAGGGAATTCCCACGACTGTCATTCTTAAATTATCCTCTAGTTATGACCTTATGGCTATGGGGAAGATCATAACTACTTATATTTCTTTCCTGGTTTAATAGCTGGAAGTTATTTGTCATGGGTCATCACTGTCAACTCAAGATCTTTACAGGAAAGATGTCTTGAAATGGCCACCCGTGCAGAGCATGGGCTGAAGTGCGCCCCATGGTGGGAAGGGGGCTGGTCGCACAGGACCGTACCTGCTCTGCTGCACGCACCACTCCAGGACCTCCAGGTGAGCCCAAAGCCCGTCGCAGGCATCCCTGAGGAGCTTATCACAGCCTCGGTCCTGTGTTGATACAGGAGAAGAAAGAGATGCTGACTCCGGCACCTGGGCTCAGAGACTGTGACTGACTTCAGGACCCTGCCCCCCACTCCAAAGCCCCACCACACTCATTTCTGGAGCAGTCTGTGCTGCACAGCAAGTTACCTGGGTCCGGTGGAGTGTCTGGAGCAGACTCTTGGCTGACACTAGGCTCTGGCAGTGGGTCCAGCCCAGGAGCACAAGCAGTCGGCTGAGAGGCCTGAATTCTCTATCAAGCAGGCAGCCAAGACTTGAGAAGTCTTCCTCCTTCAATAGGGTGAGTGCTGTCACCTGGAAGCCAAAGGAGACTGCTAGCTAGAGGATGAACGAGCAATCTTCTCATCAGAGTCAGAAGCTTTTCAGTTTAAAAGGGAAATGCCAGAAGCGGCAAGTTGTATAAAAAATGTTTACAAAAATACTAGACTGTAAGCTTCTTGAAGGCAGGGACTGACTGCTGTTGTACCCCCAGATTCTAGCATAGTATGTAGCACATAGAATAAAGTTAATAAATAGTTGCTGAATTAAACTGAAGCTTAGTTGCAATCTAGAAGAAGGTTAGAGTAGTTGGATTCCTCCGTCAACAAGGCAACAAGTGGCTGTCACAGGCTCTTCCTCCTCACACCTTCCAGAAAGCTTCCATGTATCCAGTATCTCAGTGCCTGCCCAAGGACTGATATGGAATGCCTGCAGTTCTAATTATGAATGATACTGGTCCTTGGAGCCTTCTGGAACCGTGATGCCTGACTGGTGACTCATTAAACTGTTTTACGTTGGACAAATGAGTGGGAGAGAAAGGAGGAATGAAAAAACCTGGGAGGACTCCCTGGGTACTTGCGTGATGGAGAATCACTGAGTTTGACTTACCAGGATCTGCTCGAGGAAGTGCTTGCTGTTGCTCAGGCAGTAGAAACAGGCCAACTTCCAGGCTTGGGCTGGGTCAGGATTGGAGAACAAGGCTAGCATTGCCCGCTCGGGATCTAGAGGATCCGGTGAGGCTGCAAATGAAACCAGACAGGGTGACTGGGGAATTGGAACTCTTTCTTTCCTAAGATAAAATCCATTTTAAAGACCAACTTATATGAGCGGTCACTCTTAAGTTACACCTGGCTTTCTACACTTCGATCTGAAAGCCTTTACTTCTCTCTGTGTGTGCTCAGCACTCAGTCATGACTGATTCTTTGTGACTCCATGGACGGTGGCCTGCCTGGCTCCTCTGTCCATGGAATTCTCCAGGCAAGAATACTGGAGTGGGTTGCCATTTCCTTCTCCAGGGGGTCTTCCCAACCCAGGGATCGAACCTGTGATTCTTACATCTGTTGCTCTGGCAGGTGGATTCTTTTCCACCAGCGCCACCTCTTTGCTGCTATTACATCATTGTTTCTCCCATCACTCCATCTTAGACTACAAAATCTGTGTTTTTACAAAAGAACGTCTTGCCCAGTTTTTGCGTAGCTCCCCCCATCAGATTTAAAGAGCAACGTGGAAATTTCCAGAGCAGCAGGCTAGTGTGACTCAGAGGGGCTGGGCAGGGTGGAATCAGCAACACAGGAGGAGAAGCAGTGAACACACCTTTTCCAGAGGATGCGGCCGTCCGTGGCTGTTCTGCGGCCTTCTCTGCATAGGTGTGGCAGTACCGGGACACCAGGCCCCGCCCGGTCCCGTGCAGCAGGCAGCCCAGCAGCTGGTCCTCCCGCAGGGGGCTCCCCTCCAACCTGCAGGCCTCTAGCAGGTCCTCGCACAGGAGGCGCAGCTCAGCCCCAGGCAGCTCCGCGGGGCAGCGCAGCATCCGCAGGGCCCCACAGATGGCACTGACTGTTCCCGGGGGTTCTGCGGCAGGGCCCCGCAAAGCATGCAGTGCCTTTCGAATGAGGTCCACCAGCGCTTTTTGCAGAGGCCAGCCTCGGAGGTCTGCGCCATCATCCTCTCCAAGCAGGAGCTCCAGCAGGGCCTGTGCGGGCCGGGGGGCCTCCCTCAGGAGAGCCCAGAGCACAGAGACAGCTGCCGAGCTGAGCCATGGGGGCCGGGTCTCCTGCCTCTGGTGTCCATGAAGCTCAAGGTCTACTCTGTCTTGTGCTAAGACCTCATACAGCTCCTAAACAGAGGATGAAGAGAGACGGGCGTATGTCTAGAATGTTATCACTTAACAGATAAAATCCATTTTAAAGACCAACTTATATGAGCGGTCACTCTTAAGTTACACCTGGCTTTCTACACTTGATCTGAAAGCCTTTACTTCTCTCGTGTGTGCTCAGCACTCAGTCATGACTGATTCTTTGTGACTCCATGGACGGTGGCCTGCCTGGCTCCTCTGTCCATGGAATTCTCCAGGCAAGAATACTGGAGTGGGTTGCCATTTCCTTCTCCAGGGGGTCTTCCCAACCCAGGGATCGAACCTGTGATTCTTACATCTGTTGCTCTGGCAGGTGGATTCTTTTCCACCAGCGCCACCTCTTTGCTGCTATTACATCATTGTTTCTCCCATCACTCCATCTTAGACTACAAAATCTGTGTTTTTACAAAAGAACGTCTTGCCCAGTTTTTGCGTAGCTCCCCCCATCAGATTTAAAGAGCAACGTGGAAATTTCCAGAGCAGCAGGCTAGTGTGACTCAGAGGGGCTGGGCAGGGTGGAATCAGCAACACAGGAGGAGAAGCAGTGAACACACCTTTTCCAGAGGATGCGGCCGTCCGTGGCTGTTCTGCGGCCTTCTCTGCATAGGTGTGGCCGTACAGGGACACCAGGCCCCGCCCGGTCCCGTGCAGCAGGCAGCCCAGCAGCTGGTCCTCCCGCAGGGGGCTCCCCTCCAACCTGCAGGCCTCTAGCAGGTCCTCGCACAGGAGGCGCAGCTCAGCCCCAGGCAGCTCCGCGGGGCAGCGCAGCATCCGCAGGGCCCCACAGATGGCACTGACTGTTCCCGGGGGTTCTGCGGCAGGGCCCCGCAAAGCATGCAGTGCCTTTCGAATGAGGTCCACCAGCGCTTTTTGCAGAGGCCAGCCTCGGAGGTCTGCGCCATCATCCTCTCCAAGCAGGAGCTCCAGCAGGGCCTGTGCGGGCCGGGGGGCCTCCCTCAGGAGAGCCCAGAGCACAGAGACAGCTGCCGAGCTGAGCCATGGGGGCCGGGTCTCCTGCCTCTGGTGTCCATGAAGCTCAAGGTCTACTCTGTCTTGTGCTAAGACCTCATACAGCTCCTAAACAGAGGATGAAGAGAGACGGGCGGTATGTCTAGAATGTTATCACTTAACAGCCCTCTATGCTTCCTTCTTTTCTGTGTGTAAACGCATGTGTATATACAATAGTAGCAGTAGTAAAAAATTCTATAGTAGTTACTATGTACCAGGTTTTTTACACAGAAAAATTAATACTTATGATCACCTTTGGAAGAAGACACTATTATGATCCTCATTTTGAAGGTGTTCTCAAACCAGAGGAATGAGGAAAAGAGAGATTTACCCATGGCCTCCATATTCAAGCTAGTCACCCCCCACACCCCTATCCCACTGCCTCCAAAATGCACACTGTCACTCTAAATCAGGTACCAAGTGGGTATAAGACGCCGTGCCCATCTCAAGGCATTTCAATTCCTTGAGAACACTACAGACTAGTTTTGAACCCTTGATCTAAATCCCAAGCAAGATTTCACTTACAGCCTGTTCTTTTTTAAAGCTCTTTATCTTTTCTTAGCTTTTTGTTTTATATTGGAGTATAGCAGATGAACAATGTTGAGATAGTTTCAGGTGGACAGTGAAGGGACCCAGCCATACATAGACATGCATCCATTCTCCCCCAGAACCCTCTCCTGTCCAGGCTGCCACATAACATGGCAGACACAGCTCATTTTTAAATCCTTCCATAAAACCTTGCCCAGTACCTCCTACCCACATAACTCTCCCTCTTCATTGGGCTTATTACCATACGGTTTACTCCAGTTATACCATGTGTATATTTCCTTCTTCCCCGACTAGATTGTAAATTTTTAAAAGACAAGGCCTGTGTAGCCATTTGTTTGGTGGGTTAATTCCTATACTTCATTCCTGTGGGTGGTTTTTAGGGCTATTTCTTTTTTTTTTTTTTAAATTTATATTCCCACTGAAGTTCTTCATTTTTTTTTTTAAAAGATTTATTTATTTATTTTTGGGTGGGGGTCGGGTTGGGGAGGGAGGGGAGCAGGCAGGCCACTTCTATTGGTCTTTCATTGCTCTATTTTCATCCGTCTTTGTTCTTTGGCTCCTGCGGACCTCCCATCGCGGTGGTGTCTGTCGTTGCTGAGCACTGGCTCTGGGCACATGCGCTCCAGAGCTCCAGCTCGGTAATTGGACACATCAGTCCAGCTGCTCCGCGGCATGTGGGATCTTCCCAGGCTAGGGCTCGAACCGGCGCCCCTTGCACTGCAAGGCGGTGTCCTTACCCACTGGACCACCAGGAGAAGCCCCAGGGCTATTTCCTCATTACTTGCCTCTGAATCGGTCACAGGACCTTGAGGCCTTGCGAATGTCCCCACCTTAAACCCTACTGTAAACATGTCTTTAACGAGCTGGCGGCCAGGTCATGAAGAAAATAAGCACTGAGCCTCAGAGCGTCCCTCAAGCCTTTAAGTACAGCTCTAGTTAAGATCCTGAATCTGCTCCCAGAAGGTGGTTGTGAAGATTAACTATAACATATTCAGTGCACCTGTTACAGAAAAGGCATTCAACAAATAAGTACTAATAATTCTCTGCTCCCTTTATACTTTTTACCACATTCTGGTGAAAAATTCAAACAGTTTAGATCCAAGTTATACATTCTTTTTACATGAAGTAAAAAAAAATTTTTTTTTAATTCCCAGCTATTCTCAGTGCTGTGCTTAGCTGTTCAGTCGTGTCCAGCTCTTTGGGACCCCCTGGACTGTAGACTGTCAGGGTCCTCTGACAATGGGATTTTCCAGTCCAGAATACTGGAGCTGGTTATCATTCCCTTCTCTAGAGCTGTATTTAGTACTTCTGGCCAATTCACCTCTAGGAAGTCTACAGTCAGATAAGTTTCCGTTTTCTCTTAATCTCCCTCAAGGAGTCTCCCCCTGGTCTGCCCTGAGAATAGTGAAACAGCCAACATCCTGGGGACTTGTTTCTGCTGGATCCCTGAAAGCTGAGCTTGTTGAGTGACTGCAGCCCTGTGCAGATACATCTGGAGCACAACTCTCACCTTGAGGATGTCCTCCGAGATGTCACCTGGGAGGTCTTCTGACAATAAAAGAAACTCAAGTCTTCTCCGGAAACCAGGTGGGAGTAACTTCTAGAAGAACATAGAAGGAAGCACAGAGATTAAGAATATGCTTTAAGGGAATTCCCTGGTTGTTCAGTGGTTAAGATGTAGGTTTTTACTTCACTGCCATGGGCCTGGGTTCAGTCCCTGGTCAAGGAACTAAGATCCCACACATACAGAGCATGGAGCCTAAACCGCCCCCCAACCCCTATATTTTAGCTGACAATTATCAGTAAATGCTTCTCTCGGGTTCACCTTATTTTTGCTGTTTTCTCTAATATAAAGTACTTTTTTTGTTTGATAAAACAAAAATAAAATTCCTAGGTATGTTTTTAGACACTTTTCTTTATAGATCAAAACAGTTAAACTGAATACATCCTCATCTTAAATACTAACACTGAAATCCCGTATTGATTAGCCTCAAATGCCAAGGCTTGAGCAATTCATGTGAATGTTTCCCCCTCTAACTTGAAGTCCTTCTCCAAGAATCTCCATTGCGGTGTTCCCAACACCCAGTCATGGGTAAGCTGGGATGGAATGGCCCACATGATCCTTTTTTCGACCAATCTTCTATTCTTGGATTCATTTTTAGTTAGAAAAGTAAAGGAGGGGAGATCTAATGTTCATGAAACACTTATTATGTGTCAGTTGCTATGTGCCAAGTTTTCACGTTTTTAAAAATCTCACTTGATTACTAAATCAACAAACCTATGGCCTCGGGATGTTTTTAAAGACAATCTTCAGTAAAGATGAAATGATTAGGAACTATTCTCCAGTCATTTCAAGCATGAAAAGGAAAAAGTGACCCTGATGTTTGTTAATGAGACATGTCATCAGAGACTATAAACAAAGAGAAAGTTTCTGACTTATTCCTTCTTGTGTTACAGTAACTTCCCTTCACCTGGTCCTTAAAACTAAAATGACAGTCCCTCTTTCTCTAGGCACAAATACAAATAAGTTGAATCTGGGACTGATCCTGACAAGCATTCTTTTAAATTAGAGACACCTAGAAGTCTTTCAGTTGGTTAAAGCTTCCAGAAGATGGGTTTTATCGAAAAGTCTCCTAAAAATCAAGGCAAGAAACACCTGCGGGATTGTGTCTGCAGGTGAAGCTTAGAACAGAAGAGCACGCTTACTTTATTCGTGTGCCATTCATCACCTAGAAGGAAAGGGCAAACAGAAAAAATTAAGAATATGCTTTAAGGGAATTCCCTGGTTGTTCAGTGGTTAAGATGTAGGTTTTTACTTCACTGCCATGGGCCTGGGTTCAGTCCCTGGTCAAGGAACTAAGATCCCACACATACAGAGCATGGAGCCTAAACCGCCCCCCAACCCCTATATTTTAGCTGACAATTATCAGTAAATGCTTCTCTCGGGTTCACCTTATTTTTGCTGTTTTCTCTAATATAAAGTACTTTTTTTGTTTGATAAAACAAAAATAAAATTCCTAGGTATGTTTTTAGACACTTTTCTTTATAGATCAAAACAGTTAAACTGAATACATCCTCATCTTAAATACTAACACTGAAATCCCGTATTGATTAGCCTCAAATGCCAAGGCTTGAGCAATTCATGTGAATGTTTCCCCCTCTAACTTGAAGTCCTTCTCCAAGAATCTCCATTGCGGTGTTCCCAACACCCAGTCATGGGTAAGCTGGGATGGAATGGCCCACATGATCCTTTTTTCGACCAATCTTCTATTCTTGGATTCATTTTTAGTTAGAAAAGTAAAGGAGGGGAGATCTAATGTTCATGAAACACTTATTATGTGTCAGTTGCTATGTGCCAAGTTTTCACGTTTTTAAAAATCTCACTTGATTACTAAATCAACAAACCTATGGCCTCGGGATGTTTTTAAAGACAATCTTCAGTAAAGATGAAATGATTAGGAACTATTCTCCAGTCATTTCAAGCATGAAAAGGAAAAAGTGACCCTGATGTTTGTTAATGAGACATGTCATCAGAGACTATAAACAAAGAGAAAGTTTCTGACTTATTCCTTCTTGTGTTACAGTAACTTCCCTTCACCTGGTCCTTAAAACTAAAATGACAGTCCCTCTTTCTCTAGGCACAAATACAAATAAGTTGAATCTGGGACTGATCCTGACAAGCATTCTTTTAAATTAGAGACACCTAGAAGTCTTTCAGTTGGTTAAAGCTTCCAGAAGATGGGTTTTATCGAAAAGTCTCCTAAAAATCAAGGCAAGAAACACCTGCGGGATTGTGTCTGCAGGTGAAGCTTAGAACAGAAGAGCACGCTTACTTTATTCGTGTGCCATTCATCACCTCAGGGGCTAGTATGCGGTCTAGTTTAAGAGGCTAGTATAATATCTCATATGCTCATGGTTCAAAATCCTCGCCATGTGCATCTATACCACCTGAATCCTAGCATAATGCTAGTGATTGGAAGATGGCAGAGAAAATTCATTCTGGCAGGCTGGAAGTTAGTGATTCCATTGAGGACTAAGAGGAAGGAATAGATAAGGACAGACAGCAGGCTCTTAACAAAAGAACTGGTTAACAATTTAGGACTTTCATTAAAATCCTAAAGACTGACTAGCTTCTATCTTTTTTTTTTTTCATTTTTTTTTTTTTTTTTTACTGGTGAAGCTATTTTATTCTTTTGCAGGATCATAAACAACTAAAATTCGTAAAAAAGGCAAGAATATGCCCAATGTTTCTAAGCACAGATTTTCTAATTATAAAAGTAAGGCAAAAGAAAAAATAGAAAAATAAAAGACCAAAAAAAACCCCAAATACAACGAAAACAAACAAAAAAAAGTAAGGCAGGGACTTCCCTGGTGGTCCAGTGGTTAAGACTCTGTGCTTCTAATGCAGGGGGTCCAGGTTTGATCCCTGGTCAGGGAACTAGATCCCACATGCCACAACTAAGACCCAGTACAGTTAAATTAAGATAAATAAAGCAATAATTGAAAAAAAAAAGTAAGGCATATTCAGTGTAGAAAAATCAGAGAATACAAACAGGCAAATGAAAACACACATTCACAACACATATATACACACACATACCCCAAATCTTTCACCTGAAGGAGAACTACAATTATGTGTTCTAAGGGTATTCAGACCTTTTTCTACATATGTACATGTGCATGCATAACAGAGTCTTTTCTAAATAGCTTTTCTTTTTCTTCACATAGCAGAGTATAAACATCCTTCTATGTCATTGAAAATTCATTTACCACGTCATTTTAATAGTGCCACGGTATTTTACAAACAGATTTATCAGTCCTGGATTGTGGACATGGGAGTTGTTTCCATTTTTCTTCTATTAGAAGCAGCAGGCTATGAACATCATGTTGTTCACATGCTAAAACATAAAAAGGCAGAAGGCAAAAATGGACGAAGGAAAGGGAAAATGGAAGAAGGAAAGGGAAAATGGAATCACAGTGTCAATGCATAATTAAAAAGCAGCAGCTGGAAGACTTGAGCAGGAGCAGCCAGCAAGTCCCTAGAAGTTGAAGTCAGTCGAGGATAATGACTGGCTTTGTAGAACTACTCCAGGAATGCATTTGAAGCCTTGTTCGTTGTATGAAGTTTTAAAATTCTCTGAGGTCCTTGTATAAAGCTTAAAACATTTCCTAAACCGTTTAAATAACTGAGGTTCTGGAGCTTTAAGGACCAAATGATCTTCAATGCTGGGAAAAACAACTCTTTAGTTTGTGAAAAGGAGCCAGGGAAGTGAAATCCACCTTCTGATCTGGTTGAGCAACTGTGCAGAAATTTAGCAACCACCAATCAGCATTAAGTAAGCAATTATGTTCTGCTGAGGCAAAAGTTCATCTGGTTTGACAAATTCCATGTTTGTACTGAAAAGATCCTTAGTAACAGTCAAAAAAATTTTTTTATTTTCTCTTTGATGATACTATTGAATATTTTAGTTGAAGATGTCTGATTTAGATCTGAAACGACAATTAATTCTCAGTTTCCCTGGGATTGATTATTTTTTAGTTTGCTTTTCTTTCTTCCCTCTCCTGCTGATCTTTCTGTCATTTCTCTTTTTCTAGATAATTATCAAAAGCCTGGATAATAAATGCATTTAGATTAGTAACTTTTGGTTGACAGATACGTGAAGAAAGGTGTCAGGCAAATGCAGAACTGAAGACAAAATTCATTTTGATGACCAAGAGAAGTGAAGAAGAAACTCATGCTGAAGGATAGACATTTACAAAATAGAACTTATGGTTTCTTAGTGTCAAGTCCCTGTAGGCTGAAAATAACGTGGAGGTGGGAAAAGCAGAGGACGAGGACTTGGAGGCAGAAGACATAGGGTTCCAGCTCCAGTTTTGCCAACTAACGTTATAGTGTGACCTGGACCCAGTCACCTCTTTCTGAGTCAGAGGTTCCTCATTTAAAAGCCTAAAGTGACAGATTTAATGCAAAATTGCCTCAGAGAGTTTCTTGGATTGATATCAATTTCTAACAATTAACAAAATATTTCTAAAAGAACTCAGAATGGGTCATTTTTCTTAAAAACCCTTCCTTATAAGTTCTTTCACCCCTAATTTGTTCAGTTTGTTTTCCTATTTGCTAACTTTTAGTTTGATTCATGTGAGTTATTAACTTATTAATTAATGACATTTACATCAATAAGCTTTCACTGTACCGGACTAGTTAGCTAAAATGTTTCAAATACAATTTTTAGATCTACAACCAAGTTTCAGTTCATCCCACTCCTCATTACTTGTGTATTATGAGGATTAGACTTGATTCACAATCATGTTGCTTTTACTGAGTTCTCCAAAGTTCTGTTCCAGCACAAGACTCACAGTGGTGTTTTACACACTGGTATCACCTCAAATGGTAGGTTAGTGACTTAATGCCAATGAAGGTTAGTGAATTAATAAATGAATTTAGGTAAGGAGACATCAATAAATATTTAAACCATCCTCACTGTCAGTACTGAGAAAGGAATATGACAAACCTCAGAATAAAGGAAGGAGCAGACAGAAGGGATATTCCACAACTCTTTCCTAGTTCTTTTCAATCCTGGCCTCAAGAGAAAATTTGAAATGTAATCCTATTTACCTTTTCCAGGGCCAACCATTTTTCCAGTTCAAGAAGCCAGACCCAGGCTAATCTTTGAGGGTTGATATCTTGTCCACATCTGAAAAATGTAAAAAGAAAAAAATAATCTAAACAAATAGTTTCTACTGACTTTTTCTTCCTTGTGATCCAAAATTTAGATTCCACTGCTCAGTTCATTTTTAAACCTAAACAGGCAGGACACTGCACTAATGAGAAATTTTTTGAATATATGTGACCGATCAATAAAGGTAGAACCAGAACTGAACTAGCAGCTTTCACTTAAAAAAAGTATCAATTCTATCTCCAGATTCTTATCTAGTTTTCTTTGTTGGAGGCAGAAGACATAGGGTTCCAGCTCCAGTTTTGCCAACTAACGTTATAGTGTGACCTGGACCCAGTCACCTCTTTCTGAGTCAGAGGTTCCTCATTTAAAAGCCTAAAGTGACAGATTTAATGCAAAATTGCCTCAGAGAGTTTCTTGGATTGATATCAATTTCTAACAATTAACAAAATATTTCTAAAAGAACTCAGAATGGGTCATTTTTCTTAAAAACCCTTCCTTATAAGTTCTTTCACCCCTAATTTGTTCAGTTTGTTTTCCTATTTGCTAACTTTTAGTTTGATTCATGTGAGTTATTAACTTATTAATTAATGACATTTACATCAATAAGCTTTCACTGTACCGGACTAGTTAGCTAAAATGTTTCAAATACAATTTTTAGATCTACAACCAAGTTTCAGTTCATCCCACTCCTCATTACTTGTGTATTATGAGGATTAGACTTGATTCACAATCATGTTGCTTTTACTGAGTTCTCCAAAGTTCTGTTCCAGCACAAGACTCACAGTGGTGTTTTACACACTGGTATCACCTCAAATGGTAGGTTAGTGACTTAATGCCAATGAAGGTTAGTGAATTAATAAATGAATTTAGGTAAGGAGACATCAATAAATATTTAAACCATCCTCACTGTCAGTACTGAGAAAGGAATATGACAAACCTCAGAATAAAGGAAGGAGCAGACAGAAGGGATATTCCACAACTCTTTCCTAGTTCTTTTCAATCCTGGCCTCAAGAGAAAATTTGAAATGTAATCCTATTTACCTTTTCCAGGGCCAACCATTTTTCCAGTTCAAGAAGCCAGACCCAGGCTAATCTTTGAGGGTTGATATCTTGTCCACATCTGAAAAATGTAAAAAGAAAAAAATAATCTAAACAAATAGTTTCTACTGACTTTTTCTTCCTTGTGATCCAAAATTTAGATTCCACTGCTCAGTTCATTTTTAAACCTAAACAGGCAGGACACTGCACTAATGAGAAATTTTTTGAATATATGTGACCGATCAATAAAGGTAGAACCAGAACTGAACTAGCAGCTTTCACTTAAAAAAAGTATCAATTCTATCTCCAGATTCTTATCTAGTCTTTGTTATTTTTAAACAAAATAATATCACACAGAAAACCATAACAGCAAAGCTATTTGAAATTTTGAAATAGAAACCGAATCAAATAATCAAAGAAAACAGAAACTTCATAAAAATTTATTTTTAACACTATGCTAAAAATAGGATTGGGGTCCCCAGGTGGCTCTAGTGGTAAAGAATCCACTTGCCAATGTAGGAGACATAAGAGACATGGGTTCAATCCCTGGGTTGGGAAGATCCCCTGGAGGAGGGCATTGCAACCCACACTAGTATTCTTGCCTGGAGCCTGGCAGGCTATAGTCCATAGGGTTACAAAGAGTTGGACGGGACTGAAGCGACTTAACACACAAACAGGATTATAGGTGTTCATAAGCCTTTCTTTGATGTTAGTAGCTTAAATTAGACAGTAATTGACTAGAATTCAAATTTGACGGAAAAAACAAAGAAGAAAAGAATCATGTAAATCTCTGTTCTATATGTGTCAATACATTACTTTCTTATATTTAACTCTCAAAGTACGGAAAAGTGATGGAAAAAGTTGAAGTTTAACTCCTATACCATCACCTGTCAATAGGACTGCCAGGAAGAACTTCATTCCAAATTCAGATAGAGAACATTGGTTTCCAGGGGACAAGGAAGGAACTGATGCATAAATAGATATTTCCAGGGATCAGGGGCATTCTTCTGTGGTGATGAAAAAGTTTGTATATCTTGATTATAGTAGTAGTTATATGAAACTAAGAATGGATAAAAGATATATAGAGGGGTTTCCCTGGTGATCCATTGGGTAAGGACACCGCCCTGCAGTTCAAGGAGAGCCGACTCGAGCCCTGGCCTGGGAAGATCCCACGTGCCTGGGAGTGGATAGACCGATGTGTCAACTATCGAGCCGGAGCTCTGGAGCACATGCGCCCAGAGCTGGTGCTCTGCAGCAACAGAGGCCACTGCGATGGGAGGCCCACTTGGGCCAAAGAACAAAGATGGATGAAAATAGATACATGAAAGACCAATAGAAGTGGCCCACAAAAAAATAAATAAGTAAATAAAAAATAAAAGATATATATAACTACACCCATAAAAACGAATGCAGATCAGGAATACACTGGTGGTCCAGTGCATGGGACTCCACATTTCTAACACCTAGGGTATGGATTCCATCCCTGGTTGGGGCACTAGGATCCAGCACGCCGTGCAGCACACCCACTCTCCCTCCCCCTCAAAAGAATGCAGATTAACAAAATGGTGAGAACTGAATAAGGGCTGTAGTCTAGTGAACAGTGGTTGTGTCCGACTCTTTGTGACCTGCCAAAGAGTCACAAAGACATGGACTTAGCCTGTCAGCCCCTCTAGGAGTGGGCTGCCATTTCCTTCTCCAGGGAATCTTCCTGACCCAGGGATCGAACCTGAGTCTCCTGCGTTGGCAGGCAGATTCTTTACCGCTGAGCCACCAGGAAAGCCCCCCTAGTTAACAGTACCAGTGTCAGTTTCTTGGTTTGATATTTACTATAGCTATATAAGATGTCACAATTGGGGGAAGTTGCAGAAAGGGTACTTTGAATTATTTTTGCATTTCTTGTGAGTCTATAATTATTTCAAAATACAAAATTTTAACTGAATTCACCTCTGGTCTTTTATTAACGCTACAACAATATCTTCAATTTCACAACCAAGAAGGGAGCAGGATTTGCTCTTCTGGAAGCAAAGAAAACACTTTTCAATGCTTAATGATCATAAACACGAAATGGTGGTTGCAGGCTTAAATGCAGTTCCAGATGATAATTCAAAGCCAAACCGATTAAATAACAAATAGGCATGTATCAATATGCTAGAGGTCAAATTTCAGAACCTGTGAAATACAATCTGCCTCTGTTAATTTTTCAGAGGGCACTGAGTGCGGCACACGGACTGGAGCTCAAGTATCGAATCTTTTGTCTCCCTTCCTGTGACGGCCAGGCAGGAAGACAGAGATTCCTTACCTCAGCTGATGGGGACTGAAGACCAGCGCGTGAAGTATGTCTTCCACCTTCTTTGGGATATCCTTGTGCCTCGTGTAGCTGAGGTAATCTTGCCAGTCCTTCTCCTTCCGAAGGCACTCACAGAAAAATCCAAAAGCTGCTTCTGAGAAGCCGGTTCCTCTTTTCAAGTAAATAAAAAATAAAAGATATATATAACTACACCCATAAAAACGAATG
The DNA here is from genome assembly GCA_022376925.1 of Tragulus kanchil. NCBI lineage: Eukaryota > Metazoa > Chordata > Mammalia > Artiodactyla > Tragulidae > Tragulus > Tragulus kanchil. The sequence continues at coordinate 213,767,065 of JAIOJX010000032.1, read as the reverse complement.
CAGATCAGGAATACACTGGTGGTCCAGTGCATGGGACTCCACATTTCTAACACCTAGGGTATGGATTCCATCCCTGGTTGGGGCACTAGGATCCAGCACGCCGTGCAGCACACCCACTCTCCCTCCCCCTCAAAAGAATGCAGATTAACAAAATGGTGAGAACTGAATAAGGGCTGTAGTCTAGTGAACAGTGGTTGTGTCCGACTCTTTGTGACCTGCCAAAGAGTCACAAAGACATGGACTTAGCCTGTCAGCCCCTCTAGGAGTGGGCTGCCATTTCCTTCTCCAGGGAATCTTCCTGACCCAGGGATCGAACCTGAGTCTCCTGCGTTGGCAGGCAGATTCTTTACCGCTGAGCCACCAGGAAAGCCCCCCTAGTTAACAGTACCAGTGTCAGTTTCTTGGTTTGATATTTACTATAGCTATATAAGATGTCACAATTGGGGGAAGTTGCAGAAAGGGTACTTTGAATTATTTTTGCATTTCTTGTGAGTCTATAATTATTTCAAAATACAAAATTTTAACTGAATTCACCTCTGGTCTTTTATTAACGCTACAACAATATCTTCAATTTCACAACCAAGAAGGGAGCAGGATTTGCTCTTCTGGAAGCAAAGAAAACACTTTTCAATGCTTAATGATCATAAACACGAAATGGTGGTTGCAGGCTTAAATGCAGTTCCAGATGATAATTCAAAGCCAAACCGATTAAATAACAAATAGGCATGTATCAATATGCTAGAGGTCAAATTTCAGAACCTGTGAAATACAATCTGCCTCTGTTAATTTTTCAGAGGGCACTGAGTGCGGCACACGGACTGGAGCTCAAGTATCGAATCTTTTGTCTCCCTTCCTGTGACGGCCAGGCAGGAAGACAGAGATTCCTTACCTCAGCTGATGGGGACTGAAGACCAGCGCGTGAAGTATGTCTTCCACCTTCTTTGGGATATCCCCTTGTGCCTCGTGTAGCTGAGGTACACATGCCTTTGCCAGTTCCCATTCTCCTCTCCGAAGGCACTCACAGAAAAATCCAAAAAGCTGCTTCTGAGAAGCCGGTTCCTCTTTTCCAAATGGATGATGCATTTTCCCAGCACAGAGTGCAGGGAGATAGAAACAGATGAATTACACACAACACATCGTCAATGTTCTCATTCGTGGATTACCTCCTAGAAACAATATACATCCGAGTGAGATGAAAAGCAAATATGTATAGACAAACTAGCAACTACTAGCCGCACTAGGAAAGGCGGGGATTACTTTCTAACTTGACATGTTAACAGTCTCTTTTGAGAAGTTCCACCTCTCCCCAAGGGGCGGATCCCATCTCTCTCTAGGCTCATCAAATATTTGATTAATATTAATCGTCATATTAGCCTGCGGCGCGGTCCCAAAACTCCACTTCCGTATTTCCTCCTGAACTTTATTCCCAATCCGGCTCCAAATCCCCAGGTGGTCGCTTCTTTAAAGATGAGAAACTCAGCTGCAACCTCCCTCGTTTGAGCTCTCTTTTAAGGCAAAGGATTGAAGATCAGGAGAGAAATCGGTGCCAGAACTGGACGGCGGTGGGTACTGGAGCGCAGAGATACTTCCTAGCCGGGTCATGGAGAGCGGTCCTGCCTTCTCTGGGCGTCTTACACTCACCTGCTCCGGGTGCCCAAATACGTACAGCTTCCAGCGAAGCCATGTTTGAACCGAGTCAGGTGAGAAATCTCGACCAGCAGGTTCGGGGAGGCGGGGGATGACGACTGGCAGTGGCTACTGTGATTGGTCGGTGGCAGAAATATGTAAATAAAGCGCCATATTTGTTTGGGCCACGTGACTCTACCTCCGGACTAGAAGAAGCTAGCAATCGGTGAAAGAGATACCGCCTACGTGTTTTAGGACCATCTCTCAGTTTTGACAGCTCCTCCGCTAGATACCTTCCATTTTGCCTTCGATGGAGCAAGTGGCAGGAATAGCTGTGTGCCTTGATTTTTGGCTTTTGTTTTCTCCTTCTACTTTGAAGTTAGCGTTTACTTTAGCGCCAACCAGTGAAAGTGCTTTGCCACGCCCTGGGGATATCCAAAGCATGGAGGCTTAGATCCTCCTTCACTATTATTCCTTCCACTGGGCTTCCTATAATTACAGAACTCCGCGTTCTAAATTTCCAGTATCTTCCGCTTAACGTCGGTCATTTATTTGCTCATGTACCTGACCACCATTCATTGAACTGTGTGCTAGACCCTACTTTAGAAGTTGAGTAGGACCCGGTCCTTGTCGCTCATGATACCTGACGCACCAGTCATAAATAGCAAGCCAACTACTAGCCGCACTAGGAAAGGCGGGGATTACTTTCTAACTTGACATGTTAACAGTCTCTTTTGAGAAGTTCCACCTCTCCCCAAGGGGCGGATCCCATCTCTCTAGGCTCATCAAATATTTGATTAATATTAATCGTCATATTAGCCTGCGGCGCGGTCCCAAAACTCCACTTCCGTATTTCCTCCTGAACTTTATTCCCAATCCGGCTCCAAATCCCCAGGTGGTCGCTTCTTTAAAGATGAGAAACTCAGCTGCAACCTCCCTCGTTTGAGCTCTCTTTTAAGGCAAAGGATTGAAGATCAGGAGAGAAATCGGTGCCAGAACTGGACGGCGGTGGGTACTGGAGCGCAGAGATACTTCCTAGCCGGGTCATGGAGAGCGGTCCTGCCTTCTCTGGGCGTCTTACACTCACCTGCTCCGGGTGCCCAAATACGTACAGCTTCCAGCGAAGCCATGTTTGAACCGAGTCAGGTGAGAAATCTCGACCAGCAGGTTCGGGGAGGCGGGGGATGACGACTGGCAGTGGCTACTGTGATTGGTCGGTGGCAGAAATATGTAAATAAAGCGCCATATTTGTTTGGGCCACGTGACTCTACCTCCGGACTAGAAGAAGCTAGCAATCGGTGAAAGAGATACCGCCTACGTGTTTTAGGACCATCTCTCAGTTTTGACAGCTCCTCCGCTAGATACCTTCCATTTTGCCTTCGATGGAGCAAGTGGCAGGAATAGCTGTGTGCCTTGATTTTTTTGGCTTTTGTTTTCTCCTTCTACTTTGAAGTTAGCGTTTACTTTAGCGCCAACCAGTGAAAGTGCTTTGCCACGCCCTGGGGATATCCAAAGCATGGAGGCTTAGATCCTCCTTCACTATTATTCCTTCCACTGGGCTTCCTATAATTACAGAACTCCGCGTTCTAAATTTCCAGTATCTTCCGCTTAACGTCGGTCATTTATTTGCTCATGTACCTGACCACCATTCATTGAACTGTGTGCTAGACCCTACTTTAGAAGTTGAGTAGGACCCGGTCCTTGTCCTCAAAGAGATCACAGTCGACTGAGGGGTGCAGATGCAGTGGGCTAAATTATAAGACAAAGGAATGTCCACTGGAGATGAGAGCAAAGAATCAGCAAAAAGCCTTCCGCAAATATAATAATCTGAAACTGAGGCTTATAACGGTTTACTAGGTTTCCTCATCACAGCTACTTTTCTACTGAACTTTCTGGTTTCTTTCATGTTCTTTACTCTGTGTGACCCCATAGACCACAGCGCGCCAGGCCCCTCCGTCCATGGAATTCTCCAGAAAAGACTATTGGGGGCTTCCCTGGTGGTCCATTGGGTAAAGAGTCCGTCTTGCAGTGCATGGGTTCAATCCCTGGCCAAGGAAAATCCCACGTGCCACAGAATGGCTGAACCGGTGTGTCCAATTACAAGCCAGCGTTCTGGAGCGCATGCGCCCAGAGCAGGTACTCTGCAACGGGAGAGGCTGCTGTGATGTGAGGCCCACACAGGCCAAAGAATAAAGATGGATGAAAATAAATGAATAAAAAACCAATAAAAGAGGCCAAAATTAAAAAAAAAAAAAACTGGAGTGGGTTGCCATGCCCTTCTCCAGGAGGATCTTCCCAATCTAGGGATGGAACCCAGGTCTCCTGCATTGTAGGCAGATTCCTCACCACTGAGTCATCCGGGAAGCCGCTGACCCACTGACTCTGGCTTTCCAAGTTTTTCCATCCATGAAACTTTCCAGGCAAGAATACTGGAGTGGGTTGCTAGGAGGTTTCCCCATTGCTTGTTTCTGGTTTGAGCAATTTCATTCAGCATTTTCCAAGCCATTTCACCACCAAAGGGTGGTGAAAAAGGCAAAGCAAAACAAACCGAAAGTTCTCTTCCAAAACATTTTCGACGTTTGGTGGATTCTCAATCATCTATTCCCAGAAACATTAACTTGTCGCTCTGGTCCATTTAGCAGATTTGAAATGAAGTGACAAAGAAGATCAAATTAGAAGCAAGTTTTTTCTTGGTATCATATTCTCCTTGTTGATATTCCTCCACAGCATTTTGATCATCACTAGATTGAGAACTCGACTGGGACTCATTACAGAGTGTGAACTACAGTTCCCAGCAAGGGGTTGCCGTGAACCTGTGCCTACCTTTAGAAGTTGAGTCCTTGTCCTCAAAGAGATCACAGTCGACTGAGGGGTGCAGATGCAGTGGGCTAAATTATAAGACAAAGGAATGTCCACTGGAGATGAGAGCAAAGAATCAGCAAAAGCCTTCCGCAAATATAATAATCTGAAACTGAGGCTTATAACGGTTTACTAGGTTTCCTCATCACAGCTACTTTTCTACTGAACTTTCTGGTTTCTTTCATGTTCTTTACTCTGTGTGACCCCATAGACCACAGCGCGCCAGGCCCCTCCGTCCATGGAATTCTCCAGAAAAGACTATTGGGGGCTTCCCTGGTGGTCCATTGGGTAAAGAGTCCGTCTTGCAGTGCATGGGTTCAATCCCTGGCCAAGGAAAATCCCACGTGCCACAGAATGGCTGAACCGGTGTGTCCAATTACAAGCCAGCGTTCTGGAGCGCATGCGCCCAGAGCAGGTACTCTGCAACGGGAGAGGCTGCTGTGATGTGAGGCCCACACAGGCCAAAGAATAAAGATGGATGAAAATAAATGAATAAAAAACCAATAAAAGAGGCCAAAATTAAAAAAAAAAAAAACTGGAGTGGGTTGCCATGCCCTTCTCCAGGAGGATCTTCCCAATCTAGGGATGGAACCCAGGTCTCCTGCATTGTAGGCAGATTCCTCACCACTGAGTCATCCGGGAAGCCGCTGACCCACTGACTCTGGCTTTCCAAGTTTTTCCATCCATGAAACTTTCCAGGCAAGAATACTGGAGTGGGTTGCTAGGAGGTTTCATTGCTTGTTTCTGGTTTGAGCAATTTCATTCAGCATTTTCCAAGCCATTTCACCACCAAAGGGTGGTGAAAAAGGCAAAGCAAAACAAACCGAAAGTTCTCTTCCAAAACATTTTCGACGTTTGGTGGATTCTCAATCATCTATTCCCAGAAACATTAACTTGTCGCTCTGGTCCATTTAGCAGATTTGAAATGAAGTGACAAAGAAGATCAAATTAGAAGCAAGTTTTTTCTTGGTATCATATTCTCCTTGTTGATATTCCTCCACAGCATTTTGATCATCACTAGATTGAGAACTCGACTGGGACTCATTACAGAGTGTGAACTACAGTTCCCAGCAAGCAGCGGAGTTGCCGTGAACCTGTGCCTACCTTTTATTGGGTAGTTCCTTAGGGTGACGACCCAATCAGCACTTCCGTTGTTGCTTTCCATCGTTTTCCGCGGGGAACTGTAAGAGGGATAGGGGAGACTTTGAAAGTTGGATCCTGCAGACTCGGTACTGGAAAGTTCCATGTTGGGGGCGGTTTGGGGAAGTGGGGTGCGCTCATTATTTCCTGTTTCCCTTCTGGGCCGGTATTGTTGATATCGGGGTAGCGGAGAGTAACTCCGGTGCAGGGCACGCCCCCTTAGGTCCATAGGGATCTTAAACCTGAGCCTAGCCTCAGATCTTGCTCCGGCCTCTTTTTGTGGAGGTTGCTTGGAAGCTGCACCGTGGTGGGAAGAGCTGTTGTTAAGGGATTCTGAGGTGATGTTTTCGCCTCTTCGTGTCCTCATGTTTGAGGAGGTCTAGAAAGGGGAGCCCGTCATTAAGTGAAGTTTAGTGTCTTACCCTCTTCAGGTGTTGAATAAGAGGTATTTAATAGCATGGAATATGAAGTCAGATACTTGGGTTGGAATGCAGACCGCACCAAGTGCTCGTTGTTAGGCTCTGCTTAGGTTTTTCAACTCAGTGTCTCAGCATTAATCTGTATAATGGGGGTAAACCTGCTTTGCACCTGGGATCCAACCTGCGTCTCCTGCATTGGCAGGTAGATTCTATACCGCTGAGCCACCAGGAAAGCCCTGTACAGTTTTTTGGATTGAATTTGTCAGTCTAAATGATGTCATTTGCGATTTTTGGAGCTACCTGGTGTTGGAAGACCGTGGACAATGATATGGCAATGATGTGGCAGATGTCACTTGGTAAACTTTCTACTGGAGACACAAAAACCAACAGTGACAAATTCCCTTTAGTGAAATGAGAAGGATGTCGGTTGTGTTTGTGGGAGGGATATGTGTGTGTGTGTGTGTGTGTGAGAGAGAGAGAGAGGGAGAGAGGGGGAGAGAGAGAGAGAGAGAGAGGAAAGAGTGAGGGAGGGAGAGTGTTAATCTAATAGGGAATATAGATGTTAAATAGAAGTTGGGGCCATCGTATTTTAAATACACAAATATGTACATTCTCAGTATATATTGTAGTTCCAAAATGTGACTCTTTTTTCTAATAATTTTATTGTTTTATCTCCTGGAGCAATGAAGAGTCCCTATTTCTACTATATCCAGAGGATATTTTGCCTCTGCATGTGGAAGTGTGAGCAGCTCATATAATAAAAAAAGAATTGCAGTTTGTAAATAACACGTGGAATAATACAATCTCATTTGACTCAGTATATTTGTTCTGACTCCGAAAAACGAGAGGTTAAGTGTTATTATGGACTTGTAGTAGAATGTACTGGCTAAGAGGCTAGGCCTCAGGGTCAGACTTTCTGGGTTCAAATTCTGGATCTATAATTTATTTTTTCTGGTAACAGTGGAATGGCAATCTTTCCAGGCTTTATTTTTCTCACATGTAAAAATGGGATCAGTGATCAACCTTTCTTTACAGGGCTGTTGAGAAGCTTAAGTATGGTATTTGATGTAAATCTTTGAAACAGTGCCTGGTATATAGAAGGTGATCAGTGAATTTATTATTGTTACGGTGCAACGAAAGCAAAGATTTTTTGGCAGTGCCATTTGGAAATATTTATATTAATTACATATCCAAATAAAGTTGATGAATGCATTGAAAATCTTAAGATGCTATATAAATGTGAAATGGTGTTATTATATTGTGTGATAAGTTTTAAAGAATTGTGTGAAATGCACATTCTAAGGTTGTCTTGTTTCTGTGTGTGCATGTTTGACAGACAGTTTTCTCCCTAATTTAGAAAGATTCTATAGACTATTTTATCAGTAATATTTTAAGTACTGTGCACTTTGTTTTGTACATGGAGAGACTTGAAGAATGTTTTATTTTGCAGAGTGTTGTGGATAGCCCAATTTACTCTTCCTTATGCTATTTTCTGTGTTTTTTCCAAGGTTTTTCTTTTGCTTGCTGCTTCTGGAAGCATGGGTAGCAAGAAACTAAGACGAGTGGGTTTATCACAAGAGCTTTGTGACCGGTTGAACAGACATCACATTGTTACCTGTCAGGTACAATTTCTTTCATTTTTCTCAGTGAGAAACTTTAAGTACAAATTAATCTTAAGTGTACCTCAATAATTTTTAAAAATTTGCTTAAATTAAAAAAATATATTTATTTTGATTGGAGGATAATTGCTTTACAATATTGTGTTGGTTTCTACCTACATCAACATCAGTCAGCCACAGGCACACATATGTCCCCTCCTCCTTAAACCCCACCTATCAATAGCTCTTAATTACACCTGAAATATGAACATTTAGGTTTATAAAAAAGCATAAGTGATCGTACTTGTTAATTCAGAATAACAGAGCACTTAGCTTGTATTTCCAAATGTGAAAGTTCAAGATTTAACCAGGTTCAAGATTTTTGCATTTTGGTTAGAGTCGAGTGGGGAGAATCCTCACAGCAGAAGGTGAAGTGCACTGTGCCATTTATTTGGGATTCTAGAGAAGTTTTGTCCTTGTAAATGAAATTCTGCAGTTCCATGAGAAATATGACTCAAATGAGGAGACAGTGTTCGAAATGGGTACTTTCTCTTGAAAGCAAGAAAAATTGTTAGGAGTATTTTTCAATCAATGGAGTGAGAAAAATATATAAAGTAGATGTTGCCTATTTAAGCACAAGAGTAAAGCAAATCCCTCTTAGGAGGTTGAATTAGACTTAATATTGTGTGATAAGTTTTAAAGAATTGTGTGAAATGCACATTCTAAGGTTGTCTTGTTTCTGTGTGTGCATGTTTGACAGACAGTTTTCTCCCTAATTTAGAAAGATTCTATAGACTATTTTATCAGTAATATTTTAAGTACTGTGCACTTTGTTTTGTACATGGAGAGACTTGAAGAATGTTTTATTTTGCAGAGTGTTGTGGATAGCCCAATTTACTCTTCCTTATGCTATTTTCTGTGTTTTTTCCAAGGTTTTCTTTTGCTTGCTGCTTCTGGAAGCATGGGTAGCAAGAAACTAAGACGAGTGGGTTTATCACAAGAGCTTTGTGACCGGTTGAACAGACATCACATTGTTACCTGTCAGGTACAATTTCTTTCTTTTTTCTCAGTGAGAAACTTTAAGTACAAATTAATCTTAAGTGTACCTCAATAATTTTTAAAAATTTGCTTAAATTAAAAAAATATATTTATTTTGATTGGAGGATAATTGCTTTACAATATTGTGTTGGTTTCTACCTACATCAACATCAGTCAGCCACAGGCACACATATGTCCCCTCCTCCTTAAACCCCACCTATCAATAGCTCTTAATTACACCTGAAATATGAACATTTAGGTTTATAAAAAAGCATAAGTGATCGTACTTGTTAATTCAGAATAACAGAGCACTTAGCTTGTATTTCCAAATGTGAAAGTTCAAGATTTAACCAGGTTCAAGATTTTTGCATTTTGGTTAGAGTCGAGTGGGGAGAATCCTCACAGCAGAAGGTGAAGTGCACTGTGCCATTTATTTGGGATTCTAGAGAAGTTTTGTCCTTGTAAATGAAATTCTGCAGTTCCATGAGAAATATGACTCAAATGAGGAGACAGTGTTCGAAATGGGTACTTTCTCTTGAAAGCAAGAAAAATTGTTAGGAGTATTTTTCAATCAATGGAGTGAGAAAAATATATAAAGTAGATGTTGCCTATTTAAGCACAAGAGTAAAGCAAATCCCTCTTAGGAGGTTGAATTAGACTTAATATTTTGTACTAAGATTTAATCCTTAGTAAGACAGACTTTCAGAGCGTGCTGAAACTTTTTTTAAATTGCTTTGTATTTGAATGGTATCTTTGCTTCCTCTGTTACGCATTTGATAATCTTCACGTTCATACTTTGAAGCACTCTTAAAAGTATGTAATTTAAGCTTTCAGTCCATGGTCAGTTTTATTCTCTCTCAATTGTTAGATCCTTCCTCTGAATGTCTCATAGCTTAGGCTAATACTCATTTCAGCCTGACACTCTGGGCATCTGTTTGTGTCCGTCTGTTTGTGTGCGCACAAGGGCAGTGCTCATCCACATTTGAGGTGGATTCTGCTGCTGCGTATTATTACTTGGTGTGTCCTCTGGTATATGCCAACTAAGTTGGAGGATTAGAAGGTAAGATTAAGTCATCATATCTTTTGGTTAAGAAATATTTAGGGAGAAATACTATAAGATACATATAAACCTTTAATCTACAATAAATTATGCTTTCATTTACACATGGACAGTGTCAATCGAACGTTTTCTTTTAATTCTAGTATCTTTGTTGCACATATATGTTTAAAATATTTTCTTTATGTTTCCTAGGACTTTCTGTGTCTTTCCCCACTGGAGCTTATGAAGATGACTGGCCTTAGTTATCCAGGTGTTCATGAGCTTTTGTGTGTGGTTAGCAAAGCCTGTGCCCCACAGATGCAAACAGTATGTATATGTATATTTTACAGTTATGATTTGATTATGATTCTTATTTTGAAAAGCTTCTGTATCTCATTTTAAATATTCTGGGGGTTACGGTTAAAACAAAAGTAGAGATGAGCACCTCAAAAAAAAAAAAAGAGATGAGCACCTCAAAGATACCAACCCTCACAGCATAGAGTTCGTCCTCCAAAGAGAATATATATAAGACATTTATGTCATTTTATATGCTCATGGGAGACGGTTCCTAATTATGGGAATGAGAAGGTAACAGGAATTTTTTCTCTCTAGTTGGTCGTGATAGTTCTCTTTTGTCATCTTTCTCTTTTGCTTGTTTGGGTCGGATTTATGAACCTTGTGGTTAAAGTATGTGCTCAGTTGCTTAGCCGTGTCCAACTCTTTGTGACCCCAAGGACTGGGGCTCACTAGGCTCCTCTGTCCATGGAATTTTTCAGGCAAGAATACTGGAGTGAGTTGCCATTTCCTTTCCCATGGTTAAAGTATAATATACTCTTAATTTTAGAATGTGTGTCTGTCATGTGTGTCTGTTTACCATCATCGTTTACGTCTCAGAGTACACATATTAGAGTTACAGTGGCCTATTGATTAAATCAATAATACTTGAAAACTTATCTTCACTCCTGAGAAGAGTTGAAGTCTTTTGTAATAAACCCACATCAAGCTATACTGTTATTTCATACTTTCTGTTTTATGCCTTTAGTTTTTCAAAATGTAGGTTTAGTGCAGAGTAAGAGTTACCTAAACGTCTGCCCAGCGTTTTGCAAATCTATTTATTTCTGTAGGTTGTAAATCACCTAACTATGTTGTACTGAAATTTGGTAACCACTGAGCAATAAAGTTGGGTTCAACTATGTGAAAGATGAAGGAAGGAATATTAGTGCCATTTAAAACTTTGAAAACAATTGGGCAGATTATTTTCTTTTGCTTAGATTTTGCTTGTGACCTAAGAAAAATACCTTAAAGGCAGAATCGTCTAAAGGAACTCAGAATTGAGGTTAGAGATAGGCAATAGTCTTAGCTTTGTCATTGATCTGGTAGCTTTGAACAGTTTCACTTTGTTTTATGGGTGAAGCTCGAGAGTTAAAGTAGTATGTGATGAGTCTGTGACAAGGTTCAAATTGACTTGTGATTATTTTGAAAGTTGTAAAGCACCGAGAGACCCTTTGAATCTGACATATGGGATTCAGTGTGCATGGTGTATTTCCAGTTAGATGGTTAGGCAGGAGATGATGGGCAGGAAAGTCACCTTCAGTCTCCACCTCCGTCACCACTTTCAGCTGCAGTGTCACTGCCATTCCAGGTGTTGGCTCCAGGAGCCATCTCTCCCCTGTGTTGTGCATTTACTTTTTGTAACATTCTTTAGATTTGAATCCTACCTTAAATATTGGCTTAGCTTTAGTTCATCCACTCACAAAGATATTTTTTGGTTAATATATTCGTTAATCGTTCAACAGGTGTTTATCGAGTGCCAGGCATGCCTCTGTCAGGTCCTGGAGATACTGTAGTGAAGACAACCGACAAAGTTCCTGCCCTCGTGTAGCTTTCCATCTAGTGGGAACAGCCAGACATGAAACAAATAATTTTATAAATAAATAATTCGTTGTAGTAATGATAAGTCCTATCAAAGAAAAGTGCAGAATGCTTAGAAACTGAATGGGATATTACTTAGTTTGGGGGTCGGGAAGGGCTCCCTCAGGAAAGCAACACTCCAGCTGGTATCTGAAGGGAGAACAGGAGAGAGACAGGCAAAGGAATTGGGAAGGGAGGGGAGTGGGGAGGAGTTTGCAGGTAGTGGGACTGGGAAACTCAAAGGCCCTGTGAGGAGCAGGAGAATGGTGCTTGTAGGGAAGAAGGTCAGGCTGGTATGAATGAACAGAGTGAGGAAGAGAGTGGCAGGAGATGAAGTCTGTGGTTCACTGGGGCCTGTGGACCTGTTAAGAATTTTGTACAAAAAAATAAAAAGGTTGCCATTTAAAACTTTGAAAACAATTGGGCAGATTATTTTCTTTTGCTTAGATTTTGCTTGTGACCTAAGAAAAATACCTTAAAGGCAGAATCGTCTAAAGGAACTCAGAATTGAGGTTAGAGATAGGCAATAGTCTTAGCTTTGTCATTGATCTGGTAGCTTTGAACAGTTTCACTTTGTTTTATGGGTGAAGCTCGAGAGTTAAAGTAGTATGTGATGAGTCTGTGACAAGGTTCAAATTGACTTGTGATTATTTTGAAAGTTGTAAAGCACCGAGAGACCCTTTGAATCTGACATATGGGATTCAGTGTGCATGGTGTATTTCCAGTTAGATGGTTAGGCAGGAGATGATGGGCAGGAAAGTCACCTTCAGTCTCCACCTCCGTCACCACTTTCAGCTGCAGTGTCACTGCCATTCCAGGTGTTGGCTCCAGGAGCCATCTCTCCCCTGTGTTGTGCATTTACTTTTTGTAACATTCTTTAGATTTGAATCCTACCTTAAATATTGGCTTAGCTTTAGTTCATCCACTCACAAAGATATTTTTTGGTTAATATATTCGTTAATCGTTCAACAGGTGTTTATCGAGTGCCAGGCATGCCTCTGTCAGGTCCTGGAGATACTGTAGTGAAGACAACCGACAAAGTTCCTGCCCTCGTGTAGCTTTCCATCTAGTGGGAACAGCCAGACATGAAACAAATAATTTTATAAATAAATAATTCGTTGTAGTAATGATAAGTCCTATCAAAGAAAAGTGCAGAATGCTTAGAAACTGAATGGGATATTACTTAGTTTGGGGGTCGGGAAGGGCTCCCTCAGGAAAGCAACACTCCAGCTGGTATCTGAAGGGAGAACAGGAGAGAGACAGGCAAAGGAATTGGGAAGGGAGGGGAGTGGGGAGGAGTTTGCAGGTAGTGGGACTGGGAAACTCAAAGGCCCTGTGAGGAGCAGGAGAATGGTGCTTGTAGGGAAGAAGGTCAGGCTGGTATGAATGAACAGAGTGAGGAAGAGAGTGGCAGGAGATGAAGTCTGTGGTTCACTGGGGCCTGTGGACCTGTTAAGAATTTTGAACTTTATTCTGAGAGCAATGATAAGTCATCAAAGGGAATAACCTAGTATGTGTGTGTATGTTAACTCAGTCTTTAGACATAGACAAGTGATTGAACAAAGAAATATTTGTGAACTACTAAGGTATCTGTGACTGTATTCCAGACAAGATTGTGACGTGGACTATTAGTGGGGTATTGAGGTCAATGATATAATGTCAGTTATCATGAGAGATCTGTAGGAGGCAGCATGAGTAGGATTTGGTGGTGATTTGGCTGTGGGCAGTGGTGAGGTACAGGAAAGGGTCGGAGATGATCCCTTGATTTTGCTCTAAGAGACTGGGTGGTACCATTTCCTGAGACAAAGAAGATTAGAAGAGGGTCAGGTTTGAGGGAGGCAGCTCATGAATGTGGTAATACTTGTTGAATTTAGGCGGTTGTGTAACACTGTATGGAGGTGTGAAATGGGCAGTTAAATATGTGGACCTAAGCTTGAAGGACAGTGTGCCCTGGGGAGTCATCGGAATGAATCTGGTAGTCAGAGCCATGAAGTTGGATGGGAGATTGCCTAGCAAGTAGGTGCAGTAAGAAAGTGTGACCAAGATCAAGTCCTGAGTCAGTCAGCATTTAAAGATCAGATTAGGCAACAATGAATCTAAGTAGCAGCCACTGAAACAGAAGAAAACTGGTGGAGTGTCATTTCACAATGTTCCTTTTGGTCTCACTTATGTGCACACTGTTATTTCTGAAGTCCTGTTCTGTCAGTTCATTTTATTATCTTTTTTGAGTTACCAGATCTATTATTCTAGTAATTACTCTTACAGTTGCAAAGGAAGTACTTCAGTGTTAACAGATTGGGCTGCCTTTGCATATCTGTAAAGTGTCCCCATGCCCACCTGCGTTAGCTGATAGATTGTAGGCAATATTTAAGTATTTCTAAATCAGGGAGAAGGCACATGCCTTTTACTATAGCTTTTATAGTTATTTTATGTGCCTGAATATAGCCTTTTAAAAAAAATCGATGACAGTCCATGGTTTAACTGATCTAAGAATTCAGTAAATGAGATTAGACATGAGTGAGCACATTTATGGCTCATACATAAACCACATGTCATCGATAAAACTTTTTGGCCAACCCAATATTAATATGCTGGTCTCTTATGTCCTCTTAGAGGTAGAAGAGCCTGGATTTATTAAATCTGAGTGTTAAGTGGGTAGAAACTGTGTCTCTTTGGTTTACCACTCTGTCACCAGAGGTTATCATAGTATATGGCATGCAGCAGGCAATTGATTTGTATTTGTTGAATGAATGAGTGAATGAATGATTATGATTCCGTGGCTTGACCTCAGTTTATTTGGGCAACTTAATAAAATAGTAGTAATTTTTTTTTAAAGATTTATTTATTTAATTATTTGGGGGGATGGGGAGGGAGGGGAGCAGGCGGGCCACTTCTATTGGTCTTTCATTTGTCTATTTTCATCCGTCTTTGTTCTTTGGCCCATGTGGGCCTCCCATCACAGTGGCCTCTGTTGTCGCAGAGCACCAGCTCTGGGTGCATGCGCTCCAGAGCTCGGGCTTGGTAATTGACACATGGGTCCAGCTGCTCCGCGGCATGTGGGATCTTCCCAGGCCAGGGCTCGAACCGGCGCCCCTTGCACTGCAAGGCGGTGTCCTTATCCACTGGACCACCAGGGAAAGCCCAGTAGTAATTTTTAATGTTAGAAATTGTTTACATATTGCTGGTAGGTATGTAATCACGTTACCTACACCTGCGGAGACCTTTTTTCCTACGAAGGTGACATTCACAGGTTCCGAGGATTCGATGTGGCTTTCTTTTGAGGGGCCACATCTTAGTCCACCCCACTCACCTTCAAGCTGCTCTTCACACAGCAAGCTCGGTTTCAAATGGTAGTTGGTGGTGTCCCTCGCTGTTGCTCTCAGGCTGCACGCCACGCTTTAGCAATGCTTCTGTGCGGACCCTGCTGATTTCTCCAGCCTCATTTTTTGCCACACCACGACCACGCTCCGTCTTCCAGCCATTCTGAATGATCTCTTCTCTTTTGTGTACTTTCTGTGAGTTTCCGTTTCTTCTTCCTTGCTTCTCGACCTTTCTTTAGATATTCTCGACTCTTTGGCGGGAACGTGCACATTTCCTTTGCCCATCTCACAGCCATTTCATGTTTTAGCTTAGATATCCAGATCTTTCTTGGGTCACAAATTTCGAATCAGGTATTGTCTCTAGGTCTCCACTTGCCCAATCACAGCGTCTTGTGCGTGTATTGTAATTGCCTGCATTCTAGTCCTAATTTCATAGTTGACTGTCTCTTGGTTTACCACTCTGTCACCAGAGGTTATCATAGTATATGGCATGAAATTTTGTATTTGTTGAATGAATGAGTGAATGAATGATTATGATTCCGTGGCTTGACCTCAGTTTATTTGGGCAACTTAATAAAATAGTAGTAATTTTTTTAAAGATTTATTTATTTAATTATTTGGGGGATGGGGAGGGAGGGGAGCAGGCGGGCCACTTCTATTGGTCTTTCATTTGTCTATTTTCATCCGTCTTTGTTCTTTGGCCCATGTGGGCCTCCCATCACAGTGGCCTCTGTTGTCGCAGAGCACCAGCTCTGGGTGCATGCGCTCCAGAGCTCGGGCTTGGTAATTGACACATGGGTCCAGCTGCTCCGCGGCATGTGGGATCTTCCCAGGCCAGGGCTCGAACCGGCGCCCCTTGCACTGCAAGGCGGTGTCCTTATCCACTGGACCACCAGGGAAAGCCCAGTAGTAATTTTTAATGTTAGAAATTGTTTACATATTGCTGGTAGGTATGTAATCACGTTACCTACACCTGCGGAGCCCTTTTTTCCTACGAAGGTGACATTCACAGGTTCCGAGGATTCGATGTGGCTTTCTTTTGAGGGGCCACATCTTAGTCCACCCCACTCACCTTCAAGCTGCTCTTCACACAGCAAGCTCGGTTTCAAATGGTAGTTGGTGGTGTCCCTCGCTGTTGCTCTCAGGCTGCACGCCACGCTTTAGCAATGCTTCTGTGCGGACCCTGCTGATTTCTCCAGCCTCATTTTTTGCCACACCACGACCACGCTCCGTCTTCCAGCCATTCTGAATGATCTCTTCTCTTTTGTGTACTTTCTGTGAGTTTCCGTTTCTTCTTCCTTGCTTCTCGACCTTTCTTTAGATATTCTCGACTCTTTGGCGGGAACGTGCACATTTCCTTTGCCCATCTCACAGCCATTTCATGTTTTAGCTTAGATATCCAGATCTTTCTTGGGTCACAAATTTCGAATCAGGTATTGTCTCTAGGTCTCCACTTGCCCAATCACAGCGTCTTGTGACGTGTATTGTAATTGCCTGCATTCTAGTCCTAATTTCATAGTTGACTGTACGTCCTACGGGGGCAGGGGCTCTGCCTTTATATCACAGTCCTCAAATGTAGCACAGCCCCTGGCCCGGAGTTGTTGATGAAATAAATAATAGAAGAAAAAGAAAACATGAATTTCAGTTTCAGCTGTTAAAATTTGAGTTTGGAGTTGGCTTATGTTTTTGAATAAATATGGAGATTGAAAAGGCCTTAATTTTTTCTTTGATCAGGCATATGAGATAAAGACACAGAGGTGTGCTGCTCCCTCATCAGCCTTTTTATCTACAACCCTGTCTGCTTTGGATGAAGCCCTGCATGGCGGTGTAGCTTGTGGATCCCTCACAGAGGTAAAGAAGACCCCTTCCAAACCTTCCGTTGACCTAGAAGCTCCAGGGTCAGGGGATAAAGTATACTTAAGAAATATAAATTGTCTGATGAATATTAATCTAAATTAAATCATAAATACCTCAAGGGCACGACATCTCCCCTCAGTCTCTGGTAGTACTAGTAAAATATACCAAAAGGAAAATGTTTTAGAAAATCTTTGCTGACTGACTGACATCTACTTGGATGGTTGTCTCTCTGAGTTACAAATGGATGAATATTGTGAAATAATTTAAAACAATTTGGGGGAATGAGAAAAGGATCACTATGAAGTGTATTAGGAAGGAAAATTTGAAGTTTTATTAACATGTGGGCAAATTACTGCATTACACTGGAGTGAGCTATTTTTACTTCTTATGAAAGATGAAATTTGATTCTAGCAAGTAATAGGTTGTTGTATCAGTTATATATTGTTACATACAACATGATCCCCAGGCTAAGTGGCTTTACCATCTGAGCCACCAGGGAAGAACCTAAGTGACTTATGGGACAGGGAACACTGATTTCTGTTCCTCCGGGGCTGGCTTAGCTTGGAGATACTGGCAAGGGCTAGAAGGGGTGGGTTGCTGCTGGTGTTGGCAGGAGGTCATGACTCTCCCCCAGGAGGGCTGCCTTGCTGCTGCTAGAGTCTCTTCACGGCACAATGTCTCTCCCCCAGGCAAGATGGAAATGGCCTTTCCTTTGATGATTTAACTAAGGAAGTTACGCGTCATCGCTTCTGCCACTTTCTCTTCTTTAGAAGCGAGCTGTTAAGTCTAGCCCATGTTCAAGGAAAGGGGAATGAGACTCTACCTTTTGAACAGAGTGCCGAGTACTTGAGGATATTTTAAAACCACAACAGTTTTTTCCTTTGAAGACTGCATTGATGTGCTTCTTTGTCCTTACGTGGTGACGTCATTGGCTGTGTTTACCAGTGCAGTCCTGATGGGCTTCTTGCTGAGATCAGCTTTAAAGACACAGAGGTTGCTGCTCCTCATCAGCCTTTTTATCTACAACCCTGTCTGCTTTGGATGAAGCCCTGCATGGCGGTGTAGCTTGTGGATCCCTCACAGAGGTAAAGAAGACCCCTTCCAAACCTTCCGTTGACCTAGAAGCTCCAGGGTCAGGGGATAAAGTATACTTAAGAAATATAAATTGTCTGATGAATATTAATCTAAATTAAATCATAAATACCTCAAGGGCACGACATCTCCCCTCAGTCTCTGGTAGTACTAGTAAAATATACCAAAAGGAAAATGTTTTAGAAAATCTTTGCTGACTGACTGACATCTACTTGGATGGTTGTCTCTCTGAGTTACAAATGGATGAATATTGTGAAATAATTTAAAACAATTTGGGGGAATGAGAAAAGGATCACTATGAAGTGTATTAGGAAGGAAAATTTGAAGTTTTATTAACATGTGGGCAAATTACTGCATTACACTGGAGTGAGCTATTTTTACTTCTTATGAAAGATGAAATTTGATTCTAGCAAGTAATAGGTTGTTGTATCAGTTATATATTGTTACATACAACATGATCCCCAGGCTAAGTGGCTTTACCATCTGAGCCACCAGGGAAGAACCTAAGTGACTTATGGGACAGGGAACACTGATTTCTGTTCCTCCGGGGCTGGCTTAGCTTGGAGATACTGGCAAGGGCTAGAAGGGGTGGGTTGCTGCTGGTGTTGGCAGGAGGTCATGACTCTCCCCCAGGAGGGCTGCCTTGCTGCTGCTAGAGTCTCTTCACGGCACAATGTCTCTCCCCCAGGCAAGATGGAAATGGCCTTTCCTTTGATGATTTAACTAAGGAAGTTACGCGTCATCGCTTCTGCCACTTTCTCTTCTTTAGAAGCGAGCTGTTAAGTCTAGCCCATGTTCAAGGAAAGGGGAATGAGACTCTACCTTTTGAACAGAGTGCCGAGTACTTGAGGATATTTTAAAACCACAACAGTTTTTTCCTTTGAAGACTGCATTGATGTGCTTCTTTGTCCTTACGTGGTGACGTCATTGGCTGTGTTTACCAGTGCAGTCCTGATGGGCTTCTTGCCTGAGAATTTTAGGGACATAGATGTTTGAAACAAATTTTTAATGGGAGTAGACGCTTACATTATGATAGGCATAGATTTAATGGTAGATATTTTTCTTTGAAGATAGGGAAGCTGTTTTAGATGGTAAACTGTATTTTATTTCCTGTCTTCCAAGAAAAATTTTAAAATATGTGTGTGCTATGCCTAGTAAAGTGCCTGCCTGATAGGTCAATGAACAAGTGAGGGAGAAGAAATTGGAACCTGCTATTGCAGTGCACTGCCACCAGATGGTGCCAGAATCCTATCTTACTTGCTCTTCGCACTCTAGACCTTTGTTGAAATAGGTCTATTAAAAAAAGGTTTATAACAGTGGTTGTCCACAGTTATAGACTTATTTAAATGGCAAAAACATTGAACTTCAGGATGATTAACCAGCAAGTATTTTTTTATTTTTTAAGTTTTGGAATAATTTTCAATAGTTCTTCATGTAGCTCTTGTCAATTCTTTCTGAACACAAGAGGACATTTACAAACCCTTATATGGTTTTCCATGATCTGCTTGGATAACATGGAATATAAATACCCTGATTGTTAGTGGCAAGTTCTTCACTGTTCCAGCTACAGGTAGTCTCTGTAATCTTTTTGGGACTTCTCAGCTAATTACAGAGATTATTTGTTTACCTTTTATTAAAAGCGAAGACTTAAAATATATCTTATATATATAAAGTTAAATACTTGTATGTGTACGTTATAAACACTTATGAGCCTGTGACCCCACTATAAGGCCCAGAATCATACCAAAGTCATAGAAACCAACTGTGGGCTCCTCCCTGATCCCCATCTTTGGCTTTCTGTTGGGAGGTAACCTCCATCCTGAGTTTCTACCATTCCTATAGTTATTTTTTAAAATGTAAGTATAGTTGATGTACAATATTATACCAATATTAGTGTCAGGTGTACAACTTAGGGAGTCTACCATTCCTGTGCTTTCGTCCTTAGTGGTTCCTTATACCTGTAGTTTTCTTTTATTACCCATATACATAGGAAATATAGCATTTTATATGGTTTTGTTTTTTGAGCTCTGTTGCATCATGTGAAAGTGGAAGTGCTAGTTGCTTGGTTGAGTCTGACTCTATGTGACCCCATGGACTATGGCCCATCAGACATCTCTGTCCAGGGAATTCTCCAGGCAAAAAATAGCACAGTGGCTTGCCCTGTCTTCCTCCAGGGGCTCTTCCCAACCCTGGAATCGAACCCAGTGCTCCGCGTTGCAGGTGGACTCCTTACCATCTGAGCCACCAGGGAAGCCCATTACATCATATATGTTTGTGATTAAATCATACCGTCTTTCCTCTATGAATTGCTTTTTCCACATATTATTTCGTAATATGTAGCCATGTTTTTGTAGGCAGCAAGAGTATAATTCACTTTCTCTGCTATATTATAGTCCATTTTGAAAATACAGCCACAGCTTATTTCTCTTGGATAGATTGCTAGGAGTGGAATGGTTAGATCATATGCTAGGTGTGTGTTTAGCTTTTTTAAGAAACTGCCAGATTGCTTTCTGGAGTGGTTGGGCCATTTCACATTTTCACGTGCAGTGCATGATAGTTTGTTTCTCCACATCCTCACCAAAACTTAGTATTGTTTATCGTTTGGATTTTAACTATTCTAGTGAGTGTTAGTAGTATTCACTGTGGTTTTAATTTGTGTTTTCCTAATGACTGATGATATTGAACATCTATTCATGTACTTACCATTTGTATGTTTTTTGAAAATGAAATATCTGTTGGAATTTTTTGCCTGTTTTTTAATTGGTTGTTTTCTTGTTACTGAGTTGTGAGTTCTTTGTATATTGTATATTTGTATATCCTGATAAAGGATACAAGTCCTTTATCAGGTATATAATTTGCAATTATTTTCTTTCAGTCTATGTCTTCTCTCATTTTCTTAATGGTAGCTTGTGAAGTTTTAAATTTTATAGTCTAGTTCATTATTTGTATCCTTTCTACTTGGTGTTAACCTCTGAATTTTTTGTCCATCCAAGGACACAAAGTTTTTGCTCTATTTTTTCCTAGAGTTTTATATTTAGGTTTTACATATAGTCTGTGGTCTATTTGGAGTTAATTTTTATGTGACCTGTTTTGAGTTAATTGCTAGAATGAATTGTGGAATATCTTCTTTTTTTTATGTTCTGTAAAAGTTTGTATAATTGTTTCTTGAGAATTTGGTAGAAATTGCCTGAAAAATTGTCTGATGTTAGTATTTTCCTTGTTGGAAAATGAAAACAATGAAATTAATTTCTTTAATGACTGAAGGACTATTCAGGTCTTTTATTTCTTTCTAAATAGTTTTGGTGGATGATATTTTTAGGAATCTGCCCATTTTCTTCAAGTTTTAAAATTTATTGTCATGAAGTTTTTCATTGTATTTTCTTTATCTTTAAATCTGGTTTTATGTGTGTTTCCACCTGCCTCCCTGTTTTCATTTCTAATGTTATTTCTTTGTCTTCTCTTTTCCTTCCTTTTAAAAAGACCTGGTCAAGGGCTTCCCTGGTGGTCCAGTGGATAAGGACACCACCTTGCGCTGCAAGGGGTGCAAGTTCAATCTCTGGCCTGGGAAGATCCTACGTGCCGGGGAGCGTCTGTTGGACACAACTGTGTCCAACTACCGAGCCGGTGCTCTGGAGCGCATGCACCCAGGGCTGGTGCTCCGCGACGAGAGAGGCCGCTGCAATGGGAGGCCCACACAGGCCAAAGAACAAAGATGGAAATAAATGAAAGACCAATAGAAGTGGCTAAAAAAAAAGAAAAAAAGACCTGGTCAAAGATTTGAATATTTTATAGTCTTTTCAAAGAAAGAGGCATTTTGTTTTGGTTCTTTGTTGATTTTCTATCTTTTCTTTGTCTTCTATTTCAGTGATTTCCGTTCTTTTCTTTTTTTTGTAACTAAACAACAACAAAATTTTAAATTGACAAGAACAAAATTTTAAAAAGTGTTCATTCAGTTCAGTCGCTCAGTCACATCTGACTCTTTGCAGTCCCATGGACTGCAGCATGCTAGGCTTCCCTGTCCTTCACCATCTCCCCGAGTTCACTCAAACTCATGTGCATTGACTCAGTGATGCCATCCAGTCATTTCAGCCTCTGTCGTCCTCTTTTTTTGCCTTCTATTTTTTCCAACGTCAGGGTTTTTTCCAATAAGTCAATTCTTCACATCAGGTGGCCAAAGTATTGGAACTTCAGGCTCAGCATCAGTCTTTCCAATGAATATTCAGGGTTGATTTGCTTTAGGATTGACTGATTTGATCTCCTTCTAGTCCAAGGGACTCTTGAGAGTTTTCTCCAATACCAGAGTTCAAAAGCATCAATTCTTTGGTGCTGAGCCTTTTTTATGGTCCAACTCTCACATCCGTGCCTGACTACTGGAAAAACCACAGCTTTGACTATACGGACCTTTGCTGGCAAAGTGATGTCTCTGCTTTTTTTTTAACCCTTTATTTTGCTCTTAACTTTTGTTATTTTCTTATTTCCATCTTTATAATTACATTTTCATGGGATTCTTCTCCCCTTCCCTCCAGTTTCTTAAATTGCACATTTATTCTTAATTTTCAGTTTTTCTTCTTTTTACTCTGAGCTTGTAAGGCTATGAGTTTTTCTTGGTACATTCTTTTTTTGTAATGAAATATCTTTATTTTTATTTAGTTCTCATAGTATTTAAAAATTTCCATTATTATTATTTCTTTAACTCATTACTTTTTGGGAGATTTTGAATATCCAAATTATTTAATTAAAATTTATCTTTCACATTTTAATTAGATTATTAACTTATTTGCTTTTGGTGTAAGACTTTTGTGTGATACTGATTCTTAGAAATTTTTTTGAGACTTGCTTTAAGGATTAATAGGTGATCCACTTTTGTGAATGTCTCAAGAGTGTATGAGAAGAATGATTATTCTCTAATGTTTGGGTGTTCTGCCTGCTACTGTTAAGCTAAGCTTGGAGTTTGGGTTGTTCAACTCTTCTTTATCTTTGCTGACTTTTTTCTTGAGCCCGACCTGATACTAATCTAGAGAAGGTTGTTAAAGTAGCCCATTATATTGTTAACAAACTTACTTGTGCTTCTGTGATTTTGATATTTTGAGCCGGTTTTATTATGTTTAAGTCAACAGATTTAAAATTGTTATATATTCCTGGAGGACCGACCTGTACTATGATTCTTCTGTGTAGCCCTTGTCATTGTTAGAGTTTTACCATTGGTATGATTAGTTCATGGATAAATTGGAGAATAAATTCCAAGTGGGAAGGGATTGTCTTTTTCTTATTACTATTACATCTACAGTACTAACACGCGTAGAAGGTACATGCATGTAGGTGTGCGTGTTAAGTTACTTCAGTCATCTCTGACTCTTTGTGACCCTTTGGACTGTAGCTCACCAGACTCCTTTGTCTATGGAATTCTCCAGGCAAGAATACTGCAGTGGACTGCCATGCCCTCCTCCAGGGAATCTTCCTGACGTGGAGATGGAATCCATGTCTCTTATGTCTCCAGCGCTGGCAGGCAGGTTCTTTACCGCTAGAGCCACCTGAATGAATGAATTTGTTTTCATTCATTTATTTTTAAGCATTCTTTAGTACTTGTTTGCTCTAATGTTTTGGCTCCTGCTGTGTCTCCGCTCTCCTCTGTGGTCTTGGAGTAAGCTGTGCTTTAGGAGCTTTTAATGTTACTGCTCTTCCACAGCGCAGTCTTTATTTTCATTTGTATGCCATTTGTTTTATTCAAATGATCAAAATAATACATTTAAGCAATACGACTTTTCTACTTACTCGATTTCTTTATTAATAAACATCAGCGATGCTTGTATTTTAGGAGTTTTTTTTTCTCACAAGGTTTAAAGTCAGGTTTCTGTAATTCTATATCTGTATCTCCAAATGTATAGAACTGTGGTTACACACTGCCGTATGTTACACCATTCCAAAACTTAGTGGCTAAAAGCATCAACCAAATGTTTATTATCTCACACAATTTCTGAGTCAGGAATTCAGGAGCAGCTTAAACTGGCTGTGTTTAGTTCTGGTCTCTCAGGAGATTACTGTCCAGATACTGGCTGAGGCTGCCATCATCTGAAAACTTGCCTGGAGCTGGAGAAGATGCCTGCAGAGCGGCTCACTGACGTACAGAACTGTAAGATAATTAAGGGTATTGTTTTAAAGCTGCTGGTTTGTGGTCAGTTGTTACACAGCAGGAGAGAACTCCCACAGGTCTCAATGGAGAGGTCTCAATTGCATTGCACGATCTTTGTTTCTGGTGAAAAGTTCAAACCTAGCGGCCTGGGATATCAGGTAGAAACTAGATCTGGTGGAGATAAAGAAGTAAGGCATCGAGTTGAATAAACTTTGCCTAGGCCTGGGGTTGACTTGAGGGAGCAGGAATAAATCTGGAAACATTCTGCTGTCACTTTTATAGCGGCTCTTTCCTGACGCTGACTTCAAAACACCCTAATTTATTTATCATCAGTTTTGATTTATGTGAACTGCGCTGAATCTGTGTACGCTCAGTTACAGCACCAAGATTAAAAGTGGAATTAGAGAAGTGCTACTCATGCCAAAGGCAGAGGAGGCAGAGGAGAAATCAAAGGGAGACCAACTGTCCTGAATCACTAATGGAAGTGAGCTACAGGGCTTTGTCTCGTTCCTGGAGAACACCAAATCCCTTACTTATGGAATGCATAAGCAGATAATTCTACATCTATTATGACAGCATTGGTTGTAAAGATATGTTTGAGGTTTAAACTTTAAATGTTTATGTTACGTGGAGATGAGACTATGTAATGGTAGCCTTCTCATATGAGGTAATTAGTTCAGATCAGTGTTTCTCAACCTTTTTTTGTTACCACCCTCTAAGGAGCTCTGTAGTCATTTTTTCCCACCTAGTAACACCCTCCTCACTGAGACTTTAATACTGTATGTTGCCGGTGCATTTAAGTTTCTTGCTTTGTCATGAAGAAATTTGGAGACCAGATGATAGGTAAGAAGTGGATTTATTTAGAGAGAGTGTGGACCATCTCAGAAAGAGACAGCGAGAGATCCTCCAAACATTTCATAGGCTAATAATGAGTTGGGGGATTATTCCAGTTATTTTGTCGAAGGGATGGGGATTGCCAAGAATTGGGTTGCCACCCACTTTTGACCTTTCACGATTAGCCTCAGAACTGCCATGGTGCTGGTGAGTGTGTCATTTAGTGTGCTGTTATATTACCAGGAGCAGGTAAGGAGGCTCAAGGTCTACTAGAAGTTGGCTCGTCCACCATCTTGGACCTCGTTGGTTCTAACCAGTCTCTGTCATGTCCCAGAGCTATGTCATTCTTTTAAAAGTTGTGCCCTGCCCCTTCCCTCCTTTTTCACAGAGATACACTGTGTATCTGTTTTTGCACTGTATGTAGATAAAGAAGTAAGGCATCGAGTTGAATAAACTTTGCCTAGGCCTGGGGTTGACTTGAGGGAGCAGGAATAAATCTGGAAACATTCTGCTGTCACTTTTATAGCGGCTCTTTCCTGACGCTGACTTCAAAACACCCTAATTTATTTATCATCAGTTTTGATTTATGTGAACTGCGCTGAATCTGTGTACGCTCAGTTACAGCACCAAGATTAAAAGTGGAATTAGAGAAGTGCTACTCATGCCAAAGGCAGAGGAGGCAGAGGAGAAATCAAAGGGAGACCAACTGTCCTGAATCACTAATGGAAGTGAGCTACAGGGCTTTGTCTCGTTCCTGGAGAACACCAAATCCCTTACTTATGGAATGCATAAGCAGATAATTCTACATCTATTATGACAGCATTGGTTGTAAAGATATGTTTGAGGTTTAAACTTTAAATGTTTATGTTACGTGGAGATGAGACTATGTAATGGTAGCCTTCTCATATGAGGTAATTAGTTCAGATCAGTGTTTCTCAACCTTTTTTTGTTACCACCCTCTAAGGAGCTCTGTAGTCATTTTTTCCCACCTAGTAACACCCTCCTCACTGAGACTTTAATACTGTATGTTGCCGGTGCATTTAAGTTTCTTGCTTTGTCATGAAGAAATTTGGAGACCAGATGATAGGTAAGAAGTGGATTTATTTAGAGAGAGTGTGGACCATCTCAGAAAGAGACAGCGAGAGATCCTCCAAACATTTCATAGGCTAATAATGAGTTGGGGGATTATTCCAGTTATTTTGTCGAAGGGATGGGGATTGCCAAGAATTGGGTTGCCACCCACTTTTGACCTTTCACGATTAGCCTCAGAACTGCCATGGTGCTGGTGAGTGTGTCATTTAGTGTGCTGTTATATTACCAGGAGCAGGTAAGGAGGCTCAAGGTCTACTAGAAGTTGGCTCGTCCACCATCTTGGACCTCGTTGGTTCTAACCAGTCTCTGTCATGTCCCAGAGCTATGTCATTCTTTTAAAAGTTGTGCCCTGCCCCTTCCCTCCTTTTTCACAGAGATACACTGTGTATCTGTTTTTGCACTGTATGTAGATCTGAGCTTTATATGCAAAAAGAGTTAAGATCCCTCTTCCCTGATCAACACCAAATTTCGCCCTTGAGGTCACTATCATCCCTGCTGAGAATGCATGCTAAAGATTCTGATATGATTCGGTAGAATTAAAGGTTGTATTTAAAGGGATTATTAAAAACAAGGTATTTTCATATTGTAATCCAGAGGTTATAGGACTAGAAAACTGGTCCAAACTCCTGTCAACAGAAAGAGACGTAGCATCTGCATATGTTGGTTGTCCAGTCCCTCTGGAAGGGTAAACCTGTGAAGTCCTGCCAGACTGTTTTAACATTAAAGAATAATGATTATACCCAGATCCTTGCTCTAAATAATGAGAAACAGTGTGGCACATGTCTACATTATTTGTGTTTTCCGAGTCATTTCTATGTTTTGTTTGTGATTTAAGGAGACTGGGTGTCCTCCTCAAACGGGGCAGTTTTGGTTTGAAGGTGACCATCCTACTGTCCTGAAAAGGTAGAGGCAGGATTCCAGGGTCCTCTTGTGGTTTCCTAGTTTTTCCTCACAACAGTTAAATAGTTCAGTTCTGCTTGTTTCTCATTGTCTGGGTGGACTGTGGTCGAAAGATTACAGAAGACAATAAGTCAAAGCTTGTAAATTCTAGGATCCACAAAGACCTTGGCATGTATAGAAATTCATAAATGATGAAGTGTAAGTCATGCATACTTATCAGTCAATTTTGGCTGCTTACGACAGCAGCAGTAGGAACCTAGGGAGAGACTTCTAATGGCATTCCTTGACCATCATCTGCTGAGAGGATTTGTTGATCCTGCCCTGTGTTTTGAAAGGCAAGATAACCAGGCTTCTGTCCTCAGACAGGAGTTTAGCACATGTGGTGGATTGAATCATTGTTCCTAATTCCTCCCTCATTTCCTGATTTAGAAATGAACATCTTTCTCCATAAATGTTTCATAGAGCCTTTTATATGGCACTTATTATATGATTGTTAAGTAAATGATTTTGACACTTTGATTTTTTTTTTTTTTTTTTTTACTGTGAGGCTTGGCGTACTTGTCATTTTCATGTCCTCTCTTTTTTTTTTTTTTTCCTACCTTCCTTTCTTTTTTTTCCCCTCACTTTCCCGGTAACTTCAAAAACAGCAGTTGTCAGTATGGAGTAAGAGGGAGTGGTGGAGAGAATTTAGGGTATAAAATCTTTCACTTGTTGACGGAAAGTAGCTTAAGATCAAAGTTTCTTTCACAAGACAAAGAGCTACTGACCTTTCTGAGACTGTCTTAGCTTGTCAATTTGCTTTAGGATTCAGAGGGTGATTTTAAAAAGAATTCTGTAGGTCTGAAGACCTAGTTGTATTTCTGCATAATTGTTGAGCACATGGAAAACAGGCAGGGGGGAGGAGGCCATTAAAAAGATAGGACATTTCCACATGTTGTCTTCTCAGATCAGAACCAGGCAGTCCTTACATTTTCTCTGCACAATATTGGCTTGGTGGGTTGCCCCGCCCTCTTGCCCCCACCTTGAATGTGTGGGAAAGTTACTAGGTTAAGATTTTAGGTCCTATTAGGTCTTGGTTTCACATTCATCTATACCACATTTTCTCTTTTGAGACTAAAATAACTAGGCTTCATTTTCACTTTAGTACGATTAGATTGGGCTTCCCAGATGGCTCAGTGGTAAAGAATCACCCTGCCAATGCAGGAGACTCAGGAGATGCAGGTTTGATTCCTGGGACCGAAAGAGCCCCTGAAGGAGGAAATGGCAACCCACTCCAGTATTCTTGCATGAATAATCTCATGAACAGAGGAGCTTGGCGGGCTACAGTCCACGGGTTCACGAAGAGTGAGACATGACTGAGCATACACACGTGTGTGCTATGTTGCTTCAGTTGTGTCCAACTCTTTGTGACCCCTTGGACTGTAGCTGGCTGGGCTTGTCTGCTGTGAGATTCTGTAGGCAAAGATACTGGAGTGGGTTGCCATTTCCTTCTCCAGAACACACACGCACACATGCACAATTAGACTTTCTTGGTGATTATTCTCTTTCCTCTTTAAAGCAATTGCTGATACTTGCTTCCTTGTTGATATTCTCATGCTCTTCGCAACTGGATTTTTTTTTTTTTTCTGTTCTTTTACATCTCTCAGGCAGGATTCTTAAAACTCAGGCTTTAACCATATGAAGCTAATTGTATTTTACCGGTGTCTTCTGTGTGTAAATGCTGCATTCGCTCTGAGTTTCCAAGAAGCAATCACAGACTATTCTGGTTTGGCACGTTCTTTCTTTCTAACCACCAGTGGAGCTGAACCTGGGAACTGAACACAATTTGAAATTTTGTGGTTTGGCTGTTAGAAGTCAGAGTTAAACTATCTGAAGCTAAATTATTAATGTTGAAATGTTTTAACCCACTAAGTAAACAAAAAGTTTGAGTTGTATTTCTGCATAATTGTTGAGCACATGGAAAACAGGCAGGGGGGAGGAGGCCATTAAAAAGATAGGACATTTCCACATGTTGTCTTCTCAGATCAGAACCAGGCAGTCCTTACATTTTCTCTGCACAATATTGGCTTGGTGGGTTGCCCCGCCCTCTTGCCCCCACCTTGAATGTGTGGGAAAGTTACTAGGTTAAGATTTTAGGTCCTATTAGGTCTTGGTTTCACATTCATCTATACCACATTTTCTCTTTTGAGACTAAAATAACTAGGCTTCATTTTCACTTTAGTACGATTAGATTGGGCTTCCCAGATGGCTCAGTGGTAAAGAATCACCCTGCCAATGCAGGAGACTCAGGAGATGCAGGTTTGATTCCTGGGACCGAAAGAGCCCCTGAAGGAGGAAATGGCAACCCACTCCAGTATTCTTGCATGAATAATCTCATGAACAGAGGAGCTTGGCGGGCTACAGTCCACGGGTTCACGAAGAGTGAGACATGACTGAGCATACACACGTGTGTGCTATGTTGCTTCAGTTGTGTCCAACTCTTTGTGCCCCCTTTGGGACTGTAGCTGGCTGGGCTTGTCTGCTGTGAGATTCTGTAGGCAAAGATACTGGAGTGGGTTGCCATTTCCTTCTCCAGAACACACACGCACACATGCACAATTAGACTTTCTTGGTGATTATTCTCTTTCCTCTTTAAAGCAATTGCTGATACTTGCTTCCTTGTTGATATTCTCATGCTCTTCGCAACTGGATTTTTTTTTTTTTTCTGTTCTTTTACATCTCTCAGGCAGGATTCTTAAAACTCAGGCTTTAACCATATGAAGCTAATTGTATTTTACCGGTGTCTTCTGTGTGTAAATGCTGCATTCGCTCTGAGTTTCCAAGAAGCAATCACAGACTATTCTGGTTTGGCACGTTCTTTCTTTCTAACCACCAGTGGAGCTGAACCTGGGAACTGAACACAATTTGAAATTTTGTGGTTTGGCTGTTAGAAGTCAGAGTTAAACTATCTGAAGCTAAAAATTATTAATGTTGAAATGTTTTAACCCACTAAGTAAACTTGAAAAAATAATGAAATTTAACTCCAGCCAGCCCATAAAAATTGCATGCAACAGATTTTTTAAGGCTAGAAAGAGAGGAAAAAAAAAATCTATGAAAATGATCTGTGATTGCAAAAGAATTAGAAATTAGTTACTGTAATTTATTTAAAGAAAACGTTAATATGTGAATTTGAAAGCAAAGTAAAGCAAGCATATAAGACCGAATGAACCCAGAAATCTTGTTATCCACAAAATGTTCTACTTTTCTCAAGACTGTACTGAATTAGTACATAAAAATAATGAAGCATGTAAAATACCAGTTGCATTTGTTTAATTTCAGTTTTTTAAAAAACATGCTTTTTTTAGAGATGAAATAAAAAGATGCTGCCTTTTATTTTCATGGTATTTGATACTTTACTAAATATTTTCACATATAACAGCTTAAAAATGTTCTCCCATTGAGGGCTTGTTTCACCTTTCCACTAAAAATTGCAAAGTATTTCATAGGTTTAAGCTCATTAATTCTGAGAGCACGTCTAAAACTGCTTACGTGAATAGTATATATAGAAAGGAATTCCTCTATTAGCACTCTGAAAAATCATCATTTCTCATTTTGAGGGTCTACTTTCAAGTTTTATTGAGGGATATTTCCTTTACTCTGATATCTGGTGGTTAATATGGTCCATATTGTCTTTGATGATGAGATAAAAAGTCAATGAGAAGTGTTTTGGGCTCTTCAAAACTACCGCCTCCAGAGGAGAGTGTGTAGGATGGCCCAATAGGTTATGGGGGGAGAGTATTAGAAATTTTATTGGTGTTACATCTAAAACATAAAATAAGCCTTAATTGATGTTTAAAATAGGAATTGGCACCAGTTGTTATACTGTCACATGTCAGGTATATTCTACGAGAAAGGGATACAGAAGACTGACAGAGGCATCTTGTTTATATCATTGTTTTCAAGGTGAATTATAGTTCTACATGTGCTTAGTTAGGTAGATTTATGGATTTAACTAAATCAGATCTCACAAAATATACAAATGGCCTAAAAGCATTCCTGCATAGACTCTGTATATTGAAGGCAATACTGATATGATAATGTGAGCAGAAATGAACCACATGTATGGGAAAGCCAGAACTGATGACTCTGCTGTGATTAAGGAAATGAAAATCAGTGACAGTCTAATCTTATTTGTGAAGACATCCAAAAAGATTGAAATTATAAAGAAAACAGTTAGATGCATGAAATTATATCCATTATTTTTAAACATTTATTTATTTATCTCTTGGAGGGTTGGGTGGGGAGGGAGGGGAACGGGCGGGCCACTTTATTGGTCTTTCATTTCTCTATTTTTCATCCGTCTTTGTTCTTTGGCTCCTGTGGGCCTCCCATCACTGTGGCCTCTGTTGTCGCAGAGCGCCGGCTCTGGGTGCATGCGCTCCAGAGCTCCGGCTCGGTGATTGGACACATTGGTCCAGCCGCTCCGCGGCACGTGGGATCTTCCCAGGCCAGGGATCGAACTGGCGCCCCTTGCACTGCAAGGCGGTGTCCTTACCCACTGGAACCAGGGAAGCCCTCCATTATTTTTAATAATGAAACTTTCTCTGTTATTTTGTTCCTTGAAATACCAGTAAGCTATAGTTGGAAGCAATCATAGTTAAGAAACACACATCACAGAAAGCCAATACCCACAAGTTTTTCAGTGACATTTAAAGTCATGTGTTACATATTCAGAATCTAGAAAAATTTTACTGAAATTAATGATTGATATTTAAAAGGCTCTTTTTGGTTTTCTTATAGCAAAAGACCAAATGCAAAACATTGTTAGTAACATTAGGGACACCCTTGTTCTTCTGTTATAGTGAAATGGGTGACATAAGACAGGGGAAGCAACACAGCAGTAACTTAAATAGGTTCTTTTAGGAATAAATGATTTCAAATGGAAATCATTGCCAATGATTTGAAGCATCAAGAATTAAAATAAGTTATTCATTGAGGAAAGGTGATAAATAGTTAAAGTACAGAAGTTTCTAACAGGGCCCAGATTATTTTATTAGCTAGATTCTGTTTTAGTAATAAGATACATGAACTAAATTGATTTTAAATCAGAAGTAAAGATACATCAAGGAAGATATATAATAAATGATATATAAATAAAATATAAATAAATGGCTTCTTAAATATAAAACAGTGTTTGCAAGGGAATATCCTGGCAGTAATATTAATGTTCTGACCTGGTTTGGGTATAGATTGCTTATATGCATCCACTGATGTAACGCATCAGGTGATACACTCAAGATTCGGACGTTTCATTGTGTGTAAAATTTCCCTTAAAAGAAAGAAAAAATCATGCACATTAAACTCAGTGATACACACATTGAACTATTAGGGGAAAGTGTGTTTATGTCTTTGACTTTGTAGTGCATATAAAAGCACCTAGATGGATTGAGGAATGGATGGCTTGATGGATAGTCTGTTGTAATAGTAGAGTGTACAATAGTATAATAGTAACACAATGGCAGTCGCCGAGTCTCGGTGATGAGTGTATGGATGTTCTCTGTAAAATTCTTTGCATTTTTTCTGGTATATCATCCTTAGACAGTCTATAGTAACACAGAAGTCGATGTCACATGTGTGAAAAGTGCTTCAGAATGGTACAATTTTTATAAAAGCCTTACTAGTTTTTATTGATTCTTTATAATACTCTGTAATGAGATGGATGAGGAGTCATCATGAAAATCATTTGAATCACAAGAGCTTGTTTGGTTATCTCACAGAAAGATTAAAAAAAATAACAATTGAATTTAAAAATGGGTGAAACTTTTTAAAATGAAAAGATATGTCAAATTTGTTGACCCTTTTTGTACAAGTGGCTATGTAATATGCCACCAAGCAGATTGTAAATCAAGCAACCAACCAACCAGTGGAATACTTATTCCATCCCTTCAAAGTTAAGGTGATATTTTTGCAATGAGTGAGAAGGTAACTGCTTATTAAAAGACAGAGGTCAGAATACAGAATGTTATTCAGATCTCTGCTTAGAAATGTTTTATGTGATTTTTGTCTTTAAAGATATGTGCATCTTGTGAAAACTTTACTGTCTGCACACTTAAAAAGCTCTAACAGTATTTTCTAAACTGTTAAGAAATCATCCAAATAGTTTTATTTGATTTTGAAACCAATTGTTAAAAATCTTCAAATGTAATATGTCTTGCTTTTTGTAAGAAAAATTAATCGACCTGAGGGAAGATGAAAGTTTACGAGCCGAAGTTAAAAAGAAACTTTTCTTTTTTTTAAATTTTGGTTTCTTTTTATTGATTTTTTGTTTATTCATTTTCATCCATCTTTATTCTTTGGCCTGTGTGGGCCTCCCATTGCAGTGGCATCTCTCACTGCAGAGCACTGGCCCTGGGCACATGCTCTCCAGAGCGCTGGCTTGTAATTGGACACACCAGTCCAGCCGCTCTGCGGCACGTGGGATCTTCTTGGGCCAAGGATCGAACTGGTGCCCCTTGCACTGCAGTGTGGACTCTACCCACTGGACTTCCAGGGAAGCCCTAAACAGAAACTTTTGATAACTGAAAAAGGTATTGAAAAAAATAGTGATTTAATAAGTACAACAGATGACTTATTTCTTTACTATCAGTCCCCTCATTTTTGCAGTTATCCTTTCTCAACTCTAGAGATATTACAATTAAATTGATTAAATAAGCAGAATATAGGAACTGTTTCAACACCATATGTAGTTTCATTTATTTTTACTATTACCTTTGTACCACTAAAAGTGCTAGTAAGTTTTTATTAGATTGAAAAGATCTGTGCAACTAATATATAAGATTTGAAACTGTTGATCTGTATTCTATTTTAAATGAAAAAAGATATGAAACTCCTTTTAATTCTTGTAATCTTTTTAATAAAAGATTGTGTCTTTTATGCTACACAAAATTATTAGTAAAATAGTTTATAATACATATGCATATATACTGGAGAATCGTACTACAATTTTGTTTCTTCAGTTTGTTTGTTCGAGTATGTAATCAAAGAATTTTGGGCTTTTCACTGACCACTCATCGTCTGGCACACTGTTACTGCTTAGCAGCAGTTATTTATACTAAAGGTTTAAATCATTGTTTTAGGGATTATAAATCAGCACGTGGTTTCTAAGTTGTGAGCCTTTGTTTTTTTCAGCGTTAAACTTTGAAAAATGAAGTTTACCTTTAGTCTAAATTCTAAAATTAGTTCTCAAATGCAGAGCAGCATCAGTGGCAACTGACTAGAAATGTAAATTTTCAGGTCCCATTCCAGACCTATTGTTAACCAGAAAGGCTGGTTAATGAGCTTATTACCAGGAGAGTCTGAGTTTACCAGGAGAGTCTAGGCTCACTCAGATTTGAGAACCACTGGCCTAAAAGATTGAGACTCCTGTGAGATTTCTTATTTCTTCCTGCTTCCTGGTGTATCTGAGACAGTTTCTTCAGATCTAGTGTGTCTCGGTCTTTGCTCAGAGTTTTGCTCACCTGAGATTTTCTCTTCCTTTTCTCCTCTTCTTTTCTCTTCTTCCTATTGTGAAAAGTTGTTCATTAGTGTTATTCTAACAAAATGGATAGTGCTTTGTTTTGGTTCTTAAAATTTGGATGCCACAGCCAGTATGACAAAACACACATTTTTTTTTTCTAATTTATTTCTTTATTTTAAAGTTTTTACAGAGTTTTGTTGTTCACAGACATGCATGTTCCCAGATCAGTCATATGCATATCCCTGGTCCCCTTCC
The DNA here is from genome assembly GCA_022376925.1 of Tragulus kanchil. Lineage (NCBI taxonomy): Eukaryota > Metazoa > Chordata > Mammalia > Artiodactyla > Tragulidae > Tragulus > Tragulus kanchil. The sequence goes on along the minus strand of JAIOJX010000032.1, from coordinate 213,732,460 downwards.
CACTGCCAGGCACCCACCCTCCGCATCCCACCCCTCCAGACCATTGTACCAAGCCATTGGAAGTACTCCTATTCTCTTAGCCCAATGACAATAGCTGTCTTTTTCACACATGATAGTATAGGTTTCCATGTTACTCTCTCTATGCCTCTCACCCACTGTTCATTCCCCACAATGTCCATATGTCTATGCTCTGTCTGTTTTTCCATGGGTTCACTGCGTATGTTATCATTACCCTTTTAGTAGATTCCATATATGTGTTAGTATACTGTACTTGTCTTTCTCTTTGACTTACTTCACTTTTTATGATAGGTTCTAGATCCAGCCACCTCATTAGGACTGATTCTGCATTTCTTCTAACACGGCCATTGTATATATGTACCAGAGCTTCTTTATCCATTCAGTTGCTTGCAGTCTGGCACACTGTTACTGCTTAGCAGCAGTTATTTATACTAAAGGTTTAAATCATTGTTTTAGGGATTATAAATCAGCACGTGGTTTCTAAGTTGTGAGCCTTTGTTTTTTTCAGCGTTAAACTTTGAAAAATGAAGTTTACCTTTAGTCTAAATTCTAAAATTAGTTCTCAAATGCAGAGCAGCATCAGTGGCAACTGACTAGAAATGTAAATTTTCAGGTCCCATTCCAGACCTATTGTTAACCAGAAAGGCTGGTTAATGAGCTTATTACCAGGAGAGTCTGAGTTTACCAGGAGAGTCTAGGCTCACTCAGATTTGAGAACCACTGGCCTAAAAGATTGAGACTCCTGTGAGATTTCTTATTTCTTCCTGCTTCCTGGTGTATCTGAGACAGTTTCTTCAGATCTAGTGTGTCTCGGTCTTTGCTCAGAGTTTTGCTCACCTGAGATTTTCTCTTCCTTTTCTCCTCTTCTTTTCTCTTCTTCCTATTGTGAAAAGTTGTTCATTAGTGTTATTCTAACAAAATGGATAGTGCTTTGTTTTGGTTCTTAAAATTTGGATGCCACAGCCAGTATGACAAAACACACATTTTTTTTTTCTAATTTATTTCTTTATTTTAAAGTTTTTACAGAGTTTTGTTGTTCACAGACATGCATGTTCCCAGATCAGTCATATGCATATCCCTGGTCCCCTTCCCACTGCCAGGCCCCCCCCCCCACCCCTCCGCATCCCACCCCTCCAGACCATTGTACCAAGCCATTGGAAGTACTCCTATTCTCTTAGCCCAATGACAATAGCTGTCTTTTTCACACATGATAGTATAGGTTTCCATGTTACTCTCTCTATGCCTCTCACCCACTGTTCATTCCCCACAATGTCCATATGTCTATGCTCTGTCTGTTTTTCCATGGGTTCACTGCGTATGTTATCATTACCCTTTTAGTAGATTCCATATATGTGTTAGTATACTGTACTTGTCTTTCTCTTTGACTTACTTCACTTTTTATGATAGGTTCTAGATCCAGCCACCTCATTAGGACTGATTCTGCATTTCTTCTAACAGCTGAGTAGTATTCCATTGTATATATGTACCAGAGCTTCTTTATCCATTCATTCATCGATGGACATCTAGGTTGCTTCCATGTTCTAGCTATTGTATAGACAGCTGCAGTGAACATTGGGGTACAGGTGTTTCTTTCAGTTTTGATTTCATCAGGGTATAAACCTAATAGTGGGATTGCTGGGTTATAGGGTGCTTCTATTTTTAGTTTTTTAAGGAATCTCCATACTGTCTTCCATAGTGGCTGTATCAATTTACATTTCCACCAGCAATGCTTTTCTCCACACCGTCTCCAGCATTTACTGTCTGTCGATTTTTTGATGATGGCCATTCTGACGGGTGTGAGGTGATATCTCATTGTGGTTTTGATTTGCATTTCTCTAATTATAAGCGTGGTTGAGCATTGTTTCATGTGCTTTTTGGCCATCTGTATGTCCTCTTTGGTGAGATGCCTATTTAGATCTTTTTCCCATTTTTTGATTGGGTTGTTCGTTTTTCCAATGCTGAGTTGTCTGAATTGCTTGTAGATTTTGGAGATTAATTCTTTGTCGCTTATTTCATTTGCTATGATTTTCTCCCATTCTGTGGGCTGTCTGTTGAGCTTTTTTGTAATTTCTTTTGCTGTACAAAAGCTTTTAAGTTTCATGAGGTCCCACATGTTAATTTTTATTTTTAGTTTCGCTGTTCTAGTAGGTGGGTCAAAGAAGATCTTGCTTTGATTTATGTTCTTGAGTGCAAAACACACATTTAAAAGGACTATTTTAAATATTTTCAAATTAATTTTTCTTAGCTATTTCCTGTTGGATTCAAATATGCCTGTTACTAATGTCCTGCTCTTTTCCATCTATGCCCTCTTGTTTTCTCAAAATAGGTTTCCACCAACTAAAAATTTAAAATATACACTTCAGTGTATGAGTGACCTAGATTCAGCAGTTGTTGAATTTTGTTTCATTTGCTTTCTCCCTCTTCTACAAATACACACACACACACACACTTGATTTCCGTTTGTTGAACCATTTAAAATTAAATTGTATACATTAATACCTTTTACTCTTAAATACTTTACTGTTAATATTAATAATAAAGATCAGAGTACCTGTTAGTGGGAGTAGTACAAAATTGTTTTGAAAGACCAATTCATATTAAAGCCTCTTAAATATTTTCAAGAGCTTTCTGTAGAAGTCTTAACGAGAAAAAGATACAGAACTCCAAGTTGTGAATGTATCAGTGAATCCTCAAGCCTTTTTCTCAACCGAAGTTTTTCATCTGAACTTTGTAGAACACAGAGGATGGTTTGGGTGACTCTTTCCTCATTTCCCTTATGCGTGGTGCATAAACAGTATGAATCCAGAGGCATAGGGGAGAAGTTATTTATTATCTATAAGAGGTGGATTGCAATGTTCCCTTTGAGAACCCAGGTTAGTTGGACTATAGATGTGGCAAGTTCTAAAAAGGATTTTGCTTTGACGACTGTAATGTTTAAACAAATAATATTTTTCCTTTTTTCTTTTTTAGATTACAGGTCCACCAGGTTGTGGAAAAACTCAGTTTTGTATAATGATGAGCATTTTGGCTACGTTACCAACAAACATGGGAGGATTAGAAGGAGCTGTTGTGTACATTGACACAGAGTCAGCATTTAGTGCTGAAAGGTGGGAGATTTTATTATTTTCCATTATAATGCTTTATTTTTGTAACTTATATACAGCATATAATATTTGCAAATATTAATGTTTGCTTTTTATTTTTGAGAATACAGAGTATTGTTATTATTATTTTAAAAGTAGAACCTGCATCTTTTTAACAATGAAACCTTTTTCATTTATTTGCAGCATACGGTAGGGATTCTTGAAAGGCACCATTTAAAAAAAGGACTATTTTAAATATTTTCAAATTAATTTTTCTTAGCTATTTCCTGTTGGATTCAAATATGCCTGTTACTAATGTCCTGCTCTTTTCCATCTATGCCCTCTTGTTTTCTCAAAATAGGTTTCCACCAACTAAAAATTTAAAATATACACTTCAGTGTATGAGTGACCTAGATTCAGCAGTTGTTGAATTTTGTTTCATTTGCTTTCTCCCTCTTCTACAAATACACACACACACACACACTTGATTTCCGTTTGTTGAACCATTTAAAATTAAATTGTATACATTAATACCTTTTACTCTTAAATACTTTACTGTTAATATTAATAATAAAGATCAGAGTACCTGTTAGTGGGAGTAGTACAAAATTGTTTTGAAAGACCAATTCATATTAAAGCCTCTTAAATATTTTCAAGAGCTTTCTGTAGAAGTCTTAACGAAAAAAAGATACAGAACTCCAAGTTGTGAATGTATCAGTGAATCCTCAAGCCTTTTTCTCAACCGAAGTTTTTCATCTGAACTTTGTAGAACACAGAGGATGGTTTGGGTGACTCTTTCCTCATTTCCCTTATGCGTGGTGCATAAACAGTATGAATCCAGAGGCATAGGGGAGAAGTTATTTATTATCTATAAGAGGTGGATTGCAATGTTCCCTTTGAGAACCCAGGTTAGTTGGACTATAGATGTGGCAAGTTCTAAAAAGGATTTTGCTTTGACGACTGTAATGTTTAAACAAATAATATTTTTCCTTTTTTCTTTTTTAGATTACAGGTCCACCAGGTTGTGGAAAAACTCAGTTTTGTATAATGATGAGCATTTTGGCTACGTTACCAACAAACATGGGAGGATTAGAAGGAGCTGTTGTGTACATTGACACAGAGTCAGCATTTAGTGCTGAAAGGTGGGAGATTTTATTATTTTCCATTATAATGCTTTATTTTTGTAACTTATATACAGCATATAATATTTGCAAATATTAATGTTTGCTTTTTATTTTTGAGAATACAGAGTATTGTTATTATTATTTTTAAAAGTAGAACCTGCATCTTTTTAACAATGACCTACACATATCAGTGTTTATTTATTCATTTATTTGCAGCATACGGGATCTAGTTCTCTGACTGGGGATTGAACCCACGCCCCCTGCAGTGGGAGTGTGGAGTCTCAGTCACTGGACCACGAGGAAATTCCCCAGAGCGTTATTATTAATAGATACAGTTTTAAAAGAATTTTCCTTTTAAAGTTGGCATAGGAAGCATATCCTTTTTTTTTTTTTCCAGACTTTAAACTTTTTATTTTATTTTGGAGTATAGCTGATTAACACTATAGTGGTAGTTTCAGGTGAACAGTGAAGGGCTCAATCATACATATACATGTATCCATTCTCCCCCCAGCACCCTCCCGTCCAGGCTGGTGCTGTACAGAGGTCCTTGTTGATCTTTCATTTAAATATAGCAATGTGTCCATGACCTTCCCATAGTCTCTTTTTTTTTTTTTTTAAACATTTATTTATATTGGCGGGAGTAGGGGGGGGGGTGGGCGGGCCACGTCCACTGGTCTTTCATTTGTCTAGTTTCATCCGTCTTTGTTCTTTGGCCCGTGTGGGCCTCCTATCGTGGTGACATCTGTTGTCGCAGAGTACTGGCTCTGGGCACATGCGCGCCAGAGCTCCGGCTTGGTAATTGGACACATGGGTCCAGCCGCTCCGTGGCACGTGGGATCTTCCCAGGCCAGGGATCGAACTGGCGCCCCTTGCACTGCAAGGCAGTGTCCGTACCCACTGGACCACCAGGGAAGCCCTCCCATAGTCTCTTTATTTATTTATTTATTTATTTGGGGGTGGGGTGGGGAAGGAGGGGAGCAGGCGGGCTACTTCTGTTGGTCTTTCATTTGTCTATTTTCATCCATCTTTGTTCTTCGACCCCTGTGGGCCTCCCATCGTGGTGGCCTCTGTTGTCACAGAGCACCGGCTCTGGGCGCATGCGCTCCAGAGCTCCGGCTCGGTAATTAGACACATGGGTCCAGCCGCTCTGCGGCACGTAGGATCTTCCCAGGCCAGGGATCGAACCGGCGCAGCTATGCACTGCACGGCGGTGTCCTTACCCACTGGACCGCCAGGGAAAACCCCTCGCATAGTCTCTTAACTATCCAGGAAGCATATTCTTTTTGCTTTTTCTATCCCTTTATTATGATCTGAATGGGGTTCCTGGATAAGGTATGTTTTGCACAAAATCAGGAAGAGACAAGTTTAAGAAACAGAAGGATGAATGTAAGTAGAAAATGGGAAAGAGGGAAAATTAATAGAAAAGACAAAGGTAAAATTATTGTAAGTTATTTCTAGTTGGAAGTAAAATGTTAGTGGAAATATTGCAATTTTCACAGCATTTTTATTGAACAATATTTTACTTTAATCTTTGAAATAATGTGGTATTAAATATAGGAAATACACTGTAGGTAAGTACATGCATGCTATAAAGAGAAGATTTCCCTCGTTTGGCAAGGACCTTTGTTTTAACATTCTATGAGAAAGGCATTGAGTCATTTGTGTAACTCTGTAAGTCTGAAGATAAATCTGCTCTCATTTTCTTCTCTGCTAGACATTCACAATCAGGAGTGCTTTATACATCTGGAGACTGATTCAATTCTGTTTTCTTAGCCAAGGTGTAGTACAGGTATAGTTCTTTGAGTCTTTCTCTAAATGTCACAATGCATCTTCCTTATTTTTCTCTAAGAGTACTACAAAGATCAAGGTATATTACTCAATCAGATAAATTCCAAATGGCTTATTTTGCCTAGAGCTTATTTGCATTTTTCTGCATTTCTTGATTATCCATTTTTCCTAAGTATATGCTACCGGTTTGTCAGCTGTTTAAGTTTGTGTTATATCTTTGTATCTTCAAAGCCAAATCCAACAACTGGCACATGCTGGATACTCAGAAAATGTTTGATAAATGAGGGAATTGACCGGTGTTACCCCCAGGTGATAGAATTCAGATACCATTTCCTACTAAAAGGAACAAAGGTTCCATGGGGGAATGCCCATTTCTAGCTATGGAGCAGAAATAATTTTTTTGTTTTTTAAGTAAAAAGAAGAAGATTTATTTTATCTGAAGAGAAGCCATAGCATTAGGAAGCTTTTAAGTTAAGTCTGAAACATCTTATCAGATAGCAAAAAAGCTATCAAAAACTACTTACAGGAGTGTCAGAAGGACTTACGGGTCAACCTGAAGAGCCCCCACTGGCCAAAGATGGGACAAATTGATTACCAGTAGAGCAATGATAGAAATAGATAAAGACACAGGAATTATGTTTATTTCATGGGTATATAATATAAAGAAATGAAGAGCAACAAATTGATCATCCATACAGAATTCCGGAGATGCAACTTATTATTTTGAAAATAGGTTTTTATAAAAAAAGGAAATGAAGTATTTACTCTCTGTTTTCTATGTAAATATAACTGAATAGCAAATATGTCTTTTTATAGATAATACATGAAGAAGAAATAGTAGAATATCACCAACTTATAAATGCTAATAGTCTAATGGATACTGAATATTGTGATATAATAAATATGTACTTTGTCACCATCCTGGTTCCTGGCAAAAGAACTTCTGAACCTTTTGGAATTTCCTGAGTGATAGAACTGAGAGGAGTACCTTTTGTATTCATAATTAGCCCCTTTCTAGCCATACTTGACTTTATGCTAATGAGATGTTTCTTGCTGGCCCTCTAGATTGCATCTAAGTAGAGCTGATTGCCAGAGGAACCAGTCATGTGATTATAAATTTGAACTTTCAGTCCTACCTCCCCAGCCTCTGAGTAGGGAAGAAGGACTAGAATTGGATCAGTCAGGATTTCCATTTAACCAATCATGCTCATGTAGTGGAATCTCCCACAAAACCCTCTAATTGATACAGTTTGGAGAGCTTCTGTGTTGGTGAACACGTTGAGGTGCTGAGGGTAGATGGCACTCTTGACTTATAGCTGGTTGGTCTGAAGTACCACAGGCCTGGGACTTGGGACTGGTGTCTGAGGTTGGAGCAGTCTTGTGAGTCTGAGCCTTTAATCTATGGGATCTGAGTTAACTCCTAGTAGTTACTGTTAAAATTGTACTGACTTGTAGGACAGCCAGTTAGTGTCCATATTATGGAAAACTTATACATTTGGTGTCAGAAGTGTGAATAAAAATAGTTCATAGACAGAAAGGCATGCTAACATCACAAAAAGGCAGCCAGTCCTTGTGGTACTTCCTGATGGAAGAATAATCAAAACAGAAAGTGATCAAGGTTTCAGATCGAGTGACCAATTTACAGGGGCTTCCAGGTGGCACTAGTGGTAAAGAACCTGGCTGCCAACGCAGGAGATATGAGAGGCAGATTTGATCTGTGGGTCAGGAAGATACCCTAGGGAAAGAAATGGCAACTTACTCCAGTATTCTTGCCTAGAGAATCCCGTGGACAGAGGAGCCTGGTGGGCTATAGTCCACGGGGTCACAAAGAGTTGGACACAGCTGAAGCGACTTAGCATGCATAGACAGAGAAGAGAGGAACATTTGAAACTTGCAGTTTGAAAATTCAAACTGTAGGGAATAACACAACAAACGATGAACAATGTGCAGGATAACAAAAAAGAGATTTGGAAGAGAAACCTTTAGATTAAAAGAGATTGAAAAGATGTATTGCTCTTATCACATTGCATGTTCTAAACTTATTCAATGTTATATGTCAATTGTATCTCAGTAAAGCTAAGAAAAAGACATACTGATCATTTGTATGTGATGAACTTATTTGGATCTTAAACAAATACATAGTAACCAAAAAAGATCAGAAGCATAAGCATATGAAATCACTGGAAATCTGAACATTGGTACATATTTGATATTAAAACTTATCAGTCACTGAAAATTTGAATAAATATATCTCTGATGCTAAAGCTGGTAAAGATATTGGTTCACTCAAGTTTTCCAAGTCAAAGATTCTCTTTAAAATGCCAGGGACTAGCTTTCACCTCAGAAGCCAATAAGGTATTAAATTAGCTAATGTATAAATATCTCTTAAAAAGGTTCTGGGATATTTGCTTAAAGAATGAAGGAAAAAGGTTATTCTGAGGAAACAGCAGTTCAGTTCACCGTTAAGTGCATTCTTGCTTCTTTTTTTGCATCACATACAAACCTTAGTTTAGGATGTCTTATTAAACTGTTGCATTATTTCATTGTTATCAGTATTACAGTTCAGAGTGGAATAAAAATTTATCAGTGAATTAGGTAAAATCTAGCAGCAGAGGATGATTCCACGTTTTTCCATATTCATTTGTGGAGAGTTTTGTTTGTTTTTGTCTTTCCATTTAGCCTAATTGGCTACTTTTTACACTCTCCATATTAATTATTTTCCTTCATTATCTTTTCCTGCCTATGTGTGTATTAGTACGTGCACCAGAGGCAGGCTGGAAGATAGAGTGGTAACATTTTTGTCCCTTTTGTTGGAATAATGTCTCATAATTCACAAGAGGAAGTTATGAAGGTCCTTTGAAGACATGGATAGAAATTTATGTTGTTTTTTCTTTTCTAGTGTATTTTCCACAAGGCTTGACAAGTGTGGTCATCTAGTGCTAGGGTCAGGTTGAATCAAAGGCCCTAGTACTTGGAGTTCTGACAGTGCCTTCTGGAGTTTGTCATAGCAGGCTAGAGAATGGCGCTGGCTCTGCCCTGCTTGGTCAACATTTCGTTTGTGCTATTATGAGACTGCTTATTCCCTATTTGGTGTTGCTGGGGAGGGTGGGTCAATTAGGAAAGCTTTCTCCTTCAAGCAGCTGAATACCCAAAGAATAGTGGCCTAACCAGCAAGAGGTTTATTTTTCCCCTGCATAAGAGGAAGAGCTGAGCAGTTGGTGGCTGGCACTGGTTCTGCCTCTCCGTTATGACAGAGGCTGAGGGCTGGTACACTTTTGGCTTTATATCTATTCTGTGTTCAAGTCAGTGAGATGAGAAAGAGTCAATTATATCTTTATCAGGCAAGTAGACTTTTCAGAGTAGCTGTGTCTTCTTCTCTGCTGAGTTTCTTTTCATGCTCTGGAATCCTTCTGCAGATTGTTCATTTGGTCACCCTTGCATGCAAGGGAGGAAGGAAAATCAAGAGAATAACGCTTGTAACAAGTGTGATGGAACTGGTTAACATAACTGCTTAAGTAAAATTGGGGTTCTCATTCCAAGAAAGAAGTGGGAGTGGATCAGGTTCCCCTTGGAAAAGAGAATGTCTTATTAAACCTGTTGGCTTATTAAACTGTTGCATTATTTCATTGTTATCAGTATTACAGTTCAGAGTGGAATAAAAATTTATCAGTGAATTAGGTAAAATCTAGCAGCAGAGGATGATTCCACGTTTTTCCATATTCATTTGTGGAGAGTTTTGTTTGTTTTTGTCTTTCCATTTAGCCTAATTGGCTACTTTTTACACTCTCCATATTAATTATTTTCCTTCATTATCTTTTCCTGCCTATGTGTGTATTAGTACGTGCACCAGAGGCAGGCTGGAAGATAGAGTGGTAACATTTTTGTCCCTTTTGTTGGAATAATGTCTCATAATTCACAAGAGGAAGTTATGAAGGTCCTTTGAAGACATGGATAGAAATTTATGTTGTTTTTACTTTTCTAGTGTATTTTCCACAAGGCTTGACAAGTGTGGTCATCTAGTGCTAGGGTCAGGTTGAATCAAAGGCCCTAGTACTTGGAGTTCTGACAGTGCCTTCTGGAGTTTGTCATAGCAGGCTAGAGAATGGCGCTGGCTCTGCCCTGCTTGGTCAACATTTCGTTTGTGCTATTATGAGACTGCTTATTCCCTATTTGGTGTTGCTGGGGAGGGTGGGTCAATTAGGAAAGCTTTCTCCTTCAAGCAGCTGAATACCCAAAGAATAGTGGCCTAACCAGCAAGAGGTTTATTTTTCCCCTGCATAAGAGGAAGAGCTGAGCAGTTGGTGGCTGGCACTGGTTCTGCCTCTCCGTTATGACAGAGGCTGAGGGCTGGTACACTTTTGGCTTTATATCTATTCTGTGTTCAAGTCAGTGAGATGAGAAAGAGTCAATTATATCTTTATCAGGCAAGTAGACTTTTCAGAGTAGCTGTGTCTTCTTCTCTGCTGAGTTTCTTTTCATGCTCTGGAATCCTTCTGCAGATTGTTCATTTGGTCACCCTTGCATGCAAGGGAGGAAGGAAAATCAAGAGAATAACGCTTGTAACAAGTGTGATGGAACTGGTTAACATAACTGCTTAAGTAAAATTGGGGTTCTCATTCCAAGAAAGAAGTGGGAGTGGATATTGGTGTGTAATTAACAGTGTCTACCACAAGTGAGAGAGTTTTTGGACTTGGAAATGAACAGGAAAATTTAAGGGACCTCCCCTCTCCCACAAAGGATATGTTTTAGCTTTTGTATTGTCTCTATACGGAGCATTGTCTCCATTTTATGCTTACAAACAAGCTATCTGACAAACGCAAATGAAAAAGTGAACAGGAGAATTAATATGATGGAAGGTTGAAGGATTCACATATAGAGAATTTAGGGTAAGTGACAAAAAATGGAAAATAATGTCTATCAGTAAATTGCTAGGTATCTTTTTTATCAAGAAAGGAAGAACATAAGAAGAGTAAATCAAAATAACCAACATTTTTATGTGTTTTAAATTTAAAATATATTTTTAAAAAAGAAAACCTTGTGGGTGATGTACTTAAAAGCATTTTGGAACGACGAGTTATATTATTTTTACAACAGTGCAGTAGCTAGCTTATTTTTATGTGAGTTTGAGAGGCATGTTGACCATGCATGTTCATCACAGACTGTATTTCCATATTGTTAATAATGAGATAATAGTATAGTCTGGTGCTAAACCCTCAGGTACTTAGGAACTGCCTTGGGGAAAGGGGAGTGCCAACCAGGTAGAGTTCTTCCTTTCTTCTGATTTAGGAGAACTCTGTTTTTATTTGTTTTACGTATTAGACTTATGATTAGGGTCTGATATAGTCTTAGATGCTATATGGTGTACTTGCCTTGAGAATATGGTAAAAGATAAGCTGAGCAGTTGGCACTGGTTCTGCCTCTCCGTTATGACAGAGGCTGAGGGCTGGTACACTTTTGGCTTTATATCTATTCTGTGTTCAAGTCAGTGAGATGAGAAAGAGTCAATTATATCTTTATCAGGCAAGTAGACTTTTCAGAGTAGCTGTGTCTTCTTCTCTGCTGAGTTTCTTTTCATGCTCTGGAATCCTTCTGCAGATTGTTCATTTGGTCACCCTTGCATGCAAGGGAGGAAGGAAAATCAAGAGAATAACGCTTGTAACAAGTGTGATGGAACTGGTTAACATAACTGCTTAAGTAAAATTGGGGTTCTCATTCCAAGAAAGAAGTGGGAGTGGATATTGGTGTGTAATTAACAGTGTCTACCACAAGTGAGAGAGTTTTTGGACTTGGAAATGAACAGGAAAATTTAAGGGACCTCCCCTCTCCCACAAAGGATATGTTTTAGCTTTTGTATTGTCTCTATACGGAGCATTGTCTCCATTTTATGCTTACAAACAAGCTATCTGACAAACGCAAATGAAAAAGTGAACAGGAGAATTAATATGATGGAAGGTTGAAGGATTCACATATAGAGAATTTAGGGTAAGTGACAAAAAATGGAAAATAATGTCTATCAGTAAATTGCTAGGTATCTTTTTTATCAAGAAAGGAAGAACATAAGAAGAGTAAATCAAAATAACCAACATTTTTATGTGTTTTAAATTTAAAATATATTTTTAAAAAAGAAAACCTTGTGGGTGATGTACTTAAAAGCATTTTGGAACGACGAGTTATATTATTTTTACAACAGTGCAGTAGCTAGCTTATTTTTATGTGAGTTTGAGAGGCATGTTGACCATGCATGTTCATCACAGACTGTATTTCCATATTGTTAATAATGAGATAATAGTATAGTCTGGTGCTAAACCCTCAGGTACTTAGGAACTGCCTTGGGGAAAGGGGAGTGCCAACCAGGTAGAGTTCTTCCTTTCTTCTGATTTAGGAGAACTCTGTTTTTATTTGTTTTACGTATTAGACTTATGATTAGGGTCTGATATAGTCTTAGATGCTATATGGTGTACTTGCCTTGAGAATATGGATAAATAGATAAGTGACCTGTCCATGAAAATTTTGGCAGCCATAAAAATTCCAGTATACATGAATTGAATAAATACTATATTGTCCCAACTGGGAATGATTTTAAAAAGATGCAACTGGAGGTTAAGAATGAAAAAGGAAGGTAATATGAATGGTAAGTAGTAATGTAGACTTTTGCCAGAAAACTTTTCGAGGAATAACATAGATAAAGGAAAATAAAGCCAAGTCTTAGAATTGCAAGAGGGCCAGAGTGTGAGGAAGGCTGAAGGCTCTGAGGAAGCAGGCGATGTGACCCAGGGCCCTGGAGGGTGAAGACCTAGGGGGATGGGATATAGAATTGGAATTATAAGAGGTGGAAGTGGACATTCCTGAGATGTCATGAAATTCAGAAGAGCTTTGAAAACCAGGGAGAAAGATGTAGTTCAATAGAGGAGGAAGACAATCAAGTAATCACAAAAATGTAAAACTGTTAACTATTATATAACTAAGTATACAGAGGAGAGTGTATGTTGTGTTGGTACCATGTGGAAGCAGTGGCCAAGCTTGGATCTGAAGGGAGATTTGTACTTGGTATGCAGGTCACTTGTGAGGATGACAAGTCCCTAGCGCCAGTGCCCTTCAATTCCTACCAGACTACCTGGAGCATCCCTTTGTGAACCAGTGGATTGGGGAGAGACGTGCTGTGAGGGTAGCGGCATGACTTTGGCTGATTCTGGAGGCAGTAGCAGTGTGGTCTGAGGACCATTTACCTCCTTGGTAGTTGGTACAAATCCAGGGTCTTTGATCCAGGAGGCAAACAGTAGGGGAGGTAAGCTCCCTTTTACCAGTTTCAAAACAATAGGGGAGATAAGTTTCCTTTTGCTGGTTTCATGAGTCTGAGTAGGTTTTTCCCGGTTCCAGCTGTCCTATCATTTGTGACTCCAGGTGAAATATTGGTGAGGGAGATCCAGAAGAGTTTCTATGACAGAAAATGAAGATTAGTCATAAGTTCTTATTATCACTAAAATAAAACTTTAGAATATTTTGGAATCTGTAGGGAACTAATAGATTCACATTATTATACTTAGTTATACCACAATACTGAGCAAGTACATATTGAGTTAATGAACAGGAAAGTATTCCATGTGTGCAGGAGGCTCTGAGAAACCATAAACTTACATTTCAGCACATTTATTATGCTAGATTTCAACTAGAATTTTGGAAAACTTTTTTTTTTTTTTTAGCATTAAGCATGTGTTTTGTTTCAAGTTGGCATGTGGTCACTAATGTAAAGCTTTTAACTTTCCTTTTATACAAGAGCTGTAAAAGAGCAGGGGGAATTAATAACAGAAACATTGATCTGAATCTGGTCTTTTTCGCTTTTCCGTTTCTCCAGCTGCTCATCTGAATAGTCAAGAGACCCCTTCTATCCTCTTTGGAACTTTCTCTTGAGGACAGTTGCTCCTCATCACCTGAGCTGTTCGCTAGGTCAGGTTATCATCTCTTAAAGCAGACTTTTTTCTTTTTCTGTTAATTTTGGCCTCTTTTATTGATTTTTTTATCCATTTATTTTCACCAGTCTTTATTCTTTGACATGTGTGGGCCTCCCATGGCAGCATCCTCCCTTGTTGCAGAGCTCTAGCTCTGGGCACATGTGCTCCAGAGCGCTGGCCCGTTATTGGACACACTGGTTCAGCGCCTCCAGAGCACTTGGGATCTTCATGGGCCAGGGATCAAACCACTGCCCCTTGCACTGCAGGGTGGACTCTTTACCCACTGGGCCACCAGGGAAGCCCAGGTCATCATCTCTTATCTGGATGACTGCACTAGCTGATCTTACAGTCACCCTTGCCCTGCCGTAGCCTAGTCTCTGTCTGGTATCTAGAGTGATTCTTCAAAAAGAAAGAAGTCAGGGCTTTCCTGGTGGCTCAGGGCATAAGAGTCCACCTGCCAGTGCGGGAGACGTGGGTTCCATCCCCATGCAGCAGAGCAACTAAGCCTGTGCACCACACCTAATTAGCCTGCACTCTAGAACCTGGGAGATGCAGCTGTTGAGCTCACATGCAGCAGGTATTGAAGCCTGCACACCCTAGAGCCCGAGTTCCACAGCAAGTGAAAACGCTGTAGCATAGAAGCCTGCATCCTGCGACTATAGAGAAGCCCCTGCTCGCTGAAACTGGAGAAAAGCCGGCGTTGAAGCAACCAAGACCCAGCACAGCCAAGAATAAATAAATAAAATTGTTAAAAAACGAAAAGAAGTCAGATTATATCTATCATGAGCCCAGGTTTCCTATTTTACTGAATAAAATCTAAAAGAAAAAACCAACCAAACCAACAAAACCACGAACAAACATAAAAATCATATATGTCTGTGGCCCCTGGGTGTCCCTCTGACCTTCTTTCTTTTTATTTTGCCTTTTGGTTCCTGTGTTTTAGCTACTACATTAGCTTCCTTGTTTATTCCTTCCACACACCAGGTGTCTTCTCAGCAAAAAGTAGACTTTGGCACTTGCTGGGACTCTCTCCTCCAGTGTGCTGTTTCACTGGATGGCCACATGGTTCATTTTCTCATCTCCCTTAAACCTTTGCTCAAGTGTCACCTTATTACAGAGGCTTTTCCAGACTTCCCTCCAAGAAATAGCACTTACTTCCTTCTGTCACAATCTGTTCCCTTCTCCTGCCTCTTTTAAAAAGCACTTATATGACATATATGTATTTGTCGCTCTGTAGCCTTTAAGTTCCATGATGGAAGGATTTTGTTTTGCTTTGTTTTGTTGTTGTTTACTGCCGTGTCCTTAGCACCTAGAATGGTGGCTGAATGAATGAATATTAAATGTATGTTTTGAGAAGAATCCTTTTTATAAAAAAGATGTCCACTAGATGGCATTGCTTTCAAACTTTGTGTACTTAATGTCTGGGAGGAAAAGTTAAGATCTTTCGCTTGCTGTGTAACCAAAAAAGATCTTGGTGATGAAGACCATCATAGATTAATGTGAGGCATATAGAATACTGCATTTTTATTTCAGTTTTGATTTGTATGTATTTTAGATATATTTTCTAAAGTAGAAAAGCATTTGGAGAAACTTAACAGAAAATGATTGCACATTGGTATATAAACGACCATTTGATACAGGTATTTAGCATGGGAACTGGGATGTCCACATGGTTCATGTCCACGCACAGACCACCTTGCTCCTGAGGGTGCCTTAGTGCAATGAAGGAGCAGAAATAAGTTCCAGAGCCTTTCCCTACTCAAACTACTAGTTAAAATCCAGCCTAGTGCTAGAGGCAGGAAATGATTGTCTGTCAGCTGTTCAGTTGTTGCCGATGAGTTAGGTACTCTTGGCCTGGTTCCTAATCAACCGAACATCCAAATATTGAAAAAGCTTCCATGTTTTCTGGCGACATCACCATTCCTTTCCTACTGAAAATCAGTAGGCTTCAAGGGTCAGAGCTTTTAGCTGACTTCCCTGATGAGCACTAAACTCAGCAAATAGTTTCTCTAATCAAGACATTTACACATTTCCCCCAAACCGTCAAAACTTGCCTATTCTGCCTTTGCCAAGTGTCATTTTTTCTTGCTTTCACCACTTACTTCATTTCCTCATTTTTTTTGGTGGTGGGGAGGGCTGGGATGCGGAGGGAGGGGGTCGGATGGGCCACTTCTATCGGTTTTTCATTTATCTGTTTTCATCCATCTTTGTTCTTTGGCCCATGTCGGCCTCCCATCGCGGTGGCCTCTGTTGTCGCAGAGCACCGGCTCTAGGCGCATGCGCTCCAGAGCTTCGGCTCAGTAATTGGACACATCGGTCCAGCCGCTTCGCAGCACGTGGGATCTTCCCAGGCCAGGGATCGAACCGGTGCCCCTTGCACTGCAAGGCGGTGTCCTTACCCACTGGACCACCAGGGAAGCCCCCCTCATTTTTTTTCCAGTCCCTATGCCTGCCTCTCTCAAGTACTTCTCCTGAATGGTCATTGGATCCATCTTGTTCTCACTTTTCATGCAGCTTTTGATACTGTTCCTTACTCCAAAAGTTATTTTCCCTCTTCCTGCTCAACCTAATGATGCCTTTTCTTTTCTTAAATATGATTTTTAAGGAATGTAATTGCCTAGCTTTATTTCTTTTCCTATTGTAGATTTTCTCTTTTATTGCTGGGGATGGCATGTGTGAGGAAAGCATTTGGAGAAACTTAACAGAAAATGATTGCACATTGGTATATAAACGACCATTTGATACAGGTATTTAGCATGGGAACTGGGATGTCCACATGGTTCATGTCCACGCACAGACCACCTTGCTCCTGAGGGTGCCTTAGTGCAATGAAGGAGCAGAAATAAGTTCCAGAGCCTTTCCCTACTCAAACTACTAGTTAAAATCCAGCCTAGTGCTAGAGGCAGGAAATGATTGTCTGTCAGCTGTTCAGTTGTTGCCGATGAGTTAGGTACTCTTGGCCTGGTTCCTAATCAACCGAACATCCAAATATTGAAAAAGCTTCCATGTTTTCTGGCGACATCACCATTCCTTTCCTACTGAAAATCAGTAGGCTTCAAGGGTCAGAGCTTTTTAGCTGACTTCCCTGATGAGCACTAAACTCAGCAAATAGTTTCTCTAATCAAGACATTTACACATTTCCCCCAAACCGTCAAAACTTGCCTATTCTGCCTTTGCCAAGTGTCATTTTTTCTTGCTTTCACCACTTACTTCATTTCCTCATTTTTTTTGGTGGTGGGGAGGGCTGGGATGCGGAGGGAGGGGGTCGGATGGGCCACTTCTATCGGTTTTTCATTTATCTGTTTTCATCCATCTTTGTTCTTTGGCCCATGTCGGCCTCCCATCGCGGTGGCCTCTGTTGTCGCAGCGCACCGGCTCTAGGCGCATGCGCTCCAGAGCTTCGGCTCAGTAATTGGACACATCGGTCCAGCCGCTTCGCAGCACGTGGGATCTTCCCAGGCCAGGGATCGAACCGGTGCCCCTTGCACTGCAAGGCGGTGTCCTTACCCACTGGACCACCAGGGAAGCCCCCCTCATTTTTTTTCCAGTCCCTATGCCTGCCTCTCTCAAGTACTTCTCCTGAATGGTCATTGGATCCATCTTGTTCTCACTTTTCATGCAGCTTTTGATACTGTTCCTTACTCCAAAAGTTATTTTCCCTCTTCCTGCTCAACCTAATGATGCCTTTTCTTTTCTTAAATATGATTTTTAAGGAATGTAATTGCCTAGCTTTATTTCTTTTCCTATTGTAGATTTTCTCTTTTATTGCTGGGGATGGCATGTGTGAGGAACTTATCTCTTTAACATTCTCAGCCTCTTCTTGAAGCTCACTATTTAGAAATGAAACCAATTTTTTTTATACTTTTGTGTTATTAAATGGAGCACTAAAATATAGGATGGCTGTAGTATTTATAGTCCTCCCTCCAAGTCACCCTTGGATGATTAAGTGTTGGGCTGCCAAAGGATCAGAGACAGTTACACTCAAAGATTCACATTTTTTTTTTAAGATTTAATTAATTAATTTATTTTGGTGGGGGTGGGGTGGGGAGGGAGGGGAGCAGGCGGGCCACTTGTATTGGTCTTTCATTTGTCCATTTTCATCCATCTTTGTTCTTTTGGCCCGTGTGGGCCTCCCATCGCGGTGGCCTCTTGTCGCAGAGCACCGGCTCTGGGCGCATGCGCTCCAGAGCTCCGGCTCGGTAATTGGACACATCAGTCCAGCTGCTCCGCGGCATGTGGGATCTTCCCAGGCCAGGGATCGAGCTGGCGTCTCTTGCACTGCAAGGCGGTGTCCTTACCCATTGGACCACCAGGGAAGCCCAAAGATTCACATTTTTAACCAGAAATAGTTGAAATTTCTAGTGCCATGCCATGTAGTATATTATTAATGATAAAAGTTGCATCTGGGCTTCCCTGGTGGTCCAGTAGGTAAGGGCGCCGCCTTGCAGTGCGAGGGGTGCTGGTTCCATCCCTGGCCTGGGAAGATCCCACGTGCCGCGGAGCGGCTGGACAGATGTGTCCAATTACCGAGCCGGAGCTCTGGAGCGCATGCACCCAGAGCCGGTGCTCTGCGACAACAGACGCCGCCGCGACGGGAGGCCCACACGGGCCAAAGAACAAAGATGGATGAAAAATAAATAAATGAAAGACCAAAGAAGTGGCCCGCCCACCCCCTCCCTCCCCAACCTGCCCCTCCCCCAAAATAAATAAATAAAATCTTTTTTTTTTTAAAAAATTTGCATCTGTTTCAACTTGTCAGTCTCTAATGTTCAGCCTATCCCATGCCTTAGATCTAGCTATGAGGTCAGAACTCAGTGTTTAGACAATAATTTTTTGTTTATTAAGAAAATGACGGGTGTCCCTGGTGGCTCCGATGGTAAAGAATCTGCCTGCAATGCAGGAGACCTGAGTTCATTCCCTGGGTCAGGAAGATCCCCTGGAAAAGGGAATAGCTACCCACTCTAGTCTTTCTGTCTGGAGAATTCCATGAACAGAAGAGCCTGGTGGGCTGCAGTCCATGGTGTTGCAGAGTCGGACATGAATGAGCAACTAAGTGCAAAGGAAATGTTAGACAGCATCTGTTTGTTAAGAAATTAGTATCCTATTTACAAAGGAACTATTGGATAACATTTATTTTGTATGTTTCAAGTTTTAATTCAAAAGACCTATTTTTCTAGTCTGAGACATGGAGATTTAATGATATCTGCTTATTAGAATGATAATTTTCAAATATATTTCATTCATGAAAATGAAAGCATTTTCTTATTTACTGAACACATAGGTGGTAATAAGATGGTCATTTATAAATTTCTTTTCATGGCCGGCTCCGGCTCGGTAATTGGACACATCAGTCCAGCTGCTCCGCGGCATGTGGGATCTTCCCAGGCCAGGGATCGAGCTGGCGTCTCTTGCACTGCAAGGCGGTGTCCTTACCCATTGGACCACCAGGGAAGCCCAAAGATTCACATTTTTAACCAGAAATAGTTGAAATTTCTAGTGCCATGCCATGTAGTATATTATTAATGATAAAAGTTGCATCTGGGCTTCCCTGGTGGTCCAGTAGGTAAGGGCGCCGCCTTGCAGTGCGAGGGGTGCTGGTTCCATCCCTGGCCTGGGAAGATCCCACGTGCCGCGGAGCGGCTGGACAGATGTGTCCAATTACCGAGCCGGAGCTCTGAGCGCATGCACCCAGAGCCGGTGCTCATGACAACAGACGCCGCCGCGACGGGAGGCCCACACGGGCCAAAGAACAAAGACGGATGAAAATAGATAAATGAAAGACCAATAGAAGTGGCCCGCCTGCTCCCCTCACTCCCCAACCTGCCCCTCCCCCAAAATAAATAAATAAAATCTTTTTTTTTTTAAAAAATTTGCATCTGTTTCAACTTGTCAGTCTCTAATGTTCAGCCTATCCCATGCCTTAGATCTAGCTATGAGGTCAGAACTCAGTGTTTAGACAATAATTTTTTGTTTATTAAGAAAATGACGGGTGTCCCTGGTGGCTCCGATGGTAAAGAATCTGCCTGCAATGCAGGAGACCTGAGTTCATTCCCTGGGTCAGGAAGATCCCCTGGAAAAGGGAATAGCTACCCACTCTAGTCTTTCTGTCTGGAGAATTCCATGAACAGAAGAGCCTGGTGGGCTGCAGTCCATGGTGTTGCAGAGTCGGACATGAATGAGCAACTAAGTGCAAAGGAAATGTTAGACAGCATCTGTTTGTTAAGAAATTAGTATCCTATTTACAAAGGAACTATTGGATAACATTTATTTTGTATGTTTCAAGTTTTAATTCAAAAGACCTATTTTTCTAGTCTGAGACATGGAGATTTAATGATATCTGCTTATTAGAATGATAATTTTCAAATATATTTCATTCATGAAAATGAAAGCATTTTTCTTATTTACTGAACACATAGGTGGTAATAAGATGGTCATTTATAAACGTATTCTTTTTATATTAAACCTCAGAGGCAGCGCTTTCTCAACACTAGATGAGATCTAAAACCCTTTGCTGGTCTCATGTTTTGAATTGGTAATCTCTTGGTGATTATAAAGGGGGGCTCACACTCCAAAATCATATATGAAGCCATTTTATTTATACCTGATCTAGTGTTAACTTATGGCTTATGAGTTTCCTAAGTAAAATTCATTAGAGGTTTAGCAGTGTGACCTTAAATGTTGATTGTGTCTATTTATTTAAAATTGTTATTACAATTTTAAAGGTTACTTTCCATTTACAGTTATTACAAAGTCGTGGTCATCTTTCCCATATTGTGCATCTTTCCTCGAGCCTGTCTTTCCCCCAGTGGTTGGTGTCTCCCACTCTCCATCCACTCCTTGACTGTCCCTCCCCCTTCTCCACTAGTAACCACTAATTTGTTCTCCATATCTGTGAGTATTTTAAAATTTTTATTTACTTATTTATTTTTGGCTATTCTGGGCTTTCACTGCTGCCACAGGTTCTTCTCTAGCTGCAGGGAGTGGGGGCTACTCTCTAGTTGAGGTGAGCAGGCTTCTTGTTGCGGTGACTTCTCTTGTTGTGGAACTTGGGCTCTATGGCACGTGGGCTTCAGTAGTTGTGGCACAGGGGCGCCATAGTTGCAGCTCTGAGGCTCTAGAGCACAGCTTCAGTAGTTGTGGCTCATGGGCTTAGTTGCTCCGCAGCATGTGGGATCTTCCTGGATCAGGGATCAAACCTGTGACTCCTGCATTGGAAGGCAAACTCTTTGCCACTGAGCTACTGGGGTAGACCGAGTCTGATTCTTTTTTGTCATATTCACTTGTTTGTTGTATTTTTTAGATTACACATACAAGTGATTCCATGCAGTACTGGTCTTTGTCTGACTTATTTCACTTAGCATAATGCCTTCCAAGACCATCCATGCTACTACAGATAGCAAAAGATACCAACTACTGTTGCTTGTGCTGTTTTTTTTTCCTCCACAGACTGATTGAGATGGCAGAATCTCGTTTTCCCAGGTATTTTGACACTGAAGAAAAATTACTTTTGACAAGCAGTAAAGTTCATCTTTATCGGGATCTCAGCTGTGATGA
Organism: Tragulus kanchil; assembly: GCA_022376925.1. Taxonomy (NCBI): domain Eukaryota; kingdom Metazoa; phylum Chordata; class Mammalia; order Artiodactyla; family Tragulidae; genus Tragulus; species Tragulus kanchil. Next base: position 213,710,944 of record JAIOJX010000032.1, on the reverse strand, counting down.
AGTTCTACAAAGGTATGCTGTTTTAGGTTTTGGTATGTTAGTGATACCTTGAAGATATTTTTGTTGTTGTTGTTCTTCACGTTTTCAGCTTCTGAGTTAAGAAAAGTCCCTACCTATTAGGACTATGTGAAATAATCGTTACAATGTTCTTGTTTACTATAGCTTATTGGTTGAAGTAATGTCTTTAAAAATAAAAAAAAAATGAATAAAATGTTTTAGATTTAACTAATTAAGTGCTAGATGTATTTTCTGTTGTCTCATTAACAAATTACCCCAAAATTTAGCAGCTTAAAATAATGAATATCTATTATCTCCTCTTGTTTTGGGGGACTAGGGATCTGGGAATGGCTTAGCTGGGTATTTCTGGCTCAGGATTGCTCAAGAACATGCAGTTAAGCTGTTGGCCAGGGCTGTAGTCCTCTCAAGGGTCACTTGAGGTTGGAAAATCTTGGAGAATTCTAGGATCATATGTGTTGTTGTTGGGAGGCTTCCCTTTCTCCCTGGATGCTAGCCAGAGGCCTCCATTTCTCACCATGTGAGCCTCTCCATAGGACTTCTTACAACATATTCAACTGGAAAAAAAAAGGGTGCACAACTTAGAAGTTGAGAATTATGTTTTATTCAGTGGACGTACTGAGGACTTAAGCCTGAGAGACAGCTGATAGCTCTGAGGGACTGCTCTGAAGAGGTGAGGGAAGAGCCAAGTTATGGGAGTTTCTGCAAGCAAAAAACAAGGTAGTCAGAGTATCAAAGGATTACTGTTAATCAAAGAAAAAAAACCAAACATCTTTTTTAAAAGATATGTATTTATTTCTTTGGCTCCACCATGTCATAGTTGCTAGTTTTGGCACATGGAATCTTTGCTGCAGCTTGCAGGATGATAGGGAACCTTTAACTGTGACATGTGAGATCTAGTTCCCTGACCAGGGATTGAACCCTGGCCCCCGGCTTTGGGTGTGTGGAGTGTTAGCCACTGCACCACCAGAGAAGTCCCTAAACTAGACATCTTGAGTTCATAAACTTAGCACTTTTCTATGTGTGGGACAATGCAAATGTCTGGGCTCATCAAAATCATTCCTTTGATATGCATCTTGACGATCTAGGGCCAATATCCTGCTTTTCTCCATCTGAATTCCCTCACAGTGCACACAGTTGGGACGGCTTCCATAGCGGTGGCTTGATGGCTTCTGCATCCTTTGTTTACTGATTTGGTTGGTGACAGTTTTCATTCACAGTGGTGTCTTGCCTTCCACAGAGGGAGGGCTCTGAGACAGATGGGGCAAGTGAGAAAATACCCAAGATGGAGGCTGCAGTCTTTTACAGCCTACTCTCAGAAATGATGTACCATCGTTTTCTCATTTGCTTTTGGTCCACAGATTAACCCTGGTACCATGTGGGTGGGGACTTCACAAAGATGGGAATACCTGGAGTAATTGGGTGCCATTTTGGAGACAGGCTAATATGGCAAGTAGTTTTGCTCTAAAACTGGAGCTTTAGCTTCAGCAGTATCATGAGAAACCAAAGAACAAAGCTAAAGGAAAGCATTTTGGCCTGCTAGCGGGGTAGGCTTCCTTTCTCCCATTGGTGAGGCCTGGGGGCTCCTTTAGCCAGAGGCCTCCATTTCTCACCATGTGAGCCTCTCCATAGGACTTCTTACAACATATTCAACTGGAAAAAAAAAGGGTGCACAACTTAGAAGTTGAGAATTATGTTTTATTCAGTGGACGTACTGAGGACTTAAGCCTGAGAGACAGCTGATAGCTCTGAGGGACTGCTCTGAAGAGGTGAGGGAAGAGCCAAGTTATGGGAGTTTCTGCAAGCAAAAAACAAGGTAGTCAGAGTATCAAAGGATTACTGTTAATCAAAGAAAAAAAACCAAACATCTTTTTTAAAAGATATGTATTTATTTCTTTGGCTCCACCATGTCATAGTTGCTAGTTTTGGCACATGGAATCTTTGCTGCAGCTTGCAGGATGATAGGGAACCTTTAACTGTGACATGTGAGATCTAGTTCCCTGACCAGGGATTGAACCCTGGCCCCCGGCTTTGGGTGTGTGGAGTGTTAGCCACTGCACCACCAGAGAAGTCCCTAAACTAGACATCTTGAGTTCATAAACTTAGCACTTTTCTATGTGTGGGACAATGCAAATGTCTGGGCTCATCAAAATCATTCCTTTGATATGCATCTTGACGATCTAGGGCCAATATCCTGCTTTTCTCCATCTGAATTCCCTCACAGTGCACACAGTTGGGACGGCTTCCATAGCAGTGGCTTGATGGCTTCTGCATCCTTTGTTTACTGATTTGGTTGGTGACAGTTTTCATTCACAGTGGTGTCTTGCCTTCCACAGAGGGAGGGCTCTGAGACAGATGGGGCAAGTGAGAAAATACCCAAGATGGAGGCTGCAGTCTTTTACAGCCTACTCTCAGAAATGATGTACCATCGTTTTCTCATTTGCTTTTGGTCCACAGATTAACCCTGGTACCATGTGGGTGGGGACTTCACAAAGATGGGAATACCTGGAGTAATTGGGTGCCATTTTGGAGACAGGCTAATATGGCAAGTAGTTTTGCTCTAAAACTGGAGCTTTAGCTTCAGCAGTATCATGAGAAAACCAAAGAACAAAGCTAAAGGAAAGCATTTTGGCCTGTTTCCAAAATAATGCAATATGTATCGAAGAACTGGAAGTAAGCTATGTTTATTGAATATCTGCAATAATTACTGTAATTTAGGGAAGAGTAATTTGTTGTTTTAAAGTTGGTTAACCTTTGCAATGCCCATTAGAAAAGACTGTGGTACTGGGAAAGATTGAAGGCAGGAGGAGAAGGGGACAACAGAGGACGAGATGTTTGGATGGCACCACCGACTCGATGGATATCAGTTTGAGCAAACTCTGGGAGATTGCGAAGGACAGGAAGGCGTGGTGTGCTGCAGTCCATGGGGTCGCAAAGAGTTGAACTTGACTGAACATCTGAACAACCTTAAAATTACCCACTATTTTATAAATTCTGCTTTTACAGGATTGAATCCTTGGAAGAAGAAATTATCTCGAAAGGAGTTAAACTTGTGATAATTGACTCTGTTGCTTCTGTGGTGAGAAAGGAGTTTGATACACAGCTTCAGGGCAACATGAGAGAAAGGAACAAGTTCTTGGCAAGAGAAGCAGCCTCTTTGAAGTACTTGGCTGGGGAGTTTTCAATTCCCGTAAGTTTTTCTTTTTCTTATTTTTCCTCCCTTCCTTTTTTTTCCTTTCTTTTATATGAAGGTCATTAACTTTAATATCAAATAGTGTAATTAGAAAGAAATACAAAACAGATGACTTTTTAATGGTAAAACAGTCTGATTGCTATACCAAATAACCATCATCTTCTAAAATTTGTTCATTTGTTGAGATTATTTTATCCTTTTCACAATTTGAGCCTAGAGCCGATTTACATATGGTTTTTCCAAAGTGCCTATCGTAAATCCTTTTTTTCTCTCTCATTTTGTACTCTTTGTGCATGTTTTTAGATTACTTTTGTTACAGTGAGATAAGTGATAAGTATTCAAACTCCATGAAATGGCCCGTGTCCATATCTGTACAGCTTTTTTTAAATGGTAGTAGTTGTCAGTTTTATGCATGTTTAGGATTTGCGTATTGTTACTGTGTTCAGTGCCATTTTGTATGTGGTAGGATTTGGTTTGCTTCAAAACCCAGAGGTTGATTTTTAGAGTGTAAACATTTAGAGTGATAGTCATGAAAGTAAGGAAAACTTGAAGAATTACTCTTGCCATAACTTTTAGCAGTAGACCAGGAAATCGGAAGATGAGATGAAGTGCAAGGGCGTGTGGTGGGAAAGCTACAAGACATGCATGAGTACTAAGTTTTATTCCCATTAGCAGGAATTAGTGGGAGAGTGCAGCTTTTTCAGAAGTCTTGCTTAACATTTGGTTTTGTCAGGCTTTTCAATTTTAGCCATGTTATCATCTCAACAAAAGATAGAAAAATTCCTTAAACAGAGACACAATTTAGTGATGATTTAGCAATTCTTTGATTTGTTTGAAAAATTAAAACCTTGCATCTTTATAACAACGGGACCATGTACTGTTAATGGAAACTACCACATAGCCTTTGATATTTATAAATTCTGAGGATTGAATCCTTGGAAGAAGAAATTATCTCGAAAGGAGTTAAACTTGTGATAATTGACTCTGTTGCTTCTGTGGTGAGAAAGGAGTTTGATACACAGCTTCAGGGCAACATGAGAGAAAGGAACAAGTTCTTGGCAAGAGAAGCAGCCTCTTTGAAGTACTTGGCTGGGGAGTTTTCAATTCCCGTAAGTTTTTCTTTTTCTTATTTTTCCTTCCTTTCTTTTTTTTCCTTTCTTTTATATGAAGGTCATTGACTTTAATATCAAATAGTGTAATTAGAAAGAAATACAAAACAGATGACTTTTTAATGGTAAAACAGTCTGATTGCTATACCAAATAACCATCATCTTCTAAAATTTGTTCATTTGTTGAGATTATTTTATCCTTTTCACAATTTGAGCCTAGAGCCGATTTACATATGGTTTTTCCAAAGTGCCTATCGTCAATCCTTTTTTTCTCTCATTTTGTACTCTTTGTGCATGTTTTTAGATTACTTTTGTTACAGTGAGATAAGTGATAAGTATTCAAACTCCATGAAATGGCCCGTGTCCATATCTGTACAGCTTTTTTTAAATGGTAGTAGTTGTCAGTTTTATGCATGTTTAGGATTTGCGTATTGTTACTGTGTTCAGTGCCATTTTGTATGTGGTAGGATTTGGTTTGCTTCAAAACCCAGAGGTTGATTTTTAGAGTGTAAACATTTAGAGTGATAGTCATGAAAGTAAGGAAAACTTGAAGAATTACTCTTGCCATAACTTTTAGCAGTAGACCAGGAAATCGGAAGATGAGATGAAGTGCAAGGGCGTGTGGTGGGAAAGCTACAAGACATGCATGAGTACTAAGTTTTATTCCCATTAGCAGGAATTAGTGGGAGAGTGCAGCTTTTTCAGAAGTCTTGCTTAACATTTGGTTTTGTCAGGCTTTTCAATTTTAGCCATGTTATCATCTCAACAAAAGATAGAAAAATTCCTTAAACAGAGACACAATTTAGTGATGATTTAGCAATTCTTTGATTTGTTTGAAAAATTAAAACCTTGCATCTTTATAACAACGGGAACATGTACTGTTAGTGGAAACTACCACATAGCCTTTGATATTTATAAACCGAAACAAGGAGTTGAGGGAGAAAATGTGGCATTGAAAAGTTTATAGAATGTTTTAGTGGCTTTCAAATCCATAGTTTGGATTGTATGGTGTAATTCCTAATGAATCAAGTGCTGTGCAGTTATCTTGAATGATGCTTATCTTTAAAATTGTTCAAATCTGTATATTTCCCTAGTCAAGGAGAATAAGGGGATTTAAAAATATTTTGTAGAGTTGATTGAGTGGAAAAGTTAGATATATATGTTTATTTCGTTAATTCACACTGTTGCCTGATTTAATCTTATGTAAAATATGAAAATTCACTTTTTAAAGTTGTATGTGTTTTGTTTTAATTGTAATTATGTGTGCGCGTGTGCTCAGTCCCTTCAGTAGTATCCACTCTTTGTGATGCTATGGACTATAGTTTGCCAGGCTCCTCTGTCTGTGGAATTTTTCAGGCAAGAATACAGGAGTGGATTATTATAGACTAATACATTGTAGTTTTTTCTCAGATAATTATTTATTTTCTAGAGTGAGAAGGGGGCTCTGCTTTTCTTTGTTTTTCATAGAACCCTCTGGAAGAACAGGTGCTCAGCATCCCCCTATTTTTCTGTCTTTGTCTTTGTTTTTCGGTTTAGAGGTAAGTGTAGACTATAACAGATACATATGTAACATAGTATGGTTTTTCTGACAAATCAGTATTGGTTTTAGAAGACTTTTTTTTTTTTAAACATTTATTTTATTTATTTATCTTTTTGGGGAATGGGGTGGGGAAGGAGGGGAGCAGGTTGGCCACTTCTATTGGTCTTTCATTTCTCTATTTTCATCCATCTTTGTTCTTCGACTCCTGTTGGCCTCCCATCGTGGTGGCCTCTGTCGTTGCAGAGCGCCGACTCTGGGCGCATGCACGTCAGTGCTCCGGCTCGGTAATTGGACACATCAGTCCAGCTGCTCCACAGCACGTGGGATCTTCCCAGGCTAGGGATCGAACCGGCGGCCCTTGCACTGCAAGGCGGTGTCCTTACCCGCTGAACCACCGGGGAAGCCCTGGTTTTAGAAGACTTTTGAAAAATACTTTAGGAAACGTCAGACTTTTCCTGGCATAATAGCCTCATCTAAATGGAAAAATCATAAACTTTTTAAGTTTTATACTGTACTTTGAATATGGAGTAAAATGCATTAAAAAGTATATTATCTTCTGGTTCATTGTACCTTTCAAATTAGAAAGTCTTATGCCTCCTTGTACTTATTCAAACATGTCTATAGGCATTCCTGCCCCAGGAAGTGTTTGCTGCTCCTCCTCAGCCTGGACTATTCCTCCACCATAGTCATGTGACTCATTGTCTCCTGTTGTCTTAGTAGTGAGGATTCCCTGGCCATGTTATTAACCATACTCCCTGCCTCTCTCTCTATCTCTTATTATGCTTTATGTTCGTCCATCATAGTTTACACTCTAGCATGATATGTTTATGTTTACGTTTACTGTTTGTGTGTCTCTACCACCCCAAGGTATGGTTACAGGAACTCTCTCTTTGTTCACGACTTTATTCTTAGTACAGGAATAGTGCCTAACACATAGTAGGTGCGTAGAATGTGTGAATTTACATACTGAAGTTCTTCTTAGACTTGATTTAATCTTGTGTATATTTATACTGAACTTAAATTTTATCATTTGCTTTTAACTCTATTTTGATCTTATCTTTAATATTGCTTACTATTTGTAATAGTGATAAAATATAATTTTATGCTAGTGATAAAATGATTATTTTATCATATACAAGACATACTCAGTTTACACTGGTGTCTTAAAGGAAGAAAAATAATTCTTTAGATTCTTAAGCTTAGAAAAGGCTTTAGAGTTCTAGATAGTATAACAGAACCAGGAATTCAAAGAGATTTTATCTCAGTTTAGTAAAACTGTGAAAAGTGAATGTCTGATGACCTCTGAAGGCTGGGCAGAGAGCCAAGCATTCCAACCTGTTCTTTGGCTGTGGATCTGAGATGGTGGAAAAGGCCAGGAAGCCTGGCGTAGTGATACACTTTAGAAACTTTTTCATTTTCAAATGAGAATAAAGAGTCAAACCAACATGGGTGGTGGGTTGAGTACTCCACTGAATTTAAATATTTCTCTACAGTGAACCTTCAATGCTTTTAAAATGTGGGAATAAATATTGCTTGAAATATAATTTGTGTTTAATTTTGATTGTTGCACTGTGTATATGTTTATGTGTGTACAGTGATCCCTTAGTGTCTGCAGAGGCTTACTTCCAGGATCCTTGTTGTTACCCACATTTGCGGATGTTCAAGCCCTTCATGTAAAATGGTGGTTCTCCTTATCCACAGGTTTTGTGTCCAGACTTTGGCATCAGAAATTCTTTGAGAGTCTTTGATCCATGGTTGGTTGAATCAGATTCGGAACCCTCAGATTCGGAACCCTTGTATACGGAAGACAATTATGTATATGTTTGTATGCAAGCATGCCTGTGTGTGGAGATTTATGCCTGTGTGTGGAGATTTCAGCTTCCTTCCTCAGTAACTGATAGAATGAATAGAAAATCAGAAGACTTAGAAAAAAATATGTGATCCATCATGTTGATCTCATTGATATTAGATTAGATTATAAAACTTTCCACTTAAATGCCTGCAGAATACATATTCTTAGTACGAATAGACTAATTATGAATTTTTAATGCTTGTGTATATTTATACTGAACTTAAATTTTATCATTTGCTTTTAACTCTATTTTGATCTTATCTTTAATATTGCTTACTATTTGTAATAGTGATAAAATATAATTTTATGATAGTGATAAAATGATTATTTTATCGTATACAAGACATACTCAGTTTACACTGGTGTCTTAAAGGAAGAAAAATAATTCTTTAGATTCTTAAGCTTAGAAAAGGCTTTAGAGTTCTAGATAGTATAACAGAACCAGGAATTCAAAGAGATTTTATCTCAGTTTAGTAAAACTGTGAAAAGTGAATGTCTGATGACCTCTGAAGGCTGGGCAGAGAGCCAAGCATTCCAACCTGTTCTTTGGCTGTGGATCTGAGATGGTGGAAAAGGCCAGGAAGCCTGGCGTAGTGATACACTTTAGAAACTTTTTCATTTTCAAATGAGAATAAAGAGTCAAACCAACATGGGTGGTGGGTTGAGTACTCCACTGAATTTAAATATTTCTCTACAGTGAACCTTCAATGCTTTTAAAATGTGGGAATAAATATTGCTTGAAATATAATTTGTGTTTAATTTTGATTGTTGCACTGTGTATATGTTTATGTGTGTACAGTGATCCCTTAGTGTCTGCAGAGGCTTACTTCCAGGATCCTTGTTGTTACCCACATTTGCGGATGTTCAAGCCCTTCATGTAAAATGGTGGTTCTCCTTATCCACAGGTTTTGTGTCCAGACTTTGGCATCAGAAATTCTTTGAGAGTCTTTGATCCATGGTTGGTTGAATCCTCAGATTCGGAACCCTTGTATACGGAAGACAATTATGTATATGTTTGTATGCAAGCATGCCTGTGTGTGGAGATTTATGCCTGTGTGTGGAGATTTCAGCTTCCTTCCTCAGTAACTGATAGAATGAATAGAAAATCAGAAGACTTAGAAAAAAATATGTGATCCATCATGTTGATCTCATTGATATTAGATTAGATTATAAAACTTTCCACTTAAATGCCTGCAGAATACATATTCTTTTCAGGTACATATGAGATATTCACCAAGATATACCATATTTGGTGCCATAAAATAAATCTCAACATTTTTAAAAGACTGAAATGTGCAAAGTAAGTTTTTTGACCACAAGAAAGTGAAACTAGAAATTGATCACAGAAACATGTCTGAAAAATTCACAGATATTTGGAATTTAAGGAAAAACACTTCTAAAATAACTCATGAGTCACAGAATAAATCTAAGAAAATTTAGAAAATGTTTTGAAATAAGTAAAAATAAAAATACAATGTATCAAAATTTGTGGGTTGCGGCTAAGTCTCTTCTTAGAGGGAAATAAGCATTTGATTAAATAAAGAAAGGTTTCAAATCAGTGATCTAAGCTAGTGAAAAATAGAGAAAAAAAAAAACCAAGTTAAATCCAAAATAAGCAGAAGGAAGGAAATAAGGAAGATAAAAACATAAATCCATGAAATAAAAAATAGGAAACAATGGAGAAAAGAATCAGGGAAATAAAAAGCTGGTTCTTTGAAAAGATTAATAGAGTTGATAAAACTCCCCAGACTAATCAGGAGGAAAAAGAGAAAAAGCAAATCAGCAATATCAGGAATGAAAGAAGTTGTATAACTGAAGGTACATGAACAATAAGGGAATGTTATGATCACCTGTTTTTCACTAAGGTTGGTGATGAAATGGTTACATTCTTTGAATGATACAAATTACCAAAGCTTTCTGAGGAAGAAACAAATAACCTGGACTTAAGTTTTTGTTCCAGTTATTGTAATGAGTACATTTAAAACATATTTCATGTAATACTGTAAATAATTTTATAGGGAGGTTATCTTATTCCTGTTTTATAATTAAAGATATTGAGCTTTGTAAGGGTTAAATATGTTTCCAAAATCACATGTGGAAGGGGTAGGATTTGAACTCAGATCTATCTGATTCCACATGTTTTTATTCATGGTGGTACATTGCTTCCTAATGCATTAGTCAAAATTATTTTACTTCCTTTTTTCTTAAAAAATTATTTATTTATTTTTGGCTGCACTGGGTCTCCTTCTTTTGCATGGGCTTTGTCTAGTTGCAGCAAATGGGGGCTACTCTTTCCTGTGGTGTGCAGGCTTCTCATTGTGGTGGCTTCTCTTGTTGCAGAGCACATGGTCGAGGTGTGCAGGCGTCAGCAGTTGCATCACATGGGCTTAGTAGCTGTGATGTTCAGGCTCTAGGCACTTGAGCTTCAGTAGTTATGCCCCTTGAGCTCTGTCATGGGCTCAGTAACTGTGGTTCATGGGCTTAGTTGCTCTGCAGCATGTGTAATCTTCCTGGACTGGAATTGAGCCTGTGTCCCCTGCATTGGCAGGTGAATTCTTATCCACTGGGCCACCAGGGAAGTCCTCCTCTCTTCTTATTGTAGTACTAGAGGCTGTTCAATACTCAGAATTCTTCCTTCCAAAGCTTTTTCAATGGGAGGTCTCACACTTTGCTTAATGCTTTGATTGTTGTTTGGAAGAGTAATGGTAGATGTGCTTCTATGTATTGGTATTTCAAGGAAGAGAAATATTTTAATAGTTACAGCTCGGTTGCTTTTCTACCTGCATATAAATCATACATATATGTTAAGATTATAATTAATGCCTTTTATCTGCTGGTGAATGTGCTAAAGACTTGTTGGGTTGCTATGTTTTCCAGCTGGAATTGGCCATTCATGACTTAAATCCTGTGCTAAGTATGCTGTCTTAGGAAAATAATTCCTAGACTTGTACTTGTACTTTGCACCTCTCTTAGAAAACATCTGAAGTACAGACAGCCTCCTAAAATTTTGCTTTGCGGTTTAATGAAGAGTTAATATGTGCTGTGATCAGACAGGAGACATTTCAGCTTCATGGCCTTGCCAGATGTGTCTGGTAAAATTAGGTGTTCATGAATTTAATTAAAAGTTCCTAGGAACTTATAACTTTAGGTAGTTTTTATAAGCATCGTGACTCAAAGGCTCTTTAGTGTATATGTTTGAGGGAGGGACAGTTTTGACTTGAACTGGAATGAAATGATGTTTGTAGTTATGATGACCAAAGTGCAGTATTTTAAAGAAATAGTGAAAATGTTATAATGTGAAAAGTTTTTCTTTTTTAATGCTGCTAGTTTAAAGTTATTGCAGTTGGTTTAATTTCCTAGACTGTACGGCAATGAATCTCTCTTTTGTCCTTCTTTGTAATCTTATGCTTAGTTTACTGGGTTGTCCAATGACATGAGATTGGCTCATTCTAGATTATTAGAAATGACAGTTCTCTATTCAACAGTAGACCTATCCTTTCACATTTGTCTTCCCATCTTTGGGAATCATGATTTGAAGAGCAAGCATTTTACAGAAATGGGATGGTGCAGTAGAAAGTATCTCAGAATTTTAAGTCAGAAGATACAAGTTTAAGGACCAAGTATAGTTTAAACCAATTGTGTAATTATGCTCCAGTCAGTTCTCCTTCCTGAACCTCAGTGTCCTTATCTGTAGAAAGGGCATAAAAGTTCCTCCTCATAGCATTAATGTCATTATTACTAATAACAGTAGTTATATAGAACAAATACAAACTATAACTGGTAGATGAATAATAGTATATATGTATTGCTAAATTACTCAGCTTTATAGAGCTTTTTACAGTTAACAAAGCAGTTTCATATATAATAACTTTATAGGAAGATCTAGCTATCTATGTATGAGAGGACTAAATTCTAAAGCACTATGTGAGTGTTCATTGATATTTTCATAACCAACTGAAGTGGTTGTTTTCAGTTTCAGTTATTTGAATGACAAATCAGAGTTTTTAAAGTTCAGATAACACATTTCTGTTTAGCTAGAATAGAACTTTTAGAATGTTTTCTGACTTTTGTTTTAGCAATATTTTTGCGGTTTAATGAAGAGTTAATATGTGCTGTGATCAGACAGGAGACATTTCAGCTTCATGGCCTTGCCAGATGTGTCTGGTAAAATTAGGTGTTCATGAATTTAATTAAAAGTTCCTAGGAACTTATAACTTTAGGTAGTTTTTATAAGCATCGTGACTCAAAGGCTCTTTAGTGTATATGTTTGAGGGAGGGACAGTTTTGACTTGAACTGGAATGAAATGATGTTTGTAGTTATGATGACCAAAGTGCAGTATTTTAAAGAAATAGTGAAAATGTTATAATGTGAAAAGTTTTTCTTTTTTAATGCTGCTAGTTTAAAGTTATTGCAGTTGGTTTAATTTCCTAGACTGTACGGCAATGAATCTCTCTTTTGTCCTTCTTTGTAATCTTATGCTTAGTTTACTGGGTTGTCCAATGACATGAGATTGGCTCATTCTAGATTATTAGAAATGACAGTTCTCTATTCAACAGTAGACCTATCCTTTCACATTTGTCTTCCCATCTTTGGGAATCATGATTTGAAGAGCAAGCATTTTACAGAAATGGGATGGTGCAGTAGAAAGTATCTCAGAATTTTAAGTCAGAAGATACAAGTTTAAGGACCAAGTATAGTTTAAACCAATTGTGTAATTATGCTCCAGTCAGTTCTCCTTCCTGAACCTCAGTGTCCTTATCTGTAGAAAGGGCATAAAAGTTCCTCCTCATAGCATTAATGTCATTATTACTAATAACAGTAGTTATATAGAACAAATACAAACTATAACTGGTAGATGAATAATAGTATATATGTATTGCTAAATTACTCAGCTTTATAGAGCTTTTTACAGTTAACAAAGCAGTTTCATATATAATAACTTTATAGGAAGATCTAGCTATCTATGTATGAGAGGACTAAATTCTAAAGCACTATGTGAGTGTTCATTGATATTTTCATAACCAACTGAAGTGGTTGTTTTCAGTTTCAGTTATTTGAATGACAAATCAGAGTTTTTAAAGTTCAGATAACACATTTCTGTTTAGCTAGAATAGAACTTTTAGAATGTTTTCTGACTAGTGTTAAGGTTGATTTTAAGTTAAGTTACAATAATATCTGATTTCTTTATTAGTTATTATTTAAAGAAATAGAGTTAGAGGCTCAGTAAAATTCATGAGTGGTCAAGAGTACTTGGGAGCTAGCGTCATTTCTAGAAACTACAGCAAGGTTCCCGTTCCAGTAATAGTAAGTTTATCATTTACTGCTAAATCACTGTGATTATTTAAAAATAAATATTTAGCTCTTTCTGTTTACAAACTACCCTGCAGTTGTTAATCAGCCTGCATCAGTGTTTACAAAGGACTGGCTAGTGCCCATATCAGTGAGCTTTGTACACGACTTCCAGGGGCTATTATGATGACTCAGTCTAACTCTGGGGTCTGTTGATGTTTGTCTGTATACTGTAGGGCGTTGTCAGAGCTTACACTGAACTATTATTTTCTTGGAGAAATTATTCTGGAAAAAACTCAAGAAAAAAATTGTAAGATCACTTCTGTGCATTTGTTTTAGAATCTCACAGTTTCTGAGACCTAGAAGTTCTTACTAAAGTATAATATAAATATTTCCCTTCAGAAGTTAAATAGCTAATAGTTCTAAGGTAATTACCATATAAGACATTTTGTAATGGAATAGTCTTTGCCTTCAAGACTCTTATATTCTACTAGTGAATGTAAGACATATATTTGAGAAAAGATCAATGTGATAATGAGTATGTGATCAATGTGATCAATGAGGCAGTGAGTATTAACTAAGTTGTGGCAGACTTCTTACCTAGTCCTCACTTCCATCTTCCCATTGTTAACAGACCTTGATTTTGCTTTGGTGGCAGAGTGCTCACCTTAGCTAAGTTCACGGCAGTCATGTTCCCTGATTTCCCAAGTTCTTTGCAGCAGAAGGTGGTCACGTGACCTATTTCTGGTCAATCATAGCAGTTTTAGTTCTTCATTGCTGCTTAATAAGCTATTCAAACATGTAGTGACTTAAAACAAATTTTCATAACCAACTGAAGTGGTTGTTTTCAGTTTCAGTTATTTGAATGACAAATCAGAGTTTTTAAAGTTCAGATAACACATTTCTGTTTAGCTAGAATAGAACTTTTAGAATGTTTTCTGACTAGTGTTAAGGTTGATTTTAAGTTAAGTTACAATAATATCTGATTTCTTTATTAGTTATTATTTAAAGAAATAGAGTTAGAGGCTCAGTAAAATTCATGAGTGGTCAAGAGTACTTGGGAGCTAGCGTCATTTCTAGAAACTACAGCAAGGTTCCCGTTCCAGTAATAGTAAGTTTATCATTTACTGCTAAATCACTGTGATTATTTAAAAATAAATATTTAGCTCTTTCTGTTTACAAACTACCCTGCAGTTGTTAATCAGCCTGCATCAGTGTTTACAAAGGACTGGCTAGTGCCCATATCAGTGAGCTTTGTACACGACTTCCAGGGGCTATTATGATGACTCAGTCTAACTCTGGGGTCTGTTGATGTTTGTCTGTATACTGTAGGGCGTTGTCAGAGCTTACACTGAACTATTATTTTCTTGGAGAAATTATTCTGGAAAAAACTCAAGAAAAAAATTGTAAGATCACTTCTGTGCATTTGTTTTAGAATCTCACAGTTTCTGAGACCTAGAAGTTCTTACTAAAGTATAATATAAATATTTCCCTTCAGAAGTTAAATAGCTAATAGTTCTAAGGTAATTACCATATAAGACATTTTGTAATGGAATAGTCTTTGCCTTCAAGACTCTTATATTCTACTAGTGAATGTAAGACATATATTTGAGAAAAGATCAATGTGATAATGAGTATGTGATCAATGTGATCAATGAGGCAGTGAGTATTAACTAAGTTGTGGCAGACTTCTTACCTAGTCCTCACTTCCATCTTCCCATTGTTAACAGACCTTGATTTTGCTTTGGTGGCAGAGTGCTCACCTTAGCTAAGTTCATGGCAGTCATGTTCCCTGATTTCCCAAGTTCTTTGCAGCAGAAGGTGGTCACGTGACCTATTTCTGGTCAATCATAGCAGTTTTAGTTCTTCATTGCTGCTTAATAAACTATTCAAACATGTAGTGACTTAAAACAATTTAAAACCCTAGTTGAAAACTAGAAAGCTAGAAGACTCCAAGATTTGAAGCTAGAATTGTACAAAAAGTCTCCTTTGTGCCATTTGACGGTTAATGCTGTGTTTGCTGGGAACCCAGCTAGAACATTCACACATGGTCACAACATGGTTCAATGAGTTTCCCAAAAGAGAGAGCCCCAGATGGAAGCTGTATTCGTTTTATGATGGTACCTCAGAAGTCCACATAGCATCACTTCTGCTGTACTCTATTGGTCAAAACTATCAGTCCCCTTCCCAGATTCAAAGGGAGAATATATGAGAAGTTGGAACAGTATCTGTCACATTGTATAAAGAACATGTGGGCCGAGAAAAGTACGTTTGTGTGGCCATCTTTGAAAAAATACAGTTTGCTGCAACATAGTAAAGGGGAAGCTTCTAAGAAAGCTTTTTGTAGTATTTTCCATATAAAATAGAAGTGATATTTCTTCATGGTTCTTTGTTGCTTGTTTCCTTTTCCTGCCTTGAAGGAAAAGCAATCATCTTGTGCTTGTGCACAAGCTTGTGCTTATGATGTGATAAACCAGTATTCTAAGGATGTTGACATTATTGGATGCCAGCCCTGGACAATCTGCTTTCAGACTTTTTCTTATATGAGGCAAATAAATACCTGTTCACTTAAATTGTCGTAGAGAGGTTTCCAGGGTTTTTTGTGGGTTTTTTTGAATTTATTTATTTGGCTGTGCCAGGTCTTATTAGTTCCAGTATGTGAATTCTCAGTTGTGGCATGTGGGATCTAGTTTCCTAACCAGGGATTGAAATCAGGTACCTGCATTGGGAGCACAGAGGCTTAGCCACTTGACTCCCAGGGAAGTCCTGTCCCTAGGTTTTCATAATCCCAAATTCTTATGGTTGTCAATACTGAGTGTCCATAGGCATCACCTGGAAGTTTTGTTAGGGCTGACTTAAAGGGAGAGATGGATCTTGGGCTAGAGAAATAAGATTGGGGCAGTTAGAATTAGAGAAGCAATTCAAGTATTAACGGATGGAATGAGCAAATACTTTAAAAAAAAGTGTAATTTTTTTTTTTTTCTGAGCTTCTATAAGGTAATCAACTTGCTTGGAATTTTTTTTAACAAGGGTAGGAAGTTAGTTAAAGGGAGGACTCCAAGATTTGAAGCTAGAATTGTACAAAAAGTCTCCTTTGTGCCATTTGACGGTTAATGCTGTGTTTGCTGGGAACCCAGCTAGAACATTCACACATGGTCACAACATGGTTCGATGAGTTTCCCAAAAGAGAGAGCCCCAGATGGAAGCTGTATTCGTTTTATGATGGTACCTCAGAAGTCCACATAGCATCACTTCTGCTGTACTCTATTGGTCAAAACTATCAGTCCCCTTCCCAGATTCAAAGGGAGAGTATATGAGAAGTTGGAACAGTATCTGTCACATTGTATAAAGAACATGTGGGCCGAGAAAAGTACGTTTGTGTGGCCATCTTTGAAAAAATACAGTTTGCTGCAACATAGTAAAGGGGAAGCTTCTAAGAAAGCTTTTTGTAGTATTTTCCATATAAAATAGAAGTGATATTTCTTCATGGTTCTTTGTTGCTTGTTTCCTTTTCCTGCCTTGAAGGAAAAGCAATCATCTTGTGCTTGTGCACAAGCTTGTGCTTATGATGTGATAAACCAGTATTCTAAGGATGTTGACATTATTGGATGCCAGCCCTGGACAATCTGCTTTCAGACTTTTTCTTATATGAGGCAAATAAATACCTGTTCACTTAAATTGTCGTAGAGAGGTTTCCAGGGTTTTTTGTGGGTTTTTTTGAATTTATTTATTTGGCTGTGCCAGGTCTTATTAGTTCCAGTATGTGAATTCTCAGCTGTGGCATGTGGGATCTAGTTTCCTAACCAGGGATTGAAATCAGGTACCTGCATTGGGAGCACAGAGGCTTAGCCACTTGACTCCCAGGGAAGTCCTGTCCCTAGGTTTTCATAATCCCAAATTCTTATGGTTGTCAATACTGAGTGTCCATAGACATCACCTGGAAGTTTTGTTAGGGCTGACTTAAAGGGAGAGATGGATCTTGGGCTAGAGAAATAAGATTGGGGCAGTTAGAATTAGAGAAGCAATTCAAGTATTAACGGATGGAATGAGCAAATACTTTAAAAAAAAGTGTAATTTTTTTTTTTTTCTGAGCTTCTATAAGGTAATCAGCTTGCTTGGAATTTTTTTTACCAAGGGTAGGAAGTTAGTTAAAGGGGAGGTAATAATTAGATTGCTCCTTGGAAGAAAAGCTATGACAAACTTAGACAGCTAATTCAAAAGCAGAGACATCACTTTGCCAACAAAAGTCCTTATAGTTAAAACTATGGTTTTCTCAGTAGTCATGTATGGATGTGAGAGTTTGACCATGAAGAAGGTTGAGTGCTGAAGAACTGATGCCTTTGAACTGTGGTGTTGGAGAAGATTCTTGAGAATCCCTTGGACAGCAAGGAGATCAAACCAGTCAATCCTAAAGGAAATCAACCTGAATATTCATTGGAAGGAATGATGCTAAAGGTGAAGCTCCAATACTTTGGCCACCTGATACAAAGAGCTGACTCATTGGAAAAGACCCTGATGCTGGGAAAAATGGAAGGCAGAAGGAGAAGGGGACAACAGAGGACAAGATGGTTGGATGGCATCACTGAGTTAATGGACATGAGTTTGAGCAAGCTCTGGGAGGTGGTGAAGGATGGGGAAGGCTTGTATTCTGCAGTCCATGGTGTCGCAAAGAGCCAGACATGACTGAGTGACTGAACTGAACTGAATGACTAGATTAAGGAGGTCCTTGGAGGCCAGGAAGACGTTTCTTTTTCACTTTGTAAGTAGTTAGATGCCCAGAATTTATTTGTCTAAGACTTGTACTCTTTGAGCAACATTTGTCTATTTCCCCCACTCCAGCTCCTGTTAACCACCATTCCACTTTGTTTCTTTGAGTTTGACTTTTGTTTTTTAAGATCCCACGTATAAGTGAGATCATACAGTATTTGTCTGTATCTGCCTTATTTCACTTAGCATAACGTCCTCCAGGTTTATCCATGTTATTGTGTATGGCAGAAATTGCCTCTTTCTTATGACTGAATTCATTGGTTGACACTTAGGTTGTTTCTGTATCTTGGCTATTGTGAACATTAATAAACCCTTAACATTTTATATTTCACTAGATTTGTGTAGTGCTCAATTTATGTAGTGACTCAAATTAGGTACCAATTAGAATTCAAGCTGAATAGCATTAACTCGCATCTGAAGATAGCTTTGTATAATATGTATATAATCATTTGTATTGTGCATTGTAGGTCTGATTTTGAATTAATAGTTCTCCCCTTTTTAATGTCAATGCCAAATACAAGATAGAATCCTTTATAAAATAGTGAGCCCATCCTGTAAAACAATTACATTCCTTTAGCATTAGTAGTTTTTAAAAAATGTCTCATCTCTTATGTTATGACTGAGATGTTTGCCAGGATTTTCTCAGGAGCAATTGTTGTGCAAGCTTTGAGCCTATGTAGTTGACTCCAGCCTTTGCTTTCTGTTATTAGCAAAGAGTGTTTCTTCCAGAGAATGTTATGTTATGTTTCCTGAGTCCAGAAGTTCAGTAAGGTAGAGCAACACCAAGGGTCAAATCACATAGCCCACATTTTTGGTATTGCTTTCAGAGACCTCTGACACAGTTTCTGTGACTCCGATTTTTGTTTAAATAGTAGTATTAGATTTGACAATTAGTAATTGGATGGCATCACTGAGTTAATGGACATGAGTTTGAGCAAGCTCTGGGAGGTGGTGAAGGATGGGGAAGGCTTGTATTCTGCAGTCCATGGTGTCGCAAAGAGCCAGACATGACTGAGTGACTGAACTGAACTGAATGACTAGATTAAGGAGGTCCTTGGAGGCCAGGAAGACGTTTCTTTTTCACTTTGTAAGTAGTTAGATGCCCAGAATTTATTTGTCTAAGACTTGTACTCTTTGAGCAACATTTGTCTATTTCCCCCACTCCAGCTCCTGTTAACCACCATTCCACTTTGTTTCTTTGAGTTTGACTTTTGTTTTTTAAGATCCCACGTATAAGTGAGATCATACAGTATTTGTCTGTATCTGCCTTATTTCACTTAGCATAACGTCCTCCAGGTTTATCCATGTTATTGTGTATGGCAGAAATTGCCTCTTTCTTATGACTGAATTCATTGGTTGACACTTAGGTTGTTTCTGTATCTTGGCTATTGTGAACATTAATAAACCCTTAACATTTTATATTTCACTAGATTTGTGTAGTGCTCAATTTATGTAGTGACTCAAATTAGGTACCAATTAGAATTCAAGCTGAATAGCATTAACTCGCATCTGAAGATAGCTTTGTATAATATGTATATAATCATTTGTATTGTGCATTGTAGGTCTGATTTTGAATTAATAGTTCTCCCTTTATAATGTCAATGCCAAATACAAGATAGAATCCTTTATAAAATAGTGAGCCCATCCTGTAAAACAATTACATTCCTTTAGCATTAGTAGTTTTTAAAAAATGTCTCATCTCTTATGTTATGACTGAGATGTTTGCCAGGATTTTCTCAGGAGCAATTGTTGTGCAAGCTTTGAGCCTATGTAGTTGACTCCAGCCTTTGCTTTCTGTTATTAGCAAAGAGTGTTTCTTCCAGAGAATGTTATGTTATGTTTCCTGAGTCCAGAAGTTCAGTAAGGTAGAGCAACACCAAGGGTCAAATCACATAGCCCACATTTTTGGTATTGCTTTCAGAGACCTCTGACACAGTTTCTGTGACTCCGATTTTTGTTTAAATAGTAGATATTAGGCATTTGTGACATATGTGAGTAAGTATTTTTTAGACAGTTTTCTCCACAAGTTGTTGCTCTGTATTGTTAAAGGAAAGTATGATTTTTTTTTTTTTTTAAAAGAACCAACCAAAAAAACCCCACAGTTTTTTGAGCTATAATTTACATACCATATAATTCACTTTAGAAGGAAATCTTGCTTCCATGGAAAGACTGATAGATTCGAGACAAAGTCCATATTTCTTTATTTGTTCCTGCATATATCCCGTACTATGAATTTATTTCCTACTTTACTGTTGCTGCTAAGTCGCTTCAGTCGTGTCTGACTCCTTGCGACCACCAGGACTATAGCCCACCAGGCTTCTCTGCCCATGGCATTCTCCAGGCAAGAATACTGGAGTGGGTTGCCATGTCCTCCTCCAGGGGATCTTCCCAACCCAAGCATTGAAGCTGGGACTCTCATATCTGCTTATTATCAAGCAGGTTCTTTACCACTAACACCACCTGGGAATCCTATTGCCGTTATTATTCTTATTATGCATTTGACTTTGAATATTTTTAAAAAAATATTTGGCTTCTTTTATTTTTATTTTTTAATTATTATTTATTTATTTTAATACATCTTTATTCTTTGGCCTGTGTGGTGTGGGCCTCCCATTGCAATGGCCTCTCTCCTTGCAGAGCACCAGCTCTGGGAGCATGCACTCCAGAGCACTGGCTCATAGTTGGACAGACCAGTCCAGCCACTCTGCGGCATGTGGGATCTTCCTCTGGGCCAGGGATCGAACCAGTGCCCCTTGCACTGCAAGGTGAACCTTTACCCACTGGACTACCAGGGAAGCCTGACTACACATTTTGAAGTAAAAAACTTTGTTGTTATTCGTATTGATGAGTATTTTGAAATGATTTTTATAGTAATACTCTAATATGAATTCTAATAGATGAAAGAACTTTGAAAGCTATCTTACAAAAGGCAGTAAAGATTTACCTTTTTTTTTAATTTTCTTTTTTTTTTTTGGCCTCTTTCACTGGTTTATTTATTTATTTATTTTCATCCATCTTTATTCTTTGGCCTGTGTGGGCCTCCCATTGGAATGACCTCTGTCACTGCAGAGCACTGGCTCTAGACACATGCGCTTCAGAGTGCTGGCTCATCATTGGACACCCTGGTCCAGCCTCTATAGCACATGGGATCTTCCCAGGCCAGGGATCGAACTGGTGCCCCTTGCACTACAAGGCAGACTCTTTACCCACTGGACCACCTGGGAAGCTCAAGATGTCCCAATTTAATGAGATTTCTAACAGCATCTTCTGATGCAATGGATTCAGAACTAAATGATAGCATTGAAGCATTGACGGGATGAGGGAAGAAAATATTTATCTTGGATGTTATTTATAGTCTACTATGCCTCTATTTCTCTTTGTTCCTTCCTAAGGGACCCATGATTTTTTCCCCAGGATTCCTCTACTTCCATGTAACCAATAAGTATCAGGAAAGCTGATTCCTCCCTCAGTTCAAGGGTGAGCCTGGTTGATCCAAGGGTTACTTTGCTACCTGTTGGGTCAGGCATGAGCAGATGACCTAATTCTTGCAAACAGGATGCAAGGAAAGTGTTTTAAGCTTTGGGGCTATGCTTCCTTACTCTTAGGAGATCCATGGGAAGCCACTGTATATCTTCTGTGAAACATAATCAAGGAAGCATGTACTACTAGCTGCAGTTACTATTATCGTCTATTCTGTACCCAAAGAGGTGGAGCCAACCTTAGGATGAAGCTGACATTTTGGATGGTATCTCAGAGAGATAGAAAAGCTATGGGTTTTTTTTTTTTTTTAAACCTTTATTTTACTTTTAACTTTTACAGAGTTTTGTTGTTTACAGATATGTATGTTCTCAGATTAGTCATATGTATATCCCCCCCTTCCCTCCCCTCCCGACCATCACACAGCACCCCTGATGGATCCCCTTTTCTCACAGAGCAATGACTATAGCTATTTTCTTCACTTATGGTAGTACAGGCCTTCATGCTACTTCCTTTACGCCTCTCACCCACTGTTCCTTCCCCACAATGTCCATATGTCCACTGTACACGTCTGTCTTTCTGTTGCTTCACTGTGTGTGCCATCATCACCATCCTACTAGATTCCATATATATGTGTTAATATACTGTATTTGTCCTTCTCTTTCTGACTGACTTCACTTTTTATGATGCGTTCTAGATCCAGCCACCTCATTAGGGTTGATTCTTCTGCATTTCTCTTTACAGCTGTGTAGTATTCCATTGTATATATGTACCAGAGCTTTTGGATCCATTCGTTCGTCGATGGGCATCTAGGTTCCTTCCATGTTCTAGCTATTGTATAGAGAGCTGCAATGAACATTGGGGTACAGGTGCTTCTTTCAGTTTTGATTTCGTCAGGGTATAAGCCTAAGAGTGGGATTGCTGGGTCATATGGTGCTTCTATTTTTAGTTTTTTAAGAAATCTCCAGACTGTCTTCCATAGCGGCTGTATCAATTTACACTCCCACCAGCAATGCAGGAGTGTTCCCTTTTCTCCACAGTCTCTCCAGCATTTATTGTCTGTTGATTTGTGGATGATGGCCATTCTGATGGGTGTGAGGTGATATCTCATTGTAGTTTTGATTTGCATTTCTCTAATTATTAGTGAAGTTGAGCATCGTTTCATGTGTTTTTTGGCCATCTGTATGTCATCGTTGGAGAGGTGTCTGTTTAGGAGCTATGGGTTTTTTGATAACATCGATGAATAGTCTTATCTCTGAGTTTACAGATATGTTAATCCATACATTTCTTCATGGTGTAAGCCCCAGGTATGGAAACGGTAGTCCATGGACTGATGGCTTTAGCATCAGCTGTGAGCTTGCTGGAAGTGAAGAAATTTCAGGGCCTAACCTAATCCTGCTGAATCAGAATCTCCATTTTAATAGGCTGTATAGGTGATTCATATGCACATAAAAGCTGGAAAGTGTTATTTTCAGCCACATTGAATTGAGTTTTGTTTACTTACAAATGACAGCATCTTACTATGATATTCTAGAGTTTTTTTCTCTAAGGAGTTAGAACCTCTTCCAAGTGTGTCGTAGAGAAATAATGGGATTGAGGAGGTAGACACCAGTTCTGATTGTAATAGAAACATAATTTATTGAGTCATGATACAGAGTTTAGAAACATAATTCTGTCATTTGTCCTTCTCTTTCTGACTGTGTGTGCCATCATCACCATCCTACTAGATTCCATATATATGTGTTAATATACTGTATTTGTCCTTCTCTTTCTGACTGACTTCACTTTTATGATGCGTTCTAGATCCAGCCACCTCATTAGGGTTGATTCTTCTGCATTTCTCTTTACAGCTGTGTAGTATTCCATTGTATATATGTACCAGAGCTTTTGGATCCATTCGTTCGTCGATGGGCATCTAGGTTCCTTCCATGTTCTAGCTATTGTATAGAGAGCTGCAATGAACATTGGGGTACAGGTGCTTCTTTCAGTTTTGATTTCGTCAGGGTATAAGCCTAAGAGTGGGATTGCTGGGTCATATGGTGCTTCTATTTTTAGTTTTTTAAGAAATCTCCAGACTGTCTTCCATAGCGGCTGTATCAATTTACACTCCCACCAGCAATGCAGGAGTGTTCCCTTTTCTCCACAGTCTCTCCAGCATTTATTGTCTGTTGATTTGTGGATGATGGCCATTCTGATGGGTGTGAGGTGATATCTCATTGTAGTTTTGATTTGCATTTCTCTAATTATTAGTGAAGTTGAGCATCGTTTCATGTGTTTTTTGGCCATCTGTATGTCATCGTTGGAGAGGTGTCTGTTTAGGAGCTATGGGTTTTTTGATAACATCGATGAATAGTCTTATCTCTGAGTTTACAGATATGTTAATCCATACATTTCTTCATGGTGTAAGCCCCAGGTATGGAAACGGTAGTCCATGGACTGATGGCTTTAGCATCAGCTGTGAGCTTGCTGGAAGTGAAGAAATTTCAGGGCCTAACCTAATCCTGCTGAATCAGAATCTCCATTTTAATAGGCTGTATAGGTGATTCATATGCACATAAAAGCTGGAAAGTGTTATTTTCAGCCACATTGAATTGAGTTTTGTTTACTTACAAATGACAGCATCTTACTATGATATTCTAGAGTTTTTCTCTAAGGAGTTAGAACCTCTTCCAAGTGTGTCAGAGAAATAATGGGATTGAGGAGGTAGACACCAGTTCTGATTGTAATAGAAACATAATTTATTGAGTCATGATACAGAGTTTAGAAAATTCTCATCACACTTTGACTGATGTATGGTTTTTTTTTTTTTTTTTTTTTTTAATAGTTAATTTTAGATAAAACCTAAAACGGTAGTCCTTACTGCTTGTGGTCAGAAAGACCCTATGTTATTTTTGGAAAGTCAGGAGATGTGATCTTAGCTGTGCTGGCTGAAAGCCAGCTTTGAGAGTTGCATTTCACCTCCCCCAGGATTACCCCTTCCCATTCTCTCCTCAGTCTCTTTCCTATTTCAGCTAGTTTGGAGTTTTGTACTGCACTCCTAGTCCTAAACCATTAACCCATTAATGTCTGCAGAGTACCTCTTGCAGACTGCTGCCTTTTAGACCAAATGTGTTTCAGTTACATGAAGAGACAAAAGAATTTTATCCACCTGTTGTAAATTGTAAATTATCTGTCTATATGAGGGTTAAAGATAGCATGAGTCAATTTAATCCACTAGCAATCTAGGAATTTTATTTGAGACTTGTTTTCTTCCACTTTTTGTGCAACATTAGATGCAGCATTCCAGAGAAGCAAATCAGTTATAAAATTCTACTTCTTCTTTGTTCGTTTTTTCAGAGGCCTTAATGAGCCTCTGTCAGGAAAAATTGGATAATTCAATTCACAAATTAGATGATCATTTCTCCAATTAATTGAGGATGAATGGTATCTGGTATGCTTTACTGTGAGAATTACCAAAGGTCTGTATTCAGTTAGAAAGATCTTAGAAAAGAAAACTCTATGCCAATTGATCTTTTTTTAGAGTCCATGGACTGATGGCTTTAGCATCAGCTGTGAGCTTGCTGGAAGTGAAGAAATTTCAGGGCCTAACCTAATCCTGCTGAATCAGAATCTCCATTTTAATAGGCTGTATAGGTGATTCATATGCACATAAAAGCTGGAAAGTGTTATTTTCAGCCACATTGAATTGAGTTTTGTTTACTTACAAATGAAAGCATCTTACTATGATATTCTAGAGTTTTTTTCTCTAAGGAGTTAGAACCTCTTCCAAGTGTGTCGTAGAGAAATAATGGGATTGAGGAGGTAGACACCAGTTCTGATTGTAATAGAAACATAATTTATTGAGTCATGATACAGAGTTTAGAAAATTCTCATCACACTTTGACTGATGTATGGTTTTTTTTTTTTTTTTTTTTTTTTTATAGTTAATTTTAGATAAAAGCTAAAACGGTAGTCCTTACTGCTTGTGGTCAGAAAGACCCTATGTTATTTTTGGAAAGTCAGGAGATGTGATCTTAGCTGTGCTGGCTGAAAGCCAGCTTTGAGAGTTGCATTTCACCTCCCTCAGGATTACCCCTTCCCATTCTCTCCTCAGTCTCTTTCCTATTTCAGCTAGTTTGGAGTTTTGTACTGCACTCCTAGTCCTAAACCATTAACCCATTAATGTCTGCAGAGTACCTCTTGCAGACTGCTGCCTTTTAGACCAAATGTGTTTCAGTTACATGAAGAGACAAAAGAATTTTATCCACCTGTTGTAAATTGTAAATTATCTGTCTATATGAGGGTTAAAGATAGCATGAGTCAATTTAATCCACTAGCAATCTAGGAATTTTATTTGAGACTTGTTTTCTTCCACTTTTTGTGCAACATTAGATGCAGCATTCCAGAGAAGCAAATCAGTTATAAAATTCTACTTCTTCTTTGTCCGTTTTTTCAGAGGCCTTAATGAGCCTCTGTCAGGAAAAATTGGATAATTCAATTCACAAATTAGATGATCATTTCTCCAATTAATTGAGGATGAATGGTATCTGGTATGCTTTACTGTGAGAATTACCAAAGGTCTGTATTCAGTTAGAAAGATCTTAGTTCTAAAAGGAGTACTTTTAATACCTCTATGCCAATTGATCTTTATTATTGCTATTTGTGAAGTTATTACTGTGTGTTAAGCATTATGTTGGTTACTAGGAAAATTGATCTCTGATCCTTACAGTTATTCTAAAAAGTAGATGATCATTTCATTCCCATTTGAGACATGATAAAATTGAAGCTAGAGAGATTAAGTAACACTCCCAAGATCATGTAGTTAGAGCCTGTCCCTGGTACTGTCAAGCTCACAAGACCCTCAAGGGGTTTAATTTCTACTGAGTGGGAGATTGACAAGCAAACAGTGCACTGTAATACAATGAGAGGTAAAGTAAAATTTTAAAATAATATAAAATCTAAAGATAGAGATACTAATAACATTTAATGAGAGAGCAGAGGAAGAGGGGATTCATTCTAATCCAGAATATCAGGAAAAAAAAAATTCTTCTTCCTTCCTAATTCTCTAGTTCTTTAATAGGCTTCTCCTGACTTCTTTTGTTCTCTTAATGTTATTAGTAATCAAGACTCAGAACCTTGATATTTCTAGTTTTTCATATTCTTATATTTCCTCCATTGGTAAAGTTTTTTGTTGTTGTTTTTGTTGTGCTTAATAGTTTCTTGCAGTCTCCCACTGTTCATTCCCACTTCTATAATCCTAGTTTTATCTATCACTGTACCATCTAGGCCAGTAGTTATCAGCCTGTGGTGCACCTAGGATTCATCTTATGGTGCTTTGTTAGTATACAGATCTATCTGATTCATTATTTTGAGGTCACAGGTGATTCTGATGCACATCCAAGTTGAGAACCACTTACTTAAAGCAGTGGTCCTCAAAATTTGATCTCCTCCACCCCCATGGGGATGGGGACTTCCCTGGGAATCTTTCAGGGATGTGCAGTCATAACTGTCTTCATAGTTGTACTAAGATGTTATTTGCCCTTTTCACTGTCCTGACTTTGCACTGATGGTGAGAAAACAATGAAGGGTAAATTTGTAGTGCTTTCCTAAAATTAAGGCAGTGGTGCCAAATATATTAGTAATCATTGTGTTCTTTACTGCTCCACACTTGTGAAAAAAATCTAGTTTTGCTTAAGAACATCTTTAATGACTCAGTTAATATTATTAATTTTGTTAAATCTTGTTCCTTGAGCACATGTTTTATTATGACTCTCTTTGACAGTGCATTTGTGCATTTGTCTCACTTTTGTGGTTGAGTTGAGAGCTAAACTTTTTTTATTTTTCATGGAACCCCATTAAAAAAAAAACAACAGACAAACTGTGGTTATTCAAGACCTTGGTATCTGGTAGAAATTTTCCCACAATGAACAAACAGAATTTTGCTATTGTTGGTGGTAAAATTTAAGCTTTCAGGCAAAAATGAAAGTGTGTAAAAAACTTCCCAGTACTTGAAGACTTTTTTGATGAGCTTGATGGCGTTTGAAATGTGTTGATATTAGAAAGATAACCAGTATATTCCACCTGACCAGTGCACAGTATTATAAAATCATGTAAGTACAAGGTAGAACAATGGGTTTTATAAGTAATAGAGCCCCAGATGTTCACTGATAATAGTTCATGTAGCAGCTGTCCATTTCTCTACCTCTTCTCCAACATTAGTTATTTGTGTTCTTTTTGATGATAGTCATCTGGAGGGTGTGAGGTGATATCTCATTGTGCTTTTGATTTGTCTTTAAAAAATGACCGCTTGTTGAGTTTTGGTGTGCTGTCAAGGAAGAATATCTATAGTTATCCATCAAAGCTACTGAAACACTTCTCCTTTTTCCAACTATAAATCTGAGGCCAGATTATCTTCAGAGACCTCAACCAAAACAGATTGCAGAAGCAGATGTGAGAATCTAGCCATCTTTGATTGTGATTTACAGACATATAAGAGAGCCATTCTCACAAATTTTTTTTTGGAAAATATATTTATTGATCATAGAAATGTGTTAAGTTAAAATGCAATGAATTTTTTGTTGTTGCTGTCTCAAGGGAGTAGATAAGTATTTAAGTGCTTAGTTTTAACTTCTAATATGATAGATGTCAACATCTAATATGTAAATATCAACATATGACAAAGCTCTTTGGGAACTACAATACCTAGTAAGAGTATTAAAGGGCCTGGAGTAGGTTGAGTGTACCCCAAGAAGATATGTACATGTTGTAATCCCTGGTCCTTTATCTGGAGACAGGATCTTGGTGGATGTATTCAAGTTAAAATGAGGAATGTATTCAAGTTAAAATGAGGACATGGTGGATGACCTCAGGTCCTAAATCTAGTCACTGGTGTCTTTATAAGAGCAGGAAGGAGAAAGTTTGAATATAGAGACGCCTAGAATGCCGTATGAAGAATGCCCTATGAAGACAGGGGGCAGAGGTTGGAGTGATGCAGCTATAAGCCAAGGAGCACTGAGGGTTGCTGGGAGTCACCAAGGCTAGAGAGTGGCAAGGAAGGACTCTTCCTTGGAACCTTCAAAGGAAGTGTGACCCTACCCATACCTTGATTTCAGACTTCTTGCACCAGAATTATGACAGAAGACCTCTGTCTGTGTTAAGCCACCCCATTTGTAGTACTTTGGTTACAATAGCGTAGAAAACTAATACAGGATCTTAAAACCAAAAAAGTTTAAGAATCTCTGACCTAGGTTACCCACCTCTCTTTTCTTCCAGATTTTGTCTTGTCAGTACATGCTGCTCACCACTACCAGGTTACTTATCCTATTGAAAGGGGTCAATAGGCAGACTTGGTAAGGAGGCCAGCAGATTCCAAGGAGGAGGAGTAGGAACAAACACTGTCTAGCCTAAAATGTTTGCCACGATAAACTTTGAAACTAACTTTACTGTCTTATGGAGGCCAACTATTTTGTATTGGAATGTCTCATCTAGTCCTGAAGCCCAGAGACCATCCTCTGGCTAATCTTATGGTAATGTTGGAATTGTGGGCCTAGGAAGACCTTTACAGCCTTAAGATGTTCTTTTGATCTGTTGTTAATAACCAATTGGAAAGTACAAAATGCCTTGCCTAAACTGGCTTCTGGGAGTACTCTTCTATCCCTCTTCCAGTTCCTTTAACTGGAAGCTTTCTCCATCCATTTTTTTCTTTAATAAACTTTTAACTGCACAAAGCTCTGAGTGACCAAAGCCAAGTCGTTTTGATCGCAATGTGAAATCTCCTTTGGAGATCAAAAATTCAGCACCATTCACGGTAAACTATCTATCGTCCTCTAACACTATAACAATTATTATGTTCTCTTACTGAGAAAATGTCACTAATTTTTGAAATTATCTTTCAAAGATAGTTCAGACTTTAAATTTGCATGCAAAGTCATCTATAATCTGGCCCTAACATACTTTTCCAATTTTGTGTCCCACATTTTCCTAAAATACTGTTTTCTAAGATACTATACCCTTTGGAATATTCATTTGAATGTGCCTTTAATCATGCATTCACTTGTTTATTCATTTATTTATTCAACAGAAAAAATTACCTGTTCTAAATTTTTATTCTAATAGTGTGTTGTCCAGTATAGTAAGCGTTAGCTACAGATGGCTGTTCATTTAAAATTAAATAAATAAAACTGAAAATCCAGTTCTTTGGTCTCACTGGCTGCATGTGACTGGTGACTGCTGTATTGTACAGCACAGATACAGAACATATGCACTGTGTAAAAAGTTGTTTTATGTAGTGCTAGTCTTATAAATGATCTCTTCACCTCGGCCCCACATCACCTTGCATTTTCCTTCCTCTTCAGCACTCCTGATATGCCCTTGCCTGTACCAGCTCTCCCCACACTACGCCCCACGCCCCACACCTTTCCTCCAATTCCCTGGCATACTTTCCTTCCTCTTATGTATCAAAATCAAATTTTGATTCTGGCTCAGTTCTTTTAAGATGACTCAAGTTGGATAGATTCTCTTATTTCTATTTCTGTAACACTGATTTTATTTTGTGATATGTTTGTACTGACTTGCATTTGCACCTGGCATGTAAGATGAACAGTTATGGTGTCTTTTCTACTAGTCACTGCTCATTGAGGGTAGGGACCTTGTCTAATAGACTAGAATGGACTAATCATCATATTGTAAATAGAAGAAAAGAAAAAACCCACCAGACAGATGAATTGAATGTTCAGTGAATATATTAATTTAAAAATCATTCATTTATACTGAAAAATCTATAAAGTGGTTAATTGTAGGAATAGGGAATTTGTGAATAAGCATCCATTTTTTTCTTTAATAAACTTTTAACTGCACAAAGCTCTGAGTGACCAAAGCCAAGTCGTTTTGATCGCAATGTGAAATCTCCTTTGGAGATCAAAAATTCAGCACCATTCACGGTAAACTATCTATCGTCCTCTAACACTATAACAATTATTATGTTCTCTTACTGAGAAAATGTCACTAATTTTTGAAATTATCTTTCAAAGATAGTTCAGACTTTAAATTTGCATGCAAAGTCATCTATAATCTGGCCCTAACATACTTTTCCAATTTTGTGTCCCACATTTTCCTAAAATACTGTTTTCTAAGATACTATACCCTTTGGAATATTCATTTGAATGTGCCTTTAATCATGCATTCACTTGTTTATTCATTTATTTATTCAACAGAAAAAATTACCTGTTCTAAATTTTTATTCTAATAGTGTGTTGTCCAGTATAGTAAGCGTTAGCTACAGATGGCTGTTCATTTAAAATTAAATAAATAAAACTGAAAATCCAGTTCTTTGGTCTCACTGGCTGCATGTGACTGGTGACTGCTGTATTGTACAGCACAGATACAGAACATATGCACTGTGTAAAAAGTTGTTTTATGTAGTGCTAGTCTTATAAATGATCTCTTCACCTCGGCCCCACATCACCTTGCATTTTCCTTCCTCTTCAGCACTCCTGATATGCCCTTGCCTGTACCAGCTCTCCCCACACTACGCCCCACGCCCCACACCTTCCCTCCAATTCCCTGGCATACTTTCCTTCCTCTTATGTATCAAAATCAAATTTTGATTCTGACTCAGTTCTTTTAAGATGACTCAAGTTGGATAGATTCTCTTATTTCTATTTCTGTAACATTAATTTTATTTTGTGATATGTTTGTACTGACTTGCATTTGCACCTGGCATGTAAGATGAACAGTTATGGTGTCTTTTCTACTAGTCACTGCTCATTGAGGGTAGGGACCTTGTCTAATAGACTGGAATGGACTAATCATCATATTGTAAATAGAAGAAAAGAAAAAACCCACCAGACAGATGAATTGAATGTTCAGTGAATATATTAATTTAAAAATCATTCATTTATACTGAAAAATCTATAAAGTGGTTAAGATGCTGTGTGTTTGTGTGTGGGTGTGTCTATGTGTCTGCTAAGTTGCTTCAGTCGTTTCTGACACTTTGTGACCCTATGAACTGTAGCCCGCCAGGCTCCTCTGTCCATGAGATTCTCCAGGCAAGAACACTGGAGTGAGTTGCCATGCCCTTCTCCCAGGGGATCTTCCTGACCTAGAGATCGAACCCATGTCTCCCATACTAGTAGGTAGGTTCTTTACTATTAGCACCACCTGGGAAGCCCTCTAGGATGTCTTAGGAATAAGAATTATGCTTCTACAGTATTTTTGTTTGTTTGTTTCATTTTTTTTGTCTCCTGTTTCAGAACCAATCTAACTGCCAGTTAGGTTTTGTCTTTTTGGAGGTCTTATAAGCTCTTCAGATTCTTTGTATCTAAAACTGAACTTCAAATGCACGAGTGACTCCTACTGGCCAAAGATGAGAAGATTTGAGTCTCAAACACAACAAAAAAACACCTACAAGACTGAGGCATATTTAATGTAAAATAGTTTATATCATAGTGATAAAAGGAGAAATGCCCAACATCTCATTGAAAACCACTGAAGAGAAGAAGTTAGGGCACTAATTCTAGTCTGAAAATTGATAGTTTAAAGGAAGGAATTCAGCATTTAATAAAGTAACAGTACTAATTTAGATTAGTATAGCTAATTTTCTGGATTAGCTGTACTGGAAAGTCAAGTAGCTCTTTAACGGAAGGGCTTAAGGACATGAAAACTGTGATGTACTTTTGGGAGAAAATACATGCATTAGATAAGCTTCAATGAGGCATGAGTTACAGTGCTGTGGCAGTGTGTGCAATGTTAATGAATCATCAGCATATATTAAATAAGGTGTCTTTGAACAAAAACACACATAGAACAAATTATGTATTTCTATGGTTTGTAACATTAATTTTATTTTGTGATATGTTTGTACTGACTTGCATTTGCACCTGGCATGTAAGATGAACAGTTATGGTGTCTTTTCTACTAGTCACTGCTCATTGAGGGTAGGGACCTTGTCTAATAGACTAGAATGGACTAATCATCATATTGTAAATAGAAGAAAAGAAAAAACCCACCAGACAGATGAATTGAATGTTCAGTGAATATATTAATTTAAAAATCATTCATTTATACTGAAAAATCTATAAAGTGGTTAAGATGCTGTGTGTTTGTGTGTGGGTGTGTCTATGTGTCTGCTAAGTTGCTTCAGTCGTTTCTGACACTTTGTGACCCTATGAACTGTAGCCCGCCAGGCTCCTCTGTCCATGAGATTCTCCAGGCAAGAACACTGGAGTGAGTTGCCATGCCCTTCTCCCAGGGGATCTTCCTGACCTAGAGATCGAACCCATGTCTCCCATACTAGTAGGTAGGTTCTTTACTATTAGCACCACCTGGGAAGCCCTCTAGGATGTCTTAGGAATAAGAATTATGCTTCTACAGTATTTTTGTTTGTTTGTTTCATTTTTTTTGTCTCCTGTTTCAGAACCAATCTAACTGCCAGTTAGGTTTTGTCTTTTTGGAGGTCTTATAAGCTCTTCAGATTCTTTGTATCTAAAACTGAACTTCAAATGCACGAGTGACTCCTACTGGCCAAAGATGAGAAGATTTGAGTCTCAAACACAACAAAAAAACACCTACAAGACTGAGGCATATTTAATGTAAAATAGTTTATATCATAGTGATAAAAGGAGAAATGCCCAACATCTCATTGAAAACCACTGAAGAGAAGAAGTTAGGGCACTAATTCTAGTCTGAAAATTGATAGTTTAAAGGAAGGAATTCAGCATTTAATAAAGTAACAGTACTAATTTAGATTAGTATAGCTAATTTTCTGGATTAGCTATACTTCAGGAAAGTCAAGTAGCTCTTTAACGGAAGGGCTTAAGGACATGAAAACTGTGATGTACTTTTGGGAGAAAATACATGCATTAGATAAGCTTCAATGAGGCATGAGTTACAGTGCTGTGGCAGTGTGTGCAATGTTAATGAATCATCAGCATATATTAAATAAGGTGTCTTTGAACAAAAACACACATAGAACAAATTATGTATTGATCAGTTGATGAAAATACTATGTGTGACCAGAGGCTTGTGGGAATCTAACCTTGGGTTAGCCCTAGGAGCAATGATTCAGTATTTGGGAATTCAGTGTTTACAGAGACTTTGTAGAACATTATTGCCATGAATACCAAGAATCCACTCTAGTTTCATTTTTTACAACTTAGTCTCTGATTTTTTGGAATTTGTGTGAATGATTTGTTGTGTGAATTTAGTTTTATCGTTTTTCAAATGGCTAAACAGTTGTTCCACCTTTTTTCTTCCTTCCTCTCTTTTTTATTTCTTTCTTTCTGAAATCCACCTTGGTAGTGATTTGAGATACCACCTTAATCATTACTAAGTTTCTAAATGTATTTGGCTCTGATTTTGGACTCTGTCTGATAGTCTGTGCTGATACCGCGTGTTTTCATTATAGAGGTTTTCTTTTGTGTTCTAATTTTGGTAGGGCTGGTTCCTTCTTATAGCTTTTCTTTTTTAGTGCTTTCCTGGTTATCTTTACATGTTTATTTTTCCAAGTTGTCTAGTTCCCCAAAAAAGGTTATTAGTATTTTTATTATGATTATATTAAATTTAGAAGTTAATTCAAGGAAAAGTTACAATTTTATGATACTGAGTCATCCTGTCCAAGAACACTAGACATTTTTTCATTTGTTCAAGTCTATTTTTGTAGCTTTGAAATATCTGAAAGTTTCTGTCATAAAAGTTTTGCACTTTTCTTGTTAATTTATTCCTGCATATTTTATCTTATTTGTTGCTATATTAAGTAGAATTTTCTTTTCCACCTTATCCTTTCACTATTCTGTATGCTTGTATATGAAGGCTGTTTTTTTCTATATTTTAATTTTATATCTTGCTACTTTATTGAATTCTTTTGCTGTTTTAATTTGTTTATCTCATTGATTCTCTGAGGTTTTCTATGTACCCTCCTACATTATCTGAAAATAGTTGTTTAATTTTATTCTTTTTCCAATTTATAAGCTTGCCTAATTCATTGGCTAATGCTTTCAGTCCAGTGTTGAATCATAGTGAAGAAAGTGGACATCCTTGCCTTGCATTTGGTTATAATGAGCTCATCCCCAGGGTTTCTTTATTAAGTAAGATGATGGTTTTAGGACCAAGGTATATATTATTTTATCAAATTAATAAATGATGCTTTAATTTTGGTACAGTAAGACTGCTAAAATTTCTGACTTAATGCTGGGAAGATTTAAGTAGAGAGAGGAAATGACGTTGAAATGGTCAGAAGTAGGAAGCAAGTGAGAAAGGGAGTCTTTGGAATGATCAGTAAAACTGCTCAGTCGGGAAGAGAATGCTGTTTTTAATAACAACGCATCTCACTGTTCACTTGGGGAATTCATCTAGGACTGAATGTCTTCACAACAAGATAGTAGAAATAATTCTAGAAATATTGTGTCACTCTACCTTTATTATATTCTTGGACTGTGCTGCCAGCTTGAGTGAATAAAATAATTACTTATATGGTTGTAACTGTGAAAATGGATCTTTGCCTCATTTTTGAACTTCCAGTTTTTCCAGACTGCTCCTTAAGGCAATCATAAATGTTTATTGGTCCCTTATGTTAAAATTATTGGTAAATGCCTTATATTGGAAAAGGAAATGGCAGTCCACTCCAATATTCTTGCCTGGAGAATCCCATGGACAGAAGAGCC
The DNA here is from genome assembly GCA_022376925.1 of Tragulus kanchil. NCBI lineage: Eukaryota > Metazoa > Chordata > Mammalia > Artiodactyla > Tragulidae > Tragulus > Tragulus kanchil. The sequence goes on along the minus strand of JAIOJX010000032.1, from coordinate 213,676,064 downwards.
TGGTGTGTTACAGTCCACAGGGTCTAAGGAAAAGTTACAATTTTATGATACTGAGTCATCCTGTCCAAGAACACTAGACATTTTTTCATTTGTTCAAGTCTATTTTTGTAGCTTTAAAATATCTGAAAGTTTCTGTCATAAAAGTTTTGCACTTTTCTTGTTAATTTATTCCTGCATATTTTATCTTATTTGTTGCTATATTAAGTAGAATTTTCTTTTCCACCTTATCCTTTCACTATTCTGTATGCTTGTATATGAAGGCTGTTTTTTTCTATATTTTAATTTTATATCTTGCTACTTTATTGAATTCTTTTGCTGTTTTAATTTGTTTATCTCATTGATTCTCTGAGGTTTTCTATGTACCCTCCTACATTATCTGAAAATAGTTGTTTAATTTTATTCTTTTTCCAATTTATAAGCTTGCCTAATTCATTGGCTAATGCTTTCAGTCCAGTGTTGAATCATAGTGAAGAAAGTGGACATCCTTGCCTTGCATTTGGTTATAATGAGCTCATCCCCAGGGTTTCTTTATTAAGTAAGATGATGGTTTTAGGACCAAGGTATATATTATTTTATCAAATTAATAAATGATGCTTTAATTTTGGTACAGTAAGACTGCTAAAATTTCTGACTTAATGCTGGGAAGATTTAAGTAGAGAGAGGAAATGACGTTGAAATGGTCAGAAGTAGGAAGCAAGTGAGAAAGGGAGTCTTTGGAATGATCAGTAAAACTGCTCAGTCGGGAAGAGAATGCTGTTTTTAATAACAACGCATCTCACTGTTCACTTGGGGAATTCATCTAGGACTGAATGTCTTCACAACAAGATAGTAGAAATAATTCTAGAAATATTGTGTCACTCTACCTTTATTATATTCTTGGACTGTGCTGCCAGCTTGAGTGAATAAAATAATTACTTATATGGTTGTAACTGTGAAAATGGATCTTTGCCTCATTTTTGAACTTCCAGTTTTTCCAGACTGCTCCTTAAGGCAATCATAAATGTTTATTGGTCCCTTATGTTAAAATTATTGGTAAATGCCTTATATTGGAAAAGGAAATGGCAGTCCACTCCAATATTCTTGCCTGGAGAATCCCATGGACAGAAGAGCCTGGTGGGTTACAGTCCACAGGGTCTCAAAGAGTCGGACATGACTGAAGCGACTTAGTATGAATGCACACATGCCTTATATTAGAATATATATATATATATATATATATATATATGTACATATTTACATTGCACACACATACCTACATCATCTAACTTCAAATGCAGTTTAGTCCAGAGACTCAAATGATTTCATCAGCACTCACTTTTCTTCCTCTTGATCTTTCTGTTCTACTTTCTTCAGTGTTCCCCTCATCCTCGGAGTCTACTTTTAGCAAGAGAGCTTTAGATTTATGTCCTCACTTCTCTGTAGCTCCTGTCCTTGGGATTGTTCTGGCTGGACTAGCCCCATTATATGGCTACAGTGGCAGGAGGGTTTGTGGCTCCTGCTGGACCTGGATGGCACATTCCACTCTTCCTGGTGGGGGTACAGGTTCCTCCCCCAAACATGTGGTCTGGGAATCCAGAGGGGTAGTTTTCCAAGAGAAATGGGGTATATTTATTATACCAGAATAAGGGGGGATTAGATGCCACTTAGGCAAGGAAACAGCAGCTGTTTGCTGCAATAACTGAGTAAAGTTTATTGGATGGACTCAGGTTTAATAGTGAATGAAAAAATTGTGGTAATTTGGCAAAAGGAAACTGCCTGAATGAATTCTTTGGACATAGACTCTTTACTGCTTGCTTTTGCCCTTACTTTGGCAATAGCTTACTGTTCTTTCCCCCAGAACTGATTCCTCTAGCTTTATTGGGTTCTGTCGTCCTTGCTCGAGAGGAAAGTACTGAATGTGAAATAATTCTAGAAATATTGTGTCACTCTACCTTTATTATATTCTTGGACTGTGCTGCCAGCTTGAGTGAATAAAATAATTACTTATATGGTTGTAACTGTGAAAATGGATCTTTGCCTCATTTTTGAACTTCCAGTTTTTCCAGACTGCTCCTTAAGGCAATCATAAATGTTTATTGGTCCCTTATGTTAAAATTATTGGTAAATGCCTTATATTGGAAAAGGAAATGGCAGTCCACTCCAATATTCTTGCCTGGAGAATCCCATGGACAGAAGAGCCTGGTGGGTTACAGTCCACAGGGTCTCAAAGAGTCGGACATGACTGAAGCGACTTAGTATGAATGCACACATGCCTTATATTAGAATATATATATATATATATATGTACATATTTACATTGCACACACATACCTACATCATCTAACTTCAAATGCAGTTTAGTCCAGAGACTCAAATGATTTCATCAGAACTCACTTTTCTTCCTCTTGATCTTTCTGTTCTACTTTCTTCAGTGTTCCCCTCATCCTCGGAGTCTACTTTTAGCAAGAGAGCTTTAGATTTATGTCCTCACTTCTCTGTAGTTCCTGTCCTTGGGATTGTTCTGGCTGGACTAGCCCCATTATATGGCTACAGTGGCAGGAGGGTTTGTGGCTCCTGCTGGACCTGGATGGCACATTCCACTCTTCCTGGTGGGGGTACAGGTTCCTCCCCCAAACATGTGGTCTGGGAATCCAGAGGGGTAGTTTTCCAAGAGAAATGGGGTATATTTATTATACCAGAATAAGGGGGGATTAGATGCCACTTAGGCAAGGAAACAGCAGCTGTTTGCTGCAATAACTGAGTAAAGTTTATTGGATGGACTCAGGTTTAATAGTGAATGAAAAAATTGTGGTAATTTGGCAAAAGGAAACTGCCTGAATGAATTCTTTGGACATAGACTCTTTACTGCTTGCTTTTGCCCTTACTTTGGCAATAGCTTACTGTTCTTTCCCCCAGAACTGATTCCTCTAGCTTTATTGGGTTCTGTCGTCCTTGCTGGAGAGGGAAAGTACTGAATGTGAAAATAAGCACGAGGGTTCTGGTTTTACTGCAGCTTAGTCCTGCCTCCCAGACTTCCTGCCAGAGATGAATAAAAGGCCTCCTCCCAGGACTTTCCTCTTGACTTTAAGGGATGAAATGTGTTATTCTTACATAACACAGAGAATCAGATAAAATACTTGTACCACTTGTATTGATTCTCTTTGTTAGTATCATCTAAAGTAACAATATGTGTAATCTCTATCCTTCCTTTATAATGCTGCCAATACAAAGCAAGATTTCCACTTGGAGCCTGAGGCTTCTTTCCCCCCTTATTAGAGGAGACTATGCAGTTTAGATGTTTGAATAGGAATAGCGGAAGCAGCCAAAAGCTTTTCAGTAGTCCAGTTAAAATGCATAACAGCATGTGTTTAAAGTAAATCTTTGGAAGACAGATTGGAAAATCCTGGATACAGTCATATAGCATGCACCGTAGAGGCATGCTTTGCTAATAAATACAGGTAGGGAGGAGCAGTTCATATCTTACCAGGGGATCAGAGATTCCTGTTTAGATGTTTCTCTGGTAACCTTGTTGCCATCTAGGCGGCTGAAGGGCTGAAAGAACTTTCCAGTCTTGCATAATCTACTGGCTTTTTATTGAGGTAAAAGCCATCATTTCTAGAGCCCCACACATTTGCATAAACACTCTCCCTCAGAATTTATACAAAAGGGTTATATTTTTCCTTTGTTAGAAATGTAAGAAAAAAACTTGCAAAACCTGGAAGTCTATGGAGAATTCACCTCATTCTAATTATAAACATAGTTTTCAAGAGAAATGGGGTATATTTATTATACCAGAATAAGGGGGGATTAGATGCCACTTAGGCAAGGAAACAGCAGCTGTTTGCTGCAATAACTGAGTAAAGTTTATTGGATGGACTCAGGTTTAATAGTGAATGAAAAAATTGTGGTAATTTGGCAAAAGGAAACTGCCTGAATGAATTCTTTGGACATAGACTCTTTACTGCTTGCTTTTGCCCTTACTTTGGCAATAGCTTACTGTTCTTTCCCCCAGAACTGATTCCTCTAGCTTTATTGGGTTCTGTCGTCCTTGCTGGAGAGGGAAATGATGTCAGGAAAGTACTGAATGTGAAAATAAGCACGAGGGTTCTGATTTTACTGCAGCTTAGTCCTGCCTCCCAGACTTCCTGCCAGAGATGAATAAAAGGCCTCCTCCCAGGACTTTCCTCTGGACTTTAAGGGATGAAATGTGTTATTCTTACATAACACAGAGAATCAGATAAAATACTTGTACCACTTGTATTGATTCTCTTTGTTAGTATCATCTAAAGTAACAATATGTGTAATCTCTATCCTTCCTTTATAATGCTGCCAATACAAAGCAAGATTTCCACTTGGAGCCTGAGGCTTCTTTCCCCCCTTATTAGAGGAGACTATGCAGTTTAGATGTTTGAATAGGAATAGCGGAAGCAGCCAAAAGCTTTTCAGTAGTCCAGTTAAAATGCATAACAGCATGTGTTTAAAGTAAATCTTTGGAAGACAGATTGGAAAATCCTGGATACAGTCATATAGCATGCACCGTAGAGGCATGCTTTGCTAATAAATACAGGTAGGGAGGAGCAGTTCATATCTTACCAGGGGATCAGAGATTCCTGTTTAGATGTTTCTCTGGTAACCTTGTTGCCATCTAGGCGGCTGAAGGGCTGAAAGAACTTTCCAGTCTTGCATAATCTACTGGCTTTTTATTGAGGTAAAAGCCATCATTTCTAGAGCCCCACACATTTGCATAAACACTCTCCCTCAGAATTTATACAAAAGGGTTATATTTTTCCTTTGTTAGAAATGTAAGAAAAAAACTTGCAAAACCTGGAAGTCTATGGAGAATTCACCTCATTCTAATTATAAACATGGACAAGGGGGCAGTCTAACTTAAACATGTGGACTTTGGCACCCGGCCAACATGAATTTTAACCTGGTTTTTCATGTTGTGGATGTGCATCCTTAGAAAAGTTCATCTTTGTAGACCTTATTTCTCATATGTGAAAGTTATTCATTTATTAGTTTAACACATTTATTATTAACTGCTCTTCTGTGTGTTGGGGACGCATCAAGAAATGAAACAACGAAGGTCTCTTCCTTTCTGTGGCTCCTGTTCTCATGGCAGGGAGATGCAAGAAAGAAAAATTGCATGTTAACAATCATAATTTCTGTAAGAAAGGAAAGAGAATAGCAGGGTCATGGAGAAATGGGTTAGGGAAGAGAGTGGCTGCAGCCTTAGGGGAGTCAGGGTTGGTGTCATTGAGAAGGTGTTGTTTGATTGAAGCTTTCAGTGAGGTTTTAAAAGACTCACTCTGCCTTGAGAACAGACTGTAGGAGGTTACAAAAAAGTAGAGAGAATTGTTAGGAGGCTTTCATAGTAGCGTAGGTGAGAGATGATGGTGACTTAGCAGTGATAGCACTGATCGTGATGAGAATGGTTGAATTCTGTGTGTACCTTTTGTAGACTCCGCCAACAGAATTTTCTGATGGTTTAGAGACGTTGTGTGAAACAAAAAGAAGAGTGTCAGCCTTTGGCTTGAACAACTGGATAAATAGAATTTTTATTGACTGAGAAGAGGAAGACTGTGGGTGCAGTAAGTTTTAGGGAAGATTGGGAGTTGAGTTCTCTCTCTGTAGTTTGAGTTGTCCATTAGGCACCCACATAGCGATAAGAACATATACCCACAGGTTGCTGGTGATGATTCAGTATGGTGAATGTCACTTAGGATAGTGCCTGACATAATTATTTGTGTGAGATCAGAGAATATACTGCTACATGAAACAAGAATAAGAAGTTCCAAAATGGATATTCAGGGGAAAAGAGCTCATTGAATCAAATAGCAGAACTAAAAATGATAGACTGGAGGACTGAGGAGATCTCCCAGGAAAAGAAAGTCAGAGGGATGCAGAAATCATAGAGAATCCAGGTAGGAGTTCTAACTCCTTTCCATCGGGATTCTCAGAGGCACAGTTGAGAGAAAGTGAAAGGAAGACATTATGAGTAAAATAAGAACAATTTCCAGAACTGAAGGGCAGGAATTCCTAAATGGAAAGTGCTCAGCAATAAGAATGGGAGTGGGATGGGGTGGGGAGAAACATTGTACCAAGACATGTTAGAGTAGCGGAGAGAAGAAACAAGTCCCAAACAAAGGATCAGAAATTAGCAGACTGTCAGACTTTTCAGAAGTAATACAAGATGCAAGTAGACGAGGGACCAGTGCCTTCAAGGTTCTGAGGGAAAATGACCACAAAGATAGACTTCTGTGTCTAGCTAAACAGTTGTGAGGAACAAAGACAACATTTTCCAACTTGCAAGGTCTCAGAAAATTTATCTCCTAATGCATCCCTCTTTGGGAAGCTGTTAGGAAAATAGGATAAACACTTGATAGACATAAAGGAAAGTTCTAGAATGATGATGAAAAAAAAAGTCCAGGATGACAGCTGAGTAGCAGGTCTAGAGATAATGAGTACGTACCGGTAGAGCAAGAGGATGTAAGATCCAGGGAACATGTCTCTAAGAAGAAGATAATTGGCGTACAATGTGTTTGACTAGTCTGAAGTAGAGTCATAGCTCTTTCAGAGTTAGAGGATAAACTGTTCTCAGCTTAAAGCAACTTACACTGTAGGATGGCATACACAGAAGGAAGTGGGTAATTACTTTATTCTGTGAAGATTTGGAAAGCTTAGTACCCTGCTCCTAGGCCACTCATAGTTGGAATGTAGGTTTAGCAGTCTAGTATTTAGCTCCTTCAGCATCTATTGGTTTAACAGTTCAGTTAAACCAACAGCTTGGAGCTGACAGTTGGGCTAGCTGAAAAATCATTCCACAGTCCAGGAAAGAAAGTCATTTTCTTTTTCATGAGATGGGCAGAGGGAAACTATTGCTTATTATTAGCTGGAAGAATTTAAAATATACGTATGTATATTTATAAGCATTTGCCAGTTTTTATTTTTGCATGTATGGTAATGTATGTTTGTAAGAATGCCTTGTTTTTAAAATGAGTATGGAATAGTGCAAGGGAAAAAGCTTACAGTTGTTAATTTAGGTATAGAAAGCAACTGAATTTTTTGTATAATAATTTACTTTATCCTCCCAGGGTAAATTACATCCCATTGACTTATGCCAATAAGGTATTGTCCTCCCAGTATAATAGTGAACTTTTTCGTGTATGGAATTCTCCATTATTTTATACTTGGAGATTGATTACAAGCAAATTCAAATTTTACTGTTCAAAAAATGCTGCCTGATTAATTATAAACCTGTTTGTCTTAGACTGCATTTTTTGGGTACACTTTAGCTATAAGAGAATGTGTAGCAGTTTTGTGTCACAAAAGTATTTCTCACGTATCCATATGGAATGATATTTATGTGTTCTTTAGTTTCTCACTTGGTGCTGCAGTCTGTGGGATCATAAAGAGTTGGACATGACTGAGCGACTGAATAACAGTATATATTACTGTATAGACATATACAGTGTGTATATAAAGAAAAACTGCAAGGGGAGAAAAATATAATCAAAATGAAGTTTATTATTTTAAACCACCGGTAGAAAAAAAAGGATGTAAAAAAATCCAGGGAACATAGCAGGTCTAGAGATAATGAGTACGACGGTAGAGCAAGAGGATGTAAGATCCAGGGAACATGTCTCTAAGAAGAAGATAATACAATGTGTTTGAATAGTCTGAAGTAGAGTCATAGCTCTTTCAGAGTTAGAGGATAAACTTTTCTCAGCTTAAAGCAACTTACACTGTAGGATGGCATACACAGAAGGAAGTGGGTAATTACTTTATTTGTGAAGATTTGGAAAGCTTAGTACCCTGCTCCTAGGCCACTCATAGTTGGAATGTAGGTTTAGCAGTCTAGTATTTAGCTCCTTCAGCATCTATTGGTTTAACAGTTCAGTTAAACCAACAGCTTGGAGCTGACAGTTGGGCTAGCTGAAAAATCATTCCACAGTCCAGGAAAGAAAGTCATTTTCTTTTTCATGAGATGGGCAGAGGGAAACTATTGCTTATTATTAGCTGGAAGAATTTAAAATATACGTATGTATATTTATAAGCATTTGCCAGTTTTTATTTTTGCATGTATGGTAATTTATGTTTGTAAGAATGCCTTGTTTTTAAAATGAGTATGGAATAGTGCAAGGGAAAAAGCTTACAGTTGTTAATTTAGGTATAGAAAGCAACTGAATTTTTTGTATAATAATTTATTTTATCCTCCCAGGGTAAATTACATCCCATTGACTTATGCCAATAAGGTATTGTCCTCCCAGTATAATAGTGAACTTTTTCGTGTATGGAATTCTCCATTATTTTATACTTGGAGATTGATTACAAGCAAATTCAAATTTTACTGTTCAAAAAATGCTGCCTGATTAATTATAAACCTGTTTGTCTTAGACTGCATTTTTTGGGTACACTTTAGCTATAAGAGAATGTGTAGCAGTTTTGTGTCACAAAAGTATTTCTCACGTATCCATATGGAATGATATTTATGTGTTCTTTAGTTTCTCACTTGGTGCTGCAGTCTGTGGGATCATAAAGAGTTGGACATGACTGAGCGACTGAATAACAGTATATATTACTGTATAGACATATACAGTGTGTATATAAAGAAAAACTGCAAGGGGAGAAAAAGATAATCAAAGTGAAGTTTATTATTTTAAAGTTTTAATACTGTGTAAGATTTTGTGGTAGTTAAGTTCCTATAAAATATGGCCATCCTGGAATATATGTTTGGGGAACATCAGTTAATCTTTTCAAAACAAACATTGATAGAGCACCTGCCATATGTCAGGCTCTGTTAGCACCTGGGAACACAGAGCAAGTTGCGACATTATTCCTGCCCTCTGATAATTCTTGGTCCTAAAGCAAGAAATTTAATTTATAAACAAGTGACTGTAATTAAATAGAGGATTAAAAGTACTATAAATGATATTTACCAAGTGAATCAAGAGAGAAGGCTATCAACAAAGAGGTAGTACTGTTTGTGGAAATGGCAAGCATTTTTGTTGTCTGTGGCGTGGAATAAGAGAAAGGATCTATGTGATTTTAAGAATCATGTAGAAAGTTAAAGCAAAATGAAACAAGGAAACCTCTCAAGTTCACCCTTGACCTGACAAATCAAAGTCATCAGAGGAGGCCTGGTTTAATGTATCTGGTGCTGCCCGAAGACCTAACTGGCACGACAGAAGTGCTGTTCGTTGATGTTTCTTAGTTGTTGTTTAGTCACTCAGTCACGTCTGACTCTTTGGCGACCCCGTAGACTGTAGCCCACCAGACTTCTCTGTCCAGAGGATTCTCCAGCAAGAATACTTTAGTGGTTGTCGTTTCCTTCTTCAGGGGATATTCCTGACCCAAGGATCAAACACATGCCTCCTGGATTTTTACCACTGAGCCACCAGCAAAGCCCATTTCTTAGTTAACATGCAATATTCCCAAAAAGTGAACTTTTCGTGTATGGAATTCTCCATTATTTTATACTTGGAGATTGATTACAAGCAAATTCAAATTTTACTGTTCAAAAAATGCTGCCTGATTAATTATAAACCTGTTTGTCTTAGACTGCATTTTTTGGGTACACTTTAGCTATAAGAGAATGTGTAGCAGTTTTGTGTCACAAAAGTATTTCTCACGTATCCATATGGAATGATATTTATGTGTTCTTTAGTTTCTCACTTGGTGCTGCAGTCTGTGGGATCATAAAGAGTTGGACATGACTGAGCGACTGAATAACAGTATATATTACTGTATAGACATATACAGTGTGTATATAAAGAAAAACTGCAAGGGGAGAAAAAGATAATCAAAGTGAAGTTTATTATTTTAAAGTTTTAATACTGTGTAAGATTTTGTGGTAGTTAAGTTCCTATAAAATATGGCCATCCTGGAATATATGTTTGGGGAACATCAGTTAATCTTTTCAAAACAAACATTGATAGAGCACCTGCCATATGTCAGGCTCTGTTAGCACCTGGGAACACAGAGCAAGTTGCGACATTATTCCTGCCCTCTGATAATTCTTGGTCCTAAAGCAAGAAATTTAATTTATAAACAAGTGACTGTAATTAAATAGAGGATTAAAAGTACTATAAATGATATTTACCAAGTGAATCAAGAGAGAAGGCTATCAACAAAGAGGTAGTACTGTTTGTGGAAATGGCAAGCATTTTTGTTGTCTGTGGCGTGGAATAAGAGAAAGGATCTATGTGATTTTAAGAATCATGTAGAAAGTTAAAGCAAAATGAAACAAGGAAACCTCTCAAGTTCACCCTTGACCTGACAAATCAAAGTCATCAGAGGAGGCCTGGTTTAATGTATCTGGTGCTGCCCGAAGACCTAACTGGCACGACAGAAGTGCTGTTCGTTGATGTTTCTTAGTTGTTGTTTAGTCACTCAGTCACGTCTGACTCTTTGGCGACCCCGTAGACTGTAGCCCACCAGACTTCTCTGTCCAGAGGATTCTCCAGCAAGAATACTTTAGTGGTTGTCGTTTCCTTCTTCAGGGGATATTCCTGACCCAAGGATCAAACACATGCCTCCTAGTTGGCAGGTGGATTTTTTACCACTGAGCCACCAGCAAAGCCCATTTCTTAGTTAACAAATTTTCAGGTGTTTCAGTTTTGGTATGAGGTACACCTCTGGATAAAGGGAACTGAGACCACTAGGGGGTGCTTTATAGTTAGAAAATGGCAAGTCCTCCCTTGCTGCCCCTGGAGTCTGTGTAGCAAAGTAATGACCAGTGAAAAGAGCTGGTGCCAGTCCTAAGACAAGGTTTGAAATAAGAGAGAAAAAAAGAAAGGAAGAGAAAAGAGAGGCCGGAGGGTAAGAAGAGAAAGGAGGAGAAAGTAGACAGGTATACTGTGAAGGAGGTTGTCAAATACCATCAGTAATTGCCTCAGGAAAGTGGCTGCTAGGTCACTCATTGCTCATTTATTTCTGGGTTTATTCCTTTGACACGTATTCAGTGAGAGTCAGGTGAGGATAGCATGGTTCACAAGATGGTCTCCCTGCTCTCTGGGAGTTTATACGTAAAGGAAGCTTAAAATATCTGAACTTAAAATTTTGACCCTTTCTTTGTGGAGTATGTTAAGTAACATGGAAAATAATACTTTAAAATTTTAGTTTTGTTTATTTCAGACCCTCTGTTTCATTCCCCTACCTGAGAAAACCTTTTCTAGAATTTCAAAGAAAGTATTCTTATTAAAATATTTGAAAATCAGCTCCTCAGGGGCTAGTTCTTCAGGAATCCAGAGCATGTAGTTCATTATTGGGCTCTCATTAACAGGTGAGGGCTGTGTGCAGGGGGGTGTGCTGAATGAGTGACGGGCCTTCAGCAGCCAGCTCCTGACGAGAGTCTGCAGCTTCCCAGCTCTTTCTAGAATTCGGGCTTCTGACCTCGGACGCTCTCCCTACAGCACATTCCTGCCTCAGCTGTGGCACGCTGCCGCCATTGCCTGTTTACAAGGCATTCTGTGTGTCTCCGTAAGAGTGAATTCTTCTGTGGTAGAGTCTGTGTCTAATTTAACTCATTTATGTAATCCCAGTGTTTGGCAGGTGTGAGTGCTCAATAAGTTTTGGTTGAAGGGATGAATAAATCTTACTAGTTAGTGAACTTGGTAAAAGATAGGACTACTAATAGGGCTTGTTTCTGAAAGAGTTATTTTTTGAATATACCAGAAAGTCCCTCCTTTAACACTTTTCATCTGCATGAGAGTGTGTAGACTTGAAGGGTAAGATGCAGTACTCTTTCTTTTTTTTTTCTTTTAACTTTTATTTTACTTTTAACTTTTACAGTTTTGTTGTTTGCAGATATGTATGTTCCCAGATTAGCCATATGTATATCCCCCCCTTCTCACCCCTTCCGACCATCACACAGCACCCCTGAAGGATCCCCTTTTCTCACAGAGCAATGACTAGAGCTATTTTCTTCACTTATGATAGTACAGGCCTTCATGCTACTTCCTTTACGCCTCCCACCCTCTGTTCCTTCCCCACAATGTCCATATGTCCACTGTCCATGTCTGTCTTTCTGTTGCTTCACTGTGTGTGCCATCATCACCATCCTACTAGATTCCATATATATGTGTTAATATACTGTATTTGTCCTTCTCTTTCTGACTGACTTCACTTTTTATGATATGTTCTAGATCCAGCCACCTCATTAGGGCTGATTCTTCTGCATTTCTCTTTACAGCTGTGTAGTATTCCATTGTATATATGTACCAGAGCTTTTGGATCCATTCGTTCGTCAATGGAAGATGCAGTACACTTTCTTAACCAGATGATACACCGTTCAAAAGAGATGGATTTGTAACGCCAGTTCTGTCGATCCAGCTCAAATTTTATTATTGGATTCCGTTGCTTCACCTTAGATAACTAGCCCAGCTGTCATTTTCTAGTTTATATTTCTAATATAGTAGGGACTTATGGCACCTGTTATTAAAATACTTCAGGCTCTAGGGCCTGTGAGGACTTTATCTTACAAAGACGCACATTAGAATTATGTCAAGATTGAAAGACAGGAAGACAGATTTCCCTGTGAGTGAATTTTACTCCGCCAGAAGTCAGTGTAAGTAGATCAACATCTATTCATTGAATGCCAGAGCCTTATTATTCAGCCTATCCTAAAATAGATGTATCATTACAAACCTCAAAATGCTTGCTGTATTGTAAAGAACATGTTACAGAAAGCCTTCAAATAACAGAAATGTTTTCTAAACAGCTTCATTGAGATATAATTCACATATCATACAACTCAACTTTTTAAAGTAGACACTTCAGTGTGAATATACCAGAAAGTCCCTCCTTTAACACTTTTCATCTGCATGAGAGTGTGTAGACTTGAAGGGTAAGATGCAGTACTCTTTCTTTTTTTTTTCTTTTAACTTTTATTTTACTTTTAACTTTTACAGTTTTGTTGTTTGCAGATATGTATGTTCCCAGATTAGCCATATGTATATCCCCCCCTTCTCACCCCTTCCGACCATCACACAGCACCCCTGAAGGATCCCCTTTTCTCACAGAGCAATGACTAGAGCTATTTTCTTCACTTATGATAGTACAGGCCTTCATGCTACTTCCTTTACGCCTCCCACCCTCTGTTCCTTCCCCACAATGTCCATATGTCCACTGTCCATGTCTGTCTTTCTGTTGCTTCACTGTGTGTGCCATCATCACCATCCTACTAGATTCCATATATATGTGTTAATATACTGTATTTGTCCTTCTCTTTCTGACTGACTTCACTTTTTATGATATGTTCTAGATCCAGCCACCTCATTAGGGCTGATTCTTCTGCATTTCTCTTTACAGCTGTGTAGTATTCCATTGTATATATGTACCAGAGCTTTTGGATCCATTCGTTCGTCAATGGAAGATGCAGTACACTTTCTTAACCAGATGATACACCGTTCAAAAGAGAGATGGATTTGTAACGCCAGTTCTGTCGATCCAGCTCAAATTTTATTATTGGATTCCGTTGCTTCACCTTAGATAACTAGCCCAGCTGTCATTTTCTAGTTTATATTTCTAATATAGTAGGGACTTATGGCACCTGTTATTAAAATACTTCAGGCTCTAGGGCCTGTGAGGACTTTATCTTACAAAGACGCACATTAGAATTATGTCAAGATTGAAAGACAGGAAGACAGATTTCCCTGTGAGTGAATTTTACTCCGCCAGAAGTCAGTGTAAGTAGATCAACATCTATTCATTGAATGCCAGAGCCTTATTATTCAGCCTATCCTAAAATAGATGTATCATTACAAACCTCAAAATGCTTGCTGTATTGTAAAGAACATGTTACAGAAAGCCTTCAAATAACAGAAATGTTTTCTAAACAGCTTCATTGAGATATAATTCACATATCATACAACTCAACTTTTTAAAGTAGACACTTCAGTGTTTGTTTTTTTTAGTATATTCACAGATTTGTGCAATTGTTACCACTCTCTAACTCCAAAACATTTTCATCACCCCTCAAAGAAACCCCATACCTAGGTAGCAGTCACTGTCTGAGACTGTGAGAAAAGAATAATTATTTCCCCCTTTTGTAGTTCAGGCAGTGTATGCTTTTAGAGATATAGCGAAGAACAAACAGAAGCAACAAGGCACCAGCTGGTTCCAGAAGGGATGCAGTGTTTCAGCTCTAGTCAAGTCACTGTCAGAGAAGTAGCCTCACAGTTGCTCACCATCATAGTGCTACATGCTGTTGTCTTTCTTGGACTGTACGTGGAGTGAGAGTTGCCCTTTCGCTACACAAGTCTCAATTGAGATGGTGAAGGGGAGGTACGGGGAGAAAAATGGAGTGTCTCTGCCCTGTTTCTACTGGTAATTGGGCAAGCGGACTGCTTTGATGAACATGGAGTGACACACTGGGGTGGCTGTGATCACTTGCCCATCTCTTTGGCTAGTCTCTTCCAGTTTGGCTAGTCTCTTCCAGTGGTCTGTTTGAGAACATTTTTGGTCCTCTTACCACACCAGCAGCTTGATATTAAAGTGCAGTGGTAACAATGAAGATAGTTTTAAACTCGACTGAGATAAATTAAGAAATGGTCATAGGTAGCAAATGATAGGCACACATGAGTGATTTTTTTTTTTTTTTAAATTTGGCCTCTTTTTATTGGTTTTTTATTTACTGATTTTCATCCATCTTTATTCTTTGGCCTGTGTGGGCCTCTCGTTGCAGTGGTCTCTCTCGTTGCAGAGTACTGGCTCTGGGCACATGTGCTTCAGAGCGCTGGCTCACTATTGGACACACCGGCCCAGCCATTCCTTGGCACATGGGATCTTCCTGGGCCAGGGATCGAACCAGTGCCCCTTGCACTGCAAGGCGGACTCTCTACTCACTGGATCACCAGGGAAGCCCCACAAATGAGTGATTTTTTAAAAATGTTTTTCATGGAGTGTTTGAAATAGAATACTAAGGGTGTTCTGAGAATGATGTTCAGAACTGAAACTTTTTCCCGGAATGACTTATTAAAATTGTTACGGATTCTTGACTCAGCTGTATTATGTGAAAAGGTTTAGGTTTTGTAAAGTAGCTTAGCACGTGCTGCAGTACTTTATAATATTTTAAAATTTTTGTGTGTTTTTTTAATAATATGAGCACTAATAGATAACAATTGTCTGTGTGAACAGTTCCCTAAACTTTTCTTCCTAAAGAGTTCATTGTTAAGTTTTTTGAAATAACAGTATAGTTGTCTCTTTAGAAAGATCCTTTAGATCTGATGTCTCATGACTGACTTACATTCTTCTGGCACATTCTCTCCTGACTCCTTTCTACACCCAGAAAGTTATCTTGGATCGTCTGAATCTGTGCATGTTCAGAATGAAGAAATGAGCCAGAGACGTTTTCTAACACATACTTTTAGGGGAGGTCACACAATTTAATTTTGAATGCCAAATGGCATTAACTGTCACTTTGGCTATTCTGGGCTGATGGAGAAATTTGTAATCAAGCATATTGCATAATGGTCATATAATTGAAGGTGTAGGTTTATCTTTAAAAACACAGCTCCCAATACTTGTGTTCAGTACATAATGTTTAAGGTGGTTTTTAAACTCTTTGCGGTCACATAGTGGGGACTTCTCCATCAATTTGTGTAGTTTGCTTTATAGATGATGTCTACAAAGACACTATCTTTGAGAAGAGAACAGTTGACACCTCCATGTCTCATTGGCATCTTGGGTTAAGTGTAGCTCAAGTACTATTAGATGAAACTTTTGTGTGTGACAGTGTGCTCTCTCAGAATAAGGAGTCAGCACTCTATGACTCTAAAGGAATAGTCTCATTTGATAATTTCAGAACCAACTCAGATTTTGCCTAGTGTGTGATGAGGTGATGTAGTGACTGTTATTATATATTGTTTCAGAGTCAAGGAAGATAATTGATAAACTTGATCCATGGTTCCCAGGGGTAGAATATCTGTCATAGAAGAAAGGCAGTGGTTAAAGGAGCAGTATTCAAAGACAATACAAAAAAAGAGAATTATAGGCCAATTTCACTGAATATAGACGCCAAAATCCTCAACAAAATACTAGCAAACAGAATTCAACAACACAAAAAGCATTCTAGGTGTTAGAATGAAACAAATTTTCCCGGAATGCTTAAAATTGTTACGGATTCTTGACTCAGCTGTATTATGTGAAAAGGTTTAGGTTTTGTAAAGTAGCTTAGCACGTGCTGCAGTACTTTATAATATTTTAAAATTTTTGTGTGTTTTTTTAATAATATGAGCACTAATAGATAACAATTGTCTATGTGAACAGTTCCCTAAACTTTTCTTCCTAAAGAGTTCATTGTTAAGTTTTTTGAAATAACAGTATAGTTGTCTCTTTAGAAAGATCCTTTAGATCTGATGTCTCATGACTGACTTACATTCTTCTGGCACATACTCTCCTGACTCCTTTCTACACCCAGAAAGTTATCTTGGATCGTCTGAATCTGTGCATGTTCAGAATGAAGAAATGAGCCAGAGACGTTTTCTAACACATACTTTTAGGGGAGGTCACACAATTTAATTTTGAATGCCAAATGGCATTAACTGTCACTTTGGCTATTCTGGGCTGATGGAGAAATTTGTAATCAAGCATATTGCATAATGGTCATATAATTGAAGGTGTAGGTTTATCTTTAAAAACACAGCTCCCAATACTTGTGTTCAGTACATAATGTTTAAGGTGGTTTTTAAACTCTTTGCGGTCACATAGTGGGGACTTCTCCATCAATTTGTGTAGTTTGCTTTATAGATGATGTCTACAAAGACACTATCTTTGAGAAGAGAACAGTTGACACCTCCATGTCTCATTGGCATCTTGGGTTAAGTGTAGCTCAAGTACTATTAGATGAAACTTTTGTGTGTGACAGTGTGCTCTCTCAGAATAAGGAGTCAGCACTCTATGACTCTAAAGGAATAGTCTCATTTGATAATTTCAGAACCAACTCAGATTTTGCCTAGTGTGTGATGAGGTGATGTAGTGACTGTTATTATATATTGTTTCAGAGTCAAGGAAGATAATTGATAAACTTGATCCTTGGTTCCCAGGGGTAGAATATCTGTCATAGAAGAAAGGCAGTGGTTAAAGGAGCAGTATTCAAAGACAATACAAAAAAAGAGAATTATAGGCCAATTTCACTGAATATAGACGCCAAAATCCTCAACAAAATACTAGCAAACAGAATTCAACAACACATCAAAAAGCTCATACATCATGATCAAGTTGGGTTCATCCCAGGCATGCAAGGATTCTGCAATATCCGCAAATCAATGTGATTCATCATATCAACAAATTGAGAGACAAAAATCACATGATAATCTCAATAGATGCAGAAAAAGCCTTCAACAAAGTACAGCATCCATTTATGATAAAAACTCTTCAAAAAATGGGCATAGAAGGAACCTATCTCAACATAGTGAAAGCCATATATGAGAAGCCCACAGCGAACATTATTCTCAACGGTGAAAAACTCAAAGCATTTCCTATAAGATCAGCAACAAGACAAGGGTGTCCACTTTCACCACTATTATTCAACATAGTCCTGGAAATTCTAGCAACAGCAATAAGAGAAGAGAAAGAAGTGAAAGGAATCCAAACTGGAAAGGAAGAAATCAAACTCTCTCTATTCACAGACGGCATGATATTATACATAGAAAATTCCAAAGACACTATTACAAAACTACTAGAGTTAGTCAGTGAATTCAGAAAAGTCTCAGGACATAAAATCAATATACAGAAATCACTGGCACTCCTATACACAAACAATGAAAAATCAGAAAACGAAATCAAAGAGGCAATCCCCTTCACCATTGCAACCAAAAGAATCAAATATCTAGGAACAAACCTACCCAAAGAAACAAAAGAACTGTACACTGAAAATTACAAGACATGAATGAGAGAAATTAAAGTAGACCAAGATTCCTAGGCTCAGAAATGACCAACTCTTGTGTGTGACAGTGTGCTCTCTCAGAATAAGGAGTCAGCACTCTATGACTCTAAAGGAATAGTCTCATTTGATAATTTCAGAACCAACTCAGATTTTGCCTAGTGTGTGATGAGGTGATGTAGTGACTGTTATTATATATTGTTTCAGAGTCAAGGAAGATAATTGATAAACTTGATCCATGGTTCCCAGGGGTAGAATATCTGTCATAGAAGAAAGGCAGTGGTTAAAGGAGCAGTATTCAAAGACAATACAAAAAAAGAGAATTATAGGCCAATTTCACTGAATATAGATGCCAAAATCCTCAACAAAATACTAGCAAACAGAATTCAACAACACATCAAAAAGCTCATACATCATGATCAAGTTGGGTTCATCCCAGGCATGCAAGGATTCTGCAATATCCGCAAATCAATGTGATTCATCATATCAACAAATTGAGAGACAAAAATCACATGATAATCTCAATAGATGCAGAAAAAGCCTTCAACAAAGTACAGCATCCATTTATGATAAAAACTCTTCAAAAAATGGGCATAGAAGGAACCTATCTCAACATAGTGAAAGCCATATATGAGAAGCCCACAGCGAACATTATTCTCAACGGTGAAAAACTCAAAGCATTTCCTATAAGATCAGCAACAAGACAAGGGTGTCCACTTTCACCACTATTATTCAACATAGTCCTGGAAATTCTAGCAACAGCAATAAGAGAAGAGAAAGAAGTGAAAGGAATCCAAACTGGAAAGGAAGAAATCAAACTCTCTCTATTCACAGACGGCATGATATTATACATAGAAAATTCCAAAGACACTATTACAAAACTACTAGAGTTAGTCAGTGAATTCAGAAAAGTCTCAGGACATAAAATCAATATACAGAAATCACTGGCACTCCTATACACAAACAATGAAAAATCAGAAAACGAAATCAAAGAGGCAATCCCCTTCACCATTGCAACCAAAAGAATCAAATATCTAGGAACAAACCTACCCAAAGAAACAAAAGAACTGTACACTGAAAATTACAAAACACTCATGAGAGAAATTAAAGAAGATTTAAACAGATGGAGAGATATTCCATGTTCCTGGGTCGGAAGAATCAATATTGTGAAAATGACCATACTACCAAATGTCATCTATAGATTCAATGCAATCCCTATCAAACTACCAATTACATTCTTCACAGAACTAGACCAAAGAATAACACAGTTCATATGGAAACACAAAAGACCTCGAATAGCCAAAGCAATCCTGAAGAAGAATGGAGTTGGAGGGATCAGCCTCCTCAATTTCAGACTCTACTACAAAGCAACAGTCCTCAAGACAGTATGGTACTGGCACAAAAAACAGAAATATCGACCAATGGAACAAGATTGAGAACCCAGAGATAAACCCACGCACCTATGGGTACCTTATTTTTGACAAAGGAGGCGAAATTATAAAATGGGACAAAGACAGCCTCTTCAGCAAATGGTGCTAGGAAAATTGGACAGCTACATGCAAAAAAGTGAAGTTGGAACATTCCCTGACATCATGTACAAACATCAACTCAAAATGGATTAAAGACCTAAATGTAAGACCAGAAACCATCAAACTGTTAGAGGAGAATATAGGCAACACACTCAAGGACATAAATCAAAGCAAGATCTTCTCTGACCCACCTACTAGAATAGCGAAACTAAAAAGACAAATGAACATGTGGGACCTAATGAAACTTAAAAGCTTTTGTACAGCAAAAGAAATTATAGTAAAGCTGAACAGACAACCCACAGAGTGGGAGAAAATCATAGCAAATGAAACAACAGATAAAGAATAACTCTCCAAAACCTACAAGCAACTCAGACAACTCAGCACCAGAAAAATGAACAACTCAATCAAAAAATGGGAAAAGGACCTAAACAAACACTTCTCCAAAGAGGACATACAGATGGCCAAAAAACACATGAGACGTTGCTCAACTTCACTTATAATTAGAGAAATGCAAATCAAAACTACAATGAGATATAACCTCACACCCATCAGAATGGCCATCATCCACAAATCAACAGACAATAAATGCTGGAGAGACTGTGGAGAAAAGGGAACACTCCTGCGTCGCTGGTGGGAATGTCAATTGATACAGCCTCTATGGAAAACAGTCTGGAGATTTCTTAAAAAACTAAAAATAGAAGCACCATACGACCCAGCAATCCCACTCTTAGGCTTATACCCTGATGAAATCAAATCTGAAAGAAGCACCTGTACCCCAATGTTCACTGCAGCTCTCTATACAATAGCTAGAACATGGAAGCAACCTAGATGTCCATCGATGAACGAATGGATCCAAAAGCAATGGAATACAATGGAATACTACACAGCTGTAAAGAGAAATGCAGAAGAATCAGCCCTAATGAGGTGGCTGAATCTAGAACATATCATAAAAAGTGAAGTCAGTCAGAAAGAGAAGGACAAATACAGTATATTAACACATATATATGGAATCTAGTAGGATGGTGATGATGGCACACACAGTGAAGCAACAGAAAGACAGACGTGTACAGTGGACATATGGACATTGTGGGGAAGGAACAGAGGGTGGGAGGCGTAAAGGAAGTAGCATGAAGGCCTGTACTATCATAAGTGAAGAAAATAGCTCTAGTCATTGCTCTGCGAGAAAAGGAGATCCATCAGGGGTGCTGTGTGATGGTCGGAAGGGGTGGGAAGGGGTGATATACATATGGCTAATCTGGGAACATACATATCTGCAAACAACAAAACTGTAAAAGTTAAAAGTAAAATAAAAGTTAAAAAATAAAGGAGCGGTATTTATTACTGCCAGTCAGCTCTGCTATGAAGCATTTAAGGCATTTGGGCTCTGATTTGAAAGATGGTTTGAAAATTAATTATTGAGCACTTGTTATGTGCCCATAACATTGTTAGTTATTGCTAAGTTAGAGACATAACTCCTAATCTTCAGGTACTTAAATTTTGGGAAAGATAAGCAAACAGATAATTCTATTCTAAATACATTGAGGTAGTGGCTTCCCTTGTGGCTCAGACATATAAGAATCTTCCTGCCAATGCAGGAGACCTCAGTTTGATCTCTGGGTCGGGAAGAACCCTTGAAGAAGGAATGACTACCACTCTAGTATTCCTTCCATGGACAGAGGAGGGGGACCCTTGGAGAAAGGGAACACTCCTGCGTCGCTGGTGGGAATGTCAATTGATACAGCCTCTATAAACAGTCTGGAGATTTCTTAAAAAACTAAAAATAGAAGCACCATACGACCCAGCAATCCCACTCTTAGGCTTATACCCTGATGAAATCAAATCTGAAAGAAGCACCTGTACCCCAATGTTCACTGCAGCTCTCTATACAATAGCTAGAACATGGAAGCAACCTAGATGTCCATCGATGAACGAATGGATCCAAAAGCAATGGAATACAATGGAATACTACACAGCTGTAAAGAGAAATGCAGAAGAATCAGCCCTAATGAGGTGGCTGAATCTAGAACATATCATAAAAAGTGAAGTCAGTCAGAAAGAGAAGGACAAATACAGTATATTAACACATATATATGGAATCTAGTAGGATGGTGATGATGGCACACACAGTGAAGCAACAGAAAGACAGACGTGTACAGTGGACATATGGACATTGTGGGGAAGGAACAGAGGGTGGGAGGCGTAAAGGAAGTAGCATGAAGGCCTGTACTATCATAAGTGAAGAAAATAGCTCTAGTCATTGCTCTGCGAGAAAAGGAGATCCATCAGGGGTGCTGTGTGATGGTCAGAAGGGGTGGGAAGGGGTGATATACATATGGCTAATCTGGGAACATACATATCTGCAAACAACAAAACTGTAAAAGTTAAAAGTAAAATAAAAGTTAAAAAATAAAGGAGCGGTATTTATTACTGCCAGTCAGCTCTGCTATGAAGCATTTAAGGCATTTGGGCTCTGATTTGAAAGATGGTTTGAAAATTAATTATTGAGCACTTGTTATGTGCCCATAACATTGTTAGTTATTGCTAAGTTAGAGACATAACTCCTAATCTTCAGGTACTTAAATTTTGGGAAAGATAAGCAAACAGATAATTCTATTCTAAATACATTGAGGTAGTGGCTTCCCTTGTGGCTCAGACATATAAGAATCTTCCTGCCAATGCAGGAGACCTCAGTTTGATCTCTGGGTCGGGAAGAACCCTTGAAGAAGGGAATGACTACCACTCTAGTATTCCTTCCATGGACAGAGGAGCCTGGTGGGCTACAGTTCATGGGGTTGCAAAGAGTTGGACATGACTAAGCGACTAACACTTGAAGGGCCTTTTATTTATTTATTTTTTTTCCTGCCCATTTTGGAAGCATACACACAGCGGCATTAGTAAATACATTTGAACATGACATCAGCTGAGGTAAAAATGATTTTTGTAAAAAGGCAAGAATAAAATAAAAACTTAATTCAGAATATCGATGATCTTTGGAAGGGAGACAAAGGTGGAATTGAGGATTTATCTTAGGATAAATTATGGGAGAAAAACTGAACTCAACCAGACTTTCTATTTGGTCCATCCATCCATCTATCCATCCTTTTTGTTTTGTTTTGTTTTTTCACTTGCTTTTTTTGCTTAAGAATATAAAGGTTTTTTTCACATGACCTGAATGCCCTATTTCTTTGCTCCCTAAAGTTCCACGTACTCCATGCAGAACCCAGTTTATAGGTCAAAAGGATTCTGTCTGGACTGGCTGGCTAGACATTCAAGTATTCATTACCTCTGTGTGTGTGTGTGTGTGTGTGTGTGTGTGTGTATTTAATGATGTTTGTGCATGGCTAAACTAGGGATTTTGAAATAGTGTTAGGGCTTTCCTTTTTGCTGGGTGGTTTTGGAATTGAGAATCATCAGTAGAAAGAAAAAAAAGAAAAATACTATTTTTTCTTTCATCTATGTTTACTGTATACAAGTGTTCGCTGAAAATAGCACCAATTTTCTGGGAAGGTTGTGCTTGAGACTTTTCTCATCCTTATCCCTACTCTCCAATTCATGTTTCCTTCTTGTCATGTGGTCATGTGCTTGCCCAAGTCTGGCTTATGAACCGTGTAGAATATTTGTGCAGTTTTGTTTTTTAAGCCCTACACTGTGCACATGATGCAGTATTTAATTTGGAATGGGCCCTGAGTTTAGTCACACGTGCTTCTTGTGGTGTTTATCTTGGAATCCACAAGTAGGAGGGAGGTATTTTTGCATTTTATACATCTGGACATTGTTCATGATCCTCTTGTGATTTGGGAATTCTATGTGAGGCACAGTCCAAAGAACAGTATTAAAAATAACATGGAGCTATAATGACCTCTGAGTAAAAACCCTTGAGAATGCCTTTCTGATCCCAGCAGAGTTTGACTTTGATGGTGTGCATATGTGTTAGTCACTCAGTTATGTCTGATCCTTTGCGACCCCGTGGACTGTAGCCCACAAGGCTCCTCAGTCCATGGGATTCTCCAGGCAAGAAATACTGAGGTGGGTAGTCATTCCCTTCTCCAGGGCATCTTCCTGACCCAAAGATCAAACTTGGGTCTCTTGCATTGGCAGGCAGATGCTTTACCAACTGAGCCACCTGGGAAGCCCTTGATGTTGATGGTGAACTTTTTCAGTTGCACACTTCCCTGTTGGCCTGAGTAGATTACTGGGGTTATGGTTGCCTGACACCCTTGCATGGAAGCTAACGTGCTGCCAGACTTTCTGAAAGTCTACAGCAGTCAGCCTTCTAGGAGGGGAAGATTCTGCCTTGATGGTGCATGGGGTAAGACAGGCAAAGTAAATTCTGCTTATTGCTGCGGTGTCTCTGCCCCTGTCTTACTCTCTGGGCATCTTAAGATGGTGAGGACCTGGGAGTCTTTTGAGTCATGCACTTTATCATGCCTCATTCCATCTAGTTTTGAGCTAAAGATTGCTCTGAGAACACCTCAGGGGCTGTGTCAGGACTAGGAATGGCAAGGGGAGGGGTGCGCATCTCGTGGATCTGTCCTTCCCTTGATTATATACGAGAAGTTGTTTTCATTTTCAGCAGGATTGGACAGGTAGAGTACAGTGCCTCCTCCTTTTGGCTAGGGTTCTGCCTGGATGGAAAAAGTGAGGAGGGATGTACAGAAGCCTTGCTGTTCCTTGATTGAGTTTACATATGGACAGTATTGCTTTGTGGCTCCAATCTAGTTTTTGTTCGTTCCCATGTCTTATCTTTTATGCAGCTGTAGTGAGCAGGCTGGGAAAGCAGAATGAAAGCTTCAAACAGATTTGCACTTGAATACAAGAAAGAGTGATCTTTCTTGGTCAGAGTGCAGACCCCACTGAGGAGGAAGCTGTTTATTTGCCTTTTCGCTTTCTGCATGAGGACTGTTAACTTTTTTCTCTTCAAATAAAGAGGGAAAAGCTAATAAAGTAGTTAGATCTGCTAGTTATAATTCACGTAGAATTTTCAAATGTTTTGTTGAAATTTGGGAATTCTATGTGAGGCACAGTCCAAAGAACAGTATTAAAAATAACATGGAGCTATAATGACCTCTGAGTAAAAACCCTTGAGAATGCCTTTCTGATCCCAGCAGAGTTTGACTTTGATGGTGTGCATATGTGTTAGTCACTCAGTTATGTCTGATCCTTTGCGACCCCGTGGACTGTAGCCCACAAGGCTCCTCAGTCCATGGGATTCTCCAGGCAAGAAATACTGAGGTGGGTAGTCATTCCCTTCTCCAGGGCATCTTCCTGACCCAAAGATCAAACTTGGGTCTCTTGCATTGGCAGGCAGATGCTTTACCAACTGAGCCACCTGGGAAGCCCTTGATGTTGATGGTGAACTTTTTCAGTTGCACACTTCCCTGTTGGCCTGAGTAGATTACTGGGGTTATGGTTGCCTGACACCCTTGCATGGAAGCTAACGTGCTGCCAGACTTTCTGAAAGTCTACAGCAGTCAGCCTTCTAGGAGGGGAAGATTCTGCCTTGATGGTGCATGGGGTAAGACAGGCAAAGTAAATTCTGCTTATTGCTGCGGTGTCTCTGCCCCTGTCTTACTCTCTGGGCATCTTAAGATGGTGAGGACCTGGGAGTCTTTTGAGTCATGCACTTTATCATGCCTCATTCCATCTAGTTTTGAGCTAAAGATTGCTCTGAGAACACCTCAGGGGCTGTGTCAGGACTAGGAATTGCAAGGGGAGGGGTGCGCATCTCGTGGATCTGTCCTTCCCTTGATTATATACGAGAAGTTGTTTTCATTTTCAGCAGGATTGGACAGGTAGAGTACAGTGCCTCCTCCTTTTGGCTAGGGTTCTGCCTGGATGGAAAAAGTGAGGAGGGATGTACAGAAGCCTTGCTGTTCCTTGATTGAGTTTACATATGGACAGTATTGCTTTGTGGCTCCAATCTAGTTTTTGTTCGTTCCCATGTCTTATCTTTTATGCAGCTGTAGTGAGCAGGCTGGGAAAGCAGAATGAAAGCTTCAAACAGATTTGCACTTGAATACAAGAAAGAGTGATCTTTCTTGGTCAGAGTGCAGACCCCACTGAGGAGGAAGCTGTTTATTTGCCTTTTCGCTTTCTGCATGAGGACTGTTAACTTTTTTCTCTTCAAATAAAGAGGGGGGAAAAGCTAATAAAGTAGTTAGATCTGCTAGTTATAATTCACGTAGAATTTTCAAATGTACTTATCATATGATTAGAAAATAAGTAAATAATTGGAGGGCAAAGGTCAGCCTTTGGTTGAGATTTCAGAATGAGTTGAATACGAGGTGGTTGGGTGCTTGGATGAGGATACTCAAGTAGGAGCTGTTTCTCTTTTCTTTCTTTCCTTTGGGAAATTTTCCCCGTTTCCTTTCATAATGCATTTTGCAACGTGCAGTTAAAAAATATCCATCAGAGTTTAAGCTTTTAGCAAATAAACACATCCTGGTCCTACGATGGGAATGAAAACATAGCCGAGAATGGCTTGACTTTAGCTGGGGCGAGGTTAATCATCGGGACTTCGAGGGTCGATACCAAGACTGCGCGGGTTTAATGTTTTAATGACTCCAAGAGGAAATGGTGAAATCTGCTGATGACACCAAATTGTTTTTGCTGATCCAAACACGAATTTCTGGGAAGCTCCTTCATCGTATTTGGAAGAGTGGAAGAATTGGGCAATGTGGTAGCAGACATACCAGACGTGAAGGTTTATGTGAAGTAGCAGAAGCAACGTCAATACGTTGAAGTTACAAAGCCTGCCAAGTCCTCCAGGAGGAAGACTGTGGGGTCCCTAGAAAGGACTTGGCCTTGATTCCTCTCATGAAAGGAAGATTTAGGACAAAGATCATTTTGATGTATAGAAAATGAAAACTACCGTAGTAATAGTTGTAATTATAAAGTGTAGTGATTTAAAGATAGGGTGTGTGAGTTTCCTTGCTCATGCCAGCAGTAGTATATCCAAATAAGTGCTGTTTCCCTCACAATGCTCATGGAAGATTGTGTATGCATTTTATGCATGCTCCTTTTCTGGGGAATCATTTCTCCTATGTATCCTTTCGCTGTTTTCTTTGGCAGCAGGTCTTAATCTTTTAGGTGGTTTTGATTTTTTATACTAGCCAGCGGTCATTTAGAACCATGTGTGATGAATAAGTTGAATGATTAAACTAGATACATTTAAAATATAAATTAGAGTAGTGAAACTAATTTTCTTTTATTGCTTCAAAAATTTCTGGAGAAAATTACCAATGAGAAAGTGCAAAAAATATTTGTGTCATAGCAGTATAACTTTTTTTTATCTTTGGATTTCCTACTTGCTCCCCACCTCCAGCTTTATTGAGGTACAATTGACAAATAAAATTGTATATATTTAAGGGCTTCCCAGGTGGCTCAGTGGTAAAGAATTTGTCTGCCAGTGCAGGAGATGCAGCATATGCAAATTAAGTCCCTGGGTCGGGAGGATCCCATGGAGAAGGAAATGGCAACCGGCTCAAGTATTCTTGCCTGGAGAATTCCATTGACAGAGGAGCCTGGTGGACTAGTCCAGAGGATCACAAAGAGCAGGACACAAGGTGTACATGGTGATGATTTGATATATGAAATGATGATTTGATATATGAGACTATTATCACAGTCAAGTTAATTAACACACCTGTCATCTCACATAATTACTATACTTTTATATGTATGGAGAACATGGAAGATGTACTTTCTTAGCAAATTTCAAGTATATAATACTGTAATACTAAGTATATTCATCAAGCTGTGCCTTATGCATCAGCTTTTAAAAAACTGTGGGGTCCCTGGAAGTAGCAGAACAACGTCAATACGTTGAAGTTACAAAGCCTGCCAAGTCCTCCAGGAGGAAGACTGTGGGGTCCCTAGAAAGGACTTGGCCTTGATTCCTCTCATGAAAGGAAGATTTAGGACAAAGATCATTTTGATGTATAGAAAATGAAAACTACCGTAGTAATAGTTGTAATTATAAAGTGTAGTGATTTAAAGATAGGGTGTGTGAGTTTCCTTGCTCATGCCAGCAGTAGTATATCCAAATAAGTGCTGTTTCCCTCACAATGCTCATGGAAGATTGTGTATGCATTTTATGCATGCTCCTTTTCTGGGGAATCATTTCTCCTATGTATCCTTTCGCTGTTTTCTTTGGCAGCAGGTCTTAATCTTTTAGGTGGTTTTGATTTTTGATACTAGCCAGCGGTCATTTAGAACCATGTGTGATGAATAAGTTGAATGATTAAACTAGATACATTTAAAATATAAATTAGAGTAGTGAAACTAATTTTCTTTTATTGCTTCAAAAATTTCTGGAGAAAATTACCAATGAGAAAGTGCAAAAAATATTTGTGTCATAGCAGTATAACTTTTTTTTATCTTTGGATTTCCTACTTGCTCCCCACCTCCAGCTTTATTGAGGTACAATTGACAAATAAAATTGTATATATTTAAGGGCTTCCCAGGTGGCTCAGTGGTAAAGAATTTGTCTGCCAGTGCAGGAGATGCAGCATATGCAAATTAAGTCCCTGGGTCGGGAGGATCCCATGGAGAAGGAAATGGCAACCGGCTCAAGTATTCTTGCCTGGAGAATTCCATTGACAGAGGAGCCTGGTGGACTAGTCCAGAGGATCACAAAGAGCAGGACACAAGGTGTACATGGTGATGATTTGATATATGAAATGATGATTTGATATATGAGACTATTATCACAGTCAAGTTAATTAACACACCTGTCATCTCACATAATTACTATACTTTTATATGTATGGAGAACATGGAAGATGTACTTTCTTAGCAAATTTCAAGTATATAATACTGTAATACTAAGTATAGTCATCAAGCTGTGCCTTAGATCCCCAGAACTCCTGCATCTTTGAAGGCTGTACCCTTTGACAAGCGTCTCTCCATTGTCCCCACTCCAGCCCTGACTAGCCACTGTTCTACTCTCTGTTTCTGTGAGTTTGATATTTTTGGATTTCACATATGAGTGAGATCATACAGTGTTTGTCTTTCTCTGTCTGGCTAATTTCACTTAGCATAACGTCCTCCGGGTTCATCCATGTTGTTGCAAATAGCCAGGCCTTCCTTTAGAGGAAGTTCTTGATTGATTGATATCACAAATGTTGCTCAACTAGATATGTAATGAGAGTCTTGTTAAAACACTTGTTTCATTACATTATAGACGCACTGTGTTTATAAGTGACCTTCTCTTTTGTAAAATTTTATTTATTTATTTATTTTTGGCTATTCCGGGTTTTCACTGCTGCCACAGGCTCTTCTCTAGTTGCAGGGAGTGAGGGCTTCTCTCTAGTTGAAGTGAGCAGGCTTATTTGTTGCAGTGACTTCTCTTGTTGTGGAACTCAGGCTTAAGGGCTCACGGGCTTCAGTAGTTTTGGCACATGGGCTCAACAGTTGCGGCTTCGAGGCTCTAGAGCACAGGTTTCACAGTCGTGGCTCACGGGTCTAGCTGCTCTGCAGCATGTGGTATCTTCCCGGATCAGAGACTGAACCCGTGTCTCCTACTTTGGCAAGCTAACTCTTTACCACTGAGCTACCAGGGAAGCCCCTGACCTTCTCTTTTAAAACTGTTAGAGCTCTGTACTCTTAGGGAGGAGTCAAGACATTCATTTAACACACTAATATTTTCTCATTAGAACTTCTGTCTGTATAATGAAAAAATACCCCGTGGGTTAATAAATAAGATAGTCACTGTCCCAGGGGCTGTGGACTGGCCTTCTATATCCATCCATCCGTCAGTCCATCCATCATCCATCCACCCATCCACCTATCCATCCATCCATCCATCTGTTCACTTGCTTCACAATAACAGTCATGGCCCCTAACCTCAGGGTGTTTTTCCTGACATGGTGGTGAGTCCATGGGAAACAGGCAGCAGCTGGTTGCACCAGTGTTAGTCCTAAGTATAGTCATCAAGCTGTGCCTTAGATCCCCAGAACTCCTGCATCTTTGAAGGCTGTACCCTTTGACAAGCGTCTCTCCATTGTCCCCACTCCAGCCCTGACTAGCCACTGTTCTACTCTCTGTTTCTGTGAGTTTGATATTTTTGGATTTCACATATGAGTGAGATCATACAGTGTTTGTCTTTCTCTGTCTGGCTAATTTCACTTAGCATAACGTCCTCCGGGTTCATCCATGTTGTTGCAAATAGCCAGGCCTTCCTTTAGAGGAAGTTCTTGATTGATTGATATCACAAATGTTGCTCAACTAGATATGTAATGAGAGTCTTGTTAAAACACTTGTTTCATTACATTATAGACGCACTGTGTTTATAAGTGACCTTCTCTTTTGTAAAATTTTATTTATTTATTTATTTTTGGCTATTCCGGGTTTTCACTGCTGCCACAGGCTCTTCTCTAGTTGCAGGGAGTGAGGGCTTCTCTCTGGTTGAAGTGAGCAGGCTTATTTGTTGCAGTGACTTCTCTTGTTGTGGAACTCAGGCTTAAGGGCTCACGGGCTTCAGTAGTTTTGGCACATGGGCTCAACAGTTGCGGCTTCGAGGCTCTAGAGCACAGGTTTCACAGTCGTGGCTCACGGGTCTAGCTGCTCTGCAGCATGTGGTATCTTCCCGGATCAGAGACTGAACCCGTGTCTCCTACTTTGGCAAGCTAACTCTTTACCACTGAGCTACCAGGGAAGCCCCTGACCTTCTCTTTTAAAACTGTTAGAGCTCTGTACTCTTAGGGAGGAGTCAAGACATTCATTTAACACACTAATATTTTCTCATTAGAACTTCTGTCTGTATAATGAAAAAATACCCCGTGGGTTAATAAATAAGATAGTCACTGTCCCAGGGGCTGTGGACTGGCCTTCTATATCCATCCATCCGTCAGTCCATCCATCATCCATCCACCCATCCACCTATCCATCCATCCATCCATCTGTTCACTTGCTTCACAATAACAGTCATGGCCCCTAACCTCAGGGTGTTTTTCCTGACATGGTGGTGAGTCCATGGGAAACAGGCAGCAGCTGGTTGCACCAGTGGCAGTGGAGTAAGTCACTGGTTTTCAGACTTGGTCTGTGGATGTATTTTGATTAAATGAGGGCAGCAGGATGGCAACGGTGCTGAATTTTTGTCTTCTCTTTCTGCCCTTGAGGAGGATCTATGGAGTAACTTTTGAAAATCACAGGTCCAGAGAGTAAGTTTCCTGGAAGGTGAGAGAAGAGTTTGTATACAGAAAGCAGTGAGGGAGGCTTGCTTCATTTCTTCCTTACTCTTCTAGGATTATTACAGCAGAATTAAGAATTTTCATTTATCCATCTTATACTTCCCTATCTTGAAAGTCAGTGAAACAAAATCTACCCACATAATTTATATTTATGACAGAGTTTCACCTTCACCATTCTCTGTGTTTAAAGTCTTAAAAGTCAGGAGAACTTCTAATCTAAAAGCAGATGGATAGCCACGAGAAAAACATGTCTTGAAGTGCTATGGTTCTAAAATGCTGGGACCTAGGCTGGCTGTGTTAAATTTGACAAAGCTAATATATTAAAGTAAAGCATGATGTAGAGTTTGTCCTGCAGAGTTATGATGATAGGAGGGTGGTTAATCATTATTCGAACCTACCTATAGTAGTAGAGGGGCTTCCCTGGTAGCTTAGTGGTGAAGAATCTACCTACCATTGCAGGAGAAGTAGGAGATGCAGGCTCGATCCCTGGGTTGGGAAGATCCCCTGGAGAAGGAAATGGCAACCCACTCCAGTATTCTTGCTTGGAGAACCCCATGGAGCCTGGCAAATGCGAACCCATGACCATATTGTACTCTTAGGGAGGAGTCAAGACATTCATTTAACACACTAATATTTTCTCATTAGAACTTCTGTCTGTATAATGAAAAAATACCCCGTGGGTTAATAAATAAGATAGTCACTGTCCCAGGGGCTGTGGACTGGCCTTCTATATCCATCCATCCGTCAGTCCATCCATCATCCATCCACCCATCCACCTATCCATCCATCCATCCATCTGTTCACTTGCTTCACAATAACAGTCATGGCCCCTAACCTCAGGGTGTTTTTCCTGACATGGTGGTGAGTCCATGGGAAACAGGCAGCAGCTGGTTGCACCAGTGGCAGTGGAGTAAGTCACTGGTTTTCAGACTTGGTCTGTGGATGTATTTTGATTAAATGAGGGCAGCAGGATGGCAACGGTGCTGAATTTTTGTCTTCTCTTTCTGCCCTTGAGGAGGATCTATGGAGTAACTTTTGAAAATCACAGGTCCAGAGAGTAAGTTTCCTGGAAGGTGAGAGAAGAGTTTGTATACAGAAAGCAGTGAGGGAGGCTTGCTTCATTTCTTCCTTACTCTTCTAGGATTATTACAGCAGAATTAAGAATTTTCATTTATCCATCTTATACTTCCCTATCTTGAAAGTCAGTGAAACAAAATCTACCCACATAATTTATATTTATGACAGAGTTTCACCTTCACCATTCTCTGTGTTTAAAGTCTTAAAAGTCAGGAGAACTTCTAATCTAAAAGCAGATGGATAGCCACGAGAAAAACATGTCTTGAAGTGCTATGGTTCTAAAATGCTGGGACCTAGGCTGGCTGTGTTAAATTTGACAAAGCTAATATATTAAAGTAAAGCATGATGTAGAGTTTGTCCTGCAGAGTTCTGATGATAGGAGGGTGGTTAATCATTATTCGAACCTACCTATAGTAGTAGAGGGGCTTCCCTGGTAGCTTAGTGGTGAAGAATCTACCTACCATTGCAGGAGAAGTAGGAGATGCAGGCTCGATCCCTGGGTTGGGAAGATCCCCTGGAGAAGGAAATGGCAACCCACTCCAGTATTCTTGCTTGGAGAACCCCATGGAGCCTGGCAGGCTACAGTCCTTGGGTCACAGAGAGTTGGATACCACTGAGTGACTGAACAACAATAATAGTAATAGAAAGCTTGATATTGTGGTTAAGAGATGGGTTCTGGACCCAGAATGGATTCAAAGCCTAGTTTGGTCACTTACTGGCTCTATTACCTTTGGCAAAGTTTGAATAACTCCCAGGTACCTCAATTTCCTTATCTGTAAAATGTAGATAATACTGATGATGTCTTGAAGGATTATTGTGACACAAGAGATATGAATCAGAAACACTTAAAGCACTACTTGGCACGCAGTTAGCTTTCAGTCGTCTTTCTTGGATCACAGCCTTGTTGTGGCAGAGGGTCTTAACCCTAATGCTGGAAAAGATAGAAGGGAAAGGAGAAAGGGGCTGCAGAGGGATGAGATAGAGAGCATCCCTGACTCAGTGGACATGAATCTGAGCAGGCTCTGGGAGAGGCTGGAGGATAGAAGAGCCTGGCGTGCTGCAGTCCACGAGGTCACAGTCGGACAAAACTTAGTGACTGAACAACGACAACAACAGAAGCTCTCAGTCAGACTTGGTTACTGTTATTATTTGTCCCTCTAATATATGGGAGTAAGCATTTTGATCCCGACTGTGATGTTCTTATAATGGGTTCAGGCCTACTTAAGAAGAAAGTGAAAAGAAATCAGGAAAAATGATCGCTCAGGTATGAGAGAGTGTGTGTATGTGTTTGTATGCAGATTGATAGGCATTTACATTAAGTATACTGTAAAAAGATATATAATGGGGAAAAAGCACACCCTGTTTATTTGTTTTTTTTGGAATAGAATTTTAAAATAACAGAGCCTAAATTTACTACATTTTGCAATTCTGTAGCACTCTGAGAAAATGAACAAAAATGGCGCGATCCCAGCAGACACAGTAGATGGCGCTTTAGACTTATATATTAAAGTAAAGCATGATGTAGAGTTTGTCCTGCAGAGTTCTGATGATAGGAGGGTGGTTAATCATTATTCGAACCTACCTATAGTAGTAGAGGGGCTTCCCTGGTAGCTTAGTGGTGAAGAATCTACCTACCATTGCAGGGGAAGTAGGAGATGCAGGCTCGATCCCTGGGTTGGGAAGATCCCCTGGAGAAGGAAATGGCAACCCACTCCAGTATTCTTGCTTGGAGAACCCCATGGAGCCTGGCAGGCTACAGTCCTTGGGTCACAGAGAGTTGGATACCACTGAGTGACTGAACAACAATAATAGTAATAGAAAGCTTGATATTGTGGTTAAGAGATGGGTTCTGGACCCAGAATGGATTCAAAGCCTAGTTTGGTCACTTACTGGCTCTATTACCTTTGGCAAAGTTTGAATAACTCCCAGGTACCTCAATTTCCTTATCTGTAAAATGTAGATAATACTGATGACGTCTTGAAGGATTATTGTGACACAAGAGATATGAATCAGAAACACTTAAAGCACTACTTGGCACGCAGTTAGCTTTCAGTCGTCTTTCTTGGATCACAGCCTTGTTGTGGCAGAGGGTCTTAACCCTAATGCTGGAAAAGATAGAAGGGAAAGGAGAAAGGGGCTGCAGAGGGATGAGATAGAGAGCATCCCTGACTCAGTGGACATGAATCTGAGCAGGCTCTGGGAGAGGCTGGAGGATAGAAGAGCCTGGCGTGCTGCAGTCCACGAGGTCACAGTCGGACAAAACTTAGTGACTGAACAACGACAACAACAGAAGCTCTCAGTCAGACTTGGTTACTGTTATTATTTGTCCCTCTAATATATGGGAGTAAGCATTTTGATCCCGACTGTGATGTTCTTATAATGGGTTCAGGCCTACTTAAAAAGAAAGTGAAAAGAAATCAGGAAAAATGATCGCTCAGGTATGAGAGAGTGTGTGTATGTGTTTGTATGCAGATTGATAGGCATTTACATTAAGTATACTGTAAAAAGATATATAATGGGGAAAAAGCACACCCTGTTTATTTGTTTTTTTTGGAATAGAATTTTAAAATAACAGAGCCTAAATTTACTACATTTTGCAATTCTGTAGCACTCTGAGAAAATGAACAAAAATGGCGCGATCCCAGCAGTCACAGTAGATGGCGCTTTAGACTTAGTTTTTAAAGAAACTGGCACTAGAAGGAAAAAAGAAAGCTAAAGTACACTGTAATGGGCTGTTTAAAAATTTTCACCACCAAGACTATTTCATCTTAGAATACATGCCTCTAAGAAGTAAGGATTTATTTTTTTGACAATGCTGGATAATAATTTTAGCAAAGTAAATCTCCCAGTTGCTACACTTGTGCCAGGTTTGTCACTTGGAAAATGTTAGTTGTGTTTTAAGCCACAGATATATAAGGAAGTCATTTTCTTTCACAACACTGCCTTACTTAGGAGATTCCCCCCTCTTTTTCTCTATATTTAATATTTCTTTTCCTGGTTTTGGGGGGGAACCCTTTATTATTGTTTATTTTGTAAAAATGTCATAAAATTAATTTGGACCACATCTATTTATAGTGTAGTCATATTTAAAAGTTCAGCTCTGATCATTCTAACAGGTCAAAATGTAGGTCTTCATGAAAGGATAATTATAGTACTTTCATTACTACTATGTTATGATTTGTATACTTGATCTTGCTTAATCTTAGCAATAACTCCATGAGTATTGTTATTCCCTTTTTTTTTCTTTAGATAAATAAACCGTCTCAGAGATGTTTAGTAACATGCTGAGCTCACATCCTTAGTGGTAGAAGTAGTAACTGGTTTAAGAGTTTCATCAGTGTAATACAGGGTGTATTTTTTGAGCAACTGCTGTGTGTAAGGCTTGCTAAGCGCAGGACATAGTAGTGTAGTGACCAAGGTCCACTGCCCTTGTGGACCTTGGAGATTGTTAGATATTTGATAGCATCTCTTTGAAGTCTACAAGATTGAGAATAGTTCATGCAGATGCAAAAATCTATTTCAGAGTCACTGGTGATTTTAAGTATAGGGGTATCAGGTATAAAAAAGAAAAAAGTGATCGCTCAGGTATGAGAGTGTATGTGTTTGTATGCAGATTGATAGGCATTTACATTAAGTATACTGTAAAAAGATATATAATGGGGAAAAAGCACACCCTGTTTATTTGTTTTTTTTGGAATAGAATTTTAAAATAACAGAGCCTAAATTTACTACATTTTGCAATTCTGTAGCACTCTGAGAAAATGAACAAAAATGGCGCGATCCCAGCAGACACAGTAGATGGCGCTTTAGACTTAGTTTTTAAAGAAACTGGCACTAGAAGGAAAAAAGAAAGCTAAAGTACACTGTAATGGGCTGTTTAAAAATTTTCACCACCAAGACTATTTCATCTTAGAATACATGCCTCTAAGAAGTAAGGATTTATTTTTTTGACAATGCTGGATAATAATTTTAGCAAAGTAAATCTCCCAGTTGTTACACTTGTGCCAGGTTTGTCACTTGGAAAATGTTAGTTGTGTTTTAAGCCACAGATATATAAGGAAGTCATTTTCTTTCACAACACTGCCTTACTTAGGAGATTCCCCCCTCTTTTTCTCTATATTTAATATTTCTTTTCCTGGTTTTGGGGGGGAACCCTTTATTATTGTTTATTTTGTAAAAATGTCATAAAATTAATTTGGATCACATCTATTTATAGTGTAGTCATATTTAAAAGTTCAGCTCTGATCATTCTAACAGGTCAAAATGTAGGTCTTCATGAAAGGATAATTATAGTACTTTCATTACTACTATGTTATGATTTGTATACTTGATCTTGCTTAATCTTAGCAATAACTCCATGAGTATTGTTATTCCCTTTTTTTTTCTTTAGATAAATAAACCGTCTCAGAGATGTTTAGTAACATGCTGAGCTCACATCCTTAGTGGTAGAAGTAGTAACTGGTTTAAGAGTTTCATCAGTGTAATACAGGGTGTATTTTTTGAGCAACTGCTGTGTGTAAGGCTTGCTAAGCGCAGGACATAGTAGTGTAGTGACCAAGGTCCACTGCCCTTGTGGACCTTGGAGATTGTTAGATATTTGATAGCATCTCTTTGAAGTCTACAAGATTGAGAATAGTTCATGCAGATGCAAAAATCTATTTCAGAGTCACTGGTGATTTTTAAGTAGATCAGGGAGCCCTTAACCAGAGGGAAAGGCTCATGCCTAGCTTGAATGCACTGTTGTATTAAAATACTTCTTCAGGCATACTGATTTTAGCCAACGGAAGAGCAAGAGCTCCCTTGTCTTTCTAGCTCTTGACAGTTAAATTATAAAATCAAAAAAAAAAAGAAGAAGAAATTTTAAAAATCATAAAATCATCAATAAAAATACCATAAGCTAAACTTATTTCCAGGTAAGGATCAAGAAGAGTAATGAAATTTTGATTGTGCTAGGATGTCAACATTTTCCTTTGGTTACATGGTATTAAAACATGTAAGGTGAGAAAATGTCAGTGATAGTCTGAGAGAATAATGGAGTTCGTGGACTATAAGACCATGGTAACTTGTAGATGATTTCAGATGGTGTCATTTGTTGAAATGTTTTGGTGTACAATTGGGCTAACGATATCCAAACTGCCAGTACCCCTTCTACTTTGGGACATTTGACATTTTCCTTTTAATTGCTTTTTTTTTTCTTTCCCCAAACAGTTGTGCTCTATTATTTTCACATCTGATCCCATGCTTCTATGCTAGAAATAGGTATGTAATTCATGAGAAAACAGACTAAGAGTTTTAATCTGAGGTCCAAAACTGGGCTTAAGTCTTTAGAATTCCTGAAATTGTATGAAATTTTACGTGTTAGTATTCAGGAATGTTACTCTAGGAAAAAAACTCCATAGCATTCACAAGATACTGAAAAAATTCTATGACCCTTAAAAAGTTAAGAATTGCTGTAATTAGAACTTTAGCCAAAGAATTGTAGATTCACTCCAGTTCAGGTCATGACAAGAGAGGCGTCTTCCCAAACAGCATTTTACAGATGGAAGGGCTGATCCTTTTAGAGATTGCAATTTTGAGATTCTGAGTAAATTTGGAATTTGAAGGTATGCGTTTAGCAGTGGAGTGGTAGAACTCTCCGCTCTTGGTGGGATATCCTGATTTCAACTTAAGAATACCTTTTGGGGAATTGGAAAGCACTTCTTTCCAATATAACATTTTAGTCAAATGATTCCCATGGAGTGCGGTGGTAAAAAATCCAACAGTCAGTGCAGGAGATAGAAGAGACTGGGGTTCGATACCTGGGTCAGGAAGATGCCCTGGAGGAGGAAAGGGCAGCCCACTCCAGTATCCTTGCCTGGAAAATCCTATGGACAGAGGAACCTGATGAGCTACAATCTGTGAGGTTACAAAGAGTCAGACACGACTGAGCATGCAGACATGGTTATTTTTGGAAAATGAATTAGAAAGGAAGTAGCAAATGAAAAATGTTGTTAGATCTCAGTGGAATAAATAACTGAAGAAATTGATTCCTTAATCTTAAATTTCATCACAGGTTAAAAATGTTCTTTAGATCAAAGTCTTTGGTATAAATTGTTTGATAATACAGATTGATTTTTTGGGGACACAGATTTAAGAGGATAGGAGGTATATGTAGGAGAGGTGTAGTTTTTCCCTCTTCTCTGTCACCACTCTTGTCTTAACTTTTGCATATATTTGGCTGAAGAGCAGGTAGTTACAACTTACGGTTATTTCTGATTAAGCTGTTGCCTGTGGTTCTATGAGATGAATCAAGAAGTAAAATAAGATTTCTTAATTTGATATATTTAAGTCCTTTTATTTTGATCTAATAATTTTTTGATCAAACAGCGATCTTTTAATGCTAACACTCTCATAGGAATGGTAAGGAAGAGAAAGAAACAGGAAAATGAGAGAAGATTAAAGGTGAAGCTTTAAGAAATACTTATCTTTGGGGGTTTGAATAGAAGGGAAGAAATGATAAGGAATGGTCAAAGAGGGGACAAAGAGATCAGAACCCTGTGTTATTGAAAGGTCCCTCTTAGACTGTGTGACTGGTTGTATTGCAGCCACTGTGGTTTCTACTGTCTGTGTGGTCCCCACTGTACTTCTCCAAAAACCATTCAGTGTCCAGTGAACAGCCTTTCTTCCAAAGAGGAACCCCCAGAATTTCTGGGAAACCGGTTACAGTAGCCCTCTAACTGAACTTAGTTCCATTGTTCTTTTTATTTCAACATCACAAGAGCTGTTATGACTGATCATCAACAGAAGGGTACAAGAAATCAGAGGCTTACATTCCCAGTTTTTCCCTTCCTGAGCTCACCTTGACAGGTGAGATTCTGTGTATGTCCCCTTCCTAGATGCTCACTCTGATTCCCATGGAGTGCGGTGGTAAAAAATCCAACAGTCAGTGCAGGAGATAG
This sequence comes from Tragulus kanchil, assembly GCA_022376925.1. Classification (NCBI taxonomy): domain Eukaryota; kingdom Metazoa; phylum Chordata; class Mammalia; order Artiodactyla; family Tragulidae; genus Tragulus; species Tragulus kanchil. Next base: position 213,637,465 of record JAIOJX010000032.1, on the reverse strand, counting down.
AAGAGACTGGGGTTCGATACCTGGGTCAGGAAGATGCCCTGGAGGAGGAAAGGGCAGCCCACTCCAGTATCCTTGCCTGGAAAATCCTATGGACAGAGGAACCTGATGAGCTACAATCTGTGAGGTTACAAAGAGTCAGACACGACTGAGCATGCAGACATGGTTATTTTTGGAAAATGAATTAGAAAGGAAGTAGCAAATGAAAAATGTTGTTAGATCTCAGTGGAATAAATAACTGAAGAAATTGATTCCTTAATCTTAAATTTCATCACAGGTTAAAAATGTTCTTTAGATCAAAGTCTTTGGTATAAATTGTTTGATAATACAGATTGATTTTTTGGGGACACAGATTTAAGAGGATAGGAGGTATATGTAGGAGATGTGTGTAGTTTTTCCCTCTTCTCTGTCACCACTCTTGTCTTAACTTTTGCATATATTTGGCTGAAGAGCAGGTAGTTACAACTTACGGTTATTTCTGATTAAGCTGTTGCCTGTGGTTCTATGAGATGAATCAAGAAGTAAAATAAGATTTCTTAATTTGATATATTTAAGTCCTTTTATTTTGATCTAATAATTTTTTGATCAAACAGCGATCTTTTAATGCTAACACTCTCATAGGAATGGTAAGGAAGAGAAAGAAACAGGAAAATGAGAGAAGATTAAAGGCGAAGCTTTAAGAAATACTTATCTTTGGGAGTTTGAATAGAAGGGAAGAAATGATAAGGAATGGTCAAAGAGGGGACAAAGAGATCAGAACCCTGTGTTATTGAAAGGTCCCTCTTAGACTGTGTGACTGGTTGTATTGCAGCCACTGTGGTTTCTACTGTCTGTGTGGTCCCCACTGTACTTCTCCAAAAACCATTCAGTGTCCAGTGAACAGCCTTTCTTCCAAAGAGGAACCCCCAGAATTTCTGGGAAACCGGTTACAGTAGCCCTCTAACTGAACTTAGTTCCATTGTTCTTTTTATTTCAACATCACAAGAGCTGTTATGACTGATCATCAACAGAAGGGTACAAGAAATCAGAGGCTTACATTCCCAGTTCCAAGATTATTTGCCATTCCTGAGCTCACCTTGACAGGTGAGATTCTGTGTATGTAAATCCCCAGTTGGGACAGGATCAATGTGAGTCTATTGCTTTTTCCTGTATCTTACAAATCAGGAAAGGGTGGTAGGTGCTTTGTAGGTATAGAGGCTGGCTCTCACATTCATCCTCCAGATCAGTGTGTAACTTGGAAACCAAGAGATGAAAGCATTTGAATGAAAGTTCAGTCCATGGTATCATGATTGACACCACTTGGTTTAGTGGTTTTGAGCACACAGATGGCCTTTGAGAAGATAGTTTCAGTACAGTGATATGGGAAGAAGAATCCAGCTAGTTAAATAACAAATACATTATCAAGGATGGATTAACTCTTGTAAAGTACTCTTTCAGGACATGAAAGTAGAGGGAAATGGGAGTAGAGGGATAGGAGCAATAGGGTGGAAGGAAGGATTTTTCCCCCTGTCTGTCTCTCTCTCTGTTTTTAGTGGGAAAATGAACATGTTTGTAGGCAGAGGTAAGGGAACCGTAGGGGAAGGAGAAAGAGAAGGTACTGGGGAGTAGAGTAGAGGGTTCATTACTGACTGACAAATATTGGAGGAGTCTGAAAAGAAGGAGAGCAAGAATATGGGTTGAGGTATTGGCATTAGGAGGGAATATTTAGAGATCACAGGAGAAAGGACAAAAGATGGATGAAGGTGGGGGAACTTCCTGGTGGAGAGGACAGGTGCTGAGGGACAATATTCCACAGGACCTCAGACATCTCATTAAAGAAGGAAAATCCATTTGCCAGGAATGAGGAGAAAGGAAAGAGAAGAACAGATGTGGAGTAGTTGCCGTGAGAAATCATTAAGATAAGTTGTTGAGTTTCAGTTTGAGGATAATCTCATTTCTTGCTTTTCTTTGGTAAGATTTATGTGAGACTTTGCTTTTTTCTCTTAAAAGGACAGAATAAATTTCCAAGAAAGTCTACAGTCAAAAATGTGAAGAATTTTGTTGTCAGCTAATTCATGCTGAGGCACATATTTTCAATCCAGAAATACAGATGATGATGGTACTATTAGTGCTTATGGGTGGATCACAGAAAAGCAATATCCACTGAGGACTTGATGATCTTTTCTTTATTTAGGCTTTGATTTTCTGATCATCAACAGAAGGGTACAAGAAATCAGAGGCTTACATTCCCAGAATTATTTGCATTCCTGAGCTCACCTTGACAGGTGAGATTCTGTATGTAAATCCCCAGTTGGGACAGGATCAATGTGAGTCTATTGCTTTTTCCTGTATCTTACAAATCAGGAAAGGGTGGTAGGTGCTTTGTAGGTATAGAGGCTGGCTCTCACATTCATCCTCCAGATCAGTGTGTAACTTGGAAACCAAGAGATGAAAGCATTTGAATGAAAGTTCAGTCCATGGTATCATGATTGACACCACTTGGTTTAGTGGTTTTGAGCACACAGATGGCCTTTGAGAAGATAGTTTCAGTACAGTGATATGGGAAGAAGAATCCAGCTAGTTAAATAACAAATACATTATCAAGGATGGATTAACTCTTGTAAAGTACTCTTTCAGGACATGAAAGTAGAGGGAAATGGGAGTAGAGGGATAGGAGCAATAGGGTGGAAGGAAGGATTTTTCCCCCTGTCTGTCTCTCTCTCTGTTTTTAGTGGGAAAATGAACATGTTTGTAGGCAGAGGTAAGGGAACCGTAGGGGAAGGAGAAAGAGAAGGTACTGGGGAGTAGAGTAGAGGGTTCATTACTGACTGACAAATATTGGAGGAGTCTGAAAAGAAGGAGAGCAAGAATATGGGTTGAGGTATTGGCATTAGGAGGGAATATTTAGAGATCACAGGAGAAAGGACAAAAGATGGATGATGGTGGGGGAACTGCCTGGTGGAGAGGACAGGTGCTGAGGGACAATATTCCACAGGACCTCAGACATCTCATTAAAGAAGGAAAATCCATTTGCCAGGAATGAGGAGAAAGGAAAGAGAAGAACAGATGTGGAGTAGTTGCCGTGAGAAATCATTAAGATAAGTTGTTGAGTTTCAGTTTGAGGATAATCTCATTTCTTGCTTTTCTTTGGTAAGATTTATGTGAGACTTTGCTTTTTTCTCTTAAAAGGACAGAATAAATTTCCAAGAAAGTCTACAGTCAAAAATGTGAAGAATTTTGTTGTCAGCTAATTCATGCTGAGGCACATATTTTCAATCCAGAAATACAGATGATGATGGTACTATTAGTGCTTATGGGTGGATCACAGAAAAGCAATATCCACTGAGGACTTGATGATTCTTTTAAGTGTTATAAGAAAACAGAATTTCTTCAGGGGCTTGTTCTAGGAACGTAGCTTGGGATTTCACCAGGCATATCTTTTCTGTCACTCACCGGCATGGTTTTGCATGATAGTGTCTGATTCCTCTTGTTTCTCATTTTTTCTCTTTCATATGAAAGATATTTCTCTAGATTTGGAAGTATTCCAAATAAAGACGTGTAAAAGATGCTTGACTCAATCCAAGAAGACTGTAAATTTTCTGAGTTTGTCACAATGAAAAATGAAACATTATGTACATTTATTGGTAGTAGTTCAGAAAAGTGAGGGATTAAATTCTATGGGACTATCATTCATTGTGTTTAATGAACTTGACAAACATCTGTAGAACAAAGCAGAATTGAACCATTTGAGAGGACTCCCAGATACCATCCTTTTCTTGTCAAGGTTGTATGCTTCATGAAGGGAGGGGAACATGAACTAGACAATATAGTACATATAGACTTCGGACGATGAAGGTGGGTTTGGGGTAAGAGGCTTTTGACCAAGAAAATAGCATAAGCAAACATGGGACAGAGGTGGAGATGTGAGACTTACTACGGAAACTTCTTTCCTTAGTTCGTTTTCTGAAAAGAAGGGCTTGAGGTAGCTGCTTGTGGAGGACATACAATTCAGATAGTATAACATCTTTCTTCGTCTTGCTTAACATTAATGGTAATTGTCTGATTTTTAGAATTACTTGCTATTTTTAAAGTGGAAAGAAAAAATAAATGTCAAATACAAGTTCTAGCAGTTGGTGTCTCCATTCATTTCAACTAAACACTGTTTTCAAAAACTCCTACTGTATAGAAGATGTTGATGAACAAGCTAAAATTCCTGCCCTGAAAACATGAGCACTCTGTTAAGAGAGATTTCAGTTTGGAAACTTTAATTATTTGAGCAAACTGTGCTTTGATGTTCAATTTATTACACAATATAAACAAACCAAATTATGCATCATATTGTATATTCCCATTGATTCTAGAACTACACTGTCCAATGTGTTAGCCACGAGCCACATGTGACTATTAAAATGAATGAAAATTATGTTAAATTAAAAATTTAGTTACACCGGTTATAGTCTAAGTGCTTAGCAGGTACATATGATTAGTATGTTAGTATATATTGTACTGAGCAGTGAAGATACTGGATATTTCCACTGTTGCAGGAAGCTCTTTGCTACTCTAGAGGTCTAGAACATATTTTAATTGTTTTGGTCAGGTGACTGGCTTAGTCATTCATTTCTTCAGTAAACCTTCATTAAATGCCTGCCACGTGCCAGGGGTTGTGCTAGAACTAAGTGATAAAGAATAGTGCTAGTTCCTGCCCACAAGGCCTTTTCAATCTCGTGGAGGATAGAGATGAGTTAACAGGTAGATAAAATAGGATATGATAAGTGGTAGCATGGGAGAAGAAATCCAAGAGGCTATGAACGTATATAAGGAAAAGTACAGAAGCAATGCTCAAGGTTTTCCTCTGAAGAAAAGTCAGTAGATACTGGCTTGTCTAAGCCTTTGACTTTGTAGATTACAACCTGCTGTGGAAAATTCTGAAAGAGACAGGAATACCAGACCACCTTATCTGCCCCCTGCAAAAGCCTGTATACAGGACAAGAAGTAACAGTTAGAACTGGACATGGAACAATGGACTGGTTCCAAGTTGAAAAGGAGCACGTCAAGGCTGTATATTGTCACCCTACTTATTTAATTTATATGCAGAGTACATCATGGGAAATGCCCGGCTGGATGAAGCACAAGTTGGAATCAAGATTGCCAGGAGAAATATCAATAACCTCAGGTATGCAGATGATACCACCGTTTTGACAGAAAGTGAAGAGGAACTAAAGTATCTCTTGATGAAGGTGAAAAAGAGGAGAGTAAAAAAGCTGGCTTAAAACTAAACATTCTAAAAATGAAGATCACAGCATCCGGTTCCATCATGTCATGGCAAATAGATGGGCAAACAATGGAAACAGTGACAGACTTTATTTTTGTGGGCTCCAAAATCACTGAGGATGGTGACTGCATCCATGAAATTAAGACACGTTCTCCTTGGAAGAAAAGTTTATGACAAACCTAGACAGTACATTAAAGCAGAGACATCACTTTGCCAAAAGTCATAATAAGTACACGTTTAAGGTGACTATTAAAATGAATGAAAATTATGTTAAATTAAAAATTTAGTTACACCGGTTATAGTCTAAGTGCTTAGCAGGTACATATGATTAGTATGTTAGTATATATTGTACTGAGCAGTGAAGATACTGGATATTTCCACTGTTGCAGGAAGCTCTTTGCTACTCTAGAGGTCTAGAACATATTTTAATTGTTTTGGTCAGGTGACTGGCTTAGTCATTCATTTCTTCAGTAAACCTTCATTAAATGCCTGCCACGTGCCAGGGGTTGTGCTAGAACTAAGTGATAAAGAATAGTGCTAGTTCCTGCCCACAAGGCCTTTTCAATCTCGTGGAGGATAGAGATGAGTTAACAGGTAGATAAAATAGGATATGATAAGTGGTAGCATGGGAGAAGAAATCCAAGAGGCTATGAACGTATATAAGGAAAAGTACAGAAGCAATGCTCAAGGTTTTCCTCTGAAGAAAAGTCAGTAGATACTGGCTTGTCTAAGCCTTTGACTTTGTAGATTACAACCTGCTGTGGAAAATTCTGAAAGAGACAGGAATACCAGACCACCTTATCTGCCCCCTGCAAAAGCCTGTATACAGGACAAGAAGTAACAGTTAGAACTGGACATGGAACAATGGACTGGTTCCAAGTTGAAAAGGAGCACGTCAAGGCTGTATATTGTCACCCTACTTATTTAATTTATATGCAGAGTACATCATGTGAAATACCAGTCTGGATGAAGCACAAGTTGGAATCCAGATTGCCAGGAGAAATATCAATAACCTCAGGTATGCAGATGACACCATTGTTGTGGCAGAAAGTGCAGAGGAACTAAAGAGCCTCTTGATGAAGGTGAAAGAGGAGAGTGAAAAAGCTGGCCTAAAACTCAACATTCTAAAAATGAAGATCACAGCATCCGGTTCCATCATGTCATGGCAAATAGATGGGCAAACAATGGAAACAGTGACAGACTTTATTTTTGTGGGCTCCAAAATCACTGAGGATGGTGACTGCATCCATGAAATTAAGACACGTTCTCCTTGGAAGAAAAGTTTATGACAAACCTAGACAGTACATTAAAAAGCAGAGACATCACTTTGCCAACAAAAGTCCATATAGTCAAAGCTATGGTTTTCCCAGTAGTCATGTGGATGTAAGAGTTGGACCATAAAGAAGGCTGAGAACTGAAGAATTGATGCCTTTGAAGTGTTGGAGAAGATTCTTGAGAGTCCCTTGGACAGCAAGAAGATCAAACCAGTCAATCCTAAAGGAAATCAACTCTGAATATTCTTTGGAAAGAATGATGCTGAAACTGAAGCTCCAGTCCTCTAGCTACCTGATGGGAAGACTAAACTCATTGGAAAATAGCCTGATATTGATTTGCATTTCTCTAATAATTAGCGACGTTGAGCATCTTTTCATATTTTTTTTGTCCATTTGTTTTCTTTGGAGAGATGTCTGTTTAGGTCTGTGTCCCATTTTTGATTGGGTTGTTTGTTTTTTTCGGTGTTGAGTTGTATGAGCTGCTTGTATATTTTGGAAGTTAATTCTTAGTCGGTTGTTTCATTTGCTATTGTTTTCTCCCATTCTGAATGCTGTCTTTTCACCTTTTTTATAATTTCTTTTGCTGTGCAAAAGCTTTTAGGTTTCATTAGGTCCCACTTGTTTGTTTTTGTTTTTATTTCCGTTATTCTAGAGGGTGGATCATAGAAGATTTTGCTTTAATTTATGTCATTGAGTGTTCTGCCTATGTTTTCCTCTAAGAGTTTTATGGTTTCTGGTCTTACATTTAGGTCTTTAATCCATTTTGAATTTATCTTTGTGTAAGGTGTTAGGGAGTGTTCCAACTTCATTTTTTTACATGTAGCTGTCCAATTTTCCCAGCACCATTTATTGAAGAGGTTATCTTTGCCCTATTGTATATTTTTGCCTCCTTTGTCAAAAATAAGGTACCCATAGGTATGTGGGTTTATCTCTGGGCTCTCTATCTTGTTCCATTGGTCTGTATTTCTGTTTTTTGTGACAGTACTACACTGTCATGATGACTGTTGCTTTGTAGTATAGTCTGAAGATCACAGCATCCGGTTCCATCATGTCATGGCAAATAGATGGGCAAACAATGGAAACAGTGACAGACTTTATTTTTGTGGGCTCCAAAATCACTGAGGATGGTGACTGCATCCATGAAATTAAGACACGTTCTCCTTGGAAGAAAAGTTTATGACAAACCTAGACAGTACATTAAAAGCAGAGACATCACTTTGCCAACAAAAGTCCATATAGTCAAAGCTATGGTTTTCCCAGTAGTCATGTGGATGTAAGAGTTGGACCATAAAGAAGGCTGAGAACTGAAGAATTGATGCCTTTGAAGTGTTGGAGAAGATTCTTGAGAGTCCCTTGGACAGCAAGAAGATCAAACCAGTCAATCCTAAAGGAAATCAACTCTGAATATTCTTTGGAAAGAATGATGCTGAAACTGAAGCTCCAGTCCTCTAGCTACCTGATGGGAAGACTAAACTCATTGGAAAATAGCCTGATATTGATTTGCATTTCTCTAATAATTAGCGACGTTGAGCATCTTTTCATATTTTTTTTGTCCATTTGTTTTCTTTGGAGAGATGTCTGTTTAGGTCTGTGTCCCATTTTTGATTGGGTTGTTTGTTTTTTTCGGTGTTGAGTTGTATGAGCTGCTTGTATATTTTGGAAGTTAATTCTTAGTCGGTTGTTTCATTTGCTATTGTTTTCTCCCATTCTGAATGCTGTCTTTTCACCTTTTTTATAATTTCTTTTGCTGTGCAAAAGCTTTTAGGTTTCATTAGGTCCCACTTGTTTGTTTTTGTTTTTATTTCCGTTATTCTAGAGGGTGGATCATAGAAGATCTTGCTTTAATTTATGTCATTGAGTGTTCTGCCTATGTTTTCCTCTAAGAGTTTTATGGTTTCTGGTCTTACATTTAGGTCTTTAATCCATTTTGAGTTTATCTTTGTGTAAGGTGTTAGGGAGTGTTCCAACTTCATTTTTTTACATGTAGCTGTCCAATTTTCCCAGCACCATTTATTGAAGAGGTTATCTTTGCCCTATTGTATATTTTTGCCTCCTTTGTCAAAAATAAGGTACCCATAGGTATGTGGGTTTATCTCTGGGCTCTCTATCTTGTTCCATTGGTCTGTATTTCTGTTTTTTGTGACAGTACTACACTGTCATGATGACTGTTGCTTTGTAGTATAGTCTGAAGTTAGGGAGGTTGATTCCTTCAGTTCACTTCTTCTTTCTCCGGATTGCTTTGGCTAAAATGCAAATCAAAACAACAATGAGGTATCACCTCATACTGGTCAGAATGACCATCATCAGAAAATCCACAGACAATAAATGCTGGAGAGGCTGTGGAGAAAAAAGGAACAATCTTGCACTGTTGGTGGGAATGTAAATTGATACAGCGACTGTGATGGAAGACAGTATGGAGATTCCTTAAAAAACTAGGAATAAAAGCACCTTATGACCCAGGAATCCCACTATTAGGCATATAGCCTGAGGAAATCAAAATTGAAAGGGACACATGTACCCCAATGTTCATTGCAGCACTTTTTACAATAGCTAGAACATAGAAACAACCTAAATGCCCATCAGCAAATGAATGGATAAAGAAGCTATGGTACATATATAAAACGGAATATTTCTCAGCCATAAAAAGAAATGCATTTGAATCAGTCCTAATCAGGTAGATGAATCTAGAACCTATTATAAAGTGAATAAGTCAAAAATAGAAGGACAAATAGATATACTAACACATATTAAATCTAGAAAGATGGTATTGATAAATGCCTATGCAGAACAGCAGTGGAGAAATGCACATAGAGAGTAGACTTATGGTCATGGGGGAAGGGAAGAGTGGATGAGAAGCATGGAGAAAGTAACATGGAAACCCACACTACCATATGAAAAGAGACAACCATTGTGAATATGTTGTAAGACTAAGGTAACTTATATGGGGGCTATGCAACAACCTGGAGGGGTGGGATGGGGAGGGTCTGGGAGGGAGGTTCAGGTGGGAGGTGGTCAAGGGTATACCTATGACTGATTTGGATGTATGTAAACAACAAAACTCTGTTAAAATAAAAATAATTATATATAAAAAGAAAAAAAAAGAGCCTGATGTTGGGAAGAATAGAAGGCAAAAGGAGAAGTGGACGACAGAGGACGAGGTGGTTGGATTGCATCACTGAGTCAATGGACATGAGTTTGAGCAAACTCTGGGAGTTGGTGAAGACAGGGAAACCTGATGTGCCACAGTCCTTGGGAAAAGTCGAACACGACTGAGCAACTGAACTGAACTGAAGGTGGAGAGAGTGAGTGAAAAGATGATCCTGGTGGTGTAAAACACCTGGATCTAAAAGAATGTGGCACATTGGAGAGATTGAAAGATGTTCATCCTGTCTGGGGCCCACATAATCTCTAAGATCTCTTAATTTAGACTCTGTTTTTATGATATATTTAAATGATTTTAAAAAGCAGGTTCCTTTCTTTTCTGAAAAAAGGTTCCACTGTTTGGGGAGCTTCTTATGTCTATCTTATATTTGCAGATTCTATAATTAGAGGAAGACAAGAGGTAAAAAGAAACTGAGAAAAGGAAAAAAGGGAGAAAGATGACAAAGCAAGTTGAAGAGAAATAGGTAATATTTGATGGGGAATGTCAGTACCATTTATAATTCTTAGATTCTCTGTCTCTGATCAGAAGTTCAGATCAACCATTTCAAAAGGTCATGACCCCAAATGGGTAAACTTCCTATCATGAAATGTATTTATATGAGAATATTTTTATAAGATATGTAAAAATTGAATTTCTATGGTGATGCATTCCATTAGAAATCATAATAGAATTTTCAAAATTCTGTTTTCATGAGTCTGTGCACTTAGGGTATAGACAACCTGAGAGAAATTTAAATGCTATTAATTTATGTTTATAGGGCAATAAATAGTCACAAAAATTAGTAGAATCATAATAGAATCTTTAAAATTCTATGTTTTCATGGAAACCCACACTACCATATGAAAAGAGACAACCATTGTGAATATGTTGTAAGACTAAGGTAACTTATATGGGGGCTATGCAACAACCTGGAGGGTGGGATGGGGAGGGTCTGGGAGGGAGGTTCAGGTGGGAGGTGGTCAAGGGTATACCTATGACTGATTTGGATGTATGTAAACAACAAAACTCTGTTAAAATAAAAATAATTATATATAAAAAGAAAAAAAAAGAGCCTGATGTTGGGAAGAATAGAAGGCAAAAGGAGAAGTGGACGACAGAGGATGAGGTGGTTGGATTGCATCACTGAGTCAATGGACATGAGTTTGAGCAAACTCTGGGAGTTGGTGAAGACAGGGAAACCTGATGTGCCACAGTCCTTGGGAAAAGTCGAACACGACTGAGCAACTGAACTGAACTGAAGGTGGAGAGAGTGAGTGAAAAGATGATCCTGGTGGTGTAAAACACCTGGATCTAAAAGAATGTGGCACATTGGAGAGATTGAAAGATGTTCATCCTGTCTGGGGCCCACATAATCTCTAAGATCTCTTAATTTAGACTCTGTTTTTATGATATATTTAAATGATTTTAAAAAGCAGGTTCCTTTCTTTTCTGAAAAAAGGTTCCACTGTTTGGGGAGCTTCTTATGTCTATCTTATATTTGCAGATTCTATAATTAGAGGAAGACAAGAGGTAAAAAGAAACTGAGAAAAGGAAAAAAGGGAGAAAGATGACAAAGCAAGTTGAAGAGAAATAGGTAATATTTGATGGGGAATGTCAGTACCATTTATAATTCTTAGATTCTCTGTCTCTGATCAGAAGTTCAGATCAACCATTTCAAAAGGTCATGACCCCAAATGGGTAAACTTCCTATCATGAAATGTATTTATATGAGAATATTTTTATAAGATATGTAAAAATTGAATTTCTATGGTGATGCATTCCATTAGAAATCATAATAGAATTTTCAAAATTCTGTTTTCATGAGTCTGTGCACTTAGGGTATAGACAACCTGAGAGAAATTTAAATGCTATTAATTTATGTTTATAGGGCAATAAATAGTCACTGTAAGATCAAAACCTAAGGTTCCACAAGAAGTCAGAGATGGAGAGGATCAGGACACAAAAGAACTGTATCTTTACTCACTAGTTCCAGAGATTATTCTATGTATTATACAAAATACATTGCACGTAATAAATCTCTCACTTTTTGTAAATATTTAGTCGTTGTTGATTTATGTCTGCCCTACTGGCAGCCATCATGTCTGTTCTACGTTGTGAAAGTCTGTTTATATGTCTGTGTCGACATCATCTGCTCTTTATGGATGCTTCTGGAAGGCAGGGGTGGTGTCTGTTTTGCATAATGCTTAGCGTATTTCGCTGTACATGGAGCTTTATTTTTGTCTGATGATGATTTTCTTTATGTATTTCTTTTCTTTCCTATCTTCAGATCGGTCACCTCTTGTGATAACAGTGAATCCAATAGAACACAGAGGTGAAATTCACTGTCAAATGCCTAGTCAGCCTGGGCAGCAGAATGTCTCTTACAGCTAGATGAGGATCTTATACCACCATAAAGAGATACGTTCTTCTAAAAAGATGAGAAATACCGAGAAACCACCCACATTGGTTTTCATGAAGGAAAAATTCGGTGTCTAGTTTTACCACCAAGTGTTTGTCAAATAAACTTGGATTGAAATCAAGGCTGAATACAGTAAACAGAAAATTCAGATAAAAACTAAGTGGAAAAAAGATCATCTTTATTTTCATCCCTGTTCTTTTCTGGGACAGGCTCTGGAATAGTGTTAGAGTGTTAAATGCTAAGTTTAATGAAATGGAGCTAGAGCCAAGTAAGTATTTTGAAGATCTTCCAACTCTTGGAAAAAATTTAGTGTATCCTCCTTCAAATTGTCTATTTTTTAAAGCTTGCATCACAAATTCAAATTGGGATGAAGTATTTATGATGCAGACCATATTTCTTATCTGTCTCTGATCAGAAGTTCAGATCAACCATTTCAAAAGGTCATGACCCCAAATGGGTAAACTTCCTATCATGAAATGTATTTATATGAGAATATTTTTATAAGATATGTAAAATTGAATTTCTATGGTGATGCATTCCATTAGAAATCATAATAGAATTTTCAAAATTCTGTTTTCATGAGTCTGTGCACTTAGGGTATAGACAACCTGAGAGAAATTTAAATGCTATTAATTTATGTTTATAGGGCAATAAATAGTCACTGTAAGATCAAAACCTAAGGTTCCACAAGAAGTCAGAGATGGAGAGGATCAGGACACAAAAGAACTGTATCTTTACTCACTAGTTCCAGAGATTATTCTATGTATTATACAAAATACATTGCACGTAATAAATCTCTCACTTTTTGTAAATATTTAGTCGTTGTTGATTTATGTCTGCCCTACTGGCAGCCATCATGTCTGTTCTACGTTGTGAAAGTCTGTTTATATGTCTGTGTCGACATCATCTGCTCTTTATGGATGCTTCTGGAAGGCAGGGGTGGTGTCTGTTTTGCATAATGCTTAGCGTATTTCGCTGTACATGGAGCTTTATTTTTGTCTGATGATGATTTTCTTTATGTATTTCTTTTCTTTCCTATCTTCAGATCGGTCACCTCTTGTGATAACAGTGAATCCAATAGAACACAGAGGTGAAATTCACTGTCAAATGCCTAGTCAGCCTGGGCAGCAGAATGTCTCTTACAGCTAGATGAGGATCTTATACCACCATAAAGAGATACGTTCTTCTAAAAAGATGAGAAATACCGAGAAACCACCCACATTGGTTTTCATGAAGGAAAAATTCGGTGTCTAGTTTTACCACCAAGTGTTTGTCAAATAAACTTGGATTGAAATCAAGGCTGAATACAGTAAACAGAAAATTCAGATAAAAACTAAGTGGAAAAAAAGATCATCTTTATTTTCATCCCTGTTCTTTTCTGGGACAGGCTCTGGAATAGTGTTAGAGTGTTAAATGCTAAGTTTAATGAAATGGAGCTAGAGCCAAGTAAGTATTTTTTTGAAGATCTTCCAACTCTTGTTTTAGTAAAAACAAATTTTACTTGTGTATCCTCCTTCAAATTGTCTATTTTTTTAAAGCTTGCATCACTAAATTACAAATCTGGGCATCCAAAGATGTTGAGTGGCTGCAGCTATTAAGTTTAGTTTTGTTAGAATATTCCAAACACTAAAAAGAAGCTTCTAGACTCTTAAGGTACCTTTAAACATTTCCTTAAAAGCTCTCTCTTCTCCTTTCCCTTGCCTTTTTTGCCCTTTCTCTAGATTTATCATGATCTTCTCAAAGAGTCATAACGACTTAGCGACTGAACAAGACATTTCGTGAATTTTTCTATTGTATTTCAAAGAACCTTTAGAGGTTTTTGTTATGTCTTTAATTATAGTCAGTTTTTTATATAACTTTTTTTGTATTAACCTATTATAAGTGACATTTCCATTGTTTGATTTCTAGATTCTTCATTTTAATTTTTTGAATTAATATTTTATATTGAAGGATAAGTGCTTTACAGAATTTTGTTGGTTTCCACCAACCATCAATATGAATCAGCCATAGGTATACATATGTCCCCTGCCCTGAACGACCCCCACTTCCCTCCCCATCCCACCCCTCTAGGTTGTCACAGAGCCCCTGTTTGTGTTTGCTGAGTCATACAGCAAATTTCCATTGACTATCTGTTTTACATATGGCAATATAAGTTTCCATGTTATATTCTTCGTTTTTGTTTTTTATTCAAAAAAATACTTGTTATCAGAGGAATCAATATTACTTGAATTTTGTTATGTCTCTTACAGCTAGATGAGGATCTTATACCACCATAAAGAGATCGTTCTTCTAAAAGTTGAGAAATACCGAGAAACCACCCACATTGGTTTTCATGAAGGAAAAATTCGGTGTCTAGTTTTACCACCAAGTGCTTGTCAAATAAACTTGGATTGAAATCAAGGCTGAATACAGTAAACAGAAAATTCAGATAAAAACTAAGTGGAAAAAAAGATCATCTTTATTTTCATCCCTGTTCTTTTCTGGGACAGGCTCTGGAATAGTGTTAGAGTGTTAAATGCTAAGTTTAATGAAATGGAGCTAGAGCCAAGTAAGTATTTTTTTGAAGATCTTCCAACTCTTGTTTTAGTAAAAACAAATTTTACTTGTGTATCCTCCTTCAAATTGTCTATTTTTTTAAAGCTTGCATCACTAAATTACAAATCTGGGCATCCAAAGATGTTGAGTGGCTGCAGCTATTAAGTTTAGTTTTGTTAGAATATTCCAAACACTAAAAAGAAGCTTCTAGACTCTTAAGGTACCTTTAAACATTTCCTTAAAAGCTCTCTCTTCTCCTTTCCCTTGCCTTTTTTGCCCTTTCTCTAGATTTATCATGATCTTCTCAAAGAGTCATACACGACTTAGCGACTGAACAAGACATTTCGTGAATTTTTCTATTGTATTTCAAAGAACCTTTAGAGGTTTTTTGTTATGTCTTTTATTATAGTCAGTTTTTTATATAACTTTTTTTGTATTAACCTATTATAAGTGACATTTCCATTGTTTGATTTCTAGATTCTTCATTTTAATTTTTTGAATTAATATTTTATATTGAAGGATAAGTGCTTTACAGAATTTTGTTGGTTTCCACCAACAATCAATATGAATCAGCCATAGGTATACATATGTCCCCTGCCCTGAATGACCCCCACTTCCCTCCCCATCCCACCCCTCTAGGTTGTCACAGAGCCCCTGTTTGTGTTTGCTGAGTCATACAGCAAATTTCCATTGACTATCTGTTTTACATATGGCAATATAAGTTTCCATGTTATATTCTTCGTTTTTGTTTTTTATTCTATATTTTGTTGAGATTTGTATGTGTAAAATAATAAGTCTTGTTATCAGAGGAATCAATATTATTAATCCTTAAATTTAGATTATGATATTTAAACTTTTGGAAAGTTTCTGTTTGATTCTTCTGGGTTCCTTTGGGCAACACTTCTGAAATATATGTTAGCATTGAAAAGTAGAGATAGCCCAGGAATAAATATTCTTATATAGCTCATGTTATTAAATGATTAACAATTCATTTGTAAAACAGTCAAAAGTCACCTTTTTTCTTGTATACGTGTGTGTGTGTTTATATATAGACATCTAAAAACTTTTATCAATTATAATTTGCCTATTCCTACCAAGACTCTTTTTGTAAAATCAGTTTATAAACTTTTTTGAAATATACAGATATAAAATTAGTATACTGTATGAAGTATTTACATATACTGTTCATCTGTTGAGCAGATGAGGAATCTAGTTCAGAAAAGTTACATGGTTTATTATTCAAAGTCACACAGCTTCAAACGATCTTTTCATGACATCATTTCATCTCTTCCTAAAAAATATTCAAGCCTTTTATGATTAATTTCCATAATTCACATTTGCTTCTTTAGTTAACATTGAAGGTTCTTATTTTCTTCAGCGTAACATTTCAGAAGAACCTATAGTTTAGGTCTTGTTCCAAAACCGTGTCTCAGGGATTTTAGTAATTCGTGAGCATCAGTGTGTAAGTTTATCATGTATCCACAATCTATCTAAGAAGAAATATATTTAAGAGCAATATATTTTTGAGAACACTGAATGGAGCCTGGACATATTGATCAACAATTTCCCAGACTCTGAAAGGAATTTGCATATCCAGACACAGTTTGATAGAGAAATTAACCCCTGAAACAAAAGAACAAGATTATTTTTAGAAAAGGAGAGATTTTCACCCACGTGTGCTCTGTATCTCTGTCTGAGACAGATGGTGTGTTGGTGATTAGAATACCACAGCAGCTTATTTTGGTGTTTTGTTCAAAGACTACCACTACTCAGAGCTTGAGGAAGAGCTTTATTCCTGGAAAGTTTTATATATTTTGGAACACTGACATAAAGATGGTTAGTCCTCAGCTGGATACTTCAGTTCTCTTAAAACTTGCAGCTATCTAAGTTACAGCTTTGTAAGCTATATATGTATTAGTGTTTACCAGTATCTGTGTACGAGTAACAATATACAAAAAAATTTAGGAAGTTTAGGTAGGCAAAAAGGCTACAGTCACTGACTAGAACAGAAAGCTATTAAAATTTTGATGATAGCTTTTTGAACTTTATAGTACATGTATATACACATAAATCAAGGACAGTATACATAATAAAAATAAGAAATACACTTTAAAATTCATATTGATGAAAAGTGAGATTGTAGAGCTGTGGAAACAAGGGCTAGAGCATCACCATTAAAAACTAGTAAGCAGTGGAGAACCAGTAAGGAATAGAATAGAGAAGGGTGAAAATTTAATGTGTTGGAGCAAAAGCTTGACACAATCACAGCAAAAACAAGAGAAAAAGATGATAGTATATTGGTTAACAATGAAAGATCTGCCACAAAGATGAATCAAGGAAAAGATTACTGGTGTCTGTGAAGAAGGAGAGCCAGCTAATGGACCTAAATAAGTATTTAGAGAATTGATAACAGCAAACCTTCATGAAATGAACAACTGAATCTGCAAACGATCTTTTCATGACATCATTTCATCTCTTCCTAAAAAATATTCAAGCCTTTTATGATTAATTTCCATAATTCACATTTGCTTCTTTAGTTAACATTGAAGGTTCTTATTTTCTTCAGCGTAACATTTCAGAAGAACCTATAGTTTAGGTCTTGTTCCAAAACCGTGTCTCAGGGATTTTAGTAATTCGTGAGCATCAGTGTGTAAGTTTATCATGTATCCACAATCTATCTAAGAAGAAATATATTTAAGAGCAATATATTTTTGAGAACACTGAATGGAGCCTGGACATATTGATCAACAATTTCCCAGACTCTGAAAGGAATTTGCATATCCAGACACAGTTTGATAGAGAAATTAACCCCTGAAACAAAAGAACAAGATTATTTTTAGAAAAGGAGAGATGTTCACCCACGTGTGCTCTGTATCTCTGTCTGAGACAGATGGTGTGTTGGTGATTAGAATACCACAGCAGCTTATTTTGGTGTTTTGTTCAAAGACTACCACTACTCAGAGCTTGAGGAAGAGCTTTATTCCTGGAAAGTTTTATATATTTTGGAACACTGACATAAAGATGATTAGTCCTCAGCTGGATACTTCAGTTCTCTTAAAACTTGCAGCTATCTAAGTTACAGCTTTGTAAGCTATATATGTATTAGTGTTTACCAGTATCTGTGTACGAGTAACAATATACAAAAAAATTTAGGAAGTTTAGGTAGGCAAAAAGGCTACAGTCACTGACTAGAACAGAAAGCTATTAAAATTTTGATGATAGCTTTTTGAACTTTATAGTACATGTATATACACATAAATCAAGGACAGTATACATAATAAAAATAAGAAATACACTTTAAAATTCATATTGATGAAAAGTGAGATTGTAGAGCTGTGGAAACAAGGGCTAGAGCATCACCATTAAAAACTAGTAAGCAGTGGAGAACCAGTAAGGAATAGAATAGAGAAGGGTGAAAATTTAATGTGTTGGAGCAAAAGCTTGACACAATCACAGCAAAAACAAGAGAAAAAGATGATAGTATATTGGTTAACAATGAAAGATCTGCCACAAAGATGAATCAAGGAAAAGATTACTGGTGTCTGTGAAGAAGGAGAGCCAGCTAATGGACCTAAATAAGTATTTAGAGAATTGATAACAGCAAACCTTCGATGAAATGAACAACTGAATCTGCAGGTTAAACATACACAGTGAATCCTGAAGTTGGTAAAGAAGAATGAGTACCAACTTATGTCCTGGTTGTTCATATGTCAGTCATTCACACAAAAACAAAAGTCATCTGCAAGGGCGAAAATTAAACTGGCCTCAGATTTCTCCACAACAAAATGCAGTACTAGAGAAGCAACGTCAACAAAGTTCAGATACAAGAAAGTAGGATTAAGAACATTGTATGTAGCTAAATTATTAAAGAATAAAGGCAACAGGCATATAATCCTCCTTGAGAATTCACCATTTTTGTAATTTCTCTGGAAAACCTACTTGGTAAAATTTAGCCAACCAAGAGATGAATAAAAACAAAATTGGTTTTGAATATTAAAAACATTTATATAGGGCTTCCCTGGTGGTCCAGTGGGTAAGGACACCGCCTTGCAGTGCAAGGGGTGCTGGTTCGATCCCTGACCTGGGAAGATCCCATGTGCCATGGAGCAGCTGGACAGATGCATCCAACGACCAAGCCAGAGCTCTGGAGTGCATGCGCCCAGAGCCAGTGCTCTGCAGCGAGAGAAAGGCCACTGCAATGGGAGGCCCACACAGGCCAAAGAACAAAGATGGATGAAAATAAATAAATGAAGGACCAATAGAAGGGGCCAAAAAAACCCCTGAAAAAAACATTTATATATAAATCTCAGGTTTAGAAATGGAAAACTGTGGTAACAGAATGTTCACATTACACATTGTGGCAAAGTAAAACAAAAATTGGGAAGTGGGTGGAAGGTAAATGGAAATCATTAATCTTGTCTTTCATAGCAACAATTCAGTCAGTATAGCCTAACATTTAAAATAGTTTTAGGTAATCTTAACCACCTTTATGTTTTTTTTTATCATTTTTCTTCAACATTGATTTTTTTACAGTGCTTTTTGAGTGAAGAAACAATTGTCTAAGGTTTAAAATTGTTTCAATTTCATTTTATTTTCTGTTACTTTCAAGTAAAGTCAACATTGATGTATTTTTATTTTTAAAAGTGAGTATATTCTTATCCTAGAAATAATAAATTTATTTTGGTTCATCTGTATATGTGAGTAGTTACCTGGGATGATATTTACTAAATCTTAACACTGAATATTTGTCAGTGGTGAAATTTTACATCATTTGTTGCACTTTTCATCATTTATTTTGGCTTATTTGAATATTGATATAATGTTTAGTGAAAATGATACATGAATTTATTATCCTGAAAAGTGGATTTATTTGTACATATAGTTTCTCAACTATAGAATTTACTATCCTCATTTTATATTATGACCCTTTTCCTCTCACCATGATGTTTAACAGCTCACAGTATTTTATGAATGTGTTATATTTCTTCTTCCAGTCTTGATCTCATTTTCTTCATCTATAATTTTGGAGATGGATTAGGTTAGTCGTTTGCAGTCTTTTTTCTTTAAACAGTAGAACCCTTCCAATAAGTAAAACAATTTGTAACTCTTGGAATATAGTTTCAAAGCTGTATGGGTTAGATAATTTCTGAGGCTTATTCCATTTTACTACAAAGAATAGTTTTTTTCTTAGGAAATTTTTTTTTTTTGAGTGACTGCTTGTGGTGTGT
Organism: Tragulus kanchil; assembly: GCA_022376925.1. NCBI lineage: Eukaryota > Metazoa > Chordata > Mammalia > Artiodactyla > Tragulidae > Tragulus > Tragulus kanchil. Next base: position 213,617,619 of record JAIOJX010000032.1, on the reverse strand, counting down.
TAAAAAAAGAAGCTTACTTAATAGCCATGATCTTAAGAATCAGAATTTTAAGATGAAAGGGAGAGGCCTTTAAAAATCATCTTATCTATTTCCCTAACTTTTAGATATAAAGAAACCAAATTTAAGTTGCTAAACTAACATGAAATGTACGGGACTGGAGCCCGCATCTTCTGACTTTCTGTGCTGTTCTTTCCTCTGCAGTACGTGTGAATATGTATACTTTTAAATGATGTGCAGGAAAGATAACAATTTTATCTTAACCTATTTCACATGTGGACTAATTTGTAAATGTCAGGAAATATGCTTAATTTATAGCGTATCTATTTTTTTCATCATGAAGAAAGATCTGTCGTGCAGGCATTAATTGAACTCCTAAGTTCCAGAAGTTGGGAAAGTGAGTGGGATTTTGGTGAAGAAGAAAACATTTACTTGTCAAAGATGTGGAATTTACTGCTTCGTTGCCGAGATTAAAATACAGCTAAAACTTGCCTTGGCAGAGGATTAAAAACAAAGCAACTCCAAAGTGTGTGCACATCGTGGAGAAGATGCCGTTTTTCCTTCAGGCGTCCAAGGGGGAAGGGAATATTGTTTCTTTGTGTTGCCAGAGTTGATTTATTTAGTTATGATTTCAGCATGCCTAGGAGGCAAACCCCGGAAAACATTGCACAATAATTATTAACCGGAACAATTTTTTTTTATTCTATATCCCCCCCTTAAGGTTTTCCAAATAAGGTTTTTTTTTTTTTTTTTTTTCCAACTGTTTAGATGGCTTTGATTATGTTTGACTGTTGGGTGTGGCAGGTTTTAGAATCTTAAGTGGTGCTACAGATTCCTGAACAAGACAGAGAATTAAAGGTGAGGTGACTTGATTATTGGAATGTGCAGAATGTAAAGTCTGAGAGGTATTATGGTCTGCCGCAGGCTGCCCTTAGTAATAGGCTTTCTTGTTAAAAGCCCTATTATTATTGGAAATTTATTTTGGAAACGACTATAGACGAAATTTGACAGGAAAGTAAAACAAACCACCTTGTCTCATATTTCTTTTCCACGCAGGCACTTTAAGAGTTCCCTTAAATATTGTCAAGTCTCAATTATCCCGGGATAGCATTAGCACCATCCTCACGGACTTTAATTAAATGCACATGGTGTTGCACTAGGTACAGTGTGGAGACTATTAGCAAACAAGATCCTTATCCTTCTGGAGCTTGCTAAGAGTTGATAGCCTCACACGTGGTTCAACAAATCCCAACCTCATTTTCCCACACACTCTCTAAACCCCTCTCCCTTCCTGTATGCGCTCTCTTCTTTAATAGCTCCCCATCCTCTCAGCTGGAAACCTCACGTCCATCTTGCGTCCTTATGTTCTCTTTAAGGTTTTTTTCCAAGGCCAATTTTTGTCTTTCATTCTTAGGAGAGCTGCTTGTCTACTTTAGGTCCCTTTCTCTAAAGATCTGTCGTGCAGGCATTAATTGAACTCCTAAGTTCCAGAAGTTGGGAAAGTGAGTGGGATTTTGGTGAAGAAGAAAACATTTACTTGTCAAAGATGTGGAATTTACTGCTTCGTTGCCGAGATTAAAATACAGCTAAAACTTGCCTTGGCAGAGGATTAAAAACAAAGCAACTCCAAAGTGTGTGCACATCGTGGAGAAGATGCCGTTTTTCCTTCAGGCGTCCAAGGGGGAAGGGAATATTGTTTCTTTGTGTTGCCAGAGTTGATTTATTTAGTTATGATTTCAGCATGCCTAGGAGGCAAACCCCGGAAAACATTGCACAATAATTATTAACCGGAACAATTTTTTTTTATTCTATATCCCCCCCTTAAGGTTTTCCAAATAAGGTTTTTTTTTTTTTTTTTCCAACTGTTTAGATGGCTTTGATTATGTTTGACTGTTGGGTGTGGCAGGTTTTAGAATCTTAAGTGGTGCTACAGATTCCTGAACAAGACAGAGAATTAAAGGTGAGGTGACTTGATTATTGGAATGTGCAGAATGTAAAGTCTGAGAGGTATTATGGTCTGCAGGGGCTGCCCTTAGTAATAGACTTTCTTGTTAAAAGCCCTATTATTATTGGAAATTTATTTTGGCCACGAGTATAGACGAAATTTGACAGGAAAGTAAAACAAACCACCTTGTCTCATATTTCTTTTCCACGCAGGCACTTTAAGAGTTCCCTTAAATATTGTCAAGTCTCAATTATCCCGGGATAGCATTAGCACCATCCTCACGGACTTTAATTAAATGCACATGGTGTTGCACTAGGTACAGTGTGGAGACTATTAGCAAACAAGATCCTTATCCTTCTGGAGCTTGCTAAGAGTTGATAGCCTCACACGTGGTTCAACAAATCCCAACCTCATTTTCCCACACACTCTCTAAACCCCTCTCCCTTCCTGTATGCGCTCTCTTCTTTAATAGCTCCCCATCCTCTCAGCTGGAAACCTCACGTCCATCTTGCGTCCTTATGTTCTCTTAGGTTTCCCAGCCAATCTGTCCACAAGATCTTTCTCTTTTGTCTCCAAAATTGCTTTTGAATATGTTTGTTTCCTTGTCTCCATTTTCATGGCCATTGCCCTTGCTTAAGCCCCTTTTCATCTTTCATTTCAGTTCTTAGGAGAGCTGCTTGTCTACTTTTAGGCTCTCCACTTTCCAGACCATCCTCCACACTGCTGTCAAACCTCTTTTTTGAAAGATAGATCTAATCATATCATCCTCTGGCTTGAAAACCTTTGATAGGCCTCCATTACCTTCAAGGAGATAAAAGTCTAAACTCCTTAGCCAGCTATGCAAGGGTTTCATAGTCTGGTCCCAGTCTGCTTATTCTCACCTCATTTTTTGCCACATTTCCCTCTCCCCCAATCTCTACTGCCAAACACACATATACATTTGCTCTTGTCCCACCAACTTCCTCGTGGATTCCTGAGCTCACCCTCTCCTTGCACTTTTGATCATGCTGTGCCTTGCTTCCTATGCACAGGATACTCTTTTTTGATTGCCACAATCCCCAAGCCCAAGCCTCGTTACCTTCCCACCAAAACCAGAAAATGAATTTTGGTATCAGTTTGGTATCTGTCCTTCAAAGCAAAATTTTTCATGTGTGTCTGCTTAGAAATAGATGTAGGGGTGGGTAGACAAATAGGCTTATGAAAGACACATATTGTTTTGTGTGTGCTTTCCCCACAAAAATAGTAACATATGTATTGCCTCTCATTGGTCAAACTTCCTTTGTAAATTATACAAGTTATCTTGGAGATCTTTTCATATAACCACGTACATGATGGTTTATTGCATTTTTTCAGCTTCTACTACATGGTATCATGTTTAGGACTAGCTTGACCCTTTCCCCACAAATAATTAGTAACATAGTATTGCCTCTTTGGACTTTAATTAAATGCACATGGTGTTGCACTAGGTACAGTGTGGAGACTATTAGCAAACAAGATCCTTATCCTTCTGGAGCTTGCTAAGAGTTGATAGCCTCACACGTGGTTCAACAAATCCCAACCTCATTTTCCACACACTCTCTAAACCCCTCTCCCTTCCTGTATGCGCTCTCTTCTTTAATAGCTCCCCATCCTCTCAGCTGGAAACCTCACGTCCATCTTGCGTCCTTATGTTCTCTTAGGTTTCCCAGCCAATCTGTCCACAAGATCTTTCTCTTTTGTCTCCAAAATTGCTTTTGAATATGTTTGTTTCCTTGTCTCCATTTTCATGGCCATTGCCCTTGCTTAAGCCCCTTTTCATCTTTCATTTCAGTTCTTAGGAGAGCTGCTTGTCTACTTTTAGGCTCTCCACTTTCCAGACCATCCTCCACACTGCTGTCAAACCTCTTTTTTGAAAGATAGATCTAATCATATCATCCTCTGGCTTGAAAACCTTTGATAGGCCTCCATTACCTTCAAGGAGATAAAAGTCTAAACTCCTTAGCCAGCTATGCAAGGGTTTCATAGTCTGGTCCCAGTCTGCTTATTCTCACCTCATTTTTTGCCACATTTCCCTCTCCCCCAATCTCTACTGCCAAACACACATATACATTTGCTCTTGTCCCACCAACTTCCTCGTGGATTCCTGAGCTCACCCTCTCCTTGCACTTTTGATCATGCTGTGCCTTGCTTCCTATGCACAGGATACTCTTTTTTGATTGCCACAATCCCCAAGCCCAAGCCTCGTTACCTTCCCACCAAAACCAGAAAATGAATTTTGGTATCAGTTTGGTATCTGTCCTTCAAAGCAAAATTTTTCATGTGTGTCTGCTTAGAAATAGATGTAGGGGTGGGTAGACAAATAGGCTTATGAAAGACACATATTGTTTTGTGTGTGCTTTCCCCACAAAAATAGTAACATATGTATTGCCTCTCATTGGTCAAACTTCCTTTGTAAATTATACAAGTTATCTTGGAGATCTTTTCATATAACCACGTACACATGATGGTTTATTGCATTTTTTTCAGCTTCTACTACATGGTATCATGTTTAGGACTAGCTTGACTTTTCTCTTGAAATCTCACATGAACAATTAGAAGGTAAAAGAGAAAACAATTATAGCAAGCAAGTATAGATTCTGATGCCAATTAAATAAGGAAGAAGCTTACAGTTGCTGGCTCGGGGAAGGAATGTTTTCCTTAAAAATTAGACTGCCTTCGAAACACTGTTGGACCCAGTTCAAAGAGTATCACCGACATTAACACTCTCTCCCCTCCCATTTCGCTACCCCATTTCCCCAACTGTTGCTGGAAACTAAATGTAACCAGGACTCTGTGTTATGTGTACATCTGGTTTTCCCTTTTCCGTGTGCTCAAGGCCACCTGCCTCAGTTGCTTCTGTTTAGCACTTAATTTAACATCCCAAATTAACCCAAGAGCCAAATCTGAAATCTGTAAGTTGAGTGGGTTTGATGATTTTTCTTTAGGTCTTTTAGAGCTCTAGGATTCTCTTGAGTAGTAGACAGTTTTATTTCGGAGAATATACTCTGATAAAGTAAAACTTTCTTTGTTTGATTTAAGTTGTAGTAACTGTAACTATAAGTAGTTTAATCAAAGAAATATTAATAGATGAAGCTTGTGCTGTTTGTCACTCTTCCTTGAAGAATATTTATAATGATCATTTGATCTTCAAAGTAGACTATGCAAAGGACTTAATAGCTGTCCTTTATTATTACTACCAAGCTCTAGGCTTAGTTAGATTGAACTATTAGTATCTTCTTCTTATATTTTTTCTGGACATTTTCAGAAATATAGGACTAAGTCATGTCAAAGTGAGTGGGAGATTTTGAGAAGCTATTCACCAGATGTATGCACTTATTATATGCTTTCAAGTTTTTAAAATTTAGAGATACCACCATTCACCCAGGAACAGAGGGTTGGGAGTCAGAAATGGAGGGATCAGTCCCAGCCCATCACTGGCTCAGTTGTGATTGCAGGTCACACCTTGCTCTTAAAATTTCCCATGTGTAGCATTTAGTAGATTATTTCTGACTCTTAACTTACCCAGGAATGTTTTGTGAAATCATAAAGATAACCACTGACAGTTATTTTGTGCTCCTTGGTAAAGATTCTGCATAAATTCATGGGAGCACTAGCGGTGGTTATTGCATTATTTGAGAAAATTCTTAAAAGCGAGAGAAGTACCCAAACTAGGTCACCTAAGGTTTTTAACATTTCTCTTGATGTTGCAGGAAGGGGAGCCTCTTAGCGCCGGGGTGGGCTCTTGTCTAACACTCGGAAATGAATTGTCCGAGGAGACAACATGTGCTGACAGAGCAAGAGATTTTATTGGGTAGGGGCGGCTGGGCAGAGGGCAGGAGGGTGTGGGAACCCGGTAGGCTAAGAGGACTGTTCTGGCACATGGCTTGAAGAGTCTTGGGTTTTATAGTGATGGGGTTAGTTTCTGGGTTGTCTTTGGTCTCTTAGGGTCCTTCCTGGTGGCTCACACATGGCTCAGCCAAGATGGATGCCAATGAAAAGAATTCTGGGAAGTGGTAGGACATACCAGGATTCCTTTTGATCTTCTCTGAATTCTTCAGGTTAGTGGTGCTTTGTGTTGTGTCCCTAGTCAGAACCTCGCCTGGGGTATTAACTTGTGCAGATGGTTGCTATGGTGCCTGGCCAGGGTAGGTGGTTTCAGTCAGTGTGTCCAGAGTAGGTGGTTTCAGTCAGTGTGTCCTCTAATATTAGGTTAAGGGAAAGTTTTCTATGTTAGAAATAAAAATGCTGAAAACTAATATAAAAGTAAAGGTTTGTAACACTGTAGGATCTGATCTTGATCTGTACAGTTATTTCCAACGCTAATGTTCTGAGACATTTGCTGCATTTAACAAAGTGACCCATCTTCCAGTTAGGTGTTTTGTTGTTGTTGTTGCTGTTACATTTGTATTTTATATTTATTGAAATATTCCCCATGAGTTCTGTCATTTAGATAACCTTGGAGTAGAAACTCATATGTAAAGTTGCCCCTTTAATTGAGATCCCACACGCTTGGGAGTCAGAAATGGAGGGATCAGTCCCAGCCCATCACTGGCTCAGTTGTGATTGCAGGTCACACCTTGCTCTTAAAATTTCCCATGTGTAGCATTTAGTAGATTATTTCTGACTCTTAACTTACCCAGGAATGTTTTGTGAAATCATAAAGATAACCACTGACAGTTATTTTGTGCTCCTTGGTAAAGATTCTGCATAAATTCATGGGAGCACTAGCGGTGGTTATTGCATTATTTGAGAAAATTCTTAAAAGCGAGAGAAGTACCCAAACTAGGTCACCTAAGGTTTTTAACATTTCTCTTGATGTTGCAGGAAGGGGAGCCTCTTAGCGCCCGAGAGTGGGCTCTTGTCTAACACTCGGAAATGAATTGTCCGAGGAGACAACATGTGCTGACAGAGCAAGAGATTTTATTGGGTAGGGGCGGCTGGGCAGAGGGCAGGAGGGTGTGGGAACCCGGTAGGCTAAGAGGACTGTTCTGGCACATGGCTTGAAGAGTCTTGGGTTTTATAGTGATGGGGTTAGTTTCTGGGTTGTCTTTGGTCTCTTAGGGTCCTTCCTGGTGGCTCACACATGGCTCAGCCAAGATGGATGCCAATGAAAAGAATTCTGGGAAGTGGTAGGACATACCAGGATTCCTTTTGATCTTCTCTGAATTCTTCAGGTTAGTGGTGCTTTGTGTTGTGTCCCTAGTCAGAACCTCGCCTGGGGTATTAACTTGTGCAGATGGTTGCTATGGTGCCTGGCCAGGGTAGGTGGTTTCAGTCAGTGTGTCCAGAGTAGGTGGTTTCAGTCAGTGTGTCCTCTAATATTAGGTTAAGGGAAAGTTTTCTATGTTAGAAATAAAAATGCTGAAAACTAATATAAAAGTAAAGGTTTGTAACACTGTAGGATCTGATCTTGATCTGTACAGTTATTTCCAACGCTAATGTTCTGAGACATTTGCTGCATTTAACAAAGTGACCCATCTTCCAGTTAGGTGTTTTGTTGTTGTTGTTGCTGTTACATTTGTATTTTTATATTTATTGAAATATTCCCCATGAGTTCTGTCATTTAGATAACCTTGGAGTAGAAACTCATATGTAAAGTTGCCCCTTTAATTGAATTCTAATTCTTTCTGTGGAGCTACTGTGTCAGGTTCTCTTTCTAAATTCCACTTCTCACTTTCTTGTGATTGGTCGTTTTTGTTATTAAAAAAAAAAAAAAAAAAAACCCTGTTAAAAAAACCCTCCGAACCTCCTTGAAAAATATCTGTTGTTCTTCTGGTTAATGTAAACACCAGTAAACTTCCTCTTTAAAGAAAAAAAAAAAACAATTGTAGACTAAAGGAGATCTTTATTTGAGGAAAGAGTTTAAAGCAATGTGTATTTTCTCATTGTACTTCTTTCCAAATTGTTGTCACCCTGGAGGGGTGTGAGAATTCTTTCAAAGCTTAATGTCTGACTGGTGAACAGAACTGACACTTGATGGCATGAAGTCCAGCAGTGTTTTGCTGTGCAGTTTCTGCATCTGGAGACTATTCTGTTATGATGTGAAAAATTACGATTGCAAATTGTCAAGTATATATTTCACAATCAAAGTATTTATAAACACATATGAAACTTGTTCTAATGTAACCTATGCTGAAATGGAATGGTCATGTTTATAGCTCTGTAGGTAAACTACTCTGGAATGTCTCAGAGCTGTCTCAGCTGAGACAAGACATTTTGAATGAACAATGTAAGGAAGGATCTGTTTCCTTATTCAGCAGTTTCATATGAATTTAAAAAGATGGCTGATACCTAGTTAGTTCCAAATTTAAGTTTGCTATACTTACGCCACTAGAACATCTTTTCTTTCTGTTTGTGGACATATTAGTGCTGGTCTTGGAATATGTATTTGCAAGTGAAATAAAAAAGGTTACTTTTTTAGATTCTTCTTGAACTTTAGAATTCAAATCAACCAAGCAACCAAGATGGGCAGTTAGGATACTGTTGACATGCTTTACAGTTGTGTTGCTTTTTCTTTCTTTGCCTGCAAAGTTAAACTGAATTGTAGTTTTGTAGTTAAAAATAAATTACTATTAAAATAAAACCAGCTTAATAGCATTAGAGAAAACTTTGAAAATGGAGAGAGGAAAATGAACTGTAACAGATAGGATCTGAGGTGAGTCTTGAAGAATACATAGTACTTGATGTTGTTTAGTCACTCAGTCATGTCCGATGTTTTTGCAACCCCATGGACTGCAGCCTGCCGGCCCCTCTGTGCATGGTATTTCCCAGGCAAGAATGCTGAAGAGGGTTGCCATTTCCTTCTCCAAGGGATCTTCTGATCCAGGGATTGAACCCATGTCTCTTGCATTGGCAGATGGATTCTTTACCACTGAGCCACCAGGGAATTCCAGTATTTGATGTATTCCAGACTATCTCTTGGGCATTTTTTGACCTGTGTGACTGCTGTGTGTTATACTGCCTCAGTGGAAAGAATTGGATATTTATTCTTTAACTAAAATATAATCTTTAAAATTTTTTTCTAACTTTTTTAATTTCAATTTTTTATTGAAGTATAAATAATTTACAATGCTATGTTAGTTTCTGGTGTATGGCAAAGTGATTGTCATACATATGTATTCTTTTTCATTTTCTTTTCCTTTCTGTTTTATCACAGATATTGAACGTAGTGCCCTGTGCTTATTTATCCATTTTGTATATAGTAGTTTGTACTGTTAATCCCAAACCCCTAATTTATCCCTCCTCTACCCTCTACAATATAGTCTTTTTTTTTTTTAAAAGGATAGTCTTTTTTTTTTTTTTTAATGTTTTTTATTATTTATTTTTGAGGGGGGTGGGTGGGGGAGGGGGGGGGGCGGGCAGGCCACTTCTATTGGTCTTTCATTTATTTATTTTCATCCATCTTCCTTCTTTGGCCTGTGTGGGCCTCCCATCGTGGTGGCCTCTGTTGTCGCAGAGCACCGGCTCTGGGCGCATGTGCTCCAGAGCTCCAGCTCGGTAATTGGACACATGGATCCAGCCGCTCCGCGGCACGTGGGATCTTCCCAGGCCAGGGATCGAACTGGCGCCCCTTGCAGTGCAAGGCGGTGTCCTTACCCACTGGACCACCAGGAAGCCCCTACAATATACAGTTGTGTTGCTTTTTCTTTCTTTGCCTGCAAAGTTAAACTGAATTGTAGTTTTGTAGTTAAAAATAAATTACTATTAAAATAAAACCAGCTTAATAGCATTAGAGAAAACTTTGAAAATGGAGAGAGGAAAATGAACTGTAACAGATAGGATCTGAGGTGAGTCTTGAAGAATACATAGTACTTGATGTTGTTTAGTCACTCAGTCATGTCCGATGTTTTGCAACCCCATGGACTGCAGCCTGCCGGCCCCTCTGTGCATGGTATTTCCCAGGCAAGAATGCTGAAGAGGGTTGCCATTTCCTTCTCCAAGGGATCTTCTGATCCAGGGATTGAACCCATGTCTCTTGCATTGGCAGATGGATTCTTTACCACTGAGCCACCAGGGAATTCCAGTATTTGATGTATTCCAGACTATCTCTTGGGCATTTTTTGACCTGTGTGACTGCTGTGTGTTATACTGCCTCAGTGGAAAGAATTGGATATTTATTCTTTAACTAAAATATAATCTTTAAAATTTTTTTCTAACTTTTTTAATTTCAATTTTTTATTGAAGTATAAATAATTTACAATGCTATGTTAGTTTCTGGTGTATAGCAAAGTGATTGTCATACATATGTATTCTTTTTCATGTTCTTTTCCTTTCTGTTTTATCACAGATATTGAACGTAGTGCCCTGTGCTTATTTATCCATTTTGTATATAGTAGTTTGTACTGTTAATCCCAAACCCCTAATTTATCCCTCCTCTACCCTCTACAATATAGTCTTTTTTTTTTTTTTAAAAGGATAGTCTTTTTTTTTTTTAATGTTTTTTATTATTTATTTTTGAGGGGGGCGGGTTGGGGAGGGAGGGGGGCGGGCAGGCCACTTCTATTGGTCTTTCATTTATTTATTTTCATCCATCTTCCTTCTTTGGCCTGTGTGGGCCTCCCATCGTGGTGGCCTCTGTTGTCGCAGAGCACCGGCTCTGGGCGCATGTGCTCCAGAGCTCCAGCTCGGTAATTGGACACATGGATCCAGCCGCTCCGCGGCACGTGGGATCTTCCCAGGCCAGGGATCGAACTGGCGCCCCTTGCACTGCAAGGCGGTGTCCTTACCCACTGGACCACCAGGGAAGCCCCTACAATATAGTCTTAAGATATCTCCATCTGTAAAATGTAATGGCTATATAATTTGAGATTTATTTAATTCAATGGATGTATTTTAAATTCGTGGAAAGGACTTTCACTGTGAGTGAATTTAAGATAGAAGATAGCCTTTTACATTAGCATATTCTTCTATGTTTAAGAGTGGAACCTTAAGAGCATAAAGGTGAAGATTAGTCTCCTAAGAGAGTTTGAATGCCTTCTGCATGTTCTAGCTGGTAATAGTCTTAACCATTTTAAATCCAGCATCTGGTTTATACATGAGACCCCTATAATTAGCCAGTTAGTACTTCTCTGCTTTGTCTTTTGGAAGATTTATAGTGTAGCTCAGGTGACGTGAGATAGCAGGCAGAAGATTGACTAGCTAACTTTTTTAATTTAGAAAAAGTGTGTGTTCCTTATACTGATATTGTTAAAATATGATTAAAAAATATTTTTCTCTCTGCATTTGACATGATTGGTAACTTTACTGTCTCAACAACCTAAGAAGCTTAAGCTTCTTGGGTGTGGTTTAAAGTCTTAGGAAAGCTGGAGGAACCTGAGCTTTGTTGGGGGGGTGGTTAGGCTTGTGATGTGTTCTGGAGCCTTATGCAAGGAAGAATTACTCGGCCAGGTGCCTTTCATGTCTGTATCTGCCAGAGTAAAATGCTGTAGAGGCAAGAGTTTGTCGCAATAAAATTTTCATATGTTCTCTTCTCTGGGCAAAATGGTTTTGTAATACAAGAAAGAGTCCAAATACTTCATAGGTCATCAGTTTCAAAAAGGTAAATGTGTTTTCTGATTGGTCGTTTTGTTTATTGAGTTGATACACACTTCTGTTGCTGTGTTCTGCTTAAGCTATAATCAGAAAAATCTTGTTAAATAGGATTTTCTGAAATGCAGCCTATTAATTATATCAGACCCTTTGGTTTTATGCAGAACTATTATCATAGTCAGACACCTGGGATGCCAGAGCTCCAGCTCGGTAATTGGACACATGGATCCAGCCGCTCCGCGGCACGTGGGATCTTCCCAGGCCAGGGATCGAACTGGCGCCCCTTGCACTGCAAGGCGGTGTCCTTACCCACTGGACCACCAGGGAAGCCCCTACAATATAGTCTTAAGATATCTCCATCTGTAAAATGTAATGGCTATATAATTTGAGATTTATTTAATTCAATGGATGTATTTTAAATTCGTGGAAAGGACTTTCACTGTGAGTGAATTTAAGATAGAAGATAGCCTTTTACATTAGCATATTCTTCTATGTTTAAGAGTGGAACCTTAAGAGCATAAAGGTGAAGATTAGTCTCCTAAGAGAGTTTGAATGCCTTCTGCATGTTCTAGCTGGTAATAGTCTTAACCATTTTAAATCCAGCATCTGGTTTATACATGAGACCCCTATAATTAGCCAGTTAGTACTTCTCTGCTTTGTCTTTTGGAAGATTTATAGTGTAGCTCAGGTGATGTGAGATAGCAGGCAGAAGATTGACTAGCTAACTTTTTTAATTTAGAAAAAGTGTGTGTTCCTTATACTGATATTGTTAAAATATGATTAAAAAATATTTTTCTCTCTGCATTTGACATGATTGGTAACTTTACTGTCTCAACAACCTAAGAAGCTTAAGCTTCTTGGGTGTGGTTTAAAGTCTTAGGAAAGCTGGAGGAACCTGAGCTTTGTTGGGGGGGTGGTTAGGCTTGTGATGTGTTCTGGAGCCTTATGCAAGGAAGAATTACTCGGCCAGGTGCCTTTCATGTCTGTATCTGCCAGAGTAAAATGCTGTAGAGGCAAGAGTTTGTGCAATAAAATTTTCATATTTTCGATTCTCTGGGCACGATGGTTTTGTAATACAAGAAAGAGTCCAAATACTTCATAGGTCATCAGTTTCAAAAAGGTAAATGTGTTTTCTGATTGGTCGTTTTGTTTATTGAGTTGATACACACTTCTGTTGCTGTGTTCTGCTTAAGCTATAATCAGAAAAATCTTGTTAAATAGGATTTTCTGAAATGCAGCCTATTAATTATATCAGACCCTTTGGTTTTATGCAGAACTATTATCATAGTGTGAATCGAGAGCTGATTGTGCAACCTACTCATTTGGAATATTCTTTACCTCAAAATTTTGCTTCAAATCCATGACTTTTAATGGAAACGGCATGGTGAGAGGCAACACTAGATTTCTAAGCCTCTTTCCCTTAAAAATCCCTCAGTGATCAAATTGCTTTGATTGAGTAGATCCCAAACCAGGGTTTGGGGTAAGTTTCAAGATGTTTTATCACACACTTTTCTAGTGACAGGTCTATGCTAGCTAGACCCATAGAAATCAAAACTTATCAACATAGCGATGACAATGTAATTAGCCACATCTATCAACAGTGTATAATCAACCATATCTGAGGCTGCTGAAATGTCCACTGGGGAAAAAATTCATGCTCTACCCTTGACTCTCAGTAACGACCCTAAGAATTTTGAACTCTGTAAATGGCTTTAAATCTAACTTAGGATTTACTTTGTAGTTCTAGGTAAGTAGTATGGAAAATTTAGGAAACTAGATCAAAGCAAAACTCACTTTATAACTAGAATAAATTATGATAGAGAAATTGGCAGTTAGAAGTTTTAGTGAATAGGACCGTCACAGAAAGCCAAAGTGCTTGTTGCATTCAGACTTTAAAAAAAAAAAAAACTTTGTCTAAACTGTTAAAGTAGATTTTATGTAAATTGTTCATGCTCAATATTTGCATTATATATTCCTATTTCTTTGTACTTCCCATTTGATGAAGTTTTCAAACTGTGGTTTGCTGGAGGGGAAAAAAAACCCAAACCCAAACCACAGAGGACAAATTGAATTACAAACCTGGTGTGGTCCTTTAACTCAATTACATCTAATTTGTGTTATTTTAGTCATCCTGGGAGGCAGCTGTTCTGCATGATTGCCCACAAACAATTTCAGTGTAAGAATTTGTCCTGATTAAGATGCCCTAAGATTAGTAGGAGCCTATTTCTATTGTAAGGGGCAAAGTTATAGATTAATTTTGTGTCATCAGGACCACTTTAATAATTAAAAATTTAGCTAGTTTGTTCCTTAAATTGACTTAAGTATTAATAGTAAGCATCTAATTTTTAAAAAATGTTAGCTTTATAATAAGTTCATCTCATTTTATTTCCTATGCTTCTAAAGTTTCTCCTAAAAATAGCCTCTTAATTATTTCATTCAGGCAATTATCAATATGAAAGCAGGAAATATGGAATTTTAGATTTTTGAAATACCTAAATAAATATTTCAGTCTTCTAAACCAACATTTGGAATGATCTGGGGAGAAAATGGACAGAAAAGAATATGGATTTAAGAATGTTCAGTATAATTGAGAGGGTGATTTCTGTTAGAATTGAGTTAGGATTGAGTTTGAAATGCAGTTGACTTTACAGAAATGAAGAATATGTCCAAGTATAGGACTAAAGTTAGGAATTAGATCAAAATGGAAGTATATTTCAAAAAATACTGCTATGTATGAATCATAGCTTTCAATAGACATTTAATCAATTACTGGTGAAACGACCCTAAGAATTTTGAACTCTGTAAATGGCTTTAAATCTAACTTAGGATTTACTTTGTAGTTCTAGGTAAGTAGTATGGAAAATTTAGGAAACTAGATCAAAGCAAAACTCACTTTATAACTAGAATAAATTATGATAGAGAAATTGGCAGTTAGAAGATTTAGTGAATAGGACCGTCACAGAAAGCCAAAGTGCTTGTTGCATTCAGACTTTAAAAAAAAAAAAAAAAAAACTTTGTCTAAACTGTTAAAGTAGATTTTATGTAAATTGTTCATGCTCAATATTTGCATTATATATTCCTATTTCTTTGTACTTCCCATTTGATGAAGTTTTCAAACTGTGGTTTGCTGGAGGGGAAAAAAAACCCAAACCCAAACCACAGAGGACAAATTGAATTACAAACCTGGTGTGGTCCTTTAACTCAATTACATCTAATTTGTGTTATTTTAGTCATCCTGGGAGGCAGCTGTTCTGCATGATTGCCCACAAACAATTTCAGTGTAAGAATTTGTCCTGATTAAGATACCCTAAGATTAGTAGGAGCCTATTTCTATTGTAAGGGGCAAAGTTATAGATTAATTTTGTGTCATCAGGACCACTTTAATAATTAAAAATTTAGCTAGTTTGTTCCTTAAATTGACTTAAGTATTGATAGTAAGCATCTAATTTTTAAAAAATGTTAGCTTTATAATAAGTTCATCTCATTTTATTTCCTATGCTTCTAAAGTTTCTCCTAAAAATAGCCTCTTAATTATTTCATTCAGGCAATTATCAATATGAAAGCAGGAAATATGGAATTTTAGATTTTTGAAATACCTAAATAAATATTTCAGTCTTCTAAACCAACATTTGGAATGATCTGGGGAGAAAATGGACAGAAAAGAATATGGATTTAAGAATGTTCAGTATAATTGAGAGGGTGATTTCTGTTAGAATTGAGTTAGGATTGAGTTTGAAATGCAGTTGACTTTACAGAAATGAAGAATATGTCCAAGTATAGGACTAAAGTTAGGAATTAGATCAAAATGGAAGTATATTTCAAAAAATACTGCTATGTATGAATCATAGCTTTCAATAGACATTTAATCAATTACTGGTTAACACATAGGTTTAGGAATATAAATTAAGTTTGTGATGTCTATCATCTGCCTGTACTACTTTCATATCATTCTCTTCTTAAGGAAGAAACTAATATTTTTTTCTTTTTTAAAGATTTATTTATTTATTTATTTTGGGCAGGGGTCGGGTTGGGGAGGGAGGGGAGCGGGTGGGCCACTTCTGTTGGTCTTTCATTTCTCTATTTTCATCCGTCTTTGTTCTTTGGCTCCTGCGGGCCTCCCATCGCGGTGGCGTCTGTCGTTGCAGAGCGCCGGCTCTGGGCGCATGCGCTCCAGAGCTCCGGCTCAGTGATTGGACACATCAGTCCAGCTGCTCTGCTGCACGTGGGATTTTCCCAGACCAGGGATCGAACCAGCGCCCCTTGCAGTGCAAGGCGGTGTCCTTATCCACTGGACCACCAGGGGAAGCCCAGAAACTAATATTTGATCGCCTTTTATTCTAAGCATTTTCTTGTATATTATCTCATTTTAATTAGTTGTGAGTTATACCAAGTTCAGTAACATTTTTTTTTAAATAGTTTTTTTTTTTTATTTTGGCTACTCCTATTGGTCTTTTATTTATCTATTTTCATCCATCTTTGTTCTTTGAACTGTGTGGGCCTCCCATCGCAGTGGCCTCTCTCGCTGCAGAGCACCGGCTCTGGGTGCATGCACTTCAGAGCCCCTGCTCGCTAATTGGACACGTCGGTCCAGCCGCTCCACAGCACATGGGATCTTCCCAGGCCAGGGATGGAACCGGCGCCCTTTGCCCTGCAAGGCGGTGTCCTTACCCACTGGACCACCAAGGATGCCCCAAGTTCAGTAACATTAAAAAAAAAAAATCTTTCCTCATCCTATAGTCTTCTTTTACTTCTGACCCTATATACCTATGTGCTACTTGAAACTCCTCCCACCCCTTGGTTTTCAATGGCAGGGTGTGTTTTGATTTTCCTTCTGCCTTTCTGATCTTACTTGGTGTTCCCTTGGCTGGCTTCAATTCTAGATTAGTTATTTATTGTTATAACAAATTACCCTAAAATTTAGTGGCTTAAAGCAGTGAACATTCATTATCTGACTGTTTTTGTGAACCAGTAGTAACACATGCACATATAAATATTCAGACATTCTGCTTCATAAATGGATGTTGTTGTTTTACTTGAGGCTCTCATCATTTCACACCTAAATGACTCTGCCTACTTCTTTACTGGCTTCCAGTCTTTATCCCCACATTGCTGTTAAACCAGTATTTCTGAAGAATTTCATGATGCTGCTTATTTGATCAGAAATCAGTTGTGACTCTCACTGGACTAACTTTGTATTGGTCTTCTAGGCATTCAAAGCATTCCATTTATGAGCCTCACCCTATTTATTTAACCATGCTTCTCAATAAACATCTACTTTATGTACTTATTTATTTTCATTGGAATGTAGTTCCTTTACAATGCTGTGTTAGTGTCAGCTGTACAGCAGAGTGAATCAGCTAGACATACACATATATCCCTCTTCCCCTGTTTTGAGATTTCCTTACCATTTAGGCTACTGCGGAGCACTGAGTAGAGTTCCCATTAGTTCCATTATACAGTAGGTTCTCATCAGTTACCTGTTTTGTATGTGGTAGTGTATTATGTTGATTCCAATCTCCCAGTTTCTTCTCTCCCACCCTGTATCCATACATCAGTTCTCAACGTTTGTGTCTCTACTTTGCAGATAAGTTCATCTGAATCATCATTTTTCTAGATTCCACAAGTAAGCCATATTATATGATATTTGGTTTTCTCTTTCTGATTTCACCATGTATGATACTCTCTAGATTTGTCCATGTCTCTGCAAATGGCACAATTTCATTCCTTTTAATGGCTGAGTAATATTCCAGCACATGTATCTGTACCACATTTTATTTATCCATTCCTCTGTTGGTGGACATTTAGGTTGCTTCCATATCCTGGCTGTACCCACTGGACAACCAAGGATGCCCCAAGTTCAGTAACATTAAAAAAAAAAATCTTTCCTCATCCTATAGTCTTCTTTTACTTCTGACCCTATATACCTATGTGCTACTTGAAACTCCTCCCACCCCTTGGTTTTCAATGGCAGGGTGTGTTTTGATTTTCCTTCTGCCTTTCTGATCTTACTTGGTGTTCCCTTGGCTGGCTTCAATTCTAGATTAGTTATTTATTGTTATAACAAATTACCCTAAAATTTAGTGGCTTAAAGCAGTGAACATTCATTATCTGACTGTTTTTGTGAACCAGTAGTAACACATGCACATATAAATATTCAGACATTCTGCTTCATAAATGGATGTTGTTGTTTTACTTGAGGCTCTCATCATTTTACACCTAAATGACTCTGCCTACTTCTTTACTGGCTTCCAGTCTTTATCCCCACATTGCTGTTAAACCAGTATTTCTGAAGAATTTCATGATGCTGCTTATTTGATCAGAAATCAGTTGTGACTCTCACTGGACTAACTTTGTATTGGTCTTCTAGGCATTCAAAGCATTCCATTTATGAGCCTCACCCTATTTATTTAACCATGCTTCTCAATAAACATCTACTTTATGTACTTATTTATTTTCATTGGAATGTAGTTCCTTTACAATGCTGTGTTAGTGTCAGCTGTACAGCAGAGTGAATCAGCTAGACATACACATATATCCCTCTTCCCCTGTTTTGAGATTTCCTTACCATTTAGGCTACTGCGGAGCACTGAGTAGAGTTCCCATTAGTTCCATTATACAGTAGGTTCTCATCAGTTACCTGTTTTGTATGTGGTAGTGTATTATGTTGATTCCAATCTCCCAGTTTCTTCTCTCCCACCCTGTATCCATACATCAGTTCTCAACGTTTGTGTCTCTACTTTGCAGATAAGTTCATCTGAATCATCATTTTTCTAGATTCCACAAGTAAGCCATATTATATGATATTTGGTTTTCTCTTTCTGATTTCACCATGTATGATACTCTCTAGATTTGTCCATGTCTCTGCAAATGGCACAATTTCATTCCTTTTAATGGCTGAGTAATATTCCAGCACATGTATCTGTACCACATTTTATTTATCCATTCCTCTGTTGGTGGACATTTAGGTTGCTTCCATATCCTGGCTGTTGTAAATAGTGCTGCTAGGAACATTGGGTTGCATGTATCTTTATGAATTTATGGTTTCCTCCAGGTGTATGCCAGGAGTGAGACTACTGATCCTGTGGTAGTTCTGTTTTTAGTTTTTAAGGTACCTCTCTATATTGTTCTCCATAGTGCGCATATCAATTTATATTCCTACCAGCCGAGTAAGAGGATTCCCTTTTCTTTTACATCCCCTCCAGCATTTATTGTTTGTAGATTTTTTGAGGAAGGCCATTCTGGTGTGTGAAGTGATACCTCATTGTAATTTTGATGTGCATTTCTGTAATAATCAGTGATGTTATGAGCATCTTTTCGTGTGGAGAAATGCCTATTTAGGTCTTCTGCCCAATTTTTGATCTTATTTTATTTTTTTGATATTGAGCTACATGAGCTCTTCATATATTTTAGAGATTAATCAGTTCCTTGTCAGTTGCTTTGACAAACACCTACTTTAGTTAAACTGGTTGTTTATACCAAACATCAGCCTCCAAGCCCATCCCTAATATCATGCTCAATTTTACTTTTTTACTGTCTTTATTACTGATTTTCTCCCAAATTTTGTTGATTCTCTCTCAAGTCTAATTATGTTCCTTCCACCTTTTCCATAATGTCACTTTGGACTTTTCTGGCCCACTTTATTTTTTCATCTTTGAATTTGTGTTAATTCTCAGTACCAAACAGGGTAGTTCTTTATCTTTAGTTCCGAGTTAATTTCCCTTTCCAACTAGAATCTCAGTTATCTGAGAGCAAAATTCTTTCACTACCTGTATCTCTAGTGTACTGAGTCTGTAAGTATTAATATGTGTTGGCTGATTGAAAATTAGAAAACTTGAGTCACCTGCGAAAAGTCCTCTTTAAATGCCACTGAATGAATCTTAACTCCCTGAGCCATAAATGAGGATGAGCTGGGACTTCAGGCCAGTTTGGAAATAGATTTCATCATTTTCCTGAAGCATTGATATATGATGTGATTAATTTGAAAAATGTTCCCTCTGGCCAACAATCAGAACTGGCTTTTAGCCTTGAACTATCAGAACAAAAGCTTCACAGTTGCTTAGAGCAAAACAAGTATTAAGCAGCAAGCAGTTCAAGGCCTCTGATCCCTAGCCTGCTTCAGCTAGGGGTCTGGCCAAGCCCTTTGGCATAGATAAGTAGAACAAGGAATTTACTTTTATCTTCTTTCTCTTGTGGTTTCATGAGTTTGATTTGCAAAGAAAGGGTAATGATTGAAATTTTATGTCTGCATCTTCTCATTCACCTAGAAAAGTTAAAGTTAGATAATAATAATATTAATCAAAATATAAGAACGCATATAGCCTTGGTGCTCATTGTGTTTCCTGGCCCTCAATATAATTTTGCACCAGCCTTGGAGAATGAGGCCTGAGAGCCAGTGGAAAGTAAAACTAGTTATTTTGGTAGCTTTAAGTTTAGTTTTATGTTTTTGCTAAGATAGAATTCTATTAATATTCCCTTGTATGCTTTTGCGTTCACTTTTTGATTTCCCATTTTCTCTCCCTTTCTGTTCCTGTTTGTTGCTTTCTCCTCAAGCCATACATAGGTGGAATATTTGGTCGTGGTTAGAATAAAAGAAGGATGTTTAAATTTTCATTACAGCAATCTCAAATTCTTTTTAGGCTTGTATTTAAAGAGTATAATATCAAACTATGATTTAGCTTATTATTTGCACATTTTTGGTTTCTCTGTGGCTGAATTACTGGTGTTTATGTAAAAACTTCTTTTCCCTTGCTATTTGTTCATGTAGGTGTTTCAGCCAAGATTCCTGTCTTTAGCACTGGAATATTTAAATTAGAGAAAGGAAGGAAGTTGAAAAGGTTAAAGCTCTTGATTGTGGCCTTTTATCTGGATAGCTAATGACTTTTGGCTGTGTTTCCTGGAGAAGATGAGGAATATCAGTTGTGAATTTACCTGCTTACTGCCCACATCAACTTGACTCATACATCCTGCCTCTGCATTCCTTCTTCTAGTTTCCTTGTAACTCTCAGGGCCTCCGCAGAAATGCCAACCCAGTGATATTAGCTCTGACTATTACATCTTTTATTCTTCTTTTCTTATCCCATACTTCTTCATGTATACTCCTTCCCTGGCTGGTGCCTTACCTCCAGCTCTACTTAAAGGTGGGCTTCCCAGGTGGCTCTGTGGTAAAGAATTTGCCTGTCAGTGCAGGAGATGGTTTTGAGCCCTGGGTTGGTAAGATCCCCTGGAGGAGGAAATGGCAACCCACTCTTGCTGGGATAATCCTGTTGGCAGAGGAGCCTGACAGGCTACAGTCCATGGGATCACAACTCAGCCACTAAGTATACACATGTTTAAAGGTAAAAGATGAAGACATAGAGAGAGAGAGTGAGGAAGGGGCAGAGACACACAAGAAGAGTGTCAGGCAGAGAGATGATTGTTGTCTTCGATGGACTCCATGCCCTATCTAACCACTGCCCTCCTCTGCCTTGTTCCTATTGTCACCAGTTTAATGTTTCTAAAAGGAAATGTTAGTCGCTTAGTCATGTTTGGCTCTTTGTGACATTGTGGACTGTAGCCTGCCAGGCTCTTCTGTCCATGGAGTTCTCTAGGCAGGTACACAGGAATGAGTAGCCATTCACTTCTCCAGGGGATCTTCCCAACCCAGGGATCAAATCCAGGCCTCCTTCACTGCAGGCAGATTCTTTACTGTCTGAGCCACCGGGGAAGCCCCCAAAGAAATTTAAATAAAAATTAAACAAATTTGTTTGAATTTGAGTTCTCAACACTCAGAAGTACTTTTCTGAAAATCGCCAATGATGTCCTTAAATCTCATGGTTTTTGCTTAGTCTTTATCTTTCTTGATCACCCTGCTGTGTTTTATACAAATTGAACAGTCCTTTCTTGCTAAAAGGGGAAGACTTATTGAATACAACTTTTGCCACATGAAACCTTGCCTAATCAGCCTCATTTGAAAGTACACATTTCATTTGATGGCATTTGCTAATTATCTACCCCACTCTGTCCCGGAACTTGCAATATAAAAATGTTTCCATATGCTAAAAGCCAGTCTACTCATTTTGCTGAAGAAGAAGGAAGAAAACTGAACTTTACTGTCTTGCTGTTTATAAACATGAAGCTACAGTGTGGGCCAACTTGGCAGTGGCAGCCCGTCAAGAGTTCACTGGAAACAACTTCGCAGCCCTGAGGCCTCACTACTGTTCAAGATGAGTGTAGGGATAGTTGTTTTTGCTCCACAAAAGTAAATGGTTCTAAAAATGCGTTTGTGACTTGTATATCATTCTAAAATATTTAAGTACAGTTAAAATATAGTATCACACTTTGATTAGATTTGGACATTTGGAATAACTAAGATACGTGGCTGTTCTTAGCTTCAGATTCTTTACTTCAAGGTATTTATTTCAGTAGCCACCACTCTGGTCTGGGTCCCCAACATCACATGCCTGTATTGGAACAATAATCTTTCCACTGAACTCCCTAACATTAGTCATTCTCCCTTTTAACCTATCCTACCTGGAGCTGTAGGATAATCTTTCTTAAATAATGTTATGCCTTTTCCTATCAACTGATCTCATTTATACTAATCTTACCGATATTTCTTTCAAGTCCTGACTTATAATTTCCTTTATGGAGCCTTCCTAACAATCCCATCTGGCCCTGGTTTTTCTACAGCATTTTTCAACCAAGCTCCTGCCCCATTATATATAGTTGATTTATTGAAGATTTTCTTCTTGTTGTATGTGAGTTCTTTCCTTTTCTAGTGGATATTACTGTGATAGAAATACTGTCTGCTCTTTCTTTTGACTGGATTCTAAAACACTTATGAGCAAATAATGAATATAAAATATATATATTCTGCTACTACAGGTTATCAGTTAAAAATTGTGTCTATTTGCCTACATTGCATAAATTATCAAATGGAAGAGCTGAATGATGGTTTTTCTGAACTTTAATGTTTAGAACAGTCCTTTCTTGCTAAAAGGGGAAGACTTATTGAATACAACTTTGGCCACATGAAACCTTGCCTAATCAGCCTCATTTGAAAGTACACATTTCATTTGATGGCATTTGCTAATTATCTACCCCACTCTGTCCCGGAACTTGCAATATAAAAATGTTTCCATATGCTAAAAGCCAGTCTACTCATTTTGCTGAAGAAGAAGGAAGAAAACTGAACTTTACTGTCTTGCTGTTTATAAACATGAAGCTACAGTGTGGGCCAACTTGGCAGTGGCAGCCCGTCAAGAGTTCACTGGAAACAACTTCGCAGCCCTGAGGCCTCACTACTGTTCAAGATGAGTGTAGGGATAGTTGTTTTTGCTCCACAAAAGTAAATGGTTCTAAAAAAATGCGTTTGTGACTTGTATATCATTCTAAAATATTTAAGTACAGTTAAAATATAGTATCACACTTTGATTAGATTTGGACATTTGGAATAACTAAGATACGTGGCTGTTCTTAGCTTCAGATTCTTTACTTCAAGGTATTTATTTCAGTAGCCACCACTCTGGTCTGGGTCCCCAACATCACATGCCTGTATTGGAACAATAATCTTTCCACTGAACTCCCTAACATTAGTCATTCTCCCTTTTAACCTATCCTACCTGGAGCTGTAGGATAATCTTTCTTAAATAATGTTATGCCTTTTCCTATCAACTGATCTCATTTATACTAATCTTACCGATATTTCTTTCAAGTCCTGACTTATAATTTCCTTTATGGAGCCTTCCTAACAATCCCATCTGGCCCTGGTTTTTCTACAGCATTTTTCAACCAAGCTCCTGCCCCATTATATATAGTTGATTTATTGAAGATTTTCTTCTTGTTGTATGTGAGTTCTTTCCTTTTCTAGTGGATATTACTGTGATAGAAATACTGTCTGCTCTTTCTTTTGACTGGATTCTAAAACACTTATGAGCAAATAATGAATATAAAATATATATATTCTGCTACTACAGGTTATCAGTTAAAAATTGTGTCTATTTGCCTACATTGCATAAATTATCAAATGGAAGAGCTGAATGATGGTATCTGAACAATGTTTAATATATACTAGAGACTTTAAAATAAGTCCTACTGAAGTCTGTAGGAGACTGTAGTTTGTCTTCTTTGAAGATTTATTGATTGGTTTTTAGCATTGATGGTTCTTTTAAAGAAAGAAATAAGCCTGGGGTTTATGTGGTTATATATAGAAATTCTGCTATTTCATATTTATCACTGCAGCATCTTGCACCAAAAAAATATTTTAAAGAACAGCTTTGTTCTTTAAAAAGAGATAAAGTTCCAGGACCAACATTGCCTGACCAAAAGACTTATAATAGAACAAATAAGACAATGTGGTTATTGGCATTTAGAGAAATAAATGAATGAAACTGATCCACACATGACTGAACAACTGAGTTTTGACAAAAGTGTAAAGACAATTAACTGGTGAAAAACCAATCTTTTAAAAAGATGATGCTAAAACAGTTGTATATTTATATTAAAAAGCAATTCATATCATACCATATAAAATATTAACCCAAAATGGATCATAGACTTACATGAAAAACCTAAAACTGTTAAGCTCCTAAAGGAAAACATGGAAAACTCTTTATCTTAGGTTAGGCAAGATAACAATACAATTGTTAATTGTATTATATATACAGTTCCAAATGTATGACCCGTAAAAGAACAAATTGATAAACTGGACTTCATCAGAATAAAAAATTGCTTTTCAGAAGGGAATGAAAAGATATGCTACAGAGTAGGAGATAATATTTTCAGGACCTATATATGATAAAGGACTTAGAATGTATAAAGAACTCTCAAAACTCAATAACAAGAAAACAACCCAGTGAACAATGAAACAAAAGATTTGAACAGATTTTATTTTACCAAAGAAGATATGTGAATGACAAATAACATGAAGAGAAGCTATTAATAATCATCATTTATTAGGGAAATGTAAATTAAAGCAACAGTGAGATACCATACCTATTGCTGTGACTAAAATTTTATAGATTGACCATACCAAGTGTTGGTGAGGATGTGGAGGAACTGGACTCTCATGCCCTTCTGGTGGGCATATAAAATTATACATTCACTTTACAAACAGTTTGATAGTTTCTTTTTCCAGTATTATTGAGTTATAATTGGTATTTAACATTGTGTAAATATAAGGCATACGTGTTGATTTGAGAAATTTATATACCACAAAGTGATTACTGCTATAGCATCAGCTGACATTTCCATCCTGTCACATAGTTACTGATCAAAACCCCGACAAAATTCCATCTGTAGGAGACTGTAGTTTGTCTTCTTTGAAGATTTATTGATTGGTTTTTAGCATTGATGGTTCTTTTAAAGAAAGAAATAAGCCTGGGGTTTATGTGGTTATATATAGAAATTCTGCTATTTCATATTTATCACTGCAGCATCTTGCACCAAAAAAATATTTTAAAGAACAGCTTTGTTCTTTAAAAAGAGATAAAGTTCCAGGACCAACATTGCCTGACCAAAAGACTTATAATAGAACAAATAAGACAATGTGGTTATTGGCATTTAGAGAAATAAATGAATGAAACTGATCCACACATGACTGAACAACTGAGTTTTGACAAAAGTGTAAAGACAATTAACTGGTGAAAAACCAATCTTTTAAAAAAATGATGCTAAAACAGTTGTATATTTATATTAAAAAGCAATTCATATCATACCATATAAAATATTAACCCAAAATGGATCATAGACTTACATGAAAAACCTAAAACTGTTAAGCTCCTAAAGGAAAACATGGAAAACTCTTTATCTTAGGTTAGGCAAGATAACAATACAATTGTTAATTGTATTATATATACAGTTCCAAATGTATGACCCGTAAAAGAACAAATTGATAAACTGGACTTCATCAGAATAAAAAATTGCTTTTCAGAAGGGAATGAAAAGATATGCTACAGAGTAGGAGATAATATTTTCAGGACCTATATATGATAAAGGACTTAGAATGTATAAAGAACTCTCAAAACTCAATAACAAGAAAACAACCCAGTGAACAATGAAACAAAAGATTTGAACAGATTTTATTTTACCAAAGAAGATATGTGAATGACAAATAACATGAAGAGAAGCTATTAATAATCATCATTTATTAGGGAAATGTAAATTAAAGCAACAGTGAGATACCATACCTATTGCTGTGACTAAAATTTTATAGATTGACCATACCAAGTGTTGGTGAGGATGTGGAGGAACTGGACTCTCATGCCCTTCTGGTGGGCATATAAAATTATACATTCACTTTAAAAAACAGTTTGATAGTTTCTTTTTTTCCAGTATTATTGAGTTATAATTGGTATTTAACATTGTGTAAATATAAGGCATACGTGTTGATTTGATAAATTTATATACCACAAAGTGATTACTGCTATAGCATCAGCTGACATTTCCATCCTGTCACATAGTTACTGATTCTTTTTTGTGGTGAGAATGTTTAGTACCTACTCTCTTGACAACTTTTAAGTATGTAATATAGTATAATCAGCTATAATTGCCATGCAGTGCATTAAATCTTATTAACCTTTCAACTGGAAGTTTGTACTTTTGACCAGTATCTCCCCATTTCCCTTAACCCTGGTTAACTGCCGCTCCACTGTCTGGTGGTTTCGTAGATGTTAAACATAGATCTGCCATTCAATCCAGCCAGTGTCTTTAGCTTTTTTGTTTTTTGTTTTGTCTTTAGCTTTTTATCCAACAGAATTAAAAGTACATTGCCATACAAAGATGACTTATACATGTATATATCCATGTAAGAGAATACTATTCAAGAATAAAAAGAAGTTAATTGGGCTTCCCTGGTGGTCCAGTGGGTAAGGACACCACCTTGCAGTGCAAGGAGCGCTGGTTTGATCCCTGGCCTGGGAAAATCCCACGTGCCACGGAGCAGCTGGAAGGATGTGTCCAACTACCGAGCCAGAGCTCTGGAGCACATGCGCCCAGGACCCGTCTTCTGCAGCAAGAGAGGCCGCTGCAATGGGAGGCCCACACAGGCCAAAAGAACAAAAATGGAAATAAATGAAAGACCAATAGAAGTGGCCAAAAAAAAAAAAATTAAAAAAAAAAGAAAAGAAGTTAATTATTGGCATGCGCAACTGTATGCATAGTTCTCAAAATAATTATGCTTGGTGAAAGAAGTGAGACACTTTCTTTACTGCTTGCTCCCCAAATTTATACTGTTTTATTTCACTTGTTTAAAATTCTAGAAAATGAAAACTTTTCTATATTGACTGGTTACTTAGGAATGAGGGGCAGGGAAAGAGGAAGGATACAACGAGGCACACAGAAACTTTTGAGGGTTACTGATATTTTCAATTAATTGTGGTAATAGTTTTGCAGGGTGTGTATGTGATTCAGAGTGTACATGTGATTTCAAGACTTTTAGTACAGCTATTTTATAGGTCAATAAAATTATATTTAACCACAAAAAAAAGTGATTACTGCTATAGCATCAGCTGACATTTCCATCCTGTCACATAGTTACTGATTCTTTTTTGTGGTGAGAATGTTTAGTACCTACTCTCTTGACAACTTTTAAGTATGTAATATAGTATAATCAGCTATAATTGCCATGCAGTGCATTAAATCTTATTAACCTTTCAACTGGAAGTTTGTACTTTTGACCAGTATCTCCCCATTTCCCTTAACCCTGGTTAACTGCCGCTCCACTGTCTGGTGGTTTCGTAGATGTTAAACATAGATCTGCCATTCAATCCAGCCAGTGTCTTTAGCTTTTTTGTTTTTTGTTTTGTCTTTAGCTTTTTATCCAACAGAATTAAAAGTACATTGCCATACAAAGATGACTTATACATGTATATATCCATGTAAGAGAATACTATTCAAGAATAAAAAGAAGTTAATTGGGCTTCCCTGGTGGTCCAGTGGGTAAGGACACCACCTTGCAGTGCAAGGAGCGCTGGTTTGATCCCTGGCCTGGGAAAATCCCACGTGCCACGGAGCAGCTGGAAGGATGTGTCCAACTACCGAGCCAGAGCTCTGGAGCACATGCGCCCAGGACCCGTCTTCTGCAGCAAGAGAGGCCGCTGCAATGGGAGGCCCACACAGGCCAAAAGAACAAAAATGGAAATAAATGAAAGACCAATAGAAGTGGCCAAAAAAAAAAAAATTAAAAAAAAAAGAAAAGAAGTTAATTATTGGCATGCGCAACTGTATGCATAGTTCTCAAAATAATTATGCTTGGTGAAAGAAGTGAGACACTTTCTTTACTGCTTGCTCCCCAAATTTATACTGTTTTATTTCACTTGTTTAAAATTCTAGAAAATGAAAACTTTTCTATATTGACTGGTTACTTAGGAATGAGGGGCAGGGAAAGAGGAAGGATACAACGAGGCACACAGAAACTTTTGAGGGTTACTGATATTTTCAATTAATTGTGGTAATAGTTTTGCAGGGTGTGTATGTGATTCAGAGTGTACATGATTCAGAGTTTATCAAACTGTAATCTTTGAATATAGTACAGCTATTTTATAGGTCAATAAAATTATATTTCAATTTAAAAAAAGAAAGAATTTTGTGAAGAAAAAGTGTTAAAGATCCAATTTAGCAACAAAAGGAACATCATGGAACATATACATTAACATGTTGTAAATAATGTATAAACAAATATTGTGTATATTTTAAAACATAAATATAGCAACATATACATTATTGAAGAAACCCACATGTTATCCACCATGCTGAGTCTTGCTAGAATGTTATCAAAGAAGACTGTTTTATAAAGGGAATTATTATACCCTGGCCATCTGGCACTCATCATTCTGCATAGAGAATCTGTACAACTGCAGTGATAATAATAAAAAAGGAACAGCAAGCTTTATTTTTAAATTCTGGTGGATCATCTCAATCTTTATCTAAATATCAATATTTTTTGTTCTTTCATTTTCTTGATAAAGCTTTACATTTTGCTTCATCTTCTCAGTGTGTTTTCTTAAACCAACTTCTTTCGAACATAGGGAGTGGATCTAGAGAAACTGTGTAGAACTATTGCTTAAGCAACTAAATTACAAAATAATTTGGGGTGGGAAATTAATTGAATTTTATCACAAGTGAGGAGTGAGAACCAAGAAATACAGTTGTTAAAATAAGAGTCTAAATCAAGCAAAGTGTTAGGATTCTCTCATTAATTTATATATTCTGCTTAATTTTTCCATTATGAAAGTGAGGTCACATCTCATTGGTCTCTTTATTTACAAAAAAGAGGAATTTTATGTAGGCCAACTTATATCAACAAGAACTTAAAAATAAAGCTGGCTGTTTCATTTTTTTTTTTTATTATTGTCATTGCAGTTGTATAGATCATCTATTTGAAGAATATAGACCCTCAATTTTGTGGAATGTCTCTTTTGCATTGGTGTACCTGTTTCCATTGTACCTTGGTGTTTTCGTAGTTTAATTCTCTGTGTGTGTACCCCCGTACTGTGTGCTCACGTGTGAGTCTTTTCTAAACTAGGCTGTAAGTTCCTTGGAGACAGGGATGATTTATCCTGTTTGTGTTTGTGTTTGTTTATATTTGTATATACTCTGCCTATAATAAATGTTATAAATATTTACAGACCAAAAGCTCTTTCATATTCTATAGGTTAAAAGGATGCTTTAAAACATATAGAGAAGTATATAAACATTAATTAACTCCCAGTAATTAAGGATGTCAAAGAATGCCATGGTAATGTAGAGGCATTATGTTTTATATTATAGAGTTTTAAAGGAAATTGGCTACTAAAAAGTATAGTATAATATGGGGCATGCTCAGAACACTGTGAATGGTATACTAACTGATGTATTTCTTTTCATCGTTCCTCTGAGGAAACCCTTGGCAATAACGCTTGACCTTTTCCCTATAAAAAGTTCCAAAACAGCTTCTTCCAAAACAGTTTGCTTCTGTTCTGATATTTCAGTGAGCAGTGAAATTAGGATGAAAGATCTTGGACATGAAAGTATGTCTCTCAAGATTGGGAATCTCTAAGGTTGTCAAGAAAAGGTGTTTCTTATTCTTAATTATCCTTTCAGGTATCAACTAAACAAAGTTATAAGAAAGTGACTCAGCCAAAGTTTCAAGGCAGGCACAAATTAGAAGTTTTCCATTTTAAAATCAGCATCTGAGAAATCTTTGTAGCATTGTAGTCTTTTAGAGGCTTCTGGTTTCCCCTGAAATCCATCAGTCATTTGTAAAGTTCCATACTAAGCTTGAATTTATTATTTAGGGTTATTTAGGATTTTTATCTTGGTAGGCTTTCAGGAAGTCTTAGAACACGGTTTCCTCTTGTTTTGATGGGTAACATTTCACACAGTGGTTTTCTTATTATTGATGTTTATAACTATCACCTGGAACAGTTACACTCTCGGTTGATTATTTATCTCTGAAGGCCTATTCCAACTCTGCACGTATCTGAACTTACTGAGTAACTCCTCGTTACTCAGCACATACTTCAGTGAAGATATGCTTAGGAGTAGCGGCTGACATTCTCCATATTGTGGTTTGTCTGCGCGTATGTGCCTGTGGATAACTTGGCAATCACTTCCTCGGCAAAATAACTGTCAGTGTGGTTCAGCCAAAGTTTAGAGGAGTGAACTGACTGAAGTGGGAGTTTTTTGTGTAATGCCAAGTGACACTATCCTTGGCTCTTTCTTATTGAATTGCTTAGGTGGCAGGTAGTGTTTCATTGCCTTGGAAGGTATTAAAAGTGCAACAACACAAAGCAAACAAAGAAAACCCAACAAATATTCTATGTAACAAAGAATGCCATGGTAATGTAGAGGCATTATGTTTTATATTATAGAGTTTTAAAGGAAATTGGCTACTAAAAGTATAGTATAATATGGGGCATGCTCAGAACACTGTGAATGGTATACTAACTGATGTATTTCTTTTCATCGTTCCTCTGAGGAAACCCTTGGCAATAACGCTTGACCTTTTCCCTATAAAAAGTTCCAAAACAGCTTCTTCCAAAACAGTTTGCTTCTGTTCTGATATTTCAGTGAGCAGTGAAATTAGGATGAAAGATCTTGGACATGAAAGTATGTCTCTCAAGATTGGGAATCTCTAAGGTTGTCAAGAAAAGGTGTTTCTTATTCTTAATTATCCTTTCAGGTATCAACTAAACAAAGTTATAAGAAAGTGACTCAGCCAAAGTTTCAAGGCAGGCACAAATTAGAAGTTTTCCATTTTAAAATCAGCATCTGAGAAATCTTTGTAGCATTGTAGTCTTTTAGAGGCTTCTGGTTTCCCCTGAAATCCATCAGTCATTTGTAAAGTTCCATACTAAGCTTGAATTTATTATTTAGGGTTATTTAGGATTTTTATCTTGGTAGGCTTTCAGGAAGTCTTAGAACACGGTTTCCTCTTGTTTTGATGGGTAACATTTCACACAGTGGTTTTCTTATTATTGATGTTTATAACTATCACCTGGAACAGTTACACTCTCGGTTGATTATTTATCTCTGAAGGCCTATTCCAACTCTGCACGTATCTGAACTTACTGAGTAACTCCTCGTTACTCAGCACATACTTCAGTGAAGATATGCTTAGGAGTAGCGGCTGACATTCTCCATATTGTGGTTTGTCTGCGCGTATGTGCCTGTGGATAACTTGGCAATCACTTCCTCGGCAAAATAACTGTCAGTGTGGTTCAGCCAAAGTTTAGAGGAGTGAACTGACTGAAGTGGGAGTTTTTTGTGTAATGCCAAGTGACACTATCCTTGGTTCTTTCTTATTGAATTGCTTAGGTGGCAGGTAGTGTTTCATTGCCTTGGAAGGTATTAAAAGTGCAACAACACAAAGCAAACAAAGAAAACCCAACAAATAAGCGACCAACAGAAAATACCAGGTAGTTCAGATATTCTGCTTTCTTGCCACGGTGTGAAGCTAAAAACTCTTCCTGTAACTGAAAAATGTATGCTTAGATCAGAATCTGATTTAGAGAATGAAAAATATCTTACTTGTTTTTTTCAGGATCAGATTTAATAGAAAACCAGTGATGCACTAATCTTTTCACAGATGTGACTTGGGATATTTCATCTTTTTTTGTCAAGCTTTTTAAAAACAGAATTTTTTGAGGCTTACTTCTACTGCAGCAGGAAGAGAGGTCCTGTTATCCACTGAACTGTATGAATTAAAGGCATGATCAAGGAACAGGCCATTGAAAATGATGGCCCCTGCAGGATTAAAAGTGCTTTGATCTTCTGTTTTGACATGATGAGTTTATCTTTAATTATATGTGATGATAGTTGATTACTATACACTTAGATTATTATAATGTGGTTTGTAAAATGCAGTTGGCACTATATAATAACTTTAGCACCCATGTTTCAGTAGTTATGGGCTTGCTGAGATATGTTTTATTTTTGTTTGAGTGAAAACTATTAGATTTTCGAATTAGCAGACTCTTAAAATGTAAAATATCTGTCTTCTGGCAAGTATCTTTCTTGTAAAATAAGGATTATTATGTGCTCTGTTGGACCCAGTGTCTTATTTTATGAAGGTAACATGATTATGTATGGTTATTAATGCCTGATCTAGTCACTAACTGTCTGCTTCACTTAGGCAAATCTCTTAACCATGTATGTATGGTGCTAAAAGTAGCGGTTTTTGACATTCTCGAGTAACTCCTCGTTACTCAGCACATACTCAGTGAAGATATGCTTAGGAGTAGCTGACATTCTCCATATTGTGGTTTGTCTGCGCGTATGTGCCTGTGGATAACTTGGCAATCACTTCCTCGGCAAAATAACTGTCAGTGTGGTTCAGCCAAAGTTTAGAGGAGTGAACTGACTGAAGTGGGAGTTTTTTGTGTAATGCCAAGTGACACTATCCTTGGTTCTTTCTTATTGAATTGCTTAGGTGGCAGGTAGTGTTTCATTGCCTTGGAAGGTATTAAAAGTGCAACAACACAAAGCAAACAAAGAAAACCCAACAAATAAGCGACCAACAGAAAATACCAGGTAGTTCAGATATTCTGCTTTCTTGCCACGGTGTGAAGCTAAAAACTCTTCCTGTAACTGAAAAATGTATGCTTAGATCAGAATCTGATTTAGAGAATGAAAAATATCTTACTTGTTTTTTTCAGGATCAGATTTAATAGAAAACCAGTGATGCACTAATCTTTTCACAGATGTGACTTGGGATATTTCATCTTTTTTTGTCAAGCTTTTTAAAAACAGAATTTTTTGAGGCTTACTTCTACTGCAGCAGGAAGAGAGGTCCTGTTATCCACTGAACTGTATGAATTAAAGGCATGATCAAGGAACAGGCCATTGAAAATGATGGCCCCTGCAGGATTAAAAGTGCTTTGATCTTCTGTTTTGACATGATGAGTTTATCTTTAATTATATGTGATGATAGTTGATTACTATACACTTAGATTATTATAATGTGGTTTGTAAAATGCAGTTGGCACTATATAATAACTTTAGCACCCATGTTTCAGTAGTTATGGGCTTGCTGAGATATGTTTTATTTTTGTTTGAGTGAAAACTATTAGATTTTCGAATTAGCAGATTCTTAAAATGTAAAATATCTGTCTTCTGGGCGAAGTATCTTTCTTGTAAAATAAGGATTATTATGTGCTCTGTTGGACCCAGTGTCTTATTTTATGAAGGTAACATGATTATGTATGGTTATTAATGCCTGATCTAGTCACTAACTGTCTGCTTCACTTAGGCAAATCTCTTAAGTTCTCTGGGCCTTTGGAAGATGAAAGCCTTAGATGGGGTGAAATTGTTATTGAATACAGTTTCAGGTATTGCTGCACAGTAAGGCCAAACAAACAAACAAAAAAGTCAGAGTTTGGATCAGAGAAAGGTTTGCTGCAGGCTAAGCAAGGAGAATAGGTAGCTTTTGCTCTAAAAAGCCCCCAGTAATAATACCCCAGGTTTCAACTCTGAAATTTTGTAATTTGACTATTCTGTGATGTCTGTGATAGACATAATAACAGAATAAAATAGAAATTCCCAACACATTTTCTAAAAGAAAGATACTTGTATAATATTGCATGAGTGAACAGTTTGACTTGCATTTTGATATGGAAGTGAGATAACTTAAAGAAAAAAAAAACCTACAGTGACTTTTTCATTTTGCTGGTTCAGGGCAGTGGATTGGTGGGCAACCCCATTATAAGGCCACAATTGTCAATTTCATGTGAAAGTTCCTGTATTACGCCATCACCTTTGCCTTGAGGGTATGAGGTCTTTCTTTGAAATTGCCTTCTGCGATTGCTTGCTTGCACTTACATGCCCAGTCCTGGATTTTTCCCTATTTAGGCAGTTATATGCTCTGCTCATGAAATGTCCTTGAGAGTTTGAACTGAATTAAATTCTCCAGAGGAAATTACAAAATGATTCTTTTCAAAGGGTTTCCAATCATAGTGATTTGCTTCTTAACACCATTTCATCAATTTTGCCATTGTTCCTAATGAGACAATCAGGCAAAAAACAAAAGCAAAGAATGAATAAACAAACAAAATCTTCCATCAGGGGCTATTTGGATAGTATAATTAAGGAGCATACTATTCCCTCTGTTTTTATCCTGAATTTTGCTTATCTTTGTCATATGGTAATCCTTTACTTGCTTAAAAGACATCTTATGTTTTTGTTTTAAGAAACCTTTCTCTAACTGTGATTAGGACCATCTAGAAACATGCATGATGATAGGTCTATAATAGAAATTTGTAAATGTAAATATAAACTTTCAATATTTATTTGTTTTATTTTTTTATAAATACAAGTTCACTTAAATATTTAAGTGAATGGCAATTTTAGAAACATTTTTCATGTTTCATGTAAACGTGAAAGATTTAAGAGACTGGATTAATGGTTAAAGTTATGAAGCTTTTAAACAAATGCTAGAGTTATCTTTGTAGAAGCAATGAATTGTTTTTCTTCAGTTTTTAATTGATTCTGAGATTCATTACTTTAAGTTCTCATCTGTCTCACGTGGCCATTGGGCTTGATTATTTACTGCCTAGGAACTAAGCATTGTTACTTTGACAAGTTCTTTTTTTTATAAAACTAAAAAGTCATAATATGTTTTATTTAGATTTTTTTAAGTTAAAGCCTATAGATACATATAATTTGTAGTAAGTGACAGAGTGAAAAGCAAAATCAGAAAGTTAGAATCATACAGCTGCGTCTCATGCTCCTTTCTTCTTTGCTCACAGACTGTTGCTATGTTAAGATTTCAGAATTTGTTTCTTTTTAGAGAGGGTGGAAATTTGAAGTCTTAATATAAAGCAACAGTCCTTCACCTTT
Organism: Tragulus kanchil; assembly: GCA_022376925.1. Lineage (NCBI taxonomy): Eukaryota > Metazoa > Chordata > Mammalia > Artiodactyla > Tragulidae > Tragulus > Tragulus kanchil. The sequence goes on along the minus strand of JAIOJX010000032.1, from coordinate 213,582,839 downwards.
TTGGTACCAGGAACCAGTTTCATGGAAGATAGCTTTGCCACGGACCAGGGTTGGAGAGGGGAATGCTTTCAGATGATTCAAGCAATTACATTTTTTATGCACTTTTATTTCTGTTATTATTACATCAGTTTCACCTCTGATCATCAGACTTAGTTCCCAGAGGTTGGGAACCCCTGAATAAACCATTCCAGGTAGTTAACTCTATATCATATACTAATGGAGAAGAAAAGTAGTATAGATAGGTCAAAACAATAGGTTTTGCTCCTCCTTATTGGTAAAAAGAACCTGGGAAAGGCAGCTGGGAACTGGAGCTGGGTGGACACTTGAATCTGGAAAACTGAATGCTGGTGTCTTTTTTCCTCTGCCTCTGTCTGGATCCCTTTCCTTCTGCTCGGTTAGAATCCCTTGAGGTTGAACTTCAGGCAGAAAGATGAAGGGGAAAAACAGAGAGGACAGATCACTGAGCCTAAGGCAGCTGCACCTGTCTGTTCTCTTTCTTATTCTGTAGAGGTGGTGAATCTGACATTAGTCCTCAGTAAAATTCCAGGTTAGATGATTTAAAGATTACTACTCAGAAGGAAGAATGTTGATCCCTAAGGAACCAACCTGAGTTTATAAAAAAAAAAAGTTATGGTAGATTAACTTAAGTTCATTCCCTTTTAGAGGGTATTAGACTATTACTCACACAATACAAGTGACCAAATTTAATCATAAATTGGACTGAGTACAAGTGGACCATACCATCATGATGTCATTGTAGGCAAGATGAGAGAGAGTGGTATGATAATACAGTTATTGTTAATATGCAATTGGTTGAACAATTATCTGAAAAAATGTTAACAGGAAAGAAGGTCTTTGGGATACTATAGGAATCTTATCTTCAGCTTCATGTTACACAGTACATAAACAAAGAGGTCCAAGGAAGTAAGAGCTGGCACATTGGTCATATTTGTAGATATTACATGATTGGACATGAATGCCTAAAATGACTAGATGATAGAGACATAATCACAAGTTTTACACATGTAGGGATGATGAACTCCATCCAGAAGATGTAATCTACTGAGAATGAATTTATAATACAGTATATATTATGCATGCATGCTCAGTTGTATCCAACTCTTTGCAGCCCCATGGACTGCAGCCCACCAGGCTCCTCTGTCCATGGGATTTTCCAGGCAAGAACACTGGAATGGGTTGCCATTTACTCCTCCAGGGGATCTTTCCGATCCAGGGCTTGAACCTGTGTCGCCTGTGTCTCCTGCATTGCAAGTGAATTCTTTCCCACATTGAGCCATTGGAGAAGTCAATAATAGTCATCTCCAAATCTTTGATGGACAGACCTATAGAAGAGGGTTTAGAGTGAGGCTGTGAGAGTCCACAACATAGAGTGATAGCCAATGGTTTTATGTTATATGGAGATCAATTTTGACTCCATATAAAGAAGAGTTTTCTAGTCCTTAGCAATGTCTGAAAGAATGGAATGGGCTACATTGGGAGTTAAATAGTGAGTTTTCCAGGGTCCTGCCAAATTATTTTCTGGGCCTGTGGTAACAGAGGAAATGTATTCATCCAATAGGCAATAAAATGTTGATTTCAAAGATACAGCCTGACTTTTTCTTAGTGGTGTATTCCCTGTTTGTTTATAATCATTCTTGCTTTCTGTCATTTGGTTAAGAAGCAGAGAATGTCTTTGACCAAAAATTACGAAAAAGAAATCATGTGTATAGGTAATTATCAAAACATGCTGTTGCTTTTGTAAGGAGCTTTTTCTGTTGCTCTAAATCATAAATTGGACTGAGTACAAGTGGACCATACCATCATGATGTCATTGTAGGCAAGATGAGAGAGAGTGGTATGATAATACAGTTATTGTTAATATGCAATTGGTTGAACAATTATCTGAAAAAATGTTAACAGGAAAGAAGGTCTTTGGGATACTATAGGAATCTTATCTTCAGCTTCATGTTACACAGTACATAAACAAAGAGGTCCAAGGAAGTAAGAGCTGGCACATTGGTCATATTTGTAGATATTACATGATTGGACATGAATGCCTAAAATGACTAGATGATAGAGACATAATCACAAGTTTTACACATGTAGGGATGATGAACTCCATCCAGAAGATGTAATCTACTGAGAATGAATTTATAATACAGTATATATTATGCATGCATGCTCAGTTGTATCCAACTCTTTGCAGCCCCATGGACTGCAGCCCACCAGGCTCCTCTGTCCATGGGATTTTCCAGGCAAGAACACTGGAATGGGTTGCCATTTACTCCTCCAGGGGATCTTTCCGATCCAGGGCTTGAACCTGTGTCGCCTGTGTCTCCTGCATTGCAAGTGAATTCTTTCCCACATTGAGCCATTGGAGAAGTCAATAATAGTCATCTCCAAATCTTTGATGGACAGACCTATAGAAGAGGGTTTAGAGTGAAGCTGTGAGAGTCCACAACATAGAGTGATAGCCAATGGTTTTATGTTATATGGAGATCAATTTTGACTCCATATAAAGAAGAGTTTTCTAGTCCTTAGCAATGTCTGAAAGAATGGAATGGGCTACATTGGGAGTTAAATAGTGAGTTTTCCAGGGTCCTGCCAAATTATTTTCTGGGCCTGTGGTAACAGAGGAAATGTATTCATCCAATAGGCAATAAAATGTTGATTTCAAAGATTCAGCCTGACTTTTTCTTAGTGGTGTATTCCCTGTTTGTTTATAATCATTCTTGCTTTCTGTCATTTGGTTAAGAAGCAGAGAATGTCTTTGACCAAAAATTACGAAAAAGAAATCATGTGTATAGGTAATTATCAAAACATGCTGTTGCTTTTGTAAGGAGCTTTTTTCTTGTCTGTTTACTCCTAAAATATCTTTCTGAATTTAAAAGGACTTAACAAAGGGGAAATGTTAAAAGGGAAAAAATGTTGTTTAAAGGGAAAATGTTTCTAGGAAACATTATTTATATAGTTGATGCATTTTTCACTAGTACCAAAAACAAGATGATCATATGATAACTATTAGAAGATAGTACTCTGAAACAAATGCACACAGACACATCAGAATATCATTGGTTTGAACTCTCATTTGTTCTTTTACTCATTCATTCATTTGTAAATATGTTTTGACCACTGGTATGTGCTAGGCACTTTGCTAGGTGATAGGAAGCTAATATATACTAGTTTCTCTTGTCAGAAATCTGTTAATAGCCTCTCTTTCTTATAGCTTGCCAAAAAATACTTTCATTTAAAATAAAAAAAACAAGTATCCCTCCTTATTTTCTATTTTTTTGATTATATAAACTACAAAGAAAAGTATAGGGAATTCCCTGGCAATTCAGTGATAAGGGCTCTTTGCTTCTGCCATGGATCCTGGTTCCATCCTTGGTCAGGGAACTAGATCCAGCATCTCACATCCCACAGCTGTGTGCCATTGCACAAATATATATATTTGCACAAATATATATAACTCTGGAAAATCCTGAGATTAAGTCTGGATTATATGTATTCATACAAAAATCATGATTTTATGTACATCATCAATATTGACATTGCTTTGAGATTGGATTCTCAGGTAGAACTTGTTTTTTTCAGTATTCTTTTATTTCAGCATTAGTGTTTCATGTATTTTCTACTTTTTCTTCTTTGCACTTCTTTTTCCCTTTGAAAGGGAAAGTAAGATACCATATAAGGGGCTTAAAATGCTAAATATTATTTTTTAAGACAAAAGTCTTTTTCTTTTGGCTAAGTGTTTTTAGCTGGTTTTAATTCAGTGTACATTATTGCTAGGTAGACAAGAATGATCTTGAAAAAAGAAAGCTTTTGAAATATTAAGCCAGCAAAGGCATTGCCTGCAGGTTAAGTTAATAGTTGAACATTTTCACTGGTTATGCTGCCAAGTTTTATCCTTAATTTATTTTAATATAAGATGGTTACTTTGTCTTTCATCTTAAAAGTACACCTATAAAAATTAGCTTATAAATCATTATCACACCCAAGTAAGGTTTATTAGTAGTGTTTTTATAATTAAAAATATATAATGAGAAGCAAGTCTTCCTCTGTGTGGCATTATAACCAAGCAGTATTTTTAAGTCAAAGAGGAGTCCCCACTGGTTGATCTTCCAGTCTTCTATAACAGATCTGAGACTATTGCTACTGCCATGTTGTCTTTCTCCGAAGTTTTCCAGGGTTCTCTGGTGAAACATTGGCTCCCAACAATCAGTCTTTCCGCCTCCAACTGATTGTCTTCTCTAACATTTCCCATAATCATCTCAAGATTGCAGAGAAATGGAAAAGATACTTATATACTCATGTTCATAGCGGCATTGCTTAAAATAGCCAGAAGATAGATGCAGTTCAAATGTTCATCAGTGGATGAATGGAGTATTGTTCAACCTTAAAAAGGAAGGAACTGTTACTGTATGAATGAACCTTGAGAACGTAGCTCTGAGCATAATAATAGTGGTACAGACAGATGGTATATGATTCCGTTTATATGAGGGATCAAGAGTAAAACTCAGAGAGACAGAAAGTGGAATGGTGGTTGTCAAAGACTGGGGGAAGTGGTTATGAGAAGGTGTTTAATGGGTACAATTTTCAGTTTTCTAAGATGAGAAAGTTCTAGAGATTGGTTGTGTTAGTACAACAATGTGAATCTAATGCTGATGAATTGTATACTTACAAGTGATTAAGATGGTCAAATTTTTATAATATGTATTTTAAGCACAATTAAATGGAAAGCTTTCAAAGATATTTCAAAAGGCTAGCGTAATAGAGTGTTCCTTTCGCATGAGAGAAAAAAAGTTGCAAACAAATGAAAAAAAAAAAAAGAAGACAAAAACATGGTCTCCACAAAAATAGGTCACCAGATTAAGATCTGGCTTTGACTTCCAAGATTTGAACCATGAGACAAATTTATTAGAGGCTAAAACAAAGTGATTTACTCCATATTGTCCAAAACTGAATTTAGCATCTTTCCCTCACGTGTTAGACATAGGAATGTCAACTTATACTTCTTTTTTTGCCATTTACCTTCCATATACTACTGATGGCCAAATCCTGCTAATTATATATACTTCACCTTTCTCTTAGCTGTCCTCTCTACATCACTGATACAATTTGTTCATTTAAGAGATACTTTGTTGGCAGTAGTATGTGCTGGACTCTTTTGTGGTTGAAGATCTCTGCCTTCATGAAGCTTGTGGTGAGGACAGATAATAAGGACTAGATCTAAGAGGTGAATGAATTGTATAGTATTTTAGAAGGTGTGAATACTGTGGAAAAAAAGAAAAGCAGGATAAGATGGGGGTTTTGAACTGTGGGAGTATGGAAAGCGTTGTGATTTTAAAAATGGTGGTCTGTGTAGACCTCACTGAGAAGGTGGAATATGAGCAAAAACCTGAAGGAGGTAAAGGATTGAGAATCTTTGGGGAAAAGCTTTCCTGATAGAGGGAATCAGTCAGTGCAGAGGCTGTGAGATGAGAGTATGCCTCATGAGTTCAGGGAACTCCAAGAAAGCCAGGACATATGGAGCACTTCTGGAGTACAAGAGGCCAAGGGAAGGGGCCCTGGGACATGAGATTTTCGATCTAACAGTGGTCAGTTCCTCTAGGGCCCTTGTGCAGCGCTGGATGGAGGAGTGTGTTGAGCAGAAGAGAGGCACCTGATTTATATTTTAAAAGAGTCATTTTGGTTGCTGGGCTGAGAATGGATTGTGTAAACAAGGACTGAAACCGACCAGTGAGGAGGTTGTTGGACTATGTTAATCAAGAAATGAAGGTACTTTGTACAGAGAGGTTAGTGGTAAGTGGAGGTGGTAAGATGACATTGGATTCTGGACTTTTTAGTAGGCAGAGGAACAGGAGGTTCTAATAGATTAGATATTGGGTGTAACAGACAGAGTCAAGAAAATCTCAGGTGTTCCCCCCTAGCCCCCAAGTAACTGTGTTTCCTATCAACTGAGATGGAAATGTTGTGGGTGGAACTGGTTTAGAAGGGAGCAATAGACCTTGAGTTGTTGGACTTGTTACCTCTGAGATGTCTATTTGATATCCAAGTGAAGGTATTAAGTAGACAAGTTTAATATGTGAGTTCAGAATTCAGTGAAAATAAATTTGAGGGTCAAATACAAATATATGGTATTTAAACCCAAAGGCTATATGGATGTCCTGCAAAGATGAATAGATGGAGAAAAGGGACAAGAACTGGGCACAGTGATCTTCAACACTAGGACGTCTAGCTTTCGGTGAGATGGGGACAAAGAGGGAATTGCCAAAGGAAACTGAAAAGTGGCCACCAGTGACCATTTAGCGTGGTGTCCTGGAAATCTAGGTGGTGTCCTAGAAGACCTGTGAAGGAAGAATATCAAGAGGGAGTGAGTGGTTCATCTTCGCCTTAGGCTTCGTTTAGGCTTCCTTAGTCATTTCTGGAGTTACACAGTATCCTCGTGTGAGTATGCTGTTTAGTATCCATGTCCCCAATCCTGTCCCCAGCCCTTGGCATATACCCTATCCTTTCCCTACATCTGCTATTAAAGTGCTCTTTAAAATAAACACACAATACAAAGACACAAATACAGAAATGAAATGTTATTCTTTCCCAATTAAAAGTGTATCAGTTACCCCTAGCTGTCTCTGAAATCCATCCTCCTTTTTCTGAGGCAGATTTTTTTTTTTCTTTTGTTAGTGTAACTCTTTTTTTTTTTTTAATTTTATTTTTTTACATGTATGTTCCCAGATCATTCATATGCATATCCCTGGACCCTCCCCCCACCCAGTTCCCCCCCTCCCATCCCTCCAGACCATCGCCCCAAGTGGTTGTAGGTACTCCTATTCCCCTAGCACAATGACAATAGCTATCTTTTCCACACATGACAGTATAGGTTTCCGTGTTACTCCCTCCATGCCTCCCTCCCACTGTTCGGTCTCCACAATGTCTTTATGTCTATTCTCTTGTTTTTACATGAGTTCACTGTGTGTGTTATCATGACCATCTTACTAGATCCCATATATATGAGTTAGTATACTATACTTGTCTTTCTCTTTTTGACTTACTTCACTTTTTATGATAGGTTCTAAAGCCAGCCACCTCATTAGGACTGAGTCTTCTGCATTTCTTTTAACAGCTGAGTAGTATTCCATTGTGTATATGTACCAGAGCTTCTGGATCCATTCATTTGTTGATGGACATCTAGGTTGCTTCCATGTTCTGGCTATTGTATAGAGAGCTGCAATGAACATTGGGGTACAGGTGCCTCTTTCAGTTTTGATTTCATCAGGATATAGGCCTAATAGTGGGATTGCTGGGTCATAGGGTGCTTCTATTTTTAGTTTTTTAAGGAATCTCCATATTGTCTTCCATAGAGGTTGTATTAATTTACATTCCCACCAGCAATGCAAGAGGGTTCCCTTTTCTCCGCACCCTCTCCAGCATTTGTTGTCTGTCGATTTGTTGATGATGGCCATTCTGACAGGTGTGAGGTGGTATCTCATTGTGGTTTTAATTTGCATTTCTCTGATAATAAGCGAGGTTGAGCATCGTTTCATGTATTTTTGGACCATTTGTATGTCCTCTTTGGAGAGGCGTCTCTTTAGATCTTTTTCCCATTTTTTGATTGGGCTGCTCATTTTCCCTGTGCTGAGTTGTCTGAGTTGCTTGTAGATTTTGGAGATTAATTCTTTGTCTGTTGTTTCATTTGCTATGATTTTCTCCCACTCTGTGGGCTGTCTGTTCAGCTTTTTTGTAATTTCTTTAGCTGTGCAAAAGCTTTTAAGTTTCATTAGGTCCCACATGTTCATTTGTCTTTTTAGTTTCGCTATTCTAGTAGGTGGGTCAGAGAAGATCTTGCTTTGATTGATGTCCTTGAGGGTTTTGCCTATATTCTCCTCTAAGAGTTTGATGGTTTCTGGCCTTACATTTAAGTCTTTAATCCATTTTGAGTTGATCTTTGTGTATGGTGTCAGGGTATGTTCCAACTTCATTTTCTTGCATGTAGCTGTCCAATTTTCCCAGCACCATTTGTTGAAGAGGCTGTCTTTGTCCCATTTTATATGTTCGCCTCCTTTGTCAAAAATAAGGTACCCATAGGTGCGTGGCTTTATCTCTGGGTTCTCGATCTTGTTCCATTGGTCGATATTTCTGTTGTTGTGCCAGTACCATACTGTCTTGATGACTGTTGCTTTGTAATAGAGTCTGAAGTTGGGGAGGCTGATCCCCCCAGCTCCATTCTTCTTCCTGAGGATTGCTTTGGCTATTCGAGGTCTTTTGTGTTTCCATATGAACTGTGTTATTCGTTGGTCTAGTTCTGTGAAGAATGTTATTGGAAGTTTGATAGGGATCGCATTGAATCTGTAGATGACATTTGGTAGTATGGTCATTTTCACAATATTGATTCTCCCGACCCAGGAACACGGAATATTTCTCCATCTGTTTAACTCTTCTTTAATGTCTCTTATGAGTGTCTTATAATTTTCTGTGTATAATTCTTTTGTTTTTTTGGGTAGATTTATTCCTAGATATTTGATTCTTTTGGTTGCGATGGTGAAGGGAATTGCCTCTTTGATTTCATTTTTTGATTTTTCGTTGTTTGTGTATAGGAATGCCAGTGATTTCTGTATATTGATTTTGTATCCTGCGACTTTGCTGAATTCGCTGATTAACTCTAGTAGTTTTGTAACCGTGTCTTTGGGATTTTCTATGTATAATATCATGTCATCTGCAAATAGAGAGAGTTTGACTTCTTCTTTTCCAATCTGGATTCCTTTGATTTCTTTCTCTTCTCTTATTGCTATTGCTAGAACTTCCAGGACTATGTTGAATAAGAGTGGTGAAAGTGGACACCCTTGTCTTGTTCCTGATCTTAGAGGAAATGCTTTGAGTTTTTCACCATTGAGGATAATGTTCGCTGTGGGCTTCTCATATATGGCTTTCACTATGTTAAGATAAGTTCCTTCTATGCCCATTTTTTGAAGAGTTTTTATCATAAATGGATGCTGTACTTTGTCAAAGGCTTTTTTTCTGCATCTATTGAGATGATCATGTGATTTTTGTCTCTCAATTTGTTGATATGGTGTATCACATTGATTGATTTGCGGATGTTGAATTCACCAGCACCATTTGTTGAAGAGGCTGTCTTTGTCCCATTTTATATGTTCGCCTCCTTTGTCAAAAATAAGGTACCCATAGGTGCGTGGCTTTATCTCTGGGTTCTCGATCTTGTTCCATTGGTCGATATTTCTGTTTTTGTGCCAGTACCATACTGTCTTGATGACTGTTGCTTTGTAATAGAGTCTGAAGTTGGGGAGGCTGATCCCCCCAGCTCCATTCTTCTTCCTGAGGATTGCTTTGGCTATTCGAGGTCTTTTGTGTTTCCATATGAACTGTGTTATTCGTTGGTCTAGTTCTGTGAAGAATGTTATTGGAAGTTTGATAGGGATCGCATTGAATCTGTAGATGACATTTGGTAGTATGGTCATTTTCACAATATTGATTCTCCCGACCCAGGAACACGGAATATTTCTCCATCTGTTTAACTCTTCTTTAATGTCTCTTATGAGTGTCTTGTAATTTTCTGTGTACAGTTCTTTTGTTTCTTTGGGTAGGTTTATTCCTAGATATTTGATTCTTTTGGTTGCGATGGTGAAGGGAATTGCCTCTTTGATTTCATTTTTTGATTTTTCGTTGTTTGTGTATAGGAATGCCAGTGATTTCTGTATATTGATTTTGTATCCTGCGACTTTGCTGAATTCGCTGATTAACTCTAGTAGTTTTGTAACCGTGTCTTTGGGATTTTCTATGTATAATATCATGTCATCTGCAAATAGAGAGAGTTTGACTTCTTCTTTTCCAATCTGGATTCCTTTGATTTCTTTCTCTTCTCTTATTGCTATTGCTAGAACTTCCAGGACTATGTTGAATAAGAGTGGTGAAAGTGGACACCCTTGTCTTGTTCCTGATCTTAGAGGAAATGCTTTGAGTTTTTCACCATTGAGGATAATGTTCGCTGTGGGCTTCTCATATATGGCTTTCACTATGTTAAGATAAGTTCCTTCTATGCCCATTTTTTGAAGAGTTTTTATCATAAATGGATGCTGTACTTTGTCAAAGGCTTTTTTTGCATCTATTGAGATGATCATGTGATTTTTGTCTTTCAATTTGTTGATATGGTGTATCACATTGATTGATTTGCGGATGTTGAAGAAACCTTGCATGCCTGGGATGAACCCAACTTGATCGTGATGAATGAGCTTTTTGATGTGTTGCTGAATTCTGTTTGCTAGGATTTTGTTGAGGATTTTGGCATCTAGATTCATCAGTGAAATTGGCCTATAATTTTCTTTTTTTGTGATGTCTTTGCCTGGCTTTGGTATCAGGGTGATGGTGGCCTCGTAGAATGTGTTTGGAAGTGTTCCTTCCTGGGCAATTTTTTGGAAGAGTTTTAGAAGGACAGGCATTAGCTCTTCTTTAAATGTTTGGTAGAATTCACTTGTGAAACCATCTGGCCCTGGGCTTTTATTTTTGGGTAGATTTTTGATCACAAGGTCGATTTCTGAGCTTGTGATTGGCTTGTTCATAGTTTCTATTTCTTCCTGGTTGAGTCTTGGGAGATTAATCCTCTTCAAGAAACTGTCCATTTCTTCCAGGTTGTCCAGTTTGTTGCCATAGAGTTGTTCATAATAGTCTCTTATAATCCTTTGGATTTCTGCATTATCCGTTGTAATCTCTCCTTTTTCATTTTTGATTTTGGTGATCTGGTTCTTCTCTCTCTTTTTCTTGATGAGTCTGGCCAGTGGTGTGTCGATTTTATTGACCTTTTCGAAGAACCAGCTTTTTGTTTTATTTATCTTTACTATTGTTTCTTTTGTTTCTTTTTCATTTATTTCTGCTCTGATCTTTATGATTTCCCTTCTTCTGCTGGCTTTGGGGTGTTTTTGTTCTTCATTCTCCAGTTGCTTTAAGCGTAAGGTAAGGTCGTCTGTTTGAGATTTTCCTAGTTTCTTGAGGTGGGATTGTATTGCTATAAACTTCCCTCTTAGAACTGCTTTTGCAGTATCCCATAGGTTTTGCACTGTCGTGTGTTCATTGTCATTTTCTTCTAGGAATTTTTTTATTTCTTCTTTGAGTTTTTCACCATTGAGGATAATGTTCGCTGTGGGCTTCTCATATATGGCTTTCACTATGTTAAGATAAGTTCCTTCTATGCCCATTTTTTGAAGAGTTTTTATCATAAATGGATGCTGTACTTTGTCAAAGGCTTTTTCTGCATCTATTGAGATGATCATGTGATTTTTGTCTTTCAATTTGTTGATATGGTGTATCACATTGATTGATTTGCGGATGTTGAAGAAACCTTGCATGCCTGGGATGAACCCAACTTGATCGTGATGAATGAGCTTTTTGATGTGTTGCTGAATTCTGTTTGCTAGGATTTTGTTGAGGATTTTGGCATCTAGATTCATCAGTGAAATTGGCCTATAATTTTCTTTTTTTGTGATGTCTTTGCCTGGCTTTGGTATCAGGGTGATGGTGGCCTCGTAGAATGTGTTTGGAAGTGTTCCTTCCTGGGCAATTTTTTGGAAGAGTTTTAGAAGGACAGGCATTAGCTCTTCTTTAAATGTTTGGTAGAATTCACTTGTGAAACCATCTGGCCCTGGGCTTTTATTTTTGGGTAGATTTTTGATCACAAGGTCGATTTCTGAGCTTGTGATTGGCTTGTTCATAGTTTCTATTTCTTCCTGGTTGAGTCTTGGGAGATTAATCCTCTTCAAGAAACTGTCCATTTCTTCCAGGTTGTCCAGTTTGTTGCCATAGAGTTGTTCATAATAGTCTCTTATAATCCTTTGGATTTCTGCATTATCCGTTGTAATCTCTCCTTTTTCATTTTTGATTTTGGTGATCTGGTTCTTCTCTCTCTTTTTCTTGATGAGTCTGGCCAGTGGTGTGTCGATTTTATTGACCTTTTCGAAGAACCAGCTTTTTGTTTTATTTATCTTTACTATTGTTTCTTTTGTTTCTTTTTCATTTATTTCTGCTCTGATCTTTATGATTTCCCTTCTTCTGCTGGCTTTGGGGTGTTTTTGTTCTTCATTCTCCAGTTGCTTTAAGCGTAAGGTAAGGTCGTCTGTTTGAGATTTTCCTAGTTTCTTGAGGTGGGATTGTATTGCTATAAACTTCCCTCTTAGAACTGCTTTTGCAGTATCCCATAGGTTTTGCACTGTCGTGTGTTCATTGTCATTTTCTTCTAGGAATTTTTTTATTTCTTCTTTGATTTCCTCAATGATCAGTTCGTTTTTTAGGTATGTGTTGTTTAATCTCCATGTGTTTGTGTTTTTAGCGGTTTTTTTCCTGTAGTTGATTTCTAGTCTCACTGCATTGTGGTCCGAGAAGATGGTTGATAGAATTTCAGTTTTCTTGAATTGACTGAGGATTGATTTGTGGCCCAAGATGTGGTCTATCCTGGAGAATGTTCCGTGAGCACTTGAGAAGAAAGTGTATTCTTCTGCTTTTGGATGGAAAGTCCTAAAGATATCAATGAGGTCCATTTCTTCTAGTGTGGCATTTAAGGCTTGTGTTTCTTTATTAATTTTCTGTTTGGATGATCTGTCCATTGGTGTGAGAGGAGTGTTAAAGTCTCCTACTATGATTGTGTTGCTGTCAATGTCTTCTTTTATGTCTGAAAGTGTTTGTCTTATGTATTGGGGTGCTCCTGCGTTGGGAGCGTAGATATTTATGATTGTTATGTCTTCTTCTTGGATGGATCCCTTAATCATGATGTAGTGACCTGCCTTGTCTCTTAGAATCTTCTTTACTTTAAAATCTATTTTATCTGATATGAGGATTGCTACTCCAGCTTTCTTTTGATTTCCATTTGCATGGAATATCTTTTTCCAGCCTCTCACTTTCAGTCTATGAGTGTCTCTAGGTCTGAAATGAGTTTCCTGGAGGCAGCATATGCATGGGTCATGTTTTTGGATCCATTCAGCCACTCTGTGTCTTTTGGTTGGGGCGTTTAGTCCATTGACATTCAAAGTAATTATTGATACAAATGATCCTATTGTCATCTTCTTAGATGTTATGATGGATTTGTTTCGTGGATCTTCTCCTTTTATACTTGTTTTGTATATAAGTCCCTTTAACACTTGTTGTAAGGCTGGTTTGGTGTGACTGAATTCTTTTAATTTTTGCTTGTCTGTAAAGCTTTTGATTTCTCCATCAATTTTGAAGGAGATCCTTGCAGGGTAGAGGATTCTTGGTTGCAGATTATTCTCTTTCAGCCGTTTAAATGTGTCCTGCCATTCCCTTCTGGCCTGCTATTGAGAGATCAGCTGTTAAACGGATGGGCTTTCCCTTGTATGTCACTACTTGCTTTTCCCTTGCTGCTTTGAGAATTCTATCTTTGTGTTTAATTTGTGTTAACTTCATTAATATGTGTCTTGGTGTGTTTCTTCTCGGATTGATTCTGTTAGGTACTCTTTGTGCTTCTTGGACTTGATTGACTATTTCTTTTCCCATGGTGGGGAAATTTTCCAAACCTTAAATTTTTAATCTCTTCAAGAATTTTCTCAGCACTTGAGAAGAAAGTGTATTCTTCTGCTTTTGGATGGAAAGTCCTAAAGATATCAATGAGGTCCATTTCTTCTAGTGTGGCATTTAAGGCTTGTGTTTCTTTATTAATTTTCTGTTTGGATGATCTGTCCATTGGTGTGAGAGGAGTGTTAAAGTCTCCTACTATGATTGTGTTGCTGTCAATGTCTTCTTTTATGTCTGAAAGTGTTTGTCTTATGTATTGGGGTGCTCCTGCGTTGGGAGCGTAGATATTTATGATTGTTATGTCTTCTTCTTGGATGGATCCCTTAATCATGATGTAGTGACCTGCCTTGTCTCTTAGAATCTTCTTTACTTTAAAATCTATTTTATCTGATATGAGGATTGCTACTCCAGCTTTCTTTTGATTTCCATTTGCATGGAATATCTTTTTCCAGCCTCTCACTTTCAGTCTATGAGTGTCTCTAGGTCTGAAATGAGTTTCCTGGAGGCAGCATATGCATGGGTCATGTTTTTGGATCCATTCAGCCACTCTGTGTCTTTTGGTTGGGGCGTTTAGTCCATTGACATTCAAAGTAATTATTGATACAAATGATCCTATTGTCATCTTCTTAGATGTTATGATGGATTTGTTTCGTGGATCTTCTCCTTTTATACTTGTTTTGTATATAAGTCCCTTTAACACTTGTTGTAAGGCTGGTTTGGTGTGACTGAATTCTTTTAATTTTTGCTTGTCTGTAAAGCTTTTGATTTCTCCATCAATTTTGAAGGAGATCCTTGCAGGGTAGAGGATTCTTGGTTGCAGATTATTCTCTTTCAGCCGTTTAAATGTGTCCTGCCATTCCCTTCTGGCCTGCTATTGAGAGATCAGCTGTTAAACGGATGGGCTTTCCCTTGTATGTCACTACTTGCTTTTCCCTTGCTGCTTTGAGAATTCTATCTTTGTGTTTAATTTGTGTTAACTTCATTAATATGTGTCTTGGTGTGTTTCTTCTCGGATTGATTCTGTTAGGTACTCTTTGTGCTTCTTGGACTTGATTGACTATTTCTTTTCCCATGGTGGGGAAATTTTCAACTATAATCTCTTCAAGAATTTTCTCACAGCCTTTCTTTCTTTCTTCTTCTTCTGGAACCCCTATAATTTGAATATTGGTGCGTTTGATATTATCCCAGAGGTCTCTGAGGCTGTCCTCTGCTCTTTTCATTCTTTGAGCTAGAGTCTGTTTTTCAGCAGTTACTTCCACCATTTTATCTTCCAGCTCACTTATCCGGTCTTCTGTCTCAGATACTCTGCTCTTGATTCCTTCTACCGTGTTTTTCAGTTCAGCAATTGAGTTGTTTGTCTCTGTTACTTTTTTGGTAAGTTCTTGTATTTCTTTATTCAGTGTGTTAGTTGTATCTTGCAATTTCTCTGAAATTCTGTTTTCAGTGTCTTTGATCATCTTTACTATCATTCTTCTGAAATCACTTTCAGAAAGTTTGTCCAAATTCTCTTCATTAATTTGATCTTGTGTGTTTGTGGATTGTTCCTTTGCTTGTGTGGTATTTCTCTGCCGTTTCATTGTTATTATTAATTTTTTAAAACTGATTCTGTTTGGGATTTCCTTTTCCTAGACTTTGAGTTACGTCTGTTGGTGTTTGTTGTTTGGGTGGGGCTTCTATTCTGGGTGATGCTGGTGATTGGGTGATGTCAGGACTTGTATACAAGTGATTACCTTTGCTGGCGTTCTCACTTGTCTGCTCTTTAGTGTTATGCGTTCTCTAGTATTGTAGAGTTTTGGAGTCAGTGCACCCTCCTTTAAACCCCGGGGCTTGTTGCCTGACCAGGGAATGAAGATTTCACGGCTGGTTTGTTATGGCATTAAATAATATTAAAACATATATATGCAAATGAGAAACAGAAGGTATACCTTTGACAAATGGCAATTTAAAAATTATGCAAGTATTATCTAGCGTATTGAATTATACACATAAACATATACAGCTATAACATAACCCAAGCATTCCAATAAAAAATACAGTACAATACGTTAGCACGGCGAATAGAGAAATCCAAGAATGATATCCACAAGTTAATAAGCAAACTAAGTAGAGAACCAATTGGAGAATAATGCTAGAGCAGGATCCCCGTTGGGGATAAGGCAATGAGGACAGAACAGACTAAGAAATATAGTGGGGAAAGGGAAAAAGAGAAAGGGAGGATAGAAGAGAAATATAGAATAATATTGCAAAGTTAAATATAGGGAGATAAAGATTTGTATGTATTAGAATTTAGTGCTATAGGAAAGGAGCTTCAGAGAAAGCAAAGAATTATAGAGGAGGTAGTAGTACAAATGAAAAAATTATTAAAAATTAAAAGATCTAAATTTTATAGAAAAATATAGAAAAACAAAGCAAAAATAATAAAAACAAACAAAACCCCCACAGAACCTTAAAAGGCCAATGGGGAACCAGAAGTTTATACCAAAATAAAATGTGTGGTTTAAAAGGAAAAAGAAAAAAATTTATGTAAACTTGAATATATTCAGTCTTACTGATAAGATTAGTAGCTTCAATAGAATTCAGTGAAGGAAATGAACACACCCACTCTCTCTCTCACACACACCCCCAAGAAAAGAAAAAAAAAAAAAAAAACGGTGGGTGCGCTGAGTGGGTTTGGAAAAAAGAGAGAGAAAAAAAAATTGAAACAAAGTAATACAATACAAAAAATGAAATTTTAAAGTCCAGCAGTAACTCTAGCTTCAGACAAAACGTGAAAATAGTGTTTATGTTCTTCTGTCTCTTGCTGACTATTCAGGAATTATCAGTCTTTTTCTTGCCTCTGGCAGTCGTTGGATCTGAAGACCTCTTTGACTGCTTGTTTGTTTCGGCCTATTCCAGAATTAAAAGGCCCGCCCAGGCTGGCCCTGGGAGTTTCTTAATCCAAATCCCTTTCTTGCTGGGTGGAGCTAAGTACCCTCCCTGTAGCTTGACCAGCAGCCCTGCAGTTTGACCAGCAGCCAAACTACAGTAGGGAAAATGGCGTCTGTCTCACAGAGGATCTATTCCCACACGCTCTATGGGAAGTACTTCCACAGTGCCCCCGACCCTGCTGCAGGCCACCGTCGACCCCCGCCACCGCGGGAGACGTCAGGTTGCTCAGAGGTGAGTCTGGCTCAGTCACATGCAGGATCGCTATTCCTCTCTCCCTGATCACAGTGCGCAGAGACTTTCCAGTCCTCCTCGGCGGCTCTGTGATCGGGCGACTGCCAAGCTCCACCCAAGGGCCCTGAGCGCCGCCCTTCCGAGGCCTGCTCAAGGGCACTTCTAGCTCAAGGGGGCACCTGGACCCTCCAAAGCAGGTCTGGCTCAGTCCCTTGTGGGTGTTAGTGCTCCTCTCCCGGGTTTTGATCTGCAACAGGCTTTGCGGCTTTGGCCCGCCCAGCCTCTCCGGCGGGTATGAGGTTTGACTTTTTAAAGTGCGATTGCGCCCCTCCTACCGTCTTGATGCGGCTTCTCCTTTGTTCTTCGATGTGGGGTGTCCTTTCTGTGATCAGATCCAGCCTCCTTTCGTCGATGGTTTCCCAGGAACTTGTCGCAATTCAGGCGATTTTGCAGGAGAGATGAGTGCACGTCCTTCTACGCCGCCATCTTCCCAACTCACTTTTCCAAATGTGACTTCTTAAGATTGGCTCTAGAATCACTAAATCATAAGCCATGGAGGTGATACTTAATTGTCTGTGTCTAGTTTTTCTGATACATTCTAACTTTTAAAAAAATTATTTATTTTGTTTGACTATCTTGCGTCTTGGTTGCGCCACCTGGGATCTTTCGTTGCTGCGTGGAGACTCTCTAGTTGTGGAGCCTGGGCTCCGTAGTTGTGGTGCCTGGGCTTAATTGCTCTGCGCCATGTGGGATCTTCATTCCCTGACCAGGGATCAAACTCAGGTCCCCTGCATTGCAAGATGGATTCTTAAGCGTTGGACCACCAGGGAAGTCTCTGGAATCTTACTTTTAAGTACCGCTGTAGACTACTAGGGACCCTTCTGGAGTTTCTGTGTAATTTCTAGATATTTATTGGTCCCTCCACTTTAACTCGTCAAAATATAGAATTCTCAGCCTTGTAAGAATTCTGGATCTTACTCAGATTACCACTCGCTGAAATTTGTTTGTCTTTGTGGCATTTACTCTATGCACGTACAGCTTAGTTTTCACTCACAGTCTCAAGAACACCCCTGTACAGATTTCTTGAGCCCCTTTCTGTATGACCGCCTCTTCTCTGCTGTCCTGAAAGTCCATCTCTCTCCTTCTCTTCAAGTTCTGAACTTTGTTCACCCCAAGTCAAGACATCTGTGCTCTCTTTGGGTTACCACTCCCTGTGTTGAATTCCAGAAAATATCTCTGGACAGACATTCTGGTTAACTTGGGGCTTATCTTACTCATTTCCCTTTTCTTAGGGATCACAGTCTTCTGCTGACTTTTGTCCAAGGTGTAGCAATAATTCTTTGGTATATTTTACCCAGGTTTCTCATCACTTATAATAGGAGAATAACTCTGGCCCCAGTTACTGCTATGGCTGGAAGGCAGGTACTTAATTTTTATGGTTATGTGGCCTTACAAGAGCTAATTATATCAGGAAAATGAACATTGTATTGATTTCCTCGTTTTACATCCAGCCCTCGGCTTCTCTGGTGGCTCAGACGGTAAAGAATTTTCCTGCAGTACTGGAGTCCTAGGGTTGATCTCTGTATTGGGAAGCTCCCTTGAAGAATGGAATGGATATCCACTCTAGTATTTTTGCCTGGGGAATCTCACGGACAGCAGAGCCTGGCACAGTTCATGGGGTCATAGAGATTGACACGACTGAGCGACTAACGCATTGACTTTTTTGTTGTATATAACACTAGTAGAGTGCCGTATGTACCACATAATTGACAGTGTACAGGACAGGCATATTCAGACCTACATAGGACAGAGCCTTTGCCTTCAAAGACCTCATAACCTGTGAGGCAGATTGACATAGAAACAGCTGATCATGACTTAGTCTATGATAGCGGCTATAATGGAGCATGAAATTATGTAAAGACTGTGAACTTTGAAATCAGATAAGCTTCATTTAAATCTTGTTTCCGTGACTTATTATTCTGCTGTGTAACTTTTCATAGCCTTAGTTTTCCATTCTGCAGAATGGAGAGAATAGTGCTTTGTAGGACTGTTGAGAAAACGAAACTCTTTTAGAGCACTTGGCACGTAACAGAGACTTGTGAAGTTGTACTTTCTTTCACCTTAGAATACATGTAGGATGCAGGAAAGGGAGTTATTAAATATGTAGAGTTCGTGATGGAGGAAGTGATGTTTAAATTGTACCTTTGAAGGTCAAGTAGGATTTTTATATATGTTAGATGTGTGCCAAGGACATTCTAATTTTATGGAGCTAAATGAGCAAAGGCTGAAAGGGGTAAAATATGGGGAAGCTTGCAGACCTACTTATGAAAATTAGCATAGTCTCGAGCCTTAAGAAAAGCAGTTTGGATATTTAAAAAAAATTCCTAGGAGTAGGCAAGTAAAAATGCAGAAAAAAGGACAAACAGAAAATCTAACCCATAGTAAAAGTACAGTTCATTAGACCATTCCTATTTACTGCCATGACTAATACATTTGGGCAGGCCTGTGGAAAATTCCTGTGGGCTGATGTTTTCCGAACCAGTATTCAAAATGACGTTAAGTTGAGATTCTAAGCTGATCATTTCATTAATATTAAACTCCAGACCATATCCCCAAGTTTCCAAGTTTGCTACGTTGTTTTCCCCTGATGTCTGTTTCCTGGGGTTACTTCCATTTTTTCTTTCTCATTCTGCAAACATTGATTCTCTAGGTTTTCTAAGTTATCAATAATATAAAGTAATAAAAAGATCTTTCTTAGACTCTGATATGTCTTTCTGTGTTCACATTTGGTAGGAATACTAAAAGGCTTAGTAAGTTATATAAGTGATACTCTTTCTACATTTCTATTGGTGGGGGATTATATATATCAACTTAAGTTTAAGGAGGATTTTAAATTTAATTTCACTGAGGTTAGGATTTGTTCTAATGAGATTTTTGTTTGTTTGTTTTAAGTTATTATTTTTTACACTGTGTATTAAAAATCAGGTGGCTTCCTGGATTGACTTTGCTTCATTTCTACAGTGAGTAACTTTATGTGACCTTTAGGTATTTATTCTAATTTTGTTTGGTTTCTGAGGCTTTGGAAAGTTTTTAGAAAAAAATAAGGTGTGGGACTTCTCTGGTGGTCCAGTGGTGAAGTTTCTGCACTTCTGCTGCAGGAGCCTGGGTTCAATCCCTCGTCAGGGAACTAAGTTCCCATATGTCATGCATGCTCAGTTGTGTCCAACTCTGCATCCCCATAGATTGTAGCCTGCCAGGCTCTTCTGTCCATGGGATTCTTCTGGCAAGAGTACTGGAGTGGGTTGTCATTTCCTCCTGTAGAAGATTTTCCCAACACAGGAATTGAATACAAAAATCATCACACACTCAATTTTCCTAAGTCTCTTGTGTTGGCAGGCAGATTCTTTACCACGAGTGCCACCTGGGAAGCTTTGCATGCCATGGAGGGTAACCAAAAAAGAAAAAAATAGCTCTTGGAGAAGAGCTGTTATCCCTAGAAATGGAAAGGTCAAAAACAGGAAAAAGAAAAATCAGCTATCACGCTTGAAATCTTTATTTCCATTTTTAAAGTATCCTTTGCCTCTGTCTCTGATACTAATCATTTGGAAGACTTATCTATCTCCTTCTCTGTGATGTTTTCACCAGAAATTCTCTTGTGCTTGTACTAGGATTGTATTGAGTTAGGTGAGGAGAATTTACATATTTATAACAGTGAATTTTCTCACTCATGAAAATGTTTTTGTCTTCTATTTATTTAGGCCTTCTTAAATAATATTATAGAGTTTTATCTCCAGTGAATTTATACATCTTTTATTAGACTTATTCTAATAAAAGTTTTTAAGAGTTTTTTTTTTAATGGGAGTTATGCACAGTTAAATTGGTAATTGCCTCAGAAAATTGATTTTATATATAGATTTTGAGTTCAGCAAACGTGGTTTACTTGCTTATTAAAATGAGTTGTCAATTTTCTCTGATTTTCTCTGATTTTTTCTCTGTTTTTTTCTCTGATTTTCCAGGGAGAGAATCCTCCCTATGCAATGGCAACTCTTTTCTTTTCACATCTCATACTTATTTATTCTTGAATGAATATGGTTATAGTGGGATCTTATTTTGTTCCAGATTTAAAGAGACTCCTTCCAATGTATCAGTTTTCAGTTGTTAAAATCAGGTGGCTTCCTGGATTGACTTTGCTTCATTTCTACAGTGAGTAACTTTATGTGACCTTTAGGTATTTATTCTAATTTTGTTTGGTTTCTGAGGCTTTGGAAAGTTTTTAGAAAAAAATAAGGTGTGGGACTTCTCTGGTGGTCCAGTGGTGAAGTTTCTGCACTTCTGCTGCAGGAGCCTGGGTTCAATCCCTCGTCAGGGAACTAAGTTCCCATATGTCATGCATGCTCAGTTGTGTCCAACTCTGCATCCCCATAGATTGTAGCCTGCCAGGCTCTTCTGTCCATGGGATTCTTCTGGCAAGAGTACTGGAGTGGGTTGTCATTTCCTCCTGTAGAAGATTTTCCCAACACAGGAATTGAATACAAAAATCATCACACACTCAATTTTCCTAAGTCTCTTGTGTTGGCAGGCAGATTCTTTACCACGAGTGCCACCTGGGAAGCTTTGCATGCCATGGAGGGTAACCAAAAAAGAAAAAAATAGCTCTTGGAGAAGAGCTGTTATCCCTAGAAATGGAAAGGTCAAAAACAGGAAAAAGAAAAATCAGCTATCACGCTTGAAATCTTTATTTCCATTTTTAAAGTATCCTTTGCCTCTGTCTCTGATACTAATCATTTGGAAGACTTATCTATCTCCTTCTCTGTGATGTTTTCACCAGAAATTCTCTTGTGCTTGTACTAGGATTGTATTGAGTTGAAGACTTAGGTGAGGAGAATTTACATATTTATAACAGTGAATTTTCTCACTCATGAAAATGTTTTTGTCTTCTATTTATTTAGGCCTTCTTAAATAATATTATAGAGTTTTATCTCCAGTGAATTTATACATCTTTTATTAGACTTATTCTAATAAAAGTTTTTAAGAGTTTTTTTTTTAATGGGAGTTATGCACAGTTAAATTGGTAATTGCCTCAGAAAATTGATTTTATATATAGATTTTGAGTTCAGCAAACGTGGTTTACTTGCTTATTAAAATGAGTTGTCAATTTTCTCTGATTTTCTCTGATTTTTTCTCTGTTTTTTTCTCTGATTTTCCAGGGAGAGAATCCTCCCTATGCAATGGCAACTCTTTTCTTTTCACATCTCATACTTATTTATTCTTGAATGAATATGGTTATAGTGGGATCTTATTTTGTTCCAGATTTAAAGAGACTCCTTCCAATGTATCAGTTTTCATGTTAGAAAGTTTCTTTTTGTTGCTGAATTGGTAGACATTTTTAAAAGCAGTGAATCACTGTAGGGGCTTCCCTGATGGCCGAGTAGGTGAAGAGTCTGCCTTGCAGTGCAGGGGGCACCGCTTCGATCCCTGGCCTTGGAGGATTCTGCATGCCTTGGAGCAGCTGGACTGGTGTGTCCAGTTGCGAGCCGGCACTCTGGAACTCGTGTGCCCAGAGTCAGTGCTCTGCAATGAGAGAGACCACTGCAATGGGAGGCCCACATAGGCGAAAGAATAAAGATGGATGAAAATAAATAAATGAAAAACCAATAAAAGAGGACAAAATATTTTTTAAAAAAGCTTTTTTTTTAAAAAGAGTAGTGAATCACTATAGGATTTCACAATTTTTTTTCTGTGCCTACCGAGGTAAATCATATGGATTTTTTTCTTTCATTCTCTTAACGTACTAAAATATGTTAATGGATTTTCTACTGTTAAACCATTCTTATATTGCCAAACTCTGTTTGGTTCTATAAAAACAATATATTGCTAGATTTTTTTTGTTAATATTTTGTTAGTGAATACGCTGGGATTTTTCTTTTTAGCATTATACCTACCTTCTAATCATAGAGTAATAAGCTTGGATAACTTTTCCCTATTTTCTGTTATTTGTAAAAAAATATTTAACATAGGATTTATTTCTTCCCCGAAGCTGATATAGTAAACTTACTTTATGCCCTGTGTACCTAGTGTGGCGACATTAGGTAGAAGATTTTTTTGTTTTGTCTTCAGTTTTTACAATATTGGAGTATAACATACATATGGTAGAAGTACATAAATCATAAATATATAGCTCAACAAATTTTTACAAACTGAGCAAATGTATGTAACCAGAATCCAGATTAAGAAACTAAAAATTATCAGCACCCCTGAAGTCCTCATTGTGTGTTGAAAAGGCATACAGTGTCCCTCCCCACGGGTAACCACAATCTGATTTATACACCATAGATTAGAATTTTTTTGTTTGATTGGTCTTAAACTATATGTAAATGGAATCATAGGTTCTTACAAGATATTATAGTTCCCTGTGCTATACTGTAGGTCTTTGTTGATTATCTGTTTTATATATAGTAGTATAGGTGTTTTCATCTCAAACTCCTAGCTTATCCTTCTTTGAATACCATCACTTTGTTTTCTATGTCTGTGAATGCATTACTGTTTTTTTTTTAATTTTTAAAAATTTTTTCATTTATTAGTCTTAGTTGTGCATACGCAGGATCTTTTTTTTTCTGTTGTTTAGGCAGGAGGGCTTAGCTGCCCGAGCCATGTGGGATCTTCGTTCCCTGACCAGGAATTGAACCGGTGTCCTCTGCATTTGAAGGCAGATTCTTTAACCACTGGACCACCAGGGAAGTCCCGCATTTCTGTTTTTTAAATAAGTGCAAATAATATTTATATCATGTTTTGTTAGATTCCACATATAAGCAATATCATATGGTATTTGTCTTTCTCTGCCTAGCTTACTTTACTCAGTATGATAGTATTTGGGTCCACCCATTGCTACAAATGTCATTAACCTCATTCTTTTTATGGATAATATTCCTATTGATAGATACTCAGATTGCTTCCATTTACATGTTCTCTTCAACTGAGGAGTTGAATTATTAGGATTTGCATCTGTTCAGTTTTAGTGAACTAACTGCATTCTTACCAGCAGTGTTTGGATTCTGAATGTGCCATATTCTTGTTGGGGCTTCATATTTAATTATTGTATTTGAGCCTACTTTATCAAGGTAATAGTTTCTTTTTGTTATTTGTAAAATATTTAACATAGGATTTATTTCTTCCAGCTGATATAGTAAACTTACTTTATGCCCTGTGTACCTAGTGTGGCGACATTAGGTAGAAGATTTTTTTGTTTTGTCTTCAGTTTTTACAATATTGGAGTATAACATACATATGGTAGAAGTACATAAATCATAAATATATAGCTCAACAAATTTTTACAAACTGAGCAAATGTATGTAACCAGAATCCAGATTAAGAAACTAAAAATTATCAGCACCCCTGAAGTCCTCATTGTGTGTTGAAAAGGCATACAGTGTCCCTCCCCACGGGTAACCACAATCTGATTTATACACCATAGATTAGAATTTTTTTGTTTGATTGGTCTTAAACTATATGTAAATGGAATCATAGGTTCTTACAAGATATTATAGTTCCCTGTGCTATACTGTAGGTCTTTGTTGATTATCTGTTTTATATATAGTAGTATAGGTGTTTTCATCTCAAACTCCTAGCTTATCCTTCTTTGAATACCATCACTTTGTTTTCTATGTCTGTGAATGCATTACTGTTTTTTTTTTAATTTTTAAAAATTTTTTCATTTATTAGTCTTAGTTGTCGCACGCAGGATCTTTTTTTTTTCTGTTGTTTAGGCAGGAGGGCTTAGCTGCCCCGAGCCATGTGGGATCTTCGTTCCCTGACCAGGAATTGAACCGGTGTCCTCTGCATTTGAAGGCAGATTCTTTAACCACTGGACCACCAGGGAAGTCCCGCATTTCTGTTTTTTAAATAAGTGCAAATAATATTTATATCATGTTTTGTTAGATTCCACATATAAGCAATATCATATGGTATTTGTCTTTCTCTGCCTAGCTTACTTTACTCAGTATGATAGTATTTGGGTCCACCCATTGCTACAAATGTCATTAACCTCATTCTTTTTATGGATAATATTCCTATTGATAGATACTCAGATTGCTTCCATTTACATGTTCTCTTCAACTGAGGAGTTGAATTATTAGGATTTGCATCTGTTCAGTTTTAGTGAACTAACTCGCATTCTTACCAGCAGTGTTTGGATTCTGAATGTGCCATATTCTTGTTGGGGCTTCATATTTAATTATTGTATTTGAGCCATTTAGTGATTATGTTGAGTATTATAGTATTTTGTTAATTTTTCTTTTCTTGGTGAGTAAGTACTTTAAGGACCTTCTTCATAATCTTATTGTTCATTTGTGTAGTCACTTTGATAAAGTGCCTGTATAAGTTCTTGCTCATTTGGATCATCTACCTTTTTCATATTGATTTGTGGAAGTTCTTTATTATAGATAGCAATCCTTTGTTGGATTACTATACTGCAAGTAGCTTCTCTTATGGATCATTTATGAATAGACATTTATTATAATATTAATTATGGATATTTGGGCTTCTGTCTTCACTTAGCAACAGCTCCAACCCAGTCTTAAGAGAAAAGTATTAAAAAGTTTTCCAATATAAATTAAATGGAGTGAATTAGTAGCAAAGTGCTGATAATTATTACATGGAAAATTTAAACCTCTGTTCACTAGAAAATCTTTAAAAGCCAGCAATAAAGAGGTAGAAATATTTGTAACATGTATGTTGATAAAGGGCAAATATCTTTACACACAGTGTTCTTAAAAATAAATGAGAGAGGGCTTCCCCTGGTGGTCCAGTGGGTAAGGACACCACCTTGCAGTGCAAGGGGCACCGGTTCGAGCCCTGGCCTGGGAAGATCCCACGTGCTGCGGAGAAGCTGGACCGATGGGTCCAATTACCGAGCCGGAGCTCTGGGGCGCGTGAGCCCAGAGCCGGCGCTCTGCAAAGACAGACACCACCGCGATGGGAGGCCCACAGGAGCCAAAGAACAAAGACGGATGAAAATAGAGAGATGAAAGACCAGTAGAAGTGGCCCGCCTGCTCCCCTTCCTCCCCAACCCGACCGCCGCCCAAAATAAATATAAATAAATAAATCTTTAAAAAAGAGAGAAAAAAAAGCTCACCTCTAATATTAAAATGGCCAAATAATACTTTTTTTTTTTTTTTAAAGATTTACTTATTTTATTTATTTTGGGCGGCGGTCGGGTTGGGGAGGAAGGGGAGCGGGCGGGCCACTTCTACTGGTCTTTCATCTCTCTA
This sequence comes from Tragulus kanchil, assembly GCA_022376925.1. Taxonomy (NCBI): domain Eukaryota; kingdom Metazoa; phylum Chordata; class Mammalia; order Artiodactyla; family Tragulidae; genus Tragulus; species Tragulus kanchil. The sequence goes on along the minus strand of JAIOJX010000032.1, from coordinate 213,556,886 downwards.
TTTTCATCCGTCTTTGTTCTTTGGCTCCTGTGGGCCTCCCATCGCGGTGGCCTCCATTGTTGCAGAGCATCGGTTCTGGGCGCACGTGCTCCAGAGCTCCGGCTCGGTAATTGGACACATCAGTCCAGCCACTCCCCGGCACGTGGGATCTTCCCCGGCCAGGGCTCGAACCGGTGCCCCTTGCACTGCAAGGTGGTGTCCTTACCCACTGGACCACCAGGGAATCCCCAAATAATACTTTTTTAAAAAGGATTTCACAGAGGAAATACAACTGGCTAACAGAAAAAACTTTAGCTTTATTGATTAAATAAATGCACATTCAGTAGTGACATGCTATTTTTTGCCTTGCATATTTCCATAAAATTATGATACCTTTTGTGAGAAAGTATGGGATGGAAATTCTCAGAAAACTCAGTAGCAGAAATGTAAGTTGGCATTATCTTGTGGAAGAGATTTTACAGCACTTATAAAATATGCTACAATATATATGTGTAATTTAAACCAGTAGTTTTACTGCTTGGAATTTATTCTAAGAAAATAATCATTATTTTTAATATAGATTGAATGTGTTCAATCTGACATTCATTCCAGCACTAAATTTAATGGCATACATTTGGAATGAACAATAGAGAGATGGTTAATTACATACGGTAGAATATTTTACCATTATTAAAATTAATTCTTTTAAAATATAGGCAAATTGCTTTTCAGGTAATGTTAATATTAAATGAAAAATAACAATATACAGATCTATGTGAAAACGGATAATATGCTTGCGTGCTAAGTTGCTTCGGTCATGTCCGACTCTGTGTCACCCCGTGAACTGTAGCCCACCAGGCCTCTCTGTCCATGAGATTCTCCAGGCAGGAGTACTAGAGTGGGTTGCCAGTTCCTTCTCCAAGAAAAAAAAGCATAACAGTTCCATAAAAAATAACAATTACCCCCATAACAACTATTAAACATATACATGCATATACATATATAAAAGTACATTTATATTGGAAATAAATACCTCATCTCATTGATAGCAGTTATCTCTGGGTGATCATTTCTCCTTTAGGTAGTTCCGAATTTTCTGGATTTTCAAGAATAGATCTTTATTGCTTTTTAATTAGGAAACAAGTACAGTAATTATGAATAAGATGTTTTCATACAGAATAAAGAGATTATTATAGCGTGGCAAGAATTTTTTCCATATGGCCCTGGGATTTTCAGTTTATGAGCTCAAGTGCTAACAGTTGTGAACTAGTTTTCGAAGTGATAGGAAGCAGCTTTGAATCCTGAAGTATTCCAAATTGTAAGGGTTTAAATGAAGAAAATCCCTGGGCAGATAGTGTCTATAAGCTTGACAAGTGCTGCTGACTTGTCACCAGTTTGGCTAACAGTGGTGTGACGATAGCTTAGTTATTCCTCCCCTTTTATTACGGTCTCCCATCCCATCCTTCACCAAGCCCACACAAGTTCTGTGTTGCAATAGGAAACCTGAGGCCCACTGGAGTAGTTCTCTCTCACTCCAACTTCCTTCCTAAACCCATCATATTTACCTTTACATGTTAAATTTTGTTTATTGTTTGAATATGTTAATGAGATTTCCCTAAATAAGAAGAGCCATCTCCCTGGTTTTCAGATCATGGTCTCTTTAATTATAATGGCATTTTAAAATATTGTATCTAGAGTGGAAATCTGTGTTAATTCAACCTTATTTTGCATGTGTGTCACTGAACTCGTATTAAGGATGTAAGAAAGAATGGACTGTGAATTTTGCCATTCTGTCGTTCCCCCTGGAGACTGTATGTTCATAGTATAGTGGGGAGAGAATGGTATAGTAATTGAAAGAATGAGCTACTTCATGGGATTAAATGCCTGCTTTATAATTTACTGGCTTGTAATTTAACCTTTCTGTATCCTCATTTCTAAAGTAACAGTACTTCCTTCCATCACTCTCTATTTCTTCTGCTTTTTTTTTTAAACACTTTTTTTTTGCCTCTAAGTCATGATTTATTTTTCATCCATCTTTATTCTTTGGCATGTGTGGGCCTCCCATCACAGTGGCCTCTCTCAGCACTGACTGTGGGCACAGGCACTCCAGAGCTCTGGCTCGGTATTTGGACACACCGGCCCAGCCGCTCCTCGGCATGTGGGATCTTCCTAGGCCAGGGATCGAACCCGTGCCCCTTGCACTGCAAGGCGGACTCCTTACCCACTGGACCACCAGGGAAGCCCTCTTCTTCTTTTTATATCTTCCCTTTTTCTTCACTAAACTTTTCACTTGTAAGACACAGTTTTGTTCCTTTACAATGATGTAAAATCCTGAAGGACAGTCACTTATCTGGTTCTCTCATGTAGCTCCAGCATTTAGCATAGAATCTACTACATAAGCTCTCTCAGTCAATTGCTCCTCCTTTTCCTGGGGCTGTTCTTCCTCCATATTTGCACATGGCTCATCCTGATGCTATGTTAGTCCCCTGTCCAAATATCGCCTTGATCGAAGGACCTTGCCAGACAACCTCTTCTCTAAAAGAGCATCCTCTGTTCTCCTCTATTTTATCTTGCCTTATTTTTCTCTGTAATGTTTAACACTACTGATATTATATTTTATTGCTTATTGTCTATATTTTCCACTAGAATTTAAGAACTCTGAGTGCTAAGACTTTTTTGGTTCACTCCTTGATCCTCAGTTTCTTGCCTAGCACATGAGGCTCTCAGAATTTTGTTGAATGAATAAATGAATGAAGGTGTTGACTATGTGGATAAATAGGTAAAGGAATATTACTTACACTCTAAAGTTCCTATGAAAATGAAATGAAAAAATTCATGTGTTACACTTCTATAATGAATCATACAAGCAGATGTTGAAATAAATGCCTACCATCATATGATGTTGCTCAGGATTTCTAATTCTTACAACATATTTGCTAAAATAGTTATTTGGGTTTTTTTTTTGCTATTTTATAGATGAGGAAATTGAGGTTCAAGATTTGTTTAAGGTATAGTAAAGGCTAATTCTGGATTCAAGCTTTAACCTGCCATTTTCCTCAACTGTAGCTCTTTTCACTCTGCTATGCTGTTGTCAAAAAAATTAAAGGGTGCTCATAGGGATGGTAACATTTGAACTGGCTTTGAAAGATAAATGGGAATTTGCTTAGCATACAGTTGGAAGAAGGGCATTCTAAGGAGTGGGAACACCTTGAGCAATGATGGAAACCATGGTTATGTAGGTGCACTTGTGGGAGCTAGCTCTGAATTCTGAAGAGCATCAGAAGAATTTTCTTTTAAGCAGAATTTCAGAATTTCCATAACTGGGGTGTTATGGATAGTCTGACGGTCTGTGTCAGCCAATTTTACAAGTCTTCATGGGTGTATTTCTGGCACACGTAGAATAGACCTGAACTGCCGAAAATGGTAGCCAGTGGACATCTGTGGCCATTTAAATATAAATTAATTAAAGGTAAAGTAAATAATTCATTTTTCAGATGCACTGGCTGCATTACAGGTGCTCAGTAACTACAGGTGGCTAGTGGCTACCAACTGGATAGTGTGGTTATGGAATTCCCATTGTAGAAAGTTCAGCTGCACAGCATTGTTAACATATGACTGGAAAGAGGACTCGAGCAGAACACTTATATAGAAAAAGATAGTGAATGAAAAGATTTCCCCATTTTATCTTGCCTTATTTTTCTCTGTAATGTTTAACACTACTGATATTATATTTTATTGCTTATTGTCTATATTTTCCACTAGAATTTAAGAACTCTGAGTGCTAAGACTTTTTTGGTTCACTCCTTGATCCTCAGTTTCTTGCCTAGCACATGAGGCTCTCAGAAGTTTGTTGAATGAATAAATGAATGAAGGTGTTGACTATGTGGATAAATAGGTAAAGGAATATTACTTACACTCTAAAGTTCCTATGAAAATGAAATGAAAAAATTCATGTGTTACACTTCTATAATGAATCATACAAGCAGATGTTGAAATAAATGCCTACCATCATATGATGTTGCTCAGGATTTCTAATTCTTACAACATATTTGCTAAAATAGTTATTTGGGGTTTTTTTTTGCTATTTTATAGATGAGGAAATTGAGGTTCAAGATTTGTTTAAGGTATAGTAAAGGCTAATTCTGGATTCAAGCTTTAACCTGCCATTTTCCTCAACTGTAGCTCTTTTCACTCTGCTATGCTGTTGTCAAAAAAATTAAAGGGTGCTCATAGGGATGGTAACATTTGAACTGGCTTTGAAAGATAAATGGGAATTTGCTTAGCATACAGTTGGAAGAAGGGCATTCTAAGGAGTGGGAACACCTTGAGCAATGATGGAAACCATGGTTATGTAGGTGCACTTGTGGGAGCTAGCTCTGAATTCTGAAGAGCATCAGAAGAATTTTCTTTTAAGCAGAATTTCAGAATTTCCATAACTGGGGTGTTATGGATAGTCTGACGGTCTGTGTCAGCCAATTTTACAAGTCTTCATGGGTGTATTTCTGGCACACGTAGAATAGACCTGAACTGCCGAAAATGGTAGCCAGTGGACATCTGTGGCCATTTAAATATAAATTAATTAAAGGTAAAGTAAATAATTCATTTTTCAGATGCACTGGCTGCATTACAGGTGCTCAGTAACTACAGGTGGCTAGTGGCTACCAACTGGATAGTGTGGTTATGGAATTCCCATTGTAGAAAGTTCAGCTGCACAGCATTGTTAACATATGACTGGAAAGAGGACTCGAGCAGAACACTTATATAGAAAAAGATAGTGAATGAAAAGATTTCCCCAAGTTATAAATGTTTTTAAAAACAGAGTGGAGAGCAATTGTAAATTCTACTCTAATCAAACTCAAAAGGGTCAGTTAGGCTTTTGTTTTTCTTTATAGATGAAACCTTCGATTTATTTGGTTTGGTTAGAGATACAAAGCCGAAAGCTTCAGGAGTTTTGGGACATCACTCTGGATATAGATGAAAAATCATCTAATGTGCCTCTCTACCCCCACCCTTTAACCTGGTATGTCAAAGCAAATGGAGTCAGGGCTTCCCTGGTGGTCAGGTGGGTAAAGAGTCTGTCTTGCAGTACAGGGGGCACCAGTTCGATCCCTGATCTGGGAGGATCCCATGAGCTGCGGAGCAGCTGGACCAGTGTGTTCAATTGTGAGCCGGTGCTCTGAGTGCGTGCGCCCAGAGCCTGTGCTCAGCAAGCAAGGGAAGCTGCTGCGATGGGAGGCCCCACACAGGCCAAAAGAGTAAAGATGGATGAAAATAAATAAATAAATAAATAAATAACAATAAAAGAGGCCAAAATTAAATAAACAAGCAAATGGAGTCAAAAACTTGGACTAGCCAATCAATCCCTGATCTAGGCTGTGAACCATTTAGACTGGTTACTGATTAGGTAAAGAGTTGACTTGACTTAATATGGATCTATAATCATCTTCATATTTATAGAAGTTTATATCTCATTTCTTTTCACTTTATAAAAACTTCACATAAATCCTCGAAATACTCCTGTGAGCTTGGCTCTTTTTCTTCAGATAGAGAAATAAGGGTGCACATGGACTCGTCCAATATCATGTAACCAGGAGGTGCTAGAGCCAGTATGCAGTCTCATATTTTCTGACTTTTAAGACAGGTGCTTCTCAGACCACCTTTACAATTTGAGGATACATCGCTTTAACCTGGATACAGAGCAATGTAAAACTCTTGTGGCTTAGTGGAACTACAGGTGGCTAGTGGCTACCAACTGGATAGTGTGGTTATGGAATTCCCATTGTAGAAAGTTCAGCTGCACAGCATTGTTAACATATGACTGGAAAGAGGACTCGAGCAGAACACTTACATAGAAAAAGATAGTGAATGAAAAGATTTCCCCAAGTTATAAATGTTTTTAAAAACAGAGTGGAGAGCAATTGTAAATTCTACTCTAATCAAACTCAAAAGGGTCAGTTAGGCTTTTGTTTTTCTTTATAGATGAAACCTTCGATTTATTTGGTTTGGTTAGAGATACAAAGCCGAAAGCTTCAGGAGTTTTGGGACATCACTCTGGATATAGATGAAAAATCATCTAATGTGCCTCTCTACCCCCACCCTTTAACCTGGTATGTCAAAGCAAATGGAGTCAGGGCTTCCCTGGTGGTCAGGTGGGTAAAGAGTCTGTCTTGCAGTACAGGGGGCACCAGTTCGATCCCTGATCTGGGAGGATCCCATGAGCTGCGGAGCAGCTGGACCAGTGTGTTCAATTGTGAGCCGGTGCTCTGAGTGCGTGCGCCCAGAGCCTGTGCTCAGCAAGCAAGGGAAGCTGCTGCGATGGGAGGCCCCACACAGGCCAAAAGAGTAAAGATGGATGAAAATAAATAAATAAATAAATAAATAACAATAAAAGAGGCCAAAATTAAATAAACAAGCAAATGGAGTCAAAAACTTGGACTAGCCAATCAATCCCTGATCTAGGCTGTGAACCATTTAGACTGGTTACTGATTAGGTAAAGAGTTGACTTGACTTAATATGGATCTATAATCATCTTCATATTTATAGAAGTTTATATCTCATTTCTTTTCACTTTATAAAAACTTCACATAAATCCTCGAAATACTCCTGTGAGCTTGGCTCTTTTTCTTCAGATAGAGAAATAAGGGTGCACATGGACTCGTCCAATATCATGTAACCAGGAGGTGCTAGAGCCAGTATGCAGTCTCATATTTTCTGACTTTTAAGACAGGTGCTTCTCAGACCACCTTTACAATTTGAGGATACATCGCTTTAACCTGGATACAGAGCAATGTAAAACTCTTATGACCAAAATGAGAAGAGCTCATACAAAGCGATGAGAGGCCTTAAAGAAGTGAGGGTTTTGTCAGCAACAGGTTGATCCTCAAAGTCTTTGGCAGCCGCCAGAGTCCTCTCCTTTCAAGTAGTAAGTGAGTAGTGTGATGAACACCGTCTGCTGGAACTTGGTGATGGACTTGATTTGCTCTATTGAGGAGCAACTAGGTGAGAGAGCATGTTTGGTACTGGGAGTCTAAAAAAGTGTTGCAGACGAAAGATGCTCTGGGCTTGGACTTTGTAGAAAGGGATTTAGGGGAGGTGGATTAAGATACATCTTGAAGAAAGAATACATATTATTTGGTATAACATTTATCCTAACAGTCAGGCTTAAAACATTGGTCTTTCCAGTTCTACTCAGGATTAATTGTGCTATCCTCTGGACTATGATAATATGTTTTGCACACCCATATTATAATAGGATTATGTTCAAACTTCATTTTCATAATTTTTGAGTGCCTTGTAAGCACTCAAATGTAGAATCTCCACAAATGTTCTCTGAACCAAAACTAAACATCCTTGACCATACTTTCTGTCTTATTCTCAAGCCTAATCAATTGGTAGTTTGTAACAATTTTCAGGCTCCCTTTCTTCTGTTTCTGTGCCCACTTCTACTTTCCCTCCCACCACTCTAGTTCATGGACCAGCTACCGATTTTATGGACAACTAAAGTTTCTTATTCAGACCAAAATTTCCCCTGTTTTCTTAACAAATATATGAGGTTTTAGAGTAATGGGCTTTCTTTTGTCAATATGTAAATATTTCCTTTGTCAGAAGAATTCAGATACTTATATATAGATACTTGTGTTTAAATATGATTATTTTAAATGCTATTGAATTCCTTCCCAGAACTTTGAAAATATATATACCTGAGCTGTTTCTTCCATTCAGCTCCTACTGTGGGGAGTTAGTTTGAAGTCATATTGTAATAATTTGAGAAAAAGTAGAATTTGGCAGATATAACATTTGAACATCTATCATAAAATTGGGTTTCAAACAGGATATGGCACTATTTAAGCGCAACACATAATACATAGAACTTGTCAATTATGTAATATAATATGTACTCAAACGTGCTATTTTTATGGGTGATAGCTTTTCCTGTATGGTTAGCTGCTCTGTTTAATAGTATATACAAAGAAATTTGTATTTCTTTGTCTTTTAGATAAAATAAATGATAGTAAAAATATCAGATGCCTTGAAGTAACACTTCTAATTTTCTAGGAATTTTAAAAAATGGAGGATGTAAATTGACTAGTTGTATCTTTCAGTGGTTGGATTGGTTACGTTTTTTTGATGACTATTTTAACTAATTAATTCAGTTTCTATTACCACAACACGGCTAGAACCTTAGCTACTAGTGTTATCTATCCTAAGTCTGTTAAAAAGGCTATCTGTGAATGTATACTTACTGTTTTTTATTTACTTAAATTTTATGTACTTTGCATTCCTAAGCAAAAAGAATAAAAATTTTTATACATATGATTTCATTTCCTCACTCCGGGGCTTATTTCAGTTTCTGAGGGCCTTCTGATTTACAGGCTCTTAAAAAGTCTTTCTCCTTCCAATTTGAATTTAAGTAAAGAGGTTCTTCCTAATTTGGAATTTCAGCTTGAAAACTAGTGTGTTTGATTTGGCATTAGATGAGGCATCTTATTTTAGATGAGATCATATAACTCTGGATTTAGGGGATCACAGAAGTGTTTGTCGAACAACATCTTTGTAGCCTTGAGGAAACTGGAAAACAACTTTTCTGCTAAGATTATGATTCTCCTTGACAGTCACTTTTATTGCAGTTGGGTCCCGGCTGTACCAATTCCAGTTTAAACAACTAGACTCTGAACCTGTTTTTGTTCTGATTAAGTAGTTTATTTATATGGTCAGGGATACAGAGGCACAACCTGTTAACAGTTGTAAATTTGGTTGATTAAGCTCTGTGTAGACAAATTTACTAGCGGGGACTGTTCCCTAGAAATTCCAGTTCACTTGCATATGGAGGTCGTTGCTATTTCTCACCAGTTTCCATCATTTCCTGCCAAGAAAAATAAACATTTTCTTGCAAAGGATTGACACTAGAGGTTAGAAATGTTCATTGTTTTATCAGTCATACTGGGCTGTCGTGTAATCTCAATAAACAAACATAGTGATATGATATCCATGTAGATGCCTGGAACAGCAACTAGACCCGAGAGAGTTTTAATCTCCCGACCTTTTCAGTTTTCAAGTGAATAAAATACAAATGTAATATTAATTTTGTACTCAAACGTGCTATTTTTATGGGTGATAGCTTTTCCTGTATGGTTAGCTGCTCTGTTTAATAGTATATACAAAGAAATTTGTATTTCTTTGTCTTTTAGATAAAATAAATGATAGTAAAAATATCAGATGCCTTAAAGTAACACTTCTAATTTTCTAGGAATTTTAAAAAATGGAGGATGTAAATTGACTAGTTGTATCTTTCAGTGGTTGGATTGGTTACGTTTTTTTGATGACTATTTTAACTAATTAATTCAGTTTCTATTACCACAACACGGCTAGAACCTTAGCTACTAGTGTTATCTATCCTAAGTCTGTTAAAAAGGCTATCTGTGAATGTATACTTACTGTTTTTTATTTACTTAAATTTTATGTACTTTGCATTCCTAAGCAAAAAGAATAAAAATTTTTATACATATGATTTCATTTCCTCACTCCGGTGCTTATTTCAGTTTCTGAGGGCCTTCTGATTTACAGGCTCTTAAAAAGTCTTTCTCCTTCCAATTTGAATTTAAGTAAAGAGGTTCTTCCTAATTTGGAATTTCAGCTTGAAAACTAGTGTGTTTGATTTGGCATTAGATGAGGCATCTTATTTTAGATGAGATCATATAACTCTGGATTTAGGGGATCACAGAAGTGTTTGTCGAACAACATCTTTGTAGCCTTGAGGAAACTGGAAAACAACTTTTCTGCTAAGATTATGATTCTCCTTGACAGTCACTTTTATTGCAGTTGGGTCCCGGCTGTACCAATTCCAGTTTAAACAACTAGACTCTGAACCTGTTTTTGTTCTGATTAAGTAGTTTATTTATATGGTCAGGGATACAGAGGCACAACCTGTTAACAGTTGTAAATTTGGTTGATTAAGCTCTGTGTAGACAAATTTACTAGCGGGGACTGTTCCCTAGAAATTCCAGTTCACTTGCATATGGAGGTCGTTGCTATTTCTCACCAGTTTCCATTATTTCCTGCCAAGAAAAATAAACATTTTCTTGCAAAGGATTGACACTAGAGGTTAGAAATGTTCATTGTTTTATCAGTCATACTGGGCTGTCGTGTAATCTCAATAAACAAACATAGTGATATGATATCCATGTAGATGCCTGGAACAGCAACTAGACCCGAGAGAGATCATTTCTTTCAGATAGTCTCCTGACCTTTTCAGTGTAAGTGAATGTCAATTATCAATAGATGTTTATTATAATAGAAATTATGGATGTTTGACCCCACATTTTCACTCTCCTACAGTTCAGGGAAGCTTGTGGTTTAGTGAATAATAATAGGCTGGAGCCAGAAACAGTGTTTTCTTAATTTAGTGTAACTGTAGATGCTATTGTACATGAGCTGTTTCTTTTGATCAGCATACATATTATATGTATGCTATATACAGTACTTAATAAAATGAGTTTATTAGGTCAAACATAGTATTCAGAATTTCCCAGTAGTGGTCTATTGGGCAAACTATGGTTCAAGAGTGAGCCCACAGAATATTTTTGTGGTGGGAACAATCTAAGAATAATATATCTTAGATTTTTATATTTTTAAAAGACTATAAAAAATAAATAAGAATATACAGCTAAGACTATATATATATAGCTTTCAGAGACTAAAATGTTCATTATCCGACCCTTTAATAAAGAGTTTTCCAACTCCTACTAATAGATTAGCAATAGTTGAAATGATGATCCATTGTTGTTAAGTTGCTCAGTCTTGTCTACTCTTTTGTGAGCCTGTGGACTGTAGCCGCCAGGCTCCCTGTCTGTGGAATTGCCCAGGAACGAATATGGGAGTGGGTTGCCATTTCTTTCTCCAGGGATCTTCCCAACCCAGGGACCAAGCCTGCATCTCCTGCATTGGCAGGTGAATTTTGAACCATCGATGAAATCCATTGTGTAAGTCAGGGATACAGAGGCACAACCTGTTAACAGTTGTAAATTTGGTTGATTAAGCTCTGTGTAGACAAATTTACTAGCGGGGACTGTTCCCTAGAAATTCCAGTTCACTTGCATATGGAGGTCGTTGCTATTTCTCACCAGTTTCCATCATTTCCTGCCAAGAAAAATAAACATTTTCTTGCAAAGGATTGACACTAGAGGTTAGAAATGTTCATTGTTTTATCAGTCATACTGGGCTGTCGTGTAATCTCAATAAACAAACATAGTGATATGATATCCATGTAGATGCCTGGAACAGCAACTAGACCCGAGAGAGATCATTTCTTTCAGATAGTCTCCTGACCTTTTCAGTGTAAGTGAATGTCAATTATCAATAGATGTTTATTATAATAGAAATTATGGATGTTTGACCCCACATTTTCACTCTCCTACAGTTCAGGGAAGCTTGTGGTTTAGTGAATAATAATAGGCTGGAGCCAGAAACAGTGTTTTCTTAATTTAGTGTAACTGTAGATGCTATTGTACATGAGCTGTTTCTTTTGATCAGCATACATATTATATGTATGCTATATACAGTACTTAATAAAATGAGTTTATTAGGTCAAACATAGTATTCAGAATTTCCCAGTAGTGGTCTATTGGGCAAACTATGGTTCAAGAGTGAGCCCACAGAATATTTTTGTGGTGGGAACAATCTAAGAATAATATATCTTAGATTTTTATATTTTTAAAAGACTATAAAAAATAAATAAGAATATACAGCTAAGACTATATATATATAGCTTTCAGAGACTAAAATGTTCATTATCCGACCCTTTAATAAAGAGTTTTCCAACTCCTACTAATAGATTAGCAATAGTTGAAATGATGATCCATTGTTGTTAAGTTGCTCAGTCTTGTCTACTCTTTTGTGAGCCTGTGGACTGTAGCCGGCCAGGCTCCCCTGTCTGTGGAATTGCCCAGGAACGAATATGGGAGTGGGTTGCCATTTCTTTCTCCAGGGGATCTTCCCAACCCAGGGACCAAGCCTGCATCTCCTGCATTGGCAGGTGAATTCTTTACCATGGAGACACCAGGGAAGCCTGATGATCCATTACAAGTATCCAGAAAAAGCTAGCTGAATCAATAAAGAAAGATGAAAATAATTGTTTCTCATAGTTTTAGTTTCAGGGCATTTTATTTCTGATTTACACATGATATGTAAAATAGAGATGATACCAGTATCTTTATAGAGTTGTTAGGAACATTGAATCATGGCTCCTTGCAATGCCTTATGTATGGAAGATAACTGGTATCTATTGCTGTTGTTATAGGGCTTCCCTGGAGGCTCAACTGGTAAAAAATTCACCTGCAGTGCAGGAGGTTCAATTCCTGGATTGGGAATATCCCCTGGAGAAGGGATAGGCTACCCACTCCAGTGTTCTTGGGCTTCCCTGGTGGCTCAGATGGTAAAGAGTCTACCTGCAATGTGGGAAATCTGGGTTTGATCCCTCAGTTGAGAATATCTCCTGGAGGAGGGATAGGCTACTCACTCCAGTGTTCTTGGGCTTCCCTGGTGGCTCAGATGGTAAAGAATCTACCTGCAATGTGGGAAATCTGGGTTTGATCCCTCAGTTGAGAATATCCCCTGGAGGAGGGAATGGCAATCCACTCCAGTATTCTTGCCTGGAGAATCCCCATGGACAGAGAAGCCTGGCATGATGCAGTCCGTGGGGTCACAAAGAGTTAGACATGACTGAGTGACCAAGCACAGCAGCAGTTGAGGTTATAATAGTGTGTTGAATGCCTGACAATGTTTCTGCTTTGTTTTTTGAGTTTCTCTTCTGTTGTATTCATGCTGTATTGGTTTTTTTGGGTTATATAGTTTAAATAAGAATATACAGCTAAGACTATATATATATAGCTTTCAGAGACTAAAATGTTCATTATCCGACCCTTTAATAAAGAGTTTTCCAACTCCTACTAATAGATTAGCAATAGTTGAAATGATGATCCATTGTTGTTAAGTTGCTCAGTCTTGTCTACTCTTTTGTGAGCCTGTGGACTGTAGCCGCCAGGCTCCCCTGTCTGTGGAATTGCCCAGGAACGAATATGGGAGTGGGTTGCCATTTCTTTCTCCAGGGGATCTTCCCAACCCAGGGACCAAGCCTGCATCTCCTGCATTGGCAGGTGAATTCTTTACCATGGAGACACCAGGGAAGCCTGATGATCCATTACAAGTATCCAGAAAAAGCTAGCTGAATCAATAAAGAAAGATGAAAATAATTGTTTCTCATAGTTTTAGTTTCAGGGCATTTTATTTCTGATTTACACATGATATGTAAAATAGAGATGATACCAGTATCTTTATAGAGTTGTTAGGAACATTGAATCATGGCTCCTTGCAATGCCTTATGTATGGAAGATAACTGGTATCTATTGCTGTTGTTATAGGGCTTCCCTGGAGGCTCAACTGGTAAAAAATTCACCTGCAGTGCAGGAGGTTCAATTCCTGGATTGGGAATATCCCCTGGAGAAGGGATAGGCTACCCACTCCAGTGTTCTTGGGCTTCCCTGGTGGCTCAGATGGTAAAGAGTCTACCTGCAATGTGGGAAATCTGGGTTTGATCCCTCAGTTGAGAATATCTCCTGGAGGAGGGATAGGCTACTCACTCCAGTGTTCTTGGGCTTCCCTGGTGGCTCAGATGGTAAAGAATCTACCTGCAATGTGGGAAATCTGGGTTTGATCCCTCAGTTGAGAATATCCCCTGGAGGAGGGAATGGCAATCCACTCCAGTATTCTTGCCTGGAGAATCCCCATGGACAGAGAAGCCTGGCATGATGCAGTCCGTGGGGTCACAAAGAATTAGACATGACTGAGTGACCAAGCACAGCAGCAGTTGAGGTTATAATAGTGTGTTGAATGCCTGACAATGTTTCTGCTTTGTTTTTTGAGTTTCTCTTCTGTTGTATTCATGCTGTATTTGGGTTATATTTAATTTTGTAAGCCACGTTAGCATCTTTTTGTTGAAATGCAAATCTCAAGTATAGCAACTTTATTGCTTCTAATTTTTTGTTGAATTAAAAGCATTATCAAGATAGATGTTTTCTGTTTTAGAAATTAGATATTTTCTTGTATTAACCAATGAAACATAGAAATTGATTTTCTTTTTTTTGAGTGAAGAAACAAAAAGCTTTCTTTTAGCTTGTTGCTTAGTGTTTTATTGGAATTTCTATAAAAGTTTTCTTTTAGAGGAAAAAAAAGCTGTTTCAATCTCATGACATTTTTTAAAATTTATTTTTAAATTGAAGTATAATTGCTTTACATTGTTGTGTTGGGTAGTTTACACTGATGTACAGCAGAAAATTATACAACAAAGAATTTGATTTTTATGGATCCATAGATTTGTTTTTCCTACTAGATTTCATGTACTGGCTACCATAGATTTCCATAAAGGATTTTGAATTTTTGTATAAATATCCTACATTAAAAATGTTACCTTCAGAATTACCATTTAAAAAAGCTGCTTAGCAGGTAAGTCGCTAACTATCTCTTTAAGAAGACTGAAAATATATTGTTTCAAGATTATGTTGGGTCCTGTTTGTGCCACATTCCTACCTAATCTAGGCATTGTTAAAAATTTATTTGACCATTTCTAGTTATTCTTTTGTGAAATAATTTCTCAGACCTTTGCAAACTATCTTTAGGTAGAAGCAGATAATCTAATTTCACACACTTCCAAAAAATAGTTTTAGCTATTTTTCCTGTCCCTTTTTAGTCACTACTGGTTTTCTGTAGTAGACAATTTTGAAAAACTAAGCTTCTGTGTAATTTTTTCCCCCTAGAGATTAAGATGTGATGAAACAAATCACCTGTGGCATTCCTTGTAGAAGGAAAATGCTTTTTTGGTGACTTTTTAAAGGTACTAATTTAAACGTCAAAGCAAGTTCTGTTAAGATTTTAAGCTGCATGATGCAGTCGTGGGTTCACACAGAGTTAGACATGACTGAGTGACCAAGCACAGCAGCAGTTGAGGTTATAATAGTGTGTTGAATGCCTGACAATGTTTCTGCTTTGTTTTTTGAGTTTCTCTTCTGTTGTATTCATGCTGTATTTGGGTTATATTTAATTTTGTAAGCCACGTTAGCATCTTTTTGTTGAAATGCAAATCTCAAGTATAGCAACTTTATTGCTTCTAATTTTTTGTTGAATTAAAAGCATTATCAAGATAGATGTTTTCTGTTTTAGAAATTAGATATTTTCTTGTATTAACCAATGAAACATAGAAATTGATTTTCTTTTTTTTGAGTGAAGAAACAAAAAGCTTTCTTTTAGCTTGTTGCTTAGTGTTTTATTGGAATTTCTATAAAAGTTTTCTTTTAGAGGAAAAAAGCTGTTTCAATCTCATGACATTTTTTAAAATTTATTTTTAAATTGAAGTATAATTGCTTTACATTGTTGTGTTGGGTAGTTTACACTGATGTACAGCAGAAAATTATACAACAAAGAATTTGATTTTTATGGATCCATAGATTTGTTTTTCCTACTAGATTTCATGTACTGGCTACCATAGATTTCCATAAAGGATTTTGAATTTTGTATAAATATCCTACATTAAAATGTTACCTTCAGAATTACCATTTAAAAAGCTGCTTAGCAGGTAAGTCACTAACTATCTCTTTAAGAAGACTGAAAATATATTGTTTCAAGATTATGTTGGGTCCTGTTTGTGCCACATTCCTACCTAATCTAGGCATTGTTAAAAATTTATTTGACCATTTCTAGTTATTCTTTTGTGAAATAATTTCTCAGACCTTTGCAAACTATCTTTAGGTAGAAGCAGATAATCTAATTTCACACACTTCCAAAAAATAGTTTTAGCTATTTTTCCTGTCCCTTTTTAGTCACTACTGGTTTTCTGTAGTAGACAATTTTGAAAAACTAAGCTTCTGTGTAATTTTTTCCCCCTAGAGATTAAGATGTGATGAAACAAATCACCTGTGGCATTCCTTATAGAAGGAAAATGCTTTTTTGGTGACTTTTTAAAGGTACTAATTTAAACGTCAAAGCAAGTTCTGTTAAGATTTTGCCTTTGTTCCAAGGTTTTAATATCTCTTACCACTTTATTTACTTCGTTTGGATGGGTTTCAACAGGATTTGGTCTAATGTAATTCTCTCTCTCTTCTTTTTTTTTTTTTTGGCGACTTCTATTGGTCTTTCATTTATCTATTTTTATCCATCTTTGTTCTTTGGCCTGTGTGGGCCTCCCATCGCAGTGGCCTCTGTCACTGTAGAGAACTGGCTCTGAGCACATGCACTCCAGAACTCTGGCTCAGCAGTTGGACACATTGGTCCAGCCGCTCTGTGGCACATGGGATCCTCCCAGGCCAGGGATCGAACCAGTGCCCCTTGCACTGCAAGGTGGTGTCCTTACCCACTGAACTACCAGGGAAGTCCTCTCTATGTTTTTATAGAGGAGAAATTGAAGCATTTCATGATCAATTCCACTCTCCCTCTTTGGAACTCCTAGTGTTTATTATTTCTGTGTTCTTGTCATATGTGCTTATTAACTGTTTGAATTACTCGACTTTTTATTTGTTCTGGATTGTCTTCTTAAAATACCATAAACTCCTCGATGCTGAGATGTATGGCCATGTGGAATGATAGGTAATGATAGGTAGCTAAGACTGACTTCTCACTATGGGACCTTGGGTATTAATTATTCTTTAATTATTCTTTCTCTATTCTTTGGGCCTCTGCTCACTTATCACCAAAGCGAATATAATAACTTCTAGCTTGTGGTGTTACTGAGAGGATTATAGGTAAGGTATAGTCCAGTAGTCATGTGTGGTTGTAAGAGGTGGACCATAAAGAAGGCGGAGCACCGAAGAATTGATGCTTTCGAACTGTGGTGTTGGAGAACACTCTTGAGAGTGTCTTGGACTGTAAGGAGATCAAACTAGTCAATCCCAAAGGAAATAAGCCCTGAATATTCATTGGAAGGACTAATGCTGAAGCTGAAGCTCCAATACTTTGGCCACCTGATGCGAGGAGACAACTCATTGGAAAAGAGCCTGATGTTGGGAGAAATAGAGGGCAGAAGGAGAAGGGGATGGCAGAGGATGAGATGGTTGGATGGTTGGATGGTGATGGTTGGCATCACCGACTCAATGAATATGAGTTTGAGCAAACTCTGGGCGATGGTGAAGAACAGGGAAGCTGAGTGTGTTGCTGATCATGCAGGTGCAGAGTCAGACATGACTGAGCAACTTCACTGAACTGAATAATCATCCAGGCATATAGTAAGTATTCAGTAAATGATTAGTTATTAGGTGTTCAGTAGCAATTGAATTAATGATTGTATATTAGTCTGTATAGGCTGCTATAATAAAACACCATAGCCTGGTTGTTTAAGCATCAGAAGTTTATTTTTTCACAGTTCCAGAGGCTCACAAGTTGTAGATCAAGTTGCCAGCCAATTCAGTGCCTTTTCCTGACTTGCATGTGGCCTCACCTGGTTAGGGGTGGGGGGTAAGAAAGAGAGAAAGAGAGGGAAGAAGCAAGCTCTTTGGTGTCTCTTATATGGCATTTATTCTATCATGAGGGCCATACCTCCATGGCCTCTTAATATAATTACTTCTCAAAGGCTCCATCTCCAAATAACATCACATTAGGTGGAGGGAGGTTAGGGATTTAACATACATATTTTGGAGAGATATTGTTAAGTTCATAGCAGACTTCTTCAGGGAAATTTGGATTACTGAAATAGCCATTAAACACATACAAAATTTTAAGCATAGTCAAAACAGTTTACAAAGGATTCTCTATTCTTTGGGCCTCTGCTCACTTATCACCAAAGCGAATATAATAACTTCTAGCTTGTGGTGTTACTGAGAGGATTATAGGTAAGGTATAGTCCAGTAGTCATGTGTGGTTGTAAGAGGTGGACCATAAAGAAGGCGGAGCACCGAAGAATTGATGCTTTCGAACTGTGGTGTTGGAGAACACTCTTGAGAGTGTCTTGGACTGTAAGGAGATCAAACTAGTCAATCCCAAAGGAAATAAGTCCTGAATATTCATTGGAAGGACTAATGCTGAAGCTGAAGCTCCAATACTTTGGCCACCTGATGCGAGGAGACAACTCATTGGAAAAGAGCCTGATGTTGGGAGAAATAGAGGGCAGAAGGAGAAGGGGATGGCAGAGGATGAGATGGTTGGATGGTTGGATGGTGATGGTTGGCATCACCGACTCAATGAATATGAGTTTGAGCAAACTCTGGGCGATGGTGAAGAACAGGGAAGCTGAGTGTGTTGCTGATCATGCAGGTGCAGAGTCAGACATGACTGAGCAACTTCACTGAACTGAATAATCATCCAGGCATATAGTAAGTATTCAGTAAATGATTAGTTATTAGGTGTTCAGTAGCAATTGAATTAATGATTGTATATTAGTCTGTATAGGCTGCTATAATAAAACACCATAGCCTGGTTGTTTAAGCATCAGAAGTTTATTTTTTCACAGTTCCAGAGGCTCACAAGTTGTAGATCAAGTTGCCAGCCAATTCAGTGCCTTTTCCTGACTTGCATGTGGCCTCACCTGGTTAGGGGTGGGGGGTAAGAAAGAGAGAAAGAGAGGGAAGAAGCAAGCTCTTTGGTATCTCTTATATGGCATTTATTCTATCATGAGGGCCATACCTCCATGGCCTCTTAATATAATTACTTCTCAAAGGCTCCATCTCCAAATAACATCACATTAGGTGGAGGGAGGTTAGGGATTTAACATACATATTTTGGAGAGATATTGTTAAGTTCATAGCAGACTTCTTCAGGGAAATTTGGATTACTGAAATAGCCATTAAACACATACAAAATTTTAAGCATAGTCAAAACAGTTTAGAGAAGTTGTCAGGCAAACCGAAAAGGAGTGGGGAAAAAAAGGATGGGAGCAAAATCTATAAAGTATTGATTTAATGGAGAAAAAAATTTCAGAAGGTTTTTGTGGTTGACAGTGGCAGATTCTACAGAGAATTTAAGTGGTAAAAGATTGAGAATTGGTTATCTATATATTTGGTCATCTTTATTATTTATCAGTTTCTGTTGGTATTCTTTTATATGAGAAAGGTGTGGGACCAAGTATAAGACAATGTTGGAATGGAAATGATCTGGAAGATAATTACATCAGTTAAGATTGGAGTTTGTTGCTGTTCAGTTGCTAAGTCATGTCCAACTCTTTTGTGACCGTAGGGACTGTATCCTTCTTCTGTTCATGGGATTTTCCTGGCAAGAATACTGGAGTGGGTTGCCATTCCCTTCTCCAAGGGATCTTCCTAACCCAGGGATTGAACCTGCATCTCCTGCATTGGCAAGCAGATTCTTTACCATTGAGCCACCTGGGAGACCCTAAGATTAGAGAGCATATTACAAAAAAAGAGATGCCCATCTTATTATTCCTTCATTCATGATGTGTCTGTTCATGGTCCAAGATGGCCATTAGAGCTTCAGCTATCAAATGAGTATCAGAACTTGTGAGGATAGGAAGAGTGTGCCCTTTCTCTTCTGAGATGTTGCACATTGCACTTCCTCTTTGGCTGAAACTGAGTCACATGGCCACAACCCAGAAATACTGTCTTTTGATTGGACATCAATGTACCCAACTAAGACCTAGTGTTCTTATTACTAGGAAGAAGGAGAAAAATGGACAGTGGGGGATAATTAACTTCCTATGCTATAGTAATCATTTTTATTTTCAAGTGTTGTATATTTATTAGAAAACTGATAATATATTGATTATTTTTAAAAAGTATGTATTTGTAAATTATAAAAGTATATATTTCCAAAAAATACATAGACCACTTGAGTTACTTGAGATCATTTATGTCATATACTTCAGTTAGTAAGTCCAGGTCTAAAGAGGGTAATGAGCATGGCCTCTAATTCTGTTTTTCCTTTCTTTTTAATATTTGAACTTTAATGTCTTTTAAAGAATCATTAAGCAATACTTTAAAAAAATACAGTAGAATTACAGTTCCTTTTAGAAAAATACCAGAAATTATATAGGACTAAAATGTAGAAAGGAAAACTACTTATAATTGCATTATCCACTATTAACATTTTTAGAGTATATTCTGTCAGGCTCTTTATGTGTTCATAAAAATTCATTGTTTTCATGTGATGGGTTCAGAATTTAAGTTTGGGAAGATTAAGAAGTTGAGGCAATGGATGGTATTTATGGTTTCACAACAATGTAGATGTATATAGTGTCACCGAACTGTACATTTGAAAATGGTTAAAATGGTAAGTTTTATGTTATGTGCATTTTACTGCCATAAAACAACAAGCATTGTTTGCAAAAATGAACTCATACTCAATATCTTATTTTAAAGCCTACTTTTCATGCTCAACACTGAAGAGAGAACACCTTTCCACATAAGTAAATTTGTTTTTGCACTGTGATTTTTGTGGCTGAATATTTATTTTATCCTTTGGATGTACCACCTTTTATTGAGGGCAGTGTGAAAGCAAATAAAAAGGAGTGTTAGCCCTTTCCTTTTTAAGTGGATTCACAGAGAACTTTGTGATGCATGGCAGAGGACTTGGGGAAATAACCAGATGGTGGAAACTGAAACCCCCCCTGGGTCCTTAAACTGTGTCTGCCTTGTTCAAATGACTCTCTAAATAAACTGCTTTACTGTTCTGATGTCAACATGGCAGCTTTGCTTTCTTTCTTTTCCAAGTATCATTTTTTTTTTTATTTGTCTAAAAGGATGTTTATTCCAGACTAGTGGTTTTCTTGGACTTCTGCCTTTACTACGTAGATGTCGTATTAGGGGAATCAGGCCAAGAGAGAAGCACAATGGAGGGTATTGCACCCTGAGGGCTGGTTCCTTCACACAGAGATCAGATGCCAATAATGGTGGGCATGTCTGAAACTTCAGCACTGGAGAGCCACTCTTAGGAAGGCTCTTTCTGTCTTGAGGACTGGCCCTCTCCTGAGGTGCTATTTTTTCTGTAGCTCTTCTGAGAGGATCCTTGTCATTTTCCCGCAGTTTCACCATCACAGATACTTGTCTTCCTAGGCTCCCCCTACCTCTTTTAGACCACAATTTATTTACCTGCTATAGAAATACTCTTTTATTTATTTGTTTATGTTTGACTGAGCTGGGTCTTCGTTGCTGCACATGGGCTTTCTCTAGTTACAGTACGTGGGCTTCTTATTGTGGTGGCTTCTGGCATTGCAGAGCAGGGCTCACTAGTTGTGGTGCACGGACTTCGTTGCCCCTTGGCATGTGGCATCTTCCTGGATCAGGGATAGAACTTGTGTCCCCTGCAATGACAGGTGGATTCTTAACCATTGGACCACCAGGGAAGCCTAGTCCTCTGCTTCTTTGACCATGCCTTTGCTACTCAGCTGAACTAACTGGCATTTCTCTTCTGTGCCATCATGATCCCTCGGTCCCTCTACTTTCCTCAGTCTTGTGTGTGTACTTCCATTTGTCCCATTCTTCCTCTTCCAATTCCATGGTCTCTTCATCTTTTTCTGAAAACCACATCTTTGATACCTTTTTCTTTCTTTCTTCTGATTTCAGATGTTTTCCTCTCATAATGTTGTTATCTTTCCAGCTTATATATCAAATCTTTAGCCTTACAGGGACTTGCAATGATATGGGATGTGTTTTTCGCTCCCTGTCCTCTTCACTTTAGATTCCATGGGCTGTAACTCTTGATTTATCTCTTCTCAGCTTACTGAACTCCTGTGCCCCATTATCAGTCATGTCTGTTTGGTATTTTCCCAACTCGGGGGTGACCCTGAGCTTTTTCTGCAATTGCACCCAGGCTGCTGAGTTCAGTTGGAGAAAAGTATAGAGTAAGGCAGATTAATGTCTCCATAAATACATAGCTGTCACCTCATCTGTGCTTCAGCATTACTCAGCTATCTTGTGCCATTCCCTAAATAACCCTCTCCTCCATTCTCCATGACCGTGTATTTCACCTGGGGCCTTCCTTGCTCGCCTTGACTTGTGTCCCCCTTTATTGAGTACCTCATATAAAGCAGTTCTCCCTAAGCTCTCTTGGCTGCATTATCCTGATTAATGTCCCCCATTAGCGTATCCCAATGTGGAATTACCTTGTTAGATTATTTATTTTACCTGTTCCACTGCATCCTTTTAAGGATCTTATGAACTGGTAACTTTGTCGTTTTTTTTCTTTTTTTATTACTATGATCCTTCTGCCTAGGATAGTCCCCAATGTCTTTTGTTGAGTGAGTCAATTTCAGTTATTCTCTAATTTTTAATTCAGTCTTGATCCTCAGCAAATGACTGGTTCCAAGTCAGTAGGAAAGATGTGTGTGTATGCTCAGTCGCTCAGTTGTGTCTGACTCTTTTGCGACCCCATGGACTTTAGCCTGCCTGGCTCCTCTGTCCATAGAATTTTCCAGGCAAGAATACTGGAGCAGGTTACCATTTCCTACGCCAGGGGATCTTCCTGATGGAGGGACTGAACCTGTGTCTCTTGTGTCTCCTGAGTTGGCAGGCAGATTCTTTACCACAGTAGCACCAGGGAAACCCCAGTAAGAAAGACAATGATCTTCAAATGGAAAACTTGTTCCTTATCTGCCATTAAAAATAAACCTTTCCACGTGTTTTTTTTTTTTTTTTCTTCCCTGCCTCTTTCCTTGCCATTATGAAAAAAATTGCTCACCTCATTTCCTAAAGCCTGGGGCCATCCTTTTTCACCTTACAGAAGTCTTTTTTTTTTTTTGCAGGGGGCGGGTTGGGGGGGGGTGGGGGCAGGTGGGCCACTTCTATTAGTCTTTCATTTATCTATTTGCATCCATCTTTGTTCTTTGGCCCGTGGGGGCCTTCCATCGCGGTGGCATCTGTTGTCGCAGAGCACCGCCTCTGGGTGCATGCGCTCCAGAGCTCCGGCTCGGTAATTGGGCACATCGGTCCAGCTGCTCCATGGCACATGGGATCTTCCCAGGCCAGGGATCGAACTGGCGCCCCTTGCACTGCAAGGTGGTGTCCTTACCCACTGGACCACCAGGGAAGCCCCTTACAGAAGTCTTGATTTGCCTCTAATCCTGTCTTGTCTCCCAAATCCTGTGTATGGTGTGGTGATTATGAACGTGAACTTCGTAATCAAATATCTGTGGGTTCAACTTTGAGATCTGATGCTATGAAATTCTGGGCAAAGTATATAATATCTTTCAGCCTTAGCTTCTGTGTGTTCATCCCCAACTCATGCTTAAGGTCACAGCTGCTGTTCAGGGTCAGGAAGAGTTGGAGCGGGAACCAGGAATAGTGATCTTCACCCATGATGGGCTGTCCCTTTTGAGCCAGCTCCTCATCTTCAACCTGCGGCCCAAACCTGCAGCCGCTCCAGGCTCCATGACTGGTCTCAGCAGTTGGAAATAATCATACCCGTATCATATGGTTGTTGCGATGATTGAAAGAGTTCACATTTTTAAAGTGCCAGTAAGCTTTGTGGTGCACTCAGTAGAAACGTTTTTGTTCTGTTAGTGTTACTTCCTTTTCTACTGGCTCCTAAATTTATTAAGCTCATCTTTTAAAATTGTCCTATTTCAACTGCATATTTAGCACTCTGTTTTTCTCTTACCCACTCACACCTCTTCTCCAGTTTTTACCTCCTACTCATTTTGGAACCCACTCCAGTCTAGCTTCCCAAGCATTTCACATTTGATTCTTAAACCTAATCCCAATCTTGTTACTTTCCCACCTATCCCTCTCCAAGCCTGCTCCACTGCCAGTATCTCCTTGGAGTTTAGATCAGAAGCCTGGAAGGTAGGCTTATCCTCTCCTTCTTCCTTCCCTACATTGCATCACCAAGCAGAATTCTGATCATTCTACCTCCTAAATATTTCTTCAGTTTTTCCTCATTTCTTTTTCCTTTGATGATGCCATTTCAGTCCAAAGAGCTGTCGTCTCTCAGGGTTGTAATAATAGCTTTCAGTCATTTACCCCTGTACCACCATACCATCCTCTATGTTGTAACTAGAGTAGTCTTTTAAAAAATGTGAAGCTGATAACATTATTCCCTTTTCTAAACATTCCAGTGACTTCATATTGTTCTTAAGGAAGAGCCCTTTTTGCTTAGATCCTACTGATCTCCTTAGCTTTACCTTATACCATGGTTCCCCTTATCCATGCCTTTGCCCCCTATTGAATTTAATTTCTTTCCACTTTGTTCAGTTCTTTCATATACTGTTCCACTACCTCTTTCACCATCCCTCTTTCCTGCTTAGTCTTCTGTTCTCAACCTAAGTTTTACTTCCTCAGATGGGCCTTCCTGAAGTTTGGTGCCTGGTGATCTGCCCAGTATCAGCATATCAGCATGGTGTTTGTTACATGTGATAGTCCCTTGTCTCCTCACCAGCTCCTTGATGGCAAGAGGCATGTGCTGTTTGGTCATCAGTGTATTCCTCTGTGAAGTGCCTCACCTTATATTAGACACTCAGCCAAATTTTATTAAATGTTGTTGTGAAATAGTTAATTCAGTGAGAAAAACCATCCTACCAACATTTGGTAGGGTTTAGAGCTACATATGGTATTCCTGTATTTAGCTTTGAATATAACTTTAAACATAAGTAAATGTGGAAAATAATGACTGATTTTCAACACATGCTCATTTTTCTATCTTTACACATTCTCGTATTTTAAAATCTTTTCATGTTTGTGTTTATTCTGTACTACAAACACCAGTCCCGTACCCCAACAATGTGGATGTGTTTGAGTGTGAAATGCCACTTAATTTCAGCACATCTGCCAACTTTTGCTCAGCCTTCCAGCTGTATTTGAATGACACTTCCGTGGACATTCTTAGGAAGTTTTTCTATTAGACATTGAGTCTAAATCATGCAGTCCTAAAAAGATGGTAAAGCCCACTGAACTGTCTTGTTTGACAACAAACAAAATAGAAAGTACCAGAAGGACAGAAAGCTGTGACTTAGACTTTTTGGTTTTTCATAGGCCCTCCACAGGTTGTTGATGTATTAATGATCCTTTCTTTCTCAGTCAGCCTTGGGTCTAAGTAGTCTCTGAGTGTCATTTACCCCTGTACCACCATACCATCCTCTATGTTGTAACTAGAGTAGTCTTTTAAAAAATGTGAAGCTGATAACATTATTCCCTTTTCTAAACATTCCAGTGACTTCATATTGTTCTTAAGGAAGAGCCCTTTTTGCTTAGATCCTACTGATCTCCTTAGCTTTACCTTATACCATGGTTCCCCTTATCCATGCCTTTGCCCCCTATTGAATTTAATTTCTTTCCACTTTGTTCAGTTCTTTCATATACTGTTCCACTACCTCTTTCACCATCCCTCTTTCCTGCTTAGTCTTCTGTTCTCAACCTAAGTTTTACTTCCTCAGATGGGCCTTCCTGAAGTTTGGTGCCTGGTGATCTGCCCAGTATCAGCATATCAGCATGGTGTTTGTTACATGTGATAGTCCCTTGTCTCCTCACCAGCTCCTTGATGGCAAGAGGCATGTGCTGTTTGGTCATCAGTGTATTCCTCTGTGAAGTGCCTCACCTTATATTAGACACTCAGCCAAATTTTATTAAATGTTGTTGTGAAATAGTTAATTCAGTGAGAAAAACCATCCTACCAACATTTGGTAGGGTTTAGAGCTACATATGGTATTCCTGTATTTAGCTTTGAATATAACTTTAAACATAAGTAAATGTGGAAAATAATGACTGATTTTCAACACATGCTCATTTTTCTATCTTTACACATTCTCGTATTTTAAAATCTTTTCATGTTTGTGTTTATTCTGTACTACAAACACCAGTCCCGTACCCCAACAATGTGGATGTGTTTGAGTGTGAAATGCCACTTAATTTCAGCACATCTGCCAACTTTTGCTCAGCCTTCCAGCTGTATTTGAATGACACTTCTGTGGACATTCTTAGGAAGTTTTTCTATTAGACATTGAGTCTAAATCATGCAGTCCTAAAAAGATGGTAAAGCCCACTGAACTGTCTTGTTTGACAACAAACAAAATAGAAAGTACCAGAAGGACAGAAAGCTGTGACTTAGACTTTTTGGTTTTTCATAGGCCCTCCACAGGTTGTTGATGTATTAATGATCCTTTCTTTCTCAGTCAGCCTTGGGTCTAAGTAGTCTCTGGAGCTGAATCATCCCTGACCGGGAAAAATGAATGCTCTAGAAAGACATGGGAACAAGCTCAGATGGATTTTCTTCAAGGTTATTTATGAAAGCTTCATTATGGAAGGTAGATGATACTGACTGTGGTTTTATTGTTCCTCAGAAAGAAGTCCTTTTTTTTTTTTTATTTTCTCTTTTTGAAAATCTGAGATACAAACAAATCACTGTATGTTAGTTTCCCTTCCCTTACTAATATGACCACCAATTGTTTGACTGTTTCATAATGTAGTTTGTGGCAACTTTTATTCATTTTGTAGTGCATCTTGGGTCAAAAGTGTAATTAGAAAAATTTTACAGGGAAATATTCCTAATCTTGTAATTACCGGGCTTTTCATAGGATTTGTCAGAACTCTTTTTCCCAGAACAGATTAGACTTTTATTTTTAGACCAGTCAGGGTTATTTGCTTTATTTATTTATTTTATTTTTTGGCCTCTTTTATTGGTTTTTTATTTATTCATTTTCATCCATCTTTATTCTTTGGCCTGTGTATGCCTCCCATTGCAGTGACCTCTCTTGTTGCAGAGCACTGGCTCTGGGCACATGTGCTCCAGAGCACTGGCTCATAATTGGACACACCGATCCAGCTGCTCCGCGGCATGTGGGATCTTCCTGGGCCAGGGGTTGAATTGGTGCCCCTTGTACTGCAGGGCGGACTCTTTACCCACTGGACCGCCAGGGAAGCCCTATTTGCTTTCTTAAGTCTATAACAGGAATGGAAGATTATTATATTTGTATAACCCCATTTGATACAAAATTATCACTAACTAGAGTTAATTTAATGGCTGCCCCTTGTGTACAGTTTCACGCAGACCCGGATAGCACTTTTAGCAAAAAAAGGTAAATCTGTTTTCTTTTTAAAAATCAGAGGAAACACAGCCTAGTTAGTTACAAAAAAGTTCTTTAGGGAGAAAGAGTAAGATGTTTCAATTATTTTTTTATTTTTGATAACAGGGAAAACTGAGAAATAAAGCAGTAGCCAGAGGAATCTATGGTTAAAGAGATTCTTTTGTTTGTTTTTAAAGTTTTTCTTGGGGTATGGTTGATTTACGGTGTTGTGTTAGTTTCAGGTGTACAGTAAAGTGAGTCAGTTATACATATACCTATATCCATTTTTTTTAGATGCTTTTCCCATATAGGTCATTATAAACTATTGAGTAGAATTCCCTGTGCTATAAACTAAGTCCTTATTAGTTAGCTGTTCTGTTTCGTTCTCTTTTTTTTCAAATTTTACTCTATCAATTGTCTATAACCAGAAATCCCATGGACAGAGGAGCCTGGCGGGCTCCATCCAGTCCATGAGGCTGCAACAGTTGGACACTACCTAGCAACTAAATCACCACTACCACAGAGAGCCTGAAGGGCCCTTCTGAAAAGTTTGGGGCTCCTAATGTTGCAAATTCAGCAAATTCATCCTATGCACCTTGGATTTCTAGCAGAAGCAGGAGGAGGATCTGATAAAGGAATTAACTTTGTGCCTCCAGTATTAAATATATTCCAAATCCATTTTGGTGATGGGTCTGCTTCCTGGTTGCAATATGATCTCTGGTTCTTTCAGACTCTGATAATTTAATTTACTCAGTTCTTTTAAGTGAAACTGTCTAGAGCTTTTATTCCTGGGTTTCATCGTTTTATCTGGAGTCTTTTTTTTTTTTCTTCTTCCTTATCTTTAAAACAATAACTTAAGGTATTTGTCTTAGGAAGGTTGGCAGGATGTCAATTTTAAAGTGTTCAGAAAATGAGCTGTTTTTATTTTATGTATGTGCTCACTCTGCGTAAACATCAACTAATTTAAGGAGAATTAATTCAAGTCTTTAAATAAGTGAAGATTTCCTGTCTCACAGACACATTCTGAGTTACATTCTTGGGTGGCACACGAAAATAAGAAAATATAATGTTAATCTTCTCCTGTTGTTGAGTACTAATGTGCAAGGAAAATTTACCTTATTATTACTCCAGCACTCTGGGAGGTGGACTCTAGCTGCCATTTATAAAGGTAACTGTATGGCAGAAATAAAGCAGTAGCCAGAGGAATCTATGGTTAAAGAGATTCTTTTGTTTGTTTTTAAAGTTTTTCTTGGGGTATGGTTGATTTACGGTGTTGTGTTAGTTTCAGGTGTACAGTAAAGTGAGTCAGTTATACATATACCTATATCCATTTTTTTTAGATGCTTTTCCCATATAGGTCATTATAAACTATTGAGTAGAATTCCCTGTGCTATAAACTAAGTCCTTATTAGTTAGCTGTTCTGTTTCGTTCTCTTTTTTTTCAAATTTTACTCTATCAATTGTCTATAACCAGAAATCCCATGGACAGAGGAGCCTGGCGGGCTCCATCCAGTCCATGAGGCTGCAACAGTTGGACACTACCTAGCAACTAAATCACCACTACCACAGAGAGCCTGAAGGGCCCTTCTGAAAAGTTTGGGGCTCCTAATGTTGCAAATTCAGCAAATTCATCCTATGCACCTTGGATTTCTAGCAGAAGCAGGAGGAGGATCTGATAAAGGAATTAACTTTGTGCCTCCAGTATTAAATATATTCCAAATCCATTTTGGTGATGGGTCTGCTTCCTGGTTGCAATATGATCTCTGGTTCTTTCAGACTCTGATAATTTAATTTACTCAGTTCTTTTAAGTGAAACTGTCTAGAGCTTTTATTCCTGGGTTTCATCGTTTTATCTGGAGTCTTTTTTTTTTTTCTTCTTCCTTATCTTTAAAACAATAACTTAAGGTATTTGTCTTAGGAAGGTTGGCAGGATGTCAATTTTAAAGTGTTCAGAAAATGAGCTGTTTTTATTTTATGTATGTGCTTACTCTGCGTAAACATCAACTAATTTAAGGAGAATTAATTCAAGTCTTTAAATAAGTGAAGATTTCCTGTCTCACAGACACATTCTGAGTTACATTCTTGGGTGGCACACGAAAATAAGAAAATATAATGTTAATCTCCTCCTGTTGTTGAGTACTAATGTGCAAGGAAAATTTACCTTATTATTACTCCAACACTCTGGGAGGTGGACTCTAGCTGCCATTTATAAAGGTAACTGTATGGCAGAAATATATCCAGGGTTAGATAGGGAACAACAATCTGAAGTTTCCCCCACTCACCGTTTCCTTCTGCTTAATTGTGGTAGGAAGAGCTGCTAGTGCTCTTCTAGAAGCTGAGAGGGCTGTGCCTTCCTGTGGTGGTATAGGAAATACTGTCTCCTGGTAGTAGGCCCCAGAGTGTGATAGAAAGAACACAGACATTTGAAGCAAGATGGACTTGGGGTCCCGACCCTGTACTGTGATTTACTTGCTGTTTAGTCTTAAGCAGACTGTACTTTCGGATGCTCAGAGAGATTAAATGAGTTTGAAAGTGAGGGAGAGAAAAAAATACAACATTTTATGTTTATGATCTGGTTCCCCTGAGGGAGTCAGGCCTCCTCTTGTTTGAGAGCATCAAAAAGTAAATGTAATCTTTAGGGGCTTCCCCTGGTGGTCCAGTGGGTAAGGACACCGCCTTGCAGTGCAAGGGGCGCCGGTTTGATCCCTGGCCTGGGAAGATCCCACGTGCCACGGAGCGGCTGGACCGATGTGCCCAATTACCGAGCCGGAGCTCTGGAGCGCATGCGCCCAGAGCCGGCGCTCTGCGACAACAGAGGCCACCGCGATAGGAGGCCCACACGGGCCAAAGAACAAAAGATGGATGAAAATAGAGAAATGAAAGACCGATAGAAGTGGCCCGCCTGCTCCCCTCCCTCCCCAACCCGACCCCTGCCCAAAATAAATAAATAAATAAATCTTAAAAAAAAAAAACGTAAATGTAATCTTCAAAGGCTTATTAACTGTTATTGTGCTACTGTTACTGACCATGATACTAATTTATTAATGACACAGAGTAAATTTGTAAGAAAACCTAATACAACATTTCGATATCTTTGGAATACAAAGGAAGTATCAAATGAGTTAATGCTAATAGAAATTAAAAGTCATCTTGTACTCTATCCTAGTTAAATTAAAAAATATAATGTTAATCTTCTCCTGTTGTTGAGTACTAATGTGCAAGGAAAATTTACCTTATTATTACTCCAGCACTCTGGGAGGTGGACTCTAGCTGCCATTTATAAAGGTAACTGTATGGCAGAAATATATCCAGGGTTAGATAGGGAACAACAATCTGAAGTTTCCCCCACTCACCGTTTCCTTCTGCTTAATTGTGGTAGGAAGAGCTGCTAGTGCTCTTCTAGAAGCTGAGAGGGCTGTGCCTTCCTGTGGTGGTATAGGAAATACTGTCTCCTGGTAGTAGGCCCAGAGTGTGATAGAAAGAACACAGACATTTGAAGCAAGATGGACTTGGGGTCCCGACCCTGTACTGTGATTTACTTGCTGTTTAGTCTTAAGCAGACTGTACTTTCGGATGTTCAGAGAGATTAAATGAGTTTGAAAGTGAGGGAGAGAAAAAAATACAACATTTTATGTTTATGATCTGGTTCCCCTGAGGGAGTCAGGCCTCCTCTTGTTTGAGAGCATCAAAAAGTAAATGTAATATTCAGGGGCTTCCCCTGGTGGTCCAGTGGGTAAGGACACCGCCTTGCAGTGCAAGAGGCGCCGGTTTGATCCCTGGCCTGGGAAGATCCCACGTGCCGCGGAGCGGCTGGACCGATGTGTCCAATTACCGAGCCGGAGCTCTGGAGCGCATGCGCCCAGAGCCGGCGCTCTGCGACAACAGAGGCCACCGCGATAGGAGGCCCACACGGGCCAAAGAACAAAAGATGGATGAAAATAGAGAAATGAAAGACCGATAGAAGTGGCCCGCCTGCTCCCCTCCCTCCCCAACCCGACCCCTGCCCAAAATAAATAAATAAATAAATCTTAAAAAAAAAAAACGTAAATGTAATCTTCAAAGGCTTATTAACTGTTATTGTGCTACTGTTACTGACCATGATACTAATTTATTAATGACACAGAGTAAATTTGTAAGAAAACCTAATACAACATTTCGATATCTTTGGAATACAA
Source organism: Tragulus kanchil (assembly GCA_022376925.1). Lineage (NCBI taxonomy): Eukaryota > Metazoa > Chordata > Mammalia > Artiodactyla > Tragulidae > Tragulus > Tragulus kanchil. Next base: position 213,525,754 of record JAIOJX010000032.1, on the reverse strand, counting down.
AGGAAGTATCAAATGAGTTAATGCTAATAGAAATTAAAAGTCATCTTGTACTCTATCCTAGAAAATTCTAATGATTAAAGATTGGTTGTACAGGAGATTTCAAATCCTAAGGATTAAGACTGTGGTCATTTTTAACAAACACAGGTTATGTTAAGATGTAGACTTTTTGCTGAGGTTGTTCACTCAGCTATTCGCTCCTTTTTCACTCTGGATGATTTCATTTCACTTACAAACTTTCAAATGCTACTCTCTTGTCATATGTTAGTAAGTATCCAGCATTTGAAATGTATGGCTGTTGTGAATAGAACTTCTAAGGAAAAAAAGGAAGTAAACTGTTGACATCACTCTACGCCCAACAGTTAAAAAAAAAATAGGAGTGATATGTATTGGACACATGAGAGAGCTTAGAGAGAAAATTCAGTTGAAACCATTGTGTCCCAAATTCTCAATAACTTTAAACACAAATACTGACATATGCCCAGAAAGTAAGATTCAATTAAGTACAGTTGTTTCATAGGAATCTTGGCAGCCATGTTGATGACTTCTCATGAGAGAGACAGATGGGACTATAAAAAAGCGTGAAATCTCTTTTTTCCCACTGACTTTCTAATTCTTCATTTTTTTCTTTTTTAATGTCAGGAGGAGCCAGGCCTAGAAATCAAGTACCTGATTTTCCTCTGCTTTTCCAGTCGTAAGTTTAGTGACTCTCGCTGTCTCTTACCTGTTCAGATGTTAGAACTTGCAGTGATGGCCTAAGTGGATATAATAGACATGGAGTTTGGATGGAATCTAGATGGCACTTTATGGGCTTCATTTCAAAGACCATTTTTCCTGGAAAATAAATAAGAAGGGTTAACAGGCATTTTCTAGTGGTCAGCGGTTTCTCTGTTCCTGTGTTCCACCTTGACCTAGCCCTGGTCTCTCAGGAGCCTCTCAAACCTCTTCTGCCTGTGCCAGTATTACCTTTTTTCCTGAAGAAATCAAAGCTTTTATGGATCTTATTTATTGTAGTATCACAATATCCTAGGGAGCTAAGTAGAGTTTACATGGCTCCATCTTTATTTTTAAAGTCAAGTGAGGAACAGATAAATCTCTTCACCAAGGTTACAAAATGAGGCCATGGTAGAGACAGAAATAGACTCCTTGGTCAGAAATATCTCTTAATTCTGGCCCTTGTGTCTAAGACGCAGTCGATTGTTTGGCCTTTCTCTAAACAGGCCTTTGACACTTAGAGTGTGTGGAAAGTATGTGCTTCTGTCAACGAGTTTTGCTGTTTAGCTATTCCTTGCCTGTTAAAGTAATGACTATGGGACTGCAGGAAACAGAAAGGACATCCAAGCCTTATTTCAGCCTTCTGCCTTTAGTTCATGTGAGCTTTGAACAGAGGCTGCTTTGATTTCCCTAGGATCACTTTTCTGTCTTTATACGCAACTTAAAAAGAACTTTTCTTTAGGACACTGCTGATATCGAGAACTTCAAGGGACATTATTATTTTTTAAAAAAAATTAAAGCTTAACATGTAAAAATTAGAGTTTTGAAATAATGTATGTTCCAGTGCTAGACCATATTGAAAGAGAGGATTCAGGGAGATACCTGCAAATGTTTACATTTTGAAATGTAGGTTTAATGCCTTTTTTTTCTTTTTTACTTTGGAAGCCATTGCCAAATGGACTGTAGTTTAAAATGACCATAACTCAGCAATTTGTATAACTATACAGTAAAGTTTTTAAAAAGCAAATGGTATACTTTATAATAAATATTTTGTTAAAATAAATTTTCAACTATGCTTTCATTTGCATATGTATTACTCAGTGGGTTTTAAATTTATGACTTTAATTGTTTTACTCCCTCCACCCTTTTCTGTTTTAGCATCCATAATACTTACTTGGAGTTTTTAAACACAAGACAGGATTTTCTTCTTTCCTTTTCTTTAAGAGCTGCTTCTCAAATTAGCCTGCATGCCTAAACCTGTTACAGTACAGGAGGAACAGTGGAGTGCATTGTGTGCAGTCTTTTTGTAAAGCTGGGTTAGCACCACTGTCCTCCTGAGGTCTTCAACATCGCAATTTTTGTAAACTTTTCCATGTGCCTCCAGCATCTCCAATTTGTGAGCGAGTCTTACTATATTTATCCCTATTGTGTATGTCCACATGTTTGTTTTGCAGTGTAATGACTCTTGACAGTTGTAAATTTTTCCATATGCTCTGTCTTGTAGAGATAAACAATATGTGTGCTGTACATTTCCCTCAGCTTTGAAGACTTACTTTTGAAATAAACAACCCCATAGGATAGTATGCTTGGTTTGGGGAAGTCATTTACATAAGCATACCTTCCATGAAAGGAAAGGTAGTGACTTTTTACCCTTCTATTGTGAAAATTCACCCTTTTATTGTGAAGCTGACTAATTGAACTTTTCTAAAGAATTGAGAGCTACATAACTGCTTTTAGTTTTTCAGAGATTAACCAGGTAATGCAGATCTATTTTTGAAAGTCTTTAAAAGTGCTAGTAAACATCATAAATGAGCATTCTGTGGAATAAATTCTCTGTCTCTCACTGGTTTACTTTGGCTGGAAGGATTAGTGAAATTGCTTTGGATTTCCTTATAATTTCCCCTTTTATCTTTACAAATTGAAAAGTTATTATTGGCATGTAATGATTACATCTGAAGCATATATATTATGACTGCTTTTTTTTAATCTATAGTAAGAATCATAGGATTCCCTTATAAGCAGCTATTTCTTTGGGTTCTCTTAGGAAATCAAGTCTTTCTGACCAGTTTTATATGTGAAAATTGATGCAGGTATCTTTATTTTTAGCTTGATGTTCTTTGTGTGTGTTGTGTGCATGTGTGCTCAGTTGTGTTGGACGCTTTGCGACCCTTTGGATTGTAACCCTCCAGGTTCCACTATCCATGGGATTCTCCAGGCAAGAATAGTGGAGTGGTTTCCATCCCCTTCCTCCAGGGGATCTTTCTGACCCAGGGATTGAACTTGCATCTCATATCTCCTGCATTGACAGGCAGGTTCTTTACCACTAGTGCCACCTGATGAGGCAATGCTTCCTATTTTTTCATAGCCCAGTTCATTCAACTTTTGAAGCATTGGTTGTGTAACATATTGTTGGGCATTGTTATGAAGAAGAATTGGTTCCATTCTGTTAACCAATGCTGGCTGTAGGCTTTGTGGTTTTCAGTTCATCTTCTCAATTTGCTAAGCATACTTCTCAAATGTAATGGTTTCGCCAGGATTCAGAAAGCTGTAGTGGATCAGATGGGAAGTCACTTTACATAGGATAGTATGCTTGGTTCGGGGAAGTCATTTACATAAGCATACCTTCCATGAAAGGAAAGGTAGTGACTTTTTACCCTTCTATTGTGAAAATTCACCCTTTTATTGTGAAGCTGACTAATTGAACTTTTCTAAAGAATTGAGAGCTACATAACTGCTTTTAGTTTTTCAGAGATTAACCAGGTAATGCAGATCTATTTTTGAAAGTCTTTAAAAGTGCTAGTAAACATCATAAATGAGCATTCTGTGGAATAAATTCTCTGTCTCTCACTGGTTTACTTTGGCTGGAAGGATTAGTGAAATTGCTTTGGATTTCCTTATAATTTCCCCTTTTATCTTTACAAATTGAAAAGTTATTATTGGCATGTAATGATTACATCTGAAGCATATATATTATGACTGCTTTTGTGTAATCTATAGTAAGAATCATAGGATTCCCTTATAAGCAGCTATTTCTTTGGGTTCTCTTAGGAAATCAAGTCTTTCTGACCAGTTTTATATGTGAAAATTGATGCAGGTATCTTTATTTTTAGCTTGATGTTCTTTGTGTGTGTTGTGTGCATGTGTGCTCAGTTGTGTTGGACGCTTTGCGACCCTTTGGATTGTAACCCTCCAGGTTCCACTATCCATGGGATTCTCCAGGCAAGAATAGTGGAGTGGTTTCCATCCCCTTCCTCCAGGGGATCTTTCTGACCCAGGGATTGAACTTGCATCTCATATCTCCTGCATTGACAGGCAGGTTCTTTACCACTAGTGCCACCTGATGAGGCAATGCTTCCTATTTTTTCATAGCCCAGTTCATTCAACTTTTGAAGCATTGGTTGTGTAACATATTGTTGGGCATTGTTATGAAGAAGAATTGGTTCCATTCTGTTAACCAATGCTGGCTGTAGGCTTTGTGGTTTTCAGTTCATCTTCTCAATTTGCTAAGCATACTTCTCAAATGTAATGGTTTCGCCAGGATTCAGAAAGCTGTAGTGGATCAGATGGGCAGTACACCAGCAGATAGTGACCATGGCCTTTTTTTTGGTGCAAGTCTGGCTTTGGGAAGTGCTTTGGAGCTTCTTCTCGTTCCAACCACTGAAGTGGTCATTGCTGGTTGTATAAAATCCACTATTTTTTGCATGTCACAATTTGATTGAGAAATGATTCATTGTTGCTGCATAGAATAAGAAACGACGACACTTCAAAATGACTATTTTTTAAATTGGGGTATATTTGTTTCAAAATATTGCATTAGCTTCAGGTGTACAGCAAAGTTATTTTTATGTTGTTACAGTTTTCTTGTTTACAGGAATACATAATCCCCAAACAGTCATAGGTATATGCCTGACCCCTCCCACCTGAGCCCTCCCTCCCTTTTCCCCCTTCCTACTCTCCCAGGTTGTTGCTTAGCAAAATGACTACTTTTTTTTGGGTCAGCTCCGAAGACACCCACTTTCCAATTTGCTTCAGATGCCAAACAATGGTTGACGCTGAGTTCTTTGGCAATTTCCCATGTGATCATAAGAGGATCAACTTTGATGATCCTCTCAGTTGGTCATTGTCAACTTCTGATGGCTGGCCACTGTGCTCCTCATCTTTAAGGCTCTCGCCTCCTTTGCAGGACTTCTTGAACCACCATTGCACTGTGTGTTCATTAGCAGTTCCTGGGCCAAATGCATTGCTGATGTTGTGTGTTGTCTCGCCTGTTTTGCCACCCATCTTGAACTCTTAATAAGAAAATCGCTCGAATTTGCTTTTTGTCTAATATCATTTCCCTAGTTTAAAATAAATATAAAATAAACAGCAAGTAATAAGTTATTAGCAAAAAGCCATAAAATGAGAAATATACATTAAAATAATATATACTGTAACTACATTTATTTAAGAATATATTCCACAGTAAAAAAATTTTAGCCCAGTTCATTCAACTTTTGAAGCATTGGTTGTGTAACATATTGTTGGGCATTGTTATGAAGAAGAATTGGTTCCATTCTGTTAACCAATGCTGGCTGTAGGCTTTGTGGTTTTCAGTTCATCTTCTCAATTTGCTAAGCATACTTCTCAAATGTAATGGTTTCGCCAGGATTCAGAAAGCTGTAGTGGATCAGATGGGCAGTACACCAGCAGATAGTGACCATGGCCTTTTTTTTTGGTGCAAGTCTGGCTTTGGGAAGTGCTTTGGAGCTTCTTCTCGTTCCAACCACTGAAGTGGTCATTGCTGGTTGTATAAAATCCACTATTTTTTGCATGTCACAATTTGATTGAGAAATGATTCATTGTTGCTGCATAGAATAAGAAACGACGACACTTCAAAATGACTATTTTTTAAATTGGGGTATATTTGTTTTACAATGTTGCATTAGCTTCAGGTGTACAGCGAAGTTATTGTTATATGTCTTTACAGAATTTTCTTGTTTACAGGTATACATAATCCCCAAACAGTCATAGGTATATGCCTGACCCCTCCCACCTGAGCCCTCCCTCCCTTTTCCCCCTTCCTACTCTCCCAGGTTGTTGCTTAGCAAAATGACTACTTTTTTTTGGGTCAGCTCCGAAGACACCCACTTTCCAATTTGCTTCAGATGCCAAACAATGGTTGACGCTGAGTTCTTTGGCAATTTCCCATGTGATCATAAGAGGATCAACTTTGATGATCCTCTCAGTTGGTCATTGTCAACTTCTGATGGCTGGCCACTGTGCTCCTCATCTTTAAGGCTCTCGCCTCCTTTGCAGGACTTCTTGAACCACCATTGCACTGTGTGTTCATTAGCAGTTCCTGGGCCAAATGCATTGCTGATGTTGTGTGTTGTCTCGTCTGTTTTGCCACCCATCTTGAACTCTTAATAAGAAAATCGCTCGAATTTGCTTTTTGTCTAATATCATTTCCCTAGTTTAAAATAAATATAAAATAAACAGCAAGTAATAAGTTATTAGCAAAAAGCCATAAAATGAGAAATATACATTAAAATAATATATACTGTAACTACATTTATTTAAGAATATATTCCACAGTCAAATAGCAAAGTTCAACAGTGCAGAATTGCACCAACCTAATACATTATGAATAACACAAAAAACTTGAGAAAATATTTTTCCAGTATTTGAAACTATTATCTGATTCAACAAAGAAATGGTTCACATCATGGAAATCTGAATGAGTGAAGTTCTGACATACGTCTGTGTTCATGTTCCTTTTGCTCATTAACTTGAACAAAACCATCAACCAGCTAATCAGAATTGTAAGAATGATATATTACTCCAAGTATACCAGACATCAGATGCTAAATACATCAAGAAGCCTTTTATAGTTCTCTTCTGAAAACCATGCTAATAAAAAACCTGCTGCCTCTCTCATATATGACTCATATATGACTTCAGATTTCCTCTCTTTGCTCTAAAGGTTATTGTTAAAGAGTATAACAAATTCATTTGTTCAGTAATCTTCACCTACCCCTTTGACCACAAATTACCTTAGAGTAGTGTTAAAAAAAGTTTGTGGGAAAAGAGAAACAGCTTAATACTGGATTTATGAAATCATAGCTTTTCTTCCTTGGAGGCATAATTCTATTATTTAGCCCACTGTTGAGAGGTAGTTTAGATTGGCAGTTTATATATCAAAGGAGAAACTAGCTTTATTCAACAGAATTTGTTTTCTTAAGCTTTATGGATAGTCTGATGATCTGTGATAGTATATGTAATTCATACAAGTAAATGTGGGTAAGAATGTCATTTGGTTAAAGTTCAGTGTCTAACCTTGAGTGACCAGAAGGGTTGAAATACATTCAGAACTCTATCATACATCTGCTTCTTATGATGGGATATCTGGTCAAGCCCCTGCCTTCCTATTTTAATTGATGTTTCAATTTTAGTCAGTTGAATATCACCCTCATCATTTCTGTCATATTCATGTATCTCTTATACCTTTATTTACTGTCCTTGTAATGTAGCTTTATCCTAGGTGACAATGCCCATGAAATCTTGAGTTTAACATAATCATCTTGAGTTTATTATTTTTTTCTAATATGCATTAAAATATTGCCAAATTTCTAAATGTTTGTCCTTGTACCACCAATGATATGTGTGCCACACTTTGGGAAATGTACTAGTGATGGTAATAACTAGGCATTAGGCCACATAAATAGTATTGTTTATTCCTCATGTCAGCTTTATGAGGTAGACATTGCTGTCTCTATTTAATAGGTGAGGAAACTGAGAAGTTAGAGATGTTGACTAACTTGTCCAGAGTCACGAGTTGAGTCAAAATTTACATGGCCAAGATCCATACTAACCCCTGATACTCACATCGTGATTTCTAGACCAGCAGTATCAGCATTACCTGGGAGCTTGTTGGAAATGCAAAAACTCTGACCCCACTCTAGACCTAATTAATCAGAATCTGAGGTTTAACAAGATGCCCAGGTGATTCTCATGGACATTAAGGTGTGAGAAGCCTTAATCCAGACTCCTGTGGAGTCTGCCTCTGGTGAGAAGGAATGGAAGCATGGGCTGGTCTCTCTTGCTCTCTGCAGTATTATTTCCGTCATGCCTTGCTATTTCTGAGAAATTTAATTTTGGAGGAGAAGGTAGGAAATAGTATTCTCAATCACTTTGGTTATTTTTCTCTCCTGAAGTCATCTTTTGTTTGCTTTTCTTTTTTCCTTAATTGAGATATCGAGGCTAGGCTGAGAGGTCAGCATTTTCTCTTTTTCTCTCTTAGCTTTATCCCCCAGCACCCACCCGTCAAGTTCTTGCCCTTGGAAATGGGCTGATCCCTTTTTTCCCACCCACTCCAAACCTACCTAGGTCCTGAGAACTGTCTGCACAGCTTGGATGGTTATAATAGTATGCATGCTGTCCTGACTCTTGACGTCTTTCCTTCTGCTTGCTGCTCTCTGCCACTAAGCTGTTTTACTGCTTGTTTTCATTTTCTCTAAGCTGTACCTACCTCTGCATTTGTGAGGCTTCTGTTTCCATTCTGCCCTGCGTCTCACTCTAGCCATTGCTCTCACAATTGGAAATTTAAATATAAATAGCAGCCTCTGGAGACCCTATTAAGACAGTCAATCTAATGGGCTTCCCTGGTGGTCCAGTGGGTAGAGTCTTTCTTGCAGTGCGGCGGGCAATGGTTTGATCCCTGGCCAGAGAAGATCCCACATTCTGCAGAATGGCTGGACTGGTATGTCCAATTAGGAGCCAGCGCTCTGGAGTGAATGCGCCCAGAACCAGTGCTCTGCAAGGAGAGAGGCAACTGCAATGGGAGGCCCACACAGGCCAAAGAATTAAGATGGATGAAAATAAATGAATAAAAAACCAGGAAAAGAGGCCAAAATTTTAAAAATTATTAAAAACAATTATTGAAAAAGTCTTTTAAAAAAAAGACAATCTCATGGAAATGGTCAAAGTGTTGGGAATTTAAGGGTTGGTTCTGGGAATATCAGGAATGGCTGTGAATAATGAGTTTAACTGATTATAAATTTTGAAGTATTCCCGTGTGTCATTAGGGTTTCATCAGTTTATTGTCTTGTGGTTTTTTCTTAGAATTTCCTTGTGAATCCTATGCCTGGAGGAATCCGCACGGTTTCTAGACACCACACCCAGTTTGTACAGTTCAGGTCTTCTGTCTTGTCAGTCTCCAAGATGACGAGTTATTTGAGATGAGTGGAAGTTGGGTCTATTTGTATGAGATCAGACCTTGCCTTCTTGTTCACTAGTGGCCAGGTACAGGTTATAATAATATTTCATTTTCTTAACTTTTAATAGTGTTAAAAGGGAGTTGACTCATTTGAATTATAAGAGGTACTGAAAGAAAACTATACTATTCATTACATATTGTAAAGCAATAAACAAAGAGGAATAGTTGTTTCTCACTGTAGTAATTTCAGACTCTGAAAGATTTGTTTATCAGCCAACTGTAGACACACCTATCCCAACCCAGATTTTTAAAAAATGGTCTTTAGCTTTGTAGTCATTTAGACTTGAGTCTTTTTTTTTTTTTTTTCCTCTTTTCTCCTTTCTGCCACATTTTTTTGGGTACACACCCTTCTTCCCTCCCCTTTGTCATTTTCTTGTTTCCTTGAGAAAATGAGAGTGCCTCTTACAGTGTAGAGTAAACATTTCTTTGTAAAGTGGGACTTATTTATGCTTCAGGGGTTGTCAGTGTATACACAGTAGAGAAGGTGATCGAGGCTCCCAGGCATGCCAGGTCAGCACTTTGTGCATGTGAAGACCAAAGAGCATGTTAAGCAGGCTGAAAAAATTTTAGCAAGTCAGAACATTTTACAATTTCCATATTTATCAAACATGTCAGGATGGGATCACAAAGCCTTCCAGGGATTAACTGCCTCTAGGACTTGAACTGTTTTATTAAGATGAAGGAAGCCAAGTTCTCAATACCCCATGATTTTCTCTAATAACCACAGGACTTAGAATGTAGGTGATCCTTGCTGAATGAAAGATAATCCTCAGGCTAAAATGCTCCTTGAATGGGGGGAAAAAAATTCTCTCAACAGATGAATTGTATGAGAATCTTTCTGACAGAGCTTTGGAGCTTGAAGTTATTTATCTAGAGCTTCAGTTTTATTAAATCTCTGGTTGGTGGTTCTTGACCTTTGATACTTAATGAATTAGAACAGGAAGACTAAGTAGATGTTCAGAGACATGCAGACATTCTCAAAGAGAGGTGCTTGGGTTTTGGGGCCTGGCAAAGTATCCTCCAGTTATTTTTTGTGTTCAAATGTTTGGGGTTTGGCAGATCCTAGGACGCATTTTGCCAAGCATTTTTCTTTGAATTTCAGTACAGGAATATCTTGGGTGGAATTTAATTGTCTTATTTTTGATTCATTTGCATTATGCTGATCAGAATGCTGTTTTAGAAAAGATACTTGATGACTGACAAATACTAGGAACTTGACAATTTTTCTTAGTACCAACATTTTCTTAGATGAGGAATAGTTGTTTCTCACTGTAGTAATTTCAGACTCAAATTTTCAGCCAACTGTAGACACACCTATCCCAACCCAGATTTTTAAAAAATGGTCTTTAGCTTTGTAGTCATTTAGACTTGAGTCTTTTTTTTTTTTTTTTCCTCTTTTCTCCTTTCTGCCACATTTTTTTGGGTACACACCCTTCTTCCCTCCCCTTTGTCATTTTCTTGTTTCCTTGAGAAAATGAGAGTGCCTCTTACAGTGTAGAGTAAACATTTCTTTGTAAAGTGGGACTTATTTATGCTTCAGGGGTTGTCAGTGTATACACAGTAGAGAAGGTGATCGAGGCTCCCAGGCATGCCAGGTCAGCACTTTGTGCATGTGAAGACCAAAGAGCATGTTAAGCAGGCTGAAAAATTTTTAGCAAGTCAGAACATTTTACAATTTCCATATTTATCAAACATGTCAGGATGGGATCACAAAGCCTTCCAGGGATTAACTGCCTCTAGGACTTGAACTGTTTTATTAAGATGAAGGAAGCCAAGTTCTCAATACCCCATGATTTTCTCTAATAACCACAGGACTTAGAATGTAGGTGATCCTTGCTGAATGAAAGATAATCCTCAGGCTAAAATGCTCCTTGAATGGGGGGAAAAAAATTCTCTCAACAGATGAATTGTATGAGAATCTTTCTGACAGAGCTTTGGAGCTTGAAGTTATTTATCTAGAGCTTCAGTTTTATTAAATCTCTGGTTGGTGGTTCTTGACCTTTGATACTTAATGAATTAGAACAGGAAGACTAAGTAGATGTTCAGAGACATGCAGACATTCTCAAAGAGAGGTGCTTGGGTTTTGGGGCCTGGCAAAGTATCCTCCAGTTATTTTTTGTGTTCAAATGTTTGGGGTTTGGCAGATCCTAGGACGCATTTTGCCAAGCATTTTTCTTTGAATTTCAGTACAGGAATATCTTGGGTGGAATTTAATTGTCTTATTTTTGATTCATTTGCATTATGCTGATCAGAATGCTGTTTTAGAAAAGATACTTGATGACTGACAAATACTAGGAACTTGACAATTTTTCTTAGTACCAACATTTTCTTAGATGAGGATAGAAATGGAATTCATGCTCCAAATATTTTCAGTAAGATTTGAAACTTGGAATCTTTAAGTAGTAGTTTCCAAATTTGTCTATCGCTTTTTCCACAAAAGCAAACCAAACTCTACTTCCGTGGCTTGGTCTGCAGATCTTTAGAAAAGTTGCAGAGCTGATCTGCAACCTTAGGCAAGCTCTTAATTTGAAAGTTAATATTAAAAAAAATAAAAGATTTTCAACAAGTGAGTAGTGAGAGCCACCCTCTTCTGAAGAAATAAACTGAAATTAAAACAACAACCCAAGGAGACTAAGCACTGGTAGATTTGGGGTTCTAAAACCAAATCACTGGGAATGACAAACCCCCTGACAGAACTAAAGTTATATAAAGTGCCATGAGGTTGCTTTTTTATTATAGTTTGTAGAAAAGCTTGTAAAAGAAGGAAGCATGCTGAGACTTTACAAATGAGGGCTAAGCCATAACTTTTTAAAGAACAAGGAAAGGACATGGCTGAATATGGCACCAAGCTTCTTACTGCCCATTGGCTTACAGCAAAGCATGATGATAAAAACAACTTTCTTATTGTCTATTGCTAACTTATTATCTTTTGCAATTGACCCAGAAATAGCAGTGCCAGCAACTTGAATGACTGACTACTCATTGTCTCTCTGAGAGAACAAATGCAAATTATCATCTAGCCTGAGAAGGAAAAGCATTTTAAACAAATTGATGTGGATGTCTTCATGTTCAAATTATTTTAAACCAACTTATAGGAAATGTTGGGAAATTCTATTTCTGATTTCTGCAAACTGGTGGTAGGAGACAACAGATTGACATAGACAGTGGAGTGTAGGAGGCTGTGGACATATTGTTGAACTAGTATTGATAGGCTTCTTCTCTCTCTTAATCTTTATATTCTTTAGACTACTTAAAATGCCAAAGAAGCAAGATCTGTTTTAAATCCTTGACCTTATCCTGGTACTGATTTAATAGATGAGATTATTAGGTGGTCTATAGAGAAAACCACACTTAATAAGAGTCTAATACTTGATGACTGACAAATACTAGGAACTTGACAATTTTTCTTAGTACCAACATTTTCTTAGATGAGGATAGAAATGGCATTCAGGCTCCAAATATTTTCAGTAAGATTTGAAACTTGGAATCTTTAAGTAGTAGTTTCCAAATTTGTCTATCGCTTTTTCCACAAAAGCAAACCAAACTCTACTTCCGTGGCTTGGTCTGCAGATCTTTAGAAAAGTTGCAGAGCTGATCTGCAACCTTAGGCAAGCTCTTAATTTGAAAGTTAATATTAAAAAAAATAAAAGATTTTCAACAAGTGAGTAGTGAGAGCCACCCTCTTCTGAAGAAATAAACTGAAATTAAAACAACAACCCAAGGAGACTAAGCACTGGTAGATTTGGGGTTCTAAAACCAAATCACTGGGAATGACAAACCCCCTGACAGAACTAAAGTTATATAAAGTGCCATGAGGTTGCTTTTTTATTATAGTTTGTAGAAAAGCTTGTAAAAGAAGGAAGCATGCTGAGACTTTACAAATGAGGGCTAAGCCATAACTTTTTAAAGAACAAGGAAAGGACATGGCTGAATATGGCACCAAGCTTCTTACTGCCCATTGGCTTACAGCAAAGCATGATGATAAAAACAACTTTCTTATTGTCTATTGCTAACTTATTATCTTTTGCAATTGACCCAGAAATAGCAGTGCCAGCAACTTGAATGACTGACTACTCATTGTCTCTGTGAGAGAACAAATGCAAATTATCATCTAGCCTGAGAAGGAAAAGCATTTTAAACAAATTGATGTGGATGTCTTCATGTTCAAATTATTTTAAACCAACTTATAGGAAATGTTGGGAAATTCTATTTCTGATTTCTGCAAACTGGTGGTAGGAGACAACAGATTGACATAGACAGTGGAGTGTAGGAGGCTGTGGACATATTGTTGAACTAGTATTGATAGGCTTCTTCTCTCTCTCTTAATCTTTATATTCTTTAGACTACTTAAAATGCCAAAGAAGCAAGATCTGTTTTAAATCCTTGACCTTATCCTGGTACTGATTTAATAGATGAGATTATTAGGTGGTCTATAGAGAACCACACTAATGTATGTCTACATTTTTTTATTTGGGTCAACTTTAATTATAAGCATCTTTCAGTGTAAGTAAAACTTAATGTTTTTCTTCTTAAACTTTGGACCTGATGATCTTAAAACAATTTGCTAAAAATAACATTTTATTTTTTCTTTCTTTTTCTTCTCCTCCCTTCTTTTCTTGTGCCTCCTTCCTTCCCTTTCTTACTGGTTATCATCTAATTAGTAGATGCTGATTAATGACCAGTGGAACATGGTGACATTTTATTTTTTGCCTAGTTGCAGTTTGTTCCAGCAGGTAGGATTTGTGTGAAGCTGACAGGAGAACATGGATCCCACCTATCTGATGCTGTTACCTTTTTGAAAATTGAAATGATTTATTTCATAATTGACAGCATACATTACATTTGAACAGTAGAAAATGGGAGCAAAAGGTTTTAAGGGCAGCTCTTGCTCTATGCTTGTTATCTCCTATGATGCCTTTTACATGGGAGAAGCTGAACCCCAAATTGTTATTGACTTTAATTCTGTTAATTTTTGACTGTGAGGGAAGATAAATTCATACTGTTATCTTAACTATATTATCCACGGGTGGTAAACAATATATTCTGCCCCAAACCCATTAACCATAGGCAACAAAAATCAATGGGGATCATATAAGTAAGAAGTAACTTCATTTTTTACAAAATATGTATTTTTTAAGAGAGAAGCATAAAATGTTCTACAATCTACAATTGAAATTAAAATCAGGAAGCAAAGCATTCTCATGAGTAATTATGTGAAATAACATAAAAAAGGGCCTACCTCTGTATTTACTACTGTTCTGTTGTGGGTATTAATTAATGATGGAAGGACAAGCCAGGATGTAATAAGGGATAGGAGAAAAGAAAGCATCTTATTTAGCTCAAGCTGTTATAACAAAATAGCAGAGGTTGGATGGCTTAAACAACAGATATTTATTTCTTATATTTCTGGAGGCTGTGAACTCCAAGATCAAGGTACCTGCAGAAGCAAGATCTGTTTTAAATCCTTGACCTTATCCTGGTACTGATTTAATAGATGAGATTATTAGGTGGTCTATAGAGAACCACACTAATGTATGTCTACATTTTTTTATTTGGGTCAACTTTAATTATAAGCATCTTTCAGTGTAAGTAAAACTTAATGTTTTTCTTCTTAAACTTTGGACCTGATGATCTTAAAACAATTTGCTAAAAATAACATTTTATTTTTTCTTTCTTTTTCTTCTCCTCCCTTCTTTTCTTGTGCCTCCTTCCTTCCCTTTCTTACTGGTTATCATCTAATTAGTAGATGCTGATTAATGACCAGTGGAACATGGTGACATTTTATTTTTTGCCTAGTTGCAGTTTGTTCCAGCAGGTAGGATTTGTGTGAAGCTGACAGGAGAACATGGATCCCACCTATCTGATGCTGTTACCTTTTTGAAAATTGAAATGATTTATTTCATAATTGACAGCATACATTACATTTGAACAGTAGAAAATGGGAGCAAAAGGTTTTAAGGGCAGCTCTTGCTCTATGCTTGTTATCTCCTATGATGCCTTTTACATGGGAGAAGCTGAACCCCAAATTGTTATTGACTTTAATTCTGTTAATTTTTGACTGTGAGGGAAGATAAATTCATACTGTTATCTTAACTATATTATCCACGGGTGGTAAACAATATATTCTGCCCCAAACCCATTAACCATAGGCAACAAAAATCAATGGGGATCATATAAGTAAGAAGTAACTTCATTTTTTACAAAATATGTATTTTTTAAGAGAGAAGCATAAAATGTTCTACAATCTACAATTGAAATTAAAATCAGGAAGCAAAGCATTCTCATGAGTAATTATGTGAAATAACATAAAAAAAGGCCTACCTCTGTATTTACTACTGTTCTGTTGTGGGTATTAATTAATGATGGAAGGACAAGCCAGGATGTAATAAGGGATAGGAGAAAAGAAAGCATCTTATTTAGCTCAAGCTGTTATAACAAAATAGCAGAGGTTGGATGGCTTAAACAACAGATATTTATTTCTTATATTTCTGGAGGCTGTGAACTCCAAGATCAAGGTACCTGCAGATTCAGTTCTTGATGTGGGCTCTCTTCATAGACTGTAGATGGTTGTCTCTCTGCTGTGTATTTATCTGCCCTTTCCTCACTGCTAGTGTGAAGAGAGAGTAAGACCTCTGTGGCCCTCTTCTTATAAGGTCACTAATCCCATCATGAGGGTCCCACTCTCATACTTAATCTAACCTACTTACCTCCCAAAGACACCATCTCCAAAACCTTCACACTGGGGTTGGAGGGACCAGGGCTTCAGCATATGAATTTGAGGGGAGTACGTTCAACCTGTCATAAAGAGTGAGATGTACATGCTCTCATGAATGGTGGTTTAACTGCTTAAAAAGAGAAGTCTTTTAGATTTGCTCAGTGTTTATAATTATTAGAATTTTAAAGTTTAAAGATTTTCATCCTTCACTCAGTTTGTCTGTTTTTTCTTCTTAGATTTAGTAGCAACACTACTGGAAACCTTGGCTTCCTCCTCAGGAAGTTGCAGAATACTGGATTTCACTGTAGAAAGAGAGACTCTGTGCAATAGCTTGTTCATCCTGTAGCAATTTGAAATATTGCTTCTGCAAAACATTTAAAGCCTTCTACAAATGGTGGTTTTCAGTGTAAAATGGGGTTAATTATTGATACTTCACTACAGGTCAGATAGAATTATGCTATTGATAGGTGATAGATGACGGTAAGTTACTGTGAATGGTGTCAGATTCTTGATCTCCAACAGAGAAGAATTCGACTGGGATCAAAAGACTAGGCGATGGTCACTCAGAGCTTCGTGCAGTGAAAAGTTTGTTACAGTGAGAAAGGATAGGGAAAAGCTTCCAGGACGGGTACTGGAAGTGGGATAGAAGAGTACCCCCTTTGCTAGTTTAAGCATGGCAATTTGTATTTTCCAGTAATTATGTGAAATAACATAAAAAAGGGCCTACCTCTGTATTTACTACTGTTCTGTTGTGGGTATTAATTAATGATGGAAGGACAAGCCAGGATGTAATAAGGGATAGGAGAAAAGAAAGCATCTTATTTAGCTCAAGCTGTTATAACAAAATAGCAGAGGTTGGATGGCTTAAACAACAGATATTTATTTCTTATATTTCTGGAGGCTGTGAACTCCAAGATCAAGGTACCTGCAGATTCAGTTCTTGATGTGGGCTCTCTTCATAGACTGTAGATGGTTGTCTCTCTGCTGTGTATTTATCTGCCCTTTCCTCACTGCTAGTGTGAAGAGAGAGTAAGACCTCTGTGGCCCTCTTCTTATAAGGTCACTAATCCCATCATGAGGGTCCCACTCTCATACTTAATCTAACCTACTTACCTCCCAAAGACACCATCTCCAAAACCTTCACACTGGGGTTGGAGGGACCAGGGCTTCAGCATATGAATTTGAGGGGAGTACGTTCAACCTGTCATAAAGAGTGAGATGTACATGCTCTCATGAATGGTGGTTTAACTGCTTAAAAAGAGAAGTCTTTTAGATTTGCTCAGTGTTTATAATTATTAGAATTTTAAAGTTTAAAGATTTTCATCCTTCACTCAGTTTGTCTGTTTTTTCTTCTTAGATTTAGTAGCAACACTACTGGAAACCTTGGCTTCCTCCTCAGGAAGTTGCAGAATACTGGATTTCACTGTAGAAAGAGAGACTCTGTGCAATAGCTTGTTCATCCTGTAGCAATTTGAAATATTGCTTCTGCAAAACATTTAAAGCCTTCTACAAATGGTGGTTTTCAGTGTAAAATGGGGTTAATTATTGATACTTCACTACAGGTCAGATAGAATTATGCTATTGATAGGTGATAGATGACGGTAAGTTACTGTGAATGGTGTCAGATTCTTGATCTCCAACAGAGAAGAATTCGCACTGGGATCAAAAAGACTAGGCGATGGTCACTCAGAGCTTCGTGCAGTGAAAAGTTTGTTACAGTGAGAAAGGATAGGGAAAAGCTTCCAGGACGGGTACTGGAAGTGGGATAGAAGAGTACCCCCTTTGCTAGTTTAAGCATGGCAATTTGTATTTTCCAGTAGGTTCTTAAAACAATAGCTTAAGGCTGTAAAGGCCTTGCAGTCCCACACCCACAACATGAGATTAGCCAGGGGGATAGTCTCTGGGCTAGGTGAGACATTCTGGTGTAAAAAAGGCCTTTCTAGGCCCACAGCGTCAACATAAAACAATCAACTTAGTTTCGGGCTGATCTTTTTTTTTTTTTTTTTTTTAATAATGTATCTTATTTATTTATTTGGCTGGGGGTCTTAGTTGTGGCATGTGGGATCTAGTTCCCTGACCAAGAATTGAACCCAGGCCCTTTGCATTGGGAGCTAGAGTCTTAGCCACTGGACCACCAGGGAAGTCCCTTTTTTTTTTTTTTTAAAGATTTATTTATTTATTTACTTTGGGTGGGGGTCGGGTTGGGGAGGGAGGGGAGCGGGCAGGCCACTTCTATTGGTCTTTCATTTCTCTATTTGAATCCGTCTTTGTTCTTTGGCTCTTGTGGGCCTCCCATCACGGTGGCATCTGTCGTTGCAGAGCACTGGCTCTGGGCGCATGCGCTCCAGAGCTCCGGCTTGGTGATTGGACACATCAGTCCAGCCGCTCCGCGGCATGTGGGATCTTCCCAGGCTAGGGCCCGAACCGGCGCCCCTTGCAGTGCAAGGCAGTGTCCTTACCCACTGGACCACCAGGGGAAGCCCCGTGCTGATCTTATTTTAACAAACATTTCAGGTTAGAGAAATACTTGTCCTTCTTTTTGTCCTTCACCTCCTCTTCCTTAGGGCCCACTGGCCTCCTTCGAATCTGCCTATTAATCTAGCTATTAAACCCTTTCATTATGTGTCCAATTTAAGTTCATTGGATGAAAGATCTTCCAGTTTAGTATAGTGTTTGTAATACATAAGATACTAGGATTCTAGGGGTTTTTAAAGTCTAGCATTTCCTGTGTTTTCACCATAGAGTCAAAAGGGGTCAGAGAAGGATAGGAAAGAGCTTCCAAAGGAAAACACTGGGATCAAAGACTAGGCGATGGTCACTCAGAGCTTCGTGCAGTGAAAAGTTTGTTACAGTGAGAAAGGATAGGGAAAAGCTTCCAGGACGGGTACTGGAAGTGGGATAGAAGAGTACCCCCTTTGCTAGTTTAAGCATGGCAATTTGTATTTTCCAGTAGGTTCTTAAAACAATAGCTTAAGGCTGTAAAGGCCTTGCAGTCCCACACCCACAACATGAGATTAGCCAGGGGGATAGTCTCTGGGCTAGGTGAGACATTCTGGTGTAAAAAAGGCCTTTCTAGGCCCACAGCGTCAACATAAAACAATCAACTTAGTTTCGGGCTGATCTTTTTTTTTTTTTTTTTTAATAATGTATCTTATTTATTTATTTGGCTGGGGGTCTTAGTTGTGGCATGTGGGATCTAGTTCCCTGACCAAGAATTGAACCCAGGCCCTTTGCATTGGGAACTAGAGTCTTAGCCACTGGACCACCAGGGAAGTCCCTTTTTTTTTTTTTTTTAAAGATTTATTTATTTATTTACTTTGGGTGGGGGTCGGGTTGGGGAGGGAGGGGAGCGGGCAGGCCACTTCTATTGGTCTTTCATTTCTCTATTTGCATCCGTCTTTGTTCTTTGGCTCCTGTGGGCCTCCCATCGCGGTGGCATCTGTCGCAGAGCACTGGCTCTGGGCGCATGCACTCCAGAGCTCCGGCTCGGTGATTGGACACATCAGTCCAGCCGCTCCGGCACACGTGGGATCTTCCCAGGCTAGGGCCCGAACCGGCGCCCCTTGCAGTGCAAGGCAGTGTCCTTACCCACTGGACCACCAGGGGAAGCCCCGTGCTGATCTTATTTTAACAAACATTTCAGGTTAGAGAAATACTTGTCCTTCTTTTTGTCCTTCACCTCCTCTTCCTTAGGGCCCACTGGCCTCCTTCGAATCTGCCTATTAATCTAGCTATTAAACCCTTTCATTATGTGTCCAATTTAAGTTCATTGGATGAAAGATCTTCCAGTTTAGTATAGTGTTTGTAATACATAAGATACTAGGATTCTAGGGGTTTTTAAAGTCTAGCATTTCCTGTGTTTTCACCATATTAACAGGCCAGTTTCACATCATGTACTCACTACACGAGGCTTCTACTATAGTGTGGCATGTATCTACGTAAGTAAGATTTCTGTTTAGAAGTTAGCTTTGTAAGAGCCGATTTTTATTTTTTATACATATAATTAAAACATTTTTTTAAGTTTTTTTTTTTTTTTGCCTCTAAGTCATCGTTTATTTTTCATCCATCTTTTTTATTCTTTGGCATGTGTGGGCCTCCCATTTCGTTGCGGAGTGCTGGCTCTGGGCACATGTGCTCCAGAGCTCTGGCTCATAATTGGACACACAGGCCCAACCATTCCTTCCGCATGTGGAGTCTTCCTCGGCCAGGGTTCAAACCGGGGCCCTTGCACTGCAAGGAGGACTCTTTACCCACTGGACCACCAGTGAAACCCTATATAATTAAAAATTTTTTTACTGAAGTATAGTTGGTTTACAATGTTCTGTTAGTTTTAAGTGTATAGCAAAGTGATTCAGTTATGCATACATATTTATGTATATCTGTTCTTTTTCAGATTCTTTTCCATTGTAGGTAATTTAAAGATATTGAATACAGTTCCCAATGTTATACAGTAGGTCCTTGTTATCTATTTTATGTATCGCACACATAAAGCTTTTATTCTTTAAGGTCATAAAACTAATGAAAGGATAGCAGGTAGACAGCTTTCAAAGAATCAGAGGGAACAAGCAGAAGGAAGCTAAAGTTTATGAGAAGAAGTTTTAAATTTCCCTCATGGGAAAACATCCGGCTGGCGGCCACTGCTCTCCCAGGCTAGGGCCCGAACCGGCGCCTTGCAGTGCAAGGCAGTGTCCTTACCCACTGGACCACCAGGGGAAGCCCGTTGATCTTATTTTAACAAACATTTCAGGTTAGAGAAATACTTGTCCTTCTTTTTGTCCTTCACCTCCTCTTCCTTAGGGCCCACTGGCCTCCTTCGAATCTGCCTATTAATCTAGCTATTAAACCCTTTCATTATGTGTCCAATTTAAGTTCATTGGATGAAAGATCTTCCAGTTTAGTATAGTGTTTGTAATACATAAGATACTAGGATTCTAGGGGTTTTTAAAGTCTAGCATTTCCTGTGTTTTCACCATATTAACAGGCCAGTTTCACATCATGTACTCACTACACGAGGCTTCTACTATAGTGTGGCATGTATCTACGTAAGTAAGATTTCTGTTTAGAAGTTAGCTTTGTAAGAGCCGATTTTTATTTTTTATACATATAATTAAAACATTTTTTTAAGTTTTTTTTTTTTTTGCCTCTAAGTCATCGTTTATTTTTCATCCATCTTTTTTATTCTTTGGCATGTGTGGGCCTCCCATTTCGTTGCGGAGTGCTGGCTCTGGGCACATGTGCTCCAGAGCTCTGGCTCATAATTGGACACACAGGCCCAACCATTCCTTCCGCATGTGGAGTCTTCCTCGGCCAGGGTTCAAACCGGTGCCCCTTGCACTGCAAGGAGGACTCTTTACCCACTGGACCACCAGTGAAACCCTATATAATTAAAAATTTTTTTACTGAAGTATAGTTGGTTTACAATGTTCTGTTAGTTTTAAGTGTATAGCAAAGTGATTCAGTTATGCATACATATTTATGTATATCTGTTCTTTTTCAGATTCTTTTCCATTGTAGGTAATTTAAAGATATTGAATACAGTTCCCAATGTTATACAGTAGGTCCTTGTTATCTATTTTATGTATCGCACACATAAAGCTTTTATTCTTTAAGGTCATAAAACTAATGAAAGGATAGCAGGTAGACAGCTTTCAAAGAATCAGAGGGAACAAGCAGAAGGAAGCTAAAGTTTATGAGAAGAAGTTTGTTCTAATCATTAAAGGCCAAGGCATTCAATGGAGGGAGAAGACAAAAATTCTGCCAGTATCCACTTGCCAGAGGAAGCAAAACCCTCTTCCACTTCTTTTTTTTTTTAGAATTTTTTTTTTTTTAAACTTCTAAGTCATCATTTTTTTTCGTCCATCTTTATTCTTTGGCATGTGTGAGCCTCCCATTGCAGTGGCTTCTCTCCTTGCAGAGCACTGGCTCTGAGCACATGCGTTCCAGAGCACTGGAGCACACTGGCCCAGCCTGCTATGCAGCACGTGGGATCTTCCTGGGCCAGGGATCAAACCGGTGTCCCTTGCACTGCAAGGCGGACTGTCTACCCACTAGACCACCAGGGCAGACCCCTCTCCTACTTTTTTTATGCAAAATCCAGATATTCTCACATTATGATTATAAAAGAAGTATGTACCTGTTGTGAGAAATTTGAAAAGAATGGGAGAAAAGTAAAGGAGTAACCGTGTAACACCAACCATCTGGAGATTAATGACTCACTTTTTTTTCACAGTTGCACTATATTCATGAATTTTTCATTCTTTATTGAATTATAATAGACAATATAATTGTGTAAGTTTAAAACGTACACTGCAATGGTTTGATATATATATATATATATATATATAGTATTCTGAAGTGGTTATACCATGATCAGTTTAGTTAATATATTCATCACTTCAACATGGTTTTTATGTGTGTGTGTGTGTGTGAGAGAGAGAACTTTTTTTTTTTAATTTTTTTTTTTTTTGCGGGGGGTGGGTTGGGGAGGGAGGGGGGCGGGCGGGCCACTTCTATTGGTCTTTCATTTCTCTATTTTCATCCATCTTTGTTCTTTGGCCCGTGTGGGCCTCCCATCGCAGCAGCCTCTATTGTTACAGAGCACCGGCTCTGGGCGCATGCGCCCCAGAGCTCTGGCTCGGTAATTGGACACATTGGTCCAGCCGCTCCGTGGCACGTGGGATCTTCCCAGGCCAGGGATCGAACCGGCGCCCCTTGCACTGCAAGGCGGTGTCCTTACCCACTGGACCACCAGGGAAGCCCGAGAGAGAACTTTTAAGATCTATTCTCCTAGCAACTTTTAAGTATACAGTATGGAATTGTTAACTATAGTCGTCAGGCTGTTCATTACATCCTCAGAACTTATTAATCTTAAACCTGGAAGTTGGTACCCTTTCACCACATGCACCCCCTCCCTGAAAGTCACTGATGTGCTGTTACTGTGAGTTCTTACTTTTTAGATTCCACATATAAGTGATATCATACAGAATCTGTCTTTCTCTCTTGGACTTAATTCACCTAGTATAATGCCCTCGAGGTCCATCCATGTTTTCATGATGCTATAAGTGTCAGAATTTCTTTTTTTTTGTTTGTTTTTAATGGCTGAATAATATTTCACTGTGTATTTATGTATGTGTATGTGTATATCGTTTTCTTTATCCATTCTTTTGTTGATGGACACTTAGTTATTTCCATATCTTGGCTATTGTAAGTAATGCTGCAGTGACCATGGGAGTGCCACTGTCTTTGAGATAGTGATTTCATTTCCTTCAAATGTGTATCCAGAAGTATAGTTTCTCCATCATGTGGCAGTTCTATTTTAATTTTTCAGGTGCCTCCATACTGCTTTCTATAGTAGCTGCACCAATTTACATTATCATGAGTAGGGTAGGAAAGTTCCATTTTCTTGAACCCTCCTATCTGTTAGTGGGAATGTAAGTTTGTATAGCCACTATGGAGTGTATATGGAGCTTCCTCAAAAAACTAAAAGTAGAGTTTCCATATGATCCCACTCCTGGGCATATACTCAGACAAAAGCATAATTCCAAAAGATACATGCACTGCTGTGTTCATAGCAGCACTATTCACATAGCCAAGACATGGAAGCCATCTAAATGTCCATCAACAGATGAATGAAGAAGATATGGTATATGCATATAATGGAATGTTAATCAGTCATTAAAAAGAAAAAATAATGCCACGGCCTTAATTTTTCTCTATTTTCATCCTTTGGGGGCATCACATCTATTGTTACAGAGCACGGCTCTGGCAGCCCCAGAGCTCTGGCTCGGTAATTGGACACATTGGTCCAGCCGCGTGGCACGTGGGATCTTCCCAGGCCAGGGATCGAACCGGCGCCCCTTGCACTGCAAGGCGGTGTCCTTACCCACTGGACCACCAGGGAAGCCCGAGAGAGAACTTTTAAGATCTATTCTCCTAGCAACTTTTAAGTATACAGTATGGAATTGTTAACTATAGTCGTCAGGCTGTTCATTACATCCTCAGAACTTATTAATCTTAAACCTGGAAGTTGGTACCCTTTCACCACATGCACCCCCTCCCTGAAAGTCACTGATGTGCTGTTACTGTGAGTTCTTACTTTTTAGATTCCACATATAAGTGATATCATACAGAATCTGTCTTTCTCTTGGACTTAATTCACCTAGTATAATGCCCTCGAGGTCCATCCATGTTTTCATGATGCTATAAGTGTCAGAATTTCTTTTTTTTTGTTTGTTTTTAATGGCTGAATAATATTTCACTGTGTATTTATGTATGTGTATGTGTATATCGTTTTCTTTATCCATTCTTTTGTTGATGGACACTTAGTTATTTCCATATCTTGGCTATTGTAAGTAATGCTGCAGTGACCACGGGAGTGCCACTGTCTTTGAGATAGTGATTTCATTTCCTTCAAATGTGTATCCAGAAGTATAGTTTCTCCATCATGTGGCAGTTCTATTTTAATTTTTCAGGTGCCTCCATACTGCTTTCTATAGTAGCTGCACCAATTTACATTATCATGAGTAGGGTAGGAAAGTTCCATTTTCTTGAACCCTCCTATCTGTTAGTGGGAATGTAAGTTTGTATAGCCACTATGGAGTGTATATGGAGCTTCCTCAAAAAACTAAAAGTAGAGTTTCCATATGATCCCACTCCTGGGCATATACTCAGACAAAAGCATAATTCCAAAAGATACATGCACTGCTGTGTTCATAGCAGCACTATTCACATAGCCAAGACATGGAAGCCATCTAAATGTCCATCAACAGATGAATGAAGAAGATATGGTATATGCATATAATGGAATGTTAATCAGTCATTAAAAAGAAAAAATAATGCCATTTGCAGCAACATAGATAGACCTGCGGATTTTCATACTAAGTGAAGTAGATAGAAAAAGAAAGACAAATACTGTATGATGTCACTTACATATGGAATCTGAAATACAATACAAATTAACATGTCTATGAAACAACAGCAGACTCATAACTATAGAGAACAGACTTGTGGTTGCCAACCAGAGGGTTGGGGAGGGAAGAATTGGGAATTTGAAATTAGCAAATGCAAACTATTATATATGAGATGATAAACAAGGTCCTACTGTCCAGCACAAGGAGCTATATTCAATATCCTGTGATAAACCATGATGGAAAAAAATATGAAAAACAATATACAGATGTATAACTAAAACAGTTTTTTGTACAGCAGAAAGTAAACATAACATTGTAAGTCAACTGTATTTCAATAAAATTTAAAAAGAAAAAAGCAATCTTTTCTTCCATCTTCTTCAGTACTTGTTATCTCTAGTCTTATTTTTAATAGTAGGAGTTCTGATAGATGAGAGGTGATACCTCATTGTGGTTTTGATTTCAGTTCCCTGATGATTAGTGATGTTGAACATCCTTCATATACCTATTGGCCATTTGAATGTCTTCTATGGAAAATGTTTATTCACATCTTTGCCCATGATGGATAAGTATTGTCTCGCTATTGTTCTGCTATTGATTTTGTTGATCACCATTTTTGCTCTTATTTTGGTTGATTACAATGTCTCAGGCAGTATGTTAAGTACTTTACAAATAAAAATTAGCATCAGGTGCCTCCATACTGCTTTCTATAGTAGCTGCACCAATTTACATTATCATGAGTAGGGTAGGAAAGTTCCATTTTCTTGAACCCTCCTATCTGTTAGTGGGAATGTAAGTTTGTATAGCCACTATGGAGTGTATATGGAGCTTCCTCAAAAAACTAAAAGTAGAGTTTCCATATGATCCCACTCCTGGGCATATACTCAGACAAAAGCATAATTCCAAAAGATACATGCACTGCTGTGTTCATAGCAGCACTATTCACATAGCCAAGACATGGAAGCCATCTAAATGTCCATCAACAGATGAATGAAGAAGATATGGTATATGCATATAATGGAATGTTAATCAGTCATTAAAAAGAAAAAATAATGCCATTTGCAGCAACATAGATAGACCTGCGGATTTTCATACTAAGTGAAGTAGATAGAAAAAGAAAGACAAATACTGTATGATGTCACTTACATATGGAATCTGAAATACAATACAAATTAACATGTCTATGAAACAACAGCAGACTCATAACTATAGAGAACAGACTTGTGGTTGCCAACCAGAGGGTTGGGGAGGGAAGAATTGGGAATTTGAAATTAGCAAATGCAAACTATTATATATGAGATGATAAACAAGGTCCTACTGTCCAGCACAAGGAGCTATATTCAATATCCTGTGATAAACCATGAGGGAAAAAAAATATGAAAAACAATATACAGATGTATAACTAAAACAGTTTTTTGTACAGCAGAAAGTAAACATAACATTGTAAGTCAACTGTATTTCAATAAAATTTAAAAAGAAAAAAGCAATCTTTTCTTCCATCTTCTTCAGTACTTGTTATCTCTAGTCTTATTTTTAATAGTAGGAGTTCTGATAGATGAGAGGTGATACCTCATTGTGGTTTTGATTTCAGTTCCCTGATGATTAATGATGTTGAACATCCTTCATATACCTATTGGCCATTTGAATGTCTTCTATGGAAAATGTTTATTCACATCTTTGCCCATGATGGATAAGTATTGTCTCGCTATTGTTCTGCTATTGGTTTTGTTGATCACCATTTTTGCTCTTATTTTGGTTGATTACAATGTCTCAGGCAGTATGTTAAGTACTTTACAAATACTATATCCATTTATCAACACTAAATTCCAGGGACAGAGGAGCCTGCCAGGAAACAATCCATGGGATCACAAGAGTCGGACACAACTGAACAAATTAACCACCACCGTGAAGATAGATATTCTTATGCCTTGAGGTTTTGTTTCAGGGTATGTCTATAAAAGAGTCTCCTTCTTTCAGTGGGCTTCACTATATGGAGAGAATGCATGCAGGAGGAAAGAAAGGAAGGCATTCTTCATCTATGTTCTTTTTGTTTTCTCTCACCTTTTTTCTTTCTCTTTCCTCTCCTTCTTGAGGTTTTATTTTAGAAGGAAGGAAAGGAAATTTTCCTTTTTAAAGGATAAATATTTTTAGCTGAAGTCTTATCTGCCATGTTTAGTATGTGAAGAAGTTTTAAATTGTGAGAAAGTCTTATCAGAAGAAAGACTGCTGTGTAAATGATGTGGACATATTTGTTTGATATGTTCAGTCCTTTAAAGCCTAGATGAAGTATACAAGGGAGTGACTAAATTTTACAGTGTTTAGATAGCTACATAGTGAGTAAGCTTTCTTTATTTAATAAGAAGTTAAGATCAGCCTTCATAGAACTTATATAATTGGACTGAATCAAGGATTCAGTGCCTTGGACATTTTTGTTAGCTGATAAAGTTGCTGCTCAAACCCTGGACCAGGCCTCACTTCTCTCTAAGGTGCCAGGGCATATCTGAATTTCTAGAGGCCGCACTGATTCCAGAATGTCTATCCAGTTAAGTGCCTCTGTTCCTCTGCCAACACCCAAAGCCTCAACATTTTTCCTTCTCAGAGGCACTCCTTGCCCTTTCCTTCACCTATGTAGATTACAAACAGTTCCAGATTCCCCAGGTCCAAGCGCTCTATAGCTCCTACAGCCCAAGATCTCTTAGGAATTGCTATTAAGACTTTGAGATTTTATAGCAAGAGTTCCCAACTTGGATTTGCCCTGTGAGTCTATCACCATGGCCAAGAGAATACTCCAGACCCTTTCCCCCCCTTACCCTTTTTCCCCGATTGGTTTTGTTGATCACCATTTTTGCTCTTATTTTGGTTGATTACAATGTCTCAGGCAGTATGTTAAGTACTTTACAAATACTATATCCATTTATCAACACTAAATTCCAGGGACAGAGGAGCCTGCCAGGAAACAATCCATGGGATCACAAGAGTCGGACACAACTGAACAAATTAACCACCACCGTGAAGATAGATATTCTTATGCCTTGAGGTTTTGTTTCAGGGTATGTCTATAAAAGAGTCTCCTTCTTTCAGTGGGCTTCACTATATGGAGAGAATGCATGCAGGAGGAAAGAAAGGAAGGCATTCTTCATCTATGTTCTTTTTGTTTTCTCTCACCTTTTTTCTTTCTCTTTCCTCTCCTTCTTGAGGTTTTATTTTAGAAGGAAGGAAAGGAAATTTTCCTTTTTAAAGGATAAATATTTTTAACTGAAGTCTTATCTGCCATGTTTAGTATGTGAAGAAGTTTTAAATTGTGAGAAAGTCTTATCAGAAGAAAGACTGCTGTGTAAATGATGTGGACATATTTGTTTGATATGTTCAGTCCTTTAAAGCCTAGATGAAGTATACAAGGAGTGACTAAATTTTACAGTGTTTAGATAGCTACATAGTGAGTAAGCTTTCTTTATTTAATAAGAAGTTAAGATCAGCCTTCATAGAACTTATATAATTGGACTGAATCAAGGATTCAGTGCCTTGGACATTTTTGTTAGCTGATAAAGTTGCTGCTCAAACCCTGGACCAGGCCTCACTTCTCTCTAAGGTGCCAGGGCATATCTGAATTTCTAGAGGCCGCACTGATTCCAGAATGTCTATCCAGTTAAGTGCCTCTGTTCCTCTGCCAACACCCAAAGCCTCTCCATTTTTCCTTCTCAGAGGCACTCCTTGCCCTTTCCTTCACCTATGTAGATTACAAACAGTTCCAGATTCCCCAGGTCCAAGCGCTCTATAGCTCCTACAGCCCAAGATCTCTTAGGAATTGCTATTAAGACTTTGAGATTTTATAGCAAGAGTTCCCAACTTGGATTTGCCCCTGTGAGTCTATCACCATGGCCAAGAGAATACTCCAGACCTTCATTACTCCAGCAGCCCCCTAATCAGCCCCTTTCTCACTGTTCATCCTCCTACATACCATTCAAGATTTATCTTACCAAAACATTTGTCTCCTGTTACGCCTCTTCTGAAGAATGCCTTGAGCATCAGGCCTAAATTTCTCAACTTGTCCTCCAAGACCCTCTCTTATCTGACCACCCCTACTGAGCACTTTTATTTCCCGTTCCCGCATGAAACTTTCTTTGTGGCCCACAGGTGTGCAGTTTAGCCTGTATCCCTTTGATTATCTTTTAATCAAATCAGGTCTAGAAAATCCTTACTTATTTTTAAAATTTATCCACATTTTATCCTCAAGTTCCATTTCTTCTTTTTTAAAAAAATTTTTTTGAACACCAAAAAAATGGTTTGCATTTGTTAATTCCAAATTCATTTGTATAATTTCTTTTCAGAGTCCACATAAAAGGGATGTCATATAATATTTCTCCTCTGACTTATCAAGTTCCATTTCTTCTATTAAGTGTTTCCTAATTCAGTTTTCCAAAGTTTTTTCTTTCTCTGTACTTCCCATTATAGGAAGTATCATATAGATGAAGTTGTATTATTATGGAAATTACTTTCTCCAAATAGAAGATAAAATTCTTCATCAGTGAAACCATGATAAAAATAGAACAAATGCTGTTTCCTTTTCTTCATCATCATGATAAAGCAGGTACCCTTTAAAAGCTTATTCCTTTTTTTTCCCCCCTCCGGCTTTGGCTTCCCTTGTAGCTTACTGATAAAGAATCTGTCTGCTTTGCAGGAAACCCCAGTCCAATTCCTGGGTTAGGAAGATCCCTGTGGAAGGGATAGGCTTCCCACTCCAGTATTCCTGGGCTTCCCTGGTGGCTCAGATGGTAAAGAATCTGCCTGCAGTGATGGAGACCTGGGTTTGATCCCTGGGTTGGGAAGATCCCTTGGAGCAGGGAAAGGCTACCCACTATAGTATTCTTGCCTGGACAATGCCATGACTCATCCATGGGCCACAAAGAGTCAGACATGACTGAGGGACATACTTTGGCTTTTTTTGGTCCTATCACCCCTCCTTGATAATTCAAATTATTGGACTTTTATCTCCTCTCCCTTCTATTATGTTTTAATCTTGTCTTTTGGAAGCCTCAGCAATATACCAGCATACTCTAGTATGCATCATATGTTAGTCTGTAGTGAAAAGAGCTTGTTTTTTGTACATAATACTGTGTAATTATTTTCACGTAAACCGTTTTTGAAACCCTCTTGAAAAGAACCTGAAATCCCATCACTTTAAGAAGTCTGCTGTGAGCATTTCAGTGACCGTCTGTTCAGGCATTTCTATTTGTACACACATTTACAGAAGTGCCATGTTGCTTCTCATGAATATCTTCTTAAAAAATGTCCATTTTTTTGGAGAAGAAAGTTTATCTTTTCTTCTTAACTGTCTCTTAGGCATCCATGTTAACAAGCTGTATGTCTAAGCATTCACCAAGCTCATTTAATCATATGCAATACAGGGACTTTTTTTCCTTTCAGTTTATCTTAAGAGGTTTTGAAATTTTTGACACTGCTATGAATAGAACAATTGTTTTGTGTGTGTGTGTGTTTACCTAGTTGTTTAATGTTATTATAAAGAGAAAGTACTGGGACACATATATGTTTAGTATCTAGTCATCTAACCAGATTGTTTTCCTTTTTTTTTTTTTAAAGACTTATTTATTTATTTTATTTTTGGGCGGGGGTCGGGAGGGGAGCGGGCAGGCCACTTCTATTGGTCTTTCATTTCTCTGTTTTCATCCGTCTTTGTTCTTTGGCTCCTGTGGGCCTCCCATCGCGGTGGCGTCTGTCGCTGCAGAGCGCCGGCTCTGGGCGCATGCGCCCCAGAGCTCCGGCTCGGTAATTGGACACATCCGTCCAGCTGCTCCGCGGCACGTGGAATCTTCCCAGGCCAGGGATCGGACTGGCGCCCCTTGCACTGCAAGGCGGTATTCTTACCCACTGGACCACCAGGGGAAGCCCTGTTTTCTTTCTTTCTTTTTTTTTTTGTTTCAGATGCACACGTTTATTGTTGATTGGTAGACCCAGGTCTTTTGACACCATTATCAGAGGTTGTTGGCTCTAAGTGACTAGGAAGATTTTTCCCCCTATGATTTAAATTCAAATTTCATTTCAACAAAGCAACCAAAACAATTAATGAATTAGATTCTCTAATAAGAAGTGAAAATAGAAAATAAATGGTGTTGTCATCTTTTGATCAGAAAGTCATATTTTCAGCAGGATGGGGCATAGGAGCAAGTCCAGGTTGCAGGACCAAGAAAAAATAGAGTGTTCACCCACAGGATACTTAGAAATTGATGACTATGACTGCAGCCCGTTCTAGAGGTAATGATGTCATTAGCTTGTGATCATTCTCCAGAAACCCCAACAGCCCAGCAGTAAGAACATCTGAAAACTGTTCAAATTTTTGTCATGTTGCTGATTTTCTTTCCTTAAAAGCATGTCTCATGAATATCTTCTTAAAAAATGTCCATTTTTTTGGAGAAGAAAGTTTATCTTTTCTTCTTAACTGTCTCTTAGGCATCCATGTTAACAAGCTGTATGTCTAAGCATTCACCAAGCTCATTTAATCATATGCAATACAGGGACTTTTTTTCCTTTCAGTTTATCTTAAGAGGTTTTGAAATTTTTGACACTGCTATGAATAGAACAATTGTTTTGTGTGTGTGTGTGTTTACCTAGTTGTTTAATGTTATTATAAAGAGAAAGTACTGGGACACATATATGTTTAGTATCTAGTTATCTAACCAGATTGTTTTCCTTTTTTTTTTTTTAAAGACTTATTTATTTATTTTATTTTTGGGCGGGGGTCGGGAGGGGAGCGGGCAGGCCACTTCTATTGGTCTTTCATTTCTCTGTTTTCATCCGTCTTTGTTCTTTGGCTCCTGTGGGCCTCCCATCGCGGTGGCGTCTGTCGCTGCAGAGCGCCGGCTCTGGGCGCATGCGCCCCAGAGCTCCGGCTCGGTAATTGGACACATCCGTCCAGCTGCTCCGCGGCACGTGGAATCTTCCCAGGCCAGGGATCGGACTGGCGCCCCTTGCACTGCAAGGCGGTATTCTTACCCACTGGACCACCAGGGGAAGCCCTGTTTTCTTTCTTTCTTTTTTTTTTTGTTTCAGATGCACACGTTTATTGTTGATTGGTAGACCCAGGTCTTTTGACACCATTATCAGAGGTTGTTGGCTCTAAGTGACTAGGAAGATTTTTCCCCCTATGATTTAAATTCAAATTTCATTTCAACAAAGCAACCAAAACAATTAATGAATTAGATTCTCTAATAAGAAGTGAAAATAGAAAATAAATGGTGTTGTCATCTTTTGATCAGAAAGTCATATTTTCAGCAGGATGGGGCATAGGAGCAAGTCCAGGTTGCAGGACCAAGAAAAAATAGAGTGTTCACCCACAGGATACTTAGAAATTGATGACTATGACTGCAGCCCGTTCTAGAGGTAATGATGTCATTAGCTTGTGATCATTCTCCAGAAACCCCAACAGCCCAGCAGTAAGAACATCTGAAAACTGTTCAAATTTCTGCTTCCTGTGTTAAGGCTTCCGTGATGCCTCTCTGTGGCATCTGTCACCATTTTATTTCTTTGCAAACCCCCTCCTTTCAAATCAGGAAGTGTACATAAAGTGCAAATAAGGTTCAGTCCCTCATCTGTGCTTCCAGGTTCTTGCTTTGATAGAAAGGATCACCCAATCTATCCATTAAACCACTGGCCAGCTAGGTCTTCTGCAGGTATTTCTGGAGTTAGCGAATGAGTTCATCTGGCAAAGAAAGTATCTGAAGGTAGGTGCAGTGTTGGCAGGAAAACACAAAGTACCATACACGAGACAAGGATCTGAGTGAGGCAAGCAGCGGGGGCGGCGGGGGGGAGGGGGGTCCTTGTCACCAAGTCACTGAAGAAGAGAGGCCTTCTTTGGATCTCAACTCTTAAAGCGAATTTAGAACCTGTTACTAAAATGAAGGAGGCCAGCAGATTTCAGAGCAGCGTCAGTCTTCACTAAGGGCAGATTCAGTTTCTCTAGTTAAATTCCTGAATTTCTTTTTGGCTTCTGCCCTTTCTTCAGCATCAAAGTACCACACAGTCATGGCATATCTGGTCGCATAGGAAGGCTGGACTTCATGTGGGTTCCTGCGGTCTGACCAGAAGAACAATAGTCTGTCAAAAATAGGTTCCACGTCTGCTATGAATGATTTCCCTTCTGGAAATATCCGCAGGACCCCACCGTGTCGCTTGGCATCCCAGTTCTTGTTCAAATAGTAGATGCAGGTGATGCAGCGGCCGTCCCCATTGGGGTTGTCCACATGTCGAACGTAACCTGTTCCATTTCCTGGGTAGCAAGCCACCATCGCCTTGGACCTTTCCTTGACGTAGTAGTTGCCCAGCCGGCTCCCGCAGTACAGGACCAGCCTGTCGATGAGGGACAGGAGGTAACTGATGGCTTTGCAGCCTTCCTCGTTGCCCCCGATCCACGTGATCTGGTCGCCCCGCAGGTGCCGCTTGGAGACGCCGGCGCGGGGCCCGGCCAGCTGGCCGTCCCGCAGGGCCCCGTTGCAGTGCAGCTGCTTCACGCGCTCCAGGACGCAGTCGCCCACCACCTCGCCCAGGAAGTTATCCAGGTAGCAGAAGCCGACCTCGTGCAGACAGGGCACGATGTATTCCAGGGCGATCTTCTCCAGATCGAGCCTCATGATATGTCCCAGGGGCATCCTGTCCGCAGCGTCGAGCGTGGGGACCCCCCGCGTGCAGAGAGCGACCTGCGTGCGCGCTCGGCCGGGGCGCGGGGAGGCTGGCCCGGAGCTGAGCTACCTGCGGCGGCGAAAGCGGGGAAAGTTGCTGGCAACTCTGGGGAGGAGGGATCCCGGTCGGGGACCAGCGGCCGCGGTGCGAGGCTACACGACTCCGCGCCAGACTGGCCCCGTGAAGCGTCCGGGGCCCCTTTTGGAAATGTGGAGCCACCCCTGGTGCGGCCGCGGCCCCGGGCGGGGAGAGGCTCCTGTTTTCTTTTTAATTGAAATTTCTTGTTAACATTTCTTATAGAGTTAGACACAAAGCAATTCATTAGAAGAATTTGCTTAATGAATAGTTATGGGGAAAAAGCCAAACCCCAATAACTGTATATAAATAACCCCACTTTGGCAGAGCATACTCCCCTCTCATATGTAACATTCTTATCTCTCCCCTCCCCCATATATGTTGTGGGGAGCAAGCATCCTGTAGGTAAATTCTTGTGCACAACCGTGGTTGTTTCTATGAAATAAAAACCTAGAAGTAAAATTGCTAGATGAATTTTCACGTTTTTTAAGGCCTTTGCCACAGGGTGCCTATTATTGCACTATTAACAAATACTGTTGTGGTTTGTTGTTATTTCAGTCGCTAAGGGGCGTCCAACTCTTTGTGATCCTATGGACTGTAGCCCGCCAGGCTTCTCTGTTCATGGGATTTCCCGGGGAAAAAATACTGGAGTGACTTGCCATTTCCTTTGACTTTGCTAATCTAATTCCCAATGGGATTTTTGTTTACAGAGAGACTGGACATCTTTTTCACATTTGATATTTTTATTTGACAAGTATATTTTTCTTTTTTGACAACAGTTGTTAAGGGAACTACAAAGAAATCAGCACACTAGCTTTCATAACTAAGAAGAAAACTTACTTGAGGTTTAAGGCATTTTGAGATGTAAATGTTTTGTAAACTGGCAAATTGCAATCCAACTACAGACTCCAGCTTTTATGAATGTGACAGAAAGATCTGGGTTTTTTTCTGCATTTCATTCTACTTCTGTCTCTGTGGTAATTAGGACATTAATATCTTGAGGAAATAAGTGATGAGCACAATGTGACATCTGGGGAATTCTGTACATAAATCTGTTAAATTTTCTTCTTAGGTCCAACTTGGATGGTACCATCAAGGTATATATCTTCAGCTTCTACTATTAATTAATTAACAGTAATAGTAATAATTAACATTTCATATATCCAACATATACCACACAAGTACTGTGTGGTATACCTGAGATGGAATTTAAATATTTTGTTTCTTTTCGCTGATGGGAAATTTACCCTAATGAGGAATTAACTAACTTGAGATCAAGTGAGAGAACAGAAAGAACCCTGCATTGGCCTCATTACCACAAACCATAAGTATTCCCTTCATTCAGTGTTTTCTGTCCCTAGTCCTAACTTCTGCTTCAGCACCTCTAGTCATTTCTAGATTTCTTTACTCTTTTTCTCTTTTGGTGTCTTCTTTTTGTCTCACTTCCCAGCTTCCCTGTCATATGGAAAATAACTGTGCCTTTTTCTGCTTCTTTTTTCCCCTGTGTATTATCATCCGTTTGTTTTATAGATACCTATTTTTAATTTAACCTATGGAAGCTTGATCTTCTGTAGAAAAAGGGGTGGGTCTGTGACCCATTCAGTTGGAAGGAATGTTTACTTACATTGCTTTTTCTCATTTATTTATTTAGTTATTTATAAAATTTAAAAACCTCAAAACTAAAACATATATATATATGTGTATATATTAAAAGAAATAAACATTGACATAATACTCTTACCTAGTTTATAGACCTTATCGGATTCTTTCATTTGTTGAGGTAATAGCCTTTTTAAAAAATTAAAATCCCTGATTATGTGTTACATTCAGTTGCCATGCTGCAATCTTTTTTGACAACAGTTGTTAAGGGAACTACAAAGAAATCAGCACACTAGCTTTCATAACTAAGAAGAAAACTTACTTGAGGTTTAAGGCATTTTGAGATGTAAATGTTTTGTAAACTGGCAAATTGCAATCCAACTACAGACTCCAGCTTTTATGAATGTGACAGAAAGATCTGGGTTTTTTTCTGCATTTCATTCTACTTCTGTCTCTGTGGTAATTAGGACATTAATATCTTGAGGAAATAAGTGATGAGCACAATGTGACATCTGGGGAATTCTGTACATAAATCTGTTAAATTTTCTTCTTAGGTCCAACTTGGATGGTACCATCAAGGTATATATCTTCAGCTTCTACTATTAATTAATTAACAGTAATAGTAATAATTAACATTTCATATATCCAACATATACCACACAAGTACTGTGTGGTATACCTGAGATGGAATTTAAATATTTTGTTTCTTTTCGCTGATGGGAAATTTACCCTAATGAGGAATTAACTAACTTGAGATCAAGTGAGAGAACAGAAAGAACCCTGCATTGGCCTCATTACCACAAACCATAAGTATTCCCTTCATTCAGTGTTTTCTGTCCCTAGTCCTAACTTCTGCTTCAGCACCTCTAGTCATTTCTAGATTTCTTTACTCTTTTTCTCTTTTGGTGTCTTCTTTTTGTCTCACTTCCCAGCTTCCCTGTCATAT
The DNA here is from genome assembly GCA_022376925.1 of Tragulus kanchil. Classification (NCBI taxonomy): domain Eukaryota; kingdom Metazoa; phylum Chordata; class Mammalia; order Artiodactyla; family Tragulidae; genus Tragulus; species Tragulus kanchil. The sequence continues at coordinate 213,489,857 of JAIOJX010000032.1, read as the reverse complement.
GGAAAATAACTGTGCCTTTTTCTGCTTCTTTTTTCCCCTGTGTATTATCATCCGTTTGTTTTATAGATACCTATTTTTAATTTAACCTATGGAAGCTTGATCTTCTGTAGAAAAAGGGGTGGGTCTGTGACCCATTCAGTTGGAAGGAATGTTTACTTACATTGCTTTTTCTCATTTATTTATTTAGTTATTTATAAAATTTAAAAACCTCAAAACTAAAACATATATATATATGTGTATATATTAAAAGAAATAAACATTGACATAATACTCTTACCTAGTTTATAGACCTTATCGGATTCTTTCATTTGTTGAGGTAATAGCCTTTTTAAAAAATTAAAATCCCTGATTATGTGTTACATTCAGTTGCCATGCTGCAATCTTTTTTACTCTGAGACAATTTATTAGTCATCCTTGTCTTTTTACTCCATTAACATATTTGATTAGTACTGGTCTGTTGTTTTATTAAAAACACATCATTTTGAGTTTGTTTGATGTCTTATAATTAGATTCAGGTTGTGCATTTTGAGCACTAATAATCACAGAAATTATTTTTTGACTTTATCTCTTCCTGTGAAAAACCATGTGTTTATACTAATAACTCTAGTTCCAATTCGGCATCACAAAGTTCATTCTCTTATTCCCTCTTTCCATATTTTTAGCCCCACCTGCAAACAACAACAATTAGTGTTAACTCACTTTTGACAATGAGAAACTGGATTGTTATCTTCAGTATACTTACTTATTTGCTCAGTCCTAAAATATGTGGACAGCATTTTCAGAGTTTCTGACCCATATTATCTACCAAAGGAACCCTACTAACTAGGTATCGTGTTTTAGGGTGCTTTGTTTTTAGCCTAATAAATAGAGTTGTATTTATTATAGTGCAAATAACTGTTCAAAAGTTACTTGGATTAGTTTTCCATTCTCTGTCGTTCCCCATCGAGTATGGTTGTGTTATTCATTTAAATACAAGTTTGACTTACTTGTTCTGTTTATATTTCCTTTTCAAATCTTCTGCATATTGTTTGTGTGTGTGTGTGCAGGTATATGCCTATATACAACATCAGCGTGTTTCCATAACTCAGAACTGTATGAAAAAATATATTCAGAGAAGCATTACCGCCTATTTTTTCTGTGTCATTTCCATTCCCCATCTTTCCCCTCCAGCAGTCTGTTAGTGTCAATCTCTCTCATTGCTTGTGTGTTCTTTTGGTGTTCCTTTTTGCAAATATGTGTACACTTCTTATTTTAACAGATACTTCTTGTTTTTCTCTTCTTCTTACACAGATAGGTCAGATACCATACTCTTCTCTGTCTTTTCTTAATATATTGATTTCAGTTTGTTAATATTTTGTTGAACTTTTTTTTTTAAGGATTTATTTATTTATTTATTTTGGGGGGAGGGAGGAGGGTGGGGAGCCGGTGGGCCACTTCTACTTGTCTTTTATTTGTCAGTTTTCATCCATCTTTGTTCTTTGGCCCGTGTGGGCCTCCCATCGTGGTGGCCTCTGTTGTCACAGTGCACTGGCTCTGGGTGCATGCGCCCCAGAGCTCCAGCTCAGTAATTGGACACATCGGTCCAGCCACTTCGCGGCACATGGGATCTTCCCAGGCCAGGGCTCGAACCAGCGCCCCTTGCAGTACAAGGCGGTGTCCTTACCCACTGGACCACCAGGGAAGCCCTGTTGAACATTTTTGCATGTGGTTCATTAGGGATATTAAACAATAATTTGCATTTAGTATTCTTGTCTAGTTTTGGTATAGGCTAATGCTGCCTTTGTAAAATGCTTTTGAAAGTGTTCTCTCCTTAATAAATCCCTTGAGGGGTGAATGGTTATTGATTTATGTATGTATTTACATATGATCAGAATATTTAAGAATTCTAATGTGTTGACCGATATGCAGGTAAACAATATGAATTTAATCCTTTATTACCTATATTAAAAGAAATTATTTATCAAAGGCAGAAATTCTCTTCCACAAGTGGTTCAGAAAAGAGGTAGAATAGCAAATTAACAACCTAGAAGAAATGGATAAATTCCTAGAAATACAGTCTACCATAAATCATGAAGAAATAGAAAATTTTTACAGGCCAGTTTACTAATAAGGAGACTAAATCTGTAATCAGAAACCTCCCACAAACAAAAATTCAGGACCAGATGGCTTCACTACCTCGTGGACTCTTACCATGTGAGGTGGAGAGCAGTTATGTGATAAGAGCAGCCAGATACCAAAAATGAGCAATGCTAGATATAGAAATCTTGTTGACTATCTTAAAATGTGTGTTTATTTATATCTTTGTAAAAAAATAAGATAAATATCACACAGACACACTTTCTGGATACTTATAATGTCTACTGGAATTGGGTTACAATATTATCACTTGCCAGTAGATGCCACTATCTGATATATATCTTCTTAGCCACCAGGATATTGTGTTCCTTATATTCCAGACATGCTCTTAAAAAGAGTAGTTTCCTCCAATATCTGTCTTATAAAATTGGGAGTCTATACTGAAAGTTTATTGAAAATGAAAGTCATTTCAATTGCCTTGAAAATTTAAAAAGCTTTCCTGTTTTTCTTCTTTCTGTTCTCCTTTTATTTTTCTCTTCAAGGCTTACATTTTCCTTCAACAAAAGGAATGAAATTCCCTTTTGTTTATATGGTTATTGGGCTTCCCTGGCGGCTTAGACAGTAAAGAATCTGTGTACAGTGCAGGAGACCTGGGTTCAATAGACTTGGACATGATTGAGTGACTGTCATATCATCGTTATGACAACACTTTGTTTTGTCTTGATATTGCTCTAGTGGAGGCATGTGAGGTTTATTCAAGCTTCTTTCCAAGGTTGGCTCTGATTTTAGTCAGTTTTGAGCACATATATTTTTTTGAAATAGGTATTGTATCTCAATTGAATATTTCCTAAGTACCTGGTATAACACCAAAAGAAACCCTAGAAGAAAGTATCATTAAGTGTGATGTGAACCTCAATAGAAAAGAATTTTTTTTTTTTTTTTTTAATTTTTGGCCACTTTTACTGGTCTTTCATTTATTTACTTTCATCCATCTTTGTTCTTTGGCCAGTGTGGGCCTCCCATTGCAGTGGCCTCTCCTGTAGCAGAGCACAGGCTCTGGGTGCATGTGCTCCAGAGCGCCGGCTCGTAATTGGACACACTGCTCCGTGTCATGTGAGATCTTCCCAGGCCAGGGATCGAACCGGCGCCTCTTGCAGTGCAAGGTGGACTCTTTACCCACTGGACCACCCCCAGAAAAGAATTTCTTAAGCCTAAGAGCAATGGAAGAAATAGAAGATTAATATACTTGTGTTAAAATATTAACGTATTTTGAAGGCATACTTAAAAACTCAATTATTTAGTTTTATTTTGTTTAAAAATAATTCCTAAGGCTGTGTATGAGATGAATACTCTCATAGACCTTTGATTGGGAGTATTAAGTGGTTCAACTTCCATAGAATGTAAGTTAGTGTCAGCATACCAGGAGTTTTGAAATTGCCCATAAACTTTTTTTTTTAACATCAAGATGAACAGAAAACCTATCTTAAGGAAATAATCGTATTTATATTTATATATGAAGATTTTACTGTCTTATTATTTAAAATGAAAAAATAGAGAACAACCCAAATATTTCAGGGATTAAATGTTATTGATATTTATACAGTATTATGTAGTACTGGGCTTCCCTGGTGGCTCAGCAGTGAAGAATCTTCCTGCAATGCTGAAGACACAGGCTTGATCCTTGGGTTGGGAAGATTCCCTGGAGAAGCAAATGGCAACACACTCCTGTATTCTTGCCTTGGAAGTCCCACGGACACAGAAGCCTGGGGGCTACAGTCCACGTGGTCACGAGAGTTTGACAACTTAGTGACTAAACCACCACTTGAATGTTAGTTTCTAAAGAGTGTTTTCTTTCTTTGATTTGGTGAGATTAATCTATTGGCTCGCAGTATATTCCAAAAGAATAATCAGAAATATAAAAAATCATTCATTGTCATGTTAATAATGTGAAAATTTGAAAGCAACCTAATACTAAGTTGAGAATTAAGGATGATGGTTCAACAGGAGAGGATATAATGTTTGCAAAAAATCTATATTGATATGAAGAAACATAATTAACATAATTAAGGGTACATTTTATAAAATTGTATGTGTCATTGAGATCTCAAACTATGTTGATAATACCTGGAATAAAGTATGGAGGAGAATACAGAAAAATGTTAGTTTTTTTCCGCTGCATGGATAATAATGATGAATACTTTAAAGTTTTCTTTTCACATCTCTTGCTTTTCCAGTTTTCACAAAGAAACATATGGTGTTTTCATTTTTGTTTGTTTTTGGCCTAAAATAACAGACATTCATTTTCTCACATTTCTGGAGTCCAGAATTTCAACATCAGTGTGTTGGTAGGATTGATTCCTTCTGGAAGCTCTGAGAGAAAACTGGGTCCATGGTTTTCTCCTGGTGTCTAGTGACAGAAGGTAGTCTTGACCTTTCATGGGTTTGTAGCTTCTTAACTTCATTCTCAGCTGATCTCTGTCTACACCTGACCTTCCCCTTGTCTTTGTGTCTCAAATTTCCCTCTTTTTCTTTTATAAGGACTCTGGTTGTTGGTCGTAGAGCCCACCCCAAATCCAAAATGATCTTGTCCTAGATTTTCTTTGGAAATATAGCTGATTTACAATATTGTGTTAGTAATACAGTGATTTATATATATATATATATATATACACACATATACATACATACACACACATATATATGTAATATATATGATTATTTTCCATTATAAGTTATTGTAAGATATTGAATATAGTTGCTAGTGCTATATGATAAATGCTTGTTGTTTATCCATTTTATGTATAGTAGTTTGTATCTGTGAATCTCATATTCCTAATTTATCCCCTCACCTCCTCTACTTTTCCTATTGGTGAACCTAAGCTTGTTTTCTGTATCTGTGAGTCTGTTTCTGTCTTGTATATAGATTCATTTGTATTATTTTCAAGATTCCACATATAACTGATAGCATATAATACTTGTGTTTCTCTGTCTGACTTACTTCATTAAGTACAGTATTCTCCAGGCTCATTCATGTTGCTGTAAATGCCAGTATTTCATTTCTTTTGTAAATAGTTCTGCTGTGAACACTGGGGTGCATGTATCTTTTTGAATTAGAGTTTTCATCCTCTCCAGGTATATGCCCAGGAGTGGGATTGCTGGATCATACAGTAACTCTGTTTTTAGTTTTTAAAGGAATCTTCATATTGTTTTTCATAGTGGCTGTACCAGTCTACATTCCCATCAGTGATGTGGGAGGGTGCAGAGTTTTAATTACTGGAAAAGCATTTGTGACAAGACTGATACTAGATAATTTTGAGATCACATTTGCTGTGAAACAAGACATTAAGTTTTTCAAATGATTAGTTCTTCAAGCAGTGTATAACATGTTCCTAAAGAGGAACATAACAGAGAAAAAAAAAAGCATTAGACTGTTGGACAAAAGTGATTTGCTATATTTTGCTTTCTTACATGGCAGAACATACTTACTCACCAAACACTGTGAGAGTACCTTCTAGGTGTAGCCCAAAATACTGGGTTCTTAGAGAGTATCTGAAAAGGCATGATTCTTGTCTTCAGGGATCTTGATATCTGATAGGGAAGATAAGATATGTTCACAAAGAAATGATAAAGTTACCACATTTAAGGTGGCCTGAAAGAATGATTAGGTATTCCTGAAGTTCAAAGGAGAAGGAAAAAAAAAAAACCTCTGGGGGAGGTCTGAAATGACCCTATGGAAAGGGTGGCATTTAGATGGGCTCTTAGAGAATGGGTCTGCTTTTGGTAGTAGAAATGAAAGGGAATGCATTCCAGGTAGCTGGCAGACATGATCAAAGAAACAAAGGTGAGGTTATGCAGGAGCAATTTTTAGATCAGTGAACACTCTTTTCTCTTTATAACATTTAATATTTACAGTTCCGTGGTTTACAGAGTTGCACACCCATCACCTATCTCTCATTTTAGAACATTTTCATCACCCCAAAGGAAATACTGTGTCCACTAGGAGTCCTTCCCTTGTTAGCATTTACTTTTTTTTAGGCCAGTTAAATTATAGCTCATTTCCAACTTCAGCATTATCAAAAAACAAAAACACACATTGAGACATATGTAAGGATGGACATACAGAGATCTTTTCCAGCTGCGATTTAAAATGTCTCTTTGGGGCTTCCCTGGTGGTCCAGTGGGTAAGGACACCGCCTTGCAGTGCAAGGGGCGCTGGTTCGATCCCTGGCCTGGGAAACTCCCACGTGCCGCAGAGCGGCTGGACAGATGTGCCCAATTACCGAGCGGAAGTTCTGGAGCGCATGCGCCCAGAGCCGGTGCTCTGCGACAACAGAGGCCACTGCGATGGGAGACCCACGCGGGTGAAGAGCAAAGATGGATGAAAATAGAGAAATGAAAGACCAATAGAAGTGGCCTGCCCGCCCTCCTCCCTCCTCAAACCCCCCGCACCCCCCAAAAAAGACTTTAAAATGTCTCTGACCTACAACCACTTGGGGCGTTGGTCTGGAAGGATGGGAGGGGGGGAACTGGGTGGGGGGCGGGTCCAGGGATATGCATATGAATGATCTGGGAACATACATGTTGGTGAGCAATAAAACTCTGTAAAGTCTTTAAAATAAAGGAAAAAAAAAATTCTCTTTGACCCTTTAAAAATTTTTTTCTCTTGGCTTGAAGTTTTAATTTGCCCACGGCTGAGGTCTCAGGCAAAATGGGCTGTGTTTTTCAGGGTCATGGCAAGGGCTAACTTCAAGCTTTTCCATTTGGTAGGCCTTTTAATGCACTCGCAGCTTTTGACTGCACCTCTGGGGGAGGTCTGAAATGACCCTATGGAAAGGGTGGCATTTAGATGGGCTCTTAGAGAATGGGTCTGCTTTTGGTAGTAGAAATGAAAGGGAATGCATTCCAGGTAGCTGGCAGACATGATCAAAGAAACAAAGGTGAGGTTATGCAGGAGCAATTTTTAGATCAGTGAACACTCTTTTCTCTTTATAACATTTAATATTTACAGTTCCGTGGTTTACAGAGTTGCACACCCATCACCTATCTCTCATTTTAGAACATTTTCATCACCCCAAAGGAAATACTGTGTCCACTAGGAGTCCTTCCCTTGTTAGCATTTACTTTTTTTTAGGCCAGTTAAATTATAGCTCATTTCCAACTTCAGCATTATCAAAAAACAAAAACACACATTGAGACATATGTAAGGATGGACATACAGAGATCTTTTCCAGCTGCGATTTAAAATGTCTCTTTGGGGCTTCCCTGGTGGTCCAGTGGGTAAGGACACCGCCTTGCAGTGCAAGGGGCGCTGGTTCGATCCCTGGCCTGGGAAACTCCCACGTGCCGCAGAGCGGCTGGACAGATGTGCCCAATTACCGAGCGGAAGTTCTGGAGCGCATGCGCCCAGAGCCGGTGCTCTGCGACAACAGAGGCCACTGCGATGGGAGACCCACGCGGGTGAAGAGCAAAGATGGATGAAAATAGAGAAATGAAAGACCAATAGAAGTGGCCTGCCCGCCCTCCTCCCTCCTCAAACCCCCCGCACCCCCCAAAAAAGACTTTAAAATGTCTCTGACCTACAACCACTTGGGGCGTTGGTCTGGAAGGATGGGAGGGGGGGAACTGGGTGGGGGGCGGGTCCAGGGATATGCATATGAATGATCTGGGAACATACATGTTGGTGAGCAATAAAACTCTGTAAAATCTTTAAAATAAAGGAAAAAAAAATTTCTCTTTGACCCTTTAAAAATTTTTTTCTCTTGGCTTGAAGTTTTAATTTGCCCACGGCTGAGGTCTCAGGCAAAATGGGCTGTGTTTTTCAGGGTCATGGCAAGGGCTAACTTCAAGCTTTTCCATTTGGTAGGCCTTTTAATGCACTCGCAGCTTTTGACTGCACATGCAAAAGGAGTAAAGGAATTTGCAGGGGTAGGGGAAGTTTGGTCCCTTCCCACCCTGAGAGATAGGAGTAGTTAGAATGGAATTTTTTAGAATTTTCTGGAATGAGGAAAGTGTCCCTCCACACCTGAGAGATAAGGGTAGTTCACAGGGGACTTTTTAGAATGTTCAGGAGTTTTGATCCCTCAGGCTTCTGAATATAGGAGAAAGACCCAGACCAAAGGGAACCTCAGAATCCTAGTCTCCGACAATAGGATCAAATGTGACTAGGAAAGTTTGAGTAGTTCGATTTGTGTTATGTCTACCCTTAATTCAATCAGCTGTAGCCCAGGAGTACAAGGCATATAATAGAGGTTAAAGTGGTGGTAATCCTGGACTTTCTCCTCTGGATGGTGGTCAATAGCACTAAGCAGAAAGTTGGAGTAATTTGTGGGTGATAGCTCCAAAAGATATTTATTACAGTTCCCAAAATGTCAGTAGTAAAAATAGGGCTAGATTTTGTACTATTTAAGTCTACTTTGGACACGTATTCATTACATGAGTATTATATGCAAGAGATCATGTTAAGTGATAGACAGAATGTAGAAATGGAAGAAATGCTCCCTGCCATCAGTATTTATAATCATTCTGTCCAGTAGACTGTTTATAATTTAATAGTTCATCTTGCTTATGTTTCCCTTTGGAAGGATTAGCCTACTGATTATGTTGAAAGGCTCCATGTAAACTGAAAAACGTTTCAAGTTGATATTAAAACATTTGCTTCTTCTCAATATCCACACATGTATTATTTACGTAGGCCGATCCTAAAAGATAATCATAAGCTCACACTCCAAAAACAGAAACAAAATACCCAGTTTCTTCACGTCAAACAAAAAAATGAGTTGTGTATCTTACATTGTTAGCAGTCTAGCATATTAAAATGTGTGTTGATTTTTCTGTGTACATGAGGGTGATGGTTATAGATATTTTAAGTGTCTTGAGCTACCCAGTATCCTCGATATGTAACATATATAACATAACATACACATGATGTGCAGATATTATATGAAGGATTATGCATATTAACTATTTCTAATTTTTATTTTCATTATTTTAAGGGTATGTATTTCTGTTGAATGACTATTGTATTATTTCCTGGAATGTTTCAGCTCCCTTTAGGTTTGCAGTGTGTGAAAAGTGTCATTTCTGGTTTATATTCAGCTCTTACTCTTCTGTCAGTGGAATAGTTTTATCAACAGATGATAAAGTAAAAATGTGTGTATACTCAGTTGTGTCCATCTCTTTGAGATCCCGTGAACTGAAACATACCAGACTCCTTTGTCCATGGAATTTTCCAGGCAGGAATACTTGAGCAGGTTGCCATTTCCTACTCCAGGGGATCTTCCTGACCCAGGGACCGAACCCGCATTTCTTGGGTCTCTTGGCAGGTGGATTCTTTACCACTGTGTCACCTGTGAAGCCCAGAAATTAAAAATAATGTAGCATATATGTTAGAAGCCTTGGCTTTCTTTTATTTCCTAAAGATGATGAAGGTTTTCTAGGTGGAATGTCATATTAAAACCTATAAAGATATAAATTAGTAGCAGATGTAGCAAATTGTTTGAATGTTTCCTGAAAGATGAATGTTAGTTGTGATGTAAGCAGTATTTGATTTCCACTTGAATAGGCCCTTGATTTTATCAAGACCCTATATTTAACTGTAGCTTGGTCTATTTAAAATCCTAGATTTGTTTTAAATGGCTATCTAGATTTTCATGGTACACACTATGCCTATTTCTGAGCATCTGTGTCATCTTAGAACCTAACCAACTTTGCTATGGATATTTCTCAGAGACCGTATTTTCCTAAATAATCACTTTATTTTTAGATCCTAGCGTGCATTTTAGAAAGTTTTTTCCCATTGTTCATATATTGTTAATTCTCCATTCTGCCAGTATGATTTCAGGAAGGGAGCATAAGAGCATATGTTCAATGAAAACTTCTTGCAGATAAATGATTACTCACCCTACTTTTCAAGTTTCATGTGATCTTGGCAGATTAGGCCTAAATTGTTGTCAAAATATGCTTAGAAATGTATGGTTCCATTGATATTTATAGTCGTTGTGGCTGTATTAAAAAAATGTTCATCAATCCTACAGAGACTGTAAGATCTACCTGATAGCCATGTTCAATCTTTATTTCTGCCTAAACTCTGATATCTTCAAGGAAGTGAAGGATATCATAGTATTTACTCTGTTAGTTGTAGCATAGAGTATTACTGCCAATGTAAGTAAATATTTTAGAGTTAGAGTGAGCCTGCCTATCTCAATGGAATCTCAGTCTTTTAGTTCATTTTTGTCTTGTCACTGCTGTACCCAGTGCTATCTGAATATTTAGTCAAAGTGCACTAACAATATAAAAGGCAAAAAGACAGACTTTTTTCTAACATGTATGTTTTTTCTCATTGCCCATGACATTAGACTACGTCTATGCCATCTTTTTAAAATGAATTTTATTCATCCCTTTCTGTTTCCCAAAAGGTTTCAGGTATGTTTCTGACTCTCTCTGTAGCACCCCTGCCCCTCTGTCTTACATATGCAAACACCCTCCTAGACATCAAGGACCGTGTCTTTTGTCTCTTTCTCCTCCCATCTTTTTTTTTTGTTGTTGTTCAGCCACTAAGTTGTGTCTGATTCTTTGCCACCCCATGGACTGCAGCACACCAGGCTTTCCTGTCCTTTACTATTTCCCAGAGTTTGCTCATACTCATGGCTATTGAGTCAATGATGCCATCCAACCATCTCATCCTCTGCTGCCCCCTTCTCATCTTGCCCTCAATTTTTCCCAGCATCAGGCTCTTTTCCAGTGAGTTGGCTCTTTGCATCAGGTAGCCGAAGGATTGGAGCTTCAACTTCAGCATTAGTCCTTCCAGTGAATATTCAGGGTTGATTTCCTTTAGGATAGATTGATTTGATCTCCCTGGCTAAAATTATATTCTGTATGCATGAAAGTGATCATTGTGTACTACTTTGTAGTCGTTAGGTAGTTCATAGGTTTCTTAAAGGACATGTAGGCAGAATACATGGGGTCCTTCTTTCATAAGGAAAGATTAGAACACGGCATTCTACAACTTAGCCTTAGTTGTTCTCACTCTGTCATTACTTCTGTAAACCTGTAACTTTTTCCTTCCACACTGTTAGCTTTTCTTCTTCATGCCTGATTTTCCTATTTGAAAAATGAGAATAAAAACAGTTGCTTCCCATTTACTTCACAGAGAATTTAAGAAATGGGCTAGTGTTCCTTCCCCAGATGTAGCAACTTAATCTTATTTATATATTTTCTGTCTGTTTTTCTCTTCCATAATGTCCATTTGTATACATATTCTCCATTCTTTTATTTACATTCTTTTCTTTCTCTGGGGTTTTTCAAAATCAAAGCATGTTAATCACATTTCACAATGCACTTGAGTACTCAAGATACTTTTCATACATGGGAGATGTTTGAATAGCTGCATTTGGTTTTGGTGTGTCTATCAAAACCTAGGCCCTGGACCATTGAAGGGTATAATAAAGGTGAGTGTCCCCAACCTGAAGTTCTGATTAGTTTCAAGGTGAGTGTTTAGCCTTTCCTGAAAGCCTCCGTCTTTCAGGAAAGTCTTAGACACCTTCTTTGCTTTTCACCTAGATGATCATTTATGAAGCAATGGCATGACTGGAGCTTGAATTTGCTTTCTTCAAGAGCATAAACTGATAAGTTTGATTTCTCATCTGAGGAACAGATGTTTTATCACAATCCCCAATACCTAGGTGCCTGGTTGGCTTGATATTGATTGAAAAAAAAAATAGATTAAAACATTAGAATACTCATGGCTATTGAGTCAATGATGCCATCCAACCATCTCATCCTCTGCTGCCCCCTTCTCATCTTGCCCTCAATTTTTCCCAGCATCAGGCTCTTTTCCAGTGAGTTGGCTCTTTGCATCAGGTAGCCGAAGGATTGGAGCTTCAACTTCAGCATTAGTCCTTCCAGTGAATATTCAGGGTTGATTTCCTTTAGGATAGATTGATTTGATCTCCCTGGCTAAAATTATATTCTGTATGCATGAAAGTGATCATTGTGTACTACTTTGTAGTCGTTAGGTAGTTCATAGGTTTCTTAAAGGACATGTAGGCAGAATACATGGGGTCCTTCTTTCATAAGGAAAGATTAGAACACGGCATTCTACAACTTAGCCTTAGTTGTTCTCACTCTGTCATTACTTCTGTAAACCTGTAACTTTTTCCTTCCACACTGTTAGCTTTTCTTCTTCATGCCTGATTTTCCTATTTGAAAAATGAGAATAAAAACAGTTGCTTCCCATTTACTTCACAGAGAATTTAAGAAATGGGCTAGTGTTCCTTCCCCAGATGTAGCAACTTAATCTTATTTATATATTTTCTGTCTGTTTTTCTCTTCCATAATGTCCATTTGTATACATATTCTCCATTCTTTTATTTACATTCTTTTCTTTCTCTGGGGTTTTTCAAAATCAAAGCATGTTAATCACATTTCACAATGCACTTGAGTACTCAAGATACTTTTCATACATGGGAGATGTTTGAATAGCTGCATTTGGTTTTGGTGTGTCTATCAAAACCTAGGCCCTGGACCATTGAAGGGTATAATAAAGGTGAGTGTCCCCAACCTGAAGTTCTGATTAGTTTCAAGGTGAGTGTTTAGCCTTTCCTGAAAGCCTCCGTCTTTCAGGAAAGTCTTAGACACCTTCTTTGCTTTTCACCTAGATGATCATTTATGAAGCAATGGCATGACTGGAGCTTGAATTTGCTTTCTTCAAGAGCATAAACTGATAAGTTTGATTTCTCATCTGAGGAACAGATGTTTTATCACAATCCCCAATACCTAGGTGCCTGGTTGGCTTGATATTGATTGAGAAAAAAAAATAGATTAATAATCAATATTAGGTGTTACCATCAATTATAGATAAAGTATTAATAATTGAATTTCAACAGAATTAGAAATTTTGAATGATAGGACATTGAAACTTACATACAAACTATTAATTGATAGCGTTTCACTGAAGGTTAGCTCCAGAATAATGTATACCATGTAAAAGGATGGACAGAAGTCTTGGCCCTGATGTGATTTATGAATTCCAGTGGGAGTAGAACTGACTTATGAAACTCCGTTTAGGTGAAGACCCCAAATTTTTAGCACTAACACAAATTTATCTTAGGTTTTGAGGTCAGGAGTTAACAATTATAAGACTTTATTATGACTCTTAACAGTTTTTTTTTAAGCATTTATTTATTTATTTATTTATTTTTATTATTTATTTTCATCCATCTTTATTCTTTGGCCTGTGTGGGCCTCTCATTGCAGTGACCTTTCTCATTGCAGAGCACTGGCTCTGGGCACATGTGCTCCAGAGCACTGGCTTGTAGTTGGGCACACTGGCCCAGCCACTCTGTGACACATTGGGTCTTCTTGGGTCAGGGATCGAAGCAATGCCCCCTGCACTGCAAGACGGACTCTTTACCCGCTGGACCACCAGGAAAGCCCAATCTTACAGATTTAAAAAAATTCTTCCCTATAATGAGATACCTAAGGGATGTCATTGTTTATTTAGTGCTTTTAAGTACAAAGGAGTGTCTTCCATAGATCACGGGTTTTGGGTTGGGATAACTAATACTGAATTTTTTTCTTCTTTTATTAGAAGGTGACTGAAGTTTCAAGTGCTTCTTGAATCTGCTTCTAGAACATGTGAGCAGGGCTGTGCTCCCAGCTCCATAGAGGATCCTCAACTTTCTTTTAGCTGTGGCCCCAGGACATGTGTCTGGGTCACACAGTCACATCTTGAAATGTTGTGTTGCTAAGTCCTGTCTGACTCTTTGTGCCCCCATGTACTGCAGCTTGCCAGGTTCCTCTGTCCTCTGCTGTCTCCCACAGTTTGCTCAAATATTGTTCATTGGGTCGGTGATGCTATCTAACTGTCTCTTCCTCTGCTACCCACTTCTCCTTTGCCTTCAGTCTTTTTCAGCATCAGGGTCTTTTCCAGTGAGTTGACTCTTTGCACGAGGTGGCCAAAGTATTGGAGCTTCGACTTCAGTATCTGTCTTTCCAGCGAGTATTCGGGGTTGATTTCTTTTAGGAATGATTGATTTGATCTCCTTGCAGTTCAAAGGCCTCTCAAGAACCTTCTTCAGCACCACAGTTCGAAATGCAGAGCTTTTTTTTGGTTTCATCATGTTATTTATTTATTTTTTTTAGAAGACGAGTACTTTTTGACATTTAAATTTGGAACTACCTGTGTCAAACTTTTTATCTGTATTTATATGTATTTCTTAATGACAGACAAATATATTAGTCAAAAACATTCTTTTTGTTTTCATAATTAAGGAAAATAAGCTTTACCAGTATTCACTAATTAAAACTTAATGCTGCCTCTTCTTCATTGCAAGTACTGTGTTCATTTGAAGAGAAAGTTACTGAGGAAAAAACTGCCATAGAGGATTTTTTTTTTTAAGTTAATTACTGTTTTGTATGGGCTTCCTAGATGGTACACACAGTAAAGAGCCATCTGCCAGAGAGGGAGATGTAAGAGACAAGAGTTTGATCCCTGGGTCAGGAAGATTCCTGGGAGGAGGACATGGAATACCCTTTCCAGTATTCTTGCCTGAAGAAACCCATGGAGAGAGGTGCCTGGCGGGCTATAGTCCATAGTGTCGCAAAGAGTTGAATGTGACCGAATTAGGTGACTTTAAGTACAAAGGAGTGTCTTCCATAGATCACGGGTTTTGGGTTGGGATAACTAATACTGAATTTTTCTTTTATTAGAAGGTGACTGAAGTTTCAAGTGCTTCTTGAATCTGCTTCTAGAACATGTGAGCAGGGCTGTGCTCCCAGCTCCATAGAGGATCCTCAACTTTCTTTTAGCTGTGGCCCCAGGACATGTGTCTGGGTCACACAGTCACATCTTGAAATGTTGTGTTGCTAAGTCCTGTCTGACTCTTTGTGCCCCCATGTACTGCAGCTTGCCAGGTTCCTCTGTCCTCTGCTGTCTCCCACAGTTTGCTCAAATATTGTTCATTGGGTCGGTGATGCTATCTAACTGTCTCTTCCTCTGCTACCCACTTCTCCTTTGCCTTCAGTCTTTTTCAGCATCAGGGTCTTTTCCAGTGAGTTGACTCTTTGCACGAGGTGGCCAAAGTATTGGAGCTTCGACTTCAGTATCTGTCTTTCCAGCGAGTATTCGGGGTTGATTTCTTTTAGGAATGATTGATTTGATCTCCTTGCAGTTCAAAGGCCTCTCAAGAACCTTCTTCAGCACCACAGTTCGAAATGCAGAGCTTTTTTTTGGTTTCATCATGTTATTTATTTATTTTTTTTAGAAGACGAGTACTTTTTGACATTTAAATTTGGAACTACCTGTGTCAAACTTTTTATCTGTATTTATATGTATTTCTTAATGACAGACAAATATATTAGTCAAAAACATTCTTTTTGTTTTCATAATTAAGGAAAATAAGCTTTACCAGTATTCACTAATTAAAACTTAATGCTGCCTCTTCTTCATTGCAAGTACTGTGTTCATTTGAAGAGAAAGTTACTGAGGAAAAAACTGCCATAGAGGATTTTTTTTTTTAAGTTAATTACTGTTTTGTATGGGCTTCCTAGATGGTACACACAGTAAAGAGCCATCTGCCAGAGAGGGAGATGTAAGAGACAAGAGTTTGATCCCTGGGTCAGGAAGATTCCTGGGAGGAGGACATGGAATACCCTTTCCAGTATTCTTGCCTGAAGAAACCCATGGAGAGAGGTGCCTGGCGGGCTATAGTCCATAGTGTCGCAAAGAGTTGAATGTGACCGAAGAGACTGTGCACGTACTGTTTTGTTAGTTCTTACCATTGGCATGTTGATGGAATGTTGAAGTACACATTGACCTACATATTAACACAATTTATTGATTTAGAAAGTAATAAGTAATTTTTTCCACTGATGGACAATTATGCATTGTTTTGTCAAATTATATTTAAAAAAAATTTTCAGTTATGTTTATTTTGGAATAGGAAATACATTCACCAGGTTCATGATTCCAGAGCTACACAGCAGTCTATAGGAAGAAGTCCTCTGCTCATTCTTTTTCCCATAATAGTCCCTCAAAAGTACTAGTTTCCTTTGTTTCTTTCCATAAATATCTTATACATAGAGAGAATACACATATATGTGTATATGTTTGTATTATATCTTTATATGTGACAAAAGCATTTTCCTTTTCACATAAATGCTTACTATTATTTCTAAGCTTTGCTTATTTTCACTTAACAGTGTATCTTGAAAATCATTTCATTGGTCTGTTATGAGCTTTCTGGTTCTTGTGATCTCATGGTATCTATTTTATGGGTGGATGTAGTCTCATTTAACCTACTCCTCTACTGATGAACATTTAGGTTGTTGCCAATCTTTTGTTTTGTTAACAATGATTAGTATTGATTTCTCGTTATTTCCATTTTTGAATTCAGATTTTGCTTTTCTCAGAGCCTAGATATTAGTACCAAGAACTAAGAAATGTTTATGTTGACACATCTTGTGTTTGTATGTAGACATCCAGGAAAATGTATACACTGCTAAACTATCTAGTTCTCAAATTTTTTTTTTTTTTCAATAAAAATTATAGTTTTGAAAATAAGCTTTACCAGTATTCACTAATGAAAACTTAATGCTGCCTCTTCTTCATTGCAAGTACTGTGTTCATTTGAAGAGAAAGTTACTGAGGAAAAAACTGCCATAGAGGATTTTTTTTTTTAAGTTAATTACTGTTTTGTATGGGCTTCCTAGATGGTACACACAGTAAAGAGCCATCTGCCAGAGAGGGAGATGTAAGAGACAAGAGTTTGATCCCTGGGTCAGGAAGATTCCTGGGAGGAGGACATGGAATACCCTTTCCAGTATTCTTGCCTGAAGAAACCCATGGAGAGAGGTGCCTGGCGGGCTATAGTCCATAGTGTCGCAAAGAGTTGAATGTGACCGAAGAGACTGTGCACGTACTGTTTTGTTAGTTCTTACCATTGGCATGTTGATGGAATGTTGAAGTACACATTGACCTACATATTAACACAATTTATTGATTTAGAAAGTAATAAGTAATTTTTTCCACTGATGGACAATTATGCATTGTTTTGTCAAATTATATTTAAAAAATTTTCAGTTATGTTTATTTTGGAATAGGAAATACATTCACCAGGTTCATGATTCCAGAGCTACACAGCAGTCTATAGGAAGAAGTCCTCTGCTCATTCTTTTTCCCATAATAGTCCCTCAAAAGTACTAGTTTCCTTTGTTTCTTTCCATAAATATCTTATACATAGAGAGAATACACATATATGTGTATATGTTTGTATTATATCTTTATATGTGACAAAAGCATTTTCCTTTTCACATAAATGCTTACTATTATTTCTAAGCTTTGCTTATTTTCACTTAACAGTGTATCTTGAAAATCATTTCATTGGTCTGTTATGAGCTTTCTGGTTCTTGTGATCTCATGGTATCTATTTTATGGGTGGATGTAGTCTCATTTAACCTACTCCTCTACTGATGAACATTTAGGTTGTTGCCAATCTTTTGTTTTTGTTAACAATGATTAGTATTGATTTCTCGTTATTTCCATTTTTGAATTCAGATTTTGCTTTTCTCAGAGCCTAGATATTAGTACCAAGAACTAAGAAATGTTTATGTTGACACATCTTGTGTTTGTATGTAGACATCCAGGAAAATGTATACACTGCTAAACTATCTAGTTCTAGTGGCTTTCCCCAGAGCATATATGTGTGTGTGTGTGTGTGTGTGTTACTTGCTCAGTCGTGTCAGACTCTTTGCAACCCCATGGATTGTGGCCTTCCAGGCTCTTCTGTCCATGGGATTCTCCAGGCAAGAATTTGGGGGTTTTGCTTTGCCCCTCTCCTTCCCCAGAGTCCTCACCTACAATAAAATCTACTTATTGGAATCCATATGCTATCCAAGTGCTGAGCTACAGCGCTGTTAGCAAACAAGTAAGTTCCAATTACTAATCTGTGATTTCGATTAGTATGACATATTCCATCTTTCCGTGACAGGGAACAGTCCTTATTTGGTGAAATTCAAATAGTGTTAAATCAAACTGTGTTATTGATAAGATAGGGTCAAGAAAATGGGAACCATCTAAGCTCTTTGGGTGAGATGAGTTTAGAAGATCAGAGCAGTTTTACTGTTTGATTTCAAGGTCTTCATACAGTATATCAGATAGTCTTGTTAGGGCCGTTTGACATCAGAACTCTTAAGACAGTAGTGTCTTGGGTGTGCTCAGTTGCTCAGTTATATCTGACGTTTTGTGAACCCATGGACTATCCATGGAGTCTTCCAGGCAAGAATACTGAAGTGGGTTGCCATTTCCTTCTTCAGGGGATCTTCCCCACCCAGGAATCAGGATCTCCTGCATTGCCTGTCTCGGCAGATGGATTCTTTACGCCTGTCCCACACAGGAAGCCCCTAAGGTAGTAATCAGATACAGTAATTAGACAGCAAGTCATTGAGCAGGTTTATTGACCTATGGCAAGTTATTCTAAATCTTTACAATATCATATGAAGCATGAAAAGAATAAATATTATCACAGCAAATAGTGGAGTTTTGATATTGAATGACTAGATTAAATAGTGATTTTCAGTCTAAATCTTATCCTCTAAATTTTTCCCTCAATGAATCATAACTGTTAGCCTCTTACTCTGATTTTGTGCAGTTATTTCTTTAAAAAATATGGTATCTGGGAAAGACAATAGAAATAAAGTCATTAGAATTGTTATCTATTAACATTGATTTGATGGTTACTTGACTGAATAAATAAAAAGAAAATAGCTAAAATTCTAGATTTTAAAAGTCTATGGAAGTAAATAAAATTTTTATTGGATTCTGATTATTTTCTATTAATGTATCTCAGATGTTATTATTATTATTTTTTAAATAGACGTAGCCTCTTCAACCCATCTTTCCCTCTGTTTAGTAACTCCCTTTCCCCTCTCTTTTTCCATTTCTTGCTTTCCTTCAGATTATTGGGAACTTTTTCATGTTGCAGCATTTGGTGCTGTCAGTCATGCCAAGAAAATTTCATGTGCGCTAGAAAGGCTGGGAGATGTTTTTGAGCAAGACAGAAAAAAGCGAAAGAGAGGAGGAGAGAGAGACAGGAGGAAGTGGGGTGGGTGGGGGCTGGGGGAATGGGGAGGAGGGGAGAGAAATGGTGTCTAGAGTCATTGTGCTGGTGTGTTTTTCCCCCTGCAGGGAAGCTTCAGATTCTATTTGGCTCTGGCTCAGCTGCTCTTCAGGCATAACTGAAGAAGGGGGTCAGAGAGGGGGAGTAGGCAATTAAAACCTTGAATACTATAAAAGCCCTTCTAATTAAGTGGTGAGGATGGAAAAATAAAATTCATTCTTAGACTTCATTTCTGTCCTCCCTTTAAAAAGTCTGCTGAGGGATTGGAGTTCATGTCCCTTAGAAGAGATAAAGTTCAAAATAACAACTCTGGAAAGAAAAAGTTTTCATGAGCTTTTCAGATAAAGGCCTCTTTATATGTTTTCCTGGAGCCCCCTGTCCTCGATCCCTCTCCCCACCTCCAGCGTCACTCCAGCCTGAAGCACCCAATTCTCTGGGGTACTGCAGGAGACAGTTCAAGTAGCTCACTGCTCCAGTTGCTTTGTGCAGGTTGCTTTTGGTCCTTGCTGGGAAATGTTCTGAAAACTGAACCGGCCACGGAACACAAAGGCCGACCTATGTTGCCCCCCCACCCCGGTAACCACCGCGCAGTTTGTTCCCACTCCTGTTCAGGACTCATTAGTCCCTCAGAACAGAAAAGGTTGTTCCCTTGGAATAAAAGGGACGGGCCCAGCCCAGAATCCTCTTTCACCTTTTCTTGTGTTTTATTTGGGTGCACTCAAGCCCCCGACCTTCATTAGTGTGACCTTGGTGGGGATGGGGGTGGGCGCTGTCACAGTGCTGAGACCAGCTTTTGCTGGTTCCCTGGGGTGTATCGGAGATCTCAGAACTCAATACCTTACTGTGAAAATAAAATACTGTGCTTCAGACGGCCTTGGATGGAACAAAGCCATATATCCCAGTCTGCCTGGGCCTCTCAAATTGCAGTCCTTGCCAAGAGCCCATCTTGCATTTTGCACATGCCCTCCATCCCTCAGCTTCTCCTCACCCCAGCCCTTCCTCTGACTGTGGTTCTTTGGTCGCCTTTGTATCAGGTAGATGTTTATGTATGAGTGAACATGCAGGCTTTGGGCGAAGACCTTGTGTATTTAAACCACGGTTCAGGAGCGGTAGTTTCTTGTGAGAACTGTAAGCAGCAGGTATTTGTGGGTTTTTATACCCAAAGGGCTGGCTTTGCAGGTGAGGGGAAGACTCAAACCTGTGATGGTCAGAGAGGTTCTATTTGGCTCTGGCTCAGCTGCTCTTCAGGCATAACTGAAGAAGGGGTCAGAGAGGGAGTAGGCAATTAAAACCTTGAATACTATAAAAGCCCTTCTAATTAAGTGGTGAGGATGGAAAAATAAAATTCATTCTTAGACTTCATTTCTGTCCTCCCTTTAAAAAGTCTGCTGAGGGATTGGAGTTCATGTCCCTTAGAAGAGATAAAGTTCAAAATAACAACTCTGGAAAGAAAAAGTTTTCATGAGCTTTTCAGATAAAGGCCTCTTTATATGTTTTCCTGGAGCCCCCTGTCCTCGATCCCTCTCCCCACCTCCAGCGTCACTCCAGCCTGAAGCACCCAATTCTCTGGGGTACTGCAGGAGACAGTTCAAGTAGCTCACTGCTCCAGTTGCTTTGTGCAGGTTGCTTTTGGTCCTTGCTGGGAAATGTTCTGAAAACTGAACCGGCCACGGAACACAAAGGCCGACCTATGTTGCCCCCCCACCCCGGTAACCACCGCGCAGTTTGTTCCCACTCCTGTTCAGGACTCATTAGTCCCTCAGAACAGAAAAGGTTGTTCCCTTGGAATAAAAGGGACGGGCCCAGCCCAGAATCCTCTTTCACCTTTTCTTGTGTTTTATTTGGGTGCACTCAAGCCCCCGACCTTCATTAGTGTGACCTTGGTGGGGATGGGGGTGGGCGCTGTCACAGTGCTGAGACCAGCTTTTGCTGGTTCCCTGGGGTGTATCGGAGATCTCAGAACTCAATACCTTACTGTGAAAATAAAATACTGTGCTTCAGACGGCCTTGGATGGAACAAAGCCATATATCCCAGTCTGCCTGGGCCTCTCAAATTGCAGTCCTTGCCAAGAGCCCATCTTGCATTTTGCACATGCCCTCCATCCCTCAGCTTCTCCTCACCCCAGCCCTTCCTCTGACTGTGGTTCTTTTGGTCGCCTTTGTATCAGGTAGATGTTTATGTATGAGTGAACATGCAGGCTTTGGGCGAAGACCTTGTGTATTTAAACCACGGTTCAGGAGCGGTAGTTTCTTGTGAGAACTGTAAGCAGCAGGTATTTGTGGGTTTTTATACCCAAAGTGCGGGCTTTGCAGGTGGTGCTAGGGGTAAAGACTCCACCTGCTGATGCAGGGGACCCCAGAGATGTAGTTTCGATCCCTGAGTTGGGAAGATACCCTGGAGGAGAAAATGGCAACCCATTCTAGTATTCTTGCCTAGAAAATTCTGTGGACAGAGGCGCCTGGCAGGCTGCAGTCCATGGGGTCACAAAGAGTTGGATGTGACTGAATGACTGAACACAAACACACACACTCACAAACATGCCAAGTGATAACATTTCTGATTCATATAAGAAGTTTGGGAAAGGGCTTCCCCTGGTGGTTCGGTGGGTAGGGACACCACCTTGCAGTGCAAGGGGCGCCGGTTCGATCCCTGGCCTGGGAAGATCCCGCGTGCCACGGAGCGGCTGGACTGATGTGTACAATTACCGAGCCGGAGCTCTGGCGTGCGTGCGCCCAGAGCAGGCACTCTGCAGCGACAGACGCCATCGCGATGGGAGGCCCACAGGAGCCAAAGAATAAAGACGGATGAAAATAGAGAAATGAAAGACCAATAGAAGTGGCCCGCCCGCTCCCTTCCCTCCCCAACCTGACCCCTGCCCAAAATAAATAAATAAATAAATCTTTAAAAAAAAAAGAAGTTTGGGAAAGTATGTGAAAACCTAAGAAAGGCTCTAGAAAACTGAGTCACATATTTATAATTCAAGTGGTTTCCCTAATTTTTCAGTGACCCAGTTGTTGTCTTATTTAAAACCCAGCCATCCGGAGAGCTCTCCCTGATGCCAGAGCCACATGTGTGCATGTGTGTAGTAAAATGAGCCACTAACATGAACAGTGGCCTTCAAAAGTTTCTTTAAAGTCCCTGGAGTACTCAGAGCATTATGTCTTGTTCAACTTATAGTGTTTATATGTTGTAAGTCTTGGAAACGCATCACTGTACTTATTTTAAGGCCTTGTAGGAAACTAAAACTGAGGGAAGTTTTGTTTTTAAATTACCATTAGAATCTTAAGTAGAACTCAGCTTTCTTATCCTTTGTTGTCACATCATCACGGCAACAACAAGGAAAGATGTGCAGCTCTAGTAAATTGTTCTAAGTTTTTTTAATCTCAAAGTTCATTGTTACTACATTTAAATGATAATATTCACATTGTATGAGATATTTAGGGCCTTTGTTTATGGAGAGGATTCAGTCATTTAAGAAAAATCGCTTGAATCTATAGAAAAATAATATTCATATGCAAATATGGGGTGCTGTTTTTGTTTTGTACTTCAGGTTTGTAGATGTGCTCTAATTTTCTACGGAAAGCTTATGATAGACTTTTGTTTACAAAATCTACACAGATAAGAGAGATATATTTTTGTAGTTGGGGGCCTACATGATTTTATATTACATAGAAAATAAATGGATTACCTCTTCCTTCCTGATGCCACTGACAGCAGTGTAGAGCATATTTGAATTCTCCAGGGTTTGTACTCAGAAGGGTCACAGGGTCATCAAGCACACATACTCTGGACATCCCTAAGTACTGTCAGGTTGTTTCCTGGAAAGATTGCCTTAGTCTTTGTGCCCCACCAACAGGAGGCGACTGCTTCTGCTTCCCACATCTTTGCCAAGATTTGCTATATTTAGACTTCATAATTTTTCCAAACTGATGGGTATAAAGTGATATTTCTTTGTAATTTGTATTTCTCTGCTGCTGCTTAGTTACGTTAGTTGTATCTGACCCTGTGTGAACTCATGGACGGCAGCCTGCCAGGTTCCTCCATACATGGAATTCTCCAGGCAAGAACTCTTCCATGCCCGCCTCCAGGGGATCTTCCCAACCCAGGGATGGAACCCGGGTCTCCTGCATTGCTGCAGATTCCTCACCACTGAGCCATTATCAGGGAAACCCCATCTATACATATTTAAAACCCCATGGACTGTACTGTACCTCATCATTCTTCTCTCTATCCATGGAATTTTCCAGACAGGAATACTGGAGTGCATTGCAATTTCCTTCTCCAGTTTGTATTTCTCTGATTACTAATAAAATTGAACATTTCTTTATATACTAGTTAGTTATTTGACTTTTACTGTCATGACTTGATTTAAGGTTTCATGTTGATGTAGACCTTAGTTTTGAGCTTGGAAAATATATTCAAAAAATTACATATACTTTAATTTTACAGTTTTAATCTCAAAGTTCATTGTTACTACATTTAAATGATAATATTCACATTGTATGAGATATTTAGGGCCTTTGTTTATGGAGAGGATTCAGTCATTTAAGAAAAATCGCTTGAATCTATAGAAAAATAATATTCATATGCAAATATGGGGTGCTGTTTTTGTTTTGTACTTCAGGTTTGTAGATGTGCTCTAATTTTCTACGGAAAGCTTATGATAGACTTTTGTTTACAAAATCTACACAGATAAGAGAGATATATTTTTGTAGTTGGGGGCCTACATGATTTTATATTACATAGAAAATAAATGGATTACCTCTTCCTTCCTGATGCCACTGACAGCAGTGTAGAGCATATTTGAATTCTCCAGGGTTTGTACTCAGAAGGGTCACAGGGTCATCAAGCACACATACTCTGGACATCCCTAAGTACTGTCAGGTTGTTTCCTGGAAAGATTGCCTTAGTCTTTGTGCCCCACCAACAGGAGGCGACTGCTTCTGCTTCCCACATCTTTGCCAAGATTTGCTATATTTAGACTTCATAATTTTTCCAAACTGATGGTTATAAAGTGATATTTCTTTGTAATTTGTATTTCTCTGCTGCTGCTTAGTTACGTTAGTTGTATCTGACCCTGTGTGAACTCATGGACGGCAGCCTGCCAGGTTCCTCCATACATGGAATTCTCCAGGCAAGAACTCTTCCATGCCTGCCTCCAGGGGATCTTCCCAACCCAGGGATGGAACCCGGGTCTCCTGCATTGCTGCAGATTCCTCACCACTGAGCCATTATCAGGGAAACCCCATCTATACATATTTAAAACCCCATGGACTGTACTGTACCTCATCATTCTTCTCTCTATCCATGGAATTTTCCAGACAGGAATACTGGAGTGCATTGCAATTTCCTTCTCCAGTTTGTATTTCTCTGATTACTAATAAAATTGAACATTTCTTTATATACTAGTTAGTTATTTGACTTTTTACTGTCATGACTTGATTTAAGGTTTCATGTTGATGTAGACCTTAGTTTTGAGCTTGGAAAATATATTCAAAAAATTACATATACTTTAATTTTACAGTTTATGCTCTTAGAATTCAAGACCACAGGGTTACTCTCTGACCTTTATTTTTTCTGTTACCATGTAACTTTTAAGCTTTAATTTATCTAAAGGTTACTTTTGTTTCTAGCAGCATTGTTTTAGGTAGCAGATTCATGCTTTGGAACGTGATGCAACAGTTTGGTGTGAATTCAAGGGCTGTATTGAATCATGGATGTAGTCTGAAGAGAGGATTCAGTGAGAAACAGAAGATGGCTATCGATGCATAGTACATTACCATGAAAAAATTTAAACATGTATATATGCAAGATGGAGTAAGAA
The DNA here is from genome assembly GCA_022376925.1 of Tragulus kanchil. NCBI lineage: Eukaryota > Metazoa > Chordata > Mammalia > Artiodactyla > Tragulidae > Tragulus > Tragulus kanchil. The sequence goes on along the minus strand of JAIOJX010000032.1, from coordinate 213,464,842 downwards.
ATAACAACCCATTCCAGTATTCTTGCCTGGAAAGTTCCATGGACAGAGGGGCCTGATGGGTTGCAGTCCATGGGGTCGCAAAGAGTTGGACACAAATGAGTGACTGAGCATGTACAGAAGACAGTACTTTATATTTTTCAAATAAACAATCCATTTCCAAAGATAGTCACCAGACAATTAAGTGTTTGTTTATGTAGGAGTAGGAAAGAATGAGGATTATAGATAAAGGGGAAAAAAAACAAATAAACTGAGAGAGACCTTGCGTAGATAGTAGTAGTATATTCTGGACTGAGAAGTGTGATTAACCCAGTGGTTTGGGCACAGGGTGAATGTAATTTAGAGAGGTAACCAGAAAGTAGGTTAGGTGACCAGCCAAAAATGGTTAATTGAAGGAAAAGAAAATATTCTATGTGTTACGATATTTTACGTGTTTCTTTCTTTCTTTTTTGTTACCTTTAAAACTTGTGTGGGAGAAACAGAAATTTTTCTTATTCCTTAGGTGAAGATATCTGTAAGAAAGAAAACAGATGTTTCCTTTCAAGTGCATGTGTCCACCTGCCGTAAGACAAAATGAGTAGTTACCACAGAGAACAGGCTCTGGTTATTTTTTATGTTGCTTGTTAAATTAAAAGTTTTTTTCCTGGCAAGTATAGGTTTATAATTAAGTCATTTATCATATGTGTTCTTTTGACTGCAATTTACGTTTGCTGACATGCAGAAGTGATATGTGGGCGGTTACTTGGAAATTAGATGAATGAATTATTTTACTGGCCTTTATCGTTTGATGGGTAGATTGTTCCTATTTATAACAGACACGAAACACTGAAGAATTATATGCGATGGAAAGAAGTAGAAAAGACCTTAGTCTAGACCTGTGTTCTCAACTTATTTCCAGCCCACCAACACTTGAGGAATGTACAACATCCTGTTAAAGAGCTGGTGCTCTCTTGGACTCATATTCAGTTTTGTTACAGTGTGAAGAAGCCTTCCATTGCCAGATGTAGATTCCATGTTTCCCTCCCCTCAATATCATGTATACCATTTTTTCTGTATCAGTTCTGTTGGTATTCTGCCCCACAGCCCCATGTTTATTTTGTGTCCACATACTCAGCACTATACTAGCACTTTATATATGTTTTTTTATATCTCATTCCTACTCACATACTCTTGATGGAGGAAGCACACTCAGAAAGTGGACATGATTTTTCTCAGGTCAGACAGCCTTAAGTAACAGAACCAGGATTTGAAGCCAGACATAACTCCAAAATTCATCTTTTTCTTTTTAACTGGACTGCATTATATTTTTTATGGGTTACCTTCAAAATCTGTATTTCTGTAGAATGTGTTGTCTTCACTAGGCTCCTTTATTTTGAAAGAGCACCTTAATCTTATCCTCTGCTCCCAGTGTTGCTAAAAGGGATAGATACCTTTAAGTTATATTCAGGTTCCTGTTAGAGATTAGAACTTTGAACTCTCTACTGTTCCAGTTTTTAAAAGAAAATATTCTATGTGTTACGATATTTTACGTGTTTCTTTCTTTCTTTTTTGTTACCTTTAAAACTTGTGTGGGAGAAACAGAAATTTTTCTTATTCCTTAGGTGAAGATATCTGTAAGAAAGAAAACAGATGTTTCCTTTCAAGTGCATGTGTCCACCTGCCGTAAGACAAAATGAGTAGTTACCACAGAGAACAGGCTCTGGTTATTTTTTATGTTGCTTGTTAAATTAAAAGTTTTTTTCCTGGCAAGTATAGGTTTATAATTAAGTCATTTATCATATGTGTTCTTTTGACTGCAATTTACGTTTGCTGACATGCAGAAGTGATATGTGGCGGTTACTTGGAAATTAGATGAATGAATTATTTTACTGGCCTTTATCGTTTGATGGGTAGATTGTTCCTATTTATAACAGACACGAAACACTGAAGAATTATATGCGATGGAAAGAAGTAGAAAAGACCTTAGTCTAGACCTGTGTTCTCAACTTATTTCCAGCCCACCAACACTTGAGGAATGTACAACATCCTGTTAAAGAGCTGGTGCTCTCTTGGACTCATATTCAGTTTTGTTACAGTGTGAAGAAGCCTTCCATTGCCAGATGTAGATTCCATGTTTCCCTCCCCTCAATATCATGTATACCATTTTTTCTGTATCAGTTCTGTTGGTATTCTGCCCCACAGCCCCATGTTTATTTTGTGTCCACATACTCAGCACTATACTAGCACTTTATATATGTTTTTTTATATCTCATTCCTACTCACATACTCTTGATGGAGGAAGCACACTCAGAAAGTGGACATGATTTTTCTCAGGTCAGACAGCCTTAAGTAACAGAACCAGGATTTGAAGCCAGACATAACTCCAAAATTCATCTTTTTTTTTTTTTAACTGGACTGCATTATATTTTTTATGGGTTACCTTCAAAATCTGTATTTCTGTAGAATGTGTTGTCTTCACTAGGCTCCTTCATTTTGAAAGAGCACCTTAATCTTATCCTCTGCTCCCAGTGTTGCTAAAAGGGATAGATACCTTTAAGTTATATTCAGGTTCCTGTTAGAGATTAGAACTTTGAACTCTCTACTGTTCCAGTTTTTTAAAAATATGCTTGTAGATTAGTCAAATCATGGGCCTTCAATGATGGATGTCCAATGAAGTTCACTGTTCCATTAGTAATGGAGTTTTTGTGGAGGCCCTTACTACGTCACACCCCATCATCTTTAGGAGGACCTGAAGATAAAATTCTTCTCACACCTCAGGGTCAGGAAACACTTGATTCATTTTCTGGAAAAAAAAAAAATCTTGTGACTATTATGAATCCTATATTTGATTATATTTTCTTCTTTAAGTAGCTAATAGCTAGTAATAGCTGTGGAGGGATATACAATATACATTTGTGTAATAATCTTGCTCTAGCATTGTTTTCCTATGTTCCTCTTTGATTTTGTCTTTATTTATTTGCATTGAGTACATTTTCATGTGTTATTGTTATTCAGTTGCTAAGTTATGTCCGACTCTTTGTGACCCATGAACTACAGCATTTTGTCTCCCGGCGTTTGCCTAAACTCATGTTCATTTAGTCAGTGATGCCATCCGACCATCTTATCCTCTGTCAGCCCTCTCTCCTCCTGCCCTCAATTTTCTCAGCATCAGGGTCTTTTCCAGTGAGTCACCTCTTCACATAGGTGGCCAAATTATTGGTGCTCCAGCTTCAGCATCAGTCCTGCCAGTGAAAATTCAGTGTTAATTTCCTTGCTGATCTCCTTGCTGCGAAAGGGACAGTTTATTTTCATAAATTGCCACACATCACTTCACTGGTACTAAACATAAATATACAGTATTATGGATAATTTTTCCTGATTTGACAGTTCAGTCACATTTCTGCTAGGAAGTATCATGTATAAATGTTCAACTTTTTTTTGTTTCCTCCATTCTTCTATCTCCTTCTAATTTTTCATCGTTTATCATGTATTTCTCCATTGGTTAGCAGGCTAGTAGAATTTCAGTGGTGCTTCTCATTGTTGAGTGTCAACATTAGGAGTTTTTTTTTTTTAGAAGTTTAATCTTGTAGTTTGTATTTGTCTAAGTCCATGTTTTTAGTAAAAGTTTGATTTTTTATGAAAAAACTAAAGAAATTTAACTAATTTGATTATATTTTCATCTGAGGATAAGAGTAGGGAAATTTGGAATCTCAGAGAAGTGCCATTATATAAGGATTGGAGAGTTCATGTAGAATAGAATGACTAAACTTATTCTCATGAAGACTATGAATTCCTTGTCTCCTTCCTACAGAACATCTCTAGTTGAATGTTCAGCTGCTACTTCAGGTTGTCTGAAACTTCACATATAATTCCCCTCCTCAATAAGGTTACCTCCACCATTTCTCCCTCTCCATTCCTCATTCTATTTCCTAATTTGGTCACTTGTATTACTCTGTACCTGGTCACCTACAGCATGGACTTGGCAGTCATATTAGACTCCTCTAATCAGCCACTTGGCTTCCCTGGTGACTCAGTGGTAACCTACCTGCCAATAAAGGAGATAAGGGTTCAGTCCCTGGGTCAGGAAGGTCCTCTGGAGAAGGAACTGGCAACCCATCCAGTACTATTGCCTGGGAAATCCCACAGACAGAGGGACTTGGTGGGCTACAATCCATGGGGTCGAAAAGAGTTGGACACAACTTAGCAACTAAACAACAATAGTCACTGTCTATTAGTCAGTCAGTCAACAATCAATCAGTATAAATCAGTTCTTATATTTGCCTACTTAATAGCTTTGAAGCTGGCCCTTTTCTAGTCCCATTGCTTTTTACTGATTTCAGTGCCTTGCCCATAGCTCCTCCTAGACAGGCACTCCAAATTCTTGGTTGAAGAAATGGATGAATGAATGGAGGAATGAATTATCTTCATTTCATTTCTGCTCTCTGGAGTAATGCAAGAGCCTGTCTTCTCGACTCTATCCTGGCCCCTCCTCATGTCCTCAGTGATAACCCTAAAATGCAAATCAAATCCTGTCACCCTTCTGTTTAAAACCTGCAACAACTCCTTTAGCTTCCTGGATTAAATTTAGTTTAGTATCAAGGTGTTTTCTGCTAAGTCCTCTGCATCTTTCTTGGCCTACCTCCTGCATCTCTCTCTACTGGCCTCGCCTCACTAGGAAACACCAGTTTGTTCTCTATATGTAAGAAAACACAACTGTGGATGCTCTTCCTTCGTCATTTGCCTACTTCGTGAGTTAAATCTGCTCCGTGGCAGTTTTCCATTTGTAAGCAGGGCACCCTTCCAGTTATGTTGTAAACAGTCTCTCTTTAAATAAGCCCCCATGCCCTTGAAGAATAGAAGCCATAGAAATGGAGAGTCCAAAGAGGAAAAAAGAAAGAACATTCCTAAGAAAACTGTGTAAATTTGCAAATTCATTTTCCCCTGGTGGCAGCTGACAGGTGGAGTGACAACCCAACCAAATAACACTAGGGCCATTGTGATAGGAGGGAACTTAATATTGTTATTGTTCCGCTCAGATGAAGTTTGTGTGTGGCTGTGCCAGCTCTTGTATTGAGAACATCCAATCGAGCAGAAGAGTCTTTGGTTTCTGTGTTTAGAGCTGCCCAACAACTGAGGAAAACCGATTAAATCTGGAAGGTGGCAGCTCACTCGACAGGCTTCTCCGGGCACCCTTGAGGAGAACCAAAGATAAATAAATACCACGTTTTATGAGAGGAGTGTGGGGTGAGAGGGGGTGCCTGGACAGGAGCTAAAATTTCAAAGGGTGGGGAGTGTCACTGACTTTCTTCCCGATCACACTCTTGTCTTATGACCTCGTTCACGCTCGGATTAGAGCCGGCCTTGTAAACAGGTGTGAGTTTGTTAGGGAAGGAAGGAGATAAAAGTGTATTTCCAACAACCTCAACTGTAGAGGCAAAATGGTTAAATACAAATTTTTTTTTTTTAATGGCAAATTGGATGCTCGTTTGCCTGGGGAATGTGTAAAAACGGGCCTGTTACACAGAGGTTTATTTTTGAAAGTCTAATTTTTTTCAGAGAAAGTTTATGGGCTATCAGTTTGGCCCATGTTCCAAGTTCAGTAAATTACCTCAAGACCAGGTGGCACTCAGCTCCTCTGTGTATTGGGTTTGGACCCTGGTCCCTTATCAAACTTCTGTGTGCCTTACTTTATTATTATTTTTTAATCTTAATGGATAATTTTTACTTGAGTTTGACCTACCTCAGGGGACTATGGATATTTAACTGGCTAAGTATAATTCATTACTTTCGTAGAATTATAGTTTTAGAGATTATTTGGCTCACCCCTTCCAGTCTGTGAAAAGGGAAACAAGCCCAGAGAAGTCAAGCGACTTGCCTAGGGCAAATCAGTGAGCTAGTATATACTCAAGGACTGTACCCAGAGCCTGACACCCCCAGTGCTTTGTCTCCCCCCTATATCCTCTGAGCTGCTTAGTGTTCATTATTACATACAGTGGAAAGAACTATAGCAGTTTACCTTATTGATTTATAAGGAATAATTAATGAAATAATTACATGAATTTTTGTGTAATTCGGTACCTCATATTCAGTCTCTTTTTTTCATCAAATGATTTTTGAGAGCAACTAGGAAATAGATGGCCAGGTTGAGTTTTTAAATTTTTTTTAGATTTATTTTTATTATTTATTTTTGGGCGGGGGTTGCGTTGAGGAGGGAGGGGAGGGGGCGGACCACTTCTATTGGTCTTCCATTTCTCCATTTTCATCGTGGTGGCGTCTGTCGTTGCAGAGCGCCGGCTCTGGGCGCATGTGCTCCAGAGCTCTGGAGCTCCGGCTCGGTAATTGGACACATCAGCTCAGCCGCTCCGCGGCACGTGGGATCTTCCCAGGCCAGGGATCGAACCGGCGCCCCTTGCACTGCAAGGCGGTGTCCTTACCCACTGGACCACCAGGGGAAGCCCCAGGTTGAGTTTTAATTCGTTGTGTCTGCTGTGGTGAATATGGTAAGTCAAAAAAATAAATGATGTAGCACAAAGTTAGGCAAACAGCAGGTGAAGAACAAAACCAAAGGTGCTGTTAATTACACTATTAAGTGCCAATAACTGAGATTCTACACTGTGACTCCTATGAATATAGTTGAATTGCAGTGACTGTTGTTACTACAGTTTATGTCTCCACCACTTAGAGCCCTTCCTCATTCTCATTCTCTTTTCCCAGGGAGCAAAGTCGATTACCTTAAAATGCTGGTACAAATTGAGGAAGGAACGCTTTTCTAAGAGGATGGGTGTCCTTGCCAGGACTAGAATGAAAGAGAAGAAAATATATTGGTTACTTTTGACAGACCACTTCAGAGGACATGTTTTTAAAAAATTAATTAAAAAAGGATTTAGTATCAAATAATTCCTCGAAAGCAAAGTGCTTTATGGGTGTAAAATACAGTCTTTTTCAGGTTTTTTTGCAGGTTCAGTCTATTTTGTTCCCTATTAGAAGTGATAGTTGGCATTGCTAATATTTATCAGTGCTACTAGTTGTCACTATTAGCTGCGGCCTGCCTGGCCTAGTCTTCTGTCTTTGTTTTAAGAGAACAGCTCTCAACCCAGTCACACTTTTCAGAAGGGCTGAGGTAACCTCCTTCAGTGTGACAATAGTACTGTTTATGTTGGAGACAGATCCCAGAAACTCAAGGTAACGACTTACACAGAGTGGGAGAGTATATCCGGGAGATTTTTATTTGGCATTTTTACTGCTAACAATCTACAGAAGCTTTAGTATTTAGTGCCAGGTCAGGCTTAAGGGGCAGTTTCTATTTCTGTATGATTTTGAAAGGTACAAAGAATCAGCAAAAAGATTATATAATAGATAATAGACAATGGAGAATAGTCTGCCTTCTATAGGAACTTAACGAAGACATCTGGGAAGGCAAACAGCTGCTTCTATTTTGTTGTTTTAATTAAAGGAACGGTGTATTTTTTGGTTCTTTGAGCAAAGCCTGTGTTTGCAGAAGTCTTGGAAACCCAGCCCCTTTCTCAAACCTATAAATTCTTTTGTGACAGGTAAACTGAGAAACAAAGAACTTAGAAGATAGGCCTCGAGTCACATGGTGTGATCAGTACGAATTCTGTGTCTTAAAACTTAAGTTATCTAATCTCCCCACTCCATGGCATATTCAACTAGCAGTCATTCAGTAAAGTACCTTTCAACACTGTGGAGTCTTGCTATAAACATGGTGGCTTTGGAACTGGGTTATCTCTAGACTGTTGACATCATGTCTCTGCTCACATACCAATTGGGTGAATATTGGCCCACATGATTCTTGTAAGTGGATTACAAGGAATCCATGATAGATTTCCTTCACTTTTGATGAAACCAGGAGGCTTTGCCTCTCTAGCGTCTTAAAGAGATACATCATTATTTGTGTGTTACTCAGGGTGCAGGTAGAGGCCATTAGCTCTCTGAATGCTTAGGCGTTCAACTGTGAAATCAAATCCATCATTTTACTGTACTTGTGCAGGAGTTAGTGACATTTGTAAGGTTTACACTTTATTTTTACTTGTTTACTTAAGACTCTAGATATGAATAGGGCTTTTGAGTCTGCCCAGGAGGCCGACCTGTTGTGAAATCCTCCTGATGGAGTGAATGGTTGACACAGTGGGAAAGTGCCTTCTTCACTTTTAAGCTTTAGGAATTCCATACCCCCTCCCCCATTCAAGAAAGACGTTCTGAGGTCTAGTAGGGCCTAGTAATATCTTTAAAATTATGCAAGGAACAAAATAGCAGTGCTACTGAGTCCTAAGAGTTAGGAATACTGGCAGATAACTAACTTTGGACAGGTTACCTGTTTAACTGAGTTTGTTTCCTGAACTCTAAAACAAAGATAAATGCTCTTCAGGTAAATGTTCTTCTAAGCTGCTTCAAGCTCCTAGGTTCTCTAATTACTGTGTATTAATCATGCACTGAAAAAAAATTATATATGTACATAATTGTATTTTGCAGTAAAGAAGATTTTTTATGTTAATAGTAGAACTTTCTTTTGGGTGTGTATGTTGGTTATACTTGGCCAATGAATACAAAATTTCAGGCTGTTAATAAACAGTTAACAATGGTTTCTTCTGAGATGAAGGGCTACGGGTTCGTGGGAAAGAGAAGAAGAATTTTGCATTCATTTTATACTTTTGTTTGCCTTTTTTGGGTTGTTTTACTTAACCCATGCATGGTTTAAGTTGCCTTAAATTGGCCTTATTATTTTTTAAAGGACAAAAGGAAGACTTTCAATTCATTAGTGACTGTATACTAGAATTATAATATCTGGAATGTAATTTCAGACTCCAAATATTTTATTTAACTTGAAAGTATTGCTTGAAGTTATAAGTAAATTTTTTGCTTTTATAAAGGTCTTTTAAATCTTATCAATGAGAGCAACTACTTTTGTTTGATGAAACAAGCAGCCTTTTAAAAGCACAGAAGCAAGATTTAACAATGTTAATGACAGGATTATATAGCTTCTATTTATTGGTCCTCTGAAGATCTTTATTCTTTATCCTATCAGCAACAGTTTCTAGAATTTATCTTCCTTTGATTTGCAGCTATGGGGATGAAATAAGAGGTGGGAAAATTTGTTTTTCAAACCAATTAGTAATAATGAGTGCTAAGTTTAGAGTGTCTCACATTTGCTATTATTTGCTATTTCTTAAATGCAAAACAGTAGCTCTTTCTTAATCTTCTAAGAAGATAAAACTACAGGAAATGAAAAAGTCTGTTCAGACTTTAGAAGCCATTTTTAGAGGCTGCATATGGCATTCAAGAAAGACGTTCTGAGGTCTAGTAGGGCCTAGTAATATCTTTAAAATTATGCAAGGAACAAAATAGCAGTGCTACTGAGTCCTAAGAGTTAGGAATACTGGCAGATAACTAACTTTGGACAGGTTACCTGATTAACTGAGTTTGTTTCCTGAACTCTAAAACAAAGATAAATGCTCTTCAGGTAAATGTTCTTCTAAGCTGCTTCAAGCTCCTAGGTTCTCTAATTACTGTGTATTAATCATGCACTGAAAAAAAATTATATATGTACATAATTGTATTTTGCAGTAAAGAAGATTTTTTATGTTAATAGTAGAACTTTCTTTTGGGTGTGTATGTTGGTTATACTTGGCCAATGAATACAAAATTTCAGGCTGTTAATAAACAGTTAACAATGGTTTCTTCTGAGATGAAGGGCTACGGGTTCGTGGGAAAGAGAAGAAGAATTTTGCATTCATTTTATACTTTTGTTTGCCTTTTTTGGGTTGTTTTTACTTAACCCATGCATGGTTTAAGTTGCCTTAAATTGGCCTTATTATTTTTTAAAGGACAAAAGGAAGACTTTCAATTCATTAGTGACTGTATACTAGAATTATAATATCTGGAATGTAATTTCAGACTCCAAATATTTTATTTAACTTGAAAGTATTGCTTGAAGTTATAAGTAAATTTTTTGCTTTTATAAAGGTCTTTTAAATCTTATCAATGAGAGCAACTACTTTTGTTTGATGAAACAAGCAGCCTTTTAAAAGCACAGAAGCAAGATTTAACAATGTTAATGACAGGATTATATAGCTTCTATTTATTGGTCCTCTGAAGATCTTTATTCTTTATCCTATCAGCAACAGTTTCTAGAATTTATCTTCCTTTGATTTGCAGCTATGGGGATGAAATAAGAGGTGGGAAAATTTGTTTTTCAAACCAATTAGTAATAATGAGCGCTAAGTTTAGAGTGTCTCACATTTGCTATTATTTGCTATTTCTTAAATGCAAAACAGTAGCTCTTTCTTAATCTTCTAAGAAGATAAAACTACAGGAAATGAAAAAGTCTGTTCAGACTTTAGAAGCCATTTTTAGAGGCTGCATATGGCATTTGGACTTGAATTTTGGTTTGAACCTTGGTTTTTGTCTTCTTTTCCGATTTTTATAGATGCTTCTGTGAAGTTTTGAGAAGCCATAAGAACCCAGAAACCAGGCGTTTCTAGCCTGGCATATCTGTGGGGTTCTTTCTATCTTTTCTACTTTTTGGAAAAAAATGAGTTTTATAGAAAATGAGAACCTAAGGAATATTCTATTTTTGAAAAAATTAGAGTACCTTCTTAGCACTGTTAGTTAGCCTTTATATTATCATAATTAGTGCAATATAGTCATGGCAGGCTTTTTATTTTTTGTATCAAACCTTGAACATTTCCCCCTATCTGGATCAATGTTTTCTAGCCTTACCCAGATTTAGCAGTAGCAGGTACAGTGGTCCCTTTGTATCTGAGGGAGATTGGCTGAAGGACCCCCGTGTGTGCTCAGTAGCTCAATCAGATCCGACTCTTTGGGAACCCCTGGACTGTAGCCCACCAGGCTCCTCTGTCCATGGGATTCTTCAGACAAGAATACTGGAGTGGGTTGCCATTTCCTGCTCCAAGGGATCTTCCCAACATAGAGACTGAACCCAAGTCTCATATAACTCCTGCATTGACAGGAGGATTCTTTTTTTTGGGAAATTGTTATTTATTTTTATTTATTTATTTATTTTCAGCCATTCTGGGTTTTCACTGTTGCCACAGGCTCTTCTCTAGTTGCAGGGAGTGGAGGCTTCTCTCTGAGGTGAGCAGGCTTCTTGTTGCAAGGACTTTACTTGTTATGGAACTTGGGCTCTAGGGCTCATGGGCTTCAGTAGTTGTGGCACATGGACTCAGTCATTGCAGCTCGAAGGCTCTAGAGCACAGACTCAATAGTTGTGGCTCATGGGCTTAGTTACTCCACAGCATGTGGGATCTTCCCAGACCAGGGATCAAACCTGTGTCTCTTGTATTAGCAGGCAACCTCTTTATCACTGAGCTACCTAGGAAGTCTGACAAGAGGACTCTTTACCGCTGACTCACCTGGGAAGCCCCCAGGGATACTAAAGTCTGAGGATGATCAAGTCCCTCATATAGCATTGGCATAGTACTTGCATAAAACCTATGCCCATCATCCCATATACTTTAAATTATCTTTGGATTACTTATAATACATAGTACAATGTAAGTGCTACTATATAGTTGAAAATAACAATATAAATGCTATATGAATAGTTGCCAGTTCTTGGCAAATTCGAGTTTTCCTTTTTGGAACCCTTTGGATTATTTTAGAATATTTTTGATGCCCTATTAGTTGAATCCAAGGAAATTTTACCAACAAAAAAAATATTTGTAACATTTTTGCATTGTAAACCACGAAGCACTGCTGAAATTAAAGAAGCCTAAACAATGGAAAGATATCTCATGTTTATGGATTAGAAGACTCAGACTTGTTAAGATGGAAATATTCTCCAAGTTGATCTACAAATTCAGTACAACCTCTTATCAAAACTTCAACTGATCCTCAATTCATTTTGACTCAGAATAACCAAGATAATCTTAAAAAGAAAAACAGAGATGGAGGAGTCAGCGTTTCCAACTTCAGAACTTAACTGCAAAGCTATAGTAATCCAGACAATGTGATGCTGGCACATAGGATAGAAATAGAGATCAATGGATTAGAATTAAGAGTTCAGAAAGTAGATTAGTGGCTGCTAGTGTCTAGATAGAAGAAAAAATGGGGACCAACTACTAATGAGTTTTTTGGGAGGGTAATGAAAATATTTTGGATTGAGGAATTTATAATTGTGATACACTCTGTGAGTATACTAAAATACACTGAGTTATAAAAGTGTAAATTTTACAGTATGTGAGTTATTTCTTAATGAAACTCGTACATGTATTTAAAAAACAAACCTACTTGGTTTTGGGAGTTTGGATTATATCTGTTTGTATTTGGGTTATTTCAGTGTGAGTACAGTGTCAATCTAGATCTTTATTATTCATGAAGATCTTTAATCAGTTTATCTGTATATTTGTTGTTTATTTTATACCAGCTAGCCTTATTAGGTACAGGCAAAAACTGATACAATATGATACCATTTTATTTATACTTCCTTCTTGATTCCATTTTTAAAAACTGTAATGTTATATTCATTTTCAAACCAGGAGTGGCATATTGTTGTAATTATACATTTGGAGATGTGTTTGTTTTCAGGAGTACAGATTTGATTTGGAAACTGCTTTTCCTTCATTCTCTCTTATTCATTGCACTTGATGGCCACACACTTGAAAATGCTCCCTGGCCAGGGCACAAAAGTCTTGAGGGGTCAGTGTAGAAGTGATTCATGGTTTGATAAAATGCAGGCAGGTGGAATATGACCTTCATAACGTGGCCGTGAGCCCAGCTTATGGTATGAATTTGTACATGTCTCTTTCTTTTGTAAACATGAAATTGAAGTAGGTTTCTTTTCCTGAATGTTCTAGCATGGTGCTGGTGAGAAGTGTGAGTGTCCTACCCAGAGTGTTCTGTAACAGGAAGCAAAGTTTTCTGAGAGAAATAGAGAGTTGGTAGAAACAGAAGATAAAAACCTTTGCTGGGGAATAGTTCTTTTCCATTGGTCTTCCCAATGCATTTCCCCAGGGTGTGCCTGAGGATCCTCTGCTGTAGCTGCTAGATAATATTTCCTCTTCTGTAGGGTGATTGGATAAGGAAACCAGTTATTTGGGGCCTGGAGTATAGACAGCCAGGAGCCATGGTTCTGAATGTGGTATCTGGCCCAGGCGTCCTTGCTGGAAGCTGGACGGAAAGAGAGTGGGCAGCAGTATTTGATAACACAAACCCTGGCATCACCATTTTTTTTTTTTTCCTGGTCTTCCCTTTTAAAACAGATATGTTTTATCCTCTTGTCAAATTGCGTTCTGAGTATCCCTGTAACTGTTGCTTGCCTTCCAAGTCATTGGCATGCGTGGAGAGAATTCTGTTGGCCACATTTGAACTGTTAATTTTAATCAGCTCTTTCATGCATTGATCCTACCCACCAGCAACTCTCCCTCTTTGCTTTTTAGTCTTTCTGCCCAGTTCAAGTGACAACATCCTCCGAAGTCAGCACCCTTAATCCCTAACATTATAGTTGTTACTTTTAATGGTGTCTGCCCTGTGTTATTAGGTACCAAACTGATACAATATGATACCATTTTATTTATACTTCCTTCTTGATTCCATTTTTAAAAACTGTAATGTTATATTCATTTTCAAACCAGGAGTGGCATATTGTTGTAATTATACATTTGGAGATGTGTTTGTTTTCAGGAGTACAGATTTGATTTGGAAACTGCTTTTCCTTCATTCTCTCTTATTCATTGCACTTGATGGCCACACACTTGAAAATGCTCCCTGGCCAGGGCACAAAAGTCTTGAGGGGTCAGTGTAGAAGTGATTCATGGTTTGATAAAATGCAGGCAGGTGGAATATGACCTTCATAACGTGGCCGTGAGCCCAGCTTATGGTATGAATTTGTACATGTCTCTTTCTTTTGTAAACATGAAATTGAAGTAGGTTTCTTTTCCTGAATGTTCTAGCATGGTGCTGGTGAGAAGTGTGAGTGTCCTACCCAGAGTGTTCTGTAACAGGAAGCAAAGTTTTCTGAGAGAAATAGAGAGTTGGTAGAAACAGAAGATAAAAACCTTTGCTGGGGAATAGTTCTTTTCCATTGGTCTTCCCAATGCATTTCCCCAGGGTGTGCCTGAGGATCCTCTGCTGTAGCTGCTAGATAATATTTCCTCTTCTGTAGGGTGATTGGATAAGGAAACCAGTTATTTGGGGCCTGGAGTATAGACAGCCAGGAGCCATGGTTCTGAATGTGGTATCTGGCCCAGGCGTCCTTGCTGGAAGCTGGACGGAAAGAGAGTGGGCAGCAGTATTTGATAACACAAACCCTGGCATCACCATTTTTTTTTTTTTCCTGGTCTTCCCTTTTAAAACAGATATGTTTTATCCTCTTGTCAAATTGCGTTCTGAGTATCCCTGTAACTGTTGCTTGCCTTCCAAGTCATTGGCATGCGTGGAGAGAATTCTGTTGGCCACATTTGAACTGTTAATTTTAATCAGCTCTTTCATGCATTGATCCTACCCACCAGCAACTCTCCCTCTTTGCTTTTTAGTCTTTCTGCCCAGTTCAAGTGACAACATCCTCCGAAGTCAGCACCCTTAATCCCTAACATTATAGTTGTTACTTTTAATGGTGCCATGGGCAGTTGGTGTATTTGTTCACTTGAATTTGGAAAGAAATATATGGTTTCATGCTAGAAATGCATTTTAATTATTACACCATCTTGGAGTTAAATGGAATCTTGAGATATCATCCACTGTCTTCTTCCCAGTGGAATGCTTTAGCTAAAATCATCCTAAGATAGTAACAATCTCAATTAATTTTTTTTTTTTTTTTTTTGGCGACTTCTGTTGGTCTTCCATTTATTTCCATCTTTGTTCTTTTGGCTTGTGTGGGCCTCCCATCGCAGTGGCCTCTCTCATTGCAGAGCCCCAGCTCTGGGCGCATGCGCTCCAGAGCGCTGGCTCGGTAGTTGGACATCTGTCTAGCCACTCTGTGGCAGGTGGGATCTTCCCACGCCAGGGATAGAACTGGCGTCTTTCCCCACTGGACCACCAGGGAAGCCCCTCAATTGATCTTAAAAGAGAGTTAACTCATCCTGAAGTTTATGGGTTTTCACAGAGAGGGAAATGGTGATTTAAGTTTTTTAAAAAAATTCATTTCCTTAAGCAAGGTTAATTCAGTTTTCTCACTTATTTTTCCTTATTATTATATCAGGTAAGTTTTGAATATATGCACCTTCAGGCTGAAGCAAGTCAATATTTCTGTCCAGAATAGGGGGGAAAAATGTCTTTTGGGCAAGTGGCTTTCTGGTCACCCTTGAATTATATTTGCCTTGAGTTCAGGTTGTGCTTGTGTTGAACATAGACGTCTGGTTTTACTACCCAGAGATAATGCTGACATTTAAGTATTATTAATAGGTTGAAGTCTCTGAAGTCCAAATTCTGTTGAAGTTCATAACTAGACATGTGCCATTCTCAAGAATCATCGCATTCAGGAAGTACTGTGAAATTGGGGTAACTAGTGTGTCTTCTGTCAAAGGTCAAAGTTTAAGATGGGCAGAGCTATGCACAGGGGGCCGTTGGCCTGTTCTTTGAGGTTTCCTGTTGCATTCAAAACCCTGGTGGGTTAGAAACTGAGGAGAATTGGTGCCATGGGTGCAAGGGGGGTTGAATAGAAGTGGAGAATGAGCAGATTACTAACTATGCTGAAAAAACTTTGAAAGTGTGCATACTATTCCCACATCCCCCCTTCTTACCATTAATACTAAGGTAAATGGACAAAACTGAATTTCCTTTCTTACCTCTGACCTCAGGGTTATTTCCTGCATTGGATAAAAGGGAATTAGGGAGCGAGCAGAGCTGCATTG
The DNA here is from genome assembly GCA_022376925.1 of Tragulus kanchil. Lineage (NCBI taxonomy): Eukaryota > Metazoa > Chordata > Mammalia > Artiodactyla > Tragulidae > Tragulus > Tragulus kanchil. The sequence continues at coordinate 213,449,039 of JAIOJX010000032.1, read as the reverse complement.
CTTACTTCAGTTTCTTTTTTTAGAGCTTTGAATGCTGAAGTATTGTTGATGGCCAGTTTAAGTTTTCATGAGTAAAAGTGGGATTAATAATTATTACCATTTACTGAACACAGGAATTGTGCTAAAGATTTTAAGTGTTTTGCTATATGTATTTAATCTATACAACTCTGTAGTACATGCACTTCTCTATAAATTTATGCATTTAAAGCATTAAGAATAGTACCTGAAATATAGCAAGAACTCAATAAATGTTTGAAGATAAGAGAATTGTCTTTGAAAATCACTGGTAGAATTTGAATCCATGGCTGTTAAAGTCTGAAAGTTCATAGTTCAAAGTATTGTGGGTTTTCACAGAGAGGAAATGGTGATTTAAGTTTTTTAAAAAAATTCATTTCCTTAAGCAAGGTTAATTCAGTTTTCTCACTTATTTTTCCTTATTATTATATCAGGTAAGTTTTGAATATATGCACCTTCAGGCTGAAGCAAGTCAATATTTCTGTCCAGAATAGGGGGGAAAAATGTCTTTTGGGCAAGTGGCTTTCTGGTCACCCTTGAATTATATTTGCCTTGAGTTCAGGTTGTGCTTGTGTTGAACATAGACGTCTGGTTTTACTACCCAGAGATAATGCTGACATTTAAGTATTATTAATAGGTTGAAGTCTCTGAAGTCCAAATTCTGTTGAAGTTCATAACTAGACATGTGCCATTCTCAAGAATCATCGCATTCAGGAAGTACTGTGAAATTGGGGTAACTAGTGTGTCTTCTGTCAAAGGTCAAAGTTTAAGATGGGCAGAGCTATGCACAGGGGGCCGTTGGCCTGTTCTTTGAGGTTTCCTGTTGCATTCAAAACCCTGGTGGGTTAGAAACTGAGGAGAATTGGTGCCATGGGTGCAAGGGGGGTTGAATAGAAGTGGAGAATGAGCAGATTACTAACTATGCTGAAAAAACTTTGAAAGTGTGCATACTATTCCCACATCCCCCCTTCTTACCATTAATACTAAGGTAAATGGACAAAACTGAATTTCCTTTCTTACCTCTGACCTCAGGGTTATTTCCTGCATTGGATAAAAGGGAATTAGGGAGCGAGCAGAGCTGCATTGCTTACTTCAGTTTCTTTTTTTAGAGCTTTGAATGCTGAAGTATTGTTGATGGCCAGTTTAAGTTTTCATGAGTAAAAGTGGGATTAATAATTATTACCATTTACTGAACACAGGAATTGTGCTAAAGATTTTAAGTGTTTTGCTATATGTATTTAATCTATACAACTCTGTAGTACATGCACTTCTCTATAAATTTATGCATTTAAAGCATTAAGAATAGTACCTGAAATATAGCAAGAACTCAATAAATGTTTGAAGATAAGAGAATTGTCTTTGAAAATCACTGGTAGAATTTGAATCCATGGCTGTTAAAGTCTGAAAGTTCATAGTTCAAAGTATTGTGCAGTATTGTGTCCCTTTCCTTCAAGAGCTAAATTTCCTTTCCTAAAGTCTTTCCTGATCTTCTTACGCATTCTAGGATAATACTTATTTTTTTAAATTCTATATTCTGACCTGTTCCAGTTTGTGAGTCCTAAGGTGTCCACCACCCCTTGCACTTATACCTAGGGAAGTTCATTCTTCAAATTCAGGGTCTGGACAAGATTTATTTAGTGAGAATGTAGAATTCTTCTTACAAGATTTTAAAAGGACAAGTAAGATCATTACATGAAAGGATCTGTTTAGCCTCTTTTGCATGGTCAGGGGTGGACCAAATAACCTTTGGATCACTTCCACTTGTGTAATTTACCATTTCAGCAGGACAGCAACATTTCAGGCCAAAGTTCGACTTTTTTTTATTATTAAATTCTTTTATTGTCGCCAGGAAACTAGAGAAAATGAATTCTTCACAGTACGCTTGTGCATGCAACTTGAAACGGTTTGCACACTAAATGAAATTAAATGAAAGACAGCTGTTTGGGAAAGAGCTGTCAGAAACTGATTGGGCTCTATTAGGGAAGAATAGAGGCTAGGAATACGTTTTCAGAAACAGGATATCAGTGGTTTAAAAAGCAAGCAAATTTACATACACAAAAGCTCTCATGTGGTTGTGCTGTTGCATGTCTTTTCAGTTCATTCATCTTGAATTATTATTTGCTCTTGGTGAGTAGGTGTCTGCTTTCAAGGCTGCTTTTCACATATCAAGTTTGCTTTTTTTTGGTGAGTACTTTGGTTTTGGTTAAACTGCAAATCTAGTAATGTTCCCCAAACCATCTAAGTTTTCATGAGTAAAAGTGGGATTAATAATTATTACCATTTACTGAACACAGGAATTGTGCTAAAGATTTTAAGTGTTTTGCTATATGTATTTAATCTATACAACTCTGTAGTACATGCACTTCTCTATAAATTTATGCATTTAAAGCATTAAGAATAGTACCTGAAATATAGCAAGAACTCAATAAATGTTTGAAGATAAGAGAATTGTCTTTGAAAATCACTGGTAGAATTTGAATCCATGGCTGTTAAAGTCTGAAAGTTCATAGTTCAAAGTATTGTGCAGTATTGTGTCCCTTTCCTTCAAGAGCTAAATTTCCTTTCCTAAAGTCTTTCCTGATCTTCTTACGCATTCTAGGATAATACTTATTTTTTTAAATTCTATATTCTGACCTGTTCCAGTTTGTGAGTCCTAAGGTGTCCACCACCCCCCCCCCCCCTTGCACTTATACCTAGGGAAGTTCATTCTTCAAATTCAGGGTCTGGACAAGATTTATTTAGTGAGAATGTAGAATTCTTCTTACAAGATTTTAAAAGGACAAGTAAGATCATTACATGAAAGGATCTGTTTAGCCTCTTTTGCATGGTCAGGGGTGGACCAAATAACCTTTGGATCACTTCCACTTGTGTAATTTACCATTTCAGCAGGACAGCAACATTTCAGGCCAAAGTTCGACTTTTTTTTATTATTAAATTCTTTTATTGTCGCCAGGAAACTAGAGAAAATGAATTCTTCACAGTACGCTTGTGCATGCAACTTGAAACGGTTTGCACACTAAATGAAATTAAATGAAAGACAGCTGTTTGGGAAAGAGCTGTCAGAAACTGATTGGGCTCTATTAGGGAAGAATAGAGGCTAGGAATACGTTTTCAGAAACAGGATATCAGTGGTTTAAAAAGCAAGCAAATTTACATACACAAAAGCTCTCATGTGGTTGTGCTGTTGCATGTCTTTTCAGTTCATTCATCTTGAATTATTATTTGCTCTTGGTGAGTAGGTGTCTGCTTTCAAGGCTGCTTTTCACATATCAAGTGTACGAGAGTGCTTTGTTTTCTGAGAAATAAATACAGCACAACCCCACTACAATGCCATTCTGAGTACTTTGGTTTTGGTTAAACTGCAAATCTAGTAATGTTCCCCAAACCACTTCCTTTACCCAGTACCCCTCTGTTCCTACCAAAATGGAAAAGGGGAAGGACCACCTAGCCCAGGTTGCCAGAGGTGGCATTAGGGTCCCCTGAAATGGCTGCCAGGAAAAAAGAAGCAATTATATCCCATAACAGACTCAAAGCAGATGGTCTCCTATGGTGGTATGAACTATGATGTTACTAAGCCTTTGATTTGTGATTTCACTTTGTACTTTCAAAGCGTTCAAGTTGTGCTACCTGTTGTGATGCTGCTCTCTGCCCCCCAAGACCTCACTGTTCCTTGTTTGGATATGTGTCCTTGTATCTTACCCTAAAATAGCTTCACTCTGCTGTCCTCTAACCCTCCTGCTAGATGATAGCTCATAGTAGGAATCTCTGCTGGGCCTTCCCAGTGACAGCTACAGTGGTACACATGGAACTACCTTTAAAGGGACTGTTATGTAATTTTTATATGGCTCCCCCAGGTCTTAGTTGCAGCATGCATGATCTAGATCCCTGACCGGGGATTGAACCTGGGCCCCCTGCATTGGTAGCGTGAGTCTTTGCCACTGGACCACAAAGGAAGTCCCTAAAGGAATTTTTAAAAAACCTTTGGGGTTTTACTGTTGAAGCAGAACCTATCCATAGCATAAGCTCATTCAGGAAATAGCATTTGATGTTAAGAATCCTAGGATTTTGTTACACTCATACAGCTTTTGTCTCTGGAGCCCATCCTAACATTGAATTTTTATATTTTCAACTCTGTTTAGCAACAGGCTTCCATAATTCATTGAGGTCCTATCTCAACTGCCTTCCTTTGAGATCATACTTGCTTTCCCCTCAACATCTTCTTTCTTTTTTTCTTTTTTGTTTTTGATTCAGAACACAAATCCTCCTTGGTTGAGATTAAGGAATCACTTGACTCATAGTGTGCACACCTGTATCCCTTTCTCCATGTCTATCCACCTTAGAAGATGATATTATTGCTCCTGGAGTATCTGAACCCAGGTATCCAGGAGAATAGGAAGGGGTTTCCATATCTGGTCTCACCAACTAAAGCACATAAACACATTTTCAAACTGAGTCACAAGAATGTCCGGAGAATCCGTAATACCTCATTAATAAAGCTAGTACCCCAGATTAAAATGCCAGTAATTGCTACTTTACTTAATTGACATATAGCTGGTGTGCAATATTATATAAGTTTCAGGTGTACAATATGGTCATTCACAGTTTTTAAAGGTTATGCTCCATTTATAATCATAAAATATTGGCTATATTCTCTGTGTTGTACAGTATATCTGTGTAGCTTGTTTTATACATAATAGTTTGACCTCTTAATCCCCTATCCTCACAACTCCTATACTCTTTTTTTGTGGGGGCGGGCGGGTTGGGGAGGAGGCAGGCAGGGCCACTTCTGATTTCACTTTGTACTTTCAAAGCGTTCAAGTTGTGCTACCTGTTGTGATGCTGCTCTCTGCCCCCAAGACCTCACTGTTCCTTGTTTGGATATGTGCCCTTTGTTTATAAATAGCTTCACTCTGCTGTCCTCTAACCCTCCTGCTAGATGATAGCTCATAGTAGGAATCTCTGCTGGGCCTTCCCAGTGACAGCTACAGTGGTACACATGGAACTACCTTTAAAGGGACTGTTATGTAATTTTTATATGGCTCCCCCAGGTCTTAGTTGCAGCATGCATGATCTAGATCCCTGACCGGGGATTGAACCTGGGCCCCCTGCATTGGTAGCGTGAGTCTTTGCCACTGGACCACAAAGGAAGTCCCTAAAGGAATTTTTAAAAAACCTTTGGGGTTTTACTGTTGAAGCAGAACCTATCCATAGCATAAGCTCATTCAGGAAATAGCATTTGATGTTAAGAATCCTAGGATTTTGTTACACTCATACAGCTTTTGTCTCTGGAGCCCATCCTAACATTGAATTTTTATATTTTCAACTCTGTTTAGCAACAGGCTTCCATAATTCATTGAGGTCCTATCTCAACTGCCTTCCTTTGAGATCATACTTGCTTTCCCCTCAACATCTTCTTTCTTTTTTTCTTTTTTGTTTTTGATTCAGAACACAAATCCTCCTTGGTTGAGATTAAGGAATCACTTGACTCATAGTGTGCACACCTGTATCCCTTTCTCCATGTCTATCCACCTTAGAAGATGATATTATTGCTCCTGGAGTATCTGAACCCAGGTATCCAGGAGAATAGGAAGGGGTTTCCATATCTGGTCTCACCAACTAAAGCACATAAACACATTTTCAAACTGAGTCACAAGAATGTCCGGAGAATCCCGTAATACCTCATTAATAAAGCTAGTACCCCAGATTAAAATGCCAGTAATTGCTACTTTACTTAATTGACATATAGCTGGTGTGCAATATTATATAAGTTTCAGGTGTACAATATGGTCATTCACAGTTTTTAAAGGTTATGCTCCATTTATAATCATAAAATATTGGCTATATTCTCTGTGTTGTACAGTATATCTGTGTAGCTTGTTTTATACATAATAGTTTGACCTCTTAATCCCCTATCCTCACAACTCCTATACTCTTTTTTTGTGGGGGCGGGCGGGTTGGGGAGGGAGGCAGGCAGGCGGGCCACTTCTATTGGTCTTTCATTTATCTATTTTCATCCATCTCTGTTCTTTGGCCCATGTGGGCCTCCCATCGCAGTGGCCTCTGTTGTTGTAGAGCACCAGCTCTGGGCACATGTGCTCCAGAGCTCTGTCTTGGGTAATTGGACACATTGGTCCAGCCGCTTCGTGGCACGTGGGATCCTCCCAGGCCAGGGATCGAACCGATGTCCCTTGCACTGCAAGGCGGAGTCCTTACCCACTGGACCACCAGGGAAGCCCCAACTCCTATACTCCTTATTACTTCTACAAAACAAGTGAGGGCAGACACAAGTTTAGACGCACCAGTAAAGTCTGCCATCTTTCAAGACATTTCCTGAAGCAGATGTCATTATTGAAAGTAAGCCATGAGCTTATCGATGATTTGTTTGGTGAAATTATTTGCTTCTTAGTTCTGAAAGAATTTACGTAAAGTCCTCTGAATGCTTTCTTCCGTTTTCTCCAGGTTAAGCTCCAGAGTAGATATCAAAAACATTGCTCTTTTTTTCTTTAAATTTCTTTTGCTTATCTTTAATTTTTGACCTCTTTTATTGTTTTTTTACTTATTTATTTTCATCCATCTTTATTCTTTGGCCTGTGTGGGCCTCCCATTGCAGTGGCCTCTTTCATTGCAGAGCACCGGCTCTGGGCACATGCGCTCTGGAGCTCTGGCTTGTAACGGGACACACCCATCAAGCCGTTCCTCAGCACGTGGGATCTTCCTGGGCCAGAGATCTAACTGGCGCCCCTTGCACTGCAAGGCTGACACTTTGCCCACTGGACCACCAAGGAAGCCCCCTATTTTTAGTTTTTTAAGGAACCTCCATACTGTCCTCCATAGTGGCTATACCAATTCACTTTCCACCAACAGCGTAAGAGGGTTCCCTATTCTCCATAACCTCACCAGCATTTATTGCTTGTGGACTTTTTATGGTAGTCATTCTGGCTGGTGTGAGGTGATAGCTCATATTTGTTCTGATTTGCATTTTTCTAATAATTATCAGTGCTGAGCAACTTTTTATGTGTCTATTTGCCAGCTATATGTCTTCTTTTGAGAAATGTCTGTTTAGGTCTTCGGCCCATTTTTTGACTGGGTTGTTTGTTTTAATGCTGTTAAGCATCATGAGCTGTTTATAAATTTTAAAGACTAATCCCTTATCAGTCACATCATTTACAAATATTTTCTCCACATCTGTGGGTTATCTTTTCATTTTGTTTATTGTTTGCTCTGCAAAAGCTTTTGAGTTTAAGTAGGTCCATTTGTTTGTTTTTGTTTTTATTTCCATTATTCTGCTGCTGTTTATGTCAGAGAGTGTTCTGCTTATGTTTGTCTCTAGGATTTTTATAGTACGATCTTAAATAGGATCCAGTCTCACATTTAGTCTTTAACCCATTTTGAGTCTGTTTTCATGTATGGAGTTAAAGAATGATCTAATTTCTTCTTCTTCTTCTTCTTCTTTTTTTTATATGTAGCGGTCCAGTTTTCCCAGCACCTTTTGTTGAAGAGACAGTCTTTCCAATATTATATAGTCTTGCCTCCTTTGTTGTATATTAATAATCATAGGTACATGGGCTTACTTCTTAGTTTTCTATCCCATCCCATTGATTGGTTCTTCTGTTTTTGTGCCAGTACCATATGTTTTTGATGACTGTAGCTTTGCAGTATAGTCTGAAGTCAGGGAGCCTGATTCCTCCAGCTTCATTTTTCTTTCTCAAGATTACTTTAGTTTTGGGGGTTCTTTTGTGTCTCCATACAAATTTCGAGGGTTTCTTTTGGTTCTAGTTTTGTGAAAAATGCCATTGGTAATTTGATAGAGATTGCCTTGAATCTATAAATTCCCTAGGGGTTTCTACTCGCTTTGCTGCATCTGCAGCCTGGGAAACCTGATATGGGGTTCAGAACCTTCACAAAAGTGTCAGAACTTCTTTGGTATTCTTTTTCTCTAAATTGTGGGTCAGCTACTCAGCAGGTATAGGTTGATTTTGACATCATTGCACCTCGCACACCATCTTATTGTGCCTTCTCCTTTGTCTTTGGAGATGGGGTATCTTTTATGGGTGGGTTCTAGCACCCTCCTGTTGATGGCAGCTCACCAGCTAGTTGTGATTTTGGAACTTTTGTAGGAAAAGATGAGCACACGTCCATTTACTCCACCATCTTTTTTTTTTTTTATACTCCACCATCTTGAACCAATCCCTCCAAATATCTTTTGATCAGGAAGATTTTGAGCACTCATTCTGTGAATGCTTAATGGGACAGTGTGTGGAAGTGAAGAAACTTCTACTTATTTTTTTCTGTATCACATAAAGAATTAAATCATAAGACTTGCCTCTTTGTTACCTAGTTAGTGAAGATTTATCTGTTTGTATCAGTTACCTTTTATATTCGTCAACAGTTTCCCATCTCATTCATTCAGAAAACATTTATCGAGCAACTGCTCTGTTAGGTACTATGCTAAGATTGATGTCAGAAACATCGGTGAACTATGTCCCCTGCCCTTGAGAGTTTAAGATCTGATGAGCCGTGAGGAAAGGGTTTTTCTGAGTGTTGATATGTTGATTACTTGCTGTTAATGGCATTTATGTCAATAATAGCTTTAATAATGTATTTCTGTCCTTCATCTGGTCAGTGTGATATTGTTTCCCCTCCACCATATATGAGCAGCACTTTTGTCCACCTGACCTCAGATGAGATAATAAAATGTGTATAGGGGTACATGACACAGCCACAAACATAATTGTCTCTACAGATAGTCTTTCCTAATTGTTGGCACATTTTAACTGTTGATGTTGTGAGTCTTTGCTGTAGTAGTACAGCTTGAATTATCATGTGATCAAACTGGAGTGATTATTTTTAGTGTAGCCATAAGAAATCAAAGCTGACAGGTGGGAGGCAGCTGTATCCCAGCTGGTTCTGCTGAGCTGTATTCCGAGGGGAAAGCGGTGGCAGCTCTCCAGGCTCCCAAGCTCTAGGAGATGGTCTTCCTCCATCGTCCAAGGCAAGCCCTGCCAGATGCATTTGAAAGCAGTGCCATAGCTCTCGAGAAGTGAGACTTCAGCAAAAGGTATTAAGAATACAGTGCCCATTTAGGGCACATGTCAGCGTCATTCTCTTCCTTACAGCTTTAATAAACCCACAGCATAAAGACTGCTTACCTCATTTAATCACGCAATACTTTCCCTGAATTACAGAGATAGGCTTTTAAGTTTGACTGGCTTAACATTCTCTAAACTCCTAGGATTCTAAACTCTGAAGTCTAATTTTTGCCTGAAATATTTATAGATTCTATCAGACACAAGAGCATATTTATGGTTAAAATATATTTGGTTGTTTTACTTATTTTATTAGTTCTCACTAGAATTTGCATTGGCTACTTTTATTTTCTAGGAGGAAAACTGTATTTGTAGTTAGATTAATCAGTGTTGTCCCTATTGTAAGTGATATTAATGAATAAAATTTTTGCTGTGCATAGCAAATGACTGACTAGCACCCATAATATGTTCAGAATTGTACAAATCAATTAAAGAAAACTCCTAAGAAAACTAGTTTTGAACAAAGACTTCATGGATGAAGTTCTCAAATTGCTAATAACTTCAGTAATAACTTAAAGAAACACAAATTTTAGTATATTCTACAGGAAGGTTCTTCTAAGACATTCAGCTGCCTATAGAAATGTGTGATACTCAGTCATACTAGTGGCAATTAGGAAAGGTTCCTCAGTCACATATTGTTAGAAGTTCTCTTGGGAATGAGTTCTCACTTGCACAGTATGAGTAACTAAAAAAGTTGAAGGCTTTCTCACATATAACATATTCATAAGCCCCTCTGAAGCCTAGACTCTCAATTTTATTATTAGATCTAATTGCTTTGAGAAGGCTCTGTCACTTTCCAAAACATGATTTTTCTCCCTTGGATGGCTGCTCTGATACACATTGGGACTGATAGCTGGCCATCGGGATAGTTGACATCCCCACCCTGCTGGCTCAGGACTGGTACTGCATAGCAGAAGATGAAAGGCAGGTGAGCAAGTGAAGCTTCATTTGCTGCTTCTCATAGCTCCCTATAGTTTGCCTTACCATCTGTACCTTCCCCAGCCCTAAAATGTCTTCCATGAAACCATTCCCTGGCACCAAATAGGTTGGGGACCACTGGGATAATTTGATGGAACACTTAGCACAGTTGCCACTGACTCTTTGTTACCCCCTGGGCTGCAGCCCATCAGGCTTCCCTGTCCTTCAGTATCTCCCCGAGTTTGCTCAAACTCATGTCTGTTGAGTCAGTAACGCCATCCAACCGTCTCATCCTTTGTCACTCCCTTCTCCTGCCTTCAGTCTTTCCCAGCATCAGGGTCTTTTCCAGTGAGTTGGCTCTTCCCATAAGGTGGCCATAGTATTGGAGCTTTGGCTTAAACATCAGTCCTTCCAGTGAATATTTAGGGTTGCTTTCCTATTTTTGGGTATTAGGTTCAAAATTGACTTAATGCATAGAATTCTCACTTTTATTTTCTAGGAGGAAAACTGTATTTGTAGTTAGATTAATCAGTGTTGTCCCTATTGTAAGTGATATTAATGAATAAAATTTTTGCTGTGCATAGCAAATGACTGACTAGCACCCATAATATGTTCAGAATTGTACAAATCAATTAAAGAAAACTCCTAAGAAAACTAGTTTTGAACAAAGACTTCATGGATGAAGTTCTCAAATTGCTAATAACTTCAGTAATAACTTAAAGAAACACAAATTTTAGTATATTCTACAGGAAGGTTCTTCTAAGACATTCAGCTGCCTATAGAAATGTGTGATACTCAGTCATACTAGTGGCAATTAGGAAAGGTTCCTCAGTCACATATTGTTAGAAGTTCTCTTGGGAATGAGTTCTCACTTGCACAGTATGAGTAACTAAAAAAGTTGAAGGCTTTCTCACATATAACATATTCATAAGCCCCTCTGAAGCCTAGACTCTCAATTTTATTATTAGATCTAATTGCTTTGAGAAGGCTCTGTCACTTTCCAAAACATGATTTTTCTCCCTTGGATGGCTGCTCTGATACACATTGGGACTGATAGCTGGCCATCGGGATAGTTGACATCCCCACCCTGCTGGCTCAGGACTGGTACTGCATAGCAGAAGATGAAAGGCAGGTGAGCAAGTGAAGCTTCATTTGCTGCTTCTCATAGCTCCCTATAGTTTGCCTTACCATCTGTACCTTCCCCAGCCCTAAAATGTCTTCCATGAAACCATTCCCTGGCACCAAATAGGTTGGGGACCACTGGGATAATTTGATGGAACACTTAGCACAGTTGCCACTGACTCTTTGTTACCCCCTGGGCTGCAGCCCATCAGGCTTCCCTGTCCTTCAGTATCTCCCCGAGTTTGCTCAAACTCATGTCTGTTGAGTCAGTAACGCCATCCAACCGTCTCATCCTTTGTCACTCCCTTCTCCTGCCTTCAGTCTTTCCCAGCATCAGGGTCTTTTCCAGTGAGTTGGCTCTTCCCATAAGGTGGCCATAGTATTGGAGCTTTGGCTTAAACATCAGTCCTTCCAGTGAATATTTAGGGTTGATTTCCTATTGTGTTGGTTTCTGCCATATATCAACATGAATCAGTCATATGTATACATATTTCCCTTCCTTTCATGTATAGATTTTTCACTTGTATGAATTAAATGATGCAGTAAAAGATATGATTTCTCAGCAAAAAGATTTCCCACAGATAGTACATCCATGAAGTTTCTCTGCAGTATGGATCTTCTAGTGTGTAAGCTAACTGACTTCTGGCTGTGGACCTGCCAGTATGCAGTGCCTAAGAGTTTCTCCAGGAAGAATTTTCTGGCATGAAAGCAGTCTCAATTTTTTGGGAAGAGTTTTCCTACATTGTGTGTGTGTGTGTGTGTGTGTGTATAGTTTTTCTTGTTTGTGGACTCACTGATGCCCTAGGACCTGCAGTACCCATGCTTGTTTAACTATTTTGTCCTAAATACTTGTGATCCTTGCTAGTGACAGCCATCTGATCTTGAGTCATAGCAAACACTTCAGCCTTACTGAATGACGTACTTTTTGCCAAATCATATTTTTTGTCTTATCTATGAATTTATGAAAGTGGAGTTTGACTTGACTGTTTCTTTGTTATATGCTAGAAATTGCTCCAAGTTACAATACTAGAAGACCATTTATATAGATTGCATGCTGACTTGCTATAATAATCCTTTAGCTATTAAGTCTGAGTGTCATACAGTCAAATGACAGTATTTTTCTTATCTACCAGCTTAGTATGATAGTCACTCTTTCAGTTAAAGCTTTTGAGGGTTTTGTCACTAAATTTATGCAGTTATATGTGATCGGTTTCTCTGTTCTGTTTCATAATATACCAAAGTGTTAAAATTGTTGTGTCAAGAGTACTTGTTTTCTTAATCTTGTTACTCTCATTGGATGAGTTTCTTATCAAAATATGGGCTAAGTATTTATTAAATTGGGTTTCATTGGCTTCCCAGGTGGTCCTAGCGGTAAAGAACCCACCTGCCAATGCAGGAGACTCAGGAGATTTGGGTTCGATCCCTAGGTGGGAAGTTCCCTGGAGAAGGACATGGTAATCCACTCCAGTATTTGCCTGGAGAAATCCATGGACAGAGGAGCCTGGTGGGCAGCAGCCCATAGGGTCTGAAAGAGTTGGATACAACTGAAGGAACACATGTGTTTCATTGTCATGGGTTTGGTGTACAAGTAGAAGTATTGGTATTTCCCTAAGGTATTCGTAAAATCATTCTTACTGAACATCAATTGGTTTGTCAGAATGAATTATTATTAGTTATAAATCATTTTTGTAAGTACTATTTATTGAGTACATACTGCTGAACAGATACTGTGCAGGATATTTCATGTATGATCTCATTTAATCATCTTAGTAGTTTTTAGTATGTCTGTGTTTTCAAGTGAATAATAGTTCCATACTGGCTAAGTAAAGCACAAGTAGCAGTAATTTGAAGGGATTCATTGAGAAAATGTGTAAAACTAACAGAGGTTAAATGATTCAAATCTTCCTCAGGTATAAAATTTTCTTTTAGCCTCCATAGGATTCCACTCTTTGAACAGTGAGAGAATACAGTCTTCTGTTTAAACAGAGAATTTGAGAGTCATGAGATAGTACTGTGAACTTTTAATTGTTACTGATTTTCTAAATCACTATATTTTGCTTACAACCTCCAACTGGAAATGTTGAATGAATGTGTTTAGTTATTTCTGAGATACATTTTATACACTCACTCATAAGTAGAGCATCTGTGAATATCACTTGAGGTTTCTGGTTAGTTCACTGTGTTTGTTCCTGGTTCTACATCCTAAGGAATTGGGCTCTATTTATATAAAAAGATATCTGTAAAGAAACAGGCAAGTAAAGCTGGTATTTCTTCCTTGGGAAAATCTGGAGTGTAGAGTTAAAAGCAAGTATGCGTTTTTCATAATTATGTTTTCGGTTTCTCTGTTCTGTTTCATAATATACCAAAGTGTTAAAATTGTTGTGTCAAGAGTACTTGTTTTCTTAATCTTGTTACTCTCATTGGATGAGTTTCTTATCAAAATATGGGCTAAGTATTTATTAAATTGGGTTTCATTGGCTTCCCAGGTGGTCCTAGCGGTAAAGAACCCACCTGCCAATGCAGGAGACTCAGGAGATTTGGGTTCGATCCCTAGGTGGGAAGTTCCCTGGAGAAGGACATGGTAATCCACTCCAGTATTTGCCTGGAGAAATCCATGGACAGAGGAGCCTGGTGGGCAGCAGCCCATAGGGTCTGAAAGAGTTGGATACAACTGAAGGAACACATGTGTTTCATTGTCATGGGTTTGGTGTACAAGTAGAAGTATTGGTATTTCCCTAAGGTATTCGTAAAATCATTCTTACTGAACATCAATTGGTTTGTCAGAATGAATTATTATTAGTTATAAATCATTTTTGTAAGTACTATTTATTGAGTACATACTGCTGAACAGATACTGTGCAGGATATTTCATGTATGATCTCATTTAATCATCTTAGTAGTTTTTAGTATGTCTGTGTTTTCAAGTGAATAATAGTTCCATACTGGCTAAGTAAAGCACAAGTAGCAGTAATTTGAAGGGATTCATTGAGAAAATGTGTAAAACTAACAGAGGTTAAATGATTCAAATCTTCCTCAGGTATAAAATTTTCTTTTAGCCTCCATAGGATTCCACTCTTTGAACAGTGAGAGAATACAGTCTTCTGTTTAAACAGAGAATTTGAGAGTCATGAGATAGTACTGTGAACTTTTAATTGTTACTGATTTTCTAAATCACTATATTTTGCTTACAACCTCCAACTGGAAATGTTGAATGAATGTGTTTAGTTATTTCTGAGATACATTTTATACACTCACTCATAAGTAGAGCATCTGTGAATATCACTTGAGGTTTCTGGTTAGTTCACTGTGTTTGTTCCTGGTTCTACATCCTAAGGAATTGGGCTCTATTTATATAAAAAGATATCTGTAAAGAAACAGGCAAGTAAAGCTGGTATTTCTTCCTTGGGAAAATCTGGAGTGTAGAGTTAAAAGCAAGTATTATGGTTCAAAGCAGGCAATATAATGAACACATTCAAGAAATTAGTACATGTGTAGCACTTTATGTTTGCAAACTGTTTCATAGCCATATTCATTAATTTACATAAGTTCCTGGAAGGTAACATTGTTATTACATCTGTTTTATAAGCAAGACAAACAAAATATAGGCAAATTAAGTGGCAAAACAGAGAAATTAGGACATTGATTCTAGGGCTTTGGCCTATAAACTACACCACGTTACTCCCTTAGGGAAATAAATAAAGCGCTTCTGTTTTGTTGTAGCCTTGGGCTTCACACCTAGTTGGATAATTGTTTATATATTTATATAACCCTATATATTATTTTTTTCAATTATATGACTCAAAACCCTTCCAACACAACTTCTAATGAACGAAAATCTGAGCTTATTAAATAAATAAGGCCCCTCGTTATAAATTTTCCATAAAATGTCCATGACCAACAGATCAGTGAACGTGTCCAGGACATGTGCAGTGTTGACCTTGATAGATACACATTGAAACCAACTGAAGGGTGGATGACCCAGGCGAGCTAACCTTGCTGACCGCATACTGTTTGTACACCACTCTCTCTCTCACTGTGTTTCTCTTTGTACTTTCCTTTTCCCCCCAAAGGATAGCAAATTTCTACAAAAGAGTAATAAATTTTCTCATAACCTCAAAAAGGTAAAACGAAAGAACTTCCCAACAGATATTCCACTCTTTGAACAGTGAGAGAATACAGTCTTCTGTTTAAACAGAGAATTTGAGAGTCATGAGATAGTACTGTGAACTTTTAATTGTTACTGATTTTCTAAATCACTATATTTTGCTTACAACCTCCAACTGGAAATGTTGAATGAATGTGTTTAGTTATTTCTGAGATACATTTTATACACTCACTCATAAGTAGAGCATCTGTGAATATCACTTGAGGTTTCTGGTTAGTTCACTGTGTTTGTTCCTGGTTCTACATCCTAAGGAATTGGGCTCTATTTATATAAAAAGATATCTGTAAAGAAACAGGCAAGTAAAGCTGGTATTTCTTCCTTGGGAAAATCTGGAGTGTAGAGTTAAAAGCAAGTATTATGGTTCAAAGCAGGCAATATAATGAACACATTCAAGAAATTAGTACATGTGTAGCACTTTATGTTTGCAAACTGTTTCATAGCCATATTCATTAATTTACATAAGTTCCCTGGAAGGTAACATTGTTATTACATCTGTTTTATAAGCAAGACAAACAAAATATAGGCAAATTAAGTGGCAAAACAGAGAAATTAGGACATTGATTCTAGGGCTTTGGCCTATAAACTACACCACGTTACTCCCTTAGGGAAATAAATAAAGCGCTTCTGTTTTGTTGTAGCCTTGGGCTTCACACCTAGTTGGATAATTGTTTATATATTTATATAACCCTATATATTATTTTTTTCAATTATATGACTCAAAACCCTTCCAACACAACTTCTAATGAACGAAAATCTGAGCTTATTAAATAAATAAGGCCCCTCGTTATAAATTTTCCATAAAATGTCCATGACCAACAGATCAGTGAACGTGTCCAGGACATGTGCAGTGTTGACCTTGATAGATACACATTGAAACCAACTGAAGGGTGGATGACCCAGGCGAGCTAACCTTGCTGACCGCATACTGTTTGTACACCACTCTCTCTCTCTCACTGTGTTTCTCTTTGTACTTTCCTTTTCCCCCCAAAGGATAGCAAATTTCTACAAAAGAGTAATAAATTTTCTCATAACCTCAAAAAGGTAAAACGAAAGAACTTCCCAACAGATGAGATTAGAAAAATGACTCAAACTCTTGTGTTAGAAAGCAGGAGACATGATAAATTATTGCATTCAATTAACTTTTCTTTCACTTACTAAACACACAGAAACTGCTTTAACACCCTGAGGTGTTAGAAGTAACGAAGAATGACTTTTAGAATAAATATACCATAAGCTACCCTGTTTAAATGAATGCTATTCTTCAGTGTAGCCACTCTTTACACTAATTCAACAATGCTGTCATTGCAGAATATATTTTTAGACCTTGTCCTTTTGAATTGCCTTTAGAAGCTGTAAAACTGTAAAAGAAAACAGTCTCATATTTACCTAAAGTCACACCATGTTTTTTCAATCAACTCTTCCCCAACCAAGAAATTTATTACTCAGATAGATTACTGACCTTTTCACCAGCTTTTGTTCCACACTAATTTTTCTTTTTTTCAAAATCAGTTCTATACTTTTTTAGAAAAAGAAAGAATTGGGGGCTTCCCTGGTGGTCCAGTGGGTAAGGACACCGCCTTGCAGTGCAAGGGGCGTCGGTTCGATCCCTGGCCTGGGAAGATCCCACGTGCCGCGGAGCGGCTGGACTGATGTGTCCAATTACCGAGCCGGAGCTCTGGAGCGCATACGCCCAGAGCCGGTGTTGTGCGACAACAGAGGCCACTGCGATGGGAGGCCCACGCGGGCCAAAGAACAGAGATAGATGAAAATAGATAAATGGAAGACCAATAGAAGTGGCCCACCCGCCCCGCCCCTCCCCAACCTGCTCCCCCCCACACACAAAAATCTGTGGGACCGGGGCTTCCCCTGGTGGTCCAGTGGATAAGGACACCGCCTTGCAGTGCACGGGGTGCTGGTTCGATCCCTGGCCTGGGAAGACTCCATGTGCCGCGGAGCGGCTGGACCGATGTGCCCAATTACCGAGCCGGAGCTCTGGAGCGCATGCGCCCAGAGCCGGTGCTCTGTGACAACAGAGGCCACGGCGATGGGAGGCCCACATGGGCCAAAGAACAAAGATGGATGAAAATAGATAAAAAGAAAGATCGATAGAAGGGGCTCACCCGCCCCCCCTCCCTCCCCACTCCACCCCCCCAAGATAAATAAACAAAACTCTTTAAAAAATAAAAATAAAAAAAAAAAAGAATTGCCCTCAGTGAGGGTATTTATTAATTTTTTAACGTGAAAAACTTAAACTTGTGAAGTTAGAAAAATGGTAGAATTCCCATTATTATTCACCCAGCTTTCCCTAATGTCAACATTTAAATGAAGTATAGTATAGTTCTCAAAGTGAGGAAATTGATATTGATAAATACTATTTGATAAATACTAGATAATGCTATTGCTAAACTACAGAAGTTATTGAAATCTCTCCAGTTTAACCCGCTAACATACCTTTTCTGTTTTAGGATACAACCCAAGATCCCACACTGCATTTAGTTGTCATGTCTCCTTAGTCTCTTGTCATCGGTGACAGTTCCCAATAAGAGCATTGAAAAGAAAGTACTCCCTTGGAAAAAAGAGCCATTGATTCTGAGTGTAATTCCAAAAGTATCTGTCTCTGTCACTGTCTTGTCAGTATTTGATTTACTGTGACCTAAAATTTGTGCTGACTCTTGAAATAAAAAGAAAAGTAAGATATACTTGGACACAAAGCTCAGTGCATGAAAGCAAAAGACCTGTCCGTTACCACGACGCCAGGTGTATATCAAGCTCTGGATGTTTTAATGATGCTAAGAGCCTCCTCTATCTCTGTGTTCCTTTCTGTTTCCCCTGCTGTAATGTCAGTTCAGATTCTGCCTCATGCCTTATCTATCACAAGAGTTTCCTACCTGGTCTCTCTGTCATTTCCTTCCCCCTTCTAGTTCATCTAAAATACCTCTTAGATGTGTCATCTCTCTATTCAGTAACTCTTTGTAGCTCTCCCAAGTTTAATTTCTTAATAACTTTCCAATTGCTTAACTTGGCAGGGCTAATTTTCCTGTTAATCATCGAAGCGACTCTGATAGCTTTCTAATTGGTTGCCCTCTATCTGCTCTTGTACCTTCATATTATACAGAGCGATCTTTCAACATGCAGCTCTGACCACATCATACTTCTCTTTAACCCTTTGAGTGACTTCTCATTGTTCTTCAGATACCATCGAAAATCTTTGGCAAGACCTTTTAGTCCCTGTATAATTCGACCATAATATTATTGCCTCATAGGTTTTAGGAGGATTTAGATGAGTTAGAACTCATAAAGTGCTTAGAAAAGTGCTTGGAATGTAATAAGTAGTCAATAAAAGTATAAAATCATTTAATTAAGAATGGTGAATTTTATAAAATGCCTTTTATCATGTGATGAAATAATTTTTCTATTGATGTTCTAGTATGGTAAATTATATTAATAGATTTCTTAATATTGAACCGTCCTTATGCTCCTAGTATAAACTCTGTTAGTGATTATTCTTGCATGATGGCTAAGATTTATTTGTACTATTAATTTTTGTATGTTCCTTATTTTCTAGTCTTTTTATTAGATATCTTATTTCCTTTATATAGTACTTTCTGCTTCTATAATTATTTATCCATTTATTTGTTTGATGTCTTTTTCCTGCTAGGCTATGAATTCTTTGAAGACAAGAGCCATTGATGCTGAGTGTAATTCCAAAAGTATCTGTCTCTGTCACTGTCTTGTCAGTATTTGATTTACTGTGACCTAAAATTTGTGCTGACTCTTGAAATAAAAAGAAAAGTAAGATATACTTGGACACAAAGCTCAGTGCATGAAAGCAAAAGACCTGTCCGTTACCACGACGCCAGGTGTATATCAAGCTCTGGATGTTTTAATGATGCTAAGAGCCTCCTCTATCTCTGTGTTCCTTTCTGTTTCCCCTGCTGTAATGTCAGTTCAGATTCTGCCTCATGCCTTATCTATCACAAGAGTTTCCTACCTGGTCTCTCTGTCATTTCCTTCCCCCTTCTAGTTCATCTAAAATACCTCTTAGATGTGTCATCTCTCTATTCAGTAACTCTTTGTAGCTCTCCCCAAGTTTAATTTCTTAATAACTTTCCAATTGCTTAACTTGGCAGGGCTAATTTTCCTGTTAATCATCGAAGCGACTCTGATAGCTTTCTAATTGGTTGCCCTCTATCTGCTCTTGTACCTTCATATTATACAGAGCGATCTTTCAACATGCAGCTCTGACCACATCATACTTCTCTTTAACCCTTTGAGTGACTTCTCATTGTTCTTCAGATACCATCGAAAATCTTTGGCAAGACCTTTTAGTCCCTGTATAATTCGACCATAATATTATTGCCTCATAGGTTTTAGGAGGATTTAGATGAGTTAGAACTCATAAAGTGCTTAGAAAAGTGCTTGGAATGTAATAAGTAGTCAATAAAAGTATAAAATCATTTAATTAAGAATGGTGAATTTTATAAAATGCCTTTTATCATGTGATGAAATAATTTTTCTATTGATGTTCTAGTATGGTAAATTATATTAATAGATTTCTTAATATTGAACCGTCCTTATGCTCCTAGTATAAACTCTGTTAGTGATTATTCTTGCACGCATGATGGCTAAGATTTATTTGTACTATTAATTTTTGTATGTTCCTTATTTTCTAGTCTTTTTATTAGATATCTTATTTCCTTTATATAGTACTTTCTGCTTCTATAATTATTTATCCATTTATTTGTTTGATGTCTTTTTCCTGCTAGGCTATGAATTCTTTGAAGACAAGAACCAAGTTCGTTTTATTCACCAATGTATCCCTTACACCTCCCAGGTGGCTTAGTGGTAAAGAATCCACCTATCAGTGCAGGAGATACGGGTTCGAACCCTGTGTCAGGAAGATCTTCTAGAGTAGGACGTGGCAACCTACTTCAGTATTCTTGCCTGGAAAATTCCATGGACAGAGGAACCTGGTGCTACAGTCCATGGGGTGGCAAAGAGTCTGATATGACTGAACACATACGCACATCCCTTACACTCAGCACAATTCTGTAATCACAGTAGATGTTCAACACATACATATTTATTGAGTAAATAAATTAATTAGTAATTATGCAAGGGAATAAATATATTTTTTTGCAGTGATACAAGTGACTTTAGCTTCTAATACTACAATAAGGGACTATGTCAATACTATACAAGTGCTTTAAAGTTAAACAATTCTAAGAAAGGAAACTTTAAACAAATTGTATTGTTTGTTTAAAATGAAGCAAATAGGCTCTTTTCCTTGTATCCCTTGGTCTCACAAATATTTGTGATATATTAAAGAAGTAGAATAATCCTATAGAGAAATTATTGTATAGTTTCTTACCTACAGCCCTTCAAATTAGGCTGAAATTGTTATTTAAATAAGATACAATGTATTTACAAAGATAAATGGGGCAGAGGGCTGAAAAATACAGCCCTTTGTCACTTGTTCCCTGGCTGCTGACTATTTAGAACTTCTTAACTTTTTGTGTTTCCTAACACTTTTAAAGGGAAAGTTTAATATTAGGAATAACCCACTACTGGCAAAGTTTATATTGAAGAGGGAAAATCTGATTGGGCCTAATATGTTTGTGGATTGGTAAGAGGGTACTGACCAACCTATGTGGATCCTAGGACAAGTTAGTACTTTTCCTCCATTTGACTGGATGTGGGGATAGAACCATTTGGTATAAACCTTGGCTGCTAGCCCTCAACAGGGTGAAATAACATCTCGTAGAAGCATATTGGCAGGTGCCATACTATGTGTCTACTAAAACTTCTTACTCCCTTGAATCACTGGAAAAGTTTCATAAATGCTCTGACTTCCAGTTTCTTTACTTTTAAAATAAAACTAATAAGGCATGGTTACAAAGTTAGTGTAATGATTAGAGATAATATGTGTAAAATACTTGGCGTACAGTAGTACTCAGTTGTTATACCTAGTGTTATTCATATCAGGAAGATCTTCTAGAGTAGGACGTGGCAACCTACTTCAGTATTCTTGCCTGGAAAATTCCATGGACAGAGGAACCTGGTGCTACAGTCCATGGGGTGGCAAAGAGTCTGATATGACTGAACACATACGCACATCCCTTACACTCAGCACAATTCTGTAATCACAGTAGATGTTCAACAAATACATATTTATTGAGTAAATAAATTAATTAGTAATTATGCAAGGGAATAAATATATTTTTTTGCAGTGATACAAGTGACTTTAGCTTCTAATACTACAATAAGGGACTATGTCAATACTATACAAGTGCTTTAAAGTTAAACAATTCTAAGAAAGGAAACTTTAAACAAATTGTATTGTTTGTTTAAAATGAAGCAAATAGGCTCTTTTCCTTGTATCCCTTGGTCTCACAAATATTTGTGATATATTAAAGAAGTAGAATAATCCTATAGAGAAATTATTGTATAGTTTCTTACCTACAGCCCTTCAAATTAGGCTGAAATTGTTATTTAAATAAGATACAATGTATTTACAAAGATAAATGGGGCAGAGGGCTGAAAAATACAGCCCTTTGTCACTTGTTCCCTGGCTGCTGACTATTTAGAACTTCTTAACTTTTTGTGTTTCCTAACACTTTTAAAGGGAAAGTTTAATATTAGGAATAACCCACTACTGGCAAAGTTTATATTGAAGAGGGAAAATCTGATTGGGCCTAATATGTTTGTGGATTGGTAAGAGGGTACTGACCAACCTATGTGGATCCTAGGACAAGTTAGTACTTTTCCTCCATTTGACTGGATGTGGGGATAGAACCATTTGGTATAAACCTTGGCTGCTAGCCCTCAACAGGGTGAAATAACATCTCGTAGAAGCATATTGGCAGGTGCCATACTATGTGTCTACTAAAACTTCTTACTCCCTTGAATCACTGGAAAAGTTTCATAAATGCTCTGACTTCCAGTTTCTTTACTTTTAAAATAAAACTAATAAGGCATGGTTACAAAGTTAGTGTAATGATTAGAGATAATATGTGTAAAATACTTGGCGTACAGTAGTACTCAGTTGTTATACCTAGTGTTATTCATATGAGGTAATAATAAAAAGTATTCTAATTTGGAACATGTAGAAGAAATCTATACCTTCCATGGATTTTTGTTCAGTCACTTAGTCCTGTCTGACTCTTTGTGACCCCATGCACTGCAGGACGCCAGGCTTCCCTGTCCTTCACTGTTTGCCAGAATTTGCTCAAATTCATGCCCATTGAGTCAGTGATGCTATCTAGCCATCTCATCCTCTGGTATCTTTTCCTTTTGCCTTCAATCTTTCCCAGCACCAGGGTCTTTTCAGATGAGTTGGCTCTTCACATCAGGTGACCAAAGTATTGGAGCTTCAACTTCAGAACATCAGTCCTTCCAATGAATATTCAGGGTAAATTTCCTTTAGGATTAGCTAGTTTGATCTCCTTGCAGTCCAAGGGACTCTCAAGAGTCTTCTCCAGCTCCACAGTTCAAAGAGGTTAACGGACTTATTTATTCAGGATGATGTAGTTTATATGTAGAAGAATTTAGTTGCAAAGTTTATGCTTTTGACTACTATGTTGTCCTTCATTTGAAGATACTTTTAAAATATATGTATGTATATACCTAATTGGAGAGGCCAATATCTTGCTTAATAAGGAAACACCAAAAGCATTTCCATAAAATTATTAAGATAATAAATACCTCTTTTCCCCAAAGTGGTGTTACAAGAAACCCATCAGAGGTAAACAAAAAATTGGAGAAGAGGATGTTAACCATACTTCCTAGCTAATATAATTGTATATCTGGAAAACTCAAGTGACTCAACTGAAAAGCTGATAAAAAGAAGAATGCATAATGAGAAATGCTAAGAAAGAAGAGTATTGAGGTGGAACTAGTCCATCTTTTTAATAAAAATATTGAACTATAATTCATGCTGATACAGGTCAATGGAAAAGGCTGGGAAATTCACAAAATTGGGATAAATATACACATGTGGAAATGTCACAGATGATAAAGTTGGCACTGTATATCATAAAGGACAAGATGGAGCTTTTAATAAATGCTAACTTTCTGCAAAGAAATAAAATTGGATTCTTTGCTAAGCGTTCTTACAAAATAATTCCTGGTGGAACACAATTTCAACATAAAAAGTAAAATGAGAAAAATATTCTCAAGATAGAATACAAAATCCAGAAGCCATGAGAATACCTTCCATGGATTTTTGTTCAGTCACTTAGTCCTGTCTGACTCTTTGTGACCCCATGCACTGCAGGACGCCAGGCTTCCCTGTCCTTCACTGTTTGCCAGAATTTGCTCAAATTCATGCCCATTGAGTCAGTGATGCTATCTAGCCATCTCATCCTCTGGTATCTTTTCCTTTTGCCTTCAATCTTTCCCAGCACCAGGGTCTTTTCAGATGAGTTGGCTCTTCACATCAGGTGACCAAAGTATTGGAGCTTCAACTTCAGAACATCAGTCCTTCCAATGAATATTCAGGGTAAATTTCCTTTAGGATTAGCTAGTTTGATCTCCTTGCAGTCCAAGGGACTCTCAAGAGTCTTCTCCAGCTCCACAGTTCAAAGAGGTTAACGGACTTATTTATTCAGGATGATGTAGTTTATAGGTAGAAGAATTTAGTTGCAAAGTTTATGCTTTTGACTACTATGTTGTCCTTCATTTGAAGATACTTTTAAAATATATGTATGTATATACCTAATTGGAGAGGCCAATATCTTGCTTAATAAGGAAACACCAAAAGCATTTCCATAAAATTATTAAGATAATAAATACCTCTTTTCCCCAAAGTGGTGTTACAAGAAATCCATCAGAGGTAAACAAAAAATTGGAGAAGAGGATGTTAACCATACTTCCTAGCTAATATAATTGTATATCTGGAAAACTCAAGTGACTCAACTGAAAAGCTGATAAAAAGAAGAATGCATAATGAGAAATGCTAAGAAAGAAGAGTATTGAGGTGGAACTAGTCCATCTTTTTAATAAAAATATTGAACTATAATTCATGCTGATACAGGTCAATGGAAAAGGCTGGGAAATTCACAAAATTGGGATAAATATACACATGTGGAAATGTCACAGATGATAAAGTTGGCACTGTATATCATAAAGGACAAGATGGAGCTTTTAATAAATGCTAACTTTCTGCAAAGAAATAAAATTGGATTCTTTGCTAAGCGTTCTTACAAAATAATTCCTGGTGGAACACAATTTCAACATAAAAAGTAAAATGAGAAAAATATTCTCAAGATAGAATACAAAATCCAGAAGCCATGAAAGAGATGATATGTTTGTATACTTAACAAAATTTTTCATTAAAAAAATCCATCATATGCAAAATCAAATAGCAAATGAAAATCTGGAGAAAATAACTCATACATATCACAGCCCAAGGCTATTTTCTTTGCTGGATAAAGAGCATCTACAAATAAGTAAGACTATAATAACCAACAATCTGGTATAAAAATGGATAAGGAATAAGGACAGACAGAGTAGTAAACACTATGATTTTTAAACTTAAAAGAAATGTCTAACTTCATTGATAATAAAGACTAAGTGCAGTAACATTATCAGGTTGTTGAAGATAAAGAAGTTTGATCAGAAGTGGATTGTCAAGGGTTTGAGGAAACAGATGGTCTCATACTTCTGGTGGAATGATAAATACAAACAACTTCTGTAGCAGACAATCTGTTAAGAAGAAACAAACTTAAATTCATGTATACTTTCGGTAATTTCACTCTTGGGATTTCCCTACATTTGTGCTTTCATTTGAGCAAAATAACAACATAAGCATAGTCACTGCATCATCATTTGTCACATCAGAGGTTTGGAAACAAACATCTAATGGCAGGGGACTGATAAAATACTTTATGGTATGCCATGGAATATATTATGCAACTTTGTGACAGAATGAGGAAGCTCTACAGTGGTAACAATCATATTGTTAAGTAATAAAGCAAACTCAAAACAATAAGTTTAATGTGCTACCATATGTATAGATTACACACATGCATGCAAAGGTTGCCTTATTTTTGTAAGATTGCTTTTAGGGAGAGAATTGATGCTTGGGAAACAGAGAAAAGGAAGACTTCTCTTTTCACTGCAAGTCCCTTTATATTTTATATTATGTTCCAGTTTTGCCTTGTCCCCCAAATAAAATTAACCACGTAAATGTTGTGAGCTTATTTTAAAAGTGAGATGATGTTAATTCATGGTGACCTTTCAGACTATTATTGAAATGATCTACCTACATAGGAAACAGTGTGGAATTTCATTTGTTTCTGTTAGAAGGATAAAAGCTTGGTTAGCCCTCCTCTGATTTGACTGTTTCAAGAGGAGCTGATGTTCCAAAATGATGTATTAGCTCCCTGGACTCTAGTGATTAGTAATCCATAGGTCAAGACCTATGATGTGCTATTTAAATCATCTGACAAATAGATGTTGAGGGATAGAATTCTTTCCCCATTTTTTAAAAAAATGTGATAAGCACACAGAAAGATTGGAGCCACCATTTTGGAAATGTCCTTAAATGAAAGGAGGAAACATAAACTCATAACTCCATCCAACAGGATAGATCCAGCCTTATTTTTCCATTCCTACCATAGAGCTGCTGGGTAACCCTGAGTAAGCAGTTTCATGCACTTTGACCTCAAGCCTGTGTATTCCTAATGGAGGAGCAATTATGTTGGTATGTTTTTTATTCAGAGGGTGGCAGATTAATGAGACTTTGGGTAGTTTCAAGCTTCTAGCCAGACAAAAGGCCAAAGATGGTCTCATACTTCTGGTGGAATGATAAATACAAACAACTTCTGTAGCAGACAATCTGTTAAGAAGAAACAAACTTAAATTCATGTATACTTTCGGTAATTTCACTCTTGGGATTTCCCTACATTTGTGCTTTCATTTGAGCAAAATAACAACATAAGCATAGTCACTGCATCATCATTTGTCACATCAGAGGTTTGGAAACAAACATCTAATGGCAGGGGACTGATAAAATACTTTATGGTATGCCATGGAATATATTATGCAACTTTGTGACAGAATGAGGAAGCTCTACAGTGGTAACAATCATATTGTTAAGTAATAAAGCAAACTCAAAACAATAAGTTTAATGTGCTACCATATGTATAGATTACACACATGCATGCAAAGGTTGCCTTATTTTTGTAAGATTGCTTTTAGGGAGAGAATTGATGCTTGGGAAACAGAGAAAAGGAAGACTTCTCTTTTCACTGCAAGTCCCTTTATATTTTATATTATGTTCCAGTTTTGCCTTGTCCCCCAAATAAAATTAACCACGTAAATGTTGTGAGCTTATTTTAAAAGTGAGATGATGTTAATTCATGGTGACCTTTCAGACTATTATTGAAATGATCTACCTACATAGGAAACAGTGTGGAATTTCATTTGTTTCTGTTAGAAGGATAAAAGCTTGGTTAGCCCTCCTCTGATTTGACTGTTTCAAGAGGAGCTGATGTTCCAAAATGATGTATTAGCTCCCTGGACTCTAGTGATTAGTAATCCATAGGTCAAGACCTATGATGTGCTATTTAAATCATCTGACAAATAGATGTTGAGGGATAGAATTCTTTCCCCATTTTTTAAAAAAATGTGATAAGCACACAGAAAGATTGGAGCCACCATTTTGGAAATGTCCTTAAATGAAAGGAGGAAACATAAACTCATAACTCCATCCAACAGGATAGATCCAGCCTTATTTTTCCATTCCTACCATAGAGCTGCTGGGTAACCCTGAGTAAGCAGTTTCATGCACTTTGACCTCAAGCCTGTGTATTCCTAATGGAGGAGCAATTATGTTGGTATGTTTTTTATTCAGAGGGTGGCAGATTAATGAGACTTTGGGTAGTTTCAAGCTTCTAGCCAGACAAAAAGGACTTTTATATACAAGATGGTGTGATTTTTCACTGAGTTATTTCACTGTCTGTTCTTTGACACCTTCTAAGAGTTTTTCCCTAAAGTAAAACACTGAACTAGCTCCTTTTTAAAAATGTAGTTTTATGAACTAGCTCCTTGATGTCACTGAATTTGCAAATCATTTTGGTTCAGTTTGAACAATGAACAGGTCTCATAAATAATTAATAAAAAGAAGACAGCTATTCTTCTCACAGTGACATAAAGATACCATTGAATGATTATATAAGTTTTTCAAACTCTCATGAGAAACCAGGTGACCAAAGCTTAAGCCTTCTCACATCCTGTCATTTTAGATGAGAAGTGTATCCTTATTTAAAGTGTTATATCAATGAGTCACAAGCTTTATGGAGCACTCATGCCAGCAGTAACATTACTGAGCCCTATACTAGGCAAAGTGATCAGAAAATTGGATAGGGCTCTAGCATCCAAGAGTCAGCAAATGGGACTGTAGAATTTAAGGGGGTGAGAAACAATTTGTCTGCGTTCACTTGTTTTTTTAATCTTCTCGTTTTCTTTAGCTGATGTTCTTCTCAGATGCCAGAGAGACCAGTCATGGTTGCCAGATGACTGGGCCCTGCTGGCTCATCTAGGTTTGTGTCTGTGCTTGTTTCCATGAGAGCTGGAAGAAAAGATGCAATGGAAAAAGCACACGCAGTCGTTTATAAGTAGCTGCTGTGTAATTCTCAGTGCCCTGTGCACCTCAGAATATGAACTTAGGATGGGAGCTCTTATATCTGGTGCATCTTTAAACAAATTCCAGTGCCTGCAAGCTGAGCTGATAGGTGAGCAGTGGCAGAGCCCTTTGGTGAATGTGTTCACCCAGCTTTGTAGCATAGTTAGTGCCATTTGACTTGGTCACTTTGAGAGGATTATACCATCCACGGCAGCCTTATTTTTCCATTCCTACCATAGAGCTGCTGGGTAACCCTGAGTAAGCAGTTTCATGCACTTTGACCTCAAGCCTGTGTATTCCTAATGGAGGAGCAATTATGTTGGTATGTTTTTTATTCAGAGGGTGGCAGATTAATGAGACTTTGGGTAGTTTCAAGCTTCTAGCCAGACAAAAAGGACTTTTATATACAAGATGGTGTGATTTTTCACTGAGTTATTTCACTGTCTGTTCTTTGACACCTTCTAAGAGTTTTTCCCTAAAGTAAAACACTGAACTAGCTCCTTTTTAAAAAAAATATTTTTATGAACTAGCTCCTTAATGTCACTGAATTTGCAAATCATTTTGGTTCATTTTGAACAATGAACAGGTCTCATAAATAATTAATAAAAAGAAGACAGCTATTCTTCTCACAGTGACATAAAGATACCATTGAATGATTATATAAGTTTTTCAAACTCTCATGAGAAACCAGGTGACCAAAGCTTAAGCCTTCTCACATCCTGTCATTTTAGATGAGAAGTGTATCCTTATTTAAAGTGTTATATCAATGAGTCACAAGCTTTATGGAGCACTCATGCCAGCAGTAACATTACTGAGCCCTATACTAGGCAAAGTGATCAGAAAATTGGATAGGGCTCTAGCATCCAAGAGTCAGCAAATGGGACTGTAGAATTTAAGGGGGTGAGAAACAATTTGTCTGCGTTCACTTGTTTTTTTAATCTTCTCGTTTTCTTTAGCTGATGTTCTTCTCAGATGCCAGAGAGACCAGTCATGGTTGCCAGATGACTGGGCCCTGCTGGCTCATCTAGGTTTGTGTCTGTGCTTGTTTCCATGAGAGCTGGAAGAAAAGATGCAATGGAAAAAGCACACGCAGTCGTTTATAAGTAGCTGCTGTGTAATTCTCAGTGCCCTGTGCACCTCAGAATATGAACTTAGGATGGGAGCTCTTATATCTGGTGCATCTTTAAACAAATTCCAGTGCCTGCAAGCTGAGCTGATAGGTGAGCAGTGGCAGAGCCCTTTGGTGAATGTGTTCACGTCCAGCTTTGTAGCATAGTTAGTGCCATTTGACTTGGTCACTTTGATAGGCAAGAGGATAGGATATGAGTGGGAAGGACAGAGTGCTTCATTTCTGGAGGTATCATAATCATTTAGATGTTTAAGAGATGTATTTTGTCAAGGTAAATCCTTTTTTGAGTGATCGGACAGTTGATCTTAACTGTCATATAATCTGCTATGAAATTTGATGAAAGGCTGTGTTCCAAGAACTGGAGTTCAATCTAAGCCCATTCTCATGGTGTTATTTAGAAGTATATTGAACATGAGAAGGTACCAAGGCCCCATAGGAATCACAGAAAACCAGAGTTTATAAAGAAGTTACTGAAATGATAACGGTGAAGTCAAAAAGGAAGAAAAGCAAGACACTTCCATCTCTGATGTTCGTAATAACTATTAGTATTTATGTTGATGGGAGCTCTGATTTTACCTGGTATTTTTGCATGGCTTCTCTGTTGCTGGAGTTGACGTGAATTACTTGGCTACAGTAATTGTAATGAAATGGAGATTGAATTATATACATCTATTTCTTATAGCCACTCAGTTTCTTTGGGCTCATGATGCTTTCATGAGTGAGCAACTGAGCACATACTTAACCATAGTAACAGAAAAACCGTTTTTGTTTTTTTTTTTTTAAATCAGTTTTTAAATATTCATACTTAGCTCTTAGTTTGTATGGGCTAATTTTCCGACCACTTTTACCATCTTTTTTCTTTAGCTGATGTTCTTCTCAGATGCCAGAGAGACCAGTCATGGTTGCCAGATGACTGGGCCCTGCTGGCTCATCTAGGTTTGTGTCTGTGCTTGTTTCCATGAGAGCTGGAAGAAAAGATGCAATGGAAAAAGCACACGCAGTCGTTTATAAGTAGCTGCTGTGTAATTCTCAGTGCCCTGTGCACCTCAGAATATGAACTTAGGATGGGAGCTCTTATATCTGGTGCATCTTTAAACAAATTCCAGTGCCTGCAAGCTGAGCTGATAGGTGAGCAGTGGCAGAGCCCTTTGGTGAATGTGTTCACGTCCAGCTTTGTAGCATAGTTAGTGCCATTTGACTTGGTCACTTTGATAGGCAAGAGGATAGGATATGAGTGGGAAGGACAGAGTGCTTCATTTCTGGAGGTATCATAATCATTTAGATGTTTAAGAGATGTATTTTGTCAAGGTAAATCCTTTTTTGAGTGATCGGACAGTTGATCTTAACTGTCATATAATCTGCTATGAAATTTGATGAAAGGCTGTGTTCCAAGAACTGGAGTTCAATCTAAGCCCATTCTCATGGTGTTATTTAGAAGTATATTGAACATGAGAAGGTACCAAGGCCCCATAGGAATCACAGAAAACCAGAGTTTATAAAGAAGTTACTGAAATGATAACGGTGAAGTCAAAAAGGAAGAAAAGCAAGACACTTCCATCTCTGATGTTCGTAATAACTATTAGTATTTATGTTGATGGGAGCTCTGATTTTACCTGGTATTTTTGCATGGCTTCTCTGTTGCTGGAGTTGACGTGAATTACTTGGCTACAGTAATTGTAATGAAATGGAGATTGAATTATATACATCTATTTCTTATAGCCACTCAGTTTCTTTGGGCTCATGATGCTTTCATGAGTGAGCAACTGAGCACATACTTAACCATAGTAACAGAAAAACCGTTTTTGTTTTTTTTTTTTAAATCAGTTTTTAAATATTCATACTTAGCTCTTAGTTTGTATGGGCTAATTTTCCGACCACTTTTACCATCTTGGTTCTCTTGTGCTTACTGTTTTTCCAGTGGAGGCATTTCATTCTTGTGTATACCAAAAAACATCTCACATTCAAGATGCAAACTTACTTTTTCTTCTTAATAGATTATTCTGTTTTCAGGTCTTCTAATCCTAAATTACTGTCAGCAAAGATTAGAAGCAGCAATCTGAAGTATTCTACTCCTTTGAATCACTATATAAAATGCTCTCTACCTCCCCAGCCCCCTGGGGGGTTTTGTGCTGGTGCGTCTGATCAGTATGAGATCGCTCCTTGGCTGGAGTAGAGGCTGTGCGTGGACCCTCTCAACAGCAAAGGAGCTTTTTTGCTTCCTTTATGCCTAAACTGCAGCATTTGTCTATACCCAGAAGTGAACAGCTTGTTTTCCAATCAAAATGGCTTCTTTTTCCTTTTTTGGAAATTAGGTATGCTTTCCAACATTTATGTTTTGAGACCCTTGAGTATTTGAACCATTTCCTAGCCTATTTTCCCAGACATAAAAGATACCATGTGTGAAATACATGGAATGAGATTGTCAAGGTGTTTGGGTGGATTCTTTCTGCAGAAAATGTATTTGCTTATTGCAGTTTCTCTGTAGAGACTTTAAGTCAGGGAAAATCTAAAAGCACCTCTTCAAAACTGAAGTCACTTGTGTCCCCCAGTATAAATAGAACCTTCTAGACTATAAGCCAATGAGCTGCTGCAAATACCACCTCCATTATGGGTCTTTTTCATTGCCTTTGTTGAAAAGAAAGCAGTCATCTCTTCTCTACTTTTACCAAGCAATTTCCACTTAAAAAGCACTGTATATCTCATATCTCAGTCTGCCTCTAATTAGGTTTTTATTTATTTTTCTCCCCATCTACCATTAAATCAGGGTAAGGATTTTGTCTTCCTGATGTTTTAAAATTTCTCCACCTGTTCTGTCCAGGTCGTTGATTGTAGCCATAGATTAGGCACCTGCTCTAACCCACCTGATCCCTTCCTCTAAGGAGGTCTGTTCACTGTCTCCTCTCTGCTAGGACTCTGTTCTCTTAAACCACTCCTCACACCCTATTCCAGTCACTTGCTTGCATAGCTGTTTCTTCTATTATATTCAAAAAATTTTTATTTATTTCTTTATTTTTGGCTATTCTGGGTTTTCACTGCTGCTGCAGGCTCTTCTCTAGTTATAGGGAGCAGGGGCTACTCTCTTCAGAGCCCTACCATAGTGTGGGGACACAGAGAGTACTGATTAAATTTCTACTGAGTGACTGTTAGACTTAGTGAACAGTGGCCTTAAGCTATATGAATGGGAACGATAGGGACCCATTTGCCAAAGTAAGCTATACTGTGTAATAATAAGAAAGCATAAATAACAATTGCACATTACAGTACATAGATACGCTTTAGTGCTTTTTGCCCCTGGAGAACTGTGAGTGCTCAAGAAGTATTCTGTTTTATGTTCATATCATCAAGATATGAAGAATATGTTGCTTTTAATTCTCACCTTAAAACCCAGAGATGATAATCTGTCATCTCTTAGAAGGTTAAGTAGAGTTGATTCCTGCCTTTTTGTCTGATCTATAACCAGATTTAGACTTGACCTTTTGAGTTTTTATTGTATCTATTCGTAGAATTGCCTATTAAACAAATAGTCTGTCTCTCCCAGGAATGTGCACTCCCTGGGTGTGGAAACTGTGTCTCTTAAGCCCAGGTTGCTAACATAGAGCCTGGAAAGTATGATAGATAATCAGTAAATATTGAATTGAATGTGAAAATAAGTATGACCCAATTAGGAAAACCTATGTGAATTCTTTATCTTAATTTTCTTTTGTTTGAACTTAAAAAATTAATGTAGCCACTGGGTCATGGTTGAGGCACACATGATCTTTCTTTGCAGTGTATGGACTTTCCCTGATGTAAAATTTCTCCACCTGTTTTTTGTCCTCTAATTAGGTTTTTATTTATTTTCATCCATCTACCATTAAATCAGGGTAAGGATTTTGTCTTCCTGATGTTTTAAAATTTCTCCACCTGTTCTGTCCAGGTCGTTGATTGTAGCCATAGATTAGGCACCTGCTCTAACCCACCTGATCCCTTCCTCTAAGGAGGTCTGTTCACTGTCTCCTCTCTGCTAGGACTCTGTTCTCTTAAACCACTCCTCACACCCTATTCCAGTCACTTGCTTGCATAGCTGTTTCTTCTATTATATTAAAAAATTTTTTATTTATTTCTTTATTTTTGGCTATTCTGGGTTTTCACTGCTGCTGCAGGCTCTTCTCTAGTTATAGGGAGCAGGGGCTACTCTCTTCAGAGCCCTACCATAGTGTGGGGACACAGAGAGTACTGATTAAATTTCTACTGAGTGACTGTTAGACTTAGTGAACAGTGGCCTTAAGCTATATGAATGGGAACGATAGGGACCCATTTGCCAAAGTAAGCTATACTGTGTAATAATAAGAAAGCATAAATAACAATTGCACATTACAGTACATAGATACGCTTTAGTGCTTTTTGCCCCTGGAGAACTGTGAGTGCTCAAGAAGTATTCTGTTTTATGTTCATATCATCAAGATATGAAGAATATGTTGCTTTTAATTCTCACCTTAAAACCCAGAGATGATAATCTGTCATCTCTTAGAAGGTTAAGTAGAGTTGATTCCTGCCTTTTTGTCTGATCTATAACCAGATTTAGACTTGACCTTTTGAGTTTTTATTGTATCTATTCGTAGAATTGCCTATTAAACAAATAGTCTGTCTCTCCCAGGAATGTGCACTCCCTGGGTGTGGAAACTGTGTCTCTTAAGCCCAGGTTGCTAACATAGAGCCTGGAAAGTATGATAGATAATCAGTAAATATTGAATTGAATGTGAAAATAAGTATGACCCAATTAGGAAAACCTATGTGAATTCTTTATCTTAATTTTCTTTTTGTTTGAACTTAAAAAAAATTAATGTAGCTGCACTGGGTCATGGTTGAGGCACACATGATCTTTCTTTGCAGTGTATGGACTCTCTAGTTGTGGTGCTGGATTCCAGAGTGCACAGACTTAAGTAGTTGTGGCACACGGGCTTAGCTGTGGGATCTTAGTTCCCTGACCAGAGATCAAACTTGCACCCTCTGCATTGTAAGACAGACTCTTAATCACTTGACCCCTGGGGAAATCCCTCTTTTTTTTTTTTTTTTTAATTGGTCCTTCATTTATTTCTTTTCATCCATCTTAATTCTTTGGCCTGTGTGGGCCTCCCATTGCAGTGGCCTCTCTAGTTGCAGAGCACCTACTCTGGGCACATTTGCTCCAGAGTGCTGGCTTCTAATTGGACACAGTGGTCCAGCTGCTCCGCGGCATGTCGTATCTTCCTGTGCCAGGGATCGAATTGGTGCCCTTTGCACTGCAAGGCAGACTTTTTACCCGTTGGACCACCAGGGAAGCCAAGGAAATCCCTCTTTATCTTCCTTTTCAAGTGAAAGTTCTTTTGACTGCTTGCAAATGATCACTACACTGAATGACTCTTAAGATAAATGTTGAAATCTTGCAAAGATAGTGTCATTTACAAGCTGGAATATGTATCTGATGTTGGTTGTTCCCAGATTCTTTTTTTTTTTTTTTTTTTAGAAAATTAAGCTCCATTCTTTTAGAAGCTTAACCCTATTTGTTTCCCTATTTCTGTCTTAGATTCTCATCCAGAGAAACAGAGTTTCAGAAAAGGGAATGTGAGAAACAATCAAATTAGAGCACAAGAGTAAAGTTTCTTAGCAGTCACATTTTCTGTAACTTTCAGATGAAATGTGACAGAGGTGCAGGCAGGCTTCATTAATAGCGGGCTTATAGATCCTTTTCCTGCCCATTCTCACACAAAATGAATAGGTATTAAATATGCAGCTCTTAATAAATTATCCCTTTACTCTTAAGATTTATTTATTTATTTATTTTGGGCTAGGGTCGGATTGGGGAGGGAGGGGAGCGGGCGGGCCACTTCCATTGGTCTTTCATTTCTCTGTTTTCATCCATCTTTGTTCTTTGGCTCCTGCGGGTCTCCCATTGAGGTGGCGTTTGTTGTTGCAGAGCGCCGGCCCTGGGCGCATGCGCTCCAGAGCTCCGGCTCGGTGATTGGACACATCAGTCCAGCCGCTCCGCGGCACGTGGGATCTTCCCAGGCCAGGGATCGAACCGGCGCCCCTTGCACTGCAAGGCGGTGTCCTTATCCACTGGACCACCAGGGGAAGCCCATCCCTTTACTCTTAAAGTGACATTAAATCATTTAAATTCTCAACCTAATTTTGCTAAGCCTGTAATTTTAAAAGTTAATACATTCAAAATTAATTTTTCTTTACTCCCAAAGATAGCTTCCTACAGATGGAAACATATCTAGTGTTTTCCACTTCTTGTGAGATATGCAAATTCAGCAACTTGCAATATTATTTATTATTTCATACTTTTTTTTTTTTTTTATCATCGGGGCACTGGTCTTGCTCCTGGAGGAGAGCGAGAAAGCCACACAGGGTTTAGCTGCAAGAGACCTTAGAGCCCATCCATTGCACTTCATTTTATAGATGAGGAAATAAAGGCTCTGGATGTTGACTGACTTCTTAGGACTACACAACTAGACCCTGGTAGAGCCTAACTGGAACCCGAGTCTTGTGGCAACTAGTCCAAGACTCTTTCTACTGTGCTTTAACTGGCAAGGTTTTTTTTTTAAGAAAATTAAGGCTCAAAGATAGTGTCATTTACAAGCTGGAATATGTATCTGATGTTGGTTGTTCCCAGATTCTTTTTTTTTTTTTTTTTAGAAAATTAAGCTCCATTCTTTTAGAAGCTTAACCCTATTTGTTTCCCTATTTCTGTCTTAGATTCTCATCCAGAGAAACAGAGTTTCAGAAAAGGGAATGTGAGAAACAATCAAATTAGAGCACAAGAGTAAAGTTTCTTAGCAGTCACATTTTCTGTAACTTTCAGATGAAATGTGACAGAGGTGCAGGCAGGCTTCATTAATAGCGGGCTTATAGATCCTTTTCCTGCCCATTCTCACACAAAATGAATAGGTATTAAATATGCAGCTCTTAATAAATTATCCCTTTACTCTTAAGATTTATTTATTTATTTATTTTGGGCTAGGGTCGGATTGGGGAGGGAGGGGAGCGGGCGGGCCACTTCCATTGGTCTTTCATTTCTCTGTTTTCATCCATCTTTGTTCTTTGGCTCCTGCGGGTCTCCCATTGAGGTGGCGTTTGTTGTTGCAGAGCGCCGGCCCTGGGCGCATGCGCTCCAGAGCTCCGGCTCGGTGATTGGACACATCAGTCCAGCCGCTCCGCGGCACGTGGGATCTTCCCAGGCCAGGGATCGAACCGGCGCCCCTTGCACTGCAAGGCGGTGTCCTTATCCACTGGACCACCAGGGGAAGCCCATCCCTTTACTCTTAAAGTGACATTAAATCATT
The DNA here is from genome assembly GCA_022376925.1 of Tragulus kanchil. Taxonomy (NCBI): domain Eukaryota; kingdom Metazoa; phylum Chordata; class Mammalia; order Artiodactyla; family Tragulidae; genus Tragulus; species Tragulus kanchil. Next base: position 213,412,669 of record JAIOJX010000032.1, on the reverse strand, counting down.
TAAATTCTCAACCTAATTTTGCTAAGCCTGTAATTTTAAAAGTTAATACATTCAAAATTAATTTTTCTTTACTCCCAAAGATAGCTTCCTACAGATGGAAACATATCTAGTGTTTTCCACTTCTTGTGAGATATGCAAATTCAGCAACTTGCAATATTATTTATTATTTCATACTTTTTTTTTTTTTTTATCATCGGGGCACTGGTCTTGCTCCTGGAGGAGAGCGAGAAAGCCACACAGGGTTTAGCTGCAAGAGACCTTAGAGCCCATCCATTGCACTTCATTTTATAGATGAGGAAATAAAGGCTCTGGATGTTGACTGACTTCTTAGGACTACACAACTAGACCCTGGTAGAGCCTAACTGGAACCCGAGTCTTGTGGCAACTAGTCCAAGACTCTTTCTACTGTGCTTTATGGGTTTTCTTTATCTAGTGAGACAAGATGCTGAGACTGACCATCGGATTTATACGAACTGAGAGTTTTGGGTGTCTAAAATGCAACACACACAGCCAAGATGTAAAGATTTAAATACACCACATTATTCTTTCACTGGAGAGCTAGCTGATACCATATGGCAGTGATTCCCAGCCATTTTGGCAGAAGGGATCAGTTCTATGGAAGATTATTTTTGCACAGCTAGAGGTGAGGTGGGTAGTCTCAGGCCGATTTAAGCATATTACATTTATTGTGCAATTTCTTCTATTATTATTACTTCAGCTCCATCTCAGTTCATCAGGCATTAGATCCTGGCGGTTGGAGGACCCCTGCCATAGAGGAACAACAGTGAGGTGCCTCTTGGTTAATGAGGTAAAGTAAGATTTTTCCTCAGAGGTTAAGCTACAAATTAAGAAGTACTGGAAAAACATGAAGAAAAAAAAAAGTACTGGATTCTGGTGGATATTTGTACAGCAGTTTTAAAGAGTATGATGCCAAGACAAAAAAAGATGACTGCAAAACTAAATAGCATGTATTAACATCCCAGAAGAAGAGTGTATCAGTCAGAAAATGCGTTGGCCAGCTGTTGAAACATGGACAGGGTCAATCACAAGGTCAGGGTTGCCTGTGTCTTAACCATCATGTGCTTCAGTGGTTCCCAAGCTGCAGTGCACTTCAGGATTAGCTGAACAGCTTGTTAAAATACAGATTGCTGGACCCTACCCCCCAAATTCCAATGGTCCAAGAATTTGCACTTCTAACAAGTGCCTAGATGATAGGGTTGCTAGTTTGGGGAACTACTTTCTGAGAATAATGGGTCTATAGGTGTGTAGTTTTCTATATTTGTGTAACAGATTACTAAATTGTGACATACTTAGAGTCTGAAAACAACCTGTCTGTTAGCACATGGTTCCTATAGGTCAGAAATAGCGGAAATGATATCCCTTGAAATGATAGGACTGAGGTCCTGCTTTTGCTGTCAGCTCTAACTGGAGTTGGAGCCTGCTCTCACCTGCCAGGTGACCAACACTGATCATTTTGTGGCAACTAGTCAGCTCTTCTACTGTGCTTATGGTTTTCTTTAACTAGTGAGACAAGATGCTGAGACTGACCATCGGATTTATACGAACTGAGAGTTTTGGGTGTCTAAAATGCAACACACACAGCCAAGATGTAAAGATTTAAATACACCACATTATTCTTTCACTGGAGAGCTAGCTGATACCATATGGCAGTGATTCCCAGCCATTTTGGCAGAAGGGATCAGTTCTATGGAAGATTATTTTGCACAGCTAGAGGTGAGGTGGGTAGTCTCAGGCCGATTTAAGCATATTACATTTATTGTGCAATTTCTTCTATTATTATTACTTCAGCTCCATCTCAGTTCATCAGGCATTAGATCCTGGCGGTTGGAGGACCCCTGCCATAGAGGAACAACAGTGAGGTGCCTCTTGGTTAATGAGGTAAAGTAAGATTTTTCCTCAGAGGTTAAGCTACAAATTAAGAAGTACTGGAAAAACATGAAGAAAAAAAAAAGTACTGGATTCTGGTGGATATTTGTACAGCAGTTTTAAAGAGTATGATGCCAAGACAAAAAAAGATGACTGCAAAACTAAATAGCATGTATTAACATCCCAGAAGAAGAGTGTATCAGTCAGAAAATGCGTTGGCCAGCTGTTGAAACATGGACAGGGTCAATCACAAGGTCAGGGTTGCCTGTGTCTTAACCATCATGTGCTTCAGTGGTTCCCAAGCTGCAGTGCACTTCAGGATTAGCTGAACAGCTTGTTAAAATACAGATTGCTGGACCCTACCCCCCAAATTCCAATGGTCCAAGAATTTGCACTTCTAACAAGTGCCTAGATGATAGGGTTGCTAGTTTGGGGAACTACTTTCTGAGAATAATGGGTCTATAGGTGTGTAGTTTTCTATATTTGTGTAACAGATTACTAAATTGTGACATACTTAGAGTCTGAAAACAACCTGTCTGTTAGCACATGGTTCCTATAGGTCAGAAATAGCGGAAATGATATCCCTTGAAATGATAGGACTGAGGTCCTGCTTTTGCTGTCAGCTCTAACTGGAGTTGGAGCCTGCTCTCAGCTCCTAGTGGTCACTCTCAGGTCCAAAGAGGATGCCTACAAGGGAGAAAGATTGCTAGACTGGTGAACTCAAACATTCCTGGCTCTATGTAGTAATTGATTTCACTCAGGAGATTAATATATCAGTATCCTGAGTGCATATGTCAGCTCCTGTGAACTTACTTAATGTTAATGTCATCTCAGTATAAGATCCCATTCTTACTGTGTGTAATAGATTGGGTTTTGAGACTTGAGTAGCAGCAATTCAGACCCTGAATGAAAATAAACTCCAGAATGAAAACTGATGTTGGGGAGCAAAGAGGGCAGCTAGTCTGCTTTCCTAGGCATCATCCCTCTCTACTGCTTTACAATTTTACTTGTTCTTCAAACTGTTTATCATGTAGCATATCCTAGAGTAAAGCCAGAATTATAATTAAAATGGAAACGTTCTCAGAAATTCTGACTAATTGCGCCCTGATTTTTCTGTAGCCCATCTCTTCAATATCTCTTTGTTGGCATTGATTCTTTTACTGAAGCCTCGCTGATCAATATAAAGTTTCTGAATTGAAATTGGATGCTGAAAATACAATGAGAAAATGTGAAACAGTGACAGCTTCTCTTCCCTTCCCTTGGAAATTCCTGAGAACATCAGCGGGGAGGAGGGCATGGCACTTGCTTATGATTGCGAGTTAATAAATAAAGCTTTGTGAGCTGCTTATTTTTAACGCCCAGTCCATGTGCCTGATTGCGTATGGGTGTGATTTATTTCTGTTTTCCTCATTTTGTTTCTTAATCCCTTTGGAAAACTGGTATCAGTGGTCTAGAGGTTCTTTAATACACATTTCCTGAGCTAAGTTTTTAACATTACTCTAATTATTCAAATATAGAAGTCTTAAATTCCTTTAGTAAAATTGGTAGTCAGACTATTTTTAGCTCATTCCTTTGTTAGATCAGGAAAGGTTCACATTGTGAGAGAATAAAACTCAGTTTCTGTTTCCTAAAACAACCTGTCTGTTAGCACATGGTTCCTATAGGTCAGAAATAGCGGAAATGATATCCCTTGAAATGATAGGACTGAGGTCCTGCTTTTGCTGTCAGCTCTAACTGGAGTTGGAGCCTGCTCTCAGCTCCTAGTGGTCACTCTCAGGTCCAAAGAGGATGCCTACAAGGGAGAAAGATTGCTAGACTGGTGAACTCAAACATTCCTGGCTCTATGTAGTAATTGATTTCACTCAGGAGATTAATATATCAGTATCCTGAGTGCATATGTCAGCTCCTGTGAACTTACTTAATGTTAATGTCATCTCAGTATAAGATCCCATTCTTACTGTGTGTAATAGATTGGGTTTTGAGACTTGAGTAGCAGCAATTCAGACCCTGAATGAAAATAAACTCCAGAATGAAAACTGATGTTGGGGAGCAAAGAGGGCAGCTAGTCTGCTTTCCTAGGCATCATCCCTCTCTACTGCTTTACAATTTTACTTGTTCTTCAAACTGTTTATCATGTAGCATATCCTAGAGTAAAGCCAGAATTATAATTAAAATGGAAACGTTCTCAGAAATTCTGACTAATTGCGCCCTGATTTTTCTGTAGCCCATCTCTTCAATATCTCTTTGTTGGCATTGATTCTTTTACTGAAGCCTCGCTGATCAATATAAAGTTTCTGAATTGAAATTGGATGCTGAAAATACAATGAGAAAATGTGAAACAGTGACAGCTTCTCTTCCCTTCCCTTGGAAATTCCTGAGAACATCAGCGGGGAGGAGGGCATGGCACTTGCTTATGATTGCGAGTTAATAAATAAAGCTTTGTGAGCTGCTTATTTTTAACGCCCAGTCCATGTGCCTGATTGCGTATGGGTGTGATTTATTTCTGTTTTCCTCATTTTGTTTCTTAATCCCTTTGGAAAACTGGTATCAGTGGTCTAGAGGTTCTTTAATACACATTTCCTGAGCTAAGTTTTTAACATTACTCTAATTATTCAAATATAGAAGTCTTAAATTCCTTTAGTAAAAATTGGTAGTCAGACTATTTTTAGCTCATTCCTTTGTTAGATCAGGAAAGGTTCACATTGTGAGAGAATAAAACTCAGTTTCTGTTTCCTAAAACCTGTGACGACCATGTCAGAACACTGGTGATAGTAAACCTTTGTAGACTGGACTAGAATGAACTATATAAACCCAACAAGCTGAAATGTTACTCAGTTTTTAAAAGTCAACTATATGATTTAGGGCAGGAAATATTTAATTTTATAGAAGTTAGTATGAAAAAGACCTAAAATTTTAATTCCCTATAAGCTCAAAATCTGTCATCATTCTGTGATGGGAACTTTTACATAAACAATATTTACATAGGCATGTGTCCAGCCCAAAGATGGATGTATTATCCTACTTCTGCTAAGACCAGACTACCTGTTTTTTGACAGTTCAGAAATTTTTTGATAAATGAGTTTAATTAGGAGGGAATCATTCAGATTAGAGACTGGAAATCAAGTCACATGAAATAGTACAGTTTAACAAACTGAGGTGGTTGTTGTTCAGTTGCTAAGTCATGTCTAACTCTTTATGACCATAAACTATAGCATACCAGACTTGCCAGTCCTTCATTATCTTTCAGAGTTTGCTCAAACTTGTGTCCATTAAGTCAGTGATGCCATCTAACCATCTCATCATCTGTTGTCCCCTTCTCCTCCTGCCTTCAATCTTTCCCAACATCAGAGTCTTTTCTAATGAGTTGACTCTTCACATTAGGCAGCCAGAGTATTGGAGATTCGGCTTCAGCATCAGTCCTTGCAGTGAATTTTCAGGATTGATTTCCTTTAGGATTGACTGGTTTGATCTTGTAGTCCAAGGGACTCTCAAAAGTAGTCCCTCCAGCATCACAATTCAAATGATTCAGTTCTTCAGCACTCAGTTGCATACTATAAAAAAGAGAACTTTGGTGGGGTATGTTTCAGTTGAGTCTTTGATTGCATAAAGTAGTTAACTTTAAGAATCATACCTCATTGGAACAGTATCAAGGAATATACAGACTCAAAGAGAAGATGGAAGGTCTTTTTAAAAGAGGTCTCAATAAAACCTGGTGGACATTTTCTTCAGGGTTTCACGGACAGAACAATCAGGCCTCAGCAATCTTCAGCATTTTTATCAAGATTCAAGACTAGGGAGTCTAACTTGGGCCTTGTGCTCACTTTTTAGCTAAAAGAAGGCGGGGTACCTTGACTCACAGTCCTACCAGGCTACTTTCAGTAGGGGAGAGGTGATCTCCCACAAAGAATTGGGGTGCTATTATTGAAATAAGGAGACATGTGCTCTACAATCAAAAAGTAACAAATTTCCACAACAGGCTATGTAATCAGGATCTTTGAATATTTGGAAAAGAAATGAGACTTGGTATAGCTATAGGGCAAGGGTTAGAATGTCAAGGAGGTCTTACTGGATTTCAACTTGAGGAAGAACATTTTAACAGAGCTATTTACAGGCTGCATTGTGTGATTATGGACTATTTTTGTTTAAGTATTTATTTATTTATTTATTTATTTTTGGCTCTTCTGGGTTTTCACTGCTGCTGCAGGCTCTTCTCTAGTTGCAGGGAGTAAGGGCTACTCTCTAGTTGAGGTGAGCAGGCTTCTGGTTGCAGTGACTTCTCTTATGTGAAACTCAGGCTCCAGGGCACATGGGCTTCAATAGTTGCGGCACATGGACTCAATAGTTGTGGCTCTGAGACTCTAGAGCACAGGCTCCATAGTTGTGCCTCACAGGCTTAGTTGTTCCGCAGCATGTTGGATCTTCTCGGAATCAGGGATCGAGCCCGTAATCTCCTGCATTGGTAGGTGAACTCTTCACCACTGCACTACCGGAAAACCCCGACTTCTTCTTTTCTTTTCTTTTCTTTTGAAGGGGAGGATGGGTTGGGGAGGGAAGAGGGTAGGCAGGCCACTTCTATTGGTCTTTCATTTATCTGTTTTCATCCATCTTTGTTCCTTGGCCCGTGTGGGCCTCCCATCGTAGTGGCCTCTGTTGTCAGAGAGCACTGGCCCTGGGCACATGCTCTCCAGAGCTTCGGCTCAGTAATTGGACACATTGGTCCAGCCGCTCTGCAGCATGTGGGATCTTCCCAGGCCAGGGATCGAACTGGCACCCCTTGCACTACAAGGCGGTATCCTTACCCACTGGACCACCAGAGAAGCCCTTTTCTTTTTTTTTTTTTTTAATTAAATTGTTGTGGTTGCATGCAGCAGAAATTTGTCTTGCACTTGATTGGTAGAAAATTATTAGAAAAATAGTAGGACTATCTCATGTGAACAAGGGATGTGACAAGGGAAGGGATGATCAGCCGACTGTGGGAAAGGGAGACATGCCACTGGGTCTTAGAAATAGTAGAAGCAGGGACTCACATGCAGCAGGTGCTCTTTCTGTTTCTCCCATCACTTCCTCTCTCTGAATATTGGGTTCATTTTTTTTTTCTCTGAAGACTGTCATGTACATCATGTGAAACATGGATTACTAAGAGTGCCTGAGTTTCACACACTACAGAGAAACTCTCTTCCCTATCACATTTGAGAAGAATCTTGGGAAAAGGGTCTGATCCACCTTGGGCCAGATATCCAACTCTGGGCAAGTCAATTATCACTAAGGGACAGGGCTTTCCAGGTTGTGCCGTGGTAGAGAACCTGCCTGCCCATGCAGAAGACCTAAGAGATGCAGGTTTGATCCCTGGGTCTGGAAGATCGCCTGTCAGAGGGCATGGCAACCCACTCCAGTATTCTTACCTGAGGAATCCCATGGACAGAGGAGCCTGGCAGGCTACAGTTCATAGGGTCACCAAGAGTCAGACACGACTGAAGTGACTTGGCATGCATAGCATGCCCAAGGGACAGGATCAGTGTCCCTCAATGTGGGGCAGTTACCTTCTCTCTGTATGGGAGAAATTTAGGTCTTGGTAGAACTACAATTGAGACAAAGCAGTTCACCACAGAAGATAAAGGGGTGCCATTGTCAGAAGAGGATGTGATGGGCAGGTAAAGCAATCAAGACCCATTGCTCTGTCACTTTATGTGTCCAAACCAGGAAGGATACTTACCTTAGTGGAAACTTGAACTGGACTTCTTAGAGCCCAAACTTCTAAGAACTGAGAAGTTCTAAATTCTTTCCAACTTGGAGATGCAAACATTCCAACTGCTTTCTAAATAAGGTAGTCACATGTTAGTTTTGGATTGTACCTGAGATTTTCTTTTTCTGTGTATCTCAATTCCACAATTATTCTGGTTGGAAACCCGGGGAATATTTACCCAGCAAAAAATTTTCTTTTTACTTTGAGAACAGAGATAATAATGTATGATTTAAAAATGAATATCCAGTGGCAGAATCCTGTAACAGTTTAAAAAAATGGAACTTGGAAACTTAAAAATCCCATAATTATCTTTAAAAGGAGAGAACACTCTGAAATCTGGATTGTTTTAAGATGATTAAAAAAAAAAAAAAAAGCCTTTTACTTGGAAGTAACTATAGATTCACAAGAAAATGCAAAGAAATGTCCAGGGAAGTCTCATGCACCCTTTACCCAGCCTCCTCTAATGTCAACATTTTGTATAACTCTAGTACAATATCAAAACCAGGAAGCTTGTATTAGTACAGTTCATTGAACTTAATTTTTACAGATGGTTTAAATGCACTCATTTGTGTGTGTGTGTGCGTGTGTATAATTCTGTATTTAATCACATGCGTAGCTTTGTTTAGCCACAATCAGAATACTGTACTATTACCATAGGGGTCTCTACAGCCACACCCATACCATCCCCGAGTCCCTAACCTCTGGCAGCCATCAACCTGTTCTCCACATCTGTGATTATATTATTTCCTGAATGTTATATAGATGGAATCAGCCACATGTACCATTTTGAGATTGACTTTTTTCACTCAACATGATTTCCTTAAGATTCAGCCACATTGCTACATGGATATATAATTCATTCCTTTTTATTGCTGACTGTTATTCTGTGGTATGGATGTGCCATCATTAACTATTCACCCTTTTAATGCATAGCATGGGACAGGATCAGTGTCCCTCAATGTGGCAGTTACCTTCTCTCTGTATGGGAGAAATTTAGGTCTTGGTAGAACTACAATTGAGACAAAGCAGTTCACCACAGAAGATAAAGGGTGCCATTGTCAGAAGAGGATGTGATGGGCAGGTAAAGCAATCAAGACCCATTGCTCTGTCACTTTATGTGTCCAAACCAGGAAGGATACTTACCTTAGTGGAAACTTGAACTGGACTTCTTAGAGCCCAAACTTCTAAGAACTGAGAAGTTCTAAATTCTTTCCAACTTGGAGATGCAAACATTCCAACTGCTTTCTAAATAAGGTAGTCACATGTTAGTTTTGGATTGTACCTGAGATTTTCTTTTTCTGTGTATCTCAATTCCACAATTATTCTGGTTGGAAACCCGGGGAATATTTACCCAGCAAAAAATTTTCTTTTTACTTTGAGAACAGAGATAATAATGTATGATTTAAAAATGAATATCCAGTGGCAGAATCCTGTAACAGTTTAAAAAAATGGAACTTGGAAACTTAAAAATCCCATAATTATCTTTAAAAGGAGAGAACACTCTGAAATCTGGATTGTTTTAAGATGATTAAAAAAAAAAAAAAAACCTTTTACTTGGAAATAACTATAGATTCACAAGAAAATGCAAAGAAATGTCCAGGGAAGTCTCATGCACCCTTTACCCAGCCTCCTCTAATGTCAACATTTTGTATAACTCTAGTACAATATCAAAACCAGGAAGCTTGTATTAGTACAGTTCATTGAACTTAATTTTTACAGATGGTTTAAATGCACTCATTTGTGTGTGTGTGTGCGTGTGTATAATTCTGTATTTAATCACATGCGTAGCTTTGTTTAGCCACAATCAGAATACTGTACTATTACCATAGGGGTCTCTACAGCCACACCCATACCATCCCCGAGTCCCTAACCTCTGGCAGCCATCAACCTGTTCTCCACATCTGTGATTATATTATTTCCTGAATGTTATATAGATGGAATCAGCCACATGTACCATTTTGAGATTGACTTTTTTCACTCAACATGATTTCCTTAAGATTCAGCCACATTGCTACATGGATATATAATTCATTCCTTTTTATTGCTGACTGTTATTCTGTGGTATGGATGTGCCATCATTTAACTATTCACCCTTTTAAGGGTATTGGGGGCTATTGTAAATAAAGTTGCTATGAACAAATCTCCAAGTGAAGTTTTTATTTTCTCTTAAGATAATGTGGCTAACAGTATTTATCTGGATTGTTTGATAAATCCAGTTTTAGTTTTAAAAGGTGCTGTCAAACTATTTTCGGAGTGGCTATTCCATTTTGCATGTCTGCCAGCAATGTATGAGTCTTCCAGTTATTTGTGTCCTCTGAAACAATTAGTATTGTCACAGATTTTAACTTTAGCCATTTTGATAGATGCATAGTTATATTTCATTGTTTGATTTTTGTTTGTTTGTTTGTTTTTGGCCAAACTGTGCAGCATGTGGGCTAGCTCCCTGACCAGGAATCGAACCCACACGCCCTGCATTGGAAGCCCAGCATTTTAACTACTGATGCCAGAGAAGTTCCTCATTGTGGTTTTAATTTATATTTTTCTGATAACTAATGATATTGAACGTATTTTCATGTGCTTACTTGCCATTTGTGTATCTTTGCTGGAATGTCTGCATATTTTTTTGCTTATTTTCTATAGAATTTTTTTTTTAATGTTGAATTTTGAGAATTTTTTCATAGTCTGGATTCAAGTCCTTTGTTGAATGTGTGGTTCACAGATGTTGTCCACCAGACTGTTAATTGTTTTGTCATCCTCTTAGCCTGGTCTTTTGCATAGTACCAGTTTTAAATTTCAATGTTGAGTCTGTTTCAAGTAATGAAGGAATATAGTTTTGCATATTTGTGATCAATTTAAAGAATTTTAATTTACTAAATTGCCTGTTCCACCTTCTCCTTTTTCTGCTAAGACATGGTTAATTTTTTTTTTTTTGGCCTCTTTTATTGGTTTATTTATTTATTTTCATCCATCTTTATTCTTTGACCTCCCATTGCAGTGGCCTCTCTCGTTGCAGAGCACCAACTCTGGGCGCATGCGCTCCAGAGCACTGGCTCATAATTGAACACACCAGTCCAGCTGTTTCACGGCATGTGGGGTCTTCCCGGGCCAGGGATTGAACTGGTGCCCCTTGCACTGCGAGGCGGACTCTTTACCCACTGGACCACCAGGGAAGCCCGTGGTTAAATTTAAAACAAATAAAATGCAATGCAGGGGGTCTTTAGAGTCCCCTGAGAAGGAAATGGCTACTCGCTCCACTGTTCTTGCCTGGAGAATTCCATGGACAGAAGAGATTGTTGGGGTACAGTCCATGGGGTTGCAAAGAATTGGAGATGACTGAGTGACTAATGCTTTTTGACTCTAACGCTTATTTTTTAATTTAGTGACATTTTAATTAGTGAAGGAAAAGAACATTTAAAGTATTCTAAGGAGGTAGTTTCATTTTGAATTCCAGCAAGATATTACAGATTGGAGAGAGAACATGTGATTCTACTTGTACCACTGACGTTGTGAATAAAGACACTTCACATTACTAGTGGTTTTATCTCCACACAATCCCAAGCACACCAGAAGTGCAGCCACATTTCATATTTCTTTGCTTATACACATTTGCCCCTTTTACTTTTCCTCTGAGCAGTCCATTTGCTCAGTCTAAAATTCTGCAGCACCTTCCAGTCCCTCAGGACTGTGCCAGGTTTGGGGTTGTAACCGGGAACTCAGTACACATCAGTGCTGTGCTCATGGAGTCTACATTTTTGTTCTTGTTAATATTATAGACTTGTGTTGCTTGTCAGTGTTTCACTGATTCAATTAAAATCCTTATTTCCCATTTCTTGTTACAGAATCTTTCTCACTCATCCAGCATATAGTGTGTCCAAATTTCAATGAATGATGTTAATGCTTTGGGAGTGGCTGCATTCCATTAAAATGAAAACCAAGCCAAAGAAATGATACTTACAGGCATATACATGAAAATATGTTATGAGGAGGATAATACCAAAATGCCATAAGTTTTAAAAGTGATACTTACAGGCATATACATGAAAATATGTTATGAGGAGGCATATCTTTATTCTTTGACCTCCCATTGCAGTGGCCTCTCTCGTTGCAGAGCACCAACTCTGGGCGCATGCGCTCCAGAGCACTGGCTCATAATTGAACACACCAGTCCAGCTGTTTCACGGCATGTGGGGTCTTCCCGGGCCAGGGATTGAACTGGTGCCCCTTGCACTGCGAGGCGGACTCTTTACCCACTGGACCACCAGGGAAGCCCGTGGTTAAATTTAAAACAAATAAAATGCAATGCAGGGGGTCTTTAGAGTCCCCTGAGAAGGAAATGGCTACTCGCTCCACTGTTCTTGCCTGGAGAATTCCATGGACAGAAGAGATTGTTGGGGTACAGTCCATGGGGTTGCAAAGAATTGGAGATGACTGAGTGACTAATGCTTTTTGACTCTAACGCTTATTTTTTAATTTAGTGACATTTTAATTAGTGAAGGAAAAGAACATTTAAAGTATTCTAAGGAGGTAGTTTCATTTTGAATTCCAGCAAGATATTACAGATTGGAGAGAGAACATGTGATTCTACTTGTACCACTGACGTTGTGAATAAAGACACTTCACATTACTAGTGGTTTTATCTCCACACAATCCCAAGCACACCAGAAGTGCAGCCACATTTCATATTTCTTTGCTTATACACATTTGCCCTTTGACTTTTCCTCTGAGCAGTCCATTTGCTCAGTCTAAAATTCTGCAGCACCTTCCAGTCCCTCAGGACTGTGCCAGGTTTGGGGTTGTAACCGGGAACTCAGTACACATCAGTGCTGCGCTCATGGAGTCTACATTTTTGTTCTTGTTAATATTATAGACTTGTGTTGCTTGTCAGTGTTTCACTGATTCAATTAAAATCCTTATTTCCCATTTCTTGTTACAGAATCTTTCTCACTCATCCAGCATATAGTGTGTCCAAATTTCAATGAATGATGTTAATGCTTTGGGAGTGGCTGCATTCCATTAAAATGAAAACCAAGCCAAAGAAATGATACTTACAGGCATATACATGAAAATATGTTATGAGGAGGATAATCCTCATATTGAGTTACTTCCTTGCCAATGGAGAAAATTTTTGGCTGAGCGTTAAGTTATCTTAAGAGTGACTGAAGATTCTAAATATGAGATCTCAAAGGCTCCCATTCACCTTATTCTATAAAATGAAGCCCAGCCATTTGAATGAACCTGTTAATATACTGTTTGAATGAACCGGTTGATATGCTTTTTGTCTAAGCCATATTTTTAAAAATTTTGATCTTGTATCATTTATAAAAACTGTGATTCTGTGTTGATTTTATGGTATAACTGAGACACTTTTCCTGTCTGTAAACTGGGTGACCTATTTGTAGTCTGACTTAAATGTAACTTGCTCAAAGATAGAGAAAAATCTAAAATAGTATCAAAACTGGTTAAGAAACATTCTGAGTTGAAATTTTAATTTTGCATTAAATTCTGTGTTCTTCGATAGGATAACAAAGTGATAGAATAAATAGAGTTAAGAACAGAGGGAGAGGGATTTCCCTGGTGGTCCAGTGGCTAAGACTCTGTGCTCCCAAAGCAGGGGGCCTGGGTTCGATCCCTGGCCAGGGAACTAGATCCCACATGCTGCAACTAAAGATTCCAGGTTCCCAAACTAAGACCCAGCACAACCAAATAGATAAATATTAAAAAAAAAAAAAGAACAGAGGGAGAAAGAAACTAAGATGTTCACAGCTGTGAGAGAGGATATTCTTTAGGATTGTTATTGCTGAACTTTGGGACCTACATCAAAGCGGAAAGTCCATGTAGATTTTTAATAGCACACTGACTGATTAGAACTCTTTTTATTAGAAAGTAATAAAAAAGTACTAATAAAATTCTATCAGGTCTCATTTATCTGTAAGTCATGAAGTATCTACCCCAAATGACTTAACAAAAGGAAATTTATCATCTTGCTATCTCATATGATGAGAATACAGAATTGGCAATAATTCAGCAGCTCATTGATTTCACTAAGAACTCATATTCCATCCATTACTTTACTCTGCCCTTTAGTGGGGAGGTTTTACTCTTGAACTGACTCCCTGCATGTTCACGAGATGGTTGTGGCATTTCTATCACATTTTATTTTTATTTTTTCTTCAAAATACAACACTGAGACAGCTTGGCTTTTTTCTTTTTTCCTCCGGTTTGGCATATGTGAGCCTCTTATTGCAGTGGCCTTTCTCCTTGCAGGGCACCGACTCTGGACTCATGTGCTCCAGGGCGCTGGCTTGTAATTGGGCACAGCGGTCCAGCTGCTCCGCGGCACGTGGGATCTTCCTGGGCAAGGGATTGAACCAGTGCCCCCTGCATTGCAAGGTGGACTCTTTACCCACTGGACCACCAGGGAAGCCATCTATCATATATATATATATATATATTTTTTTTTTTTTTTGACCATTTCTATTGATCCTTCATTTATTTAATTCCATCCATCTTTGTTCTTTGGCCTGTTTGGGCCTCCCATCGCAGTGGCCTCCCTTGCTGCAGAGCATCAGCTCTGGGCGCATGGGCCCCAGAGTTCTGGCTCGGTAATTGGACACATCAGTTCAGCCGCTCCACAGCACATGGGATCTTCCCGGGCCAGGGGTCGAACTGGCGCCCCCTGCACTGCAAGGCGATGTCCTTACCCACAGGACCACCAGGGAAGCAGTCCCCCATCTATCACATTTTAAACCAACATTATCCAAAGACAGCAGAGAGACTCTTGTGCACCTATTTCAGGGATAAGGAAACCTCCCAGAGCCTCTTGACACACTTCCTTATATGCTTTATTGACCAGAATTCTGTTACATGGCCATTTAAAAATCAGTTCCAGGCAAGAAGAATGACCTTACCATGTTTGACTAGATTTGACGCTGTCCAACAGATCCTTCTGTAGTGATGGAAATATTCTGTATTTATGCTGTTCAGCACAGTAGCCACTAACCACACATAGCAGTTACTGAGCAATGAAAACTAGTAAATGTTAAAAATTATTTTAAATTTAACCACATATGGCTAGTGGATGCCATATTGGACCACATGGGGCTGGATCAGTCATTTAAGACAGTAGATTTGGGGTAGTCAACTACCACATTCATCACATCTTTGAATAAAACAATGAACCAGTGATGCATTTGATTTTAGAACTTCAGTCTAACTACTGACCCACTAGGAAGGCTCTTTTGGAGACAAACCAAACAAGTAAAACCAGTGCACACACCTGTGTGGACTAACCGAAAGAGTAAGGTAGAAGGATAATGGTATGGCAACACGGTAGTGTGGTGTGAGTAATAGTGGGGATTGGATTGGGATATCATTGGCTAAGAACTCTACTGATGAGAGATAGGCTGCTCTTCTCCATTAGGAAACTGTTTTGTTATATTTGCAGTGTTGTAAAAAAGGAATGAAAACTCTTATTAATATAATAATGCCAAAATCTGTTTGCCTTGGAGGTTGTCCAGCCAGTGAAATACATAGATGGATCTGAGAGGATTTGTATTCCAGGTATCAATTACTTGCTACACTCCACATACTATTCTAGGTACTGAAAAGAGGACTAAGACTTGGGCCTCCCATCGCAGTGCCCTTGCTCAGAGCATCAGCTCTGGGCGCATGGGCCCCAGAGTTCTGGCTCGGTAATTGGACACATCAGTTCAGCCGCTCCACAGCACATGGGATCTTCCCGGGCCAGGGGTCGAACTGGCGCCCCCTGCACTGCAAGGCGATGTCCTTACCCACAGGACCACCAGGGAAGCAGTCCCCCATCTATCACATTTTAAACCAACATTATCCAAAGACAGCAGAGAGACTCTTGTGCACCTATTTCAGGGATAAGGAAACCTCCCAGAGCCTCTTGACACACTTCCTTATATGCTTTATTGACCAGAATTCTGTTACATGGCCATTTAAAAATCAGTTCCAGGCAAGAAGAATGACCTTACCATGTTTGACTAGATTTGACGCTGTCCAACAGATCCTTCTGTAGTGATGGAAATATTCTGTATTTATGCTGTTCAGCACAGTAGCCACTAACCACACATAGCAGTTACTGAGCAATGAAAACTAGTAAATGTTAAAAATTATTTTAAATTTAACCACATATGGCTAGTGGATGCCATATTGGACCACATGGGGCTGGATCAGTCATTTAAGACAGAGTAGATTTGGGGTAGTCAACTACCACATTCATCACATCTTTGAATAAAACAATGAACCAGTGATGCATTTGATTTTAGAACTTCAGTCTAACTACTGACCCACTAGGAAGGCTCTTTTGGAGACAAACCAAACAAGTAAAACCAGTGCACACACCTGTGTGGACTAACCGAAAGAGTAAGGTAGAAGGATAATGGTATGGCAACACGGTAGTGTGGTGTGAGTAATAGTGGGGATTGGATTGGGATATCATTGGCTAAGAACTCTACTGATGAGAGATAGGCTGCTCTTCTCCATTAGGAAACTGTTTTGTTATATTTGCAGTGTTGTAAAAAAGGAATGAAAACTCTTATTAATATAATAATGCCAAAATCTGTTTGCCTTGGAGGTTGTCCAGCCAGTGAAATACATAGATGGATCTGAGAGGATTTGTATATCCAGTAAGTATCAATTACTTGCTACACTCCACATACTATTCTAGGTACTGAAAAGAGAGTAAGCAGGACTAAGACTAATGAACAAGTTCCTACCCTCATGGAACTTAGGTGTTACAAACAAATAAGTAATATATTTCAAATTGTGATAAGTGTTAGGAGGAAAAAAAAGCAAGGTAATAGGTCACATGAGGAAAACAGCCTTAAGAAAAGTCTAGGTCTGTGACTGTCTTGTCAAAAGCTCAGGGATTTTAAGTTTTTCCTCTGGGAAAAGAACATTTTTTAAAAAGTATTTCTTTCTTTCTTTGGCTGTGCTGGGTCTTAGTTCTGGGACTTGGAGTCTTTAGTTGCAGCATGTGGGATCTAGTTCCCTGATGAGGGATCGAACCCAGGCCCCCTGCATTAGGAGCATGGTGTCTTAGCCACTGGACCACCAGGGAAGTCCCGGACATTTGGTTGTATAGGCTTATTTAGTTTAACAGCAAAGAAAAAAGTTCTTTGGATTAACTATTTGCCAAAATAAAGGGAAATTAATTTCTGAGAACAGTTTCCTGATTGAATGTTAAATTTTGCCTGAGATGTTATGGTGAGCCTGGCATGGCCTGATTATAGGATGAAATCTTTTCTATGTCAAACATGTTCTTCTGTATCTTTTGTCTTATCTGGAGCAGTTTGGCTACTTTACGTTAACTTCTGGGCTCCAGCTCTCTCAACCATAACATGGCATCATTTAAATAATAATAATTAATTATATGGGTCCTGGGAAGATTGGCTATTATCAGAATAATTATGAAATGTTTTATAAAATTGCAGGCTAAAGGAAACATTAAAGTTTTTTCATTAAAAATGAGCAAGTCCTTTAACCTCTCTGGGTCTTAGTTTTTCCGGTGTTGAAACAAAGTAGTTATGGTATGGTTAAGAAGTTAGGAAACAGATCCACTCTTGCAGTGCTGATGGAAATTGTTGTTTAGTCGCTCAGTTGTGTCTGATTATTTTGTGACCCCATGGACTGCAGTCCACCAGACTCCTCTATCCATGGGATCTTCCAGTCAGGGATACTTGAGTAGGTTGCCATTTCCTTCTCCAGGGCATCTTCCCAACCCAGAGAGTGAACCCACACCTCCTGCGTGGCAGGTTGATTCTGTACTACTGAGCTACCAGGAAAGCTTTGCTGATGGAAGTACAGATTGGTATAATCCTTCTGAAGAGCCAGTTTTCAGATTTCAAGCTCTTTAAAATATACAAACATTTCTCCCCAAGAAATAAAATTCAAACAAGTATTCACAGATACATATTTAAGAATGTTTATATTACTATTGTTTATAATCGCAAACAGACCATAAATGGATGTTGAACAACTGGAATTTGGTTCAGTTATGGTCCATTCCCTGTGAAATTCTTTGCAGAATTTCATCATGATAAAGATAATGATAGTATTAATAAATATTAATGTCATTAGACAGAAGTTCACTGTGTACCAACATTTGTGGTCATCTGCCTCTTCACTTTGACCTACTGCAGTCAAGGGGTACTAATTATGGTTACCTAGAAAAAAAAATAATCTAGCAATAGTGGTAGGTAATAATTGAGCACTCCAATATCCTAGGCACCAGGTTAAACTTTATTCATATATCATCTCACTGAAGTTTCATATTAATCCTATTGAGTAAGAACAGTTTGGAACCTAATTTTGCAAATGCAGAAACCGAAGCTCAGAGGAACAAAGTACCTTGTCCAAGGCCTTAAATATAGAAGTAGCAAAGTGAGACTTTGTAACTAGTCATTTGACTTCAGAGCCTATGTTCTGAAACCAGGGGCCAGGTTGCCTCTCTCTAAACTATCTTTAGGTTCTTCTTTCACTGGTCAGATTGTGGAAACTTTTTCACACCCTTTTCTGTAACTGCACACTTTTCTGAGTTTACTTTGGGTGGGGGACGTGGCAGAGGAATGCGTGGTCCACTCTTTCATACGGAGTCCAATGCAGCCTGCTATTTGTTTTTGTGAATCAAGTGTTATTGCAGCCCAGTCGTGCTTATTCATTTAAGTATTGTCTGTATGGTTGGCTGACATCACCATCTCAATGGATGTGAGTTTGAGCAAGCTCCGGGAGATGGTAAAGGACAGGGAAGCCTGGCATGCTGCAGTCCATGGGGCTGCAAAGAGTTGGACCCAACTGAGCAAATGAACTGAACTGAACTGATGACTGTTTTTGCAGTGCAAGAGCAGAGATGAGTGTTTCAACCAAGACCATAGGGCCATTTGTATTATCTGGTCCTTTACATGAAAAGTTGCTGTTAGAAATCCAGCAGGATGTGGGCCCTATTATAGTGACCATTTTTCTTTCCTTAAAGAGAGTAACTTAAAAGACATAACAGGGGCTTCTCTGGTGGCTCAGTGGTAAAGAATCTGCCTTCCAGGGCGGGAGATATGAGTTCAGTTCCTGGTCCAGGAAGATCCCACATGCTGAGTAGCAACTAAGCCTGTGTGCCATGACAATGAGAAGTCTTCCCAACTAGAGAAAAGCCAGCGCAGTAATGAAGATCCAACACAGTCAAAAATAAAAACTAATTTCTTTAAAAAAAAAAGCGAAACAACTCAGTTTTTAGGGTCAGTCTCCTGCCACAGAGATACAGGCAGTTGCTAAGTTTTCCAAGGCTGTTAATCAGAGTCTGTTTCAGGACAACTGAAGGCCCTCTGTGCATAGGCTGACCGACGTTCTCTAACTGGGTCTTCATTGCCTTGAAACTGCCTGTTGCTGCTCTCTTAAACTTTATTCATATATCATCTCACTGAAGTTTCATATTAATCCTATTGAGTAAGAACAGTTTGGAACCTAATTTTGCAAATGCAGAAACCGAAGCTCAGAGGAACAAAGTACCTTGTCCAAGGCCTTAAATATAGAAGTAGCAAAGTGAGACTTTGTAACTAGTCATTTGACTTCAGAGCCTATGTTCTGAAACCAGGGGCCAGGTTGCCTCTCTCTAAACTATCTTTAGGTTCTTCTTTCACTGGTCAGATTGTGGAAACTTTTTCACACCCTTTTCTGTAACTGCACACTTTTCTGAGTTTACTTTGGGTGGGGGACGTGGCAGAGGAATGCGTGGTCCACTCTTTCATACGGAGTCCAATGCAGCCTGCTATTTGTTTTTGTGAATCAAGTGTTATTGCAGCCCAGTCGTGCTTATTCATTTAAGTATTGTCTGTATGGTTGGCTGACATCACCATCTCAATGGATGTGAGTTTGAGCAAGCTCCGGGAGATGGTAAAGGACAGGGAAGCCTGGCATGCTGCAGTCCATGGGGCTGCAAAGAGTTGGACCCAACTGAGCAAATGAACTGAACTGAACTGATGACTGTTTTTGCAGTGCAAGAGCAGAGATGAGTGTTTCAACCAAGACCATAGGGCCATTTGTATTATCTGGTCCTTTACATGAAAAGTTGCTGTTAGAAATCCAGCAGGATGTGGGCCCTATTATAGTGACCATTTTTCTTTCCTTAAAGAGAGTAACTTAAAAGACATAACAGGGGCTTCTCTGGTGGCTCAGTGGTAAAGAATCTGCCTTCCAGGGCGGGAGATATGAGTTCAGTTCCTGGTCCAGGAAGATCCCACATGCTGAGTAGCAACTAAGCCTGTGTGCCATGACAATGAGAAGTCTTCCCAACTAGAGAAAAGCCAGCGCAGTAATGAAGATCCAACACAGTCAAAAATAAAAACTAATTTCTTTAAAAAAAAAAGCGAAACAACTCAGTTTTTAGGGTCAGTCTCCTGCCACAGAGATACAGGCAGTTGCTAAGTTTTCCAAGGCTGTTAATCAGAGTCTGTTTCAGGACAACTGAAGGCCCTCTGTGCATAGGCTGACCGACGTTCTCTAACTGGGTCTTCATTGCCTTGAAACTGCCTGTTGCTGCTCCTCTGAGAGGGAATGTGTATTCACAAGTGAGGCGCTTCATTAGTCATGGTGCATTTCCTGGGCCCTGGAGACATGGGCATGACATCACCAAGGACCAGTGAGAAAGGCTCCCCTGTCCCGCAAGCCCTTGAACCTCTTTAGAGGTCTGTATGGAGTGAGTGTTCTCTTCCTAGCCCTCAGGGTGTGATCTGAGACGGCCTCCCTCATCCACCCATATTCTGGGCCCAAAAGTCTAGCTTTCAGACCCCAGAGGCCAGGACAAGTTTGAAAATATCCAGAGCTAGAGGCAGATTCCCATTTCGTACTTTTTTCCAGGGCTCAGGTTTTTATTCCCACAGTTTTCCACTCTTAATAATGTTGTTACTTCATGTGGGGAAGTGAGGCTGGAGAAAGATGCAGACTGCGTTAGATAAAAGACATTTGGCAGTTAGAATTTCTGGATAAGTATAGGTTGGTAACATAACAAAATCAGAAGCATATTTGGCTGTTTTCGTTACATGTCTTTTGTGTGCAGCTTAACATCATAAAACAGCATCTTTTAACAGAAAAATCTAGCAAAATTAGTGTGGCTCAGAATAGGGCAATTATCACAGGAACTTACTGAGAGGAATTAGTCACTCATTAAATCTTTTATCTTCAGGAAGAAAAGAAATGCTCTTTTTCCATTTTCTTTTTTGATATAATTATTTTAGGTACACCTCATGCCAGCACCCCCTTTTCCTAATTTGTGTATTTGTTTATTTATGAGGATGATTGGTGAACTTTAGTCTCAGGGATGACTGACCATTTTGTATACCAGAAAGTTTATTGAAAGACTTGTTTCTTAACGGATAATAGCTCAATCTCTTGCTAACAAGCCGTAATTGTAAAATTTCCTCTTTAAAAATTATTCAAGGAAACAGACTCGGGACTCATTGTGAGATTACGCTGGACAGACTTTTATAGTTTAATTCAGGAATTGAACCCAGATTTGTGTTTTCCTGTTTTCATAGGCAATCTACAGTTGAGTGAGAATAATTCCTTTAGTATTTTTTCCTATTTGAATCCTTTTTGAGGAAGTCTAAAGAGAAATGATGAAGCACAGCCATTTTTGTTAGTATGTTATCTGTGACTGCCCTAAACCAGAGGGTGCCACCCCACTGCTTACAAAATAATCCTCATTGTTTCTGCGCAGATGAAGATTGTTATTTCTTTTTAATTGTAGAGGCTTTCAAGAATCACTTGAAAGCATTTGAATTTATTCCTGTTTCCTAAGGACAAATATATCAGTATTTAAAGGAATTTCCTCTAGAACTGTGCTATCTACCATGAAAGAGGGCACTTAGCATTTCAGATTCTCCCTCAAAGATCTCTATGCTGTTTAAAAGATTATTAAAATTTCTAAACACCTATGGTTTTTTTTCATGGTATACATATATGTGTGTGTGTCTGTATGTATTTATAGATATTTGTATGCATATATATGTATATATTTTAAATTTTTTATTTATTTATTTTTATCTATCCTGGGTTTTCACTGCTGCTGGAGGCTCTTCTCTAGTTGCAGGAAGTGGGAGCTACTTTCTGGTTGAGGTGAGCAGACTTCTTGTTGCAGTGACTTTTCTGGTTGTGGAACTTGGACTCTAGGGTACACAGTCTTCAATAGTGCAGCACATGGGCTCAATAATTGCAGCTCCGAGGCTCTAGAGCACAGGCTCAATAGTTGTGGCTCACAGGCTTAGTTACTCTGCCATATGTGGGATCTTCTTGTTGAGGTGACTATTCTTGTTGTGGAACTTAGGCTCTAGGGCCCATGGGCTTCAGTAGTTGCGGCCTATGGGCTCAATAGTCACAACTCCAAGGCTCTAGAGCACAGACTCAACAGATGTGGCTCAGGAGTTTAGTTGCTCTGCAGCATGTGGGATCTTCCTGGATCAGGGATTGAACTTGTGTCTCCTGCATTGGCAGGCAAACTCTTTTATCACTGAGCTACCAGGGAAGCACATGCGTATATATTTTGCCTTTTATATATGAGGAAACTGACATACAGAAGGATTGAATCTTCTACCTTGTGTCAATTACAGAAGCAGATACTGAATGTATGAATTATTCTTATCAAAACCCTTGAGGACATTCCATCCAATTGTTCTCATTTTCCTTTGCTAGCTTCAAGCTT
Source organism: Tragulus kanchil (assembly GCA_022376925.1). Taxonomy (NCBI): domain Eukaryota; kingdom Metazoa; phylum Chordata; class Mammalia; order Artiodactyla; family Tragulidae; genus Tragulus; species Tragulus kanchil. The sequence continues at coordinate 213,390,329 of JAIOJX010000032.1, read as the reverse complement.
TGCTGCACTAATAACAAATTGTTGTTTTTATAAGCTCTTTGGCTGGGATAAAGACTGGAGCCAGCCTTGAAAGGGGCCAGTTACCATAGGGGTAAGGGGGCAGAACTGGGGCTCTGGGAGATCTCCTACTGCCTTGCTCTTGGCAGAGAACTTAATTCTTTTCAACCCCATCCCCCGGTTTCTCACACCTGAACTAATATTTTGCCACCTCTCAGGGTTGTCATGAACACTGAGAAGTTTCATGTTGAAAAAATGCTTGAGCCTTTTGGGGAAATGGTCTGTCTTATATAAGTAACTACACAATTAGTATTGGCTGCAGTACCCAGCCACAAGCCTTTTGAGTGGGCAGTAGGCACCCTTGGATGAAGTTAAGCAGATCTTTGATTTGGTGAGGCCAGACTAGGAATGAGGTCGGCTGCTGCCTTGAGAGGACACATCTGGTTTGAAATGTTGCAGCCAGGTGATCCCTACAGCAGCATGATGCAGTCGGCTGGGACTTGAGGCTCTTCTCTAGTTGCAGGAAGTGGGAGCTACTTTCTGGTTGAGGTGAGCAGACTTCTTGTTGCAGTGACTTTTCTGGTTGTGGAACTTGGACTCTAGGGTACACAGTCTTCAATAGTGCAGCACATGGGCTCAATAATTGCAGCTCCGAGGCTCTAGAGCACAGGCTCAATAGTTGTGGCTCACAGGCTTAGTTACTCTGCCATATGTGGGATCTTCTTGTTGAGGTGACTATTCTTGTTGTGGAACTTAGGCTCTAGGGCCCATGGGCTTCAGTAGTTGCGGCCTATGGGCTCAATAGTCACAACTCCAAGGCTCTAGAGCACAGACTCAACAGATGTGGCTCAGGAGTTTAGTTGCTCTGCAGCATGTGGGATCTTCCTGGATCAGGGATTGAACTTGTGTCTCCTGCATTGGCAGGCAAACTCTTTTATCACTGAGCTACCAGGGAAGCACATGCGTATATATTTTGCCTTTTATATATGAGGAAACTGACATACAGAAGGATTGAATCTTCTACCTTGTGTCAATTACAGAAGCAGATACTGAATGTATGAATTATTCTTATCAAAACCCTTGAGGACATTCCATCCAATTGTTCTCATTTTCCTTTGCTAGCTTCAAGCTTTGCTGCACTAATAACAAATTGTTGTTTTTATAAGCTCTTTGGCTGGGATAAAGACTGGAGCCAGCCTTGAAAGGGGCCAGTTACCATAGGGGTAAGGGGGCAGAACTGGGGCTCTGGGAGATCTCCTACTGCCTTGCTCTTGGCAGAGAACTTAATTCTTTTCAACCCCATCCCCCGGTTTCTCACACCTGAACTAATATTTTGCCACCTCTCAGGGTTGTCATGAACACTGAGAAGTTTCATGTTGAAAAAATGCTTCGAGCCTTTTGGGGAAATGGTCTGTCTTATATAAGTAACTACACAATTAGTATTGGCTGCAGTACCCAGCCACAAGCCTTTTGAGTGGGCAGTAGGCACCCTTGGATGAAGTTAAGCAGATCTTTGATTTGGTGAGGCCAGACTAGGAATGAGGTCGGCTGCTGCCTTGAGAGGACACATCTGGTTTGAAATGTTGCAGCCAGGTGATCCCTACAGCAGCTATGCAGTAATGTCATTTCCCTGCTTCTGTGTTCTGCTAATATGGGGAGCAGCAGGTGCCTCCCTCGGAACCCTTCCCAGAGTGTTGGTGTGCTTTGCTGATCTCACTAAGCCCTCAGCTTTTCCTGCAGAAGAAAAATCATGAACGGCTAGTGCAAAATATGATAGCGAGAAGTCGTGAGAGTCGAGTTGGTTTAGGAAAAGGTCGGGATGTGTCATGCCCCTCCTAAAGGGATTGGCATCCATTTATCACACCAAACCAAACACTGAAGGAAGTATGTCTTTCGTCTCATTAAGGAAACCCAGACAGAAATCCCACTTAATCCATCTTGCTTTTCCTTTTCCTCCAGCTCAGCTGGTGTGCAGGTGTAGGACAGCTTGGCAGAAGCTCTGAACATTTGGAAAAGAGAGTCATTACTGAAAGTCACTGACACACACTTCCCTTGGAATGCGACTGATGTCATGGAAAACTTGGACCTTAGCAGTAACCCCTAACAACCAGAGTTACAGTAAACAGTAAATGTTACCTCCACCAAGGCCTCGGTTTTTAAAGAGTTTTAACAGGCTAGGGCTTGCCAGCCACAACTCATAAAAATGTTTTTATAATTTTACCCTACTCTCTAAAAGCACTGGATAACTGCTGAGGTTTCTCTGCCACTGGGGTATGCAAAGCCAAATTCATGTCACTTTCAGCATTCACTATTCAGAATTTATGGTGCTTCTTTTCCATTCCTTCTCATACCCCCTGCCATGCTCACAGGGAGATTTAATACTTTTTCAAAGAAGTCTCTTGTCTTTCTGAATTGCCCCCATTTCTAATGATGGTGTGAATCTATGTGCTAGCTTTTGGCTAGTGGTTAACCCAGTATGGTTAATTTGTAGCCCTTGATCAATAGGTTATATTCCAACCAGTTTGAAGTGGTTGGTTTATGTGACACCTTTAGGTCGAATTCTAGGAGGGCAGTAGGCACCCTTGGATGAAGTTAAGCAGATCTTTGATTTGGTGAGGCCAGACTAGGAATGAGGTCGGCTGCTGCCTTGAGAGGACACATCTGGTTTGAAATGTTGCAGCCAGGTGATCCCTACAGCAGCTATGCAGTAATGTCATTTCCCTGCTTCTGTGTTCTGCTAATATGGGGAGCAGCAGGTGCCTCCCTCGGAACCCTTCCCAGAGTGTTGGTGTGCTTTGCTGATCTCACTAAGCCCTCAGCTTTTCCTGCAGAAGAAAAATCATGAACGGCTAGTGCAAAATATGATAGCGAGAAGTCGTGAGAGTCGAGTTGGTTTAGGAAAAGGTCGGGATGTGTCATGCCCCTCCTAAAGGGATTGGCATCCATTTATCACACCAAACCAAACACTGAAGGAAGTATGTCTTTCGTCTCATTAAGGAAACCCAGACAGAAATCCCACTTAATCCATCTTGCTTTTCCTTTTCCTCCAGCTCAGCTGGTGTGCAGGTGTAGGACAGCTTGGCAGAAGCTCTGAACATTTGGAAAAGAGAGTCATTACTGAAAGTCACTGACACACACTTCCCTTGGAATGCGACTGATGTCATGGAAAACTTGGACCTTAGCAGTAACCCCTAACAACCAGAGTTACAGTAAACAGTAAATGTTACCTCCACCAAGGCCTCGGTTTTTAAAGAGTTTTAACAGGCTAGGGCTTGCCAGCCACAACTCATAAAAATGTTTTTATAATTTTACCCTACTCTCTAAAAGCACTGGATAACTGCTGAGGTTTCTCTGCCACTGGGGTATGCAAAGCCAAATTCATGTCACTTTCAGCATTCACTATTCAGAATTTATGGTGCTTCTTTTCCATTCCTTCTCATACCCCCTGCCATGCTCACAGGGAGATTTAATACTTTTTCAAAGAAGTCTCTTGTCTTTCTGAATTGCCCCCATTTCTAATGATGGTGTGAATCTATGTGCTAGCTTTTGGCTAGTGGTTAACCCAGTATGGTTAATTTGTAGCCCTTGATCAATAGGTTATATTCCAACCAGTTTGAAGTGGTTGGTTTATGTGACACCTTTAGGTCGAATTCTGAGCAAGGTGCACAGCAAGAGAGCAAGCAGCCTGTGCTGTCATATAGAGCGGTCCAGAATGGTTGCTGTCATCAGTTTAAGAAGACATAGATACCAGGAACTTTTTTTCATGATTATCTTTCTTTTAGGAGAAGAGTTTGGAGAAATATTGTTGTGTAAACCAGACCCAGCATGGCTTCTTTTAGACCTGTCCACACAGTGGGAAGAAACAGAATACTAGCATGACTCATGAGAGACATTGTCTGGGTGACCATATAACTCATCATCCAAACTGGATACTTTGGAGAGTGTTGGGGCTCTGTACACCCGGGCTGTCCCAGACAAATCTGGCATATGGTCACCACCATCACTGTACCAGGACCCACCCCCACCCCCATCAGCCCAAGCCCTTTGAGAAGGCAATCTTCACAATGTCAGAGAGTGGACCCATTCATGCAACCTAGATTGTCTCAGTTCCAAGAAAATAAGTACACTCGGAGAATTTGTGGCCTAGATAAGGAACTCTGTTACTGCAAGATTTCCCTCAGTTAAAACCTCTAGTGGAGTAAGCACTAGAATATCTGTTACAGGAAAATGTAGAGAAGGAAGGAAAAGTTAGCTAATTTCACTAGTTACGGAAGTCTCCAACCCCCCACTCCTCAAGACAGAGGGCATTTATTGCATCTTTAAAATATCACAGATAATCGTAGAAATCATCTGATGTCTTATTTCCATCACTGGACAATGTTCAGATCTTATTCATTAGCCTCTGAACTATTCCTTTTTAAAGACGTAGATATCGTCCCCCCAATGTTTCTGATATTCTTGTTTTTAACTGTTGTGACTTGCTAAATCAAAGCAACTGAATTTGACACAAGTTCAGTATAGTTTCCTGCAAGAATTAACTCATCTTTCTGGGCTTGAGATACCCTGTGGATTTTTTTCCACCCAGGGCATTTTAGAGTTCAACAAGAGACCTCTTTTTAAAAAACTTTTTTTTTCAGTTGAAGGATAATCATTTTAGAGTGTTGTGTTGGTTTCTGTGTGAATCAGCCATAAGTATACACATAATTCCCTCCCTTTTGACTCTCCCTCCTACCTGCTACTCCATCCCACCCCTCTAGGTTGTTACAGAGTACATAGTTGAACTCTCTCAAGTATAGAGCAATTTCCCACTGGGTATCTGTTTTACATATTGCAATGTATAGGTTTCATTGCTATGCTCAATTCATCCCCACCCCCTCAACTGTAAGAAATCTCTTATGAATAGGATGTCAATGGGGAGGAGTGCCCAGACTTTTTTTTTTTTTTTTTCTTTATTTTAAAGATTTTACAGAGTTTTGTTGTTAATGCCCAGACTTTTTATAATGACCTGTGCAATGCCCTTGCTAGTAAGGGCAACAACTACAGATAATGCCAACTGTAGCCAGTTCTTTGTGTTTCCCACTATTTTTCAACCCAGACCCTCTTTTTCCCTCCAGAGTGACTGAGGTCTACACTGGTGTGACTGAAGTCCCTCTACGGGGTGCCTCTGGGCCCTTCACAGTAACTATACATCCCTTCAGGGAGATAGAGACATTTTTTGGTATGTCAGCTGTTGAGAATTGACTTCATTCTTACAGTAGATACAACAAAGGGAGGTATTTCTGTTTTTATTTTTTAATGTCATGTTTTAATATGGCTTCCATAGTACTGAAAAAAAGTTTTTTTAGTAGAATAAGCCACATTTTGAGAAAAGAAGATAAATAGCTTTGTTATATACTTGTAAACTGATATACAGTGGGCCCTGTATATCATCAGATGTGGAACTTCTGAACTGTGTGCCAACTGTACTGGGACATTTTTTTTTTTTTATGTAGGAATTTGAGGATTTTGTTGTCTGCACTGGATTGTTGTTGTTGAGTCACATCTGTTGTTCAGCAGTCGTGTCTGATTCTTTGTGACCCCATGGATTGCAGCATGCCAGGCTTCCCTATTCTTCACCATCTCCTTGAGTTTGCTGAAACTCAAGTCCATTGAGTCAGTCCATCTCATCCTCTGTCATTCCCTTCTCCTCCTGCCTTTGCTTTTTCCCAGTATCAGGGTCTTTTCTAGTAAGTTGGCTATTCACATAAGGCAGCCAAAGTATTGGAGCTTCAATTTCAGCATCAATCCTTCCAGTGAATGTTCAGGGTTGATTTTCTTTAGGATTGACTGATTTGATCTCCTTGCAGTCCTCAAGACTCTCAAGAGTCTTCTCCAACATCACAGTTAGAAAGCATCAGTTCTTTGGTACTCAGCTTTCATTATGGCTCGATGTTCATATCCATACATGACTGGTAGGAAAACTATAATTGACTATACGGACCTTTATAGGCAAAGTAATGTCTCTGCTTTTTACTATGCTATCTAGGTTTGCCATAGCTTTTCTTCCAGGGAGCAAGTGTCTTTTCATTTCATGGCTACAGTCACTTTCCATAGTGATTTTGAAGCCCAAGAAAATAAAGTCTGTCACTGTTTCCATTGTTTGCCCAACTATTTGCCATATAATGATGGGACTGGATGCCATGATCTTTGTTTTTTCAGTATTGAGTTTTAGGCCAGCTTTTCCACTCTCCTCTTTCACCTTCATCAAGAGGCTCTTTAGTTCCTCTTTGCTTTCTGCCATAAAGGTGGTGTCTTATCTATGTTCAAAGTAACTATACATCCCTTCAGGAGATAGAGACATTTTTTGGTATGTCAGCTGTTGAGAATTGACTTCATTCTTACAGTAGATACAACAAAGGGAGGTATTTCTGTTTTTATTTTTTAATGTCATGTTTTAATATGGCTTCCATAGTACTGAAAAAAAGTTTTTTTAGTAGAATAAGCCACATTTTGAGAAAAGAAGATAAATAGCTTTGTTATATACTTGTAAACTGATATACAGTGGGCCCTGTATATCATCAGATGTGGAACTTCTGAACTGTGTGCCAACTGTACTGGGACATTTTTTTTTTTTTATGTAGGAATTTGAGGATTTTGTTGTCTGCACTGGATTGTTGTTGTTGAGTCACATCTGTTGTTCAGCAGTCGTGTCTGATTCTTTGTGACCCCATGGATTGCAGCATGCCAGGCTTCCCTATTCTTCACCATCTCCTTGAGTTTGCTGAAACTCAAGTCCATTGAGTCAGTCCATCTCATCCTCTGTCATTCCCTTCTCCTCCTGCCTTTGCTTTTTCCCAGTATCAGGGTCTTTTCTAGTAAGTTGGCTATTCACATAAGGCAGCCAAAGTATTGGAGCTTCAATTTCAGCATCAATCCTTCCAGTGAATGTTCAGGGTTGATTTTCTTTAGGATTGACTGATTTGATCTCCTTGCAGTCCTCAAGACTCTCAAGAGTCTTCTCCAACATCACAGTTAGAAAGCATCAGTTCTTTGGTACTCAGCTTTCATTATGGCTCGATGTTCATATCCATACATGACTGGTAGGAAAACTATAATTGACTATACGGACCTTTATAGGCAAAGTAATGTCTCTGCTTTTTACTATGCTATCTAGGTTTGCCATAGCTTTTCTTCCAGGGAGCAAGTGTCTTTTCATTTCATGGCTACAGTCACTTTCCATAGTGATTTTGAAGCCCAAGAAAATAAAGTCTGTCACTGTTTCCATTGTTTGCCCAACTATTTGCCATATAATGATGGGACTGGATGCCATGATCTTTGTTTTTTCAGTATTGAGTTTTAGGCCAGCTTTTCCACTCTCCTCTTTCACCTTCATCAAGAGGCTCTTTAGTTCCTCTTTGCTTTCTGCCATAAAGGTGGTGTTATCTGCATATCTGAGATTGTTATTTCTTCTGGAAATCTCAATTCCAGCTTGTGAGTCATCCAGCCTGGCCTTGCACCTGATGTTCGCTTCATGTAAGTTACATAAGCAGGGTGACAGTATACAGCCTTGATGTACTTCTGTCCCAATTATAAACCAGTGTGTTGTTCCATGTCCAGTTCTAACTGTTGCTTCTTCACCTGCATACAGGTTTCTCAGAAGGCAGGTAAGTTGGTCTGGTATTCCCATCTCTTTCAGAATTTTCCACAGTTTGTTGTGATCCACACAGTCAAAGGCTTTAGTGTAGTCAATGAAACAGAAGTAGATGTTTTTCTGCACAGGATGTTCTAGAACTAATCCTCTGTGGATGCCAAGGTGCTATATTTCCACATCCCTTGACACTCAACAAACTCCTTTTCAGAGTCAGAATGTTTTACGCCTTTAAAGGTTGGTTACCTTTTTCTGAGAATGTGATTTTTCTCAATATCAGAAATTATTTATTTTGCCAAAAAAGAGAAAAATCTATTATATATATAGACAAACAATGGAAAGAGTGACAGCCTTTATTTTCTTGGGCTCCAGAATCATTACAGACAGTGACTGCAGTTGGTGACTGTAGCGATGCAATTAAAAGACGCTTTCTCATTGAAAGAAAAGTTATGACAAATGTAGACAGCATATTAAAAAGCAGAGACATCACTTTGCTGATAAAGGTCCATAAAGTCAAAGCTATGGATGTGAGAGTTGTACCATAATGAAAGTTGAGTGCCAAAGAATTGACGCTTTCTAACTGTGAGAAGACTCTTGAGAGGCCCTTGGACTGCAAGGAGATTAAACCAGTCAATCCTAAAGGAAATCAATCCTAAATATTCATTGGAGGGACTAATGCTGAAGCTGAAGCTCCAATACTTTGATTACCTGATGCGAAGGGGAGACTCATTGGAAAATAACCTGATGCAGGGAGAGCTTGAAGGTCTTTGTTTTTTCAATGTTGAGTTTTTGGCCAGGTTTTTCACTCTCCACTTTCACCTTCATCAAGAGGCTCTTTAGTTCCTCTTTACTTTAGGCCATAAGGGTGGTGTTATCTGCATATCTGAGATTGTTATTTCTTCTGGAAATCTCAATTCCAGCTTGTGAGTCATCCAGCCTGGCCTTGCACCTGATGTTCGCTTCATGTAAGTTACATAAGCAGGGTGACAGTATACAGCCTTGATGTACTTCTGTCCCAATTATAAACCAGTCTGTTGTTCCATGTCCAGTTCTAACTGTTGCTTCTTGACCTGCATACAGGTTTCTCAAGAGGCAGGTCAGGTGGTCTGGTATTCCCATCTCTTTCAGAATTTTCCACAGTTTGTTGTGATCCACACAGTCAAAGGCTTTAGTGTAGTCAATGAAACAGAAGTAGATGTTTTTCTGCACAGGATGTTCTAGAACTAATCCTCTGTGGATGCCAAGGTGCTATATTTCCACATCCCTTGACACTCAACAAACTCCTTTTCAGAGTCAGAATGTTTTACGCCTTTAAAGGTTGGTTACCTTTTTCTGAGAATGTGATTTTTCTCAATATCAGAAATTATTTATTTTGCCAAAAAAGAGAAAAATCTATTATATATATAGACAAACAATGGAAAGAGTGACAGCCTTTATTTTCTTGGGCTCCAGAATCATTACAGACAGTGACTGCAGTTGGTGACTGTAGCGATGCAATTAAAAGACGCTTTCTCATTGAAAGAAAAGTTATGACAAATGTAGACAGCATATTAAAAAGCAGAGACATCACTTTGCTGATAAAGGTCCATAAAGTCAAAGCTATGGATGTGAGAGTTGTACCATAATGAAAGTTGAGTGCCAAAGAATTGACGCTTTCTAACTGTGAGAAGACTCTTGAGAGGCCCTTGGACTGCAAGGAGATTAAACCAGTCAATCCTAAAGGAAATCAATCCTAAATATTCATTGGAGGGACTAATGCTGAAGCTGAAGCTCCAATACTTTGATTACCTGATGCGAAGGGGAGACTCATTGGAAAATAACCTGATGCAGGGAGAGCTTGAAGGCAAAAGGAAAAGAAGATGACAGAAGATGAGATGGATGGTATCACTGACTCAATGGACACGAATTTGAACAAGCCCCATGACATGGTGAAGGACAGGGAGAGATGGTGTGCTGTAGCTCATGTGGTCGCAAAGAGTCAGACACAACCAAGCAGCTGAACTGAACTGATGTATTTCCAATTGTAAATAATGCTAGTATGAACACTGAGGTGTATGTATCTTTTTGAATTAGTTTCTTTTTCTTCAGATAGATACTTAGGAGTGGAATTATTGTGTCATATGGTAGTTATATTTTTAGGTTTTATTTATTTATTTAAAATTCTGTACTGTTTTTCATAGTGGTTACACAATTTACATTATCAACAGAGGGTTCTCATTTCTCCACATCTTTGCCGACTTTGGTTATTTGTGTTGTTTTTGGTGATGGGCATTCTTACAGATATGAGGTGATAACTCACTGTGATTTTGATTTGCATTTTCCTGTTGATTAGCAGTGTTGACCATCTTTTTATTTACCTATTGGCCATCTGCATGTCCTCTTTGGAAAAAATAGCTATTCAGGTCTACTGCCATTTTCTAATTGGGTTTTTTTTTTAAATATTTATTATTTATTTATTGGGGGAGGGAGGGGGCGGGCGGGCCACTTCTATTGGTCTTTCATTTGTCTATTTTCATCCATCTTCATTCTTTGGCCCGTGTGGGCCTCCCATCGCGGTGGCCTCTGTTGTCGCAGAGCACCGGCTCTGGGCACGTGCGCTCCAGAGCTCCAGCTCGGTAATTGGACACATGGGTCCAGCCACTCCACGGCATGTGGATCTTCCCAGGCCAGGGATCGAACTGGTGCCCCTTGCACTGCAAGGCGGTGTCCTTACCCACTGGACCACCAGGGAAGCCTTTTTTTTTTTTGATGTTGAGTTGTATGAGCTGTTTTAATATGTTGGTGATATACATATATAGAGAGAGAGCATGCACACGTGCATGCCTCTTGTAAGTCATATCATTTGTAAATATTTTCTTTCATTCAGTAGCTTCTCTGTTTTATGTATGACTTCCTTTGCTATGTAAAAGCTTTATAATTTTTATTAGGTCCCATTTGTTTATATTTTTGGATCCATCTCCTAAAACAAAGTAAATAAAGATTTTCTGCTTGATTTTAGGTTGAATATTTTCTCTGAGTGCTCTTAGTTATATAAGCCTCCAAGTCTCTCTCTTTTCCTTAAGATCTAACATTTTGGATAGTTACTTAGCATGCTTATATGCCAATTTTTGATCAGTAAGCAGAGAGAATATATCACAATTCTTACCAAGTCCTCTTTGAAAAAGGGTTTGAAAAAAATTTTTTAAAAAATAAAAAGAGTTTGGTGGGGCAAGATTAATATTTTGTCTGAGTTGGAGCCTTAATGGAACCCAAATATTTGTGGACAGGGCACTGGCTGGATGGGAATGAGAGAGTTGGGTATCTGTCCTAACTTTTGCTACTCTCTAAATATTGCAGATCACCTTACTTCCCTTAGGTACTCTTGGTTTCCCCATCTGTGAAATCAGGATGCAGTAGATGGTCTCAAAGCCTCTTTGGATCATTAACTCTGTAGTTTGTATTATACTGTCAGGACTTCTTTAAGTCTTTAGTTGACAAATAAGGTGTGGGAGGAAATGACACAGTCTTGAATAACCAAAATGGATTTTGTCCACCCGCATGTGCTAATCCCCAAAAGAAGAAGAAAATGAACCAAAACATCTGTTCTATTGGTCTTTCATTTGTCTATTTTCATCCATCTTCGTTCTTTGGCCTGTGGGCCTCCCATCGCGGTGGCCTCTGTTGTCGCAGAGCACCGGCTCTGGGCACGTGCGCTCCAGAGCTCCAGCTCGGTAATTGGACACATGGGTCCAGCCACTCCACGGCATGTGGATCTTCCCAGGCCAGGGATCGAACTGGTGCCCCTTGCACTGCAAGGCGGTGTCCTTACCCACTGGACCACCAGGGAAGCCTTTTTTTTTTTTGATGTTGAGTTGTATGAGCTGTTTTAATATGTTGGTGATATACATATATAGAGAGAGAGCATGCACACGTGCATGCCTCTTGTAAGTCATATCATTTGTAAATATTTTCTTTCATTCAGTAGCTTCTCTGTTTTATGTATGACTTCCTTTGCTATGTAAAAGCTTTATAATTTTTATTAGGTCCCATTTGTTTATATTTTTGGATCCATCTCCTAAAACAAAGTAAATAAAGATTTTCTGCTTGATTTTAGGTTGAATATTTTCTCTGAGTGCTCTTAGTTATATAAGCCTCCAAGTCTCTCTCTTTTCCTTAAGATCTAACATTTTGGATAGTTACTTAGCATGCTTATATGCCAATTTTTGATCAGTAAGCAGAGAGAATATATCACAATTCTTACCAAGTCCTCTTTGAAAAAGGGTTTGAAAAAAATTTTTTAAAAAATAAAAAGAGTTTGGTGGGGCAAGATTAATATTTTGTCTGAGTTGGAGCCTTAATGGAACCCAAATATTTGTGGACAGGGCACTGGCTGGATGGGAATGAGAGAGTTGGGTATCTGTCCTAACTTTTGCTACTCTCTAAATATTGCAGATCACCTTACTTCCCTTAGGTACTCTTGGTTTCCCCATCTGTGAAATCAGGATGCAGTAGATGGTCTCAAAGCCTCTTTGGATCATTAACTCTGTAGTTTGTATTATACTGTCAGGACTTCTTTAAGTCTTTAGTTGACAAATAAGGTGTGGGAGGAAATGACACAGTCTTGAATAACCAAAATGGATTTTGTCCACCCGCATGTGCTAATCCCCAAAAGAAGAAGAAAATGCAAACGAGCCAGGGGCTGAACACGAAAATGGTGACAGTGAGAAGAACATTGAAGCAGACAGCTGAAAGCTCCATTTCCTGGCTCGTCTGCCATGAGAAAGGCTGAGACTGCCAAAGCCTGCAGGCAATCAAGGCCAGAACTTCGGCTCACTCTTATTTTGAGCTGCCCCCATACAACACACACAAATCACACAGAAAAACTCTCTCTCTCCTTTCGTATTTGTGCATTTTGGCTACACTTCTATTTATGCCAACTCCTTGCCTAATCCCCTTCCTTCCAGCTGTCACTACATTCTGCCCATTGCTTTCTGGGACCTTGTAAAGCAGTTGCAGTCATGAGTGGAGGCCTAGGGGTAGCGGCCTTGGCGTCGGGCTTTGTCAGGGTGTGTGGACTCTGTCAGAACTAACTGTCACTTATACCTGGTTTATAGGCAGTTTGAGCGGTGTTCTCACTCTCCTTCTTTGGCAAATGTCAGAACTGATGGCTTTAATTTTTTTCCCTCTCCCTCCCTCTTTGGGGAGATATTCCCCCCTCTGCATTCCTCAGCCTTTTTGTCTGAGAATGTCCTGTGAAAGGTTTGGTTTGTCTCAGGTTTCCTGCCCATCTTCTTTTTGTATTTTTTTCTACATAAAACACATTTATCTATTGGGAGAGCTTAAGATGGATAACCAGAGTTTACAAGTCTAGAAATGTGATGCCTTCTCATCTCTGACAGTGTATTCCCAATCTAGTTTGAAAAAATTTTTAAAAATAAAAAGAGTTTGGTGGGGCAAGATTAATATTTTGTCTGAGTTGGAGCCTTAATGGAACCCAAATATTTGTGGACAGGGCACTGGCTGGATGGGAATGAGAGAGTTGGGTATCTGTCCTAACTTTTGCTACTCTCTAAATATTGCAGATCACCTTACTTCCCTTAGGTACTCTTGGTTTCCCCATCTGTGAAATCAGGATGCAGTAGATGGTCTCAAAGCCTCTTTGGATCATTAACTCTGTAGTTTGTATTATACTGTCAGGACTTCTTTAAGTCTTTAGTTGACAAATAAGGTGTGGGAGGAAATGACACAGTCTTGAATAACCAAAATGGATTTTGTCCACCCGCATGTGCTAATCCCCAAAAGAAGAAGAAAATGCAAAACGAGCCAGGGGCTGAACACAAAAAATGGTGACAGTGAGAAGAACATTGAAGCAGACAGCTGAAAGCTCCATTTCCTGGCTCGTCTGCCATGAGAAAGGCTGAGACTGCCAAAGCCTGCAGGCAATCAAGGCCAGAACTTCGGCTCACTCTTATTTTGAGCTGCCCCCATACAACACACACAAATCACACAGAAAAACTCTCTCTCTCCTTTCGTATTTGTGCATTTTGGCTACACTTCTATTTATGCCAACTCCTTGCCTAATCCCCTTCCTTCCAGCTGTCACTACATTCTGCCCATTGCTTTCTGGGACCTTGTAAAGCAGTTGCAGTCATGAGTGGAGGCCTAGGGGTAGCGGCCTTGGCGTCGGGCTTTGTCAGGGTGTGTGGACTCTGTCAGAACTAACTGTCACTTATACCTGGTTTATAGGCAGTTTGAGCGGTGTTCTCACTCTCCTTCTTTGGCAAATGTCAGAACTGATGGCTTTAATTTTTTTCCCTCTCCCTCCCTCTTTGGGGAGATATTCCCCCCTCTGCATTCCTCAGCCTTTTTGTCTGAGAATGTCCTGTGAAAGGTTTGGTTTGTCTCAGGTTTCCTGCCCATCTTCTTTTTGTATTTTTTTCTACATAAAACACATTTATCTATTGGGAGAGCTTAAGATGGATAACCAGAGTTTACAAGTCTAGAAATGTGATGCCTTCTCATCTCTGACAGTGTATCCCAAGCGATTAGGTCTCCCAAGGCCTAGAGAGTTCTTGGCCTGTCGCTGTCCATCCGGCTCCAGTTGTTGTGGAGCTAGATTTGGTGTCCTTTCACCTCTGGCTTCCCATGTTTCCCTGCTGAGCTTGTCTGCATGCATCTCATGCTGGCTCTTAGTGATGGTTACTGAGCAAAGAGACTCTTTAGAACACTGAAGAATCAGGACATCTACTTGAAGAATCTTGGCTGAATATAAGAAAAAGTCATGTTATTGTGAAGGTTTTAAATCATTCCAGTATGCACGGACAGACCTTACTAGCCTGAATTTGGAAAGCAAAACAAAGCAAACCCTCCTCACAGTCATTGTCTTTTGCTGATAAGGAGAGCTTTGTTAGGTACAATGGGTTGTTCTCAGCTGCTGTTTCTGGAAACACATCAGCTATCTTGCCTTCTACCCAGCAGCGCCCACTCACGCTCCTGTTTATATAAGAGGAACCTCACATAGTTTTCAGAAGCTAGTGTAGAAAGCAAAACTCAAACTGTGTCTGTATTTGGGTTTGTCTGATGGTTTTTCCTGTCTGTAAGATTTTTGTATTTTATTTCAAGGAATTTAATTGGTAGTGATGTTCAATTTAAACAGATGAGTCTACTTGATAAAATTCTTTGGTGATTGATAGGATTCTGTTTAGCTTTATAGGAACTATGTAAAATCTCTTCATTCATGTTGGGAATATAATATTAGTATTATAAAACCATTTTTCTTTCAATTCTGTTTGTTGTTTTTCCCATCAATACTGGACTTACTTGATAATATTGTTTCGTAAGCCAAGTTAACCCTTTTGTCACTCATCCTTTCTCCCAGTCCACATTTTTTGTGTTGTCTATGATTTATAGAATCATAGTTTGATACAGCATTAGTGCTGAAATGGTCCTGAGATGTTAACTACCAGACTTAATTTCATAGATGAGAAAAAGACTACAAAAGAAACAGGATTAGGCCAAAGTCACGTACGTTCCAGAGCTTAGACTTACAAGTGTTTGTCTTATATTACTCCAGATTCCATGTGTCAGGAATTTTCCAAATCACTAGACTAGTAATAGCTACTTCAACAGCCAGAGAGTGAATCCTACTGGAAAGAGCAGAGGTTTTGACGCCAGATATTTTGGTTTGAATATCTTATTCTGCCACCTTTTGGCAGGATAAATCAGGCAAGTAATTAAAGTTTTTAGGGACTCTTTCTTCTTCTGTAATATGGGAATAATACAAGTAATACTTTAGGGCTATTATGAATATTGCATTATATGATCTGTGTAATGTGCCTGTTATGCATGTCGTGTTCAACACATTGTTATTATAAAAATTTACCAATCATAGGGAAATGTTATATATGTAAATAATAATTTAACTGGGTATTTTATAATTGGCTATCCTGAGCTTCTCTTCTTCTGTATGCTCCTAAACTTAGCATTAAAATATGAAAGGAGTGAGCCATCTGGAAACAAATCCGAATCCCTGAAAGTTATTTATACCATGACAGTGATTCATGCATTTCCCTTTATTTTATGGATTTCATCTGTACTTAGCTTCAATGTATCTTGTCCAAGAATTTTTGTACAAGTTGAACCTATCTTCGGAAGACACCTGGAGTAGCCTCAGATTTGGCCCCTGGTTTTTATTTAGCTAAACACTAGGGTTTAAATCTAGAATATAATCTGTATAGAATGTTACATTCATAAAATTCTTTGGGGATGAATTCTTTAGCTTTATAGGAACTATGTAAAATCTCTTCATTCATGTTGGGAATATAATATTAGTATTATAAAACCATTTTTCTTTCAATTCTGTTTGTTGTTTTTCCCATCAATACTGGACTTATTTGTTATTATTGTTTGTTTAGCCAATTTAACCCTTTTGTCACTCATCCTTTCTCCCAGTCCACATTTTTTGTGTTGTCTATGATTTATAGAATCATAGTTTGATACAGCATTAGTGCTGAAATGGTCCTGAGATGTTAACTACCAGACTTAATTTCATAGATGAGAAAAAGACTACAAAAGAAACAGGATTAGGCCAAAGTCACGTACGTTCCAGAGCTTAGACTTACAAGTGTTTGTCTTATATTACTCCAGATTCCATGTGTCAGGAATTTTCCAAATCACTAGACTAGTAATAGCTACTTCAACAGCCAGAGAGTGAATCCTACTGGAAAGAGCAGAGGTTTTGACGCCAGATATTTTGGTTTGAATATCTTATTCTGCCACCTTTTGGCAGGATAAATCAGGCAAGTAATTAAAGTTTTTAGGGACTCTTTCTTCTTCTGTAATATGGGAATAATACAAGTAATACTTTAGGGCTATTATGAATATTGCATTATATGATCTGTGTAATGTGCCTGTTATGCATGTCGTGTTCAACACATTGTTATTATAAAAATTTACCAATCATAGGGAAATGTTATATATGTAAATAATAATTTAACTGGGTATTTTATAATTGGCTATCCTGAGCTTCTCTTCTTCTGTATGCTCCTAAACTTAGCATTAAAATATGAAAGGAGTGAGCCATCTGGAAACAAATCCGAATCCCTGAAAGTTATTTATACCATGACAGTGATTCATGCATTTCCCTTTATTTTATGGATTTCATCTGTACTTAGCTTCAATGTATCTTGTCCAAGAATTTTTGTACAAGTTGAACCTATCTTCGGAAGACACCTGGAGTAGCCTCAGATTTGGCCCCTGGTTTTTATTTAGCTAAACACTAGGGTTTAAATCTAGAATATAATCTGTATAGAATGTTACATTCATATTTTTGAGAAGCTTGAGATATTTAGTGTTGTCCTGAAACTTGGTGAATTGTGTGATGAACAGCTTTGATGTAAAATTGTGTATACCTGTTTGGAAAATAAGTTGAAGTTATCTTATGTTCAACGTAAGGGGGCCCAGGATTGTTACGTTAAAAGGAAGTAGATCTATGTTTTTGTTGTTCTTGTTGAACCCAATAGCCTGAGAAGGAGGAATGAGTTAGGGAAGGAAAGCTAAGATTGAATTAGCAAAGGCCAGAAGCAACAAAACAAAGTTTGGAACTTCAGAAGGAGTGATTCAGGGGAATTTCAGTTGAGGGACTCTTGGACTGCACCGACGCCATTGGCTCACTGGAATGCACTTAAGTTTGAAGTGGATGGAAGGACCTTGAGAAACTAGACAGAAAGAATTTCACTTCTCTAATAAAGAGAGGGCTTGACAGAAAGAACTTTGGTTTAGATTTTAGATAGAAGTGCAGTTACAGAAAGGCACTATTTGCTTTCCTCCATATGGAACCTTTAATTGCTTATGTACTTCCATATCCATGTAATTTGGTCCATAACTGTGGTTAGATACATAAAAGTGCAAATACTTTTTTTTTTTTTTTTTTTACACCAAAACCATTTTTATTGAGGTATAGCCAATTAACAATTTTGTGATAGTTTCAGGTGAACAGTGAAGGGGCTCGCCATACGTGTACATGTATCCATTTTCCTTTTTTTTGATTGCTTTTCCAGTAAGATGAAGTGAGGCAGAGCAGAATGGACGTTCCTTGTGCCTGTCCATGTCTACTCTCATATGTTAGGCTAAGAGCCTTAGGTCAGCCGTTTCTTAAAGATAAAGTAGGCAAGAGTTTGGAGGAATATTGGATCATCAAATAGGAGCAGGAAGTAGAAGGTGCTATTTTGCTATGTTTTGGCTTCATTCAGATGGGCTCAAACCAGAGGAATTTGGCAAGCATAGGGACTCACCACTTAGAACCACACTGAAATAGTTGTGGTAACAAAAGAATTTCTCCGGGAGACTTATTCCACTTGAGGCATAACAGCCATAGATTCCTGGTCTTTAAGGAGAGGATGCCAAAGTTGATCAAGTTTAGTACAATCAACTAAAGTCTATAAACCCAGGAGAAACAGTTCAATTAGATGATACTGGGACTACACTGTTTCCATAATTGTCACACAGAAGACATACTATGAATAAATGTGTCCAGAAGAAACCACTGTTTAGAATTACCTCCTCCCTAGTATCATGTCTTTTCCTTGAGATTTAATATATTGCAG
The DNA here is from genome assembly GCA_022376925.1 of Tragulus kanchil. NCBI lineage: Eukaryota > Metazoa > Chordata > Mammalia > Artiodactyla > Tragulidae > Tragulus > Tragulus kanchil. Next base: position 213,372,122 of record JAIOJX010000032.1, on the reverse strand, counting down.
TTTAATAAATGAGAAGAGTAGAAAAGAATTTAACTTTAAGAACTTGTATATGACTTCTTCTGTATTTGTGTAATTCTGACGTATTAACCTTACCATTTTTCAAGGCTTTTTGGAAGAGCTCTTTGTGACCTAAACTTTCCCTTCCTGTTTAATCATTCTCTGAGGCTTTTATAAATGATGATGAGCTGCACTTCATCAGCAGCTGTACTGCTTATCCTTTGTCATCTGACACCCACCTTTGTATTGTCCAGCTGTATCCCCTTCAAGTGCCCAGCCCACTGATGTTATTTTCCTTCTGCGTGAGGGACTTACTTTATTATTTCTTGTAGTGTAGGTCAGTTGGTGATGAATTTTCCCAGCTTTTATATGTTTAAAAAGCTCTCTATTTTACCTTTGTTTTGAAAGATAGTTTTCCTTGGAATAGAATTCTTGGTTGACAGCTTCTCTTTCAGTTTTTGAGTTGTGCTACTACTGTATTTTCACTTTCATTGTTTCCAACTAAAAGATTAGTTCTCTGTATGTAAAGGGGCTCGCATTTTCTTACTTTTCCCTTTTATTCTTTCAGTAAGATGAAGTGAGGCAGAGCAGAATGGACGTTCCTTGTGCCTGTCCATGTCTACTCTCATATGTTAGGCTAAGAGCCTTAGGTCAGCCGTTTCTTAAAGATAAAGTAGGCAAGAGTTTGGAGGAATATTGGATCATCAAATAGGAGCAGGAAGTAGAAGGTGCTATTTTGCTATGTTTTGGCTTCATTCAGATGGGCTCAAACCAGAGGAATTTGGCAAGCATAGGGACTCACCACTTAGAACCACACTGAAATAGTTGTGGTAACAAAAGAATTTCTCCGGGAGACTTATTCCACTTGAGGCATAACAGCCATAGATTCCTGGTCTTTAAGGAGAGGATGCCAAAGTTGATCAAGTTTAGTACAATCAACTAAAGTCTATAAACCCAGGAGAAACAGTTCAATTAGATGATACTGGGACTACACTGTTTCCATAATTGTCACACAGAAGACATACTATGAATAAATGTGTCCAGAAGAAACCACTGTTTAGAATTACCTCCTCCCTAGTATCATGTCTTTTCCTTGAGATTTAATATATTGCAGTTTAATAAATGAGAAGAGTAGAAAAGAATTTAACTTTAAGAACTTGTATATGACTTCTTCTGTATTTGTGTAATTCTGACGTATTAACCTTACCATTTTTCAAGGCTTTTTGGAAGAGCTCTTTGTGACCTAAACTTTCCCTTCCTGTTTAATCATTCTCTGAGGCTTTTATAAATGATGATGAGCTGCACTTCATCAGCAGCTGTACTGCTTATCCTTTGTCATCTGACACCCACCTTTGTATTGTCCAGCTGTATCCCCTTCAAGTGCCCAGCCCACTGATGTTATTTTCCTTCTGCGTGAGGGACTTACTTTATTATTTCTTGTAGTGTAGGTCAGTTGGTGATGAATTTTCCCAGCTTTTATATGTTTAAAAAGCTCTCTATTTTACCTTTGTTTTTGAAAGATAGTTTTCCTTGGAATAGAATTCTTGGTTGACAGCTTCTCTTTCAGTTTTTTGAGTTGTGCTACTACTGTATTTTCACTTTCATTGTTTCCAACTAGAAACTGCACTTATTTTTGTTTCTCTGTATGTAACACATCTTTTCTCTTATTCCCTTTTCTTTCTTTTAACTGGTTTTGAGCAACTTCATTCGGATGTACCTTTGTGTCTTTTTTGTCATTTTTTTAAAAAAAATTTGGCCTCTTTTATTGGTTCTTCATCTATCTATTTTCATCCATATTTATTCTTTGGCCTGCATGGGCCTCCCATTGCAGTGGCCCCTCTCGCTGCAGAGCACTGGCTCTGGGTACATGCGCTCCAGAGGCCGGCTTGCAATTGGACATACCAGTCCAGCTGCTCTGCACCACGTGGGATCTTCCTGGGCCAGGGATCGAACAGGTGCGCCTTGTACTGCAAGGTGGACTCTTTACCCACTGGACCACCAGAGAAGCCCTCTCATATTTTTTATGCTTGAGATTGGTTGAGTTTTTTGATATGTAGAATTATAGTTTTCATCAAATGTGGTAAAATCTTGACCATTATCTTTTCAAAAGTTTTTCTTCCCTTTTACTTCTGTTGTCTTCCTTGGAGACCCCTATTATACATACAGTAAGTCACCTGAAATTGTCCTGCAGCTCACAGATGCTCTTTTCATTTTGTTGATTTTTTTTGTGTTTCATTTTGGATAATTTCTGTTGCTGTAGCTTCAAGTTCATGCAATGTTTTTGTCTGTTTCTATTGTTGTGTCTTCAAGTTCTCCAAAGTGTAATGTACCATCAATTCCACCCAGTGTATTTTTTATCTCATATATTGTAGTGATTATCTATAAAAGCTTGATTTTGAGTCTTTTTACTGTAGTTAACTTTTCAAATATATTGAGTATAGTTTAAATGACTATCTTATTAAAAATAGCAGTATCTTAATGTCCTTGTCTACTCATTTTAGCATATATGTCAGTTCTGAGTCCATTTCAGTGACTAATTTTTCTTATTATTATGGGTCTCAACTTTACTGCTTCTATGCATATTTAGTTATATTTGATTAGATGCTAGACATTCTGAGTTTCATCTTCTTGGGTGCTATATATTTTTGTGCTCCTATAAATACTAAGCTTTGTTTAGGGATGCAGTTGAATTATTTGTAAACAGTTTGATCCTTCTGTACCTTGCTTTTAAGATAAGGGGGAGGAGGGATCAGACCCAGACTATTTGGTTTAAAGCTAATTATTCTCCCCTATTAAGGCAAGATTCTTCTGTATACTCATTATTCTGTGATTTGTGAAATTTAGTCTGGTTGATGAGGAGATAGGCATTGTTCCTGCCTTTGTGTCTGTACAAGGCACTCTTCTCTTTATTTCTATCAAATGTTTTTTTCTACAGCCTCAAGTAGTTTCCTCACATGCATGTACTAATGATATCTGTTGAATATTTGAGGAGGGTTCTCCACAGATCTCTTATGAACTCTAGCTGCCTTGTTCTTCCCAGATCCCAGGTTTCATTGCCTCAACTTGAGAGGTCTGCAGGATTACATCTGAGTTTTCTCTCTCTGCATCACATCCTCGAAATTATTTCAGGGTGGTGGGCTGGGGCAGTCATAGAGGGTTCTTCATTTTTTCTGTCTCTAAGGGACTGCTATCTCTTATTGCTTGATGTCCAGTGTCTCGAAGGAAAAAGGTTGTTTCATATGTTTTGCCTTTTTCTTTTTTGGTTTGTTTCAGTTTGGAGGGTAAATCTGATCCCTGTTCCTTCATCTTGGTCAGAAGCAAAAAAGTTTAAATTTTCGATGATGGTTGTGAAAATGACCAGTAGCAAAACAGGGAGTCTCTAACCAAAATATCCATGGTATTTCTTCATAATTTGAGAATTTGGAAAGAGAATTCATCTCAGAATTATCATTACCTATTTCTTCCAGTCATATCCATCACAGACATTTAGATAACAGAATTCATTGTACAAATAAGCAATCACATCAGTGGGCAGAGAAGAAAGAAAGCATTATTGAATTTAAGGGGAAAAGCCATCATAAGCCACTAGAATTCCAAGTTTCATAGAATGTATTATATAAAAAGGAAAGGATGCCAAGTGAATTGAGTTGGTACAGTATTATTTTAACTTCTTTATATCAATAAATAGCTGTGAGATTTTTGGTTTTATTTATTTGCTTTATTTCTGCTTCACTGGGAAGCCAGGTGATTTTGCCAAGAAAAAAAGCAGGAAAAAAAAAAAAAAGAAAATGGTAGAGAAATATAGATTATCTCTTTCCTGTTCTTACTGTCCCTATAATGTCAGCCTAGTCATTAAATGTTCACAAAAATCCAACTAGAATGTGATAAGGTAGTAGCTGTAGTTGTTTTCTCCGTTTATAGATAGTTTGAAATATAGGAAAGTTTATGGATAAACAGCAGTAATTAGAATGCAGTTGTGAATCTAGGTGACAATCTGCAAGTGTGAGTTTCAAGTTGACTAGGCCCTCAGAACAGAGAGGCCCTTCTTAGACTAGTACACAAAGACTTGGAGTTCATCTGCCCAGTTTATATGACTAATTAGCGCTTAGGGTTTACTTCAATAAGGGCTAGTGAATTAAGAACTAAATAATATCTTGTAAGATCTTTTTTTTTTTTTTTTTTTTTCCTATCTTGTACTTAGAAGAGGGGCTTGGACTGTTGAATTGGAATGGAACAATTAAACAGACTTTAAAATGAAGCCCTGACATGCTGGCTGCTTGCCTACTCTATTGGGGCAACTCTGGTTCCAGGGAAAGAGAATGCTTTTTTTGTTTATTTGTTTGTTTCCAGACAATTTCTTGCGTCATCACATTTTCTGTGCGAGCCAAGTGTTTGAGACTGATGATGTTGACAGAGCCCTTGGAGAAACAAAGGAGTTCATCTCCACAGAGAAAAGCTTTTGTATTTCAAGTTCTAAAATTCCAGATTATTTTTCAGTAACATTGTTATTGCTAACTGTTTATGCCTCTTGGTGGGAGAAGACTAGCCTCCTAATTTTTATCTAGTCATCAGCTTTTTAGGTGGATTACTCTTTTAAATCAAGAAGGCTTTTTAGAAAAACTATTTCTCTTGGTATTTATGGAACTCAACCATGTATCTTGCTCTGTTTGGCTCTTAGTTTGGCTGGTTGTGCATGTAGTATTCCCACAGGTTTAGGGTTTCTTTTTAACTATTAAGTCTATGTTTATTCATATTCATTTTCTCTATAATAGAATTATTGCATACTTCTCTTGAAATGTTTAACAAAATATAAAATGTTTGAACTATAATGAATTATAATGGTTTCCATTTATTTACAAATTTCTTTATATTAATAATGTACCCAAGGCTATTCTTGACAGTTTGAAAACAGATACTTTGTTATATTTTTTTTTTCTTTTTTTTTCTGGTAAGATTTGGAACTCTTACATAAAGGTATAAAGTCTTATTCAGAGTTGAGTTCTCAGTTTGGTTCCGTAGCATCTCTGATTCAAAGAGAATATCACAGTTTATAAAAGGCTTACCTTTGGTAGCAGAGGTGGTAACTTTGGGGAGATGGTGGAGGAGGGGGAAGTGTTAGGTACACACATATATTTCTAGTATCTGTTAAATGCCAGGTGCTGTGTGTTATCCTTTTATAAACTGCCATTTCTGAATCTCAGAAAATGACCTGATTACATGGGATTTAGAGAAATAGAAAATATTATTTTTTTTTTCTTTTTTAACCTATACCTATAGAAGAATGTTAAACATTCATTTAATATGAGTGCTTTTTTTTCCCTCTGCTTCAGATTTAAATGGTTTTTTATAAGCTAATCAATAGAAGAATAATTAACATTTTAGAGAATGTTATTGGAAAGGCATGATGTTATGAAAAAATGGGGACACTAAATAAAAGTAATAGAACAAAAGGTATGAAATTAGGTAGTCTGAGAATTATACAACTAAAAATAATCTCAGAAATCACTTGGAGCACGTATTTCACTTGACAGGTGAGAAAACTGCTGTCCTTAAGCACATTTGCCTTGCCCAACAGAGCTAGCTAGTGCAGATAGAAGATGGAAACCTAGCTTGCTTAACTGCCAGTTCACTGCCCTTTCTATTCGATAATATTCTATTTCCTACCTTATTTTAGAAGCAGCCTTCTACTTGAGCCTTACATCTGACATAAAAATAATAATAACAGCAAAAACAAACTACTGGGTTAAAAATATAATTTAAAACTATTTGTTGGTTTGTTGGTTTATAGTTGACTTGTCAAATAGCCTTAGGGAGCCAGGTGTTGGGCAGGCCATCGCTCTGATACTGTGTTCAAAGTCTCTATAATAGAATTATTGCATACTTCTCTTGAAATGTTTAACAAAATATAAAATGTTTGAACTATAATGAATTATAATGGTTTCCATTTATTTACAAATTTCTTTATATTAATAATGTACCCAAGGCTATTCTTGACAGTTTGAAAACAGATACTTTGTTATATTTTTTTTTTCTTTTTTTTTCTGGTAAGATTTGGAACTCTTACATAAAGGTATAAAGTCTTATTCAGAGTTGAGTTCTCAGTTTGGTTCCGTAGCATCTCTGATTCAAAGAGAATATCACAGTTTATAAAAGGCTTACCTTTGGTAGCAGAGGTGGTAACTTTGGGGAGATGGTGGAGGAGGGGGAAGTGTTAGGTACACACATATATTTCTAGTATCTGTTAAATGCCAGGTGCTGTGTGTTATCCTTTTATAAACTGCCATTTCTGAATCTCAGAAAATGACCTGATTACATGGGATTTAGAGAAATAGAAAATATTATTTTTTTTTTCTTTTTTAACCTATACCTATAGAAGAATGTTAAACATTCATTTAATATGAGTGCTTTTTTTTCCCTCTGCTTCAGATTTAAATGGTTTTTTATAAGCTAATCAATAGAAGAATAATTAACATTTTAGAGAATGTTATTGGAAAGGCATGATGTTATGAAAAAATGGGGACACTAAATAAAAGTAATAGAACAAAAGGTATGAAATTAGGTAGTCTGAGAATTATACAACTAAAAATAATCTCAGAAATCACTTGGAGCACGTATTTCACTTGACAGGTGAGAAAACTGCTGTCCTTAAGCACATTTGCCTTGCCCAACAGAGCTAGCTAGTGCAGATAGAAGATGGAAACCTAGCTTGCTTAACTGCCAGTTCACTGCCCTTTCTATTCGATAATATTCTATTTCCTACCTTATTTTAGAAGCAGCCTTCTACTTGAGCCTTACATCTGACATAAAAATAATAATAACAGCAAAAACAAACTACTGGGTTAAAAATATAATTTAAAACTATTTGTTGGTTTGTTGGTTTATAGTTGACTTGTCAAATAGCCTTAGGGAGCCAGGTGTTGGGCAGGCCATCGTCTCTGATACTGTGTTCAAAGTCAGAGAGAAATAACTGGAGACAAATCTCCTTCTTATGTAAATTTTTATAATATTCACTTGAATGTTTAAGTTGTTGTGATTTCTGCTATGATGGTCCTAGAAGACATTGCTTAGGTTGCAGCACAGCTAGCTATTCATGAGACTGTGGAAAGAGAAAGAGCCTCTGCCCTGATGTCTTCCATGAGGTGAATAATAAGCACCATTTAGGGAACATGGCTCATGGCAGACTATTCTCTTTTTTGTTGTTTTTTAATTTTTATTTGACCTTTTACTTTTACAGAGTTTTGTTGTTTACAGATACATATGATCCCAGATTATCATGGCAGACTATTCTTATCACACCCTTCCCACAGCCTTTTTTTTTTCCCTTCCCACACCCCATTCCAATCTGCCTTAACAAACACAGTGAACAGGAACCATTGTATGAATTGGAAGGAAAATGTCTTAAATATATGAAGTTATAATGACTTGGTGAGTGCTATAAAAATACTCTGTAACTGAGTTGGAAGTTGCATCATCCAGGCCTGTGGCACTATGGACAGGGCCCAAGTGGTATAATTCTCTACTGTAACACTGAAGTAATTAATGTTTGCATCTGCCAAGTAAATATGTTAGATTTCAAACCCGTGAAACGGCCAGCTATTACTGTTCAATTTCAGGGAACCACAAGTATGTTTAGTTTCCTTCCTTTGCTTCTTACTGGCTTCCTTAGGTAGGCTGAGCTAACTAATTAAGCACTGGGTTCTTCATCGGTGAATCTGTAAGGTGAACTATAAAGCCACTCAATATATTTGAATGCCTACATATTATTCAGCACTGCTGTCTTACGAACTCTTTAATAGAATATAAGTGCATTTCATTTAGAGAAAACAATAGTTTTCATCTACATATGGCGAGGTAATGATAGAAATGGCATATCATAATGATAGTGCATAAGGAGTCAGAAAATTTAGATTCATCTTTTCCCCTGCTGTCAATTTTTCACCAGACCTGACTTGAGTCATTTCCTTTTTCTTTAGTATCTTTATCTGCTGAAGGTGAATAATGCTTTCACTTGCCACAGAGTTGCTGTGAGAATGAAAGATGAATTTTTCTAAAGCACTTTGAGCTGCTTAAAATAAAGATTTGTTTAAACAAAAAGTTGATAGTGTTAGAAGAGGCTCAAAAGATTTGGTTGTTTTTCATCCAATCAAAAGAGCAACACGGTTAAACAGATGGAGAAATATTCCATGTTCCTGGGTCAGAAGAATCAATATTGTGAAAATGACCATACTACCAAATATCATCTACAGATTGAATGTAATCCCTATCAAGTTACGAGTGACATTCTTCACAAAACTAGACCAAAGAATAACACAGTTCATATGGAAACACAAAAGACCCTGAACTGCAAAAGCAATCTTGAGGGGGGAAAAGTATGGAGCTGGAGGGATCAGCCTCCCTAACTTTAGACTATACTACAAAGCAGCAGTCATCAAGACAGTATGGTACTGGCACAAAAACAGAAATATAGACCAGTGGAACAAGATAGAGAACCTAGAGATTACACCCATACACATATGGGTACCTTATTTTTGACAAAGGAGGTGAAACTTTAAAATAGAACAAAGACAGCCTCTTCAGCAAATGGTGCTGGGAAAATTGGACAGCTACATGCAAAAAAGTGAAGCTGGAACATTCCCTGACACCATACACAAAGATCAACTCAAAATGGATTAAAGACCTAAATGTAAGACCAGAAACTATGCATAAAACTCTTAGAGGAGAATATAGGCAAAACCCTCAAGGACATAAATCAAGCAAGCGTGAAACGGCCAGCTATTACTGTTCAATTTCAGGGAACCACAAGTATGTTTAGTTTCCTTCCTTTGCTTCTTACTGGCTTCCTTAGGTAGGCTGAGCTAACTAATTAAGCACTGGGTTCTTCATCGGTGAATCTGTAAGGTGAACTATAAAGCCACTCAATATATTTGAATGCCTACATATTATTCAGCACTGCTGTCTTACGAACTCTTTAATAGAATATAAGTGCATTTCATTTAGAGAAAACAATAGTTTTCATCTACATATGGCGAGGTAATGATAGAAATGGCATATCATAATGATAGTGCATAAGGAGTCAGAAAATTTAGATTCATCTTTTCCCCTGCTGTCAATTTTTCACCAGACCTGACTTGAGTCATTTCCTTTTTCTTTAGTATCTTTATCTGCTGAAGGTGAATAATGCTTTCACTTGCCACAGAGTTGCTGTGAGAATGAAAGATGAATTTTTCTAAAGCACTTTGAGCTGCTTAAAATAAAGATTTGTTTAAACAAAAAGTTGATAGTGTTAGAAGAGGCTCAAAAGATTTGGTTGTTTTTCATCCAATCAAAAGAGCAACACGGTTAAACAGATGGAGAAATATTCCATGTTCCTGGGTCAGAAGAATCAATATTGTGAAAATGACCATACTACCAAATATCATCTACAGATTGAATGTAATCCCTATCAAGTTACGAGTGACATTCTTCACAAAACTAGACCAAAGAATAACACAGTTCATATGGAAACACAAAAGACCCTGAACTGCAAAAGCAATCTTGAGGGGGGAAAAGTATGGAGCTGGAGGGATCAGCCTCCCTAACTTTAGACTATACTACAAAGCAGCAGTCATCAAGACAGTATGGTACTGGCACAAAAACAGAAATATAGACCAGTGGAACAAGATAGAGAACCCAGAGATAAACCCATGCACCTATGGGTACCTTATTTTTGACAAAGGAGGTGAAACTTTAAAATAGAACAAAGACAGCCTCTTCAGCAAATGGTGCTGGGAAAATTGGACAGCTACATGCAAAAAAGTGAAGCTGGAACATTCCCTGACACCATACACAAAGATCAACTCAAAATGGATTAAAGACCTAAATGTAAGACCAGAAACTATGCATAAAACTCTTAGAGGAGAATATAGGCAAAACCCTCAAGGACATAAATCAAAGCAAGATCTTCTCTGACCTGCCTACTAGAATAACGAAACTAAAAACAAAAATTAACACATGGGGGCTTCCCCTGGTGGTCCAGTGGGTAGGGACACCGCCTTGCAGTGCAAGGGGCGCCGGTTCGATCCCTGGCCTGGTAAGATCCCATGTGCCGCGGAGCGGCTGGACTGATGTGCCCAATGACTGAGCCGGAGCTCTGGAACGCATGCGCCCAGAGCCGGCGCTCTGCAACGACAGACGCCGCCGTGATGGGAGGCCCACAGGAGCCAAAGAACAAAGACGGATGAAAACAGAGAAATGAAAGACCAATAGAAGTGGCCCACCCGCTCCCTTCCCTCCCCAACCCGACCCCCACCCAAAAATAAATAAATAAATAAATCTTTTTTTTTAAAAAAAAAATTAACACATGGGACCTAATGAAACTTAAAAGCTTTTGTACAGCGAAAGAAACTACAAAAATGGTGAACAGACAATCCACAGAGTGGGAGAAATGAAACAACAGACAAAGAATTAATCTCCAAAATTTACAAGCAACTCAGACAACTCAACATTGGAAAAATGAACAGTCCAATCAAAAAATGGGAAAAGGACCTTAAGAGACATCTCTCCAAAGAGGACATACAGAAGACCAAAAAGTACATGAAATAATGCTCAACCTTGCTTATAATTAGAGAAATGCAAATCAAAACTACAATGAGATAATCACATCACACCCGTCAGAATGGCCATCATCAACAAATCAACAGACAATAAATGCTGGAGAGGGTGTGGAGAAAAGCATTGCTGGTGGAAATGTAAATTGATACAGCCACTATGGAAGACTGTATGGAGATTCCTTAAAAAACTAAAAATAGAAGCACCATATGACCCAGCAATCACACTATTAGGTTTATACCCTGATGAAATCAAAACTGAAACACCTGTACCCCAATGTCCTTGCGACACTCTATACAACAGCTAGAACATGGAAGCAGCCTAGATGTCCATCGATGAATGAATGGATAAAGAAGCTCTGGTACATATATACAATGGAATACTACTCAGCTATAAAAGGAAATGCAGAAGAATCAGTCCTAATGAAGTGGCTGGATCTAGAACCTATCATAAAAAGTGAAGTAAGTCAAAAAGAGAAAGACAAGTATAGTATACTAACTCAAATATATAGAATCTAGTAAGATGGTAATGATAACACATGCAGTGAAGCATTGGAAAAACAAACATAGAGAACCAATTTATGGACATTGTGGGGAATGAACAGTGGGTGGGAGGCATAGAGGGAGTAACATGGAAACCTATACTATCATATATGTGAAAGATAGCTATTGCCATTGCGCTGTGGGAATAGGGGATCCTTCAGGGGTGCTGTGAGATGGCCTGGAGGGATGGGATGGGGACTGGGAGGTGAGTGGAGGAGGGATGGGAGGTAGGTATATACATATGACTAATCTTGGATTATACATATCTATAAACAACAAAACACTGTAAAAGTAAAAAGTAAAATAAAATTAAAAAAAAAAGAGCAACACGGAACCCTATACCATCTTATGTAAAAGAGATAACTATTGTCAATGTGCTATGGGACTAAGGGATCATACATGGGGGCTATGCAATGGCCTGGAAGATTGGGAATAAGGGGGAATGGGATATACATATGACTAATCTGGAATTATATATATCTGTAAACAACAAAACTCTGTAAAATCAAAAAAGCAAAATAAAAAACTTGTGACTGTGAATTAAAAAGAAAATACAAACATCAATAATTCCTACTTTCTTAGAAGTAAATGTCCCAATGAAAAGACACAGGGTCCTGAAAAAAAAAAAAAAAAAGAAAGATTTGGTTGTTTTTCATAACTTCATTTGCAGTAGGCAAGGAAGTGAGTATAATTGCCTGCATTTTACAAACAAGGAAACTAAAGCCCTGAAAGATTTGTGAGACTATAGGCAGTAACACTGGCCATGAATTGATAATTATTGAAACTTTTAGTGGGTATATGGGGGATCATTATCACATACCTTGTCTGTGTTTCAAAGTTTGCTAATAAATAGTTAAGCATATATTGATTTTTTAAAAAGGAATAGTCTCTTTTTATTTACCAAGTCCTGTTCAAAAGCTGCTGAGTCCCTTTATCTCTTAGGCATGGAGAATTCTTTATTTCATAGGGTTCAGCAAAATAATTGGAAAAAATTAACATCCTTGAACATGAGCAAAAGCATTTTTTCATATTTGCCATTTATATTCTATTTCCACTGCATTCTAAGTCAGTTGCTACTTTATCGCTTTTAAGATGGTAATGATAACACATGCAGTGAAGCATTGGAAAAACAAACATAGAGAACCAATTTATGGACATTGTGGGGAATGAACAGTGGGTGGGAGGCATAGAGGGAGTAACATGGAAACCTATACTATCATATATGTGAAAGATAGCTATTGCCATTGCGCTGTGGGAATAGGGGATCCTTCAGGGGTGCTGTGAGATGGCCTGGAGGGATGGGATGGGGACTGGGAGGTGAGTGGAGGAGGGATGGGAGGTAGGTATATACATATGACTAATCTTGGATTATACATATCTATAAACAACAAAACACTGTAAAAGTAAAAAGTAAAATAAAATTAAAAAAAAAAGAGCAACACGGAACCCTATACCATCTTATGTAAAAGAGATAACTATTGTCAATGTGCTATGGGACTAAGGGATCATACATGGGGGCTATGCAATGGCCTGGAAGATTGGGAATAAGGGGGAATGGGATATACATATGACTAATCTGGAATTATATATATCTGTAAACAACAAAACTCTGTAAAATCAAAAAAGCAAAATAAAAAACTTGTGACTGTGAATTAAAAAGAAAATACAAACATCAATAATTCCTACTTTCTTAGAAGTAAATGTCCCAATGAAAAGACACAGGGTCCTGAAAAAAAAAAAAAAAAAGAAAGATTTGGTTGTTTTTCATAACTTCATTTGCAGTAGGCAAGGAAGTGAGTATAATTGCCTGCATTTTACAAACAAGGAAACTAAAGCCCTGAAAGATTTGTGAGACTATAGGCAGTAACACTGGCCATGAATTGATAATTATTGAAACTTTTAGTGGGTATATGGGGGATCATTATCACATACCTTGTCTGTGTTTCAAAGTTTGCTAATAAATAGTTAAGCATATATTGATTTTTTAAAAAGGAATAGTCTCTTTTTATTTACCAAGTCCTGTTCAAAAGCTGCTGAGTCCCTTTATCTCTTAGGCATGGAGAATTCTTTATTTCATAGGGTTCAGCAAAATAATTGGAAAAAAAATTAACATCCTTGAACATGAGCAAAAGCATTTTTTTTTTCATATTTGCCATTTATATTCTATTTCCACTGCATTCTAAGTCAGTTGCTACTTTATCGCTTTTAATGTAATAGATTAATTTTGAAGAATTAATAGATTACTTTTTTTCTTACTCCTCTTCTAGATACTTGTCACCTTCTCTTTGTTGTTGTTGATTTTGGATTTTAATTTTCTTATTTCTGGAAATTGTTGGAAATTATAAGCCATCATTTATTAACCCAATTACTTTATGCTTCAATAGACTTGTCAGTGGGCAACCCATGTGAATTATTTCAGCTTTTAGAGACCTTGCTACTCCATACCCACTAACTGCTAATTTCCCTATTGCAGGATCTTACAATCAAATAACATTTGAAACATGTGAGAGCACTTGTATTAAACAGAAAACATTCTCGGTTGTTTTCACTGATAGACTTGAATGATTACAGCTTGTCATTTCATAAACTCCTAGATAACACGAATGCTGGACTGAAACATATTTGGTATTCATTTGTTTTTAGACATCAAAGGAAATTAAATTTAGAATGTAATCATAAAAGTTTAGAGTTAAGAAATCTCTTGATAACCACTTAATGTATCCATTTCAGTTTATGTGTGAAAAAACTAAAGACTAAAACAGCCAAGTTATTTGCTGGGTTATGTAACTTAGTAATGGCAGATCTGGTTATCCTTCAATTCAGAGTTCTTAACTAGGTTGCTTCTCAAATGTATTTAGGTCCTTGGTGTTGTTTGTGAATACTAGCTATGCCTCTGCTTTTTTTTTTTTGGCCACTTCTATTGGTCTTTCATTTATTTCCACCTTTGTTCTTTGGCCTTTGTGAGCCTCCCATCACAGTGGCCCCTCTTGTTGTAGAGCACTGGCTCTGGGTGCATGTACTCCAGATCTCTGGCTCAGTAATTGAACACATCTGTCCAGCCACTCCACAGCACATGGGATCTTCCCAGGCCAGGGATTGAACCGGTGCCCCTTGCACTGCAAGGTGATATCTTTACCCACTGGACCACCAGGGCTAAGCCCACCTATGCTTTTTATATTAATAACTTAGAAATTTTACTGTTCTGAAATGCCATGCTGAGCTATTTTGGAACCTGGGGCAAAAGAAAAAGTCAGTGATATTGACCCTGCCTTTATTTAAAATTCTGATATTTTCTTCATCATGGATTTTTGGCATTAGTTTTGATTTTTTAAATTGTATCATTTACCTTGCTTCTGCATTACTTATTGAGGTCTGCATCTGAGGTAGGTGTCTCACTGGATATACCCTAGCCTCAACCTTGCTATTATGATTTAATCCAGTATTTAATCCTTCTTTCAGTCTTCTGGAAGTTTTAAAAAAACACAAGACTATTAATATGAAATCTTTATACTCAACTCAAACCCTTACTGTTGGCCACCTAAAAATGTGGCAACAAAGAAACCAAATTTGCTTGTGCTATGCATTGACATTCAGTAGGTAACTTTAAGCATAGTAATTTTTGGCTCCGTGAATTTAAGCTCTTTTAGACTGTCTACCATCTTATTGAAAATAACTCAAAGCCAAGTCATGGGTTCTGTTTTCTGATCCTTGACTGCATTGTGTTTTGAGGTCTTATGTAATTGTGTTTGTTTTGGTTTCTATAAAGTGAGAACTGGGGTGGGGCGGGGAAGGAAGCTGTTTATAGGCTTATTGTATTCATTGTTTTACTTGATCTGTTCAATAACAGTTTGAGATAGGTAACTCAAAGGTAAGGACTCTTTTGGTTCCAAGTGATAAAACCCAACTCAACACTGGCTTAAGTAAAAATAAAAGGGAATTCATTAGCTAGCATAACTGAAAAATGAAAGGAGTATATCAGACATCAGGTATTTTACATTGTGTCATCAAGACTTGGTCTCTCTACATCTCTTGACCCTGTTTTTCACCAGGTTGATTTTTCTCACAGAAGCTCCAGCCTTGTGATCCTACTGGCTTAACAACTTCAGGAGACAGGGAATTAATCTTTCCCCTTTCTTCAACAAAACGCCTCAGTATAATTGGCCCAGCCTGGTCGACATGTCACATTATTTGAGCATGGCCTGGGGCATGAGACCAAAGCTCAGTGCATATTGGGCAACCGGTGCCTTGCACTGCAAGGTGATATCTTTACCCACTGGACCACCAGGGCTAAGCCCACCTATGCTTTTTATATTAATAACTTAGAAATTTTACTGTTCTGAAATGCCATGCTGAGCTATTTTGGAACCTGGGGCAAAAGAAAAAGTCAGTGATATTGACCCTGCCTTTATTTAAAATTCTGATATTTTCTTCATCATGGATTTTTGGCATTAGTTTTGATTTTTTAAATTGTATCATTTACCTTGCTTCTGCATTACTTATTGAGGTCTGCATCTGAGGTAGGTGTCTCACTGGATATACCCTAGCCTCAACCTTGCTATTATGATTTAATCCAGTATTTAATCCTTCTTTCAGTCTTCTGGAAGTTTTAAAAAAACACAAGACTATTAATATGAAATCTTTATACTCAACTCAAACCCTTACTGTTGGCCACCTAAAAATGTGGCAACAAAGAAACCAAATTTGCTTGTGCTATGCATTGACATTCAGTAGGTAACTTTAAGCATAGTAATTTTTGGCTCCGTGAATTTAAGCTCTTTTAGACTGTCTACCATCTTATTGAAAATAACTCAAAGCCAAGTCATGGGTTCTGTTTTCTGATCCTTGACTGCATTGTGTTTTGAGGTCTTATGTAATTGTGTTTGTTTTGGTTTCTATAAAGTGAGAACTGGGGTGGGGCGGGGAAGGAAGCTGTTTATAGGCTTATTGTATTCATTGTTTTACTTGATCTGTTCAATAACAGTTTGAGATAGGTAACTCAAAGGTAAGGACTCTTTTGGTTCCAAGTGATAAAACCCAACTCAACACTGGCTTAAGTAAAAATAAAAGGGAATTCATTAGCTAGCATAACTGAAAAATGAAAGGAGTATATCAGACATCAGGTATTTTACATTGTGTCATCAAGACTTGGTCTCTCTACATCTCTTGACCCTGTTTTTCACCAGGTTGATTTTTCTCACAGAAGCTCCAGCCTTGTGATCCTACTGGCTTAACAACTTCAGGAGACAGGGAATTAATCTTTCCCCTTTCTTCAACAAAACGCCTCAGTATAATTGGCCCAGCCTGGGTCACATGTCCATCCTTGAACTATTAATTAATGCTCAGGGCACACATTTATTTCACTGACTAAGCCAGCTTCACATGTTCAACTCTGGAGCGTGGGAATAAACTGAGGGTGGAAAACCTGTTTCCTCAGATGGAAGACATGATTTCTTAACCCCTTCACTCCAGAAAGGATTCTAGGGAGCAAAGACAGGTGTCTGGTAGGATTCTGTTATATCCGTTTCATTTATAAGGAAGTTGAGGGCTTTCCTGGGTAGCTCAGTGGTGAAGAGTTCACCTGCCAGTACAAGCAATCCCTGATCCAGGAAGATCCCACATGCTGCGGAGAAACTAAGCTCCTGAGCCACAACTGTTGAGCCTGCAACTAGACTCAGAGCTGCAGCTGTTGAGCGCATGGGCCACAACTACTGAAGCCCATGTGCTCTAGAGCCTGAATTCCACCACAAGAAAAGTCACTGCAGCAAGAAGTCTGCTCACCTCAACTAGAGAGTAGCCCCCACTCCCTGCAACTAGAGAAGAGCCTGTGGCAACAGTGAAAACCCAGACTAGCCAAAAATAAATAATAAAAGAGAAGAAAAAAATAAGGAAGTTGGGCTTCCCCTGGTGGTCCAGTGGGTAAGGACACCGCCTTGCAGTGCAAGGGGCACCAGTTCGATCCCTGGCCTCGGAAGATCCCACGTGCCGTGGAGCGGCTGGACGGATGTGTCCAATTACCGAGCCGGAGCTTTGGCGCGTGTGCGCCCAGAGCCGGCGCCCTGCAGCGACAGACGCCACCACGATGGGAGGCCCACAGGAGCCAAAGAACAAAGACGGATGAAAACAGAGAAATGAAAGACCAATAGAAGTGGTCCGCCTGCTCCCCTCCCTCCCCAACCCGACCCCCGCCCCAAATAAATAAATAAATAAATCTTAAAAAAAAAGATAAAATAAGGAAGTTGAAGCTTAATTAAGTTGACTTTCAGAAGGCTACACAGCTACTGAGTAATAAATTCCAGTCTGCCTAACTCTAAAACTCATCCTCTTTCTTTCACACATTGAATCCCTAGAATTCTGTGCTCCTTCCTTGCTGGCTCAGACTGTACATAACCTGCCAGCTATGCAGGAAATCCAGGTTTGATCCCAGGGTCAGGAAGATCCCCTGGAGAAGGGGATGGCTACCCACTCCAGTTTTCTTGTCTGCAGAGTTCCATGGACAGTGGAGCCTAGTCTATAGACCAGGTGGTCACAAAGAGTTGGACACGAGTGAGCGACTAACATTCATTTTATATTCTCATAAAGCAAACTGTGGTGGTTGTCATTCCTTTATAGCAATTGTTTTCAGCTGGGGTGATTTTACTTTTAGGGGAAACTTGGCAATATCTGGGGACATTTTTTGTTTGTTACAACCATGCAGGGAGGTTGAAGAAGTACTACTGAATAGAACCCAAGAAGATCTTGCTGCTGAAGATCTTGTGCTGCACAGGACAGCCCCTCTCATGAAGAATTGCCAGGCCAAAATGCCAATATAGTGTTAAGGTTAAGAAACTCTGCTTTATAAGGTTCCATTCCCAAGCTATTACTATTAATAAAGATTTTGAAAGAAAGATGTAATACAGAGCAAGACTGAAAGAATTCAAATAGCTAGGAACAGTTAAGTAACCAGTCGATTTAGAGAAACTTTTATGCATTTTCATAGCAGGCAATATTGAATACTGACTTGTCTTATAAATTGAAATAACCATATATTCCATTTAAAAAAATTGTCATACTGAGTGAAGTCAGAGAAAGCAAAATATCTATGATATCACTTATGTGCAGAATCTAAGAAAAATTATACAAATAAACTTACTTACAAAATAGAAACAGATTCACAAACTTAGAGAATGAATTTGTGGTTACCAAGAGGAAGGGTAGAGGGGAGGGATAGTTAGACAGTTTGGGATTGACATGCATATGCTGCTATATTTTCAATGGATAACCAACAAGAACCTACTGTTTAGCACAGGGAACTCTGCTCAATGTTATGTAGCAGCCTGGATGGGAGGATTTGGGGAGAATGGATACAATGTTATGTAGTTTTATACACAGCATGTAAAGTCTGCCTAACTCTAAAACTCATCCTCTTTCTTTCACACATTGAATCCCTAGAATTCTGTGCTCCTTCCTTGCTGGCTCAGACTGTACATAACCTGCCAGCTATGCAGGAAATCCAGGTTTGATCCCAGGGTCAGGAAGATCCCCTGGAGAAGGGGATGGCTACCCACTCCAGTTTTCTTGTCTGCAGAGTTCCATGGACAGTGGAGCCTAGTCTATAGACCAGGTGGTCACAAAGAGTTGGACACGAGTGAGCGACTAACATTCATTTTATATTCTCATAAAGCAAACTGTGGTGGTTGTCATTCCTTTATAGCAATTGTTTTCAGCTGGGGTGATTTTACTTTTAGGGGAAACTTGGCAATATCTGGGGACATTTTTTGTTTGTTACAACCATGCAGGGAGGTTGAAGAAGTACTACTGAATAGAACCCAAGAAGATCTTGCTGCTGAAGATCTTGTGCTGCACAGGACAGCCCCTCTCATGAAGAATTGCCAGGCCAAAATGCCAATATAGTGTTAAGGTTAAGAAACTCTGCTTTATAAGGTTCCATTCCCAAGCTATTACTATTAATAAAGATTTTGAAAGAAAGATGTAATACAGAGCAAGACTGAAAGAATTCAAATAGCTAGGAACAGTTAAGTAACCAGTCGATTTAGAGAAACTTTTATGCATTTTCATAGCAGGCAATATTGAATACTGACTTGTCTTATAAATTGAAATAACCATATATTCCATTTAAAAAAAAATTGTCATACTGAGTGAAGTCAGAGAAAGCAAAATATCTATGATATCACTTATGTGCAGAATCTAAGAAAAATTATACAAATAAACTTACTTACAAAATAGAAACAGATTCACAAACTTAGAGAATGAATTTGTGGTTACCAAGAGGAAGGGTAGAGGGGAGGGATAGTTAGACAGTTTGGGATTGACATGCATATGCTGCTATATTTTCAATGGATAACCAACAAGAACCTACTGTTTAGCACAGGGAACTCTGCTCAATGTTATGTAGCAGCCTGGATGGGAGGGGATTTGGGGGAGAATGGATACATGTATATGTATGGCTGACTCACTATGCTGTGCACCTGAAAACTACCACAGCATTGTTCATTGGCTATATTCCAATATAAGAGAAAAGGTTTAAAAAGTTTAAAAAATTGTTTTACCTAACTTCGCAGGTATAATTTTTTATGCCATAAAAAAAGTTCCCTAGACTGTTAATCTAGGGATATTTTAAATCAAATACTGAATGCTTTTATTAAATTTTTTTCACAGTACATAGCTCCATTTATTTAATCTTATTTGATTTCTTTCATGAGTTTTGTATAGTTTCAGCATACAAGTACTGTACATGTTTCGTTTGATTTACATCTAAGTATTTCTTTGATTTTAGTGATTATAAATAGTATTTTTCCTAGTTTTATTGTGGTGCAATTGAGAAATAAAATCATCTATATTTAATGCATACATGATGATTTGATACATGTGTACAGTATAAAATGATTACCGCAGTTAATATGCATCACCTCAGATAGTTACCTTTGTGTGTGTGTGGTGAGAAGGCTTAAAATCTCTTCTCAGCAAATTTTTAAAAAAATTTTATTTATTTCTTTATTTTTGGCTATTCTGGGTTTTCGCCTTGGCACGGTACAAGCAGTAATAATTATATCTCTACAAAACATTCGGGGGAAAAGCACCTTTATAAATGGTGCTGGTAAAACATTACACTTTATTGGTATAGTCCTGCTATTTTCCTTGAGAAGACGTGTTCATGGAGGTTGGGAATTTCTTCTCTCTCCATTTATGTGCATTTTCCTGGTGGTGTCAGAAGTTTGCTCCTCCCCACAGCTTTGTAGAATATGTTGGTATTCCCAGTTTTACCAAGCAGAGAGAAGAGAGGTCACTTGACTAAACCAGTCATCTGACTTGTTTAGAATTTTACAGCAAGCTAATTGCAGAGTCCTTGAGCTTCCTGCCTCTAGTTCCTGTGACTTAAATATAAAATGATTTCTTTTGCATTGCTTATTTATATGAATGCCTTAGAGCATTTCTTTTCCTTCAATAGAATTGTGAAAACTCTTACCTGGCATAGAAATTGTTAGTACCTAAAAGAAGTGAAGACAAGGTACCTCAATTTGATTCCTGCCTTTGCAGCTGTCTAGGTGTAAGGGAAGTTGGTTCCTAGGGCCTCCTTTCAAATTGTGAAAGCGGTACTCATCGTCTTCTGCACTGGTGATGTTCCTGGAAGTTCTTTGAGAAAAACAAAACAGAAAAGTTAAAGCACAAAGTGTTGTTATTAACTTAAAATTATCTTTGTTTGCTTGGAAAGGTCCAGCGTTGCTTGGGCAGGTGNTCCCTGGGCTTGGAGGGTGAACCACGGGCAAGAATTTCTTGGGGATTGGATTTGGACCATTTATTTAATCTTTTGTCATGAGTTTGCAGCATACAAGTACTGTACATGTTTCGTTTGATTTACATCTAAGTATTTCTTTGATTTTAGTGATTATAAATAGTATTTTTCCTAGTTTTATTGTGGTGCAATTGAGAAATAAAATCATCTATATTTAATGCATACATGATGATTTGATACATGTGTACAGTATAAAATGATTACCGCAGTTAATATGCATCACCTCAGATAGTTACCTTTGTGTGTGTGTGGTGAGAAGGCTTAAAATCTCTTCTCAGCAAATTTTTAAAAAAATTTTATTTATTTCTTTATTTTTGGCTATTCTGGGTTTTCGCCTTGGCACGGTACAAGCAGTAATAATTATATCTCTACAAAACATTCGGGGAAAAGCACCTTTATAAATGGTGCTGGTAAAACATTACACTTTATTGGTATAGTCCTGCTATTTTCCTTGAGAAGACGTGTTCATGGAGGTTGGGAATTTCTTCTCTCTCCATTTATGTGCATTTTCCTGGTGGTGTCAGAAGTTTGCTCCTCCCCACAGCTTTGTAGAATATGTTGGTATTCCCAGTTTTACCAAGCAGAGAGAAGAGAGGTCACTTGACTAAACCAGTCATCTGACTTGTTTAGAATTTTACAGCAAGCTAATTGCAGAGTCCTTGAGCTTCCTGCCTCTAGTTCCTGTGACTTAAATATAAAATGATTTCTTTTGCATTGCTTATTTATATGAATGCCTTAGAGCATTTCTTTTCCTTCAATAGAATTGTGAAAACTCTTACCTGGCATAGAAATTGTTAGTACCTAAAAGAAGTGAAGACAAGGTACCTCAATTTGATTCCTGCCTTTGCAGCTGTCTAGGTGTAAGGGAAGTTGGTTCCTAGGGCCTCCTTTCAAATTGTGAAAGCGGTACTCATCGTCTTCTGCACTGGTGATGTTCCTGGAAGTTCTTTGAGAAAAACAAAACAGAAAAGTTAAAGCACAAAGTGTTGTTATTAACTTAAAATTATCTTTGTTTGCTTGGAAAGGTCCAGCGTTGCTTGGGCAGGTGATCCCTTGGGCGAGCACTGTGGAGTGTGGTGGGAACCAACCAGGTCGCAAGAATTTCTTTTGGATTTCTAGGACTTTCTTTAGAATTGAAATGAGGAGACAGCCTGTGGAACTGCTTCGGGTGTTGCCCTGAGTGTGTTTGGGAAGAAAAGGGTGCATTCTGATAGTATGTTAGGGGGATGTTAGCTCTTCAGGAAAAACAACCCTTACCAAAGTTAATGGCTCCCACTAGCATTTTCAGTAACATGTACCAGATGTGGGTAGTTAATTATTCTCAGATCTGATAAGTACCTGCCAGCCAAGGCTAATTTTATTTTCAGTAAACAGTGGCCAAAGGTCCTAGCTGTTCGTTTGATAGGATAGGGCCTGTTTGCACTTATCTATTAATAAAAGCACAACACTCCTTTAGTTTTCCTTTCCCAGGGCCAGATAAAACATTTCAGACACTCGACATATTTGTCTTAGTAAATCAGGCAAAGTAAACAAATCTGGTGGATTAACTTGGTAAACAGAGAGTGGTTGAGTGTTACCTTTCGGGTTTAGATCACTGCCGTATAAATAGCATTAATCGCATGGCATTTTCAATAACCTTATAGGGCAAGACATAAATGTTTTTTTTGTTGTTGTTCTTTCTGTCTTATAGCCACTAGGAATATAGTGTGTTTCTTAACTACTTTCAGATGTCCTTCTGTAGGAAGATTTGAAAATCACTTTAAAATGAAATGTGTATTCTTTTGTCCCATTAGTAACACATTGGGAACCTTGTGCCAGTTATGTTGTGTGTAAACCTGGAACCCTCTGTTTACTTTTCCTTCAATAGAATTGTGAAAACTCTTACCTGGCATAGAAATTGTTAGTACCTAAAAGAAGTGAAGACAAGGTACCTCAATTTGATTCCTGCCTTTGCAGCTGTCTAGGTGTAAGGGAAGTTGGTTCCTAGGGCCTCCTTTCAAATTGTGAAAGCGGTACTCATCGTCTTCTGCACTGGTGATGTTCCTGGAAGTTCTTTGAGAAAAACAAAACAGAAAAGTTAAAGCACAAAGTGTTGTTATTAACTTAAAATTATCTTTGTTTGCTTGGAAAGGTCCAGCGTTGCTTGGGCAGGTGATCCCTTGGGCGAGCACTGTGGAGTGTGGTGGGAACCAACCAGGTCGCAAGAATTTCTTTTGGATTTCTAGGACTTTCTTTAGAATTGAAATGAGGAGACAGCCTGTGGAACTGCTTCGGGTGTTGCCCTGAGTGTGTTTGGGAAGAAAAGGGTGCATTCTGATAGTATGTTAGGGGGATGTTAGCTCTTCAGGAAAAACAACCCTTACCAAAGTTAATGGCTCCCACTAGCATTTTCAGTAACATGTACCAGATGTGGGTAGTTAATTATTCTCAGATCTGATAAGTACCTGCCAGCCAAGGCTAATTTTATTTTCAGTAAACAGTGGCCAAAGGTCCTAGCTGTTCGTTTGATAGGATAGGGCCTGTTTGCACTTATCTATTAATAAAAGCACAACACTCCTTTAGTTTTCCTTTCCCAGGGCCAGATAAAACATTTCAGACACTCGACATATTTGTCTTAGTAAATCAGGCAAAGTAAACAAATCTGGTGGATTAACTTGGTAAACAGAGAGTGGTTGAGTGTTTCCTTTTCGGGTTTAGATCACTGCCGTATAAATAGCATTAATCGCATGGCATTTTCAATAACCTTATAGGGCAAGACATAAATGTTTTTTTTGTTGTTGTTCTTTCTGTCTTATAGCCACTAGGAATATAGTGTGTTTCTTAACTACTTTCAGATGTCCTTCTGTAGGAAGATTTGAAAATCACTTTAAAATGAAATGTGTATTCTTTTGTCCCATTAGTAACACATTGGGAACCTTGTGCCAGTTATGTTGTGTGTAAACCTGGAACCCTCTGTGGTTCATCTAGAAAGTAAGAGTGCACAGTGGCACGTGGGCTTTGCCAGCCAGAGATAATGAACATCTAGAGGCTATTGATTTGGATGAAACAGTGGGAAGGGGTTCTGCCTTTCTGGTGGAGAAGGAGATAGGGAGTCAGAGTCCAGACTTTATTCATCCAGAATTTTTCTCTTGGACAGAGTTCTATTAAGGTCAGAAGTGCTGTTTATTTTATGATGTAGATGCTTGCCTTGAGAGAACTGGCATGAAACAGACCAGTTGTTTCACACTAGCCACACAAAACACTATTTTATCGAATTCACTTCCAGTCATACCAGGCCTGAACTGGATTTGTACTGGTGATCAGGAGGTGTAGGGCTCCATTGTCATGCCAGTTCTCTGTATCATCTTGTCTCCCTTATTAAACTTTCTTCTTTTAGTAATGATCAAGACCAACTCTCTATACTAAGATGCAGATCTATCGATAGATAGGTATCTTTTGCATTGGCTTTATACTTGAGGTTGTAAGTACTTTATAAAATTCTTTTTAGTTTTTCATGCTGTAGAATAATCCAATTCATTTGATAAACATGATGCATAAAAGGAATAGCTGAAAGGCCTTAGAGACAGTTCCCTACTTACACCTGTGTTCCATTCCTCTGCATTAATATCTTATTCTACAAAAGGGTGATCTGACACAGTCCTATCAGTCTAGTGCCAGGTGAATATAGTACCAGGTACTCACCAGTGGTGACTGATGATGACAGAGTAGATGAGACAGTGAAAGTCAGGAGTTTGGGTATCTGTATTCTCTTTTCAGCTTCACTTTATTGACCTATCAGGGGACAAGCTGGGTGACTGCAGTTGTCTTCTTGCCACTACCCAACTACAGTCTATCTCAGACCATTTCTAGGTTGAGTTTCCCAAAATGTAAGTCAAAAAGTATTACTTTCTCACTTAAGAAAATTTGGTAATGACTTCTTGTGTTCCTACAAGATAAGATTTAAGCCTCTGATATTGATTATTGAGGTCTGAGTGATTTTTACCTCGTCTCTGACTTTGTATCCTCTCGTTGGCCTATGCTTCAGCCATATTGAAAATTGTTGTGTTCCTAAACATACATGTGGTTGAACACTCTCTCTCTGCCCTCTTCTTTGATTGGTGAATACTTATTGATTTTTTAAAACCCAGTTTCAGCACCAAGTCTCTTGTGACTCAAATGGAATTAATTATTCTTGCTTTGTCATACCCTGTGCATACTTATTACATAGTTCCTATGAAACCTATGGTACTTATTTTGTGTATTTCCTTTTCTTCCTACTTGATTGCCAGAGAGATTGTCCTTTGTCCAGCTTTGTATTTTTATGTCCAGCTGAGTGCTTGGCACAGAGGTGGGACGTGGTTGATGGATGGATGGATGGGTGGGTGGTTGGTTGGTTGAGTCTACGCATGGATGGAAGAAGTCCTGTAATGATATCTCCTTGCTCAAATTCCACTTCCTTTTCAGCACTACATGAAAATGACCTTTAAAAATACCCAGATTAAGATTTGATAGATATACTTGGTCTTTACTTGTATGACTGAAGGACCAGCAAGAATGTTCCCATAACCCTTATACCTACCCAGAGATTTCATAGTCTGAAATTTCACCTTGAAGAATCATTTATCAGTCTTCTGATATTCTGCTTACATTGCCTGCCCTCTTTAGAACTTTATACATAGTTTAAAAATCCTTCCATAGGTACTGTCTTATTTTGTTTTGAAAACACCCTCTAAAATCATATATATTTTAGCGGTAAAGGAATATAACTTTAAAGCAATTCACTGATCTGCCTAAGTTCATTCCATTGTCATGAATGAGCTAGGACTGAGCCTAAGTCCCTTGACTGTAGTATCCTCTTTTCTTTTGCCCTTGCCTTGGAAGGAGACATAAATCTATTAGTCATGAAATGCCTCAGGATATATTAATTAAACATATCACTGTGTCCATGCCAACTCACCAGGATTCTAAGGAAAATAAGAGTTTTGATTTCTAAATTGGGAAGGAGTAGTATGAAGAGAGAAGATGGAGGGTAATTCTTAAGACTGGATCAAGCACAGGAAGTTTGATTAGTTGTGATAGTGAGGCTAGGATAGACACTATCTTAACATAAATATACCAAATTTACATTTCTTAATTCACTACTTCTTTGGTAAACTACATTTTTCTCTTTAATAAGAGGTACATAGAAGTTTCTCTCATCATTATATTGATAATCATCCAGATCTTATCAAAGTATAAGGTGCTAAATACTGCAAATCATATCCTTAATTTTCCTAGAAGTGTCCTCTAACCATCTTTAATATAGTTGTTTCATTGTTGTTATTGTTGTTCAGTTGCTAAGTTGTGTCTGACTCTGCAGCCTCAGGAACCGCTGCATACCAGGCTTTCTTGTCCTTCGCTATGTCCTGGAGTTTGCTCAAACTCATGTCCACTGAGTTGGTGATGCCATCCAACCATCTCATCTGTCATTCCCTTCTCTTCTTGTCCTCAATCTTTCCCAGCATCAGTCCTTTCTAATGAGTTGGCACTTCATGTCAGGTGGCCAGAGCATTGTAGCTTCAGCTTCAGCATCAGTCTTTCTAATAAATATTCAGGGTTGATTTCCTTTAGGATTGACTGGTTTGATCTTCTTGCAGTCCAAGGGACTCTCAAGAAGTCTTCTCTAGCACCACAGTTCAAAGAGCATCAATTCTTTGGTGTTCAGCCTTCTTTATGGTCCAGATCTCACATTGGGAAACACAAACTATTTTTATGATACAAGTAACTTGGATGAGATTATGATTTGCTCTTTGTCTCTCACAGAGAGACATTTGTTGGAGGCTGTCTTTCAAAGGTCTAATATTTTTTTGGCAGTCGTTCATGTTGAAGAGTAAGCGGTGAGTGCACACATGTGGACATTGCACATGTGTACCACACACACACACACAGGTACTTTAGATACATAGGCAGATTTTTGGCATAGATCCCACTGTTTTGTGGATGGACCTCCAAATGTCTGCATCTGTATGTCTTTTCTCTACAACTTATCTTTTTGTCCACAGAAGACTCTTGCACTTTTCTTCTTCAGCCAGTCAGACATCTGGTTGCCAGGGTTTAAGGAGCCAAGAGAAAGAGGCTAGAGGTGTGAATGCTGTCTCTCCCAGGATGAAGACTCTTTCTTACATCTTCCATTTCAGTCCACTTCAATTACTTCCTCCAGC
This sequence comes from Tragulus kanchil, assembly GCA_022376925.1. NCBI lineage: Eukaryota > Metazoa > Chordata > Mammalia > Artiodactyla > Tragulidae > Tragulus > Tragulus kanchil. The sequence goes on along the minus strand of JAIOJX010000032.1, from coordinate 213,345,027 downwards.
CCCACCCTCAACCTTTGATTCCAGAGCTCCTTTACATCCATTTCACAGGGAATAAAGCCTTTAGAGTATGTGTAGGATGTCACAGCTAAACTAATAAAGTGTGGTTAGGATCTGAACACAAATCAGGAAACCTTTCTGCATAAGGAATAGAGCAGGAAAATGGGTACATGTAAGGCTGAGTTGCTCTACTGTACACCTGAAACTATCATAATGTTCTTAATTGACTGTACTTCAATATAAAATAAAAAATTAGAAAAAGGAATGATGCAAAGACATGAATTTGGAAGAAAAAGTAGAGTGAATGGGAAATAACTAATAATTCACTTCACTTGGAGTGAAGCACACATAAATAACTGTATTTGGGGCAAATGAATATAGGAACAGAGACTGAAGCATCAGAGCCTAAGAACACTTAGCAAAAGGAATGCACTTTCCAGCAATGAGACCATTTTGTTAGAAGCATTCAAGGGGGAGATTCTTTGATTTTTTGGTTTCCTTTAGGATTGACTGGTTTGATCTTCTTGCAGTCCAAGGGACTCTCAAGAAGTCTTCTCTAGCACCACAGTTCAAAGAGCATCAATTCTTTGGTGTTCAGCCTTCTTTATGGTCCAGATCTCACATTGGGAAACACAAACTATTTTTATGATACAAGTAACTTGGATGAGATTATGATTTGCTCTTTGTCTCTCACAGAGAGACATTTGTTGGAGGCTGTCTTTCAAAGGTCTAATATTTTTTTGGCAGTCGTTCATGTTGAAGAGTAAGCGGTGAGTGCACACATGTGGACATTGCACATGTGTACCACACACACACACACAGGTACTTTAGATACATAGGCAGATTTTTGGCATAGATCCCACTGTTTTGTGGATGGACCTCCAAATGTCTGCATCTGTATGTCTTTTCTCTACAACTTATCTTTTTGTCCACAGAAGACTCTTGCACTTTTCTTCTTCAGCCAGTCAGACATCTGGTTGCCAGGGTTTAAGGAGCCAAGAGAAAGAGGCTAGAGGTGTGAATGCTGTCTCTCCCAGGATGAAGACTCTTTCTTACATCTTCCATTTCAGTCCACTTCAATTACTTCCTCCAGCCCCACCCTCAACCTTTGATTCCAGAGCTCCTTTACATCCATTTCACAGGGAATAAAGCCTTTAGAGTATGTGTAGGATGTCACAGCTAAACTAATAAAGTGTGGTTAGGATCTGAACACAAATCAGGAAACCTTTCTGCATAAGGAATAGAGCAGGAAAATGGGTACATGTAAGGCTGAGTTGCTCTACTGTACACCTGAAACTATCATAATGTTCTTAATTGACTGTACTTCAATATAAAATAAAAAATTAGAAAAAGGAATGATGCAAAGACATGAATTTGGAAGAAAAAGTAGAGTGAATGGGAAATAACTAATAATTCACTTCACTTGGAGTGAAGCACACATAAATAACTGTATTTGGGGGCAAAATGAATATAGGAACAGAGACTGAAGCATCAGAGCCTAAGAAGCTGGACTGTCTTTGGAGGCTTCAGAGAGCCAGGTTCTGAGATCTGCATTTCTTTCTCCAGCAATGAGACCATTTTGTTAGAATGTAAGAGCTTGGAAATATCTTTTATCATCTTGTCAGTGACTTTTATTACTTATAACCAACGTGTCACTTCTTCCGATGGGCCATGTGATCATGGAACTAGAGACACTCAGATGGGAAGAGGCTCAAAAGAACATTATCACTTTGTGAATGAAATTACATTTAATGTTACGTAGAAATGGACTTCTGGAATTTTATGCCATCTACCCAGGACCAAAATACAAGACAAAATTGTTGTGTCTTGCCTAGCATTGTGCTCAGTTCTTCAAAGTCCTTTTATGCTGTTGACGATGATGGTGGTAAAAGTTTGGAAGTAGTTTTTGCCCACATAGGTATACCGTGGTAAAGCAGTTTTCTTCCTTAGCAGTCTAGAAATAACGTTATATTTATAGCCCTCAGTAACAAATTCTCTCCTTCAGACTGTTGACCTGAGCCTTAAAAATATGACATGATTACATAAGCACTCTGGAATTTAGATTAAGCAGCATTCAATTTGAAAATCTAATCATATTATCTAAATATCATTAAGTTATAATAGGCTGATTGATAGGGACCAACGCTGTCTTTGCCTGGTGCTGCATGCCTTTCACTCAACCAGCCTTTTCCAGCTAAGATGTTGATAAAGGTGACTATAAATCTTAATAGTTGGAGACAGTTTAAAAGCATAGTTCACTGGGTAAGGTCACACCCACTTAAGTGACCTATTTTGTATATTTTCAAAAATAGGTTAATTAACTTAATAGAAATAATAGGACTCTCATATTGATGTGCAATTACTACTAAAACAAGGTTTTTTTTTCCTTTTTTTCTTTCCAAGTGAACATGATGTTCATGAATTTGAGGGTATAATAGCCATGACAAGAACCAGGCTTAGCAAGGCAGGTCATGTTAGCTAGTATATTTCAGACTTACCCTTTAAAACCTGCCTTTATTCCAGCCCTAGGACATGGGCATTTCATTCCTGACACTCTCCTATTTCAGTTTTCAAGAGGGATTATTCTTGCTGTTTTGTTTTCCTAATCACTCTCACAGTGGTTTATATTGCCCCTGGTCCCTGAAGACTGCAGCATGCGTAGGATACTCCATGAATTTTGGTCTCTGTTCTTTTTCATCTGAGACTGTTTTCTTCGCGCTTCTAACAGATGATTCATCTGGGAGAAACATGATTTCAGAGGAGGCTGCAGGGAAGGAGGACAAGGGAGGGCCCAGGGCAGAGTCATATTTGGGACAAGTTATATTATTCTAAAATGGCCTGGTTTTATTTTATTAGTTAGTGACTGATTACAGTTTTCTGTACTCAAAGCGATTTACCCTACTCTTAGACCTCTTGTTGATGGCTATAACCTTGTTATTCTATTATCGGTCACTAACTTTGCATACTTTGATTTTTTCAATTTATTTAGTTCTTGAAATATACCTCAATGTTTTATATATTAAACACGTATATGGGTACTTATTATATTCTGTTTCAGAATGTTTAAATATACTTAAAATAGCATATTGCATTTTAAGAAGCTAATCCCTTCCTTTCATGTGACATCTTGTATCACAAACAACTTTCTCTGTGGATATTGCTGAGCCCTCAGGGCTTGAATTCTGTTGTGGCCCAGCTAGTCTACGAGGTGATTGGTTTTCATTATTTAGCTGTTAAGTCGTATCTAACTCTTTGCCACCTCATGGCCTATAGCCCCCCAGGCTTTCTCTGTCCATGGAATTTCCCAGGCAAGAATACTGAAGAGGGTAGTTGTTTCTCCTCCAGGGATTTCTGTTAAGTCTGCTTGGCAGGCAGATTCTTTTGCCACCTTAAGTGACCTATTTTGTATATTTTCAAAAATAGGTTAATTAACTTAATAGAAATAATAGGACTCTCATATTGATGTGCAATTACTACTAAAACAAGGTTTTTTTTTCCTTTTTTTCTTTCCAAGTGAACATGATGTTCATGAATTTGAGGGTATAATAGCCATGACAAGAACCAGGCTTAGCAAGGCAGGTCATGTTAGCTAGTATATTTCAGACTTACCCTTTAAAACCTGCCTTTATTCCAGCCCTAGGACATGGGCATTTCATTCCTGACACTCTCCTATTTCAGTTTTCAAGAGGGATTATTCTTGCTGTTTTGTTTTCCTAATCACTCTCACAGTGGTTTATATTGCCCCTGGTCCCTGAAGACTGCAGCATGCGTAGGATACTCCATGAATTTTGGTCTCTGTTCTTTTTCATCTGAGACTGTTTTCTTCGCGCTTCTAACAGATGATTCATCTGGGAGAAACATGATTTCAGAGGAGGCTGCAGGGAAGGAGGACAAGGGAGGGCCCAGGGCAGAGTCATATTTGGGACAAGTTATATTATTCTAAAATGGCCTGGTTTTATTTTATTAGTTAGTGACTGATTACAGTTTTCTGTACTCAAAGCGATTTACCCTACTCTTAGACCTCTTGTTGATGGCTATAACCTTGTTATTCTATTATCGGTCACTAACTTTGCATACTTTGATTTTTTCAATTTATTTAGTTCTTGAAATATACCTCAATGTTTTATATATTAAACACGTATATGGGTACTTATTATATTCTGTTTCAGAATGTTTAAATATACTTAAAATAGCATATTGCATTTTAAGAAGCTAATCCCTTCCTTTCATGTGACATCTTGTATCACAAACAACTTTCTCTGTGGATATTGCTGAGCCCTCAGGGCTTGAATTCTGTTGTGGCCCAGCTAGTCTACGAGGTGATTGGTTTTCATTATTTAGCTGTTAAGTCGTATCTAACTCTTTGCCACCTCATGGCCTATAGCCCCCCAGGCTTTCTCTGTCCATGGAATTTCCCAGGCAAGAATACTGAAGAGGGTAGTTGTTTCTTCTCCAGGGGATTTTTCTGATCCAGGGATCGAACCAGCATCTCCTGCTTGGCAGGCAGATTCTTTACCACTGAGCCACCTGGTTGTTAGTCATACCCCTATACATGAGGCAGGATGGATGTTAATACTATGCTTTTTTAAAAAAAAACCTTTTTGGCCACTTTTTTTTTTTTAATTGGTCTTTCATTTATTTATTTTCATCCATCTTTGTTCTTTGGCCAGTGTGGGCCTCCCGTTGCAGTGGCCTCTCCTGTAGGCGAGCACGGGCTCTGGGTACATGCGCTGCAGAGCTCAGGTGTGTAATTGGACACACCGGTCCAGCTGCTCTGCGGCACGTGGGATCTTCCCCGTGCCAGGGAACGAACCGGCGCCTCTTGCACTGCAAGGCGAACTCTTTACCCCCTGGATCACCAGGGAAGCCCTAGGATATATTTTAAACTGATGGGCACATTTTGAACTGGAGGTCCCATGTTGCAGGGAGGAAACCAATTCTGACTGATGTTGCAAACTGTTTCTTTGACTTGCTTTTTGTTGCTTTTGTTTTTATAATCATACTTAGCTGTTGTCTGGAGGGCCCTGCCCCTCTGCTTGACGGTAAACCAGCGTGCCTTTGTTCAAAACCCTGTCCACCTGTGTATGGCAGAAAGAGGGAAACTAACACATCCTCTGCCTGCGGTTTGCCTTTCTAGGAGAAGTCTGCAGGATTAATGGCCTTTCTTCTTTGCTTCCTCACCTCCCCCCATCTCTTATCTATAAAAGAACCTGGCATCCAAACCCCAAAAAGATGGTTATTTTGAGGCACTGGCCTGCCATCTGCTTGGTCAGCTGCTTTCCTAATAAAGTCATCTTCCTTGCCTCAACACCTTGTCTCTCATGGGTTTTCGTGCAACGAGCAGAGCGGGCTTGGACTTGGTAATACCAGGTGGACTCCTAGTTCATCTTCCAGCAATGCTGTTTCTCCTTTTTTACACTGCCCTTCCAACACAGCCTTTTCTAAACAGAAACAAATCTTGTTTGTGCCTGTACGTGAGTCTACATAGAAAAAAAGCTGGTAATATACTTAGCTGTGGTGGAAAGAACCTTTTAACCATCTCCCTGCCTTACATTCTTCATTAGGAAAATGCCTTCTTTACAGATGGTTGCAATGATTGTGAAGTTCAGTTTTTAGATTTCTTGGCTAGAACATAAGAAGGTGAGTGAACTCTTTAGTTTTCTGTTCAGCAATGAAATGGTTCACCTTCAGTGCTGGATGGAATCCACCTCACTTGTATATGCCATATTTCTCTATTTCCTAGGTTAATGTTAGTGGCTTTCCCTCCCAAGCATTTTCTCTAGAGTTTAATGGCATTTTCTTTCTTGAAAGCAAAGACCTCATTTCCTATTTCTTTCATATTCTGTAATTTGCCCAGTACAGGGTCCAATTGAGAGCAAGTGTTCATTAAAAACATTTTAGGTCATTAACTACAAAATGTCTGGCTTGGATTTTGGAGAGAATGAGAAACTGGGCAGGGGAAGTCCAGGCACATGGGAAAATTGAACTCAAGAGAATATCTTTTTCTGTTATTGTTTTACTTTAATTATAAAAGAATTATAAATGCCTTGTACAAATAAAATTTGAGAGTACAAAATTGTTTTAAAATTAGACCTATCTACTCCTAGGTATGTGCTTAACATAATTAAAAGGAAGTTGTACACAAATGTTCATAGCATCATTATTTGTAATATCCCCAAAGTAGAAATACCTTAAATATTCATCAGTGCATGAATGAATGAACAATATGTGGCATGTCCATACAATGGAATATTATTTGATGATAAACAGAAATGAAGTACTGATACATGTTACAGTATAGATGAACTTTGAAAACATTATGCTCAGTGAAAAAAAACATTCACCAAAGACCACACATTCTATGATTCCATTTCTGTGAAATGTCCAGAACAGGGAAATCTATAGAGACAGAAATTAGATTAGTGGTTGCTTAGGGATGGGAGTGTGTGGGCTTGTGGATAATAGCTGAAGGGTACAGGATTTCTTTTTGAAGTGATATAAATGTTCTAAAATTGATTGTGGTATTGGTTGCTGAACTTGCTGAATATTTTAGAAACCACTGACATTTTAGGGTATTGTTGGCAGTGTGTGTAAACCTGTACGTGAGTCTACATAGAAAAAAAGCTGGTAATATACTTAGCTGTGGTGGAAAGAACCTTTTAACCATCTCCCTGCCTTACATTCTTCATTAGGAAAATGCCTTCTTTACAGATGGTTGCAATGATTGTGAAGTTCAGTTTTTAGATTTCTTGGCTAGAACATAAGAAGGTGAGTGAACTCTTTAGTTTTCTGTTCAGCAATGAAATGGTTCACCTTCAGTGCTGGATGGAATCCACCTCACTTGTATATGCCATATTTCTCTATTTCCTAGGTTAATGTTAGTGGCTTTCCCTCCCAAGCATTTTCTCTAGAGTTTAATGGCATTTTCTTTCTTGAAAGCAAAGACCTCATTTCCTATTTCTTTCATATTCTGTAATTTGCCCAGTACAGGGTCCAATTGAGAGCAAGTGTTCATTAAAAACATTTTAGGTCATTAACTACAAAATGTCTGGCTTGGATTTTGGAGAGAATGAGAAACTGGGCAGGGGAAGTCCAGGCACATGGGAAAATTGAACTCAAGAGAATATCTTTTTCTGTTATTGTTTTACTTTAATTATAAAAGAATTATAAATGCCTTGTACAAATAAAATTTGAGAGTACAAAATTGTTTTAAAATTAGACCTATCTACTCCTAGGTATGTGCTTAACATAATTAAAAGGAAGTTGTACACAAATGTTCATAGCATCATTATTTGTAATATCCCCAAAGTAGAAATACCTTAAATATTCATCAGTGCATGAATGAATGAACAATATGTGGCATGTCCATACAATGGAATATTATTTGATGATAAACAGAAATGAAGTACTGATACATGTTACAGTATAGATGAACTTTGAAAACATTATGCTCAGTGAAAAAAAACATTCACCAAAGACCACACATTCTATGATTCCATTTCTGTGAAATGTCCAGAACAGGGAAATCTATAGAGACAGAAATTAGATTAGTGGTTGCTTAGGGATGGGAGTGTGTGGGCTTGTGGATAATAGCTGAAGGGTACAGGATTTCTTTTTGAAGTGATATAAATGTTCTAAAATTGATTGTGGTATTGGTTGCACAACTTGGTGAATATTTTAAAAACCACTGACAATTTTTCAGTGGGTAAATTGTATGGCATGTGGATTGTCTCTCAATAAATCTAGTATAAAAAATTAATTACCTAAAACCCCACCCTTAAATGTCTACTGTTAATAACGTTTTATTATATTTCCTTCATATTTGCATATTTAAATTTTTGCACACTTTAGCTTTTAGTTTACATAGACAGTGTTTTATACAGTGTTTTCATTTACCATTTTATCATGAACATTTTCTTACTCTATTAAAAATTTGTTTATAAATAGTCTTATAATGGCCACATAAGAAATTCTCTCATCATAGCATAATTTACATTAACCATTCTTCTAGATGTTGTTCACTTAAGTTGTGTCTGTTTTCCACAATTGTAAATGGAAAGTTGCATTTTGGAAAGCTTATAAAAACTTTTATTCTCATTTCTGAGCATAAAAGGTTGAAGAAAAAGAAAGAAAGAAGAACATGTGGAAAACAATGCATTCATTGAGTTTTTAGACCAAGGTACAACAAAGTAAATTTTCATCAGGAGTCATTAAAAGAGCAAGCCCCACCTGCCCAGGGGATTTTAGGTCAACTTACAAATCAGCTCCTCTTCAGGTAGCAGAAGTGTCTTGCTTTCCTGTGTGAAGATGTGAACAGGTTCTCAACCTGACTGAGTTCATGTCTTTATATAATAGGTTATTTTTCCTAAGAAATTCTACCTTATTTGATCCTTCATCATTTTCTCTTGCTCTGGAACCTCTCAGTATGAAAGGAAAGTAAGACATTTCTAGAGTCAAGTCTTCTCTGGAGAAAAGGGTTAAAGTTTTATTCACCGTACATTTTTGTTTTATTATTTTCTAAAGAAAAAAATTAAATGCAGTGTTTTAGGCAGTTATTACCTTTCATCGTATTCATCATATCTCATATTCTTATTTTAGGCTGATGAAAATATTTAAAACTTGAATGTCTCTGTATCATAATCCTGTTTAAATTCATATGCCCACCAGTCAATTTTAATATACTTCTTTCCATTATATTCTGTTTGGTTCCTAATCTCAATTTGTACCTTCTCTTCTCCCTTAAATTATCCAGTTCTCATTTAGAAGGGGTAAGGAAGTACGCGGTCAGTTGTTGAGAGGAGGATGTGGGTCTTGTGTGCTTTTCTGTTATTTCATTCTTAACCTATTACATGTATTAATATATTTGTCCTGTGCTCTCTGACTTGACCTCTGATCACATTGCAAAGTACAAACATATTCTAAGGAATGGAGAGCCAGGCGCTAATGGGCTTGTGCCTTTGTTAGCCAAGGCTCAATTCATAATTTCTGTTTTCTAATTTGGGGGGAATAAGAAGCTTAGCTAGATTAAGAGACTTGCCTAAATCACATAGCAAGAAGCTGAGATCAGGATTGAGAACTGTTGCCAAACTCTTGCATTAGAATCTACAAATTTATAGGTGCTCACTCATACCAATATATAAGTTTGTGTAGGTAAGAAAAATAATTGAATCTCTATGTATCCAAGTTGAACTGATTTCTGTCAAATTTCAAGTGAGTAAAAACCCTTAAAGGAGGAATTCAAGAGAATTAAAATTATGTGACCTGAACCATGGTTCCTTTCTCATTCAATTATTTCCTTTTAACCACTGATAGCTTTTTGTGCTTGGCTGGGTATGTTTCCAGCTAGTCAAGCCTATGTTATGAAAGAGAAATAAGACACTTAATCCTGTGAATGATTAACCTGCATTGGCCTCCCTCCCCAGTAGCTTGCCCTTCCTGTATTGTAGTCTGTTTACTTATTTCTGAGCCAAATCTCCAAGGTCTCTTCTTATTGAGTGTAGAACCATCTGGATCAGGAGTAGGGCTTTTGTTTTATTCTGAAGATGATGTGACTAATTATACAGCTCTAGGCATTTGCATTTTTCAAAGGCATTTTAAACTTTATTGCTTGTGAAAACCCAATTTACAGTAAAATATCATTTTTAAAAAGTTTACAGATGAGGAAGTTGAAGTCAGGGAAGTTTTGACTTACCATAAAACGTTCCCCAGCTAGTCAGTGGCAGAATTCAAATGGGTGTACACTGTTAGATACTTAGTTCAGTGTCTAATTCCTTGAGGCATATATTTTTTAAATTTTTATTTATTTGTTTATTTTTGGCTCTTCTGAAGTTTTCCCGACTTCCGCAGGCTCTTCTCTAGTTGCAGGGAGTCGGGGCTCCTCTCCAGTGGAGGTGAGTAGGCTTCTTGTGGCAGTGACTCTCTTGTTGTGAAACTCGGTGGACCCTTCCCTCCATTGCTTGAGCATGGGGGCTATTACATGGATTAATATATTTGTCCTGTGCTCTCTGACTTGACCTCTGATCACATTGCAAAGTACAAACATATTCTAAGGAATGGAGAGCCAGGCGCTAATGGGCTTGTGCCTTTGTTAGCCAAGGCTCAATTCATAATTTCTGTTTTCTAATTTGGGGGGAATAAGAAGCTTAGCTAGATTAAGAGACTTGCCTAAATCACATAGCAAGAAGCTGAGATCAGGATTGAGAACTGTTGCCAAACTCTTGCATTAGAATCTACAAATTTATAGGTGCTCACTCATACCAATATATAAGTTTGTGTAGGTAAGAAAAATAATTGAATCTCTATGTATCCAAGTTGAACTGATTTCTGTCAAATTTCAAGTGAGTAAAAACCCTTAAAGGAGGAATTCAAGAGAATTAAAATTATGTGACCTGAACCATGGTTCCTTTCTCATTCAATTATTTCCTTTTAACCACTGATAGCTTTTTGTGCTTGGCTGGGTATGTTTCCAGCTAGTCAAGCCTATGTTATGAAAGAGAAATAAGACACTTAATCCTGTGAATGATTAACCTGCATTGGCCTCCCTCCCCAGTAGCTTGCCCTTCCTGTATTGTAGTCTGTTTACTTATTTCTGAGCCAAATCTCCAAGGTCTCTTCTTATTGAGTGTAGAACCATCTGGATCAGGAGTAGGGCTTTTGTTTTATTCTGAAGATGATGTGACTAATTATACAGCTCTAGGCATTTGCATTTTTCAAAGGCATTTTAAACTTTATTGCTTGTGAAAACCCAATTTACAGTAAAATATCATTTTTAAAAAGTTTACAGATGAGGAAGTTGAAGTCAGGGAAGTTTTGACTTACCATAAAACGTTCCCCAGCTAGTCAGTGGCAGAATTCAAATGGGTGTACACTGTTAGATACTTAGTTCAGTGTCTAATTCCTTGAGGCATATATTTTTTAAATTTTTATTTATTTGTTTATTTTTGGCTCTTCTGAAGTTTTCCCGACTTCCGCAGGCTCTTCTCTAGTTGCAGGGAGTCGGGGCTCCTCTCCAGTGGAGGTGAGTAGGCTTCTTGTGGCAGTGACTCCTCTTGTTGTGAAACTCGGGCTCTAGGGCAAACGGGCTTCCATAGTTGGGACTGTGAGGCTCCATTGTCATGGCTTACAGGCTTCATTGCTTCGGAGCATGTGGGATCTTCCCAGACCAGGAATTGAACCCATGTCTCCTGCATTGGCAGGCGAACTCTTTTCCACTGAGATACCAGGGAAACCCTTGAGGCATATTTTTGATTCTTATTTATAAAGCCATGTAAGTCTTCTTGAGTCATTTCTAGTTGATAAGTTTGTGTGTTTGCTCTGTTGCTATTGAAACCCAGGTCGGACTTAAAGATAGACTTATCGTCTCTGCATTCTTTGCAAAGAGCTGGTTGCTATTTTGTTATACTGTCTGAGGTAGAAACTCGACCTGAGAACCAAAGCTTTATTCTCCAAGACAGTAGGCAGTAGTTGCAATGAGACCTAGGGAATCACCTTTGGGCTGTAGATGTTCCTTCTGTGAACCAGAGGACCTAATTAGGATCCCAGAGTTGACAAGAACAAACTGATTACTCAGTGACTTAGATTCCAGGACTTGGTTACCTTTAGTGGGATAAGAGTCCTATGGAATGTGAATAATTTTGTACGATGGTCCCTAGAACATGGTCCTGGGGCATAGACTCTTAGTTCTTTAGTAAAGGTAACTAAAGTGGAGCAATGACTTTTACATTGTTATACTGAAAAACAGTAGCAGAGTATGGGGTAATATCCGTGTTTCCTGGCTTTTTTCCTTGGGCTGTAACCACTAGACTGAATAAATATTTACTCAAGGAAGAATGCAGAGCTTGATAGAGTGAAGTCTCAAGATGGGTAAAATATATAGAGTACTCCTACATAGGCTATTATATCGGCATCTGTGGCCACATATTCGTCCAGGAAGGGAAAAGTTCTAACCACTGAAACCTCAACCACTAGAAACTTACTCTGCAGGGTCTCTTTGTATATTTTTTAAATTTTTATTTATTTGTTTATTTTTGGCTCTTCTGAAGTTTTCCCGACTTCCGCAGGCTCTTCTCTAGTTGCAGGGAGTCGGGGCTCCTCTCCAGTGGAGGTGAGTAGGCTTCTTGTGGCAGTGACTCCTCTTGTTGTGAAACTCGGGCTCTAGGGCAAACGGGCTTCCATAGTTGGGACTGTGAGGCTCCATTGTCATGGCTTACAGGCTTCATTGCTTGAGCATGTGGGATCTTCCCAGACCAGGAATTGAACCCATGTCTCCTGCATTGGCAGGCGAACTCTTTTCCACTGAGATACCAGGGAAACCCTTGAGGCATATTTTTGATTCTTATTTATAAAGCCATGTAAGTCTTCTTGAGTCATTTCTAGTTGATAAGTTTGTGTGTTTGCTCTGTTGCTATTGAAACCCAGGTCGGACTTAAAGATAGACTTATCGTCTCTGCATTCTTTGCAAAGAGCTGGTTGCTATTTTGTTATACTGTCTGAGGTAGAAACTCGACCTGAGAACCAAAGCTTTATTCTCCAAGACAGTAGGCAGTAGTTGCAATGAGACCTAGGGAATCACCTTTGGGCTGTAGATGTTCCTTCTGTGAACCAGAGGACCTAATTAGGATCCCAGAGTTGACAAGAACAAACTGATTACTCAGTGACTTAGATTCCAGGACTTGGTTACCTTTAGTGGGATAAGAGTCCTATGGAATGTGAATAATTTTGTACGATGGTCCCTAGAACATGGTCCTGGGGCATAGACTCTTAGTTCTTTAGTAAAGGTAACTAAAGTGGAGCAATGACTTTTACATTGTTATACTGAAAAACAGTAGCAGAGTATGGGGTAATATCCGTGTTTCCTGGCTTTTTTCCTTGGGCTGTAACCACTAGACTGAATAAATATTTACTCAAGGAAGAATGCAGAGCTTGATAGAGTGAAGTCTCAAGATGGGTAAAATATATAGAGTACTCCTACATAGGCTATTATATCGGCATCTGTGGCCACATATTCGTCCAGGAAGGGAAAAGTTCTAACCACTGAAACCTCAACCACTAGAAACTTACTCTGCAGGGTCTCTTTGTAATTATGGCACTGAGTAGCCCATGTCTTAGATTATTTCATCATGATATTTCCAGTTTAACATTGGCTACATAGGTAATTAGCAACTCCTATTAATTCCTGCTCCTCTCTTTATCTTCCTAATGACCCTTAATACATTTTGCTGTCTGTTCGTACTCTGCACATGTAGACTCTGGTGGAGGCACTGGTGAGTTCTACTTTCTGGTAGATTTTAGAGTCCAGGATAGTGAAGAAATAAAAAACAACAATGAGAAAGAGGGGAATAAAAAGTCTGTTTGACTAAAACAAGAATATTATCTTGATGGGCCTCAGTGACCCCATCTAAGATCCGAGCAATTTAGATTTAGTGTTAAAAGCTCTTTCATGGCAGCTATTTAAAAATAAAGCATATGGGCCTAAGACAAGCTATGCTGGCAATATGAAACAATGCTGGGATTACGTCTCCATGGAAGAGCATGTGGTGAGACTCCATACAGTGGAACCAAGATTAGGGACATTGGGTAGGATCCAGGTTAGTGACTAAAATGCTCTTCTCCCCAATAGTCATATGACTTGCTCCATTCTTTTCTTAAATATCACCTTCTCAATGAGACCTACACATCTATTCTGACTCATCTATTTGAACTTTCAATAAATAGAATAATTCAATTAAACCTTGTACTGATTAATCCTGTATTACACAAGAAAATTTAATGCTATAGCTGGTGAGCTCCCTGGTGGCTCAGATGGTAAAGAATCTGCCTATAGTGCAAGAGACCTGGGTTTGATCCCTGGGTCAGGAAGATCCCCTGGACGAGGAAATGGCAATCTACTCCAGCATTCTTATCTGGGAAATCCCACGGACAAGAGGAGCCTGGTGGGCTGTAGTCCATGGGGTCACAAAGAGTCAGACACAGCTGAGCGGCTCTCACACACACACACACACACAAACCGGTGAGCTCAATGGCACTATGATTTACATCTTGGTTTTTAGATTAAAGTTCCTTGACAATACTGGTGTTCCATTAGCGTAACTATTAAAAATATTTGCCCATGAGAAAGGAGCAAAATGTTCTTTCCCTTTCTCCAGCAGTAATTTGAATCCTGGTGATTGTCAGGATTTTCCTGAAAGATTAAAAGTGAAATAAAGCCATAGATTGATTTAGTTAAAAATGCATGATTTCTGTGTGTACTAATATACTGTATTTTGTCATTTCATTTCTTTTTTCCCCATTTCCCCCCCCAATGGAAGCTCACAACCTCAAACCCCCTTTTCATCCTTTTGCTGTCAGTGGTAAAGGACAGCTTAAGATGCTTTTGTGGGACTTAAATGTAGCTGGTATGTTTATAATAGAAATAAAGCATAGCAAGGAGGCACAACATCTGAGTTTCATCAGTCACGTTGGGTAATTTAAGTATTAAACACATCAGTCAGCTTATTTCCATTTTCTTCATTGTAGGCATAGCTTATAAAGACTTGGTATGCAGTTTGAGTGTTAAAAGCTCTTTCATGGCAGCTATTTAAAAATAAAGCATATGGGCCTAAGACAAGCTATGCTGGCAATATGAAACAATGCTGGGATTACGTCTCCATGGAAGAGCATGTGGTGAGACTCCATACAGTGGAACCAAGATTAGGGACATTGGGTAGGATCCAGGTTAGTGACTAAAATGCTCTTCTCCCCAATAGTCATATGACTTGCTCCATTCTTTTCTTAAATATCACCTTCTCAATGAGACCTACACATCTATTCTGACTCATCTATTTGAACTTTCAATAAATAGAATAATTCAATTAAACCTTGTACTGATTAATCCTGTATTACACAAGAAAATTTAATGCTATAGCTGGTGAGCTCCCTGGTGGCTCAGATGGTAAAGAATCTGCCTATAGTGCAAGAGACCTGGGTTTGATCCCTGGGTCAGGAAGATCCCCTGGACGAGGAAATGGCAATCTACTCCAGCATTCTTATCTGGGAAATCCCACGGACAAGAGGAGCCTGGTGGGCTGTAGTCCATGGGGTCACAAAGAGTCAGACACAGCTGAGCGGCTCTCACACACACACACACACACAAACCGGTGAGCTCAATGGCACTATGATTTACATCTTGGTTTTTAGATTAAAGTTCCTTGACAATACTGGTGTTCCATTAGCGTAACTATTAAAAATATTTGCCCATGAGAAAGGAGCAAAATGTTCTTTCCCTTTCTCCAGCAGTAATTTGAATCCTGGTGATTGTCAGGATTTTCCTGAAAGATTAAAAGTGAAATAAAGCCATAGATTGATTTAGTTAAAAATGCATGATTTCTGTGTGTACTAATATACTGTATTTTGTCATTTCATTTCTTTTTTCCCCATTTCCCCCCCCAATGGAAGCTCACAACCTCAAACCCCCTTTTCATCCTTTTGCTGTCAGTGGTAAAGGACAGCTTAAGATGCTTTTGTGGGACTTAAATGTAGCTGGTATGTTTATAATAGAAATAAAGCATAGCAAGGAGGCACAACATCTGAGTTTCATCAGTCACGTTGGGTAATTTAAGTATTAAACACATCAGTCAGCTTATTTCCATTTTCTTCATTGTAGGCATAGCTTATAAAGACTTGGTATGCATACTTGGTCATGGCCCTCCCACCCGTGTTTGGGATGAGCTCATCAAACCTTATAAACATAGTTGACGTGAGGTAGTCTTTACATGGAAAATAACTAAGAAACACCTATTTTGGGTTGCATTGGGCGAGTCAGTAATAGACTCACACTTTTGATGCTTTTCTTTCTAAGTCATTGCTGGGCTCAACACTGAGTGCGCCAGTGCTCACCAGTAGGACCAGAGTTCTTTTTATGATCCCTAAATCAAATTCAGGTTCTGGAATTTATGTTGTTTGTTTAAATTCCAGGTGGTTGAGATACGTTCTCAGTTTACATTTACATATTGGATCATCATCTTCTAGGAAATTCACAGTATTGATAGAAGATGTATGGGTCAGTCTAATCTGGGTTCAGATCTTTCTACTGCTACTTATTGTATGAATTCTGTTGGGTGAACCTCTTCATGCCTCTACTTCCTCCTCAGAAAATCCGACAGTTCAAAGACAATGGCTTCATGATTCTTGACTACACATTCACTTTTTAAAATAGTTACAGAGAATTTGCAACATCTGTCATTGAGATGTTGCCTGTTTCTCCTTCCTCTGCTCTTCTATTGCAGTAACTGATACAGCAGCCAGTTTACTGCAGTCATCAGGAAATTGCCAGGCCTGTGCTCTAATCAGCTGGCTCCTCCTCCTGAGTTGGGACTCCATTTGGGTGTTGAGTTCTGTTTGTTGTTGTTGTTCAGTTGCTAAGTCACATACGACTCTTCAATCCCATGAACTGTGGCACGCCAGGTTACTCCATTTTTCACTATCTCACAGAATTTGAGTCAGATTCACGTCTGTTGAGTTGGTGATGCTATCTGACCATTTCATCCTCTGCCACCCTCTTCTCCTTTTGCGTTCCATCTTTCCCAGCATCAGGGTCTTTTCTAATGGGTCGTTGGCTCTCCCCATCACTGCTGGAACTTCAGCTTCAAAATCAGTCTTTCCAATGAACACTCAGGGTTAGTTTCCTTTGGGATTGACTGAGTAGATCTCCTTGCAGTCCCAAGGACTTTCAGGAGTTTTCTCCAGCACCACAATTTGAAAGCGTCATTTCTTGTACGTGACTACTGGAAAAACCATGGCTTTGGTTTTGTTGGCAAAATAGCATCTCTGCTTTTTAATATGCTGTGTAGATTTGTCATATCCTTTCTTCCAAGGAGAAACCATCTTTTAATTTCATGGCTGTATGTTCCATTAGCTGAGTTCTGAATGTCTATCAACTTGTCAGTCTTGTTATCTAGTTCTAAACTTGGGGAGATAAGGAGGAGGCAGTGTGTCTTAGGTATGTGCATCTTGGGAAACATATCAGCTCACACTTACCTACTTTTCTGGGTGGGACTTTGCATGAAGGGTGGAAATTGAAACATGAGAGGTTAAGTCACTTTTTCAAGAGCCACAAGAGTAAATAGTGAAACAGGCATTCAAACACAGGTCCAAGTAGTTCCAAAACCCACACTCTTAGCTCTCAAATAGTTGGTCATTTCAGAAAATAAGGTAATACAATCTAGTGCTAAAACAGTGAATCAGGAAATTCAGATTTTACTTCTCAGCTTCGTCATTACTTTTACTCAGTTGTTCTTTAATGATTTGTCCATGAGGATAGTGAGGAATGTAATGTCTGTAGCATTAAAATCTAAAACAAAATCGTATCAGTAAAGACTTTCAGTCTCCAGAGAGGATGAACATTGTGTGAATTTACAGTTGTTAATGTTTCATATTGAAGACTTCTGAACACATCTATTTTAAATACAATTAGGGAAACTTTGGACCATGAATATCCAGATTCTGGGAACCAAATGGTAACCAACCTTGAAACAGTTCTAACAGTGCCCAAACAGGGTAGGATAACAGAGCAATATCACCCAGGTAACTACCAGAGAAGGCTTCTGGATTGTTTCAGTCAGCAGCAAGAGTATGTATTTCTTGGGGCCAGGGCATATTAATCAACTGCACTGTGCCGAGACTTGAATTCTCTTTTTTTCACTTGAGCTCTGTTCTGAATCACTTTCGTCATAATATTGTCATCAAGTTTGCCATCCACAGTTGAGGAATGTCACAAAGTGAGCAAAGGAGTTTTTTTCCCCCAGGTATGAATACCAGAATGGGCTAAGAAAGATACTATTGAGGATGCAGACTTGTTTCTATGAAAGGTTATCTTCTGGACTCTGGAATGCCACTGAGTGTACATTGCCACATATCCCTTCAAGGGCAAACAGCACATAATGCTGTACACAGACATACTCAGTGATGTTTCTCCTGGAAAATTTTGAAAGTACTACCTTTTCCTGGATGTTAGAAAGGCACTCAGCCCACCAGCAGCTGCCTGTATTTAGGCACTTGCATGCATATAAAGACCCTTAGGTTCTTGTTTTTAGAGAATGATCTTGATTTTTCAGAATGATCTTGTTGTTTTTTTTTAGAATGATCCTTGTTGCTAGCCATTACCAGAGTAATCTAATTACGTATGCTCGTATGCTTTACTGATTCCCATCTAGCAAAACCCATTTTTCAAGTGTAACTAGGTTTCTTCAATGGTTCTTTAGAAACATGTGATCAATCACAAGTGATTATCGTTTCACCCCTGGCATTCAAACACAGGTCCAAGTAGTTCCAAAACCCACATTAGCTCTCAGTTGGTCATTTCAGAAAATAAGGCAATCTAGTGCTAAAACAGTGAATCAGGAAATTCAGATTTTACTTCTCAGCTCATTACTTTTACTCAGTTGTTCTTTAATGATTTGTCCATGAGGATAGTGAGGAATGTAATGTCTGTAGCATTAAAATCTAAAACAAAATCGTATCAGTAAAGACTTTCAGTCTCCAGAGAGGATGAACATTGTGTGAATTTACAGTTGTTAATGTTTCATATTGAAGACTTCTGAACACATCTATTTTAAATACAATTAGGGAAACTTTGGACCATGAATATCCAGATTCTGGGAACCAAATGGTAACCAACCTTGAAACAGTTCTAACAGTGCCCAAACAGGGTAGGATAACAGAGCAATATCACCCAGGTAACTACCAGAGAAGGCTTCTGGATTGTTTCAGTCAGCAGCAAGAGTATGTATTTCTTGGGGCCAGGGCATATTAATCAACTGCACTGTGCCGAGACTTGAATTCTCTTTTTTTCACTTGAGCTCTGTTCTGAATCACTTTCGTCATAATATTGTCATCAAGTTTGCCATCCACAGTTGAGGAATGTCACAAAGTGAGCAAAGGAGTTTTTTTCCCCCAGGTATGAATACCAGAATGGGCTAAGAAAGATACTATTGAGGATGCAGACTTGTTTCTATGAAAGGTTATCTTCTGGACTCTGGAATGCCACTGAGTGTACATTGCCACATATCCCTTCAAGGGCAAACAGCACATAATGCTGTACACAGACATACTCAGTGATGTTTCTCCTGGAAAATTTTGAAAGTACTACCTTTTCCTGGATGTTAGAAAGGCACTCAGCCCACCAGCAGCTGCCTGTATTTAGGCACTTGCATGCATATAAAGACCCTTAGGTTCTTGTTTTTAGAGAATGATCTTGATTTTTCAGAATGATCTTGTTGTTTTTTTTTAGAATGATCCTTGTTGCTAGCCATTACCAGAGTAATCTAATTACGTATGCTCGTATGCTTTACTGATTCCCATCTAGCAAAACCCATTTTTCAAGTGTAACTAGGTTTCTTCAATGGTTCTTTAGAAACATGTGATCAATCACAAGTGATTATCGTTTCACCTACTGGGATTGAACTGAAGTTCTTTCATGATAAGAAAATACATATATATTTTTTTAATTTTGGCATTTTCATTGAAGTTTCTTCAACGATTTCAAATTGATTTGCTAGACTGTGAGAGAAAGAGAAAGAGAAAGGAGGGAGAGGAGAAGGAAGCCAAAGAGAGAGAATGAGAAGGGATAAATAGAAATAAAAGGTAATAAAGTTTAACAACAAAAACAAACAGCTGAAAACTCCTAACAACACATATAAATAAGATTGGTTTACGAAAGCCTTCCAAGGGTTAAAAGAATTGAACTGTCCAGCCGAGAGGTTTAAACCTTCTGACCTCTGAGTTACCTTTCACCTTGCCCTGTCTTTTGTTCCTTGAGTTCCTGTTGAGATAACCAAGATGTCCAGGTGTTGAGTATACTTTAAAGAAAGTTACCATGCCGGATCCCCTCAGATGTCTTTAACAGCTCAGTGCCCATGACCTTGGCCTTTCCTGAAAGAGGCAGCTCATCCAGACGAGTCATGTGGGCACTGCTTTCATTCATTAAGGCCCTGTTTGAGCCTTGAGCCAGTGACTGTGTGCCTTCTTCATTTTGCAAGGATCAGGGTCTTCTTCCTTTCTCACCCTCCTTCCCTGCCCTGAGGCTGTTTTGAGAACATCAAGTGTAAACTGGAAACCCATAACTCTTTCCAAAGCAAAGACCTAGAATTAATTAATTGATAGGTAGCTTTTTCGTATTTAAATTTGGACTCATTTATCCAAATCCTAACTAAAATTCTTCCCTGGTGATACAGTTAATTGGAATATGCTCTCTGAAGATGTAGAAGAGACTATTACTGTTTTATGTGCTTTAGTGTTAGTTGTATGTATACTCTTCCCATGTGGCAGGATGACTCACATTCTTTCTTCTGTCCTTGTCTCCCTGCCTCTACTGTCCATGTCCTAAATGAAAAAATAGGGTTTGTACTTGACCATAATCACCTGAGGAACTCGCATCCGAGACTGGATTAAGACCTTGGTCACCCATTTTTCAAGTGTAACTAGGTTTCTTCAATGGTTCTTTAGAAACATGTGATCAATCACAAGTGATTATCGTTTCACCTACTGGGATTGAACTGAAGTTCTTTCATGATAAGAAAATACATATATATTTTTTTAATTTTGGCATTTTCATTGAAGTTTCTTCAACGATTTCAAATTGATTTGCTAGACTGTGAGAGAAAGAGAAAGAGAAAGGAGGGAGAGGAGAAGGAAGCCAAAGAGAGAGAATGAGAAGGGATAAATAGAAATAAAAGGTAATAAAGTTTAACAACAAAAACAAACAGCTGAAAACTCCTAACAACACATATAAATAAGATTGGTTTACAAAGCCTTCCAAGGGTTAAAAGAATTGAACTGTCCAGCCGAGAGGTTTAAACCTTCTGACCTCTGAGTTACCTTTCACCTTGCCCTGTCTTTTGTTCCTTGAGTTCCTGTTGAGATAACCAAGATGTCCAGGTGTTGAGTATACTTTAAAGAAAGTTACCATGCCGGATCCCTCAGATGTCTTTAACAGCTCAGTGCCCATGACCTTGGCCTTTCCTGAAAGAGGCAGCTCATCCAGACGAGTCATGTGGGCACTGCTTTCATTCATTAAGGCCCTGTTTGAGCCTTGAGCCAGTGACTGTGTGCCTTCTTCATTTTGCAAGGATCAGGGTCTTCTTCCTTTCTCACCCTCCTTCCCTGCCCTGAGGCTGTTTTGAGAACATCAAGTGTAAACTGGAAACCCATAACTCTTTCCAAAGCAAAGACCTAGAATTAATTAATTGATAGGTAGCTTTTTCGTATTTAAATTTGGACTCATTTATCCAAATCCTAACTAAAATTCTTCCCTGGTGATACAGTTAATTGGAATATGCTCTCTGAAGATGTAGAAGAGACTATTACTGTTTTATGTGCTTTAGTGTTAGTTGTATGTATACTCTTCCCATGTGGCAGGATGACTCACATTCTTTCTTCTGTCCTTGTCTCCCTGCCTCTACTGTCCATGTCCTAAATGAAAAAATAGGGTTTGTACTTGACCATAATCACCTGAGGAACTCGCATCCGAGACTGGATTAAGACTTTGGTCACCCAAGTAATTAAGCTACACATAGCTTATTCACATTCCTTTCCAAATTCTTCTTTGTTAAACGTTTGAAGGTCAGGCTTTTTATTATTATTATTATTTTCTCTTATTCCTATAAGTCAACCAAGGAATTTTTAGACTGCCTCTGAATTTCTTCCCAGTCCTGGCTTCCAACTATATTGGCAGCATGTAGGGTCAAGAGAGAAGGGAGTTCTCCGTAAAGCACTGTGAAAGTTTTCCCCACACTAACACGTGTGTTTCAGTGCCTGTTTTGTGTGGACGGCAGTTGATGTTGTCTGGGCTGTAAAAAAATCATTTTGCCCAATTTTTTCAGGCAGACGCAAGACAGGATTCTTTGAGGTCAGAACTTGAACAAAGTATTTGTTTCTGTTAAAGAAGTTCAAATAACAGAACACTTTGAGTGAGACGCATAGATGAAAATATTGCTCTGGTCTGAATCACAGAGAATGTTGAGTGTTTGTCAAAGTATTGTGGGAGTATATTGACATTTTGGATATAGAAGCAGGTGAGATCAGTGCCACCTTCTTGCAAAGTACAGTAAAACCTCTTCTTCCTTCATTAATGTTTTTCCTTTGAAGATAAAGGAGCTATTCCATTATGTGTTAGCATTTCTTTTATCATTAAATTATTGTTTATTGGTATGTGATTTCCTTGTGATGCTAGAATATGGTAGACACTCTTCATATATAATCCCTGGATTACAGGCTTTGTTTTTAGGATGAAGCTCTGTTATCTTTTTTCATTCTTGGCAAGAGTCTGCTCCTGGATAAGACACATTTCATTCAGCAAATTAAAAATGAATATTTAAGTTATTTTTTCTTCCCTAAAGAGATCAAAGCACTTATAGTTAATATTACCCTCAGATCAGTACAAAGAGATACATCTTTTTATCTCTGACCTACACATAGGAAATTGAAGTATAGAATAGTAAAGGTCTAGTGTCACTAAGGCCTAGGCTGTGTTCTCAGTAAATGTTTGACACTTACTGAAGGGTAGGTTTCTATCTAATATTAGTCTAGAGCAATGCCTCACAACCTTTCTATGTCATGATACACACAAAAATGAGTACTATTTACTCTATGGTACCTGGAGTTTTGTTTTTTTTTTTTCTTTTTCCAGAGGACATCTCTAGTGATAACATAATTTAGAGAGGTGAACAACTTGAAAAATATCATGTTACATTATCATTGTATTTGTTGGGAGTGATACTGCCAAAGGGCTCATGTATTAGAGTGCTAGTCAGTGACATGGGTAAACAGACAACACATCCTTCACCACCATAAGAGTGTTGCACTAATATCATGCTGAAGATACAAATGGCTTATGAAGAGCTCTGGCCAGTTCAGGTTTTACTTCAATCCAGTTGATTCCTTTATAAATGGTAGACAACATCTGTGTGTGTGTTCCTCCCTGGCCTTCTGTGACTAGAGCTGGGCCTTTGACACCAACAGTTCCTCACCTCTAGAGAACATGTATAGGCCAAAGCATTGCCTACCTCAAATAGTCATCCTTAGTATTCTTACCTGGCAAAACGCATGAACAGAGGAGCTTGATGGGCTACAGTCCATGGAGTCACAAAGAGCTGAACATGATGTAGTGACTGAGCAACAACAACAGTCAAGGAGAGGAGTCTCAGCACTTGTCACCTTCAAATATGCCAACTTCGGGTAGATTCTGCACCATTACCTACATTTTTAGAGCATTTAGTTTGATAGGGAGCTCCATCTCATTCATCTTTATTTTGCCCTTGAATAATACTTTGCCCAAGCTATTTTATCCTATAGCATGTCTACAAGTGGTAACAGTACTGTACTGTACTGTTAGAGGGGACCCATTAGAGGAATACCCTTTTTAAGAGAAGTAATTAGAATTGGTCACGGAAGTATCGTCATGTTCATCATCATGCTTTACAGCACTTAGGGCACTGTTCTAATGTTGTATATTGATCCTTTTTTTTTTTTTTTTGGCCACTTCTATTGATCTTTCATTGATTTATCTTTGTTCTTTGGCCTGTGTGGGCCTCCCATCGCAGTGGCCCCTCTGGTTGCAGAGCACCAGCTCTGGACACATGCGCTCCAGAGCTCCGGCTCGGTGATTGGACACATCGGTCCAGCCGCTCCACGGCACGTGGGATCTTCTCAGGCCAGGGATCGAACCGGCGCCCCTTGCACTGCAAGGCAGTGTCCTTACTCACTGGACCACCAGGGAAACCCTATTGATCCTTTTTAAATATTTGGAAGGATCAAATTATTGATCCTTCAGTATTTTATTGAAGTGTTTTACAATGTAAATGTTTGATTTACAATGTTAATTACTACTGTACAGCGAAAATGATTCAGTTATATATATATATGCATACGTATATATATATATTCTTTTCTTTTTCTGTTATTTTATACATATATATATATTCTTTTCCACTATGGTTTATCATAGGATATTGAATGTAGTTTTACTGTGCTATATTGTAGGACCTTTTTCTTAATCCATCATATACACACTGCTTTGCATCTGCTAATCCCAAGCTCCCAATCCTCTCCTTCTCCATCTCTCAACCCCTTGACAACCATGAGTCTGTTCTCTATGTCTGTCAGTCTGTTTCTGTTTCATAGATATGTTCACTTGTACCATATTTTAGATTCTACATATAAGTGATAGTATATAGTATTTGTCTTTCTTTTTCTGAATTACTGATCTATGATAAACTCTAGGTCCATCCATATTGCTGCAAATGGCATTGTTTCATTCTTGTATATGATTGAGTAATGTTCCATTGTATATTACTTATATTACTTGTATTTTTTGTGTATTGCTTATTTTACTTATATTACTTGTATTTTCTATCCATTTGTCTGTTAATGGACATTTAGTTTGTTTCCATGTATTGCCTATTGTTAATAGCCCTGCTATGAACATAGTGGGGCAAGTATCTTTTGGAATTATAGTTTTCTCTGGGTATATGCCCAAGAGTGGGATTGCTATGTCATATGGTAACTCTATTTTCAGTTTTAAGAAACATGTTTTCTTTTTTTATTTTTATTTTTACTTTTACAGAGTTTTGTCGTTTACAGATATGTATGATCCCAGATTAGTCATATGTATATCCCCCCATCCCACCCCTCCAGGCCATCGCACAGCACCCCTGCAGGATCTCCTTTTCTCACAGCGCAATGACAATAGCCATTTTTTTTCACATGTGATAGTATAGGTTTTCATGCTACTAGAAACATGTTTTCTATAGTGTGTTTTTCAACACTATCTTTTCTCCACAGCTTCTCTAACATTTATTATTTGTAGACTTTTCTAGTCATTCTGACCAGTGTGAGGTGATACGTCATTGTAGTTTTGATTTGCATTTCTCTAATAATTAGCAATGATAAGCATCTTTTCATATGCCTGTTCGCTGTCTGTATGTCTTTGGAGAAGTGTCTAGTTAGGCCTTCTTCCCATTTTTTAATTAAGTTGTATTTGTGTTTTGAATTGTATGAGCTATTTTTATATTATATTTGATCTTCACCACTCCACGAGATAGCTGATAATATTATTCTCATTTTACAAATTAGACTACTGAAACAAGGAGAGGCTGAGTAATTTTACTGAGGGCATACAGATCGTGAATTTGCAGACCCTAGCATGTCTAACTCCAGAGCCCCTGATCTTATGCACTATTTATTCTTTAAGTAGATGAGAGTGGGGAGAGATACCTTAGTGAGTAGATGCATAGAATAATAGATAATCACAGTGTCCAGACAAGCCCTTATGCTGAGTTACACTCTTCAAGAGGTAAGGAAAAGAGATGTGGAAATGTGAAATGATAGAAGGGTTTTGGGGGGGTGACAGCAGCCATGTGGTCATCATGACGAGATTGGTCCTGTCTAGGGGCTACCATGAGCCTTCCTGTCTGTAGGTGTTGGGAGCACTCAGGCGGGGAAGTGGCAAGACCAGCCAGCATCACCTTCATGAGGCTGGTGAGGAAAGGGAGGCAAACAGTAGAAGCATGGAGAGTTTTGTATTTAGGTGAGCACACAGCCTAATGTGAAAACTCACTCATTATTACATCAATATTTGGATGCTCTTTGAAAGGCTTCTGGGAGGGGTAGGAGAATGATTTGAGGGTGGGTTTTGGTCTTGACCCTTTGCCACAGCAAACAAAATGAAACTCTCCTTGAGCTCAAGGTAATCAAGATGAAAGTGTGTTTACATAGATGAGCAATGGGATTTATCCTGTGACTCCGGAAGGTAATCCCAGGGTTCAGTGCTCCATGAATACCACGCCGTGTTCCTAAGCTGGTAAATTACTGTGAGCTTTTATGAGAATGGATTGTGGGAAGCAACGCGATGAAATTCAGCCTGTTTCACCTCAAGTCCAGGGCCCACTAATGCACTCCAGGTGTGCAGGCTGCCCAGGCTTTCTGCCTTGGAAGCCTCAAAGAAGAACTTTCATCCCACAAGGGAAGCTTTGAAGAATACCAAGGGCCTTTCTATCTCTCCTTGTTTTTTTGTATTCTGTCTGCCCACATTTGGTAATTGGAGATATTTGTGGTGTTAAAGCCGGACTTGTTCCTTCTCAGCCTGCCCCTCCAACAGTGAAATTTTAAGCCTGTGGCTTCAACTGTGCACAGCAGTGATTTCTCTGCAGTGTCCCTCAGATGTAAAAGGAGAACGACTGAAATTCTAGAAAGGGGGATATGGGAAATCACCAAACAACAATTTTCCACGTCTATAGATCCTTTCATCTGAGGGCAAAAGAAGCTGGAAAGGGTCCCTCCAAAAGAACTGGCGGGGGTTGGGGGCACAATTTAAAACTCCCTGGTTATGGGCTAAGGAACTAAAGATCAAAGGACTGTGTCCTCAGAATTACACAGTGAGTCACTGGAAAAACTCTGAGTAAAAGTCAGGCATCCTGTTCTCCAATCTTATATGGTTAATAAGTACAATCGACTCTAAACAGTACGTTTATGTTTTTCATTTAAGTCCAATCGTTAAAACTTTTCTGTAGGTGTTGGGAGCACTCAGGCGGGGAAGTGGCAAGACCAGCCAGCATCACCTTCATGAGGCTGGTGAGGAAAGGGAGGCAAACAGTAGAAGCATGGAGAGTTTTGTATTTAGGTGAGCACACAGCCTAATGTGAAAACTCACTCATTATTACATCAATATTTGGATGCTCTTTGAAAGGCTTCTGGGAGGGGTAGGAGAATGATTTGAGGGTGGGTTTTGGTCTTGACCCTTTGCCACAGCAAACAAAATGAAACTCTCCTTGAGCTCAAGGTAATCAAGATGAAAGTGTGTTTACATAGATGAGCAATGGGATTTATCCTGTGACTCCGGAAGGTAATCCCAGGGTTCAGTGCTCCATGAATACCACGCCGTGTTCCTAAGCTGGTAAATTACTGTGAGCTTTTATGAGAATGGATTGTGGGAAGCAACGCGATGAAATTCAGCCTGTTTCACCTCAAGTCCAGGGCCCACTAATGCACTCCAGGTGTGCAGGCTGCCCAGGCTTTCTGCCTTGGAAGCCTCAAAGAAGAACTTTCATCCCACAAGGGAAGCTTTGAAGAATACCAAGGGCCTTTCTATCTCTCCTTGTTTTTTTGTATTCTGTCTGCCCACATTTGGTAATTGGAGATATTTGTGGTGTTAAAGCCGGACTTGTTCCTTCTCAGCCTGCCCCTCCAACAGTGAAATTTTAAGCCTGTGGCTTCAACTGTGCACAGCAGTGATTTCTCTGCAGTGTCCCTCAGATGTAAAAGGAGAACGACTGAAATTCTAGAAAGGGGGATATGGGAAATCACCAAACAACAATTTTCCACGTCTATAGATCCTTTCATCTGAGGGCAAAAGAAGCTGGAAAGGGTCCCTCCAAAAGAACTGGCGGGGGTTGGGGGCACAATTTAAAACTCCCTGGTTATGGGCTAAGGAACTAAAGATCAAAGGACTGTGTCCTCAGAATTACACAGTGAGTCACTGGAAAAACTCTGAGTAAAAGTCAGGCATCCTGTTCTCCAATCTTATATGGTTAATAAGTACAATCGACTCTAAACAGTACGTTTATGTTTTTTCATTTAAGTCCAATACCTTCCTAAGGAATATAATTATATGTGCACTATAGATGAATTTCAAGCCCTAGGGCCGTCTGAGGGGTTTTGCTGTGATGATACAGTGGTTGAAGGGAAAAAGGGCTGGAGAAGCCACATGTCTATTGTGTGGTCCCCGTGCCCTCCTGGGTTGTTGGCCCCCCTTACAAACCATGGCCATTATTCAGGTCATCGTGTGGCTTCCATTTAGAAGTCCTCCTTTAGGAGAGATGTTTCCAAAGCTAAATTAACAGCTATGAAGTGTACTGGGTAAGTCTGTGATTTCCTTTTTCCAGTTTTAACTGCTGTAAGCATTTTAGTCTGTTGCCCACTAGTTCAGATCAGTATATGGGTTTTAACTTCATTTCCACATGTATTGCTTCCATGTATTATAACACATGTGTTTGTTGATTTGAGGGCAGCAGGGTTTGCTTGAACAGGGACTGTATATGTTCTGTAAATACTTTAATATCCCATTTAATTTGGATTCTTTTTCATATGTCCTCTTTTGGAAAAAAAAAATTTTTGGCCATACCACAGAGCACGTGAGATCTTAGTTCTCTGACCAGGGATTGAACCTGTGTCCCTGCCTTGAAAGCACAGAGAATTAATCACTGGACCACCAAGGAAGTCCTCATGTCCTGCTGGTGGTGAGTGTTCTGGCTTAAAGGTCGGGTGACTTGAAGCACAGGTGGATAGAGTGTGTATGTGCCCACATGAAATGTTCTTATAGTAAAACTGAGCCGGGGGTGTTAATCTTCTCACTACTTGTTATTCTTCTCACTACCTGGAAGAAGACATGTATTGCAGAGATGAGTTCTAAGTATCTTTCCCAAACATGTTCTAAGAGATCACCTCCTACGAAGATGGTGAGGCCTTTGGCTCTTTGTGTCTTGGAGATTTAAAGAGCATTGTACCTTGATTGGTGAGACATGGGACTATCTGTACCTAGGTTGGTGAGACATGGGACTATCTGTCACCTTTGGGGCCATCCCAGAGGTGTGTTAGGGTCGGAGAAACCTTTGCAGATTCCTTGAGATGCGTGCAGATATCAAGGCAGCAAGGACATAGTGGAAAGAACATGAGCTTTGCAATGAGACAGATTAGGGCTTACTGCAGGCCCCATGGCTTCCAGGATGTGTAACTTTCAACTAATTACTTAATTGCTATGATCTCGATTTCTTTTGTGAAAATGAGAATAATAGTAAGTACCACCCAGATTTGTTGTGAGGCTTAACTAAGAATGTGTATCTGAAAGCTTCTAGGATATGGTAGAGTTTTTATAAATATTAGTTTTACTTTACCTCTGTCTTAACCACCATCTCATTCTATCCTCACATGGCCTGCAGGCAGAATAGAAAGCTCTCTTGTGTCTCTTCTTGTTAGACTAATCCCATCATGTGGGTTCTACTCTCATAACCTAATTTCCTCCCAAGGCCCCATCTCCAAACACTATCACATTGGGAATTAGGGTTTCAATATGTGAATTTGAGGGGGGTGCAAATATGTCCCCTTCAATTCATAACACCTTCTTTTTCTCCCTGTTGCAAATCTGATTTGAAAAAATCTATCTTCTATATTTTGTTTTAGTTATGCTTTTCTCACCATATGATATTATCAAAGTCTTCTCAAAACTTGAGTGGACATTTGGATATCATTGCATCTTTTCATGATTTGCTTATAACATGTATGATTCCACCTGTCATTTGACTTTCTTAACCTATGTGAAATTCAGAGTATGAGTTCACTGACAAGCAATAGTTCAGCATGCCGTTGGCCTTTGCCTTTCAAAAAGTCTGGTTAGCAGTTAATGGCCCTAGATTGAGGAAGTAAAGATGATCCATGATGATGTCAGGCTCTGGCCTTGCCCACAGAGCCTATTTGATTTGTTACCTAACACTAGTTGTTTTCATACATAAACCCCTAACTCTCAATGTCTCGGTGAATTCAAATGTATATCTTACTCCCATAAAATTTAATTAGATGTTCTTAGTTAGTGGGAGGGTCTTCTCCAAGGAGAAACTCTTTCCACTTTGTGACTCAGTCATTTTTGACAAATTACTTTCAAGGTCACTTTGGAAGAAGAAAGCAGATGAAGAATTGCACATGGGGGTAGGAGGTTTAAGGTCCAATCCTGGCAGTGTCTCAGGTCAGTCACATCCATTTTCCATTGGCTTGAACTTATACGGCCGTACTGAACATAGGACAACTAGAAAATGTGACGTAGCTATGTATCCATGAAGAGGAAACAGGCTCTGTGTACACTCAGTCACCTCTGACACATGTGTGGTTGGTTCAGCCTCATTCTTCTGAACCTGTATGTCTTTCCTCAATTGATGCTTGTTTCTTTTTGTTGTTGTTGTTGTTGTTGTTTGGGAGGTGAGTTGGGGAGGGAGAGGGGTGGGCAGGCCACTTCTATTGTTCTTTCATTTATCTATTTTCATCCATCTTTGTTCTTTGGCTCCTGCGGGCCTCCCATCGTGGTGGTGTCTGTTGTCGCAGAGCACCGGCTCTGCGTGCATGTGCTCCAGAGCTCCGGCTCGGTCATTGGACACATCGGTCCAGCCGCTCCGTGGCACGTGGGATCTTCCCAGGCCAGGGATCAAACCGGTGCCCCTTGCACTGCAAGGCGGTGTCCTTACCCACTGGACCACCAGGGAAGCCCGATACTTGTTTCAGTTTATGACATCAGTTTGTTATTTTGATTCTCGTTTGGTTGCTGCTACTGCTTAGTCACTTTAGTCGCGTCTGACTCTGTGTGACCCCATGGACTGCAACCCATCAGGCTCCTCTGTCTGTGAAATTCTCTAGGGAAGAATATCAGAGTGAGCTGCCATGCCCTCCTCCAGGGAGATCCTCCCAACCCAGGGATGGAACCTGGGTCTCCTGCATTGCAGGCAGATAAGTATATGTGTGTATACACACACACACACACACACACACACACACACACACACATATGTATATTTGAGACCCCATGAACCGTAGCTCACCAGACTTCTCCATTCATGGAATGTTCCAGGCAAGAATCTTGGAGTGGGTTGCCATTTCCTTTTCCATCTAGTTTAGTTAACACCTTACTTAAGGAATTTTGACTTACTTAACTTGCCCTTGTGTTATATCCTTTTTTTTTTTTTAATCACAAAGATAATTTTTATATAGAAAAGAAACAATTTTTATATAGCATTACTTAATTTGTATCACAGTCATGATCTCACATTTTGACTTCTAACAAAATAAAAACATAGTAGATAAAATTGTCAAAAAAAATTTTGAAGAAAAGCACGTGGAGGCACTCCCTTTACTCTGAAAATGTGGGTGAAATATGTTCATATTATAAAATAGCACCTTAATCTCAAGGAACAGACATTGAAGCAATTATGTTAGTTAGAGGTTTAGAATAGAAACACTGAACTATTGAATCAAAATACATCTTACAAATTTGAAATTGAGTTCACCAACCATTTAAAATAAGCTTAATTGGGCTTGACATTTCATTTTCTTATTGTCTTGTCATATTTTTCCCCTAAATTAAATTGATATATGAAGTAGTATTTTCTCATTTTCTTTTTTTTATTATTTGCTTATTTATTTATTTTTATTCTTTATTTTAAAGGTTTTACAGAGTTTTGTTGTGCACAGACATGTATGTTCCCAGATCAGTCATATGCATATCCATGGTCCCCACCCCCACAGTTCCCCCCATCCCACCCCTCCAGACCCTCATGCTAAGGGAATAGGAGTGTTATATCCTTTTGACTCCGATTCTTGCCCCACTCTCTGACCTTTCTTCATTCAGAGAAGATTGGAATTGTTTCAGTTAAAGAGAATTTTAGAGATTACTGAGTTCAGCAGTTGTTTTTATACTAGAGGTCTGTTTCCAAAGGTCATGGGTTAAGTTTACTTAGTACTTGGAAACAAAATATGAATGTATCAGAATCTATTTCTGCAACTTCTATTTTAAAAGAATATTTATTTATTTGTATGTGTTGAGTCTTAGTTATGGTCTGTGGGATCTAGTTCCGTGATAGGGAATTGAACTCAGGCCCCCTGCATTGGGAGCACAGAGTCATAGTCACTGGGCTCCCAGTGAAGTTCCTGAGCTTTCTTCTTTATAATGTGTGGGCATTTTTGAAGGAGGGAAAAGTCAGTAGGAAGAAAAGAACTTTCTGGTGTGATGGAAAGTGCTCACAGTTCCAGCCTAGCTTCGATCCTGATGTTATGTGAAAAGTTTCTCATTTTAAAATTGGCTTAATAGACTACAGATAAGAAATATTAGGAACCTGTACAACCAAGGAGTAATAGTGTTATGTCTGGTGGTAAGACTATGAATGATTCTTTGGTTTGATTTTTTTTTTCCTGTAAACATTATGCGCTGGGAATGCATTCCTTTGCTATTTATTGCTCCTTCCCAGCTCAGTATATCTTCAGATGTAAAAATCATGAAGAAACAAAGAGATGGAGGTAAGTGCCAGCTCCAACCACCTCATAAGAGTTAGGAGAATCATGAAACAAAACATAAGAGCACACTTTGTAAAATGAAGATTAACTACAACAGGGAACCTGGCGTGCTGCAGTCCTTTGGGTTACAGAATTGGATACGTCTGAGTGACTGAACAACAACAAAATAATATAATAAGGTTATTGCTGGCAGGTTAGACTTAGCCTTAAAGATACAGATGTTTTGTACAGGGGAAGTGGAACACATGAAGGCACATTTAAAAAAATATATTTTTTATTTATTTGGCTGCGCTGGGTCTTAGTTGTAGCACTGTGATCATTAGTTGCAGCCTGTTGCAACTGTAAACCATCTTGTTGTGATTGTGTTAAGTCAGTCATGTCTGATTCTGCAACTGCAAGGACTCCTTTATTCATGGAATTCTCCAGGCAAGAATACTGTAGTGGGAAGCCATGCCCTTCTCCAGGGAATTTTTCTGACCCAGGGATCAAACCTGGGTCTCCTGCATTGCAGTTGGACACTTTACTATCTGAGAAGCTCATAAGACATCTTGAATCTGTACCATTCACCTTTTCAATGTATTGCTTCTCCGAGAGCAGGAAGTTTGGGAGACCCAACGTGAATGTTTGTTTCTCACAAGGACAAGAACTAAAGATTATTTGTTGCTGATATAGACTAACAGTAAATTAATCAGTATCAAAATCATCATTTTCATCCATAGAGGGAAAAAATGATCTCAGTATTTTCTTTTTTCTTTTTTTTTTTTGCACCATTTTCTTGAAGAAAGTGAGGAGATAGATGAGGATTGCCTGCTAATCTGGAAATCCTGCCTTTGATATGTTATGTTGACCACGTAGAAATGTGGCAAACCTGCTTGTTAGTGGTGACTATCACATGGAAGTGCTTTAGTTCACTTATCTGGCTTCCCACAACCTTTGTGATTATAGGCCACTGTTGAAAGATTTTATTTAAATCAAATTGATCCTTCAATGGTTTTTCTGCTTGTAAAAAGTAGTACATACTCATACATTCAGACTTTTAAGCAATATATTATGGAGAAAGAGTCCCC
The DNA here is from genome assembly GCA_022376925.1 of Tragulus kanchil. Lineage (NCBI taxonomy): Eukaryota > Metazoa > Chordata > Mammalia > Artiodactyla > Tragulidae > Tragulus > Tragulus kanchil. Next base: position 213,311,887 of record JAIOJX010000032.1, on the reverse strand, counting down.
CATTATCTTAGACTTAGCTGCTGATAGCAGGTTTGTATATAGTCTTTTACATTTCTTCAGTGCATATATGAACATATCTACTATGAATTTTCCAAATAAAAATGTGTTTCTGTGTTACACACTGGTTTGCACATTTTTTTCTCATGTAACATCATTATATCTTGGACATATTTCATAGGAGGGTTTTTTATACTGGTTTCCTCATTTTTCTCATTTTCTTTCAAAGCCTCTTAGACCCTGATTTGGATGGTAAATATCTTACAAAGTTAAAAACAAGAGAGCTGGACAGTGATTTTTAAAAACACAACAAAGCCTTTTTTAAAGTAAGAGCTTTTTCAAGTTGGCCATGGCCCTATATTCGTGTTGGCCAACTTATTACTTGTGATTGTGGTATTGATAGTATGAGTCATGAATTAATGACTTCAGAAAAGTAATTTTTTTTCCCTATCCTGGCATTCTTTCCAGTATAGGGCTTGTGAAAACTAATTGGATTTACGGGTGATGTTGATCTGCCCTGGAAAGATGGAATGAGGTATCCACTGAGAAATACATCTGATCCAGCCACTCTCCAAAAACACCTCTTGACTTCTCTTCTACAGAACAGAATCCAAATCCATTAGCTTGATAGGTCAGATTTCCTTGGCGCATCTCACCAGTCTCAGCTCCCAGCATCCCATTCCGTGTACATATGCTTCACAAACTGATTTCTTTCTGACTCTCACCTTTGTGTTTTTGCACTGACTTACCTTTTGTGAGGATGCATTTTGCTAGCTTCTTTGCTTGCTGAAGCTTTTATGTTCATCAACTCTTTGGTGAGATTTTGTTGAACTCCCTAGGCAGAGTAAAGGACTGTCTTTTTCCCAAGGGGGTTATGCTATGGTGGTTCTGATGCTAGAGTATATAACTTAACCTCCTCAGTCTGAATTCATACTTGGACCATAAGCCTTTGGTATTTAGGAACCCTATTTTATGCATCCTTTCTGACCAGAGATACTCAGTAAGAGCTTCAGTGAATTAGTAACAACTATAATTTCCTCAGACCATCTAGTGTTGATTTCTTTATAGGAAGGGGACATTAAAGAGTGGTTTTTTGTTTGTTTGTTTGTTTTTTAAGACTGTGAAACCAAGCACGTTTGTTTACTTCTTTACCACTGACTTCAAAAGTTAAGAGATACAACCTCAAATAGTGTTGATTTCCTCAGTGGCAATTATAGATCCATGAACAAAAACAATTTTTATCCATTTACCTACCCATTTGATACAGTTTTACTGGAAACTATAAGTCTTAAGACAAGCTATTAGCAGAGAAATGGTTAGGATCAAACTGCCTTCTCCTTAGTATTTCTTGTAGTATAAAGCAACTGTGCATTCCCTTAAATTCCTAAATCTAGGTTTAGATTGCTTAAGAAATGGATGTTTAATTTCAAAAGTGTTTGTCCCACTAAGGGTTGCCGGCATAATAAAGGAGATAGTATTTATGTATGTTTTTTTTAAGCTAAATATCAGAAAACTTGCTCAGAGTAATTTGACTTAACAAAAGGGTTCAGTAATCTTCCTGAGAAATGATCCTGAAATCAATTCCTTTAATTTACATGAGGCTCCTCAAGGAATTAAATACACTTTACTATTTAAAATAGGCTGGCCCAGGTACCTTTTCTGTGCTAGAACAATCTAGGTAGAAATAATACTTTACACTGTTTCTGATTATAAAGTCTTCTTTGGGCCTTCTCCGGTAGCTCAGATGGTAAACAGTCTCCCTGCAACGCAGGAGACTGGGGTTCGATTCTTCATGGGTCAGGAAGATTCCCTGGAGAAGGGAGTGGCAACCCACTCCAATATTCTTGCCTGGAGAATCCCATGGACAGAGGAGCCTGGCAGGCTACAGTTCATGGGATCACAAAGAGTTGGTCACAGCTGAGTAACTAACACTTTCTTTCACTTTGAAAAGTATATCTAGAAATTGGTAAATAATAGTACCAAATGGGCATGTTTTTTCTGCTCTTTTGAACTCAGATGACTTTCCCTTTTCAGCCTTAGTTTTATTACACAACTACTCTTCTTCCATTAGTTAATTAAGCAGTCAGTCAGCTCATTCATTGCCATTGTCATTGTTGATGCCTATTTTATGTGCAAGACACTCTATACCCTGGGGACACAACTTCAGATTATAATCTTAACTCTATTTTTAGAAAATGAGTTTTTACTCTCTGTGGTTGATAGGCTCAATTTAATGAGTGTCCATTTAGGATCTATTCTGTGCTCAGTGTTGTTCATGACCCTAATGCATAATCTTTCTAGAACCTAGTAATTTGTCCCATTAATTTAAATGATAACTAATGAATTTGATTTTTTTTGTGTGGTTAATGTCATATATTTCTTTTCTTAACTTGTTTTTAATTGAAGTGTAGTTTATTTACAATGTGGTGTTAGTTTCAGTGGTATACAGCAAAGTGACTCGGTTATATGTGTATGTATTCTTTTTCAGATTTTTTCCCCATATAGTTTATTATAAAATATTGAGTATAGTTCCCTGTGCTATACACTAGGTCCTTGTTTATCTGTTTTATGTATGTGTGCTTAGTTACTCAGTCATGTCTGACTCTTTGTGATGCTATGGACTGTGGCCTACCAGGCTCCTCTGTCCATGAGATTCTCTGGGCAAGAGAACTGGAGTGGTTTGCCATTGCCTTCTCCAGGATTTTATATATAGTAGTGTGTATATGTTATTCCTAAATTCCTAATTTATCCCCCCTACTATCTTTCCCCTTTGGTAATCAGAAGTTTCTTTTTCATGTCTGAGTTTCTGTTTTATAAATATACTCTGATCTTTAAAATAGGTAGAAAAAGTTTCTTTCTTTTTGGGCCTTCTCCGGTAGCTCAGATGGTAAACAGTCTCTGCAACGCAGGAGACTGGGGTCGATTCTTCATGGGTCAGGAAGATTCCTGGAGAAGGAGTGGCAACCCACTCCAATATTCTTGCCTGGAGAATCCCATGGACAGAGGAGCCTGGCAGGCTACAGTTCATGGGATCACAAAGAGTTGGTCACAGCTGAGTAACTAACACTTTCTTTCACTTTGAAAAGTATATCTAGAAATTGGTAAATAATAGTACCAAATGGGCATGTTTTTTCTGCTCTTTTGAACTCAGATGACTTTCCCTTTTCAGCCTTAGTTTTATTACACAACTACTCTTCTTCCATTAGTTAATTAAGCAGTCAGTCAGCTCATTCATTGCCATTGTCATTGTTGATGCCTATTTTATGTGCAAGACACTCTATACCCTGGGGACACAACTTCAGATTATAATCTTAACTCTATTTTTAGAAAATGAGTTTTTACTCTCTGTGGTTGATAGGCTCAATTTAATGAGTGTCCATTTAGGATCTATTCTGTGCTCAGTGTTGTTCATGACCCTAATGCATAATCTTTCTAGAACCTAGTAATTTGTCCCATTAATTTAAATGATAACTAATGAATTTGATTTTTTTTGTGTGGTTAATGTCATATATTTCTTTTCTTAACTTGTTTTTAATTGAAGTGTAGTTTATTTACAATGTGGTGTTAGTTTCAGTGGTATACAGCAAAGTGACTCGGTTATATGTGTATGTATTCTTTTTCAGATTTTTTCCCCATATAGTTTATTATAAAATATTGAGTATAGTTCCCTGTGCTATACACTAGGTCCTTGTTTATCTGTTTTATGTATGTGTGCTTAGTTACTCAGTCATGTCTGACTCTTTGTGATGCTATGGACTGTGGCCTACCAGGCTCCTCTGTCCATGAGATTCTCTGGGCAAGAGAACTGGAGTGGTTTGCCATTGCCTTCTCCAGGATTTTATATATAGTAGTGTGTATATGTTATTCCTAAATTCCTAATTTATCCCCCCTACTATCTTTCCCCTTTGGTAATCAGAAGTTTCTTTTTCATGTCTGAGTTTCTGTTTTATAAATAAGCTTGCATCATATATTTCATTAGTAATAATAATGAAATGGAAGATCAATGCAGGCTTTTCTTCTTTCCTGGGAAATATGTAGGTCCTTAGTTCTCAATATTAATTATCCAAATGCTTTTAGTTAATGTTATATTACTGTAGGCTTTTTAAAAAACATATGGAAAGAATGTATCTGGGTTAGATAAATGTTATTGTTCATTTTTAGAGGGATTGAGTGGTTTTGTTGGCAGAGTTGGAAACAGAAATGTGATTGCTTAAATCTTAAATTGTGTTAAGATGTGAACTTGTGAGAAACAGACAGAAGTTATTCATATGTGCCATGATTATGGTTTTCTAGAGGTCATAGATCTGCTTTGGAAATGAGTTTCTGTGTAACAGAGTTTGAAATTACTGCACAATCAAGCCACTTAATAGGACAACCCAACGAAAGGAAATCTGAGGTTCTGTGATAAGAAACTGAGAACTAAGTGATATGACTACTTACCAGATAAAATGAGAAAGTCAGTTTTCATTTGTTATGGGGTAGAGGAAAAATAGTTCTTAGAATCAGGTCTTAACCTGTTTAAGACTGAGAAGACACTGGCAGCTTCTCAGAGTATACTTTCTAAGGAATCAATCAGATCATGGAAGACCCTTTCTTCCTTGTCTTACGTGATCTCTCTTTTAAAATCCAGGTCTTCCTTAAGCATTGATCCTCATACTAAGAGAAAACTCAGATTGCTTTGGGCTTAACCTATAAATCAAGAGGTAAAGCCTTTTCCTGCTCTCCTGAAGGGTGCTGCCCTCAGTAAAGGGCCAGAGTTTATGTCATAAATCACTCAGGAGTTGTTTACCACGTTCATCTAGAGGGCACTCACCACAGCAGGCAGTAAAGTTACCTTGGTTGTTTAAGAATAACCTGAGTGGTTTACTCAGACTGTTCGCAAATGTTTGGACATTATTCAAGGGCTGTCCTAGACTAACCAATTACCTTTATTTTTCATTGCTCTTCTCAGATTCACCTTTATACCGTCCAGTCACATTGAGAGGAGCAGGGGTTCTTGAAATTGCAACATTACTGACTTTCCAGCCATGTGACATAGCTTCTCAGACACCGAGTTAAATTTCAACCCAGGCACCTCTCTTCAATTCAGGTCACCTACAGGCCAGGCAAAAACCAAGGTCGTGTGTTGAACCAATGTAAGGAGTTTTGTTGGTTGCAATAACTATAATATTATTCACTGTTTGAAATACTATACCATGGTTAATCATAAGTTGCAGCTGTTGTGTCCTTTCATTTAGGAGCCCTTAATCAAGAGGACACAGCAAGGGCCACTGTTTGAAAGGAGCTTTTCATGATATCTTCCTTTTGGATGTTCCTTCGTCTTTCATTGTGAAAAAAAGAGTATTTTGTACTGACTTTCAGAAGTTATTGAATGGTGTTTAGTGGCCCCTTGGAAAACAGATTTTACTCTTCTGAATTTAAATAACCGTATTATACACTTTATGTTTCAGCTGATGACCAATAGAACACTAAGCCTGTGCTCTTCAGATTCTTCCTTTTAGTTGGCCCCAGACTTGATTAATTCTTAAAAGTCAATCACTATCACTAAAAGTTATATATTGGTTCTCTGAAAGCAAATGTTGCTATCTAGAATTCAGATTGTCTGTTTTTAACTATATGTTTCTGCTGATGTTAATGTAAACAGACCAGATCTCTCCAGGCAGCTCTTTTTACTGCCTCCCCTCCTCTGTCCCCCACCTAACAGTTGAGACCTTAAATGTCAGTCTATCTCTTCTTTTTAAACTTGTATATCCTACCTTATTTTATAGGAATTCATGTTGTGAATTACCATTGTTAAAAGAGAGGGTTGTATCCAGGAATTTGGATAGGATCATTTTGTGAATGAACTTTGGAATTGATCATTTATGTGAATGGATTTTTCAAATCTGAGAGTTGAGTAAATGGGTTATGCTTTCAGACTTGTTGGTTTGTTTGTTACATCCTAACGTGGATTTGTAATACTGAAGGTAGGGTAGCTGCTTTTTCTTTGAGTCACTCAAAATGTTTCCAGAGTTTGAAATCACATTTATTTTTTACTGATAGCTTTTTTGTGGATTTCATTCACATGAGCTTTTACTCTTCAGTTAATAATCCCTTGTGAGCCCCGCCCCCTGCTCCAAACACACTGATTTCATGTGGTTCCCTAAATATAGCATATGCTTACACTCTGTGTGGCTTGGAATATGCTGTTACTGTTACCAACCAGAGTTCTTGGCCTCCTTAATCAATAGAAATTGCTAAGAGGCCAAGCAGGAAATCCAGGCAAAGCTTTGTTGTGGTTCTTGTTTCAGCAGGAATGAGTGAGAGCAAGTAACAGGTTCCCTTTCTTGCTTACTCCCTGAGGTGGGGGGCAAGCTGGTTTCTTATATGGACTGATGGTAGGGGTGGGTCCAGCTGTTGGGTCTGAGGAGGGCTTAGGTGTTTTGCCTACCCCTTTGGTGGTGGTGTGTGCAGGGGACATGCACAGTACTCTGCTTTTATTGCTAATTCTTTAGAAGTGGCAATTGGATTTTTGGTCCTTTTGTATCTTGTTGTCCATATTGCATAGGTATGCAGTTATTTTTAGTCCCTTATTTCTTTGTATTTTGTTACTGGTGGAGGCATTTGTCCAGCCAGGGACAAGCAGTATAACAAAGGGTCCCAGGTTAGGTCCCAATTTGTCTCCTCACTGTAGTATGGTGTTCTTCTTTCAGCTACTGTGATACTTGACAGCTCAAGTCCTCCTTCTGTCATTAAATTCTGCCCTCTGTTTTTCACTTGGACTTAGATGCTTCTTATTGCACCATTGTATTTGACCTGTTACTAAGGCACTTATTCCATCCTGCCATGTGTTTTAATTGATTCTTGACTTACTAGGACCTTTCATCCTATGTTAAAAGAGAGGTTGTATCCAGGAATTTGGATAGGATCATTTTGTGAATGAACTTTGGAATTGATCATTTATGTGAATGGATTTTTCAAATCTGAGAGTTGAGTAAATGGGTTATGCTTTCAGACTTGTTGGTTTGTTTGTTACATCCTAACGTGGATTTGTAATACTGAAGGTAGGGTAGCTGCTTTTTCTTTGAGTCACTCAAAATGTTTCCAGAGTTTGAAATCACATTTATTTTTTACTGATAGCTTTTTTGTGGATTTCATTCACATGAGCTTTTACTCTTCAGTTAATAATCCCTTGTGAGCCCCGCCCCCTGCTCCAAACACACTGATTTCATGTGGTTCCCTAAATATAGCATATGCTTACACTCTGTGTGGCTTGGAATATGCTGTTACTGTTACCAACCAGAGTTCTTGGCCTCCTTAATCAATAGAAATTGCTAAGAGGCCAAGCAGGAAATCCAGGCAAAGCTTTGTTGTGGTTCTTGTTTCAGCAGGAATGAGTGAGAGCAAGTAACAGGTTCCCTTTCTTGCTTACTCCCTGAGGGGGGGGGCAAGCTGGTTTCTTATATGGACTGATGGTAGGGGTGGGTCCAGCTGTTGGGTCTGAGGAGGGCTTAGGTGTTTTGCCTACCCCTTTGGTGGTGGTGTGTGCAGGGGACATGCACAGTACTCTGCTTTTATTGCTAATTCTTTAGAAGTGGCAATTGGATTTTTGGTCCTTTTGTATCTTGTTGTCCATATTGCATAGGTATGCAGTTATTTTTAGTCCCTTATTTCTTTGTATTTTGTTACTGGTGGAGGCATTTGTCCAGCCAGGGACAAGCAGTATAACAAAGGGTCCCAGGTTAGGTCCCAATTTGTCTCCTCACTGTAGTATGGTGTTCTTCTTTCAGCTACTGTGATACTTGACAGCTCAAGTCCTCCTTCTGTCATTAAATTCTGCCCTCTGTTTTTCACTTGGACTTAGATGCTTCTTATTGCACCATTGTATTTGACCTGTTACTAAGGCACTTATTCCATCCTGCCATGTGTTTTAATTGATTTTGTACACCTTCTACTCCTCTGTGGGAGGCAGACTTACTGAGGACCAGGACTTGTCTCCAAGCATCATCTAAATGATGGCTTAGTGCCAAGTTGTGTGTAGCTCTTGTTTTCCCATCAACATATGGAAGCAATGATATTTCCATTTCTCAGAACTGTTGTGAGTAAGTTCTAAGAGAGTAAAACTCATGATCAGATTCAGAAGTTTCTTTGCAATAGTATTGTTCTCAAAAGGAATACCTCAAGTTTTCAGTGGCAGTGTGACGTAACAGCTTCACATTTTTTTCTAAGATAAATGAAGATTGAGATGGATAGTTGGCCAGAACGAGAGGTGATATCTGCCTCCCAAACTGTTGAACCAAGGCAGGTTGAGACAAGAAAGCTGGAGAATAAGCTTTTCTGACTGAACATGTTTGTTTAGGCTTCCTTCAAGCGTCTTATCCCTGGTCTTCCTCCCTGCTTGTACCCACCTTTTCAAAGCTCTTTTTATGTGGAATGGCACGTTAGCTGTAAGAAATAATAGGGATCATATTCATTGTACCAACAATAGTCTATCTTAATGTGATCACATGCACTAAACAGATTATTCCAGGAACTCAGGGTAAATAGCATGGGACATTAAAACAACAAACAAACCAAGAGGGCTGTCTGAGACCAAAGGAACAGAGTTACTGGATTTGTTTAAAGAATTAAGCTTATGAACTATACTTTCCCCCTTTGCAACACAGATAAAAATCTTTACTTGAGGGACATTTCAACATCACAGCTGTAAGTGTAACTTATAATGGAAAATGTTTTTCATTTTGGAAAGAAGCAATTGCTGTTTTGTTACTGGTGGAGGCATTTGTCCAGCCAGGGACAAGCAGTATAACAAAGGGTCCCAGGTTAGGTCCCAATTTGTCTCCTCACTGTAGTATGGTGTTCTTCTTTCAGCTACTGTGATACTTGACAGCTCAAGTCCTCCTTCTGTCATTAAATTCTGCCCTCTGTTTTTCACTTGGACTTAGATGCTTCTTATTGCACCATTGTATTTGACCTGTTACTAAGGCACTTATTCCATCCTGCCATGTGTTTTAATTGATTTTGTACACCTTCTACTCCTCTGTGGGAGGCAGACTTACTGAGGACCAGGACTTGTCTCCAAGCATCATCTAAATGATGGCTTAGTGCCAAGTTGTGTGTAGCTCTTGTTTTCCCATCAACATATGGAAGCAATGATATTTCCATTTCTCAGAACTGTTGTGAGTAAGTTCTAAGAGAGTAAAACTCATGATCAGATTCAGAAGTTTCTTTGCAATAGTATTGTTCTCAAAAGGAATACCTCAAGTTTTCAGTGGCAGTGTGACGTAACAGCTTCACATTTTTTTCTAAGATAAATGAAGATTGAGATGGATAGTTGGCCAGAACGAGAGGTGATATCTGCCTCCAATCTGTTGAACCAAGGCAGGTTGAGACAAGAATGCTGGAGAATAAGCTTTTCTGACTGAACATGTTTGTTTAGGCTTCCTTCAAGCGTCTTATCCCTGGTCTTCCTCCCTGCTTGTACCCACCTTTTCAAAGCTCTTTTTATGTGGAATGGCACGTTAGCTGTAAGAAATAATAGGGATCATATTCATTGTACCAACAATAGTCTATCTTAATGTGATCACATGCACTAAACAGATTATTCCAGGAACTCAGGGTAAATAGCATGGGACATTAAAACAACAAACAAACCAAGAGGGCTGTCTGAGACCAAAGGAACAGAGTTACTGGATTTGTTTAAAGAATTAAGCTTATGAACTATACTTTCCCCCTTTGCAACACAGATAAAAATCTTTACTTGAGGGACATTTCAACATCACAGCTGTAAGTGTAACTTATAATGGAAAATGTTTTTCATTTTGGAAAGAAGCAATTGCTGTTTTGTAATGGAAGACATGTTGTTTTGCATGCAAGGCCAACACAATTTGATGAAGGGGGCAGAGGTAACAACTTCTAAGTCAGGAGATCGCCATTTTAACTTTACTAGTTGTTCAGTCAAGCAATATTAAGTGTCTACTATGTGTCAGGACTGCTGAGCATCATGGACAGCATAGGGAATGTAGAAGACACCATGTCGGCCCAGGAGTGGGGGGTGGAGAGGAAATTTAATAGGGAGCTCATGTATACCAAGGTCAACAAAGTGTGATGTTAGTTAGGCAGGGTGTTATCAAAGTGTCACATGGCTAACTATGAGCCAGAAGGCAAGAAATGGATTTGTGTGTATTCTACTGCTAGGTGGCTTTAGGTTTCTTTCCTCTTCTCCCATGACTTATATCTACACTGAGGATTATACCAGCTCTCTACCAAGTATATGGGAGTAATCAAAGTAATGTTGAGGCTATGAATTTAGAACTTGAGTCACTTGCACATTGGTAAACCAAGTGAGGAGATAGGACTCTTGAAGGTTGATGAGTACTCTGATAAAAGGAATAAGAGTGCTTTTATTAGTATGGTTTTAAAACTAAAAGAAGAGATTCTTCTTTTAGTTTTGTAAACTGTGATTTTTCTATTAATAAGTGGCAACTTATTAGAAAGATCTATCAGGTTGATTTGTTCTTCCTTGACTTTAAGAAATACAGGACATTTCATTTTCTTGTAGGACTATTTTTTCTTTCTTTCTTTCTTTTTTTAAATTTTGCCCTCTTTTATTGGTCTTTTCGTTTATTTATTTTCATCCATCTTTGTTCTTTGCCCTATGTGGACCTCCACCCATTGCAGTGGCCTCTCTTGTAGCAGAGATCCAGCTCTGGGCACATGTGCTCCAGAACACTGGCTTGTAATTGGACATACCAGTCCAGCTGCTCCACAACATGTGGCATCTTCGCAGGCCAAGGATCAAACCGGTGCCCCTTGCACTGCAAGGCAAACTCCTTATCCACTGGACCACCAGAGAAGCCCTATTTTTTCATTTTTATTTTACTCCATTTATTAGCTCAGTGCATAATGACTGAGTATGCACTACTTGGCAGGGGTGTAGCACTTAAGAAGGCATGGGCCTTGTTGCTAAAAAACCTTATGTGGAGGAGACTGAAGAAACCAAGGGGAATATTTTACTGCTTTGGGAAGTTAAGATCGTTTTTGTTTGTTTTTGATAGTTAAGTCTGAAGAAAACTCCAAATTTTAGCGAGGTTTACTGTGCCGTCTTCGTTTATTCTTTCCAAGTTAATGAGTACTAGAAACCTGGGTCATTCTACCTTTCATTTGTCCTGAAAATACAAATGATCCCCACGTCCTTTTGATGTGTGACTTTAGGCTATTTGTTGAATCTGTCCACTTCTCAGTTTATTTGTCCTCTTGATTACCCCTCTTGACTATTCCCCTTCTAACCGGTTTTCTAGTTTTTGCTCTTAATCCCTTTCATTAGAGGCTTTCAACCATTTTTGACTATGACTCACAATAAAAAAATACATTCATGATGCCCACAGTACACATATGTCTGTATGCTGTGTTTCTATAAGTAACTCAGAAATGAGTCATAAAATAATACTTGTATGCTGTATGACAGTCTGATTTTTTTTTTTTTAATACTGCCATAGTCAACTAAATTCACCCCATGGTCCATTAATGGGTTGAAATACACTGTTCTGATCCTTTTCAACAGAGCGGCCAGCATGATGGTTTTATCTCATTTCCCTGTTTAAAATTTTTCATTGGCTTCCCATTGCACTGATGATGAAACCTGGAAATAACAATGTGGTCCATGAGGTCCTGCGTGATCCCTCTCCTGCCTCTTCTCATTCTTTCCCACCTTTCAGCACCTTTGCATGTGTTCTTTCCTCTTCCTAGTTTTTACCCAGCCTCCCTCTTCTGTTTTCCTGCAGGACTCGGGGTAAAGATCACTCCTTTAAGAGAATGACATTTCCCCTTATAATATCCCTTATCTTTCTCTTTACTTTTTATTCATTGTATTTGTTTTAGTGTTAGTTTTATGATTATGTATTCCTTTGTATGACTCTTTGTTTACTACTGATGGCTCACCCTTGATTGTAAAGTCTGTTGTAGCTAAGACCAGGTCTGTTTTGCTTATTGCTGCCTCCACAGGACATTGCACAGGCCTAGCATGGATCGCAAATATTTTTGAGCACCTACTTTGTGTCAGGCTCTGTGCTTGGCCCAAGTGAAAAAATTGTCATGAGCACCTTACTTTGTGTCTGAAGAAACCAAGGGGAATATTTTACTGCTTTGGGAAGTTAAGATCGTTTTTGTTTGTTTTTGATAGTTAAGTCTGAAGAAAACTCCAAATTTTAGCGAGGTTTACTGTGCCGTCTTCGTTTATTCTTTCCAAGTTAATGAGTACTAGAAACCTGGGTCATTCTACCTTTCATTTGTCCTGAAAATACAAATGATCCCCACGTCCTTTTGATGTGTGACTTTAGGCTATTTGTTGAATCTGTCCACTTCTCAGTTTATTTGTCCTCTTGATTACCCCTCTTGACTATTCCCCTTCTAACCGGTTTTCTAGTTTTTGCTCTTAATCCCTTTCATTAGAGGCTTTCAACCATTTTTGACTATGACTCACAATAAAAAAATACATTCATGATGCCCACAGTACACATATGTCTGTATGCTGTGTTTCTATAAGTAACTCAGAAATGAGTCATAAAATAATACTTGTATGCTGTATGACAGTCTGATTTTTTTTTTTTTAATACTGCCATAGTCAACTAAATTCACCCCATGGTCCATTAATGGGTTGAAATACACTGTTCTGATCCTTTTCAACAGAGCGGCCAGCATGATGGTTTTATCTCATTTCCCTGTTTAAAATTTTTCATTGGCTTCCCATTGCACTGATGATGAAACCTGGAAATAACAATGTGGTCCATGAGGTCCTGCGTGATCCCTCTCCTGCCTCTTCTCATTCTTTCCCACCTTTCAGCACCTTTGCATGTGTTCTTTCCTCTTCCTAGTTTTTACCCAGCCTCCCTCTTCTGTTTTCCTGCAGGACTCGGGGTAAAGATCACTCCTTTAAGAGAATGACATTTCCCCTTATAATATCCCTTATCTTTCTCTTTACTTTTTATTCATTGTATTTGTTTTAGTGTTAGTTTTATGATTATGTATTCCTTTGTATGACTCTTTGTTTACTACTGATGGCTCACCCTTGATTGTAAAGTCTGTTGTAGCTAAGACCAGGTCTGTTTTGCTTATTGCTGCCTCCACAGGACATTGCACAGGCCTAGCATGGATCGCAAATATTTTTGAGCACCTACTTTGTGTCAGGCTCTGTGCTTGGCCCAAGAGTGCAAAGATAAATAAGTCATAGACCCTGTTGTCAAGGATTTGCCTCTTTTGACATGTGGTGTGTCTGTAGACAAGCTCTCGGGAAGGCAAAATAGGTTCAAAAAATTTGAAAGGATATGAGAATGCTAAAATTCCTATAAAAAGGGGTTTTTGTAGTTTAAGACTAACCAAATCAGAGTTTTCCTTATTGTAATACAAACTCAAGAAACTGTAGTGTTTTGTGAAATAGCTGTGACATTTCTCACTGATATGTAGAAAGATTTAAGGGAATGCCTTTTCTTCTGAATGTTATTTATGTGTCATTATGTGGTCTCAGGCTCAGAATCTTCAAGTCTGAAAGACAAGGCCGTGAGACCAGTCTCCCCCTGAATTCCAGAACACTCAGTTACAATATCCCCTGCCAGGTGCTCATTAGACCTTGAACCCTTTCAGTGGTGGAGAAGTGACTCTTATCCAAAACAGTCTATTCCGTTTCGGAATGGTTTGAATGGTTAGAAAATGTTTTATTACATCGAGCTATTTTTCTTCCCATTTGTCTGCCCTTTGGAGTCCTGGAGATAAGTTTGTTCTTTCTTCCACAAAACACCTCTCCAGCTGTGTATCTCCAGATAGCTCACCTGCTCACAGTGCTCTTTTTTCCCAGTTGAAACCATTTTGGTTTTTCCAGATTATTCCTGTGACATGATTTCTATACCCTTTCTCTTCCTGTGACACTCAATATGTTCCAAGTTTTCCCATGTATGCTTGAAAACTTAACACCCATGATAGAGGCAGTACTCTACTTGTATCTAAACCAGTGCAGCACAGGGAGACTTTTTTATTTTCTTTCTTACTCTGAATACTATGCTTCTGCTAATCTGGCCTTCAATTGCATTGGATTTTTCAGCAGCCAAGCCACACTGCTGGCTCATACAATGTTCACAGGCAACTAAAACTCCCTAGATCTCTTTCACATGAACTCTCATTCAGCCTGGTCACTCTCCCACTCTGACCTTAGGCATGTAATAGTTTTCTTTCTTGTATCCATGTAATAGGTTTTTACATTTATTCCCATTCAGTCTCATCTTATTAACTTCAGACCAACATTCCCTTCAGTTGCTTGTGAAGTCTACAGTCTTGGCAAAAGGGAAAAAAAAAAAAAGAACCCTCCAACTCGGTGAATACCACAAACAGTTATTTGCTTTAGGTTCAGGAAATGAAAAGTTATGCTGGTTTTAAGTTTCTCAATTTGCCTTCCTCATCCCTCCTCCATTCCACTCCCCATCCCCTTCAGTGTTTTGGTCTAGGCCCAGAGCAGGATGTCTGTAACTTGGGCTCTCTTTAGGGAGGACCCAGCTCTCATCCTCCACTCTCTGTGGTGCAGGAACAGCCAGGGTCTGTCTGGGCTAAGCTGAGGGAAGCTCTCTTAGCCTCACTGAGGAAACCTTTGCTGCCACGTGATATGAAACATGCCACCTACTTGCTCTGTGCCATCGTGGGGCTGACTTGGCTCATTGTCTCCCGAAGAAACACAGAGCCAGCAACCTCCTTCTCCCGCGCCCCCTCCCTAACCCCCGCCCTCTCTTTTGTCCCCGCAATCCAGCTCTGGAAAATATCTGAAGGCCACAGAAATGGGAGTACTCTTTGATGTTTATATTGGCTGGATCCTTTTCCTTTTTACTTCTTTTTCTTTCTTGCTTTCTTTCTTCTTCTTCTTCTTCTTTTTTTTTTTTTTTTTTTAATAATTAGAGTAGTAGAAAATGTGGAGAATTAACCGCATGACAGCAGCAGAGGAATTCATTAGAAAAACTGAGATGAGTTCTGCTCAGATTTCAGACTCTCAGGCAGGAGTCACAAAGGAGTAATCATCTTCTAGTTGTTTTTAATCATTTCTTTTGTGGCACCTTCCTTGTCCGTGAAACCAATCTCAATATCCAGCATGAGGGAGCCTGAGAACACAGGCTGTCGGAACAGAGGCTTTGATTGGGGGATTACTCCAGCCATATTAACTACTTCCTTCTAACTTCCCTTTGATGGAACTTGCCCATCCTGTAAAGGGCAACGGACAGTGCTATGTCATTATTTTTTATTTCAAGTGTTAAACATTAACTTTTTGTTTTAAGATTATAAATAATGTGCATAAAACTTTACTAGAGAAAATTCTTAAATGGACCAAAAAAAAAAAAAAAACCCTTGCTGAGGAGCCAAATCCCACAAGTGTGTTTTCTAACTTAATCTGTGCAGGTCCTTCCGTTTATCAACCTCTGATGGTGGCTTTGCCTGTTATTTAGTTCGTTTATGCTCATAATTTTACTTGAAAGAACTTGTTAAAATAAAACACTGATTTTTCGCTCTAAGTATATAAAGGCAGCAGCTGGATTTCCAGAAGCTATGATAAGATTAAAAGTTTGCTCCAAAGTAGTCTTGACTGCTTTGCTTAAATGTTGGATCTTCATTGCTATTCTGTTTACTCATGAATTTGTTTTGGAAATGAAATCATATTAGGAAGTTTCATATTAAAGACAAGAACCTTTTCTCAAGCATTTTCATACACTTCAGAAGTTCCTATTGATTTATAATGTATTAATCTTACAAATGTGAATTATTGTATCTATTTATTAAAGCAGATCATATAAAACTCCCTGTTTCATACCTTTTAGCTCAGTTCTAGTAAAATAGCTCCACCTGAAAGCAATGAAAAGGACAATCCTTGAATCTTAATGATAGTTTTGGGAAGAGAATTCATTAACCTGAAGTGCTCATGCATGTAATTCATTTAAAAGTCATTTGGTTTTAACTTTAAGCTCACCCAATCAGCACATGGTTTTGTCAGACATTTAGGGCCGAACAGGGAAGGATTTATTTAGTATCACAGAAAATTTCCCAGGGAACACTCTTCTCATCTCAGGGCACAAAGTCAGACTCAGAGACTCAGAACCAGACCATTGGCGAGTAAATTACCTTTTCACGTCATGTTTCTCCTACCTGCTAAGTGGAGATGCATGTACTTGTTATCTGCTTTTCAATGAGAGAAAAATACATCCTGCCTTTTTTGTGTCAGTAGTTATCAGGAAGGAGTGATAACTGTGGCCTGCAGTATTTATAGGGAAGCCTCTGTGGAATATGGGAGACGTGAGTGAGACCTGGGAGAATAAATAGGATGTTAGTCACTCCAAGACCATTTTTGAGGGGCTTCTGATACAGGAACATTTAAAGTATGTTGCCTGCTTCTGATTTAGATTGGCATAGTGGAATCTGGAAGGCAACAAGAGAAAAGGAGTTTAAAAAAAAAAAAGCTCATAGTGTGTTTTGTATTCATGAAGCAGCGGAAGATATGATTGAATTTAAGATTTTTCTTATTTTTTAAAACAACCATTCATTCTAAGGAGATCACTAAGTGTGTTTGTACAAATATTTTTATTTGTGCAGAGGTCTCAGAAAGCTGATTAAGGTTATAAGGAGAGAATGGAATGCTCTAGAGATATTTAAAATCATGTTGTATAAAAATATTTATTCACATGGGGAAATACTCACGATACAGGGAAGAATGGAAATGTAGGTTATGAAATAGGATATATACTGTGATCCCAGTTTTGTAAACTGTTTATATTTATTATGCGGAAAAAAGTCAGAGAGGATACATAACAGTTAGCAGTATGTTCTGAGACTGTGGGTTACTTTGACTTTCTTCTTAGGGCTCTTTGATGTTTTCAGCTTTCTTCTACCAACAAAATGCAATTATTTCTTTTTTAAAGTTAGGCAGGAAGTTAGACACTTACTTTTAATTGATTTATTCATTTGTATGAGGCAATACAGAGTCCATTGTGAAAATCTGAGTTGATGAGTGACAGAATGAAAATAATATTGTTGGGAAGCAAATAAAAAAAATAAGCATAAGATGTTTCAATGTAGAGAGCCTAGAGTTGGAGTGATGAATCTACAGGTTGCAACAATACTTTATTGTAAAATGGTAGATGTTTGATATTTGTTCTTGGAGTATGAAATGGCACACTCCAGTTTTCTTGCCTGGAAAATTCCATGGCCTAGCAGGCTACACTCCATGGGGTTGCAAAGAGTCAAACATGCTGAGTGAGCACAGTATAGCACAGATGTTTGAAATAAGGCTAAGTGTAGAAATTCAAAAGAGGGGGTAGATGTGGAACATTGTGAAGGGTGACTAGGCAATATATGGCGAAATGGCGCTGAGAGATGGGGGAGAGAAGAGTCTTGAAGAAAAATGCACTATTTTAAGCTTGCTCAGGGGATGAAGACAGAGACAATAAGAGACAATAAAAGATAATAAAAGACAGTGACCGCCGTATAAGTGGTTTTCAATCCAGGTTGGTTGGTTTGGTTGTTTTCTGTGTGTGTTTTGGTTTCTTTTTATTTGAAAGTGCAAAAAAATTGCAAAATAAAAAGTATATTCAAGTACCTTTACCCAGATTCATCTATTGCTAATATTTGATCACAATTGCTTTATAATTTATTTAGCAATTGTCTATGTACATTTACATAATTTTTGCTGATCCTTTACCCCCAAATACTGAGTTTGCATTTCAAAGAAAGTGGATATTCTCTTACATAGCCATTGTAGGGAATTATAAACTTTAGTAAATTTGATTAGATACTTTTATCTACACTATCACTAATACTCCAGTTTTGTCATTTGACTCGGTGTTATAATACTGTCATTCATGGCACTTTTTTTCCTCTCTAGCACAGGAGAAAAGTCTAGATTTAAATACTGCAGTGAGTTGTCATTTCTTCTTACTCTCCTTTCATCTGCAACTGGAACATATTCATTGCCTTTCTTTTTCTTTTATGACTGATATTTTGAAGAATATGGTTTGTCTATCCATACCCGCTACTTGTCCTTTTGTCCCCCCTTAATTTGTCTGTTTCCTCATGATTGGGTTTGGATTATGCCTTCTCAGCCAGTAAAAATTTTGTTCTTCTCAGCTTGTCATATCTGGAGACACGTAATGTCCATCTGCTCCTCAATGGGATGTAAATTTTGATGATCAGATCAAGGTATTATTAGAATTTCCTTTATATAGGTATTGTTTTTCCCTTGCAAGCATTAAGCAGTCAGTGGGAAGCAAATACCTTATCTCTCATGGTCCACCCAGATGTACTGTCCATTAACGATTCTCTTATAATCCAAACTTTTTAAGATAGTTGCAAAATCACAATTTTACAACTCTACCATTCCCTCTACTTCCACCAGTCATCACTAGATACTTTCTGGTGAGTAAAAGAGCTCTTTCTTTTTCTCATCTATTTAGCCATCCACCTCTTCCTCCACCAGTTTGGATATGTGGATTCCTGTTTTGTTTTGTTTCTCATGGTCAGTACTCTACTGAATCACTTTGGTACTCAAATTGTCCCAGATTTGGCTAATGTGTTCTTAAGCCATATTCTTGCCGTTTTTTCCCCCATTTCTTTAAAAAATATTTACTTTCTTACTTTTTGGCATAGTAAGTTATCTTAAGATCATCTGTACCTATCCAGTCCTAGTCCTCAAATTGACTGTTTATCCAAGAAGCCTCAGTTCTTTTGTAGTGAAAATGGTATTAGAGACCAAATTCTGGGAACAGATGTGCTCATTGCTATGGAGCAACTTTGCTTCTTGGCCCTTTTGTGAACAGAGCTGAGGAATACATATATACACACACATGCATATATACATATATACATATGCACACATATATATAGATAGATATGTATTAAAAACTGGATTAGTTCTGATACTTCCAATTTTAATCCATTCCCACAGGGTTCTTTCTTACTTGACTCAGTTTTCTATGCCTTCCAATTTGAAATAGTGATAAGGCAAAATGGTAAAGACTTTTGCGATACATGAAGAAATTATACTCAGAGAAGGAGCCAAATAAGAATAGCTCAAGGAAGGAGATACAGAAAATAAAGTCAAAAAAGAAGGAGGAGAAGCCAGTAGAGTCATGATGCTCAAGACTGGAAAGATTTTCAATAGTCAGATTCTTGAAAATGGTCAGCAAAAATTGAAGATTAGGCCTAGACCTTTGGATTTGATATTTGATTACCAAAGATTTTAAAAACTAGAGCTCATTTGACATTTTATTTTGAGAGCACAACTTTAAAGTGGCTACGTAGCTCAGGCGCTAATTATAATAAATATTTGATTATATGTTTGGGGGATATTCACATTTACTTTTTCTTAACCTTTTAGATATATATGTTCACCAGATACTATTTTGTTTCTAAATGCATGCTAATAAGCAAGCATGTTCTGTGTATAAAGTGACCAAATCTAAGAGGCATTGTAGACAGGCTATTTTTAGGGAGCTCATGTTTTTCTTTAAAAGCTCAGCTAGCATTTGGAATCGATATACAGTATAATATTTAAAAGAAAAACAACATATTTCCTCATCCCCCAAGAGATTTCTTAAAATAGCATGTAATCTTACCTACAGTGGGGAAAAGTCTCAAATTTTATAAATTGGGTTGAATCTACTAACTCAGATTACCTGACCAGGAGAACCCCCAAGAAAAACAAGGTGTGGTAAAGGTTATAGTAATGGTAATTAAGAAATTTGTGTTCTGCATGCTGGGCCTCCCTCACTAAAGGCAGTGACCCAGCCTGTGGCTACTGGCACCATTTCCACTGCTGAGACATGCTGTCTTTTTAGAGAGACGTCCAAACCAAATCTTTGCCCACTTTGAAAGCCAGAATATTCTTCTCATTCCTTTGAGCCACAGAAAGGGCTGAGCTTTTGCTAATGGGATCCATGTTTCTGTGACCCGTTGACGCATCAACCTGTTTTCTTACATGGCATGTAAGCAATAAAGGTTTTAATTTTAGTTGTTTTTCTTCACAGAGTCAGAAGTGCTAGAAGCCAAAAAGGATCTCTGAGGTCAACTGCTTTAAGTCTGTCACTTTCCAGATGAGAACACCAAGGCTCAGAGAGGTGAAAAAATGTGTCCATGTCCCCACAGCTGGAAAACAGTAGAGCTTGACCTCAGGCCAGTTGACCCTCCTCCCAGGTCTGCAGCTGTACCGTACATCGTAGCTTCCCTATCTGTTCAACAGCAAAACCTCTTTGGGGTGATGTGTTACATTCTAGATGTTGTGTATCAAATCTGTGTGGTGACAAGCTGGCCTGTAACAGAGTTGTACTAGGCTCAGCGACAGTTTAGTAAACCCTGCGGGCAAATCTGAAGGTACAGTCTTTTCTGAGTTGAGAGCAGTCTGTGTGATCCAGTCTGTGAATCTGTGAAGTTCTGTTTTGTTGAGTGATTTCTGCTCTTCTCTAAGTTGTTACACTTGGTGGAAGCCTTTTCCTCTTTCATGATGGATGATCCCACCTAGGGATTCTGATGAACAAGAAGGATTTTCTCATCCTGCGCTTTACAAGACTCAATGACATGAAATTAAAAATGATATTTCTTTCTCCTTGCTTCCTATAGTGAACATTCTACTTTAGGATGTTAATGTCTAACATTTTGGGACATAAGGGAGCCTGTTTCTGTTTTATCTGATTGTCGTCAACAGATATTTACAAAAAGCTGCGTCAGCCAGGCACCATGCTGGGCAATATGAGGTGAACAAGAGCCTTTGAGAACAGTGGCTCATCCTCTCTCCAGAGTTCAGGGTTGTGACTGATTGTGCAGCAACCTCTGCTGACTGTCTCTGAGTGGCCTTTAATGGGTGACCTCTCTGGTTCCCAGGGCCTTGTTGTCAGTTTCACTGATATTCTCTCTGGGGAACTTGTCCCTCCCACTACTGTTCCCTTCAAAGACATGTTTTCCAAGAGAATTTACTTAAGTGTCTCTGTTGTCTTACTCATAGCATTTTTCCTCACCATTGGAAAGAACTGAAGTCAGGAGAAAGAAGAATGCTTAAGTCTAAGAAATGTGAATATTCAAAAAAAAAAAAAAAAAGAAATGTGAATATTCTTTTAAATCTACTTATGAGAAAATGATTGAAAAATATTCAGTACCCTCAGGGACCAACTGGCCTTGAGATACTCGTGCCTTGACTACCATGTTAGAAGATGCTGTGTTTAGGCTTCAAGGAAAGGAATTATACTGAGAACTCTTAGTAATGAATCTTTTATTGTAACTCTGATTTTCTTCCTCCTGCTAATCTTTTTAAATGGGTATTGCAGGAAGCTACTTGCCAGGCTGTAACATACCTTCAGGGAATGTAACACATGATCTTTCTCCTTATTTTGCACTGAAATTTCATCAGGCTATATCAATCTGAGTAAAATAAACTCTAGGAAAATCTTGAGAATAGGTCTCTAGTAAGAAAAGTTGAGACCAGGTGATACTGGAACCACAGTTTTTAGATGCATGTCTGAGGCAAATAAGAATGACCAGTATTTGTGTTGCAGTATCAGCTATACCAGGGCCAAATAGATAGATAGGACTATCTTGGAAATATCCTTGTCCACATGTGTTTTCTTTTAAAATTGTTAGAGATGATAACTCAGAGTAGAGTACATAGATGTGACTCATTGCAGAAACCGGGTTTGCTTATTTGGCTGACTAGGCCTCGAGCTAATTAAGGATATATGGAGTGATGGTCCTGTCTGTCTTGATTATCTTTAGTGAAATCTGGGTGGACTGTAATAGCAACCCCAGCTGCTGTAATATCATAGAAAAAACTTTGAACTTAAAGCACTTTCCTTACCTGTAACAGACAAACAATAATCTCTACCTCACAGAGTTGGTGTGAGGGTTAACTAAGGAAATGGGAAAGTGCTTTGTCATCTGCATAGCTGTCTGCAGAAGCAAAGAAATGTGCTTGTGATCATTATCACAATGACGTGGACTGAGTTATTCCCCAGATATTTTTGATAAGGTTGTCAGAAAAGAGTAGGTTGGTCACTTTAGCAGGATTTTGAATGGTTACAGGAATTCCCAGTCTGAGTCACAGAGTTAAGTGAAAGGCAATGAGCAGTGTGCTTTGTTAAAAATGTTATTTCATTTTCACATTCCATTCTTTACCAGAGAACTCTTTCACTTCATTTGCAATCACTTTCATTTTCAAGTTTTCAAGCTTCAGTTCAATGTTAGTGATGTTCCCACACTTCAAAATTTGCATCTTCTTCCTCAATCTTCCCTCTGAGAAGTCTGTTTATCTGACGAATGCACCGTGGTCAGGATGAGAGCCCTGCTCATGGTGCGTTTCCGAGGTAGGAATGTCTAAAATCAACAAGTGGCTTAACCCAGAACATTCTCTATAACCCTTCGTCCTACTCCCTCTCACCCACTGCCTAGTGACTCTGATGTGTTTGCATATAGGGCTACTTCCATTTTTAGTTCAAGGACCTGACTGCTTGTACACTGGGCCATTTCTGTGGACTGTGGTTTAGAGCCTTTATTAGTGTCTGGCAGTATCTGCTTTCTTCAGTAAAGGACAGTCTTATAACAAGGCAGTAAAGCCTTCCATGACAGACTTGTGGGACTCCAAGGTGTTCTGGCTTAGTCTCAGGAAGCATAGTGTGTATCTTTTCTGCCATCTTTCAGCATCTTTTTCAAAAACCCTAGAAAATACTTAGCCCAGAAGAACAGACAAGCAAGTACAGTTACACTGTGCTTAGGATCTAAGCTGACATGAGGCCTCCAGGTGTCTGAGGGAAAGCAGGATGGGATGTGTCCTTTGGGCCCAAGAGACAGAGCCAAGGCCATGGGAAGAAGCTATACAGAGACAGATTTTGAACTGAATAATACAAAGATTGTTGTAACAAAACTTTCCAAAGATGGAATGAATTGCCTCAAGAGTCTGTGAGTTTCCATTACTGGAGGGGTTTAAAAGTAAACTAGACCACCAATGAAGGTATATTGTAGGGAAGATTTAGGTTATTGGATGAGGTAATTTGTATTTTTTTAAAGTATTGAAATTTTTACCCACAAAAGTAATGCATGCATTTTATAACAAATAACATAGAGCTATATAAGAATAAGTTAATAATCCTTTTTCTTTTTCTTCTCTCCTATCACATTGCCCTTTCTCTATACCCTTTCTTCAGTGACACTACTTTGTAGAGAAGATAGGAAAAAGAACATCTCAAATCCTATTTTTATAGTAAAAATGAAAATAAAAAAGATAGGAGAGCACCTAGTTTTCTTAACTGAGCCAAAGGTTTTAGGCCAGAGCTAATTATATTATAGAGTCTGAACTAGATATGGATGTTGCTGAAGAACTTGTTTGGGAAGTGTATATATATATTTGTGTGTGTGTTTAATTGAATTTATATGTATATGCTTAATATATATATGTGTATATGTATATATGTGTGTGTGTGTGTGTGTATATATATATATATATATGAAATATATGAACTAAGCCATCAGAGAATGGATTAGAACTAAGATGTGGTAAGTCATTGAGAGAGAGGAATGATCTCTAAGCCAAAGACTGGCATAACCCTAAGTAAATCACGAATGTGTCAGAAAGGAAGCTACTCAGTATCATCACTGGTGTAAATCAGTAAATTGGCATTGTGGTTTGCTGCACTAGTTTATTATGAATTTGGTTAGGGTGAGGTGTGAGAGGTAAGCCTTGACAACTCTGGGATACTGAAAATGTCAAGTTTCTGGGCCTGCAAGGATGGAACTGGACCATAACTGTATGGTTCATATAGTCTTAGGGTGTCATTCAGTTACATATTCAGTGTATATTCAGTCATTAATGACTGGATATTCAGTGTATGTTCATTAATGACTGAATATTCAGTGTATATTCAGTCATTAATATACACTTGGATAAAAATTTGGTCTCTAGAGTCTGGTTTGGATTTGAATGCTTGATCAGCTATTTATAAAATGTATGTCCTAAGCCTGTTTTCTTCTCTCTAAAACAGGAGAGAAGTAAGCAGAACCCCAACCTCAAACGGTTGTTTTGAGAATGAAATTGATAATCTCTGTAAGTTACTGGACTAAGAGCCCTACATAGAGCTGCTCTCATCTTAGCACCAAGGCAGTGACACCTTGTGATGATTATTAAAAGCCAGTATGAGCTCATTAAGGCAAAGCATTCCTATTTCCTTCTTTCACATTGCTTCTAATTTGTTATGGCAGTGTCATAGAGTAGACCTGTGTTTCTGGGAGGAGTTTGGCAGAGATTTTTATTATATCCTTGATGTCTAGTTGGGTTAATTAAGTAGACTCAAAGTTGGTTGAACAAATGTGGTTTTGAGCTTGGACTGATGTCCATCTAAAGGGAGATCATCACAGTAAGGAATCTGTTTGCTGATATAATTCTGTCCAATCTTCTCACTTAAAATTTTGATGAAAGCAGAACACGTGTTTGCACAACATATAGTTGCCTCAACGTTGAAAGAGATGACTAACACATCTAATAAGAGAGACCAAATTTAAAAAGATGTGTATAACTCAGTGGGATGGGTTTGCTGATAACAACCACAAATACATTTAGTGAGCACTTACCATGTGCCAAGCAGAATGCTAAATGTGTTATATGGATTCCCTCATTTAATTTAAACCCCTGTAGTTATTCATAAAGACTGGCATAACCCTAAGTAAATCACGAATGTGTCAGAAAGGAAGCTACTCAGTATCATCACTGGTGTAAATCAGTAAATTGGCATTGTGGTTTGCTGCACTAGTTTATTATGAATTTGGTTAGGGTGAGGTGTGAGAGGTAAGCCTTGACAACTCTGGGATACTGAAAATGTCAAGTTTCTGGGCCTGCAAGGATGGAACTGGACCATAACTGTATGGTTCATATAGTCTTAGGGTGTCATTCAGTTACATATTCAGTGTATATTCAGTCATTAATGACTGGATATTCAGTGTATGTTCATTAATGACTGAATATTCAGTGTATATTCAGTCATTAATATACACTTGGATAAAAATTTGGTCTCTAGAGTCTGGTTTGGATTTGAATGCTTGATCAGCTATTTATAAAATGTATGTCCTAAGCCTGTTTTCTTCTCTCTAAAACAGGAGAGAAGTAAGCAGAACCCCAACCTCAAACGGTTGTTTTGAGAATGAAATTGATAATCTCTGTAAGTTACTGGACTAAGAGCCCTACATAGAGCTGCTCTCATCTTAGCACCAAGGCAGTGACACCTTGTGATGATTATTAAAAGCCAGTATGAGCTCATTAAGGCAAAGCATTCCTATTTCCTTCTTTCACATTGCTTCTAATTTGTTATGGCAGTGTCATAGAGTAGACCTGTGTTTCTGGGAGGAGTTTGGCAGAGATTTTTATTATATCCTTGATGTCTAGTTGGGTTAATTAAGTAGACTCAAAGTTGGTTGAACAAATGTGGTTTTGAGCTTGGACTGATGTCCATCTAAAGGGAGATCATCACAGTAAGGAATCTGTTTGCTGATATAATTCTGTCCAATCTTCTCACTTAAAATTTTGATGAAAGCAGAACACGTGTTTGCACAACATATAGTTGCCTCAACGTTGAAAGAGATGACTAACACATCTAATAAGAGAGACCAAATTTAAAAAGATGTGTATAACTCAGTGGGATGGGTTTGCTGATAACAACCACAAATACATTTAGTGAGCACTTACCATGTGCCAAGCAGAATGCTAAATGTGTTATATGGATTCCCTCATTTAATCCTTACAATGACCCTCTGAGTTATTCATTATTAATACTCCATTTTATGGGTAGATATAGAAGCACAGGAAATGCTACACTATTTACTTAAGTTCCCCAGCCACAGAGGCACAGCTGGAACAGGGGCTAGTTGTCTGACACTGAAACCCATGCTTTTAATCAGTGTAATAAATTCTCAGAGTCGGTGAGTCTAAATTTTGCACAGGTTCATGTAAAGTTCCACCCTTATGTTAGCAAATATTGCAGTAAGTCCTGAAAAGATGTCAGTAGCTTGGTTTGAAGCAAGTAATGGGGAGAAGTTCTAGGGATGTTTGTTGATGGCTAACTCAGTGAGAGTCAACACTGCCATGCACTTTCTTTAAAAAAAAAGAATGATGTCTTCCATACTCTGAATGAGAAGGAATGGAGCCTATTTCACATCTGCCCAAAAATCCTACCTGGAATCCTTGGATGGGGCTCCAAACAAGACCAGAATGTTGCACTAGCAGGAGCCCCTCAGAGAAACCTCAGAGCAGGGGAATTGTGTTAGCCCCAGTACTGGTCATCTGTGACTCCAGGGGTAACCATGCCAGAGCAGCACCCTTGTCCCTGAAGTGTCAAGCCTCTGCGGGGAATGGTATGAAGCCAACTCTGCCAGCAATTGGAACTGTGGGGACTAGATGACCTCTAGGGCCCCCTCCCTAAGATTCTCTGAGATTCTTCCTTTATGACACACATTGAACAACAGCTCTGAGTTAAGGAAGTTGGTGGTTTAAGGAATGAGTTTAAGCCACAAGAAATGGCCCATGCTCTGAGTGTTGTGGTGGTCATGTTTTGGATGTGGCTTTGGTCCAGCTGTTTGTTCACCAGTGTTTTGAGTTAAAGGGAATGACAGTCTAGAAATTTATGTACATGGTGCTTCACAGAACAGAAGAAGCCAACTTTTGGCCTCTCATATCCACATGCAACAAATAGAACTTGTATTCTTCCCTTAGGACTCAATTTGTAAGCCTCTTTATTGCATTGTGCTGTAGTAACTATGTCTCAGTTTTGTGGGTGATCTATGAAACCATCTTTCTCTTTATTTCCACTTTATTGTTATTTTGCATTTATACAGTGAGTTAAATGAACCCTTTGCGGTTTCAATTACAAAAAAAAGATCTTGGAGTTCTGAGAACCTGAAGAACATTTTGTTTTTCTCAGCTAGATATTTAGGACCTTTAGCACTTAGTTATCATTTCAAAAAATGTCAAAATTAATCCTCTGTGTCATGTCAAATGTCAGAGATATTATATTCAGTTCTCTCTTGAATTATCCTCATAACAAATCATATTCTTATATAGGCTTTTGTATTTTCCTAAGTGCCATTTCACATATAATAATCATCACAAGTAATGCTGTCTGGAAGATAGGACACAGGAGGCAAGACAGATATTAATTGCCTCATTCCAGAAGCAGTGAATGTGAAACTAAGAGATTGGTGGTAGTAACAATTAGATATTTTCTGAAAACCAACTCTGTGCCAAATAACTTCAGTAGTTTATTTATTTCCTATCATAATAGTTCTGAAAATTAGGTATTATCATCTCCATTTTGAGATGCGGAAGCTGTGACTCAGAGACTGGATTGCTCACAGTCACACAGCAGTAAACAGAAGAACCAGAATCAAACCAAAATGCTCATAATTGATAGATTATTACCACCAAAGAGGTTATGAACGTGCCCAAGGACATCTGGCTGCCCTGTGGCCTCAGCTGGGCCACAATTTTTGTCTTTAGGCTGCTCAGCGTGTTTCTTTTACTATGCATATGCTGCAGCTGCTTCACTGGTTTTCATTAATATTGGTTCTTTTTAATAAAGAAGAAACCCCATCATGAATGGGGTTGTCCAGGACAGCCTTGTCATGGCAAACAGGCTTGTGGAACTCAATGAAGTTATGAGCCATACCGTGCAGGGCCACCAAGATGAACGGGTCAAAGGGAAAAGTTCTGACAAAACGTGGTCCACTGAAGGAGGAAATGGCAACTCACTCCAGTATTCATGCCACAGAACAGAAGAAGCCAACTTTTGGCCTCTCATATCCACATGCAACAAATAGAACTTGTATTCTTCCCTTAGGACTCAATTTGTAAGCCTCTTTATTGCATTGTGCTGTAGTAACTATGTCTCAGTTTTGTGGGTGATCTATGAAACCATCTTTCTCTTTATTTCCACTTTATTGTTATTTTGCATTTATACAGTGAGTTAAATGAACCCTTTGCGGTTTCAATTACAAAAAGATCTTGGAGTTCTGAGAACCTGAAGAACATTTTGTTTTTCTCAGCTAGATATTTAGGACCTTTAGCACTTAGTTATCATTTCAAAAAATGTCAAAATTAATCCTCTGTGTCATGTCAAATGTCAGAGATATTATATTCAGTTCTCTCTTGAATTATCCTCATAACAAATCATATTCTTATATAGGCTTTTGTATTTTCCTAAGTGCCATTTCACATATAATAATCATCACAAGTAATGCTGTCTGGAAGATAGGACACAGGAGGCAAGACAGATATTAATTGCCTCATTCCAGAAGCAGTGAATGTGAAACTAAGAGATTGGTGGTAGTAACAATTAGATATTTTCTGAAAACCAACTCTGTGCCAAATAACTTCAGTAGTTTATTTATTTCCTATCATAATAGTTCTGAAAATTAGGTATTATCATCTCCATTTTGAGATGCGGAAGCTGTGACTCAGAGACTGGATTGCTCACAGTCACACAGCAGTAAACAGAAGAACCAGAATCAAACCAAAATGCTCATAATTGATAGATTATTACCACCAAAGAGGTTATGAACGTGCCCAAGGACATCTGGCTGCCCTGTGGCCTCAGCTGGGCCACAATTTTTGTCTTTAGGCTGCTCAGCGTGTTTCTTTTACTATGCATATGCTGCAGCTGCTTCACTGGTTTTCATTAATATTGGTTCTTTTTAATAAAGAAGAAACCCCATCATGAATGGGGTTGTCCAGGACAGCCTTGTCATGGCAAACAGGCTTGTGGAACTCAATGAAGTTATGAGCCATACCGTGCAGGGCCACCAAGATGAACGGGTCAAAGGGAAAAGTTCTGACAAAACGTGGTCCACTGAAGGAGGAAATGGCAACTCACTCCAGTATTCATGCCACAAGACTCCCGTGAACAGTATAAAAAAGCAAACAGATATAGCACCAGAAGATGAGCCCCCCACATCAGAAGGTTTCCAGTGTGCTGCTAGAAAGAGTGGGGGCAATTACTAGAGATCCAGAGAGATAAAGCAGTTGGGCCAAAGCAAAAATGATACTTAATTGTGAATGTGTCTTGTGCTTAGTCACTCAGTTGTGACTAGTTCTTTGCAATCCCGTGGACTGTAGCCCACCCAGGCTTCTCCGACCATGGGGATTCTCCTAGCAAGAATACTGGAGTGGGTTGCCATGTCCTCCTCCAGGGCATCTTCCCAACCCAGGGATTGAACCCAGGTCTCCTGCATTGCAGGAAGATTCGTTACCATCTGAGCCACCAGGGAAGCTAGTAGTGAAAATCAAGTTGGATGCTGTAAAGAAAACTGTTGCATAGGAACCTGGAGTGTTAGGTCTGTGAATCAGGGTAAATTGGTCATGGCCAAGTAGGAGATGGCTGGATTGAACATTGATATTTTAGGAATCAATGAACTAAAATAGACACAAGTGGGCAAATGTAATTCTAATGACCATTATATCTACTACTGTGGGCAAGAATCCCTTATAAGAAATGAAGTACCCTTCATAGTCAATAAAAGAGTTCAAAGTGCAGTTCTTGGTGCAGCCTCAAAAACAACAAAATGATCTCTCTTTGTTTCCAAGGCAAACCATTTAACATCACAGTAATCCAAATATATGCCCCAATCACTAATGCCAAATAAGCTGATTGTTGACCCGTTCTATGAAGACTTATGACATCTTCTAGAATGAACACCAAAAATAGGTCTGTTTCATCTTAGGGGAATAGAATGCAAAAGTAGGAAGTCAAGAGATACCAGGAGTAACAGGCAAGTTTGGCCTTGGAGTACAGAATGAAGCAAAGCAAAGGCTAGCAGAGTTTTGTCAAGAGAACATGCTGGGGCTTCCCCTGGTGGTCCAGTGGGTAAGGACACCGCCTTGCAGTGCAAGGGGTGCCGGTTCGAGCCCTGGCCTGGGAAGATCCCACGTGCCGCGGAGCGGCTGGATTGATGTGTCCAATCACCGAGCCGGAGCTCTGGAGCGCATGCGCCCAGAGCCAGCGCTCTGCAGCGACAGACGCCACAGTGATGGGAGGCCCACAGGAGCCAAAGAACAAAGACGGATGAAAATAGAGAAATGAAAGACCAATGGAAGTGGCCTGCCCGCTCCCCTCCCTCCCCAACCCAACCCCCGCCCAAAATAAATAAATAAATAAATCTTTTAAAAAAAAAGAGAGAGAGAACATGCTGGTCATAGCATACACCCTTTTTCAACAACCCAAGAGAGGACCTTACATATGGACATCACCTGATGGTCAGTATTGGAATCAAATTTGTTATGTTCTTTGAAAATAACCAGTGGAAGCTGGAATGGGAAAAGAAAACTAAAATGTATCCAAGGGTATGAGCATAAAGCTAGTAATTAATATTAAATCATATTAACTCAAAAAATGCATTATGTTCTTTGAAGATGAAAATGGAGAAGTTCTATACAGTCAGCCCCAAAATGCCTAGGCCTGAGCATGGCTCCAATCATGAGCTCCATGTTGTAAAATTCTGGCTTAATTTAAAGAAAGTAGGGAAAACCACTAGTCCATTCAGATATTACCTAACTTAAATACTTTATGATTATAAAAGGGAGGTAAAATTAGATCTGATTGACAGAGTGTGTGAAAAACTATGAACAGAGGTTTGTAGCACTGTACATGAGGCAGTGAAGGAAAGTGATTGTCTGGCTTTACAAATAGCTGAGGAAAGAAGAGAAACAAAAGGTAAGGGAGAAAGGGATCTGAATGCAGAGTTCCAGAGAATAGCAAGGAGAGATAAGGTCTTCTTAAGTGAACAATGCAAGGAAATACAGGAAAACAATAGAATGGGAAAGACTACAGAGATCTCTTCAAGAAAATTGTAGATACCAAGGAAACATTTCAGACAAGGATGGGCACAGTAAAGGACAGAAACAGCAGGGATCTAACAAAAGCAACAGCTATTAAGAAGAGGTGACAAGAATGCACAGCAGAACTATGCCAAAAAAAGGTCTTAATGACTCAGATAACCACAATGTGTGGCCAATCCCCTAGAGCCAGACATCCTGGAGGGTGAAGTCAAGTGGGCCTTGGGAAGCATTACTGTGAACAAAGCTAGTAAAGGTGATGGAATTTCAACTGAGGTACTTAAAATCCTAAAAGATGCTGCTGCTAAAGTTCTGCAGTCAATATGGCAGCAAACTTGGAAGACTCAAGAGTGGCCATAGGACTGGAAAAGGTCAGTTTTCCTTCCAATCCTAAGGAAGAACAATATCAAAGACTGTTCATACTGCTGTAAAATTGCACTCATTTCAGATGCTAGTAAGATGATGCTCAAAATCGTTCAAGTTATCTTCAGCGACATGGGAACCAAGAACTTCCAGATGTATAAGCTGGGCTTAGGAAAGGGAGAGGAACCAGACGTCAAGTTGCCAATATTCGTTGGGTCACAGAAAAAGAAAGAAAATTCCAGAAAAACATCTACTTCTGCTTCATTGACTACACTAAAGTCTATGACTGTATGGATCACAACAAACTGTGGAAAATTCTTAAAGAAATAGTAATACCAGACCATCTTACCTGTCTCCTAGGCAATCTGGGTTAAGAAGCAACAGTTAGAACTGAACATAAACAACAGACTGGCTCAAAACTGGAAAAAGTATATACAAAGGCTATATATTGCCATCCTGCTTGTTTGACTTATGTGCATATACAAAATGTCAGGCTCTATAAATCACAAGCTCGAATCAAGGTTGCTCAGAGAAATCTCAACAACCTCAGATATGCAAATGATACCACCCTAATGGCAGAAAATGAAGAGGAACTAAAGGGCCTGTTGGACGACAACGAAAGAGGAAAGTGAAAGAGCTGGCTTAAAACTCAATATTCAAAAAGCTAAGATCATGGCATCTAGTTCCATCACTTGTTATATATAAAATAGAAGTGAAAGCAGAGACATATTTTCTTATGCTCCAGAATCACTGTGGACAGTGACTGCAGCCATGAAATTTTGCTCCTTAGAAGGAAAGCTGTGGCACACCTAGACTACACATTAAGAAGCAGAGAAATCACTATGCCAAAAAAAGGTCTTAATGACTCAGATAACCACAATGTGTGGCCAATCCCCTAGAGCCAGACATCCTGGAGGGTGAAGTCAAGTGGGCCTTGGGAAGCATTACTGTGAACAAAGCTAGTAAAGGTGATGGAATTTCAACTGAGGTACTTAAAATCCTAAAAGATGCTGCTGCTAAAGTTCTGCAGTCAATATGGCAGCAAACTTGGAAGACTCAAGAGTGGCCATAGGACTGGAAAAGGTCAGTTTTCCTTCCAATCCTAAGGAAGAACAATATCAAAGACTGTTCATACTGCTGTAAAATTGCACTCATTTCAGATGCTAGTAAGATGATGCTCAAAATCGTTCAAGTTATCTTCAGCGACATGGGAACCAAGAACTTCCAGATGTATAAGCTGGGCTTAGGAAAGGGAGAGGAACCAGACGTCAAGTTGCCAATATTCGTTGGGTCACAGAAAAAGAAAGAAAATTCCAGAAAAACATCTACTTCTGCTTCATTGACTACACTAAAGTCTATGACTGTATG
This sequence comes from Tragulus kanchil, assembly GCA_022376925.1. Classification (NCBI taxonomy): domain Eukaryota; kingdom Metazoa; phylum Chordata; class Mammalia; order Artiodactyla; family Tragulidae; genus Tragulus; species Tragulus kanchil. The sequence continues at coordinate 213,279,315 of JAIOJX010000032.1, read as the reverse complement.
GATCACAACAAACTGTGGAAAATTCTTAAAGAAATAGTAATACCAGACCATCTTACCTGTCTCCTAGGCAATCTGGGTTAAGAAGCAACAGTTAGAACTGAACATAAACAACAGACTGGCTCAAAACTGGAAAAAGTATATACAAAGGCTATATATTGCCATCCTGCTTGTTTGACTTATGTGCATATACAAAATGTCAGGCTCTATAAATCACAAGCTCGAATCAAGGTTGCTCAGAGAAATCTCAACAACCTCAGATATGCAAATGATACCACCCTAATGGCAGAAAATGAAGAGGAACTAAAGGGCCTGTTGACGACAACGAAAGAGGAAAGTGAAAGAGCTGGCTTAAAACTCAATATTCAAAAAGCTAAGATCATGGCATCTAGTTCCATCACTTCGTTATATATAAAATAGAAGTGAAAGCAGAGACATATTTTCTTATGCTCCAGAATCACTGTGGACAGTGACTGCAGCCATGAAATTTTGCTCCTTAGAAGGAAAGCTGTGGCACACCTAGACAACACATTAAGAAGCAGAGAAATCACTTTGCCAGTAAAGGTCTTATATAGTCAAAGCTATGGTTTTTCCAGTAGTCATGTATGGATGTGAGGGTTGGACCATAAAGAAGGCTGAGCACCAGAGAACTGATGCTTTCAAATTGTGGTGCTGGAGGAGGCACTTAAGAGTCGTTTGGACTGCAAAGAGATCAAACCAGTCAATCCTGAAGGAAATCAACCCTGAATAGTCATTGGAAGGACTGAAACTGAAGCTGAAGCTTCAGTATTTTGTCCACTTTATGCAAAGGGCCAATTCATTGGAAAAGACCCTAATGCTGGGAAAAATTGAGAGCAGGAGGAGAAGGGAGCAGTGGAGGATGAGACAGCATCACCAACTCAACAGACTTGAATTTGAGCAAGCTTCAGGATATCATGGAGGGCAGAGAAGCCTGGTGTTGTGCAGTCATGAGGTCACAAGGAAATGGACACAATTTAGGCTTTGGAACAAAAGAGAAAACAAATGAAAACTGAGCCAAATTTCGCCCTTATCACACAGAAGAACTCACTCAGAACCAAAGAGAATCTCACGCTCTTACGGATTTTTAAATGCCTGATCTTCTGTTCGTAGTCTGTTACTCTTCATGTTCACTTTCAGCATCACCATTATTTTATGCAGCTGGTTCTTGTCTGTGGCCCTGCACCATGTATTCCTATTTTAATAGCTTGGCATTTGCGGAGGCAGCAGGTTTCTCAACCACTTTGTGGGAAGTAAGTTCTTATGTTCTATAGTAGAAGAACAAATAGGAGAGACAATAGGTTTAGCAGAAAGAGCTTTGACATTAGTTTTCAACAGAGTTTAAAAAAATCCCAGCTCAGCCTATTCCTAAAGGAATAAATTTCTAAATTTCACTACAAATCTATTTCTGCATTTTAAAATGGAGATAACACTTGACTTCTGAGTTTGTTGTAAATAACAAATGAAAAAGGTAATTAAGTATTTACTGGGCATGTACTCTGGTAGGTGATGTGCTTGCATCATTTATTTTTTTAACCTTTTTACACCATTTAATCCTCATAACAGCCTCAAGAAATAAGCCTTTTTCCCACTTCAGACCACCTGACAGATAAGGGAACTGAATCTCAAGGAGATTTTATAACTTTCCTGAGGTGAACTGTACCATGGTGACAGAAAGGTTTAAGAGGGTATTATACCAGACATACGTAAATCAGTTTCCCTGAGCCATGAGCTATCCTTGAGACTCCCCAAAATGTTTCCCAAATGAGATTGTTAAATCTTCTTAAAGGATGCCATCTAACTTCCATTAGCTTAGCTCTTTCTTCACCTTTTTTAATTGTTGCCATAAAGTGAAATTTATGCAGAAAAAAATTTAAATGTCTAGCATGTTCCTCTGTCATATGGATTTATATATCTCCTGTGACATCATCAGGGATCCAGAGTGGGTATATGCACTTGGATATGATCCCCTTTCACTAGACTTGACTGGACACTCCATTTACAGGGGTCAGGGACAACCCAGGTAATCATTCCTCTCTGACCCCACTCTCAGCCTAGTTAGTCATCCATGTGATAACACAATCTGATGTCATTGTGCTTTGATCATTGTTTAGATGTCACAAGAATTTCAACTTGTAGGAAACCCTTTACCTTCCAAGCTCTGATTCCTCTCTGCCACCCCTTCTTTATCTCCCTCCCAAGTCCTGTGTCCCTACAGTTCAGAATCTGACATCAGCAAAACATGGCGTCCTGTATCTTCAGCCTTTTCTTTTACTTCCTAACTCTAGGAGAACTTTGCCTCTCATGTGTCTCAGCCTGATATCCTCTTCAGGGGTGGTAGTAATTTTCCATCCTCTCCTACCATGAGCCCTGGATGTGGGGTAGGCATCATCCTTTTCCTTACTGGTGCTTCCAGATCATTCTTCACGCCTCCTTTCTAAAGGAGAGGATCTCTTTTGAATCTCAGGTTATCGATAGTATGGAGACTTCAGAGAGCTTAATTCTACACAGTGTAAAGGCATATCATTTGTNGTTGATTAATGCTCTTTTACAGAAGAGAATCCTTTGAAAAAGGTAATTAAGTATTTACTGGGCATGTACTCTGGTAGGTGATGTGCTTGCATCATTTATTTTTTTAACCTTTTTACACCATTTAATCCTCATAACAGCCTCAAGAAATAAGCCTTTTTCCCACTTCAGACCACCTGACAGATAAGGGAACTGAATCTCAAGGAGATTTTATAACTTTCCTGAGGTGAACTGTACCATGGTGACAGAAAGGTTTAAGAGGGTATTATACCAGACATACGTAAATCAGTTTCCCTGAGCCATGAGCTATCCTTGAGACTCCCCAAAATGTTTCCCAAATGAGATTGTTAAATCTTCTTAAAGGATGCCATCTAACTTCCATTAGCTTAGCTCTTTCTTCACCTTTTTTAATTGTTGCCATAAAGTGAAATTTATGCAGAAAAAAATTTAAATGTCTAGCATGTTCCTCTGTCATATGGATTTATATATCTCCTGTGACATCATCAGGGATCCAGAGTGGGTATATGCACTTGGATATGATCCCCTTTCACTAGACTTGACTGGACACTCCATTTACAGGGGTCAGGGACAACCCAGGTAATCATTCCTCTCTGACCCCACTCTCAGCCTAGTTAGTCATCCATGTGATAACACAATCTGATGTCATTGTGCTTTGATCATTGTTTAGATGTCACAAGAATTTCAACTTGTAGGAAACCCTTTACCTTCCAAGCTCTGATTCCTCTCTGCCACCCCTTCTTTATCTCCCTCCCAAGTCCTGTGTCCCTACAGTTCAGAATCTGACATCAGCAAAACATGGCGTCCTGTATCTTCAGCCTTTTCTTTTACTTCCTAACTCTAGGAGAACTTTGCCTCTCATGTGTCTCAGCCTGATATCCTCTTCAGGGGTGGTAGTAATTTTCCATCCTCTCCTACCATGAGCCCTGGATGTGGGGTAGGCATCATCCTTTTCCTTACTGGTGCTTCCAGATCATTCTTCACGCCTCCTTTCTAAAGGAGAGGATCTCTTTTGAATCTCAGGTTATCGATAGTATGGAGACTTCAGAGAGCTTAATTCTACACAGTGTAAAGGCATATCATTTGTAGTTGATTAATGCTCTTTTACAGAAGAGAATCCTTTGTAAAAGGCCCCTCAATCAAGAACATGACTGCTGTTATACTTAGTGTTTTGTGATAGGGCAGTGTAGGACAGGGGAAGTAGATTTAGCTTCCATCTGACTCACTGGGGGTTGGCACTGTGGCCTCTGAGGAGCACAAGAACTGCTGTATTAAAGAGCAGACCTGTGGACACACTGTCTGAAGCACTACTGGTGTCTGTCCTGAACATTGGAAATATACAATCCCTACCCCAGAGTGATGTTCTCAAGATTTTTGTTTTAAACCTGGTGGGACTCTGTGGTTCCAGGATAAATTAAATTGGACATAAACCCCATTTTCATCTCAGTCTTTGTGAAGGAATGGGACCTGCGAAATGTGGTGCAGAGAGTTGGGCACCTTTGTAGAAGAATGTTTTTCTAAAACTGAGGAAGTCGTGGAAGACTCAGGGTCTGGAGTGTAAAATATTTGTCTGCCTAATTTTGAAAGGACAACTTTGTGAACACGAGAAAAGCCTTCTTGGTAAAACTTAGTCTCAAAAAGTAAGAAGGTCCTGTTGGATTTCTCATAATTCTCAGTAGTTTCCAGAGGTCAGAACTGCTCCTTATCTATAAGTGGCAGGCATTTAGATTATAGACCTGGTGGGGATATAACTTTAATGTAGTGAAGTTAAACCAACTTCACAGTATTTACAAGACATGTCAGACAACACTGAAAACAAGAAATTAGAGTATGTGGAAACTATGCTCCTAAAATTAAGCAGCATAAGGAAAATTAATGTAACCCTGTAAGTCACAGCTTGACTTCTGTCTCAGGAGCCAACCCAAAGGCAATTGAGCCAAAAACAATTTTAAGACCTGCTCTGATTTGTAAAGATTATTTGATGTTACCCCCTTCCCCCACCACATGCCCCTACCTCACTTCCAAGTTAGAATAGAGGTTAGGTAAAAGATTATAATATTTCCTGATTCATTTCTGGCCTAACTTTGATTCTGGCTTCTGTAAGGTGAGATGTGTACTTTCTGTTGAGTATCATTGGCAGTTAGCAGTACATTTCATATTAGTTTATGTGGCTGTCAGTAATATTTATGATGCTCTGAGGGTGGACACTAGGGAAATACGTGTTTATTGAAAAGTATGCCAGTTTGTAAGTGATGACTTAGCTTTGTTATTACCTGAGTGTGAGTGCTATTGATATGGTGTGATGTATTTAATCAAGCAACAGAAATGTCGAATGCATAATTATGACAGCAGTATGCTGATCTCTCTTTAGAGATAAAAACCATATATCTAAGATCGATGGAAAGTTGCCCTAATTATATCAGAAAAGACATAGTTCTCTGTTGAAAAAGTAGATAACTAACATAATCCCAAAGCTTGATTTTGTGGAATTTTCAGTATGAAAATATGATGTATTAGTGAATGGGGTATATTTTTTTTGAAGTTATTCAATGCTGATTTTTTTGGGGGGACCTCTTTTATTGGTTTATTTATTTATTTTCTTTATTCTTCGACATGTGTGGGCCTCCCATTGCAGTGGCCTCTCTCGTTGCAGAGCACCGGCTCTGGGTGCATGTGCTCCAAAGCGCTGGCTCATAATGAATTGGATACACCGGTCAACTGTTCCTTGGCATGTGGGATTCTCCTGGCCCAGGGATGGAACCAGCGCCCCCAGCACTGCAAGGCGGACCTTTTACCCACTGGGCCACCAGGGTAGTCCTGGGGTTTATATTTTTATTAAGGTACAATTTGGAATATTGATATTAGATTATGCAGTTGTCATGGAGGGGAGCAGGAGAGGTTCTGTGAAGCACAGAGTCTGGCAACGGACGGGAATAATTCTACAGTCTGGTAGACTGATTAGGCGGATAGAAAGCTGACAGCAGAGATACTTTCAGAATTAGAAATTACAAAATCTGGCTAAAAAACGGAATTAACGATATAGTGCAGCATAAGGAAAATTAATGTAACCCTGTAAGTCACAGCTTGACTTCTGTCTCAGGAGCCAACCCAAAGGCAATTGAGCCAAAAACAATTTTAAGACCTGCTCTGATTTGTAAAGATTATTTGATGTTACCCCCTTCCCCCACCACATGCCCCTACCTCACTTCCAAGTTAGAATAGAGGTTAGGTAAAAGATTATAATATTTCCTGATTCATTTCTGGCCTAACTTTGATTCTGGCTTCTGTAAGGTGAGATGTGTACTTTCTGTTGAGTATCATTGGCAGTTAGCAGTACATTTCATATTAGTTTATGTGGCTGTCAGTAATATTTATGATGCTCTGAGGGTGGACACTAGGGAAATACGTGTTTATTGAAAAGTATGCCAGTTTGTAAGTGATGACTTAGCTTTGTTATTACCTGAGTGTGAGTGCTATTGATATGGTGTGATGTATTTAATCAAGCAACAGAAATGTCGAATGCATAATTATGACAGCAGTATGCTGATCTCTCTTTAGAGATAAAAACCATATATCTAAGATCGATGGAAAGTTGCCCTAATTATATCAGAAAAGACATAGTTCTCTGTTGAAAAAGTAGATAACTAACATAATCCCAAAGCTTGATTTTGTGGAATTTTCAGTATGAAAATATGATGTATTAGTGAATGGGGTATATTTTTTTTGAAGTTATTCAATGCTGATTTTTTTGGGGGGACCTCTTTTATTGGTTTATTTATTTATTTTCTTTATTCTTCGACATGTGTGGGCCTCCCATTGCAGTGGCCTCTCTCGTTGCAGAGCACCGGCTCTGGGTGCATGTGCTCCAAAGCGCTGGCTCATAATGAATTGGATACACCGGTCAACTGTTCCTTGGCATGTGGGATTCTCCTGGCCCAGGGATGGAACCAGCGCCCCCAGCACTGCAAGGCGGACCTTTTACCCACTGGGCCACCAGGGTAGTCCTGGGGTTTATATTTTTATTAAGGTACAATTTGGAATATTGATATTAGATTATGCAGTTGTCATGGAGGGGAGCAGGAGAGGTTCTGTGAAGCACAGAGTCTGGCAACGGACGAAGGGGAATAATTCTACAGTCTGGTAGACTGATTAGGCGGATAGAAAGCTGACAGCAGAGATACTTTCAGAATTAGAGAAAATTACAAAATTCTGGAAATACTAAAGAGAACGGGAACTTCTAAGTAGCTGAAACTCCAAGCATCAGAGTGTTATTGACAGAACACCTGAATCTTGTATATCAGAGCTTCTGAGTTCATTTGGAGCAGGAGAATTTGATCATTTTTTCTCTCCTGTAGGATGACTTGCAGAAGAAAACAGTAGAAAGTTGCAGTTATCCTAAAGAAGTTGACTTTAACATAAACTCGGTTGGGCCTCATCTAGTCCATTACATGTCTTCACATTTATCCCACTCGGTCACCTTAAAATAGACAGGGTGTCCTGGGAAGTAGCATGATGACAGAGTCACAGACGTGGCTTTGAAAACATTCTCAAACTCCTGAAGCCTCTGCCCTTATTTTAGAGTCTTCAGATTGGTGGAGAGTGCACAGCTTCTATTAGTAACATTGTGCTGTGTTAAACTCTTACTCTAAAGAGACCCTCTTGCGTCTGTCCTGAGTCCCTTTATTACCTCAGGAACCCTCTTTCTTCTCTGTCTTCAGAAGAGGTGAAAAGCAGTGGGTTACTGTTCTCTGTTTAAGAATTCTTATACACAGGAAGAAGCTGACATTAAATCACCCTCTTTGCCATATCATTAGTATTCCACTTAAGTCTTACTTTCCAAGTTTTATCAATGTTGTGACTATCCCGTAAACCATCTGAATCCCAGAACTTGATGCTAGAGTCTATAGAGTCTGCCCAGTTCTTTAATAAAATGAACATTGTTTTATGATTCCTAACTGTTGGGAATTCTTCTTACGAATCTCATTGCTTACTTGATTTTTTTTTTTTTTAAAGATTTATTTGTTTATTTATTTTTTGGGGTGAGGCGGGGTGGGGTGGGGAGGGAGGGGGCGGGTGGGCCACTTCTATTGGTCTTTCATTTGTCTATTTTCATCCATCTTTGTTTTTTGACCTGTGTGGGCCTCCCATCGCGGTGGCCTCTGTTGTCACAGAGCACTGGCTCTGGGCGCATGCGTGCCAGAGCTCCGGCTCGCTAATTGGACACATCGGTCCAGCCACTCCATGGCACTTGGGATCTTCCCAGGCCAGGGATCGAACTGGCACCCCTTGCACTGCAAGGCCGTGTCCTTACCCACTGGACCACCAGGGAAGCCCTTGATTTTTAACTTGAAACTTCTAGTGAAGCTATAATTCACATACCATAAAATCCATCCATTTAAAACATACAATATATATATATATATATATATATATATATATATATATATATGTATATGGCTGAGTCCCTTCACTGTTCACCTGAAACTATCACAGTGTTCTTAATCAGCTATATTCCAATACAAAATAAAAAGCTCAAAAGTATACTATTCAGTGGCTTTATAATATGTTCACTGTATTGATTATCCATCATGACTATCTAATTCTAGAACCTTCATTCTTTTTATGAAAGAATCCATTGCATGGATATGCCATATTTTATTTATTCTCTTAAACTCAAGAGTTATATTAATGTCACATAATCTATTCTCTTCCTCCTTCTGATATTTTGTCAGATTTGAGGTTTTGAATCTTATTTAGCTTTTCAATTCTTTATTCTTCAATCTTATAAGGTTCTTTTGAATTCCTAATTTTACTGTATTGTGTACAATCTGCAAAAACTTACATCAAGCACTACTGGTTTCATTTTTTAAACAAACATGTTCATTATGTGATGAATACAACAACCCCTTCTCATTTGTCAGATTCTCATCCCTCAGAAGTTTCGACACTTACTAAATAGACACTTACTTCTCCAAGCATGCCAACTCGCTGGTTCTGGGAGTAGGTAGGGGTGGATGTGCATGTTTGATGGCAGATCCTCTGTTTTTACAAAACTTCCTTCTTGTCACGGATGGTGATCATTTATTCCCTTCTCATGAGGAGCAGACATAGGAACACGAGGACTTGTAAAAGATCATGGATAGGGACTTCCTTGTGGTCCAGTGGTTGAGAATCTGCCTTGCAATGCAGAGGATGTGGGTTCCATCCCTGGTCAGGGAACTAAGATCCCACATGCCGAGGAGCAACTAAGCCTGAGTGGTACAACTAGAGAGCCCATGTGCGGCAACTAGAGAATCTGTGTGCCACAAAGAAAGATCCCACGTGACATAATAAAGATCCCACATGCCTCAACTAAGACCAATGCAATCAAATAAATGTTAAAAAAAACATGGTAGAGTGGCCTCTGACTTCAAGGAGTTGGTACGCTAATGACAGAGAGAAGAGTGGCAATTGATAATCCTAAATTTAAGAAAAAATGAAAAGCTTAGGAAAATATATTGGGAAGGCATAGAAAGTATAAAATATTATTTTCTATGCCACTTTAGTAAATTTGGGGGTGGTGAGTGTAAAGGAGGTACCACTGAAAGAAAGTGGTAAGAAAGAAATTTGTGTTACTCAAATACCCATCAAAGTAATCCCCCCGAGGGCTGGAACTCCTGTTTTCTTTGCCTGTATGCCTGGAAGTACCTCACAAAAGTTATACAGGGTGGTCACCCAAGGTGTGTGGGGGAATCTACAGAATCACTGTCTATTACAGCATTCTAAATACTACCCTGGTTCTCTTCTCACTGTGTGCTCAGTCGCTCAGTCATCCCCAGCTCTTTTGTGAGCCCATGGACTGTAGTCTGCCAGGCTCTTCTGTCCATAGGGATTCTCCAGGCAAGAATACTGGAGTGGTTGCCATGCCCTCCTCCAGGGGATCTTCCCAACCCAGGGATCAAACCCAGGTCTCCCGCATTGCAGGTGGATTCTTTACCAGCTGAGCTACCAAGGAAACCCAAGAATACAGGAATGGGTAGGCTATCCTCTCTTTAGGGGATCTTTCCTACCCAGGAGTCGAACCAGGGTATCCTGCATTGAGGTGGGTTCTCTACTAGCTGAGCTACAAGGGAAGCCCTGGTCTCACTGGGTGATCTCTCATTTATGCTTATGAAATCCACCTAAACCCTGGACTTGTCTCAGAACTCTGCCTCTACACCAGACTTCTCTTTTAATCTCCAGGCTCATTTGTCCACGTGTTTGCTGGAAATCTACTAGATGTTGTGCAGCCACCTGCAGCTCAGAATGCCTAGGGCTAGACTGTTAGTACTTTCTTTTCAAAATGACCATCTCTCAGGGCTTCCCTAGTGGTCCAGTGGGTGGGGAGATTCTGCCTTGCAGTGCAGGGGGCACCAGTTCAATCCCTGGCCCGGGAGGATCCTGCATGCTGCAAAGCGACTGGATGGGTGTGTCCAATTTCGGGCCTTTGCTCTAGGGTGAGTGCGACCGGAGCCAGTGCTCTGCAGTGAGAAGGGCAGCTGCGATGGGAGGCCCACACAGTCTGGGGAGTGAAGATGGATGAAAATAAATAAATTAAAAAGACCAATAAAAGAGCCCCTCCCCACCCCCATGACCATCTCTCATGTTTTTTATATTTTTGTTAGTGGAAAATCATTCTCCACAAAGCTGCCCAAGTCACAATTCAGGATTATAGGAACTCCCCCTTCCCCATGCTACTGAGTACGTTTACTTTCCTCTTTCTCCTCTGGTTCAGGATTCCCGCCAAGACAGGGTCCTTTTCTCACTACTGTTAGCCCTTCTCATCAAGGTCTGATCCAGAAAATGCATGATTTTAATAAATCTCTAATGAATTGGCATTTTTTCCTATAGCTTTTCATTTCTGTTGAAAGGACACACACACACAAACATATGTGCCTGTCACCACATGCGTGTAGCATCCATACACATCCCCCTAGTTCACCGTCTCCTGCCCAGTGCTTTAGCTCTCTCAACTTATTGAGGAGATTAGCACAAACTTACAGGCATGTGTAGTTGTAAAGGGGATATGGATTGAGAATTCTCAAAATTCCTTCCTTCTGGCTGGTGAAGCCACACACTCCATCCTGCCAAACCATTCTCAGACGTTTCTCAACCATTTTCCTTCTCCTTTGTTAACAAATTTTCAAAAATTAAAGAAAAAAAGAAAGAAAAGAAAAGCCTACCTCAAGAAATTATCTTGACCTTGATGAAAGTATAGTTTGGATTCCCAGTTGGCCATTTTCCATTCTGTCACGGAGATGTGTTTGGAGAACAATAGTAAATAACCCCCTAGCCCTGCCCTTGTTTCTTTATGGTTTATGTTTCATGCTCTGCTGCTTAGCCAAAGGAGACTTAAATGACAAACCCAATTTCTGGAGCTGTGCTGATATCATCCATGATTCAAAGCCACAGTAAAAAATTACAAATCAACCTCAGCCACATTTTTGTTGTTGTTATTCTTCTTCTTCTTGCTGAGAAACACACATGCACAGAAGTCCCGTGTTAGCCAAGTGGGACCGAATGATCCCAGTGCAAAATGAAGAAAGATTGTGAAACCATAGCGGGTAAAATTACTTAAACCATAAAAAGTAAATGACTTTGTTTCCCTGGATTTCCTGGCCTTTTCAACTGCCTCGTTTTACGCAGTCTTAATCCTGCACGAAAGGGGAGTGAAGATGGATGAAAATAAATAAAAAAAGACCAATAAAAGAGCCCCTCCCACCCCATGACCATCTCTCATGTTTTTTATATTTTTGTTAGTGGAAAATCATTCTCCACAAAGCTGCCCAAGTCACAATTCAGGATTATAGGAACTCCCCCTTCCCCATGCTACTGAGTACGTTTACTTTCCTCTTTCTCCTCTGGTTCAGGATTCCCGCCAAGACAGGGTCCTTTTCTCACTACTGTTAGCCCTTCTCATCAAGGTCTGATCCAGAAAATGCATGATTTTAATAAATCTCTAATGAATTGGCATTTTTTCCTATAGCTTTTCATTTCTGTTGAAAGGACACACACACACAAACATATGTGCCTGTCACCACATGCGTGTAGCATCCATACACATCCCCCTAGTTCACCGTCTCCTGCCCAGTGCTTTAGCTCTCTCAACTTATTGAGGAGATTAGCACAAACTTACAGGCATGTGTAGTTGTAAAGGGGATATGGATTGAGAATTCTCAAAATTCCTTCCTTCTGGCTGGTGAAGCCACACACTCCATCCTGCCAAACCATTCTCAGACGTTTCTCAACCATTTTCCTTCTCCTTTGTTAACAAATTTTCAAAAATTAAACAAAAAGAAAGAAAAGAAAAGCCTACCTCAAGAAATTATCTTGACCTTGATGAAAGTATAGTTTGGATTCCCAGTTGGCCATTTTCCATTCTGTCACGGAGATGTGTTTGGAGAACAATAGTAAATAACCCCCTAGCCCTGCCCTTGTTTCTTTATGGTTTATGTTTCATGCTCTGCTGCTTAGCCAAAGGAGACTTAAATGACAAACCCAATTTCTGGAGCTGTGCTGATATCATCCATGATTCAAAGCCACAGTAAAAAATTACAAATCAACCTCAGCCACATTTTTGTTGTTGTTATTCTTCTTCTTCTTGCTGAGAAACACACATGCACAGAAGTCCCGTGTTAGCCAAGTGGGACCGAATGATCCCAGTGCAAAATGAAGAAAGATTGTGAAACCATAGCGGGTAAAATTACTTAAACCATAAAAAGTAAATGACTTTGTTTCCCTGGATTTCCTGGCCTTTTCAACTGCCTCGTTTTACGCAGTCTTAATCCTGCACGAAACCTGTTGTGTTAATTAGTTGTTTACTCACTAACTGAGATTGCACTGAAATGGCGTGACTCTGTGAATGGTGCTTGGAAGATGCTTAGTTGGAAAAGTTATTGTAAAAATAGCATCTCTCCAGAATCTAGTTCTGTTCTTTTCCAGTCATTTGATTGACCAGTATGTCATTAGCTGTGTCAGGGATGCCGTCCTGCCTGCCTTTGTTTAGTAGATGTTCCCTCACCTTGAGTGTGGGGTCAAAGTCCTGCACATTTCCAGTGTTCAACTTACGTGTCATCTCCTCTGGAAAACCTTCCAAGTTCATATTGTGCTTTTTTCATATTCTCTCCCAATCTGTAAGCACCTAGTTTGTGTATGTTTTCGACACGTATTCATTAAGTTGATGCTAAGATATGGCTCAGGATATTGCTAGTTTTACACTGCCATGATCTTAATTCTTCATGTAAATAGCAAAAGACATCTTAAAAAGCTATTTTCATTTTGAAAACTTAGGAGATAAGTATTTTTATTAGAGGAAAAATATTTAGACCTGCTATTGTGCAATTTAGAAAAACTTAATTTTTTTCCTAAAATATTCTGAATTTTAAAAATTGTGCAAAGAAGCAGAAAACACAGTAGGAATAATGCATAACTAAATTGTGCTTCAACAAATCATTAGTTCTTTTTTTTATAGACTTTTAAAATATATATATATATATATTTTTTTTTTTTTTTTTTTAAATTTTGGCCTCTTTTATTGGTCTTTCATTTATTTATTTTCATCCATCTTTGTTCTTTGGCCTGTGTGGGCCTCCCATTGCACCGGCCTCTCCTGTTGCAGAGCACTGGCTCTGGGCACATGCACTCCGGAGCTCCGGCTCGGTAATAGGACACACCGGTCCAGCTGCTCTGTGGCACGTGGGATCTTCCCAGGCCAGGGATCAAGCCAGTGCCCCTTGCACTGCAAGGCAAGCTCTTTACCCATCGAACCACCAGGGAAGCCCAAATCATTGCTTCTTAGATGCCACTGAATTATCTGTATTAATGAAAAAACAGGGATGCACAAAACCCAAATCTCCTTATACGACATTTGATACACATTTTAGGATCCCTGTTTAGCTCACTTATAGATACTTTCTTACATTTTGCCTGGATTCTTCTAAGGTAGTTCTCCCTAATTGCTTGGAGAATAGATAGAAGCATGTTGAGAGTTGGGAGAAACTCAGTTCAAGTTTACTATGAAGAATAATCTACTTTTACCCTAAACTAGGGTGCTATAGTTTACAAACCAAAGCCTGGTCTTGGAATGCTGATTTCCAGTAGGAACTGTGACACATTCACCTTGCTAGTCAGCATTCGGAACCGTAGTAGGAAATCATGCTCAGTTCTGTGATTTGTAATTAACAGGGAGGGGTTGAGTCTTGAGGTATCTGAGAGTTCAGCCACAAAGGTGATTAAAGGATTGGGAAAGAAGAAGTATGAGGGAATTTAAAGAAACTAGGATTAGTCAGTTTGGAAAGGAAAAAGGATAAAAGGCAATTTAATAACAATCTTTGAGTCAACGAACATGGTTAGCAGAACATAATGATGTGTATTTTCCATCTCACTTGAGGATAACACAAGAGGTTTAAACTGCAGTTTGAAGTATTGGGGATAGACATAAGGAATTATCTGCTAAGAAGCAAAACTGGAGTGGACTACTGAGAAATGTTTAGCATTTCCATCTCTGAGGGTTATTATATATTGGAGTATATCCAATTAACAATGTTGTGACAGCTTCAGTTGGACAGTAAAGGGACTCACCATACATAGACATGTATCCATTCTCCCTGGAGTCCACGTCCATCCAGGCTGCCACGTAACACTGAGCAGATTCTGAGGCAAGACTGGCGGTCTCACTTCTGGACCAGCACGTAGAGGTCATAGTGGTTTCTAGGCCTTACTTATTAGCTTGGGGAAAATGGTCTGTGTTGCTGGCAAAACAATTCACATCATGCTGAATCATTATTGTTGTTGTGATTACACAGCCTTATTTATCTTTTGTCTCCATTCTCTCACCTTTACCACAGTGTGAAAATGTGTAAATACTAAAATACTGAGAGGCATTTTAAGAAGGCAACTTTTTATGAATTTTTTTAAAGTAACTTAGTTAAATTTGTACTTATCATTTTGTGTCTGCATAGAACAGCTCCTGGCATAGCAGATGTGTTTCATAAATGAGTGTTGAATGGGATGAATGAATGGGAATTTAGTGGCTTTGTTTTAAAGCACTGGCTATAGTGAAACAAGCTCTGGGCTTAAGTCAGATAATCTGTGTTCTTCAGCCAGGCCATTGACCAACTGCGTGACTTATGTCAAGTATCTACTTCTTGACTGGCCCCCACATGCTGTTTGACCTTTGCAAAATGATGGAATTTAATCTCAGTGATTGCTAAGATCCCTTCTGAGTCTCAGATTTTGTAACTTTCTGTAGAAAGTGAGTGTGGAAACAAAGTTTTGGGTTTTTTTTTTTTTTTTTTTTTTTCCAGTGGCTCATCTGGAATTGCAGAAACTAGCAGATCTGGAAAGGAAAATTATGTTCTGTAAAAATATTAGAGAAATTCTTAACTTACCAACCGATAAGTGTAAAAGTCTACTTGTTCCTAAGCTCCAAAATATACTATTAATGCAATAGTTAATAACATCTTTTGCTGATGAGCTAAATTGACTGAGACTTAGCTTTATACTTTTGAAAATGTATAAATGGAAAGTTTTTTGTAAGTAAATGCTTCTAGACTTCTGAGAATTATTTTCTCTTACATTAAGTTGAATATATTTAAATCTTTTATGTTAACTTATAGTTGTCCTGGTGGTTGAGTTAACATGTTTTGATGGCTAAGAACTGGAGAACCTAGTCACTACTGGCCTAAACTAGTTGTATTCTTGGTACACCTAAGGGATTCTTGGCATTTAGGGTTTCTTATAAAACTTTCTGGGAGAGGCCTTTTTGGATAAGATGAGCCGCACATTGCACTTTAGAATAGAATGTGATAAGAACCAAGATGATGAAATCATGTTTGAGACTTCACAGTTTTTACTGTAGATAAGAACGTGATGTTACGTAAGATGCCTCTGGCTTATATTGCCATTTTCAAGGTCATATATTGCAGACTGAGAAGGAAACGATCCCATGTTTAGACAGC
Organism: Tragulus kanchil; assembly: GCA_022376925.1. Classification (NCBI taxonomy): domain Eukaryota; kingdom Metazoa; phylum Chordata; class Mammalia; order Artiodactyla; family Tragulidae; genus Tragulus; species Tragulus kanchil. The sequence goes on along the minus strand of JAIOJX010000032.1, from coordinate 213,263,776 downwards.
TGCAATAAAATCTGAGTTAATCTGCTTACAGTTAGTTTCAGAGTAGAGCAGTATCCAGGGTGTTGGGAGTAGCTTGGCCACAGGCTCTAGTTAGAGTCACTTACATTCTTTTATATATATATATATATATATATATATATATAATTTTATTTATTTATTTAGAAACAGAGGCATGTGGGATCTTAGTTCCATGACCAGGGATTGAACCCATGCCCCCTGCATTGGAAGTACAGAGTCTTCACCACTAAAGTTTCAAGGAAGTCCCTCACATTCTTGCAAAGTGTCTGGCATTTGCTGGACAATGCTCCCTTTTCAGCTGGTCAGTCACCCTATCTCCAGACAAAGATGCTGGCCCTGCAAACTGTAACCAACAGGGCAAGAATCCCAGCTCCAGTGTGGGGCTAGCCATGCCTTTTTAGTTAGGCAAGTCTTCAGTTTGGGGCCAGGCTCAGAGCTGTGTTTTAGATCTGTGTCTTTGTAACAACACCCGCTGCCCTAAGCTCTCTAGATTGCCTCATCTCTAAATGAATGGCTTAGGGTTTGACAGAATGATCTTGACCACCTAGTTTCTGGTGCCGTCATAAACCAGGCTACAGCTTGCTCTCATATTAAAATTTTAGCTGTTTGACGAGGCTGACTCATCTCATTTCTAGCCTGTCACTGCATTCTGTCCCTGCTTTTCAGAACAAGTTAAACTCTTTCAGCTGGGTTTCCAGGACTGAGAAGGCACAGAGGAACAGGCCTATAGCTATAGTTGAGAGGTTACAAAAGGCATCGAGCTGTAGGACGGTCTTACACAGATGAATTTTTGATTCAGTGTAATGTGAATTGTATTTGTTGACAGCGTTTGATTAGAAGCAACAGAAGCTAACATTGGCTAATTTAAAGGGAAAAATCCCCCATCAGTTTTTGAAAAAATATGGAGAAAATCATAGAGTTGAAGGAAAAGTAGAGAGGGACAGCTGTAGGAATACAGGAAACAGGAACTAACAGACACATTGTAGTACTACTTTGAGGATGAATCCATTCCAGGTATTTTCTGAACCTTATTGATAAGTTAATTAATCAGAGTCCTAGGGGCTGGCGTGAGTTATAAGCCCACCCCTTGGCTAGTTGAATCACCTGTACCTGGAATGACAATGCCATCAGCATCACCTACAGTGAAGGTCAGGGTGGTTCTCCAAACCACAGTGTTTCTACTGATGGAGAGGGAGGTTCAGAGACAAGAGATGTCAACTACCAGTCTGTGCAGAGTGGAAATAGATTCAGCCTCACAGCCAAAGAAACAGTCACCTATGCAGGTGTTTCTGTTTCTTAGGAGTTGCCATATGGATACTTAAACCAGCTTAGGAGTGCTTGGCTCTCATTCTCATGCCATTTTGTCCCCAATATACTTTCAGAATTTAAATCAGTAATTAGCAAGAGGCATCTTTTGGCCATTGTAGTTGCCTGGAGCAAGATGAATTTTTAAAATTCTTTGTGATAAAAAAACCCACCATCATCATCATTATTGCATATGGAAGACCAGTTATTAGAAGCAAACTGTCAGAAGAACATCCCAGTTTGTTCTTTTCTCATTTTTGAGTTGTGTCAATGGGTAGGATTTGAGTCTTTGGGGGCCTTTGAGGAGAGTAACTGACTTCAAAAGAATCAGCAAGACGAATATTTCAATTTCTATAGGCTGAGGGATTTCTAACCCTCAGAAGCCATATTATGGATGGTAGATTATAATAACAAAAGGGATGACACATTGACTTGGAATGTTTTCTCATCTGTATTTACTTATTCCTAAATATTTGCCTTCATGCTTTCTTCTTCAAGTGGATGGCCAGCTGCATGCCACCTTTTTCTTTTCTCATAACGTCTGTTCCTGGTTTCTTTCTTTTCCTTAGCCACTCCACTTTCCCTCCTCGAATCTTGTGTTTTCTCTCTAAATCTTCCTTTCTCTAATCCTATTTCATCCTTCCCTTTGTTTTCCTTATATGGTCGTACAGTTCATAACTTCTGTTTCTTTTCCTGAAATTCCCTCCTGTTCTCCTCCTCCAAAGTCAATGTTCTGGTGCCCTATTCCCAAAACTTCTTATCTCTTCACTGTTAATCCCTAATGTGTTTACTGATCTGTGGGCTAAAAGGCAAAATGCCCAGGGTGCTTGCTTCATGCCATTGCAGTGAGAAGCAGCAGTTAGGATTGCTCAACAAGTGCCTTGAGAACCATGAATCAATGGATGAAAGCCCTGTCAGTGAAAGATTGCATATGTCTGTTTGTATGTGTCTATGGGATGCATGCCCATGCTCAAGCAGTTAGCTGAATGAAGGGTTTCTTGGATTTTTTTGGGGGGGTGGGTGGGGCGGGAAAGAAAATTAAGCAGCAAGCTTTGCCTACATTTCTTTCTTTATTAAGTGAATGGACACATTTCTAAGAAGTTATGTAAGGAAAACAGATGATGTTAAAGAGACAAACAGAGACAAGAGACTGGTAAACAGTCAGGCATTAGCAGATCCTGGTGACACATTTTTGATAGCAGACACAAAGAATGTGTTATGAATGCAGTGACAGAACAGAAAGCAGAACCAGGGATGGAAAGGGATGGCAATAAATGGCAATAAAACCCAAGTGATTCATATGTTTAAGTGAAAGAAAGGAGAAAGAGGGCAGGGCCCATAATGTGAACGGGTGAGAAAATCAGAGTAGAGATGTACTAGTAGAGACCAAGAGATCAGAAATTTGAGAAACTCTTCTTACATCAATATCTCAGTTTCTATAGGCTGAGGGATTTCTAACCCTCAGAAGCCATATTATGGATGGTAGATTATAATAACAAAAGGGATGACACATTGACTTGGAATGTTTTCTCATCTGTATTTACTTATTCCTAAATATTTGCCTTCATGCTTTCTTCTTCAAGTGGATGGCCAGCTGCATGCCACCTTTTTCTTTTCTCATAACGTCTGTTCCTGGTTTCTTTCTTTTCCTTAGCCACTCCACTTTCCCTCCTCGAATCTTGTGTTTTCTCTCTAAATCTTCCTTTCTCTAATCCTATTTCATCCTTCCCTTTGTTTTCCTTATATGGTCGTACAGTTCATAACTTCTGTTTCTTTTCCTGAAATTCCCTCCTGTTCTCCTCCTCCAAAGTCAATGTTCTGGTGCCCTATTCCCAAAACTTCTTATCTCTTCACTGTTAATCCCTAATGTGTTTACTGATCTGTGGGCTAAAAGGCAAAATGCCCAGGGTGCTTGCTTCATGCCATTGCAGTGAGAAGCAGCAGTTAGGATTGCTCAACAAGTGCCTTGAGAACCATGAATCAATGGATGAAAGCCCTGTCAGTGAAAGATTGCATATGTCTGTTTGTATGTGTCTATGGGATGCATGCCCATGCTCAAGCAGTTAGCTGAATGAAGGGTTTCTTGGATTTTTTTGGGGGGGTGGGGAGGGGGCAGGAAAGAAAATTAAGCAGCAAGCTTTGCCTACATTTCTTTCTTTATTAAGTGAATGGACACATTTCTAAGAAGTTATGTAAGGAAAACAGATGATGTTAAAGAGACAAACAGAGACAAGAGACTGGTAAACAGTCAGGCATTAGCAGATCCTGGTGACACATTTTTGATAGCAGACACAAAGAATGTGTTATGAATGCAGTGACAGAACAGAAAGCAGAACCAGGGATGGAAAGGGATGGCAATAAATGGCAATAAAACCCAAGTGATTCATATGTTTAAGTGAAAGAAAGGAGAAAGAGGGCAGGGCCCATAATGTGAACGGGTGAGAAAATCAGAGTAGAGATGTACTAGTAGAGACCAAGAGATCAGAAATTTGAGAAACTCTTCTTACATCAATAAAGCATTATGTGTTAAACAACAAAAGGGAACATGGAATTCTACTACCCAGATGCAGTGTCTCTAGTACTTTAAGGAAATAAAAGCCAGATAAGATTAGAGTAGCATCTTTAAAAAAAAAAAAAGTGATCTCTCGGTACTGGAGGAATCAAGTCCCCTGTAAAAGGATTGGAAGAATTTGAGTAGGTGACAGGAGAAACAGCGGCAAGTGAGACAAATCTTACGCAGGAAAAGTGATTGTAAGTGGTATTGCCAGGTTTTCAAAGGAGAAAGGCACTCAGGTTCTCTCCATCCTGAGAGTTGGGAGCCCAGCATAGCCTAAAAAACAGAACTCCCTCCTGTTTGCCATGTACTCAGCTAGATGCTTTACATCCACGTCTCATTTAAGCCTCGTGATACATTAAAGTGAAGCCAAAGACTGAGACTGATATCTACTGGGAGGAAAAAGCAGAGGGAGTTTTCTGAGCCAGTTCCCAAATCATAAGGCTCGAGGGAATAACTTTGGTTTTGTCAAGTCAGAGCGGACAGCCAAAGGTAGCAGACATAGGATATTGTCAGAGGTAAATCACCCCGCTAAGCCTGTTCTGTCTTTATTGCAAGGTCAGAGGACCATAGCAAGGCAGCCAAATGTTTTCAGCCGTGGAAATCCCCTAACTTTCCAACGGCTGCAGCCTCACAGCTCTGAGGTTTTGCTCACAGGATGGCTCTCATCCAGGTTTCAGATGTCTTCAAGTGGATTAATCATTTTCTTCTCCTGACTCATTCAAGCCTCTAGCAAATAGCTGTAGGTACTGGAGGGGCTGTGTAGATCAGTTGGCTTGATGTTGGGCTCTAGAAAAATCTAAAAGATGGTGCTAAAAGTAGTTAAGTACCTGTCCTCGGGTGCTGGTATGTGGGTTATGGCCAGAGGACACTGGCTTATTCGTGTGTCTGAAGCGGGGTATTTTCATTTGCATTAGGAAACTTGGGTACATGTGGGGACTTTAGTCTCTTAATGTAAGGTTAAGTATTATAAGCCATTACTTAGACCAAGAGATCAGAAATTTGAGAAACTCTTCTTACATCAATAAAGCATTATGTGTTAAACAACAAAAGGAACATGGAATTCTACTACCCAGATGCAGTGTCTCTAGTACTTTAAGGAAATAAAAGCCAGATAAGATTAGAGTAGCATCTTTAAAAAAAAAAAAAGTGATCTCTCGGTACTGGAGGAATCAAGTCCCCTGTAAAAGGATTGGAAGAATTTGAGTAGGTGACAGGAGAAACAGCGGCAAGTGAGACAAATCTTACGCAGGAAAAGTGATTGTAAGTGGTATTGCCAGGTTTTCAAAGGAGAAAGGCACTCAGGTTCTCTCCATCCTGAGAGTTGGGAGCCCAGCATAGCCTAAAAAACAGAACTCCCTCCTGTTTGCCATGTACTCAGCTAGATGCTTTACATCCACGTCTCATTTAAGCCTCGTGATACATTAAAGTGAAGCCAAAGACTGAGACTGATATCTACTGGGAGGAAAAAGCAGAGGGAGTTTTCTGAGCCAGTTCCCAAATCATAAGGCTCGAGGGAATAACTTTGGTTTTGTCAAGTCAGAGCGGACAGCCAAAGGTAGCAGACATAGGATATTGTCAGAGGTAAATCACCCCCTAAGCCTGTTCTGTCTTTATTGCAAGGTCAGAGGACCATAGCAAGGCAGCCAAATGTTTTCAGCCGTGGAAATCCCCTAACTTTCCAACGGCTGCAGCCTCACAGCTCTGAGGTTTTGCTCACAGGATGGCTCTCATCCAGGTTTCAGATGTCTTCAAGTGGATTAATCATTTTCTTCTCCTGACTCATTCAAGCCTCTAGCAACAGCTGTAGGTACTGGAGGGCTGTGTAGATCAGTTGGCTTGATGTTGGGCTCTAGAAAAATCTAAAAGATGGTGCTAAAAGTAGTTAAGTACCTGTCCTCGGGTGCTGGTATGTGGGTTATGGCCAGAGGACACTGGCTTATTCGTGTGTCTGAAGCGGGGTATTTTCATTTGCATTAGGAAACTTGGGTACATGTGGGGACTTTAGTCTCTTAATGTAAGGTTAAGTATTATAAGCCATTACTTAGACGATAGAATTCCATTATGGCAGTGTAATTTTATATGTACTTAGATGGATTGTGGCTCAGAATATAACCCCTTAATAACAACAGCAAACACACATACAGTGCTTATTGTGTGTCAGGCACTATACTAATTCCTTTCCCTAAAAGGCCATATTCACAAGACTGAAAGGTCAATTCTGGTTGTTTACCAAGGCCAAGCCTATTGATTCCATTATTTTGTCTGGCTAATGTTCCTCATCATGAAGTTTATTTTAGAAGAAATGTTCACTTTCAGATTCATGATTGTACTTAGTTATACTGGAAAGTCCATTTCTCCTGTTTTGGGAATGCTTTAATTTCCTGGCTCAGTTATTCAGTTCATGGACATTTATTAAGCACCTGAGTGTACTGGTCATGGAACATACAGGGGTAAATAAGACATGGCCTCAGACCTGAAGTTCAGCATTGTGTTAGTGCTTTGTGATTGGCATGCACAAAATACCTGGGAAACTCAGAAGCAGCAGCAAATGTGTTTTGCAAAGGAAACATTAGAGCTGAAACTTTAACAATATGTAGAAATTGCTCAAATTAACAAAGGTGGGAGGAGCATTATCACTGGAGGAGATGGCATGTGTGAGACAGCATAGCATGTTCAGAGTAGAAGAAGATATTTTAAACGTGGGGCTGTGACAAAAAATGAGCCTACATAGGTTAAATTGGGATCAGATTCCAATGGACCTTGTGTAACATCCTAAGGCATTCTCTTGTAAGCACTAGAAGGGCTTATAGAGACTTTTAAGAAAGAGTAACTTCATTTCCTTGTGTTTCAGTAAGAGAATCTGATGATAATGTGGGGTAGGTGAAAAGGGGTAATAAAAACCAACCGGTTAGAGAGCTGTTACACAGTCTAGAAATGGTAGCAGTAGGGGCAAAGGTGAGGGATAGATTTGAGATGCCCCTTGAGAGTGATATGGGCAGACTATAATGCCAGGTTAGATACAGAGGTTCATGTTTGGATGATGCCCCAGATGAGGTCTCAGGCTCTAGGTGGATCGTGATGCTTTCAGTGATCAATTAGAAGTAAAACTATGGGGAGTGATGAGGGCCTTTTGTGATATGTTGAATTGAAAGTAAGGTACTGGTGAGAGGTGAAGTATTTGAAGCTAATTTGATCAATGCAACCAAAGAGAAAGGGGGCCGAGGACAGTAAAGGGTGTATTCTGTTCAGATTGTGGGTCAAGAATCTATCGATGCTGTGTAGAGAGAGTCTTAGGAATCACTAGTTTGAACCACGTTGGTCTTCTCTGTGGCCGAGCACACTTTGGATTCTGTTATTTTCCTACGCCTGACTAATACATTTTTTAAATGAGGTTGGAAGCCTCAGTCAAAGGCTAGCAGGACACTGACCCTGAATAGGCCATTACTGTGCATGTGCTGGTTTGGGAGGAGTTGGGGAGTCGTTCTTGAAGACACAGAAGCACACGTTCCCACTCAGCTTTCCCTGGCTGACCTGGATTCCATGGACTGCTGACCCTACAGAGATTTGCAGACATCCCCACAAAAGGAGCATCATTTGTATGCAGCCCTGAACTGATTGTAACAATCTGTTCCTTACGTCTCTGAGAAAGCACACAAATTGATTGTCCAGGACTTGTCCATTTTCAAGGACACCTGTATGATCCTTTATCACATCAGCTGACCCCTCCCTGCCTTCATTCCCCTGTTCTTTCACTCATGTGAGCTGAGATATATCTGCCTCAACACACCCTGCCCTGGGAAATTTCTTCAGAAGAAAATGATTGGAAAAAGTACTTCTGCTTCTGAGCCAACTCGTGGATTTATATCTCCTCTGGCCTAGCACCCGATTTCAAGTGTCTATTTCCTTCTGACTCTGGAAGACTGAGCTGCATCTTGAATGAAAGCTCATAAGCACATTAAGAAACTCTGTTTCCTTCTGCTGTTTACTGAAGCAGTGACAAAATAAATGAATTCAGTTCATCCAGAGCCAGTTTTAAGTATCGTGTGACAGGGCCCAGCAATGTCCTGGAGCTCAGGAGCTCGGCTTCGGTGCAGTGTGCACCACTGTCTCCTGTGGTGTTCTGCAGGCATCTGCCTCCAGAATGTCACTTTCCGTTCATGATCGTGATTGACTGACCAGGATGTGTGCTCTTGTTTCACACTGCCCCTAACTTTCTGTGCCTTGTACCCAAGAGGTTTGTGATAAATATTTTCAACTCGTTGAATTGTCCCAAGTTTTGGAAGTTACTTTATATATATAAAGGCTTCTGAACTCCTTGAAGCCATCAACTCTGCTAACAGCAGAGGAAGTTGTATATATTTATTGACCGAAGGTCACAAGCTGGCCATCATGGGATCCTCCAGCCCACAGACATATGGGCTGTACTTAACTCTCTCAATGATGTCTTTAGGAAAATATGAATTTGGTATCAGTATTAACAAATCCAGAGATAGCATAATATAACAACCCAGGTTTTCTGCCTTCTCTTGGGAGCTGGAAGATCTGACAACACTGGGCTGCATTCTTGCAGGCTGCATCGAGCAGCGGCTGCTGCCCATGGGATCCTCCACCTGGATCCATGGACTGCTGACCCTACAGAGATTTGCAGACATCCCCACAAAAGGAGCATCATTTGTATGCAGCCCTGAACTGATTGTAACAATCTGTTCCTTACGTCTCTGAGAAAGCACACAAATTGATTGTCCAGGACTTGTCCATTTTCAAGGACACCTGTATGATCCTTTATCACATCAGCTGACCCCTCCCTGCCTTCATTCCCCTGTTCTTTCACTCATGTGAGCTGAGATATATCTGCCTCAACACACCCTGCCCTGGGAAATTTCTTCAGAAGAAAATGATTGGAAAAAGTACTTCTGCTTCTGAGCCAACTCGTGGATTTATATCTCCTCTGGCCTAGCACCCGATTTCAAGTGTCTATTTCCTTCTGACTCTGGAAGACTGAGCTGCATCTTGAATGAAAGCTCATAAGCACATTAAGAAACTCTGTTTCCTTCTGCTGTTTACTGAAGCAGTGACAAAATAAATGAATTCAGTTCATCCAGAGCCAGTTTTAAGTATCGTGTGACAGGGCCCAGCAATGTCCTGGAGCTCAGGAGCTCGGCTTCGGTGCAGTGTGCACCACTGTCTCCTGTGGTGTTCTGCAGGCATCTGCCTCCAGAATGTCACTTTCCGTTCATGATCGTGATTGACTGACCAGGATGTGTGCTCTTGTTTCACACTGCCCCTAACTTTCTGTGCCTTGTACCCAAGAGGTTTGTGATAAATATTTTCAACTCGTTGAATTGTCCCAAGTTTTGGAAGTTACTTTATATATATAAAGGCTTCTGAACTCCTTGAAGCCATCAACTCTGCTAACAGCAGAGGAAGTTGTATATATTTATTGACCGAAGGTCACAAGCTGGCCATCATGGGATCCTCCAGCCCACAGACATATGGGCTGTACTTAACTCTCTCAATGATGTCTTTAGGAAAATATGAATTTGGTATCAGTATTAACAAATCCAGAGATAGCATAATATAACAACCCAGGTTTTCTGCCTTCTCTTGGGAGCTGGAAGATCTGACAACACTGGGCTGCATTCTTGCAGGCTGACAATGGACGAGAGCAGCGTTGCTGCTGCTCGCCCTAGGGTGGGCACATCCTTCACATTGCCAAGATCCCCATTGTTCCCTCTTTGTTACATGCAACATACCTCACTCACACATTTCATGCCTCACCTCTTGTAGGCTTTTTCTTTGTAGGCACCACCAGAAAAATTACTTAGAAAACTTAACAAATTGGCATGCTATTTCAAAAATATTTTACTGAAATACACTTCACTTACCATAGGGACTTCCCTGGTGGTTCAGTGATTAAGACTCTGCACTTCTACTGCAGAGGCTATGGGTTCAATCTCTGGTTGGGGAACTAAGACCCCACATGCCACATGGCCAAAAAAAAAAAAAAATTGTTTGTCATAAAATTTGCCCATGTAAAGTGTGCAATTCAGTGTTCTTTGGTTTGTAGTTGTGTAATTATTGCCACTACTGAGTTTTAGGACTTTTTCATCCTCAGAGGAGATTCTGTACCCATTAGCAGTCACTTCGTATTCTTTCCCCCACCCTGAGGCCACCACTAATCTATGTTCTGTCTCTATGGTTTTGGGTTGGTCCTACTTTTTAGTTATTATAGATAATGCACTAATGTAAGGTGCTAATGAATATTTGCATAAAAGTTTTTGAAAGGACATATGTTTTCACTTCCTTGGAACTATACCTAGGAGGGGAAATATTGGGCCTTAACTCTTTGTTTTAATATTTTGAGGAATTGCCACATTGCTTTCCAAAATGCCCTATTTTATATCCCCCACCAGCAGTGTTATAAGGGCTCCAGTTTCTCCACATCCTCACTTCACCAGCACTTGTTTTTTCTTTACACTAAAAAACATTTTTATTGGGGCATAGCCAATCAACAATTTTGTGATAGTTTCAGATGAACAGTGAACTCACCAGCACTTTTTATTGTCCATCTTGTAGCCATCTTAGTTGTTGTGAAGTGGTATTTCATTGTGGTTTTGATTTCAAGAAACCATTTTTTTTTTCATAAAATAGAATTTATTAATTTTTACAAGGAAATGTTGCTGATAGATCATGCTAATCCTTCCACATCACTGTGGAACTCTCAGCTTCGTCTCAGTTCTCATGATCAGACCACATCACATTGTAGTGTTTCCCCTGGTTATCCCTTGTGGGGCCCTCACAAATGGGGTGAGTGGCCGTATTATGGAAATCCCAGAGAACTTCTTGGTCCTTTCATTATGTGAAGTTGCAATGAGAAGACAGCAGTCTACATTCCAAAAGAAGGTCCTCACCAGAACCCAACCATGTTAGCACCCTGATCTTGGTCTTCCCAGCCTCCCGAACTTCAAGAACTAGATTTCTGACATAAGCCACCCAGATAGTAGACTTGATTAGAGCAGGCCTAATGGACTTAGGTGGGGGCTTCCCTTGTGACTTAGACTATAAAAGAATCTTCCTGCCAAGCAGGAGGCAGAGTTTGATTCCTGGGTCAAAATGGTCCCTTGGAGAAGGGAATGGCTACCCGCTCTCAGTATTCTTGCCTGGAGAATCCCATGAACAGAGGAGCCTGGTGGGCTATAGTCCATGGAGTTGGACATGACTCAGTGACTAATACACATACATAGCAGACTTAGACACTGGCCTTCCCAGGGAAGAAGCAGTGATCCAGCTCCAGACTCACAGTCTCCTTTTCCCCAAGAAGCTGTACTTCAGACTCCTTTTTTTTTTTTTTTAGCATTTTTTCCCCACTGAGTCCAAGGACTTGACTGGTACCTGACTTGGATTTGTTTTAGTGAACTCACTGCTCTCTGCTTTTGCTCACTGCCATCTCTCTCCTTTCACATGTTCACACTTCCACTTACGCATCCCATCAGCCCAGCACAGTGCTTCTGATCCAGTTCGGAGACTTTGGAGCCTCCTTTGTGACACCATTAGCCAGAGGAACCATATGAGGCCTTTCTGTCCAAGAGAATCTGATATAATTATCAGATGTTCCAACAAGCCCATTTTGAATATCCTGTTCCATCATTACCTCCACCATACTTTACTGCCAGTGGTTTTCAGTTGTAAAAATTTGGCCACCCTGACTGTAATTGCAGTGTCTGAGTGAAAAAGTGAAAGGTCTTAGGCTGGATGTGAAGACTTCATTGGCCGTATTGTTCCAGTCCACAACTATTCCTTATTTTTAAGGAGTTTACCTGAAAAGCTGCTGTCTGACCACAGGAACATCCACATGGCATCTGGAGCAAAGGGGCCTTTTCACTAAGTGTGACAGTGAAGTTGTCCAGGAGCCCTCAACCCTCTTTATCAGCAACCGTGATTTTTATAGGGCACCCTTAATACCTGGGGTGTTATATCTGCAATAATAAAGACTGCCTCAGATCTTTTGCTTCCTTCATCTCAGAACAGACCTAGCTGTGTATATTTAAAGCCACAGCCCACGTCTGTTACATCTGTAATGAGCACGATAACTTAAAACAGCACCTTTCACCTCGGGATCTGGAAGCCTTTAACAACCTCAGCTCCACACTTCCACACACAAGCACTTTAGGGAAGGACAGACCATAAACAGGAACTTCTGGTGATTGTCCTGTCAGGGAGAATGGAGAGAAAAAGAAGAGGATGTCCACTGGACACGCAAGCCTTTCTCCTTCAGCCTCTGTGACTGAAAGCTCATGTGAGGGTCCAGGCTACTTTTTTCTATGGTATAGGCATCATCCAAGCTAATTTCACTCACCTAAATTTTTCATTAGAAGTGCTTTGCTCATTGATTGCTAGGAGGGAATATACAGTGTTAAAGGATGGTTATGTCTCTGACCAACACACAGGAACTTGCTGTTTCTGGTGAGTCGGTAAAGAATAGGATAAAGTGTCCAGAGTACAAACGGCCTCTTGTTTTCGTGTGGCCTGATATTTGTTCAGGTTCCTGCTCATTCCACTTACGCATCCCATCAGCCCAGCACAGTGCTTCTGATCCAGTTCGGAGACTTTGGAGCCTCCTTTGTGACACCATTAGCCAGAGGAACCATATGAGGCCTTTCTGTCCAAGAGAATCTGATATAATTATCAGATGTTCCAACAAGCCCATTTTGAATATCCTGTTCCATCATTACCTCCACCATACTTTACTGCCAGTGGTTTTCAGTTGTAAAAATTTGGCCACCCTGACTGTAATTGCAGTGTCTGAGTGAAAAAGTGAAAGGTCTTAGGCTGGATGTGAAGACTTCATTGGCCGTATTGTTCCAGTCCACAACTATTCCTTATTTTTAAGGAGTTTACCTGAAAAGCTGCTGTCTGACCACAGGAACATCCACATGGCATCTGGAGCAAAGGGGCCTTTTCACTAAGTGTGACAGTGAAGTTGTCCAGGAGCCCTCAACCCTCTTTATCAGCAACCGTGATTTTTATAGGGCACCCTTAATACCTGGGGTGTTATATCTGCAATAATAAAGACTGCCTCAGATCTTTTGCTTCCTTCATCTCAGAACAGACCTAGCTGTGTATATTTAAAGCCACAGCCCACGTCTGTTACATCTGTAATGAGCACGATAACTTAAAACAGCACCTTTCACCTCGGGATCTGGAAGCCTTTAACAACCTCAGCTCCACACTTCCACACACAAGCACTTTAGGGAAGGACAGACCATAAACAGGAACTTCTGGTGATTGTCCTGTCAGGGAGAATGGAGAGAAAAAGAAGAGGATGTCCACTGGACACGCAAGCCTTTCTCCTTCAGCCTCTGTGACTGAAAGCTCATGTGAGGGTCCAGGCTACTTTTTTCTATGGTATAGGCATCATCCAAGCTAATTTCACTCACCTAAATTTTTCATTAGAAGTGCTTTGCTCATTGATTGCTAGGAGGGAATATACAGTGTTAAAGGATGGTTATGTCTCTGACCAACACACAGGAACTTGCTGTTTCTGGTGAGTCGGTAAAAGAATAGGATAAAGTGTCCAGAGTACAAACGGCCTCTTGTTTTCGTGTGGCCTGATATTTGTTCAGGTTCCTGCTTCATTTACTTCTCAAGGGAACAGGCTCTGTTCCCATACCCATCCCAATTCACTTACAGGTAATGTCGAAACTCCAGGACTTTAACCCATAGAAACTTGCCTTGATGTTTTTCTTTCTGAAGATTTAGAGACCTACTTTATATTTTTCCAATGTAAACCTTCTGAAAAAGAGAACTTATCTTTTGTGGGCTAGGTTGGGAAGCTGAGAAGTAAAAAGAGATGAACTGGCAGTTGCTTGGCCTCAGGCACCATACTGGTCACTTTGTATATATTATCTCATGAAACTAAAAGAAAGCCCATCTGTAGGTGACATGCCTGTGGAGATCAGCAATTCTGGTAAGCTTGCCACCTTGGGATGTTTATCATTTGTTCTGTTGGCCAGCTAGGGGCTTCCCTGGTGGCTCGGACAATAAAGAATCTGCCTGCAATGCGGGAGACCCAGGTTCAGTCCCTGGGTTGGGAAGACGCCTTGAAGAAGGGAATAGCTACTCACTCCAGTATTCTTGCCTGGGAAATTCCATGAACAGAGGAACCTGGCGGGCTGCAGTTCACTGGTTCGCAAAGAGTCAGACACAACTGAGTGACTAGCACTTTCATTTTTCTTTTGGCCAATAGCTATCTGTATGCTATCATGACCTTAATCCTGATAGCCATCAGGACCTATTCTATGACATGTCTTTCCTTTTAAAATGTGGCTATAGTACATTAACAAACCCAAATTGCACATTCTTCTCTTTCATAAGCTGCTTTTCAGAGTCCAATATAGCATTAAGTAACCATCTTTCTTGCTTTTTTAAAAATCTCTTTTCTTTCTTCCTTTGTTGTAAGAAAAACATATTTGTGTTCTTTTTAAATGGTCAGTCACAATGTTATGATAAAATCTTTGATTTTATCATTTTGGCTCAATCTAACAAATAAGTTCTATTTAATTTAAATTCTTTTGGTTCTCAGATTTTTTTTTTTTCCATACTTGTAGTCCCTGATAGAATTGAAGCCTAACAAGAGTAGGAATTTATTCACCACTGAATACATTGCCTTGGTATGGGGATTGTCCAGAGTACAAACGGCCTCTTGTTTTCGTGGCCTGATATTTGTTCAGGTTCCTGCTTCATTTACTTCTCAAGGGAACAGGCTCTGTTCCCATACCCATCCCAATTCACTTACAGGTAATGTCGAAACTCCAGGACTTTAACCCATAGAAACTTGCCTTGATGTTTTTCTTTCTGAAGATTTAGAGACCTACTTTATATTTTTCCAATGTAAACCTTCTGAAAAAGAGAACTTATCTTTTGTGGGCTAGGTTGGGAAGCTGAGAAGTAAAAAGAGATGAACTGGCAGTTGCTTGGCCTCAGGCACCATACTGGTCACTTTGTATATATTATCTCATGAAACTAAAAGAAAGCCCATCTGTAGGTGACATGCCTGTGGAGATCAGCAATTCTGGTAAGCTTGCCACCTTGGGATGTTTATCATTTGTTCTGTTGGCCAGCTAGGGGCTTCCCAGGTGGCTCAGATGATAAAGAATCTGCCTGCAATGCAGGAGACCCAGGTTCAGTCCCTGGGTTGGGAAGATCCCCTTGAAGAAGGGAATAGCTACTCACTCCAGTATTCTTGCCTGGGAAATTCCATGAACAGAGGAACCTGGCGGGCTGCAGTTCACTGGTTCGCAAAGAGTCAGACACAACTGAGTGACTAGCACTTTCATTTTTCTTTTGGCCAATAGCTATCTGTATGCTATCATGACCTTAATCCTGATAGCCATCAGGACCTATTCTATGACATGTCTTTCCTTTTAAAATGTGGCTATAGTACATTAACAAACCCAAATTGCACATTCTTCTCTTTCATAAGCTGCTTTTCAGAGTCCAATATAGCATTAAGTAACCATCTTTCTTGCTTTTTTAAAAATCTCTTTTCTTTCTTCCTTTGTTGTAAGAAAAACATATTTGTGTTCTTTTTAAATGGTCAGTCACAATGTTATGATAAAATCTTTGATTTTATCATTTTGGCTCAATCTAACAAATAAGTTCTATTTAATTTAAATTCTTTTGGTTCTCAGATTTTTTTTTTTTCCATACTTGTAGTCCCTGATAGAATTGAAGCCTAACAAGAGTAGGAATTTATTCACCACTGAATCTTCAGTGTCTAGAACAGGCCTTGTGTGTTGAATGAATGGATGAATTTTTTTTTTTTTTTCATCAAAGGTTTTTATTTCAGCTGCTTCAGGACCTTGACTTTATGCTTTCTGGTTCTGAACAAGACCTAACTTTTCGGAGCACTGGGAAGGGACTATCCTGATTCCTTTATTTCCAACTCTTTGCGACCCCATGGACTGTAGCCCGCCAGGCTCCTCTGTCCATGGGATTTCCCTGGCAAGAATACTGGAGTGGGTTGCCATTTCCTTCTCCTGGATGAATTTTTGACAGCTAATTGTTTTAGGTTGAGCTCTACAAAAGTAGGCACTGAAGTGGACTTTGCAGTGCAGGGTGTTTCAGGGAATCAGCACTTACCAAAGGCAGGGCTGAACAGAGGGGGGAATCGTGTTGTGGTACAGATCCAACAGAGCTTCAACCAGACCCGTGGCGAGTTTTAGAGTAAAATTTTAAAAATCAAAAAAATCCTTTTAGAATTTGCTGTATAGTCCAGGGAACTCAAACTGGCGCTCCATGACAGCCTAGAGGGGTGGGATGGGTTGGGAGGTGGGAAGGAGTTTCAAGAGAGAGTAGTTCAATTGCTCAGTCATGGCCGGCTCTTTGCAGTCCCCTGGACTATAGCGCAAAGCTTCCCTGTCCTTCACTGCCTCCTCAAGTTTGCTCAAATCTGTGTCCACTGAGTCAATCGTGCTATGTAACTATTTCATTCTCTGCCTCCCACTCCTTCTTTTGCCTTCAATCTTTCCCAGCATCAAGGTCTTTTCTAGTGAGTTTGCTCTTGGCATCAGGTGGCCAAGGTACTGGAGCTTTAGCTTTAGCATGAGCCCTTCCAATGACTACTCAGGGTTGATTTCCTTTAGGATCGACTGGTTTGATCTCCTTGCTCTCCAAGGGACTCTCTAGTGCCTTTTCCAGCATCACAGTTCAAAAACATCAATTCTTTGGGGCTAAGGGACATATGTATACCGACGGCTGATTCATGTTGATGTATGGCAGAAGCCAACATAATATTGTAAAACAATTTTCCTCCAATTAAAAGTAAATAAATTTTTTAAAGAGAGGGGGAAAAAGTCCCCCTCTCAACTAATAATGAGCTATCATTATATTAATAATTAGGAATCAGGATTACTCTGAAACTTGGTATGGCCTTTATACTCTTTCCCTGCCCCACCTGTGCCTCTTAGTAAAGGGATGTGGATGTGATCTGCTCCTATGAGGTCATGACCTTTAGAGGCCAGGGGTTCCTTCTTTAGGGGTAAGGAGGCCTCTAAAGCTGAAGTTGACCCTGAAGGAGGTAATGTTGCACACTGTTTGCTGACCATCCTCCCCGTAACCAGAGAGAGAATCCATCCTTAAAGAGACCTTTGGTCAGTGGGTTTTAGTATCTACTAACTGATAACAATACTGTAAATAGTGTTTACCTTATACAGGATTGTCACTTACTATGAATATAAGTGGTATTCTTCAGAATTAATTAACATCTAAAACCTGGAGGTATTTATACCAGAAATTTTAAAGCAAATCAATACTTGTTGCTTTCAAATCAGTCATTGCTTTGATTCACATATGATATTCAATGACTTTACTCTCTCTCTTTTTCTTGTATATGTTTGGCATTATAATTTTTCAAAATGTACCAAAAAATGCCTAGAGTTATTAATATGGTGCCTGTTTTATAGTTAGTGACAGATTTTCAAGGTGATCACATTTTTTAATCCTTGCAAGTTCTGGTAGCTGAAGTTTCTTTTTTTTGTAAAGCATTGCTCATATTTTTTTCTGATCATAAATACACAAGCCTTTAGGCAAATGGCAACTTTCTGCATGTTATTTCTTTTTTTTTTCAATCTTTCCCAGCATCAAGGTCTTTTCTAGTGAGTTTGCTCTTGGCATCAGGTGGCCAAGGTACTGGAGCTTTAGCTTTAGCATGAGCCCTTCCAATGACTACTCAGGGTTGATTTCCTTTAGGATCGACTGGTTTGATCTCCTTGCTCTCCAAGGGACTCTCTAGTGCCTTTTCCAGCATCACAGTTCAAAAACATCAATTCTTTGGGGCTAAGGGACATATGTATACCGACGGCTGATTCATGTTGATGTATGGCAGAAGCCAACATAATATTGTAAAACAATTTTCCTCCAATTAAAAGTAAATAAATTTTTTAAAGAGAGGGGGAAAAAGTCCCCCTCTCAACTAATAATGAGCTATCATTATATTAATAATTAGGAATCAGGATTACTCTGAAACTTGGTATGGCCTTTATACTCTTTCCCTGCCCCACCTGTGCCTCTTAGTAAAGGGATGTGGATGTGATCTGCTCCTATGAGGTCATGACCTTTAGAGGCCAGGGGTTCCTTCTTTAGGGGTAAGGAGGCCTCTAAAGCTGAAGTTGACCCTGAAGGAGGTAATGTTGCACACTGTTTGCTGACCATCCTCCCCGTAACCAGAGAGAGAATCCATCCTTAAAGAGACCTTTGGTCAGTGGGTTTTAGTATCTACTAACTGATAACAATACTGTAAATAGTGTTTACCTTATACAGGATTGTCACTTACTATGAATATAAGTGGTATTCTTCAGAATTAATTAACATCTAAAACCTGGAGGTATTTATACCAGAAATTTTAAAGCAAATCAATACTTGTTGCTTTCAAATCAGTCATTGCTTTGATTCACATATGATATTCAATGACTTTACTCTCTCTTTTTCTTGTATATGTTTGGCATTATAATTTTTCAAAATGTACCAAAAAATGCCTAGAGTTATTAATATGGTGCCTGTTTTATAGTTAGTGACAGATTTTCAAGGTGATCACATTTTTTAATCCTTGCAAGTTCTGGTAGCTGAAGTTTCTTTTTTTTGTAAAGCATTGCTCATATTTTTTTCTGATCATAAATACACAAGCCTTTAGGCAAATGGCAACTTTCTGCATGTTATTTCATGTTTTTAATAGTTTATTTTTTTTAACTAGGTCATCTAGCATGTAAGAAGTATTGAACAAAATTACCATTAAATTGTCATGGTTTGTGTTATTTTTGTATTTTCTGAAGATTCGATCTTGCTGATTTTTTTGATCTGACCTTTTTCTTCCTTGAGAAGTTTAGTTTCCCTTTGTTCAGTTAGTTATCACTCTGCAGTTGGCATGGTTTAGAGCTTTGGTTTTTATTGCTTCAGTTGCTCTACAGTAATTGACACACTATACGTTCCAGGTCCCATGTTCCATTTACATATGGACACACACTAAATGATGACTCAAATAGACTATAATGAGTCCCCTTTATCCTAGGATATCTTTGAGATTCGGAGTTACTGTGTGGGTCTGTTCTCCTTAAACATAGAGCTTATAGCACTGAGTATTGGAAACAACTGACTTTTAATTTCCGCTGGCGTTTCATCACCATGGGTGCATCCCAATCTAATTATATGTTAATTTGTAATCAACAGAGGCTTCCTCTCATTTAATTTTCTGCTGACTTTATTTTCTCCCTGTTTGGAAACCTCCAGGATTATTATATCAATTTCAATTTCTTAAACAGGTTTCCTTTCACGATGGCCTGCTTCCAATCTCTTTCTCTGCTATTCAGTTACTCTGTCAGCTCATGATATCTGTTTAAAAATTTTTTTAAAAGCCAAACCAATCAAAATGCCAATCTGTTGGTGGGCTCTATGCTGCCATCTAAGATGTTATGAAGCGAACTATTTATGTTGCTATAATATTGTTATGAATTAACTCAGTGGCCCACATCTCTCTGTACTGGAAATGCACTTGACCTTAGAAGGAAAAAAAAAATCTGAACCAAAATCCTCCTTGAAGTTCCAATTTGGATACAATAAGAATTCATCAAAAACATAGAAGCTGCATTTCCTCGGAAATGCAGGCTTTTTCCTGTATTTGGGAGTGGTAAAGGATACGCCCAAGAACTTGGAACAGATACTATTCTGGCAGACAAACAAAAGATCTGCAGGGCAGAACTTCCTTTTTATTCCTTGAGCTCTTTCTCCCATTGTCTCAGAGAAGATGGGGTTAATACCCAGACAGAAGCTGCTTCAGTATTGTCTTTTATTGATAGGCTGCTTGTGTTCAGTGATTCCTCTGGCCCATAGTGTCTGCTGGACAGTTGGAGGCTTTTTGAAGCCATTGTATTGTTAGAGAATAATTAGGGTGAATGAAGCAGGGGGTAGGGGTTAACAACAATTCTTTGTCGCTGGCAATTGCTAGTCTTGGCATCAGTATTGGTAACAAGGCCAATCTACTGGAAGGGATGGAAACAAAAGATGGAAAGGTTGCAGTTGGTTTGTCTAATCCATCCAGCAGATCCACCCAGGCGTGGCCATTGTGCCTTGTGAGCTCTCTGGAAATGCCTTTGGTCACACTGCATTCCAAGCCACTGGGTGGGTGATCTCTAGGCAGTCTCATACATGAATTTCCTAGAATGCTTCCCATAGTATAAGAAAGGGGGGCGGGGAGGGGGTACAGGTGTTGCCTTGGCAACTAATCAGCATACTTCGTAAAGAAAATAATAATCTTTTAACTTTTGGGTAGATGAGTGCCCTAACACAAAAGAGCTAAGATGTGTTGATTGACACCAAGGTGAAAACACCTGGGCAGAACCATGACCTGGGTTCTCCCTTGCTCCTCTATCGCCTCAGGGGCAGTCCGGCCCTGTCCTGGTCGTAGGGGTCTTAATCTCACTCATATTGGGATCTAGAGGAACCCCAGCCAGGGAGGGGTTCAGAAATCTTGGGTAGTTATAAATTTAATGCTTCTAAGAAAGTGGTTCTTACCAAAAGACTTTACAAACTGGTTGCCTATCTGCCCTTGCCCATTTGGGAAGCTGGAGCGCCTGCTGTGTTTAAAATCAAGTCGATGTCTCCCTGTGCTTGATCAGCTACCTGATTATTAATAATACACAGCAGGGGGCTTCCCCTGGTGGTCCAGTGAGTAAGGACACCGCCTTGCAGTGCAAGGGGCGCCGGTTCGATCCCTGGCCTGGGAAGATCCCACGTGCCACGGAGCGGCTGGACTGATGTGTCCAATTACTGAGCTGGAGCTCTGGGGCGCATGCGCCCAGTGCCGGTGCTCTGCGACGACAGAGGCCACCGCGATGGGAGACCCGCAGGAGCCAAAGAACAAAGATGGATGAAAATAGATTACTGAAAGACCAATGGAAGCGGCCGCCCGTCCCCTCCCTCCCCACCCCACCCCCTAAAAGATAAATAAATAAACAATAAATGTAAAAAATAATAATAATAATACACAGCAGGGTACCTTACGTGAGGGTCTAGCTTCCTACTTGGAGTCTACTGTTCAGATTTTATAGCATCCATGCAATTTACTAGCATGTGACGCTTCCCGACATCCTTCTTCCAGATCAGTTTTCTGACAGGTTCCCAAGCACAATGAGGTGTGCCTCAAATTCTTGATTCACGTTGTACAACAAAAGTTGCCCTGTATAATTCTTCCTGTTGCTCATCAAGAAGAACAGAGACGCAGAGGCAATTTGGAAGCAGTTGGAGGCATCTCTCCAAGCAGATTTTTGACCTTAGACACACCTCCCCGAAAGGTGAATTCCTGCTCTCACATATTAAGTATGGCTTTAATCCTACAGTCTGATTTAGGCCAGTGGTGATTCACATTTGAAATCTCGAACAGGGAACCTTCAAGACGGATACTAAACTCTGAACAACAGGGCAGAAATGGTGTTTACCTATGCATTATTTTGAGTGTATCTACTCTCCCAGGTCTGTGTGTGTAAGGAGTGGTGGACGACAGGAAGCGGGTGGGGGAGAGCAAGGTGGTATGGAGCGTTAAGGAGAGGAGGGCAGACAGAATGTGCTTATTTTCAGTTTGTCAGCTGTTCTGGAAAACTGCCAAAATGAATGAGCTACAACAAGCCTTCAGGGTTGTTATAAGCCAAGGCGAGGCCCCTCCTTTTAAAAGGCTCTGTGGAATTTAGACTTAAAACTTAATGTGTATTTGGTTTGGGGGCAAATGTGAGTTCCCTGATCTTTCCCCAGGAAAATATCAGCTCCCAGGAACATGCAGTGGGTCCTAACTCTCTGGACAGAAGTGGGTCTTGAGGGAGATAAAAGAATCTTCCCATTTAGCCTCCTGGCTCTGTTTGGTCAGCAGAGAAAGACGGATGAGAACCCTGATTAGATCTGTCTCCATGGCCTCCAGCGGATTATTGGAAAGGCCTGAAAAAATCCTATTGATACAGGGGGTAGAAGTTCCAGTTGATGGGGGAGGGAAAGGACTGAATCTTGCTGGTCCAAACGTGCGGGGAGGTACACAAATATAACAGCCGGTGAGAGGAGGGAGAATGAGCAGAGGCTGAGCATTTTTACAAGACTAGGCACCGACATTCTCCTAAGAGAGAGGGAACCTGAAACATTTCAAATAAGGCACTTCCATATTGGAAGAAGAGCCTGTAAAACCCAGTGTGGTTGTGATTTCAGAAACAGAAATCCATGGTTGGGCTTTTCTAGGCAGGAGTTGTATCCTCTGCTGGCAGTCAGGTTCCAAGCCTGACCCCTCTGCGGTGTGACTTTGGTCTGACGTTCACATCAGGAAAACTCCAGGCTGTTTCTGTCGTCCTCCCTGCTAATGTTGAAATTGGTAGGGAGAGAGGAAATCTGGATAAAATGGGACTCTTTTCTTGGCATTGTTAAAAATATTACTAAAAAGAGAAAGGGTGTTTTCAGAGCTAAATGGAAGCAGAGTCTTTCTTTGGAACTTTGGAAGCCTAGGTAGGTGGCTAGGTAAGCATTTTCTTGCTGTCTGATCTGTTTTAGCCCATGGTGGTTTCTCATTAGCTTTAAGAGATCCTGATAGAGGGCACACTCATGCCCTTTCTGTGGACACTGTCTCTCCTTAAAGGTGTCCTTTATATCCTGTGTGACTGAAAACTTACACAGCTTTTAGAACTTCTCTGATAATCACATTGTAGCTGGTCTACCAGGAGCTTTAAATTTTTTTGGAATTTCACTGTCAAAAGCAGAACAACAGCTTTTCATCACTGAACCAAGAGGATTGGTTTAGTTTGCCCCTTTTTGCACTTCCAGAAACTGATATTAAGAACTTTAAGCAACTTGCTTAAAGTTACCTGGTTCAGTTAGTATGAAACAGAAACGAAAAACAGTTTCCAGACGCCTGATTTATTATCACAACAAAAGCTGTACCCACAAGAAGAAAACTTAGGTTCAGATTCTCTACCATTCTAAGAACATGGATGAATGTATGGATTTTAGTAGAAACAGCTGATCAAGATAACCTCAGCATTCTCAAGGGAATGTAACCTTAAGGAGAGAGGTTTGAAGTCAGTCGATTTTAAACTGTAATGCGCATTCTTCACAACTCCAGTGGGGAGATTTTCCTATGTTGCGTCAACTATTTGAACATTTTCTAACTTAATACTTCTTTTAATCATGAACGCACTTGTGGTGTCCTCAGTTGCTTCATTTCTGTTGATTCTTTGCAACACTGTGGAACGACAACCCACCAAGCTCCTCTGTCCACGGGGTTCTTCAGGCAAGCACACTGCAGTGGATTGCCGTGTACACCTCTAATGGATCTTCTTGACCCAGGGATCGAATCCACGTCTCCTGAGTCTCTTGCATTCCAGACAGATTCTTTACCCATAGAACCACCTGGGAAGCGTCCTTATTTGAGAATAAACACGAGTTGGTTATACAAGCCCATCACACAGAGGGCTCCATACCTATAAATGGTGCTGTAAACCACGAAGGGTGTGACAGAGTGGAGACATGGTTTCCATAGTACTTTCTTGTTGACGGATGCCTTCACATTCATTTCCAAACTGTTCCTCAGGACATTTTTGTAAAAGTGGGGAGAATAGACATAGGTACAACTATTTTCCAGAAAAGAAAAACAAAGCTCAGTGATACAGAGTGACTCACCAAGCACAGTGTTGAATTGTATCTCGAACCCAGGCTTTTACTCGAAGCCCACAACTCATTTCATGACGTCCCGATGCATTGACGCAGTTGACGGTGCCTTATGGAGCAAGCCCTGTTTTTTTCTTTGTAGGGCATAAACTGCATTGGCTACACTTCCCCTGCCCGGGTCTAGGTGGTGTTTACTGCCTGGTTTGTATTATTCTATTAGTGATATTTACCTTCCATGGCGGGTCTCGGCCTTTTAAAAATCATTAAACTGGGTTTTTGAGGTTACACTCATTTCTCCTTCACATCCTGAACTGTAGACCTGATGCTCCCAGACTTTCATTCAAAGGAGACAAGGATTATTGTGATTGTTGGCAATCCCGCCCCAGGATGCCAGCGTAAATGAAGGATGTTCTTTTTCAGAAAGAAAAAAAAAAAATGCAGCTTAGCAGTATTCTTGATTCTCTTTTTATTCTTGTAACAGCATCTGTTTTTAAAGCGGCTATTTGTTTGTTTTCACGTGTAACACTAGGTGGCAGGATAACTACACCACAAAGCGGCTGCATCTCGTCTCTTGCTGCTTCCAGAGCAAGGACCTGAAGAGTGAGGCAGAAACCATCTGTGGCTCCAGGAGATTGGACCAACCAACCTGGCCAATATTTTCTTGACAGGGAGCTGGCTGCAGTGATTCTAAAACATATGCTTCCAAGATACTGTCTTTAAGGTTTCTCTCTTTCCTTTTTTTTTTCTCAGCTCCCTGGCATTTTAATTTTTATGCCCCATTGCATCCATGTAGACAAGGCCTGCAGCCAGCTGCTTTGAAATGGCAAATCTGGATGGACGCACCCAATGGCGCTGGCACTCTTGCCCGTGTGTGCCAGTGGGTCAGGGAGGGTCTGGGGAAAAGGCACCTGAGCATTTGCCCTGAGTGGTGTCAGCTGGTGTGGTCGAAGGGCAGCAGTGGCCAATGTGAAAATGCTGCTCTCACTAGCTCAGTTGATACAGAAGGGGATTTGTTTTTCAAGAGTAGCCTGATCTTGGTTCACCGCTTAAACTGGTTTAGAAATGCCATCACGCGGTTGATGGGACACTGCCTCTGGGTTGTTGTTGTTGTTGTTTTTGGCCACTTCTGTTGGTCTTTCATTTATCCATTTTCATCCATCTTTGTTCTTAGGCCTATGTGGACCTCCCATCACAGTGACCTCTCTTGCCGCGGAGGACCGGCTCTGGGCGCACGCGCTCCAGAGCTCTGGCTCGGTAGTTGGACACATCAGTGCAGCCGCTCCGCGGCACGTGGGATCTTCCCAGGCCGGGGATTGAACTGGTGCCCCTTGCACTGCAAGGTGGTGTCCTTACCCACTGGATCACCAGGGAAGCCCTGCCTCTGTTTTTTTCCCCTAATGGTTTGCCATGTCTCAGTGCTCCTAAGTGTCTGTTAGCCTGAAAGCCTCACGTGCCACAGGATGCACTAAGCTAAATGAAGCTACAGCACCGGCTTTGTTCTTTCATGTTGTAAAGAGGATGAACTTGGGGTACAGAAACTCCTCTTCAGGGTTTTGCTGAGAAAGAATATCATTAAAACCAAACAATACATACATAAGTGTAGTGATAACTCTCTGAGTATACTCTACCTCAAAGAGCTCCAATAAAACCAAGTCTGAATGTGTAAAATGGATTAAGCAGAAAGGTCTTATTTTAATTACAAAGCATTCCTTACAACTGCAGCCACAATCAGATGTCATTAGGTAGCACACTCCTGTGAACTGTAAATGATTCCATTTACAGAAATGAAAAAAAAAAAGAAAAGAAATATTTAAACCTTGACTTTTCCAGAACCCCACTTGTTGCATGAAACAAATCGGATGATAGTTTATCCATGTACTTTCACCACGCCCTACTCTACTTTCCAACTGGGAATCTCAGGGCATCTTTTAGCTTATAGCCGAGGGTGCTGGCAGGAACCTAATTTTTCAGGGAAGGCATTGGTGGCGTGAAGGCCCCTTGTTGAAGTGACCCAGGTGAGTCACAGTAGTCAGGGTAAGCCTGCAGCTCTGGGATTTGGGGGAGTTGTTTGTTTGCCTTCCGGAGCTGCCATTCTTTCATAAATAATAAACTATGGGACTTTTGAGAATACCTGAAACAATATACATAAATCAGCCAAGGATATCCATCACAGGCCACCACTATGGGGATGCTTTGAAAAGCCGTCTCAAACAGGACTCAAATTTCCAGGGGAAGGGACCTCTTTATTGTTTTGTTCTTAGGCCTATGTGGACCTCCCATCACAGTGACCTCTCTTGCCGTGAGGACCGGCTCTGGGCGCGCGCCCAGAGCTCTGGCTCGGTAGTTGGACACATCAGTGCAGCGCTCCGCGCACGTGGGATCTTCCCAGGCCGGGATTGAACTGGTGCCCTTGCACTGCAAGGTGGTGTCCTTACCCACTGGATCACCAGGGAAGCCCTGCCTCTGTTTTTTTCCCCTAATGGTTTGCCATGTCTCAGTGCTCCTAAGTGTCTGTTAGCCTGAAAGCCTCACGTGCCACAGGATGCACTAAGCTAAATGAAGCTACAGCACCGGCTTTGTTCTTTCATGTTGTAAAGAGGATGAACTTGGGGTACAGAAACTCCTCTTCAGGGTTTTGCTGAGAAAGAATATCATTAAAACCAAACAATACATACATAAGTGTAGTGATAACTCTCTGAGTATACTCTACCTCAAAGAGCTCCAATAAAACCAAGTCTGAATGTGTAAAATGGATTAAGCAGAAAGGTCTTATTTTAATTACAAAGCATTCCTTACAACTGCAGCCACAATCAGATGTCATTAGGTAGCACACTCCTGTGAACTGTAAATGATTCCATTTACAGAAATGAAAAAAAAAAAGAAAAGAAATATTTAAACCTTGACTTTTCCAGAACCCCACTTGTTGCATGAAACAAATCGGATGATAGTTTATCCATGTACTTTCACCACGCCCTACTCTACTTTCCAACTGGGAATCTCAGGGCATCTTTTAGCTTATAGCCGAGGGTGCTGGCAGGAACCTAATTTTTCAGGGAAGGCATTGGTGGCGTGAAGGCCCCTTGTTGAAGTGACCCAGGTGAGTCACAGTAGTCAGGGTAAGCCTGCAGCTCTGGGATTTGGGGGAGTTGTTTGTTTGCCTTCCGGAGCTGCCATTCTTTCATAAATAATAAACTATGGGACTTTTGAGAATACCTGAAACAATATACATAAATCAGCCAAGGATATCCATCACAGGCCACCACTATGGGGATGCTTTGAAGCTCAAAGAGGGTTGTGAGACCTTCTTGTTTGTTAAGAATGAAATGTCATAAAAATTCCAAAGCAGGACTCAAATTTCCAGGGGGAAGGGACCTCTTTATTGTTTCCTCTAATAGCTGCTTTGGTGCTTTAGTGAATAAATGTGTTGCTCAAAATAACCCAAGATACAAACTCGGAACTATAGCCTGGCTTGGCTCTACTTTTGTACTGAGCATCCCTTCTGGATTATGCATCTATGATCATTTTGCTGTTTTCGTCACTCCTTGCTACCCCTTCTCCCTGGACCATGTGTCCCGTCTTTTATTCTAACACCTTCCAATTCAGTGATCTCTTCTGCTCTCAGGACAACAGCAAATGTGTCTCTGCATGTTTTTGTGGATCCTCAGTAAGCAGGCCATGCTTTTAAGTTTCTGGAATAGAACAGTGATAGAAATGAGTCACGACTTGCTTCCATGTTTGTTTCTGAGTCAGAAATGGAACCTTCTCATTATAATGCTCACGGTGTAGCGCTATAGAGTTGACTTTTAAGAGATATAAGCAAAACTTAGTCAGCGCCTTTCATTAGATGTTTTTGAATCTTACAGAATTCTTTGGATTTGTATTTCCTAAATGAAAATAACATAGTGGTCCTGGTTTTATTATTTTTGTCTATAGGGAGGAAAAACCTTACCCAAAATAGGCCAGCTCTTGCCCCGAATCCTCTGCAGCAGGCCTTTTGGGTGTTCCAAA
Source organism: Tragulus kanchil (assembly GCA_022376925.1). Classification (NCBI taxonomy): domain Eukaryota; kingdom Metazoa; phylum Chordata; class Mammalia; order Artiodactyla; family Tragulidae; genus Tragulus; species Tragulus kanchil. The sequence continues at coordinate 213,236,202 of JAIOJX010000032.1, read as the reverse complement.
GGTTGCTCATAACCTGAGGGTGACCAGCCTTTACTGAGAGCCTTATACCTACATTTAAATGACATCTTGAAACCAGAGACCTGAGGGGCTGGGATCTAACAGAAAGAAAATAGAGGGATAGAGCTGAGGATTAGAGGAGATTCATAGGGCAATGGGGAGAATATTGGCAAAATAAGATGGGAGGGGACGAGCTGGGGGCCCAGCCCCAGTGCACTGGCTGGGCTGTAACAAAGGGTGACTAGAGTCTCTGGCACTTCCACCCTCATGGACACAAGCCAGAGATGTCAGTTTGCCTTGATTGTCAGCACAAAAAAGCCAAGTACTGTTCTTGAGTGTCTGTTTATTGATATCTCCAATGCAACCTCATAACTTATATTAATTGGGAGGGAACTGGTTCCAGAGAAAAGAGAGATGCTGGAAAAAACCAAATTTGTCTCTAACTAGTCGTCACAGCCCTGCTGTTTGGAGTCAGTGGCAAGTCTTGGTTCTTATATGACAGACCCTGAAAAAAAGAAGTGATTCATCTTCCCTGTGTTGCGCCTTTCAAGGAAGACATTTTTTTCTTTCTTAAAGATAGATTGTGTTTATGGACTTAACATCACTGGCAGTGGCCAGTGGGCTCAAAATCTTTGCAAGGTATAATTTACTGTTGCGCTCCTCCCTCCGAAGTTTGTGCACTTTGAGAAGCTCCATCCCATTAAAATTCCTTCTTAAAAGCGTAAGGTGAAAGAGCCAAGCATGTGTTTTTTTAAATTTTTTTAAAGGGAAGTGTAGCTGTAGAAGGGGAGAGGACCCTGGCCTTTTCCCTTTAAAATGCTAGTAAATAGTTTCAAAACTGTGGACATTTTTGGAGGAATGTGGAGGAGTCATTTGACTCTCATGTTTCGGAAAACAAAATGATTTTAAGCAGAGACTTCGCCATGACATCCTGTATGCTCTGAAGTGTCCTGAAAGCACCACATCTGTTCCTCCATGCACACGCGCTAACCTTGGTTGCCTCCATGGCTGCCAGCCCAACAAGTTTGCTCATTTTCCTACTGAATTTTTTCCAGGCTTTAGATCTGTACTTTTGCAGCTCAGTCTTTATGAAAGTGTCAAGTCCTGTGTTTGATGGTGTAAAACATTAGTGTTGTTTAAAGATGAGATGCTGATGTATTTAGGTACAAATTCTTCATTGTCTACCGTTACAGGAAAGCCACCAGTGTCTGTTGTGACTGAGCGCAGTTCTCCCTCAGCCATGTTGTGTCAGATTCATGCCCATAAAGAAGGACCTGGAAAGCCTTCATAATCTGCAAGGGTCAGGAAGGAACTGGTTTTTACTGAGAATTTAGAACGAGTGTTTTTCATAGCCAAAAGCTTTCCTTTTTGAGTTTCTTATTTCTAAGAGGTCTTTCGCCAGGTCTACAAAATAGAAAGAGCGCAAATTCTTCTTGAAATCGTGCAGCCTGAAGGAACTGAATATACCCATGGTCGAGCAGCTAAAACTTGAAAACAGCAAAATACAGCGTAAAAAATCGTTTATTGTATTTTAGCTGTGGATATTTTGAGCTTCAGACCCTGAGGAGGTCCTGGTTTTCCTGGAAAATTGTCTGTGTAGGGACTCAAATGTAGACCTTGAAAATCATATCATGGTGAAATAGGAGCCATATAAAATAGGAGCCTTTTAATATTCATTTAATGGAAGCTTAACATCACTGGCAGTGGCCAGTGGGCTCAAAATCTTTGCAAGGTATAATTTACTGTTGCGCCTCCTCCAAGTTTGTGCACTTTGAGAAGCTCCATCCCATTAAAATTCCTTCTTAAAAGCGTAAGGTGAAAGAGCCAAGCATGTGTTTTTTTAAATTTTTTTAAAGGGAAGTGTAGCTGTAGAAGGGGAGAGGACCCTGGCCTTTTCCCTTTAAAATGCTAGTAAATAGTTTCAAAACTGTGGACATTTTTGGAGGAATGTGGAGGAGTCATTTGACTCTCATGTTTCGGAAAACAAAATGATTTTAAGCAGAGACTTCGCCATGACATCCTGTATGCTCTGAAGTGTCCTGAAAGCACCACATCTGTTCCTCCATGCACACGCGCTAACCTTGGTTGCCTCCATGGCTGCCAGCCCAACAAGTTTGCTCATTTTCCTACTGAATTTTTTCCAGGCTTTAGATCTGTACTTTTGCAGCTCAGTCTTTATGAAAGTGTCAAGTCCTGTGTTTGATGGTGTAAAACATTAGTGTTGTTTAAAGATGAGATGCTGATGTATTTAGGTACAAATTCTTCATTGTCTACCGTTACAGGAAAGCCACCAGTGTCTGTTGTGACTGAGCGCAGTTCTCCCTCAGCCATGTTGTGTCAGATTCATGCCCATAAAGAAGGACCTGGAAAGCCTTCATAATCTGCAAGGGTCAGGAAGGAACTGGTTTTTACTGAGAATTTAGAACGAGTGTTTTTCATAGCCAAAAGCTTTCCTTTTTGAGTTTCTTATTTCTAAGAGGTCTTTCGCCAGGTCTACAAAATAGAAAGAGCGCAAATTCTTCTTGAAATCGTGCAGCCTGAAGGAACTGAATATACCCATGGTCGAGCAGCTAAAACTTGAAAACAGCAAAATACAGCGTAAAAAATCGTTTATTGTATTTTAGCTGTGGATATTTTGAGCTTCAGACCCTGAGGAGGTCCTGGTTTTCCTGGAAAATTGTCTGTGTAGGGACTCAAATGTAGACCTTGAAAAATCATATCATGGTGAAATAGGAGCCATATAAAATGATATGAATGTAGCTTGGATATTTACTTTTGAATATTCATTTAAATATAATCCTATCTGAGACTCTGGAAATTCAGTACACTGCCTCAGATCCTAATCTGTTCTCCTGTTTCTTCACCATCCCTCCTTCTATCACACACACAGACACACATGCATATTTTGGCAAATAATGGAGATGTATGCATAGTATTTTTAACGAGGTTATACTTAACCTGCAGCTTGTTTCTTTTGCGTTGAAACATTGCAGAAAAATATGCTTCATTCTTTTATAACAGCTGCTTATGAAGTCATTTGAATATATGTGTACATATTATGTATGTTTCTAACCCATTTGCTATTAATAGACATTTAGATAACTCTCAATTTTTCACTATTAAAAGCAATCCTGCAGTCATTAAAACTTCTTATGAGCAAATTTTCTACCTGTATTTTGTTTTTTGTGAGTTGTCTGTTCATGTCTTTTGATCATTTTTCTCTTGAGATGTTAGTGTGTTTTTATATTGATTTATAAGAACTCTTTTTGTAGTAAGGCCATTAATCTTTTGTCTCTTGTATTCATTTCAGTTATTTTCCTTAGTTTTTCATTTACCTTTTCATTTTGCTTATGGAACAGTTGATATATAAAAGTCTTGAAATTTTGTGTAATCAGATATGTTTATTATATGTTTATAGTTACTTTTACACTTAAAAAGACCTTAAAAGAAGCTGTAATATGTAAGAGATGCACTTTGAGCACTTAGCTGCCATGGCAGCAGTCGTCGTCTTCTTCTTTTTTTTTTAATAATTATTTTTATTTTACTTTTTACTTTTACAGAGTTTTGTTGTTTACAGATATGTATAATCCCAGATTAGTCATATGTCTATCCCTGGTCCCCTCCTGCCTCCTTACTCTTCTACAACAAATCCAAGAGATAGGTAACATTATCTCTAGTTTCCCATTGAGAAAATTAAGTCATAGAAAGGCATATAGACGAAGAGGCATAAACCCCGACAGCCTGGCCTGGGAGTCCATTTTCTTCCTGACTTCATTGTATTGCCATATATTTGATAGGATATATTTATTTAGCCTCAAGTACTTCACTAAATCATGCTCTGTCTCAGCAATTGCTAAAAACAAACAAAAGCACCCTATTTTCTCCATATAAAATGATATGAATGTAGCTTGGATATTTACTTTTGAATATTCATTTAAATATAATCCTATCTGAGACTCTGGAAATTCAGTACACTGCCTCAGATCCTAATCTGTTCTCCTGTTTCTTCACCATCCCTCCTTCTATCACACACACAGACACACATGCATATTTTGGCAAATAATGGAGATGTATGCATAGTATTTTTAACGAGGTTATACTTAACCTGCAGCTTGTTTCTTTTGCGTTGAAACATTGCAGAAAAATATGCTTCATTCTTTTATAACAGCTGCTTATGAAGTCATTTGAATATATGTGTACATATTATGTATGTTTCTAACCCATTTGCTATTAATAGACATTTAGATAACTCTCAATTTTTCACTATTAAAAGCAATCCTGCAGTCATTAAAACTTCTTATGAGCAAATTTTCTACCTGTATTTTGTTTTTTGTGAGTTGTCTGTTCATGTCTTTTGATCATTTTTCTCTTGAGATGTTAGTGTGTTTTTATATTGATTTATAAGAACTCTTTTTGTAGTAAGGCCATTAATCTTTTGTCTCTTGTATTCATTTCAGTTATTTTCCTTAGTTTTTCATTTACCTTTTCATTTTGCTTATGGAACAGTTGATATATAAAAGTCTTGAAATTTTGTGTAATCAGATATGTTTATTATATGTTTATAGTTACTTTTACACTTAAAAAGACCTTAAAAGAAGCTGTAATATGTAAGAGATGCACTTTGAGCACTTAGCTGCCATGGCAGCAGTCGTCGTCTTCTTTTTTTTTTTAATAATTATTTTTATTTTACTTTTTACTTTTACAGAGTTTTGTTGTTTACAGATATGTATAATCCCAGATTAGTCATATGTCTATCCCTGGTCCCCTCCTGCCTCCTTACTCTTCTACAACAAATCCAAGAGATAGGTAACATTATCTCTAGTTTCCCATTGAGAAAATTAAGTCATAGAAAGGCATATAGACGAAGAGGCATAAACCCCGACAGCCTGGCCTGGGAGTCCATTTTCTTCCTGACTTCATTGTATTGCCATATATTTGATAGGATATATTTATTTAGCCTCAAGTACTTCACTAAATCATGCTCTGTCTCAGCAATTGCTAAAAACAAACAAAAGCACCCCTATTTTCTCCAGAATAGTTTTGAATAGTTTTAATCATGTTTGATTCTAGTTTGTCCGTATCTTACCTTGATATGTGGTGTGAGCTGGGACTCAGATTTAATTTTTTTTTATTAGTTTCTCCAGTGTGTTCACACTTCTTTAAGAGTTTAGAAAGGACTTGCCTTTTCCAAGAAGCCTTGGTAATCAGTGCCACTTGATGCTGTTTCTTTAGTTATATTTCTTCAGAGTTATTGGTTTCCTAAGCAACTTTGGTCTGCATAATTTTGTGGAATCTCATGTTGCTGCTAGATTAAAAGTTTAATACAATAAAAGAGACTAACTCTTCCACTTGTTTTTACTCTGTGTAAGAATGGAGTAAGAGATTCTCATCCTAGGGTCAATGGGCCCCTCTTACCCCTGAATTCAGGGTATCTGTGAACTTGGATAAGAAAACAATTATATCTCCACTTTCACTAATCTTTTAATGAAATAAATCTTTTCCTTCAATTTTGAATGCAAATAGCTAACCACAGTGTGTTAGCAGAACTTGTGAGATTTCAACTACAGGTAATATTACATTTCAGTTGTTCCAGATATCTTGAGTAATTCTTTATACTTATCACTACCTTGACATAATAGTAGTTATATTAGACCCGCCACTAGCTTTTGCTGTTTAAAGATTGCATCACTTTTATTAATATATAACATTCAAAAATTATTTTGAAAACTGGATTTCTGTAAAATTGATTTCCTTTGTGATCTTATGTATTTTATTTAAGGCACTTGGAAACAGTTTTTCTGAGAAAGGGTCCATAGGTAGTTTCACCAAACCACCAAAGGGATCATTGCATAAACATTGTAAAGAGCCCTTGTCTCCTTGTATGCAATGCATACTGTTGGGTATCTACGTGATCAAGAGATGGTTTGGATGGAGCTGGAAAACAGTCCAGCATATCTCTCTCTGTTGCCTTGATTCTTTCACTTCTGGAGATATTCTCTTTATCTTCCTGACTTCATTGTATTGCCATATATTTGATAGGATATATTTATTTAGCCTCAAGTACTTCACTAAATCATGCTCTGTCTCAGCAATTGCTAAAAACAAACAAAAGCACCCCTATTTTCTCCAGAATAGTTTTGAATAGTTTTAATCATGTTTGATTCTAGTTTGTCCGTATCTTACCTTGATATGTGGTGTGAGCTGGGACTCAGATTTAATTTTTTTTTATTAGTTTCTCCAGTGTGTTCACACTTCTTTAAGAGTTTAGAAAGGACTTGCCTTTTCCAAGAAGCCTTGGTAATCAGTGCCACTTGATGCTGTTTCTTTAGTTATATTTCTTCAGAGTTATTGGTTTCCTAAGCAACTTTGGTCTGCATAATTTTGTGGAATCTCATGTTGCTGCTAGATTAAAAGTTTAATACAATAAAAGAGACTAACTCTTCCACTTGTTTTTACTCTGTGTAAGAATGGAGTAAGAGATTCTCATCCTAGGGTCAATGGGCCCTCTTCCCCCTGAATTCAGGGTATCTGTGAACTTGGATAAGAAAACAATTATATCTCCACTTTCACTAATCTTTTAATGAAATAAATCTTTTCCTTCAATTTTGAATGCAAATAGCTAACCACAGTGTGTTAGCAGAACTTGTGAGATTTCAACTACAGGTAATATTACATTTCAGTTGTTCCAGATATCTTGAGTAATTCTTTATACTTATCACTACCTTGACATAATAGTAGTTATATTAGACCCGCCACTAGCTTTTGCTGTTTAAAGATTGCATCACTTTTATTAATATATAACATTCAAAAATTATTTTGAAAACTGGATTTCTGTAAAATTGATTTCCTTTGTGATCTTATGTATTTTATTTAAGGCACTTGGAAACAGTTTTTCTGAGAAAGGGTCCATAGGTAGTTTCACCAAACCACCAAAGGGATCATTGCATAAACATTGTAAAGAGCCCTTGTCTCCTTGTATGCAATGCATACTGTTGGGTATCTACGTGATCAAGAGATGGTTTGGATGGAGCTGGAAAACAGTCCAGCATATCTCTCTCTGTTGCCTTGATTCTTTCACTTCTGGAGATATTCTCTTTATCATCCTACATAGAATTGTCTCTTCTCGTCCCTCTCCTTCCCCCCTTTAACCTCCTTCCTTTGTACTTATTCTTTCCTACTCTCTTTTTTCATTTCTTCCTCTTTCTCTTCTTCCTTCATTTGGTTCTTCCTCCTTTTCTTCCCTCTCCTATTAAAAATATAAATATCTTAAGGAATTTATGTTTCAACTGTTTTTAAAAATGTTTCCTCTTTTGGGTTTAAGAAGGAATTCAAAGACAGTGGGTGAAAGGAATTGATAGAAAGAGTTAATATTATCAGCAAGAAGTTGAAAGCAAGATTTGCTAAAAATAAGTGTGAGGTAATTACCTGGAGAGAATTTAAAATTGACCTTTTGTTTGACCACAGGAAAGAGCCTGTGTCTCTTGGTTCTGGCTCTTAAGTCCAAGTCCTGATTTCATATCTGACTTATCTAACTCCTTTGATAGATTGTTTGCCTCATAAGACAGTCATTCACTCTGAATTTACAATGAACCCACAGGGAGAAACCTGTTTTGAAAGAATGAGACAACTAGGCTATATTATTGATTTGCAATCATTTCTTTGGGATCAGTTCAAAAGTACGCATATTTCATGGGCAAAAGTTATCACACAGCTTGCTCACTTAAAGTGGAACTTTTGATGCTTGGAATAAGTTAGTATTTAGTTTCTGAGATGCTCATGCCATGGGCTCACCTATATGCTGAAATGTAGCAGTGATTCACTTAGTCATTGGTCATGGGTATCTATTGATACAATCCGTATGACTATAGAATTTTTCCTCTTTTTCTTAAAGTAAGTTCTATCTGGGATAATGCCATTTTTCTACACTAAAAACATTAGCTCGTCTTACAGCTAACATAAGCTGAAAATTAGAGGTGCCTGGGGGAGGGAAATGAGGCAGATGGATTGTTTACATGAGTGCTATAGTTTCACTTTTTATGCACCAGTCACCTTGGAAGAATTAATGCCCTGTAAGTTTGCCAATCAGATTGCTCCAGTCATCTCTAAACATTCCATTTGGTTTATTAGAATAATAAATACTGTGCAAAGAAAGTTCATCTGGATCCAAGACATTATACTGTGGTCAACCAAAGAAATATGTGCTACACCTTACCTCTGACTAGATCTCATCAGGTGACGTGCTGAATTTGACAAATGGATACAGATTTACCCTACTTGGATTGAATGAGGGGACTGGCCACCGGAGTTATAGTTCATGTAACTGGAATTATAACAACATGTGGTCTGTCCTGGCCAGTGTTGGCTGACATTGCGCTGACCATTTCTGTCATATCCCTCACCATCTGATGTCTGCCAAGTGTTCTCTGTGGAAAGGAGTAAGAAGTTTTTATTTATCCTGCCAGGTAGATTTGGGTATCTGAAGTCACCCCCAGAAAAGACTTACCAAAAAGTCCATTTAAATGTTTCATCTGGTTTGATGGCTGTGGCCGTGAATTAATTTCAGTTTGAGAAGTCTGTTTTTACATCTGGCTTTCAGAGCCTTCTCTTCTTATTCAGGCTTGTTTCAGCTGTTCCCTAGCGATACCTCTGCTGCTCTCAGGAAGCTAGTTCTATGAGTCACACTGCTTCATCATTATACTTCAGTATTTTCTCTGAAGCTGCTTCTCTTCTCTGTAGAGTCTCTCTTCTCTGAGGTTAGTTCTGTGTCCTAATATGTCTCCAGGGTTTGAGTCAAGTTCCACCTCCTTCACTTGGCTTTCCTACTGTCTTAATCCATCAGCAGTCTTTTGATGCTTGGAATAAGTTAGTTTTTGTTTCTGAGATGCTCATGCCATGGGCTCACCTATATGCTGAAATGTAGCAGTGATTCACTTAGTCATTGGTCATGGGTATCTATTGATACAATCCGTATGACTATAGAATTTTTCCTCTTTTTCTTAAAGTAAGTTCTATCTGGGATAATGCCATTTTTCTACACTAAAAACATTAGCTCGTCTTACAGCTAACATAAGCTGAAAATTAGAGGTGCCTGGGGGAGGGAAATGAGGCAGATGGATTGTTTACATGAGTGCTATAGTTTCACTTTTTATGCACCAGTCACCTTGGAAGAATTAATGCCCTGTAAGTTTGCCAATCAGATTGCTCCAGTCATCTCTAAACATTCCATTTGGTTTATTAGAATAATAAATACTGTGCAAAGAAAGTTCATCTGGATCCAAGACATTATACTGTGGTCAACCAAAGAAATATGTGCTACACCTTACCTCTGACTAGATCTCATCAGGTGACGTGCTGAATTTGACAAATGGATACAGATTTACCCTACTTGGATTGAATGAGGGGACTGGCCACCGGAGTTATAGTTCATGTAACTGGAATTATAACAACATGTGGTCTGTCCTGGCCAGTGTTGGCTGACATTGCGCTGACCATTTCTGTCATATCCCTCACCATCTGATGTCTGCCAAGTGTTCTCTGTGGAAAGGAGTAAGAAGTTTTTATTTATCCTGCCAGGTAGATTTGGGTATCTGAAGTCACCCCCAGAAAAGACTTACCAAAAAGTCCATTTAAATGTTTCATCTGGTTTGATGGCTGTGGCCGTGAATTAATTTCAGTTTGAGAAGTCTGTTTTTACATCTGGCTTTCAGAGCCTTCTCTTCTTATTCAGGCTTGTTTCAGCTGTTCCCTAGCGATACCTCTGCTGCTCTCAGGAAGCTAGTTCTATGAGTCACACTGCTTCATCATTATACTTCAGTATTTTCTCTGAAGCTGCTTCTCTTCTCTGTAGAGTCTCTCTTCTCTGAGGTTAGTTCTGTGTCCTAATATGTCTCCAGGGTTTGAGTCAAGTTCCACCTCCTTCACTTGGCTTTCCTACTGTCTTAATCCATCAGCAGTCTCTCTTGTTGCTAAACTTCCACAGATCTGGCAGATGGTACAAAAAGATAAACTTTGGGCACAAGAAGCAATTGAACTGAGTCAGAGGCATGCTAAGTCATCAATATAAAAATCTGATTTTATTCATACAAGGTATATGAAAAAGATGATAAGTAATCAGTATTTCTAAGAACAGAATTCTTATTTTAACATTTTGTTGCTAGGGATATAGATAATAAGGAAAAGTAATAAAATTGAAAATTGAAAAACAAATTACAAAGTGACTAGTGCACTAATCAAATTTATTGCAGCAATTATATATAAAAAGAAAAGTTCCCTCAGTGTGTTAACAGTGGAAGAATGACCAGTTTGCTTAATATTGATTGATAATAACTTTAAATTAAATGACAATTCTGAAGATGTTGCACTGATAAGAATTTTTGTATAGAGGTAAGAAATAAAAGCAGAATATAAGCTTATAAATGTGTGTATATGGGTCAGGATAGAGCATAGATAAATGAAAACAGTTGATTTGTTAAGGTGGTGGGGATTGGCAATCTTTCTAACTGGAAGATTTTCATTGTATCAGTATTATAAAATCCTAAAGTTTATTATATGAACATATGAGAGTTTGAAATGTTTCCTGTGAAAATTTTTGGCATCCTAACTCAATTGTAAGCTCCATAAAAGTAGATTCTAAGTCTTTTATTTCTATCATACCCTGTGCTTTTGGAAGAGTAAATTGGTGTAGCCATGATGGAAAACAGTGTGGAGGCTCCTCAAAAGATTAAAAATAAAGTTATCATATGTTCCAGCAATTCCACTTCTGGGTATTTACCCAAAGAAAACAAAAACACTGCCACAAAAAGGCATATACACTTCCATTTTCATTGCTGCACTATTTACAACAGCCAAGATATGGAAACAACCTGAATGCCTATTGATGGATGAATTGGATGAAGAAATTGTGGTATATATTGTTGTGTATATATATATATATATATATATATATATATATACATACATACATATATATATATATATACACACACACATACATCATTATTATTATTATTTACAATATTACTTAGCCATAAAAAAGAATGATATCTTACCATTTGTGACAACATGGATAGACTTTGAGGGTATTATGCTAAGTGAAATAAGTCAGAAAGACAAATACTACGTGATTTCTCTCATATGTGGGTTAAAAAAAAAAGCTTTATGATACAGAACAGATTGGTGATTGCCAGGGGAGGAGTGTCAGTAGGTGGGAGAAATGGGTTATAGGGTAAAAAGAATTAAAAGAAAAAAATTAAAACTTCATTTTAAAAAGTATAAAAAAAAAAGTAAAGCAGAACAGATATTATATCTCCAAACAATTATTTAGTAATCAAGAATTAACAACAAATGAAATATAGAGTTTGAGGAAGATTTAATTTGTTCCTTTAGTAATAATGCATTAGTTTTGGTATAGGTTTTTTTTTTTTTTTTTTTTTTTTTACAAAATCCCCTCTACCACCTGGAAAAACAGAAAATCAAAAAGTAATAAATTATCCCTTGATTTATGCATTGAGTACTTACTATGAAGCAGGAATTTTTAGTAAGAATTTGGAGGTTTATAACTTCTGAAAAAAAGATTTAAAAATTAAATGGTGCTTTAAAAGTAAAAACAGAATAGAGGGTTCATGCTTTTGATTAATGAGTAGATTTATTTATTAGTTATGAGAAAAGAAGGAATATTTAAACTGAAGGCTAGAAACTGATATTGCTAAATACTTTCTATGTGCCAGACATGGTGCTGAATGTTTAGTATAGTTTGTTTCATTTAAATGTCTGTAAAGCCATGTAAATATCTGTATTCTGTAAATATCTCTAAAACTCCTCATTTGTGGGAATGGTGGGAAATCTAAGGTCTCAAACCCCAGCCCAGGGTGAACCTATGAGGTTGGAGAATAGCAGTCTGGGACCTTCTGTGTTATGTCTTTATCGTGACTTAAATGGTACAAAGATGCTGATTAACTCAGACTTCTGTAACAAACAGTAAGCTAATACAGTTTCCTACAACAAAAAAGTAAGAGTCATAGCTTTGAGGTAAAATTGTTGCAAACAAAAAATTGTTTTTAAAAATCACTAAGCCAAAGTAGAACTTAACAAACTAGCCAAGGTTTAATTTAGTGATGACAGTATACAGAGGACGTCTGGTTACAAAGGACCTTGTCTCTTCCAGATACTGACATGCATATGTGTATATATATATATATATATATATATATATGTTTAGGTACATACACCACTTGAGCCCATATGTATATAAATGTGTATGTGCTCATGTGGCTCAGTGGTAAAGACTCCGCCTACCAATGCAGGAAATTCAAGAACAGGAACCATGACAGTGTGAAGCTTCATGGAGGCAGATACTGGAAGATAGACTTCAGCGGAGGAGCTCCTAGAGCCTCATTCATTGCCACATCTCAGCTACAGTCTGAGAAGTTTCTTCAGGACTCGCCACCCACCGTCAGATTCTCCCCTCACTTCTTGTTCTTGACTCAGTTGCTTAACTCTCTGCTGTAGTCAGTTTTGACTGGGAATGGATAAACCTCGTCTAAAAAATGGCCACCTAGATAGCGGAAACTCAGAATTTTACATAAGAGGTCATGGGAGCAGCAACATGATTGGTGAAAGAAGAAGGATGCGCTTAAGAGGCTACATTTGCAGAAAAATTTAGAGTTTTGTTTGTATCAGAGGATGTGAGGAAGGGGAAGAGGATATAACTTGTACCAACACTTCAGAAAGGACTGATGACAGGTGGTCTCCCTTAGAAGAAGACTTGCTTGCAGTCTTGGACCAAAGTCCAAGTGTCTAGTGTTTTTGTTGTTGTGTGGTCACTGTGTTGTGCCCCACTTTTGAGAACCCGTAAACTGTAGCCCATAAGGCTCCTCTGTCCATAGGATTTTCCAGGTAAGAATATGAAAGTGGACTGCCATCTCCTTCTCCAAGAGATCATCCTGATCCAGGGATCAAACCCAAGTCTCTTGTATTTCAAGCAGATTCTTGATCATTGAGCTACCAGGGAAGCCCAAGCGTCTAGCACAGGAACATTAAGCAGATAATATATTGTTATTCAGGCACTATGAATTTATATTTAATTACTAATAGCTAGAATGATATTTAGATTTTGAGTTTCACTCAGAAGAAAGAGTTAGGCTGTAATTAGAGAGGGAAAATACAAAACTTAAACTGGAAGAAATCAGATATATGAAATACCAATTTCTAAACAATGTTCATCGACCAACTTGCTGGTCTCTGTTAGGCTCCAGACTCCATTCTGTCCACCTGTTGTTTACAGTCCTTCTTGAGGATCTCATTACCCATGTATATAATCTGTTCAGCATTCTAACTTCCAAGGGTGACTCCGCCTACCAATGCAGGAAATTCAAGAACAGGAACCATGACAGTGTGAAGCTTCATGGAGGCAGATACTGGAAGATAGACTTCAGCGGAGGAGCTCCTAGAGCCTCATTCATTGCCACATCTCAGCTACAGTCTGAGAAGTTTCTTCAGGACTCGCCACCCACCGTCAGATTCTCCCCTCACTTCTTGTTCTTGACTCAGTTGCTTAACTCTCTGCTGTAGTCAGTTTTGACTGGGAATGGATAAACCTCGTCTAAAAAATGGCCACCTAGATAGCGGAAACTCAGAATTTTACATAAGAGGTCATGGGAGCAGCAACATGATTGGTGAAAGAAGAAGGATGCGCTTAAGAGGCTACATTTGCAGAAAAATTTAGAGTTTTGTTTGTATCAGAGGATGTGAGGAAGGGGAAGAGGATATAACTTGTACCAACACTTCAGAAAGGACTGATGACAGGTGGTCTCCCTTAGAAGAAGACTTGCTTGCAGTCTTGGACCAAAGTCCAAGTGTCTAGTGTTTTTGTTGTTGTGTGGTCACTGTGTTGTGCCCCACTTTTGAGAACCCGTAAACTGTAGCCCATAAGGCTCCTCTGTCCATAGGATTTTCCAGGTAAGAATATGAAAGTGGACTGCCATCTCCTTCTCCAAGAGATCATCCTGATCCAGGGATCAAACCCAAGTCTCTTGTATTTCAAGCAGATTCTTGATCATTGAGCTACCAGGGAAGCCCAAGCGTCTAGCACAGGAACATTAAGCAGATAATATATTGTTATTCAGGCACTATGAATTTATATTTAATTACTAATAGCTAGAATGATATTTAGATTTTGAGTTTCACTCAGAAGAAAGAGTTAGGCTGTAATTAGAGAGGGAAAATACAAAACTTAAACTGGAAGAAATCAGATATATGAAATACCAATTTCTAAACAATGTTCATCGACCAACTTGCTGGTCTCTGTTAGGCTCCAGACTCCATTCTGTCCACCTGTTGTTTACAGTCCTTCTTGAGGATCTCATTACCCATGTATATAATCTGTTCAGCATTCTAACTTCCAAGGGTGACTCCCTCCCCCCAAGGATCTTTTTTTCCATTCTACTTCAGGAACCCATTCTGATGGACTTACCTTACACCTGATGTTACCAGTTACGCCATCCCCTCTTCCAAAGTCATGACTTCAAGTATCCTCCACCTCATGTATTTATAGCTCATTTTTTCTATTATCCTCACTCCAAAAACTCTATGATCACATGAAGATCCCCAGACTGAGTCCATGGTCCAATGTTATAATCACAACTTTGTATGTACTCTCAGCTTCCTGTTTTTCATCATGCTCATACATACCCTTAGGAAGACCTCTATACTAATTAAGCCTAACTCTTTCTCCACTGTGTGCTTTCACTGAAGTAAAACACATACTGTCTAAATTTATAATTATAATCTTTTCTTGAATGCCTTCAATCCTGCCTAGAAGTTCTAATATTGTTTCTCTGAAATAACCATTTCATATCTTTTCTCTAACTTACGATACTTCCTCTCTACTCCTCCCTGCTGAATTTTTCTCAGATTTCACTGAGAAAATGGAAGCAGTCAGAAGAGATTATTTCTCATCTTCCCACTTAACAACCCTAAAAAATCTACCTCCACCCATATTCTCTGTTGTCCAATCTAAGGCCACCCCTTTTGTGCACTGGATTTCACTCACTCTCACCTTCCTGAATTCCTTATGCCTTTCTTTCCTCCTTAACTGCTCTCTCTCCATTTCCTATCAGCATTAAAACTAGAATAACATTCATCTTGAAAATCTACTTTAGGTGACGGGAGGCGAGGCGCGGTAACGGACGCAGACCCAGAGACGGTAGCGGCGTGTTCAGTGAGGCCTGGCAGGGTTGGGAGGCTCTCGGGCGCGTGGTGGCAGCAGGGGAGTGTGAGGCCGGGGCATTGCACGCACATGGTACCTGGCTGTTACCTGGCGAGGCCTCTGCGATGCCGGCTGGGGCTCTGCGGAGCACAGCAGAGGCTGCGCCCGGGCCGCTGGCGGAGTAGAGGGCCTGCGGATCTGTTTCCTCTAAAGGCGGTGAATGCAGCAGCTGCAATGGATGCCATAGAGGAAGAGAGCTTCGCACTGTCCTTTCACCAGCAAAACCTAGTGGGTTTGAGTGGCCGAGGCTGGAGCTCAGGTCAGAAGACCCTCCACCACCACCAACCCAGGAAGTCTCATTGCCCTCTCCTCCAGGCCAGTGTCTGGACCGCACCAGGTGTACGCTGGCCCCCAGGTAGATTGGTGTGGGAGGACGGGGACGATGCGCTCTTCCACCTCTGATGCAGAATTTGATGCCGTGATTGGATGTTTAGAGGACATTATCATGGATGATGAGTTCCAAAACTGCAACAAAGAATGAGATGGTTGGATAACATGACTGTTATAGTGAAGGATGCAGAAACCTGGCATGTTGCAGTCCATAAGGTCACAGAGAGTCGGACACAACTTAGCAACAACAAACCAGTATGAGAATGAAGGAGAAAAGTTGGACATGATTTACCAACTGAACAACAGCAACAAAAACACTGTTTGATTACTATACTTTTGCTATGTAGTTTGAAATCAGGGCATATAATACTTCCAGCTTTGTTCTTCTTTCTCGAGATTGCACGGCTAGGTCTTTTGTGGTTCCATACAAATTTTAGGATTATTCTGTTTCTGTGAAAAATTGCATTGGAATTTTGATAGGAATTCCATTGAATCTGTACATTGCTGTAAGTAGTATAGATATTTTAACAATGTTAATTCTTCCAGTCAATGAGTGACTGTCTTGGGCAGACTCTGGAAATTCTTAAGAATATACTGGGTCTTAGGGTATAGAGCAATCCTCAAACCCCAGATAAGCTCTTGAGACCTAGAATCCGTCCTCTAGAAAGTGATGTTAGCCCAGATAGGGCCAAAGAGTGGGTGAATATGATGATACCTAAAGGGGACTTATATACTAAAGGAAAAAAAAGGTTTGTCTCTAAGAGAAATTACAGCCAGGAGAGCCAAAGCTCATCCTCCAGTGATTAGGAATTGATACCTCACCGTCAGCTGCTTCGGCAGAGTTCTACCCGCAAGTGAAGCTTGAAAGCTGCTAGTAAATAAGAAAAGCCCTAATGGCAACATTCCAACCTTATCTGCTTACTTTCCTAAGAACAAGTTAGCTTAATTCTTGACCTGAGTAACCTGTTCCTGTCTAGCTCAAGTTGTAAGCTCACATAGAAGCCAGGAGCAGCGTTTTCCCTTTAATTTCTTAGGATTGTAAGTAGAAGCAGAAGTAAAGTATATGCAGCTGTGTCTGAGGTTTTTCCTTTAAAAGGGGGAGAGTAAATTGGGCGGAAGCTTACTCACAGAACTCAGTTTCATCTGAGGTGAGGTTGAAGCTTTCCAGCTCTGGGGTAAGATCTTTCTCTTCACATTTTGATTGAGTTCTGATTAATTCTGATTATTTGTGCTTGCCTAATAAACCCACTCTTGGTTTAACAATACTTGAAACCACAATACTTTATTGTCAAGGTCCGAGGCTCATACCCTGAGGGGACCATGCCGTGTTCATAAAAACGTCTCTTAGCTATTCAATATAGTTTCTCTTAGTGAGAGCTAGTGAGAATAGTAATCAGAGTAAGCTCCGACGCAGCGCCCATGACATGACTTCTTTACCATTCTCTTTGATTGTACCTATTCTGTAGTTTTATTATCATTACCATTGTTTTGGCCCTGGCATGCAGCATGCAGGGATTGAATGCCATGTCCCCTGCAATGGAAGCAATGGAAGCTCAGTCTTAACCACTGTACTGCCACGAAAGTTCCCCATGGCTTTAAATATCAGCTGTATATACACTGATGATGATCCCAGCTCTGAATTCCTTGGTTCTAGACTTATATAACCAAATGCCCCTTGACATTACCACTTTCAATGAGTGACTGTCTTGGGCAGACTCTGGAAATTCTTAAGAATATACTGGGTCTTAGGGTATAGAGCAATCCTCAAACCCCAGATAAGCTCTTGAGACCTAGAATCCGTCCTCTAGAAAGTGATGTTAGCCCAGATAGGGCCAAAGAGTGGGTGAATATGATGATACCTAAAGGGGACTTATATACTAAAGGAAAAAAAAGGTTTGTCTCTAAGAGAAATTACAGCCAGGAGAGCCAAAGCTCATCCTCCAGTGATTAGGAATTGATACCTCACCGTCAGCTGCTTCGGCAGAGTTCTACCCGCAAGTGAAGCTTGAAAGCTGCTAGTAAATAAGAAAAGCCCTAATGGCAACATTCCAACCTTATCTGCTTACTTTCCTAAGAACAAGTTAGCTTAATTCTTGACCTGAGTAACCTGTTCCTGTCTAGCGCAAGTTGTAAGCTCGCGTAGAAGCCAGGAGCAGCTTTTTCCCCTTTAATTTCTTAGGATTGTAAGTAGAAGCAGAAGTAAAGTATATGCAGCTGTGTCTGAGGTTTTTCCTTTAAAAGGGGGAGAGTAAATTGGGCGGAAGCTTACTCACAGAACTCAGTTTCATCTGAGGTGAGGTTGAAGCTTTCCAGCTCTGGGGTAAGATCTTTCTCTTCACATTTTGATTGAGTTCTGATTAATTCTGATTATTTGTGCTTGCCTAATAAACCCACTCTTGGTTTAACAATACTTGAAACCACAATACTTTATTGTCAAGGTCCGAGGCTCATACCCTGAGGGGACCACGCCGTGTTCATAAAAACGTCTCTTAGCTATTCAATATAGTTTCTCTTAGTGAGAGCTAGTGAGAATAGTAATCAGAGTAAGCTCCGACGCAGCGCCCATGACATGACTTCTTTACCATTCTCTTTGATTGTACCTATTCTGTAGTTTTATTATCATTACCATTGTTTTGGCCCTGGCATGCAGCATGCAGGGATTGAATGCCATGTCCCCTGCAATGGAAGCAATGGAAGCTCAGTCTTAACCACTGTACTGCCACGAAAGTTCCCCATGGCTTTAAATATCAGCTGTATATACACTGATGATGATCCCAGCTCTGAATTCCTTGGTTCTAGACTTATATAACCAAATGCCCCTTGACATTACCACTTGTATGTCTAATAAGCATTCAAGCTTAATATATGTAAAACAGAACACTTGAGTTCTCCCCAAAGGTACTTCTTTCATAATCTTTATGATCTTAATTCATGGCACACTGTTTACCAAGTTGCTCAGGCCAAAAATCTCAGAGTCATTCTTGACTTTGTTTTCTTCACTCACATTCCATCAGCAAGTCTGTCAACTCTACTTTAGAAATATGCCCTGAACCTACCCTCTTCTTACCCCCTCCACCTCTACCACACGAACTGAACTCACCATCTTTAGTGATCTGAGTAACTTTTAATAGCCAATACTCTCAGTTTCTACTTGAGAAAAATTTTCTACTTTTTTCCTCTTAAATCTATTCCTCATACAGTAACCAGGGTGGCCTTTCTAAACACCTCAGTTAACACTTAAAACCTTCCAATGACTTTTCATCTGTCTCAAGATATGATCCAAATTCCTTATCTTAGCCCCCAAGGTTTTACATGGTCTCCCATCATTTTGAACAGATTTCCCTCTTGACTATAGCTGTGCTTACCTACTTGTCATTTCTCCAACCTATACACCAACACAATATAGCCTACTATGATGTAAGTGACACAAAGCAGGGACTTTGTTTAGGCCATTGTTGTAATCTCAATCCCTAAAACAGAGCCTGTTACATAGAAGTTGCTCTATAAATATTTGCTGAATGAAACGAATAACGTAGGATTCTCTTTTCAAAAAGAGGGGTAAAAGTGCTAAATGAACATCCTCCAGAGCTGTCGTCAGTGAAATCATTCCAAGTATGGATTTTTTTCCTTCATTTCTCTTCCTGTCACTCCTAGAAATTATATGATTGCAAACAGATCATACTGGAATTCTTGATTGTCTCAAGGAAATAAAAATGCCTTTAGATGCAATGTGAATGAATTTTTTTTTTAATTTTGGCCTCTTTTATTGGTTTATTTATTTATTTATTTTCATCTATCTTTATTCTTTGGCCTGTGTGGGCCTCCCATCACAGTGGCCCCTCTCTTTGCATAGCCCCAGCTCTGGGCACATGTGCTTCAGAGCTCTGGCTCATAATTGGACACAGCAGCCCAGCCCCTCCACAGCACATGGGATCTTTCTGGGTCAGCAATTGAACGGGTGCCCCTTGCACTGCAAGGTGGACTCTTTACGCACTGGACCATCAAGGAAGCCTGTGAATGAATTTTTTTTTAATAATTTAATTTATTTACTTTTGACTGTGGTGGACCTTTTTTGCTCTGTGGGCTTTTCTTGATTTGTGGTAAGTGGGGGTTACTCTTTAGTTGAGGTGCTTCTCATTGTAAGGGCTGCTTTTGTAGGCTCTAGGGCACAGGGGCTTCAGCAGCTATGGTGCTTGGGCTCAGTAGATGTGGTTCCCAGGCTGTAAAGCACAGGCTCAGTTGTTGTGGTGCACAGGCTTAGTTGCTCCACAGTATGCGGATCTTCCCAGATCAGGAATTGAATCCAAGTCTCCTGCATTGGCAGGTGGAATGTTTACCACTGAGCCACCAGGGAAGCCCACATATGAATGAATTTTTAAATGCTGGAAATCCTATGTAAAGGAAAGATCAGGATTTCAGGAAGTTGTGGAGATGAGTGTGTCAACATGCTGGTTGCTTCCAACTCAGTCTTTATTCCATTGGGCCTATCTGCTCTCTTACCATTTTGAAAAAACTGAAAAAAGGAGGATGATTTAAAAACTCTCAGAGCACAAATGAAGTGTTCTAAAGGCCTTTGGTGGAATTACCGCATGTGATTTCACTTAAAAGGGTCTGCTTTATTGGCATTTTGAACGTTGAAACTGGAACCATACTTTGATATCAGAGGGGTAAACGTGCTAAATGAACATCCTCCAGAGCAGTCGTCAGTGAAATCACACCAAGTATGGATTTTTTCCCTTCATTTCTCTTCCTGTCACTCCTAGAAATTATATGATTGCAAACAGATCATACTGGAATTCTTGATTGTCTCAAGGAAATAAAAATGCCTTTAGATGCAATGTGAATGAATTTTTTTTTTAATTTTGGCCTCTTTTATTGGTTTATTTATTTATTTATTTTCATCTATCTTTATTCTTTGGCCTGTGTGGGCCTCCCATCACAGTGGCCCCTCTCTTTGCATAGCCCCAGCTCTGGGCACATGTGCTTCAGAGCTCTGGCTCATAATTGGACACAGCAGCCCAGCCCCTCCACAGCACATGGGATCTTTCTGGGTCAGCAATTGAACGGGTGCCCCTTGCACTGCAAGGTGGACTCTTTACGCACTGGACCATCAAGGAAGCCTGTGAATGAATTTTTTTTTAATAATTTAATTTATTTACTTTTGACTGTGGTGGACCTTTTTTGCTCTGTGGGCTTTTCTTGATTTGTGGTAAGTGGGGGTTACTCTTTAGTTGAGGTGCTTCTCATTGTAAGGGCTGCTTTTGTAGGCTCTAGGGCACAGGGGCTTCAGCAGCTATGGTGCTTGGGCTCAGTAGATGTGGTTCCCAGGCTGTAAAGCACAGGCTCAGTTGTTGTGGTGCACAGGCTTAGTTGCTCCACAGTATGCGGATCTTCCCAGATCAGGAATTGAATCCAAGTCTCCTGCATTGGCAGGTGGAATGTTTACCACTGAGCCACCAGGGAAGCCCACATATGAATGAATTTTTAAATGCTGGAAATCCTATGTAAAGGAAAGATCAGGATTTCAGGAAGTTGTGGAGATGAGTGTGTCAACATGCTGGTTGCTTCCAACTC
This sequence comes from Tragulus kanchil, assembly GCA_022376925.1. NCBI lineage: Eukaryota > Metazoa > Chordata > Mammalia > Artiodactyla > Tragulidae > Tragulus > Tragulus kanchil. Next base: position 213,215,036 of record JAIOJX010000032.1, on the reverse strand, counting down.
AGTCTTTATTCCATTGGGCCTATCTGCTCTCTTACCATTTTGAAAAAACTGAAAAAAGGAGGATGATTTAAAAACTCTCAGAGCACAAATGAAGTGTTCTAAAGGCCTTTGGTGGAATTACCGCATGTGATTTCACTTAAAAGGGTCTGCTTTATTGGCATGCTTAAGTATGTAATGCCGGTTGTAATCTGACAATGTTGTTATAAATGGCCATACTTTCATATCATTTCAAAGCAAGATGGATGGCAGACCATGGATAAGCACATAGCTGTGGTGGATACATACACAGAACACCACTAATGTATATTTTTTACATTCACTCAGGTTCATTTGAAGAAGCTGGCAACACATTTTATAAAGTAAATTCTTAGTCATCTTAGAAAATTTTGGTAAGCAACCAGTGATTATATTTATTTTAGTCTTTTGTTTTGTTACCAGTTAGATATTTTCCAGTGGGTATTTGTATCAAACATTTCTGAAAAATAAATGATATAGCTCAAAACCAGTACCATTATTTCTATACCATCTGGAGAAGAAATTGCCTTCTGGGATCTGTAACTTTCCTGAATTACATCCTTTGTTTTGTTTTTAATTTGGAGGTTTATGTCATTTTCACCAAAAACATTGGATTTGGAAAACTCACTTGATGTATGGCTTTCTGTCACACGAAGATGGGTTCTTTGAGATCTTGATCAAGGAAATGATTGTGAGGAAATAAAAAGAGTCTGCCGAGTCTCAGGATTTGGGTTCCAATCTTGGCATGTTGCCTTCATGACATGTCCCTTTTTTTTTTTTAAATCACAGTGTTTTTGTGTGTAAAAACAAGAATAATATTGAATGTTTACCCTACATGGTTGTAAGAATATCCATGTAGACATAACCTGGATAACTAGGGTGACACATTAGATGAAAATACTGGGGGAAATAGTTGTTCCCTCTCCATCATAGTTTGTTACTATCATGCTATTGTACCCTCAATTCCCTAGTTAACTGTTCAGTGTCCTTCATGGCTCAGATTCTAGGGGACATGTGCATTTATTATTGTTGATTCCCTCCACCTTCTGCTCCTTGTCTTCTGAGTGGATTGTTTGTTATAGTAATAAGTGACTCTCAAAGCCAGCACCCTCTGAGCCTCCTCTGGTACTTCAGGTCAGCCTGTATGTTCCTCTTCTGTCTCCCACTGTTAAGTTGTTGGTTTGAAACTTGCTGACTCCATCTCACATCAGTATCCTCTGTGGCAATGCTGTTCATGTAGTGTTGGGTCTACAGGGTGCTTGGTAAAGTTCTGTGGACTTGAGTCTCAACAGGTACCCTGAAAGGAAGTGGGTATATTCTTTTGATCAAGGAAGAAAGCATCACTAGTCTCATGGTTATGCCATAACCATGCTTGCTTTCCCCACAAAGCCATAAATTGGGGCCTTATATTCTTACTGACTCTGGCTAGACCAGGTATAAGGAGCTGGGGTTTTAGTTCATGGTACAGGGACATGGTTCTATTGGAGATCTCAGACTGGAATATTCCTAATATTGCTTGTAGGTGATGGTTCTGCATCTCTGGTACCTCTCCCCTCTCTTCAGTAAGCAGAGAGGGAAGATAGCACATAGAAAAGCTGCAAACCAGTCAATCCTATGATAATTCTTGGCTATCTAGAACTATAAGCATGCACATTGATCACTTAAAGCTCTGTTTTCCCTCTTGGCCTCTTCCTAGTACTTAAGGTAGCAGGTACACATTAGACAGGGTGCCCTGGCCATGCTGCAGTCTAAACAGGATGGCTAAGGCTATATGGCCATAGCTTTGTGGCTGTTTTGGCTGAGAATTATTTGTTCTCTCATCAAATGTTTATTGGATACCTACACTGAGCCAGGTATGAACTAGATCTTGAAGAGAGTGTGATGAACAAGTGTTTCTGTTTGCAAGGAGTTTACATTCCAATGGAGGAATTCAGACAATAAGCAAAACAACAAATACATGAGATATTTTTTGATAGTGATAAATATGACAAAGTAAATAGAACCAGAGTAAGTGATCACAGGGAGAAGATGGGTGTGTGTAGAGAGACTGGCTGCTGTAAAATGGGGGATTAGAGGGACTACCCTGGTGGTCCAGTGGCTAAGACTCCATGCTCCCAATGCAGGGGGCCTGGGTTCTGTCTCTGGTTGGGGAACTAGATCCCACATGCCTAACTAAGAGCTGGCCCAAAAAGTGGTTAAGGGCCTCTGAGGAGACAACTTGGTACTTCAGGTCAGCCTGTATGTTCCTCTTCTGTCTCCCACTGTTAAGTTGTTGGTTTGAAACTTGCTGACTCCATCTCACATCAGTATCCTCTGTGGCAATGCTGTTCATGTAGTGTTGGGTCTACAGGGTGCTTGGTAAAGTTCTGTGGACTTGAGTCTCAACAGGTACCCTGAAAGGAAGTGGGTATATTCTTTTGATCAAGGAAGAAAGCATCACTAGTCTCATGGTTATGCCATAACCATGCTTGCTTTCCCCACAAAGCCATAAATTGGGGCCTTATATTCTTACTGACTCTGGCTAGACCAGGTATAAGGAGCTGGGGTTTTAGTTCATGGTACAGGGACATGGTTCTATTGGAGATCTCAGACTGGAATATTCCTAATATTGCTTGTAGGTGATGGTTCTGCATCTCTGGTACCTCTCCCCTCTCTTCAGTAAGCAGAGGGGGAAGATAGCACATAGAAAAGCTGCAAACCAGTCAATCCTATGATAATTCTTGGCTATCTAGAACTATAAGCATGCACATTGATCACTTAAAGCTCTGTTTTCCCTCTTGGCCTCTTCCTAGTACTTAAGGTAGCAGGTACACATTAGACAGGGTGCCCTGGCCATGCTGCAGTCTAAACAGGATGGCTAAGGCTATATGGCCATAGCTTTGTGGCTGTTTTGGCTGAGAATTATTTGTTCTCTCATCAAATGTTTATTGGATACCTACACTGAGCCAGGTATGAACTAGATCTTGAAGAGAGTGTGATGAACAAGTGTTTCTGTTTGCAAGGAGTTTACATTCCAATGGAGGAATTCAGACAATAAGCAAAACAACAAATACATGAGATATTTTTTGATAGTGATAAATATGACAAAGTAAATAGAACCAGAGTAAGTGATCACAGGGAGAAGATGGGTGTGTGTAGAGAGACTGGCTGCTGTAAAATGGGGGATTAGAGGGACTACCCTGGTGGTCCAGTGGCTAAGACTCCATGCTCCCAATGCAGGGGGCCTGGGTTCTGTCTCTGGTTGGGGAACTAGATCCCACATGCCTAACTAAGACCTGGCAGCCAAATAAAAAATCCATTTTTGTTTTTTTTTAAATGAGTGGTTAAAGAAGGCCTCTCTGAGGAGACAACTTGGTAAATAATGAGAAGGATCCAGTCATGGGGAGAACTGAGGAGAACATAGTCATGATAGACAGAAATAGCTGGTACAGAGGCCCTGGGGTAGGAGTAAGCTTGGGTGACTGAGGGTTGTGTGCAGGTACTTGGAGAGGGGCAAGACGTAGGAGGAGAGGAGGGTGGTATGGATAATGACGTAGGGTAAGCTTATTTTCTCACATGTACAGTAACATTCAACAGCTAACTTAAACAACTGCTAACACTGTATTGAAAGATATACTTGGAGAATGAATACTTTAAAAACCATAAGCATTTTTGCAAAACGTATTCCGCTTCCATTCATCCTGAAGGGTCTCCGGTAACATTTGTTTTACCCCACAGTTTAGCTCAAATGCCCTTTCCAGTTCATTCTGCCTGACTTCTTAGAATCTTGGGCCAGTTGGTCTGGCAGATCCTTACATTCCCTCCTGGGTGAGTGCTGTGGACGTGGCAGCCCCGGGAAGCACGTGAAGCCAGGCATCTCTCACAGCCTGGTGTAGAAGTTATTGCCTGCAGTTCTTACTGGCTTTCTCTTTTAGAAATCTTCTTTTGTTCCCCCCACAAGGCAAAAACAGGAAAAGAGATCTGTGTGAAAGAATGCTCTCCCTTATTCTTTTGTAGTGATTGTGTATCTTAAGAGAAGGCCTCAAAGGTTCCCGGAGCTGTCTGTCTTTTCATGTAAATGGAGCCCTTAAGCCTATTTAGAAGTGTGTGAAAGCTTGTGGGAGTTGGGGTGAAAGAGACCGAGGTAGCATCAGCGGCCCAGTTAATTTATTCAAGTTCAGCTTTGCGTTCTCTTTCGTGTATATAATTAAAAATACTGCAGAATTGTGTTTTGCACTCGTAATTTTAATTATATGCTATGCATATTACCGTATACACTCATTAGTGTGCAGTGTAGTAACTGCAAAACCCTGTATTATTTACTGGGAGGTTTAAGGGATTTTCCAGGGTAATTTTGGCTATGTAAATTTAGCCTCAGATGCTAACTTTAGAGCACAATCCCTGGGCAAATGTGACCCTCTGTATTAGATACTTAAAAATCCTCATCCCAAAGCAAAGGCGCAGACGTTAACTGGGACTCATATTCATCCCTCACCCCTGAACCTCTAATAAGTGTAGGATTGATAATGGGCTTTGTGAGAAAACGATGAAGCAGAAGGGACCTAGGAGATTCAAACAGATGAGAGCTGAGCAAGGAATCTCCTGCTGGAAGTGGTGGGGATCCAATGGGCTTTGTGAGTAGCAAAACGATGAAGCAGAAGTGGATTCCAGGGTTGTGACATGTACAGTAACATTCAACAGCTAACTTAAACAACTGCTAACACTGTATTGAAAGATATACTTGGAGAATGAATACTTTAAACCATAAGCATTTTTGCAAAACGTATTCGCTTCCATTCATCCTGAAGGGTCTCCGGTAACATTTGTTTTACCCCACAGTTTAGCTCAAATGCCCTTTCCAGTTCATTCTGCCTGACTTCTTAGAATCTTGGGCCAGTTGGTCTGGCAGATCCTTACATTCCCTCCTGGGTGAGTGCTGTGGACGTGGCAGCCCCGGGAAGCACGTGAAGCCAGGCATCTCTCACAGCCTGGTGTAGTTATTGCCTGCAGTTCTTACTGGCTTTCTCTTTTAGAAATCTTCTTTTGTTCCCCCCACAAGGCAAAAACAGGAAAAGAGATCTGTGTGAAAGAATGCTCTCCCTTATTCTTTTGTAGTGATTGTGTATCTTAAGAGAAGGCCTCAAAGGTTCCCGGAGCTGTCTGTCTTTTCATGTAAATGGAGCCCTTAAGCCTATTTAGAAGTGTGTGAAAGCTTGTGGGAGTTGGGGTGAAAGAGACCGAGGTAGCATCAGCGGCCCAGTTAATTTATTCAAGTTCAGCTTTGCGTTCTCTTTCGTGTATATAATTAAAAATACTGCAGAATTGTGTTTTGCACTCGTAATTTTAATTATATGCTATGCATATTACCGTATACACTCATTAGTGTGCAGTGTAGTAACTGCAAAACCCTGTATTATTTACTGGGAGGTTTAAGGGATTTTCCAGGGTAATTTTGGCTATGTAAATTTAGCCTCAGATGCTAACTTTAGAGCACAATCCCTGGGCAAATGTGACCCTCTGTATTAGATACTTAAAAATCCTCATCCCAAAGCAAAGGCGCAGACGTTAACTGGGACTCATATTCATCCCTCACCCCTGAACCTCTAATAAGTGTAGGATTGATAATGGGCTTTGTGAGTAGAAAAACGATGAAGCAGAAGGGACCTAGGAGATTCAAACAGATGAGAGCTGAGCAAGGGAATCTCCTGCTGGAAGTGGTGGGCCAGGGATTCCAAGGTCAGGCTGGCCAGGGAAAGGGGCTGACGGGTGGTTCCTGGGTGAGACTGTTCCTTCCGGTGAGTGCGGGCCTCAAGACCGTCCTAGCAGTGAGGGAGTAGCCCCTGCTGGGTGGCAAGACCCCTTTCTAGTAGAAACCCTTCACCTTTGGATGGCACACAGTGTTTTGTTCCTTGTGAGCATTGCTGCCTGTGTATAGGTGCGTGTGTGTATGCATGTGTGAACTTATGCCCTTACAGACAGAGTGGAAGAAAAAAGCAGCAGTGTTGAAAAGAAGAGAAAGAGAAGCAGGAGGATTTAGGGTCCAAGGTTTTAAGAGCAAGTTTAGCCTTTCATTGTTCTGGCAGTGTTGGATGGGAGAGACCTGAGAAACTGGGGGTGGAGTGGAGTGAAGGTCAAACTTGTAAGTCCCTTGCGGCCCCCTCTCCCAGACCGCCCCCTCCCCTAGCACCTCTCCTCTCTCTTTTCCCAAGCCTTCCCAAACCCCAAGGCCACTTCTGTTTATTCAGATGCACAAAACTTTCAGATTTGGTAGCAGGAAAGGTAAACAACCTGTCCTAGTGTACCACCGAAACTTTTTGCTAAAGTGCAGTTGAAACTTACATTCAGAAGCCCTGTGGTGGGACTTTCACTGGCTCCCTCACCCACTTGAGGACATCTATGGAATTCTGAGTCTTATCAGCCTGAGTTGGAATCCTCCCCATGACTCTCAGCCATTCATTTTTTCCCCCTTTTTTTAAAAAAAATTTTTATTGGGATATAGTTGCTTTACAATATTATGTTAGTTTCTGCCATAAAGTGAATCAGCCATACAGATACATATATTCCCTTCTTTTTTAGACTTCCTTCCCATCAAGGTCACCATGATTATCTAGTAAGCAAGTCTCTGAGCCTCAGTTGTGAGGGTTGAAAATAACAGAATGCTTGTAAGCACTTTCCCACAGTTTTTGTAGATTGCTTATAAAGCATTGGAGGAGGAATTGCAACCCACACCAGTATTTTTGCCTGAAGAATCCTGTGGACAGAAGAGCCTGGCTGGCTATAGGCCATAGGGTCACCAAGAGTCAGACACCACTGAAGCGACTTAGCACTCTAGAATGATCTGGTCTACCAAAGGAGTTTGAACAGAAGAAATTCTCATGCATAATCGACATTTTAGTCAGGATTTTGTTGCAGGTGATAAAAACCCAAGTCTAGCCTGCTTATACACAAAAGAATGGGATTTCTCTCTTCTAAAAGCCAGAAGACCTAAGAACTGAAGAAAGGGCAAGGAATTTTGGGGGTTGCAGGTGATAAAAACCCAAGTCTAGCCTGCTTATACACAAAAGAATGGGTGCCCTTACAGACAGAGTGGAAGAAAAAAGCAGCAGTGTTGAAAAGAAGAGAAAGAGAAGCAGGAGGATTTAGGGTCCAAGGTTTTAAGAGCAAGTTTAGCCTTTCATTGTTCTGGCAGTGTTGGATGGGAGAGACCTGAGAAACTGGGGGTGGAGTGGAGTGAAGGTCAAACTTGTAAGTCCCTTGCGGCCCCCTCTCCCAGACCGCCCCCTCCCCTAGCACCTCTCCTCTCTCTTTTCCCAAGCCTTCCCAAACCCCAAGGCCACTTCTGTTTATTCAGATGCACAAAACTTTCAGATTTGGTAGCAGGAAAGGTAAACAACCTGTCCTAGTGTACCACCGAAACTTTTTGCTAAAGTGCAGTTGAAACTTACATTCAGAAGCCCTGTGGTGGGACTTTCACTGGCTCCCTCACCCACTTGAGGACATCTATGGAATTCTGAGTCTTATCAGCCTGAGTTGGAATCCTCCCCATGAATCTCAGCCATTCATTTTTACCCCCTCTTTTTAAAAAAATTTTTATTGGGATATAGTTGCTTTACAATATTATGTTAGTTTCTGCCATAAAGTGAATCAGCCATACAGATACATATATTCCCTTCTTTTTTAGACTTCCTTCCCATCAAGGTCACCATGATTATCTAGTAAGCAAGTCTCTGAGCCTCAGTTGTGAGGGTTGAAAATAACAGAATGCTTGTAAGCACTTTCCCACAGTTTTTGTAGATTGCTTATAAAGCATTGGAGGAGGAATTGCAACCCACACCAGTATTTTTGCCTGAAGAATCCTGTGGACAGAAGAGCCTGGCTGGCTATAGGCCATAGGGTCACCAAGAGTCAGACACCACTGAAGCGACTTAGCACTCTAGAATGATCTGGTCTACCAAAGGAGTTTGAACAGAAGAAATTCTCATGCATAATACGACATTTTAGTCAGGATTTTGTTGCAGGTGATAAAAACCCAAGTCTAGCCTGCTTATACACAAAAGAATGGGATTTCTTCTCTCTTCTAAAAGCCAGGGAAGACCTAAGAACTGAAGAAAGGGCAAGGAAGCAAACTGTCCCTGAGAAAGGATGGGGTGGAAGGAGGGCTTCCAGGGCAGACAGTCCCAGTGATGTTAAGAACATATTTTCAGCCAGAGTTTAAGTGACGTTTTTGAACTTCAATCTTATAACAATATTCATTATGGAGACTTAATTCTAATTTTACATTTTAGATTTCTTTTGCTCATATTGATTGCACATACAGGAAAGATTAATATACTGCACAGTGTTTTTTTTCATTAACAATTAGTTCTTATCTGAAGACACAAAACTACATTTTACTGTAAGCAAAAAAAAATCTGGCTTTCAATTCGGAAACCTGAGTCAAATCTGCAGTCTCCTCAAGGAGGAAAGTTGTAAGACCTACGTTCTTTCATAATGGGTCTAGCTCTTCCCCCTCATCTGACATTTTCTTGTGGAAAACATCTGGTTCAAATGAGCACTCATGGCAGCCTTGATCATCAGAAACCAGAAAGCAAAAATCATAAACAATGTATATACATGGAAGGGATGCCAGAAAGCATTGTGCAAAGAGACCATTAGCAGCAAATTAATTTTCTATGTAAATTTCACCTTTTGGCTGCTTACCTTCTCCCCAACTTATACTTCTGTCTTCTCGGGAGCAGCCAAGGCCCCCTCACACACAGGGGTGGGCCTTTGTCCCACCTCACCAGACCTTTGAGATGGACCTGCAGACACAGCCTCTAATTCACAACCTTCCCACCACTTGATCCAAATTCACTGAAAACAATAGAGTCCTAGGAACCAGAGAATGCTGCTTAGAGTATGGGTGAGGATATTGTTATATAAATAAGTAGTAAGTATTCCTAAATAAGTAGGAATATTTTGATTAGCAATGTTTTCCTGGTGGATTTCTCGGGTGGCACTAGTGATAAAGAACCTACCTGCTAATGCAGGCAGATGTAAGAGACATGGGTTTGATTCCTGAGTCCGGAAGGTCGGCTGGAGGAGGACATGGCAACCCACTCCAGTACCGTTATCTAGAGAATCCCATAGACAGGTGGGCTACAGTCCATAGGGTCACAAAGAGTCAAACACGACTGAAGCGACTTAGCACACACACATGCACATTCTCCTGGACTTACATCCAGAGACAGAACCAGCCTTCTGACATATATCAGAGGTTTACCATCTTAGAATTTACCAGAGCAGAAAAAAAGAGAAAGTTTCTGAGTAGGTTGTGTTTTCGGATGGCCAGGGTTCTGTGAGAAGATTTTGGATCAGCCAGTAATCAATACTATGGAATACCAGGAGCCTTACCAATTTGTGGGGAATGCATCTCATAGGGTATTTGCCTTTTCAGAGACTAGGAAAGAGAGGAAAGGGAAAGTGATTGGCTATTGGAACTTTTATGGAGACTTAAGATAGATGTCAAGGGCAGGAGCTGAGGCCTGAAATCAGTTCAGGCAGAGAAGTGGTTAGGTGAGTCTGTTTGGGGGGGGATTTCAGAGTACTGAATAAGATGTCAGAAGCTTTCAGGACCCAAGGAAAGTGGATGTCAGGAAGTAAGAATGGTTTGCTTTGTGTTTAATCTGCTTTACTACTTCTCATCTTCCTTGTCTGGATGTTACTTATCCCAAATTGAAGGTGTATCTTTGGAGGCTGAATACTGGCAAAAACATGGAATATAGAGTTTGAAGACCTTTATTTCTCTGAACTCAACCTTTCCAATGGCCTATACATACCACAGGGTTTGGTATGAAGTAAATGGGATAACCTGAGTCAAGTGGATTGGGTGGAACAGTAGCCAAGTGACCAGGTGTCTTGGAATGAGTGAGATAGTCTTGGATTTCAGCTGTATCCAGTTCACTTTACTGACAGGGCTTCCTATTACCCTGATGTCTGGAGTGAATAGGCCTTTATGAACTAGACACCTGTGATAACTCCTAAATAAGTAGGAATATTTTGATTAGCAATGTTTTCCTGGTGGATTTCTCGGGTGGCACTAGTGATAAAGAACCTACCTGCTAATGCAGGCAGATGTAAGAGACATGGGTTTGATTCCTGAGTCCGGAAGGTCGGCTGGAGGAGGACATGGCAACCCACTCCAGTACCGTTATCTAGAGAATCCCATAGACAGGTGGGCTACAGTCCATAGGGTCACAAAGAGTCAAACACGACTGAAGCGACTTAGCACACACACATGCACATTCTCCTGGACTTACATCCAGAGACAGAACCAGCCTTCTGACATATATCAGAGGTTTACCATCTTAGAATTTACCAGAGCAGAAAAAAAGAGAAAGTTTCTGAGTAGGTTGTGTTTTCGGATGGCCAGGGTTCTGTGAGAAGATTTTGGATCAGCCAGTAATCAATACTATGGAATACCAGGAGCCTTACCAATTTGTGGGGAATGCATCTCATAGGGTATTTGCCTTTTCAGAGACTAGGAAAGAGAGGAAAGGGAAAGTGATTGGCTATTGGAACTTTTATGGAGACTTAAGATAGATGTCAAGGGCAGGAGCTGAGGCCTGAAATCAGTTCAGGCAGAGAAGTGGTTAGGTGAGTCTGTTTGGGGGGGGATTTCAGAGTACTGAATAAGATGTCAGAAGCTTTCAGGACCCAAGGAAAGTGGATGTCAGGAAGTAAGAATGGTTTGCTTTGTGTTTAATCTGCTTTACTACTTCTCATCTTCCTTGTCTGGATGTTACTTATCCCAAATTGAAGGTGTATCTTTGGAGGCTGAATACTGGCAAAAACATGGAATATAGAGTTTGAAGACCTTTATTTCTCTGAACTCAACCTTTCCAATGGCCTATACATACCACAGGGTTTGGTATGAAGTAAATGGGATAACCTGAGTCAAGTGGATTGGGTGGAACAGTAGCCAAGTGACCAGGTGTCTTGGAATGAGTGAGATAGTCTTGGATTTCAGCTGTATCCAGTTCACTTTACTGACAGGGCTTCCTATTACCCTGATGTCTGGAGTGAATAGGCCTTTATGAACTAGACACCTGTGATAACTTTTATCAGTGCTTAAAATGGAATTCTTAAACTGGATTTGGAAGTAGGATTATAATGGCAGAGCTACTATGTCTTTGGGACAGTGATTTGGCCTTAGCAAAGTTTGGTCTGTTAAGATTCATCCCTCATTTATGGCAAAGAACATCACAGATAATTATTAGGTCCCATAGTGAGTTTTCAGTAATCATTTCCATAGGCTCTGCCATGTATCAGGTGCTGTGCCAATGGTACAGAAGTGATTGAGCTATGGTCCTTGTTTTTAAGGTGCTCCCAGACCCTTAGGACAGACTGGGATGAAAATAATTGATTGTGCAGAATAAGATTTTTTTTTTCCCCTCTCCAATAGAGAATTTTATTGTCTTCAAAGGTGAAGCAGTGGACCTCAAACTTTTTTCTAGCTGCAATGAATATAGTAAAGAAGTTTGATGATTACTGCTCAGTGCTATTTAATGAAAGATTTATATTGATTGGCTATTACAAAAGATTTCTCTCAAATGGAAGATAAAGCAATAAATTGCTTGCCTATAGGTTTCTTAGCAATTGTACTTACCAGCCCTATTATATGTATGTTGAGGCTCTGAAGCAGAATAAGATATTAAGTGCTCTTCTCTTGGTATGACTGAAGTAGAGAAAGAAAATTAATTCCTCCAGAAGATTAGGGAAGTACTCATAGAGGAGGGAGTGAATGGCTACTGTTTTGAAGGATGAATACGATGATGCTCAGCAAAATATGGATTATAAATATAGTGGCATTGGAAATACGCTATAACTGGGGTGCCACCAAATGGAATAAAGTGTACATTCTGGATTTGTAGATGGCAGATGGATGACCATATAATGTTCATTCTTTATATTTTTTCCCTACTCATGAGGAAGTCTTTGTCTAGTGATCAATGTTTGCACTCTCAGAAATAGGCGTTAGCTACTTCCTTCTCTGACAGATGGATGGCTTTTTTAATGTTAGTGAAGTTATCAGAGGCAATGTAGTATAAACGAGCAGAGGACGGGCTATGAAGGTTTTTCTTGGATTTCAGCTGTATCCAGTTCACTTTACTGACAGGGCTTCCTATTACCCTGATGTCTGGAGTGAATAGGCCTTTATGAACTAGACACCTGTGATAACTTTTATCAGTGCTTAAAATGGAATTCTTAAACTGGATTTGGAAGTAGGATTATAATGGCAGAGCTACTATGTCTTTGGGACAGTGATTTGGCCTTAGCAAAGTTTGGTCTGTTAAGATTCATCCCTCATTTATGGCAAAGAACATCACAGATAATTATTAGGTCCCATAGTGAGTTTTCAGTAATCATTTCCATAGGCTCTGCCATGTATCAGGTGCTGTGCCAATGGTACAGAAGTGATTGAGCTATGGTCCTTGTTTTTAAGGTGCTCCCAGACCCTTAGGACAGACTGGGATGAAAATAATTGATTGTGCAGAATAAGATTTTTTTTTTCCCCTCTCCAATAGAGAATTTTATTGTCTTCAAAGGTGAAGCAGTGGACCTCAAACTTTTTTCTAGCTGCAATGAATATAGTAAAGAAGTTTGATGATTACTGCTCAGTGCTATTTAATGAAAGATTTATATTGATTGGCTATTACAAAAGATTTCTCTCAAATGGAAGATAAAGCAATAAATTGCTTGCCTATAGGTTTCTTAGCAATTGTACTTACCAGCCCTATTATATGTATGTTGAGGCTCTGAAGCAGAATAAGATATTAAGTGCTCTTCTCTTGGTATGACTGAAGTAGAGAAAGAAAATTAATTCCCTCCAGAAGATTAGGGAAGTACTCATAGAGGAGGGAGTGAATGGCTACTGTTTTGAAGGATGAATACGATGATGCTCAGCAAAATATGGATTATAAATATAGTGGCATTGGAAATACGCTATAACTGGGGTGCCACCAAATGGAATAAAGTGTACATTCTGGATTTGTAGATGGCAGATGGATGACCATATAATGTTCATTCTTTATATTTTTTCCCTACTCATGAGGAAGTCTTTGTCTAGTGATCAATGTTTGCACTCTCAGAAATAGGCGTTAGCTACTTCCTTCTCTGACAGATGGATGGCTTTTTTAATGTTAGTGAAGTTATCAGAGGCAATGTAGTATAAACGAGCAGAGGACGGGCTATGAAACAAAATTCTAATTCCACCACTTAAGAGCTGAGTGCCTTTTGACAAACCGCATATATTCCCAGTGACTTTGATATCTCTATGAAACAGGATGAAGAATAGCAGTGATTTCACAAGGTTGTTGCCTCAAGTGCACTAATAAATATGAAAGCACTTTGTAAAGTGCCGTGAAAATACGTGAATGTTACTGTTTTCTTGAACACCTCAGCAAACCATTTATTTATGTAGTTCTACATACTGTGCAGAACTGCAGAGATAGAAACCCCATCTTGTAGGGAAACAGAATCAGAATTCCAACCAGAAGACCAAAGTTTTGAGTTCTCACTTGGTGCCCTGACCCTTGGGAGGGTCTTGGGACCCTGATCTTCGGAGTCTTGGGAGGCCTGGTCTTGGAGGTCTGCCTCTTTGTTCCTCCAATAACCCTGTTTGGTGTTCAGCTGGGTAAAAGGAGATTTGTAAAGGGGAAGTAGATTGTGCTTTCAGGAAAGTCATTACTTTTTTTTTTTCTCTTTGGAAATGTTTGCTCTTTTGGCTTTGAGCTCTGAATATGAACAATCCAACTGATTCAGATCCCCACAGTAGCCCTAATCACAGAAACATTGTGACAACCACAGATAGTAAACACATACTTCAATTTAGGCAACCAACGTAAGGCAAATACAAACAGTATTATATAAGAAAAAATTCCCTATGCGAGCCTAGAATGTCATTGCATTTAACATCGAGGAAGTAATGACAGAACTTGTTTACCACTGGGAGATTCAAGGAGGTAGTCTTTTGGACACAGGCAGTAGAGAGAGAATAATGAAGAACAATCATTTCTCTTATTTCTGGAGAGTAAAATTGGGAGATTATATTAACATCAGATTTTTAAAAATTTAATTTTTGTACAATAAAAATTAAAGTTTAGTTTGATATGTTTTGATACGTTTAGTTTGATATGTTTTGACAGATATGTTCACCTAAAAACCACATTTCCATCACTCCCAAAAGTTCCCTCATGTTTTCTTGCAGTCAGTCCCCTTCCCCAACCTCAGGCAAACACTGATTTGCCTTCTGCTGCTATAGTTTTGCTAAAATTTCATTTTAATTTATATTTTTCTGAGGAATAATGGTTTGCAGAGATGATGATAGTTGGACATTGTCAAAATTTAGGATTAGAATCCTACCTCCTTTAGAAAATACAATTCCAATAATTTCTCTGAGTCTCAGTTTCACCATATAAATAAGGATAATCATAATTTCTCTAAAGTGCCGTGAAAATACGTGAATGTTACTGTTTTCTTGAACACCTCAGCAAACCATTTATTTATGTAGTTCTACATACTGTGCAGAACTGCAGAGATAGAAACCCCATCTTGTAGGGAAACAGAATCAGAATTCCAACCAGAAGACCAAAGTTTTGAGTTCTCACTTGGTGCCCTGACCCTTGGGAGGGTCTTGGGACCCTGATCTTCGGAGTCTTGGGAGGCCTGGTCTTGGAGGTCTGCCTCTTTGTTCCTCCAATAACCCTGTTTGGTGTTCAGCTGGGTAAAAGGAGATTTGTAAAGGGGAAGTAGATTGTGCTTTCAGGAAAGTCATTACTTTTTTTTTTTCTCTTTGGAAATGTTTGCTCTTTTGGCTTTGAGCTCTGAATATGAACAATCCAACTGATTCAGATCCCCACAGTAGCCCTAATCACAGAAACATTGTGACAACCACAGATAGTAAACACATACTTCAATTTAGGCAACCAACGTAAGGCAAATACAAACAGTATTATATAAGAAAAAATTCCCTATGCGAGCCTAGAATGTCATTGCATTTAACATCGAGGAAGTAATGACAGAACTTGTTTACCACTGGGAGATTCAAGGAGGTAGTCTTTTGGACACAGGCAGTAGAGAGAGAATAATGAAGAACAATCATTTCTCTTATTTCTGGAGAGTAAAATTGGGAGATTATATTAACATCAGATTTTTAAAAATTTAATTTTTGTACAATAAAAATTAAAGTTTAGTTTGATATGTTTTGATACGTTTAGTTTGATATGTTTTGACAGATATGTTCACCTAAAAACCACATTTCCATCACTCCCAAAAGTTCCCTCATGTTTTCTTGCAGTCAGTCCCCTTCCCCAACCTCAGGCAAACACTGATTTGCCTTCTGCTGCTATAGTTTTGCTAAAATTTCATTTTAATTTATATTTTTCTGAGGAATAATGGTTTGCAGAGATGATGATAGTTGGACATTGTCAAAATTTAGGATTAGAATCCTACCTCCTTTAGAAAATACAATTCCAATAATTTCTCTGAGTCTCAGTTTCACCATATAAATAAGGATAATAACAACTTCTCTCTGTACTTCAAAAGGTTCCTCTAAAAATCCAAAGAGCTAATAGATGAGAATTAAGTGAGAACTTGATGAATGATTTAGCGAACATTAATGTTAATTGAAAGGATGGCACTGCTAGGTATGAGCCAATTTGTGGAGTAATTTCCATGGCAGAGCTCATATGGTGCCTATACAGACCCATGAAGGTGAGTCCTCCTCATGGCTGTGGAGGAAATTGTCTTTCAAATAGTTGGATTGTGGGCCTGGAATTAGGTGTCCTGTCTTTCTCCTGACAATAGAAGACTATAACTCTGCTGATATATCTGAGTTAACATCAGATTAATCATATAAATCATATTGGGTATGAATATAATATAAAAATATTCATTTTTGCTGTGTTCACTATGCTTCCTCATAATAAATTAAGTAGTTTGCTTCATGTGCATACTCCCACTGGCCTGACTCTGAGGCATGTCAGTTTTATAGTTCCCATTTCCCACAGACAAAACCGACTCTTCAGACAGCAAGCCATGGGCCAGGGGCTTCAGTGTAGACCACCAACTACCATTACAGATCACAGTTATTTTAAACAAGTGCCCCAAAATGTCATTTTTATTTTAAATTGTTTGAGTGGAAAGTCAAGACTAACATATAAAATAAAGCCTCTGAAAGTTCTAATGTTTCTCCGTGGGCAACAACGATTGCATTCCCTGCTGGCCAGAAGAAGTAGGTGAGTTTTATCTTCCCTTTCTGGGACTGATCACTTTAAACACTGTATGCATATTTAGGTCTTGCTTATTTTTCTTGGATGAGTGGTGAGAATGGCTCGGTATGTGTGTACACACATCCTCACTCAAAAACCACGCACATCATGCTGCCATTTGCCTCTGTGTGTGCGTATAGATCACATGTAGATGGTGCATTTTCAAAAAAGACAAATGATCATCAGCTGGTCACTCTCACTTCCTCCCATGTACATTTTGCAGCTTCCCCAGGGGGAAGTGAAACTGATGGTGGTTTGGAAGAGATTGCATTTGCTGAAGTGGATTTGGCCAAGTGGCTGTTTGTGGATGACCTTTGTCTTTTAGGGCACAGTCAAAGGAGGAGTTATAGATTCCTCCAGAATGCCTGAGCACGTCTCATTACAATTAGAATTAGAAACCATGGGCCTTGTGAGTACATTCATCTGAGACAGTGATGGACCAGGAATCCAAAGACCTGGGTCTGAGCTCTGCCTTTAAATATCTACATATACGTGAAGGTAGCCCGATACCACTGTGCATCTTTTCCCTCTTCCTCCTGTGATCCCTGTGTGTTTTTCTAATCCTCAGAGGCACATGGTATCCGTCATTTACACAATATTCAGTTTTTCATCTTTTTCTACTCCTGCACTGGGTCGAGATGTCATAATGACTTGCTGATAGAGTGGGACCACCTCCTGCCTAGGATGAACTGGCATTCTTTGAAAGTGTTTCCAGCTAGAAATATTCTGCTTCAGGGCCATCACTGCTGTTAAGAATCTGCTAGAACCATGTGATCAGATGCCTTCTCCTCCAAGGTCTCACCCTCCGGCCCCCCCTGAGAAGATGGGGATGTGAGCACACTGCCCTGGCTCCAGCCTACGCCTTTAATGGATCTTACTCCTTTATTGGGTCTTTCTTCTCTTGTGCCGTGTTTTTGAGACCCTGTATTGCAGTCCCTAGACCTCTCTCAATTCTTAGCAGCCTGAAGAAGAGAGTCCCAGTGGATTTTTTTTTTTCTTCTTTTTTCCTTCTTTCCTTCCTTCCTATCTCCTCTCTCCCTCCCTTTCTTTCAAACAAGAGGGAGTGAACCCTCATGAATATTTGAAGTGAATTTCACAGAACATAAAAATTTGTGCCTTCACAAGGGGATTCAGTGCTGGAGTTTTAATTCCTCAGAATCAGCACACTTTAAAACAGAAGCCACACCATGTCAATCCCCTGCTTGAAACCCACTGGGGCCTCCTGCCACCTTTAAATTCAACCCCTCAGTCTTTTTGCTGGCCTCCAAGACGCTCTCCTGAGTTGACCTTGCCCATCTCTCTGACCCCTCTCCTCTCTCACTAACCTTCAGCTGCATGGGTCTTCTTTGGGTTTTCAGAGCACCCCAGGCTAGTTTCTGCCTCAGGACCCTAGCACCCAACTGTTCTGCCCAGGACTCTCTGCCCTGAGAGTCTGTGCCACCCTAGAGTCTCCACTCAGATCTTGGCCCAAGTGCCCTCTCTCAGGCAGGCCTTTCCTGACTATCCCATCGGTAGCCCCAACACAGCATTGTTTCCCACGTGTCACTCATCATATTTGAAATCGTTCGGCCCATCTCCTGTTTTTCTTGTACTTTGCTGGACCCTGGCTAGCATGGGCACTCCCCCCACAGGGCAGACAGAGGCTTTATTAGGTATCCCCTAGCAGGGCTCCACAAACATACGACATGTGACTCAGTGAGGCATGGAATCTGAATGTACTTACCTCTCTCTTGGCTTTTCCTTCACTGTCTCTCATTTCTTTTGCAGAACCTGCATCATGCACAGCAGTGTGATCTCATGCTGGAGCGCAGGTCCTGGATCAGGGCCCTGGGTTTTGCTGCTTAGTTGATCGTGCACAGCTGCCAATTGGAACAGCTGTTCTAGAACGACTCTCTTTTTCCGTTGGTCAACAAGGAAATCAAAAGTAGGAATAAGTTTTAAATAGTCTGTAAGACTTTACTAGTGTTAAGTCTGGTAATAACTTTTCAATCTTAACTTCCATGACCAAACTGCCACTTCACTTCCTCTACTTAGTGAGGTATGCTATGATCTAACTCAATACAGAAGATACTATAGGATGTATACTGCTGTATCCTCGGGGCTTCCCAGGTGGTGCTAGTGGTAAAGAACTCACCTGTAGGTGTAAGAGATGTGGGCATCCGGGTTGTGAAGTGAATTTCACAGAACATAAAAATTTGTGCCTTCACAAGGGGATTCAGTGCTGGAGTTTTAATTCCTCAGAATCAGCACACTTTAAAACAGAAGCCACACCATGTCAATCCCCTGCTTGAAACCCACTGGGGCCTCCTGCCACCTTTAAATTCAACCCCTCAGTCTTTTTGCTGGCCTCCAAGACGCTCTCCTGAGTTGACCTTGCCCATCTCTCTGACCCCTCTCCTCTCTCACTAACCTTCAGCTGCATGGGTCTTCTTTGGGTTTTCAGAGCACCCCAGGCTAGTTTCTGCCTCAGG
Source organism: Tragulus kanchil (assembly GCA_022376925.1). Taxonomy (NCBI): domain Eukaryota; kingdom Metazoa; phylum Chordata; class Mammalia; order Artiodactyla; family Tragulidae; genus Tragulus; species Tragulus kanchil. The sequence goes on along the minus strand of JAIOJX010000032.1, from coordinate 213,196,261 downwards.
ACCCTAGCACCCAACTGTTCTGCCCAGGACTCTCTGCCCTGAGAGTCTGTGCCACCCTAGAGTCTCCACTCAGATCTTGGCCCAAGTGCCCTCTCTCAGGCAGGCCTTTCCTGACTATCCCATCGGTAGCCCCAACACAGCATTGTTTCCCACGTGTCACTCATCATATTTGAAATCGTCGGCCCATCTCCTGTTTTTCTTGTACTTTGCTGGACCCTGGCTAGCATGGGCACTCCCCCCACAGGGCAGACAGAGGCTTTATTAGGTATCCCCTAGCAGGGCTCCACAAACATACGACATGTGACTCAGTGAGGCATGGAATCTGAATGTACTTACCTCTCTCTTGGCTTTTCCTTCACTGTCTCTCATTTCTTTTGCAGAACCTGCATCATGCACAGCAGTGTGATCTCATGCTGGAGCGCAGGTCCTGGATCAGGGCCCTGGGTTTTGCTGCTTAGTTGATCGTGCACAGCTGCCAATTGGAACAGCTGTTCTAGAACGACTCTCTTTTTCCGTTGGTCAACAAGGAAATCAAAAGTAGGAATAAGTTTTAAATAGTCTGTAAGACTTTACTAGTGTTAAGTCTGGTAATAACTTTTCAATCTTAACTTCCATGACCAAACTGCCACTTCACTTCCTCTACTTAGTGAGGTATGCTATGATCTAACTCAATACAGAAGATACTATAGGATGTATACTGCTGTATCCTCGGGGCTTCCCAGGTGGTGCTAGTGGTAAAGAACTCACCTGTCAGTCCAGGCAGATGTAAGAGATGTGGGCTCCATCCTCGGGTTGTGAAGATTCCATCACTGGAGGAGGAAATGGCAACCCACTCCAGTATTCTTGCCTGGAAAGTCCCACGGCCAGAGGAGCCTAGTGGGCTACAGTCCATAGGGTCACAGTCAGACACGACTAAGTGTGTGAGCACCCACGGGCACGCACATGTGCACACACACACACACACACACACACACACACACACACACAGCTGCATCCTTAGATATGGCCAAGGAAAAGTGCCTGTGAACTGGAAGAGGAAGGCTATTCAAACAGGGACCATTCATAGAGAAGGCCAAGTATCAGAACTGAAGGCCTAGCTTTCGGTGTTTCTTATCCGAAATTTGAGAGTAGAGGAATAACTTCTTAGGGTTTTTCCTAATAGAGATTCCTTTTTTGTTTGTATTAAGAGATTATCTCTGTAACTTCTCACAGACATAGGCTGAACTCCCGGGTGACCCTAGCCCTGTAATAAGCTCTTCCAGCAAGATGGCTTAGGCCTTGTGAACCCTTGGGAAGTATAATGGAGCTTGTCCTGTAGGCTTTGCTGGAGGTACCACGTTTAGGTCACAGGGGTTCAGCTGGTCTTTGGCTGCTATTCTGAACAGTTTTATGGGAATATTTGTATAATGCTAGCATCTGTAGGCTGAGAGCCTGATGAAGACATCACCCAGATTGCCTGGAAGGCTGCTTACTTTGGGAACTCCTTCTTGATAGGTCCATTGTCTACCCCTGTTTCCCTCCTTGCCTCTCCACAGTCACCCCCAACTTTACCATTTCCATCTGTAATAGTGGATGAGCTCTGTGCATATTTGCTTGTCATCTTGCACTATGTATTTTTGGCAAGTTAAGGGGCCAAGCAGAGGCTGTGGGCTTTTGAACTTTTCTGCTTCCTTGGTATTTTCACATAAGATAAGATGTGAAAGGGCTAAAGGATTTCTCTTTAAAGATGTCTGGTGAGGAGATAAGGAACTGATTGATATTTACATGCCTCCTGTCCTCAGTACCTTCAAGTCCACATTTGTTTAAACTGCTGTATCCTCGGGGCTTCCCAGGTGGTGCTAGTGGTAAAGAACTCACCTGTCAGTCCAGGCAGATGTAAGAGATGTGGGCTCCATCCTCGGGTTGTGAAGATTCCATCACTGGAGGAGGAAATGGCAACCCACTCCAGTATTCTTGCCTGGAAAGTCCCACGGCCAGAGGAGCCTAGTGGGCTACAGTCCATAGGGTCACAGTCAGACACGACTAAGTGTGTGAGCACCCACGGGCACGCACATGTGCACACACACACACACACACACACACACACACACACACAGCTGCATCCTTAGATATGGCCAAGGAAAAGTGCCTGTGAACTGGAAGAGGAAGGCTATTCAAACAGGGACCATTCATAGAGAAGGCCAAGTATCAGAACTGAAGGCCTAGCTTTCGGTGTTTCTTATCCGAAATTTGAGAGTAGAGGAATAACTTCTTAGGGTTTTTCCTAATAGAGATTCCTTTTTTGTTTGTATTAAGAGATTATCTCTGTAACTTCTCACAGACATAGGCTGAACTCCCGGGTGACCCTAGCCCTGTAATAAGCTCTTCCAGCAAGATGGCTTAGGCCTTGTGAACCCTTGGGAAGTATAATGGAGCTTGTCCTGTAGGCTTTGCTGGAGGTACCACGTTTAGGTCACAGGGGTTCAGCTGGTCTTTGGCTGCTATTCTGAACAGTTTTATGGGAATATTTGTATAATGCTAGCATCTGTAGGCTGAGAGCCTGATGAAGACATCACCCAGATTGCCTGGAAGGCTGCTTACTTTGGGAACTCCTTCTTGATAGGTCCATTGTCTACCCCTGTTTCCCTCCTTGCCTCTCCACAGTCACCCCCAACTTTACCATTTCCATCTGTAATAGTGGATGAGCTCTGTGCATATTTGCTTGTCATCTTGCACTATGTATTTTTGGCAAGTTAAGGGGCCAAGCAGAGGCTGTGGGCTTTTGAACTTTTCTGCTTCCTTGGTATTTTCACATAAGATAAGATGTGAAAGGGCTAAAGGATTTCTCTTTAAAGATGTCTGGTGAGGAGATAAGGAACTGATTGATATTTACATGCCTCCTGTCCTCAGTACCTTCAAGTCCACATTTGTCCTTTCCCATGAAGCCTATCTTGCACACTTTGTTTAAAAATCACAGCCTGAATTGTCTATGCCCCCATAAAAGTGTTTTTGGTATAAAAAATAAAGATTAAAAAAAAAATCACAGCCTGTTCCCACACTTTATGCTAAATCCCCTTTGTTCTATTTTGCTTCCCCTAGAAGTGATCACTCTTGGGCCTGCTATCTTCTTTACCACTTACTGTCTTCATTGTCTGCCTCCATTGCCTGCCAGAATACAGACTCCCCATGGCAAGGATTTCTAGCTGTTTTATTTGCCGTGTATTCAAAGAGCCTAGAACAGTGCCTGGTGTGTCGTTAAGTCTTGATACTTAGCCCTTGTATGAATGAACTAACATCTTAGTTGAACAGAGAGATGATGTGGTATCATCATGGAAGGCTTGGGCTTTGGAGTCAAATGATCCTGAATTTGAACCCTAGCTTTGCTGCTTACCATCTGGCAGATTCTTTACCTTCTGAGCCACCAGGGAAGCCCTATTACATGTAAGGGCACTTTCAAAGTACTCCGCATTGTTTATTATTATGATTCTTCATAAAAATTGAAATACTCTTTTGCTATATTTATGAACATTTCCTGTATTTAGAAAGCTCTGGGACTTCGGCTTCTGCCCATAGTGTGGTCCTGAAGGCACCTGGTGAAGAATATCTTTGCTTGAAAAGAATCAGCAGTGTCCCCTGAAAGTGGTCAGACAGTTGCCTCTCTACTGTTTGGCATAATGTAGGGAAATAATGGGGGTTTACTGGGTTGTTGTGAAAGTGCTTGGGGTCATGTGGTGAGAGGACCCTGAAGCTGGGGCGGCTCCCGAGGAGGCTGCTGCCCAAAATCAGGCAACCTGGCAAGGTGAGCTTTACCTGGTAATCTGGCCTCGACCCACGTTTTAATTCAGAGCTTTCCACACTCAGGAGGACCTGGCCCTGTACTTGGTCCCAGAGCTCAGAAGGACCAAGTTAGAAAAGTAGAATGCCAAATTATTCATTTTGTGATGAACAAGAAAGCTGTTCTGTGCATGTCTAACTAGCACGTTTGCCCTCTAACACAAGTTATAAATGAGAAATCGAGTCAGTGGCAGGTTACTTGGCAACTACGGAATTGATCAAGGGATTAAATGATTCAGATGGTTATGGGATCAGGAGCCTGCCACATTTGTCCCTACAATCCAGTCCCCCCGTCAGGTGATCAGTGTGCTCACGGGGGTCACACACACCAGGAACCTGGCAGTTTTCACTGGATTTGGTAACAAGTACTGCACCATTTGTTTCTCTGACTATCCTTTTTTTTAAATTGAAGTATAGTTTGTTTACAATGCTGTATTCATTTCGAGTGTACAATGAAGTGATTCAGTTATATATATACACACAGAGAGAATACTTATATAGGTATATATATATGCTTTTTCAGATTATTTTCCATTATAGATCATTATAAGATGTTGAATTCAGTTCAGTACAGTAGGTCCTTGTTTATTTTTATGTATAGTAGTTTGTATCTGCTGACCCCAAACTCCTAATTTCTCTCTCTCACCTCACCTCCCATGATCCCCTTTGGTAATCCTAAATTTGTTTTCTATGGCTGTGAGTCCATTTTTGCTTTGTAAATAAGTTCATTTGAATCCATTTTTTTAGATTCTACGTATAAGTGATATCATAGGATATTTGTCTTTCTGTTTCACTTCACTTAGTATAATAATCTCTAAATCCATCTGTGTTGCTGCAAATGGAATAATTTCATTCTTTTTATGGCTGAGTAGTATTTCATTATGTGTGTGTGTGTGTGTGTGTGTGTGTGTGTGTGTGTGTATAGATATGTACATATGGATATATTTACCACACATTCTTTATCCATTTCTTTTTCAATATGTGCAAAGCAACATTTGCATTGCTTCTATGTCTTGGCTATTGTAAATTGTGCTGCTGTGAACACTGGAATGCATGCATCTTTTTGAATTAGAGTCTCTTCCAGATATATGCCCAGGAGTGGGATTGCTGGATCATATGGTTGTTCTATTTTTAGTTTTTAAACAAACGTGCATACTGTTCTCCATAGTGACTACACCCGTTTACATTCCCACCAACGATAGGAGGGTTCTCTTCTTTCCACACCCTCGCCAGCATTTATTGTTGCAGACTTTTGTTCTTTTCTTTCTTTTTTTGCCTCTAAGTTATCATTCATTTATTTTTCATTCATCTTTATTCTTTGGCCTGTGTGGGCCTCTCATTGCAGTGGCCTCTCTCCTTGCAGAGCACTGGCTCTGGGTGCATGTACTCCAGAGCGCCAGCTCGTAATTGGACACACCGGTCCAGTCGCTCTGTGGCATGTGGGATCTTCCTGGGCCAGTGATCAAACTGGCGACCCTTGCACTGCAAGGTGGACTCTTTACCCACTGGACCACCAGGGAAGCCCTGTTGTAGACTTTTTGATGGTGGTCTTTGTAACTGGCATGAGGTAATACCACATTGTAGTTTTGACTTGCATTCCTCTAATTATTAGCAATGTTGAGCATCTTTCCATGTGCCTGTTGGCCATTTGTATCTCTTTGGAGAGATGACTGTTTAGGCCTTCTGCTTCTCACTATCCTTTATATTAATTTTTGGCTAACAAACCTCCTCCCCCCATCATTCTGATGTATGTTTAAATTTACATTTTATCTTTCAGCAAAGTAAAACATATATTGCTTTATAAATCTAATAATCATATCCTTATACTGAAAAACAGTATGTGTCTACCCCACGTCTGCTTATCCCCTTTGATTCTTACTTTCTGGAAGCAACCACTTTTAAAACATTGTAGCATGATTGTGTTTTCTTCCTTTCTTATTGATTCTGCTAGATACCCCCATATTTCTAAATTTAATACTTGAATTACTGTTTTTGATTTTCCTATTGAAGACAACATCTATGGAAATGACCACTGAGAACTTATTCACTCTTCCTCTCCTTCCTGTATGGTTATATCTTAATATTTAGTTAAAATCATGTTTAACATTTACATTATTGTGCCAATTTAAGTATTCATGGTGAGCTACTAAAATGTACCATTATTATGTTTTCTTCCATCCTCCCTCTTTCCCTCCTCCCTCCCTTGTAGGTATTTTTAATTTTGTCTCTGGAACATATTTCTCCATCCATCCTCCTTCTCTAAATTGGTAAGGGCATTTGAAACTGTAACTGCTGTGCCTTCACTACACCTGGTAAAATGAGTAATTCATTAATAGCATCTAATACCCAGTCCATTTTCAAACGCCCCTGATTGCCTGAAGATGTCCTTTTATAGTTGTTTAATTTGAATAAAGATCTAAATAAGGTCCACAAATTGTATTTGGTTGCTATTCCCTGTTACATCCCTCTTCCCTGCTTTATTTATGACACTAATTCGTTGGTTACATTGAATGCAGAATGCCATACTTTCGAATGCTTGGCTGATGGCTTTGACATGGTGTCATTTAACTTGTTCTTCCCATTTAGATTTTTTTAGACAAAATGTTCTATAGGTGGTGCTGTGTACTTGTAATTTTCTTTTCATAAGGCAATAATGTCTGGTTGTCGCACCTTTAATGATGACTACAGTGATCAATGGATTCAGAGAATGATAGCCTGATCAGTCCATTGCCAACTTCCCTATCAACTTTTGACCTCATGATTCACCTAATGAGCAACTATTGATGTTTATTGCCTAGATTCATTATTTTATGGAGCACTTAGTGTGTCCTTTTGTTGGGTGATTCTACTTTGAGCCAGTAAGTGCTGAACACGTAGTTGAACCCCAGAGGGTCAACATATTGTTCTTATTCTCAGAGTCTAGATTGGGGTCAGGGGGACTTCTCTGTGACTCACAGGTACTACTAAATAACTGACTAAATTTGCATGAAAGCAGATTGCTTATTTGTTATACTGATTAACATTTTTATCTGAGCCATAGTTGAGCTTTGCTGTTGGCTTGGAGAACATAAATAGAAAAGTGGAAAAGTTTGTCAGTCATATTGTAAAATAACTGACAAGGGGAAATAAAATAGACTTTTTTTTAAGAAGTGGAGCAAATCAGAGGACCCTTTTTGGACTCATAATGCCTTCTTTCTCCAGGGTAGGAAAACTGAAATCTAGTGGGGTCTCTTCTGTCTTTGAGGGAATTAAAGGGAAACTACCAGAATGGACTCTGATGCAGTCATTTAAGGACTTTTTGGTTGGTGTTTTGTTTTAGTTTTCACTCCACTAGTTTGCTAAGAAGTCTTTCATAAAGATCTTTCCTAAACCCTGCTGCCTATGAATTAGGGCTTTTCCTTTCCTCTGTAATGGGGCCTGATACACTTTGATGTGTCTTAGCAGAATTTAGCTTCTAAATACAGTTTGGAAGTATCTCTACAGTTTGAAACACACACACACACACACACACACATGCCCTTGGTCTCGCTCGTCTGACAGACTGTATTTTTTTCCTCACTGTAAGAACCTTTCCTGTAGGAACCGACTTCATGGGCAAGATGGTCCTGTGGAGACACCTTTGCTCCCTCCTTCCTGAAAGGTCAGGATGTGCATACACGAGAAGCTGCATGAAGAGGGGCAACTTTCTCCAGTGTCTCTTACCTGGGAAGACCTGTTTCCAGTTTTTCAAAGATCTCCTTTTAAGACAGACACGTTCCTGATAGTAAACGCCTGTTCTGTTGCTATAGAGAGACGCAGATCGGTTACCTTTTGAGTGACTCCTTCTATTCCAGAGTTTAAGGAAGTAATATGCTGCAGATCCAAATTCTTATTATACTGGGGCTTCCTTTGCCGTTTGGAATGACCTTCTACATAACTTTCAGTGACCAAATGATACTCTTGTTGCAATGCCGGGCTCAAGTGACACTCTGCCTGAGTTTAGAAGTGAGAAGTTGTGTTGCTGCAGCTCTCTTTTTTCATCCTTCTCGTGACATCCTTCACATTTATTTGCTCCTTTTCATCCTAGTTTGCCCACCTACTAGAATGAGGGCAAGAATACTAGTTGTCTGGAGAGGGAACTTATCTGGAGTGGAAAATGTACAAGGTAGATTTAGGACTGGTGAGTTGCCATTATGCTATTTCGAATGCCACCAAATGCATTTCTTCCAGCAGAATTTAGAATGCCACAGTAGTTTTCTTGGTTCCGTGCTTGAACCTGGTGTGTCTGGTTGAAAGAGTGATTTTGGAGTCACATAGGTGTAGCTGCTTACTGTAAACTGGGCATGTTATTAAATACATTTATCCTTAAAGTAGTAGAATAATATCCCTACCTCATGGGAGTCTAGTGAGGATTGAGAAGGTTGTGTAAATAGGACACTGAGTGAGGTCGTTGGCACCCAGTGGGGACTCAGCCTTGGACTATATATTGCTTTTCAGTTTTTACCTTCATCAAACAGCATTTATTAAAAATTATCGGGCTTCCCTGGTGGTCCAGTGGGTAAAGAGTCCACCTTGCAGTGCAAGGGTTGCCAGTTTGATCCCTGGCCCGGGAAGATCCCACATGCTGAGGAATGGCTGGGCCTGTGTGTCCAGTTATAAGCCAGCGCTCTGGAGCGCATGCACTCTGCAACAAGGGAGGCCACTGCAATGGGGGACCCACACAGGCCAAAGAGTTAAAGATGGATGAAAATAAACGGATAAAAAAATCGATGAAAAGACGCCAAAATTTTAAAAAATTCTCAATAAAGCATGGTACTAGGTGCTTTTACTTTAAATAATAGAGTGTTAAGGGAAGGTCAGGTTGGGGTGGAGGGCAGCAGGAGCTAGTTTGTATTTGCTTGTTGTTCTATAATAAACAGTTGTAATATCTCCTCTCCTTCCCCTGGTCCTGGGCCTGCCGAGTCACTGTTGCAGCCTGTTGGCCCCATGGTCTCTGGCTGTGTCTATGGAACACAGCAAAACCCACAAGAAACCAGCACTAATAAATGGCAGATCATTTTGAGGGATTTTTGTTTGCGTTCCTGTGCTGGCTCTCCTGGTGAGATAGGAAACCTTTAATAAGACTTTTCCTAAATGATGCTACATGTGAAATGTGAAATTGTTCCCTCTCTGTTCTCCTAACAAATGACCATTGCATGAGGTTTCTTTTCATATTTTTTTCATCTTCTTTCCTGCTTCTTAGTACATTCCACAAAGAGCTTATTCCTCTGCTGGTTACTGATTGATGGTTCTACTCTGTGTGCCCTTTAATTTTGCAATAAACCAACAAGGAGTTGAGACCACAGACTTAAAGAGGAGTGACTTATTTATTTGACTGGATTCACTGGAGCGACAGGCAAGTTTAGTCATTTCAGTGCGGTCCTGGGGAGGGCAGGAGGAGTCCGTGAGAAGCAACACTGTGTTGTAAATAACCAGACAGAAGAAGGCTTGCTTGTCCTCCCATTCCTGGACATCCGTTCCCAGCAGTGATCCCATCCTGACCTTAATGGGAACAGGAAGTCTTCCATGAGACTTGCCCATAGCTCCAGGATTCCAAATCCAGTAGGACTCTAGATATATGGAAATGATGGCCACTACCCAGAAGTCCTCTGTCCCTTCTTTTCAGAGGGATCATGATGTCCCAAAAGGGTTGCAGATATAGCCACAAACCTGCTCAGGTTAACAGTCCTTTCAGGCCTAGCCTCTTGGCTGGAAGATCCAGAACAAACTTATGTCCCTACCACCTCCACCCCAGCAGTGTCTTGACTGTAAAACTGGAGCCTCCAGGATCCACAGGCACTAGTCCTCTTCATGGATTGATTACCAGACATATTAAGAACCAGTGAATTGTTTCTTACTTAACACCACCATTATATAGAGTCACCAGTCTGAAAATAAATGCAAACATCATTTCAAATAGGAAAATCACGAACTTCTTGAATGACTCACGTGAATAATCCTCAGTAAACTAAAGTATCCTAACCCTTGTAGGATACTTTAAAACACCAACTGTAAAAGAAAAGAATCTGAAAAAGAGTATGTATTAATATATAGTGAATCACTTTGGTGTGTATCAGAAACTAACAAACACAACATTACTGCAACTATACTTCAGTTTTAAAAAATGAAGACTGAATGAAAACACCATGGAGGTACTGTTATCGTTTAAATTTAAGCATTGCTCCATACTCAGGGCTGCTCTCTAAGAATTGCTGGGAAGCTAGAAAGACAAATATCCGAATGGAATTTGTCCCAACTGTGAGCTCCTGTTTCTTTTCATTTTTCATCCATCTTTCCTGCTTCTTAGTACATTCCACAAAGAGCTTATTCCTCTGCTGGTTACTGATTGATGGTTCTACTCTGTGTGCCCTTTAATTTTGCAATAAACCAACAAGGAGTTGAGACCACAGACTTAAAGAGGAGTGACTTATTTATTTGACTGGATTCACTGGAGCGACAGGCAAGTTTAGTCATTTCAGTGCGGTCCTGGGGAGGGCAGGAGGAGTCCGTGAGAAGCAACACTGTGTTGTAAATAACCAGACAGAAGAAGGCTTGCTTGTCCTCCCATTCCTGGACATCCGTTCCCAGCAGTGATCCCATCCTGACCTTAATGGGAACAGGAAGTCTTCCATGAGACTTGCCCATAGCTCCAGGATTCCAAATCCAGTAGGACTCTAGATATATGGAAATGATGGCCACTACCCAGAAGTCCTCTGTCCCTTCTTTTCAGAGGGATCATGATGTCCCAAAAGGGTTGCAGATATAGCCACAAACCTGCTCAGGTTAACAGTCCTTTCAGGCCTAGCCTCTTGGCTGGAAGATCCAGAACAAACTTATGTCCCTACCACCTCCACCCCAGCAGTGTCTTGACTGTAAAACTGGAGCCTCCAGGATCCACAGGCACTAGTCCTCTTCATGGATTGATTACCAGACATATTAAGAACCAGTGAATTGTTTCTTACTTAACACCACCATTATATAGAGTCACCAGTCTGAAAATAAATGCAAACATCATTTCAAATAGGAAAATCACGAACTTCTTGAATGACTCACGTGAATAATCCTCAGTAAACTAAAGTATCCTAACCCTTGTAGGATACTTTAAAACACCAACTGTAAAAGAAAAGAATCTGAAAAAGAGTATGTATTAATATATAGTGAATCACTTTGGTGTGTATCAGAAACTAACAAACACAACATTACTGCAACTATACTTCAGTTTTAAAAAATGAAGACTGAATGAAAACACCATGGAGGTACTGTTATCGTTTAAATTTAAGCATTGCTCCATACTCAGGGCTGCTCTCTAAGAATTGCTGGGAAGCTAGAAAGACAAATATCCGAATGGAATTTGTCCCAACTGTGAGCTCCTGTTCCAGATCCCAGTGTTGCTTGCAACTCTACCACTTTTAACCAGCTAACTGCCTGTTCTTATTCTGCTCTGACTTGGCAGCCATTCTTCTGAAACTCTTGTCATCACATTTTAGCAGAAGTGAAAATATTAGCGAGTGGTTAGAGGCCAAGACAAAAATGGACTCCAGGAGTCTGTGTCCTTTCTCTCACCATACCTGCTCGAGCATGGTTCCTCCCTGCCCTGAAGACTCAATGTTTCCAGCTCTACCAGACAGCATTCAAACAGTCGACTGCTTTCTTCCTGCCACTGAACGCTTGTCTTACCCTCAAACATTTTGTACAGTTTTCCTTCACATGTGACTTGGCTTTCAACGGCACGGAATTTGGTTAGTCTAATATCAGCAAATGCCTGGCTCTGAAGAAATTAATCAACAAAGACCCACGAGGCTGTGAGTTTTCATGTTGAGAGCCTTTCATGTGGTAGAACGAGCGTAGGCCAGAGGGCCAGACATATCTGGTTTGAATCCTGCTCTTCCACGTGCTAGCTATTTGGTCTCAGAAAATTGCTCAATTTCTCTAAACCTCAGTTTCCTCATCTTCAGAACTATGGTAATAATGTTTACTTCACTGCAGCATGAGGATGGAATGAGCTAATATATGTAAAGTACTTGGTACAAGGTCTGATGCATAGGAAGTGCTCAGTAGATGCTCGTCTCCCTGCCTCTCCTCGCCTTCCTTTAGAAACACATGAAACCTCATAACATTTACACTGAAGTTCCAAAGATAAGAGTAACACAGATGACATAACTAGAGAAAAATTATCATACTGAATTACTTGGTATTACTTCTAGGGTGGGAGTGTTCAGAACTGAGAGATCAGTGGCAGCCAGCACAGTTAAGATAGAACTCGTGTTAGAGGTAAGATTTGAACTGGCCCCCCAAAAAGTGGAAACTTAAAGAAGAGTAAAGGAGGATATTTCAGACGGGGTCACTCAGGGTGGGGTCTGTAGTCCAAGTGAGTGAACCATGGAATATATAGAGATACAATAGAGATCACAGGCCTCAATTTTTTCACCTGGAAAACTGAAGTGGGTAGAATAAAAAGTTAATATTTGTTAGGCACCTACTAGGTATTAGGCACTGCCTTAAGCGTTGGGTAGTTCCCCTGGACAGAGGATAGGCCACCCATCCCAATATTCTTCAGATTTCCTGATGGCCCAGTTGGTAAAGAATCAACCTGCAATGTGGGAGACCTGGGTTTGATCCCTGGGTTGGGAATATACCCTGGAGAAGAGAAAGGCGATCCACTCCAGTATTCTTGCCTGGAGAAGTCCATAGCTTGTCCATGGGTCACAAAGAGTCGGACATGATTGAGCGACTTCACTTTGAGTGCTTTGTATGCCAACTCATTTATCCCACAAAAGGTACGATTGTTATCCCAATCACAGAGTTGAAGAAAGGCAAGACGGATTAAGTATCTTGCCTGAAACTATCCAACCATTAGGTGGTAGAACTGAGATGAAAATCCAGGAGGTCTGACTGTGGAGCCCACCCTTCTGACACACACCAGCTGCCTGGGTTATTTTTCAGCTTCCCTCATGAGGTAGTGAGGGTCAACTGAGACGATTCTGTGAAGAAACTCTGAAAAATCTTAAGTGTCATATTTGTGGAAGATATCGTGACTGTAGTTATTAATAATGTCAGATGAGAGGTGAACATGACGATAGAAAACAACTGAAAGTAAGGGAGAACTGGAGAAGGACACTTGTGATATTGGGCAAGTTCAAGTTCAGCAGCACTGTGCCCTACCCTCCCCTCTAGCAACATAGACACCTGACACCATCTCACCATTTCCTCATGGATCGGTGCCCCAGGTGGCCATTCCCAAACCACCTGAGTGGGTATTGGAGATTCAAGCCTTTTGTCATCTGACATTAAGTGTGACCTGCCAGGAGTTTACGGACCTACGGCATGTGATCGGTAGTTGGCTTGTGAGTGGCCATGATGGAAGAGCTCTACTCCAAGGGAACTGCCCTGGAAGGAAGTCTGCTTCTCACCAAGTAAATATTTAGCCATTTTAATGTATTTATTCTGGGCCTGTTCTTGTGTCTCTCCCAAGTTGACTCAGTTTAATTGAAGTTGATTATTGTTTGCTTTTATTGATATCATGTGTTTAAGTATAGACATAGACACATTGCTTCAGCTCCCAACCCCCACCCCCACCTTTTGTTTTTAAATAACACCTTAACACAATATCCTTTCCTTGAGGACGTCATTTAAATAGTTATTGTTCAAGCACGTATCTGATGAGGCCGCTGCCTTGGAAATTTGTTCCTCAGCAGACCTTCTGACCTCCTTTTGAACAGAGAGTGACTGACCTTTGCTCCTGTTTTATGCCACAGATTCACTCTGGACATAGAGTTGAATGCCCACATCCAGTTACTGAGTTCAGAGAGCCCTTGGTTAGCCTGCCATTAGCCTCTGTGAAATAGAGAATCAAAGCCAGACATCAGACCACTGTTGGCTCATCCTCCTTTGGAGGTTTTTCAGAGGCCCTTCTGGGCTTCAGCTCCTCCCTACTCTAAGCCACTGTAAGTGGGGGGGTGGGCCTGGAGAGTAGCCAGGTCAGTGTTTATCAGGCTGGACTCCCCCAAGAACTGTATTTTCAGACCCCCGGGGAGGAAGTGACTCAACAGGAGTGTTTTCTTGATCTCAAATGAGTCTAAGGAGGGGAAATCAGTTAATAGCAGCCGTCTGTGATGGACAGATCACAAAACTGTGTCTTTCTAATCCTCTTTGCAAATCAAAGGGAGGGGAATCCCCAGAGCCCCGGTTGTACCAGTGAATAGAAAGCACCACCAAGTAACAAAAACACCGAAAAAGGTCAACAGAAACTCAGGGGGCTGTTGGAAATTCACCTCCCCTGCCTTTCTGTAGGGCTCAGTGGGCAGTAGGGGTGTGGGCGAAGACAACCAAGCAAACGCCATGCAAAAGCCACTCGGTCATAGGAACTGTACAGTGGAGGAAGGTTTCTTCCACGTCCGGGTACCTCAGACTCATCTGACAGTTGGCCTTGTTCTTTTCCAAGCCCTGGCTGACCAGAGCCGCTTTTGCTCCTGTGTTAACTGCAGAACTGCACACCGTTGTCAGCAGGTGCACCATTTGAAGCCACTGTGAATACACTGTCGCAGGTCACCAGTGGTGCACGTTGCTTCCTGCAGTGGCCCCACATCACTGACAGGAGGCTGCTGAGGTTGGGCTGAAGGTGGAAACAGCACACCAGCATACAGTTTGTGGTCTCGTTACAACTGTCACCCCATCTGAGACCCGGAACCAGCTCGTGTTAACCTCAGCCCCATCAGGGCCAGTGGAACAGCGAGCCGACAGTGGAACCCGAGCCCTTCACACCTACTGCCACAGCACAGTAGCTGCCCGCCCGGGGTTTCCACTACATCCGCTCACATGTACGCCCCAGGAGAAGTAGGCCAAGGGGAAAGCCACCCTTTGGTGCTCCTGTGTTTATTTTGGCCAAATGCAGAGTCCTACCTCAGTGCATTTTCTCTAAACTTGGTGATCACGGCAATGGCTACAGTAAAGTGGAAGCAGTATTATCATTCATCCCTTTGTGATTGACTAAGTGTGTATTTGTGCAAAGAGAAGATTCTCTCTCCTCCTCCATCTATGTTACCTCATACTCAGCCAGTATTTTCTATAGAGACTCCTACTAAGTTTACCTGTGAATTTCACAGTGAAATCTACAACAGAGATTTTTTTCTTGCTTCTCAGGTCTATTATAAGAGATGTAGATTTTATCAAGATTGAAAGTACTCTCACCATAAACACAAAATTGTTTATAATTGTCTCCCTCTTGTTTTTCCCCCTCCTCTCTTCCTCAGGCTCTGCTAATTGGTTCTATGTAAGATGGGTTTCCTTAGGTTAGACATGAAGAGAATCGATGATTGTGGTGAAATATTTTTTTTTAAAGATTTATTTATTTATTTATTTTGAGCGGGGGTTGGAGTGGGGAGGGTGCGGGCGGGCCACTCATATTGGTCTTTCATTTCTCTATTTTCATCCATCTTTGTTCTCGGCTCCTGTGGGCCTCCCATCGCGTGGCATCTGTCATTGCAGAGCGCCCGGGTCTGGGCACATGCGCTCAGAGCTCCCGGGGGGCCCCTTGGCCTGAAGCCCTGGCTGACCAGAGCCGCTTTTGCTCCTGTGTTAACTGCAGAACTGCACACCGTTGTCAGCAGGTGCACCATTTGAAGCCACTGTGAATACACTGTCGCAGGTCACCAGTGGTGCACGTTGCTTCCTGCAGTGGCCCCACATCACTGACAGGAGGCTGCTGAGGTTGGGCTGAAGGTGGAAACAGCACACCAGCATACAGTTTGTGGTCTCGTTACAACTGTCACCCCATCTGAGACCCGGAACCAGCTCGTGTTAACCTCAGCCCCATCAGGGCCAGTGGAACAGCGAGCCGACAGTGGAACCCGAGCCCTTCACACCTACTGCCACAGCACAGTAGCTGCCCGCCCGGGGTTTCCACTACATCCGCTCACATGTACGCCCCAGGAGAAGTAGGCCAAGGGGAAAGCCACCCTTTGGTGCTCCTGTGTTTATTTTGGCCAAATGCAGAGTCCTACCTCAGTGCATTTTCTCTAAACTTGGTGATCACGGCAATGGCTACAGTAAAGTGGAAGCAGTATTATCATTCATCCCTTTGTGATTGACTAAGTGTGTATTTGTGCAAAGAGAAGATTCTCTCTCCTCCTCCATCTATGTTACCTCATACTCAGCCAGTATTTTCTATAGAGACTCCTACTAAGTTTACCTGTGAATTTCACAGTGAAATCTACAACAGAGATTTTTTTCTTGCTTCTCAGGTCTATTATAAGAGATGTAGATTTTATCAAGATTGAAAGTACTCTCACCATAAACACAAAATTGTTTATAATTGTCTCCCTTTTGTTTTTCCCTCTCCTCTCTTCCTCAGGCTCTGCTAATTGGTTCTATGTAAGATGGGTTTCCTTAGGTTAGACATGAAGAGAATCGATGATTGTGGTGAAATATTTTTTTTTAAAGATTTATTTATTTATTTATTTTGGGCGGGGGTTGGATTGGGGAGGGAGCGGGCGGGCCACTTCTATTGGTCTTTCATTTCTCTATTTTCATCCATCTTTGTTCTACGGCTCCTGTGGGCCTCCCATCGCGGTGGCATCTGTCATTGCAGAGCGCCGGCTCTGGGCACATGCGCTCCAGAGCTCCGGCTTGGTGATTGGACACATTGGTCCAGCCGCTCCGTGGCACTTGGGATCTTCCCAGGCCAAGGATCGAACCAGTGCCCCTTGCACTGCAAGGCGGTGTCTTTACCCACTGGACCACCAGGGGAAGCCCTGTGGTGAAATATTAAAGTGAAAGTCGTTCAGTCATGTCTGACTCTTTGCGACCCCATGGCCAGGCTCCTCTGTCTGTGAAATTCTCCAGCCAAGAACACTGGAGTGGGTTGTCATTCCTTTTTCCAGGGGATCTTCCCAACCCAGGGATCGAACCCAGTTCTCCCACATTGCAGGCACATTTTTTACCTTCTGAGTCACCAGGTGGAATATTAAGTACAGCACTAATACGGATGTGGTGTGAAACCTTTTTCCTAGTGGACTGCTATTACAGTCATAATACATTATTTTCTTCATGTCTTTTATGGACTCACTTTTAGGTACAGAGAGGTGAGGAGCCTTTCCCAAAACTGCACAGGAGATTAGTGACAGAGCCAGAACTAAAAGGCAGGCTTCATGACTCGCACAATAATCTTTTCTTCAAGCCAAAGTGAAGTTTGGTCCTCTTACCACAAATATTTCTCAAGGAAAATCCCCCATAGCCTTTCAGATTTTCCCAGAAAACTTGTCACACAGACTTTCAAGATGGAAGTAACAGGCTGGAATATGAAAACCCTATCAGTTCTTTATTCTAGAGCTGACAGTTGATATTCTCTGGGCTAACAAAAATTGTTTATAATTGTCTCCCTTTTGTTTTTCCCTCTCCTCTCTTCCTCAGGCTCTGCTAATTGGTTCTATGTAAGATGGGTTTCCTTAGGTTAGACATGAAGAGAATCGATGATTGTGGTGAAATATTTTTTTTTAAAGATTTATTTATTTATTTATTTTGGGCGGGGGTTGGATTGGGGAGGGAGCGGGCGGGCCACTTCTATTGGTCTTTCATTTCTCTATTTTCATCCATCTTTGTTCTACGGCTCCTGTGGGCCTCCCATCGCGGTGGCATCTGTCATTGCAGAGCGCCGGCTCTGGGCACATGCGCTCCAGAGCTCCGGCTTGGTGATTGGACACATTGGTCCAGCCGCTCCGTGGCACTTGGGATCTTCCCAGGCCAAGGATCGAACCAGTGCCCCTTGCACTGCAAGGCGGTGTCTTTACCCACTGGACCACCAGGGGAAGCCCTGTGGTGAAATATTAAAGTGAAAGTCGTTCAGTCATGTCTGACTCTTTGCGACCCCATGGCCAGGCTCCTCTGTCTGTGAAATTCTCCAGCCAAGAACACTGGAGTGGGTTGTCATTCCTTTTTCCAGGGGATCTTCCCAACCCAGGGATCGAACCCAGTTCTCCCACATTGCAGGCACATTTTTTACCTTCTGAGTCACCAGGTGGAATATTAAGTACAGCACTAATACGGATGTGGTGTGAAACCTTTTTCCTAGTGGACTGCTATTACAGTCATAATACATTATTTTCTTCATGTCTTTTATGGACTCACTTTTAGGTACAGAGAGGTGAGGAGCCTTTCCCAAAACTGCACAGGAGATTAGTGACAGAGCCAGAACTAAAAGGCAGGCTTCATGACTCGCACAATAATCTTTTCTTCAAGCCAAAGTGAAGTTTGGTCCTCTTACCACAAATATTTCTCAAGGAAAATCCCCCATAGCCTTTCAGATTTTCCCAGAAAACTTGTCACACAGACTTTCAAGATGGAAGTAACAGGCTGGAATATGAAAACCCTATCAGTTCTTTATTCTAGAGCTGACAGTTGATATTCTCTGGGCTAAAGCTAAAGAAAAATGATTTTTTCCCACAATGGAATGATTTATAATGTTCCAGAGCTTGGCAAAACTCAGTCAGTGAATAGTAAAACCAGATTTGTGATGCTCAAACTCCAGAATATTTGGTCTGACTTTTCCTCAACTATTGGATATCTCCTTTCAAAGCTGGAAGTGACAGGAAGGGAGGGGGTGGGGAATAGTCAGGGGAGAGGCGTGAGTCAGGGAGTATGGCTTTCTAGACCTGCTTTTGAGTTTCACCCTGTTCCCACACTGCACCCAGGGCACACCTCTCTCCCTGGCCTCCTCCCCCTTCCTCTTGCCCTCGCCTGCCTGCTTTGGGCTCCTCTGCTCCTCTCCCTGACCTTCCCCCACCTCCCCTTCCCCCCTACTCCTCCCACCGCCGTCATCTCTCACTCTCAGCTCCTCTTGAGCAGACTGGTTGGAGCAGATACTGTCATGGTTGGGAAGCTAGAGGAGAGGATGTTGAAAACCAGTCCAGAGCCTTTCTCTCAAGCCTTGGTGATGAAAGGGCTCAACGAACCTTAACAATTTCTCACAGGAAAATTCCAACCCCTCTCTCTCCTTAAGAGCAAGGCATTCAGTCACCCTTAACTGAGTCAGGATGAAAACTCAGGATCTCTGACTTAATTGAGGCCTGTGTTCAGATAGTAAGGCTCCATCACGGTCACGTCTGGCAGTTAGGATCATTTTAGATACCAAAAGTGACATTTTTAAGAAGTGTACCTTAAACGGACAGGTTGTGTTTAATAGAATAATAATAATAGGGCTTCAAACGAGAGCCTGTCATATTTTTTTGTATTTGGAGAAGTTTGGGTCATAGTCCTTTTATTTTTCTTAATTGAAGTGTAGTTGACTTGTAATATTGTGTTAGTGTAGGGTCACAAAGAGTCAGACATGACTGAAGCGACCTAGCAGCAGCAGCAGCACTATTATGTTTCAGGTGTATAGCAAAGTGTGATTTGGTTATACCTACGTGTGTGAAGGTGAATTCGCTTCAGTTGCTTCTGACTCTCTGCAGAGCCACCAGACTCTTCTGTCCATGGGCTTCTCCAGGCAAGAGATACTGGCGTGGGCTGCCATGCTGTCCTCCAGGGGATCTTCCCGACCCACCTCCTGCATTAGCAGGTGGAGTCTTTACACTAGCACCACCTGGGAAGCCCTTGGTTATTTACATATATGTGTGTATCTATAGTCTTTTAAAAAACCTATTCCATTGTAGTTCAGAGCTTGGTCATTTTGAAAATGCTAGATTTGGCAGCAGTCAGGCAGTTTGGGAACAGCGTCAGCCCCGAAAGTCTCTCTTTATCACTCAGCTGATGCCCTTTCTCGGGCTGGTCAGGTTATACAGTAGGTTGCTTGTTCTTTTGGGATTTGTGAGTGTTAGGGCCTTCACTAAACCTTGCTCTTCAGGCTCAGTTAAAGTCATCTTGAAACTTCCCTGATTCTCTGTTAGACTGTAGCAGATTTCTGGCAGAGAGTAAGCAGGAGAAGGAAGCAGGTGTCTTTATGGGCATAGAAACACCCCCAAAATGCCTGACATTGCCCCATGATTTCTCTAAACCAGTGAAAGCGCGTGTGCGCATGTGTGTGTGTGTGTGTGTGTGTGTGTGTGTGCGCGCGCGCTTGGTCACATCTGGCTCTTTGTGACTCCATGGACTGTAGCCTGACGAGTTCCTCTGTCCATGGAATTTTCCAGATAAGGATACTGGAATAGGCTGCCATTTCCTTCTCCAGGAGATCTTTCCCACCTGGGGACTAAACTCGCATCTCTTGTGTCTCCTGCATTGACAGGTAGGTTCTTTACCAGCTGAGTCACCAAGAAAGCCCCCTCTAGCCCAGATGACTCTTCAAACTTTGTTACACCAAGAACACGAAGAGCTTTAGTGTTCAGGCCTCCTATGGGTTTTGGAAATGACAAGCCACACGCATCTGAAATCACCACCAAAAAGACTGGCAAGAATTCAGCTAGGATTGTCTCAGATGTTTGACCCCTTCATAGAGGCTAAAGCTTTCCTTGGTTCATACTTAGGAGTCTGAAAGCACTCTTGCCACAAGATTGGACTTGTTGCAATGTAGTGTTTTCATCATCTTTTAATGTATTTCTAGATATTTTATCCCTTTGTTCATTACTTTTATTAGATCGAATTCTGGGGACCCGAGCACTAAGACCTGGACCTGTCTGTGGCTCAGGGCTGAGAGGAGTTCTCTCTCCTCTCCTCTTGCCAGTGCTGTCTTAGGAGGAAGAGTGGGCAGGGAGGCCTGCAGATCCCCTTTCTTATCTGAACTAGTAATCTCAGGCAGATGACTCTAGTTCACTCTCTGAAAGGTGGGGATTACAAAATTTGCCTCTCACGTGCCCTCACAAGAAACTGAATGAGGGCAATGTGCCATATTCTTAGGTCCTTAAAAATATCCAACATATAAATATTGAGTTACTGTCTTGTTGACCATAAATCTCTCTTCTGCTGACCAAACAAGGCCAGGTATCCCATTCCAACTTATTCTATTCCTGATTGACCACAAAATCCCCCTTTACTGCCTCCCAAGAGACAAATAAAAAGAACCTCATTATTAGAGGCTGGAATTTTAGGCCTGATAGTCCCCCACTCTGCTTTTTCCAGAGCTGTCCCATTTTCTCTTCTCTCCATAATTTTCCAATACTCACTTTAGATTGGAATATACTAAGTGGACAGTCATGGAGGTCCCAACAAAGATACTTCTTTAATACTCTAATGTAGGGTGCATCAGAATAGTCACATACAAGCCAGACACATACCGAGGCCCCTTAAGGTAGGATTTACTCTGGATCAGGAGCAGGAGGCCTGAGTGAGGTATGGGGATAGCCTAGATTAGTCTTATCATAGTGTAACTGAAGAAAAGTGTGCCATCTGAAGAAATCAGATGGTCCACATGGGACAGAGACTGGTGGAGGGTCAGGGTCAATTGGTAAGTGCGTTCAGCTCTCCAGTCCCTGACTCTAGGGGCTGATGGTTCTTCTGACCGGCTTATCCTGCTCCTACTTGCTTTGTTGTTTAGTCTCTTAAGTCATGTCCGACTCCTTTACATTCCTGTAGCCTGCCAGGCTCCTCTGTCCGTGGGTTTTCCCAGGCAGAAATACTGGAGTAGGTTATTATTTCCTTCTCCAGGGGATCTTCCCAACTTATGGATTGAATCCATGTCTCCTACATTGGATTCTTTACCACTGAGCCACTTGGGAAGCCCTACCTGCTTATCTCTAGGTATTTCCTTTTGTAAGCTGCCTTTTTGCTACTTAGTAGAAAGGATTCATGTTTCAGTTTGTTTGTTGGCTGGGTTTTCTTTCTCAAGACCTTCTGCCATCTAACCAAAATGACGTTCGTTCCCATCCATCTGCCTTATTAGTACTTCTGGTCTTTAACTGGTTCCTGTTTTTCCGTCTCCTCTCTAGCTTATAAGAGAAGGCCTACTCTCTATGAAGCCAGGTTCTATTAGGTTATTTGTAAATCTGTACTCTGAAATGTTGTCTTCCTTAGAGAGCCTCATTGTTCCCTTGAATTGAGCTTAGCTGTTGAACTACAGTGCACAGAAGGGTTGAAGAGGATGCATTTAGAGAAGTTGAATGATGCAAGGAAATTTAGGACACAGGGGCAAACTTACAAAACCCTTTCCCATTTTCCCAGAGATGGGAACATTAAAATGAGACTACTGATGTACATGACGTGATATGAGAAGTCATTTCCTGTTCATGTGTACCTGAGGCATCCTTCAACCAGTCATCATTGCAAGGAAGCTTTTAAATGGCCTGATAGTCCCCCACTCTGCTTTTTCCAGAGCTGTCCCATTTTCTCTTCTCTCCATAATTTTCCAATACTCACTTTAGATTGGAATATACTAAGTGGACAGTCATGGAGGTCCCAACAAAGATACTTCTTTAATACTCTAATGTAGGGTGCATCAGAATAGTCACATACAAGCCAGACACATACCGAGGCCCCTTAAGGTAGGATTTACTCTGGATCAGGAGCAGGAGGCCTGAGTGAGGTATGGGGATAGCCTAGATTAGTCTTATCATAGTGTAACTGAAGAAAAGTGTGCCATCTGAAGAAATCAGATGGTCCACATGGGACAGAGACTGGTGGAGGGTCAGGGTCAATTGGTCAGTGGGCTCAGCTCTCCAGTCCCCTGACTCTAGGGGCTGATGGTTCTTCTGACCGGCTTATCCTGCTCCTACTTGCTTTGTTGTTTAGTCTCTTAAGTCATGTCCGACTCCTTTACATTCCTGTAGCCTGCCAGGCTCCTCTGTCCGTGGGTTTTCCCAGGCAGAAATACTGGAGTAGGTTATTATTTCCTTCTCCAGGGGATCTTCCCAACTTATGGATTGAATCCATGTCTCCTACATTGGATTCTTTACCACTGAGCCACTTGGGAAGCCCTACCTGCTTATCTCTAGGTATTTCCTTTTGTAAGCTGCCTTTTTGCTACTTAGTAGAAAGGATTCATGTTTCAGTTTGTTTGTTGGCTGGGTTTTCTTTCTCAAGACCTTCTGCCATCTAACCAAAATGACGTTCGTTCCCATCCATCTGCCTTATTAGTACTTCTGGTCTTTAACTGGTTCCTGTTTTTCCGTCTCCTCTCTAGCTTATAAGAGAAGGCCTACTCTCTATGAAGCCAGGTTCTATTAGGTTATTTGTAAATCTGTACTCTGAAATGTTGTCTTCCTTAGAGAGCCTCATTGTTCCCTTGAATTGAGCTTAGCTGTTGAACTACAGTGCACAGAAGGGTTGAAGAGGATGCATTTAGAGAAGTTGAATGATGCAAGGGAAATTTAGGACACAGGGGCAAACTTACAAAACCCTTTCCCATTTTTCCCAGAGATGGGAACATTAAAAATGAGACTACTGATGTACATGACGTGATATGAGAAGTCATTTCCTGTTCATGTGTACCTGAGGCATCCTTCAACCAGTCATCATTGCAAGGAAGCTTTGGGTGAAATTGGTCTCTCCATATAGAAAGTTGAGTGGAGTTTAGTTTGTAGTTACCTTTTACAATGTATAAGGCTGCCTTTTCCTCCCAGTGAGTTGGTGGTCTTCTCTGGCTTAAAGAGTCAACTTTAAGCTGAATTCGGTTTCCTCCTGGCTTCAGATGTAAAGATATCATCGTGACCATCAAAAAAAAAAAAAAGATTCCTCTTAGTTCAGGAGTCTCACTCTAGCTTTTGGCTTTGAAGCTGATGGTAGTGGCAGGAAGGAGAGGGGTATTATATGTTTTTGATATGTCATACATTTAGAGAAATGGAAAAAATAGCATATACTTTCAATTAAATTTTTATTGCTTTTTTAACATACTACCAGCCAGTATTTGTTTGTTGTCATCATGTACAAAAGGGAATGTTGTGCAAAAGGGAATCAGGCATAGGTTTTCTGTCTAAACTAGCAAGGTATAAAATCAGCAAAGGATAACTAAATACCATGATGGAAGTTAACATTTAAGCATTTCCCACTGGCAAGCCTCTATGCTCAGGACTTAATATGCATTATTATGAGGGTTATTATTTAATCCTCCAACCCTTCTGAGTTAAGACTTACACCCAAAGGTTTTGTGAAACTTGTGCAACATCATACAGTAAGTGGTGGAACCCAAGATCTGAACTCAGGTCTGTTTGATTCCAGAGTCCTCAATCTAATCATTGTATATACTGCTCTTGTACAAATTTAGTACCAAATGTCAGAGCCTTCATCTTTCCATTGAAGCGAGCAGCAGGAAAGCCCTCTGAAGTGTCAGGATCAGAACTCATTTTCAGAAAGCAGATAGTGTTATGACTCTGTTGAACTACAGTGCACAGAAGGGTTGAAGAGGATGCATTTAGAGAAGTTGAATGATGCAAGGGAAATTTAGGACACAGGGGCAAACTTACAAAACCCTTTCCCATTTTTCCCAGAGATGGGAACATTAAAAATGAGACTACTGATGTACATGACGTGATATGAGAAGTCATTTCCTGTTCATGTGTACCTGAGGCATCCTTCAACCAGTCATCATTGCAAGGAAGCTTTGGGTGAAATTGGTCTCTCCATATAGAAAGTTGAGTGGAGTTTAGTTTGTAGTTACCTTTTACAATGTATAAGGCTGCCTTTTCCTCCCAGTGAGTTGGTGGTCTTCTCTGGCTTAAAGAGTCAACTTTAAGCTGAATTCGGTTTCCTCCTGGCTTCAGATGTAAAGATATCATCGTGACCATCAAAAAAAAAAAAAAAAAAAGATTCCTCTTAGTTCAGGAGTCTCACTCTAGCTTTTGGCTTTGAAGCTGATGGTAGTGGCAGGAAGGAGAGGGGTATTATATGTTTTTGATATGTCATACATTTAGAGAAATGGAAAAAATAGCATATACTTTCAATTAAATTTTTATTGCTTTTTTAACATACTACCAGCCAGTATTTGTTTGTTGTCATCATGTACAAAAGGGAATGTTGTGCAAAAGGGAATCAGGCATAGGTTTTCTGTCTAAACTAGCAAGGTATAAAATCAGCAAAGGATAACTAAATACCATGATGGAAGTTAACATTTAAGCATTTCCCACTGGCAAGCCTCTATGCTCAGGACTTAATATGCATTATTATGAGGGTTATTATTTAATCCTCCAACCCTTCTGAGTTAAGACTTACACCCAAAGGTTTTGTGAAACTTGTGCAACATCATACAGTAAGTGGTGGAACCCAAGATCTGAACTCAGGTCTGTTTGATTCCAGAGTCCTCAATCTAATCATTGTATATACTGCTCTTGTACAAATTTAGTACCAAATGTCAGAGCCTTCATCTTTCCATTGAAGCGAAGCAGCAGGAAAGCCCCTCTGAAGTGTCAGGATCAGAACTCATTTTCAGAAAGCAGATAGTGTTATGACTCTGTTTATAACAGGTAATGGTATTTGATAAGTTATTTTAGGAGTGTAGGTTTCACGTCTCCGGATTGTCTCAAAGGCCAACCCATCTATAGGTTTCTTCCCAAGTCATGATTATTTGTAGTTGATACTGTCTGAAAATATTTCCATCCTATCATTTTGTTGATGACAGGCTTAATAAATCACAACAGTTCAATAAGAACAACCCCCCTGAGTTTGGTTGCTGTGTATTCCTTTAGCAATCTGGCTTTTTGTCTCATAATAAAAAGAGGGAGTAGATTATTAGCAAAACCATGGAGATGTTGTTCTTTTGCCATTGTCTAGTGAAAATGTTGTTTCCTCTATCTACTCTTCCACTGGAAGTGGCAGTGGGGGTGGGTATCTCTGGAGGCACGTCTGTAGTTTACTTTCAGGCTTGACAAGGTATCATTTTATTAGCCATGTATAGTAAAACCATCATCTCAGTGCACGTTTCCATTGTAGGGCCAGGGAAATAATAATACAATTGAGAAAAAGTGGTCTGAATACCTTAGTAAATGTATTAGTAAACTTTTGACTAGTTTCTAGAACAGACACACAAAACCTTCATCTGTTTTCCCTTGGGTACATAGTGGCATGCTCTGCATGGTCAGTATTCAGTAACTTTTTTTTTCTTGTTCTTGTTACTGTATCACCAAGACATCTTTTAGAGGAATTTCCTAAAAAATAGAGCTTACATATCTAGATGTCTCGAAGCTTCACTTTTTAAAAACATGATGACAGATAGATACATTATTTTCTTCATTGGTAAAAAAATTATGTAGTATTCTCAGAACAATGCCAGTTTGTTACTGGCCTCACTTTAAATAATTACTATCTTTTCGTTATTGAGATTTTTACATGAATTCTTTGTGAGCCAGGAGAAATGAAGCAGATACCGAAGTACATCCTGATGTAGAAAATTGTGGTTTCATGTTCTATTATTAGAT
This sequence comes from Tragulus kanchil, assembly GCA_022376925.1. Lineage (NCBI taxonomy): Eukaryota > Metazoa > Chordata > Mammalia > Artiodactyla > Tragulidae > Tragulus > Tragulus kanchil. The sequence continues at coordinate 213,170,162 of JAIOJX010000032.1, read as the reverse complement.
CTCATATCTGAAGCATATGGCATATATTTTATTAATAATGTATTAACCTATACTGCACCCTTCTGAAAGAAATAATAGCCAACAACATGACCTACATTTATTGAATATTTATCATGTTCCAGATGCTGTATTCAATCCCTTACACTGATCTTTGATTATCTCATGCAATTCTCATAAATGTTCTATAAGATAGATGTTATTTTACCTATGAATAGGTGAAGTTCAAAGACTTTAGTAACTTTCCCAAGGTTCACAGTGTCAGAGTCAGAATTTGGACCTAGTTTTGTTGAACTCCAAACCTCATACCCTATAGGATAAAGAGAAAAATGAATGCAATTCCGTATTCTTTCTCCTGAATATGAACATTTGTTTCATAGGCGAGCAGGCTGTTACTTGGCTATATTCAGCCATTTTAATTGAACGACTCATCATACATGATTCTTAGCTGTCCAGATGAAAATGAGCAATACGAAATAATAGGAAGGATAAAACCAACAAACACAGTGAAATACTCTGGTCCTCACTGCAGAGGGACTGGGGACTCACACAAGCCTCGTGGACACCCAGAGACCTTAGATGGGCTGCCTTTGCTACTAGAGTACTTACTTCATTTCTTTTCGATTTAATAATGGATGTCTACTGGTCTGAATACCTTAGTAAATGTATTAGTAAACTTTTGACTAGTTTCTAGAACAGACACACAAAACCTTCATCTGTTTTCCCTTGGGTACATAGTGGCATGCTCTGCATGGTCAGTATTCAGTAACTTTTTTTTTCTTGTTCTTGTTACTGTATCACCAAGACATCTTTTAGAGGAATTTCCTAAAAAATAGAGCTTACATATCTAGATGTCTCGAAGCTTCACTTTTTAAAAACATGATGACAGATAGATACATTATTTTCTTCATTGGTAAAAAAATTATGTAGTATTCTCAGAACAATGCCAGTTTGTTACTGGCCTCACTTTAAATAATTACTATCTTTTCGTTATTGAGATTTTTACATGAATTCTTTGTGAGCCAGGAGAAATGAAGCAGATACCGAAGTACATCCTGATGTAGAAAATTGTGGTTTCATGTTCTATTATTAGATCTCATATCTGAAGCATATGGCATATATTTTATTAATAATGTATTAACCTATACTGCACCCTTCTGAAAGAAATAATAGCCAACAACATGACCTACATTTATTGAATATTTATCATGTTCCAGATGCTGTATTCAATCCCTTACACTGATCTTTGATTATCTCATGCAATTCTCATAAATGTTCTATAAGATAGATGTTATTTTACCTATGAATAGGTGAAGTTCAAAGACTTTAGTAACTTTCCCAAGGTTCACAGTGTCAGAGTCAGAATTTGGACCTAGTTTTGTTGAACTCCAAACCTCATACCCTATAGGATAAAGAGAAAAATGAATGCAATTCCGTATTCTTTCTCCTGAATATGAACATTTGTTTCATAGGCGAGCAGGCTGTTACTTGGCTATATTCAGCCATTTTAATTGAACGACTCATCATACATGATTCTTAGCTGTCCAGATGAAAATGAGCAATACGAAATAATAGGAAGGATAAAACCAACAAACACGCAGTGAAATACTCTGGTCCTCACTGCAGAGGGACTGGGGACTCACACAAGCCTCGTGGACACCCAGAGACCTTAGATGGGCTGCCTTTGCTACTAGAGTACTTACTTCATTTCTTTTTTCTTTTTTGGCCACTTCTATTGGTCTTTCATTTTTTGGTCTTTGTTCTTTGGCCTGTGTGGGCCGCCCATTGCAGTGGCCTCTCTCGTTGTAGAGCACCAGCTCTGGGCTCATGCACTCCAGAGCTCCAGCTCGGCAGTTGGACACATCGGTCCAGCCGCTCTGCGGCACGTGGGATCTTCCCAGGCCAGATATCAAACCGGTGCGACCTTGTACTGAAAGGCGGTGTTCTTACCCACTGAACCACCAGGGGAAACCCCTTAGGTCCTTTCTTTACCTGACCCTGCCATCGTGCTCCCCTCTCAGTCCCCAGTTAAGCTGCCACTGGCAGAGGATTTATAATGTGTCTTTGGTCCATTCAAGAGACAGTAGCAGAGGTGTGGCTGAAAAACTGGGCAATTAAGAATGAAGACAGTTTCCATTTCTACTGCCAGTCAGGGAGGCAACAAACCCATAGCTGACCCTTGGGACAGACCAAGAAATTCTGGCCAGGTGCATATTGCAGGTACCAAATGTCTAGTTTTTTAGAAGTTACATCTCCTTAGAAGGGCCAAGATGACCCATCAGTATGCCCGTGACAGGAACACCCAAATCCAGGGAAATGATCGTGGTGGTAATCATGCTGTAGCGTTCCAAGAGAGGATCTGTGTTGTGTTCTCTTCCCTTAGGTTTCTAAACAATAGAGCACATTTTATAAATGGATTTTTAAGGAAAAGAATCATTTCTTGATGGAACCACATGTAAAAACGTTGTGTGGAAATAAACTATGTGGATTGAGTTATTTTAGAGTCCTCTCTGGGAATTTTAAATCTCCTGAATATGAACATTTGTTTCATAGGCGAGCAGGCTGTTACTGGGTTTTGCATTTTAATTGAACGACTCATCATACATGATTCTTAGCTGTCCAGATGAAAATGAGCAATACGAAATAATAGGAAGGATAAAACCAACAAACACGCAGTGAAATACTCTGGTCCTCACTGCAGAGGGACTGGGGACTCACACAAGCCTCGTGGACACCCAGAGACCTTAGATGGGCTGCCTTTGCTACTAGAGTACTTACTTCATTTCTTTTTTCTTTTTTGGCCACTTCTATTGGTCTTTCATTTTTTGGTCTTTGTTCTTTGGCCTGTGTGGGCCGCCCATTGCAGTGGCCTCTCTCGTTGTAGAGCACCAGCTCTGGGCTCATGCACTCCAGAGCTCCAGCTCGGCAGTTGGACACATCGGTCCAGCCGCTCTGCGGCACGTGGGATCTTCCCAGGCCAGATATCAAACCGGTGCGACCTTGTACTGAAAGGCGGTGTTCTTACCCACTGAACCACCAGGGAAGCCCCTTAGGTCCTTTCTTTACCTGACCCTGCCATCGTGCTCCCCTCTCAGTCCCCAGTTAAGCTGCCACTGGCAGAGGATTTATAATGTGTCTTTGGTCCATTCAAGAGACAGTAGCAGAGGTGTGGCTGAAAAACTGGGCAATTAAGAATGAAGACAGTTTCCATTTCTACTGCCAGTCAGGGAGGCAACAAACCCATAGCTGACCCTTGGGACAGACCAAGAAATTCTGGCCAGGTGCATATTGCAGGTACCAAATGTCTAGTTTTTTAGAAGTTACATCTCCTTAGAAGGGCCAAGATGACCCATCAGTATGCCCGTGACAGGAACACCCAAATCCAGGGAAATGATCGTGGTGGTAATCATGCTGTAGCGTTCCAAGAGAGGATCTGTGTTGTGTTCTCTTCCCTTAGGTTTCTAAACAATAGAGCACATTTTATAAATGGATTTTTAAGGAAAAGAATCATTTCTTGATGGAACCACATGTAAAAACGTTGTGTGGAAATAAACTATGTGGATTGAGTTATTTTAGAGTCCTCTCTGGGAATTTTAAATGTCATGAACTTTATTTTGTACAGGTCAGATTCTCTATTCATTTGTGTTTTAAATACATAGTGAGATTTGGAATTCTTTTGTTAGAATTCAGCTTATTTAAAAGAAGAAGAGTGCTATTCCTTCTGAGATGAATTTTATTCTAATTTCACAAATTGGGAAAGAAAATTCTTGACTTTTGAGTTAACAAGGAAAGATGCCCCAGATGTCCAAATGTTAAATTATTGCTTCTCTTCAGCACTAGTGATATTATGTGTATTGTGGCTATAATCTTAAAAATGATAAAATGTGTACATGTGTATTTTCATTCTCTGGTTGACCTTGTATTAATATTGTTCAACTGACTTGACAGTCCCTCTCTGTCCCAGTTTACTCAGCATTTAGAAAGAATTGATTAATGTTTTGAGCTCTGAAAAAGGTCAGCCTGTTTCCTCAGTCTTCTGTGATTTGAATGACCTGAGACTTTGCCAGATATTTTGGCCTCAAGATAAAATTGATGAAAGTCAGAGCTGGGGTTTTCCTACCTGCGTACTTCTTAGTCTTCCCCTAAACCAGTCTGCCTTTTGATAGCTCTAATAATTAATTTGGTCTTCTCCCTTCTCCTTGTCTGTTCACAGGTTATCTTGACGAATCAAATTACAACCCATCTGAGTGGAGCCCTAGCTTCTCAGGCAGACCTGGTGTCTCCAGCTGATGATTTGTCCCTGTCTGAAGGTAAGGGATCTGTCCTAGAGGTGCTGAAACTTGACACTGACATACAGCCCTGCCACTGCCTCTCAGCCTCCTGTTGAGAACTGAGACATACAGCTAACAGACGCTAGCCAGTGAACCCAGCCGGAGTCTGGAGATGGGAGCTTGGCCATCTTTCCTGCCATCTGATCCCTTATATTTGGAGAATCTCTTATTCCGTCTCTAGAAGAGTGTTTCTCTTTTCCCCGAGTGAACCATCTTCACGACCCCGAAGGCTTGTCACTGCTGTACAGGTTATTTTGGGTTCTTAGTGTTAGGGCTGGTAAACTGCTAAATGACTTTGTTCTTGAGACTGATGCTCAAATGTTGGCTTAACCTATGGCGAGGTTCCACAGCAATTTGACCTTTTGTTTATGTTGGGCACTTTTGAGCTGGCTAAAAGTGGACACTAATATCATGTACTACAGATGAGGCATTCCCAACCAGCTTTACAGAAAGATTAAGAAAAACTTGCTATGTTGGTAAATCTGCAAATTTTCTCCACCCTCCCATATTAGCAAAGGTCAGACTGGCTCTGATTTACGTAGCTAGGGGATTTACACCATTGAGCCAGTGGGTGGTTTCTAGTTTTATTGAAAGTTCTTACTTGACATTTCTGAGTTCTGCTAGTTGCTGTCCACATTTCTTTCAGGGGAGAATGCTGTGGGCTTGGGTGGTTGAGCATAGCTGTTCCAGGCCCCTCTGCACTCTCCATTTTCTGAGAATAATTCATGATGGTACATACAGGATTTGTAGGACTCCTAATTGCCCAGGTGGTTTTCTATGGATTGGCTTTGGTTTATGGTCCCCAAAATGACAAGGTGGCATTTGTCAGGGTGAAAATGAACTACTTACTTCTAAAAACCATAAAATGCTGTGGGTTCCCTGTTTCCACACTCAGTGATGCCTTGTCATTCCCTGGTCACCTGGGCTGAAAAGCTGAATCGTCTGTTCTCCTTCCCCTCATACACTCCTTTCACCATCAAGTCTACTTGGTTCTTCTTTCCAAATATACCTGTCCCCTCTTTTTTGTAGGTTGTGTTGTGAGCAATACACTGACTTAGTAAAAACTCACAATTGGATTATTATAATAAATTCCATAATGGCCTTTCCAACTCCAGCCTCTACCACAATACACCCACTTCCCCATTTCTGGCTTCCTTTTATTGTGTTACTCTCCTACTCACGAATCTTGAAATTATTTTAGCCCATTTCCTGAGAATGGGCAAAAATCAACAAGCTGATTTTAAACTATTCAGGAATCTGTGGCTTGTTAGCTTGCAGTCAACCAGGGTGGAAGTATTTACACCATGGAAATCAACAAATGCTGAAAATCAGGTTTTTTCTTTCCTTTTGTGTGGATCACTTTCACAAAAAAAATACCCTAGATTAAGGTGATGCTTATTAACTCTTGGTAGTCTGCCCTTTCCCTCCTGTTCACCCTCCACGAAGCACCTGCAGCAAGTGGGCCGCCTTCTGCCTGCTCTCGCCGAGCCCTGCCTCTGTGCCTCTGCAGGGACAGCTCACCCTTCTAGAACAGCATTTCCTCTTTTAACTTCTACCTCTTCTTTTCTTCCCAAATCCTCCCACTCCTTCAAGGTTGTTTTAAAGGCCACCTCTTCCACGAAAGCCCCTTGCCTATTTCAGTCTGCCTTGGTCTCACCCTCTCTTCCTCCTCTGTAGTCCTTCTAACCTGGTCAGTAATATACAGAAAAGATCTTAAGAAGTAATTCAACTTTTCATGGTTTTCCCACCAGACTGGCAGGTATTTTAAGACCGCAGGGTTTCTTGTATTCTTTTTGTATCCACGTTGTGCCTGAGTGACCACTAGAATTCTAGCCACAGTGTGTATGTGTGCGTATGTGTACCCTCAGTTGTTCAGTCGTGTCTGACACGTTGTGAACCCATGGACTGTGGCCTGCTAGGCCTCTCTGTCCATGGAATTTTCCAGGCAACCATACTTGAGTGAGTTGGTGTTTCCTACTCCAGGGCATGTTCCCAACCCAGGATTTGCATCTCCTGCACTGGCAGGCGTTTTCTTTACCACTGTACCACCTGGGAAGCCCCCTAGGCACAGAGTAGGCCGTAAATAAATGCTGAACCAATACCATAATAAATGCTTTGTAATAACAATTAACCATGAGAACCACCTAAAGCATCTATAAATGTGATTAAAAATTATTATTCTAATAAATACACACACACACACACACCAGAAGAGACTATCTTGTTTCCTTATCTGAAAACTAGTAAGCAAGAGTACTTCTCTTTGTCCTGGCTTCTTGGTATATCTCAAGCAAAGAGGAGCCAAACAGACAGAAAGAAAATTGCCTTGGGGCTCCAGTGTAACCCCTTGCAAGAAAATGGTAAAGTCATGTTCATGACAAAGGGACAGTTACCAGCTCATTCTTAGGCAACTTCTTCTTATCATGAAACCCATGGGATAATGGAAGCCATTGATGTTTCTAGGTCTTTTCCTTGCATAGCAAAGCAGATAAAGTCTATAGAATTTCTGTTTTTTTCTGATGCCTATAATGAAGTTCCATAAGGTGAATGAAAAACACATAAATTTCTTAGAACACTTATGCCTGTTCAACTATATTGCACTGGTTGTTAGTGTTACTGTGGTTAAAGTATATAAATTGTTCTCTTGCTGTTGTAAGCATTCTTTGTACCAGCTTTCTCCACGTGCTGTTAGCTCTGTGATCTTGGGCTGCTCTTTTAGTCACTTTGGGCCTCAGTTTTTTTCTGTTAAATGATAGGTTGGATGACTATAACATGGCTATTACATGACGTCGTTTCTAGTTAACATTATTAGATTGTTATGTGGGTCTGAAGGTCAGGAACATTCCACTCGATGATGGAGTTAAAATTCTGATTTACAGGGTGGAAAGAGTGACCTTGTCGTCCTAGATTAAACATCATGGGGAGGATCTTTGGAAATCTTAGTGCTGATACAGGGGCATACTTCTAACTCCGTTTCCCATTCTGCTCTCTCTTTCCCTGTGAACACTTCTGGGTTTATCTGCCCCTAGCTCTGTCTGTGCCTCTCTTCCACACAGACGTGCACACAAGAAGTGTATGCAAACCAGTAAGAGTGAGGAACACACTGTGATGGACTGAATTTACTCTAGATTTCAGCTGCAGAGCAAAGGGCACAGCTTAAACACCGCTCCCTTGAAAACAGTTACAGAGTGAGAGCAAGCAACTGAGAGCAGCCGGTGAAAAAATGAGCTGAGTTGACCGGAGAGAAGTACCCAGCAGGGGCCGATGTGGAGAAATGAAGTCCCTCTGCTCTGACGCAAAGCAGGGACTATGAGTGACCTGGTCCAACTGAGAGATCTCTTCCAGCCCAGCGGATCCTGTACTATTAATATCTGCCAGCTGCAGGCCCAGAGCATCCCCCTGCTGAGATCAAAAGAGTGCCTATCTTAGCTGGAACAAGGTCATCTGCACAGGGCTGTAAAAGTGAGCCCTGGCTGGCTGCAGGGACCTTGATGAGGGAGGAGAAGGCAGGAGATGGGAGGTGTTCTCTCACGCTCCTTTAATCTCGGCTGACCAGCTGTTGCCCTCCCAGTGTTTGTAAAGTTGAGGGTTCTTTGTTTTTGTGTTGCTGGGGCTTTTTTTCCTTATTAAATTTGTGCCTGAGTTGTTGCTTGGATTATGCAGACCCATGTTCACTGCTGGGGTCTACAGTCCCATTCCTTTGGAGAATTCATTCCCCTGATACATTATCCAGCTCCCGAGCTGGGGAGCCAAAGAAGTCCCCAAAGGACTCTCCTGACATTTCTCCTGCTCATAAGCTTCGGACCCTGAGAAGCCATGAGAGGGCAAGTTGAATTTTCCCTATTTAGTTAAAATAATCCTTCACATATGTACCTGTATTTGTCAGTTTTTAGCCTGCCTTTCACATTCTTTCCTTCAAGTGGGAGAACAGACTGGTTGACACTTATGCAAATTGATCAGAATTGTACTGTAAACCCAAGAGCAGAAAATGGGATTTTTGCCTTTATGATCTACATTGTTCTTGATCAGGCACTGTGAGTCAAAATATTTCCTTCTTCAGTGTTTTGTTCTGCAGATGGAAACTCAGGCATGTAGGTTATTATGAAGTTTAGTGTCTGGTTACTCACTAGGTTATTGTGACTGTTCTGTGGCCAAGGATATATTTCTTAGATGCCCTTGACATTTCTTCCTGGTGATCATCAAATACGCTAAGGATGATTGGATCAGTTACAGAGAATATCCCTTTTGCCTCTAGTGATCAGTGAGAAAGGACCTATAACAGTTCAGCTGACTTAAGACACCAAGTCCTATTCTGAAGTCACCTGGGATTTGAGTCACCTGGAATCTGAGCCTCTGTCCATCCAAGCAGAGTTGGTGGGTGAGATGGACATGCAATGACCATGGACCCTGTGCAAGACTGAAGCTCTGTTCAAACCTAGATCATTGGCTTTTCTTCCTCTGATAATTTTTTGGGATGGCACTCACTCCAGTGTGGTGATAAGTCCATTTTAGGAGCCTAGGGTGATATGTCAGTATCTTTGTATCTGTAGTAATAGTTTTTAGTAGATAATAGCCTTAAAAACTAAAAATTAAAAGTACCTGAATGAGTCAAGGAAAGAACACGAGAGAAAAGGTAGTATTTACTAGAACTAAGGATGGTTTCTAGTTTTAGTATCAGAAGGCTTTCCATTCCAATTGAATTGATGGCTGATTTCATGTGCAAGAGAAAGTATTTTAGGATTCGTATTCCCTAACAAACCATCCTTGCAAAAAGCTGGAGTCCATTTGATAGATTATATGCAAGTGTGTGGCTTGTGTCTCTTTTAAAATAAATTCATCACGCAAGAACAGCCCAGAATGGTTGGGACAAATCAGGGACTCATGGTTGTGAAAGAGGCAGACTTCAAAGCATGGTATGAATTTTCAAGTTTTATTTCCACGCTTGCTTTCCAGCTGGATCTGCTCTGGATTTACTGCAGGATGTTTGAAAATGTGGCTCCCTGCTAATCGCAGACAGTTGCTATGATCAATGGTTTCTTTCATTTCCGATAAAAAACACTGTCGTTTCTGCTTAAATTGTGTGTACTTTCAGCTTTATTATTATAGTTGTAATTTATTGTCCAGCATTACTCAAATTTGTAATCCATTAACCACAAACTTTGGGGTGGATTGGTCCGGTTAGCAGAACTCGTTCCACGCTTTGGCTCCAAGGCTCTGCACAGTCCGACCCCAGACTCAGTGTTCATTTAGGTAGGACCCTGTGCCAATGAGTGCAGGCTGGAGGAGCTTTGAAAATCCACCTCTCAGGGGACATGGTGCAGGTTGGTTATAATTAGCTCTTTGAAAACATGAAGTGCTGCCATGTGACTGCAAGGTAAATATGAACAAGGATGATCAACATGATGAACATTAGCATTTCCATGGTATTTAAAAATGTTTTAATGTGATGAATCATTTGATCTGTATCAAGCAAGTGAAGCATGAAGGTGAGAAGGGAGTTGCCCAAAGGCCGCACAGCAAGTGATCATTGGCTTTTCTTCCTCTGATAATTTTTGGGATGGCACTCACTCCAGTGTGGTGATAAGTCCATTTTAGGAGCCTAGGGTGATATGTCAGTATCTTTGTATCTGTAGTAATAGTTTTTAGTAGATAATAGCCTTAAAAACTAAAAATTAAAAGTACCTGAATGAGTCAAGGAAAGAACACGAGAGAAAAGGTAGTATTTACTAGAACTAAGGATGGTTTCTAGTTTTAGTATCAGAAGGCTTTCCATTCCAATTGAATTGATGGCTGATTTCATGTGCAAGAGAAAGTATTTTAGGATTCGTATTCCCTAACAAACCATCCTTGCAAAAAGCTGGAGTCCATTTGATAGATTATATGCAAGTGTGTGGCTTGTGTCTCTTTTAAAATAAATTCATCACGCAAGAACAGCCCAGAATGGTTGGGACAAATCAGGGACTCATGGTTGTGAAAGAGGCAGACTTCAAAGCATGGTATGAATTTTCAAGTTTTATTTCCACGCTTGCTTTCCAGCTGGATCTGCTCTGGATTTACTGCAGGATGTTTGAAAATGTGGCTCCCTGCTAATCGCAGACAGTTGCTATGATCAATGGTTTCTTTCATTTCCGATAAAAAACACTGTCGTTTCTGCTTAAATTGTGTGTACTTTCAGCTTTATTATTATAGTTGTAATTTATTGTCCAGCATTACTCAAATTTGTAATCCATTAACCACAAACTTTGGGGTGGATTGGTCCGGTTAGCAGAACTCGTTCCACGCTTTGGCTCCAAGGCTCTGCACAGTCCGACCCCAGACTCAGTGTTCATTTAGGTAGGACCCTGTGCCAATGAGTGCAGGCTGGAGGAGCTTTGAAAATCCACCTCTCAGGGGACATGGTGCAGGTTGGTTATAATTAGCTCTTTGAAAACATGAAGTGCTGCCATGTGACTGCAAGGTAAATATGAACAAGGATGATCAACATGATGAACATTAGCATTTCCATGGTATTTAAAAATGTTTTAATGTGATGAATCATTTGATCTGTATCAAGCAAGTGAAGCATGAAGGTGAGAAGGGAGTTGCCCAAAGGCCGCACAGCAAGTGAGAGGTGGTGGTGCCGGAACCGAAGTTAGAACTCCTTCTCTGAGATCCTAGGTTTGCACGTTGCTGCCTCTTAGGAGAGAGTCTGGGATAAAAATTGTATCCTAGTGACCTTTCAGTTTTTGATTCCAAAGCCACAAACATGGATCAACACACACAACATCATATGTTTTTGGTTGCATGGGGACACACACCTGCCTGTGCCACACTTCTCCTAATCTTCAGACTCCATGGTTCTTAGCTGGGTATATATATCAGCAATGATTCAGATGCCATGAAAGGTCTAATTTATAGAAAATGCATAGAAGATTTAAGCACACACACACCTCCCCCCATCCCTGTAGCATCTAACTAAGAGAAAGCCTAAATTTTGTTGTTTTTTTTTAAACATTTATTTTTTATTTATTTATCTTTTTGGGGGTGGGATGGGGAGGGAGGGGGACAGGCGGACCACTTCTACTGGTCTTTCATTTATCTATTTTCATCTGTCTTTGTTCTTTGGCTCCTGTGGGCCTCCCATCGCGGTGGCCTCTGTTGTCGCAGAGCACCGGCTCTGAGTGCATGCGCCCCAGAGCTCCAGCTTGGTAATTGGACACATCAGTCCAGCCGCTCCGCGGCACGTGGGATCTTCCCAGACCAGGGATTGAACCAGCACCCCTTGCACTGCAAGGCGGTGTCCTTACCCACTGGACTACCAGGGGAAGCCCCGAGAAAGCCTAAATGTTATGTGAGGTGGAGGCCACTAGAGTTGAGAGGGAACTGGGCTCAGCCTACAAACCTGTGAAAAGCTGTCCCTCTCATGGGGAGAGAAACTGGTTGAGGATATTCAGCAAAGGGAGGCCGGGGACAATAGAACCACAGCTGAGGGATCAAATGCAGAAAGGAACAGTGCAATCAACCCCCAGGAAGCAACCCCCAAGAGCTCTGGGTCAGGAGCTCTCTTTTGCTAGTGAGAGTTTGCCAGAGAGATGTATCTGAAGTAGGAAGTACATTAAGATCAAATGAGATGGGAGCCGGAAGTTTTCCTTGGGAAACAGTCTTTGAGGTGGTTCTTGGGAGGGCAGGGTTAGATGTTTTGAAAATCATTCTCCTCACCCTCGAGCCTCGTCAGTTCTTTACAATTTATTGGCTCATTGCCCAGATCTACACATGTACTTTCAATGTCATGAAGGCAGGAGGGACGAGAACACCAAAGCTAGTTTCGACAGTTGCTTCAGCTACGGAGATAGGGGGCCCAAAGACCCAGGGAATGGGATGCCAAGAGCAGATGTAATCCCCTAGGGCTACAGATTGGAAGGATTCTCTGAGAAGAGATTCTGGTTACTATCAAAGAGCGTTCTATGTCAGCTGGTGATTCAGATGCCATGAAAGGTCTAATTTATAGAAAATGCTTAGAAGATTTAAGCACACACACACCTCCCCCCATCCCTGTAGCATCTAACTAAGAGAAAGCCTAAATTTTGTTGTTTTTTTTAAACATTTATTTTTTATTTATTTATCTTTTTGGGGGTGGGATGGGGAGGGAGGGGGACAGGCGGACCACTTCTACTGGTCTTTCATTTATCTATTTTCATCTGTCTTTGTTCTTTGGCTCCTGTGGGCCTCCCATCGCGGTGGCCTCTGTTGTCGCAGAGCACCGGCTCTGAGTGCATGCGCCCCAGAGCTCCAGCTTGGTAATTGGACACATCAGTCCAGCCGCTCCGCGGCACGTGGGATCTTCCCAGACCAGGGATTGAACCAGCACCCCTTGCACTGCAAGGCGGTGTCCTTACCCACTGGACTACCAGGGGAAGCCCCGAGAAAGCCTAAATGTTATGTGAGGTGGAGGCCACTAGAGTTGAGAGGGAACTGGGCTCAGCCTACAAACCTGTGAAAAGCTGTCCCTCTCATGGGGAGAGAAACTGGTTGAGGATATTCAGCAAAGGGAGGCCGGGGACAATAGAACCACAGCTGAGGGATCAAATGCAGAAAGGAACAGTGCAATCAACCCCCAGGAAGCAACCCCCAAGAGCTCTGGGTCAGGAGCTCTCTTTTGCTAGTGAGAGTTTGCCAGAGAGATGTATCTGAAGTAGGAAGTACATTAAGATCAAATGAGATGGGAGCCGGAAGTTTTCCTTGGGAAACAGTCTTTGAGGTGGTTCTTGGGAGGGCAGGGTTAGATGTTTTGAAAATCATTCTCCTCACCCTCGAGCCTCGTCAGTTCTTTACAATTTATTGGCTCATTGCCCAGATCTACACATGTACTTTCAATGTCATGAAGGCAGGAGGGACGAGAACACCAAAGCTAGTTTCGACAGTTGCTTCAGCTACGGAGATAGGGGGCCCAAAGACCCAGGGAATGGGATGCCAAGAGCAGATGTAATCCCCTAGGGCTACAGATTGGAAGGATTCTCTGAGAAGAGATTCTGGTTTACCATCATCAAAGAGCGTTCTAGACCAAAGACGAGAGGAGTCCAAGTCAGCAATCATAAAGAAGGTTTCTAGGAGTGGTGCCAGGAGATTACTTAGTTTGTGTTGTTATATGCCATGAAAAACTTTCAGAATGCAATGATGGTGTTTACTAGGATTTGGGAAGGATTATAGCAAGGTCTGGTAAGGTGGTCTGGCCCTTGGATGGCCAGTCCAGCTCAACTCTGCCCTTTCAGATCTTTCTAATGGCTTTGCTTTTCTTCCTTTTTCTGATAAGCCACTCTATAGATATCAGTTGGACTAGACTGTGTTTCATTCAGTCAGACTGACTTTTCCTGGGCATTAGGTGCATTCCTGCATATATTAGCTAGTCTTAGAGCTCTGGTCCCTCCAAAAATATCTTTTTGGCTTGGTGAGGAGACCTTTAAGTGCCTTGCAACCTTATTATCTCATGAATCATGGAGCCCCTACTTTATGCACTATGTTCATGTTCCAATCCAGAAATGAGCCAGATGTGGTGCCTGCCCTGTGGTACAGTTTGAGAACAATTCTAAAGAACAGTGTTGGGTAGCATGTGTACAGTGTTTTGGACAAGTAGGGTATGGAACAAAGGCTTTAGGATTTAGGAAGAAGGGAACATCTCTTTCAGCAAAGTGAGAGCTGAAGGGTCCAGGGTAGAAGATGGAAGAGATAGGCCTTGAGGGATGGATAGCATTTCAAGAGGCAGAGAAAAAAAAATCAGGAAAAGCTGAGAAACAAGGCAAATTAATCAGCTGTCAGTGAGAGTTTGCCAGAGAGATGTATCTGAAGTAGGAAGTACATTAAGATCAAATGAGATGGGAGCCGGAAGTTTTCCTTGGGAAACAGTCTTTGAGGTGGTTCTTGGGAGGGCAGGGTTAGATGTTTTGAAAATCATTCTCCTCACCCTCGAGCCTCGTCAGTTCTTTACAATTTATTGGCTCATTGCCCAGATCTACACATGTACTTTCAATGTCATGAAGGCAGGAGGGACGAGAACACCAAAGCTAGTTTCGACAGTTGCTTCAGCTACGGAGATAGGGGGCCCAAAGACCCAGGGAATGGGATGCCAAGAGCAGATGTAATCCCCTAGGGCTACAGATTGGAAGGATTCTCTGAGAAGAGATTCTGGTTTACCATCATCAAAGAGCGTTCTAGACCAAAGACGAGAGGAGTCCAAGTCAGCAATCATAAAGAAGGTTTCTAGGAGTGGTGCCAGGAGATTACTTAGTTTGTGTTGTTATATGCCATGAAAAACTTTCAGAATGCAATGATGGTGTTTACTAGGATTTGGGAAGGATTATAGCAAGGTCTGGTAAGGTGGTCTGGCCCTTGGATGGCCAGTCCAGCTCAACTCTGCCCTTTCAGATCTTTCTAATGGCTTTGCTTTTCTTCCTTTTTCTGATAAGCCACTCTATAGATATCAGTTGGACTAGACTGTGTTTCATTCAGTCAGACTGACTTTTCCTGGGCATTAGGTGCATTCCTGCATATATTAGCTAGTCTTAGAGCTCTGGTCCCTCCAAAAATATCTTTTTGGCTTGGTGAGGAGACCTTTAAGTGCCTTGCAACCTTATTATCTCATGAATCATGGAGCCCCTACTTTATGCACTATGTTCATGTTCCAATCCAGAAATGAGCCAGATGTGGTGCCTGCCCTGTGGTACAGTTTGAGAACAATTCTAAAGAACAGTGTTGGGTAGCATGTGTACAGTGTTTTGGACAAGTAGGGTATGGAACAAAGGCTTTAGGATTTAGGAAGAAGGGAACATCTCTTTCAGCAAAGTGAGAGCTGAAGGGTCCAGGGTAGAAGATGGAAGAGATAGGCCTTGAGGGATGGATAGCATTTCAAGAGGCAGAGAAAAAAAAATCAGGAAAAGCTGAGAAACAAGGCATTAAGTTCAAAATAGGCCTTGTCTGCCCTTCTCTCCCATCAGTCTCCTCTTCTCCTAGCCTGTTCTAGCTGTACAGCCCACTCCCTTGTTCCTTAGACTCTGGGCTTTCTGCCTCAGGTCTTTTGCTCTTGCTCTTCCCACCAACTGTAGCACTGGTCCAGAACTTCCCTTGGCCTGTTGCCTCACTACCTTCAGTCTCACTCAGGTATCCTGTTCTCAGAGAGGTCTTCCTGCATCTCTCTATCTTAGATGAAATCACTACCCGCCTCCCAACCTTCTCTAATCTCCTTGTTGTCATTGTTCAGTTGCTAAGTTGTGTCTGACTCTTTGCAACCTTATGAATTGCAGCATGCCAGCCTTCCCTGTCCTTCACTATCTCCCAGAGTTTGCTCAAACTCATGTCCATTGAGTCAGTGCTGCTATCTAACCATCTCAGCCTCTGTTGCTCTCTTATCCTCCTGCCTTCAATATTTCCCAGTATCAGGGTCTTTTACAGTGTATCAGCTCTTTGCATCAAGTGGCCAAAGTACTGGAGATTCAACTTCGGCATCAGTCCTACCAATGAATATTCAGGATTGACTGGTTTGATCTCCTTGCAGTCCAAGGGACTCTCAAGAGTATTCTCCAGCACCACAATTTGAAAGCATCGATTCTTTGGCACACGGCCTTCTTTATGGTCCAACTCTCACATCTGTACATGACTACTGGAAAAACCATAGCTTTGACTGTATGGACCATTGTTGACAAAGTGATGTCTCTGCTTTTAAATACACTGTTTAAGTTTGTCATAGCTTTCCTTCCAAGGAGCAAGCATCTTTTAACTTCGTGGCTGCAATAAATGTCTGTAGTGATTTTGGAGCCCAAGAAAAAAAATCTGCCACCGTTTCCACTTTTCTCCATTCTATTTGCCATGAAATGATGGGAACTTTGAGAACCACTCTTTATACATTAAGTCTCTTATCTGTGTTATGCACAGAAATACAAAGATAAAAGCATCTCCACCTGAGCTCTCAAGAAGACAATACCATAAGAGAGGAGGCAGGCATGTAGAGTGCCATCAGACTCCTGGCAGCCACATGCCTCCACTGGGTCACTAGTGGAGTCTCCTGCAGGCTTTGTCTCATGTCTGGGAGACACTTATGACTGGACTGCTTCAAGGGTCTTTTGGCAGCAAGAAACAGAAAGCCACTTAAGTTTACTTAAAAAAAAAAAAAATTCAGGCCCACTAACTCCAGCTAACATTTATGGACCATGTTATTGTGTGCCAGCATTGTACATCCACTATCACATTTAATACAACAAACTTCGGAGGGAATCATCCCATTTTCTAGATGAAGGAATGGAGTCCTCAAAGAGCAACATCATTAGAGGCAGAGCCAGGGTTTCGACTCAGAGAGTTCTCCAGAACTTACATTTTCATCCCTAAGTTTTCTGAGGATGCACTGGCATTATCATGGCTGTGTGAAGATAGAAAGTAATGTACAGTCAGATTACATGGAAATTGGAAAGGTTGAAACTTAGGTCACTCTCTTCATTTTTTTTATGTTTGTCTCATTTGTCCATGGCACTGACTCTTGACCATTTGAGTTGATCAGCCCAATTTACCGTTTCACACTTGGTAATTCTGTGACTGGATTATCTTTTGGTCCAATCAGTCATAGTCAGGAAGTTGTATGGTGAAGAACATGGCCTGTACACCTATCCTTTCAGTTGGGTCCATGGATAAGGGGCATTTTCCCCTTATAATGGGTTATATATGAAGGACAGATTTCTTTAGAAGAAAGTATCAAAGGAGACTCCAACCATAGCATCTAGTTAAACAACTGTGTCTCAATGAGTAGATATTTTTATTGTTTACTTGTAAATACAGAATTCTGTGTACCTTTATGGATGGATCCCTTCAGTCACATCCATTCTCAGAGAATCATCTTTGTTTAGATCACATTTTTGGTATTACTTCCCTATTGCTTGTCGATGCCTTCAAGCCAGCATATCATTTTTCTTTTGAAACATTTGAAAACATTTTATCTCTAGTCTTAGATTTGGCTTCTCTTTGATCTAATTTTCTTTATGCCCACAGTCAGCCGTAGATTTTCTCTTCGGGGTGGAGAGAGGTTTCTTCTGTTCATTCAGAATTCACTATCTACTCTAAACAGTTATTATCTGATGAGACGTGAGGCCTAAGCTTACCTGTGTATGTTACCTCCTCTTCAGTCATATGGCAGGCACCTTAGCACAGACCATGTCTGTCCTGTGGTCAGCCATCATTTACCCCTACTTAAGACAAGATGAGGCAGAGAAGACAAGATGATAGCTGACAACTGAAGTGTGTACAGGGAAAACTCTCTATCTGTCAGTTACATCCTCTCCGTAATTTACGATATGCCAGAACAAAGTTACTCCTTCCTTTAAGAGAAGGTCTGAGGGCTGAAACACAAATATAGGTGCATGTCTGTATGTGTGGAATAGGGTTTCTTATTTTTAATGGAAGACATTGAGGCCTTTTTAGGTTCTGATGTTGGTTTTTCTCAATAATCTTTCTATCTAATGGGCCCAGAAAAGCATCTCAGAGAATCTGAGTTTCTTGGGAGTGTTTCTTCCAGCTATAGAAGATGGATGACACCCCAGTGAGCAAAGCATTAAGGAGACAAGCTTTGTTTTGTTTTCAAATATAGTGTATGGGGAAGGAATAAATGAGGGATTTGGGATTAACATATACATACAACTATATATAAAATACATAACCAACAAGGATTTATTGTATAGCACAGGGATCTATAGGCAATATTTTGTAATAACCTATAAAGGAAAAGAATGTGAAAAAATAGATATCAGATTTCTTTAGAAGAAAGTATCAAAGGAGACTCCAACCATAGCATCTAGTTAAACAACTGTGTCTCAATGAGTAGATATTTTTATTGTTTACTTGTAAATACAGAATTCTGTGTACCTTTATGGATGGATCCCTTCAGTCACATCCATTCTCAGAGAATCATCTTTGTTTAGATCACATTTTTGGTATTACTTCCCTATTGCTTGTCGATGCCTTCAAGCCAGCATATCATTTTTCTTTTGAAACATTTGAAAACATTTTATCTCTAGTCTTAGATTTGGCTTCTCTTTGATCTAATTTTCTTTATGCCCACAGTCAGCCGTAGATTTTCTCTTCGGGGTGGAGAGAGGTTTCTTCTGTTCATTCAGAATTCACTATCTACTCTAAACAGTTATTATCTGATGAGACGTGAGGCCTAAGCTTACCTGTGTATGTTACCTCCTCTTCAGTCATATGGCAGGCACCTTAGCACAGACCATGTCTGTCCTGTGGTCAGCCATCATTTACCCCTACTTAAGACAAGATGAGGCAGAGAAGACAAGATGATAGCTGACAACTGAAGTGTGTACAGGGAAAACTCTCTATCTGTCAGTTACATCCTCTCCGTAATTTACGATATGCCAGAACAAAGTTACTCCTTCCTTTAAGAGAAGGTCTGAGGGCTGAAACACAAATATAGGTGCATGTCTGTATGTGTGGAATAGGGTTTCTTATTTTTAATGGAAGACATTGAGGCCTTTTTAGGTTCTGATGTTGGTTTTTCTCAATAATCTTTCTATCTAATGGGCCCAGAAAAGCATCTCAGAGAATCTGAGTTTCTTGGGAGTGTTTCTTCCAGCTATAGAAGATGGATGACACCCCAGTGAGCAAAGCATTAAGGAGACAAGCTTTGTTTTGTTTTCAAATATAGTGTATGGGGGAAGGAATAAATGAGGGATTTGGGATTAACATATACATACAACTATATATAAAATACATAACCAACAAGGATTTATTGTATAGCACAGGGATCTATAGGCAATATTTTGTAATAACCTATAAAGGAAAAGAATGTGAAAAAATAGATATATATGTATATGTAACTGAGTCACTTTGCTGTACACCTGAAACTAACATAACATTGTAAAATGTGTAGATAAATGAGGTTGGAAAAGTACCAACATAAATTTGCTTCTGAGTTGAGTGACAAGGAGAACATGCCCCTAAGAGAGATGTAGGCCAGAGATAGAAAAGATGATTGAAATCTTTAAAGGCAGAGCTCTTGAAACCAACATCAGTGAATAAGTAGCTGGCAGAGCCCAAAGTCAGGCTCTTCCAGCCAGGAAGAACCTTCTTGCTCCTTGAGAGAACCAACTAGAACCAAGGAAATAGCTTGCCTTTTGACATGATAACCCCAAATTAAGGTAAAATCAGCAAGAGAACCCTGTCTTAGGGTCATTAGAATGTAAGCTCCCAAGGAGAGGCCTCTTTGTCTCTTTTGTTCACTGCTGAATCTCCAAAGTGAACAGGAATCATGCCTGGTCCTTGTATGTACTCCATAAATATTTGATGAATGAACGAGACACCTGCAGCTACAAGAGGGAGGGACAGTCAAAGGATGTAAAGCCTTAGACCTGTACTCACCTAAGAGAAACGTGCAACTGCCGTTGTGATCTTTCTCATCAATATTTCACGTGTGCTCTAAAATTCCTACCAAGTGCAGTCAGCTTCAACTATGAGCCTACACTGACTATATTAATGAGTAATAGTAGGCAGCGTAGGGAAGTGTGAGAGAGCAAAGAATAGGGGCCCAACAACTCTATTTTGGGGAAAGGAATCTCCTACAGTCACGCAAGTGTGGTAAGTGAAGCATTGTAGTCTGATTTGCAATAAGAGTCTTCATCTGGATGCTCCACTGGCTCTTGAGCTAGACAGACAACTAAGGATACAGAGATAGAAGCTAAGGCCCAGCTCTTTGGAAAGCCCGCAGTCAGATGGTTGGGGAATGGTGATGTTCGTGCATACAAAATGTGCTGTGATGGCTCTTGGGTCTGGGTTTTGCTGTGGAAGCACATAGGAGTCCCAGTTTGGGGTTGGGAGTGCTATGAGAAGGCTCTTCCATGAGGAGGCACTTGAGCTGGATCATGAGGGATCATGAACAGTTACCAAGAGGAGGAAGAGGAGGTGAAGGTGATCATGGCCAAAAGAAAAGCCTGTGTAATGGGACAAGAGGCAGGGTGCCTTGGGAGACTTGTGGGCCATCCATTACGGCTGGCATGGAAGGGAGTGGCAACAGGTTGTATGACCCCTGTGATACGGTAAAAATGTGTTTTATGGATAAGACACAGTAGGAGACCATAGTTACTTGCCTCTTTGAAACTGGCAGAGCTAAAGTCAGGCTCTTCCAGCCAGGAAGAACCTTCTTGCTCCTTGAGAGAACCAACTAGAACCAAGGAAATAGCTTGCCTTTTGACATGATAACCCCAAATTAAGGTAAAATCAGCAAGAGAACCCTGTCTTAGGGTCATTAGAATGTAAGCTCCCAAGGAGAGGCCTCTTTGTCTCTTTTGTTCACTGCTGAATCTCCAAAGTGAACAGGAATCATGCCTGGTCCTTGTATGTACTCCATAAATATTTGATGAATGAACGAGACACCTGCAGCTACAAGAGGGAGGGACAGTCAAAGGATGTAAAGCCTTAGACCTGTACTCACCTAAGAGAAACGTGCAACTGCCGTTGTGATCTTTCTCATCAATATTTCACGTGTGCTCTAAAATTCCTACCAAGTGCAGTCAGCTTCAACTATGAGCCTACACTGACTATATTAATGAGTAATAGTAGGCAGCGTAGGGAAGTGTGAGAGAGCAAAGAATAGGGGCCCAACAACTCTATTTTGGGGAAAGGAATCTCCTACAGTCACGCAAGTGTGGTAAGTGAAGCATTGTAGTCTGATTTGCAATAAGAGTCTTCATCTGGATGCTCCACTGGCTCTTGAGCTAGACAGACAACTAAGGATACAGAGATAGAAGCTAAGGCCCAGCTCTTTGGAAAGCCCGCAGTCAGATGGTTGGGGAATGGTGATGTTCGTGCATACAAAATGTGCTGTGATGGCTCTTGGGTCTGGGTTTTGCTGTGGAAGCACATAGGAGTCCCAGTTTGGGGTTGGGAGTGCTATGAGAAGGCTCTTCCATGAGGAGGCACTTGAGCTGGATCATGAGGGATCATGAACAGTTACCAAGAGGAGGAAGAGGAGGTGAAGGTGATCATGGCCAAAAGAAAAGCCTGTGTAATGGGACAAGAGGCAGGGTGCCTTGGGAGACTTGTGGGCCATCCATTACGGCTGGCATGGAAGGGAGTGGCAACAGGTTGTATGCCCCCTGAAACCTCCCTGCAGATGGACGGTAGAGAAACAGTGTGTTTTATCAGTAGATAAAGTACCACATTAGGAATTAGGAGACTTGTGTCCAAGGGCTAGCCCCGCGACAAATCCTCTGTGTTATGTTGAGGAAGTCACTTAACTTCTCAGACTTGAGCTTTGGTCTAGTCTTTCATTCATTCAAAATGGAACATGTATAACATGAAATGCTTGCTGGAGGTCCAGGGGTAAAAAGAACAGTATCACAATTGGCCTCTGCCCTCTAGAACGTAAAGATTAATTCTAATTTTTGGCAATTTTATCTGGTTGGTACCCTAGAATTCCCACCTATCGTAATGAGCTAAACCTTGCCTCTGAACTCTCTATGTGTAGTACTACAGTGGATAGGACAGGAAAATATAAGAATATAAGGGAAAGCCAGAATATAAGGCCCCACACATGACACAGGTAAAGTCAAACTATAGTCCAGCACCTAGTGAATTACCAGGTTGAGGGAGGCACATTTTTTATGTCAGAAGCACTCAAGAAAAAGTGAAATCACCCTGATCTCGTGGTGGCTTAGGCCACTGTCTTAAGATACCAGGGCATAAAGAAGATGGACTCCATGATATATCATTCCTGAATCACAGTGTAGCGCAGGGCCCTGGATATCAGCCAGTAGCCAACCTCCATCGTGGGGTTAGACCCACTCGTGAAGTGGCAGGCTGTAAATCAGCCCCACACTTTCTGAGAACTTGCCAGGCCAGTCAGGGGAGCTTAGCACCTGTGGTGAGTGGCTGTATTTCTGGGCCAGCTGTTTAATGAGCACCAAATCAGATAAACTGCACTTGGTTCCTGTGTGCTCTCCAGACACAAACAATTAAGCTCATCCTTCTGGAATGGTCCTGTTAAGGAACCTGGTTTTCCTGTGCCAGTCATCTGTCTTTCCCACCCCCTGGGGCAAGATTTTGGAGTAGCTGTTGAAGCAACTTTGAGAAAGCTATTAACCCTTTAAAGTTTAGCTCTCTCTCCATCACCAAATATATGGGCTTCCCAGGTGGTGCTAGTGTGGTAAAGCACCTGCCTGCCAGTGTAGGAGATGTTAGGACATGGGGGTTCCATCCTTGGGCTGGGAAGATCCCCTGGAAAAGAGCATGGCAACCCACTCTAGTATTCTTACCTGGAGAATCCTATGGACTGAAAAGCCTGGTGGGCTACAGTTCATAGTGTCACAAAGAGTCAGAAACAACTGACATGACTTAGCAATGCACAGCACCAAATCTATTCAGAAATGGTGTGTAGCCAAAACCTTACTACCTATTGTTTAAGCCTTACTAATTTTAAACAGTTATCAAAATCACGACTTAATTCATCTTTCCCTCTACTCAGGGTTGGCTTAGAGAGGTAGGAGGTTACAGTTCATGGATCCTTTTCTGGTTTTGTAACCAACCTAGACTCTCAAGTTGAGGTAATCGCCTTGCCCTTCTGAGTTTATTCATCTGTGACCCGGAGTAAAGCTGTCCATGGCTCATCTGGTTGCATTTCAAATTTTGTGAGAAATCTCTTTGCTTCATGAGAATGCACAGATCAGCTGAGACTAGCATGATTGATTCCAGACATGAATTAGAACAAGCGCAAGCTGAACAGCTCTCCCAGGAGAAGCACTCAAGAAAAAGTGAAATCACCCTGATCTCGTGGTGGCTTAGGCCACTGTCTTAAGATACCAGGGCATAAAGAAGATGGACTCCATGATATATCATTCCTGAATCACAGTGTAGCGCAGGGCCCTGGATATCAGCCAGTAGCCAACCTCCATCGTGGGGTTAGACCCACTCGTGAAGTGGCAGGCTGTAAATCAGCCCCACACTTTCTGAGAACTTGCCAGGCCAGTCAGGGGAGCTTAGCACCTGTGGTGAGTGGCTGTATTTCTGGGCCAGCTGTTTAATGAGCACCAAATCAGATAAACTGCACTTGGTTCCTGTGTGCTCTCCAGACACAAACAATTAAGCTCATCCTTCTGGAATGGTCCTGTTAAGGAACCTGGTTTTCCTGTGCCAGTCATCTGTCTTTCCCACCCCCTGGGGCAAGATTTTGGAGTAGCTGTTGAAGCAACTTTGAGAAAGCTATTAACCCTTTAAAGTTTAGCTCTCTCTCCATCACCAAATATATGGGCTTCCCAGGTGGTGCTAGTGTGGTAAAGCACCTGCCTGCCAGTGTAGGAGATGTTAGGACATGGGGGTTCCATCCTTGGGCTGGGAAGATCCCCTGGAAAAGAGCATGGCAACCCACTCTAGTATTCTTACCTGGAGAATCCTATGGACTGAAAAGCCTGGTGGGCTACAGTTCATAGTGTCACAAAGAGTCAGAAACAACTGACATGACTTAGCAATGCACAGCACCAAATCTATTCAGAAATGGTGTGTAGCCAAAACCTTACTACCTATTGTTTAAGCCTTACTAATTTTAAACAGTTATCAAAATCACGACTTAATTCATCTTTCCCTCTACTCAGGGTTGGCTTAGAGAGGTAGGAGGTTACAGTTCATGGATCCTTTTCTGGTTTTGTAACCAACCTAGACTCTCAAGTTGAGGTAATCGCCTTGCCCTTCTGAGTTTATTCATCTGTGACCCGGAGTAAAGCTGTCCATGGCTCATCTGGTTGCATTTCAAATTTTGTGAGAAATCTCTTTGCTTCATGAGAATGCACAGATCAGCTGAGACTAGCATGATTGATTCCAGACATGAATTAGAACAAGCCCAAGCTGAACAGCTCTCCCAGGAGAAGTCACTGAAAATTGGTTTGCATGGCCTAGTATGGCCTTTGACCAAATGGCTTTGGGAACTGGGATGGGCATGGAGGAACTCTGACCTTGATCTGTTGTCTGCCCTACTGAGAAATAGTCTTGCCATTAAATGTACCCAGAGTTTGTGGGACGTGTGTATTACCCAGAGTTTGTGGGAAGTGTGTATTGAGGAAATCTTTAAAAACAGGCATGTCAGTAATGCTATCTCTTTGGGAGGATGCAGTTGCATGTCCTTACTGACCCAAATAAGATTCCAGTGGGAAGAGCCTGGTGGGGAAAGAGCAAGAGAGTGTGTGTTGATCACCGGAGAACAGACTGTGGTATGCCAGACAATGGTTTCGCCATCAGGAAAGGAATCTAGAAAAGCGAGGACTTCTGTTGACAGGTCACTGTTGTTCGGACTTTGTGAGATGAGAAAGGAGATCCAGAAACCTACGTGACAGCTTCTCTTGGACTGGATGAAAATATTGATTTTTTTTTCTAGGTGGAATTTACCAGGGTCAGTTCACGTCTGGGTTTTCAGCACTTAATACAGGGCCCTTTTGTCTTGGGAGGCGGCTGGACTGGTTTTTCCTCCAGGCAGGTGCACAGAGAGCATTTATTGTAGCCTGAAATGCAAACACCAAGCCCCTAGGCCCTGATCCCCACACACTCTGGCACGGCTCAAGGAAGTACAGTGAACAATGTCTCTTGCAAGAGGCAAGCACTGTAAATACCACTCCTGAATGAAATATTTCTTAAAACGTTGTATCTGTAACTCGATCATCTCTTAAAACTTAATTATATGTCAGGGAAAAGGAAACCATTGGCTCCTTCAGCTGTCCAGGTTGAACACGGCGCACCATGGAGCATATCCGATTCACGGCCTGGCTTAGGTAATCAGATTAATATCTCCCGAATTGAATTCCCCCAAATATTCTGAGTTTATTCATCTGTGACCCGGAGTAAAGCTGTCCATGGCTCATCTGGTTGCATTTCAAATTTTGTGAGAAATCTCTTTGCTTCATGAGAATGCACAGATCAGCTGAGACTAGCATGATTGATTCCAGACATGAATTAGAACAAGCCCAAGCTGAACAGCTCTCCCAGGAGAAGTCACTGAAAATTGGTTTGCATGGCCTAGTATGGCCTTTGACCAAATGGCTTTGGGAACTGGGATGGGCATGGAGGAACTCTGACCTTGATCTGTTGTCTGCCCTACTGAGAAATAGTCTTGCCATTAAATGTACCCAGAGTTTGTGGGACGTGTGTATTACCCAGAGTTTGTGGGAAGTGTGTATTGAGGAAATTTTTAAAAAACAGGCAAGTCAGTAATGCTATCTCTTTGGGAGGATGCAGTTGCATGTCCTTACTGACCCAAATAAGATTCCAGTGGGAAGAGCCTGGTGGGGAAAGAGCAAGAGAGTGTGTGTTGATCACCGGAGAACAGACTGTGGTATGCCAGACAATGGTTTCGCCATCAGGAAAGGAATCTAGAAAAGCGAGGACTTCTGTTGACAGGTCACTGTTGTTCGGACTTTGTGAGATGAGAAAGGAGATCCAGAAACCTACGTGACAGCTTCTCTTGGACTGGATGAAAATATTGATTTTTTTTTCTAGGTGGAATTTACCAGGGTCAGTTCACGTCTGGGTTTTCAGCACTTAATACAGGGCCCTTTTGTCTTGGGAGGCGGCTGGACTGGTTTTTCCTCCAGGCAGGTGCACAGAGAGCATTTATTGTAGCCTGAAATGCAAACACCAAGCCCCTAGGCCCTGATCCCCACACACTCTGGCACGGCTCAAGGAAGTACAGTGAACAATGTCTCTTGCAAGAGGCAAGCACTGTAAATACCACTCCTGAATGAAATATTTCTTAAAACGTTGTATCTGTAACTCGATCATCTCTTAAAACTTAATTATATGTCAGGGAAAAGGAAACCATTGGCTCCTTCAGCTGTCCAGGTTGAACACGGGCGCACCATGGAGCATATCCGATTCACGGCCTGGCTTAGGTAATCAGATTAATATCTCCCGAATTGAATTTACCCTTTTGATATGGAGTCTTTCAGCTGCCTTGTTTCACATCTCCCAATTCTGACAAAGCTGTGCGGCCTTTGAGTAATTTCCCTGAAATCTATATGCAAGAAGTCTCTGCTCTTCTGAACACTTTTTTGGAACTTGTACCATTTAAATCTGTTTCTGGCACATGTTTAATGGCATACTTTCCCCTGAGTCAACAACTGCTCCAAAATCTGAGGTCATTTGTTTAATTTAAAAGCAAAGGTTATGAAACATCCATTTCAGGCTTCACCAGCCAAGCCCCTGTGGCTTTGAAACGGGTGATGAGACAGCGGAAAGGCTAATAAACTGGATTTCTTACACAGAAAATAAATTAATTATCATGTTTCTGTGAAACAGATATCAAGCCAGGTTGGGCCACACCCTCCCCGCCTACATGGCTGCCATTTACTCTTCAAATAACACCCAGGCTCTTCTTCTGAGACTCTCATGCTCGAGACTGAAGTTTACCCTCTTTCTGTTGTTCTTGTAAAACAAACATCTGCACTGGATTTTTGTCAGCTGGAGTTGAGCGAGAAATGTAAATGTTGCAGTGATTTTTCTTCATACTTATTAAATTTATGTATAACCAGTCTGAAGACAGGAAACATGTTTTAAATGGCCAAAGCCCTTGATTGGAAGTGTTCGAGGAACAGCCAGTGGATGGTATTTTTCGCCCTGCCACTTCTAAATAACAGAAGGGTAAAGTTATATAATTCCACCATTTGGGTGGGTGGTTTTTTTTTCTCAAGGAACCTTCTTGAAGGCATTTGATACATCAGAATTCTTCCCTTGTATTAGCCTATCCAGCATGCCCTTATTTTTGTCTGTGAGAGAAAAGAGAATGTAACTGACAAGTTTTTCTGAATAATTATAGTCATGATGGAGAGTGAGTTTCTGGTTATTTGAAAAATGAACTGGGGCACGGGTATTTTCTTTTGCCAAAAGAACACAACTTGGATCCTATACCTACCTTTTCCACTCACCAACATCTAAAATCTTAAAAGCTGCCAAATCCTAAAGAATCTCACTCATTTTCTCATTATTTAAGATAATAAAAGGCTCCACAAGGGGCTTACTAAAATGAGGTATAAAATACTTGAGCCCTTAGACTTTATTAAATGACAAAGCTGTGCGGCCTTTGAGTAATTTCCCTGAAATCTATATGCAAGAAGTCTCTGCTCTTCTGAACACTTTTTTGGAACTTGTACCATTTAAATCTGTTTCTGGCACATGTTTAATGGCATACTTTCCCCTGAGTCAACAACTGCTCCAAAATCTGAGGTCATTTGTTTAATTTAAAAGCAAAGGTTATGAAACATCCATTTCAGGCTTCACCAGCCAAGCCCCTGTGGCTTTGAAACGGGTGATGAGACAGCGGAAAGGCTAATAAACTGGATTTCTTACACAGAAAATAAATTAATTATCATGTTTCTGTGAAACAGATATCAAGCCAGGTTGGGCCACACCCTCCCTGCCTACATGGCTGCCATTTACTCTTCAAATAACACCCAGGCTCTTCTTCTGAGACTCTCATGCTCGAGACTGAAGTTTACCCTCTTTCTGTTGTTCTTGTAAAACAAACATCTGCACTGGATTTTTGTCAGCTGGAGTTGAGCGAGAAATGTAAATGTTGCAGTGATTTTTCTTCATACTTATTAAATTTATGTATAACCAGTCTGAAGCCAGGAAACATGTTTTTAAATGGCCAAAGCCCTTGATTGGAAGTGTTCGAGGAACAGCCAGTGGATGGTATTTTTCGCCCTGCCACTTCTAAATAACAGAAGGGTAAAATTATATAATTCCACCATTTGGGTGGGTGGTTTTTTTTTTTTTTCTGAAGGAACCTTCTTGAAGGCATTTGATACATCAGAATTCTTCCCTTGTATTAGCCTATCCAGCATGCCCTTATTTTTGTCTGTGAGAGAAAAGAGAATGTAACTGACAAGTTTTTCTGAATAATTATAGTCATGATGGAGAGTGAGTTTCTGGTTATTTGAAAAATGAACTGGGGCACGGGTATTTTCTTTTGCCAAAAGAACACAACTTGGATCCTATACCTACCTTTTCCACTCACCAACATCTAAAATCTTAAAAGCTGCCAAATCCTAAAGAATCTCATTCATTTTTCTCATTATTTAAGATAATAAAAGGCTCCACAAGGGGCTTACTAAAATGAGGTATAAAATACTTCGCTGAGCCCTTAGACTTTATTAAATCACAATGTCTTGGGGTTTATATAGTTATTTAAGAAACACAGTCTTCTAGGGGAGCCTGGATCAGATGATGATTTTTTGAGGTTCCCTTCCAGTTCTGTGATTGGAGATGATTCTTTGATTTTCTTTCACTGTCCAAGCAAAAAACGGGGAGATGACCATTTGAGAATGAGGTTTGCTGCCCACAGGCATTTTCTTCTCCAGAGAAAAGAGTGTTCTGCTTCCTGCCACCCAAGTTAGTCACCCTCAGCCCGAACAATGGAGCTTAATGTTCTCCATCTCACTAAGGATTAGTCTCTGTTGTTATGAAAGTGAATTGAAACCAAATGCACTTTCTATTGGAAAAGCTGCCATTGATCTCAACTCATAGACAATATTGAAAGGGAAGGTGCTTGTAAAACAGAGGGGAAAAACTTTGCTGTTATATCCCAACACCACGTATTCCACGGCAAGGCCTATGAGCATAGTTTTGATGGCGTATCATTCTGTTTTATGATGTTCCTGTGCCATCTGAAGACTGGTGTTCTGCATTTAGTTCTTAGGAACATTAACAGGTTCCTTAGTGAAGCGTCTGGTTAATGGACTAGCAAAGCTGTTCTTACAAGACCCTTCATTAACTAAGGGCATAAGATAGCTTGTCTTCTCCACCAAGAAAGGCAGCTCTATTTCATCTGCCTAATGGGAGAGCTTTGGAGACAGGGCAACCTCACTGAATGTGGTGTCTGCTGCCCACTTAAATGATTTTTCCCATTTGGTGGGTGGTTTTTTTCTGAAGGAACCTTCTTGAAGGCATTTGATACATCAGAATTCTTCCTTGTATTAGCCTATCCAGCATGCCCTTATTTTTGTCTGTGAGAGAAAAGAGAATGTAACTGACAAGTTTTTCTGAATAATTATAGTCATGATGGAGAGTGAGTTTCTGGTTATTTGAAAAATGAACTGGGGCACGGGTATTTTCTTTTGCCAAAAGAACACAACTTGGATCCTATACCTACCTTTTCCACTCACCAACATCTAAAATCTTAAAAGCTGCCAAATCCTAAAGAATCTCATTCATTTTTCTCATTATTTAAGATAATAAAAGGCTCCACAAGGGGCTTACTAAAATGAGGTATAAAATACTTCGCTGAGCCCTTAGACTTTATTAAATCACAATGTCTTGGGGTTTATATAGTTATTTAAGAAACACAGTCTTCTAGGGGAGCCTGGATCAGATGATGATTTTTTGAGGTTCCCTTCCAGTTCTGTGATTGGAGATGATTCTTTGATTTTCTTTCACTGTCCAAGCAAAAAACGGGGAGATGACCATTTGAGAATGAGGTTTGCTGCCCACAGGCATTTTCTTCTCCAGAGAAAAGAGTGTTCTGCTTCCTGCCACCCAAGTTAGTCACCCTCAGCCCGAACAATGGAGCTTAATGTTCTCCATCTCACTAAGGATTAGTCTCTGTTGTTATGAAAGTGAATTGAAACCAAATGCACTTTCTATTGGAAAAGCTGCCATTGATCTCAACTCATAGACAATATTGAAAGGGAAGGTGCTTGTAAAACAGAGGGGAAAAAAAAACTTTGCTGTTATATCCCAACACCACGTATTCCACGGCAAGGCCTATGAGCATAGTTTTGATGGCGTATCATTCTGTTTTATGATGTTCCTGTGCCATCTGAAGACTGGTGTTCTGCATTTAGTTCTTAGGAACATTAACAGGTTCCTTAGTGAAGCGTCTGGTTAATGGACTAGCAAAGCTGTTCTTACAAGACCCTTCATTAACTAAGGGCATAAGATAGCTTGTCTTCTCCACCAAGAAAGGCAGCTCTATTTCATCTGCCTAATGGGAGAGCTTTGGAGACAGGGCAACCTCACTGAATGTGGTGTCTGCTGCCCACTTTCCAGTTATTAAAACAGAAGCCAAATCATTGGCACCAGTCCTGGCAGTGAAATGAGCCACAGAGAGGTCACTACTCATCACCAGCCTCATGATTTGAGCCTCTAGAGCAGAAAATGGCAGGCCCAAGGGTAAAGGACATTTATTTTTGAGTAGGGAGAAAGGAGAATCACCAAGAATTAGAGAAGAGAAAAGGGCAGAAGATGAGTACAGCTGGACAATAAGCAACCATGTATCTTCCAAGATCATAAAGCCAAATGGTTCCTGCTAGATTTAACTTTTATTGTGTTTAGAGAGATGAAAATCAGAGCCTGGTTAAAGGTGCTTGGAGGTTTGCTGCTCTAGGCCACTTGTGTGAAGGGCATGGAGTTCTCGATCTACCCTTGGAACATTCCACAGTACTTTCCCTAACAACAACAACATTAATAAAGATAGTAATCACTTTTATGAAATCCTGCTAAAGAAGCATCTTTCAACACAGTGCTGTTTGCCGTAAAACTGTCCAGCTAATGATAGGGTCGGGATCTCTGCTGAAGCCGTGTTGAGGGACTGGACACAGAACCACTGGTATTGGGCACTAGCCAAGTTTGCTCCTCCAACCAGAAGAAATGGATAATTATGGGAAGTGGTCATCCTATCTGTGATGCTTTTTTTAGAGAATTTCAATAGAATGTGGTGTTATATAAGGGATGATTTTAGAGTTACCAGAATAATGTATGTCAATCAACTGGACTGGCTATCACAGGGAAACCTAATTTGATGAATATGGAATTATATCGCTGCCATACACTCATAGACAATATTGAAAGGGAAGGTGCTTGTAAAACAGAGGGGAAAAAAAAACTTTGCTGTTATATCCCAACACCACGTATTCCACGGCAAGGCCTATGAGCATAGTTTTGATGGCGTATCATTCTGTTTTATGATGTTCCTGTGCCATCTGAAGACTGGTGTTCTGCATTTAGTTCTTAGGAACATTAACAGGTTCCTTAGTGAAGCGTCTGGTTAATGGACTAGCAAAGCTGTTCTTACAAGACCCTTCATTAACTAAGGGCATAAGATAGCTTGTCTTCTCCACCAAGAAAGGCAGCTCTATTTCATCTGCCTAATGGGAGAGCTTTGGAGACAGGGCAACCTCACTGAATGTGGTGTCTGCTGCCCACTTTCCAGTTATTAAAACAGAAGCCAAATCATTGGCACCAGTCCTGGCAGTGAAATGAGCCACAGAGAGGTCACTACTCATCACCAGCCTCATGATTTGAGCCTCTAGAGCAGAAAATGGCAGGCCCAAGGGTAAAGGACATTTATTTTTGAGTAGGGAGAAAGGAGAATCACCAAGAATTAGAGAAGAGAAAAGGGCAGAAGATGAGTACAGCTGGACAATAAGCAACCATGTATCTTCCAAGATCATAAAGCCAAATGGTTCCTGCTAGATTTAACTTTTATTGTGTTTAGAGAGATGAAAATCAGAGCCTGGTTAAAGGTGCTTGGAGGTTTGCTGCTCTAGGCCACTTGTGTGAAGGGCATGGAGTTCTCGATCTACCCTTGGAACATTCCACAGTACTTTCCCTAACAACAACAACATTAATAAAGATAGTAATCACTTTTATGAAATCCTGCTAAAGAAGCATCTTTCAACACAGTGCTGTTTGCCGTAAAACTGTCCAGCTAATGATAGGGTCGGGATCTCTGCTGAAGCCGTGTTGAGGGACTGGACACAGAACCACTGGTATTGGGCACTAGCCAAGTTTGCTCCTCCAACCAGAAGAAATGGATAATTATGGGAAGTGGTCATCCTATCTGTGATGCTTTTTTTAGAGAATTTCAATAGAATGTGGTGTTATATAAGGGATGATTTTAGAGTTACCAGAATAATGTATGTCAATCAACTGGACTGGCTATCACAGGGAAACCTAATTTGATGAATATGTAAGATGTTTGGTAAGGAGTTCTTTGGTTCTGCTATATTTTATGTTAGTTTGGAGCCATTGTCAGGCATGGGCACTTTTTCATTTATATTCCTGATTTCTATAATTCAGTACCATAAAGATAAGTTACATTTGAATCAGTGAAGTCTTATGAGGACGCCTCTTCAGCATAAAATTCTTCCTCCTCTGGCATCCTCCATTGGGTAGCAGTAAGATCAGATCCCTGTTCACTCTAGGGTGGAAAGGATCATGTCAAAACTTGGTGGACTGTTTCCCCCTCAGGCACCCAAACCTGATTTCCTTTTATCATTTGATGGATTTTTGAATGTTCTGCCTTTTTCATCCTCTGCTTGTGCTTTTGGTGAAACCACAAAGTCTGAAAACAGCATGACAGATACGATGCCAGTATTACTGGGGAGAACACCATGCTGTTGTTGGGACAGTTGTAGGGGCTGAGAGTTGAGGTGGGACCAGTCAGGTTAAACATAAGAGGGAAGAGGATAGTGTGTTAAAAAAGCAAATCACCTTTTTCTCTAAGAAAAGCTAGCTCCTCCCCACCCACTTATTTATTGGCTGCATCTC
Source organism: Tragulus kanchil (assembly GCA_022376925.1). Lineage (NCBI taxonomy): Eukaryota > Metazoa > Chordata > Mammalia > Artiodactyla > Tragulidae > Tragulus > Tragulus kanchil. The sequence continues at coordinate 213,137,292 of JAIOJX010000032.1, read as the reverse complement.
ACAGCATGTGGGATCTTAGTTCCCTGACCAGGGATCAAACCCATGCCCCCTGCAATGGAAGCTTGAAGTCTTAACCACTGGACCACCAGAAAAGTCCCATTTTTTTTTTTTTAAATACTTTTTAGCGGAGTATAGTTGCTTTGCCATGTTGTGTCAGTTTCTATTGTACAGCAGAGTGAATCAGCTATCCCCACGCCTTTTGGATTTCCTTCCCATTCAAGTCGCAAAAATAAACTCTACAGAGTGTTGAGCAGCCTTGCTTATTTGAACGAGGTTCCGCCCTGTCCTCTGGCTTTCTCTCCCTTAACCCCACTGCGAGCCACTTTACTTCCTCTCTCAGAGGCTTTCCTAAGACATTGTAGTCATGGCATAGCCTCCCCTGTGGAGATATTTTCAGCCACATTGTCCTCCTAGCAGGAAGCCCCATCTCTCATCAGACAGTACATTGGAGATGAACCTCTTCAGAGAGTGTCCTTTCTTCTCTTGCCTTTTAACTCTTTATCTCCCATTTTTCCAACTGCATATATCTCATCTCTATATGGATGAAACTCACCAGAAAGTTTCCACAAGTGGAGGAATGCAGAGTAGACTGTTGGTGCCATGTCAGTTTTGTTCATTGTAGCCCAACAAGTAATCCAGTAGAAAAGAAAAAAAAGTGGACTTGGATCCAAGTCAGGAAAGATGCTGCCTTTACAATGGAGAAGCACAGGAGGCTGATGAACGCTGTCCTCAGGGCGGTAGTGTCAGAGCTCTTAATGCAGCCAGTGAGTAATACTCACTGCTGGCATTTGCCTTGCAGTAGTGATTAAGTAAAAGACTGCTATCATATGCTCACTACTTGCTGTTGTTTTAAGTAGGAGTATGTTAAAAGTTAAATCCTGTGTGGCAGGATGGCAGTTTACTAAAGTAGTCAGAGGAGGACTCATGGAAAAGGTGACATTGCAGCAGAGACCTGGAGGTGAGCCATGGGGTCATGTGGGAAAGAGTGACCCAGGCAGAGGGTCATGAGCCGGAGTGCATGCCTTCCATGTTGGAGGAACAGCAAGGGGCAAATCACCTTTTCTCTAAGAAAAGCTAGCTCCTCCCCACCCACTTATTTATTGGCTGCATCTCACAGCATGTGGGATCTTAGTTCCCTGACCAGGGATCAAACCCATGCCCCCTGCAATGGAAGCTTGAAGTCTTAACCACTGGACCACCAGAAAAGTCCCATTTTTTTTTTTTAAATACTTTTTAGCGGAGTATAGTTGCTTTGCCATGTTGTGTCAGTTTCTATTGTACAGCAGAGTGAATCAGCTATCCCCACGCCTTTTGGATTTCCTTCCCATTCAAGTCGCAAAAATAAACTCTACAGAGTGTTGAGCAGCCTTGCTTATTTGAACGAGGTTCCGCCCTGTCCTCTGGCTTTCTCTCCTTAACCCCACTGCGAGCCACTTTACTTCCTCTCTCAGAGGCTTTCCTAAGACATTGTAGTCATGGCATAGCCTCCCCTGTGGAGATATTTTCAGCCACATTGTCCTCCTAGCAGGAAGCCCCATCTCTCATCAGACAGTACATTGGAGATGAACCTCTTCAGAGAGTGTCCTTTCTTCTCTTGCCTTTTAACTCTTTATCTCCCATTTTTCCAACTGCATATATCTCATCTCTATATGGATGAAACTCACCAGAAAGTTTCCACAAGTGGAGGAATGCAGAGTAGACTGTTGGTGCCATGTCAGTTTTGTTCATTGTAGCCCAACAAGTAATCCAGTAGAAAAGAAAAAAAAGTGGACTTGGATCCAAGTCAGGAAAGATGCTGCCTTTACAATGGAGAAGCACAGGAGGCTGATGAACGCTGTCCTCAGGGCGGTAGTGTCAGAGCTCTTAATGCAGCCAGTGAGTAATACTCACTGCTGGCATTTGCCTTGCAGTAGTGATTAAGTAAAAGACTGCTATCATATGCTCACTACTTGCTGTTGTTTTAAGTAGGAGTATGTTAAAAGTTAAATCCTGTGTGGCAGGATGGCAGTTTACTAAAGTAGTCAGAGGAGGACTCATGGAAAAGGTGACATTGCAGCAGAGACCTGGAGGTGAGCCATGGGGTCATGTGGGAAAGAGTGACCCAGGCAGAGGGCATGGCATATGCTAAGGCCCTGGGGAAGTGTCATGCCTTCCATGTTGGAGGAACAGCAAGGAGGCCTGTTCAAGAAAGAAATCCAACAAAATCATTTTTTTTTGTAATTTTTGCAGAGTTTTGTTGTTCACAGACATGTATATTCCCAGATCAGTCATATGCATATCCCTGGCCCCCTGCCCCCTTCCAGTCCCCCCACATCCCATCCCTCCAGGCCATCGCACGGCGCCCCTGCGGGATCTCCTATTCCTGTACCGCAATGACAATAGCTGTCTTTTTCACATATGATAGTATGGGTTTCCATGTTACTCCCTCTATGCCTCCCACCTATTCCCCACAATGTCCATATGTGTGTTCTCTATGTCTGCTTTTCCATCGCTTCACTGCATGTGTTACCATAACCCTCTTACTAGATTCCGTATATATGTGTTAGTATATTGTACTTGTCTTTCTCTTTTTGACTTACGTCACTTTTTATGATAGGTTGTAGATCCATCCACCTTATTAGGGCTGATTTTTCTGCATTGCTTTTTACAGCTGAGAAATACTCCACTGTATATATGTACCAGAGTTTTTTTTATCCATCATTTGTCAATGGACATCTAGGTTGCGTCCCTATTCTAGCTATTGTATAGAGAGCTGCAATGAACATTGGAGTACAGGTGCCTCTTTCAGTTTTGATTTCATCAGGGTATAAGCCTAATAGTGGGATTGCTAAGTCATATGGTGCTTCTATTTTTAGTTTTTAAAGAAATCTCCATACTGTCTTCCATAGCGGTTGTATCAATTTACATTCCCACCATCAATGCAAGAGTGTTCCCTTTTCTCTGCACCCTCTCCAGCATTTATTGTCAAAATCAATTTTAATAGACTATCCATATGCATCTTTTTCCAAGAAAGAAATTCATATGCTCACTACTTGCTGTTGTTTTAAGTAGGAGTATGTTAAAAGTTAAATCCTGTGTGGCAGGATGGCAGTTTACTAAAGTAGTCAGAGGAGGACTCATGGAAAAGGTGACATTGCAGCAGAGACCTGGAGGTGAGCCATGGGGTCATGTGGGAAAGAGTGACCCAGGCAGAGGGCATGGCATATGCTAAGGCCCTGGGGAAGTGTCATGCCTTCCATGTTGGAGGAACAGCAAGGAGGCCTGTTCAAGAAAGAAATCCAACAAAATCATTTTTTTTTGTAATTTTTGCAGAGTTTTGTTGTTCACAGACATGTATATTCCCAGATCAGTCATATGCATATCCCTGGCCCCCTGCCCCCTTCCCGTCCCCCCACATCCCATCCCTCCCGGCCATCGCACGGCGCCCCTCCGGGATCTCCTATTCCTGTACCGCAATGACAATAGCTGTCTTTTTCACATATGATAGTATGGGTTTCCATGTTACTCCCTCTATGCCTCCCACCTATTCCCCACAATGTCCATATGTGTGTTCTCTATGTCTGCTTTTCCATCGCTTCACTGCATGTGTTACCATAACCCTCTTACTAGATTCCGTATATATGTGTTAGTATATTGTACTTGTCTTTCTCTTTTTGACTTACGTCACTTTTTATGATAGGTTGTAGATCCATCCACCTTATTAGGGCTGATTTTTCTGCATTGCTTTTTACAGCTGAGAAATACTCCACTGTATATATGTACCAGAGTTTTTTTTATCCATCATTTGTCAATGGACATCTAGGTTGCGTCCCTATTCTAGCTATTGTATAGAGAGCTGCAATGAACATTGGAGTACAGGTGCCTCTTTCAGTTTTGATTTCATCAGGGTATAAGCCTAATAGTGGGATTGCTAAGTCATATGGTGCTTCTATTTTTAGTTTTTAAAGAAATCTCCATACTGTCTTCCATAGCGGTTGTATCAATTTACATTCCCACCATCAATGCAAGAGTGTTCCCTTTTCTCTGCACCCTCTCCAGCATTTATTGTCAAAATCAATTTTAATAGACTATCCATATGCAGCTTTTTCCAAAGAAGAAATAATTGCAAAATATAAAAATGAGACTTAATGAGTAGGCCATTTGGGAAGCAAGTAAGGATTATTTTATTTTTTTGCCAGCAAAATGGGTTTATTTGGAAACAGCAAAGAAGGCAATGACTATTATAAGGGCCGCGTGAGGTGGTGGTGGGGTGGGTTCTTACATATGTGTATGCCTTTCTTCCCCTCATTTCTTACACATAGATAATGGTTGACGTCAAGAGAAAATTCAAGGAAAAAAAGCCTTCTTTTTTTTTTAAACTTCCAGGAAATCTGGCCACTATGTCCTGTCGCCAGTGATAAATGACAATGCCACCAGAAGTGACCTTATATATCCTGAATTCTTGCTCTTATGAAGAGCTTGCATTCTCTTTTGAAGGGTATCCTGTTCCTATTGCAATCCTTATGCTATCTCAGCTCAAAATCATCTCCCCTCCACCCGTTACTTAAAATAGCACCAGTGTTGTTCAGAGGACTCTACTAGATGTTGATGTCATCTGGAGGGAGGGAACGAGGGATGGAATTAAGAAAAGGGAACTGGATATTGACCCCTAACATATTATAGTGCAGCAAATCAACCCGCTGAAACTCAGTTCTTTTATTTCAACTCTTTATTTCAAATCAAATATATATTACTTTGTCCATTGGTGGGGGTTACCAAGTGCCTTACATCTGCAAAGGCCCATATTCCTATAGAGTAGCAGCACTGTGAAGGAGGAATGTGGTGTGGTGTTTAAAACAAAATGTGCTGGTGAAAAGTGCTGTACCCAAGAGGGAGTGGTAAACAGAGCAGCTGTTTCTGATTATGAAGATTGATTCACTCTGTCTGCACGGATGCTACCTCAAGAAATGAGGAGCAGAATGCAGTTCCCTGAAACCTCTCTGTTGCTTTGTATCATTTCAAGTTTAAAGCAGAAGATAGAACCGATGCATTGTCCTGCTTCCCTTTCTGCTGCCTTCCATTTGAAATGTATTGCAGACAAAGGGCCAGTGGGAGAAGGCTCTCTTGCTCCCTCTCTGCCCTATCCAGCTGTCAAGGTGAGGTTGGTAGGACGGATGGGTCTCCACACAGATTATGTAGGTCCTTCTGTCTTAAACCTGTTGTCTTCTGGCTGAGGCAACAGGTACTTCCCTTTTCCCTGATACAAGGAGCCCAACTCTAGAAAAACAGTTCTCAATACCCAATGAGCAGTTCCTTTCCACAGTTTATGGATTTTGCATAATTATCATTATGCCAAATTTTGCACAGTTATCTTTAGGCATCATTAGCAAGCTTTTGCTGTTTCTCTTTTCCACTGTCTTGTGAGTCACTTGATGATGTGATAGCCTTTCTATCTGCAGAATTTGCGGAAGATAAAATATTGCTGAAAGCAATTGAAACAGCACTGCAATATATTGGGAAAGAAATAGACGGAGCAGCCATTGTTAACAAAATAGCCTGGTCACAAGTAGTAAGTTTGGAAGAGAAGCATTAAGGCCATTTGGACTATCTCTACAAAACACCTTGGTTTGACTGATCACGGAAAGAGCCCTTGTTTGGGGTGTCTTGAGGAGTCAGAACCTGGGGCAATGCCAAGATTTCCAGCACTGTGCCTCCACCACCACACGACTGTTAACTTTCAAAGTATAGAGGAAAGGGAATGCTATGAGTTTTGCGGTCTTTGCTGATTTCTTATTGCAAACACTATATCAATTCCAAGCAGCTGATTACAATGGTGATTGCTTATACCTGGTGAATTCTGATACTCTGTATGGAAACTGCACTGCGTGTGGGTAGGGGGAAGGCTTCTGTCTGCCTCCTTTGTGAATCTTTTCTCCTTTCAGTGCCTCCAAACTCGGGGCCCCAGAGAGGAAGACAGCAGCTGAATGTCATGCTTTTGGGCCTTGGCCCAGGCATGCGTCTTTCTGGAAGGATGACTGAATCCCCTTCTTAAGTCTGAAGTTCCTCTTGATTAGCAGCTCCTTTTGTGTGTTGTTTTAAGGCATCTCTGTCTTTCATGGGTAGCTTACAGTGTTTAAAAACCTTGCTCTGTTGCTTTGTATCATTTCAAGTTTAAAGCAGAAGATAGAGTGCAAAACAGACAAAGGGCCAGTGGGAGAAGGCTCTCTTGCTCCTCTGCCCTATCCAGCTGTCAAGGTGAGGTTGGTAGGACGGATGGGTCTCCACACAGATTATGTAGGTCCTTCTGTCTTAAACCTGTTGTCTTCTGGCTGAGGCAACAGGTACTTCCCTTTTCCCTGATACAAGGAGCCCAACTCTAGAAAAACAGTTCTCAATACCCAATGAGCAGTTCCTTTCCACAGTTTATGGATTTTGCATAATTATCATTATGCCAAATTTTGCACAGTTATCTTTAGGCATCATTAGCAAGCTTTTGCTGTTTCTCTTTTCCACTGTCTTGTGAGTCACTTGATGATGTGATAGCCTTTCTATCTGCAGAATTTGCGGAAGATAAAATATTGCTGAAAGCAATTGAAACAGCACTGCAATATATTGGGAAAGAAATAGACGGAGCAGCCATTGTTAACAAAATAGCCTGGTCACAAGTAGTAAGTTTGGAAGAGAAGCATTAAGGCCATTTGGACTATCTCTACAAAACACCTTGGTTTGACTGATCACGGAAAGAGCCCTTGTTTGGGGTGTCTTGAGGAGTCAGAACCTGGGGCAATGCCAAGATTTCCAGCACTGTGCCTCCACCACCACACGACTGTTAACTTTCAAAGTATAGAGGAAAGGGAATGCTATGAGTTTTGCGGTCTTTGCTGATTTCTTATTGCAAACACTATATCAATTCCAAGCAGCTGATTACAATGGTGATTGCTTATACCTGGTGAATTCTGATACTCTGTATGGAAACTGCACTGCGTGTGGGTAGGGGGAAGGCTTCTGTCTGCCTCCTTTGTGAATCTTTTCTCCTTTCAGTGCCTCCAAACTCGGGGCCCCAGAGAGGAAGACAGCAGCTGAATGTCATGCTTTTGGGCCTTGGCCCAGGCATGCGTCTTTCTGGAAGGATGACTGAATCCCCTTCTTAAGTCTGAAGTTCCTCTTGATTAGCAGCTCCTTTTGTGTGTTGTTTTTAAGGCATCTCTGTCTTTCATGGGTAGCTTACAGGGATGTGTTTGAGAGCCCCTTCCAGCTGGGAAGCTGCCCAACTCCCACCAGCTGAGTCGGGGGATGGCTTCCCTTTAGTTCCGCTGCTTGTCTTGTGGCCTCCACAGACTCCACTTCCAGCCCCAGCCACAGTCGCCCTTGTCTGCTGTGCAAACTTGGCTCTGTTCTCTGGGTTTTCATTCTCCAGCCATCTGGGCATTTTGAGCACCCCTCTTATCTTAGTACCTTGGCACTCAGGACCACATGCCGTCCTATCACAGAGATGAAAACAAAGGTATCCTTCATTTTTGGCCTGCAGTTTCCCTAGAACCATCCTAGGTTGAGTGACAGTCAACAAGATTGTGGGGCCGGGGATGGGTCTGGAGTGATGTAAATGGCTTTGCTGATAGAGAGCACACGGAATGGTGTGACAATAGCTGGGATTGTTCAGGGCTGAATTCCTCGGAGCTAGTCTTCTCTATTTTCCCTCGGCTATGTTGAAATCAAAGAGCCAGGAGCACGAAGATCCCTGTGGCCTCTCCAGGCCTGGCAGCCAAAGACAAGGGTCTAGCAAGCGCTGTGTGCTGGCGGAGTGAATCTAGCTTCCTATGAAGAGTTCTATGTACATCATCAGCTTTTAAAATTCCTCCTTCCACCTCCTCAACTGCTGATTTGGGGAGGGTTTGTTCCAAGTCCTGCACTCTTCAGAGAAGTGTCTGGAGAGATTAGTTTAAGAGTGCTGACAGCAAGTTCCCTATAATCATTCTGCTTAGAAAAAAATAAGAATTTGATCAAAGGACAGTTCCACCACCCCAGGGTTCCCTCCTATTCCCACTTGGCCCAAGGCATGCGTGCTTTCTAAGATGCTGAATTGCCCTATCATTAAGCTTCTGGTGAAGTTCTGATACTCTGTATGGAAACTGCACTGCGTGTGGGTAGGGGGAAGGCTTCTGTCTGCCTCCTTTGTGAATCTTTTCTCCTTTCAGTGCCTCCAAACTCGGGGCCCCAGAGAGGAAGACAGCAGCTGAATGTCATGCTTTTGGGCCTTGGCCCAGGCATGCGTCTTTCTGGAAGGATGACTGAATCCCCTTCTTAAGTCTGAAGTTCCTCTTGATTAGCAGCTCCTTTTGTGTGTTGTTTTAAGGCATCTCTGTCTTTCATGGGTAGCTTACAGGGATGTGTTTGAGAGCCCCTTCCAGCTGGGAAGCTGCCCAACTCCCACCAGCTGAGTCGGGGGATGGCTTCCCTTTAGTTCCGCTGCTTGTCTTGTGGCCTCCACAGACTCCACTTCCAGCCCCAGCCACAGTCGCCCTTGTCTGCTGTGCAAACTTGGCTCTGTTCTCTGGGTTTTCATTCTCCAGCCATCTGGGCATTTTGAGCACCCCTCTTATCTTAGTACCTTGGCACTCAGGACCACATGCCGTCCTATCACAGAGATGAAAACAAAGGTATCCTTCATTTTTGGCCTGCAGTTTCCCTAGAACCATCCTAGGTTGAGTGACAGTCAACAAGATTGTGGGGCCGGGGATGGGTCTGGAGTGATGTAAATGGCTTTGCTGATAGAGAGCACACGGAATGGTGTGACAATAGCTGGGATTGTTCAGGGCTGAATTCCTCGGAGCTAGTCTTCTCTATTTTCCCTCGGCTATGTTGAAATCAAAGAGCCAGGAGCACGAAGATCCCTGTGGCCTCTCCAGGCCTGGCAGCCAAAGACAAGGGTCTAGCAAGCGCTGTGTGCTGGCGGAGTGAATCTAGCTTCCTATGAAGAGTTCTATGTACATCATCAGCTTTTAAAATTCCTCCTTCCACCTCCTCAACTGCTGATTTGGGGAGGGTTTGTTCCAAGTCCTGCACTCTTCAGAGAAGTGTCTGGAGAGATTAGTTTAAGAGTGCTGACAGCAAGTTCCCTATAATCATTCTGCTTAGAAAAAAATAAGAATTTGATCAAAGGACAGTTCCACCACCCAGTTTCCTCCTATTCCACTGGGTCATCTCCAACCCTGTCCTCCAACCCTCTGACCCCTGTGCACTCAGCCAGACCCTTCACCCTGTGCACACCTCTCTCAGAGGTGGTCTGCGAGGCATCAGCCAACCAAAGAAATGCAGCCAAACAGTGTCAAGTCACTTCCTTGTCGACCCTGGTAGTTGGGTGTGACTGCAACATCTTGAAAGGCAGACATAAAGTGCTTGCCTCTTTTTAGAGGATCCAATTTCATGTTTGGCTGCTGATCATTTGGTACTGGTGTTTGTTCATATGTGGAAGCCAGAGCATCCACACATTGGATTCTACAGAGCAGTGTAATACTAGTAAGACACATCTTGATTATGGAGCCAAAAAGGGGGTCAGAAATGTATTCAAGATCATTCAGTGAGCCCAAGTTCTGGTCCTCTGGTCCCTATGACAGGCAACAGTGGTTGCTTTCCTGTAGAGCATGTGACCAATGTAACTGGAATCATGAGTTCTAAATATGTCTCTCCCTCCCCCCCTACTGACATCTTCATCCAGTTGCCAGAACCCAAATGGTTTTCTTTAGAACGCCAGCTAATGGCACTTTATGTGGGTTCCACCCAAAGGTTTTTCAGTCTTTATCTCATTTGAGGTGTTACAGCTCAACCAAGAAGATAACTCTTTGCATGTAAAATTAACTCCCTCTAATTTACACAGTTTCTTTCCAAGAATCAACCACTGTAAGTTCCTAGTCCTCTGTCTGCCATTTAGAAGAAATGATGCAGTTCAGACTGATCATCACTCTCACCACCTATGAATGAAACACTGATCTTTTGTGTGTCTGTAAATGAGTGGAGAAGGAATGCATGTTCTCTGGCACAAACTGGCTCTCCCCCATGGTTTGAAGTAAATGCTATTTTATTTCACATTAGGAAGAGAGACTTGGAACAGCTTGGCAACAGATCTGTGGCTGGGAGGGTTTGTTCCAAGTCCTGCACTCTTCAGAGAAGTGTCTGGAGAGATTAGTTTAAGAGTGCTGACAGCAAGTTCCCTATAATCATTCTGCTTAGAAAAAAATAAGAATTTGATCAAAGGACAGTTCCACCACCCAGTTTCCTCCTATTCCACTGGGTCATCTCCAACCCTGTCCTCCAACCCTCTGACCCCTGTGCACTCAGCCAGACCCTTCACCCTGTGCACACCTCTCTCAGAGGTGGTCTGCGAGGCATCAGCCAACCAAAGAAATGCAGCCAAACAGTGTCAAGTCACTTCCTTGTCGACCCTGGTAGTTGGGTGTGACTGCAACATCTTGAAAGGCAGACATAAAGTGCTTGCCTCTTTTTAGAGGATCCAATTTCATGTTTGGCTGCTGATCATTTGGTACTGGTGTTTGTTCATATGTGGAAGCCAGAGCATCCACACATTGGATTCTACAGAGCAGTGTAATACTAGTAAGACACATCTTGATTATGGAGCCAAAAAGGGGGTCAGAAATGTATTCAAGATCATTCAGTGAGCCCAAGTTCTGGTCCTCTGGTCCCTATGACAGGCAACAGTGGTTGCTTTCCTGTAGAGCATGTGACCAATGTAACTGGAATCATGAGTTCTAAATATGACTCTCCCTCCCCACCTACTGACATCTTCATCCAGTTGCCAGAACCCAAATGGTTTTCTTTAGAACGCCAGCTAATGGCACTTTATGTGGGTTCCACCCAAAGGTTTTTCAGTCTTTATCTCATTTGAGGTGTTACAGCTCAACCAAGAAGATAACTCTTTGCATGTAAAATTAACTCCCTCTAATTTACACAGTTTCTTTCCAAGAATCAACCACTGTAAGTTCCTAGTCCTCTGTCTGCCATTTAGAAGAAATGATGCAGTTCAGACTGATCATCACTCTCACCACCTATGAATGAAACACTGATCTTTTGTGTGTCTGTAAATGAGTGGAGAAGGAATGCATGTTCTCTGGCACAAACTGGCTCTCCCCCATGGTTTGAAGTAAATGCTATTTTATTTCACATTAGGAAGAGAGACTTGGAACAGCTTGGCAACAGATCTGTGGCTGGGTAATTAATCTAAGAACTATAGCTTTCTTCCACTCAGGAGATTAAATACCAGTCTTTGGTCAGATCAAAGTGGGCCTCTTAGGCAATCTGATCTTTGCAGAAGACCTCATGTTGGGTCAGCACAACCATCTTTGTGTGTATTGCTCCCTATTTTTTTTAAAGACCATTTTAGTGTATTTAAAGAATTAGGTCTACCAGCATTTGTAGTTCTTTAGACCCAAAGTAAAACTTCAGTTTTACTCATGCTGAGTAAATATGGATTCCTTCCACTAAAACAACTCACTGTCTTTCAGAATTTGAAGAAAAGTGAAAATTCATTTTCTAAATGAGAACAGCATCGTTTCTCTTTGGGTAGCATTACAATAAATAACATTTCAGAGTATGCTGGCATTTTCTTTAGGGCATTAACAAATAGTTTATGTCATTTCATTCATCTTTTTATATCTCACTGAGATAGTTTGGAGACTGGTCCTATAGTCTCTATCTGTAAAACAGAAAGAACCAAAGTACTAAGTTCAACTTAGATGGATGACAGAAAGAATACAGACATTTGTGTGATCTGTGTTGTCAGGATGCTGCTCAGAACTTTTAAATTTTGTTAAGAGCTGCATTTCACTTACACAAGGGGGTCTAAGAAGTGTATAATCTGGGCCAGGGTGCAACAGACTTACGGCCAGGTGGAGCTGGACAAATCCGTGGAACTGGTTCCAGTTTACCAACCTGGCACTAATTATGTGCTGGGCAAGGAAGTGTTTTTCAAATCACAGGGAGCCACTAGTGAAAACCCATTGGTGCTTTGATGGTGGCCTTTGGAGATACTTCTATAATTTGAAACCTTTCCCATGGCAGGCCCAGGGAGAGGTCTGACATCAGCCAACATGCAACATTAGGCAGAAGAAACGGGGCCTTTCTTGCTGAGTTGACCCGTGGGTGGGCCCTCTTCCACATGTTTCTAATTAGGGATGCAAGAGAGAGTAGATATTCCATGGCGACTTTCCTTTCCTTCTCAGCTGTGAGATAGAACAACAGTGCCTTTGTGGTGACCTTTGCAAAGCTATTGACATTTGGTGACCTGCCTGAGCTCCCTGCTCCCATGGATGTACCTCTTGGCTAACAAGGAACAGTCATGCTATCTGGTACTATGGTAGACCCTGGAGGTCACAATGAAAAAGAAGCTGTTTTTCTTGTGGAGTAGTCTAGGTTAATTTTTTTTAACAGATTAATTGAGGTCTACCAGCATTTGTAGGTCTTTAGACCCCAAGTAAAACTTCAGTTCTACTCATGCTGAGTAAATATGGATTCCTTCCACTAAAACAACTCACTGTCTTTCAGAATTTGAAGAAAAGTGAAAATTCATTTTCTAAATGAGAACAGCATCGTTTCTCTTTGGGTAGCATTACAATAAATAACATTTCAGAGTATGCTGGCATTTTCTTTAGGGCATTAACAAATAGTTTATGTCATTTCATTCATCTTTTTATATCTCACTGAGATAGTTTGGAGACTGGTCCTATAGTCTCTATCTGTAAAACAGAAAGAACCAAAGTACTAAGTTCAACTTAGATGGATGACGAGAAAGAATACAGACATTTGTGTGATCTGTGTTGTCAGGATGCTGCTCAGAACTTTTAAATTTTGTTAAGAGCTGCATTTCACTTACACAAGGGGGTCTAAGAAGTGTATAATCTGGGCCAGGGTGCAACAGACTTACGGCCAGGTGGAGCTGGACAAATCCGTGGAACTGGTTCCAGTTTACCAACCTGGCACTAATTATGTGCTGGGCAAGGAAGTGTTTTTCAAATCACAGGGAGCCACTAGTGAAAACCCATTGGTGCTTTGATGGTGGCCTTTGGAGATACTTCTATAATTTGAAACCTTTCCCATGGCAGGCCCAGGGAGAGGTCTGACATCAGCCAACATGCAACATTAGGCAGAAGAAACGGGGCCTTTCTTGCTGAGTTGACCCGTGGGTGGGCCCTCTTCCACATGTTTCTAATTAGGGATGCAAGAGAGAGTAGATATTCCATGGCGACTTTCCTTTCCTTCTCAGCTGTGAGATAGAACAACAGTGCCTTTGTGGTGACCTTTGCAAAGCTATTGACATTTGGTGACCTGCCTGAGCTCCCCTGCTCCCATGGATGTACCTCTTGGCTAACAAGGAACAGTCATGCTATCTGGTACTATGGTAGACCCTGGAGGTCACAATGAAAAAGAAGCTGTTTTTCTTGTGGAGTAGTCTAGGTTAATTTTTTTTAACAGATTAATTGAGGTGTAATTTGTATACCATAAACTCATCCATTATAAGTATACAATTCAATGATTTTTAGTAAATTTAGAGAGTTATGTTACCATTAACACAATCTAGTTTTAGAACTTCCATGGGACTTATTTTGAAAATGCCAAATAATGATCACAATTGGAATGCAGGACTTGTTGAAGTACAAAAATACATTTTTGAGGCTGTCTTGGTCTAAGGGAGAGGACCACCCACGAAGTCACTTGAGACAACTAAGTCTCAAGTTTCTTCAAGTATATGAAGCCTTGAGATTAGCACTTATATTTAGGAAGACTTTCCATATTTTTGCTCATCAAATGGCCAACTTGAAAGAACCAAGCACCCATTTGCTACAGAATCTACCTCATATGTTGACATCAATGAATGTTCCTTTATGATAAAGAGCTGGTGCAGAGGGTGAGACTGTGTGTACCCTCCCCTCAAAGAGCTTCTAGTCCACTTTGAACATCTCATCAAGTCTTTATTTGCTTGACCTCCCATCTTTAGGTATTAAGTTAGGCACTGCAGATACATAGATGAGTAGAATAAGGTTTGTACCTAAAAGCTGGTCGTCTGGTGTCTTATGTATAAACAGATAATTTCAGTGTGATGTCATAAGTTCTGTGGTAGAGTTAAGTGCCGTGCAGTATCAGAAAGGTCATCAGCAAAAATTTCCTAGGGGAAACTATTACTAAGAAATCAAAGTTAATAACTACGTCAGTCCAGCTGACACTGCTTGAGTACCCCACCTTCCACTCCATTTGGACAAGGATCTGTACGATCTGATTTCTGTCTTCAGGGGGCATTATTACTAGTGGAAAAAACAAGACCATCACTATCAAACGGTAATGACTGCATTTAAGTGAAAAGGACAGAACACACTAGGAATTTAGAGGCGAACCTATCAAATTTTTAACAGATTACATTTCCTTCTCAGCAGGTTTTTTAAATTTGTTGTGACCTGCCTGAGCTCCCTGCTCCCATGGATGTACCTCTTGGCTAACAAGGAACAGTCATGCTATCTGGTACTATGGTAGACCCTGGAGGTCACAATGAAAAAGAAGCTGTTTTTCTTGTGGAGTAGTCTAGGTTAATTTTTAACAGATTAATTGAGGTGTAATTTGTATACCATAAACTCATCCATTATAAGTATACAATTCAATGATTTTAGTAAATTTAGAGAGTTATGTTACCATTAACACAATCTAGTTTTAGAACTTCCATGGGACTTATTTTGAAAATGCCAAATAATGATCACAATTGGAATGCAGGACTTGTTGAAGTACAAAATACTTTTTTGAGGCTGTCTTGGTCTAAGGGAGAGGACCACCCACGAAGTCACTTGAGACAACTAAGTCTCAAGTTTCTTCAAGTATATGAAGCCTTGAGATTAGCACTTATATTTAGGAAGACTTTCCATATTTTTGCTCATCAAATGGCCAACTTGAAAGAACCAAGCACCCATTTGCTACAGAATCTACCTCATATGTTGACATCAATGAATGTTCCTTTATGATAAAGAGCTGGTGCAGAGGGTGAGACTGTGTGTACCCTCCCCTCAAAGAGCTTCTAGTCCACTTTGAACATCTCATCAAGTCTTTATTTGCTTGACCTCCCATCTTTAGGTATTAAGTTAGGCACTGCAGATACATAGATGAGTAGAATAAGGTTTGTACCTAAAAGCTGGTCGTCTGGTGTCTTATGTATAAACAGATAATTTCAGTGTGATGTCATAAGTTCTGTGGTAGAGTTAAGTGCCGTGCAGTATCAGAAAGGTCATCAGCAAAAATTTCCTAGGGAAGCTATTACTAAGAAATCAAAGTTAATAACTACGTCAGTCCAGCTGACACTGCTTGAGTACCCCACCTTCCACTCCATTTGGACAAGGATCTGTACGATCTGATTTCTGTCTTCAGGGGGCATTATTACTAGTGGAAAAAACAAGACCATCACTATCAAACGGTAATGACTGCATTTAAGTGAAAAGGACAGAACACACTAGGAATTTAGAGGCAAAAGAGAGATGCTTTCAGAGAAGCCTTCCTAGAAGAAGTAGCCCAAACACTACTTCAAAAGCTCAAAATTTTGAATTTTGACCCATAGGTAGGATTTTCACAGACGCAGTGAAAACTGGGAAGCAGTTCAGAAGAAAGCTGTGAGAAAAGGCGCAGGGAAAGGAGAGCTTGGGATGTATTCTGAAAACAGTGAGCAATCCAAAATGGACTGATAAATAAAACCGTGAAGTGAAGTGTTAGTCATTTAGTCATGTGCAACTCTTTGTGACCCTATGGACTATCGCTTGCCAGGCTCCTCTGTCCATGGGATTCTCCAGACAAGCATACAGGAGTGAGTAGCCATCCCTTTCTCCAAGGGATCTTCCTGACCCAGATATCGAACCCTGCTCTCTGGCATTGAAGATGGATTCTTTACCGTCTGAGCCACCATAGAAGCCACTGATATGTCCTATAGTATGAACTATTTTTATATATCTATGTAAGAATCAAGGAAGTTAAGTAAATCAGAAGCTCAGAATTCCCTTGACTATATCAAGGAAGGCTTCCTAGAGAAGTGGTCTCTTTCCCTCTGTCTCTTAGGTAGGCTCTATGCCCAAGGATATGATGATTAGTTTTCTTCTTTCATGATTCATTACATGGCCACCATCAACTGGGCCACCATCAAAGCACCAATGACTTTCACTAGTGGCTCCCATGATTTAAAAAGCACTTCTTTGTCCGGTACATTCTGGTGCCAGGTTAGTGAGCTGGACCGCATTCCCTGTGTTTGTCCAGTCCCACCTGGCCACAGGCCTGTTGCATCCTGGCCCAGAAGTTTCATCCAATACTTTGAAGAAGATTTAAAAAACAAAAACAAAACTCCTGGACATATTGGCTTTGAAGGAGTCGTTGCTATACCTGAGTAGACTTAGGAAGTAGTTAGGAGGTCTGAGAAGAAAAAAATGAAGAAGAATGGTCCCATTGACTTAAAATTCCCAGGGCTCCACAGGGTAAACCTCTTTCTAAATCTAAGTTGTTAAGGCCCTTGAACCTGGAGTTGTTTGTAGGGATATTTTGCAAAGTAAGGAATCCTGTTGACTTTCAATCAGGAAGGAAATAACTCAGTTGGCTCTGATATAACCAAGGGAAAGGGAGTTTTGTATTTGTTTGTTTGCATGGATGGTCAACCTACGGTGTGGCCTTGATCGCGACAGGGCTGACCTCTCTCTGGAGTAAGTGTGAATAACTAGGCTACAGCTATGATGAGAGACAATGGCCAGCACTGTCGGGCAGCGCCCTTTAGGCCCCAAAGATTAATTTCAGAGTATTTTGTGGCATTGAATCTACCAAGGAAAACACTATGTCATTTGGAGATATATTTCTGTGTGTATATTTTTTTTTTCATGAAGAATAAAGAAGAGATTTTTGCAAGGACATAACTCATCCTATTCGCCTTGCTAGAAAGGCTAAAAAAGCAAGAGGTCATACTCTTACAAGCATCATGTCTGAAACGTCAGTCGACCAGTAATTATTCATGTGCCATCATAGGGGAAGTCCCCTCCCATTATTATTCTTTTTATCTAGACTTAGATGATTTTAAAAAAATCCCTGGTGGGGAAATTGTATTAAAAAAAAAAGTCTGTAAATTTAGTACTATATTTGCTGAGAAGTAACATCCCTAGAAACTGTGGGGGTTTAGGGTTTTGGTGGGGTTTTGGTGTGTGTGTATTTTCCAATATAGAACTGATTATAGATGGGAGGTAACTTTGCTTTGCGAGTCTGAAGGTTAAAAAGGACAATATCCTGGCGATTGTCTAGGGTTGCCAGGTAAGCCTACAGAATGTCCAGTTAAGTTCACATTTTAGCTAAACAACAAATAATATTTTAGTGTAAGTACATGCCAAATATTTCATTCTAGATATGCTTGCACCAAAGTTAAGTATACTTTTTTTATACCAAAAAAATTCATTGTTTATCAGAAATTTAAATTTAAGTGGATATCCAATATTTTTTATTTGCTATATCTGGCAATCCTACATTGGCTTACACAATAAAAATGCCACACAAGGAGACTGGGAGCTTTCACAATGACTGAAAGTTGTTTTCAATTTTGACCCCAAACAGAATAGTATATGAAAAAGTGCTTGACCTCCATCAGGTAGCTCTGGGCCTTCTTGGATTTTTGCTTCTGCAAAATTCCTACCAGGCCTAGTGAAAGTGAAGTCTGACCAGACTTATGTCTGAGAATAACTATTGCTGTCATTTAACTGAGCACCTTATAGGTACCTCTGCTTTACTTGCTTTTCCAACATCTACCTACACGGGTCATATTGCCTCCTAATAGCCCTGTGAGATGGGTACTGTTATTTCCATTTTACAAGCGAGAGAATCAAGGTCCAGAGAGATAAATTAGCTTGCTGCTGGTCAGAGAGCCACTGAAAAGCAGAGCTGAGATAAGCGTTCAGGTCAGTCTGACTCTAAAACCTCATTGCTTAGCCACTGTTCTACTACACACAGTCCCCTTAAATCCCTGTTCTTCCCTCCCCAGGCCCTAGTTTTATTTGATACTGGAAAGAGCATCCCTTTCTCTCCTTGGTCTTACTAGTTGCGATTGACCCTACATCATCATTGCCCATATGTGTCATGCAACAGACCCAGAAAGTTGGGCACTGGAAGATGTTACCTTTGGATGCTTCCTATTTCACATAAGAATGATTAAACCAGTGGGGGCGGGATGGTGGGGGGGGAACCCAGGAACTTTATTACAACATTTTAAAATGTGCAATCTTTTTCATATGTTTAAAGAGCCTGAAGAGACTTTCAAGCATGAGACTGTAAATAGCTAACAGCTCCAATATGAGCTGACATAGGAATTGCACGATTGTTCCAAAATGGCCATTTGTCTAAACTCTGCAGAGCTGCTGTGGTGCTCAGCCAACTCTCTTGCAAAGGCAGAGGCATCTGTGCCCCACTCACTCTCCCTCCTCCCAACTCTTTGGTAAAGAAGTAGCAGAAACATACCGCCAGATGCCATTTTCTTGTTGAACCAACAAGTGCTTCTCCTGGTTCACTCCTTATATGAAATGATTTGTCAGCATTTTGAGCTCATCAAGTAAAATGAAAATTTGTTCCTACATTGGCTTACACAATAAAAATGCCACACAAGGAGACTGGGAGCTTTCACAATGACTGAAAGTTGTTTTCAATTTTGACCCCAAACAGAATAGTATATGAAAAAGTGCTTGACCTCCATCAGGTAGCTCTGGGCCTTCTTGGATTTTTGCTTCTGCAAAATTCCTACCAGGCCTAGTGAAAGTGAAGTCTGACCAGACTTATGTCTGAGAATAACTATTGCTGTCATTTAACTGAGCACCTTATAGGTACCTCTGCTTTACTTGCTTTTCCAACATCTACCTACACGGGTCATATTGCCTCCTAATAGCCCTGTGAGATGGGTACTGTTATTTCCATTTTACAAGCGAGAGAATCAAGGTCCAGAGAGATAAATTAGCTTGCTGCTGGTCAGAGAGCCACTGAAAAGCAGAGCTGAGATAAGCGTTCAGGTCAGTCTGACTCTAAAACCTCATTGCTTAGCCACTGTTCTACTACACACAGTCCCCTTAAATCCCTGTTCTTCCCTCCCCAGGCCCTAGTTTTATTTGATACTGGAAAGAGCATCCCTTTCTCTCCTTGGTCTTACTAGTTGCGATTGACCCTACATCATCATTGCCCATATGTGTCATGCAACAGACCCAGAAAGTTGGGCACTGGAAGATGTTACCTTTGGATGCTTCCTATTTCACATAAGAATGATTAAACCGGGGGGGGGGGGATGGTGGGGGGGGAACCCAGGAACTTTATTACAACATTTTAAAATGTGCAATCTTTTTCATATGTTTAAAGAGCCTGAAGAGACTTTCAAGCATGAGACTGTAAATAGCTAACAGCTCCAATATGAGCTGACATAGGAATTGCACGATTGTTCCAAAATGGCCATTTGTCTAAACTCTGCAGAGCTGCTGTGGTGCTCAGCCAACTCTCTTGCAAAGGCAGAGGCATCTGTGCCCCACTCACTCTCCCTCCTCCCAACTCTTTGGTAAAGAAGTAGCAGAAACATACCGCCAGATGCCATTTTCTTGTTGAACCAACAAGTGCTTCTCCTGGTTCACTCCTTATATGAAATGATTTGTCAGCATTTTGAGCTCATCAAGTAAAATGTTTTCCTTGTTCCAGCTGGGAAAATCCATGGAGTTGGCCATCCTCTTCCCATCATCTGCTGTGGCCCAGTTGTTAAGTGTAAATTATCTCTGTAGGGTACAGTCTACCCAGTGGCATTTCTCAGACTGTGGGTTATGCACTCAGGCGTTTGGAAGAATTTCTTTCACAGGGTCATGCTCCAGCACTGACTGTTTCTGGTGAAAAGCTACCCTAGCCTTCCTCCTCTGACTCTCATCCTGTCTCCCATCTCTCTTTTCCCCTGGAGGAGCATCATGAGACACCTCTCTTCTTATCTTCCACACCCTCATTATCTGTCTGCTTTCCTCATTTGTTAAATTTCTCTGCTTCCTGCCTTCCTTAACCACTAACTCCTCATAATTTTAAAAACTAAGTCCATCTATCTCTCATAGGAAATTAAAAGCAAAAAATGGCACACTAGGAAAAACAGTACAGATGAGAGGCATAATATTATAGTCTTCTTCCCTAGCCCACCACATCTGAGAAAAAGAACCTTGTTCTGTTCTCCAAAGAGACTCAGGGCAGCCCAAGGCACTCCTTGCTTCTCCCTGCTGACATCCCTCTGTTCTTTTGTAATCCCTCTCCCCGCTTCAGTCATAACTTAGTCAATTTCTACACTTGGTAAACTTGCAGACATTTTGTCTTTTGACGGTGGAGTGCTAGTGCATGGGGCTTTATTACAACATTTTAAAATGTGCAATCTTTTCATATGTTTAAAGAGCCTGAAGAGACTTTCAAGCATGAGACTGTAAATAGCTAACAGCTCCAATATGAGCTGACATAGGAATTGCACGATTGTTCCAAAATGGCCATTTGTCTAAACTCTGCAGAGCTGCTGTGGTGCTCAGCCAACTCTCTTGCAAAGGCAGAGGCATCTGTGCCCCACTCACTCTCCCTCCTCCCAACTCTTTGGTAAAGAAGTAGCAGAAACATACCGCCAGATGCCATTTTCTTGTTGAACCAACAAGTGCTTCTCCTGGTTCACTCCTTATATGAAATGATTTGTCAGCATTTTGAGCTCATCAAGTAAAATGTTTTCCTTGTTCCAGCTGGGAAAATCCATGGAGTTGGCCATCCTCTTCCCATCATCTGCTGTGGCCCAGTTGTTAAGTGTAAATTATCTCTGTAGGGTACAGTCTACCCAGTGGCATTTCTCAGACTGTGGGTTATGCACTCAGGCGTTTGGAAGAATTTCTTTCACAGGGTCATGCTCCAGCACTGACTGTTTCTGGTGAAAAGCTACCCCAGCCTTCCTCCTCTGACTCTCATCCTGTCTCCCATCTCTCTTTTCCCCTGGAGGAGCATCATGAGACACCTCTCTTCTTATCTTCCACACCCTCATTATCTGTCTGCTTTCCTCATTTGTTAAATTTCTCTGCGTTCCTGCCTTCTTTAACCACTAACTCCTCATAATTTTAAAAACTAAGTCCATCTATCTCTCATAGGAAATTAAAAGCAAAAAATGGCACACTAGGAAAAACAGTACAGATGAGAGGCATAATATTATAGTCTTCTTCCCTAGCCCACCACATCTGAGAAAAAGAACCTTGTTCTGTTCTCCAAAGAGACTCAGGGCAGCCCAAGGCACTCCTTGCTTCTCCCTGCTGACATCCCTCTGTTCTTTTGTAATCCCTCTCCCCGCTTCAGTCATAACTTAGTCAATTTCTACACTTGGTAAACTTGCAGACATTTTGTTTCCCTCCTTTTGGACGGTGGAGTGCTAGTGCATGGGGGCTTTCAAGAACAATTCAGATAATGATAGTCGTGTGTGTGTGTGTGTGTGTGTGTGTGTGTGTGTGTGTGTACATTCAGTTGCATCCAACTCTTTGCTACCCCATCAACTGTAGCCTGCCAGGCTCCTCTGTCCATGGAATTTTCCAGGCAAGAATACTGGAGCAAGTCGCCATTTCCTTCTCCAGGGGATCTTCTTGACCCAGGGATCAAATTGTGTCTCTTGCATTTCCTGCATTGACAGGCGGGTTCTTTACCACTAGTGCTACCTGGGAAGCCCACGTGATAGTCTTGGAATGTTTCCAAAGAAGTCTGGGAAGATGTTGCTGAT
Organism: Tragulus kanchil; assembly: GCA_022376925.1. NCBI lineage: Eukaryota > Metazoa > Chordata > Mammalia > Artiodactyla > Tragulidae > Tragulus > Tragulus kanchil. The sequence continues at coordinate 213,115,523 of JAIOJX010000032.1, read as the reverse complement.
TAATCTCTGCCCATGGTGTTTCATTTGCCTCTTTGAGGGGCTCAACAGACAGAAGCATTTGGTCCGTCATCTGCTCTTCCTTAGGAACAGGGGAGGTGACCCAGATATAGGCCTTAAGGAAATCCCCCAATTTCTGTATTTTTGTTTCCCCAGCTGTAAAAAGGACAAAATAATTACTCTGATTTCATAGCATTGCAGTGAGCATTCGTTGAACTAGTATTTACAAATTTGTTAGAATGGGGCTTAGCACATAGTAAACACTATATTAAATAAGGAAATATAACAAGTCAAAGAGTAATAAGAATGTCCTTCTTCTGATTCACACCTGAATAAGTGTATTCAGCTTCTTTATGACACCTTGGAGATCTAAAATAAATCCAAGGACTGCAGCCTAACATGTTCTGTAATTTCACTAAGGACTTTGACAATCTGGTCTTAATGTACCTCTTCTCACCTGAACCACTAACTCCTCATAATTTTAAAAACTAAGTCCATCTATCTCTCATAGGAAATTAAAAGCAAAAAATGGCACACTAGGAAAAACAGTACAGATGAGAGGCATAATATTATAGTCTTCTTCCCTAGCCCACCACATCTGGGAAAAAGAACCTTGTTCTGTTCTCCAAAGAGACTCAGGGCAGCCCAAGGCACTCCTTGCTTCTCCCTGCTGACATCCCTCTGTTCTTTTGTAATCCCTCTCCCCGCTTCAGTCATAACTTAGTCAATTTCTACACTTGGTAAACTTGCAGACATTTTGTTTCCCTCCTTTTGGACGGTGGAGTGCTAGTGCATGGGGGCTTTCAAGAACAATTCAGATAATGATAGTCGTGTGTGTGTGTGTGTGTGTGTGTGTGTGTGTGTGTGTGTACATTCAGTTGCATCCAACTCTTTGCTACCCCATCAACTGTAGCCTGCCAGGCTCCTCTGTCCATGGAATTTTCCAGGCAAGAATACTGGAGCAAGTCGCCATTTCCTTCTCCAGGGGATCTTCTTGACCCAGGGATCAAATTGTGTCTCTTGCATTTCCTGCATTGACAGGCGGGTTCTTTACCACTAGTGCTACCTGGGAAGCCCACGTGATAGTCTTGGAATGTTTCCAAAGAAGTCTGGGAAGATGTTGCTGATTAATCTCTGCCCATGGTGTTTCATTTGCCTCTTTGAGGGGCTCAACAGACAGAAGCATTTGGTCCGTCATCTGCTCTTCCTTAGGAACAGGGGAGGTGACCCAGATATAGGCCTTAAGGAAATCCCCTAATTTCTGTATTTTTGTTTCCCCAGCTGTAAAAAGGACAAAATAATTACTCTGATTTCATAGCATTGCAGTGAGCATTCGTTGAACTAGTATTTACAAATTTGTTAGAATGGGGCTTAGCACATAGTAAACACTATATTAAATAAGGAAATATAACAAGTCAAAGAGTAATAAGAATGTCCTTCTTCTGATTCACACCTGAATAAGTGTATTCAGCTTCTTTATGACACCTTGGAGATCTAAAATAAATCCAAGGACTGCAGCCTAACATGTTCTGTAATTTCACTAAGGACTTTGACAATCTGGTCTTAATGTACCTCTTTTCACCTGTATTTTGGCCAGACTGATAGATGATTTCCCTCACAAATTCCCTCTCCCATCCTTTCCACACATGTCTAAGTGCCCTTGCTGCCTTGACCTCACATTGGCCGTCAGCATGTGTGGCCCAGTAGCGTTGGGTATCTGTTTAAATGCAAAGCCTTTCTTCTCTTTTGGATCGTGAGCTTCTTTTGAGGGGTGGGACCACCTTTCTGATGATTGTGTGTCATTTTTCATGCCTTGTACATAAATGGTACTCTAAATGTTTTGATTGGTTGATTTGAGCTTTTGCAGACTAGGAAACAGTTGGCTGAGAGTCAAGTGGCCCCAAGATGAATCTTGCCTCTAGGCCTTATGGATACATTCTATAGAAAGGCCAGTGCCTCCCTGCTTTGTATTAAGACAATGGGATCCTCCAGTGTGGGCCAGGGCAGGTAAAGCTTCTGAGATTAGGGTGTTGGGGGCAGTGTGCTGGAATTCAAATGTGGGATGGACAAAAGAAGGATTGCCTATAAACGGCGGGTTAAAGGCAGTGGCTTTGCACAATTACTAGGAAAGCTTTTAATTAGCACTCTGAAAAACTTGGGTGAACATTTTAAATGTACTTTTATTAATGCAGTGGTCTGCCTCCAAAAATGTTCCAGTTTTGCAGGCCTAGTGGGAAAAGCACTAAACACAGAGTTGGAAGAAAAAAAAAAAAAATCACACCACCACTCCTCAAAGGTGTATGGGTTGAAGCAGAATGGAGAAGTTGCCATATCCATTACTGGCCGTCTCTAAAGAAAAAAGCAGTGGGTGCTATTACTTGTATCCTGTGTGATTTTGGTGGATGTATAAATAAAATTACATGAGAAAATGCTGTAAATTCTGCCACTCCAGCCCAATGAGTAAAAATTTCTGTATTTTTGTTTCCCCAGCTGTAAAAGGACAAAATAATTACTCTGATTTCATAGCATTGCAGTGAGCATTCGTTGAACTAGTATTTACAAATTTGTTAGAATGGGGCTTAGCACATAGTAAACACTATATTAAATAAGGAAATATAACAAGTCAAAGAGTAATAAGAATGTCCTTCTTCTGATTCACACCTGAATAAGTGTATTCAGCTTCTTTATGACACCTTGGAGATCTAAAATAAATCCAAGGACTGCAGCCTAACATGTTCTGTAATTTCACTAAGGACTTTGACAATCTGGTCTTAATGTACCTCTTTTCACCTGTATTTTGGCCAGACTGATAGATGATTTCCCTCACAAATTCCCTCTCCCATCCTTTCCACACATGTCTAAGTGCCCTTGCTGCCTTGACCTCACATTGGCCGTCAGCATGTGTGGCCCAGTAGCGTTGGGTATCTGTTTAAATGCAAAGCCTTTCTTCTCTTTTGGATCGTGAGCTTCTTTTGAGGGGTGGGACCACCTTTCTGATGATTGTGTGTCATTTTTCATGCCTTGTACATAAATGGTACTCTAAATGTTTTGATTGGTTGATTTGAGCTTTTGCAGACTAGGAAACAGTTGGCTGAGAGTCAAGTGGCCCCAAGATGAATCTTGCCTCTAGGCCTTATGGATACATTCTATAGAAAGGCCAGTGCCTCCCTGCTTTGTATTAAGACAATGGGATCCTCCAGTGTGGGCCAGGGCAGGTAAAGCTTCTGAGATTAGGGTGTTGGGGGCAGTGTGCTGGAATTCAAATGTGGGATGGACAAAAGAAGGATTGCCTATAAACGGCGGGTTAAAGGCAGTGGCTTTGCACAATTACTAGGAAAGCTTTTAATTAGCACTCTGAAAAACTTGGGTGAACATTTTAAATGTACTTTTATTAATGCAGTGGTCTGCCTCCAAAAATGTTCCAGTTTTGCAGGCCTAGTGGGAAAAGCACTAAACACAGAGTTGGAAGAAAAAAAAAAAAAATCACACCACCACTCCTCAAAGGTGTATGGGTTGAAGCAGAATGGAGAAGTTGCCATATCCATTACTGGCCGTCTCTAAAGAAAAAAAGCAGTGGGGTGCTATTACTTGTATCCTGTGTGATTTTTGGTGGATGTATAAATAAAATTACATGAGAAAAACTGTTTTCTAAAAGTAAATTCTGCCACTCCAGCCCAATGGTATGTATGTCCACCGTTTTATAAATATATTTACACAGACTCATGTGGCTGTGTAGCCCTTGCATGTTAGACGGTTGGCAAAGACAGTTGGAAGAATTAAAAAGTACTATTTTTCCCCCATTTTTGGGTAGCGTTTGATGTTTGTGGATGTGTGGTTTTATTGGCCTTGACTAATAGATATGGCAACTGTGAGAATTTCAAAAAGGAAAGCAAGACTCCAGAGGGGAAAACACCTCTTGGTTTTAGGGAGCAGTCTTCCTGGCAGCCCTCAGTCCAGAAGCTATTCTTCCTCCAAGGAGAGCCCAAGAACAAGATAAATAGGCTTCCTGACCCAAAGATAGAAGTGCCCAGGGAGACCAGAGGATCTTGGAGTGGGAGCATACGGGAGAGGTAGTGTCCGGAGTAAGGCTGGAATGACCTGGAAGCTGTGTGGTTGGTGAGCCTGTGGCAGCTGAGCGTTGCTGCCCATGCATCTGAGGGCAGGGTTCCTGAGAGGCCCAAAGGTGTGGGTCTGCCTTCATTTGTGTCTTCATTCTTCAGCGAACCTTCGTGAGCTCTCAAATGTGCTAGATACTGGGCTGAGCCCCAGTGTGTGACCTCACTGGGCACTGAGTTGGAGGTCTTGGCAGCTCAGGGTGACATTCCTTAGAGAGACTGGGAGGTCTGCCAGGGAAGAGGCAAAAGCACAAACCCCAAGACAGCAACTGGAGAGCCCACCGGAGGAACTGAGCAGACAGTGTGCTGGAATTCAAATGTGGGATGGACAAAGAAGGATTGCCTATAAACGGTTAAAGGCAGTGGCTTTGCACAATTACTAGGAAAGCTTTTAATTAGCACTCTGAAAAACTTGGGTGAACATTTTAAATGTACTTTTATTAATGCAGTGGTCTGCCTCCAAAAATGTTCCAGTTTTGCAGGCCTAGTGGGAAAAGCACTAAACACAGAGTTGGAAGAAAAAAAATCACACCCCCACTCCTCAAAGGTGTATGGGTTGAAGCAGAATGGAGAAGTTGCCATATCCATTACTGGCCGTCTCTAAAGAAAAAAAGCAGTGGGGTGCTATTACTTGTATCCTGTGTGATTTTTGGTGGATGTATAAATAAAATTACATGAGAAAAACTGTTTTCTAAAAGTAAATTCTGCCACTCCAGCCCAATGGTATGTATGTCCACCGTTTTATAAATATATTTACACAGACTCATGTGGCTGTGTAGCCCTTGCATGTTAGACGGTTGGCAAAGACAGTTGGAAGAATTAAAAAGTACTATTTTTCCCCCATTTTTGGGTAGCGTTTGATGTTTGTGGATGTGTGGTTTTATTGGCCTTGACTAATAGATATGGCAACTGTGAGAATTTCAAAAAGGAAAGCAAGACTCCAGAGGGGAAAACACCTCTTGGTTTTAGGGAGCAGTCTTCCTGGCAGCCCTCAGTCCAGAAGCTATTCTTCCTCCAAGGAGAGCCCAAGAACAAGATAAATAGGCTTCCTGACCCAAAGATAGAAGTGCCCAGGGAGACCAGAGGATCTTGGAGTGGGAGCATACGGGAGAGGTAGTGTCCGGAGTAAGGCTGGAATGACCTGGAAGCTGTGTGGTTGGTGAGCCTGTGGCAGCTGAGCGTTGCTGCCCATGCATCTGAGGGCAGGGTTCCTGAGAGGCCCAAAGGTGTGGGTCTGCCTTCATTTGTGTCTTCATTCTTCAGCGAACCTTTCGTGAGCTCTCAAATGTGCTAGATACTGGGCTGAGCCCCAGTGTGTGACCTCACTGGGCACTGAGTTGGAGGTCTTGGCAGCTCAGGGTGACATTCCTTAGAGAACTGGGAGGTCTGCCAGGGAAGAGGCACAGCACAAACAAGACAGCACTGGAGAGCCCACCGGAGGAACTGAGCACAAATGCTTTACGCCGAGAGCAGCTGTGGGAGCCAAGACAGTCTTCTGAGAGTTCAAGCTTGACTTCATACTGCAGTATTCAGATACTTGGAAAACTTGCAGAAGGAGTTCAGAGACCCTGCCAACCAGGCTATGCCATTGTGAGTCTTCTGAAGGTATCCAGCCAGCCAGGAGTGGGAGAAGAGGCTGAGGAAAGGAGGCAGCACTGACACCTGTAATCCCCAAACCTCTTTTAGGACCATAAGTTCAACCACATCTACATTTTAACATACTGTTATTCATTTGATAAGGGCTGAAAACAGTAAGCTGTATGCAGTTTATTTACAATCCTGTTTTGATGGTCCTCAAATAGCCTCTCTCTTTTTTTTTTAAACATTTATTTTATTTATTTATCTTTTTGGCGGAGGGGTGGGGTGGGGAGTGGGGTTGGGAGAGAGGGAGACAGGTGGGCCACTTCTATTGGTCTTCCATTTCTCTATTTTCAGCCGTCTTTGTTCTTTGGCTCCTGTGGGCCTCCCATCGCGGTGGCCTCTGTTGTCGCAGAGCGCCAGCTCCCGGCACATGCGCCCCAGAGCTCCGGCTCAGTAATTGAACACATGGGTCCAGCCGCTCTGTGGCACATGGGATCTTCCCAGGCCAGGGATCGAACCGGCACCGCTTGCACTGCAAGGCGGTGTCCTTACCCACTGGACCACCAGGGGAAGCCCCTCAAATAGACTCTTGTTTTATGTTCTAAAGTCCACTTGGGGAGCTTCCCTGGTGGCCCAGTGGGTAAGGACACTGCCTTGCAGTGCAAGGGTCACCGGTTCGATCCCTGGCCTGGGAAGATCCCATGTGCTGTGGAGCGACTGGACCGATGTGTCCAATTACCTAGCCGAGCTCTGGAGCGCACGCGCCCAGAGCCGGTGCTCTGCGACAACAGAGGCCACTGCAATGGGAGGCCCACATGGGCCAAAGAACAAAGATGGATGAAAAATAGAGAAATGAAAGACCAATAGAAGTGGCCCGCCTGCCCCTCTCCCTCCCCAACTCGCTCCCCACAAAAATAAATAAATAAATATTAAAGTCCACTTGGATACTGCTAGAATGGACCATCTGAGCCCAGGCAGGCTGAGCAGTTAGACCATCTGCTCTCAATCTGCATGTCTGGGCAGGGACAGCTCTTGAGAACCTTCCAGGCCTCATTTTGTGGACTCTGTGTTCATCCTCCTGTTATCATGAGCATCACAGAGTTTCTACAGTAAATTGCACAGTAGTTTGTCAACCCCAACAGAAATCTGCCCCTTGAGGGGAGGTCCCTATCCTGTGCATCTCTTTGTCTCTAGCATCCAACACAGAGCCTGGCACACAGTGAGAATCAGAACCAGGACTGGTGCATGTTTTAAAATTTATTTTTAATTGGAGTATAATGGCTTGACAAAGTGGTCAGTTTCTGCTGTACAACAATGTGAATCAGCTATAAGTATACATATCCTCTCCTTCTAGAGCCTCCCTCCCCCCAGCCCCCCATCCCACTCCTCTAAGCCATCACAGAGCACTGGGATGAGCTCCCTGTGTTATGCAGCAACCTCCCACTGGCTATCTGTTTTACGCATGGTAGGGTGTACATGGTGATGCTGTTCTCTCAGTTCACGCCACTCAAATGACGAGTGCATTTTAGAGGCGCTGGTCTCATACATTCCCAAGCTGTCACTGTGCTTAGTGTGTGCATGCTTGATCTTGAACTTTCCTGCTTTCAATTATCTTCTCATGAGATAAAAACTTCTTTATCAAATTTTCCTTTTCTATCATGCAAATAATATATTGAAGATGTCATCTCTGTGCTTCATGTCGTAGATTAATGTTGAACAGAATTTCTCCTTCCTGAGGCTGGAGGAGAAATATTTTTTAACCAGTTTTTTTGCATTTTTATTTCTCACCCATGATTTTTTCAGAATTTCTGAACTTTTCTTTCCCCTGGAAGTTTGTATCATCTCTCAAGTTGCTTCTGACCCATCTGCTCAGTGCTTCGCCTCCCTCACTTTCTACCCTAGTTCTTCCTGTCTGTGCTGTATGGTCTTATTAATGTCAGTGGGGCCTTACCCATTCTATTTCCTGGCATTTATGGGTCCAAAGAAAACTGTGTCCATCTCTGCACCTCCCATAGCAGCTAATGTAATGGCTCTCACTCCAGTACATGCTCAACAAATGGGTACAAATAAAGTTCCATTAGTGAGACAAAGTAATTAGGAGCATGTATTAACTCATAAGTGAGGGAGCGGGAGCAGGCTGATTAAGAATATACGCATTTGAGTGGAACTGCCTGGGTTGTAAACTTGGGCTCATCACTAATCCCTTTCATGACTTTGTGCAGTCTGCCAAACCTCCTTGGATCTCAACATCTTCATCTTTAAAGTGAGGGCAATAGCTTCATGTTGAGGATGTCATAAGGGATAACTTAAGAGCTAAGATAAGGGGCTTCCCCTGGTGGTCCAGTAGATAAGGACACCGCCTTGCAGTGCAAGGGGCGCCAGTTCAATCCCTGGCCTGGGAGGATCCCACATGCTGCGGAGCGGCTGGACCGATGTGTCCAATCACTGAGCCGGAGCTCTGGAGCACATGCGCCCAGAGCCGGCACTGTGCAACAGACGCCACCGCGATGGGAGGCCCACACCGACCAAAGAACAAAGACGGATGAAAATAGAGAAGTGAAAGACCAATAGAAGTGGCCCGCCAGCTCCCCTCCCTCCTCAATCCGACCCCCGCCCCAAAATAAAAAAAAATAAAAATAAATAAAAGAGTTAAGATAAGCACCACACTTACTTAGCCCAGTTCCTGATCCATGCTGAGAGCTATCATCATCAACTACCAGCACCATAGGTACTCGTTATCAGACACTGGGGTTTGAATAAAGAAAGTTAGTTCCTCTGGGTCAGGGGTCTCCAACCTCTGGGATCTAATGCCAGATGGTCTGAGGTGAAGCTGGTGTAATAGTATTAGAAATACAGTACACAATAAATGCAATGTATTTACATTGCATCCCCAAAGCACCCCCACCCCTAGTCCATGGAAAAATTGTCTGCCATGAAACCAGTCCCTGGTGCCACAACGTTTGGGACCACTGATATAAGTTATATTCTTGTGAAGTTTGGACTAGAATGCTCATTTCTCTCAAGTTGCTTCTGACCCATCTGCTCAGTGCTTCGCCTCCCTCACTTTCTACCCTAGTTCTTCCTGTCTGTGCTGTATGGTCTTATTAATGTCAGTGGGGCCTTACCCATTCTATTTCCTGGCATTTATGGGTCCAAAGAAAACTGTGTCCATCTCTGCACCTCCCATAGCAGCTAATGTAATGGCTCTCACTCCAGTACATGCTCAACAAATGGGTACAAATAAAGTTCCATTAGTGAGACAAAGTAATTAGGAGCATGTATTAACTCATAAGTGAGGGAGCGGGAGCAGGCTGATTAAGAATATACGCATTTGAGTGGAACTGCCTGGGTTGTAAACTTGGGCTCATCACTAATCCCTTTCATGACTTTGTGCAGTCTGCCAAACCTCCTTGGATCTCAACATCTTCATCTTTAAAGTGAGGGCAATAGCTTCATGTTGAGGATGTCATAAGGGATAACTTAAGAGCTAAGATAAGGGGCTTCCCCTGGTGGTCCAGTAGATAAGGACACCGCCTTGCAGTGCAAGGGGCGCCAGTTCGATCCCTGGCCTGGGAGGATCCCACATGCTGCGGAGCGGCTGGACCGATGTGTCCAATCACTGAGCCGGAGCTCTGGAGCACATGCGCCCAGAGCCGGCACTGTGCAACAGACGCCACCGCGATGGGAGGCCCACACCGACCAAAGAACAAAGACGGATGAAAATAGAGAAGTGAAAGACCAATAGAAGTGGCCCGCCAGCTCCCCTCCCTCCTCAATCCGACCCCCGCCCCAAAATAAAAAAAAATAAAAATAAATAAAAGAGTTAAGATAAGCACCACACTTACTTAGCCCAGTTCCTGATCCATGCTGAGAGCTATCATCATCAACTACCAGCACCATAGGTACTCGTTATCAGACACTGGGGTTTGAATAAAGAAAGTTAGTTCCTCTGGGTCAGGGGTCTCCAACCTCTGGGATCTAATGCCAGATGGTCTGAGGTGAAGCTGGTGTAATAGTATTAGAAATACAGTACACAATAAATGCAATGTATTTACATTGCATCCCCAAAGCACCCCCACCCCTAGTCCATGGAAAAATTGTCTGCCATGAAACCAGTCCCTGGTGCCACAACGTTTGGGACCACTGATATAAGTTATATTCTTGTGAAGTTTGGACTAGAATGCTCCTTCTTAGCGCCCTCCTGGAGTACCTTGTGTCTTGCCCTTTTTCTACACAAGGAACATGTCTGCTTCAGGGTCTTGTGAACCATTGTGACTAAGAGTATTTTTTCCTCTACCTTTAGTCTTTGACCTATATTTATCTATTGGTATCTATTGGTATATTGCTTTATCAGACTCTCAAAGGGGGAAGTCCATGACCCCAAATAGATTTAATACCACTGTGGGAGATGTTGATGATGTTCCGATAAGAAGAGTTAGGAAAGTGAGAAAGTGCACTGTTGTGCACACAGTGGAAATGTACACTCAGGACACACAAGTGTGGCTTCCCACGGCACTTGCCCCCTTCTGTCCTCATGAACAGACACTCTAGTTCATTCCAGTAGATGTTTTAATGGGCCTCAAATGAGTGTCTGGCACTGTGCTAGTTCTGGGACCAGACCCATGACTGGGAGATGGTTCCTCCTATTGAGGTACTTAGGGTTCTAACAGTTTCCTTTAATCTTTTATCAAACACTAATTGAATAATTTTATAACTCATTAATAAGTAAGACATCTCCCTGAGTGAATTTACTTTGTGCTTAGTACTATCCTAGACACTACTGTAAGCAATGCTGTCCGCCCCACTAGTACCCAATGGAAGAAAAGGGTGACAGGTTGAAGGATGAGGTAGGGATTTTGAGGACAGTAGGGAGGAGGCAGCAGGGTCATGTCAACATGCTGAAAGCCAAGCAACCCCCCATCCTTGGTATCTATGTCTAGATCAAGGGTAGAGGACTGAAGGTTTTTTGGATCATAAACCTCCTTATGCCTTGGCTTGGCCTGCATTCAACTCTCATAAAAATAGTAGTAAATGTTAGGACTAGAAATAAAATGAGGCACAGATTGCTATTAGAACTTTTTCTACAACTGAATTACTTTTTCTTCAATTGAATATACTATATGGTGTATCATCCAAGATCCCATCAAGAGATGACTTTCATTAGAATCATTTGGGAGACTTTAATAATACAAGGAGTACCCTTAGTGGAGTGGACAGGGGCTTGTGCAGGTCTGTTAGGGCTAATAACAGTGGGACTCCACTAGTACCCCTCTTCCTGAGAGGACAAGGGGACAGACTGGATTCTGGAAGCAGGAGACAGAAAAGGCTGCCTGGGGGAATCTGAGACCTTCAGGAGGTGCAGGCAACTCACAGCCCAAGGAGGCCACTCTGCCTCCTCCACTCTCCTGTGGGTCCTTCTCAGTGGCCAAAGCCAGGAAAGGGTCCTGTCAATATGGTCCATACAAGGTGAGGAAGTATGACGAGTATTCTGAGGGACACAGAGGAAGGTAGCTGGCAAACATGTTTGCTAGGGTTGAGGGTTGAGTGTGTGTATTTCAACTTATCTGTTGTGGCAAGTTAGATTTTCATAGCTTATAAAAGATTTCTGCCATAGTTATGTGGTTATGCCATTAGTTTGATGATCTCAGTTATTTTTCTCAGTGCCTTTCTTTCTTTTTTTAGGGGTAGTTGTATATAAGCCTGTTCCTTTTCCAGAATACACAGACAATAAAAATGCTATTTTTCAGAGACGTTTCTGTGTACAAAGAGAGTTGTTCCATTTCCTCTCTCTTTTTCTCTCTACCATGTGCTCCTTCTATGCTTAGGCCAAAAGTATATTACATTTGGAGACACCTTGCACGGTGCTTCCCAAAGCTTTCTCAGCCAAAACACTCCTTTGGGAATCCAACTAAATTTCCTGGTTCTCTTTTACTTTTAATACCAATGCCATATTACCCAACAAGGTTATTTTTATGACTTACAAATATTTCTATAATTAACTTAAGACTCAACAAGGAACCAAACCAAAGAAAAACAGACCATAATTATTTCAAATTCTAACCACTATGAGTGGATATTAATCTTTGAAGAAGGTATTATTAAAACACAATATAAAATTGTCACAAATATCAAAGTCATAATTGTGATGGCTATCTGTGACTAGAAAAGGTGAAACAAACTGGAATGTAACTAGTTGCTCTGCCATGGTAGATGTGGTTGTGGCACATTTCAGCACAGGATTAGAATAGGACCATATCTTCTGAGTATTTACTGATAGGCATTCATTTTACTATGATATTCAGTAGGAAAACTCTTACATCACTTTCCAAAGGTAGTCAACTTTCTAGAACAGCTGTTCTGCCCCTGCTAAGATCCCCATAGGCACCCACTCCCCCGTGGAGCTCCTGTTTCCTCCTCCCTTCCCCTATACCTCGTACATCTTTATTCAGCCTTGTTTCTCTGGCCACCCTGGCTATTTTACTGAGCTGGCTGAAAGTCGCTGCATAATTTTGATCAGACCTTCACTGAACCAGGGATCAAATACATGCTAAAGGAATTCTCATTATAGGCTTTAAATAAATATATGTTGCTTCTTGGATGCCTGGAAGTGATTTCTCTAATTCTGGGGTTTCCCTCCATGAAATTACACAGAAAGGACGGTACCTTCTCAATCTACCACCTCTACCCATTCCAACCCAGCAAGTATTTTCCCTGGGGCCTTGCTACGCAGTGCTACTGTTCTCCTGAAGTGAGTGAGGTCTTGTGCTGGTACTGGGCCCATGGTCACGGAGGGGCCAGGCTGCTAGCCAGTGGATCTGTTCTTCAAGCCTTTATCGATTCCATTCTCTGTGTCACAGACCATGCCGTTGCAGTATCCCTGAAGGGCTATGAATAGAGGAGTGTGTATCTTCCCTGCCACACTTCTCTTCCCCTTCTTTGGAAACAGCACCTCAGTTTTGGGAATCCAACTAAATTTCCTGGTTCTCTTTTACTTTTAATACCAATGCCATATTACCCAACAAGGTTATTTTTATGACTTACAAATATTTCTATAATTAACTTAAGACTCAACAAGGAACCAAACCAAAGAAAAACAGACCATAATTATTTCAAATTCTAACCACTATGAGTGGATATTAATCTTTGAAGAAGGTATTATTAAAACACAATATAAAATTGTCACAAATATCAAAGTCATAATTGTGATGGCTATCTGTGACTAGAAAAGGTGAAACAAACTGGAATGTAACTAGTTGCTCTGCCATGGTAGATGTGGTTGTGGCACATTTCAGCACAGGATTAGAATAGGACCATATCTTCTGAGTATTTACTGATAGGCATTCATTTTACTATGATATTCAGTAGGAAAACTCTTACATCACTTTCCAAAGGTAGTCAACTTTCTAGAACAGCTGTTCTGCCCCTGCTAAGATCCCCATAGGCACCCACTCCCCCGTGGAGCTCCTGTTTCCTCCTCCCTTCCCCTATACCTCGTACATCTTTATTCAGCCTTGTTTCTCTGGCCACCCTGGCTATTTTACTGAGCTGGCTGAAAGTCGCTGCATAATTTTGATCAGACCTTCACTGAACCAGGGATCAAATACATGCTAAAGGAATTCTCATTATAGGCTTTAAATAAATATATGTTGCTTCTTGGATGCCTGGAAGTGATTTCTCTAATTCTGGGGTTTCCCTCCATGAAATTACACAGAAAGGACGGTACCTTCTCAATCTACCACCTCTACCCATTCCAACCCAGCAAGTATTTTCCCTGGGGCCTTGCTACGCAGTGCTACTGTTCTCCTGAAGTGAGTGAGGTCTTGTGCTGGTACTGGGCCCATGGTCACGGAGGGGCCAGGCTGCTAGCCAGTGGATCTGTTCTTCAAGCCTTTATCGATTCCATTCTCTGTGTCACAGACCATGCCGTTTGCAGTATCCCTGAAGGGCTATGAATAGAGGAGTGTGTATCTTCCCCTGCCACACTTCTCTTCCCCCTTCTTTTGGAAACAGCACCTCAGTTTTGGGGAATTCCCACATCCTAATCTCTATCCATGTGGTCTGCATGAAACTGATGCCACCTTTTAGCTCTAGAAGTTGATGCTAAACTTGGATCAGACCAAGCCAGAGCTTTCGTGATTGGTTAAGGCATAAATGTGACCCAAGCTGAGGACATGAGAATCTACCACAAGAGTTTGGCTGGAGCTACCGGAAAAGAGGAGCCTTCTCTGTCTGCCTGGTTCCCTCAACTGGGATTCTGAAAGCCTATCATGTTTTTGTTTAGTCACTAAGTCATGTCTGATTCTTTGTGACCCCCATGGCCTGCCAGGCTCCTCTGTCCATGGGATTCTCCAGGCAAGTATACTGGAGTGGGTTGCCATTTCCTTCTCCAAGAGATCTTCCCAACCCAGGAATTAAACCCACATCTCTGACATTGCAGGTGGATTCTTTACTACTGAGCCATCAGTGAAGCCCTTACATAAGCCTATAGTCACCACTTAAGGGAAGCCTGCCTAAACATGCCAAAATTGCTGGAACACAGAATTGGAAGATGGAGAAAGACAGGTTCTCATCATCGTTTAAGCACTTAGGTCCAGCTCCTTTGGTAATGTGACACATTAATAGACCCCACCTATTGTTTTGCCCATGTGACCGTTTGTGTTGGCACTCTCTCATTTACAGTCTGGACTCCTGAGTAACACATCCACGCATCTGAGAATTCACCACTTTCTGGGACCCCAGCCCCAGGGAAGGCATAGGCTATTAAAAGAGTTAACAGTCAGCTTGAGCTGCAGGACCCAGAGAACTAGAGAGCATTATTAGGTTTCTTTTATTCCTGAAAACAAGATGATACACATATAAAATTCGGAAATTCCAGGAGAAGACTTGGGACTGGTAGTAAGGTATATTACCAGTTATGTGTGCCATCTGTGATTAAATGTGTTAAAACCCTGTGAGGACTGGGTTTTACCTTAAGAGAAATGTAGAGGAGTGTATCTTCACGCCCTGCTAGCCAGTGGATCTGTTCTTCAAGCCTTTATCGATTCCATTCTCTGTGTCACAGACCATGCCGTTGCAGTATCCCTGAAGGGCTATGAATAGAGGAGTGTGTATCTTCCCCTGCCACACTTCTCTTCCCCCTTCTTTTGGAAACAGCACCTCAGTTTTGGGGAATTCCCACATCCTAATCTCTATCCATGTGGTCTGCATGAAACTGATGCCCCCTTTTTAGCTCAAGAAGTTGATGCTAAACTTGGATCAGACCAAGCCAGAGCTTTCGTGATTGGTTAAGGCATAAATGTGACCCAAGCTGAGGACATGAGAATCTACCACAAGAGTTTGGCTGGAGCTACCGGAAAAGAGGAGCCTTCTCTGTCTGCCTGGTTCCCTCAACTGGGATTCTGAAAGCCTATCATGTTTTTGTTTAGTCACTAAGTCATGTCTGATTCTTTGTGACCCCCATGGCCTGCCAGGCTCCTCTGTCCATGGGATTCTCCAGGCAAGTATACTGGAGTGGGTTGCCATTTCCTTCTCCAAGAGATCTTCCCAACCCAGGAATTAAACCCACATCTCTGACATTGCAGGTGGATTCTTTACTACTGAGCCATCAGTGAAGCCCTTACATAAGCCTATAGTCACCACTTAAGGGAAGCCTGCCTAAACATGCCAAAATTGCTGGAACACAGAATTGGAAGATGGAGAAAGACAGGTTCTCATCATCGTTTAAGCACTTAGGTCCAGCTCCTTTGGTAATGTGACACATTAATAGACCCCACCTATTGTTTTGCCCATGTGACCGTTTGTGTTGGCACTCTCTCATTTACAGTCTGGACTCCTGAGTAACACATCCACGCATCTGAGAATTCACCACTTTCTGGGACCCCAGCCCCAGGGAAGGCATAGGCTATTAAAAGAGTTAACAGTCAGCTTGAGCTGCAGGACCCAGAGAACTAGAGAGCATTATTAGGTTTCTTTTATTCCTGAAAACAAGATGATACACATATAAAATTCGGAAATTCCAGGAGAAGACTTGGGACTGGTAGTAAGGTATATTACCAGTTATGTGTGCCATCTGTGATTAAATGTGTTAAAACCCTGTGAGGACTGGGTTTTACCTTAAGAGAAATGCTTTCTAAATGACTTGAGGACTTTTCACTTTTAAACAAGTTAATGTTAAATATATTTTTAATAACAGAATTAAAGAGGTCAAAGTAAAAATAAATTATGTGTACACATACATACATATTAATATAAATATATGTATATATGTTTAAGCACGCTTTAAAATTTAGCACGATGCTGGACTATATTGGCATGGAAAACTGAGTCACCGTACTCTGCATTAATGAGACCCTTACTGGCAAAGCTGTCATTCAGTGACCATGTCCAGCTTGGGCTTCTACGTTTTGAGAGGATGTGGAAAGCAATTGAATTGATTAAAAGCATGGAAAACCAGATCTCTGGAGAATGATGAAAGTGGGCTATTTAACCTACAGAAAGAAAGATTGAAGGGAGAAAATAAATGGTGTTTAAGTCTAGAAAGCGTTCTTATAAAGAAAAAAGTAGATGATGTTTTCTGCCTCCACTGAGTATATGATGAGAAACTTGCCTTAGATATTTTGTTTGTATTAAATAAAGATTTTTCAAGCAAATGAGATTTCTGTGCTGGTTAAGAAATTGGACTAGGTGAGCTTTAATTTCTCTTCACTAAGATTCTGTGATTACTACATTGAGAATTTGCTTGTCAAAAGGATTGTGGAACTGCTTGGTGCATATCTTAAAAGGTAACATGAACATACACTGGCTGGTTTGGTTTTAATGTGGTTCTGCCCAAGAATGACTTACGATGCTCATAACATGCCTGTGAAGAAGCAAATATTGTGTATGGTCAGTGATCCGTTTAAGCACTTAGGTCCAGCTCCTTTGGTAATGTGACACATTAATAGACCCCACCTATTTTTTCCCGACCGTTTGTGTTGGCACTCTCTCATTTACAGTCTGGACTCCTGAGTAACACATCCACGCATCTGAGAATTCACCACTTTCTGGGACCCCAGCCCCAGGGAAGGCATAGGCTATTAAAAGAGTTAACAGTCAGCTTGAGCTGCAGGACCCAGAGAACTAGAGAGCATTATTAGGTTTCTTTTATTCCTGAAAACAAGATGATACACATATAAAATTCGGAAATTCCAGGAGAAGACTTGGGACTGGTAGTAAGGTATATTACCAGTTATGTGTGCCATCTGTGATTAAATGTGTTAAAACCCTGTGAGGACTGGGTTTTACCTTAAGAGAAATGCTTTCTAAATGACTTGAGGACTTTTCACTTTTAAACAAGTTAATGTTAAATATATTTTTAATAACAGAATTAAAGAGGTCAAAGTAAAAATAAATTATGTGTACACATACATACATATTAATATAAATATATGTATATATGTTTAAGCACGCTTTAAAATTTAGCACGATGCTGGACTATATTGGCATGGAAAACTGAGTCACCGTACTCTGCATTAATGAGACCCTTACTGGCAAAGCTGTCATTCAGTGACCATGTCCAGCTTGGGCTTCTACGTTTTGAGAGGATGTGGAAAGCAATTGAATTGATTAAAAGCATGGAAAACCAGATCTCTGGAGAATGATGAAAGTGGGCTATTTAACCTACAGAAAGAAAGATTGAAGGGAGAAAATAAATGGTGTTTAAGTCTAGAAAGCGTTCTTATAAAGAAAAAAGTAGATGATGTTTTCTGCCTCCACTGAGTATATGATGAGAAACTTGCCTTAGATATTTTGTTTGTATTAAATAAAGATTTTTCAAGCAAATGAGATTTCTGTGCTGGTTAAGAAATTGGACTAGGTGAGCTTTAATTTCTCTTCACTAAGATTCTGTGATTACTACATTGAGAATTTGCTTGTCAAAAGGATTGTGGAACTGCTTGGTGCATATCTTAAAAGGTAACATGAACATACACTGGCTGGTTTGGTTTTAATGTGGTTCTGCCCAAGAATGACTTACGATGCTCATAACATGCCTGTGAAGAAGCAAATATTGTGTATGGTCAAGTAGCATATCAGAAGGAAAAAGAAAGCTGGTGGTTAAGTTCTACTCCTGCATTTTCAGCATTAGAAAGCAAATGATAATTCGTTTCCACAATAGCTAGAGAAATGAGGCAAATCATGGGATGGCTTAGTACTTTGTCAGTATTTTGGGGAGGTGGAGTTAAGTATATGGGTTCCATATTGAGTTAGGAGCACTTAATGCTGGCTTTGGTAGTATCTGGCTTATTTCCTACTGGAAATTTACAAGTCTAATTTAAATTCAGAGACTTCAAACCAAGACTCAAGAAAATGGATTTCACTTAGGGAAATATTGTAGTTTTATATATAGAAAAGCTATTCTAAAGAACAATCACTTTGGCATTATTACTGCTTTGATGGATCTAGTCTTATTTTAAAAGTTAAGATTTAAAAAATGGTAAAGCCCATATGTTGCTCCCCTTTCTTCTATACTATTGGGTTAGCTAAAAAGCTCATTCAGGTTTTTCCGTAAAATGTTATGGAAATGAACTTTTTGGCCATCCTGATATTTGGGCCATTAAGTTCAACTGTGTGGTGACTTAGGGTGCTTCATACAATTTTAAGCTCTGCTGAGCATACTTTTCGCGCATCCACATCATCTATTGGCTTCACCACTGGATTCTGAAGTTTCCTTGGCCACATTGCTTAGAGGCTACAGCCTTTGTATATTACACAGCAACAGTCATTTTCCCTTCATAGAGCCCACATGGTCACTTACAAGTCGTTTATCCAGGAGGCTTTCCAGTCTTTAAGCAAATCTCTTAATAAGCTGAGGTTGTCTGACTTTACAGTCAGTTACTCTAAATAAATTCAAGTGATAATTTCTAGATCTGTAGTTTTCAGGTTACAGCGGGTAACTGGGAGAGAGAAGAATAGCAAGTCTGTAAACTTGTTGTTGGAAGGACTGGAGGAAGTTTGCTGAAGCTGGTGATTTTAGTGGACCAGAACCTCACAGTCTCCAACCCATAAGCATTTTCTGATTGAATTTTTTAGCAAAGATCAACTGAGAAATAAAAGCAAACAAGCAAACAAACCAAACACCTCCTAACAACAACAACAAAACCTAGCTTTTAAACGGAGTTCACATTTATAGGTGGACTTTTTAAACACCTGATTTAGAAACAAGAAGTTAGTTTCTCAGTTTATTTCCACACTTGCCCTCTGACCTCTGTCTTGTTGAAAGATTCAGGGTATCAGATTCTCTCCCATCACCTCCTTTCAACAGAACTTACTGTATTACCCATTCACCCCCCCACATCTAAATGGCTAAAACAGCTGGCTCTTTCAGTATATTCCATATTGAGTTAGGAGCACTTAATGCTGGCTTTGGTAGTATCTGGCTTATTTCCTACTGGAAATTTACAAGTCTAATTTAAATTCAGAGACTTCAAACCAAGACTCAAGAAAATGGATTTCACTTAGGGAAATATTGTAGTTTTATATATAGAAAAGCTATTCTAAAGAACAATCACTTTGGCATTATTACTGCTTTGATGGATCTAGTCTTATTTTAAAAGTTAAGATTTAAAAAATGGTAAAGCCCATATGTTGCTCCCCTTTCTTCTATACTATTGGGTTAGCTAAAAAGCTCATTCAGGTTTTTCCGTAAAATGTTATGGAAATGAACTTTTTGGCCATCCTGATATTTGGGCCATTAAGTTCAACTGTGTGGTGACTTAGGGTGCTTCATACAATTTTAAGCTCTGCTGAGCATACTTTTCGCGCATCCACATCATCTATTGGCTTCACCACTGGATTCTGAAGTTTCCTTGGCCACATTGCTTAGAGGCTACAGCCTTTGTATATTACACAGCAACAGTCATTTTCCCTTCATAGAGCCCACATGGTCACTTACAAGTCGTTTATCCAGGAGGCTTTCCAGTCTTTAAGCAAATCTCTTAATAAGCTGAGGTTGTCTGACTTTACAGTCAGTTACTCTAAATAAATTCAAGTGATAATTTCTAGATCTGTAGTTTTCAGGTTACAGCGGGTAACTGGGGAGAGAGAAGAATAGCAAGTCTGTAAACTTGTTGTTGGAAGGACTGGAGGAAGTTTGCTGAAGCTGGTGATTTTAGTGGACCAGAACCTCACAGTCTCCAACCCATAAGCATTTTCTGATTGAATTTTTTAGCAAAGATCAACTGAGAAATAAAAGCAAACAAGCAAACAAACCAAACACCTCCTAACAACAACAACAAAACCTAGCTTTTAAACGGAGTTCACATTTATAGGTGGACTTTTTAAACACCTGATTTAGAAACAAGAAGTTAGTTTCTCAGTTTATTTCCACACTTGCCCTCTGACCTCTGTCTTGTTGAAAGATTCAGGGTATCAGATTCTCTCCCATCACCTCCTTTCAACAGAACTTACTGTATTACCCATTCACCCCCCCACATCTAAATGGCTAAAACAGCTGGCTCTTTCACTCTGCGGTATGCACACACAAACACAAAGGAGACGCACACATACACATGTAGGATATACATCTCTGCATATATAAACACACACTTTGGTCATTTATTTTTTTAACAGAATAAAAGTCATTAATCAAAATGCAATTCATTTTAACAGTCTAGGTTTGACACGAGATCATTATTTCAGGGAAACCCAAAGAGACTAAGCTCCCTTTCATAGCATTGTTTTCTTTCTAAACCTCTGTAGGGTGCATGGCTCTTCTCCACTGAGGAAGTTGGGGATAGCGCCATGAAGTAGCCTGGTGCCCACATGTTCAAAGATCTGGGTTCTCTGGGGGAAGGAACTTATGCCACATATTCACTCACCTCACAAAGGAGATTTTACATCTATTGTGTTTCTAGCACTAGGCTGTCTCTAGTTAACCCCAGGGCAAAGAAAACAAAAATATTTCCTCCCATTTCTCTGAAGGTACAGGGAAATAAAACTAAATGCCTTTTTAAAAATTGCAGTTCAGTTTAGTTACATCTGCTCTTTTCTTAAAGATTCTATAAACTGAGAAGAAACATTTTCATATCATCTCATCTAGGTGAAAACTGTCTTTAGAAAGCTTAAGAGAGTCCAGGCCTTTTTTCCCGTTAGTTCGTGAGAGATCATGAAAAGGCTTTTGAAGAAATAGAGGTGTGGAGTACCTGAATGAACAGACAAATGGCCAAAAAAACCCCAGAGCTCCGCCACAACTTACCTACCCAGATGAGTAACCCATAGGCTTTAGCAAGTTGTAAACTTGTTGTTGGAAGGACTGGAGGAAGTTTGCTGAAGCTGGTGATTTTAGTGGACCAGAACCTCACAGTCTCCAACCCATAAGCATTTTCTGATTGAATTTTTTAGCAAAGATCAACTGAGAAATAAAAGCAAACAAGCAAACAAACCAAACACCTCCTAACAACAACAACAAAACCTAGCTTTTAA
Organism: Tragulus kanchil; assembly: GCA_022376925.1. Classification (NCBI taxonomy): domain Eukaryota; kingdom Metazoa; phylum Chordata; class Mammalia; order Artiodactyla; family Tragulidae; genus Tragulus; species Tragulus kanchil. Next base: position 213,094,371 of record JAIOJX010000032.1, on the reverse strand, counting down.
ACGGAGTTCACATTTATAGGTGGACTTTTTAAACACCTGATTTAGAAACAAGAAGTTAGTTTCTCAGTTTATTTCCACACTTGCCCTCTGACCTCTGTCTTGTTGAAAGATTCAGGGTATCAGATTCTCTCCCATCACCTCCTTTCAACAGAACTTACTGTATTACCCATTCACCCCCCCACATCTAAATGGCTAAAACAGCTGGCTCTTTCACTCGCGGTATGCACACACAAACACAAAGGAGACGCACACATACACATGTAGGATATACATCTCTGCATATATAAACACACACTTTGGTCATTTATTTTTTTAACAGAATAAAAGTCATTAATCAAAATGCAATTCATTTTAACAGTCTAGGTTTGACACGAGATCATTATTTCAGGGAAACCCAAAGAGACTAAGCTCCCTTTCATAGCATTGTTTTCTTTCTAAACCTCTGTAGGGTGCATGGCTCTTCTCCACTGAGGAAGTTGGGGATAGCGCCATGAAGTAGCCTGGTGCCCACATGTTCAAAGATCTGGGTTCTCTGGGGGAAGGAACTTATGCCACATATTCACTCACCTCACAAAGGAGATTTTACATCTATTGTGTTTCTAGCACTAGGCTGTCTCTAGTTAACCCCAGGGCAAAGAAAACAAAAATATTTCCTCCCATTTCTCTGAAGGTACAGGGAAATAAAACTAAATGCCTTTTTAAAAATTGCAGTTCAGTTTAGTTACATCTGCTCTTTTCTTAAAGATTCTATAAACTGAGAAGAAACATTTTCATATCATCTCATCTAGGTGAAAACTGTCTTTAGAAAGCTTAAGAGAGTCCAGGCCTTTTTTCCCGTTAGTTCGTGAGAGATCATGAAAAGGCTTTTGAAGAAATAGAGGTGTGGAGTACCTGAATGAACAGACAAATGGCCAAGCAAATGAAAAAGAACCCAAGAGCTCCGTCCACAACTTACCTACCCAGATGAGTAACTAGTTAGCTGGTTCCTGAATAGCATGACCTCACTCTTCATGCTGTTGATTGAGTTGGCCCCTTTGCCTAATGAGGGCCATCCAGTGGCTCCCAAACCCATTCGTAACCTATGACCCTCTAGCCTTAAGATGTTCAGTATATTCATATTCTCTAAGTAAAAAGAAAATGACAACCCAATAGAAAAATGGGCAAAGGATAGAAACTGGCAGTTTTTAGAAGAAACCTGACTATTCAACTTTACAAGTCATTAAAGAAATAAAAATTACAAGCTACCACTCTTAACCCATCAGTTTGCCAACAAACAAAAAACTCTACCAAAAGTGAAAACTCCTAATATTGGTGAGCATGTGTAGAAACAGGAACTCCAGTGGCTAATGGAAGAGTAAATTGGTAAAGTCTCTTTGAAAAACAATTTGGCAGCATCAAGTTAGATGTACAAAAGCACAAACACTACAACCCAATGAATACAGTTCTAAATTTGTGCCTTAGAGATGCTCTATACTTCACTGATAAGATTGTGTATCCCCAAGAGACTATATTTATTTTAGAGAGACTTTTTTTTGTTTTTAAAGATTTATTTATTTATTTTTGGGCGGAGGTCGGGTTGGGGAGGGAGGGGAGCTTGGTCTTTCGCTTCTCTCTGTTCATCTGTCTTTGTTCTTTGGCTCCTGTGGGCCTCCCATTGCGGTGGCGTCTGTCGTTGCAGAGCACCGGTTCTGGGCACATGCGCTCCAGAGCTCTGGCTCGGTAATTGGACACATCAGTCCAGCCGCTCCGCGGCACATGGGATCTTCCCAGGCCAGGGCTCGAACCGGCACCCCTTGCACTGCAAGGCGGTGTCCTTACCCACTGGACCACCAGGGGAAGCCCTATTTTAGAGAGACTTTTAAGGATACATACCAAATTCTTGAGAATGATTGTCACCTAGAGAAGGAAAAGTGATTGTGGTACTTCAACATGATATATTTTTAGATATATAAGACAACAAACAAAAAAACTGAAGACCATACAGAAACAGTGTTGGTTATATTTTTTTTCTGTAATTTTCTATATTTCCATTTTTTTCAGAGTTAAGAAGAAAACCATCCATGCATCTGACTAGTACAGTCAGCATATTTTAGTCCTTTAGTAACTTTCTGATTTGTGTCTTTTCCTGTCCCGAGACACACTGACTTTCCTTTATGACACCAACAGGTTTCACTGTAACTAATTTTCCTTCCGAGAGCTGTTTAGCTCTGTGAAGGTGGTGCTGCCAAGGTCCGCCAACATGGGTGTTGTAGAAGAGGCGTGGAATCTTTTTCTGTGTTTTTTTTTTTTTCCATAATGTGTTGTAGAGCTGGAAAATAGCCTCAGCTATCATCTCATACAGTTCTTTTATTTAAATGAGGAAATTGAAACCCTGAGAGTTTTGTTCAAAATCTCCAACTAATTAAAGGAGTGTAGGGACCAGAATCTATGACTACTGATTTTTCCAGTAACCAAAGTTTGACTTGTGGAAGTGAATGGAAGATCTTTCTTCAGAGCCTTCCCTGTGGACATGCAGATACCCTGCCCAGGTTTGGTGTTATGGAAATAGCCATTAGGGCATCAGTATTTGAAGACAGTGGAAGGAGAAAAGTAAAAAATTGTGTGATCACTGTGTAGATGAAGCAGAAAAGCATAGAGGTGAAGGGGTTCATCAGAAGCTGCAGTTGCCTGGGTATAGCCTGACTCTGTCAGGTATTTTGGCTGGTATTTAAACCTTCTGTGCCACTGTAAACATGAGACTATTAATAGAACCTATTTCAGGGGGCACAATGAGAGTTAAGAGTTAATAGTGCCATATGTGAGAATGGTATCCAATATTTGTGTTCAACAAGTGTTAGCTCTTATTATTACATCATTTGTAGAGCAAACAATTGAGGAAACTGGATATTTAATTATGGTTCTGCTATCTTTTGCCTTAAATCACATACCTGCTCTCAAAGCTGTCATTAGTATCTTCCTTTGTATTTGACTTGGATGAGTCTCTGTTTAGAGTTAAGAAAGCGGAATTCAAAATGGTAAGATCATTTGTTTATCCAGAACAGTGTCATAATGGAGTGTTAGTGATTATATTCTCTTTTCACTGCTTTTCACTCAACACTTATTCCTCCCTTTTGGTACACATGGGGCTATTGGTGGGGTTAGTAAGCACAAGTGACCGTGGTAGAGGACTCATTGCTTGAGGCGGTCTTACTTGTCCAGTGACCAAGTTACTGTGGTATTCTCCAATCAGCAGGAACTTGAGTTTTTTGCAAGAAGTAAATAACCACCCCACTAAATTCCTACAATCGTTTTGACAGGGTGCCTTGAACTTTAACGTAAGATGATGACAGAGTTCTACTTGCTGCCAGGTTAGTATCTGTTACATGGAGGAGGCTTCTAAGTCTTAAGTCAGATTATCTTCCTCTTACTTTGTTTTTTATTGAAACTCCTTTTATTGTTTATTGAAACTCCTGTTGTTATATATGAATCTGTATGTGCCTTTCAGACACCAATCTGTTCCTTAGTGAAGAATTCATTCATTCAGGGCTTGCAGGAGAGTAACCCATATCTTTCTTTGTCACCAGGGCCTCTTAACCAAAGAACGTAGTTCTTAAAAGATACATTTTTACAGAGTAGAAGATTATAAACCTTTTAATAATTGTTGAAAAATCTTGACAAATTTGGTTGTTATGGGGAAATAGCCATTAGGGCATCAGTATTTGAAGACAGTGGAAGGAGAAAAGTAAAAAATTGTGTGATCACTGTGTAGATGAAGCAGAAAAGCATAGAGGTGAAGGGGTTCATCAGAAGCTGCAGTTGCCTGGGTATAGCCTGACTCTGTCAGGTATTTTGGCTGGTATTTAAACCTTCTGTGCCACTGTAAACATGAGACTATTAATAGAACCTATTTCAGGGGGCACAATGAGAGTTAAGAGTTAATAGTGCCATATGTGAGAATGGTATCCAATATTTGTGTTCAACAAGTGTTAGCTCTTATTATTACATCATTTGTAGAGCAAACAATTGAGGAAACTGGATATTTAATTATGGTTCTGCTATCTTTTGCCTTAAATCACATACCTGCTCTCAAAGCTGTCATTAGTATCTTCCTTTGTATTTGACTTGGATGAGTCTCTGTTTAGAGTTAAGAAAGCGGAATTCAAAATGGTAAGATCATTTGTTTATCCAGAACAGTGTCATAATGGAGTGTTAGTGATTATATTCTCTTTTCACTGCTTTTCACTCAACACTTATTCCTCCCTTTTGGTACACATGGGGCTATTGGTGGGGGTTAGTAAGCAACGAAGTGACCGTGGTAGAGGACTCATTGCTTGAGGCGGTCTTACTTGTCCAGTGACCAAGTTACTGTGGTATTCTCCAATCAGCAGGAACTTGAGTTTTTTGCAAGAAGTAAATAACCACCCCACTAAATTCCTACAATCGTTTTGACAGGGTGCCTTGAACTTTAACGTAAGATGATGACAGAGTTCTACTTGCTGCCAGGTTAGTATCTGTTACATGGAGGAGGCTTCTAAGTCTTAAGTCAGATTATCTTCCTCTTACTTTGTTTTTTATTGAAACTCCTTTTATTGTTTATTGAAACTCCTGTTGTTATATATGAATCTGTATGTGCCTTTCAGACACCAATCTGTTCCTTAGTGAAGAATTCATTCATTCAGGGCTTGCAGGAGAGTAACCCATATCTTTCTTTGTCACCAGGGCCTCTTAACCAAAGAACGTAGTTCTTAAAAGATACATTTTTACAGAGTAGAAGATTATAAACCTTTTTAATAATTGTTGAAAAAAATCTTGACAAATATCACAGTAATCTTTCTCATCTAGCCCAGAAAAAGATCTACTCTCTAAGCCTGAGATAAATTCCTTTGTCAAAGTTATAAGAGGGTGATTTCATTTGTAGTTATACTTACTAATTTATTCCATAATTTGGGTGTTAATCTTGCTGTCAGATGAATACAATCAACGTTTGGACTCAGTTTCTTCCTGTGCAGGGGAGAATTTCTATACCAAATTCCCACTTAATTGCCTCTTTTGCACACACCCACATCTTATTTTGATTTGTGCCTTGCCTAGCCCATCATAACCTATAATTGTCTAGCTAAATAATGTTTTTTTAGAATTGGATGCTTCCAGATACCAAAATGATTTTAGATTTAAAGCTACAGGGAATAGTTTATTGTTATGTACAGCAAACCTGAAAGACTCACAATCCTTGGAGCCTTAAGCCCCTTTCATGATGGAAGACTGAAGTCAACCGCAGTTTGTTCAGTGTGGAAGTGCATACTGAGTCATTGACGGCATACTGCTTTGTGGAAGTGGTGTGCAGTCTTGCATCCTATGGGTATTCCTTCCTCCTTTTGTCACTGTTATCTTGGCCTGGAAGGTCCGTTTTCCTTTGATACCCAGCTTTCTGCTGAGTCCTCGTTCCTGTTCCGTCAACCATAGTTCTTAGGTTGAATTTTTAAAAACTTCACATGCCTGGGTTCTGTCCCAGACCTGCTGAATCAGACATGCTAGGGGCAGAGCAGGGGTATTAGAGTTTTCAAAAACCTCTTTAGGGCTTTCTGATATTCAACCAGAACTGAAAACTACTGTCTTTTTAAAATTATATTGGATCATAGTTTGCTTTATAATGTTGTGTTAATTTCTGCTGTACAGCAAAGTGAATCATCCATATGTTTATATATATCCCCCTTTTTAAAATTTCCTTACCATTTAACAAATTGAGTAGAGTTCCTTGTGTTATACAGTAGGTTCTCATTAGTTATCTGTTTTATACATAGAATTAATCATGTATATAAGTCAATTCCATTCTCTCAGTTCATCCCAAACACACACCTGCTTTTTCCCTTGATATCCATATGTTTGGAGAACCACTGTCTTATTGCCTAGGTTAGAAATCTTTATTTAACAATAGTTGAAACCCACTCAAACTGCCATAACAACAACAACAAAAAGAGAAATTTACAAGAAAACCGGAGAGTCTTGCAGAACCCAGAGGCATAAGATCTATGTACACTTCTTAAAGACCCAATCCTGAACCTGGAACACTGACAAGGACGCAAGTAGACTAGTCCCCAGTCCCCAGGTGCATCCCTCTACTGGCCAAACTCCTTGCAGAATCTTGTGAACTCAGAGCTCTACCTCTCTCTGAAAACCTGCTTCTTCCTTTTTCTCTTTCTCAGCTGGCCTCTTTCATTACTAAGTAAGTACATGTCCCAACATGATAGCCTCCTCAGTACCCATGAGTGTGTGTCCTCAGTTCAGCTGACCAGTCTAGACCAACTGGCATCTTTCAATCTAAATTCCTGTGAGAAGATCAGATTGGCCTAGGATGGGTCGTGTGTCTGCCCTTACCAATCAGATAACATGATTCAAACATGGGCTGCCAAAGGTCCACCTCTGTGTAAGTTCAGAATGAAGGCTGTTCAGACATCTTAAACTATTTATCTATTTGCCATGGTCTCCATCTCATCCCAGATAACTTTATTTTTGGTTTCAGCTTTATTACCAATATTTTCACATTTAAGGAAGTTGAGTTGCTATCAGGGTGACTTAATTTTGCAGATGCCAAACACTGAATGTGCTGTTCTTTATTCCTTTTATAAATACACATCACTTCAAATGTTGAGAAAATTGGACCCTTGGAAATTTTGCTTCTCCAAAGTAGTAAAAGTCGAAAAGTAGTAGAGTAAGATGGCAATTGAATGGCACAGTCATTTTCTATAATATGTATGATTTTAATCATCAAAATAAAGAATGTTTAAAGGCATAGAAGTAGTTTGTCATAGACAATGCTAAGATGTGACCTTATAATAATCTTTTACAAAAAAGGTTACTGCCTTTTGTTTGTCTACACAGGGTTAAAAGGAAAAAAAAAGAGGAGATGCTTTTAGGATGAATAAAACATAGTGCCTGGCAAAGGATTAATATTCAATAGTATTTTACCAATAGTGTTTATCTAGAAATATTTATTAGAAATAATTTCCAGGTGGTGTTGAAACAGTGGAATAAGTTACTAAGGAAAGTAGGTAATGTTTTATTCATTCCTCTTTGAATTGTCTTACATCCATCGTACATATATGGGATAGCCAAAGATACCCCTAATATTTAACTCACCATGAGAACAGAATCTGTTAAAGGAAGTAAAATACAAAAGCGGTGGATAACACTCCTACCTTTGGTATTCAGAGATCTCCACATGCTCTCACTTGTCCCATTTCATTTTTACAGGGTAAGGACAAGGAAATAGGATTCACTGTCTCTGTTTTACTGCTGAGTAAACAGAGGCTCAGCCATTCCTCGATTTAAAGGTTCTAATTTCGATGCTATTTTCTCCTTCAGGGAAGGTACAAAGCAACAATTTCCACACATCACAGTGACTTAATCTTGCAGATGTCACAAAGATGAACCAAGCAGACAGAATGTTAAGCGAGTGCAATGTTAATGACTAAACTAGCATTGAAAATAAATTTGGTCTCTTTAAAGGGCAACAAGAGCCAAGGTGACTGTATCTCACTAAATCGTAATGCAAAGAAAATTCACAGTGGCTCAAATGAATCATAGAAACGTGTATTAGTGAAGGTTGGATTTTAAGTATGATATGATAGAAAAAGGACTTCTCTGATGGTCTATTGACTAAAACTGTGCAACTGAGCACATGATAGGAAAACTACAAACTGAAAGTAATATTTGATAAATGGTACTGTGTTAGAGTAGCTTTGTCAGTATATGACACTGGGTCATCTGAAGCATACCTGGCAATTCCTGGAACGTATCCTAAAGCATTAAAACAGTAAGGGTCTTCATAAAGCTTTGCAGAAGTCTCAACTTTAACATCATCAATCAAAGATACAATAAAAACAGTCTATAAGTAATATTTCCAAGTAATTTGTAAGCTTACGATAAATACTGTCTTATCTGAGATTCTGGGTTGTAAGTAGCAGATCCAGTGGAATCTACTGAATAATTGGGAGATCTAAGGGGTAGATCTAACTGCATTTCCGGTGATGTTATCGTTCTTTCTACTGATATTTCCACCTCTCTGTTCTGCCTTTCTCCTGATGGTTTTATTCTCAACAGCTTTTGCCTCACGACGACAAAGCAGCTCTCCTGGTCCTTATCACTTAGAATATCAGAAAGCATGAGGTCCTTTTTCTTTCTGCCTTTAAGTCATTACCCCTCAACAGAATCCAATTTGCCCACTAGATTATCTGCCTACCCACTAGACAGGAAGGCAAGAGTCCTAAAGGTGGGGCTGGATAGTTCTCTAAGGGAAAGGCTTCAGGAGAAGGGGTGTTGAGTAGGCAGAAAGAACAGATGTCCACCCATACATTACACAATTGCACATCAGGCACTTTCACATCCTTGGCCAAAAAAAAAAAAAAAAGGCTTCACTAATGAAAAAAAAAAAAAATGACAGCTTGAAATATTATAAGTAGTAAAAGAAAAAAAAATTAGTTCCTTTTTAATGTTCTCCACTGTGCCCCAAGGTTACAACTAATTATTACTTTCTCTTTGCTTGTAAATATTTGCTTAGCCCTCTGCTCTGTTACTCAGTTATCTTTCTTCTACACATCTATCTTCCTGAAATCGGGTGCAAACATTTGAGGAAAAGAGCTTTGTCTTTTATCTCTTTATCTCCAGTGCCTAGTTCTTAAGTCTCCAGGACCCAGAAGCCACCTGACGCTTTTAAAATAGAATTGGATTCTATCTAATATCTCTCTATTACATATGCTGCTTAAATTAGGAAGATTACAAAAATTAAAATTTCACTAGACTAGGGCTTTGGGTCACTTCTCCCCAGAGAAAGTAGAATGGCTCATCTGATTGGTTTGGAATAAGGAAGGAATTTGTCACATTCAGGTAGGGTCCTCCACCAGCCACAGAGACATGGGACCCACTGCCGTATCACCTTGAGGGAAGCCCACAGTTGCTGTGCACCCAAACCATGTCTTTCACTGCCTTTGTTTCTTTTGATGGGTTCAGAATTCAGGTGCGAAAAGAATGTATAATTCAATGGTCCTCTCCAAGAGTTTAGAAATATCCTGTGGTGTTTAGAAACGTGCAGAGAATAGATTTTTTTAAAATATGTATATTGGTATTTTATATATTAATTATTTATATCCCATCGTTTTCCAAAACAAATGTAAGATGGCTTCAACTTTGGCATGCTAATCTAATCCATGACATTCAAAAGTCACAAAGTCAGGAAAAGAATTTTCTAAGAACCCTGAAGCATTGCTTCATTTATCCAGTTTCTTAGCCTAGATTATAATCAGGAAGGCACTGATCCCTTTTATTGTTGTTTTTAAGCAGCAAAATGATCCTATTGCTCCTCCCCTATTCCTCCTTATGGTAAAAAGCTGCACCAGCTACCCCTTCACCAAACCAAAAGCCTGCAATCAACTGATTTCTTTTCCTTCCTGCTGTCCCTCACCACAAATATCCACTCTATCATCAAGATTTTCTCCTTGATACCTCTCGTATCCAATGTGTCTAAGTTCACAATAAAATTTTCTCTTTCCTGGACCTTTCTGGCATTCCCCTTTATTGACCTTCATTCCCTTTTCTGACTGTGGCCAAAGTGTTCCTTCTAATGTAGCAGTGTGATTGTATTACTCTTGCATTTGAAATCCCTCAGCGTCTCCCTCTAGGATTTAGTCCAAACTCCTTAGCATACATACAGGGACTTCAGGAATCTGGCAGCTCCTGAGTTCTCCAGCCATGTCTCTCAGCCCCATTTCTCCATCACCCCTCCTCCTCCAAAACACATACACTAGAGTCATTGTGAAGTACTCAAAGTGCCTCTTATGGCTAGGCTCATTCACATTTGGGGGTTGCTTTTGCTGCTCTTCTGCCTATAATTTACCCCTTCCAGTCTCCTCCTGCCCCCCAAACCAGCTCAGCTTTTAAGACTCAGCCTGAGTGCTACTTCCTCTCTGAAGTCACATTCAGGTGGGTCCTACAGGGGACCCACTGCCGTATCACCTTGAGGGAAGCCCACAGTTGCTGTGCACCCAAACCATGTCTTTCACTGCCTTTGTTTCTTTTGATGGGTTCAGAATTCAGGTGCGAAAAGAATGTATAATTCAATGGTCCTCTCCAAGAGTTTAGAAATATCCTGTGGTGTTTAGAAACGTGCAGAGAATAGATTTTTTTAAAATATGTATATTGGTATTTTATATATTAATTATTTATATCCCATCGTTTTCCAAAACAAATGTAAGATGGCTTCAACTTTGGCATGCTAATCTAATCCATGACATTCAAAAGTCACAAAGTCAGGAAAAGAATTTTCTAAGAACCCTGAAGCATTGCTTCATTTATCCAGTTTCTTAGCCTAGATTATAATCAGGAAGGCACTGATCCCTTTTATTGTTGTTTTTAAGCAGCAAAATGATCCTATTGCTCCTCCCCTATTCCTCCTTATGGTAAAAAGCTGCACCAGCTACCCCTTCACCAAACCAAAAGCCTGCAATCAACTGATTTCTTTTCCTTCCTGCTGTCCCTCACCACAAATATCCACTCTATCATCAAGATTTTCTCCTTGATACCTCTCGTATCCAATGTGTCTAAGTTCACAATAAAATTTTCTCTTTCCTGGACCTTTCTGGCATTCCCCTTTATTGACCTTCATTCCCTTTTCTGACTGTGGCCAAAGTGTTCCTTCTAATGTAGCAGTGTGATTGTATTACTCTTGCATTTGAAATCCCTCAGCGTCTCCCTCTAGGATTTAGTCCAAACTCCTTAGCATACATACAGGGACTTCAGGAATCTGGCAGCTCCTGAGTTCTCCAGCCATGTCTCTCAGCCCCATTTCTCCATCACCCCTCCTCCTCCAAAACACATACACTAGAGTCATTGTGAAGTACTCAAAGTGCCTCTTATGGCTAGGCTCATTCACATTTGGGGGTTGCTTTTGCTGCTCTTCTGCCTATAATTTACCCCTTCCAGTCTCCTCCTGCCCCCCAAACCAGCTCAGCTTTTAAGACTCAGCCTGAGTGCTACTTCCTCTCTGAAGTCTTTTCGACAACTCAGCCTCAGGAAAAATCAGGCACTCTCTTCCGTGTGTCTCCTTTTGTGTCTTCTAGTCTCTAACACATTTTGGTTATTTTTCGTAAATGTATGCAACAGTCAGCCTCCTGTAGACTGAAAAGATCCTGGGGACTAAGTCCAAGTCGTGATCCTTTTGTTGTGTGACACTTTAGCAATGTCCCATAAACATTTGTTGACTAAATTCATGTTTATATGCATGAAAGAAGAGCAGTTCAGGAATTTTTATTAGCAGTGTTCCTTTACTTCCTGTAACTTGGAGAATATAGAATTAGCTGCTTTCCTAAAATGGTTGGGGAGGGGGCCTGTACTGTAAAGATTTGGCTTTAAGAAGCAGCCTAGTGAAAAGCAGCAGGCTCTGCCTACAGTAATTTCAGCCACTGATGTTAGCAGCCTTTGTTCCTTTTAGGGTTCAAAGAGCTATTGGCCACTTTGGGTCTTTATCTTACAAACATCCACACAAAGAAAGATTGCTTGGGAATTCAAGCAAAGAATATCTGTGTAGATTGAGAGAGGATTTTAAAGCGTTTGAGAGCCTCATCTTTCTGGAGTATTTTAATATGCATCTCCCAAGCATAAGGATGGAATAAATGAATTGGCTCAAAATTCCATCCAGGCTCTGAAAACTAACAGGACAAGAGGGACGTCAAGAAGCAAACTGGAAATCAGCGGGGTTATGGCTTTTTTTTTTTTAAAACCTTAGCATGTGATTGTATTACTCTTGCATTTGAAATCCCTCAGCGTCTCCCTCTAGGATTTAGTCCAAACTCCTTAGCATACATACAGGGACTTCAGGAATCTGGCAGCTCCTGAGTTCTCCAGCCATGTCTCTCAGCCCCATTTCTCCATCACCCCTCCTCCTCCAAAACACATACACTAGAGTCATTGTGAAGTACTCAAAGTGCCTCTTATGGCTAGGCTCATTCACATTTGGGGGTTGCTTTTGCTGCTCTTCTGCCTATAATTTACCCCTTCCAGTCTCCTCCTGCCCCCCAAACCAGCTCAGCTTTTAAGACTCAGCCTGAGTGCTACTTCCTCTCTGAAGTCTTTTCGACAACTCAGCCTCAGGAAAAATCAGGCACTCTCTTCCGTGTGTCTCCTTTTGTGTCTTCTAGTCTCTAACACATTTTGGTTATTTTTCGTAAATGTATGCAACAGTCAGCCTCCTGTAGACTGAAAAGATCCTGGGGACTAAGTCCAAGTCGTGATCCTTTTGTTGTGTGACACTTTAGCAATGTCCCATAAACATTTGTTGACTAAATTCATGTTTATATGCATGAAAGAAGAGCAGTTCAGGAATTTTTATTAGCAGTGTTCCTTTACTTCCTGTAACTTGGAGAATATAGAATTAGCTGCTTTCCTAAAATGGTTGGGGAGGGGGCCTGTACTGTAAAGATTTGGCTTTAAGAAGCAGCCTAGTGAAAAGCAGCAGGCTCTGCCTACAGTAATTTCAGCCACTGATGTTAGCAGCCTTTGTTCCTTTTAGGGTTCAAAGAGCTATTGGCCACTTTGGGTCTTTATCTTACAAACATCCACACAAAGAAAGATTGCTTGGGAATTCAAGCAAAGAATATCTGTGTAGATTGAGAGAGGATTTTAAAGCGTTTGAGAGCCTCATCTTTCTGGAGTATTTTAATATGCATCTCCCAAGCATAAGGATGGAATAAATGAATTGGCTCAAAATTCCATCCAGGCTCTGAAAACTAACAGGACAAGAGGGACGTCAAGAAGCAAAGACCGTTGGTAAAGTCAGCAAGGATTTAGTTAGTGATTGTTTCATGGCTTTTACTGTAGGAGGACACAGGCCAAAGTAAAATGAAAAGAAGATTTCTCAAAGAGTTTACGGTCCAGTCATTAATATTACTAAAACAAATATACCATCTATGGTAGATTCTGATGAGCAATGTAGACTGCTTTTATTTTTTAATTTATAACAATATAAAATACTTCAGGCCTTCCCAGGTGGCTCAGTGGTAAAGAATCTGCCAATGCAGGAGACTCGGGTTTGATCCCTGGGAAAGGAAGATCCCCTGGAGGAGGAAATGGCAACCCACTCCAGTATTCTTGCCTGAATCCCTTGGACAGAGGACCCTGGCTGACTACAGTCCATGATGTCACAGAATCAGACATGACTGATGCAACTGAACATACACGTACATGTTCCAATGGAACTATTCATGAAAATAGACATTTGATTTATGTATATATTTCCATGTCACAAAAAAATGTTTTTCCTTTGTCTTTTTTTCTCAATTATTTTGAAATGTAAAAATTATTCTTAGCTCATGGGCCGTACAAAAACAGGAGGCAGACCTCATTCAGCCCGTTGGCCAAATGACCATTTGATTGTTGTTCAGTCACTAAGTCGTGTTGCTTTACGACCTTGTGGACTGCAGCATACCAGGCTTCCTTGTCCTTTAGTATTTCCCAGAGTTTACTCAAACTCATGTCCGTTGACTCAGTGACGCCACCCAATCGTCTCATCCTCTGTCATCCTCCTTTTTCCCTGTATCTTTCCCAGCATTGGAGAATATAGAATTAGCTGCTTTCCTAAAATGGTTGGGAGGGGCCTGTACTGTAAAGATTTGGCTTTAAGAAGCAGCCTAGTGAAAAGCAGCAGGCTCTGCCTACAGTAATTTCAGCCACTGATGTTAGCAGCCTTTGTTCCTTTTAGGGTTCAAAGAGCTATTGGCCACTTTGGGTCTTTATCTTACAAACATCCACACAAAGAAAGATTGCTTGGGAATTCAAGCAAAGAATATCTGTGTAGATTGAGAGAGGATTTTAAAGCGTTTGAGAGCCTCATCTTTCTGGAGTATTTTAATATGCATCTCCCAAGCATAAGGATGGAATAAATGAATTGGCTCAAAATTCCATCCAGGCTCTGAAAACTAACAGGACAAGAGGGACGTCAAGAAGCAAAGACCGTTGGTAAAGTCAGCAAGGATTTAGTTAGTGATTGTTTCATGGCTTTTACTGTAGGAGGACACAGGCCAAAGTAAAATGAAAAGAAGATTTCTCAAAGAGTTTACGGTCCAGTCATTAATATTACTAAAACAAATATACCATCTATGGTAGATTCTGATGAGCAATGTAGACTGCTTTTATTTTTTAATTTATAACAATATAAAATACTTCAGGCCTTCCCAGGTGGCTCAGTGGTAAAGAATCTGCCAATGCAGGAGACTCGGGTTTGATCCCTGGGAAAGGAAGATCCCCTGGAGGAGGAAATGGCAACCCACTCCAGTATTCTTGCCTGAATCCCTTGGACAGAGGACCCTGGCTGACTACAGTCCATGATGTCACAGAATCAGACATGACTGATGCAACTGAACATACACGTACATGTTCCAATGGAACTATTCATGAAAATAGACATTTGATTTATGTATATATTTCCATGTCACAAAAAAATGTTTTTCCTTTGTCTTTTTTTCTCAATTATTTTGAAATGTAAAAATTATTCTTAGCTCATGGGCCGTACAAAAACAGGAGGCAGACCTCATTCAGCCCGTTGGCCAAATGACCATTTGATTGTTGTTCAGTCACTAAGTCGTGTTGCTTTACGACCTTGTGGACTGCAGCATACCAGGCTTCCTTGTCCTTTAGTATTTCCCAGAGTTTACTCAAACTCATGTCCGTTGACTCAGTGACGCCACCCAATCGTCTCATCCTCTGTCATCCTCCTTTTTCCCTGTATCTTTCCCAGCATCAGTGTTTTTTCCAGTAAGTCTGTTCTTTGCATCAGGTAGCCGAAGTCTTGGAGATTCAGCTTCAGCATCAGTCCTTACAATGAATATTTATCGTTGATTTCCTTTAGGATTGAATGAGTTGGTCTCCTTGCTGTCCAAGGAACTCTTAACAGACTTCTCTGGCACCACAACTAGAAAGGATCAATTCTTCAGGTGCTCAACCTTCTTTATGGTCCAACTCTAACATCTGTACATGACTACTAGAAAGACCATAGTTTTGACTGTACAAAACTTTGTTGGTGAAGTGATGTCTCTACTTTTTAATATGCTCTCTAGCTTTGTCATAGCTTTTCTTCCAAGAAGAAAGTGTCTTTTATCATTAAAAAATTTTGGTCTTAGGCTTTTTAGTCCTAACTAAACTAAGAGGAGTAATCTAGAATGTTCTATCGTCTGTAGAGTGCCAGGGAATTCTCCATTCCTTGCTTTTTCATAATCAGAAAAAGCTGGGTTGATGTCCCATTTGAACGTAGAAGAGCCAAGTTGCTCACCTCGCATTTCCCAAAGCTTCAGAGGCTAGTCTGCATTTCAGACAGCCCGAGTGATGAGTGAGTCTTGTGTTTTCCACAAAGAACTCTATCCCTTCAGAGGCTAGTCTGCAAATCCTCAGACAGCCCGAGTGATGAGTGAGCTTTGTTTTCCACAGAATCAGACATGACTGATGCAACTGAACATACACGTACATGTTCCAATGGAACTATTCATGAAAATAGACATTTGATTTATGTATATATTTCCATGTCACAAAAAAATGTTTTTCCTTTGTCTTTTTTTCTCAATTATTTTGAAATGTAAAAATTATTCTTAGCTCATGGGCCGTACAAAACAAGTAGGCAGACCTCATTCAGCCCGTTGGCCAAATGACCATTTGATTGTTGTTCAGTCACTAAGTCGTGTTGCTTTACGACCTTGTGGACTGCAGCATACCAGGCTTCCTTGTCCTTTAGTATTTCCCAGAGTTTACTCAAACTCATGTCCGTTGACTCAGTGACGCCACCCAATCGTCTCATCCTCTGTCATCCTCCTTTTTCCCTGTATCTTTCCCAGCATCAGTGTTTTTTCCAGTAAGTCTGTTCTTTGCATCAGGTAGCCGAAGTCTTGGAGATTCAGCTTCAGCATCAGTCCTTACAATGAATATTTATCGTTGATTTCCTTTAGGATTGAATGAGTTGGTCTCCTTGCTGTCCAAGGAACTCTTAACAGACTTCTCTGGCACCACAACTAGAAAGGATCAATTCTTCAGGTGCTCAACCTTCTTTATGGTCCAACTCTAACATCTGTACATGACTACTGGAAAAACCATAGTTTTGACTATACAGATGTTTGTTGGCCAAATGATGTCTCTACTTTTTAATATGCTGTCTAGCTTTGTCATAGCTTTTCTTCCAAGAAGAAAGTGTCTTTTATCATTAAAAAATTTTGGTCTTAGGCTTTTTAGTCCTAACTAAACTAAGAGGAGTAATCTAGAATGTTCTATCGTCTGTAGAGTGCCAGGGAATTCTCCATTCCTTGCTTTTTCATAATCAGAAAAAGCTGGGTTGATGTCCCATTTGAACGTAGAAGAGCCAAGTTGCTCACCTCGCATTTCCCAAAGCTTCAGAGGCTAGTCTGCATTTCAGACAGCCCGAGTGATGAGTGAGTCTTGTGTTTTCCACAAAGAACTCTATCCCTTCAGCATCTGTATCCCAGTCATACTTATGCATGGAAAAGGCTAAGTAAAATCTATTAATATCCTAGCTAGAAAGAAAACTATAAAATTACACATATATGCAAACTTGTGTGTACTCTGCAGTTCAAAGTGTAGTCAGCAAAAAACGCATGCATGCTATTGCACTGGGAGGAAATCGGTGTCTTTGAAATCAAATACCCTGCCATTGGCATATCCAGGCTTGAAACCCTGCTGCAGCTTTTAGCTTCCACCACATGTTTACATTGGAAATCTCTCTGTGCGCATATAGAGTTTGTTCTCTTATGAAATCATGTCTCTTGGGGAGGATAATTTAAAGCCATTTCCGTTTGTTATGTCTGAGCTGAACTAGACTATTAGGGCTTGTTAACGCTGGATAAACTTGAGCCCTATAACTGCCTTCATCTGCAGATTATAGAATCTGTCCAACAAATTGCATTCTGATGTTTTCACATGAAGGCTAAGGAAGTAGGGGACTTTTAATTTATATTCTATCACTATGGTTGTCTGAGGAATCACGGTTTTGACTTTCATGCCTGCTTGGTAGAGTATAGATGATATAAGTCTTGAATGGGCCAAATCCAGAGGTAATTGAGACACGAAACTCCATCTGCTACAGCCGAGCAAGCAAGGCTGGCAGTCAGAAAACTGCTGGCTAAGCATCTTTCTTCAGCGTATCTCCCTCCCCCAGTCTCAGCATAAATCAATGTTAGGTCCACTGAAATATCGTGTGTGGTCTGCATTTAGAAATTTTATTTGAAAATTATATCGTGGCAACCATGAGACAGACGGATAAAGTAAAACAAGTTTTCTTTAGGCTCGTGTTAAGTAAATAGAATTAAGTGACGATAGACAGTCTCCCTGATTTAGTGAAGGGGAGGAGATGGCTGCCCCAGGATCTCCCTCCTCCACCTTCATTCATCAAGCCCACAGAACATGCCATCATGCTCTCTTTAAGAATTTGGCTTGTTATCCTTCTCACCTCGCATTTCCCAAAGCTTCAGAGGCTAGTCTGCATTTCAGACAGCCCGAGTGATGAGTGAGTCTTGTGTTTTCCACAAAGAACTCTATCCCTTCAGCATCTGTATCCCAGTCATACTTATGCATGGAAAAGGCTAAGTAAAATCTATTAATATCCTAGCTAGAAAGAAAACTATAAAATTACACATATATGCAAACTTGTGTGTACTCTGCAGTTCAAAGTGTAGTCAGCAAAAAACGCATGCATGCTATTGCACTGGGAGGAAATCGGTGTCTTTGAAATCAAATACCCTGCCATTGGCATATCCAGGCTTGAAACCCTGCTGCAGCTTTTAGCTTCCACCACATGTTTACATTGGAAATCTCTCTGTGCGCATATAGAGTTTGTTCTCTTATGAAATCATGTCTCTTGGGGAGGATAATTTAAAGCCATTTCCGTTTGTTATGTCTGAGCTGAACTAGACTATTAGGGCTTGTTAACGCTGGATAAACTTGAGCCCTATAACTGCCTTCATCTGCAGATTATAGAATCTGTCCAACAAATTGCATTCTGATGTTTTCACATGAAGGCTAAGGAAGTAGGGGACTTTTAATTTATATTCTATCACTATGGTTGTCTGAGGAATCACGGTTTTGACTTTCATGCCTGCTTGGTAGAGTATAGATGATATAAGTCTTGAATGGGCCAAATCCAGAGGTAATTGAGACACGAAACTCCATCTGCTACAGCCGAGCAAGCAAGGCTGGCAGTCAGAAAACTGCTGGCTAAGCATCTTTCTTCAGCGTATCTCCCTCCCCCAGTCTCAGCATAAATCAATGTTAGGTCCACTGAAATATCGTGTGTGGTCTGCATTTAGAAATTTTATTTGAAAATTATATCGTGGCAACCATGAGACAGACGGATAAAGTAAAACAAGTTTTCTTTAGGCTCGTGTTAAGTAAATAGAATTAAGTGACGATAGACAGTCTCCCTGATTTAGTGAAGGGGAGGAGATGGCTGCCCCAGGATCTCCCTCCCTCCACCTTCATTCATCAAGCCCACAGAACATGCCATCATGCGTCTCTTTAAGAATTTGGCTTGTTATCCTTCTCTTTCTTAGATAGTGGGATAGTAGAAGATGGGAACTGCATCTGTTTGATTTCTTTTTAAAAAAAGTTTAGCAGAACTGCAGTACAGCTTCAGTAACATCTTCAGTAGGATGGTACTGAGCAGCAGTGTGGCCATGCAACATGATGTCTCCAACTCACCTGTATTAATGTTGCCTCTCCTGAGTTCAGTTCTTTTCAATAAACTTGTGGAAGGCACCATCCTAAGCCCAAAGGTCAGTGGCAGGGGTGGTGATGGGCTATAGAAACAAGTAAGACATGGACCCTCTCAAAAGGTGACTGTGTACGTGAATCACCGTAACCAGGACCTGATTCAAAGAATGCCAGAAAGGGAAAATCTGCTAGACTAAGGGAACAACACAAACAAAATTGCAACAGTAGAAAAGTTAAGAAATGTTCAAAGAGAAAGGGGTTAACCCACCCCCAGGCTTCCTTCCCTCCCTCTGTCCTTTATTCAATAGTTTTTTTAGTGAAGACCTGTGGGAAATCAAATAGACTTGGCCCCTGTCCACACAAAGCTTACAGTCTAAAGAGGAGACAGCCATGACTCAGGGAAACCCAAAGTGAATGACAGATTACAGCTCTGATCCTTACCTCCAAGAAGAGGGCTGTTTTGGCTAAGAGAGAGCATTAGAGGAGAATTCAGTGGGCTTTTCAGAGCAGCATAAAGGGAGAGTAGGTACTGATGTGTTCTTGTTGTTCAGTCACTAGGTCATGTCCCACTCTGCAATGCTATGGACAGCAGCACTCCAGGCTTTTCTGTCCTTCACTGTTTCCCAGAGCTTGCTCTAACTCATGTTCATTGACTCAGTGATGCCATTCCAACCATCTCGTCTTCTGTCATCCCCTTCGTCTTCTGCCTTTTGCATCAGGGTCTTTTCCAATGAGTCATCTCTTTGCATCAACTGCCCAAAGTATGGGAGCGTCAGCTTTAGCATCATTCCTTCCAATGAATATTCAGGGTTGATTTCCTTTAGGATCGACTGGTTTGACTTCTTGCAGTCTTTATGATCCAACTCTCACATCCATACACAACTACTGAAAACTATGGGTGAAAACCATGGCTTTGACTATATGGATTTTTGTCGACAAAGTGATGAGGATCAATCCTTACAATGAATATTCTGGGTTGATTTCTTTTAGAATTCACTGGTTTGATCTCCTTGCTGTCCAAGGGACTCTCAAGAGTCTTCTGTAGCACCACAATTCAAAAGTATCAATTCTTTGGCTCTCCGCTTTCTTTATGGTCGAACTCTCACATTCATACATGACTACTAGAAAAAACAGCTTGATTGAAGACACTGATTGGAGTGGGCATTACATGAAGTTGGATTGTACACAGCATGTGCAAGAGACCATGAGAGTGAGGATATGTGTGGTGTTAAATGCTGCCCCCAGAGAGTCAGGGAGTAGAGTGGGCTTCTTATCTTTCTGAGAGCAAAGGGAAATTATTGATTTGCTTTGAGCAACGGGCAGGATTGTGTGATGAGATGTGTTGTTTGGAAAGATCACTCTGACTGAAGTGTAGAGACTGAATTGGTGGTGTAGGGAGAGGGTGAGGAGTTTTCCTGGGAGGTAGGTACAATTTTCCAGTGGGGGGAATATTGCTGGATGTTTGCACTGGGGTAATACTGGGGAGATGAAGAGAAGGGAATGATTTTGAGGGCTGTTGATAAGCTTGTCCTTGGAAACATCCAGTTTGAGATACCTCTAAGACACTAAGAAGATAGACCAGGAAGTTATAGGTGTCTGGAGCTCCGTGAAAATGTCTGGATTGGAGAAACACATTTGAGAGTCATCTCCTTGTAAGTGGAAATTGAACCATGAGCGTGGATAAACAGTACAATTGAATGAGTGGTAGAGTAAATTAATCAGTGAGATCAGAAGAGGAGAGAGCACACAGAGTGAGAAGAGGGCCCAGCAGCTGTGTGATGCTATGTCTCTGTAACAGCCATTGTCACTTGCGAGGTTGCCAAGGTGAACTTCTGGTCCCTTGACTAGCTCTTGTGCAACACATGGACACATTTGGAGAGCTGACAAGAACCAGGGAAGTGACCAGTTACCTCCTTTCCCATAAGGAGACTACTCTCCTAACCCTTTCAACTCACAAGTGGGCAGGCTCTAAGAGTTCCCAGAGAAGATGGTTATTTGGGTTTTAAAACTGCTCTCCAAAGAACAGCCTGAGTTCTTACATTGATGCCATCAGTGGCTTGAATTGACCAAGGTCTTTTGTATGAGACACTATGTTCACAAGGACTCTGGCATACCAGGACAGAGTTCTCTTGCTGCTGCCTCAGGCACCCATCTGGGGAGTCTTCCCTACTCTCCTCCCATCCCACATGCCAGGCACTGAGAGACAGGACTGTCCATTTAGTTGTCATTGGAGAGGTTTTGGGCTTCAGAGAAGGGGATCTGGGACACTGACAAGCACAAGCTCCCTGGTGTTCTTCTAGGTCTGCACCTGAATTCAGTCAATGGTTTGCCATTTTTTCTGAGGACCTCCAGGGTTGGCCTGCCTATGTCCCTTGGTTTCACCACCAGCAGATGGGAATCTGGTGGGGTCATGGGGGGAGAAATGATGCGGTAGGTGAGCTAGCTGGGCTTTTCCCCATGTTTAGCCTGCAGTATGTTGTTATAAACCTTCTCCTCATCCTAGTTCCTGAAGCAAGCACATAGCTCCTTGGAAGTTTCTGAGAGTTTTATGACTAGCAAAGTTGGAGAACAGGTTAAGAGCCCAGCAGCCCGCTCTGGGCCTCCTCCCCAGTCTCTCTTTATTTTGTGTTGTTTTCCTTAGACACCTATCTCAATGTCTGAGGTTAGGCCTGGTTTACACCTGGTGTCTTGGCATAATTGCCAGTAGCACCTCCTTACTCTTTAAAATGTTTAGAAGATAAATTATGACTACCCTATTTAACCCTGAAGAGAAAGAGAAATTGATGTCTTGATGGTAATGGTAGGTTCTCAAAGGACTGAAATCCCCTTTATCTGTGTTTTAGTGAAGCAGCAGCTCGACTTTCTCAGCTGAACTGGGACCCTGAATGTGTAGTAGGGATGGGGTACTGGGGGGGCAGTGACTAGTCTTACACAATTCTGGTCCCTTGACTAGCTCTTGTGCAACACATGGACACATTTGGAGAGCTGACAAGAACCAGGGAAGTGACCAGTTACCTCCTTTCCCATAAGGAGACTACTCTCCTAACCCTTTCAACTCACAAGTGGGCAGGCTCTAAGAGTTCCCAGAGAAGATGGTTATTTGGGTTTTAAAACTGCTCTCCAAAGAACAGCCTGAGTTCTTACATTGATGCCATCAGTGGCTTGAATTGACCAAGGTCTTTTGTATGAGACACTATGTTCACAAGGACTCTGGCATACCAGGACAGAGTTCTCTTGCTGCTGCCTCAGGCACCCATCTGGGGAGTCTTCCCTACTCTCCTCCCATCCCACATGCCAGGCACTGAGAGACAGGACTGTCCATTTAGTTGTCATTGGAGAGGTTTTGGGCTTCAGAGAAGGGGATCTGGGACACTGACAAGCACAAGCTCCCTGGTGTTCTTCTAGGTCTGCACCTGAATTCAGTCAATGGTTTGCCATTTTTTCTGAGGACCTCCAGGGTTGGCCTGCCTATGTCCCTTGGTTTCACCACCAGCAGATGGGAATCTGGTGGGGTCATGGGGGGAGAAATGATGCGGTAGGTGAGCTAGCTGGGCTTTTCCCCATGTTTAGCCTGCAGTATGTTGTTATAAACCTTCTCCTCATCCTAGTTCCTGAAGCAAGCACATAGCTCCTTGGAAGTTTCTGAGAGTTTTATGACTAGCAAAGTTGGAGAACAGGTTAAGAGCCCAGCAGCCCGCTCTGGGCCTCCTCCCCAGTCTCTCTTTATTTTGTGTTGTTTTCCTTAGACACCTATCTCAATGTCTGAGGTTAGGCCTGGTTTACACCTGGTGTCTTGGCATAATTGCCAGTAGCACCTCCTTACTCTTTAAAATGTTTAGAAGATAAATTATGACTACCCTATTTAACCCTGAAGAGAAAGAGAAATTGATGTCTTGATGGTAATGGTAGGTTCTCAAAGGACTGAAATCCCCTTTATCTGTGTTTTAGTGAAGCAGCAGCTCGACTTTCTCAGCTGAACTGGGACCCTGAATGTGTAGTAGGGGATGGGGTACTGGAGGGGCAGGTGCATGGGAAGTGCTGGATCTGGAGTTAGGGTGCTGCAGCAGAGATGGTCCTGCCCTTTCTCCTGTCCCTTCCTCCCTCCACAACCAAGTCTGCCCACCGAAGACTCAGACTGGCCCTTGTGCAAAATGAGCGCAAAGACTAGGGTTGAGAAGTGAGTTTCCAAGTAGCGATGGGGGTCAACAGCAGAGAGGATAAAAATTTAGAGGCAGAAATGGAACAAGGTTACAGCAAAATAAAGAGTAGGGTGTTGGGGTGGGCAAGCCTGGCTAACCTGGACCCTCATTGTCTGATTGTTGCAGCAGGGAGCGGAGAACACAGAACTGTCAACATTTACTTATTTTTCTCTAGAATAGTTGCTACTTTGGAGAAATGGTTGAGGAAGACCTTCCTCAACCACATAGTTGTGCTTCTATTATGAGGTTTCTGGGCATCTCAGGCCACCCAAATGGAGTAACCCACCCAAGCCTGTGGGTCTCTAAGAGATGAACTTAAATAACATGTACTCACTAAAGGAACCACCCATGATGTTGAACAAATAAACAAACAAATATGCAATCCCTTCTCATTGTCACAACAAAAAAATATTTAGAATTGTTGACTATAGTGATAGTGTTTTCTCAACAAAGAGATTACTCATAAAGTAATAACATTGGAAAAAGAGCCATAGTCAGTACTATATTTTTGGTGCTATATTGGTAATCTGCTTATTATAAGAATTTTGCATCTTCCTATGCTGTTTGAAAATAGAAAAATTGGAGTTTGTTACTCCTGCGTACTCAGAAAGCCTGAAAACCATGTTGTCTGGTGTGTGAGTGCTAAGTCGCTTCAGTTGTGTCCACCTCTTTGCGACCCCATGGATTATAGCCTACCAGGATCTTCTGTCCATGGGATTTCCCAGGCAAGAATCCTGGAGTGGGTTGCTATTTCCTCCTCCTCCAGGGGATATTCCCAACCCAGGGATCGAACCCAGGTCTCCTGAATTGGCAAGCTGATTCTTTGTGTATGTGTGTGTGGTTGGATTTTTTTTTTTTTTTTTAGCCACTTCTATTGGTCTTTCGTTTATTTATATCTTTGTTCTTTGGCCTACGTGGGCCTCCTGCAGTGGCCTCTCTCATTGCAGATCACCGGCTCTGGGCGCATGCACTCCAGAGCTCTGGCTTGGTAGTTGGATGCATCAGTCCAGCTGCTCCGTGGGACGTGGGGTCTTCCCAGGCCAGGGATTGAACCGGTGCCCTTTGCATTGCAAGGCAGTACCCTTACCTACTGGACCACCAGGGAAGCCTGGCAAGGGGATTCTTTACCACTAGCGCCACCTGAGAAGCCCATGCTGCCTGGTAGGGAAGATTAATTAGGTAAATCCTTGGGAAGCTGCAGGCCAGCCTCTGGAATCACTCATGATTTGAGTAAGAAAAGGAAAACTCAATGGTGGGTTCAGGACTGAAATTTGAATCCAAAGCCCCATATCAAGCTTTAAGGTCTGAAACACTGCCGTTGCAGGAAGGAAACCTTCCTCAACCACATAGTTGTGCTTCTATTATGAGGTTTCTGGGCATCTCAGGCCACCCAAATGGAGTAACCCACCCAAGCCTGTGGGTCTCTAAGAGATGAACTTAAATAACATGTACTCACTAAAGGAACCACCCATGATGTTGAACAAATAAACAAACAAATATGCAATCCCTTCTCATTGTCACAACAAAAAAATATTTAGAATTGTTGACTATAGTGATAGTGTTTTCTCAACAAAGAGATTACTCATAAAGTAATAACATTGGAAAAGAGCCATAGTCAGTACTATATTTTTGGTGCTATATTGGTAATCTGCTTATTATAAGAATTTTGCATCTTCCTATGCTGTTTGAAAATAGAAAAATTGGAGTTTGTTACTCCTGCTACTCAGAAAGCCTGAAAACCATGTTGTCTGGTGTGTGAGTGCTAAGTCGCTTCAGTTGTGTCCACCTCTTTGCGACCCCATGGATTATAGCCTACCAGGATCTTCTGTCCATGGGATTTCCCAGGCAAGAATCCTGGAGTGGGTTGCTATTTCCTCCTCCTCCAGGGGATATTCCCAACCCAGGGATCGAACCCAGGTCTCCTGAATTGGCAAGCTGATTCTTTGTGTATGTGTGTGTGGTTGGATTTTTTTTTTTTTTTTTAGCCACTTCTATTGGTCTTTCGTTTATTTATATCTTTGTTCTTTGGCCTACGTGGGCCTCCTGCAGTGGCCTCTCTCATTGCAGATCACCGGCTCTGGGCGCATGCACTCCAGAGCTCTGGCTTGGTAGTTGGATGCATCAGTCCAGCTGCTCCGTGGGACGTGGGGTCTTCCCAGGCCAGGGATTGAACCGGTGCCCTTTGCATTGCAAGGCAGTACCCTTACCTACTGGACCACCAGGGAAGCCTGGCAAGGGGATTCTTTACCACTAGCGCCACCTGAGAAGCCCATGCTGCCTGGTAGGGAAGATTAATTAGGTAAATCCTTGGGAAGCTGCAGGCCAGCCTCTGGAATCACTCATGATTTGAGTAAGAAAAGGAAAACTCAATGGTGGGTTCAGGACTGAAATTTGAATCCAAAGCCCCATATCAAGCTTTAAGGTCTGAAATGCTTTTGTGTAAGCCACGTGGGCTCAGGGTAACTCAGTGTCTTTTTCTGTAAAAGGAGAAGACCATCCTAGTGTTAGAACTAGTATCTCAGTACCTTTCAACATTTAGGAAAAATTCCAGGAAAGGAGGTGAGGTCACTGAAAGTGGAAGGAGCTGTGATATGCAGCGATAGGGACTCTGTCTCGTCCTTGGAGGGCTGAACTTACTCAGGAGTAGTGGAGGTGTCACTCCTGCTTTGGTGAGACCAGTGCAAGTATGTTTTTATATCACATTTTTATTTTGTCTGTTTTTAGTTGATACACCTTTTTTTGTTTTTTTTTGGTTTAACTCTGGATTGCGTAAAGAAAACGTTAGTATAAATCTTACTGAGTGGTAGTTTAGTTCCAGTATTCTCTGAATCAGTTGAATGTTTATAAAGAGTAACACTATTAATTAAAGTGGCTGCATATAATATTTCATTCAATAGGTGTGCCATAACCAACTTATATATTTCCCAATTGTTAGTTATTTGGCTTTTTTTCTGTTTTTTGTTTTTATCTTTTTACTATCACAAAAAGTATGTAACGAACATCCTGTTACAGATTTCCAAACTTGTCTAATTATCTCCTTAAAATACATTTCTGGAGTGATATTGATGGGGCATAGGCATGCTTCTATTTTTTATATGGACTGCCAGACTACCTATGAGGAGGGTGTTGATTTGCATGCCTACCTGGGGGAGGGGGTTGGGGGGCTGGGGTTGTGTTTTCTTTCGGTCTTTGTGAATCTCACATACAAATGTTGTCTCATTGTTGACTGTATTTTCTTTACTTCGATTGCTAGAGAGATTGACCATTGAACATCTTTTGAGTGTATATTACTTGTTTGTATTTTTCCTATTGTGACTGGCTTGTTTAGTCCAGCTTGGAAACTCTGGGAGGGTCATGGTCTGGTTGGTTCATGGAATGCAGGATGTGGGCTATAAATTATTTTTCAGTTAAATGGCATGATATGAAAGCCTATAGTAAAGAAATTTTTAAAAACCATTAGGATATTTTCAGAGTCTTGCATTTCTATGATAAACTATGCCATGGAGTTTAAGTATCCTTAACAAAAGAAGGAATTTACAATGCTAATGGGAGACACCAGGCCTAGGCGATGGGGTAGGACTGTGCCGGCTGGTCATAGTGACAGAACTCTTGGAAACCTCTCCAGATTCACATCACCCTGCAGAGGGGCCGCTGCAGCGGTGTACCCCACCTGCTCGCAGATGTCATGGGCCCGCCTCTCCAAATTTTATGATGCATCTGAAATGAAGTTTTACTGCGTCCTCCCCCCAGCTCACAAAAACCCACGGTAGGAGAGGAAAGAAAAACAGAACCTACCTAGAGCAACGGGCAGACCTGTCTGAGCGTGGGGAGTTGGCTGCTCTGTGGGGCAGCGGGAGAGTAAACGACAAAAAGCATAAAGCACACCTCGCTTTAATCCCTTCCATCCGCCCACAGTCCCCAGAAAGCTCATAAAGCCCCCCTTTCTGGGTGATTGGATTCCTTTAACTCACAGGCAGGCAGGGTGTTTTTGTTGTTTGGAGAGGGGGCAGGGAGAGAGGGGGCGGGTTGGGGAAAAGGAGAATGGCCATCACTGGGGAGAATGAACCAAGTCCCCTGTTGCTTCAAGGTGGTAAGTGGTAAACACAGGCAGCTGGTATGTAACGCACATCCTGTTACAGCTTTCCAAACTTGTCTAATTATCTCCTTAAAATACATTTCTGGAGTGATATTGATGGGGCATAGGCATGCTTCTATTTTTTATATGGACTGCCAGACTACCTATGAGGAGGGTGTTGATTTGCATGCCTACCTGGGGGAGGGGGTTGGGGGGCTGGGGTTGTGTTTTCTTTCGGTCTTTGTGAATCTCACATACAAATGTTGTCTCATTGTTGACTGTATTTTCTTTACTTCGATTGCTAGAGAGATTGACCATTGAACATCTTTTGAGTGTATATTACTTGTTTGTATTTTTCCTATTGTGACTGGCTTGTTTAGTCCAGCTTGGAAACTCTGGGAGGGTCATGGTCTGGTTGGTTCATGGAATGCAGGATGTGGGCTATAAATTATTTTTCAGTTAAATGGCATGATATGAAAGCCTATAGTAAAGAAATTTTTAAAAACCATTAGGATATTTTCAGAGTCTTGCATTTCTATGATAAACTATGCCATGGAGTTTAAGTATCCTTAACAAAAGAAGGAATTTACAATGCTAATGGGAGACACCAGGCCTAGGCGATGGGGTAGGACTGTGCCGGCTGGTCATAGTGACAGAACTCTTGGAAACCTCTCCAGATTCACATCACCCTGCAGAGGGGCCGCTGCAGCGGTGTACCCCACCTGCTCGCAGATGTCATGGGCCCGCCTCTCCAAATTTTATGATGCATCTGAAATGAAGTTTTACTGCGTCCTCCCCCCAGCTCACAAAAACCCACGGTAGGAGAGGAAAGAAAAACAGAACCTACCTAGAGCAACGGGCAGACCTGTCTGAGCGTGGGGAGTTGGCTGCTCTGTGGGGCAGCGGGAGAGTAAACGACAAAAAGCATAAAGCACACCTCGCTTTAATCCCTTCCATCCGCCCACAGTCCCCAGAAAGCTCATAAAGCCCCCCTTTCTGGGTGATTGGATTCCTTTAACTCACAGGCAGGCAGGGTGTTTTTGTTGTTTGGAGAGAGGGCAGGGAGAGAGGGAGCTGGTTGGGGAAAAGGAGAATGGCCATCACTGGGGGAGAATGAAAACCAAGTCCCCCTGTTGCTTCAAGGTGGTAAGTGGTAAACACAGGCAGCTGGTGCCTGAAAACACGTGGGGCCAGGCAGCCCGGCCAGTCAGCTGCTGTGAGCAGGACCCAGCAATTCCTAGAGACAATCACCTCTCTCAGAAACCATCCATATCTGCCGAGGTGATTCCCCCCGCACCCCTCCACCTTTTGAGGGTTCCTCTTGGCTAACTCAAAGAAAGCATTTTGAATGCTGTTGGCAAAAATGTTGCCAACAGTTGTGTGTGGTAGGTGGTGTGTTTTTTTTCTCTCTCTAAAAAGAGTAGTTGTTCTTCTCTGCCAGTATTTAGAAGCTGGAACGGTCTGTTCTTTTTTGTTTAAAGTAGGGGCTTTGGAGACCGGTCCTTTTAGAGACTAGAAGAAAGAAAAAGAAAAAAAGAAAAAAAAAAAATCCTCCAGTTTGCCTTTGGCCTAGAGACTTTTCACGTGTTTACTTTTGACCTTCTCCCTGTCTGTAGGCTACACAGGAACTTCGGTCACCCTAGGCTGGGCTCTGGGTCTCGAACAACAGACTCTCAAACAATCCAAAAGAAAAATTCTTTGGCATTTCAAAGCAGCTCCTAAAATTTGTCTAGGCTTGCTCGTTTTGGAACTCCTGATGAATGTGGAAGAGTGAATGCACTTACTCGTTCTCCATCCTGTGGCCCAACTCCCTCCTAGGCCTTCTCTTACTCCTTCTGCCTCCTTCTCCCCCAGAACACACTCCTTGACGGAGCTGCCATTTGGGCATCTCCACCTTCGCAGGTGCCACTTTTTTTTTTTTTTTAATTTTTTTTTAAACCTTTATTTTACTTTTAACTTTTACAGAGTTTTGTTGTTTACACATATGTATGTTCTCAGATTAGTCATATGTATATCCCCCCCTTCCCTCCCCTCCCGACCATCACACAGCACCCCTGAAGGATCCCCTTTTCTCACAGAGCAATGACTAGAGCTATTTTCTTCACTTATCATAGTACAGGCCTTCATGCTACTTCCTTTACGCCTCTCACCCACTGTTCCTTCCCCACAATGTCCATATGTCCACTGTCCATGTCTGTCTTTCTGTCACTTCACTGCGTGTGCCATCATCACCATCCTACTAGATTCCATATATATGTGTTAATATACTGTATTTGTCCTTCTCTTTCTGACTGACTTCACTTTTTATGATGCGTTCTAGATCCAGCCACCTCATTAGGGTTGATTCTTCTGCATTTCTCTTTACAGCTGTGTAGTATTCCATTGTATATATGTACCAGAGCTTTTGTATCCATTCGTTCGTCGATGGGCATCTAGGTTCCTTCCATGTTCTAGCTATTGTATAGAGAGCTGAAATGAACATTGGGGTACAGGTGCTTCTTTCAGTTTTGATTTCGTCAGTGTATAAGCCTAAGAGTGGGATTGCTGGGTCATATGGTTTCCTGGAGGCTTACTCCCCATTCTTTTGGGCCACTTCTATTGTTCTTTCATTTATCCATTTTCATCCATCTTTGTTCTTTGGCCTGTGTGGGCCTCCTCTTGCAGTGGCCTCTCTCGCTGCAGAGCACCGGCCCTGGGCACACACACTCCAGAGCTCTGGCTCGGTCGTTGGACACATCTGTCCAGCCGCTCTGCAGCACACGGGATCCTCCCAGGCCAGGGATCAAACCGGCACCCCCTGCACTGCAAGGTGGTGTCCTTACCCACTGGACCACCAGGGAAGCCCACTCCCCATTCTTGACTGGTGAAGTCCTCCTGTCCGTACCCGGCTGCCCCACATGGATTGAGCCTTCCTTCCATCGGCTGATGGCCTCAAAAACAGAGCCTAATTATAGATGTCTAGCACAGCACCTGTGGTACCAGGGCAGCAGGGTGTTAATATTAGCAGCATTAGAGGTAACAGTAATACTTGCTCTGTATTAAGTATGTACCTTGTGTTAGGTACTTCTCACCTTTGTTGTTGTCCAGTTACTAAGTCATGTCCCACTCTTTGCAACCCCATGGACTGCAGAACACCAGGCTGCCGAAGTTTGCTTCAGCTCATGTTCATTGAGTCAGTGAGGCCATCCAACCATCTCATCCTTTGTAGTCCATCATAGTACAGGCCTTCATGCTACTTCCTTTACGCCTCTCACCCACTGTTCCTTCCCCACAATGTCCATATGTCCACTGTCCATGTCTGTCTTTCTGTCACTTCACTGCGTGTGCCATCATCACCATCCTACTAGATTCCATATATATGTGTTAATATACTGTATTTGTCCTTCTCTTTCTGACTGACTTCACTTTTTATGATGCGTTCTAGATCCAGCCACCTCATTAGGGTTGATTCTTCTGCATTTCTCTTTACAGCTGTGTAGTATTCCATTGTATATATGTACCAGAGCTTTTGTATCCATTCGTTCGTCGATGGGCATCTAGGTTCCTTCCATGTTCTAGCTATTGTATAGAGAGCTGAAATGAACATTGGGGTACAGGTGCTTCTTTCAGTTTTGATTTCGTCAGTGTATAAGCCTAAGAGTGGGATTGCTGGGTCATATGGTTTCCTGGAGGCTTACTCCCCATTCTTTTGGGCCACTTCTATTGTTCTTTCATTTATCCATTTTCATCCATCTTTGTTCTTTGGCCTGTGTGGGCCTCCTCTTGCAGTGGCCTCTCTCGCTGCAGAGCACCGGCCCTGGGCACACACACTCCAGAGCTCTGGCTCGGTCGTTGGACACATCTGTCCAGCCGCTCTGCAGCACACGGGATCCTCCCAGGCCAGGGATCAAACCGGCACCCCCTGCACTGCAAGGTGGTGTCCTTACCCACTGGACCACCAGGGAAGCCCACTCCCCATTCTTGACTGGTGAAGTCCTCCTGTCCGTACCCGGCTGCCCCACATGGATTGAGCCTTCCTTCCATCGGCTGATGGCCTCAAAAACAGAGCCTAATTATAGATGTCTAGCACAGCACCTGTGGTACCAGGGCAGCAGGGTGTTAATATTAGCAGCATTAGAGGTAACAGTAATACTTGCTCTGTATTAAGTATGTACCTTGTGTTAGGTACTTCTCACCTTTGTTGTTGTCCAGTTACTAAGTCATGTCCCACTCTTTGCAACCCCATGGACTGCAGAACACCAGGCTGCCGAAGTTTGCTTCAGCTCATGTTCATTGAGTCAGTGAGGCCATCCAACCATCTCATCCTTTGTAGTCCCCTTCTCCTCTTGCCCTCGGTCTTCTCAAATGCATTGTTTCTAATCCTCCCAATAACCCTACATTGTAGGTGGAATCATCTTCATTTTATAGGTGAGGAAACTGAAACTTAGAAGTTCAGAAATCCAGCCACGGTCACTTAGCTAACAAATAACTGAACCCAAGTTGGAACCCAGCTCTTAATTCATTCCTACTGTACTTCCAGGCCTCCTAGTAAGTGTTCAATAAATATCAATTGGTTGAACATGTGGCCCTGAAATTGTTTTCCAAGCCTGGGAAAATCTTTCCAGGAGTTTCAAGACCAAAACTTTTGCATAGCTTGTGCTTGGTTCCCTTGACTTTTAGTCTCTCTTGTTCAACACCTGCTATCATTTTGTCTCCTGTTTGGCCCTTAAGAATCATACCATCTCTTCATGTTTTAGCTCTGGAGGGTGGGGATGGAGCAAAGGGACAGCCTCTTGATCCTTGTCCCATGTCTCTTTCCTTGAACTGGTCTTTGTTCCCCCCAAAGTCTTTATTATCACTTAAAGGAAATTAAACTAAATTAAATGAAGATCAAAATCAGTTGAATATTGGCCATATTGTATGATTCACACTAAAACAGTGCTTCTGTCAGAAGCCTTTAGACGATGTCTACAAACTTTCTTCATGGAATTGTAAGGATTACAGAAATGTAGGACGTCTAGTGCCTGACACATGATGAATTCTTAAAAAATGTAAAAGCTAGCTCTTGTTGTTATTTTTATCAATCCTTGACTGGAGTACTCAAACTCCTAAAAGAGATTGAGACAAGGGAGATGCATTAATTAATATTAATAATTAGTATAGCAACTAATATTTATTACTATGTGTCAAAGGATTTTTCATATATTAACTCATTTAATTCTCACAGTCTGATGAAGTGGGTACTGTCACCGGCTGTTTTTACAGGTGAGGAGATGGAGGAACAGAGAGGGTAAGTTGGGGAGCTCGGTTCAAGTTTCTGGTTCGAGAGTTGACACTCTTTAATAATCACCACTGCTCTGAAAATAAGTAAGCACCAGGCCTAAAAGAAGCATAATAGAAATGTGATATATTTAATTCCTTCTCATTCCGCTCTTGAATGTGTGGTTTCAGGAGAGTGAGTGTGTTGGTGAGAGGCGGTGCCTCTGGTGTTTTGCACTGTCCCCAGGAACCACCAGGAGGAGGGCGGGTAACTCAGAATCATCCCTGTTCCTGGTAAACGACTCAAAATGGGCAGAACCTCGTGCACCAAACCCAACCTGTACAAACCAGTATTTCCCAGTTGCCTGTTTGGCGCAGAACCCACATTACCACAGTTTTGTGAGGGAAGACTTTTTTTTTTTTTCATATTTGCTCTTGTTGCTCTTGAGACTGCAAAACACCATGTCTTCCTGATGCTGGAGGCCAAAACAAGTTCTGTGGCTAAGGATCGTTTCTTTCTTTCTTTTTTTTTTTTAACTTTTATTTTACTTTTAACTTTACAGAATTTTGTTGTTTACAGATATGTATGTTCCCAGATTAGTTATATGTATATCCCCCCCTTCCTTTTGTTTTCTTTTAATAATTTCTTTTGGTGGAGTGCGGGTTGGAGAGGGGGGTGGGCGAACCACTTCTATTGGTCTTTCATTTCTCTATTTTCATCTATCTTTGTTCTCTGGCCCCTGTCGGCCTCCCATCGCAGTGGCCTCTCGCAGAGCACCGCCTCTGGGCACATGCTCATCCAGGTAATGGTTTAGACGATGTCTACAAACTTTCTTCATGGAATAACAGAAATGTAGGACGTCTAGTGCCTGACACATGATGAATTCTTAAAAAATGTAAAAGCTAGCTCTTGTTGTTATTTTTATCAATCCTTGACTGGAGTACTCAAACTCCTAAAAGAGATTGAGACAAGGGAGATGCATTAATTAATATTAATAATTAGTATAGCAACTAATATTTATTACTATGTGTCAAAGGATTTTTCATATATTAACTCATTTAATTCTCACAGTCTGATGAAGTGGGTACTGTCACCGGCTGTTTTTACAGGTGAGGAGATGGAGGAACAGAGAGGGTAAGTTGGGGAGCTCGGTTCAAGTTTCTGGTTCGAGAGTTGACACTCTTTAATAATCACCACTGCTCTGAAAATAAGTAAGCACCAGGCCTAAAAGAAGCATAATAGAAATGTGATATATTTAATTCCTTCTCATTCCGCTCTTGAATGTGTGGTTTCAGGAGAGTGAGTGTGTTGGTGAGGCGGTGCCTCTGGTGTTTTGCACTGTCCCCAGGAACCACCAGGAGGAGGGCGGGTAACTCAGAATCATCCCTGTTCCTGGTAAACGACTCAAAATGGGCAGAACCTCGTGCACCAAACCCAACCTGTACAAACCAGTATTTCCCAGTTGCCTGTTTGGCGCAGAACCCACATTACCACAGTTTTGTGAGGGAAGACTTTTTTTTTTTTTCATATTTGCTCTTGTTGCTCTTGAGACTGCAAAACACCATGTCTTCCTGATGCTGGAGGCCAAAACAAGTTCTGTGGCTAAGGATCGTTTCTTTCTTTCTTTTTTTTTTTTTAACTTTTATTTTACTTTTAACTTTACAGAATTTTGTTGTTTACAGATATGTATGTTCCCAGATTAGTTATATGTATATCCCCCCCTTCCTTTTGTTTTCTTTTAATAATTTCTTTTGGTGGAGTGCGGGTTGGAGAGGGAGGGGTGGGCGGGCCACTTCTATTGGTCTTTCATTTCTCTATTTTCATCTATCTTTGTTCTCTGGCCCCTGTCGGCCTCCCATCGCAGTGGCCTCTCTCGCCGCAGAGCACCGCCTCTGGGCACATGCACTCCAGAGCTCCGGCTAGGTAATTGGACACATCGGTCCAGCCGCTCCATGGCACGTGGGATCTTCCCAGGCCAGGGATCGAACCGGGCCTCTTGCACTGCAAGGTGGTGTCCTTACCCACTGGACCACCAGGGAAGCCCTAAGGATCGTCTTTGTAGCTCTTTCTTTTTCAGAAACTGGTCCTGTGCAGAGAGTAGAATTAACCTATGTGATTAAACTGTAAAAAGCAACGTATATACCTAGATGCTACATATTTGCATAGGAAATCACACATATGCAAAAAATGTATATAAACTATACATTTATGTTTGTATATATGTATGTGTTAACATATATTTTTTCTTACTTTGTATAAATCTGTATATTTTCTAAATTGTCCTTGATATAGGGACAGAACATATTCAAGCGTGCAGGCTGGGACTCAGGTGTTCCCCTGGTTGCAGTGTGTTGTGTTCTCCACCCCTGTGCCCACTCCTGTCCTACTGCCTCCTTTGGCTTGTCACCCTGTGGTTATCATCACTCTGGCTTTCAAGCAGTGGGCCAGGGACAGAGACCCAGGGCCAGTGTCACATCTGAATGTTAGAGAAGGTGTTCTACCACCGTGTTTCCACTGTCCTCGTAATGCACCAATCAGAGCTGGAGACAGGCTGGTGGTAGGTTGTGTGTGTGTGTGTGTGTAAGGTAGAGGCATCCACGTAGTAAGACTGAGCTCGCCCTTGACTGTGCCCACGTGTAAGATGGAAATCACAGAGAAGAAAAGGTAAAATTGATGATGTGTAGGCATCTGCAGGAGAGGTGCTATATTGTGGAGAGAGGCCAGCACTGTGCTGACCGGGCTGCTGGCCCATTTTTATGCACAGGCTCTGAGTAGAGTCAACACACAGTGGGCTGCCTCCTTGGGCACTGGCGGTATGTGGCAGAGTTAATGTCTGTTGGTATCAACTTCAGCTCCGCCTCACCATCGGGCCACTTCTATTGGTCTTTCATTTCTCTATTTTCATCTATCTTTGTTCTCTGGCCCCTGTCGGCCTCCCATCGCAGTGGCCTCTCTCGCCGCAGAGCACCGCCTCTGGGCACATGCACTCCAGAGCTCCGGCTAGGTAATTGGACACATCGGTCCAGCCGCTCCATGGCACGTGGGATCTTCCCAGGCCAGGGATCGAACCGGGCCTCTTGCACTGCAAGGTGGTGTCCTTACCCACT
Source organism: Tragulus kanchil (assembly GCA_022376925.1). Lineage (NCBI taxonomy): Eukaryota > Metazoa > Chordata > Mammalia > Artiodactyla > Tragulidae > Tragulus > Tragulus kanchil. The sequence goes on along the minus strand of JAIOJX010000032.1, from coordinate 213,059,022 downwards.
GGACCACCAGGGAAGCCCTAAGGATCGTCTTTGTAGCTCTTTCTTTTTCAGAAACTGGTCCTGTGCAGAGAGTAGAATTAACCTATGTGATTAAACTGTAAAAAGCAACGTATATACCTAGATGCTACATATTTGCATAGGAAATCACACATATGCAAAAAATGTATATAAACTATACATTTATGTTTGTATATATGTATGTGTTAACATATATTTTTTCTTACTTTGTATAAATCTGTATATTTTCTAAATTGTCCTTGATATAGGGACAGAACATATTCAAGCGTGCAGGCTGGGACTCAGGTGTTCCCCTGGTTGCAGTGTGTTGTGTTCTCCACCCCTGTGCCCACTCCTGTCCTACTGCCTCCTTTGGCTTGTCACCCTGTGGTTATCATCACTCTGGCTTTCAAGCAGTGGGCCAGGGACAGAGACCCAGGGCCAGTGTCACATCTGAATGTTAGAGAAGGTGTTCTACCACCGTGTTTCCACTGTCCTCGTAATGCACCAATCAGAGCTGGAGACAGGCTGGTGGTAGGTTGTGTGTGTGTGTGTGTGTAAGGTAGAGGCATCCACGTAGTAAGACTGAGCTCGCCCTTGACTGTGCCCACGTGTAAGATGGAAATCACAGAGAAGAAAAGGTAAAATTGATGATGTGTAGGCATCTGCAGGAGAGGTGCTATATTGTGGAGAGAGGCCAGCACTGTGCTGACCGGGCTGCTGGCCCATTTTTATGCACAGGCTCTGAGTAGAGTCAACACACAGTGGGCTGCCTCCTTGGGCACTGGCGGTATGTGGCAGAGTTAATGTCTGTTGGTATCAACTTCAGCTCCGCCTCACCATCGGGCTCAGCCTAACGCTTTCTCCTCTACTGTGGTCCTCTCTCTTCTCAGGATTGCACTTGTTTGTTCGTGCAGCTTCCAGCTCCCAGCCACCCTGCTCACCCCTTGCTGCCTTCTCCCCTCCCCTCCCTCTGCAACCGCTTGCTCCCTGCAAGACCCAGAAGAGCCCTCTCTTGACTCAAGACACCCATTAAACAAGAGTGAGACACTAACAATCATCGAGCACTTTGTGAGGAGGGCCAATTAGAGGCTCGCCTGACCAGGGTGAGCAGCGGGATGTCCAGAAAGACACTTTGCTTCTGGGGAATAGGAGCTTAATCCCTTTACTGGCTAGATGGAGACTCCTGGGGTCCATGAGCCTCATTCCTGCTGGACCTGGAGCGCTGTCATTGGAGGACAGCCGGGCCTGGGGGGCTTTGCTTGCTGACAGCCCCCCTTCTCTCCCCAACCCCCGCGCGTCTCTTTTCTTTCACAGTGACACACAGTGCTGCGCCTCTGAGGTCATTTGTTTCCCACAGCCTCGCAGCGCACTGTGGCAACCAAGGGACAATGGTCTCTCCCAGGAATGATGGGAGGCCTTGTTTTGCCTTAAATAAGCCCCTTCAAGAGAGCAGTAAGATCTGTTGTGTGTGTGGTTTGTTTTTTCAGAAAATCCTCTTGCACATAGTTCCAGTGTGAAGGACTCAGGCAACTTCAATGAAAGCCGTAAAGAATTCTGTGTGTGTGTGTGTGTGTGTGTGTGTGTGTTTAATTTTGTTTTTATTGCTGTTTTGAGACCAAGATCATGTTTTCCTGTCTGCCAGTTACCCTTTTCCTACTCCTGCTCCCTCGATCCTAGCGTTCTTTGGTAGTTTTAGACAGGAATTGGCAGGTGTTGGGGCAGAGATACCCAGCGCTCTGTGCTGGCATCTGACTGCTCGTGATTGTGCCAAGGTGGGTCTGGGGTGAGCACCCCAGAGATTTAGTACTCCGCACATCTCTCATCCTATCCTGGGCCTGCAGAGAGTGCTTGGCACTGGATAGCTAAGACTGGAATTCGCAGTAGAGTGAAGGTGAGCGAGGAGGAAATATAGCTTTGTGGGCCACCACAGAAAAGATCATTAGCTTTAATGCCAGAGCTTCAAGGGAATCTGTGGGAAGAAAGGGCCTGTATATGAAATCTGGAAGAAAGAGAAGTCAGGTTCTGTACCTGGAGTGGCTGTTTTATGAGGGGAGAGCACCATTGGAAACCAAGAGCTCAGCCTAACGCTTTCTCCTCTACTGTGGTCCTCTCTCTTCTCAGGATTGCACTTGTTTGTTCGTGCAGCTTCCAGCTCCCAGCCACCCTGCTCACCCCTTGCTGCCTTCTCCCCTCCCCTCCCTCTGCAACCGCTTGCTCCCTGCAAGACCCAGAAGAGCCCTCTCTTGACTCAAGACACCCATTAAACAAGAGTGAGACACTAACAATCATCGAGCACTTTGTGAGGAGGGCCAATTAGAGGCTCGCCTGACCAGGGTGAGCAGCGGGATGTCCAGAAAGACACTTTGCTTCTGGGGAATAGGAGCTTAATCCCTTTACTGGCTAGATGGAGACTCCTGGGGTCCATGAGCCTCATTCCTGCTGGACCTGGAGCGCTGTCATTGGAGGACAGCCGGGCCTGGGGGGCTTTGCTTGCTGACAGCCCCCCTTCTCTCCCCAACCCCCCCGCGTCTCTTTTCTTTCACAGTGACACACAGTGCTGCGCCTCTGAGGTCATTTGTTTCCCACAGCCTCGCAGCGCACTGTGGCAACCAAGGGACAATGGTCTCTCCCAGGAATGATGGGAGGCCTTGTTTTGCCTTAAATAAGCCCCTTCAAGAGAGCAGTAAGATCTGTTGTGTGTGTGGTTTGTTTTTTCAGAAAATCCTCTTGCACATAGTTCCAGTGTGAAGGACTCAGGCAACTTCAATGAAAGCCGTAAAGAATTCTGTGTGTGTGTGTGTGTGTGTGTGTGTGTGTGTTTAATTTTGTTTTTATTGCTGTTTTGAGACCAAGATCATGTTTTCCTGTCTGCCAGTTACCCTTTTCCTACTCCTGCTCCCTCGATCCTAGCGTTCTTTGGTAGTTTTAGACAGGAATTGGCAGGTGTTGGGGCAGAGATACCCAGCGCTCTGTGCTGGCATCTGACTGCTCGTGATTGTGCCAAGGTGGGTCTGGGGTGAGCACCCCAGAGATTTAGTACTCCGCACATCTCTCATCCTATCCTGGGCCTGCAGAGAGTGCTTGGCACTGGATAGCTAAGACTGGAATTCGCAGTAGAGTGAAGGTGAGCGAGGAGGAAATATAGCTTTGTGGGCCACCACAGAAAAGATCATTAGCTTTAATGCCAGAGCTTCAAGGGAATCTGTGGGAAGAAAGGGCCTGTATATGAAATCTGGAAGAAAGAGAAGTCAGGTTCTGTACCTGGAGTGGCTGTTTTATGAGGGGAGAGCACCATTGGAAACCAAGACTCTGTCCTATTTGTCTTTGGCTCTCCAGTGTTAGGATCTCTTTACCCTTGTTGCTCACATGTGCACACCTTATTATTTGTAACGGCTTTTTATTTGGTGAATTATATTGCATCATATAATATAGCTATTTCATCTGGAAGAACTGAGGTTAGGCAGATTAAAGTCTGTCTCAAAACCACATGATGAATTAATTTTAAAATTTAAGATTAAAACCCAGATTGTTACCTTTCCAGATCATTGACTAATCAGTGTGATCTGCAGTCTGTCTCTCCCTGTTCCAAAGGAAAAGGACCATCAAGACAGTCTCTCATCGGAGCCTAATGTTTTTCAGAAACCGAATGACTGTCTAAATTATATCTTAATACTGTCTTTTCTTCCTTTACCTGGTACAAGCCGTATTTTCAGCTTTTAACAAAATTTTATCACCTCTTGACCATATCAGACTCAAATGCTGTTGACCTTATGATTGGGCCACCAGAAGAATATAGCAGTTTTTTCCTAACCTTTTCATTTCCTGACTTTTTTCCAGTGATAATTTTAATACACTTGTGAAATACTCAAGCAGGAAAGGAGAATTTTCCAGATGTTTCTATTGATTGCTCTGTTGCAAACACAAGACAATTCAAAGACTGGTATCACTTTTCAGTAAAGTGCAGAAACTTTTTTTTGATAGCTAGCTATCCTTGAGGTTAATAAACATTCCTAAGATTAACTCTTAACAACTCTAGTGCCATTTGTATTGTTCCCAAATTCTAAAGTGGGAGTCCTGGAACTTCTGATAACCAGATTGATGTGCTGACATATTTCTCTGGGCTATCTATTAAATGCTTATTCTCAACTGTTCATTAGCTTTACAAAACAAACACACCACAGTCAATTCCCCATTAGAGAGCCAGTGTCTCTCTCTTACAGTAATAGGACATTGGCCAGACCATCTTTCCTCTGGCCATGATGGACGTATTCCCGTCTTAGCTAAAGCTTGACCAACTCATGCTTTAGTATTCATTATAAAGGAAACGACATAAATAAATAGATAAAGTCACTAACGTAAGAGCTGTAGCAGACCATGAATGGCAAAAGGACATGACCTTAGATCCTTAACAAGCCACCTTTGGCAACATTTGACTCTGAGGATAGGCAGATTGTTTCTGATCTGCTTGGACTCAAGCCCCTTCCCTTGAGGCTGATCTCAGCATCTTCCCAGAGATTCCTTGCCTCCTGGCCAATCCTACTGCATATTCCAGATGCACAGAAGATGAATATGATTAAATCCAAAATGGTAACCCAATAGAACTCCATGGTCAGCCTAATGTTTTCAGAAAAACTGAGGTTAGGCAGATTAAAGTCTGTCTCAAAACCACATGATGAATTAATTTTAAAATTTAAGATTAAAACCCAGATTGTTACCTTTCCAGATCATTGACTAATCAGTGTGATCTGCAGTCTGTCTCTCCTGTTCCAAAGGAAAAGGACCATCAAGACAGTCTCTCATCGGAGCCTAATGTTTTTCAGAAACCGAATGACTGTCTAAATTATATCTTAATACTGTCTTTTCTTCCTTTACCTGGTACAAGCCGTATTTTCAGCTTTTAACAAAATTTTATCACCTCTTGACCATATCAGACTCAAATGCTGTTGACCTTATGATTGGGCCACCAGAAGAATATAGCAGTTTTTTCCTAACCTTTTCATTTCCTGACTTTTTTCCAGTGATAATTTTAATACACTTGTGAAATACTCAAGCAGGAAAGGAGAATTTTCCAGATGTTTCTATTGATTGCTCTGTTGCAAACACAAGACAATTCAAAGACTGGTATCACTTTTCAGTAAAGTGCAGAAACTTTTTTTTGATAGCTAGCTATCCTTGAGGTTAATAAACATTCCTAAGATTAACTCTTAACAACTCTAGTGCCATTTGTATTGTTCCCAAATTCTAAAGTGGGAGTCCTGGAACTTCTGATAACCAGATTGATGTGCTGACATATTTCTCTGGGCTATCTATTAAATGCTTATTCTCAACTGTTCATTAGCTTTACAAAACAAACACACCACAGTCAATTCCCCATTAGAGAGCCAGTGTCTCTCTCTTACAGTAATAGGACATTGGCCAGACCATCTTTCCTCTGGCCATGATGGACGTATTCCCGTCTTAGCTAAAGCTTGACCAACTCATGCTTTAGTATTCATTATAAAGGAAACGACATAAATAAATAGATAAAGTCACTAACGTAAGAGCTGTAGCAGACCATGAATGGCAAAAGGACATGACCTTAGATCCTTAACAAGCCACCTTTGGCAACATTTGACTCTGAGGATAGGCAGATTGTTTCTGATCTGCTTGGACTCAAGCCCCTTCCCTTGAGGCTGATCTCAGCATCTTCCCAGAGATTCCTTGCCTCCTGGCCAATCCTACTGCATATTCCAGATGCACAGAAGATGAATATGATTAAATCCAAAATGGTAACCCAAAATGTTGAGTAGTTAGAAACTGGTCATGGTGGCATCAGTAGCTGGTAAATAAATAACAGACTTGTTGTATCACACCCTAGTTTCATGCTCTCAAGAGGTTCTTATGTTGCTTGTGTTCGTGGGCATGTAAATGAAACCCCTGTTGGCCTTGGCAGATATTGGCCTCTTCTGTGACCTTGTTTGACTGAAACAAAAAGTCATTGGTGGAACAAAATTTCACATGTCTGAACTGGGTTGAAAGAAAAGGGCAATTCTCTGAATTGGGTAATTGGATCACCCTCCCAAGTGCCCTAGGGCTCATATCAAACATATAAGAAGAGGATTAATAACTTTAGTGTATAAATGAGCTGTATGCAACCTCCAACTGTAACATTTCACTCTCAGGAACTCAAAGACATAAAAACAATTTTTTTTTCCCCCCTAGACCCCATTTTGAAGTGCTCTTTGTAAAATGCAGGAAAGAGATTGCAGACTTATGTGGAATCTTTGTAATTGTGTATAGTCCATCTCATGGGTGGGCAACCTACACTGCAAGGTAGTGTCCTTACCCACTGGACCACCAGGGAAGCCCATGGGTGGGCAACCTGAAAGCCTCTACAAAATAGCCATTTAATAAAAAAGTTCATGAGATGTATTATTGGAACTAAAAGATATTGACAATAATATTACTTCGAATTAAGCTTGATATTCACTTCCTTGGCTATCACTCTGTTGTCGAGACTGAATTAGATGTTCCTGTATGATGGACAGCTCACCATCTTCCTATTTCAGTTGAGTCAGTGAATTTTAAGACTTAACCACAGACCTATATACTTTCATATGAGTTGTAAGGAGCTATTTGAGAAGCTGAAAACTTAAAAATATAATGTGGTAATTTATTCATTAATTTGCTTACTCAATATTTATTTAATCCCTACTATATACCAGGCTTGAGAACATAAAAAATTATAAAGTAGAGCAAGACCCATGAATAGATACTTGAAATACAGATTCATAAGGATTGAAGGAACGTACAAGTAGGGAGCAATGACTTCTTAGAAATGGGGAGGTCAGGAGAGGGCTCAAACTTTTTGTAAAGTCTTCACTAAGACAAGCAATGAGTCCTGGAGGCAGAATAATGGAGAGTATTCTAGGCAGAGGATTCAACCCTGGAAAAGATACTGCACCAAGGCAACATTGATAATTGATCTAGTCCAGATTAGAGATATCAACCAAACTTGTCATTCTTCTCTTGGAGGAGAAGGATTAAGAGGGGGCTCCTGTTGGGTTCAGAAAGAGAAGACAATGACAGAGGACAAGATAACTGGATGGCATCACTGAGCCAATGGACATGAGCTTGAGTAAGCTCCGGGAGATGGTGAGGGACAGGGAAGCCTGGCATGCCACAGTCCATGGAGTTTCAAAAGAGTTGGACACAACTGAGCGATGGAACTGACTGTTGGGTCCTGAGAACTTGAATTATCAGTGATGGAGGCAAACTGTTGGAGCCACAACTTGGATATAAATGGGGAAAGAAGTGAAAACTGCTGAGAATATATCATTTTGAAATATATCTTTAAAGATATGGACATTCTGAGACCTTTGGCATTCACATAGAACTTATGGGGGAACATTCTAGAATTGATTCTTAATGGCCATATCTGTCTGAATTCCAAAAGATTTCGCAGAATCTTGCTATTTATTTATTGCTAATTCAATTTAAAGGTTGTTTTGTTTTTTTTTTTTAACTGAAGAAATACTACCAAAACTGGGTAGACTTGCTTATAAGAATTAAAATACCAGAAACTAAATCAAAAAAGGAACTAATTTTAACCATGACCCAAGTATTAGTTTCACTTTTCTCCTATAATTTGAATAGAAACCTATGAGGCAAGTGTTTTATCTATGTAGTCACAATAGAGTAAGCAGCTTCAGAAAAGTTAAATAAATCCTCAGAATCCTACATCAGCACTTGGCAAAGCCTATGTCTTCCTCATATCGATACTCCAGGCCCCTCCAGCCTGCCAGACTTCTTTGCCTGTGGGTTTCTCCAGACAGGAATACAGGATTGGGTTGCCATGTCCTCCTCCAGATTATCTTCATAAGACAAGCAATGAGTACCTTGGAGGCAAGTAGAGCAATGACTTCTTAGAAATGGGGAGGTCAGGAGAGGGCTCAAACTTTTTGTAAAGTCTTCACTAAGACAAGCAATGAGTCCTGGAGGCAGAATAATGGAGAGTATTCTAGGCAGAGGATTCAACCCTGGAAAAGATACTGCACCAAGGCAACATTGATAATTGATCTAGTCCAGATTAGAGATATCAACCAAACTTGTCATTCTTCTCTTGGAGGAGAAGGATTAAGAGGGGGCTCCTGTTGGGTTCAGAAAGAGAAGACAATGACAGAGGACAAGATAACTGGATGGCATCACTGAGCCAATGGACATGAGCTTGAGTAAGCTCCGGGAGATGGTGAGGGACAGGGAAGCCTGGCATGCCACAGTCCATGGAGTTTCAAAAGAGTTGGACACAACTGAGCGATGGAACTGACTGTTGGGTCCTGAGAACTTGAATTATCAGTGATGGAGGCAAACTGTTGGAGCCACAACTTGGATATAAATGGGGAAAGAAGTGAAAACTGCTGAGAATATATCATTTTGAAATATATCTTTAAAGATATGGACATTCTGAGACCTTTGGCATTCACATAGAACTTATGGGGGAACATTCTAGAATTGATTCTTAATGGCCATATCTGTCTGAATTCCAAAAGATTTCGCAGAATCTTGCTATTTATTTATTGCTAATTCAATTTAAAGGTTGTTTTGTTTTTTTTTTTTAACTGAAGAAATACTACCAAAACTGGGTAGACTTGCTTATAAGAATTAAAATACCAGAAACTAAATCAAAAAAGGAACTAATTTTAACCATGACCCAAGTATTAGTTTCACTTTTCTCCTATAATTTGAATAGAAACCTATGAGGCAAGTGTTTTATCTATGTAGTCACAATAGAGTAAGCAGCTTCAGAAAAGTTAAATAAATCCTCAGAATCCTACATCAGCACTTGGCAAAGCCTATGTCTTCCTCATATCGATACTCCAGGCCCCTCCAGCCTGCCAGACTTCTTTGCCTGTGGGTTTCTCCAGACAGGAATACAGGATTGGGTTGCCATGTCCTCCTCCAGATTATCTTCCTGACCAAGGCATCACACGTGCATCTCTCGCATTGCAGGCAGAGTCTTAACCACCCAGACATCAGGGAAGCCCCCACCTGTAGGAATAAAAGCAAAATACTTGAATTCTGTCATATTTGTTTTGGTTTTCTCACAGACCATGTTTTGTTCCTATCAAGCAGATTTGTTTCATTCTTCTTTTTTTTCTCTACATTAGCTAGGTGCTTCTAACCATAGGTGGCAAATAGCTTCCAAAGGGTCAGTAGTGGAGGACTGTATTATAATGACTTATTAGATGACTGTATTGTAACTGTTTGAAATCAGTTCCCATGATCTTTATAAGTGAGGAGTGGTATGTGGGCTGCATATATGTTCTCAAGGCTGCTACATTAGCTTCTTTACATCACCCTAAAGTGGTGAATGAGATAGATCCTCTAAAGTCTTAGTGTAAGAAAGTCGTTCCTTCCTGCCAAAGTAGGGAACATTCTTCTTCTGCATAAAGAAGTGAAAAAGAAAAAAAAAAAAAAAAGAAGTGAAAAAGAGCAGTGAATTTATAAGAAAAATGTGTAGTCTGAGACTCACACGGGAAAGTCTGTAGAAGGCTAGATGAAATAGATGGCAAACATCTGAAGTGTAGCTTCAAAATCAAGTTCAGATTTTTATCTTCAGAGTAGCTGCTAGAATCTGTTTGCTGTTTTCTTTTTTGTAGGATCATTGTATTTTTTTTTTGCCCTCTGTACACAGTGAGATGGCAACCACAAAAAGCAACAACCTCTTGGGTCTCTTGGCTGTACAGTTTAGCCAGTACCCAGCTCCCCTCTCTGCAGCCAGCTCTGGCTTGTCCTAAAGAGGCCAGTGATTCATCCCTCTTGGGAGATGAGATGTGGTTCCATATTGATATCTCTCATTAGGCTCATTGCTTGAATCCCCAGATTGTTCATTTGTTTGTTGACTTTTTATCTAAAAATAAAAGACACTTAAGGCAAATAGCCTAGTGCCAATGGGTTTGGCTATTTGTAAAGTTTAGAAACCCATTCAGGAAACCACCATCAAGATTTTCTTGGCAATGTATCGAATTTGGCATGTTGCACTTCAGCACACCAGCTCTGGTGCAAAGTGAGTCTGTTTTGTTGAGTTATGGGAAACCTCCCTAAGAAAGTTAAAACACTCAGGAAATAGTATTGGTAATCCACAAAGCATGGTTGTGTCCAATAAGGTTCTCTCCTGGTCATACCATTGTTCCTTCTTGGGTAAAATGTGAAAGTTTCCTTCTCAGGGCAAAAGTGCTGGCTGCTTGACTTTAGAATTTAGTGCAACTCACAGACCATGTTTTGTTCCTATCAAGCAGATTTGTTTCATTCTTCTTTTTTTTCTCTACATTAGCTAGGTGCTTCTAACCATAGGTGGCAAATAGCTTCCAAAGGGTCAGTAGTGGAGGACTGTATTATAATGACTTATTAGATGACTGTATTGTAACTGTTTGAAATCAGTTCCCATGATCTTTATAAGTGAGGAGTGGTATGTGGGCTGCATATATGTTCTCAAGGCTGCTACATTAGCTTCTTTACATCACCCTAAAGTGGTGAATGAGATAGATCCTCTAAAGTCTTAGTGTAAGAAAGTCGTTCCTTCCTGCCAAAGTAGGGAACATTCTTCTTCTGCATAAAGAAGTGGAAAAGAAAAAAAAAGAAGTGAAAAGAGCAGTGAATTTATAAGAAAAATGTGTAGTCTGAGACTCACAGGGGAAAGTCTGTAGAAGGCTAGATGAAATAGATGGCAAACATCTGAAGTGTAGCTTCAAAATCAAGTTCAGATTTTTATCTTCAGAGTAGCTGCTAGAATCTGTTTGCTGTTTTCTTTTTTGTAGGATCATTGTATTTTTTTTTTGCCCTCTGTACACAGTGAGATGGCAACCACAAAAAGCAACAACCTCTTGGGTCTCTTGGCTGTACAGTTTAGCCAGTACCCAGCTCCCCTCTCTGCAGCCAGCTCTGGCTTGTCCTAAAGAGGCCAGTGATTCATCCCTCTTGGGAGATGAGATGTGGTTCCATATTGATATCTCTCATTAGGCTCATTGCTTGAATCCCCAGATTGTTCATTTGTTTGTTGACTTTTTATCTAAAAATAAAAGACACTTAAGGCAAATAGCCTAGTGCCAATGGGTTTGGCTATTTGTAAAGTTTAGAAACCCATTCAGGAAACCACCATCAAGATTTTCTTGGCAATGTATCGAATTTGGCATGTTGCACTTCAGCACACCAGCTCTGGTGCAAAGTGAGTCTGTTTTGTTGAGTTATGGGAAACCTCCCTAAGAAAGTTAAAACACTCAGGAAATAGTATTGGTAATCCACAAAGCATGGTTGTGTCCAATAAGGTTCTCTCCTGGTCATACCATTGTTCCTTCTTGGGTAAAATGTGAAAGTTTCCCCTTCTCAGGGCAAAAAGTGCTGGCTGCTTGACTTTAGAATTTAGTGCAACTCAGTCAGTGATTTACCTCTTCCATAAACTCCTCCTATTCTTTAAATGGGGGCTATATCCTTCATTTTCCCTCCCACATCATTATACATTATTTCTAGCTGCTAGAGTCCACTCCAGAGCCTAAGTAATGGATGGAATAATTGTAATGACTAGCTCAGTACAAGTTGCAGCCTAGTCATCTCGCTGGGTCACACAGAAGTCACTTAGGACAAAAAGTGCTGTATGCAACGTATATTTTTAAAACAATCTTTCTTCTACTTTCTGCTGCAAAAACAAACTTTGAGGGGATGGTTCTCCCACAGGATATGGAAATGGCCTTGGACCATGTCCAGGGTTAGTGACACAGCTGCTGTTTCCTGCAAGGGACATCCCACATCCAGAAAGGGAAAAAGACAAAGTTAAATATATAGCAAGAGGATAATGACTGAACCTATTAACAAGAATGAAAGGATTGGCCTGTTACTGTCTGTTTATAATAATATACAGCCATTGGCCAAACTTAACAGTTTATGTTTAGAAGACAATATTTAAAACTCTTTACCAGAGGGCAACTGATCCAGTAGTAACTGTAGCATCAACAGCATTGTCTGCTTATAGAACCCAACAGTTTTAAAGTTCCTTTGGGTACCTAGTTTTATATTCGCAACAACCTGGTGAAGCTGGTAAGTTGGATAGAGAGGTTAAGCCTGGGCTAGGATATGTAAGCAAGGTAAGAAGTCTGGATTTCATTCTAAAAATGATGTACATTTTAAAGCCAAGACCATCCCATGGTGTCTTATATTTTAGAAAGATCATTCAGCCTGCTCTATGGAATATAGACCATTCTTGGTTTTTTTCTAAAAATAAAAGACACTTAAGGCAAATAGCCTAGTGCCAATGGGTTTGGCTATTTGTAAAGTTTAGAAACCCATTCAGGAAACCACCATCAAGATTTTCTTGGCAATGTATCGAATTTGGCATGTTGCACTTCAGCACACCAGCTCTGGTGCAAAGTGAGTCTGTTTTGTTGAGTTATGGGAAACCTCCCTAAGAAAGTTAAAACACTCAGGAAATAGTATTGGTAATCCACAAAGCATGGTTGTGTCCAATAAGGTTCTCTCCTGGTCATACCATTGTTCCTTCTTGGGTAAAATGTGAAAGTTTCCTTCTCAGGGCAAAAAGTGCTGGCTGCTTGACTTTAGAATTTAGTGCAACTCAGTCAGTGATTTACCTCTTCCATAAACTCCTCCTATTCTTTAAATGGGGGCTATATCCTTCATTTTCCCTCCCACATCATTATACATTATTTCTAGCTGCTAGAGTCCACTCCAGAGCCTAAGTAATGGATGGAATAATTGTAATGACTAGCTCAGTACAAGTTGCAGCCTAGTCATCTCGCTGGGTCACACAGAAGTCACTTAGGACAAAAAGTGCTGTATGCAACGTATATTTTTAAAACAATCTTTCTTCTACTTTCTGCTGCAAAACAAACTTTGAGGGGATGGTTCTCCCACAGGATATGGAAATGGCCTTGGACCATGTCCAGGGTTAGTGACACAGCTGCTGTTTCCTGCAAGGGACATCCCACATCCAGAAAGGGAAAAAGACAAAGTTAAATATATAGCAAGAGGATAATGACTGAACCTATTAACAAGAATGAAAGGATTGGCCTGTTACTGTCTGTTTATAATAATATACAGCCATTGGCCAAACTTAACAGTTTATGTTTAGAAGACAATATTTAAAACTCTTTACCAGAGGGCAACTGATCCAGTAGTAACTGTAGCATCAACAGCATTGTCTGCTTATAGAACCCAACAGTTTTAAAGTTCCTTTGGGTACCTAGTTTTATATTCGCAACAACCTGGTGAAGCTGGTAAGTTGGATAGAGAGGTTAAGCCTGGGCTAGGATATGTAAGCAAGGTAAGAAGTCTGGATTTCATTCTAAAAATGATGTACATTTTAAAGCCAAGACCATCCCATGGTGTCTTATATTTTAGAAAGATCATTCAGCCTGCTCTATGGAATATAGACCATTGGGAACCAGAGTACAAGGTAAGGGATCAGTCAGGAAAAATGATACTAATTCAGGTAAAAAATGATGTGGTTTGGACTGGATGGTGGTGGTGAAAGGGTAGTTAGATTCAGGATAAATTCTGAAGAAACTACTTACAAAGAAAGAAAGAAACTACTTAAAAGAACTATAAATACATTGAAGGTACAGTGTGAATTTTTTGAAATCCAGAACAGTATCTAGATTTGAAGGCCTAGATAACTCAGAATGCTGTTATTTAAAAAAAAAAAAAAACAAACTATGGAGTTCTGTGATGTTAACTAGGCCCCCAAATCTAGGAATGCTAGAGGAAAGAGCAGATTAGTGTGGAGGGGAGTCGGGTGGGGATTTCTGTCATAGAAAAGTTAAGTTATAAATGTCTGTTAAACATGCACGTGGAGCTATCAATTGGCCAGCTGAATATGTGAGTCTGGAACTCGGGAGGGGGCTGAACCAGAGACAGGGAGGGGCCTGAGGACTGATTCCAAAGATACAGCAGTGTTTGGGAATGGAGAAGAGGAGAAATCCATAAATGAGACTGGGAGGAAAGGGATGGTGAGGTGGGGAATCCTTGAGAGTCTGGTTTTTTCTGGAAGCCAAATGAAGCAAGTACTTCAGGAGGGAAGGGGTTAGACCCAGTGCTTCTGAGAGGTCAAGTAAGACAGTGACTGAGAATTGACCCTTGGATTTGACAAGATACAGTCAATGGTGAACTTGATAAAAATGGTGCCAGTCAAAAGTTGGGAAGTTAAGCCTGACTGGAGTAGGTTAAAGAGAGAATCAGAAGTAAGGAAATAACATGGACAGCTTTTTAAAGGTATTTTTGCTATGAATAGAAAGCAGGAAATGGAGTGGGAGCTGGAGACATCAAAGGTTTTTATTTTATATTTTTATATTGTTGTACAAGTAGAAAGGAAAAATGTGTTAATGCTGGAGAGACAGAAGGATCACCACTAGTAAGTGCAAAGACTTTGGAAAGGGGGGTTGGTTTTTTCCCTCTATTAGAGAGGTTAAGCCTGGGCTAGGATATGTAAGCAAGGTAAGAAGTCTGGATTTCATTCTAAAAATGATGTACATTTTAAAGCCAAGACCATCCCATGGTGTCTTATATTTTAGAAAGATCATTCAGCCTGCTCTATGGAATATAGACCATTGGGAACCAGAGTACAAGGTAAGGGATCAGTCAGGAAAAATGATACTAATTCAGGTAAAAAATGATGTGGTTTGGACTGGATGGTGGTGGTGAAAGGGTAGTTAGATTCAGGATAAATTCTGAAGAAACTACTTACAAAGAAAGAAAGAAACTACTTAAAAGAACTATAAATACATTGAAGGTACAGTGTGAATTTTTTGAAATCCAGAACAGTATCTAGATTTGAAGGCCTAGATAACTCAGAATGCTGTTATTTAAAAAAAAAAAAAAACAAACTATGGAGTTCTGTGATGTTAACTAGGCCCCCAAATCTAGGAATGCTAGAGGAAAGAGCAGATTAGTGTGGAGGGGAGTCGGGTGGGGATTTCTGTCATAGAAAAGTTAAGTTATAAATGTCTGTTAAACATGCACGTGGAGCTATCAATTGGCCAGCTGAATATGTGAGTCTGGAACTCGGGAGGGGGCTGAACCAGAGACAGGGAGGGGCCTGAGGACTGATTCCAAAGATACAGCAGTGTTTGGGAATGGAGAAGAGGAGAAATCCATAAATGAGACTGGGAGGAAAGGGATGGTGAGGTGGGGAATCCTTGAGAGTCTGGTTTTTTCTGGAAGCCAAATGAAGCAAGTACTTCAGGAGGGAAGGGGTTAGACCCAGTGCTTCTGAGAGGTCAAGTAAGACAGTGACTGAGAATTGACCCTTGGATTTGACAAGATACAGTCAATGGTGAACTTGATAAAAATGGTGCCAGTCAAAAGTTGGGAAGTTAAGCCTGACTGGAGTAGGTTAAAGAGAGAATCAGAAGTAAGGAAATAACATGGACAGCTTTTTAAAGGTATTTTTGCTATGAATAGAAAGCAGGAAATGGAGTGGGAGCTGGAGACATCAAAGGTTTTTATTTTATATTTTTATATTGTTGTACAAGTAGAAAGGAAAAATGTGTTAATGCTGGAGAGACAGAAGGATCACCACTAGTAAGTGCAAAGACTTGGAGGATGTAAGAAGGGATGGGATACAAGTCTGCGTGGATGGGCTGGCCTTAGGTTGAAGCAGGACCGTTTATCCACTGCAACAGAGAAGGACAACGACTACGTGAGGATATGTGTCAGCATGTAAGTAGATTTGGTGAGAATGAGGATGAGGTAGTTCTCTTCTTTTTTTTTTTTTTAATTTTATTTTATTTTTTTTTATTATTATTTTTTTATTTATTTATTTATTTTTGGGCGGGAGTTGGGGAGGGAGGGGAGTGGGCGGGCCACTTCCATTGGTCCTTCATTTCTCTATGTCCGTCTTTGTTCTTTTGGCTCCTGCGGGCCTCCCATCACGGTGGCATCTGTCGTTGCAGAGCGCCGGCTCTGGGCACATGCGCGCCAGAGCTGCGGCTCGGCAATTGGACACATCGGTCCAGCCGCTCCGCGGCACGTGGGATCTTCCCAGGCCAGGGATCGAACCGGCTCCCCTTGCACTGCAAGGCGGTGTCCTTATCCACTGGACCACCAGGGGAAGCCCTGTTCTCTTCTTATGGCTTCATTTTTCCCTGGTGGTCCATTGGGTAAGGACACCGCCTTGCAGTGCTTGGGCGCCGGTTCGATCCCTGGCCTGGGGAGATCCCATGAGCCGCAGAGTGGCTGGACCGATGTGTCCAATACCGAGCCAAAGCTCTGGAGCGATTCGCCCCGAGCCAGCGTTCTGCAACAACAGAGGCCACCGCAACGGGAGGCCCACAAGAGCCAAAGAACAAAGACGGAGGAAAATAGATAACTGAAAGACCAATAGAAGTGGCCCGCCCGTCCCCCTCGCTCCCCACCCTACCCCCCAAAATAAATAAATAAATAAATGTTTAATAAAATAAAATAAAATAAGACAGGAGATGGTCAACAGAAAGTGGAGAAAGGGAAGGGAATAGAAAGGAAAGGGAATGTTGGAGACTAGAGAAGACATGAAATAGATGTTCTTTAAGGAAAATAGATCCAGGTCTAGACTTGTAATTTACTCAACAGAGACATTTATATTTTTATATTGTTGTACAAGTAGAAAGGAAAAATGTGTTAATGCTGGAGAGACAGAAGGATCACCACTAGTAAGTGCAAAGACTTGGAGGATGTAAGAAGGATGGGATACAAGTCTGCGTGGATGGGCTGGCCTTAGGTTGAAGCAGGACCGTTTATCCACTGCAACAGAGAAGGACAACGACTACGTGAGGATATGTGTCAGCATGTAAGTAGATTTGGTGAGAATGAGGATGAGGTAGTTCTCTTCTTTTTTTTTTTTTTAATTTTATTTTATTTTTTTTTATTATTATTTTTTTATTTATTTATTTATTTTTGGGCGGGAGTTGGGGAGGGAGGGGAGTGGGCGGGCCACTTCCATTGGTCCTTCATTTCTCTATGTCCGTCTTTGTTCTTTTGGCTCCTGCGGGCCTCCCATCACGGTGGCATCTGTCGTTGCAGAGCGCCGGCTCTGGGCACATGCGCGCCAGAGCTGCGGCTCGGCAATTGGACACATCGGTCCAGCCGCTCCGCGGCACGTGGGATCTTCCCAGGCCAGGGATCGAACCGGCTCCCCTTGCACTGCAAGGCGGTGTCCTTATCCACTGGACCACCAGGGGAAGCCCCTAGTTCTCTTCTTATGGCTTCATTTTTCCCTGGTGGTCCATTGGGTAAGGACACCGCCTTGCAGTGCGAGGGGCGCCGGTTCGATCCCTGGCCTGGGGAGATCCCATGAGCCGCAGAGTGGCTGGACCGATGTGTCCAATTACCGAGCCAAAGCTCTGGAGCGATTCGCCCAGAGCCAGCGTTCTGCAACAACAGAGGCCACCGCAACGGGAGGCCCACAAGAGCCAAAGAACAAAGACGGAGGAAAATAGATAACTGAAAGACCAATAGAAGTGGCCCGCCCGTCCCCCTCGCTCCCCACCCTACCCCCCAAAATAAATAAATAAATAAATGTTTAATAAAATAAAATAAAATAAGACAGGAGATGGTCAACAGAAAGTGGAGAAAGGGAAGGGAATAGAAAGGAAAGGGAATGTTGGAGACTAGAGAAGACATGAAATAGATGTTCTTTATACTTAGCCAGCATTGCCTTTGATTCCTAATGATTTCATGAGAAAATAGATACCAGGTCTAGACTTCGTAATTTACTCAACAGAGACAGTGTTCAGAAAAAAGATATCACTCTTTAAGTGGCTGCCAGCTCCGTAGGCTAAAGAAAGCAGTATTTACAAGAAGGGATCAAATGGTAGTGCCTCCTTCCTAGTTGCCCCACTTGGCTGAAGTCATATTTCTCAGCTCTCCCAGGGGCGTTGCTGACCCAATTCATTCTGTCTCTTACTGAGTTACTTCGAGACACTTAGCAAATGAACTCAGTATAGCATTATTCCACATTCATATGATGCCTCTTTCATATTTATGACAGAGCTCTTGACTCATATCTGTAGGTACTACAGACCCACTTATGGAAGGAGAATAATGACTAGAGGACTTCACATAGGGTATGTGTCTAGTATATTCCCTATGGTATGTGTCTAGTATATTCCCTTGCGGATAATTGAAGTCTGCTCAAATCCAGTCAGTATGCTGGAGTTAATTAAGATTATTATTTTCTCTAAGATCCTTGCTTGGTGTTCTGATAACTAGAAAGTGAAAAGACTGGGCTTATGGATGATAAAATTTTTGATCCCTTAAAGGATGGCAACAGGGGAGTCAGAACTTTCTTGCCACCTTAAGGTGATAATATTACCTTTTTTTTTTCTTTCTTAATTTGGCTGTGTTGCATCTTAGCTGCAGCATGAAGTGGTCTTTCATTGTGGTGCACCGATTCTCTAGTTGTGGCCTGTGGGCTCCAGAGCCTGTGGGCTTCAGTAGTTGTGGCAGGCAGGCTTTGTAGTTGCAGCATGCAGGCTTAGTTGCTCCTATGTATGTGGTGGTCTTAGCTCCCCACCCAGGGATTGAACTCACATGCCTTGCATTGCAAGGTGCATTCTTAACCCCTGGACCACCAAGGAAGTCTCAGTGATACTTTTCAGTACTTCTCCCATAGATCCTGCTATGATATACTACATTCTTGGAATTAATTATATATTCCTTTAATCTATATTTTTGTTGCTCTATGAATAAATGAAGTAAATGAAGAAAATTACATACAAATAGTATGGTAGTACTTAAGTCAAATGAGTTCCTTTGAGATGGGCTCTGTGTGTTTTTTTAATCAGTTATTTCATAGCTTCTTGGTGAACCAAATGGCTCACATGATAAAGAATCTGCCCCCAAAGATATCACTCTTTAAGTGGCTGCCAGCTCCGTAGGCTAAAGAAAGCAGTATTTACAAGAAGGGATCAAATGGTAGTGCCTCCTTCCTAGTTGCCCCACTTGGCTGAAGTCATATTTCTCAGCTCTCCCAGGGGCGTTGCTGACCCAATTCATTCTGTCTCTTACTGAGTTACTTCGAGACACTTAGCAAATGAACTCAGTATAGCATTATTCCACATTCATATGATGCCTCTTTCATATTTATGACAGAGCTCTTGACTCATATCTGTAGGTACTACAGACCCACTTATGGAAGGAGAATAATGACTAGAGGACTTCACATAGGGTATGTGTCTAGTATATTCCCTATGGTATGTGTCTAGTATATTCCCTTGCGGATAATTGAAGTCTGCTCAAATCCAGTCAGTATGCTGGAGTTAATTAAGATTATTATTTTCTCTAAGATCCTTGCTTGGTGTTCTGATAACTAGAAAGTGAAAAGACTGGGCTTATGGATGATAAAATTTTTGATCCCCTTAAAGGATGGCAACAGGGGAGTCAGAACTTTCTTGCCACCTTAAGGTGATAATATTACCTTTTTTTTTTCTTTCTTAATTTGGCTGTGTTGCATCTTAGCTGCAGCATGAAGTGGTCTTTCATTGTGGTGCACCGATTCTCTAGTTGTGGCCTGTGGGCTCCAGAGCCTGTGGGCTTCAGTAGTTGTGGCAGGCAGGCTTTGTAGTTGCAGCATGCAGGCTTAGTTGCTCCTATGTATGTGGTGGTCTTAGCTCCCCACCCAGGGATTGAACTCACATGCCTTGCATTGCAAGGTGCATTCTTAACCCCTGGACCACCAAGGAAGTCTCAGTGATACTTTTCAGTACTTCTCCCATAGATCCTGCTATGATATACTACATTCTTGGAATTAATTATATATTCCTTTAATCTATATTTTTGTTGCTCTATGAATAAATGAAGTAAATGAAGAAAATTACATACAAATAGTATGGTAGTACTTAAGTCAAATGAGTTCCTTTGAGATGGGCTCTGTGTGTCTTTATTACTTGCTAATCAGTTATTTTTCATAGCTTCTTGGTGAACCAAATGGCTCACATGATAAAGAATCTGCCCACAAGGCAGGAGACCCAAGTTCGATCCCTGGGTTAGAAAGATCCCCTAGAGAAGGAAATGGCTACCCACTCTAGCATTCTTGCCTGGAAAATTCCATGGACAGAGGAACCTGGTGGGCTACAGTCCATGGGGTCACAAAAGAGTCAAACACGACTGGGCACACACGCAGCTTACACGTGTCAGGTTTAATTTTAGGCATGTTCACATACCAGGTGAGTTGTATTATCTTCATTTCAGATGAGGAAATGAAACCTAACAAATCAACTAAGTTGCCCAGTGCCACGGCGCACAAAGGAGTTAGGACTCAGTCCTGGCAACTTTCCTTCAGCAAATGCTAAAGTCTGCTAGAGCAGGGAGCAAGTCAGCTTTTAGTCCCTGTTATATCCCTGGTGTCTCGTACAGGGGGTCTGGCACATAGTAGAGCTCAAGAGAAGTTTATTGAGTGAATAATAATTGAACCTACTATAAGCTGCAGTTAGAATGCGTGAAGCCTTGTCCTGTGCTTCCTGAGGTCTTCCAGTGAATGTTGACATGATATAATTGGGAGATTCTGAAAATGAATCGGTGAGTACAGGACTATTTCTGATCACAGAGCCCTTGCTCTTCTCACAGGTGCGCAAGCTCAGTAATAAAAGTGCTTTTCTATCTTTGGGAAAACTGAGGCACAGAAGTCACCCTGGCAAAGATTTTGCAAGTCAGTGGACAACTTGTGGCACCTAAAATCTTGAGACTCTCACCTTTACATCCTCAACCACTTAATGATCCTGTGGTGCTGGTGAGGTTATAGCTTTCCGTAAACCTGGAACTTAATCAATTAAAGAGATGGCAATTTCTCTTAAATACAACCGCTTACTATGGATGTGGCACACTTAGCACAGATGGTCTCGAGTATTTCCTGGCTTCCCCTACCCTCATGGTATCTAGTATGTTAATGTCAATATTAGCTTTACTGTTTTAGGTAACTTTGGTATGCTTCTCATTAGCTGGAACCGTAAAGAGCTCAGTTTTACCTGCGCTGAGGGATCGCTAAATTCCTATTGGCATCTGAGCGTGCAGTCCCATGTCAAAAGTGAGGTCATGTTTCTCCTGGATTGTGCCTGTATCTGATGAGCCTGGGCTGGCATGAATCCGAGACAATGAAATAATCACACCCATTAGCTCACCAGAGCCCTATTAAGACGTGGCCTGGCTTTCCATCCATTTCTCCTGCTCGGAAAAACTGACACAGTCATGCTTGTAAAGGTTAGGAGAGCTGTAACTGCTTCAACAACTGAAACTTAGCACTACCCTGTTTAGACCTGAGACCTGCCCACTGCTTGATCTGGGGAAATGCCACTTCAGGAGCCAGAGTGCAAGGATCTTCTTGTATCTTCTTGTGTGTGGTGGTAAAGCTGGATTTTCCTGACACTCTGCTTCTCCCATCTCAGCTTCTGTGGCTAGTGGGTCACTCTGAAACAATGGTTCCTAAACTCTTCACTGTTTATTATATTTCTTTTTATAGATCTCACATTTTTTTAGAAACAATTGGAATATAGTTGCTTCAATGTTGTGTTGGTTTCTGCCGGTGTAAATAAGTGTACATATATCCCATCCCTCTCACACTTCCTCCCATCTCACCTCTCGAGGCCCCAGAGCACGGAGCGGAGCTCCCCCTGTATGCAGCTGTTCCCACTAGCTAACTATCTTGGCCCATGGTAGTATATATATGTCAGACTGCATTTTGAAGGTTTGGGTCTAGAAAACAAACCATAAGGGTTAGATAATGATTTTGTTTTCTTGTGGATACCTAGTGTCATTACGCTGCATTGTCACTGGCTCACGTCTTCATGGTTCTTTCATAGGGCCATTTTGCCAGACGCTGTGACCCCTCTTAGGCTGTGGCCTCAAGTTATACTTCAGAGTGTCCTTAACCTCAACAGAACGCTTTTCACAATTATAACTAATTACTTGTATAACTATTTGTTCATCTAGGCTGTAGGCTCCATGAGCACAAGGACCGTTCCTGTCTTGTTCACAGTGATTTTCCCAGTGCGTAAGCCTTTATTTGACATAGAGTGGACATTTGAGAAACATTTTCTGAGGGAATTAACAAATTTGCTGATTTCATTCCAGTGAAAAATAAATTTGTTCCTTATATTGGCTTGGAGGGCCTTATTCTATATAAATTTGATAGGATTTTTGAAGTGTTGATAGGACTTCTCTGGTGTCTCAGATGGTAAAGAATCTGCCTGCAGTGTGGGAGACCCAGGTTTGATCCCTGGGTCAAGAAGATCCCCTGGAGGAGGGCATGGCAGCCCACTGCAGTATTCTTGCCTGGACAATCCCATGGACAGAGGAGCCTGGTGGGCTACAGTCCATAGGGTCACAAAGAGTCAGACATGACTGAGGCGACTTCTTTTGAAATGCTGACAATAGCTTGACTGAAAATCACTAAGCTTAGAATAAAGGTTAACGCTAGGGTGGGAAACAAGATGGTGCTATTGGGGAGAATCACACAAGGGGCTTTCAGAACGTTGATAAAGTTCTATTTCTTAAGCTAGAGGACTCCTAGGGACTCAAGGCCGCCAGACTCACACCTGAACTAGGAAAGTAGTGAAAGTGTGAGTCACACAGTCGTGTCAGACTCTTTGTGACTCCACGGACTGTCTGATAGTCTGATATCCTTCTGTATGGGCCATAAATTTTGGACTGATCAGAGATATCTTGGAAAAGTCACAGCACATGCCAACAGAGTTGGGCAAGGACTCAAGTGGGATGACTCGTGTGGCGTTGCTCCCTCACATTCAGAGACCACCTAATAGCAAAAACTTGTTAGGCCCAGTTCCAGGGAAGGGTCAAGGCAGTGGACCCAGTCAGTCTTCTCATCAGATTGCAGTCAAAAGTTACTTGATCCATCAGTAAGGCTGAAAATATTCTTGGCAGTTTAACAGGCAGAGGTAAGAACATGCTCTCTGAGTTACAATGAGTTCATTATGTGAAGGCCGGAAGTGACCAAAATCATTGATTAGCTAATTATACATAACTCAAGGGCCATAATGCTTCTGTCATTATGTGGAAATATTCATGAAGCACTTGAGTTCATTTCCAATAGGAGGAGGAATGCATCCAAGGAAATTGTAGGGTCAAGTCTGGGACCGCAGATAGTATAGGATGATACTGGTCTAAAATGTAAAGGCATAACCTATTACTGAGTTTTGCAAACAGATACTTGAAAAACAGATTCCCTGAGTGTTTCCCAGCTTTCAGATGGGATGTAAAACTAGAAGCCTTAACCTTTTCTTGTGGTCGTCTAAAAATCTGCCCTATTTCTCTTAGGAAGGGAAGCAGTTGCCTTAACACCTTGGCCAGATTCCCAACATGTACAGGGTGGCCCGTTTAAAACAGGCCTGTGGATGCTTCAGAGTGAGGAAAGGGGTTTGTTGTAAAGCGCCATGTGTATGTGGGTGTTTAATGAATATGAGCTGATTAAATTGGCCACCCGGAATTATAACCTCATACCTTCTGCTGTTCCTTTCCGGTTTTTAGCTTGAGACCATATTCTTCCTACTTTTCTGCCTAAACTTGTTAGGCAGAAATGCTACCGCTATTAAAACTGTTTGTGTTTTCTACCCAAAGTTTCTTTGTTTCACTACTGAGCAAAGGAATCTCTCCCTGGAAATACCTCTCTTACAAATTGCTGGCCCAGCTGCAGTGTTCTGCATCAGCCACACCCACGTCACCTCCCCTTCAAACCTTCTCGCCTCCATCTGCTTCCCTGTCTCTGGGCTAACACAATGCCAGTATCTGTCTGGAGCAGATAGTGAGCTCTGCCATGAACAGAGGAGTCCTTGTCTAAAGAAGGAAAAGGCTTTGCTCTAGAAATCAGATGACCTAGGCTTCTGGCTTGCTTTTGCTAAGAGCCATCTGTGTGACTTAGGAGAGTCAGTGTCTTCACAGACCTGAGCTCCTTCATCCATAAAAGGAAGCGGAGAGACAAAAATCAAGATTTTTCAAAATGCAGGCTGTGAAAACTTGGAATCTGCATGTTCTATAAGGTTTTATATCAAAACTTTTGAGTTACAATGAGTTCATTATGAGGCCAAAATAATAGCTAATTATACATAACTCAAGGGCCATAATGCTTCTGTCATTATGTGGAAATATTCATGAAGCACTTGAGTTCATTTCCAATAGGAGGAGGAATGCATCCAAGGAAATTGTAGGGTCAAGTCTGGGACCGCAGATAGTATAGGATGATACTGGTCTAAAATGTAAAGGCATAACCTATTACTGAGTTTTGCAAACAGATACTTGAAAAACAGATTCCCTGAGTGTTTCCCAGCTTTCAGATGGGATGTAAAACTAGAAGCCTTAACCTTTTCTTGTGGTCGTCTAAAAATCTGCCCTATTTCTCTTAGGAAGGGAAGCAGTTGCCTTAACACCTTGGCCAGATTCCCAACATGTACAGGGTGGCCCGTTTAAAACAGGCCTGTGGATGCTTCAGAGTGAGGAAAGGGGTTTGTTGTAAAGCGCCATGTGTATGTGGGTGTTTAATGAATATGAGCTGATTAAATTGGCCCCCCGGGAATTATAACCTCATACCTTCTGCTTTTCCCTTTTCCCGGGTTTTTTAGCTTGAGACCATATTCTTCCTACTTTTCTGCCTAAACTTGTTAGGCAGAAATGCTACCGCTATTAAAACTGTTTGTGTTTTCTACCCAAAGTTTCTTTGTTTCACTACTGAGCAAAGGAATCTCTCCCTGGAAATACCTCTCTTACAAATTGCTGGCCCAGCTGCAGTGTTCTGCATCAGCCACACCCACGTCACCTCCCCTTCAAACCTTCTCGCCTCCATCTGCTTCCCTGTCTCTGGGCTAACACAATGCCAGTATCTGTCTGGAGCAGATAGTGAGCTCTGCCATGAACAGAGGAGTCCTTGTCTAAAGAAGGAAAAGGCTTTGCTCTAGAAATCAGATGACCTAGGCTTCTGGCTTGCTTTTGCTAAGAGCCATCTGTGTGACTTAGGAGAGTCAGTGTCTTCACAGACCTGAGCTCCTTCATCCATAAAAGGAAGCGGAGAGACAAAAATCAAGATTTTTCAAAATGCAGGCTGTGAAAACTTGGAATCTGCATGTTCTATAAGGTTTTATATTTTTTCTTTTTATTTTAAAGTACTTTTGTTTTTTATAAAGACAATGTTTTGCAATGAGAAGACATTTTCAAAAAGTAAATCTTAAGTTGACGATTCTGAAGCTCAGACGAAGGTCCCTTAGAGATTTTTAAATGTGTTTTTGGTGTTTCACATAATTTTTCTCCTTTAGAAGGAGGCTGTATATCAGTCCCCTTTGAGAAACACTGGATTATTTTCATATGCTCATAGACTAGATATATAAGTGGGACAGAATATTAGCTTTAACTTTCTTATCCTCATCCTACTTGACCTAATTATTTTTAGACCACCCTAATATGTTTGAGTCTTTTAGCACATGGCCTTCTTTAGTTTTCGTAACTGAAATATTCCCTGTTTTTAATCACTATGTATTATCTCATGAAGAGCATGTTCCTCTCAATAGCAGTTTCTCTTTCTTTTTAAGACTCAGATGAGTTAATTTATTGGTACGTGACCTGGTTGAGACCACTTTCCCCTGTAAAGGCTTCTTTGTTGGTTGAAGAGATGAGCTCCTCTCATCCATGACCGGAAGACTGAACAATCACAGCTGTAGTTTATATATGTCTTCTATTTTCAGAGTATACAAAATACCTTCTTTCATGTAGGTTATTTCTTTTGATTCTCAATGCAACATCATTGTGTAAATAAACAAGTAGCTGGAGCCCCATTTTACAGATGAAGAATCTGAGGCCCAGAGTTGTCTCCTATCTTCTTTTTTTCTTTAATTTGTTTATTTTTAATTGGAGGATAATTGCTTTGTAGTATTGTGTTGGTTTCTACCAAACATCAACATGAATCAGCCATAGGTCTACTCATGTCCCCTCCCACTTGAACATGCCTCCCACCTACCCCCATCCCACCTCTCTAGGTTGTTACTCAGCCCCTGTTGGAATTCCCTGAGTCTTACAGCAAATTCCCATTTTACATTTGGTGATATATGTTTTCATGTAACTCTTTTCATCCCATCCTCTCCCCCACAGCCCCGCCCACACCCAGCCATGTCCATAAGTCACAAAGTAAAAGGAAAAGGCGGAGAGACAAAAATCAAGATTTTTCAAAATGCAGGCTTAAAACTTGAATTCTTTTATAGCTTTTTATTTTAAAGTACTTTTGTTTTTTATAAAGACAATGTTTTGCAATGAGAAGACATTTTCAAAAAGTAAATCTTAAGTTGACGATTCTGAAGCTCAGACGAAGGTCCCTTAGAGATTTTTAAATGTGTTTTTGGTGTTTCACATAATTTTTCTCCTTTAGAAGGAGGCTGTATATCAGTCCCCTTTGAGAAACACTGGATTATTTTCATATGCTCATAGACTAGATATATAAGTGGGACAGAATATTAGCTTTAACTTTCTTATCCTCATCCTACTTGACCTAATTATTTTTAGACCACCCTAATATGTTTGAGTCTTTTAGCACATGGCCTTCTTTAGTTTTCGTAACTGAAATATTCCCTGTTTTTAATCACTATGTATTATCTCATGAAGAGCATGTTCCTCTCAATAGCAGTTTCTCTTTCTTTTTAAGACTCAGATGAGTTAATTTATTGGTACGTGACCTGGTTGAGACCACTTTCCCCTGTAAAGGCTTCTTTGTTGGTTGAAGAGATGAGCTCCTCTCATCCATGACCGGAAGACTGAACAATCACAGCTGTAGTTTATATATGTCTTCTATTTTCAGAGTATACAAAATACCTTCTTTCATGTAGGTTATTTCTTTTGATTCTCAATGCAACATCATTGTGTAAATAAACAAGTAGCTGGAGCCCCATTTTACAGATGAAGAATCTGAGGCCCAGAGTTGTCTCCTATCTTCTTTTTTTCTTTAATTTGTTTATTTTTAATTGGAGGATAATTGCTTTGTAGTATTGTGTTGGTTTCTACCAAACATCAACATGAATCAGCCATAGGTCTACTCATGTCCCCTCCCACTTGAACATGCCTCCCACCTACCCCCATCCCACCTCTCTAGGTTGTTACTCAGCCCCTGTTGGAATTCCCTGAGTCTTACAGCAAATTCCCATTTTACATTTGGTGATATATGTTTTCATGTAACTCTTTTCATCCCATCCTCTCCCCCACAGCCCCGCCCACACCCAGCCATGTCCATAAGTCTGTTAGACCTCCTATGTTCTGACTCAGTTAACTTGTTCTGTCCAACAATGTTTCTTCACCCCATAATAGCAACAATATATATATATGGCTATTATTTTCCATATTGGCTATTCCGCTATGGTTTGTTCCAGGAAATTTTAAGTGAAGCTTCTCACTTAGGATAGACTAATAATACCAGACTTTTTCAGCCTGACATAAGCCGTATGACATTATTTACTAAAAGACCTAGCTGGTCTTCCCCAGCCCATTTCCTGGTACTGAGAAATTAATCCATAAATATGTATTGGATGATGAGTGAATAGAGGAACAAATGTAAAAAAAAATAAAAATCATCCTTTTGATAAAAATTCATGCATTGGAGATAATTTTTGCTGCACAGATTTTTGCCAACATTTTTTCAGGTTCTCAGTTGATCGGATTTGCTCAAAGACTGCCAAGTGGTCTGAACAGAAGACAAAAGGGAACTGCTGAGAGAGAGGTATACTGTTCAACCAGCAGAGGAAACCCCCTTGCTGGCTTTA
Organism: Tragulus kanchil; assembly: GCA_022376925.1. Classification (NCBI taxonomy): domain Eukaryota; kingdom Metazoa; phylum Chordata; class Mammalia; order Artiodactyla; family Tragulidae; genus Tragulus; species Tragulus kanchil. The sequence continues at coordinate 213,031,267 of JAIOJX010000032.1, read as the reverse complement.
TCTACCTTCCTGCCTGTGATTGGTTTCCTTGGCTCAGAGTGGATATGGGAAATGGTGTCACTTTGCCTGGAGTTGACTGAAACAATCAACTCCCACCATAGGGAGAGGAGAAAAATGATGGACATGTGTGAAGCATACATGAAAAGGCAGATCAGGGTAACCGAGTTAAAAGGTGAGGATGGAGAGCAGAAAAGTTGGTGGGAAGATGGTTTCTGTGGTCAGGCAATGTCTGAGTGGAAAGAGGAGAGACGTTTGGTGTGCCCCTTCCATGATGTGGTTTGGCTGCTTTCCCTTTGCTCCCCAAGAGAACTATTAGTGACCAGGGACATCACGTTTCAATCAAGGCAGGTCTTCAGTGGGCTGGTAAGCTAGGCTCTCAAGGGTGTGGTAAAGTTATAGCAGACTGAAGAGGGAGGCTCCTGGTCACAAAGGGATCTGCTCACCCTCTTCCGCTCTTGGTGGCTGTTGTGGTATCTATAAACATATAGTGTATACTCACATACTCATAAAAGCTAGTTACTGTCACATGATTGCATTGTCTATGAAAGTGGATTGCCTGGAAAAAAGTGATTCCATTTCTTCTTTATATACTCATTGTTCCTGGAACCACTTCCTGAAATTCCAGGCTTTAAAAAATTTTTTGCTGTCATTTTCTTAAATGGCCTCTTTCTCGGAGCCCCGGGGCTCTGGAGACGTTCTTGTGCTAAAGTGGACTTCTACATAACTTCTGGGAACTGTGTGGGATTGGTCTGGCTCTGGCCAGCCAATGAGAAGGCTCCTTTCTCTCCTGATTATTCCTCTCTGACAGTGATTGTTGGTCATATTGAAAAGCTAAGGATGTGGGGAGTAATCCATAAATATGTATTGGATGATGAGTGAATAGAGGAAAAATTTTCCTTTTGATAAAAATTCATGCATTGGAGATAATTTTTGCTGCACAGATTTTTGCCAACATTTTTTCAGGTTCTCAGTTGATCGGATTTGCTCAAAGACTGCCAAGTGGTCTGAACAGAAGACAAAAGGGAACTGCTGAGAGAGAGGTATACTGTTCAACCAGCAGAGGAAACCCCCTTGCTGGCTTTATCTACCTTCCTGCCTGTGATTGGTTTCCTTGGCTCAGAGTGGATATGGGAAATGGTGTCACTTTGCCTGGAGTTGACTGAAACAATCAACTCCCACCATAGGGAGAGGAGAAAAATGATGGACATGTGTGAAGCATACATGAAAAGGCAGATCAGGGTAACCGAGTTAAAAGGTGAGGATGGAGAGCAGAAAAGTTGGTGGGAAGATGGTTTCTGTGGTCAGGCAATGTCTGAGTGGAAAGAGGAGAGACGTTTGGTGTGCCCCTTCCATGATGTGGTTTGGCTGCTTTCCCTTTGCTCCCCAAGAGAACTATTAGTGACCAGGGACATCACGTTTCAATCAAGGCAGGTCTTCAGTGGGCTGGTAAGCTAGGCTCTCAAGGGTGTGGTAAAGTTATAGCAGACTGAAGAGGGAGGCTCCTGGTCACAAAGGGATCTGCTCACCCTCTTCCGCTCTTGGTGGCTGTTGTGGTATCTATAAACATATAGTGTATACTCACATACTCATAAAAGCTAGTTACTGTCACATGATTGCATTGTCTATGAAAGTGGATTGCCTGGAAAAAAGTGATTCCATTTCTTCTTTATATACTCATTGTTCCTGGAACCACTTCCTGAAATTCCAGGCTTTAAAAAAATTTTTTTTGCTGTCATTTTCTTAAATGGCCTCTTTCTCGGAGCCCCGGGGCTCTGGAGACGTTCTTGTGCTAAAGTGGACTTCTACATAACTTCTGGGAACTGTGTGGGATTGGTCTGGCTCTGGCCAGCCAATGAGAAGGCTCCTTTCTCTCCTGATTATTCCTCTCTGACAGTGATTGTTGGTCATATTGAAAAGCTAAGGATGTGTGGGGACAAGAGTGAAATTGCAGAGTATAGTTACCCAGCCAAACTGAAGCACACATGATTAACTGACCACACACATGGTCTTGGAATGACATCTCACTTGGGGAGTAAAAGCCAAGGATTGTGGTTAGTGCCCCAGCAGGCCCCAGATGGTTAGAGTTAATATACACCTATGCTTCTGCCAGGTAGTTTTCATCAGTTTCCTCAGGATGTCAGTGTGTATGTATAATTAAGAGTATTTAATCACATTATAATTCCCCACAGAGAGATGGAGTGGGGGATGGAGTAGGGATCATTGGCTTTTATTGCCACAGAGAGGCTTCGGCTGAAAAAGAAACTGAGAAAAGCCAAGTCTCTGAGCTGTGTCTGTGCCATGCTCTTCAGAAGCAGGGCTGGCACAGCCCCTCCCATGGCACTGCAGTGAAAACATAACCCAAATCTTCTGTTGCAATTTCAGGGTTCTTGGTGTTGGGTTAGAATACTTGGCTTGCAGGGTGAAAACTGTGTTTTAATTCTCCCTCCACCGAGGCTCTGTTTGTGAAAACCCATGTGAGGAGACCTTCCATTTGAAAAGGTAATGACTCCAGCGTTGTGAAAATGAGGTGGGCACGCCAGTCATTTTAGGTTAGATTTGATCAACAGAGTCAGTTTAGCCAGCATTTATTGATAGGCTTCTAAATCAGTAAAGTCACAGTCGTTTTTATGTCTATTTTAAATCCCTCACTTTTTCCAGTTTTTCCGTATTCTTTTCCTTCCTTCTGTCACATGATTGCATTGTCTATGAAAGTGGATTGCCTGGAAAAGTGATTCATTTTTTTCGTTCCTGGAACCACTTCCTGAAATTCCAGGCTTTAAAAAATTTTTTGCTGTCATTTTCTTAAATGGCCTCTTTCTCGGAGCCCGGGGCTCTGGAGACGTTCTTGTGCTAAAGTGGACTTCTACATAACTTCTGGGAACTGTGTGGGATTGGTCTGGCTCTGGCCAGCCAATGAGAAGGCTCCTTTCTCTCCTGATTATTCCTCTCTGACAGTGATTGTTGGTCATATTGAAAAGCTAAGGATGTGTGGGGACAAGAGTGAAATTGCAGAGTATAGTTACCCAGCCAAACTGAAGCACACATGATTAACTGACCACACACATGGTCTTGGAATGACATCTCACTTGGGGAGTAAAAGCCAAGGATTGTGGTTAGTGCCCCAGCAGGCCCCAGATGGTTAGAGTTAATATACACCTATGCTTCTGCCAGGTAGTTTTCATCAGTTTCCTCAGGATGTCAGTGTGTATGTATAATTAAGAGTATTTAATCACATTATAATTCCCCACAGAGAGATGGAGTGGGGGATGGAGTAGGGATCATTGGCTTTTATTGCCACAGAGAGGCTTCGGCTGAAAAAGAAACTGAGAAAAGCCAAGTCTCTGAGCTGTGTCTGTGCCATGCTCTTCAGAAGCAGGGCTGGCACAGCCCCTCCCATGGCACTGCAGTGAAAACATAACCCAAATCTTCTGTTGCAATTTCAGGGTTCTTGGTGTTGGGTTAGAATACTTGGCTTGCAGGGTGAAAACTGTGTTTTAATTCTCCCTCCACCGAGGCTCTGTTTGTGAAAACCCATGTGAGGAGACCTTCCATTTGAAAAGGTAATGACTCCAGCGTTGTGAAAATGAGGTGGGCACGCCAGTCATTTTAGGTTAGATTTGATCAACAGAGTCAGTTTAGCCAGCATTTATTGATAGGCTTCTAAATCAGTAAAGTCACAGTCGTTTTTATGTCTATTTTAAATCCCTCACTTTTTCCAGTTTTTCTACGTATTCTTTTTCCTTCCTTCTGTCATTTGCCATATTGAACTGCTGGAAGTGATTCCTTCTTCTGGGTAAGGAAACCAAGTCCTATTGACAGTAAGTGACTTTTGGGATCACACTTTTAGGATCTGACTATTTAGCTAGTTAGAACCTGGGCTGCTAGAATTCTAGTCTTTCCACTTCACCAGATAATCATCCCTGGAAAATAGATTTTTACCTGTTCGTTAGGAAAATTTTGGTAATATGAGCTTCACTTAAAGCAATACTGTTTGATTTTTAAATTCCCTTAAATCGATCATGGTGAATTTCTATTTAAATGCCATAGAGTTTCCCTGGAATTAGGTTCCAAAACCATGTCTTCATTCATTCACTGAAAGAATAGCTATTGCAGATGACACTTGGTCAGCCCCACAAGGACTCAGAACCTAATATTCTTTAGATGCCACTCAGTGTAGTTGATTTGCTCACCTGTTTGAATGATATTACGATTTTGAGGTCGTAATCCCTTGTGTGGCTTTAACTTGGGCTAACCTTCTCACAGATTAGACCAGCATAAGTGTATCCTGGCTATTCCAAAAACAACTTAAGAGACATATGCTACTGACGGTATGTTGATAGCATCCTAGGATATGAAGATGTCATTGTTAAAGCTTGAAAGGACTTTTGGAGACAAAAACTCTCTGGCTAAATCATGAGCATAGTGTCACGTGGCTTTTTCTGGCTCAACTGAGTCTCATCATGTTGACCTTTCGACTCAGATCACGGTACTGATTCCAGATGGCCTTGTTTATATTCCTTTGGTTTCCGCTGATTCTTCTTTCTAGATAAGAAACCAAATGGGAAAAAAATCAATTAATTCTTAGTTTTCTTGTAAATGTCTTCTTTTTGTTTTTTTAGTTAAACCTTTTATTTTGTGTTGGAGTATAGTTGATTAACAATGTTGTGATAGTTTCAGGTGAACACCAAAGGGACTCAGCCCTACATATACGTGTATCCATATATTTTGGTTTACCTTTGGAAGCAGTCAGTGCCTCTTGTCACTTGGTGTTGGCTCTTCTTCAGATATTTTAAATCCCTCACTTTTTCCAGTTTTTCTACGTATTCTTTTTCCTTCCTTCTGTCATTTGCCATATTGAACTGCTGGAAGTGATTCCTTCTTCTGGGTAAGGAAACCAAGTCCTATTGACAGTAAGTGACTTTTGGGATCACACTTTTAGGATCTGACTATTTAGCTAGTTAGAACCTGGGCTGCTAGAATTCTAGTCTTTCCACTTCACCAGATAATCATCCCTGGAAAATAGATTTTTACCTGTTCGTTAGGAAAATTTTGGTAATATGAGCTTCACTTAAAGCAATACTGTTTGATTTTTAAATTCCCTTAAATCGATCATGGTGAATTTCTATTTAAATGCCATAGAGTTTCCCTGGAATTAGGTTCCAAAACCATGTCTTCATTCATTCACTGAAAGAATAGCTATTGCAGATGACACTTGGTCAGCCCCACAAGGACTCAGAACCTAATATTCTTTAGATGCCACTCAGTGTAGTTGATTTGCTCACCTGTTTGAATGATATTACGATTTTGAGGTCGTAATCCCTTGTGTGGCTTTAACTTGGGCTAACCTTCTCACAGATTAGACCAGCATAAGTGTATCCTGGCTATTCCAAAAACAACTTAAGAGACATATGCTACTGACGGTATGTTGATAGCATCCTAGGATATGAAGATGTCATTGTTAAAGCTTGAAAGGACTTTTGGAGACAAAAACTCTCTGGCTAAATCATGAGCATAGTGTCACGTGGCTTTTTCTGGCTCAACTGAGTCTCATCATGTTGACCTTTCGACTCAGATCACGGTACTGATTCCAGATGGCCTTGTTTATATTCCTTTGGTTTCCGCTGATTCTTCTTTCTAGATAAGAAACCAAATGGGAAAAAAATCAATTAATTCTTAGTTTTCTTGTAAATGTCTTCTTTTTGTTTTTTTAGTTAAACCTTTTATTTTGTGTTGGAGTATAGTTGATTAACAATGTTGTGATAGTTTCAGGTGAACACCAAAGGGACTCAGCCCTACATATACGTGTATCCATATATAGGTCTTAAGTGTCTCACCTTTGGAAGCAGTCAGTGCCTCTTGTCACTTGGTGTTGGCTCTTCTTCAGTATTTTATTCTCTTTGGATGCTTATGAGTTGGATTCCTATTAAACAAGATAAAAGTATATATTACAAGCTAGTTACTTAACTTTTTAAAGCATCAGCTCTAAGTTTATAATGTCTGCCATTTGAGCTTTATCAGAATTTTACCTCCATCATATTTGCTAGTGTACCAGTTGTTCTCAACCTGGAGTAATGTTGCCACTCCAGGGGATGTCTGGCAGTGTCTGAAGTAATTCTGCTTATAACAGCTGGAGGGAGATGTTTCTGGAAGATACGGCTAAACATCCTATAATGTACAAGACAGCCCCCACAACCAAGACGTATCCAGTCCAAAATGCCAACAGTGCTGAGACTGAGAAAACTTACAGTGTACGATGCAGAAAACGTAGCTGAACTGGATGCTGATCACTTACCAGTTTCACTTCTTCAGGATATTTTCCTCTGTTTACAAGGAGGTTGTGTCGTTACTTCCCATGAAAGACAGCTGACTCTTAGGGTTGGAAAGTGTGTTCCACGATGAAGTTCCACTTCCAAAAAGGCTGTATTTGGTTCCCTCAGAGTGTTACTTTTTGTACCCAAAGTTCAAGGTCTCCACCAGCATGTTTTGCTGCTCCTAATGATCAGGCATATGATGAAGGATAGAATGTATGTATTTCCCAAGATATCCTTTGGTCTAACATTGAGCCTACTGGCTGACAAGCTACATATCCTTACAGCTGATCACTTTTACTGTGACTACAAGGTCCTGTCCTAAGAAAACGGAGGTAAGCAAGGAGCCCCCAGAGGATTACTGGGTGGGCAAGTTTGGGGACATACAGGCAGGAGTGAGAAGTCTGCTTACAGGCTTCTTTCTCAATATCTCTATTTAGGTACATGGTCTACTGAATAATTCAGTGACCACTTAGGTTTCTTCTCATGAGTCAGCTTTTTCACTTTGCAAAAGAAAAACCCATTTGCATTAGTGACGTTTAACTTAGTTTTTTTAAGTCTCTTATTACCTTATTGAATGAAATAACAAAGGGTAATAGGAGTGGAGGACATTTACCAAAATACAAAAGTCAGGGGATTTTTTTAAGCTGCTTTTTTCTTTCTGAAGATCTTCTGTTGTTAACGTGGGAATCTTGTGACTAAAGAGATTATTTTTAAAACCTATCAGTTTGGGGGACTTCCCTAGTGGTCCAGTGGGTAAAGAGTCCACCTTGCAGTGCAAAGGGTACCGGTTTGATCCCTGGCCTGGGAGGATCCCATGTGCCACAGAGCAGCTGGACTGGTGTGTCCAATTATGAGTCAGTGCTCTGGAGTGCATGCGCCCAGAGCCGATGCTCTGCGATGAGAGGCCACTGCAGTGGGAGGTCCACACAGGCCAAAGAATAAAGATGGATGAAAATAAATAAATAAAACCAATAATAGAGGCCAAAATTTTTGAAAAGAAAAAAAATACCAGTTTTCAAAATGCCAACAGTGCTGAGACTGAGAAAACTTACAGTGTACGATGCAGAAAACGTAGCTGAACTGGATGCTGATCACTTACCAGTTTCACTTCTTCAGGATATTTTCCTCTGTTTACAAGGAGGTTGTGTCGTTACTTCCCATGAAAGACAGCTGACTCTTAGGGTTGGAAAGTGTGTTCCACGATGAAGTTCCACTTCCAAAAAGGCTGTATTTGGTTCCCTCAGAGTGTTACTTTTTGTACCCAAAGTTCAAGGTCTCCACCAGCATGTTTTGCTGCTCCTAATGATCAGGCATATGATGAAGGATAGAATGTATGTATTTCCCAAGATATCCTTTGGTCTAACATTGAGCCTACTGGCTGACAAGCTACATATCCTTACAGCTGATCACTTTTACTGTGACTACAAGGTCCTGTCCTAAGAAAACGGAGGTAAGCAAGGAGCCCCCAGAGGATTACTGGGTGGGCAAGTTTGGGGACATACAGGCAGGAGTGAGAAGTCTGCTTACAGGCTTCTTTCTCAATATCTCTATTTAGGTACATGGTCTACTGAATAATTCAGTGACCACTTAGGTTTCTTCTCATGAGTCAGCTTTTTCACTTTGCAAAAGAAAAACCCATTTGCATTAGTGACGTTTAACTTAGTTTTTTTAAGTCTCTTATTACCTTATTGAATGAAATAACAAAGGGTAATAGGAGTGGAGGACATTTACCAAAATACAAAAGTCAGGGGATTTTTTTAAGCTGCTTTTTTCTTTCTGAAGATCTTCTGTTGTTAACGTGGGAATCTTGTGACTAAAGAGATTATTTTTAAAACCTATCAGTTTGGGGGACTTCCCTAGTGGTCCAGTGGGTAAAGAGTCCACCTTGCAGTGCAAAGGGTACCGGTTTGATCCCTGGCCTGGGAGGATCCCATGTGCCACAGAGCAGCTGGACTGGTGTGTCCAATTATGAGTCAGTGCTCTGGAGTGCATGCGCCCAGAGCCGATGCTCTGCGATGAGAGAGGCCACTGCAGTGGGAGGTCCACACAGGCCAAAGAATAAAGATGGATGAAAATAAATAAATAAAAAAACCAATAATAGAGGCCAAAATTTTTTTGAAAAAAAAAGAAAAAAAACTACCAGTTTTCAAAAATACGAGGCAAGTTTTCCAGTAGGGCTCAGTACCAGGTGAGTCTCCACATAGCTGACACAGTAATACCACCTAGAAACAATGACCATTGAAAAAGAAGCAGAAAAAGAAACCCTACAAGAGGTAACACATGGTAAATAACTTGTAAAGCAGTTGTTGACTTCCCAAAGTGGCCGGGTCTGGTCTAAGCATGCACGAGCATCATCTATAAATGCCTGTGAAGGAAACTGTTCCACAGTCTGTAGTTCTGACTAAAGGAAACTTATTTTGGGTTCAGAATAAAAGTTCCCTTTTCTTATTTTCATCCCCAGGTTATAAATTATACCCTTTTTAGCATTCTCATATGCAACTGTGTGCCTTTGAAGCAGTTGTTATGAGGAATTATATGTCAAATATAAAATAACAAGAATTCAATAAAATTAACTTTGCTTTCCTTTAGCAAAGGTCAGTATCTGTCCAAACCCGTCTGAAAGATCTCCTTCTTACCACTACGTCCCCCTTGTGGGCGACGGTTATATTTAGAAAGCCCCGTTGCAGCTTTTTTTTCTCTTTTTTTCACGTAGGATGGTTTCTCTGTGAGCATGATCTTCTGCGATGAATCGAGAGGGCCAGGCAGAGTTAGATACCACAAGGACAGAGGAGAAGCTAAAGGGAGTGTATTGCAAACAGAGACGGGAGAGTTAAGTTACTGCAGTTACCATCTGTCTCTGTTTTGCTAACTCATTAGCTCGGACACCACATTGTGCTAATCCCACTTCCCGGGGATGAGGGCTCCAGAGGTGGGACTGTTCATGCACTGGCATTCCTTCCAGGTGACTAAAGAGGATTTATTTTAAAACCGGGTTTGGAGTGGGTAAAGAGTCCACCTTGCAGTGCAAAGTACCGGTTTGATCCCTGGCCTGGGAGGATCCCATGTGCCACAGAGCAGCTGGACTGGTGTGTCCAATTATGAGTCAGTGCTCTGGAGTGCATGCGCCCAGAGCCGATGCTCTGCGATGAGAGAGGCCACTGCAGTGGGAGGTCCACACAGGCCAAAGAATAAAGATGGATGAAAATAAATAAATAAAAAAACCAATAATAGAGGCCAAAATTTTTTTGAAAAAAAAAGAAAAAAAACTACCAGTTTTCAAAAATACGAGGCAAGTTTTCCAGTAGGGCTCAGTACCAGGTGAGTCTCCACATAGCTGACACAGTAATACCACCTAGAAACAATGACCATTGAAAAAGAAGCAGAAAAAGAAACCCTACAAGAGGTAACACATGGTAAATAACTTGTAAAGCAGTTGTTGACTTCCCAAAGTGGCCGGGTCTGGTCTAAGCATGCACGAGCATCATCTATAAATGCCTGTGAAGGAAACTGTTCCACAGTCTGTAGTTCTGACTAAAGGAAACTTATTTTGGGTTCAGAATAAAAGTTCCCTTTTCTTATTTTCATCCCCAGGTTATAAATTATCCCCTTTTTTAGCATTCTCATATGCAACTGTGTGCCTTTGAAGCAGTTGTTATGAGGAATTATATGTCAAATATAAAATAACAAGAATTCAATAAAATTAACTTTGCTTTCCTTTAGCAAAGGTCAGTATCTGTCCAAACCCGTCTGAAAGATCTCCTTCTTACCACTACGTCCCCCTTGTGGGCGACGGTTATATTTAGAAAGCCCCGTTGCAGCTTTTTTTTCTCTTTTTTTCACGTAGGATGGTTTCTCTGTGAGCATGATCTTCTGCGATGAATCGAGAGGGCCAGGCAGAGTTAGATACCACAAGGACAGAGGAGAAGCTAAAGGGAGTGTATTGCAAACAGAGACGGGAGAGTTAAGTTACTGCAGTTACCATCTGTCTCTGTTTTGCTAACTCATTAGCTCGGACACCACATTGTGCTAATCCCCACTTCCCGTGGCTATGAGCTTGATCCAGGTCTCCAGGGAGAGTGGGACTGTTCAGCCTGGCTCTCCTGTCAGCTGGGCCGCCGCCTCCCGCAGTGGGCAGCTTGCCAGGCCTGCACCCTTCAGTGCTGCGTCACGTCGAGGTGAGGCCTTCCCTCAGGCCCCACCACAGGAGTGGAGGCCTCTGGACCTCGCTCATCTTCCAGAAGACTCTTAGAGCCGCTGTGATAGGTTTTACGGGGTGGATTTTGGTCTTTTAGTTACTAACACCATGCTCCCAGCACCTTCCTTCCCACCCCTCTACCACGTAAGGCAACTGCCATTTTAGGCTGATCATCTTGGAACTTTGATGACAGTGCATACTACCCACCAAATGCTCTTTCATTCTTTCTGAAAACGCTGATGGGCATAACAGCCCATCAGGCAGCTAAGAACAAGTGAGGCCAAATTTGTCCCTCAGCGCAGAACCCAGGAGGACGTGACTCCCCTCTGGTCCCAGTTCAGCACTAAGAACATCCAGTGAGTTACAGAACTTTTCAGTAATAGTTGCTCAAGAATATCATTGTCTCTGCTGACCGGCTGGGAGGGATATGCCAGTCATTTCTGTTCATGTATTTTAACCTCTCTGGCCCTTGGTTTTTTGTGGAAATGTCTGTGGAAGGATATTTTCTGAGAAGGACTTAAGATTTTTTGAAGTCTTCTCCAGCTCTAAAAATGAAATTAGGCTGTGCTGGTTAGTAGTAAAATGTACTAATCTTGCCAGACACTTCTCTGGGCATGCAGCATATATGATCTCATTTAATGGTTCCTATGCTTACAGATGAGCTGCCCTGGTGGCTCAGTTTGCTAAGAATCTGCCTGCAATGCAGGAGACCTGGTTTCGATCCCTGGGGAGGGAAGACCCCTTAGGGAAGGTAATGGCTACCTCCTCTAGGATTCTTGCCTGGAGAATTCCATGGACAGAGGAGCCGGGCAGGCTGTAGTCCATGGGGTCACGGAGTCGGACATGACTGAGCAACTGACCCTTTCACTTACTTTTCAATTACCAGTGTCCTCTCTGACACTGAGGAAGTGTCTTAGTAAGTTAGGAAGAAACTAAGTCATGAGGAAACTTAGTAAGTCATGAGGAAACTAAGACACTGACAGATTAAGTAATTTATCCAAAGGCACACAACTAATAAGTAGTAGTAAAATTTGCTAATCTTACCAGACACTGCTCGCCAGAGCTGGAACTGAAACCCAGAGCTCAACTTCAGAGTCTCTGCTTTTAGCTACTTAGTGTGGTCACACAATGTGGCCCCTTAGCCTACCTTATTTCCTCAGTATTCTTTCCAGGATTTGTAGATCCTTCAGCTGGGCTCTTATTAACGTTTAGGACAGTATATTTTGAAAGGTTTTATTGCCATCCCCCCCCCACCTTTTTTTTTTACCAATTAAAACTTTGAAATAAAAGTGGAGACTTGTTTAAGGCCACACATAAGTTCTTGTCTGAACCCCTGTTTTCCTGCTCAAGATTCTACCTGCTAAATGTCTCTCCTCATTATAAGCAGGAAATTCAAATATTCAGAAGTTAAAGATATCATAATAATAAATAAAATTTGTATATATACAAAAAGAAGTTAAGTATTCTTTGACCTGCTTAACCCTTTCGACCGGGGCAAATCAGGAACAGCTCCACAGACAACTGGGTCAAGTTCCCAACTCAAATAATGAATGATCCATGCAGGATATAAAGCCTTTACAAGCCCATGACTCACAGAAATGTAGCAATCACATACCGTTCCCCTTCCCCGTTTCTCTCCTTGGCACTAAGTAGCTCACACCTCTTGGGATGGCAGGAGTTACAGCAAATTCTGCAGGCTTCCTCCCACATTCAGTCCCTGCAGTGCTCATCAGGGAATTTGAACGGCAGGAGGTGATGGAGAGCTTGCTCTTCTTAGTGTTTTCTGAGCTACACTGCTGCGGCTCTAAACCCAGGAGACCTGGTTTCGATCCTGGGAGGGAAGACCCCTTAGGGAAGGTAATGGCTACCTCCTCTAGGATTCTTGCCTGGAGAATTCCATGGACAGAGGAGCCGGGCAGGCTGTAGTCCATGGGGTCACGGAGTCGGACATGACTGAGCAACTGACCCTTTCACTTACTTTTCAATTACCAGTGTCCTCTCTGACACTGAGGAAGTGTCTTAGTAAGTTAGGAAGAAACTAAGTCATGAGGAAACTTAGTAAGTCATGAGGAAACTAAGACACTGACAGATTAAGTAATTTATCCAAAGGCACACAACTAATAAGTAGTAGTAAAATTTGCTAATCTTACCAGACACTGCTCGCCAGAGCTGGAACTGAAACCCAGAGCTCAACTTCAGAGTCTCTGCTTTTAGCTACTTAGTGTGGTCACACAATGTGGCCCCTTAGCCTACCTTATTTCCTCAGTATTCTTTCCAGGATTTGTAGATCCTTCAGCTGGGCTCTTATTAACGTTTAGGACAGTATATTTTGAAAGGTTTTATTGCCATCCCCCCCCCACCTTTTTTTTTTACCAATTAAAACTTTGAAATAAAAGTGGAGACTTGCTTAAGGCCACACATAAGTTCTTGTCTGAACCCCTGTTTTCCTGCTCAAGATTCTACCTGCTAAATGTCTCTCCTCATTATAAGCAGGAAATTCAAATATTCAGAAGTTAAAGATATCATAATAATAAATAAAATTTGTATATATACAAAAAGAAGTTAAGTATTCTTTGACCTGCTTAACCCTTTCGACCGGGGCAAATCAGGAACAGCTCCACAGACAACTGGGTCAAGTTCCCAACTCAAATAATGAATGATCCATGCAGGATATAAAGCCTTTACAAGCCCATGACTCACAGAAATGTAGCAATCACATACCGTTCCCCTTCCCCGTTTCTCTCCTTGGCACTAAGTAGCTCACACCTCTTGGGATGGCAGGAGTTACAGCAAATTCTGCAGGCTTCCTCCCACATTCAGTCCCTGCAGTGCTCATCAGGGAATTTGAACGGCAGGAGGTGATGGAGAGCTTGCTCTTCTTAGTGTTTTCTGACTCTCTGCCCTGACACTGCCTTTGGTATGCTCTGGCCTTTACCATCTCCTCCAGTCTCCCTGGATCGCATGTGCCTTAGCATCAGAGGCTTTGAAAGCCAATCCAGAAACGCTTGTTATGAAATTCTCTCTATTCTCACCCCAGGAGGGTTTCCCTTCAAGCAGCACCAGGGTGATTGTTTTAGCCTCTCATTCGGTCATGCCTTTCCACCTTGCTGGCAGTAATTGGCTGCCATGACGATACCCAAGGAAGTGGGACCCCTATGCACTTAGGATGCCCAAAGACTAGTTTGTGACATGAGAAAACTGGAATCCAGATGAAACTATACACTGATAATCACCCCTCCTGTTCAGGTCCAGGCCTATAGCAGAATGAAAAAACAATACTGAGATACCAAAGTTATCTATGGCACTGAAATCACAAAGCAGTTTAGGTGATGGTAATCAAGGATGACGGCTGCATTTTCCTCACTGAAGTTAAACTCTTGACCCATTCCCCTCAAACTCCAGTTCCATGTTTAACCGAAGACATGCAGAAATAAATATGTGTTGGCAGGAAGACAAACCCTGAGATGAAGCAGGAGGGATGTTGGCTGATAGAAAGCCTGTTTTTTTCATTTCTTTTACATTGCAGCCATCTCAGATGGATGGTATCCAAGTAACTTGTAGCGCCTGCACCTTATTAAACTCCTGTTTGATTCAGAATTTACAGTTAAAATGCACCTGGAATACTTCAAGCTAGAACAAGACTTTGGTTCATTTGTTCTCAAAAGTGATGTACAAATTGATGGTGCAACTTGTAGCAAGTAACAGAAAAAACTTTCCGAATTGAGTTTTTGTTAATACCTTTATTTCTTGATTTAGGAATTCAACAATGCTGGTTTAGTGTCAACTCTGAAGGATGTGCCTCTGCAGCAGGGAGCACCCATGGGCGTGTTCACCCTATATTGATCTTTCTAAGTGAGGCCTCTTTTTATTGCAAGTGACAGAAACCATACTCAAAGCAGCTTAAGCAGAAAGTGGAAATTCTCAAAGGATCCTGGTGTATCCATAGGAACTAAAAACTGGGACATAGCTAACTTCAGGAGCAGATGGAACTGGTATTAAATACCATCAAGTCAGTGTTGGTTTTTTTCCTCTTTTTGGCAGTTTTACACACACACACACACACACACACACACACACACACGCAATGTTCATCTTTTCTAAAAGAACTTCCACCAAATCAATATCCCCCAGACCCGCACTGTTGATAACAGCAGTCACTAGATACATGTGTCTATTAAGCATTTGAAATGTACTGTAAGTGCAAAACACCCATTAGATATCAAAGACTTAGTATCAGGGAAAATAATGTAAAATATCTTAATTTTCATGATTATACATTGACCTGATAACATTGTGGATATCTTATACTAAATAAAATATAGTATTCACATTTATTTCACCTTTTCCCTTTTTTGTGTGGCTATGAGAAGATTTTAAATTATAATTGTGGACTATATTATATTTTTATTGGGCAGTGCTTTTCTAAATGGTTTTACCAAAAGCCTACAGCAACGCATACCTCCCCGTTCCTGACTTGGCTTCCTTGAGGCAGACTGAAGGGACAAACAGAGACACAAATCACTACATATATGTCATCCCACTGCATCTTTTTCCTTTCTGTTTACCATTCATGGTAACTTCTACTTGAGCTGTAACAGCTTCCTCTTTTATGACAGAATTGGGCAGGAAGACAAACCCTGAGATGAAGCAGGAGGGATGTTGGCTGATAGAAAGCCTGTTTTTTTCATTTCTTTTACATTGCAGCCATCTCAGATGGATGGTATCCAAGTAACTTGTAGCGCCTGCACCTTATTAAACTCCTGTTTGATTCAGAATTTACAGTTAAAATGCACCTGGAATACTTCAAGCTAGAACAAGACTTTGGTTCATTTGTTCTCAAAAGTGATGTACAAATTGATGGTGCAACTTGTAGCAAGTAACAGAAAAAACTTTCCGAATTGAGTTTTTGTTAATACCTTTATTTCTTGATTTAGGAATTCAACAATGCTGGTTTAGTGTCAACTCTGAAGGATGTGCCTCTGCAGCAGGGAGCACCCATGGGCGTGTTCACCCTATATTGATCTTTCTAAGTGAGGCCTCTTTTTATTGCAAGTGACAGAAACCATACTCAAAGCAGCTTAAGCAGAAAGTGGAAATTCTCAAAGGATCCTGGTGTATCCATAGGAACTAAAAACTGGGACATAGCTAACTTCAGGAGCAGATGGAACTGGTATTAAATACCATCAAGTCAGTGTTGGTTTTTTTCCTCTTTTTGGCAGTTTTACACACACACACACACACACACACACACACACACACGCAATGTTCATCTTTTCTAAAAGAACTTCCACCAAATCAATATCCCCCAGACCCGCACTGTTGATAACAGCAGTCACTAGATACATGTGTCTATTAAGCATTTGAAATGTACTGTAAGTGCAAAACACCCATTAGATATCAAAGACTTAGTATCAGGGAAAATAATGTAAAATATCTTAATTTTCATGATTATACATTGACCTGATAACATTGTGGATATCTTATACTAAATAAAATATAGTATTCACATTTATTTCACCTTTTCCCTTTTTTGTGTGGCTATGAGAAGATTTTAAATTATAATTGTGGACTATATTATATTTTTATTGGGCAGTGCTTTTCTAAATGGTTTTACCAAAAGCCTACAGCAACGCATACCTCCCCGTTCCTGACTTGGCTTCCTTGAGGCAGACTGAAGGGACAAACAGAGACACAAATCACTACATATATGTCATCCCACTGCATCTTTTTCCTTTCTGTTTACCATTCATGGTAACTTCTACTTGAGCTGTAACAGCTTCCTCTTTTTGAAAGTGAATTTATACAGTCCCTCACTTCCAAAAATATTTATTGAGCCTCTGTTCTGTGCCAGGACTTGCATTAGGCATGGGGATATGAGGTCCTGGCCTTCACAGAGCCTCTCTCCTAGCACATGTAGCCACTTTCGCTTGTTTTTTATGAATGCACACTCAGTGCAGAAAGTGCACCTCCCAACGTGGCCGCATCTGGTCCAGGCTGAGTCATCAGGCCTTATAGTGAGGCTGAGTCAAATGAAAATCTGGATTTCCAGAGTCACCATCAACACCGTGTTGTCAAGGAACGGACACTGATATACACAAATCAGAACCCTTCCATGACGTAAATTTGTATTTCTCTTCCTGCTTTCGTGGATCCTGGTTCCAGGTCCCCCTTCCTCAGAGATGGAGTCACGGGGATACTGTCGTCTCCTCCTTGTGATTCCCGCCATCCAAAGGTCTCTGTTGTACAACTGAAAGTTCAGTTTAAAGTATCTCTCCCCACCCAAAAGGGATAGTCTCTCTCGACTTCTTAACAATGTATATGAGGAAGCCTCTGGATGCAAGTTAGGTCTAGCTTGGTTTGGTTTTCATTTTAGTAACTAAAAAATGCAGCATAACACAAACGAAAAAGTGTATACATGGTAAGTGTACAGCTCTGAAAACCTTTCCAGCAAACACACATGTGTAACCAGCATCAGACTAAGAAAAAGGGACAGTAGTATACCCTAGAAGCTCCCTGTTTCTGTCACTGCCCCAAACCTGCCAGCCAAGATAACCAGTGTGCAGATATCTTATACTAAATATAATATAGTATTCACATTTATTTCACCTTTTCCCTTTTTTGTGTGGCTATGAGAAGATTTTAAATTATAATTGTGGACTATATTATATTTTTATTGGGCAGTGCTTTTCTAAATGGTTTTACCAAAAGCCTACAGCAACGCATACCTCCCCGTTCCTGACTTGGCTTCCTTGAGGCAGACTGAAGGGACAAACAGAGACACAAATCACTACATATATGTCATCCCACTGCATCTTTTTCCTTTCTGTTTACCATTCATGGTAACTTCTACTTGAGCTGTAACAGCTTCCTCTTTTTGAAAGTGAATTTATACAGTCCCTCACTTCCAAAAATATTTATTGAGCCTCTGTTCTGTGCCAGGACTTGCATTAGGCATGGGGATATGAGGTCCTGGCCTTCACAGAGCCTCTCTCCTAGCACATGTAGCCACTTTCGCTTGTTTTTTATGAATGCACACTCAGTGCAGAAAGTGCACCTCCCAACGTGGCCGCATCTGGTCCAGGCTGAGTCATCAGGCCTTATAGTGAGGCTGAGTCAAATGAAAATCTGGATTTCCAGAGTCACCATCAACACCGTGTTGTCAAGGAACGGACACTGATATACACAAATCAGAACCCTTCCATGACGTAAATTTGTATTTCTCTTCCTGCTTTCGTGGATCCTGGTTCCAGGTCCCCCTTCCTCAGAGATGGAGTCACGGGGATACTGTCGTCTCCTCCTTGTGATTCCCGCCATCCAAAGGTCTCTGTTGTACAACTGAAAGTTCAGTTTAAAGTATCTCTCCCCACCCAAAAGGGATAGTCTCTCTCGACTTCTTAACAATGTATATGAGGAAGCCTCTGGATGCAAGTTAGGTCTAGCTTGGTTTGGTTTTCATTTTAGTAACTAAAAAATGCAGCATAACACAAACGAAAAAGTGTATACATGGTAAGTGTACAGCTCTGAAAACCTTTCCAGCAAACACACATGTGTAACCAGCATCAGACTAAGAAAAAGGGACAGTAGTATACCCTAGAAGCTCCCTGTTTCTGTCACTGCCCCAAACCTGCCAGCCAAGATAACCAGTGTGCAGATTTCTACAATGTAGCTTCATTTGGCCTTATTTAAACTTAATATAAACAGTCAGATCGTAGTTTTTCTTTGGTAGTGTTGCCTTTTGCTCAACATTGTATTTATAAAATTTATCCAGGTTGCTATAGGTCCAAATAGAAAATAAAGCTAACCAAAAAAGAAAATAAAAATTATAATGCCATTCCAGTAAGATAATATAAAATATCAGTGTTTATAATTTTATCCACTGTTCTGTGCATATAAATACTTTTGTACTTTTTTTTTTCAAAAATTAGCCCATAGTGTACACACTACTTTGTGATTTGCCTTTTTGTTTAATATATCAGATCTAGTTAAGTATTCTAAATATGAGTCTGTCTTAAGGAGGCTGCATTCTTAATTGACCTAAGAGGTAATATAGAAAAATGAAAACTTCTTAAGATAATCAGGAACACACATTATTATCATCTGTATTAGTCATTTTGATAGATCTGGATTTGATCCATCCTGGTCAGGTTTCCAAAAGACTTCTAAATAAAGATAGTAAGTAAATGGATCAGTTAGTCACCAGGGAAATCTGATACTCAAGATTCAATTAGACCTCTTATTTCTCAATGACTTCTAAATTTTTCTCTACTATTTTAAATCCAGATTTTCTGGTAACATGTAACCCATTTGGAGTCCAGGTAATTCTGTGAGTGACTTTGTGGAGTCTCCATTCAAATCCTAGCTTACTCTCTTACCTGAGTCTCTCTTACCTAGCTGACTCTCTTACCTGATAAAATGCCTTGTTTCTCAAAGGGAGGATCTCATTGCCACCTCTGTTTGGGATCATAAGAAATAATACTTACATAACATTTTGAATATCCTTGAATGAAAAGTTCCTCAGAGCTGCTGCCTACTCTCAAAATTTCTTCAGCTGACATGGTGGAAACCCATTGTCTTGGAGATAGTTGCAGAGCTGAGTCATAAACTAGACTGCAAATCTTGGATAGTGGAAACATCTGAGCCTTGAAGGTCTAGTCATTTATTTCAGAAGCTATCCATTGATTTCCTAGATGTTCAGACTAAGAAAAAGGGACAGTAGTATACCCTAGAAGCTCCCTGTTTCTGTCACTGCCCCAAACCTGCCAGCCAAGATAACCAGTGTGCAGATTTCTACAATGTAGCTTCATTTGGCCTTATTTAAACTTAATATAAACAGTCAGATCGTAGTTTTCTTTGGTAGTGTTGCCTTTTGCTCAACATTGTATTTATAAAATTTATCCAGGTTGCTATAGGTCCAAATAGAAAATAAAGCTAACCAAAAAAGAAAATAAAAATTATAATGCCATTCCAGTAAGATAATATAAAATATCAGTGTTTATAATTTTATCCACTGTTCTGTGCATATAAATACTTTTGTACTTTTTTTTTTCAAAAATTAGCCCATAGTGTACACACTACTTTGTGATTTGCCTTTTTGTTTAATATATCAGATCTAGTTAAGTATTCTAAATATGAGTCTGTCTTAAGGAGGCTGCATTCTTAATTGACCTAAGAGGTAATATAGAAAAATGAAAACTTCTTAAGATAATCAGGAACACACATTATTATCATCTGTATTAGTCATTTTGATAGATCTGGATTTGATCCATCCTGGTCAGGTTTCCAAAAGACTTCTAAATAAAGATAGTAAGTAAATGGATCAGTTAGTCACCAGGGAAATCTGATACTCAAGATTCAATTAGACCTCTTATTTCTCAATGACTTCTAAATTTTTCTCTACTATTTTAAATCCAGATTTTCTGGTAACATGTAACCCATTTGGAGTCCAGGTAATTCTGTGAGTGACTTTGTGGAGTCTCCATTCAAATCCTAGCTTACTCTCTTACCTGAGTCTCTCTTACCTAGCTGACTCTCTTACCTGATAAAATGCCTTGTTTCTCAAAGGGAGGATCTCATTGCCACCTCTGTTTGGGATCATAAGAAATAATACTTACATAACATTTTGAATATCCTTGAATGAAAAGTTCCTCAGAGCTGCTGCCTACTCTCAAAATTTCTTCAGCTGACATGGTGGAAACCCATTGTCTTGGAGATAGTTGCAGAGCTGAGTCATAAACTAGACTGCAAATCTTGGATAGTGGAAACATCTGAGCCTTGAAGGTCTAGTCATTTATTTCAGAAGCTATCCATTGATTTCCTAGATGTTCACATGGAGAGCATACCCTGTGGTAGTTCAGTTTACACAATTAATCTCCTGGTTTGGGTTTTCATCCTTTCCCATTTTGGATTGTGTCCGTTGGCATATGCCAGTGGGTTCTCCTGAGTGAGATCACCTAGAACACTGGTATTCTGACTTTAACTTTCTTCTGTAGAAGTAAAGAGAAGTAAGTATTCCTGTTGGCCAGCAAAGCTTGAATTCCCAACTGGAGACTCCTCAGACACTGTAAGGCACCCCTAGGGACCAGCACTGCATAGAACTAAAAAGATAGAATATATTGTGTGGCTGGGGGAGAATGCTGGCGCCAATCTATGCAGAGACACAGTGATTTTAGGGCATATTAGAGATAGAGGGGATGTTAGAGGCCCTCTAATCCTATTCCTTCACTTTTTAAATGGAGAAACTGAGGCCTAAGGAAGTTACAGAATGAGTTCAAAACATAATCAAGTTGGAAGTTCACCTTATTGTTCTATTCACTACCCAGATGTATGTCCTGGTCAGGAGATACGGCAAAGGAACACTGTCAGAGGATTGATTAGGGTTACCTCTAGGCTCAAAACTCATACTATCCTTGGCAGGATCCAAAGCCATACGCTTCTCTGGGCTGTTTAAATATTTACTGAGAATATTGATCCATTCTTCCCTTTTCCTCATCTTTGGGGAGAGATATTTGGCATTTTATCTGATTGGCATTGGAAACTTGACCTTCTTCTGGAGAACTCGAAAGTTCAGTTCAGGAGATACTCAGAAACTGCCTTCTTCCAGAATCAGGTGGTGAAGATCAATTACATTTATAAAGCTTTCTCTCTCTGTCTCTCCCCTCCCTCTCTCTTTCTGCCCTTCCAGTATTTGTTTTTAAACCTAATGCTGGTGACCTCTTAATTCTTGCTCTTCAAGTTCAATTACATGTCCATTGTCACA
Source organism: Tragulus kanchil (assembly GCA_022376925.1). Lineage (NCBI taxonomy): Eukaryota > Metazoa > Chordata > Mammalia > Artiodactyla > Tragulidae > Tragulus > Tragulus kanchil. The sequence continues at coordinate 213,010,005 of JAIOJX010000032.1, read as the reverse complement.
GATATATCTGTTGTTGAGGCTTTAGTATACAGACATATTGAACTTGCTCTTCTGTAGTTCTTCCGGGGTCAGTTTGCTTTATGGTCTAGGTCCAGGAAATTAGAATATTTCCAACTCATCAGGGACCATCTTGGCCTTGAGCAGAAGTGGCGTCTGAATCATTACCTAAGAGGGCTTTGTAGATTGTCACAGTTGGCAGCCTCCAGGCTTGAGCTAATCCTGGAAATTCTTTAACTTCCCAGAAAGAAGGTTCCACAAGGTCAGGCTGAGGTCCTCAGAGAGAGCAGATGGAATAAAGCTTACAACTAGTCACTTTTACAGCTGGACTTGAAGATAAATAAAATTATACCCATTTTTTTTTTTTTTTTGATCATCAAGTCTCTGATTTCCATTTGTTCTTTACTCTTTCTTCTCTGTATGTGAAGAGAAAAAAAAAAAAAAAAAAAGAATACGCTCCAATCAGTGAAATAAAAGCAAGCAAACTTGTTGACTCAGTTCCCACAGTGAATGCTAGGAAGGCCAGGCCAATAGAAACAACTGAGATATTACAAAAATGTGTTTCTTTCTGGCGGCTATACAGTCAGTCCTTTATATCCAGTCATTGTAATCAGCCCATCACCCAAGACTCTTTCCAAGGTCATTATTCTGGTTGCGGGGGCTGCTTCTCCTGCAAACAGCTGTTGATTTTGCTAAAAGTCCTCTCTCTCCAATCCTCTCTGTGACAAAGAGTATCAAAGCATTGTTCTTGAAAAGAAAGTGTAAAAGATCAGAGAGAGGGCTTCCCTGGTGGTCCAGTGGGTAAGGACACCGCCTTGCAGTGCAAGGGGTGCCGGTTCCATCCCTGGCCTGGGAAGATCCCACGTGCCATGGAGCAGCTGGACCAATGTGTCCAATTACGGAGTCGGAGCTCTGGAGCACATGCGCCCAGAGCCGGTGCTCTGTGACAACAGAGGCCACTGTGATGGGAGGCCCACACAGGCCAAAAGAACAAAAGATGGATGAAAATAGGATAAATGAAAGACCAACAGAAGTGGCCCGCCTGCCCCCCTCCCTCCTCAAATGCCCCCCCACCCCCCACAAAAAGATCAGAGAGAGAAAATACTTTGTTTTCTAAAAGTATTGTTTTCTAAAAGCTTGCACGTATATGGCTCAAGCAACACAAATTATAAACTATGAACCCACCTGTAAAATCCTGTTTTAATTAACTTGAAGGCATACCAATGTTATTTCATTAAAATGAAATTCTGTTTAAATAGAAAACCACCACTGCAGGGTACATTGAGGGCATTGTTCACATGGTTTTTAGGATGGGCAAGTGAACCCTGAATTTGGAAACAGATGCTGTTTCCATGGAACCTTCTTAAACTTTGAAGAACTTGTCATAGGTTTCTTGAAATGTAAGGAATATCCTCCAGTAAGGTCCAGGAAGACTCAAAATGTTCTTTGCTAATTCGTCTTTTTATAATCCTTCTGGTCTTCCTGTTCCCCGCCTCCCTCAATTTCTTTAGTCCTTAAGCTTGATGCCCCAGCTTCCCTGGTAGCTCAGTTTGTAAAGAATCTCCCTGCAATGCAGGAGACCCGGGTTTGATCCCTGGGTCAGGAAGATAACCTGGAGAAGGGACAGGCTAACCACTCCAGTATTCTTGGGCTTCTGTAGTGGCTCAAATGGTAAAGAATCTGCCTACAATATGGAATACCTGGGTTTGATCCCTAGTTCGGGAAGATCCCCTGAAGGAGGGCATGGCAACCCACTCCAGTATTCTTGCTGGAGAATCCCAGGGACAGAGGAACCTGGCAGGCTACATCCATGGGGTCCCAAAGAGTTGGATACGACCAAAGTGACAGCGTACACACGCACTTGATGCCCAAGGACTACCTCTCGGATCTCTCACCTCGAAGACTGATTTGATTCCCCCTGTTATTTAGTTGGTTATTGGGTGGCACACAGGCTCTATAAAGAGACAAGCAAGCTACTTCGGGCTTATAACCAAAATGAATCTCAGATTGTCACAAAGAGCTTATGAAATATAGAAGCCCTCTTTTGAAATTGTCACTTCACTCATGACCTAGAGCTGGAAAGGAAACTGAAAGTGTTAATTGCTCAGTCGTGTCCGACTCTTTGCGAACCCACGAACTGTAGTGCACCAGATTCCTCTGTCCATGGAATTCTCCAGCAAGAAGACTGGAGTGGGTTGCTGACCTGGGGATTGAACCCTGGTCTCCTGCATTGCAGGCAGATTCTTTACTGTCTAAGCCACTAGGGAAGCCCAAAGAGCTGGAAAGGACCTTAAAGATACTCTCATAGAAACCCCTCGTTTTCCCAAGAAGGATGCTGAGACTCAGAGGTGAAGTGACTTGTCCGAACTAGTAAGGGCCACCCCGAGTGCGGCTTCTCCATTCAACTCCTGTTCTCCCACCTCCAGTCTGTGTCCCAGGGCCAGTCGCTAGAAAATCCTGCCCCATCAGCAGAACGGCTTCCTCAAGTTAATACTTTAGTCCTTAAGCTTGATGGGTTCCCTCCAGTAAGGTCCAGGAAGACTCAAAATGTTCTTTGCTAATTGTCTTTTTATAATCCTTCTGGTCTTCCTGTTCCCCCTCCCTCAATTTCTTTAGTCCTTAAGCTTGATGCCCCAGCTTCCTGGTAGCTCAGTTAGTAAAGAATCCCCCTGCAATGCAGGAGACCCGGGTTTGATCCCTGGGTCAGGAAGATAACCTGGAGAAGGGACAGGCTAACCACTCCAGTATTCTTGGGCTTCTGTAGTGGCTCAAATGGTAAAGAATCTGCCTACAATATGGAATACCTGGGTTTGATCCCTAGTTCGGGAAGATCCCCTGAAGGAGGGCATGGCAACCCACTCCAGTATTCTTGCTGGAGAATCCCAGGGACAGAGGAACCTGGCAGGCTACATCCATGGGGTCCCAAAGAGTTGGATACGACCAAAGTGACAGCGTACACACGCACTTGATGCCCAAGGACTACCTCTCGGATCTCTCACCTCGAAGACTGATTTGATTCCCCCTGTTATTTAGTTGGTTATTGGGTGGCACACAGGCTCTATAAAGAGACAAGCAAGCTACTTCGGGCTTATAACCAAAATGAATCTCAGATTGTCACAAAGAGCTTATGAAATATAGAAGCCCTCTTTTGAAATTGTCACTTCACTCATGACCTAGAGCTGGAAAGGAAACTGAAAGTGTTAATTGCTCAGTCGTGTCCGACTCTTTGCGAACCCACGAACTGTAGTGCACCAGATTCCTCTGTCCATGGAATTCTCCAGCAAGAAGACTGGAGTGGGTTGCTGACCTGGGGATTGAACCCTGGTCTCCTGCATTGCAGGCAGATTCTTTACTGTCTAAGCCACTAGGGAAGCCCAAAGAGCTGGAAAGGACCTTAAAGATACTCTCATAGAAACCCCTCGTTTTCCCAAGAAGGATGCTGAGACTCAGAGGTGAAGTGACTTGTCCGAACTAGTAAGGGCCACCCCGAGTGCGGCTTCTCCATTCAACTCCTGTTCTCCCACCTCCAGTCTGTGTCCCAGTTTTGTGAGCCTGTTGATTAAAACACAGTCCGCGGCTAGAAAATCCTGCCCCATCAGCAGAACAGCTTTTCAGGCTGACATAAGACACGTTAAAGGAAGGCTGAGTTTTAGTTCCAGTTCTGCCCCTGCTTTGTTGGCTCAAACAAGTCACTTCTTCCTTTGTCTATTTCCCCTATTAGTAAGGAGAAGATAATGAACCTTTTCACCTATCAGGCTCACTTGAGTGCTATAAAGAATAATGAGGTGATATTTGTAAAGTGCTTTGAGCGACTGGGAAAGAGGAGGGGTGGGCTCAGTAGAAAGCATTGTTAGCTGTAAGCACTTATCAATTGAGCTGTTTAACAATAGCAGAGAGTAAGAATACCCAGAAATGAATTCCAGGGACTGATGCTGCTTTGAATTTAGGAGAAGGATTAGTGGGGACCTAATAGGTATTCCACTTCTCCAGTTTCTTTAGTGTACTGACAAACTAGGAAAGGTAATTACATTCTTCTATGTCGGGTTCACCGTGGAGTTTCAATTGGGATGTCAAAGCATACTTGTCTTCTGTTCTCTTACTGAGGCTATGTTCTGTTGTAATTGTTAAAGCCTTGGGCATCTTCTATCCCCAGGGATAATTTCACTTAGGAGCTATACAAAGTCATTTCTATGTACTGGATGAACTGCTGCTTATAAGGTTGATTAGTGGAGCTTTCTAAATCTAAAAGCTCCTCGAGCAATTTGGATGAAATGGGAAATAAAAGGCAGGGTCTTCATCATGGTTGATGTTTTTTTTTCTATTATGCTGCTCTGGGAATTTTCTCAGTAACTCGGAGGTACCACAGCACAAAATCGAGACTTGGCAGCCGTGGGTTGCTGACCTGGGGATTGAACCCTGGTCTCCTGCATTGCAGGCAGATTCTTTACTGTCTAAGCCACTAGGGAAGCCCAAAGAGCTGGAAAGGACCTTAAAGATACTCTCATAGAAACCCCTCGTTTTCCCAAGAAGGATGCTGAGACTCAGAGGTGAAGTGACTTGTCCGAACTAGTAAGGGCCACCCCGAGTGCGGCTTCTCCATTCAACTCCTGTTCTCCCACCTCCAGTCTGTGTCCCAGTTTTGTGAGCCTGTTGATTAAAACACAGTCCGCGGCTAGAAAATCCTGCCCCATCAGCAGAACAGCTTTTCAGGCTGACATAAGACACGTTAAAGGAAGGCTGAGTTTTAGTTCCAGTTCTGCCCCTGCTTTGTTGGCTCAAACAAGTCACTTCTTCCTTTGTCTATTTCCCCTATTAGTAAGGAGAAGATAATGAACCTTTTCACCTATCAGGCTCACTTGAGTGCTATAAAGAATAATGAGGTGATATTTGTAAAGTGCTTTGAGCGACTGGGAAAGAGGAGGGGTGGGCTCAGTAGAAAGCATTGTTAGCTGTAAGCACTTATCAATTGAGCTGTTTAACAATAGCAGAGAGTAAGAATACCCAGAAATGAATTCCAGGGACTGATGCTGCTTTGAATTTAGGAGAAGGATTAGTGGGGACCTAATAGGTATTCCACTTCTCCAGTTTCTTTAGTGTACTGACAAACTAGGAAAGGTAATTACATTCTTCTATGTCGGGTTCACCGTGGAGTTTCAATTGGGATGTCAAAGCATACTTGTCTTCTGTTCTCTTACTGAGGCTATGTTCTGTTGTAATTGTTAAAGCCTTGGGCATCTTCTATCCCCAGGGATAATTTCACTTAGGAGCTATACAAAGTCATTTCTATGTACTGGATGAACTGCTGCTTATAAGGTTGATTAGTGGAGCTTTCTAAATCTAAAAGCTCCTCGGGAGCAATTTGGATGAAATGGGGAAATAAAAAGGCAGGGTCTTCATCATGGTTGATGTTTTTTTTTTTTTACTATTATGCTGCTCCGTGGGAATTTTCTCAGTAACTCGGAGGTACCACAGCACAAAATGCGAGACTTGGCAGCCATTGCCGCATCCTTTTTCCTGGAGGAATGGTGACCTAGCCCAGGTAAAGATGAACATGCCAAGTCACTAAATGTATTTAGAGCCATCTTTTAACTTCTCCTATTTCCACTGAGGGCTACCCTGGTGGTTCGGTTTAAAGAATCCTCCTGCCAATACAGGAGACTCGGGTTCAGCCTGAATCAGGAAGATACCCTGGAGATGGAAATGACACTCCAGTCTTCTTGCCTGGAGAATTCCATGGACAGAGGAGCCTGGAGGCTCCTCTATCGTCCACTGGGCTGCGAAGAGTCTGATAACAGTGATTAAACAACAGCTCCCGAGGCTTCCCTGGTGATCCAGTGGGTAAGGACACTGCCTTGCAGTGCAAGGGGCGCCGGTTCAATCCCTGGCCTGGGAAGATCCCACGTGCCGCAGAGCGGCTGGACCGATGTGTCCAATTACTGAGCCGGAGCTCTGGAGTGCATGCGCCCAGAGCCGGTGCTCTGCGACAACAGAGGCCACTGCAATGGGAGGCCCACACAGGCCAAAGAACAAAGATGGAAGAAAACAGATAAATGAAAGACCAATAGAAGTGACCTGCCCGCCCCTCTCCCTCCCCAACCCACCCCCTGCCCTCAAAAAATTAAAAAATAAAAAAAAAAAAAAAAAAAAACAGCTCCCACTGAGGGTGGGATGAGAAATATGTGTGGGGGGTCTGAGATGTGTAGGAATGTTTCCAAATGATGATTCTGGTCTGTTTCTCCAAACTCAAGATCCCCACTGACTCAAGTCTCTCCAGCCTGAGTTCAATTCTCTCTCATTTTCTGGGCCAGGGAAGAAGAGAGGCAAATCAAAATGAGAGAAATGTTTTGAGCTCATACAGGTCTCTGTGGGCCCAATGAGGGGGAGAGCCAAGAAGAATGTGGCTCCCTCCTTATTGGGCAGGAGTAGGACTAATTTTTTTCATCATCCTCTTAAGAATGTAGGGAGAGTTCAAGGGGTTATTTGGAAGAGAAGTTTTCCTGATCAAAGTTATGTTAAGGAAATTATACTGATGCATGCCCTGAAATGTATGGGCCTTTTGCAGTTGCTGCTTCCAAAGTCTTAACCCTTAACTGATTCTCCAGGCCTCCGTCTGCAGGGACTGACTGTCAGGCTTACACTCCCGGGAGACCAGAGGTGCCTGTACCACCATCACTCCATGGTGACTTGTCGTCTCCAGTAACATCCTTTAGCCTCAAAGCCCCTTTCCACTGAGGGCTACCCTGGTGGTTCGGTTTAAAGAATCCTCCTGCCAATACAGGAGACTCGGGTTCAGCCTGAATCAGGAAGATACCCTGGAGATGGAAATGACCCAGTCTCCAGTCTTCTTGCCTGGAGAATTCCATGGACAGAGGAGCCTGGAGGCTCCTCTATCGATCCACTGGGCTGCGAAGAGTCTGATAACAGTGATTAAACAACAGCTCCCGAGGCTTCCCTGGTGATCCAGTGGGTAAGGACACTGCCTTGCAGTGCAAGGGGCGCCGGTTCAATCCCTGGCCTGGGAAGATCCCACGTGCCGCAGAGCGGCTGGACCGATGTGTCCAATTACTGAGCCGGAGCTCTGGAGTGCATGCGCCCAGAGCCGGTGCTCTGCGACAACAGAGGCCACTGCAATGGGAGGCCCACACAGGCCAAAGAACAAAGATGGAAGAAAACAGATAAATGAAAGACCAATAGAAGTGACCTGCCCGCCCCGCGCCCTCCCCAACCCACCCCCTGCCCCCAAAAAATTTAAAAATTAAAAAAAAAAAAAAAAAAAAAACAGCTCCCACTGAGGGTGGGATGAGAAATATGTGTGGGGGGTCTGAGATGTGTAGGAATGTTTCCAAATGATGATTCTGGTCTGTTTCTCCAAACTCAAGATCCCCACTGACTCAAGTCTCTCCAGCCTGAGTTCAATTCTCTCTCATTTTCTGGGCCAGGGAAGAAGAGAGGCAAATCAAAATGAGAGAAATGTTTTGAGCTCATACAGGTCTCTGTGGGCCCAATGAGGGAGAGAGCCAAGAAGAATGTGGCTCCCTCCTTATTGGGCAGGAGTAGGACTAATTTTTTTCATCATCCTCTTAAGAATGTAGGGAGAGTTCAAGGGGTTATTTGGAAGAGAAGTTTTCCTGATCAAAGTTATGTTAAGGAAATTATACTGATGCATGCCCTGAAATGTATGGGCCTTTTTGCAGTTGCTGCTTCCGCAAAGTCTTAACCCCTTAACTGATTCTCCAGGCCTCCGTCTGCAGGGACTGACTGTCAGGCTTACACTCCCGGGAGACCAGAGGTGCCTGTACCACCATCACTCCATGGTGACTTGTGCGTCTCCAGTAACATCCTTTAGCCATGAGCCCATAAGCAGCTCCATCCACATGTATCTCACATATATGTGAACACACATGAACACACCCTGGGCTCCAGAGGCCCCTGCACTCTTCCAGTCCTCCCACTGTGTCCAGGAAAGCCCTGTTTGGAATTTGGCTCCTCTTTGGAGACAGGCTCAGATCTCTGGACTCCTTCCTGTGTCTGCCTCCAACTCCTGCTGGGTTGCCTCAGCAAATCACTTCTCTGCCCTGAGACTCCATGAAAGAATATGGGATTTACTTGGCAGGATTCTGTGACCTCTTTCTGGTTTATTGTAGTTTCAATCCTCTAAAAGCTTTTGGAATATTTTCTTCATTTCCCTCTCCCAAGGCATCTCTTTGGTTCCAGACAGGCCTTCCCCGGTGTGTTTTTGGTAGCGGCGGTTGCTGACACCCTGGGCCCAAGCCACTGTCCTTTGCTTCACCTCTGCCAGGGCAAAGACCAGTGCCGGGCTGACCTTTCCCGGCCAGGCCAAAAGAGAAGGCTGTGGAAACCCGCATGCCCCCACTGTCCCTCCCTCCGTGGCCACAGCTGCTTGCCCTCCCCGCCCCCACCCCCTGACTGCTCCCTTTCTCAGTGATCCTCGCACTGATGCCCCAGCGAGCCGCTGGGAACAGAGGTCTGTCCCCCTGCACTGGCCTCGGCTCCCCACTCTACAACATTCAGGCATCAATGGGAAACAGCAAGATCTGTCAGCATCGCTCCTTTCTTCAGGGCTTTGAGGGCCACATTCTCCACGGCCATCTGTTCCCTTTCACCTCTCTGGACAATGTTGCTTTTTAAAGCCAGCGATTCTTCTTCCTTTATCTCCTCCTCTCCCGCCTCTCCTCCTTCTGCGTTCCCACCCTCCCCCGCTCCCACTTCTCTCTTTGCCCGACCCTATGAAATGAGCTTCTCTGAAGAGAAAATTTGCCCAGCTTCCACACAATGCTGTTTTACAACTCCTATGGGTTTCGGAGTTTTATTAAAAAATTTTTTTTTGAAGTAAGAGTTGGCTACTTTTAGAGTTTGTGATTGTCTTGGTGGGGGGGGGGGGTATTCTTTTGATAGGGATGGGAGGGGAAGGATCAAAAAATCTTTCAGTCATGCAGAAAGAAAATACAGAATAATAATAAGTGTTAGGTTCCTGCTGGCAGGCACTTGCCTCTTTCAAGAAGGAACTTGATGATCAGTTTAAGGAAATTGTTATACCCTTGAGGTATTTCCACCATTTATTTTAGTTATGATTTTTGTTGTTGCTGTTGTGCTGTTTGTATTTATTTCTCTTTATTATAGTTTGTTGTGCTGTTCTTAATTTAGAGGTAGGGCTGCTGTGATTGCAGAGCTGTATTCATTTACAGAGATGTTTGGTTGGGTGGGAGGCAGGATCTGTGACTCTTTTGTTTAGAGCCCGTTTTGGAATATTTTCTTCATTTCCCTCTCCCAAGGCATCTCTTTGGTTCCAGACAGGCCTTCCCGGTGTGTTTTGGTAGCGGCAGTTGCAGACACCCTGGGCCCAAGCAAATGTCCTTTGCTTTAACTCTGCCAGGGCAAAGACCAGTGCCGGGCTGACCTTTCCCGGCCAGGCCAAAAGAGAAGGCTGTGGAAACCCGCATGCCCCCACTGTCCCTCCCTCCGTGGCCACAGCTGCTTGCCCTCCCCGCCCCCACCCCCTGACTGCTCCCTTTCTCAGTGATCCTCGCACTGATGCCCCAGCGAGCCGCTGGGAACAGAGGTCTGTCCCCCTGCACTGGCCTCGGCTCCCCACTCTACAACATTCAGGCATCAATGGGAAACAGCAAGATCTGTCAGCATCGCTCCTTTCTTCAGGGCTTTGAGGGCCACATTCTCCACGGCCATCTGTTCCCTTTCACCTCTCTGGACAATGTTGCTTTTTAAAGCCAGCGATTCTTCTTCCTTTATCTCCTCCTCTCCCGCCTCTCCTCCTTCTGCGTTCCCACCCTCCCCCGCTCCCACTTCTCTCTTTGCCCGACCCTATGAAATGAGCTTCTCTGAAGAGAAAATTTGCCCAGCTTCCACACAATGCTGTTTTACAACTCCTATGGGTTTCGGAGTTTTATTAAAAAATTTTTTTTTGAAGTAAGAGTTGGCTACTTTTAGAGTTTGTGATTGTCTTGGTGGGGGGGGGGGTATTCTTTTGATAGGGATGGGAGGGGAAGGATCAAAAAATCTTTCAGTCATGCAGAAAGAAAATACAGAATAATAATAAGTGTTAGGTTCCTGCTGGCAGGCACTTGCCTCTTTCAAGAAGGAACTTGATGATCAGTTTAAGGAAATTGTTATACCCTTGAGGTATTTCCACCATTTATTTTAGTTATGATTTTTGTTGTTGCTGTTGTGCTGTTTGTATTTATTTTCTCTTTTATTATAGTTTGTTGTGCTGTTCTTAATTTAGAGGTAGGGCTGCTGTGATCCACACGGCCCTGCAGAGCTGTATTCATTTACAGAGATGTTTGGTTGGGTGGGAGGCGTGATATTGTCTAAGAGAAGCGCTAGGTCCTGAGATTTCAGGACACAGGAAGGGGTGTTTGGCCCAGTACTGACCTATGACTAAGCGTGTGGCCTTAGGCATGTCACTTTCCCTAAGAGCAGTGATGATAAAATCTTACAATGATGATAAAATCTTTTACTTCAAAAAATGCTTAATATGTGACTCTTGTGTTTGTACTGTGACAATGTTTCATAAACAAGACAAGTTTATGGTAATGTCATGAAAACTTTATGGCCATCCTTGACTATGAATGGTTGGAAGAATCCACTGCTGGGGTCAAACTCAACTGCTGCTGTGGGAAGTCAGCTAGAACTCCCAGCCTGGACTGCCTGTCAGAATCATGAGCAAGGCTGAACAGGCCTTGGGGCCTGAGGGTTTGAATCCCTCTTTACCACTTACGAGCTGTACAGATGTGGGCACAGTTTCATCATCTGTAAAATGAAGGCAATCATAGTATCCAACTGCATATTGTTGAGGTGATTAGGAGATTTTTTGATCATGTAAATGGCCTGGAATCACATCTGGCACACGGTAGGTGCATGTAAATGATGGTTGTGATTGCTGTCTTGCTTCCCACCTCACAACTATAGTATTATCTGCAATATAGTACAGATGAGAAAATAGGCTAACTGGCTCCTGTGGGGCTCTTCTGGCTCTCCCACATTTGCCTTCTGCTCCTTTATGTTTCACTGTGCAGTTAACATTGAGAAGAGCATCAGTGCAATTATCAATGGGATTGTAATGACGATTAGCATAGCAATTCCACTTGGAAATGTCATAAAATATAGCAACATCCTAAGATATACAAAAAAAAGACATATGATCATGTTCTTCTGGCAAAGAAGGTGAACCAGATGTGGAGATTATAGTCACAGAAGGGAAGCCAGTCATGATTTTGGCAACTCAGGTTATTTGACATATTTTCAGTTGAAAAGTTACAGAATCTGGAGATTTATTTTTCTTCGGTATCAATTTCAAGAAACCGATCATATGACTAAGAGTTTCCCAACAATAGGGAGAGAATGTTAATCAAATATGCTTTTCTAGTCAGGCACAGATGACTGTGAATAAGACATTAAATATTATAGTTTAAATGCAGGAAAGACATCGAGTAGAGTATTTAGAAAATGGGGAAAGATGGCTCCATTAGTTTTTCCTCCCAGAGAGGGAAATGAATGGTCATTCTTGTGGTACTTTCTAAATGGCTGAAGCCACTAGTCAAGTCTCTGGGTTCAAATTCTTGCTCTACCACTTGCTGAGTAACCTCGGGTAAGCACTGACTCTGTTGATAAGCTTCCTTGTCTAGAAAATTGGTATGATAATGGCATCTTCCTCATAGAGATAATGTAAGTAAGGGATTGAGGCTACTGCTCAAGTAAGTAGTAATGATCCCCCAAAATGTCACCTGGTGGTTCTTTACTGTAATGTCTTATATCAGCTGACCTCTGAGAAGGGGGACAAATTACACCAAGTCAATCGTCTTGGTCAGTTTGCTGAAACCAGTCATTTTCAGTAGTTCCCTCCATAGATAAACAGTGCTTTGTTAAGAAGTCATGTTTTGAAGATGTGGACTGACTGCCTGCTACCAAAACCAGTTCCCCAGATTAAAATAACCCTGTTAGCCTCAGCACATTCGGTTCATCATTTCCCTCTCCTTCCACGAGACTGCTGCCTGAGAGGCTGTGCTGCACCGAGGATTGGGAGACTCGGAGGAACACTAGAGGAAGTTGAAGCAAGGTCACCTCCATTGCCTAAGACTCCCCACACCCTGGCTATCTGCACATGGTTCGGACCTTACACTTTGTAATCTGGGGGCCACTGTGAATCCTTGTCACAAGTGGGATTTTCCCTTCCTCGATGGCTGCGATTTATTTTGAGCCTTGCATTAGCATGATAGACATGGGAATAGCTCTTGTGCACGTGCGTGTGTGCTTCTGTCGTGTGTGCATATCCCTAACTGGAGACGAGCAACTGCTTCTGTCCTAGCTTTGACTCAGGAAGCCCAACTCCAGATGTCAGGGAAACGCAGACTGAACTGAAGGAACCCAGCAGCCAAGTGCCGTGGGGATAAGCTGAAGAACCTTTAGGTTCTTGTCTAAAACTCACAGTGCTGTCGGTGTGCATGGAAAAACAGATTTATTTCTTCGTATAAATTTCAAAAATTGTGAATAAAGACAAATATGCTTTTCTAGTCAGGCACAGATGACTGTGAATAAGACATTAAATATTATAGTTTAAATGCAGGAAAGACATCGAGTAGAGTATTTAGAAAATGGGGAAAGATGGCTCCATTAGTTTTTCCTCCCAGAGAGGGAAATGAATGGTCATTCTTGTGGTACTTTCTAAATGGCTGAAGCCACTAGTCAAGTCTCTGGGTTCAAATTCTTGCTCTACCACTTGCTGAGTAACCTCGGGTAAGCACTGACTCTGTTGATAAGCTTCCTTGTCTAGAAAATTGGTATGATAATGGCATCTTCCTCATAGAGATAATGTAAGTAAGGGATTGAGGCTACTGCTCAAGTAAGTAGTAATGATCCCCCAAAATGTCACCTGGTGGTTCTTTACTGTAATGTCTTATATCAGCTGACCTCTGAGAAGGGGGACAAATTACACCAAGTCAATCGTCTTGGTCAGTTTGCTGAAACCAGTCATTTTCAGTAGTTCCCTCCATAGATAAACAGTGCTTTGTTAAGAAGTCATGTTTTGAAGATGTGGACTGACTGCCTGCTACCAAAACCAGTTCCCCAGATTAAAATAACCCTGTTAGCCTCAGCACATTCGGTTCATCATTTCCCTCTCCTTCCACGAGACTGCTGCCTGAGAGGCTGTGCTGCACCGAGGATTGGGAGACTCGGAGGAACACTAGAGGAAGTTGAAGCAAGGTCACCTCCATTGCCTAAGACTCCCCACACCCTGGCTATCTGCACATGGTTCGGACCTTACACTTTGTAATCTGGGGGCCACTGTGAATCCTTGTCACAAGTGGGATTTTCCCTTCCTCGATGGCTGCGATTTATTTTGAGCCTTGCATTAGCATGATAGACATGGGAATAGCTCTTGTGCACGTGCGTGTGTGCTTCTGTACGTGTGTGCATATCCCTAACTGGAGACGAGCAACTGCTTCTGTCCTAGCTTTGACTCAGGAAGCCCAACTCCAGATGTCAGGGAAACGCAGACTGAACTGAAGGAACCCAGCAGCCAAGCTAAGTTCACCAGTATGGGGAATAAGCTGAAGAACCTTTAGGTTCTTGTCTAAAACTCACAGTGCTGTGGCTTATGGGATTGCCTCACCCAGGATTCAACAGTCTACTCTCTCCGCTCCCTTTCAGAGCCTTCAGGGGCAACAAACATAGGAGACGCCAGCATTCCATTCCCTCCCACACATGAAAATATCCTGATTCCTATCATGATCACTCTGCTTCCCAAAGGGGTGCTTAAGATGGGGCCGGAGCAAAGCATAACAATAAATCTTCGCACTCTGGGCAAGGTGATAATTAAAAGCATTCTCCACGGTGATGTGCTCTCGGATACCAAAAGGGAGGCAACTGGGATAGCAGAGAGTCGCAGAATGCCTGGCCCTTCAGCCCCCAGCTCTGCTTCTGACTCGTGGGTTTCCGTTTCGAGAGTCAAGTCACTTCTTTGTCTCTGAAGTGGGGCTAACGATGTTGCGGATTGAAGGAAAGCAGTATGTATTAATGCACTTTAACTTGGATTCATTAGATGCTCTTACATAGCCTGGAGTTTTCAAAGCACCTCAGGGCATCTGTCTCCAGTCCCACTTCATTCTTTTTACTTTCTGTTCCTGTTCTCACTGGAAAAAACAAAGGGAAGCTTGAACTCTGAAAGCCGAGCTATGTTTGGCATCTGGAAGAAATGCTGGCCAAGAAGCCTGACTGAGGACCTTACCAAGGGTCTCTGCCTATGTGGGGACCTGGGCCCCCTTCCTGGCCCTGTCCTGTTTCATGCCCCAGGCTGTCAACTGCCCCTCTTCCACTTTCTGAATTAGGGTCTTGGGTGACTCTTCTGACAAGCAGTCTAACCAGAGAAATTATGACTTGTAATCTGGGGCCACTGTGAATCCTTGTCACAAGTGGGATTTTCCCTTCCTCGATGGCTGCGATTTATTTTGAGCCTTGCATTAGCATGATAGACATGGGAATAGCTCTTGTGCACGTGCGTGTGTGCTTCTGTACGTGTGTGCATATCCCTAACTGGAGACGAGCAACTGCTTCTGTCCTAGCTTTGACTCAGGAAGCCCAACTCCAGATGTCAGGGAAACGCAGACTGAACTGAAGGAACCCAGCAGCCAAGCTAAGTTCACCAGTATGGGGAATAAGCTGAAGAACCTTTAGGTTCTTGTCTAAAACTCACAGTGCTGTGGCTTATGGGATTGCCTCACCCAGGATTCAACAGTCTACTCTCTCCCGCTCCCTTTCAGAGCCTTCAGGGGCAACAAACATAGGAGACGCCAGCATTCCATTCCCTCCCACACATGAAAATATCCTGATTCCTATCATGATCACTCTGCTTCCCAAAGGGGTGCTTAAGATGGGGCCGGAGCAAAGCATAACAATAAATCTTCGCACTCTGGGCAAGGTGATAATTAAAAGCATTCTCCACGGTGATGTGCTCTCGGATACCAAAAGGGAGGCAACTGGGATAGCAGAGAGTCGCAGAATGCCTGGCCCTTCAGCCCCCAGCTCTGCTTCTGACTCGTGGGTTTCCGTTTCGAGAGTCAAGTCACTTCTTTGTCTCTGAAGTGGGGCTAACGATGTTGCGGATTGAAGGAAAGCAGTATGTATTAATGCACTTTAACTTGGATTCATTAGATGCTCTTACATAGCCTGGAGTTTTCAAAGCACCTCAGGGCATCTGTCTCCAGTCCCACTTCATTCTTTTTACTTTCTGTTCCTGTTCTCACTGGAAAAAACAAAGGGAAGCTTGAACTCTGAAAGCCGAGCTATGTTTGGCATCTGGAAGAAATGCTGGCCAAGAAGCCTGACTGAGGACCTTACCAAGGGTCTCTGCCTATGTGGGGACCTGGGCCCCCTTCCTGGCCCTGTCCTGTTTCATGCCCCAGGCTGTCAACTGCCCCTCTTCCACTTTCTGAATTAGGGTCTTGGGTGACTCTTCTGACAAGCAGTCTAACCAGAGAAATTATGACATTTCTAAAGAGTGTTTACATTTCTTCTCTATCCTGCTTGGGAAACAGGCCAGGGCCTTCCCCAGAAGGATGCCTTCCATGATGACAAACTGCATCACAAGACACTAGGTAGAGATTTTCTAATGCAAACACATTTGTAACATCCATTAATGGACCGTCCATGGTCTGAGAAAGCTACAGTTAACAAGCAAAACAACAAATGCCTAGTATGTAATTTTTTCTTTAAACAGATGATCTGGCAGAGCATTTTGAAAATGCAGACGTCTGGGCATCACTTCTCAGAGATCGTGATCAGTAGGTTTGGTATGGGGATAAGGACTGTGCATTTTTTTAGAGTGATTTACCTGGTATAGGTGATTTGATTCTGCTGCATGGACCCACATATAAACCAGTGCCCTAGTTTTCACTCCAGAGATCCAGTCCTGTGTCCTGATTTTTTATCTATGACCCATGCCTTTCCTAGAGTGGCCAGCTTATATTTTCACTCTTTTATTGGTAGAAAAAGAGTTCAAACCTACAGAAAAATTACAAGGAAAGTACAATGAACTCCTATATATCCTTACCCTAGATTATTAACATTTTGCCCCATTTGTTTGATCTCTTTCATATTACTATTGTCTATTTTTTAATAATATTAATTTATTATTGTTATATTTGCTGAACCATTTGAGAGTAAGTTTTAGACGTCATGACCCTTCATCTCCAAATACTTCAGCACTTTTTTGCTAAGACCAAGAACTTCTCTGACATAACCATAATACAATGATCTCACTCAGGAAATTAGCGCTGATATAATACCATTATCTAACGTGCCAGCCGTATTCAAACTTTGCCAGGCGTCCTAATAGTGTCCTTCACACCAATTTTTTTTCTGACCCAAGATCCACTCCAGGATTACAACACTGTATTCAGTTGAGATGTTTTCCTGCAGTCCGTTGGGGTCGCAAACAGGCGGACACAACTGGGTGACTGAACAGCAACAACAAGAAATCTGCTCTTGCTTCAGTCTGACCCGGGATCACTGGCTCTTTGGAAGTAACAAGAACAGAAGTGGGTAAATGCTGTTATTTATCAGGGATATGTTCTTGAAAAATATTTCTGTAAAATAGCAGTGGCTTTAAAAGAAAATCATCAGTGCACCTGGGCCCAGTTCTGCATCAGCCTTTTCCAAAGCCTCTGATTCCTGGTCCTGAGTTTGCCCGGTAAGCATCACAAGACACTAGGTAGAGATTTTCTAATGCAAACACATTTGTAACATCCATTAATGGACCGTCCATGGTCTGAGAAAGCTACAGTTAACAAGCAAAACAACAAATGCCTAGTATGTAATTTTTTCTTTAAACAGATGATCTGGCAGAGCATTTTGAAAATGCAGACGTCTGGGCATCACTTCTCAGAGATCGTGATCAGTAGGTTTGGTATGGGGATAAGGACTGTGCATTTTTTTAGAGTGATTTACCTGGTATAGGTGATTTGATTCTGCTGCATGGACCCACATATAAACCAGTGCCCTAGTTTTCACTCCAGAGATCCAGTCCTGTGTCCTGATTTTTTATCTATGACCCATGCCTTTCCTAGAGTGGCCAGCTTATATTTTCACTCTTTTATTGGTAGAAAAAGAGTTCAAACCTACAGAAAAATTACAAGGAAAGTACAATGAACTCCTATATATCCTTACCCTAGATTATTAACATTTTGCCCCATTTGTTTGATCTCTTTCATATTACTATTGTCTATTTTTTAATAATATTAATTTATTATTGTTATATTTGCTGAACCATTTGAGAGTAAGTTTTAGACGTCATGACCCTTCATCTCCAAATACTTCAGCACTTTTTTGCTAAGACCAAGAACTTCTCTGACATAACCATAATACAATGATCTCACTCAGGAAATTAGCGCTGATATAATACCATTATCTAACGTGCCAGCCGTATTCAAACTTTGCCAGGCGTCCTAATAGTGTCCTTCACACCAATTTTTTTTCTGACCCAAGATCCACTCCAGGATTACAACACTGTATTCAGTTGAGATGTTTTCCTGCAGTCCGTTGGGGTCGCAAACAGGCGGACACAACTGGGTGACTGAACAGCAACAACAAGAAATCTGCTCTTGCTTCAGTCTGACCCGGGATCACTGGCTCTTTGGAAGTAACAAGAACAGAAGTGGGTAAATGCTGTTATTTATCAGGGGATATGTTCTTGAAAAATATTTCTGTAAAAATAGCAGTGGCTTTAAAAAGAAAATCATCAGTGCACCTGGGCCCAGTTCTGCATCAGCCTTTTCCAAAGCCTCTGATTCCTGGTCCTGAGTTTGCCCGGTAAGCTGATTTCCCAAAAACAAACCCTGTGACTGTTAGTGTATCCCTTTGATCTTTAGTCAAATGGGCTGTCACCTGGCTTACTCATTGTCCAGACTAATTCCTTGGCTATGTAAAACTACCAAATATTACTTTGCTATAGTTTTTAATAAACCTTGGCTATAGCCCGCCAGGCTTCTCCATCTATGGAATTCTCTAGGCAAGAATACTGGAGTGGGTAGCCATTCCCTTCCCCAAGGGATCTTCCCGACTCACCCAGGGATCAAACCTGGGTCTCCCACATTGCAGGCAGATTCTTTACTGTCTGAGCCACTGGAAAACTTCCAGTATTCTTGCCTGGAGAATCCCATGGACAGAAGAGCCTGATGGGCTACAGTCCATAAAGTTCACAAATAGTTGGATAGTACTAAAACAACTTAGCTCACATGCATAGTTTTTAAATCTACCCAGGAAAAGCAGCCAATAAAAGATATGCCACTTTAAAAACAAACAAAATGAATAAGTAAATAAAAAATAAAATTAATTTTAAAGAATGTATAAACTCCAAGCAATGTTGAAAATAAAAAACAAAACGATATGTGACTTTTTAACTTTCTCCAAAGGCAATGTGCATATCTGAGGGTGATCTTTTTCCAGAAGCCAGGACTATTGTTATTGTTTAGTTACTAAGTCATGTCCCACTCTTTTGTGACCCCATGGACTTTAACCTACCAGTCTTCTCTGTCTATGGCAAGGATACTGGAGTGGGTTGTCATTTCCTTCTCCAGGGAATCTTCCTGACCCAGGGATCGAATCTATGTCTCCTGCACTGGCAGGCAGATTCTTTACCACTGAGCCACTATAAACAATCTGAAATCAGAATAAGTTGGCTATATTCCTTCTGCTTCAGCAAAAAAAAGTCACCAGAAAGAGAAAATTGAATGGTCAAAAAAATGAGGTGATGACCAGATACAATACACAGATTTACTATAATCTGACTCCAATATCCTCAGACTTTACAACGAAGAGTAGAAAAGCAAAACTCATACCAAGGTGACTGATGGGCACATTTTGAAGAATTCACAGCCAACAGGTAGGACACATTGTTGCAGAAGAAAACCCGTCTCATGTATGCCATCATCCTGGCTTACATTGAGTGAAGCCTAAATTAAAAAGAAAATGCCTCTGCTTTCCTTAATATTTGTGTTTGGGTTTTTTTTTCCTTTTGTTTTGTTTTGCTAGCATTTACTTAAGGATAGCATGTGTTTTCTCTAGTGAGTGAATTTATGTTTAATTAAAAAGTTTTTCAAAGAGTCAGGAGATTTAACTAACAGTCCACCGTTCAGAATCTTTTTTCCCTTAAATGGAAAATAGCAGAAGGAAAGCTGTGTTATTGGGGAAAGCGTTTAGGGTCATTGCCTCTTGGGCAGTGCTGGGAGCTGAACTGGGTGGGGGCAGATTGCCTCTTTCTATTTAGACACCCTAGTTCTGTTCTTCTCAGGCCTGTGTTTTCAGAGCTGTCTTTGAGGACCTTTGTGATTGTCATTGCAAATATAACAAAAAAGTCCTATGCAGTATCCCCTATAGAACTTCTGGTTGGTGAATGAGATGGGTTCTGCAATGAACCCATGCTTGTCAGGTAAGCATCTTCATCCCATTCTGGATGATTCCTGCAAGATATCTCTCTAGGGTGACCATACATCTTGGTTTACTCAGAATATTCATGATTTCTCCAAAGGCAATGTGCATATCTGAGGGTGATCTTTTTCCAGAAGCCAGGACTATTGTTATTGTTTAGTTACTAAGTCATGTCCCACTCTTTTGTGACCCCATGGACTTTAACCTACCAGTCTTCTCTGTCTATGGCAAGGATACTGGAGTGGGTTGTCATTTCCTTCTCCAGGGAATCTTCCTGACCCAGGGATCGAATCTATGTCTCCTGCACTGGCAGGCAGATTCTTTACCACTGAGCCACTATAAACAATCTGAAATCAGAATAAGTTGGCTATATTCCTTCTGCTTCAGCAACAAAAAAAAGTCACCAGAAAGAGAAAATTGAATGGTCAAAAAAATGAGGTGATGACCAGATACAATACACAGATTTACTATAATCTGACTCCAATATCCTCAGACTTTACAACGAAGAGTAGAAAAGCAAAACTCATACCAAGGTGACTGATGGGCACATTTTGAAGAATTCACAGCCAACAGGTAGGACACATTGTTGCAGAAGAAAACCCGTCTCATGTATGCCATCATCCTGGCTTACATTGAGTGAAGCCTAAATTAAAAAGAAAATGCCTCTGCTTTCCTTAATATTTGTGTTTGGGTTTTTTTTCCTTTTGTTTTGTTTTGCTAGCATTTACTTAAGGATAGCATGTGTTTTCTCTAGTGAGTGAATTTATGTTTAATTAAAAAGTTTTTCAAAGAGTCAGGAGATTTAACTAACAGTCCACCGTTCAGAATCTTTTTTCCCTTAAATGGAAAATAGCAGAAGGAAAGCTGTGTTATTGGGGAAAGCGTTTAGGGTCATTGCCTCTTGGGCAGTGCTGGGAGCTGAACTGGGTGGGGGCAGATTGCCTCTTTCTATTTAGACACCCTAGTTCTGTTCTTCTCAGGCCTGTGTTTTCAGAGCTGTCTTTGAGGACCTTTGTGATTGTCATTGCAAATATAACAAAAAAGTCCTATGCAGTATCCCCTATAGAACTTCTGGTTGGTGAATGAGATGGGTTCTGCAATGAACCCATGCTTGTCAGGTAAGCATCTTCATCCCATTCTGGATGATTCCTGCAAGATATCTCTCTAGGGTGACCATACATCTTGGTTTACCCAGAATAGTCCTGATTTATCTCTGCTATCCCAGTATACTTATTAAAATATTCTCACTTCATTTTAAAAGGATCCTGGAGGGACAATAGTTTACATGACCACTCTGAGACTATGAGCAACTTAAAAGTATTTTTTCCCCACACAAAAACTAGAGGACTTATTTGAGTGGTTTGTACTGCTGAATAACAAGTCTTTATCATAGTGATTAACTTAACTCTGTGTCTCTCTTCTGCTGTGGAGGATTACTCCATCTCTAACTCTTGCATTCCAAAGTTTCTGATCATCCCACTTTATCTTGTCTTCTTCACATTTCTTACCTTCCTCAGTAATGAGTTTTACTGAAACTGGGACCAGCCCAGATGTGTTGCGCAAGGAAAGACTCTACTGCGTTCACGTTTTTCACCTTCAGCCAAGAGATCTTGGGAAAGAAATCCTCTGCTTTCCCAAAGTGGAGCAACTGTATTCTTTACTTGGGCCGAAGGTCTTCTTCAGTGGACGGATGCTGTTGAGGCAGTTATTGTGTGGTTTTCTGCCTCGGATCCTTTATTTGTAAATCTGAAAGAATAGTAATAACTTTAAAGTATTTTGAGAATCTCAAGGCTCAGAAGATTATAAATAACAAGAGATTTTTTTTTTTTTTCTCATCTAAAATGGTAGCACAGATACTGCGGTTGCTTACTTAATGGATAGCATGTGGTCCCTGGGCCATTTGCAACTGATGGGTTTTTTTCCAGTGTGCTATTTATAGAGCTAGGTCAGAAATATCACTTCCGTTGGAACTTGACCTACAGACCATCGTCAATTTTAAAGACCCAAGGAAGTAGAGCACATACTAAATACAGCTGGTTCACTAGTTCAGTTAGTGAAGCACAAGCCTCCAGGGAAATTAATTTTGCTGGAGGACAGATGTCTAAGCCTGTCTCAGTCACTTTTTATTTAAATTAATTTTTACTGGAGTATAGTTGCTTTACAATGTTGTGTTAGTTTCTATTGCACAGCAAAATTAATCAGTTATATGTATACATGTATCTCCTCTTTTTTGGGCATCCTTCTCATTTGTCCTGTGGCCTCATGGAACCTATAAGTCATCTTGAGTCTTTATTCTCAAATACCCTATCCTGGGCAGACTTCCTCCCTTCTTATAGTCAGCCCCCTTCAATGTGGGTTGCTAAAATTCTGGCTTTCTGTAACAAATAGAAAAAGAGCTGATGATCCATTCACAGAAGTAACTCAGGCTACTCTGAGAAGCTTGGGGGAAAGTGGATCTAAGTATTTCCCTACTTCGTCTTTCCATTGGGGCTGAACAAGATTCTCAGTCACTTCCTCTGTTTGAATGAATGACCAAACAACAACAACAACAAAAACATATGCTGAAGCTCAGCAGCTTCCATGGGCCTGATTTTAAACAGGA
Organism: Tragulus kanchil; assembly: GCA_022376925.1. NCBI lineage: Eukaryota > Metazoa > Chordata > Mammalia > Artiodactyla > Tragulidae > Tragulus > Tragulus kanchil. The sequence goes on along the minus strand of JAIOJX010000032.1, from coordinate 212,987,948 downwards.
GAAACTGAATTTAATGAATGATAATCCCTTTCTAATCCCTGCTCTCTCACTCAGTCTCCCACCTTTAAGCTTTGTTCTTATAAAGTTGTGTTTGCTGGGACTTGGCCACTGGCCAACACGTGTTTACCCATCAAAAGGTTTTAGTAGATATGAGAGGCTAAGAAAATCCCAAGTCTGGAGAGAAATCTGCTTTTAGAAAAAGGACCCCACATCTGCACTCTTTTCAGGTTTAGATGAGTAGTAAGAGGGGCATAGACATGTAAAGACAGCATGTAGAGTAGAGCATTCTTAGACTTCCTGGAAAAAGTGAGGTCCAGAATGAGGAACTGATTTCTTGCCATTAAAATACCATAGATTTAAAAGTTCTCAGTATAGGTGGGAACTTTTCAGGTCATTTTGAACAACCCCTTCTTGTCATATGAGGAAACTGAGGCTCAGAGAGTGAAGTACAGGGCAGGCCCACTTCGATGTTCTTGGTTACATCATTCTCTTCTCCTACCTGGTCTCATTATAAGGCCACAACTAGGGACTTCTCTGGTGGTCCAGTGGTTAAGAATCTGCCTCACGATACAAGGGACATGGGTTCCATCTCTGGTTGGGGAATTAAGATCCCAAGTGCCGCAGAGCAACTAAGCCAGGTACACCACATGCTCTGGAGCCCATGTGCCCTAACTCAAGTGTGTGCACCACAATGAAAGATCCTACATGATGCAGAGAAAATCCTGTGTGCCTCAACTAAGACCTGACACTGCTACAGAAATAAATAGTTTTTGAAAAAGCCCACAGCTAAGTTAGAAATAGAGTTCTAGGGTCTTGGCTTCTAGCCAGCCATATGCTATCATACAGGATATAGAACATGCTTCATGTGAGGAAGAGAGATCAGAAAGAGAATGTCAACTCCAGTGGTAACACACCATCCCATTCCCTTAACTTATTTCAATACTGAAAACATTTGTATTTTAATCCTTTTTTGTTTTTTTAAATTTCCTCTTTCTAGTCTCCATAAATTGTCTTTCTTAGGGGCAGGAGGGATTGAATATCCAAAATAACCAGCCCTCTTGGGCCATGAACTTCTCCCTCCTCTCTATTCCTATTCTGGGAGTCACTGCTTTGTTTACATTTTTTTTAAACATGGAAAAGTCTAGTCTTTTAAAGTTGACCTCTTGCTACAGGGCACACTTTTATGTTATATACTAGAGATTCCATTTGACCTCCCAGAAATGCTTAGCATAGGAGTCATAAATTGCAGAGTTTTCAGAGCAGGAGTTTCTTCATTAAAAGCTCCTCCAAAAGTCACCCCCCCACACCCCCGCCAACTTCTGAATACTGACACCAGTTGGTACCAGAGGCCCATTACCTTTTTGGAAATCAAGGCTACATAGCAGCATGATTATCCTCCTCCAGACTGATTTCACAAGAACTGCACCCTCTGCAGAGCAGAGAGAGAGCGAGAACTTCTTGCCTTGTAAGAAATTTGTCTTCATCACCAACTCCCACTCCAAAGGCGTAGAGGAATGAATCCAACAATAGTAGTCATGAAAGATATTCCAGAATCCAAATCCAGTTGTTTTAACTACTTCATTACTGAGCTTTACTAGCCTGCCTCATTGTAAGAAGAATATATATAAAAAAGAAAAATGTACTAGGTGATGATTAAACTTGTTTCCTCCCTAGAATTTTACCTTCAATGTTTGATCATCATTGTTTCTGTCATTTATACATATCAAGTATCTTCATCTAAGGGTCACTGAGAACGTTTGGTTGCCTGGAGGCAAAAATTATTATTCATATTTTACAGATGGGTAAGCAGTCAGAGAGAGAATGTGCTTATTTAGATTTACCTGTAAGTGTCTCTGAGACAGTAGAGGATGAATATCTCCCCAGTCTTTTTTTTAAAGAGACCTGACTTCAATGTAAATAAAATAGATTTTGGGCTTCCCCTGGTGGTCCAGTGGGTAAGGACACCGCCTTGCAGTGCAAGGGGCGCCGGTTCGATCCCTGGCCTGGGAAGATCCCACATGCCTCGGAGCGGCTGGACCGATGTGTCCAATCACCGAGCCGGCGCTCTGCAACGACAGACGCCACCGCGATGGGAGGCCCACGGGAGCCAAAGAACAAAGACAGATGAAAATGGAGGAATGAAGGACCAATGGAGGTGGCCGGCCCGCTCCCCTCCCTCCCCAACCCGACCCCCGCCCAAAATAAATAAATAAATAAATCTTTCAAAAAATAAAATAAAATAAAATGAAATAGATTTTATCTCTGGAGCTTACTCAGGTACTGCTACAAGCTCAATTCTATGACCATGAAAAATCCCCAATAATCAAAATATTTTCAAAACTCAATTCACTTATTTGATTTTGTGTGTGTGTGTGTGTGTTGGAATCAACTAAATTCTAGTACAATGAAGTCATACTGCCTTGACAGAACTAAATATCACAGCCATCAAAAAGGAGAAAGGGAGAGAATGCCCCAATTTTTATACCTTCTGCTAAAATAAGCTTAGAAAAGATTCATGTATCTATTTCCTGACCAGTTAGATCATTGGGCAGGAAATCACCTTTTCTGAAAAAATGAATAAGCAGATTCCTTCCACCTTAAATTTCCTATAAACAGCAGAAATGATCATTTATGCCAGCCCTCATATAGAAATGCTTAAAAGTCAAAAGACATTAGGGATCACTGAGTTTTCTAGTTGAAAATAAAGTTACAAATTTATAGTAAGTGATAGTTTCCCCACTTTCTCAAGCCATCCCACCACCTATAACCACCCTTCAATTGTTTTTCCATATTCAGAGTCCTGTTACGTGAAATAACTTTTCAATCCTGGCCAGATTTTCTAATCCTCCAACCAGAAAGGGTCAGTTTCAGGCCACCTAATTTGCCTGAATCCAGTTGCTGGGCCAGTTGAGCGAGGTTAAATAACTTGCCAAGTCAGGGCATGCACCGTCTTTCTGGAAACCCCTTGCCCTAGGTTATCGCTGTATATCAGAACAAAGGAAGCCGGGTGTAGAGCCTGAGTGATACACAGAGTTCAGATGAGCTGATAAGATGCTCACAACCTACTTCCATCAGTGTCTTCCCAGAGATAAGCCTCTGGGCTCCTCAGACTCTTTCCAGCCACCACCACCCCACCCACCTCGGGCTGGCTGAGTGGCCAGCTATTTGACATAATGAGTTTAGGGAAGGCTAATTGGAGTAGTGGTTAATGCCCAGTCATATACATGCTACTATATATAAAATAGATGGCCAACAAGGACCTGTACAGCACAGGGAACTCTACTCAGGATTTTGTGATAACCTATAGAAGGAAATGGCAGCCCACTCCAGTATTCTTGCCTGGGAAATCCCATGGACAGAGGAACCTGGCAGGCTCCATGAGAGGGTCACAAAAAGTTGAACAGGGCTAAATGAATAACACTTTCATAAGGAAAAGAATTTGAAAAATATATGTATGTGTGTGTATATACACACACACATATATGTGTATAGAATCTGAATGACTTTGCTAGACACTTGAAAAACGAGTAACACATCAAAGGAGAAAGGAGAGTGCCCCAAATATTCGCAAATCAAAAGATTCATGTATCTATTTCCTGACCAGTTAGATCATTGGGCAGGAAATCACCTTTCTGAAAAAATGAATAAGCAGATTCCTTCCACCTTAAATTTCCTATAAACAGCAGAAATGATCATTTATGCCAGCCCTCATATAGAAATGCTTAAAAGTCAAAAGACATTAGGGATCACTGAGTTTTCTAGTTGAAAATAAAGTTACAAATTTATAGTAAGTGATAGTTTCCCCACTTTCTCAAGCCATCCCACCACCTATAACCACCCTTCAATTGTTTTTCCATATTCAGAGTCCTGTTACGTGAAATAACTTTTCAATCCTGGCCAGATTTTCTAATCCTCCAACCAGAAAGGGTCAGTTTCAGGCCACCTAATTTGCCTGAATCCAGTTGCTGGGCCAGTTGAGCGAGGTTAAATAACTTGCCAAGTCAGGGCATGCACCGTCTTTCTGGAAACCCCTTGCCCTAGGTTATCGCTGTATATCAGAACAAAGGAAGCCGGGTGTAGAGCCTGAGTGATACACAGAGTTCAGATGAGCTGATAAGATGCTCACAACCTACTTCCATCAGTGTCTTCCCAGAGATAAGCCTCTGGGCTCCTCAGACTCTTTCCAGCCACCACCACCCCACCCACCTCGGGCTGGCTGAGTGGCCAGCTATTTGACATAATGAGTTTAGGGAAGGCTAATTGGAGTAGTGGTTAATGCCCAGTCATATACATGCTACTATATATAAAATAGATGGCCAACAAGGACCTGTACAGCACAGGGAACTCTACTCAGGATTTTGTGATAACCTATAGAAGGAAATGGCAGCCCACTCCAGTATTCTTGCCTGGGAAATCCCATGGACAGAGGAACCTGGCAGGCTCCATGAGAGGGTCACAAAAAGTTGAACAGGGCTAAATGAATAACACTTTCATAAGGGAAAAGAATTTGAAAAAATATATGTATGTGTGTGTATATACACACACACATATATATGTGTATAGAATCTGAATGACTTTGCTAGACACTTGAAACTAAAACAACATTATGAGTCAACCACACATCAAAAAAAAAAAAAAGGCTCAGCCTAGTTTTGAACACTCTTTATCATTAACCAATGTGTGATCTTGGGAGAATTACTTAATCTCTTATAACCTTGCTCTGTCGATAGGGATGATGATATTACCTACCTCATAAGATGGTTTTCAGGATCAAAAAAGATGTACCTAAGATACAAAACTCAAACAAGGTGTAAGCCCTCATTAAAAGGGCTTACCTAGGACCTAGTTTATAGTATTATGCTTTAAACATATTGTTTTTCCTTATCACCCAATGTTTAACGTTTAACGTTTCCCATTTCCTTATCATCTGAGGCCCTGCTGTTATTGCTTGTGTGGTGGCTTAGCATTTGTAAGTACTCCTGAAGATATGTCTGCTCAAGCTGGCCCACTCAAGGTTTCCATCAGAAACTTTTCTGATTATTTTCGCTCATAGCGCTGGGTTAAGGACCCAAGATTACCTGTCTGACAAACAGTCAAGCATATAGGTAACTTTTTTACAAAATTCTGTTTTCATTGGTTTAGGGACATGGAATGTTCAGGGACATGGAATTCTTTAAATAGCCACTACTGCCCATTTGTAGCTCTGATCTCTGTAAACATTTTTTGGACCTGGGCAGCACCTACAGTTGTATCACTGCAATTGGTTTTGGTTTTGGTTTTAGTTTTTTTGTGTGACTGCTTCATTAGCAACTCCTGAGTATTCACATGTAGCTCTTCCTTGACGAAATTTCAAATTCAGGCACATTTCATCCTATCACTTAGTGGACATTAAAGCCATAAACTAACAGAGGGTGGGAGGCATAAAGGAAGTAGCATGAAGGCCTGTACTATCATAAGTGAAGAAAATAGCTATAGTCATTGCTCTGTGAGAAAAGGAGATCCTTCAGGGGTGCTGTGTGAATGGCAGCCCACTGCAGTATTCTTGCCTGGGAAATCCCATGGACAGAGGAACCTGGCAGGCTCCATGAGAGGGTCACAAAAAGTTGAACAGGGCTAAATGAATAACACTTTCATAAGGGAAAAGAATTTGAAAAAATATATGTATGTGTGTGTATATACACACACACATATATATGTGTATAGAATCTGAATGACTTTGCTAGACACTTGAAACTAAAACAACATTATGAGTCAACCACACATCAAAAAAAAAAAAAAGGCTCAGCCTAGTTTTGAACACTCTTTATCATTAACCAATGTGTGATCTTGGGAGAATTACTTAATCTCTTATAACCTTGCTCTGTCGATAGGGATGATGATATTACCTACCTCATAAGATGGTTTTCAGGATCAAAAAAGATGTACCTAAGATACAAAACTCAAACAAGGTGTAAGCCCTCATTAAAAGGGCTTACCTAGGACCTAGTTTATAGTATTATGCTTTAAACATATTGTTTTTCCTCATCACCCAATCTTTAACGCTTTAACGTTTCCCATTTCCTTATCATCTGAGGCCCTGCTGTTATTGCTTGTGTGGTGGCTTAGCATTTGTAAGTACTCCTGAAGATATGTCTGCTCAAGCTGGCCCACTCAAGGTTTCCATCAGAAACTTTTCTGATTATTTTCGCTCATAGCGCTGGGTTAAGGACCCAAGATTACCTGTCTGACAAACAGTCAAGCATATAGGTAACTTTTTTACAAAATTCTGTTTTCATTGGTTTAGGGACATGGAATGTTCAGGGACATGGAATTCTTTAAATAGCCACTACTGCCCATTTGTAGCTCTGATCTCTGTAAACATTTTTTGGACCTGGGCAGCACCTACAGTTGTATCACTGCAATTGGTTTTGGTTTTGGTTTTAGTTTTTTTGTGTGACTGCTTCATTAGCAACTCCTGAGTATTCACATGTAGCTCTTCCTTGACGAAATTTCAAATTCAGGCACATTTCATCCTATCACTTAGTGGACATTAAAGCCATAAACTAACAGAGGGTGGGAGGCATAAAGGAAGTAGCATGAAGGCCTGTACTATCATAAGTGAAGAAAATAGCTATAGTCATTGCTCTGTGAGAAAAGGAGATCCTTCAGGGGTGCTGTGTGATGGTCGGGAGAGGTGGGAAGCGGGGGATATACATATGACTAATCTGGGAACATACATATCTGTAAACAACAAAACTCTGTAAAAGTTAAAAGTAAAATAAAAGTTAAAAAAAAAAAAAGCCATAAGCTTCTAGAGTTTGCTTGAAAAATGTAAGCCTATTCATTTTGGCTTAAGCAAGATAGAATTAAGAATGTAAATCTTCTGCTAAAACAATTATATAACATAGTTCAAAGTTTAGTAGGAATACCTTATTGACTATTTAACCACTATTCATCAAGCGTCCTCTGGGTCTTCGACCTCATGAATCAGGCATACCTAGTAGAAATCAGACTTGGATTTGACCCTCTTAAAATATACCTCAGAGGTGCGAGGAAAAGCACACAGGTAACATACCACAGGATAGAAAATGGCAGTAACGTGAGAGAATAATATAAAGTATTATGGACATTTGGAGGAGGAAGGCATTGTTTCTGTGATGATCAGGGAGGTGACTTATAAGAAGTGGTCTTAAAGACAGTGCATGGGTATAGAGGTATTCAGGTGTGGAAGAGACATGAGGAAGAAGCAATGACATTGGAGTGGAGCCTTTATGGAGTGGAGCTAAGGGAAGAGGTGTGGAGAGGCAGACCGGGCAGAGCTGCAAGAAGGCCAGTGTGAGGAATTTCTCGGGAGCCACCCAAAGTTTCTGAGCATGTTGATCATGAGTGGAAGGGAAGCATGCTCAGCTATATGCCTGGGGATCTGAATCAGCCAGTAGAGAAAAAGATGCTTTTGTAGGGGAAACTCAGCAGCATGGAAAGCAGCTCGAAGGAGACAGCAGTCACTCCCAGGTGAAAACTGATGTGGCTGTGATCTGGGTTGGGTTAGGACGAATGGATGGAGGAGAGACATTCCAGTGAAACCAGTATGACTTAAAAGTTTACTGAAATTGAAAAGCTTGGGGCAGGGAGAAATTTTTAAATGGAACTGAGATTTCAAATCAGATTAACTAGAAGGGTGAATAAGGAAGAGGGAGTTTATATGGGAAGAGATAAGCTTGATTTGAAGTTACTGAATTAATGGTGCCCAAATTCAGCATGTCAGGCTTGCAGATGTTGTAGTTGAAAATTGCTGTGGTAAGTGACGCACTGAGACAAAGGCTTAGAAGTTATCTCCCTGGCGTGTCATCCTTGTCAACAGGGAGGACATCCCATTTGGAGCAGACATTGCAAGCTTGGTGGGAATAAGTCATATGTGGCTCATCAGCATGTTTATTTATGTTTAAAAAATTGTTTTAAATAAGCCAACATTTTCCAATCAGAAGATTGTATGTAAAGTATTGATTTTTAAAATTAAAAGATCAAATGATGTGGCTAACCATGAACTTCTATTGCCATGTGACTGGAGCAGGTGGTGTGGAGCTGGACGGGGGCTGTCCCCTTGAAATCATGGGTGAATCATCCAGTTCATCACCATCTCCACTATTCTCCATCATATCCTAGCACTTTATATTAGACAGAAAGTGGATTAATGATTGCCTAGGGCTGAAGGGCCAAGAGAGGGACAGGAGGCTTATGGCTAAGGGTTCTGGAGTTTCTTTTGTGGGTAATGAATTGTTCCAAAGTTGACTGTAGTGACGGTTGATCAACTCTGAGGAGAGTAAAAGTCATTGAACTGTACACTTTAAGTGAGTCTATGGTACAATGTCTGAATTACCTCAACAGAGCTATTTTATAAAAATGCAAGAAAAAGGAACATTGGTGACTCTTTCCCTCGCAATGTTGGCTTTCTTATAGCAGAAAGCACTGCTCTGTTTATGTGTCTCTCTCAAGAAGGTAATGAAAGCCAGTAGAAAAAGATGCTTTTGTAGGGGAAACTCAGCAGCATGGAAAGCAGCTCGAAGGAGACAGCAGTCACTCCCAGGTGAAAACTGATGTGGCTGTGATCTGGGTTGGGTTAGGACGAATGGATGGAGGAGAGACATTCCAGTGAAACCAGTATGACTTAAAAGTTTACTGAAATTGAAAAGCTTGGGGCAGGGAGAAATTTTTAAATGGAACTGAGATTTCAAATCAGATTAACTAGAAGGGTGAATAAGGAAGAGGGAGTTTATATGGGAAGAGATAAGCTTGATTTGAAGTTACTGAATTAATGGTGCCCAAATTCAGCATGTCAGGCTTGCAGATGTTGTAGTTGAAAATTGCTGTGGTAAGTGACGCACTGAGACAAAGGCTTAGAAGTTATCTCCCTGGCGTGTCATCCTTGTCAACACGGAGGACATCCCATTTGGAGCAGACATTGCAAGCTTGGTGGGAATAAGTCATATGTGGCTCATCAGCATGTTTATTTATGTTTAAAAAATTGTTTTAAATAAGCCAACATTTTCCAATCAGAAGATTGTATGTAAAGTATTGATTTTTAAAATTAAAAGATCAAATGATGTGGCTAACCATGAACTTCTATTGCCATGTGACTGGAGCAGGTGGTGTGGAGCTGGACGGGGGCTGTCCCCTTGAAATCATGGGTGAATCATCCAGTTCATCACCATCTCCACTATTCTCCATCATATCCTAGCACTTTATATTAGACAGAAAGTGGATTAATGATTGCCTAGGGCTGAAGGGCCAAGAGAGGGACAGGAGGCTTATGGCTAAGGGTTCTGGAGTTTCTTTTGTGGGTAATGAATTGTTCCAAAGTTGACTGTAGTGACGGTTGATCAACTCTGAGGAGAGTAAAAGTCATTGAACTGTACACTTTAAGTGAGTCTATGGTACAATGTCTGAATTACCTCAACAGAGCTATTTTATAAAAATGCAAGAAAAAGGAACATTGGTGACTCTTTCCCTCGCAATGTTGGCTTTCTTATAGCAGAAAGCACTGCTCTGTTTATGTGTCTCTCTCAAAAAGAAGGTAATGAAAGACAGACCTAGAGGGTCATGTATTTCAAGAAAAATGGAAAGGAGTATACCTCTTTGTGGTAGTGAAGACTTTCTACCTGCTAAGATGCAAACACCTGGTCTCTTTATTAATATACATTACCTTCCTAGCCATTGAAAGCATGTGGGTGTTGGGAAAAACTGCTCATGACCAGCTCCCTGGGGTCCACCCACAACTAAGGAGAGAGGGAGAAGAAAAGCAGAGAAGGAAGAGGGATACTCAGCATGGTTGGTACAAAAAGAAGCAAAGAGGCTAGTAAGCTGGATGCTGGAAGAGGGAGAAGCTTTATCACTGCTGACAAGAGGTCAAGGAGGATGGGGACAGAGATGTCAGGAGGTTACAGGACCGTCCATTGAGAGAAATGGGGCCAGAGAGGGATGCAGATGCAGATTATCAAGCATTCAGAACACGTAGTCCAGAAGTTAGTATTCTATCCGCAGGCACAAAGACTGTGGAAGGATTTCAGGGAAGCAGTGTGATCAGATCTGCACAGTCTAGATTATTTGTTTTCAAATTAGTTTATTTGTGTTTTGGATTGTTATGATGAGCCATACCTAGTCCAGAAGTTAGCATTCTATCCTCAGGCACAAGGGCTGTGGAAGGATTTTAGGGGAGCAGTGTGATCAGATCAGTGCAATCTAGATTGTTTTCAAATTAATTCATTTGCATTTTGAATTGTTATGGTGAACCAAGGTCATCCTAAATTTTATCTCCTTCACTAACTTCTTCCTCAATCTGAAACCCCTAGGCTTGTTGAGGCCCTAATGTTGATGCTATCCAATTCATTCCCATACCTGCTTGAACCAGAGAAAATATGCGGTTGTCTTTTTTCTAGCTCTCAGGTCCTTACCATCAGCACTATTGTGTGTGGGCCTGAATGATTCTTTGTTGTGTGAACTGGCCTGTGCACCACAGGATGTTTAGCAGCTGGCCTAGCCTCTAGACACCATAGCAGTCACACCTTGACATTGCCCACAGAATCACCTCCAGCCTAGAACCACTGAACCACATTCATCTGTTGCTATATTTGAGCCCAGGAGCTATCAAATCTCTTATGAGAACATGGTGGAAGTGAGGAATAGATTCAAGTGATTAGATCACAACAAACTGTGAAAAATTCTGAAAGAGATGGGAGTACCAGACCACCTTACCTGCCTTCTTAGAAACCTGTCTGCAGGTGAAGAAGCAACAGTTAGAAACAGACATGGAATAGCAGACTGGATCAAAATTAAGGCTGTATACTGTAACCCTGCTTATTTAACTTCTATGCAGAGTACACCATGTGAAATGCTGGACTAGATGAATCCCAAACTGGATTCAAGATTGCCGGGAGAAATATCAACAACATCAGATATGCAGATGATACTACTCTAAAGGCAGAAAGCAAAGAGAAACTAAAGAGCCTCTTGATGAAGGTGAAAGTGGAGAGTGAAAAAGCTGGCTTAAAGCTCAGCACAAACAAAAAACAAAGATCATGGCATCTGGTTCCATCACTTCATGACAAATAGATGGGAAAAAAGTGGAAACAGTGACAAATTTTCTTTCCTTGGGTTCCAAAATCACTGCAGACAGTAACTGCAGTCATGAAATTAAGACACTTGTTCCTTGGAAGAAAAGTGATGACAAACCTATACAGCATATTAAAAAGCAGAGGTCATTTTGCTGACAAAGGTCCATGTATTCAAAGCTATAGCTTTTCTAGTAGTCATGTGCCAATGTGAGAGTTGGACCATAAAGAAGTGCCTGAAGAATTGATGCTTTTGAACTCTGGTGCTAGAGAATACTCTTGAGAGTCCCTTGGACAGCAAGGAGATCAAACCAATCAATCCTTAAGGAAACCAACCTGTATATTCATTGGAAGGACTGATGCTGAGGCTCCAATACTTTGACCACCTGATGCAAAGAGCTGAATCATTGGAAAAGACCTTGATGCTGGGAAAGACTGAGGGTAGGAGGAGAAGGGGGATGAGATGGTTGGATGGCGTCACTGGCTCAATGGACATGAGTTTGAGCAAGCTCTGGGAGATGGTGAAGGACAGGGAAGCCTGACATGCTACAGTCCATGGAATTGCAAAGAGTCAGACAGGCATTAATGACTAAACAACAACCAGCTTAAGACCATGCAAAGTTGGGAAAGCACCCTGAAAGATGCTAAGCTAGAGCAGAGGACCAATTCCTATTCCACACAGCAGGTGAAAATCAGATGATGCTATGAGCAGGTAAACAAATGAGACACTCAAGACCTCATTTTGATTTAGCTGATTCAGTGGACTTTACCCTTTTGTGACTTAGTCTCCTCATTGAAAAGAAATGGCATCCTGAGGACAACAAGGCAAAGTACAAGTCCACTTTGCCCCCCTAGGCTAAGACTCATCTCATGCACCAGGAACAAAGTGAGCACAGAAACTTGGAGGAAACCTCAGCATGTGCTACAGATGAGAGTGGGGGGCTGGTTTCTAAGTGGTGGGATTTGTAAGCCTGACACTAACACAGGAGAAGAGGAGAAGTTCAGGAAGGGTTCTTCCTGGTGATGTCAAGAGAGATCAGTGAAGCTCTGGAGATGTCAGAGAATAGCTGAAATACAACTCAGTGTAGACTTGAAAGTCAGATAAAGTTTACTTCAGATCCTCCCCCTTCTGGGAAAGTCTTAGAAGGTAAAGGAATGTTTCTCTTGGGATAAGAATGTCTAATAGATTAGATATGAAGTGATGAGATCTTCCAGATTCTTGTATGTTCAGTAGTTGGAAAGGACATATGCCACCATTTCTATATTGATAAGGAAAATTGAATTAAGATTCTTATCAAGCTGAAAAAATCTTACAACTCTATTAAACCAACTATTTCATAACTGACTCTTACTTGATGTAGCAGAGTTAATACCTTTCTGCTTTGAATGTTGAGTGGCTTGATTTATCATTAGCGATGACTGCAACCTGCCTTGCAATGCAACCTCTTATTGATATATAATTCTTTTTGTCTCTGAGCCCTGTGGTGATTACTTTCACTGAGGGTGAAGGAAATCTATGCTGGTCTTTCATTTATAATCATATTCCTTAAATCCTTATTTCCTAGTTTCTTCATCAACTTTTATAGTAATGACCTGGGCCTTTCTGAGCAATAAAAGCTTCTGGAAAGATGGTGAAGGGAAACAGGGTTGAGTTTGAGCAAGCTCTGGGAGATGGTGAAGGACAGGGAAGCCTGACATGCTACAGTCCATGGAATTGCAAAGAGTCAGACAGGCATTAATGACTAAACAACAACCAGCTTAAGACCATGCAAAGTTGGGAAAGCACCCTGAAAGATGCTAAGCTAGAGCAGAGGACCAATTCCTATTCCACACAGCAGGTGAAAATCAGATGATGCTATGAGCAGGTAAACAAATGAGACACTCAAGACCTCATTTTGATTTAGCTGATTCAGTGGACTTTACCCTTTTGTGACTTAGTCTCCTCATTGAAAAGAAATGGCATCCTGAGGACAACAAGGCAAAGTACAAGTCCACTTTGCCCCCCTAGGCTAAGACTCATCTCATGCACCAGGAACAAAGTGAGCACAGAAACTTGGAGGAAACCTCAGCATGTGCTACAGATGAGAGTGGGGGGCTGGTTTCTAAGTGGTGGGATTTGTAAGCCTGACACTAACACAGGAGAAGAGGAGAAGTTCAGGAAGGGTTCTTCCTGGTGATGTCAAGAGAGATCAGTGAAGCTCTGGAGATGTCAGAGAATAGCTGAAATACAACTCAGTGTAGACTTGAAAGTCAGATAAAGTTTACTTCAGATCCTCCCCCTTCTGGGAAAGTCTTAGAAGGTAAAGGAATGTTTCTCTTGGGATAAGAATGTCTAATAGATTAGATATGAAGTGATGAGATCTTCCAGATTCTTGTATGTTCAGTAGTTGGAAAGGACATATGCCACCATTTCTATATTGATAAGGAAAATTGAATTAAGATTCTTATCAAGCTGAAAAAATCTTACAACTCTATTAAACCAACTATTTCATAACTGACTCTTACTTGATGTAGCAGAGTTAATACCTTTCTGCTTTGAATGTTGAGTGGCTTGATTTATCATTAGCGATGACTGCAACCTGCCTTGCAATGCAACCTCTTATTGATATATAATTCTTTTTGTCTCTGAGCCCTGTGGTGATTACTTTCACTGAGGGTGAAGGAAATCTATGCTGGTTTTTCTTTTTATAATCATATTCCTTAAATCCTTATTTCCTAGTTTCTTCATCAACTTTTATAGTAATGACCTGGGCCCCCAAGTACTCTCTGAGCAATGAACAGTGACTGGACTGTTGTTTAATTGAAAGACCATGATGAAATTGGATATCAGTAATCATGGTTTTGTTCTGTCTCATTTCAGGTTCTTCTGGATCCAGTTGTATGACAGCTGCACTAGGAAACACCTGGAGTCACAGTGTGAACACCCGGCTGATTCTCCAGTACCTTGGTCCAGAGAGAAGACAGGTGAGTGCTTTGACAATGCTCTCTGACTGTCAAGATCAGGGAACAAGATGTACCAGCAACCTGGGTGTACCAGCAACCTCGGTGTTCATCCTCTGAGAACATTGGTCATGCTGTCTACCCTGGGCCAACACTGTCAGAAAGCAGGTAAAGAAAACAGCCTCCCTGCCCACCACAGTAGCAGTTCTAATAAATTGGGGAGATAAGTCATACACAAGGAAAAAATACAAAAATAGAGAGGTAGCTTGCCCCCTTTGGTTTTTGCCAATAGCTTGGGAAGTGAAAAAGGTTTATACTCCTAAGGGATCTCAAACACTAAGGGGTGACTGAATGATCCTTTCTCTTAGCTGGTGTTTGTTAAGGGCTATATAATTTGTGTACAAATTAAGTAATGATGATGCTTTTTCTTGAGGTGAGAATGTTTTGAAATTCTTAGGCCATACAGACTCTGCTAAGTGAATAAAGTCTTCTCCAGATCTTGGGTACTTTTGCGTTAACTCATAAACCTGTAGATTAAAGTAATGAATGATGCCAGAGATTATCCAAAAAGATAATGACTCTCTCAGAACTCTATATATGCTGTGCCTTCCATCCGGAAAAGTTACTTTCTATGTCTTTCTTAATCTTTCCTCCCACTCCAAAGAAAGGAACACCACAATCTGGCCCCTTTGGTAAAATGTTTCTTAATTAGGGAGCTGATTTTCCCTGATGTATAACCTCAACTTTATCTTGCTGTGTGGATCAGGTTCCATCATGACCTCTCCTCCAAGCAGGAGAGAAAAGACAAGGTGATTATTCTGATTTGTTGGATGGGACAGAATTTAGAAGCCAGAATTGCTCATCTCGGTAAATGTAGAACAAATCCAAGTTATTCATGAAAGAGGCATGAAATACCATGTTGGTGGTCCTTTCTGGAGAAGGTGGTGGGAAGGGAGTTGATGCCCTTTTACCTGCATTAGGCTCTTTTTCAAGAAAGCAGGTATCATCAAAAACAGCCATAAGTCTATGCCTGTTGCAGACATAACTTTCTGAGTGCCCTTGGCTGCAAACCAGAGACTTCTTTGTTTGAGACTGTGTGAATAACATTCCAGCTCAATGATTGAGTCGGCTGTGTTCTGAGAAGATACTTGTTTTCACTGAAAGGAACTTTCCTGAATGTTCAGGCCCTGGTGTGCTCATTACATCAGTGATACCTTTTCTCTGATGACTTCAGTATTCTGGGTTCTAAATCCATTACTTCTCTTCCAGGGGAACACATTCAAAAATTTTCTGGTAGCACCCAATAATCTTTAGTTTATATCTTAAGTTACAAATCATGTTAAATAAGCCCTGTTTACAGCCATCAGGGATACCACTAAAGATCATCGAGCATTACTCCCTAGCCTCTAATTTGAGAAAGCAGAATTGCTTTTGAATTCTTTCATTTTCATTGATCCTTAACTTTACACCTTCAAAACTTGTAGTTTATCTCTGTTTTTGATTTTAGGTGGTACGCACAGATTTTCTGATTCAGTTTATTGTATATGCTGCAATGGATTCCAGGTTCCCAGATACTGGCTTTTGCTAATTCTAGTTAGTATTTATTAGTAAATAAAGAAGTTAGAACCACATTTTTCTTTTCCTTTTGTTTTAGTAAATTAACGGTCATTTCTAATTTGTCAGTGTCAACAGAGAGTGTCTGGTGAGATATATGCTCTTATTTGTATACCTTTGGTGAGGGGACGATTTGGCTCTTGGTTCTTGGCTCATAAGGTCAAATGCAGGCCACTAATCATGAGAACAGGAAGCAAAGATAGATCAGGGACAGTCTATCAACTCCTGTCCTATTTGTCAGGGGTTATCTTAATTTCAAGGACAGTAATCATGACCTCTCCTCCAAGCAGGAGAGAAAAGACAAGGTGATTATTCTGATTTGTTGGATGGGACAGAATTTAGAAGCCAGAATTGCTCATCTCGGTAAATGTAGAACAAATCCAAGTTATTCATGAAAGAGGCATGAAATACCATGTTGGTGGTCCTTTCTGGAGAAGGTGGTGGGAAGGGAGTTGATGCCCTTTTACCTGCATTAGGCTCTTTTTCAAGAAAGCAGGTATCATCAAAAACAGCCATAAGTCTATGCCTGTTGCAGACATAACTTTCTGAGTGCCCTTGGCTGCAAACCAGAGACTTCTTTGTTTGAGACTGTGTGAATAACATTCCAGCTCAATGATTGAGTCGGCTGTGTTCTGAGAAGATACTTGTTTTCACTGAAAGGAACTTTCCTGAATGTTCAGGCCCTGGTGTGCTCATTACATCAGTGATACCTTTTCTCTGATGACTTCAGTATTCTGGGTTCTAAATCCATTACTTCTCTTCCAGGGGAACACATTCAAAAATTTTCTGGTAGCACCCAATAATCTTTAGTTTATATCTTAAGTTACAAATCATGTTAAATAAGCCCTGTTTACAGCCATCAGGGATACCACTAAAGATCATCGAGCATTACTCCCTAGCCTCTAATTTGAGAAAGCAGAATTGCTTTTGAATTCTTTCATTTTCATTGATCCTTAACTTTACACCTTCAAAACTTGTAGTTTATCTCTGTTTTTGATTTTAGGTGGTACGCACAGATTTTCTGATTCAGTTTATTGTATATGCTGCAATGGATTCCAGGTTCCCAGATACTGGCTTTTGCTAATTCTAGTTAGTATTTATTAGTAAATAAAGAAGTTAGAACCACATTTTTCTTTTCCTTTTGTTTTAGTAAATTAACGGTCATTTCTAATTTGTCAGTGTCAACAGAGAGTGTCTGGTGAGATATATGCTCTTATTTGTATACCTTTGGTGAGGGGACGATTTGGCTCTTGGTTCTTGGCTCATAAGGTCAAATGCAGGCCACTAATCATGAGAACAGGAAGCAAAGATAGATCAGGGACAGTCTATCAACTCCTGTCCTATTAGATGGGTCAGCTGTGTTATCTTAATTTACAAAGGACAATTTGTGACTATCATTACTCATCCATCAAGAGTGGAATTAAATGTCTTTGAATCCTATTTTCACACAGTAATCAGAAGTTATAGCAAAATAATCAGTATCAAAATGACCAACACAGGCAAAAAGAACATAATGTATAGAAATGTACATGGCTTTGGGGACCAGTTATTAAATGTGTGGCCTAACAACTAGAGTAAAGGTTGGTATAGAAAACATGCCTCAGGTGACCTTCTCTCACCTTAGCAGAGGGTACAGCTAGTGATTCACTGAATCTTTCCTGTAGTTTTACTTCATGATCAAGTGGAAAAGCCATATGAAAATAAACCCTTTTCTGGGATATGGACACAAAAGCAGATGTTAAAGCTAATTGCAAAAAATAACAATTTAAATGTAATTGCACAAAATAGTATTTCTTTTTAATATAATTTGGTAGGAGAGTTTGCCTGGATCATTCTAGGGTGGGCAGACTCATGGAATACCAGCCACTTGGGGAGGATACCAGGATAGAGTTTATTTTTTTTTTTAACGCACAGGTAGAGGCAGCTACACTAAAGGATCAAGGTTATAGAATAAGGATTATGTTTTATCCCCTTTCTATGACACTGAGCTCTACAACAGAGCTCTTAAATGTGAGCTTAGTCTGAGACCACAGAGCTGGTAGGGGGTCAGGTCAAGCTGAGCAGATCCACTAGCCGATTAACCCGAGCACTGAATTGTGTAGTCCAAGGCAAGGAGTCCGCCCTGGGTGATTATTTTCTTTTCCTTTTGGCTTTTGTTACTTCTAGTTAGCATTTATTAGTAAATAAAGAAGTTAGAACCACATTTTTCTTTTCCTTTTGTTTTAGTAAATTAACGGTCATTTCTAATTTGTCAGTGTCAACAGAGAGTGTCTGGTGAGATATATGCTCTTATTTGTATACCTTTGGTGAGGGGACGATTTGGCTCTTGGTTCTTGGCTCATAAGGTCAAATGCAGGCCACTAATCATGAGAACAGGAAGCAAAGATAGATCAGGGACAGTCTATCAACTCCTGTCCTATTAGATGGGTCAGCTGTGTTATCTTAATTTACAAAGGACAATTTGTGACTATCATTACTCATCCATCAAGAGTGGAATTAAATGTCTTTGAATCCTATTTTCACACAGTAATCAGAAGTTATAGCAAAATAATCAGTATCAAAATGACCAACACAGGCAAAAAGAACATAATGTATAGAAATGTACATGGCTTTGGGGACCAGTTATTAAATGTGTGGCCTAACAACTAGAGTAAAGGTTGGTATAGAAAACATGCCTCAGGTGACCTTCTCTCACCTTAGCAGAGGGTACAGCTAGTGATTCACTGAATCTTTCCTGTAGTTTTACTTCATGATCAAGTGGAAAAGCCATATGAAAATAAACCCTTTTCTGGGATATGGACACAAAAGCAGATGTTAAAGCTAATTGCAAAAAATAACAATTTAAATGTAATTGCACAAAATAGTATTTCTTTTTAATATAATTTGGTAGGAGAGTTTGCCTGGATCATTCTAGGGTGGGCAGACTCATGGAATACCAGCCACTTGGGGAGGATACCAGGATAGCTTTTCTTTTTTTTTTTTTAACGCACAGGTAGAGGCAGCTACACTAAAGGATCAAGGTTATAGAATAAGGATTATGTTTTATCCCCTTTCTATGACACTGAGCTCTACAACAGAGCTCTTAAATGTGAGCTTAGTCTGAGACCACAGAGCTGGTAGGGGGTCAGGTCAAGCTGAGCAGATCCACTAGCCGATTAACCCGAGCACTGAATTGTGTAGTCCAAGGCAAGGAGTCCGCCCTGGGTGATTATTTTCTTTACACCCTGGAAGCTTTGTAAAATTATATAACCAAGAAAGAAATCTCCTTATCAGGGCACAAGCCAAGTTAATTCTGTTGTTTATTCTGCTTCAGGGTTGCAAAAAAAAAAAAAAAAAAAAGGCCTCTTAAGAAGCTGGGAAACATTTTATTTTGGACTAATTTAGCTTTTTTCCATTTGACTTTTATTTACTCTTCCCCTTCTCTGCTTCAATCCTGCCCCACCCTTTTTGCGGCATTTTTATTCTTACCAAAGACAGATCCTTACAGTAGAATTAAAATGGCCTCTACTAGGTGTTTTGGATTTTTTTTTTTTAATGATCAGTAATATGTTTTTGGTCCACCATATGCATGGTGTGAGGATGCGAAGGTGTAGATGATACAATTCCTGCCTTCAGGGTTCTTCTAGTCTAATACAGGAGATGAATCAAACTGCAGCGTATGAGTTAAAGACCAGACTCATGCTGAGCTCTTGTCACAGGCAGCATTTGATTTGGAATCTAGTAAGTAGTTAAAACAGTAACTTCTTTGAAGCCAGAGGAAGGTAAACTCTTCAGGGGCACATTCATCTTTTCAGGAGAAGGTGGGACTTAAGTATCACTTTAAATCATCATTTCTCAAGCCCTGGCCGCACTTCCCACTCACCACAGGAGCATTTGCAAAATACCAACCCCAGGGCTACACCCCAACCAAGTAAATCAAAATCTCTGCTGATGGGGCGAGGAAGTGGTGTTCATTTCACTGGTAAAGCTTCCTCCAGTAATTCTACTGTGCAGTCAAGGTTGAAAACTTCTGCCTTAAATAGATCAAATTAGGTGAGTGAGAAAGGAAGGGGGACATGTGGGAGGGAAGTCAAACAGCAAGAGAAGAGAAAAGGGAGGACAGGTCACATGCTCAGAAGACCCAGCCCGGGGGTTGTCTTTTAATAAGAGCAGAAGGTGTGGGCATACATTCACTTGATAGATGTTTATTTCATCACCTCTTGTCTGCCAATTAGTGTGTAAGATGCTAGAGGTTCAAAGTGTAAGTTGATGTTCTGTAGCTGTTCACAGTCTACTTGGAGAAGTAGATCCACATCTAAAGAGTAGATATTGTACTAGCATCACGCATCCAGTGAACATAGAGGAGGTGGCGGGAGCTACAGCAGAGGAAAGCCATGAATGAGGCAGCAGCACATAGAATGGATTGGCTAAGGACTCCTTTGGGGGCAGCTCTTAAGCAGGTGCCTTGTAACGAGGGACTGGAAAAGTTAGAAAGAGGGTGGTTATACTTGAAAGAATGATGGAAAAACTTGGTGAAATATTCATACTATTTCTCATCAGATCTTCATGAAGTCTGTTCATACAAACCACATATGGGATTATATAAATTTTTAAGTGCCCTGGAAGGAGTAATGAAGTAAATTAATCCCACCTAAGCTTCACACCCCCTTGATGATATAAATATTATGACTCTCTTATTTCAACAAATTGGAGAGAGGTGACTTTCATATAGGAGGTTTATTTAAATGGACTTTGTAATAATATTTTCTTCTGCTGCTTAGAAGGCACTCTGAAGTTGCAGAACACTGGAGGGAAGAGCCTAAAGAGAAGTCCTGTTACTCAAACTCTGATTCTTACTTGAATCTTTGGGCTTTTCTCAAAGTCCTGGGTTATTTTGCATCTTGAAAGTATTTACAGTTTCCTTTCTAGTGATGGAATTCTTCACTCAGCATCCATTTCAGATTTTAAAAGATTTAGACCCTCGTCACTGTGAAGACTGTAACGCGCGCATGCTCATTCATGTCTGACTCTTTTCAACCCTATGAACTGTAGCCCGCCAGGCTCCTTTGACCGTGAGATTTTCCAGGCAAGAATACTGGAGTGGGTTGCCATTTCCTCCTCCAGGGAATCTTTCCAACCCAGGAGTCGAACCCCTGACTCTGTATCTCCTGCACTGGCAGGTGGATTCTTTTCCAGAGTCACCTGGCAAGCCCCTAAGGCTTTGTAATACTGCAGCCCTAATCAACCCCTCTTCCCTCTGTGTTGCCCATGATTGAACCTAGCATCTGTCTCTAGTCTTGCATTTGTGGGGCCTGAATCATGAGCCCCTTGTAGGCTGTGACTGAATCTTAGCTGTGCCCCACCCCAGAGACAAGACAGTTGCTTGACACTCACACATCAGTGCATGTATTTCAAAAAAAGAAACTCTTTGCATCCACACATGAACCCAAGCTTGAGCAAGAAGGATATTGTACTAGCATCACGCATCCAGTGAACATAGAGGAGGTGGCGGGAGCTACAGCAGAGGAAAGCCATGAATGAGGCAGCAGCATAGAATGGATTGGCTAAGGACTCCTTTGGGGGCAGCTCTTAAGCAGGTGCCTTGTAACGAGGGACTGGAAAAGTTAGAAAGAGGGTGGTTATACTTGAAAGAATGATGGAAAAACTTGGTGAAATATTCATACTATTTCTCATCAGATCTTCATGAAGTCTGTTCATACAAACCACATATGGGATTATATAAATTTTTAAGTGCCCTGGAAGGAGTAATGAAGTAAATTAATCCCACCTAAGCTTCACACCCCCTTGATGATATAAATATTATGACTCTCTTATTTCAACAAATTGGAGAGAGGTGACTTTCATATAGGAGGTTTATTTAAATGGACTTTGTAATAATATTTTCTTCTGCTGCTTAGAAGGCACTCTGAAGTTGCAGAACACTGGAGGGAAGAGCCTAAAGAGAAGTCCTGTTACTCAAACTCTGATTCTTACTTGAATCTTTGGGCTTTTCTCAAAGTCCTGGGTTATTTTGCATCTTGAAAGTATTTACAGTTTCCTTTCTAGTGATGGAATTCTTCACTCAGCATCCATTTCAGATTTTAAAAGATTTAGACCCTCGTCACTGTGAAGACTGTAACGCGCGCATGCTCATTCATGTCTGACTCTTTTCAACCCTATGAACTGTAGCCCGCCAGGCTCCTTTGACCGTGAGATTTTCCAGGCAAGAATACTGGAGTGGGTTGCCATTTCCTCCTCCAGGGAATCTTTCCAACCCAGGAGTCGAACCCCTGACTCTGTATCTCCTGCACTGGCAGGTGGATTCTTTTCCAGAGTCACCTGGCAAGCCCCTAAGGCTTTGTAATACTGCAGCCCTAATCAACCCCTCTTCCCTCTGTGTTGCCCATGATTGAACCTAGCATCTGTCTCTAGTCTTGCATTTGTGGGGCCTGAATCATGAGCCCCTTGTAGGCTGTGACTGAATCTTAGCTGTGCCCCACCCCAGAGACAAGACAGTTGCTTGACACTCACACATCAGTGCATGTATTTCAAAAAAAGAAACTCTTTGCATCCACACATGAACCCAAGCTTGAGCAAGAAGGATATACTGCTTATTTAGAATCACTTTTTCACATAGAATTAGAGTTTTACAGTATGAGACTTCCTTTAAAGTGTTAGTAATAATCATTTTTAAAGCTCAGCATCAAATCTTATAATTCAAGCAAATACTTGTATAGAAATATGGTAAGAATACTGAATGTAGGAATATCTTTTTGCAGGGTCAGCCTGCTGGAAGCTGTAAGAGAGTGGGAGCCAGGCTTCCCTTGAAATCCTAGTTGAATTCCTGTGTGTGAACAAGCCAGAGGCCTAAATACAGACCCAGGCTGAGCGCGGGAGGCGTCCCGCAGCCGCTTTCAGGGAAGAGGCAACCTGGGGACTTTGGCCGAGAGAAAGGATAAGAAATCTTTGTTGCTATCTTCAACGGGCCTTAAGTTGTCCTCTCTGTGGTTGACTAAAAGAAAAGATGATAAATCTTTTCTCCTAGATAAACTGAAGAGACAAGAATATTTGGGACAAGAATATCAAACATACATCCCTATTCACCCAAACAAAAACAGACATTGGAGATGATGTTTTACGTGATGTTAAGTCACAGTTTTATTTACCCCTTTACCTTCTTAAAATGATTCAAGAGCACTCGTCATGTTTGTTCCTTTGTTTTCCTCCCCCAACTCATCTGGCAGAGAGACTTTTTTTTAATGGTGACTTGATCCAGACAGAGGAGAAGTTTGACTGTGCTGCAGGGGTGGAAGAAATGTCTTTTTAAGCATAAATATCTGCAGAAATAGCAAAGGGAACAGGGAATCCCAGCCAAGTACATTGCCTTGGGTATAAATGTTCCCTCCCTTTCAGAGCCTCGCATGTGTGAAGTCTAACCCACTGCCCACACTCTTCCATCAGAAGTACTCTAACAGGTATTGAGAGTCTGGGAGAATGTATACATGGGGACCCCAATTGGGAACTTTTAGAAGGATTCTTTTTTCAAGTCACCAGGTAAGTGTATTAAAATCTGAAGATCCCACCTGAGAGTAGGCAGTAACAGCAAATGAATACAATGAACTAAGACTCACAGAACAGAAAGACAGGTTCTAACCAAGAAAGACTAATTCTCATACCCAAGTGCACACTCCTGTTTCTATCCCCATGTTCAAAATAAGAATATCAGTATCTTTCCCACCACTTACCATAATACCCCAAACTCCATGGGGCTCCCTTTGAAAAGAATCAGTGTGCTCCAAAAATCACCTCTCTGAATGGCCTAAAGCAGAGAAAACTTTTTTCCTTTTCCAATGAAGAGGTTCCATTGTAAACTGACAATTGAATATGCACTGGCACAACCACTCCCATGCTTCTGCTGGGGGTGCCCCTTTTAGATACTTTGTGGGTGAAAAACCACATACCTCTGCTGAGAAAGAGGGCCCGTGTGTCCCTAGGAGATTTTGAGCCCAGGAGATTATGAGGTCAATAAAAGTTCAAAGAAAAATCACACCAAAGTAAGAGTTAGGAAACCACCATAGCATTTTACAACTCTTTTTTTTAAAAAAATGAAAAATCAAATGGAGTTGCAAAATTAATTGTTACCACGATTTCAAAAAGGAAAAGGTAATTTACCCCAGAAAGTAGAAAGGATGTGTCAGTGAATAAAGCATACTAGTGTAAATTGAATACTTTTTTTTTTTGGCCTCTTATATTGATTTTTTTTTTATCCATTTATTTTCATCCATCTTTATTCTTTGGCCTGTGTGGGCCATCGCACTGGGCTCTCTTGTTGCAGAGCAGTGGCTCTGGGCTCATGCACTCCAGAGTGCTGACTCATAATTGGACACACTGGTCCAGCTGTTCCGAGGCACGTGGAATTTTCCCGGGCCAGGGATAGAACTGGCGCCCCTTGCACTGCAAAGCGGACTTTTACCCACTGGACCACCAGGGAAACCCTGAATACATTTATTTTTATGAGAGACTTTCTGCATATCCTCGGCTGTCTTTGAGGATCACAGTCTCTGACAGTCACGGGGTGAATGAGTGGTCCAGGTACCGCCTGTTTAGGTGACTTCCCTGCAACTAGCCACTCATTTCACATTTTTTGTCACCTCCCTCATTCTCCTACAGCTCTGACTAGTTTTATTGTTACACACTGTCTGGCCCCAAATCTCTTTATTTAGTGACCCTCCCAGTTCTGACTTGCTAAGTAAACCAGAGCAAATAGGTGAATGAGAGAGTTCTAGAGAAATCTCAGCTGTTACAGGAAGTAGAAGAGACACAGGGTTTTGGAACCAAACTGAAAGCCTCACGGTCAGGCTAGGGAAACAATTGAGGAAACAGCTACAAAATCTCTTGGACAAGGCAGTGACCTGGGAGTCAAGGATGCTCATAATTCATTGGCTCATTTGAAAATGAGAAGTTGAACAGGATGTTGTATTTACCCTTAGTTGGTTCGCTGTAGGTGAAAAGAAAACAAAGCTCTTTGGTTAGGAAAAGCAAAGAAGGGCACAAGATTCCATATCTATATGAACTGTAAACTGATTTACAAAAGAACCAGCACTGTCACTAGAATAAAAGCATTCAGAGTATGACAGTGTCCCATCTGAGATACCCTCTAGGGATCATTTTATCCAGTGATTATCCTCTACAGTGGGATGGAGGCTCAAGAGGAAGGGAATATATGTGTACTTACAGCTGATTCACATTATTGTACAACAGAAACCAACACAACATTGTAAAGCAATTATCCTTCAATTAAAACTATTAAAGTGTAAAACAAGAGAACAAAACCTCAGGTGTTCATTAACAGTGAAGATCCCCAAGCCCCGCCCCCAATGACCACTCAGAGAGGGCCAGCACTTCAGGTGATTCTCACAGGAATGGTCCTCAGACCCATAGTCTTTTCTAGTCCCTTCATCAGGCAGTGAGCAATTAGGCATGACTTATTCAGGATCACACAATTAGTACACAGTAGAAATGGAACTGGAATAAAATTCTTCCAACTTCTAATGTGTTGCTATTTTCACTTTACTGACTTTTAGTAAGGAAACTCTGGGCCAAAAAGTCCCCAACCCAGTCAAATTACTATGTTTGCAGGCGATGTGATATTTATATTCCCTGACTTTCAGTGGTTCATAAAAGGGTTCTACAGAACTCTGCTGAAAAATATTTTTGAAAGATACCATCCCACCCCTCATTGCAATGAATTGCCAGATGAAAGTCAGCCTTTTAAATTCTTGGGCCCAGACATGTGGATAAGTGACTTTTTCCAAGTTGAACCTCACCATGAGCATAGATTTCCCAGCTGAATGACTTACAGACAACATCCTGCAAATAGGACTGACATCCCTGCCCCTCTCCTGCAAATGGTCATTTGTGTTCATAGAGGGTCATCCTTAAAATCTGGAGCTTCCTGTTGCTTATCTTTATAGGGCAGAGGTGTGCAATTGTTTGGGAGAACTTGAGTTCTCTGGTCTTTTGTATGTCTGGTCTTCTTGGCATGGGAGAAGCTTTGTAGTTCTATTTTTCTTTTTTTAGTGTTTTCCTCTTTAGTTTGAAAAGTCAGAGTGGGACAGAGAGAGCAAAGGCAGGAGGTGGCCCAGGTGGAGATCTGTTTTCTACCATCTTGGGGTCCCACTGTTTGGTAGTGAAAAATATCCTTTCTCCATTTCAGTGCTCTAGGCAACACTAATTTAAAGCCTCTTTAATTTCCAGAAATGGGAGAGAGTTGTCTGTGAGCATCATATTTGACCATTCCACATGCATTTTTCCCATTAAGCCCCATGACAACCTTTTAGTATACATCTCATCATCTTCCTTTTTAAAAATAGAAAAGCTGGACTATGAGGATTAATATTATTTATCCAGTCGTAGGACTGAGATTTGAAACCAAGTTTGTATTAACTCCAGAGCTTTGGTGTTTTGGACTATACCATGTTCTCTGTGATGCAGGAATTTATTTTTCATTTAAGAATAAAATGAGATGCTAAAAAATGAAGCCTTGTCTTAGTGATGATTCTTTTGGCTTGCAATGAATAGTTCTTATTATCTTTCTGTCTGGTTTTTCCCTGAGGATGGCTGGATCCTGAGTGTCATTTAGCTTACCTCCAAAGCTTACTGAATTACATATTAGAATAGCACTTCCACTCTAGGGCAGGGACATTAGGAAGTAGATGATGGGCTGCTTCTCACTTTTTTCTCTTGCTCTTGCCAATATTTGCCTTGTGCCTTCTGGTGTATGACTGATTGAGAATGTTCTTTGCCCTGTACATGTCTATGATTTGAAAAGCACAGCTTGTCACACATGTGGCCCAAGCAGGTCCAACTTAGAGAATTCATCATCTGGTTGTGATCCATGGGAAAGTGTGGCCGCTGCTTCTCTCCTAGGGTCTGCATGGTACAATTTCAGTTTGCATTTCAGCCTAATTGTAGCGGTGCACGGAATGGGGCTTCAGACCCTTCCAAAATCTTAATGGCTTATGAAATTAGGTATAGGGGGCATGGGAAGCAGACAAAGAGTTTGCATGATGGAGATGTGAGAGGAAATGGATCAAAAGCATCTCTCAAATTCTGTTTGAGTATATGTAAGTCTGATGTGTGACCATAACGTTTTATGATATGCTAAACAATATTGAATGCATATTATCAACTGCAGTATAACTCATTGAGCTTTCCTGATTTCTGCTGATTGGGATTTTCAGTTACCAGAGTTGACATACTCACTCCTTCCTTCCCTCAACCTTCCTCCTACTCTGTTGCTCCTCTCGCCACAACCACCCCTCCCATCACTTTTAGATTTTTAAACTCATCAATGGCTCCTGGCAACTGCCTTAGAGTTCAAATGCTTGAAGCAGAGGTTTTTCCACAGAGGGTCTCTTTTTGAAAATTTCCCTTCTTGGCTTGGCAGAGCTTAAGAGTTCTGGCATCCAGGACAAAGAACATGTGTGTTGGCGTCTTGGACCCTTGTTTTATTGTTACCAAAGGGCCTATGATTTGGGGAACACCTTTGGGAAGCCAAGCTACAGAGGCCCTATCCATGCCTATTTTCTCAATCCTCGACTCGAAATTGGCAGTGAGCAAATGAGCTGGGATCATGATCCGTGAGTCTAAGTAATAGAATTCCCTACGTGTGCAGCTTCCAGAAAGAGGCACATGAATATAAATCTCTGAAAGTTAGAAGTCAGGCACAAATCACCTGAAGGGTGTGTCAGGAAGGCATTGAGTACAAATCACCCAAAGCTTGCACAGCCCTGGCTTTTTGGTTGCTTTACTAGGTCTTCCCAACCATTTATTGAGAGTTTCCTTTGTGCCCATTACTCTTCTGAGTGCTTTGTGGGCATTTACTTGTTCAAGCCTTACAACTACCCTATGAGAGAGGGATTATTGGGTATACTTTAAGATGAGCATATTTAGGTTTATAAAGCTTTTAAAAACTGCTCTGAATCACATGGCTTTTAAGGGGTGCCTCCCATACACGTGCACTGTCTTACCTACTGTTCTTAACCATTATTCTATACTGAACCCCATGTTGATATAAAATTATTCATGCACACTGCTTGGACGTAATTGCAGAATATTTCTCCAGTCAACCACTGTGGTGTAGCCACCTTCAATGGTTAAAATAGGGACAATGCTGCCTTCGAAGAACAGACTGAGTTTTGGCCTTGAGACAGCTCTGTCTCTCTGTTGAATAATCCTTAGTTACTTTCTATGACAATGTGGCTCTGGGTGGTTATAGAACATCCTTGAGGAAGAAGGAGCCAGACTCTTACCTATTAAACAGCAGACTTATCTACCAAAGACTTCATTTGTCTCTAGGACTCCTGTGCATAGGTCTCATTACATGTTGTAGTTGTCCAAAAGCCAAACCCACTGAGACAAGTTGACTGAGTGACGGCCATAGCATCTGTGAAGTCTTGGTCACTTTTTTTTTCCCTCTCATAAATATCGAATATTTTTCCTCAGTTAAGAAATAGTATACACTACAACTTAAAATATTTTGCAGTAAATCTTCTAAAGTCTGCAATTGTAATAATAGTCCTTTGTGCATGGATTAACTGTAGACACGGATCCTCTTGTAACACTTCTATTTTTATCTAGACTAGACCATTAAGTGCTTGACACTCCCCTTTCCTTCCATCCTTTTCTCCCTCCTTCTTCCTTTTCTACTTTCAGATCTTTGCCGGCTGGCTATGTGTGCCAAATGCTGGGATTAGGAAGTCAAATAAAGCCCAATTTCCTACCACAAAAAACCACACAGCAGGGAGAAGACACCTATTAGAGGGTGACAGACATAAATATCAGTATATACAAGAAGGAACTGAGGGAACTTCAATGGAGGACAGGGTATTGGACATCAGTATTGGAATGGTCAGAACCCTCAGCAGGGAAGGCACGTTCAGGGGAAAATTCAGAGGAAGGTATAATCTTTAGGATAAGACTCGAAAGGCATATCAGTACTTGCCAGGTGGATGGGGAAGAAGGCTGAGGAAGCTGTTTGAACAAAGGCTTCAAGGTGGGAACTGCAGATGGTCCTTCTTTAGTGCCACTGGGAAGAAGATATGGTTGTTTGTGCTGGGTGGGTTGGGAAGGGGGTGGAAAACTGCTCTGAATCACATGGCTTTTAAGGGTGCCTCCCATACACGTGCACTTAGTTCTCACTACTGAACCCCATGTTGATATAAAATTATTCATGCACACTGCTTGGACGTAATTGCAGAATATTTCTCCAGTCAACCACTGTGGTGTAGCCACCTTCAATGGTTAAAATAGGGACAATGCTGCCTTCGAAGAACAGACTGAGTTTTGGCCTTGAGACAGCTCTGTCTCTCTGTTGAATAATCCTTAGTTACTTTCTATGACAATGTGGCTCTGGGTGGTTATAGAACATCCTTGAGGAAGAAGGAGCCAGACTCTTACCTATTAAACAGCAGACTTATCTACCAAAGACTTCATTTGTCTCTAGGACTCCTGTGCATAGGTCTCATTACATGTTGTAGTTGTCCAAAAGCCAAACCCACTGAGACAAGTTGACTGAGTGACGGCCATAGCATCTGTGAAGTCTTGGTCACTTTTTTTTTCCCTCTCATAAATATCGAATATTTTTCCTCAGTTAAGAAATAGTATACACTACAACTTAAAATATTTTGCAGTAAATCTTCTAAAGTCTGCAATTGTAATAATAGTCCTTTGTGCATGGATTAACTGTAGACACGGATCCTCTTGTAACACTTCTATTTTTATCTAGACTAGACCATTAAGTGCTTGACACTCCCCTTTCCTTCCATCCTTTTCTCCCTCCTTCTTCCTTTTCTACTTTCAGATCTTTGCCGGCTGGCTATGTGTGCCAAATGCTGGGATTAGGAAGTCAAATAAAGCCCAATTTCCTACCACAAAAAACCACACAGCAGGGAGAAGACACCTATTAGAGGGTGACAGACATAAATATCAGTATATACAAGAAGGAACTGAGGGAACTTCAATGGAGGACAGGGTATTGGACATCAGTATTGGAATGGTCAGAACCCTCAGCAGGGAAGGCACGTTCAGGGGAAAATTCAGAGGAAGGTATAATCTTTAGGATAAGACTCGAAAGGCATATCAGTACTTGCCAGGTGGATGGGGAAGAAGGCTGAGGAAGCTGTTTGAACAAAGGCTTCAAGGTGGGAACTGCAGATGGTCCTTCTTTAGTGCCACTGGGAAGAAGATATGGTTGTTTGTGCAGTGGGTGGGTTTGGGGGAACTGGGGCCTGTGTAGACATACAAAGCAAAGAAAGGTTAAGATGGTGAAACTTGACCCTGAAGGCTCTCAGAAAGCCCCCTGAGAGATTTCCAGCAGGGCTGCAACGTCAGATTTATGCAAGGCTCTCTTGAGCAGGAGTTAGCCATACAGGTTGGGAGGGATTTGAGATAAGATACAAAGAAATGAGGGCCTGAATGGAGACAGTGGTCATTGAGATAGAGAAGAAGGAAAAGAGATGAGATGATCAGGAGACAAAATCAGCAGCATTTAAGCACAGAGATTGGCTCTGAAAGGAGGTTGGAACAAGGAGGTTGGAACTGATGTAAGTGAGTAGATGAGGTTATCACTCATCTCCTCATTGACTGGGTCACTCCAGAAGGATGAGCCGGCCTGAGAAGTGCACAAGAGCCAGCCTTGCTCAGAACACACTCCACTCCGTACTTATGTGACAGGGTGGCAGTCTCCACTCCTCTGTCAGACTTCAGTGACTGCCATCAGGGATTAGCTTGGAAATCAGAAGGGCTTCTTATATAACTGTGTCTTGGGTCCAAATGTTCTCTTTCCCCCACAAACTCTGCACTATCTCTTTAGCCCATTGTTCCCTTCTTCCCTACCTTCAGTGCTATTCCCTTCTTTTAGAACCTTGGTTTCTATAGAGACAGGGGTCATCAGAATGTGCGGGAAATGAAGTTTGTAAACATATGCTGAGGAAAGTGAGGGGGAACTATTTGCAATCAACTCTTGAGCTCCGGGAGGAAGGGGCCTATGGATAGGTGTATCTTCTGTTTCAGGGAATTCTGACAAGCTTTAAGACCAGGGATGTGGAATCAGTAACTAATTTGGAGAACTGCCAGTTTAGGCTTTAAGGTTTTGTTTTTTAAAGATCCTCACCTGCAATTTGGGAATCAAGAGTCCCTGCCTTAGGAGGTTATGCTAGTCAATTGTTTCTTTGCTCTCATATATATTCCATGCCTTTGCTCTGCTTGGTACCATAGGGAACTGATTGTGTGATCTGCCTTTCCCATGCTCCCTTTCCATTGATTCCTCTTAGTTTGGGGCCCTTGAGGTAGAATGAGTGGCAGAGGTATGGGAGAAGCCATATATTTTTGCCTTCCTCTCTACTTCTGATGATGTCTCCAATGACACCAGTTCCTCCTCCATGATCCCTAGGTATGGGCTGCCCAGTTGGCGCTGAAGGTAAATAACCTGTCTACCAATGCAAGAGACATTAAGAGGTGTGGATTCAATCCCTTGATGGGGAAGATCCCCTGGAGGAAGGCATAGCAACCCTCTCCAGTATTCTTGCCTGGAGAATCCCATGGACAGAAGAGCCTGGAGGGCTACAGTCTATAGGGTTACGAAGAGTCAGACATGATTGAAACACTGAGCACAATCCTTTTGTGGACCCAGCTCTGTGAAGAGCTGGAATTGGGCAAATCCATCCTCTGGGCCCTAATAACAGCACCCCTTCCTTTGTTCCTCCGTCTCTAGGGGTGGCAGTGGCTTCTTACTGTTGCTAGTCTCTATGTTGCCTCACTCTTCCTTATTTTCCTTTCAAGCTCTTCCAACATGTGTGTAACTAATTGCTAACATTAAATTCTCTCTCTTAAACTACCTGGGGAGAGTCTCATTTTTCTGATGAATCTTCACTGACATGGTCTACATTAGCTCTCTGGTTGACACATAGATAATATGAAATCCTAAATAGTTTCCATTGGTTCTGTTCCCCAGAGGGCTCCTCTGTCTACCATGATTCTCTAGTCCTGAGAGTTGGGTTCCTGGACTGGGCTGTCTTGGAGGGCAAACATTTTGTGCAGTGCTTCCTGAATGGCATTAGAAAAGGAGCTCTCTTGGCTCAGTCTCCTTCCTGTGGGATTTTCCAAAACTTTCCAGATGTATCTAAGCTCAGGAAACATTTTAATGGCTGGAAATAATGCCTAATGGGGGCTTGGGTACTTGAAACCAATAGAACCTCTTCTAAGAGAGGTGTGTTGAAATATTTCACAGCCTGTATGTACGTATCCAGACCCTGGCCCCCACCCTTGTTGAAAGCATGGCAGGCTCCCTTCCTTGTTGTGGAAGAGGAGTTGGCATTCTCTGAAGGCACTGTTGTCATGGAGCAGAGGAACAGTTCTAAAGGTCGGAATTCTCCCCAGGAAGGACAGGACGATGAAGTAGTTAACTATGTAGCTGGATTCTCATTCAGATTCCACCTCTGATTTTATAAGGAGAATTCTAAAATCCTCTTCTAAGGCCAATAATAACAAATATAAGATTGATCTGGTGGTGGCAGTATAGTCATTAAGTCGTTTTCAACTCTTGCAACCCCATGGACTGCAGCCCACCAGGCTCCTTTGTCCATGGGATTTCTCAAGCAAGAATGCTGGAGGGGGTTGCCATTTCCTTCTCCAGGGGATCTGCCTGACCCAGGCAGTCTTCTGCATTGCAGGGAGATTCTTTACTGAGCGAGCCACGAGGGGAGCCCCATAAGATTGATCTAAGTTGTAATCTTTTCTAAGGCCACCAGTACTGACTTAATAAATAGGAGCATTATGAGATTCTCATGAGGATGGGCATCATCCAACTGCAGAGTACATTACTGATTTCAAACAAAGGCTTGGCTTTCAATAACAGTTCCTTTGTTCCTCCGTCTCTAGGGGTGGCAGTGGCTTCTTACTGTTGCTAGTCTCTATGTTGCCTCACTCTTCCTTATTTTCCTTTCAAGCTCTTCCAACATGTGTGTAACTAATTGCTAACATTAAATTCTCTCTTAAACTACCTGGGGAGAGTCTCATTTTTCTGATGAATCTTCACTGACATGGTCTACATTAGCTCTCTGGTTGACACATAGATAATATGAAATCCTAAATAGTTTCCATTGGTTCTGTTCCCCAGAGGGCTCCTCTGTCTACCATGATTCTCTAGTCCTGAGAGTTGGGTTCCTGGACTGGGCTGTCTTGGAGGGCAAACATTTTGTGCAGTGCTTCCTGAATGGCATTAGAAAAGGAGCTCTCTTGGCTCAGTCTCCTTCCTGTGGGATTTTCCAAAACTTTCCAGATGTATCTAAGCTCAGGAAACATTTTAATGGCTGGAAATAATGCCTAATGGGGGCTTGGGTACTTGAAACCAATAGAACCTCTTCTAAGAGAGGTGTGTTGAAATATTTCACAGCCTGTATGTACGTATCCAGACCCTGGCCCCCACCCTTGTTGAAAGCATGGCAGGCTCCCTTCCTTGTTGTGGAAGAGGAGTTGGCATTCTCTGAAGGCACTGTTGTCATGGAGCAGAGGAACAGTTCTAAAGGTCGGAATTCTCCCCAGGAAGGACAGGACGATGAAGTAGTTAACTATGTAGCTGGATTCTCATTCAGATTCCACCTCTGATTTTATAAGGAGAATTCTAAAATCCTCTTCTAAGGCCAATAATAACAAATATAAGATTGATCTGGTGGTGGCAGTATAGTCATTAAGTCGTTTTCAACTCTTGCAACCCCATGGACTGCAGCCCACCAGGCTCCTTTGTCCATGGGATTTCTCAAGCAAGAATGCTGGAGGGGGTTGCCATTTCCTTCTCCAGGGGATCTGCCTGACCCAGGCAGTCTTCTGCATTGCAGGGAGATTCTTTACTGAGCGAGCCACGAGGGGAGCCCCATAAGATTGATCTAAGTTGTAATCTTTTCTAAGGCCACCAGTACTGACTTAATAAATAGGAGCATTATGAGATTCTCATGAGGATGGGCATCATCCAACTGCAGAGTACATTACTGATTTTCTGCAAACAAAGGCTGTGGCTTTCACTGTGCTCTGTTGCCTACATTTCTTAACAGCTTTTAGTGGGAGCGAGCCTGTTGGGGGATTATTGCTATCTAAAAACATTCATCATATAAAAGTAGAAGTCAGGGAGCTCTTCTGTGTACTTTCTCAGATTCCTCAATATTGGCCCAAGAAGTAGAGAGTAATCATTTCTAGCCTGTGGGGGTGAACCCCCAGAAATAGCTGAGAGACTCTTACATACTCCATCACTACAGGGAATATCTGAAGCTCCATCCTTTTAAATGAGTCTAAATCCAACCGCATATTGATTCATCCAGGCTGTGTCCAGGAAGTTCCCAAATTCTTTAACACAGTAACCACTAACGAGGATACTTGTGTGGTTATTTGATGACGCACAGAACTTTACAAGCCTTGGGGTCAGGTATATGTTTTATATTAGAAGAGCAGGATTATAATGAAAAGGAAGCAGGTGGTGTGGACTAATGTAAATAGTTTCTGGTGTCTCTGAGATGTCCAGCATTGTATGGTATTGTTACTTCTTCCTTCTTACCAGGTTTCTTCTGTTTAGCCTACAAGAGAACTGACGGAATGAATAGTAGCCCCAGACACTATAAGAGAACTTTCCCGTTTGAGTGCATCAAAACTCTAGGGTTATTTTTTTTTTTTTACTAGGGTTATTTTTTATTTCTCAGCAATTAAAATTAATTCGTGAATCCTAGCCCTTAACACACGTACTTACCTTTTTTCTAGGTGATTCCCCTTGAAGTACCCAGAAAAAAAGATTCTCCATTGTGGAAGAAGATCATATTTTAGAATCAAGTTCTAGCTTTGTTTCTAATTAGATATATGATCTTGGGCAAATGCCTCTGAGTCACAGGTTCTTCTTCTATTAAAAAAAAAAAAAAGACCTAGAAGATGAAGCAGTTCCATGCTCTGCTTCAATTACCACTTTGTACAATGGGAATATTGTTCATTATTTATGGTAGGGTTTGCCACACTGTGCTGAACTGTGGGATACAACTCTGTGCAGTCTTTAATATTTATTTGGCTAATGACTTCTTGCAGTGTTTCTTGACAATGGTCAGAGGAATACTTTTTGGAATCCACAGTAGAGCTTGTTAACATTCATATTCCTGGGTCCTCCCAGACTAAATCAGCAGAACTGCAGGGTCAGCCTAGATGTACTTGTTATACATCACCCGGGTGATTCTTAGGTACACTGAGTCTAAGATCTCCTGTCAACTGATAGCACATGATGTCCTCTGTGATGTGAATTACTTTAACTCTCTTTACTCTTTGCATCCAGTCTGCAAAGTCTTAGCTCAGAGTCTACCACTAAATGGATGACTTGGTCATACCTTTTCATCTCTGGTGGCTCAGACGGTAAAGAATCTGTCTGCAATGCAAGAGACCTGGGTTCGATCCCTGGATCAGGAAGATCCTCTGGAGAAGGGAATGGCTACCCCCCACTCCAGTATTCTTGCCTGGAGAATTCCATGGACAGAGGAGCCTGGCAGGCTGCAGTGCATGGGGTAGAAAAGAGTCTGACACAACTGACTGACACTTTTCATCCCTCTAGGACTGTTTTCTTGTTTATAAAAAGTGGAGGCTGGAGTATTAATCACTAAGGAATCCTTGGGTTCTAACAATCCATGACAGTAGTTCTCTGTTGACTTGTGAGAGTTTCTGAACCAACCGTAGCAGATCCTATTTGTTGAATCCTTACTATGCACTGAGCATTATACAACTTTTACATCTGCTTCAGTTTTTCTTTACAATAACCTATGATATTAGCACTATTATTATTATTCACTTTTAACACTTAAAGAACTGAGGCTGGGAAAAGTGAAGTAACTTATCCAAGTCTTCTTAGCTAACAAGGGGAACTGCAGTAGAGTGGGATTAAACTGGGTCATAAACACCTGAATAATTGCTGGGGTTGCTGTGCCCCCAGGACTTCAGAAAGCCTGGGGCCTGTCCAGTGTGCCACTCACTCAACCTGTGTTTCACTCTTCCAGCAAAGGAGACCGGTTTTAGTTTCCTTAGATGTTTACTTGGCATCTTGCTTAAGCATTTGCCTTTCCTACTCAGTAACAGTGAAAGGATCTTAAAAAAAAAAATCCCAGGGCTGGAAACATTTTGTTTCCTACAAAAAGAAAATTTTGCAGCCAGCTCTGTGGTTGAAAATATTTTTCCTGTGGTCTAGGGATGGATTGAATCCCATCTCTTCTTGGCCAGTGTCTGAGAACTTAGCCCATGGCTTCCCATCAAGTCAGCACACTGTACGCTGTGTTTTTAAAATGAGTGTCTAGTGATGTTGAGTGTGTGCACAAGTGGATGGATCGGTCTGTCTGGGTGTATAGGAATGTGTACATGTACCTCTGGCCTTTCCAGGGCAGAGAGAACCTGGGAGTGGTTTTCCACATGCTGCACACATCAACATAGCTTTTAAGGTTTCATCACTCACACGACAACCAAACAAATTCAGATGCTGACAAAATGAGAAGGGAGTGATATGTGAGCCTTATGTGGATTTACAAGTAATCAGAGAGCGAAAGGAATCTGAGATTTTGACCTGTCACATTTCTTTCCATTTTCAAATGTTCAAAACCAAGACGTGGGGTAGGTTTTATTGCACAGCAAGGTGGTCTGATGGTGACGGCAGAAAACGTGGGTTCAGAAATCTGCCTCCAGCCTGGCCGCTTGCAGAGTTCAGGACACTGACCTTTGCCTAGGCTTGCATAAGTCACTGCTTCTCAAGGACTGTTTTTTCCTGTCTGAAACATAAATTAAAAAAAAAAAAGAAAACCAGCTGTATGCTTCAAATAATAAAAGCTCTTCTGAGGGAGCTGAATCTCTAGCATTCCAACAAAATTTGCAGATAAGAAGTGTTACTAGTGCTAGGTGCATTTTCTTTACTCATAATTTATATGCTTTCAGTGAGACTTTGCAGTGTGTGGTAGTGCCTAGAACTTTCTACACTTGAAGAAATCTTACTTGTCTGTTATAGCCTGGCCTGAATGGTGCCATTTCTTTGCATTCTTCTCAATCACCATGGCTCTTTGTCTTCCCACCACACATGGTTTTAGATGATGCTTTCCTGCCACATTAGGTGTTCAGCTAACTTGGAAGGCAGAGCTGTCTCACTCCTAAAATTCCCAGCACAGTGCAGAGCAGATGCCCAACGTGTATTTGTTTACTCAAAAGGAATAGACTTCTCCAAGGATGGCAAGCTACTATTTGTAACTTCAGAATCCTCCTGTGTGCATACTCTATATAGCTGTCCATCTGGGACATTTTGAAAATTCAGTGCATCATGGCATCCAGGGAGAAGAGTTGTAGTCACTGGATTTGGGAGCACCATTTGAAGAAAGAAGCAAATCCCAGTGGTGGAAAGAGTTATGAATCCTTTTGGTTTTTACATTTTAGGGTAGGGAGAGATATTAGGGATGATTTGAAGGGCTATTGGTATAATAACTAAGCCATTAGGTGTGCTTTATTTTAGAAGGGCGGGGATTGAGACAGAAGTAGACCCCATGCCCAGATTCAGCACTGGTGGCATTGACTGCATGGCTGCCCCTACCCTGGGGCCCCTGCATTTGGAAGAAAAAAATTTTGAGCCTTATGTGGATTTACAAGTAATCAGAGAGCGAAAGGAATCTGAGATTTTGACCTGTCACATTTCTTTCCATTTTCAAATGTTCAAAACCAAGACGTGGGGTAGGTTTTATTGCACAGCAAGGTGGTCTGATGGTGACGGCAGAAAACGTGGGTTCAGAAATCTGCCTCCAGCCTGGCCGCTTGCAGAGTTCAGGACACTGACCTTTGCCTAGGCTTGCATAAGTCACTGCTTCTCAAGGACTGTTTTTTCCTGTCTGAAACATAAATTAAAAAAAAAAAAGAAAACCAGCTGTATGCTTCAAATAATAAAAGCTCTTCTGAGGGAGCTGAATCTCTAGCATTCCAACAAAATTTGCAGATAAGAAGTGTTACTAGTGCTAGGTGCATTTTCTTTACTCATAATTTATATGCTTTCAGTGAGACTTTGCAGTGTGTGGTAGTGCCTAGAACTTTCTACACTTGAAGAAATCTTACTTGTCTGTTATAGCCTGGCCTGAATGGTGCCATTTCTTTGCATTCTTCTCAATCACCATGGCTCTTTGTCTTCCCACCACACATGGTTTTAGATGATGCTTTCCTGCCACATTAGGTGTTCAGCTAACTTGGAAGGCAGAGCTGTCTCACTCCTAAAATTCCCAGCACAGTGCAGAGCAGATGCCCAACGTGTATTTGTTTACTCAAAAGGAATAGACTTCTCCAAGGATGGCAAGCTACTATTTGTAACTTCAGAATCCTCCTGTGTGCATACTCTATATAGCTGTCCATCTGGGACATTTTGAAAATTCAGTGCATCATGGCATCCAGGGAGAAGAGTTGTAGTCACTGGATTTGGGAGCACCATTTGAAGAAAGAAGCAAATCCCAGTGGTGGAAAGAGTTATGAATCCTTTTGGTTTTTACATTTTAGGGTAGGGAGAGATATTAGGGATGATTTGAAGGGCTATTGGTATAATAACTAAGCCATTAGGTGTGCTTTATTTTAGAAGGGCGGGGATTGAGACAGAAGTAGACCCCATGCCCAGATTCAGCACTGGTGGCATTGACTGCATGGCTGCCCCTACCCTGGGATGCAGAAACTGGCCCATCCAAGTCAGCCTGTGGGAAAGGATGACCACAAGGAGATCAGGGTTCACAAGTGGCGAAAAGCTGGCCTTTGCTCCATTTCCTCACATAAGGCAGAGGAGCTATTCTCACGGTAGGGTTCGGGGTGGGGTTGGGGCAGTGGTAGTGATTTTAGTAAACCAATTTTCCGATGACAAGGATGTTTCTGTTTTTACCCCTTAACAATGAGACAACAACTCAAATAACAGATCCCTCAGTACATTGAAATGCCAAGGCTAAATGAACTGGTAGAACTTTGTGGCTTTGGCTCTTGGCTTGCAGGCGTATCCATGCATTAGGGACATGGTTTGGCAGTAGACAAAGTGACTATGTGGGTCCGTAGGGAGCTCTCTGGCTCTGTGACTTTCTTTGATATGCAGTTGAACTTTGCCAAATTTTCCCTCTCAAGTCTCTGTTTATGGGGTTCAGAGGTAGATAGAGACTCTCATTACAGAGTCCAAAGCCAACAGCAAGCTAGAACTACAGGATGTCTTCCCACATTCACACTCTGCTTTCAAGGCTAAAGAGCTAACCCACGAGGCTTACAACAAAGGGACAAGTTAGGGGAAGAGACCACTGAATTCTCTTTCCAGCTTCACATGGCTCTAAACCTGCAAGCTTCACCAGATCTCTTAAATTTTCTTTCCTTCAAAATGAAAAAGATCTCTTACTTGTCAAAGGACTGGTAAGATGACCTATTTCTGCATTTCAATGTAGTTGTGCTTAACAATAGCAGCTAACATTTATCAAATATTTAGCCACTTACATGGTCCATGTAATTACCCATTCAGTCATCACATCTTTGTAAGGTAGGTACTGTTAGCCTCATCTTACAGGTAAAGGAATTAAGGCACACAGAGGTTAAGTCATTACTAGTTGCTGCTGTTCTTAATTATTATTCATTAAGTTAAGGTACAACTCTGCAGATACCCTTATCTCCTCAGTTTTTATAACTGAGACAGAAATAATAAAATTGTAGGAATCAGTAGCATTAGCATTCTTGATTGTTAACTCACCTTAAATTATTAGTAGGCATTGGCCATTCTCAAATTATATCATTCTTCTTCTGAAAAACCTAGAATTAGGACTTTAGAAGGGCATTGATTTGGTCCGTCCTACTGAACGTGTACAGTGAAGAGAAAACAAATGTGGTATTAGGCTGAGAAGACTTTAAAAAATTGGATATGGGGATTCTATTCAAGATCAAGCCATTGAACTCCAAAGGAGCTGAAAAGTGAGACTGTATAGTGCGGCTTGCATCTAGGTTATGGCTGTGCACCTTCTTTCCTATTCATATCTGTAGGCAAGAACCTTTATGGGGTAAGTAACCTTTATGCTTTCTTTTGTTGCCCCAGGGAATGCTGATGATAACATTAAGAAATGTTAAGCTGACATTTTTTAATAGGCACATGATGAGAGTTATACAAACATTATCTCACCATGCACTGTGAGATGGGTTTTTACAGTAACATTATGAGATGGGTATTGTTACCCTTATTTTACAGTTGGGGAAATAGGCTCAGGCTCTCTGAAGCAAAAAGCAACTAATAAATGGTAGAAAATTGAGTCTATTTCAGGTTTAACTCTGAAGTAACTGAGCCCTGATTTTCCATAGGGCACCGCCCCTCTTTCATTTTCAGCCTTTATTGTACCCACTGG
The DNA here is from genome assembly GCA_022376925.1 of Tragulus kanchil. Taxonomy (NCBI): domain Eukaryota; kingdom Metazoa; phylum Chordata; class Mammalia; order Artiodactyla; family Tragulidae; genus Tragulus; species Tragulus kanchil. The sequence goes on along the minus strand of JAIOJX010000032.1, from coordinate 212,947,894 downwards.
TTAGAGGTCTGACCAATGGAGGGATCACACCCCCTTTCTGTAGAGGTAGTCTGCAGTAGTCAGTTTAAAATCAACCCAGGACTTTTCTGCAGCAATCAGAGTTGCTAAATTGGTAGAACATAAATTGGATGCCAGAGGATATATGTTGTAAGGCTATTGAAGTACAATAGCAGCTAACATTTATCAAATATTTAGCCACTTACATGGTCCATGTAATTACCCATTCAGTCATCACATCTTTGTAAGGTAGGTACTGTTAGCCTCATCTTACAGGTAAAGGAATTAAGGCACACAGAGGTTAAGTCATTACTAGTTGCTGCTGTTCTTAATTATTATTCATTAAGTTAAGGTACAACTCTGCAGATACCCTTATCTCCTCAGTTTTTATAACTGAGACAGAAATAATAAAATTGTAGGAATCAGTAGCATTAGCATTCTTGATTGTTAACTCACCTTAAATTATTAGTAGGCATTGGCCATTCTCAAATTATATCATTCTTCTTCTGAAAAACCTAGAATTAGGACTTTAGAAGGGCATTGATTTGGTCCGTCCTACTGAACGTGTACAGTGAAGAGAAAACAAATGTGGTATTAGGCTGAGAAGACTTTAAAAAATTGGATATGGGGATTCTATTCAAGATCAAGCCATTGAACTCCAAAGGAGCTGAAAAGTGAGACTGTATAGTGCGGCTTGCATCTAGGTTATGGCTGTGCACCTTCTTTCCTATTCATATCTGTAGGCAAGAACCTTTATGGGGTAAGTAACCTTTATGCTTTCTTTTGTTGCCCCAGGGAATGCTGATGATAACATTAAGAAATGTTAAGCTGACATTTTTTAATAGGCACATGATGAGAGTTATACAAACATTATCTCACCATGCACTGTGAGATGGGTTTTTACAGTAACATTATGAGATGGGTATTGTTACCCTTATTTTACAGTTGGGGAAATAGGCTCAGGCTCTCTGAAGCAAAAAGCAACTAATAAATGGTAGAAAATTGAGTCTATTTCAGGTTTAACTCTGAAGTAACTGAGCCCTGATTTTCCATAGGGCACCGCCCCTCTTTCATTTTCAGCCTTTATTGTACCCACTGGTTAGAGGTCTGACCAATGGAGGGATCACACCCCCTTTCTGTAGAGGTAGTCTGCAGTAGTCAGTTTAAAATCAACCCAGGACTTTTCTGCAGCAATCAGAGTTGCTAAATTGGTAGAACATAAGCCTGGCACTCTGGGTGGCCATCTTGGCCACTGCCCAGAGGGAGCCTACTTGAGAATGATGATGAAGTCAACTCCGAGGCAGACAAAACCAAGAGATTCCATAAGGGGGGAAAGGGGAAGTTCAGAGGTCATGTTTGAAACCCTGGATCCAACTGTGCTGGAGGTCACTTACCCTGAACATTCCAGTTATGTGAACCAATTATATTTCCTTTTTATTTAGTCTCAGTTGCATTTCTGTGACTTGCAACAGAAAGAGTACTGAATGTACATGCATTAGATGCTTATAGTTGCACCTCAGTGTGAAGCCAGGAAATTCTAATAATGAGATCTTTATTATTAAATTTTTGTTTATATCTTTCCATTAGGTAGAGACCAGGCTCACCTTCTGCGTTTCTAGACAATTCTGTTCCTGTGCATGTTCTCTTCCTCCTTTTACATTTGCTGTACCTCTCACTGGTTTCCTTTCAGACTTCCTGTTCACTTCCACTACTCTAGAGAGAAAAAAAGCGTGAAACGCACATTCAACAGCTTTTCTGGTTTATGAGACTTTTCGAAACAGTTCAGGTAAAGAGTAACTTAAAAAACAATGACTTAAAAGCAATTAAAAAATCATTTTGAGATTTTAGTTAGCCATAGCTTCTTTGCCACATACAAAACTTGATGTCAAGTCCTTGATGTCATTTCTTCCACGAGAGAAATACAGCATTTTCTGGTTTAGCCTTACTTAATCAATAATGATGGACCATAAAATATTCTTTTATGAATGTGGCATCAAACAAGAAGCTGAAATGAGATTAGTAATAATTTTGGAAATGTGGTCATTTAGCAAGCTGGCATTTACTGAAAATCTACTGTGTACTGGACTAGGTTCTGGAAAAAGCAAAGACGAATAAAACATAATGTTCCGAATCTAGCTGGATTGGCAGCCATAGGAAGCATTGACCATAATGGAGTGTGACAAGCAGGAGGACAGTGAAAACACTGTACAAATAGTCCTGTGGAGGAGGGGGCCAGGCAGGACAGAGGCCAGATCATGGGGGAAGGGGCTTCTGGAGCACCCCCTCCACTATGCCAGGTAGCTCCTCAGAGTCCTAGGGCTGGTGAAATAACAGAGCTCTAGGACCTTAGGAGCAGCAGCTATTTGCCAAATGGCATGGCAGTATTTCAGTATTTTAGTATTTTAACAACTGTAATGGCCTGAGTAAAAGCCTGGAGTTCATTCTGTGACTGAGGCCCCTTAAAATAGAGGAGAGGGAAGAAAGAACAATCATTTATTTTACCTGTGATAATGTACATGTTTCAATGCTATTCTCTCAAATCATCCCACCCTTGCCTTCTGCAGAGTCCAAAAGTCTGTTCTTTGCATCTACTACTAGTTTGATGCATGAAGAATGGCACCCAAAGCTGGTGCTCTGGGACAACCCAGAGGGACATGGTGGGGAGGGAGAGGGAGGGGGGTTCAGGATGAAGGGGACAGATGTATATCTCTGGCTGGTTCATGTTGATATGTGGCAAAAACCATCACAGTATTGTAAATTAATTATCCTCCAATTAAAATAAATAAATGAATTTAAAAAATAAAAAGAATTATGATCCTTCTGAAACAGAGAAAGGAGGTAAAGGGAAACTTTACAGAGGAGGTGAAATTTGGAGCAGAGCTGTAACAAAATTCACTCAGGAGAGAGAGAGAACAGCCCAAGGTAAGGCATGCCTGACATTTTTAATCAGCAGAGTCAGAGTGGGGCGTGATCAGGAGAGGAGGAGATAAGAAGTGAGACCAGGGCAGTGAATTGGCCCTGGTTGAGAAGGACCTGCCAAAGAGTTTGAAAAGTAGATACTAGAGAGGCAAGAATGGTTTTTGAGAACTTAAAAAATGGTGAGGTCTTTTGGTTTATTAGTTTAAGTGGTCTTTCTTGTCTGATGGAGAGAGAATACTCACTTTAAGACTGAATGGATATATGATCCATATGCTCTACAAGGACCCCTCTTTTATCGATCTCTCTGATTAATCTGGGGTAGCTAGACGTATAGGACTTTATGCCATGAAAGCCTTGGACTGCTTTTCACTCTGAGGCAAGGGGCTGGGAAGCAAGTATTTTCCGCATGTGTCATCTTCTGGATCCCTGAGGCCTTCTGGGTTACTTCAAAGCTGACCATTTAGCTTCTTATGGGCAGGGAACTCAACATATTCATCTTTGTTTTCCCTAATGTCTAACTTAGTACCTAGGACATAGGAGGTACTTGGTAAATGTTTGTTGAATTAGTATAACGTTAAGTAAGTCATTCAGTTCTCAGCAACCATTGCTTACACTTATTTTAAATGTGGTTTTATATAATTGCAAAGTGTCTGCCCTTTTTAGGTCTGTGTTTTCATTCTGGCATGATCTACTTTCAGTGGTATCCAACTAGAGTCTGTGCCACTCAACAAGAAATTTCTGGCAACAGCAAACTGCATATCCTCGCTAGATTGCTAAGCATGGCAGAATACTAACTTTCTCTTTAACTTGACTTTCTCTACCTGAATAATGAAAAGGATATTTTTGTGTACTTATTCTGAAACAGATAACATAAAAGTAATGCCTGCAGGGATGGGATGGGAGGGGGGGAACTGGGTGGGGGGAGGGTCCAGGGATATGCATATGAATGATCTGGGAACATACATGTTGGTGAACAACAAAACTGTAAAATCTTTAAAATAAAGAAAGAAAAAAAAAATAATGCCTGCTTATGGAAAAAAGCTAGCAATATACATAGTAGGAGGGAAAATCTTCCAGGAGTATATAATATTCTAGGCTTATCTGTGCATATATTAAAATATGTGTGCTCACAATGTTGTACATACATCATGGATAATCTTTCCATGTAAATACAGTTAGTTATCTTTTTCATAGCAGCACAATATTCCATGATAGGAATCTATAAAAGTGTAGGTAAGCAGATAGCAAGTGAAAAAATTTTTAAAGAGATGGAAATAGCAGACCTTCTTCCCCATCTCCTGAGAAACCTGTATGCCATCAAGTAACAACAGTTAGAACCTTACATGGAAAAATAGAATTTTTCAAAATTAGAAAAGGAGTACAACAAGGCTGTATATTGTCACCCTATCTATTTAACTTCTGTGAAGAGTGCATCGTGCAATGTGGCGGGCTAGGTGAAATACAAGCTAGGATCAAGATTGCCAGAAGAAATATGAACAACATCAGATATGCAGATGATACCACTCTAATGGCAGAAAATGAAGAGGAACTAAAGAGCCTCCTGATGAGGGTGAAAGAAAAAGAAGAGTGAAAAATCTGGCTTAAAACTCAACATTCAAAACACTAAGATCATGGCATTCAGTCCCATCACTTCATAGCAAAGAGAAGGGGGAAAAGTGGAAACTATGACAGATTTTTTTTTTCCTTGGGCTCCAAAATCACGGCAGATGGTGATTGCAGCCATGAAATTAAGATGCTTTCTCCTTGGAAAGAAAGCTATCTGCCCTTTTAGGTCTGTGTTTTCATTCTGGCTACATTTCAGTGGTATCCAACTAGAGTCTGTGCCACTCAACAAGAAATTTCTGGCAACAGCAAACTGCATATCCTCGCTAGATTGCTAAGCATGGCAGAATACTAACTTTCTCTTTAACTTGACTTTCTCTACCTGAATAATGAAAAGGATATTTTTGTGTACTTATTCTGAAACAGATAACATAAAAGTAATGCCTGCAGGGATGGGATGGGAGGGGGGGAACTGGGTGGGGGGAGGGTCCAGGGATATGCATATGAATGATCTGGGAACATACATGTTGGTGAACAACAAAACTGTAAAATCTTTAAAATAAAGAAAGAAAAAAAAAATAATGCCTGCTTATGGAAAAAAGCTAGCAATATACATAGTAGGAGGGAAAATCTTCCAGGAGTATATAATATTCTAGGCTTATCTGTGCATATATTAAAATATGTGTGCTCACAATGTTGTACATACATCATGGATAATCTTTCCATGTAAATACAGTTAGTTATCTTTTTCATAGCAGCACAATATTCCATGATAGGAATCTATAAAAGTGTAGGTAAGCAGATAGCAAGTGAAAAATTCTTAAAGAGATGGGAATATCAGACCGTCTTACCCATCTCCTGAGAAACCTGTATGCCATCAAGTAACAACAGTTAGAACCTTACATGGAAAAATAGAATTTTTCAAAATTAGAAAAGGAGTACAACAAGGCTGTATATTGTCACCCTATCTATTTAACTTCTGTGAAGAGTGCATCGTGCAATGTGGCGGGCTAGGTGAAATACAAGCTAGGATCAAGATTGCCAGAAGAAATATGAACAACATCAGATATGCAGATGATACCACTCTAATGGCAGAAAATGAAGAGGAACTAAAGAGCCTCCTGATGAGGGTGAAAGAAAAAGAAGAGTGAAAAATCTGGCTTAAAACTCAACATTCAAAACACTAAGATCATGGCATTCAGTCCCATCACTTCATAGCAAAGAGAAGGGGGAAAAGTGGAAACTATGACAGATTTTTTTTTTCCTTGGGCTCCAAAATCACGGCAGATGGTGATTGCAGCCATGAAATTAAGATGCTTTCTCCTTGGAAGAAAAGCTATGACAAATCTAGACAGCATATTAAAAAGCAGAGACATCATTTTGCTGACAAAGGTCTGTCTAGTCAAAGCTATGGTTTTTCCAGTAGTCATGTACAGATGTGAGAGCAGGACCATAAAGAAGGCTGAGCACTGAAGAAATGATACTTTAAACTGTGATGTTGGAGAAGACTCTTGAGAGTCTCTTGGACAACAAAGCGATCAACCTGGTCAGTCCTAAAGGACTGATGCTGAAACTCCAATACTTGAGCCACCTGATGCGAAGAGCCAACTCATTGGAAAAGACATGCTGCTGAGAAAGACTGAGGGCAGGAGAAGAGGACAACAGAAGATGAGATGGTTGGATGGCATCATCAACTCAATGGACATGAGTTTGAGCAAGCTCTGGAAGATAGTGAAAGACAGGGAAGCCTGGTGTGCTGCAGTTCATAGGGTCGCAAAGAGTCAGACAGGACTTAGTGACTGAATGACACCAGGCAGGCCAGAGGATGATGACATTAACATGAATGAAATATTGCATTTCTTAAACTCAAAAAATTTAAATATTTTTATTTTTAATTATTTAAATACAACAAACAACTTTGATCTAAGCTAGAGAAGCAGCAATCAGTAGCTTCACTTCAGAAATAGCTGGCAGTCTATTAATAATTGTCGCCATGCTTTGCTTCATCATTAACCTTGTCTAGCCCCTTCCATCTAGAAACCCCAAAGAGTGTAGTAAACATTATATAAATACTCCATAAAAGTTGTTCTTTACTTATCTGGACTGAAATGGACCTTTAAATATGGTTGTTTTCTTTTTTAATGTCTTTTAATAGGGCTTGCCTTAATTGGTCTTCTCTCTTGATCCTAATTTTAAAAGGGAAAGATGGCTCAGAAAACTGAGCCATTCAGGTCAGCAAATAAATCCAAGCTCAGAAAAATAGGATTCCTTTAGGCCCATCCCCCAAGCTGTCCCCCAAATCACACCCTCCATCACATGACTTCTTCGAGCTGGAGATTCTGCAGCTGTGTGGAGGAGAAGTGAGGTCTGTCTGCTCTTGTGTTGCTGAACCTGGCTTTTGGTTTTGTTTTTTTGCTTCCATTCTTTTTTTTCTTGCTTTCTTCCTCTTTGGTACCCCAGTTGTTTGAGTCCTGGCTGGCTACCCTGGAGATGAATCTGCCTGCTTGTGTGTACAGGAATCCATGGTGTCATTAGGGGAGTTACCTCTAATCATTCTTCCTCATTGCTATTAAAGGAACTCTGTCCCAGCACTAAGAAAACTTCAATGTGTGGGCTCTTGTCTTTGCGATCAAAGCTTTTGTCCCATAGTAATGAGGCAGGGCTCTCGTTTACTTCTGAAGCATGATTAACTCCTTGGGAAGGAGAGGGGGAAAAAATAGAGTTGTTATTTAAGATGGGTGCCCTGGGGGAACAAAGGAGAGGCTTTTCACATTATTGTACCTCCTAATTGGGCCAAGCCAAGGTTGCTGTGTGCCATTCCAGAAGGCTGTTCCCTGCTTGGTGCGGGGACAGGAGTAGAGAGGTGACAGATTAAAGCTGACATTGGAAAGGCCTGGGGTTAGAAAGAGCTTAGGACTTTGTAAGGCCAGATCCTCTGGACTTGTCTCCCATCCCACCTCCCAAGGGAGACAAGGGAGCCTAGACCACCCACCGCCTTCCCCCATCCCTGGCTCCCACTCTGCTCTGCGATCCCTGGCCTCAAGAGTTCCATTCAAAGTCTCTTGGAAAGGACTGGTTTGCTTTATTCCTCACAATTTTATATTTATGAATTGCTTACAGTGAACATGCATTATTTATATAACCAGGGAAACATAGAGCTATATTCATAGTGTGAGCAGGGGAAAAGAGAGAGAAGACCAGTTGTTTGGTTGTTGTTGTCCGGTCTCCCAGTCACGTCTGACTCTTTGCACCACCATGGACTGCAGCATTCCAGGCTTCCCCGGCCATCACCAGCTCTCAGAGCTTGCTCAGACTCATGTCCATTGAGTTAGCGATGCCATCCAACCATCTCGTTCTTTGTCATCCCCTTCTCCTCCTGCGCTCAATCTTTCCCAGCATCAAAGCCTTTTCCAATGAGTTGGTTCTTCACATCAGATGCCCAAAGTATTGGTGCTTCAGCTTCAGCATCTGTCCCTCCCATGAATATTCAGATTTGATTTCCTTTAAGATTGACTGGTTTGATCTCCTGTAGAACTGGTAAATAATTCCATAGTACAGCCCAGTCAACATTAAAGATAAAAAGTGTGTTTGAGATTAGAATACTTTAAAAGGCACCTAAAAATTCTGAATAGGGATAGTCATTAGCACGAGGACAAAAAAGGAAGACTAATACCCTCACCTCCTTCCTTTAGGGGGTTCGTGCCAAGTCTTGCTGGACCCTACAAAAGGCCCCTGTCCAGATTTCCCAGCCCAGAGAACATCTATATTAGACAGTTTCCTACCCCTCTGATGATCAGCATTCATCTGTATTCTCAGCTTCAAGGTTCTGCATTTTAGGCACTTATTTTTGTTGTTGTTAAATTTTGGCCTCACTTTTTTTTTTTTTCATCCATCTTTATTCTTTGGCCCATGTGGGCCTCCCATTGCAGTGACCTCTCTCATTGCTCATTGTGCATGCAGTCCAGAGCACTGGCTTGTAATTGGACACACCAGTCTGCTCCATGGCACATGGGATCTTCCCAGGCAAGGGATCGAACTGGCAGCACTTGCACTGCAAGACAGACTCTTTACCCACTGGACCACCAGGGAAGCCCATATCTACTGACATTCTGTAGAAGTTTCTCTCCCTGATAGAACGTGTATGTGTTGAACATAGATTTTGTCTGAATGTCTCATTTCAATTAGAATTTCAGACCCTAACAAGTCAGTGAGAGAGGGAAAATTTTGACTAGGGACGTTTGGCAACCTCTCTAATCAGATCCCATAAGTGACTGCCTGCTGGGCTTACTTGTTCTCAAGATTGTATAAATGAATGTTTTGGGCACGGACATGGGCAACAGACAGGCCCCTCTACTCATCAGTAGACCTGCATGATCTGTACCTCAATGTTTTCATTGGTTACATGGGGATAATAACATTTACTCTTAAGGTAGATTTGAGGATAAGCTATGTTAGGACAGGGCCTGCCACATAACAAGAACTTCACAAATAGCTATTAGTTTTTATCACTGTAATTACCAGGTCTGCCAAGAGTCCAGGTGTGTAAAGTAGGCCCCAAATGGCAATCTAATGGGTTCCCAAAGAGAGAGAATAGTTTTAGACTTTTTCCAAATCTGATCAGGTTTCTATCAAGCTCTTCTTCCCAAGTTCTTTCTAAAGGCCTTCTCATGCAGATTCCCATTTCTTGAATTATTACAGTCTATGAGCCTGTTTCCTCACGAGTCTAGGAGCCTTAAATTAAGGTTAAAGATACCTTAATTTTCCAACAATATGCAATAAATGAGTCACTCTGTATTTATATCTGGTGTAATATTTACATACAGTAACATTAAAAATACAAAAGACTAAACTGACAACTCCTGATTATGCCCTAACACCAGAGAGAGTTATTATATGAAGTCTCAACTTCCTTCCTCCTTAATGAGCTTGTCGCAAAGACTAGTTCAAACTAGACCGAGCTGAAGCCCTAAAGGAAAGGATAGGAAAGGTACTCTATTGTCTCTGTTACACCCATGAAGTCATCTGAAATACTGTCTTGTGTTTCCTTCTTGTCCTCTGCCCCTCTTTTCACTGGAGGAAGGCTTTAGGGAAATAAGAAGAATGCTGTGATAACAGAGGGAATTAATTTGACCCTGCTCTGAAGAACGTGTATGTGTTGAACATAGATTTTGTCTGAATGTCTCATTTCAATTAGAATTTCAGACCCTAACAAGTCAGTGAGAGAGGGAAAATTTTGACTAGGGACGTTTGGCAACCTCTCTAATCAGATCCCATAAGTGACTGCCTGCTGGGCTTACTTGTTCTCAAGATTGTATAAATGAATGTTTTGGGCACGGACATGGGCAACAGACAGGCCCTCTACTCATCAGTAGACCTGCATGATCTGTACCTCAATGTTTTCATTGGTTACATGGGGATAATAACATTTACTCTTAAGGTAGATTTGAGGATAAGCTATGTTAGGACAGGGCCTGCCACATAACAAGAACTTCACAAATAGCTATTAGTTTTTATCACTGTAATTACCAGGTCTGCCAAGAGTCCAGGTGTGTAAAGTAGGCCCCAAATGGCAATCTAATGGGTTCCCAAAGAGAGAGAATAGTTTTAGACTTTTTCCAAATCTGATCAGGTTTCTATCAAGCTCTTCTTCCCAAGTTCTTTCTAAAGGCCTTCTCATGCAGATTCCCATTTCTTGAATTATTACAGTCTATGAGCCTGTTTCCTCACGAGTCTAGGAGCCTTAAATTAAGGTTAAAGATACCTTAATTTTCCAACAATATGCAATAAATGAGTCACTCTGTATTTATATCTGGTGTAATATTTACATACAGTAACATTAAAAATACAAAAGACTAAACTGACAACTCCTGATTATGCCCTAACACCAGAGAGAGTTATTATATGAAGTCTCAACTTCCTTCCTCCTTAATGAGCTTGTCGCAAAGACTAGTTCAAACTAGACCGAGCTGAAGCCCTAAAGGAAAGGATAGGAAAGGTACTCTATTGTCTCTGTTACACCCATGAAGTCATCTGAAATACTGTCTTGTGTTTCCTTCTTGTCCTCTGCCCCTCTTTTCACTGGAGGAAGGCTTTAGGGAAATAAGAAGAATGCTGTGATAACAGAGGGAATTAATTTGACCCTGCTCTGAAGAAAGAGTGTGTTAATTCCCACTAGCAATACTTTCTCCACCCATCAGAGCAGGGCCAGGGATGTAATCCATTACACAAGTCCAAGTCCCACTTGACGAGCTGTTTTTAGAGATGTTGAGCCCAGAGTTTGCCTCTCTACATAGAAATACGTTGCCTTCCTCGAATCAATTCCTTTGAGACTGAAGAAAATCCTGTGTGGCCCAAGCATGATGTAACCGGGATGTGTGCTTCAGAATTCAAAATACATCCTCTGAGTTCCTGGCATCTTTTTTTACCATAATAATCACACAGCCACAGCCTTCTTTCAGTGACCTTTGCCAGCCAGAGTTGCCTTGGCTGTGTCTCCTAACAGACCTGGGACAAGAAGGGCCAGCTCTGCTTCCTCTGGGTCTGTGAACAGTGCTAGGAAATCAGGCCTGTCTCACTGGGTGTTCAGAGAACTTAGTATTAATATCTGGACAGAGTTCCTGTGCATCTTGTTTTTCTGGTCATTTTTATACTCCTGATTTATGGTAGAGAAGGGAAATAGGTTTTTGTCACTTGGAATTGCCTGTAACAGTATTTAGTTGCTTTAGTTGGAGCCAGACTGAAATTTCCAAATTTCTAAATTCAGACAATGCAACCAGCACATTTGTTCATACTCGAAAGTTAAAACTGATAATACTTATACCAACTTCTTATTTTTAAAAGAAATGTTAAAAATAAAGCTTCAATATAGTATTTCTTGGCCATGAATTTAACTAGTAATACAAACATCTCTTCTTTCTTTAGCAGCACCCCATGGTAATACTAACAAATGGTAACACTACCAATTCCAAAAAGGGTTAGAAATCTCATTTTAAACCTAAATAAATGTACAGTGCTTTTACCTTTGTATAAAACTGTACATTAGCCTTACACACAGACCCTCTCACATGGGCAGTAGGCAAAGGCAAATAGATCATGGAACCAGTTCTCTAACCTTCAAGATAGAGAAAATCACTGAATCACTTCCTGTATTTTTTATCTTCTCCTCCACCACAGTGGAGAAAAACTTACAGTTCTTAGGTTCTTATGATGTGCCATATTTTTTCATTAATTTCATTAATTTCACAGTAAGCCTATGAAGCTGGTATTATTATGCTCATTTTAGACATGAGGAAAGTGAGAGGTAGAGAGTTAGAGTGCCCCAAATCATACAGCCAAGAGTTGAAGCCATGGTGACTAAACTCAAAGCATCTTATATTTTGTAGTAACAGTGATCATACTTGGCCTCAAGCCACCTTTTCTCAGTTCCCTTAAAGAATGGTTTAAGGATAGTTAAAAGTTATATGGACCACCACTGAGAGGAGTTTTCTGGTATATAGTAATTTTGTATATGATATGTACATGAGTGTGTGTGTGTGTATGTAACTGACTCTCAAAGCTGATATATGATAATACCATCAAATCACTACCCAATGGAAATAAAAGAACTAAAGTTCACAAAGAGGGCCACCTCCCTAATGTGAAGGTTTGATCATGTACATCTCCACTCTTTCTCATGATCTATCTGAAATTATTTCCATTTAATAATAATAATAAAATGTTAACCCAATAGAGCAAAGAGAATAAGTCTCTTTGAGACATCAATCATTTCAACACAATATTGGAAGACAGGAAGCAACAGAAGATTGACAAGATATAACAGAAGAAACTGCAAACCAAAATATTTTCAATATGGTATAATAGCAGAATACTTACAAGATTTCCTGAGACTTGGAAGCACCAGGTATCACAGAAAGCAAAGGAAATGAAAACAGGAGATTAGTTGAAAATTTTACATGAAATACAAGAAATAGTTGGACCATCTTTCTCACCCTGATAGCCAGATGACCAACCTCCAACCAGGTTAAAGGTCAATTTTTTTTTTTTTTTTTTTTGCCTCTAAGTCATCACTCATTTATTTTCATCCATCTTTATTCTTTGACCTGTGTGGGCCTCCCATTGCAGTAGTCTCTCTCCTTGCAGAGCACCAGCTCTGGGCACATGTGCTCCAGAATGGTGGCTCATAATTGGACACACAGCAGCCTAGTCACTCCATAGCACATGGGATCTTCCCGGGCCAGGGATCAAACCAGTGCCCCTTGCACTACAAGGCAGACTTTTTACCCACTGGACTACCAGGGAAACCCTAAGACCAAAATTTGTCTTTGGAGAAGATGAATTAGAGAAATTTCAGACTTGGGACTTCAAATAAAAGTGGAGCACAAAATGGGAGGCATTGGCTCAAATAAGGGATTATACCTATTAAATGGTGGACATGAAGCTCCTTTCTCTGCTCTGCTTCTAGAGTGTAGGAACTAGACAAGACCTTTGACAAGTCTTTTCTGTAAATACCAATCCGTCACTGACAGGATATCTCCATGGATTGACATTTATTAGTCCCCACTGTATCTGACCAATTAACATATGTTGTCTATATATGCATTATTTCTAATTATATTTTAGAATAGAATATATTTTATATTACATAATTTAAAAATGACTGGACAACCAAGGACTTTAGAATGTGCTTCCCACATGAGAGAGAAAACTAATAAAAAGAACCATGAGGAATTAGAGATAATATAATGTTTAGGCAGGTGGGGAAAGCTCTTAAACTACAGTTAATATCCTCGGAGAGTTAAAAATAATATAAAAACAAAGGTAGGATGTGTTGAATTAGAAATAGAAGATAAGAAAGAACTCTTGGAAACTAAAAACATGATAGCTGACATACATTCAATTAAAGAGGATGCTAATACCAAATGATATTATTTGAATTATGTATAAGCATTAAGTTGATTAAAAACAAAATAAAATGATCAGATTAAAAGTATCGAAGCACCAGGTATCACAGAAAGCAAAGGAAATGAAAACAGGAGATTAGTTGAAAATTTTACATGAAATACAAGAAATAGTTGGACCATCTTTCTCACCCTGATAGCCAGATGACCAACCTCCAACCAGGTTAAAGGTCAATTTTTTTTTTTTTTTTTGCCTCTAAGTCATCACTCATTTATTTTCATCCATCTTTATTCTTTGACCTGTGTGGGCCTCCCATTGCAGTAGTCTCTCTCCTTGCAGAGCACCAGCTCTGGGCACATGTGCTCCAGAATGGTGGCTCATAATTGGACACACAGCAGCCTAGTCACTCCATAGCACATGGGATCTTCCCGGGCCAGGGATCAAACCAGTGCCCCTTGCACTACAAGGCAGACTTTTTGCCCACTGGACTACCAGGGAAACCCTAAGACCAAAATTTGTCTTTGGAGAAGATGAATTAGAGAAATTTCAGACTTGGGACTTCAAATAAAAGTGGAGCACAAAATGGGAGGCATTGGCTCAAATAAGGGATTATACCTATTAAATGGTGGACATGAAGCTCCTTTCTCTGCTCTGCTTCTAGAGTGTAGGAACTAGACAAGACCTTTGACAAGTCTTTTCTGTAAATACCAATCCGTCACTGACAGGATATCTCCATGGATTGACATTTATTAGTCCCCACTGTATCTGACCAATTAACATATGTTGTCTATATATGCATTATTTCTAATTATATTTTAGAATAGAATATATTTTATATTACATAATTTAAAAATGACTGGACAACCAAGGACTTTAGAATGTGCTTCCCACATGAGAGAGAAAACTAATAAAAAGAACCATGAGGAATTAGAGATAATATAATGTTTAGGCAGGTGGGGAAAGCTCTTAAACTACAGTTAATATCCTCGGAGAGTTAAAAATAATATAAAAACAAAGGTAGGATGTGTTGAATTAGAAATAGAAGATAAGAAAGAACTCTTGGAAACTAAAAACATGATAGCTGACATACATTCAATTAAAGAGGATGCTAATACCAAATGATATTATTTGAATTATGTATAAGCATTAAGTTGATTAAAAACAAAATAAAATGATCAGTTTTCGATAACTTTGAAAACATTTTTGGGGCTTCCCTTGTGGCTCAGTCGATAAGAACCCATCTGCCAATGCAGGAGACACAGGTTCAATCCCTGATCCGGGAAGATCCCACATACCGCAGAGCAGCTAAACCCAAACATCAACAAAGACCCAGCACAGCCAAAAATAAGTAAATAAAAGTTTAAAAAAAAAAATTTTTTTTTTTACACAGAAAAAGAATTGCAGAGTTGAACAGTGGGAGATAATGAAAATGGATATTGAATCAAAATGTTTAAAAAGGTGTCTTGGAAGACTCAACATATAGAATGGCAGAATAAGGTACTGAAGAACTTGCATTTCCTCAAAAGCAGCAAGAGCATTGACTAAAACTGTCAAAATCAGCTTTTTCAGAACTTGAAATTAACTCGAGACTTGGAAAGTCTGACAAATTTTTACTCAAGAAAATCAGGAGGGGGCTTCCCTAGTGGTCCAGTGGGTAAGGACACCACCTTGCAGTGCAAGGGGCACCGGTTCGAGCCCTGGCCTGGGAAGATCCCACGTGCCATGGAGCGGCTGGACCGATGTGTCCAATTACCAAGCCGGAGCTCTGGAGCGCATGTGCCCAGAGCCGGTGCCCTGCAGTGACAGAGGCCTCTGCGATGGGAGGCCCACACGGGCCAAAGAACAAAGACGGATGAAAATAGACAAATGAAAGACCAATGGAAGTAGCCCGCCTGCCCCCCCCTCCCACCCCCAAAAATAAATAAATAAATAAATCTTTTAAAAAAAAAGGAAAATAAAATCAGGAGGATCTCAGGAAGAACAATATTCGTGTCATTAAGCTTTCACTAATTCCGTCATCCTTTCCCCAGTTCGGCATTAATCTTGAAAGCCAACCATCTTGCAACTATAGTAGCTTGGATAGGTTTGGAGCTCTCAAAGCTCTTGCTAAGACCATGAGGAATTAGAGATAATATAATGTTTAGGCAGGTGGGGAAAGCTCTTAAACTACAGTTAATATCCTCGGAGAGTTAAAAATAATATAAAAACAAAGGTAGGATGTGTTGAATTAGAAATAGAAGATAAGAAAGAACTCTTGGAAACTAAAAACATGATAGCTGACATACATTCAATTAAAGAGGATGCTAATACCAAATGATATTATTTGAATTATGTATAAGCATTAAGTTGATTAAAAACAAAATAAAATGATCAGTTTTCGATAACTTTGAAAACATTTTTGGGGCTTCCCTTGTGGCTCAGTCGATAAGAACCCATCTGCCAATGCAGGAGACACAGGTTCAATCCCTGACCCGGGGAAGATCCCACATACCGCAGAGCAGCTAAACCCAAACATCAACAAAGACCCAGCACAGCCAAAAATAAGTAAATAAAAGTTTAAAAAAAAAAATTTTTTTTTTTACACAGAAAAAGAATTGCAGAGTTGAACAGTGGGAGATAATGAAAATGGATATTGAATCAAAATGTTTAAAAAGGTGTCTTGGAAGACTCAACATATAGAATGGCAGAATAAGGTACTGAAGAACTTGCATTTCCTCAAAAGCAGCAAGAGCATTGACTAAAACTGTCAAAATCAGCTTTTTCAGAACTTGAAATTAACTCGAGACTTGGAAAGTCTGACAAATTTTTACTCAAGAAAATCAGGAGGGGGCTTCCCTAGTGGTCCAGTGGGTAAGGACACCGCCTTGCAGTGCAAGGGGCACCGGTTCGAGCCCTGGCCTGGGAAGATCCCACGTGCCATGGAGCGGCTGGACCGATGTGTCCAATTACCAAGCCGGAGCTCTGGAGCGCATGTGCCCAGAGCCGGTGCCCTGCAGTGACAGAGGCCTCTGCGATGGGAGGCCCACACGGGCCAAAGAACAAAGACGGATGAAAATAGACAAATGAAAGACCAATGGAAGTAGCCCGCCTGCTCCTCTCCCTCTCCAACCCCACCCCCCAAAAATAAATAAATAAATAAATCTTTTAAAAAAAAAGGAAAATAAAATCAGGAGGATCTCAGGAAGAACAATATTCGTGTCATTAAGCTTTCACTAATTCCGTCATCCTTTCCCCAGTTCGGCATTAATCTTGAAAGCCAACCATCTTGCAACTATAGTAGCTTTATCTTGGATAGGTTTGGAGCTCCCTCAAAGCTCTGTGCAAGAAAATTGTCACTATTTGACCTGACTCAGAACTTGGTCTGTGTGAATAACCCTTCCCTACAGACCAGTGGCAGTTGTTTACCATCATGGCTGCCTAAAGTCCTATTACCTGGTAGAGCTAACAAGAGGCTGACCAAAAATGTTTGAAGAAAATTTTGGGTGATGAGATATCCACAATGTGTTTTGTAAAGGTCCTACATATACCAGGCTACACACATACCCAGAGCTTTGCTCATGGCCGGAAGGACCTGAGAAGACCTTAAGCTGTCACTTTTGGCTGACCTTGAGGCTCTATGGAAACAGGAAGTGAATGTTAAGACAGGTTTTAAATTACCTGAATGCATGCCCCAACACACATACAGAAGACCTGGGAGACTTACTGACCCAGGGCATTTAGGGAAATGTGTTCAGTCAAAGCCAGTTCAATCGTTAATCAGTAAGTGACTTATTTATAAGGCATCCTCAATAAAATTATAGGCTGACTTCCAGTCAGAAACTGTGGAGGCCAGAAGGCAACAGAATGACATATTCAAATTGCTGAAAGGAAGACTGTCAATCAATGATTGTATATCCAGAAAAACTGTGTTTCAAAAATGAAGAAATTATGACACTTAGAAATACAAAATCTGAGAATTTGCCACTAGTACACCTACTCTGCAAGAAATACTAAAAGCAGTTTTTCAAGCTAAAGTGAAAAGATCATAAGGGTAACTGTTCTCCATATACAAAAGTAAAGAGCACTGGTAAAGGTAAATATATAACTAAATATAAAAATAGAGGAACATAGGGCTTCCCTGGTGATCCAGTGGGTAAAGAGTCCACCTTGCAGTGCAGGGGGCACTGATTCAATCCCTTGCATGGGAGGATCCCATATGCCACGGAGCAGCTGGACCAGTGTGTCCAATTATGAGCACTCTGGAACACGTGCACCCAGAGCCGGTGCTCTGCAGTCAGAGAGGCCACTGTGATGCGAGGCTTACACAGGGCAAAGAGTTAAGATGGATGAAAATGGATAAGTGAAGGACCAATAAAAAGAGGCCAAAATTTAAAAAAAGAAAAAATAGAGGAACATAAACCACAGATATACAGAAAAAACACATAGCAAAATGGCTTATCAACAATCACGTTAAAAGTAAATGGTCCAAGGGGCACCGGTTCGATCCCTGGCCTGGGAAGATCCCACGTGCCGCGGAGCGGCTGGACCTATGTGTCCAATTATTGAGCCGGAGCTCTGGAGCTCTGGAGTGTATGCGCCCAGAGCCGGCGCTCAGCAACAACAGACGCCACCGCGATGGGAGGCCCAAAGGAGCCAAAGAACAAAGACGGATGAAAATAGAGAAATGAAAGACCAATAGAAGTGGCCCGCCCGCTCCCCTCCCTCCAACCCGACTCCCGCCCAAAATAAATGAATAAAACTTTAAAAAGAAAAAAAAAAAAAAAAGTAAATGGTCTCTGGGGCTTTCCCTGGTGGTCCAGTGGGTAAGGACACCGCCTTGCAGTGCAAGGGGCGCCGGTTCGATCCCTGGCCTGGGAAGATCCCACATGCGGCGGAGTGGCTGGACTGAGTCCAATCACCGAGCCGGAGCTCTGGAGCGCATGCGCCCAGAGCCGGCGCTCAGCAACAACAGACGCCACCGCGATGGGAGGCCCAAAGGAGCCAAAGAACAAAGACGGATGAAAATAGAGAAATGAAAGACCAATAGAAGTGGCCCGCCCGCTCCCCTCCCTCCAACCCGACTCCCGCCCAAAATAAATGAATAAAACTTTAAAAAGAAAAAAAAAAAAAAAAGTAAATGGTCTCTGGGGCTTTCCCTGGTGGTCCAGTGGGTAAGGACACCGCCTTGCAGTGCAAGGGGCGCCGGTTCGATCCCTGGCCTGGGAAGATCCCACATGCGGCGGAGTGGCTGGACTGAGTCCAATCACCGAGCCGGAGCTCTGGAGCGCATGCGCCCAGAGCCAGAGCTCTGCAGCGACAGACGCCACCGCGATGGGAGGCCCACAGGAGCCAAAGAACAAAGATGGATGAAAACAGAGAAATGAAAGACCAATAGAAGTGGCCCGCCTGCTCCCCTCCCTCCCCAACCCAACCCCCGCCCAAAATAAATAAATCTTTTAAAAAAAAAAAGTAAATGGTCTCAACACATCAATCAAAAGGCAAAGACTGGCTGAATGGATCAGAACAAACCCCACTGCCATGATCCCACTCTATATTGTCTCCAAGAGACTTTAAAGTTAGACACAAATCAGTTGAAAGTAAAAGAATGGAAATTATATACTATAATGTTGTGATTTATAAGAAA
This sequence comes from Tragulus kanchil, assembly GCA_022376925.1. NCBI lineage: Eukaryota > Metazoa > Chordata > Mammalia > Artiodactyla > Tragulidae > Tragulus > Tragulus kanchil. The sequence continues at coordinate 212,928,894 of JAIOJX010000032.1, read as the reverse complement.
TATACATACATACATTTGGTCATTCAGGTAACCAAAGTATATTTCTCATTTATATTTAGTGTTCATTTATAGTTCCTGACTCACAGGTTCTACGAGCCTTGGAATCTGGAATTTTCTGAGTGATAAGAGCAACAAAACCATCATTTCTAACAATATTTATTCTCTTGTCCTTAGTTTTTGAAACATTATTTCTTTTTTTTTTTTTTAAAGATTTATTTATTTATTTATTTTAGGCGGGGGTCTGGTTGGGGAGGGAGGGGAGCAGGCGGGCCACTTCTATTGGCCTTTCGTTTCTCTATGTTCATCCGTCTTTGTTCTTTGGCCCATGCGGGCCTCCCATCACGGTGGCCTCTGTTGTCGCAGAGCACCGACTCTAGGCGCATGCGCTCCAGAGCTCTGGCTCAGTAATTGGACACATCAGTCCAGCCGCTCCCCGGCACGTGGGATCTTCCCAGGCCAGGGATCAAACCGGCGCCCCTTGCACTGCAAGGCAGTGTCCTTACCCACTGGACCACCAGGGGAAGCCCGAAACATTATTTCTTGCAATATTTATTCTCTTGTCCTTAATTTTTGAAAATGCTTCAGAGCCATCAAAGTGAAATGAATTTTTTCTTACTTATATCAAGCCCTTTCCACCACAACTGGATTCATGTTAATGAAGATGACTTTTGTATAGTACCTAAGGATTGGTGCTGGTTGCCCAGAGAACCAACCATGAAAACAGAGTGGAAGCTTTCAGTCTCACCCCCTGATTTCAGGGGAGAACAGAGGGACTAGAGATTGAATCAATCAGCAATGGACAATGAGTTATTCAATTGTGCCTGTGTAATTAAGTCTCCATAAAAACTCAGAGAGGGGTTCAGACAGCTTCCACGTTGGGGAACCAGAGCACTCTCCTATGCCACTATGCTGGGCTCCAAACTCCAATAGGACAGAAGCTCTTTTGTTTGGGACCTCACCCTATGTATCACTTACTCTGGTTGTTGATCTACGTTAACAATAACAAAAGGAAAGTTGGGGAATTCTCAAATGTGTACAAATTAAACGCATACTCACACACTTCTAAATAAGCAACAAGTCAAAGAATAAATAACAAGGGAAATTAGAAAATACTATAAGAAAATGAAAACAAAAATACAACATATCAGAACTTACAAGAGGCAGCTAAAGCAGTGGTTGGAGAAAACTATGTAACTTAAATACCTATATTAAGAATTTTATTTTCTGGGCTTCCTTGGTGGCTCAGTGGTATAGAATCTGCCTGCCAATGCAGGAGACATGAGTTCAATCCCTGGTCAAGTAGATCCCACATGCCTCGAAACAACTAAGCCCACACATCGCAACTATTGGGCCTCTGCTTTAGAGCCCAGGAGCAACAACTACTGAGCCCGCCTGCCACAACCACTAAAGCCCACACACCTAGAGCCTGTGCGCCACAGGCAACAGGAGGAGCCACTGCAATGAGAAGCCCGTACACCACAGTTAGAGAGTAGACCCCACTCACCACACCAAGGGAAAGCCAGCACAGCAACGAAGACCCAGCATAGCCAAAAATAAATAGATAAATAAATACAATTATTAAAAAGAATTTTATTATATGCAAATTCACCTCAGTAAAACTGCTATTTAATATAGAAATAATTAATGATCCACATTCTTTTACTATACAAATTTGCATGCTACCACATAGATGTACTCACTAAATTCTCTCTGATTTTAGTATAATTTGGAAAAACAATCACTAACCCTTTCAAACCACATATAAAGTTCACTGGGGAAAAAACCATGATTTTTAAAATATATGGACAAATGCTAAGCTTATAGTTAATTACATGCATGCTGAAGGGGAAAGTGCATTGAGGTTTGCAATTTACATTAAAAAAACAACATAAAACTAAGACGGGTTGGTGGATAGATAGAAAAGTAGTAAAAACAAGTATCATAAAGTGTTAGTTGGTAGGTATATGGGTATTCACTATAAAATTCTTTTAATTTTGCTGTATGTTTAAAATTTTCATAGTAAAATGGTGGGAAAAATAATGAACTCAAAATAGCACTGTGAACTATTCCCATTGCATACTTTACTAAGTTAATAGCCTATTGATCTAAAAAAAATTAATGTTTTCTTTAAGGAGCAACCTCTAGTTTATAAACTTTGAGAACTTAATGTATTATATAAACATTGTTAAACAATCACTTAAAATGGTATTACCTGGAAATTAGAAAATACTAAAAAAAAAAGAAAAAAATTTAAAAAAAAAAACAAAAATACAACATATCAGAACTTACAAGAGGCAGCTAAAGCAGTGGTTGGAGAAAACTATGTAACTTAAATACCTATATTAAGAATTTTATTTTCTGGGCTTCCTTGGTGGCTCAGTGGTATAGAATCTGCCTGCCAATGCAGGAGACATGAGTTCAATCCCTGGTCAAGTAGATCCCACATGCCTCGAAACAACTAAGCCCACACATCGCAACTATTGGGCCTCTGCTTTAGAGCCCAGGAGCAACAACTACTGAGCCCGCCTGCCACAACCACTAAAGCCCACACACCTAGAGCCTGTGCGCCACAGGCAACAGGAGGAGCCACTGCAATGAGAAGCCCGTACACCACAGTTAGAGAGTAGACCCCACTCACCACACCAAGGGAAAGCCAGCACAGCAACGAAGACCCAGCATAGCCAAAAATAAATAGATAAATAAATACAATTATTAAAAAGAATTTTATTATATGCAAATTCACCTCAGTAAAACTGCTATTTAATATAGAAATAATTAATGATCCACATTCTTTTACTATACAAATTTGCATGCTACCACATAGATGTACTCACTAAATTCTCTCTGATTTTAGTATAATTTGGAAAAACAATCACTAACCCTTTCAAACCACATATAAAGTTCACTGGGGAAAAAACCATGATTTTTAAAATATATGGACAAATGCTAAGCTTATAGTTAATTACATGCATGCTGAAGGGGAAAGTGCATTGAGGTTTGCAATTTACATTAAAAAAACAACATAAAACTAAGACGGGTTGGTGGATAGATAGAAAAGTAGTAAAAACAAGTATCATAAAGTGTTAGTTGGTAGGTATATGGGTATTCACTATAAAATTCTTTTAATTTTGCTGTATGTTTAAAATTTTCATAGTAAAATGGTGGGAAAAATAATGAACTCAAAATAGCACTGTGAACTATTCCCATTGCATACTTTACTAAGTTAATAGCCTATTGATCTAAAAAAAATTAATGTTTTCTTTAAGGAGCAACCTCTAGTTTATAAACTTTGAGAACTTAATGTATTATATAAACATTGTTAAACAATCACTTCCCCAGAAAGATGTTATGAAAGAGCATAATGTTACTCTGGGGGAGAAACAAGATCTTGTAGCCTCAGGGCCAGACTTTCTAGAAGAATCTTCCCAGGGTCTAGAATCATATTTTATAAGAAATTCAGATCAACTTCAGATTTCTGCCTTCAGTTTCTATAGGAAAAGTTATGGAATAGACCACATGTAGATAAATTAATAAGTTTATGCCTGTTCAAATACAGTTCACTTTTCCACCTTGTCATTTTCCAGAACTGTATTGCTTCCCTATTTTGAGAAGGCAGTTTAGACACCATTCAACTCTTTCTCTACTCTCCTTTCATAATTTTGCAAAGCTGTTGGTACTGAGACTTCAGTGTTCCTCGGACAGTGATTTCTCCAAGTGATGAAGCAGATTCTAATCAGTATACAGTCCAGATATGGACTGGGACCTGGATCTCTGCCACCTCTCCCTCCAGCTCTCTTAACACAATGACTAGGGAATTCCTTTGAGGATCACTGAGTACCCTTCAAACCCCCCTGATCCTGTGGCCTCCTTCCAGCCACAGAGATCTTCCTGTCTGGAGCATTTCCGGCCCTTCTGTCCCTTGGCTTGGAGAGTTCAGCTCAACCTGGGGAAAGGACAGAAGACTGGAGGTTATCAAAAGCCTGTTGAATTATCTGATGCAAGACTGGCTGGCTTGTTTGTCTCCCTGGCTCTCTTCCTGGGCTTCAAAGCAGCTGAGAAAACAACCTTTTTCTAAGTCTTGGACAAGGAGGAAAATCCCTGGCATAAAGGATTTCTGTCGCAGACATTTGGCACAGCTAGAGGAAAGGTTTGGTTAGCATAGCAAAGGGTTTTATTAGTCCGGACATCCAGTTGAAATGAGATAATGGGGTCGCTGTTGAAGGACATTTTCAGAGTCAGTGGGCTTGCTCCGTTGTTCGCAGCAGGTTCCTTGAGTATAGATGAAAAAATTAATGTTTTCTTTAAGGAGCAACCTCTAGTTTATAAACTTTGAGAACTTAATGTATTATATAAACATTGTTAAACAATCACTTCCCCAGAAAGATGTTATGAAAGAGCATAATGTTACTCTGGGGGAGAAACAAGATCTTGTAGCCTCAGGGCCAGACTTTCTAGAAGAATCTTCCCAGGGTCTAGAATCATATTTTATAAGAAATTCAGATCAACTTCAGATTTCTGCCTTCAGTTTCTATAGGAAAAGTTATGGAATAGACCACATGTAGATAAATTAATAAGTTTATGCCTGTTCAAATACAGTTCACTTTTCCACCTTGTCATTTTCCAGAACTGTATTGCTTCCCTATTTTGAGAAGGCAGTTTAGACACCATTCAACTCTTTCTCTACTCTCCTTTCATAATTTTGCAAAGCTGTTGGTACTGAGACTTCAGTGTTCCTCGGACAGTGATTTCTCCAAGTGATGAAGCAGATTCTAATCAGTATACAGTCCAGATATGGACTGGGACCTGGATCTCTGCCACCTCTCCCTCCAGCTCTCTTAACACAATGACTAGGGAATTCCTTTGAGGATCACTGAGTACCCTTCAAACCCCCCTGATCCTGTGGCCTCCTTCCAGCCACAGAGATCTTCCTGTCTGGAGCATTTCCGGCCCTTCTGTCCCTTGGCTTGGAGAGTTCAGCTCAACCTGGGGAAAGGACAGAAGACTGGAGGTTATCAAAAGCCTGTTGAATTATCTGATGCAAGACTGGCTGGCTTGTTTGTCTCCCTGGCTCTCTTCCTGGGCTTCAAAGCAGCTGAGAAAACAACCTTTTTCTAAGTCTTGGACAAGGAGGAAAATCCCTGGCATAAAGGATTTCTGTCGCAGACATTTGGCACAGCTAGAGGAAAGGTTTGGTTAGCATAGCAAAGGGTTTTATTAGTCCGGACATCCAGTTGAAATGAGATAATGGGGTCGCTGTTGAAGGACATTTTTCAGAGTCAGTGGGCTTGCTCCGTTGCTTCGCAGCAGGTTCCTTGAGTATAGATGAAAATATTAGATGTGTTTAACAAAGACACTGCTGGTGAGTTTATCGACCACCACATAATCCTGCTGATTATGCGAGAGACTGATAGAGTTAAAAAATTAGCAAGCTAGGACATTGTGGATGGATGCAAAGTCCTGTTTCGAGCTATCCAACTCAACTGCCTCTCACCCCAGCTTTCTTGGCTGAGCACATGGCGCTGTCTATGGTCCCTGCATTTTGTAGATGGAAAACAAGGGAGAGAAAGAAAGCCAGGCCTACCATCTGCCCCAGCAGGAAGAAACTCTGCTTATACTTTCCCTCTTGCCAGCTCATTTTACTTTGCCCTTTGCCCTCGACCAAAATGAGATTTGGGGTAATGGGTGGGAAGGGGAAGGAAATAAAAGAGAGGAAGGATTCATTAGCAGTGTTAAAGGAAGCCTGCCTGGCACAGGAATCAGAGAAGTGAAAGTGAAAGAATTGGTGCCAGCTTACCCTCAGCACATGGCTGCTGTTTGTGTCTGCCTCCCTGGGCCACAAAGGCAAAACTCACTTTTTCCTAAAGTGAGGACTCTTTTGCAGAAATTCACAGGCCCTTGCCAGGACCAGAATTCTATAAAAGCAGCCTCCAGGAGAGCCTGTACCCAAGGTTCCTTACATCTTTGTGCAGTCTTCTCCACCCTGGCCTTCTGGCCACCCACAGAGAAGAAGGGCAGGCTGGGTTGCCCCAGAGGAGGGACACACCTATATTTTAGAAGGACACAAACACCATGCCTAGAAGGTGTCACCATCCTGAAGGAGGCCTGAGGCTCCTATGCCCAGCACTGTCTGTTCTGTGGCTCCTTTTCCACTTTCTGAGCCTCTTAAAAGTGAGATCAAGCCAGGAAAAACATGTGATGCTGTAACACGCTGAAACCAAAGACTCAACTGTGGTCCTGCCCAAGCCGAGAATCTTGGCAGTGATTGATGGGCAGCCTGCACTTTTCTATATGACATCTTCTCAGTCCCCCAACTTTGCAGATGGGGTGCCAGAAAAGCCTTCAAAATGGGTATGAATCAGAGCTTCTGAGAGTCACCAATTTTTTTGTATTTCAACTGGAACTTGTGTTACACATACAGCACCATCCTGGAGGTTGCTAGGACTAGGAGAAGCAGCAATGATGGCCTCTGCCTTCGATCACATGATAGTAAATTCAGGGAACAATAACTATAAAGTGGTGGAGGCAATGGTGAGTACTGTTAGAGAGGCTACAGATCCAGTGGGATAGATTTGAGAGACATCCTCGCAGGGTAGAGAAATCGGCATAAGCCTTCTGGAAGAGGTAGCATTTTTACAGGGTTCAAAGAGTAGGTAGAATTTGAACATTCAGACAGGCAGGGCAGAAGGAACATTGTCAGTGAACTTCTGAGTCCACCTGTATGGATGCCCTGTCCACGTCCTTCTTCATCTTGAATTGTGCAGTATCCATGCTGCAGATAAAATACCTTTCTTGTTATGTATTCTGACTCTATTACGTATTATTTATTTATTATGTATTCTGACTCTTTATTCTGTGTCTTAGCCCTTGGATGTGGATTGATCTGTGCCTGACAAATTGGGGGCTACCATCATGCTGGTTAAAAGTGCAGACTCTATTAGTGGTCTTGGGATGGAACCTTGGTTTGGCCCTTCTGAGCTACTGACCTCAGAGGGTTGTTGTGAGGAATAATGTCTATTGGTGGTTGTTTCCATCATCATCACTGTGGGATACTTGGAAGGTCCCCCACCCACCTACCCCTGTCCATAAGGCTTTCTAACATTTTTAGGTCTATTACCCTCTTTTGAGAGTCTTATCTTAAAATGCATACACCAGAAAGAGTACATGGGAAGGTTTAAACCAGCTCTGCTTTAGAACTAGAGAATCAGCTGACAACTTATTTGCTCAGAGCCAAATAGGTACCTGAGTGGAAGGATATAAAAGAGGGAGAAGAGAGTCTATAAGGGGAGGCCAGGGATCTCCAGGAGCCGACTTCTCCCTTCCCTCACCACCACCCCCGCCTTGTTTTATTTAGAGTTCCTAGACCTCACTTGTGCACTGAGAAAAACCTTCACACATATAGCGTGGGGATAATGTGAGGAACAGTGAAGAAAAGGTGCCATCTGTCTTGTTCAGAGCCCACACGTGCAATGCACTGAACTGGGCGGTATGGAATGGAAGGATATGGGGTCAAAGGAAATGACCTTGATTACTGCAATCCCACTGAGAATTCAGAGCATACTTCCAGGAAATAAACGTGGGTAGAAGCACGTGGCAGTTTTTTATATTTTTCATCTTAATGGTGTAAGTTTATTTAATAGTCTACTCTATGACCATGTGTCTTCTTTGTCTCTCTTTTTTCTAACTTTTGTATTTTTTGTACGCTTTTTCAAGGTTGCTTTCCATTTACAGTTATCACAAGATATTGCCCATATTCTTTGTGTTGTACAATATATCCTTGAGCCTGTTCTACACCTAATAATTTATACCTCCCTTCCACCCACCCCGTGAACCCCCCCCCCCACTCTTTTCACAGGTAACCACTAGTTTGTTCTTTATTTCTCTGAGTTTCAGATGACAGTCTTCTAAAAGGTGCAAATTCTCACAGTGCATGTGGAATCCCCCTGACCCATAGTATGTACTCAACAAATGTTTGCTGATAGATGGACTGAATGAATTAAAGAGTGCCCAAGAATGAAGGGCTTACAGTAGAATGATCAAAGTGAAAAAAGTAGAAAGACCCGATGGTCTCGCAGTATTATCTACTTTCTACCACCAGAGTGTCAACTCTGTGAGAGCAAGGCCCTCATCTGTCTTGCCCTCTGAAATGTCCCCTGCACCTAGAACAATGCTTAGTAAAAGAGATAGTGCTGAGTAAATACGTATGGATTGAGCAAGTACATGCACAGATGGGTGAATGGTACAACTTATGGAAGTTAGTTCCAGACAGTAGTGGGATTGGGGACCTAACACCTAGTACATAGTAGAGTTCTCTGGTGGCTCAGATGGTACAGAGTCTGCCTGCAATGCAGGAGACTTGGGTTCAATCCCAGGGCCAGGAAGATCCCCGGAGAAGGAAATGGAAATCCACTCCAGTATTCTTGCCTGGAGAATTCCAAGGACAGAGGAGCCTGGCAGGTTACAGTCTATGGGGTTGCAAAGAGTCAGACACGACTGAGCAACTGTCACTTGCAGAGTAGGTATACCTTGCCTGTTCTTCAAATAATTTAAAAATATCAATGAACTTTATCAATATACTTTCCTTGCAAGTATAGATGAAGAGGGGAGAAAGTATATCTATTAGGGTGTAGCAACAGTCAAGCTTGTTTGATTAAAGGGAAACATTCAAGAAAAAGCAATCCGTCTATATGCAGGAGGTAAGATTATGGCTCACAGTACACACATCTCTCCTGAGGAGTTTCAGAGTTTTCAGAGCCACACATGTTGGTACACATTCTTACCCAAGTGTGTATTTCTGTGAACCCTCAGAAGGTTCCAAAGTCAACTTCACACACTATACACAGAGTTGAGTGTGATTAAAAAAAAAAAAAAAAAAAAAAGAAAACCTTTTCATTAAAGCCCTGGATTTTTATTAAGCTGCAGACCCTCCCATAATACGGCTTATGTATTGAAGAAGACAGGAGGACACTTGACAATGGCACCAGTCAAACAATGTTTAGAGCACCCCAACTGTATAGTTTCACTGAGTCTATGTGGAATCCCTGACCCATAGTATGTACTCAACAAATGTTTGCTGATAGATGGACTGAATGAATTAAAGAGTGCCCAAGAATGAAGGGCTTACAGTAGAATGATCAAAGTGAAAAAAGTAGAAAGACCCGATGGTCTCGCAGTATTATCTACTTTCTACCACCAGAGTGTCAACTCTGTGAGAGCAAGGCCCTCATCTGTCTTGCCCTCTGAAATGTCCCCTGCACCTAGAACAATGCTTAGTAAAAGAGATAGTGCTGAGTAAATACGTATGGATTGAGCAAGTACATGCACAGATGGGTGAATGGTACAACTTATGGAAGTTAGTTCCAGACAGTAGTGGGATTGGGGACCTAACACCTAGTACATAGTAGAGTTCTCTGGTGGCTCAGATGGTACAGAGTCTGCCTGCAATGCAGGAGACTTGGGTTCAATCCCAGGGCCAGGAAGATCCCCGGAGAAGGAAATGGAAATCCACTCCAGTATTCTTGCCTGGAGAATTCCAAGGACAGAGGAGCCTGGCAGGTTACAGTCTATGGGGTTGCAAAGAGTCAGACACGACTGAGCAACTGTCACTTGCAGAGTAGGTATACCTTGCCTGTTCTTCAAATAATTTAAAAATATCAATGAACTTTATCAATATACTTTCCTTGCAAGTATAGATGAAGAGGGGAGAAAGTATATCTATTAGGGTGTAGCAACAGTCAAGCTTGTTTGATTAAAGGGAAACATTCAAGAAAAAGCAATCCGTCTATATGCAGGAGGTAAGATTATGGCTCACAGTACACACATCTCTCCTGAGGAGTTTCAGAGTTTTCAGAGCCACACATGTTGGTACACATTCTTACCCAAGTGTGTATTTCTGTGAACCCTCAGAAGGTTCCAAAGTCAACTTCACACACTATACACAGAGTTGAGTGTGATTAAAAAAAAAAAAAAAAAAAAAAGAAAACCTTTTCATTAAAGCCCTGGATTTTTATTAAGCTGCAGACCCTCCCATAATACGGCTTATGTATTGAAGAAGACAGGAGGACACTTGACAATGGCACCAGTCAAACAATGTTTAGAGCACCCCAACTGTATAGTTTCACTGAGCTTCTGAAACAGAACAGCCTAAGCTATCTGCTAGGGAGGGTTGTTTGCATTACAAGAGGGTAATTTATTGTTTGAAAGGCATGACGGCATGGGGTGCTCATTCAAGTCTTAAAGAGGGAAGAGTCTATATGTATTCATAAAGACACACGGCAAACATCACATATTTCTAGAAATCTGTTGAGCTAAAAAGCTAATTATCACTTCTTCACTCTACCATGTAACACTAGATCAGAAAACTCATGTTAAGAGCAATATGCATCTACCTTTGCTCCTGGTCTCTTACCAGCATGTTTGCTTAGAAGTGTTCATGGTCATGGATTGCTTGGGTGTCTAGCCACCTTGATGTAGTTCTCCTCCAGTTATTCTCTTGTTTGTTTCCCTGTGGGAATTTGAGATCCAGTCTAAACACATTGCATCCATCATGGGTTGCTGAATGAGTAGAGTAGGACCTTGTTCTAGATACTCTATCTTCTTTAATACAACGTGAGATCATGCTAGATTTTTGCAAACCACATCTCACAACTGACTGATATTGAATTGCAGTGAACCAGTGTGTGATTCATTTTCTGAATGTTAAATCTCATCTTCCCCATTCTGTAACCAGAACAAGTTATTCCTCTGTTCTTAAGGGCAAGCCCTTACACATATTTCAATAAAATTGTGTCCTAAAAGATTCATAGGATTTGTCTCAACATTCTAACAAAATTGAGATTTGTTTTCTTATAATAGTTGTCTAATATATTAACTCTTACTCTAAATTTTATGTCTTCTGTTGCCATAGTCAGCACCTCACCTGGATAGTTACATTGTCCATGAGTTCAGATGTCACGTTTCAGGTGAGGTCTTCACTTAACCTCCTCTTTGCTCCAGTATACTTCCTATACACTTTGTCCCCTTTTTTTTTCCATTTCGCATATAATCATCTAATATGTTATATATCTCACTACATATTTTATTAAGCTGCAGACCCTCCCATAATACGGCTTATGTATTGAAGAAGACAGGAGGACACTTGACAATGGCACCAGTCAAACAATGTTTAGAGCACCCCAACTGTATAGTTTCACTGAGCTTCTGAAACAGAACAGCCTAAGCTATCTGCTAGGGAGGGTTGTTTGCATTACAAGAGGGTAATTTATTGTTTGAAAGGCATGACGGCATGGGGTGCTCATTCAAGTCTTAAAGAGGGAAGAGTCTATATGTATTCATAAAGACACACGGCAAACATCACATATTTCTAGAAATCTGTTGAGCTAAAAAGCTAATTATCACTTCTTCACTCTACCATGTAACACTAGATCAGAAAACTCATGTTAAGAGCAATATGCATCTACCTTTGCTCCTGGTCTCTTACCAGCATGTTTGCTTAGAAGTGTTCATGGTCATGGATTGCTTGGGTGTCTAGCCACCTTGATGTAGTTCTCCTCCAGTTATTCTCTTGTTTGTTTCCCTGTGGGAATTTGAGATCCAGTCTAAACACATTGCATCCATCATGGGTTGCTGAATGAGTAGAGTAGGACCTTGTTCTAGATACTCTATCTTCTTTAATACAACGTGAGATCATGCTAGATTTTTGCAAACCACATCTCACAACTGACTGATATTGAATTGCAGTGAACCAGTGTGTGATTCATTTTCTGAATGTTAAATCTCATCTTCCCCATTCTGTAACCAGAACAAGTTATTCCTCTGTTCTTAAGGGCAAGCCCTTACACATATTTCAATAAAATTGTGTCCTAAAAGATTCATAGGATTTGTCTCAACATTCTAACAAAATTGAGATTTGTTTTCTTATAATAGTTGTCTAATATATTAACTCTTACTCTAAATTTTATGTCTTCTGTTGCCATAGTCAGCACCTCACCTGGATAGTTACATTGTCCATGAGTTCAGATGTCACGTTTCAGGTGAGGTCTTCACTTAACCTCCTCTTTTGCTCCAGTATACTTCCTATACACTTTGTCCCCTTTTTTTCTCCATTTCGCATATAATCATCTAATATGTTATATATCTCACTACATATTCATTTTGTTTATTATCTTTTGCCCCCTTTAGAAGTAAGTTTTAATAGGGTAGCAATTTTGATCAATTCTATCTGCTGTTGTATGAATGTGGTTGAATACATCAGTGTGCTCATTCAAGTCATTAAGTATGTTGAATATGATAAGACTAAGGATAGAATCCAGTACCTTCTACTAGAAGTTGTTAGCCTTGTACCAGATGCTGTTGATCTGTTGGTCACTTTCAAATCCACTTAATGGTACTAACATCCAGTCCACCTTGTCTTCACTTTATCCAGAAGGCTCCTGAGAATGTGTTATACCTTTTTTTTTTTTTTTTTTTTTACTGAAAATCAGATGGTTCATGCTAGTGGTAGCCCTCTGATGTATCAATCTGGAAATTCTTTCCCAAAAACGGAAGTGGGGTTTATCTGATGAAAGTGATCACTTCTTCTTTCTAACTGCATGCAATCATCCTTTTGCTAATTATGTTAAGCCCTGTCCAAACCCTTTGATTTCCTGGAAAGGAGGTACTTCCAAGTATAAGGACCTTCCATGTGAGGTCCTTCTGCCTAGGGCTCTGGACTTCTTCACAGATTGGGCATGTGCTTCTTGGAAGCTTCCTGGAAGAGGAAGTCGTCAGATGATGGGGGTAGCACCACTGAACTGAAAGGCTTAGGTTCAGATGTCATTTATTGTGTTGCATTAGAATATCACATCCTTTTTTCTGATTCTAAGTCTCTGTGATTTATCGAATAAATTTTCAAAAGTGTCAAAATTTTTTCATGCAAGCAGGGGAGATCTGAAGTTTGGGATATGTTTATTTCTATTGTTTTTTGATCTAAAGCTTTATATTTCTCTTCTCCATTTCCTTTTTTCCCATTTTTCCTGACCCACCTGTAGTTTAGGCTCTTTTCATCTCTTCCCTGAATTATTCCAATAGCTTCCTAACTGGCTGAAGGACTCCTCTCTCTTGCCTCCCCGTTTTAGACTCTTCACTCAGGCTAATTTCCTGAAGTCAGCTATTAAAAATGTGGTCTATGGACCACAGCATCAGCAACTCCTAGGAACTTGCTAGAAAGGCAGACTCTGAAGCCCCACTCAAAACCTATTGAATCAAAATCTACATGTCAACAGTACCTACAGGTGGTTCATACCAACATTAAAGCTTGAGAAGCACTGTCCTCTTTTCTACCATGCCATTCTCCTACCAAGAAGCACCCATAAATTCACACTGAACCATCCCTACATTATCTGTCAGAAAATTTCCTTAATTATCAAGTGAGAAGTTTTTGATGTGAAGATGTAAGTGCCCACCTATACCATTTACTCATTTGTTCTGAGAATGATGAACAAGTTTATCTGAATAACTTTAGAGCAATTATAAAAATTCAGATTCAACTTGAGCTGAATCCTTCTGTTAAAAGCAAAGCATATTGCTTTTTGGTGAGTGAAAGTTAAGGGGAACTTGGGAAACATGCATGGAGTTGATTGGAAACCTTCAAACTAACGTTCTTAGTCTGACACAAGTATCTTTTAAAGTAATATTATTTTATTATTATTTGTGTATTTTTGGCTGAGCTAGGTCTTTTAAAAAAAAAAAAAAACAAACCCTTTTATTTATTTATTTTTGGCTGTGCTGGGTTTTTGTTGATGTGTGGGTTTAGCTGCTCTGTGGTATGTGGGATCTTCCCAGATCAGGGATTGAACCTGTGTCTCCTGCATTGCCAGACGGGTTCTTATCCACTGAGCCACAAGGGAAGCCCTGAGCTGGGTCTTTACTGCTGCATGGGCTTTTCTCTAGTTGTGGTGAACAGGGGCTACTCTTCATTGTGCTGCATGGACTTCTCACTGTGGTGGCTTCTCTTGCTGTAGAGTGCAGGCTCTAGAGTTCAAGAGCTTCAGTAGCTATGCTCCTGGGTTCTAGAGTATAGGCTCCATAGTGGTGGCGCGTAGGCTTGATTGCTCTGCAGCATGTGGGATCTTCATGGACCAGGAATCAAACCCGTGTCTTTTGCATTAACAGGCAGATTCTTTACCCCTGAGCCACTAGGGAAGCCTGACACAGGCATTTTACTTAATCTAATATTCAACATAATCTCATGTAGGTGGATGTTATCTCCATTCTACCTAGAGAAACTGAAGCTCAAAAAAGTGAGGTTGTCCAGAGCCATGGTATTGGGTAAAATTCAGGCTACACCATAGTAACAAAAACATCTGAAATACGGAGGTTCACACAAGTGACTTTGTACTGAGCTGGACTGGTGACCCAGGTGGGAGGTTTTGCTGGTTTGTGAGAAGCACTGTCCTCTTTTCTACCATGCCATTCTCCTACCAAGAAGCACCCATAAATTCACACTGAACCATCCCTACATTATCTGTCAGAAAATTTCCTTAATTATCAAGTGAGAAGTTTTTGATGTGAAGATGTAAGTGCCCACCTATACCATTTACTCATTTGTTCTGAGAATGATGAACAAGTTTATCTGAATAACTTTAGAGCAATTATAAAAATTCAGATTCAACTTGAGCTGAATCCTTCTGTTAAAAGCAAAGCATATTGCTTTTTGGTGAGTGAAAGTTAAGGGGAACTTGGGAAACATGCATGGAGTTGATTGGAAACCTTCAAACTAACGTTCTTAGTCTGACACAAGTATCTTTTAAAGTAATATTATTTTATTATTATTTGTGTATTTTTGGCTGAGCTAGGTCTTTTAAAAAAAAAAAAAAACAAACCCTTTTATTTATTTATTTTTGGCTGTGCTGGGTTTTTGTTGATGTGTGGGTTTAGCTGCTCTGTGGTATGTGGGATCTTCCCAGATCAGGGATTGAACCTGTGTCTCCTGCATTGCCAGACGGGTTCTTATCCACTGAGCCACAAGGGAAGCCCTGAGCTGGGTCTTTACTGCTGCATGGGCTTTTCTCTAGTTGTGGTGAACAGGGGCTACTCTTCATTGTGCTGCATGGACTTCTCACTGTGGTGGCTTCTCTTGCTGTAGAGTGCAGGCTCTAGAGTTCAAGAGCTTCAGTAGCTATGCTCCTGGGTTCTAGAGTATAGGCTCCATAGTGGTGGCGCGTAGGCTTGATTGCTCTGCAGCATGTGGGATCTTCATGGACCAGGAATCAAACCCGTGTCTTTTGCATTAACAGGCAGATTCTTTACCCCTGAGCCACTAGGGAAGCCTGACACAGGCATTTTACTTAATCTAATATTCAACATAATCTCATGTAGGTGGATGTTATCTCCATTCTACCTAGAGAAACTGAAGCTCAAAAAAGTGAGGTTGTCCAGAGCCATGGTATTGGGTAAAATTCAGGCTACACCATAGTAACAAAAACATCTGAAATACGGAGGTTCACACAAGTGACTTTGTACTGAGCTGGACTGGTGACCCAGGTGGGAGGTTTTGCTGATTTGTGAGGTCACCCAACTTCCTTCCCACACGTTGCTTCATCATTTCTCAGCATGTGGGTGAAGCTGGATACTGCCCTTGGGAAGAGAGAAAAGGAAAGGGAAAGGGGAGAGCCCATAACTTTCTTATAAACCAGTTCTACCTGTCACCTGTAGTCACATTCTGTTAGTCAAAGCTTAGCCACATAGACACACCGAGTTGCAAAAGAAGCATAGAAATGTTGAAACCTGGGGAGCTGTTAACTGTAAGGAAGAAAAGGGGAGACCACATAGACATAGAGTTGAGGAACCTAGATTCAAAGTCTATGACTACAACCTGTGATCTGTCTACCATTCTATTCCATCCTTTCTCATGGTTGACAGTGAATATTTGTTGAATTGAGATAGATTGAGATAGTACATGTAAGCCTTTGGGTATCTGAAATTATTTCTTCCTTCTCCCCTGCATCCCTGATTACGTAAGTGGCTCTGTGCCAAACTATCACTGTTTTTTTGATGATGTTAATTTGTAAAACAGGAAACGGATATTCATCTTCCTTCAGGAGACATACAATAATAATACAATAACTCAGCAGTTCTTAGAGGTTCGTGGAATTATATGAAGTGTGATAATGGATTTAGCAGTAGCAAAAAAATTTTAATGCCCAAATGACCACCGCTTTTAAAGTAGGTATCTTCTTAGAAGAGTGATATTGCTCAAAATATTTTTTATACTTTGTGTTGGTAGGTGTATCAGCCAATTCTCACTAAAGTAATGCTTTGTAACAACATCGAAATCATAGACATGTGCAAACAGTCATAAACATTTAAACAATGTGTATGTAAGTTTCCTGGGGGTGAACTGTTTAGACTAGACCTGGCTGGAGAGCTCTGCATCGGGTGTCTCTCATCCTACTTCTGAAATAGCAGATTAGTTTGAATATATTCTTCTCTCACAGTAGCAGAAGTATAAAAGAACAAGTGGAGTTAAGTAAGGCTTCTTGAGGCCTAGGCTAAAAACGGGCACAACCTATTATTCAATGCAAGATATGTGACCAAACCTGTGATCAAGGTCCATGGGAAATACTCGACACCTCCAGTAAGAGGGAATGTAGTCACATGGCTGAGAATGTGACTACAGACTTGGTGAAGAGTTGGGGCCAACAAGGCAAACTGGCATGGTTCAGCCTTTAGCAAGTTCTTCTGAAAATTGGCAGTGATGTTAAATCTTGATCTTTTAGGGGTAAATTTGAATTTTTTAGTAGAATAGCTGAATTTATGAATATAGTTAGAGGCTCAGGCTACATGTGTCTTTGGGCAGAAAGGTAGCTACTTAAGCCTTTGCTGTAAGAATGAAACGTATATCTAAAGGTGGTTCAAGAATATGTGCTTCATTGACAGAATAGCCAGGATCGATGTACAGCCTTCCAAGGTGATCAGTTTGAAGGTATAGCATTCATTTGGTTCTAAGATAATTTCAAAGTAAATAAGCTCACAGTCTGTGGTCACATGCTACCACTTTGCTTCCGAGTGGGAAAAGGGGTGAATAGAGGCTCGTCTCTGTTTCCTCTGACTAATCTTGAGCAAATATGCTTTCTGTGCAGATTCTCATTGCCAAGTCCCCTCTGGCGCCCTTCACCACCTTTGTCTACACCATCCAGAAGGAAGGCCTGGTTCTTCAAGGTAAGATCCTCAGACGAAGCCACATCTTTAGTCTAATTATGTTCAGCGCTGCCCATTGTGGGTGCTAATTACTGTTTTGCTTCTGATAGAAGCTCTTTCTGGACAGGATCAAAGGCCAAGATGAACTGGCCAGTGATGTTGATCCTGATAAGATAAGAAAGACTGGGAATTGTGGCAAGAATTTGACAGCGGTCAGGGAGAACTACAGAATTCCCTAATAGGGAGACAACCTGCGAAGGAGGGTCAAGCCGAGTAGGCAGGAAATCGCAACCATTGCCAACGGTCCTCTTTGCAGATGCCATGGGGAAGGCACCAGGTCTCTGACATCAGCAGGAAGGACCCAGCCCTGCCTCGGAGTCTTCTCACTTGGGGCAGGGGTGAGAGGGGAGAACCCTCTGGACTGGCAGCCTGTGCGGCACTTTGTCATGGCTCCACGAGCACCACATCCTCGGCCTCCTTCTGGTTACTCCATTTCCTCCCCCTGTACTCGGGCCCCAACTGGGTGCTAGGCCTTGCAGCCCAACACTTTGTGGCATGGGCCTGAGTTCTGGCTCATGGAAGAGCCCTTCAAGGTTACAACTTAGGACTAATTCATTGAACACGGGAGAAAGTGGTTTGAGGGGCATCATTCCCTGAGACAGAATGCTTGGGTAGTTAGGAAAGGTGTTCTCCTGATGGCAGGTCTGCAGAAAACAATCAGGAGGGGGTAAATTCAAGCACTATTAAACTTCACCCAGAGGGTCAGATGTCCCAGACTGCTTTGTAGATTAAGAAGGGTCGCCACATAAGTGCTCAGGGTACACGTCTGTCCTCTGCTGTCGAACCGGAGACCTCAGCCACAGAGATGCTTGATGCATATCTGGCCAGAGCTGCTGAGGAGCATATTGTCATTGCAGTCCATGAGAGGCATATCTGCCATTTAGGATTTGATAAGCTGAGGATTTTTCCCAAGTTCGTGAAATAGGAACAGTGCTTATAGTACCCCCATGGAGACACTGCATTGTAAAGCTCTTGCAGGACTTTTGTGGGGCAGACTGGATGAAATTTGTGCTTCTGACTGAGGAACAGGCTTCAGCCTTCCCTTTCCTGTCCTTCTGAAGCGTCCACTTCTTCATGGACCCAGAAAGCAGTGTGTTTGTTTGGTGTAGCTGAGCTCCACCACAGGGACTCGGGTCCAGGGAAATTTGGAGTAAGAACTCCTGACCTTTGGCTCTTAGCCTTTGACTTATGCTATCCAAGTTCCTTGG
Organism: Tragulus kanchil; assembly: GCA_022376925.1. NCBI lineage: Eukaryota > Metazoa > Chordata > Mammalia > Artiodactyla > Tragulidae > Tragulus > Tragulus kanchil. The sequence goes on along the minus strand of JAIOJX010000032.1, from coordinate 212,910,451 downwards.
TAAATATTTTTTACAATGAACTGGCCAGTGATGTTGATCCTGATAAGATAAGAAAGACTGGGAATTGTGGCAAGAATTTGACAGCGGTCAGGGAGAACTACAGAATTCTAATAGGGAGACAACCTGCGAAGGAGGGTCAAGCCGAGTAGGCAGGAAATCGCAACCATTGCCAACGGTCCTCTTTGCAGATGCCATGGGGAAGGCACCAGGTCTCTGACATCAGCAGGAAGGACCCAGCCCTGCCTCGGAGTCTTCTCACTTGGGGCAGGGGTGAGAGGGGAGAACCCTCTGGACTGGCAGCCTGTGCGGCACTTTGTCATGGCTCCACGAGCACCACATCCTCGGCCTCCTTCTGGTTACTCCATTTCCTCCCCCTGTACTCGGGCCCCAACTGGGTGCTAGGCCTTGCAGCCCAACACTTTGTGGCATGGGCCTGAGTTCTGGCTCATGGAAGAGCCCTTCAAGGTTACAACTTAGGACTAATTCATTGAACACGGGAGAAAGTGGTTTGAGGGGCATCATTCCCTGAGACAGAATGCTTGGGTAGTTAGGAAAGGTGTTCTCCTGATGGCAGGTCTGCAGAAAACAATCAGGAGGGGGTAAATTCAAGCACTATTAAACTTCACCCAGAGGGTCAGATGTCCCAGACTGCTTTGTAGATTAAGAAGGGTCGCCACATAAGTGCTCAGGGTACACGTCTGTCCTCTGCTGTCGAACCGGAGACCTCAGCCACAGAGATGCTTGATGCATATCTGGCCAGAGCTGCTGAGGAGCATATTGTCATTGCAGTCCATGAGAGGCATATCTGCCATTTAGGATTTGATAAGCTGAGGATTTTTCCCAAGTTCGTGAAATAGGAACAGTGCTTATAGTACCCCCATGGAGACACTGCATTGTAAAGCTCTTGCAGGACTTTTGTGGGGCAGACTGGATGAAATTTGTGCTTCTGACTGAGGAACAGGCTTCAGCCTTCCCTTTCCTGTCCTTCTGAAGCGTCCACTTCTTCATGGACCCAGAAAGCAGTGTGTTTGTTTGGTGTAGCTGAGCTCCACCACAGGGACTCGGGTCCAGGGAAATTTGGAGTAAGAACTCCTGACCTTTGGCTCTTAGCCTTTGACTTATGCTATCCAAGTTCCTTGGTAAATATTTTTTTTTTACAATTGCAAATATTGTTTTCTGACAAAGAAGCAGAGATTTTAAGACCAGATTAAGCAAAGCAAACAGCAGGCCCCTTTGTTACGGACTCTCTAAGGGTGTATAAGTAATAAGCAATCAGAGAGCTGGACTTGTGTTTACCCAGTGCACAGTGTGCCCTTTGGCTTTTCATTTTTAGAGGCTTTCTTAAAAGATTAGGACTCCAGCAAATAGCAAATGTAGACAAAGATTTCGAGAAGTTCTATGAAAGATTACAAGATAATTTCAGAAGGAAAAGAGCCAGTTCTGCCCAGATGGCTTGCAGCAGAGCCTTGATAGGGTGTCTGTATCTTGATCACTGGGCATTTTGGTAAATACCAGTTGAACGCCTGGTCTCATTTGGATAACACTGGGATAATAATTGTGGGAGCGAGATTCACACACTTGCCTCTCTGACTCATTGCTAAGAGGGTGATTTTGACTAGGAGGAGGAAGTTGTTTAGGGAAAGGAGAAACTAGAACCATAGTAAATTGGTAGGGTTTTAAAAACTGCCTTGAAAGATTATTAGAAATAGTTGGAAAACAGGAAAAAATGGATTACTAAAGGAGGCTGACCTGGAACTGGGTGTTCAGGAAAGAGAAACATTCAGGAAAGTGTCTGATGATGCAAGAATCCCAACCAGTAAATAAAAATGTCTGGGAGATTGTGATAGTGGGGGAAAAAAATGTCTGGGAGACCTCAGAGCCTCACCTGTTTGCTTTTGCAGCCACATCGTCCTCTCTGAGGTTTTTGGGAGGCAGCGGAAACCCTCTGCCCCTATCAGCAATGCCATTTCATGTAAACCTCTGGGCATTCCCTCCCCTCTGGCTGTATGCTCCCAAGGCTTTGTGTAAACAAAAAGGAGCTCTGATCCTTGGGAAAATGGGTGTCCCTCCTGTATTAGACCCACCTTGGATTTCTGTTCCAGCTCTGGTATGTTCTTGAGAAAATCTCTGGAACCCTAGTTGTGTCAGCTTGAAAAAGACAATATTGACCTTGACTCAGTGTTTTGCAAACTATTTTCAATGCATTGGTGGGTCGTCAAATAAAATTAAGGAATCACAACCAGCATTGATGGGGAAAAAAAAGAAATAGAGAATAGAAAATAACAAACTGCATCACATATATGGTACTCTTTGGTGAAATACTTCTTGTGTGATTGTGTGCGTGCATACGTGTGTGAGTGTGTACATGCATTAGGAGTTTATGTACAGAGGTTGTAGTGCAAAAACATCTTTCTTACTTGGATTGTACTCAGCGGCCTGGGTGATCTCTAAAGGTCTTCCCACTTCACCTTTATCTGTCTCCAAGAAGAAGGGTGCACTTATCTAATTCACTTAGCTTAATAGAGTTGGACCCTTGAGAGCTCCACAAACCGGAAGATAAAAGCTTATTTTCCCCCCAGTTTTAACAGATGACTGAGCTAAAGAACACCTGCACCATTCCCCAGGTTTAAAGCAAAGAAACCTTTGAACCCTGAGTGATAACCTTAGAAAACGCCCAGAAGTCAAGGCCAAGAAGCTTTGCTTGTGGAAGAGGTTGCTTTGGCCTGATAGCCCTGAAGTGGCATGGAGGCGGGTACCCAGAGCAGCGGGGAGGTGGGCACGTGTACAGTGCATGTCTGAGGGGTACAGAGACAGAGAGGGAACAGGCTGAAAGAGTGAGGGCAGCTCCTGGGGTACCAACTTAAGAGGAGACAGCCACTGTGGCTCCACATTCCATCTTTGTAATGGAACCAACCTAGAGGGGCAGGAAAAAACCAATACAAATAGGCTATCCTGGCTTTGGGGGGAGTTGGGGGGCAGGGGTGTTAGTGAATGTGGGAATGATCGCCAGGTGCTTTTTATCCCCGAGATTTCTAGTGGCCTGCTAACCAGGAGGTTTTAGAATACCTGAAGAGCTCCTGAGTGCAGAAGCACAGGGTGGGAATAAAAGGTGAGGGCAGCATTGGATTTACTGGCTCCACAGGCCATGCCCCTCCTGGATTCTCAAGGATTAGGACTCCGAGAACAGCCTTCCCGCCCCTTTGTTCACAGGGATGGGAGGGACAATAAAACTTACCCTGTTGTGTCACTTGCAAAAGACAATATTGACCTTGACTCAGTGTTTGCAAACTATTTTCAATGCATTGGTCGTCAAATAAAATTAAGGAATCACAACCAGCATTGATGGGGAAAAAAGAAATAGAGAATAGAAAATAACAAACTGCATCACATATATGGTACTCTTTGGTGAAATACTTCTTGTGTGATTGTGTGCGTGCATACGTGTGTGAGTGTGTACATGCATTAGGAGTTTATGTACAGAGGTTGTAGTGCAAAAACATCTTTCTTACTTGGATTGTACTCAGCGGCCTGGGTGATCTCTAAAGGTCTTCCCACTTCACCTTTATCTGTCTCCAAGAAGAAGGGTGCACTTATCTAATTCACTTAGCTTAATAGAGTTGGACCCTTGAGAGCTCCACAAACCGGAAGATAAAAGCTTATTTTCCCCCCAGTTTTAACAGATGACTGAGCTAAAGAACACCTGCACCATTCCCCAGGTTTAAAGCAAAGAAACCTTTGAACCCTGAGTGATAACCTTAGAAAACGCCCAGAAGTCAAGGCCAAGAAGCTTTGCTTGTGGAAGAGGTTGCTTTGGCCTGATAGCCCTGAAGTGGCATGGAGGCGGGTACCCAGAGCAGCGGGGAGGTGGGCACGTGTACAGTGCATGTCTGAGGGGTACAGAGACAGAGAGGGAACAGGCTGAAAGAGTGAGGGCAGCTCCTGGGGTACCAACTTAAGAGGAGACAGCCACTGTGGCTCCACATTCCATCTTTGTAATGGAACCAACCTAGAGGGGCAGGAAAAAACCAATACAAATAGGCTATCCTGGCTTTGGGGGGAGTTGGGGGGCAGGGGTGTTAGTGAATGTGGGAATGATCGCCAGGTGCTTTTTATCCCCGAGATTTCTAGTGGCCTGCTAACCAGGAGGTTTTAGAATACCTGAAGAGCTCCTGAGTGCAGAAGCACAGGGTGGGAATAAAAGGTGAGGGCAGCATTGGATTTACTGGCTCCACAGGCCATGCCCCTCCTGGATTCTCAAGGATTAGGACTCCGAGAACAGCCTTCCCGCCCCTTTGTTCACAGGGATGGGAGGGACAATAAAACGGCAGGCTGGGGAGACTGAGGGGCTTGGTTAGAGATTTCTCAAGCTGTGTTTTGAAGCACTTGAAGGAGCCGGTCCTTGCTATTGTTGTAGTAAAATAGAAAGCGGAACTATTCTCCTTTTGCAAGGAAAAAAAAGAGAAAGAAAGCCCACCCTCCCAGCATCTTTGGGAGGCTGCTGGGCTCAGGCTATTGCCATGGTAATACTGTGCTGTTTGCGTCCTCTTGGTCTCCCCCTGGTCTGGGATCCTGGCCTCTCCTGGTTGGGCTCAAGACTCTGGAAATACTTGGGCTTCAGACCCTGGAAACATTTGCGACCCCAAAGAGAAGGATCTCCTAGCCCCCACCTCTTGATGGTCCCTCTGAGAGGGACCAGGTCCCAGCAGAGGGAGAGTTCAGCTGTTTTGTGCAACTCAAGTAGAAAAGGTGGCAGGGGGTCAGGGAAGATCCCATTAATCCATTTTTCCTTTTGTTCTCAGAGTTTACCATGACACCCCAGTGCATACTGAATGGGAAAGCTTAGAGGTTTGACTAGCCTCGAGTGAGGCCCAGGGACCTAGTGGAGAGAGGGAAAAGGGGAACTTGGCTTTGGGAATCTGCTTGTGAGGAGCGGCTCCACAGAACCGCATGGCTGCAGATGGGAAGGGAGTGTTTACTGTGAACTCCAGCCTGACCCGTATCTGTTCTGGTCGAGTTCTCTGCTTGCCCAACAGGTCTCAAATGTTGTGTCACCCAGAACACAGCTGGGGCCACTGGCCCTCTGTGTCAAGGCCAGGAATAAAGATTCTGTCACTGAAAGCAGCCAGGCTGTTGCTGATGCCACAGAAGGTGAAGGGACAACCCATAGCCCAAGTCTTCTTGTAGCTTTCATGGGTATTAAAAGCCTGTCAACTTGGGCAGAATAGCAGATGCCCTAGGAGGAGTTGGCCAGGCAAGAGGCAGAGGTGGGCTCAGGGTCAGGCAGGAGGTGTCCTTCTTGATCACTCTTCCCTTGCTCTATAGTCTCCTTTTTCCTTAGGGATCTAGGAAGTGTTTACAAAACAAAAACCAATTTGTTTTGAACAGGATAGAGGACAATGGTTTGGTTTCCCAATAGGGCAGAATTATGTGCTTTCACATTGTTTTTAAAAAAATAAAGATCAGGTCAGGCAGGTTGAATCTGGATTCTGTGCTGCTGTTTTATTAGTTTAGGTTTGAATGAGCAGTATAAACTTTGGGATGGGAATGAGGAACCTCATGGGAGCCCAGAGCACCCTGAGGTAGGTCCAGGGAAAGTTCTGCGAACAAAACTAGTGTTCAGTTTTCCAGCCACCTAGTACAGGGACTCAGAAAATGAGAGACAGTGATTTGAGAGCTGGAAAGCTATATACTTCATCTTCCTTGTAAAATCAGAAATGGTTGTTTGATCACTTTCCGAAGCATGTTGGGAAAGACATTAATCTCCTGTGTTCCCTTGTCACAAAGTTGAGTTAGATTCTTCCACCCCATTTTCTTAGTCACTGAGCCAACTGGATGATTCATTGAAAAATTCTTTTCCTCCAAATACCACCATCTGATTTCATCAGATTTCAGTTCCAACCAGTAACCCATCTAAATGTTTCTGCCAATGGACTCAGAGTGACCCAGAAGATTCTCAGTCTGAATCTATCCATCCAGGTATGGAGGTGTCTGCTTGGTAAATATCACCCACACACCTGGCATAGCCTGGCATGCTCTAGGGAGCCTGGCAGAGCGTCCCAGGATTCAGTGGAGCAGAGTGAACTCACTTGCATAGCGCACAGAGGAGGGGCAGAACAGGCCTGTCGTTCTGCCCTGTTGACCTGAGCTGCTTCTGCCTTTTCTTCCAAGAGACGCTTCCTAGGGCAGAGGACAAAGGACTCCCATCCTCAGAGACACTCCTTTTCACTTCACATCCTCTCCCTCCATGACAGCATCGCACATTGGCCCTTGCCCCAAAGACAGAATTTGTTTTTGTTTTTTAAATTTTGGCCTCTTTTTTTTTTTTTCATCCATCTTCACTCTTTGGCCTGTGTGAGCCTCCCATTGCAGTGGCCTCCCTCTCCACAGAGCACCGGCTCTGACTGCAAACACTCCAGAGCGCTGGTTCACAATTGGACACAACGGTCTAGCTGTTCCCCAGCACGTGGGATCTTCCTGGGCCAGGGATCGAACCAGTGCCCCTTGCACTGCAAGGCAGACTCTTTACCCACTGGACCACCACGGAAGCCCCAGAGTTTGTTTTTAATGTGGAAAAAATAGTTTAAATACTGAATAGTACAGAAAATAATAAAGCTAAGCCCATGACTCTAATGTCCAGAATTAGCAAATGTTAAAGTTTTGTCAGAGTTATAAAAATTGAAATATAGTTGATTTATATTGTTGTGTTAGTTTCAGGTGTACAGCAAAGTGGGATGGAATGAGGAACCTCATGGGAGCCCAGAGCACCCTGAGGTAGGTCCAGGGAAAGTTCTGCGAACAAAACTAGTGTTCAGTTTTCCAGCCACCTAGTACAGGGACTCAGAAAATGAGAGACAGTGATTTGAGAGCTGGAAAGCTATATACTTCATCTTCCTTGTAAAATCAGAAATGGTTGTTTGATCACTTTCCGAAGCATGTTGGGAAAGACATTAATCTCCTGTGTTCCCTTGTCACAAAGTTGAGTTAGATTCTTCCACCCCATTTTCTTAGTCACTGAGCCAACTGGATGATTCATTGAAAAATTCTTTTCCTCCAAATACCACCATCTGATTTCATCAGATTTCAGTTCCAACCAGTAACCCATCTAAATGTTTCTGCCAATGGACTCAGAGTGACCCAGAAGATTCTCAGTCTGAATCTATCCATCCAGGTATGGAGGTGTCTGCTTGGTAAATATCACCCACACACCTGGCATAGCCTGGCATGCTCTAGGGAGCCTGGCAGAGCGTCCCAGGATTCAGTGGAGCAGAGTGAACTCACTTGCATAGCGCACAGAGGAGGGGCAGAACAGGCCTGTCGTTCTGCCCTGTTGACCTGAGCTGCTTCTGCCTTTTCTTCCAAGAGACGCTTCCTAGGGCAGAGGACAAAGGACTCCCATCCTCAGAGACACTCCTTTTCACTTCACATCCTCTCCCTCCATGACAGCATCGCACATTGGCCCTTGCCCCAAAGACAGAATTTGTTTTTGTTTTTTAAATTTTGGCCTCTTTTTTTTTTTTTCATCCATCTTCACTCTTTGGCCTGTGTGAGCCTCCCATTGCAGTGGCCTCCCTCTCCACAGAGCACCGGCTCTGACTGCAAACACTCCAGAGCGCTGGTTCACAATTGGACACAACGGTCTAGCTGTTCCCCAGCACGTGGGATCTTCCTGGGCCAGGGATCGAACCAGTGCCCCTTGCACTGCAAGGCAGACTCTTTACCCACTGGACCACCACGGAAGCCCCAGAGTTTGTTTTTAATGTGGAAAAAATAGTTTAAATACTGAATAGTACAGAAAATAATAAAGCTAAGCCCATGACTCTAATGTCCAGAATTAGCAAATGTTAAAGTTTTGTCAGAGTTATAAAAATTGAAATATAGTTGATTTATATTGTTGTGTTAGTTTCAGGTGTACAGCAAAGTGATATAAATAATATATTCTTTTTCAGATTCTTATCCCATATAGGTTATTACACAATATTGAATATAGTCCCCTGTATTATGCATTGGGTGCTTGTTGTTTCTCTGTGTTATAGATAGCAGTCTATATATATTAATCCCAGGGCTTCCCAGGTGGTGCTAGTGGTAAAGAACCTACCTGCCAATGCAGGAGACGTGGTTTCAATCCCTGTAATGGGAAGATCCCCTGGAGGAGGGCATGGCAACCCACTCCAGTATTCTTACCTGGAGAATCCCATGGACAGAAGAGCCTGGTGGCCTCTGTCCATAGGGTTGCAAATAATTGGACACAACTGAAGCAACTCAGCATACATGTATATGCTAATCCCAAACTTGTAATTTCAATTTTTTTTAATTTTAGGAATATAACCTCACAAAATTCAAAGATCCTTTGTACCTATCCCTAGATACATGTCCATTCTCTCTCTCCTCTACATTATTCCACAGAATTAAAATCTCTCTAGAGTTTGCTATATATGTTTTCCCGACTCTGAAAGACTTTCTACATATATGTGAATCCAAGCATCATATTTCTTTTGAGTACATCCTAAATTTGCATAAATGGTCTGTTGTACACATCATTCCACAACTTGCTTTTTTCACTTAGCATCATGCTTTGCAGCATATCCGTGCTGATACACGTGGATTGTGGCCTTTCACTTTAACTGAGGCATCCGTACCCATCATATGAATATACCACATGTTGTCCATGCCCCTACTGATTGAAATTCTGATTAGTGTAAACTTAATGAATCCTATTTCCCGTACACAACGGTCTAGCTGTTCCCCAGCACGTGGGATCTTCCTGGGCCAGGGATCGAACCAGTGCCCCTTGCACTGCAAGGCAGACTCTTTACCCACTGGACCACCACGGAAGCCCCAGAGTTTGTTTTTAATGTGGAAAAAATAGTTTAAATACTGAATAGTACAGAAAATAATAAAGCTAAGCCCATGACTCTAATGTCCAGAATTAGCAAATGTTAAAGTTTTGTCAGAGTTATAAAAATTGAAATATAGTTGATTTATATTGTTGTGTTAGTTTCAGGTGTACAGCAAAGTGATATAAATAATATATTCTTTTTCAGATTCTTATCCCATATAGGTTATTACACAATATTGAATATAGTCCCCTGTATTATGCATTGGGTGCTTGTTGTTTCTCTGTGTTATAGATAGCAGTCTATATATATTAATCCCAGGGCTTCCCAGGTGGTGCTAGTGGTAAAGAACCTACCTGCCAATGCAGGAGACGTGGTTTCAATCCCTGTAATGGGAAGATCCCCTGGAGGAGGGCATGGCAACCCACTCCAGTATTCTTACCTGGAGAATCCCATGGACAGAAGAGCCTGGTGGGGTCCAAGGGGTTGCAAAGAATTGGACACAACTGAAGCAACTCAGCATACATGTATATGCTAATCCCAAACTTGTAATTTCAATTTTTTTTAATTTTAGGAATATAACCTCACAAAATTCAAAGATCCTTTGTACCTATCCCTAGATACATGTCCATTCTCTCTCTCCTCTACATTATTCCACAGAATTAAAATCTCTCTAGAGTTTGCTATATATGTTTTCCCGACTCTGAAAGACTTTCTACATATATGTGAATCCAAGCATCATATTTCTTTTGAGTACATCCTAAATTTGCATAAATGGTCTGTTGTACACATCATTCCACAACTTGCTTTTTTCACTTAGCATCATGCTTTGCAGCATATCCGTGCTGATACACGTGGATTGTGGCCTTTCACTTTAACTGAGGCATCCGTACCCATCATATGAATATACCACATGTTGTCCATGCCCCTACTGATTGAAATTCTGATTAGTGTAAACTTAATGAATCCTATTGCACATGTTTCTTGGTATATGCTCATTTCTCTAGGTATATATAATTTAAAAAGCAGAATGACTAGTCAGAGGATGCACATTTTTATCTTTATTTTCCCAAATTGTTCTCCAAAGAGAGAGGCTTTCTTTGGAGGTAGTGGACCAATTCCTGTGTAGCTGAGTATAACTATAAGTGCAATGTCATGTTTCCATGGACAGTCTTCTAGTGTATTCTTTATGGCTGCCTCTTTTACCTCCACCATTGGGTATAAGGCTTCCCATAGCTTCTAGAGGGATTTTACTGCATACTACATGTGCTTTATGCATATAGTTACATGATTAACTGACAACTTATTCTCTCCACTTGAAATTAACTATATACATCTCCCAGAAAGAGATCTTTTCATTCCATTCATCATCTTTATTTTCAGATGAGGGTACTGAGTTCCAGAAAGGTGAAGTGATGCTCACTGCCTCAGAATTCAGTTTGTAGCCTTTCCATGTAACTCAGTCTGGGCTCCTAAAATTTTCAGAAATGAGTTTGGGCCCCCTTGTCTTCCCTCATGGAAGACCCTGTGATAGCTTCATGAGCCTCTGTCAGGATAGTCTAGGCCCATCCTGAATCTCGACTCCTAAAATCCTAAGCTCAGATGGATCAGTAACATTGATGTAGTGATCCTCAAGAAATTTCCTTAGTTGGGCCATAAATTTGGCGGGGTGGAACCATAACCTAGATTAACAATGGTGTACAAGATAGAAGTTGACTGCTTTCTTACATAGCATTATGGAGAAAGTTAGTCCAGAACTGATACAGCAGCTCAGCCCCACATCTTGGTCCAGTTCAGTTCAGTCGTTCAGTTGTGTCTGACTCTTTGAGACCCCACAGACTGCAGCATGCCAGGCCTCCCTGTCCTTCACCATCTCTTGCAGTTTGCCCAAACTCATGTCCATTGACTCAGTGATACCATCCAACCATCTCGTTCTCTGTCATCCCCTTCTCTTTTTGCCTTCTATTTTTCCCAACATCGGGGTCTTTTCTAATGAGTTGTCTCTTCACATCAGGTAGCCAAAGTATTGGAACTTCAGCTTCAGCATCACTCCTTCTATTGAATATTCAGGGTTGATTTCCTGGCAATTCTCTTGTTGCTCTATCATGTCATAGGATGCTATCCTTGTGGGTTGTCATGATCAAAATAGCTCAGTATCATGTCCTGCATCAAGGTTATGTGAGGCAGAGATTAGGTAGAAAGAAATATTAATATCCTTAATATTCCTTAAGGATATTAACCAGAAGTTAATAGCCTAATGTGCTATAGTCCTTTGGGTTGCAAAGAGTCAGACACAACTGAGTATACACACGCACATATTATTTCTGCCAATCTATTATTGTTTAGTTGCTAAGTTGTGTCCAACTGTTTTGTGACCCCATGAGCTGTAGCCTGCCAGACTCCTCTGTCCATGGGATTTCCCAGGCAAAATTACCAGAGACTGTTGCCATTGCCTTCTCCAGGGATCTTTCTGACACAGGGATCGAAACCAGGTCTCCTGCATTGGCAGGTGGATTCTCAACCACTGAGCCATCAGGAAAGCCAATCTATAGATGTATGGAAAATAAGTCTGGAAAATGTAGTTGTGAATCTCAGTGGTCATGTGCCCCACTAAATTTGAGGAGTTCTGTTATCATGAGACAGAAGAGAAGATGCATATTTAATGATACATTTCTTTCAGAGGGGCATAGTTGCAGAGCTTAGGCCCCAGGATACAATAATAGTACAGACTTTAGACCTGAACTTGCTGCATAATGTTGAAATGCAGTATAAATATTGTGGTTTCTCTGAGTCACCTGGAAATCAGTTTGGCTCAGATAAAATTCTTTTCTGTTCTTAGAAAACATGTATACTTAAAATACTATCAGGACCTTCTTTGGTAGAGTCTAAAACAGAAGAGTAGAGCGTTACAGTCAGTAATGCCACCAAAGATCAACACCCCCAGATCTTGGTCCCCCTTCCAAAACAAAATCTCTATCAAGCAGAAACTTAGTACATGTTTTGCTATTGTGGCCAATTCAAGAAAGATACTTGAATAAGAACTACTAATGCTAATAGCACAAAGCAGGGTATAATTTTGGTTCCAAAGTCATAGCTAAACACATCTTTATTCCAAAATGTTTTTCTTCCTGTCTTCACATTTAAAAAAAAAAAAAAAAAGTGAAACAAAATGTCAATTGGAATAAGGTGTAGAGAAAAACTTATTCCAAGACCTGGACTATAGTTACACTAGACCCATTTTAGAACCGGGAAACTGTTTGGCTATCTCTTCAGAGCTAACAATTTGCATTTGTGAAAAGGCCCAGGTACTACTACCAAAAGATGTTAAATCAATTCAGGTTATTGATTTTCTTTGAATCCTCTTCCAGAAGGACTTGGAGTTCTTTCTGAAATATGACTTAAGCTCCAATTCAGTAAGTTCATTTCTTGAACATCTATTGTGTATAAACCATGGTGCTTAGGATAGAGAGGTTGATAAAAATCCTTTATTTTAGTAGTTCACAGTCTAAATAGCTTAAAAACAAGCAAACAGCCACACCTATTATCGTGGTTCAAACAATGGAATCTGAAAGGATAGAGGAAATAGACTTGTTCCATCTAGGATGACTGAGGAAGGTTCCTGAGAGGACGTGGGACTTGAATTGGATGTCAGCTCCTCAATACTGACAAAAACGGCATCCCATTGTCTCTTGACAGAGGCCAGTTTCTTTTGCTATTTGAGGATAAATTTGGGCATGCTGGGGAATGCTGATTAGTGCCGTGTGACTCACGTTGAATCATGCTGACTAATGTGTTCTAAATGGATTGATTCAACAATAAAGGGAACACTGAGAGTCAAGAGTTCAGATCCTGAATTTTATCATATGATGAAGTGTAAATCACTTAGCCTCAGTACTTCATGTTTTTTTCAATTAAAATGTCCTCGCAATGAGAAGCCAACAAATCACCTTGACTAGAAAGTGCTTTACCGAGCTTGAGGATAACAGACATGCTTAACAACAATTCCCAGAACAGGCTTATGCAACCTCGGGTTATTCATAGTCCACACAGAATCAGAGTATCCATCACTTGCTGCTGCCTAGCCGTGTGAAACTTCTTGTTTCCTCACACATGCCACGAGAACTGACAAACAGTGCATTGCACTCACAAAAACGGACAAACAGAGGAGCTTTCGAAAAATCTTCCTAGGTACCTACTGGGGTGTCTGTGTTTTTTGGCAACAAATGTCACTGAAGAACTGAGAGCGTGCATTACACACACAGCTCTTTCTCTCTTTGACATCTCCGCAGCTAGACTGCTTGAGATAGTTACACTAGACCCATTTTAGACCCGGGAAACTGTTTGGCTATCTCTTCAGAGCTAACAATTTGCATTTGTGAAAAGGCCCAGGTACTACTACCAAAAGATGTTAAATCAATTCAGGTTATTGATTTTCTTTGAATCCTCTTCCAGAAGGACTTGGAGTTCTTTCTGAAATATGACTTAAGCTCCAATTCAGTAAGTTCATTTCTTGAACATCTATTGTGTATAAACCATGGTGCTTAGGATAGAGAGGTTGATAAAAATCCTTTATTTTAGTAGTTCACAGTCTAAATAGCTTAAAAACAAGCAAACAGCCACACCTATTATCGTGGTTCAAACAATGGAATCTGAAAGGATAGAGGAAATAGACTTGTTCCATCTAGGATGACTGAGGAAGGTTCCTGAGAGGACGTGGGACTTGAATTGGATGTCAGCTCCTCAATACTGACAAAAACGGCATCCCATTGTCTCTTGACAGAGGCCAGTTTCTTTTGCTATTTGAGGATAAATTTGGGCATGCTGGGGAATGCTGATTAGTGCCGTGTGACTCACGTTGAATCATGCTGACTAATGTGTTCTAAATGGATTGATTCAACAATAAAGGGAACACTGAGAGTCAAGAGTTCAGATCCTGAATTTTATCATATGATGAAGTGTAAATCACTTAGCCTCAGTACTTCATGTTTTTGTCAATTAAAATGTCCTCCCAATGAGAAGCCAACAAATCACCTTGACTAGAAAGTGCTTTACCGAGCTTGAGGATAACAGACATGCTTAACAACAATTCCCAGAACAGGCTTATGCAACCTCGGGTTATTCATAGTCCACACAGAATCAGAGTATCCATCACTTGCTGCTGCCTAGCCGTGTGAAACTTCTTGTTTCCTCACACATGCCACGAGAACTGACAAACAGTGCATTGCACTCACAAAAACGGACAAACAGAGGAGCTTTCGAAAAATCTTCCTAGGTACCTACTGGGGTGTCTGTGTTTTTTGGCAACAAATGTCACTGAAGAACTGAGAGCGTGCATTACACACACAGCTCTTTCTCTCTTTTGACATCTCCGCAGCTAGACTGCTTGAGAACCTGGCCTTCCATGCCCAGATGTTTACCAAATTCTGAAGGCCCCCCCAAAGGGCCCAAGTTCTTTTGTTGCCCTCCAAATCACTTCCCACAGAGACTGACCGATGTCCTGAAGGAGCCCTTCAATAGGGAGGATAAATGGAGGCAGATGAAGACATGACCCCCTGAGGCTTACCCACGTCCATGCTAACAAAGGGTCTGAGGCACAACCTTGTAAGGAGCATTTTGGTCAGCAGCATCCCCTTGAGAGGCCAGGTCTCCCCCACAGGGCTGCTTTCAATGGCTCCCATCAGAGTGGAAGCTCTGGGCATTTGTTAAGGGCCAGGGTGTGCTAGGTGTAGCACAAAACATCTAAATCATGGCCCCCAGTCTTTGTGAGGCCTTCCTGGATACAGATGGCAGCTGGCTTTCTCAGGGGAAACCTGGGGGTAGTAGAGGAAGCTGAAAGGGGGCTCCTGCTTCCCTGGATGACCTCTTCCCACTCCACCGAGAAAGGCTTCCCTTTTGTCTATAGCCCTCAGCAGTCAAGCCGGGGCCATGAGGCCTTAGCCCTCACCTGTGCTGAGTTTCTGGGTGTCTCTGATGTGTGAAGCCATTGGTTCTCTGGGTAATAGACAGATATGCGTGTCAGAGGACTGCCTTCAGAAGCAGAAGCTTATTTATCCTGATAGTGAGAAGCTAGTACATTTCATGACAACAGTGGGTTTTCAAACTTTCTTTCTCTCCCTCTCTCTTTTTCTGTTTTTCCTTTAGACCAACAGAGGCCATAGGGACACTATGACCTCTGTCTCAAGCTGACGGGGGTGTGATCTGTGAAATGAAACAGGACCGGGCTACTTGGAAAAAGGAAACGGAAGCCGACATAATGGGGATTAATTAGTTGATTGCTGTTGAGATGGTAACAGATTTGCCCCCCACCCCCAGCCCTTTACCACTGAGCCAGCCATCTCAGACCTAGCAGGGAAGGTGAAGATGAAGAGGCCTTTGTTCTGGTCTCTAGATGCTTTGGGGCTGAAGGCTTTGCCGCCATGGGATGGCAACAGCCATAATAATAATTTGCACTTATATAGCACCTTTCAACCAGGCACCTCAAAGCGGTTTAACCACATTAATTAATTAAAGCCCACAATCCCCCTGGGGAGAGGAGGAGGAGGACTAACAGGATTTGTAATTACAGGAGGGAACATTTCCGAATAAAGTATTGTCCACCAAATAAAAAGAGTAGGAGTAAAGGAATCAAGGTCTCCAAAGAGTAACTGATTCAGAAATAAAATCATGGAAAGCTGGGGGAGGCGGGGGCAGGCATGGGCGTGGGGTCTGCCCTGTGTCAGAGGGAGGTCGAGGGGCTCAGAATTCACTGACAGGTTCGGATCCAACTGAGAAGCGGGACACGTATGGTGTTAGTGGCATTTGAAAGGTCATTAGTGGTACACCTATTGTGGTGTAAATTCAAGTTTCATTGGTATATTGTATAGGGCCATACAGAACAAAGAGTGAGATTCATGCAGTATTTAATAAAGGACGAAATGATTTCTTTAGAGTTAAAGCCCAAGGCTGGGCCAGTCAATTAGCAAATAAATCAGTTGGTGACCCATAGGATAATTTAGTCGTTTCCAGCAGAACACCCAGCCTACCCCTCATACTGTATGTTTCTAGGTAAGGCAGGGGGATCAGCCCCTTCGAAACCAGGCATCAAATTTTCCCAGCCTTTGACACTGGGATATCTTTTCTCCAACTTGTTGGTGACACTCAGGTTTCCCTCTATAGAATCACTTTGTATCTTCTCCCTCTTCAGAGGTTCGTAAATGCCTTGGATGCTAGAGTCAAGTTTTGTCCTATCTCATGCTTGCTGTCAATACTCAACAGAGCATTGTACACAAAGCAGGTACCCAATCAGTGACGAATGGTTAGATGACCAAGTCTTTTAACAAAACTCAGCATTTGTCGAACACATACCAAATGCAAAGGCAAAGCTCAAAAACATAGGTTATGTGTATTACGAGGAATGAAAATACTGATGAACTCCTAACTATAATATAAATCAGAATAAAATAAAGTTGATATTATAGATGTACGCCCAAGCCACAGGCTGAAAGAGCAAACGAGGAACTTTCTATTCAGCTGGAGTGAATCAAGAAAGATATTCCCAGAGAGCAAACAATGCACGAGGCATTGGAGGGTGAGAAAGATTTTGATGAACCTGGAAGAGAAGGAGGATACTTAGTTTCCAGACTGTGGTCATCTGTCTCCTTATGAGTAAGGTGCCTTTGGAGAGCTTGTGGTCTTCAATAGAACATTTGTGAAAACCAAGCTGAGTTTTTGCAGCTGCTTCAATGTACTTTTCCTGTGACTTCTTGAATATGAATTGCCTAGCTTCAAACAGCCAGGGACTATTCACGAACTTGAGAAAGATATTTTGTTCTGTGTAACTATTAATTTGATCCCTCTGCACTTTTACTGTCCACCAAGAAAGAAAAGCTAAGCAGTTCACACATTCAATGGGGCACTAAGGAATGTCTGAGAAAGGAATGAGGAAAACATATCTTGGGCTTCCCTGGTGATCCAGTGAGTAGAGAGTCCGCCTTGCAGTGCAAAAGGCACTGGTTCGATCCCTGGCCAGGGAAGATCCCAAATGCTGAGGAACAGCTGGGCTGCTGTGTCCAATTATGAGCGAGCACTCTGAAGCGCACACGCCCAAAGCCAGTGCTCTGCAACGAGAGAGGCCACTGAGATGAGAGGCCCACACTTGCCAAAGAATAAAGATGGATATAAAATAAACGATGACTTAGAGGCAAAAAAAAAACCCATATCTCCATCCCAAATGTCAAAGATTAAATGGCAGGGGATCAGCCCTTCAAACCAGGCATCAAATTTTCCCAGCCTTTGACACTGGGATATCTTTTCTCCAACTTGTTGGTGACACTCAGGTTTCCCTCTATAGAATCACTTTGTATCTTCTCCTCTTCAGAGGTTCGTAAATGCCTTGGATGCTAGAGTCAAGTTTTGTCCTATCTCATGCTTGCTGTCAATACTCAACAGAGCATTGTACACAAAGCAGGTACCCAATCAGTGACGAATGGTTAGATGACCAAGTCTTTTAACAAAACTCAGCATTTGTCGAACACATACCAAATGCAAAGGCAAAGCTCAAAAACATAGGTTATGTGTATTACGAGGAATGAAAATACTGATGAACTCCTAACTATAATATAAATCAGAATAAAATAAAGTTGATATTATAGATGTACGCCCAAGCCACAGGCTGAAAGAGCAAACGAGGAACTTTCTATTCAGCTGGAGTGAATCAAGAAAGATATTCCCAGAGAGCAAACAATGCACGAGGCATTGGAGGGTGAGAAAGATTTTGATGAACCTGGAAGAGAAGGAGGATACTTAGTTTCCAGACTGTGGTCATCTGTCTCCTTATGAGTAAGGTGCCTTTGGAGAGCTTGTGGTCTTCAATAGAACATTTGTGAAAACCAAGCTGAGTTTTTGCAGCTGCTTCAATGTACTTTTCCTGTGACTTCTTGAATATGAATTGCCTAGCTTCAAACAGCCAGGGACTATTCACGAACTTGAGAAAGATATTTTGTTCTGTGTAACTATTAATTTGATCCCTCTGCACTTTTACTGTCCACCAAGAAAGAAAAGCTAAGCAGTTCACACATTCAATGGGGCACTAAGGAATGTCTGAGAAAGGAATGAGGAAAACATATCTTGGGCTTCCCTGGTGATCCAGTGAGTAGAGAGTCCGCCTTGCAGTGCAAAAGGCACTGGTTCGATCCCTGGCCAGGGAAGATCCCAAATGCTGAGGAACAGCTGGGCTGCTGTGTCCAATTATGAGCGAGCACTCTGAAGCGCACACGCCCAAAGCCAGTGCTCTGCAACGAGAGAGGCCACTGAGATGAGAGGCCCACACTTGCCAAAGAATAAAGATGGATATAAAATAAACGATGACTTAGAGGCAAAAAAAAAAACCCATATCTCCATCCCAAATGTCAAAGATTAAATGGCTTCCTACTTGGCATCATTTTTTTTTTTTTTTTTAATTTTTGGCTGCACTGGGTCTTCATTGCTGCATACGGGCTTTCTCTAGTTGGTAGTAAGTGGGGGCTACACTCTAGTTGTGGTGTGGGAGCTTCTCATTTCAGTGGTTTCTCTTGTTTCAGAGCACTGGATCTAACTGCAGGGGCTTCACTAGTTTATGGGCTTAGTTGCCCTGTAGTATGTGGGATCTTAGTTCCTAGAACAGGAACTGAATTCCCATCCCACGCACTGGCAGAAGAGTTCTTAACCACTGGATCACCAGAAAAGTCTGAGATGATTTTTTTGACCCCAGGAAAGGCAATGCTGTATCCTTTGACAGACAAGCCAGTCCCCATGCTCTTCTGCTCCAAGGCCTTTTGCCACGAGCCACGCTGCCAGGACAGGACCTAAGCAGTCTTTGCATTGTGCCAATGCTCAGTGTTGCTGTGTGCCTCTCACACACACTGTAGGTACATCGCTTATCTCACCACCTCACAATCTCACATGGTAGGACTTTGTATCATTCCTTCTTCACAGATGAGGAATGAGGCAAGAAAAGTTGTCTCTCACTAGAATGTGATGGAAGGTAGCTTTGAACCCTGGCAATCTTGCTTCTTCCCCTCCTCCCCCTCACCCTTGTACTCTCTCTGTTCATATCTGTTACAACCTTTCTTAGTCATCCTTACTAACGTACTCAGCACAATACTGTACACAGAGTAGGAGCACAGTGGATATTTTCTGAATAAAAGAGTCAACAGAGGGCTTCCTTGGTGGTCCAGTGGGTAAGGACACCGCCTTGCAGTGCAAGCGGTGCAGGTTTGATCCCTGGCCTGGGAAGATCCCACGTGCTGCAGAGCGGCTGGACCAATGTGTCCAATTACCAAGCTGGAGCTCTGAATCGCATGCACCCAGAGCCAGTGCTCTGCAACAAGAGAGCCCACTGCGATGGGAGGCCCACACAGGCCAAAGAACAAAGATGGAAATGAATGAAAGATCAATAGAAGTGGCCAAAAAAAAAAAAAAAGAGTCAACAGAGCCATACTGGAGGGTGGCTCTTCCAGTAGAAGTGACTTCAGAGAATGTGGTAAAGACTCCATCACTGCCTTCCTCTCTTTTTGTCATTAACAAAAGTGAGAAGACACGCATAGGAAAGATGCCCCAGGGAATACTTACAAGGAAGAAGACACAGGTGGCATTCCTGAGCTGAAAATCTGCCAAACTTGTACCACTCATGGGATGCTAGTGAAGCATCTTGTATTATTAATTACTTTTATTGGACTTGGATGCAATGCAGTGATTTCTTGGTGTCTGCATACCTATACATATATAAGGCAAAGTCCAACTTTTGTCTTCCCAAGGGTACTAGCCTTCTGCCTACTCTGTTTGATGTGCTGTAGGCCTGATGAAGATTCAAAAGTGTATGATCCCTATCAGCCCATAGAGTAAAGACTTCTGCATTAACCCAGAAGTGCCCAGTGCTATGCCTAGTGTCCTTCAGTTTTATGCTGTGAGCAAATCCCAGAGACGAGATCGCAGAAGTTTGTCCTGCAAAACTAGGATTGCCAAATGAGAATTCTGGAGATGGGCAAGGAGGATTAGGTAATGGAGGAGACGGTAATAAAAGCAAGAGGAAAGGCAAAATATCAGGTTTTGACCTAAAACATTGTGATCTTAGAACCACTTGGGAGAGTCATTTTTTCCCCAAGCTTTGGTTTGAATATCATCACCATCACTTTTGTCCAATGGCTGTGAAAGGACCTTCTTTAGTCCATTACAGGACTCAGCAGAGGACACTTTTCCTCAAATTGGAAGGAAACAATCCGTCACACTTCTCAGATGAATATCCAAAGTGGGAGAGAAAGCACATGGCCTGCTTCTCTGAAGTTCAGTAAAGGTGTGAGTCAGACGCGGCACAGGTGTTCCAGAACTCCAAATAGAACTGGGAGGAGAGAAGACCTGTCAACAGGGGGCCTAAGTCAGGACATAGTTGGTTTTCTGCTTGAACAACCAACTCCCTGAAATCTCAGTGACTTAACACCAGGTCTGTGCATACATGAGAGGTCTATGCACAAATGTCTCTCCCGGGAGGCTGCCCAGTGTGTGACAATTCAGTACTTCATTTCAGTATCACCATGTACTTCACACTTGATACTTGGAGAACAGAGGGTAGCGGGGGAGTTGTGTACTGGCAATTAAACCCCTCCTCTAAGAAACTACACACATCACTTCTCCTGTGGCCAAATAATCACACACACACCCACACCCAACTTCAAGGAGCTGGGAGCCTCGTCTGTATGGGGAAGGGAAGGAGAATGGGAGGTTGGTAATGGAGTTTGTAATGTCTGCCACATACTCTAGAACCAGCAGGTGGTAAATGTCTCCTTCTTTCACATCCACCCCTTGTGCCTTTGCCTTGATTTACTGGGCATTTAGCAAAGACTTATGGGATAGAGTTGAGAATTGAAGACCAAATAATTTTCTAGCCCATTTTAGTCCACAAAATGGTGACCTGTTTGAAAAAGAGAGATAGCCAGGGAAAATCCACTAGCTCTGGGGAGGATTTCGTGCTTGAAGCTATCAATATGAATAACTTGGGGAAAGAATAATGAGTTAAAGGGAGCCATGGCCCAATTTCAATGATACATTTAAGATAGAACATCTCATCTTAAGTTGCCCAGGACTAGCCTGCTTTGTGTGAAAGGACTTCTGGAAATGTGCCCTTCTGTCTCCATTTCCTCCCTTGTTACCAGACATGATTCAAATTCCCTCTAAGCCCTGCAGCTTTTCCAGAAAGCAGCTTTCCCAACAGCAGAAAGAGGGAAGAAAAAAAAAAAAGAAAGAAAACTTTCCCTTATTATTCTTCCAATAATGAATTCCTGCTCTGAGTGGGCTGCTTCCATGTGTTTTCAGTCAAGTACTAATGGCAGCCTTGCTGGGGGACATTTCCAAGAGCCTGTGGACATAATGGCTGAGGCCTCATATTGACAAGAGATACTCTCAGTTTTCCTTCCAGTTTAGCCCTCCTGAGCCCTGAAATCTAAGATGAGAAATGATTCACAAGATCTTGCTGGTGAACCACCATGGTGCCACACCTCTTTGCTCCTTTGAGCTAGGTAAAAACTCATGGTTTTGAAGTTTCTCTTAGAGAGATTTGTTGACCTGGATCTTAGTAACTCTAAAAGGGCTTACCTTTTGTCGGCCCACCCAGTGCTTTGTAGATGCCAAGATCTCCTTTCTTTAGGACTGAAATGTAGTTTTGACTTGCTTTGACATCAGAAGAACAAAAGGAGAAATTGGGCCACACCATTTCCTGCCTAAAACCTAATTTCAAGTATGCAAGATGCTTCCAAGTAAGTCTTGGTGATAGGTCATGTTTGCTAAGGGAAGCAATCTACTCCCCAAAACAGATGTCTTCAGATAATTCAGTTTTAGATTACTTACACATAACTTGAGCAAACTGTTATAGTTAGGCTCTTTCCATTGAGAAGGAACTGTTCCCTCTGGTAAAAGGGGACAGATGTTATTAAGGGTGTAGGTGGCTTGGAATTAGAGAGCCTTAAGGAGCAAAGGCAACCCTGGGGCTTCATTACCTTAGAGTCTCTGCTCCTCTCTGCATACCTGCTCAAGGTAACTGTCTCCCAGCAGACATACCCTACTATTACAGTTATGCTTATTCAGAACTTCAGCTGACATGTGGCTCATCCTGGTCTCTTGAGCTCCTCTCTCTCCACCTTTGCCTTTCAACTCCAAGTCCACTGGCATTTTTCCTTGGTATTTTGTAGTTGGAATTCCTAAGAGAGAATATGATTGGCATAGACTCATCTTATTGTTTTTGTCTCAGATAACAGTGTGGGTCACCAACCAGCCAGTCCACCATAGGCTGAAGGAGGGGCTGGAAGCATGGCTGCCTAAGCAGTAACAGATGTAAGGCAGCTCCATTAAAGGGGCCATGGGGAGTGAAGCATGGGTGATAAAGAGTAGTGTGCTCTTCCTACGCGTAACCGGACTGCTACATAGCATCCTATTCTCTCTCTTTCTTCTGACTTCCCTTCTCATCACTGTAGACCTGAACTCCCCTATCACAGCCTGATCCCCCACTGTTGCTCATCCCTCACGCCTGACTTTGAGCTTCCCAGGTGACTTTAGTGGTAAAGAACCCACCTGCCAATGCAGGACACATAAGGACACAGGTTTGATCCCTGGGTTTTGGAAGATCCTGCAGGGGAGGGAATGGCTACCCATTCTAGTATTGTTGCCTGAAGAAGCCCATGGACAGAGGAGCCTGGCAGGCTATGGCCTGTAGGATCACAGAGAGTTGGATATGTCTGAAGCAACATAGCATGCATATACACCAACTTCAGTATCCTGCTTCTCATTCTGTGAAAATAATGTTTTGACTTGCTTTGACATCAGAAGAACAAAAGGAGAAATTGGAATTTGCCTAAAACCTAATTTCAAGTATGCAAGATGCTTCCAAGTAAGTCTTGGTGATAGGTCATGTTTGCTAAGGGAAGCAATCTACTCCCCAAAACAGATGTCTTCAGATAATTCAGTTTTAGATTACTTACACATAACTTGAGCAAACTGTTATAGTTAGGCTCTTTCCATTGAGAAGGAACTGTTCCCTCTGGTAAAAGGGGACAGATGTTATTAAGGGTGTAGGTGGCTTGGAATTAGAGAGCCTTAAGGAGCAAAGGCAACCCTGGGGCTTCATTACCTTAGAGTCTCTGCTCCTCTCTGCATACCTGCTCAAGGTAACTGTCTCCCAGCAGACATACCCTACTATTACAGTTATGCTTATTCAGAACTTCAGCTGACATGTGGCTCATCCTGGTCTCTTGAGCTCCTCTCTCTCCACCTTTGCCTTTCAACTCCAAGTCCACTGGCATTTTTCCTTGGTATTTTGTAGTTGGAATTCCTAAGAGAGAATATGATTGGCATAGACTCATCTTATTGTTTTTGTCTCAGATAACAGTGTGGGTCACCAACCAGCCAGTCCACCATAGGCTGAAGGAGGGGCTGGAAGCATGGCTGCCTAAGCAGTAACAGATGTAAGGCAGCTCCATTAAAGGGGCCATGGGGAGTGAAGCATGGGTGATAAAGAGTAGTGTGCTCTTCCGACGCGTAACCGGACTGCTACATAGCATCCTATTCTCTCTCTTTCTTCTGACTTCCCTTCTCATCACTGTAGACCTGAACTCCCCTATCACAGCCTGATCCCCCACTGTTGCTCATCCCTCACGCCTGACTTTGAGCTTCCCAGGTGACTTTAGTGGTAAAGAACCCACCTGCCAATGCAGGACACATAAGGACACAGGTTTGATCCCTGGGTTTTGGAAGATCCTGCAGGGAGGGAATGGCTACCCATTCTAGTATTGTTGCCTGAAGAAGCCCATGGACAGAGGAGCCTGGCAGGCTATGGCCTGTAGGATCACAGAGAGTTGGATATGTCTGAAGCAACATAGCATGCATATACACCAACTTCAGTATCCTGCTTCTCATTCTGTGAAAATATGTAGCCACAAAGGTAATATATGATAGGGAAGGAAGGAAGAGTTCTTAATGTGTATGTGAGAATAGAAGGAATATTGAGGAAAGTGTGATACAGAAGAAGGAATGGAAATAAAACCCTTTCTTAGCTAAAGAAAATTGCATTCCCACCGGAACCAAGACCCTTTCCTCTTTCTCCCAATCTTTGCAGCAATTTCCCTCTCCCCTAAACCAGACATCAGCAGAAGCAAGAGGAACTTCTACTGAGGAGCCCTGACCAAGCAGAGAGGGAAGGTATTCTGGCTCAACTGATCCCTGAGAGGATTAGGCCTTCTTCTGACCTCGGAGAAGATTCCAAAGCCTTCTTCTGACCTCTGAGAGGATTGCAAATCCCCATCCCAGACCCTTGCCTTTCTCTGGCCCCACCCTAGTCTTCAGGGAACCCTGATCTCGGATCCTTGAATAATAAGTGACAAACAACTTGCTTTCAAACTAAGGTTTAGAGCACAAGTGAAGGACTCTGTTTAAATAAGGTCTTGGCCAATTGTGTCCACCCAAGGTGCACAAAGCTCTTCATTGGCAATTTTCACAAATCTTCAGGTTTTTGGAGGACTAGTCATATGTGGTGTTGCCCTATTTCAGTTGAGTCACAGACATTGTGCTTTGTCTGAATTCACACATCAAAAGAGGACTAGGGAGAAAATTGTATTGTGATACTGAGCTTTGCCTTTTATTCATTATAGACCATTGCCTTTATCCTCATCAGATGGTCAAAACCCAACCCAAATTGTCTACATTAAAATGTCAGTAATTCCATATTCCTTTCAGGAGACAGAGGTTTTTTTTTTCGATACTGATCCCCCCATTTTTTGTCTGAACTCCCTATCCCTCACGCCTGACTTTGAGCTTCCCAGGTGACTTTAGTGGTAAAGAACCCACCTGCCAATGCAGGACACATAAGGACACAGGTTTGATCCCTGGGTTTTGGAAGATCCTGCAGGGGAGGGAATGGCTACCCATTCTAGTATTGTTGCCTGAAGAAGCCCATGGACAGAGGAGCCTGGCAGGCTATGGCCTGTAGGATCACAGAGAGTTGGATATGTCTGAAGCAACATAGCATGCATATACACCAACTTCAGTATCCTGCTTCTCATTCTGTGAAAATATGTAGCCACAAAGGTAATATATGATAGGGAAGGAAGGAAGAGTTCTTAATGTGTATGTGAGAATAGAAGGAATATTGAGGAAAGTGTGATACAGAAGAAGGAATGGAAATAAAACCCTTTCTTAGCTAAAGAAAATTGCATTCCCACCGGAACCAAGACCCTTTCCTCTTTCTCCCAATCTTTGCAGCAATTTCCCTCTCCCCTAAACCAGACATCAGCAGAAGCAAGAGGAACTTCTACTGAGGAGCCCTGACCAAGCAGAGAGGGAAGGTATTCTGGCTCAACTGATCCCTGAGAGGATTAGGCCTTCTTCTGACCTCGGAGAAGATTCCAAAGCCTTCTTCTGACCTCTGAGAGGATTGCAAATCCCCATCCCAGACCCTTGCCTTTCTCTGGCCCCACCCTAGTCTTCAGGGAACCCTGATCTCGGATCCTTGAATAATAAGTGACAAACAACTTGCTTTCAAACTAAGGTTTAGAGCACAAGTGAAGGACTCTGTTTAAATAAGGTCTTGGCCAATT
Organism: Tragulus kanchil; assembly: GCA_022376925.1. NCBI lineage: Eukaryota > Metazoa > Chordata > Mammalia > Artiodactyla > Tragulidae > Tragulus > Tragulus kanchil. The sequence goes on along the minus strand of JAIOJX010000032.1, from coordinate 212,885,025 downwards.
GTGTCCACCCAAGGTGCACAAAGCTCTTCATTGGCAATTTTCACAAATCTTCAGGTTTTTGGAGGACTAGTCATATGTGGTGTTGCCCTATTTCAGTTGAGTCACAGACATTGTGCTTTGTCTGAATTCACACATCAAAAGAGGACTAGGGAGAAAATTGTATTGTGATACTGAGCTTTGCCTTTTATTCATTATAGACCATTGCCTTTATCCCTCATCAGATGGTCAAAACCCAACCCAAATTGTCTACATTAAAATGTCAGTAATTCCATATTCCTTTTAGGAGACCAGAGGCTAGAAATGAATTCAAGGGAAATCTAGACAACTCTGTATTTTCCTGTTCTTTCCTGAGCTCTGAGTATATCAGTGATGGTTAAATCATTGACCAAGCCTTGTCTTGTGATTGACACCTTTATCTACTGACTAAAATTGCAGTTTCTCTAGGGACTTACGATGGCAGAGAAGGTGGTACTGGTGGTATTTCTAAACCTGTTGCTGTGATTCTTTAGCCAGTTGCAGTGGGTCATTTCCCTTTTTCTGCTTACTCCACTTAGAATCTGGGTTTGAAATCTCTTGCCATTGGCTGTCCCCCTGGGATCTGAGAGCCCACCTGGGGTTTGCCTGACCTGTCTCCCCTACACGATCATCCCCGCTCCCCAGTCATTACCACTCAGCTTGAAAGTTGATGCACACATGAAACAGAAGCCAGTTTGGCTTTCTTGCAGTTCTTTAGGCCCCTCTGGGGTTAATCAACAGCCACCTATCTTTGTGTTAATCACATAAGCCTCTCTAACTAGAACACCTGGAGGAAACCCATAGGAAAGTTTAAGATGAAGCCAATTCTGCAGTAATTACTCTGACCATCACTCTGCTTAAGCTGAACTCAGGCTCTGCAGACAAAAACAGTTTGCTAAACCCAAGCAATGGCCTGGATGGATCTGTAACTCTTAATGTTCCTTAAGCTACCTTGAGTTTTGCTAATACCCCACTCTCAGCTCCCAAGTCTCCTTATGTGGTTAAGCTCCCCATTTCAAGTTTCAAACTAAGGTTTAGAGCACAAGTGAAGGACTCTGTTTAAATAAGGTCTTGGCAATTGTGTCCACCCAAGGTGCACAAAGCTCTTCATTGGCAATTTTCACAAATCTTCAGGTTTTTGGAGGACTAGTCATATGTGGTGTTGCCCTATTTCAGTTGAGTCACAGACATTGTGCTTTGTCTGAATTCACACATCAAAAGAGGACTAGGGAGAAAATTGTATTGTGATACTGAGCTTTGCCTTTTATTCATTATAGACCATTGCCTTTATCCCTCATCAGATGGTCAAAACCCAACCCAAATTGTCTACATTAAAATGTCAGTAATTCCATATTCCTTTCAGGAGACCAGAGGCTAGAAATGAATTCAAGGGAAATCTAGACAACTCTGTATTTTCCTGTTCTTTCCTGAGCTCTGAGTATATCAGTGATGGTTAAATCATTGACCAAGCCTTGTCTTGTGATTGACACCTTTATCTACTGACTAAAATTGCAGTTTCTCTAGGGACTTACGATGGCAGAGAAGGTGGTACTGGTGGTATTTCTAAACCTGTTGCTGTGATTCTTTAGCCAGTTGCAGTGGGTCATTTCCCTTTTTCTGCTTACTCCACTTAGAATCTGGGTTTGAAATCTCTTGCCATTGGCTGTCCCCCTGGGATCTGAGAGCCCACCTGGGGTTTGCCTGACCTGTCTCCCCTACACGATCATCCCCGCTCCCCAGTCATTACCACTCAGCTTGAAAGTTGATGCACACATGAAACAGAAGCCAGTTTGGCTTTCTTGCAGTTCTTTAGGCCCCTCTGGGGTTAATCAACAGCCACCTATCTTTGTGTTAATCACATAAGCCTCTCTAACTAGAACACCTGGAGGAAACCCATAGGAAAGTTTAAGATGAAGCCAATTCTGCAGTAATTACTCTGACCATCACTCTGCTTAAGCTGAACTCAGGCTCTGCAGACAAAAACAGTTTGCTAAACCCAAGCAATGGCCTGGATGGATCTGTAACTCTTAATGTTCCTTAAGCTACCTTGAGTTTTGCTAATACCCCACATCTCAGCTCCCAAGTCTCCTTATGTGGTAAACTCCAGGCAGCTCTCCCCATTTCAAGTTTAACAAAATGTCCTGAGTGCATTTCACTGATAGAATTCTTTAGTGGCCTCTTCCCAGGCCTTTCCCTCCTCTCCCTGTTCATCTGGTGGTGGCGTTTGCGCTCCTGGAGAAGTAATAGACCTTCTTACCTGGAATTGCTGCCTACTTCTCTTAGTAACTAGTTCAGATTCCTTAGGTGTTAGGCGATTGCCTTTGCCAAGGAAAGGAGCCAGGGGCTGGGGAGGTGGAACAGGTGGGCAGGGGATGCAAGGAAAATGTTCCCCTGCTGTATTTGTCTGCTAAGACTGCCACAACAGAATACCACAGAAGAGCTTTAAACAGCTGAAATTTCTTTCCTCTCAGTTATGGAACGTAGAAGTCCAAGGTCGAGATGCCAGATGCTTTGGTTTCTCCTTATGCCTTTCTTCTGAGTTTACAGATATATATCTTTTTGCTGTTTTCACATGGCCTTTGTTATATGTGCACTCCTAGTGTCTCTTTCTCTTCTTGTAAGACACCTTGAACTAGGGTCTCCTTCTTGTGACTTCATTTAACCTTAATTACCTCCTTTTAAAGACCCCATCTTTGGGGATTGGGGCTTCAACAGATGGATTTGGGGTGGGTGGATACAAGTCAGTCCCTAACACCTGCTTCAATGCTATTTCCCCTCAACAGATCTTCCATTCTCTGGTGCTATCCTTCTAATTCCAAGTGGGAGAAAAGTAGAGATTGGTCAAGAAATGACAGGTGTTCTCTGTGAGTCAGCCTGAGAATGACTGAGATAGGTGCTAGCCTTAGCACCTGAGATGGAGTAAAAAGGCAGATGGATGTGGATAAATCCCTGAAGGGATGGTTGGATGGATAGACAGATGGATAAATAAATGACTTGGGTAGTGTGTTGATGGCACCAGGGCAGACATTGCCTTATATTTCTTTGGAGTTGTAGTTGTTTTTACAGGGAGGGATTGCAAACTCAAATGCTCATGCTAAACAGAGTTGTAGGAAGAGACCAGATGTAATAATAGGGAGGAGTAAGAAGCGGACAACATGGAAAGAGTGTTGTTCGTTCTCTAAGTCATGTCTGACTCTTTGTGACCCCTTGGACTGCAGCACGCCAGGCTTCCCTGTCCTTCACTGTTGAGTCAGTGATGCCATCCAGCCAACTCTTCTTCTGTTGCCCCCTTCTTCTCCTGTCCTCAACCTTTCCCAGCATCAGGGTCTTTTTCTCTGTCTAAAAGGATAACAGGTGGGCCTACTTAGTAACTAGTTCAGATTCCTTAGGTGTTAGGCGATGCCAAGGAAAGGAGCCAGGGGCTGGGAGGTGGAACAGGTGGGCAGGGGATGCAAGGAAAATGTTCCCCTGCTGTATTTGTCTGCTAAGACTGCCACAACAGAATACCACAGAAGAGCTTTAAACAGCTGAAATTTCTTTCCTCTCAGTTATGGAACGTAGAAGTCCAAGGTCGAGATGCCAGATGCTTTGGTTTCTCCTTATGCCTTTCTTCTGAGTTTACAGATATATATCTTTTTGCTGTTTTCACATGGCCTTTGTTATATGTGCACTCCTAGTGTCTCTTTCTCTTCTTGTAAGACACCTTGAACTAGGGTCTCCTTCTTGTGACTTCATTTAACCTTAATTACCTCCTTTTAAAGACCCCATCTTTGGGGATTGGGGCTTCAACAGATGGATTTGGGGTGGGTGGATACAAGTCAGTCCCTAACACCTGCTTCAATGCTATTTCCCCTCAACAGATCTTCCATTCTCTGGTGCTATCCTTCTAATTCCAAGTGGGAGAAAAGTAGAGATTGGTCAAGAAATGACAGGTGTTCTCTGTGAGTCAGCCTGAGAATGACTGAGATAGGTGCTAGCCTTAGCACCTGAGATGGAGTAAAAAGGCAGATGGATGTGGATAAATCCCTGAAGGGATGGTTGGATGGATAGACAGATGGATAAATAAATGACTTGGGTAGTGTGTTGATGGCACCAGGGCAGACATTGCCTTATATTTCTTTGGAGTTGTAGTTGTTTTTACAGGGAGGGATTGCAAACTCAAATGCTCATGCTAAACAGAGTTGTAGGAAGAGACCAGATGTAATAATAGGGAGGAGTAAGAAGCGGGACAACATGGAAAGAGTGTTGTTCGTTCTCTAAGTCATGTCTGACTCTTTGTGACCCCTTGGACTGCAGCACGCCAGGCTTCCCTGTCCTTCACTGTTGAGTCAGTGATGCCATCCAGCCAACTCTTCTTCTGTTGCCCCCTTCTTCTCCTGTCCTCAACCTTTCCCAGCATCAGGGTCTTTTTCTCTGTCTAAAAGGATAACAGGTACTTAGTTCCAGCCATTTGTTAGGATGCCAGCCTAGTGTTGCCAGAACTTCTGATTTTAAGGGAAGCCCAAAATTCAGATTTTCAGGTGAAATTTATCTTTAAATGAATCTTTACATTATGGAAACTAATTCAAAATTTATAAAATACTGCGTAGGTCAAATGAACACATTAACTGTCTGAATGAACCCCGGAGGCTGCCAGATTTCCATTCTCAGAATACTAGAAAGGCATCGGAAATGTCATCACACGAGGGGTGTAGGTGTTTAAGAGCTCAGGCTCATGAGTACACTGTCAGGTTCATAGTCCAGCCCAACACTTACAAGCTTTGTAATCTTGGGCAAGTTATGCATGTAACTGAGAAGTTTTATGAGAATGAAATTAGTTAATGCATATAGATGCCTAGAAGAATGCCTGCTGCCTGCTACCTAGTAAGAAAATAAGAACTTTAACCAATATTATTTCATAGAATCACTATGATTCTAAACTTCTTGGTCTCCTCATTTGTAAAATGGGTCCAATGTTTGTCTGACCAGTCCCCCAAAGGAAATAAATGTGCATGAAAGGGCTTACAAAGTATGCACATTACTAAGTAATCCACCGTGCATGATTTTTGTTACAATACCTATAAATGAGCCTCAGCCTTGCCCCACACAGGCATGGGAATTCCTAAGAGCAGGAGCACAGTGGTGACTAGAACTGGTTTTCTTTTTCTTCCAAAGGTCAGTTGGCCATATTACCGTTCTTAGCATTTGGCGAGTTTTTCTTATTTTCTTATGAAAAATTTAAACACTCAGCACAGTAGAGGAAACAGTATCATGAACACCCAAGTACTTTGGGATAAGTTCTTTTTTATTCAACTCTTATTTGAATGTTTTGTGTGTGTGCATACATTCCTGCTACCAGAAAGAGTGTACTATACAAACAATAAAAAAAAAAAATAAAAGTACTCCCCCCCACCCCAAATTTAAAATGTCTAAAGAGACTTTCTGTGTAGAAATGTCTGTCATAAAGGATTTAGGAAATGAAACTATGGCAGATCTATGAGAAGTCCAGTAAAATCATGGTGCAAAAAAGAAATGCTGGTCCCTAGAAATGAAAGGTTTGAGGAGCAGAAACACTCTAAGAAAGTAGATGCCAATTATAAATGGCTCTTCTGTTGAAGTAAAAGGGTCTCTCAGACACGTTGCCCCATTTCTCAACGGGAGCTCTTACTGCATGTAAATGTGAAGGCTTCTACCCTGGAAAGGATGGCTTACAGCTAAACCTTGCTTTAAAATTCTATTATTCAGCTCCTTCATTCATTTAAGCTGACATTCCTCCTCAATTGAGGCAAATCATCAAAGCTTTATTGTATTGAGAACCTTGAATTCAGTAACAAAGAGCATGGGGTTTGGAGGGAAATGTGGAGGGGGGAAGGGCTGAGAGCTCTGAGACCCGAAGAACAAGGAGGGGGAGAGGGAGGGGAGGACTGGAGTCCTGAGAGGCAGAGAGGACAGGGGAGGAAGTAGAACCCTTGACTGCAAAGCTGCCCCTTGAGCCTCTGTTCACCAACATAGTAGAAAGCAAAACCGGCCTGCGACCCTGGCCTCACAAAGATTTCTCCAGCGTCAGGATAAGGACAAGAGGGAATAAGGGAAAGGAAAACATTTCCCTTTCTTCCTTCATTCAGGTGCCTCTTGACTCTCCTGTCCTAGAGGCCTTGCGCCTTAGCACAAGGCCTGGCAGGAAGTCGCCCCTGGGCCTGGACCCCCACCCTGCCCCACCCCACTCCCTTTCATCAGTCCCATCTGGCCCAGTTGCACCTCCACCCCAGACTGCCAGCAGGCTCTCTCTTCCTTTCTGGTATGATTTACGGCAGGATGTACAAAGTGGGATGTACTGGGTGGAATATATTGGGTGCATTGTTGAGGCATTAGGTGAGAAAGGATCTTTGAAATGTGAGGACAACACCCACAGACCTGTATTGAGCATCTGCAATTTCTAACGAGAAGTAAGATTTGTAAAGCGAACTTTAAAGCCTAAGGGAAAACTGGGTTTTTCAATTAGGTAAAATACTAATTTTGAAAAGCAAATTATAGTAGCCTCCCCTTTTCCATGGTTTCACGTTCTGTGCGTTCAGTTACCCATGGTCAACCATGGCCCAACAATATTAACTGGAAATTTTCAGAAATACAGTTTGTAAATTTGATATTGCATGCCCTTCTGAGTAATGTGATGAAATCTTGCACTGTCCAGCTCCATCCGGCCCTCGACCTGAATCATCCCTTTGTCCAGCATATCTATACTGTGTGTGCTGTTCACTCATTAGTCTCTTAGTAACCTTCTGGGTTAGCAGACTGACTGTATCACAGTGCTTGTGTTCAAGTGACCCTTATTTTACTTACTAATGGCCCCAAAGTACAAGAGCAGTGATGCTGGCACTTTGGATGTGCCAAAGAGAAGCAATGAAGTGCTTCCTTCAAATGAAAAAGTAAGATTTCTTGACTTAATAAGGAAAGAAAAGGTATACTGTATATTGGTTGCAGTACTATCCATGGTTCAGGCACCGGGGGTCTTAAATTGACATCCTCTGCAGATTAGCTGGGGCTACTGTAGTCCCAGATGGTCTGTTTCCTGCACCGAAAGACTCATCAAGGACACAACAGACTTACGTGGACACCCGTGGGACCGGCAGATCCTAGTACTCAGCAACCATCCAAGAATATCTCGGAGGAGGCTATAGGACTTTAGTTTCCAGACTGCCACCTTCCAGCTCTGGGACTTCAGTGAACCCCTGTGACCTCCCTGAGTCACAATTTCCCAATGTGCAAAATGGTTACAGAGATAATTTATCTGAGCTTCAGCCGAAGAGACACATGAGGGTGAGCATGTAGGCAAACGGATGGTTTTCCAACCTTCAGTATGATCTGAACCCAAGCTACTACACTGACCCATCTTCCAGCTTTAAGGCAAATCAGATAACGTTCTGCTCAAAGCTCTGAAGGAACTGCCTTTTCACTGAGACTGAAAGCAAAGTCTCTCTGCAGTACTTGCTCCCCAGTTGTTCACCTTCGGCAGCCACCCATGTCTCGAAACCCTTCCTCCGTGTACCAGGCACCCTTCCCCTGGGAGTCTCTGAACCTGTGAACCCTTTGTGGAATTGCTTGTTTCCCCAGACAGTTCATAGCTGATGCCCACACCTCTTTCCCCAGAGACTGGCATGAGTCACTGCTCCCGTCAGTCAGTTCAGTCACTCAGTCATATCCAACCCTATGGACTGCAGCACGCCAGGCTTCCCTGTTCTTCGCCATCTCCCGGAGCTCACTCAGACTCATGGCCATTGACTCAGCGATGCCATCTGACTGCTCGGTTTTTGCTAAAACATCATCATCTCTCTGAGACCCAGCTTAAACTGCAGCCCACTCTCCTTGCCCCCATCCTCTTCTGCTTGTCCTTTCCCTCAGTGCTCATCACCACGTGACATAACAAATAACTCATTATGCTTACCAGTCATTATGTGTCTTGTCTACTGCAATTTAAACCCTGGAGGGCAGACATCTCTGAGTTTTCATGATGTGTCCTAAGCACCTTGAGCAGTGTCAGGCACATTAAGGACCCTCAATAAATAGGTTGGATCTTTCTCAGAGGTCCAGGGTATAAAACGGACCAAAAAGGGCTACTCCAGTTGAAGGAAATATGAGCTCAAAATCTCCTCCGCCCTTTCTGCAGGCTCTCCATGGAATACCTCTAGCTCTCATGAGGAATTTGAAAGCTGCTGACATTCCCTCCTATGTAAAACCGGTGTTGAAGATAAAGAGTGCTGTGCCGCATCCAGGTCAAGCGCCTGGCACTGTGGTTAGTACAAGCAGGTGCCAGGCTGGGAGAGATCATAAAGGAATTGAAGGGAGAGCAGCAGGGACAAGGATTCCAGAACCCAGTGTTTGCCATCATTCAGGTCTAAGCTTAAACCTCACCACTCAGCCAAGCCTTACCTGCCCTTCCTTTGTTTCGCATAACATAACTGTTGATTTTAGACTGGAAAACACATTTTTAAGGATATCTGTTGAGTAGTTACTATGTGCTAGGCAATGTCTGTGCTCAACTCACTGCACAATTGTTCTCACAAAACTATCAACCCTCTCACTGCTGGCACTACGTAGTTCATACCAGGCCTGGCACCTAGAGTGTGCTCAATAAATGCTCACTTATTTCCCTGACCACTCTCTAGGGCTGTACTGTGAACCTGTTTTCCAAGTGAGGGACCAAAGTTCAAGTTTAGGTAGTTTATGCTTCAGATCACATAACTAGGGGGTGAAAAAGCAAGGATTTCTTTTTTATTTTATTTTTTTGTTGCTGGAGTATAATTGCTGTACAATGCTGTGTTAGTTGCTGCTAACAAAGTAAATCAGCTATGTATATGCATCCATCCTCTCCCTCTGGGGCCTCCCTCCCATCCTACGCCCCATCCCTCCCCATCAAGGTCATCACTGAGCATCAACCTGAGCTCTCTGTGCTTTAGAACAGGTTCCCATTAGCCATCTGTTTAACACATGGCACCCCAGTGTTCACTGCAGCACTGTTTACAATAGCCAGGATGTGGTAACAACCTAAATGTCCACTGACAGAGGAATGGGAAAAGAAGATGTGGTATGTATATACAGTGGAATATTACTCAGCCACTAAAAGGAACAACATACAGTCATTTGTAGAGATGTGGATGGATCTAGAGACTGTCATACAGAGTGAAGTAAGAGAGAAAGATTAAAAAGCAAACATCATACATTAATGCATATAGGTGTAATCTAGAGCAGGGGTTTCAGTTTTACTTAGACAAGCTCTAGTTACACTGGTTTTAAGAGAGAATTCGAGTTAGATCATCCCTCCAGGCTCCCCTCAAGCAGGTCTGTCTCCTGGCCATGCTAGGAGATGTGGAAAGGGGTATTTCTTTACTTCTTGGCCTTCTGTTCTCCACCTGGGTTCATGTCTTCCCTTTGTACAGTTACTCACCTGCAGGAGGCTCCTGCCTCCTTTTGATTAATGGGCCTGCCTTTCCCACCCTCCCTGGCTGGGTAAACCGCAGAGCTAGCAGTGGTTCATCTTGAATCATAAATCAAGCTCTGAAAGACATTGCAAGTTTGTGCTTAAAATCTCCCTAGAATTCAAATTCTTTTTCAGGGCCATTTGCTTATGAGTAGAATGATGGATTTCCCATCTCTCCCATCAAGAAAAACCTGGATGGTATCTGCCAGTTTCCCCCAACGCCTCTTTAAAAACACAGCCCTAGTTACTCCATTTGATGCAGCTAGATTTCCCCCAAGGACCTCACACTCTGTTTCCACTCTGGCCACACTAAAAAAAGCTTCAATCATGTCATCTCTTTGCATAAACAGAAATCATTTGTAACTCACATGTTCACTGTGTTTTCTATAACCCATTCTTAGCTGGAATTTTCTTTCTTCACCGTTGCTGATAGCCATGCCAACTATTAGTAAAAGGCTGGAGGAGTTCATCAGTTGTGTGGGACTGTCCTGTGTACTAGAGGACTTTTGTCCTTCCTGCATCGTCCATAAAATGCCAGGTGCATCCCCCAGTTACTGTAAGAATCAGTTGCCTGTAGTCAATATTCCAAGCACCCCTGGCTGAAGCCACCAGGGATGGGATCTCTGAAAGATGGTGCACTGGATGCAGATACGAAGTTCTACCATTGGTGAGGGCATCCGTCTACCCCCAGGAGTACCTTCTTTGTCCTGGTGCAAGTTGCTTCCTACCCTTGGTCTTGAGGAAAATGTATTTTAATCTATCATTTCTCCCATATGAAAATGTAGACAGTGGGAAGGAGAGGAGGGAAGGAGAGGAGAAAGTACTGGAATTTTCCCTGGGCCCATATCCTCTTAAGAAGGATGCTGCTCTCTGGAATGATTTTGAACTCTTTCAAGTTCATGATTGAGAGAGTTTACAAGACAAGGTACCAAGTCCCACAAATCAGAGTCTGGGATAAAAGAGAGAAACAGGGACAGAAACAAATGGATTCACCAGGACCCAAACATTGGGCGACACCCAATGGGGCTTGCCTACTTGTACCCCGTATCAGTCCTGACTTGCTATGAATTCCTGAGTTCTACGCCTCTCCTGCCCACAAGGCACAGTGAGTTCTGTCTAATTTCCAAAATATCAACATTCTCTACAAAGTGAACGGCCAGAGTCAGAATCTTCTAGTAGGGCAGGGACTCAGTAATTCCCTTCACCCTGGAAGAGTGTGACTGTCTGTCAGGAACCATCCAGAGAGGCTGACAGATGAATCAGTGCGCCTGTTGCTCTTGTCCTACTTCTTGCTTCTCTTGGGCACAATTTGCCATACATGCCAGTGCCCCAGCTCCCAGGCCATCTACTCCAGCCCTGCATCCCACCCGCCTGTCTTGCTGAGGCAGTGCTCCGTGCTGTGTTCTCAGCACATCCTGTTTGTTCAGCCCCCTTTGTCTCCCACAGGAGCAATAGCGAGAGAGGATTCTTCGGAGTCCCTTTGCTTTGGGCTTTGAAATCAGATCCTGGCACACCTGATTACACTCAATAGCTGGAAATGGTAAGGATGTCCGATGGGCAGAGGGCTCTTGTTCTAAGCTGTGCACATCAGGAAGGCAGGGGCTGGGTCTCCTCCTTGGGTCTGTGCTGGAGGGGGCAGGATGCTTTGGCAGGAAAAGCAAACAGTGTAACTGAAGGGAAATTCACTTGAGAAAGAATTCAGAGCGTGACCATCAAGCAGCGTATAAACCATCCCCAAGGACACAAAGTGGAGCTTAAGACTCATTCCTCTCGCCTCCTGCGTCCTTCGTTGGGAGACATTCAGTCCCAGTAACCATCTGCCCAAGGGCCAGGCGGGTCAAACCTCCTCCTTGTCCTTTTTTCTGTACAAGTGTTGCCACTGAGACCTTGGCAAAGGGAATAAACACACAGCGACTTACATGCCACACAGTGGGAAGCTCAGCAGGCGCTGGAACATGAAACGGCTGCTCTTGTGCTTCCGAAAGCTCCTCAGCCTCTTTCAAGTTCATGATTGAGAGAGTTTACAAGACAAGGTACCAAGTCCCACAAATCAGAGTCTGGGATAAAAGAGAGAAACAGGGACAGAAACAAATGGATTCACCAGGACCCAAACATTGGGCGACACCCAATGGGGCTTGCCTACTTGTACCCCGTATCAGTCCTGACTTGCTATGAATTCCTGAGTTCTACGCCTCTCCTGCCCACAAGGCACAGTGAGTTCTGTCTAATTTCCAAAATATCAACATTCTCTACAAAGTGAACGGCCAGAGTCAGAATCTTCTAGTAGGGCAGGGACTCAGTAATTCCCTTCACCCTGGAAGAGTGTGACTGTCTGTCAGGAACCATCCAGAGAGGCTGACAGATGAATCAGTGCGCCTGTTGCTCTTGTCCTACTTCTTGCTTCTCTTGGGCACAATTTGCCATACATGCCAGTGCCCCAGCTCCCAGGCCATCTACTCCAGCCCTGCATCCCACCCGCCTGTCTTGCTGAGGCAGTGCTCCGTGCTGTGTTCTCAGCACATCCTGTTTGTTCAGCCCCCTTTGTCTCCCACAGGAGCAATAGCGAGAGGATTCTTCGGAGTCCCTTTGCTTTGGGCTTTGAAATCAGATCCTGGCACACCTGATTACACTCAATAGCTGGAAATGGTAAGGATGTCCGATGGGCAGAGGGCTCTTGTTCTAAGCTGTGCACATCAGGAAGGCAGGGGCTGGGTCTCCTCCTTGGGTCTGTGCTGGAGGGGGCAGGATGCTTTGGCAGGAAAAGCAAACAGTGTAACTGAAGGGAAATTCACTTGAGAAAGAATTCAGAGCGTGACCATCAAGCAGCGTATAAACCATCCCCAAGGACACAAAGTGGAGCTTAAGACTCATTCCTCTCGCCTCCTGCGTCCTTCGTTGGGAGACATTCAGTCCCAGTAACCATCTGCCCAAGGGCCAGGCGGGTCAAACCTCCTCCTTGTCCTTTTTTCTGTACAAGTGTTGCCACTGAGACCTTGGCAAAGGGAATAAACACACAGCGACTTACATGCCACACAGTGGGAAGCTCAGCAGGCGCTGGAACATGAAAGGGCTGCTCTTGTGCTTCCAAAAGCTCCTCAGCCTCCTTGTACTGCAAGCTTTCCAACAGAGATACTATCCCAATACTTGAAAAGTCATTAGGAAAATTCCACACATACAGAACAGCTTAAGGAGCAACCCTGACCCACACCCAGCTTAAGAAATGAAATATCACGCATGCAGTTAGAGTCCTGCCTGAATCGTCCTCCTCCCGACCTCCGTCGCACTAGCTGCTCAGCTATGCCTCATTCTTTATACCTTATACATGCTGGTGATCTGTGCAGCCCTCTTTGGGGTATTGCTCAACCTTTTTGAGCCTCAGTGTCTTCATCTGTATAAAGGGGCTGTTGAGAGGATTAAAAGCTATGACATAGAATAAATATTTGGCAGTTGTTCTTGGAAAAAGGAAAGAGTCAGCAGAAAGAATTGGGTCAAATGCAAGGCTCTTCCTAGCCTGACCCTGACCTGCTTGGACGGCCTCTCCTTCTCCCTGCAGCCCTCCCCAGCCTTCCAAATGTCAAGTTCCCAGAATCCCAGAGGGGCCACCTGTTTTCATGGCTTTAGACCAGCACAGATGCTCTACTTACCTGCCTGAAATGCTCGTCCTCTGTTTCAATCCTCTTCAACTGTGGGCTCTTGTGTCTCCAGCTCTGGGGGGCCTTTTCCATCACCCCAGACAGTGACTCTGGAGCTCTCGTGGCTTCTGCTTCTGTCTGAGCACTGTGCCCATGACCTTCCCAGTGTGTGCACCCTACTCTCTCATGGAGCTGCAAATGCAGCAAGGCCAGGGCCTGGGGCTCCTCTAGCTGCTCCAGCCAGTATCCTGACCCATTGTCTGCTGATGCAGGGCAGGCCCATGCTGAGTGAGCAAAGGAGAGAGTGAGGGCAAAAGACATTTCGCTCCAGTCCTTTTTTTTTGTGGAGACATTCAGTCCCAGTAACCATCTGCCCAAGGGCCAGCGGGTCAAACCTCCTCCTTGTCCTTTTTTCTGTACAAGTGTTGCCACTGAGACCTTGGCAAAGGGAATAAACACACAGCGACTTACATGCCACACAGTGGGAAGCTCAGCAGGCGCTGGAACATGAAAGGGCTGCTCTTGTGCTTCCAAAAGCTCCTCAGCCTCCTTGTACTGCAAGCTTTCCAACAGAGATACTATCCCAATACTTGAAAAGTCATTAGGAAAATTCCACACATACAGAACAGCTTAAGGAGCAACCCTGACCCACACCCAGCTTAAGAAATGAAATATCACGCATGCAGTTAGAGTCCTGCCTGAATCGTCCTCCTCCCGACCTCCGTCGCACTAGCTGCTCAGCTATGCCTCATTCTTTATACCTTATACATGCTGGTGATCTGTGCAGCCCTCTTTGGGGTATTGCTCAACCTTTTTGAGCCTCAGTGTCTTCATCTGTATAAAGGGGCTGTTGAGAGGATTAAAAGCTATGACATAGAATAAATATTTGGCAGTTGTTCTTGGAAAAAGGAAAGAGTCAGCAGAAAGAATTGGGTCAAATGCAAGGCTCTTCCTAGCCTGACCCTGCCCTGCTTGGACGGCTGCTCCTTCTCCCTGCAGCCCTCCCCAGCCTTCCAAATGTCAAGTTCCCAGAATCCCAGAGGGGCCACCTGTTTTCATGGCTTTAGACCAGCACAGATGCTCTACTTACCTGCCTGAAATGCTCGTCCTCTGTTTCAATCCTCTTCAACTGTGGGCTCTTGTGTCTCCAGCTCTGGGGGGCCTTTTCCATCACCCCAGACAGTGACTCTGGAGCTCTCGTGGCTTCTGCTTCTGTCTGAGCACTGTGCCCATGACCTTCCCAGTGTGTGCACCCTACTCTCTCATGGAGCTGCAAATGCAGCAAGGCCAGGGCCTGGGGCTCCTCTAGCTGCTCCAGCCAGTATCCTGACCCATTGTCTGCTGATGCAGGGCAGGCCCATGCTGAGTGAGCAAATGAGAGAGTGAGGGCATGAATGAATGACAGTTCAGTCATCAGACTTTGTGCCCCAGTTACCAGGGAAAAGCCCCATGCCCCTAGTTCTCCTGATAGGCATGTTTCTCCTCTGTCCTAAAGCTCCTCTGTCCTGGAAGTATAAGACTAAAAGTTCTCTTCATATGTCTCAGAGTTGGAGCAAATGTAATAGGAGCATGAACTTTCTACTTCCTAACTTCAACAAACAACAGTTTCAAAGAGTCCTAGACGGGCTTTAGGCAGGTCTTACATGTGTTTTTCTAGGTGTCTTGCCACATGTGTTCTTTTTCGCCTTTGCAGCCTGTAGAAATTGTTAAAGACAAAGAACTATACCAGCCCATTCATCTTGCTTAGAAAGTCCATTCTACCACCACAGAACCCAAATATTGTGAAACAGCAGTCTGGCGATGCAGGTGTTCTCACCCGCACCCACTGTTCTCTGCCAAAATGCTGGGCTGCCTCTGTGCGGACTCAGTGTTAGTCATGGCGTTTAGGAGGATGTGTCTCTGAAGTGGGATCAAGAACAAGGCTGACGCTAATCTGCACCCTAGGCCATCCGGGTGCCCTGGCATGGAACATGGGCACACAGGTCTGCCCAGGAAGGCCATCGGAAACGAGAATGAGAGCAGGGCCTGGGGTGTGTGCCTGACACCAAGGCCAGCTTTGGTTTCTTTTTCTCTTTTTTCCCACATTTTAAATTGTTATCAGGGTAAAATTCATATATGATAACCATTCTAAAGGGAACAATCAAGTGGCACTTAGTACATGCACAATTTTGTGTACATCTGCCACCTCTTTCTGCTTCCTAAACATTTACATCACCCTGGAAGAAAACGCCCTACCCACCAGGCTGTGCTCCCTAGTCAGCCTCCAGCTCCTAAACGACACCCGTCTATGTTCTGTCTCCCTGGATATATCTCTCCCAGATATTTCATATGAATAGAATCATACAGTACGTGACCTTTTTGTGTCTGGCTCCTTTCACTAGCATGTCTTCGAGCTTCCTCCACATTGCAGCATGAACCAGTCCTTCATTCCTTTTTATGACCATGTGATGTTCCACTGTATGGATATACCACTTTTTGTTTATCCATTCATCTGCCTGTGGACATTTGGGCTGTTTCTACCTTTTGGCTGTTGTGAATAGTGCTGCTATGAATTTGTGTGTTCATGTATATATGCAAATACCTGTTTTCAGGTTTTTTTGTAGTATATGCCTAAGAGCAGAATTACCGGATCACATAGTAATTCTATGTTCAACTCTTTGAGGAATTGCCACACTGTTTTCCACAGTGACTGCACCATTTTACATTCCCACCAGCAATGTATGAGCATAAATCAGACCCAATCCTTCCGGGAATCACATTCTAAAGTGATACAAGGCCCTCCCGGGTCCTAAGGGCCATTTTCCATGCACACAGAACTCACAGTCTATATGTGAAGATACAAATTGCGCACACACACGTGGATAGGGAAAGGGGAGAAAGTGGGGTCGTCGGTAGACAGGTGAAGGATGGTTCAAAGAGTAATGGACGTGGTACCCACCTGTCTTGCCGTGTTATTCTTAACTCAACAAGGAACACACTGAAGAATTTCACCATCCACGCTGTCTTCTTTTCACTTCTTTCCAGTTAGTCTTCACTCCTGCTTTATTCTCAAGATTGTAGGGTCTTAGGAGCTTTTCCACCCCTGGCTGTTTTCCAGTTAACGCGTGGGACTCTCCGCTTGTGATCCAGTGTTTAGAGCTCCCTCATCTGTGACTGCTGGATGCTCAGCATGCCACTCATCAACATCTGTGATCCAGAAGTACAAGGCACACCTTTAAAGAAAGAGCTGCGAGAGCAGAATTATTAATAGTAAGCTGTTGAGAAGAAAGGCAAGGCCAGTCACAGAGCCCCGCTGAACTCAACTCTTCAGAGGGAAAGGGCAGTAAACGAGTTTCTTTCTCAAATCCGACTACAAGGAAGTGAGGCCTGTGTTAAATCTACATATGAGTATTATTTGATTGGAAGAATTAAAAAGACTGTAGTAGGGCTTCCCTGGTGGTCCAGTGGGTAAGGACACCGGCTTGTAGTGCAAGGGGCGTTGGTTCAATCCCTGGCCTGGGAAGATCCCATGTGCCGTGGAGCAGCTGGATGGATGTGTCCAATTACCGAGCGGGAGCTCTGGAGCGCATGCACCCAGAGCCGTTGCTCTGCGACAACAGATGCCACTGCAGTGGGAGGCCCACACGGGCCAAAGAACAAAGATGGATGAAACTAGACAAATGAAAGTGGAAGTGGCTCGCCCACCCCCGCCAAAATAAATAAATAAATAAATGGTTTTTTTTTTTTTTTTAAAAAAAAAAAAAAGACTATAGTATTCTAATCTTCCTTCTCTCACAGCCTGGCAGCTGAGGTCTCAGTCATCTGGGGAACCCCAGGGACAACACTCTTTCTATTAGACACAGTTCTTCATGGCCAAACAAGGGTCTGAAAGAGGAAATGGAGAAGAGGGACCAGGGAGGAGGGCCAGAGGAGGCCTCTGGGAGAGAGAGGAAGGGGGTCTCCTGGGTGTTCTCCATGGGTGGGGGGCCTCAGGAGGATGGCAAGGAGAAGAGAAGGGGAAGGCCCTGAGCACGGGGAGAATCTGTGCTTCCAGGGACTTGGGAAGAAGGAGAGTCACCACTCCACTGGGACGTGGGTCTCATAGTCACACACACACAGGATATATTCACATCGCTTCTTCCCCAGCCAAGACCAAGAAGAGAGAAAACCAACTAAGAAATAGGCTCTAGAAAACCCTGTCCTGAGCAACCCAGCACGTCTGGAGCCCCTCTTGTCTGGCTGGCGTCCCTGTGCCTTTCACACAGTCACTGTCAGAGGCTCAGGTGACCTAGGCCGAGCCTCCCCCGGCCGTGGCGCAGGCGGAGCTGTGGCTAACAGAGCAGCTTCTTCCCGTCCATCCAGCACTCCAGGCTGGAAAGAGCCGGAGCACAGAGATGACCCAAGGACCTGCCAGATTTCCTCCCAGGCAGACCTCTGTGTGAGATAAAGTCAGGCAAGGCTGAGCCCAGGACAGCAGCATAATAAATTCCCTCTGGCCTCCTCCCAGGCTCATTGTTCTATTGCGGGAGTTGTTTTGAGTACGATCAAAAGGAAGGAAGAGCCCTGTGCTATCAGGCTGGGGAAGAAGGATGCTCTCCTGACCGCTCCTGTTGCCCTTGGCCACCCTCATGTTAAATATGAGGAAACCAAAGGGCAGCATGCAGCCTAACCTCACGGTGAGGTGCACGGTACCCAGTGAGGCAGCACCTCCATTGGAACCCACTGATGGCCACCGTGGTCATCCAGCCCTGGTCTTTTCACCCCCGCCAGGGCCCTGGGAGGCTGAGCACAGGGTCAGCGGCTGTGAGGGGTGGGAGCCAGAAGTGGACCCTGGAGCGGCTGTATTAGCTGTTGTTTACCCCTCGAGCTGAGAACTGAGGCTGTCAGGCCACAACCCTTGGAAATAATAGGCCAGAAAAGGAACTTCCCGAGCTTGGCTGGCCTAGTGCCTATGGCTCAGCAATTGCTCAAGTTCTCAGGAAACAGAGTCAACTCCAGGATTTGTGGCCTTTCCTCTGCTCTGCCCCTGTTCACGGGGTGGTGTGCACCTTCAGGCCCTGCGACTGGATTCCTGAGGGGAACTGAAGCAGAAAGCATCACCTTCCTTCATCCCCAGACTGTGGAGGCAGGGAGGGCAGAGCCCAGGGTTCCTCCCCACAGACCTGTCGGTTCAGGGAGTCCTTGGCCCCTCAGACGTCTGCCCTGCCCAGTGCCAGGGGCTGATTCCCCAGGTGCCTGGCGGCAGCTGCCTGGTCACCTTTGTCTGGGCCGGTGGCCATGTCTGAGCCATCAAAGGAGACTCAATGGGCGTCGGCATGCTTCCTCAACCAGAAACGTGGTTTGAGTCCGGCCAGAGCAGCCCAAGCAAACAAGCAGAAGCCTGTCAATGGAAAGCTGGGGGCTGCTGGGAGATCACATGACAACAAAATGAGAACCATTATCAGTCCCCTCCCGGCCTGAAGGAGGGAGAGCCTTTGAAGCCGCAGACAGGCTGAACAGAACTTTCCACCTGAGAGACGCTGGAGATGGGAGGTCAGGCTGCCTGCAGCCCCCACAAAACCTGATCAAAGCCTCCTGCAGAAGGGAGGAGGCCCACAGCTGCAGCCCCACTCCCTCCAAAGGGCCGCCCAGGGCTCTCTGAAGACAACTGGACTGCCTGTGCAGGGGCCTGTGGGAAAACCCTGCACAGACACACTGCGCAGCCAAACCTCCGTGCACCGTGGCCCAGGGGAAGGTAAATCCCTCAGTGGTCCTGAAAAGCAGAGGAAGGAAAGCAAAGCACACAGAAAAGGCAGAGACCACCCACCTGATGAGCGCCCACCTTTTGGAAACAAATAACTGCCGGCTTCCCAGGCTCACTTCTAAAAGAACAAACAAGCTGAACACACCATCTCAAAGCTCCATGCACAAGGGGAATTGTGGGAAGCCCGGCCCCTTGTAAGCATCGGAAGCTTAATTTTTAGTGCATTGGCCTCTGTGGTGCCTATCCTGGCATCTGCTCTCCTATCAACTGAGAAACTGCAAGAAGCCTCAGCAGGGTGGCATAGGGTCCTATGTGAACACCTCTAGCACACTGCCAGGGAACCTTCTGGGGGCATTTTCTAGCTGGATCCAGGATGAGGGTACTGTGTCGGTTCTGCCTGGACTGGTCCCTCTGGGACAGCTTCAGCCCGCTCTGCCTAGCCGCCTGGCTACTGCAGTCACGGAGCCCATAGTTTGGGATGAAACAGAGCAAAACCATTTCCACTGTGCTCCCCTTCTCAAAAGACTGAGAGGGTTTTTTCTTTCTTCTCTGGAGTATGGGTTTGGAGGGGGCATGGATGGAGACAGTTTTGTGGGGGCCTTGTAGGTATTTGGAGGTTGGAGGAAGTAGTCATCCAGCAGTGCTGGGGTAAACTGAGGTGAGAAAGTTCCAGAACCTCTGATTTAACCCGCTGGCATTCTTTCCGAAATGGATGAACAGCGACTAGACAGAGGATCTCAGGGAGAACAAACCGAATGGGGGACAGCGGGAGCTCCTCTCCCGGCTTCTCCAGAGGCCAGATCGTAAAGAGGGGAGACGGCTGGAAATTACTGACCACCCACCCACTGCCCACTGAGGCCTTTATGCCGTTTTGTTACTTTGCCCTTGAGATGGATGGGATTACCTCCATCTTACAGGCAGCAAAACAGCAGTTCCAAGAGAGAACCGAGGTTCTCCTCGGACATACATGGAACTGCAGAGCCAGAACTCAGGTTCAGGTGGCCTGGCTCAAAAGCTTACAGCCCAGGACTTCCCTGGTAGTCCAGTGGCTAAGACTTCAAACTCCCAAGGCAGGGGTCTGGGTTCAATCCCTGGTCAGGGAAGTAGATCCCACATGCAACAACTAAGACAGACTGCAGCCAAATAAACAATAAACAAACATTAAAAAAAAAAAAAAAAGCTCACAGCCCTCCACATTGTTTGCAGCCCTGCCCTGACTCTCAGGGTGAGGCATGTGTTCCTAAGGCTACTAGCTGAACACACACGGGCCTCTTTCACCCTGACCAAGAGGCATCCTACAGCATCTGGGCTGTGGAAAGACGTTTTCTGAGGCACCAAATAAAATTCTCCTCTGGGGTGCAAGAAGGCCTTTTTGGAAATATTACCTAATAAAGCTGACACTGACATCTACCCCCGCAAAGGAAAGAGAAGGGAAATGGATCATCCTAAAGCAGAATAGGTAGATAATAAACCCTCTCAGGCTCGTCTGTCTTCCAGGAAGCACAAAGCTTTCACAGGTTTTTGTTATGTCCTTCGCCCATGGCCCTGTGTGGAGGTGGATATGTCTTAACAGTAGCCCCCGTGTTAGACGTGGACAGTCTTGAAAGCCTTAGCAGTTCTCCCCAAGGCAGATCGGGCCCAGAGCCGAACTGGAAGCATAGCCTCCTTCCCCAAACCTGTGTGAGGTGAGATTTGGAGAGTCCAGGAATGAGGGGAGCACAGCAGAGGAAGTAGGCCTCGCTTTGACCTGCACAGTAGGATTCCCTTCGTTTGTCCATGGGCCCCTGCTTTAACTTGGGCTTGTGCCTGTTTGTCCATCATTGGTGCTCACAGTCATGGAGCACAGAGGCCTGAGCTGGGCCGGACCACTCACACTGAGCAGTGCCATACGAGACAATAAGAACCTCTCATAACGAAGACAGAAGAGCAGCATCTGGGCTGAGACTTGTCCAGGAAAGCCTGCTGGACAAAGGGGCTGTTAAGGCTCAGACAGCTGGAGCAGGGAAAGGGGACCTAATTGCAAAAGAGTCATCCCTTTTTCCTGGTTCACATCCAATCATGTTATTTCTTGCCTTTACTAACATGATAATAACAATAATTGCCACTGCTTTTTAATGGCTCTCCATGGCCACATGCCTTCACTGGACCCCAGACTCCTGTTATTATACAACTTCATCTGGGACCCCGGTTCTTATTCCTTGCTAATCTTCTAATTTCTATGCAGGGATTTCCACCCCCCACCCCCAGACTGTTGTGAACTGCTTCTCTGTGGGGGCCATGGAGTTTCAGCAAGGGGTTCCTCACTCTGTACCCTATACCGAATAGGGGCTATAACCTGGATCAACAATATGCAAAATTCAGGCTAATTTGAAAGGGTTGTCAAATTTGTAGCAGTTCTTTATATTGTGTTTTCTTGGATACTGAAGTTCAACAACTGTTATAAGGGACCTGCATTGTATTGTTGCTGTTCAGGTGTTAGGTTTGACCCTGTGACCCCGTGGACTGCAGCACACCAGGCTTCCTTGTCTTTCACTGTTTCCCAGAGTTTGCTCAAACTCATGTCCATTGAGTCGGTGATGCCATCGAACCATCTCACCCTCTGTTGCCTCCTTCTCCTTTGCCCTCAGTCTCTCTCAGCATCAGGGTCTTTCCCAATGAGTCACCCTTGGCCCTTATGTCTTAACAGTAGCCCCGTGTTAGACGTGGACAGTCTTGAAAGCCAGAGAATCGGGCCAGAGCCGAACTGGAAGCATAGCCTCCTTCCCCAAACCTGTGTGAGGTGAGATTTGGAGAGTCCAGGAATGAGGGGAGCACAGCAGAGGAAGTAGGCCTCGCTTTGACCTGCACAGTAGGATTCCCTTCGTTTGTCCATGGGCCCCTGCTTTAACTTGGGCTTGTGCCTGTTTGTCCATCATTGGTGCTCACAGTCATGGAGCACAGAGGCCTGAGCTGGGCCGGACCACTCACACTGAGCAGTGCCATACGAGACAATAAGAACCTCTCATAACGAAGACAGAAGAGCAGCATCTGGGCTGAGACTTGTCCAGGAAAGCCTGCTGGACAAAGGGGCTGTTAAGGCTCAGACAGCTGGAGCAGGGAAAGGGGACCTAATTGCAAAAGAGTCACCCCTTTTTTCCTGGTTCACATCCAATCATGTTATTTCTTGCCTTTACTAACATGATAATAACAATAATTGCCACTGCTTTTTAATGGCTCTCCATGGCCACATGCCTTCACTGGACCCCAGACTCCTGTTATTATACAACTTCATCTGGGACCCCGGTTCTTATTCCTTGCTAATCTTCTAATTTCTATGCAGGGATTTCCACCCCCCACCCCCAGACTGTTGTGAACTGCTTCTCTGTGGGGGCCATGGAGTTTCAGCAAGGGGTTCCTCACTCTGTACCCTATACCGAATAGGGGCTATAACCTGGATCAACAATATGCAAAATTCAGGCTAATTTGAAAGGGTTGTCAAATTTGTAGCAGTTCTTTATATTGTGTTTTCTTGGATACTGAAGTTCAACAACTGTTATAAGGGACCTGCATTGTATTGTTGCTGTTCAGGTGTTAGGTTTGACCCTGTGACCCCGTGGACTGCAGCACACCAGGCTTCCTTGTCTTTCACTGTTTCCCAGAGTTTGCTCAAACTCATGTCCATTGAGTCGGTGATGCCATCGAACCATCTCACCCTCTGTTGCCTCCTTCTCCTTTTGCCCTCAGTCTCTCTCAGCATCAGGGTCTTTCCCAATGAGTCAGGTCTTCCCATCAGAAGATTAAAGCATTGGAGCTTCAGCTTGAGCATCAGTCCTTCCAATGAATATTCAGGGTTGTGATAGTGGTTTTCAAACTGGGATCCAGGGAACCCCTCAGAGAGACCCCATGTAAAGCTGGGGGGAGGTCCCCATCTGGATCCAGAACAGATGGGGACCCCCTCTCCACTCCCTGCACATATACACACATACCCAACTAACTTGTCCCCTCCCTTTGCAACCAGAGCAACTGTGCACTTATCACTGTTGCACACTGGACTCTCCAGTAAGATTTTATCTGTAAAAAGGACTCTGGGGCAGGGGGAGGATGGGGCTGGGGGGTTACAAGCAATGGTTGAAGGCAAAGTACACACATTCCGGCCATCCCCTTGCCAGTGTTCAGTGGAGCAGTGAGCAGGACATCTGTCACAGCCCCGTTTGTGCAAACCGTGAATAAGCCATGGTGTGTGACTGAAACAATGGCAAGCTTTCACTTCGTCCAGCTTCACATGGGGAGCAAGCTGGGTTAACTTTGGAGATGTCTGAAATCCATCAGGCTCTTGGAAATATATGACCTTGTACAATAGCGACTCCTCTGGTCAATGCAGAGACAGCGTCCCCATGCATACAGTGCAGCATACATCGTGCAGTCTACTGCCATCGGGGTGTGGGCAGGGAACTTCAACCCTTCCTGTGCACCAAAGTTCCCAGAGGAGGGGTGGTCACTTGGGGCCCGTTTTCATCTCTTTTAGTCTCTACCCAAATTAGTCTTTGCTCATGTGGCTGGTGCTTTCTGCCCAGGCCCTCAGAGAACATGGTTTGCCCTCACGCAACCTGGGCCTAGACTAACAAGAGGTGGCCAAGCAGGACCCTGAGATTATTAGTCAGACATGAGCTGGTCCTGCCCCATCCTGGACAGGGTCATCTTTCCCTCCCAACCTGGACACGCCCAGAGATCCTCCTTCTTGTGGTCAAGGACCACTGCTGGGTTTCCAGTCATATCAGTATCAAGCAAGATAAAACTGCCAGGATAGGTTGGCACTAGAACACGTAGACCTATAAGGTGACCAGAAGTAACCTAGGGCTCATTAGGCTGCATTTGTAATCAATTAGCATTGTGGGGTTTGCACCCCCTGACAACAGGACTTGCGGAAATTCCTCAGCTGAGCCTCCATCCTCCCAGGCTGGTTTCAGACAGGGCAGCAAATAAAGAAATTCTCTAAACAATCCAGAACCCTGCTTATTAGCACATGAAACTCAGGCAGGAAATCAGGAGGGCTGCTTTTGTTCCTGCTTTTTGCACTGCCATTGCACAGACTTTGAAAAAGCTGTCTTCCCAGCACTCAGGCTCAGGGCAAATGGGACAAAACAGATGGCAAACCTCTCTGTTATGTGAGTGTCCCGTTTTAGAGGCAAAGGGGAAACAATGGCAAGCAGACTCGGGCCTGTCAAGGGTATGACTGAGCCCCTTGGAATGTGTGTGTCTGTGTGTGTGTGTGTCCACATGGGAACCTAAACATACTTGGCTCTGAGTTCTTACACGCTGGGGGTATTCTGAGTGAGCAGAACATTTCATGTGTGTCTAATAGGGTAACAGGGAGCCCCCAGATGCCTAGCTGCTCAAATTTCTAGATGGGGAGAACAAGGGGAAGTTTTGAGAATGGGAGGGTAGCTTATGAGAGCACATCTCTCTGTTTGTGTGTATTGGGGGAAACGGAGGGGAAATTTTGTGTTCTGGTGTATGAGCACTCATGGTGGGTGTGCGAGCACTCAAGTGTGCTGAGGGGAAGCTGAGAGAAAGTTCTGAGAGTCAGTGAAAATTCTCAGTTAGAAAAAATCTGGCAACTGCCCACACCACAGGTTGGTACACATTCAATGCTTGTGGAGCTCATTTCCTGTGCTAGTTACCAGCCCTTGTTTATACAGGACACAAAATATGATCTAGAGCAAAAGCTCCAGGTGTCAGAGGTGAGTCAAGGGACAGGGTATTCTGAGAGGACGGGGAAGGGTCGGGTGGGGGTGGTCACTGCTGGTGCCTTTTGAAGGAGCAGTGAAATCCGTTTTCAAGTTTAATCCATGGTTCCCATTCTCATAGGCTTGAAAGGGAAAGAAGATTGAACTCACATCTTAAAATAATGCCGTCCTCCAGCATAGCTCTAAAGCCATTTTAGCACCCAGTCTGCTCAGCCAATAGCAGCTGGGCGTTCTTCTGTGTTTATGCGTTTTTAAGCTAGTCTGGCTTGCTTTCCTCTGAGCTTCAGTTTCAGAGCCCAGCTCCAGAATGTGTTTATGAGCTTTTTCACTCTGCTTTATTCTGACTTGCCTTTGTTTGGTGGCACAGAGGGTAGTGCTTAGCTTAAGCACTCTGCCCTTTGCTTGGGGACCGCAGATTACAGAGGGTCCTCGGACTGGCATCCACAGCCAAGTTGGGGAATTTGCACCATCACCCTGCGGTGTGCATATGGGCAGGCACTTCTGAATGCCTCAACATGAAAAGACACTGCACTCTACGAACTCTTTGGCATGAGAGCTTCTCAGAGTCTGTCTTGACAGAGTGTTCATCCATGTGGCACCCAGCTTGTAACAAAATTTCAGTGGCTGCTAATTAGCCATGGAGCATTCCATTCCATTCGAGGGTCATGAAGCCATTACCAAAGACAACAGAGCCAATATTGCTTGCTTGTCAGCACGGCTCAAGACCTTGCTAGATCAGGTATTCTGAACACCTGCAAGGATTCCTGATGCGTCCATGTGACAGTCATGAGCCTCTTCTCTTTCTCTAGAGTAGAGGGAAGCTAGAGCAAAACTCTCCTGGCTGTTGGGTTCCATGGAGCAGAGAACCCAACCCTATCAGGAGACCAAATCCTGGCAGAACACAACCTTGAGGACTATACCCACAACCCTCAGTGCCAGCAAAAGTGAAGAGTACCAACCAGGGAATGTGCTAGGAGGCTCACTGGGAGGTGGAAGTCAGAGAACCATAGCTTATCCTCTTTTAGGCCAAGGTCGAAGCCCTGCTTAAGTCTCTTTCTGAGCACAGAGTCCCCATGATGGTGGGACCCAAAGATGCTGAGGAGGGCATTTCCCAGGCTTTGCTCTGGTCCAGCTTGGGACTTAAGTTGTTTGTAATGATAGGAGTTTGTTTTATACTTCATTGAGACTCAGTTGGAGCCCCTCCATCATCCTCGGGCAATTCACAATCTCTAGTGAACTGGGAGACCTCAGAAGAATATCAGGACTCTCAAGATGGCGATCCATGACTCCTTAGTCATTCTTCACTCCTTTGAGGCACTACCTAAGGTCCAGGAAGAAGCTTGCCAAGGAAGAGGGACCTGAGGACAGCAGTGGAGATGGAGCTGTGGGGTGTAGATTGTTATCCTTTATGGGAACTATCAGTTCTTCCCTGGAAGTCTTTACATAGAGTTGACCTTCTTTGCAAGTCACACCATCTTGGCCACAGTCACTGAAGCAGCCATAGGAAATATATAAACAAGTGGGCATGGCTTTCTTCTGATAAAAGTTTACTTAAACAATCAGACTGTGGGCCTGATCTAATCCATGGGCTGTAGTTTGCTGACCCCCGCTTTAGCTCATGATAGATGCCCAGCAAAAACTTGGAAAATTAACTTGTTGAAGATAGGTGAGCAGGGACCTCTCTTTCCATCCAGATCTTTGATTTGAACAGTTTTCACAGGCCCAGGCTCTGTGTTCCTGTCACGGGGCCACAGCAGCAAGACTTTCACCTCCTTTTCACTACCCTTCCCCAGCTTTCAGAGACCATAGACTCATTCAAACCCACCCTCTTAATGGAGAGCAGCATTTGTGTGCCTTCCAGGATCTGTTCCCCTTCCCCTCCCCACCTAGGGCCTTTGCCTTCCATCCCGTTTGTGAGACACACAATTTGTAATCTCCTTAAAGTCCAAGAAGCGAGGTCTCTGATTCATGTAGATTAAAATCAGCTGCAACCTATTAATGGCCCAGAGCCCAAGACAGATTTTAGGAAACAAAAACACTGGACCAAATTAGACTGAACTGGCCTCTGTCTCCAGGGGAAGGAGGTCGGGTGGGAGGCTGGGGGAGAGGGGGAGTGGCCATGTGGTTTTAATTAATTTGGATTCTCTTCCTGAAGCGAATTCACCCAACACAAAGCATGTGTAGCGCCATGGAAGCAGCAGCCTCGGAACTGGGCTCTCCCTGGTGCAGCCCCAGGTCCTGTTGGGGGACTGGGCCTGGTTGTGTGTCTGTAATTAACAGGTTTCAGAGTGGTTATTTTGGAAAAGAGAATTTCAGTGGCGCGTTAAAATCCTTTCATCAGCCATCAGCCAGCATCCCAAGGCCTTCAGCAAGGCCCTGGCCACTTATGGCTTCAGAGAGCTTTGAATTCCCAGGGTCTTGTTTGAGAATGTGGAGGCTTTTGCCATGGGTTTTATTAGACGATGGTTACCCTGATTTTCATTATGTTGTTTGGTTACTGGGATCATAAAAATGCTTCTCTCTTCCTAGAGTACCTAAGTACGTAAAAAAGAAAAGAAAAAGAAGAAGCCCTGCCTTTATAGAAGTTGCATCATGTACACAGTGGTGACTCCCTCATGGGAAAGAGCAGGCTCTGCCTCTGGGTGGGTGGCAGCTGGAAGAGGCCGGGTGCCCAGCTAGCACCCCGTCCTGACCTCACATCTGAGGAAACTGAGGCCAAGAGAGATGCCTCATGCTGGACTCTGTCTCTCAGACCCTGGTTCTTTGTCCACCTGGTGCATCAAGGCTGTGAACAGAGTTGCAGAGGGAGAGAAGGAGTCTGAATTCTTTTAGGTGGGTGCTTTAGGACACTTCTGAGAGTGGAAGGAAATGGTCAGATTCACATGCAGCTTAAAATAAAGCACCACAGTGGAGAGGGAACTGACCGGGCCAGGGCTGTGTGTTCTGATGGTACCCCTGAGGACGGGGCATGGGAGGGAGGCAGAGAGAGGAGTTCTCCTCAGGTTGCAGCCACTCCATGGAGGGCCTGGGAGGAGAGGAGAGTCACTGGGGCCCTCACTTGGCACCCACAGCCCTGGGCTGTGGGAAGGAGGGAAATAGGTACCAAATCCCACAAGCCACAGAGATGATTTCTTGCCGCTCTGAGTACGAAACCTCTGAAATCTGGTCAAGCTCCCAGAATCACCATATGGGGCAACAGGAACTTCGGTTAAGCCTGCGTTATCTGATAAATGGAACCCCAGCCTGGCTTTCCTTCCTATTTTGATGATGGCTACTTTCCAGAACGTTCTTTCATGAGGACATGAAAAACAGTCTGGGAGAACTGCTATTAAATAACCTCTGGTGCTTAAAAACAATGGGTGGGCTCCAGAGCTGCGGGCCTGCCTTTCAGGAGGACACGAGTAAAACCTTGTCCACACTAAAGCTATGATGGCATGTTCAGAGAATCAGAACGCCAGAGATGGGAGGGAAATATGTGCCAGCCAGCCCAGGACTTCATTTTACAGATAGGGAAACTGAAACCTGAAGCCAAGGTAGGCTCCAGCCCATGGTTTCTGACTAACATTGTTTGCTCAATTAAGCCATTCCTCACCAGGCCACAGTTCCCCGTTGGCTTGACATTTTTATTCATTCATCCAATATTTATTGATTACCTCCTATGGGCTAGACACTTGGAGGTGTGCTAATTTTGTTTCTTTGAATTTTTAAATTTTGGCCTCCTTTATTGGTTTTTCATTTATTCATTTTCATCCATCTTTATTCTTTGGCTTGTGTGGGACTCCCATCACAGCAGCCTCTCTCGTTGCAGAGCACCAGCTTTGGGTGCATGCACCCCAGAGCACTGGCTCCTCCTAATTGGACACACCAGTCCAGCCACTTCTCAGCATGTGGGATCTTCCCAGGCCGGGAATCGAACCAGTGCCGCTTACACTGAAAGGCAGACTTCTTACCCACTGACCACCAGAGAAGCCCTGTTTCTTTGAATTGTTTGAGACCGAGTAAAAGTGGTACATTTTTGTGGAATACAGTAAAGAAGGAAAGGAAAATCTTCCCCTCCTCCTCCCAAGTTCAGGTTTTAGGAAACCTTTGTGAGGGCATCCTTGGGAAATACCTTCCAGGCTGGGTGTGCCTTTTAGGTGCCCTAATGATATCACTATCAGGTAAAGACAGACTTCACTAGGCTGCCTCTGTGTGCAGTCACCACCCAGGCAGCCTAGCCCAAAGGATTCTGGGAGTGACAATCATCAGGGATTCTCTGGATCCAAGTCTGAGCCAGTGCTGTTGGGAACTCAAGCCAGTTCAAGGAGTAGAGATTGTAGGGGTCCCTCAGACTGTTTCCTATCTTTCTCATACAGTTTGCTTGTCCGTCCTTTGTTCTTGTTTACTTCTGTGTGAATAACTCCTCGATTATAAATCAGAGAGCTTGGCACTGAATTTTGGCTTATCTGTGATCTTTAACTTTCCCAAGGCAAACGAAATTAAACCAACAAATCTCTTTGTCTCTCCTAGTATAGTATCCAAATCGTGGACCCGTTGATCTATATGGAGAGAGCCAAGCTTGAGCCTCCCCACCCCCACCACACTCACCCTGAGCAGTCATGCACACATTCATCCACTGACTCATGGGTTCATTCAACAAATACTCAATGAGCAACTAGGTGCCAGAGTCTAGTCTAGGCTGGAAATATAGAGTGAAAAAAAGGCAATGTCCCTCCTTTCTCTGTTTACATTGCAGGGGGAACTGACAGTAAGCAAACAAACTAACCAATATACTTATACACAGAGGGGTCAGGAAGACCTCTCTGAAGAGGTGACATTGGGCAAGGGTTGAATGAAGAGCTTTCCAGGCAGAAGAAACAATAAATGCAAAGACTGAGGACATGGACCAGTTGTATGTGTTGGGGAAGTCAGACTGGAGCAGAGGGAGCAATGGGGATGTCAGTAAGGTCAGAGAAGTGAGCAGAGTCCAGGCCAAGGAAGGAAGCCTTCGCTTGTGCTCTGAGCATTATGGGATGTTTTTGGAGCAGGGGAGTGATATGGCAGAGATACACAGTAGAAGGCCATAGAGAAGCTGACAAAGTGATGATGCCCAGCTCGGGTTAAACGTTTGCACTCAGACCCGTGGCAGGTGGTGGCGATGTGTGAGCCTGCAGCCACACTCCCCACTGGGGGCTTGTGACCCGATATCAACAGCTTCCCAGAGCCTACCAGCAGTGACCTGGTGGACTGAGGGTTCTCTGACTCATGGGTCCCAACCCTGCTATTTAAACAGCAGCATTTCCTTTTCTGGGGCTTAAAACTAATTGGTAGAGAGGTAGTGAGCGCCCAGGCCCAGCCTCACCCTGTCGAAACATGTATCCCTTAAAGGTTTCCCCTTCAGGCACCACCTATGAGGTGCAGCCACCACCTACCATGGGTCTGAGTGCCAGCATTTCATTCCCAAGCCCTTCACCATGCCAAATGCAGGTGACTTCACTGGGGAGCAGAGGTGGAGGGGGAAAAGACATGAACTGTGGGTTCAGTCAGCCCAGGGTTCCTACCTTTGCTTCACTGCTAACAAGCTTTTGGAATTGCTACTGAACCTCCTACAGCTATACTGCCCAGTATAGTAGCCGCCAGCCACATGTGGCTACTGACATTTAAATCTTAAGTTTAAAGCAATTAAAATGAAATGAAATTGAAAATTTAGCTTATTCGACAAATATTCAGACTCGGACACCTAAATGGAGCATTCAGGCTAGGAAGCAGGGACCCAGGCCTGGGGGTACCCAAGACACGACTGCTTTCAGAAGACTGGAACAGGGGAGTATCTGACTGGAGTCCCCACTGGGCACACCTCAAGAGATCAATAGCCACATGGAGCTGGTGACTATCGTGGCAGTGGACAGTGTAGACATAGAACATTTGTGTCATGGACAGGATGTTCTATTTGACAGTTTTACTTCTTTGAAAAAGAAGTAACCCATGGGGCTTCCCTGGTTGGTCAGTGGGTAAAGAGTCCACCTTGCAGTGCAAGGGGCGCTGGTTCCTGGCCGGGGAAGATCCCATGTGCCACAGAGCAGCTAGACTCGTGAGTCCAATTACAAGCCAACGCTCTGAAGCACGAGCGCCCAGAGCCGGTGCTCTGCAACGAGTGAGGCCACTGCAATGGGAGACCCACACAGGCCAAAGAATAAAGACAGATGAAAAATAAACGAATGGAAAACCAATAAAAGAGACCAAAATTTTTAAAAACTCAAAAAAAAAAAAAAGTAACCTATGAGAAATAAACCTGTTAACATACATAAAGCACAAGTTACTTCTGTCTCATTATAGGTACCCAGCAAATGATAGTCGCTGTGTTTTACTGTATGGATCCCCATTTCAGCTCTGTTACTGACCAGCTGTGGGGCCACGCAACCTCTCCAAGCCTCAGTTTTCTGATCTTTAAAACAGAAATAATAAGTAATGCTAAGTGAATTTCTCCTAGCATAACATAATCCTTATTTTTCTCAGTCCTTCCTGGACCTCTGAGAATATCCCCGCCACCCTCCAATAACTGATCTAGGCCTGAGTTTGGAATCTCCAGTCCTGCCATGCTTAGTTTAGGCATGACTGAGATCATGGCTCAGAATGAGTACTGGAGGTTTTAGCCATTTTGAAGGGTTTGAGCACAGTCAAGGGTGTGAAGTTCTAATGAAACAAGTGGGCAAGTCTGCTCAAGATATATCATCATTCTGACTCAAGTCAGCAATTCCCCTACTCCAGTGCTCTGAAAGCAGTCGTGTCTTGGGTGCCCCGGTCCTGGGCCTCCCGCTTCCTTGCCTGAACGCTCCTTCTCTGGGTGCAGCCCTCAGGGAGAGGCTTTCTAGCAGCCCTTCTGGTATCTCAGCCTCCAATCAGTCTTCCTTTTTCTACTTTGGGGCTTTGTTGTTGTTTAACATTTATTAACTACAGGCATTTGGTGGGGGAAGTGGATTTGCCTGGGGCTGGAAGGAAGTTATTTGCCAGGCCAGGAGAAGGTGTGGTTTCAGAGTTGAAGCTGGAATCCCCTTCACCTGCTTAATGCATTTCAGGGGAGATTTGTTTTCAACTCCCAAATTACCTGCTAGGATTTCTAGACCTGAGATCCTATCTCCCCTGGCTGTTTTCTTTCATTTCCGATAAGAAAGGCAAAACAGAGAGAAAAAAAAAAAAAGAAGAAGCTCAAGAACAACATTCTTCTGGTCTTTTCAATTAAATTGCACACAGTGAGTGATTTTCTTCACTGTCTGCTGTCAGGCAGGCAGGAGAAGGTCCTGGGAAAGCTCTCAGAACCTCTGCTCTTGGGGACCCAGGGGAGCAAGTACAGCTGGGCTTCTACAGAAAACTTAGGGAAGAGTGTGGACTTAATGTGTCCAGTGGGACTTTATAAGTCTCCCCGCTTCACACTGTTCCACCTGCAACTTACTCTTCTCAAGAAATATCAACTCCAACCCTCAGACTGTTTAGGACCCAAACCTAAATGAAGTCTTACTTGAAACCCCCCTATTTTCTCTCACACCTCCCTTTCAAGGTGCTGGGACATCCTACTGGCTCAACTTTGAAAACCTATCCAGAATCCACCCAGTTTTCCCCATCTTCTCTGCCAACACCCTGGTCCAAGCCACCACCGTCTCTTCTCCAGTCACCTGTGATAACCTCCTACCAGGCTCCCTCTTTCCACTTCTCACTAACTGGCCCATCTGCTTCTACTTGCCCTGCAGTATATTCTCAACATTGTGTTCATTCGTGTCTGATTCTTTGTGATCCCATGGACTGTAGTCCTTCAGGCTCCTCTATCCACGGGTTTCTTCAGGCAAGCATACTGGACTGGGTTGCCATGCCCTCCTCCAGGGGATCTTCCCAACCCAGGGATTGAACCCAGGTCTCCCTCATGGCGGGAAGATTCTTTACAGTGACTCCTGTCCCATGGAGAGTAAAAATCCATAGTCCTTCCAGTGGTCATAAGGGCTTTGAAAAATCTCACCCATGTGAATGTTGACCTCCCCGCCCTCCCCTCTCTCCCTTACTCATTTGTCTTCAGTTATCCTGGACCCCTTGCTTTCCTCAAACACACCAGATATGTGTCCACATTGGAGCTTTTGCTGCAGCTGTTCCCTCACCTCTTCCAGTCTTCACTGAAGGGTCACCTTCTCACATTTCAGGGAGATTTGTTTTCAACTCCCAAATTACCTGCTAGGATTTCTAGACCTGAGATCCTATCTCCTGGCTGTTTTCTTTCATTTCCGATAAGAAAGGCAAAACAGAGAGAAAAAAAAAAAAAGAAGAAGCTCAAGAACAACATTCTTCTGGTCTTTTCAATTAAATTGCACACAGTGAGTGATTTTCTTCACTGTCTGCTGTCAGGCAGGCAGGAGAAGGTCCTGGGAAAGCTCTCAGAACCTCTGCTCTTGGGGACCCAGGGGAGCAAGTACAGCTGGGCTTCTACAGAAAACTTAGGGAAGAGTGTGGACTTAATGTGTCCAGTGGGACTTTATAAGTCTCCCCGCTTCACACTGTTCCACCTGCAACTTACTCTTCTCAAGAAATATCAACTCCAACCCTCAGACTGTTTAGGACCCAAACCTAAATGAAGTCTTACTTGAAACCCCCCTATTTTCTCTCACACCTCCCTTTCAAGGTGCTGGGACATCCTACTGGCTCAACTTTGAAAACCTATCCAGAATCCACCCAGTTTTCCCCATCTTCTCTGCCAACACCCTGGTCCAAGCCACCACCGTCTCTTCTCCAGTCACCTGTGATAACCTCCTACCAGGCTCCCTCTTTCCACTTCTCACTAACTGGCCCATCTGCTTCTACTTGCCCTGCAGTATATTCTCAACATTGTGTTCATTCGTGTCTGATTCTTTGTGATCCCATGGACTGTAGTCCTTCAGGCTCCTCTATCCACGGGTTTCTTCAGGCAAGCATACTGGACTGGGTTGCCATGCCCTCCTCCAGGGGATCTTCCCAACCCAGGGATTGAACCCAGGTCTCCCTCATGGCGGGAAGATTCTTTACAGTGACTCCTGTCCCATGGAGAGTAAAAATCCATAGTCCTTCCAGTGGTCATAAGGGCTTTGAAAAATCTCACCCATGTGAATGTTGACCTCCCCGCCCTCCCCTCTCTCCCTTACTCATTTGTCTTCAGTTATCCTGGACCCCTTGCTTTCCTCAAACACACCAGATATGTGTCCACATTGGAGCTTTTGCTGCAGCTGTTCCCTCACCTCTTCCAGTCTTCACTGAAGGGTCACCTTCTCACAAAGCTCCCCTTGATCACCTAGCCCATCTCAAGTTCTCATCATCCTCCCTTGCACTCCCACCCGCTTTGTCCTGACTCTGCCCGCCACTTAACACTTATCACTGTCTAGCATACTGCAGTCTCCTCTTCACAAGCCCCCATGGATACCCAAATCCATATATCTGCAGGCTTTGCTTCCGCAGAGGGATGATTGTGCATCATTTGAGTGTTGGTTGTGCTTATGGTTTTCCTCTCTTCTTACTTCTAGAATTGTCATCTCCACGAAGGTAGGGACCCTGACCTGTTGAGTTCACTACTCTCTCTCCAGTTCTTCCAGGCACCTGGCTCAGAGTCATGCTTTTTCTCCCACCAGTGACCCTCCTCCCACTTGGAGATGTGTGCTCTTCAGAAAGCCTGACCTGAGAAGACGAGAGCTCACTTGAGCTACAAGCATTGCCAGGCCAAAATTCTAACAGGTCAGGGCTACAAGGAGGCTTAAACTCATAAGGAGGCTCCCAATAAGTTCAAGATCAGAAGAAACAGAACTAGAAGGAACTCTCCCCAAGCTCATAGGGGGTGAGTGAGCAAGAAGTTGCCTAAATGATTGTATGACTATGAGCAAGGAGACAAAGAAGAAGAGGGAAGGAAGGGAGAGGAAGGAGAAGGATAAACAGAAGAAAAAGAATCAACAAAGACTCTAGGATTTCTTTAATGCTTAAAACTTTTAACAAGGAAAATGGATTCAGGCTCCTCTATCACGGGTTTCTTCAGGCAAGCATACTGGACTGGGTTGCCATGCCCTCCTCCAGGGGATCTTCCCAACCCAGGGATTGAACCCAGGTCTCCCTCATGGCGGGAAGATTCTTTACAGTGACTCCTGTCCCATGGAGAGTAAAAATCCATAGTCCTTCCAGTGGTCATAAGGGCTTTGAAAAATCTCACCCATGTGAATGTTGACCTCCCCGCCCTCCCCTCTCTCCCTTACTCATTTGTCTTCAGTTATCCTGGACCCCTTGCTTTCCTCAAACACACCAGATATGTGTCCACATTGGAGCTTTTGCTGCAGCTGTTCCCTCACCTCTTCCAGTCTTCACTGAAGGGTCACCTTCTCACAAAGCTCCCCTTGATCACCTAGCCCATCTCAAGTTCTCATCATCCTCCCTTGCACTCCCACCCGCTTTGTCCTGACTCTGCCCGCCACTTAACACTTATCACTGTCTAGCATACTGCAGTCTCCTCTTCACAAGCCCCCATGGATACCCAAATCCATATATCTGCAGGCTTTGCTTCCGCAGAGGGATGATTGTGCATCATTTGAGTGTTGGTTGTGCTTATGGTTTTCCTCTCTTCTTACTTCTAGAATTGTCATCTCCACGAAGGTAGGGACCCTGACCTGTTGAGTTCACTACTCTCTCTCCAGTTCTTCCAGGCACCTGGCTCAGAGTCATGCTTTTTCTCCCACCAGTGACCCTCCTCCCACTTGGAGATGTGTGCTCTTCAGAAAGCCTGACCTGAGAAGACGAGAGCTCACTTGAGCTACAAGCATTGCCAGGCCAAAATTCTAACAGGTCAGGGCTACAAGGAGGCTTAAACTCATAAGGAGGCTCCCAATAAGTTCAAGATCAGAAGAAACAGAACTAGAAGGAACTCTCCCCAAGCTCATAGGGGGTGAGTGAGCAAGAAGTTGCCTAAATGATTGTATGACTATGAGCAAGGAGACAAAGAAGAAGAGGGAAGGAAGGGAGAGGAAGGAGAAGGATAAACAGAAGAAAAAGAATCAACAAAGACTCTAGGATTTCTTTAATGCTTAAAACTTCTTGAAGTGCCTCCCCCTCCACCAAAGCCTTTGTTTATGTTTGTATCTGTTGATAAATCCTAGAGTAGCCAGCCTCCCGGATAGCCCCCGGTGATCCTTGTCGCCCAGCATTCATGCCCTTGTGTGCTGAATCAGGGCTGGTCTGTGTACCAGCAGAAAACGGCAGAAGTGAGGATGTGTGACTTATGCTGACTTCAGAGGCTGTGCCTTACAAAGGGACTACAGGTTTCTATTTGGCCTCTTTAACTGTCCACTCTGGAGAAAGCAGTCACTATATTTTGAGTACACTGAGAGAGACCTACCTGAAGAGGAACTGAGGTCCCTCCCAGGAGCCAGCCGCGACTGGCCAGGCTTGTGAGTGAACCACCTCGACAGTAGATACTCCAACCCTGGTCAAGCCTTAAAGCTACAACCTCTCAAGGGACCCTGAGCCAGAATGCCCCAGCCAAGCCACTCCTAAATTCCTCATCCTCAGCGACTCTGAGGGTTGTGTTTTGGAAGGGGTGGTGTTAGATTTATTTCACTGAAGTATAGTTGATTTACAATGTTGTGTTAATTGTTAATTTCTGGTGTGTAGAAAAGTGATGCAGTTATATATATATATATATACACACATATACATATATACTTTTTCATATCCTTTTCCATTATGGTCTATCTCAAGATTTTGATTATAATTCCCTGTGCTATACAGTAAGACCTTGTTGTTTATCCATCTTTGCATACTAGCTTGCATCTGCTAATTCCAAACTTCCAATCCATGCCCTCCCCGCAACCCTCCTACCTCTTGGCAACCACAAGTCTGTTCTCTATATCTGTGAGTTTGTTTTTTTTTTGTAGATAGGTTTATTTGTGTCATATTTTTGATTCCACATGTAAGTGATATCATATGGTATTTGTCTTTCTGCTTCCAACTTCACTTAGTATGATAATCTCTAGGTCCATTCATGTCACTCCAAATGGCATTATTTCATTCTCTTTTATGGCTGAGTAGTATTCCATCTTATATATGTACAACATCTTCCTTATCTGTTTAGTGACTCTTGTTGTTTTAAGCCACTAAGTTTTGAAGTATTTTGCTATTCAGTGACAGATATTTAAATTATTTACCATATTAAAAATTAAAACAGAAAACTAAGAGCAAAAAAGTTGTTGATATTTACTCAAATGTGGGTGTTTTAATACTCACTTACATAACAAATCACTAGCCTTGGGCATTAGTTTCTGCAAAAATTCCCCCAATCAATGCTGTGTTACTATTTATTCATTAATTCATTTAATATATATTTATATGAATAAATTCATATTTATTAATTCATAAAATCAATAACTTTATTAATTTGTTTAAAGTTTTTAAATAACGCAAGCTTGCTATAAAAAATAACTAGGTTTTCCAAAACAAAACAGAACAAAACTTAATCAGAAGAATGACAGTGTTTTACATTTTTGCAAATCTCTTTAATGTCTGGCTTAATAGAAGACAGCTGGATTCTCATATCTACTTCTGCATTCAATCAACAGTGATAATATTGTTTTGCTTGAAGTTTATGAAGGAAACCCAGCCTCAGAGATACTGGAGCTGGAAAGGGGAGGAATATTTTTAATAGCCTTTTCAGATAATTGTAGATATTCTTCTTTGACACTATACCAGAACTCGATAAATGGTCGTTTATTAAAGGTTACTTGCAGTGTGGAATCTGAAACTATCTCAATGAACTCTTTGTGCTCAGTTACATTAAAATCTATTTGGTCTGTGTTATACTGAATGGATCTTTTGCCCATGCATGATTTTGTAATCTATGCATGGTCATTTGGAAAATATTGCTTCACTAAGTTATGCAGATCTGAATTTGATCTGCTTCATGATGAAACCTAAAAATTCACATTTGTTGATATCACCACTGACCTCGTCAGAAACATCTTTAAGTATTGAGAAAGCGTTAAGCTCACTGTGACAGATACAAGTTTTTGGAAATTCTACTTTTTGCTGGAAAACTTTTATTTTAACAACAAACACTGTAAATTATCTTTCTTAAAATGACAAGTTTAGATTATTCATTTTGGAGAAAATGACTGTCACATAACCAAGACTGAATAACCATGGTAATTTGGTCCTTTCAAGTAAACATGGTGTTTCATCAAAGTGACTAGTTCAGCTCACTACTCAGACACTCTCACAAGCACGTTTTCTCTGAATACCCAGT
The DNA here is from genome assembly GCA_022376925.1 of Tragulus kanchil. Taxonomy (NCBI): domain Eukaryota; kingdom Metazoa; phylum Chordata; class Mammalia; order Artiodactyla; family Tragulidae; genus Tragulus; species Tragulus kanchil. Next base: position 212,847,212 of record JAIOJX010000032.1, on the reverse strand, counting down.
TGTACCTTAGGATGCCCCAGAAACACTTTATGCTTACTTTTCAGTTCACCACACACAATAGTCAAAAGGGGTGGACTTTGGGTAGGATTTCATAAAATTAATAATTTTCACTGCTTCATTTTGGACATGCTTAAGTGAAATGGGCTTCCATTTTTTTTGTCCTCTGATTTTGTGGCAGTGATTACTATGACAATTTTACCCGGATATCAACACAGTGAAGCAGGCAAATCTTGGAAATTTGGATGAAGTTTTGATGTTGCAAATTCTTTCTTAGGGTCTCAGACCTCACTTTGAGACCCATTACCTTAGGGTAATTAGTGCTATTCCATCACTTACACCATTTTTGAGCATGCTACATGCTCACACAGGCGTGTACCAGGTCTTTATGTCAGACTGTGATGGACACCATCTGTTACATTAACTAGAAACACTGGCTTGTTAGGTACCGGCTTACTCTTGTGGATAGAGTAGATGTGAGACAGGTTTTTCATATAAGGGAGGTTAGGGTATTTTTATGCTTCTGTTTGCCCCACTATTGAAAGGTGTGTGGATGGTAGGAATAAGCTAGGCCCTGAGAAATTCCTCAGAAGATCAGGGTGGTATAATTAAGGTGAGTGAGGAAGCTAACACGTGCACCCCTTCCTTTATAAGGCTTGTCTTTTCTCCCTTTCAATGAGCAATGAACGCCCAGTGCACTGCAGGGGCATCCTTTCCAGAGCGGTGGGGTTCTTCAAGCTCCACACTTGAAGTGGGCAGAGGGCTCACTCCCTCTGGCAGTACTATCAATCAGGACAAGAGCAGCAGCCAGCCAAGAGGCTGCATGGGTTCCAAAGGTCTCTGCCCCCGCGAGGATTTGATCATTGTGGAAAAGCTGACAACCTGGCCTCTCCTGAAGTTTTCAGCATTCCCACCAAGTGGACGTAGAGCAAGACATGGTGGGGATGGGGTTATTTTTCAGTCTTTCAGTTCAGCTTTTCGCTGCAGACATGCAGAATAGGTTTGAACCCACACCTGACTGGGCTCAGCTCTTTGGTGACTGATTGCGTAGCTGTTCTGTCTATGATCACGGGCCCTGTTGGCGGGTGAGAAACAACAAGCAGTTGTGTCGGAGCCCTGGGAACTGGAGACTTTCCACATCTGTTCGCCTGGTCGGGGTGGGAGGAAATCACCAAAACCTTCCAGAGCTGGGCCGGAGCCGGAGGTAGAGTGGGGGTTGGGGCAGGGGGACAAAAGGCTTAAGCTGCTTTACGCTTAGGACATGCAAGTTTTAGTTTTTTGTTGCTATGACAATTTTACCCGGATATCAACACAGTGAAGCAGGCAAATCTTGGAAATTTGGATGAAGTTTTGATGTTGCAAATTCTTTCTTAGGGTCTCAGACCTCACTTTGAGACCCATTACCTTAGGGTAATTAGTGCTATTCCATCACTTACACCATTTTTGAGCATGCTACATGCTCACACAGGCGTGTACCAGGTCTTTATGTCAGACTGTGATGGACACCATCTGTTACATTAACTAGAAACACTGGCTTGTTAGGTACCGGCTTACTCTTGTGGATAGAGTAGATGTGAGACAGGTTTTTCATATAAGGGAGGTTAGGGTATTTTTATGCTTCTGTTTGCCCCACTATTGAAAGGTGTGTGGATGGTAGGAATAAGCTAGGCCCTGAGAAATTCCTCAGAAGATCAGGGTGGTATAATTAAGGTGAGTGAGGAAGCTAACACGTGCACCCCTTCCTTTATAAGGCTTGTCTTTTCTCCCTTTCAATGAGCAATGAACGCCCAGTGCACTGCAGGGGCATCCTTTCCAGAGCGGTGGGGTTCTTCAAGCTCCACACTTGAAGTGGGCAGAGGGCTCACTCCCTCTGGCAGTACTATCAATCAGGACAAGAGCAGCAGCCAGCCAAGAGGCTGCATGGGTTCCAAAGGTCTCTGCCCCCGCGAGGATTTGATCATTGTGGAAAAGCTGACAACCTGGCCTCTCCTGAAGTTTTCAGCATTCCCACCAAGTGGACGTAGAGCAAGACATGGTGGGGATGGGGTTATTTTTCAGTCTTTCAGTTCAGCTTTTCGCTGCAGACATGCAGAATAGGTTTGAACCCACACCTGACTGGGCTCAGCTCTTTGGTGACTGATTGCGTAGCTGTTCTGTCTATGATCACGGGCCCTGTTGGCGGGTGAGAAACAACAAGCAGTTGTGTCGGAGCCCTGGGAACTGGAGACTTTCCACATCTGTTCGCCTGGTCGGGGGGTGGGAGGAAATCACCAAAACCTTCCAGAGCTGGGCCGGAGCCGGAGGTAGAGTGGGGGGTTGGGGCAGGGGGGACAAAAAGGCTTAAGCTGCTGGCGACCCCGGGTCATATGACCACCCCATGGTCCTCTGCCAGCCCCTTTCATCCCCTCAGGTCCCCAACACTCAGCCTTTTCATCATCCCCCAGGTCAGCAGGATCAGATTTATGTGAATCAACCAGAAAGCTTATCAAACGAAGGCAGAAGCAGGTGTTTGAAAACCTCCTCCTGCTGAAAGCTGAGTTGAACAAGGTTGCTGGTGTGGCCGAGGCCAGGGTCTTCACTAATTGAGTTTTCTTTCCTGAAGTTCTTTCCCTCTCCCTTTCTTCTTATTTTGCTTTGGAACCCCTGGCGGTCTCTGGGAACCAGTCACTAAAACAAACCAATCTAAGAGCAAGGGATGTAGGGAAAAACAAAGCTAAGTCGAGATGTCCCGTTACTAGCTTGAATTGACCATGATGGGGATATTTACACCACAGAAATCAGCAGGCTACAGTGCAGATTCTCTCCCCTCCAAAATTAGTTGTTAAACATTCACCAGCACATTTACCAACTTTCACTGTGGAGACTGTTGCTCAAAGTGTGATTCTCAGAGCGATTATATCTGAATCTCCTAGGGGAAAAAAAGAGGTAGGAATGGAGATGTTGCTATTTAAAATGTAGATTTCCTAGCAGATCTGAACTCACTGAATCAAATTCTCTGGAGGGGAGCCTGGGGAAATGTGTTTTTAGCAGAGTTATTAATAAATTTGATAAAGTTTAAAACTTTGGGCCTAGGGAGTGGGAGAGAAGTGTGGGTGTACATCTGGCTTTTGGCATCCAGAGGAACAGCTGGCTTCAGTCCCAGTTGGCCTCAGTACGGACAGCTGTTTTCCCTCGAGATATAAACTTCATGGCAGGAAAAGGAGGTGGGAACTCTGGGGTCCCATCCACCCACTGACAACATGATTGGTTCTGCCTTGGATTGCAGGATGTCTCCATATTCTAACCTTGACACTTGGATCCAAGACAACAGGAGCAAATGCCCAGATATATGCATTCACATGAAGAAATTCACCACCATGCATACCGTCGGTAGGGCCAGTGGATACCCTCCCTACCCAGGGCTCCAGGCAGGGGAACCCAGGCAGGACTCCATCAGTTTCCTTACTAGATAGGCTGGGACAGCGCTTTTTTTCCAGGTTTGTATAGGCATTAGCAGTGCTTTCATAACCAGATATGATTTATAAAACAAAGGCCTTGTTTACCTTAGCCCACTGGGCCAGGAAAAGAAAATCCTTTAAAGAAGAAAGAAAAAGAGAAGAAAAGAGAAATCTTTCTTTCCTCAGAGGTGAAACAGAAACTTTGTAGAGGACCCGGCACTGTTTTTGATTTATCTCACATCTACCTGAGGGAATAGTACAGATTAATTTTTTCTGAGAACTTGACTATGTTTCTTAACAGTTCTGGGAGATAACGTATTGATGAGAAAGCAAAGACCAGGCCAGGCCAGGCCACATGAAAACAGAGCTGATAAGCGGAAGGGCTGGAATTTGAACCCCAATTCTGATGGCCCCTTCCCCCACTCCCCCCAGATACCAATGCTTTTTCCTCCCAAACCCAGTGCAGTAGTTTGTTGTTGTTGTTGTTGTTGTTGTTGTTGTTTGCATGTCATTGGAGCCCAGAGGAATCCTTAATAGGCAACTGGGACAATGACATTGGACATTTGAACTCAAATTATTGTGAATTCCTAAACCATTAGAGCTCCTTATATCCTGATGCAAGTTCAGAAACATAATGCAAAATCACATGCAAGACCTCCAAGATTATAAGATCTTAAATTACAAACTATTAGATTATTGGCTATTTGATTATCCAGTGGAATGGACAGTTGAGAGTTGACCATGTTGCTGACTATAATTTAGGCACTCCCCTTATCAGGCTTTTAGGCTCACACCAGTTCATCAAGTTCATGATCAGGGCCTACTTGTTTGTTCTAACTGTTCAGAGCTTTTATCAAATATGAAACTTCATCAAGTGAAAGGGGGAAGTGGCCGAATGGCCTACTTCAGGAAAGCGAGATGTGATCTCAAGTATTTTTTCTGAGGTTTTATGGCCTTCTTGTACCTAAGAACTCTCCTCCTGACTCAAGGCCTCATCTCCTCTTTGAAATCACTCATTCACTTATCAAATAATTAGCAATGACCTACTATATGTCAGGGCTTCCCTAGTGGTGCAGTCACAAGGAATCTGCCTGCAATGCAAGAGACCCAGGTGTGATCGCTGGGTTGGGAAGATCCCCTGGAGAAGGAAATGGCAGCCCACTCCAGTATTGTTGCCTGGAGAATCCCATGGACAGAGAGCCTGCTGGGCTACAGTCCATGGGTTCCTAAAGAGTCAGACATGATTCAGCAACTAAACCACCACCATCACTATATGTCAGGGAAGAACAGGAAGCAGAGAGAATGCATCTCATCCTTATGAAGTTCACAGTTTGTTGAGAGACAGATATTATACAAAAATGTATTAAAAATAGATATACCTTGTCTGAGTGTTATGAAAGAAGGGCACATGGTACAAAGAACAAAGTCAGTGGTTTTAATGGTCATTCACAGAAGGAACATTTACAAGGAGACCTTTTCTTAATAAAATTTTTTTGGCCTCTTTTATTGTTTTTATTTATTTTTCATCCATCTTTATTCTTTGGCCTGTGTGGGCCTCCCATTGCAGTGGCCTCTTTTGTTGCAGAGCACCAGCTCTGGGCTCATGAGCTCCAGAGTGCTGGCTGGTAATTGGACACACCAGTCCAGCTGCATCGTGGCATGTGGGATCTTCCCAGGCCAAGGATCAAACCGGTGCCCCCTGCACTGCAAGGCACGGACTCTTTCCCCACTGAACCACCAAGGAGGCCCAAGGCGACCTTATTGATGGGATTTTTTTGTTCTCATTGTTTTGGATGGCATGGGGTTGGAATAAAGGGCTGCGGAGAGTTTGGTTGGGGACATTTGAAAGGGAGATGTCATGTAGGCAACAGAATTCCCAACTCAGGAGAGAAGATGTTTGAAAGTCAGCAACAAAAAAGAAAAGGCACAGATGAGATCATTTAGGGATGGGCTATAAAAGGCTAGGTAAAGTCTGGAGCCTGTACCCAGGCTGCCCATAAGGAGCTCTCTTGGGCAGAGGAGGAGTCCTGAAAGCCACTTGAAAAGGCTGGTCAATTGCAGTTTGGAGGAATGAAAATTTAAATACAAACATCAGAAAAGCAATTCAGAGCCCCAGGACACTGACTCCCACGTCCTCTTTTCCCATGAACCAGGCAGGCTGTCTGTGGGCCAGTGAGTAGATTAAACTGAAACTCCCAGAATTAGAACAACTAGCTTTGTCCTGAGCAGTGCTTCATAACTGTTATTTTCTTTCTTCCTCAGTCCTAAGCTCCTTGGCCTCTTGGAGATGCAAAAGCAAGTAAACCAGTTCACACTGGTGTGAATGAGGTTTAACCACCTCGTCCTTATTGAAATATATCACTGAGAAAAGGCAAAATTAATCTCAAACCTGTGCAATTTCAGGAAACAGAAATTGTTTATTTATTTATGAATAGTATATTTATGGCAATGCCCTTGAGAGGGAAGACAGTTGTGGGTGGGGGTGATCACGGTGCAGCTTCCCTCCACTCTTCCTGCAGCAGCTTCTTTTCTTGCTCCATTTCTGAATCCCAAGAGGCTTGAAAATCTCCACCATTTGCAGAGTGGATCCTCTGCCACTATAGCCATGCCTGATAATTATGTTAGCTAATAACAGTGAATGTTAACTGAGCACTCACTATGTGTCGGTGTTACCTCAAGCACTTTCTACAGCTGACCTCGTTTAGATGTCACAGCAACCCTACAAGGTTGGGCCAGTCACTGTTCTCATTTTGTAGGGGAGGCCATGAAGGATTTGCCATGTGACTCAGCTGCCTGTGGACACACCAGCTCATAGGCTGATAGTTGAAACAGAGTCTTACTTCCCAGTCCACACTTGGGGAGGTGAATCTGAGGCCTTGTGTTTGGGTTTACTCAGAGTATAAAAGTGAGTCCCAATCTTGGTCTGAGGTGGCTCTCACTATGCCTGGCTTGGTTTGGCCCCATCCTGAGAAGGACAACCCAGGCCAAGCTCATCATGTCTGATTACAAACAAAAGTGGGAGTCCTGTGAGGTATCAGGCTTTCATCTCCTTAGTGAGAGAACCAAAATTCTCCTGAATTTTTTAGAATGAGATCGAAGACACAATCTTTTCAAGCCAAACCTCAAGGGTAGAGCTTGCAGTGACTGCAGAAGAATATGGAAACTCCCAGAATTAGAACAACTAGCTTTGTCCTGAGCAGTGCTTCATAACTGTTATTTTCTTTCTTCCTCAGTCCTAAGCTCCTTGGCCTCTTGGAGATGCAAAAGCAAGTAAACCAGTTCACACTGGTGTGAATGAGGTTTAACCACCTCGTCCTTATTGAAATATATCACTGAGAAAAGGCAAAATTAATCTCAAACCTGTGCAATTTCAGGAAACAGAAATTGTTTATTTATTTATGAATAGTATATTTATGGCAATGCCCTTGAGAGGGAAGACAGTTGTGGGTGGGGGTGATCACGGTGCAGCTTCCCTCCACTCTTCCTGCAGCAGCTTCTTTTCTTGCTCCATTTCTGAATCCCAAGAGGCTTGAAAATCTCCACCATTTGCAGAGTGGATCCTCTGCCACTATAGCCATGCCTGATAATTATGTTAGCTAATAACAGTGAATGTTAACTGAGCACTCACTATGTGTCGGTGTTACCTCAAGCACTTTCTACAGCTGACCTCGTTTAGATGTCACAGCAACCCTACAAGGTTGGGCCAGTCACTGTTCTCATTTTGTAGGGGAGGCCATGAAGGATTTGCCATGTGACTCAGCTGCCTGTGGACACACCAGCTCATAGGCTGATAGTTGAAACAGAGTCTTACTTCCCAGTCCACACTTGGGGAGGTGAATCTGAGGCCTTGTGTTTGGGTTTACTCAGAGTATAAAAGTGAGTCCCAATCTTGGTCTGAGGTGGCTCTCACTATGCCTGGCTTGGTTTGGCCCCATCCTGAGAAGGACAACCCAGGCCAAGCTCATCATGTCTGATTACAAACAAAAGTGGGAGTCCTGTGAGGTATCAGGCTTTCATCTCCTTAGTGAGAGAACCAAAATTCTCCTGAATTTTTTAGAATGAGATCGAAGACACAATCTTTTCAAGCCAAACCTCAAGGGTAGAGCTTGCAGTGACTGCAGAAGAATATGGAAACTCCCCTCACCGTTTCTGAAGTGTTCGAATTCTTCTCTTTCTGGAACAAAGCCTTTGGAAGGCTCCATAATCCTCCCTCTCTTGGCTCAGAGGCCCAGCTACATTTTATAAAACAACCCAGGGCCATCTGATTTGAAGCATGTACCGGCTCGTGTGGGCAAGACAGTAATTACCTCCAATTCCAGTTAGGAAAGCTGAAACCTGCCTTTTTCATGCCTCAAACAATTATGGAAGCGCCTTTTGAAGCTCTGGATAGAATAGAAAAGCAAAACAAACCAGAGCCAATTAGAGCCTGGGATTTGAGGATGGCTTAGTTTTGTGCAGCAGAACTCAGGAGGAACGGTGGGAGAGGGTCAGGGGTCACCCCAAACCTCCAGCTGCCAACCGACTTGGCCTGTGCCAAAAGGACCATTATTTTGTATTTAAAATCACAGCCCCTTTCCCTGGCTCGGGAACAATTTTCAGGAACAGCCTCTGCATCAGCTGTGAAGAAGACTCCCTGATTAGATAAGGCCTGGAATGCATTTGATGTTGAGCAAAACAGTTCTCTGACAGCTTTCCTTACATGCCTTTAAAATGTTTTTCCCTTAGCTCAAACTTGGTGAGAGAAACTGAATCCCTGGGGGCTCTTTGGTTTGGGGGTGCCTCTCTGAGGAATTTATGGGGCCGGTTTGCCCTCAGAGTTTAAGGTCTCCAGCCCTGAAGCTCTTCTGGGCTTGGTAGTAGAATCTGCCCATTTGGAGGCAGGCTGGGTAAATACCTCAATGAGAGTGGAAAGCAGATAACCAAGCTTGAGGTCAGAGGTTAGAGGTGAGCAAGCTGGGGTAGGGTGGGAACTCACGCTTCTTTATACAACCCAAAGACCATTCCGTGTTGATCAGCACTATGCCACAAAGTACAGAGATGGAAGCGGAGCTGGGGCATGGAGATCTGAAGCCAGATTAGAATAGGTTTGGCCAAAATCTATTCATAAAAAAGATTGCCCATGGCCTTTTGAACTAGTAGCACTGGCTGACCATGAGGGCCACATAACATTGTCCTGAAAGGCTCCCCTTTTGAATTTAGATTAAGATAAACTGTGGACACCAGAGACCCCCAAGAGAACTCCCTCTGCTGTATTTGTTTTTCTTATCCCAAGCTGAGAAGAGCAGCTTTTTCTTGGCCTTGACATAGCTGCTCAGCTCTCCATCTGCCTGTCATTCACCCCCTTGAAATGGGCCTTGGTGTCTCCCCTTGACGATAGGAAACAGCCATATGCGAATGGTATTCCTGTAGAGTGATACAAAAAGAAACTTTGCTTAGGAATTTATCTGCTGCACTCAAGATTGGATGAATATCAGTGTTACAGAGACATCAAAATGGCTGGTTCTCAGACTATAAGAGAAAAAGTTTGTTTCTTGTTAGGTCTTTTGATAATTGTAACAGCCAAGATGTATCACAACTTTACCAAGTACCATGCACTATTCTAAGGGCTTTGTGTGATCTCTTATCTACTCCTGACTCCAGCCCTGTGAGGTAGGTGCTATAATTAATCTTATCGTACAAATGAGGAAACTGAGACAAGGAGAGTTCAAGTAACCTGCCCAAGACCACACAGGGGACCACCATGGCTCATGATGGACCAACAGAGAAAGTTACTGCCATGGTTTGGAGTGGTTTACAAGCACTGAAAAATGAAATAATAATAAGATGCTTTGTTGTTCAATCACTCAGTCATGCCTGACTCTTTGTGACCCCATGGACTGTAGCATGCCAGACTTCACTGTCCTTCACCATCCTCTGGAGTTTGGTCAAATGCATGTCCATTGAGTCAGTGATGCCATCCAACCATCATCCTCTGTTGCCCCCTTCTCCTTATGCCTTCTATCTTTCCCAGCATCAGGGTCTTTTTCAGTGAGTCAGCTCCTTGCATCAGGTGGCCAAAGTATTAGAGCTTCAGCTTCAGCATCAGTCCTTCCAATGAATATTCAGGGTTGCTTTCCTTTAGGACTGGCTAAATTTAAAAATCCAACCTTTTCAATCTGGGCAGACTAAAAGTATATGGCTGCGGTAAACCCAATAGTTTTTTAATTAGAGTGCTCATTCCTGCACACTTCTGAAGAAGCTGTGTCAAGACCAAGAAATATAAGTGTGTTACAAGTACTGTATTCATGATACAAAGAAGGAGACATATGAAATACCCACAGGCTCAAGCTGCTTTTGAATAAAATGCCCCTAAAAGATCTAAAACGCGTGATTAAGAAATGTTCTGGATACACTTTCAAGATTTTGGAGCTGAGTTACCTGTGGAGTGTGTTCACATTCTCCTAGAAACCGTCTCTTGTGGTCATTGTTCAGGAGGATTCCTGGCTGCCTGTGGGATTTCTTTCTCTAAGCTCTGACAGGGAGCAAAGGCCTTGACACTCTAGACTTGGAGTCTTCTCAAGAAGATTGTGAAAGTCATTGTTCATAAGATGATAACAAGATTTGTATTTCAATAATGGCTGGTTCTCAGACTATAAGAGAAAGTTTGTTTCTTGTTAGGTCTTTTGATAATTGTAACAGCCAAGATGTATCACAACTTTACCAAGTACCATGCACTATTCTAAGGGCTTTGTGTGATCTCTTATCTACTCCTGACTCCAGCCCTGTGAGGTAGGTGCTATAATTAATCTTATCGTACAAATGAGGAAACTGAGACAAGGAGAGTTCAAGTAACCTGCCCAAGACCACACAGGGGACCACCATGGCTCATGATGGACCAACAGAGAAAGTTACTGCCATGGTTTGGAGTGGTTTACAAGCACTGAAAAATGAAATAATAATAAGATGCTTTGTTGTTCAATCACTCAGTCATGCCTGACTCTTTGTGACCCCATGGACTGTAGCATGCCAGACTTCACTGTCCTTCACCATCCTCTGGAGTTTGGTCAAATGCATGTCCATTGAGTCAGTGATGCCATCCAACCATCATCCTCTGTTGCCCCCTTCTCCTTATGCCTTCTATCTTTCCCAGCATCAGGGTCTTTTTCAGTGAGTCAGCTCCTTGCATCAGGTGGCCAAAGTATTAGAGCTTCAGCTTCAGCATCAGTCCTTCCAATGAATATTCAGGGTTGCTTTCCTTTAGGACTGGCTAAATTTAAAAATCCAACCTTTTCAATCTGGGCAGACTAAAAGTATATGGCTGCGGTAAACCCAATAGTTTTTTAATTAGAGTGCTCATTCCTGCACACTTCTGAAGAAGCTGTGTCAAGACCAAGAAATATAAGTGTGTTACAAGTACTGTATTCATGATACAAAGAAGGAGACATATGAAATACCCACAGGCTCAAGCTGCTTTTGAATAAAATGCCCCTAAAAGATCTAAAACGCGTGATTAAGAAATGTTCTGGATACACTTTCAAGATTTTGGAGCTGAGTTACCTGTGGAGTGTGTTCACATTCTCCTAGAAACCGTCTCTTGTGGTCATTGTTCAGGAGGATTCCTGGCTGCCTGTGGGATTTCTTTCTCTAAGCTCTGACAGGGAGCAAAGGCCTTGACACTCTAGACTTGGAGTCTTCTCAAGAAGATGGGTGTGTCTACAACTCTTTAAGCATCATTTATGTGATTTCCCAACCTTTGTTCTGCAGCAAACCCCTGATGATTCTCCTCCAACATGTAACACAGACCACCAGCTGCTTAGAAGGCCCTCATTTGGGTTGTGACTGCCCAAGATCAGGGTTCTCAGCTTTTCCATGTGGGGCCTATGGTAGGCATAATAATAGCCTCACAAACATGTCTATGTCCTAATCCCTAGAACCTGTGACTATGTTATATTATATGGCAAGGAAGAGTTAAGGAAGCAGATGAAATTAAATTGACTTTAGGAATAGCATCCTGGATTATATAGGTGGGCCCAGTGCAATCACAGGGTCTGCAAATGTGGCAGACAGAAAAAGGAGAGTCACAGTGATGTGATATGAGAATGACTTTGATGGGTCATTGCTGGCTTTGAAGGTGGGAGGGGGCCAACAACGTGGACAGCCTCTTGACGCTAGAAAAGGAAAGAAATGACTTCTTCCCTAGAAGCTGTAGAAAGGAACACAGCCCTTTCAACACCTGATTTTAGCCCAGTGAGACCTTTGTCAGAATTTTGACCTCTTGAACTATAAGATAAATACATTTGTATTGCTCTGGGCTATTATATTCATAGTAATTTGTGAGAATAATCATAGAATCTAGTCCAGGGCCTGATATTCAGCTACAACATGAAAGACAACAATCTCCTCCATGGTCCATGACCTGGGGCTGGGAAACCATGATGGCCACTGCAGCACTTTCCTCATAACTGTCTGGGAATTCTCACAGCCCCCACCCCCTGACCAATTACCAATTACCACCAATTACCGTCCATATCCACTCCACCCATCAGGGTTTTCCCTGGGTAGGGCATCTTCTCATCTGGGGTGTTCCACTTATGGGCAGTGTTGCCAGGGCCTCTCCCCAGGATGATCATAAGCCCACTGGTACAACAGTGAGAGGCTCTTCATGTCCATCCAAAATACCAGACACTTCTGGACAGCTCAAGGTTTGGGGATTTTTTCTCTCTCTTTCCAATAGCCAGCCACGACTTCTCTGAGATCTAGAATACGGACTTAACATGACAGAACCTTGAGGTGCTAGGTTGGGGAGGCTCACCTGAGCCATCCTTGGATTTGAGAAGCTATATGTTGCAAAATTTATGATTTTCTCCAATCTTCCACTGTTCCTCTCACATGAGCATCCAAGTCAAACTTGTGAACTGGGTTCAGAAGCTAGAATTCCTGGGATTCTGGCTCAGCCATTTACTAATTCTGTGATGTTAGGTGAGTTATTTAAATCCATTGTTTTAGCTCTTATCTGTAAAATGGGGAAAACATGAGTTAATATAGGTAAAATGCTTAGATTACTGCCCATCACATGATCAGTTCTATGTAAGAGTTATTCGTTGTTATCATTACTGCTTGTATACTGGCTGCTATTATGGGTTCCAAGTTTCACGGACAAGTCATTTGGCCTATCAGCCTTTTTTGGCTTCCCATGTGCAATTCGGCAATTGAGATGAATTACCACCACCTGGAGTGTCTAAGCTCAGGTGTCTAACATCCTCTTTTCAAACTTTTCTTCCCATAAACGTCTCCTCCAAGAAGCAGGCTCTGGTGTGCCAACGTCAGATGAGTAATTGTTGGGAAACACTGTGCTTAGAGTTATGCAAATATAATGGAGAGAAGGCATCTCAGTTGCTGACTCACACCCACTGTCAACCCAGCCAGATTCATCCAGGTGGCTAAGAGCTCTCCCCTCAGAGGCTCTCAGCTCACCATGTGGACAAACAGGAGCCCTGACACTTAGGCCCCTTGGTTCTTCAACACTCAGCTCATCAGTTCCCAAAAGGGGTGAGGAAGAGGGGAAAAGACTGGTCAGTTTTCAGCCAGAAGGCACCCCTGCTGTGCAGGACACTGCTTGCATTGCAGGACACTCACAGTTAACTGCCCTTAGGGTGTGGCAGCCAGACACTCACAGTTAACTTTTAAAGCTCTTGGGGTGTTCCATTCTTCACCAGAATCATAAGCCCACTGGTACAACAGTGAGAGGCTCTTCATGTCCATCCAAAATACCAGACACTTCTGGACAGCTCAAGGTTTGGGGATTTTTTCTCTCTCTTTCCAATAGCCAGCCACGACTTCTCTGAGATCTAGAATACGGACTTAACATGACAGAACCTTGAGGTGCTAGGTTGGGGAGGCTCACCTGAGCCATCCTTGGATTTGAGAAGCTATATGTTGCAAAATTTATGATTTTCTCCAATCTTCCACTGTTCCTCTCACATGAGCATCCAAGTCAAACTTGTGAACTGGGTTCAGAAGCTAGAATTCCTGGGATTCTGGCTCAGCCATTTACTAATTCTGTGATGTTAGGTGAGTTATTTAAATCCATTGTTTTAGCTCTTATCTGTAAAATGGGGAAAACATGAGTTAATATAGGTAAAATGCTTAGATTACTGCCCATCACATGATCAGTTCTATGTAAGAGTTATTCGTTGTTATCATTACTGCTTGTATACTGGCTGCTATTATGGGTTCCAAGTTTCACGGACAAGTCATTTGGCCTATCAGCCTTTTTTGGCTTCCCATGTGCAATTCGGCAATTGAGATGAATTACCACCACCTGGAGTGTCTAAGCTCAGGTGTCTAACATCCTCTTTTCAAACTTTTCTTCCCATAAACGTCTCCTCCAAGAAGCAGGCTCTGGTGTGCCAACGTCAGATGAGTAATTGTTGGGAAACACTGTGCTTAGAGTTATGCAAATATAATGGAGAGAAGGCATCTCAGTTGCTGACTCACACCCACTGTCAACCCAGCCAGATTCATCCAGGTGGCTAAGAGCTCTCCCCTCAGAGGCTCTCAGCTCACCATGTGGACAAACAGGAGCCCTGACACTTAGGCCCCTTGGTTCTTCAACACTCAGCTCATCAGTTCCCAAAAGGGGTGAGGAAGAGGGGAAAAGACTGGTCAGTTTTCAGCCAGAAGGCACCCCTGCTGTGCAGGACACTGCTTGCATTGCAGGACACTCACAGTTAACTGCCCCTTAGGGTGTGGCAGCCAGCCCATCTTATTGACCTTACAGCCTGGATTGTGTAGCCGGAGCAGACTATTAAAAGCTCTTTAAGGGCTGCTGTAGGATGCTTAAGTCTGTGACTCACCCAAGAGAGAAGTTTCTAGGCAGATAAGGTTGCTCAAGAGAGAAGAAGCTTAGAACTGCACAAAGCTTCCATTATAAAGCACAGAAATAACAATGACAAGCAAGAATGGTCCCTGCTCATAAGCTATCATGGAGACTGAAAACAGAACCACAATTTCTGACTTTCTTTTGCCTTGATCCCCATAAAGGACATTTGAATGACAATACTCTATCAGAGCAAAATCCATCAAAACAGCTGCCTGAGCTAACCTGGGAACCTGACATGCTGGAGTTAGTGACCTCCAGAATGTAGGGGAAGGGGAGAAGAGGAAAGAGAGAGATGAGGGAAAGGAGCTCCTTCTGCTTTCTGTTCTGGAGCCCACAGGCCAGCTGAGCTGGTATCAGAGCCAGGCACCCTCTGCTCCCAGGAGTCACAGACAAGTACCAGGCACCAGGGAGATACCTGAGTTTCAGAGAAACAGCACCTAGTAAGAGAAAAACACTACACTGCACAGACACACCCAAACGCATGTCCTTGCTCCTCCTCTCACCAGGTTTATTTAAACAAGTTACATAACCTCTCTGCAAACACAAAAAACTGCCTTGTACCTGTTGGTATTAGGACTGTAAATACCAGTAAGTATCTGGAGCACATTGGTCATTCAGGTGGCTAGCAATAGATATTTTTATTATTAAATATAATAAGCACTTGGGCCAAAGACCACCAAATCTATAGTCATCTGGCTAGAAGACAACTATAAGAAGTCAGCTCATCTTATGTACACATACAGAAATGTCTAGAAGGAAATTCGTTAGTTTTGATAATGATTGTTTCTAGGCAATGGGATTATGAAGAGACATTTTTGTTTTCTCCTTTATACTCTTGCATTTTCCAAGTTTTGGCAATAAATATGTATCTTTCATTGTCTGAAGTTTTCAAAACATTACTGTTTAAAAAGTCATCAATCCGAGCTTCCTGGATCCAGTCATATTTGCACTAAGTCATCCAAATTCAGAGGTGGGGTAGACTCCATCTCTGTGCAGAGAATTCCTTCTTTCACCCCATATACCCTGAATGGAGCTTAACCCCATCATAACCCAATGGAGCCTTTTAGCCCATCAGAACCTTGCTACACTATTTAAGAGAAAAACTTAAGCCACTGAGAACTGTCGCCCATCACCTTTCCGCTCTTCTGCCTTCAGCTGCCAAGAAACCTTAAACAAATTCAATTCTCAATTACAGTAACAATTAGCTCAGATTTGGGGCTTAATTCTTCTCCCTCTCTCCTCTATGGTTCAAACTTCTCTTTTTTTATTCCTTTAACTCATTGTACATCTGTCTGTTATTATAAACTATCTCAAGCATACTTTGAAAGTTGAATATAAACCATCAAGTCCAAACGAAATTATGAAAACTTTGCTAATCTGTTGTAAGAACCTATGTGCAACCTGTTAAAATTTCTGTTACTAAACATTTTGATCAGCATGTACCAGGATAGGGGCATGAAAAGAGTACTAAGGGAAAAGTGCCTGAGTCCAGATTCTGTATTTAGGGGAGAGGGGCTTCTGACTACAAATATTGATTTGGTTGAAACTAAATATTTATGTTTTAACGTGATAATATAATCATCTAATACATGCTGTGAGCATCTCCTGGCGCCAGACATTGTTTCAGACTTCATCTCATCAATCTTGTGAGGTAGCTATTATTATTTCTAGTAGATTAATGAGAAAAATGAGAATCAAACAAGTTAAATAACTGTTCCTTGGTCTTCCAGCTAGTAAGTGGTAGGTCTCTACATGACACCCTGGTATAACCAAAGACCACCAAATCTATAGTCATCTGGCTAGAAGACAACTATAAGAAGTCAGCTCATCTTATGTACACATACAGAAATGTCTAGAAGGAAATTCGTTAGTTTTGATAATGATTGTTTCTAGGCAATGGGATTATGAAGAGACATTTTTGTTTTCTCCTTTATACTCTTGCATTTTCCAAGTTTTGGCAATAAATATGTATCTTTCATTGTCTGAAGTTTTCAAAACATTACTGTTTAAAAAGTCATCAATCCGAGCTTCCTGGATCCAGTCATATTTGCACTAAGTCATCCAAATTCAGAGGTGGGGTAGACTCCATCTCTGTGCAGAGAATTCCTTCTTTCACCCCATATACCCTGAATGGAGCTTAACCCCATCATAACCCAATGGAGCCTTTTAGCCCATCAGAACCTTGCTACACTATTTAAGAGAAAAACTTAAGCCACTGAGAACTGTCGCCCATCACCTTTCCGCTCTTCTGCCTTCAGCTGCCAAGAAACCTTAAACAAATTCAATTCTCAATTACAGTAACAATTAGCTCAGATTTGGGGCTTAATTCTTCTCCCTCTCTCCTCTATGGTTCAAACTTCTCTTTTTTTATTCCTTTAACTCATTGTACATCTGTCTGTTATTATAAACTATCTCAAGCATACTTTGAAAGTTGAATATAAACCATCAAGTCCAAACGAAATTATGAAAACTTTGCTAATCTGTTGTAAGAACCTATGTGCAACCTGTTAAAATTTCTGTTACTAAACATTTTGATCAGCATGTACCAGGATAGGGGCATGAAAAGAGTACTAAGGGAAAAGTGCCTGAGTCCAGATTCTGTATTTAGGGAGGGGGGCTTCTGACTACAAATATTGATTTGGTTGAAACTAAATATTTATGTTTTAACGTGATAATATAATCATCTAATACATGCTGTGAGCATCTCCTGGCGCCAGACATTGTTTCAGACTTCATCTCATCAATCTTGTGAGGTAGCTATTATTATTTCTAGTAGATTAATGAGAAAAATGAGAATCAAACAAGTTAAATAACTGTTCCTTGGTCTTCCAGCTAGTAAGTGGTAGGTCTCTACATGACACCCTGGTATAACCAACTGTAAACCATTCTGCTTCAGCAAATGAAGTTAGTTTTCATTTTCTAGGTGAATTAATGTGGAAATGATAGACAATGCTGAAATTGCAGTTGACTGAATTTCAAATCCAGGAGGCCAAGAAGCACCTGTCCAGTAAGAAGGACTAAACTGCTCCAAGCAGGGTAGATGACTGGAGTTAGGTTCATGGCTTAAAATTAAGCACTGAAGTAGAACTTTCTCATCATGGAAAGGAAGTTAAAAGAAAAGATGCTAATGACACTACCTAGGACTGCTTCCATGAAACTGAAAGCTTCTGAATGAAGGAGGAAGTAGGCACAACTCAGCAACCAGAAACTAGGATTCTTCCACTACTCAAGGAGAGATCACCAATACCATGGCTGTGAAGGTTCTCAAGCTTTATCACTTGGTTCTGAACCATAGACCATTATAAAATCTCTAGGATAGAAAAAATGAGGAGAAAGTAACACAACACCCAACTCAAATGGGCATCCAAAAAGATACTCAACACTAACAACCAAAATCTGTAAAAATATTTTTTAAAAATTAAAAAAAAAAAGATACCCAATATTAGGAAAAACAGTCAATAGAATTAACATTTTTTAGATGAACTTTGTCCAAAAAGGTAAAAATTTCCTAAATAAAGTATTACCAGAGATGATGATGCTGTGTGTGTATTTTTTAAATCTTCTGTTGAAATTTATCTTAAAAATAGAATTACCAGTTTCCCTGATGGTCCAGTGGGTGAAGAGTCTGCCTTGCAGTGCAAGGGGTTCCAGTTCGATCCTTGGCCTGGAAAGATCCCACGTGCTCTGGAGGAGCTGGATCAGTGTGTCCCACTACCAGCCAGCGCTCCGGAGCGCATGCGCCCAGAGCTGGTGCTCTACAACAAGAGAGGCCACTGCAATGGGAGGCCCACATAGGCCAAAGAACAAAGATGGATGAAAATAAATAAATGAAAGACCAATAAAAGTGGCCAAATTAAAAAAAAAAAAATAGAATTACCCAACATCAGAAGCTGCTAATATAAAACACCACTGTAATAAATTAAAATAGTAGCAGAAAAGATTTATGATCCTCTATAGATGCAGGAGTCATTAGATAAAATCCAAAGTTCCTTTGTTACAAAAACTCAGTAAACTAAGAATAAGAGGAAACTTCCTTTACTTGATAAACAATATATAACAAATACCTTTATAAAATCACATTCAATGGTAAAATCTAAACTATATTCTCATTAAAATAAAAAAAAAAAAAAAAAGAAGAGACGATACCTATGATCCTCATTAATCAATGTCCTTCCGGAAATTCTACCAGTGCAATGGAAAAAGAGAAAACAAGATACAAGAATTAGAATGGGAAGTGTCAAATCTATCTTCCTTTAAAGATAATGATTGTTTACAGAGAAAATCTATAGTATAGGAAAATTATTTTAAATAATAAGAGTGTTCAGCCAATTTGCTGAATACAACATCAATAGGGAAATTGTCAGAGGCCAGCAGGGAGAGATGAATAGTTGGTGCACAGAGAATTTTTAGGGCATTGAAATTATTCCATATGATACTATAAGGATGGATACATGTCATTACATGTTTGTCTAAACCCAAACCATCATATATTTGTAGAACACCAAACCCAAGTGCAAACAGTGGAACTTTGAGTGATAATGATATGTCAATGTGAGTTCATCAGTTTAACAAAGGTACTGCTCTGGTGGGGGATATTGATGATACTATCAACTTAAAACTTCTCCGAAAATTAAGTCTCAAAAGTCAGCAGTATTTCATATACACTACATAAAACTAATTAAAAGAGAGACAGAAACATAGGATGGTAGCTGGAGTAGAATATTGCATCAGAAGGGGAGATTTTAAAAGATGAGAGATACATGGCACTTCACTGCTGATGTGGTTAGAATGACTCAGTAGAGTGGAAGAAGCTGATTTATGCAGATAAGGAAAGGAAAACAATCTCAGGAACAAAATCCTTGAGATATGTAGAGAAGAAGGACTTTTAAACACAAGTAGAGGCGTTTGGCTTTAATAGGAAGAGGGGCACGTTTGTTGTAATGAGAGGGAAGATATACTATACCCTATTTTTCCAGATGTCATTATGGGGAGGTGAGAGAGTTTCTGATTATTTCTATTTCTCAGTGAGACAAGAGTTGAGATCATCAGCTAAAAGTAGGTAAGCATTGGAGGTTTGAGAGGGATAAGAGATATAAAGTATGATCTGGGGAAAAAAATACAATGGACTTATAAGGAAACAATGTAGGATTTCTGGACAATATTGAGTACTCATTTGAGAACTACGGTAGTCAGAGATCTAAAGTCTGACCAGTCAATTCAATATATTATTATCTCCAGTAGCTGGGTATAATCAGCTTGGTGTTGTGCTAGGCAAGTTTGACTTGAAGAGAAAAGGGCAAAGCCATAGAGGATATTTGTAGTATTTATAGGCAGTGTTTATAATAATGGGCCAATAACATTGACAATGGGTAAAGTGAAAACAAAGATATAAAGGAAGGTGATAAGTAGAACAAAATACAGCAGAACAAAATAAAAATAATAAACAAGCAGGTGAGCTTAGCTGATTGGAGGAGAAATACTAGAGAAAGTTAACTGGAAAGATGAAACTGGTGGTTGGATTACATGACAAATGAGATCTAGGCTTGAAAGGCTGTGATGACAAGACCTAGGCTAGAGCCATTTTCAAGTAGCTGAGGAAGGTGGAAAGACAGATCACTGGAAGTAAGGAGGCCAAGGAATGCAAGATGTTAAAGTTGTGAAGAATGATGAAAGAAAAGGGGGTGAAAGGGAGGTGGGGGGTTTTGGGTTTTCCAGTGTCCAAATTAATGAGTGATGAGAAGGTTGTTGAGGACACCAACAAAGTGGAAGAAGAATGATACAGAATAACTGTGGTTTGTGAAAGATGAGGAAGAGAAAAGTGCAGAAGTAGCAGTGGGAACCAAGGAAACCAGCTTCTGCATCTTCAGGATCTGGGATATGTGCATGGGAGTGAAAAAGCATAACCCACTTCTGAGTGCAATGGGAAAAACCATATTTGTAGGGCCAAACTGATTTCAGTTAAGGCATCAAGATAAACAAAATGCTTAAAGAAGAGGACAAAGATTTAAAGGAGCTCCAAGCTGAAAATAGATTATTGAGCGTTTGGCTTTAATAGGAAGAGGGGCACGTTTGTTGTAATGAGAGGGAAGATATACTATACCCTATTTTTCCAGATGTCATTATGGGGAGGTGAGAGAGTTTCTGATTATTTCTATTTCTCAGTGAGACAAGAGTTGAGATCATCAGCTAAAAGTAGGTAAGCATTGGAGGTTTGAGAGGGATAAGAGATATAAAGTATGATCTGGGGAAAAAAATACAATGGACTTATAAGGAAACAATGTAGGATTTCTGGACAATATTGAGTACTCATTTGAGAACTACGGTAGTCAGAGATCTAAAGTCTGACCAGTCAATTCAATATATTATTATCTCCAGTAGCTGGGTATAATCAGCTTGGTGTTGTGCTAGGCAAGTTTGACTTGAAGAGAAAAGGGCAAAGCCATAGAGGATATTTGTAGTATTTATAGGCAGTGTTTATAATAATGGGCCAATAACATTGACAATGGGTAAAGTGAAAAACAAAGATATAAAGGAAGGTGATAAGTAGAACAAAATACAGCAGAACAAAATAAAAATAATAAACAAGCAGGTGAGCTTAGCTGATTGGAGGAGAAATACTAGAGAAAGTTAACTGGAAAGATGAAACTGGTGGTTGGATTACATGACAAATGAGATCTAGGCTTGAAAGGCTGTGATGACAAGACCTAGGCTAGAGCCATTTTCAAGTAGCTGAGGAAGGTGGAAAGACAGATCACTGGAAGTAAGGAGGCCAAGGAATGCAAGATGTTAAAGTTGTGAAGAATGATGAAAGAAAAGGGGGTGAAAGGGAGGTGGGGGTTTGGTTGTCCAGTGTCCAAATTAATGAGTGATGAGAAGGTTGTTGAGGACACCAACAAAGTGGAAGAAGAATGATACAGAATAACTGTGGTTTGTGAAAGATGAGGAAGAGAAAAGTGCAGAAGTAGCAGTGGGAACCAAGGAAACCAGCTTCTGCATCTTCAGGATCTGGGATATGTGCATGGGAGTGAAAAAGCATAACCCACTTCTGAGTGCAATGGGAAAAACCATATTTGTAGGGCCAAACTGATTTCAGTTAAGGCATCAAGATAAACAAAATGCTTAAAGAAGAGGACAAAGATTTAAAGGAGCTCCAGAAAGTTCAATGAAATAGGTGGATACAGGGTCAGATAATAATAATTGATTGGATCAGATATTTAAAATAGCACCAACATTGTTAATTGTCTCCACTCTCACTCCCACCTGCCCTAGCATGGAATCATTGTGAAGGGAGGGATCTTTGTCTATTCTGTTCATTGATATATTCCAAGGACAAAAATAGCACCTGGAATAAAATATGCTCAATAAACATTTGTTGAATGAATAATTGTAGCCAGTATTTGTTGAGCAGTAATGCACCAGAGTATGCTAAATGCTCATATGTATTATCATTATCTCCCTGTGTTTTAGGTCAGGACACTGAGGCACAAAGAGATTAAATATCTTGCCTCACTCAGATCATAAGGCTACTAAGCGGTAAAACTGAAACAAACCCAAACTCTAGTTACAGTTTGGCCCTTAGAGTTCCTGTATTCTTAACCTCTAAATTACCCCTGTGGTGGGTGAACATCCAGAACAATATCAAGATAAGAACAGTCCAGGTGATTGTAAATGGTGAAAGAGCAATGAGATTAAAAGTTAAGCAATAAATATTACTTTTGATTTCAAAAGCTGGTCTAGGGCTTCCCTGGTGGTCCAGTGGGTAAGGACACCGCCTTGCAGTGAAAGGGGTACTGGTTTGATCCCTGGCCTGGGAAGATTCCCCGTGTCGCGGAGCAGCTGGACCCATGTGTCCAATTACCGAGCCGGAGCTCTGGAGCGCACGCGCCCAGAGCCGGTGCTCTGCGACAACAGAGGCCACTGCGATAGGAGGCCCACACTAGCCAAAGAACAAAGATGGATGAAAATAGATAAATGAAAGACCAATAGAAATCGCCCGCCCGCCCCTCTTCTTCCCCAACCCACCTCCCCCCACCAAAAAAAAAAAAAGCTGGTCTAGGGATCTGTTGCCCCTAATGTCAGACACCCATGTCCATCTCTCACTGTGACCTAAGCACTTCTTGCTATCAGTTCCTAGTTCATTTCCTTCCTCCACATCTTCACCCACCCCCCACTTATCCCTTTTTGCTATTTTTCGTTCCACCTGGCAAACCCTCAGCCTTTTCCACTAACTCTGTTCAAGGGCAGTCAGGCGCATTGGAAGCTAGTTTCTAAACATGTGATATTGACACATCGATCTTACAGCAGGCCTTAGGCTCACCAGGCTGACTCACTGTCATACTGATTCCAACTACATACTCATTCTGGGAGTGTCCTTTGAAGTGCTGAGAGTCTGCTGGCCATTTTCTGAACAGTTATGATGTGAAGCGAAAAATGAAATGAACAGTCCAACATTTCGAGAAAAACCAAGAAGAAAACTGAATCCGTTTAACTGGGTAAAAAAAAAATCTGGGATTGTGCGGCTGTTTTTGTGTTAAGTCTACATCACATCCATCAGTGAGATACCCTGAGGTCAAGCTATATAGAGGTCTCAATCAACACTGGGTAAATTGGACTGAAGGTCAGTACCCACAATGCACTAGGTACAGTCAATATATGGACACAATACCTTGTGTCCCTTAAGGTCACTTTGGTTGCATGTAACAGAAACATCTCTGATTAATATAAGCCTAAGGGAGTTTCAAAGAAAGAAGTAGTGGGTCTACAGGCTTGAGGGGAGATGGGAGACCCAGTCCCAGAAATGGATGAGAAGCAATCAAATTCCCAAATCTAGGAAGTAAGAATTCTAGGAAGTAAGAACTACAACAAAGGTCATAAAAGTCTGGTCAAGATACACTGCTCAGATGGGGTGACATGCCTGACATTGTCATTCTCTTTGTCCCTCTGCTCAAAACTCATATTCCAGTGAGGAAGCATCTGATTGGCCTTAGATCACAAATCTCCTGATAACCAGCTCTGTCTACAGACTGTATCCTATGGGGAAGAGATTATCCCTCAAAAGAACAAAGATGGATGAAAATAGATAAATGAAAGACCAATAGAAATCGCCCGACCTACCCCCTCTTCTTCCCCAACCCCCCTCCCCCCACCAAAAAAAAAAAAAGCTGGTCTAGGGATCTGTTGCCCCTAATGTCAGACACCCATGTCCATCTCTCACTGTGACCTAAGCACTTCTTGCTATCAGTTCCTAGTTCATTTCCTTCCTCCACATCTTCACCCACCCCCCACTTATCCCTTTTTGCTATTTTTCGTTCCACCTGGCAAACCCTCAGCCTTTTCCACTAACTCTGTTCAAGGGCAGTCAGGCGCATTGGAAGCTAGTTTCTAAACATGTGATATTGACACATCGATCTTACAGCAGGCCTTAGGCTCACCAGGCTGACTCACTGTCATACTGATTCCAACTACATACTCATTCTGGGAGTGTCCTTTGAAGTGCTGAGAGTCTGCTGGCCATTTTCTGAACAGTTATGATGTGAAGCGAAAAATGAAATGAACAGTCCAACATTTCGAGAAAAACCAAGAAGAAAACTGAATCCGTTTAACTGGGTAAAAAAAAAATCTGGGATTGTGCGGCTGTTTTTGTGTTAAGTCTACATCACATCCATCAGTGAGATACCCTGAGGTCAAGCTATATAGAGGTCTCAATCAACACTGGGTAAATTGGACTGAAGGTCAGTACCCACAATGCACTAGGTACAGTCAATATATGGACACAATACCTTGTGTCCCTTAAGGTCACTTTGGTTGCATGTAACAGAAACATCTCTGATTAATATAAGCCTAAGGGAGTTTCAAAGAAAGAAGTAGTGGGTCTACAGGCTTGAGGGGAGATGGGAGACCCAGTCCCAGAAATGGATGAGAAGCAATCAAATTCCCAAATCTAGGAAGTAAGAATTCTAGGAAGTAAGAACTACAACAAAGGTCATAAAAGTCTGGTCAAGATACACTGCTCAGATGGGGTGACATGACTGACATTGTCATTCTCTTTGTCCCTCTGCTCAAAACTCATATTCCAGTGAGGAAGCATCTGATTGGCCTTAGATCACAAATCTCCTGATAACCAGCTCTGTCTACAGACTGTATCCTATGGGGAAGAGATTATCCCCTCAAAAGAAAACCGGGTGTTGATAGGCATGGAAAATGGGAGCTAGATATTCTAGAACAACCAACTCCCGTAATTTCCAGCTTCTCCATGGATATTTAAGAAAACACAAAACCTTTTCTCCCTTCTGACTATGCTTTCAAAGCCAGTCCTGGCCTGGTCTAAAGGTATGTCTGAGTAGCAGGTTAGGTATGCTTTGCCCTGATTATCAATATCAAACAATATGTCTTTGGAAGGTACTCTTAAATGTATTGTCACACCAAATGTTTCCTGGTATGCCAAGTTACCCTTTGTATAATTTTGTCCCCTCTCTGTGGTTTGAAGTTATTTTTCCTTAAGTCTTTAAAAATAAAATTTCTGACTTGTTATTGATTTAGATCTTTGTGGAAAATTTTAATACTTCCTTTTCTTCTAAATACCCTTTTCCCTTTGTCATTTTCCCCATGGGTTTTCTTCATTAAAAATCAGGACCCGACATTCCCAGGATAACTATCACATTAACAGCACGTGTGTGCCTGAAAAGAGATCCTGGTTTAACGTTATTTAAAAGTGGTCACTATATTTTGGGAAAAGAGTCATGAATGCCTGAAATCCAAAGGGTTTGGGGATTTGTTTTGTTTACTGCTGCAATAAACTTTAAGATCAGTGTGATAAGAGACCCATCCTGAGAAATTATTGGGAAAGACGGAGGACTCTCAATGAAAAGTACTGTTGTTATTTGAATTCTTATTGACTTAGCCCATATCTTGGGATAAAATAGATTTTTAATGATATAGAGATCAAATTGGACTGAAGGTCAGTACCCACAAGGCACTAGATACAGTCAATATATGGACACAATACCTTGTGTCCCTTAAGGTCACTTTGGTTGCATGTAACAGAAACATCTCTGATTAATATAAGCCTAAGGGAGTTTCAAAGAAAGAAGTAGTGGGTCTACAGGCTTGAGGGGAGATGGGAGACCCAGTCCCAGAAATGGATGAGAAGCAATCAAATTCCCAAATCTAGGAAGTAAGAATTCTAGGAAGTAAGAACTACAACAAAGGTCATAAAAGTCTGGTCAAGATACACTGCTCAGATGGGGTGACATGCCTGACATTGTCATTCTCTTTGTCCCTCTGCTCAAAACTCATATTCCAGTGAGGAAGCATCTGATTGGCCTTAGATCACAAATCTCCTGATAACCAGCTCTGTCTACAGACTGTATCCTATGGGGAAGAGATTATCCCCTCAAAAGAAAACCGGGTGTTGATAGGCATGGAAAATGGGAGCTAGATATTCTAGAACAACCAACTCCCGTAATTTCCAGCTTCTCCATGGATATTTAAGAAAACACAAAACCTTTTCTCCCTTCTGACTATGCTTTCAAAGCCAGTCCTGGCCTGGTCTAAAGGTATGTCTGAGTAGCAGGTTAGGTATGCTTTGCCCTGATTATCAATATCAAACAATATGTCTTTGGAAGGTACTCTTAAATGTATTGTCACACCAAATGTTTCCTGGTATGCCAAGTTACCCTTTGTATAATTTTGTCCCCTCTCTGTGGTTTGAAGTTATTTTTCCTTAAGTCTTTAAAAATAAAATTTCTGACTTGTTATTGATTTAGATCTTTGTGGAAAATTTTAATACTTCCTTTTTCTTCTAAATACCCTTTTCCCTTTGTCATTTTCCCCATGGGTTTTCTTCATTAAAAATCAGGACCCGACATTCCCAGGATAACTATCACATTAACAGCACGTGTGTGCCTGAAAAGAGATCCTGGTTTAACGTTATTTAAAAGTGGTCACTATATTTTGGGAAAAGAGTCATGAATGCCTGAAATCCAAAGGGTTTGGGGATTTGTTTTGTTTACTGCTGCAATAAACTTTAAGATCAGTGTGATAAGAGACCCATCCTGAGAAATTATTGGGAAAGACGGAGGACTCTCAATGAAAAGTACTGTTGTTATTTGAATTCTTATTGACTTAGCCCATATCTTGGGATAAAATAGATTTTTAATGATATAGGTTGAGTGAGATCTTCATGTATCTGTACCCTTTGATAAAATTTGTGTCTGTGGCCGTTATTATTTTTTACCATCTTTATTGTTTCTCTACTTATTATTTTTAAAGTGTTTTCACTGCATAATCTCATTTTATTTCCCAAATGAATTAGTTAGAAGAGGTATTTTGATTTGAATAGAAACTGGTTCATCAAAAGATTGTGATCTACCCAAAGTCATAAAGCTAGTTAGTCATAAAACCAGACCAGGAATCAAGAGAGCTTCACAACTAGGCATTTGATTATTTAAATCAAGGATCTCAAATTAATGCCAATAATGCACTTATA
This sequence comes from Tragulus kanchil, assembly GCA_022376925.1. Lineage (NCBI taxonomy): Eukaryota > Metazoa > Chordata > Mammalia > Artiodactyla > Tragulidae > Tragulus > Tragulus kanchil. The sequence continues at coordinate 212,820,430 of JAIOJX010000032.1, read as the reverse complement.
TCTTAATAAGGGGGACCCATGCCTTGAAACCCATGCTTTAAAGACCTTACTTTGGCCCTTGTCTAACTCCATGGCTGAAGAGATGTGACCAACCTAAGCCCATGCTCCTCCTTCTTGACCACATGCTGGGTCTCTAAGCCCATTTGTATCTGTCCTCCCCAAGAGCAGACTGCACCCCTGATGTGGGTATCACTAGGCCAGAGGGACAGCCAAAGGGTGACCATTTGAAATATAAGGGTGGAGCCAGAGCTTGACTTGTGGGCTGGAGTGTCCATGTGAATGTACAAGGCCCCTGGCAACATGGCACAGAACCAGGGGTGGAAAGAGAAGGCTGGAGACTAGGAACTAGCACTGCCCCCGTGTTGTCTCATTTCTGTAAGGAATTCCAAGGTGACCCTGAAGTTATACCTGGCTTCTCAACCCCACTCCAGTATGCTTGCCTGGAGAATTCCATGATGGACAGAGGAGCCTGTCAAGCTATAGTCCATGGGGCTGCATAGTCAGACACAACTGAGCAACTTTCACTTTTCACTTTCCAGGTCTTTAGGAAGGCTTGTTTTTTTCATTATAGGCAAACAGAACATGTTTTAGCAGTTAGTGAACTTGGTTTTTCCCTTTTCAATATTTAGACATGTGATACATGGACCTCCGTTTGTACTTTTGGCCCAGGCAGGCCCTGAGAATGGGAGGAGTGGACTTGCAGTATGCTAGCATATTTTGTTTGGCTACCACACCTATTTTTTCTTTTTTAAAAAAACATCTTGGGGCTTCCCTGGTGGTCCAGTGGGTAAAGACACCGCCCTGCAGTACAAGGGGTGGCGGTTCCATCCCTGGCCTGGGAAGATCCCACGTACCGCGGAGCGGCTGGACGGATGTGTCCAATGACCGAGCTGGAGCTGTGGAGCGCGTGCGCCCAGAGCCAGTACTCTGCAACGACAGAGGCCACTGCGACGGGAGGCCCACATGGGCCAAAGAACAAAGATGGATGAAAATAGATAAATGGAGGACCAAGAGAAGTGGCCCACCTGCCCCCCTCCCTCCCCAACCTGTCCCCCCCCAAAAAAAACATCTTGAATTAGTTTCTAGCATTAACAAATAGATGTCACATAAGAATAGTTTCTTGTTTCTTTTTTTAACAAAACAGAAAATCATGTCATTGAGAGCCTGCCTATCTGTATGGCAGAAGGGAGCTCAGTGCATCTCAGAGCCTGCCCTGGGTGGCCAGGCATCTTCTCATTGCGCACAGTTCCCACCTGTATCCTTTCACTCATTTTCATGACCTCTCTGGCTCCTGGGAGCATCTGAGTTTGTCACACCTGATTCAAGTCCTTTATTAGATACATACTTTCTAGATAAAGCCATCAGGCTCACACATTTTTTGTACATTTGGGGCCTTTTTCTCAACTTCGCTCAAAGAAAACTGTTTGGGGGAGGGGGTGGGGGGGCAGTTCATTAGCTAACTGTAATTCCCTGAGTTTAAATATGGTCAAGTTCTGTATTTTATCATCCTATTCCCTCACTTCTGAATCTTAGGGAATCATTAAAAAAAAAAAAAAAAAACAGCTAGGAATTTCAAGAGAGCAGTCTCTAGGCAGAGATCCCCAACTTTCACCAAGCTCTGCGAACTGGAAACCAAACGAGGAGATGGATTTTCTCACTTTGACCCCAGTGAGGGAGGGAGATTTTTGATAACCAACAAAGAGCTTTTGTTCAGGTTTGCGTCAGGATAAATCAGTTTGCCTCTCTGCATGGCCCCTTACTTCTCTACCAGGCTCATCTTCCCTTTCTGGCCCAGAAGAGCCCCTTGCCCTTCCTCCTTCCATGCATGGGGGCCACAGCCCTCAGTGTCTTCAGGTCTCCAGCACTCTGCCCACTCCTCCACCCCGCCTCTCAGTCTGGAAAACAGCTTTGCAAGTTAACCTCCAGGGCCATTCACTGGGTTTCCAGCAGGGTCCCCAGCCCCACAGGCGGCCGAAATAGGCTCTTTACACTCCATAGATGGGAGAGAAAAATCTGCTTGTTCGGTTGCAACTGTCAAGCAAAGGACGTGCTGAGCTCAGATAGAAATAGCAGCAGGGTCAGGGCAGGGCAAGGCCCTAGCATTTCATTAGCTCAGCCCACTAAGGGTGATTAAATGCACACAGTGGCCCATGAATGGGGCCATGGAGGGCAGCCACACGGTGCAACACAGAAAAATCATTCTTTGGCTGCTGTCAGCTGGCTGAATGGGACTTAATTATTGGGATAATGAGAACTGATTTTCATTGTTTTAATTTTGAGGAAGGGGTGAGAAAGGAGGGACTTTTTTTTCCCCTGATCTGGGTGAAAGGATGCTAAGTATGGCCTCCAACTGGGTCCTGCATCTTCGAGGCTGCTGTGAGCTAAGCCTCCTGACTTGCTGTTTTTTATGGGTGCAAAAAGGAGGGGTGTTTGGCTTGTCTTCTGTGTTGGCATTTCCTTTAGGCTCTCTAAGCCTGGCAGGATGTGTCCTCCTAAGAGTGTGTCTGTGCTGGCATCTAACTCCAGCAGCTGGACCGAGGTAACATGGACAGAATCCACTGAACTGATCTGTCTGTTCTCAGCCTTTTCAAAGTGCTGTCAGGTCATCAGTGAACCCTATCTTGTTTCTTTTTTCGTTTTGTTTTTAACCCAAGATCTAGAGAATTCAAACTATCTGCTGAGGTCAAACACAGGAGAAGAATTCTAAATTTCTTCTGTTCATTTTGAGGCTGAAGGTCCAAGGGGGACCATCAGAGCTCTTTAAAAGCCAGAAATCCTGGACATCTGAGAGAAGTTCTGACCCCACCAACCATGAAAGTCATGATCCATCTCCCTCTTGTTTGTTTAATTCACCTACTGCCCTCCCAAGAGCTTGTTCTTCATAGAGAAATGAGAGAGTTATTTATTCTCCAACTTGATCACTCTTTTCTCTTAATGATACATACTAGTAGCTGGATGATCAGGCAATAAGTATTTGCAAACTTGGGTTTAGCATGGTTTTAGATGCTACCGAAAGGCATGATACATCCTCCTTTGAAAGTCAGCAGAGAAAACCCAAAACGATTAGAGAAGTACATACACAAAGAGGCCCTAATTGGATGTGAAACTGTCATGGGGAGGAGGAAACAGTGGGTTTAGGAGCGTTAAGGGAAGGTTTATGGACCTGAGGGAAGTTTGGGAGGCCTCCAAATGAAGTTGAATTGCAACCAAGAGCAAAGGGTGGGATTGAATGGTGTGTTTGAGAGAAGGAAATAGACATCACCAGAATGAAGAATTCACATGAGGCATAAGATTTAAGATTTTGTAGAGTAGGGCCCAGATGATTAGAGGTGTGAAAACCAGAATGTGCTTTTTTTCCTTCCTAACACTATCTTTGGCCATAAAACATGGTTGTTACTGCTTTTGTTTTGCTTTTATTTTCATTTTCCCCTCCAAGTGCTTTCAAGAGAAAGGCAGAAAGGAAAAGGGTGTGCTCTCCTTCATGAAGCACAAAGAAGAAAATTTTCTTCAATGTTTCAGGATTTTTAGGTTTAGATCTCAGAACCAGCGCTGGTTCCTGCCCAAGAACTGCCTGATCTGTGTTCCCGAGCAGCAACAAAGACCCAGTATGGCCAAAATTAAAGAAATAAAATTGTTTAAAAAATGAACCTTCTAGTAGTAAAGAATTTTTGAGTACATACTCCCAAGACATGTGTTTTTATTGTTATCTTATATACATGTATTACTTTACTAATACATTATGTACATTGTATGACATATGTAAAGTTCAGCTTTTTAAAGGTTGAAATAAAGATGAAGCAAGCAATTGCTTAAAGCATCCTGCTAATTATGACGACTTCTTTGTACTGTCATTAGCTAATATCACAAAACACAATAAACACATCAGGCAAAGTTCATCATAAGTGACAGTGGATGTAAATCCATGTGTCTGATAGTTCTTGGGGAATTTTCAAATTATTTTATCTTGACTTCTTATTGCATCTGAAAGTTTGGTCTTTGTTTTCAGCTAGAATATGGTTGAAGAGAACTTGTTCTAAGAGAAGTATTTGTGCTACTCTTATTTTTTTAAAAAAATTTGGCCACTTTTATTGGTCTTTCATTTATTTATTTTCATCCATCTTTGTTCTTTGGCCTGTGTGGGCCTCCCACTGCAGTGGCCTCTCTCGTTGCAGAGCACTGGCTCTGGGCGCATGCACTCCAGAGCAGTGGCTTGTAACTGGACACACCGGTCCAGCCACTCTGCAGCATGCAGGATTCTCCCAGGCCAGGGATTGAACCCACACCCCTTACACTGCAGGGCATACTCTTTACCCACTGGACCACCAGGGAAGCCCCCTCTTCTTATTTTTTGCCCATATTTATATTAATAGTATTATCTTTGCTCTGTTGTTTCTTTGCAGGAATATTTTTAGTCACCTTGTCCACTTTGTTAGATTACCCTAGATAATATCCATAATCCAGTGATCCTAGAGCATGTCAACATTTGTGGTTCATGTTTTATTTAAAGCCAGTGGAAGAGTAAGGACTAAAGTCACCACTATGGACCGCTCTGCACTGTGCAATTCCTAACCTTGTCAAAAGATGCTGCACCTCATGAACCATCTATTGACATATGGCCATATACCATGGATGGAATTGAGGACCCCATTGTCAGTGTGTTTATTCAATGATAAAGCGAATTACTTATTAAAATAAAATTTAAATTTTAATAATTTCTACCTGAATTATAATCATCTTTGTGTAAATTCTGAAGTACACATTGTTTTTAAAAATGAACCTTCTACTAGTAAAGAATTTTTGAGTACATACTCCCAAGACATGTGTTTTTATTGTTATCTTATATACATGTATTACTTTACTAATACATTATGTACATTGTATGACATATGTAAAGTTCAGCTTTTTAAAGGTTGAAATAAAGATGAAGCAAGCAATTGCTTAAAGCATCCTGCTAATTATGACGACTTCTTTGTACTGTCATTAGCTAATATCACAAAACACAATAAACACATCAGGCAAAGTTCATCATAAGTGACAGTGGATGTAAATCCATGTGTCTGATAGTTCTTGGGGAATTTTCAAATTATTTTATCTTGACTTCTTATTGCATCTGAAAGTTTGGTCTTTGTTTTCAGCTAGAATATGGTTGAAGAGAACTTGTTCTAAGAGAAGTATTTGTGCTACTCTTATTTTTTTAAAAAAATTTGGCCACTTTTATTGGTCTTTCATTTATTTATTTTCATCCATCTTTGTTCTTTGGCCTGTGTGGGCCTCCCACTGCAGTGGCCTCTCTCGTTGCAGAGCACTGGCTCTGGGCGCATGCACTCCAGAGCAGTGGCTTGTAACTGGACACACCGGTCCAGCCACTCTGCAGCATGCAGGATTCTCCCAGGCCAGGGATTGAACCCACACCCCTTACACTGCAGGGCATACTCTTTACCCACTGGACCACCAGGGAAGCCCCCTCTTCTTATTTTTTGCCCATATTTATATTAATAGTATTATCTTTGCTCTGTTGTTTCTTTGCAGGAATATTTTTAGTCACCTTGTCCACTTTGTTAGATTACCCTAGATAATATCCATAATCCAGTGATCCTAGAGCATGTCAACATTTGTGGTTCATGTTTTATTTAAAGCCAGTGGAAGAGTAAGGACTAAAGTCACCACTATGGACCGCTCTGCACTGTGCAATTCCTAACCTTGTCAAAAGATGCTGCACCTCATGAACCATCTATTGACATATGGCCATATACCATGGATGGAATTGAGGACCCCATTGTCAGTGTGTTTATTCAATGATAAAGCGAATTACTTATTAAAATAAAATTTAAATTTTAATAATTTCTACCTGAATCTTAATGAATCATCTTTGTGTAAATTCTGAAGTACACATTCCATTTGGAGACCAAAAGTCTATAGAATTAATTTTAAACATAATTAGCATTGACTTAAAGGGTCCTTCTCTGTCCAACTTCACCTCCTCTCTTCAAACTCATGTCACGTTGTTCCCTGTCTTGTACCCCTGAGTTTTCCCATTGCTTCTTAAACTTGGAATATCTTTTAATGCCTCCATTCCTTTGTCCTTGCTGTTCCAACCAACCAGAAGGCCTTTCTCCTGTTCTCTACTTTATTCATTCCTATTCAACGTTGAGGACCCAAGTTAAATCCTTGAAAGACCTAATTCTCTTAGATCAGAGGTCAGCAGACTTTTTTGTAAAAGACCAGGAAAGTTTTATAGGCCATACTGTTTCTGTCACTACTTAGTTCTGCCAATGTAGTCCAAAAGCAGCCGTACACAACACGGACATAAACCAGTGCAAAACGTTCTTGACAAAAATAGGCAGTGGACTGAATTTTGGCCCTAGGGTCGGGGTTTGATAACCTCTTCCCTAGAGAACTTCTACTGTCCCCCTTCTAGCTTTTTCTCTATGATTATCTGTTTAAAAGTTCATCTTCCCCAACACAAAAAATTTCTTGAAGTCAAAGACTTTTATTCCTCTTCTCTAGAGGCTAGACATCTGGGATCTAGAAACCATTCAGTGCATATATACTATTCATCTTTAATTTTTTTTTTTTTTTTTGGCCATTTCTATGGGTCTTTCATTTATTTCTTTGTTCTTTGGCCTGTGTGGGCCTCCCATCGCAGTGGCCTCTCCCGCTGCAAAGCACCAGCTCTGGGCGCATGCACTCCAGAGTGCTGGCTCAGTAATCAGACACATGGGTGCAGCTGCTCCGCAGCACGTGGGTCTTCCCCGGCCAGGGATGGAACCGGCGCCTCTCACACTGCAAGGTGGTGTCTTTACCCACTGGACCACCAGGGAAGCCCTATCTTTAATTTTTATTAAAATATAGTTGATTTATAATAATGTATTAGTTTAATACATATATATATATATGATATATATTCTGTTTTTACATTCTCTTCCATTATTGGTTGTTATAAGATATTGAGTATAGTTCCATGTGCTATACAGTAGGTCCTTGATGGTTATCTATTTTATATATAAAATGTGTGTATATTTTAATCCAAAACTCCTGATTTATCTCCCTTCTTTCCCCTTGGCTAACCATAAGTCTGTTTCCTATGTCTGTGAATCTATTTCTATTTTGTAAATAAGTTCATTTGTATTATTTTTAGATTCCACATATAAGTGATATCACATAATAATTTGTCTTTCTATAACTTATTTCACTTAGAATGATAATCTGTCAGTCTATCCATGTTGTTGCAAATGGCATTATTTCTTTTATTTTTATGGCTGAGTAATATTCCATTGTGTATATATATTGTATCTTCTTTATCTATTCATCTGTCAATGGACATTTAGGCTGCTTCCATGTCTTTGCTATTGTAAAAGGCACTGCTATAAACATTGGTATGCATGTATCTTTTTGAATTATGGTTTTCTCTGGGTATATGGTCAGGAGTGGAATTACAGGATTACATGGTAGCTCTATGTTTAATTTTTTAAGAAACATTCATATGGTTGTTTATAGAGGCTGTACTAACAGCAAAGGCATATTATTGATTTCCAAGCATTATCATGATGTTCTTGATAGAAAAATGTAGAAAAAGCTTTCATTGAGTTTAAGATTAAATGGTTTGCTTGTAAGACTTATCCCAAAGAAAAGACATATAAAAATTCTAATTAATGAGATTAAAGGATGTTGCTTCAGTAGGAACAAGACTTTCTAACAGATCAGTGTCCTGCTGATCTGAGCACCCACATTCATATTCTTATCATGCTGCTTTGACTCTCAACTTCAGTGGAACCTGTAGAAGCATAACATTTTCAATCACGGAGGCGTTTCTAAAACCAAAACCTCTCTATATTTGTAGTTGCTTTATGATTTGCAAAGCATGTAGCACAATTCCCATTTTGTAGATGAGGCAACTGAGGCATTGTAAGGGAGTTGCCCAATAAATCATATAGCTTGAACCCTGGTTTTCTGATTTCCAACATAACCTCCTTCATTATACCAGATATCCTGTCAGTTAATTAGAAAAAAATGACTCAGTGCAACACTAATTTGAAGAATAAATTAATCCCATTTAAGATTCCAAAGAGACTTGGGACAATATATGTGAGATGGTATAGTTTTCCTGATGGTTTTTTCTATTTTATATATAAAATGTGTGTATATTTTAATCCAAAACTCCTGATTTATCTCCCTTCTTTCCCCTTGGCTAACCATAAGTCTGTTTTCTATGTCTGTGAATCTATTTCTATTTTGTAAATAAGTTCATTTGTATTATTTTTAGATTCCACATATAAGTGATATCACATAATAATTTGTCTTTCTATAACTTATTTCACTTAGAATGATAATCTGTCAGTCTATCCATGTTGTTGCAAATGGCATTATTTCTTTTATTTTTATGGCTGAGTAATATTCCATTGTGTATATATATTGTATCTTCTTTATCTATTCATCTGTCAATGGACATTTAGGCTGCTTCCATGTCTTTGCTATTGTAAAAGGCACTGCTATAAACATTGGTATGCATGTATCTTTTTGAATTATGGTTTTCTCTGGGTATATGGTCAGGAGTGGAATTACAGGATTACATGGTAGCTCTATGTTTAATTTTTTAAGAAACATTCATATGGTTGTTTATAGAGGCTGTACTAACAGCAAAGGCATATTATTGATTTCCAAGCATTATCATGATGTTCTTGATAGAAAAATGTAGAAAAAGCTTTCATTGAGTTTAAGATTAAATGGTTTGCTTGTAAGACTTATCCCAAAGAAAAGACATATAAAAATTCTAATTAATGAGATTAAAGGATGTTGCTTCAGTAGGAACAAGACTTTCTAACAGATCAGTGTCCTGCTGATCTGAGCACCCACATTCATATTCTTATCATGCTGCTTTGACTCTCAACTTCAGTGGAACCTGTAGAAGCATAACATTTTCAATCACGGAGGCGTTTCTAAAACCAAAACCTCTCTATATTTGTAGTTGCTTTATGATTTGCAAAGCATGTAGCACAATTCCCATTTTGTAGATGAGGCAACTGAGGCATTGTAAGGGAGTTGCCCAATAAATCATATAGCTTGAACCCTGGTTTTCTGATTTCCAACATAACCTCCTTCATTATACCAGATATCCTGTCAGTTAATTAGAAAAAAATGACTCAGTGCAACACTAATTTGAAGAATAAATTAATCCCATTTAAGATTCCAAAGAGACTTGGGACAATATATGTGAGAATTTCAATGGTATTTTGTGGAGCTGGCCCTTTGCACAAGATATGTAAATCTCAAAATTGATTTAACTAACCTTCATTTATCTTGGAAACACAAAAATTTAAACTAGAACTTGGCTTGAATGAAGAGATTCACACCAAGCCTGCATCCCTGCTTCTCTTGTAAAATGTTTAATGAACCCCAGTGTTGAAGACCTCACTGTTTTGTTGGACTATAAAGCCCGCCTACATATACTGGCTGCCAGTGGAAGGTTAATACTGACTCAGAAGCAAGAGGTCCACTGACTGAACCACCACCACTTACTCCAGTCCTTTGCTCTGTGTTCTTTGGAAGCCTCTTGCCTCAGTTTGGGTTTGACCCAACCCACTTAGAAGGAGAGAGAGCAATTTTACAACCCCACATGGAGCGACTCCAAGCCAGTCGTATCTATTTCCAAATTATCTGACGCAGCAAGTAGATCATATTTCTTTTGGAGGCTTGGTTGAGGACAGTTGAATTGGTGACATTGAACCAGAGTGAATAAAATACGACTGTCAAGAAAAAAATCTGAAATGATCCCTAAGGACATAGGAGTAATGAAATGCCCAGGTCAGGGGTGGGGTGCTTTCTGGGAAACTGAAAAAAGAAAAGAGGATGAAGTGACCGTGTGTGAAATTCAAATGAATCATCAAGTGATTTGAGAAAGCCAGTCAGATTGGCACATGCCCAGTACCTTTCTAAAAGCAGGCACCAAGCCTAAAAAAATTTCAGAAAATCTACCTCCTATTTTCATTCTTACCTTTAATCAGATTTTTATTACCATTTTTTTTCTTGGTTCCCTGTCTACTTTTCCCTCATCCTGCCAAAGGAGTCAGGGATTCTGAATGTATTTACCAAAGACCAACAGACCCTGTGTTCAATTAGAGGGGTATCACGAATGAGTAACATTGAAGGAGTTGCCCAATAAATCATATAGCTTGAACCCTGGTTTTCTGATTTCCAACATAACCTCCTTCATTATACCAGATATCCTGTCAGTTAATTAGAAAAAAATGACTCAGTGCAACACTAATTTGAAGAATAAATTAATCCCATTTAAGATTCCAAAGAGACTTGGGACAATATATGTGAGAATTTCAATGGTATTTTGTGGAGCTGGCCCTTTGCACAAGATATGTAAATCTCAAAATTGATTTAACTAACCTTCATTTATCTTGGAAACACAAAAATTTAAACTAGAACTTGGCTTGAATGAAGAGATTCACACCAAGCCTGCATCCCTGCTTCTCTTGTAAAATGTTTAATGAACCCCAGTGTTGAAGACCTCACTGTTTTGTTGGACTATAAAGCCCGCCTACATATACTGGCTGCCAGTGGAAGGTTAATACTGACTCAGAAGCAAGAGGTCCACTGACTGAACCACCACCACTTACTCCAGTCCTTTGCTCTGTGTTCTTTGGAAGCCTCTTGCCTCAGTTTGGGTTTGACCCAACCCACTTAGAAGGAGAGAGAGCAATTTTACAACCCCACATGGAGCGACTCCAAGCCAGTCGTATCTATTTCCAAATTATCTGACGCAGCAAGTAGATCATATTTCTTTTGGAGGCTTGGTTGAGGACAGTTGAATTGGTGACATTGAACCAGAGTGAATAAAATACGACTGTCAAGAAAAAAATCTGAAATGATCCCTAAGGACATAGGAGTAATGAAATGCCCAGGTCAGGGGTGGGGTGCTTTCTGGGGAAACTGAAAAAAGAAAAGAGGATGAAGTGACCGTGTGTGAAATTCAAATGAATCATCAAGTGATTTGAGAAAGCCAGTCAGATTGGCACATGCCCAGTACCTTTCTAAAAGCAGGCACCAAGCCTAAAAAAATTTCAGAAAATCTACCTCCTATTTTCATTCTTACCTTTAATCAGATTTTTATTACCATTTTTTTTCTTGGTTCCCTGTCTACTTTTCCCTCATCCTGCCAAAGGAGTCAGGGATTCTGAATGTATTTACCAAAGACCAACAGACCCCTGTGTTCAATTAGACTGGTCTTAGGGAATAACAAGTAGGGAGTTCCACGAATGGGAGGTGGAAACAGCAGAGAATATAAGTTCCATTTAAGGTCATTGGAAAGAAACAAGTACCCTAGTTGCTAGGATGGAAATGGTGCTGTTTCTTCACATATCCTTTGAAGGAATGAACTGAACCCTAGAACCAACTCACAACTCAGGGGAGTTTCTATTCACATGAATACAGGCAAATCTTTGAGTACCCGTCTCCATGGACACATATCTGCCTCATTGTTCTCTGCTTGGTTGTGCAAAAGTATTTCCAAAGGTAGAGATATAGTGACAAAGTTAGGCTCTTTGAAGCTATTCTTTGAACAGGAGAAGGTGTATGCCTCTGGCCGTCCACTTGGCAATGGATGTCTCCACACTGCTTCTTTCCATCCAAATATTTTGGCCACTAGAGTTGTTTTAGCAGGAAACAGTCTACAAAAGACAACAATCACTTCCCTTTGCTTCATGCTCTTCACAGTCAATTCAACTGGCAGGTTTCATGCACCCACTCTGTGCCAGGCATTTTTTCAGAATGGAACAAGACCGCCTTCAATGCCATAGCAGTCTAGCAGGAGAGATGGTCAAATATTACAAGTACCTGGGGTAGAAACGATGGAAACATTATGGAGACAGAAGAAGGATCATTGTGAAGTAGCTTCACAAAAGAGCAGACGTGAGAAAGCAGAGAGGACATTACTCTGGATAGGACCCTATCCATCGTTCATTCATCCACACACTGATTCCCCAAACATTTATTGCCTACTTGTTATTTGACAGGAACAAGGAGCTTGGGATTCATATGAATGAATTTGGAGCATAGAATGGAGGGGCTTGGGGATGGAGAAGGTGGTGGAAGAGGGGCTGAAGAAAGATTGGACCAGATTCTCAAGGGCCTCACATGCCAACCTAAGGAACTGAAATTTGTTCTGTGGATATCGAGGAGCCTTTGAAGGTCTTTATGTGGGTGGTGGCACAGATACTCACCCTACCCCTTATTATTACAACTTAAAAATATTTTATTCACTCATGTGTTTTGTGCTTTTTACCACTTGACTCCCCAACTGAGATGTGAGTCCCTTCAGGACAGGGACCCTCCCGTTCATGTTTATTGTTGTATGCCCAATTCTGGGCACAAAGTGGGCCCTCAGCAAATATGTATTGAACCTAATCTGTGTTTAAAAAATTGTCTCCTGTTTGTAAAGTGGATGGAGATGCAAGGCTGGGAGATTCCATAGGAGGGATTGTAATAGCAAAGAGATGCTAGCAGCCTCATGGTGGCAGAGATGGAAGGGAGAGGGAGTTAAAGGACTCATCAGAGTTAAAAGCGACAGATCTTGATGTGAGAGAAGGAGGGGTTCGAGGTGACTCTGAGGTTTCCCTTGGGATGTCTGAGTGGCCAGCGATACCAGTGACTGAGAGAGAAAGGATAGGAGAGGGACCATGGACAGGCTTATCGTGGGAAGCAGGAGAGCGTAGATAATGAGATCAGTTTCGGACATGTGTGATTTGAGACAACTGTAGAACGTCCAACTGGAGATGTTCAGTAGACAGTTGGAAATATATGTGGGCAATTCAGGAGGCGCTGGGGGCTGAGGTCACAGGGTTTCAGTGATAAATGGAGCCAGCAGAGAATAAGGGCACTCAGAGAGAGCAGAGTTCAGAGAAGGCCCAAACCTGGAAGAAACATAATTTAAGGCAGGTTGGCATAGAGGAGCCAGTGGAGGAGACAGAAGGCAAGGTCTCAGAGATAGGAGGAGAGGGGTTCCTGGCTACTTGAGAAATATGGGTCTATCCAAGGCAGAGCCAAGAGAATGGGAGTCGCAATCTTGGTGACTAACTCTGCGCACTTCTTCCCATGTTAATGATGAATGGAGGTTCTTAGCAATTCTGGGCCACGGAGAAGAACAGAAACATCTGTGTAGTTTATCAGTATTTTCACATTCCGACAGCCCCTCAGGGCAGGGCCAGATTTAGACATGTGCTGCACCATGTGCCTATTTGAGGATGTCCTCAGCTTGGAACATTTTAGGGTGGGCAATTATGACTCCAACACCAGCACATCCTGCCTCTTATCACCTCCTACCAAGAATGGCTCATGGGGACTAGACAATTGCTTAAGAAATGGCCCCCGCTCTGGGGTGTGGTTCAGGGTTCAGCTGGGTTATTGCGGGTGGCAGCTGGTCCCAGTTCTCTCAGAGACATGATTTCCTCTGAGCGCTGGTTCACTCGTTAGTGCTGACCTCAACCTCCCCTCAGTGCTGACTTCTTTTCTCAGCATCCTCTGTCACATCCCAGCCTGTTTCTACAGACCCTTATTCTACCTGCCTTCCTTCCAGCCATCATGTGCTGCCTCCCACTTCCTGCCTGCCAGTATAGGCCAGTGGTTTCCACACTGATTTTAGTCACTGAAAATGTTGTGGGAAAAGAGAAAGAAGCCTGGAAAGCAGACCAAAGTGGAGATACTCTGGCTCCAGGGAGCAGCATAGGGGTCCAGCAGTCTGGCTTACTCGAGTCCAAGGGTGCCAGGGACCATTCTGTGAACCTCGGGATGGGAGAACCAGCACATGTCTCCAAGTGCACGGGCCTAGAATCCGAATCAGTTTCGGACATGTGTGATTTGAGACAACTGGAACGAATATTCAGTAGACAGTTGGAAATATATGGGCAATTCAGGAGGCGCTGGGGGCTGAGGTCACAGGGTTTCAGTGATAAATGGAGCCAGCAGAGAATAAGGGCACTCAGGAGAGCAGAGTTCAGAGAAGGCCCAAACCTGGAAGAAACATAATTTAAGGCAGGTTGGCATAGAGGAGCCAGTGGAGGAGACAGAAGGCAAGGTCTCAGAGATAGGAGGAGAGGGGTTCCTGGCTACTTGAGAAATATGGGTCTATCCAAGGCAGAGCCAAGAGAATGGGAGTCGCAATCTTGGTGACTAACTCTGCGCACTTCTTCCCATGTTAATGATGAATGGAGGTTCTTAGCAATTCTGGGCCACGGAGAAGAACAGAAACATCTGTGTAGTTTATCAGTATTTTCACATTCCGACAGCCCCTCAGGGCAGGGCCAGATTTAGACATGTGCTGCACCATGTGCCTATTTGAGGATGTCCTCAGCTTGGAACATTTTAGGGTGGGCAATTATGACTCCAACACCAGCACATCCTGCCTCTTATCACCTCCTACCAAGAATGGCTCATGGGGACTAGACAATTGCTTAAGAAATGGCCCCCGCTCTGGGGTGTGGTTCAGGGTTCAGCTGGGTTATTGCGGGTGGCAGCTGGTCCCAGTTCTCTCAGAGACATGATTTCCTCTGAGCGCTGGTTCACTCGTTAGTGCTGACCTCAACCTCCCCTCAGTGCTGACTTCTTTTCTCAGCATCCTCTGTCACATCCCAGCCTGTTTCTACAGACCCTTATTCTACCTGCCTTCCTTCCAGCCATCATGTGCTGCCTCCCACTTCCTGCCTGCCAGTATAGGCCAGTGGTTTCCACACTGATTTTAGTCACTGAAAATGTTGTGGGAAAAGAGAAAGAAGCCTGGAAAGCAGACCAAAGTGGAGATACTCTGGCTCCAGGGAGCAGCATAGGGGTCCAGCAGTCTGGCTTACTCGGAGTCCAAGGGTGCCAGGGACCATTCTGTGAACCTCGGGATGGGAGAACCAGCACATGTCTCCAAGTGCACGGGCCTAGATTCCTTAGCCCATCTTTTCTCCTATCACTGGCATATTTAAGTTCCTCCTGACTTTGAAATTCTCTGAGAAAGCATCTGCTGGTCTCTACTCTCTTCCCTCCCAGGGAAAGAACAGGCCAGGCTGTGACAGAGTATTGGTCACTCTGAACAGACTCAGAACACACACCCATCATCTCTCTGGTCTCTCCCAGATTTCCAAAGCCCAGACCTTCAGACCCTTTCTATGGATGGAGTCATTTAGTCTGTGTGGTTGAGCAGAGCTTGCCTGGAAAAGGCTGCTTGGGGGAAGAGGACTCATAGACATGGGTGTCCCATGTTAGAGGCCCAAGCAAGTCTCCAGTGGAGGACCCCCAGCCAACACAATTTCAACACACACAATTTCAAGGATTCTGTCTCGCAGGCCTTTTAACAGTTTCCTCTTAGTCATTTGACTGTTGTTGTTCAGTCGCTTAGTCACGTCAAACTCTTTGTGACCTGATAGACAGCAGCACGCCAGGCTTCCCTATCTGTCACTATTTCTCAGAATTTGCTCAGACTCATGTCCTTTGATGATGCCATCCAACCATCTCATTCTTTGCTGCCCTCTTCTCCTCCTGCCCTCAATCTTTCCCAGCATCAGGGTCTTTTCCAGTGAATCAGCTCTTTGCATCAGGTGGCCAAAGTACTGGAGCTTCAGCTTCAGCATCAGTCCTTCCAGTGAATATTCAGGGTTGATTTCCTTTAGGATTGACTGATGTGATCTCCTTGCAGTCCAAGGGACTCTCAAGAGTCTTCTCCAACAACACAATTCAAATCAGTTCTTTGGTGCTCAACCTTCTTGATGGTCCAACTCACATCTGTACATGACTACTAGAAAAACCATAGCTTTGACTATATGGAGTTTTGTTGGCAAAGTGATGTCTTTGCTTTTTAATGTGCTGTCTAGGTTTGTCATAGCTTTTCTTCCAAGGAGCAAGCGTCTTTTAATTTCATGGCTGCAGTCACCATCCACAGTAATTTTGGAGCCCAAGAAAATAAAATCTGTCACTGTTTCCATTGTTTCCCCATTTATTTTCTATGAAGTGATGGGACTCAATGCCATGATTTTAGTTTTCTGAATATTGAGTTTTAAGCCAGCTTTTTCACTCTCCTCCTTCACCTTCATCAACAGGCCCGTTAGTTCCTCTTCTCTTTCTGCCATTAGAGTGGTATCATCTGCATATCTGAGATTATTGATGTTTCTCTTTGGCAATCTTGATTCCAACTTGTACTTCATCCAAGCCCAGCATTTCACATGATGTACTCTGTATATTAGTTAAATAAGCAGGGTGACAATATACACTCTTGACGTATTCAAGACCTATTCCTTTTCCAATTTTGAACCAATCTGTTGTTCATGTCCAGTTCTAACTGTTGTTTAGGAAGGGAGGCAAAAGGGGGAAAGACAGAAGCTTAGTAAAGTTAATATCATATTCTCATATTCTATCTATCCATCTATCTGGGCTTCCCAGGTAGTTCTTATTTGTAAAGAACCTGCCTACCAGTACAGGAGACATAAGAGATGCAGGTTCTCTCCCTGGGTTGGGAAGATTGCCTGGAGGATGGTGTGGCAATTCACTCTAGAATTCTTGCCTGGAGAATTCCATGGACAGAGGAACATGGCAGGTCATGGTCCATAGGGTCGCAAAGAGTCAGACACAACTGAACTGACTTAGCATAGCTCAACACATCCGTCTATCTCTCTATCAGACTGACACTGCTAGGGCTTCCTTGCCACTTTCCCACTTCTGTTTAGTGCTGGGTGAATCCTGTCCATCACCCTGCCTGGGACCACACCACTGTCCCCCCGTGGCTCACTCATCCTGGTGCCCAGCCCAGCCCTGCTGCATACTTACACTCAGCTTGTGCGTCATTGCTATTCATCTTGTTTAGTCCTGGGCTTGGCTGCAGATGCTGTAAATATGGTAATTTTAGACTGGCTGATTGGAAAGGGCTGTGGGATGGAATGAGGAGAGGGCAGGGAGGAGAGCTTGGTTTACTCTGTTGGAGCGGGTCTCTTGCTGGCCCTGAAGGGGAGGGCATAGCTTTTCTTCCAGGGAATCTTTTAATTTCATGGCTGCAGTCACCATCCACAGTAATTTTGGAGCCCAAGAAAATAAAATCTGTCACTGTTTCCATTGTTTCCCCATTTATTTTCTATGAAGTGATGGGACTCAATGCCATGATTTTAGTTTTCTGAATATTGAGTTTTAAGCCAGCTTTTTCACTCTCCTCCTTCACCTTCATCAACAGGCCCGTTAGTTCCTCTTCTCTTTCTGCCATTAGAGTGGTATCATCTGCATATCTGAGATTATTGATGTTTCTCTTTGGCAATCTTGATTCCAACTTGTACTTCATCCAAGCCCAGCATTTCACATGATGTACTCTGTATATTAGTTAAATAAGCAGGGTGACAATATACACTCTTGACGTATTCAAGACCTATTCCTTTTCCAATTTTGAACCAATCTGTTGTTCATGTCCAGTTCTAACTGTTGTTTAGGAAGGGAGGCAAAAGGGGGAAAGACAGAAGCTTAGTAAAGTTAATATCATATTCTCATATTCTATCTATCCATCTATCTGGGCTTCCCAGGTAGTTCTTATTTGTAAAGAACCTGCCTACCAGTACAGGAGACATAAGAGATGCAGGTTCTCTCCCTGGGTTGGGAAGATTGCCTGGAGGATGGTGTGGCAATTCACTCTAGAATTCTTGCCTGGAGAATTCCATGGACAGAGGAACATGGCAGGTCATGGTCCATAGGGTCGCAAAGAGTCAGACACAACTGAACTGACTTAGCATAGCTCAACACATCCGTCTATCTCTCTATCAGACTGACACTGCTAGGGCTTCCTTGCCACTTTCCCACTTCTGTTTAGTGCTGGGTGAATCCTGTCCATCACCCTGCCTGGGACCACACCACTGTCCCCCCGTGGCTCACTCATCCTGGTGCCCAGCCCAGCCCTGCTGCATACTTACACTCAGCTTGTGCGTCATTGCTATTCATCTTGTTTAGTCCTGGGCTTGGCTGCAGATGCTGTAAATATGGTAATTTTAGACTGGCTGATTGGAAAGGGCTGTGGGATGGAATGAGGAGAGGGCAGGGAGGAGAGCTTGGTTTACTCTGTTGGAGCGGGTCTCTTGCTGGCCCTGCCACTCTCTGGGTGCCCTTCTTCTCCAAGCTATGGCCCTAGCAGGCCCCTCTCCTTGCTTTCAGTCCTGACTTCTCTGAGCCTCGAGAGGAAGGAGAGGAACAGAGAGGATGTGCCTGGGTTTTGAGCCTAACCTGGAGAATTGCAGGTTAGCATGGGGCACCTCAGGCCAAAAGTGCAGCCACTGACACATGAGGTGGGGGTCCTGACCCTGCCATGACAATGCCAAGGGTGAGTGACTTGGGGATCAGCCTCCCACCTAGGGCCGTGTTTGGGAGCACACTGGAGTTAAAGTGGGGGCCATCAGAGGCCTCTGACCCCTCCTGAGCTCTCTCCCTTTTCTGCTCTTTCCCCCATGACCTTCCTCTGTGGGGGGCTGTCACTCCCAAGGGACTTAGGCAACTCTCCCAGGGTTGTCAGCTAATCCCTCCTCTGACCCCTTTAGCGTTTAAAGGCATAATTTGCATTTGATTACAAGACCTCTGAACAGTCTCTGGGAGGATTTACATCCCCAGGGAATGACTAGGAGGCTGATGTTTCAGGCACTGGGAATCAGTGTGGGAGCTGAGAGCTTTGAGCCTAGGGCCATGTGGGGTCCTTCCAAAGCCCCAAATACGCTTTCAGCTGTCCCTCCTCTCTGAAAGACAATGATGATTCCAAAGCTCTGAGCTGGGCTTGGAACGGCCCCAGTTTTTGAGCCCCTGTCCAGTCAATCCTAAAGGAAATCAACCCTGAATATTCATGAAAGGACTGATGCTGAAGCTCCAATGCTTTGGCCTCCTGATGTGAAAAGCTGACTCACTGGAAAAGGCCAAGATGCAGGGAAAGATTGAGGGCAGGAAGAGAAGGGGTTGACAGAGGATGAGATGGTTAAACAGCGTCATTGACACAATGGACATGAGTTTGAGCAAACTCCAGGAGTTAGTGAACGACAGGGAAACCTGGCTTGCTGTAACCATGGGGTCACAAAGAGTCAGACACGACTTAGCAACTTAACAACAACTATAAGTCACAGAATGTTCACTCCAGGGGCCAACTCAGATTTCTTTGAGCCCAAATCCCCATTTGACCAAAGAAAACTGACCTGTGCCAAGTCGCAGGGCCCAGTGATCATGGGATTGTTACCCTAGATCTGGTGCTTTGTCTGTCCGTGTCCTGGATGAAGGTGCAGGTTCTAGAAGAAGCAAAGAAGGGTCTGATAGGTATTTCTTTGTTTCTGAGGAAGACACAATCCTGCCACAATCCCTGCTGATAGATATTGAGCTGATGTTTGGTCCTCCCTGGAGACAGGAAAATTGTCATCTACAAGGAGGCAGCCTGTGAAAGTGTTGGTCAACTCTGACCGCTGTCTAGTAAGTGTGCCATTGTAAGTAGTCCTGCATCTGTTCCACAAGGTGGAGTGGGACCTGAGAGAAGAAATTGGGAGGGAGAGTGTCTCTGTAGGGGAACAGAGACTGTCCTGTTTTGGGAAAAGAATTAGCAGGACTCAGACAATGGAGGGTACAACACAGAGAGACCCTCTCAGCTCTGTTCAGTGTTGCCCATTCGCTTCCTGTGTCTACACCACAGGCAGGTGTTCCCTTCTGCACGGTGTCCATCTGCCACATACTTATGCTTGTTTACTTTTCCTCTTGGAAATATGGATCTTATGGCATCTGACTCACTTCAGAGCAAGGAGTCCTTTCCTGGAAGCTTTAAGGTGCTTAATCCCCACTGAGAGTTGTACAGTAGCTGTGGAGTTGAGTATTCAGTGATTTTTCATGAAGTTTTTTTTTCTCTCTTTTTAAAAAACTTTATTCATTTATTTATTTTTTAAATTTTGCCCCCCCCTTTTTTTTTTATTGGTTTCTTATTTATTTATTTTCATCCATCTTTATACTTTGGCCTATGTGGGTCTCCCACTGCAGTGGCCTCTCCCATTGCAAAGCACCAGCTCTGGGCAAATGAGCTCCAGAGCGCTGGCTCCTAATTGAATACATCAGTCCAGCCACTCCGCAGTACGTGGGAACTTCCCAGGCGTGGGATCGAATCAGTGCCCCTTGCACTGCAAGGCGGTCTCTTTACCCATTGGACCACCAGGGAAGCCCTATTTATTTTTTAACTGAAGAATAATTCCTTTACAGAATCTTGCTTTCTGCCAAGTATCTTCATGGAGTTTTTCATGCTATAGATGCATTGCAGTGAAACAGCACTGGTTTGGACTAATACAGGTTATGGCCAGAGAGCCTCAGGCATCACACATACTCAGCCAAAGAGTGTGATTACTCTCCATCCTGTTGAATAAATCAGAATCACAGGTAACAAAAAATCTTCTCTGGGAGAGGTGTGGCTTGCTCTACTTTGAAAAGTAGATGGGCCTTGTGTATAAACAGCATTTTGCCTGTTGGACTGTAAATGGTATGGGAGTGCTCAGAAACAGTTTGTTATTTCAGTGGATCACCAATTTCCCCCAAAAAAAATGTTTCACAAAATTTGCTAAGCACACTCTTCCTTTGTATGCCATGTGGGATTTTATATCAGCCAGCCCTGATGGGTCAAAACTCTGGAAGCTGTGCTACACTCAAGCCATCAACATTAGCAGTGATCTCTGTTCTAGAGAGCTGAGGACAAAGAGGGCCTGAGGACAGGCTTTCTGCAGAGATTTGAAGATAATAGTACATGAGCAAAAGAAGGAGATGCTTGCAGATTTTCAAAAATAGTTAAGCAGAAGGCATTTATCACCACAAGGCCTGGTGAGCAGAGAACAAGGACGTGCTAGCAGACGGTTTTGAAGGGAGAGCCAGAGGAGCATGGAAGTGGGAAGAGAAAAGTTTGAAATTGTTTTCTTTCTATAACATTCCCATTATTCCCCCCAGGCAAGCAGTTTTGACAGCTTCCCCCACCACCTCCCAAATTTCATCCATCCAGAGACCTGGTAAATTATGAAAGCATCCTTCACAGGGCTCCCCACCCAGTCCCAGGCCCCAGGCGGGGTGTCCCCACAAGTCGGCTGTCTTGGCTCCACTTCTGCTTCATCCTGTGCTCACCCTGATGACCACTGCGACAGGTCATTTCCTTGCTTCTCTTCCCATGCCAACAAGTGAGGTAATCTGCCGTGCTCTGGCCTGGCAGTCAGCACCTGCCCCATGCCCTGGCTCCAGGGGACCCTTCCCATCTCATGCCTTGTCCCTCATGTGTATGTAGCCAAAGGAGCATACTTACCACCCCACAGAGTACTTAGAGAGGGCCTAGCATGTTGTAACTATTATAATAACCAAATAGTCTTATGATGTTATAATCTCTCCTTTACTTGGGCTGCACCTCCTGCACCCTCTCTGTCTGGAAGGTCTCCCTTCTTCCTGATCCACCTTCACATAAAGTACCATCCTCTGGTCTCTTGTGACTGATACCAGTAACATTCTTATATCGACTGACTCACAGTATCCAGAGTTTCTCTCATTTTCCAGAATGAAAATGCCTTTGGGCCAAGGACTTTCTCTGCACTTGTAAGTTCTCAGCACATAGCAGTGTTCTGTACACAGTAGGTGCTTATTTTAGGTTGTGACATCCTTAATAATGTCGACTTTATTAAGCACTCCCCATGTGCAAGGTGCTGAAGACTTCTGCTAGGATCAATCTTCATAACAGACCAACGAGTGTTCCCATTAGTTCTGTTTTATGGAGTAGGAATGTGAGGTTCAGAGGATGTTTACTTGCCTGAAATTGTAGGTAGTGACTGACAGAGTTCCAATTTGGACCCAGGTTTGTCCACTCTTGAACCTGAACTTGAAGTCAAAAGGGCTCCGTTATACTCTCATGAAGACAGGGACTGTGTCTTTCTTAAAGACAGGGTTTCAAATTGGCAACGTGAGGGCCAAATCTGGCCCACAGATGTGTTTTGTTTGGCCCATGCAGTGTTTTTTAAAAAGCAGGAAATTTTACATCATCATCTACATTTCTGGCTTTGCTGGAAAAACCTGGGTTATCCAGTAACCCTGAGTCTCAATACGTTGTTGCTGGGCTACTGCCGAGAAGCAGCTGTCCCCTCCTTTCTCTCTGTCCCTCCCAGACGTAGTTGGCATCCACTGGCCAGTTCTGTCCCTCTCCGCCACAGTGTTGTCACTGGGGGTAGGTCAGTTCTTGGTTACATAAGACTGCCTAGCAACCCTGGTCCTCACCCTGTAAGTCAGTAGCCTCTTTCCTTCAGTGATTTTGGACAATCAAAGAAACTCCCCCAAACACTTCCAAAAAGCCCCCGGTGGGGTTGCCCCACCATACTCTGTTGAGAACCCATGGCAGACACCCCCTTACACTACCAGGGCTGGTACACAGTAGGACCTCAGATAAATAGATTAAGTAGATTTAGAATGAAATAGCCAAAACCAAATGGTTCCACATGTGAAAATTTCCCATGAAAAATGGAGGCATAAAAATGAAGTAATCAAAGCATTAAAAAAAAAAAAAAAAAATATCTGGAGCAAATTTAGCACATTCCCCTAAACACCTGTCCCACAGTGGAAAAAAAAAAAATTAGTACTAACACGTTCCCGTTGAGGCATTTCCATTCTGCATGCCTTGGTTCCCGCTATAATGCTAATTGGTTATGGTTTTCTCTGCTTCTAGTCCTTACATGTAACAAGAGTTACCACCCAGAAAGGCTGCATTTAAAGGGGAACAAGCAGAACTAAGTCACAAGCGGCCTTTCTTCAGAGAAATGCTGTCAATACTATTTTTGCCTTTTGCTCTAATTATAAAAATGCTATATATTTACAGAAGAAACTTCAGAACATGGTAAGAATTTTTATTTATGAAGAGTAAAAAAATCACTGTCTCATCACCTGAAGATAATCATAATCATTGTTTATATTTTTGTGTATTTCCTTCCAGTCTTTCTTTCTCCTATGTACATATCTATGTTTCTTGTTGGTAAAAAAAAAACTTCTGGGAGTTCTTAGGAAAATTGTGATCTTACCTGCTTACAAAGTTTTTCTTGCCATCTCATGGCTATATCCGTAGTAAGTTCAACCAATCCCCTTTTGTTGGACATAGAATTGCTTCCCAACTACTAGTTCTCAAGTACCGGTTTTTTGGCCTGAGAAAAGCAGGAAATTTTACATCATCATCTACATTTCTGGCTTTGCTGGAAAAACCTGGGTTATCCAGTAACCCTGAGTCTCAATACGTTGTTGCTGGGCTACTGCCGAGAAGCAGCTGTCCCCTCCTTTCTCTCTGTCCCTCCCAGACGTAGTTGGCATCCACTGGCCAGTTCTGTCCCTCTCCGCCACAGTGTTGTCACTGGGGGTAGGTCAGTTCTTGGTTACATAAGACTGCCTAGCAACCCTGGTCCTCACCCTGTAAGTCAGTAGCCTCTTTCCTTCAGTGATTTTGGACAATCAAAGAAACTCCCCCAAACACTTCCAAAAAGCCCCCGGTGGGGTTGCCCCACCATACTCTGTTGAGAACCCATGGCAGACACCCCCTTACACTACCAGGGCTGGTACACAGTAGGACCTCAGATAAATAGATTAAGTAGATTTAGAATGAAATAGCCAAAACCAAATGGTTCCACATGTGAAAATTTCCCATGAAAAATGGAGGCATAAAAATGAAGTAATCAAAGCATTAAAAAAAAAAAAAAAAAATATCTGGAGCAAATTTAGCACATTCCCCTAAACACCTGTCCCACAGTGGAAAAAAAAAAAATTAGTACTAACACGTTCCCGTTGAGGCATTTCCATTCTGCATGCCTTGGTTCCCGCTATAATGCTAATTGGTTATGGTTTTCTCTGCTTCTAGTCCTTACATGTAACAAGAGTTACCACCCAGAAAGGCTGCATTTAAAGGGGAACAAGCAGAACTAAGTCACAAGCGGCCTTTCTTCAGAGAAATGCTGTCAATACTATTTTTGCCTTTTGCTCTAATTATAAAAATGCTATATATTTACAGAAGAAACTTCAGAACATGGTAAGAATTTTTATTTATGAAGAGTAAAAAAATCACTGTCTCATCACCTGAAGATAATCATAATCATTGTTTATATTTTTGTGTATTTCCTTCCAGTCTTTCTTTCTCCTATGTACATATCTATGTTTCTTGTTGGTAAAAAAAAAAAAAAACTTCTGGGAGTTCTTAGGAAAATTGTGATCTTACCTGCTTACAAAGTTTTTCTTGCCATCTCATGGCTATATCCGTAGTAAGTTCAACCAATCCCCTTTTGTTGGACATAGAATTGCTTCCCAACTACTATAAGCACAGCAATCTGCTTCCTTGTTGATAAATTTTTTGGGTTCACTGATTGCTTTTATAGAAAGTGTGATGTGCTTGCCTGTGCAGGAAGACCTTATCCCCTCCCCTGGGAGATAGTGTTAGCTCTGGATCTAGGAGAGACGGTAGAGTAAAGGACAGATTGAGGTCTGGAAGGAACATCCATGCAAGGAAGAGCCCATGCTGTTGAACGTGCACGTTAGCGTGGCCAAAGCCAGGCCATCTGCCGGGAACAAAGGGAGTGGACATGGGATTGGGGGCTTGGGTTTGGAGCTCTCACCGCAGGAAGCAAACAAGGGCTTAACCAAAAGATGAAAGCTGTTTGGCAGCATCGAGAGCCTGGTTGAGGTCACACCATGCGATTTAAGAACAGAGGCGATTGGCAGAGACAGACGACTCTCTCGTGAGGCGAGGATACAGAAACGAAGGTGGGGGTGTGGGTATGGGTGGGGATTGTAGGATTATCTCAAGTTTGGGAAATGGCCTGACAGAGTGCCTCATGAGGTTTTTTGCCGCTCCAAATAATAAGCAAAAATAGTCTCTGCAATTGAGCAAACAGAACTAAGAAATTATATTTGCCTGTTAGAATGGCTTTATAGATCTAACATGAGGCAGCTGTGGAAGGATATGATAGGAACATGAGGCCAGTGGAGCAAACCAGGGAAACTCGGCCAAGGCTGTGTGTTAGGATTCCTCTTGGCGTTCCTTTGTTTTCAGAGACAAGATGTACTTCGGTCACAGGAAGGGCATCCCTCCCCGGGTGTTATGGACTAGTTCAGGGAGAAGGGTCAGGGACATGGTAAGAATTTTTATTTATGAAGAGTAAAAAAATCACTGTCTCATCACCTGAAGATAATCATAATCATTGTTTATATTTTTGTGTATTTCCTTCCAGTCTTTCTTTCTCCTATGTACATATCTATGTTTCTTGTTGGTAAAAAAAAAAACTTCTGGGAGTTCTTAGGAAAATTGTGATCTTACCTGCTTACAAAGTTTTTCTTGCCATCTCATGGCTATATCCGTAGTAAGTTCAACCAATCCCCTTTTGTTGGACATAGAATTGCTTCCCAACTACTATAAGCACAGCAATCTGCTTCCTTGTTGATAAATTTTTTGGGTTCACTGATTGCTTTTATAGAAAGTGTGATGTGCTTGCCTGTGCAGGAAGACCTTATCCCCTCCCCTGGGAGATAGTGTTAGCTCTGGATCTAGGAGAGACGGTAGAGTAAAGGACAGATTGAGGTCTGGAAGGAACATCCATGCAAGGAAGAGCCCATGCTGTTGAACGTGCACGTTAGCGTGGCCAAAGCCAGGCCATCTGCCGGGAACAAAGGGAGTGGACATGGGATTGGGGGCTTGGGTTTGGAGCTCTCACCGCAGGAAGCAAACAAGGGCTTAACCAAAAGATGAAAGCTGTTTGGCAGCATCGAGAGCCTGGTTGAGGTCACACCATGCGATTTAAGAACAGAGGCGATTGGCAGAGACAGACGACTCTCTCTCGTGAGGCTAGGAGACAGAAACTAAGGTGGGGGTGTGGGTATGGGTGGGGATTGTAGGATTATCTCAAGTTTGGGAAATGGCCTGACAGAGTGCCTCATGAGGTTTTTTGCCGCTCCAAATAATAAGCAAAAATAGTCTCTGCAATTGAGCAAACAGAACTAAGAAATTATATTTGCCTGTTAGAATGGCTTTATAGATCTAACATGAGGCAGCTGTGGAAGGATATGATAGGAACATGAGGCCAGTGGAGCAAACCAGGGAAACTCGGCCAAGGCTGTGTGTTAGGATTCCTCTTGGCGTTCCTTTGTTTTCAGAGACAAGATGTACTTCCGGTCACAGGAAGGGCATCCCTCACCCAGGGTGTTATGGACTAGTTCAGGGGAGAAGGGTCAGGGGACAGTCAGAGTGACCTTCCTGCTTCAACTGTTTTCTTGAACTCCTTTGGCTTAAAATATTTCATATCTTAAGTTGCCATATTTGGGGTAGAGTGTCCAGAATTGGGTCACCTGCCATGGACTTCCAGAGGGTCTCTTCTCTTTGGTGGGGGCACAGATGAGTACTCATTTACCCACTCACCCCTTCACCCTGACTTCACTTATTCAGTAGATACGTACCAAGTGGCCACATGTGTCTGGAGCCTTCTGGGGCCTGGGGAAGCAGTGCTGAAGGCACAGACAAAGGCTTGTGGCTCAAGGTCAGTTAAGAGGAACAGGCCTCAGACAGGAAAGACCCACCTCGAGCCTGACTTTCCTATCCTCCTTTGGGGTCTTCTCCTTCCCAGGGCCACGCTCGGGTTGCTCCAGGAATCAGCAGCCTCCCCACCACCCTCTGTTCACACCCTCCCTGAACGCCCCTCTCTCCACAGAGCAACCTGCTCCCTCCCAGCTTGATCCTAACTGCCAGGACCAGACGGTAGTCCCAGCAGAGTCAGAGGGCTGGTCCTGTGGAAGAAAGCAGGCCCAGCGGAAAATGCCTCAAACTCCTGACGGAGAGGCCCACTTGCCCCCAAGGCAGGGGCTAGGTGAGGAGGGGCGGTCGGAGGAGGGGGTGGGGCAGGCAGGAAACACCCCCAGCTGGGGCTGGGGTTGGGGCTGTCTGATAGGGCAGGTGGCCAGAAATTGCAAGAGAGACAAGGAACAGAAAAGGGTGACTCTGGTATGGGAAACCGGAAGAGAAAACATCCCAGGAGGTTTGAGGGAAGGTTTGCTCTAAAGCGCCTTGACAGAACCCCACACATAGCCACCAGGAAGCCCAGGGGAAAGCCCACAGCAGGCCTGACAGGTCTTTTTCTGAATTTAAGTCCAAGAGGAAGCCACGTTTATGAGAGGAACAGCCCATTTGTACAGGTTCCAGGCATAGTTTCAGTCTGTCCCTCTCCACCACCCACTGTCCTCAGCCAAGCTCTCGAGAGACCCGCCCCCCTCAACACACACTCAAGAGCAGGCCTCTGCTCACCTCTCCAGCCTTGTTTCTTGTCCCTGCCTGATCTTCTCCACACACCCCAGCTTCTCATGGTGCCCCGGGGAGCCATGTGCCTTCCTGCCTCTCTCACGCCTCACTCCAGGCTGTTCTCAGGAGCTCTGGCATCTTCTCCCTCTTCCTGCCTTCCCAAACCCTTCGGGGTCTTCACACCCACAAGCATATTCCATTTCTTCCCCCCACACATCCTAGCTTTCCTGGGATATTTCCTATAAAGCCCGTGGTATGGGGTCATTTTCTTTCTTTATTATTTTTTTTTAAAGATTTATTTAGTTACTTTGGGCGGGGGTCTGGTTGGGGAAGGAGGGGAGCGGTTGGGCCACTTCTATTGGTCTTTCATTTCTCTATGTTCATCCGTCTTTGTTCTTTGGCTCCTGTGGGCCTCCCATCGCGGTGGCGTCTGTTGTTGCAAAGCGCCGGCTCTGGGCGCATGCGCTCCAGAGCTCTGGCTCGGTAATTGGACACATCGGTCCAGCCTCTCTGCGGCACGTGGGATCTTCCCAGGCCAGGGATGGAACCGGCGCCCCTTGCACTGCAAGGCGATGTCCTTACCCACTGGACCACCAGGGGAAGCCCTGGGGTCATTTTCTTGATGTTTGTGACTTAGCTGTTGTTCCATCTAGATGGTAAACTCCTTAAACACGAGGACTAAGAAGTTACCATCATGCCATGGGCAAGGAGCCTCTTCGATCACAACTGCCGGCAGCCTCTTCCCAGGGCCAGCCCGGGGAGAAGCTGCCCATGGCGGGGGCTGGCAGCTGAGGCAGCCAGCATCCCAAACGTGCCTGCTGCCTTTGGGTCTGGTCCCTGAAAACCACACCAGTGGCCTTGAAGAATTAATACTGCTGTCAGAGGGGCTGCTCTTCAAAGGGTCCTGATAGCTCTTGTTATATTCAAAGTGGAAAAGGTAAGGGGACTGTTCTCGGCATTTCCTGCCTCTCAATTGAGTGAAGACAGATGGATGATTTATTGGGCATTTCCTAGCCTCTCCTTCACCATAGGAAACCAGTTTGGGAAAAAAAAAAAAAAAAGGTGCAAATTTTAAAAAGATGTTTGGCTGTTTGTAGGGGCTTGGGGAGGATTCCTGTGTACCATTAAAGCAAAAAGAGAAAACTCTGTAACAGCCTGAAACTCTGATCTAGAAGCATACTAGCGATAAATTTCCACCACCCTTTGAACACTCAAAGCTCTCAAAAAAGCTGTCCTGGTGCTAGAAAAGAGTGGGGCAGGGAGAGAAAGGCCGTGAAGGGTCATCCTCACTCGCCTCCCCATTTTCAGATGACCAACCTTGGGCTTAGGGTGCCCTTAACCATCAGCTATCACCACCGAGGAGTGGGGGATGTGGGAGCTTCATAATCTGTCAGATGTTGGTTTCAGTTGGAAACAGTTAAGTGTCTCCACCCTACCCCTTCCCCTGAGAGAGAGCGAGCGAGCCAGGGAAAGGGGCCAAGATGTGGGGGCTCAGCAGATGCAAAAGCCTGGTGAACATGAGGGCTTTTCTTCCCTTCCACTCTGCAGCAGGGCGCCTGTTGGTCTCCTAGGGCTGCCCTAGCAAAGACTCAGACACTGGTGCTTAAGTGAGTGGCTTAAAACAACAGAAATACATTCTCTCACAGTTCTGGAGGACAGAACTCTGAAATCAAGGTGGCCTATAGGGCCAGGCAGGCTCTCAGGAAGGATCCTTTCTGCTTCTTCCTAGCATCAGGAGGTTGCTGGCAATCCTTGGAGTTCCCTAGCTATGTTTGTGACTTATTTTCCATTAAACCAACGAGGACTAAGAAGTTACCATCATGCCATGGGCAAGGAGCCTCTTCGATCACAACTGCCGGCAGCCTCTTCCCAGGGCCAGCCCGGGGAGAAGCTGCCCATGGCGGGGGCTGGCAGCTGAGGCAGCCAGCATCCCAAACGTGCCTGCTGCCTTTGGGTCTGGTCCCTGAAAACCACACCAGTGGCCTTGAAGAATTAATACTGCTGTCAGAGGGGCTGCTCTTCAAAGGGTCCTGATAGCTCTTGTTATATTCAAAGTGGAAAAGGTAAGGGGACTGTTCTCGGCATTTCCTGCCTCTCAATTGAGTGAAGACAGATGGATGATTTATTGGGCATTTCCTAGCCTCTCCTTCACCATAGGAAACCAGTTTGGGAAAAAAAAAAAAAAAAGGTGCAAATTTTAAAAAGATGTTTGGCTGTTTGTAGGGGCTTGGGAGGATTCCTGTGTACCATTAAAGCAAAAAGAGAAAACTCTGTAACAGCCTGAAACTCTGATCTAGAAGCATACTAGCGATAAATTTCCACCACCCTTTGAACACTCAAAGCTCTCAAAAAAGCTGTCCTGGTGCTAGAAAAGAGTGGGGCAGGGAGAGAAAGGCCGTGAAGGGTCATCCTCACTCGCCTCCCCATTTTCAGATGACCAACCTTGGGCTTAGGGTGCCCTTAACCATCAGCTATCACCACCGAGGAGTGGGGGATGTGGGAGCTTCATAATCTGTCAGATGTTGGTTTCAGTTGGAAACAGTTAAGTGTCTCCACCCTACCCCTTCCCCTGAGAGAGAGCGAGCGAGCCAGGGAAAGGGGCCAAGATGTGGGGGCTCAGCAGATGCAAAAGCCTGGTGAACATGAGGGCTTTTCTTCCCTTCCACTCTGCAGCAGGGCGCCTGTTGGTCTCCTAGGGCTGCCCTAGCAAAGACTCAGACACTGGTGCTTAAGTGAGTGGCTTAAAACAACAGAAATACATTCTCTCACAGTTCTGGAGGACAGAACTCTGAAATCAAGGTGGCCTATAGGGCCAGGCAGGCTCTCAGGAAGGATCCTTTCTGCTTCTTCCTAGCATCAGGAGGTTGCTGGCAATCCTTGGAGTTCCCTAGCTTGTAGATGCACCACTCCAATCTCTGCTCCATCTCCACCGGGCCTTCTTCCCTGTGTGTCTATGTCTTCTTCCTGTGTATGTCTGTATCTGCTCATCTTCCAAGGACATCAGTCATATTGGAATAAGGGCCCACCCTCCTCTAATATGGGCTTCCCTGGTGGCTCGGATGGTAAAGAATCTGCCTGCAATGCAGGAGATCAGGGTTCAATCCCTGGGTTGGGAAGATGCCCGTGAGAAGGAAGTGGCAACCCACTCCAGTATTCTCGCCTGGAGAATTCCATGGACAGAGGAGCCTGGCGGACTATAGTCCATGGGGTCACAAAGAGTCAGACACAACTAAGCAACTAACACACACACACTCCTGTAGTATGAGTTCATTTTAACGTACCTCTTGGTTACATCTGCAAAGGTTCTGTTTACAAATAAGTTCATATGCACGGGTTAAGACTTCAGTATATCTCTGGGGGGACACAATTCAATCCTCAGCAAGAGTCAAATGTTTATAGTCTGTGGTTTCATTGGGAAGTCGGAAGTAACTTCACCAGTGGCTCTGCATGTGTGTGTATACACATAGACATGTCTGTATATGTGATTTGTCTTTCTGTACAGTATTTTATATATACATATAAATACCTACATGTATGTACATGTGTGTATATGAATATATATTGTTGTTGTTGTTTAGTTGCTAAGTCACGTCTGACTCTTTTGCAGCCCCAAGCACTGTACCCCACCAGGCTCCTCTGTCCAGGGGATTTCCCAGCAAGAATACTGTAGTGGGTTGCCATTTCCTTCTCGAGAGGATCTTCCCAATGCAGGAACTGAACTCACATCTCTTGCACGGGCGGGTGGATTATTTAAGGATGAGTCATTAGGGAAGCCCATGTATATATATACATACATATGTATATA
The DNA here is from genome assembly GCA_022376925.1 of Tragulus kanchil. Lineage (NCBI taxonomy): Eukaryota > Metazoa > Chordata > Mammalia > Artiodactyla > Tragulidae > Tragulus > Tragulus kanchil. Next base: position 212,789,336 of record JAIOJX010000032.1, on the reverse strand, counting down.
TATGCACCCATGTGTATATACACACATACAAATACCTATAAAGAGATTTATACCTATAATGTAATAGGTATTTGTGATATCTTTATATGAACACCCTAAATTTGTATTTATATGTTGTCATATATATGATATATATGACATTGTATAAATACATATGACACTGTGAAACATCATATAAATACAAATGACAGGTATTTGTGATTTGTATATGTGCTATGTGACACAATGTAAATAAATACATGACACTACATAAGCACACATCACAGGAGCAATTCTGAGTGATGCTTTAATGTTATTAATCCACAGAAGAGCACAGAGCTGCTCCTAGTCTCTTTCCTGTGGTTTTCCTCCTGTAGGGACAGTGGGAAAGGTCTGGGTTTTCCCAGGTTGGACTCTGAGGAGGACTCAAGCATGCGGAGTGGACAGAGGCTCTGTGTATCCTCTCGGGTAGCCCCAGGGCAGCCACTCTGCTGGCCACACTGTGCTCTCCTCTGCTTATCGGTGTGTTCCCTGGACCCAGAGACATGAAGTGGCTCATCCTAGTCTGTGTGGACACAAAAAGTTCCAGGAGAAGTCAGCCTCCATGCACCCAAAGTTTTTCCATGTTCATGGCACCTCACTTCTCTCTCTTCTCCTCGTCTCCCTCTTCTGTTGTTGTTGTTCCGTTGCTGAGTCATATATGACTCTCTGCGACCCCATGGACCGCAGCAGGCCAGGCCTCCCTATCTGCCACCGTCTCCTGGAGTTTGCTCAAACTCATGTCCATTGAGTCAGGGATGCTATAGAGAGCATCTCCATCTCATCCTCTGACCACTTTTCTGACTAACAGTCAAATTTTTCCCTTGAGTGACTTCCCTGAGCACGCCCAGATGTCATAGGTGATCACCAGAATAGCACTATTATCCCTTCAAATGAGCTGAAGAATTGTTTTCACAGAGGTTCGACCACATGCCAAGTTCAAAGTGCTCTGTGTACAGTTATTTTGGAGTTGTCGGTGAGTTGAGGAAAATCCTTTCCAATTTTATAAAGGATTTTTTTTTTCTTTTTTCATTTTTTCATATTCCAAACTGACTGACCAAAAGCTGAATCTCATTATCTGGACACAGTGACCTGCCCAGGATTATCTTTCATTAATGAGCTGGGAACTCGGGGTCTCTCAGGGACGGCTTCTCTCCTAAACCTTTGAAAGTGACCTTCAGCAGCCTAGAAGGCTCCCACCCTCACACCCTCTCCTCTGCCCAGGGGGCCTACCTGGGTCTCCACCCAGTTCTCTCAGCTTTGCAGGCCATCTGCCTTCCCTTCTTGAAAGCCCCAGGGCCTGATGTACTCTCCATCCTGTTTGCTGGGATCATCCAACTGGAAATGGCCAGATTTAGGAATACGAATGCCTTTAATTGCCTTTTAAAATGGGGTCCTGGAGCCATTCAGCCTGGCGCTTCTGCTGGAGAATCTTTTGCCAGGGCCTTCACCTCTACAGAATTGTCAGGTGGACTGGCAGAGATACCAGGTCGCCTCCTACACCTTCCTGTGCTGGTCTTCACGTCCTCTCAGCCCAGCCTCCCCAGCTGAGACTACCCATGCCTGGACCCAGATAAACTCCCTGCTCTTTTGCACGGCACCCGCTCTGCAGCCTCTGAACAAGAGTCAGAGCTCAGTGTAACTCTGGTTTCCACGTGGCCACGTCTGGCTCACATTCAATACATCCTAATTCATAAAAAGCCTCAACGGTGGGCCTCAAACTTTAAGGAGCACTCGAACCCCTTAGGGCGCTTGTTTCAAATGCAGATTTCCGGTCTCACTGCTGAGAATCTTACTGAGGTTCTTATTCATTGCTGGGAATCTTACTCTCAGCAGTGCCTGAGAGGCTGCCTTCTTGTCCATTGAGTCAGGGATGCTATAGAGAGCATCTCCATCTCATCCTCTGACCACTTTTCTGACTAACAGTCAAATTTTTCCCTTGAGTGACTTCCCTGAGCACGCCCAGATGTCATAGGTGATCACCAGAATAGCACTATTATCCCTTCAAATGAGCTGAAGAATTGTTTTCACAGAGGTTCGACCACATGCCAAGTTCAAAGTGCTCTGTGTACAGTTATTTTGGAGTTGTCGGTGAGTTGAGGAAAATCCTTTCCAATTTTATAAAGGATTTTTTTTTTCTTTTTTCATTTTTTCATATTCCAAACTGACTGACCAAAAGCTGAATCTCATTATCTGGACACAGTGACCTGCCCAGGATTATCTTTCATTAATGAGCTGGGAACTCGGGGTCTCTCAGGGACGGCTTCTCTCCTAAACCTTTGAAAGTGACCTTCAGCAGCCTAGAAGGCTCCCACCCTCACACCCTCTCCTCTGCCCAGGGGGCCTACCTGGGTCTCCACCCAGTTCTCTCAGCTTTGCAGGCCATCTGCCTTCCCTTCTTGAAAGCCCCAGGGCCTGATGTACTCTCCATCCTGTTTGCTGGGATCATCCAACTGGAAATGGCCAGATTTAGGAATACGAATGCCTTTAATTGCCTTTTAAAATGGGGTCCTGGAGCCATTCAGCCTGGCGCTTCTGCTGGAGAATCTTTTGCCAGGGCCTTCACCTCTACAGAATTGTCAGGTGGACTGGCAGAGATACCAGGTCGCCTCCTACACCTTCCTGTGCTGGTCTTCACGTCCTCTCAGCCCAGCCTCCCCAGCTGAGACTACCCATGCCTGGACCCAGATAAACTCCCTGCTCTTTTGCACGGCACCCGCTCTGCAGCCTCTGAACAAGAGTCAGAGCTCAGTGTAACTCTGGTTTCCACGTGGCCACGTCTGGCTCACATTCAATACATCCTAATTCATAAAAAGCCTCAACGGTGGGCCTCAAACTTTAAGGAGCACTCGAACCCCTTAGGGCGCTTGTTTCAAATGCAGATTTCCGGTCTCACTGCTGAGAATCTTACTGAGGTTCTTATTCATTGCTGGGAATCTTACTCTCAGCAGTGCCTGAGAGGCTGCCTTCTTGAAGCACCCTAGAGGATTCCGGTTCTAGTCGTCTGCCACCCTTGGAGAAATGTGACTTAATGCTTGGTCAGGCTGGCTGACTTGGGGCCCAGGGCACTAGAGGAGGAGGGGGCAAGGAGAAAGGAAAGACCAGAAGTGTGCGGGTATGGACTGAGGCACCAATATAAACCAGGTGGGCACGGGCTTGGGCCTGGGGAGCGGGCTGGAGGGAGGGCAGCTCCGCGTGGGATGGTTCAGGGACCAGCGCTGCAGGGCTCCACGTAGGAACGCGGCCGGACAGCGCCTGGAGAGGCCTGGCCACATTCTGCTGCCTGTGTGGGTGCTGGTGGGGGACAGACCATCAAGCCAGAGGCATAAACTGCTCCTCAATGCCGTCTTGCGAGAAGGGGACTCCTGTGGCTTCTCCCCCGTGTCAGTCCTGCAGGGAGAACAAAAGCCCTGGTTTTGGCCTTGCCCTACCTGGGTAACTGTCATTGTCTGGTGTCTCTGGGGGAACTTGAACAGGCTACCTACTGTCTCTGTGCCTTGGTTTCCTCCTCTGGAAAAAAAGGATAACAGGACCCACTCCCCAGGGTTACTGAGAGGCTTAAATCTGGAATAATGTGTACAAAGTCCTGGGCAGTCCTGGGAGCAGTGAGGGCTCCATGGACCTGGGCTATGGCCTTTGTTCTCACAACTGCCCCCCTGCCTTGTAGCACCTCTCCGAAGCTGCCTTTTGCAGAAACAGACCACATGAATGGTTATCCACAAGTGTTTCTGTTCCCTTGTTTCCAGAAAGCCTTTTGGTTTCCCCTTTCCTCCTTCAGAAGGCCCTTGACAACCTCCAAGTGCCAGTTTGGAATAAGCCATACCTACAACGACACCCCCCTCCTTCCTCTCCGAGTGACCCCACCTATGGGACATGGATACCCACCACCCTGTGATGTAGAAGGAGGCGTTCAACAGATGGGGCCAGATCTTTGCAACTGAAAACTCCGGGTTTGAATTCCCAACCTCCGCCTGCTGAAGGCCGTGTGATCTACAAAGTGATATAGGGAGTTGCAGGGTGAAATCAAAGTCTCCTGAGCAGATGGAGAAAGGAGATGCACAAACGCAGAGGCCCAGGCAGCCCCCATGTAATCCCTCTGTGCCTTGGCAACCTCGGCCATGGGGGCTGTGGTGCTGCTCTCAGCCTTGAAGGATACATTGCCTCAGTTTCCCCCTGCAGGGTAGAGCCAGCACACACCTTGCACTGCATGGTAAGCTAACTCCTTTTGCAAGTGATGCAGTTTTGGGAGCACCGTGGAGCACTCTTAGTAATGATTCTTTGTCCTGATGATCAACAGTGAGCACCTAAGAGTTGCTATAGCGTTGTAAATAAAAGATCTCAATTTGTCAGGATAGCAGGGTAGCCACCAAGCAGCCACCCCCTGTCCGTCATCAGCAGTGCCTGTCTAACGGGTCTCCTGCCTCGAACAGCGATGCGGCTTTGTACCCCTCTGGCATGTGGCACAGATCACCCAAGGTGGGTATCCCTAGGCCAGAAATGTGAAAAAGAATAAAGCAACATCTCTGCCAGGGAGACTCAAAACCCATCGAGTACTTTGCAGATGGACATCAGTGCTTCCACATCCAGATACCCACCGGGTTACTGCCCAGAAAGACTCTCCTCGGTGTTCCATGGAAGGAACAGGGTCCTTCAGGGCTTACAGCGGGGCCGCCAAGGGACCGCCCCACCTCACCATGGTGGCTCCCTGGCCAGTGGGAAGGCAAGGCTGGGAGAAGAGCCAGGGTGTGCTTTGTTGACTCTGTGGAGTTCAGAGAGGGCTTCCCATTTGACTTGGAGAAGGAGAAAAGTCCTTTATGTCTCCCTAGCCTTGGGGCCTGCCAGCCCCACAGCTGAGGGAGTAGGCTGCCTGCCCCTCCACTTCTCTGACCCCCACACTGTGACTTGCAGAGCTCAATGAAAAGCCCCATCCAGAATGGGCCAGGCTGGGTCCGCGACACGCCTGTTAGGTCCTCAGAGCACACTCATGCCCCCCCTCCAGCTCAGCCAGGCAGACCTTCCCAGAGATCCTCCGATCTGGCTTTTTTCTTTTTTTCTTGTTTCTCCTAAGCCCCGAGCCTAGTTATTTACCCAAAGAAAACAAGTCTTTGCAACTGAAAACTCCGGGTTTGAATTCCCAACCTCCGCCTGCTGAAGGCCGTGTGATCTACAAAGTGATATAGGGAGTTGCAGGGTGAAATCAAAGTCTCCTGAGCAGATGGAGAAAGGAGATGCACAAACGCAGAGGCCCAGGCAGCCCCCATGTAATCCCTCTGTGCCTTGGCAACCTCGGCCATGGGGGCTGTGGTGCTGCTCTCAGCCTTGAAGGATACATTGCCTCAGTTTCCCCCTGCAGGGTAGAGCCAGCACACACCTTGCACTGCATGGTAAGCTAACTCCTTTTGCAAGTGATGCAGTTTTGGGAGCACCGTGGAGCACTCTTAGTAATGATTCTTTGTCCTGATGATCAACAGTGAGCACCTAAGAGTTGCTATAGCGTTGTAAATAAAAGATCTCAATTTGTCAGGATAGCAGGGTAGCCACCAAGCAGCCACCCCCTGTCCGTCATCAGCAGTGCCTGTCTAACGGGTCTCCTGCCTCGAACAGCGATGCGGCTTTGTACCCCTCTGGCATGTGGCACAGATCACCCAAGGTGGGTATCCCTAGGCCAGAAATGTGAAAAAGAATAAAGCAACATCTCTGCCAGGGAGACTCAAAACCCATCGAGTACTTTGCAGATGGACATCAGTGCTTCCACATCCAGATACCCACCGGGTTACTGCCCAGAAAGACTCTCCTCGGTGTTCCATGGAAGGAACAGGGTCCTTCAGGGCTTACAGCGGGCCCCCAAAGGGGACCGCCCCACCTCACCATGGTGGCTCCCTGGCCAGTGGGAAGGCAAGGCTGGGAGAAGAGCCAGGGTGTGCTTTGTTGACTCTGTGGAGTTCAGAGAGGGCTTCCCATTTGACTTGGAGAAGGAGAAAAGTCCTTTATGTCTCCCTAGCCTTGGGGCCTGCCAGCCCCACAGCTGAGGGAGTAGGCTGCCTGCCCCTCCACTTCTCTGACCCCCACACTGTGACTTGCAGAGCTCAATGAAAAGCCCCATCCAGAATGGGCCAGGCTGGGTCCGCGACACGCCTGTTAGGTCCTCAGAGCACACTCATGCCCCCCCTCCAGCTCAGCCAGGCAGACCTTCCCAGAGATCCTCCGATCTGGCTTTTTTCTTTTTTTCTTGTTTCTCCTAAGACCAGAGCCCAGTTATTTACCCAAAGAAAACAGGGAAGTGACAAGGTAACAGAGTACACATGTTGTGAAAATATGCAGGCTGAGGCTGAAGAAAAGAAAACATTCTTCCATAAGTAGCTGCCTTGTTAATTCATTTTCCCCCCAGATTAGAACCAGCCATTTCTTGTGCTCCTTCAAGCACCTTCTGTGGTTTCCTGACAGCTGCCTGCAAGGGGTGAGATTTGGCTTGAAAAATGGGCCATCGGTCATGCTTCAGGGGCCGGGCAGAAACCAAAATTCCCAGATTGCTCACATTCACTGCTCCCTTTCTAGAGGGGAATGAAAGAGGGAGAGGTGGTGGGGAGAGGATTGTATAAACTCTGAGGCGTCACCTGATTTTCCATAAGACACGACAGCTCGGTAATGAACCGTCCTTGGGACCGGCTTTCTTACCTCCTCCGAAGGCGGTTTCCGATCCCTGGCAAGCCCACACTCTGCAGCCTTGAGGAACAGCCACAGGCTGGTTCTCGGCAATTAAAAATAATATTGGCCCTGATAGAGGACTCTTGGGTGCCCCCCTCCAACACACATACACGCCCTTTTCTTTACGCGCCAAAGATCACTTTCCCAAACCTGTTTGGAACAGCTGGCTGTGTCCTCGGAGCCGGCTCCAGCCCTGCACACCCTGAGTGGACCTGGGAGCAGCCAGGGTTATTAATAGCGTTTGCTCAGCCTTGTGTTTGGGGCAGAAGAGGGATGATCTGCGCCTTTTAGGGAAGTTTGGCCATCATGGTTTGGAGCCTGGTGTTTCCTCGCTGGAGCCTTTACACCTCAGGGCCGACGGAGAATGACTGAAATGGCCGGCAGATGAGATACTCGCCCAGCCAGTGTCCCTCAGAGCAAATCTTCATGCTTCTCATTTTTTCCCTCCTCAGTGTTCCCTCTCTACTTTTCGGCCTGTGGGCATTGGCCCACCACTTGGCCTGGCTCCTGACAGGAGAGGTCACACCGCAAAGGCCTGGACCGCCCCTGTTAGCATTGCTGTGGCAGGTTCTGTTCACTGGAGGCCTCTGCAGTTGGGCGATTCACCCCAGCGTGCAGAAGGCCTGTGAGAGCGTGATATGTTCCCATTTCCTAGAGAGGAGGAGGGTGCACGCCCGAGGGGGTGCTGGGCTTGGAGGAGCCTCCTCATCCTTTCCTTAGGGCCACGGAGTTCGTCAGCTCCCCACCACCAGCACCCAGCAGCCTTGACCTCAGGGCAGGTGGACATTCTCTGTCTCCCTACATGGCTTGGCACAAGACCCCTTCTCAAGAGTCCAGGAGAGGGCTGGACTTCAGGCCTGGAATAGCCTTGCTTATCAGATTGTCTTCAAGCAGAAGTGGTAAACCTCGAGACGGAGGTGCTTTATGGGTCTGAGGATGAGGTGGGGCCTCCAGGTGGCCCTCTCCCATTGAGAGAGCTGCTGGGCTGGGGGCATCCTCTGAGCCTGCAGCCTAGCTGGTGGAGGGAATCTCGGCACGCCAGTATTTAGGACTGAGGCTGGGAAAGCCCAGCTGTGCCCTCTAGTGAACCTCTTGAACGTGGGTCACCAGGGGAACACAGCCCCTCCCCACACTGGGCCAGGCTCCAACCTCTGGCCATAGGTGAGAGACTATTTCCGACGATTGTTTTCAGATATTCTACAGCCAGTGTGTGAAAACACAATAGTGACAGGAAAAATTTATCACATACACACACACGCACACAACACAAAGGTGGTCCCATCCTCACTCTGAGGGCTCTTTTTCACTCCAGTCCTTGATGTGACTCCAAGGGAAGGCGTGCCTTTGAACTCTGCGGCATCGACTGCAGGCCTGGCTGCAAGGGTGGGGACGGGGAGCCAGACAGGATGGCTGCCTTATCGGGGGCCAGTGTTGGGCCCTCCTGTGAGGACCAGGCTTCCTCTTGCACAAGGTGATTTAGAGCTGTTTGTTCAATCATCCTAGGTGGCCAGGGAGGGCCAAGAGCAGCTGGGATCTGACCTAGCTGGAGCCAGGCCCTTCTGTTCTGGAGTTTCTGCACTGTGTTCTAATCCTTGACTCTTGTGTCTCTCCCTTGACTTTCTCACGTCACCATTTTGAGCATCTTTAAGATGCCTCCCAACAGAAAAAATGACTGCTAAGCCCTTGAGGATGAAGAGCTGGCAGGGAATGAATTCTGTCAACATTCAATTTTAAGAACCAGCTTTGGCACCTACCGGCATGTCTTGCATATAGTAGGTATTCAACAATGGTTTTGCACTGTGTCATGGAGAGAGACCACCTGGGTTGAAATCCTTGCCTGGCACTCTAGCTGTGTGGCCCTGGGCAAGTGACTCAACCTCTCTATGCCTGTTTTCTCACCTATAAACTGGCAATAATGCCTATGTCATTCGTCTTTGTGAGAATTAAGGGGTTTAGAACTTGGTTCTAAAAATGAAAGAATGAACTTTGGGGCTCCTGTACTTGTTGCTCAAAGGTTTTTCTTTGGATTCTAGGTGAGCCTGATCCTTAGACTCCTCCTCCAACCTTTCAGATATCTGCCTTCTTTTACCAGAATCTGAGGTTGGGCGTGTAGGAGGACTTTGACCAGCCACGGAGTTTAACGCCCCCTTTCCAACAGACGACCATCCTGGGGCTTGAATTCTCCCAGGGATGGGATGTATGCCATTTTGACCTCTGAGCCATTGTTTGAAAGTTTTCATCCTCAAGCAGTTTCTTCCTTAACTGAGGTGGAATCCACCGCTCTGTGACTTGGATCCGTTGACCCAGATTTATACTCATTCTTGAGCCCTGGGTAACAGTACAGCCAGGTCTCCATACCAGGCAGAGCAGACACGCAAAGAAGCCTATCCTCCCTCCACCCGCTCTGCCCTTACTTCTCTCTAATTTCATGCCTGATCATTGCTACTTTGATTACATATTAGGCAAATTGAGTCTTGCTTTCCCCCTTGTGTATTTTCATGATGGGCTGAACATCTTCATGTCAACATTGCTTTTGAAGATCTCACTGATTCAGACATGCTATTTTTGGAGAACACTCAGAGGAAGCAACTGCTTCCACGCATATCTCACTCCATCCCATTATCCCGAGGCAGCTGGGAGAGTATCTGGACCTTGTCTCTCCTGGGGAGTTCCACCTTTCCCATCCTTCCCTGGTACCACTGTGACCATAAGCCACTCTAGCTGGTATATCTGTTTGCATCCCTTAGGCCTGGTGGGGTAGAAAACATGGGAACTACTTTTCTAGAACAAAGTAAGCCTGCTCCCTCTTCATGGTGCCAGCCCCTCATATTTCTCTGGTTTTTGTTCCCCTTCTCTCCTGTCTTCTCCAGCTTAAGCAGTTCTAGGAACCACCTTTCTCCGCTGCTGATGAGAAGCTAACTTTACACAGCTTCTTACTAGAAGGTTAGCTCTGGGAGGGGGCAGTTGGCTTTGCTGCTCTGCCCCCCATCTGTGACTATCTGTTGGATGACTGACATTCCCAAGATGCAAAGAAAAAAGAAATAAATAAAGAAAACCACATCTTCATCTCTCATGCTCTGTACTAAAAATCTAGAAAATAAACAAGAAAGTGAATGTGACCCATTGTCCGTAGCACTGTCTTAATGATCATCCTTGTTAGACATTAAGAAAGCAACATCAAGGCCAGATTCCAAACAGCAAGAAAGCAGCCCAACCAGGCCAGCCGGGCACTCAAGCTTATGTGCTCCTTGTCTCATGTGGTATGCCAGATTCACTCAGAAGGTGATCTTGATTTATTTCCATATGCAGGGAACCCACTGCCACCAGATCAATCGTGATCTTCTATAACTCTGTTCACAGATAATCATGAAGTCACAGCATACAACTACTGGGCTGGGAGAAACTCCTGCTGCCTTGATGACTGGGAGAATGCTCTAGTTCCTCTTAATACACACCAAACTCTGCTTCTACAGCTGTCATTTTCATCACATCACTTCTTTCTTTGCTCTAAGACCTATAAGGCCTCTTATGTTCTTTAAAATCAAGTCCGAACTTCTCTGCTTGGTTTTCAGGATTCTTTTCCCCACCGGCCCCACTTTGCCTGCCTATACTCTCTAACGCATCCTCCTTTCCACCATCTGTGGTTGGACCACGTCATTTACTGTCTTCCCGTGGATTTTGCTGCTCTTTTTTCAATATGCTTGAACATGGGCGCATAAATTTGAAAAAAAAAAGGTAGACTTTATTTTTTAAGAAAAATTTTAGAGTCACAGCAAAACTGAGCAGAAAGTACAGAGATATCCTATATACCCCTGTCCCTACACATGCACAGTCTCCTCCACTACCAGCATCCTCTGCCAAACTGGGTGCCTTTGTTATAATTGATGAGCCTACAATGACACATCGAAATCACCTAAAGTCCATGGTTTATATTAGGATTCACTCTTGGTGGTGTACATTTAATGGTTTTTGACAAATGTATAATGACCTGTATCTGCCAGTATAGTTTCATACAGTACAGTTTCACTGCCCTAAAAATTCTCTCTGTGTCTTCTTATACTCCTATTTTCATCATCATGAATAAAAAAAAAGTTCTCCTTTCTTCCCAAAGAGGCTTCCAGTGACTGGAGTCCCCACAGATCTCTCTCTCTTGACTATGCCCTTATTGCATCCTTCCATATTAGCTCTCTCTCTCTGTAACTAGAGCAGAAGCTCCTAGTACTTGGATTCCCCCATGGTGCCTGTGTAGAAGTTCCAAAACCACTGTATCCATGGATGGTAACTGCATAAATGAAATTAAAAGATGCTTGCTCCTTGGAAGAAAAGTTATGACAAACCTAAACAGCCTATTAAAAGGCTTTGTCAGCAAAGGTCTGCCTAGTCAAAGCTATGGTTTTTCCAGTAGTCAGGTACGGATGTGAGAGTTGGATGGTAAAGAAGGCTGGGTGCCAAGCAACTGATGCTTTCAAACTGTGATGTTGAAGACTCTTTAGAGTTGTCTGAACTGCAAAGAGATCAAACCAGTTAATCCTAAACGAGATCAACCCTTAATATTAATTGGAAGGACTGATCCTCAAGCTGAAGCTTGATGTGAAGATCCGACACATTGGAAAAGACCCTGATCTGAAGAAAGATTGAAGGCAGGAGAAGGGGGCGACAGAGGATGAGATGATTGGATGGCATCATGACATAATGGACATGAGTTTGGGGAAACTCTGGGAGATAGTGAAAGACAGGGAAGCCTGGCCTGCTGCAGTCCATGGGCTCTCAAAGAGTCAGACACAAGTGAACGACTGAACAGCAGCAATAACAACAGGAGCTCCATAAACAAGCCTGCCATACCGTATACCTCTGGGGGCTTCATTCTCATAATATCCATGTGAATGGGGTCCCTAGAGTTGTGTAGTGCCATTAAGCCTTGGTTATTAAACAAATCCCAATCTAGAACCTGATAAAAAATTATCCTAATCATGATTCAGTTTGATTTTTCAGGTAATGATTAAATAGCCAACCACCAACAATACCAAAATCAGTAATGATTGACTGAGGGTGATCCTACCCTCAAAAGAATTATAGGCTTGTAACAGAAAACTAAGTAAATAGATCACCAACATATAATGTGAACAGTGTACTAATATATGACTATGTATAAAGAATATAGCACTAAATATGTAGCTTGAAGAATTAGCAGGAATTTGTCAGGTTGGTGAGTGGGTAGAGGGCAGTCCAGCAGGAAGATGGGAAAATGAAAGCAGATGGCATATTTAGAGACTTGCAAGTGGTACAATTTATTTCCCAATGATAAAATTGGAAGCACAAGGGTTAAATGATTGCCTATTCTCCCCAGGTAAACTGATACCAGGTCATTGGCACAATAGGATTGTGTACTCACTCAGTAGCTGCTTCTGGAAACAGAAACAAAAGAATAGTGCCTTGTCCTTCTTAGCCATCTCTCGCTCTTCCAAGCACTCAGTGGGATAAACCATGGAGCCAACATATTTTTTTTCACTCACCCTGTCCTGTGCTGTTTTGTGCATGATAGGGTGGACCATCCAGGCAGCAGGATTGGGTCCTCCTGAGCCCTTCTTGGACAACCTCAGGAATGGGGCTCAGTTCTCTCTAGGCTTCCTTTGGAAGCTTGCAGTGTTTGTGCCTACTTTGTGAATTTCTTCTTTTTTTCCCTCCTCTTCTTCTGCCTTCTCTCCCTCCTCCTTCTCATCCTTTGATTTTGGGGGCATATTAAATATCTAGCTCATCAGCGAAACGTCAGTGTGGGCAAACATAGAGCAATTTCTGCCCCTTGCATGGCCTCCTTTTCCCAGTCCTGTGCTAGGTGGACAGTCATTGGCCACCATGTTGGCGTTTGGACACTACTGGGCTGCCACGGTCCATGGCCCAGTCCCAGGGTATGAAAAGGGTGTCGAGGGCTAGCTGGAAGAAAGGGCTGAGGCCCAGTGTTGTGATTCTGGGCACCTCTAATTTCCCCTTTCTCTGTCGCTGCTGTTTCGTCACCAGCAGGAGTCTGTTTGTGGCTTCTGTAGAGCTTGTCTTTGTTTCACCTGGGAAAGTCCCTACGGGGAGAGCTAAGATCTCCCTGGAGGAATGGCTGGAGGCCTGACCTCTGTCACCTGAATTGTTTAGATGAAGAAGCCCCCAGAGGGGTTAGGAGGGTGATCAATTGGGAACTTAAGGAGCGAAGACCTCTCTCTCCCTCTCCTCCCTCTGCTTATTGTGCTCAGAAGGGCAGCGGGGTCAGCGGTAGCAAACTGAAGGGCCAACTAGCCGCGCCATGAAAGGGGCTCGTTTTGTGTTTCAGTAATGAGTGCGCTCTTTCTCCCCTCCGATGCACTCCGATTTCACAAGTTACAGGGAACCTGTCAACTGCTGTTTTCATTGTATGGGACTCACAGGGAACTTGGATATAGGGCAAGCTCGTTTCAAAGAGAACAGGGGGAGGAAAGTCCTGAATAGATGCAAAGCAAGCACGGTCATATGCAGATCACAGCCCCAGTTGCTATGGGACACCTCTGCCCGCCTAGGGGGCAAAACGCTGAAGTCCTGTGTTGACGTGGCTGCCTCCTTGGAGATGGGAATGCCACTGCCGAAAGGGTACAGCCAGCAGCACGCACTGCCCTGGGCTCCCAGGTTTGCCATGGAGCCCGGCTTAACAGAAGCTTGGATCCCAGTGGGCTCTGCCCCCCACTGGCTCTGCAGGCAGGAGCTGAGGGAGCAGGCCCAGGGACCCTGGAGGAGTGGAGAGACGCAAGTAGAAAGGGGGTTTCTTTAAGGGCCACCAGGTCTCTACTCCCAGACAAGCCACCAGAGCCCATGGGCCCAAACTGGGACCTGATGTGAAAGGCAGGTTTTCACCTTCTTTGTTGGCAGTGCCCTCTGAGAACACTTGGCAATAACACTCCTTTCCTGATGGGTTCATTTTGTAGCTGACAGACATTGTTTTCTTTCCCCTGTTTACCTAGAGTGACCCAGGGCAACAGGACGGGCTGTGCCCACAAGAGGGAAGAGCAAGCCTGCCCTGGTGGCCCCTGGCTCCCCACCCCCACACCCCTACACCCACCTGTGGGAACAGGGTGCCGGCAAGGAAGCTGTCCTGCCTCGGCAGAGACCAGAACAGGACCTACAGAGGAGCCCAACAGTAGAGGAGTGCCCAGCAGTAAGACTCTCTCCAAGGGGTCCTTCAGCTGGAGGTCCTTCAAGTGAACACATCTGGCAAAGTAGGGCCTAAAAGATACCAGGGGAGAGTACTGAGAGAAATGTTGCCAACACCTGTTTACTGAACACCCTCCTCTCTTTACAATCAATAAAAGGGCCAAAACATGGCCCTGTCCTTGGGGAATCTGAGTTTTGGGGGCTGCAACTAAGCCAGGAGGTGAGGCCAGTGCCTTCGCCAACTCCTTCTAACCCTCACTCCAGTGTCCATTTTTACCACAGTGAGGTTTCTCCCTAACCCACTCCAGTATTCTTTTTTGTTTTTTTTTTTAAAGATTTATCCATCCATTTATTTTGGGCAGGGGTCGGGTTGGGGAGGGAGGGGGGCGGGTGGGCCACCTCTATTGGTCCTTCACCTCTCCATCCTCATCCGTCCCCGCTCCCCGGCCCCTGTGGGCCTCCCATCGCGGTGGCGCCTGTCGTTGCAGAGCGCCGGCTCTGGGCGCATGCGCTCCAGGGCTCCCGCTCGGTAATTGGACACATCGGTCCGGCCGCTCCGTGGCACGTGGGATCCTCCCAGGCCAGGGATCGAACCGGCGTCCCTTGCACTGCAAGGCGGTATCCCTACCCACTGGACCACCAGGGAAGCCCCCGCTCCAGTATTCTTACCTGGAGAGCCCCATGGACAGAGAAGCCTGGCGGATTACAGTCCATGGGTTTGCAAATATTCAGACACAACTCAAGTGACTTAGCATGTTCACATGGGATTGCACTGGGCCCACCTGGATAACCCAGGGCAAGATGCCTATTTTAAGGCCAATGAATTAATAACCTTAAGTTCCCTTTTCCTTCAAAGGTGACATATTCATAGGTTCTAATAAGTAGGACTCAGACATCCTTGAGGGCTCATTATTCTTCCATTAGTTAGTTGGTTGGTTGTTTATTAGTAAGTTACTGGTTGTTTAGTTGTTGGTTGGCTATTTTTTAGATTCTCCTCCCAAACCCCTACCTCCACCCTCACTCAAAAGCTGGAAAGTCACATTCATGGAGGAAGAAGGGGAGCAGACATGGGAAGGGAATATCAATGTCATCCCACTGCCTGTCAGAATGACTTGATAAAGCATGATCCTAAGAATAAGACACTATACAATTCTGGAAGTTGGTTAGCCCACACACTCCCTGGTGCATAGCTGGGTCATATTCCATTCAAAAATTTAGCCTCAAATTCTTGGTTTTTGTCCCATGTCCTCTGGCTTAGAAGCAGAGAGGCTTATAACTTATTTTAGAATGTTGGTGAACCTTTTGAGATAGTATCTCTAATCCAAATACACCAGTGGGTTTTGCTAAGTGTCCAGTGGTCCCCTGGAGCCACTCAGTCCTGCAGTGGGTTTCCATCTGTCTCCCGTGCGTCAGCCCCAGCCCTACCTCACGAACCCTGCCTATCAGCCTTCAGGACTTCACAGCTTGCAAGCTAGACTGTGTCAACAGCTGCTCCACTGCCTACCTCATTGGAAGCTGAAGCTTGCTCTTTAGGAAGTCCATAAAAGCCCTTGAAATCAAATATAAGCATGTTTTTCTCCTGAAGACTGACCTCCCATCTCCAAACTGCGTGTGTTTCACCAACAGCTGCAGCAGCAGCCTGATAATGGCGGTTGGAGTACTTCCTGCGTGCCAGGCACTGTGCATGTATTATCTCATTTAATCCTCACAACAATCCTGTGAAGAACCGTATGACAAATGGACACTAGTCTATTTTACCGGTGAGGAAGCACAGGCAGATTAAACAGCTTACCCAAAGTAAACGAGGTCTCGCCTGGTGGTTCAGTCAGTAAAGAAGCTGCCTGCAGTGCAGGAGACCTGGGCTTGATCCCTGGGCCGGGAAGATCCCCTGGAGAAGGAAATGGCAACCCACTCCAGTGTTCTTGCCTGGGAAATCCCTTGGCAGACTACAGTCCATGGGACCCAAGAGTTGGACACGATTTAGGGATTAAATCATAAAGTAATGGAGGTCATATGAGAGGGAGTCAAGATTTAAACCCAGGCCATGGAGCACCTTCATCCCTCACCAGCATTACTAACATAATCACCCTCCTTCCACTTTATTCTGCTTGCCGTCCACTCCCAATAGCCACAGTGATCCATGGACATGAGCTCATGTGCCCTCTCTTCTCAGAACTTTCCAGGGGCTCCCATCTGACTCAGAAAAAGCCAGAGGCTCACAGTAACCTATAGGCCCACATAACCTAGCCCTGCTCCTTCTCTTGCCAGCCCCTTCTGCCGTCTTCCCTTTCCTCTCTCTTCTCTAGCCACACTGAACTCCTTGCTGTTCCTCAACGAAGCCAGATTCCTGCCTGCCCCAGGGCCCTTGAATGTGCTTGTCTTTCTCCCTGGTTGCTCTCCCCAGTCCCCATATCTTGGCTCATTCTCTTCTCAAGGGAATAGTCTACATAAAAAAAGAAAAAAAAAAAACCCTATCTTTTCAGGTGCCCCTACCCAGAGACTCCCTATCCCCATCACCTGGCTTAGTTACACCATAAGATTGTCGCCAAGTAACACAGAAGATATGTGCTTGCTGTTTATTATCTGTCTCTCTCACTGGGAGCAAAGCTCCAGCATGAACTTGTGGATGAATGGATGAACCCCCAGGACTCCCTGTGAAGACCTGGATCTTCAGCGGGGCTCCAACCACCTCCCAGATTCCTAACCTCTGCCCATTCCTGGGCCACCAGATGGAAGACCTTCCATTCAGCTCACAGATGAAGATTTAGCTTCCTTCTGAGGCTCAGTTCCCACCATGAAGCCTGGCAAACAGGAATATGCAGCACATATTTTAGGGGCTAGGATGAATTTTCCATTCTCATCAATGGCTAGAGGTTTGGGGTAAGGGGTACTCAATCATCTGTTGAAGGGAATCCAAAGCTCTTCCCTCTACCCTCACCCTGATTACAACGACCCAGAGACGACAAGAAGCTAGATTTTCACAACCACCACCGCTTGCCATGTGGGTCTAGCTCTCAGTCCTCAAAACCCTGTCCCTTCTACTGAGAAACTGTTGTTAATCTCTTTCCTAAGATAGCTGTGGTCCTCTCACCTAGGACTTGGGCACCCCATGTAGGTGGCACCCAGAAGGCTGCCTGAGTGTGTCCAGGGCACTGGGGCCTCTGTGTTGAATCCACCAGGCCTGCCCTAATGAGAGCCTGCCTGGTCAATGGATCCCAGGCTAGGAAATAGGAATGTGTTACTAAAACAGCCCTGTGGTTTGAGAGCCCCATAGGAACAGGTTCTGGGCCTGCATCCCCCATCACTGTTCTCCAACAGAGAGTAGTCTATTTTTATTTTATTTTTTTATGGCTAGTGGCAAGGCCGCACCTGTGGTAACCTCATTAGTCTGTTCCAGAGCTCCATGGAGAAGGTAAAAGCCTGCCAATTTAGCCAGGGGTTTTTCATCTCAGGCTGCTGCATGTGGGGGGACTGGGGACTCAGCCAGACTCCAGGCTGAAAATCCACAAAATTTGGGGTCCTGCTGATTTGGAGTGAAATGAGCTCAGTGAGTGTTTCTTTGAGTCTTGGACCCCATTTGCTAAGTTGAAATTGATCACTGAGTCCTAACCCTCAGCCTCATAGACTGCAGAACACAGATTTTGTCCCCTTCCATACAACCTCCCTCCTGGCTTCCCCTCGACACCACTGTTGAGCTGGAACTATCCCAAAGAGGACAGCTCAGCGAGGGCCCTCGGCCCTGCTTATTCTAGAAACCTGGAGAAACGAAGCCAGTTTCATCCTTCGTGGAACTCCAGGCAAAATGCGGGCTTCCCAGATTCCTAACCCCTGCCCATGCCAGGGACACCAGATGGAAGACCTTCCATTCAGCTCACAGATGAAGATTTAGCTTCCTTCTGAGGCTCAGTTCCCACCATGAAGCCTGGCAAACAGGAATATGCAGCACATATTTTAGGGGCTAGGATGAATTTTCCATTCTCATCAATGGCTAGAGGTTTGGGGTAAGGGGTACTCAATCATCTGTTGAAGGGAATCCAAAGCTCTTCCCTCTACCCTCACCCTGATTACAACGACCCAGAGACGACAAGAAGCTAGATTTTCACAACCACCACCGCTTGCCATGTGGGTCTAGCTCTCAGTCCTCAAAACCCTGTCCCTTCTACTGAGAAACTGTTGTTAATCTCTTTCCTAAGATAGCTGTGGTCCTCTCACCTAGGACTTGGGCACCCCATGTAGGTGGCACCCAGAAGGCTGCCTGAGTGTGTCCAGGGCACTGGGGCCTCTGTGTTGAATCCACCAGGCCTGCCCTAATGAGAGCCTGCCTGGTCAATGGATCCCAGGCTAGGAAATAGGAATGTGTTACTAAAACAGCCCTGTGGTTTGAGAGCCCCATAGGAACAGGTTCTGGGCCTGCATCCCCCATCACTGTTCTCCAACAGAGAGTAGTCTATTTTTATTTTATTTTTTTATGGCTAGTGGCAAGGCCGCACCTGTGGTAACCTCATTAGTCTGTTCCAGAGCTCCATGGAGAAGGTAAAAGCCTGCCAATTTAGCCAGGGGTTTTTCATCTCAGGCTGCTGCATGTGGGGGGACTGGGGACTCAGCCAGACTCCAGGCTGAAAATCCACAAAATTTGGGGTCCTGCTGATTTGGAGTGAAATGAGCTCAGTGAGTGTTTCTTTGAGTCTTGGACCCCATTTGCTAAGTTGAAATTGATCACTGAGTCCTAACCCTCAGCCTCATAGACTGCAGAACACAGATTTTGTCCCCTTCCATACAACCTCCCTCCTGGCTTCCCCTCGACACCACTGTTGAGCTGGAACTATCCCAAAGAGGACAGCTCAGCAGCTGCCAGGGCCCTCGGCCCTGCTTATTCTAGAAACCTGGAGAAACGAGCAGCTACCTCTGTGCCCAGGCTACTCACCAAACAGGCAGCCAGTTTCATCCTTCGTGGAACTCCAGGCTTTGGAGAATGAGATGTTAAGACCTTGGCAAAAAGGTCAAGGATGCATAAGCATAAAATCTTTATTCAAAGGCCAATCTCTTGGCATCCTTTCCGTGGTGCCTGGTGATAAAGAATGAGTCTTACTTTAGGGACAAAGACACCCAAGCCATGGGCCTCACTAGCCCTGAGGAATGCAGGAAAACATTCTCAGGGAACCGTCAAGGCCTTGGTACTTTAGAGGTTTTTAAAATCCTTGCCTCTCAACAAATAGATCAGTATTACTCCTCTGAACTCTATCGTTGAACATGCCATGTTAGACGCAAGATCTGGTCTGGACTTTGATTTGGGGCAGGAACACAATGTAAGGTCAGTGAGGAGTCCGAGATGGGCCTGAGCTGGACTATCTCTGCCACTTGATTTGGGATCATTCTCTTTTCTGAGCTCACAGCAGCCTTAGTGCAGCAGATCCCAGCATGCAGATATTTCAAGAGAAAGAGAACATGCTTAATTTTCTCTTATTTAGAAACAAGGATGGATGAAGGAGGAATAAGCAGGGCCATTCTGTTTGTGGTTTGCTGAGGTTCCCTGGAAAACAAGCTTAGGAGGCTGGGGTCTACGTCAGAGTAGAAGAGACCAAGATGTGTGCAAACAGAAGGGCCTTCAGAACTGGCTGGGAGTCCCGGAGAGGGTAGCAGAATTTCCAGTTTGCGTCCAAGTCTTTTCAGGCCTTGACCTTTCACCTCAAATCCAGAGAACCAAACTGATCTCCATAACGACTGTAACTCCAGAGGAGAACCAGAGAGTCAGAAGATGGGAAATGCTAGGTTTGCATGTCCAGGGTCACCGGAGGTCAAAGAAGTGGCCTCCCCTTTGCAGGATAACGAAGGCAAATTTCCTTTTCCCTCCTCATCCCAAGACTTTATCATGGCCTTGTCTATGACAGGTACAGTCTATGACTTCAATCAGTTTGAAAACGAAGTCCTGGTCATAAAAAGGAACAACTAAGGATGAATCCTATCACGTTTAGATGGTTCCACAGTGAAATGCAGAGTTGTTATTCTGGTGATTTTACTCATTGCTCCTCTGATTTTCACTTAAAAAGAATAACAAATTTGAATTGCAAGATGGTCCTTGCCATGAGGTTCTAAATCCCAGGCCACGAATCAGAGTTCCTAGCTCTCTCTCACACACCTTCCTGTCACCTCTGCCTGACCCCACGCTGCAGCCTTTACCTACCTGGGCCTGGTCTGAGTCCTTCTGCCCAGTAGCTATTCCACTTGCCATGATGCTTTCCCACTTAAGGTCTGAGTTTTGTCTCAAAATGAAGGGGTGAGGCTAGTCCCGGGGTGCACCTCTAAGAAATGTGTGTGGGGCTGGACCTCCCTGGTGCCCTATAGCTGAGGTCAGCCTCTTCGCTGACACAGGGACCAGCTCAGCCCACGTGACTACATTTCTGGCTCTGTCCTTTGGTCCATTTCCTTGCCTTCCTCTTTTTCTTGTCTCACTTGCAGACAAAATTGTGTCCCTGCCGAGAGTCAGGTTCTCTCAGTAAGAGAGCCGCTCCCAACTATCAAAAAAGAAACCCCACCCTTTTTTTTTTCTTTTTAATTTTGGCCTCTTTTATTATTTTTTATTTATTTATTTACTTTCATTCATCTTTATTCTTTGGCCTGTGTGGGCCTCCCATTGCAGTGGTCTCTCTTGTTGCAGAGCACAGCTCTGGGTGCATGTGCTCCAGAGCACTGGCTCATAATTGGACACACCGGTCCAGCTGCTCCATGGCGTGCAGGATCTTCCCGGGGCCAGGGATCGAACCGGCACCCCTTGTATGGCAAGGCAGACTCTTTGTCCACTGGACCACTAGGAAATCCCTCCTCCCCTTCTTTTACCTTCAGTACAATCATTTCAAGAAACTGGACTTATGTCTTAGAAGGACCATGTGTTGTCCTTGCTTTTTCTAAAATCTATCCTCCAGTCTTTATCTAAATAGTTCTGTATATAGACAGAGTATGTATTCTAAGATCATGACTGATGATTCCAATCCTAACAGTATTTGCTGATTGTCACTGATAGGCTTAGGGTTAACTAAATTCCTTGGTGATAACTCAGCTCAATAACCTGTCAAGGTCAACCTGACTGCAGAGTCCACTCCCTAAACCACTGCACCGAAAGGTTCCTCTCTGCCTTCTCTCATCTCATCTGCCTACATGTTGCTAAATGTTGCAACTACACCTTGCAACTACACGTTACTTGGCCTACACCTCTGGTTCCCAGGTAGTGCTAGTAGTAAAGAACCCACTTGCCAATGCGTGAGACACATAAGAGAGGCAGGTTTGATCCCTAGGTTAGGAAGATCCCTGGAGGTATGGCAGTCCACTCCATTATTCTTGCCTGCAGAATCCCATGGAGGAGGGTGAGGCTAGTCCGGGTGCACCTCTAAGAAATGTGGGGCTGGACCTCCCTGGTGCCCTATAGCTGAGGTCAGCCTCTTCGCTGACACAGGGACCAGCTCAGCCCACGTGACTACATTTCTGGCTCTGTCCTTTGGTCCATTTCCTTGCCTTCCTCTTTTTCTTGTCTCACTTGCAGACAAAATTGTGTCCCTGCCGAGAGTCAGGTTCTCTCAGTAAGAGAGCCGCTCCCAACTATCAAAAAAGAAACCCCACCCTTTTTTTTTTCTTTTTAATTTTGGCCTCTTTTATTATTTTTTATTTATTTATTTACTTTCATTCATCTTTATTCTTTGGCCTGTGTGGGCCTCCCATTGCAGTGGTCTCTCTTGTTGCAGAGCACAGCTCTGGGTGCATGTGCTCCAGAGCACTGGCTCATAATTGGACACACCGGTCCAGCTGCTCCATGGCGTGCAGGATCTTCCCGGGGCCAGGGATCAAACCCGGGCACCCTTGTATGGCAAGGCAGACTCTTTGTCCACTGGACCACTAGGAAATCCCTCCTCCCCTTCTTTTACCTTCAGTACAATCATTTCAAGAAACTGGACTTATGTCTTAGAAGGACCATGTGTTGTCCTTGCTTTTTCTAAAATCTATCCTCCAGTCTTTATCTAAATAGTTCTGTATATAGACAGAGTATGTATTCTAAGATCATGACTGATGATTCCAATCCTAACAGTATTTGCTGATTGTCACTGATAGGCTTAGGGTTAACTAAATTCCTTGGTGATAACTCAGCTCAATAACCTGTCAAGGTCAACCTGACTGCAGAGTCCACTCCCTAAACCACTGCACCGAAAGGTTCCTCTCTGCCTTCTCTCATCTCATCTGCCTACATGTTGCTAAATGTTGCAACTACACCTTGCAACTACACGTTACTTGGCCTACACCTCTGGTTCCCAGGTAGTGCTAGTAGTAAAGAACCCACTTGCCAATGCGTGAGACACATAAGAGAGGCAGGTTTGATCCCTAGGTTAGGAAGATCCCCTGGAGGAGGTCATGGCAGTCCACTCCATTATTCTTGCCTGCAGAATCCCACGGACAGAAGCCTAGTGGGCTACAGTCCATAGGGTTGCAAGGAGTCGGACCCAACTGAAGTGACTTAGCACACACACACAACCTCTGATTCACTAGGCCGCAGAGCCCGTCACCAGCACGTGATCATCATCAACCATGATCTCTCTGTGTAGCCCAGCTTTCATGCCCTCATAGGGTCTCCCACTATATACACCTTAAGTCTCTTTGGGACACCAAGATCTGCTCCTCTCCTCCAAGTGCAATAGGATAGGCATGCCATCCATTTACACACAGCCATCACTCACTCTCAAGCCCGTTCTTGATTTAGAAAATTTGTACCGCAAAATAACCAGCCTTTGCTATGGGTGATCTGACTTCCCACCAGGTTCTGAGCATGACTCTTGAGTAGTACAGAGAAGGACCTCAGGGCTCCACCCTCAGACCCCTTTTCTTCTCTGTCTTCATTCACTCCCTACATACTCTTGCACAGTCTCACAGCTTTATGTGACATCCATCTGCTGACAGCTCCCAGACTGAGTCTCCAGCCTGGACCTCTCCCCTAGATTCCAGTTGCATGTCTAACTGCCTACTTGATATCTCCACTGGGACACAGCTCTTGGGCACGTTCCGATGAGCACAGCCACAAACTCCCGATTCTCATCACCCCACAACATGCTCTGCCCTCAGTCTCCTCACATCTATAAAAGGTAACTCCACCCTTCCAATTTTTTCAGGCCAGAAGTTTTAGAGTCCTTCTTGCCCTCTCTGGGGATGTTGTACCCTGCATCTAAACCACTAGCAAATCCTGTTGGCAATTCCTTCAAAATAAACCCAGAATCCAACCATCTCTTTCCACCACAATTGCACCTTTGGTGCTCAAAGCAACTGGCATCTCTTGCTTAAATTACTGTAAAAGCCTCCTGCTGGTCTCTGCTTCCTCCCTTCAAACTCATTACTTATTACCGCATCTAGAATGATTGTTTTAAAACATAATCATGTCCCATTTCTGCTCAAAGTATTCTGGGGCCTTCCAGCCTCACTGAGAGTAAAGACCAGTGAGCTCGTGGTGGCCTGCAAGGCCTGCCTGATGGGCCCTACTCCTCCCTTACCTCTTCTCACCTTCATTCTCTGCCCTGTACCCTAGCCTCTGCGTTCTTCCTCCTGCATGAAGGGTATGATCTCACCTCAGGAAATTTCTCCTTGCTGATCCATCTGTCTGGAATGCTTTATCCCCTAGATCTTTGTAGCTAGTTCCTCATTTCAAGTTTCTAAAGTATCAGCTTATAGAAAAAGGTTCTGTCACCTCCCTATAGAAAAGAGCAACCTTGTCACCCCCAACCACTCCCTGCCCTCCTTTCCTGCTTAATTTTTCTCTGTAGCATGATTGTCACCAGAGAGATGGTGTTTGCTTGTCATCTCCCCCTCAACAGACACAGACAATAGATACACTCACGAATAAGGATACTCTCAGGGACTATTTTCTCCAAACGTATCCCCAGCACTTCAAATAGTACCTTCCATATAGTGGGGGTTCCATAAGTATTTAATAAATGAATGAATGAATGACATGTCCTCAGGGGGAGATTCAAAGCTGAGAGTATGTTGGGTGGGTCTTCTGTTTTGTGGAATTTCAGGTAGGCAAACTCCTAACAAGCTCATTGACATTCCTGATGCTGTGGAGGCTGAGTAGAGGGTGGGGGATGGGGGGTGTCATTTCCATGTGATCAGACACATTGCTGCTCACGCAGCAGAATGTGGCCACAACTGTTGAAACTCATTGCTAATGTAAGTGAAAGCCAAGAAAGCAAAAATGAATAATGTTCCCCTCATAGAGAGTGTGACATGGCAGCCTTCATAGGGGTTTCAGAATGTGCATGACCTGATATACAATTAGTTAAAAAGAAACAAACCAAGGATCACATCTGGGGCCCAGGTTTTGAATGTCTTCTGAGAACTGCTCTGCTTAAATAAAAGGCAGAAGGACAAGGGGACGACAGAGGATGAGATGGTTGGACAAGATGGCAATGCCAACTCAATGAATATGAGTTTGAGCAAGCTCCAGGAGATGGTGAAGAACAGAGAAACCTGGCATGCTGCAGTCCATGGGGTGGCAGAGTTGGACATGACTGAATGACCGAACTGAACTGAACTCATCAATGAATATATCAAATTGTAAGGAAAAGTCCTCAATAATGAGATTTCAAGGTCAAGATGGAAGGAGTAGGTCACAGGGTCAAAATCTAGAATGGCGTTCAGAGAAAACAGTCTGGATTTAGACACTGTACCCAACACATGTACCTTTCCACACATGGCAGATCAAAGGGTGATGAGAGACGGGAGGAGAGGAGAATATGGCAGAGGAATAGCTAGTAGATCTGTGTGTCACCCTACCCCAGACCTAGCTCTTGAAAAGTATTAGGATATACAGTGATCTGGGTTGCAGGCTTAGCTTCTCTCCAGCAAGACCACCCCCACGTTCCCTTCATACACCCAGCCTCACTTGCCTCAAAAACTCAACGATCTGAAGAGAAGTCATTTCAGAGCCTCTCCTGCAAGGAGGCAGCCCCTAATCTGCTTCAAGATCTTTGTCCAGCAGCTTCCAAACTCCCAAGCTCCTCCCTCTGCCTCACTCTGGCTACCACCCTCGAAGACAGACACAAGCCTCCTGCCAGAGTGGGCCAGAGGAGGGACCTCTTGGCACTTGAGCTTCTCAGACATTGAACCAAGGCAGCTCGGAGATTTCTTTTATTTGGGGAGCAAAGGACATAAGCAGGTCCACTAGATGAAAGGCATGGCAGCCACCTGAGCTTCTCTTTCCCTGAGTGCTGGGAGCCAGGCGGGGGGTTGTGTTTCAGGGTAGCATTGCCAGATTTGGAAAATGAAAGTAGAGAACACTCATTTAAATATGAATTTCAGATTAACAGTGAATGATTTTTTTAGTGTAAAAGTATGCTCCCTAAGGTATTGTGCATATATAATTATGCTAAAAATCATTCTTTGTTTTCTGAAATCTACCTTTCTCTATTTTATCTGACAATGCTATCTGCACTATTCCTAAACACACCAGCTACACCCCAGTCAGCCTAAACAGAGCTGGGCCTGTGGAATGGGATGCAGCTCCTGATTTCATTTCCTGCTCCCCACATGAATCCCTTCCAAGAGAGCTGGCTGGCCCTCCATTGGGGCAGGGGAAAAAATGCATGTTGTGCACATGAAACTTGCATATCAACATGATCTCTATTTATAAGTGAATGAATGAATGAAACAAAAGAAGAAAATTCAAAGGAGAAATTGCTCGTGGCGTTGTGCTTCCCACAGTCAAGGGCACAGGGATCTGTGAAGGACCTTGTTCAAGCAATCTACCCAGGAGGCAGCCAGGGAAGGGTGGTGACAAGGACTGAAAGCAGGAGCGAGGCAAAGGACCCAGCAGAGCCAGCATGGAGCTTTGAAGGGGGCTTCCCATAGATGCCACCTGGGAGGCACTGATTTCCTACAGAGTAGCGGTGAGCCCTGCCATCCCCAGGCCTCTGCTGGCTCCCACTATCCCAGGACAAAACAGCTCCTGAGCTCTGGGACGCTCTCATTTCCCCCTTTTGCTTCATCCCCTCTCCAATCTCTGTGCCCTCTGTGTTCTAGAAGGAGATGGACACCTTGTGGACAGTTCCGGACACGGTGGAGGCCCCACCACTCTGCCCCTCATCCTCATGCCCCACCCACACCAATCCTGAACTAGTCTGTCGTTCCATGTCCAGTTCTGACTTCTGCTTCTTGTCTGCATACAGGTTTCTAAGGAGGCAGGTCTGGTATTCCCATCTAATTAAGAATATTTCACAGTTTGTTGTGATCCACACAAAGGGTTTAGCATAGTCAATGAAGCAGAAGTAGATAGTTTTTTTTGGAACTCTCTTGCTTTTTCTATGATCAAGCATATAAAAGGTGGCACGTGATCTCTGGTCCCTCTGCCTTTTCTAAATCCAGGTTGTACATTTGGAACTTCTTGATCAACATACTGCTGAAGCCTAGCTTGAAGGATTTTGAGCAAAATCTTGTTGGCATGTGAAATGAGTACAATTGTATGGTAATTTGAACATTCTTTGGCATTGCCTTTCTTTGGAATTGGAATGAAAACTGATCTTTTCCAGTCCTCTGACCACTGATGAGTTTTTTCCAAATTTGCTGGCAAAATTAGTACAGCACTTTAACAGCATCATCTTTTAAGATCTAAAATAGTTCAGCTGGAATTCCATCACCTTCACTGACTTTGTTCATAGTAATTTTTCCTAAGACCCACTTGACTTCACATTCTAGGATGTCTGACTCTAGGTGAGTGACCACACATCATGGTTATTTGGTTCATTAAGAAATTTTTGTACAGTTCTATGTATTCTTGGCACCTTTTCTTAATCTCTTCTGCTTCTATTAGGTCCTTGCAATTTTATCCTTTTATTGTACCTATCTTTGTATGAAATGTTCCCTTGGTATCTCTAGTTTTCTTAAAGATATCTCTAGTCTTTGCCATTCTGTTGTTTTTCTCTATTTCTTTGCATTGTTCACTTAAGAAAGCTTTCTTATCTCTCCTTGCTATTCTCTGGAACTCTGCATTCAGTGGAGTGTATTTTCCCCTTTCTCCTTTCTTTTCTTTTCTCAGCTATTTGTGAGGCCTTCTCACAAAACCATTTTGCCTTTTTGCATTT
Source organism: Tragulus kanchil (assembly GCA_022376925.1). Classification (NCBI taxonomy): domain Eukaryota; kingdom Metazoa; phylum Chordata; class Mammalia; order Artiodactyla; family Tragulidae; genus Tragulus; species Tragulus kanchil. Next base: position 212,762,340 of record JAIOJX010000032.1, on the reverse strand, counting down.
CTTCTTCTTGGAGGATGGTTTTGATTACTGCCTCCTGTACAGTGTTACAAACCTATGTCCATAGTTCTTCAGGCACCCTATCAGATCTAATCCCTTGAATCTATTTGTCACTTCCACTGTATAATCATAAGGAGTTTGATTTAGGTCATACCTGAATGGCCTAATGGTTTTTCCATTTCTTCATATTAAGCCTGAATTTTGCAATAAGGAGATGATGATCTGAGTCATAGTCAGCTCCAGATCTTTTTTTTTTGCTGACTGATAAAGCTTCTCCATCTTCAGCTGCAAAGAATATAACCAATCTGATTTAGGTGTTGACCATTTGGTGATGTCCATGTGTAGAGTCATCTCTTGTTGTTAGAAGAGACTGTTTGCTATGACCAATGTGTTGGCAAAATTCTGTTAGCTTTTATTTGTGTACTCCAAGGCCAAACTTACCTGTTATTCCAGGTATCTCTTGATTTCCTACTTTTAGATTCCAGTCCTCTACAATGAAAAAGACATCTTTTGGGGGGTGTTAGATCTAGAAGGTCTTGTAGATCGTCATAGGATTATTCAGCTTCTTCAGCATTAGAGGTTGAGGGGATTATTGTGATGTTGAATAGTTTGCCTTGGAAACAAAACTGAAATCATACTGTCATTTTTGAGATTGCACCCAATTACTGCATTTCAGACTCTTTTGTTGACTATGAGGCTACTCCTTTCCTTCTAAGGGATACTTGCCCGCAGTAGTAGATATAATGGTCATCGGAATTAAATTTGCCCATTCCTGTCCATTTTAGTTCACTGATTCTTAAAATGTTGGTGCTCACTCTTGCCTTCTCCTGTTTGACCAGATACAATTTACCTTGATTCATGGACTTAATATTCCAGGTTCCTATGCAATATTGTTCTTTACAGCATCAGACTTTATTTTCACCACCAGATACAACCACAACTGGGTGTTGTTTCCGCTTCAGCTTAGCCTCTTTACTCATTCTTTAACTATTTTTCTGCTCTACCCCAGTAGTATATTGGGCACCTACTGACCTGGGCGGGGGATCATCTTTCAGTGTCATATACTTTAATGTTTTCATACTGTTCATGAAGTTCTCAAGGCAAGAATACTGAAATGGTTTACTATAAAATGGACCACATTTTATCAGACCCTAATTGGTGCCCTTCAGCCACTCAGTGTAGCAGGATAACATGCCTGGTACCGTGGCTGTCCCACTTCTCCTTGTTGAGCGTTTAAATCTTCGCTGGCTGTCAGGTGTTGGTCAATGTGTGACCAGGGCTTGAGGCAAAGGCCTTGCTGGAGTGGCTGGCAAGTGGGTCCAGGGATGGCTGGAGCTGATGTAGGAGGACACCCAGGCTCCCCAGCCTCACCGTTGCCACTGGTCACCATGGAACCAATCCACTGCCCGGGAGCAGATGGTACCCAGCCTCTCCACTGCTGCCAGTTGCCCTGGCACCGATCTGCCGCCACCATTGGCTCTGTGCTGGGAACTGAGGGCACTGGTCGCTACCCTGCTCCAGCCTCTGTCTACTGGGTGATCTTTGAGAAGCTGCTTCCCAGGCCACCAACACCTCTTCAGGCTGCCGTGGTCATGTCATCTTGCACCCATCTTCCATCTTAAATAAGCCTTGGGGCCTCTATAGAAATGTTAGGCCTCCCTGGTGGAGACAGAGAATACAGAGGGGAGGAGGTGTTTTGGCAAGATAAGGAGATCCTCATAGTTCCCTCAAAGTCACCCAGGGGCCCAGTCTGACTCCCAGGCAGGTAGACCCTGCACGCCCACACTGGATCCCCAGGGAAATGAGTGATGGAGGCCAGAGCAACACACCTGGGAGAGTGAGACTCTCTGTGGACCTGGACTCTGTGTCACTGTGCCTTCTGAGACTGACTGCAGGGAATGGGGTGATTCACCAAGGCCTGGGTTTGCCCATAGGGTTGCCTAGGGTAGTTGCAGGCCTGCCAGGAGCAGAGGAGCTCTTCCAAGATAGCCCGGGAAGTGGGTCCAGCAAAGACTGGAAGATGCCCAGGAGCAGTGGGCACACAGGTGATCCTTTATAGCCTTGCAAGTTGAAGAATAGACAGTAAAATGGGTAATGAAATGTAGACTCATCCTCTAACATTTGGGGTCCAAGCATGGGTATAACAGAGGCCTGCTCCCCCATGTCTAAATACTGGAAAGTCACAAATCAAGCTAACAAACAATTAAATATAATATGTTCTCCCCTCTTATCTTGACAAATATACCTTCATGACATCTTGAAGGCCAACTTTGAATTTAGAGTTTGTGGACTCCTCATAATCCCCCACTGCATTATGGCGGCCTGTACAGAGGCCACCCTGGGCTGGCGTCTTATCCTGGCTCCATCTGGAAGGGCCCTGAGTGCACATGTGTGAACACTCAGCCCAAGTGTCCAAGCTCCAGATCCACACATACCCCTGAAACCGCCTGTGGTCCTCTCTGGAGCTCACAGGTACGCATACCGAAGTCAGACTTAGGTTAGAGGCTGGTACTGGGCTTGGGATTAAGCTCAGGGAATTGGACAGGAAGTTCCAGGGTCCGAGTACCTGAAGCTAGGTCTGGCAGAGGGGCGTGTGTAAGTTTGGGGATGTGTCCCCTTAACCCATGGACTCCTGGCTCATGGCTGCTGGACTGTGACTGGAGGAGAGCAGGAAGATGCCTAGCCTGTGGGCTACAGCAAGGGCCACACTTGTCCTTGGGTGGGGCCCAGTAGCCACTAGGTGTGAGGGCAGCCAATGAGGAGATGCCTTGAAGTTTCCTAGAAGAGTCTTCAGTACACGCGGGCGCCTCCCTGTCCCAGGCTGGGTGTCTGCCCGACACCTCGTGCCTTGGGGTCATTCAGGTGTCACTGTCTCACGCTCTTGACACAGTGGGGAGCTTGTTTTCCTCTTCTTTCCCTCCCTGACTCTAATCCCTACCAGCCTGTGCCACTTGGCTGGCGTCCTTGGCAGAAAGGTGATAAAAGCACGTCTCTCTGAAGAGTCAGGTCCCTCAGCCAGAACCGAAGCCTCCTTGGAGCTGTGTGAACTGCTGACGGAGGGTCCCAACCTCCTGTCGTGGACCCTGGTGTGCTCTTGCCTCCCACCACTGGGGTGTGGGTGGAGCCACTCCAAAGGGGTCCATGGACGAGAGAAGCAGGACCGTCTCCCTGCTCAGAGCAAGCCTCCTTTCTCTTCTCCTGCACTCACACAGCTCCCCACTGCCTGGATTCCATCAAGCCTTACCTTCCAGTGTTTCGCAACATCTACCTCGACTCCAACCAACTCACCTTCCTCCCCTGGGCTCCTCCCCTGCTCCCAAAATCTGCTCATCCACCCCCAGTTCATCAACTTTCTCCTGTCCAATAGCTTTCATTCCTCAAGGTACATTTTAAATTTCACCTCCATGAAAGCTTCCCAATACTTCCATTGACTCGTCTGATTTCTCATCTGCATTATTTACCACTTGGACCCCACATTTGGCCCATGAATTATATTTGTGTCCCACTTAATACCATAGGGTTCGTATTTGTCCCTTGTTACACAGGAATCACAGGATGAGAAGAGATCTTAAAGATCGTCTCATCCAACCCTCCTTTGCTGAAGATGAGGAAACCAAGAAAGGAAGGTTTTACAATGTATCCAGACTGAAACTGCTGAAATGACACTAAAATTGCACTCGACTGTCTTAACCCGATGCAGCCCCCTGCTGCCCCTCTACTAGAATCATGTCACCCGCAGGCTGGGGATGTCACGAGGAGGGGGGGCAATCGCATGATATAGTGATGAGCTGGTCACATGGTGTCTTCCCTTTACTGGCAGGACAGAGCCCAGACCTGCAGCCCACCTTGGTAGACTCCATGTTTTTCAAGTTCCTTGCTATCTATTTTAATTACTATCCAGCGAAAAAAATATTTTTAAATGTGATTACCAGAGGTCCCTCAGAGTTTCTCAGACCAGCTCTGATTTCCTGCTCTATCCCCTTTAATTCAAAAAGAATAAGCCCAATTCCTGTTCCACCATGGCAGAAGGCCAGTTCCTCCTGCTGCCAATCCCCATAATCCCTTACATTTTCATTTTGGAAGCCCCGAGAGCATCTTAGCAAGCCTCCCCTCTGACTTTCCCAGGGACTGACGAGAAAACAGGAGGCTGGTGGGCCACAGCAGGAAGGGGGCTGAGTATGCAGCCAAGAAGGAACCAAGGGAAGGGTGGGAGCAAGGGAGAAACAGATTGGAGGCAGAAGATCCGGGAGTGACAAGGACAGGGTGACCTGCCCAAAATAGGGCCCCTAAACGCCAACCCTCATTCCAAACCAGTCAGAACAGGGCAGAACAAACATGCTTCTTTTCTCCCTTCTCTCTCTGGTTGCCCTGCTAACTGGAAGGAAGAAAAATAGAATAATGAGTCACGTTGTCAGAGAGTGTCACCCAAGCAGCTCAGGAAGGCCGTGGGCAGACACCCGACTGGGTGGCTAGCTTTTTCTGTTTCTGGTAGAGGTTTTATAAATATTCGGGGAGTTTGATCTGAGGTTGGTGGTAGGGAGGCGAAGGGAGCAGCCGAAAGGAGAGATAACTCAGCCCACGGGGGTTCCGGGACCTCTCCGAGGCCTGGTTTTCATTAGTGTCTCCCAGACAACGGTTCATCTGTGGCAGATCCCCTCACTTGCTGCAAAGCGTCCTCGGCCCATGACGCCTTTCCTTGAATACAGAATCTGCTGTGATCAGCCTTCCTCCACAGCCCCCTCCCCTCAGCCTGCACCTCCTAGGCTGGAAAAGAGAAGAGAATTATGGGGGAGATTGCAGTCCAACTTTCGGGCTGGTGTGGAGGGACAGAGCCTCAATCATCCTGTTCCAAGGGTGACAACTGGCCCCGGGGGCAGTTGGAGGGCGGATGATGATGAATTTGGAATAACCACACTGCAGCAGCACCTCAGTTCTAGTCCCTCATCCACTTTGCACGCCCAACCTTAACTCTCGTCTCCTTGCTGTCTGACCTGACCTTTCCCCTCTGCACACACGTATTTATTCTTGACCAAGGCAAACATTCGCAGAGTTCCCGAGGAATGACCTGGCCAGTCCTTGTGCTGATAAGTTCCAGATGCCCATGGAAGCACAAGCCCATGTGTGTCTCTGGTTTTCACCAAGGTGTTCAGTGGATTCTAAAAGGGTGGTGTCGGGGAGGCTGGCCAGGGAAGAAAGGGAGACTTGTGTTTACAAGTCAGTGTGAGAGTGAATGAGTCCACCCAAAGAGGGGGTGGTCTCACCTTGGAGAGGGGAGAGCTGGGCTGGGTGATGAGCACAGCCGGGGAGGGAATGTCCCCCCAGAGCCTGTAAGCCTAGCATTGCAGACACTTCTTAGCACTGATTCCATGCAACTCCACTTCTCTACTTAAAAATCAGCCCCCTCTAGCTGTGGGCTCTGTGGGGTGACAGGCAGGGACCCTTGATATCTGCCGCAGGCCTGTGTCAGCAGAGCACCCTGTGTAGGAGGCCCTCAGTAAGGCCTGTTGAAAGGAGAGTTGCCGGCAGATGGTCTGCAGGGGGTGGGTGTTCTGGGCTGTCTTTCTAGCCGATCTTTGTGCTCCGGCGCTGACCTGAGCCCCAGCCTCTCCCAGCCTCTCCTTTCTGCAGAATGCAGGTCACCCCAGCCCTCCCGAAAGATCTGTGCTCAGAGTCAGCCCTGGAGGCTGAAACGAAAAAACCAGAGAAGGCCCTCCTGGCTACAAATGGAGCAGAACCAGGAACCCAAGGCATGGTTCTGACAAAGGCTGCTTCTGCCTTTTTGCCGTGTTCTTTTTCCCACCGAGATTGGCCCTGGAGGAGCAAATGTTGAGTTCCTCTGCTGGTGTGAGCAGGAAATTCCCGTCAGCTTGTGGGAGAGACCAACTGGGAGAGATGTCATCACATCGATTCCCCTTGAGATTTGGGATCATATCAAAGTCTTCTCCTGGCCCCGGGGAGCGACCAGTCCCTGCCAGTTGCTCAACTGACCTCTCTGTGGCTCTCTCAAGCAGATCCTGCCAGTCTTCTTCAACCAAAGCCAATGTCATGTTTTTAGCAGTCATCCAAGGAACAAGGAGGAGTGAAATGATTAACAGTAACTAGGAGTAGCTGACAGGGCAGCATGGGGCAGTTTTCAGGTCCATTCTGGTGGCCAAGTTGTATCAAAGAGGATGGGACGTGCCAGCCGCAAGGGCACAGGTAAGCATGGATTAAAGAAGGCATGGGAATGAAGACTTTCACTCCTCAAAGTATGGTCCAGGGGTCTATAGCAAGGCCACCAACCAGAGCTGGCGACAGAAGCAGGGAATATGTTTTAACAAGATGGCCAAGGAATCCGAGGCACACTGAGTTTGAGGCACACTGGCCCACAAGAAGGACCACAGGGTGCTTCCATCTCTGACCCCATGGATGCTAGTCCAGATCTGCCAGTCAGTGACTGTGTGACATTAGGTAGGCGACGCCCTCTGTCTGAGCTTCTGTTTCCGCACTTTAAAGCAGAAGTGCTGTCGTCTATCATGAAGGTTTGGCTGGCATGTACTGGGACCTGGCACCAGTAAGCTCCAGTTCAAGTAAATGGTTGTTGGTTGCTCTTTAGTCACTCAGTCGTGTCCAACTCTTTGTGACCCCATGGGCTGTAACCTGCCAGGCCTCTCTGTCTGTGGAATTGCCCAGGCAAGAATACTGGAGTGGATTTCCATTTCCTTCTCCAGGGAATCTTTCTGACCCAGGGATAAAACCTGCATCTCCTGCATTGGCAGGTGGGTTCTTTACCACTGAGCCAGGGAAGCCCCTAGTAAAAGGTTTCATTGTGTGCGTGCCCAGTCATGGCTGACTCTTTGTGACCCCATGAACTGCAGCCTGCCAGGCCACTCTTTCCAGGCAAGAATACTGGAGCGGGTCGCCATTTCCTCCTCCAGGGGGATCTTCCCCCTACCGCAGGGATGGAACCCGAATCTCCTGCATTTCCTGCACTGGCAGGCGGGTCTTCACTGTGCCACCCAGGAAGCCCCCAGCAGTAGCTGGTAGCAGCACAGAACTGCTTGCTCAGAGAACAGTAATATCCTTGGCTTCCCCAGTCTGGCTACCCACGAGGTAGAATTTCAGCCAGCCCTCATGATATTATATCATTGCATTTTCTGGAGAGGATTTATAGACCTCTGGTCATGAACCCTGAAGCCAAGAGTCGTAGCCTTTCATCTATAAGTGAGATTAGGATGTGAGTGTCTTTGTGATGGGGTGGATGCTGTTTGTGAAGGAGCTGGAAGACATGGGCAGTCCGGGCCAGGCTGAGAGGCAGGGCTTCTAGGCAGAGGAGACACAGCTCCTGACTTTGGCAATGGAGCCTCATGGACAGCACTTTGCCCATTTTCCCATATGCATATGATATAGAGACTGGATTTCATTTCTTTTACCATCTCTGCATTTCCTTGAAAGATGACAAGATTCCATCATGGCTGAGGGGTACAGAGTACTAACCCACTCCCCTGTGTCTTGTGTTGGTGTTTCTGTAGTTCTATTCCCCCATGCACACACTTTCCCAGGATAATATAATGGGGTCTGCTGGGAGCTTGAGGTCTTCCTGAATGCTGGACTCATTTCACAGAACTTAGCTGAAGTTGCTTTTCACATTAGTTTTGGGGAGAAGAGAGAGAGGACAGCCCCCAGTGTTCCCTGGAGTGTGCCGGCTGATGACATGGGTGAGTCATTTAACCTTGCTAAGCCTCAGTTTCCTCCCAGGATGAAACTCTTAAGACAAGAAACACCCTGAAGATGCCAGACAAGCCTCTACTCATCCTGGGGATGACGGGATTGCTGGGGGATTAAATGAAGTGACACTGGTTAAGGAACATGGTCCAGAGAGGAATATCTATGGTCATTCTGTGTTAGCTGCCTTCTCAGGGTTGTTAGGAGAGGTGGGCCTCCAACAGTTGGCCCCGGGCAAATATCACAGATTAGAGAGTGGCCCCTGTGCAGGTCAGCAACTGACCCTCCCCTCCCCCACTTCATATTTCTTTCTTTCAAGAAGTTGGGACTTGTGACTCACCAGGCAACCCCAATGCATTTAAAGCTTGAAACAAATACAGGTTCAAAATTGCTGTCACGTCCCTGCCCCCATGGCTGCCGCAGGCCCCTCCCAACCTGGGGACGGCTCCCCCTCCCTCTTCCCTGTTTCCTCTCCTGCTGGAAGCCAGGCCGGGGTGTCTCTGCTGCACGTAAGCTGGTCCCAGGGGCCCTGCACGGGGCGGACAGGGCTCGTCCTGATCCGGCACAGACTCTCCTCTTCCTGGGTTTGTTAGAAGCCTGACCAGGCCCCGAGTCTTATGACTTCAACAGATGTTTCTGCTTAAGCAGCCCTGGCATCTTTATGGTCTGTTTTTTCCATTCTTGCTTCTCTTCCTCTGTCCCAGCAGCCCTGAAAGCAATTTGGACTTCATTTTCTTTCTAATGGTTATAGGGATAGACTTTGGCAATGGAGCCTCATGGACAGCACTTTGCCCATTTTCCCATATGCATATGATATAGAGACTGGATTTCATTTCTTTTACCATCTCTGCATTTCCTTGAAAGATGACAAGATTCCATCATGGCTGAGGGGTACAGAGTACTAACCCACTCCCCTGTGTCTTGTGTTGGTGTTTCTGTAGTTCTATTCCCCCATGCACACACTTTCCCAGGATAATATAATGGGGTCTGCTGGGAGCTTGAGGTCTTCCTGAATGCTGGACTCATTTCACAGAACTTAGCTGAAGTTGCTTTTCACATTAGTTTTGGGAGAGAGAGAGAGACAGCCCCAGTGTTCCCTGGAGTGTGCCGGCTGATGACATGGGTGAGTCATTTAACCTTGCTAAGCCTCAGTTTCCTCCCAGGATGAAACTCTTAAGACAAGAAACACCCTGAAGATGCCAGACAAGCCTCTACTCATCCTGGGGATGACGGGATTGCTGGGGGATTAAATGAAGTGACACTGGTTAAGGAACATGGTCCAGAGAGGAATATCTATGGTCATTCTGTGTTAGCTGCCTTCTCAGGGTTGTTAGGAGAGGTGGGCCTCCAACAGTTGGCCCCGGGCAAATATCACAGATTAGAGAGTGGCCCCTGTGCAGGTCAGCAACTGACCCTCCCCTCCCCCACTTCATATTTCTTTCTTTCAAGAAGTTGGGACTTGTGACTCACCAGGCAACCCCAATGCATTTAAAGCTTGAAACAAATACAGGTTCAAAATTGCTGTCACGTCCCTGCCCCCATGGCTGCCGCAGGCCCCTCCCAACCTGGGGACGGCTCCCCCTCCCTCTTCCCTGTTTCCTCTCCTGCTGGAAGCCAGGCCGGGGTGTCTCTGCTGCACGTAAGCTGGTCCCAGGGGCCCTGCACGGGGCGGACAGGGCTCGTCCTGATCCGGCACAGACTCTCCTCTTCCTGGGTTTGTTAGAAGCCTGACCAGGCCCCGAGTCTTATGACTTCAACAGATGTTTCTGCTTAAGCAGCCCTGGCATCTTTATGGTCTGTTTTTTCCATTCTTGCTTCTCTTCCTCTGTCCCAGCAGCCCTGAAAGCAATTTGGACTTCATTTTCTTTCTAATGGTTATAGGGATAGAAAGGACTACTTTTATTTTTTTCATTTGTTCCTCTTTTCCTTAGTTCTTCAAGTGACACCTATGCGCACACATTCCATAGGCAAGCAGATCTGGGCTCGTGGTGTGCATTTGTCGATGTTGCACGGACATTTAGTTTCACTTCAGCCCCAGTCCAAAGCCTCCCTCCCTGCCTCCACCCCGCACATCACTCTCATCCCCTGCGTGTCCCCACACAGGTCACCCCAGGGCAGCTGATTAGCGTGTCTTCCCAGCTGCTGATTCCAAAAGCTCATGCTGCCTTCGGGTTCCGGCCTGTCCCCCAAGTAAGAAGGGCTGCGTGTCTGACCGACTCTGTGCATCTGGGACAGTTTCGCTGCCTGGTGGAGGAAGGGCTGAGACTACAGGGACCCCATATCTCGTCAAACTGCCCAACCAGCCGGTCTGCCCAGGCGTAGGTGGGGCCAAGGTGACAGCTGTTGAAAACATGGAGCCAGGTTTCTACGGGTACGTGACAGGCTTGAAACCTGTCCGGCCACTCCTCACATCAACACCCATGATTCCACCCGGCTGCCACCACGCTGGGGTGTTCCCGTTCACCGGCCCTGCAGCACCTTGGGTCACTTGTCTCGAGTCTGGTTCCCAGAGCAAAGAAAGCCTGGAGACGTCAGGTGTTCCACTGAGGGCCCCGGGGGCTCCGAACCCTTAATCACCTCCCAACACTGAGGAAGGGAACCGGATTCCTCCTCTGGGCTGCCCCTATGGGTGTAGAAAGATCTACCTGGAGTGCTGAATCTTGACACCACCTGCTGCTGCCTTACCTGGTTGCCCATTGCCTAAGACATGCATCCAACCTTAATTCCTCCATGTCCCTGCGGCCTTTCTACCTGAGAGTCTGATGGGCCACAGGCTCTTATGAGCCATCTTCTGCCAAGTGTGAGGGAGGGGGAGTCATCAGGATGCCCCGCCTTCAATGCCCTCACCACGAAGGGCCTTCTCAGAGGGACAATGACAGGCGGCTGAACTCAGTCCCATGAGGTCCTCACTCGGTGACTGCTTGCCTTGAGAAGGGCAGCCAGCCGCCGTCCCCGCCTCTCTCCATTGTGGTCCTGTCACTACAGACGGCACACCCATCGCCACTCTCTTCTCTCCTTTCCTATTGACACAAGTTAAATCCCTGGTTCGTGTTTGTTCATGTTTTGGAGGCTGACTCCCTCCCCACAGTGGATTAAGGGAGGCTGCTCAGAGAAGTCAGCCACAGTGGGAAGAGCTTGGGCTCCATAACAGGGTGACACACACGTGAGGACTGTGGGGAGAGGAGGAAGGAGGAAGTCCTGGAAGCAAGGGTGAGGGCTGGTGGTCCCCCACACCGACTCCACTGAGCTGGTTGTGCTAACAGCCACCGCACGCTTCCAGCAGAGTCCTGTGGGTGCCCATGCCCTTTGCTTCTCTGTCGCACCTTCACCAGTGAAGAGAGAGAGGGGAACTGGCTCCTTGCCTTCTCCATTCACATGACCCGCCCGAATTCCTGTCCAATGTAGACACTTGTCCAGAAACAACTATATGGTAATGTCATAACCAGAGACCCTGCTGGTGGTTCAAAATCAATTCAACACCTACAGCCCTGTTAGCCTGATGCTCTCCTTCCCTGTGTTTTTACCGCTGTGTGTTTGCCCCTCTGTGTGTACGTGAATGGCGGGAAGGTGAGTGGGGGAGAGGGGGATGTGTGTTTCATTTCTGCTGCTCCCAGGGTCCCCACAACAAGCGTCTGCAACAGCATGTCTCTCCTCTTTGCTGAGGAGTACTGGGTTCCTGGTCTGGGAGAATCTCACATGCCATGGAACAGCTAAGCCTGGGCACCCACAACTACAAAGCCAGCACTCTAGAACCTCCATGTCACAGCTGCTGAAGCCTGTGCACCTAGAGCCCATGCTCTGCCACAAGAGAAGCCATCACCCGGAGAAAACTGTGCACGGCAATGAGAGAGCAGCCCCCGCTTACTGCAACTAGAGAAGGCCTGCGCACAGCAGCAAAGACCTAGCCTAGCCATAAGTAAATAAATAAAGCTTTCTTGAAAAAAGAACCAGGACTTCCCTGGTGGTCCAGTGAATGAAAACTCCACCTTGCAGTGCAGGGGGCGCTGGTTAGATCCCTGGCTCGGGAGGATCTCATGTGCCGCACGCAGAGTAGCTGGACCAGTGTGTCCAATTATGCACCAGTGCTCTGGACCCCATGTGCCCAGAGCCAGTTCTCTGCAACGATAGAGGCCACTGGAATGGAAGACCCACACGGGCCAAAGAATAAAGATGGATTGGAAAAAAAAAAAACACGATAAAAGAGGCCAAAATTAAGAAAAAGAACCAAACTCTCTTCCTGCCTCCCCTCCTTTCATGGCCTGATGGGTGAAAAGCAAAACCACCAGGCCTTAATTCCGCCATAAATGTGAGGGCAGAGGTGCAGTAAGAGTGGGGTGAGGTGTTCAAGAGAAGGGAGAGAGGAGTAAGCAGAACTTTCTGGAACATCAAAGGTAAGTCTTTGTTGCAAGGAGAGAGATAACTGGCCCCCAATGCTTCAAATGCATGCTTCCCAGTTTTCAAATAACCACCATAGTAATACTAATAATTTTTTGGCTATCATTCAGGGAGATCTTTTCTATGCCATGCACTTAGCATATTATTTATGTCATTTAATTCTATGAGAAGCCTATGGAGTACAAGTATTATTGTGTAGTTTTTCAAATGGGAAAACAAGTACTGAAAAGTTAGGCCAATTGCCAAGGATCATGGTTCTGAGAAGTGACAGAGCCAGGATTAGAATCCCAGCTCCAAACCCAGAGCCCACAGTCTTCACCAGGCTGCTCACCCGCCTGTTTAGAGGAGTGACAATATCTCCATTGATAATAGCAACTGCCTACATTTACAGCGTGGACTTCCCAGGAGGTACAGTGGTAAAGAATCTGCCTGCAGCACAGGAGCCTGGGGCTCGATCCCTGGGTTAGGAAGATGCCCGCGAGAAGGGAATGGCAACCCACTCCAGTATTCTTTCTTGGGGAGTTCCATGGACAGAGGAGCCTGGTGGGCTACAGTCCATGGGGTTGCGAAGAGTTGGAAACAACTGAGGAACTAACACTTTCCCATTTACAGTGTACTTGCCATGTGCCAGATGCTGTCCCAGGTGCTTTACATAAATCCACATAATTCGTTGTCACAGAACTCTACTTGCTACGATCTTGTTGTACAGGTGGGGAAACTGAGGCATGGAGCATTTCGATTGATTTTCTTCCACAAATATAAATTGAACAACTCTTGTGTGTTAAGCACTGTGCCAGGGGCTCTGTGTGGGGCCCAGAGTTGAATAAAATATCGATCTTATGCTCTGGATATCACCACGGTCCATGGCCATGACGAGCAGAATGGACTTGGGATAGTATTCCAGAACTTGAAATAGAGTATGGTTAAAAAAAAGGGGGGGTGGGGGGAAGGCATCCTAAGATATGCTAGAGACATGAGCATACCAAGAAGTCTCCAAAGCAGACACCCAAGCACAGGATCAAGACAGAATCCTGTCGTCAGACTGAGGCCTAAGGTCAGATCTGGACCAGCAGCAGAGCAGATGGAACTAGGACCATTTGATTCTGCCTGCGGTGGGACCTTAAGAGCAGAAATTTAGAGCCTGGCTGCTGGATTCAAATGCTCACTCTTCTACTCTTCAACGTTGTGACCTGGGGCAAGTTCATGAACCTCTCTGGGCCTCAGTATTCTCATTTGCAAAATGAGGACAGTAACAGTGCCCATCTCATAGAGTTGTTGTGAGAACTCAATGATTTAATACAAGAGACTTTCTTCGAATAGGGCCTACCCCATGGCTGGCTCTCAAGCACCTATCAACCTGTGAGCACACTGGATCCTTGACTCTGAGGCAAGCAAAGGCTGCAGGTAGGGACCGAGTTGTCTCAACAGTAGAGAGAAAGGAATTGCCGAAGGAACCAATTTGAGCTTATCCCTGGAGGCTTCAAAGAGAGGGAGAGATGAAATCTGATGGGGACGAGAAGGACTTCACATCCTTAGTGAAACAGGTTGGCAAACGGGCATTAGGCTCTTCCTTCTTAATTGTCAGAGACCCAGATGCAGGTGCCTGGCCCCTGGGCTGGATGGAAGTGGGCTGTTTCTCTGGGCTGGCATTTGGTGGGCACAGAAAGTTGGAAACAACTGAGAACTACTTCATTTACAGTGTACTTGCCATGTGCCAGATGCTGTCCCAGGTGCTTTACATAAATCCACATAATTCGTTGTCACAGAACTCTACTTGCTACGATCTTGTTGTACAGGTGGGGAAACTGAGGCATGGAGCATTTCGATTGATTTTCTTCCACAAATATAAATTGAACAACTCTTGTGTGTTAAGCACTGTGCCAGGGGCTCTGTGTGGGGCCCAGAGTTGAATAAAATATCGATCTTATGCTCTGGATATCACCACGGTCCATGGCCATGACGAGCAGAATGGACTTGGGATAGTATTCCAGAACTTGAAATAGAGTATGGTTAAAAAAAGGGGGGGGGGGGGGGAAGGCATCCTAAGATATGCTAGAGACATGAGCATACCAAGAAGTCTCCAAAGCAGACACCCAAGCACAGGATCAAGACAGAATCCTGTCGTCAGACTGAGGCCTAAGGTCAGATCTGGACCAGCAGCAGAGCAGATGGAACTAGGACCATTTGATTCTGCCTGCGGTGGGACCTTAAGAGCAGAAATTTAGAGCCTGGCTGCTGGATTCAAATGCTCACTCTTCTACTCTTCAACGTTGTGACCTGGGGCAAGTTCATGAACCTCTCTGGGCCTCAGTATTCTCATTTGCAAAATGAGGACAGTAACAGTGCCCATCTCATAGAGTTGTTGTGAGAACTCAATGATTTAATACAAGAGACTTTCTTCGAATAGGGCCTACCCCATGGCTGGCTCTCAAGCACCTATCAACCTGTGAGCACACTGGATCCTTGACTCTGAGGCAAGCAAAGGCTGCAGGTAGGGACCGAGTTGTCTCAACAGTAGAGAGAAAGGAATTGCCGAAGGAACCAATTTGAGCTTATCCCTGGAGGCTTCAAAGAGAGGGAGAGATGAAATCTGATGGGGACGAGAAGGACTTCACATCCTTAGTGAAACAGGTTGGCAAACGGGCATTAGGCTCTTCCTTCTTAATTGTCAGAGACCCAGATGCAGGTGCCTGGCCCCTGGGCTGGATGGAAGTGGGCTGTTTCTCTGGGCTGGCATTTGTAGTATTGCCCTGGTTATCCAATAATGGGTGTGAAAGAGGCTCCTGCCACCTTTGCACAGTTTCTCAATCACCCAGGACAGGCTTATTGATCTATTCCCAGCATCCTCTCTATAAATTCCCCCAACCTCAGCCTCTGGCTTGGAAGAAAGACGGGGGTAAACCAGGGCAGATGGTGGAAGGCAGCCACGTTCTGTTGCAGTAAATCCTTCCTAGAAGCCCTGCCTGCTTTCCTAGAAGAGAAGACAGCTGAGCTCATCATCCAGGGCTGGAACAGCCCAGAAAGAATCCCCAGAAGACCCCTCAGCAGCTTGGGAAAAGAACGCCTCACTGGGGTGCTTTGTTTGTGGACGTGGGACTGTCAGACTTGACTGGGGCTTCTGGTGACAGAGCAGAGCAGCTGAGGAGGAAGGACGGACAGCCTTTTGGAGGTGGGACAGACGTGTTGCCTAAGGGGAATCTTGTGATTGGCCCAGCTCCTCACCCCCACTCTTTAGAGAGCTGGCTCTGGGACTTTTCCTATGCACTGGAGACGGTGATTTCCTCTCAAAGCCCCATTAAACTGTGAGTGAGCGAGGTTGTGCATGCATACGCATGCACATGTGAGTGTTCTTCCCCACCTACTTTTAATTTCTCATACTTTGCACATTTCAACCATCACGTGCATTCCCATGACATTTCCCTTGAACTCATTCCCTCGCCATGAAGTCTTCCCCTCCAGGCAGGCCTCTTCTGGAAACTTTGGGGCCTCAGAGGATAGCAAGAGGGCCTTATGCTTTTCCTTGAAATGAAAATTTCTTCCTTCTCAACCTCATCATCCAAAAGCCACTGAAGATGTGCGTGGGGCTGCTGGGATGAGAAGGGGACGATGCTGTGGGAAGTGACCGCTGATCTGTCCCACCGAGACCCAGCTGTCCAGGCCTGCAGCACCTGCCTCTCCGCCTCAGAGCATGTTTCCCCTCTGGCTTCCTCTGGCCTAAAGGACCAGCGACATGGAAACTGAAGGTGTCTAAGGCATACCCCCATGTGGCAGCTTGAGTTTCTTGAAGCTGTGCTGAACTGGGAACCAATGACCTAGATTTTGCCCCAGATTCTCAGCTGGGAGTCTGCTCAGTGCTCTCCTCTGGCCAGGCCAAGCACAGTGTAAACTCCTTGGCACGCAGCGAGCCTGGGCCTCTGTGCTATTCCCCTCACGGTCATCTCCTCTAATGGAGCAGAACAGCAAAGCTGAAAATACGAAACATGGACGACGGTTCCAAAGGATGGGTGATTCAGGACAAAGCGCATGCTCCCAGTTGCCTCCTCCGCTTCACCCTCTAATTACAGGCTTCTCCAGCTATTAGTCATCCTGCCTCTCTTGCCTAAAAGATGATCAAGTCAAAGGGGAGCCAGTTAAGGGACCCCATTTTGTCTGAAACAACACATCTGTGAAGAACAATGAGTTGAGCACAGCTATCTTTTTATATTGGTGGACATTTCAGTGGGATTGATGGCAGTTCCAGGGCAGCTCAGGCTTGAGTAGATTGTCCTTGTGTTCTAGACAAGAGTTGGGAACTCAACTGTAACGAAGCTTGTCTGCCCCACAGATGATTGATGGCTACTGAGGAAGGACTAAGTGATTTATGTCTAGGACAATGAAGCAGACTGAGTTAGTCTTACGAGGGTGTACAAATTGCTATCTACAATAGCAAGACATATTAGGCATAACCTACATATTTACCCACAGGGTATTAGTTGAATGAGCATCTGTATGATGGAAGACGGTCAATAGAATTATGGGCTAGACACAGGCTTAATCTCGTGGGAAAATATTCACAACATATCATTAAAGGAAAAAGTGGATTATAAGGCAGTATGCATAGAATGTAGCAGTCATGCAAGAAAAAAATATTGTGTACATTTTTTAACTGGAAGAATATACATTAAAATGTTAATAGTGTTGTCTCTGGGTACTAAGATTTAGCTTGACTTTTATTTTCTTTCTTGGATTCATCTCTGTTCTTCAAATATTCTCCCATGATACATATTATTCAAAATCAGAAAAAAAAAATCTGTATTTAAAAAATGATTATCTCAGGGATCAATACCTGTGTTTCCTGTTTCTTATCCCATGTCTATTTTCCATTTGATTTTGAAGATTCAGAGTCCTCAGCCTTTCCCACCACAGATACTTATGGAGCAGAAGACCTAGAGGAGATGGTGTCCTGAACAACACCACCAAGGGGAATTAGTCACTGACAGTAACAGCTTTGGAAAGATTTCATTTCTAGCAGACCCTGGGAATTCATTGTGTCCAAATCATCTTTTTCTTTTTTGTCCTAATCGAGAAGGAGCTTCTCTGAGGGCTCTTTAATATGTATACAGGGCTTCGCAGAGGACAATTACAAACCTCGACAACTGCTCCACGAGTTTTCAAACGTGAGAGTCCATCATCCCTTCTCCTGGGCCTTTGTGAGGCATCCCATCCCTTGGAGTTTTAGAAACTTGCTGTCACAGTGAAATGGGAAAGAGCTGGAAGAGCTGTGACTCTGCTTCTTTCATGGAAGGATGAAGAAGGGAGTTGGAGAGAACAAAATTGAGGGACTGAGACAATCTGGCTTGATGTGCTTAGTTCTTGGGATAACATCTCACGTGGAGGAGGGAACATCCAGAGAGTGGGTGAAGGGGGTAAGAACTGAGTTCTCAGGAGGCAACTGTTGGACCATGGAAAAGTCTACTACTCCAGACAGACCTCAGCACACACCATTTCTGCCACAGATTTGGTTTTCCCTGGTAGCTTAGATGGTAAAGAATCTGCCCGCAATGTCGGAGACCTGAGTTTGACCCCTGGGTTGTGAAGATCCCCTAAAGAAGGAAATGGCAACCCACCCCAGTATTGCAAAGAGTTGGACATGACTGAGCAACTAACACCATGCAGCTCTTAGTGGCTCCTCATCTAAGCAACATGTCTGCCTCGTCACCACAGGAACCAGCACTGCAAGTGTCCCTATGGTCCAGGAGACTCTGTTCCTGTCAGTGGCGGATGCTACAGTAAGCGGAGGACTACTGCCCTCCCGGTCACCATTCCCGCCTCCGCCTCAGTCTGCGCCCCAGCGGTGCCATGTTCCCCTACGGGTGCAGAGCCAGACTGTGGCTTTTCCCAGTCAGCCTGTCCTTGGAAAGTTCATTCCCCTATTGTATTGGAAAATTCCTCTTGTGCCTGTCATTGTGCACATCAAGAGACCAAGGTTTCCATTTTCTCAGAAGTAATTAGCCGGCTAGTGTCGCTGAGACTGAGCTCCTTCCTGGAACTTTTTATTCATTGTTTGAAAACTATAATCCAACACCAAGAGACGAAATCTGAGGCAGGAACCTGAACTCTCCCAAAAGCAGAGAAATAAGCTGAGGCTAGGCCGGGCTGTGTCTGCCCCCACTCACCCCACCACTGAAAGCATTTCATGTCATCTGCCCTTGACACCCTGGGGACAGCTGAAGTTGGCAGAATGGAGACCATGGAAGGAAGGACCAGCTGAGGAGCACTTTCCCTATTGAATAAGGCTTCCGCCACACTGGCCCTTGAAGAGATTCTTAAAATATATGTAAATAAATAAAACAAGATAGACCTAGATCCACCCTGATGGAAGGAAGTCCATCTTATTCTTGCCAGATCTCGAGATGGGGAGATGTTCACTCTTCAGATAGTTGACACAAAAAAAAATATAAAGTACTTGTTATTTCAAGGGGCTTCAAAGCCCCTATCGGTTTGGAACATCCAGAGAGTGGGTGAAGGGGTAAGAACTGAGTTCTCAGGAGGCAACTGTTGGACCATGGAAAGTCTACTACTCCAGACAGACCTCAGCACACACCATTTCTGCCACAGATTTGGTTTTCCTGGTAGCTTAGATGGTAAAGAATCTGCCCGCAATGTCGGAGACCTGAGTTTGACCCCTGGGTTGTGAAGATCCCTAAAGAAGGAAATGGCAACCCACCCCAGTATTGCAAAGAGTTGGACATGACTGAGCAACTAACACCATGCAGCTCTTAGTGGCTCCTCATCTAAGCAACATGTCTGCCTCGTCACCACAGGAACCAGCACTGCAAGTGTCCCTATGGTCCAGGAGACTCTGTTCCTGTCAGTGGCGGATGCTACAGTAAGCGGAGGACTACTGCCCTCCCGGTCACCATTCCCGCCTCCGCCTCAGTCTGCGCCCCAGCGGTGCCATGTTCCCCTACGGGTGCAGAGCCAGACTGTGGCTTTTCCCAGTCAGCCTGTCCTTGGAAAGTTCATTCCCCTATTGTATTGGAAAATTCCTCTTGTGCCTGTCATTGTGCACATCAAGAGACCAAGGTTTCCATTTTCTCAGAAGTAATTAGCCGGCTAGTGTCGCTGAGACTGAGCTCCTTCCTGGAACTTTTTATTCATTGTTTGAAAACTATAATCCAACACCAAGAGACGAAATCTGAGGCAGGAACCTGAACTCTCCCAAAAGCAGAGAAATAAGCTGAGGCTAGGCCGGGCTGTGTCTGCCCCCACTCACCCCACCACTGAAAGCATTTCATGTCATCTGCCCTTGACACCCTGGGGACAGCTGAAGTTGGCAGAATGGAGACCATGGAAGGAAGGACCAGCTGAGGAGCACTTTCCCTATTGAATAAGGCTTCCGCCACACTGGCCCTTGAAGAGATTCTTAAAATATATGTAAATAAATAAAACAAGATAGACCTAGATCCACCCTGATGGAAGGAAGTCCATCTTATTCTTGCCAGATCTCGAGATGGGGAGATGTTCACTCTTCAGATAGTTGACACAGAAATATAAAGTACTGTATTTCAAGGGGCTCAAGCCCAACAGATTAAACAGAGGATCCTCACTGTTTCAGTTCCTGGGATTTGCTTAAGTGAGGAAGTCAGCTTGAAAAAATAGACAAGGATTCCATTTGCCCTAGAGTGCCATAGTGGGCTCCTTGTGATTTTAAATCGAAATTCTCCAGTGTAAGTGGCTTCTGAGGAAGAGAGATCTATCTGTGCCCCAAACAGCACTATAAGTGTGAAATCCTGAGGTCCTACTGTCTTGGTATCAAAACTGATGAATGTGAAGATTTTAGTTGACATCACTGTCAGACCATGCAAAACAGACCAACTCAAACTTCATTCATTCAGTCCGGTGTCTAACAAACATCTATCGAATGCCTTGTATGTATATGACCAAATATTGTGTATTACCTACTATGCCCTCTAGAAGCTCACAGCACAGGTGGAGGGCATTCAAGAAGATGGAGAAGTTACAGAAGGAGAAGAGGGCAGCAGAGGAAGAGATGGTTTGATAGCATCATTGACTCAGTGGAGGTGAATCTGAGCAAACTCCAGGAGATGGTGAAGGACAGGGAAGCCTAGTGTGCTGCAATTCACGGAGTCACAAAGAGTTGGGCACAACTTAGTGACCGAACAACAGCAACATGAGTAGTGCCTAAAGGAAGGTAAGAAGGACAAGCCCAGGGCACAAAGACGAGGGTTGCTCACTCTACCCATGGCTCTGGGACTCTTCACAATCAAGGAGACTTGTAAATTGGTATTGACAATAAACAAAAGTTTTCCAGCAGTTGAACTGATGTTTTCATTGTAGACATGCTTGTGTTTCACTGTGCATATGAGCTCCAGGGAGTCAGGACTCAGTGACTGTGACAGTGGATAAGAGCCTTCTGGAGAACACATACACCTCCACTCATCAGGAGCCATGGCTACTCTTTGGCAGTGAGCCTGCCCAGGGGGCTGGTGACTCAAAGCAAGCCGGCGTGTTTAATGCAACCTGAAGACACCCTCAGACCAGAGCCCTGAAGCCAATGCTGTGTTCGTTCAGGGACAACTCCTTCTCAGAAAAGTGAAGGTCCAGCTCTACTGAAGCAATAGGCAAATATGCCTGGACATAGATTAGAAAGACTTGCACGAGGGTACATCCAAATTTGCCGTGGATCTCAGTCCCCTGGTTATGCCCCTCTCTCCCTCTGCCTGTCACATCTGCCCCCTTTTCCCCTGAGTGTCTGAAGAACATGCACACAGGACTTAAGACTTGGTTCAAATGCCATCCCCTCTCAGATGACTTTCTCAATATTCCCAGATAGAATGATCATCCCCTTACCCTCCCCTGGCTTTGGCACATGTGCCCTCTTCCCTGTATTGGAAGTCATTGTCTTCATTACTTACACGTCTGTCATCCCTAGAGGCTCAGGTGGTAAAGAATCCTCCTGCAATGTGGGAGACCCGAGACTGGTCCCTGGGTCAGGAAGCTCCCCTGGAGAAGGGAATGGCAACCTACTCCAGTATTCTTGCTTCGAGAATTCCATGGACAGAGGCGTCCGATTGGCTATAGTCTGTGGGGTCACAAAGAGGCCACCGTGACTGAGTGGTGACTACCCCTCCCTGAGGGTACCATCTCTGGTGCCTACCCGAGTACCTGCTGAAGTTTGATTGAGTGGATGCAGACTGCACTTGGATAATGAACATGCCTTGGGATCTCTTAATAGAGCAGAAGATATTGTACTGCAAAGCCCTTCCTGATTAAAAAAAAAAAAATCCTTGAGAGTCTAATACATATACAAATATCACATAAAATGAAACAAAAGTGTGAAAGGAAGCAAGTCCAGAATTGAGTTTGTGGCAGATCCCAGAGTATAAATCCCAAGCAGGATCGTGCTGAGACCAGAATTCCTCAGACCCCCCTAAGTCCCCCCAATCAGATGAAATTCTAAACAAGCCAGAGCCTCACTGAACAGCTCCACAGTGTTGGGCTCCAGACTGTTCTGGAAGGTTCCCCTGGGCTGTGCCTCCAGAAAGTCAGAGCAGGGAGCAGCCCCACAGGCCCAGCGCAGTGTCAGGTTCCCCCCTTTGCTGTCAGCAGGCATGGAAGAGCCTTGAAGAAAATGGAGTATTATTATTTGTTTGTTTTTACAGTGACTCATCTGTCGTAACTGGGTTAAAGTCCACTTAGAGAAACGGAGAACAAAAGACCTCCTGTTAGTGCTGGAAGTTTGCCTCTTAAGATATCACTGAGAGGAACTGGGAAGAGAAAAAAAAACCCAGCAGGGCAGAGGAAGCTGCAGGCCTTGAGGAACCCAGCGGCACTTTGGTAAGGCAAACACGGCGGCTTTCATCTCCAGCGCCCTATCTGCGCTGGCCGCTCCCTCCGCGGCTGTGTTGTGACCCGCTGTGGCACTGACCCGCGGACGCCGGCCAGTGCCGGATTCCCACACTCCGAGAACACAGGGAGGCTGCCAGGCTCTGTGGCCATGTGGGCAAATCCCTACATCCAACCAAAATGCCAGGCTGAGAACAATGATGAGACCTTACTAGGTGCCAGACTGTTCTAACATTATATACCATAACTCATGTCATCATTTCCCCAGCTGCAGCAGAAAGGAGATGCCATGAGGCAGAGAAGTGGCCCTGACCCCGTTAGGAAGCCTGCTGGCCTCAGTGCTCCTAGAAGAACCATGGAGCTTGAAGGCTCCCAAATGGAGTGGGACCAACTTTCCAAACAGCACCTTCCAGGGTGTAGACTCAGGCTGTCTGATGCCACAGCCTGAGGACTCACCCTTTACTTTCTTCAAATGAAAAAAAAAAAAAGAGTACAGCCAGAGAAAGACAAGTCTCTGGTTATCTTCCCACAACCTTCTATCTGATCAGCCCTGCTCATGTTCATCCTGCACCCGTGACCTTTATCCATCAGCTCCATGGAGACTCTATTCTCATCTTGGCCACCCAGACCACAGGGTAGATCTGCATCATGATTGCCCATTCTGCTATTGGTCCACTTTGCCTTTATGGTAAGAAGCTGGAATTTCTCTGTTTCATGGTTATGAAAGAAGGACAGGAGCAAGAAAAAGAAGACAAATTCCCTGAAAGTCTCAGTCCCTCCCTCCATTCAGAAGCCCTCCACACCATTGTCTTCCTTCTCAGTGGCCTGAGAAGGAAGTCCCCCGGAGATGAGGCCTCTGTCCTGCAGGCTAGCTGGGCCTTCCGGGTCTCTGACTTCAAATAGTCGTTTCCCGAATAAGACATGGTTTTGGTCATTTCTGATCAAATAACCAAGGATTCTTCAACAGAAACCTCAAAATGAAAGTGTTATTATGCTAATCTCTCCTCTCTTTCCTCGAGAATATCCATGTTCCTTGAGCTGCAGCAGAAACCACCTACAGGCTGCATCAGGCGCCATAGTTAAGCTGATCCTGTGTGAGACTGGTCCTCCACTTTTCTGTTCGCTGCTCTGTGACTTTGAAGGGATTATTCCCACTAACGAGCAAGGCCTCTCCACATAATGGGTTGAGGGGAAGACTCAAAAGAAACCAGTCCAATGTGCTTTGGACTGCGTCTCCCTTTGGCAAGTCTGTCGAGGATCAGGCCCCTGATGGATTCACTGGAGATTTAGGGCCTAATTAAGCCCTGGCTTCGGGCCAACAAGCTGGTGGCCCCTTGAATTTCCCAGGTCCACCCAAGTGGATAAACAGGAGACCGGGAATGTGAACTACGTCGCTGCTCTCACAAGAGCCAGTCCTCATTAGGTAAGAGCCTGAATAGTACTAGCTCCCAGGGCTCAGCAGACATGGGCAGGCCCAATCTTGGAAGTTCAGCATGACTTTAAGGCAATGGTCACCACATCTGTACTTCCTGTGACTGCAGCCGGCCGGTTTTGCAGACCATCTCCACCATGGGGATCTTTAGGATCCTTTTCCTTTCTTAGCCAGATAAAGCCCAAGTTCATCACCCAGTGGAAGTAACCAAATCACCTTCTCAGTGGGCTGTCCTTGATCATTCTTTGCATTCAGAGATCATTTTGCTTTTGAGCAAATGATTGGATCTTGCATAGCCCCAAGCATAAGGATTGGGAATATTTCCCTACTTGAGAGCACTAGAGAATTTCTTGTGTGAGGGAACTCGCTGAAAACAAGTGGAACAACTGGATGCTTTTTTGAGTTTGACAACTAGACAAATGCTAGACTTAACATTTGCTTGGGACCCTCAAGAACTCAGCAAAAGAAGCTGCCTAGATGCCCATGTGGCCCAGGATTGTGCAAACAAAGTATCTGTTCTGGGCCCCTCAGCTGGCTGGCCCTTAGCATCCATCTGGGACTATCCTGCAGTTACCCACTGACACATCAGACCCTGTAGTTGATCTCATGGCCAAGTTTCACCAGCAACTTGGGGGGCCTGGCCAGAAGTGGGCAATTTAGGAACGGCTTAGCAGTGGAAGGGGCAGAACCAGATGCAACACCTCCCACTCTGACCAGCTTTGTGACCCTGGCTGGCAGCGCTGTTCTTATCTTGGCCACAGAGTTTGTGCCTATAAACATAATGATGATAACCGCCACCAATTTTTCCCTAAAGGGGGCTGTGAGAGTGAATTAATTAATGTTTATTGAGCACTTGGAGTTCTTTGGAGAAAGGCCTTTATAAATATAAGGCATGATTAAAGGATATCAGTTTGCCAGCTCTCCGAGGAAGTACTTAATGGGATCAGGGGTGAATATCTTGATGACTGAGATTCATTCTTTATTCAAATATGCAACAGGCTCCCATAACTCAACTCCGCTATCCACTCTTGCTATTATCCTGGTGCTTCTGACTGCCACACAGCATAGTGGAGCCCAACAAATGGTAGCCACCTACCCACTGCCTGCTTCCTGCACACGAGTGTCTGACCCTTCTGCTGAGATTGCAGGGCAACCAAATTGTCAAGTCCAATGTATTAGTTAGAGTTCTCCAGATATATATGACAAATAGGTCATGTAATGTCCTATTATATGATTGCATATATCTATGTGTGTTGTGCTTAGTTGCTTCAGTCGTGTCCTACTCTTTGCGACCCTATGGACTAAGGGTCCCTCAGTCAGTGGGATTCTCCAGGCAAGAATACTGGAGTGGGTAGCCATGTCCTCCTCCAAGATATCTTCCCAGCCCAGGGTTGGAACCCATGTTTTCCATATTGTAGACAGATTCTTTACTGTTTGAGCCACCAGGGAAGCCCAAGAATACTGGGGTGGATAGCCTATCTCTTCTCCAGGGGATCTTCCTAAACTAGGGATCAAACCAGGTATATGTATATATTAAAAAGCAGAGACATCACTTTGCCAACAAAGGTCCATATAGTCAAGGCTGTGGTTTTCCCAGTAGTCATATTCAAATGTGAGAGTTGGAGCATAAAGAAGGCGGAGTGCCAAAGAATGGATACTTTGAAATTGTGGTGTTGGATAAGACTCATGAGAGTCCCTTGGATAGCAAGGAGATCAAACCAGTCAATCCTACAGAATTCCCTCTTCCTCAGGGGACTCCAGTCTTTTCTTTTAAAGCCTTCAATGAACTGAATGAGGCCCAACCACATTGTGGAAGTTCATCTGCTCTACTCATGGTCTACAGATTGAAGTGTTAATCTCATTAAAAAATTACCTTCACAGTAACATGTAGGTTGGTGTTTCACCAAATATCTGGGTATCATGGTCTAGCCAAGTCGATACAACAATTAGCCGTCACACCATCCATCTGGTAAGCCATTGCTCATATAAATCTCCTAAATGTCACTCATCACAATGGTCCCTTGCTCTAAAACCTAAACACCTTTCACCCCTGACTCATAGCAGACTCAAGGTAAATAACTGTTGAGTAGATGAATAATGAATAGCCTTGGTGATGGGCACCACTCAGTTCAATGCAGCAAAACATTATGAGATCCCAACAGTGCGCTTTGCCAAGAGCTCAATGTCCAAGTATCAAAAGCCTCTCTGTCTGTCACTTGTCTTCTCCCTCCACCTTCTCAGGGCCAGGCCTGTACTGTAATCTAATCCCCATGGTACGTTAGAGAAAGCAAACCCTTAATTACTTGTGGATTAATTAATTCAATTCCTTTTCTTCCCTATATCAAATTTAGGGGTTTCCCAGGTGACTCAGTGGTAAAGAATCTGCCTGCCAATGCAGGAGACTCAGGAGACACGGGTTCGATCCCTAGGCTGGGAAGATCATGTGAAGAAGAAAATGACAACCTGCTCCAGCCACTACTGCCTAGAAAATTCTGTGGACAGAGGAGCCTGGCAGGCTACAGTACATGGAATCACAAAGAGTCAAACACGACTTAGTGAATGAGCAAGCACACATATCAGATTTACCTGCGATTTGATTGGGCCTCATTTATGAAACTATAAATTACTGTGCCAGTCTGTTTCTATTTTTATTTTTAAGGTGCAGATGTGAGGAGACATTTTCATGCTCAGGAAGAGTTTGTATACCCCAGAACACTGACCGTGGTATCGTGGGTGGCTTCATTTGATTATTCTTTTCTATGTCTTTCAAATGTGTCCTCTGTGACCATGTGTTACTTTTATAACTGTTAGAAACAAGACATTTTTTTCTTTCATCTTTTCTTTTATGAGTATTAGGAGACTGAGGTCCCATTCTCAGCATTTTTCTAGGGGCCCTCAGCATATCTACTCAGCCTTTGAAAAGAAAGTGTTTGGGGACGGACGTCCTTGTAAAAATCCTTGAGGTCATGAAAGGTACAGGGAACCGCGAACAGTTGTTCTGTTTTAATTATGTTCAAGAGTCAAGTAGCATGGAACTTTTCATAATAGCCTTTGAGGAGGTAATGATTATGGTGGTTGTGAGACAGGAGAGAACAGAGAACTGGGTACCTAGATCTCACCTTAGGCCACTCCTCCAGGCCTCCAGGCCAGTGCCTGTCAGTCTGAGTCTTGCCAGAGGAGTACCTCCCAGCCATGGGCGAAGCCATGGGGAAAGCAGCTGACTGACTGTTCTTTGAACTTTGCTTCAGACCCGCCTGTCGGGGTCTCAGGGTGGAAGCGTTCACCTCTATCCCAAATGAACTCGAGCGTCGAAACATCCACAGCCTCAGGCCTGAACTTTGTATTTCTTAGACTTGCAGAATCCCTGGCTTCGAGGGATTCCCCAAAATGGGATGGGGAAACCAGGGAGCTGGAGGAATGCAGACATTCATGGCTGCAGAGTCTGGGCGTGGCCTTGGACGTGGGGCCAGGTGTGCGGGGAGTGACTGGGCCTCATGTAAATATGGGTGACCCAGAACGGGGAGACAGGCCTGCTCCGAGGCTGCCATTCTAAGATGTACCCGCTGCACCAGGCCAAGTGTGCGAAATTCTCCTCGTTCTAAACCTGCACAAGTTCCTGGGGTTTTCAGTGTGGTTTTTGATAAGTGCAAATGCGTTGAAAATATTCTGAACAGTTGTGGATTTATACAATCAGAGGTGGCTGCCCAAGCCCGTCTCATCCTGCCAGTGGTTGCAATTTGTCCTGGCTGGGCCGGGGGGGAAACCCCCTGTCCCTGCAGCCCTTGGCCCCCCAGGCAGAGGAACCACAGGCACGCATGTTCAGGGCCCCTCAGGGCTTCATTTGTTTTCTTTTCTATGTCTTTCAAATGTGTCCTCTGTGACCATGTGTTACTTTTATAACTGTTAGAAACAAGACATTTTTTTCTTTCATCTTTTCTTTTATGAGTATTAGGAGACTGAGGTCCCATTCTCAGCATTTTCTAGGGCCCTCAGCATATCTACTCAGCCTTTGAAAAGAAAGTGTTTGGGGACGGACGTCCTTGTAAAAATCCTTGAGGTCATGAAAGGTACAGGGAACCGCGAACAGTTGTTCTGTTTTAATTATGTTCAAGAGTCAAGTAGCATGGAACTTTTCATAATAGCCTTTGAGGAGGTAATGATTATGGTGGTTGTGAGACAGGAGAGAACAGAGAACTGGGTACCTAGATCTCACCTTAGGCCACTCCTCCAGGCCTCCAGGCCAGTGCCTGTCAGTCTGAGTCTTGCCAGAGGAGTACCTCCCAGCCATGGGCGAAGCCATGGGGAAAGCAGCTGACTGACTGTTCTTTGAACTTTGCTTCAGACCCGCCTGTCGGGGTCTCAGGGTGGAAGCGTTCACCTCTATCCCAAATGAACTCGAGCGTCGAAACATCCACAGCCTCAGGCCTGAACTTTGTATTTCTTAGACTTGCAGAATCCCTGGCTTCGAGGGATTCCCCAAAATGGGATGGGGAAACCAGGGAGCTGGAGGAATGCAGACATTCATGGCTGCAGAGTCTGGGCGTGGCCTTGGACGTGGGGCCAGGTGTGCGGGGAGTGACTGGGCCTCATGTAAATATGGGTGACCCAGAACGGGGAGACAGGCCTGCTCCGAGGCTGCCATTCTAAGATGTACCCGCTGCACCAGGCCAAGTGTGCGAAATTCTCCTCGTTCTAAACCTGCACAAGTTCCTGGGGTTTTCAGTGTGGTTTTTGATAAGTGCAAATGCGTTGAAAATATTCTGAACAGTTGTGGATTTATACAATCAGAGGTGGCTGCCGAAGCCCGTCTCATCCTGCCAGTGGTTGCAATTTGTCCTGGACCACTTCCCCCCTGCAGTGAAGACTGCGGAGGAATGGAGGGTCCAGCTCCACATCCTCATGGGTGCATGCCCCCTGCAGCCCTTCCTGGGCCCCCTCCAGGCAGAGGAACCACAGGCACGCATGCATGCTAACTCACTCAGTCGTGTCCGACTCTTTGCAACACCGTGGACTTTAGCCCGCTAGGCTCCTCTGTCCATGAGACTCTCCAGACATGATTATCGGAGTAGGTTTCCATGCCCTCCGCCAGGGGTTTTCCCAATCAAACCCACATCTCCTGTAGCTCCTGCCCTGCAGGCAGATTCTTTCCTGCTGGGCCACCAGGGAAGCAGGAAGGACATGAATTTTAGGGGACACTCTCTAACCCAGACCAGCCTTTCCACCCCACTAGCAAAGTTTTGTCTTGTTCTTCACCTACCCCACCCCACTCTCACAATCCTGCAACCTCTGCCCTTCCCTTTAGTAGGGGTGTGGCCTTCTGGAATGCGGTCTCATGCAGTCTGGAGGCAGAGGGGCGTGAGCTGCCTGTCTGTCACTGTTTCCCATCCTTAGGCATGGGCCCTCTGGGGTTCCTGAATTCCCAAGTCTGAATGCACCAGCTCACATGGCATATTAGAATCACTCAGAGCCTCATCAGGCACTAACCACACACCAAGGATTCAGGCTCGCTGTGTTGGAGTTGGGCCTGGACTCAGTAGTTTTCAAAAGCTCATCTGGGGACTTCCCTGGTGGTCCCGTGGTTAAGACTCTGTGCTTCCAATGCAGGGAGCATGGGTTCGATCCCTGGTCAGGGAAGTTCCACATACCATATGACCAGAATAAATAAATAAACCCTTTATTAACTTAAAAACTTATTTAAAAGCTCATCTGGTGATTCTAATGTGAAGCCTGGGATGAGCACAGCTTTCTCGTTAGCAAAGGGAATGCATTCCCGCTGCCCACATTCACCAGTGGGTTTCTGCAGTTCAACTGCCTCGTGGGCCCTGAATGCCCCTTAGAAAGCTCTCCCACCCAGTTCAGCAGACAGCAAGAGAGTGCAAATATGTACATACTTCAGGGAAACTCCAAGAAGACAGCAAGGACAGAATATCCTTGATGTTTCCTGTTGTAAAGTTTAAATTTTGCATCCTCTCCTAGTGTCTGGACATCTTGTTTTACAATATTTTTGTAAATTGCTGTTTTTTTTCCCCTCCAGAAATAGCCAAGTATAGAAATGAGGCTCCAGAAAGATGTGCCATGTTTACACTCCTTGACACATTATTAGTTTCCCTTGAGTTTCCTGACTTTGAAAAGCCTGGCCACAGAGTGAGGCGGAATAGCAGCTAATCTGTTTAACCTTTGGAAGGACAGAGGAAAGCTTGCACCCAGAGAAATTAAGTCATTCACCCAAGATCATTCAGTTTGTTATTAACTGAGTGGGAATGATACCTCAGGACCCACCTTTTCCACTGCACTGACCTAGGTCAGCTGCTGATTTCTGTGTGACCTTTGATAGATCTCTTTCCCTCTCTGTGTCAATTTTCCTGCCCATAAAATGCTGATGCTAGCTGTTCCACCTCAGATGAGAGGGTGTGTGTGGAGGCACTTTATAATTATATATAAAGGCAAGAAGCTCTATTGTGTAAATTACAGCCTAATGCTTCTAGCAAGGCACAGAGATTCCAGCAAGAGAGACCCCTCCAGGGTCATGACGAGCAGGCCACAGTCTAAGGGTAGGAAGACCAGTGGGGTGCCACATGGCCCTCAGAGCTAGCTGAGAGGTCCAGGCAAATTCCCCCATGTTCCAGTCCCAGGACAGGCTGGGGCCTGCGTGCTCACACCCATGCTTCCCTCTGCTCTCCACTGGCCCCAGCTTTCTATCTGCCCAGCCCTGGCCCCAGCAACAGGCTAAGAAAGTATTTCTCCTAAACAACCTTTCGGCCCAATCCGGAGAGTGTCTTTTCAAAAGGGTAAGTCATGGAAAAACGAGTGGCAACCAAAAGCAGTGCCAGCGTCTTCTCTCTCCTTTAACGAGGCCATGGAGACCTTTCCCCACAACCCATCCCTTCCAGAGGAAGTGGGGGCCGCTCCAGGCCCCTCCCTCGCCGTCCCAGCCTGAGCGAGGCTCCGCAGCCCACGTCCGCCCTTTTCTGTTTATACTGAGAGATGAGCTTCTGCTGAGCTTAAGTGCAGTTCTGGCCCTTTTGTTTGTTTTTAAGTCAAGTTACAACTTTGCTCCTGGATTTATTGCAAATTCCATTTATCTTCTTCTGCCTGGGGTCTCTGAACAAATGCTTTTGAGATTTCCTCCCCACGTAAGCAGGGCACGGGGAAGGGACAAAGAACACATGGACAGTGGACAGAAGGACATAGGGGAGGACCCCCTGGGGAAGGGCCAGAGGCTGTTCTCTGTGAAGCTGGGGGAAAAAGAGAAGCCTGACAATGCAGGACCGGTGACAGGACCCCAGGGAGGGGCCAGGCCAAAGGAAGGCCAGCGCCCAACCTCTGTCCTTTTCCTGCAATGACCTCCACGGGGAGGATGAGCCAGGTGGACCGGCCAAGAAACCCCAGGCCTCAGAGGAGGGAGTAAAGAAAAATCAGCTCTGATTTGGAAGGATGGAGCCCATGGCAGGTTCTGGCAC
Organism: Tragulus kanchil; assembly: GCA_022376925.1. Taxonomy (NCBI): domain Eukaryota; kingdom Metazoa; phylum Chordata; class Mammalia; order Artiodactyla; family Tragulidae; genus Tragulus; species Tragulus kanchil. Next base: position 212,731,503 of record JAIOJX010000032.1, on the reverse strand, counting down.
GGTGGTGTGAACTAGGTGGTCCCAAGTGCCTGGAAGGGACTTTGCAGGGCTGTCCAACAAGGGCTGAGGGTATGAGAGTTGGCCGTGGGGGCCATTTGGGCACAGGGAACCGACTGGGAGGGCCCAGCATAGCATCTGAGAGCTCCCCTCCCTCCTCTTTCCTCCCCAGACATCGCTGGTTCCCCGAACCGCTGACAAAGAGCAAGCAACACAAGCCGAAGCTCACTGGGAAGAAAAGAGAATCCAACTGAGCGGAACAGACTGTGAGCCGGGCGTCCAGCCACACTGCTGGCAGGTCCTCCTGCGGCGGGACGTGCCGGCGGCTGTCCCGGCAGAGCTCCTTGGTGGAGGGTGTGTAGGGGACGCTCGCTGGCTTCACAACAGGCGAGGTTTGAGGGGGCAGGGGGCAGACCCCAGGACCTGCTGGAAGCTCAGCACCTAAGGACCTGACGTCAGAATAAGGTTTTAATCTTCCCTGGCCCAAGAGAGGGGCTGCAGGTGGCTGGGTGACTGCAGAGTGCAGGCTGCGGGGCAGTGGGTCAGCCGCTGAAGCGCCCCGTCTCATGCCCTCCCCTCCATGGCACAATCCAAACATGAAACTCAGATCTCAGCATCCCCACCCAAGCCCTCACTGAAGAAGCCTCAGGAAATAGTGAATGAGAACAGGGCAGGCCCCTCTGCCTCTGGGAGCCATCCTGGCCTCCAAACAGGTGCTGTTGCAAACGAGGAGAAGGACTTCCCCAGGAATTTGACAGGCCATGGCCAGGGCTCCACCCCTACCAGTGCTGCTGGGCCTTGGCTCTTCCCCAGCACTCACCACTCTGCCACCAGACCAGCCTCCCCTCGTCCCAGGCTGTGGCCCCTCCTCATCTCTCCAGCCTCCACTCTGCTCCGGCTCAGCCTAGCCCCTTCCTTGCCCACAACTACCCACCTCTAAACCTTCTCTACTGGAGGCTCCCAGACCGCAACTTTCCCCTCTCAGCCCTTCCTTTCTCCTGCTTTCCCCTCTAACCTCACCTCTTGTGCCCACACCCTGCCCCCTTGTTGCTTTAGGAACTTGCCCTCCACCAAGCTCTCATCTGCACCCTCAGGCCCACCAGTCAGTTTTCTCTGAGTTTCCAGGGCCCACGGGGGGCAAAGCCACCACCCTGGCTACAGAACTGACCTGAGTCCTGCCCTGCTGTCCAGCCAGCAAGTCAGCCAGACCACTGTCCCAAGGCTTCCACTCTCCTCCCTCAGAGGCCCCCATCCCCAATTCTACCTTCTGTCTGCAGAATCTCTCACCTCCCACCTGACAGAGGAAGTCCAGGCCTTTCCATGGGGACTCCCTCAGTCTCCTTTCCCCACCTCATAGCTCCTTTACATCACCCTTCCCCTAGTCTGAGTGCAGCTGACCTCCCACCTCCTTAACACAACCAGCTTATTTTCTGGTCCAAGATGGCACATGGACTCCCATCTCTTCCAGACCATATCGACCCTGCCCTCATTCCTGGGTCAGAAGCTGCACATTAACTGGATTCCCTGTGATCTGATTGCACATTCACGGAGAGAAGCACAGCCACATCTTCCTTAACCTAAAATGGTTTCCCTTGGCTGTGCTGCCCATCTTTTAATCTTCCTGGCCCAAGAGAGGGGCTGCAGTGCAGCTGCAGGCTGCGGGGCAGTGGGTCAGCCGCTGAAGCGCCCCGTCTCATGCCCTCCCCTCCATGGCACAATCCAAACATGAAACTCAGATCTCAGCATCCCCACCCAAGCCCTCACTGAAGAAGCCTCAGGAAATAGTGAATGAGAACAGGGCAGGCCCCTCTGCCTCTGGGAGCCATCCTGGCCTCCAAACAGGTGCTGTTGCAAACGAGGAGAAGGACTTCCCCAGGAATTTGACAGGCCATGGCCAGGGCTCCACCCCTACCAGTGCTGCTGGGCCTTGGCTCTTCCCCAGCACTCACCACTCTGCCACCAGACCAGCCTCCCCTCGTCCCAGGCTGTGGCCCCTCCTCATCTCTCCAGCCTCCACTCTGCTCCGGCTCAGCCTAGCCCCTTCCTTGCCCACAACTACCCACCTCTAAACCTTCTCTACTGGAGGCTCCCAGACCGCAACTTTCCCCTCTCAGCCCTTCCTTTCTCCTGCTTTCCCCTCTAACCTCACCTCTTGTGCCCACACCCTGCCCCCTTGTTGCTTTAGGAACTTGCCCTCCACCAAGCTCTCATCTGCACCCTCAGGCCCACCAGTCAGTTTTCTCTGAGTTTCCAGGGCCCACGGGGGGCAAAGCCACCACCCTGGCTACAGAACTGACCTGAGTCCTGCCCTGCTGTCCAGCCAGCAAGTCAGCCAGACCACTGTCCCAAGGCTTCCACTCTCCTCCCTCAGAGGCCCCCATCCCCAATTCTACCTTCTGTCTGCAGAATCTCTCACCTCCCACCTGACAGAGGAAGTCCAGGCCTTTCCATGGGGACTCCCTCAGTCTCCTTTCCCCACCTCATAGCTCCTTTACATCACCCTTCCCCTAGTCTGAGTGCAGCTGACCTCCCACCTCCTTAACACAACCAGCTTATTTTCTGGTCCAAGATGGCACATGGACTCCCATCTCTTCCAGACCATATCGACCCTGCCCTCATTCCTGGGTCAGAAGCTGCACATTAACTGGATTCCCTGTGATCTGATTGCACATTCACGGGAGAGAAGCACAGCCACATCTTCCTTAACCTAAAATGGTTTCCCTTGGCTGTGCTGCCTCTCAGTGTCGTTAGTGTTTCCTTTATTACGGACTTCTTTGTAGGGTCCTATACACCTCCTACTTCCTCTCCTTAGGCCTCGGCACTCGGCGGCTGCTCTGGGGCTGTTTTCACAGGCCTTCCTCAGAGCAGTGGCCCGGGAGCCACCTCATGTCCTCCTCACATGGCCTGGTGCCCCTTCCAGCACTGGGACTTATTCCTCGGACTCCTGGGTACCTCTTGTTGGGCTCCTGTTTCCCTCTTCACCCAGGTGCTCTCTACCTGCTCCTCAGCCCGGCTGTCCTCGCCCCTCACCACATTCCTGCAATCATCCCATCCACACTCACATCTTCAACCACGATGTCCATGAGCCCCAGGCCTCTCGCTACCAAACTTTCCACATTTCCGCCTGCCTGCTCATCATCTCTGCCCACACTCCCTGCAGACATTCCAAAGTCTTTCTGCCCAAAACTAAACTGGTCGTTTCCTCTCTAAACCCATTTCTCCTCTGGAGATGACCTGTCTCTGTGAATCTCCACTCTCCCCATTGCCCAAGCTCAAAACCCTCAACGTTGTCCGCATCTCCTTCTTCCTTTCCTTTCACTCTGATCAGTCCCCTAAAGTCTGCAGAATCTTCTTTTTCACTGTATATATATATATATATATATATATATATATATATATATATATCCTAGACATCCCAACATGGCTAATTAAATTCAAGCCATTATCAAGTCTTCCCTGAACATCTGGCCACCCCTCTCATGGACCACCTTCCCTTGAACACGGAGCCAGCAATCTTCCTTTCAGAAGAGTGATCCGTCTCCCTTTCAGAAACCCATGTGGACTCCATACTGTTTATGGCTCCCCAGTCATGGAGAGACGCTGCCTCCCTTCCAGCCCAATGGTCACTACTCCATCATCACTCAGCAGATAGTCACTGAGGACCTCATGTGAGATGAGCCCTACTCACAGATGCCTATTTTCTACTCCCAGAACTTGCCACCGTGTCCTCGCCCAGTTTGCTGGTCCTTTTTGTTCTTGTGTTTTTCTGACAAAGACACCTCCTCTTTGTTCCCATAACCATCTGAGAGCACCTTATCTGATCCTATTCATGGCCAAGCTCATAGCCCACCTCCTCCAAGAAGCCTGTAAGATTTCAGAAGCAGACTTGATCTCTCCCTTTCCCCTTTCTCCCTCACAGTACTGTCTGTTTCCTATTACAATTGTGTCCAAACACACGTATATCCCACATCCCTGGTTGTGTGTTTCTACAGGCCAAAGAACAGTGGTTAGCCAACTTTGTAGCCCACACATGTTTAGTACAATTTTCTTGCATTTGAATTGGGTCCTATTCCCTCACGATACAATTGTGGGCAGAGGGGCCTCAGGTCTTAGATGCTAGTCAGTGGTAGAATGGCATCCAAACCCTAGTCTCCTGGCTACTTAGGAAAATAAGGGGATACCAGGCATGGCAATCCAAGCCAGTATTCTTGCCTGGAGAATCCCATGGACAGAGAGCCTAGTGGGCTACAGCCCATGAGGTCACAAAAAGTCAGACATGACTGAAGCGACTTAGCATGCATGCACGTAAGCTCACTCGCCCAATATCTGATTACACATGCCCCACTGCCGAGATAGGTACCCAACTGTCCTCAACTCTTCCGTTCCTCCTCTAAACTGGGAAGACTAGGAGCAGAACAGAAAGACCTCAGATGTGTAGCCAAGGTGTAGCCAGGGGTCACCCAGCTTATTTTTCCAGCATCCATGGGTCTACATTGAATATCTAGCAGTGAGTGAAATAATTCTGTTTCCTGACACTCCAGGGAAATTGCTTTCTCAGCAAAGAAAGTCATCACCTTACAACATCTCCAGTGAAGAATTACTCTTTCCTCTTCTCTGAGTGATCCGTCTCCCTTTCAGAAACCCATGTGGACTCCATACTGTTTATGGCTCCCCAGTCATGGAGAGACGCTGCCTCCCTTCCAGCCCAATGGTCACTACTCCATCATCACTCAGCAGATAGTCACTGAGGACCTCATGTGAGATGAGCCCTACTCACAGATGCCTATTTTCTACTCCCAGAACTTGCCACCGTGTCCTCGCCCAGTTTGCTGGTCCTTTTTGTTCTTGTGTTTTTCTGACAAAGACACCTCCTCTTTGTTCCCATAACCATCTGAGAGCACCTTATCTGATCCTATTCATGGCCAAGCTCATAGCCCACCTCCTCCAAGAAGCCTGTAAGATTTCAGAAGCAGACTTGATCTCTCCCTTTCCCCTTTCTCCCTCACAGTACTGTCTGTTTCCTATTACAATTGTGTCCAAACACACGTATATCCCACATCCCTGGTTGTGTGTTTCTACAGGCCAAAGAACAGTGGTTAGCCAACTTTGTAGCCCACACATGTTTAGTACAATTTTCTTGCATTTGAATTGGGTCCTATTCCCTCACGATACAATTGTGGGCAGAGGGGCCTCAGGTCTTAGATGCTAGTCAGTGGTAGAATGGCATCCAAACCCTAGTCTCCTGGCTACTTAGGAAAATAAGGGGATACCAGGCATGGCAATCCAAGCCAGTATTCTTGCCTGGAGAATCCCATGGACAGAGAGCCTAGTGGGCTACAGCCCATGAGGTCACAAAAAGTCAGACATGACTGAAGCGACTTAGCATGCATGCACGTAAGCTCACTCGCCCAATATCTGATTACACATGCCCCACTGCCGAGATAGGTACCCAACTGTCCTCAACTCTTCCGTTCCTCCTCTAAACTGGGAAGACTAGGAGCAGAACAGAAAGACCTCAGATGTGTAGCCAAGGTGTAGCCAGGGGTCACCCAGCTTATTTTTCCAGCATCCATGGGTCTACATTGAATATCTAGCAGTGAGTGAAATAATTCTGTTTCCTGACACTCCAGGGAAATTGCTTTCTCAGCAAAGAAAGTCATCACCTTACAACATCTCCAGTGAAGAATTACTCTTTCCTCTTCTCTAAATCTTCCTCCTACCCCTCCAACCCTTGACACCCACGGTCAATCTCCTTTCCTCTGGCCAGGTCGTCTGCCGAGGAAGGAGGAGCTCCTCCCGCTCTCCTGACAGAATCGCCTGTGCTGCAGGACTTCAGAAGTTGGTTAAAGCTGACGACTCCTAGGAGGAACAGCACCATCCAAAAATAAACAAGTTGGTGTGTTTTGTAGAAGTGAAGTAGGAGCTTCCCTGATGACTCAACAGTAAAAAATCTGCCTGCAATGCAAGAGACCCAGGTTCAACCCATGGGTCATGAAGATCCGCTGGAGAAGTGAATAACTATCTATTCTCACCTGGAATATTTTATGGACAGAGGAACCTGGTGGACTACAGTCCATAGGGTCTCAAAGAGTCAGACATGACTGAGCAACTAACGCTTTCCCTTCACTTCGCTTTTAACTATCTGTACAGCCGGCTGTCCATGCTAGGTAGTCAGGCAGGAGTTCTCATAGAGGGATTTGGGGAAAGCTATGCTTTTTCATTTGGTGATGGTTTACATAGCTTTGTGCCTCGGCACCCCAACCCAAAACACACTCAGCCCTCCACCACCAGATCAGACGTGGACCTCACAGTGCCTGTGAGATTCACCTTCTCCTTGCCTTTTTTCATGTCTCCTTGTTTTCAGTCTGTCTGTGGCCTTACCTCAAATCCAGTGAAACTTTCTCTCTTTAAATAATAGTAAATTGCTTCATTCATCATCACAAAACCAGTGGAAGGATCACGCAGGAGACTCATCTTTGCAGTGAATTTCAAAGACCATGAGTAAAATACCATGTCCTGCCAGCCTTCCAGGGCATAGATTGTATCAACCACAATAAGTTGCAGCAAAGGCTATTTTGAAAGTCCTTCACATTGCATTCTAAGTAACTTGAACCCAAAAAATATTCATTTCTCTGAAGGAGCTTATGTTCTCTTTCAAGGTAAATGGGAATAGACTGACCCGGGAACCAGCGCTTGAATATTTTCATTTGCGTGGAAGTCCAGCTGTCTCAATGCGGCCCAGGAGACAGACTGACAAGGGGAGAATTCCTGTATTTGGGATTGGGTTTATAAAGGCTCCTGTTGGTAACAGCCAGTTTACAGAAGAGCACAAAGGATTTCCAGCTGTTGCCTTGGTGAGCGAGCCCTGCTTGGTATCAGCCAGTTTCCTATGACTTTTCCTGGGCTGGTCACCCCATCAAATCCTGCTAGCCTGTACAAAGTGAAGCTGACGACTCCTAGGAGGAACAGCACCATCAAAAATAAACAAGTTGGTGTGTTTTGTAGAAGTGAAGTAGGAGCTTCCCTGATGACTCAACAGTAAAAAATCTGCCTGCAATGCAAGAGACCCAGGTTCAACCCATGGGTCATGAAGATCCGCTGGAGAAGTGAATAACTATCTATTCTCACCTGGAATATTTTATGGACAGAGGAACCTGGTGGACTACAGTCCATAGGGTCTCAAAGAGTCAGACATGACTGAGCAACTAACGCTTTCCCTTCACTTCGCTTTTAACTATCTGTACAGCCGGCTGTCCATGCTAGGTAGTCAGGCAGGAGTTCTCATAGAGGGATTTGGGGAAAGCTATGCTTTTTCATTTGGTGATGGTTTACATAGCTTTGTGCCTCGGCACCCCAACCCAAAACACACTCAGCCCTCCACCACCAGATCAGACGTGGACCTCACAGTGCCTGTGAGATTCACCTTCTCCTTGCCTTTTTTCATGTCTCCTTGTTTTCAGTCTGTCTGTGGCCTTACCTCAAATCCAGTGAAACTTTCTCTCTTTAAATAATAGTAAATTGCTTCATTCATCATCACAAAACCAGTGGAAGGATCACGCAGGAGACTCATCTTTGCAGTGAATTTCAAAGACCATGAGTAAAATACCATGTCCTGCCAGCCTTCCAGGGCATAGATTGTATCAACCACAATAAGTTGCAGCAAAGGCTATTTTGAAAGTCCTTCACATTGCATTCTAAGTAACTTGAACCCAAAAAATATTCATTTCTCTGAAGGAGCTTATGTTCTCTTTCAAGGTAAATGGGAATAGACTGACCCGGGAACCAGCGCTTGAATATTTTCATTTGCGTGGGAAGTCCAGCTGTCTCAATGCGGCCCAGGAGACAGACTGACAAGGGGAGAATTCCTGTATTTGGGATTGGGTTTATAAAGGCTCCTGTTGGTAACAGCCAGTTTACAGAAGAGCACAAAGGATTTCCAGCTGTTGCCTTGGTGAGCGAGCCCTCTGACTCTGACTCAGGCTGTTATCCAGGCTCTAGTCTCTCCTATGACTTTTCCTGGGCTGGTCACCCCATCAAACCCCCATCCTCTGGCCAGCTCTGGCACCAGGTGACACCTTGCCATCGAGAAACAGAAGTTGTAAAAGGACAGCTGTTGTGTGAAACTCCTCATGTAAAGTACCTAGAAGAGTCAAATTCATAGAGGCTACCAGGGACTGGTTGGGGAGGAATGGGAGTTTATGTTTAATAGGTAGGAAGTTTCAGTTTGAGAAGATGAAAAAGTTCTGGAGATGGATGGTGAACAGTGTGAATATACTTAACGTCACAGAATTGTTTGCTTAAAACTGGTTAAAACAGTGCATTTTAAAAAAAACAACAGTGCATTTTATGTTATATAGTTTTTACCACAATAAAATAGAAAGTGAAGTTACTCAGTCGTGCCCAACTCTTTGCAACCCAGGGTCAAGCCATGGAGTTCTGCAGGCAAGAACGCCTGAGTGGGTAGTCACTCCTCCGTCATTGCAGGCAGATTCTTTACCATCTGAGCCGCAAAGAGAAGCCCAAGAATACTAGAGTGGGTAGCCTCTCCTTTCTCCAGGGGATCTTACCGACCCAGAAATTGAACAGGGGTCTCCTGTATTGTAAGCAAATTCTTTACCAGCTGAGCTGTCAGGGAATCCCGTAATAAGATAAGAGCAAAAGAATATTAAGTACGACTCAATCCTGATCATAGTGCTTCTGAGAGAAGGCAGTCAAGTGACTCAACTCCCGTCTCTAAAGAGGATGTGAGTGTGTCTGTGTGCATGTGTATGTGTGTGCAAATGCATGCGTGCACATATGTGTACATGCATGTTATGGGCAGTGTGGCCCTGCAGGAGTGAAAAAAGGAGGTACGAATAGCATAGTTAAGGAGGTGAGCCTACTAGACCAAGCTATTTAACCTCCAGGCCTTCCAATGACTAGTTGGAGATCATTCTGCATAATGCAGACCAACGGAAGCTGTTGTTTAAATGACAGAGAACCTACATAATATCCTTAGAGGCCTGGGTGGGAGGCCTTTTCTTATGACCTGTTCAAAAATGCATTTCAGGGGGCTTCCCCTGGTGGTCCAGTGGGTAAGGACACCACCTTGCACTGCAAGGGACGCCGGTTCGATCCCTGGCCTGGGAAGGTCCCACGTGCCGCGGAGCGGCTGGACCGATATGTCCAATTACCGAGCCAGACCTCTGGAGCGCATGCGCCCAGAGCCAGCGCTCTGCAACGACAGACGCCACCGTGATGGGAGGCCCACAGGAGCCAAAGAACAAAGACGGATGAAAATAGAGAAATGAAAGACCAATAGAAGTGGCCCGCCCACTCCCCTCCCTCCCCAACCAGAGCCCCGCCCAACATAAATAAATAAATCTTTAAAAAAAAAAAAAATGCATTTCAGATGTTCTAAGACAGACTAGATTTGGGGGGAGGGTGAGAGAAATTGGGGCTCGAGTTGAGGGTCTGTCTCTGTGTGGCAAAGCATAATGCTTAACTGAAATTTAAAAGCTCAAAAGAGTGCAAATATGAAAATATTCTTTGTAAAGTCTACAGTGTTTCTTCATCATCTTTCGTCCTTTCAATCAACTCTGGCTATGGGAGCAAGTTAGCAATGCATTTTAAAGAACTTTTACTGCAGGAAAAGCTGGCATAGACCCTGAAATGCAAGCTTGCCTGCATGGCCTGTTATAGGATTCTTCTGGCTTTGGAGGCAGTCCAGTAGCAACCGCAATTAAGAATAAAATCAAAAGTCTTAGGAGCTAAACTTTTTTGAGAAGACAGATTCTGTAGACTTTGAAGGAAGGGATCAAGTTAAATCAGACATTTCTGACAAGATGGGTAAAGAAAGCCTTTATCAGTATCACTACTGATATATTTCTATCAGATCTTGTTTTTTTTAATCCACCTCTGATAAAATCCACCATTTTAAAGTATGTAATTCGATAATTTTTAGTATAGTCACAAGGTTTTATAACAATAACTACTACTAAATTCAGACTATTTTTATCACCCCAGGAAGAAATCCCATATCCATTAGCAGCCAGTCTATTTCTCTCTCCTCTAGTCACAGGCAACCACTCATCTGCACTCTGCTTCTATGAATTTTCCAATTTTTAAAATTTCATATAAATGGAATGACACCATATATGACCTTTTCTGTCTGGTTTCTTAGCATAATGTTTTCATGGTTCACCCAGGTCGTAGTGTGTATGAGAATTTCATTCCTTTTTATGGCTGAGTAGTGTCCCATTGTATAGATATACCACATTTTGTTTATCCATTCATTAGCTGATGCACATTTGAGCTGTTTCAACGTTGGAGCTAATACAAACAGTGCTGTTATAATATTCATGTAGAAGTGTGGGTGGAGATGTATTTTCAGTTTTCTTGGGACCATATCTAGTAGTGGAGTTGCTCGGTCATAGAGTAACTCTATGTTTAACTTTTAGAGGAATTGCCATTGTTTTCCAAAGCAGCTGTACCATTTTACATTCTCACCAGTAATATATAAGGGTTCTTATCTCTTCACATTCTTAGAACACTTGTCACTGTCTTTTTTATTATAGCCATATTAATAGGTGTGAAATGGTATCTACTGCATGTGCAGGTGTGTGTGTTTTAAGGTTTTTTGGTTTTTTGGTTTTTTCTCAAATTTTGGTCTCTTTTTTTAAAAATCAGTTTTATTTATTTATTTTTAGCCATTTTTATTCTTTGGCCTGTGTGGGCCTCCCATTGCAGTGGTCTCTCTTGTTGCAGAGCACTGGCTCTGGGTACATGCGCTCCAGAGCTCTGGCTCCTAATTGGACACACCGGTCCAGCCTCTCCACAGAACATGGGATCTTCCACTCTTTGCACTGCAAGGTGGACTCTTTACCCTCTGGACCACCAGGGAAGCCCTCCATTGTGTTTTTGATTTGTATTTTTCCTAATGACTGCAAATGTTGTATATCTTTTCATGTACTTATGGGCCATTTGTATATCTTCTTTGGAGAAAGGTCTCTTGAAAGCCTTTGCCTCTTTTTATATTGTGGGAGGTTTGCCTATCTCGATAATTTATCCACCATTTTAAAGTATTTTCAAGACTTATTTTATTCACCCCAGGAAGAAATCCCATATCCATTAGCAGCCAGTCTATTTCTCTCTCCTCTAGTCACAGGCAACCACTCATCTGCACTCTGCTTCTATGAATTTTCCAATTTTTAAAATTTCATATAAATGGAATGACACCATATATGACCTTTTCTGTCTGGTTTCTTAGCATAATGTTTTCATGGTTCACCCAGGTCGTAGTGTGTATGAGAATTTCATTCCTTTTTATGGCTGAGTAGTGTCCCATTGTATAGATATACCACATTTTGTTTATCCATTCATTAGCTGATGCACATTTGAGCTGTTTCAACGTTGGAGCTAATACAAACAGTGCTGTTATAATATTCATGTAGAAGTGTGGGTGGAGATGTATTTTCAGTTTTCTTGGGACCATATCTAGTAGTGGAGTTGCTCGGTCATAGAGTAACTCTATGTTTAACTTTAGAGGAATTGCCATTGTTTTCCAAAGCAGCTGTACCATTTTACATTCTCACCAGTAATATATAAGGGTTCTTATCTCTTCACATTCTTAGAACACTTGTCACTGTCTTTTTTATTATAGCCATATTAATAGGTGTGAAATGGTATCTACTGCATGTGCAGGTGTGTGTGTTTTAAGGTTTTTTGGTTTTTTGGTTTTTTCTCAAATTTTGGTCTCTTTTTTTAAAAATCAGTTTTATTTATTTATTTTTAGCCATTTTTATTCTTTGGCCTGTGTGGGCCTCCCATTGCAGTGGTCTCTCTTGTTGCAGAGCACTGGCTCTGGGTACATGCGCTCCAGAGCTCTGGCTCCTAATTGGACACACCGGTCCAGCCTCTCCACAGAACATGGGATCTTCCACTCTTTGCACTGCAAGGTGGACTCTTTACCCTCTGGACCACCAGGGAAGCCCTCCATTGTGTTTTTGATTTGTATTTTTCCTAATGACTGCAAATGTTGTATATCTTTTCATGTACTTATGGGCCATTTGTATATCTTCTTTGGAGAAAGGTCTCTTGAAAGCCTTTGCCTCTTTTTATATTGTGGGAGGTTTGCCTTTTTATGGTTGCATTGTAATATACATTCTTTGTATTTTGGATACAAATAATTTATCATATATGTGCTTTGCAAATATTTTCAAGTGCATGAGTTGACTTTTCACTTAATGCACAAATGTTTGTAATTTTGACGAAGTCCAATTTATTTTTTTTCTTTTGTTGCTTGTGTTTTGGGTGCCACAGCTAAGAAACCACTGTATAGTGCTGTGTTTTTAATTTCACCAATTTTTCCTCATAGTGTCCAGTTTGTTTTAAATTCCATCTACTGACATTTAATTTCAGATATCATACTTTTTCATTGCTTGAAGTTCCAAGTGGAACTTCACACACACACCCACATACACACACTTCTCTTATTTCCTCATTATATTCATTTTTTTTTATTTATTTATTTTTGTACATGTATGTTCCCAGATCAATCAGATGCATATCCCTTGACCCTCCCCCCACCTAGGTTCCCCACCCCCATCCCTCCAGACCATTGCTCCAAGTGGTTGTAGGTACTCCTATTCCCCTAGCACAATGACAATAGCTATCTTTTCTACACATGACAGTATAGGTTCCCATGTTACTCCCTCCCATTGTTCGGTCTCCACAATGTCTTTATGTCTATTCTCTGTTTTTTCATGAGTTCACTGTGTGTGTTATCATGACCATCTTACTAGATCCCATATATATGAGTTAGTATACTATACTTGTCTTTCTCTTTTTGACTTACTTCACTTTTTATGATAGGTTCTAAAGCCAGCCACCTCATTAGGACTGAGTCTTCTGCATTTCTTTTAACAGCTGAGTAGTATTCCATTGTGTATATGTACCAGAGCTTCTGGATCCATTCATTTGTTGATGGACATCTAGGTTGCTTCCATGTTCTGGCTATTGTATAGAGAGCTGCAATGAACATTGGGGTACAGGTGCCTCTTTCAGTTTTGATTTCATCAGGATATAGGCCTAATAGTGGGATTGCTGGGTCATAGGGTGCTTCTATTTTTAGTTTTTTAAGGAATCTCCATATTGTCTTCCATAGAGGTTGTATTAATTTACATTCCCACCAGCAATGCAAGAGGGTTCCCTTTTCTCCGCACCCTCTCCAGCATTTGTTGTCTGTCGATTTGTTGATGATGGCCATTCTGACAGGTGTGAGGTGGTATCTCATTGTGGTTTTAATTTGCATTTCTCTGATAATAAGCGAGGTTGAGCATCGTTTCATGTATTTTTGGACCATTTGTATGTCCTCTTTGGAGAGGCGTCTCTTTAGATCTTTTTCCCATTTTTTGATTGGGCTGCTCATTTTCCCTGTGCTGAGTTGTCTGAGTTGCTTGTAGATTTTGGAGATTAATTCTTTGTCTGTTGTTTCATTTGCTATGATTTTCTCCCACTCTGTGGGGTGTCTGTTGAACTTTTTTGTAATTTCTTTTGCTGTACAAAAGCTTTTAAGTTTCATAAGGTCCCATATGTTCATTTTTCTTTTCAGTTCTGCTATTTTAGTTGGTGGGTCAAAGAAGATCTTGCTTTGATTGATGTCCTTGAGGGTTTTGCCTATATTCTCCTCTAAGAGTTTGATGGTTTCTGGTCTTACATTGAGGTCTTTAATCCATTTTGAGTTGATCTTAGTGTATGGCGTCAGGGAATGTTCCAATTTCATTTTTTTGCATGTAGCTGTCCAATTCTCCTACACATGACAGTATTTACGTTTCCCATGTTACTCCCTCCCATTGTTCGGTCTCCACAATGTCTTTATGTCTATTCTCTGTTTTTTCATGAGTTCACTGTGTGTGTTATCATGACCATCTTACTAGATCCCATATATATGAGTTAGTATACTATACTTGTCTTTCTCTTTTTGACTTACTTCACTTTTTATGATAGGTTCTAAAGCCAGCCACCTCATTAGGACTGAGTCTTCTGCATTTCTTTTAACAGCTGAGTAGTATTCCATTGTGTATATGTACCAGAGCTTCTGGATCCATTCATTTGTTGATGGACATCTAGGTTGCTTCCATGTTCTGGCTATTGTATAGAGAGCTGCAATGAACATTGGGGTACAGGTGCCTCTTTCAGTTTTGATTTCATCAGGATATAGGCCTAATAGTGGGATTGCTGGGTCATAGGGTGCTTCTATTTTTAGTTTTTTAAGGAATCTCCATATTGTCTTCCATAGAGGTTGTATTAATTTACATTCCCACCAGCAATGCAAGAGGGTTCCCTTTTCTCCGCACCCTCTCCAGCATTTGTTGTCTGTCGATTTGTTGATGATGGCCATTCTGACAGGTGTGAGGTGGTATCTCATTGTGGTTTTAATTTGCATTTCTCTGATAATAAGCGAGGTTGAGCATCGTTTCATGTATTTTTGGACCATTTGTATGTCCTCTTTGGAGAGGCGTCTCTTTAGATCTTTTTCCCATTTTTTGATTGGGCTGCTCATTTTCCCTGTGCTGAGTTGTCTGAGTTGCTTGTAGATTTTGGAGATTAATTCTTTGTCTGTTGTTTCATTTGCTATGATTTTCTCCCACTCTGTGGGGTGTCTGTTGAACTTTTTTGTAATTTCTTTTGCTGTACAAAAGCTTTTAAGTTTCATAAGGTCCCATATGTTCATTTTTCTTTTCAGTTCTGCTATTTTAGTTGGTGGGTCAAAGAAGATCTTGCTTTGATTGATGTCCTTGAGGGTTTTGCCTATATTCTCCTCTAAGAGTTTGATGGTTTCTGGTCTTACATTGAGGTCTTTAATCCATTTTGAGTTGATCTTAGTGTATGGCGTCAGGGAATGTTCCAATTTCATTTTTTTGCATGTAGCTGTCCAATTCTCCCAGCACCACTTGTTAAAGAGGCTGTCTTTGTCCCATTTTATAGTTTCTCCTCCTTTATCAAAAATAAGGTACCCATAGGTGCGTGGGTTGATCTCTGGGTTCTCAATCTTGTTCCATTGATCTATAGTTCTGTTTTTGTGCCAGTACCATACTGTCTTGATAACTGTTGCTTTGTAGTAGAGTCTGAAGTTAGGGAGGCTGATCCTCCAACTCCATTTTTCTTCCTCAGGATTGCTTTGGCTATTCGAGGTCTTCTGTGTTTCCATATGAACTGTGTTATCCTTTGGTCTAGTTCTGTGAAAAATGTCAGTGGTAGTTGAATAGGTATTGCATTGAATCTGTAGATGATATTTGGAAGTATGGTCATTTTCACAATATTGATTCTTCCAATCCAGGAACATGGAATATCTCTCCATCTGTTTAAGTCTTCTTTAATGTCTCTCATGAGTGTCTTGTAATTTTCTGTGTACAATTCTTTTGTTTCTTTGGGTAGGTTTATTCCTAGATATTTGATTCTTTTGGTTGCAATGGTGAAGGGGATTGCCTCTTTGATTTCATTTTCTGATTTTTCATTGTTTGTGTATAGGAATGCCAGTGACTTCTGTGTGTTGACTTTATATCCTGCAACTTTGCTGAATTCATTGATTAGTTCTAGTAGCTTTGTAACCGTGTCTTTGGGATTTTCTATGTATAATATCATGTCGTCTGCAAAAAGAGAGAGCTTGACTTCTTCCTTTCCAATCTGAATTCCTTTGATTTCTTTCTCTTGTCTTATTGCTGTTGCTAGGACTTCCAGGACTATGTTGAATAGCAGTGGTGAAAGTGGGCACCCCTGTCTTGTTCCTGATCTTAGAGGGAATGCTTTCAGTTTTTCACCATTAACAATAATGTTCGCTGTAGGTTTCTCATAGATGGCTTTTATTATGTTGAGATAGGTTCCTTCTCTGCCCATTTTCTGAAGAGTTTTGATCATAAATGGATGTTGTACTTTGTCGAAGGCTTTTTCTGCATCTATTGAGATGATCATGTGATTTTTGTCTTTCAACTTGTTGATATGGTGTATCATGTTGATTGATTTGCGGATGTTGAAGAAGCCTTGCATGCCTGGGATGAACCCAACTTGATCGTGATGTATGAGTTTTTTGACATGTCGTTGAATTCTGTTTGCTAGGATTTTGTTGAGGATCTTGGCATCTAAGTTCATCAGTGAAATTGGCCTATAGTTTTCCTTTTTTGTGTTGTCTTTGCCTGGTTTGGGTATCAGGGTGATGGTGGCCTCGTAGAATGTGTTTGGGAGTTTTCCTTCCTGTGCAATTTTTTGAAAGAGTTTTAGAAGGACAGGCATTAGCTCTTCTTTAAATGTTTGGTAGAATTCGGCTGTGAAGCCATCTGGTCCTGGGCTTTTATTTTTGGGTAGATTTTTTAATCACAAAGTTGATTTCTGAGCTTGTGATTGGGTTGTTCAAAGTTTCTGTTTCTTCCTGGCTCAGTCTTGGGAGATTAATCCTGTCCAAGAAACTGTCCATTTCTTCCAAGTTGTCCAGTTTGTTGCCATAGAGTTGCTCATAATAGTCTCTTAGAATCCTTTGGATTTCTGCATTATCTGTTGTAATCTCTCCGTTTTCGTTTTTGATTTGGTTGATCTGGTTCTTCTCTCTTTTTCTTAATGAGTCTGGCCAGTGGCTTGTCAATTTTGTTTACCTTTTCAAAGAACCAGCTTTTTGTTTTATTTATCTTTACTATTGTTTCTTTTGTTTCTTTCTCATTTATTTCTGCTCTGATCTTTATGATTTCTCTTCTTCTGCTGGCTCTGGGATGTTTTTGTTCTTCTTTCTCCAACTGTTTTAAGCGGAGGGTTAGGTCATCTGCTTCATATTTTCCTAGTTTCTTGAGGTGGGATTGTATTGCTATAAATTTCCCTCTTAGAACTGCTTTTGCTGTATCCCATAGGTTTTGCACTGTCGTGTGTTCATTGTCATTTTCTTCTAGGAATTGTTTAATTTCTCCTTTGATTTCCTCAATGATCAGTTGGTTTTTTAGGTATGTATTGTTTAATCTCCATGTGTTTCTGTTTTTAGGGTTTTTTTCTGGTAGTTGATCTCCAGTCTCATTGCATTGTGGTCCGAGAAGATGGTTGATATAATTTCGGTTTTCTTGAACTGACTGAGGTTAGATTTGTGGCCCAAGATGTGGTCTATCCTGGAGAATGTTCCGTGAGCGCTTGAGAAGAAAGTGTATTCTTCTGCTTTTGGATGGAACGTCCTAAAGATATCGATGAGGTCCATCTTTTCCAGGATAAGTTCATCAGTGAATTGGCCTATTTAGTTTTCCTTTTTGTGTTGTCTTTGCCTGGTTTGGGTATCAGGGTGATGGTGGCCTCGTAGAATGTGTTTGGGAGTTTTCCTTCCTGTGCAATTTTTTGAAAGAGTTTTAGAAGGACAGGCATTAGCTCTTCTTTAAATGTTTGGTAGAATTCGGCTGTGAAGCCATCTGGTCCTGGGCTTTTATTTTTGGGTAGATTTTAATCACAAAGTTGATTTCTGAGCTTGTGATTGGGTTGTTCAAAGTTTCTGTTTCTTCCTGGCTCAGTCTTGGGAGATTAATCCTGTCCAAGAAACTGTCCATTTCTTCCAAGTTGTCCAGTTTGTTGCCATAGAGTTGCTCATAATAGTCTCTTAGAATCCTTTGGATTTCTGCATTATCTGTTGTAATCTCTCTATTTTCCTTTTTGATTTTGTTGATCTGGTTCTTCTCTCTTTTTCTTAATGAGTCTGGCCAGTGGCTTGTCAATTTTGTTTACCTTTTCAAAGAACCAGCTTTTTGTTTTATTTATCTTTACTATTGTTTCTTTTGTTTCTTTCTCATTTATTTCTGCTCTGATCTTTATGATTTCTCTTCTTCTGCTGGCTCTGGGATTTTTTTGTTCTTCTTTCTCCAACTGTTTTAAGCGGAGGGTTAGGTCATCTGCTTCATATTTTCCTAGTTTCTTGAGGTGGGATTGTATTGCTATAAATTTCCCTCTTAGAACTGCTTTTGCTGTATCCCATAGGTTTTGCACTGTCGTGTGTTCATTGTCATTTTCTTCTAGGAATTGTTTAATTTCTCCTTTGATTTCCTCAATGATCAGTTGGTTTTTTAGGTATGTATTGTTTAATCTCCATGTGTTTCTGTTTTTAGGGTTTTTTTCTGGTAGTTGATCTCCAGTCTCATTGCATTGTGGTCCGAGAAGATGGTTGATATAATTTCGGTTTTCTTGAACTGACTGAGGTTAGATTTGTGGCCCAAGATGTGGTCTATCCTGGAGAATGTTCCGTGAGCGCTTGAGAAGAAAGTGTATTCTTCTGCTTTTGGATGGAACGTCCTAAAGATATCGATGAGGTCCATCTTTTCCAGTGTGGCATTTAAGGCTTGTGTTTCTTTATTAATTTTCTGTTTTGTTGATCTGTCCATTGGTGTGAGAGGAGTGTTAAAGTCTCCTACTATTATTGTGTTATTGTTGATTTCTTCTTTTATGTCTGAAAGTACCTGTCTTATGTATTGAGGTGCCCCTGTGTTGGGTGCGTAGATATTCATGACTGTTATGTCTTCCTCTTGGATAGATCCCTTAATCATGATGTAGTGACCTGCCTTGTCTCTTAGAATCTTCTTTACTTTAAAGTCTATTTTGTCTGATATAAGGATTGCGACTCCAGCTTTCTTTTGATTTCCATTTGCATGAAATATCTTTTTCCAGCCTTTCACTTTCAGTCTATGAGTGTCTCTAGGTCTGAAGTGGGTCTCTTGTAAACAGCATATATATGGGTCTTGCTTCTGGATCCATTCAGCCAGCCTGTGTCGTTTGGTTGGAGCATTTAGTCCATTTACATTCAAAGTAATTATTGATACGAATGTTCCTATTGTCATCTTCTTAGAAATTTGGGGTTTGATTTGTAAGGCTTCTCCTACTCTTGTATTTATTGGCTATATCAAGTCCTTTAACACTTGTTGTAGGGCTGGTTTTGTGTACAGAATTCTTTTAGTTTTTGCTTGTCTGTGAAGCTTTTGACTTCACCATCGATTTTGAATGAGATTCTTGCTGGGTAGAGAATTCGTGGTTGCAGGTTATTCTCTTTTAGCCGTTTAAATGTATCTTGCCATTCTCTTCTGGCCTGTAGGGTTTCTGTTGAGAGATCCGCAGTTAAACGTATGGGGTTTCCTTTATATGTTATTTGTTGTTTGCTCCTAGCTGCTTTTAGTAATCTGTCCTTATATTTAGTCTGCGTTAGTTTGATTAGTATGTGCCTTGGTGTGTTTCTTCTGGGGTTTCTCCTGTATGGAACTCTTTGTGCTTCCTGGACTTGGCTGACTATCTCCTTTCCCATGCTGGGGAAGTTTTCAACTATAACCTCTTCAAGAATTTTTTCATAGTCTTTCTTCTCTTCTTCTTCTTCTGGAACTCCTATAATTCTAATGTTGGTGCGTTTAATATTGTCCCATAGGTCTCTGAGGCTATCCTCAGTTCTTTTAATTCTTTGGGCTTTGTTCTTTAGATCTTTGAGCACATTTTGCATAGGGCCTGTCTTCTGATTCTATCAATGCTGTCATTTTAAGTCTCTAATGTTTGATTTTGAGTCCCATTTTTCTGCTACTTGGTGAGTCTAGTGACTTTTTTTTTTTTTTAAAGATTTATTTATTTATTTATTTATTTTGGGTGGGAGTCGGGTTGGGGAGGGAGGGGAGCGGGCGGGCCACTTCTATTGGTCTTTCATTTCTCTATTTTCATCTGTCTTTGTTCTTTGGCTCCTGTGGGCCTCCCATCGCGGTGGCGTCTGTCGTTGCAGAGCGCCGGCTCTGGGCGCACGCGCGCCAGAGCTCCGGCTTGGTAATTGGACACATCGGTCCAGCCGCTCCACGGCATGTGGGATCTTCCCAGGCCAGGGATCGAACTGGCGCCCCTTGCACTGCAAGGCGGTGTCCTTACCCACTGGACCACCAGGGGAAGCCCCCTAGTGACATTTTTTATTGGATGTTGGATATTTTAAAAGTTACATTGTAGATTGTCTATGTTTTACTGTTGTCATTGTTCAGTTGCTCAGTCATATCTGACTCTTTGTGAACCCATGGATTGCAGCATGCAGTTTGCTCAAACTCATTCACTGAGTCATTGATAAAATCCAACCATCTCATCCTCTGTCACTCTCTTCTCCTCCTGCCCTCAATCTTTCTCAGCATCAGAGTTTTTTCCAATGAGTAAGCTCTTCCATCACATGGCCAAAGTATTGGAGCTTCAGCATCATTCCTTCCAGTGAATAGACAGGGTTGATATCTTTTAAGATTGACTGCTTTGACTGCCTTGCTGTCCAAGGGACTATCAAGAGTCTTCTCCAGTGCCACAATTTGAAAACATCAATTCTTCAGTGCTCAGCCTTCTTTGTGGTCCAACTCTCACATCCATACATGACTACCAGAAAAACAGTAGCTTTCATTATATAGACTTGTGTTGGCAGAATGATGGCTCTGCTTTTTAATATGATGTCTATGTTTGTCATAGCTTTTTTCCCAAGGAGCAAGTGTTTTTTAATTTTATAACTGTAGTCACCATCCACAGTGATTTTGGAGCCCCAGAAATAAAATCCGTCACTGTTTCCATTTTTTGCCCATCTATTTTTTCTAGTTGGAATCAAGATTGCCAGGAGAAATATCACTAACCTCAGATATGCAGATGACACCACCCTAATGGCAGAAGGCAGAGAGGAACTAAAGTACCTCTTGATGAAGATGAAAGAGGGGAGTGAAAAAGCTGGCTTAAAATTCAACGTTCAAAAAACAAAGATCATGGCATCTGGTCCCATCATTTCATGGCAAGTAGATGGGGAAAAAATAGATATTTTGTTATCTTCCTTTAAATAATGTTTGACTTTTATTTAGCAGACAGTTAGGTTATTTATGGATAAGACCGATTCTTAGGAGATTGTTTAAGCTTTGTTAGAGTGAGTCTAAAGTTTCCATTTCTCTAAGGACAATTTAGTTCTACTGGTTGGGCATGACCCTTGTGAGCTCTCTACTAAATGCCCTAGGGGATCAAGTTGGTTAATATTTGAACATTTCTCAGTCCCATATGAAGTCTGCAAAATACTCAGCTCCTGATCATTCTTTGCTCAGCTTTAAAGAGATTTATTATGTGTGTACATCTTAGTATTAAGCAAGTACTTAAGAGGACCCTTACATAGATTTCTGGAGTTTTTTCTATAACTTCTCTCTTTTCTAGAACTCTGCCCCATAACTTCTACCCAAAGTATCCTTGACCTTCCTTTTCAGTCTTTCAACTCAGCAAAACCATCATACTCGGCTCAGGATTCCTTCCCCCTAGTGCAACATCCAGAAATGTGTTTCCAGTCACAGGGCTCACCTCATTTATTCCCTTCACCTCAGGAGTCACAGTCCTGTACTGCCTGTTGTTCAGAATCTGAAGCCATCTGTACAGTTAATTTGTCTAGTTTTCTAAGTGTTGAAAGTCTAGACCCTGTTGCTCTATCATGGCTGTAAGTGGAAATTTATTTTAACTGCCCCAGTGCCACAATTTGAAAACATCAATTCTTCAGTGCTCAGCCTTCTTTGTGGTCCAACTCTCACATCCATACATGACTACCAGAAAAACAGTAGCTTTCATTATATAGACTTGTGTTGGCAGAATGATGGCTCTGCTTTTTAATATGATGTCTATGTTTGTCATAGCTTTTTTCCCAAGGAGCAAGTGTTTTTTAATTTTATAACTGTAGTCACCATCCACAGTGATTTTGGAGCCCCAGAAATAAAATCCGTCACTGTTTCCATTTTTTGCCCATCTATTTTTTCTAGTTGGAATCAAGATTGCCAGGAGAAATATCACTAACCTCAGATATGCAGATGACACCACCCTAATGGCAGAAGGCAGAGAGGAACTAAAGTACCTCTTGATGAAGATGAAAGAGGGGAGTGAAAAAGCTGGCTTAAAATTCAACGTTCAAAAAACAAAGATCATGGCATCTGGTCCCATCATTTCATGGCAAGTAGATGGGGAAAAAATAGATATTTTGTTATCTTCCTTTAAATAATGTTTGACTTTTATTTAGCAGACAGTTAGGTTATTTATGGATAAGACCGATTCTTAGGAGATTGTTTAAGCTTTGTTAGAGTGAGTCTAAAGTTTCCATTTCTCTAAGGACAATTTAGTTCTACTGGTTGGGCATGACCCTTGTGAGCTCTCTACTAAATGCCCTAGGGGATCAAGTTGGTTAATATTTGAACATTTCTCAGTCCCATATGAAGTCTGCAAAATACTCAGCTCCTGATCATTCTTTGCTCAGCTTTAAAGAGATTTATTATGTGTGTACATCTTAGTATTAAGCAAGTACTTAAGAGGACCCTTACATAGATTTCTGGAGTTTTTTCTATAACTTCTCTCTTTTCTAGAACTCTGCCCCATAACTTCTACCCAAAGTATCCTTGACCTTCCTTTTCAGTCTTTCAACTCAGCAAAACCATCATACTCGGCTCAGGATTCCTTCCCCCTAGTGCAACATCCAGAAATGTGTTTCCAGTCACAGGGCTCACCTCATTTATTCCCTTCACCTCAGGAGTCACAGTCCTGTACTGCCTGTTGTTCAGAATCTGAAGCCATCTGTACAGTTAATTTGTCTAGTTTTCTAAGTGTTGAAAGTAAATCTAGACCCTGTTGCTCTATCATGGCTAGAAGTGGAAATTGTAAGAACTGATTTTAATAAAGAAATAGCAATTAAATGAGGGCTGGCCCCAAATCTACACATTGATGACTTGGCTGGGAGTCCCGGGATATAGAAAAGAAGCAGCATCTGAAAGCCATGTAGGACTGGGTATGACAATAAAGAGGGAAGGAAAACATGTGGAGGCTACTAGGAACCTATCTTCTCTGTTTTCTTAGGTAGCTGGAGAGCTTCCAGGTGCTCCTCCAGATGCCACCCTTCACCCTACCCTGTACCCCAGATGATGAACCTGTCCATATAGTATCCATGGTGCTCCTGTGACCTCTGATCTCTAGTCATACCCAAGCAAAGGAGGAAATCACAGGAAGTCAGAAGGCAATCACCGTGGTTTAATTTTGTGTTTCCAGCAAAGGTCACAAATCCAGTCAGGCAGCCCTTTCCTTACAGATACTCTCGCTGGGTGCTAATAAGTATTCCTTCTTCTTGACCCTTCAGACTTAGAGATGATAATACCTTTTCAAAGTTATTAAACCTATAGTATCACACCATCCTTTGTCAGTTCCCTAAACCCTGCCCATACCTTGCTAAATAATCCCTTCATTAAATTCCCTGTATTTTTTCCACCAAGCCCCTAACTGATACTATGGAGTGGTTGATACCCCTAAATGTGTACAACCTACTGTCCATTAATTGTATGAACTTAGGCAGACCACTTGACTTAACTCCATGCATCCTGAATTTGCCCTAATTCAGGAGACTGCACCATAGCACCAGCCCTGAGACAAATGGTGCCCCCTTTCTGTCCCTTGCCTTTTTTTTCTGTCCCATACTCCCACACTACAATTCCTGGCTTCGTTGTTTTGCTTTACAGGATCATCCAAGTCCCTCCCTCCAGATCTTAGCAATGGATACAACCTTTAGAGGGCTGAGAGAACTGGCCAAATAAAGACCACTTACACGATGATGATCATCCAATGGGGATTATAGTCAAAGTCAAGTTCATACAAGCTACTCAACTTTTAGCCTGGACTATTAGGGCTCAACAAACAGAAGCCTCTTTTCCCTCCTGACACATACTCCCTGGAAAAGACTTATTTTTAGTTTTTAACTAGAAAGACAGATGAACAGCATAAGTAAAGAAAAATGTTAAAAGTTCAAGATTTTAAATCATAAAGAGGGGAACATCATGAGTTTTGTTTTGTTTTTTCTTTTTGGTCACTTCTATTGATCTTTCATCTATTTATCTTTGTTCTTTGGCCTGTGTGGGCCTCCCATCACAGTGGCCTCTCTCACTGCAGAGCACCAGCTCTGGGTACATGCGCCCAGAGCTCCGCTTGGTAATTGGACACATGGTGCTCCTCCAGATGCCACCCTTCACCCTGCCCTGTACCCCAGATGATGAACCTGTCCATATAGTATCCATGGTGCTCCTGTGACCTCTGATCTCTAGTCATACCCAAGCAAAGGAGGAAATCACAGGAAGTCAGAAGGCAATCACCGTGGTTTAATTTTGTGTTTCCAGCAAAGGTCACAAATCCAGTCAGGCAGCCCTTTCCTTACAGATACTCTCGCTGGGTGCTAATAAGTATTCCTTCTTCTTGACCCTTCAGACTTAGAGATGATAATACCTTTTCAAAGTTATTAAACCTATAGTATCACACCATCCTTTGTCAGTTCCCTAAACCCTGCCCATACCTTGCTAAATAATCCCTTCATTAAATTCCCTGTATTTTTTCCACCAAGCCCCTAACTGATACTATGGAGTGGTTGATACCCCTAAATGTGTACAACCTACTGTCCATTAATTGTATGAACTTAGGCAGACCACTTGACTTAACTCCATGCATCCTGAATTTGCCCTAATTCAGGAGACTGCACCATAGCACCAGCCCTGAGACAAATGGTGCCCCCTTTCTGTCCCTTGCCTTTTTTTTCTGTCCCATACTCCCACACTACAATTCCTGGCTTCGTTGTTTTGCTTTACAGGATCATCCAAGTCCCTCCCTCCAGATCTTAGCAATGGATACAACCTTTAGAGGGCTGAGAGAACTGGCCAAATAAAGACCACTTACACGATGATGATCATCCAATGGGGATTATAGTCAAAGTCAAGTTCATACAAGCTACTCAACTTTTAGCCTGGACTATTAGGGCTCAACAAACAGAAGCCTCTTTTCCCTCCTGACACATACTCCCTGGAAAAGACTTATTTTTAGTTTTTAACTAGAAAGACAGATGAACAGCATAAGTAAAGAAAAATGTTAAAAGTTCAAGATTTTAAATCATAAAGAGGGGAACATCATGAGTTTTGTTTTGTTTTTTCTTTTGGTCACTTCTATTGATCTTTCATCTATTTATCTTTGTTCTTTGGCCTGTGTGGGCCTCCCATCACAGTGGCCTTTCTCACTGCGGAGCACCAGCTCTGGGTACATGCGCTCCAGAGCTCCGGCTTGGTAATTGGACACATTGGTCCAGCCGCTCCATAGCACGTGGGGGTCTTCCCAGGCCAGGGATCGAACTGGCGCCCCTTGCACTGCAAGGCGGTGTCCTTGCCCACTGGACCACCAGGGAAGCCCTCAAATCATGAGTTTTAAAGGTCTGTGTTATGTAAAGGTATTCAGTCAATAAAGCCAAAAAAGCTCAATAAAGCAAATTAGATGGAGCTGGCCCTGCAGCCCCTTCCACTCCTCAGGCTAAAGCAGATTTAGACACGGATGCCAATGGTATCCACAAACAAGAGGAGCCAGAATTGGTGGCAATCTACCCTGAAAGACCTTCAGGACCTGTGAAGACCCTCCAAGTGAAGACACAACCTCTCGGGCAGGCATCCCACCAGCTTCCTGTCTTGGGAAAGCAAAGATGAAGCGGCCTTCCGCCATTCTGTGAAAACCCACTAAACCCACTTACCTTCCTGGGGAGGTTATTTCTGCATAGTGCACCCTTTGTGTCTTCCCTTTGATCAAAGGAACACTTTAGGTCCCTTTGAGGCATCTAACATGACAAGTCTATTCACTCTGCAAGGTTGACATCTTCCTAGAGTTTCACTTGACCCCTGCCCCCAAAACAGGGTACCTTTTCTCTGCCCACCTAGGGACTGAGTGCCAAAGCCTCCAGGGCCACTACTCCTGGGTCAGTTCTCTCTCTGGCTCGCTCTTCCTTCTAAGGCTCCTTCCAAGATTTATCAAGTAAGGTTTACACTTCTTTGGGAATGAGACCTCCTCATTCCTACACTTATATAGCCTTAAACGTGACATTTGGAGGCTGAGAGAACTGGCCAAATAAAGACCACTTACGATGATGATCATCCAATGGGGATTATAGTCAAAGTCAAGTTCATACAAGCTACTCAACTTTTAGCCTGGACTATTAGGGCTCAACAAACAGAAGCCTCTTTTCCCTCCTGACACATACTCCCTGGAAAAGACTTATTTTTAGTTTTTAACTAGAAAGACAGATGAACAGCATAAGTAAAGAAAAATGTTAAAAGTTCAAGATTTTAAATCATAAAGAGGGGAACATCATGAGTTTTGTTTTGTTTTTTTTCTTTTTTGGCCACTTCTATTGATCTTTCATCTATTTATCTTTGTTCTTTGGCCTGTGTGGGCCTCCCATCACAGTGGCCTTTCTCACTGCGGAGCACCAGCTCTGGGTACATGCGCTCCAGAGCTCCGGCTTGGTAATTGGACACATTGGTCCAGCCGCTCCATAGCACGTGGGGGTCTTCCCAGGCCAGGGATCGAACTGGCGCCCCTTGCACTGCAAGGCGGTGTCCTTGCCCACTGGACCACCAGGGAAGCCCTCAAATCATGAGTTTTAAAGGTCTGTGTTATGTAAAGGTATTCAGTCAATAAAGCCAAAAAAGCTCAATAAAGCAAATTAGATGGAGCTGGCCCTGCAGCCCCTTCCACTCCTCAGGCTAAAGCAGATTTAGACACGGATGCCAATGGTATCCACAAACAAGAGGAGCCAGAATTGGTGGCAATCTACCCTGAAAGACCTTCAGGACCTGTGAAGACCCTCCAAGTGAAGACACAACCTCTCGGGCAGGCATCCCACCAGCTTCCTGTCTTGGGAAAGCAAAGATGAAGCGGCCTTCCGCCATTCTGTGAAAACCCACTAAACCCACTTACCTTCCTGGGGAGGTTATTTCTGCATAGTGCACCCTTTGTGTCTTCCCTTTGATCAAAGGAACACTTTAGGTCCCTTTGAGGCATCTAACATGACAAGTCTATTCACTCTGCAAGGTTGACATCTTCCTAGAGTTTCACTTGACCCCTGCCCCCAAAACAGGGTACCTTTTCTCTGCCCACCTAGGGACTGAGTGCCAAAGCCTCCAGGGCCACTACTCCTGGGTCAGTTCTCTCTCTGGCTCGCTCTTCCTTCTAAGGCTCCTTCCAAGATTTATCAAGTAAGGTTTACACTTCTTTGGGAATGAGACCTCCTCATTCCTACACTTATATAGCCTTAAACGTGACATTGCGTCATATTTTAGAGAAACTGCCAGTGTGTTCCTGTTATTTGGGGACAGTATGGACAACCTAGACTTACCTAAGAATGTACCCATGTTGTTAGACTGGATCTACCCAGGAGCCCTGGGATTCCTGAGTGAGTCTGTAGGAGCCTGACATAGCAGGGTCCTTAGAATGGGACTCCTTCCATAGGCCTCTGCCTGACGCCCCTTCTAAGCTGCCTCCACCACCTAGCTGTTGTATTCTGATTTACAGTGTCCCTCTGTAAGGATAAGGAGCTTCTATGAAAGAAGCTTCACTCACCCCTATCCCAGCTGCCCACACTATTGGTTCAAGACTTGGAGGGTGTATCCCTTTGACCTCTTAACCCTTGACCCTGATCCTAATGAACTGTTCCCACTGGCTCTTCCCTGGGAATAAGCCTATACTTAACATTTTTTTTACTGAAGGGAGAGAAGAGACAATCCATTCAATGATTTGCTATTGTTGAGTGATTAATACTCCAAATCCCCGAGTAGGAGTGACTGAAAGGCTCTTTAACTCTTCCTATTCTCAAACTAATCTGGAGCTTATTTTCCCCGCCTCCTCTAATCGTGTTTCAGGCCCTCACCTGTCTGTCCACAGCCTCATTCATTTGGTCTGGGAAGGGATTTGGGACGAGTAGACACAATGTCTTGCAAGTTGACTAGTGCCGGCTCTAGAATTTCTATAAGGGAGGACCTAGAAATCTGGGTGATACAGAGTCCCGGGCGGTTTCTTCAGGCTGTTTGTATAGTAAACACTGGTTTTTTTAGGACAAAGGTTGGCGTGAGGAGAGCCGACTCTCTCAAACTACCCCTAGCACAAGCACTATAGCTAACAGTCTCTGCCCAGACTCTATTCCTCCCTCTCTTTACTCACTCAATTCCTGGCCAAGCCTACCCCACTGAACTTTGTCCTGCTCACCCATCTATGCACCCACCCACCCACGACGGCAGCTCATCCCCAGTGGGGAAGAAGCCCTATTTTTTCCATCCAGGCCTGTGGGGCCAACCTTATTTGGGATTCACACCCCAAGTGGTGCCCGAGGCTGCCGTGGGTCACCCCACTTCTCCTCTTCTCATCCCCTCCCCAGCCCTTCTCTTCTACTCACAAGTTTGTTTTCTGTTTTCTCTCGCTTTTTTTCCCCTCCACTCTCTGTGCTTTAGGCCTACCCAAGGCAGCCCCACGGCTATTGTGTAGCCATTAAAACTAAGAAAGGACAACTGAGCCCCATCTTAGAAGAGCTAACAGCTTCAGTTCACCTCCAGCTGAGTAGGTCCCCCCACCCCAGCCACCTCCAGTTTGCCAGGGGCAGAACTAAACTGACCTGCTCCTCACTGGCCACCAGGGTCTGGATTTTAAGGCTTCTCTGGGGGCGTCCAGAGCATCCAGCCTTACCCAGGCCCCAACCTGGTTACAGCCCATCTACAGGAGAGAAAAAATGAGCTCCCAACATGGAGAGGATGGCCTGCCCTCCTGTTGCTATTGACAACAGAACAATAGAGGCCAGGATTGAGTGGCCCAGCAAGAATTAAATAGTGCTGTTCACAACCAAGACCTGGATAGTCTCCTTCCACGGTGACCTGGGTTCTGTGCACAGTGACGATGAGCGTTACCAGACTCAGAGCTCTGGATAGTCTCCTTCCACGGTGACCTGGGTTCTGTGCACAGTGACGATGAGCGTTACCAGACTCAGAGCTCGGAGGTGCAGGAGGCAGGTTCAGAGCCCCACGTGCTCCCTTCTCCCCTGTCTCTCCTCTGCGTCTGGGAGGTCACGTGGGCTTGGAATACCGACATCAGCATCAGGTCCACTGATGAGGGTTCCTCTTCCAAGCTGAACTCTCAAGCCATAGCTTTCTTTCCTAAAAGGAGCAGGACCAGAGCTTGGGACGCATCGAATGGCTCTGCAAGCATGCCTATTGCCTGGCCTGCACCACATACTCTAATTAGCCCTCTACTATCCAGGCTTCCAGAGCCGTCCATCCTAGAATTTCTGGCTTTAGGCTGGAAGGACCTTAATCTAGTGGTCATCTATGCACCCACCCACCCACGACGGCAGCTCATCCCCAGTGGGGAAGAAGCCCTATTTTTTCCATCCAGGCCTGTGGGGCCAACCTTATTTGGGATTCACACCCCAAGTGGTGCCCGAGGCTGCCGTGGGTCACCCCACTTCTCCTCTTCTCATCCCCTCCCCAGCCCTTCTCTTCTACTCACAAGTTTGTTTTCTGTTTTCTCTCGCTTTTTTTCCCCTCCACTCTCTGTGCTTTAGGCCTACCCAAGGCAGCCCCACGGCTATTGTGTAGCCATTAAAACTAAGAAAGGACAACTGAGCCCCATCTTAGAAGAGCTAACAGCTTCAGTTCACCTCCAGCTGAGTAGGTCCCCCCACCCCAGCCACCTCCAGTTTGCCAGGGGCAGAACTAAACTGACCTGCTCCTCACTGGCCACCAGGGTCTGGATTTTAAGGCTTCTCTGGGGGCGTCCAGAGCATCCAGCCTTACCCAGGCCCCAACCTGGTTACAGCCCATCTACAGGAGAGAAAAAATGAGCTCCCAACATGGAGAGGATGGCCTGCCCTCCTGTTGCTATTGACAACAGAACAATAGAGGCCAGGATTGAGTGGCCCAGCAAGAATTAAATAGTGCTGTTCACAACCAAGACCTGGATAGTCTCCTTCCACGGTGACCTGGGTTCTGTGCACAGTGACGATGAGCGTTACCAGACTCAGAGCTCTGGATAGTCTCCTTCCACGGTGACCTGGGTTCTGTGCACAGTGACGATGAGCGTTACCAGACTCAGAGCTCGGAGGTGCAGGAGGCAGGTTCAGAGCCCCACGTGCTCCCTTCTCCCCTGTCTCTCCTCTGCGTCTGGGAGGTCACGTGGGCTTGGAATACCGACATCAGCATCAGGTCCACTGATGAGGGTTCCTCTTCCAAGCTGAACTCTCAAGCCATAGCTTTCTTTCCTAAAAAGGGAGCAGGACCAGAGCTTGGGACGCATCGAATGGCTCTGCAAGCATGCCTCTTGCCTGGCCTGCACCACATACTCTAATTAGCCCTCTACTATCCAGGCTTCCAGAGCCCCGTCCATCCTAGAATTTCTGGCTTTAGGCTGGAAGGACCTTAATCTAGTGGTCATTTGGTCCCCACCCTCTCAGGATCAGAGCAATCCCTGCTTGGGATTTAACCCCCAACAGGAGATGAACTTCCTAAACACAGGACTATCACAGGACAGGAAGTCATTCTGACTTCCGGTCTGCTTGGTGGAGAACAAATGGATTCAGTTAACACACAATAGTTGGGAACCTGCTTATCCAGGACTGGTGCAGATATATTTAACAAGGAAAACTTTGTCCCTCCCCTCCTGAAGTTGCCTAGTAGGAAAAACAGAAATGCATCGGGCAACTAAAGTGCAATGCTGTTTATCAAAGGAGTGTACATAGGGGTGATCAGAAAAGACCTTCCCGAGGAAATAGCGTTTAAACAGACGGCAGGAGTATTTTTCTCACTTGCCCCTTCACCCCAGGCTTACCACAGAACTGGCACATGGTAGATACTCAGTAAATGTTTGCTGAATGAATGGACGAGGAAATGAACAAACGTCAACGGGTTTCCTGAGAGTCCTTGGTTCCTAGCAGGATTGGGGGCTGGGTCTATTACTGCATCTGTGTATAGAACAAACTAAGTTCACTTGAAGTTGTGAGTCTTCCTGAGGTCTGTTTGTGTTGTGGACGTGTTGCAGGCTGTCCATTCCGCTTTAGAGGTGAGTATGCTGGGGGCCTAGCTGGGGAAGATGATACCCCTGAGATTCCATGGAAGTCTTCCGGACTCACCTCCTCCCCCACAGATCACACCACAGAGAACTCCATAAATGGGCTCATCAAAGCAGGGAAGGCCAGCCCCTTGACAGGTGATTGGATTTAGATATGAAAGCAGAGATGGGTTACAACTCCGTGTGCCCAGATGTCCTAACCACAGACCAAAGCTCAAGAGGAGGCGAGGAGAGACAAGCTCCACGAGCCTACTCTCTCTTTCTCGGAAGAGAGTGAAGCATTCTTGGAAATTCCCATAAAGCATCCAAATGAGCAAATCCGGGGCTGGTTGCTGTCAGGTTTCCCAGTAGGATTATGGGCAGGCTGGCCAGCTGTTCCTTCCTCCAGGTCTGTCTTGACTTCAAAGTCTGGGTTCTCCATCCCAGGAAAAGTGGGCTGTACTGTGAAATGCCCTGAAACTCTCCCAGACCTCAAAACATGCCCGCATTCAAGTGTTGCTCTTGATCCTTCAGGATCTGGTCTCTCACATACAGCAGCAATAAGCAACCTCTTCTCTCTCCTTCTCTAGCAAACCCCTCTCCAAGAAAAGAAACTGAGCTAGTGACAATCGGTGGAGCTAGTGACCATGCACAGTTACACAGGCTGTTCACTGCATGAAGCAGGGGTGGCAGGTGCTGAAATCCAGCCCTCGCCCTGTGGCCCCTGACATCGCTACATCCACGCAGGGAAGGGGTGACTTGTTCTAATTCGTACGTTGGTACCATGCGGGTGAGCAGTGACCCTGGGTGGAGAGCCCAAAGAATTACATCTAAGGAAGGAAAGAAGCCAATCCTAACCTTGCCATCCCCTAAATAGTCTAACCAGGTGTTCCTCAAGTGATTAGATATGCTAATAGGGCAGCCTTCTTAGAAGGTAATAGAATATGATGGATAAACCAGTAGATCCAGTAAGGTTTCATGTTCTATTTCTCTATGTCTTGAGTTCAGATGACAGTGAAAACGAACTATTGAGATGTACTAAAGGAGGATCAAATGTCTTCTTTCTGTTAAACTATTTTCAGGAGAGTAAAGATTTACAGTAAGCATAACCGTTCTGTGTTGAAAACACCAGAGTTTTGGAATCTTTCCCAGACATGGGACTCTAGCTTCATGTACCTTGAGCCTGTTGGTCAGGAAGTAGGCCCCTGAAAGATGAGGTAAAGCCAGCATTTTCTCAGGAAAACGACCCTCCCCATGGAAGGCCAGGCTGCTCACCAGAGAACACACTCCAGACTGAGAACGACTTGCTGACATTACCATCTGAATGGTGGCCTAACGCAATGGACCACTTGGGAAAGGCACTGTGACCCCAGCGAATGCTTCATGGACACTGAGGACAGAGCGGTGATGCCCCTTACTCACCACTCTACACAGCAAGCACATAGTGGCCAGGGTAACTTGAACCCTTGGGTACCGGGTGCAGTTGATCCCTTCATGCACCACGCCCAGGGAAGGGGTTCTCCATCCCAGGAAAAGTGGGCTGTACTGTGAAATGCCCTGAAACTCTCCCAGACCTCAAAACATGCCCGCATTCAAGTGTTGCTCTTGATCCTTCAGGATCTGGTCTCTCACATACAGCAGCAATAAGCAACCTCTTCTCTCTCCTTCTCTAGCAAACCCCTCTCCAAGAAAAGAAACTGAGCTAGTGACAATCGGTGGAGCTAGTGACCATGCACAGTTACACAGGCTGTTCACTGCATGAAGCAGGGGTGGCAGGTGCTGAAATCCAGCCCTCGCCCTGTGGCCCCTGACATCGCTACATCCACGCAGGGAAGGGGTGACTTGTTCTAATTCGTACGTTGGTACCATGCGGGTGAGCAGTGACCCTGGGTGGAGAGCCCAAAGAATTACATCTAAGGAAGGAAAGAAGCCAATCCTAACCTTGCCATCCCCTAAATAGTCTAACCAGGTGTTCCTCAAGTGATTAGATATGCTAATAGGGCAGCCTTCTTAGAAGGTAATAGAATATGATGGATAAACCAGTAGATCCAGTAAGGTTTCATGTTCTATTTTTTATGTCTTGAGTTCAGATGACAGTGAAAACGAACTATTGAGATGTACTAAAGGAGGATCAAATGTCTTCTTTCTGTTAAACTATTTTCAGGAGAGTAAAGATTTACAGTAAGCATAACCGTTCTGTGTTGAAAACACCAGAGTTTTGGAATCTTTCCCAGACATGGGACTCTAGCTTCATGTACCTTGAGCCTGTTGGTCAGGAAGTAGGCCCCTGAAAGATGAGGTAAAGCCAGCATTTTCTCAGGAAAACGACCCTCCCCATGGAAGGCCAGGCTGCTCACCAGAGAACACACTCCAGACTGAGAACGACTTGCTGACATTACCATCTGAATGGTGGCCTAACGCAATGGACCACTTGGGAAAGGCACTGTGACCCCAGCGAATGCTTCATGGACACTGAGGACAGAGCGGTGATGCCCCTTACTCACCACTCTACACAGCAAGCACATAGTGGCCAGGGTAACTTGAACCCTTGGGTAGGTGCAGTTGATCCCTCTCAGAAATGCCTTCCAGCATGGTCTCCTTGGGTATCTGTCCATCTCCCCTGTCTTCCTGGAGGTCAAAGAATGAACTACGGACTGGGGATGCTGAGAGGAAGGATGAGGAAGGAGCAGGGCCCGCAAATCACAGCCCTCCTAGTACTTCTGACTTGTCCACGGGCCGGAGCTTGAAGTGGAGTCAAGGGATGGAACTAAAATGCTTCCTGTGGCTCTGGGTCCCCCAAACCTCAGTTCCCTCTCCCTAGAGTCCCAAATACTCTACGGCTCCTGAGCCAGGCAATTTCCCGTGAATTACCCTGGGGGAGGAGGATTAGCAGGGACAGGCCTATCTTCGGTTTCAGGAAGAGGAGCCAAGGCTCCCAGGGCCATGTGAAACTCACAGTACACTGGGGCAGTTCTTGGTTGAGGGGCACATGTGAGCATTTCAGCCAGGAAAATCAAGCCAATGCCATTTGGGTCCTGCATGATCTTCTCAAGCAGCAGATGACCTAACAAAGAGCCAGGACCCTGGGCAATTTCATCCCCAGGTGAGACTCCCTCCTTTAACTCCATCATCCCTTTTGAATTTTCTAAGCAAAAACCACTCGTGCTACTTCAGTCAGGACCTTGCATCCAGAGCCTATCCATGCCTTGTGGGAAGCGCACACAAGGAGCCAACAATTTCTGAACACCTACAGGCATGGAGCAGAATGCTTGCTTTGCCAGCAGGATCTCATCCAATTCCCCGAGCAACCTAGAGGTGAAGTACTATTACTGTTCTTTCTTTTACTGAGGAACTCAAGGTTCAGAGAGGTTAAGCAACTTGCCCAAGATCACACAGCCAATAATTGATAAAGTCAGAACTTGAACTCAGATCGTGTGGCTTTAATGTGCACACACATTACCACCTCAAAGCACCAGAACATTCAGGTCTCGTTGGAATGCTGAGTTGTAATGAGGAGGGAAGGCTGCAGCTCCCCCTGACTCTCTTTGTCAGCCAAGCACTTACCAAGTAAGTGACAAGCATATCTGAGACATGACTCTCACAGAAGCTATTTGAGGAACCTTGCCTTATTCCTTACAGCATCTCTGGTACCTGGAGCCAGGCTGGGATGGCAAAAGAATGTTTGCTTAAAGGAAGAAGGAGCTCCTCCTTGCTGCCCTTGCCCTGCCTTTTCCTCCCTCTCCCCCAAGCTCTGATCATGTTCTGAGCAGGGGTCCTGAGCAGGCACCAAGGTCTATACAAGCAGCCCTACATCTCCACCACGGACCCTGGCGTGGCTTAAACATGTATGTCCATAGGCAAGCTTGAGGAATCCTAGGGGCTCACACCCTTGGGTGGGGCTTTCTTCCATCCATGTAGTTACGACCTTCCTTCGGCTTCCAGAGCTATTGTGTGTGTCCTCTCCCTGGCTCCAAAGCCTCCAGAGGACAATTTTCAGGAGATTTTCAACTGCACCCTTGACCTTGATCTGCTCCCTATGAGTGACCAGTGTTGGTGGGGTTCAGATTTCCCATGGGGCGGTTCGTTCCCTGGAGGGCCCAGGCGGCCATGATACAAGACATCTGCTATCACATCTGGAAAAGAAGCCAAGCCATTCATCTACTTTATGGCATTGTTCTGGCTGCTTTTCACCAAGATTATCCAGGGGAACAGCTTAACGAATCTGCCAGTGCTAGGAAGGGTAGGCATTAAATAAGAGCCTGCCCTCAGGATGTCCACTACGGCACTGACGAGGCAAATGTACATGGAGCAGTTAGCAGGAGTATAAGATTTCTGTGCTGTGTGCCAAGCATGGCTCAAAAGGAGGGATGGTGTGGGGAGCACACAAGGGAACAGTAAAGACTAATACTAGAGCCCCTCAAAGTGGCTGGGTTACCGCAATGCTCTCCTCTTTATTCTCTTCCCAGCCAGCATTTTCTCCCCAATTCAATTACCAATTGCTATGTAACAGGCTACCCTCAAGTCACAACTTAAAACCATTTATTAGTCTTTCTTACACCCTTGCCGACTGGGCTCAGCGGACTGGTTCTTGCTCAGACTCTCCTGCAGTTAGAATCAAATGGTGGCCTGACTCTCTTTGTCAGCCAAGCACTTACCAAGTAAGTGACAAGCATATCTGAGACATGACTCTCACAGAAGCTATTTGAGGAACCTTGCCTTATTCCTTACAGCATCTCTGGTACCTGGAGCCAGGCTGGGATGGCAAAAGAATGTTTGCTTAAAGGAAGAAGGAGCTCCTCCTTGCTGCCCTTGCCCTGCCTTTTCCTCCCTCTCCCCCAAGCTCTGATCATGTTCTGAGCAGGGGTCCTGAGCAGGCACCAAGGTCTATACAAGCAGCCCTACATCTCCACCACGGACCCTGGCGTGGCTTAAACATGTATGTCCATAGGCAAGCTTGAGGAATCCTAGGGGCTCACACCCTTGGGTGGGGCTTTCTTCCATCCATGTAGTTACGACCTTCCTTCGGCTTCCAGAGCTATTGTGTGTGTCCTCTCCCTGGCTCCAAAGCCTCCAGAGGACAATTTTCAGGAGATTTTCAACTGCACCCTTGACCTTGATCTGCTCCCTATGAGTGACCAGTGTTGGTGGGGTTCAGATTTCCCATGGGGCGGTTCGTTCCCTGGAGGGCCCAGGCGGCCATGATACAAGACATCTGCTATCACATCTGGAAAAGAAGCCAAGCCATTCATCTACTTTATGGCATTGTTCTGGCTGCTTTTCACCAAGATTATCCAGGGGAACAGCTTAACGAATCTGCCAGTGCTAGGAAGGGTAGGCATTAAATAAGAGCCTGCCCTCAGGATGTCCACTACGGCACTGACGAGGCAAATGTACATGGAGCAGTTAGCAGGAGTATAAGATTTCTGTGCTGTGTGCCAAGCATGGCTCAAAAGGAGGGATGGTGTGGGGAGCACACAAGGGAACAGTAAAGACTAATACTAGAGCCCCTCAAAGTGGCTGGGTTACCGCAATGCTCTCCTCTTTATTCTCTTCCCAGCCAGCATTTTCTCCCCAATTCAATTACCAATTGCTATGTAACAGGCTACCCTCAAGTCACAACTTAAAACCATTTATTAGTCTTTCTTACACCCTTGCCGACTGGGCTCAGCGGACTGGTTCTTGCTCAGACTCTCCTGCAGTTAGAATCAAATGGTGGCTCCTTCTAGAGTCATCTGAAGGCTCTACGGAGCTGGACGGCCATGTGGTCCTCACTCACCAGCTGGCAGCGATGTGAATGTTGGTGGAGAGCACCTCCTTCTAGCCTTTCTGTGTGGCCTGGACTTCTTACAAAGTGGTGGCTGGTGTCTAGAGTGAGTGTGTCAGGAGTGAAGGTTCCAAGAGGCACAAACAGATACCACAGGCTTCTTATGACCAAGCCACAACAGTTTCAGAATGTCACTCCCCCTATATTCTGTGGGTCAAGCGAGTCAGAAGCAACATACAAACACTAGTAGGGAAATGCTTGAGGGCCGCCATTTTGGAAACTGTCTACCACAACGCCCTGTAGATAAGGATAAAATTTCTTTATTGGGCTGAGAGAGCGAGAGGAAATGAGGTCTGGGCTAAGGAAGTCTAGAGGAAAGAGACTTTGTTCCTGTGTCTGGAAGAAGGTACTTGGCCAAGTCCCTCCCTGCACTGTTCTCTTAGCTCACATCCCAAGGTACATTCTTAGACTGTCCTAGACTCAGAAGGTGAAAGACGATGGAAAAAAACCACTTACATCATCCTAACTCTCCACATACATCTGAGGATGAGTTTGCTACGTGACTGTTGCCACAACCCTGTTTTATCTGCCCTTGCTTCAGCATGGCCTTTCAGGGACATGATCTGGTGCCAGTGACATCTCAGAGGTGGTTGCCCTGGAGACCCAGAGGTCAAGGATGATGAGGGAGCGTGTTGTCAAGATGACCTCACATAGAAATCGCTTTGCTTTCTTGTGACCACCTGGCAACTGAGCTACAAAGGGAAGAGAAAAAGCCGTAAATTCCTCAGCTGTACGCTCACAGGCTGAGCAGTGTGGGCTAAAGCGGAGTCCTAGCACAGACGTTATAAGACACCCTGATGATTCCTTCCATTCCCCCTGACTTACTCTGACAGGGCGTCCATTTAACCTCGGTTGTTTGGAAGGTTCTGAAATCACCTGGTGCTTTTCCCACCCATCTGGATAATTTAACCCTTGCCGACTGGGCTCAGCGGACTGGTTCTTGCTCAGACTCTCCTGCAGTTAGAATCAAATGGTGGCTCCTTCTAGAGTCATCTGAAGGCTCCGGAGCTGGACGGCCATGTGGTCCTCACTCACCAGCTGGCAGCGATGTGAATGTTGGTGGAGAGCACCTCCTTCTAGCCTTTCTGTGTGGCCTGGACTTCTTACAAAGTGGTGGCTGGTGTCTAGAGTGAGTGTGTCAGGAGTGAAGGTTCCAAGAGGCACAAACAGATACCACAGGCTTCTTATGACCAAGCCACAACAGTTTCAGAATGTCACTCCCCCTATATTCTGTGGGTCAAGCGAGTCAGAAGCAACATACAAACACTAGTAGGGAAATGCTTGAGGGCCGCCATTTTGGAAACTGTCTACCACAACGTCCTGTAGATAAGGATAAAATTTCTTTATTGGGCTGAGAGAGCGAGAGGAAATGAGGTCTGGGCTAAGGAAGTCTAGAGGAAAGAGACTTTGTTCCTGTGTCTGGAAGAAGGTACTTGGCCAAGTCCCTCCCTGCACTGTTCTCTTAGCTCACATCCCAAGGTACATTCTTAGACTGTCCTAGACTCAGAAGGTGAAAGACGATGGAAAAAAACCACTTACATCATCCTAACTCTCCACATACATCTGAGGATGAGTTTGCTACGTGACTGTTGCCACAACCCTGTTTTATCTGCCCTTGCTTCAGCATGGCCTTTCAGGGACATGATCTGGTGCCAGTGACATCTCAGAGGTGGTTGCCCTGGAGACCCAGAGGTCAAGGATGATGAGGGAGCGTGTTGTCAAGATGACCTCACATAGAAATCGCTTTGCTTTCTTGTGACCACCTGGCAACTGAGCTACAAAGGGAAGAGAAAAAGCCGTAAATTCCTCAGCTGTACGCTCACAGGCTGAGCAGTGTGGGCTAAAGCGGAGTCCTAGCACAGACGTTATAAGACACCCTGATGATTCCTTCCATTCCCCCTGACTTACTCTGACAGGGCGTCCATTTAACCTCGGTTGTTTGGAAGGTTCTGAAATCACCTGGTGCTTTTCCCACCCATCTGGATAATTTAAGCATAATAACTCAAAATTCTAGGTCTGCAGTTAGCTCCTCCCAACCTCTGCCTGACGCTCCTCCGTTACCTGGGAGTAGGGGGTGGAGGGGTAATCATTGCCAGAATACAGTGAGAGGGGGTGCTTTGTGCACCCATTCTCAACCACATCACTCCCAGTCTACCTTCCTCTCAAACAACAAAATGTTTAATAACTACTATCTTTCTTCCTCTCTGCTCTACTCAGAAATTCCAGTGCATAGATTGCATGAATTGTATTTATGGGTTCGTGACCCAATCTTATCTTTGTACCACGCACAGCACTTCTCTTTAGTTATTTTATAAAATAAAAATAAACACCGTCCAGTCCACAACCCCAAACAAAAGCCAGGGCCTTGACAATAACCAACATATCTTTCAAATCCCAAGTGACAGTAAACAGGAAAATAAGACAGCCAGTCACCCAGCATACACAAGACAGAAGAACTAGGCTTTTAAAAAGGTTTCACTAGCACTAGCACTAGTCTTTTCGAAATGCCTCGAGTTTTGCATGGCCCAAGCGTCCCATTAAATCTCCGTCATTTAAAATGTGGGTTCCCAGCTGGTATGTCATTTTATTTTAATGATCTGTGCTTCCTATAGAAACACGGAAAATAACTATTTCTTTTTTCAATTAAACATGTAAAGGCCAGCAGATGAAAGCCAGCTTCACTCTCCGGCGGCCCCGGGGAGCGGCCCGGGAAGGGGTTAACGAAGGCCCCGCGGACCCGGGTGGAAAACTCTTGGTAACCCGAGCGCGGCTACCTAGCCGCGCGCATGCGCTGGGGCAGCTCCCTACTCCCGGCTTCTTGGTGCACAAAGGCCTGCTTTGTTCCCTCGGCTCTGTTTTAAATATCTGACGGTTATTCCCCCCATTCCTGCGCCAAATCCCCGGCCTGGCTGCAGGCGCGGCACAAGGGCGCATTGTGGGGCCGAGCGAGGGGCGAAGGGGGCTGGGGGCGGCCGCCCCGTTGGGGACGCTCGTGTTTCGCCAAGTTGACGCAGCCTTTTGGGTCACCTGGGCTGTGTCGTGGGGGTGGATGAAGAAAATGGGCGGGGGGGTTCTCATCGTCTCTTTTTTTCCGGTCCCAGACGTAAAGATTGGAAACTGGGGACCTCGGGAACGAGCCCAATCATTTCCAAAGCAGGCCCGGGAGGAGGTGCTGAGGTTTTGAGTACCAGGGTCGCCCAACCCGAACCCCGGGGCTGCCAGAAGGGCTGCTAACCCTCGAAGCCAGACGCTGGGTTTCTTATCTCTCATCGCTGTATATTTAGAAAGTGCCGATCACTCAGACACTTTGAAAAGCGTGGCATTCCAGAGCAAACCAACCCGAACAGGGGGAAGGAGGGTGGGGGTGGGGCCCAAGAGGCGCTCCAGAAAAGGCATCGCCCTAGTCTTTCTGCACCCCCAGCTTTCAGGCCCTCGAGGTGCCCTGCTCCGTTTTAGGAATAGCCCCCTTGGGGAAAGTCACACCAGCCCCAGCGTGGCCTCTCCCTCCCAAGGGCAGGTAGTGAAGACTGGGCTGGGGTTCAAACAAAAGTAGGCTTTCAGCCCGCTGGCGAACTGGCTCTGCCCCTCCCCCGCCCCTCCTTCGTCTTGCTGGCATTCCCTGCAGACTCCCAGGTAGTTTTTCTTCCCAGCTCAGGTGTTTGTTTACCTGCTGAGAAGGAGGAGTTCTTGTTCTCTGGGGAGGTTTGCAAAACGACAATCACAAAGCCCACTTCTCTTTCCCATTTTCTTCTTTTGAAGAAAGGGAAAACACTGCCTGTCAGACCAGGTTTTGAAAACTTAAAGCAAAACACAAAATGTGGGCCTTAGCAATTCTGAACGGTGTACTTGGTCTTAAGTTTGTGACCAGAGCCCTCGGACCCTCCGAGTCTGGAAGGAAATTGTGACCTTCCACCCAGGGCAAAGGGGGGGGTAGATCTTGGATCTTTATCTTGGTGTGGCTGTTCCCTCGGCTCTGTTTTAAATATCTGACGGTTATTCCCCATTCCTGCGCCAAATCCCCGGCCTGGCTGCAGGCGCGGCACAAGGGCGCATTGTGGGGCCGAGCGAGGCGAAGGGGCTGGGGCGGCCGCCCGTTGGGGACGCTCGTGTTTCGCCAAGTTGACGCAGCCTTTTGGGTCACCTGGGCTGTGTCGTGGGGGTGGATGAAGAAAATGGGCGGGGGGGTTCTCATCGTCTCTTTTTTTCCGGTCCCAGACGTAAAGATTGGAAACTGGGGACCTCGGGAACGAGCCCAATCATTTCCAAAGCAGGCCCGGGAGGAGGTGCTGAGGTTTTGAGTACCAGGGTCGCCCAACCCGAACCCCGGGGCTGCCAGAAGGGCTGCTAACCCTCGAAGCCAGACGCTGGGTTTCTTATCTCTCATCGCTGTATATTTAGAAAGTGCCGATCACTCAGACACTTTGAAAAGCGTGGCATTCCAGAGCAAACCAACCCGAACAGGGGGAAGGAGGGTGGGGGTGGGGCCCAAGAGGCGCTCCAGAAAAGGCATCGCCCTAGTCTTTCTGCACCCCCAGCTTTCAGGCCCTCGAGGTGCCCTGCTCCGTTTTAGGAATAGCCCCCTTGGGGAAAGTCACACCAGCCCCAGCGTGGCCTCTCCCTCCCAAGGGCAGGTAGTGAAGACTGGGCTGGGGTTCAAACAAAAGTAGGCTTTCAGCCCGCTGGCGAACTGGCTCTGCCCCTCCCCCGCCCCTCCTTCGTCTTGCTGGCATTCCCTGCAGACTCCCAGGTAGTTTTTCTTCCCAGCTCAGGTGTTTGTTTACCTGCTGAGAAGGAGGAGTTCTTGTTCTCTGGGGAGGTTTGCAAAACGACAATCACAAAGCCCACTTCTCTTTCCCATTTTCTTCTTTTGAAGAAAGGGAAAACACTGCCTGTCAGACCAGGTTTTGAAAACTTAAAGCAAAACACAAAATGTGGGCCTTAGCAATTCTGAACGGTGTACTTGGTCTTAAGTTTGTGACCAGAGCCCTCGGACCCCTCCGAGTCTGGAAGGGAAATTGTGACCCTTCCACCCAGGGCAGGTGAGAGGGGAGGAACTGGCTCAGATCTGATTCAGAAGCAACTGGCTTTGTGATCTTGGTGTGGCTGTTCTAGGACCTCAGAAAGAGAAGGCGGAAGTGGGCCTGGAGGCCACGTCTCCTGCAAACACGAGTGGATTCTTTCCGCCCTGAGGTGCTAGATAACCGTGGACCGTGGACTGGAAGACTGGGTTTTCCTCTGCCACTTCCTCCCAGTCTTTTTTTTTTTCTTTTTTTAACTTTTCCAAGTAAAGTATTCTGATTCAAGGGTAAGAAGTCTGGAGGAAAGATTCTTGACGGTCAGGCAGCTCTGATGAGTGACTAGGACTTACTCCTCAATCGTGTATCCCTAGAACTGCTGAGTTTGCAAGGACCACACTAGTTACACGCCTAGAGACCAAGTTAGGCTCTGCTGCCAGGGTTGCTAAGTGGCAGAGAAACCCTGGGTGTGTGTTTCCAGGCACTCTTCAGTCGGCTGAGGAATGCCTTCCAACTACATGGAGCATCCTTTCACCATTCTGTTGGCCGGTAAGCCCTGTATCTCTGGAGGGGATGGCAGCCCCCTACCCCTGCCTGCCAGCACACCAGCCTGCTGTGAGTTATGTGGAAAAGTGTTACCTAGAACTTGACTCCTCCTGGTGATGAGTACGCAGAATCTCTCCAGCTGTCCAATAGGATGGAGTTGGGGGGAAGGTCCCTGCCGTCCTCCTTCTCTCATGGACCTGCAACTTCAGAGATGTCGAAAGGTTTGCTGAAGCATGTCTGTTTGGGAAGGAGGTGGCAGGACTTATACCCCCACTGAGCTTCAGAGGGTAGGACTATTCTAGATGACCCTCAGTTTGTATTTTTAGCCCTCTTTCGCTGCAGACTCCCAGGTAGTTTTTCTTCCCAGCTCAGGTGTTTGTTTACCTGCTGAGAAGGAGGAGTTCTTGTTCTCTGGGGAGGTTTGCAAAACGACAATCACAAAGCCCACTTCTCTTTCCCATTTTCTTCTTTTGAAGAAAGGGAAAACACTGCCTGTCAGACCAGGTTTTGAAAACTTAAAGCAAAACACAAAATGTGGGCCTTAGCAATTCTGAACGGTGTACTTGGTCTTAAGTTTGTGACCAGAGCCCTCGGACCCCTCCGAGTCTGGAAGGGAAATTGTGACCCTTCCACCCAGGGCAGGTGAGAGGGGAGGAACTGGCTCAGATCTGATTCAGAAGCAACTGGCTTTGTGATCTTGGTGTGGCTGTTCTAGGACCTCAGAAAGAGAAGGCGGAAGTGGGCCTGGAGGCCACGTCTCCTGCAAACACGAGTGGATTCTTTCCGCCCTGAGGTGCTAGATAACCGTGGACCGTGGACTGGAAGACTGGGTTTTCCTCTGCCACTTCCTCCCAGTCTTTTTTTTTTTCTTTTTTTAACTTTTCCAAGTAAAGTATTCTGATTCAAGGGTAAGAAGTCTGGAGGAAAGATTCTTGACGGTCAGGCAGCTCTGATGAGTGACTAGGACTTACTCCTCAATCGTGTATCCCCTAGAACTGCTGAGTTTGCAAGGACCACACTAGTTACACGCCTAGAGACCAAGTTAGGCTCTGCTGCCAGGGTTGCTAAGTGGCAGAGAAACCCTGGGTGTGTGTTTCCAGGCACTCTTCAGTCGGCTGAGGAATGCCTTCCAACTACATGGAGCATCCTTTCACCATTCTGTTGGCCGGTAAGCCCTGTATCTCTGGAGGGGATGGCAGCCCCCTACCCCTGCCTGCCAGCACACCAGCCTGCTGTGAGTTATGTGGAAAAGTGTTACCTAGAACTTGACTCCTCCTGGTGATGAGTACGCAGAATCTCTCCAGCTGTCCAATAGGATGGAGTTGGGGGGAAGGTCCCTGCCGTCCTCCTTCTCTCATGGACCTGCAACTTCAGAGATGTCGAAAGGTTTGCTGAAGCATGTCTGTTTGGGAAGGAGGTGGCAGGACTTATACCCCCACTGAGCTTCAGAGGGTAGGACTATTCTAGATGACCCTCAGTTTGTATTTCTGCTTTGGTACAGCCCTCTTTTCCTGTACATTCAACACTGGCCTATACCACCCACAGCCTTCACCCTGCCTCCCGCCTTGAGCCCAGCGCGGGTTTCAAGCTTTCCCAGGTTGGCGGATGAGCTAGCATGTCAAGCCATCCCAGGGAGACACAGCCTGGCAGCCGGTAGTTCCATGTCAACTGTGTCACCTTTTGACCACTCAGCAATATTTATGCAAGAATTTGAATATCTGATTGTATGTCGACCTTATTACTTCATAAGAATGAGTGGAAAATGGAAAAATGAAGTGCTGATGCTAGTGATAAGAAGGGCAGGTCTTGTAAACCTAATATAATCGAGACAAAGATGGAAATCATTAGGCATGCTGAACATGGGGAGTATTTAGCCTCAATCAACTGCTCACTGGATGTGAGCCAGTCAACTGTGTATTCAATCATGAAGGAAAAGAATAAAAGATCATATGTGAAATTCTGAACATACAGGGTCAAGATTCTATCTAAAGGTGCCATGTTTCAGGATTGACCATATTTCTTTAATTCTAAAACTGCATTGATTTCATGACAGATTTTCCGAGCTGAGGTGAGGGGATGCCGTGAGGTTGGAAATCCAGAAAACAGAGTGATAATATCCCCTGCATCCTATTGTACATCCTGGGGACAGAACCTTGCCTTAGAATGTGCAGGTTGTCTATTTGCCTCTCGAGTGTCCGACCAGTGGATTTTCAGGAAAGCGTTAGGCCTGAAAGGAGACGGTGACCTATAGACACAATTGTCGGAGGGTCACCCCAGCACCAAAGTCAGGAACAAGGCCTTGAATGGATGGGCCAGAAGGGATGGGGCTCAGCAGAGGCCCCCATGCCAGG
The DNA here is from genome assembly GCA_022376925.1 of Tragulus kanchil. Taxonomy (NCBI): domain Eukaryota; kingdom Metazoa; phylum Chordata; class Mammalia; order Artiodactyla; family Tragulidae; genus Tragulus; species Tragulus kanchil. The sequence goes on along the minus strand of JAIOJX010000032.1, from coordinate 212,686,906 downwards.
AGTTTTGCCCAGCCAGCCTGTGCCTGGCTGTTAGAAAATCAGGAGAGTCAAAAGCAAAGACCGCGGGCTGGCCTCTTCTTTGGGCAAGGGCTCCCGTCAGTGTCCTGTCCCAGCTGTCCCCCGGGGTGAAGGTGGGGACACGTTCCCCTCTCCGCAGTTGCATAGCAGTACCCTCTGCCTGGATTAGCTGTCCTTCCTCGCGGGCTGCCTGGCTGACTCCCGGCTCTACGCTCCTGTCCGCCCACTGCATGCTCGCTCCCCACCCTCTGTCCTTGCTCTCTCCACACTGTGTCACCCTCTTTGGCTTGCCTGGGAAAGCTCTGAGCATGAGGAGAGCCTCTCAGCCTCAGCATCCAGGCTCAGCAGCCCTTGGGAGGTGTCTGCTAAGTGACCGAGGGGCGGAAGGACTGGTAGACCCTCAGGACGACCACTTCGGCACCAGACTGTGGATGAGTGCTTGCCAGGGCAACCTAGAGCAGTCATTTGAACTCCTTGAAAGTGAAAGTGTCACTTGTGTCTGACTCTTTGCAACCCCCTGGACTGCAGCCTGCCAGGCTCCTCTGTCCATGGAACTCTCCAGGCAAGAATACTGGAGTAGGTAGCCATCCCTTCTCCAGGGGGGTCTTCCTAACCCAGGGATCGAACCCAGGTCTCTTGCACTGAAGGCAGATTCTTTACTGTCTGAACCTCTAGGAAAGCCCCTTGAATACCTTAGACTCTTAAAAAAACAAAACAAAACAAAAAACCTTTCTTTCTCCTACAGACGGCAATCCATTTGTCTCTAACTAAATCCCTCTGCCTTGGCCTCAGGTCCCCTCCTCTGTGGACCTTGGTGCTCACACCAGCGTCTTCAGTCTCAACTCTGTGCTGATACCCCTCATCTCTCCTGACCTCCCCATGGTTCTTTACAAATACTTTTATTAAGTAAATCCACTGACTTTTCCTCCAACCATAGGACTCGCTGAATTCTTACCACTTTCCTCAGGCAAAAACAACCCAGAAATACTGTCTGATCCAAAGCATTTCCCAGGGAGGGCAGCCAAGTGAGTGCAGGAACCTCTCGGCCAGCCGTCTGGGACGGGGCTGTGATGTCTGAAAGCCTCCTTAGACACACTCCAGCCTTTTTCCAGCGATGCCGTGCAGATGGGGTCTCTCCGTCTTCACCCCTCACGTTGTCAGGGGTCATGGGGGTAGATGGGGGAGCACCCAGTCAGGGACTCAGCCGACAGGGCCTCGGTGGGCGTCACTGGGTCAGCCATAATGAAAAAGGGGATCTGAGCTCTGGCTTGCATCCCTCTATCCATTGAGTCTTTCTTGGACTAACACACCCTGCCCTGCTGCCCTTGGCGATGATGGTGGGAAGCAACTGACTGAAAAGCCTGAGTGGGAGCAGCTCAGAGACGTCCACCCCTAGCCCATCTCCCACCACCCCCAGCCCAGTGCCCAGCAGCCGCCTTGACCGACTGGCTAAGCTACATTCAGCGCCGGTCAGTCCCCCTGACTTTTCATGTCCTCTGGAGTGCCAGTGCTCTGGGCGAGCCCAGAGCCCACTTGATAGAAAGCTGATTCTCTCTGGGGCAAACAGCTCTGATCAGGATACGTCAGTCAGAGGGTGACTTGGCAGAGCTACAATGCCAAGGCTCCATGCATCCTTTCTGTGTGATTTCCCAGATTCAGACAGGAAAGCATGCTCCCCGCTCCACCGCCGACCCAGTGCCTGGCTCCCCCCACCAGCTTTTGCATCCCCCAACACTATATAAAAGGAGCCAGTTGCCAGCCCAGCCAGCACAAGGCTGTGATTCAGCCAAGCTCCTGTGACATCCCAGCCGTGAGAGCGCAGCTGGGGCAGTTTATGAACAGCGCGGGTCCCAGGGGGAAGTCGGCCCTGTCCTCTAGCCCACAAGCGTCTATTGTTCACTTTCTTGTTTTCCTCCAAATGCTGAGATGTGCTCAGAGCACAGAAAAGCCCCAGACCGAGGCCATCAGCGAGGGCCAGCCTGAGGCTGGAACGCTGGAGCTCCTCTGCCCCCACAGCTACTCCCACCGCCCCCTAAGATGCGATCCTGCTGTGTCATCCATCGGGGCAGGGGGAGGGGTGGTGTGCGGCTGTGAGGGGGTGGCCTCTTCTCACCCGAGGCTCTTTGGACCACAGAGGCTTGGGCTGCTTCACCGAGCAAGGTATGAGGACACAGCCCAGGCTCACGTGTTTGGCAGCTGGGCACAATTGTCTGTGTTACCTGGGGCAGGCTGCAATGTGGACAGGGACAGTGTCTTCCAGTTGCTTGTCGCTGACCACAGCAGTGTGATAAGAACACTCATGGCCTGGGTCGTGCCTGGATCAACACCTTGGTCACGGTAGGTCAGCCTCTTGAGTTTGACTCCCAACGCCAGCTCTTCCTAGCTGTGCAATCTTGGGCAAGGGACTTAACCTTGCTGAGCCTCCATTTCCTCCTTGGTAAAATGACACCTCCCTCTTAGAGCTCTTGTGGCTTTAACGTGACAATCGAGGGGGGCACCTGCCAAAACCCTCCGTAAATACTCGTTCTTTGCATAAGTCTTAGTCTTGTCCGTGAACACTCTCACGCCATCCCGAAGCCACCCCCTCTGCTTCAAGCGCCCGCTGTTGTACCTAAACTGAATGCCTTTGACAGTCTACAGTTGGGGGTCAGAGAACAGCTGTGTGAGGCGCAGCCCAGAGGAATGAAGGATGAGGTGCCTCCTGACGTAGGAGAGGAGAGAACGTGCTCAAAAGCCTGTCGCCTCGCCTCCCCCTCCTCTCAGCCTGATCCTTTTCTGGGGCTCATATTACCTGCCCTCCCCCATCACTGAGGGTTCTTAGCCCTACCATGCCACGTGACCACCAAACACTAAACAGAGTTCCGGCAGGCCCCCACACCTGCCAGGAAAGCCCCTCTCCCCTACCTGCCACTTGGGCAGTTACCAATAGCCAGTGGGGGCGGCGGGGGCAGGGGTGGGGCTCCGTGCACAAAGATGGAGTCTCTGGAAATTTCACCTCATCAAGACGGACTGGGGATTCATATCCCGAGCTCCAACCTCCATAGCCTGGGTTTCTAAGTCTGGTTGAGAGATTGAGGGTACATTTACAGCAGCCTGAAGGGCTATGTTGTGAAGGGGGGTGGACAAGGGAACCCAGAAGAAGGCAAGAGAAAGTTTTGGAGTTTCTGGGGTCAGTCAGTCCCCTTGAGGCTTGGGCTGCTTCACCGAGCAAGGTATGAGGACACAGCCCAGGCTCACGTGTTTGGCAGCTGGGCACAATTGTCTGTGTTACCTGGGGCAGGCTGCAATGTGGACAGGGACAGTGTCTTCCAGTTGCTTGTCGCTGACCACAGCAGTGTGATAAGAACACTCATGGCCTGGGTCGTGCCTGGATCAACACCTTGGTCACGGTAGGTCAGCCTCTTGAGTTTGACTCCCAACGCCAGCTCTTCCTAGCTGTGCAATCTTGGGCAAGGGACTTAACCTTGCTGAGCCTCCATTTCCTCCTTGGTAAAATGACACCTCCCTCTTAGAGCTCTTGTGGCTTTAACGTGACAATCGAGGGGGGCACCTGCCAAAACCCTCCGTAAATACTCGTTCTTTGCATAAGTCTTAGTCTTGTCCGTGAACACTCTCACGCCATCCCGAAGCCACCCCCTCTGCTTCAAGCGCCCGCTGTTGTACCTAAACTGAATGCCTTTGACAGTCTACAGTTGGGGGTCAGAGAACAGCTGTGTGAGGCGCAGCCCAGAGGAATGAAGGATGAGGTGCCTCCTGACGTAGGAGAGGAGAGAACGTGCTCAAAAGCCTGTCGCCTCGCCTCCCCCTCCTCTCAGCCTGATCCTTTTCTGGGGCTCATATTACCTGCCCTCCCCCATCACTGAGGGTTCTTAGCCCTACCATGCCACGTGACCACCAAACACTAAACAGAGTTCCGGCAGGCCCCCACACCTGCCAGGAAAGCCCCTCTCCCCTACCTGCCACTTGGGCAGTTACCAATAGCCAGTGGGGGCGGCGGGGGCAGGGGTGGGGCTCCGGTGCACAAAGATGGAGTCTCTGGAAATTTCACCTCATCAAGACGGACTGGGGATTCATATCCCGAGCTCCAACCTCCATAGCCTGGGTTTCTAAGTCTGGTTGAGAGATTGAGGGTACATTTACAGCAGCCTGAAGGGCTATGTTGTGAAGGGGGGTGGACAAGGGAACCCAGAAGAAGGCAAGAGAAAGTTTTGAGCGTTAGTCCTCCCTGCCTGGGGTCAGTCAGTTCCCACCCTTACTGAGGCTTATTGGGGTTTTTGTCTCCTCAAAGCAGAACCAAGGTGATCCCCTCTTTGGATTCATTAATCCTTTCAAGAATAAGACCCAAGGAGCCTCCTGACAGGGCCATATGGTTTCCTTATCTTCCTTATCACCCAGCACTCACCTTCCATATGGAATGTTTATCCCAAGATAAAGATCGGATTCCACTTAG